>JAAVMX010000004.1:5000000-10000000 GCA_012934285.1 Ophiocordyceps sinensis | reverse complement strand
TGTCCCGCTACTTGGGGTGCCGAGAGCTGCTCGACCCTGCCACCGTCAACCTCCATGGGCGTCGGGCTCCCCGTAACAGGCATGGCGGCCAGGCTCGAGGCGCTCTGTGGACTCGACTCGCCGCGTTCGTCGGGGTGGGGGGCAACGCTCGGGGGTATTGACAGAGCCGCGACCGCCTTGACGGCTGGGTCCATGTTGGCTGTCGGCGCAACCTGGGGCGCGTCGACGGGACGACTCATTGCCTGAGTCGCCGCCGACATGAGGGATTCCAGGGCCCTGTGGCTGGGATTGGGACTAGTCGGAACGGGAGGTGTGGGCACCGAATCCTCGTGCCGTCGACGCCGCTCGTCGTCGAGCGCGGCGGCGCCCGTGAGCGGCGGAGGAGACTTTGCCGTTGTCGCCAGGGCGAGGCGCGCCGACTTGGTCGGAGAGGCCAGAGGATTGAGGTGTTGGGCGGCCTGGGCGCTTGGCGAGGCAGACTCGGACTCGCGCTGTCGCTTGGGCAGCCTCGCGGTGCCTTCCAAGGCGACGAGGGTGGCGGACGGGGAGCTGGCACGCGGGCGAGCGGGCTGCGGCGCTTCAGTTGCAAGAACGCCTGCGCTTGATGCCATAGAAGGCGAGAGGCGGAGGGGCGGTTGGAACTGGCAAGAATCTAGGGCCAGTCAAGAGCGTGCGGTCGCGATCAGGGGCAGCTCGAGCTCACGAGGCATGTCGAGGCGGATCGTTGAACGAGGTGTGGCTGAAGAACGTGGCGAGAGCTCTTTTTTTTTCGATTGTTTGTCGTCGACCTCGGGAGGGAGGGGACGGGCGAGGCGAGGGCGAGACCAGACTGTGGCGTATAAATGGGCTGCGATGGCGACCGACGACATGAATCAATCCAAGTCGTGTGCGGCTGCTGCTACAGGGGAGAAGGCTTGGGGGAAAACAGCAACGGGAATCATTAAGGGCCAGCCCGTCGAAGCGGGGACGACGGACGACAGCGGCGTCGTGAGGATGAGTTGAGTCGAGGATGAGAAGAGAGAGGCCTCGTTTCCAAGGCACGGAAGCAATGGAGCCGGGCAAGGGCAAGTGCTCAGTTGTTGAAGCAGCAACAAGCAAGGCAAGTGCGCCACAAATGGCGCATCTGCAAGGCAAGCGCGAAGGATATTTTCCTCGGAGGGAGGGACTTGGGGCGTTTGGCGTGGCGTACGGATATGTGATATGTTGGGCTGCCTGCGAGCCCCCGTGGAGGCCTCTAAGGGCATAGGTGGCAGGGCGGTCAAGTAGGGCAGAAAAAAGCCCACTAGATACGTGTTTTTCATAGGGCCCGGCAGAGCTATTCTGCATCTATAGTTACTTTAATTTTTAGGCCCTCTTTAAGCCTTGTTTTCTATGCAACGTTATATAACATTCGTATATATATGTTTTTAGTAGTAAGACTAAGGTTGCGGAGAGCGTATATCTAACCGCTACGACGCCCTTATTTTCGTTATTATCGTTAAACGTTAATAAGCCAGACTTTGCTAGTTAAGCCTTTCTAAAGGCAAGATCTCTTACGTAAGAGGCAACTATCGCGTTATTATCGCCGACGATATAATTAGAGAAGTCTATATTTTCTTTTTTTTATTAAAAGTACTGCCTTCCGCCTTCCCTTTGCCTAAACCTTTAGTATATATATCTTCTAGGATAGCTTTATCTAAAGGCGAGCTTAGGTTACCTATAGCGCTAAAGATTAGAAATTTTAATAGGAATAAGGCCGCTAACTAATAGCGGTCTTAGCTAAAGTAGACGTTTTAAGCACTTAATAGAAACACCTTAGAACTATCTCTTATTATCTAAGCTATAGATATAAGACTACGTAAAGACGCTACGGTATTCGTTAATAGTTTTAAAAGGCTTAAGGAGATTATTCTCCTAGCTAAAGGGACTATGCTTCTCTAAAGGATATAGAAGAGCTTAAGACCGTATTAACGGACTAATTTAAAGCGATAATTATAGGAATTGTAAATAGAATTCTACGGTAGAAGGACTTCCCTTCTAAGGTGAATTCTATAGATAGAATTCTAATAGAATTCTATGGTAGAAGGACTTCCCTTCTAAGGTGAATTCTATAGATAGAATTCTACTTCCTTCTATAGACTTCTACTATCGACGCATCCGTCTGCGGAAGGTCTTCCCCGACTAACGCATCCGTCTTTATATTCTATTTACGGATCCCTTTCTATTCTTAGCTACCGAGGCTTCCCGAAAGGAAGCCCCGACCCTTCTCTCGTCTTATCTATAAGAAGGTAGTATAATCCTTAGCTAGATAGGTATTAATAATTCCAATAAGACTATTAGACCTATATATACATTTGTATTTAAGATACCTACTAATATTAATTAGTAATTATAGGGCTTAATTATAGATAGTAAGGTAGACGAGATAGTTCTATATCCTTTAAACGTATTATAGATCTTTATCGAACGGCTTCCGCCCGACGATCCTATTCTATGCACTTAGAGGAGGATAACTATGCTAAGAATAAGAAGACTTTACCTTCTAAGTTTAGCTCGCCCTTAGGGGTTGCGTATAGCTCTTCTTTATACTTTTTACTAACCGATTACCGCTTTAGAAAAAGAAGAATAGCACTAGCAGAAAGTGCGTTAATAACGCTAAACCATAAATTTTTCATAGAGAACCCTATAAACACACCGATAAACCACGTGAAAAACAAGCACGTATTATAACTTCGTTATACTAACCTACTAGTCCTTTATCCGATATAATAGAGGAGACTCTTAGGGAATAGATAGAAGGCATAACTATCTACCGATCCCTTTTTCTATATATTAACGTAAAACATTAGGATAGCAATATTAAACCCGACGAGAATAACGGCATCGCGATTATAACATCCGTCGCTAAGTTTATTGCCCTCTACGAAGCTTCGATCGATTTTTAAGGAAACGAGATCCTATTATACTTTTAAGACTACTTCTAAGGATAGATAGCGAATATATAAGGTCTAACACACGCGGACTATAAACGAGCGCTAAAAGTTCTAATAAAGAAAAGAGGAATATATACCGGTCGTAGTAATACATTATATATAATAATCTTCCTAATGTTATAAGCACTTAAGAAACTATTAGAATAGCCTACGGAAGACATAATAGTATAGAAATTTAACGATAGCACGGAGGAATACACTAAGAAAATAGAGATAAAAAATACGATATATCCTTCTACGCCTATTACCGCTAAAATAGCCCCCTTCTAACTATTAGAAGCAGTTCTAATAGAAAAAGCAGCATCTATAGCAAACGTTCTAAAGATGCTATAGACGTCTAACATACTTCTAACGGTTCCGTAATTCGATTCTAAAGGGACTATTCTATCTAAGCAATAACCGATAGTTATTAGATCTTTAATCTACGGCTCGGACTAAATAGGCACGATTGTAGGTCTTAATATGTCTAATAGGTTTATAGCAAAAGAGGTTGTATTAATATAATAATAAAGATGTGTGTATAGCCCTTATTTTCTTAAGGGGCTTGTTTTATAGGAAGTTTTCCCTAAAGCCACGTGACGGTTATGCTGACCTAATGTAGTGGCCTCTATTATATGATCTAATATACCCCCTTAGCTTCGAACCTGCATCCGCGGGAGGGAAGCTAGCGTAAAGAGGTCGCTAAATAGCTTAAATCCGATGAGTTTTTAATCCTCGTTCTATCGTTAAGCTATCGGGTCGGGATATTATTAATCCCTGACCGTTTATTCTTACGCCTAAGCGCCCTAGAGAGTGCGGCTTCTTAAGCTCTTACACCTCTTCTTAATCCTTCGAGGACCCCTCGTCCTAACTATCTTCCTTCTTAGCTCTCTACGTCTAATCGAGCTATAGAGCCTTTAAGCGATAGCTATAGCTCGGACGCCGCTATGCGCAGCCTCTTTAAGCCTTAGGTCCGTCGTCTCCCTAACGTCGTCGTAGGGCGTAAAGCACTCTTCGAGGCTATCTATAGCCTTATATCCTTTCCTCTCTCTTTCGGATGAGGAAATCTATATTAACACTCCGAGAGTACGGCTTTAATAGCTCTTACACCTCTTAGTCTTCCTCGCTATATAATTATCGGTTTATATCGCTTCGTCGGTTGATTTAAGGAGCTCTCGATCGGCTAGGCGTTATAAGATATCGTAGAGGCCGATTTATTCGATAAAGGCCTTAAAGGAGGGCCCTTAAAGCGCCTTTATAAGGCCGTCTGCTATTATCTTCGCGGTAGGAGTATACTTAACTTCGATAGTCTCGTTAAAGACCTCCTAACGAAGCTAGTAGTTGTAAATGTCTATATAGCGAAGCTTCGTCTATAGAGTCGCGACTTCGGCCGTAACTAGTCGGATAGTCTAAGTATTATTATATTAAATGCGAATTCGGGAGTTATCGAAGGAGACGTCGAGCTCTTTAATAAGCCTACTTACGTAGATCGACTCCTTTACTGCCTGTAATAGAGCTAGAAGCTCTACCTCTATCGTTAAAGTTATAATAGTATCCTATTTATTAGCTCTCTAGCCGATTAGGCCTCCGAATAGCTTTATAGCAAATGCCTAAGAGCTCTTACGATTAGTGTTATTAGCGAAAGAGGCGTTACTTACTACCTCAAAGTCGTCGCTACCCCTTAGACGAAGCGTAAGCCTACGAGTGCGGTGTAAATAGTAGATAACTCGATCGATAGCTTCTTTATAGTTCGGTCTAAGGTTAGTATTATATTTATAGAGTTTTAATATTATAAACGTAATATTAGGTCGGGTGATAACCGCCGCGTATAGTATAGAGCCTACGTTTACTTAGTAGGACTATATCTCGTAGTGTTTAGCGATTCCTTTATAGGGAAAAAGGTCGTTTACTCCTATCGGTGTATTAAATAACCTACGTTTCTTCGCTAGTCGGTAGATCTTATTAATATAGGCAGCTTATAATAGCTAAATATAGCCCTATTTGCGATTACGTAGAATCTCGATACTAAGGAACTATTATAGGCTATTACCGCCTATAAGCTTATACTTTCCTTAGAGCTAATTCTAGAGCGATTTAGCCCTTTCTTAATCCTTCTTATAATACGCAAAAACGATATTATCTATATAGAAGAAGACGATAATGCCGTTAAACGTTAAGTAGTAAGGTTCGTGCGGTACTATCTAGAATCCTATCTCCCGGAGCGTTAACATAAGTTCGCGATGCTATAGAAGAGGGGATTTCCGTAGTCCGTAGAGTGCCTTATTAAGCCTAAGCACGATCGAGTGTTTCCTATATCCTAGAGGTATCTTTATATAGATAATCTCGTCGAGGGTAGCGTTAAGAAAGGCGTTAATAGCGTTATACTATATTAGCTCGAGATCGAACCTTACCGCGATCCGTTATAAGTGTCTAAAAACTCCGTCCCGCGAAAGTAGCTACGTAAGTCTCTTACCCGTTTCTAAGCTATTAATCTCCTCGTATAACTAATCTCGCCTTATATTTAGAGAGTCTCCTATATTTATCTATCTTATATACGTATACCTATATATAGTTAAGCACTTAGCCTTTCTTCGTAAGTGTTTTATAGTCGACTTTAGTCTACGACCTTATTTCCTTATAGCTTTAAAGATATAATCGCTCCGCCTCCTTAAAGTAAGGGCCGAGTAGATAGCGTTTAAGCTATCTATAATGTATTAGCATAGCGGGAAGGTCTCGCCGATGCACTTGCCTTTTTAGGATTAAGCGGTTAAGGTAAGCCTTATCCTTAAATCGTAGCGTATTAGTATCTCTCGAGGTCGGTGCGGCTTAAGTGCCTGCTATAAATGCCGAGTGCTAGTAAGCGTGTTTTTAATCGTGCTACGGAGGGGATTATTCCTAAGCTTTTAGCTCGTATAGGCTTGTTTTTAGTGCTACGGAGGGGTTCGCTCCTTATTTATATAGGCTTAATAATAATACTACGGAGTGGTTTACTCTTTATGTATATAGACTTAATAAAGATGCTACGGAGGGGTTTACTCCTTATATATATAGACTTATGTTTATATACGGCAAAGGAAGTATTCCCGCCTAGAAGGCTGCTCGCGAGGGTTCGTGATTTTCGCTCTATAGTTTTATCAATTAGTCAGCGAGATATAATTAGATTACAGCTATAAATAGGGCCGCCGGGGGAGTGTTCGGAGGAGTAGGTAGAGGCTTAAATCTAGCTTCTATATACTGCTTTATGCTCTCTCGGTCGTTTTTAAGCGCTATTGCGTAGTCTATATCGTCTTTTTAGCTCGCCGCGTATGCTAGGTTTATATCTTCGTAAACGAGAATATCGTTAAAGACTTAATTATTAAGTACCTATAGCGCATTAATTCGGTTATTGTCGGGAAGGCTAATGTTCCTTAGGGCTAGGGCTAGCTCCTTAAGGTTGCTCTCCTTAACGCTATCGGTAAGGCTCTCGAAGGTTCTATCGAAAATCTCCCGCTCGTTAAACGCAACGTCTCGTATAGTAATAACTTTTCCTTTAGTAGGCACCTATACGCGGTAGATATTAGATAATGTATATCTTACTAGAAAGCCTACCTAGGCTTATAGGTCGAGCTTCTTAAGGCGTTATCTCTTTTCCTAAGCTATAGTAGTTATAGCGAACACTTTATACCTATAGGCACGAAGATATTATTGCGTAGGCTTCCTGCCGGTTAGTCTTTCGTAGGGGCTTTCCTACTTATAACTATACTTTAGTATACGGTTGTAGAGATATACTACTGACTTATATATCTCTCGCTAAAGTTGCGTTAGAAGTTTGCCTTACATTGCCTATGATTTATCCTTAATTATACCCCTTAAGCGCTCGGCGCTACTATTTTAGTCCTATATGTATAGGGCTAAGGGCTCGATTTTAAGGAGTCTTACCTTAAGGAAAGCTTCTACTACTAGCTTTTAATTAGTGATCTCGTTATTATATTCGATAGTCTTAGTATAGAACTAGTATTAATACGTAAGGTAGTTAAGGCCGGACTTAAGGGCCGCGATAATAGTTTCTACGAGGCGGTCCTATAGGTAGAAATCCTATATAAAGCCGCTCGCCCTATCTATTAAGAGCATTAGTAAATTATAACCTTTGTTATTAGGCACGAAGTTATAGAAGTTAATTATAATTCTCTTACCTACGACGTCTTTATCTCGAGGAGCTCGTCGTATTATCCGCTTTGCTTTAGCGGTGCTATAGTTGTCGCACTAAGTCGTTGTAATGCCTTTAATCTTAACACCTTCGGAGTAGTTAATAAGGTGTTTAAGCGCTTATAGTCCCGGATGTCCTATCCGGAGATACTAAAGTTCTACCGTTGCCTTTTATAGCTTCCTCTTAGTATAGCTATCGAACTTATTTCGGCGGGTATAAAAGGCCCGCCTTATTATATCGTAGGGGATATATTTTAGGACGAATTGTCTATAGTATTATTCAACGAGTCCGACTATAGTGTTATTAGCTGCTCGAAGCGTCGACGGTCTATAGGGTCGTTCGTCCTACTATATGCCCTATTGTTTTAATAACCTATAGAAGATTAGGTTATATATAAAGTTCTTATAGAATACGATATTAAGTAGCCGTAGTATTTAAGGCTTAAAGGAAGGGGTTTAAAGGCGGACGTTAACGTCGCTATATCTAAGGATAGGCACTTTTTCTACGCTTGCTTAAAGGAAGTCTCCCTCTTTAGCTATCCTAAAGTTCTTAAATTGTAAGATCTCGTTAAAGATATAGAGTATCGTTCTATAGTCTAGAATTGCCGAGTGGTAGAAGGGATAAACGTTAATGCTAAAGGAGGCCTTAACGAGGGAGATAAGGAAAGAAGCCGAATAGTATCTTCCTTTTTCCTATACTAGTTAATCCTTATCGTCTTTAAACGTTACCTTCTTCTCTTTTAGTCGTTAGACTTCTTTCGCGATCTTAAGGTCTTCTATGCTTTTCGTAATAGCTTCCTATCTATTCCTAGGCTATTAGTCAGGGGCCTTATCGGACTTAATCTCCTAATAGTTCTCGAGAGTATAGCCCTTAAGCGTGTATAGCCTACACTTAGGAATACCTCGCTTATCTAAAGTAGTAGCCCGTAATCTCTTTTTATTATTTTTATTGTTTTTATAGTTTTTAGTGTTTTTATTTTCTAACTAGCCGTCTTATTTATCGTCCTTTTAATCGTCCTATCCGGCGAAAGAAAAGCTAAAGGCGCCTCTCTTCGTATAGGACGGTTAAGTAGGTAGTTTATCGATAAAGACGGTAAACTCGTTAGTTATTATATAGATATTAAAATCTACGTTATTCTTAAGGTGCGAAAGGTTAAAGGAATTAACCTAGTGATAATAGTAGGGATTAATAAAGGATAGGAAGTCAGACACCTAAATACTCTTATAGGTAGCTTTAGGGAGTTTTTCTTCAATCCCTTTATATATAACCTTCTTCTAGCTCTTAAGCCAACGGTGCTAGTTCTTTAGCTAACTCGTAGAAGGCTTAACTACCGCTTTATAGCGAACCTAAATAGCACGGAGGATATCTTCCGGCTTGCCCTTTGCCTGCTTCTTAAGTATCGAACGCTAGGCAGTCGGGTTCTCGACATTTAGGTGATAGCAATCAAAAAGGGAAGAGAGGCTCTAAGGCTTAAACAGCCTGCACAGAGGGATTAGAAGCTGCAAAAGGATGTAAAAAACTGAGAATAATAGCTCTTCCCTTTTCCAATAAGGAGGGCTAACTAGTCTCTATATATAGGGAAATCCCTCGGACGAAAACAGCCGCGTAGACCTAAGGAAAAGAGGTAAAAGAAAGAGTCGGACGGAGTCGCCGGTCGAAAGCGCTAGTCGCAAACAATAAATCGCATCCGTACGATAAATAGTCATACAGTCAGCAAATAAATAAGCAGCCTAGTAGAAGACTAGTGAATTCTACGGTGAATTCTACGGTAGAAGCCGTAGAAGAGAATTAGAATTCTACGGTAGAAGACCGTAGAAGGGAATTAGAATTCTACGGTAGAAGACCGTAGAAGGGAAGAGATTTTACAGGTAAAGTCTATATAAATAACCTTAAAATCACCGTAAAATCACGGTAAAATATAACCGAAGAAAAGTAGGTAAATACGCCTATAGAAGTGCGGGGTAATGCCTATAGAAGCCCGTGGAATTCTATAGTAGAATCTAGGGAAGAACCGGGGATTTCCCGGTAGAAAGCAAATAGGGAAGACGGTAATATTAATATACCCCCGTAGCTAGAAGGGAATAACTTCCGGCTAGTTAGAATTATTATCGACTTCTTCTTAGATCCTAGAAGAAATATCCGTAAGTCGAAGCTAGTAAAAGAACGTCTAGAAACGTTATTATAGAAGCAATTTAGTTAATCTATCCGCAACTATCTAGTTAGAAGGGATATATTTAATATTAAAAGTATTGCGTAAGAATTCCTATCGGGCCTAGCAGTTGTAAATTTTAACGTGCTTTAAGGCGGTCTAAATCTTTAGAATCTCGGCGGAAACTAAGCGGATTGTCTAGGTATTATTATACTAAATAGTAGGAATAGGCATATCTAGCTATAAAGAAATATCGTTAAACAAACAAAGAATAGAAATTAGCTCTTTTGCTATAGAAGAGACTATAAGAAGTTCGGCTTTAGTAGAAGAAGTAGTAACCGTAGATTGTTTCCGGGCACTCTACGCGATTAGACTATTAAACAGGCTAATGAATTAGCCTTTAGAAGAATGACGAGTGTCTAGGTCGTCGGCGTAAGCGGCATCGGAAGCTATAACGGGTTCTTATTCGTCTGTATCCGAAAACTCAATCGTAAGGAAACGCGATTTATATAAGTAAGTTACTAAGCTTTCTACGAGCTTAATATAGAGCGTAGACGGGTTCTATATATACTCCGCTAATAAATTCGACGATTTTACGGCGCTAAGACGGGTAGAAATAGTCGCGGAATTATAGGAACCGACTAAAGACTAAAAGTAGTGGATTTAGTCATCCGTGGCCTATCCCTAGTGTTTCTCTAGCTTCTCGGGAAGTAGGAATAGGCAAAGGGTCGAAATAGGCCGTAGAACCGTAGAAGCAGGGATTAAACTAAACTTAGAAGCAATCTTATCTAGGTAAACGTCTTAGCATAACTGTAGCTTTCGCTACTTACGGTCCTAGATAATCCTTATCCTAAGGAAATAGGTAAGCTCTCTACGGTTAGTAACTATATACTTTTGCTTAAAGCGACGGACAAAATCGTCTATAGCCCTACGGTATTCCTTACGGAAAAGGATAATAATATTATCTATAAAGAAGAATATAATAATACCACTCGTAGTAGATATAAAAATGTAAGGATCCTCCGTACTTTACTAAAGGCTTAGTTCGGTAAAAGACCTAGATAATTCCTATTGCTAAAGAAGCGGCGAACGGCGAAGCCTATATAAAGCCTTTATTAACCGAATTATAAAACCAAACACCTTAAATCCGTCTAGGAAGTAGATATATACTTCTTTATCTAGATCGGCATTCGTAAAGGCGTTAACCGCGTTAAGTAAGCGGGTTTTAGTGCTAAATTTAGCGGCAATAGCAATTATAATGCGAAAATTTCGCGCTATAAGCGTCGCGGCGTATATTTCTTTTCCGCTAAACGGCTAAAGATCTCCTTATATATAAAGGCGAGACTTAAACTTCCTAAGGTAGCCGTGCTTATTAAACTTATAATCGAATGCCTATATTAATAGAAGAGGACGCACTAGCGCGTTCGCTCTTAGGGTAGGCGAAGGAAAGAAGGTCTTCCGCTGTTTTAAGGAGTCCTATTTAACTGCTTTAGCGGCTTTAAACTCGGGTCTAAACGGATGCGTCTTAAGATTAGACTAAAACCTTAGAAGCGCGGGTAAATCCCGTTTATATATCTTCCTAAGTTTAAGAGAAGTAGCAAATGCAGCCGTAAAAGCGGTGCTATTAGCCGGTAGATGCCTAACGTAGGCGAAAGCGGGATATCGACCCGAAAAACGGTTTAAGCGAGTAGGGCGTAAATCCCCTATAAGTCTCGTCGTCCGTAGACTATCTATAGGAATTGTGTTATCGTAATCTATAGACCGAGAAATAGCTTAAGGCAACTACACCTTAAGTCGGTCTATAGGTTCTACGGTTATAGTAGGTAAAAGAGTAGAAATGTCGGGTTAAAAGTCCTATATATTCTTAAAAATATCCTCCGGCGGTTCTAGGGTTTAGTTAAGAGTCGGGAGTTAAGGATTGCCTTTAGCTAAAACGTCTACTATAATAGAATGCTTATTAGGAAGCACTATTAGCGTTAACTAGAATTCTGCCTTATCTTACTCTTCTTCCTATACAATGTATAGTAGAAATGCCGGTAATAACACCTGCATTAGCGGTTCGGATGCCTTAGACGCGGTGAAAAACTAAGTCTTATTAAACGTTATATTACGAACTCGATAAACCTCCTGTCTCTATAGGATCTATATACGAAAAATATTAGTAGAATTATACCTAACTAAATAACCAACCTCCGCATAAGGTTCTTGCTTAAGATTACGTTTCTGCGTATTAGTTAGGGCCTTAGTGGTTAGTAGGTAGGCTTTATAGCTAAAAGCTCGAAGATAATCGAATTATAATAGTTAGAAAAGGAGAAATGCCGGTATATTCCGGTCGTAATCCTTTAACTAATCGTAAAGGATCTCTATTAGGGAAATCCACTTCGATAGAAATAACGTAGAGGAAGCTGCCTGTCGGGCTAGAATCCGATTGTATAAATATACCGTAGTTTTCTACGTTTCTGTCTATAAATGCTTAGGCAAATTTGCTCTAATCCTTATAGATCGAGCTTTCGTAGATACTACCCCCCTAGCTCGTTCGGCAGCGCCGTTCTAAGCGGGTGTATAGGGTGTAGTAGGCTTATTATAAATGCCCTGCTAGTTAATAAAGTCCTAAAAATCGTATCGAAGGGCTTAGTCGTTATCTCGATAGATTATACCGATAGAAAGTAAGAACTATCGGGAAATATACCGACCTAGGCTCTTAAAACATAAAATTAGCTCGTTTATAGAGGCGTCTAGAAGCGTATATAGGAAAATAAGCTTCGTATAGTTATCCTTAATAAGAAATACAACGTTCTTATTGTTATAACTCTTATATATAGAAAAGATATCGCAAAACACCTTAGAAAAGGGAAACGTCGCCTTAGAAAGCGGCGGTTCGCGGTTAATAATTCGTTTAGCCTACGTAAGTTTGCAGGACTTATAGGAGATTATCTTATCGAAGGTCACCGACTATAGTATTCCGAAAGCTTTTAAAAGCGCCTTATTGTTCGGATGTCTAAGTCGTTAGTACTAAAGAGTAAGTTCCTCTATACTTATTAGTATAGACTCCGGCGTAGTGACTAAAAAAGGTGCTATAACCGGGGTTTCTACGGTAGACTCTATAGAAGGAATAGAAGCAATAGTTAGAAGCGTAGGAGAAGGCGTTAACGGGTTATACTCGATTATATATTAGTTATAAATTAGCTCTATTATACAAATTATGCGGGTTAATAAAGAGATTACGCTAGTCTACGGGTTCTATAAAAGATTCGCCTTATAAAGAAGATAAAGTAAATAAAGGGACGTATAAAAGGACGGGATATATGCTACCTAACTAAGTTAAAAAGTACCCGTCGAGATACGTATAAACACCGTGCCTATCCCGAGAATTAGAGTGCTTCTACTGCCTGCGAGTGTATACTCGGAAGAAGGCTAGAAGTTATAGAAACGCTCCCTATTGTTGTAAATGTGTCTATTAGACCCTAAATCTATAATAAAAGAATCCCTTAACGGGTATTCTATAGTAGTCTATAGAACAACTAGTAGTAAAAAGGTCGTGAGAACGTTAGCGGTAGCCGTAGCTTATACCGTCTTTGTCTTAGTCGGATTGTTCTTCCGCTACTCCTCGTCGCGAAGAAGTACCGCGTTAACTTTAGCCTTATTAGCCGGAACCTTAAGGTAGTCGTCTATAGTCTTTTAGACGTCCTTATCGGGTTTCTATAATAGAAGTCGAACGGAAGGGTTAAAGTAATAATACTATCGGAAATAGTATCGTTCTCCGCAAATACATAGCGGACTATCCTTCTTTTTGCCTTTATCCTTGTCCTTATCTAAGGACGCAGCTGCCGAAGTAGTTGCCGATTTATTAGTTAATTCCGCGGCTAGAGACTTTATTCCCTAGCCTTAGAACTTCGCAAAAGCGTTAGTCTTTAGCGCTTTAGTTATAGCCTTTAAGGCCTACGAGCGCTTAAAAAGTTCGGATATCTTAAATCCGTCGGGGAAAGACTATTCCTATCCTAGCTTATTTAGGCGGGCGTTATCCTCTATCTTATTTATCTAGTATTCCGCAAAAGGGCTAGAAATCGGCTAAATAGCCTCGAGAAAGAGCTATATAGCCCGGAGACCTTCCGATTCCGGCAACTTAATTCGCCGGGCATCGGTAAGGACCTTCTGCTAGTTGGAAATCTATATCGTAATATCCGTCCGTTCTAGTGCCTTTAAAATAGTATAGAACTACGTAAGAATAGTCTTCTATTGCGTCTACGAAGTCGGCTTTATACGCCGCTATAGTAAAGCTAATTCCTTAGAAACATTATATTCGTCGGCAATCGTTAAGTAGTAGTTCCTAATGTTTTAAACGATAAACTACTAAATTAACGTAAGAGATTTCTATTAGTCCTTATAGGCTTAAAGCAACGTGCGATACTAGGAAAAGATAAACTTAAACCTCTTAAGTTCTTCTATAGATAAACTAGCAATATTAGCAACGGTCGCGTTAACTATTCTAGCTATTAGTTCTACGGGAAGAGGCAATAAAGGTTTCTAAAGTTTAGGCGTAATAGAAGGATCGATTTTCTTCTAAATCCCTTAGGCGAGTGCGTATTTCTAGATCGTTAAGATCTATCGGTCTTAGTCCGCTAGTCTATTTAAAATAGTCTTTAAAGTAATATCGGCTATAATAGATGCGGTAACGTAGGTAAAAGTATGGTGAAATCACCGGAAACGGGTGGTTAAATGCATAATATATATAAATAAACCGCAAAAACTAAACTAAGTGCGGGAAAACACTAATAGAATAGGGTAAACGTACTAACTAGTCCTCCGCGAGTCGATTCGCTAGATTAATAACGCTCCTTAAAAAGATAATTATATTAGTCCTCTAAGAGTCGATTCGCTAGATGTAAAATTAAAGGCTTTACTACCGTAAGTCGTAGCGTTAGTAGGCTAAAAATATAAGCCGTTAGAACTCTCTATGCGTAGAGAAGTTCGGCCGGGCTTATAACTATCGAACGCTAGGCAGTCGGGTTCTCGACATTTAGGTAATAGCAATCAAAAAGGGAAGAGAGGCTCTAAGGCTTAAACAGCCTACACAAAGGGATTAGAAGCTGCAAAAGGATGTAAAAAACTAAGAATAATAGCTCTTCCCTTTTCTAATAAGGAGGGCTAACTAGTCTCTATATATAGGGAAATCCCTCGGACGAAAACAGCCGCGTAGACCTAAGGAAAAGAGGTAAAAGAAAGAGTCGGACGGAGTCGCCGGTCGAAAGCGCCGGTCGCAAACAATAAATCGCATCCGTACGATAAATAGTCATACAGTCAGCAAATAAATAAGCAGCCTAGTAGAAGACTAGTAAATTCCACGGTGAATTCTACGGTAGAAGCTATAGAAGAGAATTAGAATTCTACGGTAGAAGACCGTAGAAGGGAATTAGAATTCCACGGTAGAAGACCGTAGAAGGGAAGAGACTTTATAGGTAAAGTCTGTGTAGATAACCGTAAAATCACCGTAAAATCACGGTGAAATATAACCGAAGAAAAGTAGGTAAATACGCCCGTATAAGTGCGGGGTAATGCCCGTAGAAGCCCGTGGAATTCCATAGTAGAATCTAGGGAAGAACCGGGGATTTCCCGGTAGAAAGCAAATAGGGAAGACGGTAATGTTAATATTAAGCATAGCGTACTACTCCTTAAGGTCTTTATCGGGCTTACAATAGGTCTAGAAAAGGTAGTCGGAAATTATTATAGCAATCTAAGTGCGTAGCTCTTTAATGTCCTTTCTCTAGCTCTCCTATTTCTTCTCCTTATAGAGGAATACCTGCTATTTCTAAGATCCTTTAGGCGGTTAGCCTTATTAGATTATTTCTTCGTCTACGGTACGAACGCGAGATCCCTTTATAGCGTTATCCTCGATAGGCATCGTCGGAGTAGGAAGGAGTTTTTCGGTCCTAAAGACCTAGTCCTAGAGGTTGCTATCGAGGGCCTACGCCTTAAACTTATTGTCCTAAAGGGACTAGTTAGCATTATCGTTAAGAATAACCTCGTTTTTCTTAGTAAGGGTAGACATAGTGATTATCGGCCTAAAGGGAGCCTTTTTCGGTTTCTAGTTTACGGTTCTAGTGGATTAAAGTATAAGACTCTTAATTATTAGATCTTTTATCTACGGCTCGGACTAAATAAGCACGATTATAGGTCTTAATAGGTCTAATAGGTTGTATAGCAAAAGAGGTTATATTAATGTGATGATAAAGATGTGTGTATAGCCCCTATTTTCTTAAGGGGCTTGTTTTATAGGAAATTTTCCCTAAAGCTACGTAACGGTTATACTAACCTAATATAGTAGCCTCTATTATATAATCTAACAATAGTTCTATATAAACAATAGCTATTTAACACTAATGTTCCGGGTATAACTATTTACCTAACATTTCACCGATTTAATTGTCTAGATCTCTTTATAAATCCTACGGACTAAGGTTCTATAGCTATTGCTAAATAGCTAAATAATTCCAACCTTATTGTTAGTAGGTAATTCACTTAGATTAATCTAAACAAAGGGGGTTGCATTAGTTATAGTTGTATCTAATCTAACTAAGAAGGGGGAATAAGGGGGCCCCTTTATACCCGTCTGCCGGGGTCCCTCTATAGAGCCTACTATGCCTTAACAATGCATTATTAAGGCCTACGCTAGGGCTTACTGCTCTAGTTATAACGATGCCCTAAGTTAATAACGAGGTCATTAACTATATAGGGCACGTGGCGTTATGCGCCGCGTAGTTATAACCCCTATTGCCCCTTTCCTATGTATAGTCGGCAATATAGTTGCGACTCCATCCCTTAGTTATATAACTATATTCCCACACTTATTCTATTAAAGGCATATATAAAACTTCCTCTAGACAATGTTCTAAATGCTATCGCTAATATAGATATCTAATAAAGCTTTATTAAGCTTTAGACAGAAGATAAGAACTATACCGGAGAACTATATAACTTACTTAACGACAAACTTTAGGTTTTTAAAAACTTATGCTATAACCTAAAAATTAAACTAAGTTAGTTCTATGCTTTATTCCCTAGGATTCTCGTAGGACGTGCGTAAACCTATTATATTTAATATATTAACTAGATAGCGACATTTAGAAAGGCATACGATATAATTAAGAGATATTTTAATATAGAAGTCAATTACGTATATTATTATATAGACTAGACAACGACAACCTTCTATAAGTTGCGAAGAGAACACGCGGCTAAACTATTATATAGAATTCTTTAGGCTTTATTCGATAAATTGCAACTTTACTAATAGGCACTTAGCAAAGACTTTATAGGCGATCTTCCCCTACGAACTATACTTATTAATATATATAAAGGCGTTCCTAAACTAAAGTACGCTCTATTTAAACCCTTAACTAATGCAGAAGCACTTTTTGCCGACCTAAGGTCCTTATTGTAAATATACCTTTCTCGCGGTTTATCTAACTACTTTATCTAAGGACATTAGTCTAATAACTAAAACATTAAAGAGGATAACTACGACCCGTATAACTAAATATTCTATATAGATCGGAGATATAATAATAATAACCGCGGAAGATATAGATACTAAGGACGAGGAGGACGAAACTATAGCCGATTATTTAATCGTAGAAGATTCCGCGGAGGATTCCGTAGAGGATACTCCCTATTAGCTGCTAGATTATAAGCAGGGTCCTAAGCCCGTAGTAGCTATAGAGGCAACTACGGCAATCGCCTATAGACTAAGAAGTGTTTTATATACGGAAAATAAGGATGCTAGTTAACTAAGCATATACCTAAGGAACGGCAGAAATCGAAGGACTAGTATATCGCATAATGCCACTTTACAAATATCCTAACAATAGGTTTTATAGCCTACGTAATATAATATAAAGGTTATAAGATAGACGATATAGCAGAAGAATTTAATAATAAATCTTGCTTAAAAGACGACGATAACTTTATAAGACAATAGTAAGCTAGTTAGATAATTTGCTAATAAGCGTTTGCATATCTGCTTACTAAAGAAGACCTATATAGTAAATAAGAAGCTATTACTATATCTAACTAGTTTATTATTAATAAAAGATACTCTAAGACACGCTTCTAAGGCATTATAGTTAATATAGGTATAGCAAAAGTATTAACAGCCGGATTTAACTAGTATATTGCCCTATAGGAAGAAGACCCTTCTATTACTATCGATAAGTTAACGGTAGGATAAGCTTCTATTAAGTTTAGTAGTAGAGATACTATTAACTTGCTTAGTTTTATTGCCCTTAAAACACCGATTAGAAGAATAACTTCTTACGTTTTAGAGATACCTATACCTTTCTTACTCTCTTTAGCCGATATAGACCGATTATATATATACTTTAATAATATAATAGATATAATCATTAGTCGAGGCGTGGTTCTTATAATACAAAAATAGGGATATCTATAGTTCTTTCTTTCTAAAGATAAGGAATTAATTAACTTCCTTATAGAGGTTAAGATCCGAACGCTCTATCGTCGTTTTAGACATCCCGCAGTTATAAGACTATATTATCTACTACGTTAATTAGGATATAATAATATATTAATCGGCAGACTCGAAACTATTTCATCCCGCAGTTATAAGACTATATTATCTACTACGTTAATTGGGATATAATAATATATTAATCGGCAGACTCGAAACTATTTCTAAATTTTGTTATTAATGCTAAATGCACTCTTAGGCTTTAAGACGATTTAAATTTATACTATAACATAATTAAGAATTTAACTATAAGATTATTATTAACGTTATATACCTTAGAACCCTACAACGACTAGTATTATACGTAGTAGATTTAGCAACTTTATTCTAAGGAGTAAGATTCCTTCTATTAATATCCGCTAAAGATGCATAGGAAACACTATATGCGTTATAGATTAATATATATCTTAGTCTATTAGATGTTATTAAACACAATATAGGAACGAATTTTGCTTCTACTAAATTCCGAAATAAAGCTAAAGTTATAGGAATTACGTATAAGTAAGTTCTAATTAAAGCCTATTAGTCTATCGGAAAGATTAAGAGATATTACGGACTACTTAAACGAATATTTAGTATTCTTTAAGAGGAAATTAGGAAAGTTATATTAACTAAAGCTATCCTTTAAATAGCAGTTCAGGCAATTAATAATATAGCTAGTCCTAATAGTTTAGTTCCTATATTATTAGTTTTTAGTGCTTACCCTCGGATTATATAGGAATTACCCCCTTCTATAATAATAATGCAAAGAGCTATAGCTATGCAAAAGGCTATAAAATTGCTTTACTAGATCTCTGCTAAACGACGAATTAAGAATGCTATTTATAGCCGAAACGGACTATTAATAAAGGAGATTCTTAATCTTCTACTATAAAGTAAGGTCTATGTTTAGAGAGAAAAGAACGGTTAGTAAGGTCTATTTAAAATCGCAGTAATTAAAGGCTATAATATAATAATTAACACTATTAATAGACTATAAGTATTTAGGTTAATATATGTGTAACTATACTTCCGAGACGAAAATTCGGTACTAATATTAGAAGAACTCCTAGCTATAAATTAAGATATACCGGAATATAATTCTTAAGATAATAAACTAATAGAAGAATATAAAACTATATAAGAACCTCCTCGTATACCCCGAAAACGTAGTCGCCTACCCGGTGCGAAAAATAAACCAAAGAATTTATTAGTTAGTTAAACAAATAAAGGGGGTTGCAAACTAGCTAGATTAGTCTATAATGTCTATTAACTAAGGGGCGACGAATAGCCCCTTTATATAGGCTATAAACGCGTATATTAATAAGGTCCGAAGCCGGCCTTTTGCGACCCCTTATTGCGACGTCGGGGCTATGCCTATAAGGGCGATTAAGTTAATAACTTAATTATCGCAAGGGCGGCCGAGTTAGTAACGCTATTATCGGGGTCCCCGATGTATACGATGCATCGTATAGTTAATAACGCATCCGTATAGGCGTTATCCGCACGTAATCTATTTAATCACGTGGATTGCAATCGTGCCTAAAGAACGGATATCCCTTATTCCTATACTAGCAAATTTTCTTTATAGTTGCTAAACAGTAAGTCTATAATCTAAACAAAGGGAGATAGGAAGAACGATATATTAGGTAGAAGGCCTAATAAATACATTTAATAAATATAAATGAAAAGGGGGCAAAACAAAGGGAACGTCGTAGGGAAGCCGTTAGTAACTATAGGCGGAGGACGAAGGCTTCCATCCTAATCGAGAGGCTATTTATATCAATAAGGCGTTTAAGGGCCTTATTTAGCGATACCTTCGTTATAGCGTTAGCGGGGTTATCTTCCCTATAGATCTACCTAATCTCCTTAATCTCCCGTTGCTTATACGACTAACGCAACGCTATAATGTCGATTATTAGGCGTTTCTCCTTTATAGTGCTGAGTTTAATAAGGCATTTATAGAGGGAGTATAAGTTAGTGTATATAATAAGAGGGATTAGTAAAAGCTAAAGACGTTCCGTGACTATATAGAGGGTCGTAATAAGGGAGATGCTAAGGTCTATACCGTTAACTATGCCGTAGATCTAGCTCGTAAGAACGCTATAGGTCACTCGCTTATACTTCGTCGAGCTCTAATAGATAATATTGCTATTAATCCGGAAGTACGTATCCGTACGCTCGGTCTTATTAACGAGCGTAATAACGAAGCCTAACTAAGACGAAAGGTCTCGGTTATTTGCGAATAAGCTATCCGTAAATACTATAAGTTTAGCTATCTCGAGATTAATTAGTCGGTACGTAAGTCTACGTTATTAATAGTCGATCTACTACTAGAGGCGCTTATTAAGGATATTATAATCCTTCTCTTCGGGGGCTTAGACCTAGGCTGCTACGGAGATATCGAATAAGGCCTCGGGCTAATAGATAGACGCGATATACGCAGTACGAGCGCGTTGCTTAAGGTACTGCTAGGCTTTATCACGAGCCCGTAAGTCGACTACCTCGATCCTTAAGGCCTATCCCTTCTGCTATAGGAGTAGAACATCGTCGTAGAGCGTTAACTTTGCTCTATTAAAGTCTATAGCATTCCCTAGGGTTATTTAAGCCTTCGGCTTAGCGCGAAATTAAGCTATCTAAGGCTCTTTTTCTTCTTAGGCCGAAAAGGTGTCTAAACCGAGCATTAGGGTATCATCCGTCTATATTCCGATAAGGCTAAAGTCGTCGGGTCCTTAATTTATAATTAGAAGGCACGAGTTATAGGTAGAGGGAGCTATATTAAGGCTCTTAATATAGTGCTTATAGTAGGTCTTCTACTAATATACACCGGCTTCTATAAGACTATATAACGGTCTAATAACTCTTATAATAGTGCCCTTTAGGTACTTGCCTTAGAGCTCTATCGGAAGAGCCGCTAACACTATACGATTGAGCTCTATTTAAGCTTAGGGATAGGCTTATGTAATATCGCATAGCGATAAGCTTATGCCTCGGCGAAGTAAGGCGGGGGCTAAGGCTAGGATTAAGCGCTAGCTAATACGTTATATAGTTAGGGAATAGGTTAGAAGTAAGCTTTTCTCTATATCGCTATAGCCTTAGATTACTAGACGGGACTTTTCGTAGGGTTTAACGTCGCGACCCTTTACCTCCCGGACTATTCGGGATCGAAATAGACGGTATTGCCTATAAATAGATTCATCGTACTATTTAAAGCTAAAGACTCTACGGGCTATAAGATTATTAATCTCTCGTTAGTCGGATTCTTTAAAAAGGGCGCCGGGTATAGTAATAACGCCGTTATTGCGTAGCTTAGTCGAAAGCCTTAGTATATCTTCTTCCTTCTTAACTAGGAATTAATTATAGAAGGTCACGGTCTTTAGCTTATTCCTTAAACCCTAGGGACGTCTGCGTTTACGGGGCTACGGAGGAGCCGGCAGTGCTTATACCGGAGAGGGGGAAGGGTCTAGCTCGGGAATTTCGTCCGGAGTAGAGGAATCGACCTTAGAGAGGGTGTCTATATCATTAAGGATAGGGGGATCCGGGGTATTATTATTGCCGTAGTAGTACGGCTGCATAAGGGTAGAACGGAAGACTATAGGGCCGTTAACGGTCTTAATAGTAACGTTATAGCCGTTAATAGAGGCGATCTTATATAGACCCTACTATCCTCGCTTCTCTCTCTAGACGCGGACTTTACTCTATAGCGGTAGTAATAGAGTGTTAAGGGTTAAGGGGCCGTTTTAAGCTTATAGGGTATCCCTAACTTATCGTGCGGCGGAGAGCTACCGTAGGGCTTTTTTAGCCTTTTAGATAGTCGCGGCTCTCTATACCGTAGTTGCCGAAGGAGGGGAGTCTTAAGTTATCTATAGGTACGCTCTAAAGATAAGGAGCGTAAGGACGAGGCCGTTTAGTCTTACTATATTATTTACGGCTTTAATAGCTACTTATAGGACGGATTTAAGGGCCGTTATTCTACTAATTTCGGCGTATATTATTTTAAACGCACGATAGAGCGGGCTATAATACCTTTTAACCTTACCTATAGACTAATATGCCTTAACGGGGATCTAGGTATACGTAATACCTATAACACGAGCTTCGTTACGAAACTCGGTTAAGGCGAAGTTAGTGCCTATATTATACTAGATAAAGTTAAGGGGGCCGAGGTATATATTAATCTATAGTGCCTTAAGTATCTCCTATATATCTTTAGCCGATATAGACGGGAGGAATCGCGCTCCTTAAAAAAAGGTCGCTATATCGACTACGTATAGCATTAGGTAGGTGCTACTACCGACCTTTAGGTATATTATATCGACGACGACCCCGAAATTAAATTCTTAGTTATCCTTTAATATAAACCTAAACCTCTAGGGTGCTAGTGCGTAGAGCTAGTAGGAATAGCAGAATTTTAAGATATCTTTAAGTATTTCTACTAAGATATCGTTATGCCTTACTTATTTTAATAGGTAATAAAGTCTATTAACGGCCGGGTGGCTAAAGCGGCGGTAGAGCGTATATATCTCGGCTTGAGTTAAGAAGGCGACTACGTTTTCTTCCTTACTAAAGAAGAACTATAGATATCCCTATTTGCAAATAATAAGGACGCTAATACTTAGACCGATAATCGTATCGGTAGTATTATTAAAGTATACGCTTAATCTATCTATATTAGCTAGGCAAAGGAGGAAAGGGGTCGTCGTTCTTAGTACGTAGAACGTAATACGGCTAATAGGGGTCTTAAGGGCAATAGAGCCGAAGGAACGCACGTCCTCGCCGCTACCGAATTTAATATAGGCTTAGCCGGCGGTAGACTCGTCGAGTATAATAGACGGGTCTTTTCGTTATAGGGCGAGATACTAATCCTAACCTACTATATAGACTATAGCTGCTCCGGTATCTACGAGGATGCCGTAAAAGCGGTCCTTTAAGTAACGGTCGAAGACTAATTACGTAGCCGGGACGCTTAACTAGTCTATCCTTTATACGTCTTCGCCCGTAATTAAATAGTTAAAGGACTGCTAATATAGGATTTACGAGGCTTACTACTTAGTTAATTCTTCGTCGTTACTAGCCTTATCGTTACGCTATTCGATAGCGGCTTAAAGAGTCTTATTACCTTTATATTCGGTAAGATAGGCCTTAAATCCTATACTAGGGTTGCCGGTTAGAAGGCATTACGCGTAGTATTAAGCCTTAAACCTAGCTCGTTTCTTTAAGGTATACTTTATCGACTAGCAGCCTTCCTTCTAATAAACGAAGTACTTCCTCGACTATTAGCGGTTGCTAAAGCTACTACCGCTACTATAAGGGCTATAGTAGCCTCGTCCGCTGCTCCCGCTAAACCTACGGCCGTTGCCGTAGTTGTTAGTATATCTTAAGTCGGTATAGAATACGCTTAATAAATTGTATTTATTATTTATATTTATTACCTCGTTACGATAATATATTAACGTGCCGCACTTACTATTCTTAGCCTATATTAATAGATAGGTCTTTAGGGAAGAACGTAACGCGGAGAATAGCTTTTCTATAGTCTTAAGGGGGTTATATAGCGTATAGCTAAATTCCGGGATATTTCGGCACGCGTTAAGTAATATAGTGCGAAGAAGGAGGTCTTTAGCGAACTTAAATCCTAAGGCGCGTTAATATCGTTATAGCTTATTAAAAAGGGTTTATAAGACTTCCTATTAGGTCTTATTTAGATACTTAACTTATAGCTTTTTAAAAGTTATAGTGCTTTAATCTACCTAATAGTGCTAATAGTTTACTTTAGTATTAAAGTAAGCCTTTAGTAAGTCGTAGGCTTGCCTAAATGTGCTATCTTACTCTATATACTAGATATAGTAGTCTTAGGCTCGGCCGGTAAGGATCTAGGGAAAGAAGGCATAGAAATAGCCGGGCTAGGCCTTAACTATATAATAAACGTCCGTAAAGATATAGACTTTATTATTAACAATATTATAGGGCTCGCCTATATAATTCTTGCTTTTATCCTATAGCTTAATAAACTTTTATAGGAGCTTTACGTCTATCTCCTCGTTCGGAATATCGTAAAGGGGGACTATCGTATAGGCTACCTTCGCCGTTATATTAATTAGAGGGGTCTTAAAGAACTAATATAAAGTTAGGTAAAGTATTATTAGCGTTTCTAATATATTTTAAAATAGAGGGGCCTAAGGGTTCGGGAACGTACTAGGCATTTAATCTCGTAAGTACGAGCCGGGATCGACGGAGGTAGTATATATTAAGGCTATTAAGGCAAAGGAGGGTTCTAGCGCGAATATAACTGCCGGGGCGGTCGGAGGCGTAAGGGGGATAGCCGCGGGTGTAGACGGTGCCGTCGTAAAGGTCGCTATAAGAGCTAGGGTTAAGGCAGTAAGAGGTGCCGTTAGGGCCGTGCCTAGGACGACTAGGGAAGGAGGGCTAGTTACGGCAGCCGGGGCTATAACGGATGTATTCCTTACGGACTCTTAGGTTCGTTCGTCGTAGAACTTTAACTATTCTAGTAGTAGTTCGTCCTTAGGCTAAATTAGGGGAATCTATTAGCGCTAAAGCATTAAAAATAATGCCGTAAAGCTAAGGTTTAAGGCGCCGGTTTAGATTCTACGGGCCTATAAGAAGGATTTAAGGGCCTTCTTAAAATACCTATCTGCCTATTTCTATATAGCCTCTATCTACCTATTAAAGTAGTCTTAGAAGTCTATAAATAGCTTATATCTATAAATAGTTAAGCCGATATTAATAATAATAAACCGGGCTACGTAAGACTCTATTGCTTTCTTATTTATATTATCGTAAGTAATGTCTATCTCTTAGAATATAATATTAGCTTTATTTTAGTACGAACCGAAGATATTAATGCCTATTAGCCAACCGGGAAGGGGGTTATCTTTAGGCTTAGTTGCTTCCGGTGCTAGACTAAGAGCGTTAGGGTTATCGATAGGGTCTAATATAGTATAATTAAATAAAACACACTATTATTATTAAAGGGGATCGCGAGGGTCGTTACGAAGGTTGTCTTACGTTACGGACGCACTATTGCTTAACACAACCCTTCTTCTTCTCGAAGCGAGACGGGATTAAATAAGAGCTAGGAAGGGACTTATCGGCGGCTACCGAGAGCTAGCTATATCGTAATAGCTTCGTCGGCTCTAACTCGCGTAGGTTCCTTATTTTTAGCATAAAGGACCGTCTCTAGGTATAGGCAATAGAATCCCTAGGGATAAAGATCCGGTATACTTTCGACGATTAGGCTCTATCTCTTCTACCTTACTAATCTATAATTAATCGTTTAATTACTAATTAGCGTTAGTTAGTTAAATAAATAAAAGGGGTTACAAATTGGCTAGATTAGTCTATAATGTCTATTAACTAAAGGGCGACGAATAGCCCCTTTATATAGGCTATAAACGCGTATATTAATAAGGTCCGAAGCCGGCCTTTTGCGACCCTTTATTGCGACGTCGGGGCTATGCCTATAAGGGCGATTAAGTCAATGACTTAATTATCGTAAGGGCGGCCGAGTTAGTAACGCTATTACCGGGGTCCCCGATGTATACGATGTATTATATAGTTAATAACGCATCCGTGTAGGCGTTGTCCGCACGTGATCTATTTAATTACGTAGATTGCAATCGTGCCTAAAGAACGGATATCCCTTATTCCTATAGAATTAGCAATTCTTAGCTAAGAAAGAGGTTAACGTATACGATCTTATACTTAAACTCCGTGCCGATAGCGTGATTATAACACCCGGTGACCTATTCGAAGAATCTAATATAAAAGAGATTAATAACATAGTCATTCGTAGTATGTTTAGTTTCGAATAATATAACGAAGAAAAATATAGAGGATATTAAATCTTCCGTTCTCGGATAGTTAAAGAGGTTAACGGATATAACACTAAACTATACGAAAAGTCGAGACTAGTGATCTAAGGATATAGTGATATTAAGAAGATATCTATACTTATATAGTCGCTAACAATCTAGCGAGTTAGTTAACGTTTAATTATAGCAATTACAGCCGGAATGCGTAAAGAATACGGAATAATATTATCTCTACGAGACATTACCTAAGTATATCCCTAGGCTAATATAGAGTTATCCCGAATAATCCTAATAGCTCTGCCCGCTAAACTAGTAAAGAAGTATCCGGAAGGGCTAATCATCCGTGTGATTAGACCTTTATACGGCATCGCGGAATCTAGATTATACTAGTTTAATATATACTATAGTTACTATATTAAAGACCTTAATATAGCTTATTTAATATACGACGTATGCTTGCTTATTTCTAACTATAGCCCTCTTACACCTTTTAGAATCGTCGGGATATAGATAGACGATATATTAATGCTTAGGACTTAGAGTTTTTCGGACTATAAAGAAAAAGAGCTTTAGAAAGCATAATTTAAAGCTAAACCGAAAACTCTAATAACTGCTAGACAATCTATAGAGTTTAACGGCGCAAAATTAACCCTATAATACGATAGAAGTTTGCTACTATAATAGAAGGGTTAAGCAGCTAAGATTGAAAATGTAAAACCCTAGGCTATTAACTACGCGTAAAGGTATATAGAGCAACGTGCTTATAGTATATACGTTGTATCTATCTATTAACCGGAAGCATTGTTTAATATATCTATTACTGCTAAAGTCTAAAACCTAGATTAAAAAGACTATATAATCCTAAACAAAAGACTATAGTAGCAACTAGATAATTAATAACGAGGACTAATATATCTTTTAATTAACCTCGCATTGGCTAAACTCTTAGTCTTTACCGATAGATTGTTTATAAATAATAAAGACTTATCTTTATAGCTTAGATTCGTTATTGCTTTAGTTTATAAGACCGACCGAATAGATAAGCAATTTTCGATTAAAGGCAATATTATTTACTAGAACTCTACGAAATACAAACGAGTTACCTAAAGCGTCCTTATATCGGAAATCTACGGTATAGTAAACGGATTCGATATTAGGATATCTCTTGCTATAACTCTTAAGATAATTACGGATCACCTTAGTCTTCCTCCGGTTCTATTAATTATCTACACAGATTCGTACTCCTTATATAAATGCCTTATTAAACTAGGTACTATAAAGGAGAAAAGATTAATAATCGACATTATGGCTTTACGATAGTCATACGAACGCCGTAAGATTATAGAGGTCCGATAGATTAACGGAGCCGATAACCTAGCTAATGCAATAACGAAAGCATTACTAAACTAAGCCCTTAAACGTTTCGTCGATATAAATAAATTAACTATTAGAATAGAAGGGTTTATTATTCGCCTATAATACTTCTAACACATTCTTTCTTTTAACGGTTATATAGTTATAACACTATATAATATTACAACGAACTATTCTAATATAACGAATAGTCGAGTTTTATTATGCATTTTTATTTCCTTTTTAAAGAAGGGTAATATTTAAAGAAAAATAAGAAAATTTCTTATAAACGGCATAAAGAAAAAGTTGCTAGTATAGGAATTATAAATAGAATTCTATAGTAGAAGGACTTCCCTTCTAAGGTAAATTCTATAGATAGACTTCTAATAGAATTCTACGGTAGAAGGACTTCCCTTTTAAGGTGAATTCTATAGATGGAATTCCACTTCCTTCTATAGACTTCTACTATCGACGCATCCGTCCGCGGAAGGTCTTCCCCGACTAAGGCATCCGTCTTTGCATTCTATTTACGGATCCCTTTCTATTCTTAGCTACTAAGGCTTCCCGGAAGGAAGCCCCGACCCTTCTCTCGTCTTATCTATAAGAAGGTAGTATAATCCTTAGCTAGATAGGTATTAACAATTCTAATAAGACTACTAGACCTATATTTGCATTTACATTCGAGACACCTACTAACAATAATCGTTAATAAGGTTAATATAAACATCGAGTAGCCTATTTAGTAGAAGCCGGACGAGCTATTAATAGCGTACTATAAGCGTGCCTTAAAATTCATAAGGCAGTATAGCGGACGCTACGCTTAAGAAGTAGGCAAAAGGCAAACCGGAAGATCTCTAACGGGCCCTTTAGGTTCGCTATAAAATAGTGGTTAAGCCCTCCCTAAGTTAGCTAAAGAACTAGCATATTTAGCTTAAGAGCTAGAAGAAGATTATATATAAAGGGATTTAGGAAGAACTTACCGAAGCTACCTATAAGGGTATTTAGGTTGCTAACTTTCTAGCTTTTATTAATCTATACTATCCTAACTAAGTCGATTCCTTTAACCTCTCTTATATAGAGAAGGAGAAGGATTTCGATATCTATTCTATAACTAACGAATTTACTATATTTATAGACAAATAGCCTGCTTGACTATCTTATACTAAGAAAGGCCCCTTCGGCCCTTTCTATACGGGATAAGACGAGGAGTAAA
This sequence comes from Ophiocordyceps sinensis, assembly GCA_012934285.1. Taxonomy (NCBI): domain Eukaryota; kingdom Fungi; phylum Ascomycota; class Sordariomycetes; order Hypocreales; family Ophiocordycipitaceae; genus Ophiocordyceps; species Ophiocordyceps sinensis. The sequence continues at coordinate 9,971,813 of JAAVMX010000004.1, read as the reverse complement.
GTAGCTAATAGAATAACTAAAAAGGTAAGAATAATAAAAAGAGGTCGCGACCTACTTATATAGATAAAAGAGGTATCCCTTACTATAAGCTCTATTCTATAAAAGGCCACGTAATAGAGAATTGCTAGGAGGTTAACCTTAATAAAGCGCTTAACTAATAGCCTAGAAGCAAAAAGGATATTATCTTTAAGAATATAAAGAACCCTAAGGTCGCGAAAGAAGCCTAGAGATATAGAGGCAAGAGGGGAACTAAGAATAATAATAAGACGGATTAACTCGTGCGGGAGAGAGGAAGATACCCTTCGGCTTTATTCCTCGCCTCTTTAGTCGATGCGTCTTTTAACGTCGACGTCTACCCTCTTTATCACTCTTTAATCTTAGATTATAGCATAACCCTCTATATCTTTAACGAGATTTCCCGGTTTAAAAACTTTAGAATAGTAAATAAAGGAGATTTCCTCTAGGCAAGCGTTAAAAGAATGCCTATCCTCGGCTATAGTAAATCAATATCCGCCTATAGACCCTATCGTTTAAACTATAAGTATTACGCTTGCTTAAAGTTGCTTTCTATAAGAACTTTATATATAATCTAATCTTTTATAGGCTATTAAAGCAATAGGGACTTTAGTAGGACGAACGACCCCGTAGGCTATTAGCGCTCCGTTCGGCCGACGATACTATCGTCGGTCTTATTAAATAGCACTATAGCTAATTCGTTCTTAAGTATATCCCCTACTATATAATAAGGCGGGCATTTTACAACCGCCGAAATAAATTTAATAGCTATATTAAACAGACGCCGTAAAACGCTATTGCTAAACTTTAGCATCTTTAAATAGGGCATCCGGGACTACGAGACTTAGAACACCTCGTTAACTACTCCGAAGGTATTAAGATTAAAGGCATCGTAATAATATAATGCGATAACTACGGCACTACGAAAGCAAAACGGATAATACGACGAGCCCCTCGAGATAACGGTATTGTAGGCGAGAGAATTACGATAGACTTCTATAACTTCGTGCTAGATAATAAGGGCTATAACTCGCTAATGCTTTTAACCGATAGAGCGAGCGGCTTTATATAGGATTACTACCTTTAAGACCGTCTCGTAGAAACTATTATTACGGCCCTTAAGTCCGGCCTTAACTACTTAAAGCACTAATACTAGTTTTATACTAAGATCGTTAAATATAATAACGAGATTACTACTTAGAAGCTAGTAGTAGAAGCATTCCTTAAGGCAAGGCTCTTTAAAATCTAGCCCTCGGCCTTATATATATAAGATTAAAATAGCGGCGCTAAGCGCTTAGGGGGTATAATTAAGGATAAGTCTAAAGCGATATAAGGAAAGCTCTTAACCTAGCTTTAGCGAGAGATTTATAAGTCCGCTATATATCTCTATAATCGTACGCTAAAATATAGCTATAAGTAGGAATCCCTTTACGAGAAACTAACTAAGAGAAAGCTAGCGCAATAGCATCTTAGTGCCTATAGGTATAAAGCGTTTGCAATAATAACTACGCCCTAAGAGAAGAAATAACGCCTTAGGAAGCTCGACCTACGAGCCTAAATAGGCTTCCTAATATAATATATATCTTCTAATATCTACCGAGTCTAGGTTCTTATAGAAGGGAAGGTTATTACTATTTGAGATATTATTTTCGATAAGCAAAAGATTTTCGATAGAATATTCGAGAACCTTACCGAAAGCGTTAAGGAGTGCGACCTTAAGAAGCTAGCCTTAGCCCTAAGGAATATTACTCTCCTTAATAATAATTAAATTAATATACTATAAGTTCTCGATAATAAAGTATTTAACGATATCCTCGTCTACTAAGATATAAACCCTAAACGCGAGGTAAACTATAATATAGACTACGCAATAGCGCTTAAAAACGACCGGGAAAATATAAAGTAGTATACCGAAGCTCGATTTAAGCCTCTCCTTACTCCTTTAAGCACTCCCCTAGCGGCCTTATTTACAGCTATAATATAATTATATCTCGCTAACTAGACTATAACGCTATAGAGCGAGCATCTCGATTCCTCTCGAGTAGCCTTTTAGGCAAATATAAGTCCGCATAAATAAGGAGTAAACCCCTCCGTAGCACTAAGTCCGCATAAATAAAGAGTAAACCCCTCCGCGGCATTAAGCCTATATAAATAAGGAGTAAACCCCTCCGTAGCACTAAGTCTATATAAATAAGGAGTAAACCCCTCCGCGGCATTAAGTCTATATAAATAAGGAGTAAGCCCCTCCGTGGCATTAAGTCTATATAAATACGGAGTAAACCCCTCTATAGCATTAAGTCTGTATAAATAAGGAGTAAACCCCTCTACGGTAAGTATATATAATTAGGAGTTAACCCTTCTATAGGCAAATATAAGTCTACTTAAATAAAGAGTAAACCCCTCTATAGTAAAAAGTCTATATAATTAGGAGTTAACCCCTCTATAGCCTATAAATAAAGAGTTAACCCCTCTATAGAAAGGAAAACTCGCCTATTAGCACTCTGCATTTATAGTAGGCACTTAAGCCGCACCGATCTCGAAAGACACTAATATATTACGGTTTAAAGATAAGGCTTACCTCGACCGCTTAATCCTAAAAAGGCAAGTATATCGATAAGACCTTCTAGCTATCTTAATATATTATAGATAGCTTAAACATTACCTACTCGGCCTTTAATTCGAGGAGGCGGAGCGAACGCATCTTTAGAGTTATAAGGAAATAAAGTCCTAGACCGAGGTTAACTCTAAAACACTTACGAAGAAAGGCTAAGTCCTCGACTATATATAGGTATACGTATATAAAATAGATAAGCACGGAAGGCTCTCGAAGTATAAGGCGAGACTAGTAGTCCGAGGGGATTAATAGCTTCGAATCGGATAGGATACCTACGCGGTAACTCTCGGGGGATAAAGCTTTTAAACACTTATAACGATAGCTATAAGGTTCGACCTTAAACTAATATAGTACGACGCGGTTAACGCGTTCGTTAACGTAAGACTCGACGAGATTATATATATAAAGATGCCGCTAGGGTATAGAAAACACTCTATTATCCTCTAACTTAATAAAGCCCTCTACGGACTACGAAAATCCCCTCTTTTATAGCATCGCGAACTTACGTTAACGCTTCGGGAGATAGGGTTTTAGACAGTAATATACGAACTATACTGCTTAACGTTTAATAGCATTATTATAGGAATAAGGGATATCCGTTCTTTAAGCTTAATTGCAATCCACGTAATTAAATAGATTACTTGCGGGTAACGCCCACACGGATGCGTTATTAACCATACGATGCATCGTATGCATTAGGGACCTCGGTAATAGCGTTACTAACTCGGCCGCCCTTACGATAATTAAGTTATTAACTTAATCGCCCTTATAGGCATAGCCCCGACGTCGCAGCGAGGGCTCGCAAAGAGCCGGCTTTAGGCCCTATTAATATACGCGTTCGTAGCCTATATAAAGGGGCTATTAGTCGCCCCTTTATTAATAGATATATAGACTAATCTAGCTAGTTTATAACCCCCTTTATTTATTTAACTAACTAATACTCATTAGTGATTAAACGATTAATTATAGATTAGTAAGGCAGAAGAGATAGAGCCTAATCGTCGAAAGTATACCGGATCTTTATCCCTTAATAGTTCTATTGACTTTAACTAGAGACGGTTCTTTATGCTAAGAATAAAGAACCTACGCGAGTTTAAGCCGATAAAGCTATTACGATATAGCTAGCTTTCGGTAGCCGCCGATAAGTCCCTTCCTAGCTTTTGTTTAATCCTATCTCGCTTCGAGAAGAAGAAGAGTTACGTTAAGCAATAGTGCGTTAGTAACGTAAGACAACCTTCGTAACGACCCTCGCGATCCCCTTTAATAACAACTATATGTTTTATTTAATTATACTATATCGAACCCTATCGATAACCCTAACGCTCCCGGTCCCGCACCGGAAGCAACTAAGCTTAACGATAACCCCTTTCCTAGTAAGCTAAAAGGCATCGGCATCTTCGGTTCGTATTAAAATAGAGCTAATATTACTTTCTAAGAGATAAACGTTACCTACGATAATATAAATAAAAAGCCGTTACGACCTACGTAGCCCGGTTTATTATTATTAATTCTAGCTTAACTATTTATAGATATAAGCTATTTACGGACTTTTAGGACTACTTTAACGAGTAGATAGAGGCTATATTAAACCGGGTAGATAAGTATTTTAAGAAGGCCCTTAAATCCTTTATATAGTCCCGTAGGATCTAGACCGGCGTTAAAAACCTTAGCTATCTCGCATTATTTTTAATGCTTTAGCGCTAATGGATTCCCCCAATCTAGCCTAAGGACGAACTACTATTAGAATAGTCGAAATTCTATAACGAGCGAACCTAAGAATTCGTAAGGAATATATCTATTATAGCCCCGGCTGCTATAACTAACCCTCTTTCCCTGATTTTCCTAAGCACGGCCCTAACGGCACCTCTTATTGCCTTAACCTAGGCTCCTATAGTAACCTTGACGACGGTACTATTAATACCCGCGGCTATCCCTTCTACGCCTTTAACCGCCCCGGCAGTTATATTCGCACTAGAACCTTCCTTTGCCTTAATAGCCTTAATATATACTACCTCTATTAATCCCGCCTTATACTTATAAGATTAAATGCCCGGCACGTTCCTAAACCCTTAGGCCCCTCTGTTTTAAGATATATTAAAGACGCTAATAATACTTTACCCGACTTTATATTAGTTCTTTAGGACCCCTCCGATTAATATAACGTTAAAGGCAGCCTCTACGATAGTCCCCCCTTACGACGTTTTAAACGAAGAGATAGACGTAGACCTCTTATAAAAGTTTATTAAGCTATAGGATAAAAGCAAGAATTATATAGGCGAGCCCTATAATATTCTTAATAATAAAGTCCGGATCTTTACGGACGTTTATTATATAGTTAAGGCCTAGCCCGGCTATTTCTATGCCCTCTTTCCCTAGATCCTCACCGGACGAGCTTAAGACTACTATATCTAGCATATAGAGTAAGATAGTATGTTTAAGCAGCCCTACGACCTACTAAAGGCTTACTTCGATACTAAAGTAAACTATTAGCACTATTAGGTAGATTAAAGCACTATAACTTTTAAAAAGCTATAAGTTAAGTATCTAAATAAGACCTAATAGGAAGTCTTATAAATCCTCTTTAATAAGCTATAATAAGGTTAACGCGCCTTAGGATTTAAATTCGCCGGAGACCTCCCCTTTCGCACTACCTTACTTAACGCGTGCCGAAACGTCCCGGAGTTTAGCTATACGCTATATAACCCCCCTAAGACCGTAGAAAGGCTATTCTCCGCGCTAAGTTCCTCCCTAGAGACCTATCTATCGATATAGGCCGAGAAGGGTACGTCTAGCACGTTTAAATAATATCGTAACGAGGTTATAAAGATAAATAATAAATATAATTTATTAAGCGTATTCTATACCGACTAAAGATATACTAATAACCGCGGCAATAGCCGTAGGTTTAGCGGAAGTAGCGGACGAGGCTACCGTAGCCCTTATAGCGGCGGTAGTAGCTTTAGCAACCGCTAATAGTCGAGGAAATGCTTCGTTTATTAGAAGGAAGGCTATTAGTCGATAAAGCATACCCTAAAGGAACGAGCTAGGTCTAAGGCTTAATACTACGCTTAATGCCTTTCAACCGGCAACCTTAGCATAAGATTCGAGGCCTATCTCACCGGATATAAAGGTAACGAGACTCCTTAGGCCGCTATTAAATAGCGCGACGATAAGGCTAATAACAACGAAGAACTAACTAAGTGGTAAGTCTCGTAAATCCTATATTAGTAGTCCTTTAATTATTTAATTATAGGCGAAGACGCATAAGGGATAGACTAGTTAAGCGTCCCGGCTACGTAATTCGTCTTTAATTGTTACTTAAAGGACCGCTTCTACGGTATCTTTAGAGATACTAGAGCAGCTATAGTCTCTACGGTAGGTTAAGACTAATATCTCGCCTTATAACGAGAAGACCCCTCCGTTATGCTTAATAAGTCTACCGCCGGCTAGGCATATATTAAATTCGGCAGCGGCGAGGACGTAGGCTCCCTTAGCTCTATTGCCCTCGAGACCTTTATTAGCTATATTACGTTCTACGCGCTAAGAACGACGACTCTCTTCCTCCTTTATATAGCTAATATAGATAGATTAAGCGTATACTTTAATAATACTACCGATACGATTATCGGTCTAAGTGTTAGCGTCCTTATTATTCGTAAATAGGGCTATCTATAGTTCTTCTTTAGTAAGGAAGAAAACGTAGTCGCCTTTTTAACTAAAGCCGAGATATATACGCTCTACCGCCGCTTTAGCTACCCGGCCGTTAATAGGCTTTATCACTTATTAAAATAAGTAAGGTATAACGATATTTTAGTAGAAATACTTGAGGATATCTTAAAATTCTACTATTACTGCTAGCTCTACGCGCCGGCACCTTAAAGGTTTAAGTTTATATTAAAGAATAACTAAGAATTTAATTTTAAGGTCGTCGTCGATATAATATACCTAAAGGTCGGCAATAGCACCCGCCCGGTGCTATACGCGGTCGATATAGCGATATCTTTCTAAAGAGCGCGATTCTTCCCGTCTATATCGGCTAAAGATATATAGGAAATACTTAAGGCACTATAGATTGATATATACCTCGGCCCCCTTAACTTTATCCGGCATAACGTAGGCACTAACTTTACCTTAACTAAGTTTCGTAATAAAGCTCGTATTATAGGTATTACGTATACCTAGATCCCTATTAAAGTATATTAGTCTATAGGTAAGGTTAAAAGGTATTACGGCCCGCTTTATCGTACGTTTAAAATAATATACGCTAAGATCGGTAGGATAATAGCCCTTAAATCCGTCCTATAAATAGCTATTAAAGCCGTAAATAATATAGTAGGACTAAACGGCCTTATCCTTACGCTCTTTGTCTTTAGAGCATACCTACGGATTACTTAGGACTCCCCTCCTTTAGCAACTACGGTATAGAGAGCAGCGACTATCTAAAAGGCTATAAAAGCCTTACGGTAGCTCTCCGCCGCGCGATAAGTTAGGGTGCCTTATAGGCTCGAAACGGCCCCTTAACCCTTAACACTCTATGACTACCGCTATAGAGTAAAGTCCGCGTCTAGAGAGAGAAGCGAGGATAGTAGGGTCTATATAAGATCGCCTTTATTAACGGCTACGACGTTACTATCGAGACCGTTAACGGCCCTACGGTCTTCCGTTCTACCCTTATATAGCCGTACTACTATAGCAATAACGATACTAGTATAGGTAGGGAAAGATAGGCATAAGGCAAAGGGTTTATATATAAGAAGAAGGATAATAATTGTAGGTAGCCCGGCATGCCCTACGAACTATAGGGCTGCCGGAGCCCGGACTATCTACTAATCCGTAGGCACCTAGTAGGTGCCCTGCCTTTACGCATTATAATGCCGGCCCGAAAAACAAGCCCCTACTATCCTTACTAGAATAAAATAAAGAACTAATTAAGAAGGAAAAACATTTAAGAATAACGTAACGCAATCCTTTTATAATAAGGTAGGCAGAGTGATTACATAAGTGCCCTCTATATAGGTATAGAAATCATCTATAAAGAACTAAGTATAGGCGCACTTATGCATGTGGATATATAGCTCTACGCACGTACCCCTTTGTCCGCACGTGCCTTTTACCCTTATCCGCACGAGCCCCTTACCCTTATTCGCATAAGCCCTTTTTCCCGCCCGCACGTGCCTCTTCCCCGCTCGTATATAAGAATGCGGATTAGGTCGTAGACCTAATCTTACTAATAATCGAAGACCCTTATATAAGACCCTTACCCTACCCGAGCGAAAATTTAACGACGTATTACGTAGGGCCTAGCCGCGTCTTAAGCTACGCGGCTCGCTTCGGGGAGCGTAAACCGCACCTTCTTCCGTCGTGTCTTTGCTAGCAATATAGCGTCGGGCGGACTATCGTTTTCTCTAATAGCCTTAAAGCGCTCTTCGAAGCGATCGAGCGCTTCTATATCTACGAAGTCCGCTGCTAGGTACTACGTCGGGTCTTAGTACCCTTACTACCTTACGAGGACCTCGCGCTTACTACCGCAGCCGACCTTCTTCTATTATATAGTAAGAATTTCCTCTACTAGGTATAAGGGTCTTTAACCCCTATTATACAATCTAGTGCACGTGACTATATAACCTATATTTAGGTAGCTCCGTAGCCTTAGAGGCTACGCCTATACTTCTCTTCCTTTCTCCTCTCGTAGTATTATTCTACCTCTTTTAAGGACCTCCTCTATGCCTACTCGGAATAACCCTATTATATAATAATACTACCCTTCTAACTTACCTCTAGCCTCTTCCGCTTTTAGAAGTGCTATAACGAAGTTTCTCCGACGTTTAATTTAAGGGTAATTAAACCGCCTACGCCCGCGAGCCGATATATCTGCTTAATCTTAAAACCTCCCTTAGTCGTAGAACTAAGAAGGACGCGACCGTTAATTCGCATAGGTAATTAAGGGATTGCTTTAATAATAGCGCGAACCCGCGCGAAAAGCTATTCTTCCGTACCTTATGAAATTTAACGGTTTTACTAACGACCTCGAACTATAGATTCTTTACGTAGAAGCGAAGCTCCGCACCGACGGCGCCGCTATTAGTAACCCTTACGCCTAATTTAACTATCTCTACGCGAGCCTATCACCGAAAATTTAACGGCAGCTACTGCCCTTTGCCTGCGTTGCTACGAACGCCCCCGCCGATATAATCGCAAAGCTTTAACTCTCTTATAGAGAACTAAATATAGCTAAAACTACGGCTCTCGAGCTTAGTTCGCTTTATTAAAAGCGGACTAAATCTATGCCGGCCTATATTATACGGTTTAAAGAAGTGCTATTCTAAGCCGACGCGAATATATAGCCTAATGCGGCAAAGACTAACTATCTTATAGCTAGCTTAAATATAGACTAGCGCGTACGCTTTAGCGAGAAGACCGGTCTCTTAGACGCGTACGACGCCCTTATATAGTACCTTCGCGAGCTAAGCGGCAATAAATTTCTTTTATTAATTCCTATTTCTACCCTTATAAGTAAAGGCGGCCCTTTAGGCGATACGATAGATATCTACGTCTTAGCTATAAGCGTGATTAAACAAAGGAAGTAGCGAAAAGAAGGCCGCTATATAGGATACGGTAGTAAGACTTATTAGTCTAAGGTATGCCTAAAGCGGGTAAACATCCGGCGTATAGCGGTAGGGCGCACGTAGGAGAGCGAAAGCGACGACGACTCCGGCTTAAGCGATAAGTAGTTAGGAATGCTTCCGCCGGCAGCCGGCGGCGATATTAGGAGGCTATATAAGGGAAGCTATGCCCGTGCCCTAAGGGCCGTAGAGAACGGACGGAGCCTATATAGCCTCGTGCGGGAAGAATAACGGGTGATAGCGGCTATAGTAGCGCTTAGAGACGAAGTCGTCGCTATAGAGCGAGTCCTTAAGAGCACTTAGGCGTACGAAGCGCACGAGCCGGAAAGGAAAAACCGGCCTTACTTAAAGTAGTCCTTTAGTTATTCTTAGCAAGCAGCTTGCCCTCGTTCTTATAAGCTAATAACGGCCTAGCTAACATTCGTTGCGTTAAAGGATCTATAAGGAGCGTTGTTTTCCGCACTTTCTAATACGTAGGCCGCACGCGACGTTTGCTCTCTACGTTAGGGTACGGCATCGGGTATTATACGTTAGGGGCCTTAGCGGGGTAACGTCTAATATAAGGGTCTTTAACCCTTATTATACAATCTAGTGCACGTGACTAGATGACCTATATTTAGTTAGCTCCGTAGCCTTAGAGGCTGCGCTCGTACTTCTCTTTATTTCTCCTCTCGTAGTATTATTCTACCTCTTTTAGGGACCTCCTCTATGCCTACTCGGAATAACCCCGTTATACTAGGAACTCCTCTTCCCCCTCTACTAGGATTACGGGAGGCTGCGGGTCCGCTATTACTTAGCCGGGCATCGGATCTACTACTACGCGACGAAGAAGGTCTACGTTAAAATTAAGGTAAATCCCGTTAGGCAGTCCCTTTAGCTCGACGGCTTACGGGCTTAGCACTCTCTTAAACGTAAATTTTACGTATAATTAGTCGAGCTTCTTCTTCGGCCTTAAGGATACGTAGTTCCGTAGGTCTACCTAGACTTTATCTCTTACCGTAAATCGCTCTATAGGTTCCCGCCGTTTATTAGTATACCACTCTTAGTCTTACGCTACCGAGGCTATTAACGACTAATAGAAGTCCGAGACCTACTTAAGTCGCTATATAAAGGAGGCTGCGCGCCCCTTTAGGCTATTGCTAGACGGTTTTTCCGCTGCTATATCTACGGCGATAGGAAATAGGGATACTAGTTTATACCTATATAGTGCGAAGAAAGGGGATATACTAATTAAAGAGTGATTTCTCCCGTTAAGCGCTATTTGCGCTATGGGCAGCTACTTATCTTAGTCCCTTTAGTTACGGTCGATAACGCCCTAAAGGTAAGCTTTAACTTCCTAGTTAAGCCGTTCCGGCCCCCTATCGGTTTACGGATAATATACTATGCTTAGTAGCTATATAATCTATAGCAGCCGATATAAGTGCTACTAGAAGCGGCTTATCTAATTTAAGCCCCTATCGCTTATAATTAACGTTAGCTATTAATAGTATCGTACGTAGTATACGAGAAAGCGCTCCGCGTAGATCTCCGCTTCTATAAAGGGCATAGGTTCTAATATAACTTCCTTACTTAGATAGTCCTTAATTACCTAAAGATTGCGGTTGCCGCTCTCTATAAAGGGGAGGTCTATAATAAAGTCTATTTAAATATACGTATAGAACCGGTCCGGCACGGGAAGCGATTTAAGCAGCCCTTTCTTAAGCGTACGCTAAATCTTTATACGCCCGTAGATATTATAGTTGCGGAGGAATCGTCTAACGTATAGCTAAAGGAGCGGCTAATAGAAGTCACGGGATACGGCGGTAACTATTCCTTCGCGGCTAAGGTAGCCGACGACGCTAGCGTCGTATACTATTTAAATAAGCTGTCCTTAAAGCGCGTTCCCTTCTTCTATCTCTAAGGGAGCGTCTCTTACTATAGCCTCTATAGTTATAGAGGAACTAAGAACCTAAAGCCGTCCGCGAAACTATAGGTGCCTACGTAGGTCTATATAGCAGTCGGCTACCTATACCTTAAGGTTAAGCTTAAGGTCGAATCGTCGTGCTCTTACCTCTACGGCGCGGCGTACGCTCCCGTAGGTAACGTCTTAAGCTACTAAGCGGTCCTATATACGCTTAAGCTCCTCGTCCTAAAAAATTCGCCGGTTAAGGCCTATATTAGTAGTTAGCTCCGCGTCCTACGCGTCGAGGTCGTCCTAGGTCGTAGCCGCTACGAAGTCTATATCCTAAGTGTCGTCTATATCCTAAGTATCGGGCTCTACGTCTTCTTTATTATCCTTTCGCTATCGTCTTTATCTTTATCGCCTTTACTATTAACTAAGACTACGCCGTCCGTACCGATAAGTATTACTCTAAGATATATGCGTAGCGCCTCCTCTAAGAGCATTTAAGCTCCTAGGTATTATAATCTTCGTTAGAAGGCCGATCTTAATCTCTCCGGGATAGAGCGTCCGGCACTATAGCCTTTTTTCTAGGTCGGTACTTAATCCGGAAATAGAACCGCGAAAGGTATTCCGTCTAGCGGGCCTATCGCTTAAAGAGATATCGTTAAGTTATAAAATACTTAAGGTTACGATAGTCTATAAGGATCTTAACGTTCTTATAGCTACGGAGCTCCGCTTACTACGCTTACTATTGCTTTAAATAGCTAATTATAGCGAGCATTTCCTTATCGTAGATAGCGTAGTTCCGTTCGGCAGAGGTAAGCTTACGGGAGTAAAAATCCATAGGGCGGCGTTAGCCGTCTACCTCTTACGAAAGCGTGCCTTTAAGTACGAATCTACTATAGTCCGCCTTAAGTATTACGGGATAATTAAAGTCCTACTATAGCAGCACTAGGGCTTGCAAAAATAGGTCTTTTAACGTTTAGAACGCCTCTGCCTATACGAAGCCCTAATAGAAGGCCACCCCTTTGCCGGTAAGGGCTATAAGCGGACCGACGAAATAAGAAAATTAACGAATAAAAATCCGGTAGTAGTTTATAAATCTTAAGAAACTCCGTATACCCTTCTGCGAAGTTAAGGCTATCTAGGCTCGAATGGCCTAAATCTTTGCGGGGTCCGCCTATATACTAACGCCCGCGATAATAAAAAATCTAAGGTATTTAACCCGGGGGACGCCGAATTCGCATTTATTAAGGTTAAGGTATAGCCTATACTTAGAGAGCCGGTCTAGCACCTTCCGCACTTTATCTATATAATCCTTTAAGCTGCCGCTTATATAGATAAGAATATTATTAATATAGGCGGAAGCGAACTCGTTTAGAAATTCATAAAGAATGCTATTAATATACCGTTAGAAGGTGCCGGGAGCCCTTATAAGCCTAAACGGTATTACTATCTATTCGAAAAGGCTATAGCGAGTATAGAACGCGGTCTTCTACTTATTACCTTCTGTAATTCGCACCTTATAGAACGCCTAATAGATATCTAACTTAGTAAACTACTTCGCTTTAGCGATATTACGGAGTATCTCCTTAATAAGCGGAAGCGGGTAGCGGTCCGGTCGTATTATTGCGTTAAGTGCTCGGTAGTCTACGTAAAAACGTAGTCCTCCTTTAGGTTTCCACGCGAATAGCACTAGAGCGGCGGCTTTAGAAAAGCTAGCCTAAATAAACCCTTTATCTAAAAGGCCGTATAGTGTTTTCTTTAATATAAGCAACTCGTCTCGAGACATCGCGTATAGTAGCCCGAAGGGCGGAACTATATCTTATCCGCGGGAATCCTTATAAAGTAGTATCGCGTAGTTAATGCCGGGCTTATATCGGTTTAATTTATTAGCCTCGCTTTTCCGAAAGAGCGGCAGTAGGTTATAGAACTACGTAAGGATTATTTAACGTAATTCGGCTTCCGTCTTTAGCTTCTTTAGTCGTAAGGCTTTTTTAATATCCGCGAGGCTAATTGCGTAAATAGCAGCTATAGTAGCTTCCGAGCTATATCGCCTACGGATTCGGTTAATTATGCCGATAAATACTAATGCTATAACTTCTTTAGCCTCTCGAAGCTCTATAGTATACTCGGTATCCTTAGGCTCGTTCTTATTAATGTACCGTAGCTAACGCTGCGAATTCCTATACTAAAGCCTTCCTTAGTGCGGCATAGAGTAGGACTCTATATAAAGAAGCTAAGGCTTTCTAAGGATTAGGTTAAATTCTAGCTAAAGGATAACGTATACTATAAGCAATTGCTCGTGCCCGTTAATCTCCGTAGCTATCTATACGATACCTTTAATCTTCGCCTCTTCTATTACGCTCGAGGCTCCTTATATATACCGAGGTCTTATATCTTTAACTAGCAAACGTAGTTCTCGTGCGAATGCCTTATCGATAGCGCTATAGTACTAGCAACCCTCGTCTATAAGAGTAAAGACGAGGTTTATATAGTTAACAATAATAGGTATTAAAGTAGGAGAAGTCTTAATACGGTTAGTTAACTCTTTTTTCTCTAGTGCTAGCGAATTAGGCTCTAAGGCCCGTCTATACTCTAGAGCTATGCGTTTCCCTCCGTACCGGTAGCGGCGGGGATATTATTATCCTCCTTAACATTAGACTTAATAGAAGGTCGGGTAGCGCGAATCGCTATAGGCCGTTCGGCTCGCTTCGCCGTAGGGCGAGCGGGACGATATAGGCAGTCCGTAGTAAAATATCTATCCGCGCTATAGCGTACGTAAAGCCCTTCCTCTCTCCGCTTCTAAAGCTCCGCCTTTAATACCTACTTAGCTCGCTATATAAAAGAGGAAGGCGCGCTGCCTAAAGCGGCGGATAGTGTCCTCGCTTTTCTATAAGCAGGCCGCGTAGTAGATATTATAACGTCGCCCTCGTAGTCTACTATAGTGTTAAGCGCGGATTTTAGCGATAGGAGCGTTATAGCGTTTTTAGTAATAACTCCTTTATTCCTATTACGAACGCCGTTTATGCTAGCGTGCTTTTGCAACTTCTAGAAGCTAGGGCTTTGCTTATAGTTCTAGGCTACCTTCGTAAGGCGACCTACGTACTCCCGGAAGTTAGTAGGTATCTTAATTAAGATTAGCATCTCCCGTAGTTGCGGAGTAATCGAATTTCGCATCTATATAAGCTTAGCGCTATCTCCCTAAACGCTATTTCCGGCGGCATAAGTAATAGTCTCCTTAAAGTCGGGAAGGAAGTCCTAAAACGTCTAGCTGTATTTCTAAAAGAGGATCCGCAATCTGTCTTACGCTTTCTCCTACTCCTATACGTTGCCGAACGCGTAGATAAGGTAGTTAAAGAAGGCACGGGGGTCGTAGGCGCTACTAGGCCCTCTACTCTCCTAAAACCTAGAAATCCGCCGTATCTAAGGCTTAGGCAGCGTATAGAGCAGCGAATACTAGGCGGTATTGCGGCAGCCGTTAAGGCCTTACTTCTCGTTAACGGTAAACTTACTACGGAGGCGATATAGGAAGAAGTAAAAAGACTCTAGCTTGCCGTCCTATATAGGCTACGGCAGAGGCTTCCTTTTGCCGAAGGCGGCTTTAAAGGCTATCCTCGGGTTAGCTAGGCTAGCGTCCCTAGCCGCGGGAAAGTTTATCGACGCAGCCGTAAGCGCGAGTAGCGTATCCGTAGAGGTAGGCGCCGTAGATCCTATTTTAACTCTAAGGACTTCTAGCAACCCCCTTCGTTTAACCGGATTAACGGCTATTTTCTATAGTAACACTAGAAGGCGCTCTTCTTCCGCTATAGAAGGTGCGGCATCCGCCGTCGCCTTGCTTAAACGGGCTTCTATTATCTCCTATCGAATGCGGGCTTCTGCGAAGGCCCGCTTATTTAGCGACTCTTATCGCAGCTATAGCTGCTAGGACCCCTCGGCCTATTGCTCGAAGACGTCCTCTATATCGTTGTCTAATAAGTCTATAATAGCAGCTAGTATTACTGCGCGTACCGCTTTTATCGTAGCGGCCTATCGTTTTAGTCGATACGTACCGCTATTATAAAAGCAGGACGTTATCGTATTAATAAGTCCGTGAAAAAGAGAGATAAATAATACTATAATAGGTAGGCAGAGTAATTACATAGGTGCCCTCTATATAGGTATAGAAATTATCTATAAAGAACTAAGTGTAAGCGCACCTATATATACGGATATATAGCTCTACGCACGTACCCCTTTATCCGCACATGCCCCTTACCCCTATCCGCACGAGCCCCTTACCTCTATTCGCACAAGCCCCTTTCCCCGCCTACACATGCCTCTTCCCCGCTCGTATATAAGAATGCGGATTAGGTCGTAGACCTAATCTTACTAATAGTCGAAGACCCTTATACCTTTTAATCTATGCTCCTTTGCTCTATACGTTACTATAGGATCTTTTCCTAACTAAATAATTAGATCGATGTCCCTTAATTAATCGCAGCTAGGGCAGCGCCGGCGGAACGCGTAATGCGCTTTAAGGCGAATTCTGCGATTACTTCCCGGGAAATAGCGCTAGCGGGGACCTATTAGTCGTAGGCGGCCCCCTAGCCCTTCTAGCGGACTTAATACTTAGTGATAGGGGTCTTTAATCGGCTAATTCGGCGCTTATAAGATTTAAGTATACGCTCGAGCTTATAGTACTTATCGCCCTCGCCTAAGGCGTTATCGAGATCTTACGCTGCTTTAACCGCGCCGGGCTTTTCTTCCTTAAAGCATCTATCGTACGCGGGCTTTAAATGCTCTACCGAAATAACTAGATAGATTCGAATATAGGCGGGTAAGTCTAGCTCGGCTGCGAGGTCGTTAACTATTCTTTTAATGTGGAAGGGCCCTTCCTTCTAACGGGACTATTTCTTCGCGGGCCGAGATAGCTCGTAATAACCCCGATGTAATTTAAGGTATACCTTATTGCTAGCTTAAAAGAGGATCTAGCGATGCCTGCCGTCGTAACGGCGTTTAGCTTTTATCGCCGCGAGGTCTATTATAAAACCGGCCTATCGTTTTACCGCTTCCCGTAAATAAGAGAGGTTATCCGCAACGGAGATATCGTCGGCCTTAAGGGGAGAGCGTAGATTATGTCTAAAGATATAATTATATACGGAGATACAAGTACTAGCGTTAAAAGCTAAGTTAAGGTTCTATTATAGAGTAGGCAAAAGCAATTTCTAATCGAGGTCTAAGTCCTCGATATAAGCTATCCGTAGTACGGTCTTAACGGTCTAGTTACGGCGTTCGGCTAGTCCGTCTGCTTAAGGGTAATATACTATCGTTATAGCGATTTTAGTCTTTAAGGACTTCTATAGCGAACGCTAAACTTTAGCATTAAAGCGCTTATCGCGATTACTAATAATAGTAGACGGTATTCCTTAGTCCGTAAGTAGAAGAAGCTAAGAGAGGGATACGCCTTAGTTCGTCTTAGAATACTTAGCGTTTCCGGGGATTAAAAGATAACGTTTGCTAGCTAGGCAGGTTACCGTAAGCAGCTAGTTAAAGGTATCGAAGCTCGAGATAGCTTAAGGCAAAGAGGCAGAGGATATAACGGGTATATCTATAATAAAGTCTATTCTAATTAAACGTATAGGTTAAACCGGGGCCTAGATAGGCTTATAAGAGCGTGCGAGTAGCTAGCGGTCTATCTATCCTAGATAGTAAGCCTTATAAGCCGTAATATATTTCTTAACTTTAGAAGTTAGGTTTTAAATAAAGTAGCGCTTAAGGTCTTATAATATATAAGTAGTCCCGAAGTGATTTTTCGCATCGTAAGCGGCCGCTAGCATAGGTGATATTATAGAGGCGGGGATATAAAGGCGGAGGTAGCTATTACGACCCTTATAATAAAGCAGCTAGTCCTAAAGAAGGAAAGGAATACTACGTCTTTTAAGGCGTAGAAGGGCGGCCTTACGCTCTTCCTAGCTAAAGGCGGCACTTAGAACGGGTGTAGGAGGAAGAAGAGTGCCGTTAGGGTCGGGCGTAGAAGCCGTAGTAGCTAGCGCAGTTAGGTCGTCGGAAAGCATACCGATAATCTTAAAGAAGTACGGGTTAAAGGCATAACTAGTAACGAATTAAGTCTTTATCTTAGGATCTATAACGGCTTTAGATATAAGTAATACGTTGTTAAGCGCGGTATAGTCGGGGCGGCAATAGTTAGGGATAAGATCCGTTTCTAAGGCGGCTAGTCTGCTAAAGGCGTTAAGGATAAGATTATCTTTGCCGGGTATATAATAAATCTTAAGATTAAATTGCGAGAGGTAGATAAAAGCAACTATAAGTCGGCGGTTACTACGGTTGGCGCTAGACGTATTAAGTATACGCTTCTTATAAATCTACTTTATAGTAGAGTAATCCGTAAAGACTATAAGCGGTAGAGTTAACAATTAGATTATAGATTATATTTTCTTAATTACTTAGATAAGATAAGCAACTTCTAGCTTAAATAGACTATAGTTCTATTCGGCGGGGGTAAGTACTTAAGAGAGGAAGTATATAGGTATTATCTATTTTATAGGGATTAGCTAGCCTATAACCTAAGCAGAATCGTCTAAGATGTAATAAAATACTACGCTAAAGCCGCGTTAAATAAAGGCGTCGATTTAAGCAAAAAGCTTTTTAGCGGGATTAAGGTAATAAAGCATTCTTCCCGACGCGATTTTATCTTAAAGGGCTTAGAAGGAAAGCTTCTCTACGGTAGTAGGGGAGAAGGCCGTATTCCACGCGAAGGCTTTACGGTAATTGAGATTCCTTTCGGTTACTTTACCGATTACGCGGCCTAACGCGAGGAGAGCCGTCTTCCGGGCTTAGAGAGGTTCGACGAAGGGGCTAAAGTAAGGGATCTTAGATCGAATAAAACCGGCGGCGCTAATATAGTATTCGAGCTTTTATAGTATATCTAGGAACTTAAGCTTAGTAAAGGCGGCTATACGATCCTCCGAAGTGCTTATACTAAATACGTTAACGCAATAGCCGAGGAGATATATAGATAGGTAGCCGATCTAACTTTTCGCCGGAGATATTGTAAGATTAAGCTTATTAAAGAGGGCTATAATAGCCTATAGGTAACGAAGGTAATCTTCCTAAGTCCGGGAGTAGATTACGATATCGTCGATAAAAGTATAGGAAAAAGCTCGATATAGTCGGAGAACGCGGTCTATATATCGCTAGGCGTAAGTAGGGCTATTTTAAAACCCGATTAGCGCGACGGTAAGGTTCTTAAGCCTACGATAGCTTATAATAGTAAACCGGTTGCGATAATTACGCCGTACGCTAAATTTGTAAAAGAATAAAGCTATATCGATAATAGTAATATACTCGGCTTTTAGTAGCTTAGCGATAATACTCTCTTAAAGAGGAAGTAAATAAGCGTTAAAGACCGTAACGCTATTTATTCTATATATATCTATAACGGCGCGGCCTTTTATAATACCTCGAGAGGTACGCTAGATAATAAAAATAAGCGCCGCGAAGGGCGTTAGTTACGTAGTCTATTCTATGCGATTCTACTAATATAGTTTATTAAAGGTCTTATTAATAATCGCACGGTCGCGGAGTCCTTATAGGTAAGGACGCTAGGCAATCTTCTAATACTACTATCCGTTAATAAGAGGTACGGTAAGCTCCTTACCGGGTTAGACAACGGCTATACCTATATCTTTCTAAAGAGAGGGGAAACGCTAGAGGAGCTTAATAACTTTATTAATAAAGCGAGGGTCTCTAGCGTAAATATAAATGCCCTCCTTAGTAATATGCTCCGGAAGGGAGCTTGGCTTTTAGGCTCGGCGCTAAAAGGGGACTACGTTAGGCTCCGGGAAGGGCGCTATAGAAGGGAAATCGACTTAATCAACGAGGGGAGGCGCTAGAGCTACCGGCTGTAAAGCGGCCGAGATAACGTCGGAGGGGAATATAACGGATGCTAAGATATTAAAGCTACTGCCGATTATAAGGACTTACTAAAGGTCGGTAGCTAAAGGAGAGGCTATAAAAGGGTTAAGGGCTGCCGTAGCTAGAGAGGCAGTAGTTAAGGCCTAGAGGGCGGAAGTCTACGATAGGACTACGAGGAATCTTAAATTATAGTACTCTAAAATCTAGCTACGTCGCTACTTACGTAAGATAACTACGTCCTTAGCGGAGTTATTAATTATAGCGACGCTAGGGAAAAAGGAATTATCTATAATAGCGTACGCGGCTAGGTCGTAAGAGGAATAAAAGGCGTACGGCCGGCCTTTAGGGATTTCTTTCTAAAAGGCGGGCATAATAATAAGAGTATTGCTATTTATACAATAAGAAATCTCTATATACATAACAAATACCTAAATTCTCCACTTTTTCTACGCGACCCCGCGCGCTTAGGTCCCGCTAGCAAAATTAGGTGTAGGTATATAGCAATAAAGAGAGCCGCGTAAATCGTGCGAAGAACACCACCCTAAGGGCACGCAGCCGGGAGCCGGACACGAAGCATATATTAAAGAGCCGCACACATAGTAGAGGGCACGTAGTAGAGGGCACGCAGTAGGGCACGCAGTAGGGCACGAAGCATGCATTAAGGAGCCGCACACACACTAGAGGGCACGCAGTAGGGCATAAAGCATACATTAAGGAGCCGCACATATAGTAGAGGGCACGCAGTAGGGCGCGCGCCTATAGCTATTAAATTAACTAAATTAAGGCTATATACGATTTGCGCGGCCCTCTTAATTGCTATATACCTCTACCTAATTTTAGTAGCGGGACCTAAGCGCGCGGGGTCGTAGTAAAAAAACGGGCTTAGAGGTATTTGTCGTGTAAATAGAGATTTCTTATCGTGTAAATAGCAATACTTAATAATAGTTTAACCGGTAGGAACTAAGGTCTTTCGGACGGCCTAAACGCGATGCATAATATCCCGGCTAAGGCGATAGATATTAAAAAGGATCTTAAAGTCTTAAAGAGTGCCGATATAGATTATATCCGATCTATAGTCGACGTTGCTAAAGTGCGGTTTAAGGAAAGCATTCCTAAGCAAGGCGCCTATAGCGACTTTAGTAACCTAGGCGGAGTAAGAAAACTCCGCGAGCCTTACGTTAGAACCGTTAGCGTAATAGCCTTAGACTAAAAAGGAAAAGGTAGCTTAATCTTTAACGTAAGCGTAACCGGTAATGCCTTTAACGTCTATAAGAGGCAGCTTCTTAATAGTATACGGCAAATAATACAATAGGTCTTAATTAATTATAGTCTTACTATATCTAGTGTCCGGATAGATCTTAAACGCCTTCTTAAACGGCTTGCCTATAATCTTAATCCTTATATAGGAAAAGGGAATAGGCATGCCTTCGTTATCTTAATAAAAGGGTTAGGGCATAGGCTTAAGAATAGATAGGGAGTCGAGAAGAGACGTAAGGCCTACGGCCTCGGCTAGATAAACTAGCTCGGCTATTAAGGGCGTAGGGCTAGGAGGAGTAATTACCTTATAAAAAGCCGAGGGAGGTATAACGACTAGAGGGGTAAAGTATTAGCTTAGGATAATGCCTTTATGTACTTAGGTATAGCCGTCGGTAGCTAAGTGCTAAAAGAGGAGGTTTCGTAATAGAACATTAGTCTTATAACGGCGATATTTAGCGGGCTTTAAGGCTATCGTCTCCTTAGCAAGCTACTACTATAAAACGTAGCACTTAGCGTAGATATACTCGTCTAAAACGGAGGTAAGGGGGAAGCATCGATCGTAGGTAGCGTACTTAAAAAGGCCCTTATTAGGTAAGGCATACGTTATTATATAGCCGACGAAGTAGGCTTTAGAGAGGTCTAAGTTAGAACGAATAGAACTCTAATTATCCTTAGAGGCTTCGTCGCTTGCCTTACTATTACTTAAGCCGGGGGCCTCGCTAGCTTAGTACTTTAATTTAAAGCGTACCTATTTCTTTACTTTTTCCTCTCTATATATATCGCTTTGCCTAGCGGGGCGGCGACCGTCTTAGTCCCGGCGGCGGGGAGCTTAGTCGTTACGACGATCGTTATTACGACGGGTCGTTAGGGCGGCGATCGTACTCGCGGCGGTTATAGTCGTAGGTAGACGGACCTTTACGACGGTTGCCTTAGCCGCGACTGCTATTAAAATAGCGACTATCTCGCTTATAGTCTCTATTATAATCGTTGTTATAGCGGCGGGCGTCGCGACGATTATAGTCGTAGTCGCGGCGATTGAAACTATAGGAATCGTTACGGCGAAAGTCTTAAGAAATACACCGGTTAAGTAACGCGGTAATAAAGGGCTTCCTCTCTTCGATTTCCTAGATCTACTTTTTAATAAAAGTCTTTTTATTAAGCAACGGGAGGAGGGAAGCAATTTACGCGGTAATAAGTCTATAAAAGGTCTAAATAATCTAATAGTCTTTCTTAAGGTAAAGCTACTATATAAGTAAAACCTTACGTTAGATCTACTATAGGAGGGATAACTCTCTTACGTTTTATATCGAGATAGTATATTCTCCGCTATATAGTTCGTAAGAGATTTCCGTATTAAAGCGGCTAAACCTCTTAATAATCTTCTTTATAAAGGTTATAAGGGATATAGATCGCGGACGGTATTACTAAGCGACTGAAAGTTTACTTATATATTAACTAAGCGCACTTCCGCTAATAAACGATAGGTAGAAAAGATAGAGTATATAAAGGTCTTTATCGTAGTAGAGTTAAAGGCGCTCGTAAAATAGATACACGTTGGTATAGGTATTCTTCCTATCGGCTTAAGCAATTAGCCTAAGGTAGCGCGGGTCCCTCTTATCTAGGTTAAATACTCTTATATTATCTTTCTTAAGACGTTTTGCTATAGCTTCGTCGGGGGCTAACGCTTCTAAAGGATAAGAGAAAGCGGCCTTCTTACGGCGGAGACGAGCGTTTAGAGGCTAGCTTATGCTAGTGCTATATTTACTTAAATCGGAAGAGTTACCGTCGTAGTAGCCGGAATCCGGCATACGACGGGGAGGCTAGCGTCCGGGTGGCTAACGAGACGAGGCGGGGGCTTAATCCTAAGAGCGGGAGGTTCTACGTATAAGGGGATTAAGGCTAAAGAGGTTATCGTCCGGAAGCATCGGAGTATGTTATAGACGAGACCGGGCGGGAATCGGGTAGCGGGTTGTAATAAAAGGAGTCTTAGTTAAAGGCATACCCGCGGGTTTATCTAGAATATTTACTAATTTAGCGTATAGCGTAATTATCGCAACCGGTTTACTATTATAAGCTATCGTAAGCTTAAGAACCTTACTATCGCGTCGATTAGGTTCTAGAATAGCCTTACTTACGCTTAGCGATATATAGACCGCGTTCTTTAACCGTATTAAGCTTTTCCCTATGCTTTTATTTACGATATCGTAATTTACTCCCGGACTTAAGAAAATTACCTTTGTTACCTATAGGCTATTATAGCCCTCTTTAATAAGCTTAATCTTATAACATCTCTAATAATAAGTTAGATCGGCTACCCGTTTATATATCTCTTCCGCTATTGCGTTAATACCTTTAGTATAAGCACTTTAGAGGATTATATAGCCGCCTTCGCTAAGCTTAAGTTCCCGGATATATTATAAAAGCTCGAATACTATATTAGCGCCGCCGGTTTTATTCGATCTAAAATCCCTTACTTTAGCCCCCTCGTCGAACGTTTTTAAGCCCGGAAGACGGCTCTCCTTACGTTAGGCCGCGGAATCGGAAAGGTAACCGATAGGAATCCGAATCGCCGTAAAGCCTTTACGCGGAATACGGCCTTCTCCCTTACTACCGTAGAAAAGCTTTTTTTAAGCCTTTTAGGACGAAATTATATTAGGAAGAATACTTTATTATCTTAATCCCGCTAAGAAGCTTTTTGTCTAAATCGACGCCTTTATTTAGCGTAGCTTTAGCGTAGTACTTTATTACCTTTTAGACGACTCCGCTTAGGTTTTAGGTTAGCCGATCCTTATAAAATAGATAATGCCTATATACTTTCTCTCTTAAGTGCTTACCCCTACTAAATAAAACTATAGGCTATTTAAGCTAGAAATCGCTTATCTCGTTTAAGTAATTAAGAAAATATAAACTATAATCTAATCGTTAACTCTACCGCTTATAGTCCTTACGGATTACTCCGCTATAAAGTAGATTTATAAAAAGCGTATACTTAATACGTCTAGCGCCGACTATAGCAACCACCGATTTATAATTGCTTTTATCTACCTTTCGTAATTTAATCTTAAGATTTATTATATACCCGGTAAGGATAACCTTATCCTTAACGCCTTTAGTAGACTAGCCGCTTTAGAAATAGATCTTATTCCCGACTATTACCGCCTTAACTATATAGCGCTTAACGACGTATTGCTTATATCTAAAGCCGTTATAGATCTTAAGATAAAGACTTAATTTGTTGGTTGGTTAAATAAACAAATAGGTTGTAAACTGGCTGGATTCTAGTCTATATATCTATTAACTAAGGGGCGACGAACAGCCCCTTTATATAGGCTATAAACGCGTACGTTAATAGGGCCCGAAGCCGCACCTTTGCGAGCCCTTGCTTACGACGTCGGGGCTGTGCCTATAAGGGCGATTGAGTTAATGACTTAATTATCGCAAGGGCGGCTAAGTTAGTAACGCTATTACCGGGGTCCCCGATACATACAATGCATCGTATAGTTAATAGCGCATCCGTTTAGGCGTTGCCCACACGTAATCTATTTAATCACGTAGATTGCAACCGTGCCTAAAGAACGGATATCCCTTATTCCCACACTAGCAACTTTTCTTTATAGTTGCTAAACAGTAAGCCTATAATCTATCTAAGGGAGATAGAAAGAAGGATATATTAGGTAGAAGACCTAATGAATATATTTAATAAATATAAATGAAAAAGGGGGTAGAATAAAGGGAACACCGTTAGTCGCTATAGGCGAAGGACGAAGGCTTCTATCCTAATCGAGAGGCTGTTTATATTAATAAGGCGTTCGAAGGCTTTGTTTAGCGATGCCTTCGTTATAGCGTCGGCGGGATTATCTTCCCCGTAGATCTACCTAATCTCCTTAATCTCCCGTCGCTTATACGACTAACGCAACGCTATAATATCGATTATTAGGCGTTTCTCCTTCGTAGTACCGAGCTTAATAAGGCATTCGTAGAGGGAGTATAAGTTAGTGTATATAATAAAAGGGATCGGTAGGAGCTAAAGCCGTTCCGTAACCATACGGAGGGTCGTGATAAAGGAGATGCTAAGGTCTACGCCGTTATCTATACCGTAGATCTTGCTTATAAGAACGCTACGGGTTACTCGCTTATACTTCGTCGAGCTTTAATAGATAATATTGCTATTAACCCGAAAGTACGTATCCGTACGCTCGGTCTTATTAACGAGCGTGATAACGAAGCCTAACTAAGACGAAAGGTCTCGGTTATTTGCGAATAAGCTATCCGTAAACACTACGAGCTTAGCGGTCTTAAGATTAATTAGTCGGTACGTAAGTCTACGTTATTAATAGTCGATCTACTACTAAAGTCGCTTATTAAGGATATTATAATCCTTCTCTTCGGGGGCTTAGACCTAGGCTACCACGGAGATATCGAATAAGGCCTCGGGCTAATAGATAGAGGCGACGTACGTAGCACGAGCGCGTTGCTTAAGGTACTACTAGGCTTTATCACAAGCCCGTAAGTCAACCACCTCGATCCTTAAGGCCTATCCCTTCTGCTATAAGAGTAGAACGTCGTTTTAAAGCGTTAGTTTTGCTCTATTAAAGTCTATAGCATTCCTTAGGGTTATCTAAGCCTTCGGCTTAGCGCGAAATTAAGCTATCTTAAGCTCTTTTTCTTCGTAGGCCGAAAAGGTGTCTAAACCGAGCATTAGGGTATTATCGGTTTATATTCCGACGAGGCTAAAGTCGTCGGGTCCCTAATTCGTAATTAAAAGGCACGAGTTATAGGTAGAGGGGGCTATATTAAGGCTCTTAACGTAGTGCTTATAGTAGGTTTTCTACTAATATACACCGGCTTCTATAAGCCCGTATAACGGTCTAATAACTCTTATAATAGTGCTCTTTAAGTACTTACCCTAGAGTTCTATCGGAAGAGCCGCTAACACTATACGATTAAGCTCTATTTAAGCTTAGGGATAAGCCTATATAATATCGCGGAGAGATAAGCTTATGCCTTAGTAAAGCAAGGCGGGGGTAAGGGCTAGGATTAAGCGCTAGCTAATACGTTAAATAGTAAGGGAATAGGTTAGGAGCGAGCTTTTCTCTATATCGCTATAGCCTTAGATTACTAGTCGGGACTTCTCGTATAGTTTAACGTTACGGCCTTTTACTTCCTAGACTATTCGGGACCGAAATAAGCGGTAAGACCTATAAATTAACTCGTCGTATTATTCGAAGCTAAACACTCCGCGGGCTACGAGATCGTTAATTTCCTATTAGTCGGATTCTTTAAAAGGGGCGCCGGGTGTAGTAATAACGCCGTTATTGCGTAGCTTAGTCGAAAGCCGTAGTGTATCTTCTTCCTTCTTAACTAAGAATTAATTATAGAAGGTTACGGTCTTTAGCTTATTCCTTAAGCCCGGGGGACGTCCGCGTTTGCGGGGCTACGGCGGAGCCGGTAGTACCCGTGCCGGAGAGGGGGAAGGATCTAGCTCGGGAATTTCGTCTAGAGCAAAAGAATCGACCTTAGAGAGGGTGTCTATATTATCGAGGGCAAGGGGATCCGGGGTATTGTCCTTGCTATAGTAGTACGGCTGCATAAGGGTAGAGCGGAAGACTATAAGGCCGTTAACGGTCTCGATAGTAACGTTATAGCCGTTAATAGAGGCAATCTTATATAGACCCTACTATCCTCGCTTCTCTCTTTAGACGCGGACTTTACTCTATAGCGGTAGTAATAGAGTGTTAAGGGTTAAAGGGCCGTTTCGAGCTTATAGGCTATCCCTAACTTATCGTGCGGCGGCGAGCTGCCGTAAGGCTTTTATAGCCTTTTAGATAGTCGCGGCTCTCTATACTATAGTTGCCGAAGGAGGGGAGTCCTAAGTTATCCGTAGGTATACTCTAAAGACGAGGAGCGTAGGGACGAGGCCGTTAGGTCCTACTATATTATTTACGGCTTTAATAGCTATTTATAGGACGGATTTAAAGGCCGTTATCCTACCGATCTTAGCGTATATTATTTTAAACGCACGACGGAGCGGGCTATAGTACCTTTTAAGCTTACCTATAGACTAATATGCCTTAACGGGGATTTAGGTATACGTAATACCTATAATACAAGCCTCGTTTCGAAACTCGGTTAAGGCGAAGTTAGTGCCTACGTTATGCCGGATAAAGTTAGGGGGGCCGAGGTATATGTCGATCTATAGCGCCTTAAGTGTCTCCTACGTATCTTTAGCCGATATAGACGGGAGGAATCGCGCTCTTTAGAAAGAGGTCGATATATCGACCGCGTATAGCACCGGGCGGGTGCTACTACCGACCTTTAGGTATATTACATCGACGACGACCTCGAAATTAAATTCTTAGTTGTCCTTTAATATAAACCTAAACCTCCGAGGGGCCGGTGCGTAGAGCTAGCAGTAATAGCAGAATTTTAAGATATCCTCGAGTGTTTCTACTAAGATATCGTTATACCTTGCTTATTTTAATAGGTGGTAAAGTCTATTAACGGCCGGGTGGCTAAATCGGCGGTAGAGCGTTCGCATCTCGGCTTTAGTTAAGAAGGCGACTACGCTTTCTTCCTTACTAAAGAAGAACTATAGATATCCCTATTTATAAACAATAGGGACGCTAACACTAAGACCGATAATCGTATCGGTAGTATTATTAAAGTATACGCCTAAGCGATCTATATTAGCTAGGCAGAGGAGGAAGGGGGTCGTTATTCCTAGCACGTAGAACGTAATGCGGCTAATAGGGGTCTTAAGGGCAACGGAGCCGAGGGAACGTACGTCCTCGCCGCTGCCGAATTTAATATAGGCCTAGCCGGCGGTAGACTTATCGAGCACGATAGATAGGTCTTCTCGTTATAGGGCGAGATACTAGTCTTAACCTACCGTAGAGACTATAGCTACTCTAGTGTCTACGAGGATACCGTAAAAGCGGTCCTTTAAGTAACGGTCGAAGACGAATTAGGTAGCCGGAACGCCTAACTAGTCTATCCCTTATACGTCTTCGCCCGTAATTAAATAGTTAAAGGACTGCTAATAGAGGATTTATAAGGCTTGCCACTTAGTAGGTTCTTTATTATTACTAGCCTTATCGTTACGCTACTTAATAGCGGCTTATAGAGTCTCGTTACCTTTATATTTAGTAAGATAGGCCTTAAATCCTATGCTAGGGTTGCCGGTTAATAGGCATTAAGCGTAGTATTAAGCCTTAGACTTAGCTCGTTCCTATAAGGTATGCTTTATTAACTAGCATCCTTCCTTCTAATAAATAAAGCACTTCTTCGACTATTAGCGGTTGCTAAAGCTACTGCCGCTACTATAAGGGCTACGGTAGCTTTATCCGCTGCTCTTGCTAAACCTACGGCCGTTGCCGCGGTTGTTAGTATATCTTCGGTTAGTATAGAATACGCCTAATAAATTGTATTTATTATTTATATTTATTACCTCGTTACGATATTGCACAAACGTGCCGGACGTACCGTTCTCGGCCTACATCGATAGATAGGTCTCTAGGGAGGAACGTAGCGCGGAGAATAGCTTTTCCGTAGTCTTAGGGGGGTTATATAGCGTATAGCTAATTTCCGGGACGTTTCGGCATGCGTTAAGCAATATAGTGCGAAGGGGGAGGTCTCTAGCGAACTTAAGTCCTAAGGCGTGTTAATATCGTTATAGCTTATTAAAAAAGGTCTATAGGACTTCCTATTAGGTCTTATTTAAATGCTCGACTTATAGCTTTTTAAAAGTTATAGTGCTTTAATCTACCTAATAGTGCTAATAGTTTACTTTAGTATCGAAGTAAGCCTTTAGTAGGTCGTAGGCTTGCTTAAATATGCTATCCTACTCTATATACTAGATATAGTAGTCTTAGGCTCGGCCGGTAAGGATTTAAGGAAAGAGGGCATAGAAATAGCCGGGCTAGGCCTTAACTATATAATATACGTCCGTAAAGATATAGACTTTATTATCGAGAATATTATAAGGCTCCCCTATATAATTCTTGCTTTTATCCTATAACTTAATAAACTTTTATAGGAGGTCTACGTCTATCTCCTCGTTCGGAATATCGTAGGGGGGGACTATTATATAGGCTGCTTTTGCCGTTATATTAATTAGAGGGGTCTTAGAGAACTAGTACGAGGTCGGGTAAAGTATTATTAGCGTTTCTAATATATCTTAGAACGGAAGGGCCTAAGGGTTCGGGAACGTGCAGGGCATTTAATCTCGCGGGTACGAGCCGGGATCGACGGAGGTAGTATATATCGAGGTAGTTAAAGCAAAAGAGGGTTCTAGCGCGAATATAACTGCCGGGGCGGCCGGAGGTGCATAGGGGACGGCCGCGGGCGTAGATAGCGCCGTCGTAAAGGTTACTATAGGAGCCGGGGTTAGGGCAGTAAGAGACGCCGTTAGGGCCGTGCCTAGGGCGACTAGAGAAGGAGGGTTTATTACGGCAGCCGGGGGTACAACGGATGTGTTTCTTACGAACTCTTAGGTTCGCTCGTCGTAGAACTTTAACTATTCTAAGGGTAGTTCGTCCTTAGGCTAAATTAGTAGAATCTCTAGGCGCTAAAGCATTAAAAACGATGCTAGGTAACTAAGGTTCTTAGCGCCGGTCTTAATCCTATAGGCTCGTAAGAAGGATTTAAGGGTCTTTTTAAATTGTTTGTCTACCTAATTCTATATAGCCTCTATCTATCCGTTAAAGTATTCTTAGAAGTCTAAGAATAGCTTGTATCTATAAATAGTCGAGCCGATATTAGTAATAATAAACCGGGCTATATAAGTTATTACTACTTTTTCGTTTGTATTATTATAGGTAACGTCTATCTCCTAGTATACGATATTAGTCTTATTTTAGTTTAAACCGAGGATGTTAATGCCTACTAGCCAATTAGGAAGGGGGTTGTTAGTAGTCTTAGTTACTACCGGTGCGAGACTAAGAGCGTTAGGGTTATCGGTAGGGTCTAACATACTATGATTAAATAGATTATACTATTGTTGTTAAAAAGGGATCGCGAGGGTCGTTACGAAGGTTATCTTACGTTACGGACGCACTATTATTCGACGTAACTCTTCTTCTTATTAAAGCGAGACGGGATTAAATAAAAGCTAGGAAAGAACTTATCGGCGGTTACCGAGAGCTAGCTATATCGTAATAGCTTCGTCGGCTCTAACTCGCGTAGGTTCCTTATTCTTAGCATAAAGGATCGTCTCTAGGTGTAGGCAATAGAATCCGCGGGGGATAAAGATCTAGCACTTTTAACGATTAGGCTCTACCTCTTCTACCTTACCAATCTATAATTAATCGTTTAATCACTAATTAGTATTAGTTAGTTAAATAAACAAATAGGTTATAAACTAGCTAGATTTAAGTCTATATATCTATTAACTAAGGGGCGACGAATAGCCCCTTTATATAGGCTATAAACGCGTACGTTAATAAGGCCCGAAGCCGGACATTTGCGAGCCCTTGCTTACGACGTCGGGGCTATGCCTGCAAGGGCGATTAAGTCAATGACTTAATTATCGCAAGGGCGGCCGAGTTAGTAACGCTATCACCGGGGTCCCTAATGCATACGATGCATCGTATAGTTAATAGCGCATCCGTTTAGGCGTTGCCCACACGTGATCCATTTGATCACGTGGATTGCAACCGTGCCTAAAGAACGGATATCCCTTATTCCTATATAATTCGTTATTAGTTATGCCTTAACCTATACTTCTTTAAGATTATCGGTATACTTTCCGACGACCTACTTACGCCGGCTACTACGGCTTTTACTCCCGACCCCGATAGTACTCTTCTTCCTCTTATACCTATTCTAAGTGTCGCCTTTAGCTAGGAAGAGCGTAAGGCCGCCCTTTTACGTCTTAAAAGACGTAGTATTCCTTTCCTTCTTTAGGACTAGCTGCTTTATTATAAGGGTCGTAATCGCTACCTCCGCTTCTATATCCCCGCCTCGATAGTATCGCTTATGCTAGCGGCCGCTTATAATACGAAAAATCACTTTAGGACTACTTATATATTATAGGACCTTAAGCGCTATATTATCTTAAACCTAACTTCTAAAGTTAAAAAGAAATATATTACGGCCTATAAGGCTTACTATCTTAGATAGATAGACCGCTAGCTCCTTATAAGCTCTTATAAGCCTATTTAGGCCTTAGTTTAACCTATGCGTTTAATTAGAATAGACTTTATTACGGATGTACCTATTATATCCTCTGCCTCTTCGCCTTAGGCTATCTTTAGCTTCGATACTTTTAACTAGCTGCTTATAGTAACCTACCTAGCTAGTAAACGTTATCTTTTAATCCCCGGAAACGCTAAGTACTCTACGACGAACTAAGGCGTATTTCCTCTCTTAGCTTCTTCTACTTATAGATTAAGGAATGCCGTCTATTATTATTAAGAAC
The DNA here is from genome assembly GCA_012934285.1 of Ophiocordyceps sinensis. Classification (NCBI taxonomy): domain Eukaryota; kingdom Fungi; phylum Ascomycota; class Sordariomycetes; order Hypocreales; family Ophiocordycipitaceae; genus Ophiocordyceps; species Ophiocordyceps sinensis. The sequence goes on along the minus strand of JAAVMX010000004.1, from coordinate 9,941,088 downwards.
CGCGATAGGCGCTTTAATGCTAAGGTTTAGCGTTTACTATAGAAGTCCTTTAGGACTAAAATTGCTATAACTATAGTATACTACCTTTAAGCAGATAGCCTAATAGAACGTCGCAATTAGACGGTCGAAACCGCATTAAGGATAGCCTATATCGAGGACTTAGACCTTAATTATAAATTGCTTTTGCCTACCTTATAATAGAACTTAAATTCGGCTTTTAACGCTAGCATTTATATATCCGCGTATAACTATATCTTCGGTTACGATCTCCGCTCCCCTTTTAAGGCCGACGATATTTCGGTCGCGGATAATCTCCCCTATTTGCAAAAAGCTATAAGACGATAGGCCGGCTTCGCAATAGACCTAGCGGCTATAAGAGCTAAACGCCGTTATAATAGTAAGTACTGTTAGATCCTCCTTTAAGCAGGCGATAAGGTCTACCTTAAATTATACCGAGGTTATTACGAACCTTCTCGACTTATAAAAGAATAGTCTTAATAGAGGGAAAGACCTTCCCTTATTAAACGCATAGTTAATAACCTCGCCGCTAAATTAGAATTACCTCTTAATATCCGAATCTATCCTATTATCTTAGTAGAATACTTAAAGCCTACGCACGAGGGCTATTTCGAAAAAGATAAGCCCGACGCGGTTAAAGTAGCGTAAGATCTTAATAACGCCTTAAGCGAGGGCGACGAGCACTACGAACTCGAGCGCATACTTAAATCTTATAAGCGCCGTATTAGCTAATTAAAGACCCCTATTTCTAAATATTAAGTCCGCTAGAAGGGCTAAGGGGCCGCCTATAACTAATAGGTCCCCGCTAGCGCTATTTCCTAGGAAGTAATCGTAGAATTCGCCTTAAAGCGTATTACGCGTTCCGCTAGCGCTACCCTAGCTGCGATTAATTAAGGGATATCGATCTAATTATTTAGTTAGGAAAAGATCCTATAGTAACGTATAGAGTAAAGGAGCATAGATTAGAATAATCGCGTTACGTTATTCTAAAAAGTTTTTCCTTCTTAATAAGTTCGTTATTTTATTCTACTAGGGATAGTAAGGGCTCGTTTTTTAGGCCGGCATTATAATACGTAAAGGCAGGGCACCTGCTAGGTGCTTACGGATTAGTAGATAGTCCGGGCTCTAGCAGCCCTATAGCTCGTAGGGCATGCCGGGCTACCTATAATTATTATCCTTCTTCTTATATACGTACCCTTTGCCTTATACCTATCTTTCCCTATACTAATTACACCGCACTAGGCGAATACATACTTCTACAAGTTAAAGGGCAGCTTATACCGCATTCGCTAGAATAAGCGTTCCCTTCCCCCTTATTATAGAACTACTAATCTAGGTTCCTAGTTTACTTTCTTTTTTTCTAAAGTACGGGACGACTTAAGTACTAAGGGACTTAAGTACTAAGGGACTTAAGTACGGAAATACTTAGTACGAGGGTACCGGGGTACTTAGTACTTATTAGTGTTAGGGGTCTAGGGGCTAACCCGGGCTCTAACTATAGGCTCCGACGAGCCTAACATATATGACCTCCTTAGCTAAGGACGGCAGGTAGGTATTCCGTTGTATTATAACTACGGTTAGTGCGGGCTAAGGGCCCTATTTAAGAGGCTCTAGTACCTATATATACCTCCGTTAGTCCTATAGATAGGTAGCTGCATATATCTTTATGTTTATAAGTTTACCCCTTTCTTTACTCTTCTACTATAATATTTATACAGCTGATTTCCTGCATTTAAGAGTTATAAGCCCGGCCGTATAAGCTAGGTCTCTTTCGCTTAAATAACGCTAAATTAAAGCTATTGATATCGCATTTTTTCACACCGCATTAGGCTCTAACCTTAGTGTTATTACGAAGAGCTAGCTTTAAAAAAGGATTAAGACGATAAGACAATACACAGGTATCCCTCGTTGGTACACGAGGTTAAAGAATAGACCATACGGCTAAGTTGCGAGCTTCGGATAGAGACCACTTCGCAGGCCAATAGGCGGGCCATACGGAAGATTAAACGGGAAGTCCGAACCTTAGGAAAGAGACCACTCGGCAGGCCTTTAGCAGACCAGACGGCAGAATCCGCAACCCTCGCAGGCACACGAGGTAAAACAAATGACTATGGGCAGTAGATGCTGTAGGATCCTCGCCGGCACACGAGGTAAAATAAGAAGACCACTTTAGCGCAGTCGATGCTACGAGATTAGGAACGGTCCCGGATAAATGAGATCCTTAGACATCGCCTCCTAATAACCCTCGGAGGAGTACGAGGTAAAATAAGAAGACTATAGGCAGCTAATGCTGCGGATTCCTCGCTAGTATATAAGGTAAAAGAATAGACTAGATTAGGAAGGAAGAAGTTAACGGTAATAGTCCCGGATAAGATCCTCGAATAACGCCTCCTAACAAACATTCGCTATAAGCCGGATCCCCGGAAAAGGACTACTATTAGAATGACTAAAGAACGGGGATTTAAACGGCGCATTTAGATCTTCTTTTAGTTAATAGACCGTAGAGATCTAGGGGGTAGCTAGCTAACTGTATATCGAATATAGGTATCGCTAAAGCGCCTTACTAAAAATCCTAAAACACTATAAGGTAAAAGTCACGATAATTGCGATATCTCGACGGATTAGTAGCTAATTTAGAAATTAATAAGGCCGGCATAAACAGCCTTAGGACTATTACCCTATTATCTAGGAATCTCTTTTATTTTATACGATAGGCTTGCTTGCACTAGCAGCAGCCTCGGAACGAACACCCTACTATTAGGTATCTCTTTTATACAAGCCGCTTTAGACAATTCGGGCGGGCTATTTTGTTTTGTTATTTAATCATTAGGGTTTTTCTTCTCTTCGTTTGCTATCGCTATAAGCACTCTAGCAAAGGGGGTGTGTTAGTGTTAGGGGCCTAGGGGCTAACCCGGGCTCTAACTATAGGCTCCGACAAGCCTAACACATATAACCTCCTTAGCTAAGGACTGCAGGTAGGTATTCCGTTGTATTATAACTACGGTTAGTGCGGGCTAGGGGCCCTGTTTGAGAGGCTCTAGTACCTATATATACCTCCGTTAGTCCTATAGTTAGGTAGCTGTATGCATCCTTATATTTATAAGTTTACCCCTTTCTTTACTCTTCTGCTATAATATTTATGCAGCTGATTTCCTGCATTTAAGAGTACTTTATGACTTAGCATAAAGATATTCGCCCCGGACTTACTTATCATCCGGTTATACCCCTTTCTAGCCTAGGATATACCCCCTTTGCGAACTTAAGTCCTTTAGGACTTAGCTTCCTTAGGTACGGGACGTACCACGCAGCTACGGTCACGCCGACAATCTTATTAGGCACCTTTGCCTAATAATAAGACCCGATGATTGGCTCGATGCCTTGTATAAGGGACCGATACTTAGACTACCGGGAGCTATAGGCCTAATATAGCCCCCTCGGCTTTCGGGACCGATTATTCGACCGATCCTTCGCATAAGGAGGTTATACGACTTATATCGTGTGACCTACCTACATAACGTTATTCACGAGGTGCATAAATGGACCTATATAACCTAGTTTAGTCTATAAGAGCTTTAGAACGACGCGGGAGGCAGCCTTCTCGAGGTTAGCCGACCTATATAGCCCTTACGCAGCCCTAGGGACCTGCATTAGTTTAGGACAGTGTAAGGGATACGTGGCAGAAGGTGCTAGAAGAAAAGGGACGTACCAGGGCCGTCCGGACGGACGGGAAGAGCTATATAAAGGAAGTTTAGTCCGTCCTTCCTTAAGCTCTCCTTCCTTCCTTTCTTCTTTAGCTTTTATTTTAGTTTTAGTTTAACTGCCTACTAAGCGACCTATACCTCTTCTAGTAGTGCCCTTAGTATTCTAGCCTCGACTACCCCTACTTGCTTAGACTTAGCTAGCCGGTCTAGTATAAGTGTCCCCGAGTGCTCCTCTGCTTACTATTCCGCCCCTATAGCTTATAAGGATAAATAACGCCCTCTATTAGTCTTTAACTATTAGAGACCGTGTCCGGTTAGACTGTCTTCTGTCTTTTAACCGTTCTATTATACCCCTAGCGAACCGCTAAGCTCTATAGGGGCAATTACACTACTGCTAGTACTAGAGTATAAAGCTCTCGTAGATATAGCTAAGCAGGCATATAAGGCCTCCGGGTATAGCACCGTTAGTTACGTTATACGATTCCTAGCCATACGGTACTAGCATTTAAAGCTCCCGCTTGCTATATATAAAGCTATTCGCAGGTGCTAGTTATATTAACTTATAAAGACGCCGGATCCTACGCTTCTTAACCTAATGCCTTTAGCACTTATGCCGCCTTTAATAAGGTAGGCTATTAATTATATAGGGTATAAAGGATAATAGCTGCTTAACGCTATAGAGTATGCCACCGGCTGGCTTATATCCGCTATTACGTAGTCTACCGACTTTTAAGGGACTATTCCAGTCCTATAGACTATTAATACACGCTTCGGCCCGCTGTGAGAAATAATAAGCGATAACGCCGGATGCTTTGCTAGTTAATAGGCCTAAGACTATTACTAACGCTTTAGCACGACCGTAAAGCCGGTTACGCCCGCTCGGCGCTATAGGAATAGAAAAGTCGAGCAAGCAAATAGGGTACTTAAAGCTATTATTTATCGCCTTTATGTTAACGACCCTTCCGCACCTTTAGTGCAGCGCTTTATACGAGCTATTTACCTATATAACCGTTAGGAAGGCCTATACGGCTATAGCCTATTCTTCTTACTATATAGAACCTAGCCTTTAGAGCAGCACTACGAAGCTATATACGTAGTCTATACCCGCGATCCTATAGTAGAAGAGGATATCGCGTAGGCCTAAGAGCTCGTGCAATAATATTATACTCCTATCGCATAAGGCTATATTATAAGCTTTAAAGCCGCTCGCGCCCGTATACGAGCCTACTTATAGGAACGTAAGGGATTAATCCGTGTATACGCGCCGGGAGATTAGGTCTTGCGAGTGCGGTAGCGCACCCGAAAGCACGAACCCTACTATAACAGTCCTTAGGCTATTACGGCCGCCTATCCGGGCAATATATACTCTCTCGCGTCCTTAAAAGGATTCGGCCTTCTTAGTAGGTATAATAGAATAAATCTATTCCCCGCGTATAGTCGCAATAGACACTTAGTCCGTAGCTTATAGTACGCGAGCCGTATAATATTAAAGAAGGATCGCGAACGCTTAAAGGCCGCTACTGCTTTATAATAAAGGATTAAGGGTATTTTTACTATTACTATTTATTTCGTATCGTATATACCGATGTAGGATTTCCTATTTAGGTTCTATTAATTGCTTTAGCAAGTAGGGGACTGCTTGTTTAAGCAAAGGGGTATTAAGGATCCTATTAGGTAGGCGCATTAGTCAGCGCCCCGCTGCAGGGTTTTCCCTAAAGCCTTGCGCGCCTACAACTCTAGATAATCAATCAACCACATACAGAACATAGTCTCACGAAGCTTCCCAGCCGGAAGCCCAGAGACTCTCTGTTGTGCCTGATCCGACCTTTGAAAGGCCTCACACTTGCGCCAAGGCACCTTACGGCATTCGGCACGGCACGGCACCAATTGACAACCACGGCTTATTCAGCACGGTCGGGCAGGCCACCGTGTACGTGGGGGGGTATATCGATATTTCATTTATAAGCCATTGTATCACGTCCACGGTCGGGATGCATCTCACTTTTGCCTGGTTGGTATTAGCTATACTAACGCCGATGCGTACGGGAAATAAAGCCCTTATGCAACAAGGCTTGTGACACCTAGCACACGCCTCGCCGTTATATTGTACATTTTTCTTTATACGCGAGCATCACCTCATCCCCGATCCTAAGGCGGCCGGCGTCCCGCTGTCTGCCACTTCTCGATGTGAGCCTGCCCCTGGCCCCTTTCGGTCTGGCTCTCTTTGCCCCCCGTCCACTGTCCGCCGCTGATGAGATGCAAGAATGGGCCCTTTTTTTGCGCAAGCGCCTGGTAGCTGCCCTCGTCGACCTTAACGCCTTTGCTCAGCACAATGACCTTGTCCGCCAACCGCATCACGTCGCGGCTGTGCGTGGTCAGGACCACGGCCATTCCACCCGGTGACTTCCGGGCCTGCCGGACCAGCCGCCTGATTGTCCGGCGCACCGTCTGCGAGTTGCCCGCGTCGAGGGAGCTGGTGGGCTCGTCCATGACGAGGAGTCGGGGCTGCCGCACCAGCGCTCGCGCGATGCTCAAGCGCTGAGCCTGCCCGCCGGAAAGAGCCAGCCCACCGTCCCCGACAACTGTGCTGTACCCCTGAGGTAAGGAGGCGATGAAGTCGTGCAGGCCGGCTGCTTGCGCCGCCTGCGCGATGCTCTCGCCACGACGGTGCGGCGAGTCATCGGTGAGCCCATACGCAATGTTCTCGGCTATGGTGGTGGGGAAGAGAAAAGGAGACTGGGGAACATAGGCCATGGTGTAACGAAGGTGTTGCATGTCGACGTTGTAGCACGCAACGCCTGCGAAGCTGAGGGCCGGAACTATGGCGGGTTCCAAAGACTCGGGGGCCACGTGCAGGCCAAGCAGCAGAGAGGCGATGGTCGATTTTCCGCAGCCAGACTGGCCGACTAGGACTGTGCATTCTCCCGACGCAATCTCGAGCGAGACGCCGTTAAGAACCAGGTCCGTGGTTCGACGGGGGTACGAAAAGGTCAGGTCATGCATTCGCAGGGGAAGAGGGCCGTGTAGCTTCGTCGGCGCCTGTCCCTGCCTGGGACGAGCCGAGGGTAAGTTTGCGTATCTGAGCAAAGGCGCCGCAGCGGCTTGCGCCATGGTTAGTTGAGGAATGCTGTTGAGAATCTCGGATGACGTGCCGACGCTAAGCAATAGCAGGTTGACGACCTGCAGCACGCTTTCGACGTTGGCGTGGGTGTCGTGGGCCAGCAGGCTCGTGCTGTAGTAGAAGACCAGGGCCGTGAGAGCGTAGCTCATGGATTGATACAGGCCAAATAGCCAGCTGGTGTGTTTCGCTCGCCTCAAACCCAGAGCCAACGTGTGCTTTGCAGACTGCCGATACCTTCGCTCGAAGTGTGCCTCCAGGTTCCAGCCTCGGACGACGCGGAGGTTGAGGAGTATCTCGGTCAAGGCCGCGCTGCAGTCCTCTGCGCCCTCGTTGCACCTCCTCTCCCACTCGCTGCTAACAGAGGCATAACCCCTGACTGTGGCGATGATGACAGGCAGAGGCGTCAGAGCCACCAGAGTCAGCTTCCACGAGATGGCCAGAGCCCAGACGAGCGATATGGTCATGATGGTGAAAACGAAGACAACGATTGGGACGAATCGCCCGACAATGCTTCGCATCTCTTCGGCATTTCTCTCAAGACACTCGTTGATACGGCCGGGGGAGTGGTTCGCCTCGTCAAACCACGACTTGGGCTGCTGCAAAATCCCGGCGAGTGCCTTGACACGAATGCTATCGACCCAGGCTTGGCCGACCCTTTCCAGCAGGTAGTGACTGCCTCCCGTGCAGAGGCCATCCGTGATGGCGACCACGATGAGGCAGGTGGCCCATTTCTGGCCCTCTGCAGCGCTGTCACCCGACGACCACATGGCACCCATCAGCTGTGACAGGCAGTAGGCAAAGGCCGGTGTTGATGCGGCTCCGGCGAGACAGACAATGAGCCCGAGAATGAGGAGCAATCTTTCAGCTCCTCCCAGGATTGGCCAAAGCGTGCCAATGATTGACAGGAGAGATGCCTCTTGCGCGGGCCTGTGGCTCGCCAAAGGGGGGTTGACGCTGACAAGGCCCCCGACAGGCGCCCTCAGACGCAATTCCGCAATGTCCTTTCGCCGGTCGGCAGAGCCAAAGATAAATTCAACTTCTCCTTCCCCACACGCATCTGATGAGCCTTCTCCTGGTCTGGTCTCGGTATTCGTCGGGTACCGGCTTCCGTTGTCCGGCCCCCTTTCCGGTACCGGGAAAAACTTGCTGTTGATGAAGGCCGAAAAGCGCCGCTTCTCGGCTTCGAATGACACAATCGCCGTCTCCCCCGGGGCAGGCCGATGCGAAGCACTTGGACGTTCCAGCATCTCTTGTAACTTCGTCTTCAATGCGCGGGCTGCATCGGCCGTGAGAGACGCGTGGTTGGCCGGTCGGGGACGTTGTATCATGCTGCCAAAGACATTGCCGCACCGGCCCTGGGGCGAAGGCAGTGGGAGTGAAGTCACCCTCGTACGCGACGTGTCGGTGCAGTGTATAGGACGAAGAAGCGATGCCCTCTTGCTCTGGTCGGGGGATCTCACGAGTCCATTGGCTGGAGATTTTGATGGCGTCGGAAAGACGCTGTCGCGCAGGTCGGAAAGATCTCTTTTGAACCCTTCCCGAACCACGGAGGCATTTTCCATGACGTAGACGTATTCGGCGTCGTATATGTTGGAGGTGTCGTGGGTTATGATGATTGTCGTCTTATCTCTTCGCCACTGCCTGATCGCGTCCATGACCAGTGCCCGACTTACTTGGTCGAGGCCGCTGGTGATCTCGTCAAGAACAAGAACCGTTGGATTCCTCAGTCGCGCTCGGGCGAGGGCAACCTTTTGCTTCTGCCCTCCACTCAATTCGAAACCTCGAGGTCCTACCTGGGTATCAAGACCCTGCGGAAGGCCGTCGAGCGTCGGCTGTAGAAGTGCTGCTTGGCAGGCGCTGCGGACTTGTTCCAACGTGGCCTTTGTAGGACTCCGTTTCCCCAGAGCAATGTTATTGAATAATGAGTCGTCGAAAAGAATGCTTGACTGCTGAACCAAGGTGATGTTGTCGCGAGCCCATTGGTGGTGGAGCTGTTCAAGAGGATGCCCGTCGATGAGGATCTGCCCCGCCCGGGGCTTGTAGAACCTGGCCAAGAGGTTGCCCACGGTGCTTTTCCCAGATCCGCTCTTGCCGACAACAAAGGTAGTTTGTCCTGCAGGAAAGGCGAACGAAGCCGTGTCGAGAACTTTGGTTGTCGGGCAGGAAGGATACGCAAAGCTAACCTGCAGTCACGTCAGCCGAGTCGTTCCCGAGAAGCTGCCACGGGGATCGATTTAAAAATACATACACCATCAAACCGCACTTCGCCAACACAGTGCTCTAGTCGGATGGTTTGAGGCGTTGTGTCGACGGACGCCTCGGTCCTTAAAGTGTCTGGCATCGCGGTGATTGATGACAGAAAGCTTCCCGCCGACATGCCTTTCGAGAGCACAAGCCAGTGAGGGACCAACGCCTCAATACCCTGGAAAGCAGCCAAGGTCGAGTAGAAAGTCGTAACGACGTGGCCAGGCGGAAGTCCGTCCCTGACCAGGATGCTGCCGTACCAGAACCCAAGCACAAACATGGAGACGACCCAGAAGGCAACGTATCCCATCTGGATCGAGCTGCACCGGGCTTGCACCAGGTAATGTATTTTTGCCCGTCCGAGGGCGCTGCAGTACTGCCGCAATTCTCTGTCGAAGCCATTAAAGACCTTGACAAGGTCGATGGCCGTCACAGACGCAGTGGCGAGTCTCGTTGCCTTCTCCAGATAGGCCTTTTGCGCTTGAATGGCTGGGTTGAGCGGTCGAGTAGCGAGAGACAGGACAATGGCTGACAGCGGCAGAGTGGCGAGCAGCACCAGCGTCAGTTTCCACGAGTAGTACAGCGCTATGGCAAGAGAGCTGCAGGATACGAGAGCATCACAGACGAGGAAGCCAAAGACTTGTGATGTCGCGGCTTGGAGCTCGCGTGTCTGTCTGCAGGGTGCGTCAGCTGCGAGTTCCCAGATGAGACATGGCAAGGATGATGACTTACGTCTGTATTTTGACGAGAAGGCCGGATGTCCCCTGATCCAACATGTCGAACCAAGCTAGATCCCGGGTGAGCAGTGATTGAAAGACGCAGTGGCGAGCACTGTCGGCCTGTAGCTCTCCGAACAGAATCCACAGCGCCAGAAAGGCGGCGTTGGCGAGCCAGTTCCCTAGGCCGAGGCCGACCAGAACCAGACACCATTTGGAGACAGCCTCGAAAGCATCGTGACCGGACTGGAGGCCGTTGCCGCGATCCGCAACGATGTCAAAGATGCGGCCAAGGAAGACGGCCAAGGCAACTCGTAGGGCGGCAGTGGCTCCTGATGCCACAATTGCCGCAACAAGAACCCGGACATGGGTACGCCGAGTAAACGCAAAGAGGCCGCCCCAGGTGGCCTTTACATGCTCGGACCGGGAGCCAGGATAAGTCGAGCCGTAATCCGAAGAGCTTGCCTCCTCGTGATGGGAGGATGTGGCGACGTAATCCTTTGATACGGAATTCATCTCCCGAAGAGGGCGGTTGAGAGCGCCGTGAAGCGATCTTGTGGCTTATCCGCGGCCAAATGACAGGAGAGGAGCAAGCCATGCCGGATTCTTGTGATGTCTGCCCAGACTCTTGGGCAAGAGGAATACAGAGACGTATATCCATGGCAGTTGGCGCAGTTCTGGCACTCGAACAATGCTAACAGATGAAGGGGCGACGTTTGTTTGTTCCTGAATCCTGAATTGTCCGAGGCTTGACTATTGTCTTCATATTGTTCTTGGCCAGTACACGGTTGACGTGGGAGCGCATCTACCCACGCACGGCCTCCACGCAACCCCACGTTGGCTTCGGCCCCTGTCGAACAGGGGAAATAAGGCTCATGTAAGGCGACGAGACGAGTGAAGGCGAGGTATTGGATTTGCAGTTTGTTGCGCCTTTGGGTCAGGCCACGACAGCTGACGAGCCGCTCAGCCGGGCGGGTTGCGGACTGCCACTGGCCGAGGAGGCGTCCCTCGGCGGCCCCTTTCCAACACCAAGCAACGCCTAGGAACTGAGTATCGCCACATCTATCATTGTTGTCAACCTAGAAACGGTCAGCTGATGCAGCGAAAGTTGTGTTGACTGTTGGCAGGTCATCACCCCATGGCCCAGGAGGAACGGGCTTCGGCCCGATCCTCCGTTAGCTAGGTCGATTCCACGTGCAGGAGGAGACACGAGGCCGCTGGTTTACACACGCACGGAATTTCGGCACTTCTTGCTGCTGTTAACTGTTGTTATAATGATGTGCAGCGTCTCGCCAGGGACATGGAGACAGTGCTTCTTTGCCGTAGATACGGTGGTTATTTTAGGGCCTGATCCACAACGCAATGCGAAAAGTAAGCCGGACGCAGGAAGAGATGCTAGGGTGTTAGATCACATAATGGAGGCTACGAGATTAGGTCAGTATGACCGTTACGTGGCTAGGGGAAAATTTCCTATAAAACAAGCTACCTTAAGAAACTAGGAGCTATATATATATCTTTATTATTACCTGCTGCTTATTTCGACAAACATATATCGCGAAGACCCTCGTGATCCCTATAAACCCTAGTTATCTACGATAACACCTACGAGCCCGACTTCCGCCGCCGCCGCCGCCGCCGCGGCCCTAGCGGCAACTACCCTAGCGGCAGACACCTACGCGGTAGACACCCACGCGGTAGATACCCGTACGGTAGACAACCCTATTACCTTACGAGCTCTTCTAATAGCTCCTATAAACCTAGAATATACCAAGTAGTTAAATAGCATCCCTATCTATAAGTTATTATATAACTAGGTTAACCTTAACCTTAACCTTATATTACGGTATTAGGTTATATTATATATTATCCTACGTGACTTTTATATCGTATATATAGACCCTTAGACTTAGTCTATAGCTGCGCTCCTTTATAGATTAATAATAGTTATATACCCCCTTTAAGCTTATTTTATAATAGTTTAATCTATTATTCTTCTGCCCTCCCGCCGAGCCTTTATAATTCCTTAGTCCCTTTAGCTTCGCCTATACGTCTGCCTTTGTTCTTTGTCTTATTATATCTCTTTCCGCCTTTTTTCTACCCTCCTATAGATTTTTCTAGCCCCTTTTCCCGCCGCTACCCCTTTTTCCGCCGCTATAATAGCTACTCCCGTTTCTACCCCCTCCTTCTCCCTTTCGCCTAGCCCTCCGGCAGGCGTTCCCCTCTAAGACGTCCCTTAGCCTAACGCCCTCTCCGCTTTCCTTTACTTAGCCTTTATTCTCTAAAGCTCTTCTATCGCCTCGTCTATCTTCGCCGACCTTTAGACGAATTTCCTTTAGTATACCGATTAGACCCGGTCTTTCGTCCTTCTTAAGTCTAGTTTCCTTAAGGCTACTACCTCCGCTACTACCGCCCGTAAGGAGGCCTTTAGCTACTAATAGCACGCGGAGGGACTTTAAGACTAGCTTAATTAGTCTAACGCCGCCTTCGCCTACCTTACCGCCCTTTAGGCTACCTTTACCCCTCTTACCGTAAGTCCTTATGCCCGCTTCGCCGACCTTAAACGCTTCTTTAGCGATATCGGCACTTAGAAGTAGCGCTAAGACGCCTTCCGCGTTTAGCGCGACGGTATATCCCTTAAGATCGCCTCCGACCTTTATATATTCCCTACCGATAGGGACTAAGTCGTTTACGCGACCGGCCGACTTTCCGGCTAAGCCGCTTCTATCGCCGCTAGTATCCCCCGCTATATCCGCGATAATACCTTTTTTAAGTAATAGCGCTTTTAGTCCCTCGACTCCCTTACCTACGAGCTCGCCTTTATCTTTAGTGCCTTAAACTACCGCGCTTAGTCTAAGGCGGAATTTAATACCTTAGCTATAAAGGGCACTTTTTAGCTAGATTTCTTCTCGCGGTTTACCTAGCTATAAGCCGACCTCGATTATAATAAAAGCGCTTGCGTTAGATACCTTTATTAAAAGGTTATTAATAAGCTCGCTAATACCGCCGCTCTTTAAGTCCCTAGCCTTAATACCGACGACTTCTACGGCTAGGCTAAGCTTTACGCCGCCCTTTAGGAGAACTACGAGCGTGTTTAAGCCTGTAAGAGGCTCGTCTAGCCCTAGACTATTCCCCCCCCCGCCTTTGCTAGGTCCGCCGGCCCCGCTAGCCCCGCTGCCTCTACGCCCGCTAGCGACCTAATAGACCTTAACGCGTTCCGGGCTAGTCTTACGGACGCCGAGAAGTAACGACGGTATAAGAACCGTCTCTATCTCTACTACGCCGCCCCGGTAACCCCGACCTATACGGCCTAGACCTATCCTAAGAAAGGTGCTAGCTAAGGTCGCGGCCGAAGCGGTAGTACTCCCGCCCTACGCCTCCTCGCGCCCCTTCCTTAGCTTAACGTCCGGGCGATTAAGTAAGGCTTCGTTAAGGGCGAGGTTACCGACTCTCTTACCCCTGCCTCTAGCGCTTCTCCCCCCTTAGGAAACGCCTAGCTCCCTCGCCTTATCGCGCGATAGAGCTTTCGGTTTCTAATTTTATAGCTTTATTTAATATAAAGGAGGACTTTTATCTCCCGACGGGAATATAGCCTCGCGCTTTACTATTGCCTTTCTCCTTTATACTTACTAACGTCGCCGTAAGTGCTTTAGTCGATTTTAGTTATTTTAGATTCGCCTTTATATATACTTAAACCGTGTACTGCTTTACCTTCCCCGTCCGCTAGCTTTAGTTCCCTCGCCGGCTTTCTCTCGCCGATAGCGGCGATTATAAGTCCGGCGCTATTACCTATTACGCTTACTTAATCGCTTAAGTCGGCGCTTACGCTAAGTCTATTTGCTTCTTCCTTACGAAGCTTAGCTATAAGGTTATTCTCGGCCTTTTTTAGCTACGCCGCTACGACCTTATTATTAGCTAGCGTAATAACTCCCTCTCCTTTTAGTCCTTATTCTACCTTGCTTTTTGCCTCTTAGACCCTTAGCCTTATCTTATCCTTAGCCTCCCGGCCGCTCCTACTATTCCTATTCCTACCTTTAGGGGAATATAATTTATAAATATAATTTATTCCCCCTTTACCCCCTTTATCGCTAACTCTAACGATAAGGGTAAGCCTTTTGCCTTATCCTCGCCTTTTGCCCTTCGGGCTTTTACCTATACTATCCGCTTTTTTAATATACTTAAGTTTATTCCTTTATCGCCTTGTTTTTCCCTTAGCCTCCCGACGTCCCTTAAAGATACTCCCGACGTAGGTAAACCTACTTACTTAGACTCCTCCCGTTAGACCGACCTCGACTTAAGCTACGACTCCGACCCCCTAAATACCCTTTACCCCCGCTGTTACGTCCGCCCCCCCCGCCTTTAGCCTATACGTTAGGCTGCCGGCTCCCGCTACCTAGCTCTTTAACCTAGGCATCGAGCGTTAGGACCCCGCCCTTTTATAATCCCTTTAAGCGACCTTACGTTCTTTATCTAAATGCTTAACGTAGCTACTATAGTAGTATTCTACCGCTAGCCCTCCGTTATAACTTCCTAGACTACGATTAAAGCCTTAGCCGCTAAACCCTTACCTACTAAGCCTCCGCCTTTTATTAACTAAGAGATCCCTAAGGAACTCTATTAGGCCGTTCTATCTAAGTCTATTAATCCTAATACTACTAAAGCCTAACTTAACCCCCGCCTTTACGACTTTATCGATAACTACTTTAATAAAATCTTCCTTAATAAGGTTTTACTTAATAATATCGCTAAGTTCTTTTTAAAATACGATAAGGTCCTTTATACTCTCGATAAGCTTTAGGCTAAAGTCCCGAAAGAGCTTTACTATATAATCTATATATAGCTCTAGAGTAAGGCCGATAAGCTCGCCCCCTACCGCGCTATTAATACCTAGATTAACCTTAAGGAGGGAATATAACCCCCTTATACCCGCCTTTGCCCTTTTAGTAAAGCCGAGAACTGTATTATCCGCGCTTACGTTAATAAGCAGCTTAGGAAAGGCTTTATTCGCTATTCGACCTCCGCTACCGCCGCCCTTATTATGCTTACTTATAAGCCTAGCGGCGGCGTCCGTTTCTACGTCGATTACTATAGCTTAAATAAGGCTACGATTAAAAACCGCTTCCCTTTGCCTTTAGTCTATAATACCTTCGCCTAAATTAGGAAGGCGAAGTTCTTTACTAAGATTAACGTTATTATAGCGTTTAATCGCCTTCGTATCGCCGAAGGCTATAAGTAGAAGACGGCTTTTGCTACGCGGTATAGGCTTTTTAAGTATTACGTTATACCCTTTAGTCTCTCTAACGCGCCGTCCTACTTCTAGAGCTTTATTAATACGGCCTTATATAATATCCTCGATGATTTTTATTCCGCCTACTTAAATAATATTTTAATCTTCTCTACTATACGGGAGGAGCACTAGGCCTACGTCCGGGAGGTCCTCTAGCGCCTTAACGCCGCTAGCCTCTAGCTCGACGTCGATAAGTGCGATTTCTATATTACTAAGACTAAGTACCTTAGCCTAATTATCTTAGATAAAGGCATACGTATAGATCTTAAAAAGGCCTACGCTATCCTTAACTAGCTAGCCCCCTCCTTTATAAAAGACCTCCGGCGTTTCTTAGGGTTTGCTAATTTTTATCGGCGTTTTATCCGCGGCTTCTTTAAGCTCGTAAACCCTTTAAACGCCCTTACTAAGAACTCTACCCCCTAGATCTAGTCCCCCGCCTACGCTTACGCCTTCGGAGCCCTTAAGCACGCTTTTACCGCCGCTTTAGTCCTCGCATACTTTAACCCCTCTTAAAAGACTATAGTTTAGACCGATGCTTCTGACTAAGCCGCTAGGGGCGTGCTAATATAGCTCTCTAACGACGGCCGCTACTACCCTATCGCGTTCTTCTCGTCGAAACACTCCGCCTAAGAATATAACTATAAGATCTACGATAAGGAACTCCTCGCGATCGTAAAGTCTCTTAAGGAATAGCGCTTTAAGCTTAAAGGCCTACCTAAGTTTAAGATCGCTTCGGATTATAAAAACCTCTAGTATTTTATAACTACGAAGCTCCTTAACTAACGGTAGGCTTACTAGGCCGAGTTCTTAAGTCGCTTTAACTTTAAGATCGTCTTTTAGCCTAGCTTTTAAGCTACCCTCCCTAACGCCTTTAGCCGACTCCCCGGTTCCCGCCTTACCTCTTTAACCGACCGCGCCGACGAGAGGATCGACTATCGTTACTAGGTTATCCTTCTACGGTCTAAGGTCGACGCCTCCTTACTCCCTAATAGGTTTAAGAAGCCCGACTCGTCTATAAATATAATTAATAAATATAATTCTAACGACTCCGACTGCCTTACCCTCTATGCCTTTAACGACTTTAAGCCGATCGACGACCTTATCGACCGGGCTTATTTCTCCTCTCCGCTTATCGCCGATATTCGCGTAGCTCTCCGGTCTCCTTAGCTCCGTTAGCCTAGTTCTCTTCGCGTACCTTTCCGCTCGATCCCGAAGTCCGCCCTCTTAAAGGCCTAAGGCCGGTTCTACTTTTAGGGCCGGTTATTTATTCCCCTTAACGACGCCCTTATCCTTTAGATCTTAATCCGTACCTATACTTCCCCGCTAGCTAGCTACCCCGGGCGTATTAAGACCGTAAGCCTCTACCGCCGAACCTACGTTTAGCCTAGTATATATAAGTCTATTTCTAGCTTCGTTCGTAACTACTACGTCTGCCTCCGCGCTAAGTCCCCCCGTTCCGCCCCTTAAGGCCTTCTTTAACCTTTAAGCATCCCTTTCGCCCCTTAGACCGATATCTCTATTAATTTCGTTATAGACCTTCCCGTCTGCCGCCGTTATAGCGTTAAGTTCTCGAGCATCTTAGTTATCGTTAACCGTCTTACGAAGATGCGCTACTACGTCCCGACGCCCTCGATAACGGTCGAGGACGTCGTTAATGCGTTCGTTTCTTACGTTTAGTCTCTCTATAGCACCCTTGCCTCGATAGTTAGTAATAAGGGCACTTAGTTCGTCTCCGCCTTCTAGCAGTAGCTTAGCCGCCGCCTCGGCTGCCGCCTATACCCTAGTTCCGCCTACTACCCTTAGACTAATAGCTAGACTAAGATCGCAAACGCCTAGATAAAGGTCTACCTCCGCTGCTATACTACCTTCCTCTAGGACGATTAGGTAGATCTCCTTCCCCTCGCTAAGTTTAACGCTAATAACTAGGTTTCTAAGTCTACTAGCCTCTCCCCTTTCTTCGCTAACTACGGCTTTAACCCGAAGCTTAGCACCGAGCCCTTAGGACTACCCCCCCTAGCATAACCCCTTAGTAGCGTAAGGAGTACCTCCGTAGCGACGCGCTCGCCTTATGCCTCTAACGCGTATCCGACTTCCTTTATAACGCGATTAAAGACGCTTAGGCCACTTAGGCCCGGCACGCCGATGCCCGCCGGGCGCCCGTCCCGACGTACTAGCCTAGCGATATAGTCTTTCTTAGCACCCGTTAGATCTATACCCTCCGCCCGATAAAGAAGCTTAACTATAAACGGGAGGGCCTATACGAGGTCCTTAAGGCGTATAAGACGGCTTGCCTCCTCCGCCTCCCTAAGGGTAGCCGTCTTTACCCTATTTTCCACTACTTACTCCTTACCCGGACCTAAGAGCCCCCCCTGCCTAGCTAAGCCGACCTAAATATCCGGCTTACTAACGGGGGCATTTTGCTCTCCCCGGACGGCGATAACGATAACGACGCGTACCTTAAGTAGGAATTCTCCTCTATCCTTACGCAACGTTAGTACGCGTCTAAGAATATTAAATATCGCATTTAGTAGCGTTATAGCCCCCTTACGTAGGAGGATTCCTTATGCCTTAACGGATGTTAGGACGACCTTAAGTCCTTCTACGCCGTGAACCCGGCTAAGCCTCGCCCCGCCTTCTATACTACCTTCCTTACCTCGTCCCCTTTGCCTAGATAATAATAGATACAATTAATAAATATAATTTATCTTAGCGCGTATAGGCTTTCCGACCTCGAGCTTTATTTTCTTTCCTTCCTTTATGTTATAGGGGCCTACCTTTTAGGTCGATTAACACGGGATTCCCTTAGCTCTCGCTCTTCTGCTATTGCCCCTTTTTAGGCGTTTGAGTCGAACGCCGATTTAAGGGGGATGTACTATCACGGTGTTAGGTTATATTATATATCATCCTACGTGACCTCTATATCGTATATATAGACCCTTAGACTTAGTCTATAGCTGCGCTCCTTCGTGGATTAACAATAGTTATATACCCCCCCTAAGCTCGTTCTATAACACCTTAAGAATGTATATATTAGCCCTAATAGATAATATTATATTATAATAACTTCCTACATCGTATTCTTCCTTATAGGCGGAAGGATAAGCCTATACGATACGATTAACGACTTTTAGGACTGCTTTAAAATATAGACTAAAGCTATATAGGATAAAGTCTAACGGGATTATAAAAGGGCATTGCGAACGTTCTTACGAAAGCGCGGGATCTATATAGGCCGAAAAGACTAGCTAATTAGCCCTTAATTCGTAATGCTCTAGGCCACTAGCAAGCCCCTACTATAGCCTTAAGAAGAATTCCTTGAGATAGACTTCGATATTAGAACGGTAGCCTACGCAAAAAGGAATAAGCTGCGATCCTAGCTCGGCTTGCCGCTGTATAAAGCCCCTACGCTTGCTCCCGCCGTTATAAGCACGCACGTTCCGCCGACTGTTTAAAGTCCGCTAGTTGATTTAGCTTCGGCAGCGTCGCCCTTAGCCTCGCGGTCCTTATCCTCGCCGGCACCTACACCCTCGTTAGCTTTAATAGTCTTAGCGTTACCCTTATCGTCACTATTAAGCCGGTATAACCTTAGAGAGACCCTTAACTCCCGCCGGCACGACTTAGTTTCCTACGGGGAAGACCCCGTAACCGCCCCTAGCTTCTATAGGCATAGCCCCGGTGCCGGCCCTATAACAACCACGACTTCGCCTTTAAACAAAAGTCCGCTAGTTGTTCCCGTTGTTCTAAGCCGGCCCCTTGCTTTAAACCGGCTCCCCCTTCGAAGCCGACTCCCCGTTCCGAGCCGGCTCTCCTATTCGCCCGCTCTAAGCAGTAGCTCTTCGGACTGCTCTTTCGGCCCTTAAAGTAGCTCACTAAGCTGCTCTTCCATTAGCTCTCGCAGCAGCTCGCTAAGCTGCTCGCAACCTATAAAGCTATAGGTCCTATAGCAGCTTCCTTAATAACGCGGACGGCATACCCTAAAGCTAAGCTAATGCCGCCGCTGCTAATCACCCTTCGAGTTGCCTAGCGCATTCTTTCGCTACCTCGGGGAAGGATATTACTATATAAAACGCGTGTAGACTTCCTCCTAGACCGTAATGCCCTAGGCACGGTATATATAGAGCGTCTTGCCCTAAGCCCGGCATGCCCTTAAGTAGGCTAATTGCTAGCACTATTTTTCCTACTTCGACTCCCGAGGCGTACTCTTCCGTTACCTCGCTAAAGGATGTTACTACCGGAAGCGTATGTAAGCTTCCTCTTAGCCCGTTGCCCGATAGGATAAACAGTAGGATAAACGGCACCCTCCCCCTCGAGGCAAGGGACACTCTTCCGCCCGGCCTTAGCCTACTATCCGGCATACCCTCTTGCGGGACCGTAACGCAGGAGACTCTTACTAGAAGCCTATATAGGCTTCCTCCCTACTAGTTGCCCGGCAGGCACCTTCTTCCCGCTAGGCACTTACGTTACGGTAGACGCCGTCCTCGCCTCTATACGTTGTTCTTCCGAGGTTCGGCAACGCGCTTATCGCACTACGCGGCTAGCTTAAAATAGCGCCGTAATATCAGCTAGCCTCGCGAGCTTCCGCACCGTTAGCCTCGCGAGCCTAGTAGAAGAAAAGCTCTCGAGGGATTTCCTTGCCTATTGCCCTTTCCCTACCTATTGCCCCTTCCGGCCCCTCTAGCCCTCTGCTCGGCCGCCCCTCTAGCCCTCTGCTTGGCTATTCCTTCGTGTGTTCTTATTGTTCTCGCTGCTCGTTACTTCGCCCGTTTCCCTAATGCCCTGTTCGCGCGTTTATCGCCTGTTTATTCCGTGCGGATTTTCCGTGTATTATTCTTTGCTATTTTTGTAATTTATTTCCCTTTTTCTACGAGTTATTCCCCTTTTCCACGCGTTATTCCCTTTTTCCCGCTTTATTGCATCATCTTATTCGTTGTTCGTATTTGCTACTAATTGCTCGTATTTTCCGCACGATTATTCCTCGGCCGCTAATTATAATTTATACTTATTATTTATATTTATTAGGCAATTTCTAGCTTAATGCGTCTTTTCCGTTATTTCTTATTCGCGGCCTGTTGTTTCTTTCTTCACGCGTGGCCTGAATTAAGGCCTTTCAAAGACTTAACTAAGGTCTGTTCCTGCTCGAATAGACGCTTTATTCCGCCCCAACGCCCCGAGGATGCCCTTAAGCGCCCTAAGGATGCCCTCGAATCGGCTCTTCCGAACGCTCGTTTCCTGCTTATTCGTTGCGTTCGCTGTGTTCGGTCGTTCGATTAGGCGATTGGTCCGTTGGTATAATGTTTACAGCCTCTAAAGAAGAACTGCTAGTGTCGGACTAATCTAGTTATATAAGGGAGAAAAGGGTTATAAATTATAACCCCTATTAATGCCCCGATGATAGCATTATTAGGAGCGTTACGTGCCCCGACTAGGCTCCCTTTAGAGCCTACGATAGGCTCGGTTAGGACGTATAAAGGGGCCACCTTTCCTCTCCTCTTCGCCTTAGCTAAATAACCTATTATAGACTAATCCAGCCAGTTTGCAACCCCATTTGTTTGTTTAACCAACTAACACTTCCTTCTATATTTATATATCTACCTTTATTCTTAATATATTAAGCTAGTAGGGGTCGTATATAGTCGCGTAAATGTCTATATTAGGGAAAGACGCTAAGCAAAACGTATTTTTCTACCGCTAGCCGCCTCGACTAAGTTAAGGCAGCGACGCCGCCTCGAATAAGTTAAGGCGGCTAGCGAACTAGCGAATATAGTACGTATACTTTACATACGTCTAGCGCCGCTGCTACTACCGATAGCGCTACTACTACCGCTACTACTACTACTACCGCTACTACTACTACTACCGCTGCTACTACTACTACTACTACTGCCGCTACTACTACTATTGCCGCTACTACTACTACTACCGCTGCTATGCTCTTTTCCTCGTAGTTATAATAACCTTAAAAACAAACGCGGGGCGCGAAAGCGGTAAGGAAATTCGCTAATAAAGGTATACAACGGTATAAGAGGACCCGGCCCGTAAAAATATATAGGCTATATCTCTTCGTGCGTCCGCCTTAACTTAGTCGAGGCGTTATAGATTAGGCCCTTAGTATAAGAAGATAGACTAGAGGTACGTTTAGGAAGGTAGGAACGATAGTTAAAAGCACGAATAATCCTTTATTATAATACGGTTGCCCTCTTATAGTAAGACTAAAGCTTACCCCTCTTTTAAGATATATCGGGGCTTTAGAGATATACCCTTAGGCCTCGAGAGGGGTTATCGGGGACTAGTTAGCGACTAATACCCGAATAGTCCTTAAGCTAAAATGCATTATCTATTATATATATATCCCTACCTCCCGACTCTATAATTACGCGGGTAGCTACGTTATAATTATCCCCCCCTTTTAGGGCGGACGCCTTAGACGCTAGGATAGCTTTAGGTATAAACAAAAGTCTTACTATTTGTCCCGTAGTAAATCTCTATTCGTCCCGGAGGTACTAAAGTACTATACATCCCCGCACCTCCCTACGCCTCCCCGCACCTACACCCGCCAACCTAAATTACGTGCGCATACCTAGCAGGCCATATGCGTGCCCTCTACTGCGTGCCCTCTACTGCGTGCTCTACTGCGTGCTCTACTGCGTGCCCTCTACTGCGTGCCCTCTACTACGTGCTCTACTGCGTGCCCTCTACTGCGTGCCCTCTGCTGCGTGCCCTGCTGCGTGCCCTGCTGCGTGCTCTGCTGCGTGCCCTCTACTGCGTGCCCTCTGCTGTATGTGCGGCTTCTCGATGTATAATTCGTGCCCGGCTCCCGGCTGCGTGCTCTGCTGCGTGCCCTCTGCTGCGTGCCTTCTGCTGTGTGTGCGGCTCCTTAATGTATGCTTCGTGCCCGGCTGTATGCTCTGCTGCGTGCCCTACTTGCGTGCCCTCTGCTGCGTGCTCTACTGCGTGCCCTCTGCTGCGTGCCCTGCTGCGTGCCCTGCTGCGTGCCCTTTGCTGCGTGCCCTCTGCTGTGTGTGCGGCTCTTTAATGTATGCTTCGTGCCCGGCTGCGTGCCCTCTACTGCGTGCTCTGCTGCGCGCCCTTCTGCGTGCCCTGCTGCGTGCCCTACTGCGTGCCCTCTGCTACGTGCCCTGCTGCGTGCCTGCTGCGTGCTTTGCTTGCCCGGCTGTGTGCCTTACTGCGTGTCGGGGTGGATTTATTGAAAGGCTAGGGCGAGAGCAAAGAGAGGCAAAAAAGGATCTATATGTATTAGTAGGGGAAGAAGCTAGGTGTGCCCTTAAATAGGCGTAGGCTGCTGACTAAGAGGGCTGCTGCACTAGACAGATCTTAATACTTCCCCTTAGCAGTATAACGCATACTTCCCCTTAGTAGCAACCTGCTAAAAACGCTATAAAAAGCCCTTCTCTACTATTGCGATCCTCTTTTCCGTGCCGTGCCCTTTTTCCTTACTATATATATATCGCCTTTGCCGTATCGCTCCTTTAATATCTTTATTAAGGGGACTAAATCCCTTAGTTATAGCTTTTAAAAAGCTTTCGCTATTCCGGTAAGGGGACTAATCCCTTTTAGTGGTTTTAGCGATTCCTAAATAAGGCGCTTTCGCTATTTCGGCAAGGGGACTAATCCCTTTTAGTAGTCTTTATCGCTTAGCTGCTTATCTCGAGCAGGCTTAGTAGGTGGCTAAAAAGTTTTCTCTTAATAAGGGTTTTATCGAATTAACGGGAGGTTTTACGACGAATAGCGGGCTAATACGCCGAATAGCGGAATGATTAATGCGATTAAAAAGCGCTAAAAGGCAGCTTCCTTTTCTTTTTCTTACGCATCGCGCACGGCGCTTACAACCTATTAAAAGGCTAGGGCGAGAGCAAAGAGAGGCAAAAAGGCATATATATGTATTAGTAAGGGAAGAAGCTAGGTGTGCCCTTAAATAGGCGTAGGCTGCTGCCTAAGAGGGCTGCACTAAGCAGATCTCAACACTTCCCCTTAGCAGCATAGCGCACACTTCCCCCTAGCAGCAACCTGCTAAAAACGCTATAAAAAGCCCTTCTCTACTATCGCGATCCTCTTTTCCGTGCCCTTTTTCTTTGCCGTGCCCCTTTTCCTTACTGTATGTATATCGCCCTTACTATATCGCTCCTTTAACATCTTTATTAGGGGGACTAAATCCCTTTTAGTGGTTTTAGCGATTCCTAAATAGGGCGCTTTCGCTATTTCGGCAAGGGGACTAATCCCTTTTAGTAGTCTTTGTCGCTTGGCTGCTTATCTCGAGCAGGCTTTATCTTTTAGTGCGCTTCCGTTATGGAAAGATGTCGTTAATTTGCATCCGCTGCGCAAAATTAGTGGCTGGTTGGGTGGCTGAAAAACTTTCTCTTAAGGGTTTTGTCGGTCGAATTGACGGGAGGTTTCGCGACGAATGGCGGGCTGACACGCCGAATGGTAGAATGATTGATTAAGAAGCGCTAAAAGGCAGCTTCTTTCTTTTCTTACGCATGCTGCGCACGGCGCTTATAACCTATTGAAAGGCTAGGGCGAGAGCAAAGAGAGGCAAAAAGGGATCTATGTGTATTAGTGGGAGAAGAAGCTAGGTGTGCCCTTAAATAGGCGTAGGCTGCTGACTAAGAGGGCTGCTGCACTAGGCAGATCTTAATAGGATTAAGGCCCCGTACGCGGGTATAGGGGCGGGAAGGCGCGGGGAGGCGCGGGGAGATATAGGGATATATAGTACTTCGGTACCTCCGGGACGAATAGATATTTACTATAGGACAAATAGTAAGACTTATAAACAAAGTCGTAATAGTAAATAGGATTAAACGTAGTGCTTAAATTAAAGACGATAGTTATTATTTTATATATAATAATAATTATCGTATTAAGTACGTATAGTAATAGTTATTACGCAATAGGTGGCTAGTCGCCTACGTATAGTTAGCGAATTAGAATAAAGTGCCGCTCTTTATATAAAGTTTTTTTTCTCTTTTCTTTTCTTTATATATTTCGCTTATAGCTCGTAGTCTTATAAGATCTTTTTAGGACGAAATAAATTAAACTCTAAAGCGGAAACGTTAAGCTATACGATAGGTTATAATAAATAGGACGCTTTAGATAAAGAGGAACGCAACGCCGTCGGGATCGATAAAACAAACGCTTTAACAGAAAAATAAGGCGAAGAGAGGAATAGCTATAAGTCTTTATATAAAAAGCTAGAGACTAATTAGCGATAAGCTATTAAGTCGCAAAAGAAATTCTATAACCTCTATTATAAGCTACTTACCCTTAAGGTTAAGGACTTAGTAGGACTCTCTACGAAGAATTTACGCCTTAAAGACTAAAGAAGGAAGTTATTACCTAAATACATTAGACCTTTTAGAGTCCTTTAAGCTATTAGTAAGTAAGCGTACCGCCTAGCCTTACTAGAGAAATATAACCGGCTTTATAATATATTTTACATTAGTCTTCTTAAACTATAGGCAGAAAGGGCTATTAATTAATACCTTAGCGAATTACTGCTAATGCTTACCCTTAACGATGCCGAAGGAGAATAGTCGGTCTAGCAGTTTAAGGACTATAAGAAGAAGAAGGGCGTTACCTATTACTTAGCAAAGTAAGAAGGTTAGCTAGTCGAATACAATAAGTAGGTTGCTTAAGACGATATAGCGAATGCCTAAGAACTTATTAACGAATACTTAAAGATACGATTAAAGAAACGGCGGAAATTACGCATTACGAAATAACTTCTTTTTAGCTTACCCTAACTTTTCTATTCCTTCTCTACGTTTCTTCTACCGCTTCGCCCTTACTCCTTAATATCTATACGGCGGAACTCTCTTACTTCCGTCTCGTTAGTAAACTCGGCAATAATTAAGAACCGGTTTCCCTATTCGCCCCGCCCTCGTCGGCTACTCTCCTTAATTACGTCGAATAGGTTATTATACGCATATTTTAAGCTATATGCTATAAGGTAAAACCCGCGTCCCTAAGTAGTAGATACAGCTTTTAGTTACCGTTTTAACTTATAGTCTTACGTCGCTTTTATAATACGGTTTAATATTCGAGTCGATATTTAATAAGTATTGCTATTTGCACGGATATAAATCTCTATTTATACGGAAGTCTAGGAAATCCCTACTCTTTCTACGCGAACCCCGCGCGCCTATATCCCGCTACTAAAATCTAGTATAGGTATATAGCAATTAAGAGAGCCGCGTAAATCGTGTGAAAAACACTAGTCTATAAAGGCCACGATAACCCGGACTTAATAGCCGAGCACGCAGCCGGGAGCTAGGCACGAAGCATACATTAAGGAGCCGCGCACGCAGTAGAGCACGTAGTAGGGCATGTAGTAGAGGGCACGCAGTAGGGCATATAGTAGGGAGCTAGGCACGAAGCATATATTAAGGAGCCGCGCACGCAGTAAGGCACGCAGTAGGGCATATAGTAAGGCACGTAGTAAGACACGCAGTAAGGCACGCGATAGGCTACGCAGCCGGGCATAAAGCATATATTAAGGAGCCGTATATATAGCAAAAGGCATATAGTAGAGGGCACGCAGTAAGGCACGCAGTAGAGGGCACGCAGTAAGGCACGCAGTAAGGCACGTAGTAGAGGGCACGTAGTAGGGCACGTAGTAAGCTATATAGTAGAAGGCACGTAGTAGGGCACGTAGTAGGGCATGTGGTAAGTCACGTAGTAGAGGGCACGTAGTTAGGCACGCAGTAGGGCACGTAGTAGGGCACGTAGCGAATTAACTAAATTAAGGCTATATATAATTTACGCGGCCTTCTTTATTGCTATATACCTATACGAAAAATTTAGTGGCGGGATATAAGCGCGTAGGGTCGCGTAGAAAAAGTAGAGATTTTAGCGAACTTCTATATAAATAGAGATTTATATTCGTATAAATAGCAATACTTTAATTAATATACAAACGTTTCGCGCTTAATACCACCTATTCCTCCTTATAAGCCGTTATAGCGGCTATAAAAGACGTATAAACTTAGAGTATTACTATTTGCCTAAGTATAAATCTCTATTTGCCTAAGTAATACTTCGGGTACCCCCCTAAAATGCCTAACCCCCCCCCGCCTAGCCGCGCCCACATAGATACAGTATGTATGCCTAGCAGGCTGTAGGCTGATTCTTCGCATCGCTAATTCGCATTGTTAAATCGCATTGTTAAATCGCATCGCATTGTTAAATCGCATCGCATTGTTAAATCGCATCGCATTGTTAAATCGCATCGCATTGTTAAATCGCATCGCATTTAGGCCCGTAAGAAGGATTTAAAGGCCTTCTTAAAATACCTATCTGCCCGTTTCTATATAGCCTCTATCTACCCGTTAAAGTAGTCCTAAAAGTCTAAGAATAGCTTATATCTATAAATAGTTAAGCCGATATTAATAATAATAAACCGGGCTACGTAGGTCGTAATTGCTTTCTTATTAGTGTTATCGTAGGTAACGTCTATCTCTTAGAATATAATATTAGGTCTATTTTAGTACAAACCGAAGATGTTAATGCCTTTTAGCCAAACGGGAAAGGGGTTATCGTTAGGCTTAGTTACTTCCGGTGTAGGACCGGGAGCGTTAGGGTTATCGGTAGGGTCCGATATAGTGTAATTAAATAAAATATACTATTGTTATTAAAGGGGATCGCGAGGGTCGTTACGAAGGTTGTCTTACGTTACGGACGTACTATTGCTTAACGTAACTCTTCTTCTTCTCGAAGCGAGACGGGATTAAATAAAAGCTAGGAAAGAACTTATCGGCGGCTACTAAGAGCTAGCTGTGTCGTAATAGCTTCGTCGGCTCTAACTCGCGTAGGTTCCTTATTCTTAGCATAAAGGACCGTCTCTAGGTATAGGCAATAGAATCCGCGAGGGATAAAGATCCGGTATACTTTCGACGATTAAGCTCTATCTCTTCTACCTTACTAATCTATAATCCCCTTTCCCGGTTAGCTAAAAGGCATCGATATCTTCGGTTCGTACTAAAATAAAGCTAACATTATATTCTAAGAGATAGACGTTGCCTACGATAATACTAATAAGAAAGCAATTACGACCTACGTAGCCCGGTTTATTATTATTAATATCGGCTTAACTATTTATAGATATAAGCTATTCTTAGACTTTTAGGACTAGTTTAACGGGTAGATAGAGGCTATATAGAAACGGGCAGATAGGTATTTTAAGAAGGCCTTTAAATCCTTCTTATAGGCCTATAGAATCTAGACTAGCGCCTTAAACCTTAGCTTTACGGCATTATTTTTAATGCTTTAGCGCTAATAGATTCCCCCGATTTAGCCTAAGGACGAACTACCGCTAGAATAGTTAAAGTTCTACGACGAGTAAACCCGAGAGTTCGTAAGGAATACATCCGTTATAGCCCCGGCTGCCGTAACTAACCCTCCTTCCCTAGTCGTCCTAGGCACGGCCCTAACGGCACCTCTTACTGCCTTAACCCCGACTCCTATAGTAACCTTTACGACGGCACTATCTACGCCCACGGCTATCCCCTCTATACCTCTAACCGCCCTAGCAGTTACATTCGCGCTAGAACCCTCTTTTGCCTTAATAACCTTAATATATACTACCTCCGTCGATCTTAGCTCGTACCTATAAGATTAAATGCCCGGCACGTTCCTAAACCCTTAGGCCCCTCCGTTCTAAGATATATTAGAAACGCTAATAATACTTTACCCGACCTTATACTAGTTCTCTAAGACCCCTCCGATTAATATAATAGTAAAGGCACTTATATAATAGTTCCCTCTTACGACGTTCCGAACGAGGAGATAAACGTAGACCTCTTATAAAAGTTTATTAAGTTATAGGATAAGAGTAAGAATTATATAGGAGAGCCTTATAATATTCTTAATAATAAAGCCCGTATCTTTACGGACGTTGACTATATAGTTAAGGCCTAGCCCGGCTATTTCTATACCCTCTTTCCCTAGATCCTTACCGGACGAGCCTAAGACTACTATATCTAATATATAGAGTAGGATAGCACGTTTAAGCAGGCCTACGACTTACTAAAGGCTTACTTCGATACTAAAGTAAACTATTAGCACTATTAGGTAGATTAAAGCACTATAACTTTTAAAAAGCTATAAGTTAAGCATCTAAATAAGACTTAATAGGAAGTCCTATAGACCCTTTTTAATAAGCTATAACGATATTAACGCGCCTTAGGATTTAAGTTCGCTAAAGACCTCCCTTTTTGCACTATATTGCTTAACGCGTGCCGAAACATCCCGGAATTTAGCTATACGCTATATAACCCCCCTAAGACCGTAGAAAAGCTATTCTCCGCGCTACGTTCCTCCCTAAAGACCTATCTATTAATATAGGCCGAGAACGGCACGTCCGGCACGTTTGTGTAATATCGTAATAAGGTAATAAATATAAATAATAAATATAATTTATTAGATATATTCTATACCGACCGAAGATATACTAATCACCGCGGCAACGCCCGTAGGTTTAGCGGGAGCAGCGGACGAGGCTACCGTAGCCCTTATAGCGGCGGCAGTAGCTTTAGCAACCGCTAATAGTCGAGGAAATGCTTCGTCTATTAGAAGGAAGGCTGCTAGTCGATAAAGCATACCCTAGAGGAATAAGCTAGGTCTAAGGCTTAATACTACGCGTAATGCCTTTTAACCGGCAACCCTAGCATAGGATTCGAGGCCTATCTTACCGAATATAAAGGTAACGAGACTCCTTAAGCCGCTATCGAATAGCGTAACGATAAGGCTAATAACGACGAAGAACTAACTAAGTAGTAAGCCTTATAAATCCTATATTAGCAGTCCTTTAACTATTTAATTAGGGGTAAAGACGCATAAGGGATAGACTAGTTAAGCGTCCCGGCTATGTAATTCGTCTTCGACTATTACTTAAAGGACCGCTTTTACGGCATCCTCGTAGACACTAGAGTAGCTATAGTCTCTATAATAGGTTAAGACTAATATCTCGCCCTATAATAAGAAGACCCCTCCGTCGTGTTTAATAAGTCTATCGCCGGCTAGGCCTATATTAAATTCGGTAGCGGCGAGGACGTACGTTCCTTTAGCTCTATTGCCCTTAAGACCTTAATTAATCGCATTACGTTCTACGTGCTAGGAACGACGACCCCGTTCCTCCTCTGCCTAGCTAATATAGATCGCTTAAGCGTATACTTTAATAATACTACCGATATAATTATCGGTCCGGGTGTTAGCGTCCCCGTTATTCGCAAATAGGGATATCTATAGTTCTTCTTTAGTAAGGAAGAAAACGTAATCGCCTTTTTAACTAAAGCCGAGATACGAACGCTGTACCGCCGATTTAGCTACCCGGCTGTTAATAGGCTTTACTACCTATTAAAATAAGCAAAGCATAACGATATCTTAGTAGAAATACTTAAGGATATCTTAAAATTCTACTATTACTACTAGCTCTACGCGCTAGCACCCCGGAGGTTTAGGTTTATATTAAAGGATAACTAAGAATTTAATTTTAAGGCCGTCGTCGATATAATATAAGTCTTACTATTTACATAGCACGAAATCTCTATTTGCATAGCAAGGATATCTAAATCTCCACTTTTCTACACATACCCCGCGCGCCTATGTCCCGCCACTAAAATCTAGTGCCGGTATATGGCAATTAAGAGAGCCGCGCAAATCGTGCGAAGAACGCGAAGAATACCACCGACACGCAGCAAGGCACGCAGCCGGGCACGCAGCATACATCAACAAGGAGCCGCGCACGCAGCAGAGGGCACGCAGCAGGGCACGCAGCCGGGAGCCGGGCACGAAGCATACATTAAGGAGCCGCACATACAGCAAAAGGCACGCAGCAGAGGGCACGCAGTAAGGCACGCAGTAAGGCACGCAGCAGAGCACGCAGCAAGGCACGCAGCAGAGCACGCAGCAGAAGGCACGCAGCAGGGAGCCGGGCACGAAGCATACATTAAGGAGCCGCACACACAGCAAAAGGCACGCAGCAGAGGGCACGCAGCAAGGCACGCAGCCGGGAGCCGGGCACGAAGCATACATTAAGGAGCCGCGCACGCAGCAGAGGGCACGCAGCAGAAGGCACGCAGTAGGGAGCCGGGCACGAAGCATACATTAAGGAGCCGCACACACAGTAGAGGGCACGCAGTAGAGGGCACGCAGCAGAGAGCTGGGCACGAAGCATACATTAAGGAGCCGCACACATAGCAAAGGGCACGCAGCAGAGCACGCAGCAGAGCACGCAGCAGAGCACGCAGCAGGGCACGCAGCAGGGCACGCAGCAGGGCACGCAGCAGAGGGCACGCAGTAGGGCACGCAGCAGGGCACGCAGTAGGGCACGCAGCAGGGCACGCAGCAGGGCACGCAGTAGGGCACGCAGCAGAGGGCACGCAGCAGGGCACGCAGCAGGGCACGAAGCATACATCAAGGAGCCGCACGCAGCAGAAGGCACGCAGCCGCACATACAGCAGAGGGCACGCAGCAGGGCACGAAGCATACATTAAGGAGCCGCACACACAGTAGAGGGCACGCAGCAGGGCACGCAGCAGGGCACGAAGCATACATCAAGGAGCCGCACACACAGCAGAGGGCACGCAGCAGGGCACGCAGCAGGGCACGAAGCATACATCAAAGAGCCGCACATACAGCAGAGGGCACGCAGCAGAGGGCACGCAGCAGGGCACGCAGCAGAGCACGCAGTAGGGCACGCAGCAGAGCACGCAGCAAGGCACGCAGCAGAGCATGCAGCCGGGCACGAAGCATACATTAAGGAGCCGCACACACAGCAGAGGGCACGCAGCAGAGGGCACGCAGCAGAGCACGCAGCAGAGCACGCAGCAGAGCACGCAGCAGGGCACGCAGCAGAGGGCGCGCAGCAGGGCACGCAGCAGAGGGCACGCAGTAGGGCGCGCGCGCTGCTATAGCTATTGAATTAACTAAATTAAGGCTATATACGATTTACGCGGCCCTCTCAATTGCCATATACCTATACGGAAAATTTAGTGGCGGGACATAGGCGCGCGGGGTACGTATAGAAAGAGTAGGGGTATACCTATCTTACTATGCAAATAGAGATTTCGTGCTGTGTAAATAGTAAGTGTGGGAATAAGGGATATCCGTTCTTCGGGCACGATTGCAATCTACGTGATTAAATGGATTACGTGTGGGCAACGCCTAAACGGATGCGCTATTAACTATACGATGCATCGTATGCATCGGGGACCCCGGTGATAGCGTTACTAACTCGGCCGCCCTTACGATGATTGAGTTATTAACTTAATCGCCCTTATAGGCATAGCTCCGACGTCGTAAGCAAGGGCTCGCAAAGGTCCGGCTTTAGGCCTTATTAATATACGCGTTTATAGCCTATATAAAAGGGCTATTCGTCGCCCTTTAGTTAATAGATATTATAGACTATAATCTAGCTAGTTTATAACCCCTTTATTTATTTAACTAACTAATACTAATTAGTAATTAAACGATTAATCATAGATTAGTAAGGTAGAAGAGGTAGAGCCTAATCGTCGAAAGTGCACGGATCTTTATCCCTAGCGGGTTCTATTGCCTATACCTAAAGACGATCCTTTATGCTAAGAATAAGGAACCTACGCGAGTTAGAGCCGACGAAGCTATTACGATATAGCTAGCTCTCGGTAGCCGCCGATAAGTTCTTTTATAGCTTTTGTTTAATCCCGTCTCGCTTCGATAAGAAGAAGAATTACGTCGAATAATAGTGCGTCCGCAACGTAAGATAACCTTCGTAACGACCCTCGCGATCCCCTTTAACAATAATAGTATAATCTATTTAATTATACTATATCGGACCCTACCGATAACCTTAACGCTCCCGGTCCTATACCGGAAGCAATAAGGCCTAATAACAACCCCCTTCCCGGTTGGCTAAGCGGCATCGGCATCTTTAGGTCTTTCTAAAATAAAACTAATATTTAATTCTAAGAGACAGACGTTACCTATAATAACACTAATAAGAAGGCTATTATAACTTATATAGCCCGGTTTATTATTATTAATGCTAGTATAACCGTTTATAAGTACGAGCTATTCTTAGACTTCTAAGACTACTTTAACGGGTAGATAGAGGCTATATAGAACTAAGGAGATAGGCATTTTAAGAAGGCCCTTAAATCCTTCTTACGGTCCCGTAGGATCTAGACCAGCGCCCTAAATCTCAGCTTTACGGCATTATTTTTAATGCTTTAGCGCTAGCAAATTCCCCTAATTTAGCCTAAGGACGAACTACCCTTAGAATAGTTAAAGTTCTACGACGAGCGAACCTAAGAGTTCGTGAGAAATACATCCGTTATAGCCCCGGCTGCTATAACTAACCCCCCGTCTCTAGTCGCCCTAGGCACGGCCTTAGCGGCGCCTCTTACTGCCCTAACCCTAGCTCCTATAGCAAGCTTTGCGACGGCGCTATCTACGCCCGCGGCTTTCCCCCCTACGCCTCCGACCGCCCCGGTAGTTATATTCGCGCTAAAACCCTCTTTTGCTTTAATAACCTTAACACGTGCTACCTCCGTCGATCCCGGCTCGTACCCGCGAGATTAAATGCCCGGCACGTTCCTAAACCCTTAAGCCCTTCCGTTCTAAGACATATTAGAAACGCTAATAACACTTTACCTAACTTCGTATTAGTTCTTTAAGACCCCTCCGATTAATATAACGGTAA
Source organism: Ophiocordyceps sinensis (assembly GCA_012934285.1). NCBI lineage: Eukaryota > Fungi > Ascomycota > Sordariomycetes > Hypocreales > Ophiocordycipitaceae > Ophiocordyceps > Ophiocordyceps sinensis. The sequence goes on along the minus strand of JAAVMX010000004.1, from coordinate 9,908,312 downwards.
AGGCGGCTTATATAATAGTTCCCCCTTACGACGTTTTAAATAAGGAGATAGACGTAGACCTCCTATAAAAGTTTATTAAGTTATAGGATAAAAGTATAAACTATATAGGGGAGCCTTATAACATTCTCGATAATAAAGTCCGTATCTTTACGGACGTTTATTATATAGTTAAGGCCCGGCCCGGCTATTTCTATACCCTCTTTCCCTAAATCCTTACCGGCCGAGCCTAGGACTACTATATCTACTATATAGAATAGGATAGTATATTTAGGCAACCCTACGGCCTACTAAAGGCTTACTTCGATACTAAAGTAAATTATTAGCACTATTAGGTAGATTAAAGCACTATAACTTTTAAAAAGCTACGAGTTAAGCATTTAAATAAGACCTAATAGGAAGTCCTATAGACCCTTTTTAATAAGCTATAACGATATTAACGCGCCTTAGGATTTAAGTTCGCTAGAGACCTCCCTTTTTGCACTATATTGCTTAACGCGTGCCGAAACGTCCCGGAATTTAGCTATACGCTATATAACCCCCCTAAGACTACGGAAAAGCTATTCTCCGCGCTGCGTTCCTCCCTAAAGACCTATCTATCGATGTAGGCCGAAAACGGCACGTCCGGCACGTTCGTGCAATATCGTAACTAGGTAATAAATATAAATAATAAATACAATTCATTAGGCGTATTCTACACCGACTGTAGATACACTAACAACCGCGGCAATAGCCGTAGGTTTAGCAAAAGCAGCGGATAAAGCTACCGTAGCCTTTATAGCGGCGGTAGTAGCTTTAGCAACCGCTAATAGTCGAAGAAATACTTCGTTTATTAGAAAGAAGGCTGCTAGTCGATAAAGCATACCCTATAGGAACGAGCTAGGTCTAAGGCTTAATACTACGATTAATGCCTACTAACCGGCAACCCTAGCATAGGATTCAAGGCCTATCTCACCGAATAGAAAGGTAATAAGACTCTATAAGCCGCTATCGAGTAGCGTAACGATAAGGCTAGTAACGACGAAGAACTAACTAAATAGCAAGCCTCGCAAATCCTTTATTAGTAGTCCTTTAACTATTTAATTATAGGCGAAGACGCATAAGGGATAGACTAATTAAGCGTTCCGGCTACCTAATTTATCTTCGACCGTTACTTAAAGGACCGCTTTTACAGCATCCTTATAGATACCGGAGCAACTATAGTCTCTACGGTAGGTTAAGACTAATATCTCGCCCTACAACGAGAAGACCCGTCTATTATGCTCGACGAGTCTACCGCCGGCTAGGCCTATATTTAATTCGGCAGCGGCGAGGACGTGCGTTCCCTTAGCTCCGTTGCCCTTAAGACCCTTATTAGCCGGATTACGTTCTACGTGCTAAAAACGACGACCCCCTTCCTCCTCTGCCTAGCTAATATAGATCGCTTAAGCGTATACTTTAATAATACTACCGATACGATTATCGGTCCCGGTATTAGCGTCCCTATTATTCGCAAATAGGGATATCTATAGTTCTTCTTTAGTAAGGAAGAGAACGTAGTCGTCTTCTTAACTAAAGCCGAGATACGAACGCTCTACCGCCGATTTAGCCACCCGGCCGTTAATAGACTTTACTACCTATTGAAATAAGTAAGGCATAACGATATCTTAGTAGAAATACTTAAGGATATCTTAAAATTCTGCTATTACTGCTAGCTCTACGCACCGGCCCCCTAGAGGTTTAGGTTTATACTAAAGGATAACTAAGAATTTAATTTCAAGGTCGTCGTCGATATAATATACCTAGAACTCGGCAATAGCAACCGCCCGGTGCTATACGCGGTCGATATAGCGACCTCTTTCTAAAGAGCGCGATTCCTCCCGTCTATATCGGCTAAAGACATATAGGAGATACTTAGGGCGCTATAGATCGATATATATCTCGGCCCCCTTAACTTTATCTACTATAACGCGGGCACTAACTTCGCCTCGACTAAGTTTCGCAATAAGGCTCGTATTATAGGTATTACGTATACCTAGATCCTTATTAAGGCATATTAGTCTATAGGTAAGGTTAAAAGGTACTATAGCCCGCTCCGTCGTGCGTTTAAAATAATATACGCCGAGATCGGTAGGACAACGGCCCTTAAATCCGTCCTATAAATAGCTGTTAAGGCCGTAAATAACATAGTAGGACCTAACGGCCTCGTCCTTACGCTCCTTGTCTTTAGAGCATACCTACGGATAACTTAGGACTCCCCTCCTTCGGCAACTACGGTATTAAGAGCCGCGATTGTCTAAAAGGCTATAAAAGCCTTACGGGAGCTCGCCGCCGCGCGATAAATTAAGGATAGCCTATAAGCTTAAAACGGCCCTTTAACCCTTAACACTATATTACTGCCGCTATAGAGTAAAGTCCGCGTTTAGAGAGAGAAGCGAGGATAGTAGGGTCTATATAAGATTGCCTTTATTAACGGCTATAACGTTACTATCGAGACCGTTAACGGCCCTACAGTCTTCCGCTCTACCTTTATACAGCCGTACTACTATAGCAAGGACGATAACCTAGATCCCCTTGCCCTCGATGATATAGACACCCTCTCCGAGGTCGATTCCTCTACTCCGGACGAAATTCCCGAGCTAGATCCTTCCCCCTCTCCGGCACGGGCACTGCCGGATCCGCCGTAGCCCCGCAAACGCGGACGTCCCCCGGGCTCGAGGAATAAGCTAAAGACTATAACCTTCTATAATTAATTCCTCGTTAAGAAGGAAGAAGATACACTACGGCTATCGACTAAGCTACGCAATAACGGCGTTATTACTACACCCGGCGCCCCTTTTAAAGAATTAGACTAACGGGAGATCGACGATCTTATAGCCCGCGGGGTATTTAGCTTCGAATAATACGACGAGTTAATTTATAGGTCTTATCGCTTATTTCGATCCCGAATAGTCCGGGAACTAAAGGGCCGTAACGTTAAACTATACGAGAAGTCCCGACTAGTGATCTAAGGCTATAGCGATATAGAGAAAAGCTCGCTCCTAACCTATTCCCCTACTATTCAACGTATTAGCTAGCGCTTAATCCTAGCCCTTGCCCCCGCCTTACTTCGCTAAGGCATAAGCTTATCTCTCCGCGATATTATATAGGCTTATCCCTAAGCTTAAACGGAGCTTAATCGTATAGTATTAGCGGCTCTTCCGATAGAGCTCTAGGGCAAGTACCTAAAGGGCACTATTATAAGAGTTATTAGACCGTTATACGGCCTTATAGAAGCCGGTGTATATTAGTAGAAAACCTACTATAAGCATTACGTTAAGAGCCTTAATATAGCTCCTTCTACCTATAACTCGTGCCTTCTAATTACGAACTAGGGACCCGACGACTTTAGCCTCGTCGGAATATAAACCGATAACACCCTAATGCTCGGTTTAGACACCTTTTCGGCCTACGAAGAAAAAGAGCTCGAGATAGCTTAATTTCGCGCTAAGCCGAAGGCCTAGATAACCCTAGGGAATGCTATAGACTTTAATAGCGCAAAACTAACGCTTTAAGACGACGTTCTACTCCTATAGCAGAAGGGATAGGCCTTAAGGATCGAGGTGGTTAACTTACGGGCTTATAATAAAGCCTAGTAGTACCTTAAGCAACGCGCTTGTGCTGCGTACGTCGCCTCTATCTGTTAGCCCGAGGCCTTATTCGATATCTCCGTAGCAGCCTAGGTCTAAGCCCCCGAAGAGAAGGATTATAATATCCTTAATAAGCGCCTTTAGTAGTAGATCGACTATTAATAACGTAGACTTACGTACCGACTAATTAATCTCGAGACCGCTAAGCTCGTAGTATTTACGGATAGCTTATTTGTAAACAACCGAGACCTTTTGTCTTAGTTAGGCTTCGTTATTACGCTCGTTAATAAGACCGAGCGTACGGATACGCACTTTTAGGTTAATAGGAATATTATCTATTAGAGCTCGACGAAGTATAAGCGAGTGACCTATAGCGTTCTTACGAGCGAGATCTACGGTATAGTTAACGGCGTAGACTTTAGTATCTCCTTTATTACGACCCTCCGTATAGTTACGGAACGGCTTTAGCTCTTACTAATCCCTCTTATTATATATACTAACTTATACTCCCTCTACGAATGCCTTATTAAGCTCGGCACTACGAAGGAGAAACGCTTAATAATCGATATTATAGCGTTACGTTAGTCGTATAAGCGACGGGAGATTAAGGAGATTAGGTAGATCTACGGGGAAGATAACCCCGCCGACGCTATAATAAAGGCATCGCTAAACAAGGCCTTTAAACGCCTTATTAATATAAATAGCCTCTCGATTAAGATAGAAGCCTTCGTCCTTCGCCTATAAGAGACTAACGGTATTCCCTTTATTCTACCCCGTTTTATTTGTATTTATTAAATATATTTATTAAGCCTTCTACCTAATATATCGTTCTTCCTATCTCTCCTTATTTAGATTATAGGCTTGCTATATAGCAACTATAAAGAAAAGTTGCTAGTATAGGAATAAGGGATATCCGTTCTTCGGGCACGATTGCAATCTACGTGATTAAATAGATTACGTATAGGCAACGCCTAAACGGATGCGCTATTAACCACACGATGCATCGTATACATCGGGGACCCCGGTGATAGCGTTACTAACTCGGCCGCCCTTGCGATAATTAAGTTATTAACTCAATCGCCCTTACAGGCATAGCCCCGACGTCGTAAGCAAGGGCTCGCAAAGGTCCGGCTTTAGGCCCTATTAATATACGCGTTTATAGCCTATATAAAGGGGCTATTCGTCGCCCCTTAGTTAATAGACATTATAGACTAAAATCCAGCTAGTTTATAACCCCTTTGTTTGTTTAACTAACTAATAGTAAGACTTATATATATAATATACCTAAAGGTCGGTAGTAGCACCCGCCTAATACTATACGCGGTCGATATAGCGACCTCTTTCTAAAGAGCGCGATTCCTCCCGTCTATATCGGCTAAAGATATATAAGAGACACTTAGGGCACTATAGATCGATATATACCTTAGACCCTTTAACTTCATCCGGTATAACGCGGGTATTAACTTCGCCTTTACTAAGTTTCGCAATAAAGCTCGTATTAAAGGCATTACGTATACTTAAATCCCTATTAAGGTATATTAGTCTATAGGTAAGGTTAAAAAGTATTATAGCTTACTCCGTCGTGCGTTTAAAATAATATACGCCGAAATCGGTAGGATAACGGCCCTTAAATCCGTCCTATAAATAGCTATTAAAGCCGTAAATAACATAGTAGGACTAAACGGTCTCGTCCCTACGCTCCTCGTCTTTAGAGCGTACCTACGGATGACTTAAGACTCCCCTCCTTCGGCGACTATAGTATAAAGAGCCGCGACTATCTAAAAGGCTATAAAAGCCTTACGGCAGCTCTCTACCGCGCGATAAGTTAGGGATAGCCTATAAGCTCGAAACGGCCCTTTAACCCTTAACACTCTATTACTACCGATATAGAGTAAAGTCTACGTCTAAAGAGAGAAGCGAGGATAGTAGGGTCTATATAAGATTGCCTTTATTAACGGCTACGACGTTACTATCGAGACTGTTAACGGCCCTATAGTCTTCCGTTCTACCTTAGTATAGCCGTACTCCTATAGTAAGGACGATACCCTAGATCCCCTTACCCTCGATAATATAGATACCCTCTCCGAGGTCGACTCCTTAACTCCGGACGAAATTCCCGAGCTAGACCCTTCCCCCTCTCCGGTGCGGGCACTACCGGCACCGCCGTAACCTTATAAACGCAGACGTCCCCCGGGCTTAAAAAACAAGCAAAAGACCGTAACTATAGGAACAAGGGATAAGGGATACGCACAAGGTGCAGTTGCAGGCACGCGACCTACGTAACCCTACGTGATTACGTGCACGCAATAAGGCTATATCTCTTCGCGATGCCTCCCTTCCTAGCTAGCAGAATTAGACATAATACACACACACCGGGTAACCCTAATAGAGCCTATCTAACACTAATTAGTGGTTGACTTAGTTAATTATAGAATAGTAAGATAGAAGAGATAAGATACGCAATCCTCGAACACCTATGCCTAGTCTTTGTCTTTATAGTCCGACCCCGACGCACTTAGTTTCTCTCTGCCCTTTAGAGGAGAACGAGAAAGACTAGCTCTACGCCCGGATTTACCCTCGCAGCGCCGTCCTAATATATTAAGAGGATCTTAAGCTAAGCACGACTTCCGTTAATAGTCTCCGCTATCGAATAGAAGAGGGATACTAATTAGAAGTGCGTCTATAAACGCCGACCGTATCGCGAAGACCCTCGCGATCGACAACCTCGACTCCTTTAATAGCTAGCTCGAGCAACTAATGCCGCCGCCGCCGACGCGGCATATACCTATCAACCGCCGAAGAGCTCTTCTAAACGCTCTATTAAGAAAAGCTCTCCTAACGGCACACTAGACAACCACGAGCCCGACTCTCGCGTCGGACCACTCGTCTCCCTAAAAGCCCGCCGCCTGCTTCCGACAAGACTATCGCGAAGACCCTCGCGTACGATAAACACCCCGCCGTCTTTAAGCCCGGCACACACACAGTCCGCTTGCTGCTTCAAGCCCGGCACACACATAGTCCGCTTGCTGCTTTAAGCCCGGTACACACACAGTCCGCTTGCTGCTTTAAGCCCGGCATACACACAGTCCGCTTGCTGCCTTAAGCCACTCTCTCGCTACCGTAGAGCAGGAGACTACCACTAGAAGCCTATACAGGCTTCCTCCTAGGCAGTCACCCGGCAGACGCCTTCTTCGCCTTCGTCCCGGCAGACGCCCTTACGCTCACTCTTTGTTTTCCCGAGAAGCGGCCCCGCACCCTTCATTCCGCGTGGCCGGCAATAGTCAGCCTTACGAGCCCTCAAGAAGAAAGACTCTCGAGGGAGAGCCTTACAAGCTGCTTCCTCCTCGCGAGCCTTATAAGCTGCTTCCTCCTCGCGAGCTTCCCTGCCTGCTTCCTTCGGCTCCGTTGCTCCGCTCGGCCCCTTCGTGTGTTCTCGTTGTTCGTTGCTTTGCGCCTCTTCCTAACGCTCCTTATTGCGTTACATTCGTTGCTCGATTGTTGCTTCGTTGCTCGTTATTCGTTCCCTCTTTTCGTAGTCATAACACCACAACTTCGCATAATCCTCGATGGCATCGCGCCGCCCGTTCAACCGGGCTAGGATCCCTCTTTCCCTCTTTCGTTCGATGGATCTTATCTTTGGGTTAACGACTAGGTTGTTGTCATCTTGTAAAAACTGCCAGTGTGGGAACAAGGGATAAGGGATACGCACAAGGTGCAGTTGCGGGCACGCGACCCACGTGACCCCACGTGATCACGTGCACGCAACGAGGCCACATCTCTTCGCGATGCCTCCCTTCCTAGCTAGTAGAATCAGACATAATACACACACACCGGGTAACCCTAACAGAGCCTATCCAATAGTAACCTTCTATAATTAATTCCTAGTTAAGAAGGAAGAAGATATACTACGGCTTTCGACTAAGCTACGCAATAACGGCGTTATTACTACACCCGGCGCCCCTTTTAAAGAATCTAACTAACGAGAAATTAACGATCTTATAGCCCGTAGAGTCTTTAGCTTCGAATAGTACGACGAATCTATTTATAGGCAATACCGTCTATTTTAGTCCCGAATAGTCCGGGAGGTAAAGGGTCGCGATGTTAAACCCTACGAAAAGTCCCGTCTAGTAATCTAAGGTTATAGCAATATAAAGAAAAGCTCGCTTCTAACCTATTCCCCTACTATCTAATATATTAGCTAGCGTTTAATCCTAGCCCTTACCCCCGCCTTACTTCGCCGAGGCATAAGCTTATCTCTACGCGATATTATATAAGCCTATCCCTAAGCTTAAATAGAGCTTAATTATATAGTATTAGCGGCTTTTCCGATAGAGCTCTAGGGCAAGTACTTAGACGGCATAATTATAAGAGTTATTAGACCGTTATATAGTCTTATAGAAGCCGGTATATATTAGTAGAAAACCTACTATAAGCACTATATTAAAAGCTTTAATATATATAAGGGAACGAGCTTAAGGGGGGGTATATAATTATTGTTAATCTACGAAAGGATATAGCTATAGACTAGATCTAAATGTCTATATATACGATATAAAGGTCACGTAGGATAATATATGATATAACCTAACACTATGATAGTATATCCCCCTTAAATCGGCGTTCGACTTAAACGCTTAAAAGGGTTAATAGGCTAATAAAAACGGAGGAAATCCGTATTAACTAGTCCTAAAAGCGGGCCTAATATAGAACGAGAGAGAAATAGAAAGAAATAAAGGGTAAAACTAAGAAACTAACGCATGCTATCGTAACGTGAATTATATTAATAAATTATACTTATTATTACTTAGGCGAAGGAGAAGATATAAGGAAGGCTATATAAAAGGCCGGTTTAGGCTTAGTCGGGTTAAAGGCGTAAAAAGCCTTTAGGTCGTCTTAGCAGCCGTTAAGGCAGGAGGACTCCTCTTACGTAAGGGGGCTATAACGTTATTAAACGTGATATTTAATCTTCCCGGAGGCGTATTAGCGTTACGCGAGGAAAGAAGAAAACTCTTACTTAAGGTATACGTTATCGCCGTCGTCGTCGCCGGGGGAAAGGAAAACGCCGTTATCGGCGGGCCGGACGTTAAGCTCCGACTAGCCGGGCAAAAGGGGCTCTTAGGTCTTAGTAAGGAGGGAGTAATAAAAAACAGGGTAAAGGCGGCTGCCTTTAGGGAGGCGAAGAAGGCACGCCGTCTTATATACCTTAAGGACTTTATATAGGCCCTCCCGCTTATAGTCGAGCTTCTTTATAAAGCGGAGGGTCTAGATCTAACGGGTGCTAAGGAATACTATATCGCCGGGCTAATACGCTAGGGCGGGAGTCCGCCGGGCGTTTATATAGTAAGCCTAAGTGGCTTAAGCATCTTTAATTATATCGCGGAGGAAGTTAGAGATACGCTAAAGATAGGAAGCAAGCGCGTTACTACGGAGGTATTCCTTCTACTACTAAGGGGTTATACTAGGTAGGGGGGGACTAAAGGGCTTAGTGCTAAGCTTTAGGTAGAAGCTATAATTAGCGAAGAAAAGGGAAAGGCCGGTAGATTTAAAGACCTAATTATTAGTAGTAAACTTAGCGAGGGGGAGGAGGTCGACTTAATCGTCCTAAAGGTAGGTAGTATAATAACGAAGGTAAACCTTTATCTAAGCGTTCGCGATCTTAGTCTAACCGTCGGTCTAAAGGTAGTAGGCGGAGCTAAGGTAAAGGCGGTAACTAAGGCGATAACTAAGCTACTGCTAGAAAGCCGAAATAAACTAAGTATTATAGTCGCTAATAATAGAGGCTAAGGTGCTATAAAGGGACTAAACGTAGGAAACGAACGCGTTAATAACGTCTTTAACGGTTATCGAAGGTATTAGGACGTAATAGCGTATCTTCGTAAGGCGGTCGATAATAATAAGGATATTAGAAAACTTAACGCCGTTGCGATAGTAGATAGGGAAGTCGGTAATAAAATCGACGGATATATCGGTCTATAGGGCGAAGGGAATACTTAAGGGCTAGAGCAGGCCTTAGGGGGAGGAACGAGGGGATTTAGCGCGTAGGCATATATAATAGTTCCGCATAAAGCTCGAAATAGACTTATATATACCGGGCTAGATATATAACCGGCGGTAAAGGCTAGCGGTCTTCGTACGTTTAAGGTAGCCGGCAAAGGGGGAGGTATAAACGCGGACGAGGATCTAAAGAATTAGGGCGTCGTTAGGGGGAACGAAGAGCCGGCCTTAGAAATAAAACCGGCCCTAGACCTTAGAGAGAGCGGTCTTAGGGATCGAGCGGAGGGGGGCGCGAAGAGGGCAAGGCTAGCGGGGCTAAGGGGACTAAAAAGCCACGCGAATAGCGGAGATAAGCGGGGAGGAGGAATAAGCCTAGTCGATAAGGTTATCGATCGGCTTAGAGTTATCGAGGACGTAGAGGTTAAGGCAGTCGGAATTATATTTATAAATTATATTTATAAACGAATCGGACTCCTTAATAGTATCGGGGGCGGTAATAATATTAAGGTAGAGGGAGGCATTAACCTTAGACTTAGGGAGGATAACCTAATATCGGTGGTTAATCCTCTTATCGGCTCGGTCGGTAAGGGAGAGAGGGCGGGAGCTAGGCAGGCGGCTAAGGGCGTTAGGGAGAATAGCTTAAGAGCCGGGCTAAAAGACGATCTTAAAATTAAAACGACTAAGGAATTCGGCCTAGCGGGCCTATCGCTAGTTAAAGAGCTTCGTAGTTATAAAATACTAAAGATTCTTATAGTCTAAAGCTATCTTAAACTTAGGCAGGCCCTCGAGCTTAAGGCGCTACTCCTCGAGAGATTTTATAATCGCGAGGAGCTTTTTGTCGTAGATCTCGTAATTACACTCTTAAGCGGAGTATTTCGACGAGAAAAAAGCAACCGGATAATAACGACTATCGTCGAGGAGCTATATTAGTATACCTTTAGCGGCTTAGTCGGAAGCATCTATCTAAACTATAGTCTTACGATAAGGGTTAAAGTATATAAGGACTAAGGCGGTAGTAAAGGCGTGCTTAAGGGCTTCGAAGGCGTAGGCGTAGGCGGGAGACTAGATCTAAGGGGCAGAGTTCTTAGTAAGGGCGTTTAAAGGGTTCGTAAGCCTAGAAAAGCCGTAAATAAAACGCCGATAAAAATTAGCGGTTCCTAAGAAGCGCCGGAGGTCTTTAATAAAGGAGAAGGCAGGCTAGTCTAAGTATAACGACGACGAGGGGTGCTATCGCGCTAATAGCAAAAGCCACTAGTAACATCAATTGTGTTACTGCCCCTTACGTACACCTTGTTGCAATTGTGGCACGGACTACCCTTGCTATTAGTCAGCCTCGCCGTGTAGAGTTTTAGCCCTCTACACGCCGCATAGCTTTTTAGCTCTTTCTAAATTCATTAGAGCTTTTTCCATAGGTTATAGCCCTCGCGCACGCTTTTTCTAGCGCACGCTTTTGTTAATTATCGTAAGATTAATTCCACGATAGCTCTAATCTTCTATATTCTCCGGGTATCCGAAACGATATATTTTGCCGATCGGGACCTTATATAGCTTTCTATCACCTATTACAACAATAGGGCGTTTTCTACATAACCTACCTCGCAGCACGCTAAGAACGCTTAGATAGCATTAGCAGCCCTACGGAGGGCCCGAGACGCTAGTCTTAATAAGCTTCGAGGCTAAGAAAATTATAGCTTATAGTTTATTAAGCTATCAATCGCCCTAAGTATCGAGCACCTAGAAGGGCATATTAATAGCAAGATTAAGCCTGTAGTAGAGGGCTCTCCCGGCTTTAAGAAATAGGATATAAATAATAGGGTGACTAAGCATTGTATTATTGCGAGTCTTACTCCTAAATTGCAGGATTAGATCTAAAAAGAAGGTTAGGATATAAAGATAATAGCTTTTAAGACTATAAAATAGATTAAGATAACCTCTATAGAGGTGCTTAAGGCGATATTCTACTCTATAATCGTAGAGCTTGCCACTATCGACGCGAGAAAGTTCGTAGATACGGCATAATATTTAAAGAAGCTTTATTTCTGCTAGGACTAGCTTATCGCGGTCTCGAGGAACTTAGACGAACGGATCTTCGTTATCTTTACCCTTAAGGGACTAAAGGCACATCGACCGGACTAGTTTAACAACTAGAGTCACGATTAATAAAGAGGCAAAGAGATCTCTAAAGACGAGATTTGCAAATAGCTCGCCGGGAGAGCTCGGGCTAAGCAGTTAAATTCTCTTGCTAATGCCGCGTTTAAAAACACTTAACGCAACAACAGCGGGATTAATAACGCTAATAGCAGCACCGGTGGCAATAATAACACCGGCAATAATAAGAATTCTAGCGGCAATAATAATAACTCTAGTAGGAATAACAACAACTAGGGAGGCGGCTATCTAAGGAGGAAGAAGAACCTTACGGACGCTCTGATTAAGATTAAATATAGCTGCTTTATTAAGCCTAGCTATTCGTATTATAAGGAGGATAAATGCTATCGCAAACATCCGGAAAAGGCCCTAAGATAGTAGGTTGATAGGTCTAGGGACTAAAACGGCAATGCTAGGAATCCCGATATTATTATAGCCGGCGGAGAGTTTAATGGTTGTTTGCTAAACTGCGTAATGATCGAGGACCCTATCGAAGTTATCGCTAAGGCGGGTTTACTAAGCGGCACCGCGATTAATAAGCCTATCCGCGACGAAATTATCGCCGATTTAGGCTACGCTAACCATTGTTTTAACGACTTAAAGTGGTTTTCAGACGTAACCTCTCTTAGACCTTTTTCTATAACATCCTCTAATAGCTCCCCTTTATAGGTTAAAGCCGTAGGAACGGTTAAAGTAGTTATAGAAGGCGTTATACTAAAGCTGTCTAGAGTTAATTATTCCCTATCGGCACTAGCCAACCTTATTAGCTCCTAGTGTTTGCGAGAGAAGGGCATTAAGTTAGACGACGTTATTAAGTGCCTTATGTATATGCCTACTGCGTCGAAGATCTACCGCATTAAATAGAAACTAGGTATTGCGATAATTCTTAACGTAGAACCTAAGGGCAATTGCACCGACCTTAACCTAATGTCTTTACTACGAGGCGATAAAAGGAAGCTATCGTATAAAACGATGCACCGTCGACTCGGCTACGCCGGATAAGAAAGAGTCCTTAAGGCTTATAAAAAGGCCGACATTAAGATCGATAAGGAAGAGGCTAAGACCTTCTACTACGAACTATGCTACCTTGCAAAGGCAGATAGGATAATATGCCGGAATCCGAGCGTTATCGCTACCGGCTTTCTATCCTATATGTATTAGGATTTCTTTAGCTATAAGCCAGTCGGATATAGCGGTATTAATTACTGCCTATACGGCATTAATGTCTTTACTAGCTTTTATTAAAGCATCTTCTTACCTTCTAGGGATAAGGCCTTCGATATACTTAAGGGTTAGAAGGCGTAGGTTGAAAACTGCGCCGGCGATGCCCTAGTCTAAGTGATAGCGTTTAATAACGCTAGGGAATTCCACCCCGATAAGATGAAGAAATAGTCGCAAGGGGATTACTTTATGCTGCGCTATAGCGCACTATATATATCTAAATAGAACGGTAAGGCCGAAAGAGCCGGCCGCACCCTTATAGAGTCTGCACGCACGATATGCCTTAACGTTAGCCTCCTAGACTTCCTTTAGCCGCTCTACATCGAGATAGCCACCTACATTAATAACCTCCTTCCGATATAAAGCAACGCCTTAGGGGAGGCTCCTATAGAACTACTAATGCGGGAAATTAGGATCCCGTATAAGTACACCCTTAAATATGTAAGGACCTAGGGTTGCACGGCGTATGTAATAAAGCTATAAGAAGCTATTATAAAGTCTCGGAAGATAGACCCGAAGGCCTAGAAGGGGAAGCTCGTAGGACTTAAGGGTCTTTATAGGCACCTCTATAAGGTGTAGTTGCCCGAAACAAAGACTATTATCGTAGCTAAAGACGTTCGTTTCTATAAGGCCACTAGGACCACTCCTCCGCTAGGCACAAACGCCTACAATATCGCGATCTTTAATAAAGATAACAACGGCGACGGGGTTATAAGCGTGCGAGATGCAATGCCTTAACCGAGCCGTTATAAGGATTATCGCGATCCCGATCTAGACCGCTATTAGGAAAGTTATAACGACGTTCCTCGTACGCTTAAGCAAGAGCGGTATATGCATTTTAATAGTAAACATCGGGATAAGGCTGAAAGGCAGATATTGCCGACGCCGTAGTCTAGCCTAGGCCTATAGCATCCTCGAGTCACTAAGCTTAGGGACAATAACGCCGACATCCTTATATTAGAGGCTCCTGCTCTAAGACTAGAGATCCTTCCTAGAGCGTTTCCCGAAACACCGAGACAGGAGCAACAATTAGTCCCCTACACGCTAGTTTAAAGTAGGAAGAGAATAACGGACCCTCCGAAGGCGCTAAAGGCTTTTAAAATAGTTCGGCTTAATAATAGGCCTACCCGTCGCTAAACGAAGCAGGCAGCCGCCGTAAGGGGCGAGATACTATATCGCGGGTTAACTAGGCTAAGCACCGAGCTTATTATTAATCGCGACGACCGCGTGGACCTTTTTCGGCCGAATGTAGGTGCATTGCTTGCTCTTTTAGCTATTTATCGTAAGTAGGATTAATTTAACGATCCCGGCCCTTAAATAGTGTTATCCGTTTTTAGTATAGTAATTCTCGTAGCTTTAAGCGCACCGACTACTTAGAGATAGGCTGCTAAGCGGGACGACTACGAGACTAGGTGGCTTCCCGCTATAAAGAGGGAGATAGCCACGCTTTGCGTAAAGAACGCATAGAGCCTCGTACGACGACTACTAGGCGTATAGGTCTTTAATAGCAAATAGGTCTTCCTAGAGAAGCCGCGCGCGGACTAAGATCCTTTAGCTAAGGCTAGGTAGGTCGTGCGCGGGGATTAGGACAACGAAGAAAGGCCGATAGAAGAGCTCTACGCAGCGGTCGCATACTAGGCCTTATTAAAGCTCTTTATAACGATCGTGGCTACTTAAAATCTTAAGTAGGAATAGTTTAACGTTGTATACGCCTACGGCTACGCCGAGGCATAGGAAGAAGTATTCGTAATACAGCCGTCTAGACTTAATAACGGTTCTAGGCGTGTTTATCGTCTAAATAAAGCCCTTTACGGGCATCCTAGCTCTACTAAATAGTAGTATAATTAGGTTAGAATAGACCTTAAGGCACATAGATACGAGAGGCTAGAGATAGACCGATGTCTGCTTTAACATTCGAACGGCACTCTTATTATTGTTTATATCGATGACTTTATTATAGCCGCGCCGATATAACGGCTGATTTAGGCCGCTAGGGATATGCTCGACTAACTCTACGAGATTAAGAGATTAGGGGAACCTAAGGAATTCCTCGGGATCTAGCTTAAGAGGAATAGAGATACCCGAACGATCCGTATAACCTAAATAAGGTACGCGACTAAGATTATTAATAAGTTCGGTAAGGGCATCGTCGGTAGTGTTTCTACGCTATAGCCGCTGAAATACGAGATCCTATACGACTAGAAGGCTTAAGAGCTAGTTATAACTTCTAAAGCATAGCTTTAACGCACCGGCAGCATTAATTACCTATCGATAGGCATAAGGCCCGATATTACATTCACTACGAATAAGCTATCGGAGGCAAATAGCAATCCAACGGAGACGTACGGGGCGATTTTAAAGCATTTGCTTCGATATATTCGGGGTTCTTTAGAATAAGGCGTTATCCTTAGGGGTAAATACCCTATAAACGACCTTAAGCTACGGGTGTATTTAAATGCATCCTTCGCCGACGATAAGAGCACGCGATGCTTTACGGCCGGATACGTAGTATTCCTTAAAGACGGACCTATTTTCTAGAAGTCGAAGCGTTAAACTATTATAGCTATATCGTTAATAGAGGCAGAGTTTATAAACCTTATACTAGCTGGGATAGCTTTAATATAGATCTACTAGCTTCTCGACGAGATATAGTATAAGCAACCGACCCCTTCCGTAATATACACGGATAGCTAGAATATAAGGCTCGCGGTTCTAAATAAGAATAACCCGGCGAGAACGCGTTATATCGATATTAGATACAAATAGATTATCTATCGCACTAACGAGGGCTTTTTCCAGCTAGTCTAACTACGAACCGATAAGATAGCTGCCGACGGTATAACTAAAGGGCTTCTAAAGGATAAGAATTTGCAGTTTATGCGTCAATTGGGGATGCGCAAGTCTATCTAAAGGAGGGCAATATAAGTTATAAGCGAAGAGCGAAGGAAAGGGCGGATTAGAAGGCGAGGCAATTCGAGGGCAGAAAAGGGGCTAAGAGCTTAGGAGCTCGGCTAAGGGGAGGTGTTGCAATTGTGGCACGGACCACCCTTGCCATTAGTCAGCCTCGCCGTGCAGAGTTTTAGCCCTCTGCACGCCGCACAGCTTTTTAGCTCTTTCTAAATTCATTAGAGCTTTTTCCACACACCTTATAAAGCCGGCTAACGCTGCGCGCCGCCGCCTTACATTTATCCCCTCTTTAATGGCAGTATGTCCTAGGCTGCACGTGTGCCCCGCACGTGACCTAGCGCGCTATAGGCCTTAGAGTCCCGCAGGCAGGGATAACCTAATATACGTTGACCTAAGGCGTAGATGCTATCGTCGCACTACGTGCGCCGCCCGTACGCCTCTACGGATAGTACGTAAGCTACGCCTACGCCGATGCACCTGTCTTATAGCTAGCTGCCCCGAGCCCCTTTCTTTAAGGGGTCTCGAATAGGGAGGCTATTAATTAATATTACAATTATAACGACGACGAGGGGTGCTATCGCGCTAATAGCAAAAGCCACTAGTAATATCAATTATGTTACTGCCCCTTACGTACACCTTATAAAGCCGGCTAACGCTACGCGCCGCCGCTTTATACTAAGACCGTACGAACCTTATTAAGGTCTATGCGAATGCCCTTATCCGAGATAATTAGGCCGAGGTACTTAGTCTCGGTAACGCAGAAGTTATACTTATCTACGTTAAGCTAAAGGCCGGCGGTATTAAGGCGCTTAAGAACCGTATTAACGTAGGCCTAATACTCCTCCCGCGTCTTTAAGAAGATTAAGACGTCGTTTAGATAGGTAAAGTAAAACTTATTAAAGATGCCGTAAAGGGCCGTATTAATAAAACTCTAAAAGTAAGATAGGGCGGCGGTAAGGCTAAAGGGAGTAATATAATACTCGAAAAGCCTATACCGTATAGTAAACGCGGTCTTTTACTTATATCCCTCGGTAATACGAAGGCGATTAAACGCTATAATAACGTCGATCTTAGTAAAAAACTTCGCCTTCCGGATATAGGCGAGAGTATTATAGATAAAGGGTAAGGGAAAACGGTTCTTAATCGTAGCCTTATTTAGGCCGCGATAGTTAACGTAAAAACAGACGCCCCCGCCTAGCTTATAGGTAAGTATAATAGGGGCAATAGCGGGGGAGGTAGAGCGGCGGATAAAGCCCTTCCTAAGCTACTTGTTAACGTACGCGCGGACGATTTAGTTCTCGGCTTCGCTAAAGGGGCGGGGGTAGGTATAAGGAGGCTATATTCCCTCCTTAAGGTTAATTTAAGTATTAACGGTATAGTAAAGGGCGAGCTTATCGGCCTTATTCTTAAGCTATATATAGAGTATATAGTAAAGCTCCTTAGGGGCTTTAGCTTAAAGCTCGTTAAGTATATAAAGGACTTTCTCTTACTTCTTAAAGAACTTAGCGATATTATCGGGGGAGATCTTATTAAGGTAGATCTTATTAAGGTAGTCGTCGACGAAGTCGTAAAGGTAAGGGTTAAGGTAAGCTTTCGCGTCCTTATCGTCTATATATCTAATTAAGACGGCTTAATAAAGGTCTTTAAGGATATCTTAATTAATAGGTAGTAAGGGCTTAGTAGGCAAAGGCTCGGCGGTAAAGGCCTTAATTAAGGTCTAAGAGGTTTAGACTTTAAGCTATTAGTAGAATATTACTATTGCGTTAACGTCGAGCATTTAAACGTTAAACGCTAAGTTATTAAGGGATAAGAAGCGGAAGGGCTAAGGTCTAATAACCTTACGACTCGGCCGTAATATAGGACGGCGGTAGCTAGCGGTCTTATAGACGGGATAAGGGTAAGGAGGTCGAATATAGCGGCGAGGGTAAAGGGTAGCCGGGGAGTTAGAGTTATAGCTAGAGTTAGAGTCGGCGTCGTTAACCTAGCGGGAGGAGTCCGGATAGGCGGGTTTACCTACGTCGGGGGTATCCTTAAAAAACGCCGAGAGAGAAGGGCTAAGAGATAAGGGAATAAACTTAAGAACGTCGCTAAAGCAGACGGACCGGATAAAGGCCGGAGGACGGGCTAAGGCTATACGGGCGGGAATAAGGATCGTAGCGGTAGGAATAAAGATCGTCGCGGGAGGGGGTTCGCCCTTATCGTCTAAGTCTCCGATAGAGGGGGCGGTAGGGGGTTCGCCCTTATCGTTAGAGTCTTCGACGGAGGGAGCGGGGGGAAAACGAATTATATTTATTAATTATATTCCCTCCGAAATAAAGGCGGGGGGAGCCGGAATATAGCGGGTAGGGCGGGCAAAGGTAGCCGAGAGGCCTAGGATAAGATAAGGCTAGTAGTCTAAAAGGCAAGAGGCTAGATAAAAGGGGGACTAAAAGGAAAGGGAGTTACTATACTAGCTAATAATAAGGTCGTAGCGGCGTAGCTAAGGGAGGCTAAGAATAACCTTATAGCTAAGCTTCGTAAGAAAGAAGCAGATAGACTTAGTATAAGCGCTAATCTAAGAGACCGAAAAAGCGTAATAAGTAATAGAGCCGGACTTATAGTCGCTACTATCGGCGAGAGAAAGCCGGCGTAGGAACTAAAGCTAGTAGATAAGAAGGGCAAGGCGGTACGTGGTCTAAGCGTATATAAAGGCGTATCTAAAGCAGCCGGAGTCGACTAAAGCACTTATAACGATATCGGCGGATATAAGGGATAAAGGCATAAGTAGAGCACGCGGTTATATTCCCGCGGGGAGGCAAAGATCCTCCCCGGTGTTAAATAAAGCTATAAACTTAGACACTAAGAGCTCTATCGCGCGATAAGGCGAAGGAGCTACGTATTTCCTAAGGACGGGGAAGAGGCGGGGAGGTCGTTTACCTCGCCCTCGATAAAGCCTTGCTTAATAGCGCGAACCTAATAGCGGGGGGGAGGGGGTTTAAGTAGGCGCGGGGCAGACGTACCGCTACTACGGCTACGGCCGCGGCTAGAGCTAGAACCGGCGCCGGGACTAGCGCTAGGGTTAGCGCCGGGATTAGCACCGATACCCTTATTAAGGTAGGTCCGGGCGGTGTAGGTAGTAGTAGCCGGCTAAGCGTAGTAGAGGCAAAGACGGTTCTTAAACCGCCGTTGCTTTTTAGCGTTAGTAAGCCGGGCCTAGAATGCATCGAGCTGTATTAGGTTACCGGCAAGAGGCGCGGGCGGGGCGGGCGACGTAGCGCTAGTGCAAGCGGGGTAATAAGACGGCTAGAGCTAAGAACGGGCCTTAATACGCTGCTAGTTGTCCTAGAGCGTAGAATATATCTTAGCCTAGGCCGTAAAGTTATTATAGGCCGGGCATTCGACCTATAAAGCGGCGGCGTTAGTAAGTTCGATAGAGACCTTCGAATAAAGGTAGGCGACGTAAGCGGTGCCGTTAAACGATAAGTCGGCTTAAAGCTAGGTAAACTTCGAATAGAAGTCCGGCTAAGAGATATTCTTTATCGATAAGGCGTTAAAGTCGGCCTCTAACTAAGCGCGGGTGAAATTAGCACTAAAGACTAGGCTAAGGTCGTCGGTAAGGGCTTTAATAATAAGTCTTACTATTTGCATAGTATTAAATCTCTATTTACATAGCAATATATTTAAATCTCTACTTTTTCTACGCCTACCCCGCGCGCCTATATCCCGCTACTAAAATCTAGTATAGGTATATAGTAATTAAGAGAGCCGCGCAAATCGTGCGAAGAACGCGAAGAATACTACCGGCACGCAGTAGGGCACGCAGTAGGGCACGCAGTAGGGCACGGAGTAGGGCACGCAGCCGGGCATAAAGCATACATTAATGTTAATATTACCGTCTTCCCTATTTGCTTTCCCCCGGGAAATCCCCGGTTCTTCCCTAGATTCCGCTATAGAATTCCACGGGCTTCTACGGGCATTACCCCGCACTTCTATAGGCGCATTTACCCACTTTTCTTGGGTTATATTTCACCGTGGTTTTACGGTGATTTCACGGTTATTTATACGGACTTTACCCGTGAAATCTCTTCCCTTCTACGGTCTTCTACCGTAGAATTCTAATTCTCTTCTACGGTCTTTTACCGTAGAATTCTAATTCTCTTCTACGGCTTCCACCGTAGAATTCACCGTGGAATTTATTAGTCTTCTACTAGGCTGCTTATTTATTTGCTAACTGCATGACTATTTCTCATACGGATGCGATTTATTATTTACGACCGGCGCTTTCGACCGGCGACTCCGTCCGACTCTTTCTTTTACCTCTTTTCCTTATTTCGTCCGAGGGATTTCCCTATATATAGAGACTAGTTAGCCCTCCTTATTAGAAAAGACAAGAGCTATTATTCTTAGTGATTTACATCCTTTATAGCTTCTAATCCTTCTTTACAGGCTGTTTTAGCCTTAGAGCCTCTCTTCTACTTAATTGCTATTATACTAATATCGAGGACCCGACTGCCTAGCGTTCGATAGTTATAAGCCCGGACGAACTTCTCTACGCATAGAGAGTTCTAACGGCTTATATTTTCAGCCTGCTAACGCTACGACTTACGGTAGTAAAGCCTTTGCCTTTATATCTAGCGAATCGACTCCTAGAGGACTAGTATGATTTTTTAAGGAGCGTTACTTAATCTAGCGAATCGACTTACGGAGGACTAGTTAGTACGTTTACCTTAGTCTATTAGTGTTTTCCCGCACCTAGTTTAGTTTTTGCGGTTTATTTACATACATTATGCATCTAACCACCCTTTTCCGGTGATTTTACCATACTTTTACCTACCTTACCGTATCTATTATAGCCGATATTACTTTAAAGACCGTCTTAAATAGACTAGCGGACTAAGACCGATAGATCTTAACAATCTAGAAATACGCACTCGCCTAAGGGATTTAGGAGAAAATCTATCCTTCTATTACGCTTAAACTTAAGAAACCCTTATTGCCTCTTCCCGTAGAACTAATAGCTAGAATAGTTAATACGACCGTTACTAACATTGCTAGTTTATCTATAGAAGAACTTAAGAGGTTTAAGTTTCTCTTTTCCCGGTATCGCACGTTGCTCTAAGCCTATAAGGACTAATAGAAATCTCTTACGTTAATCTAGTAGTTTATCGTTTAGAACATCGGGAACTACTACTTAATAATTGCCGACGAACATAAGGTTTCTAAGGAATTAGCTTTACTATAGCGGCGTGTAAAGCCGACTTCGTAAACGCAATAAAAGACTATTCTCGCATAGTTCTATACTATTTTAAAGGCACCGGACCGGACGGATATTACGATATAGATTTCCAACTAGCAGAAGGTCCTTACCGACGCCCAGCGAATTAAGTTGCCGGAATCGGAAGGTCTCTAGGCTATATAGCTTTTTCTTAAGGCTATTTGGCCTATTTCTAGCCCTTTTGCGGAATACTAGATAAATAAGATAGAGGACGATACCCGCCTAAATAAGCTAGGTTAGGAATAGTCTTTCCCCGACGGATTTAAGATATCCGAACTTTTCGAGCGCTCGTAGGCCTTAAAGGCTACGACTAAAGCACTAAAGACTAACGCTTTTGCGAAATTCTAAGGCTAGGGAATAAAGCCCCTAGCCGCGGAATCCACTAATAAATCGGCAACTACTTTAGCAGCTGCGTCCTTAGATAAGGATAAGGACAAAGGCAAGAAGAAGGATAGTCCGCCGTATATTTACGGAGAACGATACTATTTCCGATAGTGTTATTACTTTAACCCTTCCGTTCGACTTCTATTATAGAAACCTAATAAGGACGTCTAAAAGACTATAGACGACTACCTTAAGGTTCCGGCTAATAAGGCTAAAGTTAACGCGGCACTTCTTCGCGACGAGGAGTAGCGGAAGAATAATCCGACTAAGATAAAGACGGTATAAGCTACGGCTGCCGCTAATATTCTTATAACCTTTTTACCACTAGTTGTTCTATAGACTACTATAGAATACCCGTTAAGGGATTCTTTTATTATAGATTTAGGGTCTAATAGACACATTTGCAATAATAGGGAGCGTTTCTATAACTTCTAGCCTTCTTCCGAGTACGCACTCGCAGGCAGTAGAAGCACTCTAATTCTTAGGATAGGCACGGTGTTTATACGCATCTCGACGGGTACTTTTTAACTTAGTTAGGTAGTATATATCCCGCCCTTTTATACGTCCCTTTATTTACTTTGTCTTCTTTATAAGGCGAATCTTTCGTAGAACCTATAGACTAGCGTAATCTCTTTATTAACCTATATAATTTGCATAACGGAGCTAATTTACAACTAGTATATTATCGAGTATAACCCGTTAACGCCTTCTACTACGCTTTTAACTATTGCTTCCGTTCCTTCTATAGATTCTACTATAGAAACCCCGGTTATAGTACCTTTTTCGGCTACTATACCGGAGCCTATACTAATAAGTATAGAGGAACTTTCTCTATAGCATTAACGGCTTAGACATCCGAACAATAAGGCGCTTTCGAACGCCCTTAGAATACTATAGTTAGTAACCTTCGATAAGATAATCTCCTATAAGTCCTATAAACTTACGTAGGCTAAACGAATTATCAACCGTAAGCCGCCGCTTTCTAAGGCGACGTTTCCCTTTTCTAAGGTATTTTGCGATATCTTTTCTATATATAAGAGTTATAATAACAAGAATATTGCATTTCTTATTAAGGATGACTATACGAAGCTTGTTTTTCTATATGCACTTCTAGACGCCTCTATAGACGAGCTAATTTTATGTTTTAAGAGCCTAAGTCGGTATATTTCCCGATAGTTCTTACTTTCTATCGGTATAATCCATCGAGATAACGACCGAGCCCTTCGACACGATTTTTAGGACTTTGTTAACTAATAGGGCATTTATAATAAGCCTACTGCTCCTTATACACCCGCTTAAAACAGCGCTGCCGAACGAGCTAGGGGGTAGTATCTACGAAAGCTCGATCTATAAGGATTAAAGCAAATTTGCCCGAGCATTTATAGATAGAAACGTAGAAAACTACGGTGTATTTACACAATCGGATTCTAGCCCGACAGGCAGCTTCCTCTACGTTATTTCTATCGAAGTAGATTTCCCCGATAGAGATCCTTTACGACTAATTAAGGGATTACGACCGGAATATACCGGCTTTTCTCCTTCCCTAACTATTACGATTCGATTATCTTCGAGTTTTTAGCTATAAAGCCTACCTACTAACCACTAAGGCCCTAACTAACATATAGAAACGTAATCTTAAGCAGGAACCTTACGCAGAGGTTAGTTACTTAGTCGGGTATAATTCTACTAATATCTTTCGTATATAGATCTTATAGAGACGGGAGGTTCGCCGAGTTCGTAATATAACGTTTAATAAGACTTAGTTTTTCACCGCGTTTAAGGCATCCGAACCGCTAATATAGGTATTATCACCGGCATTTCTACTATATATTGCATAGGAAGAAGAGTAAGATAAAGCAGAATTCTAGTCGATACTAATAGTGCTTCCTAATAAGCATTCTAATCTAGTAGACCTTCTAGCCTATAGCAATCCTTAGCTCCCGACTCCTAACTAAACCCTAGAACCGCCGGAGGATATTTTTAAGAATATATAGGACTTCTAACCTAATATTTCTACTCTTTTACCTACTATAACTATAGAACTAGCAGACCGTCTTAAGGTGTAGTTGCCTTAAGCTACTTCTCGGTCTATAGATTACGATAACACTATTCCTATAGATAGTCTATAGACGACGAGATTTATAGGGGATTTACGCCCTACTCGTTCGAACCGTTTTTTAGGTCGATATCCCGCTTTCGCCTACGTTAGGCATCTACCGGCTAATAGCACCGCTTTTACGGCTGCATTTGCTACTTCTCTTAAACCTAGAAAGATATACAAACGGGATTTACCCGCGCTTCTAAGGTTTTAGTCTAATCTCGAGACGCATCCGTTTAGACCCGAGTTTAAAGCCGCTAGAGCAGTTAAATAGGACTCCTTAAAATAGCGGAAGACCTTCTTTCCTTCGCCTACTCTAAGAGCGAACGCGCTAGTGCGTCCTCTTCTATTAACATAGGCATTCGATTATAAGTTTAATAAGCACGGCTACCTTAGGAAGTTTACGTCTTACCTTTATATGCGAGGAGATCTTTAGCTATTTAGCGGAAAGGAAACTTACGCCGCGACGCTTATAGCGCGAAATGTTCGCATTATAATTGCTATTGCCGCTAAATTTAGCACTAAAACCCGCTTACTTAACGCAGTTAACGCCTTTACGAATGCCGATCTAAATAAAGAAGTATATATCTACTTCTTAGACGGATTTAAGATATTTGGTTTTATAATTCGGTTAATAAAGGCTTTATACGGACTTCGCCGTTCGCCGCTTTTTTAACAACGGGAACTATCCGGGTCTTTCACCGAGCTTAGCCTTTAGCAAAGTGCGGAGGATCCTTACATTTTTATATCTACTATAAGTAGCATTATTACGTTCTTCTTTATAGATAATATTATTATCCTTTTCCGTAAGGAATACCGTAAGGCTATAGACGATTTTATCCGTCGCTTTAAGCAGAAGTATATAGTTATTAACCGCGGAGAGCTTACCTATTTCCCTAGGATAAGGATCATCCGGGACCGTAAGCAGCGAAAGCTATAGTTATGCTAGGACGTTTACTTAGATAAGATTGCTTCTAAGTTTAGTTTAATCCTTACTTCTATAGTTCTACGGCCTATTTCGACCCTTTGCCCGTTCCTACTTCCCGAGAAGCTAGAGAAACACTAAGGATAGGCCACGGATGACTAAATCCACTACTTTTAGTCTTTAGTCGGTTCCTATAATTACGCGACTATTTCTACCCGTCTCGACGCCGTAAAATCGTCGAATTCGTTAGCGGAGCATATATAGAACCCGTCTACGCTCTATATTAAGCTCGTAGAAAGCTTAGTAACTTACTTATACGAATCGCGTTTCCTTACGATTAAGTTTTCGGATATAGACGAGTAAGAACTCGTTATAGCTTCCGATACCGCTTACGCCGACGACTTAGACACTCGTTATTCTTTTAAAGGCTATTTTATTAGCCTATTTAACGGTCTAATTGCGTAGAGTGCCTGGAAACAATCTATAGTTACTACTTCCTCTACTAAGGCCGAACTTCTTATAGTCTCTTCTACCGCGAAAGAGCTAATTTCTATCCTTCGTTTATTTAACGATATTTCCCTATAGCTAGATATTCCTATTCCTACTATTTAGTGTAATAACACCTAGACAATCCGCTTAGTTTCCGCCGAGATTCTAAAGAGTTAGACCGCCTTAAAGCACGTTAAAATTTATAACTGCTAGGCCCGATAGGAATTCTTATGCAATACTTTTAATATTGAATATATCCCTTCTAACTAGATAGTTGCGGATAGATTAACTAAATTACTTCTACGATAACGTTTTTAAACGTTCCTTCGCTAGCTTCGACTTACGGATATTTCTTCTAGGATCTAAGAAGAAGTCGATAATAATTCTAACTAGCCGGAAGTTATTCCCTTCTAGCTAGGGGGGTATATTAATATCACCGTCTTCCCTATTTGCTTTCCCCTAGGAAATCCCCGGTTCCTCCCTAGATTCCGCTATAGAATTCTACGGGCTTCTACGGGCATTACCCCGCACTTCTACGGGCGTATTTACCTACTTTTCTTCGGTTATATTTTACTATAGTTTTACGGTGATTTTACGGTTATTTATACGGACTTTACCCGTAAAATCTCTTCCCTTCTACGGTCTTCTACCGTAGAATTCTAATTCTCTTCTACGGTCTTTTACCGTAGAATTCTAATTCTCTTCTACGGCTTCCACCGTAGAATTCACCGTGGAATTTATTAGTCTTCTACTAGGCTGCTTATTTATTTGCTAACTGTATGACTATTTCTCATACGGATGCGATTTATTATTTACGACCGGCGCTTTCGACCGGCGACTCCGTCCGACTCTTTCTTTTACCTCTTTTCCTTATTTCGTCCGAGGGATTTCCCTATATATAGAGACTAGTTAGCCCTCCTTATTAGAAAAGACAAGAGCTATTATTCTTAGTGATTTGCATCCTTTACAGCTTCTAATCCTTCTTTACAGGCTGTTTTAGCCTTAGAGCCTCTCTTCTACTTAATTGCTATCACACTAATGTCGAGGACCCGACTGCCTAGCGTTCGATAATTAAGGAGCCGCACACACAGCAGAGGGCACGCAGCAAAGGGCACGCAGCAGGGCACGCAGTAGGGCACGCAGCAGAGCACGCAGCAGGCACGCAGCAAGGCACGCAGTAAGGCACGCAGTAGAGCACGCAGTAAGGCACGCAGTAAGGCACGCAGCAGAGCACGCAGCAGAGGGCACGCAGCCGGGAGCCGGGCACGAAGCATACATCGAGAAGCCGCCGAGCCGCACACACAGTAGAGGGCACGCAGTAGGCCACGCAGCCGGGCACGAAGCATACATTAAGGAGCCGCACATATAGCAGAGGGCACGCAGTAGGGCACGCAGCCGGGCACGAAGCATATATTAAAGAGCCGCATATATAGTAGAGGGCACGCAGTAGGGCACGCAGTAGGGCACGTAGTAGGGCACGCAGTAGGGCACGCAGTAGTAGGCGCGCAGCCGGGAGCCGGGCACGAAGCATACATTAAGGAGCCGCACATATAGCAGAGGGCACGCAGTAGGGCACGCAGTAGGGCACGCAGTAGGGCATGCAGTAGGGCACGTAGTAGAGGGCGCGCAGCCGGGAGCTAGGCACGAAGCATATATTAAGGAGCCGTATATATAGTAGAGGGCATGTAGTAGAGGGCACGCAGTAGGGTATATAGCGAATTAACTAAATTAAGGCTATATACGATTTATATAGCCCTCTTAATTGCTATATACCTATACGGAAAATTTAGTAGTAGGATATAAGCGCGCGGGGTACGTATAGAAAGAGTAAGGGTATACCTATCTTACTATATAAATAGAGATTTCGTGCTATGCAAATAGTAAGACTCTTAATAATAGTATACTACTAATTAGCGAAAGACTTATTATCGAGGACGTCCTAAGGAATACTAGCGATAATAAAGGCGGCCCGGCTAGTAAGCCGGCTAGCCGCGTAGAGAATACGGTCTTACTCCGTAGGGTATAAGGCGGCGTCCTAACGGAGCTTAATAGTAAGGCCGTCGCGCTAGGTCCGGAAAGCCTCCTAACGTTGCTTTTAAGTGCCGGAGTCGCCGGCGAACCTCTTAGGGTCGGCGATATAAGAACGGGTAAAGGCAAGGGCGGGGGCGGGGGTAAGGGCCTAGTCCTAAGCCGCGTTACGTTCGGTTAAGACGAGGAGAAAGGATATAGCGCGGTTAAGCTAACGCTAAAGATCGGCAGCGTGCTTTTAGGCAACGGCTGCGTGCTCTTAAGCGACGAGCACTCTTATATCTAACTTAACGTAAGCATTATTAAAGTAAGTAAAGGCCTTAATCTAAAGGGCGCGGAAGTCGGGAGTAGCGTTAGCCTAAATATAGGCGAACGTGCCGAATATAGGCCGTTAGGCTTAAAAAAGGGCGGCGAGGCGGGGGTAGTAAGAAACGTACTCGGTCTAAGGTTTTAGGTCGGTAGGAGCCGGCGGGGTAACGGCTAGGGTAGCGGACGGAGGATCGGCCTTTATATAGTCGGTTATCGCAGATTATAAGGCAAAGGGTAAGGAGGGAAATCTATATAATTCGCGTTGAGACGGCGTATCTATACCGGGAAAATTCTAATAATCGAGGAAAACTTAGTTAAAAGGGTCCGGCGAGGAGGCGGACTTATATCACAAAGAGGGGAGATTAGAAAAGAAAGGGGTAAGATAGCGAGATTATTAATTAAAGGCAATTGGATAAAAATAGTAGATTAAACTATAAGGGAACGAGCTTAAGGGGGGGTATATAATTATTATTAATCTACGAAGGGATATAGCTATAGACTAGATCTAAATATCTATATATACGATATAAAGGTCACGTAGGATAATATATAATATAACCTAATACTATAATAATATAGCTCGCTCTACCTATAACTCGTGCCTTCTAATTACGAATTAAGCACCCGACGACTTTAGCCTTGTCGGAATATAAACCGATGTTAATATTACTATTGTAAAATCACCGTGAAATTACGGTGAAATATAACCGAAGAAAAGTATGTAAATGCGCCTATAGAAGTGCGGGGTAAATGCCCGTAGAAGCCCGTAGAATTCTATACTAGAATTTAAGGAAGAACCGGGGATTTCCCGGTAGAAAGCAAATAGGGAAGACGGTGATATTAACAACCGATAACACCCTAATGCTCGGTTTAGACAGTTTTTCGGCCTAGGAAGAAAAAGAGCTTAAGATAGCTTAATTTCACGCTAAGCAGAAGGCTTAAATAACCCTAGGGAATGCTATAGACTTTAATAAAGCAAAACTAACGCTTTA
This sequence comes from Ophiocordyceps sinensis, assembly GCA_012934285.1. Lineage (NCBI taxonomy): Eukaryota > Fungi > Ascomycota > Sordariomycetes > Hypocreales > Ophiocordycipitaceae > Ophiocordyceps > Ophiocordyceps sinensis. The sequence goes on along the minus strand of JAAVMX010000004.1, from coordinate 9,879,958 downwards.
CGACGACGTTCTACTCCTATAGCAGAAGGGATAGGCCTTAAGGATCGAGGTAGTCGACTTAAGGGCTTGTGATAAAGCCTAGCAGTACCTTAAGCAACGCGCTCGTTCTACGTACGTCGCCTCTATCTATTAGCCTAAGGCCTTATTCGATATCTCCGTAGTAGCCTAGGTCTAAGCCCCCGAAGAGAAGGATTATAACATCCTTAATAAGCGCCTTTAATAGCAGATCGACTATTAATAACGTAGACTTATATACCGACTAATTAATCTCGAGATAGCTAAACTCGTAGTATTTATAGATAGCTTATTCGTAAATAACCGAGACCTTTCGTCTTAGTTAGGCTTTATTATTACGCTCGTTAATAAGACCGAGCGTATAGATACGCACTCCCGGATTAATAGCAATATTATCTATTAAAGCTCGACGAAGTATAAGCGAGTAACCTATAGCGTTCTTACGAGCGAGATCTACGGCATAGTTAACGGTATAGACCTTAGTATTTCCCTTATTACGACCTTCCGTATAGTTACGGAACGGCTTTAGCTCTTACTAATCCCTCTTATTATATACACTAACTTATACTCCCTCTACGAATGCCTTATTAAGCTCGGCACTATAAAGGAGAAACGTCTAATAATTAATATTATAGCGTTGCGTTAGTCGTATAAACGACGGGAGATTAAGGAAATTAGGTAGATCTCTAGGGAAGATAACCCCGCTAACGCTATAACGAAGGCATCGCTAAACAAGGCCCTTAAACGCCTTATCGATATAAATAGCCTCTCGATTAGGATAGAAGCCTTCGTCCTTCGCCTATAGCTACCTATAGTCCCCCCTACGGTATTCCCTTTATTCTACCCCCTTTTTCATTTATATTTATTAAATATATTTATTAGGCCTTCTACCTAATGTATCGTTCTTCCTATCTCCCTTTGTTTAGATTATAGACTTACTGTTTAGCAACTATAAAGAAAAGTTGCTAGTGTAGGAATAAAGGATATCCGTTCTTTAGGCACGATTGCAATCTACGTGATTAAATAGATCACGTATAGGCAACGCCCACACGGATGCGTTATTAACCACACAATGCATCGTATGTATCGGGGACCCCGGTGATAGCGTTACTAACTCAGCCGCCCTTACGATAATTAAGTTATTAACTTAATCGCCCTTATAGGCATAGCCTCCGACGTCGCAATAAGGGCTCGCAAAGGGCCGGCTTTAGGCCCTATTAATATACGCGTTTATAGCCTATATAAAGGGGCTATTCGTCGCCCCTTAGTTAATAGATATTATAGACTAATCCAGCTAGTTTGCAACCTCCTTTTGTTTGTTTAACTAACTAACATAACTTCTATTATAATTCTACGAGTAGCTTTATAAACGGTAAGGCTTCGCCTATAAATTCTAGCTTCCTTAATAGAGTATCGGTAGGATTTAATTTACCGGCTCGGTATTTAATTATAAAATCGAAAAGAGCTAGGTATATATACTAACGTGCTTATCTTTTATTAAAGGATATTTACTTTATAAAGCCTTAAAGGGTTTAATAATTTAATAAAACTTTAACGGTATTCGCCGCTCTTTCGACGTAGTATCGCTAGTATTAAAATAACTTAATAATAGTAAATATCTCTTAATTAAGTATGCCGTAGTTAAGCTTAAGGCTAGTAAACTTCCGTAACTAAAAAGCAATCGGATAATAATAGCCTTTATTATTAAGCTACGAAAGAATGCTAGATATTACGAAAATTAAAGCATTAGTCTCGATGCGAATTAGCCTTTAAGGGTCGAAGTATCGGAGAAGTAGGGCTATTATAAAGGCGTTTTTCACTACTTAAAAAGCTATTAATTCGCTAGTGTTTAGCTATACTCTTCCGGGTTTTCTTTCTTTAACGCTCCCCTTTAATAACATAGTAAAAGGGGCATAATGCTAGAGTATCTTAAAATAAATCGTCGGTAATAATTTATAAACCCGAAAAAAACTTAAATATTATAGAAAGATTAAGGTTCTTCCTAATTTATAATAGCCTTAATCTTAGCTAGGTCTATTGCGACTCCGTTAATAGATAGGATAAATCCTAAAAACTCTAGAGATTGCTTATAGAAAGTATACTTAAATAAGTTAGCGAATAGCTCTATATTCCTTAGTCGTTTAAGGAGTTATCATAAATATTCTATATGCTCCTTATAGGTCTTAGAAAAGATTAAAATATTATTAAGGTAGACGACGTAAATTATATCTACAAGGCCTTTAAGAGCTTAGTTAATATATAACTAAAATATAGTAAGGGTATTAGTTAATCTAAACGGTAATACTAAATACTTATAGTAACTATAGCGAGTACGAAAGGCTATCTTCTATTTATCTCCTCCTTTAATCTAGATGCATTAGTATACGTTTTTTAGGTTAATCTTCGAAAAGTACTTAGCCCTTTAATAATAGTCTATAATCTCCAAAATAAAGGGGAGGAGGTTGCGATTCTTATCGGTAATGCTATTAACCCCCCGGTAGTCTATATAAAGGCGTAAAGTGCCGTCTTTCTTAGGTATAAAAAGAATAAGAGCCTTAGCCGAACTCTTAGATTTCCGAATAATGCTATGCTTAAGGGACTAATCTAGCTACTCCTTAAGAACCTAAAGTTCGGATTAAGAAAAAGAGTATAGGTCTAAAGGCGGCTTAAAGTCGGGCAATAGGTTAATTACATAATCGGTGCCCTTCTTCCTTAGCAATAAATCGGCCTTATGCTTAGAAAACACGTCTTAAAAGTCTAAAAGAGTCGCTAGTATTTCCTCCCCCGTTCGCTTAAGGTTCGCCGAGTTATTATCTTTATTAGGAAATAGCATAAATTTTAAGTCCGGTATAACTATACAGACCCGTGCCTTATTCCGGCACTTATATAAAACCTTCTACGGCTAGCGTAATAATACCTTAGAAAGTGTTACGGCACTAGATAATAGCTAGATAACCTTATTGTTCTATAAAGAGGAGAAGAACTATAGAGGCTAAGGGCTCGTTTATATATAGGACTATATATTACATGGTATATTACTATATACTATATTATATAATATAGTACTATAATAGTACTCCCCCTCTAAAGACGATTTAGTCCCTAAATCGCTAAGAAATATCATTTTCGCTAGAAATAAGTATATAGTAAAGGAATCTTTTATAGGCGGGCTTAATCTAAGGGGCCCGGCTTATCTAGGTTACATCTATAGAAGCGTTAGATAGCTTTAAGGCAACCTTTTAGGTTATCTTCGGGCTGCTAGGTTAGTACTTAGTGATATTTCTATTTAATTAGATAAGTTAGAGTCGGGGCTTCGTTATCGTATACGTTAAGGATCTTCTTAAATTTATATATTTCTTTAATATTGCCGTCGTTATCGCGTTCCGCGATACGGCCTACGACGTTGCGTCGTTCCTCTCGATTAATCTATGCCTAGCCCGGTATTATTTCCGTTATCTAAAGCCGTACCTTAGACGTATAGAAAGACTTATTGACTTAGATATGCTTTAAGAGGTCGATAACTATAGCGCCGCGGTAGACCTCGAGAATAAGAAAAAGACCGTCCTATTTATCGTCCTATTTCTTCTTTAGGCGATTAGTAGTTATATTCTCTAATAAAACTATAACTATATTACCGGGTCGGAAGAGAAAGCCTTCGTCTTGCTTTATATTAGCATTATCCTTATATTTCTATTATAAAGCTTATGCGAAAGCTCGAAGCTAAACGAGGATACGGTCGAAATAACTAGCTATTGCGTCTACGCGTAGGAATTCCTTTTTTGCCTATAACGAGAGAGTCGGGGGTCGGGGACCTATAGGTTTAATGCCGAGACGAGGATTAAAGCCGTAGTTAGCGAAGAATAGAGAAATACCGGTTATTTCGTTTACTTAATTATTTATTGCGAATTTCGCGAGCGGGAGCTAGTCGACCTAATTATCTTAGGTAAAGCTAATATAGGCTCGAATATATTTATTTATCGTAGCGTTAACGATTTCGGTTTAACCGTTAGTCTCTAAGTGCTATACCGAGCTTAGTTTTAACGTTATTTATAAACGAATGCTAAGCTATCGCTAAAAATTAGAGATAAACTAAATGCCTTAGTTAGAGATAATAGTATCGGGTGCTTTATATAAACAATAGACTATATAGATAAAGAAGTTAATTAATTCTTTTATAGAAAGGCCGGTAATAGGGATAAAATATCTTATCTTCGTAAGCTTATTAACTATCGTAAGTATATTCTCGTAAGTCTTCCCGTTTTAGGTATACTTAAGGAGTATCGTAATATAATTAATTAATATATCGGCCTATAGCTAGACCGGTAGAGTAAAGGGTTTTAGGAATCTAGGTAAAGATAAGCGGGGGGTCTTAATCTAAAGATAGAGAGTACAGTCTTTAACGAACGTACTAGCGAAGTAAGAAATTCTTAGCTATTAGTATATTCGGTTTAATAGATTAAAGGTTTTTACCCTCCTTAGGTATCCTATTAAGCTATTGCTATAGGATCGATAAACGACTTTAAGGCGGAGATTTAAGGTATTAGGGACAAAGAGCCGGTCGCGGAAAAAGATACGTCTATTAATTAATTAATATTTAGATATATCGTAATATAAAAGCTTCCGGATATACTTTAGCTAGCGTTAGGCGTATAGGTCCTAGAGTATCGCTACTATATCCTAGGTAAGATTATCTTATTAGTATGCCTTATAGATAAGCTTATCGAGTGATTTACTAGCTGCGTTTAGTCTAAGGGCGGCGACTACGTTAAGGTCCTCCTTTAAGGTACGGAAATCGGTTAAGAGTTCCTTTAAGATAGTCGGGTCGACTTTCTCTTTAGGGATAACTACCTAATTTCGATAAAAGAGTCTATCGTCGTCTACGGTAGTTAGTCTATCGCTAAGGAGCCTACTAAAAGCGTTAGGGATAATTGCCTTATTGCTTAAGCGGTATATAATCACGAAGTTAAACTAAGAAAAAAACTCGGCCTAGCGCACTTATCGTTAGTTAAGTTGCTTTATAGATATAAACGTCTAAAGATTCTTATAGTCTATAATAACGTCGAACTCCTCGGTAGTCCCTTAGAGTTTTAAGCGCTATTCCTTAAGCGCTTTAACAATTGCTAATAGCTCTTTATTATAGATCTTATAGTTATACTTAAGGGTAGTATGCTTTAACGAAAAAAACGCAATAGGGTAAAGATATCCGTCGTCTCCGGTCTATAAAAGGACTCCTCCTAAGGCCTAATTTAAGGCGTTAGTTTTAATAACTATTTTCTTCGAGTAGTTAAAATAGGCTAAGACTAAGGCAATAGTAAAAGCACGTTTAAGGGCCTTAAACGCGGTAGCTTATTTAGGTTCTTAAGACTAACGGGAATCTTTTTAAAGTAGCGTAGTTATTAAGGAGATAATACTAAAGTATTCCTTAATAAAACGGCGGTAGAAGTTTATAAACCTAAGAATCTACTAGAGTTCTTTTACTAAAGTTAGGGTATTTTAAGCCGTAATTATACGCACCTTCTTAAGGTCTATGCTTATGCTAGATATCGAAATAATTAGTCCGAGGTACTTAGTCTTCGTTATATAAAACTCTAATTTCCCGATATCGATTTAAAGCCCTACGTTGCCTAAGCGTTAGATAACTATTCGTACGTAGTTCTTATATTCCGCCTTAGTCTTTAAAAAGACTAGTACGTTATTAAGATATGCTATATAGAAGTTATCGAGGGCATTATAAAGCACGTGATTAATATAGTTCTAGAAGGTCGATAGTACGTTATAAAGGCCGAAGGGGGTAACTAGTATCTCGAATAGTCTAAAGCGTATAATAAATACTATAAGCCACTTATAACCCTCGGCGATACGGTTAAACATAGTAATTACGTCTAGCTTTATATAAAACTTAGCGTCGTAGAGAGAATCTAGTATTTCGCGGATTAAAGGCAAAGGATATCGATTCTTAACTATAACCTAACTTAAACCTCGGTAGTTATAATAGATATAGATACTACCGCCCGGTTTATAAGCGAGGATTAATAATACCGCGGCTAAAGAAAAAGACTCCCGAATAAAGCCTTTATTAAGTATATCGTTAATCTACTTCTTAATATACCGTAGTTCTACGGGTAATATAGGCCGATTTCTATAGTATAGAGCTTATTTGCCTAATATAAGTTCGATCTTATAATCTTAAGGGCGGTATAAGGGGAGCTCGTTCGTATTCTTCGGAAGGAAATAAGGAAGCTTATCCTAGAATTCTTTTAGGAGTTTCTTTAGGATATCTGCCTCTATAACTTCCGGCTTTAATTAGAGGAATTTTTCTATATCGGCCTCGTCGACCTTTAGAAATAGAGATTCGGAATTAGCTATATCCTAGAGGTTTATCTAAAGGAAATTATAAAAACGTTTAGGGAAAGCGGCCTAAGCTACCTCTATTATATAGTCCCCGGCAATAACGCGTTAGAAAGAGGTTTTAGATAGTTTTAGGACTTTAACTAGGCCTACTAAGAGTTTATTAAAGAGTCGTAGATTTTCTCCCTCCTCGACTAGCTCGGCTAATTTAAATATACTAATTCGCATCGCTTAAATACTATCCTATTTATAGAATTAAATAAAGTTAACTACGCGTATATAGCGGATATCGTTTATATCTAAAGGTATTTAATCTTTCTATCGTATACGCCGGCGGGGGCGTCTCGTTTAGCCCTATCGGGCGGTAACGTAGCGACGGCCGGCGGTAAGACGAATAAGGAGTAGGCGAGCTACTAAAGTAGTCTACGGCGGAGTAGCCTTAAAGGCTTAAGTCTTAGGGGAGTTTAAAGGGCTAATCGGGGATATTAAGCGAGCGGTTTCCTAAGCGAATAGCTATATCCTTTATAAAGGATATTAAATCGGTTAGCTAGGGTTTAAGCGGTACGATGCCTACCTAGGTAGACAATCCTTAGTAAACGAGTCTATAGGTATATAACTTCCCGGTAGGATAGTCTAGTCTTTTAGGATATTAGTCTCTTCCTACTAAAAGGGAATTTCCGGTATATCTTCTATCGTTATAAAGACCCTTTATTTTAAGGTAAACCTTAGGGTAGTCTAAATCTCTACGACGTTAGAAAAATATACCTTTTAACGTAATTAGTGCCCTCCGGGCGCGGGAGTAATAAGAGTCCCAAGAGCCATCCTATCCTCGGCTATTATGCTTAAAGGTAGGCAGTATCTTATATAGTAATCGGAATCGAAGCGGACTTAAAGGGATTTCTAAAGCATAGTTAGTTCGTATTCCTAAAGCTAAGGGATGCCTAGGATAATTAAGGTAAAAGGTAATAGATTCGTAACGAAGAAGAGCATAAGTTTTATATACTCGCTAATAGTTATTTAGGCTATAAAATATTCCGTAATCTATATTAAAGGTATACCGTCGGCTAATCGAAGCGGTCGAGGTTTAAGGAGCTTCTTTATAGTAATATTATATTTCCGTACGATAGCGTAAAGATCGGCGAACGCTACGGTAGTATAGCTAGAATCTACGAGGGATAACGTATAAACGTAGTAAAAGGACTAAAACTAAAGGTTACGCGTAAAGGAGAGATAAGTATAGAGAAGGATTAACTTTTTATTACTATTCGACGAACTAATCCGAAGATCTATTCTATCTAAAAGCAACGACCTAATCCTCTTATCCTCCCTTATATATAACCCTTAGGAGCGACTTACTCTAAGGGTATATCTTTTAGCAGTAGCCTTAACGCCGGCACTCGCTTTATAAATCCGTATCCTTTTCCCTAAGGATACGGCCTTATTTATAGTCGGCCGTACGGACGAGCTAGCCCCGGCTATACCCGCCGCCGCGGGCGCCCTAAGATCCTTAGCTAAAGCTAGGGGAGGGGGCGCCCTAGCCCTAAAACTAGGGACTACCCCGACGTAAGGGTATTAAAAGCGGATTAGCTATTTTAGCTAGCTCGTAAGCCTCCTTCTAGTATCTAGGCTTACCGTAAGCTATATAGAGTTTATTATCGATCCTAAATTTACGTTTAGTATTAAAAAGCTAGTTAAGGTCTATAGGGTTACCGTATAAGGGTTAAGCTAGGGCGGTTAGGGTAAAGGTAGGTATAAGTATCGGCGGGAACTACGAATAAAGAGCGGCCTTCTTCTTAAGCTTTTAACGATAAGCATAGTTAGCGAGATTCTTTATAAAGATATCTATCTACGCTAACTACTTCTTATAGTCGGTGTCGGGGATCTTAGTCTATATATTCTTAATGAGATCGCTTATATCCTTTAAGATAAACTTCTAGAGGAGGTCGACTTACTATTCCTTTATCTTTCTTGCCTTACGTATATAAGCGTCGAGGTCTACCTTTTAGATCTAATAATTCTTATCGCCTTAAGGGAAATTATCGAGGATATTCTTAGCGGCTTACGTTAAGTCTAGAACCTTATACTGCTTGCCTAAAGCTACTAAAAGCGTCGTTATAGTAGGCTATTCCTACTTCTCCCTCTTAGATAGGTTAGCTATAATAGTAGCTATCCTATCTTTAACGAAGTCGTAGGCCTATTTACTAAGCCTATCGCTAATATAAAGGAGGCGGGCGCCGTCTAAGTCGAACTATATACTATTGCGAAGGAAGACACCTTATATCTTAAGTTCCTAAGCCTCGTATTTACGTTAACGGTCGGAGGTAGACCCCTTTTTAGTAAAGATCGGAGGGTCTACCGTCTTTCGTTTTCCTAACGACTATATTAGGGTTATCGTCTAAGACTATAATATCTTTATAGTTAAGATCGTAAGGTCTTTAGCCTCGAGAAGTTGCTCCCTCGTGGCTAAGAGCTAATCCTTCGTAGCTAAGAGCTAATCTCGTGTAGTTAGACGTTCTTTTAACTTAGCATTTCGGTTAACCTAAGAGGCCTCCGCTACGCGAAGGGACCGAAGACTCTCCTTAATATATATAAGAATGTATCGGGTATCTAAGCTCTAAAGGTTTTCCTAGGTCTCCTACGCGTTAGCGACCGGGACTACGTTATCGAACCTCTTAATCGCTTAGGCGATCTAAGGAAATTTACTAATAAACTCTTTAGCAAAGGCCTCTAGACCGTCGCCCGTAGCGTTAGAGGTTATAGGTATATCCGCTATAAGGAGGAAGGAGGAGTATTTAGTCTAGGGTATTATTAGGGACTATAAAAAAATTTCTATAGGCTATAAAGGTTTCTATAGGCTAGGAAAAATTCTTAAGGGCTTAGGGGCTTAAGGGAATGATTTCTTAGGGGTTGCGCTTAGGTCACGACGACTAAGGGGATAAGGTAATAGAGCTACTAGGACTATATTTATAAAGCTAGGGATCGCGACGGGGCGTAATAGGAGATAGAATAAACTATTATAGCATTAGATAATAGCTAGATAACCTTATTATTCTATAAAGAGGAGAAGAACTATAGAGGCTAAGGGCTTGTTTATATATAGGACTATATGTCCCGTGGCATGTCACTATATACTATATTATATAATGTGGTACTATAATAGAAAGGTAGTATTTAAACTATTAAGCACGCTTAAAAAGAACGATATAAATATATTCTTAAGAAAGTATAAGTATATCAAGCAAAACTAATACGTCGTTAGGTTTTAATCTATTATCGACGCCGATATAAGGGCGAGTAATTATCTTTCCTTATAGCGATTGTCTTAAAGTTAGATAAAAACTTCCTAGACTCTATATCGTCCTATCCACGTACCCCCGACTACCTTTAATCTAAGGGTCGATAAAAGAAGCTATCGTAGCCTTTATATTAAGCAAGATTTATATCTACTAAGTCTACTTTACTACCGTAATCGAGATTAATAATAATTTTATTAGGTATTCGCTTTAGTAGCTTTCTAGTAGAACGTAGTCTTTTAACTACCCTTACCTATAGCTTAGTCGAAGGAGAGGCATTTACTTTTACTTTTAGGCGTTTCCCTCCTTCTTCGTCGACTTTAAATCGGCTATAGTTCGGTTGGCTTTCGCTAGCGCTTAGTAATCGGCTTATATATAGCTTAGTTTCTTATAATACTAATAAATAACTATGCCGGATTAGCTTTCGCCGTTTCTTTAGGAATTTCCTCCTTAGTTATTGCTATAGCTATTCCTACTATATTTATTCCTACCGTTGCGACTATTACGACTATTTCCTTAGCCGTTCTTACGGCTATTACTACGACTATTTCTACGGCTATTTAAGGTTAATCTAGCGGCGTCTAAATCTTAATAGTTATTAATAGATCTATTTCGGCCTTTACGCCGGCGATAGCCTATCGAACGGGAGCCTTTTGCCCTTTAAGAAGAGGTTAAATAATCGTTAGTTAGCTTTACAGGGCGCTTTTTATTTCCTAAAGCATCTTAAAAGCGTTAAGCGAGTTAGACCATCTCCTTACGAGTGTTATCCTAAATAGACGCTAAATAAAGAGAGATTTAGTCCCGAAGATCGGGACGTAACTTTATAAAAAAGGAAAGTATATAAGTTTTTTTCTAGCGGACGTTTTAGGTATTACTTAAGGCAATCTAAGTAAAGACTAAAATCGAGGGAGGATTAACCCTCTTGTTAGCGTACTTACTATAGTTATATAGCTAAAAGAGTCTTATGATTAATAGTACCTTTAATTAAAAATAAGGTTTAATTATAAAAATTATATTAATTAATATAAAGCAATTCCCTCCCTATAAGGAGCTTTTTGTTAAGGTATCGCCTTTATCTCGCTTTATAATCTGCGTATATATAATTAAAAGGTATATAAGATTTTAGTCTTATTACGCTTAAAATAACGTAAAGCAGCGATAAAGGCATCCTTAAGATCGCTAATTTAATCGAGACGTTTTTAAAGGTTAGTCGGTTATAATAACTAAGGAATGTTTTTTATTTTAATTTCCTTACTATAACTCTCCCTCGATTCGGTTAACTATCGGCGACGTTTATATAAGTCCTTACTGAATAAGGTACCCTATTGCGAAAATTCCTCTCGAAGTTCCGTAATTCTATCTCTTAATCTCTTCTCCTCCTTAAGCTTTACGGCTCTTGCTTAAAGGGCTATAAGGATATCTATACGCGGAGGGGTAAGTTATAAAGGCCCGGCTTATATTTAACTTCGCGAAGGGATAGATCGAGCCCCCTTAGGTCGCGAAAAAAATAGTAATTGCGTCTTAAGACGTTTATTATAGCCCTTATATAAGTTAGTATATTTATCTTTAAATATTAATTCCGTTACGTAAGGTAATAGCGATAGGCTAGCGATTTAATAGCCGCTATAACCTATTCGGCCTATACGGCCTATACGGCCTATACGTCCCGAAACGCGCCTACCGTATAGCGCTATCGCTTTTAGGTAACTAAAAAAGAGAAGCTTTAGAAATTATAAGAAGATAGACTAAAGGTCCGTTTAGGAAGGTAAGAACGATAGTTAAAAGCACGAATAATCCTTTATTATAATACGGTTGCCCTCTTATAGTAATACTAAAGCTTGCCCCTCTTTTAAGATATATTAGGGCCTTAGGGATATACCCTTAGGCCTCGAGAGGGGTTATTAAGGACTAGTTAGCGACTAATGCCCGAATAGTCCCTAAGCTAAAATGTATTATCTATTATATATATATCCCTACCTCCCGACTCTATAGTTGCGCGGGTAGCTGCGTTATAACTAGAGGGGCCGTAAAGTTAGCTCGCCTCCTAGCTCTACTTAAAGGGGGGGTGCGTCGACCGTATAAACGAGCAGTAACTTAATAAAAAAATAGAGGTACCTGTTTTTTTAGTGCATCGCCCTAGTAAAATTAGGTAGACTAGTTTAGTTAAATCTTCGCTATAACTTTATATCCGTCCTTATATCTTACTTAATAAAGCGATATAATAATATCGTAATATCTTACGCGCTGCGATACTATCGCCGTTATAGTATAACGCTAAACGACGGGCCGACATATACTATAGCTTCTATAACGCTTATACTAGCGCTAAAACGATGTTATAGCCTCTCCTTTAGTAGAGCTATCTACCGTTTAAAAATATATTAATTCTAAGACGGGTAAGCATAATTACTCGCGATGTATATACTATAACCTTAAGATACGAACCGTCGCGGGAGTAGAGCTCTTTACCTAAGGCTTTTACTCTTCGATTATATAAGCGGCTCGCGTGCTTAAAGTCTCTTATTAACGCCTTCGTTCTTACATTTAAAGGCATTAGTCGGTTACTAGCAATAGCGGTAATAAAACTCTGCTTACTATAATAGAGGAGTAGGAGGTGCTCTTATAGGCATATCGTCGGATTACTTAAGGGCACTATATTAAGACGCGTACTCTATAGTAGTATACTAACGCAATACTTAAATCGAATAGCAGGAGGGGGAAGGGCAGATATAGTATAGCCTCGCGATTTTAGGTAAAGCGATTTATAAAGCGCTAGTGTTATTACTTCTATCGTCGTAAGGCATCTTTATAAGACGCAAAGCGTAAGGTAATGCAAGATCGAGCTTACGTTAAGTCCTTCTATAAGGGCTAGTCTAGCTTTATTACGGAATACTATATCTATTAAGAGAATATCTAGAATTTTAACGAGACTAGCTTTATAGTCGGCTTCCTTTAGAAAGGCACCTTTCTATAGACCTTTAATAAGATCGATAAGCTAATCCTAAAAGATTCCTACGATACCGTCTCTATAACTACGGTCGAGGCGGTCTCGGCTATTAGAAAATTTATACCCTCTTTTATTATCCTTCTAGGAGTTAATATTCCGGTTAAATAGGTTAATAACTCGCTTAAGGACGATACGGTCCTAGCAATTAGCTAGAAGGGCTATATAAACGATATTATCGCTATTAAGTGGATTTATTACTTCGAGGAGTTTATACGGCCTTCTATTTTAGGTAAGAAGCGGCTGCTTCTTATAGATAGCTGCGAGAACTACTTAACCGAGGAAATCATAGGTTTTTGCCGAAATTATAACATCGAGCTCTTCCCCTTACCGCTATATCTTACACACCTTCTTTAACCTCTTAACGTAGGCGTATTCCGCTCCTATAAGCACTAGCACTAGGAGGTGCTATATCTGAAGATTACGGACGGCGCCTTTGATTTTAATAAGACCGACTTCCTCTTCTACCTTAAGAGATACGCAATCGCACCTTTAAAAAGACTACGATCCGCTCGGCCTAGGCAAAGTATGGCCTTTTCCTACACGACCCGAATGTTATACTAGGCTAGCTTTAAGATGCGCTCTCGTTATTATTAATTAATATTAATAAGAGGACCTTACTTAGCTATCTTAAAGAGTGTAAGGGTCTTTAACTATTGTATAAGATTAGGCCTACGGCTTAATCCGTGTAGTTACGTGCGGGGCGGGCAAGGGCAGCGTATAGGGGCATATACCCGCACGCATATATACGCATACATTTAGTCCTTTATAGAAGATTTCTATACCTATATAGAGGGCACTTATGCGATTACTTTACTTACCTTATTATAGTATCTTATATTAATTTTTTTACGAACCTTACAAACGGCTAGCCGCTATAATAATAGCGCTAACGGACCTATAGAAAAGAAAATAGTAGACGCTTTATAGGACGATCTTTTAGCGGAAGTCTAACGGCTCTACGATACGCAGTAGTAAGAGCTATAAATAAACGCCTAGCAGCATTAGCTATAGGTAGAGGCCTAATGCATATAGGTAGCTTAGGAGGCCTATATTCGGGGTCTAATAGAGAGGGTTCGCTAAGGGCGTGCGATAGATAATTCCGCGTATCCCCTAGCGGCCTAAAGTAAGGAGTAGCTATTAGCGCTATTAGGCCGACTAGCTAGCGACCCGGTAAGACGGAGGGAACTACTCGTAGTTCTTAAGGGCACGTTTAGCTCGACGGAAGCTTCGAGGTTCTCTCCCCCCTTCGCCGATATAGAGCCGACGTCTATACCCGAGTGGACGGACTTAAAGGCCGCCTTCGGTAAGCGGAAGCCCTTACCGTAGCCGGAATAGGATAGTAAGCCTAAATCCTTCTATTTTTTCCTATATCGCCTTTAGAGTAAATTTACAATCGACGAGAAGTAAGGCCTTAATAGCTGCCGCGATACCGCTTAATATTCGCTATTCTATACGCTACCGGAGCCTTTAATACGATAGGTCTTAGGGTTTTAAAAGAGTAGCGGCCTTAGTGCCGCCCGTAACTATAAAGCCTTTTCAACTACCTTATATACGCATTTAGGAACGTATAGGAATAGGAGAAGGCGTAGGATAAGCTACGGACCCTCTTTTAGAAAGACGGCTAGCCGTTTAAGGAATTCCTCCTTAAATTTAAGGAGACTATTACTTACGCTATAGGCTATACTATCTAAGAGGATAGTGCTAAGCTTACGTAGTTATAGGGCTCTATCTCCCCGGCCTTACGTAAGCTGCTTATCCCTATCGAGATGCCCTCCGACTCCTATAGGTACGTAAGCCGCTTAATAAAGGTCGCGTAGGGGTATAAATAGACTCCGCGCTTTTAAAAGCTCCGGAAGCGCACCGACGGAGTAAGCACCCTTAGGGCTATAGCCCCCCTACCGCCGCCGAGGTCCGCTCCTAATATAACGGTAGACCGGGATAGCGACGTTATTATAACGGCTATACGCTTAGCGTACGGTAAGAAGGAGAAGGCTAAATCGCCTACGACCGCCGCACCGGCCTCGTCGGATAAAAGGGCTTAGTAGGCAATAACTACGGAGCTTTAAAAGCGGCGTAATAACGGGCTTTACTTATATTACGGCGTGCGCGGCTACCTTATAGCCGCTTGCCTATATAAGCCGGCCTAAAGGCCGGTACGTATATAGGCTACCTATACGCCCGCTCTTAAGTTAGAGGATAACGAGAGGGTTCCCGCTCCGCCCCTAGCGGAGGGAAATATATCGCTCTAAAGTGCAGACGGGCCTTAGAGCCTAATATACTAGCGCTAGCTAAGAAAGAGTTAACGGACCGTATTAAAGCTAAGCCTACTTTAATATTAATTATCGTTAATAAGATTAATCTCCTCTCTGCTTTTATAAACGAGGGATGCTAATACTACGCCGCGATTAATAAGGCATTCGCTTAAGATTTACGTTTACTAGTAGAATAAATACGACTAAGATAGGTAAAAGGAGCCTTTAGCGTAATAGAGGGCGCGGAGATTAAAGGTATCGCTTAGGTAGCTACGGAGGTCGACGGTTATACGCAGCTGCTTATCGCGTATATAATCACTTAGTTAAAGTTCCCTTTAATTCTAGGTAAACCCTAGCTCCGTTATACGGAGTCTTTCTCTATATTATATAAGAGGAGGCTTTAGTATAGACCTTCGTAACGTTAGGTATAGTATAGGGCCGATAGGGGTAAGGACGAGAGCAAGTGCCTTAAGGAGCTATAGGCCGCTTAAGAAGTAATAGGTTCCGTATTTATTAGTATTATTAAGCGAATCCGCAGACGTTAGGGAGCGGCAGCGGCGTCGGTAGCGGTATACTCCGTAAGCCTAGCGGATATTAAGAAAGCACTACGGCTTAAGAAGCGGAGGACGGAGCTTAAACTACGGAAGATAATCCCCGCGTAGTTCTACGACCTCCTTCCGCTCTTTACGAGGAGTAAGGCTAATAAGCTTAACTTATATAAGCCTAGCATTAACTACGCTATGCCCCTCCGCTAAGAAGCTAACGGCAACAATATAGTTCCGCCCTTTAGGCCGCTATATAGTATATCTTAAGACGAGCTTTTAGTCTTAAAAAAGACTTTACTTATCCTGCTTAATAAAGGGTTTATCTAAGCTAGCTCGTCGGAAGTAGCGGGCCCGGTCTTATTTACGTAGAGGCCTAGTAGTAGGTTACGATTTATTTGCGTCGACTATTGCGCCTTTAACGTAATAACTCGTCTAGATCGGTACCTACTTCCGCTAATTAAAGAGATACTCCGTAATATCGCAAAGGCAAAGTAGTTTACTAAACTAAATATCTATAAGGCGTTCTATAAGGTACGAATCTTAGAGGGTAACTATAATAGGGTAGTAGGCAGAGTAATTATATAGGTGCCCTTTATATAGGTATTGAAATTATCTATAAAGAACTAAGTATAGGCGTATATATGCATACGGATTTATAGCTCTACGCACGTACCCCTTTATCCGCACGTGCTTTTTACCTTTATCTGCATAAGCCTTTTACCCTTATTAACATAAGCCTCTTTCCCCGCCCGCACATGCCTTTTTCCCGCTTATATATAAGAATGCGGATTAGGTCATAGACCTAATCTTACTAATAGTCGAAGACCCTTATATAAGACCTTTACCCTACCTAAGTAATGCACTAGGCACTAAGAATGTGTGTGTAAAGAAGGATGATTCTATTAGGTAGGCGTAAGCCCCGGGAGCTAGGAATAGCTCCCTACTATCTTATCTATAGCTGATTACATTAGCCCTAGCATACAGCATAAAGGATGCTTTATATATATTAGAATGCCGGCTCGAAAAAGAAAACACTACTGCCTATAGTAGTTATAATACAATCCTAATTAGGCAATTAAGAGGAACACTCCTATTGCCTAAATCCTTCCTTTTATTCTTATAAGTTATGCTTATACCTGCTAGTAATTATTCCTCTAATCGTTCCTTCTGCTAAGCGGCCTTCTTGCTTTATATAGCGCGTGCTAGAGGGCGACCCTAGAACTCCGCGATGGCTTTAGCAGAGACCTAGTCGGCTCGGACCTATTAGTTATGTATAGCGGCCTATCCCTTCTATCGTACGAGGTATTCGGTTATAGGTGACTTCGACCGACCGATGCGACGAACACGGATGTCTATTAAGCGTTCGACTTTATAATGCTAATCCCTTTCGTTAGGTGCTTCGATATCGCGAGCGGCTTCTATAGGTCTAGGCTCGAGCTCGACGTAATGCCCTTCGTGCGCGAGCTTAAGGTACTAAATAGAAACGATTAGGTAGATTCGGACTTAGCTAAGGAGCTCGAGCTCCGCCACGAGGTTATTAACTATACGCTTAATAACGAAAGGACCTTCTCGTTGCCGCGACTATTTCTTTAGCGGCTAGCTAGGCTTATAATAGCCCGTATATAGCTTTAGGTAGACTTTATTACTAGCTTTAAGAAGAACCGGCCGGTGTTTCGCGTTATACCGCTGCTTAGCCTTTATAGCTACTAGGTCTATAGCTAGGCTCGCTTATCTACGGGTGACTTCTCGTAAGTAGGGCAGTTCGTCCGTAGTAGTGCCTAAGATATTATCGGCAGCTTCTAACGGTCTACGTATATTAAAGCCGAAGATAGATTTATAGGCGGAGATCTTCGTACTAGCGTTAAATACCGTGTTTAGATTCTACTAGAGGGCGGGGATTATTATCTTCTAATCTAGGCTAGGATCCTCGATATAGGATATTCGTAGAGCGGTCTCTACGGTCTAGTTGCGCCGTTCGGTAAGTCCGTTAGCCTATAGGTAGTAGGCGGTAGTTATTGCAATTTTAGTGCCGAATGCGCTTTAAAGGCCTTTCTAAAAGTCGGATATAAATTTGCGATCCCGGTCGCTAATAATAGTTCTTAGTATGCCTTAATTAGAAAGAAGTAACTAACGGGCTAGGCTTTAAGCCTAGTCCTTTATGCCGTACTTTACGTTGCCTAAGATTAGCAAGCATCTCTTGCTAGTTAGGTAAGTAACCGTAAGAAGTTAGTTAAAGATATTAAAGCCTAGGATCTGCTATAGGGAGCTTGCTAAAGGTAAGGGCGGTATATCGGTTATAAAGTCTATCGCGATACTCTATATTAGAAGTAGCGGGGGGCGAATAGGCTTATAGCTGCCGGTAAGGGTCTATCGGTCTATTTAGCTAAGGCAATAGGCTTTATAGGCCGTAATATGCTTCTTTACCTAACGGGTGACTCCGCGAATTAAGTATATCTCTAGGTCCTTAATTATACGGACGACGCCGAAGTGGTTTTTATCGTTGTAAGCTGCCGAGATTATAGATAGGACGAGGGCGTTAGGGATGCACAGCCGGGTAAAGCCGTCGGGGCCTTCGTAGTATAGGAGCTTATCGACTATAAAGAACGGTATGCCGCGGCGTTTAAGCTACGCCTTTGTTCTTGCTATAGAGTTAGTGACTATAGCTCCTCCTTCTAAGGGCGAGGAAAGACTCTCGATAGCGTCCTCGCTGTCCGCGATTATCTAAAGTATTCGCTTATAGTAAGGGTTATTATCGTAGGCGACGGCGAATTCCTCGCGTTTCTTAGGAGCTATAATAGCTTCGGAGGCTACTAGCATATCGTTAAGCATAGTAAAGTCAGGGCGGCGACGGTTAAGCAGCTAATCGGACTCCTCGGCTAGTAGGCGACTAAAGGCGTCGGGAATAAAGTTCTTCTTGCCGGGGAGGTAATAAACCTCGATGTCGTACTTAGAGAGATAAATTAAGGCTATAACTAGACGACGGTTAGCTCGGTCTATGCTAGAAGTATCGAGGGTTCTCTTAGCGACGATCTGCTTAATCGCGGAGTAGTCGGTTAAGACTACGAGCGGAAGGGTTAACGACTATACTATAGTACGCATCTTCTTTACAGCCTATACGAGATAGGCGACCTCTAGTTCTAAGGGACTATAGGACTGCTCGGCTCTCGTTAGAGTGCGGGAGAGGAAGCAGATAGGCATAATGGCTTTAACCGGAATAGGCTAGCCTAGCTGCTAAACGGTGCTGTCCCGGAGATAGAAAAAGACAGCTGCGAAGCCTCGCTATAAGGAGGCGTTAATTTAGCAGAATAGCCTCTTCTACGGGTCTATATAGTGAATTATACGGCTAGAAGTGATTTCCTTCTAAAGGGAGGCGAAGGAGGAAAGCTCGGCTAAGGTCGGCTAGAACGCTATAACTCGCGTATAGGACTTTCGCTTATTAGGGTTCCCGTTCTTAACCTTACCGATTAAGCGACCCTAGGCTAGAAGACTAGTCTTACGATCCTATAGAGGGGCGATAGAAGCGCCGTAGTATAGAATAAGATTGCGAATGTACCTTATAGCGCCGATATAGTGTTTAAGAGCGGCGAGGTTATCGGGGAATAGGAGCTTTGCGAAGGCAGCGAGCTAAGGCAGCGAGCCTATGCTTTATAGTACTTATCCCGAACGCGTCGATACGAAATCCGAGCAACTCTACGGAAGGGTAGCCGATCTAGCTCTTAGTAAGGCTTATAGATAGATTAAGCGATGCGAAGAGCTTAAAGATAGCCTCGAGATATTAAAAGTGTTCCTCTTCCGTAGCGGAGTAAATAATAATATTATTAATAAACGCGCGGCTATAGCCCTAGTGCGGACGGAGAACTCGGTCTATATAGCGTTATACGTACGCTAGGCTATTGCGAAAGCCGATAGGCGCAACTATTAGACGCTTTAAACCTTAATGACTTATAATAGTAAACCTGCCTTAATGCTTAAGCTTAACTCGAAACTAATAGAAGAAGGCGGAAGCGTCGATAGTAGTAATAAAACGGGCGCCTAAGAGTTTAGCAATAATAGAGCTTTATAGTAGCAGAAGGTAGGAATCCGGGATAGTAATACTATTAACGGCACGTAGGTTAATAACGACTCGGCCTTTAGTCTCGCCTTAAGCTATACGCTAGACTATAAAGATAGGTGCTACGAACGGCGTAGGCTCGTCGGCCTACTCTAAGAGACCCTGCTTATAAAGTAGGTTAAATGTGTCGTCGATAACCTTCCTATCGCGGAGCCCTTATAGGTAAGGCCTCTAAGCGACTCGTTTTTTATACTAATTGTCGATTAAGGGGACTATTAATTCCTTTCCGGGTTTTACGACGGCGGTGCCTATATCTCGCTAGAGCTAGGAGTATTTCTTAAGAAGCTTCTTAACGCGGCGCACGAAAGAGGGGATATAGTCGAAAATATAAATACCCTCTTTAGTGTATTTCTCTTATAGCTCCGGTAGACGCTAAACGTGTGTTTAGTATAAAATACGGCTGGAGAAGGGATCCTCGATTCTATCCGCGGCGTCTGTCTCGATAGCTACGGCAGCTGCCGTTACGTTAGTAGCGGCTGCTGCGAGGTTCTAGCGAACCTTAGACTACTTAGCGGGTCTTGCTAAAGAAGCTATAACGTAGGCGTAGATAGAGTCGGATAGCGAAGGCGTTAGAGAAGTGCCTAGAATAGGAGCTTCTACGGGTTAAGATATAGCGGGAGCCTATAGACACTCGAGGACCTCTTGCGTAAGCGGGAAAGTGCTCGCAACGTTAACCGATAAATTAATAGAAGAAGCGGTAGTAGCAATAGCGGTTCCTATAGAGGAGGGTAGCATAGCAGCGGCTCTAAGAGTAGGTGAGATTATTGTAGCTAGTGTTAGAGCCTTTATAGCTAATTTCTAGGACGGGGCGGCAAAATAGCCAGACTCCTAACACTCCTATATCTAGCCAAGCTTCTACTTACGCTTAATAACGAGGTTAACGTTCGTGCTATTAGTGATAAGGATAGCAGGAAGAGATTTAGTATCGACGATACTATAGATAGCATTAGCGTAAGAGGCGAAGAACGTATAGGCGCGGTCTTTAGGAAGTTCCTTTTTAAATGCAAGGACTATAAGGGTAGTGCCGGGCGGTATAATAGTCTTTTAGACGGCCTAGATACGGCGAATAACTTTACGGGGCTATTTATAGATGTCGAATAGGATTTTAAACCCGTCGAGCACTCTAATGCGAATAACTTCCTTATTATAATTAAGGGATCCTCGGTATAGCTTAAGGAAGGCATTGCCGAGAAGTGCGCCGGCCTTTACCCTAGAGACCTAGGCGGAACAAGTGAATTTAGCTATAGCTGCTTAGGCGGTCGGGCTAGCTATAGTGCCACGCGCGTAGAAAGAAAACGTGGCCTAGTCCTCGCAAAAAGAACGACCGTTAACTCCGTTAATAGTGACCGGAGGCTTCTTATCGACGGTATAGTTAAGAGTCTAAAGTAGGTCGCGATTAATTATAGGCTTGCTATAGCTAGAGTCGGGGCAAACTTAGACTTCCTGCCTACTAGGTTAAGTAGAGACCTTAATCCTTATATAGGAGTATAAGTACGGTAGGGAATCCTAATCCTATTAAGGCTCCTCGGCTTTAGCTTTTAAGACCTAATCTAGTCGGGGTGCTATAGTAAGCGCTACGTGAAAAATAGGCTCCTTAACGATAGGTGCGGGAAGAATAAGCTCTAAGGCGGCGGGGGCATTAGGCTTAATAACGATAGGATTAGAGACGTTCCCTACGGTAATAGGAGGGGATTTCTTATACCTAAGACGGAGGTAAGAGAAGAGGGCGTTACGAGAAAGAAAATAGGTCTTATAAACCTTATAGGTTAAAGGCTTAAGCGCGCGCTCTTTACTACGGAGCTACTGCTTAGATATATAGCAGTTAGCATATATATGCTCCTTAAGCACGGAGGCGAGGGCGAAGGTACGGTCGTAGGTGCTATATTTAAACTTGCCGGCCCGTTCGGTAGGGTAGCGGGAGTTTATATAGCCTACGAAGTTAGCCTCTAAGGAGGCGTAAAAGGAGGCGTCGTCCTAAGAATCGTTTAAGTATAGCTCGTTACTAGCTTCGTCGCCGCTAGGAGCAGTCTTCTTATCGCTTTAATATTTCGACTTAAAACGCACTTTTTTCTTATTATTATTACCCTTATATTTACCTCGGCGGTATTCCGTTCGGTTGTCTCGTCGGTCGTCCCGGCGAGGGTAACGCTTATCGTAGCATAGCGGGCGTAAGCTTAACTAATTACGGTTATTACCTAAACTTCGTCCTTCGGGACTACGGTTGCGATTATAACCTTAGTCCTAATCCCGACGGTTACCCTAACGGTAGTTATTGCCTTAGTCACCTTAACGATAGTTATCGCGACGATTATTACGATAGCTATAATCGCGGTTACCTTAACGGTAACTATTGTTACGGCGACGGTTATCCTAACGGTAGTTATTATCCCGACGGGAAAAGCTACCGCGGCGAGAACGGTCTTAGTCTCCGGAGACATATAGCTTAAGGGAGGCTATAATAAGGGGCTTCCGTTCCTTAATAATGTAAATCTATTTATCGATTAAGGTCTTCTTCGTAGGAATAGGAAGAAGCGAGGAAATCTAGACGGCAATAAGAGGATAGATAGCCTTAATAATTTAGGCATCTTTGCCTATCTTAAGTTAGCGGGCGAGCGAAACATTTCTCTAGATTTATTACGCGAGAGTAATAGAGCTAGAGGACTATATAGATATCGTATACCTTTCCTTATAAAGTTCCTTTAAGACATCGGCGTTAGGACGCTTAAAACGCTTAGTTAAGAACTTATAGAAGGTTCTAAAGGGGGAGGAACTAAGGATATCGCGTTATTCCGCTATAAGCTTACTTATATACTATATAAGAGCTCCTCCTACTAAGAAGGAGAGGTAATATAGGCAAAGGGCGAATAGATTCTTATCCTAATAGATCCTTAAACGCTTTATAAAGAGATAAACGTTTGTATAGATAATCTTTCTATCGCTAAGAGCGATAATGCCTAGGTTCTTCGGATTATGCTTATCTAGGTTAAAAGTACTAATATTGTCCCGTTTAAGGCGTTTAGTAACGGCCTCGTCGTTATAGGCTAAGGAGGAGGTATAGCTCGCCTCGCGGTACCTACGCGGATTCGGATAGGACTTTAGGGGACGGCGGATAAAGCTATCATCGGACCTAGACGAATTATTATTATTATTATTATCCGAATCCTTCTATCGACGAGAATAGAAGGCCTACGAATACTTAGATAACTTAGACTAAAGAGAGAAATATAGAACCTAGGGTTATTCCTTAGGGTAATGCTGCTGTCTAATAGAGCGCTGCTTAGATAAGCGAAGTATTCCTTACGGACGAAGAGGAGGCTAATCTTCTAATTAACCGTTAGAAGGGTCTCCGTCGATTATTTCCGGGTTAAGAGGCACTACTCGGACTAGCCGATACACTAGAGTTATCGTAGCGTAGAGAGGAGTCTCCTTATCGGGAAGCTCGCCTATAAAACGAAGATACGCGCGAATTCCCTTTCGCTAAGTATCGGCGTGCTATAGATGCTTTTCCTTTACGGGCGGAAGATCTAAGATATTAAAGATAACCTCCGACTTAAAGGCTAAAGAGCCTAAGAGAACATAGGCTTACTTTATATATATTACGTCTATATTAGTAAAGGTCTTAATAACCCCTTCCGTAGGCAGTGTCTTAATTAACTTAGAGTAGCGAACGGCCTATTTTAATAGGTTATTGCAGTCCTTATCCTCTATAGCTAGTATAGCAGACTGCTTGCGTAGTACCTCGGTTTCTAAGGATAGGCGAGGACGACGGCGGGCAGGAGGAGGAGGATCTTTATAATCACTCTTAGAATCCCTAAAGGGGGCGGCGCTATAGACACTATCCGGTAGAGCGTACTCCTATATCGGCAAGCGAGGGTAGACGTCGTCGTTTAAACGAGATACGGATGCCGTAGCTTAACGGGCTTCTCGTCCCTAGCTATAGTAATAATAGCTTAAATAAAACGAGGGATAAAAGAGAAGAGGAGGGATTGCGAAGAAGGAAGAGTTATAGGAGAGGAGAAAGGTCTATAGTAGGAGGTGTAGGGTGTTTTAATTTTAGCGTAGGAACGGGTACGCGTAGGAAATCGAAAACACAGAGAGAAAATTTTTCCTTACGGCTAATTGCGTAAGGACTTAAGAATAGAGAACTAGGTAGCGGACCCTAGTTCTAATAATGCCTAGAAAGGCGAGCCTCGTCGGAGCCTTTAGGCGGCTTCTAACGAATAGCGAGAGCTTTAGAAGCTCTTAGCGAACGTGTCGTAGTAGAGCGAAGCTCTAGAGATAGGAAGGGCGTTCCTAATAGTGGCTTTAAAGGCAGAAGGTGCAGAATTGCTACTAATTTAATACACTAGGCACTAAGAATGTATGTGTAAAGAAGGATGATTCTATTAGGTAGGCGTAAGCCCCGGGAGCTAGGAATAGCTCCCTGCTATCTTATCTATAGCTGATTACATTAGCCCCGGCATGCAGCATAGAGGATGCTTTACATACATCACTAAGCGAAAATTTAATAATGTATTACGTAAGGCCCGGCCGCGCCTTAGGCTACGCGACTCGCTTTAGGGAGCGTAAACTATACCTTCTTCTATCGTATTCTTACCGGCAATATAGCGTTAAGCGGCCTATCGTTTTCTCTAATAGCCCTAAAGCGCGCTTTAAAGCGATCGAGCGCTTCTATATCTATAAAGTCCGCTGCTAAGTGCTACGTTAGGTCTTAATATCCTTACTACCTTACGAAGACCTCGCGCTTACTACCGCGGCCGACCTTCTTTTATCGTACCGTAAGAATTTCCTCTACTAGGAACTCTTCCTCTCCCTTTATTAGAATTATAGGAGGCTATAGTTATACTATTACTTAGCTAGGCATTAGATCTACTATAACGCGTTAAAGAAGGTCTACGTTGAAATTAAGGTAAACTACGTTAGGTAGTCTTTTTAGCTTAACGGCTTACGGGCTTAGCACTCTTTTAACCGTAACCTTCGCGTATAATTAATCGAGCTTCTTCTTCGGGCTTAAGGATACGTAGTTCCGTAAGTCTACTTAGACTTTATTATCTACCGTAAATCGTTCTATAGGTTCCCGTCGCATATTAGCATACCGCTCTTAGTCCTACGCTACTAAGGCTATTAATAATTAATAGAAGTCTAAGACTTATTTAAGTCGTTATATAAAGGAGGCTACGCGCCCCTTTAGGCTATTGCTAGACGGCTTTTCCGCTGCTAATTCTACGGCGATAGGAAATAAGGATATTAGTTCGTACCCGTATAGTGCGAATAAAGGGGATATACTAATTAAAGAGTAATTTCTCCTATCAAGCGCTATTTGCGCTATAAGGAGCCACTTGTCCTAGTCCCTTTAGTTACGGTCTATTACGCCTTAGAGGTAAGCTTAAACTTCCTAATTAAGCTATTCCGGCCTTCCGTCGGTTTATAGATAATATACTATGCTTAGTAGCTATATAATCTATAGCAGCCGATATAAGTGCTATAAAGAACGGCTTATCTAATTTAAGCCTTTATCGCTTATAATCGACGTTAGCTACTAATAGTATCGCTTATAGTATATTAAAAGGCGCTTTACGTAAATCTCCGCTTCTATAAAAGGCATAGGTTCTAATATAACTTCCTTACTTAAACGGTCCTTACTTACCTAAAGATTACGGTTGCTGCTCTCTATAAAAGGGTGGTCTATAATAAAGTCTATCTAAATATACGTATAAAACCGGTCCGGTATAAGAAGCGATTTAAGCAGCCCTTTCTTAAGCGCACGCTAAATCTTTATACGTCCGTAGATATTATAGTTGCGGAGGAATCGTCTAACGTATAGCTAAAGGAGCGACTAATAGAAGTCGCGGGATACGGCGGCAATTATTCCTTCGCGGCTTAGGTACCCGACGACGCTAGCGTTATATACTATTTAAATAAGCCGTCCTTAGAGCGCGTTCCCTTCTTCTAGCTCTAAAGGGGCGTCTCTTACTACGGCCTCTATAGTTATAAAGGAATTAAGAACCTAAAGCCGTCCGTAGAACTATAGGTGCCTATATAGGTCTATATAGCAGTCGGCTATATATACCTTAAGGTTAAGTTTAAGGTCGAATCGTTATTCTCTTGCCTCTATAGCGCGGTATATACTACCGTAAGTAATATCTTAAGCTGCTAAGCAGTCCTATAAACGCTAAAGCTCCTCGTCCTAAAAAGTCCGTTAGTAAAGGCCTATATTATAGGTTAGCTCCGCGTCTTACGCGCTAAGGTCGTCCTAAGTTAAGGCTATTGCAAAGTCCGCTTCCTTAGTGTTAGGCTTAGCTTCTTCTTCGATTAGCTCTTTAATTTCTAAACTAATAGACGAATTATTATCCTCCTCGCTATCGTTCTTATCTATACTATTAACTAAGACTACGCCGTCTATACTAATAAGTATTGCTTTAAGATACGTATATAGCACGTCTTCCGGGAGTATTTAAAGCTCTTAGGCATTATAATCTTTATTAAAAGGTCGGTCTTAGTCTCTTTAGGATAGGGCGTCCGGCACTATAGCTTTTTTTCCGGGTTAGTACTTAATTCGGAAGCGAAAACGCGAAAGGTATTCCGCCTAGCGGGCCTACCGCTTAGGGAGATATCGTCGAGTTATAAAATACTTAAGGTAACGATAGTCTATAAGGATGTAACGTAGCTACCCGCGCAACTATAGAGTCGGGGGGCAGGGATATATGCATAATAGATAATGCATTTTAGCTCGGGGACTATTTAGGCATTAGTCGCTAACTAGTCCTAGACAACCCCTCTCGAGGCCTAAGGGTATATCCCTAAGGCCCCGATATATCTTAGAAGAGGGGCAAACTTTAGTCTAGCCACGAAGGAGCAACCGCATTGCAATAAAGGATTATTCGTACTTTTTACTATCGTTTATACCTTCCGAAACGTACCTCTAGTCTGTCTTCTCACAAAGGATCTCGAAGTTCTTATAGCTACGGAGCTTCGCTTGCTATTACTCTAAATAGCTAATTATAGCTAGCATTTCTTTATCGTAGATAGCGTAGTTCCGCTCGGTGGAGGTAAGCTTATAAGAGTAAAAAGCTATAGGGCGGCGTTAGCCGTCTCCCTTTTGCGAAAGCATGCCTTTAAGCGTAAATCTACTATAGTCTGCCTAAAGCGTTATAGGATAATTAAAATCCTACTAACGTAGCACTAGGGCTTACAAAAATAGGTATATTAACGTCTAGAACGCTTTTACTTATATAGCGCCCTAATAGAAGGCTACCCTTTTGCCGGTAAAAGCTATAAGTAGACCGATAATATAAGAAAATTAATAAATAAAAGTCCGGTAGTAATTCGTAAACCTTAAAAACTCTATATACCCTATTATAAAGTTAGGGCTATTTAGTGCCTAATGGCCTAAATCTTTATAGGGTCCGCTTATATACTAACGCCTACGATAATAATAAATCTAAGGTATTTAACCTAGCGGACGCTAAATTCGTATTTATCGGGGTCGAGGTATAGGCTATACTTAAAGAGCCGGTCTAGCACTTTCCGCACTTTATCTATATAATCCTTTAAGCTACCGCTTAAGTAGATAAGAATATTATTAATATAGGCGGCGGCTTAAGTAGATAAGAATATTATTAATATAGGCGGAAGTAAATTCGTTTAGGAATTCACGAAGAATACTATTAATATACTATTAAAAGGTGCTAGGAGCCTTTATAAGCCTAAACGGTATTACTATATATTCGAAGAGCCTATAATAAGTATAGAATACAGTCTTTTACTTATCGCCTTCTGTAATTCGCACCTTATAGAACGCCTAATAGATATATAACTTAGTAAACTACTTCGCTTTAGCGATATTATAGAGTATCTCCCCGATAAGCGGAAGCGGGTAGTAGTCCGGTTGTATTATTGCGTTAAGTGCTTAATAGTCTATATAGAATCGTAGTCTACCTTTAGGTTTCCACGCGAATAGCACTAAAGCGGCGGCCTTAAAAGAGCTAGCTTAAATAAACCCTTTATGTAAAAGGCCGCGTAGTATTTTCTTTAATATAAGCAACTCGTCTTAAGATATCGCGTATAGCGGCCTAAAGGGCGGAACTATATCTTATCCGCGGGAATCCTTATAAAGCGGTATAGCGTAGTTAATGCCGGGCTTATATAGCTTTAATTTATCGGCCTCGCTCTTTAGAAAGAGCGGTAGTAGGTTTTAAAACCACGTAAGAATTATTTAACGTAATTCGGCTTTTGTCTTTAGCTTCTTTAATCGTAAGGCCTTTTCGATATCCGTAAGGCTAACTACGTAAATAGCAGCCGTAGCGGCTTTTAAGCCGTGCTATCTACGGATTCGGTTAATAGTGCCGATAAATACTAAAGCTATAACCTCTGTAGCTTCCCGAAGCTCTGTAGTATACTTAGTATCTTTCGGCTCTTTATTATTAATATACCGTAGCTAACGCTGCGAATTCCTATACTAAAGCCTTCCTTAGTGCGGTATAGAGTAAGACTTTATATAAAGAAGCTAAGGCTTTCTAAAGATTAGGTTAAATTCTAGCTAAGAGATAATATACGCTATAAGCAATTGCTTATGCCTGTCGATTTCTATAGCTATCTATATAATACCTTTAATCTTCGCTTCTTCTATTACGCTTAAGGCTCTTCGTATATACCGAAGTCCTTTATCTTTAACTCGTAAATATAGTTCTTATATAAATGTGTTAATAATACCGTCTTCCCTATTTGCTTTCCACCGGGAAATCCCTGGTTCTTCCCTAGATTCTACTATGGAATTCCACGGGCTTCTATAGGCATTACCCCGCACTTCTACAGGCGTATTTACCTACTTTTCTTCGGTTATATTTCACCGTAATTTCACGGTGATTTTACGGTTATTTATATAGTCTTTACCCGTGAAATCTCTTCCCTTCTACGGTCTTCTACCGTAGAATTCTAATTCCCTTCTACGGTCTTCTACCGTAGAATTCTAATTCTCTTCTACGGCTTCTACTATAGAATCTACCGTAGAATTCACTAGTCTTCTACTAGGCTGCTTATTTATTTACTAACTATATGACTTATTTTTCGTACGGCACGATCTATTGCTTTTCTTACCGATCCTTCCGTCCGATTATTTACGTTATCTATTTTTCCTTAGGTTTACGCGGCTGATTTCGTCCGAGAATTTTTCCTATATATAGAGACTAGTTAGCCTCCCTACTAGATAAGATAAGAGCTATTATTCTTAGTGATTTACACCTTGTAGCTTCTAATCCTTCTTTGCAGACTGTTTTAGCCTTAGAGCCTCTCTTCCCTTTATAATTGCTATTACCTAAATGTCGAGGACCCGACTGCCTAGCGTTCGATAGTTATAAGCCCGGACGAACTTCTCTACGCATAGAGAGTTCTAACGGCTTATATTTTCAGCCTGCTAACGCTACGACTTACGGTGGTAAAGCCTTTGCTTTTACATCTAGCGAATCGACTCTTAGAGGACTAGTGTAATTATCTTTTTAAGGAGCGTTATTAATCTAGCGAATCGACTCGCGGAGGACTAGTTAGTACGTTTACCCTATTCTATTAGTGTTTTCCCGCACTTAGTTTAGTTTTTACGGTTTACTTATATATATTATGTATCTAACTACCTTTTCCGGTAATTTTACTATACTTTTACCTACGTTACCGTATCTATTATAGCCGATATTACTTCGAAGACTATTTTAAATAGACTAGCGGACTAGGACCGATAGATCTTAATAATCTAGAAATACGCACTCGCCTAAGGGATTTAGGAGAAAATCGATCTTTCTATTACCCTTAAACTTTAGAAACCCTTATTGCCTCTCCCTATAGAACTAATAGCTAGAATAGTTAACGCGACCGTTGCTAATATTGCTAGTTTATCTATAGAAGAACTTAAGAGGTTTAAGTTTCTCTTTTCCTAGTATCGCACGTTGCTTTAAGCCTATAAAGACTAATAGAAATCTCTTACGTTAATTTAGTAGTTTATTATTTAAAACATCGGGAACTACTACTTAACGATTGCCGACGAACATAAGGTTTCTAAGGAATTAGCTTTACTATAGCCACGTATAAAGCCGACTTTATAGACGCAATAGAAGACTATTCTCGCGTAGTTCTATACTATTTTAAAGGCACTAGACCGGACGGATATTACGATATAGATTTCTAACTAGCAGAAGGTCCTTACCGACGCCCGGCGAATTAAATTGCCGGAATCGGAAGGTCTCTAGGCTATATAGCTTTTTCTTAAGGCTATTTAACCAATTTCTAGCCCTTTTGCGGAATACTAGATAAATAAGATAGAGGACAATGCCCGCTTAAATAAGCTAGGCTAGGAATAGTCTTTCCCCGACGGATTTAAGATATCCGAACTTTTCGAGGGCTTATAGGCCTTAAAGGCTGCGACTAAAGCGCTAAAGACTAACGCTTTTGCGAAATTCTAAGGCTAGGGAATAAAGCCCCTAGCCGCGGTATCTACTAATAAATCGGCAACTACTTTAGCAGCTGCGTCCTTAGATAAGGATAAAGATAAAGGCAAGAAAAAGGATGGTCCGCCGTGTATTTGCGGAGAACGATACTATTTCCGATAGTGTTATTACTTTAACCCTTCCGTTCGACTTCTATTATAGAAACCTAATAAGGACGTCTAAAAGACTATAGACGACTACCTTAAGGTTCCGGCTAATAAGGCTAAAGTTAACGCGGTACTTCTTCGCGACGAGGAGTAGCGGAAGAATAATTAGACTAAGATAAAGACGGTATAAGCTACGGCTGCCGCTAACGTTCTTACGACCTTTTTACTACTAGTTGTTCTATAGACTACTATAGAATACCTATTAAGGGATTCTTTTATTATAGATTTAGGGTCTAATAGACACATTTACAATAATAAGGAGCGCTTTTATAACTTCTAGCCTTCTTCTAAGTACGCACTCGCAGCTAGTAGAAGCACTCTAATACTTAGTATAGGCATAGTGTTTATACGTATTTAACGGGCACTTTTTAGCTTAGTTAGGTAGTATATATCCTATCTTTTTATACGTCCTTTTATTTACTTCGTCTTCTTTATAAGGCGAATCTTTCGTAGAACCTATAGACTAGCGTAATCTCTTTATTAACCCGTATAATTTATATAACGGAGCTGATTTATAACTAGTATATTATCGAATTTAACCTGTTAACGCCTTCTACTACGCTTTTAACTATTCTAACTATTGCTTCCGTTCCTTCTATAGATTCTACCGTAGAAACCCCGGTTATAGTACCTTTTTTAGTTACTACGCTAAAGTCTACACTAATAAGTGTAGAGGAACTTTCTCTTTAGCACTAACGACTTAGATATCCGAACAATAAGGCGCTTTCGAAAGCTCTCGGAATACTATAGTCGGTGACCTTCGATAAGATAATCTCCTATAAGTCCTATAAACTTACGTAGGCTAAACGAGTTATAAACCGCGAACCGCCGCTTTCTAAGGCGACTTTTGCCTTTTCTAAGGTGTTTTACGATATCTTTTCTATATATAAGAGTTATAATAATAAGAACGTTGTATTTCTTATTAAGGATGACTATACGAAGCTTATTTTCCTATATGCGGTTCTAAACGCCTCTATAGACGAGCTAATCTTATGCTTTAAGAGCTTAGGTCGGTATATTTCTAGATAGTTCTTACTTTCTATCGGTATAATCTATCGAGATAACGACCGAGCCCTTCGACACGATTTTTAAGACTTTATTAACTAGTAGGGCATTTATAATAAGCCTACTGCTCCTTATACACCCGCTTAAAACGGCGCTGCCGAACGAGCTAGGGGGGTAGTATCTACGAAAGCTCGATCTATAAGGATTAGAGCAAATTTACCCGAGCATTTATAGATAGAAACGTAGAAAACTACGGTATATTTATACAATCGGATTCTAGCCTAATAGGCAGCTTCCTCTACGTTATTTCTATCGAAGTAGATTTCCC
This sequence comes from Ophiocordyceps sinensis, assembly GCA_012934285.1. Lineage (NCBI taxonomy): Eukaryota > Fungi > Ascomycota > Sordariomycetes > Hypocreales > Ophiocordycipitaceae > Ophiocordyceps > Ophiocordyceps sinensis. The sequence goes on along the minus strand of JAAVMX010000004.1, from coordinate 9,848,415 downwards.
TAATAGAGATCCTTTACGATTAGTTAAGGGATTACGACCGGAATATACCGGTATTTCTCCTTCCCTAACTATTACGATTCGATTATCTTCGAGCTTTTAGCTATAAAGCCTACCTACTAACTACTAAGGCCCTAACTAACACGCAGAAACGTAATCTTAAGTAGGAACCTTATACAGAGGTTGGTTACTTAGTTAAGTATGATTCTACTAACATTTTTTATATATAGATCCTATAGAAACGGGAGGTTCGTTAAGTTTGTAATATAACGTTTAATAAGACTTAGTTTTTCACCGCGTCTAAGGCATCCGAACCGCTAATATAGGTGTTATTACCGGCATTTCTACTATATATTGCATAAGAAGAAGAGCAAGATAAGGCAGAATTCTAGTTAACGCTAATAGTGCTTCCTAATAAGCATTCTATTATAGTAGACGTTTTAGCCGATAGCAATCCTTAACTCCCGACTCTTAACTAAACCCTAGAACCGCCGGAGGATATTTTTAAGAATATACGGGACTTTTAACCCGATATTTCTACTCTTTTACCTACTGCAACCGTAGAACTAATAGACCGACTTAAGGTATAGTTGCCTTAAGCTACTTCTCGGTCTATAGATTACGATAATACTATTCCTATAGATAGTCTATAGACGATGAGATTTATAAGGGATTTACGCCCTGCTCGCTTAAACCGTTTTTCGGGTCGATATCCCGCTTTCGCCTACGTTAGGCATCTACCGGCTAATAGCACCGCTTTTACGGCTGTATTTGCTACTTCTCTTAAACCTAGGAAGATACACAAACGGGATTTACCCGCGTTTCTAAGGTTTTAGTCTAATCTTAAGACGCATCCGTATAGACCCGAGTTTAAAGCCGCTAGAAAGGTAGAATAGGACTCCCTTCGCTAGCGGTAGACCTTCTTTCCTTCGCCTACCCTAAGAGCGAACGCCTTTATGCGTCCTCTTTTATTGACTTAGGCATTCGACTATAAGTTTAATAAGCACGGCTACCTTAGAAAGTTTAAGTCTCGCCTTTATATACGAGGAGATCTTTAGCCGTTTAGCGGAAAGGAAACTTACGCCGCGACGCTTATAGCGTGAAATTTTCGTACTATAATTGCTATTGCCGCTAAATTTAGCATAGAAACCCGCTTACTTAACGCGGTTAACGCCTTTACGAATGCCGATCTAGATAAAGAAGTATATATCTACTTCCCGGACGGATTTAAGGTGTTTAGCTTTATAATTCGGTTAAGGAAGGCTTTATATAAGCTTCGCCGTTCGCCGCTTTTTTAGCAACGGGAATTATCCGGGTCTCTTACCGAACTAGGCCTTTAGTAAAGTGCGGAAGATCCTTGCATTTTTATATCTACTACGAGTAGTATTATTACTTTCTTCTTTATAGATAATATTATTATCCTTTTCCATAGGGAGTACCGTAGGGCTACTAACGATTTTATCCGTCGCTTTAAGCAGAAGTATATAGTTATTAACCGTAAAGAGCTTACCTATTTCCTTAGGATAAGGATTATCCGAGACCGTAAGTAGCGAAAGCTATAGTTATGCTAGGACGTGTACCTAGATAAGATTTCTTTTAAGTTTAGTTTAATCCCTACTTTTACGGTTCTACGGCCTATTTCGACCTTTTGCCTATTCCTACTTCCCGAGAAGCTAGAGAAACACTAGGGATAGGCCACGGATGACTAAATCTATTACTTTTAGTCTTTAATCGGTTCTTATAATTACGCGACTATTTCTACCCGTCTCGACGCCGTAAAATCGTCGAATGTATTAGCGGAGTATATATAGAACCCGTCTGCGCTTTATATTAAGCTCGCAGAAAGCTTAGTAACTTACTTATACGAATCGCGTTTCCTTACGATTAAGTTTTCGGATACGGACGAGCAAGAACTCGTTATAGCTTCCGATGCCGCTTACGCCGACGACCCAGATACTCGTTATTCTTCTAAAGGCTATTTAATTAGCCTATTTAACAGTCTAATCGCATAGAGTGCCCGGAAACAATCTACGGTCACTACCTCTTCTACTAAAGCCGAACTTCTTATAGTCTCTTCTACCGCGAAAGAGCTAATTTCTATTCTTCGTACTTACGGATATTTCTTCTAGGATCTAAGAAGAAGTCGATAATAATTCTAACTAGCCGGAAGTTATTCCCTTCTAGCTAAGGGGGTATGTTAATATCACCGTCTTCTATATTTGCTTTCTACCGGGAAATCCCCGGTTCTTCCCTAGATTCTACTATAGAATTCTACGGGCTTCTATAGGCATTACCCCGCACTTCCACGGGCGTATTTACCTACTTTTCTTCGGTTATATTTCACTATGATTTTACGGTGGTTTTACGGTTATTTATACGGTCTTTACCTATAAAATCTCTTCCCTTCTACGGTCTTCTACCGTAGAATTCTAATTCCCTTCTACGGTCTTCTACCGTAGAATTCTAATTCTCTTCTACGGCTTCTACCGTAGAATTCACCGTAGAATTTACTAGTCTTCTACTAGGCTGCTTATTTATTTGCTAACTATATGACTTATTTATTATACAGCACGATCTATTGCTTTTCTCACCGATCCTTCCGTCCGATTATTTACGTCACCTGTTTTTCCTTAGGTCTACGCGGCTGATTTCGTCTAAGGATTTTTCCTATATATAGAGACTAGTTAGCCTCCCTACTAGATAAGACAAGAGCTATTATTCTTAGTGATTTGCACCTTGTAGCTTCTAATCCTTCTTTGCAGGCTGTTTTAGCCTTAGAGCCTCTCTTCCCTTTTTAATTGCTATCACCTAAATGTCGAGGACCCGACTGCCCAGCGTTCGATAAAATGCTTTATCGATAGCGGTATAGTATTAATAACCCTCGTCTATAAGAGTAAAGACAAGGTTTATACGGTTAATAATAATAGTTATTAAGGTAGGAAAAGTCTTAATACGGTTAGTTAACTCTTTTTTCTTTATTACTAGCGAATTAAGCTTTAGGGTCCGTCTATACTCTAAAGCTATGTATTTCCCTTCGCACTAGTAGCGGCGGGGACTATATTATCCTCCTTAATATTAGACTTAAGAGAAGATCGGATAGCGCGGATTGCTTTAGGCCGTTCGGCTCGCTTTGCCGTAGGACGAGAAGGACGATATAGGCAATCCGTAGCGAAATGCCTATCCGCGCTATAGCGTACGTAAAGCCCTTCCTCTCTCCGCTTTTAAAGCTCCGCCTTTAATACCTATTTAGCTCGCTATATAGAAGAGGAAGACGCGCTACCTAAGGCGGTAGATAGTATCCTCGCTTTTCTACGAGCGGGCTATATAGTAGATATTACGACGTCGCCCTTATAGTCTACCGTAGTATCGGGTGCGGATTTAGGCGGCGGGAGCGTTATAGCGTTCTTAATAATAACTCCCTTATTACTATTACTAACGCCGTTTCTGCTAGCGCGCTTTCGCAACTTCTAAAAGTAAGGGTTTTACTTATAGTTTTAGGCTACCTTCGTAAAGCGACCTATATACTCCCGGAAGTTAGTAGGTATCTCGATTAGGATAAGTATCTCTTATAGTTATAGAGTAATCGAATTCCGCAGCTATATAAGCTTAGCGCTATCTCTCTAAATGCTATTTCCGGCAGCGTAAGTAATAGTCTCTTTAAAGTCGGGAAGGAAGTCCTTAAACGTTTAGCCGTCTTTCTAAAAGAGGGTCTATAACCTGTCTTACGATTTTTCCTACTGCTATACGTTGCCGAACGCGTAGATAAAGTGCTTAAAGAAGGCTTAGGGGTCGTAGGCGTTATTAGGCCCGCTACTCTCCTAAAACCCGGAAATCCGCTATATCTAAGGCTCCGGCAGCGTATAAAGCAGCGAATACTAAGCGGTATCGCGGTAACTATTAAGGCCTTACTTCTCGTTAATAGTAAACTTACTATAGAGGCGATATAGGAAAAAGTAAAAAGACTCTAGCTTACTATCCTATATAGGCTACTATAGAGGCTTCCTTTTACTAAAGGCAGCTTCTAGGGCCGTCCTTAGGTTAGCTCTTTTAGCGTCCTTAGCTATAGGAGAGTTCGTCGACGTAGCTGTAGGCGTAAGTAGCGTATCCGTAGAGGTAGGCGCTATAGATCCTATTTTAACTCTAAGGACTTCTAGCAACCCCTTTCGCTTAGCCGGATTAACGGCTATTTTCTATAGTAGCACTAGAAGGCGCTCCTCTTCCGCTATAGAAGGTGCGGCATCCGCCGTCGCCTTGCTTAAGCGGGCTTTTATTATTTCCTATCGAAGACGGGCTTCTATAAAGGCCCGCTTATTTAGCGACTCTTATCGTAGCTATAGCTGCTAGGACCCTTTAGCCTATTGCTTAAAGACGTCTTTTATATCGTTGTCTAATAAGTCTATAATAGCAGCTAGTATTACTACGCGTGCCGCTTTTATCGTAGCGGCCTATCGTTCTAGTCGATATATACCGCTATTATAAAAGCGGGACGTTATTATATTAATAAGTCCGTAAAAAAGAGAGATAAATAATACTTTAACAGGGTAGGCAGAGTGATTATCTAAGCGCCCTTTATATAGGTATAGAAATTATCTATAAAGAACTAAGTATAAGCGCACCTATATATACGGATATATAGCTCTACGCACGTACCCCTTTGTCCGTACGTGCCTTTTACCTTTATCCGGACGAGCCCCTTACCCTTATTCGCACGAGCCCCTTTCCCTACCCGTACGTGCCTCTTCCCCGCTCGTATATAAGAATGCGGATTAAGTTATAGACCTAATCTTACTAATAGTCGAAGACCCTTATAGTAACGAGTAAAAGACCGCGTTCCGTACTTATTATAGCCTTTTCGAGTAGATAGTAACGCTATTTAAGTTAACCGGCGCTTTAGCTACTTTCTAACGCTATATTAATAGCATCCTATAAGAGTTCCTCGACGAGTTTGCCTCCGCGTATATAAATAATATCTTTATCTACTTAAGCGAGAGCTATAAGGACTATATAGCTAAGGTACGGAAAGTGCTTAACCGGCTCGCTATAATAAGGTAGGTAGAGTAATCACATAGGTGCCCTTTATATAGGTTTGGAAATTATTTATAAAGAACTAAGTATAAGCGCACTTATATATACGGATATATAGCTCTACGCACGTACCCCTTTGTCCGTACGTGCCCTTTACCCTTATCCGCACGAGCCCTTTACCCTTATTCGCACAAGCCCCTTTCCCCGCCTATACGTGCCTCTTCCCTACTCGTATATAAGAATACGGATTAGGTCGTAGACCTAATCTTACTATTATAGTATTAGGTTATATTATATATTATCCTACGTAACCTCTATATCGTATATATAGACCCTTAGACTTAGTCTATAGCTGCGCTCCTTCGTAGATTAATAATAGTTATATACCCCCTTTAAGCTCGTCCTATAATAGTTTAATCTACTATTCTTCTGCCCTTCCGCCGAGCCTTTAAGATTCTTTAGTCCCCTTAGCTTTGCCTATACGCCTGCCTTCGTTCTTTATCTTATTACGCCCCTTTCCGCCTCTTTTCTACTCTCTTATAGATTTTTCTAGCCCTTTCTTTGCCCCCTTACGGGTTTTTTCCCCTTTTCCCGCCGCTACCCCTTTTTCCGCCGCTACGATAGCTACTCTTATTTCTACCCCCTCCTTCTCCCTTTCGCCCGGCCGTCCGGCAGGCGTTCCCCTCTAGGACGTCCTTTAGCCTAACGCCCTCGCCGCCTTCCCTTACCTAGCCTCTATTCTCCGGGGTTCTTCTATCGCCTCGTCTATCTTCGCCGACCTTTAGACGAATTTCCTCTAGTATATTAATTAGACCTAGTCTTTCGTCTTTCTTAAGTATAGTTTCCTTAAGGCCGCTACCTCCGCTACTACCGCCCGTAAGGAGGCCCTTAGCTACTAGTAGTACGCGGAGGGACTTTAAGACTAGCTTAATTAGTCTAACGCCGCCTTCGCCTACCTTACCGCCCTTTAGGCTACCTTTACCCTTCCTACCGTAAGTCCTTATGCCTATTTCGCCGACCTTAAACGCTTCTCCGGCGATATCGGCATTTAAAAGCAGCGCTAAGACGCCTTCCGCGTCTAGCGCGACGGTATATCCCTTAAGATCGCCTCTAACCCTTATATATTCCTTACCGATAGGGACTAAGTCGTTTATACGACCGGCCGACTTTCCGGCCGGGCCGCTTCTATCGCCGCTAGTATCCCCCGCTATATCCGCGATAATACCCTCTTTAAGTAGTAGCGCTTTTAGTCCCTCGACTTCCTTATTTATAAGCTCGCCTCCGTCTTTAGTACCGTAAACTACCGCGTTTAGTCTAAAGCGGAATTTAATACCTTAGCTATAAAAGGCACTTTTTAGCCGGATTTCTTCTCGCGGTTTACCTAGCTATAGGCCGACCTCGATTATAACGAGAACGCTTACGTTAAATACCTTTATTAAAAGGTTATTAACGAGCTCGCCGATGCCGCCGCTTTTTAAGTCCCCGGCCTTAATACCGACGACTTTTATAGCTAGGCTAAGCTTTACGTCGCCCTTTAAGAGAACTACGAGCGTATTTAAGCCTATAAGAGGCTTGTCTAGCTTTAGACTATTCCCCCCCCCCGCCCCTATTAGGTCCGCTAGCCCCGCCGCCTTTACGCCCGCTAGCGACCTAATAGACCTTAACGCATTCCGGGCTAGTCTTACGGACGCTAAGAAGCAACGATAGTACGAGAACTATCTCTATCTCTACTACGCCGCTTTAGTAACCCCGACTTATACGGCCTAGACCTATCCTAAGAAGGGTATTAGCTAGGGTAATAGCTAAAGCGGCGGTACTCCCGCCCTACGCCTCCTCGCGCCCCCTCCTTAGCTTAACGTCCGGGCGATTAAGTAAGGCTTTATTAAAGGCGAGGTTACCGATTCTCTTGCCTTTACCTCCGGCGCTTCCCCCCCCTTAAGAAACGCCTAGCTCCCTCGCCTTATCGCGCGATAGAGCTTTCGGTTTCTAATTTTATAGCTTTATTTAATATAAAGGAGGACCTTTATCTCCCGGCGGGAATATAGCCTCGCTTTTTACTATTGCCCTTCTCCCTTATGCCTACTAACGTCGCCGTAAGTGCTTTAGTCGACTTTAGTTATTCTAGATTCGCCTTTATATATATTTAAACTACGTACCGCTTTACCCTCCCCGTCTACTAGCTTTAGTTTCTTCGCCGGCTCTCTCTCGCTAATAGCGGTAACTATAAGTCCGGCGCTATTACCTATTGCGCTTACTTAATCACTTAAGTTAGCGGCTATACTAAGTCTATCTACTTCTTCCTTACGAAGCTTAGCTATAAGTTTATTCTTAGCCTCCTTTAGCTACGCCGCTATAACCCTATTATTAGCTAGCGCGATAACTCCCTCTCCTTCTAGTCTTTATTCTACCTCGCTTTTTGCCTCTCGGACCTTTAGCTTTATCTTATCCCTAGCCTCTTAGCCGCTCCCGCTATTCCCGTTCCCGCCTTTAAGGGAATATAATTTATAAATATAATTCGTTCCCCTTTTGCCCCTTCTATCGCTAACTCTAACGATAGGGGCGAGCCCTTTACCTTATCCTCGCCTCTTGCCCCCGGGGCTTTTGCTTATACCGTCCGCTTTTCTAATACCCTTAAGTTTATTCCCCTATCGCCTTATTTTTCCCCCGGCCTCCCTACGTCCTTTAAAGATACTCTCGACGTAGGTAAACCTATTTACTTAAACTCCTTCCGCTAAACCGACCTCGACTTTAGCTACGACTCCGACCCTTTAGATACCCTCTACCCCCGCCGTTACGTCCGCCCCCCCTACCTTCGGCCTATACGTTAGGCTACCGGCTCCCGCTACCCGACTACTCGACCTAGGCATCGGGCGTTAAGACCCCGCCTTTTTATAATCCCTCCGGGCGACCTTACGTTCTTTATCTAAATGCTTAACGTAGCCGCTATAATAGTATTCTACCGCTAGCCCTCTATTACGACTTCTTAGACTATAATTAAAGCCTTAGCCGCTAAACCCTTACTTATTAAGCCTTTGCCTTTTATCGACTAAGAGATCCTTAAAGAACTCTATTAGGCCGTTTTATCTAGGTCTATTAATCCTAATACCGCTAAAGCCTAACTTTACCACCGCTTTTACGACTTCGTCGATAACTACTTTAATAAAATCTTTATTAATAAGGTTTCGCTTAATAATATCGCTAAGTTTTTTTTAAAATACAATAAGGTCTTTTATACTCTTAATAAGCTTTAGGCTAAGGTCCTAAAGGAGCTTTACTATATACTCTATATATAGATTTAGAGTAAGGCCGATAAGCTCGCCCCTTACTACGCTATTAATACCTAGATTAACCTTAAGGAGGGAATATAACCCTTTTATACCCGTCTTTACTCTTTTAGTAAAGCCGAGAACTATATTATCCGCGCATACGTTAACGAATAGCTTAAGAAAGGCTTTATTCGCCGTTCGACCTTTACTACCGCCGCTACTATTATGCTCGCTTATAAGCCTAGCGGCGGCGTCCGTTTCTACGTCGATTACCGTAGCCTAAATAAGGCTACGATTAAGAACCGCTTCCCTTTGCCCTTAGTCTATAATACCCTCGCCTAAATTAAGAAGGCGAAGTTCTTTACTAAGATTAACGTTATTATAGCGTTTAATCGCCTTTATATCGCCGAGGGCTATAAGTAGAAGACGGCTTTTACTACGCGGTATAGGCTTTTTAAGTATTGCGTTATACCCTTTAGTCTCTCTAACGCGCCGTCTTACTTCTAAAGCTTTATTAATATAGCCTTATATAATATCCTCGATAATCTTTATTCCGCTTATTTAAACGATATCTTAATCTTCTCTACTATACGGGAAGAGCACTAGGTCTACGTTTAGGAGCTTTTTAAGCGCCTTAATGCCGCTAGCCTTTAGCTTAACGTCGATAAGTGCGATTTCTATATTACTAAGACTAATTACCTTAGCCTAATTATTTCGGATAAAGGCATACGTATAGATCTTAAAAAGGTCTACGTAGTCCTCGACTAGCTAGCCCCCTCTTTTATAAAAGACCTCCGGCATTTCTTAAGGTTCGCTAATTTTTATCGGCGTTTTATCCGCGGCTTCTTTAAGCTTACGAACCCTTTAAACGCCCTTACTAAGAACTCTACCCCTTAGATCTAGTCCCCCGCCTACGCTTACGCCTTCGGAGCCCTAAAGAACGCTTTTACCGCCACCCTAGTGCTCGTATACTTTAACCCCTTTCGAAAGACTATAGTTTAGACCGATGCTTCCGACTAAGCTACTAAAGGCGTGCTAATATAGCTCTTTAACGACGGCCGCTACTACTCTATCGCGTTCTTCTTATTAAAATACTCCGCTTAAGAATATAACTATAAGATCTACGATAAAGAACTCCTCGCGATCGTAAAGTCCCTTAAGGAATAGCGCCTTAAGCTCGAAGGCCTACTTAAGTTTAAGATCGCTTAGAACTATAAGAACCTTTAGTATTTTATAACTATAAAGCTCTTTAACTAACGGTAGGCCCGCTAGGCCGAGTTCTTTAATCGTTTTAACTTTAAGATCGTCTTTTAGCTTAGCTCTTAAGCTACCCTCCTTAACGCCTTTAGCCGGCTCTTTAGTTCCCGCTTTACCTCCTTAACCGACCGCGCTAACGAGAGGATCGACTATCGTTACTAAGTTATCCTTCTACGGTTTAAGGTCGACGCCTCTTTACTCCCTAACGGGTTTAAGGAGTCCGATTCGTTTATAAATATAATTAATAAATATAATTCCGACGACTCCGACTGCCTTACCCTCTATGCCTTTAACGACTTTAAGCCGATCGACGACCTTATCGACTAGGCTTATTTCTCCTCTCTACTTATCGCCGATATTCGCGCGGCTCTTTAGTCTCCTTAGCTCTATTAGCCTAGTTCTCTTCGCGTACCTCTCCGCTTAATCCTAAAGTCCGCCCTTTTAAAGGCCTAAGGCCGGTTCTACTTTTAAGGCCGGTTATTCGTCCCCCCTAACGACGCCCTTATCCTTTAGATCTTAATCCGCACCTATACTTCCCCGCTAGCTAGCTACCTTAGGCATACTAAGACCGCGAGCCTCTACCGCCGAACCTACGTTTAGCCTAGCATATATAAGTCTATTTCTAGCTTTATTCGCAACTACTACGTCTACCTCCGCGCTAAGTCCCTTCATTCCGCCCCTTAAGGCCTTCTTTAACCCTTAAGCATCCCTTTTGCCCTTTAGACCGATATCTTTATTAATTTCGTTATAGACCTTCCCGTCTACCGCTATTATAGCGTTAAGTTCTCTAGCATCTTAGTTATCGTTAACCGTCTTACGAAGATACGCTACTACGTCCTAACGCCCTCGATAATAGTCGAGGATGTCGTTAATGCGTTTATTTCTCGCGTTTAGTCTCTCTACAGCACTTTTGCCTTAATCGTTAGTGATAAGGGCACTTAATTCGTCTCCGCCTTCTAGTAGTAGCTTAGCCGCCGCCTCGGCTGCCGCCTATACCTTAGTTCCGCCTACTACCCTTAAACCGATAGCTAAACTAAGATCGCGAACGCTTAGATAGAGGTCTACCTCCGCTACTATACTACCTTTCTTTAGGACGATTAGGTAGACCTTTTTCCCTATAAGAAGACAGACTAGGGGTACGTTTAGGAAGGTAGGAACGATAGTTAAAAGTACGAATAATCCTTTATTGCAATACGGTTGCCCTCTCGTAGTAAGACTAAAGCTTGCCCCTCTTTTAAGATATATCGGGGCCTTAGGGATATACCCTTAAGCCTCGAGAGGGGTTGTTAAGGACTAGTTGGCGACTAATGGCCGAATAGTCCTAAAGCTAAAATACATTATCTATCGTATATATATCCCTATCTCCCGACTCTATAGTTACGCGGGTAGCTGCGTTATAATAATCCCCCTTTTTTAAGGCGGACGCCTTAGACGCTAGGATAGCTTTAAGTATAAATAAAGTCGAAATAGCAAATAGGACTAAAATAGGATTAAACGTAGTATAAAAATCAATAACGATAGTTGTTATTATATTTATTATAATAATCATCGTATTAGTTACGCGTTGTAATAGTTGCTACGCAATAGGTAGCTAGTCGCCTACGTATAGTTAGCGAACTATAATAGAGTGCTGCTCTTTATATATAAAGTTTTTTTTTTCTTCTCTTCTCTTATTACGCAATTATATTAAGATCTTATAGAGAAGCACGTTCGGAATTAGACGAGCATATTCTAAATCCGACGAGCATATTCCGAATTAGACGAGCATATTCTAAATTAGTTTAACGCTATAGGTCCTAAGCGAACGGCAAGCGCAACGGTAGAGACGCCCTAAAAGTAAGGAAAACAGATAGACGATATTTAGCCGATAGGTCCTTTAGTTATAGCTTAAGTCCTAGAGTTATCGGCGAATAGAGTATCGATTAAAGACGCCGTAGCGATAGCATAGGAAGAGATAAAGCTAAAGAAGAAGCGTAGAGAGAAGATAACCCTATTAGAACGACTTCTCGTAGAGAAGAATATGCTATTAGAGAAATCGACATCCTATTAGAGGAAGAAACCGAAGATCAACTATTTCATTAGTTATTTAAAGGACTATTTATAAGTATAAAGAAACCTATTGTAGTAGAGTCTTAGAAAGATTAAGCGACTGCGAAGCGTGTAACGCTAACGGTTGTCGAATCTAAAACATTTTCGTCGTCTAGCGAAGACGATAGAGACGAGGATATAGAGGCAAATGCTAAGTAAGATACCATCGAGACGAAGAATCTTTAGAAAGGGATATCGCTAAAGAAAAAGGCTAAAAAGGCCGTAACTATAAAATGTCGCCGCGCGAAAGGTGCTAAGTAACCGAGTTATACTACATTAAGTTCTTAAATAGTAGTATATAAAGGTTCGGCGATAACGAGGATAATATTAGAATAGTTAAACTCTCTTATGTCTAAGAAAACGCGTGATTAAGTAAGTGCATTTAGTATAACTCGCGTAGTAACCTTTATAAATCCGTAAGTTCCTCGTTCCCCCTTAAGTCGGGATATAATCGCTTATAAAATTATAGGTGCTTATAATAATATCTAAGGATATAGCGGATCTATACGGCATTTAAATAAAGATAGCCGAGCTATAGATTACTTAAAACGAAACGGAAAAGAAGAAGATAAAGTCTATCTTCTACTAAGTTTATACGTCGTTTATAGCCGTAATAACGGCCTATAGAGAGGAATAGGGGGTATTAGGTGCTAAACGTTTATATACGAAACGTTATCTTAAATACCGGTAGGTATCGATAGAGCGACGGAAAGCTATACGCGAGAATAAGGACTAAAAGCTTCGTCTAGTGATTAAGGACGTAGGTTTTACCCTATAGCGGGTAGGCCGAGAATATATATACCATAATTTATACGAAATAATTAAGGAGAGTAGTCGCTAAGGAAAGGGCGAGTAGGCAAAACGCCTCCTAGTTATTATAGAGTTTATTAGCGAAATAGAAGTAGGAGACCTTTACCGTATAGATATTAAGGAATAAGGGTAAAGTAGCGGTAGAGTAGAAATAGAAAAGTTAAGGTAAGCTAAAAAGAAGTTATTTCTTAATACCTAATTTCCGCTATTTCTTTAATTATATCTTTAGGTATTCGTTAATAAGTTCTTAGGCATTCGCTATATCGTCTTAAGTAACCTACTCGTTATATTCGGCTAGCTAACCTTCCTATTTCACTAAGTAGTAGGTAATACCCTTCTTCTTCTTATAGTCATTAATTTACTAAACCGACTATTCTCCTTCGGTATCGTCGAGGTTCGGCATCGGCAGTAATTCGCTAAGGTGTTAGTTAATAGCCCTTTCCACCTACGGCTTAAGAAGACTAATATAAAATATATTATAAAGCCGGTCGTATTTCTCTAGTAGAGCTAGGCGGTACGCCTGCTTCCTAATAGCTTAAAGGACCTTAAAAGGTCTAATGTATTTAGGTAATAACTTCCTTCTTTAGTCCTTAAGGCGTAAGTTCTTTATAGAGAGTCCTACTAGGTCCTTAACCTTAAGGGCAAGTAGCTTATAATAGAGGTTATAGAACTTCTTTTACGACTTAATAGCTTATCGCTAATAAGTCTTTAGTTTTTTCCTTAAGTCTGCTAATTTACTAATACGAGTTCTTGCTTTAGGCACTCCCCTACTAATAGCATCGTCCGTAAGGTAGATATAATAGTCTAGTTAGTATCTAAATAATGCCTTATTAAGCGAAAAGCCTATAGTTATATTCTTCGTATTATTATAAGCGAATTAAGCCTTTTATAGCAGTTTAGGCTAGTTATTCTATTCGGCATTTATATAATACCGAAGGTAGTATTATAGTGTCTAATTTACCCGTTCGGTCTAACCGTCGGTTTATAGGTAAAAGGCTATCGATAACCTACGTTTTATCCGTAATATATAATAAAGGTTTAACTAAAACTTATTAGTAAATAGAGATCCTCTATCGGAAATAATGCCTTTCGGTACTCTATAGATAAGCTTAATCTTATAATAAAAAGCCTTAGCTAACTTAGGCGCTATTATTATCTTAGAGACAGCGAGAAATACGCTATACTTAGTGTATCGGTTAACGATTACTAATATTGCGTTAACTTCTCTACTATCTAACTATAACTCCGGAAAACCGGTAGTAAAGTCTATAGAGACTTCTTCCTAAGGTCTTATAGGAATAGGCAGCGACTTAAGGGCGCTGTATAGGCGATGCCGCTTTAGAATAGCGCTTTAATAGATATAATATAAACGCACGTAGCTGTTTATATTACGAGCTATTCCTTTTTAGAAAACTTTCCGGGATAGGAGGTCTTTCGTATAGGCTATTCTAAAGTATCCTATAAAGGGATCGTCGTAGTAGAGCTAAATAAGCTCTTACCTTAAGGCAACCTCTACGGGCACTATGATTCTTCCCGAATGCAAAATAAGTCTATTTAGGCTTAATAACTAAAGACTTACCCCTTCTTTTAGGGTACTTTCGGCTTATACTCGCTATATAGTCTACGGATCTTCCGCTTAAGTCCTTTTAAAGAGCTTAAAAAAGGGCTTAGAGATATTTCTCTTATAGACCCTTTTACAATAAGCTGCTAACCTAGCTAATTATCTTTAATACCGTTATTTATAATTAACGATATCTTTAACCTAAGTGGCTAACTTAGCGGGACTTATTCCCGAATGCTAAGCGATTAAATCTTAGAGAGCTTATGTATTTTCGTTACGTAAAGATATCTCGTTAAGCTTAGAGATAGTAGAGACCTAAGAACTCGTCTTTAGGTCGCTTTATAAAGAATCTATAGCTATATACACCTACCGAATAACTGCTAACTTCTATTATAGTTCCGGGAATAGCTCTATAGACGGTAGGGCTTCGCTTATAAATTCTAGCTTCCTTAATAAAGCATCGGCGGGATTTAATTTACTAGCTTAATATTTAACTATAAAATCGAAAGGAGCTAGGTATATATACTAACGTGCTTATCTTAGACGCGTTAAGTAAGTTAGACTATCTCCTTACGAGTATTATCTTAAATAGACGCTAAATAAAGGGAGATTTAGTCCTAAAGATCGGGACGTAACTTCGTAAAAAAGGAAAGTATATAAGTTTTTTCTAGCGGACGTTTTAGATATTGCTTAAGAGAATCTAAGTAAAGACTAAAATCAAGGGGGGACTAACCCTCTCGTTAGCGTACTTCCTATAGTTATATAGCTAAAAGAGTCTTACGATTAGTAATATATTTAATTAAAATTAAGGTTTAGTTACGAAAATTATTTTAGTTAATGCGAAGCAATTCCCTCTCTATAAGGAGCTTTTTGTTAAAGTATCGCCTTTATCTCGCTTTATAGTCTACGTATATATAGTTAAAGGTATATAAGATTTTAGTCTTATTGCGTTTAAAACGACGTAAAGCAGCGATAAAAGTATCCTTAAGATCGCTAATTTAATCGAGACGTTTTTAAGGGTTAGTTAGTTATAATAACTAAAGAATGTTTTTTATTTTAATTTCCCTACTATAACTCTCCCTCGATTCGGTTAACTATCGGCGACGTTTATATAAGTCTTTACCGAATAAGTTACCCTACTATAAAAATTCCTCTCGAAGTTCTATAATCTTATCTCTTAATCTCTTCTCCTCCTTAAGCTCTACGGCTCTTGCTTAAAGGGCTACGAGGATATCTATACGTAGAGGGGTAGGTCGTAAAGGCCCGGCTTGCGTTTAACTTTGCGAGGGGATAGATTAAGCCCCCTTAAGTAGCGAAAAAATAAGTAATAGCGTCTTAAGACGCTTATTATAGCCCTTATATAAGTTAGTATATTTATCTTTTAATATAAAAAAAAGCTCTACGATCTCCTCGCATAGCCGCCGAGGTCGACACCGGATTATAAAATCAATTTAGACTCGAGAATCGGATTCCTTAGACCCGGTTGCCCTTAGGCGCGATAGCACATCGGGGGACGGACGCGGGCTGCGAGCCGATAGACGTTAATATCGCGAGAAGGGGGTTAAAGGCTAGCGTATATAGCCTACCGACTACTACCGAAGCGCCCCTTAAGCCCGACGCGGGCAAAGAGAAACTAATAGGAAGGGATAGTGCCGCTTACCTAAAATTCGCGGGTCTAGTGCCTAAGGAGGCCCTCTAAGGCGTCTAAAGGGCCTTTAAGTCCGTTCTCTAAGGCTACCTAAAGGAATAGGAGGAGAAGATCCGAGCGGACACCGCGGTCTATACGACCGTAGGCTAGCTTAAGAAATCGGTTAAGGAGTTAGTAAAGGAGGCTATCGAGGCGGCGCTCCTATCGAAGCAAGCGTCGAAGTCCTAGGCCGACGTAGCCGCGGCCGCGGTCGCGGCTACTACCGTCGCGCCCCTAACGCGACGCTAGCCCGCGCCTAGAGGCGCTAGCGGCAGTAACATCGGGGCTAATAGCGAGAAGCCGACTCTCGCCCGCTATAAAAACCAGCTTACGGTCCGATACGAGGGGATCGCCTTAGATCTCTAACGTAGAACCCCTTAAGCAATCGTTAACGACGTTAATCGCGCCCTTAAGGAGCCCGCCGTAAAAGCGGCGTAGGTCTTCCGTAGTAGCGATATCGCGCTTATGTTTAAGCAGAATATAAAGAAGTATAAGGCGGATAGGGAGTAGCTAGAGAAGGCTTTCGGGAAGGAGATAATGCTATCCTAAGGCGGCTTTACGGTAATAGTAAAAGACGTCCCGATAATAGTCTTTTAGAGAGGGGACGACGCCGCCTTAGTAGCCGAACTAGCTAAAGCGAACGACGTTAAGGTTATCTACCTCTACCCTAAAAGGGCCTATATAAGGGCGGGCATAAAGGCGACCTTAATTATTATAGTAGACGGCGTAAAGGCGGCGAATAGGCTCTACGACTTTAGCACGGTAATATAGGCGGAGATTTTCGATATAAAGCCCTTCGACGATATAATCCGGCCGAGGTAGTACTACCGGTATTTCTAATACGGTTACGTTGTAAAGTACTATACGGCAAAGGCGACGTACGGGCGGTACGCGTTAGGACTATACGACGAAGCTATATACGCTGCTACTATTAGGCAGATCCCGTACCGGTATACCCTCTACGGGGGGAGATATACGGCGTAGGATAGGCACTGCCCTAAGGCGGAGAAGCTTTAGGATAGGGCTTAGGAGGCATACTCTTAAAGGCCGAGGCGGTTCGCCGCTACGGCGATACCGACGACGCGCCTTAAGCAGGCGCCGACCTATACGTAGCTTTTTCCGCTTCCTACCGCGCCGTAGGCGTCGCCGTCGAAACGGCGACGATAGGACACCCCCCCCCCCCCCCCCCCTACCACCCGCCCTTCCCCCCGGCCGGCCTTAGGACATTACGAGGGCCGGCCGGGCGCGAGGCTAGTCGACTATTCGCGGGCTTCTACGGTCGCGGCCGGCCTTAGCGTCGGTAAGGGCTTGTACCGCTACGGTCGAGGCCGCGCCCGCTCCTAACGACGACCCCTTTTCCGACCCCCCTTAATATTAGACATCCTTTACTAAAATACCGTAAAGATAGGCGCGAATATATACCTCGCGCTCGCCGCCCCTAAGGCGTACGATATTATAGCACTTTAGGAGACACCGATTAATAGTAGGATAAAAGCCCCGGCGTGCCTAAGGCGGTACGACTATAGGCTCGTCTTTAGGGCGACCCGGAGCGCGCTATACGTATATAAGAGGCACGGTATCGATATATAGACGAGCGACTAAGGTATATACTAATATAGCGTTACGTTTACTAATTTTAATACTATAGCTTTTTTAGTTTACTCCCCGCTAGTTAACTCCCCCCTCCTAACTACTCCGCTCCTTAACCTCGCGACTAAATCGTTATATACCCGATGCGTCCTTATAAGGGACTTTAATAGCTATCACCCGCTTTAAGACGCTTATAAGCGTACCTCTAGGGAATAGCGAGGACCTCTTAGCGCTAACAGCGCGATAGCGCCTTAGGCTTATAACCCTTAAAGGCTAGGTTATACGCATCGCCTCTAAGGGCCGGAGGAACGGCACGATAGACCTCGCTTAAGCGTCTTAGGGTTTAAGCGTAACGTACCGTAGAAACGTAGGCCTCGTCGGGTCGGATTATATATCGCAACGGCTAGAGGTAGATATAAGGCCGCTAACTCATCGGCCGGCGGCCCGGACGATAGGACTTAACCGCCTTTAGAGGAAACTCGACCTAGATAAGGCCTAAGCAGCAGCTATCGTAAAGTTCCGGCCGGGGGCTACGCTAACTACGCCTACGACCCTTAAGGAGGTCGAGGCGTACGTAGACTAGGTGGTTACCTAATTAACCGAGATTGCGAAAGACTATATACCTAAGGCCCGCGGCCGTGCCGACGGCGGCCGCCCTAACTAATAGACTATAAAGGTAGACTAGTGCGATAGGGAGGCTAAACGCGCCCTCCGGGCGTTCTTAGCGTCCGGCAACTAGACGACCTAGGAGACGTTAGATAAGCCGAAGATAGCCCTCCGGCGTGCCGTCGTTACTATATAACGAGACTCCTAGCGGGAGCTTACCTACGATTTGGCCGCTAACTAGGCCTTCCTTTAGAAGATCGAGAGGTAGGCGCGGCTCTAAAGCGGTAGCCTACTATAGGCGATATATATCCCGGACTTAGAGAGACCGAGCGACCCGATAGGGCCGGCCCGCACTTACGTAGAGAAGGCAAAGACCCTCGCGGCCCGGTTCTTCCTACCCTTAGTAGCGAGAGGCGAGGGGAGCTCTTAAGCCGCCCGGGAGGCTTATATAATATCGCAGCGTTTTATAGTTAGCGACGTTAGGTCGGCGGTTAGGAAGATAGCGTCGTAGAAGGCCGCGGGGGAAGACGGCCTCCCGGTTAGGCTAATTAAGGCCTATAAGGAGCTATTGCTTAAAGTGCTTACGGTATTGCTTAACGCTAGTTGCGACGTCGGATATTTTCTAAGACGGTTCCGATATACGGCTATTATCGTCCTACTAAAGCCCGGGAAAATAGCGGCCTAGCTTTAATAAGCCCGGGGGTAGAGGCTAATCTCTCTCCTTAGTATAATAGGGAAGATCCTTAAGGCTATAGTCGCGAGGAGGATCGCAAACGTAGTAAAGGCGTATAACCTCCTGCCTAAAGGGCAGATAGGGAATAGGACCGAGAGGTTTATTAAGACGGCGATACGACTTGTAATAGAGCTTGTAAAAACGACGTAGGCCTAGGGAGGGGTAGCGTCGTTCTTCTAGCTCGACCTTAAGGGAGCTTTCGATAGGGTAGACTATAAGTACCTTATTAAGACCTTCCGCTAGAGGGGTTTCCTAGGCTAGGTGGTCGCGTAGGTTAAGAGCTTCCTAAAGGGGAGGACGGCCTAGCTCTACTTCGACGGCGCGCCGGCGGAGACCTAGGAGGTGCCGGCGGGCGTGCCCTAAGGCTCGCCCCTCTCTTTAATCTTTTTCCTCCTTTATATCGCGCTACTATACGACGACCTCGAGCCGGAGACAGGGGTTACTACCGTCGGCTTTACCGACGATATAAACCTCCTAGCCTACGGTAAGACCGTAGCCGCGACTATACGGCGTTTAAGGAGCGCTTAGAAAAAGTACGATAAATAGGTAAAGGAGGTCGGCGCTAAGTTCGAGCCGGAGAAAAGCGAGCTAATCTACTTTACGTAGACCTATAAGCCGATACCGACGAAGCTTTAGCTTAAGACGAATATAGTCCGACCGGTCGAGGACGGGCGGTTCTTAAGGGTTTAGTTTAACCGAAAGCTACGATAGAAAGCCTAAGTTAGGAAGCTTAAGACGAAAATAGGCATATAAGCGCTAGCCCTTACCGGGCTTATAGCGTCTATATAAGGCATACGACTATAAAGCGCGAGGACGGTCTACGCTAGTATAGTTTAAAACGCGTTTACCTATAAGGTATCGACGTTTTATAAGCCTACGCCTAGAGGAGGGAAACCTATCGGCTTAGTAAAAGCGCTTATAGTATATTAGTCGAGCTACCTACGGGTAGTAGCTAAGGCGTTTAAGACGACCCCGATCCGGAACCTAGAGATATAGACGGCGGTCCCGCCGCTCGACCTCTACCTTAACGACCGCCTCGCGTAGTATAAGGAGCGAACCGAGGAGTCGGGTATAGCGGACTAAATCCGACGCGCCTACGAGAAGCCGGCGAGAGTACTGCCTTAACCCCGTCGGCCGACCCGGCCGCCCGGCCGGCCGTACGACGCGTAGCTCTAGGACTAGTGCCCCTAGGGCACTACGACGGAGGAGGCGGTCCTCCGCGATTAAGAGGCGCGCTAGAAGGAGGATCTCTAAGCGACGGAGGCGAAGCGACTATAAAGAGCACGGCAGCCGGCAGACATTAACCCCTACTTTAACCGGCCGAAGAAGGCACTAAAGGTATATAACGGATTATATAAGCACTAGAGCTCTATACTTATCTAGATTTAGACTAGGAAGATCGGTCTATAAGGGTTCCTATTCGACTAGAACGTCCCTAACGTCGACTCGCCGCTCTATCGGTATAGGACCGCGCGTAAGACCGCGTTCTACCTCTTCCTCTAGTGCCCTACCCTTACTAACGCGAGGGCGGCCTTGCTAAAAGGCATCCGACGGGAGAGCGACCTTAGGGCGGCGCTTAACCGCCCCGCCGCCGCGAAGCCGCTTATCCGGTAGTTCCTTAAATACCGCCTACTATAGTAATTCCGGGCCGCGATAGCCCTTACGGAGAAGATAGACCGCCGTAATGCCGGCGGGGGGGAGCTCTAAGAGTAGGACGACGAGGCTCCTAGCGCTAGCCCCTTTTAACATTTGTGTATATTTATATATGTTTATATATTCGATTATACGCTTACTAAGATTTATTTTTCTGCGTTCCGACCCGCTAGGCGGGGCCCCGGCCCGCACCCTATCGCCCGCGTACCGTCTGCGCGCCGGCTTTACTAAGTTAGACTATCCGCCCGACCGTAACGCCCCCGGGCCTGCCCGGGCGGGGTAACCTTTATTAGGCACTAGACCGGCGGCAGCAACCAAACTTAATTAACCGTAGCGAACATAGGCCGTATCCGGCCCGACGTCGAGATAGATAGACGTTATATAGGTTTTCCCCTAGGCCGCCTAGTTTTTCCTATGCTAGCTAAACGCAGGGGCACTAGGCCCGTTAGGGCAGCTAGAGTACTTTAATAATAATTATCTTTTAATATTAGTTCTATTACGCGAGGTAACGGCGATAGGCTAGCGACTTAATAGCTACTACGACCTATTCGGCCTACGCGGCCTATACGTCTAGAAATACGCCTACTACGCGGCGCTATCGCTTTTAGGTAACTAAAAAAGAAAAGCTTTAGAAATTATAAGAAGATAGACTAAAGGTATGTTTAAGAAGGTAGGAACGATAGTTAAAAGTATAAATAATCCTTTATTATAATATAGTTGCTCTCTCGTAGTAAGACTAAAGCTTGCCCTTCTTTTAAGATATATTAGGGCCTTAGGAATATACCCTTAGGCCTTAAGAGGGGTTATCGGGGACTAGTTAGCGACTAATAGCCGAATAGTCCCCGAGCTAAAATGCATTATCTATCGTGTATATATCCCTATCTCCCGACTCTATAGTTGCGCGGGTAGCTGCGTTATATTCCCTTCGCTAAGTTTACCGCTAATAACTAGGTTTCTAAGTCTACCGACCTTTCCCTTTTCTTCGCTAACTATAGCTTCGACCTAAAGCTTAGCATTAAGCCTTTAGGACTACCCCCCCTTAGTATAACCCTTTAGTAGCGTAAGGAGTACCTTTATAGCGACGCGCTTGCCTTACGCCTCTAACGCGTATCCGACTTCCTTCGTAACGCGATCGAGGACGCTTAGGCTACTTAAGCCTAGCACGCCGATACCCGCCGGGCGCCCGCCCTAACGTATTAGCCCGGCGATATAGTCTTTCTTAGTACCCGTTAGATCTATACCTTCCGCCCGATAAAGAAGCTTAACTATTAACGGGAGGGCCTATATAAGGTCCTTAAGGCGTATAAGACGGCTTGCCTCCTTCGCCTCCCTAAGGGTAGCTATGTTTACCTTATTTTCTACTACTTACTCCTTACCTAGACTTAAGAGCCCCCTTTGCCCGGCTAAGCCGACCTAAATATCCGGCCTTCTAACGGAGGCATCTTACTTTCCCTAGACGGCGACGACGAGAACGACGCGCACCTTAAGTAGGAATTCTCCTCTATCCTTACGTAACGTTAGTACGCGTTTAGGAAGATTAAATATCGCATCTAGTAGCGTTATAGCCCTCTTACGTAAGAGGATTCCTTATGCCTCGACGGATGCTAGGACGACCTTAAGTCCTTTTACGCCGTAAACCCGGCTACGTCTCGCCCTACGTTCTATACTACCTTCCTCGCCTCGTCCCCTCTGCCTAGATAATAATAGATATAATTAATAAATATAATTTATCTTCGCGTATATAGGCTTTCTAACCTCGAGCTTTGTTTTCTTTCCTTCCTTTGTGTTATAGGGGCCTACCTTTAGGTCGATTAATATAGGATTCCCTTAGCTCTCGCTCTTCTACTATTGCCCCTTTTTAAGCGTTTAAGTCGAACGCTAATTTAAGGGGGATATATTATCATAGTGTTAGGTTATATTATATATTATCCTACGTGACCTCTATATCGTATATATAGACCCTTAGACTTAGTATATAGCTACGCTCCTTCGTAGATTAATAACAGTTATATACCCCCCTTAAGCTCGTCCTATAACACTTACTAATAGTCGAAGACCCTTATATAAGACCCTTACCTTACCTAAGCGAAAATTAACGATATATTACGTAGGGCCTAGCCGCGCCTTATACTACGCGGCTCGCTTTAGGGAGCGTAAACCGTATATTCTTCCGTCGTGTCTTTGCCGGCAATATAGCGTCGGGCGGCCCGTCGTTTTCTCCGATAGCCCTAAAGCGCGCTTTAAAGCGATTGAGCGCTTCTATATCTACGAAGTCCGCTACTAAATACTACGTCGGGTCTTAGTACTTTTGCTACCTTATAAGGACCTCGCGCTTACTACTACGGCCGACCTTCTTCTATCATACCGTAAGAATTTCCTCTATTAGGAACTCTTCCTCTCCCTTTATTTCTTAAGAAGAGAGATATACGCTATGCGTGTAGAAGTTAAAGATTAAAAAGGAGGTTAAAGACTTAGACAGTCTATATAGAGCTGTTTAAATCTTATACAGGCAGGAGATATAGTGTAGAAGTGATGAATTAATCTCTAACCTCTCCCTGCCTTACTAAGGGGGACTGCCCCCTTTTATAGGCAGTCCTATCCCTCCTAAATTAGTAGCCCCCTTTGTCTTTCCACCTAAATGTCTAAGTTTAAGATATAGCCCCCCTTTTCCTTTTTCCTGCCCAGCCTTTTTCCCAGCCTTTTTTCCACGCCTTTTTCCTAATCCCTGTTTTCTTAAGCCTCTTTTCCACGCCCCTTTTCCAAGCCCCTTTTCCAAGCTCTTTTTCTAAGCCCTTTTTCTAAGCCCCTTTTCCAAGCCCCTTTTCCAAGCCCCTTTTCCAAGCCCCTTTTCCAAGCCCCTTTTCCAAGCCCCTTTTCCAACTAGCTTTAGGTGCCCTATAGGCCGCATAGCGATGCACGGGCCGCTAGTAGTCCCCCGGGTGGTTATCTAGGTCGAGAGCCCGCCTAAGGTACCTAAGTCTTATAAATCCTAGCCTAGCTTCGCAATACACCCCCTTAGCTATAGCCTGCCCCCTTTAAAAGAGGTATAGCTATCTATAGGTCTAGGACTTTAGTTATATAGTTAGCTAAGGAGGATACTTATAGCCCTACTTACCGCCTAAGGCCGTAGAATAGGTAGTCACCCCCTAAGAGCTCTATAGATAATAGACTAACTCCTTAAGTTCTAGAAACCAGATTAAACTCCTTGCCCGCTAAGTTAGGGGTCCTGCCCTAAGGTTATTCCCTTAGGCGGTTTTTAGGACCTACTAGATAGAGGGAGAGTCGCCCTACTGCTGTTCGGCTGCCTCGCACCTAGCTAGCCTACTAGCTAGTATTACTTCTTAAAGGTCCTCTTAGCGGGCCTTTAGTCGGATTCTTTCTCTAATATCTTCTAGCTTAACCTACTGTAAGAATACAGCTAGTCTTTGCTTAGGAAGGGCCTTTATAAGCCTATTAGCCTCTATCTCTACTATTAGGATCTACTAAAGCGAGAGAAGTCCCTACTAGACCTCCTATCGTAGCTAGTGCTAATAAATATCAATATGCCTAAGCTTAGTTAATAGCTTATTATATTCTTCTATAAATAACCTAATAGTCTAAGTGTTATTATACTATAGGACTAAAGGGGTCGGAATCTAAAGCTATAAAGATATAAGCAGCCGGCTAAGGAAAATAGCCTCCTTTATTGCCTTTAAAAAAGCGAGCATTTCTGCTTCTATACTCGACGTCGTAACTAAACGTACCTTTAGTCTATCTTCTTATAATTTCTAAAGCTTCTCTTTTTTAGTTACCTAAGAGCGATAGCGCTACGCGGTAGGCGTATTTCCGGACGTATAGGCCGCGTAGGCCGAATAGGTCGTAATAGCTATCGAGTCGCTAGCCTATCGCCGTTACCTCGCGTAACGGAACTAATATTAAAAGACGAATATACTAACTTATATAAGGTCTATAACGAGCGTCTTAGGACGCTATTACTAATTTTTTCGCTGCCTAAGGGGGCCCGATCTATCCCCTCGCGAAGTTAAACGTAAGCCTAGCCTTTACGACCTACCCCTCCGCGTATAGATGTCCTTATAGCCCTTTAAGCAAGAGCCGTAGAGCTAGAGGAGGAAAAGAGATTAAGAGATAGGATTACGGAACTTCGAGAGGAATTTTCGCAATAGGGTAACTTATTCGGTAGGGACTTATATAAACGTCGCCGATAGTTAACCGAATCGAGGGAGAGTTATAGTAGGGAAATGAAAATAAAAAGCATTCCTTATTTATTATAACCGACTAACCCTTAAAAACGTCTTAATTAGATTAGCGATCTTAAGGATGCCTTTATCGCTATTTTACGTCGTTTTAAGCGTAATAAGAATAAAATCTTATATACCTATAACTATATATACGTAGACTATAAGGCGAGATAGAGGCAATACTTTAACGAAAATCTCTTTCTAAAGAGGGAATTACTTTATACTAACTAAGATAAATTTCGTAATTAAACCTTAATGTTAATTAAAGATACTACTAATCGCGAGACTCTTTTAGCTATATAACTATAAGAAGCACGCTAACGAGAGGGTTAGTCCCCCCTCGACTTTAGTCTTTACTTAGATTCCCTCGAGCAATACCTAGAACGTCCGCTAGAAAAAACTCGTATACTTTCCTTTTTTATAAAGTTATATCCCGATCTTTAGGACTAAATCTCCCTTTATTTAGCGTCTATTTAAGATAATACTCGTAAGGAGATAGTCTAACTCGCTTAACGCTTCTAAAATGCTTTAGGAAATAAGAAGCGCCCTATAAAGCTAACTAACGATTAATCGACTTTAACTTAAAGGGCAAAAGGCTCCCGTTTAATAGGCTATCGCCGACGTAAAGGCTAAAATAGATCGACTAATAACTATTAAGATTCCGACGCTATTAGATCGACCTTAAATAGCCGTTAGAACGGTCGTAGCAATAGCCGTAGGAACGGCCGAGGAAATAGTCGCAATAGTCGTAACGGTAGGAATAAATATAGTAGGAATAGCCGTAGCAATAACCGGGGAAGGAATTCGTATAAAAACGGCGAAAGCTAATCCGGTATAGTTATTTATTAGTATTATAAGAAATTAGGCTATATATAAGCCGATTGCTAGGCGATAGCGAAAGCTAACCGAGCCGTGGCCGATTTAAAGACGACGAAGAAGGAGAGAAACGCCTAAAAGTTAAAGTAAATGCCTCTCCTTCGACTAAGCTATAGGTAAAGGTAGTTAAGAGACTATATACTACTAGAAAGCTATTAAGGCGAATACTTTATAAAATCATCGTTAATCTCAATTACGGTAGTAAAGTAGACCTAATAGATATAAATTTTACTCGAAGATAAAGGCTACGATAGCTTCCTTTATTAACCCTTAGATTAAAGGTAGTCGGGAATACGCTTATAAGACAATATAAAGTCTAAGAAGTTTCTATCTAACTCTAAGATAATCGCTATAGGGAAAAGATAGTTATTCGCCCTTAAATCGGCGTCGATAACGGATTAAAACCTAACGACGCATTAGTTTTGCTTAGTATACCCGTACTTTCTTAAGAATATATTTATCTCGTTCCTTTTAAGCGCGCTTAGTAGTTTAAACACTAACTTTCTAAGGTATTATTACGCTAACCGTAGAAGTTTTTATATAAGTGTCGGAATAAGGCATAGGTCTATATAGTTACACTAGACCTAAATTTTATACTATTTCCCGATAAAGATAATAACTCGGCGAACCCTAAGCGAATAGGGGAGGAAATACCGACGACTCTTTTAGACTTTTAAGACGTGATTTCTAAGCATAAGGCCGATTTATTACTAAGGAAGAAGGGCACCGATTATACGATTAACCTATTGCCCGACTTTAAGCCGCCTTTTAGACCTATTTACCCTCTTTCTTAATCCGAACTTTAGGTTCTAAAGGAGTAGTTAGATTAGTCCCTTAAGCATAGCATTATTCGGAAATCTAAGAGTTCGGCCGGGGCTCTTATCCTTTTTATACCTAAGAAAGACGGCACTTTACGCCTTTATATAGACTACCGGGGGGTTAATAGCATTACCGATAAGAATAGCTACCTACTCCCCTTTATTTTAGAGATTATAGACCGTTATTAAAGGGCTAAGTACTTTTCGAAGATTAACCTAAAAAACGTATACTAACGCATCCGGATTAAGGGAGGGGATAAATAGAAGATAGCCTTTCGTACTCGCTACGGTTACTATAAGTATTTAGTATTGCCGTTTAGATTAACTAACGCCCTTACTATATTTTAGTTATATATTAACTAAGCTTTTAAAGGCCTTATAGACACTATTTACGTCGTCTACCTTAATGATATTTTAATCTTTTCTAAGACCTACGAAAAGCATATAGAATACTTACAATAAGTCCTTAAACGACTAAAGAATACTAAGCTATTCGCTAATTTATTAAAGTGCATTTTCTATAAGCAGTCTTTAGAGTTTTTAGGATTTATCCTATCTATTAACGGAGTTATAATAGACCTAGCCCGCGTTAAGGCTATTATAAATTAAGAAGAACCTTATTCTTTCTATAATGTTTAAGTTTTTCTCGGTTTTATAAATTATTACCGACGATTTATTTTAGGATACTTTAGCATTATTGCCCTTTTTACTACGTTATTAAAGGGAAGAGTTAAGGGAAGAAACCCCGGATAAGTATAGCTAAACACTAGTGAATTAATATGGTTTTACGCCGTAAAGAACGCCTTTACAATAGCCCTACTTCTCCGACACTTCGACCCTTAAAGACCGATTCGCATTAAGACTAATGCCTTAATTTTCGCAATAGCTAGCATTCTTTCGTAGCCCGATAACGAAGGCTACTATTATCCGATTTCTTTTTAATTACGGAAGTTTACTAGCCTTAAGCTTAACTATAGCACCCTTAATTAAGAGATATTTACTATCGTTAAGTTATTTAAATACTAGCGATACTACGTTAAAGGGGCGGCGAATACCGTTAAAGTTTTATTAAATTACTAAAACCTTTAAGGCTTTATAAAGTAAGTATCCTTTAATAAAAGATAAGCACGTTAGTATATATACCTAGCTCCTTTCGATTTTACGATTAAATACCGAGCCGGTAAATTAAATCCTGCCGATACTTTATTAAGGAAGCTAGAATTTCTAGGCAAAGCCCTACCGTCTATAGAGCTACTCTTAGAACTATAATAAAAGTTAGTAGTTATTTAGCAGGTGTATATAGCTATAGATTCTATATAGAGCGACCTTAAGACGAGTTCTTAGGTCTCTACTATCTCTAAGCTTAACGAGATGTCTTTACGTAACGAAAATACATAAGCTCTCTAAGATTCGATCGCTTAGCATTTAGGAACGAGTCCCGCTAAGTTAGCTACCTAGGTTAAAGATATCGTTAGTTATAAAAAACGGTGTTAAAGACAATTAGCTAGGTTAGCAGCTCGTTATAAAAGGGTCTATAAGAGTAATATCTCTAAGCCCTTTTTTAAGCTCTTTAAAAGGACTTAAGCGGAAGATCCGTAGACTATATAGCGAGTATAGGCCGAAAGTACCTTAAAAGAAGGGGTAAGTCCTTAGTTATTAAGCCTAAACGGACTTATTTTACATTCGGGAAGAATTATAGTGCCCGTAGAGGTTGCCTTAAGGTAAGAGCTTATTTAGCTCTACTACGACGATCCCTTTATAGGATACTTCGGAATAGCCTATACGAAAGACCTCCTATCCTAGAAATTCTTCTAGGAAGGAATAGCTCGTAATATAAATAGCTACGTACGTTTATATTATATCTATTAAAGCGCCGTTCTAAAGCGGCATCGCCTATATAGCGCCCTTAAGTCGCTGCCTATTCCTATAAGACCTTAGGAAGAAGTCTTTATAGACTTTACTATTAGTTTTCCGGAGTTATAGTTCGATAGTAGAAAAGTTAACGCAATATTAGTAATCGTTAACTAATACACTAAGTATAGCGTATTTCTCGCGGTCTCTAAGATAATAATAGCACCTAAGTTAGCTAAGGCTTTTTATTATAAGATTAAGCTTATCTATAGAGTACCGAAAGGCATTATTTCCGATAGAGGATCTCTATTTACTAATAAGTTTTAGTTAGACCTCTATTATATATTATAGATAAAACATAGGTTATCGATAGCCTTTTATATATAAACCGACGGTTAGACCGAATAGGTAAATTAGACACTATAATACTACCTTCGGTATTATATAAATGCCGAATAGAATAACTAGCCTAGACTGCTACGAGAGGCTTAGTTCGCTTGCAATAATGCGAAGAATATAACTATAGGCTTTTCGCTTAATAAGGCATTATTCGGATATTAACTAGACTATTATATCTACCTTACGGACGATGCTACTAGTAGGGGAGTGCTTAAAGCGAGAGCTTATATTAGTAAATTAGCAGACTTAAGGAAAAAGCTAGAGACTTATTAGCGATAAGCTATTGAGTCGCAAAAGAAATTCTATGACCTCTTTTATAAGCTACTTACCCTTAAGGTTAAGGACCTAGTAGGACTCTTTACGAAGAACTTACGCCTTAAGGACTAAAGAAGGAAGTTATTACCTAAATACATTAGACCTTTTAAGGTCCTTTAAGCTATTAGGAAGCAGGCGTACCGCTTAGCCCTACTGGAGAAATACGACCGGCTTTATAATATATTTTATATTAGTCTTCTTAAGCCGTAGGTAGAAAGGGCTATTAACTAACACCTTAGCAAATTACTGCCGATGCCGAACCTTAACGATACCGAAGGAGAACAGTCGGTTTAGTAAATTAAGGACTATAAGAAGAAGAAGGGTATTACCTACTACTTAGTGAAATAGGAAGGTTAGCTAGCCGAATATAACGAGTAGGTTACTTAAGACGATATAGCGAATGTCTAAGAACTTATTAACGAATACCTAAAGATATAATTAAAGAAATAGCGGAAATTAGGTATTAAGAAATAACTTCTTTTTAGCTTACCCTAACTTTTTTACTTTTACTCCGCCGCTACTTTATCGTTATTCCTTAACATTTATATAGTAGAAGTCTCTTACTTCTATTTCGCTAGTAAACTCCGTAATAATAGGGAGACGTTTTAATTACTCCTATCTTCCTCGGCGACCGCTCTCCTCGATTATTTTATATAAATTATTATATATATATTCTCGTCCTACCTATTATAGGGTAAAACCTACGTCCTTAATTACTAGACGAATCTTCTAGTCCCTATTCTCGCGTATAGCCTTTCGTCGCTTTATTAATACCTACCGGTATTCGAGACGACGTTTCGTATATAAACGTTTAGCACTTAATACCCCCTATTCCTCTCGGTAGGCGGTTATTACGGCTATAAACGACGTATAAACTTAGTAGAAGATTAACTTTATCTTCTTCTTCTCCGTCTCGTCCCGAGTGGTCTATAACTTAGCTATCTTCGTCTAAATAGCGCATAGATCTACTATATCCCCGGATATTATTGCCGGCACCTATAATTTTATTAGCAACTATATCCCGACTTAATAAGGAACGAAGAGCTTACCGATTCGTAAAGGTTACCGCACGAGTTATATTAAATATATCTGCTTAATCGTATATCCTCCTATATATAATATAGTTTAACTATTCTAATATCGTCCTCGTTATCGCTAAACCCTTATATACTGCTATTAAAGCACTTAATGTAGTATAGCTTAGTAACTTAGCACCCTTTCGCCCGGCGACCTTTTATATATATGGCTTTCTTACCCTTTTTCTTAGGCGATATCCCTTTCTAGACCTTCCTCTTATCGCCGGTATCTCCTTTAGTATTCGCCTTTATATCTTTTTCTCTATTATCTTTACTAAACGACGAAAATGTTTTAGATTTAATAACCGCTAGCGTTATATGCTTTATATTCGCGTAATCTTCTTAAGACTCTACTATAATAGGTTTTTCTATGCTTATAAAGGGTCCTTTAAATAATTAACGAAATAGTTAATCTTCGGTTTCTTCCTCTAATAAGGATATCGACTTCTTTAAGGCATTTCGTATGTTTTTCTCTATAAAGAGTCGTTCTAATAGGGTTATTTTCTCTCCGCGCGTCTTCTTTAGGTTTATCTCTTCCTATGCTATCGCTATAGCGTCCTTAATCGATACTCTATTCGCCGATAACTCTAGGACTTAAGCAATAACTAAAGGGCCTATCGGCTAAATATCGTCTATCTATTTTCCTCGCTTTCCGGGCGTCTATACTATTGCGCTTGCCGTTTGCTTAAGACCTATAGCGTTAAACTAATTCGGAATATGCTCGTCTAATTCGGAATATGCTCGTTAGATTTAGAATATACTCGTCTAATTCCGAATATACTTCTCTATAAGATCTTAATATAGTTATATAATAAAAGAAGAGAAGAAAAAAATCTTTATATATAAAGAGCAGCACTCTATTATAGTTCGCTAACTATACGTAAGCGACTAGCCCTTTATTACATAGTAACTATTATAACGCGCAATTAATACGATAATTATTATAATATATATAATATAATAATAACTATCGTCGTTGATTTTTATACTACGTTTAATCCTATTTTAGTCCTATTTACTATTACGACTTTATTTATACCTAAAGCTATCCTAGCGTCTAAGGCGTCCGCCTTAGAAGGGGGGGATAATTATAACGTAGCTACCCGCGTAACTATAGAGCCGGGAGATAGGGATATATGCACGATAGATAATGCATTTTAGCTCGGGGACTATTCGGCCATTAGTCGCTAACTAGTCCCCGACAACCCCTCTCGAGGCCTAAGGGTATATCCCTAAGGCCCCGACACATCTTAGAAAAGGGGCAAGCTTTAGTCTTACTACGAGAGGGCAACCGTATTGCAATAAAGGATCATTCGTACTTTTAACTATCGTTCCTACCTTCCTAAACGTACCTCTAGTCTGTCTTCTTATAGTAAGGCTAGGTGATCTTTCTAGGCCTAAGTAAACTGCTCTTTATATAGGTGGTTTTATAGCTATGACTAAGTCTAAGGAGGTTCCGGGAGAGCTCTTTTATAGACCTTCTTCTTTTCTTAGGGTTTAAATAGCCTCCTAGGTATAAAAGCTCCGTAGACCCTATTTTAGATAGGGGTAAGTCTAAAGTCGGAAAACCGGTCTTTTAGGCAGAGGCTAGCCCTTAATAAAGGTACTGCATTTAGTCCTTCTAGTTCTACCCCTATTAAAGCTATTGTTTCTTTCACTTATTAAAGCAGGGATAGAAAAACTGCCGGAAATTCTCTCGAGGTTGTTTTTCCCTCTACCCCCTTAGGGGTAGAAACTAGAAGATATACTAGAAAAGCCTCTTTTAAGTCCTCTAATAGGTAGGACGGGGAAGAGTAGGCTTTTTCAAGCTCGATTGCTTTCTTAAGGTCTTTATCGTCTTTATCGTCTATTTAGGCTTCCTCTAGGTCTTCTTCCGGGTCTTCTTCCTATATTCCGTCCTCGTTGCCCTTAACTTCTTTAATATCGGTTCCTTCGTCCGTTTTTTTATCGAGGGCCTCCTCGTTAGCTCGAGCCTCTAAGGGTATGTCGATTCTCTAAATAAGCTATCGAGTGCTTTCTAAGAGGGGAACTTATTCTCTTTTTTCCGTCGAAGTAGCTATATTTATCGAACACTACGTCCCGGGTTAAAATAACCTTCTTTAGGCTTAGTACCTAGATCCGGAAGATATTAGGAGACCTATAACCGACTAAGAACCCTATACACGATCGAGGATCTAGTTTCTTCTTCTTCTTCCTTTTTAGCTAGGCGTTAGGCGTTATAGCGTAGGCCTTACACCTATAGGCTTAAAGGTAGGCTAGAGAGGCCTTATTTCTAGTAAACTTATCTAAGGGAGACTCCTAGTCTTTTAAGCCGTCCTTAGGGTTCTTTAGAGTCCGGTTCTAAAGGTAGTAAGCTAACTCGACTATTTCTCTCTTAAGATCGTAAGGTAGACTTACTGCTAGTCTTATAGTTCGAGCCTTTTCTATTATAATACCCCCTAATCTCTCGGCTCCTCCGTTCTAGGCTTAGGTGTTTAATGCCGATAGAAGGGGTAAAATACCCCTTTTTCAAAGCTAGGCTAAGATATTCTTTATAAATAACTCTCTATCGGACCTAACTTTCTTAACCTCGAGGCCGTAATAGTTATTTATTTAGTTTATAAAGTCCCGTAAAGCAGACTAGTTATGCCTGCTATAATAGGTCTATAAGAAATAGGGAAAAAACCATTCCTAAGAAAGCGTTAGTAATAAACATAACCCTTATAAAGTTTTCTTAATCCCGGGCTATATCTATCTAATCTATCTACATCTCTTTATATAGTTTTAAGGGTCGAGAAGGGGTTCTTTTAGAAACTTTTCTTCTAGCTTTCCCTTAACCGTAAAATTCGCACTCGACTATTTTTAGCCCCTAAATATAGACTCCCTATTGAATTCCGAGCTTATAAAGGGCTAAAGGTCCTAGGTGGCTAAGTCTTATATGCTAAAGCTTCCCGTCTCCCTTAGCAGCCGGTAGAGGGTCTTTAGAACTAGCCCTCTTTGCCGCCGGAAAGGCAACCTAGCCTAGGGTCGAAGCCGGGTTATTAGGTCGGTATTCTATAATAAACTAGCCGTATTTCTATTCGATTAGTCCGATAATCTCGTTGTTTTTAAATAGCTTCGTAGGGTCTCGGATTATATCCTAGTATATCCCTTCTTCGCGGAGTAGCTAGAGGGAGACTAGACTAGTAGAGAAGCCTAGATAATAGGCAACCTTCTTTAGTCGAAGAATTAAGTAACCGGAAGGTATCTTTATAAGATAATTTACCCTCCCGTAACCCTCTATTCGTATTAGAGAATCCCCGGCTAGTAAGAACTCTTTTCGGGCCTTCTTAAAGGAGCGGAATTAAGAGAGGTCGTTATAGACGTATAAAGAGGCTCTTAAGTCTAGAATAGATAATTTCCGAGGGAGTACTATATAACCTACTCTTGCCCTTATAATTGCTATTATAGAGAGGCTTAAACCTTAGCCTTAATCTCGTCGATCTTTTTATATAAGCTTAGGTTCTCTCTAGGGGAACTTTAGACCGTTTTTCGGTTTTCGGGAAAGGGATTTCGTCTATTAAGCTATAAATGTTTAAATACCGTCTAATATCTTGCTAAAGGGTGCTTAATCTTTTTATAAGTCGGGTAAGAGACTTTTAGTCGTTTTGCCTTAAGGGTATCTATATCCTAACTATTTCCCTGTTTTTTAGTCTAGTAGATACTTCCTTATCTAACCCTTAACTATTATTTCTAGGTTTAGGCCTATAGTATCTCTTTAACTATTTCCTTAATCTTCCGGGATACTAACTAAATAGTCTATTTAGCCGTAAATAAGGCCTATATAACTCCTTTAGGTAAACTCGTTAGACTAAGAGGGCTGCTTACTGCTATACCTAAGCTACTGCTTTATGGATTTCCCTATTAGGTTCCCGGAATATAGACGAGTATCTATCACTTAGGGGTTAAACTCGTATAAGTAATATCCCTTAGCTACTGCCTAAAGATAGCTTTAGAAACGAAATACTAATTAGCTTCCTCTACGGTTTCTTCCTATTTATCTAGCTAGGCCGATATCTCTATTATCGAAGTCCCGGTTAGAAAAACTTATAAATAGGCCGTATATCTCTTCCGGATCTAGTCGGTTATATAACTTAGAGACGGGGCTATTAAGGTCTTTAGCTTCTTTATCTACTATCGAAGGGTCTTACTATCTCGTAGGGCTAGAAGCTTAGACAAATCGTTATCTAAGCAGCTATAATAAGCTTCGTTATTTATAAATATTCCTTGTAAAGACTCTTATAGTTATAGATCGATGCTATATAAGCCTTTTGTTTTAAGGCACTTAATTAGGCAAAGCTTATAGCTTCCTTTATAAAGTTAGTATACCTCGGTCGAATAAGGGGCTTTAGCGGCTATTGTTCGTCCGAGAAGATAAGGTTATAGATAGTCTAATCTACTCGAGCCTTTATCTCCTTTATCTATTTATCCTAGTCCTCCGGGCCTATAAGAATTATACGCTAGGTCTTCCCCATAGGTGTATCGTATAGTAATATATTAAGTATTTATAGGTCTTAGATACTCCTGCCGAAGAGTAAGGGAACTATATCGTTAGAGGCATAAGCCGAAAAGTATATCGGTCGTTTATCTTAGAGCAATTTGCAGGGTGCTATATAACCGTAGTAATAACTAGTATACGGTATAGTATTACGTAGCATCCGGAAGTTATAGGAACTCTATTCCTCCCGGGCTTATAACTCTCGAGAAGAGAGATATACGCTATGCATATAGAAGTTAAAGACTAAAAAGGGGGTCGAAGACTTAGTTAGTCTATATAGAGCTATTTTAATCTTATATAGGCAGGAATTATAGTATAGAAGTAATTAATTAATCTCTAACCTCTCCCTGCCTTACTAAAGGAGACTACACCCTTTTATAGGCAGTTCTATCCCTCCTAAATTAGTAGCCCCCTCTGTCTTTCTACCTAAATGTCTGAGTTTAAGATATAGCCCCCTTTTTCCTTTTTCCTGCCCAGCCTTTTTCCCAGCCCTTTTTCCACGCCTTTTTCCTAAGCCCTTTTTCTAAGCCCCTTTTCCAACTAGCTTTAGGTGCCCCACAGGCCGCACAGCGATGCACGGGGCGCTAGTAGTCCCCCGGGTAGTCCTCTAGGTCGAGAGCCCGCTTAAGCTACCTAAGTCTTATAAATCCCAGCCTAGCTTCGCAATACTATTAGAACTATAAGAGGCTATAGGTCCGCTATTACTTAGCCGGGCATTAGATATACTATAACGCGTTAAAGAAGGTCTACATTAAAATTAAGGTAAACCCTATTAAGTAGTCCTTTTAGCTCGACGGCTTACGGGCTTAGCATTCTTTTAACCGTTAATTTCACGTATAATTAATCGAGCTTCTTCTTCGGCCTTAAGGATATATAGTTCCGTAGGTCTACCTAGACTTTATTACTTACCGTAAATCGTTCTATAGGTTCCCCTCGCTTATTAGTATACCGCTCTTAGTCCTACGCTACTAAGGCTATTAACGACTAATAAAAGTCCGAGACTTATTTAATTCGTTATATAAAAGAGGCTACGTGCCCCTCTAGGCTATTGCTAGACGGCTTTTCTATTACTATATCTACGGCGATAGGAAATAGGGATACTAGTTCGTACCTATATAGTGCGAAGAAAGGGGATATAGTAATTAAAGAGTAATTTCTCTTATTAAGCGCTATTTACGCTATAGGGAGCTATTTATCCGAGTCCCTTTAGTTACGGTCTATTACGCCCTAAGAGTAAGCTTAAACTTCCTCATTAAGCTATTCCGGCCTTCCGTCGGTTTATAGATAATATACTATGCTTAGCAGCTATCTAATCTATAGCAGCCGATATAAGTGCTACTAGAAACGGCTTATCTAATTTAAGCCTTTATCGCTTATAATCGACGTTAGCTACTAATAGTATTATACGTAGTATATTAGAAAGCGCTTTACGTAGATCTCCGCTTCTATAAAGGGCATAGGTTCTAATATAACTTCCTTACTTAAACGGTCCTTAATTACCTAAAGATTACGGTTGCCGCTTTCTATAAAGGGGAGGTCCGTAAAAACGTCTATGTAAATATACGTATAAAACCGGTCTGGTAAAAGAAGCGATTTAAGCAGCCCTTTCTTAAGCATACGCTAAATCTTTATACGCCTTTAGATATTATAGTTGCGGAGGAATTATCTAACGTATAGCTAGAGGAGCGGCTAATAGAAGTCGCGGGATACGGCGGTAATTATTCCTTCGCGGCTAAGGTAGCCGACGACGCTAGCGTCGTATAATATTTAAATAAGCCGTCCTTAGAGCGCGTTCCCTTCTTCTAGCTCTAAGGGAGCGTCCCTTACTACGGCCTCTATAGTTATAGAGGAACTAAAAACCTAAAGCCGTCCGCGGAACCGTAGGTGCTTACGTAGGTCTATATAGCGGTCGGCTACCTATACCTTAAGGTTAAGTTTAAGGTTAAATCGTCGTTCCCCTACCTCTACGACGCGGCGTACGCTACCGTAGGTAATATCCTAAGCTGCTAAGCGGTTCTATATACGCTAAAGCTCCTCGTCCTAAAAGATCCGTCGGTTAAGGCCTATATTATAGGTTAGCTTACTATAAGAGAACGAGCTTAGGGGGGGTATATAATTGTTATTAATCCACGAAGGGACACAGCTATAGACTAAGTCTAAATGTCTATATATACGATGTAGAGGTTACGTAGGATGATATATAATATAACCTAACACTATAATAGTATATCCCCCTTAAATCGGCGTTCGACTCAAACGCCTAAAAGGGGCAATAGGCTAATAATAAAGAAGGAAATCTAGATAAACCGGTCCTAAAAGCGGGCCTAATATAGAACGAGAGAAGAATAAGGAGAAATAAAGGGTAAAACAAAGAATCTAACGCGTGCCGTCGTAATGTAAATTATATTAATAAATTATACTTATTATTACTTAGGCGAAGGTAAAGACGTAAGGAAGGCCGTATAAAAGGCCGGTTTAGGCTTAGTCGGGTTAAGGGCGTAAAAAGCCTTAAGGTCGTCTTAGCAGCCGTTAAGGCAGGAGGAGTCCTCCTACGTAAAGGGGCTATAACGCTATTAAACGCGATACTTAATATTCCTAGAGGCGTACTAGCGTTACGCGAGGATAGAAGAAAACTCCTACTTAAGGTACGCGTCGTCGCCGTCGTTATCGCTAAGGGAAAGGAGAGCGCTATTATCGGCGGGCCGGACGTTAAGCTCCGACTAGCTAGGCAAAAGGGGCTCTTAGGTCTTAGTAAAGAGGGAGTAATAAAAAATAAGGTAAAGGCGGCTGCCCTTAGGGAGATAAAGAAGATACGCCGTCTTATATACCTTAAGGACCTTATATAGCCCCTCCCGCTTATAGTCGAGCTTTTTTATAGGACGGAGAGTCTAGATCTAGCGGGTGCTAAGGAATACTATATCGCCGGGCTAGTACGCTAGGGCGGGAGTCCGCTAGGCGTCCGCGTAGCGAGCCTAAGTAACCTAAGCATCCTCAATCGTATCGCGGAGGAAGTTAGAGATATGCTAAAGGCGGGAGGCGAGCGCGTTACCGCGGAGGTATTCCTTCCGCTACTAAGGGGTTATACTAGGCGGAGGGGGACTAAAGGGCTTAGTGCTAAGCTTCGGGTAGAAGCTATAGTTAGCGAAGAAAAAAAAAAGGCCGGTAGATTTAAAGACTTAATTATTAATAGTAAACTTAGCGAAGGGAAGGAGGTCGACCTAATCGTCCTAAAGGTAGGTAGTATAATAATAAAGGTAAACCTCTATCTAAGCGTTCGCGATCTCGGTCTAACCGTCGGTCTAAGGGTAGTAGGCGGAGCTAAGGTAAAGGCGGTAACTAAGGCGGCGACTAAGCTACTACTAGAAAGCCGAAATAAACTAAGTGCTACGATCGCTAATAATAGAGGCCGGGGTACTATAGAGGGACTAAACGTAAGAAATAAACGCGTTAATAACGTCTTTAACGGTTATCGAGGGTGTTAGGACGTAGTAGCGTATCTTCGTAAGGCGGTCGACGATAATAAGGATATTAGAAAACTTAACGCTATTATAGCGGCAGATAGGGAGGTCGGTAATAAAGTCGACGGATAAATCGGTCTATAGGGCGAAAGGAATACTTAAGGGCTAGAGTAGGCCTTAGGGGGAGGAACGCGGGGATTTAGCACGTAGGCACGTATAATAATTCCGTATAAAGCTAGAAATAGACTTATATATGCCGGGCTAGATATAGGACCGGCGGTAGAGGCTAGCGGTCTTCGTACGTCTAAGGTAGCCGGTAAAGGGGGAGGTATAAGCGCGGACGAGGATCTAAAGAATTAAGGCGTCGTTAAAGGGAACGAAGAGCCGGCCTTAGAAATAGAACCGGCCCTAGACCTTAGAGAGGGCGGTCTTAGGGATTAAGCGGAGAAGGGCTTAGAGGGGGTAAGGCTAGCGGGGCTAAAGGGACTAAAGAGCTACGCAAATAGCGGAGATAAGCGGGGAGGAGGAATAGGCCCGGTCGATAAGGTTATCGATCGGCTTAAAGTCGTCGAAAGCGTAAAGGTCGAGGCAATCGGAATTATATTTATAAATTATATTTATAAATAAATCAGACTCCTTAACGGTATTAAGGGCGGTAGTAGTATTAAAGTAGAAGAAGGCATTAACTTTAGACTTAAGGAGGATAACCTAATATCGGTGGTTAATCCTCTTATCGGCTCGGTCGGTAAGGGAGAGAGGGCGGGAGCTAGGCAGGCGGCTAAAGGCGTCTAGGAGAATAGCTTAAGAGCTAGGCTAAAAGACAATCTTAAAATTAAAACGACTTAGGAATTCGGCCTAGCGGGCCTATCGCTAGTTAAGGAGCTTCGTAGTTATAAAATACTAAAGATTTTTATAATCTAAGGCTATCTTAAACTTAGGCAGGCCCTCGAGCTTAAGGCGCTACTCCTCGAGAGATTTTATAATCGCGAGGAGTTCTTTATCGTAGATCTCGTAATTATACTCTTAAGCGGAGTGTTTTAACGAAAAGAAGGCAACCGGATAGTAACGACTATCGTCGAGGAGCTATATTAGTATACCTTTAGCGGCTTAATCGGAAGCATCTATTTAAACTATAGTCTTATAATAAGGGTCGAAGTATACAAGGACTAAAGCGGTAGTAAAGGCGTGCTTAAGGGCTTTAAAGGTATAGGCGTAGGCGGGAGACTAGATCTAAGGGGCAGAGTTCTTAGTAAAGGCGTTTAAAGGGTTCGTAAGCTTAGAAAAGCCGCGAATTAAACGCCGATAAAAATTAGCGAATCCTAAGAAGCGCCGGAGGTCCTTAATAAAGGAGGGGGTAGGCTAGTCTAAGACCGTATAAAACTTTTTAAGATCTATGCGAATGCCCTTATCTAAGATAATTAGGCCGAGGTACTTAGTCTTAGTAACGTAGAAGTTATACTTATCTACGTTAAGCTAAAGGCCGGCGGCGTTAAGGCGCTTAAGAACCGTATTAACGTAGGCCTAGTGCTCCTCCCGCGTCTTTAAGAAGATTAAGACGTTGTTTAAATAGGTAAAGTAGAACTCGTTAAGGATGCCGTAAAGGGCCGTATTAATAAAACTCTAGAAGTAAGATAAGGCGGCGGTAAGGCTAAAGGGGGTAATATAATACTCGAAAAGCCTATACTATATAGCGAACGCGGTCTTTTACTTATATCCTTCGGCAATACGAAGGCGACTAAACGCCGCGATAACGTTAATCTTAGTAAAAAACTTTGCCTTCCGGATATAAGCGAGGGTATCGTAGATAAAAGGTAAGGGAAAACGGGTTTTAATTATAGCCTTATTTAGGCCGCGATAGTTAACGCAAAAACGGACGCCCCCGCCCGGCTTATAGGCAAGCATAATAAAGGCAGTAGCGGGGGAGGTAGAGCGGCGGATAAAGCCCTTCCCGAGCTGCTTAATAACGTACGCGCGGACGATCCGGTTCTCGGCTTCGCTAAAGGGGTAAGGGTAGGTATAAGGAGGTTATATTCCCTCCTTAAGGTTAATTTAAATATTAACGGTATAGTAAACGGCGAGCTTATCGGCCTCGCTCTTAAGCTATATATAAATTATATAATAGAGCTCCTTAAGGACCTTAGCCTAAAGCTCGTCGAGCGTATAAAGGACTTTCTCTTGCTCTTTAAAGAACTTAACGATATTATTAAGGGAGATCTTATTAAGGCAGATCTTATTAAGGTAATTATCGACAAAGTCGTAAAGGCAGGGGTTAAGGCAGGCTTGCGCATCCTTAGCGTCTATATATTTAATTAAAACGGCCTAATAAAGGTCTTTAAGGATATCTTAGTCAATAGGTAGTAAGGGCTCGGTAGGTAAAGGCTCGGCGGTAAGGGCCTTAATTAAGGTCTAAAAGGTCTAGACTTTAAGCTACCGGTAGAATATTACTATCGCGTCGACGTTAAGTATCTAGACGTTAAACGCTAAGTCGTTAAAGGACGAAAAGCGGAAGGGCTAAGGTCTAATAGTCTTACGATTCGGCCGTTATATAAGGCGGCGGTAGCCGGCGGTCTTATAGATAGGATAAAGGCGGGGAGGTCGAACGTAGCGGCGAGGGTAAAAGGTAGCCGGGGAGTTAGAGTTATAGCCGGAGTTAAAGTTAGCGTCGTTAACCTATCGGGAGGAGTCCGGATAGGCGGGTTTACCCGCGTTAAGGGCATCTTCGAAAAACGCCGAGAGAGAAGGGCTAAGGGATAAGGGAATAAACTTAAGAACGTCGCTAAAGCGGACGGAACGGATAAGGGCCGGAGGACGGGCTAAGGCCGTACGGGCGGGAATAAGGATCGTAGCGGTAGGAATAAGGATCGCAGCGGCGGGGGGTTCGCCTTCGTCGTTAGAGTCTTTAATAGAGGGGGCGGTAAAGGGTTCGCCCTCGTCGTTAGAGTCTTCGATAGAGGGAGTAAAGGGAAAACGAATTATATTTATTAATTATATTCCCTCTAAAATAAAGGCAAAGGGAGCCGGGATAAGGCGGGTAGGGCAGGCAAAGGTAGCCGAGAGGCCTAGGATAAGATAAGGCTAGTAGTCCGAGAGGCAAGAGGCTAGATAAAAGGGGGACTAAAAGGAAAGGGAGTTACTACGCTAGCTAATAATAAGGTCGTACCGGCGTAGCTAAAAGAGGCTAAGAATAACCTTATAGCTAAGCTTCGTAAGAAAGAAGTAGATAGACTTAGTATAAGCGCTAATCTAAGAGACCGAAAAGGCGCAATAAGTAATAGAGCTAGACTTATAGTCGCTACTATCGGCGAGAGAAAGCCGGCGTAGGAATTAAAGCTAGCGGATAGGAAGGGTAAGGCGGTACGTGGTCTAAGCGTATATAAAGGCGTATCCGGAATAGCCGGAGTCGACTAAAGCACTTATAATAATATTAGCGGATATAAGGGATAAAGGCATAAGTAAAACACGCGGTTATATTCCCGTAGGGAGGCAAAGATCCTCCCCGGTATCGAACGAAGCTATAAACTTAAACACTAAGAGCTCTATCGCACGATAAGGCGAAGGAGCTACGTATTTCCTAAGGACAGGGAAAAGGCGGGGAGGTCGTCTACTTTACCCTCGATAAAGCCCTGCTTAATATCGCGAACCTAGTAGAGGGGGGGAGGGGGTTTAAGCAAGCGCGAGGCAGACGTACCGCTACTATAGCTACGGCCGCGGCTAGAGCTAGAACCGGCGCTAGGACTAGCGCTAAGGTTAGCGCCGGGATTAGCACTAATACCCTTATTAAGGCAGGTCCGGGCGGTATAGGTAGCGGTAGCCGGCTAAGCGTAATAAAGGCAAAGACGGTTCTTAAACTGCCGTTGCTTTTTAGCGTTAGTAAGCCGGGCCTAAAATGCGTCGAGCTATATCGGGTTACCGGTAGGGGACGCGGGTAGGGCGGGCGAGGTAAGGCCGGTATAAGCGGGGTTATAAAGCGGCTAGAGTTAAGAACGGGCCTTAATACGCTGCTAGTTATCCTAAAGCGTAGAATATATCTTAGCCTAGGCTGTAAAGTCGTTATCGGCCGGGCACCCGACCTATAGAGCGGCGGCGTTAGTAAGTTCGATAGAGACCTTCGAATAAAGGTAGGCGACGTAAGCGGTGCTATCGAACGATAAGTCGGCTTAAAGCTAGGTAAACTTCGAATAGAAGTCCGGCTAAGAGATATTCTTTATCGATAAAGCGTTAAAGTCGGCCTTTAACTAAGCGTAGGTAAAATTAGCACTAAAAACTAAGCTAAGGTCGTCGGTAAAGGCTTTAATAATAGTATACTACTAATTAGCGAAAGACTTATTATCGGGGACGTCTTAAGGAACGCTAGCGATAATAGAGGCGGCCCGGCCGGTAAGTCGGCTAGCCGCGTAGAGAATGCGATCCTACTCTATAGGGTATAAGGCGGCGTCCTAACGGAGCTTAATAGCAAGGCCGTTGCGCTAGGTCCGGAAAGCCTCCTAACGTTGCTTTTAGGTGCTAGAGTCGCCGGCGAACCTCTTAAGGTCGGCTATATAGGAATAGGTAAAGGCAAAGGCGGGGGCGGGGGTAGGGGCCTAGTCCCGAGCCGCATCGCGCTTAGTTAAGACGAGGAGAAAGGACGTAGCGCGTTTAAGCTAACCCTAGAGATCGGCAGCGTGCTTTTAGGCAACGGCTATATGCTTTTAAGCGATAAGCACTCTTATATCTAACTTAACGTAAGCATTATTAAGGTAAGTAAGGGCCTTAATTTAGGGGGCGCGGAAGTCGTAAGTAGCGTTAGCCTAAATATAGGCGAACGTGCCGAATATAGGCCGTTAGGCTTAAAGAAGGGCGGCGAGACGGGGGTAGTAAGAAACGTACTCGGTCTAGGGCTTTAGGTCGGTAGGAGCCGGCGGGGTAACGGCCGGGGTAGCGGATAGAGGATCGGCCTCTATATAGTCGGTTATCGTAGATTATAGGGCAATAGGATAGGGTAAAGGCAAGGGAAAGGTAAGGAGGGAAATCTATATAATTCGCGTTAAGACGGCGTATCTATACCGGGAAAATTCTAATAATCGAGGAAAACTTAGTCGAAGGGGTCCGGTGTAAGAAGACAGACTAGAGGTACGTTTAGGAAGGTAGGAACGATAGTCAAAAGTACGAATAATCCTTTATTGCAATACGGTTGCCCTCTCGTAGTAAGACTAAAGCTTGCCTCTCTTCTAAGATATATCGGGGCCTTAGGGATATACCCTTAGGCCTCGAGAGGGGTTATCGGGGACTAGTTGGCGACTAATAGCCGAATAGTCCCCGAGCTAAAATGCATTATCTATCGTGTATGTATCCCTATCTCCCGGCTCTATAATTGCGCGGGTAGCTACGTTACATCCGGCGAGGAGGCAGACTTACGTCGCGAAGAGGGGAGATTAGAAAAGAAAAGGGTAAGATAGCTAGATTATTAATTAAAGGCAATAGGATAAAATAGTAGATTAAACTATAAGAGAACGAGCTTAAAGGGGGTATATAATTGTTGTTAATCCACGAAGGGACATAGCTATAGACTAAGTCTAAATGTCTATATATACGATATAGAGGTTACGTAGGATAATATGTGATTTAACCTAATACCGTAACTCTCCGCGTCCTACGCACTAAGGTCGTCCTAAGTTAAGGCTACTGCGAAGTCCGCTTCCTAAGTGTCGGGCTCTACGTCCTACGCGCTAAGGTCGTCCTAAGTTAAGGCTATTGCAAAGTCCGCTTACTAAGTATCGGGCTTAGCTTCCTCTTCGATTAGCTCTTTATCCGAACTAATAGACGAATTATTATCCTCCTCGCTATTGTTCTCGTCCTTACTATTAACTAAGACTACGCCGTCCGTGCTAATAAGTATTGCTTTAAGATACGCGTGTAGCGCGTCCTCTAAGAGCATTTAAAGCTTTCGGGCATTATAACCTTTATAAGAAGGTCGGTCTTAGTCTCTCTAAGATAGGGCGTTTAGTACTATAGCCTCTTTTCTA
This sequence comes from Ophiocordyceps sinensis, assembly GCA_012934285.1. Classification (NCBI taxonomy): domain Eukaryota; kingdom Fungi; phylum Ascomycota; class Sordariomycetes; order Hypocreales; family Ophiocordycipitaceae; genus Ophiocordyceps; species Ophiocordyceps sinensis. The sequence continues at coordinate 9,804,593 of JAAVMX010000004.1, read as the reverse complement.
AGTCGGTACTTAATTCGGAAGCGAAAGCGCGAAAGGTATTCCTCTTAATAGGTCTACCGCTCGAAGAGATATCGTTAAGTTATAAAATACTTAAGGTTACGATAGTCTATAAGGATCTTCAAGTTTTTATAGCTGCGGAGCTCCGCTTATTATTGCTTTAAATAGCTAATTATAGCTAGCATTTCTTTATCGTAGATAGCGTAGTTCCGCTCGGCGGAGGTAAGCTTACGGGAGTAAAAGGTTATTAGGCGGCGTTAGCCGTCTACCTCTTACGAAAGCGTGCCTTTAAGCGTAAATCTACTATAGTCCGCTTTAAGCGTTATAGGGTAATTAAAATCCTACTAAAGCAGCACTAAGGCTTACAAAAATAGGTCTTTTAACGTCTAGAACGCTTCTGCTTATATAGCGCCTTAATAGAAGGCTACCCTTTTGCTATTAAGGGCTATAAGCGGACCGACGATATAAGAAAATTAACGAATTAAAATCCGGTAGTAATTCGCAAACCTTAAAAAACTCCGTATACCCTTTTGCGAAGTTAGGGCTATCTAGTCTTAGATAGCCTAAATCTTTACGGGGTCCGCTTATATACTAACGCCTACGATAATAATAAATCTAAGGTATTTAACCTAGCGGACGCCGAATTCGCATTTATTAAGGTCGAGGCATAAGCTTTACTTAGAAAGACGGTCTAGCACTTTCCGCACTTTATCTATATAATCCTTTAGGCTACCGCTCGAGTAGATAAGAATATTATTAATATAAGCGGAAGCGAACTCGTTTACAAATTTACGAAGAATACTATTAATATACCGTTAGAAGGTGCTTTAAGCCTTTATAGCCTAAACGGTATTACTATCTATTTAAAGAGCCTATAATAAGTCCGGAACGCGGTCTTCTACTTATCGCCTTCCGTAATTCGCACTTTATAGAACGCTTTATAAATATCTAACTTAGTAAACTACTTCGCCTTAGCGATATTATAGAGACTATTCCCGATAAGCGGAAGCGGGTAATAGTCCGGTCGTATTATTGCGTTAAGTGCTCGGTAGTCTTTATAGAATTATAGTCTACCTTTAGGTTTCTACGTAAATAGCATTAAAGCGGCGGCTTTAAAAGAGCTAGCTTAAATTATTCCTTTATCTAAAAGGCCGCGTAGTATTTTCTTTAATATAAGCAACTCGTCTAAAGATATCGCGTATAGCGGCCTAAAGGGCGGAACTATATCTTATCCGCGGGAATCCTTATAAAGCGGTATCGCGTAATTAAAGCTAGGCTTATATAGGTATAATTTATCGGCCTCGCTCTTCCGAAAGAGCGGTAGTAGGTTATAGAACTACGTAAGGATTATTTAACGTAATTCGGCTTCCGTCTTTAGCTTCTTTAGTTATAAGGCCTTTTCGATATCTATAAGGCTAACTATATAAATAGCAGCCGTAGCGGCTTTTAAGCCATGCCGTCTATAGATTCGGTTAATAATGCCGATAAATACTAAAGCTATAACCTCTTTAGCTTCCTAAAGCTTAGTAGTATACTTAGTGGCTTTTAGCTTATTCTTCTTAAAATACCGTAGCTAATGCTACGAATTCCTATACTAAAGCCTTTCTTAGTGCGGTATAGAGTAATACTCTATATAAAGAAGCTAAGGCTTTTTAAGGATTAGGTTAAATTCTAGCTAAGGAATAACGTACGCTATAAGCAATTGCCTATCCCCGTCGATTTCCGTAGCTATCTATACGATACCTTTAATCTTCGCTTTGTCTATTATGCTTAAGGCTCTTTATATATACCGAGGTCCTATATCTTTAATTAGCAAGCGTAGTTCTTATACGAATGCCTTATCGATAGCGGCGTAGTATTAATAACCTTCGTCTATAAGAGTAAAGACGAGGTTTATACGGTTAATAATAATAGGTATTAAAGTAAGAAAAGTCTTAATATAGTTAGTTAACTCTTTTTTCTCTAGTGCTAGCGATTTAGGCTTTAGGGCCCGCCTATACTCTAGAGCTATGCGTTTCCCTCCGCACTAATAGCGGCGGGGACTATATTATCCTCCTTAATATTAGACTTAAGAGAAGGGGGGATAGCGCGAATCGCTATAGGCCGTTCGGCTCGCTTCGCCGTAGGGCGAGCGGGACGATATAGGCAGTCCGTAGCGAAATGCCTATCCGCCCTATAGCGTACGTAAAGCCCCTCCTCTCTCCGCTTCTAAAGCTCCGCCTTCGATACCTACTTAGCTCGCTATATAGAAGAGGAGGGCGCGCTGCCTAAGGCGGTAGATAGTATCCTCGCTTTTCTATAAGTAGGCCGCGTAGTAGATATTACGACGTCGCTCTTATAGTCTACTATAGTATCGGACGCGGATTTAGGCGGCGGGAGCATTATCGCGTTTTTAATAATAACTCTTTTATTCCCGTTATTAACGCCGTTTATGCTAGCGCGCTTTCGTAACTTTTAGAAGCGGGGGCTTTGCTTATAGTTTTAAGCTACCTTTGTAAGGCGACCTACGTACTCCCGGAAGTTAGTAGGTATCTCGAGAGATAGATAATACTATAATAGGGTAGGCAGAGTATCGAACGCTAATTAGTCGGGTCCTCGACATTAGTATAATAGCAATTAAGTAGAAGAGAGGTTCTAAGGCTAAAACAGCGTATAAGGAAGGATTAGAAGCTGCAAATAATATAAATCACTAAGAATAATAGCTCTTGGCTTATCTAGTAGGGAGGCTAACTAGTCTCTATATATAGGAAACATCCTCGGACGAAATCAGCCGCGTAGACCTAAGGAAAACAGGTAACGTAAATAATCGGACGGAAGGATCGGTAGGAAAAGCAATAGATTATGCTATACGATAAAATAAGTTATGCAGTTAGCAAATAAAACGCAGTCTAGTAGAGGACTATTGAATTCTACGGTAGAAGCCGTAACGGTAGAAGCCGTAGAAGAGAAATAGAATTCTACGGTAGAAGACCGTAGAAGGGAAGGGATTTTATAGGTAAAGACCGTATAAATAACCGTAAAATCACCGTAAAATCACGGTAAAATTTAACCGAAGAAAAGTAGGTAAATACGCTCGTAGAAGTACGGGGTAAATAACCGTAGAAGCCTATAGAATTCTATAGTAGAATCTAAGGAAAAACCGGGGATTTCCTAATAGAAAGCAATAAAGGAAGACGGTGATATTAATATACCCTCTTAGCTAGAAGGGAATAACTTCTAGCTAGTTAGAATTATTATCGACTTCTTCTTAGATCCTAGAAGAAATATCTATAAGTCGAAGCTAGCGAAGGAACGTTTAGAAACGTTATCGTAGAAGCAATTTTGTTAATCTATCCGCAACTATCTCGTTAGAAGGGATATACTTAATATTAAAAGTATTGCGTAAGAATTTATATCGGGCCTAGTAGTTTTAAATTTTAACGTGCTTTAAGGTAGTCTAAATCTTAAGAATCTCGGCGGACATTAGGCGGATTGTCTAGGTATTATTATACTAAATGGTAGGAATAGGCATATCTAGCTATAAAGAAATATCGTTAAATAAACGAAGAATAGAAATTAGCTCTTTCGCGGTGGAAGAGACTATAAGAAGTTCGGCTTCGGTAGAGGAAGTAGTAACTATAGATTGTTTCCGGGCACTCTACGCGATTAGACCGTTAAATAGGCTAATAAAATAGCCTTTAGAAGAATAACGAGTGTTTAGGTCGTCGGCGTAGGCGGTATCGGAAGCTATAACGAGTTCTTACTCGTCCGTATCTAAAAACTTAATCGTAAGGAAACGCGATTCGTATAAGTAAGTTACTAAGCTCTTAGTAAGCTTAATGTAAAGCGTAGATAGGTTCTATATATGCTTTGCTAAAGAATTCGACGATTTTACGGCGTCGAGCCGGGTAGAAATAGTCGCGTAATTATAGGAACCGACTAAAGACTAAAAGTAGTAGATTTAGTCCTCTATAGCTTAACCCTAGTGTTTCTTTAGCTTTTCGGGAAGTAGGAACGTATAAAGGGTTAAAATAGGCCGTAGAACTATAGAAGTAAGGATTAAACTAAACTGAGAAGTAATCTTATCTAAGTAAACGTCCTAGTATAACTATAGCTTTCGCTACTTACGGTCCTAGATAATCCTTATCCTAAGGAAATAGGTAAGCTCTCCGCGGTTAGTGATTATATACTTTTGCCTAAAGCGACGGATAAAATCGTTAGTAGCCTTACGGTATTCCCTACGGAAAAGGATAATAATATTATCTATAAAAAAGAAAGTAATAATACTACTTATAGTAGATATAAAAATATAAAGATCCTCCGTACTTTGCTAAAGGCCTACTTTAATAAAAGACCTAGATAATTCCCGTTGCTAAAGAAAAGGCGAACGGCGAAGCCTATATAAAGCCTTAATTAACCGAATTATAAAACTAAATACCTTAAATCCGTCTAGAAAGTAGATATATACTTCTTTATCTAAATCGGCATTCGTAAAGGCGTTAACCGCGTTAAGTAAGCGGTTTTTAGTGCTAAACTTAGCAGTAATAGCAATTATAATATAAAGATTTTACGCTATAAGCGTCGCGGCGTATATTTCTTTTCCGCTAAACGGCTAAAGGTCTCCTCGTATATAAAGGCGAGACTTAAACTTCCTAAGGTAGCCGTGCTTATTAAACTTATAATCGAATGCCTATATTAATAGAAGAGGACGTATAGGGGCGTTCGCTCTTAGGGTAGGCGAAGGAAAGAAGGTCTTCCGCTAGTAAAGGGAGTCTTATTCTACTTTTCTAGCGGCTTTAAACTCGGGTCTATACGGATGCGTCTCGAGATTAGACTAAAACCTCGGAAGCGCGGGCGAATCCCGTTTATATATCTTCCTAGGTTTAAGAGAAGTAGTAAATACAGCCGTAAAAGCAGTGCTATTAGCCGGTGAATGCCTAACGTAGGCGAAAGCGGGATATCGACGTAAAAAACGGTTTAAACGAGTAAGACGTAGATCCCTTATAAATCTCGTCGTCTATATACTATCTATAGGAATAGTATTATCGTAATCTATAGACCGAGAAGTAGCTTAATGCAACTATACCTTAAGACGGTCTATAGGTTCTACGGTTATAGTTAGGGAAAGAGTAGAGATATCGGGTTAAAAGTCCTATATATTCTTAAAAATATCCTCCGGTGGTTCTAGGGTTTAGTTAGGAGTAGGGAGCTAAGGCTTGCCTTCGGCTAGGACGTCTGCTAAAGTAAAATGCTTATTAAAAAGCACTATTAGCGTTAACTAGAATTCTGCCTTATCCTACTCTTCTTCCTATATAATATACAGTAGAAATGCCGGTAATAAAACCTATATTAGCGGTTTGGATATATTAGACGCGGTGAAAAACTAAGTCTTATTAAACGTTATATTACGAACTCGACGAACCTCCTATCTCTATAGGATCTATATACGAAAAATGTTAGTAGAATTATACCCGACTAAGTAACTAACCTCTATATAAGGTTCTTGCTTAAGATTACGTTTCTACGTATTAGTTAAGGCCTTAGTGGTTAGTAGGTACGCTTTATAGCTAAAAGCTTAAAGATAATTAAATCGTAATAGTTAGGGAAGGAGAAAAGCCGGTATATTCCGGTCGTAATCCCTTAACTAGTCGTAAAGAACTTCTATTAGGGAAATCCACTTCGATGGAAATAACGTAGAGGAAGCTGCCTAACGGGCTAGAATTAGATTGTGTAAATACACTATAGTTTTCTACGTTTCTATCTATAAATGCTCGGGCAAATTTGCTTTAATCCTTATAGATTAAGCTTTCGTAGATACTACCCCCTAGCTCTTTCGGTAGCGCCGTTCTAAGCGGGTGTATAGGATGTAGTAGGCTTATTATAATGCCCTACTAGTTAATAAAATCTTAAAAATCCCGTCGAAGGGCTCGGTCGTTGTCTCGATAGATCGTACCGATAGAAAGTAAGAACTATTAGGAAATATACCGACCTAGGCTCTTAAAGCATAAAGTCAGCTCGTCTATAGAAGCGTTTAGAAGCGCATATAGAAAAATAAGCTTTATATAGTTATCCTTAATAAAAAATGCAACGTTCTTATTGTTATAACTCTTATATATAGAAAAGATATCCTAAAATACCTTAGAAGAGGGAAAAGTCGCATTAGAAAGCAGCGGTTCGCGGTTAATAATTCGTTTAGCCTACGTAAGTTTATAGGACTTATAGGAGATTATCTTATTAAAGGTCACCGACTATAGTATTCCGAGTGCTTTTAAAAGCGCTTTATTGTTTAGATATCTAAGTCGTTAGTGCTAAAGAGAAAGTTCCTCTATACTTATTAGTATAGAATCCGGTATAATAGCTAAAAAAGGTGCTATAACCGGGGTTTCTACGGTAGAATCTATAGAAGGAACGGAAGCAATAGTTAAAAGCAAAGTAGAAAAGGTCAACGGGTTATACCCGATAATATACTAGTTGTAGATTCGCTCGGTTATATAAATAGTGCGTGTTAAAGAAGAGATCTATGTAGTCTATAGGTTCTATAAAAGATTCGCATTATGTAAAAGACGAAGTAAATAGAGGGACGTATAAAAGACGGGATATATACTACTTAATTAAGCTAAAAAGTGCCCGTCGAAATGCGTATAAACACCGTGCCGGTCTTAAGAATTAGAGTGCTTCTACTGCCTGCGAGTATATACTCGGAAGAAGGCTAGAAGTTATAGAAACGCTCCCTATTGTTATAAATATGTCTATTAGACCCTAAATCCATAATAAAAGAATCCCTTAACGGGTATTCTATAGTAGTCTATAGAATAACTAGTAGTAAAAAGGTCGTAAGAATATTAGCAGCAGCCGTAGCTTGCACTATCTTTGTCTCGGTTTTATTATTCTTCCGCTACTCCTTATCGCGAAGAATTGCCGCGTTAACTTTAGCTTTATTAGCCGGAACCTTAAGGTAATCGTCTATAGTCTTTTAGACGTCTTTATCGGGTTTCTATAATAGAAGTCGAACGGAAGGGTTAAAGTAGTTATACTTAGAGAAGAAATAACGTTCTCTATAAGTATACTACGGTTTAAATTTTAGCTTAGTCTTATCCTTTTCTAAGGACGTTATAGCCGGTATTTTCGTAGGTTTTTTAGTAGATTCCGCGGCTAGGGATTATATTCCCTAGCCTTAGAACTTTGCAAATGCATTAGTCTTTAGCGCTTTAGTCGTAGCCTTTAAGGCCTACGAGCGCTCGAAAAGTTCGGATATCTTAAATTCGTCGGGGAAAGACTACTCTTAACCTAGCTTATTTAGGCGGGCATCGTCCTCTATCTTATTTATCTAGCATTCCGCAAAAGGGCTAGAAATTAGCTAAATAGCCTTAAGAAAAAGCTATATAGCCTAGAGACCTTCCGATTCTAGCAACTTAATTCGCTAGGCATCGGTAAAGACCTTCTGCTAGTTGGAAATCTATATCGTAATATCCGTTTAGTCCGGTGCTTTTAAAATAGTATAGAACTACGTAAGAATAGTCTTCTATTACGTCTACGAAGTCGGCTTTATACGCCGCTATAGTAAAGCTTATTCCTTAGAAACCTTATATTTATTAGCAATCGTTAAGTAGTAGTTCCCGATATTTTAAATAATAAACTACTAGATTAATATAAGAGACTTCTATTAGTCCTTATAGGCTTAAAGCAACGTGCGATACTAAGAAAAGAGAAACTTAAACCTCTTAAGTTCTTCTATAGATAAACTAGCAATATTAATAACGGCTACGTTAACTATTCTAGCTATTAGTTCTATAGGAAGAGGCAATAAGGGTTTCTAAAGTTTAAGCGTAATAGAAGGATCGATTTTCTCTTAAATCCCTTAGGCAAGTGCGTATTTCTAGATCGTTGAGATCTATCGGTCTTAGTCCGCTAGTCTATTTAAAACGGTCTTTAAAGCAATATAGGCAATAATAGATATAGTAACGTAGGTAAAAGTATAGTAAAATCACCGGAAAGGGGTAGTTAGATATAATATAATATATGTAAATAAACCGTAAAAACTAAACTAAGTGTAGGAAAACACTAATAGAATAAGGTAAACGTATTAACTAGTCCCCTGCAAATTATTTCGCTAGATTAATAACGATTTTTAAAAGATATACTAATCCTCTATAAGTTAATTCGCTAGATATAAAGGCAAAGGCTTTACTACCGTAAGTCGTAGCGTTAGAAGGCTGAAAATATAAGCCGTTAGAACTCTCTATACGTAGAGAAGTTCGTCCGGGCTTATAACTATCGAACGCTAATTAGTCAGGTCCTCGATATTAGTATAATAGTAATTAAGTAGAAGAGAGGTTCTAAGGCTTAAATAGCCTATAAGGAAGGATTAAAAGCTATAAATAATATAAATCACTAAGAATAATAGCTCTTATATTATCTAGTAGGGAGGCTAACTAGTCTCTATATATAGGAAAAGTCCTCGCACAAAATCAGCCGCGTAGACCTAAGGAAAATAGGTAACGTAAATAATCGGACGGAAGAATTAGTAGGAAAAGCAATAGATTATGCCGTACGATAAAATAAGTTATATAGTTAGCAAATAAAACGCAGTTTAGTAAAAGACTATTAAATTCTACGGTAGAAGCCGTGACGGTAGAAGCCGTGACGGTAGAAGCTATAACGGTAGAAGCCGTAGAAGAGAAATAGAATTCTACGGTAGAAGACCGTAGAAGGGAAGAGATTTCACGGGTAAAGACTGTATAAATAACCGTAAAATCACCGTGAAATCACCGTGAAATATAACCGAAGAAAAGTAGGTAAATGCGCCTGTGGAAGTGCGGGGTAAATGACCGTAGAAGCCCGTGGAATTCTATTGTAGAATCTAGGGGAAAACCGGGGATTTCCCGATGGAAAGCAATAGGGGAAGACGGTAATATTAACATAGAGTAATTATATATATGCCCTTTATATAGGTATAGAAATTATCTATAAAGAACTAAGTATAAGCGCACCTATGCATACGGATATAGCTCTGCGTATATACCCCTTTGTCCGTACGTGCCCTTTACTCCTATCTGCATAAGCCTTTTACCCTTATTCGTATAAGCCTCTTTCCCCGCTAGCACGTGCCTCTTCCCCGCTTATATATAAGAATACGGATTAGGTCGTAGACCTAATCTTACTAATAGTTAAAGACCCTTATAGCCTTCGTAAGTTTTTTAGGCCCTTAGTAAGCCCTTAATTAAGCGCTTTATAAATCGCATTAGTAACGTATTCTCGCGTTGCTTTAAAGGGTTTTAGCTCCGTATAATACTTTCGTCTAATTACGGATAGTTACCCCGGCGTTTTTAGTAAGACCTACGTCTATCCGTAGATAGTAGGCCTAATTACTATTAACCTTATCTTAGCGGTTTATAATACTCTCGTCTCTTTCCTCTTAGCACCGCTAGGAGGCCGATAAGCTATATCTTCCTTTTCTCTCTTTTATATTTAGCAGGCTTTTTCTATAGTAAAGTTAGGTAGTAGAGAATTTCTCTACCTATATTAACTATACCTTACTCTTACCTTCCCTTCTCGCTATTCTCCTCCTCTACCCTTTTTACCTTTTCGTCTTTTCTCTCGCTAATCCTTTTATTATAGCTTAAGACTTAGATAATCGCGACCGTAATCGTACGGACCGCGAGAGGGAATCCTCTTTAGAAAATTTATATCTTAAGCTCTTATCTTATCTTCCCGGTAGAGAGGTAGACTTTTTTCCGCCTCGCCTATAGACTAAGCGACGCCGACTAAACTAGCACTTTTTAATTAAGAGGACCTTACGAACGTAATAATTAACGCTATTCTCGGAAATAATCTATATTTTAAGGTTATAGGCTAAAGCTTAAGATTCTATAAATGAATTATAAGTAGCTTAACTAAAGCAGTCCTTTATACTTTTACCGACGGCGACCTTTTATATATTAAGGACGCTTCCCGCTTTGTCTATCGTTTAGCGATTAGTAACGCTGCTTTTCGACCTTTTTGCAATCCTAAAGCTGCCCGAGAGGCCTATTTAGAGATATACGATAAATAGTGAATAATCCTCCGCGATATCTTAGATAAACCGGATAACTTTCCTTAGGAAGAGACTTTTTAATCGAGACTTATCGTCCTAAGCCTCCTCGTCGGTCCCTTTCTCCGGTTTCTATAGACTATAATCTTTTAGCCGTTTATTCCGGCGGCGAGACTATAGCTATTATTTAGGGTCGCTCCTTTCGCCCCGCGATTATATACTCTACGGAGCGCCCTCCTGCCTATTAAGCCGCTGCTAGTCCCGCCTTAAGGACCTACAAGCATATTCCTTAGCGTTTAGACCTAGACGACTTAGACGATAGCTATCCCTCTAACTCTAGCGTCGATAGTAGTATTAATAGCGCTAGTTTTTATTAAAACCGTCGGATTTATCGCGAGGGTATTTATAACTCTTATACTATACGAGCTTCGGTTATAATATCGAATATATCGGCTGCTAATAAAGCCGTAGGGAAACGTCTTAAAATGGATAACGTTAGGGCTTTTAACCTTAATAAAAGAGACCTTAAGAATCTCGGTCTAATTACTTAGGCGGACGGAAAGAATATTTATATAGACGTTTATCTTTTTAATAAGCGCTTTTAACTCTATTAGGATAAAGACCCTTACGCCCTTTACTCTTTCTATATATCGTTTTTAGCCGGGAGTTCGCTTAACTAATATATAAGCGAGCTAATGGATAAGCAACGTTACCGACTTAGTTACTCCTTACTTAGTATATTTATAAAAAAGATTACGTATAGATTTAGCCGACTAAACGTAGAGATTTTTAAAGAGCTTTATAGCATATAGGATATAATCTCGATATAGAACGTAAGGGAAATTTCCCTAGCTTAGTAGATCTAAAGAAAAGTATCCTTAGCCTAGCAGCTAGGAATTACTAAAGACTCTTAGGTTATTTAGGCTTTTTACCTACTTATTGCAGTTAGGATCTCGACTCTTCTCTCTCTTTTTACTAAACGTACTATTATTAATAAATAGATTCGCGAAATTAAGTAGTATCGCCTATGAATTATAGCTACCTTCCTTTAATTTATCGTAAACGACTATAGCACCGGTAGGTATTAAGGCTTAGACCGCCGCGATAAGCGTACTAACGATCGTCGTTCCGGCGACCGTCGTAATTATAACTAAGATCGGGACTAAGGCAACCGTCGCTATAACGACGACCGAGATTATAACCGACGTAATAATACCCGAAATCGCGACCGTCGAGACCGGCCGAATAACCGCTATTACGACTAAAGCGATCGCCGCCTTATTCCTTAAGGCGATATATATAGAGAGGATAATAAGAAGGGTAAGAAAAAGGTACGCTTTAAGGAGAAATATTAGATAAGCGAGGCATTTGCCTTAAGTAGTAGCAAAGCTAGTAATAAAGCTTCCGACTTTAAATAAAGCATAGTATCTAAGGACTTAAGCCCTTCCGAGGTTAACTATAACGACGACGAGGGGTGCTATCGCGCTAATGGCAAAAGCCACTAGTGACATTAATTATATCACTGCCCCTTACGTATACCTTATAAAGCCGACCCCGGGCCGCACCTACTTTCGGGCCGCACCCGTGTCGCACCTTATACTTATCCCCTCTTTAATAGCAGTATGTCCTAGGCTGCACGTGTGCCCCGCACGTAACCCGGCGCGCTATAGGCCTCGGCAACCGCAGGCAGGGATAACCTAATGTACGTTAACCTAAGGCGTAGATGCTATCGTCGCACTACGTGCGCCGCCTCTACGGTACGTAAGCTGCGCCTACGCCGATGCACCTGCCTTACAGCCAGCTGCCCCGAGCCCCTTTCTTTAAGGGGTCTCGAATAAGAAGGCTATTAATTAATGTCACAATTGTAACGACGACGAGGGGTGCCGTCGCGCCAATAGCAAAAGCCACTAATAACATCAATTGTGTTACTACCCCTTACGTACACCTTATAAAGCCGACCCCGGGCCGCACCTACTTTCGGGCCGCACCTGTATCGCACCTTACATTAACTTTATTAGTTATATAACTACGTTTAATCTCCTAACTAAAAGGGGTTTTAAATACGGTATCTATAATAGATATTTTCCGCTAGCCTTTATATTAAAAAAGCATATCTGCGTTAAGTGCTACGTCTTTAAGTAGTAGCTCTCCCGCGAGGCTATTATTCTAAAGCCTATAAAGTGCCGAAGATATAAGACGGCTTTTCCTTTATACAACCTCCTCTTCTAGCATTTAACGGATAATAGATACACTTAGGTAAGGATTAAGAAAGTAGGTAGCTAAGTAGGTGGCTATTGCTCTTATAGCCGGGCTTATTATACCTATCGGCGTAATCGCTACTCCGCCCTCTCCGGTTAAGGATATCTCTACCGACATAGTATACCTTATAACCTCGCTACCTCCTACTCTATAACCTTTAGCAAATGCTTTAATTCTCGACTCCCCGTCTATCCTTAAGCTAGTCCCTCTTTAAGTCGCCTAAGACTAAGACGGTATGCCTATCCCTTTCTCTTTTATAAGAATTAAAACTATAGGCTCCCTAGAAGAGCAAGAAGTTAAGATCTACCTTAATACTAGATATAGCACCTTTAATCATCCTAGACCTATTATAAAAGCTCCCTTCCTCCTTCGAGGAGCAACCTCCTATTATTATAAAGGGTATTATAGGCAATATCGTCGTAGATAAATAAGCAACCTTTTTCTTTTTCGTTTAAGGTTTCCGCGCGGATAGAATAAAAGCTAGTCTTATAGAGTTTATCTACTCCGCTTAGGTTACTAAGGTAGAAGCCGGTGCCCTTCTTAAGAATGCTTTCCTTACGCCCTACTAAAGTAACGTAGACTTTAGAAAAGACGTTATTTGCTTTAGAACCCTTACGGATTTTAAGGTTCTTTTTAACCTATATCGCCCGGGTCGCGATATAGTACGAAGGGTCTAAGCCGTTCGAAAGACTATAGTTCCTACTAGTTAAATAATAATTATCCCCGCTTTTTAGAAGGAAGTCTATAAAGGCCTTCTACTCGGCCTCCGACTTCGCCGCCTATACTATTATAGACGATAATACTTTCCCTAGCGTTATTATTATTAATAACTCGGACTAAGACCTTATTATCTCTCGTAGGCAGCGCTTTAGCTAGATTTTAGAATATTATAATTCCGGTTTTTTTCGTCGCTCCTTCTTAGCAGTTAGCCCTTAAAACTCTAATAGTAGCCTCTACGGCTATAGCGACCGTGCTCCCTTTAAGACTACCTATCAATACGTCGATTGCTCCCCCTATTAGTAGTATCTTTAACGTTTCGCCTATAGCTATATTATCCTCTAAAGCTAACGCCTAGGCCTTAGCCATCGCCTTAGCAACCGCTAAAGCCGCCTCCGCCTCGTAGTCTAATTTCCCTACTTTTGCTCCTTTCCTTAAGCTAAATGCGGTTCCCTTCTAACCGTAAGTATAGAAGCCTAGGTTATTGCCGGAATATATTACTAAGGAAGGCATCTATATTTACGCTAAAGACCTTACATTTGTCTTATCCCATACTTTTACCCTAGCTAAGCGTAGTTACGGCCCTTTAGAACTAAAAGTAGCCTGCCCTATTTAAGCCATTAATAAGATATAAATAGTTATTTAGTCCTTTACGCTACCTTTAGTAGTCTTTACCGACTATTCGGCAATAAAGGAATTCTGCGAAAAGAGAACCCTCGATACCTAAAGTATAGATTGTATAAATAGGCGCTTAGTTATCGCGTCTATCTACTTATCTTAGTTCTGCCTTAAGATCTACTACCTACCCGGAAAAGAAAATCCAATTCCGGATGCCTTTAGCTAACTTATAGCCCCTAAGACCGATATAATTACCGAGCGATAGCGCCCCGACTATACTACGCTACACGATATTCTGCTTATTTCCGAAGCAGTTATAGACCTTAAGATAAAAGCCTAATTTATCGCCGGCTACGCCGCGGATTCGCATTTCGCGAAGATTATCGGCATACTCTTAGACGACCCTTCTATAGCTATAGCCCCCGACCTCGATACGGCTAGCGTTTCTCCCGTTGCTCTTACACCTATTGCTAATGCCTCCCCGACCTAAGAGGAACGTAAGGTAGCCTTTCTACGCCTTAAAAGGCGCGGCGTTCCTTTTCTTCTATAAGACTAATTACTCTATTTTAGAGGACGTAATAGCTATCTTCGACTCTACGTCCCCTCCGCTATAATCTCGCCTATATTAGTAGTAGCCTACGATGCGAAGAACTATTTTAGAACTACGCGGATGTTATAAGATCTAAAGCGTTACTCGATTCGAAACCTAACCGCTATAGCCCCGTCTATATTAGAAGTAGCCTACGATGCGAAGAATTATTTTAGAACTACGCGGATGTTATAAGATCTAAAGTGTTACTTAATTCGAAACCTAACTGCTAAGGTTAATAAGCATATTATAGGTCATAAGGCTTATTGCCTAGGCTAGACGGATCGTTAGCAGCTAGTAGGAGCTTATAAGCCTATCTAGGCTCTAGTTTAACCTATACGTTTAGTTAGGATAGACTTTATCATAGATATGCCTATTACTCCCTCCGCTTTCTCGCCTTAGGCTATCGCTAGTTTTAATAGTTTTAATTAATTGCTTACTATAACGTATTTGTTTAGCAAACGTTGCCTTCTAATTCCCGGAAAAGCTAGGTACGCCGCTGCGGATTAAGGTCTATCCCTTTTAAGGCTCCTCCTCTTAGCGGATTAAAGTATACCGCCTATTATTATTAATAATCGTAATCGTCGTTTTAACGGCGAGATTTGGCGATCTTTCTAAAAGGCATTTAGAATAAAGAATATAATAACGACCGCCTATTATAGTTAAGGTAAGTAAGGGCCTTAACCTATAGGGCGAGAAAGTCGGGAGTAGCGTTAGCCAAAATATAGGCGAACGCGCTAAATATAGGCCGCTAAAGTAAGGTAGCGAGATAGGGATAGTAGGAAATATAGTCGGTCTAAGGTATTAGGTCGGCGGGAGTCGGCGGGGTGACGGCCGGGCGAGCGGATAGGGAATCGGTCTTTATAATATATTCGGTTATCGTATATTAAATAGAGCAATAGGATAAGGGCAATAGGAGAGGGAAAAGAAAGGGGGGGGAGGGAATCTATATAATTCGCGTCGAAACGGCTTATCTATACCGGGAAAATTCTAATAATCGAGGAAAACTCGGTCAAAAGGGTCTAGCGAGGAGGCTGGCTTACGTTGTAAAAAGGGGAGCTTAAAGAAGAAAGGGGTAAGATAGCGAGATTATTAATTAAAGGCAATAGGATAAAATAGTAGATTAAACTATAAGGAAACGAGCTTAAGGGGGGTATAGGATTGTTATTAATCTACGAAGGAGCATAGCTATAGACTAAGTCTTAAGGTCTATATATACGATATAGAGGTTATATAGGATAATATATAATATAACCTAATACCGTAATAATATACCTGCCGAATAATTGCTAACTTCTATTATAGTTCTAAGAGTAGTTTTATAAACGGTAGGGCTTCGCTTATAAATTATAGCTTCCTTAATAAAGCGTCGGTAGGAATAAATTTACCGGCTCGATATTTAATTAGAAAATCGAAAGGAGCTAGATATATATACTAACGTGCTTATCTTTCATTTAGGGATACTTGCTTTATAAAACCTTATAGGTTTTAGTAATCGGATAAAGCTTCTATAGTATTTGCCGCCCTCTCGATATAGTATCGCTAATGCTTAAATAACTTAACGATAGTTGTAGGAATTATAGATGGAATTCCACGGTGGAAGGACTTCCCTTCTAAGGTGAAATTCCATAGATGGAATTCTAATAGAATTCTACGGTAGAAGGACTTCCCTTCTAAGGTGAATTCTATAGATAGAATTCTACTTCCTTCTATAGACTCCCATAGTCGTCCTAATAGACGCATCCGTCTGCGGAAGGTCTTCCCCGACTAACGCATCCGTCTTTGCATTCTATTTACGGATCCCTTTCTATTCTTAGCTACCGAAGGTTCCCGGAGGGTAGCCCTAACCCTTCTCTCGTATTATCTATAAAGAAGGTAGTATAGCCCTTAGCTAGATAGGTATTAACAATTCTAATAAGACTACTAGACCTACATTTGCATTTGCAATTAAGATACCTACTAATACTAATTAGTGATTGTAAGGCTTAATTACAGACAGTAAGGTAGACGAGATAGTTCTATATCCTTCGAACGTATTATAGATCTTTATTAAACGGCTTCCGCCCGACGATCTTATTCTATGCACTTAGAGAAGGATAACTATGCTAAGAATAAGAAGACTTTACCTTCTAAGTCTAGCTCGCCCTTAGGGGTTGCGTATAGCTCTTCTTTAAACTTTTTGCTAACCGATTACCGCTTTAGAAGAAGAAGAGTAGCACTAGCAGAAAGTGCGTTAATAACGCTAAAAATGAAAATTTTTTCGTAGAGAACCCTATAAACATATCGATAAACCGCGTGAAAAATAAGCACGCATTATGACTTCGATATACTAACCTACTAGTCCTTTATTCGACACTATAGAGGAGACTCTTAGGGAATGGATAGAAGGCATAACTATCTACCGATCCCTTTTTCTATATATTAACGTAAAACACTAGGATAGTAATATTAAACCCGACGAAAACAACGGCATCGCGATTATAACATCCGTCGCTAAGTTTATTGCCCTCTACGAAGCGTCGATCGATTTTTAAGGAAACGAGATCCTATTATACTTCTAAGACTACTTCTAAGGATAGATAGCGAATATATAGGGTCTAACACACGTAGACTATAAACGAGCGCTAAAAGTTCTAATAAGGAAAAGAGGAATATACACCGGTCGTAGTAATGCATCCTATGCAACGATCTTCCTAATATTATAAGCACTCGAGAAACTATTAGAATAGCCTATAGAAGACATAATGATATAGAAATTTAACGATAGCACTAAGGAATACACTAAGAAAATAGAGATAAAAAATGCGATATATCCTTCTACGTCTATTACCGCTAGAATAGCCCCTTTCTAACTATTAGAAGTAGTCTTAATAGAAAAAGCAGCATCTATAGCAAACGTTCCGGAGATGCCACAGACTATAACAAACGTTCTATAGATGCTATAGACGTCTAACATACTTCTAACGGTTCCGTAGTTCGATTTAGGAGGGACTATTCTATATAGGCAACAGCCGATAGTTCTATATAAACAATAGCTATTTAACACTAATGTTCCGGGTATAACTATTTACCTAATATCACACCGATTTAATCGTCTAGATCTCTTTATAAATCCTACGGACTAAGGTTCTACGGCGATAACTAAAAAGCTAAGCAATTCTAACCCTATTCTATTAGAGGCATATATAAGACTTCATCTAGATAATGTTCTAAATGTTATCGCTAATATAGATGTCTAATAACGCTTTGTTAAGCTTTAGATAAAAGATAAGAACTATACCGGAGAACTATATAACTTGCTTAACGATAAACTTTAGGTTTTTATGAACTTATGCTATAACCTGTAAATTAAACTAAGTTAGTTCTATGCTTTATTCCTTAGAATCCTCGCAGGACGTGCGTAAACCTATTATATTTAATATATTAACTAGACAGCGATATTTAGAAAGGCATACGATATAATCAAGAGATATTTTAATACGGAAGTCAATTACGTATATTATTATATAGACTAGATAATAACGACCTTCTATAAGTTGTAAGGAGAACACCCGGCTAAGCTATTGCATAAAATCCTTTAGGCTTTATTCGATAAATTGCAACTTTGCCAACGGGCACTTAGCAAAGACTTTATAGGCGATCTTCCCTTACGAACTATACTTATTAATATATGCCGAGGCGTTCCCGAACTAGAGTAAGCTCTGTTTAAACCTTTAACTAATGCCGAAGCACTTTTTGCCGACCTAAGATCCTCGTTGCAAACACACCTATCTCGCGGTTTATCTAACTAATTTATCTAGGAACATTAGTCTAATAACTAAGACACTAAAGAGGATAAATACGACCCGTATGACTAAACATTCTATACGGATCGGAGATATAATAACAACCGCGGAAGATATAGATACTAAGGACGAGGAGGACGAAACTATAGCCGATTATTTAATCGTAGAGGATTCCGCGGAGGATTCCGTAGAGGATACTCCCTATTAGCTGCTAGATTATAAGCAGGGTCTTAAGCCTATAGCAGCTATAGAGGCAACTATGGCAATTGTCTATAGACTAAGAAATGTTTTATATGCGGAAAATAAGGATGCTAGTTAACTAAGCATACACCTAAGGAACGATAGAAATCGAAGGACTAGTATATCGCATAATGCTACTTTACGAACATCCTAATAATACGTTTTATAGCCTATGTAATACAATATAAAGGTTACGAGATAGACGATATAGCAGAAGAATTTAATAATAAGTCTTGCTAAGGAGACGACGATAATTTTATAGGATAATAGCAAGCTAGTTAGATAATTTACCAATAAGCTTTCATACATCTGCTTACTAAAGAAGACCCGTATAGTAAATAAAAAGCTATTACTATATCTAACTAGTTTATTATTAATGAAAGATACTTTAAGACACGCTTCTAAGGCATTATAGTTAATATAGGTGCAGCAAAAGTGTTAATAGCCGGATTTAACTAGTATATTGCTCTATAGAAAGAAGACCCTTCTATCACTATCGATAAATTAACGGCAGGATAAGCTTCCATTAAGTTTAGTAGTAGAGATGCTATTAACTAACTTAGTTCTATTGCCCTTAAAACACCGATTGGAAGAGTAACCTTTTACGTTCTAGAGACACCTATACCTTTCTTGCTCTCTTTAGCCGATATAGACCGATTAGGTGTGTATTTTAATAACACAACGGATATAATTATTAGTCGAGGCGTGGTTCCTATAATACGAAAATAGGGATATCTATAGTTCTTTCTTTCTAAAGATAAGGAATTAATTAACTTCCTTATAGAGGTTAAGATCCGAACACTCTATCGTCGGTTTAGATATCCCGTAGTTATAAGACTATATTATCTGCTACGTTAAGCAAGATATAATAATATATCTATCGGCAGACTCGAAACTATTTCTAAATTTAATCACTAATGCTAGATGCACTCTTAGGCTCTAAGACGATTTAAATTTATACTATAAGATAATTAAGAATTTAACTATAAGATTATTATTAACGTTATATACCTCGGAAACCTATAACGACTAGTGCTATACGCAGTAGATTTAGCAACTTTATTCTAAGGAGTAAGATTCCTTCTATTAATATCCGCTAAAGATGCGTAGGAGACACTACGTGCGTTATAGATTAACATATATCTCGGTCCGCTAGATGTTATTAAACATAACGTAGGAACGAATTTTGCTTCTACTAAATTCCGAAATAAAGCTAAAGTTATAGGAATTACGTATAAGCAAGTTCTAGTTAAAGCCTATTAGTCGATCGGAAAGATTAAAAGATATTACGGACTACTTAAACGAATATTTAGTATTCTTTAGGAGGAAATTAGGAACGTTATATTAGCTAAAGCTATCCTTTAAATAGTAGTTAAGGCAATTAATAATATAGCTAGTCTTAATAGTTTAGTTCCTATATTATTAGTTTTTAGTGCTTACCCCCGGATTATATAGGAATTACCCCCTTCTATAATAATGATGCAAAGAGCTATAGTTATGCAAAAGGCTATAAAATTGCTTCGCTAGATCTTTACTAAAAGACGAATTAAGGATGCTATTTATAGCCGAAACGGACTATTAATAAAGGAGATTCTTAATCTTCTACTATAGAGTAAGGTCTATGTCTAAAGAGAAAAGAACGGGTGGCAAGGTCTATTTAAAATTGCAGTAATTAAAGGCTATAATATAATAATTAACACTATTAATAGGCTATAAGTATTTAGATTAATATATATATAACTATACTTCCGAGACGAAAAATCGGTACTACTATTAGAAGAGCTCCTAGCTGAAAATTAAGATACACCGGAATATAATTCTTAAGATAATAAACTAATAGAAGAATATAAAAATATATAAGAACCTCCTCGCAAACCCCGAAAACGTAGTCGCCTACCTAGTGTGAAAAATAAACTAAAGAATTAGCAGTTCTTAGCTAAGAAAGAGGTTAACGCATACGATCTTATACTTAAACTCTATATAGATAGCGTAATTATAACACCCGGTGACCTATTCGAAGAATCTAATACAAAAGAGATTAACGACCTAGTTATTCGTAGTATATTTAGTTTCGAATAATATAACGAAGAAAAATATAGAGGATATCAAATCTTCTGTTCTCGGATAGTTAGAGAGGTTAAGGGACGTAATACTAAACTATACGAAAAGTCGAGACTAATAATCTAAGGATATAGTAATGTTAAGAAAACATCTATACTTATATAGTCACTAATAATCTAGCGAGTTAGTTAACGTTTAATTATAGCAATTGCAGCCGGAATAGTTAAAGAATACGGAATAATATTGTCTCTACGAGACATTATCTAAGCATATCCTTAGGCAAATATAGAGTTATCCTAAACAATCCTAATAGCTCTACCCGCGGAATTAGTAGAGAAGTATCCGGAAGGCATAATTATTTATGTAATTAGACCTTTATACGGTATCGCGGAATCCGGACTATACTAGTTTAATATATACTATAGTTACTATATTAACGAACTTAATATAGCTTATTTAATTCACGACGTATGCTTGCTTATTTCTAACTATAGCCCTCCTATACCTTTTAGAATCGTCGGCATATAGATAGACGATACGTTAATGCTCGGGACTTAGAGTTTTTCGGACTACGAAGAAAAAGAGCTTTAGAAAGCATAATTTAGAGCTAAACCGAAAACTCTAATAACTGCTAGACAATTAATAGACTTTAACGGCGCGAAATTAACCCTATAACACGATGGAAGTTTACTACTATAATAGAAGGGTTAAGCAGCTAAGATTAAAAATGTAAAACCCTAGGCTATTAACCACGCATAAAGGTATATAGAATAACGTGCTTATAGTATATACGTTGTATCTATCTATTAACCGGAAGTGTCGTTTAATATCTCTATTACTGCTTAAGTCTAGAACCTAGAACAAAAAGACTATATAATCCTAAATAAGAGACTATAGTAGTAACTAGATAATTAATAACGTAGACTAATATATCTTCTAATTAACCTCGCATCGGCTAAGCTCTTAGTCTTTACCGATAGATCGTTTGTAAATAATAAAGACTTATCTTTATAGCTTAGATTCGTTATTGCTTTAGTTTACGAGACCGACTAAATAAATGAGTATTACTATTTGCATAGGTAAGAATCTCTATTTGCACAGGAAATACATTTTTTCTGCGCCGACCCCGCCCTAACCCCGCGCACCCAGCCCGCGCCACCTAAATTAGGTGTAGCGCCATGGCAATTAAAAGGCTCGCGCAATCTCTAGATTCGTATCTTAATTCGGCGTGCCTACGAATAGCTCTCTACTGCGTGCTCTACTGCGTGCCTTACTGCGTTCTCTGCTGCGTGCCCTCTGCTGCGTGCCCTACTGCGTGCCCTGCTGCGTGCCTCTGCTGCGTGCGCGGCTCCTTAATGTATGCTTCGTGCCCGGCTGCGTGCCCTCTGCTGCGTGCCCTGCTGCGTGCCCTACTGCGTGCCCTCTGCTGTGTGTGCGGCTCCTTAATGTATGCTTCGTGCCCGGCTCCCGGCTCCCTGCTGCGTTTTACGCGGCTCTATTAAATGCCATGGCGCTACACCTAAATTAGGTGGCGTGGGCTGGGCGCGCGGGGTCGGCGCAGAAAAAATGTATTTCCTGTGCAAATAGAGATTCTTACCTGTGCAAATAGTAATACTCAAATAAATAAGCAATTTTCGATTAAAGGCAATATTGTCTACTAGAACTCTACGAAATGCAAACGAGTTACCCGAAGCGTCCTTATATCGGAAATCTACGGTATAGTAAACGGATTCGATATTAGGATATCTCTTGCTATAACTCTTAAGATAATCACGGATCGCCTTAGTCTTCCTCCGGTTCTATTAATTATCTACACCGATTCGTACTCTTTGTATAAATGCCTTATTAAACTAGGTACTATAAAGGAGAAAAGATTAATAATAGACATTATAGCTTTACGATAGTTATACGAACGCCGTAAGATTATAGAGGTCCGATGGATTAACGGAGCCGATAACCTAGCTAATGCAATAACGAAAGCATTACTAAACTAGGCCTTTAAACGTTTCGTCGATATAAATAAATTAACTATTAGAATAGAAGGGTTTATTATTCGCCTATAACCCTTCTAATATATTCTTCCTTTTAACGGTTATATAGTTATAATACTATATAATATTATAACGAACTATTCTAATATAACGAATAGTCGATTTTATTATGCATTTTTATTTCTTCTTAAAGAAGGGTAATATTTAAGGAAAAACAAGAGAGGTTCTTATAAACGGCATAAAGAAAAAGTTGCTAGTATAGGAATTATAGATAGAATTCTACGGTAGAAGGACTTCCCTTCTAAGGTGAATTCTATAGATGGAATTCTACTTCCTTCTATAGACTTCTACGGTCGTCCCGATAGACGCATCCGTCCGCGGAAGGTCTTCCCCGACTAACGCATCCGTCTTTACATTCTGTTTACGGATCCCTTTCTATTCTTAGCTACCGAAGGTTCCCGGAGGGTAGCCCCGACCTTTCTCTCGTCTTGTCTATAAAGAAGGTAGTATAGCCCTTAGCTAGATTGGTATTAATAATTCCAACAAGACTACTAGACCTACATTTGCATTTGCAATCGAGACACCTACTAACAATAGTAAATATCTTTTAATTAAGGGTGCCGTAGTTAAGCTTAAGGCTAATAAACCTCTTTAACTAGAAAGCAATCGGATAATAGTACCCTTCGTTATTAAGCTACGAAAGAATACTAGCTATTACGAAAATTAAGGCATTAGTCTTAATGCGAATTAGTCTTTAAGGGTTAAAGTATCGGAGAAGTAGGGCTATCGTAAAGGCGTTTTTTACGGCTTAAAAAGCTATTAATTCGCTAATATTTAGCTATACTCTTTCGGGGTTTTTTCCTTTAACGCTCTTCTTTAAGAATATAGTAAGAGGGGCAATAATCCTAAAGTAACCTAAAATGAATTGTCGGTAATAATTTATAAAACCGAGAAAAACTTATATATTATAGAGAGACTAATAAGATAAATATATTTATATAAAGGTATATGTATATTAAGTAAAACCGGTGTATTATCGGGTTTTAATCCGTTCTTAATGCTAATATAAAGGCGAGTAATTGTCTTTTCCTTATAACGATTATCTTAAAGTTAGATAAAGACTTCCTAGACTTTATACCGTCTTATATAC
The DNA here is from genome assembly GCA_012934285.1 of Ophiocordyceps sinensis. Lineage (NCBI taxonomy): Eukaryota > Fungi > Ascomycota > Sordariomycetes > Hypocreales > Ophiocordycipitaceae > Ophiocordyceps > Ophiocordyceps sinensis. Next base: position 9,781,177 of record JAAVMX010000004.1, on the reverse strand, counting down.
GTATTCCTTACTACCTTTAAACTACGGGTTGATAAAGGAAGCTATTATAACCCCTTTCTTTAAGTAAAATTTATATCTATTAGGTCTACTTTATAGTGTAGGGAAAGATAGGCATAAGGCAAAGGGTGCGTGTGTAAGAAGAAGGATAATAATTATAGGTGGCCCGGTATGCCCTACGAGCTATAGGGCTGCCGGAGCCCGGACTATCTACTAATCCGTAGGCACCTAGTAGGTGCCTTGCCTTTGCGTATTATAATGCCGGCCTAAAAAACGAGCCCTTACTATCCTTAGCAAAATAAAACAACGAACTAATAAAGAAGAAAAAACATTTATAATAATATAACGCGATCTTTTTAATCTATGCTCCTTTACGCTATACGTTACTATAGTATCTTTTCCTAACTAAATAATTATATCGATGTCCTTTAATTAATCGTAGCTAAGGTAGCGCTAGCGGAACGCGTAATGCGCTTTAAGGCGAATTCTGCGATTGCCTACTAGGAAAAAGTGCTAGCGGGGACCTACTAGTCGTAGGCGGCCCCTTAGCCTTTCTAGCGGACTTAATATTTAATAATAGGGGTCTTTAATTAGCTAATATAACGCTTACGAGATTTAAGTATACGCTTAAGCTTATAGTGCTCGTCGCCCTCGCCTAAGGCGTTATCGAGATCTTACGCTACTTTAACCGCGCCGGGCTTATCTTCTTCGAAATAGCCTTCGTGCGTAGGCTTTAAGTATTCCACCGAGATAACGGGATAGATTCGGATATTAGGAGGTAAGTCTAGCTTAGCGGCGAGGTTATTAACTATGCGTTTAATAAGGAAAGGTCTTTCCCTCTATCGAGACTATTTTTTTATAGGTCGAGAAGGTTTATAGTAACCTTAGTATAGTTTAAGGTAGACTTTATCGCCTACTTAAAGGAGGATTTAATAGTGCTTACTATCGTAAAGGCGTTTAGCTCTTATAGCCGCTAGGTCTATTGCAAAGCCGGCCTATCGTCTTACGGCTTTTCGTAAATAAAGGAGATTATCCGCGACCGAAATATCGTCGGCCTCGAGAGGGGAGTAGAGATCGTAACCGAAGATATAGTTATACGCGGATATACGAATGCTAGCGTTAAAAGCCGAATTTAGGTTCTATTATAAGGCAGGTAAAAGCAATTTCTAGTCGAGGTCTAAGTCCTCGATATAGGCTATTCTTAATACGGTTTCGACTATCTAATTATAATAATCTATTAGGCTATCGGCCTTAGGGTAGTATACTATAGTTATAGCAATTTAAGTCCTAAAGGACTTCTATAGTAAACGCTAAACTTTAGTATTAAAGCGCCTATCGCGGTTATTAATAATAGTAGACGGTATTCCTTAATCCGTAAGTAGAAGAAGCCGAGAGAGGGATACGCCTTAGTTCGTCGTAAAGTACTTAGCGTTTCTAAGGATTAAAAGATAACGTTATTAATTAGGGAGGTTACTATAAGCAGCTAGTTAAAAGTATTAAAGCTTAAGATAGCTTAAGGCGAAGAGGCGGAGGATATAACGGGTATATCCGTAATAAAGTCTATTCTAATAAAACGCATAGGTTAAACTAAGGCTTAGATAGGCTTAAATAAGCCTGCGAGTAGCTAGCGGTCTATCTATCTTCGATAGTAAGCCTTATAAGCCGTAATATATTTCTTAACTTTAGAAGTTAGGCTTTAGATAGAGTAGCGCTTAAGGTCTTATAATATACGAGTAGTTCTAAAGTGATTTTTCGCATCGTAAGCGGCCGTTAGTATAGGCGATACTATAGAAGCGGGGATATAGAGGCAGAGGTAGCTATTACGACCTTTATAATAAAGCAGCTAGTCCTAGAGAAGGTAAGGAATACTACGTCTTTTAAGATATAAAAGGGCGGCCTTACGCTCTTCCTAGCTAAAGGCGGCACCTAAAGCGGGTATAGGAGGAAGAGGAGTGCCGTCGGGGTTAAGAGTAAAAGCCGTAGTAGCCGGCGTAAGCGGGTCGTCGGAAAGCATACCGATAATCTTAAAGAAATATGGGTTAAAGGCATAACTCGTAATAAATTAAGTCTTTATCCTAAGATCTATAACGGCTTTAGATATAAGCAGTACGTCGTTAAGCGCTATATAGTTAAGGCGGTAATAGTCGGGAATAAGATCCGTTTTTAAGGCGGTTAATCTACTAAAGGCGTTAGGGATAAGGTTATCCTTACCGAGTATATAATAAATCTTAAGATTAGATTACGAGAGGTAGATAAAAGCAACTATAAGTCGGCGGTTGCTATAATTAGCGCTAAACGTATTAAGTATACGCTTTTTATAAATCTGCTTTATAGTAGAGTAATCCGTAAGGACTATTAGCGGTAGAGTTAACGATTAAATTATAGTTCGTATTTTCTTAATTACTTAAATAAGATAGGCAACTTCTAGCTTAAATAGACTATAGTTTATAGACTATAGTTCCGTTCGGCGGGGGTAAGTACTTAAGAGAGGAAGCATATAGGTAATATCTACTTTATAAAGATCGGCTAGCCTAAGACCTAAGTAGAATCGTCTAAAAGATAATAAAATACTATGCTAAAGCCGCGTTAGATAAAAGCGTCGATTTAGGCAAAAAGCTTCTTAATAGGATTAAGGTAATAAAGCATTCTTCCCGACGCGATTTTATCTTAAAGGGCTTAGAAAGAGAGCTTCTCTACGGTAGTAAGGGAGAAGGCCGTATTCCGCGCGAAGGCTTTACGGCGATTCGGATTCCTATCGGTTACCTTTCCGATTATATAACCCGATGCGAGGAGAGCCGTCTTCCGGGCTTAAAGAGGTTCGACGAAAGAGCTAAAGTAAGGGATCTTAGATTAAATAAAGCCGGCGGCGCTAATATAGTATTCGAGCTTTTATAATATATCCGGGAACTTACGCTTAGCGAAAGCGGCTATATAATCCTCTAAAGTGCTTATACTTTATACGTTAATATAGTAGCTAAGGAGATATATAGACGGTTAGCCGATCTAACGTTTCGCCGGAGATATCGTAAGATTAAGCTTATTAAAGAGGGCTATAATAGCTTATAGGTAACGAAGGTAATCTTCCTAAGTCTAAGAGTAGATTACGATATCGTCGATAAGAATATAGGAAAAAGCTTAATATAGTTAAAGAACGCGGTCTATATATTGCTAAGCGTAAGTAAGGCTATTTTAAAACCGAATCGGCGCGACGGTAAGGTTCTTAAGCTTACGATAGCTTATAATAGTAAACCGGTTATAATAATTACGCCGTACGCTAAATTAGTAAAAGAATAAGGCTATATCGATAATAGTAATATACTCGGCTTTTAGTAGCTTAGCGATAATACTCTCTTAAAGAGGAGGTAGATAGGCGTTAAGGACCGTGATGCCGTTTATTCTACGTATATCTATAATAGCGCGGCCTTTCGTAATACCTTAAGAGGTACGCTAGATAATAAAGATAAGCGCCGTAAAGGGCGTTAGTTACGTAGTCTATTCTATACGATATTACTAATATAGTTTATTAAAGGTTTTATCAATAATCGCATAGTCGCGTAGTCCTTAAGGATAAAGACGCTAGGCAATCTTCTAATACTACTATCCGTTAACGAAAGGTACGGTAAGCTCTTTACTAAGTTAGACAACGGCTATACCTATATCTTTCTAAAGAGAGGGGAAATACTAAAAGAGCTTAATAGCTTTATCGATAAAGCGAGGGTCTTTAGCGTAGATATAAATGCCCTCCTCTATAATATACCCCGGGAGGGAGCTTAGCTTTTAGGCTTAGCGCTAAAAAGGGACTACGTTAGGCTCCGGAAAAGGCGCTACGGAAGGGAAGTCGACCTAATTAACGAAGGGAGGCGTAAGAGCTAGCGGCTGCGAAGCTACTAAGATAACGTTAGAGGAAAATATAACGGATGCTAAGATATTAAAGCTATTGCCGACTATAAGGACTTACTAAAGGTCGGTAGCCGAAGGAGAGGCTATAAAAGGGTTAAAGGCTGCCGTAGCTATAGAGGTAGTAGTTAAGGCCCGGAGGGCTAAAGTCTACGATAGGACTATAAGGAATCCTAAATTATAATATATAAGGATTTAGCTAAGTAGCTGCTTATATAAGATAACTATATCCTTAGCGGAGTTATTTATTATAGCGACGCTAGGGAAAGAGGAATTATCTACGATAGCGTATACGGCTAGGTCGTAAGAGGAATAAAAAGCGTACGGCCGGTCTTTAGGGATTTCTTTCTAAAAGGCGGGTATAATAATAGTTTAACCGGTAGGAACTAAGGTCTTTTAGACGGCTTAAACGCGATATACTATATCTCGGCTAAGGCGATAGATATTAAAAGGGATCTTAAAGTCTTAAAGAGTGCTAATATAGATTATATCCGATCTATAGTCGACGTTGCTAAAGTACGGTTTAAGGAAAGCATTCTTAAGCAAAGCGCTTATAGCGACTTATATAACTTAGGCGGAGTAAGAAAACTCCGCGAGCCTTACGTTAGAACCGTTAGCGTAACGGCCTTAGACTAAAAAGGAGGAAGTAGCTAAGTCTTCGGCGTAAGCGTAACCGGTAATACCTTTAACAGCTATAAGAGGTAGCTTTTTAATAATATACGGCAAATACTATAATAGGTCTTAATCGATTATAGGCTTTCTATTTCTAGTATTAAAATAGATTTTAAATGCCTTTTTAAACGGCTTACTTATAATTTTAATCCTTATATAGGAAAAGGAAATAGGCATACCCTTATTATCTTAATATAAGGGTTAGGGCATAGGCTTAAGAATAGATAAAGAGTTAGGAAGAGACGTAAGGGCTACGGCCTCGGCTAGATAAACTAGCTCGGCTATTAAAGGCGTAAGGCTAGGAGGAGTAGTTACCTCCTAGAAGGCCGAGGGAGGCGTAACGACTAAAGGGGAAAAGCATTAGCTTAGGATAGTACCTTTACGCACCTAGGTATAGCCGTCGGTAGCTAGGTGCTAAAAGAGGAGGTTTCGTTATAGGAAATTAGTCTTATAATAGCGATATTTAGCGGGCTTTAGGGCTATTATCTCCTTTATAAGCTACTGCTTTAAAACGCAATACTTAGCGCGAATATACTTATCTAAGATAGAAGCGAGGGGGAAATACTAATTATAGGTAGCGTACTTAAAAAGGCCTTTATTAGGTAGGGAATACGTCGTTATATAACCGACGAAGTAGGCCTTAGAGAGGTCTAAGTTAGAACGAATAGAACTCTAATCGTCCTTAGAGGCTTTATCGCCTGCCTTACTACTACTTAAGGCAAAGGCCTCGCTAGCTTAGTACTTTAATTTAAAGTACCTACTTCTTTACTTTTACCTTTTTATATATATCGCCTTATCTAGCGGGGCGGCGACCGTCTTAATCCTAGCGGCGGGGAGCTTAATTATTGCGACGATCGTTATTACGACGGTCGTCGGGGCGGCGATTATACTTATAGCGGTTATAGTCGCGGGTAGAAGGCCTAGCGCGGCGATAGTTCCCTCGGCCGCGATTGCTATTAAAACGGCGATTGTCTCGCTTACGGTCTTTATTATAATCGTTATTATAGCAGTAGGCGTCGCGACGGTTATAGTCGCAGTCGCGGCGGTTAAAACCGCGGGAGTTATTACGGCGAGAGTCTTAAGAGATATACCGGTTAAGTAATACGGTAATAAAGGGCTTCCTTTCTTCGATTTCCTAGATTTACTTTTTAATAAAAGTCTTTTTATTAAGCAATAGAAGGAGGGAAGCGATTTACGCGGCAATAAGTCTATAAAAGGTCTAAATAATCTAATAGTCTTTTTTAAGGCGAAGCTATTATATAAGTAAAACCTTACGTTAGATCTACTATAGGAGGGATAACTCTCCTATATTCTATATAGAGATAGTATATTCTCCGCTATATAGTTTATAAAAGATTTCCGTATTAAAGCGGCTAAACCTTTTAGTAAGCTTTTTTATAAAGGTTATAAAGGATATAGATTGTAGACGGTATCGCTAAGCGACGGAAAGTTTACTTATATACTAACTAAGCATACTTCCGCTAAAGAACGATAGGTAGAAAGGATAGAGTATATAAAGGTCTTTATTATAGTAGAGTTAAAGACGCTTATAAAATAGATAGACGTTAGTATAGGTATTCTTCCCGTCGGCTTAAGCGATTAACCTAAGGTAATTTAGGTCCCTTTTATCTAGGTTAAATACTCTTATATTATCTCTCTTAAGACGTTTCGCTACGGCTTCGTTAGGGGCTAACGCCTTTAAGGGATAAGAGGATATAGAGTTCTTACGGCGGAGACGAGCGTTAAGAGGCTGGCCTATATTAGCGCTATACTTACTTAAATCGGAAGAGTTATCGTTAAAGCGGCCGTCCGGCATACGATAGGGAGGCTAGCGTCCGGATAGTTAACGAGATAAGGCGGGGACTTAGTTCTAAGAGCGGGAAACTCTACGTATAGGCGGATTAAGGCCGGAAAGGTTATCGTCTAGAAGCATAAGAGTAGGTTAAGGACGAGACCGGGTGGGAATTAGGTAGCAGGTTATAATAAAAGGGGTCTTAGTTAAGGGTATACATATAGGTTTATTTAGAATATCCCGAAGGTTTCGCCTCTATAGAGTATATATATTAAGATAGGATTCCTTAGCCGTTATCTTATTAAGATAGACTTAGAATTTAGGGTAGTCTTTTATAAGGCGATAGATAAGATTAAATACCTCTTAAATATAGAGAATATTTGGATTAGTTAAGGTTTATAAAATAAGCTTAGTAGGATTATTAAGAATTAAGCGATTAAAACGCATACTTTATCCTACGACCCGCTTATAGAGGTCGTTTTTAAGAATCGCGGTCGCTAATTTACTAAGCTCGTTAGGTTAATTTTAAGAGTATCGGTTAAAGCGACGACGTTAGGGCGGCGGAATATAAGCATCTTAAGACCGATTGTTATCGGAGAACTAATTATCGTCCGGAGGAAAAGAGTTATCGCAATCGTAAAAATTTGCCTTATCGGCTTAAGCGCGTTTTTCTACGTCTTAAGCTATACTTACTAAAGAATAAAGAGCTTATAGCAAAGGTAAAGAGCGCGAGGTGCGATAATACGAGGAAGTAAAAAGAATCGTGCGTGCGAGAAAGTAAGGCGAAAGGCATACGAGAGAGTATAGATAAGAAAAAAATTTCGCCTTAAGAGAAAATAAGAAGAGCTTCTCGCAGCGATAGAAAGAAAGATATAGATTAGCTATAATACTTCCTAAATAGCGTATTAGGCTATCGTAAAGCCTTTAGGGCGCTAAGACTAAAGGCGACGGCGATTAGCTAACGGTAGGCTCCGCTATCGAAGATCGGACGTAGAACGTATAGAACATTTAGGGGGTTCGTCCTAAGTAAGATAGGCGTATACTATAAGTTTAGGCTTACGTAACGTCCTTATGCAACGCTCCGAAGGCGATATTAATAAGAACCTTACGGTCTTTAGTCTTACCGGAAAGAGGGTGTTATAGAACGAGCTTAGGGGGGGTATATAACTATTGTTAATCCACGAAGGAGCGCAGCTATAGACTAAGTCTAAGGGTCTATATATACGATGTAGAGGTCACGTTGGATAACATGTGATATAACCTAACACCGTGATAGTATATCCCTCTTATATCGGCGTTCGACTTGAACGCCTAAAAAGGGGCAATAGCAGAAGAGCGAGAGCTAAGGGAATCCCGTGTTAATCGACCTAAAGGTAGGCCCCTATAACACAAAGGAAGGAAAGAAAATAAGGCTCGAGGTTAGAAAGCCTATACGCGCTAAGATAAATTATATTCATTAATTATATCTATTATTATCTAGGCAGAGGGGACGAGGCGAGGAAGGTAGTATAGAACGCGGGGCGAGGCTTAGCCGGGTTTACGGCGTAGAAGGACTTAAGGTCGTCCTAACATCCGTTAAGGCATAAGGAACCCTCCTACGTAGGGGGGCTATAACGCTACTAAATGCGATATTTAATCTTCCTAGACGCGTACTAACGTTGCGTAAGGATAGAGGAGAATTCCTACTTAAGGTGCGCGTTATTATCGTTATCGCCGTCCGGGGAAAGCAGGATGCCCCCGTTAGTAGGCCGGATATTTAGGTCGGCCTAGCCGGGTAAGGGGGGCTTTTAGGTCTAGGTAAGGAGCGAGTAGTAGAAAATAAGGTAAAGACGGCTACCCTTAAGGAGGCGGAGGAGGCGGAGGAGGCAAGCCGCCTTATACGCCTTAAGGACCTCGTATAGGCCCTCCCGTTTATAGTTAAGCTTCTTTATTAGGCGGAGGGTACGGATCTAACGGGTGCTAAGAAAGACTATATCGCTAGGCTAGTACGTTAGGGCGGGCGCCCGGCGGGCATCGGCGTGCCGGGCCTAAGTAGCTTAAGCGTCCTCGATCGCGTTATAAAGGAAGTCGGATACGCGTTAAAGGCGTAAGGCGAGCGCGTCGCTATAGAGGTACTCCTTGCACTACTAGGGGGTTATGCTAGGGGGGGGTAGTCCTAAGGGCTTAGTGCTAAGCTTCGGGTCGAAGCCGTAGTTAGCGAAGAAAGGGGAAAGGCCGGTAGACTTAGAAACCTAGTTATTAGCGGTAAACTCAGCGAAGGGAAGGAGATCTACCTAATTATCCTAAAGGAAGGTAGTATAGCAGCGGAGGTAGACCTCTATCTAAGCGTTCGCGATCTTAGTCTAGCTATTAGTCTAAGGGTAGTAGGCGGAACTAAGGTATAAGCGGCAGCCGAGGCGGCGGCTAAGCTACTACTAGAAGGCGGAGATAAACTAAGTGCCCTTATTACTAACGATTAAGGTAAAGGTACCGTAGAGAGACTAAACGTAAGAAATAAACGCGTTAACGACGTCCTCGACCGTTATTAAGGGCGTTAAGACGTAGTAGCGTATCTTCGTAAGACGGTTAACGATAACTAAAATACTCGAGAACTTAACGCTATAATAGCGGCAGACGGGAAGGTCTATAATAAAATCAATAGAGATATCGGTCTAAAGGGCGAAAGGGATGCTTAAGGGTTAAAGAAGGCCTTAAGGGGCGGAATAAGGGGACTTAGCGCGGAGGTAGACGTAGTAGTTGCGAACGAAGCTAGAAATAGACTTATATATACTAGGCTAAGCGTAGGTTCGGCGGTAGAGGCTCGCGGTCTTAATACGCCTAGGGTAGCTAGCTAGCGGGGAAGTATAGGTGCGGATTAAGATCTAAAGGATAAGGGCGTCGTTAGGGGGAATAAATAACCGGCCTTAAAAGTAGAACCGGCCTTAGGCCTTTAAGAGGGCGGACTTCGGGATTAAGCGGAGAGGTACGCGAAGAGAATTAGGCTAACGGAGCTAAAGAGACCGGAGAGCCGCGCGAATATCGGCGATAAGTAGAGAGGAGAAATAAGCCTAGTCGATAAAGTCGTCGATCGGCTTAAAGTCGTTAAAGGCATAGAGGGTAAGGCAGTTAAAGTCGTTAGAATTATATTTATTAATTATATTTATAGATAAGTTAGACTTTTTAAACCCGTTAGGGAGTAAGGAGGCGTCGACCTTAGACTGTAGAAGGATAACTTAGTAACGATAGTCGATCCTCTCGTCGGCGCGGTCGGTTAAAGAGGTAAGGCGGGAACTAAGGAGTCGGCTAAGGGCGTTAGGGAGGGTAGCTTAAGAGCTAGGCTAAAAGACGATCTTAAAGTTAAAGCGACTTAAGAACTCGGCCTAGCGGGCCTACCGTTAGTTAAAGAGCTTTATAGTTATAAAATACTAAAGGTTTTTATAATCTAAAGCGATCTTAAACTTAGGTAGGCCTTTAAGCTTAAGGCGCTATTCCTTAAGGGACTTTACGATCGCGAGGAGTTCCTTATCGTAGATCTTATAGTTATATTCCTAGGCGGAGTATTTTAATAAAAAGAACGCGATAGGGTAGTAGCGGCCGTCGTTTAAGAGCTATATTAGCACGCCCTTAGCGGCTTAGTTAAAAGCATCGGTCTAAACTATAGTCTTTTAAGAGGGGTTAAAGTATACGAGGACTAAGGCGGCGGTAAATGCATGCTTAAAGGCTCTAAAGGCATAGGCGCAGGCGGGGGACTAGATCTAAAGGGCAGAGTTCTTAGTAAGGGCGTTTAAGGGGTTCGTAAGATTAGAGAAGCCGCGGATAAAACGCCGATAAAAATTAGCGAACCCTAAGAAACGCCGGAGGTCTTTTATAGAGGAAGGGGCTAGCTAGTCGAGGACGGCGCGGACCTTTTTAAGATCTATACGTATGCCGTTATCCGAGATAATTAGGCTAAGGTACTTAGTCTTAGTAATATAGAAATCGCACTTATCGACGTCGAGCTAGAGGCTAGCGGCGTTAAGGCGCTTAAGAACCTCCCGGACGTAGGCCTAGTGCTCCTCCTATATAGTAGAGAAGATTAAAACATCGTCTAAGTAGGCGGAATAAAAATCATCGAGGATATTATATAAGGCTATATTAATAAAGCTCTAGAAGTAAGACGGCGCGTTAGAGAGACTAAAGGGTATAACGCAATATTCGAAAAGCCTATACCGCGTAGCGAAAGCCGTCTTTTACTTATAGCCCTTAGCGATACAAAGGCGATTAAACGCTATAATAACGTTAATCTTAATAAAGAACTTCGCCTTCCTAATTCGGGCGAGGGTATTATAGACTAAGGGCAAGGGGAAGCGGTTCTTAATCGTAGCCTTATTTAGGCTATGGTAATTAACGTAGAAATAGACGCCGCCGCCGGGCTTATAAGCGAGCATAATAGGGGCGGCGGTAGTAGAGGTCGAACGGCGAATAAAGCCTTTCTTAAGCTGCTCGTTAACGTAAGCGCGGATAATACGGTTCTCGGCTTTACTAAAAGGGCGGGGGCGGGTATAAAGGGGTTATATTCCCTCCTTAAGGTTAATCTAGGTATCGACGGCGCGGTAGGGGGCGAGCTTATCGGCCTTAGTTTAGAGCTATATATAGATTATATAGTAAAGCTCCTTTAGGACCTTAGCCTAAAGCTTATCGAGAGTATAAAAGACTTTATCGTATTTTAAAAAGAACTTAGCGATATTATTAGGCGAAACCTTATTAAGGAAGATTTTATTAAGGTAGTTATCGACGAAGTCGTAAAGGTAGGGGTTAAGTCGGGCTTTAGCAGCATCGGGATTAATAGACCTAGATAAAACGGCCTAATAGAGTTCCTTAGGGATCTCTTAGTCGATAAGAGGCAAAGGCTTAGTAGGTAGGGGTTTAGCGGCTAAGGCTTTAATTATAGTCTAAGAAGTCGTAACGGAGGGCTAGCGGCAGAATACCGCTATAGCGGCTATATTAAGCATCTAGATAAAGAACGTAAGTTCGCCTAAAGGGATTATAAAAGGGTAAGGTCCTAACGCTCGATGCCTAGGTCGGGGAGCTAGGTAGCGGGAGCCGGTAGCTTAATATATAGGCTAAAGGCGGGGGGGGCGGACGTAACGGCGGGGGTAAAGGGTATTTAAGGGGTCGGAGTCGTAGCTTAAGTCGAGGTCGGTCTAACGGGAGGAGTCTAGTTAAGTAGGTTTACCTACGTCGGGAGTATCTTTAAGGGACGTCGGGAGGCCGGGGGGGAAATAAGGCGATAGGGGAATAAACTTAAGGGTATTAGAAAAGCGGACGGCATAGGCGGAAGCCTAAAAGGCAAGAGGCAAGGATAAGGCAAAAGGCTCGCCCTTATTGTTAGAGTTAGCGATAGAAAGGGCGGGGGGGGAACGAATTATATTTATAAATTATAATCCCTTAAGGGCGGGAACGGGAATAGCGGGAGCGGCCGGGAGGCTAGGGATAAGATAAAGCTAAGGGTTAGAAAGGCAAAAGGCGAGGTAGAATAAGGACTAGAAGGAGAGGGAGTTATTACGCTAGCTAATAATAAGGTCGTAGCGGCGTAGCTAAGGGAGGCCGAGAATAACCTTATAGCTAAGCTTTATAAGGAAGAAGCAGATAGACTTAGTATAAGCGCTAACTTAGGCGATTAAGTAGGTGTAATAGGTAATAGCGCCGGACTTATAGTCGCCGCTATCGGCGAGAGAGAGCCGGCGAGGGAACTAAAGCTAGCGGACGGGGAGGGCAAGGCGGTACGCGGTCTAAGTATATATAAAGGCGAATCCGGAATAACTAAAGTCGACTAAAGCACTTATAGCGATATTAGTAGGCATAAGGGAGAAAGGCAATAGTAAAGCGCGAGGCTATATTCCCGCCGGGAGATAAAGGTCCTCCCCTATAATAAATAAAGCTATAGAATTAAAAACCGAAAGCTCCGTCGCGCAATAAGGCGAGGGAGCTAGGCGTTTCCTAAGGGGGGGGGAAGCGCCGGAGGTAGAGGTAGGAGAGTTAGTAACCTCGCCCTCGACAAAGCCTTACTTAATCGCCCGGACGTTAAGCTAAGGAGGGGGCGCGAGGAAGCGCGGGGCGGGAGTACCGCCGCTTTAGCCGCGACCCCGGCTAGCACCCTTCTTAGGATAGGTCTAAGCCGTATAGGTCGGGGTCACTAAGGCGGCGTAGTAGAGATAGAGACGGTTCTCGTACCGTCGTTGCTTCTCGGCGTCTATAAGACTAGCCTAAAACGCGTCGAGGTCTATCGGGTCGCTAGCGGACGTAAAGGCGGCGGGGCTAGCGGACTTAGTAAAGGCGGGGGGGGAATAGTCTAAGGCTAGACGAGCCTCTTATAGGCTTAAATACGCTCGTAGTTCTCCTAGAGGGCGGCGTAAAGCTTAGTCTAGCCGTAGAAGTCGTTAGTATTAAGGCTAGGGACCTAAAGAGCGGCGGCATCGGCGAGCTCGTTAGTAACCTTTTAATAAAGGTGTCCGACGTAAGCGCTCTCGTTATAATCGAGGTCGGCCTATAGCTAGGTAAACTATAAGAAGAAATCCGGCTAAGAGGTGCCTTTTATAGCTAAGGTATTAAATTCCGCCTTAGACTAAGCGCGGTAGTTCGCGGTACTAAAGATAGAAGCGAGCTTATAGGTAAAGGAGTTAAGGGACTAAAAGCGCTACTGCTTAAAGGGGTTATCGTCGTAGATATAGCGGGGGACGCTAGCGGCGATAGAAGCGGCCCGGCCGGAAAGTCAGCCGGTCGTATAGACGACTTAGTCCCTATCGGTAGGGAATATATAAAGGTCGGAGGCGATCTTAAGGGATATACCGTCGCGCTAAACGTAGAAGGCGTCTTAGCGCTACTTTTAAGTGCCGATATCGCTAGAGAAGCGTTTAAGGTCGGCGAAGTAGGCATAAGGACTTACGGTAGGAGGGGTAAAGGCAGCCTAAAGGGCGGTAAGGTAGGCGAAGGCGGCGTTAGACTAATTAAGCTAGTCCTAAAGTCCCTCCGCGTGCTGCCGGTAGCCGAGGGCCTCCTTACGAGCGGTAGTAGCGGAGGTAGCGGCCTTAAGGAAACTAGACTTAAGAAGGACGAGAGACTAGGTCTAATCGGTATGCCGGAGGAAATTCGTCTAAAGGTCGGCGAAGATAGACAAAGCGACGGAGGAACCCTAGAGAATAGAGGCTAAGTAAGGGAAGGCGGAGAGGGCGTTAAGCTAAGGGACGTCCTAGAGGGGAACGCCTACCGGAGGGCCGGGCGAAAGGGAGAGGGAGGGGGTAGAAACGGGAGTAGCTATCGTAGCGGCGGGAAAAAAAGGGTAGCGGCGGGAAAAGAGGCTAGAAAAATCTATAAGAAAGCAGAAAAGAGGCGGAAAGGGGCGTAATAAGACAAAGAACGAAGGCAAGCGTATAAGCGAAGCTAAGGGGACTAAGGAATCGTAAAGGCTCGGCGGAAGGGCAGAAGAATAGTAGATTAAACTATTATAGAACGAGCTTAAGGGGGGTATATAACTATTATTAATCCACGAAGGAGCGTAGCTATAGACTAAGTCTAAGGGTCTATATATACGATATAGAGGTTACGTAGGATAATATATAATATAACCTAACACTATAATAGAGGGCAAGGTATTACTACTATATAGTATAGGGAAAGATAGGCATAAGGCAAAGGGTACGTGTATATAAAGAAGGATAATAATTATAGGTAGCCTAGCATGCCCTACGAGCTATAGGGCTAACGGAGCCCGAACTATCTACTAATCCGTAGGCACTTAGTAGGTGCCTTGCCTTAACGTATTACTTTACTACCGTAATTAAGATTAACGATAATATTATAAGGTATTCGCTTAAATAGCTTTCTAATAGCATGTAGTCTTTTAATTACCTCTACCTATAGCTTTTTTAAAGGAGAGGCATTTACTTTAACTTTTAAGTATTTCCTTCCTTTTTTATCGACTTTAATTAAATCAGCTACGGTTCGGGTAGCTTTTGCTAGCGCTTAGCAATCGGCTTATATATAGCCTAATTTCTTCTGATTCTAATAAATAATTATACTAGATTAGCTTTCGCCGTTTCTATAACAATTTCCCCTTTAGTTATTGCTATAGCTATTCCTACTATATCTATTCCTACCGTTGCGACTATTATAACTATTTCCTTAGCTATTCTTACGGCCGTTATTACGACCGTTTCTATAGCTATTTAATGTCGATCTAATAACGTCGGAATCTTAATAGTTATAAGTAGATCTATTTCGGCCTTTACGTCGGCAATAGCCTATCGAACGGGAGCCTTTTACCCTTTAAGAAGAGGTCGACTAATCGTTAGCTAGCTTAAAAAGACGTTTCTTATTTCTAAGAGCGTCTTATAAGTGCTAAGCGAGTTAGACTATCTCCTTATAAGGATTATCCTAAATAGACGCTAAATAAAGGGAGATTTAGTCTTAAAGATCGTAACCTAATTTTATAAAAAAGGAAAGTATATAAGTTTTTTCTAACGGATGTTTTAGGTATTACTTTAGGGAATTTAAGTAAAGACTAAAATCGATAGTAGATTAACCCTCTCGTTAGCGTGCTTCCTATAACTATATAGCTAAGATATTCTCGTAATTAATAGTATCTTTATTTAAAATTAAGGTTTAATTACGAAAATAATCTTAATTAATATAAAGTAATTCCCTTTCTATAAGGAGCTTTTCTTTAAGGTATCGCCTTTACCTCGCCTTATAATCTACGTATATATAGTTAAAGATATATAAGATTTTATTCTTATTGCGCTTAAAACGACGTAATATTATTATTTTTAATTTCCTTACTATAAATCTCTTTTAATTTAGTTAACTATCGGCGACGTTTATATTAATCCCTACCGAATAAGTTATATTATTGCGAAAATTCCTCTCGAAGTTCCGTAATCCTATCTCTTAATCTCTTCTCCTCCTTAAGCTCTATAGCTCTTGCTTTAAGGGCTACGAGGATATCTATACGCGGAGGGGTAGGTCGTAAAGGCCCGGCTTACGTTTAACTTTACGAGGGGATAGATCGGGCCCCCTTAGGCAGCGAAAAGATTAAAGTTAGCGTCCTTAAATGCTTATTATAACTATAGGAATATAGTTATATAACTAAGGAATAGAGTCGCAGCTATATTATAGACTCTATATAGGAAAGGGGCAATAGTAGTTATAACCACGCGGCGTATAACGCTACGTGCTCTATATAGTAAATAACCTCGGTATTAACTAAGGGCATCGTTATTACTAAAGCAGTAAGCCCTAGCGTAGGCCTTAACAACGCGTTGTTAAGGCGTAGCAGGCTCTATAAAGGTGCCCTAGCAGACGGGTTATAAAGGGGCCCTCTTATTGCCTCCCCTTCCTAGCTAGAATAGATATAACTATGACTAATACAACCCCCTTTATTTAGATTAATCTAAGTGAATCCCTACCAATAATAACCCTTATATAAGATAGTCTCTTTATCTAATATTAGTTCCGTTATATAAGGTAACGGCGATAGGCTAGCGACTCGAAAGCCGCTATAACCTATTCGGCTTACGCGGCCTATACGTCTTAAAACGCGCTTACCGCGCGGCGCTTTCGCTCTTAGGTAACTATAAAAGTAAAGCTTTAGAAATTATAAAAAGGTAGACTAAAAGTACGTTTAGGAAGATAAGAACGATAGTTAAAAGCACGAATAATCCTTTATTGCAATGAGGTTGCCCTCTTATAGTAAGACTAAAGCTTACCCTTCTTTTAAGATATATTAGGGCCTTAGGGATATACCCTTAGGCCTCGAGAGGGGTTATCGGGGGATTACTAAGCTCCTGCTATAAGATCGATAAACAACTTTAAGGCGGAGAGCTAAGGTATTAGGGATAAAGAGCTGGTCGCGGAAAAAGATACGTCCGTTAATTAACTAATATTCGGATATATTATAATGTAAAAGCTTCCGAATATACCTTAGCTAGCGTCGAGCATATATGTCTTAGAGTATTGCTACTATATCCCGGGTGAAATTATCTTATTAATATACTTCGCGGATAAGCTTATTAAGTAATTTACTAATAGCATTTAATCTAAGCGTAGTAACTATATTAAAGTCCTCCTTTAAGGCATATAAATCGGCTAAGAGTTCCTTTAAAATAGTCGGGTCGATTGTCTCTCTAGGGATAATTACCTAATTATAATAGAGGAGTTAATCGCCGTTTACGATAGCTAGTCTATCACCGGGGAGCTTGCTAAAAGCGTTAGGGAGGATTGCCTTATTGCCTAAGCGGTATATAATTATAAAGTTAAATTAAGAAAGGAACTTAGCTTAGCGTACCTATCGTTAGTTAAGTTACTTTATAGATATAAACGTCTAAAGGTTCTTATAGTCTATAATAACATTAAACGCCTCGGTAGTTCCTTAGCGTTCTAAGCGCTATTCCTTAACCGCTATTCCTTAAGCGCTTTAATAATCGCTAATAACTCTTTATTATAAATCTCGTAGTTATACTTAAGAGCGGTATGCTTTAACGAGAAATATACGATAAGGTTAAGATATTCGTCGTCTCTAACCTAGGAAAAGACCCCTCCTAAGGCCTAATTCGAAGCGTTAGTTTTAATAACTGTTTTCTTTAAGTAGTTAAAATAGGCTAAGATAAGGGCAATAGTAAAAGCAAGCTAAAGGGCTTTAAACGCAGTAGCTTATTTAAGTCCCTAAGACTAACGGGAATCTTTTCTAAGTAACGTAGTCATCCGGGAGATAATACTAAAGTATCCTTTAATAAAACGGCGGTAGAAGTTTATAAACCTAAGAAACTACTAAAGTTCTTTTACTAAGGTTAAAGCGTTTTAAGCCGTAATTATATATACCTTCTTAAGGTTTATACTTATCCTAAATATCGGAATAATTAGTCTAAGGTACTTAGTCTTTATTATATAGAACTCTAACTTCCGAATATCGATATAAAGCCCTACGTTGCCTAAGCGTTAGATAACTATCCGCACGTAGTTCTTATATTTTGCCTTAGTCTTTAAAAAGACTAAGACGTCGTTAAGATATACTATATAGAAATTATAGAAGGTATTATAAAGCACGTAATTAATATAGTTCTAAAAGGTCGGCGGTGCGTTATAGAGGCCGAAAGGGGTAACTAGCAACCTTCGGCGATTCGGATATAGTTAAATATACCATTTACGTCTAGCTTTATATAGAACTTAGCGTTATAAAGGGAGTCTAATATCTCTTAGATTAAAGGTAAGGTATATTAATTTTTTACTATAACTTAATTTCAACTTTAGTAGTTATAATAGATATAGATACTACCGCTTAGTTTATAGGCGAGGATAAAGAGCGCTATAGCTAGAGAAAAAGACTCTTAAATAAAGCCTTTATTAAGCATTTTATTAATCTACTTCTTAATATAGCGGAGTTCTATAGGTAATATAGGCCGGTTTTTATAAAACGGAGCTTATTTATTAGGTATAAGTTCGATCTTATAATCCTAAAGGCGGTATAGAAGGAGCTCGTTTATATTCTTTAGAAGGAAATAAAAAGGCTTATCCTAGAACTCTTTTAGGAGTTTCTATTGGATATCTACCTCTATGATTTTAGGCTTTATATAGAGGAACTTTTCTACGTCGGCGTTATTAACTCTCGGGAAGAAGGATTTACAATTAGCTATATTCTTAATGTTTACTTAAAGGAAGTTATAAAAGCGTTTAAGGAAAGCGTTTTAAGCTACCTCTATTATATAGTCTTTAGCAACGACGCGTTGAAAAGAGGTTTTAGAAAATTCTAAGACCTTAATTAAGCTTACTAAGAGTTCGGTAAGAAGTCGTAGATTTTCTCCTTCCTCGATTAGCTTACCTAGTTTTAATATACTAATTTACATCGCTTAGATATTATCTTTTTTTTAGAATTAAATAAAGTTAACTATATATATATAGCGGATATTGTTAATATCTAAGGGCATTAGATCTCCTTATTATATACGTCGGCGGGGGCGTATTGTCTAGCCTTAATAGGCTAATGCACTAGGCACTAAGAATGTGTGTGTAAAGAAGGATAATTCTCATTAGGTAGGCGTAAGCCCCGGGAGCTAGGAATAGCTCCCTGCTATCTTATCTATGGCTGATTATATTAGCCCCGGCATATAGTATAGAGGATGCTTTATATGCATTAGAATGCCGGCTCGAAAAAGAAAACACTACTGCCTATAGCAGTTATAAATACAATCCTAATTAGGCAATTAAGAGGAATACTTATATTGCCTAAATCCTTCCTTTTATTCTTATAAGTCATACTTATACCTACTAGTAATTATTCCTCTAATCGTTCTTTTTGCTAAGCGGCCTTTTTGCTTCGTATAGCGCGTGCGGGAGTACGACCTTAGAACTCCGTGATAGCTTTAGCGGAGACTTAGTCGGCTCGGACCTATTAGTTATATATAGCAGCCTATCCCTTCTATCGTATAAGGTATTCGGTTATAGGTAACTTCGACCGACCGATGCGACGAACATAGATGTCTATTAGGCGTTCGACTTCGTAGTGCTAATCCCCTTCGTTAGGTGCTTCGACGTCGCGAGCGGCTTCTATAGGTCTAGGCTCGAGCTCGATGTAATGTCCTTTGTATGCGAGCTTAAGGTGCTAAATAGAAACGACTAGGTGGATTCGGACTTAGCTAAGGAGGTCGAGCTCCGCCGCGAGGTTATTAACCATACGCTTAATAACGAAAGGGCCTTCTCGTTGCCGCGACTATTTCTTTAGCGGCTGGCTAGGCTTATAATAGCCCGTATATAGCTTTAGGTAGACTTTATCACTAGCTTTAAGAAGAACCGGCCGGTGCTTCGCGTTATACCGCTGCTTGGCTTTTATAGCGGCTAGGTCTATAGCTAGGCTCGCTTATCTACGGATAACTTCTCGTAAGTAGGGCAATTCGTCCGTAGTAGTGCCTAGGATATTATCGGCAGCTTCTAACGGTCTACGTATATTAAAGCCGAAGATGGATTTATATACGGAGATCTTCGTACTAGCGTTAAATACTGTATTTAGATTCTACTAAAGGGCGGGGATTATTATCTTTTAATCTAAGCTAGGATCCTCGATATAGGACATTCGTAAAGCGGTCTCTACGGTCTAGTTGCGCCGTTCGGTAAGTCCGTCGGCCTATAGGTAGTAGGCGGTAGTTATTGCAATTTTAGTACCGAATACGCTTTAAAGGCCTTTCTAAAAGTCGGATGTAAATTTACGATCCCGGTCGCTAATAATAGTTCTTAGCATACCCTAATCGGAAAGAAGTAACTAACGGGCTAGGCTTTAAGCCTAATCCTTTATGCCGTACTTCGCGTTGCCTAGGATTAGCAAGCATCTCTTACTAGTTAGGCAAGTAACCGTAAGAAGTTAGTTAAAGATATTAAAGCCTAGGATCTACTATAGGGAGCTTACTAAAGGTAAGGGCGGTATATCGGTTATAAAGTCTATCGTAATACTCTGTATTAGAAGTAGCGGGGGGCGAATAGGCTTATAGCTGCCGGTAAGGGTCTAAAGGTCTATTTAGCTAAGGCAATAGGCTTTATAGGCCGCGATGTGCTTTTTTACCTAACGGGTGACTCCGCGAATTAAGTATATCTCTAGGTCCTTAATTATACGGACGACGCTAAAGTAGTTCTTATCGTTATAGGCTGCTAAGATTATAGATAGGACGAAGGCGTTAGGGATATACAGCCGGGTAAAGCCGTTAGGGCTTTTATAGTATAGAAGCTTATCGACTATAAAGAACGGTATACCGCGGCGCTTAAGCTATGCTTTCGTTCGTGCTATAGAGTTAGCGACTATAGCTCCTTCTAAGGGCGAGGAAAGACTCTTAATAGCGTCCTCGCTGTCTGCGATTATTTAAAGTATTCGCTTATAGTAAGGGTTATTATTATAGGCGACGGTGAATTCCTCGCGTTTTTTAGGAGCTATAATAGCCTCGGAGGCTATAAGCATATCGTTAAGCATAGTAAAGTTAGGACGATAACGATTAAGCAGCTAGTCGGATTCCTCGGCTAGCAGGCGACTAAGGGCGTCGGGGATAAAGTTCTTCTTGCTAGGGAGGTGATAAACCTTAATGTCGTACTTAGAGAGGTAAATTAAGGCTATAACCAAGCGACGGTTAGCTCGGTCCGTGCTAGAAGTATCGAGGGTCTTCTTAGCGACGATCTGCTTAGTCGCGGAGTGATTAGTTAAGACTATAAGCGGGAGAGTTAACGACTACACCGTAGTGCGTATCTTCTTCGCAGCCTATATAAGACAAGCGACCTCTAGTTCTAAGGGACTATAGGACTGCTCGGCTCTCGTTAAAGTGCGGGAGAGGAAGCAGATAGGCATAATAGCCTTAACTAGAATAGGCTAGCCTAGCTGCTAAACGGTGCCGTCGCGGAGATAGAAAAAGACGGCTGCGAAGCCTTGCTATAAGGAGGCGTTAATCTAATAGAATAGCCTCTTCTACGGGTCTATATAGTAAATCATACGGCTAGAAGTGATTTCCTTCTAAAGGGAGGCGAAGGAGGAAAGCTCGGCTAGGGTCGGCTAGAACGATGTAACTCACGTGTAGGACTTCCGCTTATTAAGGTTACCGTTCTTAACCTTACCGATTAAGCGACCTTAAGCTAGAAGACTAGTCTTACGATCCTATAGAGGGGCAATAGAGGCGCCGTAGTACGGGATAAGGTTGCGAATATACCCTATAGCGCCGATGTAGTGTTTAAGAGCGGCGAGGTTATCGGGGAATAGAAGCTTCGCGAAGGCAGCGAGCCTATGCTTTATAGTACTTATCCCGAACGCGTCGATACGAAATCCGAGTAGCTCTACGGAAGGGTAGCCGATCTAGCTCTTAGCAGGGCTTATAGATAGGTTAAGCGATACAAAGAGCTTAAAGATAGCCTCGAGATGTTAAAAGTGTTCCTCTTCCGTAGCGGAGTAAATAATAATGTTATTAATAAACGCGCGGCTATAGCCTTAGTATAGACGGAGGACTCGGTCTATATAGCGTTATGCGTATGCTAGGCTATTGCGAAAGCCGATAGGTATAACTGTTAGGCGTTTTAGACCTTAATGACTTATAATAGTAAACAGGCCTTAATGCTTAAGTTTAACTTAAAACTAATAGAAGAAGGCGGAAGCGTCGATAGCAGTAATAAAACGGGCGCTTAAGAGTTTAGCAATAATAGAGCTTTATAGTAGTAGAGGGTAGGAATCCGGGATAGTAATACTATTAACGGCACGTAGGTTAATAACGACTCGCCCTTTAGTCTCGCCTCGGGCTATGCGCTAAACCACGAACATAAGTGCTATAAACGGCGTAGGCTCGTCGGCTTACTCTAAGCGACCTTGCTTATAAAGTAGGTTAAATATATCGTCGATAACCTTCCTATCGCGAAGCCCTTATAGGTAAGGCCTCTAAGCGACTCGCTTTTCGTGCTAATTATTAATTAAGGGAACTATTAATTCCTTTTCGGGTTCTACGACGGCGGTGCCTATGTCCCGCTAGAGCTAGGAGTATTTCCTAAGAAGCTTTTTAACGCGGCGTACGAAAGAAGGACTATAGTCGAAAATATAAATACCCTCCTTAGTGCATTTCTCTTAAAGCTCCGATAGGCGCTAAACGTGCGTCTAGTATAGAATACGGCTAGAGAGGGGATCCTCGATTCTATCCGCGGCGTCTGTCTTAATAGCTACGGCAGCTGCTATTACGTTAGTAGCGGCTGCTGCGAGGTTCTAGCGAACCTTAGACCACTTAGCGGGTCCTGCCGAAGAGGCTATAACGTAGGCGTAAATAGAGTCGGATAGCGAAAGCGTTAGAGAAGTGCTTAGAATAGGAGCTTCTACGGGTTAAGATAGGGCGGGAGCCTATAGGCACTCGAGGACTTCCTAAGTAAGCGGAAAAGTGCTCGCAACGTTAACCGATAAGTTAATAGAAGAAGCAGTAGTAGTAATAGCGGTTCCTATAGAGGAGGATAGCATAGCAGCGGCTCCGAGAGCAGGCGAAATTGCCGTAGCTAGCGTTAGAGCCTTTATAGCTGATTTCTAGGACGGGGCGGCAAAATAGCTAGACTCCTAATACTCCTATATCTAGCCAAGCTTTAGCTTGCGCTTAATAACGAGGTCGACGTTCGTGCTATTAGTGATAAGGATAGTAGGAAGAGATTTAGCATCGACGATGCTATAAACAGCATTAGCGTAAGAGGCGAAGAAAGTATAGGCGCGGTCTTTAGGAAGTTCTTTCTAAGAGGCAGGGACTATAAGGGTAGTGCCGGGTGGCATAATAGTCTTTCGGACGGCTTAAACACGGCGAATAACTTCGCGGGGCTATTTATAGATGTCGAATAGGATTTTAAACCCGTCGAGCACTCCGATGCGAATAACCTCTTTGTTATAATTAAGGGATCTTCGGTATAGCTTAAGGAAGGCATTGCCGAGAAGTGCGCCGGCCTCTACTTTAGAGACCTAAGCGGAGCAAGTGAATTTAGCTATAGCTGCTTAGGCGGTTAGGCTAGCTATAGTGCCGCGCGCGTAGAAGGAGAACGTAGCCTAGTCCTTATAAAAAAAGCGACTGTTAACTCCGTTAATAGTAACGGGAGGCTTCTTCTCGACGGTATAGTTAAAAGTCTAAAGGAGGTCGCGATTAATTATAGGCTTACTATAGCTAGAGTTAGGGCAAACTTAGTCTTCCTGCCTACCGGGTTAAGCAGAGACCTTAATCCTTATATAGGAGTATAAATGCGGCGGGGAATCCTAATCCTATTAGGGCTCCTCGGCTTTAGCTTCTAAGACCTAATCCAGTCGGGGCGCTATAGTAAGCGCTACGTGAAAAACAGGCTCCTTAATAACAGGTACGGGAAGAACAGGCTTTAGGGCAGCGGGGGCATTAGGCTTAACAACGATAGGATCGGAGACGTTCCCTACGGTAATAGGAAGGGATTTCTTACACCTAAGACGGAGGTAAGAGAAGAGGGCGTTACGAGAAAGAAAAGAGGCCTTATAAACCTTATAGGTTAAAGGCTTAAGCGCGCGCTCTTTACTACGGAGCTACTGCTTAGATATACAGCAGTTAGCATATACATACTCCTTAAGTACGGAGGCGAAGGCGAAGGTACGGTCGTAAGTGCTATATTTAAACTTGCCGGCCCGTTCGGTAGGGTGGCGGGAGTTTATATAGCTTACGAAGTTAGCCTTTAAGGAGGCGTAAGAGGACGCGTCGTCCTAAGAGTCGTTTAAGTATAGCTTGTTACTAGCTTCGTCGCCGCTAGGAGCAGTCTTCTTATCGCTTTAATACTTCGACTTAAAACGTACTTTCTTCTTATTATTATTACCCTTATATTTACCTCGGCGGTATTCCGTTCGGTTGTTTCGTCGCTCGTCCCGGCGAGGGTAACGCTTATCGCGGCGTAGCGGGCGTAAGCTTAACTAATCACGGTTATTACCGGAGCCTCGTCCCTTAGGACTACGGTTGCGATTATAATATTAGTCCCGATCCTAGCGGTTAGTCTATCGGTAGTTATTGCCTCGGTTACCTTAACGATAGTTATCGCGACGATTATTATAACGGCTGCGATTACGGTTACCCTAACGGTAACTATTATTATAGCGACGGTTATCCTAACGATAGTTATTGTCCCGATAGGAAAAGCTGCCGCGGCGAGAACGGTCTCGGTCTCTAGAGACATATAGCTTAAGGGAGGCTATAATAAAGGGTTTCCGTTCCTTAATAATACGAATCTATTTATCGATCGGGGTCTTCTTCGTAGGAATAGGAAGAAGCGAGGAGATCTAAACGGCAATAAGAGGATAGATAGCCTTAATGATTTAGGCATCCTTGCTTATCTTAAGTTAGCAGGCGAGCGAAACCTTTCTCTAGATCTATTACGCAAGAGTGATAGAGCTAGAGGACTATATAGATATCGTGTATCTTTCCCTATAAAGTTCCTTTAAGACGTCGGCGTTAGGACGCTTAAAACGCTTAGTTAAGAACTTATAGAAGGTTCTAAAAGGGGAGGAACTAAGGATATCGCGTTATTCCGCTATAAGCTTACTTATATACTATATAAGAGCTCCTCCTGCTAAGAAAGAGAGGTAATATAGGCAAAGGGCGAATAGGTCCTCGTCCTAATAGATCCTTAGACGCTCCGTAAAGAGATAGACGTTTATATAGATATTCTTTCTATCGCTAAGAGCGATAATGCCTAGGTTCTTCGGATTATGCTTATCTAGGTTAAAAGTACTAATATTATCCCGTTTAAGGCGTTTAGTAATAGCCTCGTCGTTATAGGCCGAGGAGGAGGTATAACTCGCCTCGCGGTGCTTACGCAGGTTCGGATAGGACTTTAGGGGGCGGCGGATAAAGCTATTATCGGACCTAGACGAATTATTATTATTATTATCCGAATCCTTCTATCGACGAGAGTAAAAGGCCTAAGAGTACTTAGATAACTTAGACTAAAGAGAATAGTATAGAACCTAAGGTTGTTCCTTAGGGTAATGCTACTATCTAATAAAGCGCTGCTTAGATAAGCGAAGTATTCCTTACGGACGAAGAAGAGGATATTCCTCTAATTAACCGTTAGAAAGGTCTCCGTCGATTATTTACGGGTTAAGAGGCACGGCTCGGACTAGCGGATATACTAGAGTTATCGTAGCATAGAGAGGAGTCTCTTTATCGGGAAGCTCGCCTATAAAACGAAGATACGAGCGAATTCCCTTTCGCTAAGTGTCGGCGTGCTATAAATGCTTTTCCTTTACGGACGGAAGATCTAAGATATCGAAGATAACCTCCGACTTAGAGGCTAAAGAACCTAAGAGAATATAGGCTTACTTTATATACATTACGTCTATATTAGTAAAGGTCTTAATGACCCTTTCCGTAGGCAGTGTCTTAATTATCTTAAAGTAGCGAACGGCCTATTTCAATAGGTTATTGTAGTCCTTATCCTCTATGGCTAGTATAGTAGATTGCTTACGTAGCACCTTAGTTTCTAAGGATAAGCGAGGACGACGGCGGGCAGGAGGAGGAGGATCTTTATAATTACTCTTAGAGTCCCTAAAGGGAGCGGCGCTATAAACGCTGTCCGGTAGAGCATATTCCTATAACGGTAAGCGAGGGTAAGGGTCGTCGTCTAAACGAGATACGGACGCTATAGCTTAACGGGCTTCTTCGTCCCTAGCTATAGCGATAATAGCTTAATAAAACGAGGGAAGAAGGCGAAGAGGTCGATAGATAAAGAAGAGAAGGGATTATAAAGAAAGAGGAGTTATAGGAGAAGAGAAAAGTCTATAGTAGGAGGTGTAAGGTGTTTTAATTTTAGCGTAGGAACGGGTACGCGTAGGAAATCGAAAACATAGAGAGAAAATTTTTCCTTACGGCTAATTGCGTAGGGACTTAAAATAGAGAACTAAGCAGCAGGCCCTAGTTCTAATAATGCCTAGAAAGGCGAGCCTCGTCGGATCGTAAGGCTTGTGTTAGAGGTTATACAGGCGTGCTAGCTAAGGTTGCATAAGCTAGTTATACTATAGGTATCGGGAGCCTTTAGGCGGCTTCCAACGAATGGCGAGAGCTTTAAGAAGCTCTTAGCGAACGTGTCGTAGTAGAGCGAAGCTCTAGAGACAGGAAGGGCGTTCCTAATAGTGGCTTTAAGGCAGAAGGTGCGGAATTGCTACTAATTTAATACACTAGGCACTAAGAATGTGTATGTAAAGAAGGATAATTCTTATTAGGTAGGCGTAAGCCCCGGGAGCTAGGAATAGCCCCCTGCTATCTTATCTATAGCTGATTACATTAGCCCCGGCATATAGCATAGAGGATGCTTTACATACATTATAGGCGGAAACGTAGCGGCGGCCGGCGGTAAGATAAATAAGGAGGGGGCGAGCTATTAAAGTAGTCTATAGTAGGTAGTCTTAAAGGCTCGGGTCTTAGAGGAGTTTAAGGGGCTAATTAAAGATATTAAGCGGGCGGTATCCTAAGCGAATAGCAATAATCTATATAAAGGATATCGAATCGATTAGCTAAGGTTTAAAGGGTATAGTGCCGGCTTAAGTAGATATTTTTTAGTAGACGAGTCTATAGGTTTTAAGTAAGGTTTATAATATTCTAATAGGACGGTCTAATCCTTTAGGATATCGATCTCTTCCTACCGAAAGAGAGGTTCTAGTATATCTTCTACTATTATAAGGACCCTTTATTTTAGAGTAATCGTTAGAGTAGTCTAAATCTCTATAACGTTAGAAAAATATACCTCTCGACGTAATTAGTGCCTTTTAAACGCGGGAGTAATAGGAGTCCTAAGGGCTACCCTATCCTCGACTATAACGCTTAAAGGTAGGTAGTATCCGGTATAGTAGAGGGAGTTAAAGCGGACTTAAAGAGATTTCTAAAGTATAGTTAGTTTATATTCCTAAAGCTAAGGGATGCCTAGGATAACCGGGGTAAAAGGGGATAGGTTTATAACGAAGAAGAGTATAAGTTCTACTAATAGTCATCCGGGCTATAAAGTAGTCCGTTATCTACGTAAATAGCACGCCGTCGGCTAATTAAAGCGGTTTAAGTTTAAAGAGCTTCTTTATAGTAATATTATATTTTTATATAATAGCGTAAAGATCGGCGAATACCGCGGTAGTATAGCTAGAATCTATAAAGGAGGATATATTAACGTAGTAAAGGGACTAGGGGTTATGCGTAGAGGAGAGATAAGTATAAAGAAGGACTAATATTTTATTACTATTTAATAAACTTATCTAAAGATCCGTTCTATTAAAGAGTAATAGCTTAATCCTTTTATCCTCCCTTATATACGACGTTTAAAAGCGACTTACTTTAAGGGTATATCTTTCAGCAATAGCCTTAACGTTAGCTATTTGCCCTATAAATCTATATCCTCTTTACTAAGGATACGGCTTTATTTATAGTCGGCTATACGAATAAATTAACCTCGGCTAAACCTACCGCCGCGGGTGTCTTTAGATCCTCGGCCGAAGCTAGGGGAGGGGGCACCTCGGCCTTAAAACTAGGGACTACCGTAGCGGGGAGGTATTAAAAGCAGATTAGCCTCTTTAGCTAGGTCGTAAGCCTCCTTCTAGTATTTAGATCCTCTATAAGCTATATAGAGTTTATTATCGACCTTAAATTATCGTTTAGTATTAGAAAGTTAATTAAAGTCTATAGGGTTACTATATAGGAGCTAGGTAAGGACAGTCGGGGTAGGGGTAGGTATAAGCGTCGGCGGGAACTATAAACAGGGGGCGGCTTTCTTCTCTAGCTTTTAATAATAAGCGTAGTTAGCTAGGTTCTTTATAAAGATATCTATCTACGCCGACTACTTCTTATAGTCGGCGTTAGGGATCTTAGTCTATATGCCTTAAATAAGGTCGCCTATATCCTTACGCCGACTACTTCTTATAGTCGGCGTTAGGGATCTTAGTCTATATGCCTTTAATAAGGTCGCCTATATCCTTTAAGATAGACTTCCGGAGGAGGTCGACCTCCTATTCCTTTATCTTCTTTACCTTACGTATATAGGCGTTAAGGTCTGCCTTTTAAATCTAATAGTTTTTATCGCCTTAAGGAAAATTATCGAGAATATTCTTAGCGGCTTATATTAAATCTAGAACCTTATAATACTTGCCTAAAGCTTCTAGGAGCTTCGTCGTAGTAGGCTATTCCTATTTTTCCCTCTCGGATAGGTTAGCTATAATAGTAGGTATCCTATCCTTAATTAAGTCTTAGGCCCGTTTACTAAGCCTATCGCTAATATAAAAGAGGCAAGCGCTATTTAAGTCGAACTATATACTATCGCGGATTAGGATACCCTATATCTTAAGTTCTTAGGCCTTATACTTATATTAACGGTCGGACGTAGACCCTTTTTTAATACAGATCGGAGGGTCTACCGTCGTCCGTTTTCTAAACGATTAAGTTAAAGCTATTATTAAAGATTATAATATCGCTATAGTATAGATCGTTAGATCCTTAGCCTTAAGGAGTTGCTTTTTTATAGCTAAGAGCTAAGCTTATACGGCTAAGAGCTAATCTTATATAGCTAGATATTCCTTTAACTTAAAATTCTAGTTAGCTTAAAAGGCCTCCGCTATACGGAGGGATCGAAGGCTCTCCTTAATATATATAAGAATATATTAGGTATCTAAGCTCTAAAGGTTTTCCTAGGTCTTCTACGCGTTAGCGATTAAGGCTACGTTATTAAACCTCTTAATCGCTTAAGCGATCTAATAGAATTTATTAATAAACCCCTTAGCAAAGGCCTTAAGACGGTCGCCTATAGCGTCGGAGACTATAGGTATGTCCGCTATAAGGAAGGAGGAGGCTCTAGGGTGTTATCGGGGATTAGGAAAAAAGAATTTATAGGCTATAGAAAGGTTTTTAAGGGCTTAAGGGCTTAAGGAAAATAATTTCTTAGGGGTTACACGTAGGTCGCGACGACTAAAGGAACGAGGTAATAGAGCTACTAAGACTATATTTATAAAGCTAGGGATCGCGACGGGGCGCAATAGGAGAAAGAATAAACTATTATAGCATTAGTTAATAGCTAGATAACCTTATTATTCTATAAAGAGGAGAAGAACTATAGAGGCGAAGACCTCGTTTATATATAGGAACTATAGGAATATAGTATTATAAGATATAGTTGTACATACGTAATCTATATAATCACGTGCGTACGTAACTTAAGGGAGGCTATATTATAATATAGTAGCCTCCTCTCTAGCTAGCCGTATTATATATAATACGCCCTTATTAGTTAACCCTAGTAGACCCTATCTAATACTAATCAATAGTTAACTTAGTTAATTATAGAATAGTAAGATAGAAGAAATAAGATTTACAACCTTCGAACGTGTACGCATCTTTAGCCCCCGCGCTCCTATTACGTTAATATAGAGAAGATCCTATGCTAAGATCGAGTCTTTAATTAATCCCGTCTCCGCTTTTAGAAAGAAGAGTAATATTAATTCATTCTCTCCTAAGCTTCCGTTAACAGTCTTAAATATCGAATAGAAGAGGGACACTAACTTAAGTGCGTCTATAACGCCGATTTAATAACTGCGTGATATATCCCTTACGCCGATAACCCTTATAAAGAACATAACGAACCCCGATAATATATAATTCCGCTATTATAATAACTTCTTCTACTTTAAACCCTACTGCTACGGCAGACGAGTAACTGCTCGAACACTTAATAAAGAACGTATAGATCTAGGGCACCGCGTAGAAATAATAAATCAACGTTTACCTTTAGGACGACGAAATCCTATATAATTAAGATAACGGTAAGGCAGCTATAACATACGTTGCTAGGTTTATATTAGATGTAGAATACGGTATATATCTCTAAGGATACGACCTTCTCGGGTTCTTTTAAGACTACTTTAAGGGATAGGTAGAGAATATATAGAACTGCGTAGATTCTAGCTTTAAGAGAGCATTAAGGAACCTTCTTCGCTAACGTAGGATCTATACCGGACCGATGAATAGCTCCTTTTAGAGTCAGTTTATTATAATAGAAATAGTCGAAGATCCGCTAGCTTAGCCTAAGAAAGATCTAGCGAGGATTCGATTCGACGAGGGAATAGTAGTACCTAAAGCCACTACTATTAACTATAATACCCCCGTTGCGATACCTTAACCTTAGGCACCTACCGGAACGACTTTAGTAAGACCTCTAACTCCTACCGGCAGAGCCTTAAACATCCCCGGCATAGCCCTAGAACTACCCCGGCTTAATAGAGAATAAACCCTAGCGCCGGCCCCTATATATATTCTTCTATAATAGCAATAAACAATAGTCTACTCTACGAGCTATCGCTATTAGCACGTTAATTACGCTATTCCCGACCCTAAGGCAGTAGCTATAATCCCGGATCCTACTCTTACGGTATATACTTAGGTTCCCCCTACGTACGTCCTTAACGAACCTATTAACGTAGACCTTTAATAAAAATTTACGAAGCTTTAGAATAATATAGAAGATTATATAAGTAAGCCCTACGACCTATTCGATAAAAAGATCCGTTGTTTTATAGGCATCTATTATAGCATGAATGCTATACCTAGTTAACTCTATAGACTACTTCCTAAGATCCTTATAAGCCGCGCTTAAACGTATTACCTCTAGTATATTACGTAGACTACTACCTTTAGGGCAGCCTACGATAGTATTAAGATATACTTTAATACCGAAGTAAATAAGGCCTATTACTTTATAGATTAGACCTCTACCTCGTTTACTAAGCTACGCAGCTAGAACCTAACCTTACCTCTATAAGACGTCCTAAAGCTTCTCTTCGATAAGCTCTAGCTATACTAACGAGCTCTCGGTGGCATATTCGTAGGTAAAGATTAATTACGAGCAATAGTTATTAAGGCGTGCCGTAATATAGTAGAGCTTATATAAGCTTTAGTCCTACCCGCTAAGAATATTAAGACCTTATTTTCTAAGTTCCGGTCCTCCCTAGAGATAAACCTTACCCTTAGCACTTTAGGCTAATTTCTATCTAAGGATATAGACTAATAATTTAACCCAACCGTGATATACTTAGACCGTAGGTATACGAACAACCGAGGTAAAGGAGGATATTATAGCTTTACGCGAGGCTACGGACGAGGCTACGGACGAGGCTACGATCGGGGCAATTACCGTAGCAACTCCGGCCGCGGTTATAGTCTAGGCAATAGAGAACCAGGCGGCTACTAGATAGGCAACCGGCCCTAAAGCAAGAAGTGCTTTATATACAATAAGAAAGGTTGCTAGTTAATTAAGCATACCGTAGAGAAACGATAGAAGGCTAAAGCATAGTACTTAGCCTAATATTACTTCTAAGGAACGCCCGCCGCTAACCTAATAACATACGTAATAGAATACGAAGGTTATAAGATTAGCAGCTTAATAGACGACTAAGAAGAAGAATAATATTAGGATAATAGTACTAACGACGCTAATAAAGAATAATAGCAGGCAATATAAATGCTTTACTAATAAGCATTTATATATATATTTATAAGGGAGGATATATTTAATATAAAATAAGCTATGCCGGCTTTTTAATTCCTTATCGACGATCGGTATTCGAGGAAAGAATTCTGAGGCATCCTAATCGATACTAATGCCGCGAAAGTCTCTATAGCTAGTTAGGAGAAATATCTCGCGTTCTAGCGAGAGAACCCTAACGTAAAGCTTAACAACTCTATAGTTAGTTAGGCATCGATTAGGTTTGGCAACGGTAACGCTATTTATTCCCTTAGCTTAATAGCCGTTAATACGCCGGTCGGTAGAATTACTTTTTATATCCTTTAGTCTCCGACTCCGTTCCTATTTTCCATTACTAATATAGACCGTTTAAAGGTGTATTTAGATAATACTACGAACGTTATTATTAGCAAACTTAAGGGCATTACTATCCTTATAGTCCGTAAATAGGGCTACCCTTAGTTCTTCCTTAGTAAGGCGGAATAAGCTATCTAGTTCTTAGTAGAAAGCGAGCTCTATATACTATATCATCGCTTCGGGCACTATATAGTTAAAAGACTTTATTACTTACTACGATAAGTAGGTTACGTAGTATTAGTTAATACGCTCGAGGATATTGCTAAATATTATTATTACTACTAGCTATACTTTTAAGCCCCTCGTCGATTTAAGTTTACGTTAAAGGACGACTAGGACTTTAACTATAAGATTATCGTCGACGTAATGCACTTATATAAGCGCTTAGTCCCCTACGTAGTTAACTCAGCAACGGTATTTTAAAGAGCCTATTTTTTACTATTAATGTCCGCTAAAGATACGTAAGAGACGCTTTAAGCTTTATAGATTAATACATATCTCGGCCTACCGGATACTATTAAACATAACGCCGGAACGAACTTTACGTTAGCAAAATTCCGCAATAAGGCTAAGTTTATAGGCATTATATATAAGCAAGTTCCCGTAGAAGTATATTAGTCTATCGGAAAGGTAGAAAGATATTACGCTCCGCTATGCCTTCGATATTATATATACCGAACTTAGTAATATAACCTCTACTAAGGCAATTCTTTAGATAGCGGTAAAAGCCGTTAATAATACTACCGGACCTTAAGGCCTTATAACAACGCTGCTTATATTCGGCGTATATCTATGCATAACGTTAGACTCTCCGCCTTCGGCTATAACCCTTAAGACAGCCGCTGTAGTTTATAAGGCGATAAAGATATTGCGCTAGCTCTCTATAAAGCGGTAAGTTAAGGAGGCCTTATAAGCCCAGAATAGACCGAATACGTCCGATATTCTCTTTCTTCCCTTATAAGTAAAGTTCGTATATAAAAGGAGAAAACCGTCTAATAAGGGCTATTTAAGATTGCTTTAATTAACGGCTATAATATAACAATCGATATTATTAGTAGGGATTCACTTAGATTAATCTAAACAAAGGGGGTTATATTAGTTATAGTTGTATCTATTCTGGCTAGGAAGGGGAGGGAATTGTTATAGTTCGCCCTACTTTTAGTTAGTCAGCCTCTCGTGCTAGGGTGCCTTCTACACCCTCGCACAGCAGCCTATAGGGCTTCTTCCTAGCTAGATTATTATCATCGCACGATCTCACGCAGCACGCCTTGCATGCCCTAACGTAAGCCTTAAGAGGTTATAAGCGCTGCTAAAACGCATCCCTGCGCTTTGTGAGTGGTTCTTTTTAATTATCACAATCTTTTTCCGACTTTTCTCGCCTTTATGGCTGTTTTTTCGCCCAAACGCCCATTTAAAGAGTTTTTCTACGCATAAAATACCCTTTTAATAATAACGCCTCTTTTGCCCGCGGGACAGTTGCCTAACGGGACGTTCGAGATAGCGAACGACGATAGGACCCTCACGGGCACGATTAAACGTCTAAAGGGACTAGAAAATTATGCCGCCTAGCTAATTAACGTAAATCTCACGCTTAAGATAATAGATGTTTACGAATATATCTAAGGGCAAGTCCTTAGGCTAGAACGTCCGGTAGGCACGATTAGCATTACCGACGAATAGAAGGACTAGCAAAAGAACGACTTAAAGGCCACGAGAATCCTTATAATCACCCTATCGGATGATCTAAAGGAGATAGTTACTAGGGGAGGTTAGACTATTGATTCGATAAGTTAAGAGACATACCTTCTTATACAACGTGCAGCCTTACAGCTGCTTAAGTCTTCTATCGTAGAGACGATGCTCGAGTTTTTTAGACTTAAAGCCTATAACTTTGCCACTTTAGATACATACTCTCGACGACTAGAGTAGTGCTAGCGTTAACTAAGGGCCGTCTATAAGACACTAGACGAGAATATGTACGTTTACACGGCTATTTATAGCCTTCGGACGGGTTACCCTTACTAGTTTCACGCCTAGCAATACGACTATAAGAAGGATGATTTTCCTACTAAAGCCGCTATCGATAAGTTTTTACAACATTAATGCTAGGTAGAGAAGGGATCTTAAAAGGTCCCCGGCTCCTAGGCGTTAGCTATTTAAGATAAGTCGTCCTTAACCCTATCTACAACAGACAATAGCCGTAGAGGAGGACGAGGCAGAGGCCGCGGTAGAGGCCGTAGAGGCAGAGGTAGCTCCGATAATACTAGATCCCGAACTAAAGACAACTTATCCGAGTAAGTGAAACTCGAATATAGTTGTATTATCGCCGCTAGCAGAGGTTATAAGCTAAGCAACTGCTAGACTCTCTACCCCGATAAAGCCCCGGAATAGAAACGGGAAGAATAGCGTTAATAGGGCATTAATCCTTTTAAGAAGGGCAATACAGATATCGTAGCGGTAGGCAAACGCGATATAACCCTATTCGCTATAAGTCTTACGTCGTTTAAAGACGCTATCCTCGCCACGGGCTATAAGTCCTTACGGGACATAGTCGTCTACGATACTAAAGCCTTAATCCACCGGCTTTAACGACTTAAAGTGGTTTACGACCTTTACTCCTACTCCGGCCCACCGTCTAATACAAGCATCAAACGGTAGCAACCTTCGAGTCCTAGGCTTAGGCACTACACGCATAACGATTAGAGACTTAACTCTTAACCTAACTAACGTTCGCTACTGCCTTAATACACCCGCGAATTTAATAAGCTCTAAAGTCCTCTAGGACAAAGGCGTTGTGCTAGACGGATTTGATAGCCAACTGGCTTTTTAAGCCATAAGGGAGGCAGTCTATAAGATCACCTAGGAACTTAGCGTTAGCACTATTCGTAATGCTTAAGCTACGGGTAACCCTACGATTCGAGACAAGCATCCCGACCTCGCCTTTACGGCGTTGCCGAAGACCTTAACAAAGGTTAAGAAGGTCGACTATAGGCTTATGCACCGTAGACTTAGACATACGGGCAAGGCTAGGGTCCTTAATGCGTGCCGAAAGTCAGGCATTAACATTAATATAGAGAGTTTTAACGACTTCTTTTATAAGGCCTATCACTTTGCAAAGGCCGACCTTATAGTCAGCCGGACATCTTTAGTTAAGCCGTTGCAGTTCCTAGCATACGTCTTCTAGGACTTTATTTAGCACTTACCTACCGGTTTCGGCGGCAAGCAGTACTCGCTATACGGGATCGATATATACATAAGGTTCTATTAGGTTCTCTTCGCGGCCAACCGAGGGGAGGCATATAATTTGCTTTATGGTTAGATAAGGCAGGTATAAGCCTGCTCTACGAATAAGACGGTCTAGTCTATATGCTTTAACAACGCCTTAGAGTTCTAGTCGGATGCAATATTTAAATAGGCCGATAAGGACGGGTTTATCCTTCGCTTTAGTGCCCCCTATACTCTAGAGTAGAATGGACTTACTAAACGTGCTAGCCGCACTTTAATAGACCTCGCACGCTGTATTTACGCCGATACGAACCTTCCGGCCTTTTTGTAGCCGTACTTTATAGAGATAAGCGCCTACGTTAATAATATGCTTCCGACGAGCGCCTATAAAGACGGTAGAGCCCTAATTAAGGTTTTATTCGACGAGATCCACACGCTATACTTATACAGCATTAAGCATATAAGGGCTTCGGGCTGCACTGCGTTTGTTACTATCCCGTACTAGCAAAGGGTCAAAAGTGCAAAGATAGCCCTACGAGCTGAGAAAGGTCGCCTGGTTGGCATAGAGGGACTCAACGGGCATATATACAAGGTCTAGCTTCCCGAGAAGAAGATCGTTATACGCGCCTAAGATATCCGCTTTTAGGAAGGCAAGGAGCACTAGCGTCCTGCTATTAACGAAGTCGAATTTAAAGCTACCCTATAGGAGGATAACGATAAAGTCACCTACCTATTCGACATAGGGAAGATTAAAGCCGTAGATAGAAAACGCAATGCGAGGCACGATAACGAAGCCGCTTCGCCGCGTAAAGAAGAACTCGACCCATCCACCCTATAGGGGGTGCTTAAGGACCCGAGTTATATCCTAACACCCGACCTTACGCCTGCAGTAGAGTAAGGGCGTTATGTTTATTTTAACGAGGAAACTACGGAACACGAGGAGACTGACTCTAACCCGGCTTCTAAGGATAAGGCATCGCCTTTCCATCCTCGCCGCACATCTCGACCCTATTAGGCCTACGACTATAACGAACGTTTAGGACGAGGCCGTGGCCGTGGTGGCCGTGCTCGCGGCAGCCGTAGAGGCAGCCGTGGTGGTAGCACAGCTAGGGAATCATCCGGTTTACAACTCGCAGTGTTTCGCGAAAATGACACCTATTTTAAGACTAAGCCTCCTTAGATTCTTAGTGTAGGAGCGGCTCTGGCTTTTGTATAGCCCTATACGACTCTAAAGAACTAGAAGCAGGCTATGGACTACCCTAATTATAAGAGTCGCTGGTTGCCTGCTATAAGGAAAGAATACCGTAAGCTTAACGATAAAGGGACTTAGATTCTTATTTCTCGCCTACGAGGCTATTAGGTCCTTCCGGGCCGTTAGGTATTTCTTAAGAAACACATTGCGGGAGCTAATAGTATCGCTAAGGCCCGTTAGTATATTCGTAGAGACCGAGACTCTACAAATAGGCCTATTAAAGACGTCTACGCCGCTATAGCATACTAGGCTTCTATTCGTGTGTTTGCCACCCTCGTGGCTTCGGATAACCTCGAATATAAGAAGTTCGACGTAGTTAACGCCTTCCTACACGCCGAAGTAAGGGAGGAAATCTATGTTAAGCAGCCCTACGGTCTAACTAACGGCACTAGCCGCGTCTGCAAGCTATAACGAGCTCTATACAGGCACGAGGCCGCCCCTCGTTAGTGGTTTAACAAAGTTATTGTTGACCTCGTTGCTTTAGGCTTCGTTTAGCTAGAGGCAGAATTATGCCTATTTCGTCACGATAATAGCACGCTTTTAATCCTCTACGTCGACGATATATTAATCGCAGTAGCTATACGAGACCTTATTGCGGATAAGGCTCGCCTATTAAGCGGCCTATATAAGATAAAGAGTCTTAAGGAGCCGACCGAGTTCTTAGGACTAGAAATAGACCGGGATCGCGTTAACCGGACGATTCGCCTATATTAGATAAGATTTACGACAAAAGTCCTTAAGGAGTTCGGCAGTAATATCGAGAATACGGCAATAACGCCGTAGCCGCTAAAGACCGTTATCCTAGCGGACTAAAGACAATAACAGTTAGTAATGCCCTTTAAACAGTGGCTTCGAAGGACCGGCAGCCTAAATTAGCTAGCAATAGGGACTAGGCTAGACTTATCATACACGGTAAACAAGTTGTCGGAGGCAAATCACAACCCGACTGCAACGTATATAGCTATCCTAAAGCACTTATTGCGTTATCTTAAAGGATCTTTAACCTTAGGCATTGTCCTTAGCGGCCGTTATTCGACTGACGATTTAAAGCTGCGCGTCTATACCGACGCCTCTTTTGCTAACAATCTTTAAACCCGCTGTTCTACAGCCGGGTATATGGTCTTTTTGGCCGACGGACCGATCTTTTAGCGGTCGAAGCGGCAAACGTTAGTGACAACCTCGTCTACGGAGGCAGAATTCATTAATCTCACGCCGGCTAGTATAGCCGCTATATGGCAGGCGAAGCTTCTGCACGATGTAGGCTACCCGCAACCTACACTAATAATTATATACACCGACAGTTAGAATGCGAGACTAGCTATTCTTAATAAGGCGAATGCGGGCCGCACGAGGCACATTAATCGCCACTTTAAATAGATTATCTAACGAACGGCAATAGGCTATTTTTAACTTCATTAGGTCTAGACCGAGGAAATAATCGCTAACGGCTTAACGAAGCCGCTCTTGCGTATAAACCACGAGAAGTTTAGGCACTAACTTAGACTTTAACCCGAGGTTTAACAATGATCCCGATTGGGAAAGGGATTCGGAAAAAGATTAATAGCCTAATTGGGCAATTAGAAGAGCAAAAAGCCCTGCGAATAGAGGAAGGATAACTTACGGAATAAAGGAGCTATAGAAAAGCATTTTAAGAGCGCGTTGCAATTACACGTTTGCCGTAGTATTAAGAGCCTTATATAGGCTATTCGGCTAAGGGGAGGTGTTATAGTTCGCCCCACTTTTAGTTAGTCAGCCTCTCGTGCTAGGGTGCCTTCTGCACCCTCGCATAGCAGCCTATAGGGCTTCTTCCTAGCTAGATTATTATTATCGCACGATCTCACGCAGCACGCCTTGCATGCCCTAACGTAAGCCTTAAGAGGAATAAGGGGGCCCTTTTATACCCGTCTGCTAAGGTCCCTTAATAGAACATACTATGCCTTAACTATGTCTTTTTAAGGCCTATGCTAGGGCTTATTGCTCTAGTTATAACGATGCCCTTAGTTAATAACGAGGTAATTAACTATATAAAGCGCGTGGCGTTATACGCCGTATAGTTATAACCCCTAGTGCCTCTTTCTTATATAGAGTCTGTAATATAGCTGCGATTCTATTCCTTAGTTATATAACTATATTCTAATACTAGTAGTCTTTCTTTCTAACTGCTAATTAACCTTCCTAATCGAAAGGATAACGCGTATTAGACTAAAGGGGTCTTTTAAATATAATATATAAGTATAAATAAAATGGAGTCTTAAAGGGGCACTTAAGGACATAGGATATAGGCTTCTATCCGAATATTTAAGCTATTAGTGTCTATAAAGCGTTTAAGGGCTTAATTAGGTAATGCCTTCGTTATAACATCGGCCGGGTTATCCTTACCGTTAATCTAACGGATCTTTATAATCTTATATTGCTTATATAATTATCTAAGAGATATACTATTAATTATTAATCTCTTCTCCCTAGTTATCCCGAGCTTTATAAGACATTCGTAGAGCGAGTACGAATTTATATAGATAATTAATTAGATATTCGGTAACTTAAGCCGGTCGGTAATAATCTTTAGCGTAGTTGCTAGTGCGATCCTAAGTTTATCGCTATTAACTATACCGTAGATCTTAGAGGCTAGCACGCTTTAGGTAATTCTCTTATACTTCGTCGAACTCTAATAAATAATACTTCCTGTAACCTTAAACTAATTATTAGATCTTTCGGTCTTATTAACTAATGCGATAATAAAGCCTAGCTATAATAATAGGTCTTTATTTTTCGTAAATAATCTATCTATAAAGACTATTAGCTTCGCCCTCGTAAGGTTAATTAGTTTATACGTAAGACCTTTGCTTTAATAGTCTATTTGCTACTTAAGTCGCTTATTTAAGATCGTATAATCTTTATTATCCGGGTTCTTTACTTATACTATAACCGGGATATCGAATGCTGCTTCCGGTTAGTATACTAAGGCTATATAGGCTCTATAAGTACGTTATTCTAAGTACTATTATACGTAATCTAGAGCCTTAATATCGATTTAGTCGATCTATACGGCTTATCCTATCTATTAGAGTAAGAGTGTTTTATCCTATTATAAGCTTACCTTCGCGTTGTTAAAGTCCGTGATAGAGCCTAAAGTTATCGTGGTTTTCGGCTTCGCCTTAAATTACGCCTCTCGGAGCTTTTCTTCTTTAGCGGCCGAAAAACTTATCGTCTTAAGCATAAAGAAATCGTCCGTTAATATCTTAATAATGCTAAAGTATTCGGGTCTTCTCTTAGAGATTAGAAGGCAAGAGTAAAAGGTCGATATTACTATATCGAGGCTTATAATATAGTGTTTCTAATATATATTAAACTAATAGACTCTAAATTCTATAATTCTATATTAAGGCCTAATGACTTAGATAATTATATTAGGTAGGTACTTTTCTTATAGTTCGGTAAGGAGACGTATTAAGACCGTCCGAAAGAGCTTTATAATTGCCTAAGGATATGCCTAGGGAATATCCTAAAGGGATAACGTGATCCTAAAATATAGGAGACTAAGAGTAAAGGCTAAGACTAATCGTTAGCTAATACGTTAGATTATCGGGGACCACGTTAATAAGGAAGCCTTGTTCCTATCGTTATAACCTTAGACTATAAGTCTCGATTTCTCGTAGGGTTTAGTATCTCTGCCTTCAACCTCTCGAACTATATAGGAACTAAAGATATAGTAGCCGCTATAAATAGCTTCGTTATAACGTTTAAAACTAAATACTCTTTGTGCTATAAGATCGTTAATCTCTATACTATCTAATGCTTTAAATAGCGCTCCCGGGGTCGTAATAGCGCCTTTAGAGCGGAGCTTAACGGCTAGCTTATAGGCCTTTTCTTCCTTTTTTATCGTAAAGGCCTCGTCTACCTTTTTATCGCTTAACTCGTTAAGATCGATATCGTCTTTATCTTTTAGGTTATCTTCTACGTTTAGTCCTTCCGTAATAAAATGCCTAGCCTTATTCTTTAAGACGGGCGGACGTCCCCGCTTATAGGGTACTAGAGGGTCCGGTCGGCCGTGTTTATCCGGCTGCTTAGGATCCGGTACTAAGAGATTATTAAGGATCTAATTACAATAATACGGTTATACTAATGTAGATCGAAGGAACTAAGGTCCGTAAACCGTATTGATAGTGATATTATGCCCTTTAATAGCTATAATTTAAAACGATCTTTACTATCCTAACTTTTCCTTCTATACACGGACTTCGCTTTAGAAAGGAAGGGCAAGCGTATTCGCTATATTTAGCCTATTCCGGCTATTTAATACTGCCTTAACCTATTATTTAGCCGAGAGCTGCCTAAGTGCCTTTATTGCTTTCTATAGTATAGCGGCTCGTTTAAAGGTCGTAGGCGATAGCAGCGAGTTAAGAGTTATCTTAAAATATACTCTAAATATAAGCAACGTAGGTATTAGTCCGTTTAGACTACCCGTATCGTTAATAGCTTTAACGGCTATTTAAAGGACTGCCTTAAGGGAGGTAAAGCTGCCTATTTCTATAAAGAGAATATTCAAAGCTTAACGTAAGGGGGTATAATACCTCTCGACCTTACCGATTAACTAATAAGCTTTAACGGGAACCTATATATATATAATTCCTATAATGCGAGCCTTATTTCGGAATTTTATAAAAGCGAAGTTCGTTTTTATATCGTTTCTAACGATATTAAGGGGGCTAAGATATATATCAATTTAAAAAGCTTAAAGGGTCTCCTATATATCTTAACCTAATATAGAAGG
Source organism: Ophiocordyceps sinensis (assembly GCA_012934285.1). NCBI lineage: Eukaryota > Fungi > Ascomycota > Sordariomycetes > Hypocreales > Ophiocordycipitaceae > Ophiocordyceps > Ophiocordyceps sinensis. The sequence goes on along the minus strand of JAAVMX010000004.1, from coordinate 9,740,233 downwards.
CAGGAATAAAGCGCTTTAGAAGGCCGTTGCTATATTAATAATATATAATATTAAGCGTTAGGCCGAATCCGGAATATCTAAGTATATTGCGTTAACGATAACCTTATAATTCAAGTCTTAATTATCCTTAAGGTTAAACTTAAATCGTTTTAAGGCAAGCGAATGCATTTAGCAATAGTAATATAGTTTTAAGATATTCTTAAGGGTGCTAATAGATATATCGCCGTAGCCGGTTTACTACAATGGATTATATAGCCTTACTATAGCTAGATATCCGAATCGACGATATAAGGTCTTAATTTCCGTTTTTATAAGGAATGCGGTATATTATTTACTCTTCCTAAAAAAGAACTAAGGGTATCCCTATTTCCTAATTACTAGGATATCTGCCGACGGACCGGTAAGGATATTCGTTGTATTATTAAAGAAAACGCTTAGCCTTTCTTTATCCGCGAGATATAGTAGGAAAAGGGTCGAGGTTTCTAATATATAGAATATAGGAGTAGAGGTATTATATACACGTGATCTATAAGATCACGTGCGCACGTGACTCGCAGGAGGCTATATAACACACGAACACATTAGGTATTATATACACGTGATCTATAATATCACGTGCGCACGTAACTCGCAGGAGGCTATATAACATACCAACACCTCCTTCCTAGCTAGGAATATATATCTATAAAATACACACACTTTAGTTAACCCTATATAATAGACCCTATCTAATACTAATTAGTGGTTAACTTATAGTTAATTATAGAATAGTAAGGATAAAAGAGATAAGATCTATAATCCTTAAGATAGCTCGCACGGAGAACCCGTTTTACGACCTTTGCGAGGATCTTATGCTAAGTTAGTTTACTAAAGTCACCGCCCTAAATAGAAGAACGTAATATCGTAAACTCTAGCTCCCTTATTAGTCTCGGCCTAAGAACTAGAGAAAGAGACGACGGAGCTATATTAAATAAACCACGAACGCAGACGCGTATATAGACAAAAATAGACAAAAACAATAGACGATATACCCTATAATAACGATATTATAATAACTACCTTAGACTACGTAGACAATAGACTATTCGGGAGGTTAATAAGGAACGTATAAGTCTTAGAATACGTTCTTAACGCCGTTAATATCGAACTTTATAATAATAACATCGATCTAGATAAAGACCTAAGCGAGGAAGCGGCGATAATATACGTCGCTAAGTTCGTATCCGACTATAAACCTAATTTAAATATATAAGGATATAATATCCTTAGCTACTTTTAAGAACACTTTTACGGATAGAAAGAAGCAATATAGCAAGCGGTTAATCCGGCCTATAAGAGATTAGTACGCAATCTTCTTCGCCGACGTAGCATTTACACTAGACCCCTTATAGGTGGTTTTAACTAATAACTTATTACTACGCAATCTATTAAGGATCCTCTAATATAGCCCGAAGGAGAACTAAGGAGAATCTCATTCGATAGATATACCGCGGTGCTTAAGGCTATAGACGCTAACTACGCTAAAGCCAACTTACTACCCCCGTATAGTTAAATATACACCGGAAATACGCCGATATAGCCCCTAACTCCGCCTTATAAGGCACTAAGTATCGCCGGAATTACCCTTAATCGACCCCTACGACCGGCAGGAGTCGTCTTAGGGCAGGCTCCCTTAAGCTTTCTAACGTTATAAAGGCAAATGACTATTAACCCTATAAGTCATTAGTTTAGCGATAACTATAGTAGTTTAGTTAACCTACGCATAGCTATTGCAATCCCTAACCCCGACCTTAAGGCATACCTTTAGATTCCTCTAGCATATATCCTAAACGAATTAGTTAATGCCGATCTTTAATAGAAATTTGCGAAGCTTTAGGATAGCATAGATAATTATACCGGCAAGCCCTATAACCTATTCGATAATAAGATCCGCTAGTTTATAGGCATCTATTATAGCATTAATGCTATACCCGGTTAGTTCTATAGGCTGCTTCTACGAATCCTTATAGGTCGCGCTTAAGCGTACTACCTTTAATATATTACATAGACTACTACGTTTAAGGCCGCATACGATAGCATTAAGAAGCATTTTAACATAGAGGTAAATAAGGCCTAGTATTTTACTAACTAGACCTTTATCTCGTTTAATAAGCTACGCACTTAGAATTCTACCCTATCTATGTAGGATATCCTAGAGCTACTCTTTAATAAGCTTTAGTTATATTAACGAGCTTTCGGCGGCACTATCGTCGGTAAAGACTAGCTGCGAGCGACGATTATTAAGGCATGCCGCAATATTCCCGAGCTTATATAAGCCCTATTTTAACCCTCTTAGCATATTAAGACCCTATTCTTAGAGCTCCGTTTATCCCTTAAAATAAGCCTAACACTTGCTAATCCCGGTTAATTCCTAACTAAAGATATAGACTATTCTAATTCGGAAGCGATATACCTAACCGTAGGTATACTAATCACTAAGGCAAAGGAGGATACCGTAGCTATATATAAGGCTCTAGACGAGGAATTAATTATAGCGGCTACCGTAGTTATTCTAACCGAGGTTATAGAGGACGAGGGGGCTACTAGACTACTAATCGCCCTTAGAGCAAGAAGTGCTTCGTCTGCAATAAGGAAGGTTGCTAGTCGACTAAGCATAGTGCCGAAGAGAAGCAGAAGGCGAAGGACTAGTATCTAACTTAATATTACTTCTAAGGAACGCCTTCTACTAACCTAATAGCATACGTAATAGAATATAAAGGACACGAGATTAACGATTCGACTAACGACTAAGAGGTTAAAGAGTACTAGGATAACGCCGCTAATAACGAATAGTAGTAGGCAACTTAAATGCTCTATCAATAAGCGTTTACTTATCTCTATAAAGGCGAAGATACATTTAGCATAGAATAAGCAACGCCGGCTTCTTAGTTTCTTATTAACGATAGGTACTTTAGGAAGCAATTCTAGGGTATCCTAATTAACACCGGCGCTGCTAAGGTATTAACAGCTGGTTAGGAATAATATCTCGCCTTCTAGCGAGAGAATCCTAATATAAAACTTAACGACTCTATAGCTAGCTAAGCCTCGATTAAATTCGGGAATGGCGATGCTATTAAATCTCTCGGCTTATTAGCAGTAGAAACACTATTAGGAAGGATTACCTTCTACGTGCTTGCGTCTTTAACCCCTTTCCTCTTTTGTCTTACGGATATAGATTGTTTAAATATATATTACGATAATACAACGGACGTTATTATTAGCAAGAATACAAGGATCTCGCTTCTAATAGTCCGTAAATAGGGCTACCTTTAGTTATTTCTTAGTAGGCAAGAATAAGCGATTTTATTCCTAGCAGAAAGCGAACTCCGTACCCTTTATCGTCGTTTCGGCTACCCGGCAGTTATAAGACTATATCACTTACTACTAAGGCAAGCAGGCTATAAGGTGTTAGTTAATAAGCTAGAGAGTATCGCGAAGTATTATTATTATTATTAACTATACTCTTAAGCCTTACGTCGATTTAAATTTATATTAAAGGACGATTAGGACTTTAACTACGAGATTATCGTCGACGTAATACACTTATACGAACGCCCTATCCTCTATATAGTTGACTTAGCAACGGCCTTTTAAAGACCGCGTTTTTTGCCCTTAATGTCCGTAAAGAATATATAGGAAACACTTCGAGCTTTATAGATTAATACCTATCTTAGCCCGCTAGATACTATTAAATATAACGCTAAAACGAACTTTACGTCGTTAGAATTCCGTAATAAAGCTAAGTTTATAGGCATTAGATATAAGCAAGTTCTCGTAGAGGCATACTAGTCCATCGGGAAGGTCGAAAGGTATTACGCTCCGCTCCGCCGTGCCTTCGATATTATATATGCCGAACTCGGCAACGTAACTTTAGCCGAAGCAATACTTAAAATAGCTATAAAAGCAATTAATAACACAGCTAGCCTTTAAGGATTAGTGCTAATATTGCTTATATTTAGCGCCTATCTACGTATAACGTTAGACTCTCCGCTATTATTAATAACGACGAAAAGAGCCGCTATAGTCTATAAGGCAATAAGTATATTGCGTTAACTTACTATAGAGCGGTAAGTTAAAGAAGCCTTATAAGCCCGAAATAGCCTAAAGACAACGGATATTCTCTCCCTTCCTTTGCAAAGTAAAGTTCGGGTATAGAGAGAGAAAAACGGCTAGTAAGGCCCCTTTAAGATTGCTTCTATTAACGGCTACGACGTAATAATTAATACGATTAACGGACCTTAAGTCCTTCGTTTAACGTTAGTATAGCCGTATAACCGCGATAAAAAGACTAAAGACCTTCCGTCTCTACGTCTTAAAGAGGATTTACTAAAGCCGATTTAGCAGTCTAATCCCCCTCGACTAGACCTTCCGCTACTATATAGGCGTAGACGCCCTTTAGGTTCTAAGAATAGGCTAAAGCAATTAATTATAGAGAATACGGCTCTTAGATTCTTAGTTCGAAGCAATCCTATACACGCCTTCCTTATTAAGAAAGATAAGGACGCGTATGCGTTAGCCCTTAAACTGCGTGACGATAGCATTATTACTACTCCCGGCGCCCTATTTAAGGAGGCAGATAATTAGGAAATCGACGACCTCTATATCCGTAGAGTCTTTAGTTTCGAGAAATATAATAAGGCAATACATAGAGAATATCAGATCTTTAGCTTATGTATAGTTCGAGAAGTAAAGGGACGAGATATAAATCTATACGAGAAATTAAGGCTTATCGTTTAAGGTTATAACGACCGCGTAAAGTAGTTTAGCCCTACTTCGCCCCGGCTACGTTATAGCCCGGGCCTAATTAAACATTAGACTTTATTCCGCACCGGCCTATTTAATATAGCTAGTGCTATTTCCTTTATGCTTTTTTATTTATACGGGGTTTGCGATTACAAAAGAATAACTCCTAGTGTAGGAGTAGAGGTATTATATACACGTAATCTATAAGATCACGTGCGCACGTGACTCGCAGGAGGCTATATAACACACGAACACCTTAGGTATTATATACACGTGATCTATAAGATCACGTGCGCACGTGACTCGTAGGAGGCTATATAACATACAAACACCTCCTTCCTAGCTAGGAATATACATCTCTAGAATACACACACTTTAGTTAACCCTATATAATAGACCCTATCTAACATAGAACGTAATTCTTCTAATTAAGGTTACGAGATTAATTAACCCTAAAGACCTTATAATAGCGCTACTGCCGAATCTAATTGCTATTAACCCGTAGTAGATATATCTAAATTAATAAAGGGATCTTTATATTAGAGGGCTATATATTATTCTTATCCGGCTGTAGAGACTTTCGCCGCTCCTATATTAATTAGGATACTTTAAAAATAGAGCTTTAAGTAAGGGTCGCCGATAAGGAATTAGTCTACCGAGACGGTTAATTCTATACCGTAGACGTCGTCTCCTATAATAAGGTAGTTAAAAGCTATTAAGCAAAGCATTTAAGTAGCTTGCTATTATTCCGGTTCTTTATCCTTACTATACTCCTCCTCCTCGTCGTCCTTATAACCTTTATATCCTACTTAATAGGCTATAATATTAAGAGGGACGCCTATATAAAGGCAATGCGAGAGATATTACTCCTTAGCTTTCCGCCGTTCTTTTATAGAACGTTTCGTAGACTAATTTCCTCCTTTCTATATATAAAGCACTTCTTAGTCTAAGTCTTATTGCCGTATCCTTAGCTATAGCCTCTTCTACTATAGGGTCGATAGCTTTATCTAAAGCCTTATAAGCGGGATCCTCTATTGCTTCTACTACGATTATTAGTATACCTACGGTCTATATAAAACTAACTATTAGGGTTCCTCGAATTATATTTATAATTCGTATTTATCCTATCGTTATTACGATATAGGTCTTAGATAAACTAGCGTAACCTATTCCTCGCCTATCGTTCGAGTTATATCGTAAGGGGAGCTCGGAGGTCGGCATAAAGGTCCTTAGCCTCGTTAGCCTATCTAAAGAAGGCACCTTCGAGTTTTAGGATACTTTAATACGCCTTAGTAAAGGTTACTATAAGCGGGGGTTTGCCTATAAACTTAAGTCCTAAAGCTCGTTAATATAGTAATAGCTTATCGATTAGCAATTAGAGCACTTCTTATAGGCCTTTCTTAGGGTTGCTAGCCTAAACTTAGTTAAACGTTGTATTTATCTAATCGGTATAATACTAAGCTTAAATCGCCTTAGTATCGAAATATCGTTTAATCTTATCGTATACGCTTTAGAAGGTAGTTATTTAAGTAATGTTCTCCGTATAGAAGCGGTCGGCGCGTTCCTTTAAGATCGAAGGGAGAAGGGTATAAAAGGGCCTTAGCTTAATCCTAAGGTTATAATATACTCTTATAAACTTACGGATAGTCTTATTAAAGAGAGTATATAGTTCGCCGGTATAGCTTTTATCCTTATCTTATATCTTAATAAACTTAGTCTAAACGTCGGGATCGGACGAGAGGTTCGGAATATTACCGGGTAGGAGTATTATATACTCCTTTGTTAGTTAGTTAAACAAACAAAGGGGTTACCAACTGGCTGGATTCTAGTCTATATATCTATTAACTAAGGGGCGACGAATAGCCCCTTTATATAGCCTATAAACGCGTATATTGATAGGGCCTAAAGCCGGACCTTTGCGAGCCCTTGCTTGCGACGTCGGGGCTATGCCTATAAGGGCGATTAAGTCAATGACTTAATTATCGTAAGGGCGGCCGAGTTAGTAACGCTATCACCGGGGTCCTTAATGCATACGATGCATCGTATAGTTAATAGCACATCCGTTTATGCGATGCCTACACGTAATCTATTTAATTACGTAGATTGCAATCGTGCCTAAAGAACGGATATCCCTTATTCCTATACTAGCAACTTTTCTTTATAGTTGCTATATAGTAAAGCCTATAATCTAAATAAGGGGAGATAGAAAGAACGATATATTAGGTAGAAGGCCTAATAAATATATTTAATAAATATAAATGAAAAAGGGGTAGAATAAAGGGAACACCGTTAATCTCTATAAGCGAAGGATAAAGGCTTCTATCCTAATCGAGAGGCTGTTTATATTAATAAGGCGTTTAAGAGCCTTGTTTAGCGATGCCTTTGTTATAGCGTCGGCTTAGTTATCTTCCCCGTAGATCTACCTAATCTCCTTAATCTCCCGTCGCTTATATAACTAACGCAACGCTATAATATCGATTATTAGACGTTTCTCCTTCGTAGTGCCGAGCTTAATAAAGCACTCGTAGAGTGAGTATAAGTTAGTATATATAATAAGAGGGATTAGTAAGAGCTAAAGCCGTTCCGTAACTATACGGAGGGTCGTAATAAGGGAGATGCTAAGGTCTACGCCGTTGACTATACCGTAGATCTCGCTTATAAGAACGCTATAGGTTACTCGCTTATACTTCGTCGAGCTCTAATAGATAATATTGCTATTAATCCGGAAGTGCGTATCCGTACGCTCGGTCTTATTAACGAGCGTAATAACGAAGCCTAACTAAGATAAAAGGTCTCGGTTATTTGCGAATAAGGTATCCGTAAACACTACGAGTTTAGCTATCTCGAGATTAATTAGTCGGTACGTAAGTCTACGTTATTAATAGTCGATCTACTACTAAAGGCGCTTATTAAGGATATTATAATCCTTCTCTTCGGGGGCTTAGACCTAGGCTGCTACGGAGATATCGAATAAGGCCTTAGGCTAATAGATAGAGGCGACGTACGTAGCACGAGCGCGTTGCTTAAGGTACTGCTAGGCTTTATTATAAGCCCGTAAGTCGACTACCTCGATCCTTAAGGCCTATCCTTTCTGCTATAGGAGTAGAACGTCGTCTTAAAGCGTTATTTTTGCTTACTAAAGTCTATAGCATTCCTTAGGGTTATTTAAGCCTTCGGCTTAGCGCGAAATTAGGCTATCTCGAGCTCTTTTTCTTCCTAGGCCGAAAAAGTGTCTAAACTAAGCATTAGGGTATTATCCGTCTATATTCCGACGAGGCTAAAGTCGTCGGGTCTTTAATTCGTAATTAGAAGGCACGAGTTATAGGTAGAGGGAGCTATATTAAGGCTCTTAATATAGTGCTTATAGTAGGTCTTCTACTAATGTACACCGGCTTCTATAAGACCGTATAACGGTCTAATAACTCTTATAATAGTGCCCTCTAGGTACTTGCCCTAGAGCTCTATCGGAAGAGCCGCTAATACCATACGATTAAGCTTTATTTAAATTTAGGGATAGGCTTATGTAATATCGCGTAGAGATAAGCTTATGCCTCGGCGAAGTAAGGCGGTGGCAAGGGCTAGGATTAAGCGCTAGCTATTACGTTGAATAGTAGGGGAATAGGTTAGAAGCGAGCTTTTCTCTATATTGCTATAGCCTTAGATCACTAGACGGGACTTTTCGTAGGGTTTAACGTTACGACCCTTTACTTCCCGGACTATTCGGGATCGAAATAGACGGTATTGCCTATAGATAGATTCGTCGTACTATTTAAAGCTAAATACTCCGCGGGCTATAAGATAGTTAATCTCTCGTTAGTCGGATTCTTTAAAAGGGGCGCCGGGTGTAGTAATAACGCCGTTATTGCGTAGCTTAGTCGAAAGCCGTAGCGTATCTTCTTCCTTCTTAACTAGGAATTAATTATAGAAGGTTACGGTCTTTAGCTTATTCCTTAAGCCCGGGGGACGTCCGCGTTTACAGGGCTATAGCGGAGCCGGTAGTGCCTATACCGGAGAGGGGGAAGGGTCTAGCTCGGGAATTTCGTCCGGAGCAAAGGAATCGACCTTAGAGAGGGTGTCTATATTATCGTAGGCAAGGGGATGTAGGGTATCGTCTTTACTATAGTAGTACGGCTATACTAAGGTAGAACGGAAGACTATAGGGCCGTTAACGGTCTTAATAGTAACGTTATAGCCGTTAATAAAGGCAATCTTATATAGACCTTACTATCCTCGCTTCTCTCTCTAGACGCGGACTTTACTCTTTAGCGGTAGTAATAGAGTGTTAAGGGTTAAAGGGCCGTTTCGAGCTTATAGGCTATCCTTAACTTATCGCGCGGCGGAGAGCTGCCGTAAGGCTTTTATAGCCTTTTAGATGCTCGCGGCTCTTTATACCGTCGTTGCTAAAGGTAGGGAGTCCTAAGTTATCCGTAGGTACGCTCTAAAGATAAGGAGCGTAAGGACGAGGCCGTTTAGTCCTACTATATTATTTACGGCTTTAATAGCTATTTATAGGACGGATTTAAGAGCCGTTATCCTACCGATCTTAGCGTATATTATTTTAAATATACTATAGAGCGGGCTATAATACCTTTTAACCTTACCTATAGACTAATATACCTTAACGGGGATCTAAGTATATATAATACCTATAATACGAGCTTCGTTGCGAAACTTAGTTAAGGCGAAGTTAATGCCCGCGTTATGCCGGATAAAGTTAGGGGGGCCGAGGTATATATCGATCTATAGTTCCCTAAGTGTCTCCTATATATCCTTAGCCGATATAGACGGGAGGAATCGCGCTCCTTAGAAAGATATCGCTATATCGACCGCGTATAGCACCGGGCGGGTGCTACTGCCGAGCTTTAGGTATATTAAATCGACGACGACCTCGAAATTAAATTCTTATAGTTATCCATTAATATAAACCTTAACCTCTAGGGGGCCGGTGCGTAGAGCTAGCAGTAATAGCAGAATTTTAAGATATCCTCGAGTGTTTCTACTAAGATATTATTATGCCTTGCTTATTTTAATAGGTAGTAAAGCCTATTAACGGCCGGGTGGCTAAATCGGCGGTAGAGCGTTTGCATCTCGGCTTTAGTTAAGAAGGCGACTACGCTCTCTTCCTTACTAAAGAAGAACTATAGATATCCTTATTTACGAATAACGGGGACGCTAACATTAAGGCCGATAATCGTATCGGTGGTATTATTAAAGTATACGCCTAAGCGATCTATTTTAGCTAAGTAGAGGAGGAAGGGGGTCGTTGTTCTTAGCACGTAGAACGTAATACGGCTAATAAGGGTCTTAAGGGCAATAGAGCCGAGGGAACGTACGTCCTCGCCGCTGCCGAATTTAATATAGGCCTAGCCGGCGGTAGACTCGTCGAGTATAATAGACGGGTCTTCTCGTTATAAGGCGAGATATTAGTCTTAACCTACCGTAGAGATTATAGCTACTCTAGTGTCTATAAGGATGCCGTAAAAGCGGTCCTTTAAGTAACGGTCGAAGACAAATTGCGTAGCCGGAACGCTTAACTAGTCTATCCCTTATACGTCTTCGCCTATAATTAAATAGTTAAAGGACTACTAATATAGGATTTACGAGGCTTGCCATTTAGTTAGTTCTTTGTCGTTACTAGCCTTATCGTTACGCTACTTAATAGCGGCCTAAGGAGTCTCGTTACCTTTATATTCGGTGAGATAGGCCTCGAATCCTATACTAGGGTTGCCGGTTAGCAGGCATTACGCGTAGTATTAAGGCTTAGACCTAGCTCGTTCCTCTAAGGTATACTTTATCGACTAGCAGCCTTCCTTCTAATAAACGAAGCACTTCCTCGACTATTAGCGGTTGCTAAAGCTACTGCCGCCGCTATAAGGGCTATGGTAGCTTTGTCCGCTGCTCTAGCTAAACCTACGGCCGTTGCCGCGGTTGTTAGTATATCTTTAGTCGGTGTAGAATACGCCTAATAAATTGTGTTTATTATTTATATTTATCACATCGTTATAATAATATTGCACGAACGTGCCGGACGTGCCGTTCTTAGCCTATATCGATAGATAGGTCTCTAAGGAGGAACGTAGCGCGGAACGCAGCGCGGAGAATAGCTTTTCCGTAGTCTTAGGGGGGTTATATAGCGTATTGCTAAATTCCGGGACGTTTCGGCACGCGTTAAGCAATATAGTGCGAAAGGGGAGGTCTCTAGCGAACTTAAATCCTAAGGCGCGTTGATATCGTTATAGCTTATTAAAAAAGGTCTATAGGACTTCCTACTAGGTCTTGTTTAAATGCTTAACTCGTAGCTTTTTAAAAGTTATAGTACTTTAATCTACCTAATAGTGCTAATAGTTTACTTTAGTGTCGAAGTAAGCCTTTAGCAGGTCGTAGGCTTATCTAAATATGCTATCTTACTTAATATACTAGATATAGTAGTCTTAAGCTCGTCCGGTAAGGATCCGGGGAAAGAGGGCATAGAAATAGCCGGGCTAGGCCTTAACTATATAACAAACGTCCGTAAAGAAACGGACTTAATTATTAAGAATATTATAGGGCTCTCCCGTATACTTCTTGCTTTTATCCTATAACTTAATAAACCTTTATAGGAGGTCTACGTCTATCTCTTCGTTCGGAACGTCGTAAGGGGGGACTATCGTATATACTGCCTTTGCCGTTATATTAATCGGAGGGGTCTTAAAGAACTAGTACGAAGTCGGGTAAAGTGTTATTAGCGTTTCTAATATATCTTAGAACGAAGGGGCCTAAGGGTTTAGGAACGTGCCGGGTATTTAATCTCGCGGGTATAAGCCGGGATCGACGGAGGTAGTACGTATCGAGGTTATTAGAGCAAAGGAGGGTTCTAGCGCGAATATAACTGCCGGGGCGGTTAGAGGCGTAGGGGGGATAGCCGTAGGCGTAGATAGTGCCGTCGTAAAGGTTGCTATAAGAGCCGGGGTTAGGGCAATAAGAGGTGCCGTTAGGGCCGTGCCTAAGACAATTAGGGAAGGAGGGTTAGTTATAGCAGCCGGGGCTATAACGGATGTGTTCCTTACGAATTCTTAGGTTCGCTCGTCGTAGAACTTTGACTATTCTAGTAGTAGTTCGTCCTTTAGCTAAATCGGGGGAATCTGCTAGCGCTAAAGCATTAAAAACGATGCTAGATAGCTAAGGTTTTTAGCGCCGGTCTAGATCCTACGGGCTCGTAAGAAGGATTTAAGGGTCTTCCTAAATTATTTATCTGCCCGGTTTTATATACCCTCTATCTATCTGTTAAAGTATTCTTAGAAGTCTAAGAATAGCTCGTATCTATAAATAGTTAAGCCGATATTAGTAATAATAAACCGGGCTATGTAAGTTGTAATTGCTTTCTTATTTATATTGTTATAGGTAACGTCTATCTCTTAGAATGCAATATTAGCTTTGTTTTAGTTTAAACCGAGGATGTTAATACCTGCTAGCTAACCGGTAAGGGGGTTATCGTTAGGCTTAGTTGCTTCCGGTGCGGGACCGGGAGCGTTAGGGTTATCGGTAGGGTCCGATATAGTGTAATTAAATAAAGCATACTATTATTATTAAAGGGGATCGCGAGGGTCGTTACGAAGGTTGTCTTACGTTACGGACGTACTATTGCTCGACGTAACTCTTCTTTTTCTTAAAGCAAGACGGGATTAAATAAAAGCTAGGAAAGAACTTATCGGCGGTTACCGAGAGCTAGCTGTATCGTAATAGCTTCGTCGGCTCTAACTCGCGTAGGTTCCTTATTCTTAGCATAAAGGACCGTCTCTAGGTGTAGGCAATAGAATCCGCGAGGGATAAAGATCTAATATACTTTCGACGATTAAGCTCTATCTCTTCTACCTTACTAATCTATGATTAATCGTTTAATCACTAATTAGTGTTAGTTAGTTAAATAAACAAAGGAGTTGCAAACTGGCTGGATTTTAGTCTATATGTCTATTAACTAAAGGGCGACGAATAGCCCCTTAATATAGCCTATAAACGCGTATATTAATAGGGCCTAAAGCCGGACCTTTGCGAGCCCTTGCTTACGACGTCGGGGCTATGCCTATAAGGGCGATTGAGTTAATAACTTAATTATCGCAAGGGCGGCCGAGTTAGTAACGCTATCACTAGGGTCCCCGATGTATACGATGCATCGTATAGTTAATAGCGCATCCGTTTAGGCGATGCCTACACGTGATCCATTTGATCACGTGGATTACAATCGTGCCTAAAGAACGGATATCCCTTATTCCTACATCCTTAATGTTATAATTAAATACTTTAACCGATATAGCTTTCGGGGTAATTATTAAAGCGGACGTATCGAATCTCGGTTTAGCTCTTAGGATATATAACGTAGGTTCCGGTATAAATAGTAGTTATAGCGTATAGAGCCGACTTATTAGGTTAACTAACGGGGTATTTATTAAAGCCGTGTTCGGTTCCGGTTCCGGTATTAGGTCTAGGATCGTCGTATAGGCCGAGTCGCCCTATCGGAATTTATAGGAAGTCGGGTAGACCGTTAACTAATTCGTTATAGTAGAGAAAGGATCTTAAGCTTCTTAATCTTAGGCTGCTTAGTCCTAGTTATTTTTCTTCTTTTCTTATTTACGGAAAGCCCTTATGCCTACCTTAAATTCTTCTTTTATAAACTCTCTCTCGTTTTAGGTAAGTAGACCTTCCGATCGAAGTATAGCTATATAGGATATAGCAAACGGCGTGTTTTTAGCCCTATTAAAACGCCGCGTCTACGCAAAAGCATTTTAAGGGCCTCCTTATATTCTTAGCCTACTATATTCTATAATGACTTATTCTATCCTTAGGAATGCTCTTATAATTAGTTAAAGAGCCGTTAACCTTAGTAATAAATAGATGCTTCGCCGGTTATAATAAACTAGGCTATAAATATCGTGACTTCGGCTTTACTAGGATCTTCTAATATAATTTCTTTTATATCCTAATATTATATATCTACCTCTCTACGGGCGGAAGTACGGATGCCGATCTCCTTTATCTATCGTTCGATTAGTTTAACCGGGTTATCGGTAGATTTAAAGGGAGCCGGTATATTAGTAGCAGATAACGATCCTACTATTATGCTTATTTCCGAGTTCGTTTAAGGGTTAGTTAGTATCGTAAGGGTCTTTATGAGAAAATATCGAAGCGATTAGTCTCTATTCTAAAAGACGTAATTCTTCCTCCTTAATAAAAGGGAGACGGGATCTAACGATTGTAAGGATTCGCAATGTTATTCTACGTTATAGACGTATTGCCTATTAACGTTTACTCTTCCCCTAGAGGCGAGAACGGGATTAATAGGAAGCTTAGAAGGGTCTATTTACTAATAGAGCTCGATATAAATAGTCCTTATTCTTAGCATAGATAAACTTCTCTTAGGTATACGTAATAGAACCTCGAGGGTAAAGATGCGTAGAAATAGCGTCCGTAAGGAATAAAGATTCTACTATACTTTCGAAGATTAAGATCTATCTCTTTTAGCCTTGCTATTTTATAATTGAATCTATTTAATCACTAATTAGTATTAGTAGGGATTCACTTAGATTAATCTAAATAAAGGGGGTTATATTAGTAATAATAGTATTTATTCTAGATAGGAAGGGGAGAGAATAAGGGGGCCCCTTTATACCCGTCTGCCGGGGTCCCTCTATAGAACCTACTATGCCTTAACAATGCCTTATTAAGGCCTATGCTAGGGCTTTAAGGGTGCCCGTCGTCCTCGTTAAAACTAGAGCCTAATGCGGGGGACCTATGACTTTAGGTCTTCGAACATTACCGATAGGACGGCAGGCGCAGGAGAAAGAGAGAGGCAGGCACGAGAGAGAGAGAAAAGCACGCACGAGAGAGAAATACGCACGAGAAGACTAGGCACGCACGAGAGAGAAAGAGAGAGCCCGGGAACATAAGAGAGGGAGACCGTAGACTATCTATCTTTCGGTAGAAAACCTTCCCGGTAGGGCCTATACGACCCTTTTCCCGGAAGGGACGACGACCCCCTTTTCCCGGCAGGGCCTACACGACCCTTTTCCTAGAAGGGACGACGACCCCCTTTTCCCGGCAGGGCCTATACGACCCTTTTCCCGGAAGGGAAGCTGCCCCCCTTTTCCCGGCAAGGCCTATACACCCTCTTTCCCGTCCCTCGGCATACGAGGACTAGCAATAACGGTAACGGCATAAAGAATAACGGAAACAACACTCGAGATAACGGTAGATAAAGATTTCTAATAAAGCCCCCTTTCCTATACTATACGGTAGACTATACGGCAGACTATACGGCAGACTATATAGCAGACTATACGGTAGACTATATAGCAGACTATACGGCAGACTATACGGTAGATAGACTACTCGCCCGGCTACTTTAGCGGGGCATTTCTCCCCCCTATTTAATAAGGAGGAAAAGAGGGTTATATAACGTACTAGTATAACCTAGGCGTACAAAAGAAAAGGGAAAGGAATAAGGATTTAATCACATATATAAGATTGATATAATACGACTAAATTAACTTAATTTGCCTTCTTAAATATTTAACGATTTCTCCTCGAGGACTTCTACCTATAAATTATTAAAGAAAAACGATTATTGCCGTATAGCTTCTACGACACTCGCATCTAGTCGGTATTAATATAATTAAGTAACTCTAAAAATACGAAGAGTCTAATAGAAATAGGAGCCCGAAAAATATAATTTGAAAGATTACTCCCGGGTAGGATATCCTAACTTACACGGAAATCGACTAGCCGAGGCTATAATACAACTACCCTACGAATTTCTGCTATTCTTCTTAACCCTTAGTATAGCGACTGCTGTGCTTGCTTTAGGGTGTATGCCCTTTCCTCTATTAAAACTTAGAGCCTAATATAGGGGACTCTATCTATTTTCCGCGAGAAATCGTAGAAGGAGTCCCTAAATAGCACGGCTTAGTAACGGCACCTTATAGAAGCAGTAGTAAAGGATCTAAATAAAAAGACTAAAGCAATAAGAAGAAGATCGACGAGAATAGACCTAATAAAGCCTTTAGAAGCAGCTAAGGTAGCATCCGTTATATTAGGAAAAGAGGGAGATAGCTAGAATAAACGGTAACGGCTGGGGAGCTTAAGCTACCTATTCCTAGGAGCGCATTCCTACTAAAGGTCGTCGACTTAGAGCCCGTCGGGTCCGACCTAGAAAGCGAAGTAGGATAACTCCTTCGATAAATCCGGACTACGACTCTACTTATCCCTCCTAGATTCGCCTTATTAGAATTGCCCTACGTATAAATAAAAACCTTATACTTTACTATAACTTTCTCATTCTTTATGCATTAGTAATAGCAACCTAGAAGATAACCGAAGACTCTACTATAACTCTTACGATAGCTATACTTTATATAATTATACTATGCAAAGAAGAGCTTTTAACTATTATAAGAAGACTAGAATGCCGAGATTAAATAAAGAAGGACACACACGTATATACATACACAAATAAGGAAGAAGAAAGAAAACGACGACCGGATTTAAAAAGCATTACTTTATAAGAAACATTAGAAGCATATATATAAGATACGATAAACGATAAAAACAATAATAATATTAATATATCTAAGACATTTAGCACGACTTCTGCCTAGTAGGGGCTTCCCGCTATAGGAGAGATATCGTCGACCTCTAAAGACTACCCTACCTTAAGGGGTAAGGCTACTATATAGCAGCCTATGCTTGGGATTAACGAGCTATCTATAGTCATAGGTAAGACGATTGCCTAGCAGAATAACGGTCTCCTTAGAATATTACGGTAGGAGAAGCTTCCCCCTATTAGTAAATTTAACGGTAAGAACGTAATAAAGTTTATCGAGAAATTTAAGAGGGAGATACGTTTTAATAGGGTTTATAAAGACGAGAAGATCGATTGGCTTAAGGGCTACGTCTTTGCTAAATAAGCTCCGACCGTAAAGATCCTTACCGACGGTCTTCTATAGGACGAGGTAAAGAAACGACTTCTTAAATACTACTACGTATATAACATTAAGTAACTTAAGACCGCTAACGATCGACTTAACTATTATAATATAAAGAGACCCTCGTCCGTCTATAAAGTTACGGAATAGCTTAGCCTCTACTTATACCTTTAGCGTAAGGCCTAACCTAATAGATAGACCTAAGCTATTACGTAGTCGTATTTTATCTACCGCGCTATGCCTAGGGATTTACTTATTAGCATCCTCGAACGTAATAAGATAACTTCGGATGCTCTCTTAAGGTTGCCTTACGAAGACATTATTAACCTAATTAATAGCTACTTAGCCCTACGATAGGACGTTAAAAGACGAGATATAGCTTTAAAGGTATATAATTAAAAGCTTAGGCAGACTTAAGAAAAGCAGGCGACTTCCCTTAAGGATAAGGAGGTAGGCATAATAGAGCTTCCTACGGATAAGCCTAATGCTAAACCACCTTAGGAAAAGGCTACTACCTCTACGGAAGATATTACTAAGACGGAAGACATCTACTAGCCGATATAAGACTTAACTAAGGCCTTTTAGGATGTAACTATTAACTTAAACCGCTAGAATAAAGCTCTTATAAACCCTATAGAGAGGAAATTACGCCGCGTCGGTTTTAGTAGTCGAGGAAGAGGTAGTTACTACTCTAGCATAACGAATACCCTTAGATTACACTAGCCGACGAACAATAAGTTCTATATAAACTTCGTTAGGACCTAGAGGTGCTTCTACTATAGAGAACCTAGATACTACCTAGACTAATATCCTACGCTTTAAGCTAATTATACAGCCGGCGTTATTACTTATAATTCTTCCTTAGGAGTTCTCGCTTTTAAAAGACCGAAAGACATAAGCCCGATTCCTCCTATATTAGCTAGTAAGTATATAAGGCCTAGATCTTATATTCGGAGGCTTATCGTTTATTAGGCTAACGTATGGCTTAGGTGCTTTATAACTCCGCTAATTGCCTAAGTTAAAGCGTTATCTACGCCTTCTTGCTAGGATTAGATAGTAAATAAGAAAGAAATCGCTACGATAGATGCCTTTTAGAAATATTTTTATCCTTAGGAGTAGAAACCTCGCGACCTTATCGGGACCGACGTCGCGATTAAGACCTCTATAATTCGATTCTAAATGCCTTAGAACTAAAGAGGAACGGATAATTAAATACTCTGCTCGACTATATAAGTTAATGCCTTAGAGGCAAAAAGACGATAAGTCGATAGGGATAATACAGACTCTTAGGAGGATGCGACTACGAAGACTATTCCCGTTAAAACTCTAGTCTATTATAAATATAGGACGAAACCTAGAAAAAAGTTCGATATTATAATAGGAGAGATCGTCTATAATATTATATTAAAGAAGATACTAATCTCCTTATAGACCTTAGTTAAGTTTCTACCCTTAGTTAGTTCTAAACTAAGCGCAAAATGCATCGATAAAGCCTAAGGCATTAAGACTACGTAATTCTTATACCTTAAAGAGCTAACTACTTCTCCTCCTATTTTAAGGGCAGTCGCCGTAGAAATCCTAACCGACGACGAGGAGGAGGAAAGATTAGACCTTCTAGGTTACCTATAAGAAAAGCTATCTATAACGGTAGTGCACCTTAAAGAACCTATCGGAGAATACTAGATCGAGCCTAAGGCTATTATATGCCTACTCTACGATAAAGAGATGCTAGACCGGAAGATATATTAGTATACTAACCATAAGGGGTCGATAAAAGTCAACGTGCATATAGTTGACTAAGGCAATAGCTAGCTATAACGGAGACTTATCGGTGAATTCCCTATCGAAGACGACTCTAAAGCTAAAGGAAAAGAGAAGGATCTACCTTAAAGCAGGTAGGACGAGCATATAATACGGTACAAAGCTATAATAGACGAGTTTAGTAGTCGGCTTACGTATTTCTATATAGGGACTATTAACCCGACTATATTAATAAACACGCCTTCTATTATATACCTAATTCCTATAGTTAAACCTCGAGACGACTACGATAGAATGACTATATTTAGACTACTATCTTTATCTTATTACTAACCGTAACTATTTAATATTATATACTAAGATCCTCTTATAGTATTAAAGGCCTTTTTTCTCGATTAAATAGACTTATTGTTCGCCTAGCGCTTGCTAAATAGAAGTATTAACCTTAACTTAATAGGAACTACGATAGAAGCGAACGAAAAAGAAGGGACTAGCGCCTACGTATCCCCGTAAGATAGCGACTACGTATCCCCGTAAGACGATAATAGACTCTATAGCTAATATATATAACGTCTTTAGACGCCGTATACGACGACTCTAGTTTAAGAGGAAGATTTAAGGACTACTACTCTTATATCCGACGCAATAAGCGTGTATACTTTAGACACCGTTAATATAGTTATAATCTATACGTAAAGGAGGTATCTATATAATATAATAGACTAGGTTTTATAGAACCTATAAGACCGCGTCGACTTAAACGACCTAGTCTTCGACACTATTAAAGAGATTAGGCTTAAACTTACTATAGAATATAATCTTCTCTTTACTTTCTATATTAATTAATAATATTGATTGACTTAAACTGTGAGCCGGTTTAATTCTATTAAATTTAACTCTATCTTATTGTAATATTATAGCTATTTCTAGCAGAGTTATCTCGGAAACCTTAGCAGTATCTATCCGTTCTCCTAAAAATAGATATTTACCTAAATAATAACTACCTTTAGTAAGATATTTAGTAAAGGTAATATAACTAATATTAAGTTTAGAAATAAAGTCTTTTTGTTATAAAGTAAAATAATAAAGTATAAATTTATCCCTATTATATAAGTATAAAGACTTAGCTCTAGTAGACGCACTTATAATATAGACGGATATAAGTTTATAGGACTATCCTCGGCCGCCTTTATCGCCTTCGTTCCCCGCGCTATCTTCGGCGACTTCTATATAGCTGCCGTCGGAGACGTCTAACGTATTAGACCTTCTCCTTATTTATAAAGAGACGTTTGGTCTAAAAGATAACGATCTAGACTATACTTACGACGATAACTACTTAATAAATAACGTCTCTTTATTAATAGACGACTTACCGGAGCCTAACGAAGCTACGTTAGCGCCGTAAACCTTTGCGACTAACGCGACTAATATAATAACTCCCTACCATCTGCTAAGGCAGATGTAAGACTTACTATATATTTAAATTAGGCTAGGAGGAAGAAAGTCGAGGCCCCTTAGTGCACTTTTAGACACTAGGTCTAAAGTTAACCTTATAAGCAAGTACTACGCATAGTCCTACGGCTTAAAGATTAGCACGATAAACGCGACGACTAAATTATACTCTAGCGCGTGTTAGATAAGGTCTATTAGGGTTAACTAGTGTGTGTGTATTCTGTATAATACAGCTAGCTAGAGAGGAGGCTACCGTATTATAATATAGCCTCCCTTAAGTCACGTGCGCACGTGATTACATAATCACGTATATGCAACTATATCTTATAATACTGTATTCCTATACTAGTAGTCTTTCTTTTATAACCTTAAACTAAGTAATTACGAACGCGTAAAACAAACTAACGTCCGTATAAATGAAATAGTACGCGGCCTTATTAAATAGGCCGGTACGAAATAAATCCTAATGTTAAATTAGGCCCGGGCTAGAACGTGGCCGGGGCGAAGCAGGGCCGTATTAAGGCCGGCATAGAATAGTGCCGGTGTAACGCAGGGGATAGCTAGAATATATCGATTAAGGTCTTATAATAAAGGCATCTATTCGAATCGTTAATCGGTTTAAATTAATAAAGCGCTATAGAGATCGGTTAGGGGAGTCCTTTATCATCGCGTTAGCTAGGTTATTATTACTATTAATCCACCTAATCTCCGAGATCTCGCGCCTTTTATACGACTATCGAAGGGCTATAATGTCAATCATAAGCCTTTTCTCCTTAGTTATCCTTAGCTTAACGAGGTTCTCGTAAAGCGAGTATAAGTCTATGTAAATTACTAGCGGAAGGGGCGGAATTTGCAAGTGTTTAGTAATTATCTTTATATTATTGCTAAGACGATGCCGAGGTCGATACTATTTACTATCCCGTAGATCTCCGATATAAGCACGCTTTATATTACGCGCTTATACTCAGTCGAACTCTAATAAATAATATTGCGTTAAATTTAGTATCGGTCCTTCCTTTATTAATAATTATAATAATAAAGCTAAGTTGCGATAAGAGGTCTTTATTATTTGCGAAGGAGCCGTCTGTAAAGACTATTAGCTTTACCGTTGCTAGGTCTACTAGGACGTATTTTAGTCCTCGATCTTAGTTATCTTTTTGCTACTAAAGACGCTTATTCAGCCTTTTATAGTCTTTCTTATTAGGCTTGTAAACCTAAGCTATAATAGAGACATTAAAGGATGCTTCTAGCTAATAAACATACGCTACGTAGCTCCCTTAGGCCCGTTATTCCA
The DNA here is from genome assembly GCA_012934285.1 of Ophiocordyceps sinensis. Taxonomy (NCBI): domain Eukaryota; kingdom Fungi; phylum Ascomycota; class Sordariomycetes; order Hypocreales; family Ophiocordycipitaceae; genus Ophiocordyceps; species Ophiocordyceps sinensis. The sequence continues at coordinate 9,718,990 of JAAVMX010000004.1, read as the reverse complement.
GGTAGCGCTAAAGGCTATTAGATACTATCGTATTAATTGTGTTAATGCGTGCAGCCTAGCATTTTTGCTATAATAGTATGTCTCCGCTTTATTATAGTATTACCTTCGCGCTATTAAAGTCTATAATAGAGCTAGCTGTTATTAACGTCTTTAGCTTAGCCTAGAACTTAGCTTCCTGCAATTTATCCTCTTCGACAGTCGAGAAAGCGGGGGTGCCGAGGATAAGGGTATCGTCGGTCTAGATGCCTACGATGCCTAATTTCTTAGGTCTTATGTTAGTTATTAGCAGGCATAAGTCATAGGTCGAGGTCGATATATTAAGTTGCTTAACGTAATAACCTTAGTATATATAGAATTAGTAAATACTAGACTCCGCGATGCCGTATAGTAGTCGGATAACGCGAATAATAGTCCCTTTCGGGTATCTACCTTCTAACTCCTTAGGCAGGTACGTTAGGATTGTCCGTAATAGCTTCGTCGTCGCCTATAGGTAGGCCTACGTAATGTTACGTAAGGATAAAGTTATCCCGTAATCCCGTATTATTATAAACGCGATTGCTAGTATTAGCTATTAGCTAACGCGCTAGATCGTTAGCGAGGCTATTAATAAGCACTACTTCTCGCGGTCGTTATAACCTTAAACGACGAGCTTCGATTTCTTATATAGCTTTATGTCTTATTATAAGGGTCTTTAACCCTCTATTGCAATCTAGTGCACGTGACTAGATAAGCCTGTATTTAAGCGGCCTCCGTAGCCCTTATAGCTACGCCCGTACTCTCTTCCTTTCCCCTCTTATAGTATTATTAAACCTCTTTTAGGGACTTCATCTATGCCGACTCGGATTAACCCTATTATAGAATAATGCTATCCTTTATTAATTTTCTAGCTCCTTCCGCCCTAGGAAGTACTACCACGAAGTTTTCTCCGACGTTTAATTTAAGGATAATTAAACCGCCCGCGCCTTTTGCAGCTATAGCTTTATACGATAGCTGCTCCTTAGTCTCTGCCTTAGTCTTAGACTTAGGAAGAACGCGACCGTTAATTCGCACTTATAATTAAGGGATTAATTTAATAGCAGCCTATAACGCGAAAAGCTATTCTTCCGTACCTTACGAAGTTTAACGGGTCTTCCGATGACCTTAAACCTTAGATTCTTTATGCCGAGGTAAAGCTCCGCAACGACGGCGCCGCTATTAGTAACACCCGCGCGTAATTTAACTATCTCTACGCAAGCCTATTACCTATTGTTTAAAGGCAGCTGCTCCCTTTTACCCGCGTTCCTATAAACGCGCCGACCGATATAATTGCGAAGCTCTATATTAGCTACGGAGAACTAAACGCAGCTAAGATAGCGGCCCTTAAGCTTTCTTCGCTACGATAAAAGCGGAGCGAGACGATGCTAGCCTACCTTATACGGTTCGAAGAAGTGCTTTTTCGAGTAGACGCATATATATAGCCTAACGCGGCAAAGACTAACTACCTTATTGCTAGCTTAAATATAGACTAGCGTATACGCTTAAGCGAGAAGACCGGTCTTTTAGATACGTATAACGCCTTTATGCAATATCTTAGCGAGCTAAGCGGTAATAAATTTCTTTTATTAGTTCCTCCCCCTACAAGCGTAAGCGGCTTTAGTAATACGATAGATATTACTATCTCTACTACTACGATTACGGATAAGAGGAAGAGGTAGAAGAAAGACAGCCGCTATATAAGCTACGGCAGTAAGACTTATTAGTCTAAGGCGTGCCTAACTAAAAATCGGGTAAACGTCTTACGTATAGCGGCGGGGCGTACTTCTAATAGCGAAAATAACGACTCCGACTTAAGCGACGAGTAGCTAGGAATGCCTCTACTATACGGGTAGTAAAGGCGGGAGAGACTATATAAAGGAAGTTAGACCCGCGCTCTAAGGGCCGTAGTAAATAGGACGGAGCCTATATAGCCTCGTGCGGGAAGAATAGTAAGCATTATAGTCGTAGAGAACGTACGTAGGTGCGCTCGGCGCACGCTAGCAAGCGGGAAAGCGTATAATAGGTTAGCTACTATACGTCTTATATTCTTAGCAAATAGGAGCTTGCCCTCGACCCTATAAAGCTAAACATACGGCCTAGCTAGTTACCGTTGCGCTAAGGGAGTTACGATAAGTCATTTTTTCGCATATATAGGTGCGTAGACCGCACACAACGTTTTTGCTACGTTAGGGTACGGCATTAGGTATTGTACGTAGGGGGCCTTAGCGGGGTAAGGTCTAATATAAGGGTCTTTAACCCTCTATTGCAATCTAGTGCACGTGACTAGATAAGCCTATATTTAAGCGGCCTCCGCAGCCCTTATAGCTACGCCCGTACTCTCTTCCTTTCCCCTCTTATAGTGTTATTAAACCTCTTTTAGGGACTTCCTCTATGCCGACTCGGATTAACCCCGTTATACTTATCCCTTTACCTCTTATACTATACGTAACCGGAAGATACGATAGCCGCCGTGCTCTGCCTTATTATACTTTTCGAAGCTAAAGACTCTATGGATAAGGAGGTCGTCGATCTCTTAATTATCGGCCTCCTTAAATAGGGCTCCGGGAGTTATAATAATGCTATTGTCACGTAGTTTAAGGGCTAAAGCGTACGCATCCTCCTCTTTCTTAATAAGGAAGGTATATATATAGGGTTGCTTTAAAGCAGGAACCTAAGAGCTATATTGCTTATGATTAATTGCTTCGGCCTATTCTTAAAGCCGGGGGGACGTCCGCGTTTTCGAGGTGTTAGGGGGCTTAGTCGAGGGGGTTTAGCCTGCTAAATTAGCTACGGGGAATCTTCTTTAAGACGTAGAGCAAGAAGGTCTTTAGTCTTCTTATCGCGGTTGTACGGTTGCACTAACGTTAAACGAAGGACCTAAGGTCCGTTAACTATATTAATCGTTACGTTATAGCCGTCGATTAAAGCAATCTTAAATAGCCTTTGCTAGCCGGTTTTCTCTCTATATATATAAACTTTACTTTATAAAGGAAGAGAGAGAATATCGGACGTATTCGGTCTATTCCGGGTTTATAAGGCCTCCTTAACTTACCGCTCTATAGAGAGCTAGCGTAATATCTTCATCGCTTTATAAACTACGGTAGCTCTCTTAAGGGTTATAGCCGAGGGCGGAGAGTCTAACGTTATACGTAGATATACGCCGAATATAAGCAGCGTTAGCATAAGGCCTTAAGGTCCGGTAGTATTATTAATAGCTTTCACCGCTATCTAAAGAATTGCCTTAGTAGAGGTTACGTCGCTAAGTTCGGCATATATAATGTCGAAGGTATAGCGCAGCGGAGCGTAGTATCTTTTAACCTTACCGATAGACTAATGTGCTTCTATAGGAACTTGCTTATATATAATGCCTATAAACTTAGCCTCGTTTCGGAATTCTACTAACGTTAAGTTCGTTCTAGCGTTATGTTTAATAGTATCCGGCGGGCTAAGATAGGTATTAATCTATAAGGTTTAAAGCGTTTCCTATGTATCCTTAGCGGACATTAAGGGCAAGAAGCGGGCTCTTTAGAATGCCGTAACTAAGTTAACTACGTAGAGGACTAGGCGGTTATAGAAGTGCATTACGTCGACGATAATCTCGTAGTTAAAGTCCTAATCGTCCTTTAACGTAAATTTAAATCGGCGAAAGGCCTAAGAGTATAGCTAATAGTAATAATAGTACTTCGCGATATTCTTAAGTATATTCATAGATCCCGTATAGCCTGCTTAGCGCATTAAGTGATAAAGTCTTATTACTATATAGTGGCCGAATCGGCGATAGAGCGTACGGAGTTCGCTTTCCGCTAAGAACGAGATAGCCTATTCTACCTTACTAAAGAAGAACTAAGGGTAGCCCTATTTGCGGAGTACTAGGACCGTAACGCCTTTATCTTTGCTAATAATAACGTTTATAGTATTATTAAAATACACCTTTAAACAATCTATATCCGCGAGAGAAAATAAGAAAGGCGTTAGGGACTTAAGCACGTAGAAGGTAATCCTTCCTACTAGTATATTAATAGCTATCGAGCCGAGGGAGTTAATAGCATTACCGTTGCCGAATTTAATCGAGGCTTAACTAGCTATAGAGTCGTTTAGCTTTACGTTAGGGTTCTCTAGTTAGAAGGCGAGATACTATTCCTAACTAGCTATAGAGACCTTAGCGGCGGCGGTGTCGATTAGGATGCCTTAGAATTGCTTCCTTAAGTACCTATCGTCGATAAGGAATTAGGCAGCTAGTATAGCCTGCTCTATATTAAATATATCCTCCCGTATAAAGAGATATATAAATGCCTATTAATAGAGCATTTAAGTCGCTTACTACTATTCTATCTTAGCACTTTTAGCAGTATTATCCTACTACTCTTTAACCTCTTAGTAGTTAGTTAGGCCGGTAATCTCGTAACCTTTATATTCCGTTACGTATACTGCTAGGTTCGTGGTAGGCGTTTTTTAGAAGTAGCATTAGGTTAAATACTAGTCTTTCGCCCTCTGCCTCTCTTCTACGGTATGCTTAGTAGACTAGCAACCTTCCTTATTGCAGACGAAGTATTTCTTGCTCTAGGGTCGGCTCCCTATCGGGTAGCCGCCTCGTCCTCTACTACTAGAGCTATAACTACGGCTAGAGTTGCCGCGGTAACCGCCGCGATTATAGCCTCGCCTATAGCCTCGTAAGAAGCCACGGTAACCTCCTTTACCGCGGTTGTTAGTATACCTACGGTCTAGGTATATCGGCTTTAGGTTAGATTAGTCTATATCCTTAGTTAGGAACTAACCGGGTGTGCTAAGGTTTAGGCTCGTCTTAAGGGATAACCGGAGCTCTAAGAATAAGGTCTCGATGTGCTTAGAGGGTCGGAATAGAGCCTATATAAGTTCGGAAATATTACGGCACGCCTTAATAACGGTAGCTCGCAGCTGGTCTTTACCGATAAAAGTGCCGCCGAGAGCTCGTTAACATAATTAAAGCTTATTAAAGAGTAGCTCTAGGATATCTTATAAAAGCAGCGTAGGGTTTTAAGTGCGTAGCTTATTAAACGAGATAGAGGTCTAATCGGTAAAGTAGTATGCCTTATTTACCTCGGTGTTAAAATGCCTCTTAATGCTATTATAGGCTGCCTTAAACGTAGTAGTCTACGTAATGTATTAAAGGTAATACGCCTAGGCGCGACCTATAAGAATCCTCGGAAGCAGCCTATAGAATTAGCCGGGCGTGGCATTAATGCTATAATAGACGCTTATAAACTAGCGGATCTTATTATCGAATAGGTCGTAGGGCTTGCCGGTATAATTCTCTATACTATCCTAAAGCTTTGTAAATTTCTATTAAAGTTCTGCGTTAATAGTCTTATTTAGAACGTACGCTAGGGGAATCTAAAGATAAGCTATAAGCTTAGGGTTAAGGATTACAGCCGTATCTCTCGGGTTAAGAACGGCATAGTTAATATGCTAATAACGATAGCTTATAGGGTAGATCGTTATTTGCTAATACGGTGGAAGAAATAGTAGAGGGGCCTGCTTAGGTAGTGCTCCTACTAGAGGCAAGGGCCTTTTAGGGGGCATGCCGGCGATACTTAAGGCTTTATTCGACGTGGTTAAAGGGTCAGCCGGCGTGTTTCCACTATATATTTAACTATATAGGGAAGGATCGTTTACGAGCGTATAGTTAGCATCCGTAGCCTTAGGCATAGTTATGCCTCTGTCGAACTAAATTCTCGCTAATTCTCCCTTAGGCTATATTAGCGGAGCTTATATAGATTGCGTGGCAATAAGTTAACGATTAAAGCCACCTTAAAGGGGTCCGGTGTATACGCCTCGTCGGCGGAGAAGATTGCGCACTGCCCTCTTAAAGGTTAGATTAACTGCCTACTATATAGCCTCTTTCTATCTATAGAAATATTCTTAATATTAGCTAAGGATATCGTATCCCTATATACTAAGATTAATATTATAATCTATAAGGAACCTTATAACGTATATTATTGCTGTTTTCTCGTCCGGTTACTTATCGGGGTCGATGCTATTATTCTAGCGATCGACGTCGACGTTACTGCGAGCGGGCTATAGAACCCGTATGCTTCCTAGCAGTCGTTCGTATAGGCCACCGTCTGGCTGTATAGGATTAGGGTTTGAAAAAGTCATCGTAATCGGGTATGACAGGGTATTCTTATCGGTATACGCGTCTGCGTGCATAGTTTATTTATTATAGCTCCGTCGTCTCTTTCTCTAAAATTTAGGCTAAGACTATTAATAGAGCTAGAGTCTACGAGGTCACGTTCTCCTATTTAGGGCAGTGACTTTAGTAATCTAGCTTAGCATATAATCCTCGCAAAGGTCGTAGAACGGGGTTCCGTACGAGTACTTTCGAGGATAATATATCTTATCTCTTCTATCCTTGCTATTCTATAATTGACCATAAGTCAACTACTAATTAGTGTTAGATAGAGTCTATTAGGGTTAACCGGTGTGTGTGTATTCTATATAATACAGCTAGCTAGAGAGGAGGCTACCGTATTATAATATAGCCTCCCTTAAGTCACGCGCGTACGTGATTATATAATTACGTATATATAACTATATCTTATAACACTGTATTCCTATAGCGCGGCTATTAAAATAGTTAAGGAGGTCGAGATAGAGTTATATATAGGCTTAGCGTAGATTCTAATTACGTTCTTTATTGTATTAAACTATATTCTTATTCCTCTTATTCTAGGCATACCGTTTATCCGGACGGCCCGGGCGATATTTAATTATACTCTAAAGAACGGAGATATATATATTCGGTATTAGATAAGAATAGTTAGGATTACCGCTCCTACGGCCGGCGCTATTAGATAGGATGTTTCCTCTGTAGCTAATAAAAAGGTTATCCGGATAAATATTATTATAACTAACGGACGATATAATAAGTTCTTACCGGCCGCTTTTACTAATAATAATAAAGATTCCGATATAAAAGATACTCTTAAAGACAAAGATATTAATAACGATAAGGATTCTAACGCAGAAGGTACTCCTAAAGATAAAGATATTAATAACGATAAGGATTCTAATATAAAAGGTACTCCCGAAGATAAAGATATTAATAATAATAAGGATTCTAACGCAAAAGGTATTCCTAAATATAAGAATGTAAAAATTTCTTCTCCTATTTCTTATATTTCGAATTATATAGAGTATTGCTATTCGCACGATACTAAATGTCTAATCGCACGATAACCCCGTTTTTCCCTAGCCTTAATCCCGCTATGCCCCGCTATACGATTTGGCCTATATAGCCTAGCGCCGTAGGGAGTTACTTAAAGTCCTTACGTTAAGCCTTTATATATATATCGTCGTAATCGTCGTATCGTCGCATCGTCGTATTATCGTATTATCGCAATCGTCGCAATCGTCGCAATCGTCGTATATATATCGCATCGCGGGCGTAGGAACGTTAGAGCTACGTATACGTATGCGATGCCGATAAAGAATTCTTAGTAACTTCGAGTAACTCCCGGCCGCGCTAGGCTATATAGGCCAAATCGTATAGCGGGCTATAGCGGGGTTTACGCTAGGAAAAAACGGGGTTATCCTGCGATTAGACTTTTAGTATCGTGCGATTAGCAATACTTATAATATATCTATATAGACTTATTAACGGTTAACGGTTTCCTATCTAATTTAATCTTCGCCGACTATCCTTACCTCGCTAAGAGGCGAGATTCTTAGTTATAGAGGAGGGATATAGCGATAGATACCTATACCTAAGTTATAAGCTCTAATTAGGCAGCGAATTATTACTAATAAGGAAGATTAAGCCATTCTCTCGATTAAATCGGAAACCGCTAAGGAAATTCTAAAATTAATAATAAACGAGACGACTATAGAGGTAAGAAAGACTATAAAAAAGACATAAAGGAAATTCCGAAAAATGCAGAAGATCTAGGTATAGACTAGAAGAAAGAAGCCTATAAAGATATACGATATATAGGTTAATACGATATTTAAAAGAAAAAGCGATAAAATTAACCCCTTAGACAATATTCCGTCTAATAGGATAGTTCTAATAGGTAATACCAATTAGAGAAAAATTAAGTAGGAAGAAGCTAAAAAAGAAATGAAGGACGCTAGATACTATAATTAAATAACGAGAAAGTTTTCTAATATAGAAAAGGGGATACAGCTTACGCTAGAATTACTTAAAGACATTTATAAGCAATTTAACGACCTCCTAACGAAATAAGAAATTGCTATCTTCGATTAAATTATATTTAATAAGGAAGCCGCACTATTATAGAACTTTACGGAAAGAGGTAAGATAGACCCGCTAGTCGCTCCGCCTTAGATTTTTAAGATAATAGAATATAACGTATAGTAAGGATCGATAATCCTACTCCTAAGGGCAATAGAAAAGAAGGTTATTAATATCCTACGGGTTAAACTAAGAAGCGGTATCCTTAAAGAGAGCTATAAAGCATATAGGAACCCCTTCTTCCTTATTGTAAAGAAAGACAAAGGCCTACGACTAATTAATTCGATTACCTAAGCTAACGCGGTTATAATTAAGGATGCTAATCCTCCTCTAAGTACGGATAAATTCAGCGACTACTTCTCGATATATGAGATCTTATCGCTGCTAGACCTATTCTCTAGTTATAATTAAGTGCCTTTTAATATTTAAAGCCGAGATATAACTACCTTTACTACCCCTTTTAGCACTCTACGCATATATAGGCTGCTATAAGGCGCTACTAATTTAGTAGGATAATTCACCCGAATTATATAGAGAATCCTTAGAGACTTATTCCCTAATATTAGTAAGAACTTCGTAGACGATATAGGGGTTAAGGGACTAAAGACTACCTATAACGACGAGGAAGTTGCCCTTAAAGTTAGGAGGTATGTTTTTAAGCACCTTATTAACCTAGACCGAGTCTTCGTTAATATCGAACTATTAGGCTATACAATAGCCGGAGGAAAATCTAAGTACTATTAAAAAGCACCTAAGATCGTAGGTTATATCTATAAGACGAACGGAAGAAGTCCTAAGGAGGCAAAGGTTATTAAGATTAAAGAATAGACTAAATGCTATAATATAACGCATATATAAGCCTTCCTTAGCATCGTAGGATACTACCGAATATAGATTAAATAGTTCGCTATTATAGCAAAGCCCTTAACCGACCTCTTAAGAAAAGAAGCACTATAGGATTAAGGCAAACTATAGAACTAAGCGATAGAGGCGCTAAAGGATGCTATTATAGACCCTATATTCTTAGTGTCCTTAGACATCGGACTAGATAGAGGAGAAATCATCCGTATATATAACGCTAGCCTTATTGGTTAGGGAGTTATTTTAATGCAAATTATTAAGAGAAAACGAAGACTAGTCCGGTATAAAAGCGGCATATAGAATAACGCCGAAGCAAAATACAATACTACGAAAATAGAGTATAGAGCTATTCTTTACGCTTTACGACGACTTAAAATGCATATTTACGGCGTAGATTTTATCCTTAAGACTAATGCAAAGGTCCTAGTTAATTAATTAAAAGGCGCTATTAAAGATATGCCCGGAGCGTTAGTCACCCGCTAGATTAGTTATATTTTCCTCTGCGACTTTACGGTCCGATATATAGTCGGGAAAAAGAATAGCGTTGCTAATAGGCTTTTACGAAAGCTAGAAGAACCCTCTAATATCGTTAATAAGATATTTAAAGGTAACGTTAAAGACTTCGTCGATCTATATCTTAATATAGTTTATCTAAAGGGACCTTAATATCGCCTTAAACTATAAGCAGTTATAGAGTTCCTTTCAACGATAAAGAGACTAATTAATTATAATAAACAAGCTTATAGGAGACTACGCATAAGAAGCCTAAACTACTGCATTAAAGACGAAAAACTCTAGCGACTACTAAGACGGATAGACCGAGGACCTATATTAGTAGTCTCTAACTAAGCTAAGTAACGATAAATTATGACGAAATATTACGTATAGATAGGTTATAAAGGACGATAAGTCACCTACGACTATATTCGCAGCAGATATTAGTAGACTTCTCTCTAAAACGACGTTTATACGGCTATATTAATATATAAGGATTGCTAAAGCTTTATACCTACGAGACTAAGGGAATTATCTATGCCTATAGCTCCTAGCTACCTAATAAGCAAGATTTACTTTAATAGCTAGTATATACCCTTAGACTATAGATACGCTTATTTAATAAAAGCTAGAGATAACCTTACTAGATAGGTTAAAGTAATGCTAGTTAAGGAAATCACGGCTAGAGCTATAACGAAGTTTGCTCTATCCTTAATTTATAGGTATAGCGTAATGCTCTACGCTATGATTAATAGAGGACCGGAGATAAAAAAGGATTTTAAATTCATTCTCGAAGACCTTAGCTTAAAAGTTATATAGACCTTAGCCTATAACCCGAAAGCTAACGCAGTCGTTAAATATAGCTACTAGAGATTGATATTAGCCTTTGCGAAGATAGCTATCGAAAGAGGAAAATAGCTAAATTACCTATACTAAGCTATTCTTATAGACCGTACCGCTATCCGGAATTTATATAGTATATCGGCTTTCTATTTAATCTACGGTTAAGATCCTATTTTACCTCTTAAAGTAGAATACCCGACCTAGCGACTTATCGACTAGGATGAAATTACTACGGAGGAGTCCTTATTTAAAGCACGCTTGCGAGTGCTTAAAAGGAAGGGGAAAGACGTAGCTAAAGCATAAGAAAGAGTTGAAAAATATAGGAAACGACTTACTATCTAGACTAATAAGGTAAATAAATATATAATACATAAGGACGAATTACGACCTAGCGACTTAGTCCTCTTACTCGATATTAGAAGATTAAATAACCTAAGGAGGTAAGCTAAATACTAGATAAGGTAGTTAGGCCTATTCCGACTAATCTCATATACGAAGGTAGCCGGGAGCTATAGGATTAAAACACTCAACGGCATAATACTTAATAAGATAATACCTAGCGAGCACTTAAAGAAATTCGTAAAGGACGAAACGGGATAGTAGTCTTCGTCTACGGACGGATAGCTGCTATAGGATTAATTAGACTTAAGAAGGAAAAGATAAGACGAATAGACGAACGATATAGACGACCTACTTCTTTTACCTAGTAGAGAAGCATTAGATTAAATAATATTAAGACCCCGAAATAAAGAGACATAAGATTAAGACTAAGGATATAAAGATAATTACATAAGAACGTAGAAAAAAGGACTTAACTAAAGGATCGAAGTACGACTTCCCTAGCTTACGAAAGATAAAAGGGATCTATACGTAAGAGCTTTAAAGCATTTAATCATAAAGGAGTAAAGAGACTATAGCAACTAAGATCGGACGAGGACGTCCTTTCTTAGTTATAGAGGAGGTCCCTATAGAAGCAATATAAGAGGCGAAAACCCCGAAAAACAAAAAATAATAGACCGACCGAAATACGATAAAAGGGAGTCGCGGGCGTCCCTTTACCTTAACTATTAGCCTCCTTTAAGTTTATAGCCGGCCCGAATAGGTCCGGATCGTTAAATAGAAGACGAGGAGCGTTATAGTCGCTTAAGTACTCTAGGTAATATATTAGCCCGCTGCCTTTCGGAAGGTTGCACCCTTCTCTTCCCGTAAGACGGGAAGAGTTACTATTCCTGTTTCTACCCTAGTATCCGGGCAAAAGCCGCTAGCTATAAGTAAGAGCCTTTAACGCACTCTATATATAGTTTAAGTAAGAACTACTTAATGCGCCCTCTAAAGAGATATATTCGTAAAAGGGGAATATTACGTATTCGTTCGCAAAGGTAATCGTGGATTAATACGTTAATAAATACTTATTATATATGCGAGGGTTCTTAATCCTATATAATAATAGAAGGAAAGCCCGTATATACTTAAGCCTCTTTCCCAAAAGCTAGGAAAAGAAAAATCCATATAGTTAGGCTACCTCGGACGGAATATAGACGATACGGCGACGCTTAATAAGATTCTCGTATAAGGCCTAATCCTAAGGTCTAAGGAAGGTATTAAGGAGGTACTCTAAAGGCTTCCTACCCTTCACATCTGATTTAACGAAGTCTAGCGCTCGACTTAAGATCTTAAGGCGAATAACGACCTCGATATAGATCGGGAAGCCCTAGTGTCTAAGGTTATAACCGCCTTAGACAAACGTTCTTAAGCAACTATAAATCTTTTGCGACTACGAATTAGCAGACGATTAAGACTTAAAAGATTAAATAGTTCGTTACTATAAAATACTTAAGGCGTCGCGGAAAGATTATTATACAATAGTTCTACGATAAAAGAACGCTTATTAAAAAGTCTTTAGGTTTAAGAGACGTAAGGGAAAGCTTAAAGATATCTAAAAGGCCTTCGGCCTTTAAAGAAGATATATCGATAGGCATAGTCGCGAAAATAAGGATGCTTTAAAGAAGAAAGGAAGAAGAAAAGAAAGAGGGAAAATTGCGATCGGATAAGCCTAAGGGTAGGGAAAATAAAGATCGGATAAAGACTAATTGCGGATAAACTAGGGAAGAGAGAGGGATTTAAAGAATTATAGACGATAGAACGATTAGCTACTAAACCTACGTAGTAAAGCTTTTAGCCTAATACCTTAAAAGACAACGCGCGCTTTAGAAGGCACTCCTTATAAGAAAACCCCTATTCTACCTATATATACCCGCTTTCTTCCTTTTGCAATATAGACTATTTAATCGAAGAATAATAATAGACTAGCACGCGGTAGCACTAGGCAAAGCCTATAGGCTTTTAAATATAGTAACTACCTTCTATAGAAGACCAACCGGAAATATTAGAATGCCTCTTAAGGGCGTCTACGGGAAAGTCTATATTAAGGGAGGCGTAGGGAAGCATTATAGCCCCGATAAAGAAACGATAATCGATAAGATAAGAGTTAAAGCTTATCACGGGAGTTAACCTATATAGTTCTTATATAAATAAAACTAGCTAAAACGACTACGATAAGCGAAGGGCAACTATAAAATAACCCGGGATAAAGCCGAGAAAGCTTACTAATTTATATCCCCGATAAATAGGTTTTATAGGAGCAAAAGCCGTTAGTATCGATATACGAATAAGGTATATAATTTCCTTATATAAGTAAGCCGAAAAGAATAGGCCGAAGACGGTAGTTTAACTACGATACTATAAGTTATTACGAGAGGGGTAGAAGGTACGGTAGCTATAATAGACTAACCTATAACAATCTATATAGACGAGAACTAGATCCTAAGGAAGGCTATACTAGACCGCAACCTAGGCCTTTACTATAGACTTCACAAAGGAGAGGAAATACTAATATTTAGCTAGCCATCCTTTAACGCTGCGAATATTGCATTTAAAAGACGTTATATCGTCGGTACGGTATGCTTTATAAACGCTAAAGGCTACGATAGTATATATTAGATCGGATTTTTATAGGATAGGCGAGAGAGCTAACTTATTATCTTTAACGCTTTACGAGGTAGACGACGGCCTCGACTATTAAGGTTCTTACGAGTATAGCGATAGCTATTATATAGGACGGGATACCTGTATTTATTAGCCTTTACTAGCATCCCGACGAGAGAGCAAAAACTTAGTTAAGAATGCGGATATCTTGCCCTTACGATAATTTAACATTAGTATAAGGCCTTATCGGAATTCTATTTAAGTTCCTACCGAAGGTATACCTAGGCATTAAGATTACATAGGATAATTAATTCTTAAAGGAGCAACCCTACTAGGTCCCCGAATTCTCTTATAGGGACTAAGGATTCTTCCTAAAGGACGAACTAGACACTTACGAAGCAAGCTTAGCACGGACAATAATAACCCTATGCGCTATAGCAGGAAATAAATTAGGGATTAAAGACCTAACCCTGCTTGGATTTAGACCCCTCTACCGACTAAGTGCCTAGATAAGGGAATTTAAATACGCACATTAAGATTAAATCTTAATATTACTAGGAGGACTATGCCCTATCGAGGTAATCCCTATAGTAAGGATCTTTAACTATTCTAGGCTTATCTATAGCGGACCCGACCTAATTAATGTCTAGTTCGTAACTGAGTTTTAATATTAAGGACGAGTAGTAGAGTAGCGCCTATAGATTCCTTAGGAGACCTAAAGCCTCTACAATAGACGCTAGATATAGAGAGAACGACTTAAGAGACTCGCTATAAGCGCTATCTCCCTTTAAGCTTCGATATTAAGGGACTTATCCCTATTATCCGAGCTAAGCGGGACACTAAGCGGTATAGGAAACGCCTTTCGAGCCTAATTTGCTAGCCTACCTTATATTTATCTATCTACGCTAGTTATCGATTTACCCCTACGGATATAGGTTATCGCCCCGATCTTACGACCGACTATCACACTTAGCCTATAAGCAAAGACACCTATCCCTCCTAAGCAAGGACTAGCGAAGCTAAGCACGGCTTAGAAACGCAGATAGGGAATATAAAGCGACCTTAGCCGAATAACTTCTTTTAAGCAAGGTATCGCTAAAGTCCCTATTAGAAGTGTCGACGGGTTAGGCATATATAAGAACTATATCGAAGATAAGCAGGGATGCAATAGCTTAGGCCGACTAAGAACGGCTAGTCTAGCGATAACCCTCGGTCTCTAAGAGTTACTAGGCAAAGCAGTCAAACCGTACGAAAGAGTCTAGGCGATAAAGGAGGGAGCGAACTAGTTTATTTCCTTAATGCCCCTATAGATTATAAGAGTCGAAGCATAGACTAAGATATATAACGAGGTCGAGCGAGACTTAGCTAGACCGAGCACTTAGGATAGGAAAGACGCTTAAAACGCAAGAGCGTAGAGGAGGAGGTAAGGCTAAAAAGCCCCGATATTAATCGCGCCTTTATCGGAGATAGAAGGGCGCTAGGGAGGATTTTAGCAGGGCATTTCTCCCCCCCTATTTAATAAGGGGGAAAAGAGGGTTATATAACATACTAGTATAACCTAGGCGTATAAAAGGAAAGGAAAAGGAGGAAGCATTTAATTATATACATAAGATTAATATAATACGACTGAATTAACTTAATTCGCCCTCTTAAAGATTTAACGATTTCTCCTAAAGGACTTCTACCTATAAATTATTAAAGAAAAACAATTATTGCCGTATAGCTTCTACGATACTCGCATCTAGTCGGTATTAGCATAGTCAAATAATCCTAAAAATACGAAGAGACTAATCGAAATAGGAACCCGAAAAACATAATTTAAGAGATTGCTCTCGGGTAGGATATCCTAACTTACATAGAAATCGACTAGCCGAGGCTATAATACAACTACCCTACGAATTTCTACTATTCTTCCTAACCCTTAGTATAGCGACTACTGCGCTTGCTTTAGGGTGTGTGCCCTTTCCTCCGTTAAACTACGCTAAGCAGCCTTAGCCGATAAGGGCGTCGGTAGACTACTCGTCCGGCAACAGCCTTAGCCGACGAGGGCGTCGGTTCTTTACTATAGAGGAGGTGCCCGGCCACGCTAATAGGTTACGCTAAACGCCTGCCTATATATATGCGGATTTTATTTCTGGTTTTTCTTTAAGATGCCTAGGACCCCCTTTGTTATACCCTAATTAAATAGTCGGAGCAGCTTATAGGACCCTGCTAGTCCCGGAGCCCGGCAGCTAAATTAAGAGAGTCACCCGGCAGCTAATCACCGGCAGCTAAGTCAAGAGAGTCACCTACAGCTAAATCAAAAGAGTTACCTATAGCTAAGTCAAGAGAGCCACCTATAGCTAAGTTAAGAGAGTCACCTATAGCTAAGTTAAGAGAGTTACACGCAGCCAACCTAGCCGGCTTGCTTCTTCGGACCGGCTTCCTTCTTTAGACCGGCTTGCTTTTTTAGACTAGTTACTTCCCGGCCACGGCTTCTTTCCCGGCCACGACTTCTTCTTCTTAGGCACGACTTCTTTCCCGGGCTTAGCTTCTTTTACGGCTACGACTTCTTCTTCTTAGGCACGACTTCTTTCCCGGGCTTGGCTTCTTTCCCGGCCACGACTTCTTCTTCCGGGCACGGCTTGCTTTTACGGCACGGCTTCTTCCCGGGCACGGCTTCTTTCCTAAGCACGGTTTCTTTCCCGGACTATAAGCTCTCCCGGACCTAGCAGCCTAGCTATTACTTTTCTATGCCCCCTTTACTATTTAATTAGCTATACGCAATTACGGTTCCGCAACCCGGCAGCTTCTATAGTTATTACCGTAGTCCCTTTTTTATTCGGGCCACGTAGCTAAGAGCCCTCTTTTTATAGTTATTATCGCAGTCCCCTTCTTATTCGGGCCACGTAGACTAAAGAGTTATACGCAGACTAAGGAGTCCTACGCAGACCGGAGAGTCCCACGCAGACTAAGGAGTCCTATATCGACTAAGGAGTCCTACGTAGACTAAGGAGTCCTATATAGACTAAAGAGTCCTACGTAGACTAAGGAGTCCTACGTAGACTAAAGAGTCCCACGCAGACTAAAGAGTTATATAGACTAATAGCCTTTTTTATAGTCTTGACTGTAAACCCCCTTTTCATTCGGGCTACGTAGAGAGTCACGCAGACTAAAGAGTTATACGTAGACTAATAGACTAAAGAGTTACACGCAGACTAAAGAGCACTTTTTATAGTCTTTACCGTAAACCCCCCTTTTATTCGGGTTACGTAGGAGTTTAATACGAGAGTTATACGTTAATTAGAATATTATATCGACTTAATGGTTATACGTAAGAGAGAGAGCTACGTAGGCATACGCAAGAGAGAGAGCTACGTAGGCCACACGCACGTAGGAGAAAGCCACGCAGGCTATACGCAGCAAGAGAGAGAGCCACGCAGGCACACGCAAGAGAGAGCCACGCAGGCACACGTAATTGAGAGCCATGCAGGCACACGTAAGAGAGAGCCACGTAGGCATACGCAAGAGAGAGCCACGCAGGCACACGCAAGAGAGAGCCACGCAGGCATACGTAAGAGAGAGCTACGTAGGCCTATGTAAGAAAGAAAGCCACGCAGTTATACGCAAGAGAAAGCCACGTAAGCACACGCAAGAAAGAGCCACGCAGGCATAGGCAAAAGAAAGCCACGTAGGCATACGTAAGAAAGAGCCACGTAGGCATACGTAAGAAAGAGAGCCACGCAGTCTACGCAGTAAGAGAGAGAGCCACGCAGGCTATACGTAAGAGAACTATATAAGCATACGTAAGAGAATCACGCAATTATACGCAAAAGAACTATATAATTATACGTAAGAAGGCCACGCAGCTATACGTAAGAGAACCACGTAGTTATATATACGTAAGAGAGTCACGCAATTATATATAAGAAAGCCACGCAGCTATAATAAAATAGAATAAAGGAACTATTTAATTACGAGCAGCCGAAGCTACTGCTACGAGATTAGCCTAAGCCCGAAATAAGAGATCTACCGGAAAATTACTATAGAAATCACCTTCTATATTAACATTATCGACTCCCCTATTGCTTTCCATCGGGAAATCCCCGGTTCTTCCCTAGATTCTACTATACAATTCCACGGGCTTCTACGGGAATTTACCCCGCACTTCTACGGTCTTCTACCGTAGAATTCTAATTCCCTTCTACGGAAATCTCTTCTTGCTTCTACGGTCTTCTACCGTGGAATTCTAATTCTCTTCTACGGCTTCTACCGTAGAATTTATATGCCTACGGCTTCTACCGTAGAATTCACTAGTCCTTCTAATAGACTATTGCGTTATTGATTTATTTATTGCTAACTATATGACTATTTATCGTACGGATACGATTTATTGTTTACGACCGGCGCTTCCGACCGGCGACTCCGTCCGACTTTTTCCTTTACCTCTTTTCCTTAGGTCTACGCGGCTGTTTTTATCCGAGGGATTTCCTTATATATAGAGATTAGTTAGCCCCTTTATTATAAAAGATAAGAGCTATTATTCTTAGTGACTTATATTATTTATAGCTTTTAATCCTTCTATATAGGCTGTTTTAGCCTTAGAGCCTCTCTTCCTTCTAATTGCTATCACCTAAATGTCGAGGACCCGACTGCCCAGCGTTCTTTAGTTAAAAGCCCGGCCGAACTTCTCTATACATAGAGAGTTCTAACGGCTTATATTTTCAGCCTGCTATACCACGACTTACGGTAGTAAAGCCTTTGCCTTTACATCTAGCGAATCGACTTACGGAAGACTAGTATAATTCTTTTTAAGGAGCGTTATTCATTTAGCGAATCGACTCGCGGAAGACTAGTTAGTACGTTTACCCTATTCTATTAGTGTTTTCCTATACTTAGTTTAGTTTTTACCGTTTACTTATATATTTTTCCTGCTTCTAACCAACCTTTTACGGTGATTTTACTATATATTTACCTACGTTACCGTATCTATTATAGCCGACATTAATTTAAAGACTATCTTAAATAGACTAGCGGACTAGGATTAATAGATCTTAACGATCTAGAAATACGCATTCGCCTAGGGGATTTAGGAGAAAATCGACCCTTCTATTATACTTAAACTTTAGAAACTCTTATTGTCTCTTCCCGTAGAACTAATAGCTAGAATAGTTAATACGGCCGTTACTAATATTACTAGTTTATCTATAGAAGAACTTAGGAGGTTTAAGTTTCTCCTTTCCCGGTATCGCATATTGCTTTAAGCCTATAAGGATTAATAGAAATCTCTTACGTTAATCTAGCAGTTTATCGTTTAGAATATCGGGAACTACTACTTAACGATTGCCGACGAATATAAGGTTTCTAAAGAATTAGCTTTACTATAGCGGTATATAAAGCCGACTTCGTAAACGCAATAGAAGACTATTCTTACGTAGTTCTATACTATTTTAAAGGCACCGGACCGGACGGATATTACGATATAGATTTTTAACTAGCAGAAGGTCCTTACCGATACCCGGCGAATTAAGTTGCCGGAATCGGAAGGTCTCCGGGCTATATAGCTTTTTCTTAAAGCTATTTAGCCACTTTCCGGTCCATTCGTAGAATACTAAACAAATAAGATAGAGGATAACGCTAGACTAGATAAGCTAGGATAGAAGGAGTTATTCCTAGACGGATTTAAGATATCCGAACTTTTCGAGCGCTTGTAGGCCTTAAAGGCTGCGACTAAAGCGCTAAAAACCAACGCGTTTGCAAAGTTCTAAGGCTAGGGAATATAGTCCCTAGCCGCGGAATCCACGTATAAATCGGCAACTACTTTAGCAGCTGCGTCCTTAGATAAGGATAAAGGCAAGAAAAAAGATAGTCCGCTATACACTTACGGAGAATAACACTATTTCCGATAGTGTTATTACTTTAACCCTTCCGTTCGACTTCTATCTAAGAAACCTAATAAGGATATTTAAAAAGCTATAGATGATTTCCTTAAGGTTCTAGCCAATAAGGCTAGAGTTAACGCTATACTTCTTCGCGACGAAGAGTAGCGGAAGAACAATAAGGCTAAAATAAAGACGGTTTAAGCTACGGCTGCCGCTAACGTTCTTATAACCTTTTTACTACTAGTTGCTCTATAGACTACCGTAGAATACCCGTTAAGGGATTCTTTTATTATAGATTTAGGGTCTAATAGACATATTTGCAATAATAGGGAGCGTTTCTATAACTTCTAGCCTTCTTCCGAGTATATACTCGCAGGCAGTAGAAGCACTCTAATTCTTAGGATAGGCCCGGTATTTATACGCATTTCGACGGGCACTTTTTACCTTAGTTAAGTAGCATATATCCCGTCCTTTTATATATCCCTTTATTTACTTCGTCTTCTTTATAAGGCGAATCTTTCGTAGAACCCGCAGACTAAATAGATCTCTCCTTTAACCCGCACCATTTGTATAATAGAGCTAATTTACAACTAGTATATTATCGAATATAACCTATTAATACCTTCTACTACGCTTTTAACTATTCTAACTATTGCTTCCGTTCCTTCTATAGATTGCCCTATAGAAACCCCGGTTAGAGCACCTTTTTCGGCTACTATACCGGATTCTACACTAATAAGTATAAAGAAACTTTCTCTTTAGCACTAACGACTTAGACATCCGAATAATAAAGCGCTTTCGAAAGCACTCGGAATACTATAGTCGGTGACCTTTAATAAGATAATCTCTTATAAGCCTTATAAACTTACGTAGGCTAAACGAATTATTAATCGCGAACCGCCGCTTTTTAAGGCGACGTTTCCCTTTTCTAAGGTGTTTTACGATATCTTTTCTATATATAAGAGTTATAATAACAAAAACGTTATATTTCTTATTAAGGATGACTATACGAAGCTTATTTTTCTATATGCGCTTTTAGACGCTTATATAGACGAGCTGATTTTATGCTTTAAGAGCTTAGGTCGGTATATTAACCGATAATTCTTACTTTCTATCGGTACGATCTATCGGGATAACGACCGAGCCCTTCGGCGGGATTCTTAGGATTTTATTAATTAGTAGGGTATTTATAATGAGTATTGCTATTTGTACGGTAAGAAATCTCTATTTGTACGGTAAATCAAGGAAATCTCTACTTTTTCGGCGCGCACCCCTAACGCCTATGTCCCGCCACTAAAATTAGGTAGAGGTACATGGCAATTGAGAGGGCCGCGTAAATCGTGAATTTTCTATCCCTAATTCTACACCGCGTATTCGTATGTAAAGTAAAGCTATCACAATAGAACAAATTCCCGCTTAACGGCCCGTTAAAGAGCCTTATAGAGACGAAGAGGCCCCCCGTCCGAATGCCTACGAACCCGATGACTACGATAGCCCGCCGATTCTACCCCTACCGCTATTACCGACCTTTAATACCTATAATAAGCTCTACGGCTTCCTTTAGACGTTCTATCGCGAGAACGGCGCCGCTATCGTTAAGATAAACAGCTCTAATAAGCGTACGATTAACGGCTAGCTAGTTCTAACCTACGTTATGTTTATATGCGATTGTAGGCCTCGACGAGCCTCGAAAAGCGCTAGGCTCCGTAAAACCTCCTCTATAAAGCTCGACTATCCCGTTACGATTATAGCCTTAGCAATAAAGCGTTTAAGCTAGAAGTAGACTTACCGCGTTAATCACGATAGTTAGTAGCACAATTATAGGCAGTTAATTAATCCCTCGGTGTATAATATGCATCGTCGACGAACTATTACGTAGCAAGAGCTTAAGAGCAGGCTATCTAAACTTCGAGCCGTTCCCGCTCGCGAGATCGCATTAATTCTTAGGGAATTAACCGCCGAAGAGTCTTTCTTTCGGCAACGCGATATCTATAACGACCGACAGAAGATCCACGCCGTAGCCCTTAGTAGGAAGACTGCCACCTAAGCCTTTATCGCCTACCTCCGAGACGCCGGCCTTAAATATGTCGTTAAGCTCGCTAACGCCGAAAGCGAGGCTAACGGCGATAGCGATAGCGACGGCGACAGCGATAACGGCCGGAAGGTTAAGGCTATCTTCTAGATATACCCTTAGTGCGAGAAGATATAGAAGCGGTTCCTTAAGGTTCTCGGCCTTAACAATACATATAACACCAACCGCTTTAAGATGTTTCTCTTCTAGGCTATTAAAATCACCGATTAGCATTCTATTGCTAACTTCGCCTTTAGCCTTATTAACACGGAAAAGGAGGAGGGCTTCTAGTGGCTAGCAGAGCGGCTTAACGAGCTACGACTAGAGGTCGGGGCTATAGAGCCGACTGTTATTATTATAGATAAGGAAAAGGCCCTTAAAAACGCCCTCTCGAACGTTTTCCCCTCCTCGTAGTAATAGCTTTGCGTATAGCATATTAACGCTAATATCTACGCGAGAATAAAGACGCGGTGGAGGGAGCCTAGCTGCGACGACGACGACGACGACGACGATAACGACGACGAGGCTAACGAGGCTAACGGCGATCCTAACGGACGAGCTCGTATACAATAAGAGGCAGAAGAGGCAGAAGCGGTAGGGAACGCACCCCCCCCTCCGGCCGATAAATACACCCGTAAGAGTATGTTCGCAGCTTAGAAACTTATGATCTACGCTTCTACGGAAGAAGAATTTAAGGCCAAATAGAAGACTTTCGATAAGACCTACGGAGAGCTCTAGGCCCGCATTATTAGGTATATCTCGAAGGAATACATGCCTTAGCGGGAGCAATAAGCCGCCTGCTTTATTAGTAGGTATCGCAACTTCGGCTAGAGAGTCAACAGCCCCGTAGAGACCGCCTATAAAGACGTTAAATCGTACCTTCTTATAGGTATAGGAGACCTCTTTTACCTCTATACCGCCTTACTCTAGATAATCGAGAATAAAGAGCGCTACTATAAGCAGGAGGCTAGCCGGTAGTAGGGACGGCAGCGGCTCTTATATAGCGGCTAGAAATAGCTTAGCTAGTTAACTAACTAGATCACGTATTAGGCTATTAACATACTTGCCGTATAGCACCGGCTTGCTCTAGCCGCGATGCCCTTAGAGGAAGGGAAAGAGCCGCGGGAGCTAATCCCGCTACCGCATTATACTAGGCGATTTATACAATAGTAGGGGCTTCCTTATGCCTACGTTATTCTCGAGCGACTTAAAGCTAACCCTCCGCTTCCGCTTATTAGGCTTAATATTCTTCCCTAGTAGTGGCTTAAGAAGCCTTTAGTACGATTCCCCCCCCTTGTCTATATAAACGATGCTAATAACGACCTTTAGGACCTCGAGGAGCCACTCCTCCGTATCCTTAACCCCGACGTAGTATAAACGCTTAAGGGCCGGCCTAGCGCTGCGAAGAACACTAGTCTAACTATGCCCTCGACCTTATAACACTAAGAGGAAGAGGAAGGCCACGATTAACAGGCACTAGCAGCTTCCTAAGCAGCCTTACAGCCACGTAGACGAGGACGAGGACGAGGGATATAGAGGCGGCTGCCGCGGTTAACATAGGCTAGTACCCGCCGACTTAACGCAAGCGTACGGCGCATACGTATATAAAATAAGGTCGACGAGATATAGGCATCTTAAGCGTTATAAGGACAGGCGTTATAAGGAAGATCGCGTGCACGCGTAAATACACAGGCAAGGGGATCTCGAGGAAGACAGGCTAAGGGAGGAGGAAGAGCTACGCCGGCGCCGTTAGCCTCGCCGTCGCCGTCTGTTAAGGAGGTTGTTCCAGCTACGCAGTCAGGGGCGGACTAATTGACGGGCCGATTGTACGCATATCTCGCGGAAGACTTTAAACATGCGTTATTTAAGCTCTTTCACACGCGTTGCTATAACTGTTGAATTGCGCGCTGCTATGACTATTGAATTAAATTAAGGCTAGGGACGATTTGCGCGGCCCTCTTAATTGCTATATACCTCTACCTAATTTTAGTGGCGGGACATAGGCGTTAGGGGTACGCGCCGAAAAAGTAGAGACTTTAGGCGTTTACCGTACAAATAGAGATTTCTTACCGTATAAATAGCAATACTCTTTATAATAAGCCTACTGCACCCTATACACCCGCTTAAAATAGCGCTGCCGAACGAGCGAGGGGGGTAATATCTACGAAAGCTCGATCTATAAGGATTAAAGCAAATTTGCCTAAGCATTTATAGATAGAAACATAGAAAACTATAGTGTATTTACACAATCGGATTCTAGCCCGATAAGCAGCTTCCTTTACGTCTTTCCTATCGAAGTGGATTTCCCCGATAGAGATTCTTTACGACTAATTAAGGGATTACGACCGGAATATACCGGCTTTTCTCCTTCCTTAACTATTATAATTTAGTTATTTTCGAGCTTTTAGCTATAAAGCCTACCTACTAGCTACTAAGGCCTTAACTAGCACGTAGAAACGTAATCTTAAATAAGAACCTTATATAAAGGTTAGTTACTTAGTCGGGTATAATTCTACTAATATTTTTCGTATATAGATCCTATAGAGACGGGAGGTTCGTTAAGTTTGTAATATAACGTTTAATAAGACTTAGTTTTTCACCGCGTCTAAAGCATCCGAACCGCTAATATAGGTATTATTACCGGCATTTCTGCTATATATTGCATTGCATAGGAAGAAGAGTAAGATAAGGCAGAATTCTAGTTAACGCTAGTATTGCTTCCTAATAAGCATATTAGTCTAGAAGACGTTTTAGCCGATGGCAATCCTTAGCTCCCGACTCTTAACTAAACCCCGGAACTACCGGCGGACGTTTTTAAGAATATACGGGATTTCTAACCCGATATCTCTACCCTTTCCTTAACTATAACTATAGAACCTATAGACCGTCTTAAGGTATAATTGCCTTAAGCTACTTCTCGATCTATAGATTATAATAATACTATTCCTATAGATAGTCTACGGACGTTAAGGTTTATAGGGGATTTACGCCCTACTCGTTTAAACCGTTTTTCGGGTCGATATCCCGCATTCGCCTACGTTAGGCATTTACTAGCTAATAGCACCGCTTTTACGGCTATATTCGCTACTTCTCTTAAACTTAGGAAGATATACAAACGGGACTTACCTATGCTTTTAAGGTTTTAGTCTAATCTCGAGACGCATGTATATAGACCTAAGTTTACAGCCGCTAGAAAGGTTAAATAGGACTCCCTTTATTAGCGGAAGACCTTCTTTCCTTCGCTTACCCTAAGAGCAAACGCCTTTATACGTCTTCTTTTATTGACTTAGGCATTTTATTATAAGTTTAATAAGTACGGCTACCTTAGGAAGTTTAAGTCTCGCCTTTATATACGAGGAGATCTTTAACCGTCTAGCGGAAATAAAACCTACGCTATTACGCTTACTATGCGAAATTTTCGCATTATAATTACTATTGCCGCTAAGTTTAGCATAAAAACCCGCTTACTTAACGCGGTAAACGCCTTTACGAATGCCGATCTAGATAAAGAAGTATATATCTACTTCCTAGACGGATTTAAGGTATTTAGTTTTATAATTCGGTTAATAAAGGCTTTATATAGGCTTCGCCGTTCGCCGCTTCTTTAGCAATAGGAATTATCCGGATCTCTTACCGAACTAGGCCTTTAGTAGAGTGTAGAAGACCTTTGCATTTTTATATCTACTACGAGTAGTATTATTACTTTCTTCTTTATAGATAATATTATTATCCTTTTCCGTAGGGAGTACCGTAAGGCTACTAACGATTTTATTTATCGCTTTAGATAGAAGTATATAATTACCGACCGCGGAGAGCTTACCTATTTCCTTAGGATAAGAATTATCTAGGACCGTAAGCAGCGAAAGCTATAGTTATATTAGGATATTTACCTAGATAAGATTGCCCTTAAGTTTAGTTTAATCCCTACTTCTACGGTTCTACGGCCTATTTCGACCCTTTGCCCGTTCTTACTTCTAGAAAAGCTAAAGAAACATTAGGGTTAAGCTACGGATGACTTAATCTACTACTTTTAGTCTTTAGTCGGTTCCTATCATTACGCGACTATTGCTATATATCTCGATACTATAAAATCGTCGAATTCTTTAGCGGAGTATATATAGAACCCGTCTACGCTTTATATTACTAAGAGATCAAGATAAAGACTACTGGTAGAGGATCACAGAGATGCAAGAAGTGTGAAGATTGGAGCAGAATTGAGAGAGAAAGCGGTTGTTGAATTGTTGGTGATGGTCTGTCTAGCTGGGGACATCGGCGCCTTCTTATAGCCAAATATCTTGGGAACCAGGGTACATATCAATTGACTTATTGTGCCGTCTGATAGCGCCATTTCCGGAGAAAAGAACGCGCATAAGACATCGCCGATATGTCGCACCGTTGTCGCGGAGTTATTGTTGCGGAATGGAGGGTAGTTCTAAGCGAGACATGTGAGTACCGACGTATCTGTCTTAGCACCCACACCTTATGCTATAACTCCTGTATCTTGTCACCCCGACTAGCTAATGCAACCGGGACATAAGTATGTTATGCAACATTGAACGGTGGATTTTATGCATATTATTATGTACCTATACAATATCTGGTTCGGGAGATATTTGCTCCCTTATAATATTAAGCTCGCTAAAAGCTTAGTAACTTACTTATACGAATCGCGTTTCCTTACGATTAAGTTTTAGGATATAGACGAGCAAGAACTTATTATAGCGTCTAATACCGCGTATGCCGACGACCCGGATACTCGTTATTCTTCTAAGGGCTACTTTATTAGCCTATTTAACGGTCTAATCGCATAGAGTGCTAGGAAATAATCTACTATTACTATATCTTCTACCGAAGCCGAACTTCTAATAGTCTCTTCTACCGCGAAAGAGCTGATTTCTATTCTTCGTTTGTTTAACGATATTTCCTTATAGCTAGATATTCTTATTCCTACTATTTAGTATAATAACACCTAGACAATTCGCCTAGTTTCCACCGAGATTCTAAAGATTAAGACCGCGTTAAAGCACATTGAGATTTACAACTGCTAGGCCCGACGAGATTCTTACGCAATACCTTTAATATTAAATATATCCCTTCTAACTAGATAGTTGCGGATAGATTAACTAAGTTACTTCTACGACAACGTTTCTAGACGTTCCTTAGCTAGCTTCGACTTATAGATATTTCTTCTAAGATTAAAGAAGAAGTCGATAATAATTCTAATTAGCCGGAATTTATTCCCTTCTAGCTAAGGGGGTATGTTATTATTATCGACTCCCCTCTTGCTTTCTATTGGGAAATCCCCGGTTCTTCCCTAGATTCTAATATAGAGTTCTACGAGCTTCTATAGGAATTTACCCCGTACTTCTACGGTCTTCTACCGTGGAATTCCAATTCCCTTCTACGGGAATCTCTTCTTGCTTCTACGGTCTTCTACCGTAGAATTCTAATTCTCTTCTACGGCTTCTACCGTAGAATTTATATGCCTACGGCTTCTACCGTAGAATTTACTAGTCCTTCTAATAGACTATTGCGTTATTGATTTATTTATTGCTGACTGTATGACTATTTATAGTACTAATACGGTTTATTATTTACGACCGGCGCTTCCGACCGGCGATTCCGTCCGACTTTTTCCTTTACCTCTTTTTCTTAGGTCTACGCGGCTGTTTTCATCCGAGGGATTTCCCTATATATAGAGATTAGTTAGCCCCCTTATTAGAAAAGACAAGAGCTATTATTCTTAGTGAATTGCATTATTTACAGCTTCTAATCCTTCTATACAGGCTGTTTTAGCCTTAGAGCCTCTCTTCCTTCTAATTGCTATCACCTAAATGTCGAGGACCCGACTGCCTAGCGTTCGATATTCTAGAATGCCTCTTTCCCCCTTTTTCCTTCCTCTCTCTCTCTTCCCGTTCCTCCTTTTCGTCTCTCTAGAGCTCCTACCGCTCCGACGGACTCTAGGGAGTGTGATTAAGGGTAGCCGTCGTCCTCGTTAAAGTAGATACCTAAAAGGGACTATTATTCGCGTTATCCGACCGCTCTACGGCATCGCGGAATCTAATGTTTATTAGTTCTTATAAGTGAGTAGATATCTCCCGATTGGTTTATCCTACCGGTGAATAAAGATATGCATTAGAACTACCGTGCATTATTGCATATAATATAAGTCACCCGGCTGCATTAGCTGCCCGGATGCTCGAGATACCGAATGCCGAAGCATATAGTGTGTGTAGTGACTAATATACGTATAGTCTATAGTTAGGCCCCGGTTAACTAGGGTTACCTATACTACCTTCTATTACTCGCGTAATTAATTACGCAATAACTAGGATGCTATACGAGGTTAGACTATATACACCTTATATAGAATTAATAGCGCTTTCTATCCTAATAATTAGTTAAATTATATATACCTTTATTCCTATATAATTAGCTATATAACGGGATCTTAGTCCGCACTTCGCAGCGAACACGGGCCGCATCCGGCCCGACGTCGAGATAGATAGACGTTGTATAGGTTTTCCCCTAGGCCGCCTAGTTTTTCCTATGCTAGCTAAATGCAGGGGCACTAGGCCCGTTAGAGCAGCTAGAGTACTTTAATAATAATAATAATAATAGTCCGCACTTAGATAGACTATTACTAACCAATTCTATATCCTCTTTTCTCTCTTATCCTTGTATCTTTCTTAACGCTTTTTATACTACTATAATCCTCTGCCTTTAAGCTTCCCTTTACGCTTTTATTAGTTATAATCCCTATCTTTGCTTAAGCTTTAAGTTGCTTCTTACTTAAAGCCTCCTTTAGATCCTCTAGATTACTCGCTATTATAGAAAAATAACCGTCTCTCCGCTCTAACCTCCTCTTTGCCTTTTTACGCTCTTTGCCTTCTTAAGCTACCCTTAGTTTATATATATTACTACTTTTGTAGGAATAAGGGATATCCGTTCTTTAGGCACGATTGCAATCCACGTGATCAAATGGATCACGTGTAGGCAACGCCTAAACGGATGCGCTATTAACTATACGATGCATCGTATGCATTAGGGACCCCGGTAATAGCGTTACTAACTCGGCCGCCCTTGCGACAATTAAGTTATTAACTCAATCGCCCTTATAGGCATAGCCCCGACGTCGTAAGCAAGGCTCGCAAAGGTCCGGCTTTAGGCCCTATTAATATACGCGTTTGTGGCCTATATAAAGGGGCTATTCGTCGCCCCTTAGTTAATAGACATTATAGACTAAAATCTAACTAGTTTGCAACCCCTTTGTTTGTTTTAACTAACTAATATTAATTAGTGATTAAACGATTAATCATAGATTGGTAAGGTAGAAGAGGCAGAGCCTAATCGTCGAAAGTGCACGGATCTTTATCCCCCGCGGATTCTATTGCCTGCACTTAGAGACGATCCTTTATGCTAAGAATAAGGAACCTACGCGAGTTAGAGCCGACGCTAGCTCTCGGTAACCGCCGATAAGTTCTTTCCTAGCTTTTGTTTAATCCCGTCTCGCTTTAAGAAGAAG
The DNA here is from genome assembly GCA_012934285.1 of Ophiocordyceps sinensis. Taxonomy (NCBI): domain Eukaryota; kingdom Fungi; phylum Ascomycota; class Sordariomycetes; order Hypocreales; family Ophiocordycipitaceae; genus Ophiocordyceps; species Ophiocordyceps sinensis. The sequence goes on along the minus strand of JAAVMX010000004.1, from coordinate 9,690,101 downwards.
AAGAGTTACGTCGAATAATAGTGCGTCCGTAACGTAAGACAACCTTCGTAACGACCCTCGCGATCTCTTTTAACAATAATAATAGTGTGTTTTATTTAATCACACTATATCGGACCCTACCGATAACCCTAACGCTCCCCGTCCTATACCGGAAGCAACTAGGCCTAATAATAACCCTTTTCCCGGTTGGCTAGCAGGCATTAATATCCTCGGTTCGAACTAAAATAAAGCTAATATTGCCTTCTAGGAGATAGACGTTACGTATAATAATATAACCCCCGCCGCCGTAAAGCCGCTCATCCGGTGGTTCCTTAAGCACCGCTTACTATAGCAGTTCCGGGCCGCGATAGCCCTTGCGGAGAAGATAGACCGCCGTAACGCCGGCGGGGGGGAGCTCCGGGAGCAGGACGACGAGGCTCCTAGCGCTAGCCCCCTTTAACGTTTGTGTGTGTTTGTGTGTGTTTGTGTATTCGATTGTGCGCTTACTAAGATTTATTTTTCTGCGTTCTAACCCGCTAGGCGGGGCCCCGGCCCGCACCCTATCGCCCGCGTGCCGTCTGCGCGCCGGCTTTACTAAGTCAGACTGTCCGCCCGACCCCGACGCCCCCGGGCCTGCCCGGGCGGGGTAACCTTCATTAGGCACTAGACCGGCGGCAGCAACCAAACTCAATTAACCGCAGCGAACATAGGCCGCATCCGGCCCGACGTCGAGATAGATAGACGTTATATAGGTTTTCCCCTAGGCCGCCTAGTTTTTCCTATGCTAGCTAAATACAAGGGCACTAGGCCCGTTAAAGCAGCTAGAGTACTTTAATAATAATAATAATATAATAACATAAATAAGAAAGTAGTTATAACTTACGTAGCTTAGTTTATTATTACTAATATCGGCTCGACTATTTATAGATATAAACTATTCTTAGACTTTTAAGAACACTTTAACGGATAGATAGAGGCTATATAGAACCGGGTAGATAAACATTTTAGGAAGACCCTTAAATCCTTCCTGCGAGCCCGTAGGATCTAGACCGGCGCTAAAAACCTTAGCTACCTAGCATCGTTTTTAATGCTTTAGCGCCTATAGATTCCCCCGATTTAGCTAAAGGACGAACTACTATTAGAATAGTTAAAGTTCTACGATAAGCGAACCTAAGACTTCGTAAGGAATACATCCGTTGTAGCCCCGGCTGCTATAACTAACCCTCCTTCCCTAATCGTCTTAGGCACGGCCCTAACGGCACCTCTTACTGCCTTAACCCTAGCTCCTATAGTAACCTTTGCGACGGTACTATCTACGCCCGCGGCTATCCCCTTTACGCCTCCGACCGCCCCGGTAGTTACATTCGCGCTAGAACCCTCTTTTGCTTTAATAAACTCGATATATACTACCTCCGTCGATCCCGGCTCGTACCCGCGAGATTAAATCCCCGGCACGTTCCTAAACCCTTAGGCCCTTCCGTTCCGAGATATATTAGAAACGCTAATAACACTTCACCCGACTTTATATTAGTTCTCTAAGACCCCTCCGATTAATATAACGTTAAAGGCAGCCTATATAATAGTGCCCTTTTACGACGTTCTAAATAAGGAGATAGACGTAGACCTTCCGCAAAAGTTTATTAAGTTATAGGATAAAAGCAAGAATTATATAGGGGAGCCCTATAACATTCTTAATAATAAAGTCCGTATCTTTACGGACGTTTGTTATATAGTTAAAGCCCGGCCCGGCTATTTCTATGCCCTCTTTCCCTAGATCCTTACCGGCCGAGCCTAGGACTACTATATCTAATATATAGAGTAGGATAGTATATTTAGGCAAGCCTACGACCTGCTAAAGGCTTACTTCGATACTAAAGTAAACTATTAATACTATTAGGTAGATTAAAGCACTATTACCTTTAAAAAGCTACGATTTAGGCATTTAAATAAGACCTAATAGGAAGTCCTATAGACCCTTTTTAATAAGCTATAACGATGTTAACGCGCCTTAGGATTTAAGTTCGCTAGAGACCTCCCCTTCCGTACTATATTGCTTAACGCGTGCCGAAACGTCCCGGAATTTAGCTACACGCTATATAGCCCCCTTTAGACTACGGAAAAGCTATTCTCCGCGCTGCGTTCCTCCTTAGAGACCTATGTATCGATGTAAGCCGAGAACGGCACGTCCGGCACGTTTGTATAATATTATCGTAACGAGGTAATAAATATAAATAATAAATATAATTTATTAGGCGTATTCTACACCGACCGAAGATATACTAACAACCGCGGCAACGGCCGTAGATTTAGCAGGAGCAGCGGACGGAGCTACCGCAGCCCTCGTAGCGGCGGTAGTAGCTTTAGCAACCGCTAATAGTCGAGGAAGTGCTTTGTTTATTAGAAGGAAGGCTGCTAGTCGATAAAGCATACCCTAGAGGAACGAGCTAGGTCTAAGGCTTAATACTACGCGCAATGCCTTCTAACCGGCAACCCTAGCATAGGATTTAAGGCCTATCTTACCGAATATAAAGGTAACGAGACTCTATAGGCCGCTATCGAGTGGCGTAACGATAAGGCTAATAACGACGAAGAACTAACTAAGTAGCAAGCCTCGTAAACCCTATATTAGCAGTCCTTTAACTATTTAATTATAGGCAAAGACGTATAAGGGATAGACTAGTTAGGCGTTCCGGCTACCTAATTCGTCTTCGACCGTTACTTAAAGGACCGTTTTTACGGTATCCTCGTAGACACTAGAGCAGCTATAGTCTCTACGGTAGGCTAAGACTAGTATCTCGCCCTATAATAAGAAGACCCCTCTATCGTGCTCGACGAGTCTACCGCCGGCTAAGTATATATTAAATTCGGCAGCGGCGAGGACGTGCGTTCCCTCGGCTCTGTTGCCCTCGAGACCCCTATTAGCCGTATTACTTTCTACGTGCTAAGAACGACGACCCCCTTCCTCCTCTACCTAGCTAATATAGATCGCTTAAGCGTATACTTTAATAATACTACCGATACGATTATCGGTCCTAGTGTTAGCGTCCCTATTATCCGTAAATAGGGATATCTATAGTTCTTCTTTAATAAGGAAGAAAACGCAGTCGTCTTCTTAACTAAAGCCGAGATACAAACGCTCTACCGCCGATTTAGCCCCCCGGCCGTTAATAGACTTTATTACCTATTAAAATAAGCAGGGCATAACGATATCTTAGTAGAAATACTTAAGGATATCTTAAAATTCTGCTATTACTGCTAGCTTTACGCACCGGCCCCCCTAAGGTTTAGGTTTATACTAAAGGATAACTAAGAATTTAATTTCGAGGTCGTCGTCGATATAATATACCTAGAGCTCGGGAGTAGCACCCGCCTAATGCTATACGCGGTCGATATAGCGATATCTTTCTAAAGAGCGCGATTCCTCCCGTCTATATCGGCTAAGGATATATAGGAGACACTTAAGGCACTATAGATCGATATATACCTCGGCCCCTTTAACTTTATCCGGCATAACGTAGGCACTAACTTCGCCTTAACTAAGTTTCGTAACGAAGCTCGCATTATAGGTATCACGTATACCTAGATCCCCGTTAAGGCATATTAGTCTATAGGTAAGGTTAAAAGGTATTATAGCCCGCTCCGTCGTGCGTTTTAAATAATATACGCCGAGATCGGTAGAATAACGGCCTGTAAATCCGTCCTATAAATAGCTATTAAAGCCGTAAACGATATAGCAGGACTAAACGGCCTCGTCCCTACGCTCCTCGTCTTTAGAGCATACCTACGGATGACTTAGGACTCCCCTCCTTCGGCAACTACGGTATAAAGAGCCGCGACTATCTAAAAGGCTATAAAAGCCTTACGGTAGCTCTCCGCCGCGCGATAAGTTAGGGATAGCCTATAAGCTCGAAACGGCCCCTTAACCCTTAACACTCTATTACTACCGCTATAGAGTAAAGTCCGCGTCTAAAAAGAGAAGCGAGGATAGTAGGGTCTATATAAGATTGCCTTTATTAACGGCTACGACGTTACTATCGAGACCGTTAACGGCCCTATAGTCTTCTGTTCTACCCTTATGCAGCTGTACTACTATAGTAAGGACGATACCCTAAATCCCCCTGCCCTCGATGATATAGACACCCTCTCCGAGGTCGATTCTTCTGCTCTAGACGAAATTCCCGAGCTAGACCTTTCCCCCTCTCTAGTATAGGCACTACCGGCTCCGCCGTAGCCCCGCAAACGCGGACGTCCCCCGGGCTTAAGGAATAAGCTAAAGACCGTAACCTTCTATAATTAATTCCTAGTTAAGAAGGAAGAGGATACACTACGGCTTTCGACTAAGCTACGCAATAACGGCGTTATTACTATACCTAGCGCCCTTTTTAAAGAATCCGACTAACGAGAGATTAACGATCTTATAGCCCGCGGAGTGTTTAGCTTCGAATAGTACGATGAATCTATCTATAGGCAGCACCGACTATTTCGGTCCCGAATAGTCCGGGAAGTAAAGGGTCGTAACGTTAAACCCTATAAAAAGTCCCGACTAGTAATCTAAGGCTATAGCGATATAGAGAAAAGCTCGCTCCTAACCTATTCCCCTACTATTTAACGTATTAGCTAGCGCTTAATCCTAGCCCTTACCCCCGCCTTACTTCGCCGAGGCATAAGCTTATCCCTACGCGATATTACATAAGCCTATCCCTAAGCTTAAATAGAGCTTAATCGTATAGTATTAGCGGCTCTTCCGATAGAGCTCTAGGGCAAGTACCTAAAGGGCACTATTATAAGAGTTATTAGACCGTTATACGGTCTTATAGAAGCCGGTGTATATTAGTAGAAAACCTACTATAAGCACTACGTTAAGAGCCTTAATATAGCTCCTTCCACCTATAACTTGTGCCTTTTAATCACGAATTAGGGACTAGACGACTTTAGCCTTATAGGAATATAGACCGATAATACCCTAATGCTTGGTTTAGACACCTTTTCGGCCTAGGAAGAAAAAGAGCTCGAGATAGCTTAATTCCGCGCTAAGCCGAAGGCTTAGATAACCCTAGGGAATGCTATAGACTTTAATAAAGCAAAACTAACGCTTTAAGACGACGTTCTACTCCTATAGTAGAAGGGATAGGCCTTAAGGATTAAGGTAGTCGACTTACGGGCTCGTGATAAAGCCTAGTAGTACCTTAAGCAACGCGCTCGTGCTACGTACGTCGCCTCTATCTATTAGCCTAAGGCCTTATTCGATATCTCCGTGGCAGCTTAGGTCTAAGCCCTTAGAGAGAAGGATTATAATATCCTTAACAAGCGCCTCTAGTAGTAGATCGACTATTAGTAACGTAGGCTTACGTACCGACTAATTGATCTTAAGATAGCTAAACTCGTGGTGTTTATAGATAGCTTATTCGCAAACAACCGAGACCTTTCGTCTTAGTTAGGCTTCGTTATTACGCTCGTTAATAAGACCGAGCGTACGGATACGCACTTTCGGGTTAATAGCAATATTATCTATTAGAGCTCGACAAAGTGTAAGCGAGTGACCTATAGCGTTTTTACGAGCGAGATCTACGGTATAGTTAACGGTATAGACTTTAGCATCTCCTTTATTACGACCCTCCGTATAGTTACGGAACGGCTTTAGCTCTTACTAATCCCTTTTATTATATACACTAACTTATACTCCCTCTACGAGTGCCTTATTAAGCTCGGCACTACGAAGGAGAAACGCCTAATAATCGATATTATAGCGTTGCGTTAGTCGTATAAGCAACGGGAGATTAAGGAGATTAGGTAGATCTACGGGGAAGATAACCCCGCCGACGCTATAACAAAGGCATCGCTAAACAAGGCCCTTAAACACCTTATTAATACAAACAGCCTTTCGATTAGGATAGAAGCCTTCGTCCTTCGCCTATAGTTACTAGCAGTTGTCCCTACGGTATTCCCTTTATTCTACCCCCTTTTCATTTATATTTATTAAATATATTTATTAGGTCTTCTATCTAATATATCGTTCTTCCTATCTCCCTTTGTTTAGATTATAGGCTTACTGTTTTAGCAACTATAAAGAAAAGTTACTAGTGTAGGAATAAGGGATATCCGTTCTTTAGGCACGATTGCAATCCACGTGATTAAATGGATTACGTATAGGCAACGCCTAAACGGATGCGCTATTAACTATACGATGCATCGTATACATCGGGGACCCTGGTGATAGCGTTACTAACTCGGCCGCCCTTACGATGATTAAGTCATTGACTTAATCGCCCTTATAGGCATAGCCCCGACGTCGCGAGCAAGGGCTCGCAAAGGTCCGGCTTCGGGCCCTATTAATATACGCGTTTATAGCCTATATAAAGGGGCTGTTCGTCGCCCCTTAGTTAATAGACATTATAGACTAGAATCCAACTAGTTTGCAACCCCTTTATTTGTTTTAACTAACTAATAACTTTCTTAGTGTTTTGCCCCCCTTATTTCTTATTAGCCCTATTTTTGCTCTTAGGATATACCTTTTTCTAACTACTATTCTATACCTAAAAAACACTCGAAAAATTTAGAAGAAGTTCTTTTATTACCTTTACCTTAGCCTATAGACGCCGAGCTTCTTCTAAGTTTCCTCCGGTACCTTCCGATCTAATATACGGCGAAAATAAGTTCTTTTAAAGACTACTCGTTTATAAAGCTTAAGGGGAGCACTAACTTTTCGGCTTAGTCTTTACGTATAGAATCTATCTTTATATTTAAAAAAACTTAGTCTAGCTATACTTAATACTGCTTATGCAAAGTTATAGGACTATTTAGCCTTAATACGGCTTATAGTTAATAATAGCCCGCTCTCTTAAATAAAATACTATACGTTTATAAAGGCGGCTTAGGAAGCGCTTAAAACCTTATATAACCTTATAAACTTTACCTCTAACTTCCACCTTATAAAGGAACTCTTTAATACGAAGATTAAAGGAGAAATATTGCTCGAGACTTACCTAAATAAGGTAAAAGAGCTTTTCGACGAGCTAAATACTAAAGAGATCCGTATCCTAGAGATCGTAGTAATAACCTAGATCTTAGAGAGTCTTAATAGCTCTTTCTTAAGTTATATTACGAATATTACGTAGACTCTTCGAACCGATGCTACGGTATATACCTTTAAATCACTCTCTTTATCTCTTATAGATAAGTTTAAAAAGACGAAAGCTCTTAAAAATAACGAGTAGCTATTTATAGCCGGTATTAAGGTCTTTATTTACTCTTATTGCAAAAAGCGAGGGTATATCGAGAGGAATTACTTTTAAAACCCCGAAAATAAAGGTAAGGCTTAGTCTACGGGATTTACCCTAAAGGTCTTCTTCCCTTTTGCTTCCTCTTCTCGCCGGGACCTAAAGGAGTATACTAACCGTAACTACCGGAGGCCGACCCCGGTTCTCTACTCTCGGGAGAGCTCTCCGTCTCCGGCCCTACGTCCGGCCGCCCGTCCCTAGACCTTCCGCCTCCGGAAGCGTAAGGCCACTCCGGATTCCTCCGAGACCTCTAATAAGGTCCTCGTCGTCTCGGACTCTACTTTTAGTATCGTAAGTACCCTCCTATCCTTTATAATACTCTATATATCCTTTATATTACCTATACTATATATAATACCCTTAGTAATACCTTATTTCTATACCTTATTTTCCTTAAATAATATCCTCCTCTATACCCTTATAAAGATAAGTCCTCCTCTTATAGAAAATAAATAATAGGACTTTTAAAGTCTCTTCTTTCGGCAATTTCGAGGGTGGTTTTAAAAGTAGATAGGACTATAATACGGATAGGGAATTTCTATAACGTTATCCTCGATACTAGAGCTATTAGGCATATAGTTTTAAATAAATCTCTCCTCTCTAATTATAAAGAAGTATATACTACTATAACCTAAGGAAAAGCTTCCTCTATTATAATAGAGTATTACTATTTAGCCTAGTATAAATCTCTATTTAGCCTAGTAATATTTTTTTATAGCCTACGTATACCCCGGAAAACGTTTAACCCCCCCGCGCCTAGCCGCGCCTATATAAATATAGTGCGTATATATAGCAGGCTATAGACTAATAATTCTTTACGTACGAAGTACGAATATCCGCCTACGGCTCGCTCCCTGCTGCGTGCCCTCTGCTGTGTGTGCGGCTCCTTGATGTATGCTTCGTGCCCGGCTCCCGGCTGCGCGCCCTCTGCTGCGTGCTCTGCTGCGTGCCCTGCTGCGTGCCCTCTACTGCGTGCCCTTTGCTGCGTGCCCTCTGCTGTATGTGCGGCTCCTTGATGTATGCTTCGTGCCTGGCTCCCTGCTGCGTGCTCTGCTGCGTGCCCTGCTGCGTGCCCTGCTGCATGCCCTACTGCGTGCCCTGCTGCGTGCCCTGCTGCGTGCCCTGCTGCGTGCCCTGCTGCGTGCCCTCTGCTGTGTGTGCGGCTCCTTGATGTATGCTGCGTGCCCTGCTGCGTGCCCTACTGCGTGCCCTCTGCTGCGTGCCCTCTGCTGTGTGTGCGGCTTCTCGATGTATGCTTCGTGCCCGGCTCCCTACTGCGTGCCCTCTGCTGTGTGTGCGGCTTCTTGATGTATGCTTCGTGCCCGGCTCCCTACTGCGTGCCCTCTGCTGTGTGTGCGGCTTCTTAATGTATGCTTCGTGCCTGGCGGCTTCTCGATGTATGCTTTGTGCCCGGCTCCCGGCTGCGCGCCCTCTGCTGCGTGCTCTGCTGCGTGCCCTGCTGCGTGCCCTCTGCTGCGTGCCCTCTGCTGCGTGTCGGGGCGTTCTTCGCACGATTTGCGCGGCTCTCTCAATTGCTATGTACCTACACTCAATTTTGGTGGCGGGACATAGGCGCGCGGGGTGCGCGCCGAAAAAGTAGAGATAATCGTGGTTTACTATCCAAATAGCAATTTATTACTATGCAAATAGCAATACTCTTAAGAGATAGGATTATAGAACTTCGAGAGGAATTTTCACAATAGGGTGATTTATTTAGTAAGGACTTATATAAACGTCGCTAATAGTTAACCGAATTAAGGGAAAGTTATAATAAGGAAATTAAAATAAAAAACATTCCTTAGTTATTATAACCGACTAACCTTTAAAAACGTCTCGATTAGATTAGCGATCTTAAGGATGCCTTTATCGCTACTTTACGTCGTTTAAAGCGCAATAACACTAAAATCTTATATACCTTTAACTATATATATATATAGATTATAAGGCGAGATAAAGGCAATATCTTAACGAAAAGCTCCCTATAAGGAGGGAATCGTTAAATCGCATCGTTAAATCGCATCGTTAAATCGCATCGTAGGGCACGCAGCAGGGCACGCAGCAGAGCACGCAGCAGAGAGCTAGGCACGAAGCATATATTAAGAAGCCGCACACACAGCAGAAGGCACGCAGCAGGGCACGCAGCCGGGAGCGAGCCGTAGACGGATATTTCGTACATAAAGAATAATTAGTCTACGGCCTGCTAGAAATGCGCACTGTATTTATATAGGCGCGGCTAGGCGCGGGGGGGTTGGGCGTTTTCCGGGGTGTACGTAGGCTATAAAAAAAATATCACTTAGGCAAATAGAGATTTATACTTAGGCAAATAGTAATACTCTATAAGTATAGCGTATGGATCTCGTCGAATAAAACCTTAATTAGGGCTCTACCGTCCTTATAGGCGCTCGTCGGAAGTATATTATTAACGTAGGCGCTTATCTCTATAAAATACGGCTATAAAAAGGCCGAAAGGTTCGTATCGGCGTAAATATAGCGTACGAGGTCTATTAGAGTACGGCTAGCACGTTTAGTAAGTTTATTCTACTCCGGAGTATAGGGAGCACTAAAGCGAAGGATAAACCCGTCCTTATCGGCCTATTTAAATATTGCGTCCGACTGGAACTTTAACGCGTTATTAAAATATATAGACTAAACCGTCTTATTCGTAGAGCAGGCTTATACCTGCTTTATCTAACTATAAAGTAAGTTATATCCCTCTCCTCGGTTTACCGCGAAAAGAACCTAATAGAACCTTATGTATATATCGATTCCGTGCAGTTAGTACTACTTTCCTCCGAAACCGGTAGGTAAATGCTAAATAAAGTCCTAGAAGACGTATGCTAAGAACTAGAATAGCTTACTTAAAGATATCCGGCTAACTATAAGGTCGGGCTTTGCAAAATAATAGGCCTTATAAAAGAAGTTGTTAAGGCTTTCTATATTAACGTTAATGCCCGACTTTCGGCACGCATTAAGTACTCTAGCCTTGCCCGTATGTCTAAGTCTACGGTGCATAAGCCTAAAATCGACCTTCCTATTAACCTTTGTTAAGGTCTTCGGCAACGCCGTAAAGGCGAGGTCGGGGTGCTTATCTTAAATCGTAGGGTTACTAGCAGCCTAAGCATTACGAATAGTGCTAACGCTAAGTTTCTAGGTAATCTTATAAACTGCCTCCCTTATAGCTTAAAAAGCTAGTCGGCTATTAAATCCGTCTAGCATAACGCCTTTATCTTAAAGGACTTTAGAGCTTATTAAATTCGCGGGTGTATTATAGCAATAGCGAACGTTAGTTAGGTTAAGAGTTAAGTCTTTAATCGTTATACGTATTATACCTACGCTTAAGACTTAAAGGTTGCTACCGTTTAATGCTTGCATTAGACGATAGGCCGGAGTAGGAGTAAAGGTCGTAAACCACTTTAAGTCGTTAAAGCAGGTGTCTAAGGCTCCGGTATCGTATACGACTATATCCCGTAAGGCCTTACAACCCGTAGCTAAGACAGCGTCCTTAAACGACGTAAGACTTATAGCGAATAGGGTTATATCGCGTTTGCCTACCGCTACGATGTCTATATTGCCCTTCTTAAAAGGATTAATGCCTTATTAACGCTATGCTTCTTATTTCTATTCCGGGGCTTTATTAGGGTAGAGAGTCTAGCAGTTGCTTAGCTTATAGCCTCTGCTAGTAGCGACGATATAACTATATTCGAGTTTTACTTACTTAGATAAGTTATTATTAATTCGGGATCTAGTATTATCGGAGCTACCTCTGCCTCTACTACGGCCTCTACCGCGGCCTCTGCCTCGTCCTCCTCTACGGCTATTGTATATTATAGATAGGGTTAAGGATGTTAACGACTTATCTTAGACAGCTAACGCTTAGGAGCCGGGGACCTTTTAAGATCCTTTCTCTACCTAGCATTAATATTATAAGAACTTATCGATAGCGGCTTTAGGAGGAAAATCATCTTTCTTATAATCGTATTACTAAGCGTAAAACTAGGAAGGGTAACCCGTCCGAAGGCTATAGATAGCCGTATAAACGTATATATTCTCGTCTAGTGTCTTATAGACGGCCCTTAGTTAACGCTAGCACTACTCTAGTCGTCGTAAGTATATATCTAAAGTAGCAAAGTTATAAGCTTTAAGTCTAAAAAACTTAAGCATAGTCTCTATGATAGAAGACTTAGGCAGCTGTAAGGCTGCACGTTGTATAAGGAGGTATGTCTATTGACTCATTGAATTAATAGTCTAGCCTCCCTATATAACTATCTCCTTTAGATTATCCGATAGAGTGATTATAAGGATTCTCGTGGCCTTTAAGTCGTTCTTTTGCTAGTCTTTTTGTTCTTCGGTAATGCTAATCGTGCCTACCGGTCGTTCGGGCCTAGGGACGAGCCCTTAAATATATTCGTAAATATCTAATATCTTTAGCGTAAGATTTATGTTAATTAGCTAGGTAGTATAGTTTTCTAGTCCCTTTAGACGTTTAATCGTGCCCGTTAGGGCTCTATTATTGTTAGCTATCTTAAACGTCCCGTTAGGCAACTGTCCCGCGGGCAAAAGAGGCGTTGTTATAGGATTTTATGCGTAGAAAAACTCTTAAAATAGGCGTTTAGGCGAAAAAACAGCTATAAAGGCGAGAAAAGTCGTAAAAAGATCGTAATAATCTAAAAGAACCACTCACAAAGCGCAGAGATGCGTTTTAGCGGCGCTTATAACCTCTTAAGGCTTACGTTAGGGCATATAAGGCGTGCTGCGTAAAATTGTGCGATAATAATAATCTAGCTAGAAGAAGCCCTATAGGCTTATGCGAGGGTGTAGAAGACACCCTAGTACGAGAGGCTGACTAACTAAAAGTAGGGCGAACTACAATAGAATTATTCACCTACCTGCTAGCCAGCCAATTATAGCAATAGAAGCCAGCCTAATAAGTACTACGAATCCTTAAAATATGCTATTACGTCTAAGTTACTAGAATAATAAGTTAACCCGAAATTTTAACTAACTCTACGATACCTAAAGTACCCTTATAGTGCTTATAGAATTATTCTAGAATTTCCTATGATTTATTAACTACTCTTTAAAAGGAAATGCGTCTAAGTATCTTTACACGGAGATTTAGTGATAAGTGATATAAGTATATCTGCTCCGTATTTCCAGATGATAAGGGCGGTACGTACCTTTCGTTCCTAAAGGTACGTACTAGCCTATAATTTATTCGTGATCGAGGGCGCTAATTAGATAGTAGGTAGGTAAATGATTTAGATAGGGGGGTAAATATTTGCAGGCTTATCTATATAAGCGCGGCTAGGCGGGGCGGGGTTAGGCATTTTAAGGGGGTACCCGAAGTATTACTTAGGCAAATAGAGATTTATACTTAGGCAAATAGTAATACTATTATTGTAGGAATAGCTAGCTACGTGCGACGTTATTGTCGCACACACACGTGATCGTAGGGATCACGTGTTATCCGGGAAGGCTATATCACTGCGATGGCTTCCCCTTACCTAGCTAGCAACTAACCTAATATAACCACACCGTTTACCCTATAAGGTCGACCTAGAGACCTACTAACACTAATTAGTGGTTGACTTAGTTAATTACAGACAGCTAGGTAGAAGAGATATGATCCTTAACTATCGACGGTGTAAAACACCCTACGAGGGAACACCTAGAGGTAGTTATCTTTATGCTTTAAACGAGCTCTCTTATCTATAACGTTACTACGTTAACGCTATTTTAAGATCTCTTAAGCTATCTGTTAATCCCGTCTCGCTTCCTAAAGGAAGAAGAGTAACGTTAACCTATAGTGCGTCCTTAACGTAGAAGATAACTTCGTGAGAAAATCCCTTACGCCGATAAAACACGTAAAGACTATTACATATAATATTATAACTTTATTAAGCCCTACCCGCGTAGATAACATAAGGCGCGAGAAGCTATTAAAGATTACCCTTATCCTAGAAAACGACTACTAGTATACCTATATAGGTATCTAGGATGTATAATAATAACCCGATCTCGAAAACCTAAGTAAAGCAGAGGCTACTATATACGTTGTAAGGTTCCTCTATAAGTGTGCGTACGATAAAGATAACTAAGGCTACGAAGCTATTGCCTTCTTCTAAGAACACTTTCGAGGATGGCTTTTACAGACATAGGATAGGGTATACTAGACCTATAAATGTTCCTTACGCAAGCTCCTAAAGAGACGTAGGATCTAAACCGGCCTAGATAATTAAGGCTTTAACATACAGTTCCTTAAACTATAGACTATCTTAGAACTAGTATAATAGCCTGCAAAAGAGTATATAAATTAGACATTTGATTAGGGCACGATCGTTGTATTTATACCACCGACTATAGCCCTAAGCCCGGCCCCGGACCCGGCTCTAACCGATTAGACAACTGTCCCCGGTGTAACGCAATAATAATAGACTATACACCTAATAACACACTAGTTTAACCAGCCGACTGTCCCTATGCCTGCCCCTACACCTATCCCTAATGTGCCTGCTGTAACTAATGCCCTTGTTTCTTAAGCTCTTATTCCCCCTGCTAATGCTATTGTGACTATTGTCTTTTTGCCGTCCTTTAATACTTACACTACGATCCCTCTAATCGACGTTCCGAACGTCGATATAGATGTAGACCTCTAGCAGAAGTTCGTAAAGCTATAGAGGAAGGATAAGTGTTATACGGGATAGCCCTATAACCTCTTCGACGATAAGGTCTATATGTTTATAAGGAGCTGCTATAAGCTTAAGGTCTAACTAGGCTATTTCTATGACCTATTCTCCTAGATCCTAACGGATAGAGCCGAGACCTTCTATATCTACTACGTTAAGTTAACTATATTATTCCGTGCAACCTATAATGCTATTAAGTAACATTTTAACATAGATATTAACTATAGTTATTACTTTACGGACTAGATAATAACTATATTTAATAAGGTCTGCGTGGAGAATCCTACGATGCCGCTTTATAAGGTACTATAGACTCTTTTTAATAAGCTTTAGCTATGTTAGAGAGCCCTAGGAAAAGACTACGAAGGTGATATACTACTTTATACGTCGTTTATTAACGCGTGCCGTAGTGTCCTAGAACTAGAATACGCTCTCTTTAAGCCTGCCTAAAAGGTCGAAACCGTGTTTATAGACCTACGTGTATCTATCGAAATACACCTAGCACGCAACCCGTCTAGCTAGTTCCTATAGGATAAAGCATTTAATTATAACGATTAATAGTACCTAGACCGAAGATACTCGAGCAATTGTAGACGAGGTGGATTCCGTAGACGAAGCTACGGACGAGGTAGACGTAAAGGCTATCTACGAGGCTTTAGATATAACCGTAGCATACCCTTCCGTCTATAAGGACGCGGTAGCAGCTATAGGAATAGCTCTAACAACCGCTTAACCTAGACTAAGAAGTGTTTCGTCTATTATAGGGAAGGCTGTTAGTTAACTAAACATACGCTTAAGGAACGTTAACGGTCTAAGGACTAATACCTTACGCAATATTTTAACGACGGTATCTCTACCACTAACTTTATAGCATACGTAACCGAATTTAAAGGTTATAAACCCGATGCTAAAGGCGACGCTAACGAGTACTAGGACGTAGAAAACGCCGATAACGCTGCCGAGCTAGACTAAGCAGTAACTTAAATGCTCTGCGAGGCCGCCTTTATATACCTTTAGACCGGCGAAGACGTCTACGGTATAGATTAATTAATCCCTGCCGAATAATTTCTCATTAAAGATCGTTATTCCCGTTAATAGTTTTAGGGGATTATAATCGATACTAGTGCGGCTAGAGTATTAATAGTAGGATAGGAGCAGTACTTCGCTTTATAGCGAACGGAACCTTCTATTATGCTTAATAGCTCTTTAGCCGGGCAAGCTAGCATCCGATTGTTAGATCCGCGGGAAAAGGGATAGATCACGTACGGGATCACGGACGGGAAATTAGGCTAAGAGACCCCTTAAATAAGGTCTCGAGGCAGCCCCTTTTCGGGCACAATAAGCATTATTATTATATACACAAATATACTGCTTTCAGCGGCCTTACAGCCGCTATAGCGCCCTAACGGCCGCTATAACACACATCTCTCGCATCCTTATTTAGTAGGCCGTAGATCGAAGATCTAACAATTAAGAGTCTTAGTCTTCTAGCTACTGCTACTAAGAGAAGCCACTATTCATTCAACCATTAGGCCCCCTTTAAACCGCGAGAAAAGCCTAGCTAATTATGCTCGGCAAGAGGACTAGATTCCTCTCGCATCGAAAGAAACAGGCCCGCGAGAACCACCTCGCGGCATTATTATCGAAATAAGCCCGCGAGAACCACCTCGCGGCACCTTATCGAACAAAGCCCGCAATACGCGGCAATACATCGAAATAAGCCCGCGAGAACTATCCTCGCGGCACTATATCGAAAGAAAGCCCGTAAGACTCGCGGCACTAATACATCGAAAAAGCCCGTAAGACTCGCGGCACTAATATATCGAAAGAAAGCCCGCACTAAACGGCACTAATACATCGAAAGAAAGCCCGCACTAAGTGGCACTAATACATCGAAAGAAAGCCCGTAAGAGACCACCTCGCGGCACTAGAAATAACAATATCCTGCTTTTAGCAAAGGCGAAAAGGGGTGATTCCCTAGCCAAACACACATCCTGCTACTAGCAGAGGCGAGAGGGTGATTCCCTCGTTAGCCAGCCAAGACACATCCTGCTACTACTAGTAGAGGCGAGAGGGTGATTCCCTCGTTAGCCAGCCAAGACACATCCTGCTACTACTAGCAGAGGCGAGAGGGTGATTCCCTCGTTAGCCAGCCAAACACACATCCTGCTACTAGCAGAGGCGAGAGGGAAATTCCCTCGTTAGCTAGCTAAGCTATTTAAGTCCGCATAAATAAGGAGCGAACCCCTTAGCGGCATAAAGTCCATACAACCGTGGCATTAAATAAGTCTATACAACCGTGGCATTAAACAATAAGCCTATATTAAGGAGCAAACCCCTCCGTAGCATTAAATAAGCCTACATTAAGGAGTTAACCCCTCCGTGGCATTAAATAAATAAGACTATATAAGCCATTCGCGGCGAGCGGTAGAGACCCTCGTCCGCACACTTAGACAAGACACAAGCTATTAGCTTATAAGCTAATAGCTCGCGGCGGCGGAAGAGAGAGAGAAGAAGACTCTTTCGTCATCGCACTCGCGGCGGCGGAAAGAGGAAAAAGTCCCTTTTCCTCGTCGCGGATACTCAATCGAGCAATAGCTCTCACGGCGAGCGGTAGAGTCCCTCGTCGCACTCTCGAGCAAGCAGCTCTCACGGCGAGCGGTAGAGTCCTTCGACGCACTCATTCGAGCAAGCAGCTCTCGAGCAAACGACACTTAAGCAAAAACACTCGCGGCGGCAGGAGGAGGAAGACTCTCTCGTCGCAGCACAAACACAACGCGGCGGGAGGAAGACTCCCTCGTCGCATACACTCACACAAGCTAATAGCTCTCGACGAGCTAATAGCTCGCGGCGGCGGAAGAGAGAAAAAGACTCTTTCGTCGTCGCGGCAAATATACTCGCAGCACACACATCGCGGCGGCGAGAGGAACACTCTCTCGTCGCAGCATACACATCGCGGCGGGAGGAAGACTCTCTCGTCGCAACACATATTTCGCAGCGGCGGAAGAGAAGAAGACTCTTTCGTCGTCGCTAGCGAATACACAACGCGGCGGGAGGAAGACTCCCTCGTCCGCGCACTTATCTAACACACGAGCTAATAGCTCTCGACGAGCTAATAGCTCGCGGCGGCGGAAAGAAGGAAAAGTCCCTTTCCCTCGTACATACTTACTCATTCGAGCAAGCAGCTCTCACGGCGAGCGGCAGAGTCCCTCGTCGCACTCATTCGAGCAAGCAGCTCTCACGGCGAGCGGCAGAATCCCTCGTCGCACTCATTCAAGCAAGCAGCTCTTACGGCGAGCGGCAGAGTCCCTCGTCGCACTCATTCGAGCAAGCAGCTCTCGAGCAAACGGCTCTCGAGCAAGCAGCTCTTACGGCGAGAGGCAGAGTTCCTCGTCGCAGCGAGCGGCAGAGTCCCTCGTCGCACTCATTCGAGCAAGCAGCTCTCGAGCAAACGGCTCTCGAGCAAGCAGCTCTTACGGCGAGAGGCAGAGTTCCTCGTCGTAGCGAGCGGCAGAGTCCCTCGTCGCACTCATTCGAGCAAGCAGCTCTTACGGCGAGCGGCAGAGTCCCTCGTCGCACTCATTCGAGCAAGCAGCTCTTACGGCGAGCGGCAGAGTCCCTCGTCGCACTCATTCGAGCAAGCAGCTCTCGAGCAAACGGCTCTCGAGCAAGCAGCTCTTACGGCGAGAGGCAGAGTTCCTCGTCGTAGCGAGCGGTAGAGTCCCTCTCCCTCGTATATACTCACTCATTCGAGTAAGCAGCTCTCACGGCGAGCGGCAGAGTCCCTCGTCGCACTTATTCGAGCAAGCAGCGAAAGAAGGAAAAGTCCCTTTCCCTCGTACTACTTACTTATTCGAGCAAGCAGCTCTCGAGCAAACGGCTCTCGAGCAAGCAGCTCTTACGGCGAGCGGCAGAGTCCCTCGTCGCACTCATTCGAGCAAATGGCTCTCGAGCAAGCAGCTCTCGCGGCGAGCGGCAGAGTCCCTTGTCGCAGCGAGCGGTAGAGTCCTTCGTCGCAGCAAGCGGTAGAGTCCCTCTCCCTCGTATATACTTACTTACTCGAGCAAATAGCTCTCGCGGCGTCGGAAAGACTCCCTCGTCCGCACCCATCACGGCATTCGTCCGCATCACACTCGCTCAAGCAGCAACACTCGCTTAAGCAGCAACACTCGCTTAAGCAGCAACGCATCACTCAATTAACAACTCAAGCAAACAGCTCTCGCGGCTTCGTCCGCATCACTCAATCAACAACTCAAGCAAGCAGCTCTCGTGGCTTCGTCCACACACACACACGAGCCCTCGGGAACACAACCCTCGGCCACACACACACGAGCCCTCGGGAACACGACCCTCGGCCACACACACACGAGCCCTCGGGAACACGACCCTCGGCCATACACACAAGCCCTCGGCCACACGAGCCTACGGCCACACACAAGCCCTCGGCCACATAAGCCCACGGCCACATAAAGCCCTCGTCCGCCCGCACACTCCAACAAACCACACACAAACCTTCCGAAGCGATCGACCAATCGACTAATATAATATAGGAGGAATAAGGCGTGTTGTTGCCGCTAAAGGCGCACACGGCAGCGTAAAGGCATAAAATGCCGAGTTGCAATTGCTATAATAGTCGGTCGCAAGGAGGACCCGGAAGAACACGATAATCCGCCCCGATTGATGGATTGAACATTGGCAAAAGACCCCGGATTTAAGCTATTTAAGCTCTTTGGTCCAGCTTCCCTCGCATTGCGATCGAAGCTGAAGGGGTGTGTTAGATCCGCGGGAAAAGGGATAGATCACGTGCGGGATCACGGACGGGAAATTAGGCTAAGAGACCCCTTAAATAAGGTCTCGAGGCAGCCCCTTTTCGGGCACAACAAGCATCATCATCACATACACAAATATACTGCTTTCAGCGGCCTCACAGCCGCTACAGCGCCCTAACGGCCGCTATAACACACATCTCTCGCATCCTCATTTAGTGGGCCGTAGATCGAAGATCTGACACCGATTTAGAACTAGCACTCCTATTTAATCCCTTAGTTTAATCACCCTCGAGACCCCCGTTAGTCGAGTAACTTTTTACATTCTTAAGACCTATACGCCTTTTCTGCTCTCTCTTGCTAATATAGACCGACTTAGGATCTACTTCGATAATATAACGAACACACTAGGGACTAATAATCTAGGCAACCGGATCTTAGTAATCCGCAAATAGGGTTACCTATAGTTCTTCTTGTTAAAAGCAGAAGAGACGATCTCCTTTCTGATAGAGAGTAAGATACGAACTCTACATCGCCGCTTTAGGCACCTAGCTGTTTCGAGACTCTATCACCTGCTTAAGCAGGCGGGCTATAATATAACGATAACATAGCTTAAGTTAATCTCTAAATTCTATTATTACTGCTAGATATACTTATAGGCACTTAGGCGTTTTAAATTCACGCTAAAAGATAACTAGGAATTTAATTACGAGATTATAGTAGACGTAATATACCTTAAGAGCCCTTAACGACCTATTCTATACGTCGTTAACTCCGCAATAGCGTTCTAGGGGGCTAGGTTCCTTCCTTCTATATTAGCTAAGGATACTTAGGAAGTCCTTCGAGCCCTTTAGATCGATAGTTACCTTAGACCTCCTAATACGATTAAATACGACGTAGGGACTAATTTTGCCTTAATAGAGTTCCGCAATAAGGCAAAGATTATAGGAATAACCTATAAGTAGGTCCCTATAGAATTATATGCGTCGATTAGGAAGGTCGAGAGGTATTACGCTCCTTTACGCCGTGCGTTTAAAATCCTTTACGTAGAGATTAAGACTATTACGTCTCCTAAAGCAGTCCTTTAGATAGCCGTAAAAGCCGTTAACGATATAGCCGGACCCTACGGCCTTATCCCTATACTTCTCGTCTTTAGTACGTACCTACGTATAACTATTAACTCGCACCCGTTAGCTATAACCCTAAAAAGGTCTATAGCTATATAAAAGGCGATGAAAATGCTTCGATAACTCTCTATAGAAAGGCAGGTGTAAGATGCCCTTCGTATAAGGAACGGTCCGTTAATAGTTAAAACTATTACTCTCCTACTATAGAGTAAAGTCCGAGTCTAGCGGGAAAAGAGAGGATAGTAGGGCCTATTTAAGATTGCTATAATTAACGGTTATAATATCACTATTAATACCGTTAACAGACCTTAAGTCTTTCGGTCTATAGTCGTATAGCCCTACTATCGAGACGATTTATCTCCTTAGCCCTTGCTTCGCGTGATTAAACCGACTCCTCTTGCTCTAAATAAAGAGACTCCTTCTAACCCGACGACTATACTTCCCGCTCCGACTCCTACGCCCCTAATGCTACGCAAACGTAGCCGTCCCCCCGGTGTAAAGAATAAGCTAAAGCTCCCTATTCCCCTTCCCCCTCCTTAAGCCTTTATTATTAAGAAGGAAGAAGATGCCTACAAATTAGCACTTAATTTGCGGGAGAAGGGAGTTATTATAACCCTAAGAGCCTTATTTAAAGAGTTAGATCGGTAAGAGATCGATAACCTCGTCGCCCGTAGTGTTTTTAGCTTTAAACGCTACGATAAAGCTATCTACGGAGGTCACCGTATCTTTAAGTCGAGGATAGTACGTAAAGTAAAAGGGAAGGATAAGAAACCCTACGAGAAGTCCCGACTCGTTGTTTAGGGATATAATAACGAAGAAAAGACGACCCTATTAACGTAATTACCGACGATTTAACGCGTTAGCTAGCGGCTAATCCTAGCCCTTACTCTAGGACTTCTTCGCTATTACGGCATAACTCTTTCGTTGCGAGATATCACTTAGGCCTATCTATAAGCCGAAACTAAGCTATTTAGGACTATCCTAACTAGGCTGCCCGCCGAGATATAAGGACGATACCCGGAAGGGACTATTATCTGTGTAATTCGACCCCTTTACGGGATCGCGGAGTTAGGACTATATTAGTTTCGAACGTATTATAAGTATTACGTTATCCGACTTAAAATATTAACCTTAATATACGACTTATGCCTATTAATCGCGAATAGGACCCCTAATAGATTTAGGATAGTTAGCCTATAGACGGATAATATATTAATGTTAGGCATACGCACCTTCTTAAATGCTAAAGAAGAGCAGCTTTAAAAGGCTAAGTTTAAAGCGAAGCTTAAGACTAAGATATCTCCCGGCTCGGTGCTTAATTTCAATAGGGCTAGGCTAACACTCTAAGATTAGGATCTTCTTCTTTAGCAAAAGGGTCAATTAGAAAAGCTTAAGACTATTATCGCTCGGGATTATAACTATGCGTAGAGGTATATAGAATAGCGAGCCCGAGGAGCATACGTCGCGTTAATCTACTAACCGGAAGCTTCTTTTAACCTTTCTATAGCAGCATAAGTGTAAAACCCTAACGAAAAAGACTGCGTGACGATTAACAAACGCCTGCAATAGCAAATAGACTATAAGAAACGCGGCCTAACGTACGAACTAGTTAATCTTGTATAAGGGAGCAGATATCTCCTGATTGGTTCATCCCACCAATGCATAAAGATATGCATTAGAACCGCCTTGCATTATTGCATATAATATAAGTCACCCGGTCGCATTAGCTCCCGAGATGGCTGAGATACCGAAGCCCGAAGTATGTGGTGTGAGTGGAGACAGAGGCATGCAAGTTATGACTTATGACTCGGTCAACCGGCGTCATCCACATCACCTCGTATTACTCGCGCATTTAATCATGCAATAACTAAGCTACCAAATGGGATTAGACCACTTGCATTATATAGATAAATAATAGCGCTTTCTATAACTATAATTAGTTAAGTTATATATACCTTTGTTCGTGTGGAATTAGCTATATAAAGGGACCTTGGTCCGCCCTTAGATAGACCTTCACTAAGCAATTTAACAACACCTTTCTCTCTTATTTCTGCATTAATCTTAACACTCTTTGCACTGCCGTGATCCTCTGCCTCTAAGCTTCCCTTTAAACTCTTATTGGTTATAATCCCTGTCTCTGCCTAAGCTTTAAGTTGCTTCTTATCTAGAGCCCTCTTTAGATCCTTTAGACTACCCGCCGCTGCACTAAAAACAACCGCCCGTCTACTACGACCTCCTCTTTGCCTTTTTAGGCCTCTTGCCTTCCTATGCCACCCTTAGTTTGCATATATCACTACTTTCTTAGTGTTTTATCCCCCGTTCTCCTCGTTAGCCCTAATTCGACCCTAGCATATACCTTCTTCCAACTACTATCCTTCGCTGAAAAACCTATAAAAAAATCTTTTAAAATTCCTTTGCTACCTCCGCCGTAGCCCGTCGACTCCGAATTCCTTCCGAAGTTTCTCCGATACCTCCCGACCCCGAAAATGAGTTCGTTTAAGGACTACTCGTTTATAAAGCTTAAGAGGAGCGTTAACCTTTCTGCCTAGTCTCTACGGATAGAATCCGTTTTTATACGTAAGAAGCTTACTCCCGCAATCCTCGACGCTTCCTACGCGAAGTCCTAAGACTATCTCGCACTTATACGCCTAATAGTCGACGATAGTCCTCTCTCTTAGATAAAGCATTATACGTCTGTAAAGGCGGCTTAGGATGCTCTTAAGACCCTATATAACCCGGTAAACTTCACCTTAAACTTCCTCCTTATTAAGGAGCTCTTTAATACGAAGATTAAGGGTAAACTATCTATCGAAACTTACCTAAATAAGGTGAAAGAGCTTTATAATAAGCTAAATACTAGAGAGATCCGAATCCCGGAGATCGTAGTAATAATATAAATCCTTAAGAGTCTAAATAGCTCTTTCTCGAGTTATATTATAAATATAACCTAGACACTCCGTACCGATACTACGGCATATACCCTTAAGTCGCTCTCCTCGTCCCTCGTCGACGAGTTTAAGAGAACTAAGGCTTTAGAGAGTAATAAGCACCTCTTTATAGCAAACAATAATAAGATTCCTATTTGCTCCTACTATAAGAAGCGTAGGCATATAGAGAAAAATTGTTTTTAGAAACTAGAGAATAGGGATAAGGCTAAGGCCGCCGGGTTTACTACTAAGACGTTGCCCTCCTCCTCCTCGACTAAAAGGGAGCCTAAGGAGTATACTAATAGGAGCTATAGGAGGCCTACGCCTATCCTAAACTCTCGAGAGAGTTCCCCCTCCCTTGCTCCTCGCCCGGCTGCCCGTCCCCGGACTTCTCGACTCCGGAAGAGAAAGGCCCCCTCGGTATCTTCTCCTAAGTCTAGTAAGGTCCTTATTGTCTCTAAGTCGGCTTCTGGCATTATAAGTTCCCTCCTACCCCTCTTTATACTCCTTATATCCTTTATACCCTCGATACTCTCGTCTATACCCTCGATACTCTTCTCTATACTCTCGTTACTATATAAAATGCTAGTCCTTCTTTATACCTTCTCTTCCTATACCCTATTTCCTTTAAAATATATCCTTCTCTATACCCCTATAAAAATAAAGTCCTCCTCTAATAGAAAATAAATAATAAGACCTTTAAAGCCGCTTCTCTCGGCAATTTTAAGGGTAACCTTAAAGGTCGATAGGGCTGCTTTACGGATTAGGAATTTTTATAACTTTGTATTCGATACTAGGGCTACTAAGCATATAGTTTCGAATAAAACTCTCCTCTTTAATTATAAAGAAATATACACTACCGTAACCTAGGGAAAAGCTTCCTCTATTATTGTGCGAGGTGCTAGAGACCTCGTCTTTAAATTCCTAAATAGTAATCAATAATATACCTTAAGAAATTGCCTTTATATACCTGAAATCGGCATTAATATAATTAGCCAATTAGCTATAATAAACACATACGCCTTAATAGGCCCGGACTCTATATCCCTCCTCGATAAAAATCTAAATAAATTAATAACCGGTTTTATTAAGACCGGACTATACTACATCCCTTTAGATATAAAGAAAACACGATTTCTAATTGAAAACAAAATATACAATATACAATATAGTCCGAAAGAGATAATAAACAACGCTATACTCTAAGACACTATACTAACTAATATAACAAAAACACCTAAGACTAAAATAAAAACACCTAAGATAAAAAAGTAAATAGACCTCGTTCTCTAGCATAAACGGCTAGGCTATCTTAGCTATAAATCCCTATACCGATACCTCCGTAGACTATACCTAGACATATCCGTAGACTAAAAAGATATTATAGCTATAAAACAATGCGAAGCTTGTATATAGGCTAAATATACCGATAAAAAGAAGAAAACTCCCTTAAAACGACGATATCTCTTTCTTAATAAAATAAACGTTGATATCTAGGGCCCTATTAAAGTCCCTACCTACGATAAATTCAGATACTTTATATCTTTTCTTAATACCTATTCCAGGTACCTAAGAATATACCTAATAAAAGATAAAGCAAAAAGCCTGCCTAAGTTTCTAGAATTTAAAGCAGAACTTAAGAATAACATAGATAAAACAAAGATAAAAGAAGTCTTCTTAGACAATGCAAAAGAATTCATCTATAACATTAAACCATATGCCCTTAAAAACGGTATTAAATACAACTCGAGCCCACCGTTTACCCCCTACTCGAACGGCAGGATAGAGCGTATAAATAAAACAATACTTAATAAAGTTAGATCTATGCTCTATACGGCTAGACTGCCTAAATATCTTTAGGGTGAAGCTATTTTAGCAGCTACATATATATACAATCGATCTCCTTATACTGCTCTAGGGTATAGATGCCCTTTAGAAAAGAAAGAAAACAAGGCCCTTACTAAAGAAGATATAGAAAAAATCCGTGTGTTCGGAAGCATTATATACTATAAGAATAAAACACCTAGTGATAAACTAGACGTACGAGCCTATAAAGGAATCGTAATTAGCTACGAAGACATAGCCTATAAAATATACGACTATAGTAGAAAAAAGGTCGTAATATTAAAAGATATTACTATATTAGAAAACAACTTCTTAAAAGATAATAAAACCTTTAAATTTAATACTATACCGTCTATAAATAAAATTCCGGAGGATTATCTACGTACGAGATCCTCTATACTAGATATAAAACCTAACAATACCCTATATAATAAATCCCAGAATAATCCGAATAAAATACCAGATAACATATCCGAGGATGATAATCCTAACTGTATAATATAGGACAATAATAATAAGGATTAAAGAATTTAGGTTGAAATACCTAAGAAGCCGGCTGAATTCTATAACGACTACTAAGAATACCTAATACATCTGCTAATAAATAACGATAATATAACCCTTCTATCTACGTTAGAAGGTTGTGATCCTATAGAACCAAAAACCTATAAGCAAGCTATGAAAAGCGCCGAAGCTCTACACTAGGATAAAGGCATGGTAGCAGAAATACAGCAGCTTATAGACAATAATACTTAGGAAATAACCGAGCTACCCGATGACCGGGAAGCTCTCGGAAGCCGATAGGTCTATAGAGTTAAGAAGGATAATAAAAACTAGATAAAGAAATTCAAGGCTCGACTTATAGCTTTAGGCTATAAGCAAATATACGGCCTAGACTATATTAAAACCTTCTCTACTATAGTAAGACCTAAGTCTATAAGGCTCCTACTAGTATAGGCTATCGCTAATAACCAAAAAGTACTATAGTTTAATATAAAAAATGCCTTCCTACATGCGGATATAGCCATAGAAACATATATACAGATACCCGAAGCTTTTCTAGATATAATACTACACGCATGGTTTTCCTAGCATAAAAATACAAAATATAAAGGCATAACTTACTTTAATTACTTAAATAAAAACAAGACGAAGAAGCTCGTAGCAAAACTAAGAAAAGCACTATACGGCTTAAAACAAAGTCCTTTACTCTAGTATAACCTATTAAAAAGCGTCCTTAACGAGCTTGGTTTTTACTGCCTTCTAATAGACGAAGGGGTGTTTATAAACAGCACGCTTAGAATAGCCATAGCCGTCTATATAGACGACCTCCTATTCTTTAGACCTACTATACGTGCAATAACCTAAGTCATAGACTAAATAGATAAAACCCTACCGATTGAATCTCTAGGGGAAGTAAAAGACTTCTTAGGATTATCTATATAGATATATAGAGAAACAAAGGAACTATATATATCCTAAGCAAACTATACAAAGAATAAAATAAAGGAATTTAATAAACAAAATATAGGAACCTCTAATACACCTGCTACTAAAGGCGTTAAATTGAATAAGTCAGGAATAAAAAACGCCTCTAAAAAGGACATACTCTTATACTAAATGCAAATAGGCTTATTGCTATTCTTAGCCCTATTTACAAGGCCTAATATCCTTTTCGCAGTAATATCCTACGTAAGATTCTCTTTTCAACCAGACTCCTCGCATTTTAAAGCCCTTAACGTTATATAGAAATACTTAAATAAATTCCCCGACCTATGCTTATATTATAACTACAATATACCTATACTAGACTTCTGTTGTACAGCTTATATAGACTCTAACTAGGCTAGTGACCTTATAGACCGACGATCGGTCTCTAGATACTGCTTCTTTATACGCAATCATTTAATAAGCTGGTTATATTAAAAGCAAAAATCGATATCCCTATCTACTTGCGAAGCAGAGTTTATAGGCCTTAGAGAGGCTAATAAGGAGGCCTTATATCTATACAGCTATCTAAATAGCATCGCAAAAGAGTTGTCTATACCTATATCTAATAAAGTCCCTCTAATATTTTCCGATAGTTAATTAGCGTTAAAAATAGCAAATAACCCGGAAGTATATAAACTCCGGAAATACATCGGCCTTGCCTATAATTTCACCCGTAATAGTGTTCTACTAGGCGAAATAGAAGTATTCTATATAAAATCCGCTAATAATATCGCTAATATATTTACAAAAGAATTAAGGCGTATACTATTTAATAAATTTCGAGACCTCTTAGGTCTTAAGAAGGATCCTATATATAAAGATAAATAGAGGTTTTTAGCTACTCTTTCTTATGCTTTCTTCTAGCTTTCCTCTATATACCCTTTAGTTTTTCCCTATATATAGGTTTGCTAAACGGACTAATAAAATATAGTAGAGTTTTAATTCTTTTCTTTATAAAAAATAGTAGAGTTACTTTTTCTCTATATAAAAGTTTTCCTAGAAATAGGTTTTCAGAGAGTTTTTACAAATCCTAGTTAGTTATAAACGGACATATATAAAGCGCACTTCTTTATAAAACAAGTACCCTTTAAGAGAGGCTATAAGGGAGCAGATATCTCCTAATTAGTTTATCCCACTAATACATAAAGATATGCATTAGAACCGCCTTACATTGTTGCATATAACATAAGTCACCCGGTCGCATTAGCTCCCGAGATAGCTAAGATACCGAAGCCCGAAGTATATAGTGTGAGTAGAGACAGAGGCATATAAGTCATAACTTATGACTCGGTCAACCGGCGTTATCCACATCACCTCGTATTACTCGCGTATTTAATTATACAATAACCAAGCTACTAAATGGGATTAGACTACTTGCATCATGCAGACAAATAATAGCGCTTTCTATAACCACAATTAGTTAAGTCACATATACCTTTGTTCGTGTGGAATTGGCTATATAAAGGGACCTTGGTCCGCCCTTAGACAGACCTTTACTAAGCAATTCAATAACACCTTTCTCTCTTATTTCTGCATTAATCTTAACACTCTTTGCACTGCCGTGATTCTCTGCCTCTAAGCTTCCCTTTAGGCTCTTATTTCTTACGAATGCGAAGCTAATAGTATTTACGGATGGCTCTTTTGCAAATAACTTAGACCTCTCTTTATAGCTAGGCTTTATTATTGCGTTTATTATAGAGACCCGGTCTAATAGCTACTTCGAGATTAAGGGCAATATCGTGCACTAGAGCTCTACTAAGTGCAAAAGGGTCACACGCAGCGTTCTAGCCTTAGAGGTCTACGGCATAGTTAGAGGCGTTAATATCGGCATTTGCCTCGCCACGACGATTAAGATAATTATAGAACGCCTGCGGCTGCCTCTAGTGCCTTTAATCCTTTGTATAGACTCGTATTCGCTCTACGAATGTCTTATAAAGCTTACTATAACGAAAGAAAAGCGACTAATAATCGATGTTATATCGCTTCGTTAGTTATACGAGCGAAGGGAGATTATAGAAGTACGATAGATTAATAGGAATAATAACCTAGCTAATGCATTAACGAAGTCCTCCCTAAATAAGTCTCTTAAACGCTTCGTTAAGACTAACGCGCTGACCGTTAGGATAGAAGCTTTCGTCGTGCGGCCTTAATCTTCCTCGCTTTTTTATTGTTTAATTACGCGCTCTTTCCTTGTTTAATTGCGCGCTCTTTCCTTATTTAATTACGCGCTCTTTTCTTATTTAATTACGCGCTCTTTCCTTATTCAATTGCACGCTCACTTTATTGTTTAATTACGCGCTTATTCGCGCACTTATTCTTTTACCTATTCTATTGCTTAATTAACTACAATAAAAGAATTCGTCGGCACGGTTTAAACCCTAGACCTATAACTTTTAATATTTAAACCAATCGGGAAGGTTATTTCATCGTATGCTATTGTTCGGTTAAACACATTCTAGCAATTCGCTATAAACATTATAACAAACAATATAGCGAAATTAATAAAAAGAATAATCTTTCGGTAGAGTGATATTATTAATATACTTGACTAGGAATTATCCCCGAAGGGGTTCCTAGACATTAAGTCTAATAAGTCTAATCCTTATAACCGCCCCCGTCGAACAACCCTAGTACGAATAGCCCCGAAAGAACAGCCCTAACGAACATTTTGTTATTTTTTTTTCCTTAGTTACTTTCCTTCCTACTATAACGTTCGGCAAGATAGTTAGCAAGGCTACTCTAAAGCACGGTTACTAGCACGAAGCGGTGGTCTAGACCGCCTAATTATTAATAAAGGTTATTAGCCTAACCACTGCGTTAAAGAGGTGTTTTCTCGCGTTGCGTTATTACGTTGTAAACCAGCTGCGTATTTAACGGTTATATAGCTATTATAATATAGCTTTAACCTTAATTCAACATTGCGCAACTACACCTGCGCCCGCGCGATCGCGCCCGCGTAGCTGCAATAGCCTGCTTAACCAGGCTCTTTCTTTTTGTTCTACGGTTTGTTTCTACAAAGGAAAAACTACGAGTGTAGGAATAGCTAGCTACGTGCGACGTTGTTGTCGTACACACACGTGATCGTAGGGATTACGTGTCATCCGGGAAGGCTATATTACTGCGATAGCTTCCCCTCACCTAGCTAGCAACCAACCTAATACAACCACACCGTTTACCCTATAAGGTCGACCTAGAGACCTACTAACAATTATAGTATTAGGTTATATTATATATTATCCTACGTAACCTCTATATTATATATATAGATATTTAGACTTAGTCTATAGCTATATCCCTTCGTAGATTAATAATAATTATATACCCCCCCTTAAGTTCGTTCTTTTATAGTTTAATCTACTATTTTATCCTATTGCCTTTAATTAATAATCTCGCTATCTTGCCCCTTTCTTTTCTAATCTCCCTTCTTCGCGACGCGAGTCCGCCTCCTCGCCGGACCCTTTCGACTAAGTTTTCCTCGATTGTTAGAATTTTCCCGGTATAGATACGCCGTCTTAACGCGAATTGCATAAGATTCCTTTCTTCCCCTTTTACCCTTTCCCCGTTATCTTCTTCGTTGCCCTATCTAATATACGATATCCGACCTCGTTATAGAGACCGATCCTTTGTCCGCCGCTACCCCGGCCGTTACTCCGCCGACTCCCGCCGACCTAGAGCCTTAGAACGACTACCTTTCCCGCTATCCCTATCTTACCGCTCTATAATACGTCCTCTCTCCTCGTCCTTACCGAGCGTAACGTAGCCTAGGACTAGGCCCTAGCCCTTACCCTTACCCTTACCCGTTCTTATATCGCCGACCTTAAGACGTTCGCCGGCGACTCTAGCACTTAAAAGCAACGTTAGGAGGCTTTCCGGACCTAGTGTAACGGCCTTACTATTAAGCTCCGTTAGGACGCCGCTTTATACCTTACGGAATAGGACTATATTCTCTACGCGGCTAGCCGGCTTACTAGCCGGGCCGCCTCTATTATCGCTAGCGTTCCTTAAGACGTCTTCGATAATAAGTCTTTCGCTAATTAGCAGTATACTACTATTAAAGCCCTTACCGACGACCTAGAAGTTTACCTAGCTTTAAGCCGACTTATCGTTTAACGGCACTGCTTACGTCGCCTACCTTTATTTAAAGGTCTTTATCGAAGTTACTAACGCCGCCGCCCTATAGGTCGAATGCCTAGCCTATAACGACTTTACGGCCTAGGCTAAGATATATTCTACGCTTTAGGATAACTAGTAGCGTATTAAGGCCCGTTCTTAACTCTAGCCGCCTCGTAACCCCGCTCGCACTAGCCTTACCTCGCCTACCTTACCTACGTCTCCTACCGGTAACCCGATATAGCTCGATATATTTTAGGCCCGGCTTACTAACACTAAAAAGCAACGGCGGTTCGAGAACCGTCTTTACCTCTACTACGCTTAGCCGGCTACCGCTATTTATACCGCTTAGACCTACCTTAATAAGGGTATTAGTGCTAATCCCAGCGCTAACCCTACCGCTAGTCCCGGCGCTAGTTCCGGCTTTAGCTATAGCCGTAGCTATAGTAGCGGTACGTCTGCCCTACGCCTGCTTAAACCCCCTCCCCCCTGCTATTAGGTTCGCGTTATTAAGCAGGGCTTTATCGAGGGCGAAGTAGACGACCTCCCCGCCTTTTCCCCGTCCTTAGGAAATACGTAGCTCCCTCGCTTTATCGCGCGATAGAGCTCTTAGTATCCGAGTTTATAGCTTCGTTCGACACCGGGGAGGATCTTTGCCTCCCTATAGGAATATAACCGCGTGCTCTGCTTCTGTCTTTATCCCTTATATCCGCCGATATTCTTATAAATGCTTTAGTCGACTCCGGCTATTCCGGATACGCCTTTATATACACTTAGACCGCGTACCGCCTTACCCTTCCTATCCGCTAGCTTTAATTCCTACGCCGGCTTTCTCTCGCCGATAGTAGCGATTATAAGTCCGGCTCTATTACCTATTATGCCTTTTCGGTCTCCCGGATTAACGCCTATACTAAGTCTATCTACTTCTTTCTTACGAAGCTTAGCTATAAGGTTATTCTTAGCCTCCTTTAGCTACGCCGGCACGACCTTATTATTAGCTAGCGTAGGAACTCCCTTTCCTTTTAGTCCCCCTTTTATCTAGCCTCCTACCTCTCGGACTACGAGCCTTATCTTATCCTAGGCCTTTCGGCTACCTTTACCCGCCTTACCCGCCCCGTCCTAGCTCCTTTTGCCCTTATTTTAAAGGGAATATAATTAATAAATACAATTCGTTTTCCCCCCGTCCCCTCTATCGAAGACTCTAACGATAAAGGCGAACCCTTTGCCGCTACGATCTTTATTCCTACCGCTACGATCCTTATTTCCGCCGCTACGATCCTTATTCCCGCCTGTATAGCCTTAGCCCGTCCTCCGGCCTTTATCTATTCCGTCCGCTTTAGCGACGTTCTTAAGTTTATTCCCCTATCCCTTAGCCTTTCCCTCTCGGCGTTTTTAGAGGATGCCCTTAACGTAGGTAAACCCGCCTATCCGGACTCCTCCCGCTAGGTTAATAACGCCGACTCTAACTCCGGCTATAACTCCGACTCCCTAGCTACCTTCTACCCTCGCCGCTATATTTAACCTCCTTACCCCCGTCCTATCTATAAAACCGTTAGCTACCGCCGCCTTATATCACGATTAAATTATAAGACTATTAGACTTTATCCCTTCTGCTTTTTATCCTTTAATAACTTAGCGTTTAACGTCCGGATGCTTAACGTCGACGCGATAGTAATATTCTACTAATAGCCTAAAGTCTAGACTTCTTAGACCTTAATTAAGGCCTTTATTATTAAGCTATTGCCTACCGAGCCTCTACTACCTATCGATTAAGATATCCCTAAGGACTTTTATTAGGCCGTTTTAATTAGAAATATAGACGCTAAGGACGCGAAAGCCTACTTTAACCCCCGCTTTTACGACTTTGTCGACGACTACCTTAATAAGATCTGCCTTAATAAGATCTCCTTTAACGATATCGCTAAGTTCTTTAAGAAGTAAGAGAAAGTCCTTTATACGCTCGACGAGCTTTAAGCTAAGGTCCTTAAAGAGCTCTACTATATAATCTATATATAGCTTAAGAGTAAAGCCGATTAGCTCGCCCTCTACCGTACTATTAATACTTAAATTAATCTTAAAGAGGGAATATAACCTCTTTATACCCGCCTCCGCCCTTTTAGTAAAGCCGAAAACTAGATCGTCCGCGCGTATATTAATAAGCAGCTTAAGAAAGGCTTTATCCGCCGCTTTACCTCCCCCGCTACTACCTTTATTATACTTGCCCGTAAGCTAGGCGGGGGCGTCCGTTTTTGCGTTAACTATTGCGGCTTAAATAAGGCTACGATTAAGAACCGTTTCCTTTTACCTTTTATCTATAATACCCTCGCTTATATCTAGAAGGTAAAGTTTTTTACTAAGATTAACGTTATCGCGGCGTTTAATCGCCTTTATATTACCGAAGGATATAATTAGAAGACCGCGTTCGCTATATAGTATAGGCTTTTTAAGTATTATATTACCCCCTTTAGCCTTACCGCCGCCCTATCCTACTTCTAGAGTTTTATTAATATAGCCCTTTACGGCATCCTTAACAAGTTTTACTCTACCTATCTAAACAACGTCTTAATCTTCTCGAAGACGCGGGAGGAGCATTAGGCCTACGTTTATACGGTTCTTAAGCGCCTTAATGCTGCCGGCCTCTAACTTAACGTAGATAAATATAACTTTTATATTACCGAGACTAAGTACCTTAGCCTTATTATCTTAGATAAGGGCATTTGCATAGACCTTAAAAAGATTTATATAGTCTTAGACTAGCCTACCCCCTCCTTTATTAAATACCTTTAGCGCGTTTTAGGATTCGCTAATTTTTATCGGCGTTTTATTTACGGCTTTTCTAAGCTTACGAACCCTTTAAACGCCCTTACTAAAAACTCTACCCCTTAGATATAGTCTCCCGCCTACGCCTACGCCTTCGAAGCCCTTAAGCACGCCTTTACTATCGCCTTAGTCCTCGTATACTTCGACCCCTATCGTAAGACTATAGTTTAGATAGATGCTTTAGACTAAGCCGCCGGGGGTATGCTAATATAGCTCCTTAACAATAGTCGTTACTATCCGGTTGCCTTCTTCTCGTTAAAACACTCTGCTTAAGAGTGTCTCTAACTTCCTCCGTAATGCGATCGAGGATGCCTAGGCTACTTAAGCTCGCCACGCGGACGTCCGGCGGACTCCCGCCCTAGCGTACTAGCCCGGCGATATAGTATTCCTTAGCACCCGCTAGATCTAGACCCTCCGTTATATAAAGAAGCTCGACTATAAGCGGGAGGGCCTATATAAAGTCCTTAAGGTATATAAGACGGCGTGTCTTCTTCGCCTCCCTAAGGGCAGCCGCCTTTACCCCGTTTTTTATTACTCCCTCCTTACTAAGACTTAGGAGCCCCCTTTGCCCGGCTAGTCGGAGCTTAACGTCCGGCCCGCCGATAACGGCGTTCTCCTTTCCCCTAGCGACGACGACGGCGATAACGCACACCTCGAGTAGGAGTTTTCTTCTATCCTTACGCAACGCTAGTACGCCTCCGGGAAGATTAAGTATCGCTTTTAATAGCGTTATAGCCCCCTTATATAGGAGGACTCCTCCTGCCTTAACGGCTGCTAGGACGACCTTAAGGCTTTTTACGCCTTTAACCCGACTAAGCTTAAACCGGCCTTTTACACAGCCTTCCTTACGTCTTTACCTTCGCCCGAATGATAATAAATACAATTTATTAATATAATTTACGTTATAGCGGCACGCGTTAGTTTCTTAGTTTTACCCTTTGTTTCTCCTTATTCCTCTCTCTCGTTCTATATTAGGCCCGATTCCTCTCTCTCGTTCTATGTTAGGCCCGCTTTTAAGACCGATTAACATAGATTTCCTTCGTTTTTATTAGCCTATTGCCCCTTTTAGGCGTTCGAGTCGAACACCGATTTAAGGGGGATATACTATTACGGTGTTAGGTTATATCACATATCATCCCACGTAACCTCTACATCGTATATATAGACATTTAGACCTAGTCTATAGCTGTGTCCCTTCGTAGATTAATAACAATTATATACCCCCCCCTAAGCTTGTTCTTTTACAAATACTTATAGTCTTTACGTAGGTGTTAGCGTAAGGGATTTCTCACGAAGTTATTTGCGTTAGGGATGTACTATAGGTTAACGTTGCTTTTCTTCTACCTAAAAGCGAGACGGGATTAATATAAGAGATCTTAAAATAGCGTTAACGCGGGCGAGGGCGGTAACGTTATAGATAAGAGAGCTCGTTTTAAGTATAAAGATAACTACCTTTAGGTATTCCCGCGTAGGGTGTTTTTTATCTTTAATAGTTACGGATCTTATCTCTTCTACCTAGCTGTCTATAATTAACTAAGTTAACTACTAATTAGTATTAGTAGGTCTTTAGGTCGACCTTATAGGGTAAACGGTATAGTTATATTAGGTTATACTACTAGCTAGGTAAAGGGAGGGTATTATAGTAACGTAGCTCCCTCGTATATATACGTAATCCCTAGGATTACGTGTATTACGTATATACGACTATATCGTCGTACGTAGCTACGTAGCTAGCTATTCCTATAGATATCTACTATATATATATAATTAACTTTATTTAATTCTATAAAGAAGATAATATTAAGTATTACTATTTATATAGCAAGAAATTGCTATTTATATAGTAAGAATATCTAAATCCTTACTTTTCTATACGTACCCTACGCGCTTATATCCCGCTACTAAAATCTAATGCCGGTATATAGTAATTAAGAGAGCCGCGTAAATCGTGCGAAGAACGCGAAGAATACCACCGATACGCAATAGGGCATATAGTAAGGCACGTAGTAGAGGGCGCGCAGCTAGGAGCCGGGCATAAAGCATATATTAAGGAGCCGCACACGTAGTAGAAGGCACGCAGTAAGGCACGACGCATATATTAAGGAGCCGTACATATAGTAGAGGGCACGCAGTAAGGCACGCAGTAAGGCACGCAGTAGGGTACGCAATAAGGGACGTAGTAAGGCACGTAGTAAGGCACGATATAAACATTAAGGAGCCGTATATATAGCAGAGGGCACGTAGTAAGGCACGCAGTAAGGCACGCAGTAGAGGGCGCGCAGCCGGGAGCCGGGCACGAAGCATACATTAAGGAGCCGTATATATAGTAGAGGGCACGTAGTAAAGGGCACGTAGTAGAGGGCACGCAGTAGGGCACGTAGTAGGGCACGCAGTAGAGCACGTAGTAGAGCACGCAGCCGGGCACGACGCATACATTAAGGAGCCGCGCATATAGCAAAAAGCACGCAGCATACGTAGTAGAGGGCACGCAGTAGGCCACGCAGTAGGGCACGCAGTAGAGGGCATATAGTAGGGCACGTAGTAGGGCACGTAGTAGGGCACGTAGTAGAGGGCACCTACTATAGCTATTAAATTAACTAAATTAAGGCTATATACGATTTACACAGCCCTCTTAATTGCTATATACCTCTACCTAATTTTAGTAGCGGGATATAAGCGCGCGGGGTATATATAGAAAGAGTAGGGATTTAGGTATCTTACTATACAAATAGTAATATCGTGCTATACAAATAGCAATACTCTTTTCTTTTGCGTATTCCGTTATATTATAACTACGGTTAGTACGGGCTAAAGGCTTTATATAAAAGGCTCTAGTACCTATATATACCTCTATTAGTCCTATAGTTAGGTAGCTATATATATCGTTATGCATAATAGTCTAGGCAGCTCTTTCTTTACTCTTATCTTCTACTATGATATTTATGCAGCTGATTTCCTGTATTTAAGACCCCCCTAGTACCGGTCTGTGGGTGGACCTTAGACCCTGCGAGTCCATCGTTGCTTCGACGGCCTCGAGCGACTTTAAGCTCGAAACAGAGGGCGGCGGTGACGCTCCGCAGAGTCAGCTACGCCGCATACGATGGCTGGTTATGGAGGACGAGCCGCGGCCCGGCAGAGGACGCACTCTAGTAGAGGGGTCTCGGATGTCGCCGGTGATACATGGTTAACGGGGGAGATGTTACTCGCAATCAGCCTTGAATGGGGTGACGGTGTGATGCAAATCTCCGGGACAGCGTGACATCATGAGCTTCATGGGTCGTCCATAGATTACTTCCGTGACCGAGTTGGAGTCTCTTCGCAAGCCAGGACACCCTACATCATGACTCGGCTCGCGACAGGCCGCGTTCGTCGTCCACGCGTGACATGGATAAGATGGCAAGTCCTGAACAAGCCCCTATGCTATGTGTGTCCAGGTGGAGACGGGACGATGGAGAATTCGTCTTGACTCGACCTCCTGCATGCCTTTATCAAGCTTTCCTATGCTTTCGGCTTCCTTGTCGGGGCCCATGGCGTGACGAGGTGGACAGGGGCGGGCATCGGGCCAAGAGCGACTCCCCCGTAAGCGCATTAAACGCGTCACGCAGCGGCTCACTGGCTCCCTCTGGCAGAGGTACGGACCGAGCGTTGACGTACGTCGGTCGAGGTCTGAGTTCGGGTGCCATTGCCCATAATAGACGCTTCCGGTCGGGCAGTTATTTTGAGCTGGCGTTTTGAGCTTGGGCCTGCTCGTAGATCCAGTCATTCAACCCATTTTTGTTTCTGTGGCTGCCGCGTCAGCAGGCACAATCTCGGCGACATAAAGGCGGCAAGACAAACGTACCTGGCAATCTCAATGGCGTAGAATTGCATTCTGGGAACTGTGGGCGAGGGCGTCAGGGCATAGGCACGGCTCGGACGGCTGAGATCCACCTTACCAAAGATGGTCGTGTTCTCCTCGTACTCGACCTTGTAGCTGTTTCGAACCATGGTGCCGAAGTTGTAGTCGTCGACCTTGTTCTCATATACCATCATGAAGGCCCTCCAGCGCGCCTTGCCCGACTTGCTCTTCATTTCGTCCTCGTCAATGGTGGCGGCGGGGTCGAAGTCGGGGAAGGCCTCCTTTAGGTGGCCGTAGATGTCGTCGTCGATCTTGGTGAGCCGGATGGTCGAGCCCTTGACCTTTTCGAGAATGGACCAGTACGTCTGCATGTGCTGGACAACTTTGACGGCAAACTGCTTCTCCATCTGCACCACGAACCGTTGGTCAGTCCGCGGCCAGGCGCCGCCTAATCCATGGGTCGACGCACCTCCTCCATGTTCCCGGCATCTTCGGCTTTGAAATCCTTGGGAGCAAGGCCCATCGACAAGTTCTCCATGGGATCCATCTGGGTAGAAGACAGTGTGGTGTATTCGAGGAGCGTCGCTGTGTTGAAATGCAGATGTGTACTTCTATCACAGTTACTGGGCGCAATGCATGAAGTCTTGGTGTGTGTAAAATGCTCTGATCC
Source organism: Ophiocordyceps sinensis (assembly GCA_012934285.1). Classification (NCBI taxonomy): domain Eukaryota; kingdom Fungi; phylum Ascomycota; class Sordariomycetes; order Hypocreales; family Ophiocordycipitaceae; genus Ophiocordyceps; species Ophiocordyceps sinensis. The sequence continues at coordinate 9,652,565 of JAAVMX010000004.1, read as the reverse complement.
TTCAAACTAGAGGGGGACGCAGCCGGGGGTCTATATAGGTACCTGAACCTACTAGCGCCAACAGCTTCCCACACAAAAACAGTGGTTGGTTGTTCTAAATGACCGTAAAGCTACTTACCCCTATTTCTCGGCGAGTCCGGGTTCCGTTAGTCACCTAACGAGCCTACCCCTTAGCGGGTGCCCCTATTAGCTATACTAACGCCGATGCGTACGGGAAATAAAGCCCTTATGCAATAAGGCTTGTGATACACCCCTTTAGGGCTTGCAGCAAAGTAAGGCCTAAAAATGACTAGGAAAAGAGGGCAAACAGCGTATTGTTAGTGTTAAGACTTAACTAAGAATAGAAAAGAAGCAAATAAGGGAAAAGGAGGACTATTCGTTATATTAGAATAGCCCTATGCGTGTATAGTGTTAAGACTATAAAAGAAGGATTAAATAAGAGTGTTGCTATTTATACGGTAGGGAATCTCTATTTGTACGGTAAACTCACTTTTTCAGCGCGCACCCCTAGCGCCTATGTCCCGCCACTAAAATTAGGTAGAGGTACATGGCAATTGAGAGGGCCGCGCAAATCGTGCCTAGTGTTACACGCAGGAATGCATAACGGCTTTAGTACGTACGGGGCGGCGTTAGTACAACGAAGGAAAACGTAGTCTAGATAGGGCAAGAGGCTAGTAGAAGTCTCTTTTACGGTGACTATAAACGACTACCTACTAAAAATATATGTAAAGCTATTAGGCCGGGGAGGCTAAGGTACCTATAAATACCTACTCCCTTATCGGTCCCTAGATTAGATTAGATAGAGCAATACATATACTCTAAGACATATAAGACTTTATGCATTGCGCTTAAATAACTATATTAGTTATAAGCCTAGGATAAGGTCTATGGCTTTGCAATAGACGCTTTTTTAGAGATTAAATCCTCCTTTCGTTAAAAGCCGCCGACTGCTTTAATTTAAAGTCTTATCCCTTTATTCTTATTACGTTCCCCGGTTTTAAAGCTATCACTACTTTAACTCTAACCCCTTTTCTAATAAACAATAATAATAACTATTTAATTATTATAGACTTATTATTAACGTCTACCTTTATAACCCCTAAGTATACCCTTAAGAAGCCTAAGGACTAGACTAAGTGGTATGGCTAGGTTATGACTATAGCCGAGCTACGTCGGGTTTAGTAGTACGTTAACCCCTATTTAAACATCGTCCTTAAAATGCCTAAGGTGCCGTCCTTTAACGAGAAAGAGATCGAGGTAGAGTTAGAAAGCCCTACTGCCGAGGGTGCTATAAGAGCGGCATTATAACCTTAGGAGAGGTTGACCTAGCTAAGACCTTAAGAACTTAGACTCCCGGTCCTTTAGGAAGACTAGGAGGAATTAGGCCTCTAGGCATTGAATTTTCTCTCGGCTATAGCCCTTAAGGCGACTAAATCTAGCGCTTTAGGTTAAGCTATATATAACTTCGAGAGAGTTATCGTCCTATAATATAAACGGGCAGTTAGGGTCTATAAGAGGAAGATAACTACGCTTTAAGATATTAGTCTATACATCTCGGCTAGCATCTCTTAAGACTACTATAATTTCATTACCTATATTACCGCGGCCCGAGGAAAGCTCTAGGAACTCTTTGTCTAAGTCTATCTAAAGGCTAAGGATAAGAAGAAGTATACCGAGAGATTCCTATGGAAGCTCCTCGCAATAGACCTTCGAAAGGTTAATTTAACGGCCTAGACTAGTTATATCGTAGATGGCTTTAACCTCTATAGGGATGTCGGGTCTATATTAGGCGAAGAGTCGGAAATCATCGAATTGTTCCTCGACGCTATCGCTACTTAACATTAGGCTTAATCGAACCTATAGACTATAACCTATTAACGGGCTAAGAAAGAAGGGAAAGAAATCCCTATATTTAAGGAGATTACCTCTCACTTCCGCATTTAGGTTGCCGCTAATTTAACCTAATAAGATTCGGTGTTCCTAGCGACCTATTAAGGCCGGGATAAGGATGGAAAGGAGGTAAGTAACGGCAACGGCAATAGCAATAGCGGCAGCGGCAGCGGCACTAACAAGCCATCGGGGGGTTAAGGATAGCGGGTTCTACGGTCTAAATACACTAAATGCAAATAGTGTAAAAGGTCTTACGTAAATCCCGTTAAACATAAGGATTAACCTTATTAGCAGAGCTGTTTTTATGCCTTTAATCGGAAGCCGTAATTTTAGAATCGACCCTTAGATATAGAGCTTTTCAAGAAGGTTAAGGCTAAGATCGATAAGGAGATAGGCCTTAGAGCTAAGATCGACGCCTAGAAGGCTAAGAACCCCGAGAAGTCCGTAGAGTTAGCCCCTAAGGGAGGAGTATTCGCAACGAACGATAAGGAAGCTGCTTTTCTAGTAGGGGACTTCGGAAGCAATAATAGCCCTAAAAGCGATATTAAGGATCGAGCTCTCTAGGACATAGGGTCTTCTAAGCATATTTTCAACGACCTAGCTTAGTTTATCGATCTTAACTATTCGAAGAGCTCGAGGCTCCTCTTAGGCACTTAGACCGTCGGTGCCGAAGCTATTAGAATAGCCCGGGTTATCGCAGATATAGGCTTCGTCCTAACCTTTAAGAACGCCCGCTATATTCCCGGTTTTTATATAAATATAGTCTTTATAGATAAATTCACCGCTAAGGGCTACCTTTAGAATAACCTTACGGGCGAGCTCTTTAACCCGGCTGGAAAATGCGTGTTTACGACGTTCCGGTTATACGAATAGTCGTAGATCCAGCTTTAAGTAGCCCTAGACGGGGCTTTCCCAACATATTATTCTAAGGGACTCCTAAAGGCTCTCCCGCGCTTCCTAGAGACCCTAACCGGGACCGTAGACGCCTTATAGCACGCACGAATAAGCCACCCGGGAAAGGGTGCGATAAAGTATCTTTTTAGCGGTTAAGACGATAATATTATTAAGCTTAACGGCATCGATCTTCTAGACTATAAGGTCTACTACACGACGAAGAATAGGAGGCAGATTTCGCGGGCACATTAGGACCTCTTATACCCGAAGAGACCGTACGGCGCGGTCTCTTTCGACCTATTTTATCTAGGAATAGCGTATTATAGCATTAACAATATAGCTATATTTACCTATTTTAACATAGGAATAAGGCATTATTTTAAGGTAGGTGAAAAGACCGAGCTTTAGGGCATCTTCCGAGGCCTTAAGGAGACTATTAACGCTAAATTCTAGATTAAGATTGCGATCCTAATATTAGACGGCGAGACGGCCTTCTTAACCGAGGAATACGTTAAGGATATATATAAAGGAGGAATAGAGGTCCGGGAATTATCGCTATTACACCCGCATTAGAATAGTTATGCCGAGAGGTCTAAGGGCATAGTAGTTTAATTAATAACAACCCTGCTAGCCTAGTCCGGCTTCCTACACACGATATGGCTATTAGCGATAGAGGCAGCTATCTATCTGCTTAATCGAACACCCGTTAAATCTAAGGGGTAGAAGCCGCCGCTATAGCGCCTTAACGAGTAGCTCTAAGATAACCGCGACGAATAGGCATATATCCGGGTTAAACCCCGGAAATAGCACATCCGGTGTTTCGGCTGTAAGGCGTTCCCTATAACCCGTTAGAGACTTAATAAGACCTCTACTAAGCTTAATTTAAGAAAGCACATCGGCTACCTTACGGGCTATATTTCTAGCACTTAGTATCTTATTTAGGTGCCTAGTCTATAGAGAAACGCCTTTTTTAACACTTCGCACGTTATTTTCAACGAGAAGGTCTTCTTCGGCCGGGACTAGCGTAAAGGGGTAGAAAGGCAATAGTAGGAGTAGATCACCTAGATCGACCTATTAAAAGACCTCCCTAACTTTATGGATAAGCTAATTCGCGAACCTAAGGACGAAGAAGAGGCTATTCCGGACCCTAAGGAGTCTGCCGCCCTTAAATTAGCGCTTAAGAAGGACTTATAGGAAGATTAAAGGGTAAATCAACTATTAACACCGGAATAGACCCTTAAACCGCTTAATTAAATAGACCTCGCTAATATCCTTAACCCGGAAGACTCTAGCCCGGAAGATAGTATAGTCTTCGCTATATCGGATTTACAAGCGCGCCTACATTAAGACTATATTCTGCCGGTTCCTACGAGCTTTAAAGAGGCTATGTTAAGACCTAATAGTCCTCGATGGATTATAGGGATAGGAAACGAGATTATAGGCCTTAAAGAGGAAGGGGTCTATAGGATGGTAGACGAAAACACCGTCGACCTTAGAGAATATAGCACGATTCCGTTAATATAGGTATACGTATATAAATCTAATGCCTAAGGCTTTATAATCGAATATAAGGCTCGCCTCGTCGTCCGGGGCGATTAATAACCGAAGAACGAGCTTATAGTTACGGCTTATACGCTAGCGGCCTACACTTTTCGACTGTTAATAGCTGTTATATACTACTACGATCTTAATACGAAGCAATACGATTTTATTCGTGCCTTTTGCAACGCAATCTTAGACAAGGTGGTATATTATAGGCTACTAGAAGGCTTTAAGCAGAAGGGGAAGCTTTAGCTGCTCTTAAGGGCTTTATACGGTCTTCGGCGTTCCCCCTTATTGTAGTATAAGGAGCTCGCTACCTTTCTTAAGGCCTAGGGCTTTATCGTCGTAATAGAGGACCCTTATGTAATGCATAACGGCAATATTATCGTCTTCTTTTATATTAACGACTTTATCGCCCTCTTTCGGAACGGATAGGAAGCTAGTTATTAAACGTTCTACGATGCCCTCGTTAGGGGGTATAACGTTAAAGTCCTTAGCGACTTAAAGTAGTTTATCGGCATCGAGGTTATTTAGGACCGCCTAAATAGGAAGCTTTAGCTATCGTAAGAATCGTACATTAAGAAGATTGTATAACGGTTTAACTATCTATCTTTATTAACTAAGCGAAAGCAGCCCCTCGGTCTAAAGCCCTTTAAGCTGTTTAAAGGGACTGCTTTAAGCAACGACGTCTCCTTATTCTAAGCTCTAATTAGCTCGCTTCTTTATGCTATAGTTATTATAAGGGTTAATAGAGCGTACGCGGCTAGGAAATTCTCCTAATTCCTAACGAACCTAAGCCTAGAGCACATTAAGCGGGCGAAAGAGGCTATTGAATTCCTATACGGGGATATTAACTATGTCATTAAGTTCGACGGGAATAGCTCCGCCCTTTGCGAGGCTATATCCGATGCCTCCTTTACTAACGATTAGGTTAACCGTAAGAGCACCTAAGGATACGCTATTAAGCTATTCGGTGGCCCTATTGTGTGGAAGTTAGGGAAATAGAAGACTGTAATAACCTCGTCTATAGAGGCTAAGTTGCTAGCTCTATCGCAGGCTTTAAAGGAACTAATAGCCTTTCATAGGCTCTGCGAAGAGATATTGCTAAAGCTAGAAGGGACTAATTAAATAATCTAGTGCGATAACTAGCAGACTATTCGCCTCCTAACAAAGGAAATCGTTACCTTTATTACGAAGCTCCGGCACGTTGATATATATTACTATTAGCTTCGGGAATAGGTTTAGACCGGGAACCTCGACGTGACCTAGATACCGATAGCTTAAATAGCCGCTAATAGTCTTACGAAGCCTCTTTAGGGATAGAAATTCGCCGAGTTCTAGCGTTAAATCGGACTCGTTAAGATACCCCCTTCCTAACGATCCCCTTTACGATCGTTGCTTTATTTTGTTTTATTTTATAGTCTTAATACTACCTATCACAAGGCTGTTTTAATAATAGCTTTACTCGTTGTTTTAATTCGTTTTCTTTGTCTTAGTTAGGCTAGATTAAGCACCCCCTTTACTTTCGTTTTCCCTTCTTATTAGAATACTAATAACCCTCGCATTTACCCGTTATCCCGCTTATTTAGCAGGCCTTGTGTGATCTTAAGATCTAAAGGGGTGTATTGCACGTAGGAATGCATAACGGCTTTAGTGCGTATAGGGCGGCGTTAGTGCAACGAAGGAAAACGTAGTCTAGATAGGGCAAGAGGCTAGTAGAAGTCTCTTTTACGGTGACCTTAAACGACTACCTACTAAAAATATATATAAAGCTATTAGGCCGGGGAGGCTAAGGTACCTATAAATACCTGCTCCCCTATCGGTCCCTAGATTGGATTAGATAGAGCAATACACACACTCTAAGACACACAAGACTTTATGCATTGCGCCTAAATAACTGTATTACCTAGCCTTAATTTAATTTAATAAGCGCACGCGCGTAAAGAGCTTAAATAACGTACATGCCTAGCTCTCTACTGCGTGCCCTCTACTGCGTGCCCTACTGCGTGCCTTCTGCTGCGTGGTCTACTGCGTGCCTTAGGCCCTAATCTACAACCCCTTTAAAAAATCAATGCAGACGCGGGCAGAGACTTGCTCTACCTAATTTTAGTGTGGGTCTCCCTATGTACCGTCCGACATCCTTGTCGGCTATTTCACTCACCGCCTAAGGCCTGTATTTCCGTATTTCTTTGTATTTTCGTATTTGCATTATAATAACCGCAACCGTATTTGCGCTTAATCGCACTTATTAGGGCTCTCGCGATGCCTCCTTCCTCCGAAAGCCAGTCTGTTAAGGCTAGTCAGCCGAGTCAGCAGCGTTAGACTAAGCTATAGACCTTAAGGTTCCTCGAATTATTGCTTAAGGCCCGTCGCGATAGGCTCCTTAATAGCTCTAAGGCGGTCTTCGTGAAGCTAGTATTTAAGTCATTCGTGGGTTAGGGAAGTCGCTTAGGAACGAAGTCATAATGCACGAAGAGGGTGTATCGAAAGCGCCTTGAAAAACGATATAGGCGATATGTCGAAAAACAATACGGCGCACCGCATTGTTTTTCGATATGTCGCCTATGGCAAAATTCGATATTTTTCTTAGCATCTTTCCCTAATGTAGGCATCTACGCGATACTGCACGACCCCTACTAGCGCGATACATTGTGAATAGGGATAGACATGCAGCTATAGGAGGAGGAGCACGAATTCTTGCATTTGGGCCGAAAAACGCTACTAATCGGGGGACGAATACTCTTCTAGCCGAGTTGCATGTCCGCATTGGTTTTTTTAAGGCGTCGTGGATCAGGGCCTTACTGCGTGGCCTGCTGCGTGCCTTGCTGCGTGGCCTGCTGCGTGCCTTGCTGCGTGGCCTGCTGCGTGCCTTGCTGCGTGGCCTGCTGCATGCTCTGCTGCGTGTCCTCTGCTGTGTGTGCGGCTCCTTGATGTATGCTTCGTGCCCGGCTCCCGGCTTCGTGCCTAGCTCTGCTGCGTGCCCTCTGCTGCGTGCCCTCTGCTGCGTGCTCTACTGTGTGTGCGGCTGTTTAATGTGAGCTTCGTGCCCGGCTCCCGGCTGCGTGCCCTACTGCGTGTTGGATTGCGGTATAGTATGGTGTTCTTCGCACGATTTACGCGGCTCTCTTAGGGCCTAATCCACAACGCCTCGACTAAGTCGAGGCGGACGCACGAAGAGACATGGCCCATATATTTTTTGCGGGCCGGGTCCTCTTGTACCGTCGCATACGCTTGTTGGCGAATTTCCTTACCGCTTTCGCGCCCCGCGTTCATTTTTTAAGGTTATCGTAACTACGAGGAAAAGAGCATAGCAGCGGCAGCAGCGGCAGTAGCGGCAGCAGCAGCAGCAGCGGCAGCGGCAGTAGCAGCAGCGCCGTCGGCAGCAGCAGCGGCGCCAGACGTATGTAAAGTGCACGTACTGCATTCGCTAGTTCGCTAGTCGCCCCGACTTATTCGAGGCGGCGTCGCCGCCTCGACTTAGTCGAGGCGATGCGTTTTGCTTGGCGTCTTTCCCTAATACGGGCATTTTGTCAGATCCGCGGGACAAGGGATCACATGTAGGATCACATGCAGGATCACGTGCGGGATCACGGACGGGAAATTCGGCTAAGAGGCCCCTTAAGGCCCTAATCCACGACGCTCCGCGGCGCCTAACAAAAGATACCTTAGAGATGCGTTCCGGCTAGAAGAGTATTCGTCCCCCGTTTAGTCGTAATTTTTAGCCTAAATGCAAGGAGACGTACTCCTCCTTCTATAGCTGTATATCTACCCCTACTTATAATGTATCGAGCTAGTAGGGGTCCCTAATTAGGGAAAGTTGCTAAGAAAATTGACAAATTCTATCGAATTCTGCCCTAGCGATATATAAAATTCGTTAGGCGGCGCGGCGCTTAATAAAACTTATATATCGCCTATATTAGATTTCTAAGGCGCTTTTAAGGCATTCGTTCGGCGCTTTCGAGTATTAGATCGTAGATCTACGGCTCGGACTAAATAAGCGTTATAATAGGTCTAGATAGGTTGTATAGCAAAGAGGTTATATTAATATAATATATAATAATACGTATTATACGTGCTTCCCTTCTTTTTATAAGGGGGCCGTATTTAAGGGATATTTCCCTTACGTTACGTGGCGGTTATGCTGACCTAATCGTTGTGACCTCTATTATGTAATTTAACACACCCCCCTAGCTTCGATCCCGAATTTAAGGGAGGGAAGCTAGCATTAAGAGGTCGCTAAATAGCTTAAATCCGATGAGTTTTTAATCCTCGTTCTATCGTTAAGCTATCGGGGCGGGATATCTTTAATCCCTGCCCTTTTAATCCTACGCTTAAGCGCTCTAACGAGTACGGCTTTATAAGCTCTTATACTTCCTCTATTCCTTCCGCCGCTATATACAGCAGATGCCCTTACTGCGTAAAAGCATCGTTCCTCTTTAGTCTACCGTCGTTAAAGGTATTCGTAGTCGTTTGTAAGTCGTTTAGCAGCTAATGCTCGTAGCGATATAGCGAGGCTAGTCGTTTAGCAGCCTATGCTCGATTCCCCTAGTGCGTCGTGCCGAAATCGACGGTAAAGTCGCTATTACGAGATACGCTAATATGCCCTCGCTGCGGGAGAGCTTCTTTCTTATTTAATACTTAATCGAGTGTTTAGACGCCTTTAGCCTAGCTTAATGCTCGTAGATATTTAATAAGGCCCTTTATCTATCGTCTCCCTAACGTATTTATATAAGGCTTAGTAATGCGTATAAGGAACTATATTCCCTACGGTTATTTCTTATTACCGGCGCCTATGCGTAGTGTTTCCTCTAACGCGTATATATTATGCCTAATATCGAAGCTATTACCCTTAAGGATGCGGCTTCATCGGCCTGTTTATATCTCCTAACCTTCCTATACTATATATATATCGGTTTATATTGTTTCGTCGGTCGTTTCGGAGAGTTCTCGATCGGCGAGGCGTTAGGTAATATCGTAAAGGCCTATTTATTTAACAAAGGCCTTAAAGGAGGGCCCTTAAAGTGCCTTAGTAAGGCCGTCGGCTATTATCTTCGCGGTAGGTGTAAATTTAACATCGAGGGTCTTATTAAGGACTTCTTAACGAAGCTAGTAGTTATAAATGTCTATATAGCGAAGCTTCGTCTATAGAGTAGCGACTTCGGTAGTAACTAGTCGGATAGTCTATATGTTATTATATTAAATACAAATGCGGGAGTTATTAAAGGAGACGTTAAGCTCTTTAATAAGCCTGCTTACGTAGATTAACTCTTTTACTGCCTATAATAACGCTAGGAGCTTAGCCTCGGTTGTTAAGGTTGTAACTATATCTTATTTATTAGCTCTCTAGCCGATTAAGCCTCCGAATAGCTTTATAGCAAATGCCTAAGAGCTTTTCCAGTCGGTATTATCGGCGAAAGAAGCGTTACTTACTACTTTAAAGTCGTCCCTACCCCCTTAGACGAAGCGCGAGTCCCCGGGTGTAGTATAGATAGTTATTACGGTGTTAGGTTATATTATATATTATCCTATATAACCTCTATATCGTATATATAGACATTTAGATCTAGTCTATAGCTATATCCCTTCGTGGATTAATAATACTTATATACCCCCCCCCTAAGCTCGTTCTCTTATAGTTTAATCTACTATTTTATCCTATTGCCCTTAATTAATAATCTCGCTATCTTACCCCTTTCTTTTCTAATCTCCCCTCTTCGCGACGTAAGTCCGCCTCCTCGCCGGACCCCCTCGACTAAGTTTTCCTCGATTATTAGAATTTTCTTAGTATAGATATACTATCTTAACGCAAATTATATAGATTTCCCTCCTTACCTTTCCCCTACCTTTACCCTATCCTATTGCCCTATAATCTACGATAACCGACCGTATAGAGGCCGATCCTCCGTCCGCTACCCCGGCCGTTACCCCGCCGGCTCCTATCGACCTAGAACCTTAGACTAAGTACGTTTCCTATTACCCTCGCCTCGCCGCCTTTTTTTAAGCCTAACGGCCTATATTCGGCACGTTCGCCTATATTTAGGCTAACGCTACTTACGACTTCCGCGCCCCTTAGATTAAGGCCTTTACTTACCTTAATAATGCTTACGTTAAGTTAGATATAGGAGTGCTCGTCGCTTAAGAGCACGCAGCCGTTGCCTAAGAGTACGCTGCCGATCTCTAGCGTTAGCTTAACCGCGCTACGTCCTCTCTCCTTATCTTAACCGAACGCGATACGGCTTAGGACTAAGCCCTTACCCCTGCCCCCGCCCTTACCTTTACCCGTTCCTATATCGCCGACCTTAAGAGGTTCGCCGGCGACTCTAGCACTTAGAAGCAACGTTAGGAGGCTTTCCGGACCTAGCGCGACGGCCTTACTATTAAGCTCCGTTAAGACGCCGCTTTATACCCTACGGAATAGGACTATATTCTCTACGCGGCTAGCCGGCTTACTAGCCGGGCCGCCTCTATTATCGCTAGCGTTCCTTAGGACGTCCTCGATAATAAGTCTTTCGCTAATTAGTAGTATACTACTATTAAAGCCCTTACCGACGACCTTAGCCTAGTCTTTAGTACTAATTTTACCCGCGCTTAGTCGGAGGCCGACTTTAACGCCTTATCGATAAAGAATATCTCTTAGCCGGACTTCTATTCGAAGTTTACCTAGCTTTAAGCCGACTTATCGTTTAACGGCACCGCTTGCGTCGCCTACCTTTATTTAAAGGTCTTTATCGAACTTACTAACGCCGCCGCTCTATAGGTCGAATGCCCGGCCTATAATAACTTTACGGCCTAGGCTAAGATATATTCTACGCTTTAGGATAACTAGTAGCGTATTAAGGCCCGTTCTTAGCTCTAGCCGCCTCGCTACCCCGCTCGCACCGGCCCTACCTCGCCCGCCTTACCCGCGCCTCCTGCCGGTAACCTAATGCAGCTTAATATATTCCGGGCCCGGCTTACTAACGCTAAAAAGCAACGGCGGTTTAAGAACCGTCTTTACCTCTACTACGCTTAGCCGGCCACCGCTACCTATACCGCCCGGACCTACCCTAATAAGGGTATCGGTGCTAATCCCGGCGCTAACCCTAGCGCTAGTCCTAGCGTCGGTTCCGGCTCTAGCCGCGGCTATAGCTGTAGTAGCGGTACGTCTGCCCCGCGCCTGCTTAAACCCCCTCCCCCCCGCTACTAGGTTCGCGCTATTAAGCAGGGCTTTATCGAGGGCGAAATAGACGACCTCCCTGCCTCTTCCCTATCCTCGGGAAATACGTAGCTCCTTCGCCTTATTGCGCGATAGAGCTCTTAGTGTCTAAGTTTATAGCTTCGTTCGATACTAAGGAGGATCTTTGCCTCCCCGCGGGAATACAACCGCGTGCTTTACTTATGCCTTTATCCCTTATGTCCGCCGATATTATTATAAGTGCTTTAGTCGACTCCGGCTATTCCGGATACGCCTTTATATACGCTTAGACCGCGCACCGCCTTACCCTTCCTATCCGCTAGCTTTAATTCCTACGCCGGCTTTCTCTCGCCGATAGTAGCGACTATAAGTCCGGCTCTATTACTTATTACGCCTTTTCGGTCTCCCGGATTAACGCCTATACTAAGTCTATCTGCTTCTTTCTTATAAAGCTTAGCTATAAGGTTATTTATAGCCTCCTTTAGCTACGCCGGTATAACCTTATTATTAGCTAGCGTAGTAACTCCCTTTCCTTTTAGTCCCCCTTTTATCTAGCCTCTTACCTCTTAGACTACTAGCCTTATCTTATCCTAGGCCTCTCGGCTACCCTTGCCCGCCCTACCCGCCCTATCCCAGCCCCCCTACCCTTATTTTAAAGGGAATATAATTAATAAATATAATTCGTTTTCCCCCCGCTCCCTCCGTCGAAGACTCTAACGACGAGGGCGAACCCTTTACCGCCCCCTCTGTCGAAGACTCTAACGACGAGGGCGAACCCCTTATAGCTACGATCCTTATTCCTACCGCTACGATCCTTATTCCCGCCCGTACGGCCTTAGCCTGTCCTCCGGCCTTTATCTATTCCGTCCGCTTTAGCAACGTTCTTAAGTTTATTACCCCGTCCCTTAGCCCCTCTCTCTTAGCGTTTTTCGAGGATACCCTTAACGCGGGTAAACCCGCCTATCCGGACTCCTCCCGCTAGGTTAACGACGCCGACTCCGACTCCGGCTACGACTCTAACTCCCCGGCTACCCTCTACCCTCGCCGCTATATTCGACCTCCTTACCCCCGTCTTATCTATAAGACCGCCGGCTACCGCCGCCCTATATTATAGCCGAGTTATAAGATTATTAGACCTTAGCCCTTCCGCTTCTCGTCTCTTAACGACTCGGCGTTTAACGTCCGGATGCTTAACGTTAACGTAATAGTAATATTCTACCGGTAGCCTAAAGTCTAGACCTTTTAGACCTTAATCAAGGCCTTTACCGCTAAGCCTTTGCCTACCGAGCCTCTGCTACCTATCGATTAAGATATCCTTAAAGACCTCTATTAGGCCGTTTTAATTAGATATATAGACGCTAAGGATACAAAAGCCTGCCTTAACCCCCGCCTTTACGACTTCGTCGACGACTACCTTAATAAGATCTGCCTTAATAAGATCTCCCTTAACGATATCGCTAAGTTCTTTAAGAAGTAAGAGAAAGTCTTATATACGCTCGATAAGCTATAGGCTTAGGTCCTTAAGGAGCTCTACTATATAATCTATATATAGCTTAAGAGCGAGGCTAATAATCGCCCTTTACTATGCCGTTAATACTTAAATTAACCTTAAAGAGGGGATATAACCTCCTTATACCCGCCCTCGCCCCTTTAGCGAAGCCGAGAACCGGATCGTCCGCGCATACGTTAACAAGCAGCTTAGGAAAGGCTTTATCCGCCGCTCTACCTCCCTTACTACTGCCTTTATTATACTCGCCCGTAAGCTAGGCGGGGGCGTCCGTTTTTGCGTTAACTATCGCGGCCTAAATAAGGCTACGATTAAGAACCGCTTCCCCTTACCCTTTATCTATAATACTCTCGCCTATATCTAAAAGGCGAAGTTTTTTACTAAGATCGACGTTATCGTAGTATTTAATCGCCTTCGTATTACCGAAGGATATAAGTAAAAGACCGCGTTCGCTATATAGTATAGGCTTTTTAAGTATTATATTACCCCCTTTAGCCTTACCGCCGCTCTATCTTACTTCTAGAGTTTTATTAATATAGCCCTTTACGGTATTTTTAACGAGTTCTACTTTGCCTATTTAAACAATGTCTTAATCTTCTTAAAGACGAGGGAGGAGCACTAAGCCTACGTTAATACGGTTCTTAAGCGCCTTAATACCGCCGGCCTTTAGCTTAACGTAGATAAGTATAACTTCTACGTTACTAAGACTAAGTACCTCGGCCTAATTATCTTAGATAAAGGCATTCGCATAGAGCTTAATAAGGTTCGTACGGTCTTAGACTAGCCTACCCCCTCCTTTATTAAAGACCTCTAGCGCTTCTTAGGATTCGCTAATTTTTATCGGCGTTTTATTCGCGGCTTTTCTAAGCTTATAAACCCTTTAAACGCCCTTACTAAAAACTCTGCCCTTTAGATTTAGTCTCCCGCCTACGCCTACGCCTTTAAAGCCTTTAAGCACGCCTTTACTACCGCCCTAGTCCTCGCATACTTCGACCCCTATCGTAAGACTATAGTTTAGATAAATGCTTCCGACTAAGCCGCCGGGGGTATATTAATATAGCTCTTCGACGATAGTCGTTATTATCCGGTTGCTTTTTTCTCGTTAAAACACTCCGCTTAAGAGTGTAATTACGAGATCTACGATAAAGAACTCCTCGCAATTATAAAATCTCTTAAGGAGTAGCGCCTTAAGCTTAAGGGCCTGCCTAAGTTTAAGATAGCCTTAGACTATAAGAATCTTTAGTATTTTATAACTATAAAGCTCCTTAACTAGCGATAGGCCCGCTAGGCCGAATTCCTTAGTCGTTTTAATTTTAAGATTGTCTTTTAGCCTAGCTCTTAAGCTATTCTCCCCGACGCCTTTAGCCGCCTGCCCGGCTCCCGCCCTCTCTCCCTTACCGACCGAGCCGACGAGAGGATTAACCACCGATATTAGGTTATCCTCCCTAAGTCTAAGGTTAATACCTCCTTCTACCCTAATACTACTACCGCCCCCGACACCGTTAAGGAGTCCGATTCGTTTATAAATATAATTTATAAATATAATTCCGACTGCTTTAACCTCTACGCCCTCGACGACTCTAAGCCGATCGATAACCTTATCGACCGGGCTTATTCCTCCTCCCCGCTAATCTCCGCTATTCGTATAGCTCTTTAGTCCCGTTAGCCCCGCTAGCCTTACCCCCTTCGCGCCCCTTTCCGCTCGATCCCTAAGACCGCTCTCTCTAAGGTCTAAGGCCGGTTCTATTTCTAAGGCCGGCTCTTCGTTCCCTTTAACGACGCCCTAATTCTTTAGATTCTCGTCCGCGCTTATACCTCCCCCCTTACCGGCTACCCTAGACGTACGAAGACCGCTAGCCTCTACCGCCGGTCCTATATTTAGCCCGGCATATATAAGTCTATTTCTAGCTTCGTGCGGAACTATTATACGTGCCTACGCGCTAAATCCCCTCGTTCCTTCCCTTAGGGCTTGCTCTAGCCCTTAAGTATTCCCTTCGCCCTATAGACCGATATATCCGTCGATTTTATTACCGACCTCCCTATCTACCGTCGTAATAGCGTTAAGTTTTCTAATATCCTTATTATCGTCGACCGCCTTATAAAGATACGCTACTACGTCTTAATACCTTTAATAACTATTAAAGACGTCATTAACGCGTTTATTTCCTACGTTTAGTCCTTCTATAGCACCCCGGCCTTTATTATTAGCGACTATAGCACTTAGTTTATTTCGGCTTTCTAGCAGTAGCTTAGTCGTCGCCTTAGTTACCGCCTTTACCCTAGCTCCGCCTACTACCCTTAGACCGATAGTTAGACTAAGATCGCGAACGCTTAGATAGAGGTTTACCTTCGTTATTATACTACCTACCTTTAGGACGATTAAGTCGACCTCCTCCCCCTCGCTAAGTTTACTATTAATAATTAAGTCTTTAAATCTACCGGCCTCTCCCTTTTCTTCGCTAACTATAGCTTCTACCTAAAGCTTAGCACTAAGCCCTTTAGTCCCCCCCCGCCCGGCATAACCCCCTAGTAGCGGAAGGAATACCTCCGCGGTAACGCGCTTGCTTCCTATCTTTAGCGTATCTCTAACTTCCTCCGCGATACGATCGAAGATGCTTAGGCCACTTAGGCTCGCTACGCGGACGCCCGGCGGACTCCCGCCCCGGCGTACTAGCCCGGCGATATAGTATTCCTTAGCACCCGCTAGATCTAGACCTTTTGCCTTATAAAGAAGCTCGACTATAAGCGGGAGGGCTTATATAAGGTCCTTAAGGTATATAAGACGGCGTATCTTCTTCGTCTCCTTAAGGGCAGCCGCTTTTACCCCGTTTTTTATTACTCCCTCCTTACTAAGACCTAAGAGCCCCCTTTGCCCGGTTAGTCGGAGCTTAACGTCCGGCCCGCCGATAACGGCGTTCTCCTTTCCTTTAGCGACGACGAGGGCGATAACGCGTACCTTAAGTAAGAGTTTTCTTCTATCCTCGCGTAACGCTAATACGCCTCCGGGAATATTAAGTATCGCGTTTAATAGCGTTATAGCCCCCTTACGTAAGAGGACTCCTCCTACCTTAACGGCTGCTAGGACGACCTTAAGGCTTTTTACGCCTTTAACCCGACTAAGCTTAAACCGGCCTTTTATACGGCCTTCCTTATATCTTTACCTTCGCCTAAGTAATAATAAGTATAATTTATTAATATAATTTACGTTACGACGGAATGCGTTAGTTTCTTAGTTTTACCTCTTATTTCTTTCTATTCCTCTCTCGTTCTATATTAGGCCCGCTTTTAGGACTGATTAACATAGATTTCCTTCGTTTTTATTAGCCTATTAACCCTTTTAAGCGTTTAAGTCGAACGCCGGTTTAAAAGGGATATACTATCACGGTATTAGGTTATATTATATATTATCCTATATAACGTCTATATCGTATATATAGACATTTAGATCTAGTCTATAGCTGTGTCCCTTCGTAGATTAATAATACTTATATACCCCCCCCTAAGCTCGTTTTCTTATAATAGTAGAGAACTCGATCGACGGCGTCTTTATATTCCGGTCTAGGGTTAGTATTAAATTTATATAGTCTTAACGTAGTAAACGCGATGTCGGGGCGGGTAATAACCGCCGCGTATAGCACGGAACCTATGTTTACTTAGTAGGCTCGTATTTTATAGTGTTTAGCGATCCCTTCGTAAGGGAGAAGCTCTTTTACCCCTATTAGTATATCGAAGGGGCGGCGTTTCTTTATAAGTCGGTAGATCTTATTAATATAGGCGGCTTATAATAGCTAAATATACCGTTAATTACGGTCTTATAGAATCTCGATGCCGAGGAACTATTATAGGTTATCGCCGCCTATAAGCTTATATTTTTCCCGAAGTTAATTTTAGAGAGATTTAGCCCTATCTTAATCCTCCTTATAATATATAAAGACAATATTATCTATATAGAAGAAGACGATAATGCCGTTAAACGTTAAGCAGTATAGTTCGTGCGGCACTATTTAAAACCCTATCTCCCGAAGTATTAACGTAAGTTCGCGATGCTATAAAAGAGGGGATTTTCGCAGTCCGTAGAGGGCTTTATTAAGTCGGAGGATAATAGAGTGTTTTCTATACCCTAGCGGCATCTTTATATATATAATCTCGTCGAGCCTTGCGTTAACGAACGCGTTGACCGTATCGTACTATATTAGTTTAAGGTCGAACCTTATAGCTATCGTTATAAGTGTTCGAAAGCTTCGTCTTACGAGGGTTGCCGCGTAGGTCTCCTATCCGTTTCGAAGCTACTAATCCCCTCGGACGACTAGTCTTGCCTTATACTTCGAGAGCCTTCCGTGCTTATCTATTTTATATACGTATACCTATATATAGTCGAGGACTTAGCCTTTCTGTATAAGTGTTTTAGAGTTAACCTTAGTCTAGGACTTTATTTCTTTATAACTCTAAAGATGCGTTCTTTCCGCCTCCTAGAATTAAGGGCCGAGTAGGTGTTATTTAAGCTATCTATAATGTGTTAAGATAGCTAGAAGGTCTCGTCGATATACCTGCCTTTTTAGGATTAAGCGGTCGAGGTAAGCCTTATCTTTAAACCGCAATATATTAGTGTCTTTCGAGATCGGTGCGGCTTAAGTGCCTACTATAAATATAGAGTGCTTATAGGCGAGTTTTTCTTTCTATAGAGGGGTTAACTCCTTATTTATAGGCTATAGAGGGGTTAACTCTTAATTATATAGACCTTTTGCTATAGAGGGGTTTACCCCTTATTTAAGTAGACTTTTGTTTGCCTATAGAGGGGTTAACTCCTAATTATATAGACTTACCGCGGAGGGGTTTACTCCTTATTTATACGGACTTAATGCCACGGAGGGGTTTACTCTTTATTAATATAGACTTAATGCCGCGGAGGGGTTTACTCCTTATTTATGCGGACTTAGTGCTACGGAGGGGTTTACTCCTTATTTATATAGACTTAATGCCGCGGAGGGGTTTACTCCTTATTTATACGGACTTAATGCTATAGAGGGGTTTACTCCTTATTTATATAGACTTATGTTTGCCTAGAAGGCTGCTCGAGAGGAATCGAGATGCTCGCTCTATAGCTTTATAGTCTAGTTAGCGAGATATAATTATATTATAGCTATAAATAGGGCCGCCGGGGGAGTACTTAGAGGAGTAAGGAGAGGCTTAAATCGAGCTTTAGTATACTGCTTTATATTTCCTCGGTCGTTTTTAAGCGCTATTGCGTAGTCTATATCGTAGTTTACCTCGAGTTCGGGGTTTATATCTTAGTAGACGAGGATATCGTCGAATACTTAATTATTAAGAACTTATAGTATATTAATTTAATTATTATTAGGAAGATTATATTCCTTAGGGCTAGGGCTAGCTCCTTAAGGTCGTACTTTTTAACGCTTTCGGTAAGGTTCTCGAATATTCTATCGAAAATCTCTTACTTATCGAAAATAATATCTCGAGTAGTAATAACCTTCCCTTCTATAGGAACCTAGACTTAGTAAATATTAGAAGATATATATCCTATTAGGAAGCCTATCTAGGCTTATAGGTCGAGCTTCCTAAGGCGTTGTTTCTTCTTTTAGACCGTAGTCGTTATTACAAACGCTTTATACCCGTAGGCATAAAGATGCTATTACGCTAGCTTTCTCTTAGTTAGCTTCTCGTAGGGGGATTCCTACTTATAGCTGTATTTTAGCGTGCGATTATAGAGATATATAGCGGACTTATAAATCTCTCGCTAAAGCTAGGTTAAGAGCTTTCCTCGCATCGCTTTAGACTTATCCTTAATTATACCCCCCGAGCGCTCGGCGCCGCTATTTTAATCTTATATATATAGGGCCGAGGGCTCGAATTTAAGGAGCCTTGCCTTAAGGAATGCTTCTACTACCGGCTTCTAAGTGGTAATCTCGTTATTATACTTAACGATCTTAGTGTAAAACTAGTACTAGTACTTTAAGTAGTCGAGGCCGGACGTAATAATAGTTTCTACGAGACGGTCTTAGAGGTAGTAATCCTATATAAAGCCGCTTGCTCTATCGGTTAAAAGCATTAGCGAGTTATAGCCCTTATTGTCTAGCATAAAGTTATAGAAGTCTATCGTAATTCTCTCGCCTACGATGCCGTTATCTTAAGGGGCTTGTCGTATTATCTATTTTGCTTTCGCGGTGCCGTAGTTATCGCATTATACGGTTAAGATGCCTTTAATCTTAACACCTTCGGAGTAGTTAACGAGGTGTTCTAAGGCTCGTAGTCCCGGATGCCTTATTTAGAGATGCTAGAGTTTAGCAGTAGCCTTTTACGGCGTCTGTTTAGTATAGCTATTAAACTTATTTCGGCGGTTGTAAAATGCCCGCCTTATTGTATAGTAGGGGATATACTCGAGAACGAACTAGCCGTAGTGCTATTTAATAAGACCGACGATAGCATCGTCGGCCGAACGAAGCGCTAATAGCCTATAGGGTCGTTCGTCCTACTAAAGTCCCTACTGCTTTAATAGCCTATAAGAGATTAGATTATACATAAAGTTCTTATAGAAAGCAACGTTAAGCAAGCGTAGTACTTACGGTTTAAACGATAGGGTTTATAGGCGGACGTTAACTTTACTATAGCTAAGGATAGGCACTTTTTCGGCGCCTGCCTAAAGGAAATCTCCCTTATCTACTATTCTAAACTTTTTAAACCGGGAACTCTCGTTAAAGATATAGAGGGTTATGCTATAATCTAAGATTAAAGAGTAATAAAGAGGGTAGATATCGACGTTAAAAGACGCATCGACTAAAGGGGCGAGGAATAAAGCCGAAGGGCATCTTCCTTTCTCCCGCACGAGTTAATCTATCTTATTATTATTCTTAGTTCCCTTCTTGCCTTTATGTCTCTAGGCTTCTTTCGCGACCTTAGGGTTCTTTATATTCTTAGAGATAATATCCTTTTTGCTTCTAAGCTACTAGTCGGGCGCTTTATTAAGGTTAACCTCTTAGCAATTCTCTATTAAGTAGCCTTTTATAGAATAGAGCTTATAGTAAGGGACACCTCTTTTATCTATATTAGTAGGTCGCGACCTCTTTTTATTATTTTTGCCTTTTTAGTTATTCTACTAGCTGCTTTACTCCTCGTCTTATCCTATATAGGAAGGGCCGAAAGAGCCTTTCTTAGTTTAAGATAGTTAAGCAGGCAGCTAGTCTATAAGCATAGTGAATTCGTTAGTTATAGTATAGATATCGAAATCCTTCTGCCTCTCTAAGTGTAAGAGGTAGAAGGAATAGACCTAGGTAGGATAATAAGGTTAGATAAAGGCGAGAAAGTTAGCAACCTAAATACTCTTATGAATAGCTTTAGGAAGTTCTTCCTAAATCCCTTTATATATAATCTTCTTCTAGCCCTTAAGCTAAAGGTGCTAGTTCTTTAGCTAACTTAGGGAGGGCGTAACTACCGCTTTATAGCGAACCTAAAGGGCTCGATAGATATCTTCCGGCTTGCCCTTTACCTCTTTCTTAAGCGTAGCGTACACTAGTCCTTAAGGTCTTTATTAGGTTTGCAATAGGTCTAAAATAGGTAATCGGAGATCGTCGAGGCGATCTAAGTGCGTAGTTCTTTAATATCCTTCTTCTAACTCTCCTATTTCTTCTCTTTGTATAGAAAGATCTACTATTGTTAGGTGCCTTAAGGAGGTTAGCGTCCCTATTAGACTATTTCTTCGTCCGCTATACGAGATCGAGATCCCCTTAGAGAGTCGTCTTCGATAGGCATATCCGGAATAGGAAGGAGCCTTTCGGTGCCGAAGACCTATTCCTATAGGTTGCTATTAAGGACCTACGCCTTAAACTTATTGTCCTAAACGGACTAGTCAGCATTTTCGATAAGGATAACTTCGGTGTTCTTCTTAGTAGACATAGTGATTGTTTTTGCTTAAAGGGAGCTTATTCTAAGTGTTTTATATCGTATTTTCAATAGATTAAAGGCTAAGACTCTTAATTATTAGATCGTCGATCTACGGCTCGGACTAAATAGGCGTTATAATAGGTCTAGATAGGTTATATAGTAAAGAGGTTATATTAATATAATATATAATAATGCGTGTTATACGTGCTTCCCCTCTTTTTATTAGGGGGCCGTATTTAAGGGATATTTCCCTTACGTTACGTAGCGGTTATACTAACCTAATCGTTGTGACCTCTATTATGTGATCTAATATTAAGGCATTCGTTCGGCGCTTTCGAGGCATTTGTTCGGTACGGCTAGGCACTTTCGAGGCATTCGTTCGATTATTAGGCTTAATAGCCTTAATAAAGGTCTTTTTTAGACGAGGGAGGCATCGCGAGAGCTCTGCTAAGTGCGATTAATAAGTGTTATAAGGGCGATTGATAAGTGCGACGAGGGCGATAAAGTGCGAATACGTTACGCCGACAAGGATGTAAGACAGTATAAGAGGAGCCCCGCACTAAAATTAAGTAGAGTAAGTCTCTCGCCGCGTCTAACATTTTTTTTGTTAGGCGCCGCTCCGCGTCGTGGATTAGGGCCTAAATAAGGTCTCGAGGCTTCCCCTCTTTAAGGAAGAAGCATTATCATTAATATACTGCTTTCAGCGGCATTACAGCCGCTGCAGCGCCCTAACGGCCGCTATAATACACATCTCTCGCATCCTTATTTAGTAGGCCGTAGATCGAAGATCTAACAATTAAGAGTCTTAGTCTTCTAGCTAAAAGCTACTTAGAGAAGCCACTATTTAACTATTAGGCCCCCTTTAAACCGCGAGAAAAGCCTAGCTAATCATGCTCGGCAAGAGGACTAGATTCCTCTCGCATCGAACAAAGCCCGCGAGAACCATCCTCGCGGCACTAATATATCGAAAGAAAGCCCGCACTAAGCGGGACTAATATATCGAACTAAGCCCGCGAGAACTATCCTCGCGGCACTAATATATCGAAAGAAAGCCCGCACTAAGCGGCACTAATACATTGAAAGAAAGCCCGTAAGAGACTACCTCGCGGCACTAGAAAGAATAATATACATCCTGCTGCTACTAGTAGAGGCGAGAGGGTGATTCCCTCGTTAGCTAGCCAAATATATATCCTACTACTAGCAGAGGCGAGAGGGTGATTCCCTCGTTAGCTAGCTAAATACACATCCTGCTACTAGCAGAGGCGAGAGGGTGATTCCCTCGTTAGCTAGCTAAATACACATCCTGCTACTACTAGCAGAGGCGAGAGGGTGATTCCCTCGTTAGCTAGCTAAACACACATCCTGCTACTAGCAGAGGCGAGAGGGTAATTCCCTCGTTAGCTAGCTAAGCTAAATAAGCCTACACAAACGTAGCATTAAGTCTATACAAATAAGGAGTAAACCCCTCCGAAGCATTAATCCGCACGATTAGGGGTAAACCCCTCTACGGCATTAAAAAGTCTATACGATTAGGAGTAAACCCCTCCGTGGCATCGAGCCGTATAAATAAGGAGTAAACCCCTCCTCGGCTTATCCGTACGATTAGGAGTAAACCCTTCCGCGGCATTAAAAAGTCTATACGATTAGGAGTAAACCCCTCCGTAGCATCGAGCCGTATAAATAAGGAGTAAACCCCTCCTCGGCTTATCGGCACGATAAGGAGTAAACCCCTCCGCGGCATTAAAAAGTCTATACGATTAGGAGTAAACCCCTCCGTAGCACTAAGCCGCATAAATAAGGAGCAAACCCTTCCTCGGCTTATCCGCACGATTAGGAGTAAACCCCTCCGCGGCATTAAGTCTATACGATTAGGAGTTAATCCCTCCGTGGCATTCTTATATATTCGGGAAATATATCTGCCTACTATTTATAGTAGTTATCTTATGCAGTCGGGAAATATATCTGCCTGCTATTTATTTAGTAGAATAAACTCGCGGCGGCGGGAGAAAAAGGACTCTCGTCGTAGCATAAACAACGCGGCGGCGGGAGGAAGAAGACTCTCGTCGTAGTATAAACAACGCAGCGGCGAGAGGAAGAAGACTCTTTCGTCGTAGCACGTAGTAGTCGCGACGACGAAAGAGGACTTTAGTCGTAGTATAAGCAATATTGCGGCGGCGGGAGGAAGACTCTCTCGTCGTAGTATAAATATACTTACACGAGCTAATAGCTCTCGACGAGCTAATAGCTCGCGGCGGCGGAAGAGAGAAAAAGACTCTTTCGTCGTTATAGTAAATAAAAAGCTCGCGGCGGGAGGAAGACTCTCGTCGTAGTATATACATCGCGGCGGCGGGAGGAAGACTCCCTCGTCCGCGCACTTATTTAAATTACGGCAAGCGCTCGCGGCGGCGGGAAGAGAAGAGAAGACTCTTTCGTCGTCGCGGCAAACACCGTTATAATAAACGCATTTCGCGGCGGCGGGAGGAAGACTCTCTCGTCGTAGTAAAAACATAAACATAAATCGCGGCGGCGGGAGGAAGACTCCCTCGTCGCAGCAGTATACGCATCGCGGCGGCGGGAGGAAGACTCCCTCGTCCGCGTACTTATTTAACGCACGAGCTAATAGCTCTCGACGAGCTAATAGCTTACGGCGGCGGAAAGAAGGAAAAGTCCCTTTCCCTCGTCACGAATACTTATTCGAGTAAGCAGCTCTCGAGTAAGCACCTCGTACGGCGAGCGGTAGAGTCCTTCGTCGTAGCGAGCGGCAAAGTCCCTCGTCGCAGTAAGACGAAAGACTACCCTTATTACGAATACTCTCTCGAGTAAGTAGCTTTTACGGCGAGCGGTAGAGTCCCTCGTCGTAGCGAGCAGCTCTTACCGGCGTCGGAAGACTTCTTCGTCCGTATACTTATTCGAGCAAGCAGCTCTCGAGCAAACGGGTCTTAAGTAAGCAGCTCTTACGGCGAGCGGTAGAGTCCTTTATCGTAGTGAAGTAAAAACAAATAGCTCTTACGGCGAGCGGTAGAGTCCTTCGTCGTAGCGAAGTAAAAACAAATAGCTCTCGCGGCGTTGGAAAACTCCTTCGTTACGTATACTTATTCGAGCAAGCAGCTCTTAAGCAAACGGCTCTCGAGCAAGCAGCTCTCGCGGCGTCGGAAGACTCCCTCGTCCGTATACTCTAATATTCGAGCAAGCAGCTCTTACGGCGAATGGCAAAGTCCCTCGTTATAGCGAGCGGTAGAGTCCCTCGTCGCAAAAACAAACACTCGCGGCGTTAGAAAACTCCTTCGTTATAAATACTTATTTAAGCAATACGTATATCGCAGCGAGCGGTAGAGTCCCTCGTTATAGCGAGCGGTAGAGTCCCTTATCGCAGCGAGCGGTAGAGTCCCTCTCCCTCGTATATACTTACTTACTTAAGCAAATAGCTCTCGCGGCGATAGAAGACTCCCTCGTCCGCACCTATTACGGCATTCGTCCGCATTAAGCAGGCTATACGAGCCTCGACTTTATATAAGCCTCGGCTATATAGAGCCCTCGGCAACATAAGCCACGGCTATACACACGAGCCCTCGGGAACATAACCCTTAGCTATATACACGAACCTTCCGACTAATCGACTAATACAAGAGGAATAAAGCGTGTTATTACCGCTAAAAGGCATATACGGCAGCGTAAAGGCATAAAATGCCGAGTTGCAATCCCTTACTACTACTTCGTACGGTCGGTCGTAAGGAGGACCCGGAAGAATACGATAATCCGCCCCGATTAATAGATTAATTAAACATTGGCAAAAGACCCCGGATTTAAGCTATTTAAGCTCTTTAGTCTAGCTTCCCTCGCATTGCGATCGAAGCTAAAAGGGTGTATTAGATCCGCGGGACAAGGGATCACATGTAGGATTATATATAGGATTACGTGCGGGATTACGGACGGGAAATTCGGCTAAGAGGCCCCTTAAATAAGGTCTCGAGGCTTCCCCTCTTTAAGGAAGAAGCATTATTATTAATATACTGCTTTTCGCGGTATTATAGCCGCTGCAGCGCCCTAACGGCCGCTATAACACACATCTCTCGCATCCTTATTTAGTAGGCCGTAGATCGAAGATCTAACACATTTACGCGACTATGCACGACCCTTACTAGCTCGGTACATTAAGAGTAGGGGTCGATATACAAATATAGAAGGAGGAGCTATAATTCTTTTATTAACACTAAAAACATATGCTAATTAGGGTTCTAATACCTATCTATTATATATGTATGTCCGCCTTAACTAAGTCGAGGCGTTGTAGATTAGGCCTTTAATTGCTATATACCTATACTTAATTTTAGTGGCGGGACATAGGCGCGCGGGGTGCGCGCCGAAAAAGTAGAGATTTCCTTAATTTACCGTATAAATAGAGATTTCTTACCGTATAAATAGCAATACTCATTAAATAATCCTAATTACCTATAAATGAAAGTAAAGCCCTAGGGAAGGGGCAACTTAACGAGGCCGATTCATCGTTAGAACTCGGCGAATTTCTAGCCCTATAGGGGCTTTATAAGGCTATTAGCGGCTATTTAGGCCGTTGGAACCTAGATAACGTTACGGTTCCCGGTCTAAACCTGCTTACGAAGCCAATAATAATAGATATTAACGTGCTAGAGCTTCGTGACGAGGGTAACGATTTCTTTCGTTAGAAGGCGAATAGTCTACTGATTATCGCACTAGATAACTTAGTCCGTCGATTCTAGCTGTAACGATATCTTATCGCAAAGCCGATGAAAAGCCATAAGCTCTTTTAAAGCCTATGATAGAGCTAGCAACTTAGCTTCTATAGAGGAGGTTATTACCGTCTTCTATTTCCTAGACTTCTAGACAATAGGGCTACCGAACAGCTTAATAGCGTATCCTTAGGTGCTCTTCCGGTTATGCGTATTATCCGCGAATAAAGGGTCCGATATAGCCTCGCAAAAGGCGGAGCTATTCCTATCGAACTTAATAATATAGTCAATATCCCCGTATAGGAATTTAATAGCCTCTTTTGCCCGTTTGATATATTTCTAGCTTAGGTTTGTTAGGAATTAGGAGAATTTCCCAGCAGCGTATGCTTTATTAACCCTTATAATAACCATTGCGTAAAGAAGCGAACTAATTAGGGCCTAGAAGAGAGAAACGTCGTTGCTTAGGGCGGGCGATCTATTTAAATAGCTTAAGGGGTTCTAGGCCGAGGGGCTGCTTAAGCTTTCGAGATGTTAAGATATAGCCGAATCGCTATGCTATCTTCTTAATGTAGGACCCCTAGCTTAGCTAAAGCTTCCTATTATCCCGATCCTAAATTACCTTAATTCCAATAAACTATTTAAGGTCTCTAAGGACCTTAACGTTATATCTACCGACGAGGGTATTATAGAACGACTAATATAAGGCTTCCTATCTATCCCGGAATATAGCCACGAAATTATTAACGTAGAAAAATACGATAATATTCCCGTTATACATTATATAAGGATCTTCTATAATAATAACAAATCCCTATGCCTTTAGAAAAGTCGCGAGTTCTTTATACTATAGAAGGGGGGACCGTCGTAGACTATATAAGGCCCTTATAAGCAGCTATAACTTTCTAGGCTGCTTAAAGCCTTAAGGAAGACGGCAATACACAACTTCGTTAAGGGTTGCGTTGTAAAAAGCGCGGATAAAGTCGTATTGCTTTGCGTTAAGGTTAAAGTAGCATAGGATAGCTATAAGGAGGCGGAACGTTCGGGCAGCTAGAGTGTAATCTATAATTATAAGGTTATTATATAGTTGCTAATTACCTCTAACGACGATGCGAGCTTTATACTTAATAACGAAGCCTTAGGGATTAAACTTATAGCCATATACCTACATTAGTAGGATCGTCCGGACCTTTAATAGGTTAACGGTCGATTCGTCTACAACCTTATAGACCTCGGCGGTCTTAAGGCCTAGGACTTCCTCTTTTATGCCTCCTATCTAGTGATACTAATCTAGTCGGTATATTGCTTTTTTATAGCTTGTTGGAATAAGGAGAATATAGTCTCGATGTAGCCTTACTGTAAGATCTAAAGCCGCAAACGCTAGGGTGAGTTCTTCCTCTACCGGATTAAGGATATTGTTAATGCCTATGAAATCAAATGGTTTTAGGGTATGTCCCGGCGTTAATAGCTGCCTTACCCCTTCTAGAGTCTCCTTTTTAGCCTCGGGTTTAGCTACGGGCTTAGAAACGGCTTCGGCTTCTATAAGATGCTTAGGGTCTAAGATTGCATCGTCTTCTCCCTTAGGAGCTCGGACAGGCTTATCTACGTAGTCCGGGAAATCTTCTAATAGGTCGATCTATATAATCTATTCCTGCTATTGTTTTTCTGCCCCCTTACGCTAGTCTAGGCCGAAGAAGACCTTTTCGTTAAATATAACGTAAGATGTGTTAAAAAATGCGTTCCTTTGTAGACTTAAGACCTAAATTAGGTATTACGTGCTTAAGATATAGCCCGTAAGGTAGCCTATATGTCCCTTTAAATCTAGCTTAGCCGAGGTCCTATTTAGCCTCTGCCTCGTTATAGGAAAGGCCTTATAGCCGAAGCTGCGAATGTGTTGCTTGCGAGGTTTAACCCGGATGTAGGACTATTCGTTTCTATTGTCTCGAAGCTACTCGTTAAAGCGCTATAGCGGCGGCTTCCACTCCTTAGACTTAACGGGTGTGTGATTAAGAAGGTAGACGGCTGCCTCTATTGCAAGAGGCTATATCGTGTGTGTAAAGCCGGATTAGGCAAGCAGCGTTGTTATAAGCTGCGTGATAATGCCCTTAGACCTTTCGGTATAACCGTTTTAATAAGGATGCGAAGGGGATAAAGGTCTTACATACGTGCCGGCTTTAAGCATTTCCCTAATGTATTCGTCTATAAGGAAAGCCGTCTCGCCGTTAGAGACTAGAAAAGCTATCGTAAGCCTAAATTTCGCGATAAGGGACTCCCTAAGACCCCGAAAGATGCCCTAAAGGTCGGTCTTTTTATTAACCTTAAAATAGTGCCGTACGCCTATCTTAAAGTATGTAAATACGGCTATATTATTAATACCGTAATACGCTATTCCTAGGTAAAAGAGATTAAATAATATGTATTGCTAATCGCACGATACTAAATGTCTAATCGCACTATAACCTTGTTTTTTCCTAGCCTAAACCCCGCTATAGCCCGCTATACGATTTGGCCTATATAGCCTAGCGCCGCCGGGAGTTACTTAAAGTCACTAAGAAATTTTTACCGGCATCGCATACGTATACGTAGCTCTAACGCTCCTACGCCCGCGATGCGATACACGTGCGACGATTGCGACGATGCGACGATACGACGATATATTAGATCTTCGATCTACGGCCTACTAAATGAGGATGCGAGAGATGTGTGTTATAGCGGCCGTTAGGGCGCTGCAGCGGTTGTAATGCCGCTGAAAGCAGTATATTAATGATGATAATAATAATGCTTTTTTGTGCCCGAAAAGGGGCTGCCTCGAGACCTTATTTAAGGGGTCTTTTGGCCTAATTTCCCGTCTGTAATCCCGCACGTAATCCTATATGTAATCCCTTTTACCCACGGATCTAACACACCCCTTTAGCTTCGATCGCAATGCGAGGGAAGCTAGACTAAAGAGCTTAAATAGCTTAAATCCGGGGTCTTTTGCTAATATTTAATCTATTAATTAAGGCGGATTATCGTATTCTTCCGGGTCCTCCTTACGACCGACTATACTTCGTAGTAGTAAGGGATTACAACTCGGCATTTTATGCCTTTACGCTGCCGTATGCGCCTTAAGCGGCAATAATACGCCTTATTCCTTCTATTCCTCCTATATTATATTAGTCGATTAGTCGATCGCTTCGGAAGGTTTATATATAGTTTGTTAGAGTGTACGGGCGGACGAGGGCTTTATATGGCCGAGGCTTATATATGGCCGAGGGTTGTGTTCCCGAGGGCTTATGTGTGTAGCCGAGGGTTATATTCCCGAGGGCTCGTGTGTATAGCCTAGGGTCGTGTTCCTATAGGCTTATATAGCCGAGGCTTATATAGCCGTAGGCTCGTAGATAAAGTCGAGGCTCGTATAGCCGTAGGCTTTATATTGCCGATAGCTTTAATGCGTAGTCGTAGCTTATATTGCTAAGAGCTTTATATAGCTAAGGCTTATATAAAGTCGAGGCTTATATAGCCGTAGGCTTTAATAAACGATGCGGATAATTGCCGCGATAGATATAAGCGAGGGAGTTTTCCGACGCCGTAAGTACTACTCGCTACGACGAGGGACTCTACCGCTCGCCGCGAGAGGTATTTGCTTAAGTAAGTAAGTATATATAAGGGAGAGGGACTCTACCGCTCGCTGCGACGAGGGACTTTACCGCTCGCCGTAATATGCGTATTGCTTAAATAAGTGTTTATAACGAGGGTAGTCTTTCGTCTTACTGCGATAAGGGACTCTGCCGCTCGCTGCGATAAGGGACTCTACCGCTCGCCGTAACGATAGACTCTACCGCTCGCTTCGACGAGGGACTCTGCCTCTCGCCGTAAAAGCTGCTTGCTCGAGAGCCGTTTGCTCGAGAGCTACTTGCTTAAATAAGTGCGACGAGGGACTTTACCGCTCGCTATAAGAGCTGCTTGCTCGAGAGCCGTTTGCTCGAGAGCTGCTTGCTTAAATAAGTATACGGACGAAGGAGTTTTCCGACGCCGCGAGTATATTTGCCGCGACGAGGAAGTCTTTCGTCGCCGCGAGAGCTATTTGCTCGAGTGAGTAGGTATATACGAGGGAGAGGGACTCTACCACTCGCTACGACGAAGGACTCTACCGCTCGACGTAAGAGCTGCTTACTTAAGAGCCTTTTGCTCGAGAGCTGCTTACTTAAACTCGAATAAGTATACGTAACGAAAGAGTTTTCCGACGCCGCGAGTGCTGCTCGCTACGACGAAGGACTCTACCGCTCGCCGTAAGAGCCGCTCGCCGTAAGAGCTACTTGCTCGAGAGCTGCTTGCTCGAGAGCTGCTTGCTTAAGAGCTGCTTGCTTAAGAGCTGCTTGCTCGAGAGCTGCTTACTCGAATGTAAGAGTATGCGGACGAGGGAGTCTTCCGCTCGCCGCGAGTGTTTATTTTCGCTTAAATTAAGTATTCGTAATAAGAGAAAGGGACTTTTCCTTCTTTCCGCCGCGGCGAGCTATTAGCTCGTTAAGAGCTATTAGCTCGTGCGTTAGATAAGTACGCGGATAAGGGAGTCTTCCTCCCGCCGCCGCGATATATATGCTAGCGACGACGAAAGAGTCTTCTTCTCTTCCCGCCGCCGCGAGCTATTAGCTACGAGTGTTTGTCGCGACGACGAAAGAGTCTTTTTCTTTCTTCCGCCGCCGCGAGCTATTACCGTAACGACGAAAGAGTCTTTTCTTCCGCCGCCGCGACTACTGCGTGCTACGACGAGAGAGTCTTCCTCCCGCCGCCGCGAACTATATATCGTAACGACGAAAGAGTCTTCTTCTCTTTTCCTTCCGCCGCCGCGAGCTATTAGCTCGTCGAGAGCTATTAGCTCGTATAAGTATACGCGATAAAGGAGTCTTCCTCCCGCCGCCGCGATATATATGCTACGACGAGAGTCTTCCTCCCGCCGCGATGTGTTATTGCTGCGAGTATATTTGCCGCGACGACGAAAGAGTCTTCTTCTCTCTTCCGCCGCCGCGAGCTATTAACTTATAAACTAATAGCTTATATCTTATCTAAGTATACGGACGAAGGGTCTCTACCGCTCGCCGCGAATGGCTTATATATAGTCTTATTTATTTAATGCTACGGAGGGGTTAACTCCTTAATGTAGGCTTGTTTAATGCTACGGAGGGGTTTGCTCTTTAATCGAGTAGACTTAATGCCGCGGAGGGGTTTGCTTTTAATCGTACGGACTAATGCCACGGAGGGGTTAACTCCTTAATTATAGGCTTATTGTTTTTAGCTTAGCTAGCTAACGAGGGAATTACCCTCTCGCCTCTGCTAAAAGCAGTATATATGTTTAGCTAGCTAACGAGGGAATTACCCTCTCGCTTTTGCTAAAAGCAGCATATGTGTTTAGCTAGCTAACGAGGGAATTACCCTCTCGCCTCTGCTAAAAGCAGGATATTGTTCTTTCTAGTGCCGCGAGGTAGTCTCTTACGGGCTTTCTTTCGATATATTAGTGCTACGAGGATAGTTCTCGCGGGCTTAGTTCGATGTATTAGTGCCGCTTAGTGTAGGCTTTCTTTCGATATAGTGCCGCGAGTCTTACGGGCTTTTTCGATGTATTAGTGCCGCGAGTCTTACGGGCTTTCCTTCGATATAGTGCCGCGAGGATGGTTCTCGCGGGCTTTTCTTTCGATGTGGTGCCGCGAGGTAGTTCTCGCGGGCTTTATTCGATATAGTGCCGCGAGTCTTGCGGGCTCAATTCGATATAGTGCCGCGTATTGCGGGCTTTATTCGATAAGGTGCCGCGAGGTAGTTCTCGCGGGCTTATTTCTTTCGATGCGAGAGGAATCTAGTCCTCTTGCCGAGCATAATTAGCTAGGCTTTTCTCGCGGTTTAAAGGGGGCCTAATGGTTGAATAGTGGCTTCTCTTAGTAGTAGTGGCTAGAAGACTAAGACTCTTAATTATTAGATCTTCGATCTACGGCCTACTAAATAAGGATGCGAGAGATGTGTGTTATAGCGGCCGTTAGGGCGCTGTAGCGGCTGTGATGCCGCTAAAAGCAGTATATTAATAATAATGATAATAATGCTTTTTTATGCCCGAAAAGGGGCTGCCTCGAGACCTTATTTAAGGGGTCTTTTGGCCTAATTTCCCGTCCGTGATCCCGCACGTGATCCTGTATGTAATCCCTTTTACCCGCGGATCTAACACAATGCGACGATTACGACGATTGCGACGATGCGACGATTGCGAGGATTGCGACGATGCGACGATGCGACGATACGACAATGCGACGATGCGACGATTACGACGATGCACGTATAAAGGCTTAACGTAAGGACTTCGAGTGACTCGCCCGGCGCTAGGCTATATAGGCTAAATCGTATAGCGGGGCATAGCGGGATTAAGGCTAGGGAAAAACGGGGTTATCGTGCGATTAGACATTTAGCATCGTGCGAATAGCAATACTCTAAATAATACCGTGCCGTAAGGTCTCTTCGGGTACGAGGGCTCTTAAAGTGCTTGCGAAATTAAGCGCCTATTCTTCGTAGTGCTATAAACCTTGCAGTCGGTCAGGTCGATGCCTCGAAGTTTAATAATATTATCGTCTTAACCTTAAGATACTATATCGCACCTTTTCCCGGATGGCTTATTCTTGCGTGGTATAGCGCATTAACCGTCCCGGTTAGGGTCTCCGGATAACGTCGAGGAGCCTTAATTAGTCCCTTCGACTTATAAATCACTAGAAACGCCCCGTCTAGAGCCTTAAGCGGCACCTAGGACTGTTTGTATAACCGAAACGTTGTAAACACACAGCGGCTAGTAGGGTTAAAGAGCTAACCTATAATATTATTCTAAAGATAGCCTTTCGCCGTAAACTTATCTATAGAGATTATATTAGTGTGAAAACCCGGAATAAAGCGGGCTTTCTTAAGCGTTAAGATAAAGCTAGTGTCTATAACTACCCGAGCCGTTCCTATTGCTTCCGCGCCGACCGTCTAAGTTCCGGAAAGAAGCCTCGAGCCCTATATGTAATCTAAGTCGATAAACTAAGAAGGGTTATTAAAAATGTGTTTTAAGGCCCTTATATCCTAAAGGGTGCGGTCGTAGATATTAGTCGCTATATTGCTAGCTAGAAAGGCTGATTCCTCGTCTATTGCAACGAAAACGCCGTTTTTAAAGTTATTATAGCTTAAAGTAGCAAAAACACCGCCTCCCGGAGCAGACCTAGATCCCGCGGCGTTAGGATTCTCCTGCTTCTATGCATTAATCTTCGCCTTAAGACCTAGTTCTTTTTCTACCTTAGCTGCGACCTTCCGGATATAGTGCTCGTTAAGGGACTTATTCTAAAAGCTCGGCTTCCGGTTGAGGGTATAAAAACAGCTCTTCTAGTAAGGCTCGGCTCTGTATTTAGTAGGGTTAATGTAAGGTCTCTCGCACTATTTGCACTTTCCGTAATTAGGGCGCGAACCTCGCTTCTCTTAACCACCCGACGACTCCTTATTGCTTAAGCTGCTGGTTTCCTTCCTATCCTTATCTCTGCCCTAGAAATTAGTAGGGAAAGTAGAGTTATCTTATTGCGTTAACCTTACTGCCACGCGCTTAAGGAAGCTAGAGGCTACTCTATTAAAAGTCGGAACCTTCCCGCTGTATTCCTCGGCTGCTATAAAGGTCTCTATCTAAAAGTTAGACTACATAGGATACTGCGTTTATATGTAATCTAGGAATTGCTAGAAAGCCTCCCTATTATCGCCTTAAGGAGACTTAAGGTCTTTGCAAAGGTTAAAGGCGTTAATAACGTTACCTACCTAAGCACTAAGGTTAACCTTCTTAAGTTCTATTAAAAGCAGTTTTTAAAGAGTCTTTTCCGCGTGCCTCTTTTCTACCCACTTGCCTAGGTAAACACGAATGAAAAGCTTATAAAGCTTTACATAAGCCGTAATAACGCCCGTGATATAATAGTTGTATTCCTACGAGATGCTCGCTAAAATAAATAGGCTTGTAGACTGCAAAAGAGCCTGCTGCTTATTGTAGACCTTAAGGTCTCTTTCGTACTTTAGGATAATAATCCTTTCGAAGTTGCTGACGGAAATGCCTAGGCTCGTACTTTTCGTAGCCTTAAGGGCTACGGCCGATAGGATCGTAGGTCCTTTATCCTCAGCCTCTTCTTCCTCTAGCAGACGGACCGGGGTTTCTTATGGTTAAGGCTAAGGGCGTGACTTAGTTAGTTGCGAAGTGATTTAAGAAGTCACGCTAGACTCCCTTAGCGCCGTGGTCGGTCCCTCTTTATCGTTAAAGACCGGCAAATCCGGCCTCCTTAGAACGATGTTAGAAAAGGGGTTAATATACGGCTAAATCTAATACAATTCGGCCACGGTCTTAACCTATATATACTAACGCGTCTAGTCCTTAGGCTTCCTAAGGATATAGGTAGGCGTTATAGGTGTGATCTTAGAAGACGAATTCGTATCTATAGTCAAAAGTTAAAGCTAAATAGCTTTAAAAAAGGTAATGTTGTTAAAGGTTTTAAAGCCGTGATAATGGCTTTAAAAAGAATAGGTTAAGAACAAAGGCAAGACTTTAATCTAAAGCAGTCGGCGGCTTTTAATAAGGAGGAGGATTTAATCTCCTAAAAAGAAGCGTCGTTGCGAAGCCACGGACTTTATCCCGGGCTTATAACTATTACAGTTACTAAGCGCAATGCATAAAGTCTTAGTGTGTGTAAAATGCTCTAATCTTTTAATCTAGAGGGGGACACAGCCGGGGGTCTATATAGGTACCTTAATCTACTAGCGCTAATAGCTTCCTATACAAAATAAGTGGTTGGTTGTTCTAAATGACCGTAAAGCTACTTACCCTTATTTCTCGGCGAGTCCGGGTTCCGTTAGTTACCTAACGAGCCTACCCCTTAGTGTGTGCCCCTATTAGCTATACTAACGCCGATGCGTATAGGAAATAAAGCCCTTATGCAATAAGGCTTATAATAACTTCGTAGGTTAGTTGCTAAATTTCGCTAAGGTCAGCCGTAGGGCATATCTAAGGGTAGGGATCCTATTAGTACACGCTATTAGTCAGCGTACAACGCGTAGAGTTTTCCTTAAAAACCCTCTACGCGTATAACTCTATATAATTAATTAATATACAGAATATAACTTTAACGTAGCTTCTTTATAACTACGTAACGTATAGCTATAAGGTATTTATTATATTAGGGTAGGTAGAGTAATCACATAAGTGCCCTTTATATAGGTGTAGAAATTATCTATAAAGAACTAAGTATAGGCATACCTATGCATGCGGATATATAGCTCTACGCACGTACCCCTTTGTCCGCACGTGCCCCTTACCCCTATCTATATAAGCCCTTTACCTTTATTCGCACGAGCCCCTTTCCCCGCCCGCACGTGCCTCTTCCCCGCTCGTATATAAGAATGCGGATTAAGTCGTAGACCTAATCTCACTAATAGTCGAAGACCCTTATATAAGACCTTTACCTTACCTAAGTGAAAATATAACGATATATTACGTAAGGCCCGGCCGCGCTTTAGGCTACGTGGGTCGCTTTAGGGAGCGTAAACCGTACCTTCTTCCGTCGTGTCTTTGCTAGCAACGTAGCGTTAGGCGGTCTATCGTTTTCTCTAATAGCCCTAAAGCGCTCTTTAAAGCGATCGAGCGCTTCTATATCTGCGAAGTCCGCTACTAAGTGCTACGTTAGGTCTTAATACCCTTACTACCTTACGAAGACCTCGCGCCTACTACCGCGGCCGACCTTCTTCTATCGTGCGGTAAGAATTTCCTTTACTAAGAACTCTTCTTCTCCCTCTACTAAGATTACGGGAGGCTATAGGTCCGCTATTACTTAGCCGGGCATCGGATCTACTACTACGCGACGAAGAAGGTCTACGTTAAAATTAAGGTAAATCCTATTAGGCAGTCCCTTTAGCTCGACGGCTTATAGGCTTAGCACTCTCTTAGCCTAAATTTTACGTATAATTAGTCGAGCTTCTTCTTTAGCCTTAAGGATGCGTAGTTCCGTAAGTCTACCTAGACTTTATCTCCTACCGTAAATCGCTCTACGGGTTCTAGCCGTTTATTAGTATACCGCTCTTAGTCTTACGCTACCGAGGCTATTAACGACTAATAGAAGTCCGAGACCTACTTAAGTCGCTATATAAAGGAGGCTACGCGCCCCTTTAGGCTATTGCTAGACGGCTTTTCTACTACTATATCTATAGCGATAGGAAATAGGGATATAAGTTCTTACCCGTATAGTGCGAAGAAAGGGGATATACTAATTAAAGAGTAATATCTCCCGTTAAGCGCTATTTGCGCTACGGGGAGCTATTTATCTTAGTCCCTTTAGTTATAGTCGATAACGCCCCGGAGTTAAGCTTAAACTTCCTAATTAAGCCGTTCCAGCGCTCTATCGGTTTACGGATAATATACTATGCTTAGCAGCTATATAATCTATAGCAGCCGGCATAAGTGCTGCTAAAAGCGGCTTATCTAATTTAAGCCTTTATCGCTTATAATTAACGTTAGCTACGAATAGTATCGTATATAGTATATAAGAAAGCGCTTTACGTAGATCTCTGCTGCTATAGAGGGCAGTGGTTCTAATATAACTTCCTTACTTAGACGGTCCTTAATTACCTAAAGATTACGGTTGCCGCTCTCTATAAAGGGGAGGTCTATAATAAAGTCTATTTAAATATACGTATAGAACCGGTCTAGCACAGGAAGCGATTTAAGCAGCCCTATCTTAAGCGTACGCTAAATTTTTATACGCCTATAGATATTATAGTTATAGAGTAATCGTCTAACGTATAGCTAGAGGAGCGGCTAATAGAAGTCGCGGGATATAGCGGCAATTATTCCTTCGCGGCTAAGGTAGCCGATAACGCTAGCGTCGTATACTATTTAAATAAGCCGTCCTTAAAGCGCGTTCCCTTCTTCTAGCTCTAAGGAGCGTCTCTTACTACGGCCTCTATAGTTATAAAGGAACTAAGAACCTAAAGCCGTCCGCGGAACCGTAGGTGCCTACGTAGGTCTATATAGCAGTCGGCTACCTATACCTTAAGGTTAAGCTTAAGGTCGAATCGTTGTGCTCCTACCTCTACGGCGCGGCGCACGCTCCCGTAGGTAACGTCTTAAGCTGCTAAGCGGTCCTATATACGCTAAAGCTCCTCGTCTTAAAAAGTTCGTCGGTTAAAGCCTATATTAGTAGTTAGCTCTACGTCCTACGCGTCGAGGTCGTCCCGGGTCGTAGCCGCTATAAAGTCCGTATCCTAAGTGTCGTCCGTATCCTAAGTATCGGGCTCTACGTCTTCTTTATTATCCTCCTCGCTATCGTCCTCGTCTTTATCGCCCTTACTATTAACTAAGACTACGCCGTCCGCACCGATAAGTATTGCTTTAAGATATATGCGTAGCGCTTCCTCCGGGAGTATTTAAAGCTCTTAGGCATTATTATCTTCGTTAAAAGGCCGATCTTAATCTCTTTAGGATAGAGCGTCTAGCACTATAGCTTTTTTTCTAAGTCGGTACTTAATCCGGAAATAGAACCGCGAAAGGTATTCCGCCTAACGGGCCTATCGCTTAAAGAGATAACGTTAAGTTATAAAATACTTAAGGTTACGATAGTCTATAAGGATCTTAAAGTTCTTATAGCTGCGGAGCTTTACTTACTATTGCTTTAAATAGCTAATTATAGCGAGTATTTCCTTATCGTAGATAGCGTAGTTCCGTTCGGCGGAGGTAAGCTTACGGGAGTAAAAAGCCATAGGGCGGCGTTAGCCGTCTACCTCTTACGAAAGCGTGCCTCTAAGTGCGAATCTACTATAGTCCGCCTTAAGTATTATAGGATAATTAAAGTGCTACTATAGTAGCACTAGGGCTTACGAAAATAAGTCTTTTAACGTCTAAAATGCCTCTACTTATATAGCGCCCTAATAGAAGGCTACCCTTTTGCCGGTAAGGGCTATAAGCGGACCGATAATACGAGAAAATTAACGAATAAAAATCTAGTAGTAGTTTATAAATCCTAAGAAACTCCGTAAACCCTTTTACGAAGTTAGGGCTATTTAGTCTTAAATAGCCTAGATCTTTATAAGGTCCGCTTATATACTAACGCCTATAATAATAATAAATCTAAGGTATTTAACCTAGCGGACGCCGAATTCGCATTTATTAAGGTTAAGGTATAGCTTATGCTTAGAGAGCCGGTCTAGCACGTTCCGCACTTTGTCTATATAATACTTTAGGCTACCGCTTATATAGATAAGAATATTATTAATATAGGCGGAAGCGAATATATCTAAAAATTCGCGAACAATGCTATTAATATACCGTTAGAAGGTGCCGGGAGCCTTTATAAGCCTAAACGGTATTACTATCTATTCGAAAAGCCTATAATAAGTATAGAACGCGGTCCTTTACTTATTACCTTCCGTAATTCGTACCTTATAGAACGCTTAATAAATATCTAACTTAGTAAACTACTTCGCTATAGCGATATTACGGAGTATCTCTCTAATAAGCGGAAGCGGGTAGCGGTCTAGTCGTATTATTGCGTTAAGTGCTCGGTAGTCTACGTAGAAACGTAGTCCTCCTCCGGGTTTCCGCGCGAATAGCACTAAAGCGGCGGCTTTAGAAGAGCTAGCTTAAATAAACCCTTTATCTAGAAAGCCGTATAGTGTTTTCTTTAATATAAGCAACTCGTCTTAAGACATCGCGTATAGTGGCCCGAAGGGCGGAACTATATCTCATCCGCGGGAATCTTTGCGAAGTAATATTATATAGTTAATGCCGAGCTTATATAGGTTTAATTTATCGGCCTTGCTTTTCCGAAAGAGCGGCAGTAGGTTATAGAACCGCGTAGGGATTATTTAACGTAATTCGGCTTCCGTCTTTAGCTTCTTTAGTCGTAAGGCTTTTTCGATATCAGCGAGGCTAACTACGTAAATAGCAGCTATAGCGGCTTCCGAGCTATATTGTCTACGGATTCGGTTAATTATGCCGATAAATACTAAAGCTATAACCTCTTTAGCCTCTTAAAGCTCTATAGCATACTTAGTGTCTTTAGGCTCGTTCTTATTAATATGCCGTAGCTAACGCTACGAATTCCTATACTAAAGCCTTCCTTAGTGCGGCATAGAGTAGGACTCTATATAAAGAAGCTAAGGCTTTCTAAGGATTAGGTTAAATTCTAGCTAAGGGATAACGTATGCTATAAGCAATTGCTTATACCCGTTAATCTCCGCAGCTATCTATACGATACCCTTAATCTTCGCCTCTTTTATTGCGCTTAAGGCTCCTTATACGTACCGAGGTCTTATATCTTTAACTAATAAACGTAGTTCTCGTGCGAATGCCTTATCGATAGCGGCGTAGCACTAGCAACTATCGTCTATAAGAGTAAAGACGAGGTTTATACGGTTAATAACAATAGGTATTAAGGTAGGAGAAGTCTTAATACGGTTAGTTAACTCTTTTTTCTCTAGTGCTAGCGAATTAGGCTTTAGGGCCCGTCTTTACTCTAGAGCTATGCGTTTCCCTCCGCACTAGTAGCGGCGGGGATATTATTATCCTCCTTAATATTAGACTTAAGAAAAGGTCGGGTAGCGCGAATCGCTATAGGCTATTCGGCTCGCTTCGCCGTAAGGCGAGCGGGATAATATAGGCAGTCCGTAGCGAAATATCCATCCGCGCTATAGCGTACGTAAAGCCCTTCCTCTCTCCGCTTCTAAAGCTCCGCCTTCGATACTTACTTAGCTCGCTATATAAAGGAGGAAGGCGCGCTGCCTAAGGCGGCGGATAGTATCCTCGCTTTTCTATAAGCAGGCCGCGTAGTAGATATTATAACGTCGCCCTCGTAGTCTACCGTAGTGTTAGGCGCGGATTTAGGCGGCGGGAGCGTTATAGCGTTCTTAGTAGTAACTCCTCCGTTTCCGTTGCTAACGCCGTTTGTGCTAGCGCGCTTTCGCAAATTCTAGAAGCTAGGGCTTTGCTTATAGTTCTAGGCCACCTTCGTAAAGCGACCTACGTACTCCCGGAAGTTAGTAGGCATCTTAATTAGGATAAGTATCTCCCGTAGTTATAGAGTAATCGAATTCCGTAGCTATATAAGCTTAGCGCTATCTCCCTAAACGCTATTTCCGGCGGCATAAGTAATAGTCTCCTTAAAGTCGGGAAAGAAGTCCTTAAACGTCTGGCCGTCTTTCTAAAAGAGGATCCGCAGCCTATCTTACGCTTTCTCCTACTCCTACACGTTGCCGAACGCGTAGATAAGGTAGTTAAAGAAGGCATAGGGGTCGTAAGCGCTACTAGGCCCGCTACTCTCCTAAAACTTAGAAATCCGCCGTATCTAAGGCTTAAGCAGTATATAGAGTAGCGAATACTAGGCGGTATCGCGGCAACCGTTAAGGCCTTACTTCTCGTTAACGGTAAACTTACTACGGAGGCGATATAAGAAGAAGTAAAAAGACTTTAGCTTACTATCCTATATAGGCTACGGTAGAGGCTTCCTTTTGCCGAAGGCGGCTTTAAGGGCCGTCCTTAGGTTAGCTATACTCGCGTCTTTAGCCGCGGGAGAGTTTATCGACGTAGCCGTAGGCGCGAGTAGCGTATCTATAGAGGTAGGCGCCGTAGATCCTATTTTAACACTAAGGACTTTTAGCAACCCCCTTTGTTTAACCGGATTAACGGCTATTTTCTATAGTAGCACTAGAAGGCGCTCCTCTTCCGCTATAGAAGGTACGGCATCCGCCGTCGCCTTGCCTAAACGGGCTTTTGTTATTTCCTATCGAAGGCGGGCTTTTGCGAAGGCCCGATTATTTAGCGCCTTTTATCGTAGCTATAGCTGCTAGGACCCCTCGGCCCGTTGCTTAAAGACGTCCTCTATATCGTTGTCTAGTAAGTCTATAATAGCAGCTAGTATTACTACGCGTGCCGCTTTTATTATAGCGGCCTATCGTTCTAATTAATACGTGCCGCTATTATAAAAGCGGGACGTTATCGTATTAAATAAGTCTATAAAAAAGAGAGATAGATAATACTATAATAAGGTAGGCAGAGTAATTATAAAGGTGCCCTCTATATAGGTATAGAAATTATCTATAAAGAACTAAGTGTAAGCGCACCTATATATACGGATATATAGCTTTACGCACGTACCCCTTTGTCCGCACGTGCCCCTTACCCCTATCCGCACGAGCCCCTTACCCCTATTCGCACGAGCCCCTTTCCCCGCCCGCACGTGCCTCTTCCCCGCTCGTATATAAGAATGCGGATTAGGTCGTAGACCTAATCTCACTAATAGTCGAAGACCCTTACATTTATATAGCTATTCTAAGGACTAAAAGCCTTAAAAATACGTATTTTTAAAGAGTTATCCTTAGCTCTTTAGAAATCGGATTCCTATTAACCTATAACGAACGCAATATATAAAGAGTCTTACTATTTATCCTATAGTAAATCTCTATTCGTCCCGGAGGTACCGGAGTACTACTTAAATCCCCGCCTATTTTATACGCGCTTACCCTACCCTACTAAATTTACGTGCCAACGCATAGAAGTTAAATGCCGTAGTAGTAACGCTAGTAACCCCTTATTAAGCCACCGATATAACCCCTTTATAATAGACCTTAAAGCTATACTTAACCTAGCGACCGCGGCCGCCGCTGCGTCGGCAGCTGCAGCGGACGCGGCGTTCGACGAATTGCTCTACGAGGGGCTTAAGGAATTCGACGACGCACTCGACGAGCTGCTTAATAAGCAGCAGGCCGGCGAGTAGGCTAACGAGCAGGCCGAATAGCAGGCCGACGACTAGGCTAACGAGCGGGCCGACGACTAAGCTAACGAGCAGGCCGACGAGCAGGCTAACGAGCAGGCCGACGAGCTCGTTAAGGACCTAATTCCGCCCTTACCCCCT
Source organism: Ophiocordyceps sinensis (assembly GCA_012934285.1). NCBI lineage: Eukaryota > Fungi > Ascomycota > Sordariomycetes > Hypocreales > Ophiocordycipitaceae > Ophiocordyceps > Ophiocordyceps sinensis. The sequence continues at coordinate 9,611,045 of JAAVMX010000004.1, read as the reverse complement.
ATAGAAGACCCCTTTAATACATTCGACGATCTCTTTAAGTCCCTTAAGACGATCTATCATAATAACGGCGCCGCCTTAATTAAGCGAAATAGCTAAGGCAAGCGTATAGTTAATAAGGTCGTATACGCTACGACTCGTATCTTAATATATAATCGTAGGCACGGCCGCGTGTCTTAAAGTGCTAGGTTGCGTAAGTGTAATAGAACGGTTAGAAGATAGAAGATAGTCTAACCGGACTAGGTCTCTAAGAGTTTAAGACTAATAGAGGGCGTTATTTATCTTTAAAAGCTATAGGGGTAGAATAGTAAGTAGAAGAGCACTCGGGGTTACTTATACTAGACCGGCTGGCTAAGTCTAAGCAAGTAGGGGTAGTCGAGGCTAAAATACTAAGGGCACTACTAGAAGAGGTATAGGTCGCTTAGTAGGCAGTTAAACTAAAACTATAATAAAAGCTAAAGATAAAAGGAAGGAAGGAGAGCCTAAGGAAGGGCGGACTAAATATCCTTTATATAGCTCTTCCCGTCCGTCCGGATGGCTCCGGTACGTCCCTTTCCTTCTAGCACCTTCTGCCACGTATCCCTTATATTGTCCCGAACTAATGCGGGTCCCCGGGGCTACGTAAGGGCTATATAGGTCGGCTAACCTTAAGAAGGCTACCTCCCGCGTCGTTCTAAGGCCCTTATAGACTGAACTAGGTTATATATGTCTATTTATGCACCTCGTGCATAACTTTATATAGGTCGGTCATACGATATAAGTCGTGTAACCTCCTTATGCGAAGGATCGGTCGAATAATCGGTCCTAAAAGCCGTAGGGGCTATATTAGGCCTATAGCTCCCGGGGATCTAGGTGTCGGTCCCTTATATAGGGCATCGAGCCAATCATTAGGTCTTATTAGGTAGGGGTGCCTAATAAGATCGTCGGCGTGACCGTAGCTGCGTTGTACATCCCGTACCTAAGGAAGCTAAGTCTTAAAGGACTTAGGTTCGCAAAAGCGGTATATCCTAGGCTAGAAAAGGGTATAACCGGATAATAGGTAAGTCCGGGGCGAATATCTTTGTGCTAAGTCATAAAGTACTAAGTACTAAAGTACTAAGTACCCCGGTACCTTCGTACTAAGTCTTTCCGTACTTAAGTCCCTTAGTACCTAAGGCGTCCCGTACTTTAGGAAAAAAAGAAAGTAAACTAGGAACTTAGATTAGTAGTTCTATTATTGCGAAGCTAGGCTAGGATTTATAAGACTTAGGGCTTAATCTATAACGCCTTAACTAAGGCGAGGCGGATATATATATATAATAGATAGGTATTAGAACCCCGATTAGTATATATTTTTAGTGTAAATAAAAGAATTATAGCTCCTCCTTTTATATTTATATATCTACCCCTACTCTTAATATACCGAGCTAGTAGGGGTCGTATATAGTCGCGTAAATGCCTATATTAGGGAAAGACGCTAAGCAAAACGCATTTTTCTGCCGCTAGCCGCCTCGAATAAGTCGGGGCGGCTAGCGAATCTAGTACGTGCACTTCACACACGTCTTCGCCGCTGCCGGCGCCGCTGCCGCTGCCGGCGCTGCTACTGCTGCCGGCGCTACTACTGCTGCCGGCGCTGCTGCTACTGCCGGCGCTGCTTGCTGCTGCTGCCGACGCCGCTGCTACTGCCGACGCCGCTGCTACTGCCGACGCCGCTGCTGCTGCCGACGCCGCTGCTGCTGCCGACGCCTTCCGCTAGCGAAGCAGTTGCGATGACCTTAAGATGCGTAAAACACCCGGAAATTCGCCGATAAGGGTATGCGACGGTACAAGAGGACGCGGCCCGCAAAAAATATATAGGCCATATCTCTACGTGCGTCCGCCTCGACTTAGTCGAGGCGTTGTGGATTAGGCCCTTAGGTAGCCTAGGCGGGCTCTCGACCTAGAGGACCACCCGGGGGACTACTAGCGTCCCGTGCATCGCTGTGCGGCCTATAGGGCACCCGAAGCTAGTTAGGAAAAGGGGCTTGGAAAAGGGGCTTGGAAAAGGGGCTTGGAAAAGGGGCTTGGAAAAGGGGCGTGGAAAAGAGGCTTGAGAAAACAGGGCTTGGGAAAAAGGCGTGGAAAAAGGGCTGGGAAAAAGGCTAGGCAGGAAAGAGGAAAAAGGGGGCTATGTCTTAAACTTAGATATTTAGGTAGAAAGCCAAAGGGGGCTACTAATTTAGGAGGGATAGGACTGAGTATAAAATATGGCAGTCCCCCTAAGTAAGGCAGGGAGAAGTTAGAAAAAAATCAATTACCTTTACACTATATTTCCTACCTATAGAAGATTTAAATAGCTCTATATAGACTATCTAAGTCTTCGACCCCCTTTTTAGTCTTTAACTTCGGGAGGAATAGAGTTCTTATAACTTCCGGATACTACGCAATACTATACCGCATACTAGTTATTACTACGGTTATATAGCACCTTATAAATTGCTTTAAGATAAACGACCGATATACTTTTCGGCTTATAGTTCCGACGATATAGTTCCCTTACTCTTTAGCAGGAGTATCGTAGACTTACGAATACTTAATATATTACTATACGATACACCTACGGGGAAGACCCGGCGTATAATCCTTACGGGCCTAGAGAACTAAAATAAATAGATAAAGGAGATAAAGGCTTAAGTAGATTAGACTATCTATAACTATCGTATCGGAGCGGCGCTTATAAAGGCCGGTCAGATGTAGCTCGGTACCCGAGCAGGCCACTGTGTCTACTTTGCCGCCTATTTAAGCAGGCTCGTAAGACAGCTAGCCCTATGCCTATACTAGACTAGAACAATAGACTTTTCCGACCTTAATTATATGCGTGCCTAATTAACCACCCGACCGCGCCTACGGCTGCGGCCCCTTTTAGGTGGATGCGACAATAACCTTATCTTCTCGGATAAATAATAGCCTTTAGAGCCCCTTATTCGACCGAGGTATACTAACTTTATAGAGGAAGCTATAAGCTTTGCCTAGTTAAGTGCCCTAGAATAAAAGGCTTATAGTAGCTCTCTAAAAGTTACGATTAGACATAAGTAAGAGTAATAGAAAGGTACTTCTCTCTTAACTTAATTTATTTATATTTACTTATAGCTATTAGTTTTCGGCAAACCGAAAATACTATAATATACCCTATATTATATATAATAAGTATCCGATCTTTCTTATTCCCTATATTTAGTTGTACGTTTTATATTAAATACGGTAGTTTATTACTTTTACTATTAAAGTATTTTCTAGAGCTTTTTAAAACCTTTCTTTTATATTTAAAGAAAAAGCCCTTATATTTAAAAAAAGGTTTCATATATACCGACGCCATTGTTTCTATTTATAGTATTGAGTTTATAGTAGTAGATATTCCGTATATTTAACAATATATTAATACAAAGAGTACCTTCCTTCTAGCAAAACATATATACTTAACGTATTTCTATATTAATTATTTATTCATTCTTAGTAGCATGATATATATATTTGATTATTATTATAATAAAGGCATTCACGTATAGTATTTATACGACTATTATTTACATAATAACTAATTCTCGCTTCTACTTATAAAAGTTTTTAAACTCGCTTTTACTTAGTAATAAGTACTAAAAGAAATACCCTTTATATTTAAATCGATTTACAATTATATATACATAACTAATAGGAGAAACTTTTTACATATCTATCTCATATATGTAAAAACCTAAAAATAAATTAATCGAAAATTGATTAGTTATAATGAGCTCTATTTTAATAGAGGAAGTGAAAATAAGAAAGTAACTACTAAAAGTTTTTAAATATTCTATTTTCGAAAAAGTAAAAGTACCTATAGCGTTATAAATTATAAGTAAAATGTCTTTATTAACTTTAGTATGTTATATAGCTTTAGTAAAAGTTTTAGAGGTTTTAAGTAACGCGCTAAGTTTGAGTAGAGTTTTTATTGTTCCCGTAGAAGTATAGGGTAGGTATACAAACATCGGGCTAATCGTAACTTTTGTTACCCCACTGTATATAGCATCGATCTATAACTATAAGAGTCTCCGGAAGGAATATTTATATAAAACGAAGCTTATTATAGCTGCTTAAACAACGATTTTAAAGTCTATCTCGGCTGCTAAGCTTCTAGCCCTACGAGATAATAAGACCCTTCGATAGTAGATAAAGAAGCTAAAGACCTCGATAGCCCTATCTCTAGGTTATATAACCGACCGGATCGGGAAGAGATATACGGCCTACTTATAAGTTTTTCCAACCGGGACTTCGATAATAGAGATATCGGCCTAGCTAGATAAATAGGAAGAAACCGTAGAGGAACCTAATTAGTATTTCCTTTCTAAAGCTATCTTTAGGCGGTAGCTAAGGGATATTGCTATACGAGTTTAACCCTTAAGTAATAGATACTCGTCTATATTCCGGGAAGCTAGTAGGGAAATCGATAAAGCAGTAGCTTAGGTATAGCAGCAAGCAGCCCTCTTAGTCTAAGGGGTTTACCTAAGAGGAGTTATATAGGCCCCGTTTACGGCTAAATAGACTTTTTAGTTAATATCCCGGAAGATTAAGGAAATAGTCGAAGAGATACTATAGGCCTAAACCTAGAAACAATAGTTAGGGGTTAGACAAGGAAGTATCTATTAGACTAAAAAATAGGGAAATAGTAAAGATACGGATACCCTTAAGGCAAAACGATTAAAAATCTCTTGCCCGGCTTATAAGAAGATTAAGCACCCTTTAGTAAGATATTAGACGGTGTTTAAACATTTATAGCTTAATAAACAAAATCCCCTCCCCGAAAACCTAAAAACGGTCTAGAATTCCCTCCGAGAGAACCTAAGCCTATAGAAAAAGATCGACGAGATTAAGGCTAAGGTTTAAGCCTTTCTATAATAGCAATTATAAAGGTAAGAGTAAGTTATATAGTGGTTATTAAGAGTAGACCGAGTCTAGAGAAGAACCTAAGGAAAGATAGTAAGAATAGGAATTCTAGCTTTTATATTTAAAGCTTTAGAAGCCCCCCTTAAACCTTCGGAATATCTCCTTCGGAAATGATCTATTCTAGACTTAGGAGCCTTTTTATACGCCTATAACGACCTCTCTCGATTCCGCTCCTTTAAGAAGGCTTAAAAAGAGCTCTTAATAGCCGGGGATTCTTTACTACGAATAGAGGGTTACGGGAGGGTAAATTATCTTATAAAGATACCTTCCGGTTACCAGGTGCTTTAACTAAAGAAGGTTGCCTACTATCTAAGCTTCTCTACTAGTCTAGTCTCCTTCTAGCTACTCCGCGAAGAAGGGATATACTAGGATATAATCCGAGACCCTACGAAGCTAATTAAAAATAACGAGGTTATCGGACTAATCGAATAGAAATACGGCTAGTTTATTATAGAATACCGACCTAATAAACCGGCTTTAACCTTAGGCTAGGCTGCCTTTCCGGCGGTAAAGAGGGCTAGTTCTAAAGACCTTCTACCGGCTGCTAAGGGAGACGGGAAGCTCGAGTATATAAGATTAGGCCACCTAGGACCTTTAGCCCTTTATAAGCGCGGAATTTAATAGGGAGTCTATATTTAAAAGCTAAAAACAGTCGAGTCCGAATTTTACGGGTAGGGAAAGCTAGAAGATAAGTTTCTAAAAGAACCCCTTCTCGACCCTCGAAACTATATAAAGAGATCTAGATAGATAAGACAAATATAGCCTAGGATTAAATAAACTTTATAAGGGTTATGTTTATTACTAACGCTTTCTTAGGAATGGTTTTTCCTAATTTTTTACGGACCTATTATAGCAAGCATAATTAGTCTGCTTTACGAGACTTTATAAACTAGATAAAGAACTATTACAGCCTTAAAGTTAAGAAAATTAGGTCTAATAGACAGTTATTTATAAAGAATATCTTAGCCTAGCTTTAAAAAAGAGTATTTTACCCCTTCTATCGGCATTAAATACCTAGGCCTAGAACGGAGGAGCCGAGAGATTAAGGGGTATTATAATAGAAAAGGCTCGAACTATAAGACTAGCAGTAAGTCTACCTTACGACCTTTAGAGAGAAATAGTCGAGTTAGCTTACTACCTTCGGAACCGGACCCTAAAGGACCCTAAGGACGGCTTAGAAGACTAGGAGTCTCCCTTAGATAAGTTTACTAGAAATAAGGCCGCTCTAGCCTATCTTTAAGCCTATAGGTGTAAGGCCTACGCTATAACGCCTAACGCCTAGCTAAAAAGAAAAAAGAAGAAGAAACTAGATCCTCGAGCGTGTATAAGGTTCTTAGTCGGTTATAGGTCTCCTAATATCTTCCGGATCTAGGTACTAAGCCTAAAAAAGGTTACTTTAACCCGGAACGTAGTGTTCGATAAATATAGCTACTTCGACGGAAAAAAGAGAATAAGTTCCCCTCTTAGAAAGCACTCGATAGCTTATTTAGAGAATCGATATACCCTTAGAGGCTCGAGCTAACGAGGAGGCCCTCGACGAAGAAACGGACGAAGAAACGGATATTAAAGAAGTTAAGGGCAACGAGGACGAAATATAGGAAGAAGACCCGGAAGAAGACCTAGAGGAAGCCTAAACAGACGATAAAGACCTTAAGAAAGCAATCGAGCTCGAAAAAGCCTACTCTTCCCCGTCCTACCCGTTAGAGGACTTAAAAGAGGCTTTTCTAGTATATCTTTTAGTTTCTACTACTAAGGGGGTAGGGGGAAAAACAACCTCGAGAGAATTTCCGGCAGTTTTTCTATCCTTACTTTAATAAGTTAAAGAAATAATAGCTTTAAGAGGGGTAGAACTAAAAGGACTAAATGCAGTACCCTTATTACGGGCTAGCCTCTCCCTAAAAGACCGGTTTTCCGACTTTAGACTTACCCCTATCTAAAATAGGGTCTATAGAGCTTTTACAGCCGGGAGGCTATTTAAACCTTAAGAAAAGAAGAATGTCTATAAAAGAGCGCTCCCGGAACCTCCTTAGACTTAGTTATAGCTATAAAACCACCTATATAAACAGCAGTTTACTTAGGCTTAGAAAGATCACCTAGCCTTACACATAGAGATAGGTTCCTTTTAGGAAGTCTTATAGGCTATAGTAAGGGGCCACTAGGTCCTAGGCTGTAAATAGGTCTTTATCTATAGGATAGATAAGCACGGGTATCTTTAAAAGTGTAAAGCTCGTCTAGTAGTCTATAGATGTAACGGGGTTAGTCTGAGTAGGCATAAAGGAGGTCTTAGAAAGAGGTAGAATAATACTATAGAGGGGGAAAGGGAAGAGAGTACGGGCGTAGCCCTCGCCGGCGCGGACTACCTAAATACACGCAATCTAGTGACGTGCACTAGATAATAACACTAGGGTCTAGACTCTTACATTAGCCCCCCGCCCCGCCCGGCTCTTTCGGAGCTACCTTCCGAGACACCTAAAGCCGCACCCTAACGCGCGACGGACGTTACGTACGGACTACGCAGCTAAGGCGAAACCTATACCGAAACGCACAGCCGAAAACACACATACGAATTACACTAAAAATCCCCTTTAAAGCGGCACGTAGCTCCTATAAACGCGGATATAACCTTCCCGACTCCCTTATCGTAACGAACATTAGCTAGGCCGTTATTAGCTTATAAGAACGAGGGCAAGCTGCTTACTAAGAATAACTAAAGGACTACTTTAAGTAGGGCCGGTTTTTCCTTTCCGGCTCGTGCGCTTCGTACGCCTAGGTGCTCCTAAGGACTCGCCCTATAGCGACGACTTTGTCTCTAAGCGCTACTATAGCCGCTATTACCTATTATTCTTCCCGCACGAGGATATACGGGCTCCGTCCGTTCTCTACGGCCCTTAAGGCACGGGCATAGCTTCCTTTATATAGCCTCCTAATGTCGCCGCCGGCTGCCGGCGGAAGCATTCCTAATATTTATTACTTAAATCGTCCGGTCGTATCCCGCTCGTAGACGTGCTGCCGTTCCTTCGGTTAATCCGGAGCTCGTTCGTGTATATGCTTCTTCGTGCGTGATCTATATGTTCCGCAGTTATAACTACGCCCTACTACCGTCTTAAAGGTCGTGCCTTTCGGCATTGCTCGTACCGAAGCCGAAGAAGCGGGAGCTTTTAGCGTTAATAACGTAAATCGTTAGCTCGACGCACCCGAGGCTCTTACACACAGGCTTTTCCCGTAGCCCTTAAAGCGGTGACGGTAAAGTCCTCCCTCCTAAGGGGGAAGTTAACAAAGGAAAAGAAAGGCAAAAAGGTCTCGCTATAGGCAGGTAATTAACGGCTGCGAGTAAGGCAGGAAAAGCCGATTAAAGGCGCATTCGTAAGTGCGGGGTCGAAAAATTCACATAAGCTGACATTAGCGCGTTAGCGCGTTCTTATTAGTGCGGGGTCAAAAAATTCGCATAGGCGATTAAGGCAATAGCTAAAGGGCAGCTTAATTTATCCTTGTATTAAGCATCGTAGGAAAGACTCTAGGCGGCGCTTCCGACGGTACGGAGGCGGCGTATACAGTAGGCGTAGCTGCGGATTAATAAAGTAATAGTGTTATTATATAACGGGGTTAGTCTAAGTAGGCATAGAGGAGGTCCTAGAAAGAGGTAGAATAACATTATAGAGGGGGAAAGGGAAGAGAGTACGGGCGTAGCCCTCGCCGGCGCGGACTACCTAAATACACGCAATCTAGTCACGTGCACTAGATAACAACACCAGGGTCTAGACCCTTACAATAGAAATCAATAAGAAAAAGGGGACCTTTTAATAAGAGCTATAACCTTAGCCGGGATGTCTTTTAGGGCTCTTATAGCTATAGCAGCCGAGTACGACCTCGAATTAGATTAAATAGATACGGTAAACGCCTTTATAAACTGCCCCTTAGACGAGGACGAAGTTGTCTATATACGGATGCCACTTATATTTCAAAAAGGAGGTAGAGTTATACGGCTTCGAAAAGCTCTATACGGTCTACGTAGGTCTCCCCTTCTCTAGCAGTAGCACCTTATAGCGTCTCTCGAGGCCCTAGGCTTCTAAAAGGTCCCTTAAAGCCTTATGTTATAATAAAAGGGGCGGTAATCGTCTTCTTCTATATAGACGATATTATCTAGGCCTACTAAAAGGCAGACTAATAGATCGCCGAGGAGGCAAAGCAAGGTTTATAAGAAAGATATAAGATAACCCTTCTAAGAGAGCTAAAGTATTACGGGATCTGCTTAGACATCTATTCTAGGCAGAACACCTCTATAAGCACGCTATATATAACTAGCGATACTACTTATTTATTCTACCGTAGAAGACATTTAGAATTCTACCGTAGAAGACATTTAGAATTCTACCGTAGAAGATATTAGAATTCTACTATAGAAGACATTAGAATTCCACCGTAGAAGATATTAGAATTCCACCGTAGAAGACATTAGAATTCTACCGTAGAAGATATTAGAATTCCACCGTAGAAGACATTAGAATTCTACTATAGAAGACATTATAATTCTACCGTAGAAGGACTATAGTATTTAGACAATAGGTTCCCCCGGACTAAGAAAGGGGGATAAGCTTTTTATAATTAGGTATTTACCTTATGCTTATTCCTATAAACGACCGGTATTTAGTCTATGTCTGCCCCCGTAGAGATCCTATTTCTATTGCATAGGGATATGCATATTATAAAGTGGTTTCTAAGCATTCGAATTCTACGAAATAGAAGCCAACGGACGATCTAGTTAACATAGGATGCCTATATCGATAAAGTAGCTTATAAGTTTCTACTAGACTAGCTAGAATAAAGAGCTCCGGCTACTCTAATGCTAGAAGAAGAGCTTCTACTATCTCTATCGACCTTCTACGTAATAGAATAAGAAAAATACGCTTACCTTTAGAAGGTCGGTTTACTACTATTTGCAGGAATTTCTACTAGGATCGATATAGCCTTTAAGGTCTCCCGGCTGGCTCGGTATAACTAGAATCCCTCTGTAAAGCACTAGGAGGCAGTAGACCGAGCTATTCTCTACCTTTAGTCGACTAAAAGCTATAGACTACGCTTAGGAGGGCATAAGCAGAAAGGGGCTAAGATATTCCTTTATTCTAGCGATACATCTTTTGCCGATAACTTAGTCGACCGGAAAAGCTCTTAGGGATATATTATATCTCTATTTAGAGGCTATATAGCCTAGAAAGCGTCTAAATAGGCAATAGTTACGACGTCGAGCATAGAAGCAGAAATGCTCGCTCTTTTAGAGGCAGTAAAGGAGGCTATTTTCCTTAGCCGGCTGCTTATATCTTTATAGCTTTAGATTCCGACCCCTTTAGTCCTAGAGTGTAATAACACTTAGACTATTAGGTTATTTCTAGAAGAACACAATAAGCTATTAACTAGGCTTAGGTATGTTAATATTTATTAGCACTAGCTATAATAGGAGGTCTAGCAGCGACTTATCTCGCTCCGGTAGATCCTAATAGTAGAGATAAAGGCTAATAGGCTTATAAAGGCCCTTCCTAAGCAAAGACTAGCTATATTCTTGCATTAGGTTAGTCTAGAAGATATTAGAGAAAGAATCCGACTCGAGGCCTACTAAGAGGACCTTCGAGAAGCAATACTAGCCAGCAGGCTAGCTAGGTGCGAGGCAGCCGAATAGCAGTAGGGCGACTCTCCCTCTGTCTAGTAGGTCCTAAAAACCGCCTAGGAGAATAACCTTAGGGCAAGACCCCTAACTTAGCGGGCAAGGAGTTTTATCTAGTTTCTAGAACTTAAGGGGTTAGTCTATTATCTATAGAGCTCTTTAGGGGTAACTACCTATTCTACGGCCCTAGGCGGTAAGTAGGGCTATAAGTATCTTCCCTAGCTAACTATACAACCAAAGTCCTAGACCTATAGATAGCTATACCCCTTTTAAAGGGGGCAGGCTATAGCTAAAGGGGTGTGTTGCGAAGCTAGGCTAGGATTTATAAGACTTAGGTAGCCTAGGCGGGCTCTCGACCTAGAGAACCACCCGGGGGACTACTAGCGGCCCGTGCATTGCTGTGCGGCCTATAGGGCACCCGAAGCTAGTTAGTGAAAGGGGCTTGGAAAAAGGGCTTGGAAAAAGGGCTTGGAAAAGGGGCTTAGAAAAGCGGCTTAGAAAAAGGGCTTAGAAAAAGGGGCTTAGAAAAGGGGCGTAGAAAAGAGGCTTAAGAAAACAGGGCTTGGGAAAAAGGCTGGGCAGGAAAAAGGAAAAAGGGGGCTATGTCTTAAACTCAGACATTTAAGTGGAAAGCCAAAGGGGGCTACTAATTTAGGAGGGACAGGACTGCCTATAAAAGGGGGCAGTCCCCCTTAGTAAGGCAGGGAGAGGTCAGAAAAAAATCAATCACTTCTACACTATATTTCCTACCTACACAAGATTCAAATAGCTCCACACAGACTGTCTAAGTCTTCGACCCCCTTTTCACTCTTTGACTTCTATATGCACAGCGCATATCTCTCTTCTTGAGATCTATAACATATTACCCTTCCTAAGGGGGGTTAAACCTTTAAACCCTTAAACTCTTTTTCCCTTAAACCTAAGGGTTAGATTTATTATAGGCTTTAATCTTCTTAAGATGCTTAATAGGTTCCTACGTGTTATCGGAAGAAGGATAATTCTTCTACTTAATAAGATAGAAATGCTAGCCGTTTTCTATCTTCTTAGATAAAGTCTCTCCGACTTCGTATTCGTCTTCTTCGACTAGTATATCGATAACTTTCGCTAGGCGGCTATTCTTAAGCGCTAATTCGAGTAGCGAAACGTAAAAGACGGGGTGTATAAGCATAGCCGTTAGTAGGTCTAGCTTATAAGTTAAGTGGGAGAACTTTTCCTATATAAGAAAAGGTCCTATCTTCTTATAGTCTAACGAATTATTAGGCCTATTTAAAGTAATATTCTTCTTAATAAGGTAGACTTTATCGCCCTTATTAAAGGTAGGTTCTTTTTCGGTCTTCTTATTTTAATAATAAGTTATTCGCTCTTTTATAAAGTCGAGCTCGTCTTTAATAGCGGAATATAAGCTTCTTAACTAATCGGAGCTTAAGATAGCTTTTCGGCTATAACTTCCGGTAGGGAAGACCTATAGGCTTTAGGTGTAAATCCGTAATTCGCAAAGGCTAGCGTTTGCTATATAGGTTCCGATACTAAAGTACTATAAGCTACTTGCTATAGGCAGCCTAACTAGCTAGTCGTCTTGCTAGTAGTTAATATAGCTTCGAAGGTATTGCGCAAGGTCTAGTTTAGCCGTTCCGTAATTCCGTCGGTAATAGGGTAATAAGCAGTAGATAATTTATGCTTTGTTCCTAAAGCTCGTATAAGGCTGTACTAAAAGTATAATATAAACTTTCGGTCCTTATCCGTAATAAGGGTTTTTAGTAGACCTCTATCGGCTAGAATATATGTTATAAAGACGTAAGATAATTTCTTAGCCGATATAGCTTCTTTAATCGGAATAAAATAACCGTATTTCGTAAGGCGGTCTACTATAACTAATATAGAGTCGTTTTCTATATTCGTTATAGGTTCGATAGATTTCGGTAACTTTGTAATAAAGTCTATAGCAATAGATTCCTAAGGTAATTCGGGGGTCTTTATAGGCTATAGGTTTCTATAAGGCTTATGCCGTATAGCCTTAGCTTTATTCTAAGTATCGCATGCCTTAATAATCTTCTGAATTTTACGGCGAAGATTATAAGTGTTATAGTAATTCTAAATTCGATTATAAGTCCGGAATATCCCTTAGTAGCCGTATATCAGGCTTCCGTAGAAATCTTTTATAATCGTTAATAACTTTCCCTTATAGTAGGCGAGGTCGTTTTCCTAGGTTATATACTTCTTAAACCTGCTAAAATCGGTGTCCTTATAAGTGCTTTTAAGTAATTCTAAAATAGAATTATTACCTTCGATCTTAAATACGGCATCGAGTGATTGCTGCTTGTAATTGCCTTCCGTATTAAGATATAAAAGCCTTTCGTTATAAGGTTCGATCTTTGTATTATAGTCGGGACGTCGACTAATAGCGTCGGCATAGGAATTTTCGGTTTCTTTCTTATATAGAGTTTCGTAGTTAAGATCTACTAAGAATTCTGCCTAGCGCATTTACCGTGCGTTAAGCTACTGCATGCTAGCGAAATATATAATATTTTTATAGTATCTCGAGCTAGGCCGGCTTACCGTCTATAGCCTCGTTGATTTGCTAAGTCTAGTACGGCGTAGCTACTGCTTAGGTATAAATTAAAGCAGAAGGCGTGCCGTAGATGTCTTCAACCGGCTAGCGAGACTATTCGCCCGCTAGTAGGACTAAACGCTAAATTAAGCCGGTGCTATAGAGGGTCGCGATGTCTCGACGTAGCTAAGACTAAATTCGCGGTAGGTTATTGCGTACGTGCTAGATCGTGATATTCCGCACGCTAAGGCTCGTTTTCTCGACGTCCGGGAGGTTAAGAAACGCGTCCCGGATACGCTAGGCGAAATTGACGATAGCTTCGTCCTTAACCGGGGCGAGCTACGCAAAGAGGGCGAGCGGGGCGTTAAGAACGCTATACTCGCGACGCATAGTAAAGATGCCCTTTAGTAGGAGCATTTAGTCGGGGTAGCGCGTATTAAGCCAATAGGCAACGTGCCTAAAGTCGCCTAATAGCTCGTTGACTATACGAGCCGGCTAAAGGGAGTATAGGATCTACGCGATTATAAAGGCAGACTAAATTTACTGCAATTTCTATAGCATAGTATAGTCTGCTTAGTATAGCTTCTACTTCGCCCGCAATACGACCTTATTCCGGTTATTTATAACCGTATAGTCGACCTCGTCGTATGCTTTCGCTCGCGGCTATATAGACTTAACGAGAGCCCGTATAGCCTAATCGTACGAAGCGTCGTTAGAGATATAAGCCGGGCAGTCGAAATTAAAGCGCTAGCGATAGCCTCGTTCGTAGAAGGCGTACGGGTCGCTAGTGCTTTCCTCGACGTATAGGAAGCGGATTATAGTCGCTAGCGGCTGCTAGGCCGGTTGCTATTACGGCTGCTAAGCCGGTTGCTATTACGGTTATTATGCCGGCTGCTAAGCTCGCTGCTGCTGCTAGGCTCGCTGCTGCTAGGCCTGCTGGTTAGAGCGTTTAAAACGCTCCTCGCTAGTTAAGGCAGCTAGGCCTAAAGTCGGCTACGGCGATAAAGTCGGCGGCGAGGAGGGCAAGGGAATAGACGCAATAGAAGCAGGGGCAAGAATAAGAGCAGATTCGCCGGCTAGGGCAGAAGAAGAAGGAGACTAGCCGGCTAGGGTAGAAGAAGCAGACTGGCCGGCTAGGGAGCCTATGCCAACTATAATAGTCATTATTTGCGTTATCTACTTTAATATATCGGTCATTTGCTTTACCGTATTTGCCATTTAGCTAGAGAGCTAAAGAAGCTCTTAGCGAAGCTTATCCTACTTCGCGTCTTGCCTCTAGAAGTGGTATTCAGCCTAGTTGCCGAGGCTAGCAACGGACCTGCCCTTGCCGGGCTCTAAGGCGGTAGGGGCCTAGCTAGGGCCCGCTAAGGAAGCCTCGTCGTCCGAGCTTAGAGAGCCCGGAGGGAAAGAGCCTACGATGCCTAACATCTTAATCGGTGCGTTAAGTGGTATTCGCGGTGGAGTCGTTGCGTTGCGTTCGTTATAGGGAGTGCGTTGCGTTCGCTATAGGTTGGTGGGAATCCGATTTCTAAAGAGCTAAGGGTGACTCTTTAAAAATACGTATTTTTAAGGCTTTTAGTCCTCGGAATAGCTGTATAGAGACCTTATAGCTTCGCGTTGCGTGGTTGTAAGGAAGCTACGTTAAGATTATATTCTATGTGTTAATTAATTATCTAGAGGTTGTAGGCGCGTAGGGCTTTCCTTAAAAACCCTGTACGGTGCGCTGACTAATGCGCCTACAGCGGGATCCTTAAGAATACGCTTAGACACCTAGTAAACGTTTAGACGCTTTTTAGGTGGCAAGGCCAGCCAAAAAAATAACAATACATCCTATAAACGTCGCATCGGATTTCTTTATTATTCTTAATAGGAATTAATTTATCTCTTATTTTTAAAGCTATTAAATAGGCGATTTAGAGTGCTTAATGCGATATGCATAGCGTTAAAGCTATATACTAATATATTAAATTATATATATATACCTAAGTACTTAATGTCCCTACCCTAATCCTTACTAGATCGAAACATAGCTATTTTATATGTCTTCTTAAACCGAATTCGATTGCTAAGTAGATTAACAAATAGCTTAAGTAGCCTAGCATTTATTAATAATTTATTCTAAGGCGCAATTCGCAATTAGTAGTATACGGCCGCGACGATAATAGCGGCGGCCACGACGATTATAGCGGCGACTAGCGCTACGAGACCGCTATAAGACTAGCGCCTTATAGCGCCCGGGTCGCCTATTAAAGGGTAGCGACGAGCCGTTTAACGGATTGATTAATAATGCATTAACGATATATTAACAATGCAATAATGCTCTTGCGAGGCTTAATAACTAGCTTTATTACTGCATTTATAGTAGCGATTTAAGAATCTTTAAGGCGTTGCGACGTAAAAGACGGTTTTTACAACGTAGAAACACGGCATAAATATTAGGCTTATACTAAAAAACATAGTGGCTACGATAGCGGGGCAGTGTCTAAACGTTTACTAAGTGTCTAAGCGTATTCTTCCTAACTTAATGCGGAGCTAATTAAGTTGGCATAAAGAGAGCTAATAGGTACTAGGCAGGACTAATTAGGCCTATAGCCTCCTAGGTATACGCACGCAATTTAGGTTAGCGGGTATAGGTGCGGGAAGGCGCGGGAAGGCGCGGGGAGGCGCGGGGGGGTGCGGGGATATATAGTACTTCGGTACCTCTAGGACGAAATAGAGATTTACTACGGGACAAATAGTAAGACTCCCGGGGATAGGCGGCCGGACGTAGGGCCGGAGACGGAAAGCTCTCCTAAGAGTAGAGAACCGGGGTTAGCCTCTGGTAGTTACGGTTAGTATTCTCCTTTAATCCTAGCAAGAAGAGGAAGTAGAGGAGACCGTTTTTAAGGTATATCCTATAGCCTAAGCCTTATTTTTATTTTCGGGTTTCTAAAAATAATTCCTCTCGAAATACCCTCGCTTTTTGCAATAAGAGTAAATAAGGACCTTAGTGCCGGCTATATATAGCTGCTCGTTATTCTTAAGAGCTTTTATCCTCTTAAACTTATTTATAAAAGATAAGGAGAGTGATTTAAGGGTATATACCGTAGCGTCGGTATAAAGAGTCTATATAGTATTCGTAATATAACTTAAGAAAGAGCTATTAAGGCTCTCTAAGATCTAGGTTATTACTACGATCTCCGGGATATAGATCTCTTTAGTATTTAGCTTATCGAAGAGCTCTTTTACCTTATTTAGGTAAGTCTCGATAGATATTTCTCCGTTAATCTTCGTATTAAAAAGTTCCTTCATAAGAAGGAAGTTAGAGGTAAAGTGTATGGGATTATATAAGGTCTTAAGCGCCTCTTAAGCCGTCTTTAGGATAAAAGGCCGTTATTAACTATAAGCCTTATTAAGGCTGAATAGTCCTAAGACTTTATATAAATAGCATTAAGTATAGCTAAACTAAGTTTTTAATATATAAAGATACATTCTATATATAAAGACTAAGCCGAAAAGTTAGTGCTCCCTTTAAGCTTAGTAAACGAATAGTCTTTAAAAGAACTTATTTTTACCGTATATTAGATCGGAAGGTACCGGAGGAAACTTAGAAGAAGCTCGGCGTCTACGAGCTAAGGTAAGGGTAACGAAGGAATTTCTTCTAAATTCTTTAAGTATTTTTTAAGTATAGAACAATAGTTAGGAAAAGGTATATTTTAAGAGCGAAAACGGGGCTAACGAGAAATTAAGGGGGGCAAAACGCTAAGAAAGTAGTAATATATATAAATTAAGGGTAGCCTAAGAAGGCAAATAGCCTAAAAAGGCAAAGAGGAGGTTATAGCGGAGAGACGGTTGTTTTTAATGCAATAGCGAGTAATCTAAAGGATCTAAGGGGGGCTTTAGGTAAGAAGCAACTTAAAGCTTAGGCAAATATAGGGATTATAACTAATAAGAGCCTAAAGGTAAGCTTAAAGATAGAGGATTATAGTAGTATAGAAAGTATCGAGGAAGATATAAAGATAAAAGAGAAAGGAGAATATAGAATTACTTAGTAATAGTCTATCTAAGTACGGACTAAGATCCCTTTATATAGCCAATTGCATAGGAATAAAGGTATAGATAACTTAACTAATTGTCGGGATAGAAAGCGCTATTAATTCTATATAAGGTATATATAGTATAACCTCGTATAGTATCCTAATTATTACGTGAGTAATTACGCGAGTAATAGGAGGTAGTATAGGTAACCTTAGTTAACCGGGGCCTAACTATTGCGGTTAGCCCGCTATTAGTCAGCCTTATGCGAGGGGCAGCTATTAGGGCTACCCTCTCGCACAGCTAGCTTCCTCCTAGACACACACATATAAGACACTATTATTAGCTCCTGCTATATAAGCTCTAGAGGTTATAAGCCCTTATACGCTTCTACCTGCGTTGTGCGACGACCTTCTGCTGCATTAAGTGGCTATTCTTCGCCCTGTTCTAATTGCAGCGATCGATTTTTCACGCCGAGAGACCGAAAGAAAAGTCTTCTCGAGTATTGTCTATTATCGCCCTTAAGCCGCCTTTTGAAAAATTTTCCCTCCCTCCGACATAGTTGTCCGTAAGGTCCGATAGAACGAAACGATATGCCGAGAGACTAAAAGAGTCTTCTCGAGCCCCTTTACCTCCCTCCGATATAGTTGTCCGTAAGGTCCGAACGAAGAAAAAGCCTCTTACGCTACCGACCGACTAACGCTAGCTAGCCGACTATAAGATAGCTTCTATCATAAGAGGCTGGTTGCCTTCTCTTATAATAAACGACGAACCTGTCTTAAGAGGCTTAGTCTGCCTTCTCTTACGCGATATAACTACGAACGAACGATACTGTCTTAAGAGGCTTAGTCTGCCTGCTCTTACGCGATATAACTACGATTCTGTCCTAAGAGGCTTAGTCTGCCTTCTCTTACACGATTTAACCACAAACGACGATTTTTGTCCTAAGAGGCTAGTTGCCTTCTCTTGCAATAAATACTATCTTAAGAGGCTTAGTCCGCCTGCTCCTATAGTAATATAACTACGACGAAAAAAGAACCCGGAATAAGGAATAGGCGCGAATTGCCCGTACGAAAACGTGACAATGAGTTATAGGAAGGATTAATAGGCAGGAATTGCCTACGGCAGCCTTTAGAGGCCGCCTTTTTATACAAACACTATAGATTTTAGGGAGGAACACTAAGATAACCCTCGCGGACCGCCTTATATAGTAGTAGGATTCGGCTAAGGGGAGGTATTACGGTCAGCCCGCTATTAGTCAGCCTTATGCGAGGGGCAGCTATTAGGGCTACCCTCTCGCACAGCTAGCTTTCTCCTAAACACACACACATAAGACACGATTATTAGCTCCTACTATATAAGCTCTAGACTAACTATAGACTATGCGTATAATAGTCCCTATATATACTATATACTTCGGCATTCGGTATCTCGAGCATCTAGGCAGCTAATGCAGTCGGGCGATGTCACGGTGTTAGGTCATGTCATATGTCATCCTACGTGACCTCTACATCGTATATATAGACATTTAGATCTAGTCTATAGCTGTGTCCCTTCGTGGATTAACAACAGTTATATACCCCCCCTAAGCTCGTTCTATAACAGGCGACTTGTATTATATGCAATAATACACGGCGGTTCTAATGTATATCTTTATATACCGGTAGGATAAACCAATCGGGAGATATCTGCTCCCTTATATATTGCCGTTAGTATCTTAGCGGAGAGGAACGGCGTGGTTAATGCTAGGCTTATACGGGTTAAGCTTATTAGCCTCGCTCTTCGTAAAGAGCGGAAGAAGGTCGTAGAACTACGTCGGGATTATCTAGCATAGTTCGGACTCTGTCTTAGGCTTCTTAAGCCGTAGCGCCTTCTCGATATCCGCTAGGCTTATAGCGTAGACCGCTACCGACGCTGCTTCTACGTCTTACCGTCTGCGGATTCGCCGAATAGTACCGATAAATATAAAGGCTATTACCTCTTACGCGGCCCGTAGTTCCTTTAGGCACTCGCTTTTATCCTCGTCTTCGTTAGTCTAATACTATACCTACCGTTATAAAGGCCCGTACTAAAGCTTTCCCTTATATCCCACGGAGAAGGACTCCGTATGCCTAAGCTAAGGCTTACCTAAAATTAAAGGGAACTCGAGTTAAGAAATTATATACGCGACGAGCAGTTAGGTATAACTATCGACCTCCGTAACTACCTAAGCGATGCCCTTAATCTCTATACCTTCTATTACGCTAGAGGCTCTATTGACCTACCTTAGGCGTATCTATTCTATTAGCAAACGTAAGTCGTATGCGAATGCCTTATTAATTATAGCGTAGCACTAGCACCCTTTATCTATAAAAGCAAAGAGAAGGTTTATTTAGTTAACGATAATTAGTCTTAAAGTAAGTAAGCTTATCTTTAATACGGTCTATTAATTCTTTCTTAGCTACCGCTAGCGTATTAGGCTTTAGGGCCCGTCTACGCTCTAGAGCTATATATTTCCCTCCGCTATAAGCGGAGCGGGAACCTCCTTATTATCCTCGGACTTAAGCGCCGGCGTATAAGTAGCCTATACGTATACTAGCCGTCGAGCCGGCTTATATAGGCAGGTAGCTATTAAATAGCCGAGCACTCCGTAGTATAAGTAAAGCCTATCGTCGTCCCGCTTTTAAAGCTCCGCTTCCGTCGCTTACCGAGCTCCCCTATTAGATAAGGCAGGCGTACGGGCTTTAGGCGGCGACTTCGGCCTTTTCTTCCTACCGTATGCCGGGCGTATAGCCGTTATAATAACGTCGCCGTCCTAGTCTACGGTTGTCGTATTAGGAGCGGACTTCGGCGGCGGGAGGGGGGCTATAGTCCCGCCTACGCCTATACCGCCGTTGCGCTTTTAGAGCTTCTAAAAGGGCGGAGTCTGCTCGTAGTTTTACGCGACCTTTATTAGGCGGCTAACGTACCCCTAAAAGTCGACGGGCATCTCGATAAGGATAAGCAGCTCCCTTAAGACCGGGGAGATAGAATTCCGCAACTATATAAGCTTAGCGCTATCCTCCTAAACGGTATTACCTATAGCGTAAGTAATAATCTGTTTAAAGTTAGGGAGGAATTCCCTAAACGCTTATCCGTCCTTCTAGCCGAGGGTTTATAGCCTATCCTACACCTTCTCTTATTCCTATATAATCTTAAACGCATATATAAGGTAGGTAAAGAAGGCCTTAAGGTCGCGCCTATAACCGGGGCCGCCGCTTTTCTAAAGCCCTTAAACCCGTCGTATTTAAGGCTCTAGCAGCGTATAGAGGAGCGAATACTACGCGGTATCGCGGTAGCTATTAAGGCCTTACTTCTTATTAATAGCAAATTTATTCTTTAAGCGGTATAGGAAAAAGTAGAACGACTTAGGCTTACCGTCCTATATAGGCTAAGGTAAAGGCTTCCGCTTGCCGTAAGCGGTCTTAAGGTCCGTCCGTACGTCCGTAGGAGCCGGCCCTTTAAGGGCGCGTTCCGTAGGGCCGGATAGGGGAGGTATCGTCGAAGCTCCCGTTAAGCTCGGTATACCCCTAAGGACCGCGAGTAAATTCTATCGCCTATTTAGGTCGGTGGATAAACGCTATAGTAGCGCTAT
This sequence comes from Ophiocordyceps sinensis, assembly GCA_012934285.1. Lineage (NCBI taxonomy): Eukaryota > Fungi > Ascomycota > Sordariomycetes > Hypocreales > Ophiocordycipitaceae > Ophiocordyceps > Ophiocordyceps sinensis. The sequence goes on along the minus strand of JAAVMX010000004.1, from coordinate 9,590,279 downwards.
TAGGCGCTGCTCCTCCTCTTAGGCCGCTATAAGCGAGCGGCCTCTACTATCTTATATCGAACGCGGGCCTCCTTAGTGGCCTAAACGCGTTAAGCTTCGTCCTATAGCTACTATTGCTAGACTCCTTCCTATAGCAGCTACTGCTGCTCTTTATAAAGGCGCTAGGCCTCTGCCTACTGCTAGGTATCGTTGCTTTAGTCTATTTTAATGTATATTTAATAGATCGTAGTATAATAGGGTAAGTAAAGTAAATGCGTAGTTGCCCTCCGTATAGGTGTATTAACAATCTATGTAGGAGCTAAGTATCCCGCTCTTATGCGTAGGGGTAATACCCCTCCGTACGCTGCTATGCCTTTGCCCGCACGTAATAATACGGGTTAAGCCGTAGGCCTAATCTCTTACTATAGTTAAAGACCCTTACACTTAGCAAGCCGGTGCTATATCGCAAGGAGGTTTACGGCCTAATATATAGCTTTAAGGTTAAACCTGCTAAGCTACGTTTAGCCGCCGTATTAATGCCGTAGCCGCTGCCGCTGCCGCCTAGCCTCCTACGTATAGGTAAGCTCTTTATTAGCGATTATCTATAGTAGCGCGTTATAGATATAAAAGAGATCGCCGGTGCCTATAAGAAGGTAAGACTTTACGCCCTTATAGACGGTGTCGACTAAGCTATTAACGATTTGCCCGAAGTTGCGATAGCGGCTAATATAGCAACGAGCCTACTTCTTACGCTACGGTATATACTCCTTAGAGATATACCGGATGATATAACCTTAGTATTCTCCGAAGGTTTAATTAAGGGTATACTAGCGTGCGTAGAAAGCTTCCTCCGTAGATATATAAATAACTAACTTCCACGCGGTAAATATACCCTTATAGCTATGCTCCTTATATAGCTTAAGCAGGCTCCGGTTTTTAGCCTTTTCTTCCTTAGCATAAGCCTCTTCTTATATAAGGGTAGCGTCGCGCGCGGCATTAAGGGCAGGCTTATTAGCCTCGTTAGCCTTATTACCTAAAGACTTATCGTTATCGTCGTCGTCGTTATCTTTAGCACCTAGCTCTTTCTAGCGTGCCTTAATCCTTAAGTTTACGTTAGCGTTAATATAACATATATAGAGCTATTATTACACAAATGGGAAAACGTATAAGAGGGCGTTCTTAAAGGCCTTTTCCTTATCTATATAATTATAGTCGGCGCGGTAGCCTTAATCTATTAGCGAAGCTCGTCTAGTCGCCTATATAGCTAAAGGAAGCCCTCTTTTTTTTCTATACTAATAAGGCCGAAGGCGAAGTTGGCTATAGACTTCTAATTAGTAACTCTAGTAGCTTAGAAGAGAAATATCTTAAAGCGGTTTGTTTTATATATATTATTAAGTCCTAAGACTTCCGGAACCGTCTTCTATATCTGCTTACACTAAGGGTATATCTAGAAGATCGCCTTAACTTTCTTATTATCGTCGGCGGCGTATTTAACTATATGCTTAAGGTTATTGCGCTAGACATGCTTAAGGAAGGCCTAGGTCGCTATCTTACCCTTAGGACGGCGGTATAGATCTTCTAACGATCGTTATAAATATCCTATCGCCGGAAGAAAGACTATTCGGTAGTATCTCTAATAATCGCAGCTATCTCGCGGGCCGGTAGGGCATAATGCTTCGAAAGGTTTTTCGCGAGCTCTTATTATATAAAGGTACGGCGGCGATAAACGTTATAAGCGAATAGATTAAGGAACTGCCCGTAATTATAATAACCTTTAACGCGGAACGTCTACGAGCCTATCTCTATTAAAATAGCTTAGTGCCGCGGGCATAACTATAAGCAAAGCTTTACTATGCCCGCGGCACTAAGCTATTTTTTTAAAGCCTAGGGACCTTTAGCTAATAGCCGTATAGGATCTTATTAATGAATACTGCCGTTTAGACTCTACTAGACAGGTAGCTAATAGCCGCACTAGATTCTTTAGCCGGTTTAACCCTAGGGGAAATATAGCTAATAGGCGCACTAAATATTTAGACTCCAGCTAATTAGAGCGTGTCATTAAGGGCTAGCTAGTCGCCGTACTTCGTTTTAGTAAGGGACCTATATAATAAAAAAGCTTACTATATATATTAAGTAAGCAAAGCGGCTTACCGTAACTTATATACATTCTATATTCTTCGTAGCGTAAAGCAAGCTTTGCTTAATTTATACCGTAATCTTAAATTAGTAGTTAGTCTTTTAGGTCGATGCCTTACTATTATAGAACTACTAATCTAGGTTCCTAGTTTACTTTCTTTTTTTCCTAAAGTACGGGACGACTTAGGTACTAAGGGACTTAAGTACGGAAAGACTTAGTACGAAGGTACCGGGGTACTTAGTACTTTATGACTTAGCATAAAGATGTTCGCCCTACACTTACCTATTATCCGGTTATACCCCTTTCTAGCCTAAAATTAGCTCGATGCCCTATATAAGGGACCGACACTTAGATCCTTAAAATCTATAGGCCTAATATAGCCCCCTCGGCTTTCGGGACCGATTATTCGACCGATCCTTCGCATAAGGAGGTTATACGACTTATATCGTATGACCGACCTATTGTTAGATCACATAATAGAGGTTACAACGATTAGGTTAGCATAACCGCTACGTAACGTAAGGGAAATATCCCTTAAATACGGCCCCCTTATAAAAAGAGGGGAAGCACGCATAACACGCATTATTATATATCACATTAATATAACCTCTTTGCTATACAACCTATCTAGACCTATTATAACGCCTATTTAGTCCGAGCCGTAGATCTACGATCTAATAATTAAGAGTCTTAGCCTCTAATCTATCGAAAATACGATATAAAACACTAAAAATAGGCTCCCTTTAGGCAAAAACAATTACTATGTCTACTAAGAAGAACACCGAAGTCATCCTTATTGGAAATACTAACTAATCCGTTTAGGATAATAAGTTTAAGGCGTAGGTTCTCGATAGCAACCTGTGGGAATAGGTCTTCGGTACCGAAAGGCTCCTTCCTATTCCGAATATGCCTGTGGAAGACGACTCTCCGAGGGGATCTCGCTCTCGCACAGCGGACAAAGAAATAGTCTAATAAGGACGCCAACCTCCTTAAGGCACCTAATAATAGCAGATATTTCTACATAAGGAGAAGAAATAAGAGAGTTAGAAGAAAGACATTAAGGAGCTTAGAACTTAGATCGCCTTAACTATCTCTAACTACCTTTTCTAGACCTATTGCAAGCTAGGCAAAGACCTTAAGGACTAGTACGCCACGCTTAAGAAAGAGGCAAAGGGCAAGCCGGAAGATATCCATCGAGCCCTTTAGGTTCGCTATAAAGCAGTGGTTAAGCCCTCCCTAAGTTAGCTAAAGAACTAGCACCTTTAGCTTAAGGGCTAGAAGAAGATTATATATAAAGGGATTTAGGAAGAACTTCCTAAAGCTATTTATAAGAGTATTTAGGTTGCTGACTTTCTCGCCTTTGTCTAACCTTATTATCCCACCTAGGTCTATTCCTTCTACCTCTCACACTTAGAGAGGCAGGAGGATTTCGATATCTATACTATAACTAACGAATTTACTATGCTTATAGACTAGCTGCCTGCTTAACTATCTTAAACTAAGAAAGGCTCCTTCGGCCCTTCCTATACGGGATAAGACGAGGAGCAAAGCAGCTAGCAGAACAACTAGAAAGGCAAAAACAACAAAAAGAGGTCGCGACCTACTAACATAGATAAAAGAGGTATCCCTTACTATAAGCTCTATTCTATAAAAGGCCACTTAATAGAGAATTGCTAGGAGGTTAACCCTAATAAGGCGCCCGACTAGTGGCCTAGAAGCAAAAAGGACATTATCTCTAAGAATATAAAGAACCCTAAGGTCGCGAAAGAAGCCTAGAGACACAAAGGCAAGAGGGGAACTAAGAATAATAATAAGACGGATTAACTCGTGCGGGAGAGAGGAAGATGCCCTTCTGCTTTATTCCTCGCCCTTTTAGTCGATGCGTCTTTCAACGTCGACATCTACCCTCTTTATTACTCGTTAATCCTAGATTATAGCATAACCCTCTATATCTTTAACGAGATTTCCCGGTTTAAAAACTTTAGAATAGCAGATAAAGGAGATTTCCTTTAGGCAGGCGCTAAAAAAGTGCCTATCCTCGGCTATAGTAAAGTCAACATCCGCCTATAAACCCTATCGTTTAAACCGTAAGTACTACGCTTACTTAACGTTGCGTTCTATAAGAACTTTATATATAATCTAATCTCTTATAGGCTATTAAAGCAGTAGGGACTCTAGTAGGACGAACGACCCTATAGGCTATTAGCGCTTTGTTCGGCCGATAATACTATCGTCGGTCTTATTAAATAGCACTACGGCTACTTCGTTCTCGAGTATATCCCCTACTAAACAATAAGGCGGGCATTTTACAACCGCCGAAATAAGTTTAATAGCTATACTAAACGGACGCCGCAAAAGGCTACTGCTAAACTCTAGCATCTCCGAATAAGGCATCCGGGACTACGAGCCCTAGAACACCTCGTCAACTACTCCGAAGGTATTAAGATTAAAGGCATCTTAACCGTATAGTGCGATAACTACGGCACTACGAAAGCAAAACGGATAATACGACGAGCCCCTTAAGACAACGGCATCGTAGGCGAGAGAATTGCGATAGACTTCTATAACTTCGTGCTAGTTAATAAGGGCTATAACTCGCTAATGCTTTTAACCGATAGAGCGAGCGGCTTTATATAGGATTACTACCTCTAAGACCGTCTCGTAGAAACTATTATTACGGCCCTTAAGTCCGGCCTCGACTACTTAAAGCACTAGTACTAGTTTTACACTAAGATCATTAAGTATAATAACGAGATTACTACTTAAAAGCCGGCAGTAGAAGCATTCCTTAAGGCAAGGCTCCTTAAAATCGAGCCCTCGGCCCTATATACATAAGACTAAAATAGCGGCGCCGAGCGCTCGGGGGGTGTAATTAAGGATAAGTCTAAAGCGATGCGAGGAAAGCTCCTAACCTAGCTTTAGCGAGAGATTTATAAGTCCGCTATATATCTCTATAATCGCACGCTAAAATACAGCTATAAGTAGGAATCCCCCTATAAGAAGCTAACTAAGAGAAAGCTAGCGCAATAGCATCTTCGTGCCTACGGGTGTAAAGCGTTTGTAATAACAACTACGGCCTAAGAGAAGAAACAACGCCTTAGGAAGCTCGACCTATAAGCCTAGATAGGCTTCCTAGTAGGATACACATCTTCTAACATCTACCGAGTCTAGGTTCCTATAGAAGGGCAGGTTATTACTACTCGAGATATTATTTTCGACGAGCAAGAGATTTTCGATAGAATATTCGAAAACCTTACCGAGAGCGTTAAGGAGTGCGACCTTAAGGAGCTAGCCCTAGCCCTAAGGAATATTACTCTCCCCGACAATAATTAAATTAATATACTATAAGTTCTTAATAATTAAGTATTCGACGATATCCTCGTCTACTAAGATATAAACCCCGAACTTAAGGCAAACCATAATACAGACTACGCAATAGCGCTTAGAAACGACCGGGGAAATATAAAGCAGTATACCGAAGCTCGATTTAAGCCTCTCCCTACTCCTCTAAGCACTCCCCCGGCGGCCCTATTTATAGCTGCAATACAATTATATCTCGCTGACTAAACTATAAAGCTATAGAGCGAGCATCTCGATCCCTCTCGAGCAGCCTTCTAGGCAAACATAAGTCTATACAAACAAGGAGTAAACCCCTCCGTAGCACTAAGTCTATATAAACAAGGAGTAAACCCCTCCGTGGCATTAAGTCTATATAAATAAGGAGTAAACCCCTCCGTAGCATTAAGTCCGCATTAATAAGGAGTAAACCCCTCCGCGGTAAGTCTATATAATTAAGAGTTAACCCCTCTATAGGCAAACAAAAGTCTACTTAAATAAGGAGCAAACCCCTCTATAGCAAAAAGTCTATATAATTAGGAGTTAACCCCTCCGTAGAAAGAAAAACTCGCCTATTAGCACTCTGCATTTATAGTAGGCACTCGAGCCGCACCGATCTTAAAAGACACTAACACATTGCGGTTTAAAGATAAGGCTTACCTCGACCGCTTAATCCTAAAAAGGCAAGTATATCGACGAGACCTTCTAGCTGTCCTAACATATTATAGATAGCTTAAATAACACCTACTCGGCCTTTAATTCGAGGAGGCAGAGAGAACGCATCTTTAGAGTTATAAAGAAATAAAGTCTTAGACTAAGGTTAACTCTAAAACACTCACGAAGAAAGGCTAAGTCTTCGACTGTATATAGGTATACGTGTATAAAATAGATAAGCACGGAAGGCTCTCGAAGTATAAGGCAAGACTAGTAGTCCGAGGGGATTAATAGCTTCGAAACGGATAGGAGACCTACGCGGCAAGCCTCGCAGGACGAAGCTTTCGAACACTTATAACGATAGCTATAAGGTTCGACCTTAAACTAATATAGTACGATACGGTTAACGCGTTCGTTAACGTAAGGCTCGACGAGATTATATACATAAAGATGCCGCTAGGGTATAGAAAACACTCTATTATCCTCCGACTTAATAAAGCCCTCTACGGACTGCGAAAATCCCTTCTTTTATAGCATCGCGAACTTACGTTAACACTTCGGGAGATAGGGTTTTAGACGGTGCCGTACGAACTATGCTGCTTAACATTCAACGGCATTATCGTCTTCTTCTTTCTATATAGATGATATTGTCTTCGTATATTATAAGAAGGATTAAGATAGGGCTAAATCTCTCTAAAAACAACTTCGGGAAAAATACAAGCTTATAGGCGGCGATAACCTATAATAGTTCCTCGGCATTAAGATTCTACGAGACCGTATTTAACGGTATATTTAGCTATTATAAGCCGCCTATATTAACAAGATCTACCGACTTACAAAGAAACGCCGCCCCTTCGATACACCGATAGGGGTAAAAGAGCTTCTCCCCTACGAAGGGATCGCTAAATACTATAAAATACAAGCCTACTAGGTGAACGTAGGTTCCGTGCTATACGGGGCGGTTATCACCCGCCCCGACATTGCGTTTGCCACGTTAAGACTATACAAATTTAACGCTAACCCTAGACCGGACTATAAAGACGCCGTCGATCGAGTTCTCTATTATCTATACTACACCCGGGGACTTACGCTTCGTCTAGGGGGTAAGGACGACTTCGAAGTAGTAAGTAACGCCTCTTTTACCGACAACACCGACCGGAAAAGCTCTTAGGCATTTGCCATAAAGCTATTTAGAGGCTTAATCGGCTAAAGAGCTAACAAATAAGATACAGTTATAATCTTAACAACCGAGGCTAAGCTTCTAGCGTTATTATAGGCAGCAAAGGAGTCAATCTACGTAAGCAGGCTTATTAAAGAGCTCGACGTCTCCCTCGATAACTCCCGCATTTGCATTTAATATAACAACACATAGACTATCCGACTAGTTACTGCCGAAGTCGCTACTCTATAGACGAAGCTTCGCTATATAGACATTTACAACCACTAGCTTCGTTAAGAAGTCCTTAATAAGACCCTCGATGTTAAATATACACCTACCGCGAAGATAATAGCCGACGGCCTTACTAAGGCACTTTAAGGGCCCTCCTTTAAGGCCTTTATCGAATAAATAGGCCTTTACGATGTTACCTAACGCCTCGCCGATCGAGAACTCCCCGAAACGACCGACGAAACAATATAAACCGATATATATATAGTGTAGGAAGGTTAGGAGATATAAATAGGCCGATAAAGCCGTATCCTTAGGGGTAATAGTGTCGATATTAGGCATAATACATACGCGTTAGAGGAAACACTACGCATAGGCGCCGGTGATAAGAAATAACCGTAGGGAACCTAGTTCCTTATGCGTATTACTAAGCCCTATGTGAAAACGTTAGGGAGACGATAGATAAAGGGCCCGTTAAATATCTACGAGCATTAACTAGGCTAGAGGCGTCTAAACACTCGATTAAGTATTAAACAAGAAGGAAGCTCTCCCGCAGCGAGGGCACCTACTATAGGTGGCGGAGGAAGGAAGAACATTAGCGTATCTCGCAATAGCGACTATTCCGTCGATTTTAGCACGACGCACTAGGGAATCGAGCATAGGCTGCTAAACGACTAGCCTCGCAATATCGCTACGAGCATTAGCTGCTAAACGACTTATAAACGACTACGAATACCCTTAACGACGGTAGACCGAAGAGGAACGATGCTTCTACGCAGTAAGGGCATCTGCTGTATGTATAGCGGCGGAAGTAATAGAGGAAGTATAAGAGCTTATAAAGCCGCACTCGTTAGAGCGCTTAAGCGCAGGATTAAAAGGGCAGGGATTAAAGATATCCCGCCCCGATGGCTTAACGATAGAACGAGGATTAAAAACTCATCGGATTTAAGCTATTTAGCGACCTCTTAATGCTAGCTTCCCTCCCTTAAATTCGGGATCGAAGCTAGGGGGGTGTGTTAGATTATATAATAGAGGTTACAACGATTAGGTCAGCATAACCGCCACGTAACGTAAAGGAAATATCCCTTAAATACGGCCCCCTTATAAAAAGAGGGGAAGCACGTATAACACGCATTATTATATATCACATTAATATAACCTCTTTGCTATACAACCTATCTAGACCTATTATAACGCCTATTTAGTCCGAGCCGTAGATCTACGATCTAACACCTATATAACATTATACACGAGGTGTATAAATAGACCTATATAACCTAGTTTAGTCTATAAGGGCCTTAGAACGACGCGGGAGGCAGCCTTCTCGAGGTTAGCCGACCTATATAGCCCTTACGTAGCCCTAAGGACCCGCATTAGTTCGGGGCAGTATAAGAGATACGTGGTAGAAGGTGCTAGAAGGAAAGGAACGTACCGGGGCCGTCCGGACGGACGGGAAGAGCTATATAAAGGATGTTTAGTCCGCCCTTCCTTAGGCTCTCCTTCCTTCCTTTCTTCTTTAGCTTTTATTATAGTTTTAGTTTAACTGCTTATTAAGCGACCTATACCTCTTTTAGTAGTGCCCTTAGTATTCTAGCCTCGACTACCGCTACTTGCTTAGACTTAGCTAGCCGGTCTAGTATAAGTAACCTTAAGTGCTCTTCTGCTTACTATTCCGCCCCTATAGCTTTTAAGGATAAATAACGCCCTCTATTAGTCTTTAACTATTAGAGACCTAGTCCGGTTAGACTATCTTCTGTCTTCTAACCGTTCTATCATACGATAAAAGCTCTTACCTTTTGCTTAGCCGCGGAGTGTGTTTTTAAGACCGTTACTTAATCTTTATTTAATCTTCGCTTAGTCTTTATTTTACCCCTTAATCTTTTTCTAATCTTTCCGATCTATTAGATCTTAGATCTTATTTTAGTCTTTATACATTCGAAGAACCCTTTTTAGAAAAAACACTAAAAATAACTACTTCTTTAAGTATATCTTCTTCTACTTCTTTAACCTCTCGCCCGGCTGCTCGCCCGGCTGCTCGTCCGGCTGTAGCTACGGCTGCTGCTTCTACTACTACGCCTACGGGCCCGGCTCCGGCTTACACCGCCGCCCTAGGACCGCTACCGCCGCCGCCCCCGTCCCGGCCGGGTTAGCCCCGGTCTAGGCCCCGGTCCCGGATTTTCGCCACCCCCGGCAGTTCGGGGAAATTGTTAAAACCCCGAAGCCGGCTGTTTATACCGGAGAAGCCGGAAAGCTGCAGGAATTTCTTACCTAGCTAAAGGCCTTCTTTCTTTCCTTTCCGGATTCCTTCTCTATTAATAAAGCGAAGGTCTTCTTTACAGCTAGCTGCTTAGGGGGGCTAGCTTCAACCTAGTTTAAAACTATTCTTATGGATAGGGTTAATAAGGTAGAGGGGGACCGGGATAAACTTACGGACGATATCTTTAATAGTTATAAAGCTTTTAAAACTGACCTCTAGTAGACCTTCGGTATAGGTGACGAGAAGAGAGCTATAGAGCATAGCCTACGGTATGTACGATAGAAAAACTCTGCTTCTAATTATACTGCCTCGTTTAGGCAGATAACTTCGAAGTTAGAATATAATAACGATGCGATAATAGCGGTATTTTACGAGGGGCTAAAGGACGATATAAACCGCGAGATCTTTAAATAGGATCGTCCCGACACCTTCGTCGAGTTTATAGCCTAGGCAGTTAGGATCGACGACTGGCTTTTTAAACGCCGGCAATAGAAGAAGGACCCCCGAGGGGGGTATAAGGTTTTTTCGAAGAAAAAGGGGAAACAGACGAATTACGGCGATCCTATAGACCTAGATGCTATTCTAAACCCGGGAATAACTAGCTATTTAGCACCGGCCGGAAGCTCGAAGAATAATAGCAGTTATAAGAGCCTTACCTGCTTCTTTTAATAAGAAGGCAGGGCATATTGCTAAGGACTACTACCGGAAGAAAAACCTAGCTAAAAGAAAGCCGGCGGCTTCTAGAAGCCTTAATACCTTAGAGTAGAAACCTCTTAGGCCCTCTCTACCGCCTTTGCGAGAAGCCCTTAATCCTACGCTCTTTAACGACGAGCCTACGAGCCTTTCTACCTATCCCTACTACGGTAAACGTTTTACGGTTATTAGGGATCCTAAAGATAAGTTAGCACCTATTATAAATAGCTTAGTTAGGCCCTCTATTAAGGAAGAGGAGGACCTATACGAATGGTCGGGAGCGGAGGACGAGCCGGCCGGCCCGGATAGTCCGGACGCTCCGGATAGCGTGATAGAGGATCTAGTGATCGACTTAGAGGACGGAGAGATTATAGATAGCTCTATAGACAACGCGGGGGTCGGTCTAGCACCCCCGGATTCCCCGGATTCCTCCGTAGAGTCCGCTCCGGACTTATATAGTCCGGAGCCCGGACCGGAGCCCGGTGCTTACTTAGGGGACGACGAGATACCCCTAACAACCTAATACGACTCCCAGGAGTTCCCCTAAGAAACCTAGTACTAGTAAAACCATAGCTAGGCCCCGGAGTTAGAGGATCTTACCGGAGGCTATATACCTAACGCTTATAGCCCCGCTAATACCGAGGTATTCTTAGAGGGCAGCATAGCTACGGCTGCTTTATATAGTGTTGATATCACCGTCTCCCCTATTGCTTTCCACCGGGAAATCTTCGGTTCTTCCCTAAATTCTACTATAGAATTCCACGGGCTTCTACGGGCATTTACCCTATACTTCTACGGTCTTCTACCGTAGAATTCTAATTCCCTTCCATAGTAATCCCTTCTTGCTTCTACGGTCTTTTACCATAGAGTTCTACTTCCCTTCTATAGTCTTCTACCGTAGAACTCTAATTCTCTTCTATAGCTTCTACCGTAGAATTCATTTATATACCTACGGCTTCTACCGTAGAATTTACTAGTCTTTCTAATAGACTATTGCGTTATTGGTTTATTTATTGCTAATTATATGACTATTTGTCGTACGGATACGATCTATTGTTTCCGACCGGCGCTTCCGACCGGCGATTCCGTCCGACTCTTTCCTTTACCTCTTTTTCTTAGGTCTACGCGGCTATTTTTGTCCGAGAGATTTCCCTATATATAGAGATTAGTTAGCCCCCTCGTTAGAAAAGACAAGAGCTATTATTCTTAGTGATTTGCATTATTTACAGCTTCTAATCCTTCCTTATAGGCTGTTTTAAGCCTTAAAGCCTCTCTTCTTTTTTGATTGCTATTACCTAAATGTCGAGGACCCGACTGCCTAGCGTTCGATATACGGCTCGGAGCCCCCTCCGGAATACTAAGAGTTCGACGACGACTAGGACCTTCTCTATGCCCTCGACCCGGAGTATAGCAGCTATACGGAATACCTAGCTATTACAAACTATTTAAAGGGAGTTACCGAATAAGAAGCCTAAGGTTACCTAAGCGCCGAGGATACCCCCTTAAATTGCCTTATAGAAATCGCCGAAGAGACTTTAGCTTTACTTTAAAGCTATAAGCGTAAAGTAGATCGGCTAGATGTAAGGCTATTAGAAAACGAGCACGAAACCTACGAGGATTTATATAGGGAAATTAAGTCCTTAGCTGCCCTCGTAGAAGAAAAAGAACGCGAGAAGCTTAACCTCCTTGCTAGACTAAACCGTCTAGGAGGTTACGTGCCGGAGCTATACCTAGAACCCGCTTTTAAGGTCCGGACGCTCTAAGAGGCTCTCCGGAGGCTAGAAGGCGTCTATTGCCTCGCCTCCCGGACCCTCGGACTTGCTTCCTAGGTTAACCGAGATATAGTCGAACGGGTCTAGCAACTTAAAGGTCTCCCTTTCGAGACTACTAATTATAGGGTTATAATATAACCTATTCCCCGTAGAACTACTAATAGACTCGACGGAGAGTCTATTAGAGAAGAGCCGGGTTCTACTAGGTTTAAAGGAGAACCTCTAGGGTTTAAAAGAGAACCCCCTAAGCTTAAAAAAGAGCTTAATTTATATAGACATAGTCTAGTAGGCTCGAAAGAGAGTCTACTAGGTTTAAGAGAGAACTTAATCCCCTTAAGACTATTCTAGGGGAGGGGATATAGGGTAATAGCACCCCTACTACCGAAGATTTTAAAAACCTCTATTACTAATAGTAAAAGGGCTACTTATTAGTAATTAAGATCTTCTTATTACTAATAATACTATTAGTAAGAAGATAACCCTTTCGATTAACTACTAAAGGCATAGACTTTCCGCTTTAGTAGATAGCGGATCTATAACCAACTATATTGCCCTAGAAACGATAAATCGTCTACGCCTTCGTTACCGGTAGAAAACCACGCCTTATACGCTATTTACAGCCGAAGGGAAACCCTTTACGTATAACAACGGGAATACTATCTACGAAACTAATCCTTTCGAATATTCTATAGGAAACTTATCGTTTAAAGACCCTTTCTATATCCTATCTATACGATACGATATTATACTAGGGCTACCCTTCTTATAATAATATAACCCTTCTATCGACTAGAATAAAAGCCTTCTAAGGTTTAAAGACGATACCTTAGATATTCTACTCTATAACGAATTAAAGGACTTAACCGGACCGAAAACCTCGGAACTTAATACTAGAAAGGCGAAGCCTAGGAATTAAGGAAGTTGCTACCTTATTCGAAGAGGAACTTCCGGACCGATTAAATACGGTCCCGGAACCGCTAAACCTATTATTAGAAGACGCTTCGAATAGCGCCTTTATTAAAGAAATAGAGACGGACCTTAAAGCGGATAGATTTAAGGCTATACTATACAATATCCTTATTAAATTCGGTGTAATATTTAATAACCTACTTATTGGTTAGTTAAACAAACAAAGTGGTTGCAAACTGGCTGGATTTTAGTCTATAATGTCTATTAACTAAGGGGCGACGAATAGCCCCTTTATATAGCCTATAAACGCGTATATTGATAGGGCCCGAAGCCGGACCTTTGCGAGCCCTTGCTTGCGACGTCGGGGCTATGCCTATAAGGGCCATTGAGTTAATAACTCAATTATCGCAAGGGCGGCCGAGTTAGTAACGCTATTACCGGGGTCCCCGATGCATACAATCGATGCATCGTGTAGTTAATAACGCATCTATGTAGGCGTTGCCCGCACGTGATCTATTTAATCACGTAGATTGCAATCGTGCCTAAAGAACGGATATCCCTTATTCCTATACTGGCAACTTTTCTTTCTAGTTGCTATATAGTAAGGCTATAATCTAAATAAGGGGGGGAAAACAGAAAGAACGATATATTAAGTAGAAGGCCTAATAAATATACTTAATAAGTATAAATAAAAAAGGGGGCAGAACAAACGGAATACTATTAGTCGTTATAAGCGAAGGACGAAGGCTTCTATCCTAATCGAGAGGCTGTTTATATTAATAAGGCGTTTAAGGGCTTTATTTAGCGATGCCTTTGTTATAGCGTCGGCGGGGTTATCTTCCCTATGGATCTACCTAATGTCCTTAATCTCCCGTCGCTCGTACGACTAACGCAACGCTATAATATAAATTATTAAGCGTTTCTCCTTCGTAGTGCCGAGCTTAATAAGGCATTCGTAGAGGGAGTACGAGTTAGTGTATATAATAAAAGGGATTAGTAAGAGCTTAAGCCGTTCTATAACTATACGGAGGGTCGTGATAAGGGAGATGCTAAGGTCTACGCCGTTGACTATGCCGTAGATCTCGCTCGTAAGAACGCTACGGGTCACTCGCTTACACTTCGTCGAGCTCTAAGAGACGATATTGCTATTAATCCGAAAGTGCGTATCCGTACGCTCGGTCTTATTAACGAGCGTAATAACGAAGCCTAACTAAGACGAAAGGTCTCGGTTGTTTGCGAATAAGCCATCCGTAAACACTACGAGCTTAGCGGTCTCGAGATTAATTAGTCGGTACGTAAGTCTACGTTATTAATAGTCGATCTACTACTAGAGGCGCTTCTTAAGGATATTATAATCCTTTTCTTCGGGGGCTTAGACCTAAGCTGCCACGGAGATATCGAACGAGGCCTTAGGCTAATAGATAGAGGCAACGTACGTAGTATAAGCGCGTTGCTCGAGGTACTACTAGCCTTTATCACGAGCCCGTAAGTCGACTACTTCGATCCTTAAGGCCTATCCCTTCTGCTATAGGAGCAGAACGTCGTCTTAAAGCGTTAGTTTTGCTTTATTAAAGTCTATAGCATTCCCTAAGGTTATTTAAGCCTTCGGCTTAACGCGAAATCAAGCTATCTCGAGCTCTTTTTCTTCCTAGGCCGAAAATGTGTCTAAACCGAGCATTAGGGTATCATCCGTCTACATTCCGACGAGGCTAAAGTCGTCGGGTCCTTAATTCGTAATTAAAAGGCACGAGTTATAGGTAGAGGGAGCTATATTAAGGCTCTTAACGTAGTGTTTATAGTAAGTCTTCTATTAATATACACCGGCTTCTATAAGACCGTATAACGGTCTAATAACTCTTATAATTATGCCCTCTAGGTACTTGCCCTAGAGCTCTATCGGAAGAGCCGCTAATACCATACGATTAAGCTCTATTTAAGCTTAGGGATAGGCCTATGTAATATCGCGGAGAGATAGGCTTATGCCTCGGCGAAGTAAGGCGGGGGCAAAGGCTAGGATTAAGCGCTAGCTGACACGTTGAATAGTAGGGGAATAGGTTAGGAGCGAGCTTTTCTTTATATCGCTATAGCCTTAGATTACTAGACGCGACTTTTCGTATAGTTTAACGTTACGGCCCTTTACTTCCCGGACTATTCGGGATCGAAATAAGCGATAAGACCTATAAATTAACTCGTCGTATTATTCGAAGCTAAATACCCCGCGGGCTACGAGATCGTTAATCTCCCGTTAGTCTAATTCTTTAAAAGGGGCGCCGGGTGTAGTAATAACGCCGTTATTGCGTAGCTTAGTCGATAGCCGTAGTGTATCTTCTTCCTTCTTAACGAGGAATTAATTATAGAAGGTTACGGTCTTTAGCTTATTCCTCGAGCCCGGGGGACGTCCGCGTTTACGGGGCTACGGCGGAGCCGGTAGTGCCTGTGCCGGAGAGGGGGAAGGGTCTAGCTTAGGAATTTCGTCCGGAGCAGAGGAATCAACCTCGGAGAGGGTGTCTATATCATCGAGGGTAAGGGGATCTAGGGTATCGTTCTTACTATAGTAGTACGGCTGCATAAGGGTAGAACGGCAGACTATAGGGCTATTAACGGTCTCGATAGTAACGTCGTAGCCGTTAATAAAGGCAATCTTATATAGACCCTACTATCCTCGCTTCTTTCTCTAGACGCGGACTTTACTCTATAGCGGTAGTAATAGAGTGTTAAGGGTTAAGGGGCCGTTTCGAGCTTATAGGCTATCCCTAACTTATCGCGCGGCGGAGAGCTACCGTAAGGCTTTTATAGCCTTCTAGATAGTCGCGGCTCTCTATACCGTAGTTGCCGAAGGAGGGGAGTCCTAAGTTATCTATAGGTACGCTCTAAAGACGAGGAGCGTAAGGACGAGGCCGTTTAGTCTTACTATGTTATTTACGGCTTTAATAGCTATTTATAGGACGGATTTAAGGGCCGTTGTCCTACCGATTTCGGCGTATATTATTTTAAACGCACGTTAGAGCGGGCTATAGTACCTTTTAACCTTACCTATAGACTAATATGCCTTAACGGGGATCTAGGTATACGTAATACCTATAATACGAGCTTTATTGCGAAACTCGGTTAAGGCGAAGTTAGTGCCCGCGTTATACCGGATGAAGTTAAGGGGGCCGAGGTATATATCGATCTATAGAGCCCTAAGTGTTTCCTATGTATCCTTACCCGATATAGACGGGAGGAATCGCGCTCTTTAGAAAGATATCGCTATATCGACCGCGTATACTACCGGGCGGGTGCTACTGCTAAGTTCTAGGTATATTACATCGACGACGACCTCGAAATTAAATTCTTAGTTATCCTTTAGTATAAACCTAAACCTCCGGGGGGCCGGTGCGTAGAGCTAGCAGTAATAGTAGAATTTTAAGATATCCTCGAGTGTTTCTACTAAGATATCGTTATGCCTTACTTATTTTAATAGGTAGTAAAGTCTATTAACGGCCGGGTGGCTAAATCGGCGGTAGAGCGTTTATATCTCGGCTTTAGTTAAGAAGGCGACTGCGCTCTCTTCCTTACTAAAGAAGAACTATAGATTTCCCTATTTGCGAATAACGGGAACGCTAACACCGGGACCGATAATTGTATCGGTAGTATTGTTAAAGTATACGCCTAAGCGATCTATATTAGTTAGGTAGAGGAGGAAGGGGGTCGTTATTCCTAGCACGTAGAACGTAATACGGCTAATAGGGGTCTCGAGGGCAACGGAGCTAAGGGAACGCACGTCCTCGCCGCTGCCGAATTTAATATATGCCTAGCCGGCGGTAGACTCGTCGAGCACGATAGAGGGGTCTTCTCGTTATAGGGCGAGATACTAGTCTTAGCCTGCCGTAGAGACTATAGCTGCTCCGGTGTTTATAAGGATGCTGTGAAAACGGTCCTTTAAGTAACGGTCGAAGACGAATTGCGTAGCCGGAACGCTTAACTAGTCTATCCCTTATGCGTCTTCGCCTATAATTAAATAGTTAAAGGACTGCTAATAGAGGATTTACGAGGCTTACTACTTAGTTAGTTCTTCGTCGTTACTAGCCTTATCGTTACGCTACTCGATAGCGGCCTATAGAGTCTCGTTACCTTTATATTCGGTGAGATAGGCCTTAAATCCTATGCTAGGGTTGCCGGTTAGTAGGCATTAAGCGTAGTATTAAGCCTTAGACCTAGCTCGTTTTTATAGGGTATGCTTTATCGACTAGCATCCTTCCTTCTAATAAACAAAGCACTTCCTCGACTATTAGCGGTTGCTAAAGCTACTACCGCCGCTACGAGGGCTACGGTAGCTTTATCCGCTGCTCCCGCTAAACCTACGGCCGTTGCCGCGGTTGTTAGTATATCTTCGGTCGGTGTAGAATACGCCTAATAAATTATATTTATTATTTATATTTATTACCTCGTTATAATATTATACGAACGTGCCGGACGTGCCTTTCTCGGCCTACATCGATAGATAGGTCTCTAGAGAGGAACGTAGCGCGGAGAATAGCTTTTCCGTAGTCTTAGGGGGGTTATATAGCGTATAGCTAAATTCCGGGACGTTTCGGCACGCGTTAAGCAATATAGTGCGAAGGGGGAGGTCTCTAGCGAACTTAAATCCTAAGGCGCGTTAATATCGTTATAGCTTATTAAAAAGGGTCTATAGGACTTCTTATTAAGTCTTATTCGGATGCTTAACTTATAGCTTTTTAAAGGTTATAGTGCTTTAATCTACCTAATAGTGCTAATAGTTTACTTCGGTATCGAAGTAAGCCTTTAGTAGGTCGTAGGCTTGCCTAAATATGCTATCCTACTCTATATTCTAGATATAGTAGTCCTAGGCTCGGCCGGTAAGGATCTAGGGAAAGAGGGTATAGAAATAGCCGGGCCGGGCCTTAACTATATAATAAACGTCCGTAAAGATACAGACTTTATTATCGAGAATGTTATAGGGCTCCCCTATATAATTCTTGCTTTTATCCTATAACTTAATAAACTTTTATAGGAGGTCTACGTCTATCTCCTCGTTCGGAACGTCGTAAAGGGGCACTATTATATAGGCTGCCTTTAACGTTATATTAATCGGAGGGGTCTTAGAGAACTAGTACGAAGTCGGGTAAAGTGTTATTAGCGTTTCTAATATATCTCGGAACGGAAGGGTCTAAGGGTTCGGGAACGTGCCGGGCATTTAATCTCGCGGGTATAAGCCGGGATCGACGGAGGTAGTATATATCGAGGTTATTAGAGTAAAAGAGGATTTTAGCGCGAATGTAACTGCCGGGGCGGTCGGAGGTGTAAGGGGGATAGCCGCGGGCGTAGATAGCGCCGTCGCAAAGGTTACTGCAGGAGCCGGGGTTAGGGCAATAAGAGGTGCCGTTAGGGCCGTGCCTAAGGCGACTAAAGAAGGAGGGTTAATTACGGCAGCCGGGGCTACAATAGATGTATTCCTTACGAACTCTCGGGTTTGCTTATCGTGGAATTTTAACTATTCTAAGGGTAGTTCGTCCTTAGGCTAAATTAGGGGAATCTGCTAGCGCTAAAGCATTAAAAATAATGCCGTAAAGCTAAGGTTTAAGGCGCCGGTCTAGATTCTATAGGACCGTAAGAAGGATTTAAGGGCCTTCTTAAAATACCTATCTCCCCGGTTCTATATAGCCTCTATCCACCCGTTAAAGTAGTCCTAGAAGTCTAGGAATAACTCGTATCTATAGATAGTTATGCTAGTATTAATAATAACAAACCGGGCTACGTAAGTTATAATAGCCTTCTTATTAGTGTTATTATAGGTAACGTCTGTCTCTTAGAATATAATGTTAGTTTTGTTTTAGAACGACCCGAAGATGCCGATGCCGCTTAGCCAACCGGGAAGAGGGTTATCGGCAGTCTTAGTTGCTTCCGGTACGGGACCGGGAGCGTTAGGGTTATCGGTAGGGTCCGATATAGTGTGATTAAATAGATTACACTATTGTTGTTAAAAAGGGGTCGCGAGGGTCGTTACGAAGGTTGTCTTACGTTATAGACGCACTATTATTCGACGTAACTCTTCTTCTTCTTAAAGCGAGACGGGATTAAACAAAAGCTAGGAAAGAACTTATCGGCGGTCACCGAGAGCTAGCTGTGTCGTGATAGGTTCGTCGGCTCTAACTCACGCAGGTTCCTTATTCTTAGCATAAAGGATCGTCTCTAGGTATAGGCAATAGAATCCGCGGGGGATAAAGATCCGTGCACTTTCGACGATTAGGCTCTGCCTCTTCTACCTTGCCAATCTATAATTAATCGTTTAATCACTAATTAGTGTTAGTTAGTTAAACAAACAACGGGGTTATAAACTAGCTAGATTCTAGTCTATAATATCTATTAACTAAGGGGCGACGAATAGCCCCTTTATATAGCCTATAAACGCGTATATTAATAGGGCCTAAAGCCGGACCTTTGCGAGCCCTTGCTTACAACGTCGGGGCTATGCTTGTAAGGGCGATTGAGTTAATAACTTAATTATCGTAAGGGCGGCCGAGTTAGTAACGCTATCACCGGGGTCCCCGATGCATATAATCGATGCATCGTATGGTTAATAACGCATCCGTGTGGGCGTTGCCCGCACGTGATCTATTTAATCACGTGGATTGCAATCGTGCCTAAAGAACGGATATCCCTTATTCCTATACTACTAGAGAATAAACTACCGCCTCGAACGCAATAGGATTACGAAATCAACCTTAAAGATAGAGCGAAGCCTCGCTTCCGTAAGATATATAACCTCGATGAATTATATTTAAACTTGCTTTAGGATTATATCGACGAAAACCTTCGAAAGGATTATATAAGGGAGTCGAAATTAGAATATCGGGCCCCGGTACTTTTTGCTCTAAAAAATAGTAAAGATAAGGTTAAGACTAAGCTATGCATCGACTACCGCTAGCTTAACAACGATACTATTAAAGACCGGACCCCTTTACCCCTTATTATTGAATTAAGGGATCGATTATCTAAGAAAAGATATTATACGAAAATCGACCTTAAAGTAGCTTATAGCTAGATATGAATTAGGGAATAAGACGAATATAAGACCGCTTTTATAACTTGATACGGCTTATACGAATTTTTAATCCTCCCTCTAGGGCTTACGAATGCCCTAGCGACTTTTTAGAAGCGTATTAATAACGCTATACACGAATACCTCGATATATTCGTCTTAGCCTATTTAGACGATATAATCGTCTATTTAGACGATTTAGAAACGCATAAACTCGACGTTATAACGGTGCTTAAGGCTCTCGAAGCAGCCAGCCTTTATATTAAGCCAGAAAAATGCATATTCTACACGCAGGAAGTCGAATTCTTAGGCTATACAATTACCTTAAACACTATACGGATAGATCCGTATAAGTTAGAGGCAATTAGCGGTTGGTATATTCCTTCTACGATTAAGGAAATATAGAGCTTTATAGGCTACGCTAATTACTACCGACGCTTTATAGTAGATTTCTCTAAAGAGTTAATCCCTATACTAGTAGTAATAAAGCTAGCTAGGACGAAACCCTATACCTAGACGGACGAAGCTAATAACGCTTTTATTAAGCTTAAGAGCCTATTAACTTCCGCCCCGGTACTATATAGCCACGATGTGGATAAGCCTTGCGAATTAGAAACCGACGCTTATAATTTCGCATAAGGCGCGTAGTTAAGCCAAAGGAACGACGATAATATATTGCATCCTATAGCCTTTTACTCTAAAAAGATAAGTGGGGAAGAGATATATTATTCGTTCTATAATAAATAATTTTTAGCGATTATAAATGCCTTTAAAGAATTTCGGCATTATATTCTAGGGAATTCCTATAAGACGAAGGTCTAGATAGAGTAGGAGGTATAAGGTATTTTAATTTTAGCGTAAGAATAGGTATACGTAGGAAATCGAGAATATAGAGAGAAAATCTTTCCTTACGGCTAATTGCGTAGGGACTCGAAATAGAGAATCAGGCAGTAGACCTTAGTTGTAATAATGCTTAGAAAGGCGAGCCTCGTCGGATCGTAAGGCTTAGGTTAATAGTTATATAGGCGTGCTAGCTAGGGTTATAGAGGCTAGTTATACTATAGGTGTCGGGAGCCTTTAGGCGGCTTCTAACGAATAGCGAAAGCTTTAAGAAGCTCTTAGCAAACGTGTCGTAGTAGAGCGAAGCTCTAGAGATAGGAAGGGCGTCCCTAATAGTAGCTAAAAAGCAGAAGGTACGAATTACTACTAATTTTAATACACTAGGCAGTAAGAATATATGTATAAAGAAGGATGATTCTATTAGGTAGGCGTAAGCCCTAGGAGCTAGGAATAGCTCCCTACTATCTTATCTATGGCTGATTACATTAGCCCCGGCATATAGCATAGAGGATGCTTGATATATATTAGCAGTAGCTCTTCGGACTGCTCTTTTAGCCCTTATAGCAGCTCGTTAAACGGCTCCCCTAATAGCTCTTACAGTAGCTCGCTAAGCTACTATCCTACGAAGCCGCACATATAGCAGCTTCCCTATTAATAGCGCAGACGGCACGCCCTAAAGCTAAGCAGATGCCGCCGCTATAAATCCCCTTTTAAGTCTCGAAGCGCACTCTTTCGCTACCTCGGCGAAGGATATTACTATATAAAGCGCCTACAGACTTCCTTATAGACCGTTATGCCCTAAGCCCGGTATACCCTTAAGCAGGCCAATTGCTAGCACTATAAAACTTACTTCGACTCCCGAGGCGTACTCTTCCGTTACCTCGCTAAAGAATATTACCACCGGAAGCCTTTATAAGCTTTCTCTTAGCCCGTTAAACAATAGGGCAATAACCGACACTTTTCTCTAAGGCCCTAGCTTGCTGTACGGCATACCCCCTTCCGTTACTTCGACGTAGGATGCTAACTCACGAAGCCTACATAGGCTTCCTCCCAGCCAGTCACTCGGCAGGCCCCTTCGTCCCGGCAGACGCCTCCCTTACCTCCACACGTTATTCTTCCGAGCTTAAGCAACGCACCCTTTGTTCCGCGTGGCTAGCTCGAGGCAACGGTATAGCAGCTAGCCTTACAAGCTTCTGCATTAATAGCCTCGCGAGCCCTAAAGAAGAAGAACTCTCGAGGGATTCCCCTGCCTATTGCTCTGCCTAGCTTTTCCGGCCCTTCCTTCGTGTGTTCTCTTTGCTTATTGCTTTGCCCGACTTCTTAACGCTCTATTTCTCCCTTCCTTCGCTTATTGCGTTATACTCGCTCGTTGCTTCGTTACTCGCTTATTGCTTCGTTGCTCGCTCGTTGCTTTATTGCTTCGTTGCTTTATTGCTCGTTATTCGTTCCCTCCTTTAGTGGTTATAATACTATACTTCGCAAGGCTATTTGGCCTAACCCTCGATAGCATCGCCTCCCGTTTAACCGGGCCGTAGATCCCTCTTTCCCTCGTTTAATACGTTTAATTAGGTTATATTCCTTTAGTTCGACCTTACCGGGTTGTTAATGTGTTTGCAGCCTTTAAGAAGAACTGCTAGTGTAGGAACAAGGGATAAGGGATACGTATAAGGTGATATTACAGACACGTGATCCACGTGATTACGTATACGCAACGAGGCTATATCTCCGCGATGCCTCCCTTCCTCGCTAGAATTATTAGACATAATATACCCCCCTTAGTTAACCCTATATAGCAGAGCCTAACTAATAGCAAAAGAATTATCTATATCTATATTTAATAAAGTCCCGTTAAGATTCTCTAATAGTAAATTAGCGCTAAAAATAGCAAATAACCTAGAATCTTATAAACCCCGGAAATACATCGCCCTTACCTATAGCTTTACCCGCAATAGTATTCTCCTAGGCGAAATAGAAGTATTTTAAATAAAATCCGCCGATAATACTGCTAATATATTTATAAAAGAATTAAGGCTTATACTATTTAAGAAATTTCGAGGCCTCTTAGGTCTTAAATAGGATACTGTTAGATAGGGTCTGTTAGGGTTAACTAATAGGGTCTATATTCTGTATAATGCTGCTAGCTAGAGAGAAGGCGACTGTGTTGTAATATAGCCTCCCTTAAGTCACGTGCGCACGTGATCGTATGGATTACGTATACGCAACTATATCTTATAATACTATATTCCTATACTAGCAGTCTTTCTTTATAACCTTAAACCACGTGCTTATAAACGCGTAAAACAACCTAATGTCTATATAAATGAAATAGTATACGGCCTTATTAAATAGGCCGGTACGAAATAACGACTAATGTTAAATTAGGCCTAGGTTAAAACGTGGCCGGGGCGTAGTAGGGCCGCATTAAGGTCGGCAGAGAATAGCGCTAGTGCAACGTAGGTAATAGCTAAAGCGCATCGATTACGGCCTTATAATAAAGGCATCTATTTAAATAGTTAATCGGTTCGAATTAATAAAGCGCTATAGAGATCGGTTAGAGGAGTCCTTTATTATTGCGTTAGCTAGGTTATTATCACTATTAATCCACCTAATCTCCGAGATCTCGCGTTTCTCATACGACTATCGAAGGGCTATAATATCAATTATAAGCCTCTTCTCCTTAGGTGTCCCTAGCTTAACAAGGTTCTCGTAAAGCGAGTATAAGTCTATATAGACGATGCCGAGGTCGATACTATTCACTATCCCGTAGATCTCTAATGCAAGCACGCTTTATATTACGTGCTTATACTAAGTCGAACTCTAATAAATAATATTGCCGGTAATATCGAATTTAGTATCGGTCCTCTCCTTATTAGTAGTTGTAATAATAAAGCTACGTTGCGATAAAAGGTCTCTATTGTTTACGAAGGAGCCGTCTATAAAGACTATTAGCTTTACTATTGCTAGGTCTATCGGGACGTATTTTAGTCCTCGATCTTATTGCTACTAAAAACGCTTATTTAGCCTCTTATAGTCTTTCTTTTTAGGCTCGTAAACTTAGGCTGTAATAGAGATATTAAAGAAAGCCTTTAGCTAATAGACATACGTAACGTAGCTCCCTTAGGCCCGTTGTTCTAGGTAGCGCTAAGGGCTATTAGATACTATTGTGTTAATTATATTAATACGTGCAGCCTGCCCTTTTTGCTACAATAATATATCTCCGTTCTATTGCAATATTACCTTCGCACCGTTAAAGTCTATAATAGAGCTAGCTGTTATTTACGTCTTTAGCTTAGCCCGGAACTTAGCTTTATGCAATTTATCCTCCTCCGCGGCTAAGAAAGCGGGTATTCTAAGGATAAGGGTATCGTCGGTCTAGATACCTACTATGCCTAAATTCTCTATGCCCTTATTCGTGATTAAAAGGCATAAGTTATAGGTTAAGGTAGATATATTAAGCTATGTAAAGTAGTGACCTTAGTAGGTGTAGAACTAATATACATTAGACTCCGCGATGCCGTAAAGCGGTCGAATAACGCGAATAATAGTCCCTTTCGGGTATCTACGTTCTAACTCCTTCGGAAGGTACGTTAGAATAGTCCTTAATAGCTTCGTTTAAGCCTATAGGTAGGCCTACGTTATATTACGAAGGGATAACGTTATACTATAGTCCTGTATTATCGCAGGCGCGATCGTAAGTATTAGCCGTTAGCTAACGCGTTAGATCGTTAGCGATGCTATTAATAAACACTACTTCTCTCGATCGTTATAACCTTAAACGACGAGCCTTAATTTCTCGTATAGCTTTATCTCTCGTCCCTTTACTTCGCGAACTATACGTAAGCGAAAGATATAGTATCCTCTATGTATTGCCTTATTATACCTTTCGAAGCTAAAGACTCCGCGCATAAGGAGGTCGTCGATTTCCTAATTATTAGCTTCCTTAAACGGGGCGCCGGGAGTCGTAATAACGCCGTCGTTACGTAGCTTAAGGGCTAACGCGTACGCGTCTTCCTCTTTCCTTATAAGGAAGCTATACGTAGGGTTGCTTTTAAGCAGGAATCTTAAAGCCGTGTTAGCTATAATTAATTGCTTCGGCTTATTCTTAGAGCCGGGGGGGCGTCCGCACTTTCGAGGCGCTAGAGGGCTTAGTCGAAGGGGCTTAGCTTATTAAGGCGGGGAATCTTCTTTAAGACGTAGAGCAAGAAGCTCTTCCGTCTTTTCGTCGCGGTTATACGTTTATACAAGCGTAGAACGAAAGACTTAAGGTCTATTAACCGTATCGATCGTTACGTTATAGCCGTTAATTAAAGCAATCTTAAATAGCCCTTACTAGCCGGTTTTCTCTCTCTATATACGAACTTTACTTTATAAGGGAAGAGAGAGAATATCGGACGTATTCGGTCCATTCCGGGCTTATAAAGCCTTCTTAACTTACCGCTTTATAGATAGCTAGCGTAATATCTTTATCGCCTTATTAACTACGGCGGCTTTCTTAAGGATCGTAGCCGAAGGCGTAGAGTCTAACGTTATATATAGATATACGCCGAATATAAGCAGCGTTAGCATAAGGCTTTAAGATCCGGCAGTATTATTAATGGCTTTTACCGCTATCTAAAGAATTGCCTTAGTAAGGGTTATATCGCCGAGTTCGGCATATATAATATCGAAGGCACGGCGGAGCGGAGCGTAGTATCTTTTAACCTTCCCGATAGACTAATATACCTCTATAGGAACTTGCTTATATATAATGCCTATAAACCTAGCCTTATTGCGGAATTCTGCTAACGTAAAGTTCGTTCTAGCGTTATATTTAATAGTATCTAGCGGGCTAAGATAGGTATTAATCTATAAGGCTCGAAGCGTCTCTTACGTATCTTTAGTACATATTAAAGGCAAGAATCGGGCTCCTTAGAAAGCCGTTGCCGAGTTAACTACGTAGAGGACTAGGCGTTTATATAGGTGTATTACGTCGACGATAATCTTATAGTAAAAGTCCTAAGACTTAATCCACGATCTCCTCGCACAGCCGCCGAGGTCGACACCGGATTATAAAATCAATTTGGACTTAAAAATCGGATTCCTTAGACCCGGTTGCCCTTAAGCGCGATAGCGCATCGGGGGACAGACGTAGGCTGCGAGCCGATAGACGTTAACGTCGTAAGGAGGGGGTTAGAGGCTAGCGTATATAGCCCGCCGACCCCTAATAAAGCGCCCCCTAAGCCTAACGCGGGTAAGGAGAAACTAATAGAAAGGGATAGTGCCGCTTACCTAAAATTCGCGGGTCTAGTGCTTAAGGAGGCCCTCTAAGGCGTCTAAAGGGCCTTTAAGTCCGTTCTCTAGGGCTACCTAAAGGAATAGGAGGAGAGGATCTAAGCGGACGCCGTAGTCTATACGACCGTAGGCTAGCTTAAGAAATCGGTTAAGGAATCGGTAAAGGAGGCTATCGAGGTAGCGCTCCTATCGAAGCAAGCGTCGAAATCTTAGGCTAACGTAGCCCCGGCCGCGGTCGCGGCTGCTACCGTCGCGCCCCCGACGCGACGCTAGCCTACACCCGGAGGCGCTAGCGGCATCTATAATATCGGGGCTAATAGCGAGAAGCCGACTCTCGCCCGCTATAAAAACCAGCTTACGGTCTAGCACGAGGGGATCGCCTTAGATCTCTAACGTAAAACCCCTTAAGCGATTGTTAACGACGTTAATCGCGCCCTTAGGGAGCCCGCCGTAAAAGCGGCGCTAGTCCTCTGCAGCGGCGATATTACGCTTATATTTAAGCAGAATGCGAAGAAGTATAAGGCGGATAGGGAGTAGCTAGAGAAGGCTTTTAGGAAGGAGACGTTACTATCCTAAGGCGGCTTTACGGTAATAGTAAAAGGCGTCCTAATAACGGTCCTTTAGAGAGGGGATAACGCCGCTTTAGCCGCCGAGCAAGCTAAGGCGAACGACGTCGAGGTTATCTACCTCTACCCTAAGAGGGCCTATATAAAGGCGGGCATAAAGGCGACCTTAATTATTACGGTAGACGGCGTAAAGGCGGCGAATAGACTCTACGACTTCGGCATAGTAATATAGGTAGAGACTTTCGATATAAAGCCCTTTAATAATATAATCCGGCCGAGGTAGCGCTACCGGTGCTTCTAATATAGATACATCGCGAAATATTATATAGCGAAGGCGACGTACGGGCGGTATGCGTTAGGACTATACGATAAAGCTATATACGCGGCTACGATAGGGCAGATCCTATACTAATACACCCTCTATAGGGGGAGATATACGGCGTAGGATAAGCACTGCCTTAAGGCGGAGAAGCTCTAGGATAGGGCATAGGAGGCATACTCCTAAAGGCCGAGGCGTTTCGCTACCGCGGCGACGTCGACGACGCGCCTCGTGCCGGCGCTGCCGTACATTTAGCCCCCCCCTCGCCCTACCGCGCCGCAGACGTCGCTATCGAAACGGCGACGATAGGATACCCCCCCCCCGCTACCTACCCTTCCCCCCGGCCGGCCCTAGGACATCACTAAGGCTAGCCGGGCGCGAGGCTAGTCGACTATTCGCGGGCATTTACGGTTACGGCCGGCCTTAATATCGGCGAGGGCTAGTACCGCTACGACCGGGGCTACGCCCGCTCCTAACGACGACCCTTTTTCCGACCCCCCCTAATGTTAGACATCCTTTACTAAAATACCGTAAAGATAGGCGCGAATATATACCTCGCGCTCGCCGCCCCTAAGGCGTACGATATTATAGCACTTTAGGAGACACCGATTAATAGTAGGATAAAAGCATTAGCGTGCCTAAGGCGGTACGACTATAGGCTTGTCTTTAAGGCGACCTAAAGCGCGCTATACGTCTATAAGAGGCATAGCATCGATATATAGACGAGCGACTAAAGGGTAGACTAATATAGCGTTACGTTTATTAATTTTAATACTATAGTTTTTTTAGTTTACTCCCCGCCGGTTAACTCCCCCCTTTTAACTACTCCGCTCCTCGACCTTACGGTAAAGTCGATACGCACCTAGTGCGTCTTCGTCGGGGACTTTAATAGCTACTACTCGCTTTAGGACGCCTACGGGCGTACTTTTAGGAATAGCGAGGACCTCCTAAAGCTAACGGCGCTATAGCGCCTTAGGCTTGTAACCCCTAAGGGCTAGGTTATACGCATCGCCTCCGAGGGCCGGAGGAACGGCACGATAGACCTCGCTTAAGCGTCTCGAAGTCTAAGCGTAACGTACTATAGAAACGTAAGACTTATCGGGTCGGATTATATATCGCAACGGCTAGAGGTAGACATAGGGCCGCTAACCTACCGACCGGCGGCCCGGACGATAGGTCTTAACCGCCTCTAGAGAAAAGTCGACCTAGATAAGGCTTAAGCGGCGGCTGTTAAGAAGTTCCGGCTAAAGGCCGCGCTAGCCGCGCCTACGACCCCCGGGGAGGTCGAGGCGTACGCGGACTAGGTAGTTACCTAGCTAACCGAGATTGCGAAGGACTATATACCTAAGGCCTAGGGCCGTACCGACGGCGGCCGCCCCGACTAGTAGACCTTAAGGGTCGACCGGTGCGATAGGGAGGCTAAACGCGCCCTCTAAGCGTTCTTAGCGTCCGGTAAATAGACGACCTAAGAGACGTTAGATAAAGCGAAGATAGCCCTCCGGCGTGCCGTCGTTGCCGTATAATAAGACTCCTAGCGGGAGCTTACATATAATTTAGCCGCTAACTAAGCCCTCCTCTAAAAGATCGAGAGCTAGGCGCGGCTCTAAAGCGGCAGCCTACTATAGGCGGTATATATCCCCGACCTCGAGAGACTAAGCGACCTAGCGGGGCCGGCCCGCACTTACGTAGAAAAGGCAGAGACCCTCGTAGCCCGGTTCTTCCTACCCTTAGTAGCGAGAGGCGAGGGGGGCCCTTAGGCCGCCCGGGAGGCTTATATAATACTATAGCGTTTTATAGTCGGCGACGTTAGGTCGGCGGTTAGAAAGATAGCGTTATAGAAGGCCGTAGGGGAGGATAGCCTCCCGATAGGGCTTATTAAGGCCTATAAGGAGCTATTGCTTAAAGCGCTTATAGTACTACTTAACGCTAGTTACGACGTCGGGCACTTTTTAAGATAGTTCTGCTATACGGCTATTATCGTCCTACTAAAGCTTAGGAAAACAGCGGCCTAGCTTTAATAAGCCCGGGGGTAGAGGCTAATCTCTCTCCTTAGCATAGTAGGGAAGATCCTTAAGGCCGTAGTCGCGAGGAGGATCGTAGATATAGCGGAGGCGTATAACCTCCTGCCTAAAGGGCAGATAGGGAATAAGACCGAGAGGTACTAAGAGCCCAAAGGGAAGCTTAGAGGCAGAGGATCACGGCAAATGCAGAAAGTGTCGAGAAAGATGTAAGGATGAGAGAGAGAAGAGGATATAGAATTGCTTAGTAATAGTCTGTCTAGGTGCGGACTAAGATCCCTTTATATAGCCAATTGCATAGGAATAAAGGTATATATAACTTAACTAATTGTCGGGATAGAAAGCGCTATTAATTTTATGCTAGGTGTATATAGTCTTACCTCGTATAGTATCCTAGTTGTTACGTAATTAAATACGCGAGTAATAGGAGGTGGTATAGGTGACCCTAGTTGACCGGGGCCCGACTGTAGACTATGCGCACATTAGTCCCCACACACACCACATACTTCGGCATTCGGTATCTCGAGCATCCGGGCAGCTAATACAGCCGGGTGACTTATGTTGTATGCAGTATTACACAGCGGTTCTAATGCATATCTTTATATGCCGGTACGAAAAACCAATCGGGAGATATCTGCTCCCTTATAGAGGTCTACTAAGATAGCGATACGACTTATAATAGAGCTCGTAAAGACGATATAGACCTAAGGAGTAGGAGCGTTATTTCTCTTACTCGACCTTAAGGGAGCTTTCGATAGTATAGACTATATATATCTCGTCGAGACCCTCTATCTAAGGGGTTTCCTAGGTTAGGTTATCGCGTAGGTCGGGAGCTTCCTTAAGGGGAGAACGGCCCGGCTCTACTTTAATAGCGCGTCGGCGGAGACTTAGGAAGTGCCTACGGGCGTGCCTTAAGGCTTACCCTTCTCCTTAATCCTCTTCCTCCTATATATCGCGCTACTATACAACGACCTTAAGCTAGAGATAGGAGTTACGACCGTCGGTTTTACTAATAATATAAACCTCTTAGCCTACGGTAAGACTATAGCCGCGACTATACGGCGTCTAAAGAGCGCTTAGAAAAAGTACGATAAATAGGTAAGGGAGGTCGGCGCTAAGTTCGAACTAGAGAAAAGCGAGCTTATCTACTTTACGAAGGCCTATAAGCCGATACTAACGAAGCTTCGGCTTAAGATAAATATAGTCCGGCCGGTCGAAGATAGGCAGTTCCTTAGGGTTTAGTTTAACCGAAAGCTACGATAGAAAGCCTAAATTAAGAAGCTTAAGACGAAAATAGGCATATAGGCGCTAGCCCTTACTAAGCTCGCGGCGTCTATATAAGGCATACGGTTATAAAACGCGAGGACGGTCTACGCTAGCGTAGTTCGGAGCACGCTCGCCTATAGGGCGTCGACGTTCTATAAGCCTACGCTTAAAGGAAGGAAACCTACCGGCTTAGTAAAGGCGCTTATAGTGCATTAGTCGAGCTGCCTATAGGTAATAGCTAAGGCGTTTAAGGCGACCTTAATCCGGAACCTAGAGATATAGACGGCGGTCCTACCGCTCGACCTTTACCTTAACGACCGCCTCGCGCGGTATAAGGAGCGCACTAAGGAGTTAGGCATAGTAGACTAGATCCGACGCGCCTACGAGAAGCCGGCGAGAGTACTGCCTTAACCCCGTCGGCCGACCCGACCGCCCGGGCGGCCGTACGACGCGTAGCTATAAGATTAATGCCCTTAGGGCACTATAACTAAGGAGGCGGTCCTCCGCGACTAAGAGGCACGCTAGAAAGAGGATCTCTAAGTAGTAAGGGCGAAGCGATTATAAAAAGCCTAGCAGCCGGTAGATATTAACCCTTACTTTAACCGGCCGAAGAAAGCGCTAAAGGTATATAACGGTTTATATAAGCATAAGAGCTCCGCGCTTATTTAATTCCGGACCGGGAAGATCGGTCTATAAGGGTTCTTATTCGACCGGAACGTTCCTAACGTCGACTCGCCGCTTTATCAGTACGGGACCGCGCGTAAAACCGCGTTCTACCTCTTCCTCTAGTGCCTTACCCTCGCCGACGCGAGGGCGGCCCTACTAAGAGGCATCCGACGGGAGAGCGACCTTAGGGCGGCGCTTAACCGCCCCGCCGCCGTAAAGCCGCTTATCCGGTAGTTCCTTAAGCACCGCCTACTATAGCATTTCTAAGCCGCGACGGCCCTTATAGAGAAGATAGATCGCCGTAACGCCGGCGGGGGGGAGCTCTAGGAGTAAGACGACGAGGCTCCTAACGTAAGCCCCCTTTAGCATTTGCGTATATTTGTGTATTCGATTATACGCTTACTAAGATTTGTTTTTCTACGTTTTAACCCGCTAGGCGAGGCCCCGGCCCGCACCCTATCGCCCGCGTGCTATCTACGCGCCGGCTTTACTAAGTTAGACTATCCGCCCGACCCCGACGCCCTTAAGCCTACCCGGGTAGGGTAACCTTCGTTAGGCACTAGACCGGCGGTAGTAACTAAACTTAATTAACCGCCGCGAACATAGGCCGTATCCGGCCCGACGCTAAGATAGATAGACGTTATATAGGTTTTCCCCTAGGCCGCCTAGTTTTTCCTATGCTAGCTAAATATAGGGGCACTAGGCCCGTTAGGGCAGCTAGAGTACTTTAATAATAATAATAATATAGTTAAAGTCCTAGTCGTCCTTTAACGTGAATTTAAATCGATAGGGGGCCTAAAAGTATAACTAGTAGTAATAGCAATACTTAGCAATATCTTTAAGCGTGTTAACTAACACTACGTAACCTACTTATCGCAGTAAGTAGTAAAGTCTTATAACTATAGGGTGTCTAAAGCGACGATATAGTATATAGAGCTCGCTTTCTGCTAGGAATAAGATAGCTTATTCCGCTTTACTAAGGAAGAACTAAGGGTAGCCCTATTTACGGACTATAGGAACGGTAATGCTATTAAGTTTGCTAATAATAACGTTCGTAGTATTATCGAAATATACTTTTAAACAGTTTATATTAGCAAGGGAAAATAGGAACGGAGTTAGAGACTTAAGGATATAAAAAGTAATTCTCCCGACCGGCGTATTAACGGCTATAGAGCTAAGGGAATAAATAGCGTTACCGTTGCCGAATTTAATCGATGCCTAGCTAGCTATAGAGTCGTTAAGCTTTACGTTAGGGTACTCTCGCTAGAACGTAAGATATTGCTCTTAACTAGCTATAGAGACCTTTACGGCACCGGTGTCGATTAGGATGCCTTAGAATTCTTTCCTCGAATACCTATCGTCGATAAGGAATTAAGAAGCCGGCATAGCTTATTCTATTTTAAATATATCTTCCCCTATAAATAGATATATAAATGCTTATTAGTAGAGCATTTATATCGCCTGCTATTATTCTATATTAGCGTCGTTAGCACTATTATCCTAGTACTATTCTTCTTCCTAGTCGCCCGTTAGGCTGCTAATCTTATAACCTTCGTACTCTATTACGTATGTTATTAGGTTAGCGGCGGGCGTTCCTTAGAAGTAATATTAGGCTAATTATTATTCTTTAGCCTTCTATCGTTCCTCCGGGGTATACTTAGTTAACTAGCAACCTTCCTTATTGTATATAAAGCACTTCTTGCTCTAGGGGCGGTTGCCTATCTAATAGCCGCCTCGCCCTCTATTGCCTAGGCTATACCCGCGGCCGGAGTTAATACGGTAACTAGCCCGATCGTAGCCTCGTCTATAGCCTCGCGTAAAGCCACGGTATCCTCCTCTACTTCGGTTGTTAGTATACCTACGGTCTAGGTATATCGCGTTTGCGTTAAATTAGTCTATATCTTTAGTTAGAAATTAGCCTAAATTGCTAAGGGTTAGGTTCGTCTCGAGGGAGGACTAGAGCTTAGAAAATAGGGTCTCGATATTCTTAGCGGGTCGGAATAGAGCTTGCATAAGCTTTAGTATATTGCGGTACGCCTTAATGACTATCGCTCGCAATTAGTCTTTACCTACGAATATACGGCCGAAAGCTCGTTAGCATAGCTAGAGCTTATTAAAGAGAAGCTTTAAGACGTCTTATAAAGGTAAGGTTAGGTTCTAGCTGCGTAGCTTAGTAAACGAGGTAGAGGTCTAATCTATAAAGTAATAGGCCTTATTAACTTCTATATTAAAGTATATATTAATGCTATCGTATGCTGCCCTAAAGGTAATAATCTATATAATATGCTAAAGGTAATATATCTAGGCGTAGCCTATAAGGATCTTAAGAAGTAGTCTATAGAATTAACTAGGTATAGCATTAATGCTATAATAGATGCTTATAAACTAACGGATCTTATTATCGAATAGGTCGTAGGGCTTGCCTATATAATCCTCTATATTTTTCTAAAGCTTCGTAAATTTCTATTAGAGGTCTGCGTTAATAGGTTGGTTAGGGACGTACGTAGGGGGAATCTAAGTATATACCGTAAGAGTAGGATCCGGGATCGCGGCTGCTGCCCTAGGGTCGAGAATAGCGTAATTAACGTGCTAATAGCGATAGCTCGTAGGATAGACCGTTATTTATTATTATAGCGGAAGAACGGGTATAAGGGCTAGCGTAGGGGTTTATTCTATATTAGGCCGGGGTAGTTCTAGGGCTATGCCTAAGGTGTTTAAGGCTCTGCCGGTAGGAGTAAGGGGCATTACCGGGGTCGTTCTAGTAGGTGCCTAAGGTTAAGGTGTCGGAACGGGGGTATTATAATTAATAGTAGTGGCTTTAGGTACTACTATTCCTTCGTCGAATCGAATCCTCGCTAAATCTTTATTAGGCTAAGCTAGCGGATCTTCGATCGTTTGCGTTATAATAAACTGCCTCGTAAAGGAGCTATTTATCGGTCTAGTGTAGATCCTACGTCGGTAAAGAAGGTTCCTTAATGCTCTCTTAAAGCTAGAGTCTACGTAGTTCTATATACTTTCTACCTATCCCTTAAAGTAGTCTTAAAAGAACCCGAGAAGGTTATATCCTTAGAGATATATATAGTATTCTACGTCTAATATAAACCTAGCAACGTACGTTATAGCTAACTTACCGTTATCCCCGTTATATAAGACTTCGTCCGTCTTAGAGGTAAACGTTAATTAATTATTTCTACGCGGTGCCTTAGATCTATACGTTCCTTATTAGGTATTCGAGCACTTCCTCGTCTGCCGTAGCAGTAGGGTTTAGGGTAGAAGAACTTATCGTAATAGCGGGATTACGTATTATCGGGGTTCGTAATATTCTTTACGAGGGTTATCGGCGTAAGGGGTATATTACGCAGTTGTCGAATCGGCGTTATAGACGCACTTAAGTTAGTGTCCTTCTTCTATTCGATAGCGGAGACTATTAACGGAAGCTTAGGAGATAATTAATTAATATTACT
Source organism: Ophiocordyceps sinensis (assembly GCA_012934285.1). Lineage (NCBI taxonomy): Eukaryota > Fungi > Ascomycota > Sordariomycetes > Hypocreales > Ophiocordycipitaceae > Ophiocordyceps > Ophiocordyceps sinensis. The sequence continues at coordinate 9,555,703 of JAAVMX010000004.1, read as the reverse complement.
CTTCTTTCCGAAAGCGAAGACGGGATTAATTAAAGACTCGATCTTAGTATAAGACCTTCTCTATATTAATGTAATAGGAGCGCGGGGGCTAAAGATGCGTAGACGTTCGAAGGTTATAAATCTTATCTCTTCTGTCTTACTATTCTATAATTAACTAAGTCAACCACTAATTAGTGTTAGATAGGGTCTATTAGGGTTAACTAATAGGGTCTATATTCTATATAATGCTACTAGCTAGAGAGGAGGCGACCGTATTATAATATAGCCTCCCTTAAGTCACGTGCGTACGTAATTGTATAGATTACGTATACGTAACTATATCTTATAATACTACATTCCTATAGATCCTATATATAAAGATAAATAAAGGGTTTTAGCTGCTCTTTCTTATGCTTTCTTCTAGGTTTCCTTTATATACCCCTTAGTTTTTCCCTAGATATAGGTTTACTAAACGGACTATTATATATAGTAGAGTTTTTAAATTTTTCTTTATATAAAAGAATAGTAGAGTTTTTATATTAATCTCTATATAAAAGTTTTTTTAGTAAAATAGGGTTTAAGAGAGTCTTTCCTAAATACCAGTTAGTTATAAACGGATATATATAAAGCGTATTTTTTATACAATAAGTACCCTTTAAAAGAGGCTATAAAGGAGCAGATATCTCCCGATTGGGTTATTATACCGGTATATAAAGATATGTATTAAAACCGCCGTATATTATAGCATATAATAAAAGTTATAAGGCTATATTAACTACCTAAATGCTCGAGATTCCGAATGCCGAAGTATATAGTATATATAGGGACTAATATACGTATAGTCTATAGTTAGGCCCTAGGTAACTAGGGTTACTTATACTACCTTATATTACTCGCGTAATTAATAACGAAATAACTAGGATACTATACGAGGTTAGACTATATATACCTTACATAGAATTAATAGCGCTTTCTATCCCGACAATTAGTTAAGTTATATATACCTTTATCCCTATGTAATTAGCTATATAAAGGGATCTTAGTCCGCACTTAGATAGACTATTACTAAGCAATTCTATGTCCTCCTTTCTCTCTTATCTTTGTATCTTCCTTAATACTTTCTATACTACTATAATCCTCTGCCTTTAAGCTTCCCTTTAAGCTCTTATTTTCGGCCTATATAGATGCCTCGTCTTCGCAATAGGTTCTTTAGGACTTTCCGGTATACCCTATTAACCTTATTCCACGTAGTCTTAGTCTACCCTTCGAAGTCTTCTTAGAAATCGTCGAATATCTCGTACCCGTTAGCATAGATATTAGCTTTAGAAATAGCTAAGAACCTAGCTATAGAGGTCGTTACGATAACTTCCCTTTCTTCGTCCGGGGCGACGTTAGTTTCTTAATAGTTAATATCGATATACTTTAAGAAGGAGCCGTAGATCGGCACGTCCTTTATCTACTCTTAAAGTATAGTCCGTAGGGCGGTAGAGGCAGCGGGTAACGGGCTTAAGGTTAATATCGTATATCGTATAGTAGTTGCCCGGGGTGTTCTTATTAAAGGAAGCTTATGGAATTAAGCGAACTTATTCGTGCCGGGATAAAGCAGGTCTTTTGCCGGACCGGAATAGGGCGTGGCCGGGTTCTTATAGGTCCTGCTTCTAGGCGGCAAAAAGCAAAGCAGCGGCAAAAGGTAGGAACAACTAGCAGTTCTTTAAATAGCAAAGAATAACCAGCTAGGGGCTTATAGCAGCAAGCGGACTTTATGTATATGCCGGGAAGAACAACTAGCAGGGGGCTTAAAGCAGCAAGCGGACTATATATATATGCCGGGCTTAAGGGAGCAAGCGGACTATATATTTATCGTACGCGACGGTCTTCGCGGCGTGTTTTATCGGGAGCAAGCGGCGGGCTTTAGGCGTAAGGGTCTTTACGTAATAGTCGTAATTAAATAGCTTATATTAATCGTATGTCCCGTAGTCTCCGGAGTGTTTATCGGTTCGCGAGAGGGTCTTTGCGATCGGGTTAATCGTATTTCTTAATAGCATAAGCTTCTATAAAGCGGTAATCCTTTAAGGGTAGCTAGTAAAACCCTTATTAGCATTATAGACGCACTATCGACTAGGTTACTTAAAGTCTATAAAAATAGCGGTGTTAGTTAGCAGCTTAAAAGGAATATATTAGCGTCCTCCGAGGGCAATAATATATCGGTCCGGGTGGCGAAGACCCTTATTTATAGCACGGATAACCTTCTTAAAGCGTATAACGTTAGTTATTATTCGATAAAGATCCGTAACGCGTTTAAAGGTTAAATCTATCTCTTCTACCTAGCTAATCTATAATTAAGCAAGCAGTCAATCTATAAATAAGCCTATTAATTACTAATTAGTATTAGTAGGGCTTTACTACAGTAAGCAGCCGGAAGCGAACCTATCGCATGTGTGATAGTATACGGTTTAGGTTCTATTGTCTTATCTAGCTAGGAAAGAAGAGGGGAAAGGGGGCCCCTTTATAGGTAACGTAGCCTTATTGCACGCATGTAATTACGTGGATTATATAGCTGTAACTTCCTTATACGTATCCCTTATCCCTTGTTCCTATATAAGCCGATATACCGCTTACTAAGCTTAATATTTATCCTCGGTAGTAGCTTAAGAAGCCGCTAGTAAGATACCCCCCCCCCCCTTTTCCATGTAAATTACGCTAATCCTTACCCTTAGGACCTCGACGAACCACTCCTTTAAATCCGGGACCTTAGTATCGTTTAAAACCTCCGTAGTCGGCCTTATGCACTAAAGAATATACCCCTACCGGTGCCTTAAGACTTAGAGCTAAGCCGAGATTAAGATAACGACGCTTAAGCTTCGCAATAGTAAGCCTTATAAAGAAGTACGTGAGGTAGAGGCTAAGGCAGAGGTATATAAGGTACGTAAAGGCAGCTATCGCAGTTTGGCTAAGCTAGCACCCGCCGCCTTAATGCAAGCGTGCCCTATATACGTACGTAATACGAGATAGACGAGCTATAAAGGGAAGTATAAGGAAACGAGCTTAGGGGGGGTATATAATTATTGTTAATCTACGAAGGGATATAGCTATAGACTAGGTCTAAATGTCTATATATACAATGTAGAGGTTACGTAGGATAATATATAATATAACCTAATACTATAATAGTATATCCCCCTTAAATCGGCGTTTAACTTAAACGCCTAAAAGCGGCAATAGACTAATAAAAACGAAGGAAATCTATGTTATTCGGTCTTAAAAGCGGGCCTAATATAGAACGAGAGAGGAATAAGGAGAAATAAAGGGCAAAACTAAGAAACTAACGCATACCGTCGTAACGTAAATTATATTAATAAATTATATTTATTATCACTTAGGCGAAGGTAAAGACGTAAGGAAGGCCGTATAAAAGGCCGGCTTAGGCTTAGTCGGGTTAAGGGCGTAAAAAGTCTTAAGGTCGTCTTAGTAGCCGTTAAGGCAGGAGGAGTCCTCCTACGTAAGGGGGCTATAACGCTATTAAACGCGATACTTAATCTTCCCGGAGGCGTACTAGCGTTACGCGAGAATAAAAGAAAACTCCTACTTAAGGTATACGTTATCGCCGTTATCGTCGCTAAGGGAAAGGAGAACGCCGTTATCGGCAGGCCGGACGTTAAGCTCCGACTAGCCGGGCAAAGGAGGCTCTTAGGTTTTAGTAAAGAAGGAGTAATAAAAAACGGGGTAAAGGCGGCTGCCTTTAAGGAGGCAAAGAAGATACGCCGTCTTATATACCTTAAGAACCTTAATAGGCCCTCCCGCTTATAGTCGAGCTTCTTTATAAGGCGGAGGGTCTAGATCTAGCGAATGCTAAAGAATACTATATCGCCGGGCTAATACGCTAGGGCGGGAGTCCGCTAGGCGTCCGCGTAGCGAGCCTAAGTGGCTTAAGTATCCTCGATCGTATCGCGGAGGAAGTTAGAAATACGCTAAAGGCGGGAAGCAAGCGCGTTACCGTAAAGGTATTCCTTCCGCTACTAAGGGGTTATACTAGGCGGGGGGGGACTAAAGGGCTTAATGCTAAGCTTTAGGTAGAAGCTATAGTTAGCGAAGAAAGGGGAAAGGCCGGTAGATTTAAAGACTTAATTATTAATAGTAAACTTAGCGAAGGGAAAGAGATCGACCTAATCGTCCTAAAGGTAGGTAGTATAATAACGAAGGTAAACCTTTATCTAAGCGTTTGCGATCTTAGTCTAACCGTCGGTCTAAAGGTAGTAGGCGGAGCTAGGGTAAAGGCGGTAACTAAGACGATAATTAAGCTATTACTAAAAAGCCGAGATAAACTAAGTGCTATAATCGCTAATAATAAAGGCTAGGGTACTATAGAGGGACTAAACGTAGGAAATAAACGCGTTAATAAAGTCTTTAACGGTTATTAAGGGTATTAGGATATAGTAGCGTATTTTCGTAAGGCGGTCGACGATAACGAGGATATTAGAAAACTTAACGCCGTTATAGCGGTAGATAAAGAGGTCGGTAATAAAGTCGACGGATATATCGGTCTATAAGGCGAAGGGAATACTTAAAGGCTAAAGCAGGCCTTAGGGGGAGGAACGAGGGGATATAGCGTATAGGCACGTATAATAATTCCGCATAAAGCTAGAAATAGACTCGTATATACTAGGCTAGATATAGGACCGGCGGTAGAGGCTAGCGGTCTTTATACGTCTAAGGTATCTAGTAAAGGGGGAGGTATAAGCGCGGACGAGGGTCTAAAGAATTAAGGCGTTATTAAAAGGAACGAAGAGCCGGCCTTAGAAATAGAACCGGCCCTAGACCTTAGAGAGAGCGGTCTTAAGGATCGAGCGGAGGGGGGCTTAAAGGGGGTAAGGCTAGCGGGGCTAAAGGGACTAAAGAGCTACGCGAATAGTAAAGATAAGCGGGGAGGAGGAATAAGCCTAGTCGATAAGGTTATCGATCGGCTAAGAGTCGTTAAGGGCGTAAAGGTTAAAGCAGTCGGAATTATATTTATAAATTATATTTATAAACGGATCGGACTCCTTAACGGTATTAAAGGCGGTAGTAGTATTAAGGTAAAGTAAGGCATTAACCTTAGACTTAAGGAGGATAACCTAATATCGGTAGTTAATCCTTTCGTCGGCTTAGTCGGTAAGGGAGAGTAGGCGGGAGCTAGGCAAGCGGCTAAAGGCGTTAAGGAGAATAGCTTAAGAGCTAGGCTAAAAGATAATCTTAAAATTAAAATAACTAAGGAATTCGGCCTAGCGGGCCTATCGCTAGTTAAAGAGCTTTATAGTTATAAAATACTAAAGATTCTTATAATCTAAGGCTATCTTAAACTTAGGTAGGCCCTTAAGCTTAAGGCGCTACTCCTTAAGACATTTTATAATTACGAGGAGTTCTTTATTATAGATCTTATAATTATACTCTTAAGCGGAGTATTTTAATAAGAAGAAGGCAACCGGATAGTAACGACTATCGTCGAGGAGCTATATTAGCATACCTTTAGCGGCTTAGTTAAAAGCATTTATCTAAACTATAGTCTTACGATAGGGGTTAAAGTATACGAGGACTAAAGCAGTAGTAAAGGCGTGCTTAAGGGCTTCGAAGGCGTAAGCGTAGGTAGGGGACTAAATCTAAAGGGTAGAGTTCTTAGTAAGGGCGTTTAAAGGGTTTATAAGCTTAGAAAAACCATAAATAAAACGCCGATAAAAATTAGCAAATCCTAAGAAGCGCTAGAGGTCTTTAATAAAAGAGGTAGTAGGCTAGTCTAAGACTATATAAACCTTTTTAAGGTCTATGCGAATGCCTTTATTTAAGATAATTAGGCTAAGGTACTTAGTCTTAGTAATATAGACATTACACTTATTTGGGTTAAGCTAAAGGCCGGCGGCGTCGAGGCGCTAAAGAACTATATTAACGTAGGCCTAGTATTCCTCCCGCGTCTTTAAGAAGATTAAGACATCGTTTAGATAGGTAAAGTAAAACTCGTTAAAGATACTATAAAAGGCTATATTAATAAAACTCTAAAAGTAAGATAAAGCGGCGGTAAGGCTAAAAAGGGTAATATAATACTCGAAAAGCCTATACTATATAGTAAACGTAGTCTTTTACTTATATCCTTCGGTAATACGAAGGCGGTTAAACGCTACGATAACGTCGATCTTAGTAAAAAGCTTCGCCTTCCGGATATAGGCGAAGGTATTATAGATAAAGGGTAAAGGAAAACGGTTCTTAATTATAGCTTTATTTAAGCCGCGATAGTTAATATAAAAACGGACGCCCCCGCCTAGCTTATAGGTAAATATAACGGGGGTAATAGTAAGGGAAGTATAGCGGCGGATAAAGCCCTTCTTAAGCTGCTTATTAACGTACGTATAGACGATCTAGTTCTCGGCTTCGCTAAAAGGACGGGGGCGGGTATAAAGAGGTTATATTCCCTCTTTAAGTTTAATTTAAGTATTAATAGTATGGTAAAAGGCGAGCTTATTAGCCTCGCTCTTAAGCTATATATATATTATATAGTAAAGCTCCTTAAGGACTTTAGCCTAAAGCTTATCGAGCGTATAAATGACTTTCTCTTACTTCTTAAAGAACTTAGCGATATCGTTAAAGGAGATCTTATTAAAGTAGATTTTATTAAAGTAGTTATCGACGAAGTCGTAAAGGCGGGGGTTAAAGCAGGCTTTCCTATCCTTAGCGTCTATATATCTAATTAAAACGGCTTAATAAAAGCCTTAAGTAATATCTTAGTCGATAGGTAGCGGAGGCTTAATAAGTAATAGCTTAGCGGTAAAGGCCTTAATTAAGGTCTAAAAGGTTTAAACTCTAGGCTACCGGTATAATATTACTATCGCATCGACGTTAAGCATCCGGACGTTAAACGCTAAGTCATTAAAGGATAAGAAGCGGAAGGGCTAAGGTCTAATAGTCTTACGACTTAGTTACGATATAAGGTAGCGGTAGCTAGCGGTCTTATAGACGGGATAAAGGCAAAGAGGTCGAATATAGCGTTAAGGGTAAAGGGTAGCTAAGGAGTCGGAGTTATAGCCGGAGTTTAAGTTAACGTCGTTAACCTAGCGGGAGGAGTTTAGATAGGCGGGTTTACCTATATTAAAAGTATCCTCGAAAAACGCCGAAAGGGAAGGGCTAAGGGATAAGGGAATAAACTTAAGAACGTCGCTAAAGCGGACGGAATAGATAAAGGCCGGAGGATAGGCTAAGGCCGTACGGGCGGGAATAAGGATTATAGCGGCGGGAATAAGGATCGTAGCGGTAGGGGGTTCGCCCTCGTCGTTAGAATCTTCGACGGAGGGGGCAAAAGGAAAACGAATTATATTTATTAATTATATTCCTTTTAAAATAAAGGCAAAGGGAGCTAGGATAAGGCGGGTAAAGCGGGCAAAGGTAGCCGAAAGGCCCGGGATAAGATAAAGCTAGTAGTCTAAAAGGTAGGAGGCTAGATAAAAGGGGGACTAAAAGGAAAGGGAGTTACCGCGTTAGCTAATAATAGGGTCGTGCTAGCGTAGCTAAAGGAGGCTAAGAATTACCTTATAGCTAAGCTTTATAAGAAAGAAGTAGATAGACTTAGTATAGGCGCTAATCCGGGAGACCGAAAAGGCGCAATAGGTAATAGAGCCGGACTTATAGTAGCTACTACCGGTAAGAGAAAGCCGGCGTAGGAATTAAAGCTAGCGGATAGGAAAGGTAAGGCGGTATACGGTCTAAGCGTATATAAAGGCGTATCTAAAATAGCCGGAGTTAACTAAAGCACTTATAATAACATCGGCGGACATAAGGGATAAAGGCATAAGTAGAGCACGCGGTTATATTCCCGTAGGGAGGTAAAGATCCTCCTCGGTATTAAACGAAGCTTTAAACTTAGATACTAAGAGCTCTATCGCGTAATAAGGCGAGGGAGCTACGTATTTCCGGAAGATATAGAAAAGGCAGGGAGCTCGTCTACTTCGCCCTCGATAAAGCCTTGCTTAATAGCGTAAACCTAGTAGCGAGGGGGGGGGGGGTTTAAGGAGGCGCGGGGCAGACGTACCGCTACTACGGCCCCGGCCGCGGCTAGAGCCGGAACCGGCGCTAGGACTAGCGCTAATATTAGCGCTAAGGTTAGCGCTAATACCTTTATTAAGGTAGGTCCGGGCGGTATAGGTAGCGGTACCCGGCTAGGCGTAGTAGAGGCAAAGATAGTTCTTAAACCGCCGTTGCTTCTTAGCGTTAGTAAGCTATGCCTAGAATGCGTTAAGCTGCATTAGGTTACCGGTAGGAGACGTAGGTACGGCGGGCGAGGCAAGGCCGTAGCGAGCGGGGTTACGAGGCGGCTAGAGTTAAGAACGGGCCTTAATACGCTACTAGTTGTCCTAAAGCGTAGAATATATCTTAGCCTAGGCCGTAAAGTCGTTCTAGGCCGGGGATTCGACCTATAAAGCGGCGGCGTAAGTAAGTTCGATAAGGACCTTTAAATAAAGGTAGGCGACGTAAGCGGTGCCGTTAAACAATAAGTCGGCTTAAAGCTAAGTAAACTTCGAAGTCTAGCTAAGAGATATTCTTTATCGATAAGGCGTTAAAGTCGGCCTTTAACTAAGCGCGGGTAAAATTAGCACTAAAGACTAGGCTAAGGTCGTCGGTAAAGGCTTTAATAATAGTATACTACTAATCGGCGAAAGACTTATTATCGAGGACGTCTTAAGGAACGCTAGCGATAATAGAGGTAGCCCGGCTAGTAAGCCGGCTAGCCGCGTAGAAAATATAGTCTTATTCCGTAGGGTATAAGGCGGCGTCCTAATAGAGCTTAACAGTAAGGCCGTTACGCTAGGTCCGGAAAGCCTCCTAACGTTGCTTTTAGGTGCGGGAGTCGCTAGCGAACCTCTTAGGGTCGGCGATATAGGAATAGGTAGGGGTAAGGGCAAGGGCTAGGGCTTAGACCCGGGCTATATTACGCTCGGTAAGAATAAGGAGAGAGGACGTAGTATGGTTAAGCTAACGCTAAAGGTCGGCGGCGTGCTTTTAAAAGACGAGTACTCTTAGATCTAACTTAACGTAAGTATTATTAAGGTAAGTAAAAGACTCGGCCTATAAGGCGCGGAAATTAAAGGTAGCGTAAGCCTAAATATAAGCGAATAAGTCGAATATAGGCCGTTAGGCCTAAAGTAGAGTAGCGAGATAGGGATAGCGGGAAAGGTAGTCGTTTTAAGGCTTTAGGTCGGCGGGAGTTAGTAGAGTAATAACCGGGGTAGCGGCGGACGAGGGATCGGTCTCTATAACGAGGCCGGATATCGTAGATTAGATAGGGCAATAAAGAAGACAATAGGGAAAGGGTAAGGAGGGAAGAAGAAAATCTTATGCAATTCGCGTCGAGACGGTGTATCTATACCGGGAAAATTCTAATAATCGAGGAAAACTTAGTCGAAGAGGTCCGGCGAGGAGGCGGACTTACGTCGCGAAGAAGGGAGATTAGAAAAGAAAGGGGTAAGATAGCGAGATTATTAATTAAAGGCAATAGGATAAAATAGTGGATTAAACTATAAGGAAATAAGCTTACGGGGGGGTATATAATTATTATTAATCCACGAAGGGATATAGCTATAGACTAGGTCAAATGTCTATATATACGATATAGAGGTCACGTGGGATAATATGTAATATAACCTAACACTATGATAGGAAGGCAGTTAGGCGTCTAGCTAGCCCTCGTAAGTAAGATAGCAGGCGCGTATAAATATATAAGGCAGAGGATTAAGAGGGAGATAAGATTAGGGCGTAAGGGCCGGTAGAGCTACGCCCGCGTCGTCTGCTATAAAGGAGGTTATTCCCGCTACGCAGCCTAGGGCTACGTAGCCTAGAGCCACGCAGCCTAAGGCCACGCAGCCTAAGGCTACGCAGCCTAGGGCTACGAGTTAAGATGCGTTATAAGGGCGAATAAAGTAGGCGAATTAAGTGTATTATTCGCATAAATTAAGCGTAGACGCCCGCCTAGACTATTTACTTTACGTAGGCCCCGCCGTTGCTATGTTATTACATATAAATTAGGTTAAGCGGGGTAAGCGCAGAGGGTAAGCGTAAAAAGAATTTAGGTCTACTTAGTATAAATAGAGAAAACACTTAGTATAAATAGTAATACTTTAATAATTCTATCCGGCAATTAGTTAGATTAATAAGGATAAAGTATTAAGTAATCCTTACCCCTTTTATAAACGATGAAAAAAATGAAAAATTATATCGGGTAAAGCAATTCTATGCATTAGGTATAGTTCTATAATCGTACTAAGGGAGTCTAAAAGTCGACCCCTTATACTGCCTTACTAGTATAGGGGGCACGCTATATTAGAAAAGACTCGCTAAGTTAGAAAATAAAGGTACTTACGTTCCCCGCTAATTTTACGTTAAGAGAGAAGTACCGATTTTTTTCGGGTTAAACGCATATTTCACCCCGCTAGTATAATATATTTAAACGGTTAATAGCTAAGAAATTAGGCATTATAAGATTAATCTTTAGTATTAACGCTATTAGCTACCTAATTCTCTTCTTTAATAATATCTAAGTCGTCCTATATACCCTTAATAAGGCATTCGCCTATTATTTCCACCCCGTTAGCCTTAAGTTATATCGCATGCCGTAAATTAGCCCGCTCTATTGCCTTTTCTACTATTAAGTCGGCAGCTTCCTATACTACCTCGCGATTATATTCGCTCGGCTAAGTAATCGTATTGCTAAGCGTATAGCGGCTAGCTTAGAATAGGTCGCGGAGAGTATAGTATCTTTAATAAAGTAAGTGATTATTGCTAAGAATTACGCGTCGGTCCGCCTTAGACTAGCCCCCTTATTGCCGGACTTAATATAGCTTCTGTTGGTAGGTCTTTAGGTCGACCTTATAGGGTAAACAGTGTTTTTGTATTGGGTTGGTTGCTAGCTAGGTGAGGGGAAGCCATCGCAGTGATATAGCCTTCCCGGATGACACGTGATCCCTACGATCACGTGTGTGTGCGACAATAACGTCGCACGTAGCTAGCTATTCCCACACTCGCAGTTTTTCCTTTGTAGAAATAAACCGTATACCTTATAGAATAAAATAAAGAAAGAGCCTAGTTGAGCAGGCTGTTGCAGCTGCGCGGGCGCGATCGCGCAGGCGTAGGTATAGCTGCGCAATGTTAAATTGATAAGGTTAAAGCCATATTATAATAGCTATATAACTATTGAATTGTAACGTAATAACGCAACGCGAGAAAACACCTCTTTGACGTAGTGGTTAGGCTAGTAACCTCTATTAATGATTAGGCGGTCTAGACTACCGCTTCGTGCTAGTAACCGTGCTTCGGGGTGGCCTTACTAACCATCTTGCCGAACGTTATAGTAGGAAGGAAAGTAACTAGGGAAAAATAACAAAATGTTCGTCGGGGCTGTTCGTATTAGGGTTGTTCGACGGGGGCGGTTGTAAGGATTAGACTTATTAGACTTAATGTCTAGGAACCCCTTCGGGGACGATTCCTAGTTAAGCATATTAATAATATTACTCTACCGAAAGATTATTCTTTTTGTTAATTTCGCTATAGTGTTTGTTATAATATTTGCAGCGAATTGCCAGAATGTATTTAACCGAATAATAGCACACGATGAGATAACCTTCCCGATTGGTTTAAACATAGGCATCCGTAGGTTTAGGGTTCGAACCGTGCCGACGAATTCTTTTTGTTATAGTTAATTAAGCAATAGAATAGGGAAAGGAATAAGTACGCGAATAAGCGCGTAATTAAATAATAAAGTAAGCGTGTAACTAAATAAGGAAAAGAACTAAATAAGGAAAAGAGCGCGTAATTAAATAAGGAAATAGCGCGCGTTTGCTAGGCAACGAAAAACAGTCTGCATACATCGAAGTTAAAGATTACGGCCGTACGACGAAAGCTTCTATCCTAACGGTTAGCGCGTTAGTCTTAACGAAGCGTTTAAAAGACTTATTCGGGGAGGACTTCGTTAATGTATTAGCTAGGTTATTATTCCTATTAATCTATCGTACTTCTATAATCTCCCTTCGCTCGTATAATTAACGAATCGATATAACATCGATTATTAGTCGGTTTTCTTTCGTTGTAGTAAGCTTTATAAGACATTCGTAGAGCGAATACGAGTCTATATAAAGGATTAAAGGCACCGGAGGTAGCTATAGGCGTTCTATAATTATCTTAATCGTTATAGCGAGGCAAATGCCGATATTAACGCCTCGAACTATGCCGTAGACCTCTAAGGCTAGAACGCTGCGTATAACCCTTTTGCACTTAGTAGAGCTTTAGTGCACGATGTTGCCTTTAATCTCGAAGTAGCTGTTAGACCGGGTCTCTATAACAAACGCAATAATAAAGCCTAGCTGTAAAGAGAGGTCTAAGTTGTTTGCAAAAGAGCCATCCGTAAATACTAGTAGCTTCGCATTCGCAAGATCAACTGGTTTATACGTTAGGCCGCGTTTCTTATAGTCCATTTGCTATTATAGGCGTTTGTTAATTGTCACGCAGTCCTTTTCGTTAGGGTTTTAAACTTATGCTGCTATAGAAAGGTTAAAAGAAGCTTCTAGTTAGCAGATTAACGCGACGTATGCTCCTCGGGCTCGCTATTCTATATACCTCCGCGTATAGTTATAATCCCGAGCGATAATAGTCTTAAGCTTTTCTAATTAACCCTTTTGCTAAAGAAGAAGATCCTAATCTTAGAGTGTTAGCCTAGCCCTATTAAAATTAAGTACCGAGCTAGCAGATATCTTAGTCTTCGGCTTCGCTCTAAACTTAGCCTTTTAAAGCTGCTCTTCCTTAGCATTTAAGAAGGTGCGTGTGCCTAACATTAATGTGTTATCCGTCTATAGGCCAACCATCCTAAATCTATTAGGGCTCCTATTCGCGATTAATAGGCACGAGTCGTACGTCGAGGTTAATATATTAAGTCGGATGACGTAATACTTATAATACGTTTGAAACTAATGCAATCCTAACTCCGCGATCCCGTAAAGGGGTCGAATTACATAGATAATAGTCCCTTCCGGGTATCGTCCTTGCATTTCTACGGGTAGCCTAGTTAGGATAGTCTGAAATAGCTTAGTTTCGGCTTATAGGTAGGCCTAAGTAATGTCTCGCAATGAAAGAGTTATGCTATAATAACGAAGGAGTCCCGGAGTAAGGGCTAGGATTAGCCGCTAGCTAACGCGTTGAATCGTCGGTGATTGCCTTAATAGGGTCGTCTTTTCTTCGTTATTGTGTCCTTAAACAACGAGTCGTAACTTCTCGTAGGGTTTCTTATCCTTCCCTTTTACTTTACGTACTATCCTCGATTTAAAGATACGGTAACCTCCGTAGACAGCTTTATCGTAGCGTTCGAAGCTAAAAACACTACGGGCAACGAGGTTATCGATCTCTTGCCTATCTAACTCTTTAAATAGGGCTCCTAGCGTTATAATAACTCCTTTCTCCCGTAAATTAAGTGCTAATTCGTAGGTATCTTCTTCCTTCTTAATGATAAAGGCTTAAGGAGGGGGAAGGGGAATAGGGAGCTTTGGCTTATTCTTTGCACTAGGGGGACGGCCACGCCTGCGCGGCATCGGGGGTGTAGGAATTAGAACGGGAAGCGTAGTTAGGGCTGGTTTAGGAGAAGTCCCTTTAGTTAGATTAAGGGGCGTCGGTTTAATCGCGCGAATTAGGGGCTAAGGGGACGAGTCGTCTCGAAGATAGGGCTATACGACTATAGACCGAAAGACTTAAGGTCCGTTGACGGTGTTAATAGTGATATTATGACCGTTAATTGCAGCAATCTTAAATAGTCCCTACTATCCTCCCTTTTCCCGCTAAACTCGCACTTTACTCTGCAATAGGAGAGTGATAGTTTTGACTATTAACGGACCGTTCCTCGCACGAAGAGCATCTTACACCTATCGTTCTACAGAGAGTTATTAAAGCAATTTCATCGTCTTTTGTATAGCTATAGACCTTTTTAGGGTTATAGCTAACGGCGGCGAGTTAATAGTTATGCGTGGGTATGCACTAAAGACGAGAAGTGTAGGGATAAGGCCGTAGGGTCCGGCTGTATCGTTAATGGCTTTTACGGCTATCTAAAGGACTGCTTCGGGAGACGTAATAGTCCTAATCTCTACGTAAAGGATTTTAAACGCACGGCGCAAAGGAGCGTAATACCTCTCGACCTTCCCAATCGACGTATATAACTCTATAGGGATCTACTTGTAGGTTATCCCTATAATCTTTGCCTTATTGCGGAACTCTATAAAGGCAAAATTGGTCCCTACGTCGTGTTTAATCGTATTAGGAGGTCTAAGATAGCTGTCGATCTAAAGGGCTTAAAGGACTTCCTAAGTGTCCTTAGCTAATATAGAATCAAGGAACCTAGCCCCTTAGAACGCTGTTATAGAGTTAACGACGTGTAGAATAGGTCGTTAAGGGCTCTTAAGGTACATTACGTCTACTACAATCTCGTAATTGAATTCCTAGTCATCTTTTAGCGTGAATTTAAAACGTCTAGGTGCTTATAAGTGCATTTAGCAGTAATAACAGAATTTAGAGATTGATTTAAGCTATATAGTCGTCACATTATAGCCGGCTTGCTTAAGCAGGTGATAGAGTCTCGAAACAGCTAGGTGCCTAAAACGGCGATGTAGAGTTCGCATCTTACTCTCTATTAGAAAGGAGATCGTTTCTTCTGCTTTTAATAAGAAGAACTATAGGTGACCCTATTTGCGAATTACTAGGATCCGGTTGCCTTTAGTCCCTAGTATGTTCGTTGTGTTGTCGAAGTAGATCCGAAGTCGGTCTATGTTAGTAAGAGAGAGCAGAAAAGGGGTATAGGTCTTAAGAATGTGAAAAGTTACTCGACCAACGGGGGTTTCGAGAGCGATTAAACTAAGGGATTAAATAGGAGTGCTAGTTCTAAATCGGATGCTAGCTTGCCCGGCTGTAGAGCTATCAAGCATAATAGAAGGTTCCGTTCGCTATAAAGCGAAGTACTGCTCCTATCCTACTGTTAATACTCTAGCCGCACTAGTGTCGATTATAATTCCCTAGAACTATTGACGGGAGTAGCGATCCTCGATTAGGAATTAGTCGGTAGGGATTAATTAATCCATGCCGTGGACGTCCTCGCCGGTCTAAAGGTATATAAAGGCGGCCTCGCAAAGCATTTAAGTTGCTGCTTAGTCCGGCTTAGCAGCGTTATCGGCGTCTTCTACGTCCTAGTACTCGTTAGCGTCGCCTTTAGCATCAGGTTCGTAACCTTTAAATTCGGTCACGTATACTATAAAGTTAGTGGTAGAGATACTATCGTTAAAACATTACGTAAGGTATTAGTCCTTAGACCGTTAACGTTCCTTAGGCGTATGTTTAGTTGACTAATAGCCTTCCCTATGACAGACGAAACACTTCTTAGTCTAGGTTAAGCGGTTAGGACTATTGCTATAGCTGCCTCGTCCTCGTAGGCGAAAGGGTGTGCCACGGCTGTATCTAAAGCCTCGTGGATAGCCTCTACGTCTACTACCTCGTCCGTAGCTTCGTCTACGGAATCTACCTCGTCTACGACTGCTCGAGTATCTTCGGTCTAGGTACTATTAATCGTTATAATTAAATGCTTTATCCTATAGGAACTAGCTAGACGGGTTGCGTGCTAGGTGTATCTCGATAGATATACGTAAGTCTGTAAATACAGTTTCGACCTTCTAGGCAGGCTTAAAGAGAGCGTATTCTAGCTCCGGTATACTACGGCACGCGTTAATAAAGGACGTACGAAGTGGTATATCACCTTCGTAGTCTTTTCCTAGGGCTCTCTAATATAGCTAAAGCTTATTAAAGAGAGTCTATAGTACCTTATAAAGCGGCATCGTAGGATTCTCTACGCGGACCTTATTAAATATAGTTGTTATTTAGTCCGTAAAGTAATAACTATAGTTAACATCTATGTTAAAATGTTGCTTAATAGTATTATAGGTTGTACGGAACGATGTAGTTAACTTAACGTAGTGGATGTAGAAGGTCTCGGCTCTATCCGTTAGGATCTAGGAGAATAGGTTATAGAATTAACCTAGTTAGACCTTAAGCTTATAGTAGGTCCTTATGAATATAAAGACCTTATCGTCGAAGAGGTTATAGGGTTGTCCCGTATAACACTTATCCTTCCTCTATAGCTTTGCGAACTTCTATTAAAGGTCTACATCTACATCGACGTTCGGAACATCGATTAGAGGGATCGTGGTGTAAGCATTAAAGGACGGCAAAGGGGCAACAGTCATAATAGCATTATTAGCAGGGGGAATAAGAGCTTAAGAAATAGGGGCAATAGTTATAGCGGGCACATCGGGGATAGGGGCAGGCATAGGGACAGTCGGTTGGTTGAACTAATATATTATAGGGTGTATAGTCTATTGTTGTTGCGTTGCACCGGGGACAGTTGTCTAATCGGTTGGAGCCGGGTCTGGGGCCGGAGTCGGTAGTGTGAATGCAACGATCGTGCCCTAATTAAATATCTGATTTATATACTCTTTTGCAGGCCATTGTGGTGGTTCTAAGATAGTCTATAGTTTAAGGAACTATATGTTAAAGCCTTAATTGTCTAGGCCGGTGTAGATCCTACGTCTCTTTAGGAGCTTGCGTAAGGAACGTTTATAGGTCTCGTATACCCTATCCTATGTCTATAGAAGCCATCCTCGAAAGTGTTCTTAGAAGAAGGCAATAGCTTCGTAGCCTTAGTTGTCTTTATCGTACGCACACTCATAGAGGAACCTTACAACGTATATAGTGGCCTTTGCTTTACTTAGGTTCTTAAGATCGGGTTGTTATTATATATCCTAGATACCTATATAGGTGTACTAATAGTCGTTTTCTAGGATAGGGGTAATCTTTAACAGCTTATCGCGCCTTATATTGTCTACGCGGGTAGGGCTTAATAAAGTTATAATGTTATACGTGATAGTCTTTACATGTTTTGTCGGCGTAAGGGATTTTCTCACGAAGTTGTCTTCTGCGTTAGGGACGTACTATAGGTTGACGTTACTCTTCTTCCTTTAGGAAGCGAGACGGGATTAATAGATAGCTTAGGAGATCTTAAAATAGCGTTAACGCGGTAACGTTATAGATAAGAGAGCTTGTTTAAAGCATAAAGATAACTACCTCTAGGTGTTCCCTCGTAGGGTGTTTTATACCGTCGATAGTTAAGGATCTTATCTCTTCTACCTAGCTGTCTGTAATTGACTAAGTCAACCACTAATTAGTGTTAGTAGGTCTCTAGGTCGACCTTATAGGGTAAACAGTGTTTTTGTATTAGGTTAGTTGCTAGCTAGGTAAGGGGAAGCTATCGCAGTAATATAGCCTTCCCGGATGACACGTGATCCCTACGATTACGTGTGTGTGCGATAACAACGTCGCACGTAGCTAGCTATTCCTATAGCTTCGTCTTTATAATGCTATACCTTACCGTAGTCCTAACTTAATAAAGCCATCGGCGGATATATACGGCCTTATTGCGGACCTCTTTCTTCTTAATCCGATAAGCCTCGTCTTCTTATATAGCTTATCTATTATATTTATCGCGTGCGACTTATACCCTCCCGTTATAGATAGTAATTAGCCTATATTTTGCTACTAATATTATCCTTAATTATTAAGACGAGCGTTAAAGCAGTTTGTCCTTAAGACTCTCTATTTTAGCTATAGCGGTAATGCTATTAAGTACGAGTATATGCCCTACCTTCCGTACCTTCTTAAGCATATGCGAGACCGACGGCGTTAACGGTATAGACAATGTAATCGAGGTTTCTAATCGAAGCTTAACGTTTTCTTAATATCGTTAGAGCTTTAGGATATATAGATATAGCGTAAAGATATTGCTTTATATAGGCGAGGGGTCTCGTAATGCTCGCGTTAGTATTTTAGGCTTATTATCGATAGCGCTAGGTAAATCATTCGGATAAACATCCTTTATAAATAACGAGAGTATATCTTAAAGCTAGTCGAGGACTTTTGCCGGGTTAAAAGAAATAAGGCCGTATTTCTCCTACGTAGATAGCATTATCTTCTTCTTAAACGTTAAGCGACGGATTTCTTAAAGATAGTAAAGAAAATCTATCTTATTAAAGTTAACGGCACTATTAGCGATCTTACGATATAGCCCCTATTAATGCTAGTGCTTATAAGAGCGAAATACCCTTACTATAGGAATATAGTTATATAACTAAGGAATAGAGTCGCAGCTATATTATAGACTCTATATAGGAAAGGGGCAATAGGGGTTATAACTAAGCGGCGTATAACGCTACGTGCTTTATATAGTTAATAACCTCGTTATTAACTAAGGGCATAGTTATAACTAGAGCAGTAAGCCCTAGCGTAGGCCTTAACAATGTCTTATTAAGGCATAGTAGGCTCTATAAGGGGACCCCGGCAGACGGGTATAAAAGGGCCCCTTTATTCCCTCCCCTTCCTAGCTAGAATAGATATAACTATAACTAATATAACCCCCTTTGTTTAGATTAATCTAAGTAAATCCCTACTAATACTAATTAGTGATTAAATAGATTTAATTATAGAATAGTAAGGCTAGAAGAGATAGATCGTAATCTTTAAAAGTATAGTAGAATCTTTATTCCATACGGACGCTGTTTATTAATATTACCGTCTTCCCCTATTGCTTTCCACCGGGAAATCCCCGGTCCTATTATAGAATTCATATAGAAGTGTCTATAGAATTTATATAGAAGTGTTATATGTTTCTACTATAGAATTCTACGGGCTTCTACGGGTTGTTACCCTCTACTTCTACGGTCTTCTACCGTAGAATTCTAATTCCCTTCTATAGTCTTCTACCGTGGAATTCTACTTCCCTTCTACGGTCTTCTACCGTAAAGTTCTAATTCCCTTCTACGACTTCTACCGTTGAATTCATTATATATCCTTCTAATAGACTATTGCGTTATTGATTTCTTTATTGCTAACTGCAGCTAACTGCATAAACTATTTATTGTATAGACATAATCTATTGATTTCTAACCGGTGTTTTCCGTCTAACTCTTTCCTTTACCCCTTTTCCTTAAGTCTACGCGGCTGTTTTCGTCTTAGGGATTTCCCTATAGATAGAGACTAGTTAGCCCTCTTAATTAGAAAAGATAAGAGCTATTATTCTTAGTGATTTAAATTACTTATAGCTTTTAATCCATCCTTATAGGCTGTTTTAAGCCTTAAAGCCTCTCTTCGTTTTTAATTGCTATTACCTTAATGTCGAGGACCCGACTGCCTAGCGTTAGATAGTTATAAGCCCGGCCGAACTTCTCTATGCATAGAGAGTTCTAACGGCTTATATTTTTAGCCTGCTATACTACGACTTACTATAGTAAAGCCTTTTCTATATCTAGCAAATTAACTTATAGGGGACTAGTATATCTTTTTTTTAAGAACGGTGCTTTAATCTAGCGAATTAACTAGTAGAGGACTAGTAAATACGTTTACCTTATTCTATTAGTGCTTGCTTATACTTAGTTTAATTCTTACGGCTTGTTTATAAATATTATGTATTCAACCACCCTTTCCGTAGATTTTACCATACTTTTACCTATATTACCGTATCTATTATAGCCGATATTACTTCGAAGACCGTCTTAAACGGACTAGCGGATTAAGACCGATAGATCTTAACGATTTAGAAATATATACTTACCTAAAGGATTTAGGAGAAAATCGATCTTTCTATTACGCTTAAACTTTAGAAACCCTTATTGCCTCTTCCCGTAGAACTAATACCTAGAATAATTAATATAGCCGTTATTAATATTGCTAGTTTATCTATAGAAGAACTTAAGAGGTTTAAGTTTCTCTTTTCCCGGTATTATACTTTGCTTTAAGCCTATAAGGACTAATAGAAATCTCTAACGTTAATGTAGGAATAGGGGATAAGGGATACGTATAAGGTGCAGTTGCGGGCACGTAATCCACGTGACCTACGTGATCACGTGCACGCAACGAGACTAAATCTCCGCGATGCCTTCCCCTCTTCTAGCTAGTAAGACAGACATAATACACCCCCTTTAGTTAATCCTAAACAGCTAGCTATTCCTATAGTTAATCTAGTAGTTTATTATTTAGAACATCGGGAACTACTACTCGATAATTGCCGACGAATATAAGGTTTCTACGGAATTAGCTTTATTATAGCGGCGTATAAAGCCGACTTCGTAGACGTAATAAAAGACTATTCTCGCGTAGTTCTATACTATTTTAAAGGCATTAGACCGGACGGATATTACGATATAGATTTCTAACTAGCAAAAGGTCTTTACCGACGTACGGTAAATTAAGTTGCCGGAATCGGAAGGTCTTTAGGCTATATAGCTTCTTCTTAAGGCTATTTAGCTAATTTCTAGTCCCTTTGCGGAATATTAGACGAATTAGATAGAGGATTATGCCCGACTAAATACGAGATATTAGCTATATATACATATAGCTTCCGCTTCTACCGCGCGACTTAGATGTTATTGTCCTACGACTACGGGAATTAATAGACTAGCCCTATCTTATTCGATAGTTCCGACGTTAATTCCGGGTTCGATAAGCTAATATCCGTGCCTAGCTTATATATCTTTAGCTTAATTACCTTAGCTATCGTGATATTATTATCGACGAGGACCGTATTAGCCAACTACCTATTGATAGTAACGTTAGTGATTAGCTACTTAGCGAGGTAGGCGACGCTAGTTTAGACGCTAGCTTCGACGCTACGTATCCTAACCCTAATACTGCTTAAATCGCCGAGGCTGCCGACATTAATAATTACGATGCCTCGGCTGTCTTAAACTTTATCACAGCCTAGCCGGACCTTAAGCGTTTACGGGCTTAGCTTAAGGGTTAGGTTATACCCAAATAGGTCCCTTTACGTGAGCAATAGCCGTATATCTAGATGCTAGATATGCGATCTACTCTTCTTAACGAGTTTAATCGCTTATAGCCTCTCCTATCTCTCGCCTTTCTAACCCTCTACCCTACCTGGCAGGGAGACTATATAACCCTTAGTTAAAGAATAATTCGGTATAGCGAGTATATCGAATACGCCTTAAAGTACTACGACGGCCGTTTTACTAAGCACTTACGCTTTCGTTATATTAGCTTTAATACGCTTATGCGTTAGTAAGTTAATTCTTAAAGCTCCTTTTACATTAAGAGGTTATAGTCCTATCGCCTAGTGGAAATTAAAGAGCTACGCGCCGCTTTTAGCGAGGATACCCCCGATTCTTAAGCTCTGCTTAATTCTATTATTCGCTTCTTTAGCAGCTTAAGAGGCACGCGGGCTTACTAAGGTGGCTAGAGATATTAACTTAAGGCTATAGTTTATAGCCTAGGCTGCCTAAGAGTATTCCTAACGTTCTCGGCCGCCGATTTACATTAGGATAGCCTATAAAGGCATATGCCGTTATATTACGAGTAGTACGAGGCCGACGCCTAAGGTAAGGCTATAATCGCGTTTAGGAACTTACGAGAGAATCTATATATTACCGCCTACTACTTCTATAGCCGATTTACCTCCTTCCTTAAGCTCGTCTTAACGCCTAAATTCAATATTATAGACTACTGGTTTCGGTATAAGTGGCAGGCCTATAGGAGCACCTATGTGTATAGTCTCTACTAGGTTAACGGAAGCCCGCCGCCTAATGTATCTACCGATTCTACTTAAGAGGATTTTGCCTACTTTTAGGGCAAATACGTCTCTGCCTTTAACCTAGAGCTATAACGAGTGATATAGTAAGTGGAGGCGAACCCGCTAGTGGTAGTTCGCCCTAGGTTTAACTTCTAATTCCTCTCCGAGGTTATTAACTAAGTATAACATTACTACTGCAACGAGGCGTATTGCTTACGCTTTCGCCGTCTTTTAGATAGATCTCGATCTAATTCGAAGGGCTGCCGTTTCTATTTCCTACGTACGTGCTACGCAGACGCCTATATCGCTAAAGATCTTAATCTATAATACATTATATTCGATAGCGTCTAGAACGATCCTCTTCTTAATAACTATAATCCCGCCTTAGCTATTAGCTAGCTAGCGAATCACGATATATCTCCTTATACCTCTATATATGCCGTTATTACTATAATAGGAAGTACTGCTCGAAGGGAGAGACGTAGTTAGAAAGCTACTAGAATATTGCCCGGGCTATTATACCTAAGACTAATACCCAATAGGGCCTTATAAGCTTTATTGCTAAGTTTATAAACAAGCTTACTATAAAGCGTGACTAATCTATAATAGAAGTTAGTCACCTATTGCTAAACTTACCGCTTTAAAAAGGCATAAGAGCTTTTTAGTCTATTAATTACCGCCCCCCCGAGCTTTAGTAGTAGGCGGATATTATTAATGCAATAGAGGGTATAGACGGGGTTCGTATATCTCGCAACGTCTATTAGAAATACCTTACATAAGACGACGAATAGGCTGATTTAACCTTCTTCGAACTATTAGCTAAGTTCGACTTTACGCGTACTCCTTAGCGACCCTTTCCTCGGGCGGCCGATCGTATCTTAAACTACTTTCCTCGCTATAAGCCTTAATAAGGGCACGACTAATACTAGGACTTTTGCCGGGTTAAGTTAACTCTTTCCTATCCTTATCGATATGCCTAAAAGATTAAGGAGGTTAAGGGCATTACGTTTAAGATATTCTCTAAGGCATATAACTATTGCCTCTCTATCTATAGCAATACTTATCCTAACGATTACTATAGTAACCTTCCCTCCCTTATTTAAGACGAATTTAAGGATAACCCTTAGAACGATAAAGACATTACGGCCGGGGAATAGGAGGAACTTACTACTCTACTGCTATATCGTAGCCTTAATACGGAAGACATTAAGTTACTTAGAAATCGCGACCTTAATCTTTAGCACGATTAGCAGCCTTATGTTAGCAAATATCCCGACTTAAAGGCATAAGGGAACGACTACTAAAAGCTAGTTAAATCATAGTATGCCTTTACTAATAAGTAAGATAATAATGTATCTAATAATATCTTTTCTCGTCTTAACGTTAAGCAACGCATAGTTTTCGACCTCTTTACTTAGCACTTAGAATAAGCCCTCGACCTTAACGAGCAAGACCCGGCGCCCCTTCTTATATAAGTAGATAGGCAAGGCGGTATAGGCAAGTCCTTTATGATTTACGCCCTCTATGCCCGGTTAAAGCAGCTCTCCCTAGGCTATTTTATATAAGCGGCGCCTACGGGTATTACTACTAACGCAATTAACGGCGTGACTTTATACTCTATACTACACCTGCCTGTCTCTAAGACTCTTAAAGAGGTGCCTGTATTACGCACTATAGAGCTTCGTAACCTCTAGTCCTAGCTACGCCTCCTACGTTACCTTATTATCGACGAGAAGTTAATAATTAGCCTACGAACCTTTTCTTATATCGATTCCTGCCTCCGATAGATCTTCCCGGAGCATTAAGACGAGTTCTTCGGTAGCCGTAGCGTTTTTATGCTTAGTGACTTCTATTAGCTCCCGCCTATAATAGAAAAGCCGCTCTTTACTATAGCGGCTCTTATAGCGCTACCTAAGATTCGTAGACGTAACGCCTACTACGCCTTTAATAAGACTATTGTATTGCAGTAGGTCTTACGGCAGTAAGGTAACGACTAGGCTCCTTTCCGGACAGCTCTTTAGGCCCTACGTGTTAATGCCCCCTCTATTAACGACTAAAAGCTGCTCTATACCCGCATGTAGGTAAACCTACCACTTAGGGAGGTAGCTTAGTTCGATAGGGCGGTCCGCATTTACTCTACGAATGCATAGGTCCGCGACTTTAATATAGACTATATAGAACGCCTTAGCTCGCTATATATCTAGGTTTAAGCGACTAATGCCGGACCTAACGCGTTATAAGCCGACTCTATTACTGCCGGCAACCTATATAACTATCTGCCTATCTATATTAGTGCTAGGGTAATGTTAATAGCGAATATCTAGACCTTTTATAGCCTCGTTAATAGTGCCTTAAGGACTGTCTACGACTTCGCCTAGAATGCTAATATAGACGACCCTTAAGCGCACCTACCCTTTATTATTTTAGTCTGCTTTAATCGCTATATAGGTCCGCCTTACTTCGACGACCTAAAGCTAGCGACTATTATACCTATCTTTCGGATAACGCGAGACTTCTTTAAGGGCGGCGCCTCTTACTATTGCACTTAGTTCCCCCTAACGATTGCGTATGCTATTACTGTTTATAAGGCATAAGGTGCTACGCTTAAGTAGGTTATAGCGGATATATCCTATCGCGATTTTTAGTCTAGCCTTACTTACGTAGCTGTCTTACGGGCTAAGACGCTACGTGGCATTATGTTTAATGCCTGCTTTAATCTTAATGATATTATTCGAGGTAGTAACATCTCTATGCTAGCGTAGGAGGCTAACGCTATTCGCCGTGCTAGTTAGGTTATTAGGTAATAAGGAAGAAGGGTTATTAAAAAATAGCTATAGTAAGTAAATTAACTATACGCACTATATCTATTATTAGTTATATTGCTTCGTTACGCGGTTACTGCTCTATGCTTACTATTGCGTTCGTTGCTTTATTGCGCGCCTATTATTGTGCTACTTCGTTGCTTCGCTATTATACTGCTTCGTTGCTTCGTTATACGTCTACTATTATACTGCTTCGTTATTTCGTTGCGCGCTTGCTATTATACTGCTTCGTTGCTTCGCTATTATACTGCTTCGTTACGCGCCGCGACTGCCTGCAATAGGGTTATAAAAGGGTATTGTAATTGCAATTGCAATAACCCGAGAATATAGGATTGTACTAATAGCATATCGGTAGGGCGCTAACCCTTTAAGAACCGGAAGTAGATAGGTAATAGCCTTTGCCTTAAGGTCCTATATTTCGAAAGGTTAGAGCATAGTGCTTGCTACTTATTCGGTCTTTAGTCTAAGTCTGCATTCGTATAGCTAGCTAGAGAAAAAAAACTTAAGGGTTTTTTTCGCTTAGGCGTCTACTATAATAGTAAGCCGGGTGTCTAGGTTAATTAATCTAGCCCGCAGAAATTAGTATCCGTTCATGCTTAAGTTTTGCTTATTTATCTTTTTAGTATTATTCCTTCCTTCGTTACGGCGTTAAATAACTTTCCGTTTCGGTGGCCGAAAATGCGTAGAGTTTGCAACTCGTGATAATAACGCGTGGTCTCGTCTTAGCCTTGTATTTAATCACGCGTAGGGGCCCGCGCGCGGGGTAAAAAAACCGTATAACAAGCCCCGCTTTTGTTAAGGCTTAGGGTTCGAATCCCGCTTATAGCTAAAAAAAAACGTGCCCTAGCTATAGCAAAAGATTAAAGGTCCCCCGGCTATAGTAAAGCTTTACTTATAGTTGTGCCCTACGGCATACTCGTATTTTAAACTACTATAGAATACCCGTTAAGGAATTCTTTTATTATAGATTTAGGGTTAAATAGGCATATTTACAATAATAAGGAGCGTTTCTATAACTTCTAGCCTTTTTCTAAGTATATACTCGCAGGCAGTAGAAGCACTCTAATTCTTAGGATAGGCACGGTGTTTATACGCATTTCGACTAGCACTTTTTAGCTTAGTTAGGTAGTATATATCCCGTCCTTATATATAACCCTTTATTCCCTTCGTCTTTTGCATAAGGCGAACCTTTCGTAGAACCCGTAGACTAGCGTAATCTCTTCCTTAACTCGTACTATTTATATAACGGAATTAATCTATAATTAGTATATTATCGAGTATAACCCGTTAATACCTTCTTTTGTGCTTTTAACTATTGTTTCCGTTCCTTCTATAGATTTTACTATAGAAACCCTAATAGTAGCACCTTTTTCAGCTACTATACCGGATTCTATACTAATAAGTATAGAAGAACTTTCTCTTTAGCACTAACGACTTAGATATCCGAATAATAAAGCGCTTTCGAAAGCACTTAGAATACTATAGTCGGTAACCTTCGATAAGATAATCTCCTATAGGCCTTATAAACTTACGTAAGCTAAACGAATTATTAACCGCGAACCGCCGCTTTCTAAAGCGACGTTTCCCTTTTCTAAGGTGTTTTACGATATCTTTTCTCTATATAAGAGTTATAATAATAAGAACGTTATATTTCTTATTAAGGATAACTATATAAAGCTTATTTTCCTATATACGCTTTTAAACGCCTTTATAGACGAGCTGACTTTATGCTTTAAGAGCCTAGGTCGGTATATTACCTAATAGTTCTTACCTTCTATCGGTACGATCTATTAGGATAACGACCGAGCCCTTTAACGGGATTTCTTAGACTTAATTAACTAATAGGGCATTTATAATAAGCCTACTGCTCCTTATACACCCGCTTAAAATAGCGCTGCCGAACGGGCTAAGGGGGTAGTATCTATAAAAGCTCGATCTATAAGGATTAAAGCAAATTTG
The DNA here is from genome assembly GCA_012934285.1 of Ophiocordyceps sinensis. NCBI lineage: Eukaryota > Fungi > Ascomycota > Sordariomycetes > Hypocreales > Ophiocordycipitaceae > Ophiocordyceps > Ophiocordyceps sinensis. The sequence continues at coordinate 9,529,282 of JAAVMX010000004.1, read as the reverse complement.
CCTAAGCATTTATAGATAGAAATATAGAAAACTATAGTATATTTATATAATTAGACTTTAGCCCGTTAAGCAGCTTCCTCTATATCTTTCCTATCGAAGTAGATTTCCCTAATAGAGATTCTTTACGATTAGTTAAAGGATTATAATTAGAATATACTAGCTTTTCTCCTTTATTAACTATTATAATTCGGTTATCTCTAAGTTTTTAGCTATAAAGCCTACCTATTAACTATTAAGGCCTTAACTAACACGTAGAAACGTAACCTTAAGTAAGAACCTTATATAAAGGTAAGTTATTTAGTTCGGTATAATTTTATTAATATTATTTATATACAGATCCTATAGAGACGGGAGGCTTATTAAGTTCGTAATATAACGTTTAATAAGAATTAGTTTTTTACCGCGTCTAAGGTATTTAAACCGCTAATATAGGTATTATTACCGGCATTTCTACTAGATATTTTATAGGAAGAAGAGTAAGATAAGGCCGAAATCTAATCGACGTTAATAATACTTTCTAATTAGTATATAAGTCTAGTAGACGTTTTAACCGACGGAAACCCTTAGCTCCTAACTCTTAACTAAACCTTAGAACTACTAAAGGACGTTTTTAAGAATATATAGGATATTTAAACCGATATCTCTACCCTTTCCTTAACTATAACCGTAGAACCTATAGACCGTCTTAAGGTATAGTTGCCTTAAGCTAATTCTCGATTTGAAGATTACGATAATACTATTCCTATAGATAGTCTATAGACGACGAGATTTATAGGAGATTTACGCTTTATTTATTTAAACCGTTTTTTAAATCAATATCCCGCATTCGCCTATATTAGGCATTTACCGGCTAATAGCACTGCTTTTACGGCTATATTCGCTACTTTTCTTAAACCTAAGAAGATATATAAACGGGACTTACCCGCGCTTTTAAGGTTTCAGTCTAATCTCGAGACCTATCCGTATAGACCTAAGTTTAAAGCCGTTAGAAAGGTTAAATAAGACTCCTTTTACTAGCGGAAGACCTTCTTTCCTTCGCCTACCTTAAGAGCGAACGCGCTTATATATCCTCTTTTATTAACCTAGGCATTTAATTATAAGTTTAATAAGTATAGCTACCTTAGGAAGTTTAAGTCTCGCCTTTATATATAAGGAGATCTTTAGCAGTTTAGGGGAAAGGAAACCTATACCGCTACGCTTATTGCGTAAAACTTTCGTATTAAAATTACTATTGCCGCTAAGTTTAGCACTAAAACCAGCTTACTTAACGCGGTTAACGCCTTTATAAATGCCGATCTAGATAAAGAAATATATATCTACTTCCTAGACGGATTTAAGATATTTAGCTTTATAATTCGGTTAATAAAGGCTTTATATAGGCTTTACTATTCGCCGCTTCTTTAGCAATAGGAATTATCTAAGTCTCTTCCTAAACTAGGCCTTTAGTAAAGTGCGGAAGACCTTTACATTTTTATATCTACTATAAGTAGTATTTATTAGTAGGTGTCTCGAATACAAATGCAAATATAGGTCTAGTAGTCTTATTAGAATTATTAATACCTATCTAGCTAAGGATTATACTACCTTCTTATAGACAAGACGAGGGAAGGGTCGGGGCTTCCTTCCGGGAAGCCTCGGTATCTAAGAATAGAAAGGGATCCGTAAACAGAATGTAAAGACGGATGCGTTAGTCGGGGAAGACCTTCCGCAGACGGATGCGTCTATCTAGACGACCGTAGAAGTCTATAGAAGGAAGTAGAATTCCATCTATAGAATTTACCTTAGAAGGGAAGTCCTTCTACCGTAGAATTCTATCTATAATTCCTATACTAGCAACTTTTTCTTTATGCCGTTTATAAGAACCTCTCTTGTTTTTTCTTAAACATTACCCTTCTTTAAAAAAGAAACAAAAATACATAATAAAATCGAATATTCGTTATGTTAGAACATTTCGTTATAATATTATATAGTATTATAACTATATAGCCGTTTAAAAGAAAGAATATATAAGAAGGGTTATAGGCGAATAATAAACCCTTCTATTCTAATAGTTAATTAATTTATATCGACGAAATATTTAAGGGCCTAGTTTAGTAATACTTTCGTTATTATATTAGCTAGGTTATTAGCTCTATTAATCCATCGGACCTCTATAATCTTACGGCGTTCGTATAACTATCGTAAAGCTATAATATCGATTATTAATCTTTTCTCCTTTATAGTACCTAGTTTAATAAGGCATTTATATAAGAAGTACGAATTAGTATAGATAATTAAGAGTATTACTATTTGGCCTAGTATAAATCTCTATTTAGCCTAGTAACACTTTGCGTATACCTAAAAAACGCTTATACCCCCTACGGCTAGCCGCGCCTACTTAATTACAGTGCGTATGCCTAGCAGGCTATAGGCTAATTCTTCGCATCGCATCGTTAAATCGCATCGTTAAATCGCATCGTTAAATCGCATCGTTAAATCCCATCGCATCGCTCTAGCGCACTAGCGCACGCAGTAAGGCACGCAGCAAGGCACGCAGTAGAGCCGGGCACGAAGCATACATTAAGGAGCCGCGCACGCAGTAGGGCACGTAGTAGGGCACGCAGTAGGGCACGCAGCCGGGAGCCGGGCACGAAGCATACATCGAGAAGCCGCCGAGCCGCACATATAGCAGAGGGCACGCAGTAAGGCACGCAGTAGAGCACGCAGTAGAGGGCGCGCAGTAGGGCACGCAGTAGGACACGCAGCAGAGGGCGCGCAGCAGGGCACGCAGCAGGGCACGCAGCAGAGGGCACGCAGCCGGGAGCCGGGCACGAAGCATACATCGAGAAGCCGCCGAGCCGCATATACAGTAGAGGGCACGCAGTAGGCCACGCAGCCGGGCACGAAGCATACATTAAGGAGCCGCACACACAGCAGAAGGCACGCAGTAGGGCACGCAGTAGGGCACGCAGTAGAGCACGTAGTAAGCCACGCAGCCGGGCATAAAGCATACATTAAGGAGCCGCACATATAGTAGAGGGCACGCAGTAAGGCACGTAGTAGAGCACGTAGTAGGGAGCGAGCTATAGACGGATATTCGTACTTTATACGTAAAGAATTATTAGTCTATAGCCTGCTATATATACGCACTATATTTATATAGGCGCGGCTAGGCGCGGGGGGGTTAGACGTTTTCTAAGGTATATATAGGCTATAAAAAAAATATTATTAGGCTAAATAGAGATTTATATTAGGCTAAATAGTAATACTTATAATTAATAGAACCGGAGGTATACTAAGGCGATCCGTAATTATCTTAAGAGTTATTATAAGAGATATCCTAATATTAAATCCGTTTACTATAATATAGATTTCCGATATAAGGATACTTCGGGTGACTTATTTACATTTCGTAGAGTTTTAATCGATAATATTGCCTTTAATCGAAAATTGCTTATCTATTCGGTCGGCCTTATAAACTAAAGCAATAACGAATCTAAGCTATAAAGATAAGTCTTTATTATTTACAAACGATCTATTAGTAAATACTAAGAGCTTAGCTAATGCGAGGTTAATTAGAAGATATATTAGTCTACGTTATTAATTGTCTAGTTGCTACTATAGTCTCTTATTTAGGATTATATAGTCTTTTTAATCTAGGTTTTAAACTTAAGCAGTAATAGAGATATTAAACGATGCTTCCGGTTAATAGATAGATACAACGTATGCACTACGAGCACGTTGCTCTATATACCTTTACGCGTGGTTAATAGCCTAGGGTTTTACATTTTTAATTTTAGCTGCTTAACCCTTCTATTATAGTAGTAAACTTCTATCGTATTATAGGGTTAATTTCGCGCCGTTAAAGTCTATAGATTGTCTAGCAGTTATTAGAGTTTTCGGTTTAGCTCTAAATTATGCTTTCTAAAGCTATTTTTCTTCTTAGTTCGAAAAACTTTACGTCCTAAGCATTAACGTATCGTCTATCTATATCCCGACGATTCCAAAAGGTATAAGAGGGCTATAGTTAGAAATAAGCAAGCATATATCGTATATTAAATAAGCTATATTAAGTTCTTTAATATAGTGACTATAGTATATATTAAATTAGTATATTTCGGATTCCGCGATACCGTATAAAGGTCTAATTATACGGATAATTATGCCTTCCGGATACTTCTTTACTAGTTTAGCGGGCAGAGCTATTAGGATTATTCGGGATAACTCTATATTAGCCTAAGGATATGCTTAGGTAATATCTCGTAGAGATAATATTATTCCGTATTCTTTAAGCATTCCGGCTGTAATTACTATAATTAAACGTAAACTAACTCGCTAGATTGTTAGTAACTATATAAGTATAGATGTCTTCCCTAATATTACTATATCCTTAGATTATTAGTCTCGACTTTTCGTATAGTTTAGTATTACGTCCTTTAACCTCTTTAACTATCCGAGAACGGAAGATTCAATGCCCTCTATATTTTTCTTCGTTATATTATTCGTAACTAAACACATTACGAATAACTAGGTCGTTAATCTCTTTTATATTAGATTCTTCGAATAGGTCACCGGGTGTTATAATTACGCTATCGGCACGGAGTTTAAGTATAAGATCGTATACGTTAACCTCTTTCTTAGCTAGGAACTGCTAATTCATCGGTTTATTTTTCGCGCCGGGTAGGCGACTACGTTTTCGGGGCATACGAGGAGGTTCTTACATAGTTTTATATTCTTCTATTAGTTTATTATCTTAAGAATTATATTCCGGTATACCTTAATTTTTAGCTAAGAGTTCTTCTAATAGTAGTACCGATTTTTCGTCTCGGAAGTATAATTGTATATATATTAACCCAAATACTTATAGTCTATTAATAGTATTAATTGTTATATTATAGCCTTTAATTGCTGCGATTTTAAATAGACCTTGCTAACCGTTCTTTTCTCTTTAGACATAGACCTTACTTTATAGTAGAAGATTAAGAATCTCCTTTATTAATAGTCCGTTTCGGCTATAAATAGCATCCTTAATTCGTCTTTTAGCAGAGATCTAGCGAAGCAAATTTATAGCCTTTTATATAGCTATAGCTCTTTATATCGTTATTATAGAAGGGGGTAATTCCTATGTAATCCGAGGGTAAGCACTAAAAACTAATAATATAGGAACTAAACTATTAGGACTAGCTATATTATTAATTGCCTTAACTGCTATTTAAAGGATGGCTTTAGATAATATAATATTCCTAATTTCCTCCTAAAGAATACTAAATATTCGTTTAAGTAGTCTATAATATCTCTTAATCTTTCCGATAGACTAATAGGCTTTAACTAGAACTTACTTATACGTAATTCCTATGACTTTAGCTTCGTTTCGGAATTTAGTAAAAGCAAAATTCGTTCCTATATTATATTTAATACTATCTAATAGACTAAGATATTGTTAACGTTATGCGACGTTAGGGGCCACACGGGGCATTAACCCGGGCCTAGACCATAGGGATGCAACAGGCTATTACGTCCCTAACGAGCCTGTTATATAACCCCCTTAGCTAAGGACGGCAGGTGGGTATTCCGTTGTATTATGACTGCGGTTAGTGCGGGCTAGGGGCCCTGTTTAAGAGGCTCCGGTACCTATATATACCTCCGTTAGTCCTATAGTTAGGTAGCTGCATGTATCTTTATATCTACGAGTTTAGACCTCCTTTCTTTACTCTTCTGCTATGATATTTATGCAGCTGATTTCCTACATTTAAGAGATATATATTAATCTATAACGCACGTAGTGTTTCCTACGCATCTTTAGCGGATATTAATAGAAGGAATCTTACTCTATAGAATAAAGTTGCTAAATCTACTACGTATAGTACTAATCGTTATAGGTTTCTAAGGTATATAACGTTAAAAATAATCTTATAGTTAAATTCTCGATTATCTTATAGTATAAATTTAAATCGTCTTAGAGCTTAAGAGTGTATCTAGTATTAGTAATAAAAATTAGAAAGAGTATTACTATTTGCATAGCACGATATTGCTATTTGCATAGCAAGATACCTAAATCCCTACTCTTTCTGCACGTACCCCGCGCGCCTATATCCCGCCACTAAAATTAGATAGAGGTATATAGCAATTAAGAGGGCTACGCAAATCGTGTATAGCCTTAATTTAGTTCATTCAATAGCCATAGGCGCGCGCCCTGCTGCGTGCCCTACTGCGTGCTCTACTACGTGCCCTTTGCTGCGTGCCTTCTGCTGTGTGTGCGGCTCCTTGATGTATGCTGCGTGCCCTGCTGCGTGCCCTGCTGCGTGCCCTCTGCTGCGTGCCCTCTGCTGTGTGTGCGGCTCCTTGATGTATGCTTTGTGCCCGGCTGCGTGCCCTGCTGCGTGCCCTGCTGCGTGCCCTCTGCTGTGTGTGCGGCTCCTTGATGTATGCTTCGTGCCCGGCTCCCGGCTGCGTGCCCTGCTGCGTGCCGTGTCGGGGTGGCCTAACTGGATTAAGGCCTGGTGTTCTTCGCGTTATTCGCACGATTTGCGCGGCTCTCTTAATCGCCATGTACCGGCACTAGATTTTGGTGGCGGGATATAGGCGCGCGGGGTACGTGCGGAAAAGTAGAGATTTAGATATTCTTGCTATGCAAATAGCAATTTCGTGCTATGCAAATAGCAATACTCTTTAGAAATAGTTTTAAGTCTGCTGATTAATATATTATTATATCCTACTTAACGTAGTAGATAATATAGTCTTATAACTACGGGATGTCTAAACCGACGATAGAGCGTTTAGATCTTAACTTCTATAAGGAAGTTAATTAATTCCTTATCTTTAAAAAGAAAGAACTATAGATATCCCTATTTTCGTATTATAAGGACTATACCTCGGCTTATAATTATATCTATTGTATTATTTAAGTATATACCTAATCGGTCTATATCGGCTAAAGAGAGTAGAAAAGAGGTAAGTATCTCTAGAACGTAGAAAGTTATTCTTCTAATCGGTGTTTTAAGGGCAATAGAACTAAGTAAGTTAATAGTATCTCTACTACTAAACTTAATAGAAGCTTATCCTGCCGTTGACTTATTGATAGTAATTAAAGGGTCTTTTTTCTATAAGGCAATATACTAGTTAAACTCGGCTATTAATACTTTTACTACACTTATATTAACTATAATGCCTTAGAAGCGTGTTTTAGAGTATCTTTTATTAACAATAAACTAGTTAGATATAGTAATAGCTTCTTATTTACTATATAGGTCTTCTCTAGTAAGTAGATATATAAAAGCTTATTGGCAAATTATCTAACTAGCTTACTATTATCCTATAAAATTATCGTCGTCTCTTTAGTAAGATTTATTATTAAAATCTTCTGCTATATCGTCTATCTCGTAACCTTTATATTGTGTTACGTAGGCTATAAAACCTATTGTTAGGATATTCGTAAAGTGGCATTATGCGATATACTAGTCCTTCGATTTCTATCGTTCCTTAGGTATATGTTTAGTTAACTAGCATCTTTATTTTCCGTATATAAAACACTTCTTAGTCTATAGACGATTGCCGTAGTTGCCTCTATAGCTACTACGGGCTTAGGATCCTACTTATAATCTAATAGCTAATAGGGAATATCCTCTACGGAATCCTCCGCGGAATCCTCTACGATTAAATAATCGGCTATAGTTTCGTCCTCCTCGTCCTTAGTATCTATATCTTCCGTGGTTATTATTATTATATCTCCGATCCGTATAGAATGTTTAGTTATATAGGTCGTAGTTATCCTCTTTAGTGTCTTAAGTATTAGACTAATATTCCTAGATAAATTAGTTAGATAAACCGCGAGATAGGTGTATTTACAACGAGGATCTTAGGTCGGCAAAAAGTGCTTCGGCATTAGTTAAGGGTTTAAATAAAGCGTAATCTAGTTTAGGAACTCCTCTATATGCATTAATAAGTATAGTTCGTAGGGGAAGATCGCCTATAAAATCTTTGCTAAGTGCCCGTTAGCAAAGTTGCAATTTGTCGAATAAAGCCTAAAGGATTTTATATAATAGTTTAGCCGGGTGTTCTCCTCGCAACTTATAGAAGGTCGTCGTTATCTAGTCTATATAATAATATATATAATTGACTTTTATATTAAAATGTCTTTTAATTATATCGTATGCCTTTCTAAATATCGCTATCTAATTAATATATTAAATATAATATGTTTATATACGTCCTGCGAGGATCTTTAGGAATAAAGCATAGAACTAACTTAGTTTAATTTATAGGTTATAGCATAAGTTTATAAAAACCTAAAGTTTATCGTTAAGTAAGTTATATAGTTCTCCGGTATAGTTCTTATCTTTTGTCTAAAGCTTAATAAAGCGTTATTAGATATCTATATTAGAGATAGCATTTAGAATATTGTCTAGAGGAAGTTTTATATATGCTTCTAATATAATAAGGTTGGAATTGTTTAGCTATTTAGCAATCGCTATAGAACCTTAGTCCGTAGGATTTATAAAGAGATCTAGACGACTAAATCGGTGTAATATTAGGTAAATAGTTACACCCGGAACATTAGTGTTAAATAGCTATTATTTATATAGAACTATCGGTTGTTGCCTAGATAGAATAGTCCCTCTAAAATCGAATTACGGAACCGTTAGAAGTATATTAAACGTCTAAAGCATCTCTAGAACGTTTGCTATAGTCTATAGTATCTCTAGAACGTTTGCTATAGATACTGCTTTTTCTATTAGAACTGCTTCTAATAGTTAGAAAGGGGCTATTCTAGCGGTAATAGGCGTAGAAGGATATATCGTATTCTTTATTTCTATTTTCTTAGTGTATTCCTCCGTGCTATCGTTAAATTTCTATGCTATTATATCTTCTATAGGCTATTCTAATGGTTTCTTAAGTGCCTATAACATAAGGAAGATCGTTGTATAAGATATATTGCTGCGACCGGTGTATATTCCTCTTTTCCTTATTAGAACTTTTAGCGCTCGTTTATAGTCCGCGTGTGTTAGACCCTATGTATTCGCTGTCTATCCTTAGAAGTAGTTTTAGAAGTATAATAGGATCTTATTTCTTTAAAAATCGATCGACGCTTCGTAAAGGGCAATAAACTTAGCGACGGATGTTATAATCGCGATGCTATTATTCTTATCGGGTTTAATATTGCTATCCTAATGTTTTATATTAATATATAGAAAAAGGGATCGGTAGATAGTTATGCCTTCTATCTATTCCCTAAGAGTCTCCTCTATTATATCGGATAAAGGATTAGTAGGTTAGTATATCGAAGTTATAATATATGCTTATTTTTTAGGCGGTTTATCGGTATGTTTATAGGGTTCCTTACGAAAAATTTATCGTTCGGCGTTATTAACGCACTTTCTGCTAGTGCTACTCTTCTTTTTCTAAAGCGGTAATCGGTTAGCAAAAAGTTTAAAGAAGAGCTATACGCAACCCCTAAGGGCGAGCTAGACTCGGAAGGTAAAGTCTTTTTATTCTTAGCATAGTTATCCTCCTCTAAGTGCATAGAATAGGATCGTCGGGCGGAAGCCGTTCGATAAAGATCTATAATACGTTCGAAGGATATAGAACTATCTCGTCTACCTTACTGTCTGTAATTAAGCCTTACAATCACTAATTAGTATTAGTAAGTATCTTAAATATAAATGTAAATATAGGTCTAGTAGTCTTATTGGAATTATTAATACCTATCTAGCTAAGGATTATACTACCTTCTTATAGATAAGACGAGAGAAAGGTCGGGGCTTCCTTCCGAGAAGCCTCGGTATCTAAGAATAGAAAGGGATCCGTAAATAGAATGTAAAGACGGATACGTTAGTTAGGGAAGACCTTCCGCGGACGGATGCGTCTATCGGGACGACCGTAGAAGTCTATAGAAGGAAGTAGAATTCTATCTATAGAATTTACCTTAGAAGGGAAGTCCTTCTACCGTAGAATTCTATTAGAATTCTATCTATGGAATTTACCTTAGAAGGGAAGTCCTTCTACCGTAGAATTATATCTATAGAATTCACCTTAGAAGGGAAGTCCTTCCACCGTGGAATTCCATCCACAATTCCCATAGTATTATTACTTTCTTTTTTATAGATAATATTATTATCCTTTTCCGTAAGGAGTACCGTAAGGCTGCTAACGATTTTACCTATCGCTTTAGATAGAAGTATATAATTACCGACCGTAGAAAGCTAACCTATTTCCTTAGGATAATAATTATCCGGGACTATAAGTAGCGAAAGCTATAGTTATACTAAGACGTTTACTTAGATAAGATTGCCTTTAAGTTTAGTTTAATCCTTACTTTTATAGTTCTACGGCCTATTTCGACCCTTTACCTATTCCTACTTTTAGAAAAGCTAGAGAAACACTAAGGTTAGGCTATAGATAACTAAATCTATTACTTTTACTCTTTAGTCGGATCCTATAATTACGCGACTATTTCCACCCGACTTAACGCCGTAAAGTCGTCGAATTCTTTAGCGGAGTATATATAGAACCCGTCTACGCTCTATATTAAGCTTATAGAGAGCTTAGTAATATACTTATACGAATCGCGTTTTCTTACGATCGAATACTCTAATATAGATAATTAAGAACTTATTATAGCTTTAAATACCGCTTACGCCGATAATCTAAATACTCGTTACTTTTTAAAAGGTTACTTTATTAGTCTTTTTAATAGTCCGATCCGCGTAAAGTGCTTAAAAACAATCTACGGTTACTACGTCTTCTACTAAGGCCGACCTTAAAAGCGCGGGTAAGTCCCGTTTATATATCTTCTTAGGTTTAAGAAAAGTAGCGAATATAGCCGTAAAAGCAGTGCTATTAGCCGGTAAATGCCTAATATAGGCGAATGCGGGATATCGATTTAAAGAACGGTTTAAATAAATAAAGCGTAAATCTCCTATAAATCTCGTCGTCTATACACTATCTATAGGAATAGTATTATCGTAATCTATAAATCGAGAAGTAGCTTAAGGCAACTATACCTTAAGACAGTCTATAGGTTCTACGGTTATAGTTAAGGAAAGGGTAGAGATATCGGGTTAAATATCCTATATATTCTTAAAAACGTTATTTAGTAGTTCTAAGGTTTAGTTAAGAGTTAGGAGCTAAGGGTTTCCGTCGGTTAAAACGTCTACTAGACTAATATACTAATTAGAAAGTATTATTAACGTCGATTAGAATTTGGCCTTATCTTACTCTTCTTCCTATAAAATATATAGTAGAAATGCCGGTAATAATACCTATATTAGCGGTTTAAATACCTTAGACGCGGTAAAAAACTAATTCTTATTAAACGTTATATTACGAACTTAATAAGCCTCCCGTCTCTATAGGATCTATATATAAATAGTATTAGTAAAATTATACCTAACTAAATAACTTACCTTGATATAAGATTCTTACTTAAGGTTACGTTTCTGCGTGTTAGTTAAGGCCTTGATAGTTAATAGGTAGGCTTTATAGCTAAAAACTTAGAGATAACCGAATTACGATAGTTAGAGAAGGAGAAAAGCCGGTATATTCCGGTTATAATCCTATAACCAATCGTAAAGAATCTCTATTAGGGAAATCCACTTCGATAGGAAAGACGTAAAGGAAGCTGCCTAACGGGCTAGAATCCGATTGTATAAATATACTATAGTTTTCTACGTTTCTATCTTTAAATGCTCAGGCAAATTTGCTTTAATCCTTATAGATCGAGCTTTTATAGATACTACCCCTTTAGCTCGTTCGGCAGCGCCGTTTTAAGCGGGTGTATAAGGAGCAGTAGGCTTATTATAAATGCTATATTAGTTAATAAAGTCTTAGAAATCCCTTAAAGGGCTCGGTCGTTATCCCGATAGATCGTACCGATAGAAAGTAAGAACTATCGGGTAATATACCGACTTAGGCTTTAAAGCATAAGATTAGCTTATCTATAAAAACGTCTAAAAGCGCATATAGGAAAATAAGGTTCGTATAGTTGTCCTTAATAAGAAATATAACGTTCTTATTATTATAACTCTTATATATAGAAAAGATATTATAAAACACCTTAGAAAAAGGAAACGTCGCTTTAGAAAGCGGCGGTTTACGGTTAATAATTCGTTTAGCCTACGTAAGTTTATAGGGCTTATAGGAGATTGTCTTATCGAAGGTTACCGACTATAGTATTCCGAGTGCTTCCGAAAGCGCTTTATTATTCGGATATCTAAGTCGTTAATGCTAAAGAGAAAGTTCCTCTATACTTATTAGTATAGAATCCGGTATAATAGCTAAAAAAGGTGCTACCACCGGGGTTTCTATAGTAGAATCTATAGAAGGAATAGAAGGAATAAAGGCAAGAGTTAGAAGCGTAGAAGAAGGTATTAACGGGTTATAATCGATAATATACTAATTATAGGAATTATAGATGGAATTCTACGGTAGAAGGACTTTCCTTCTAAGGTGAATTCTATAGATAGAATTCTACTTCCTTCTATAGACTTCTACGGTCGTCCCGATAGACGCATCCGTCTACGGAAGGTCTTCCCTAACTAACGCATCTATCTCTACATTCTATTTACGGATCTTATTCTATTCTTAGCTACCGAGGCTTCCCGAATGGAAGCCCCGACCCTTTTTTAGTCTTGTCTATAAGAAGGTAGTATAATCCTTAGCTAGATAGGTATTAATAATTCTAATAAGACTACTAGACCTATGTTTGCATTTATATTTAAAATACCTACTAATACTAATTAGTTATTATAAGGCTTATTTATAGATAGTAAGGTAGACGAGATAGTTCTAAATCCTTCGAATGTATTATAGATCTTTATCGAACGGCTTTTGCCCGACGATCCTATTCTATGCACTTAGAGAAGGATAACTATGCTAAGAATAAGAAGACTTTACCTTCTAAGTCTAGCTCGCCCTTAAGGGTTGCGTATAGCTCTTCTTTAAACTTTTTGCTAACCGATTACCGCTTTAAAAGAAGAAGAATAGCACTAGCAGAAAGTGCGTTAATAACGCCGAATCGATAAATCTTTCGTAGAGAACCTTAAGAACACACCGATAAACCGCGTAAAAAGCAAGCACGTATTATAACTTTAATCAACCGACCTACTAGTCCTTTATCCGATACAATAGAGGAGACTTTTAGGGAATAGATAGAAGGCATAACTATCTACCGATCCCTTTTTCTATATATTAAAGTAAAATATTAGGATAGTAATATTAAACCCGACGAGAATAATAGCATCGCGATTATAATATCCGTCGTAAAGTTTATTGCCCTTTATAAAGCGTTAATCGATTTCTAAGGAAACGAGATCTTATTATACTTCTAAGACTACTTCTAAGGATAAATAGCGAATACATAGGGTCTAGCATACGTAGACTATAAACGAGCGCTAAAAGTTCTAATAAGGAAAAGAAGAATATATACCGGTCGTAGTAATATATCTTATATAACGATCTTCCTAATATTATTAGCACTTGAGAAACTATTAGAATGGCCTATAGAAGATATAATAGCATAGACATTTAACGATAGCATAGAGGAATATATAAAGAAAATAGAGGTAAAAAATACAATACATCCTTCTACGCCTATTATAGCTAGAATAGCCCTCTTCTAACTATTAGAAGTAGTTCTAATAGAAAAAGCAGCATCTATAACAAATATCCTAGAGATACTATAGACGTTTAATATACTTCTAACGGTTCCGTAATTTAATACTAGCTTAAATCTAATAGAAGGGACTATTCTATCTAAGCAACAACCGATGCTATTTAACACTAATGTTCTAGGTATAACTATTTACCTAATATCACACCGATTTAATCGTCTAGATCTCTTTATAAATTCTATAGACTAAGGTTTAACGGCTATTATAAAACAGCTAAATAATTGTAACCTTATTCTATTAGAGGCATATATAAAACTTCCTTTAGACAATGTTTCTAATGCTATCGTTAATATAGATGTCTAATAACGCTTTATTAAGCTTTAGACAAAAGATAAAATCTATACCGGGGAACTATATAACTTACTTAACGACAAACTTGAGTTTTTATAAACTTATGCTATATAACCTGCAAATTAAACTAAGTTAGTTCTATGCTTTATTCCCTAGGATCTTCGTAAGACGTGCGTAAACCTATTATATTTAATATATTAACTATATAGCGATATTTAGAAAGGCATACGATATAATTAAGAGACATTTTAATACGGAAGTTAACTACGTATATTATTATATAGACTAGATAATAACGACCTTCTATAAGTTGCGAGGAGAACACCTAGCTAAACTATTGCATAAAGTCCTTTAGGCTTTATTCGATAAATTGCAACTTTACTAACGGGCATTTAGCAAAGACTTTATAGGCGATCTTCCCCTACGAACTACACTTATTAATGCATGCCGAGGCGTTCCCAAACTAGAGTACGCTCTATTTAAACCTTTAACTAATGCCGAAGCACTCTTTTTAAACCTAAGATCCTCGTTGCAAATATACCTTTCTCGCGGTTTATCTAACTAATTTATCTAGGAAAATCAGTCTAATAACTAAGATACTAAAGAGGATAACTACGACCTGTATAACTAGGCATTCTATACGGATCGGGGATATAATAACAACCGCGGAAGATATAGGTACTAAGGACGAGGAGGACGAAACTATAGCCGATTATTTAATAGTAGAGGATTCCGCGGAGGATTCCGTAGAGGATACTCCCTATTAGCTGCTAGATTATAAGCAGGGTCCTAAGCCCGCAGCAGCTATAGAGGCAACTATAGCAATCGTCTATAAAGTAAGAAGTGTTTTATATACGGAAAATAAGGATACTAGTTAACTAAGCATATACCTAAGGAACGGTAGAAATCGAAGGACTAGTATATTACATAATGCTACTTTACGAATATCCTAACAATAGGTTTTATAGCCTACGTAATATAATATAAAGGTAACGAGATAGACGATATAGTAGAGGATTTTAACAACGAGTCTTACTAAGGAGACAACGATAACTTTATAGGATAATAGCAAGCTAGTTAGATAATTTGCCAATAAGCTTTTATATATCGACTTACTAAAGAAGACCTATATAATAAATAAGAAACCGTTATATTATCTAACTAATTTATTATTAATGAAAGATACTTTAAGACACGCTTCTAAGGCATTATAGTTAATATAGGCGTAGCAAAAGTGTTAATAGCCGGATTCGACTAGTATATTGCCCTATAGAAAGAAGATCCTTTAATTACTATCGATAAGTTAACGGTAGGATTAGCTTCTATTAAGTTTAGTAGTAGAGATACTATTAACTTACTTAGTTCTATTGCCCTTAAAACACCGATTAGAAGAATAACTTTCTACGTTCTAAAGATACCTACCTCTTTTCTGCTCTCTTTAGCCGATATAGACCGATTAGGCATATACTTTAATAATACAATAGATGCAATTATAAGCCGAGGTATCGTCCCCGTAGTACGAAAATAGGGATATCTATAGTTCTTTCTTTCTAAGGATAAGGAATTAATTATCTTCCTTACGGAGAGTAAGATCCGTACGCTCTATCGTCGCTTTAGATATCCCGTAGTTATAAGACTATTTTATCTACTACGTTAAGCAGGATATAATAGTATATTAATCGGTAGACTTAAAACTATCTTAAAAATTTGCTACTAATGCTAGATGCCCTCTTAGGCTCTAAGACGATTTAAATTTATACTATAAGATAATCGAGAATTTAACTATAAGATTATTATTAACGTAATATACCTTAGAAACCTACAACGATTAGTCCTATACGTAGTGGATTTAGCAACTTTATTCTAAGGAGTAAGATTCCTATTATTAATATCCGGTAAAGATACGTAGGAAACACTACGTATGTTATAGATTAATATATATTTTAGTCTACTAGATGTTATTAAGCACGACGTAGGAACGAATTTTGCTTTAACTAAATTCCGGAACAAAGCGAAAGTAATAGGAATTACGTATAAGCAAGTTCTAGTTAAAGCCTATTAGTCTATCGGAAAAATTAAGAGATATTATAGACTACTTAAACGAGCATTTAGTATTCTTTAGGAGGAAATCGGGAAGGTTATATTAGCTAAAGCCATCCTTTAAATAGTAGTTAAGGCAATTAATAATATAGCTAGTCCTAATAGTTTAGTTCCTATATTATTAGTTTTTAGTGCTGACTTTTAAATTATATAGGAATTACCCCCTTCTATAACCCCTATGGCGGAGTGGTCAACCGCTTGGATAAGCCTGCAGACAGGAGTCGGTTCGAATCCGGCTAGGGTGACTTTTTGCGACTGCGCCCGTAGTCGCGGGGAAAAAATAGGGCGGCCGCGCCCCGTCATCGCGTCGCTAGCAAGCAGGTCACGTAGGCGAAATCACGTGCAGTGCCTAACTACGTTATTTGTCGGAAAAAACAGAAGGCCGGGCAAGGCGCTCCCGATATTAGCCACTAAGCCGCACGGCCCGGTACTAGGCCTACGCACAGCCATACTAAGGGAAAAAGAGGGGTAGCGATAATCCCGCACCGACAACCACGACTATAACACGTGCCCGCCGCGCAACCACGCGGGTACGTATATACAGGGACTAGGCCAATTTAAATACAGCATAACTAGGGGAATATTATAGTTACTAAGCGTAATGCATAAAGTCTTAGTGTGTGTAAAATGCTCTAATTCTTTAATCTAGAGGGGGACGCAGCCGGGGGTCTATATAGGTACTTAAACCTACTAGCGCTAATAGCTTCCTATATAAAAACAGTGGTTGGTTGTTCTAAATGACCGTAAAGCTACTTACCTTTATTTCTCGGCGAGTCTAGGTTCTATTAGTTACTTAACGAGCCCACCCTTTAGTATGTGCCCCTATTTGCTATACTAACGCTAACGCGTACGGGAAATAAAGCCCTTATGCAATAAGGCTTATAACACACCCCTTTAGGGCTTATAGCAAAGTAAGGCCTAAAAATAACTAGAATAGAGGGCAAATAGCGCAATGTTAGTGTTTTCTAACTAAGAATAGAAAATAAGCAAATAAGGAAAAGGAGGACTATTCGTTATGTTAGAATAGCCCTATGCGTGTGTGGTGTTAAGACTATAAAAGAAGGATTAAATGATCTTAATTACCTAAGAATGGAAGTAAAGCCCTAGGAAAGGGGTAACTTAATGAGGCCGATTTGTCGTTGAAACTCGGCGAATTTCTGCCCCTATAGGGGCTTTGTAAGGCTATTAGCGGCTATTTAAGCCGTTAGAACCTAGATAACGTCTAGGTTCCCGGTCTAAACTTGCTCGCGAAGCTGATAATAATAGATATTAACGTGCCGGAGCTTTATAATAAGGGTGATAATCTCTTTTGTTAGAAGGCGAATAGTCTGCTGATTATCGCATTAGATAACTCGGTCCGTCGATTCTAGCTGCAACGATATCTTATCGTAGAGTCGATGAAAAGCCATAAGCTCTTTTAAAGCCTAAGATAGAGCTAGTAACTTAGCCTCTATAGATGAGGTTGTTACTATCTTCTGTTTTCCGGAATTCTAGACAACAGGGCTACCGAATAGCTTAATAGCGTATCCCTAGGTGCTCTTCCGGTTATGCGTATTATCCGTAAATAAAGCGTCTGATATAGCCTCGTAAAGGGCGGAGCTATTCCTATCAAACTTAATGATACGGTTAATGTCCTTGTGTAGGAACTTAATAGCCTCCTTTGCCCGTTTAATGTGTTCTTAGCTTAGATTCGTTAGGAATTAGGAGAATTTCCTAGCGGCGTATGCTCTATTAACCCTTATAATAACCGTTGCGTAAAGAAGCGAACTAATTAGGGCCTAGAAGAGAGAAACGTCGTTGCTTAGGGCGATCCCTTTAAATGCCTTAAGGGGTTCTAGTCTAAGGGGTTGCTTAAGCTTTCGAGATGTCGAGATGCAGCCGAATCGCTATGCTATCTTTTCAATATAGGACCCCTAGCTTAGCTAAAGCTTCCTGTTATCCCGATCCTAAATTACCTTAATCCCGATAAACTATTTAAGGTCCCTAAGGACCTTAACGTTGTATCTACCGACTAGGGAATCGTGAAACGACTGATAAAAAGCTTCCTATGCGTCCCGGAATATAGCCACGAAGTTATTAACGTAGAAAAATACGATGATATTCCCGTTGTATATTACATAAGGGTCTTCTATAATAGTAATAAATCCCTATGCCTTTAGAAAAGTCGCGAGTTCTTTATACTATAGTAGGGGGGATCGTCGTAGACTATATAAGGCCCTTAAAAGCAGCTATAGCTTTCTAGGCTGCTTAAAGCCTTTAGGGAGACGGCAATAAACAACTTCGTTAAGGGTTGCGTTGTAAAAGGCGCGGGTAAAGTCGTATTGCTTTGCGTTAAGGTTAAAGTAGCATAGGATGCCTATAAGGATGCGGAACGTTCGGGCAGCTAGAGTATAAGCTGTGATTATAAGGTTATTATATAGTTGCTAATTACCTCTAATAACGATGCGAGTTTTATACTTAATAACGAAGCCTTAGGGATTAAACTTATAGGTATATACCTATATTAGAGGGATCGTCCGGACCTTTAATAGGTTAACGGTCGATTCGTCTACAACCTTATAGACCTCGGCGGTCTTAAGGCCTACGACTTCTCCTTTATGCCTCCTATCTAGTAATACTAGTCTAGTCGGGATATTGCTTCTTTATAGCTTATTAGAATAAGGAGAATGTAGTCTCGATGTGGTTTCGCTATAAGGTCCGAAGCTGTAAACGCTAGCGTGAGTTCTTCCTTAGCTAGATTAAGGATGTTGTTAATGCCTATAAGATTAAATGGTTCTAGGGTTTATTCCGGCGTTAATAGCTGCCTTACCCCTTCTA
Source organism: Ophiocordyceps sinensis (assembly GCA_012934285.1). Classification (NCBI taxonomy): domain Eukaryota; kingdom Fungi; phylum Ascomycota; class Sordariomycetes; order Hypocreales; family Ophiocordycipitaceae; genus Ophiocordyceps; species Ophiocordyceps sinensis. Next base: position 9,510,428 of record JAAVMX010000004.1, on the reverse strand, counting down.
GAGCATCCTTTTCCTCCGTAAACTCGGCGGCGGGCTTAGGAGCGGCTTCGGCTTTAGGTTTAGGGTCTAGGACCGCATCGTTTTCTCCCTTAGGGGCTCGGATAGGCTCGTCCACGTAGTCCGGGAGGTCTTCTAATAAGTCGATCTACGTGACCTACTCTAGTTGCTGCTTCTCTACCCCTTCGCGCTAGTCTCGACTAAAGAAGACCTTCTCGTTAAAAATAACGTATGACGTGTTAAAAAACGCGTTCCTCTATAGACTAAGGACCTAAATAAGGTACTGCGTGCTCGAAATATAGCCCGCAAGGTAGCCGATGTGTCCCTTTAAATCTAGCTTAGCCGAGGTCTTATTTAGCCTCTGCCTTATTATAGGAAAAGCCTTATAGCCGAAGCTGCGGATGTATTGCTTGCGAGGCTTAACGCGGATATAAGCTTATTCGGCTCTATTGTCTCGAAGCCACTCGTTAAGGCGCTATAGCGGCGGCTTCTACCCCTTAGACTTAACGGGTGTGCGATTAAGAAGGTAGACGGCTGCCTCTATCGCAAGAGGCTACATTGTGTGTAGAAAGCCTAATTAGGTAAGCAGCGTTGTTATAAGCTGCGTAACGATGCCCCCGGACCGTTCGGCATGTCCGTTCTAATAAGGATGCGAAGGGGATAAAGGTCTTACATCCGTCCCGGCCTTAAGTATTTCCCTAATGTATTCCTCTATTAGGAAAGCCGTCTCGCCGTTAGAGACTAGAAAGGCTATTGTAAGCCTGAATTTCGCGATGAGGGACTCCCTAAGGCCTCGAAAGATGCCCTAAAGGTCGGTCTTTTCATTGACCTTAAAGCAGTGCCGTATGCCTGTCTTAAAATACGTAAAAACGGCTATATTGTTAATGCCGTAATACGCTATTCCTAGGTAAAAGAGATTAAATAATACCGCGCTATAAGGTCTCTTCGGGTACGAGGGTTCTTAAGGTGCCCGCGAAATTAGGCGCTTGTTCTTCGTAGTGCTATAAACCTCGCAGTCGGTAAGGTCGATGCCTTAAAGCTTAATGATATTATCGTCTTAACCTCCGAAAAGATGCTATATCGCACCCTTTCCCGGATGGCCTATTCTTGCGTGCTAAAGCGCGTTAATAGTCCCTATTAGGGTCTCCGGATAGCGTCGAGGAGCCTTAATAAGGCCCTTTGACTTATAAACTACTAGAAACGCTCCGTTAAGCGCCTTAAGCGGCACCTAGGACTGTTCGTATAACCGAAACGTCGTAAACACGCAGCGGCCGGTAGGGTCGAAGAGCTAACCCGTGATATTGTTCTAAAGGTAGCCTTTCGCCGTGAACTTATCTATATAGATTACATTTATATGAAAACCCGGGATAAAGCGGGCTTTTTTAAGCGTTAAGACGAAACCTGTGTTTATAACGACCCGGGCTATTCTAATCGCCTCTACGCCTACCGTCTAAGTCCCGGAAAGAAGCCTCGAGCCCTATAAGTAGTCTATATCGATAAACTAAGAAGGGTCGTTGAAAATGTGTTTCGAGGCCCCTATATCCTAAAGGGTGCGGTCGTGGATGTTAGTCGACGTGTTACTAGCTGGAAAAGCTAATTCCTCGTTTATTGTAGCGAAAACGCCGTCTTCGAAGTTATTATAGCTTAAAGTAGCGAAAACATCGCCTCTAGGGGCAGACCTAAATCCCGCCGCGTTAGGATTTTCCTGCTTCTACGTATTAATCTTCGCCTTAAGACCTAGTTCTTTTTCTACTTTAGCTACGACCTTCCTAATAAGTTCCTCGTTAAGGGGCCTATTCTAAAAGCTCGGCTTCCGGTTAAAAGCATAAAAACAGCTCTTCTAATAAGGTTCGGCTCTATGTTTAGCAGGGTTAATGTAAGGTCTTTCGCACTATTTGCATTTTCCGTAGTTAGGGCGCGAACCTCGCTTCCCCTAACTACCTAAAGAATCCTTATTGCCGCTTAAGCTGCCGGTTTCCTTTCCATCCTTATCTCTGCCTTAGAAATTAGCAGGGAAAGTAGAGTTATCTTATTGCGTTAACCTTACTATAACTCGCTTAAGGAAGCTAGAAGCCACCCTATCGAAGGTTAGGACCTTACCGCCGTATTCCTCGGCTGCTGTATAGGTCTTTATCTATAAGTTAGACCACGTAGGATGCTACGTTAATATACAATCTAGGAATTGCTAGATAGCCTCCTTATTATCGCCCTAAGGGGACTTAAGGTCCTTGCAAAGGTTAAAGGCGTTAATAACGTTGCCGACCTAAGCACTAAGGTTGACCTTTTTAAGGTCTATAGCAAGCAGCTTTTAAAGAGTCTTTTCCGTAAACCTCTTCTCTGCCTACTTGCTTAGGTAAATACGGATAAAAAGCTTATAAAGCTTCGCACGAGCCGTAACAACGCCTATAATATAATAGTTGTATTCCTACGAGATGCTCGCTAAAACAAATAGGCTTATAGACTATAAAAGAGCCTACTGCCTATTATAGACCTTAAGGTCTCTTTTATATTTTAGGATAATAATCCTCTCGAAGTTACTAACGGAAATGCCTAGGCTCGTACTTTTCGTAGCCTTAAGGGCTATAGCCGATAGGATCGTCGGTCCTTCCTCCTTAGCCTCTTCTTCCTCCGGCTGACGAACCGGGGTTTCCTATAGCTAAGGGCGTGACTCTATAAGTTGCGTAGTGATTTAAGAAGTCACGCTAGACTCCCTTAGCGCTATAGTCGGTCCCTCTTTATCGTTAAAGACCGGCAAATCCGGCCTCCTCGGAACGATGTTCGAAAAGGGGTTAATATACGGCTAAATCTAATACAATTCGGCCATAGTCTTAACCTATATATACTAACGCGTCTAGTCCTTAGGCTTCCTAAGGATATATGTAGGCGTTATAGTTATGATTTTAGAAGACGGATTTGTATCTATAATTACGTAAGTTAAAGCTAAATAGCTTTTAAAAAAAGGCGATGTTGTTAAAGGGTCGAAACCGTAGTGATGGCTTTAAATAAATAGGTTAAGAATAAAGGCAAGACTTTAATCTAAAGCAGTCGGCGGCTTTTAATAAAGAGGAGGATTTAATCTCCTAAAAAGAAGCGTTGTTATAAAGCTACGGACTTTATCCCGGGCTTATAACTATTATAGTTACTAAGCGTAATGCATAAAGTCTTAGTGTGTGTAAAATGCTCTAATTCTTTAATCTAGAGGGGGACGCAGCCGGGGGTCTATATAGGTACCTAAACCTACTAGCCCTAACAGCTTCCTATACAAAAACAGTGGTTGGTTGTTCTAAATGACCGTAAAGCTACTTACCCCTATTTCTCGGCGAGTCCGGGTTCCGTTAGTCACTTAACGAGCCTACCCTTTAGTATGTGCCCCTATTTGCTACACTAACGCCAACGCGTACGGGAAATAAAGCCCTTATGCAATAAGGCTTGTGATAGGGAACCTTGCCTAGCCCCCCGACAGCCAATTAAAACAGTCGGGCTACTCGCCACACTAAGAAAATACCGTCCGACTACTTGTCCGACGTGGCCGCGACTAACTAAATCGACCGAAGCGAAGCCGGGCCGGGGGCGCCACGTGACCCGCACGTGCGGGGATGTGACGCGCCTAGTCGGCCTAAAACGACCGCAGTAGGAAGTGTGCAGGTTTTTCCTAGGGTCCTCCCGTTTCCTATACTAGCTAAGATCGGAGCACTAGGCCCGTTAGGGTAGCTAGAGTACTTTAATCAATCAATCAAAACCCCTTCTATAATAACGATGCAAAGAGCTATAGCTATGCAAAAGCCTATAAAATTGCTTTGCTAGACCTCTACTAAAAGATAAATTAAGGATGCTATTTACAGCCGAAATAGACTATTAATAAAGGAGATTCTTAATCCTTAACTATAAAGTAAGGTCTGTATTTAAAGAGAAAAGAACGGTTAGTAAGGTCTATTTAAAGTAGCAGTAATTAAAGGCTATAATATAATAATTGATATAATTAATAGACTATAAGTATTTAGGTTAATATATATACAACTATACTTCCGAGACGAAAAATCGGTACTACTATTAAAAGAACTCCTAGCTTTAAATTAAGACACACCGGAATATAATTCTCAAGATAATAAACTAATAGAAGAATGTAAAACTATGCAAAAACCTCCTCGTATGCCCCGAAAACGTAGTCGCCTACCTAGTGCGAAAAACAAACTAAAGAATTCATAGTTCTTAGCTAAGAAAGAATTTAATATATACGATCTTATACTTAAACTCCGTGCCGATAGCGTAATTACAACAGCCGGTAAACTATTCGAAAAATCTAATATAAAAGAGATTAACGACCTTATTATTCGTAGTGTGTTTAGTTTCGAATAATATAACGAAGAAAAACATAGAGGGCATTAAATCTTCCGTTCTCGGATAGTTAAAGAGGTTAAAGGACGTAATACTAAACTATACGAAAAATCGAGACTAGTAATTTAAGGCTATAGTAATATTAAAAAGACATCTATACTTATATAGTTACTAACTATCTAACGAGTTAATTAACGTTTAATTCTAGCTTATATAGGTAGAATGCTTAAAGAATACGGAATAATATTATCTCTACGAGACATTACCTAAGCATATCACTAGGCTAATATAGAGTTATCCTAAATAATCCTAATAGCTTTGCCTGCTAAACTAGTAAAGAAGTATCCGAAAGGCATAATTATCTATATGATTAGACCTTTATATAGCATTGCGGAATCCGGACTATACTAGTTTAATATAAACTATAGTTACTATATTAAAGAGCTTTATATAGCTTATTTAATATACGACGTATACTTACTTATTTCTAACTATAGCCCTCCTATACCTTTTAGAATCGTCGGGATGTAGACAGACGATACGTTAATGCTCGGGACTTAGAGTTTTTTAGACTACGAAGAAAAAGAGCTCTAGAAAGCATAATATAGAGCTAAACCGAAAACTATAATAACTGCTAGACAATTCATAGACTTTAACGGCGCGAAATTAACCCTATAATACGATAGAAGTATGCTACTATAATAGAAGGGTTAAGCAGCTAAGATTAAAACCGTAAAACTATAGGCTATTAACCACGCGTAAAGGTATATAGAGCAACGTGCTCGTAGTATATACGTTGTATCTATCTATTAACCGGAAGCATCGTTTAATATCTCTATTACTGCTTAAGTTTAAAACCTAGATTAAAAAGACTGTATAATCTTAAATAAGAGACTATAGTAGCAACTAGATAATTAATAACGTAGACTAATATATCTTCTAATTAACCTCGCATCGGCTAAGCTTTTAGTCTTTACCGATAGATCGTTTATAAATAATAAAAACTTATCTTTATAGCTTAGATTCGTTATTGCTTTAGTTTACGAGACCGACCGAATAAATAAGTAATTTTCGATTAAAGGCAATATTGTCTACTAAAACTCTACGAAATGCAAACGAGTTACCTAAAGCGTCCTTACATCGGAAATCTACGGTATAGTAAACGGATTCGACATTAGGATATCTCTTAATCTAACTCTTAAGATAATTAAGGATCGCCTTAGTCTTCCTCTAGTTCTATTAATTATCTATACTAATTCGTACTTATTATATAAATGCCTTATTAAACTAGGTACTATAAAGGAGAAAAGATTAATAATTAACATTATGACTTTACGATAGTTATACGAACACCGTAATATTATAGAAGTCCGATAGATTAACGGAGCCGATAACCTAGCGAATACAATAACAAAAGCATTACTAAACTAAGCCTTTAAACGTTTCGTCGATATAAACAAATTAACTATTAGAATAGAAGGGTTTATTATTCGACTATAACCCTTCTAATACATTCTTTCTTTTAACGGTTATATATTTATAATACTATATAATAATACAACGAACTATTCTAATATAACGAATAGTCGATTTTATTATACATTTTTATTTCCTTTTTAAAGAAGGGTAATATTTTAAGATAATTGTCACTGTGCTAGGTTATATCACATGTTATCCCACGTGACCTCCACATCGTATATATTGACATTTAGACCTAGTCTATAGCTGTGTCCCTTCGTGGATTAATAACAATCATTATTGCGAAGCTAGGCTAGGATTTATAAGACTTAGGTAGCTTACGCGGGCTCTCGACCTAAAGGACCACCCGGGGGACTACTAGCGGCCCGTGCATCGCTGTGCGGCCTATAGGGCACCCGAAGCTAGTTGGAAAAGGGGCTTAGAAAAGGGGCTTAGAAAAGGGGCTTGGAAAAGGGGCTTGGAAAAGGGGCTTAGAAAAACGGGCTTAGAAAAACGGGTTTAGAAAAAGAGGCTTAGAAAGGGGCGTGGAAAAGAGGCTTAAGAAAACAGGGCTTTAGAAAAAGGCGTGGGAAAAAGGCTGGGAAAAAGGCTAGGCAGGAATAAGGAAATAGGGGGCTATACCTTAAACTCAGACATTTAGGTAGAACGCTAAAGGGGGCTACTAATCTAGGAGGGATAGGACTGCCTATAAAAGGGGGCAATCCCCTTTAGTAAGGCAATGAGAAGTTAGAGATTAATTAATCACTTCTATATTATATTTCCTGCGTATATAAGATTTAAATAGCTCTATATAGACTATCTACGTCTTCGACCCCCTTTTTAGTCTTTAACTTCTATATATATAGCGTATATCTCTCTTCTCGAGAGTTATAAGCCTAGGAGGAATAGAGTTCCTATAACTTCCGGACACTACGTAATAGTATACTATATACTAATTATTACTACGGTTATATAGCACCTTATAAATTGCTTTAAGATAAACGACTAATATACTCTTCGGCTTATGCCTCCGACGATATAGTTCCTTTACTCTTTAGCAGGAGTATCTTAGACCTACGAATACTTAATATATTACTATATAATACACCTATAGAGAAGACCTAGCGTATAATCCTTACGGGCCCGGAGGACTAGGACAAATAGATAAAGGAAATAAAGGCTTAAGTAGATTAGACTATCTATAACCTTATCTTCTCGGACGAATAATAGCCTCTAAAGCCCCTTATTCAACCGAGATATACTAACTTTATAAAGGAAGCTATAAGCTTTGCCTAATTAAGTGCCTTAAAATAAAAAGCTTATATAGCATTAATCTATAACTATAAGAGTCTCCGGAAGGAATATCTATATAAAACGAAGCTTATTATAGCTACCTAAATAACGATTTTAGAGTCTATTATAGCTGCTAAGCTTTTAGCTCTACGAAATAATAGGACCTTTCGATAGTAGATAAAGAAGCTAGAAACCTCGATAGCCCTATCTTTAGGTTATATAACCGACCGGATCCGGAAGAGATATACGGCCTACTTATAAGTGTTTCTAACTAAGACTTCGAAAATAGAGATATCGGCCTAGCTAGGTAAGTAGGAAGAAACCGTAGAGGAAGCTAATTAGTATTTCTTTTCTAAAGCTATCTTTAGGCAATAGCTAAAGGATATTGCTATACGAGTTTAACCCCTAAGTGATAGATACTCGTTTATATTCCGGGGAGCTAGTAGGGAAATCGACGAAGCAGTAGCTTAAGTATAGCAGTAAGCAGCCCTTTTAGTCTAAAGGGTTTACCTAAGAGAAGTTATATAAGCCCCGTTTACGGTTAAATAGACTATTTAGTTAATATCCCGGAAGATTAAGGAAATAGTCGAAGAGATACTATAGGCCTAAACCTAGAAATATTTAAAGGTTAGACGAGGAAGTGTCTATTAGACTAAAAAACGGGGAAATAGTAAGGATATAGATACCCTTAAGGCAAAACGGGGAAATAGTAAGGATATAAATACCCTTAAGGCAAAACGACTAAAAATCTTATGCCCGGCTTATAAGAAGATTAGGCACCTTTTAGTAAGATGCTAGACGGTATTTAAATATTTATAGCTTAATAGACGAAATCCTTTCCTTAAAAACCTAAAAACGGTTTAGAATTCCCTCTAAGAGAACCTAGGCCTATAGAAAAAGATCGATGAGATTAAGGCTAAGGTTAGAGCCTCTCTATAATAGCAATCATAGGGGCAAGAGTAGGTTATACAGTAGTTACTAAGGGTAGACCGAGTTAAGAGAAGAACCTAAGGAAAGATAGTAGGAATAGGAAATCTAGCTTTTATATTTAAAACTTTAGAAGCCCCCCTTAAACCTTCGGAATATCTACTTCGGAAATTATCTATTTTAGACTTAAGAGCCTCTTTATACGTCTATAACGACCTTTCTCCATTCCGCTCCTTTAAAAAGGCCCGAAAAGAGTTCTTAATAGCCGGGGATTCTTTAGTATAAATAGAATACTATAGGAAGGTAAATTATCTTATAAAGATACCTTCCGGTTACCGGGTGCTTCGACTAAAGAAGGTTGCCTATTATTTAGGCTTTTCTATTAGTCTAGTCTCCTTCTAGCTACTCTAAGAAAAAAGGATATACTAGGATATAATCCGAGACCTTACGAAGCTAATTAAAAACAACGAGGTTATCGGACTAATCGAATAGAAATACGGCTAGTTTATTATAGAATACCGACCTAATAACCCGGCTTCGACCTTAGGCTAGGCTGCCTTTCCGGCGGCAAAGAGGGCTAGTTCTAAAGACCTTCTACCGGCTGCTAAAGGAGACGGGAAGCTCTAGTATGTAAGACTCGGCCACCTAGGACCTTTAGCCCTTTATAAGCTCGGAATTTAATAAGGAGTCTATATTTAAGGGCTAAAAATAGTTAAGTGCGAATTTTACGGTTAGGGGAAAGCTAGAAGATAAGTTTCTAAAAGAACGCCTTCTCGGCCTTCGAAACTATATAAAGAGATCTAGATAGATTAGATAGATATAGCCCGGGATTAAGAAAACTTTATAAAGGTTATATTTATTACTAACGCTTTCTTAGGAATAGTTTTTCCTTACTTTTTATAGACCTATTATAGTAAGCATAATTAGTCTACTTTATAGGACTTTATAAACTAGATAAAGAACTATTATAGCCTCGAGGTTAAGAAAATTAGGTCCGATAGAGAGTTATTTATAAAGAATATCTTAGCCTAGCTTTAGAAAAAGGGTATTTTACCCCTTCTATCGGCATTAAACACCTAAGCCTAAAACGGAGGAGCCGAGAGATTAAGGGGTATTACAATAGAAAAGGCTCGAACTATAAGACTAGCAGTAAGTCTACCTTACGACCTTTAGAGAGAAATAGTCGAGTTAGTATGCTACCTTCGGAACCGGACCCTAAGGGACCCTAAGGACGGCTTAGAAGACTAGGAGTCTCCCTTAGATAAGTTTACTAGAAAAAAGGCCTCTCTAGCCTACCTTCGAGCCTATAGGTATAAGGCCTACGCTATAACGCCTAACGCCTAGCTAAAAAGGAAGAAGAAGAAGAAACTAAATCCTTAAGCGTGTATAGGGTTCCTAATCGGTTATAGGTCTATTATTATCTTCCGTATGTAGGTACTAAGCCTAAAGAAGGATATATTCACTTAGGATATAGTATTCGACGAATATAGCTACTTCGACGGAAAAGGAGAATAAGTTCCCCTTTTAGAAAGCACTCGATAGCTTATTTAGAGGAGAGATATACCCTCGGAGACTTAAGCTAATAAGGAGGCCCTCGACGAAGAAATAGACGAAGAAACCGATATTAAAGAAGTTTAAGGCAACGAGGACGAAATATAGGAAAAAGACCCGGAAGAAGACCTAAAGGAAGCATAACTAAACGATAAAGACCTTAAGAAAGCAATCGAGCTTAAAGAGCCTACTTATCCCCGTCCTACCCGTTAGAGGACTTAAAAGAAGCCTTTCTAGTACATCTTTTAGTTTCTACCCCTAAGGGGGTAGGGGGAAATACAACCTCAAAAGAATTTCCGGCAGCTTTTCTATCCCTACTTTAATAAGTTTAAGAAACAGCAGCTTTAATAAGGGTAGAACTAAAAGGACCGAATGCAGTACCTTTATTAAGGGCTAGCCTCTGCCTAAAGGACCGGTTTTCGGACTTTAGACTTACCCCTATCTAAGATAGAGTCTATAGAGCTTTTACAGCCGGGAGACTGTTTAAACGCTAAGAAAAGAAGAAGGTCTATAAAAGAGCTCTCCTAGAACCGCCTTAGACTTAGTCATAGCTGTAAAACCATCTATATAAAGAGCAGTTTATTTAGGCTTAGAAAGACTACCTAGCCTTATACATAGAGATAGGTTCCTTCTAGGAAGTCTTATAGGCTTTAGTAAAGGGCCACTAGGTCTTAGGCTATAAATAGGTCTTTATTTATAAAATAGACAAACATAGGTACCTTTAGAAGTATAAAGCTTGCCTAATAGTCTATAGAAATTAATAGGAGAAAGGGGACCTTCTAATAAAAGCTATAACCTTAGCCGGGATGTCTTTTAGGGCTCTAATAGCTATAGCAGCCGAGTACGACCTCGAATTAGACTAAATAGATACGGTAAACGCCTTTATAAACTGCCCTTTAGACGAGGACGAAGTCGTCTATATACGGATGCCCCCTAGGGTTTAAAAGGAAGGTAGGATTATATAGCTCCGGAAGGCCTTATACGGTCTACATAGGTCTCCCCTCCTCTAGCAATAGCACCTTACATCGTCTCTCGAGACCTTAGGCTTTAAAAAGGTTCCCTAAGAGCCTTATGTTATAATAAAAGGAGCTATAATCGTCTTCTTCTATATAGACGATATTATCTAGGCCTACCGAAAGGAAGACTAATAGATAGCCGAGGAGGCAAAGCAAGGTCTATAAGAAAGATATAAGATAACCCTTCTAAGAGAACTAAAGTGGTTTTTAGGCATTCGAATTCTACGAAATAGAAGCTAATAGACGATCTAGTTAATATAGGATGCCTATATCGATAAGGTAGCTTATAAGTTTCTACTAGACTAGCTAGAATAAAGAGCTTTAGCTACTCCGATGCTAGAAGAAGAGCTTTTGCTATCTCTATCGACCTTCTACGCAATAGAATAAGAAAAACACGCTTACCTTTAGAAGGTCGGGTTACTACTATTTGCAGCAATTTCGACTAGGATCGATATAGCCTTTACCGTTTCCCGGCTAGCCTAGTATAACTAGAATCCCTCTATAAAGCACTAAGAGGCAGTAGACCGAGCTATTCTCTACCTTTACTCGACTAAAAGCCACGGACTACGCCTAGGAGGATATAAGCAGAAAGGGGCTAAGATATTCCTCTATTTTAGCAATGCCTCCTTTGCCGATAACTTAATCGATTAGAAAAGCTCTTAGGGATATATTATATCTCTATTTAGAGGCTATATAGCCTAGAAAGCGTCTAAATAGGCAATAGTCACAACGTCGAGTATAGAAGCAGAAATGCTAGCTCTTTTAGAGGCAGTAAAGGAGGCTATTTTCCTTAGCCGGTTGCTTACGTCTTTATAGCTTTAGATTCCGACCCCTTTAGTCCTAGAGTGTAATAACACTTAGACTATTAGGTTATTTATAGAAGAAAACAATAAGCTATTAACTAGGCTTAAGCACGTTAATATTTATTAGCACTAGCTATAATAGGAGGTCTAGTAGGGACTTATCTCGCTCCGGTAGATTCTAATAGTAGAGATAAAGGCTAATAGGCTTATAAAGGCCCTTCCTAAGCAAAGACTAGCTGTATTCTTATAGTAGGTTAGGCTAAAAGATATTAGAGAAAGAATCCGACTAAAGGCCCGCTAAGAGGACCTTCTAGAAATAATACTAGCTAGTAGGCTAGCTAGGTGCGAGGCAGCCGAATAGCAGTAGGGCGACTCTCCCTCTATCTAATTAGTCTTAAAAACCGCCTAAGGGAATAACCTTAGGATAAGACCCCTAACTTAGCGGGCAAGGAGTTTAATCTAGTTTCTAGAACTTAAGGAGTTAGTCTATTATCTATAGAGCTCTTAGGGGGTAACTACCTATTCTACGGTCCTAGGCGGTAAGTAAGGCTATAAGTGTCCTCCCTAGCTAACTATACAACTAAAGTCCTAGACCTATAGATAGCTATACCCCTTTTAAAAGGGGCAGGCTATAGCTAAGGGGGTGTATTGCGAAGCTAGGCTAGGATTTATAAGACTTAGGTAGCCTAGGCGGGCTCTCGACCTAGAGGACCACCCGGGGGACTACTAGCGGCCTGTGTATCGCTGTGCGGCGTATAAGGCACCCGAAGCTAGTTTAAAAGAGGGCTTAGAAAAGGGGCTTAGAAAAGGGGCTTAGAAAAGGGGCTTAGAAAAAGGGCTTGGAAAAAGGGGCTTAGAAAAACGGGTTTAGAAAAAGAGGCTTGGAAAAGGGGCGTGGAAAAGAGGCTTAAGAAAACAGGGCTTTAGAAAAAGGCGTGGGAAAAGGCTAGGAAAAAGGCTAGGCAGGAAAAAGGAAATAGGGGCTATGTCTTAAACTCAGACATTTAGGTAGAACGCCAAAGGGGGCTACTGATTTAAAAGGGACAGGACTGCCTATAAAAGGGGGCAGTCCCCCTTAGTAAGGCAGGGAGAAGTCAGAGATTAATCAATCACTTCTACACTATATTTCCTGCCTGCATAAGATTTAAACAGCTCCATACAGACTGTCTGCGTCTTCGACCCCCTTTTTAGTCTTTAACTTCTATATGCACAGCGTATATCTCTCTTCTCGAGAATTATATACCCCCCCTTAAGCTTATTCTCTTATAGTTTAATCTACTATTTTATCCTATTGCCCTTAATTAATAATCTCGCTATCTTACCCCTTTCTTTTCTAATCTCCCCTCTTCGCGACGTAAGTCCGCCTCCTCGCCGGACCCCTTCGACTAAGTTTTCCTCGATTATTAGAATTTTCCCGATATAAATACGCCGTCTTAACGTAAATTATATAGATTTCCCTCCTTACCCTTCCCTTACTTTTACCCTATCCTATTGCCTTATAATCTATAATAACCGACTATATAAAGGCCGATCCTCCGTCCGCTACCCCGGCCGTTACCCCGCTAGCTCTTACCGACCTAAAGCCTTAGACTAAGTACGTTTCCTACTACCCCCGCCTCGCTGCCCTTCTTTAGGCCTAACGGCTTATATTTAGCACGTTCGCCTATATTTAGGCTAACGCTACTTACGACTTCCGCGCCCTTTAGATTAAGGCCTTTGCTTAACTTAATATTGCTTACGTTAAGTTAGATATAGGAGTGCTTATCGCTTAAGAGCACGTAGCCGTTGCCTAAAAGCACGCTACCGATCTTTAGCGTTAGCTTAACCGCGCTACGTCTTATCTCCTTATCTTAACCGAACGCGATGCGGCTTAGGACTAGGCCTTTGCCCCCGCCCCCGCCCTTACCCCTACCCGTTCCCGTATAGCCGACCCTAAGAGGTTCGCCGGCGACTCTAGCACTTAAAAGCAACGTTAGGAGGCTTTCTAGACCTAGCGCAACGGCCTTGCTATTAAGCTCCGTTAGGACGCCGCCTTATACCTTACGGAGTAGGATCGTATTCTCTATATAGCTAGCTAGCTTACCGGCCGGGCCGCCTCTATTATCGCTAGCGTTCTTTAAGACGTCCTCGATAATAAGTCCTTTGCCGATTAGTAGTATACTACTATTAAAGCTCTTACCGACGACCTTAGCCTTATCTTTAATACTAATTTCACCTATGCTTAGTTAAAGGCCGACTTTAATGCCTTATCGATAAAGAATATTTCTTAGCCGGACTTTTATTCGAAGTTTACCTAGCTTTAAGCCGACTTATTGTTTAACGGTATTGCTTACGTCGCTTACCTTTATTTAAAGGGCTTTATTAGACTTACTAACGCCGCCGCTCTATAGGTCGAATGCCCGGCCTATAACGACTTTACGGCCTAGGCTAAGATATATTCTACGCTTTAGGATAACTAGCAGCGTATTAAGGCCTATTCTTAACTCTAGCCGCCTTATAACCCCGCTTACACTAGCCCTACCTCGCCCGCCTTACCCGTGTCTCCTGCCGGTAACCTAATATAGCTCGATACATTCCGGGCCTAGCTTACTAACGCTAAGAAGCAACGGCGGTTCGAGAACCGTCTTTGCCTCTACTACGCTTAGCCGGCTACCGCTACCTATTCCGCCCGGACCTACCTTAATAAGGGTATCGGTGTTAATCCCGGCGCTAACCCTAGCGCTAGTCCTAGCGCCGGTTCCGGCTTAAGCCGCGGCCGTAGCCGTAGTAGCGGTACGTTTGCCCTACGTTTACTTAAAACCCCTCCCCCCCGCTATTAGGTTCGCGTTATTAAGCAAGGCTTTATCGAAGGCGAAGTAGACGACCTCCCCGCCTCTTCCCTATCCTTAGGAAATACGTAGCTCCCTCGCCTTATTACGCGATAGAGCTCTTAGTATCTAAGTTTATAGCTTCGTTCGATACTAAGGAGGATCTTTACCTCCCCGCGGGAATATAACCGCGTGCTTTACTTATGCCTTTATCCCTTATATCCGCCGATATCGTTATAAGTGCTTTAGTCGACTCCGGCTATTCCGGATACGCCTTTATACACGCTTAGACCGCGCACCGCTTTACCCTTCCTATCCGCTAACTCTAATTCCCGCGCCGGCTTTCTCTCGCCGATAGTAGCGACTGCGAGTCTAGCTTTATTACCTATTACGCCTTTTCGGTCTTTTAGATTAGCGCTTATACTAAGTCTATCTACTTCTTTCTTACGAAGCTTAGCTACGAGGTTATTCTTAGCCTCCCTTAGCTACGCTAGCACGACCCTGTTATTAGCTAGCGCGGTAACTCCCTTTCCTTTTAATCCCCCTTTTTTCTAGCCTCTTATCTCTTAGAATATTAGCCTTATCTTATCCTAAGCATCTCGGCTACCTTTACCCGCCTTGCCCGCCTTATCCCGGCTTCCTTTATCCTTATTTCGGAAGGAATATAATTAATAAATATAATTCGTTTTCCCCCCGCTCCTTCTATCGGAGATTTTAATAATAGGGGCGAGCCCCCTACCGCGCCTTTACCTACCTTTGCCCTAAGGGGGTTTCCCTTTAGTCCCTCCGTCGAGGATTCTAACGATAAGGGCGAGCCTTTTACTACTATAATCTCTATTCCCGCCGCTGCGATCCTTATTCCCGCCCGTCCGGCCTTAGCCTATCCTCCGACCTTTATCTATTCCGTCTGCTTTAGCGACGCTCTCGAGTTTATTCCCCTATCCCTTAGCCCTTCCCTCTCTACGTTCTTTAAGGATGCTCTTAACGTAGGTAAACCCGCTTATCTAAACTCCTCCCGCTAGGTTAACGACGCTAACTCTAACTCCGGCTATAACTCTAACTCCCCGGCTACCTTTTACCCTCCCCGCTACGTTCGACCTCCTTACCTTTATCCCGTCTATAAGACCGCTAGCTACCGCCGCCTTATATTACGGCCGAGTCGTAAGACTATTAGACCCCGGCCCTTCCGCTTTTCGTCCCCCGACGACTTAGCGTTTAACATCCGGATACTTAACGTTAATACGATAGTAATATTCTACCGGTAGCCCGAAGTCTAGACCTCTTAGACCTCGATTAAGGCTCTTACCGCCGAGCCTTTGCCTACCGAGCCCCCGCTACCTATCGACTAAGGGATCCTTAAGGACCTCTATTAGGCCGTTTTAACTAGATATATAGATGCTAAGGACGCGAAAGCCTGCCTTAACCCCCGCCTTTATAACTTTATCGATAACTACCTTAATAAGATCTGCCTTAATAAGATCTCCCTTAACGATATCGCTAAAATCTTTAGGAAGTAAGAGAAGGTCTTTTATACGCTCGACGAGCTTTAAGCTAAGGTCCTTAAAGAGCTCTACTATATAATTTATATATAGCTTAAGAGCGAGGCCGATAAGCTCGCTCTTTACTATACCGTTAATACTTAAATTAACCTTAAAGAGGGAATATAACCTCCTTATTTCTACCCCCGCCCTTTTAACGAAGCTAAGAACCGGATCGTCCGCGCGTACGTTAACGAGGAGCTTAGGAAGGGCTTTATCTATCGCTCTACCTCCCCCGCTATTGCCCCTATTATACTCGCCCGTAAGCCGGGCGGGGGCGTTCGTTTTTACGTTAACTATCGCGGCTAAAATAAGGCTATAATTAAGAACTATTTCCCTTTGCCTTTTACTTACGATACCCTCGCCTATATCCGGAAGGCGAAGTTTTTTACTAAAATCGACGTTATTATAGCGTTTAATCGCCTTTGTATTGCTAAAGGACATAAGTAAAAGACCGCATTCGCTATACGGTATAGGCTTTTTAAGTATTATATTACCCCCTTTAGCCTTACCGCCGCTTTATCCTACTTCTAGAGTTTTATTAATACGGCCTTTTACGGCATCCTTAATAAGTTCTACTCTACCTATCTAAACGACGTTTTAATCTTCTTAGAGATATAGGAGGAGCATTAGGCCTACGTTAACGCGGTTCTTAAGCGCTTTAATACCGCCGGCCTCTAGCTTAACCTAGATAAATATAACTTTTATATTACTAAGACTAAGTACCTTAGCCTAATTATCTTAGATAAAGGCGTTCGCATAGACTTTAAAAAGGTTCGTACGGTCTTAGACTAGCCTGCCCTTTCCTTTATTAAAGACCTTTAGCGCTTCTTAGGATTCGCTAATTTTTATCGGCGTTTTATTCGCGGCTTTTCTAAGCTTGCGAACCCTTTAAACGCCTTTACTAAGAACTCTGCCCCTTAGATGTAGTCTCCCGCTTACGCCTACGCCTTTAAAGCCCTTAAGCACGCCTTTACTACCGCCTTAGTCCTCGCATACTTCGACCCTTATCGTAAGACTATAGTTTAGATAAATGCTTTCGACTAAGCCGCCGGGGGTATGCTAATATAGCTCCTCGACGATAGTCGTTACTATCCGGTTGCTTTCTTCTCGTTAAAACACTCCGCTTAAGAGTATAATTACGAGATCTATAATAAAGAACTCCTCGCGATTATAAAATCTCTCGAGGAGTAGCGCCTTAAGCTTAAGGGCTTACCTAAGTTTAAGATAGCCTTAGACTATAAGAATCTTTAGTATTTTATAACTATAAAGCTTCTTAACTAGCGATAGGCCCGCTAGGCCGAATTCCTTAGTCGTTTTAATTTTAAGATCGTCTTCTAGCCCGGCTCTTAAGCTATTCTCCCTAACGCTTTTAGCCGCTTGCCTAGCTCCCGCCTACTCTACCTTACCGACCGAGCCGACGAAAGGATTAACTACCGATATTAGTTTATCCTCCCTAAGTCTAAGGTTAACGCCTCCCTCTACCCGAATACTACTACCGCTTTTAATACCGTTAAGGAGTCTAATTTATTTATAAATATAATTTATAAATATAATTCCGACTGCTTTAACCTCTACGCCTTCGACGACTTTAAGCCGATCGATAACCTTATCGACCGGGCCTATTCCTCCTCCCCGCTTATCTCCGCTATTCGCGTAGCTCTTTAGTCCCCTTAGCCCCGCTAGCCTTACCCCCTCTAAGCCCCCCTCCGCTCGATCCTTAAGACCGCTCTCTCTAAGGTCTAAGGCCGGTTTTATTTCTAAGGCCGGCTCTTCGTTCCCTTTAACGACGCCTTAATTCTTTAGATCCTCGTCCGCGCTTATACCCCCCCTTTGCCGGCTACCTTAAACGTACGAAGACCGCTAGCCTCTACCGCCGGTCCTATATCTAGCCCGGCATATATAAGTCTATTTCTAGCTTCGTGCGGAATTATTATATATGCCTATGCGCTAAATCCCCTCGTTCCTCCCCCTAAGGCCTGCTCTAGCCCTTAAGTATTCCCTTCGCTTTATAGACCGATATATCTATCGACTTTATTACCAACCTCCCTATCTACCGCTATAATAGCGTTAAGTTTTCTAATATCCTTATTATCGTCGACCGCCTTACGAAGATACGCTACTATATCCTAATACCCTTAATAACTATTAAAAACGTTATTAACGCGTTTATTTCCCGCGTTTAGTCCCTCTATAGTACCCCGGCCTTTATTATTAGCGATTATAGCACTTAGTTTATTTCGGCTTTTTAGCAAAAGCTTAGTTATCGCCTTAGTTACCGCTTTTACCTTAGCTCCGCCTACTAACCTTAGACCGACGGTTAGACCGAGATGTTAAACGCTTAAATAAAGGTTTACCTTCGTTATTATACTACCTACCTTTAGGACGATTAGGTCGACCTCCTTCCCTTCGCTAAGTTTACTACTAATAATTAAGTCTTTAAATCTACCGGCCTCTCCCCTTTCTTTACTAACTATAGCTTCTACCCGAAGCTTAGCACTAAGCCCTTTAGTCCCCCCCCGCCCGGCATAACCCCCTAGCAGCGGAAGGAATACCTCTACGGTAACGCGCTCGCTTCCCGCCTCTAGCGTATCTCTAACTTCCTCTACGATACGATCGAGGATACCTAAGCTACTTAAGCTTACTACGCGGACGCCCGGCGGACTCCCGCCCTAGCGTATTAGCCCGGCGATATAGTATTCTTTAGCACCCGCTAGATCTAGACCCTCCGCTTTATAAAGAAGCTCGACTATAAGCGGGAGGGCCTATATAAGGTCCTTAAGGTATATAAGACGGCGTATCTTCTTCGCCTCCCTAAGGGCAGCCGCCTCTACCTTATTATTTATTTCTCCCTCCTTACTAAGACCTAAGAGCCCCCTTTGTCCGGCTAGTCGGAGCTTAACGTCCGGCCTATAGATAACGGCGTTCTTCTTTCCCCTAGCGACGACGACGGCGATAACGCGTACCTCGAGTAGGAGTTTTCTTCTATCCTCGCGTAACGCTAATACGCATCCGGGAAGATTAAGTATTACGTTTAATAGCGTTATAGCCCCTTTATATAGGAGGACTCCTTTTGCCTTAACGGCTGCTAGGACGACCTTAAGGCCTTTTACGCCTTTAACCCGACTTAGCCTAAACCGGCCTTTTGTACGGCCTTCCTTACGTCTTTACCTTCGCCTAAGTAATAATAAGTATAATTTATTAATATAATTTACGTTACGACGGCATCCGTTAGATTCTTAGTTTTACCTTTTATTTCTCCTTATTCTTCTCTCCTTCTATGTTAGGCCCGCTTTTAGGACCGGTTGACATAGATTTCCTTTGTTTTTATTAACCTATTGCCCCCTTTAGGCGTTCGAGTCGAACGCCGATTTAAAGGGGATATACTATTACGGTATTAGGTTATATTATATATTATCCTACGTGACCTTTATATCGTATACATAGACATTTAGACCTATTCTATAGCTGTGTCCCTTCGTGGATTAATAATAATCATATACCCCCCCTAAGCTTGTTCTCTTATATTATATTTCTTAAGGATATTCCTAACGTAGGTAATCCCGCCTATCCGGACTCCTCCCGTTATATTAACGACGCCGACTCTAACTCCGGCTATAATTCTAACTCCTTAGCTACCTTTTACCTTTATCGCTACGTTCGACCTCCTTGCCTTTATCTTATCTATAAGACCGCTAGCTACCGCCGCCTTATATCGCGGCTAAGTCGTAAGACTATTAGACCTTAGCCCTTCTGCTTTTTGTCCTTTAACGACTTAGCGTTTAACGTTTAGATACTTAATATCGACGGGATAGTAATATTCTACCGGTAGCCTAAAGTCTAGACTATTTAAACCTTAATTAAGGCCTTTACGTTAAGCTATTGCCTACCGAGCTTCCGCTACTTATTGATTAAGATATCCCTAAAGACTTTTATTAAGCCGTTTTAACTAAATATATAGACGCTAAGGATGCGAAAGCTTACCTTAACCTTCGCCTTTATAGCTTCGTTAACGACTACTTTAATAAGATCTGCCTTAATAAGATCTCCTTTAACGATATCGCTAAATTCTTTAAGAAGTAAGAAAAAGCCTTTTATACGCTCGACGAGCTTTAGGCTAAGGTCCTTAAGGAGCTTTACTATATATTCTATATATAGCTTAAAAGCGAGGCCGATAAGCTCGCCTCTTACCGTACCGTTAATACTTAGATTAATCTTAAGGAGGGAATATAACCTCTATATACCCGCCTTTACCCTTTTAGCGAAGCCGAGAACTAGATCGTCTACGCGTACGTTAACGAATAGCTTAGGAAAGGCTTTATCCGCCGCTCTACCTCCTTTACTATTACCTCTATTATATTTACCTATAAGCCCGACGGAGGCGTCTATTTTCACGTTAACTATCGTAGCTTAAATAAGGCTATAATTAAGAACCGTTTTCCCTTACCTTTTATCTACGATACCCTCGCCTATATCCGGAAGGCGAAGTTTTTTACTAAAATCGACGTTATCGTAGTATTTAACCGCCTTTATATTGCTAAAGGATATAAGTAAAAGACCGCGTTCGCTATATAATATAGGCTTTTTAAGTATTATATTACCCCCTTTAGCCTTACCGCCGCCCTATCTTACTTCTAGAGTTTTATTAATACGGCCCTTTACGGCATCTTTAATAAATTTTACTCTACCTATCTAAACGACGTCTTAATCTTCTTAAAGACGTAGGAGGAATACTAAGCCTACGTTAATGCGGTTCTTAAGCGCTTTAACGCCGCCGGCCTTTAGCTTAACGTAGATAAGTATAATTTCTACGTTACTAAGACTAAGTACCTCGGCTTAATTATCTTAGATAAAGGCATTCGCATAGACCTTAAAAAGGTTCGTACGGTCTTAGACTAGCCTGCCCCCTCCTTTATTAAAGACCTTTAGCGCTTCTTAAGATTCGCTAATTTTTATCGGCGTTTTATTTACGGCTTTTCTAAGCTTATAAACCCTTTAAACGCCCTTACTAAGAACTCTGCCCTTTAGATCTAGTCTCCCGCTTACGCCTACGCTTTCGAAGCCCTTAAGTACGCCTTTACTACCGGCTTAGTCCTCGCATACTTCGACCCCTATCGTAAGACTATAGTTTAAATAGATGCTTTTAACTAAACCGCCGGGGGTATGCTAATATAGCTCCTCGACGATAGTCGTTACTCTTCTTCTCGTTAAAACACTCCGCTTAAGAGTATAATTATAAGATCTATAATAAGGAACTCCTCGCGATTATAAAATCTCTCGAGGAGTAGCGCCTTAAGCTCGAAGGCCTGCCTAAGTTTAAGATAGCCTCGGATTATAAGAATCTTTAATATTTTATAACTATAAAGCTCTTAAACTAGTAATAGGCCCGCTAGGCCGAATTCCTTAGTCGTTTTAATTTTAAGATTATCTTTTAGCCCGGCTCTTAAGCTATTCTCCCTAACGCTTTTAGCCGCTTGCCTAGCTCCCGCCTACTCTACCTTACCGACCGAGCCGACGAAAGGATTAACTACCGATATTAGTTTATCCTCCCTAAGTCTAAGGTTAACGCCTCCCTCTACCCGAATACTACTACCGCCTTTAATACCGTTAAGGAGTCTAATTTATTTATAAATATAATTTATAAATATAATTCCGACTGCTTTAACCTCTACGCCTTCGACGACTTTAAGCCGATCGATAACCTTATCGACCGGGCCTATTCCTCCTCCCCGCTTATCTCCGCTATTCGCGTAGCTCTTTAGTCCCCTTAGCCCCGCTAGCCTTACCCCCTCTAAGCCCCCCTCCGCTCGATCCTTAAGACCGCTCTCTCTAAGGTCTAAGGCCGGTTTTATTTCTAAGGCCGGCTCTTCGTTCCCTTTAACGACGCCTTAATTCTTTAGATCCTCGTCCGCGTTTATACCTCCCCCGTTACCGGCTGCCTTAGACGTACGAAGACCGCTAGCCTTTACCGCCGGTCCTATATCTAGCCCGGTATATAAAAGTCTATTTCTAGCTTTATACGGAATTATTATATATGCCTACGCGTTAAATCCCTTCGTTCCTCCCCTTAAGGCCTACTCTAGCCCTTAAGTATTCCCTTCGCCTTATATACCGATATATCCGTCGACTTTATTACCGACCTTCCTATCTACCGCCGTAACGGCGTTAAGTTTTCTAATATCTTTATTATTATCGACCGCCTTACGAAGATACGCTACTATATCCTAATACCCTCGATAACTATTAAAGACGTTATTAACGCGTTTATTTCTTACGTTAAGTCCCTCTATAGTACCTTAGCCTTTATTATTAACGACCGTAGTATTTAGTTTATCTCGGCTTTCTAATAGTAGCTTAGTCGTCGCCTCGGTTACCGCCTTTACCTTAGCTCCGCCTACTACCTTTAGACTAACGGTTAGACTAAGATTACGAACGCTTAGATAGAGGTTTACCTTTATTATTATACTACCTACCTTTAGGACGATTAAGTCGACCTCCTTCCTTTCGCTAAGTTTACTATTAATAATTAAGTCTCTAAATCTACCGGCCTTTCCCCTTTCTTTATTAACTATAGCTTTTACCTAAAGCTTTCCACTAAGCCCTTTAGTCCCCCCCCGCCCGGTGTAACCCTTTAGTAGCGGAAGGAATACCTCTACGGTAACGCGCTTGCTTCCCGCCTTTAGCGTATCTCTAACTTCCTCCGCGATACGATTGAGGATGCTTAGGCTACTTAGGCTCGCTACGTAAACGCCCGGCGGACTCCCGCCCCGGCGTATTAGCCTAGCGATATAGTATTCCTTAGTATTCGCTAGATCTAGATACTCTGCCCTATAAAAAAGCTCGACTATAAACGGGAGGGCCTATATAAGGTCCTTAAGGTATATAAGATAGCGTATCTTCTTCGCCTCCTTAAAGGTAGCCGCTTTTACCCTATTTTTTATTACTCCCTTTTTACTAAGACCTAAGAGCCTCTTTTGCCCGGCTAGTCGGAGCTTAACGTCCGGCCCGCTAATAATAGCGTTCTCTTTTCCTTTAGCGACAACGATAGTAATAACGTATACCTTAAGTAGGATTATTATTATTATTATTATTAAAGTACTCTAGCTGCCCTAACGGGCCTAGTGCCCCTGTATTTAGCTAGCATAGGAAAAACTAGGCGGCCTAAGGGAAAACCTATACAACGTCTATCTATCTTAACGTCGGGCCGGATACGGCCTATATTCGCTACGGTTAATTAAGTTTAGTTACTGCCGCCGGTCTAGTGCGTAATAAAGGTTACCCCGCTTAAGCAGGCCCGGGGGCGTTAGGGTCGGGGGGATAGTCTAACTTAGTAAAGCCGACGCGCAAACGGCACGCAGGCGATAGGGTGCGGGCCGGGGCCCCGCCTAGCGGGTTAAAACGCAGAAAAATATATCTTAGTAAGCGTATAATTAAATATATAAACATATATAAATATATACAAACGTTAAAATAGGCTAGCGTTAGGAGCCTTATCGTCTTACTCCCGGAGCTCCCCCCCGCCGGCGTTACGGCGGTCTATCTTCTCCGTAAGGGCCGTCGCGGCCCGGAACTACTATAGTAGGCGGTGCTTAAGGAACTACCGGATAAGCGGCTTAGCGGCAGCGGGGCGGTTAAGCGCCGCCCTAAAGTCGCTCTCCCGTCGGATGCCTCTTAGTAAGGTCGCCCTTACGTTAGTAAGGGTAGGGCACTAGAGGAAGAGGTAAAACGCGGTTTTACGCGCGGTCTTATACTAATAGAGCGGTAAGTCGACGTTAAGAACGTTCTAGTCGAATAAGAACCCTTATAGACCGATCTTCCCGGTCCGGATTTAAATAAGCGCGGAGCTCTCGTACTTATATAACCCGTTATATACCTTTAGCGCTTTCTTTAGCCGGTTAAAGTAAGGGTTAATATCTACCGGCTGCCGGGCTTTTTATAGTCGCTTCGCCTCCGCTACTTAGAGATCCTCCTTCTACCGCGCTTCCTAATCATAGAGGACCGCCTCCTCCGTTATAGTGCCCTAAGGGCACTAGTCCTAGAGCTACGCGTCGTGCGGCCGGCCGGGCGGTCGGGTCGGCCGACGGGGTTAAGGCAGTACTCTCGCCGGCTTTTCGTAGGCGCGTTAGATCTAGTCCGCTATACCCGACTCCTTAGTGCGCTCCTTATACTACGCGAGGCGGTCGTTAAAGTAAAGGTCGAGTAGTAGGACCGCCGTCTATAACTTTAGGTTCTAGATTAAGGTCGCTTTAAACGCCTTAGCTATTACCTAAAAGCAGCTTAACTAATATACTATAAGCGCCTTTACTAAGCCGGTAGGTTTCCCCCCTCTAAGCGTAGGCTTATAGAACGTCGACGCCCTATAGGCGAGCGCGCTTTAAACTACGCTAGCGTAGACTATCCTCGCACTTTATAGTCGTATGCCTTATATAGACGCCGCGAGCTTAGTAAAGGCTAGCGCTTATATGCCTATTTTTGTCTTAAGCTTCTTAACTTAGGCTTTCTATCGTAGCTTCCGGTTAAACTAAACCCTAAGGAACCGCCTATCCTCGACCGGTCGGACTATATTCGTCTTAAGCTAAAGCTTTATCGGTATCGGCTTATAGGTCCTCGTAAAGTAGATAAGCTCGCTCTTCTCCGGCTCGAACTTAGCGCCGACCTCCTTTACCTCCTTATCGTACTTCTTTTAAGCGCTCCTTAAACGCCGTATAGTCGCGGCTTATAACGACGACGAGGGGTGCCGTCGCGCTAATAGCAAAAGCCACTAGTAATATTAATTATATTACTGCCCCTTACGTATACCTTATAAAGCCGACCCTAGGCCGTACTACCTATGTCGTACCTTATACTTATCCCCTCTTTAATAGCAGTATGTCTTAGGCTATACGTGTCTCCCTCGACTACGTGACCTAGCGTAAACCATAGGCCTCGGCAACCGCAGGCAGGTGTTAGATCTTTAATCTACGGCCTACTAAATGAGGATGCGAGAGATATATGTTATAGCGGCCGTTAGGGCGCTGCAGCGGCTATAAGGCCGCTAAAAGCAGTATATTTATGTATGTGATAATAATGCTTGTTATGCCCGAAAAGGGGCTGCCTTAAGACCTTATTTAAGGGGTCTCTTAGCCTAATTTCCCGTCTGTAATCCCGCACATGATCCTATATATAATCCTATATGTAATCCTATATGTAATCCCTTAACCCGCGGATCTAACACACCCCTTTAGCTTCGATCGCAATGTAAGGGAAGCTAGACTAAAGAGCTTAAATAGCTTAAATCCGGGGTCTTTGCTAATAAATCCATTAATTAGGGCGGATTATCGTATTCTTCTAGGTCCTCCTTACGACCGACTATACTTCGTAGTAGTAATTGCAACTCGGCATTTTATGCCTTTACGCTGCCGTATGCGCCTTTAGCAGCAATAATACGCCTTATTCCTTCTATTCCTCCTATATTGTATTAGTCGATCGCTTCGGAAGTTTTATATGGTTTATTAAAGTATACGGGCGGACGAGGGCTTTATATAGCCGAGGCTTATATATATGGCCGAGGGTTGTATTCCCGAGGGCTTATGTGTGTGGCTAAGGGTCGTGTTCCCGAGGGCTTGTGTATATAGCCGAGGGTCGTATTCCCGAGGGCTTGTGTATGTATGGCCGAGGGCTTTATATTGCCGAGGGCTTTATGTTTACGAGGGCTCTGTGTTGCCGAGGGCTCTATATTGCCGAGGGCTCTATGTTGCCGAGGGCTCTATGTGAAGTCGAGGCTTATGTAAAGTCGAGGCTTGTGTAGCCGACTTAATGCGGACGAATGCCGTGATAGGTGCGGACGAGGGAGTCTTCCGTCGCCGCGAGAGCTACTTGCTCGAGTTGTTGATTAAGTAATGCGGACGAAGCCGCGAGAGCTGCTTGCTCGAGTTATTAATTAAGTAATACAGACGAAGCCGCGAGAGCTGCTTGCTCGAGTTATTAATTAAGTAATACAGACGAAGCCGCGAGAGCTGCTTGCTCGAGTTATTAATTAAGTAATGCGGACGAAGCCGCGAGAGCTGCTTGCTCGAGTTGTTAATTAAGTAATACGGACGAAGCCGCGAGAGCTGCTTGCTCGAGTTATTGATTAAGTAATACGGACGAAGCCGCGAGAGCTATTTGCTTAAATAAGTATGTATACACGAGGGAGAGGGACTCTACCGCTCGCTGCGACGAGGGACTCTACCGCTCGCCGTAAGAGCTGCTTGCTCGAGAGCCGTTTGCTCGAGAGCTGCTTGCTTGAATAAGTATACGGACGAGGGAGTCTTCCGACGCCGCGAGAGCTACTTGCTCGAATAAGTGTTCGTAATAAGGGTAGTCTTTCGTCTTACTACGACGAGGGACTCTACCGCTCGCCGCAAGAGCTGCTTGCTCGAGAGCTGCTTACTTAAGAGCCGTTTGCTCGAATAAGTGCGACGAGGGACTCTACCGCTCGCCGTAAGAGCTGCTTACTTAAGAGCCGTTTGCTTAAGAGCTGCTTGCTTAAATAAGTGCGATAAAGGACTCTACCGCTTACCGTAAGAGCTGCTTGCTCGAGAGCCATTTGCTCGAATAAGTGCGACGAGGGACTCTACCGCTCGCTATAAGAGCTGCTTACTTAAGAGCTGCTTGCTAGAATAAGTGCGACGAGGGACTCTACCGCTCGCCGTAAGAGTTTTCCTTCTTTCCGCCGCCGCGAGCTATTAGCTCGTCGAGAGCTATTAGCTTATACGTTAGATAAATGTACGGACGAGAGAGTCTTCCTCCCGCCGCCGCGAAATATCGCGTGCTGCGACGAAGGAGTCTTCCCGTCGCCGCGATTGTGTTTTTACTACGAGTGTTTGCCGCGATAACGAAGGAGTCTTCTCTCTTCCGCCGCTGTAAGCTATTAGCTCGTCGAGAGCTATTAGCTCGTGTAAGTATACGCGACGAGGGAGTCTTCCTCCCGCCGCGTTGTGTTTATACTACGACGAGAGTCTTCCTCCCGCCGCGATATTGTTTTTGCCGCGACGACGAAAGAGTCTTTTTCTCTTCCCGCCGCCGCGAGCGTTTGCCGTAACGACGAAAGAGTTTTCTCTTCCGCCGCCGCGACTACTGCGTACTATAACGAGAGACTTTCTCTTCTCCTCTCGCCGCCGCGAATGTATGTTTGCTACGACGAGAGACTTTGCCGCTCGCCGCGACGAGGGACTTTTTCTTTCTCTCGCCGCGATATATATACTACGACGAGAGAGTCTTCTTTTCTTCCCGCCGCCGCGAGCTTTTACCGTAACGACGAAAGAGTCTTCTTCTCTTCCCGCCGCCGCGAGCTCTTAGCTTATAAGCTAATAGCTTATATCTTATCTTATTTATTTAATACCACGGAGGGGTTAACTCCTTAATGTATAGACTTATTGTTTTTAATGCTACGGAGGGGTTTACTCCTTAATATAGGCTTATTAATGCTATAGAGGGGTTTGCTCCTTAATGTAGACTTATTTTAGCTTGGCTAGCTAACGAGGGAATTACCCTCTCGCCTCTGCTAGTAGCAGTATATGTGTTTGGCTAGCTAACGAGGGAATTACCCTCTCGCCTCTACTAGTAGTAGCAGGATGTGTGTTTAGCTAGCTAACGAGGGAATTACCCTCTCGCCTCTACTAGTAGCAGTATATATGTTTAGCTAGCTAACGAGGGAGTTACCCTCTCGCCTCTGCTAGTAGTAGTATGTGTGTTTAGCTAGCTAATAAGGGAATCACCCTCTCGCCTCTACTAGAAGTAGGATATGTCTTAGCTAGCTAACGAGGGAATTACCCTCTCGCCTCTACTAGTAGCAGTATGTGTGTTTAGCTAGGGAATCACCCCTTTTCGCCTCTGCTAAAAGCAGGATATTATTCTTTCTAGTACCGCGAGGTAGTCTCTTACGGGCTTTCTTTCGATATATTAGTGCCGCTTAGTGCGGGCTTTCTTTCGATGTGTTAGTACCGCGAGTCTTACGGGCTTTTTCGATGTATTAGTGCCGCGAGTCTTACGGGCTTTATTCGATAAGGTGCCGCGAGGTGGTTCTCGCGGGCTTTATTCGATATAGTACCGCGAGGTGGTTCTCGCGGGCTTTATTTAATATAGTGCCGCGAGGTAGTTCTCGCGGGCTTTATTCGATATAGTGCCGCGAGGTGGTTCTCGCGGGCTTTATTTAATATAGTGCCGCGAGGTGGTTCTCGCGGGCTTTATTCGATATAGTGCCGCGAGGTGGTTCTCGCGGGCTTTATTCGATATAGTGCCGCGAGGTGGTTCTCGCGGGCTTTATTCGACGTAGTGCCGCGTGTTGCGGGCTTTGTTCTTTCGATGCGAGAGGAATCTAGTCCTCTTGCCGAGCATAATTAGCTAGGCTTTTCCCGCGGTTTAAAGGGGGCCTAATAGTTAAATAGTGGCTTCTCTTAGTAGTAGTAGCTAAAAGACTAAGACTCTTAATTATTAGATCTTCGATCTACGGCCTACTAAATGAGGATGCGAGAGATATATGTTATAGCGGCCGTTAGGGCGCTACAGCGGCTATAAGGCCGCTAAAAGCAGTATATTTGTATATATAATAATAATGCTTGTTGTGCCCGAAAAGGGGCTGCCTTAAGACCTTATTTAAGGGGTCTCTTAGCCTAATTTCCCGTCCGTAATCCCGCACGTAATCCTGCATGTAATCCTATATGTAATCCCTTAACCCGCGGATCTAACAGCAGGAATAACCTAGTAGACGTTGACCTAAGACGTAGATGCTATCGTCGCATTGCCCCGATGCGCCGCCTCTACGGGCGGTACGTAAGCTACGCATACGCCGATGCACCTGCCTTATAGCTAGCTGCCCTAAGCCCCTTTCTTTAAGGGGTCTTAAATAAGAAGGCTATTAATTAATATTACAATTATAACGACGACGAGGGGTGCCGTCGCGCTAATAGCAAAAGCCACTAATAACATTAATTATATTACTGCCCCTTATATATACCTTATAAAGCCGACCCTAAGCCGTACTACCCGTGTCGCACCTTATACGGCTATAGTCTTACCGTAGGCTAAGAGGTTGATTTCGTCGGCGAAGCCGACGGTAGTAACCTTTATCTCCGGCTTAAGGTCGTCGTATAGTAGCGCGATATAAAGGAGGAAGAGGATTAAGGAGAGAGGCGAGCCTTAGGGCACGCCTATAGGCACTTCCTAGGTCTCCGCCGGCGCGCTATTAAAGTAAAGCTAGGCCGTCCTCCCTTTAAGGAAGCTCCCGACCTATGCGATAACCTAACCTAAGAAACCCTTTAGATAGAGGGTCTTAACGAAATATATATAGTCTACTCTATCGAAAGCTCCTTTAAGGTCGAGCTAGAGAAACGACGCTACCCCTCCTTAGGCCTACGTCGTCTTTACGAGCTCTATTATAAGTTATATCGCCGTCTTAGTAGACCTCTCGGTCTTATTCCCTATCTACCCTTTAGGCAGGAGGTTATACGCCTCCGCTACGTCTACGATCCTCCTCGCGACTACGGCCTTAAGGATCTTCCCGACCGTACTAAGGAGAGAGATTAGTCTCTACCCTTAGGCTTATTAGAGCTAGGCCGCTGTCTTCCCGGGCTTTAGTAAGACGATAATAGCCGCGTGTTAGAACCGTCGTAGAAAATGCCTTACGTCGTAACTAGCGTTAAGCAATACCGTAAGCACTTTAAGTAATAGTTCCTTATAGGCCGTAATAAGCCCTATCGGGAAGCCGTCCTCCCCCACGGCCTTTTATAACGCTATCTTCCTAACCGCCGACCTAACGTCGCCGACTATAAAACGCTGCGGTATTATATAGGCCTCCCGGGCGGCTTAGGGGCTCCCCTCGCCTCTCGCTACCGGGGGTAGGAAGAACTAGGCCGTAAGGGTCTCTGCCTTTTCCGCGTAAGTGCGGGCCGGCCCCGCCGGGTCGCTCGGTCTTTTTAGGTCGGGGATATATATCGCCTATAGTAGGCTGCCGCTTTAAAGCCGCGCTTACCTCTCGATCTTTTAAAGGAGGGCTTAGTTAGCGGCTAAATCGTAGGTAAGCTCCCGCTAAGAGTCTCGTTATACGGTAACGACGGCACGCCGGAGGGCTATCTTCGCCTCGTTTAACGTCTCCTAGGTCGTTTATTTGCCGGACGCTAAGAACGCCTAAAGGGCGCGTTTAGCCTCCCTATTACACCGGTCTACCTTTATAGTCTATTAATTAAAGCGGCTACCGTCGGCATAGCCCTAGGCTTTAGGTATATAGTCTTTCGCAATCTCGGTTAATTAGGTAACCACTTAGTCTACGTACGCCTCGACCTCCCTAAGGGTCGTAGGCGTAGTTAGTGCGGCCTTTAGCTAGAACTTTACGATAGCCGCCGCTTAGGCCTTATCCGGGTCGAGTTTCCTCTAGAGGCGGTTAAGTCCTATCGTCCGGGCCGCCGGCCGGTAGGTTAGCGGCCCTATATCTACCTCTAGCCGTTGCGATATATAATCCGATCTAACGAGGCCTGCGTTTCTACGGTACGTTACGCCTAGACCTTAAGACGCTTAGGCGAGGTCTATCGTACTATTCCTCCGGCCCTTAGAGGCGATACGTATAACCTAGCCCTTAAAGGTCACGAGCCTAAGGCGCTATCGCGTTGTTAGCTCTAAGAGGTCTTTACTATTCCTAAAGGTACGCTTATAGGCGTCTTAAAGCGGGTGATAGCTATTAAAGTCCTTAATAAAGACGTATCGGGTGCGTAACGATTTTACCGCGAGGTTAAGGAGTAGAGTAGTCGGGAGGGGGGAGTTAACTAGCGGGGAGTAAACTAAAAAACTATAGTATTAAGATTAGTAACTATAACGCTAAACTAGTCTGCCCTTTAGTCGCTCGTCTACGTATCGATGCTATGCCTCTTATAGACGTATAGCGTGCTTTAGGTCGCCCTAAATATAAGCCTATAGTCGTACCGCCTTAGGCACGCTAGGGCTTTTATTTTACTATTAATCGGTATCTCCTAAAGTGCTATAATATCGTACGCCTTAGGGGCGATAAGCGCGAGGTGTATATTCGCGCCTATCCTTACGGTATTTTAGTAAAGGATATCTAATATTAGGGGGGGTCGGAAAAAAGGTCGTCGTTAGGTATAAGCGCGGCCTCGGCTATAGCGGTATAAGCCCTAGCCGACGCTAAGGCCGGCCGCGATTATAGATACCTTTAAATAGTCGACTAGCCTTACGCCCGACTAGCCCTCGTAATATCCTAAGGCCGGCCGGGGGGAAGGGCGGGTAACGGGGGGGGAGAGGGGGGGGTGTTATATCGTCGCCGTTTCGATAGCGACGTCTATAGCGCGGTAGGAAGAGGAAAGGGCTGCATATAGGGCGGCACCAGCTTAAGGCGTAACGTCGGCGTTACTATAGCGGCGAAGCGCCTCGGCCTTTAGGAGTATGCCTCCTAAGCCCTATCCTAAAGCGTCCCCGCCTTAGGGCAGTGCCTATCTTACGCCGCGTGTCTCCCCTTATAGAGGGTATACCGGTACGGGATCTGCCCTATAGTAGCTATATATATAGCTTCGTCGTATAGTCCTAACGCGCACCGCTTATATATCGCCTTTGCCGTATAGTACTTCGCGATATATCTATACTAAAAGCACCGGTAGTACTACCTCGGCCGGATTATATCGTCGAAGGGCTTTATATCGAAAGTCTCCGCCTATATTACTATACTAAAGTCGTAGAGCCTATTCGCCGCCTCTACGGCGTCTACCGTAATAATTAAGGTCGCCTTTATGCCCGCCTTTATGCCCGCCTTTATGCGGGCCTTCTTAAGGTAGAGGTAGATAACCTCGACGTCGTTCGCTTTAGCTAGTTCGGCTACTAGGGCGGCGTCGTCCCCTCTCTAGAGGACTATTATCGGGACGCCCTTTACTATTACCGTAAAGCCGCTATAGAATAGCATCGTCTCCTTCCCGAAAGCCTTCTCTAGCTACTCCCTATCCGCCTTATACTTCTTTATATTCTGCTTAAATATAAGCGCGATATCGCCGCTACGGAAGACCCGCGCCGCTTTTACGGCGGGCCCCCTAAAGGCGTAATTAACGTCGTTAACAATCGCTTAAGGGGTTCTACGTTAGAGATCTAAGGCGATCCCCTTATATCGGACTATAAGCTGGTTTTCGTAGCGGGCGAGAGTTAGCTTCTCGCTATTAGCCCCGATGTTATAGCTGCCGCTAGCGCCTCCGGGCGTAGGCTAGCGTCGCGTCGGGGGCGCGACGGTAGCAGCCGCGACTACGGCCGCGGCTACGTCGGCCTAAGACTTCGACGCTTGCTTCGATAGGAGCGCCGCCTCGATAGCCTCCTTTACTAATTCCTTAACCGATTTCTTAAGCTAGCCTAAGGTCGTATAGACCGCTATATCCGCTTAGATCTTCTCCTCCTATTCCTTTAGGTAGCCTTAAAGAACGGACTTAAATGCCCTTTAGACGCCTTAGAGGGCCTCCTTAGGCACTAGACCTATAAATTTTAGGTAAGCGGTACTATCCCTTCCTATTAGTTTCTCCTTACCTACGTCGGGCTTAAGGGGCGCTTCGTTAGTAGTCGGTAGGCTATATACGCTAGCCTCTAACCCCCTTCTCGCTATATTAACGTCTATCGGCTCGCAGCCCGCGTTTGTCCCCCGATGCGCTATCGCGCCTAAGGGCAACCGGGTCTAAGGAATCCGATTCTCGAGTCTAAATTAATTTTATAATCTAGTATCGACCTCGGCGGCTGTGCGAGGAGATCGTAGAGCGTTCGTCTAGCATACCTTAAGTAGGAGTTTTCTTCTATCCTCGCGTAACGTTAATACGCCTCCGGGAAGATTAAATATCGCGTTTAATAGCGTTATAGCCCCCTTACGTAAGAGGACTTCTCTTACTTTAACGGCTGCTAAAACGGCCTTAAGGCCTTTTACGCCTTTAACCCGACTAAACTAAAGCCGGCCTTTTCTACGGCCTTCCTTACGTCTTCCCCTTTGCCTAAGTAATAATAAATATAATTTATTAATATAATTTACGTTACGACGGCACGCGTTAGTTTCTTAGCCTTACCTTTTATTTCTCTCTCGTTCTATATTAGGCCCGCTTTTAAGACCGATTAACACGTATTTCCTTCGTTTTTATTAGCCTATTGCCCCTTTTAAGCGTTTAAGTCAAACGCCGATTTAAAGGGGATATACTATTACGGTATTAGGTTATATTATATATTATCCTACGTAACCTCTATATCGTATATATAGATATTAAGACCTAGTCTATAGCTATGTCCCTTCGTAGATTAATAATAACTATATACCCCCCCTAAGCTTATTTCCTTATATACACCTTATAAAGCCTACTATAAGCTATACTTATATCGTACCTTATTATAAGGGAGCAAATATCTCTTAAACTAGATATCGTATAGGTATATAATAATATGCATAAATTCCACCGTTTAATATTGCATAACATACTTATGTCCCGGTTGTATTAGCTAGTCGGGGCAATAAGATATAGGAGTTATAGCATAAGGTGTAGGTGCTAAGACAGATACGTCGGTACTTATATATCTCGCTTACAACTACCCTCTATTCCGCAATAATAACTCCGCGATAATAGTGCAATATATCGGCGATGTCTTATGCGCGTTCTTTTCTCCGGAGATAGCGCTATTAGACGGCACAATAAGCCAATTGATATATACCCTAGTTCCTAAGATATTTAGCTATAAGAAGGCGCCGATATCCCTAGCTAGATAGACTATTACTAACAATTCAACAACCGCTTTCTCTCTTAATTCTGCTCTAATCTTTATACTTCTTGCATCTCTATAATCCTCTACCATTAGTCTTTATCTTAATCCCTTACTAGTTATAATCTCTGCCGCTTCCTAAGCTCTAATAAATTGCTTTACCTAAAGCCTTACTCTACTCTTCCGGATTACTCGGCTGCACTATACATACCGCTAATTTAACTTATCCCTACCTTTTTAGGCCACTTGCCTTCTCACGCCACACACGGTTTGCCTAGATCACTAGTTTCTTAGTGTTTTTTACCCTTTTTCTTCCCCTATTACCCCCGATTTGCCCCTAGGACCCCCCCCTCTCTAAGTCTGTTTTCTATACTTAAACCCTTCTTTCAAATTCTTTTTAAAATTCCTTCGCCTACTCCTTCCTAGTCTGTTTCCACCGAACTTCTGCCGAATTCTTTCCGGTATCTTCCCGCCACGCAAAACTCAACAAAATACAAAAACACTAACAAACACTAACACCACTAACAAAAAAACATTATAGCTAGCTTTAAGGATTACTCTTTCTCTAAGCTTAAGGGAAGCGCAAACTACTCGTCCTAGTCCCTTAGGATAGAGTCTATATTTATTAAGGAGAAGCTTGCTTAAGCTATTCTCGATTAAGGACATAATAAGTCCTCTAAATGCCTCGCCCTTATAAGGCTAATAATTAATGATAGGCCTCTATCCTAGATAAAACACCAGGCTTCTGCTAAAGCCGCTTAGGAGGCCCTTAAACCCCTCTATAACCCTATGAATTTCACGTCTAATTTCCTACTAATAAAGGTATTGTTTAATACTAAGATAGAAGGGTACTCCTCTATTAAAGATTACCTTAATAAGGTGAAAGAGCTCTTTAATAAGCTTAACACTCGGGAAATCCCTATCCCTAAGATTATTATAATCACCTGGATTTTAGAATCCTTAAATAGCTCGTTTTCGAGCTATATAACTAATATAACACAGACCCTACGGGTCGATGCCTTAGCCTATACGCTTAAGTCCCTATCCTCCTCTTTAATCGATAAATTTAAGAGGACTAAGGCGCTTAATAGCGGTAAGTATTTATTCTATTCGAACAATAATAAAAACAATAAAATACCGGTTTACTCTTGCTATAAAAAGCGAAGCTATATAGAACGAAACTGCTTCTAGAAACTAGAAAATAGAGATAAGGCTAGAGCTGCTGGTTTTATACTAAGAAACAATACGCCCTCTTTAAATTCGAATTTGAAGAAATACTAGCTAAGAGAGCTAAGGGACTATACCAATAGAAATCATAGGAGGCCGACCCCTATTCTGCACTCTCGGGAGAGTTCTTAGTCCCCTCGCCCTACTGCTCGTATCTCTCGACCTCGGAAGAGAAAGACGCCGTCTCGAAAGACGCCTTCTCGAGATACCTCTTCCGAAGCCTCTCGAAAGGTTATAGTTGTAACGGATTCGGGCTCGGGTATTATAGGTTTTTTCCTATCCCTTTATACACTCTTTATATCCCTTATACTCTTTATACCCTCTATACCCTTTTTATACCCTTTATTATTACTCTATAACCCGTTACTATATAAAGATACCCTTCTCTATACCTATATAAAGGCAAGATCTAAGTCTAATAGAAAACAAATAATAGGACCTATAAAGCCACTTCTTTCTACAAT
This sequence comes from Ophiocordyceps sinensis, assembly GCA_012934285.1. Classification (NCBI taxonomy): domain Eukaryota; kingdom Fungi; phylum Ascomycota; class Sordariomycetes; order Hypocreales; family Ophiocordycipitaceae; genus Ophiocordyceps; species Ophiocordyceps sinensis. The sequence continues at coordinate 9,475,279 of JAAVMX010000004.1, read as the reverse complement.
CTCGAGAGTTATTTTAAGGGTTAATAAGTCTGTTATACGGATAGGGAATTTTTATAATTTTGTGTTTAACACTAGGGCTACGAGGCATATAGTTTCTAATAAATCCCTCCTCTCTAATTATAAAGATATTTATACAACTATGACCTAGGGAAAAGCCTCTTCGATTATTATACGAGGGGCTGGGGATCTTGTTTTTAAGTTCCCTAATAGTACACAACAATACATATTAAAAGACTGCCTATATATACCCGAAATCGGCATAAATATAATAAGCCAGTCTGCTATGAAAAACACATATGCTCTTACAGGCCCAGACTCTATATCTCTTCTCGATAAAAATCTTAAACAATTAATATTAGGCCTCATTAAAAACGGCCTATACTATATCCCTCTAGAAATAAAGAAAACTCGCTTTCTTATCAAAAATAAGATATATAACATCCGGCATAGTCCGAAAGAAACGGTTGAAAATACTATACAAAAACCCTTACTAGATAAACAAGATAAAGATATTAAAAATAAATCTATACAAAATACAAAGAAGGTAGATTTACTACTTTAGCATAAACGCTTAGGTTACCTTAGCTATAAATCCCTATACCGATACCTCCGTAGACTATACCCAGACATATCCGTAGACTAAAAAGATATTATAGCTATAAAACAATGCGAAGCTTATATATAAGCTAAACATACCGATTAGAAAAAGAAGACTCCCTCGAAACGACGATATCTCTTTCTCGATAAAATAAATGTTAATATTTAAGGCCTTATAAAGGTCCCTATATACGATAAATTTAGATACTTTATATCCTTTCTTAATATCTATTCTAGGTATCTAAGAATATACCTTATAAAAGATAAAGCCGAAAGCCTACCAAAGTTTCTAGAGTTTAAATTAGAACTCGAAAACAATAAACATAATATTAAAATAAAAGAGGTCTTCTTAGACAATGCAAAAGAATTTCTATACAATATTAAACTATATGCCTTAAAAAAGGGCATAATATATAACTTAAGTCCGCCGTATATACTATACTCAAACGGTAGAATAGAACGTATAAATAGAACGATACTTAATAAAGTTAGGTCTATGCTTTATACGGCTAAACTACCTAAATATCTTTAGGGAGAAGCTGTTTTAGCAGCTATATATATATATAATAGATCCCCTTATACTGCTTTAGGATATATATATCCTCTAGAAAAGAAGAACAATATAGCCCTTTCCATAGAAGATATAGAGAAAATCCGTGTTTTCGGAAGTATTATATACTATAAAAATAAAACCCTAAGTGATAAACTCGATGTACGAGCTTATAAAGGAATTATAATAGGCTATAAAGATATAGCCTATAAAATATACGACTATAGCAGAAAAAAGGTCGTTATCTTAAAGGATATAACTATATTAGAAAATAACTTTTTAAAAGACAATAAAACCTTTAACTTTAATACTATACCTTTACTAAATAAAGTACTAGAGAGGCACCTACGGTCCTCTATAGATATAACTCCTAAACATACTAATAACATACCCTAGAATGATCTAAATTATATAACCGATAATATACCCTTAGATTATAATCCTGACAATATTGATAATATATTAGATAATATACCTATGCGCTAGGATAATAATGATAAGGATTAAAGAATTTAGGTTAAAATACCTAAGAAGCCGGCTGAATTCTATAACGAATATAAAGAATACCCGATATGTAGGAACAAGGGATAAGGGATACGTAGGGATACGCAAGGTGCTATTGCGGACACGTGATCCACGTGATTACGTGCACGCAACGAGACTATATCTCCGCGATGCCTTCCCCTCTCTAGCTAGCAAGACAGACACAATACACACATACCGGTTAACCCTAATAGTAGAGCCTAACTAACACTAATTAGTGGTTAACTTAGTTAATTACAGACAGCTAGGTAGAAGAGATAGATACGCATCCTCAAACGTATACGGATCTTTTTCGAACGATCCTATTCCGTACACTTAGAGAGGGTTATCTCGTGCTAAGAATAAGGACATCTCCGCTTACCTCGCCTACGAAGATTCTTTCCTAGCTTCTAATTAACCCCGTCGTCGCTATCCTCGATAGAAGCACGATACTAATTGCAAGTGCGTTAGCAACGCCGATAACATCGCGAAGACTATCGCGATCCCTACAACCTAGTTATTACGATGACTTCCTAAAGCCCGACTCCTATAAACGCCGCCGCAGCCGCCCTTACGGTAGACGAAATCGCCGTCTAGCTTTATCGGATGCTAGGCTATACCCTTATCGCATAGGCAGCGTAGAAGCATATTAACGTTAGCATTTAGTACGACGAGAAGCTAGATAGTCGGAACCCGCTTGCTACTATGATATATACGGCAAATTTTATATCAGCCTGCGAATTTAGCAACTAAGAGTATAGCTTAAGCATTCTTAGCTTCTTTTAAATGCATTTCGAGGGCTGGTCGGAAGAGACGTAGAAAAACGTATATAAGGACTATAAAAAGGCGTTAAGGAACCTCCTTAAGCGCCGCGGCATCTACCTTAAGAAGAACGACTCAACCGTACGGTAATTCCTCTCGATATAGCTATTCGAGGCCTACGACAACCCTCTAACCTAGCCTTAAGAAGAATATCTCGAGATAGACTTCGATATAGGAATAACTAACTATAGGAGGCAAAAAGAGATGCGAGCCTAACTCGGCTAGAAGCCCTCGCTAAAGCCAGCCTTACCCTCGCCCTCGTTAGTCTCGGCAGCCTTACTAACGTCGCCTTCCTCGCCCTCCCTAGTAGCAATAACAGCAGCTCCCGCCCTTATAAGCATGCCTACTCCGCCGACTCTTTAAAGTCCGCTAGTTGCTATAAAGCCGCAGCTATAGCCGCACGCTTCGCTAAGCCGGCCAAGCCGACTCCCTATTCCGAGCCGACTTCCTATTCCGAGCCGGCCGTTAGCTTCGCCCGCCCTAAGCTCTTACAGCAGCTCTTCGGACTGCTCTTTCGGCCCTTAAAGCAGCTTATTAAGCTGCTCTTCTAATAGCTCTTGTAGTAGCTCGCTAAGCTGCTCGTAACCTATAAAGCTATAGGTCCTACAGCAGCTTTATTAATAGCGCAGACGGCACGCCCTAAAACTAAGCAAATGCCGCCGCTGTAAATCCCTTTTTAAGTCTCGTAGCGCACTCTTTCGCCACCTCGGCGAAGGATATTACTATATAAAACGCGTGTAGACTTCCTCCTAGACCGTTATGCCTTAAGCCCGGCATAAACTACTAAAGCAGGCTAATTGCTAGCACTATAAATCCTACTTTAACTCCCGAGGCGTACTTTTTCATTACCTCGCTAAAGGATGTCGCTACCGGAAGCCTACACGAGCTTCCCTTTAGCCCGTTAAATAATAGGGCAAGAGACACTCTCCCTAACGGCCTTAGCTTGCTACCCGGCCACTCTCTCGTCACCGTAGAGTAAGAGACTATCACTAAAAGCCTAGATAGGCTTCCTCCTCGCTAGTAACCTAAAAGCTGCCTTCGTCCCGGCAGACGCCTCTACACGTTGTTTTTCCGAGCTTTAGCAACGCACCCTTCGTACCGCGTGGCTAGCTCGAGGCAACGGCATAGCAGCTAGCCTTGCGAGCTTCCGCAGCCTCGCGAACCCCGAAGAAGAAGAACTCTCGAGGGATAGCTTTATAAGCTTCCTTACAAGCTTCCCTACCCGCTTCTTTCGGCCCCGTTGCTCTGCCCGGCCCTTTAGGCCCTTCCTTCGTATATTCTAGCTTCCCTGCCCGCTTCTTTCGGCCCCATTGCTCTGCCCGGCCCTTTAGGCCCTTCCTTCGTATATTCTCGTTGTTCGTTGCTTTGCGTAACTCCCTAACGCTCGTTGCTTCGTTGCTCGTTATTCGTTCCCTCTTTTCGTAGTTATAACACTATAACTTCGTAAGGCTGTTTAGCCTAATCCTCGATAGTATCGCAAGATCCCTCTTTCCCTCTTTCGTTACGTTCGTTCGTTCGATGCGTTTAATTAGGTTACGTTCCTTTAGTTCGACCTTACTAGGTTGTTAAGGTTGTTATTTACAGCCTTCTAAAGAAGAACTGCCAGTATAGGAACAAGGGATAAGGGATACGTAGGGATACGCAAGGTGCTATTGCGGACACGTGATCCACGTAATCACGTGCACGCAACGAGACCATATCTCCGCGATGCCTTCCCCTCTCTAGCTAGTAAGACAGACATAATACACACACACCGGTTAACCCTAATAGTAGAGCCTAACCAACACGATATATGTTTTATTAAATAATGGTAATATAACCCTTCTATGTGCTTTAGAAGGTAGTAATCCTATAGAACTAAAAACCTATAAGCAAGCTATAAACAGCAACGAAGCTATACACTAGGATAAAGGCATGGTTGCTAAAATACAATAGCTTATAGATAACGATACTTAGGAAATAACCGAGCTACCCGAAGGCCGGGAAGCCCTCGGAAGCCGATAGGTCTATAGAGTTAAAAAGGATAACGAAAATAATATAAAGAAATTCAAGGCCCGACTTATAGCTTTAGGCTATAAGCAGATATATAGTCTAGATTATATAGAAACCTTTTCTACTATAGTAAGACCTAAGTCTATAAGGCTCTTATTAGTATAGGCTGTTTCGAATAACTAAAAGATTATGTAGTTTAATATAAAAAATGCCTTCCTATATGCAGAAATAGACATAGAAACCTATATTCTTATACCCGAAGCTTTTATTAATATAATACTAAAAGCATAGTTTAATAAATATAAGAAAACAAAATATAGAGGCATAACTTACTTAGACTATCTTAATAAACATAAAACGAAAAAGCTCGTAGCTAAACTAAGAAAATCACTATACGGCTTAAAACAAAGTCCTTTACTCTAGTATAACCTATTAAAACAGGTCCTTAATAAATTAGGTTTTTAATGCCTTCCGATAGACGAAGGGGTGTTTATAAACAGCACACTAAAAATAGCTATAGCCGTCTATATAGATAATCTTCTGTTTTTTAGGCCTATAGAGCGTCTAATAACCTAAGTAATAGATACAATAAATAATATCCTACCGATTAAATCGTTAGGAGAGGTAAAAGACTTCTTAGGATTATCTATACATATAAACAGAGATATAAAGGAATTATATATATCCCAAGCAAATTATACAAAGAATAAAATAAAGGAATTTGATAAACAAAATATAGGAACCTCTAATACACCTGCTATAAAAGGCGTGAAATTAAATAAATCAGGAATAAAAACCGCGTTAAAAAAGGACATACTCTTATACCAAATGCAAATAGGCTCTCTATTATTTCTAGCATTTTTTACAAGGCCTAATATCTTATATGCTGTTATATCCTGCGCGAGATTTTCTTCTTAACTAGACTCTTCGCATTTTAAAGCTCTCGATGTTATATAGAAATATCTTAATAAATTTCCTTACCTTTGCCTATACTATAACTGTAATATACCGGCACCGGATTTTCACTTTACAGCTTATATAGATTCTGACTAGGCTAATGACCTTATAGACCGACGATCGGTCTCTAGATACTGTTTCTTTATACGTAATAACCTAATAAGCTAGTTATGTTAAAAACAAAAATCTATATCGCTATCTACTTGCGAAGCGGAGTATATAGGCCTTAGAGAGGCTAATAAAGAGGCCTTATACCTATATAGTCACTTAAATAGCATAGCAAAAGAGTTATCTATACCTATATTAAGAAAAGTCCCTTTAATATTTTCTAATAGCCAATTAGCGCTTAAAATAGCAAATAACCTAGAATCCTATAAACTTCGGAAACATATAGGCCTTGCTTATAATTTTACTCGTAATAGTATCTAGCTAGGCGAGATAGAGGTCTTTGATATAAAATCTATAGACAATATTGCTAATATATTTACAAAAGAAATAGGGTATATATTATTTTCTAAATTTCGAGGGCTTTTAGGCCTTAAAAAGGATCCTATATATAAAGATAAATAGAGGTTTTTAGCTGCTCTTTCTTATGCTTTCTTCTAGCTTTCCTCTATATACCTTTAGTTTTTTCCTCTATATAGGTTTACTAAAGAGAATACCCTTAAAAGCTTTTCCCTTTATAAAAGGTTTTCTAAAAAAGGTATAAAATATAATAGAGTTTTAAATTTTTCTCTATATAAATAAGAATCTTTCCTATAAAACAATTGTTTTAAAAAAAATAAAGAGAGAGTTTTTTAGTGAGTTATAACGGACATTTATAAAGCGCACTTCTTTCTTATAAAATAAGTACTCTTTAAGAGAGGCTATAAGGGAGCAAATATCTCCCGAACTAGATATCGTATAGGTATATAATAATAGGCATAGAATCCACCGTTTAATATTGCATAACATACTTATGTCCCGGTTGTATTAGCTAGTTAGGGTAATAAGATATAGGAGTTATAGCATAAGGTGTGGGTGCTAAGATAGATACGTCGGTACTTATATATCTCGCTTACAACTACCCTCTATTCCGCAATAATAACTCCGCGATAACGGTGCGATATATCGGCGATGTCTTATACGCGTTCTTTTCTCTGGAAATAGCGCTATTAGACGGCATAATAAGCCAATTGATATATACCCTAGTTCCTAAGATATTTGGCTATAAGAAGGCGCCGATGTCCCTAGCTAGACAGACTATCATTAATAATTCAACAACCGCTTTCTCTCTTAATTCTACTCTAATCTTCACACTTCTTGCATCTCTATAATCCTCTACCATTGGTCTTTATCTTAATCTCTTACTCTTATACCTATCCCCTCTTTAATAGCAGTATATCCTAGGCTGCACGTGTGCCCCGCACGTGACCCGGCGCGCTTTAGGCCTTAGTAACCGTAGGCAGGAATAACCTAGTAGACGTTAACTTAAGACGTAGATGCTATCGTCGTACTACGTGCGCCGGCTATACGCCTCTATAGACGGTACGTAAGCTACGCCTACGCCGATGCACCTGCCTTATAGCTAGCTGCCCTAAGCCCCTTTCTTTAAGGGGTCTTAAATAAGGAGGCTATTAATTAATATTATAATTATAACGACGACGAGGGGTACTATCGCGCTAATAGCTAAAAGCCACTAGTAATATTAATTATATTACTGCCCCTTATATACACCTTATAAAGCCGACTATAAGCTGCACACGTATTATACCTTATAATATAATTTATAAATATAATTCCGACTGCCTTAACCTTTACGCCCTCGACGACTTTAAGCCGATCGATGACTTTATCGACTAGGCCTATTCCTCCTCCTTGCTTATCTCCGCTATTCGCGTAGCTCTCTAGTCCCCTTACCCCCGCTAGCCTTGCCCTCTCCGAGCCCCCCTCCGTTCGATCCCTAAGACCGCTCTCTCTAAGGTCTAAGGCCGGTTCTATTTCTAAGGCCCGCTCTTCGTTCCCCTTAACGACGCCTTAATTCTTTAGATCCTCGTCCGCACTTATACCTCCCCCTTTACCGGCTACCTTAAACATACGAAGAGCGCTAGCCTCTACCGCCGGTCCTATATCTAGCCCGGCATATATAAGTCTATTTCTAGCTTTATATAGAATTATTATACGTGCCTATATGTTTAATCCCCTCGTTCCTTCCCTTAAGGCCTGCTCTAGCCCTTAAGTATTCCATTCGCCTTATAGACCGATATATCCGTCGACTTTATTACCGACCTCTTTATCTACCGCTATAACGGCGTTAAGTTTTCTAATATCTTCGTTATTATTGACCGCCTTACGAAGATACGCTACTACGTCTTAATACCCTTAATAACTATTAAAGACGTTATTAACGCGTTTATTTCCTACGTTTAGTCCCTTTATAGTACCCCGGCCTCTATTATTAGCGATTATAGCACTTAGTTTATCTCGGCTTTCTAATAGTAGCTTAATCGTCGCCTTAGTTACCGCCTTTACCTTAGCTCCGCTTACTACCCTTAGACCGACGGTTAGACTAAGATCGCGAACGCTTAGATAGAGGTTTACCTTCGTTATTATACTACCTACCTTTAAGACGATTAGGTCCCCTCCTTCCCCTCGCTAAGTTTACTGCTAATAATTAGGTCTTTAAATCTACCGGCCTTTCCCCTTTCTTCGCTAACTATAGCTTCTACCCGAAGCTTAGCACTAAGCCCTTTAGTCCCCCCCCGCCCGGTATAACCCCCTAGCAGTAGAAAGAATACCTCCGTAGTAACGCGCTCGCTTCCCGCTTTTAACGTATCTCTAACTTCCTCCGCGATGCGATTAAGGATGCTTAAGCTACTTAGGCTCGTTATATAAACGCCTAGCGGACTCCCGCCTTAGCGTATTAGCCCGGCGATATAGTATTCCTTAGTATTTACTAAATCCGGACCTTCTACCTTATAAAGAAGCTCGACTATAAATAGGAGGGCTTATATAAGGTCCTTAAAGTATATAAAACGGCGTCTTTTCTTCGCCTCCCTAAGGGTAGCCGCTTTACCTTATTTTCTATTACTCCTTCTTTACTAAGACCTAAGAGCCTCTTTTACCCGGCTAGTCGGAGCTTAACGTCCGGCCCGTCGATAACGGCGTTCTCTTTTCCCTTAGCGACGACGACCGTAATAACGTATACCTTAAGTAAGAGTTTTCTTTTTTCCTTACGTAACGCTAGTATGCCTCCGGGAAGATTAAGTATCGCGTTTAATAGCGTTATAGCCCCCTTACGTAGGAGGACTCCTCCTACCTTAACGGCTGCTAGGACGATCTTAAGGCCTTTTACGCCCTTAACCCGACTGAACCTAAGCCGGCCTTTTATACGGCCTTCCTTACGTCTTTACCCTCGCCTAAGTAATAATAAATACAATTTATTAATATAATTTACGTTAAGACGGTATACGTTAGTTTCTTAGCCTTACCTTTTATTTCTCCCTATTTCTCTCTCGTTCTATATTAGGCCCGCTTTTAGTACTAATTAACACAGATTTCCTTCGTTTTTATTAGCCTATTACCCCTTTTAAGCGTTCGAGTTAAACGCCGATTTAAGGGGGATATACAATTATAGTATTAGGTTATATTATATATTATCCTACGTAACCTCTATATCGTATATATTAACATTTAGACCTAGTCTATAGCTGTATCCCTTCGTGGATTAATAATAATTATATAACCCCCCTTAAGCTCGTTTCCTTTCTTATAAACGGCATAAAGAAAAAGTTACTAGTATAGGAATTATAGATGGAATTCTACGGTAGAAGGACTTCCCTTCTAATGTAAATTCCATAGGTAGAATTCTACGGTAGAAGGACTTCCCTTCTAAGGTGAATTCTATAGATGGAATTCTAGTAGAATTCTACGGTAGAAGGACTTTCCTTCTAAGGTGAATTCTATAGATAGAATTCTACTTCCTTCTATAGACTTCTACGGATGTCCCGATAGACGCATCCGTCCGCGGAAGGTCTTCCCCGACTAACGCATCCGTCTCTATATTCTATTTACGGATCTTTTTCTATTCTTAGCTACTAAGGCTTCCCGGAGGGAAGCCCCGACCCTTCTTTAGTCTTATCTATAAGAAGGTAGTATAATCCTTAGCTAGATAGGTATTAACAATTCCAATAAGACTACTAGACCTATATTTGCATTTGCATTCGAGACACCTACTAATACTAATTATAAATTAGTTCCGTTATACAAATAGTACGAGTTAAGGAAGAGATTACGCTAGTCTACGGGTTTTATAAAAGGTTCGCCTTATGTAAAAGACGAAAGGAATAAAGGGACGTATAAAAGGATAGGATATATACTACCTAACTAAGCTAAAAAGTGCCCGTCGAAATGCGTATAAATACTATGCTTATCCCGAGAATTAGGGTGCTTCTACTACCTACGAGTATGTACTCGGAAGAAGGCTAAAAGTTATAGAAACGCTCCCTATTATTATAAATATGCCTATCTAACCCTAAATCTCTAATAAAAGAATCCCTTAACGGGTATTCTATAGTAGTCTATTAGGTAATAGGCGGTGAAAAAGTCGTAATAACGTTCGCGGTAGCCGTAGCTTAAACCGTCTTAGTCTTACTTTTATTATTCTTCTTCTTTTGCTCGGCCTTAAGTAGTGCTACGTCGAGTTTAGCCTTATTAGCCGGAACTTTAAGGTAATTATCTATAGTCTTTTAGATATCCTTATCGGGTTTTTATAATAGAAGTCGTAAAGAAGGGTTATAGTAGTTGCACTTAGCGTAGAAGTATTTTTCCCTATAAGCATACTATAGTTAGAATTTCGGCTTAGTCTTATCCTTTTTAGAGGATAAAGCCGCGGAAGTCGTCGTATATTTTGCCGTTAATTCCGTAGCTAGGTTTTAAGTTCCTTAGCTATAGAACTTAGCGAATGCGTTAGTCTTTAGCGCTTTTATCGCAGCCTTTAAGGCCTACGAGCGCTCGAAAAGTTCGGATATCTTAAATCCGTTAGGGAAAGACTTCTCTTAATCTAGTTTATTTAGTCGGGCATGATCCTCTATCTAATTCGTCTAATATTCCGCAAAGGGACTAGAAATTAGCTAAATAGCCTTAAGAAAAAGCTATATAGCCCGGAGACCTTCCGATTCCGGCAGCTTAATTCGCTATACGTCGGTAAGGACCTTTTGCTAGTTGGAAATCTATATCGTGATATCCGTCCGGTCTAATGCCTTTAAAATAGTGTAGAACTACGCGAGAATAGTCTTCTATTGCGTCTACGAAGTCGGCTTTATACGCCGCTATAATAAAGCCAATTCCTTAGAAACCTTATATTCGTCGGCAATTATCGAGTAGTAGTTCCCAATGTTTTAAATAATAAACTATTAGATTAACGTAAGAGATTTCTATTAGTCCTTATAGGCTTAAAGCAACGTACGATACCGGGAAAAGAGAAACTTAAACCTCTTAAGTTCTTCTATAGATAAACCAGCAATATTAGTAACGGCTATATTAACTATTTTAGGTATTAGTTCTATAAGAAGAGGCAGTAAGGGTTTCTAATGTTTAAGCGTAATAGAAGGATCGATTTTCTCCTAAATTCCTTAGGCAAGTGCGTATTTCTAGATCGTTAAGATCTATCGGTCTTAATCTGCTAGTCTATTTAGGACGGTCTTTAAAGTAATATCGGTTATAATAGATGCGGTAATATAGGTAAAAGTATAGTAAAATCTATAGAAATAGTGGTTAAATGCATAATGTATGTAAATAAACCGCAAAAGTTTAAACTAGGTATAAGCAAGCACTATAGAATAAGGTAAACGTATTAATTAGTCCTCTACTAGTCAATTCGCTAGATTAAAGCACCGTTCTTAAAAAAGACATACTAGTCCTCCGTAAGTGAATTCGCTAGATGTGAAAAAAGGCTTTACTATAGTAAGTCGTAGTATAGCAGGCTAAAAATACAAGCCGTTAGAATTCTCTATGCATAGAGAAGTTCGGCCGGGCTTATAACTATCGAACGCTAAGCAGTCGGGTCCTCGATATTTAGGTAATAGCAATTAAAAAAAGAAGAGAGGCTCTAAGGCTTAAAACAGCCTGTAAGGAAGGATTAAAAGCTGCAAATGATGTAAATCACTAAGAATAATAGCTTTTGTCTTTTCTAATAAAGTAAGAACCCAAAGGGAAGCTTAGAGGCAGAGGATCACGGCAGTGCGAAGAGTGTTGAGATTGATGCAGAAATAAGAGAGAAAGGTGTTGTTAAATTGCTTGGTGAAGGTCTGTCTAAGGGCGGACCAAGGTCCCTTTATATAGCTAATTCCACACGAATAAAGGTATATGTGACTTAACTGATTGTGGTTATAGAAAGCGCTATTATTTGTCTGCATAATGCAAGTGGTCTAATCCTATTTAGTAGCTTAGTTATTGCATGATTAAATACGCGAGTAATACGAGGTGATGTAGATAACGCCGGTTGACCGAGTTATAAGTCATAACTTGCATGCCTCTGTCTCCACTCACACTATATACTTCGGGCTTCGGTATCTCAGCTATCTCGGGAGCTAATGCGACCGGGTGACTTATGTTATATGCAATAATGCAAGGCGGTTCTAATGCATATCTTTATGCATTGGTGGGATAAACCAATCAGGAGATATCTGCTCCCTTATAAATAAGGAGGGCTAACTAGTCTCTATATATAGGGAAATCCCTTAGACGAAAATAGCCGCGTAGACCTAAGGAAAAGGGGTAAAGGAAAGAGTTAGACGGAAAACACCGGTTAGAAATCAATAGATCGTGTCCGTACGATAAATATTTATATAGTTAGCTACAGTTAGTAAATAAAGAAATTAATAACGCAATAGTCTATTAGAAGGATATATGAATTCTACGGTAGAAGCCATTAGAAGAGAATTAGAATTCTACGGTAGAAGACTATAAAAGGGAATTAGAATTCTACGGTAGAAGACCGTAGAAGGGAATTAGAATTCCACGGTAGAAGACCGTAGAAGTACGGGGTAATAACCGGTAGAAGCCCGTAGAATTCTATAGTAGAAACACGTAATGCTTCTATATAAATTCTTTAGACACTTCTATATAAATTCTATAATATGACCGGGATTTTCCCGGTGGAAAGCAATAGGGGAAGACGGTGATGTTAATATATACGCTTGTCTTACTTAAGACGAACCCCCCGTAATTTTCTATACGTTCTACGTCCGATCTTCGATAGCGGAGCCTACCGTTAACTAATCGCCGTCGCTTTTAGTCTTAGGGCCCTAACGGCTTTACGATAGCCTTATACGCTATTTAGGAAGTATCGTAGCTAATCTATATCTTTCTTTCTATCGCTGCGAGAAGCTCTTTTTATTTTCTTATAAGGCGAAAAACTTTTCTTATTTATACTCTCTCGTATGCCTTTCGCCTTACTTTCTTATACGTACGATTCTTTTTACTTCCTCGCAGTATCGTACCTTACGTTCTTTACCCTCGCTATAAGCTTTTCGTTCTTTAGTAAGCATAGCTTAGGACGTAAGGGAACGCGCTTAAGCCGATAAGGCAAATTCTCGCGATCGCGATAAATCTCTTCCTCCCGACAATAATTAGTTCTCCGATTAGAATCGGTCTTAGGATGCTTATATTCCGCCGCCCTAACGTTATTGCTTTAACCGATACTCTTAGAATTAACCTAACGAGCTTAGTAACTTAGCGACCGCGATTCTTTAAAACGACCTCTATAAGCGGGTCTTAGGATAAAGCATACGTTTTAATCGCTTAATTCTTAATAATCCTACCGAGCTTATCCTATAAACCTTTACCGATAGAGATATTCTTTATATTTAAAAGGCAGTTAATCTTACCTATCGCCTTACGAAAGACTACCTTAAATTTTAAGTCTATCTTAATAAGACAATAGCTAAGGAATCCTATCTTAATATATATACCTTATAGAGACGAAATCTTCGGGATATTCTAGATAAACCCGCGGTTATACCTTTAACTAAGACTCCTTTTATTATAACCCGCTACCTATTTCCCGCCCGGTCTCGTCTATAACCTACTCTTATGCTTCCGGACGATAACCTCTCCGGCCTTAATCCGCCTATACGTAAAGTCTCCTACTCTTAGGATTAAGTTCCCGCCTCGTCTCTTTAACTACCCGGACGCTAGCCTCCTTATCGTATGCCGGATTCCGGCTATTACGACGGCGACTCTTCCGATTTAAGTAAGTATAGTGCTAGCATAGGCTAGCCTTTAAACGCTCGCCTCCGCCGTAAGAACTCTACTTTCTTTTATACCTTAAAGGCGTTAGCCCTTAACGAAGCTATAGCAAAACATCTTAAGAAAGATAATATAAAAGTATTTAACCTAGATAAAAGGGACCTATATTACCTTAGGCTAATTGCTTAAGCCGATAGGAAGAATACCTATACCAACGTCTATCTATTTTACGAGCGTCTTTAACTCTACTACGATAAGGACTTTTATACGCTTTATCCTTTCTACCTATCGTTCTTTAGTAGAAGTACACTTAGTTAATATATAAGTAAACTTTCCGTCGCTTAGCGATACTATCTACGATTTATATCCTTTATAACATTTATAAAAAGGCTTATTAAAAGGTTTAGCCGCCTTAATACGGAAATCTCCTAGAAACTATATAATAGAGAATATACTATCTCTATATAGAATATAGGAGAGTTATCCCTCCCGTAGTAGATCTAATATAAGGTTTTACCTATACGATAGCTTTGCTTTAAGAAAGACTATTAGATTATTTAGACCTTTTATAGACTTATTGCCGCGTAAATCGCTTCCCTCCTTCCTTTGCTTAATAAAAAGACTTCTATTAAAAATAGATTTAGGAAATTAAAGAAAAGAAGCCTTTTATTACTGCGTCTCTTAACCGGTATATCTCTCGAGACTCTCGCCGTAACGACTCCCGCGGTTTCGATCGCCGCAACCGCGATTACGACCGTCGGAACGCCCGCCGCTATAATAACGATTATAATAAAGACCGTAAGTAAGATAATCGCCGTTTTAATAGCAATCGCGGCTAAGGCAACCGTCGCTATACCGGACGTTCTACCCGCGATTACGACCGCCGTAAGTACGATCGCCGCCTTAACGACCGTCGTAATAATAATCGTCGTAACGACTAAGCTCCCCGCCGCTAGGATTAAGATAGTCGCCGCCCCGCTAGATAAAGCGATATATATAGAGAGGAAAAAGTAAAGAAGTAAGTGCGCTTTAAATTAAAGTATTAAACTAACGAGGCCCCCGCCTTAAGTAGTAGTAAGGCAGGCGACGAAGCCTTTAAGGACGATTAGAGTTCTATCCGTTCTAACTTAGACCTCTCTAAGGCCTACTTCGTCGGTTATATAACAACGTATGCCTTACCCGATAAAGGCCTTTTTAAGTACGCTACCTACGATCGGTACTTCCCCCTCGCTTTTGTTTTAGATAAGCATATTCGCGCTAAGTGCTGCGTTTCGAAGCAGTATCTTATAAAGGAGATAATAGCCCTAAAGCCCGCTAAATATCGCTATTATAAGACTAGTTTTCCGTTATAAAACCTCCTCTTTAAGCATCTAGCCACCGACGGCTATACCTAAGTATATAAAGGTATTATCTTAAGCTAATGCTTCTCCCCTTTAGTTATTACGCCTCTCTCGGCCTCCTATAAGGTAATTACTCCTATTAACCCTACGCCTTTAGCAGCCGAGCTAGTTTATCTAGCCGAGGCCGTAGCACTTACGTCTCTTCTCGACTCCTTACCTATTCTTAAGCCTATACCCCGACCTTTATATTAAGATAATAAGGGTATGCCCGTTCCTTTTTCTTATATAAGGATTAAAATTATAGGCAAGCCTTTTAAAAAGGCATTTAAGATCTATCTAAACACCGGATGCGGAAAGCCTATAATCGATTAAGACCTATTATAGTATTTACTATATACTATTAAAAAGCTACCTCCTATAGCCGTTAAAGGTATTACCGGTTACGCCTACGTCGAAGACTAAGCTACCTTCTCCTTTCTAGTCTAAGGCCGTTACGCTAACGGTTCTAACGTAAGGCTCGTAGAGTTTTCTTACTCCGCCTAAGTCACTAAGGTCGCTATAAGCGCTTTACTTAAGAATGCTTTCCTTAAACCGTACTTTAGCAACGTCGACTATAGATCGGATATAATCCGTATTAGCATTCTCTAGGACTTTAAGATCCTTTTTAATATCTATCGCCTTAGCTAGGATATAGTACGTCGCGTTTAAGCCGTCCGAAAAACCCTAGTTCCTATTAATTAAACTATTATTATACCCGCCTTTTAAAAAGAAATCCTTAAAGGCCGGCCGTACGCCTTTTATTCCTTTTACGACCTAGCCGCGCACGCTATCGTAGATAATTCCTCTTTCCTTAGCGTCGCTATAATTAATAACTCCGCTAAGGATATAGTTATCTTACGTAAGCATCGACTAAGCTAAATCCTATAGTATTATAATTTAGGATTCCTTATAGTCCCGTCGTAGACTTTAGCTCTCCGGGCCTTTACTACTGCCTCTTTAGCTATAGTAGCCTTTAACCCTTCTATAGCTTCTCCTTCGGCTGCCGACCCTTAGTAGGTCCTTATAGTCGGTAGTAGCTTTAATATCTTAGCATCTATTATATTTTCCTCTAACGTTATTTCGGCAGCTTTATAGCCGCTAGCTCTTACGCCTCTCTTCGTTAATTAGGTCGACTTCCCTTCCGTAGCGCCCTTCCTAAAGCCTAACGTAGTCCTTTTTTAGCGCTAAGCCTAAAAGCTAAGCTCCCTTCCGGAATATATTATAGAGGAGGGCATTTATATTTACGCTAAAACCCCTCGCTTTATCGATAAAGTTATTAAGCTCTTTTAGCGTTTCCCCTTTCTTTAGAAAGATATAGGTATAGCCGTTGTCTAACTTAGTAAAAAGCTTACCGTACCTTTCGTCGACGGATAGTAGTATTAGAAGATTGCCTAGCGTCTTTACCTATAAGGACTCTACGACTATGCGATTATTAATAAAACCTTCGATAAACTATATTAGTAGAGTCGTATAGAATAGACTACGTAACTAACGCCCTTTGCGGCGCTTATCTTTATTATCTAGCGTACCTCTTAAGGTATTACGAAAGGCCGCGCTATTATAGATATATATAGAATAAATAGCGTTACGGTCTTTAACGCCTATCTACTTCCTCTTTAAGAGAGTATTATCGTCGAGCTATTAAGAGCTAAGTATATTACTATTATCGATATAGCCTTATTTTTCTATTAATTTAGCGTACGGCGTAATTATCGTAACTAGTTTACCGTTATAAGCTATCGTAGGCTTAAGAACCTTACCGTCGCGCCGAGCGGGTTCTAAAATAGCCTTACTTACGCCTAGCAATTTATAGACCGCGTTCTCCGACCGTATTAAGCCTTTTCCTATTCTTTTATCGACGATATTATAATCTACTCCCGGACTTAGGAAGATTACCTTCGTTACCTATAGGCTATTATAGCCTTCTTTAATAAGCTTAATCTTATAATATATCCGACGAAAAGTTAGATCGGCTACCTATTTATATATATTTTCGGCTACTATATTAACGCATTTAGCATAAGTACTTTAAAGGATCGTATAGCCGCCTTCGCTAAGCTTAAGTTCCCGGATATACTATAAAAGCTCGAATACTATATTAGCGCCGCCGGCTTTATTCGATCTAAGATCCCTTACTTTAGCCCTTTTATCGAACCTCTTTAAGCCCGGAAGACGGCTTTCCTCGCGTTAGGCCGCGTAGTCGGAAAAGTAACCGATAGGGATCCGAATCGCCGTAAAGCTTTCGCGTAGAATACGGCCTTCTCTCCTACTACCGCGGAGAAGCTTTCTTTCTAAGCCCTTTAGGACGAAATCGCGTCGGGAAAGAATACTTTATTACCTTAATCCCGTAGGAAGCTTTTTACTAAAATCGACGCCTTTATTTAGCGCGGCTTTAGCATAGTCTTTTAGACGATTCTACTTAGGTTTTAGGCTAGCCGATCTGTATAAAATAGATAATGCCTATATACTTCCTCTCTTAAGTGCTTACCCTTACCGAACGGAACTATAGTCTATTTAAGCTAAAAGTTGCCTATTTCGTCTAAGTGATTAAGAAAATACGAACTATAATCTAATTATTTACTCTACTACTTATAGTCTTTACGGATTACTCCGCTATAAAGTAGATTTAAAAAAAGCGTATACTTAATACGTCTAGCGTCGACCGTAGCAACCGCCGACTTATAGTTGCTTTTATCTACCTCTCGTAATTTAATCTTAAGATTTATTATATACCCGGTAAGGATATCCTTATCCTTAACGCCTTTAGTAGACTAGCCGCCTTAAAAACGGATCTTATTCCCGACCGTTGCTACCCTAACTATATAGCGCTTAACGACGTGCTGCTTATATCTAGCACCGTTATAAATCCTAGGATAAAGACTTAATTCGACTAAAGGATTAAGATAAAGATTAATAGTAGAGGATTATAGAGATGTAAGAAGTATAAAGATTAGAGCAGAATTAAGAGAGAAAGCGGTTATTAAATTGCTAGTGATAGTCTATCTAGCTAAGGACATCGGCGCCTTCTTATAGCTAAATATCTAAGGAACTAGGGTATATATCAATTGGCTTATTGTGCCGTCTAATAGCGCTATTTCCGGAGAAAAGAACGCGCATAAGATATCGCCGATATATTACACCGTTATCGCGGAGTTATTATTGCGGAATAGAGGGTAGTTGTAAGCGAGATATATAAGTATAGACGTATCTGTCTTAACACCTACACCTTATGCTATAACTCATGTATCTTATCACCCCGACTAGCTAATGCAACCGGGACATAAATATATTATGCAATATAGAACGGTGGATTTTATGCATATTATTATATACCTATACGATATCTAGTTCGGGAGATATTTGCTCCCTTATAGCCTCTCTTAAAGAGTACTTATTTTATAAGAAAGAAGTGCGCTTTATAAATGTCCGTTATAACTAACTAAAAAACTCTCTCTTTATTTTTTTAAAAAAACTTATTTTATAGGAAAAGTCTTATTTATATAGAGAAAAATTTAAAAATCTATGATATTTTATACCTTTTTAGAAAACCTTTTTTAAAGGAAAACGCTCTAAGGGTATTCTCTTTAGTAAACCTATATAGAGGAAATAAACTAAAGGTATATAAAGGAAAGCTAGAAGAAAGCATAGGAAAGAGCAGCTAAAAACCTCTATTTATCTTTATATATAGGATCCCTTTTAAGGCCTAGAAGACCTCGAAATTTAGAAAATAATATTTGCCCTAATTCGTTTGTAATTATATCAGCAATATTGTCTATAGATTTTATATAAAAGACCTCTATCTCGCCTAGCTAGACACTATTACGAGTGAAATTATAAGCAAGGCCTATATGTTTCTAAGGTTTATAGGATTCTAGGTTATTTACTACTTTAAGCGCTAATTGGCTATTAGAAAATATTAAAGGGACTTTTCTTAATATAGGTATAGACAACTCTTTTGCTATGCTATTTAAGTGACTATATAGGTATAAGGTCTCTTTATTAGCCTCTCTAAGGCCTATATACTCCGCTTTGCAAGTAGATAGCGATATAGATTTTTGTTTTTAATATAACTAGCTTATTAGGTTATTACGTATAAAGAAATAGTATCTAGAGACCGATCGTCGGTCTATAAGGTTATTAGCCTAGTTAGAATCTATATAAGCTGTAAAGTGAAAATCCGGTGCCTGTATATTATAGTTATAGTATAAGCAAAGATTGGGAAATTTATTAAGATATTTCTATATAACATCGAGAGCTTTAAAATGCAAGAGTCTAGTTGAGAAGAAAATCTCGCGCAGGATATAACAGTATATAAGATATCAGGCCTTGTAAAAAGGACTACAAATGATAGAGAGCCTTTTCTTATATTTATTAAACCATGCTTTTAGTATTATATCAATAAAAGCTTCGGGTATAAGAATATAGGTTTCTAGGTCTATTTCTGCATATAGGAAGGCATTTTTTATATTAAACTGCATAATCTTTTGTTTTTTCGAAACAGCCTATACTAATAAGAGCCTTATAGACTTAGGTCTTGCTATAGTAGAAAAGGTTTCTATATAATCTAGACTATATATCTGCTTATAGCTTAAAGCTATAAGTCGGGCCTTAAATTTCTTTATATTATTTTCGTTATCCTTTTTAACTCTATAGACCTATCGGCTTCCGAGGGCTTCCCGGTCTTCGGGTAGCTCGGTTATTTCCTAAGTATCGTTATCTATAAGCTATTGTATTTAAGCAACTATGCCTTTATCCTAGTGTATAGCTTCGTTACTGTTTATAGCTTGCTTATAGGTTTTTAGTTCTATAGGATTACTACCTTCTAAAGCATATAGAAGAGTTATATTACTATTATTTAATAAAACATATATCGGGTATTCTTTATATTCGTTATAGAATTCAGCCGGCTTCTTAGGTATTTTAACCTAAATTCTTTATCCTTATTATCATTATCCTAGCGGATAGGTATATTATCTAATATATTATTAATATTGTTAGGATTATAATCTAAGAGTATATTATCGGTTATATAATTTAGATTATTCTAGGGTATATTATTAGTATGTTTAGGAGGTCTGTCTATAGAGGACCGAAGGTGCCTTTCTAGTATTTTATTTAGCGAAGGTATTATAGGAATAAGGGATATCCGTTCTTTAGGCACGGTTGCAATCCACGTGATTAAATAGATCACGTGTAGGCAACGCCTAAACGGATGCGCTATTAACCACACGATGCATCGTATACATCGGGGATCCTAGTAATAGCGTTACTAACTCGGCCGCCCTTAAGATGATTAAGTCATTGACTTAATCGCCCTTATAGGCATAGCCCCGACGTCGTATGCAAGGGCTCGCAAAGGTCCGGCTTCGGGCCTTATTAACGTACGCGTTTATGGCCTATATAAAGGGGCTGTTCGTCGCCCCTTAGTTAATAGATATCATAGACTAGAATCCAACCAGTTTGCAACCCCTTTGTTTATTTAACTAAC
This sequence comes from Ophiocordyceps sinensis, assembly GCA_012934285.1. Lineage (NCBI taxonomy): Eukaryota > Fungi > Ascomycota > Sordariomycetes > Hypocreales > Ophiocordycipitaceae > Ophiocordyceps > Ophiocordyceps sinensis. The sequence continues at coordinate 9,454,743 of JAAVMX010000004.1, read as the reverse complement.
TAATACTAATTAGTGATTAAACGATTAATTATAGATTAGCAAGGTAGAAGAGGTAGAGCCTAATCGTCGAAAGTATACAGATCTTTATCCCTAGCGGGTTCTATTGCCTATACCTAGAGACGATCCTTTGTGCTAAGAATAAGGAACCTACGTGAGTTAGAGCCGACGAAGCTATTACGATATAGCTAGCTCTCGGTAGCCGCCGATAAGTTCTTTCCTAGCTTTTGTTTAATCCTGTCTCGCTTCGATAAGAAGAAGAGTTACGTCGAACAATAGTGCGTCCGTAACGTAAGACAACCTTCGTAACGACCCTCGCGATCCCCTTTAATAACAATAGTATAATCTATTTAATCATACTATATCGGACCCTACCGATAACCCTAACGCTCCCGGTCCCGCACCGGAATTAACTAAGACTGCCGACAACCCCCTTCCTAGTTAGCTAGCCGGCATCGGCATCTTTAGCTCGTTTTAGAATAAAACCGATATTGCCTTTTATAAGATAGACGTCTCCTATAATAACACAAGCGAGAAGGCAGTAATAACTTATATAGCCTAATTTATTATCATTAATGCTAGTATAAGCATTTATAGGTACGAACTATTCCTAGACTTCTAGGACTACTTTAATAGGTAGATAGAGGCTATATAGAACCGGGGAGATAAGTATTTTAAGAAAGCCCTTAAATCCTTCTTACGGTCCTATAGGATCTAGACCGGCGCCCTAAATCTTAGCTTCCTAGCATCGTTTTTAATGCTTTAGCGATAGTAAATTCCGCTAATTTAGCCTAAGGACGAACTACCCTTAGAATGGTTAAAGTTCTACGACGAGCGAACCTAAGAGTTTGTAAGAAATACATCCGTTGTAGCCCCGGCTGCCGTAACTAACCCTCCTTCTCTAGTCGCCCTAGGTACGGCCCTAACGGCGCCTCTTACTGCCCTAACCCCGGCTCCTATAGCAACCTTTGCGACGGCGCTATCTACACCCGCGGCCGTCCCCTATATACCCCCGACCGCCCCGGCAGTTACATTCGCGCTAGAACCCTCCTTTGCTGTAATAAACTCGATACGTGCTACCTCCGTCGATCCCGGTTTATACCCGCGAGATTAAATGCCCGGCATATTCCCGAACCCTTAGGCCCCTTCGTTCCGAGATCTATTAGAAACGCTAATAACACTTTACCCGACCTCGTATTAGTTCTCTAGGACCCCTCCGATTAATATAATGGCTAAAGCAGCCTATACGATAGTTCCCCCCTACGACGTTCCAAACGAGGAGATAGACGTAGACCTCCCGCAAAAGTTTATTAAGTTATAGGATAAAAGCAAGAATTATACGGGGGAGCCCTATAACATTCTCGATGATAAAGTCCGTATCTTTACGGACGTTTATTACATAGTTAAGGCCCGGCCCGGCTATTTCTATACCCTCTTTCCCCGGATCCTCACCGGCCGAGCCTAAGACTACTATATCTAGCATATAGAGTAGGATAGCATATTTAGGCAAGCCTACGACCTACTAAAGGCTTACTTTAATACCGAAGTAAATTATTAGCACTATTAGGTAGATTAAAGCACTATAACTTTTAAAAAGCTATGAGTTAAGCATTTAAATAAGACCTAATAGGATATCCTATAGACCCTTTTTAATAAGCTATAACGATGTTAACGCGCCCTAGGATTTAAGTTCGCTAGAGACCTCCCCCTTCGCACTATATTGCTTAACGCGTGCCGAAACGTCCCGGAATTTAGCTATACGCTATATAGCCCCCTTAAAACCACGGAAAAGCTAGTCTCTACGCTACGTTCCTCCCTAGAGACCTATCTATCGATATAGGCCGAGAACGGCACGTCCGGCACATTCGTGTAATATCGTAACGAAGTGATAAATATAAATAATAAATACAATTTATTAGGCGTATTCTACACCGACCGAAGATACACTAATAACCGCGGCAACGGCCGTAGGTTTAGCGGGAGCAGCGGATAGAGCTACTATAGCCCTCGTAGCGGCGGTAGTAGCTTTAGCAACCGCTAATAGTCGAAGAAATGCTTCGTTTGTTAGAAAGAAGGCTACTAGTCGATAAAGCATACCCTATAGGAATAAGCTAGGTCTAAGGCTTAATACCACGCTTAATGCCTACTAACCGGCAACCCTAGCATAGGATTCGAGGCCTATCTTACCGAATATAAAGGTAATAAGACTCTATAGGCCGCTATCGAGTAGCGTAACGATAAAGCTAGTAACGACGAAGAACTAACTAAGTAGCAAGCCTCGTAGATCCTTTATTAGCAGTCCTTTAACTATTTAATTATAGGCGAAGACGCATAAGGGATAGACTAGTTAGGCGTTCCGGCTACTTAATTCGTCTTCGACCGTTACTTAAAGGACCGCTTTTACGGCATCCTCGTAGATACTAGAGCAGCTATAGTCTCTACGGCAGGTTAAGACTAGTATCTCGCCCTATAACGAGAAGACCTATCTATCGTGCTCGACGAGTCTACCGCGGGCTAGGCCTATATTAAATTCGGCAGCGGCGAGGACGTGTGTTCCCTCGGCTCCGTTGCCCTTAAGACCCCTATTAGCCGTATTACGTTCTACGTCCTAAGAACAACGACCCCCTTCCTCCTCTGCCTAGCTAATATAGATCGCTTAGGCGTATACTTTAATAATACTACCGATACGATTATCGGTCCTAGTGTTAGCGTCCCCGTTATTTGCAAATAGGGATATCTATAGTTCTTCTTTAGTAAGGAAGAGAACGTAATCGCCTTCTTAACTAAAGCTAAGATGCGAACGCTCTACCGCCGTTTTAGCCACCCGGCCGTTAATAGACTTTACTACCTATTAAAATAAGCAAGGCATAACGATATCTTAGTGGAAATACTCGAGGATATTTTAAAATTCTGCTATTACTGCTAGCTCTACGCACCGGCCCCCCGGAGGTTTAGGTTTATACTAAAGGATAACTAAGAATTTAATTTCGAGGTCGTCGTCGATATAATATACCTAGAACTCGGCAGTAGCACCCGTCCGGTGCTATACGCGGTCGATATAGCGATATCTTTCCAAAGAGCACGATTCCTCCCGTCTATATCGGCTAAGGATATATAGGAAACACTTAGGGCTCTATAGATCGATATATACCTCGACCCCCTAACTTTATCCGGCATAACGCGGGCACTAACTTCGCCTTAACCGAGTTTCGCAACGAGGCTTATATTATAGGTATTACGTATACCTAGATCCCCGTTAAGGTATATTAGTCTATAGGTAAGGTTGAAAGGTACTATAGCCCGCTCCGTCGTGCGTTTAAAATAATATACGCCGAAATCGGTAGGACAACGGCCCTTAAATCCGTCCTACAAATGGCTGTTAAAGCCGTAAATAACATAGCAGGACCTAACGGCCTCGTCCTTACGCTCCTCGTCTTTAAAGCATACCTACGGATAACTTAAGACTCCCCTCCTTCGGCAACTACGGTATAGAGAGCCGCGACTATCTAAAAGGCTATAAAAGCCTTACGGCAGCTCGCCGCCGTAAGATAAGTTAGGGATAGCCTATAAGCTCGAAACGGCCCCTTAACCTTTAACACTCTATTACTACCGCTATAGAGTGAAGTCCGCGTCTAGAGAGAGAAGCGAGGATAGTAGGGTCTATATAAGATTGCCTCTATTAACGGCTATAATATCACTATCGAGACCGTTAACGGCCCTACAGTCTTCCGGTCTACCCTTATATAGCCGTACTACTATAGTAAGGACGATACCCTAGATCCCCCTGCCCTCGATGACATAGACACCCCCTCCGAGGTCGATTCCTCTACTCCGGACGAGATTCCCGAGCTAGATCCTTCCCCCTCTCCGGCACAGGCACTGCCGGCTCTACCGTAGCCCCGCAAACGCGGACGTCCCCTAGGCTCGAGGAATAAGCTAAAGACCGTAACCTTCTATAATCAATTCCTCGTTAAGAAGGAAGAAGATATACTACGGCTATCGACTAAGCTACGCAATAACGGCGTTATCACTATACCTAGCGCCCCTTTTAAAGAATTAAACTAACGGGAGATTAACGATCTCGTAGCCCGCGGGGTGTTTAGCTTCGAATAGTACGATAAGTTAATTTATAGGTCTTATCGCTTATTTCGATCCCGAATAGTCCGGGAAGTAAAGGGCCGTGACGTTAAACTATACGAGAAGTCCCGACTAGTGATCTAAGGCTATAGCGATATAGAGAAAAGCTCGCTCCTAACCTATTCGCTTACTATTTAACGTGTTAGCTAGCGCTTAATCCTAGCCCTTGCCCCCGCCTTGCTTCGCCGAGGGATAAGCTTGTCCCTACGCGATATTATATAAGCCTATCCCTAAGCTTAGATAGAGCTTAATCGTATAGTATTAGCGGCTCTTCCGATAGAACTCTAGGGCAAGTACCTAGAGGGCACTATTATAAGAGTTATTAGACCGTTATACGGGCTTATAGAAGCCGGTGTATATTAGTAGAAAACCTACTATAAGCACTACTTAAGAGCCTTAATATAGCCCCCTCTACCTATAACTCGTGCCTTTTAATTACGAATTAAGGACCCGACGATTTTAGCCTCGTCGGAATATAAACCGATAATACCCTAATGCTCGGTTTAGACACCTTTTCGGCCTACGAAGAAAAAGAGCTTGAGATAGCTTAATTTCGCGCTAAGCCGAAGGCTTAGATAACCCTAGGGAATGCTATAGACTTTAATAAAGCAAAACTAACGCTTTAAGACGACGTTCTACTCCTACAGCAGAAGGGATAGGCCTTAAGGATCGAGGTAGTTAACTCACGGGCTTGTGATAAAGCCTAGCAGTACCTCGAGCAACGCGCTCGTGCTGCATACGTCGCCTCTATCTATTAGCCCGAGGCCTTATTCGATATCTCCGTAGCAGCCTAGGTCTAAGCCCCCGAAGAGAAGGATTATAATATCCTTAATAAGCGCCTTTAGTAGTAGATCGACTATTAATAACGTAGACTTACGTACCGACTAATTAATCTTAAGACCGCTAAGCTCGTAGTGTTTATAGATAGCTTATTCGCAAACAACCGAGACCTTTCGTCTTAGTTAGGCTTCGTTATTACGCTCGTTAATAAGACCGAGCGTATAGATACGCACTTTTAGGTTAATAGCAATATTATCTATTAGAGCTCGACGAAGTATAAGCGAGTAACCTATAGCGTTCTTACGAGCGAGATCTACGGCATAGTTAACGGCGTAGACCTTAGCATCTCCTTTATTACGACCCTCCGTATAGTCATAGAACGGCTTTAGCTCCTACCGATCCCTCTTATTATATACACTAACTTATACTCCCTCTACGAATGCCTTATTAAACTCGGCACTACGAAGGAGAAACGCCTAATAATCGATATTATAGCGTTGCGTTAGTCGTACGAGCGACGGGAGATTAAGGAGATTAGGTAGATCTACGGGGAAGACAATCCCGCCGACGCTATAACGAAGGCATCGCTAAATAAGGCCCTTAAACGCCTTATTAATATAAACAGCCTCTCGATTAGGATAGAAGCCTTCGTCCTTCGCCTATAGAAACTAACGGTGTTCCCTTTAGTCTGCCCCCTTTTCATTTATATTTATTAAATATATTTATTAGGCCTTCTATCTAATATATCGTTCTTTCTATCTCCCCTTGCTATTAGATTATAGGCTTACTGTTTAGCAACTATAAAGAAAAAGTTGCTAGTATAGGAATAAAGGATATCCGTTCTTTAGGCACGGTTGCAATCTACGTGATTAAATAGATCACGTATAGGCAACGCCTAAACGGATGCGCTATTAACCACACGATGCATTGTATGTATCGGGGATCCCGGTAATAGCGTCACTAACTCGGCCGCCCTTAAGATAATTAAGTCATTAACTTAATCGCCCTTGCAGGCATAGCCCCGACGTCGCATACAAGGGCTCGCAAAGGTCCGGCTTCGGGCCCTATTAACGTACGCGTTTGTGGCCTATATAAAGGGGCTATTCGTCGCCCCTTAGTTAATAGATATTATAGACTAGAATCCAACCAGTTTACAACCCCTTTGTTTGTTTAACTAACTAATAGGTATAGTATTAAAGCTAAAGGTTTTATTATCTTTTAAGAAGTTATTTTCTAATATAGTTATATCCTTTAAGATAACGACTCTTTTCTGCTATAGTCGTATATTTTATAGGCTATATCTTTATAGCCTATTGTAATTCCTTTATAAGCTCGTACATTGAGTTTATTACTTAGGGTTTTATTTTTATAGTATATAATACTTCCGAAAACACGGATTTTCTCTATATCTTCTATAGAAAGGGCTATATTGTTCTTCTTTTCTAAGGGACATATATATCCTAAAGCAGTATAGGGGGGTCTATTATATATATATGTAGCTGCTAAAACAGCTTCTCCCTAAAGGTATTTAGGTAGTTTAGCCGTATAAAGCATAGACCTAACTTTATTAAGTATCGTTCTATATACGTTCTATTCTACCCTTTAAATATAGTATATACGGCGGACTTAAGTTATATTTAATACCGTTTTTTAAGGCATATGGTTTAATATTATATTGAAATTCTTTTGCATTGTCTAAGAAGACCTCTTTTATTTTAATATTATCTTTATTATTTTCGAGTTCTAATTTAAACTCTAGAAACTTTGGTAGGCTTTCGGCTTTATCTTTTATAAGGTATATTCTTAGATACCTAGAGTAGATATTAAGAAAGGATATAAAGTATCTGAATTTATCGTATGTAGGGACCTTTATAGGGCCCTAAATATCAACATTTATTTTATCTAGAAAGAGATATCGTCGTTTTAAGGGAGTCTTCTTTTTCTCATCGGTATGTTTGCCTTATATATAAGCTTCGCATTGTTTTATAGCTATAATATTCTTTTAGTCTACGGATATGTCTAGGTATAGTCTACGGAGGTATCGGTATAGGGATTTATAGCTAAGATAATCCAAGCGTTTATGCTAAAGTAGTAAATCTACCTTCTTTTTATTTTGTATAGATTTATTTTTAATATCTTTATCTTATTTGTCTTATATATCTAGTAAGGAGTTTTGTATGGTATTTTCAATCGTTTCTTTCGGACTATGCCGGATGTTATATATCTCATTTTTAATAAGAAAGCGAGTTTTCTTTATCTTTAGAGGGATATAGTATAGGCCGTTTTTAATAAAGCCTAATATTAATTATTTAAGATTTTTATCGAGAAGAGATATAGAGTCTAGGCCTATAAGAGCATATGTGTTTTTTATAGTAGACTAGCTTATTATATTTATGCCGATTTCGGGTATATATCGGCAGTCTTTTAATGTGTATAATTGTATACTATTAGGGAACTTAAAAACAAGATCCCTAGCGCCTCGTATAACAATCGAAGAGGCTTTTCCCTAGGTCACAGTCGTATAGATATCTTTATAATTAGAGTGGAGGAATTTATTAGAAACTATATGCCTTATAGCTCTAGTATTAAACACAAAATTATAAAAACTCCCTATCCGTATAATAGACTTATTAACCCTTAAAACAACTCTCGAGATTATAGAAAGAAGTGGCTTTAAAGGTCCTATTATTTGTTTTCTATTAGACTTAGATCTTGCCTTTATAGGGGTATAGACAAGGGTATCTTTATACGGTAACGGGTTATAGAGTAATAACAAAGGGTATAAAAAGGGTATAGAGGGTATAAAGAGTATAAAGGATATAAAGAGTGTATAAAGGGATAGGAAAAAACTTATAATACCTAAGCCCGAATCCGTTATAACTATAACCCTTCGAGAGGCTTCGGAAGAGGTATCTCGAGAAGGCGTCTTTCGAGACGGCGTCTTTCTCTTCTGAGGTTAAGAGATGCAAGCAGTAGGGCGAGAGGACTAAGAACTTTCCCGAGAGTGCAAAATAGGGGTCGGCCTCCTATGATTTCTATTAGTATAGTCCCTTAGCTCTCTTAGCTCTCTTAGCTAGTATTTCTTTAAATTCGAATTCGAAGAGGGCGTAATATTTCTTAGTATAAAGCCAGCAGCTCTAGCCTTATCTCTATTTTCTAGTTTCTAGAAGCAGTTTCGTTCTATATAGCCTCGCTTTTTATAGCAAAAGCAAACCGGTATTTTATTGTTTTTATTATTATTTAAATAGAATAACTGCTTACCGCTATTAAGCGCCTTAGTCCTCTTAAATTCATCGATTAAAGAGGGGGATAGGGACTTAAGCGTATAGGCTAAGGCATCGACCCGTAGGGTCTATGTTATATTAGTTATATAGCTCGAAAACGAGCTATTTAGAGATTCTAAAATCCAGGTGATTATAACAATCTTAGGGATAAGGATTTCCCGATTGTTAAGCTTATCAAAGAGCTCTTTCACCTTATTAAGGTAACCTTTAATAGAAGAATACCCTTCTATCTTAGTATTAAACAATTCCTTTATTAGTAGGAAATTAGACGTAAAACCCATAAGGTTATAGAGGGTTCTAAGAGCCTCCTTAGCGGCTTTAGCAGAAGCCTAGTGTTTTATCTAGGACAGACTATTATTAATTATTAGCCTTATAAGGGCGAGGCATTTAGAGGACTTATTATGTCCTTAATCGAGAATAGCTTAAGCAAGCTTCTCCTTAATAAACATAGACTCTATCCTAAGGGACTAGGACGAGTAGTTTACGCTTCCCTTAAGCTTAGAGAAAGAGTAATTCTTAAAGCTGGCTATAATGCTTTTTGATTAGTAGTGTTAGTGTTTGTTAGTGTTTTTGTGTTTTATTAAGTTTTCCGTAGCGGGAAGATACCGAAGAAAATTCGGCAGAAATTCGTTGGAAACACTCTAGGAAGACGTAGGCGAAGGAACTTTAAAAAGATTTTTAAAGAAGGGTTTAAGTACAGAAATCAGACTTAGAGAGGGGGGGGGGTCCTAAGGGCAAATCGGGGGTAATAGGGGAAAGAAGGGTAAAAACACTAAGAAACTAGTAATCTAGGCAAACCGTGTGTAGCGTGAGAAGGCAAGTGGCCTAAAAACGTATAGATAAGTTGATTTAGCGGTATGTGTAGTATAGCCGAGTGATCCGGAAGAGTAGAGTAAGGCTCTAGGTAAAGCAATTTGTTAGAGCTTAGGAAGCGGCAGGGATTATAACTACTAAAGGATTAAAATAAAGACTAATAGTAGAGGATTATATAGATACAAGAAGTGTGAAGATTAGAGCAGAATTAAGAGAGAAAGCGGTTATTAAATTGCTAGTAATAGTCTATCTAGCTAGGGATATCGGCGCCTTCTTATAGCTGAATATCTTAGGAACCAGGGTACATATAAATTAGCTTATTTTGCCGTGTAATAGAGCTATTTCCGGAGAAAAGAACGCGCATAAGACATCGCCGATCTATAGCACCGTTATTACGGAGTTATTATTGCGGAATAGAGGGTAGTTGTAAGCGAGATATATAAGTATAGACGTATCTGTGTTAGCACCTACACCTTATGCTATAACTCCTATATCTTATTACCCCGACTAGTTAATGCAACCGAGACATAAATATATTATGCAATATTAAACGGTGGATTTTATGCATATTATTCTATACCTATACGATATCTAGTTCGGGAGATATTTGCTCCCTTATAATTCGGTATTAGTTATGCCTTTAACCCGTACTTCTCTAAGATTATCGGTATACTTTCCGACGACCCGCTTACGCCGGCTACTACGGCTATTGCTCCCGACCCTAACGGTACTCCTCCTCCTCCTACCGTAGTAATTTAACAAATTAAGCCGGAATTTTCGTCTAGGGAAGTAGGGGCCCTACGGGTTCTTTCGTCACCTGATTTGTATACGAGAAGTACTAAGGTAACGGCTTCAAAATGCAAAATAGGCTTAAAAAGTAGGCAATAAGCGAGATTTAGCTAGGCCGGGTGTAGCCCGGTACTTCTCATATATAAATCAGGTGACGAAAGAACCCGTAGGGGCCCTACTTCCCTAGACAAAAATTCCGGCTCAATTTGTTAAATTACTACGGTATACCCTCTCTAAGTGCCGCCTTTAGCTAAGAAGAGTGTAAGGCCGCCCTTCTACGTCTTAAAAGACGTAGTATTCCCTTCCTTCTTTAGGACTAGCTGCTTTATTACGAAGGTCGTAATAGCTACCTCCGCCTCTATATCCCCGCCTCTATAGTATCGCCTATACTAGCGGCCGCTTACGATATAAAAAATCACTTTAGGACTACTCGTATACTATAGAACCTTAAGCGCTACTTTATCCGGAACCTAACTTCTAAAGTTAAGAAATATATCACGACCTATAAGGCTTACTATCTAGGATAGATAGACCGCTAGCTACCTATAGGCTCCTATAAGCGTATTTAGGCCCTGGTTTAACCTATGCGTTTAATTAGAATAGACTTTATTACGGATATACCCGTTACGTCCTCCGCCTCTTCGCCTTAGGCTATCTCTAGCTTCGATACTTTTAACTAGCTGCTTATAGTAACCTACCTAGCTAGCAAACGTTATCTTTTAATCCCTGGAAACGCTAAGTACTCTACGATAAACTAAGGCGTATCCCTCTCTCGGCTTCTTTTGCTTACGGATTAAAGAATGCCGTCTACTATTATTAATAACCGCGATAAGCGCTTTAATATTAAGGTTTAGCGTTTACTATAGAAGTCCTTTAGGACTAAAATCGCTATAACTATAGTATACTACCCTTAGGCCGATAGCCTAATAGTGTTACGGTTAGCCCGCTATTAGTCAGCCTTATGCGAGGGGCAGCTATTAGGGCTACCCTCTCGCACAGCTAGCTTCCTCCTACACACATACATAAGACACGATTATTAGCTCCTGCTATATAAGCTCTAGAGGTTATAAGCCCTCACACGCTTCCACCTGCGTTATAAGACGACCTTCTGCATCGAGTGGCTATTCTTCGCCCTCTTCTAATTGCAGCGATCTATTTTCACGCCGAGAGACCGAAAGAAAAGTCTTCTCGAGTATAATTTTTTTTTCACGACTTTAAGCCGAGAGACTGGAAGAGTCTTCTCGAGCCCCTTTACCTCCCTCCGATATAGTTGTCCGTAAGGTCCGAGCGAAGAAAAGCCTCCTACGCTGCCGACCGACTAACGCCGGCTAGCCGACTAGAAGATAGCTTCTGTCCTAAGAGGCTAGTTGCCTTCTCTTACACCACGACGATTTTTTTGTCCTGAGAGGCTGGTTTGCCTTCTCTTGCAATAAACGACGATACTGTCCTAAGAGGCTTAGTCTGCTTTCTCTTGCACGATTTAACCACGAACGACGATTTTTATCCTAAGAGGCTCTTCTCTTACAACGAACGATGCTGTCCTAAGAGGCTGATTTGCCTTCTCTAACAACACGAACGAACCTATCCTAAGAGGCTTGGTCTGCCTACTCTTGCGCGATATAACCACGATACTATCCTAAGAGGCTTGGTTCGCCTGCTCCTACAGTGATATAACCACGACGAAAAAAGAACCCGGAATTAGGAATAGGCGCGAATTGCCCGCACGAAAATGTAACAATAAGTCATAGGAAGGATCAATTAGCAGGAATTGCCTACGGCAGCCTTTAGAGGCCGCCTTTTATACAAACACTATGGATTCTAGGGAGGAACACTAAGATAACCCTCGCGGCCCGCCTTATATAGTAGTAGGATTCGGCTGAGGGGAGGTATTGCGGTTAGCCCGCTATTAGTCAGCCTTATGCGAGGGGCAGCTATTAGGGCTACCCTCTCGCATAGCTAGCTTCCTCCTACACACACACATAAGACACGATTATTAGCTCCTGCTATATAAGCTCTAGAAATAGAACGTCGCAATTAGACGGTCGAAACCGTATTAAGGATAGCCTATATCGAGGACTTAGACCTCGACTAGAAATTGCTTTTGCCTGCCTTATAATAGAACCTAAATTCGGCTTTTAACGCTAGCACTCGTATATCCGTGTATAACTATATCTTCGGTTACGATCTCCGCTCCCTTCTCGAGGCCGATAATATTTCGGTCGTAGATAATCTCTCTTATTTACGAGAAGCCGTAAGACGATAGGCCGGTTTCGCAATAGACCTATCGGCTATAAGAGCTAAACGCCGTTACAATAGCAAGCATTATTAAATCCTCCTTTAGGCAGGCGATAAGGTCTACCTTAAACTATACTAAGGTTACTATAAACCTTCTCGACCTATAAAATAATAGTCTTAATAGAGGGAAGGACCTTTCCTTATTAAACGCATAGTTAATAACCTCGCCGCCGAATTAGAATTACCTCCTAATATCCGAATCTATCCCGTTATCTCGGTAGAATACTTAAAGCCCGCGTATAAAGGCTATTTTAAAGAAGGTAAGCCTAGCGCGGTTAAAGTAGCGTAAGATCTCGATAACGCCTTAGGCGAGGGCGACGAGCACTACGAGCTCGAGTATATACTTAAATCTCGTAAGCGCTATATTGGCCGATTAAAAACCCCCGTTCCTATATATTAACTCCGCTAGAAGGGCTTAGGGGCCGCTTACAACTAGTAGGTCCCCGCTAGCGCTATTTCCCGGGAGGCAATCGTAGAATTCGCCTTAAAGCGTATTACGCGTTCCGCTAGCGCTACCTTAACTGCGATTAATTAAAGGATATCGATCTAATTATTTAGTTAAGAAAAAGTCCTATAGTAACGCATAGCGTAAAGGAGCATAGATTAAAAGGATTGCGTTATAGTATTCTAAATGTTTTTCCTTCTTAATTAGTTCGTTATTTTATTCTACTAAGGATAGTAAGGGCTTGTTTTTCGGGCCGGCATTATAATACGCAAAGGCAGGGCACCTGCTAGGTGCCTACGGATGAGTAGATAGTCCGGGCTCCGGCAGCCCTATAGCTCGTAGGGTATACCGGGCTACCTGTAATTATTATCCTTCTTCTTATACACGCACCCTTTGCCTTATGCCTATCTTTCCCTACACTACTACGGCTAAGGATACGGCAATAAGACCTAGACTAAGAAGTGCTTTATATAAAGGAAGGAGGGATATTAGTCTATAAAACATTCTATAGAGGAACGGCGAAAAGCTAAGGACTAATATCTCTCGCATTGCCTTTATACAGGCGTCCCCCTTAATATTACGGCCTATTTAGTAGGCTATAAAGGTTATAAGGACGACGAAGAGGAAGAATATAGTAAGGATAAATAACTAAAACTATAGCAAGCTAGTTAAATGCTTTGCTAAATGGCTTTTAACCACCTTATTATAAGAGACGACGTCTACGGTATAAAACCGACTGTTATAGTAGACTAGTTCCTTATCTACGATCGTTACTTTAAGCTCTATTTTTAAGGCATCCTAATTAATATAAGAGCGGCGAAAGTCTCTACAGCCGGATAGGAATAGTATTTAGCCCTCTAATATAAAGATCCCTCCGTTAATTTAGATATATCTACCGTAGGTCAAACGGCAATTAGGTTTGGCAGTAGCGCCGTTATAAGGTCCCTAAGGTTAATTAATCTTATTACCCCGATTAGAAGAATCACGTTCTATATATTAGAAACCTCGACCCCTTTCTTACTATATCTCGCGGATATAGATAGGCTAAGCGTATTCTTTAATAATACGACGAATACTCTTACCGGTCCTAAGGCAGACGTCCCGGTAATTAGGAAATAAGGATACCCTTAGTTCTTCCTTAGGAAGAGTAAACAATTAACTATATTCCTTATAGAAACGGAAATTAAGACCCTATATCGTCTGCTCGGACATCTAGCTATAGTAAGGCTATACAATCTATTACGGTAAGCCGGCTCTAGCGACGTATCTATTAGCACCCTTAAGAATATCTTAGAACTATATTACTATTGCTAAATGCATTCGCCTGCCTTAAAACGATTTTAGTTTAACATAAAAGATAACTTAGACTTTAATTATAAGGTTATCGTTAACTTAATGTATTTAGATATTCCGAATTCGGTATAACGACCGGTATTATATATCATTAATATATTAACGGCCTTCTAAAGCGCTCGATTCCTTCTTTCTATATTAGCTAAAGACGCGTAGGAGACCCTTCGAGCTCTCTTAATACACTAAAGGGTAGGGAAGGGTATATATAGAAGGATAATGTTATAAAGATAGGCGAGAGCCCCGGGAGCTAGAGGAAGCTCCCTCTATCTTATCTATTGCTAATATTAGCACCTTAGGCGACCGGCTAAAGGGTGCATTGCATATATTAAAGTGCCGGCACGAAAAGAAAGCCCTACTAACTATAGTAGTTATGCTATAGCAGGCAAATAATAATCCTAATCGGGCAATTAAAAGAGAGCTTCTAATGCCTTGCTTTTCCTTCGTGCTTTCCCTATAAGTTATACTTACACGCGCTAGTGGTTATTTCCTCCGATCACCCTTTATGCTTATTTAATTATAGCCTTATGCGGCTTGCTAATCACCCCTATATTTATCGTCGGCCTATCGAAGAAGGCGACGGTCGTCTCGGCCGTCTCGGCCGCGGGGGCGTCGATCGTCACGACAAGCATAGCGTCGGGTGCGTCGGGCGGCTTAAAGATCTCTGCGATAAAGCCGTCGGGATCCTCTACTCGTGCGGCAGCGTTAGCTGCGTCGTGCGCTACGGTCTTAACCTCGAATTAAGCCCTATTAGCAGCGTTAGCTATAGTCTTCTCTACGCGCCCGGAAAAGAACTTCTTAGCGTCCTCGCTAACGTCTCCTCGTACGGCCGTATTAACTACGGCGATAGTAGCGTCGGCTTCTACGGCAATAGGCGTAGTAGCGACGATTCCTATAATAGTAGGCGTAGCGCTCTAGGAGTATAGCTTACGACGAGGTTTATTAGGAGCAGACTTCTTATCGACTGTCATAGTACTACATCACATAACATAGTATATAGTGACATACCACGTGACATATAGTCCTATATATAAACGAGCCCTTAGCCTCTATAGTTCTTCTCCTTTTTATAGAATAATAAGGTTATCTAGCTATTACCTAGTGCCGTAATAGTTTATTCCATCTCCTATTACACCCCGTCGCGATCCCTAGCTTTATAAATATAGTCTTAGTAGCTCTATTACCTTATCCCCTTAGTCGTCGCGACCTAAGCGTAACCCCTAAGAAATCATTCCCCTAAGCCCTTAAGCCCTTAAGAATTTTTCCCTAGACTATAGAAACCTATATAGCGTATAGAATTTTTTTATAATCCCCGATAAACACCTTAGATTAGATACTCCTCCTTCCTCCTTATAGTAGATATACCTATAGCCTCTAACGCTACGGGCGACGGTCTAAAGGCCTTTGCTAAGGAGTTTATTAGTGAATTTCCTTAGATCGCTTAGGCGATTAAGAGGTTCGATAACGTAGTCCCGGTCGCTAATACGTAGGAGACCTAAGAAAGCCTTTAGAGCCTAAATACCCGATATATTCTTATATATATCGAGGAGAGTCTTCGCTCCCTTCGCGTAGCGGAGGCCTCTTAGGTTAACCGAAATACTAGGTTAAAGGAACGCGTAACTATACGAGATTAGCTCTTAGCTATAAAGGATTAGCTCCTAGCTATAAGGGAGCAACTTCTTAAGGCTAAAGACCTTATAATCTTAACTATAAAGATATTATAGTCTTAGACGATAACCCCGGCATAGTCGTTTAGAAAACGAAAGACGGTAGACCCTCCGATCTTTACTAAAAAGGGGTCTGCCTCCGACCGTTAACGTAAGTATAAGGCCTAGGAACTTAAGATATAGGGTATCTTCCTCCGCGATAGCATATAGTTTAACTTAGATAGCGCCCGCCTCCTTTATATTAGCGATAGGCTTAGTAAATAGGCCTACGACTTTATTAAAGATAGGAAAGCTACTATTATAGCTAACCTATCTAAGAGGGAGAAGTAGGAATAGCCTACTACGATAACGCTCCTTATAGCTTTAGGCAGGTAGTATAAGGTTCTAGACTTAACGTAAGCCGCTAAAAATATCTTCGATAATTTCCCTTAAGGCGATAAGAACTATTAGATCTAAAAGGTAGACCTTAACGCCTATATGCGTAAGGCAAGGAAGATAAAAGAATAGTAAGTCGACTTCCTCCGGAAGTTTATATCGAAGGATATAAGCGATCTCGTTAAAAATATATAGACTAAGATCCCCGATACTAACTACGAGAAGTAGTTAGCGTAGATAGATATCTTTATAAAGAATCTCACTAACTATACTTATTGTTAAAAGCTTAAGAAGAGGGCCGCCCCCTATTTGTAATTCCCGCCGACGCTTATACCTGCCCTTGCCTTAACCGCCCCGGCCTAACCCTTATATAGTAACCCTATAGACCTCGACCGGCTTTCCGATACTAAACGATAATTTAACATCGATAATAAACTCTATATAGCTTACGGAGAGCCTAGACACTAGAAGGAGGCTTACGACCCGGCTAAGATAGCGAATCCGCTTCTAATGCCCTTACGTTAAGGTAGTCCTTAGTTTCGGGGCTAAGGCGCCCCCTCCCCTAGCTTTAGCCGAGGATCTTAAAGCGCCCGCGGCGGCGGGTATAGCTAGGGCTAGCTCGTCCGTACGGCCGACTACGAATAAGGCCGTATCCTTAGAGAAGAAGATATAGATTTATAAAGCGAGCGGCCGGCGTTAAGGCGACTACTAAAAGATATACCCTTAGAGTAAGTCGCTCTTAGGGGTTATATATAGGTGAGGATAAGAAGATTAGGTCGTTGCTTTTAGATAGAACGGATCTTTAGATTAATTCGTCGAATAGTAATAAAAAGTCAATCCTTCTCTATACTCGTCTCTCCTTTACGCGTAACCTTTAGTCCTTTTACTACGTTAATACGTTATCCCTCGTAGATTTAAGCTATACTACCGTAGCGTTCGCCGATCTTTACGCTATTATACGGAAATATAACGTTACTATAAAAAAGCTTTTTAAACCTCGACCGCTTTAACTAGCCGACGGTATATACTTAATATAGATAACGGACTACTTTATAGCCTAAATAACTATTAGTAAGCATATAGAACTTATGCTCTTCTTCGTTACGAATCTATTACCTTTTCCCCTAATTATCCTAGGTATCCCCTAGCTTTAGGAATACGAACTAACTATACTTTAGAAATCTCTTTAGGTCCGCTTTAATTCCGATTATTATATAAGATACTGCCTACCTTTAAGTATAATAGCCGAGGATAGAATAGCTCCTAAGACTCTTATTACTCCTATGTCTAAAAGGCATTAGTTACGTCGAAAAGTATATTTTTCTAACGTCGTAGAGATTTAGACTACCTTAATATTTACCCTAAAATAAAGGGTCTTTATAACGATAAAAGATATGCCGGAAATTCCCTTTCGGTAGAAAGAGACTAATATCCTAAAAGACTAGACTATCTTACCGGGAAGTTATATATCTATAGATTCGTCTACTAAGGAATATCTACCTAAGTAGGCATTATACCCTTTAAACCCCGGCTAACCGATTCGATATCCCTTATATAGGATATAGTTATTTGCCTAAGAAACCGCCTACTTAATATCCCCGATTAGCCCTCTAGACTCCCCTAAGACTTAAGCCTTTAAAGCTACTCCGCCGTAGACTACTTTAATAGCTCGCTTACTCCTTATTCGTCTTGCCGCCGGCCGTCGCTATATTCCCGCCTAATAGAGCCGGACGAGACGCCCCCGCTAGCGTATATAATAAGAAGATTAAATACCCTTAAATATAAACGATATCCGCTATATATAAGTAGTTAACTTCGTTTAATTCTATAAATAGAATAGTATCTAAGCGATATAAATAAGTATATCTAAATTAGCTAAGCTAGTCGAGGAGGGAGAAAATCTACGACTATTTAACGAACTCTTAGTAAGCCTAGTTAAGGTCTTAGAACTATCCGAAACCTCTTTCTAACGTATTGTTATTAGGGATTATATAATAGAGGTAGCTTAAGCCGCTTTCCCCGAACGTTTTTATAATTTCCTTTAGACGAACCTCCGGGATATAGCTAATTCCGAATCTCTATTTTAGAGGGTCGACGAGGCCGACGTAGAAAAATTCCTCTTAGTAAAACCGGAAGTTATAAAGGCAGATATCCTAAAGAAACTCCTAAAAGAGTTCTTAAATAAGCTTCCTTATTTCCTTCTAAAGAATGCGAACAAACTCCCCCTATACCGCCTTTAGGATTATAAGATCGAACTTATACTTAGTAAATAAGCTCTATACTATAGAAATCGGCCTATATTACCTATAGAACTCCGCTATATTAAGAAGTAGATTAACGATATGCTTAATAAAGGCTTTATTTAGGAGTCTTTTTCTCTAGCCGCGGTATTATTAATCCTCGCTTATAAACCGGGCGGTAGTATCCGTATCTATTATAACTACCAAAGTTTAAATTAGGTTATAGTTAAGAATCGATACCCTTTGCCTTTAATCCGCGAAATACTAGATTCTCTCTATAACGCTAAGTTTTATATAAAGCTAGACGTAATTGCTATATTTAACCGTATTTAAATCGCTAAGGGTTATAAGTAGCTTATAGTATTTATTATACGCTTCGGACTATTCGAGATGCTAATTACCCCCTTCGGCCTTTATAACGTACCGTCGACCTTTTAGAACTATATTAATCACGTGCTTTATAATGCCCTCGACAACTTCTATATAGTATATCTTAATAACGTACTAGTCTTTTTAAAGACTAAGGCGGAATATAAAAACTACGTGCGAATAGTTATCTAACGCTTAGGCAACGTAGGGCTTTAAATCAATATCGGGAGGTTAGAGTTTTATATAACAAAGACTAAGTACCTTAGACTAATTATTTCGATATCTAGCATAAGTATAGACCCCGAAGAGGTGCGTATAATTACGGCTTAAAATACCCTAACTTTAGTAAAAGAACTTTAGTAGTTTCTTAGGTTTATAAACTTCTACCACCGTTTTATTAAGTAATACTCTAGTATTATCTCCCCGATAACTACGCTACTTCGAAAGGATTCCTATTAGTCTTAAGGACCTAAATAAGCTATTATATTTAAGACCCTTAAACTTACTTTTACTATTGCCCTAGTCTTAGCCTATTTTAACTACTTAAAGAAAATAGTTATTAAAACTAACGCCTTAAATTAGGCCTTAGGAGGAGTCCTTTTATAGACTAAAGATAACGGATATCTTTACCCTATTGCGTTTTTTTCGTTAAAGTATACTAGCCTTAAGTATAACTACGAGATCTATAATAAAAAGCTATTAGCAATTATTAAAGCGCTTAAGAAATAGCGCTTAAAGCTCTAAGGGACTACTAAAGCGTTCGACGTTATTACGGACTATAAGAATCTTTAGACGTTTATATCTATAAAGCAACTTAACTAACAATAAGTACGCTAAGCCGAGTTCTTTTCCTAATTTAACTTTATAATTATATACCGCTTAGGCAATAAGGCAATTCTCCTTAACGCTTTTAGTAGGCTCTTTAGCGATAGACTAGCTACTATAGACGACGATAGACTCCTTTATCGAAATTAAGTAGTTATCCCTAAAGAGAAAGTCGACCCGACTATCCTAAAAGAACTCTTATTCGATTCCTATGCCTTAAATAAGGACCTTAACGTAATCGCCGCACTTAGACTAAACGTAGTTAGTAAATCACTTGATAAGCTTATCCGTAAGGTATATTAATAAGATAATCTTACCTTAGATATAGTAGCGATACTCTAGGATCTATACGCCTAACGCTAGCTAAAAATAGCGCTTAAAAACGACCGAGAGAGCATAAAGTAATATACGGAAGCTAGATTTAAGCCTTTACCTACTCCTCTAAATACTCTCCCGGCGGCCTTATTTATAGCTGCAATCTAATTATATCTCGCTAACTAGTCGATAAAACTATAGAGCGAAAATCACGAACCCTCGCGAGTAGCCTTCTAGGCGGGAATACTTCCTTTACCGTATATAAACATAAGTCTATATATATAATAAGTAAACCCCTCCGTAGCATTATTATTAAGTCTATATAAATAAGGAGCGAACCCCTTTATAGTACTAAAAATATGCTTATACGAGCTAAAAGCTTAAGAATAATCCCCTCCGTAGTATAACTAAAAACACGCCTACTAGCACTCGGCATTTATAGTAGGCACTTAAGCCGCACCGACCTTAAGAGACACTAATACGCTACGATTTAAGGATAAGGCTTACCTCGACCGCTTAATCCTAAAAAGGCAGGTGTATCGGCGAGAACTTCCTGCTATGCTAATATATTATAGATAGTTTAAACACTATCTACTCGGCCCTTACTTCGAGGAGGCGGAGCGATTATATCTTTAGAGCTATAAGAAAATAAGGTCGTAGACTAAAGTCGACTATAAAACACTTACGAAGAAAGGCTAAATGCTTAACTATATATAGGTATACGTATATAAGATAGACAAACATAGGAGACTCTCTAAATGCAAGGCGAGATTAGTTATATAAGGAGATTAATAGCTTAGAAACAGGCAAGAGACCTATGCAGCTACTCTCGCGGGACGGAGTTTTTAAACACTTATAACGATCGCGGTAAGGTTCGATCTCGAGCTAATATAGTATAACGCTATTAACGCCTTTATTAACGCTACCCTCGACGAGATTATCTATATAAAGATGCCTTTAGGATATAGGAAATACTCCATTGTGCTTAGGCTCGATAAGGCACTCTACGGACTACGGAAATCCCCTCTTCTATAGCATCGCGAACTTACGTTAACGCTCCGGGATAGGATTCTAAATTGTCATAGCACTAAGTAATAGCTAGATAACCTTATTATTCTATAAAGAGGAGAAGAACTATAGAAGCTAAGGGCTCGTTTATATATAGGACTATATATTACGTGGCATATTACTATATACTATATTATGTAATGTAGTACTATAATAGTACTCCCCCTCTAAAGATGATTTAGTCCCTAAATCGCTAAGAAATATCATTTTCGCTAGAAATACGTGTGTAATAGAGGAATCTTTTATAGGCGGGTCTAATCTAAGGGGCCCGGCTTATCCAGGTTATATCTATAGAAGCGTTAAATAGCTTTAAGGCAACCTCTTAGGTTATCTTTAGGCTGCTAGGTCGGTTCTTAGTAATATTTCTATTTAATTAGATAAGTTAGGGTCGGGGCTTCGTTATTATATACGTTAAGGATCTTCTTAAATTCCTATATTTCTTCGATATTACCGTTGTTATCGCGTTCCGCGATACGGCCTACGACGTTACGTTGTTCCTCTTAATTAATCTATGCCTAGCTGTAATAGGGTAGGCAGAGTGATTACATAGGTGCCCTCTATATAGGTATGGAAATCATCTATAAAGAACTAAGTGTAAGCGCACCTATATATACGGATATATAGCTTTGCGCACGTACCCTTTTATCCGTACGTGCCCTTTACCCCTATCCGCACAAGCCCCTTACCTTTATTCGCATAAGCCCCTTTCCCTACCCGCACGTGTCTCTTCCCCGCTCGTATATAAGAATGCGGATTAGGTCGTAGACCTAATCTTACTAATAGTCGAAGACCCTTATATAAGACCCCTACCCTACCTAAGTGAAATTTTAACGACGTATTACGTAGGGCCCGGGCGCGCCTTAGGCTACGCGGCTCGCTTTAGGGAGCGTAAACCGCACCTTCTTCTTTGCCGGCAATACGGCGTCGGGCGGTCCGTCGTTTTCTCTAATAGCCCTAAAGCGCTTTTCGAAGCGATCGAGCGCTTCTATATCTACGAAGTCCGCTGCTAGGTGCTACGTCGGGTCTTAGTACCTTTGCCACCTTACGAGGACTTCGCGCTTACTACTACGGCCGACCTTCTTCTATCGTATAGCGAGAATTTCCTTTACTAAGAACTCTTCTTCTCCCTCTATTAGGATTATAGGAGGCTGCGGGTCCGCTATTACTTAGCCGGGCATCGGATCTACTACTGCTCGGCGAAGAAGGTCTACGTTAAAATTCGGGTAAATCCCGTTAGGCAGTCCCTCTAGCTTAACGGCTTACGGGCTTAGCACTCTCTTAACTATAAATTTTACGTATAGCTAGTCGAGCTTCTTCTTCGGCCTTAAGGATGCGTAGTTCCGTAGGTCTACCTAGACTTTATTACCTACTATAAATCGCTCTACGGGTTCCCGCCGTTTATTAGCATACCGCTCTTAGTCCTACGCTGCTAAAGCTATTAACGACTAATAGAAGTCCGAGACCTACTTAAGTCGCTATATAAAGGAGGCTATACGCCCCTCCGGGCTATTGCCGGACGGCTTTTCCGCCGCTATATCTACGGCGATAGGAAATAGGGATACTAGTTCGTACCTATATAGTACGAAGAAAGGGGATATACTAATTAAAGAGTGATTTCTCCTATTAAGCGCTATTTATGCTACGGGGAGCTACTTATCCTAGTCCCCTTAGTTACGGTCGATAACACCCCGGAGGTAGGCTTAAACTTCCTAGTTAAGCCGTTCTAGCCCCCTATCGGTTTACGGATAATATGCTATACTTAGCAGCTATATTATTTACAGCAACCGACATAGGTGCTACTAGAAGCGGCTCGTCTAATTTAAGCCCCTATCGCTTATAATTAACGTTAGCTACTAATAGTATCGCATATAGTATATAAGGAAGCGCTTCGCGTAGATTTCCGCTTCTATAGAAGGCATAGGTTCTAATATAACTTCCTTACTTAGACGGTCTTTAATTACCTAAAGATTACGGTTGCCGCTCTCTATAAGGGGGAGGTCTATAATAAAGTCTATTTAAATATACGTATAGAACCGGTCTAGCATAGGAAGCGATTTAAGCAGCCCTTTCTTAAGCGCACGCTAAATCTTTATACGCCCGTAGATATTATAGTTATAGAGGAATCGTCTAACGTATAGCTAGAGGAGCGGCTAATAAAAGTCCCGGGATACGGCGGCAACTATTCCTTCGCGGCTAGGGTAGCCGACGACGCTAGCGTCGTATACTATTTAAATAAGCCGCCCTCGGAGCGCGTTCCCTTCTTTTAGCTCTAAGGGAGCGTCTCTTACTATAGCCTTTATAGTTATAGAGGAACTAAAAACCTAAAGCCGTCCGCGGAACCGTAGGTGCCTACGTAGGTCTACGTAGCAGTCGGCCACCTATACCTTAAGGTTAAGCTTAAGGTCGAATCGCCGTGCTCCTGCCTCTACGGCGCGGCGCACGCTCCTATAGGTAACGTCCTAAGCTGCTAAGCGGTCCTACGTGTGCTAAAGCTCCTCGTCCTAAAAAATCCGTCGGTTAAGACTTATATTAGTAGTTAGCTCTACGCCCTACGCGTTAAGGTCGTCCTAGGTCGTAGCCGCTACGAGGTCCGCTTCCTAAGCGTCGGCCTCCGCGTCTTCTTCGATTACCCCTTTACCCTCCGAAGTAACTAACGAATTATTATCCTTTTCGCTATCGTCCTCGTCCTTATCGTCCTTACTATTAACTAAGACTACGCCGTCCGCACTAATAAGCGTTGCTCTAAGATATATACGTAGCGCCTCCTCCGGGAGTATTTAAAGTTCTTAGGCATTATAATCTTCGCTAGAAGGCCGATCTTAATCTCTCTAGGATAGAGCGTCCGGCACTATAGCCTCTTTTCCGGGTCGGTACTTAATCTAGAATTAGAACCGCGAAAGGTATTCCGCCTAGCGGGCCTATCGCTTAGAGAGATAACGTCGAGTTATAAAATACTTAAGGTTGCGATAGTCTATAAGGATTTCGAAGTTCTTAAAGCTATAGAGCTCCGCTTGCTATTGCTTTAAATAGCTAATTATAGCGAGCATCTTTTTATCGTAGATAGCGTAGTTCCGTTCGGCGGGGGTAAGCTTATAGGAGTAAAAAGCCATAGGGCGGCGTTAGCCGTCTACCTCTTACGAAAGCGTGCCTTTAAGCGCGAATCTACTATAGTCTGCCTTAAGTATTACGGGATAATTAAAATCCTACTATAGCAGCACTAGGGCTTGCGAAAATAGGTCTTTTAACGTCTAGAACGCTTTTGCCTATATAGCGCCCTAATAGAAGGCTACCCCTTTGCCGGTAAGGGCTATAAGCGGACCGACGATATAAGAAAATTAACGAATAAAAATCCGGTAGTAGTTTATAAATCCTAAGAAACTCTATATACCCTTCTGCGAAGTTAAAGCTATTTAGTCTTAAATAGCCTAGATCTTTACGGGGTCCGCCTATATACTAACGCCCGCGATAATAATAAATCTAAGGTATTTAACCTAGCGGACGCCGAATTCGCATTTATTAGGGTCGAGGTATAGCCTATGCTTAGAGAGCCGGTCTAATACCTTCCGTACTTTATCTATATAATCCTTTAGGCTACCGCTTATATAGATAAGAATATTATTAATATAGGCGGAAGCGAACTCGTTTAGAAATTCGCGAAGAATGCTATTAATATACCGTTAGAAGGTGCCGGGAGCCTTTATAAGCCTAAATTATATTACTATCCATTCGAAAAGCCTATAGCGAGTGCGGAACGTAGTCTTCTACTTATTACCTTCCGTAATTCGCATCTTATAGAACGCCTAATAGATATCTAACTTAGTAAACTACTTCGCTTTAGCGATATTACGGAGTGTCTCCCTAATAAGCGGAAGCGGGTATTAGTCCGGTCGTATTATTGCGTTAAGCGCTCGGTAGTCTACGTAAAAACGTAGTCCTCCTCCGGGTTTCCGCGTGAATAGCACTAGAGCGGCGGCTTTAGAAGAGCTAGCTTAAATAAACCCTTTGTCTAAAAGGCCGCGTAGTGTTTTCTTTAATATAAGCAACTCGTCTCGAGACATTACGTATAGCGGCCCGAAGGGCGGAACTATATCTTATCCGCGGGAATCTTTACGAAGTAGTATCGCGTAGTTAATGCCGGGCTTATATAGGTTTAATATATCGGCCTCGCTTTTCCGAAAGAGCGGCAGTAGGTTATAGAACTACGTAGGGATTATTTAACGCAATTCGGCTTCCGTCTTTAGCTTCTTTAGTCGTAAGGCTTTTTCGATATCCGCGAGGCTAACTACGTAAATAGCAGCCGTAGCGGCTTCCGAGCTTATTAATATTACCGTCTTCCCTATTTGCTTTCTACCGGGAAATCCCCGGTTCTTCCCTAGATTCCACTATAGAATTCCACGGGCTTCTACGGGCATTACCCCGCACTTCTATAGGCGCATTTACCTACTTTTCTTCGGTTACATTTTACCGTGATTTTATAGTGATTTTACGGTTATTTACATAGACTTTACCCGTAAAATCTCTTCCCTTCTATAGTCTTCTACCGTAGAATTCTAATTCCCTTCTATAGTCTTCTACCGTAGAATTCTAATTCTCTTCTACGGCTTCTACCGTAGAATTTACCGTAGAATTCACTAGTCTTCTACTAGACTGCTTATTTATTTGCTAACAATATAACTTATTTATCGTACGGCACGATCTATTACTTTTCTTACCGATCCTTCCGTCCGATTATTTACGTCACCTATTTTTCCTTAGGTCTACGCGGCTGATTTCGTCCGAGGATTTTTCCTATATATAGAGACTAGTTAGCCTCCCTACTAGACAAGATAAGAGCTATTATTCTTAGTGTTTTACATCCTTTTGCAGCTTCTAATCCCTTTGTGCAGGCTGTTTAAGCCTTAAAGCCTCTCTTCCCTTTTTGATTGCTATTACCTAAATGTCGAGAACCCGACTGCCTAGCGTTCGATAGAGCTATATCGCCTACGGATTCGGTTAATTATGCCGATAAATACTAAAGCTATAACTTCTTTAGCCTCTCGAAGCTCTATAGCATATTCGGTGTCCTTAGGCTCGTTCTTATTAATATGCCGTAGCTAACGCTGCGAATTCCTATACTAAAGCCTCCCTTAGTGCGGCATAGAGTAAGACTCTATATAAAGAAGCTAAGGCTTTCTAAGGATTAGGTTAAATTCGAGCTAAGGGATAACGTATGCTACGAGCAATTGCTCGTGCCTATTAATCTCTAAAGCTATCTATGCGATACCTTTAATCTTCGCCTCCTCTATTACGCTTAAGGCTCCTCGTACGTACCGAGTTCCTATATCTTTAACTAGCAAACGTAGTTCTCGTGCGAATGCCTTATCGATAGCGGCGTAGCACTAGCAACCTTTGTCTATAAGAGTAAAGACGAGGTTTATACGGTTAACAACAATAGGTATTAAGGTAGGAGAAGTCTTAATACGGTTAGTTAACTCTTTTTTCTCTAGTGCTAGCGAATTAAGCTCTAGGGCCCGTCTATGCTTTAGAGCTATGCGTTTCCCTCCGCACTAGTAGTAGCGGGGATATTGTTATCCTCCTTAACATTAGACTTAAGAGAAGGTTAGGTAGCGCGAATCGCTATAGGCCGTTCGGCTCGCTTTATAGGGCGAGCGGGACGATACGGGCAGTTAATAGCAAAATGTCTATCCACGCTATAGCGTACGTAAAGCCCCTCCTCTCTCCGCTTCTAAAGCTCCGCCTTCGATACCTACTTAGGTCGCTATATAGAAGAGGAGGGCGCGCTGCTTAAGGCGGCGGATAGTATCCTTACTCTTCTACGAGCGGGCTACGTAGTAGATATTATAACGTCGCCCTCGTAGTCTACCGTAGTGTCGGGCGCGGATCTAGGCGGCGGGAGCGTTATAGCGTTCCTAGTAGTAGCTCCTCTATTCCCGTTACTAACGCCGTTTATATTAGCGCGCTTTCGCAACTTCTAGAAGCTAGGGCTTTGCTTATAGTTCTAAGCCACCTTCGTAAAGCGACCTACGTACTCCCGGAAGTTAGTAGGCATTTCGATTAGGATAAGTATTTCCCGTAGTTGCGGAGTAATCGAATTTCGTAGCTATATAAGCTTAGCGCTGTCTCCCTAAACGCTATTTCCGGCGGCATAAGTAATAGTCTCTTTAAAGTTAGGAAGGAAGTCCTTAAACGTCTAGCCGTCTTTCTAAAAGAGGATCTACAACCTATCTTACGCTTTCTCCTACTCCTACACATTGCCGAACGCGTGGATAAGGTAGTTAAAGAAGGCATATGGGTCGTAGGCGCTACTAGGCCCGCTACTCTCCTAAAACCTAGAAATCCGCCGTATCTAAGGCTTAGGCAGCGTATAAAGCAGCGAATACTAGGCGGTATCGCGGCAACCGTTAAGGCCTTACTTCTCGTTAACGGTAAACTTACTGCGGAGGCGATATAGGAAGAAGTAAAAAGACTCTAGCTTACTATCCTATATAGGCTACGGTAGAGGCTTCCTTTTGCCGAAGGCGGCTTTAAGGGCCGTCCTCGGGTTAGCTATGCCAGCGTCCCTAGCCGCGGGAGAGTTCGTCGATACAGCCGTAAGCGCGAGTAGCGTATCCGTAGAGGTAAGCGCCGTAGATCCTATTTTAACACTAAGGACTTCTAGCAACCCCCTTCGTTTAACCGGATCAACGGCTATTTTCTACAGTAGCACTAGGAGGCGCTCCTCTTCCGCTATAGAAGGTACGGCATCCGCCGTCGCCTTGCTTAAACAGGCTTCTATTATTTCCTATCGAAGGCGGGCTTCTACGAAGGCCCGCTTATTTAGCGCCTCTTATCGCAGCTATAGCTGCTAGGACCCCTCGGCCCGTTGCTTAAAGACGTCCTCTATATCGTTATCTAGTAAGTCTATAATAGCAGCTAGTATTACTACGCGTGTCGCTTTTATCGTAGCGGCCTATCGTTCTAATTAATACGTGCCGCTAATATAAAAGCGGGACGTTATCGTATTAAATAAGTCTATGAAAAAGAGAGATAGATAATACTATAATAGGGTAGGCAGAGTAATTACATAGGTGCCCTCTATATAGGTATAGAAATCATCTATAAAGAACTAAGTGTAAACGCACTTATGTATACGGATATATAGCTTTGCGCACGTACCCCTTTGTCCGCACGTGCCCCTTACCCCTATCCGCACGAGCCCCTTACCCTTATTCGCACGAGCCCCTTACCCCTATTCGCACGAGCCCCTTTCCCCGCCCGCACATGCCTCTTCCCCGCTCGTATATAAGAATGCGGATTAGGTCGTAGACCTAATCTCACTAATAGTCGAAGACCCTTATACTAGCCCGGTATTATTTCCGTTATCTAAAGCCGTACCTTAGACGTATAGAAAGACTTATTGACTCGGATATGCTTTAGGAGGTCGATAACTATAGCGCCGCGGTAGACCTCGAGAATAAGATAAGGACCGTCCTATTTATCGTCTTATTTTTTCTTTAGGCGATTAGTAGTTATATTCTCTAATAAAACTATAACTATATTACTAGGTCGGAAGAGAAAGCCTTCGTCCCGCTTTATATTAGCATTATCCTTATATTTCTATTATAAGGCTTATGCGAGAGCTCGAAGCTAAATAAAGATACGGTCGAAACGATTAGCTATTACGTCTATGCGAAGGAATTCCTTCTTTAGCTATAATAAGAGCGTTAGGGGTCGGGGGCCTATAGGTTTAATGCCGAGACGAGGATTAAAGCCGTAGTTAGCAAAGAATAGAGAAATACCGGTTATTTCGTTTACTTAATTATTCGTTGCGAATTCCGCGAGCGGGAGCTAATCGACCTAATTATCTTAAGTAAAGCTAATATAGGCTCGAATGTATTTATTTATCGTAGCGTTAACGATTTTAGTTTAACCGTTAGTCTCTAAGTGCTATACTAAGCTTAGTTTTAATATTATTCTTAAACGAGTGCTAAGCTATCGCTAAAAATTAGAGATAAACTAAATGCCTTAGTCGGAGATAATAGTATCGGGTGCTTTATATAAGCGATAGACTACGTAGATAAAGGAGTTAATTAGTTCTTCTATAAAAAGGCCGGTAATAAGGATAGAATATCTTATCTTCGTAAGCCTATTAACTATCGTAAGTATATTCTTATAAATCTTCCTATTTCGGGTGCACTTAGGGAGTATTATAATATAATTAATTAATATATCGGCCTATAGTTAGACCGGTAGAGCGAGGGGTTTTAGGAATCTAAGGGGAGATAAGCGGGGGGTCTTAGTCCGAAGATAGAGAGTATAGTCTTAAACGAATATAGTAGCGAAGTAAGAAATCCTCGGCTATTAGTATATTCGGTTTAATAGATTAAGGGTTTTTACCCTCCTTAGGTATCCTACTAGGCTATTGCTATAGGATCGATAAACGACTTTAAGGCGGAGATCTAAGGTATTAAGGATAAAGAGCTAGTCGCGGAAAAAGATACGTCCGTTAATTAACTAATATTCGGATATATCGTAACGTAAGAGCTTTCGGATATGCTTTAGCTAACGTTAGGCGTATAGATCCCGGAGTATCGCTACTATATCCTAGGTAAGATTATCTTATTAATATGCCTCGCGGATAAGCTTATCGAGTGATTTACTAGCTATGTTTAGTCTAAGGGCGGCGATTGCGTTAAGGTCCTCCTTTAAGGCACGAGAATCGGTTAAGAGTTCTTTTAAGATAGTCGGGTTAACTTTCTCTTTAAGGATAACTACCTAATTTTAATAAAAGAGTCTATTATCGTCTATAGTAGCTAGTCTATCGCTAAAGAGCCTGCTAAAAGCGTTAGGGAGAATTGCCTTATTGCCTAAGCGGTATATAATTACGAAGTTAAACTAAGAAAGGAACTCGGCGTAGCGTATTTATCGTTAGTTAAATTGCTTTATAGATATAAACGTCTAAAGATTCTTATAGTCTATAATAACGTTAAACGCTTTAGTAGTCCTTTAGAGTTTTAAGCGCTATTCCTTAAGCGCTTTAACAATTGCTAATAGCTCTTTATTATAGATCTCGTAGTTATACTTAAGGGTAGTATACTTTAACGAAAAAAACGCAATAGGGTAAAGATATCCGTCGTCTCCGGTCTATAAAAGGACTCCTCCTAAGGCCTAATTTAAGGCGTTAGTTTTAATAACTATTTTCTTTAAGTAGTTAAAATAGGCTAGGACTAAGGCAGTAGTAAAAGCAAGTTTAAGGGCCTTAAACGCGGCAGCTTATTTAGGTCCTTAAGATAAACGGGAATCCTTTCGAAGTAGCGTAGTTATTAGGGAGATAATACTAAAGTATCCCTTAATAAACCGGCGGTAGAAGTTTATTATAAGAAGATAGACTAGAGGTACGTTTAGGAAGGTAGGAACGATGGTTAAAAGTACGAATAATCCTTTATTGCAATGCGGTTACCCTCTCGTAGTAAGACTAAAGCTTGCCCCCCTTCTAAGATATATCGGGGCCTTAGGGATATACCCTTAGGCCTCGAGAGGGGTTATCGGGGACTAGTTAGCGACTAATAGCCGAATGGTCCCCGAGCTAAAATATATTATCTATCGTGCATATATCCCTATCTCCCGGCTCTATAGTTACGCGGGTAGCTGCGTTATAATTATCCCCCCCTTCTAGGGCGGACGCTTCGGACGCTAGGATAGCTTTAGGTACGAACAAAGTCGTAATAGCAAATAGGACTAAAACAGGATTAAAACAGGATTAAACGTAGTATAAAAATCAACGACGATAGTTATTATTATATATATTATAATAATTATCGTGTTAGTTACGCGTTATAATAGTTACTGCGTAATAGAGGGCTAGTCGCTTACGTATAGTTAGCGAACTATAATAGAGTGCTACTCTTTATATATAAAGGTTTTTTTCTTCTCTTCTCTTATTATATAACTATATCGAGATCTTATAGAGAAGTATATTCGGAATTAGATAAGTATATTCTAAATCTAACGAGCATATTCCGAATTAGACGAGCACATTCCGAATTATTTTAACGCTATAAGTCCTAAGCGAACGATAAGCGCAACCGTAGAGACGCCCTAAAAGCGAGGAAAACAGATAGACGATAGTTAGCCGATAGGTCCCTTAGTTATAGCTTAAGTCTTAGAGTTATCGGCGAATAGAGTATCGATTAAGGACGCCGTAGCGATAGCATAGGAAGAGATAAAGCTAAAGAAGACGCGCGGAGAGAAAACAACCCTATTAAAACGACTCCTTACTAAGAAGAATATACGAGATGCCTTAGAGAAATCGACATCCTTATTAGAGGAAGAAACCGAAGATTAACCATTTCGTTAATTATTTAAAGGACCCTTTATAAGCATAAAGAAACCTATTATAGTAGAGTCTTAAGAAGATTAACCGACTATAAAGCGTATAACGCTAACGGTTATTAAATCCGAAACATTTTCGTCGTTTAGTAAAGACGATAAAGACGAGGATATAGAGGTAAATACTAAAGGAGATACCGTCGATAAGAGGAATATCTAGAAAGGGATATCGCTTAAGAAAAGGGGCAAAAAGGCCGTAAATATAAAAGGTCGCCGGGCGAAAGGGTGCTAAGTTACCGAGCTATACTATATTAAGTGCCTTAATAGCAGTATATAAGGGTTTAGCGATAACGAGGACGATACTAGAATAGTCGAACTATATTATATATAGGAGGATACGCGATTTAGCAGATATATTTAATATAACTCGTGCGGTAACCTTTGCGAATCTATAAGCTCTTTGTTCCCCCTTAAGTCGAGATATAATCGCTAATAAAATTATAAGTGCCGGCAATAATATCTAAGGATATAGCGGATCTATACGCTATTTAGACGAAGATAGCCGAGCTATAAATTACTTAAGACGAGATAGAGAAGAAGAAGATAAAGTCAATCTTCTACTAAGTTTATATATCGTTTATAGCCGTAATAACGGCCTATAGAGAGGAATAAGGGGTATTAAGTACTAAACGTTTATATACGAAACGTCGTCTTAAATACCGGCAAGCATTAATAAAGCGACGAAAAGCTATACGTAAGAATAAGGACTAAAAGCTTCGTCTAGTGATTAAGGACGTAGGTTTTACCCTATAGCGGGTAGGACGAGAATATTTATACGATAATTTGCATATAATAATCGAGGAGAGCGGTCGCTAAAGAAGGGGGGAGTAGTTAAAACGTCTCTCTATTATTACGGAGTTTACTAGCGAAATAGAAGTAAGAGACTTCTACCGTATAGATATTAAGGAATAACGATAAAATAGCGGCGGAGTAGAAGTAGTAAAGTTAAGGTAAGCTAAAAAGAAGTTATTGCGTAATGCGTAATTTCCGCCGTTTCTTTAGTCGTATCTCTAGGGATTCGTTAATAAGTTCTTAGGCATTCGCTATATCGTCTTAAGCAACCTACTTATTATATTCGGCTAGCTAACCTTTTTATTTCACTAAGTAGTAGGTAACGCCCTTCTTCTTCTTATAGTCCTTAATTTGCTAGACCGACTATTCTCCTTTACTATCGTCGAGGTTAAGCATCGGCAGTAAGTCGCCGGGGTGTTAGTTAGTAGCCCTTTCTGCCTACGGCTTAAGAAGACTAATATAAAATATATTATAAAGCCGGTCGTATTTCTCTAATAGGGCTAGGCGGTACGCCTGCTTGCCGATAGCTTGAAGGACCTTAAAAGGTCTAATATATTTAGGTAATAACTTCCTTCTTTAGTCCTTAAGGCGTAAGTTCTTTATAGAGAGTCCTACTAGGTCCTTAACCTTAAGGGTAAGTAGCTTATAATAGAGGTTATAGAATTTCTTTTGCGACTTAATAGCTTATCGCTAATAAGTCTCTAGCTTTTTCCTTAAGTCTGCTAATTTACTAATGCGAGCTCTCGCTTCGGGCACTCCCCTACTAGTAGCATCGTCCGTAAAGTAGATATAGTAGTCTAGTTAGTATCCGAATAATGCCTTATTAAGCGAAAGGCCTAAAGTTGTATTCTTCGCATTATTATAAGCGAATTAAGCCTCTTATAGTAGTCTAGGCTAGTTGTTTTATTCGGCATTTATATAATACCGAAGGCAGTATTATAGTGTCTAATTTACCTATTCGGTCTAACCGTCGGTTTATAGGTAAAAGGCTATCGATAACCTACGTTTTATCCGTAATATATAATAGAGGTCTAACTAAAACTTACTAGTAAATAGAGATCCTCTATTAGAAATAATGCCTTTCGGTACTCTATAGATAAGCTTAATCTTATAATAAAAAGCCTTAGCTAACTTAGGCGCTATTATTGTCTTAAAGACCGCGAGAAATACGCTATACTTAGTGTATCGGTTAACGATTACTAATATTGCGTTAACTTCTCTACTATTAAACTATAACTCCGGAAAACCGGTAGTAAAGTCTATAGAGACTTCTTCCTAAGGTCTTATAGGAATAGGCAGCGACTTAAGGGCGCTATATAGGCGATGCCGCTTTAGAACGGCGCCTTAATAGATATAATATAAACGTACGTAGCTATTTATATTACGAGCTATTCCTTCCTAAAAGAATTTCCGGGATAGGAGGTCTTTCGTATAGGCTATTCCGAAGTATCCTATAAGGGGATCGTCGTAGTAGAGCT
The DNA here is from genome assembly GCA_012934285.1 of Ophiocordyceps sinensis. NCBI lineage: Eukaryota > Fungi > Ascomycota > Sordariomycetes > Hypocreales > Ophiocordycipitaceae > Ophiocordyceps > Ophiocordyceps sinensis. The sequence continues at coordinate 9,421,356 of JAAVMX010000004.1, read as the reverse complement.
AAATAAGCCCTTGCCTTAAAGCAACCTCTACGGGCACTATAATTCTTCCTAGATATAAAATAAGTCCGTCTAGGCTTAATAACTAAGGACTTACCCCTTCTTTTAAGGTACTTTCGGCCTATACTCGCTATATAGTCTATAGATCTTCCGCTTAAGTCCTCTTAAGGAGCTTAAAAAGGAGCTTAGAGATATTACTCTTATAGGCCCTTTTACAACGAGCTGCTAACCTAGCTAATTGTCTTTAATACTATTGTTTATAACTAACGATATCTTTAACCTAAGTGGCTAACTTAGCGGGACTTATTCCTAAATGCTAAGCGATTGAATCTTAGAGAGCTCGTGCATTTTCGTTACGTAAAGATATCTCGTTAAGCTTAGAGATAGTAGAGACCTAAGAACTCGTCTTAAGGTCGCTTTATAAAGAATCTATAGCTATATAAACCTGCCGAATAACTACTAACTTCTATTATAGTTCCGGGAGTAGCTCTATAGACGGTAGGGCTTTGCCTATAAATTCTAGCTTCCTTAATAAAGCATCGGTAGGATTTAATTTACCGGTTTAATATTTAATCGTAAAATCGAAAAAAGCTAGGTATATATACTAACGTGCTTATCTTCTATTAAAGGATACTTACTTTATAAAGCCTTAAAGGTTTTAGTAATTTAATAAAACTTTAACGGTATTCGCCGCCCTTTCGATATAGTATCGCTAGTATTTAAATAACTTAACGATAGTAAATATCTCTTAATTAAGGGTGCTATAGTTAAGCTTAAGGCTAGTAAACTTCCGTAACTAAAAAGCAATCGGATAATAGTAGCCTTTATTATCGGGCTACGAAAGAATACTAGCTATTGCGAAAATTAAGGCATTAGTCTTAATGCGAATCGGTCTTTAAGGGTTAAAGTATCGGAGAAGTAGGGCTATTGCAAAGGCGTTCTTTACGGCGTAAAACGCTATTAATTCGCTAGTGTTTAGCTATACTCGTCCGGGCTTTCTTCCCTTAACGCTCCCCTTTAATAACGCAGTAAGAGGGGCAATAATACTAGAGTATCCTAAAATAAATCGTCGGTAATAATTTCTAAAACCGAGAAAAACTTAAACATTATAGAAAGAACAAGGTTCTTCCTAATTTATAATAGCCTTAACGCGGGCTAGGTCTATTATAACTCCGTTAATAAATAAGATAAATCCTAAAAACTCTAAAGACTACTTATAGAAAGTGCACTTCGATAAATTAGCGAATAGCTCGGTGTTTTTTAGTCGTTCGAGGACTTATCTTAAGTGTTCTATATACTCCTCGTAGGTCTTAGAAAAGATTAAAATATTATTAAGGTAGACGACGCAAATAGTGTCTATAAGGCCTTTAAGAGCTTAGTTAATATATAACTAAAATATAGTAAAGGCGTTAGTTAATCTAAACGGTAATACTAAATACTTATAGTAACTATAGCGAGTACGAAAGGCTATCTTCTATTTATCCCCTCCCTTAATCCGGATACATTAGTATGCGTTCTTTAGGTTAATCTTCGAAAAGTACTTAGCCCCTTAATAACGGTCTATAATCTCCGAAATAAAGGGGAGTAGGTAGCGATTCTTATCGGTAATGCTATTAACCCCCCGGTAGTCTATATAAAGGCGTAAAGTGCTGTCTTTCTTAGGCATAAAAAGGATAAAAGCCCCGGCCGAACTCTTAGATTTCCGAATAATACTACGCTTAAGGGGCTAATCTAACTACTCCTTTAGAACCTAAAGTTCGGATTAAGAAAGAGGGTAAATAGGTCTAAAAGGCGGCTTAGAGTCGGGCAATAGGTTAATCGTATAATTAGTGCCCTTCTTCCTTACCAATAAATCGGCCTTATGTTTAGAAAACACGTCTTAAAAGTCTAAAAGAGTCGCCGGTATTTCCTCCCCTATTTACTTAAGGTTCGCTAAGTTATTATCTTTATCGGAAAATAGCATAAAATTTAAGTCTAGTGTAACTATATAGACCTATGCCTTATTCCGACACTTATGTAAAGATTTCTACGGTTAGCGTAATAACACCTTAGAAAGTTAGTGTTTAAACTACTAAACGCGTTTAAAAGGAATAAGATAAATATATTCCTAAGAAAGTACGGGTATACTAAGCAAAACTAGTACGTCGTTAGGTTTTAATCCGTTATCGACGCCGATATAAAGGCGAATAATTATCTTTTCCCTATAGCGATTGTCTTAGAGTTAGATAGAAACTTCCTAGACTTTATATCGTCTTATAAGCGTATTCCCGACTACCTTTAATCTAAGGGTTAATAAAGGAAGCTATCGTAGCTCTTATTTTCGAGTAAAATTTATATCTACTAGGTCTACTTTACTACCGTTATCGAGATTAACGATGATTTTATAAGGTATTCGCCTTAGTAGCTTTCTAATAGTACGTAGTCTCTTAACTACCTCTACCTATCGCTTAGCCGAAGGAGAGGCATTTACTTCGACTTTTAGGCGTTTCCCTCCTTCTTCGTCGTCTCTAAATCGGCTATAGCTCGGTTAGCTTTCGCTATCGCCTAGCAATCGGCTTATATATAGCCTAGTTTCTTATAATACTAATAAATAACTATACCGGATTAGCTTTCGCCGTTTCTATACGAATTTCCTCCCCGGTTATTACTACGGCTATTCCTACTATATCTATTCCTACCGTTGCGATTATTACGACTATTTCCTCGGCCGTTCTTATAGCCGTTGCTATAACTATTTCTACGGCTATTCGAGGTCGATCTAGCGGCGTCGGAATCTTAATAGTTGTTAGTAGATCTATTTCGGCCTCTACGTCGGCGATAGCCTATCGAATAAGAGCCTCTTGCCCCTTAAGTTAAGGTCGACTAATCGTTAGTTAGCTTTACGGGGTGCTTCTTATTTCCTAAAGCATCTTAAAAGCGTTAAGCGAGTTAGACTATCTCTTTACGAGTATTATCTTAAATAGACGCTAAAAAAAGGGAGATTTAGTCCTAAAGATCGGGACGCAACTTCGTAAAAAAGGAAAGTATATAAGTTTTTTCTAGCGGACGTTCTAGGTATTACTTAAGGGAATTTAAGTAAAGACTAAAATCGAAGGGGGATTAACCCTCTCGTTAGCGTGCTTCCTATAGTTGCGTAGCTAAGAGAGTCGTACGATTAATAGTATCTTTAATTAAAATTAAGGTCTAGTTACGAAAATTATCTACGTTAGTGCAAAGCAATTCCCTCTCTATAAGGAGCTTTTCGTTAAGGTATCGCCTCTATCTCGCCTTATAGTCTACGTATGTATAGTTAAAGATATATAAGATTTTATTCTTATTGCGTTTGAAATAACGTAAGGCAGCGATAAAGGCATCCTTAAGATCGCTAATCTAATCGAGACGTTTTTAAAGGTTAGTCGGTTATAATAAGTAAGAAATGTTTTTTATTTTAATTTCCCTACTATAACTCTCCCTCGATTTAGTTAACTATCGGCGACGTTTATATAAGTCCTTGCTAAATAAGTTACCCTATTGCGAAAATTCCTCTCGAAGTTCCCTAATCCTATCTCTTAATCTTTTCTCCTCCTCTAGCTCTACGGCTCTTGCTTAAAGGGCTACGAGGACATCTATACGCAGAAGGGTAGGTCGTAAAGGGCCGGCTTACGTTTAACTTCGCGAGGGGATAGATCGGGCCCCCTTAGGCAGCGAAAAGAATTAGTAATAGCGTCTTAAGACGCTCGTTATAGCCCTTATATAAGTTAGTGTATTTATCTTCTAATATTAGTTCCGGCACGCGAGGTAACGGCGATAGGCTAGCGACTCGATAGCTACTACGACCTATTCGGCTTACGCAGCCTATACGTCCGGAAACGCGCCTACTATACGGCGCTATCGCTCTTAGGTAACTAAAAAAGAGAAGCTTTAGAAATTATAAGAAGATAGACTAAAGGTACGTTTAGGAAGGTAGGAACGATAGTTAAAAGTACGAATAATCCTTTATTGCAATGCGGTTGCCCTCTCGTAGTAAGACTAAAGCTTGCCCCCCTTCTAAGATATATTAAGGCCTTAGGGATATACCCTTAGGCCTCGAGAGGGGTTGTTAGGGACTAGTTGGCGACTAATGGCCGAATAGTCCCTAAGCTAAAATGCATTATCTATCGTGTATATATCCCTATCTCCCGGCTCTATAGTTACGCGGGTAGCTGCGTTATATTTATAAACCCGAGAAACTACTAGAGTTCTTTTACTAAAGTCGGGGTATTCTAAGCCGTGATTGTACGCACCTTCTCGGGGTCTATGCTTATACTAGATATCGAAATAATTAGTCTAAGATAATTAGTCTTCGTTATATAAAACTCTAACTTCCCGATATCGATTTAAAGCCCTGCGTTGCCTAGGCGTTAGATAACTATTCGCACGTAGTTTTTATATTCCGCCTTAGTCTTTAAAAAGACTAATACGTTATTAAGATATGCTATATAGAAGTTATTAAAGGTCTTATAAAGCACGTGATTAATATAGTTTTAAAAGATCGACGGTATATTGCAAAGGCCGAAGGGGGTAACTAGCATCTCGAATAATCCGAAGCGTATAATAAATGCTATAAGCTACTTCTATCCCTCGGCGATTCGAATATAGTTAAATATAGCAATTACGTCTAGCTTTATATAAAACTTAGTATCGCAGAGAGAATCTAGTGTTTCGCCGATTAAAGACAAGGGATATCGATTCTTAACTATAACCTAATTTAAACCTCGGTAGTTATAATAGATACGGATACTACCGCTTAGTTTATAAGCGAGGATTAGTAATACCGTAGCTAGAGAAGAAGACTCTTAAATAAAGCCTTTATTAAGATATCGTTAATCTACTTCTTAATATAGCGGAGTTCTATAGGTAATATAGGCCGATTTCTATAGTATAAAGCTTATTTACTAAGTGTAAGTTCGATCTTATAATCCTAAGGGCGGTATAGGGCGAGCTCGTTCGTATTCTTTAGAAGGAAATAAGGAAGCTTATCTTAAAACTCTTTTAGGAGTTTCTTTAGGATATCTGCCTTTATAACTTCCGGTTTTACTTAGAGGAATTCTTCTACGTCGGCCTCGTCGACCCTCTGAAATAGAGATTCGGAATTAGCTATATCCCGGAGGTTCGTCTAAAGGAAATTATAAAAACGTTTAAGGAAAGCGGCCTAAGCTACCTCTATTATATAGTCCCCGGTAATAACGCGTTAGAAAGAGGTTTTAGATAGTTCCGGGACCTTAAGTAGGCTTACTAAGAGTTCGTTAAGGAGTCGTAGATTTTCTCCCTCCTCGACTAGCTTAGCTAATTTAGATATACTAATTTATATCGCCTAAATACTATCCTATTTATAGAATTAAACGAAGTTAATTACTTATATATAGCGGATATCGTTTATATCTCAAGGTATTTAATCTTCCTATCGTATACGCTAGTAGGGGCGTCTCGTCCGGCCCTATCGGGCGGGAACGTAGCGACGGCCGGCGGTAAGACGAATAAGGAGTAAGCGAGCTACTAAAGTAGTCTACGGCGGAGTAGCCTTAAAGGCTTAAGTCTTAAGGGAGTCCGGAGGGCTAATTAAGGATATTAAGCGGGCGGTTTCTTAGGCGAATAGCTATATCCTATATAAGGGATATCGAATCGGTTGGCCGGGGTTTAAGGGATACAATGCCTACTTAAGTAGATATTCCTTAGTAGACGAGTCTATAGATATATAACTTCCCGGTAGGATAGTCTAGTCTTTTAAGATATTAGTCTCTTCCTACCGAAAGGGAATTTCCGGCACGTCCTCTATCGTTATAAGGACCCTTTATTTTAAGGTAAACGTTAAGGTAGTTTAAATCTCTACGATATTAGAAAAATATACTTTTCGACGTAACTAATGCCCTCCGGGCGCGGGAGTAATAAGAGTCCGAGGAGCTATCCTATCCTCGGCTATTATACTTAAAGGTAGGTAGTATCTTATATAGTAATCGGAATTAAAGTAGACCTAAAGAGATTTCTAAAGTATAGTTAGTTTATAATCTTAAAGCTAAGGGATGCCTAGGATAATCGGGGTAAAGGGTAATAGATTCGTAACAAAGAAGAGTATAAGTTCTATATACTTACTAATAGTCATTCGGGCTATAAAGTAGTCCGTTATCTATATTAAGGGTATACCGTCGGCTAGTCGAAGCGGTCGAGGTTTAAGGGGCTTCTTTATAATAACGTTATATTTCCGTACGATAGCGTAAAGATCGGCGAACGCTACGGCAATATAGCTTAAGTCTATAAGGGATAACGTATTAACGTAGTAAGGGGACTAAGGGTTATACGTAAAGGAGAGACGAGTATAAAGAAAGATTAACTTTTTATTACTATTCGATAAATTAATCCGAAGATCCGTTCTATCTAAGAGTAACGACCTAATCCTCTTATCCTCCCTTATATATAACCCCTAAGAGCGACTTACTCTAGGGGTATATCTTTTAGTAGTAGCCTCGACGCCGGCCGCTCGCCTTATAGATCCGTATCTTCTTCCCTAAGGATACGGCCTTATTTATAGTCGGCCGCACGGACGAGCTAGCCCTAGCTATACCCGCCGCCGTAGGCGCCTTAAGATCCTCGGCCGAAGCCGGGGGAAAAAGCGCCCTAGCCCTAAAACTAAGGACTACCCTAACGTAAGGGCATTAGAAGCGGATTCGCTATCTTAGCTAGATCGTAAGCCTCCTTCTAGTGTTTAGGCTCTCCGTAAGCTATATAGAGTTTATTATCGATCCTAAATTATCGTTTAGTATCGGAGAGTCGGTCGAGGTCTATAAGGTCACCGTATAAGGGTTAGGCTAAGGCGGTTAAGGCAAAGGCCGGTATAAGCGTCGGCGGGAACTACGAACGGGGGGCGGCCTTCTTCTTAAGCTTCTAACGATAAGCATAGTTAGCGAGGTTCTTTATAAAGATATCTATCTATACTAACTACTTCTCGTAGTCGGTATTAGGGATCTTAGTCTATATATTCTTAATAAGATCGCTTATATCCTTTAATATAAACTTCCGGAGGAAGTCGACTTACTATTCCTTTATCTTCCTTACCTTACGTATATAGGCGTCGAGGTCTGCCTTTTAGATCTAATAGTTCTTATCGCCTTAAGGGAAATTATCGAGGATATTCTTAGCGGCTTACGTTAAGTCTAAAACCTTATACTACCTGCCTAAAGCTATAAGGAGCGTTATCGTAGTAGGCTATTCCTACTTCTCCCTCTTAGATAGGTTAGCTATAATAGTAGCTATCCTATCTTTAACGAAGTCGTAGGCCCGTTTACTAAGCCTATCGCTAATATAAAGGAGGCAGGCGCTATCTAAGTTAAACTATATGCTATCGCGGAGGAAGATACCTTATATCTTAAGTTCCTAAGCCTTATACTTACGTTAACGGTCGGAGGTAGACCCTTTCTTAGTTAAGATCGGAGGATCTACCGTCTTTCGTTTTCCTAACGACTATGCTAGGGTTATTGTCTAAGACTATAACGTCTTTATAGTTAAGATTATAAGGTCTTTAGCCTCGAGAAGTTGCTCTTTTATAGCTAAGAGCTAATCCTTCGTAGCTAAGAGCTAATCTCGTGCAGTTATATATTTCTTTAACCTAGCATTTCGGTTAACCTAAGAGGCCTCCGCTATGCGAAGGGAGCGAAGACTCTCCTTAATATATATAAGAATATATCGGGTATCTAGGCTCTATAGGTTTTCCTAGGTCTCCTACGCATTAGCGACCGGGACTACGTTATCGAACCTCTTAATCGCCTAGGCGATCTAAGGAAATTCACTAATAAACTCCTTAGCAAGGGCTTTTAGACCGTCGCCCGTAGCGTTAGAGGCTATAGGTATATCCGCTATAAGGAGAAAGGAGGAGTATCTAGTCTAAAGGGTGTTTGTTAGGGACTATAAAAAAATTCTATAGGCTATATAGGTTTCTATAGGCTAGGGAAAAATTCTTAAGGGCTTAAGGGCTTAGGGGAATGATTTCTTAGGGGTTACGCTCGGGTCGCGACGACTAAGGGGATAAGGTAATAGAGCTGCTAGGACTATGTTTGTAAAGCTAGGGATCGCGACGGGGCGCAATAGGAGATAGAATAAACTATTATAGCACTAAGTAATAGCTAAATAACCTTATTGTTCTATAAAGAGGAGAAGAACTATAGAGGCTAAGGGCTCGTTTATATATAGGACTATATGTCACGTAGTATATTACTATGTACTATGTTATGTAATATAGTACTATAACATAGATAGTACTATATAAACCTTACTGCTTAACGTTTAACGGTATTATCGTCTTCTTCTATATAGATAACATCGTTTTTATATATTATAAGAAAGATTAAGAGAAGGCTAAATCGCTATAGAATTAGCTCTAAGGAAAGTATAAGCTTATAGGCGGTAATAGCCTATAGTAGTTCCTTAGTATCGAGATTCTACGTAATCACAAATAGGGCTATATTTAGCTATTATAAGCCGCCTATATTAATAAAATCTACCGACTAGCGAAGAAACGCAGGTTATTTAACACACCGATAGGAGTAGACGACCTCTTTCCCTATAAAGGGATCGCTAAACACTACGAGATACGGTCCTACTAAATAAACGTAGGCTCTATACTATACGCGGCGGTTATCACCCGACCCGATATCGCGTTTGCTATATTAAAACTCTATAAATATAATACTAACCCTAGACCGGACTATAAAGAAGCTGTCGATCGAGTTATCTAGTACTTATACCGCACTCGTAGACTTACGCTTCGTCTAGGGGGTAGCGACGACTTCGAGGTAGTAAGTAACGCCTCTTTCGCTAATAATACTAATCGCAAGAGCTCTTAGGCATTTGCTATAAAGCTATTCGGAGGCTTAATCGGCTAGAGAGCTAATAAATAGGATACTATTATATAACTTTAACGATAGAGGCGGAGCTTCTAGCTCTATTATAGGCCGTAAAGGAGTCGATCTATATAAGTAGGCTTATTAAAGAGCTCGACGTCTCCCTTAATAACTCCTAAATTCGCATTTAATATAATAATACTTAGACTATCCGACTAGTCACGGCCGAAGTCGCGACTCTATAGACGAAGCTTCGCTATATAGACATTTATAACCACTAGCCTCGTTAGGAGGTCCTTAACGAGACTATCGAAGTTAAGTATACTCCTACCGCGAAGATAATAGCAGACGGCCTTACTAAAGCGCTTTAAGGGCCCTCCTTTAAGGCCTTTGTTAAATAAATCGGCCTCTATGATATCTTATAACGCCTCGCCGATCGAGAGCTCCCTAAATCGACCGACGAAGCGATATAAACCGATAATTATATAGTGTAGGAAGAATAACAGGTGTAAGAGCTATTAAAGCCGTACTCTCGATATGTGTTTTTACGCCCTACGACGACGTTAGGGAGACGACGGACCTAGGGCTTAAAGAGGCTGCGTATAGCGGCGTCTGAGCTATAGCTGCGCTTAAAGGCTCTATAGCTCGATTAGGCGTAGAGAGCTAAGAAGGAAGATAGTTAGGACGAGGGGTCCTCGAAGGATTAAGAAGAGGCATAAGTGCTTAAGAAGCGGCACTCTCTAAGGCGCTTAGGCGTAGGAATAAACGGGCAGGGATTAATAATATCCCGACCCGATAGCTTAACGATAGAACGAGGATTAAAAACTCATCGGATTTAAGCTATTTAGCGACCTCTTTACGCTAGCTTCCCTCCCGCGGATATAGGTTCGAAGCTAGGGGGGTGTGTTAGATTACATAATAGAGGCCACTACCTTAGGTCAGCATAACCGTCACGTGGCTTCGGGGAAGATTTCCTATAAAACAAGCCCCTTAAGAAAATAGGGGCTATACACACATCTTTATTATTACATTAATACAACCTCTTTTGCTATGCAACCTATTAGACCTATTAAGACCTACAATCGTGCTTATTTAGTCCGAGCCGTAGATTAAAGATCTAATACTTCCCTCGCATTGCGATCGAAGCTAAAGGGGTGTGTTAGATCCGCGGGTAAAGGGATAGATCACGTGCGGGATCACAGACGGGAAATTAGGCTAAGAGACCCCTTAAATAAGGTCTTAAGGCAGCCCTTTTTCGGGCACAATAAGCATTAACAAGCATTATCATTAATATACTGCTTGAAGCGGCATTACAGCCGCTATAGCGCCCTAACGGCCGCTATAACACACATCTCTCGCATCCTTATTTAGTAGGCCGTAGATCGAAGATCTAATATATATCGGCTAGTTAAAGCCGTATCTCTTAACCTGTAAATAATCGACGGAGACCCTTCTTATAGTTAATAATTAAAGGAATAGCCTCCTTCTTATCCGTAAGGAATCTATTATAGTATTAGGTTATATTATATATCATCTTCTATAACCTCTATATTATATATATAGACCTTTAGACTTAGTCTATAGCTATATCCCTTCGTGGATTAATAATAATTATACACCCCCCCTTAAGCTTGTTTCCTTATAGTTTAATCTACTATTTTATTATATTGCCTTTAATTAATAATCTCGCTATCTTACCTCTTTCTTTTCTAATCTCCCTTCTTTACGAAGCGAGCCCGCCTCCTCGTTAGACCCTTTTAACTAAGTTTTCCTTAAATATTAGAATTTTCTCGGTATAGATACGCCGTCTCGACGCGAATTATATAGATTTCCCTCCTTACCTTTCCCTTACTTTATCCTATTGCCTTATAATCTACGATAATTAATTATATAGAGGCTAATCCCCTATCTACTACCCCGGCCGTTACCCTACCGGCTCCTACCGACCTAAAGCCTTAGACCGACTACGTTTCTTACTATCCTTATCTTACCGCCCTTCTTTAGGCCTAACGGCCTATATTCGGCACGTTCGCCTATATTTAGGCTAACGCTATTTACGACTTCCGCGCCCTTTAGATCGAGGCCTTTACTTACTTTAATAATACTTACGTTAAGTTAGATATAAGAGTGCTTATTGCTTAAAAGTATATAGCGGTTGCCTAAGAGTACGCTACCGATCTTTAGCGCTAGCTTAACCGCGCTACGTCCTTTCTCCTCGTCTTAACTAAACGTAATACGGCTTAAGACTAGGCCTTTACCCCCGCCCCCGCCTTACCCTTACCTATTCCTATATAGCCGACCCTAAGAGGTTCGCCGGCGATTCCGGTACTTAAAAGCAACGTTAAGAAGCTTTCTAGACCTAGCGTAACGGCCTTATTATTAAGCTCCGTTAAGACGCCGCCTTATACTTTATAGAGTAAGACCGTATTCTCTATATAGCTAGCCGGCTTACCGGCCGGGCCGCCGCTATTATCGCTAGCGTTCCTTAAGACGTCCTCGATAATAAGTCTTTCGCTAATTAATAGTATACTATTATTAAAGCTCTTACCGGCGACCTTAGCCTAGTCTTTAGTGCTAATTGTACCTATACTTAGTTAGAGGCCGACTTTAATGCCTTATTAATAAAGAATATCTCTTAGCCGGACTTCTATTCGAAGTTTACCTAACCTTAAGCTAATTTATCGTTTAACGGCACCGCTTACGTCGCTTACCTATACTTAAAGGTCTCTATCGAACTTACTAACGCCGCCGCTTTATAGGTCGAATGCCCGGCCTATAACGACTTTACGGCCTAGGCTAAGATATATCCTACGCTTTAGGATAACTAATAGTATATTAAGGCTTATTCTTAACTTTAGCCGCTTCGTAAACCCGCTCGCCTTAGCCTTACCTCGCCCGCTTTACCTACGTCTTTTGCCGGTAACCTAATATAGCTTAATATATTCCGGGCCTAGCTTACTAACGCTAAGAAGCAAAAGCGGTTTAAGAACCGTCTTTACCTTTATTACGCTTAGCCGGCTACCGCTACTTATACTACCTAGACCTGCATTAATAAAGGTATCGGCGCTACCCTTAGCGCTAACCCTAGCGTTAGTCCTAGCGCCGGTTCCGGCTTTAGCCGCGGCTATAGCCGTAGCGGCGGTACGTTTGCCTTACGCCTCCTTAAGCCCCCTCCCCCCCGCTATTAGGTTCGCGTTATTAAGCAAGGCTTTATCGAAGGCGAAGTAGACGACCTCCCCGCCTTTTCCCTATCTTAAGCCAATACATAGCTCCCTCGCCTTATCCCGCGATAGAGCTCTTAATATCTAAGTTTATAGCTTCGTTCGATACTAAGGAGGATCTTTACCTCCCTATAGGAATATAACCGTATGCTTTACTTATGCCTTTATCCCTTATATCCGCCGATATTATTATAAGTGCTTTAGTCGACTCCGGCTATTTTAGGTACCCCTTTATATACGCTTAAACTACGTACCGCCTTACCCTTCCTATCCGCTAACTCCGATTCCCGCGTCGGCTTTCTCTCGCTAATAGTAGCGACTACGAGTCTAGCTTTATTACCTTTTGCGCTTTTTTAGTCTCCCGGATTAATACTTATATTAAGTCTATCTACTTCTTTCTTATAAAGCTTAGCTATAAGGTTATTCTTAGCCTTCTTTAGCTACGTTAGTACGACCTTATTATTAGCTAACGTAGTAACTCCCTTTCCTTTTAGTCCCCCTTATATCTAGCCTTCTACCTTTTAGACTAGTAGCCTTATCTTATCTTAGGCCTTTCGGCTACCTTTGCCCGCGTTACTTACCTTATCTTAGCTTCCTTTACTTTTATTTCCGAGGGAATATAATTAATAAATATAATTCGTTTTTCCCTTACCCCTTCTATCAAAGATTCCGACGATAGGAGCGAGCCTTTTACCGCGCCTTTGCCTATCTTTGCCTTAAAAGGGTTTCCCTTTAGTCCTTCTATTAAAGATTCTAATAATAAAGGCGAACCTTTTACCGCTATAACCCTTATTCCCGCCGCTACGATCCTTATTCCCGCTTATATAGCCTTAGATCGCCCTCTAGCCTTTATCTATTCCGTCCGCTTTAGCGACGTTCTTAAGTTTATTCCTTTATCCTTAAGCCCTTCCCTTTTTACGTTTTTCGAGGATACTCTTAACGTAGGTAAACCCGCCTATCCGGACTCCTCCCGCTAGGTTAACGACGCTAACTCTAACTCCGGCTATATCTCTAACTCCCTAGCTATCCTTTACCTTCGCCGCAATATTTAACCTCCCCGCCTTTATCTTATCTATAAGACCGCTAGCTACCGCCGCTTTATATTACGATTAAGTCGTAAGACTATTAGACCTTAGCCCTTCCGCTTTTTATCTTTTAACGATTCGGCGTTTAACGTCTAGATATTTAACGTTAATACGATAGTAATATTCTACCGGTAGCTTAAAGTCTAAACCTCTTAAACCTTAATTAAGGCCTTTACCGCCGAGTTATTGCTTACTAAGCCTCTACTACCTATCGATTAAGATATCCTTAAAGACCTTTATTAAGCCGTTTTAACTAAATATATAAACGCTAAGGATATAAAAGCCTACCTTAACCCCCGCTTTTACGACTTCGTCGACGATTACATTAATAAGATCTACCTTAATAAAATCTCCCCCGACGATATCGCTAAATTCTTTAAAAAGGAAGAGAAAGTCCTTTATATACTCGACGAGCTTTAGGCTAAGTCCTTAAGAGCTTTACTATATAATCTATATATAGCTTAAGGGTAAGGCCGATAAGCTCGGCCTTTACCGTACTATTAATACTTAAATTAACCTTAAAGAAGGAATATAACCTTCTTATACCCGCTTTTATCCTTTTAGCGAAGCCGAGAATTAGATCGTCTACGTATACGTTAATAATAGCTTAGGAAGGGCTTTATCCGCCGCTTTACCTCCCTTACTATTGCCTTTATTATGCTTACCTATAAGCCTAGCGGGGGCGTCCGTTTTTGCGTTAACTATTGCGGCCTAAATAAGGCTATAATTAAGAATTTTTTTCCTTTACCTTTCGTCTATAATACTTTTACCTATATCCGGAAAGCGAAGGTTTTTACTAAAATCGACGTTATCGCGGTGTTTAACCGCTTTTGTATTACCGAGGGATATAAATAAAAGACCGCGTTCGCTATATAGTTTAGGCTTTTCGAGTATTATATTACCCCCTTTAGCCTTACCGCCGCTTTATCTTACTTTTAGAGTTTTATTAATATAGCCTTTTATAGCATCTTTTATAAATTCTGCTTTACCTATCTAAACGACGTCTTAATCTTTTTAAAGATATAGGAGGAATACTAAGCCTATGTTAATACGGTTCTTAAGCGCTTTAACGCCGCCGGCCTTTAGCTTAACGTAGATAAATATAATTTCTACGTTACTAAGACTAAGTACCTCGGCCTAATTATCTTAGATAAAGGCATTCGTATAGACCTTAAAAAGGTTTATACGGTCTTAGACTAGCTTGCTTTTTCTTTTATTAAGGACCTTTAGTGCTTCTTAGGATTCGCTAATTTTTATTAGCGTTTTATTCGCGGCTTTTTTAAGCTTACGAACCCTTTTAACGCTCTTATTAAAAACTCTGCCATTTAGATTTAGTCCCCTACCTACGCCTACGCTTTCGAAGCCCTTAAGCACGTCTTTACTACCGCCTTCGTCTTTATATACTTCGACCCTTATCGTAAGACTATAGTCTAAATAGATGCCTTTAACTAAGCCGCTAAAGGTATATTAATATAGCTCTTTAACGATAGTCGTTATTATCCGGTTGCCTGCTTCTCGTTAAAATACTCCGCTTAAGAGTATAACTATAATATCTACGATAAAGAACTCCTCGCGATTATAAAATCTCTCGATAAATAGCGCCTTAAGCTCGAGGGCCTATCTAAGTTTAAGATAGCCTTAGATTATAAAAGTCTTTAGTATTTTATAACTACGAAGCTCTTTAACTAGCGGTAGGCCCGCTAAGCCGAATTCTTTAGTCGTTTTAATTTTAAGATTATCTTCTAGCCTAGCTTTTAAGCTATTCTCCCTAACGCCTTTAGCCGCTTGCCCGGCTCCTACCTACTCTCCCTTACCGACCGAGCCGACGAGAGGATTAACCACCGATATTAAGTTATTCTCCCTAAGTCTAAGGTTAATACCTCCCTTTACCTTAATATAACTACCGCCCTTAATACCGTTAAGGAGTCTAATTCGTTTATAAAGATAATTTATAAATATAATTCCGACTGCTTTAACCTTTACACCCTTAACGACTTTAAGCCGATCGATGACTTTATCAACCGGGCTTATTCCTCCTCCCCTCTTATTTCCGCTATCCGCGTAGCTCTTTAGTCCCCTTAGCCCCGCTAGCCTTGCCCCCTCTAAGCCCCCCTCTATTTAATCCCTAAGACCGCTCTCTCTAAGGTTAAGGCCGGTTCTATTTTAAGGCCGGCTTTTTATTTATCCTAACGACGCCTTAATCCTTTAGGTCCTTATCCGCGCTTATACCTCCCCCTTTACTAGCTACCTTAAACGTACGAAGACCGCTAGCCTCTACCGCCGGTCTTATATCTAGCCTAGTATATATAAGTCTATTTCTAGCTTCGTACGGAATTATTATATATACCTATACGCTAAGTCCCCTTATTCCTCCCCTTAGGGCTTACTCTAGCCCTTAAGTATTCCCTTCGCCTTATAGACCGATATATCTATCGACTTTATTACCGACCTCTTTATCTACCGCTATAACGGCGTTAAGTTTTCTAATAGAGTATTGCTATTTACGCGACACGAAATTGCTATTTACATTATATATACATCTAAGCCCCGTTTTTTCTACGCGACCCCGCGCGCCTACGTCCCGCCACTAAAATTAGGTAGAGGTACATGGCAATTAAGAGGGCCGAGCAAATCGTGTGTATAGCCTTAATTTAGTCGATTTAATAGTAAAAGTAGCGCGCGTGCCCCCTACTGCGTGCCCTCTGCTGCGTGCCCTCTACTGCGTGCCTTCGGCTGTGTGTGCGGCTCCTTAATGTATGCTTCGTGCCTAGCTCCCGGCTGCGTGCCCTACTGCGTGCCCTCTACTACGTGCTCTACTGCGTGCCTTGCTGCGTGCCCGGCTGCGTGCCCGGCTGCGTGCCTTCTGCTGCGTGCCCTCTACTGCGTGCCCTCTACTGTATGTACGGCTCCTTAATGTATGCTTCGTGCCTAGCTCCCGGCTGCGTGCCCTCGGGGTGGATTGCGTTCTTCGCACGATTTACGCGGCTCTCTTAATTGCCATATACCTACACCTAATTTTGCTAGCGGGACCTAAGCGCGCGGGGTCACGTAGAAAAAGTAGAGAATTTAGGTATTTATCGTATAAATAGCAATTTCGTGTCGTGTAAATAGTAATACTCTTTTAATATCCTCGTTATCGTCGACTACCTTACGAAGATATACTACTACGTTTTAATACCTTTAATAACCGTTAAAGACGTTATTAACGTATTTATTTCCTACGTTTAGTCCTTTTATAATACCCCGGCTTTTATTAATAGCGACTATAGCACTTAGTTTATCTCGGCTTTCTAGTAGTAGCTTAATTATCGCCTTAGTTACCGCTTTTACCTTAGTTCCGCTTATTACCTTTAGACCGACGGTTAGACTAAGATCGTAAACGCTTAGATAGAGGTTTACCTACGTTATTATACTACCTACCTTTAAGACGATTAAGTCGACTTCTTTCCTTTCGCTAAGTTTACTATTAATAATTAAGTCTTTAAATCTACCGGCCTTTCCTTTTTCTTCGCTAACTATAGCTTCTACCTAAAGCTTAGCATTAAGCCCTTTAGTCCCCCCCCGCTTAGTATAACCCTTTAATAGCGGAAGGAATACCTCCGCGGTAATACGCACGCTTCCCGCCTTTAGCGTATCTCTAACTTCCTCCGCGATACGATCGAGGATACTTAAGCTACTTAGGCTCGCTACGCAAACGCCTAGCAGACTCCCGCCTTAGCGTATAGTAGCTCTCTAAAAGTTACGATTAGACATAAGGAAGAGTAATATAAAGGTACTTCTCTCCTAACTTAATTTATTTATATTTAATTACAGGTATTTGTTTCGGCAAGAGGAAAATATTATGTTATCTTATATAGTATAGAGTAAGTATCCTATCTTTGCTTTCTTTATTCCTAGTTTTACGTTTTATATTAAATGCAATAGTTAAATACTTTTACTATTAAAGTATTTTTACAATTGTTTTACAACATTTCTTTTATATCTAACAAAAATGTTTTAATATTTATTAAAGTTTTCGCTATATACTACAACCGATGTTCTTATCTTTAGTGCAAAGTTTATAGTAGTAGAGGCTCCTTATATTTTACTATAGATTAATATAAAGAGTACCTTCCTTAAACTAAAACAAATATACTTAATGTATTTCTATTTTAATTTTGTACTAATTCCTACTAGTAAAATAGATATTATCTATTATGAATATAATAGGCGCACTCACTTATAGTACTTTTATGACTATTATATATATAATAATTAATTCCTTCATTTAGGTATAAACGTTTTTAAACTTGCTTTTACTTAGTAATAAGTACTAAAAGTAATACCTTTTGTATTTAAGCCTATTTATAATTCTAGAGAAAGAACCAATAGTGACAAATTTCTATATATCTATATTATATACCCGAGACCCTAAAAATAAATTTTAGGTAATTATTTAGTTTATATTAGCTCTATTTTAATATACGAAGTAAAAGCGAGAAAGTAAATACTAAAAGTTTTTAAAACTTTTACTTTTTAAAATATAAAAGTACACATAGCGTTATAAATTCTAAGTAAAATGCTTTTATTTCCTTTAGTATATTATATAGCTATAGTAATTTCTTTAGAGGTTTTAAGTAACGCTCTAAGTTTTAGTAGAGTTTTTATTGTTTTCGTAGAAGTATAGGGTAGGTATATAAACATCGGGCTAATCGTAACTTTTGTTACCCTATTGTATTAGTCCGGCGATATAGTATTCCTTAGCACTTACTAGATTTAGACCTTCCGCCCTATAAAAAAGCTCGACTATAAATAAGAGGGCCTATATAAGGTCTTAAAGGTATATAAGACGGTATATCTTCTTTACCTTCCTAAGGGTAGCCGCCTTTACCCCGTTTTCTATTACTCCCTCCTTACTAAGACCTAAAAGCCTCCTTTACCTAGCTAGTTAAAGCTTAACGTCCGGCCCGCCGATAGTAGCGTTCTCTTTTCCCCCGGCGACGATAACGGCGATAACGTATACCTTATATAGGAGTTTTCTTCTATCCTCGCGTAACGCTAGTACGCCTTTAAGAATATTAAGTATCGCGTTTAATAGCGTTATAGCCCCCTTACGTAGGAGGACTCCTCCTGCCTTAACGGCTACTAGGACGACCTTAAGGCCTTTTACGCCTTTAACCTAATTAAACCTAAGCCGGCCTTTTTTACCGCCTTTCTTATGTCTTTACCTTCGCTTAAGTAATAATAAATATAATTTATTAATATAATTTACATTACGACGGCATGCGTTAGTTTCTTAGCCTTACCTTTTATTTCTCCTTATTCCTCTCTTATTCTATATTAGGCCCGCTTTTAGGACCGATTAATATAGATTTCCTTCGTTTTTATTAGCCTATTGCCCCTTTTAAGCGTTTAAGTCGAACGCCGATTTAATAGGGATATACTATTACGGTATTAGGTTATATTATATATCACCCTATATAACCTCTATATCGTATATATAGACATTTACACCTAGTCTATAGCTATATCCCTTCGTGGATTAATAATAATTATATACCCCCCCTAAGCTCGTTTCCTTATAATAGGCGTTATAATAGGTTTAAATAGGTTATATATTAGAGAGGTTATATTAATATAATATAAGTATTACTATTTAGCCTAATATAAATATCTATTTAGCCTAGTAATACTCTACGTACACCCGAAAAACGCCTATACCCTATACGACTAGCCGCGCCTACTTAATTATAGTGCGTATGCCTAGCAGGCTATAGGCTAATAATTCTTCGCATCGCATTATTAAATCGCATTGTTAAATCGCATCGCTAAATCGCATCGTTAACTCGCATCGTTAAGTCGTATCTCGCCGCATCGTATCGCTCTAGCTAATAAGGCTTTAAGGCACGCAGTAGGGCACGCAGTAGGGCATGCAGCAAAGGACGCAGTAAGGCACGCAGTAGAAGGCACGCAGCCGGGAGCCGGGCACGAATTATACATCGAGAAGCCGCCGAGCCGCACACACAGCAGAGGGCACGCAGTAGAGCACGCAGTATAGCACGCAGCAAGGCACGTAGTAGAGGGCACGCAGCCGGGAGCCGGGCACGAATCATACATTAAGGAGCCGCACACATAGTAGAGGGCACGCAGTAGAGGGCACGCAGTAGGGCACGCAGTAAGGCACGCAGCCGGGCAAGCAGTAGAGGGCACGCAGCCGGGAGCTAGGCACGAAGTATACATTAAGGAGCCGCGCACGTAGTAGAGGGCACGCAGTAGGGCACGTAGTAGGGCACGCAGCCGGGAGCCGGGCACGAAGCATACATTAAGGAGCCGTAGTAGAGGGCACGTAGTAAAGCACGTAGTAGGGAACGTAGTAAGGCACGCAGCCGGGCACGCAGCTAGGCAAAAAGCATACATTAAGGAGCCGTATATATAGTAAAGGGCACGTAGTAGCGCACGTAGTAGCGCACGCAGCTAGGGGAGCGAGCCGTAGACGGATATTCGTACGTAAAGAATTATTAGTCTATAGCCTACTATAAATACGCACTGTATTTATATAAGCGCGGCTAGGTGCGGGGGGGTTAGACGTTTTCCGGGGTATACGTAGGCTATAAAAAAATCTTATTAGGCTAAATAGAGATTTACACTAGGCCAAATAGTAATAAGTATTACTATTTGCATAGGTAAGAATCTCTATTCGAATAGGAAACCTACTTTTTCTACGCCGACCCCACGCGCCTAGCCTACGCCACCTAATTTAGGTATAGCGCTATAGCAATTAATAGAGCCGCGTGAAACGCAGCCAACCAGCCGGGAGCCGGGCACAAAGCATATATTAAGGAGCCGCGCACGTAGTAGAGGGCACGCAGCAGAGGGCACGCAGTAGGGCACGAAGCAGGGCATAAAGTAAAGGGCACGCAGCCGGGTATTATATATAAGACTGGAAGTCGGTGGCTATAAGGCCGCGGGGGTAAGGCCGCTGAGATATGTATTAATGTGTGTGTGTGTCCCGAAGGGGGGGCCTAGGGCTCTAGTGATATAGCCTAGCAACCTGCACGTGACCCTATATATAATCCTATATGCCTGTATATCTAATATACCCTATTAGCTTCGCTCGCAACGCGAGGGAAGCTAGACTAAATGATAGTAGGCTACGGGCTTAAATAGCTTAAATCCGAGGTCTTTACTAATATTTATTTAATTAATTAGGGCGGATTATCGTATTCTTCCGGGTCCTCCTTACGACGTAGTAGTAATTGCAATTCGGCATTTTATGCCTTAACGCTACCGTATATGCCTTTAGCGGTAATAACACGCCTTATTCCTTCTATATTAGTCGATTAGTCGCTTTAGATATAGCCGAGGGCTTTATATTATAGCCGAGGGTTTTATATTACCGAGGGCTTATATATATAGCCGAGGGTTATATTCTTAAGGGCTTATATTACCGAGGGCTTATATATATAGCCGAGGCCTATATATAGCCGAGGGTTATATTCTCGAGGGCTTATATTACCGAGGGCTTATATATATAGCCGAGGGTTATATATAGCCGAGGGTTATATTCTCGAGGGCTTGTGTGTATAGCCGAGGGTTATATCACCGTAGGCTCTATGTATAGCCAAGGGTTATATTCCCGAAGGCTTATGTATTGCCGTAGGTTATATTGCCGTAGGCTCTATATATAGCCGAGGGTTATGTTCCTGAAGGCTCGTGTGTTGCCGTAGGCTCTATGTGTGGCCGAGGGTTGTGTTCCCGAAGGCTTGTGTGTTGCCGTAGGCTCTATGTGTGGCCGAGGGTTGTGTTCCTAAAGGCTCGTGTGTTGCCGTAGGTTGTGTTGCCGTAGGCTCTGTGTGTGGCCGAGGGTTGTGTTCCCGAAGGCTCGTGTATTGCCGTAGGCTCTGTGTGTGGCCGAGGGTTGTGTTCCCGAAGGCTCGTGTATTGCCGAAGGCTCTATGTAATGTTCCCGAAGGCTCGTATATTGCCGTGGGCTTATTTATAGGCGCGCTGCTTTTAACAAGCGGCTGCTTTTATAGCTCGTGATAGCTAGAAGACTAAGACTCTTAATTATCATATATAAGACTAGAAGTCGGTGGCTATAAGGCCGCGGCGGTAAGGCCGCTGAGATATATATTAATGTGTGTGTGTGTCCCGAAGGGGGGGCCTAGGGCTCTAGTGATATAGCCTAGCAACCTGCACGTGACCCTACATGTGATCCTATGTGCCTGTGTATCTAACACCGGGAGCCGGGCACGAAGCATACATCGAGAAGCCGCCGAGCCGCACATATAGTAGAGGGCACGCAGTAGGGAACGAAGCAGGGCACGAAGCAGAGGGCACGCAGCCGGGAGCTAGGCATAAAGCATACATTAAGAAGCCGCCGAGCCGCACACGTAGTAGAGGGCACGCAGTAAGGCACGCAGTAAGGCACGCAGTAGGGCACGAAGTAGGGCACGAAGTAGAGGGCACGCAGCCGGGAGCTAGGCCTAAAGCATATATCGAGAAGCCGTATATATAGCAGAAGGCACGTAGTAAAAGGCACGTAGTAGGGCACGCAGTAGGGCACGCAGCCGGGCAAGCAGCCGAGTTAAGATACGAATATATATAGCCTTTTAATTGCTATAGCGCTATACCTAATTTAGGTAGCGCGGGCTAGGTACACGGGGTTAGCGCGGGGTCGGCGTAGAAAAAGTGGATTTCCTATGTAAATAGAGATTCTTACCTATGCAAATAGTAATACTTATAGTAATACTCTATAATATATAATATAATAATGCGTGTTCTACGTGCTTCCCCTCTTTTTATAAGGGGGGCCGCTTTTAAGGGATATTTCCATTACGTCACGTGGCGGTTATGCTGACCTAATCTTTGTGACCTCCATTAACACTTGATAATATCCATCTCCGCTTTGCTTTGCTAATATATACTAGCCTTCAGTGGCGGCATCCCACGCATTTTACTGGACAGGGCCGAGAGAACTATACCCATGGCCGCAGCGCCAATGCTACTCGACAAAACTCCTCACGACACCATCTGCTCTTGTCCCCGTCACTTGAAAACATTCACTACTGGCAGTGAGCGCCTCGCCTGTCTGGTCTGCTCCGTAGCAACCCCCCCCCCCCCCCCCCCCCCCCCCCCGAGAATTGATAATCGCCGGCCGACATCGGGGGAGGGCGGGAAGTCGTTGCGCGACAAGAGAGGCTCTCGCCAGCATAACGAGAGCCATGGGCAGTACGACGTATGGCAACTCGTCCAGCCTGGGCTGGGTTGTCCAGAAGTTTGGCGGCACAAGCGTCGGCAAGTTTCCCGACAAGGTGTGACTGACTCATTCCACCTCTTGTCGCACGCGCGTGCTGATTCTGCAACTTCCCCGACATCCAGATTGCCCAGGATATTGTAAAGTAGGCCCTTCACGCACCCAACTCTCGAGAGGCGCATGCTCGACTGACCCTGAACTAGAGCGAGCCTGTCGCGGCATCGTGTCGTCGTCGTTTGCTCGGCCAGGAGCACGGGGAAAAAGGCCGAGGGCACCACCAGTCGGTCAGTCAAAACCTCCCCCATCTCGCTCTTTCACGGGCCAGCAGCCAATCGCGGCTGTCATCTCACTCTCCCGACCCGGCAGCTTGCTCGGCGTCTTCAACAAGCTCAAAAACATGGGCCCCGCCTACGCCGAGGCCCTCATTGAGCAGGCAGGGGACCTCATCACCGATGTCTGTGCCGACCACGTCCTCGCCGCCAAGCACTATGTCCGCGATGCCACCCTCAGGGAGCTACTGTCGCGCAAGATCGAGGCCGAGTGCCAGGAGCTTATCGAGTACATCTTTGCCGCCAAGCGCTTCAACCTTGAAATCAACTCGCGCTCCAAGGACCGCGTCATTAGCTTCGGCGAGAAGCTTGCCTGTCTCTTCATGACGACCCTGCTCCAGGACGCGGTATGTGCTGCTCCTTCTACTGATCCCCCGTCCATGGCCTTGGCCGAGGCGTGCTGAACCTTCGTCTGTCTGCCCAGGGAGTCGACGCCGAGTACGTGGACCTATGCGACGTGCTGTATTGTGACGCGGCCGCTCAGCTCGACGCCGGCTTCTACAAGGCGGCTGCTGTGGCCTTTACGCGAAAGATTTCGGCTTGCGGGAGCCGCGTGCCCGTGGTGACGGGATTCTTCGGCAACATCCCCGGCAGCCTCATCGACGGCGACATTGGCCGCGGCTACACCGACCTGTGCGCCGCCCTGTGCGCCGTCGGCCTCGGCGCCGAGGAGCTCCAGATCTGGAAGGAAGTCGACGGCATCTTCACGGCGGACCCGTCCAAGGTGCCCACGGCGAGGCTGCTGCCGTCCATCACGCCCTCGGAGGCGGCCGAGCTCACGTTTTACGGCTCAGAGGTCATCCACCACCTCACCATGGACCAGGTCATCCGCGCACAGCCCCCGATCCCCATTCGCATCAAAAACGTAAAGAACCCGCGCGGCAACGGCACCGTTGTCGTCCCTGACGCGGGGCTGTCGGCGGGCCACCAGCTGCACCGCTCGCGGCCGTCGTCGGAGCCGCAGCCCCTCAAGGCGCCCAAGCGCCCGACGGCCGTGACCATCAAAGATCACATCAGCGTCATCAACGTGCACTCCAACAAGCGGTCCATCTCGCACGGCTTCTTTGCCCGCATCTTCTCCATCCTCGACAAGCACTCCATCTCGGTCGACCTCATCTCCACCAGCGAGGTCCACGTCTCCATGGCCATCCACTCGGGTAGCACCCAGATGGATGCCTTCGCCAAGGCCAAGGCCAGCCTGACCGAGTGCGGCGACGTCAGTGTCCTCTCCCACATGGCCATCCTGAGCCTGGTCGGCGCCGACATGAAGAACATGATTGGCGTTGCCGGTCGCATGTTTTCGACGCTCGGCGAGCACAGCATTAACCTCGAGATGATCTCACAGGGTAAGCCTTGACTTGGGGCACGCACTCTGGTCCTTGGGGGAAGCTAACGTGGGCTTGTACAGGGGCGAGCGAGATTAACATTTCGTGCGTGATAGACGCGCGGGACGCGACGAGGGCCATGAACGTACTTCACACGCATCTGTTTACATTTCTGGAATAGGGTCATCACTCGAGTTGAATGCATTGAGAGGACAGCAACTGGATGCGGACGCCGACGCTGGGCCAAGAAACATGGTTATTCTGGGAACGGGCTTCGTGGTCGTGACCACGTAGGTGCCTGGCGTTGGGCGTGTGGTTTCTCTGGAGTTGTCTGATACGGAAAACTAGGTAGAGAGGGACATGCTGTCTGCGCATGGACTTTTTGCTGTTTGTGATGAGAAGGACTGCCGTGGTGGGGTTGCGGATGCTTGCCCATAGAGTTCCTACGGCTTCGTGCTTCGTCACCACATACGACGATGTGCTGAAGGGAAATGCATTGACTGATGCCCTGCCAAGTGGGAGGCATTAACAAAGAGTATTGCTATTTGCACAGTAACAAATTGCTATTTGGACAGTAAACCACGATTATCTCCACTTTTTCGGCGCGCACCCCGCGCGCCTATATCCCGCCACCAAAATTGAGTGTAGGTATATGGCAATTGAGAGAGCCGCGCAAATCGTGCGAAGAACACGAAGAACACTAGGCCCCCCCGACACCAGCAGGGCACGCAGCATACATTAAGGAGCCGCACACACAGCAGACGGCACGCAGCAGAGGGCACGCAGCAGAGGGCACGCAGTAGAGGGCACGCAGCAGAGCCGGGCACGAAGCATACATTAAGGAGCCGCACACACAGCAGAGGGCACGAGCCGCACACACAGCAGAGGGCACGCAGCAGAGGGCACGCAGCAGAGGGCACGCAGCAGAGGGCACGCAGCAGAGGGCACGCAGTAGAGCCGGGCACGAAGCATACATTAAGGAGCCGCACACACAGCAGAGGGCACGAGCCGCACACACAGCAGAGGGCACGCAGCAGGGCACGCAGCAGGGCACGCAATAGGGCACGCAGCCGGGAGCCGGGCACGAAGCATACATCAAGGAGCCGCGCACGCAGCAGAGGGCACGCAGCAGAGGGCACGCAGCAGAGCCGGGCACAAAGCATACAGCAGGGCACGCAGCAGAGGGCACGCAGCAGAGGGCATGCAGCAGGGCATGCAGCAGAGGGCACGTAGCAGGGCGCGCGCGCTGCTATGGCTGTTGAATTAACTAACTAAATTGAGGCTATACACGATTTTGCCATATACCTATACGGAAAATTTGGTGGCGGGACATGGGCGCGCGGGGTGCGCGCCGAAAAAGTGGGTTTACTGTCTAAATAGCAATTTGTGTCACAAGCCTTATTGCATGAGGGCTTTATTTCCCGTACGCATTGGCGTTAGTGTAGTAAATAGGGGCACACACTAAGGGGTGGGCTCGTTGGGTGACTAACGGAACCTAGACTCGCCGAGAAATAGGGGTAACTAGCTTTACGGTCATTTAGAACAACCCACCACTGTTTTTGTATAGGAAGCTGTTAGCGCTAGTAGGTTTAGGTACCTATATAGACCCCCGGCTGCGTCCCCCTCTAGATTAAAGGATTAGAGCATTTTACATACACTAAGACTTTATGTATTGCGCTTAGTAACTATAATAGTTATAAGCCCGGGATAAAGTCTATAGCTTCGCAACGACGCTTCTTTTTAAGAGATTAAATCCTCCTTTTTATTAAAAGCCGCCGACTGCTTTAGATTAAAGTCTTGCCTTTATTCTTAACCTATTTATTTAAAGCTATTACTATAGTTTCGACCCTTTAATAATATCGCCTTTTTTAAAGCTATTTAGCTTTAACTTTCGTAATTATAGATATAAATTCGTCTTTTAAGATTACAACTATAACGCTAACCTATATCCTTAGGAAGCCTAAGGACTAGATGCGTTAGTATATATAGGTTAAGACTGTAGCCGAATTATATTAGATTTAGCCGTATATTAACCCCTTTTCGAATATCGTTTTAAGGAGGCCGGATTTACCGGTCTTTAACGATAAAGAGGGACCGATAACGGCGCTAAGGGAGTCTAGCGTGACTTCTTAAATCACTACGCAACTTACGGAGTTACGCCCTTAACTATAGGAAACCCCGGTTCGTTAGCCGGAGGAAGAAGAGGCTAAGGAGGAAGGACCTACGATCCTATCGGCCGTAGCCCTTAAGGCTACGAAAAGTACGAGCCTAGGCATTTCCGTTAGCAACTTCGAGAGGATTATTATCCTAAAGTACGAAAGAGACCTTAGGGTCTATAATAAGCAGTAGGCTCTTTTATAATCTATAAGCCTATTTATTTTAGCGAGTATTTTATAGGAATATAACTATTATATTACAGGCGTTATTACGGCTTATGCGAAGCTTTATAAGCTTTTTATCTATGTTTATTTAGGCAAGTAGGTAGAGAAGAGGTATATAGAAAAGACTCTTTAAAAGCTGCTTGCAATAAACCTTAAAAAGGTTAACCTTAGTGCTTAGGTCGGCAACGTTATTAACGCCTTTAACCTTTATAAGGACCTTAAGTCCCCTTAGGGCGACGATAGGGAGGCTATCTAGTAATTCCTAGATTATATATTAACGCAGTATCCTACGTAGTCTAACCTATAGATAGAGACCTATACGGCAGCCGAGGAATACGGCGGTAAGGTCCTAACTTTCGATAGGGTAGCCTCTAGCTTCCTTAAGCGCGTTATAGTAAGGTTAACGCAATAAGATAACTCTACTTTCCTTGCTAATTTCTAAGGCAGAGATAAGGATAGGAAAGAAACCGGCAGCTTAAGCAATAAGGAGTCGTTAGGGGGTTAAGGGAAGCGAGGTTCGCGCCCTAACTACGGAAAATGTAAGTAGTGCGAAAGACCTTATATTAATCCCGCTAAATATAGAGCCGAACCTTATTAAAAGAGCTGTTTTTATGCTTTCAACCGGAAGCTAAGCTTTTAGAATAAGCCCTTTAATAAGGAGCTTATCCGGAAGGTCGTAGCTAAGGTAGAAAAGGAGCTAGGTCTTAAGGCGAAGATTAATGCGTAGAAATAGGAGAATCCTAACGCCGCGGGATCTAGGTCTACTCCGGGAGGCGGTGTTTTCGCTACTTTAAGCTATAATAACTTTAAAGACGGCGTTTTCGCTATAATAGATAAGGAATTAGCCTTTCTAGCTAGCAATACGGCGACTAATATCTATAACCGCACCCTTTAGGATATAGGGGCCTCGAAATACATTTTTAACGACCCTTCTTAGTTTATCGATATAGACTATACATAGGGCTTAAGGCTTCTTTCCGGGACTTAGACGGTAGGCGTAAAAGCGATTAGAATAGCCTAGGTCGTTATAGATATAGGTTTCGTCTTAACGCTTAAAAAAGCCCGCTTTATCCCGGGTTTTTATACAAATGTAATCTTTATAGATAAGTTTACGGCGAAAGGCTACCTTAAGAACAATATTACGGGTTAGCTCTTCGACCCTGCCGGCCGCTGCGTGTTTACGACGTTTCGCTTATACGAATAGTCCTAGGTGCCGCTTAAAGCGCTTAACGGGGCGTTTCTAGTAGTTTATAAGTTAAAGGGCCTTATTAAGGCTCCTCGACGCTATCCGGAGATCCCGATAGGGACTATTAACGCGCTTTAGCACGTAAGAATAGGCCATCCGGGAAAAGGTGCGATATAGTATCTTTTCGGAGGTTAAGACGATAATGTCATTAAGCTTTAAGGCATCGACCTTACCGACTGCGAGGTTTATAGCACTACGAAGAATAGGCGCCTAATTTCGCGGGTACCTTAAGAACCCTCGTACCCGAAGAGACCTTATAGCGCGGTATTATTTAATCTCTTTTACCTAGGAACGGCGTATTACGGCATTAATAATATAGCCGTTTTTACGTGTTTTAAGATAGGCATACGGCACTGCTTTAAGGTCAATAAGAAAACCGACCTTTAGGGCATCTTTCGGGGCCTTAGGGAGTCCCTTATCGCTAAATTTAGGCTTATAATAGCCTTTCTAATCTCTAACGGCGAGACGGCTTTCCTTATAGACGAATACATTAGGGAAATGCTTAAAGCCGGCACGGATGTAAGACCTTTATCCCCTTCGCATCCTTATTAGAACGGATATACCGAACGGTCCGGGGGTATCGTCACGCAGCTTATAATAACGCTGCTTGCCTAATCCGGCTTTCTATACATAATATAGCCTCTTGCAATAGAGGCAGCCGTCTACCTTCTTAATCGTATACCCGTTAAGTCTAAGGGGTAGAAGCCGCCGCTATAGCGCTTTAACGAGTGGCTTCTAGACAATAGAGCCGATTAGGCTTATGTCCGCGTTAAGCCTCGCAAGCAATATATCCGTAGCTTCGGCTGCAAGGCTTTCCCTATGATAAGGCAGAGGCTAAATAAGACCTCGGCTAAGCTAGATTTAAGGGGATACATCGGCTACCTTACGGGCTATATTTTAAGCACGTAGTACCTTATTTAGGTCCTTAGCCTATAGAGGAACGCCTTTTTTAATACGTTATACGTTATTTTCAACGAGAAGGTCTTCTTTAGTCGAGACTAGCGCGAAGGGGTAGAGAAGCAGCAACTAGAGCAAGTCACCTAGATCGACCTATGCGAAGACCTCCCGGACTACGTGGATGAGCCTGTCCGAGCTCCTGAGGGAGAAAACGATGCGGTCCTAGACCCTAAGCATTATATAGAAGCCGAAGCCGCTCCTAAGCTCGAAGCCAAAGCCGCTCCTAAGCCCGCCGCCGAGTCTATAGTAGAAAAGGACGCTCTAGAAGGGGTAAGGCAGCTGTTAACGCCGGAATAGACCCTAGAACTATTTAATCTTATAGGCATTAATAATATCCTTAATCTAGCAGAGGAAGAACTTACGCTAGCGTTTGCAGCTTCGGACCTTATAGCGAAACCACATCGCGACTATATTCTACCCGTCCTAATAAGCTATAAAGAAGCAATGTCCCGACTACACTAGTATTATTAGATGGGAGGCATAAAAGGGGAAGTCGTAGGCCTTAAGACCGCCGAGGTCTATAAGGTTATAGACGAATCGACCGTTGACCTATTAAAGGTCCGGACGATCCCTCTAATGTAGGTATATGCCTATAAGTTTAATCCCTAAGGCTTCGTTATTAAGCATAAAGCTCGCATCGTCGTTAGAGGTAATTAGCAACTATACAATAACCTTACAATTATAGCTTACACTCTAGCTGCCCGAACGTTCTATATCCTTATAGGCATCTTATACTACTTTAACCTTAACGTAAAGCAATACGACTTTATCCGCGCCTTTTGCAACGCAACCTTTAACGAAGTTGTTTATTGCCGTCTCCCTAAAGGCTTTAAGCAGCCTGGGAAGCTATAGCTGCTTTTAAGGGCCTTATATAGTCTACGACGGTCTCCTCTCCTATAGTATAAAGAACTCGCGACTTTTCTAAAGGCATAGGGATTTGTTATTATTATAGAAGACCCTTATATAATATATAACGGGAATATTATCGTATTTTTCTACGTTAATGACTTTATGGCTATATTCCGGGATAGATAGGAAGCCTTATATTAGTCGTTTTATAATGCCCTCGTCGGTGGATATAACGTTAAGGTCCTTAGGGACCTTAAATAGTTTATCGGGATTAAGGTAATTCGGGATCGGGATAATAGGAAGCTTTAGCTAAGCTAGGGGTCCTATATTAAAAAGATAGTATAGCGATTCGGCTATATCTTAACATCTTAAAAGCTTAAGCAGCCCCTCGGCCCCGAACCCCTCGAGCCGTTTAAAGGGATCGCCCTAAGCAACGACGTTTCTCTCTTCTAGGCCCTAATTAGTTCGCTTCTTTACGCAACGGTTATTATAAGGGTTAATAGAGCATACGCCGCTAGGAAATTCTCCTAATTCCTAACGAACCTAAGCTAGGAATATATTAAACGGGCAAAAGAGGCTATTGAATTCCTATACGGGGACATTGACTGTGTTATTAACTTCGATAGGAATAGCTCCGCACTTTGCGAGGCTATATTAGACGCTTTATTTGCGGATAATACGTATGACCGGAAGAGCACCTAGGGATACGCTATTAAGCTGTTCGGTAGCCCTATTGTCTAGAAGTCCGGGAAATAGAAGACGGTAACAACCTTATCTATAGAGGCTAAGTTGCTAGCTCTATCTTAGGCTTTAAAAGAGCTTATGGCTTTTCATCGTTGCAGCTGGAATCGACGGACTAAGTCATCTAGTGCGATAATCAGCAGACCATTCGCCTTTTAACGAAAGAGATCGTCACTTACGTCACGAAGCTCCGGCACGTTAATATCTATTATCATTGGCTTTGTGAGCAGGTTTAGACCGGGAACCTTAACGTTGTCTAGGTTCCAACGGCCTAAATGGCCGCTAATAGCCTTATAAAGCCCCTATAGGGGCAGAAATTCGCCGAGTTTTAACGATAAATCGGCCTCGTTAAGTTGCCCCTTCCTTAGGGCTTTACTTTCATTCTTAGGTAATTAGGATTATTTAATCCTTCTTTTGTGGTCTTAACACCACACACGCATAGGGCTGTTCTAATATAACGAATAGTCCTCCTTTTTCCTTATTTGCTTATTTTCTATTCTTAGTTAGGAAAAACACTAACAATACGCTGTTTGCCCTCTTTTCTAGTTATTTTTAGGCCTCACTTTGCTACAAGCCCTAAAGGGGTGTATTATAAGCCTTGTTGCATAAGGGCTTTATTTCCCGTACGCATTAGCGTTAGTATAGCAAATAGGGGCACACACTAAGGGGTAGGCTCGTTAGGTAACTAACGGAACCCGGACTCGCCGAGAAATAGGGGTAAGTAGCTTTACGGTTATTTAAAACAACCAACCACTGTTTTTGTATAGGAAGCTATTAGCGCTAGTAGGTTTAGGTACCTATATAGACCCCCGGCTGCGTCCCCCTCTAGATTAAAGGATTAGAGCATTTTACACACACTAAGACTTTATGCATTGCGCTTAGTAACTGTGATAATTTGTTACTATGCAAATAGCAATACTCTAAACAAAACCCATAGCCTAGGAACCTTATAGCGGTGACGGCTATAGGACCCGATTGCGTTAGATTACTATGCGTTATTGCGTTATTAACAGCACGTGATACGCTATGTGACCTACTTACCGTAAACACCAAGCCCCTAACTACTACCTACCTACTTCGTAAGTATATAGGTGTGGAAAAGCTCTAATGAATTAAGAAGAGCTAAAAAGCTATGCTATGCGCGAGAGGGCTAAATATCTGCGCGAGGCTGCTAACTAACTACGTAAGGTAGTCTATGCCTAATCTTACGATACCTCCCCTTAGCTAGCCGAGAGCTCCGAAGCCCTCGTTAGGACCCCTTTCCGGTCTTTAATTCGCCTTTAATTCGACGAATTCCTATAAGTTATTATGCCCTTTTTATAAGGACTTTCCTATTCCTAACTACTATATAAAGCCCGTATGCTTATCCTTTAAAAGCTCTTTTATTATACCGTCTACGGTTATCTCGTTAGTTTATAACTATACGAGCTAAAAAAAGCCTTTATTAGTACGATATATAATCTACTTATAGCGGATATCGATATAGCGCGTCTTAGTAAGGTTATTCTTATTTAGTACTACGAGTCGTGCGTTCTAACTATCTATATAAAGCACGGACAGGATAGGTTATAGGTAACCTATCTCCTTAATAAGCTAATAGATTTATATAGTTGCTATTCCGGCGGGCGTTAGGTTTATAAACGCCGCCTCTATAGATAAAGTAGCTACGATCGTCTGCCTCTTCGATTTTTAAAAGACTTATTATAAAGCTAGGCTAGGAATTATAAGACTTAGGTAGCCTAAGTATTACGGTATTAGGTTATATTATATATTATCCTACGTAACCTCTATATCGTATATATAGACATTTAGACCTAGTCTATAGCTATATCCCTTCGTAGATTAATAATAATTATATACCCCCCCTTAAGCTCTTTTCCTTATAGTTTATTCAACTATTTTATCCTATTGCCCTTAATTAATAATCTCGCTATCTTACCCTTTTCTTTTTTAATCTCCCCTCTTCGCGATATAAGTCTGCCTCCTCGCCGGACCTTTTCGACTAAGTTTTCCTCGATTATTAGAATTTTCCTAGTATAGATACGCCGTCTTAACGTAAATTGTATAGATTTCCTTCCTTACCTTTCCCTTACCTTTACCTTATCCTATTGCCTTATAATATATAATAACCGACTATATAAAGGCCGATCCCCTATCCGCTACCTTAGCCGTTACCCTACCGGCTCTAACCGACCTAAAGCCTTAGACCGACTATATTTCCTACTATCCTTATCTCGCCGCCTTTCTTTAGGCCTAACGGCCTATATTCGGCACATTCGCCTATATTTAGGCTAACGCTACTTACGACTTCCGCGCCTTTTAGATCGAGGCCCTTACTTACCTTAATAATGCTTACGTTAAGTTAGATATAAGAGTGCTTATCGCCTAAAAGCACGTAGCTATTGCTTTAAAGCATACTGCCGATCTTTAGCGTTAGCTTAACCGCGCTACGTCCTCTCTCCTCGTCTTAATCGAACGTAACGCGGCTTAAGATTAAGCCTTTGCCTTTGCCCCCGCCTTTGCCTTTACCTATTCCTATATAGACGACCTTAAAAGGTTCGCCGGCGATTTTTGCACTTAAAAGCAACGTTAAGAGGCTTTTTAGACCTAGCGCAACGGCCTTACTATTAAGCTCCGTTAAGACGCCGCCTTATACTCTTATAGAGTAAAACTATATTCTCTATATAGCTAGCCGGCTTACCGGCCGGGCCGCCTCTATTATCGCTAGCGTTCCTTAAGACGTCCTTAATAATAAGTCTTTCTGTTAGAGAGGCTCTAGGGTCGACCTTTTAGGTAAAACGGGGTGGTTGTTATATTCTATATATTCTAGCTAAGAAGGAGGGGAAGGTCTCGTAGAGATATAGCCTCGTTGCGTGCACGTGATTACGTAGGGTCACGTATCGCAACTATCTTAACAATGCGTATATCCCTTATTCCTATACTAGCAGTCTTTATAAGATAATAAGAATTATACAAGAAGAAGAACCCGGTTTTTTCCTACTAAACAAAGGTGTGCAATAGATAAAGGAAAAAGGGCCGGTCGGGCCGTGTAATGCAATAAAGGAAAGAGGGCCGTTCGGGCCGTGTGATATAAGGAGCGTAGGGCGGCTGCTAAGGCGTTGCAAAAGGCGTTGCAAGAGCGTTGTAAGGGGCGTTGCAAGAGTATTGTAAAGGGCGTTAGTATTATAAAGGGCGTTGCAAGAGCGTTAGTATTATAACGGGCGTTGTAAATCGTATTGTAAAGGGCGTTCGTATTGCAACGGGCGTTGTAAGAGTGTTATAACGGGCGTTAGTGTTATAACGGGCGTTATAAGTAGTGTTATAAAGAGCGCTAGCATTGTAAAGAGCATTCCTAAGAGCGTTGCTAAAGATATAGAAAAGAGCAGAAAATAGGGCGAATTCGAGGGGAAAAGTAATGCGAATTCGAGGTAATAAGCGTTAGGAAAAGAAAGGGCTAGTAATGCAACGATTAGCCACGGGCTGCTGCAGCGGCGTTAAAGTCCTTAACGAGGGCTATTAAAGTCTCTAACGAGGGCTATTAAAGTCCTTTATAATATCGTATTTGCGTCTTTTAGAGCTCTTTTAGAAAGGGCGGGCTTAAATCATCGTACGGGCTTAGAGCAGCGTGCGGGCTTATGGTTGACTTAGTCGTTAAAGCGCAGCTAGCGACTTTTATGTTTTTCGTAGCTTAAGGCAGTAAGCGGACTTTTCGTGCCTAGGCGAAGTAGGTCTTTTGCCGGGTTGAAATAGCACGCGGCCGGGTCGATATAGGGTCTACATCGGTGCTGCAAAGAGTAAAGCAGGCAGATATATACTAGTAGTTCTTTAAACAGTAAAGAATAACTTAGTAGGCCGGGCTTAAAGTAGCAAGCGGACTATATGTGTGCCGGGCTTAAAGCAGCAAGCGGACTATATGTATGCCGGGTCGGAAGACGGCGGGGTATTTATCGTACGTGAGGTTTTTCGCGATGCTTGTTAGAAGCAGGCGGCTGGCTTTTAGGGGAGACGAGTAGTCCGACGAGAGTCGGGCTCGATGCTTGTCTAGTGCGCCGTTAGAAGAGCTTTCTTTAGGGAGTGTTTAGAAAAGCTCTTTAGCGGTTGATAGGGTATTGCTCGAACTAGCTAGTTAAGGTATTAAGATTATCGGTCGTAAGGTTTTTAACGATGCAGTCGGAAGTAGGCGGCGGGCTTTCTAGTATATTATTTATTTAATGCAGCTTCTTCGTCTGTTTCTCTAGTTCATAGGTCGAGACTATAGATAAAGCTAGAATCTACGATATTACGTTCACCTCGAAAGGGTAGTAACGTTAGCGGACTCGCTTAGCATAAGATCCTCGTAGAGGTCGTAGAAAGGGTTCGTTATGCGAGCTATCCCGAGGATTATATATCTTATCTCTTCTATCCTTGCTAATCTATAATTAAGCCGAGTTAATCAATAATTAGTGTTAGAGAGGCTCTAAGGTCGACCTTTTAGGTAAACGGGGTGGTTGTTGTATTCTATATGTTCTAGCTAAGAAGGAGGGGAAGGTCTCGTAGAGATATAGCCTCGTTGCGTACACGTGATCACGTGGGGTCACGTGTCGCAACTATCTTAACAATGCGTATATCTCTTATTCCTATACTTTCGCTAATTAATAATATACTACTATTAAAGCTCTTACCGACGACTTTAGCCTAGTCTTTAGTGCTAATTTTACCTATACTTAGTCGGAGGCCGACTTTAATACCTTATCGATAAAGAATATTTCTTAGCCGGACTTTTATTTAAAGTTTACCTAACTTTAAGCCGACTTATCGTTTAATAGCACTGCTTACGTCGCCTACCTATACTTAAAGGTCTTTATCGAACTTACTAATGCCGCCGCTTTATAAGTCGAATGCCCGGCTTATAACGACTTTACGGCCTAGGCTAAGATATATTCTATGCTTTAGGATAATTAGTAGCGTATTAGGGCCCGTTCTTAACTCTAGCCGCCTTATAACCCCGCTTGCCTTAGCCTTACCTCGCCCGCCTTATCTACGTCCCTTACCGGTAACCCGATATAGCTTAATATATTCTAGGCCTAGCTTACTAACGCTAAAAAGCAATAGCGGTTTAAGAACCGTCTTTACCTCTATTACGCCTAGCCGGCTACCGCGACCTATACCGCTTAGACCTGCTTTAATAAGGGTATTAGCGCTAACCTTAGCGCTAACCCTAGCGCTAGTCCCGGCGCCGGTTCCGGCTTTAGCCGCGGCCGTAGCCGTAGCGGCGGTACGTCTGCCTTACGCCTCCTTAAGCCCCTTCCTCCCTACTATTAGGTTCGCGCTATTAAGCAGGGCTTTATCGAGGGTAAAGTAAACGACCTCCCCGCCTTTTCCCTATCTTTAGGAAATACGTAGCTCCCTCGCTTTATCGCGCGATAGAGCTTTAAGTATCTAAGTTTATAGCTTCGTTCGATATTAAGGAGGATCTTTACCTCCCCGCGGGAATATAACCGTATGCTTTATTTATGCCTTTATTCTTTATATCTGCTAATGCTATTATAAGCGCTTTAATCGACTCCGGCTATTTTAGGTACGCCTTTATATACGCTTAGACCGTATACCGCCTTGCCTTTCCTATCCGCTAACTCTAATTACTACGCCGGCTTTCTTTCGCCGATAGTAGCGACTATAAGTCCGGCTCTATTACCTATTACGCCTTTTCGGTCTCCTGGATTAGCGCCTATACTAAGTCTATCTGCTTCTTTTTTATAAAGCTTAGCTATAAGGTTATTCTTAGCCTCCTTTAGCTACGCTAATATAACCCTATTATTAGCTAATATAGTAACTCCCTTTCCTTTTAGTCCCCTTTTTGTTTAGCCTTCTACCTTTCGGACTACTAGCCTTATCTTATCTTAGGCCTTTCGGCTACCTTTGCCTACTTTACCTACCTTATCTTAGCTTCCTTTATACTTATTTTAAAGGGAATATAATTAATAAATATAATTCGTTTTCCCTTTTCCCTTTCTATCGAAGATTTCGACGATAAAAGCAAGCCTTTTACCGCGCCTTTACTTACCTTTGCCTTAAAGGGGTTTCCTCTTAGTCCCTCTATTAAGGATTTTAATAATAAGGGCGAGCCCTTTACTATTGCGATCCTTATTCCTACTACTACGATCCTTATTCCCGCCTATATAGCCTTAGCCTATCCTCCGGCCTTTATCTATTCCGTCCGCTTTAATAACATTCTTAAGTTTATTCCTTTATCCTTTAGCCCCTCCTTCTCTACGTTTTTCGAGGATGCTTTTAACGTAAGTAAACCCGCCTATCCGGACTCCTCCCGCTAGGTTAACGACGCCGACTCTAACTCTAGCTATAACTCTAACTACTTAACTACCCTCTACCCTCGCCGCTATATTCGACCTCCCCGCCTTTATCTTATCTAAAAGACCGCTAGCTACCGCCGCTTTACGTTAGAATTAAGTTATAAGACTATGAGACTTTAGCCTTTTTATTTCCTATCCTTTAACGACTTAGCGTTTAACGTCCGGATGCTTAACGTCGATGCGATAGTAATATTCTACCGATAGCCTAAAATCTAAACCTTTTAAACCTTAATTAAGGCCTTTACCGCTAAGCAATTACCTACTAAGCCTTAGCTACCTATCGACTAAGATATCTTTAAGGACTTCTATTAGGCCGTTTTAATTAGATATATAGACGCTAAAGACGTAAAAGCCTGTCTTAACCTTTGTCTATACGACTTCGTCGATAACTACTTTAATAAGATCTACCTTAATAAGATCTCTTTTAACGATATCGCTAAGTTCTTTAAAAAGTAAGAGAAAGTCCTTTATACGCTTTATAAGCTTTAGGCTAAGGTCCTTAAAAAGCTCTATTATATAATTTATATATAGCTTAAGAGTAAGGCCGATAAACTCGCCTTTTACTATACCGTTAATACTTAGATTAATCTTAAGGAAGGAATATAACCTCTATATACCTGCCTTTGCCTTTTTAGTAAAGCCGAGAACTAGATCGTCTACGCGTATATTAACGAGTAGCTCGGGAAGGGCTTTATCCGCCGCTTTACCTCCCCCGCTATTGCCTTTATTATGCTTACCCGTAAGCCCGGCGGGGGCGTCTATTTTTACGTTAACTATCGCGGCTTAAATAAGGCTACGATTAAGAACCGTTTTCCTTTACCCTTTATCTACGATACCCTCGCCTATATCCGGAAGGCGAAGTTTTTCACTAAGATCGACGTTATTATAGCGCTTAACCGCCTTCGTATTACCGAGGGATATAAGTAAAAGACTATATTCGCTATACGGTATAGGCTTTTTAAGTATTATATTACCCCCTTTAGCCTTACCGCCGCTTTATCTTACTTCTAGAGTTTTATTAATATAGCCTTTTATAGTATTTTTAATAAGTTTTACTTTCCTTATCTAAACGACGTTTTAATCTTTTTAAAGACGCGGGAGGAATACTAAGCCTACGTTAATATAGTTCTTAAGCGCTTTAATACCGCCGGCCTTTAGCTTAACGTAGATAAGTATAATTTCTACGTTACTAAGACTAAATACCTCGGCCTAATTATCTTAGATAAAGGCATTCGCATAGACCTTAAAAAGGTTTATATAGTCTTATACTAGCCTACCCTTTCTTTTATTAAGGACCTTTAGCGCTTCTTAAGATCTACTTATTTTTATCGGCGTTTTATTTACGGCTTTTATAAACTTATAATAAGAGCCTAAAGGGAAGCTTAGAGGCAGAGGATTACGGCAAATGCAGAAAGTGTCGAAGAAGATATAAAGATAAGAGAGAGAAGAGGATATAGAATTGCTTAGTAATAGTCTGTCTAGGTGCAGACTAAGATCCCTTTATATAGCTAATTGCATAGGAATAAAGGTATATATAACTTAACTAATTAACGGGATAGAAAGCGCTATTAACTCTGTGCTAGGTGCATGTAGTCTAACCTCGTATGGTATCCTAGTTGTTGCGTGATTTATTGCGCGAGTAATAGGAGGTGGTGTAGGTAACCCTGGTTGACCGGGGCCCGACTATAGACTATACGCACATTAGTCCCTACACACACTACATACTTCGGCATTCGGTATCTCGAGCATCCGGGCAGCTAATGCAGCCGGGTGACTTATGTTATATGCAATAATGCACGGCGGTTCTAATGCATATCTTCAGATGCCGGTAGGATAATCCAATCGGGAGATATCTGCTCCCTTATAGCCCCTCTTAAAGGGTATTTATTGTATAAGAAGTGCGCTTTATATATATCCGTTTATAACTAACTAAGATTTATAAAACTCTCTAAGAAAACCTATTTATAGGAAAAAAACTTTTTATATAGAGAAAAATAACTCTACTATATTTTATTAGTCCGTTTGTCCTGTATTATATAGTTAGGAATATTATCCTCGGATATATTATCGGGTATTTCATAGGGATTATTCTGGGATTGTGTATTTTCAGGATTTATATCTAGTATAGAAGTTCTTATGTATAGATAACTATCTAGTATTTTATTTATGGAAGGTATAGTATTAAAATTAAAGGTTTCCTTATCTTTTAAGAAGTTGTTTTCTAGTATAGTTATATCTTTTAAGATAACAACCTTCTTTCTGCTATAGTCGTATATTTTATATGCTATATCTTTATAGCCTATTATAATTCCTTTATAGGCTCGTACGTCTAGCTTATTACTAGGTGTTTTGTCTTTATAGTATATAATACTTCTAAAGACACGGATCTTATCTATGTCTTCTATAGTAAGGGCTCTATTATCTTTCTTTTTAAGAGGGCATATATACCCTAAGGCAGTATAGGGAGATCGGTTGTATCTATATATAGCTGCTAGGACAGCTTCTCCCTAGAGGTATTTAGGTAGCTTAGCTATATAGAGCATAGATCTAACTTTATTAAGTATTATTCTATTTATACGTTCTATTCTACCGTTTAAGTAGGAGGTATATAGTAGAATTAAGTTATATCTTATTCCGTTTTTAAGAGCATATGGTTTAATGTTATAGATAAATTCTTTTGCATTATCTAAGAAGACCTCTTTTATCTTTATCTTATCTCTATTATTCTTAAGCTCTATTTTAAATTCTAGGAACTTAGGTAGGCTTTCGGCTTTATCTTTTATAAGGTATATTCTTAGGTACCTAGAGTAGGTATCTAGAAATAATATAAAGTATCTAAACTTATCGTAGATAAGGACTTTTATAGGACCCTAGATATTAACGTTTATTTTATCTAGAAAGAGATATCGTCGTTTTAAAGGGGTTTTCTTTTTTTTATCTATATGTTTAGCTTATATATAAGCTTCGCATTGCTTTATAGCTATAATATCTTTTTAGTCTACGGATATATCTAGGTATAGTCTACGAAGATATCGGTATAGGGATTTATAGCTAAGATAGCCTAGCCGTTTATGCTAGAGAACGAGGTCTATTCTCTTTTTTATTTTAGTGTTTTTTTTTATATCAGTTAGTATAGTATCTTAGAGTATAGCGTTATCTATTGTTTCTTTCAGGCTATGTTATATATTATATATTTTGGGTTTAATTAGAAAACGTATATTCTTTATATCTAACGGGATATAGTAAAGTCCGTTTTTAATAAAACCGGTTATTAGTTTATTAAGATTTCTATTAAGGAGGGATATAGAGTCTAGGCCTATAAAAGCGTATGTGTTTGTTATAGCTGATTGGCTAATTATATTAATGCCGATTTTAGGTATATAAAGGCAGTTTTTTAAGGTATACTATTGTTTGCTATTAGGGAACTTAAAGATAAGATCCCTAGCCCCTCGTACGATAATAGAGGAAGCTTTTCCCTAGGTTATAGTAGTAGATATTTCTTTATAGTTAGAGATAAGAGATTTATTCGAAACATATGCCTAGTAGCTCTAGTATTAAAGACAAAGTTATAGAAATTCCTAATCCGTATTATAGTCTTATCTACTTTTAATACTACCTTAGAAATAGCCGAAAGAAGAGGCTTTAAAGGTCCTATTATTTATTTTCTATTAGAGGAAGACTTTATTTTTATAAAGGTATATAGAAGGATGTTATTTAAGGAAAATAGGGTATAGAAATAGGGTACTATTAGGGGTATTATATATAGTATAGAGGATATAAAGGATATATAGAGTGTTATAAAAGATAGGGGGTACTTACGATACTAAAAGCAGAGT
This sequence comes from Ophiocordyceps sinensis, assembly GCA_012934285.1. Classification (NCBI taxonomy): domain Eukaryota; kingdom Fungi; phylum Ascomycota; class Sordariomycetes; order Hypocreales; family Ophiocordycipitaceae; genus Ophiocordyceps; species Ophiocordyceps sinensis. The sequence goes on along the minus strand of JAAVMX010000004.1, from coordinate 9,380,955 downwards.
CTAAGACGACGAGGACCTTATTAGAGGTCTCGGAGGATTCCGGAGTAGCCTTGCGCTTCCGGCGGCGGGAGGTCCGGCGACGGCCGGCCGGACGTAGGGCCGGAGACGGAGAGCTCTCCCGAGAGTAAGGAACCGGGGTCGGCCTCCGGTAGTTGCGGTTAGTGTTCTCCTTAGGGTCCCGGCAAGAAGAGGAGGAGGCAGAGACCGTTTTCGGGGTAAATCCCGTAGCCTAAGCCTTATCTTTATTTTCGGGTTTCTAAAAACAATTCCTTTCGATATGCCCTCGCTTTTTGCAGTAAGAGTAAATAAGGACCTTACTACCGCCGGCTATAAATAGCTGCTCGTTATTCTTAAGAGCTTTCGTTCTCTTAAACTTATCTATAAGAGACAAGGAGAGTGATTTAAGGGTATATACCGTAGCATTAGTACGAAGGGTCTACGTAATATTTATAATATAACTTAAGAAAGAGCTATTAAGGCTCTCTAAGATCTAAGTTATTACTACGATCTCCGGGATACGGATCTCTCTAGTGTTTAGCTCGTCGAAGAGCTCTTTTACCTTATTTAGGTAAGTCTTAATAGATATCTCTCCCTTAATCTTTATATTAAAGAGTTCCTTTATAAAGAGGAAGTTAGAGGTAAAGTTTATAGGGTTATATAGGGTTTTAAGTGCCTTTTATACCGCCTTTATAGACGTATAGTGCTTTATCTAAGATAAAAGGCCGTTATTAACTATAAGCCTTATTAGGGCTAAATAGTCCTAAGACTTCGCATAAGCAGTATTAAGTATAGCTAGACTAAGTTTTTTACGTATAAATATAGACTCTATACGTAGAGACTAAGCCGAAAAGCTAATGCTCCCTTTAAGCTTTATGAATAAGTAGTCCTTAAAAGAACTTATTTTTACCGTATATCGGATCGGGAGGTACCGGAGGAAACTCGGAAGAAGCTCGGCGTCTATAGGCTAAGGTAAAGGTAATAAGGGAATATTTTCTAATTTTTTCAAGGGTTTTTAGGTATAGAATAGTAGCTAAGAAAATATACGTCGTAAGAGCGAAAACGAGGCTAACGAGAAATAAGGGGGGGCAAAACACTAAGAAAGTAGTGATATATGTAAACTAAGGGTGGCCTAAGAAGGCAAGTGGCCTTAAAAGGCAAAGAAGAGGTTATAGCGGAGAGACGGTCGTTTTTAGTGCAATAGCGAGTAATCTAAGGGATCTAAGGGAGGCTCTAGGTAAAAAGCAACTTAAAGCTTAAGCAGAGATAGGGATTATAACCAATAAGAGCCTAAAGGGAAGCTTAGAGGCAGAGGATTACGGTAAATGCAGAAAGTATCGAGGAAGATATAAAGATAAGAGAGAGAAGAGAATATAGAATTGCTTAGTAATAGTCTGTCTAGGTGCGGACTAAGATCCCTTTATATAGCTAATTGCATAGGGATAAAGGTATATATAACTTAACTAATTGTCGGGATAGAAAGCGCTATTAATTCTATACTAGGTGTATATAGTCTAACCTCGTATAGTATCCTAGTTGTTGCGTGATTAATTACGCGAGTAATAGCAGGTAGTGTAGGTAACCCTAGTTAACCGGGGCCCGACTGTAGACTATACGCACATTAGTCCCCACACACACTACATACTTCGGCATTCGGTATCTCGAGCATCCGGGTAGCTAATGCAGCCGGGTGACTTGTGTTGTATGCAATAATGCACGGCGGTTTTAATGCATATCTTTATGTGCCGTTAGGATAGATAAATCGGGAGATATCTGCTCCCTTACACTTATAAACCCTTTAAACGCCCTTACAAAGAACTCTACCCCTTAGATCTAGTCCCCCGCCTACGCCTACGCTTTTAAAGCCGTTAAGTACGGCTTTACTACCGCCTTAGTCCTTATATACTTCGACCCTTATTATAAGACGATAGTTTAGATAAATGCTTCCGACTAAGCCGCTAAAGGTATACTAATATAGCTCTTTAACGATAGTTATTACTATCTAATTGCTTTTTTTTCGTTAAAACACTCCGCTTAAGAGTATAATTATAAGATCTACGAGAAGGAATTCCTTACGATTATAAAATCTCTCGAGAAATAGCGCCTTAAGCTTAAAGGCTTAATTAAGTTTAAGATAGCCTCGGATTATAAGAATCTTTAGTATTTTATAACTATAAAGCTCTTTAACTAACGATAGGCCCGCTAGGCCGAATTCCTTAGTCGTTTTAATTTTAAGATTATATTTTAGCCTAGCTCTTAAGCTATTCTCCCTAACGCCTTTAGCCGCTTGCCTAGCTTCCGCTTACTCTCTTTTACTAACTAAGCCGACGAGAGGATTAACCACCGATATTAAGTTATCCTCCTTAAGTCTAAGGTTAATGCCTCCTTCTACCTTAATACTACTACCGCCCCCGATACCGTTAAAGAGTCCGATTCGTTTATAAATATAATTTATAAATATAATTCCGACTGCCTTAACCTCTACGCCCTCGACGACTCCGAGCCGATCGATAACCTTATCGACCGGGTTTATTCCTCCTCCCTATTTATCTCCGCTATTCGTATAGCTCTTTAGTCCCTTTAGCCCCGCTAGCCTTACCCCCTCTAAGCCTCCCTCTACTCGATCCCTAAGACCGCTCTCTCTAAGGTCTAAGGCCGGTTCTATTTCTAAGGCCGGCTCTTCGTTCCCTTTAATAACGCCTAAATTCTTTAAATCCTCGTCCGCGCTTATACCTCCCCCTTTATCGGCTACCTTAGACGTACGAAGACCGCTAGCCTCTACCGGTAGTCCTATATCTAGCCCGGTATATATAAGTCTATTTCTAGCTTCGTGCGGAATTATTATATATGCCTATACGCTAAATCCCCTCGTTCCTCCCCCTAAGGCCTACTCTAGCCCTTAAGTATTCCCTTCGCCTTATAGACCGATATATCTATCGACTTTATTACCGACCTCCCTATCTATCGCTATAACGGCGTTAAATTTTCTAATATCCTTATTATCGTCGACCGCCTTACGAAAACACGCTACTACGTCTTAATACCCTTAATAACCGTTAAAGACGTTATTAACGCATTCGTTTCCTACGTTTAGTCCTTTTATAATAATTTAGCCTTTATTATTAGCGATTATAGCACTTAGTTTATCTTAGCTTTCTAATAGTAGCTTAATCGTCGCTTTAGTTACCGTCTTTACCTTAGCTCCGCCTACTATCTTTAGACCGACGGTTAGACTGAGATCGTAAACGCTTAGATAGAGGTTTACCTTCGTTATTATACTACCTACCTTTAGGACGATTAGGTCGACCTCCTTCCCTTCGCTAAGTTTATTACTAATAATTAGGTCTTTAAATCTACCGGCCTCTCTATTTTCTTCGCTAACTATAGCTTTTACCTAAAGCTTAGCACTAAGCCCTTTAGTCCCCCCCCGCGTAGTATAACCCTCTAGTAGCGGAAGGAATACCTTTACGGTAACGCGCTTGCCTCCCGCCTTTAGCGTATCTCTAACTTCCTTCGTAATGCAATCGAGGATGCTTAAGCTACTTAGGCTCGCTACGCGGACGCCTAGCGGACTCCCGCCTTAGCGTATTAGCCTAGCGATATAATATTCCTTAGCACTCGCTAGATCTAGACCCTCCGCTTTATAAAGAAGCTCGACTATAAACGGGAGGGCCTATATAAAGTCCTTAAGGTATATAAGATAGCGTATCTTCTTCGACTCCCTAAGGGCAGCCGTCTTTACCCTATTTTCTATTACTCCCTCTTTATTAAGACCTAAGAGCCTCCTTTGCCCGGCTAATTAAAGCTTAACGTCCGGCCCGCTAATAACGGCGTTCTCCTTTTCTTTAGCGATAATAATAGCGATAATATATACCTTAAGTAAGAGTTTTCTTCTATCCTCGCGTAATGCTAATATGCCTTTAGGAAGATTAAGTATTACGTTTAATAGCGTTATAGCCCTCTTACGTAGGAGGACTCCTCCTACCTTAACGGCTGCTAGGACGACCTTAAGGCCTTTTACGCCTTTAACCCGACTAAACCTAAGCCGGCCTTTTATATAGCCTTTCTTACGTCTTTAAGTTCGCCTAAGTGATAATAGATATAATTTATTAATATAATTTACGTTACGACGGTATGCGTTAGTCTTTTAGCCTTACCCTTTATTTCTCCTTATTCCTCTCTTATTCCGTATTAAGCCCGCTTTTAGGACCGATTAATATAGATTTCCTTTGTTTTCGTTAGCTTATTGCCCCTTTTAGGCGTTTAAGTCAAACGCCGATTTAAAGGGGATATACTATTATAGTATTAGGTTATATTACATATTATCCTACGTAACCTTTATATTATGTATATAGACATTTAGACCTAGTCTATAGCTATATCCCTTCGTAGATTAATAATAATTATATACCCCCCCCTAAGCTCGTTTCCTTATACTAGGCGGGCTCTCGACTTAAAGGACTACCCGGGGGACTACTAGCGGCCTATATATCGCTATACGGCCTATAAGGCACCTAAAGCTAGTTAGAAAAAGGTCTTGGAAAAGGGGCTTGTAAAAGGGGCTTAGGAAAAGGGCTTAGAAAAGGGGCTTAGAAAAGGGGCGTGGAAAAGAGGCTTAGGAAAACAGGGCTTAGAAAAAAGGCGTGGAAAAAAGACTAGGAAAAAAAGCTAGGCAGGAAAAGGAAAAAAAAGGCTATGTCTTAAACTCAGACATTTAGGTAGATAGCTAAAGGGGGCTACTAATTTAGCAGGGATAGGACTGCCTATAAAAGGGGGCAGTCCCCCTTAGTAAGGCAGGGAGAGGTTAGAGATTAATCAATCACTTTTATACTATATTTCCCGCCCTTATAAGATTTAAATAGCTTTATATAGACTATCTAAGTCTACGACCCCCTTTTTAGTTATTGACTTCTATATATAGCGTATATCTCTCTTCTCGAGAAGACTAGACCGTCTTTAAGGAATACTATATATCTAGCTATAAAGCACCTAGTACTTTTATCGTCGGCAAAGGATATATCGGAATATACCTATAGCTTAAGGTCTATTATAGGGTATTTACCCCTAAGGATAACGCCTTAACCTAAAGAACCTTAAATATAGCGAAGCAAATGCTTTAAGATCGCCTTATATATCTCTATTAGATTGCTATTTACTTCCAATTATAAGGGTCTTTAACTATTATATAAAATTAAGCCTACGGCTTAATCCGTGCAGTTATATACGGGGCGGGCAAGGGCAGCGCATAAGGGTATATACCCGCACGCATATATGCGTATACACTTAGTCCTTTATAGAAGATTTCTATACCTATACGGAGGGCACCTATGCGATTACTCTGCTTACCCTATTATAGTATCTTCTATTAATTTCTTTACGAACCTTACGAACGGCTAGCCGCTACGATAGTAGCGCTAATAGAGCTATAGAAAAGAAAATAGTAGACGCTCTATAGGACGATCTCTAGGCGGAAGTCTAACGGCTCTACGATATATAGCAGTAAGAGCTATAAGAGAAGGCCTAGTAGTATTAGCTACGGGTAGATGCCTAACGTGTATAAGTAGCTAAGGAGGCCTATATTTAGGTTATAATAGAGGGGGTTCGTTAAGGGCGTGCGACGGATGATTCCGAGCGTCCCCTAGCGGCCTAAAGTAAGGAGCAGCTACTAGCGGTATTAGGTCGACTAGCTAGCGACCCGGTGAGACGGAGGGAACTGCTCGCGGTTTTTAAGGGCGCGTTTAGCTTAACGGGAGCTTCGACGTTCTCTCCCCCCTTCCCCTATATAGAGCCGACGTCCGCACCCGAGAGGACGGACTTAAAGGCCGCCTTCGGCAAGCGGAAGCCCTTACCGTAGCCGGAATAAGACGGTAAGCCTAAATGCTTCTATTTTTTCCTATATCGCCTTTAGAGAAAATTTACAATCGACGAGAAGTAAGGCTTTAATAGCTACCGCGATACCGCTTAGTATTCACTACTTTATACGCTACCGGCGCTTTAAATGCGATAGGTCTTAGGGTTTTAGGAGAGTAGCGGCCCTAGTGCCGCCCGTAACTATAAAGCCTTTTTCGACTACCTTATGCACGCATTCGGGAACGTATAGGAATAGGAGAAGGCGTAGGATAGGCTATAGACCCTCTTTTAGAAGGACGGCTAGCCGTTTAAGGAATTCCTCCCCGAATTTAAAGAGACTATTACTTACGCCGCGGGCCGTACTATCGAAAAGGATAGTGCTAAGCTTACGTAGTTATAAAGCTCTATCTCCCCGGCCTTATGCGAGCTACTTATCCCTATCGAGATGCCTTCCGACTTCTATAGGTACGTTAGCCGCTTAATAAAGGTCGCGTAAGGGCACGAGTAGACTCCGCGCTTTTAAAAGCTCCGGAAGCGCACCGACGGAGCAAGCACCCTTAGGGCTATAGCCCCCCTACCGCCGCTAAGGTCCGCTCTTAATACAACGGTAGACCGGGACGGCAACGTTATTATAACAGCTATACCCCTAGCGTATAGTAAGAAGGAGAAGGCTAAGTCGCCTACGACCGCTACACCGGCCTCGTCGGATAGGAGGGCTTAGTAGGCAATAACTATAGAGCTTAAAAAGCGGCGTAATAACGGGCTCTACTTACGTTACGGCGTGCTCGGCTACCTAATAGCCGCCTGCCTATATAAGCCGGCCTAAAGGTTAGTATGCGTATAGGCTACCTATACGCCCGCTCTTAAGTTAAAGGATAACGAGGGGGTTCCCGCTCCGCCCTTAGCGGAGGGAAATATATAGCTCCGGAGCGTAGACGGGCCCTAGAGCCTAATACGCTAGCGCTAGCTAAGAAAGAGTTAACGGACTATATTAAAGCTAAGCCTACTTTAATACTAATTATCGTTAATAAGACTAATCTCCTTTCCGCTTTTATAAACGAAGGATGCTAATGCTATACCGCGATTAATAAGGCATTCGCTTAGGATTTACGTTTGCCGGTAGAATAAATACGACTAAGGTAAGTAAAAGGAGCCTCTAGCGTAATAGAAGGCGCGGAGATTAAAGGTATCGCTTAAGTAGCTATAGAGGTCGACGGTTATACGCAGCTGCTCGTCGTATATATAATCCCTTAGTTAGAGTTCCCTTTAATTTTAGGTAAACCCTAGCTCCGTTATATAGAGTCTTTCTCTATACTATATAAGAGGAGGCTTTAGTATAGACCTTCGCAACGTTAGGTATAGTATAAAGCCGACGGGGACGAGGATAAAAGCGAGTGCCTTAAGGAGCTATAGGCCGCTTAAGAAGTAATAGCTTTTGTATTTATTAGTATTATTAAGCGAATCCGTAGACGGTAGAGAGCGGTAGCGGCGTCGGCAGCGGTATACGCTATAAGCCTAGCGGATATTAAGAAAGCATTACGGCTTAAGAAGCTAAGGACGGAGCCCGAACTACGGAAGATAATCCCCGCGTAGTTCTACGACCTTCTTCCGCTTTTTACAAAAAGCGAGGCTAATAAGCTTAACCCGCATAAGCCTAGAATTAACTACGCTATGCCCCTCTGCTAGGACGCTAACGGTAATAATATAGTTCCGCCCTTTAGGCCGCTATATAGTATATCTTAGGACGGGCTTTTAGTCTTAAAAAAGACTTTACGCGACCTACTTAATAAAGGGTTTATCTAGGCTAGCTCGTCGGAAGCAGCGGCCTTAGTCTTATTTACGCGGAAGCCTAGTAGTAGGTTGTAATTTTACGTCGACTACCGCGCTTTTAACGCAATAACTCGTCCGGCTTAGTGCGTACTTCCGCTAATTAAGGATATACTCTATAATATCGCGAAGGCGAAGTAGTTTATTAAACTAGATATCTATTAGGCGTTCTATAAGGTGCGAATCGCGGAGGGTAAGAAATAAAAGGCCGCGTTTTATACTTATTATAGCCTCTTCGAGTAGATAGTAACGCTATTTAGGCTAACCGGCGCCCCGGCTACCTTTTAACGCTATATTAATAGTATCCTATAAGAGTTCTTCGACGAGTTCGCCTCCGCTTATATAGATAATATACTTATCTACTTAAGCGGGAGCTATAAGAACTATATAGCTAAGGTGCGGAAGGTGCTTAACCGGCTTACTATATATAGTCTATATCTCGACCTAGATAAGTGCGAATTTAGCGTTATATAGGTAAAGTACCTTAGGTTTATTATTATCGCATGCGTCGGCGTATAAGCGGACCTAGCGAAGATTTAAGCTATTCGCGACTAAGCGGCGCTAACTTCGCAAAAAGGCGTGCGGAGCTTCCTTAGGTTTATAAACTACTACTAGATATTTATTCGGTAGTTTTCTCGCATCGTTACCCTACTAATAGATCTTATAAGGAAAGGCACCCCGTTTAAGCAAGGTCCCGTATAGGTAGAGGCGTTTTAGACGCTTAAGGACTTCTTCTCGTAAGCGCCGGTATTGCTTTAGTAGGATTTCGACCGTTGCGCTATTATAGAAGCGGACTATAGCAGTTACGCGCTTAAAGGTACTCTTTCCTAAGAGGTTAACGGCTAGCGCCGCCCTATAGCCTTTTATTCTTAAAAGCTAAGCTCTACTAAGCGTAACTACGCTATCTACGATAAGGAAATACTCGCGATTATCGACTATCTTAAGCAATAGCAAGCGGAACTCTATAGCTATAAGAACTTTAAGATCCTTACGGATTATAAGAATCTCGAGTATTTTATAATACAGTAGTATTTATTAAAGCGGTAGGTATATTAAGCCGAATACCCCTTACGGTTCCGGTTTTAGATTAAGTATAGACTTAGTAAAGAGGCTATAGTGCCGGACGCTCTCTTGTGGAAGGACTAAGATCGGCCCTCTAACGACGATTATAAAGCTCGGGATATTTAGATAACCCCGAAAGACGCGCTAAGCACGTATCTTAGCGCTACCCTTATAGGTGCGGAGGACGGCGAGGAGGGCACAGCGCCTAATACCCTAGACGAGGAGGATATAGCGCCTTACGCCTTAGATAAGGAAGACGCGCCCGACGCCTTAGACGAGGAGGACGCGCCCGACGCCTTAAGCGAGGAGGATATAGCGCCCGACCCTTTAGGCGGGGAGGGCACCGCCGTAGTAACGCTTAACGCCTTAAGCGGGATTAGCCGCTATATCCTTAACGATAACGAACTCTAGCGCCTATAGGACCGGCTAGCCGCTTAGGAAAGCACGTACGAGAGCGTTCGCCGCTCTATAGAGATAAGCGCCCGTACTCTTAACCTTAAGCTTAGACTAAAGGTCTAAGTTACGGATTGCTATATCGACCTTAGGGGCTACCTTCGGTTCTAAGGACGGCTTTAAGTCCCCGGCTCTCCTATCGCAATAGAGGCTATAGCATAAGATTCGCCGCCGGAACTTAAGAAATAGAACGAACTTCGTGGCTGCGTTACGCAGCTAGTATATAACGCCGGCGTCGTCGGCTATCCTAGCCGGGAGGGTATAATCGCGGCGGTTTTAAAGGACTTCTATTAACCGCTTATGCAATCGTATATCCGCTGCTTCCTCCGCAATTATAACGTCTACGGCCGTAGGAAGATCTAGCGCGCGCTAAAGAAAGGGCTGCTTAAGTCTCTACTAATCTTAGACCGTTTCTACGCCTATATCTAGATAGACTTTATTACGGACCTCCCCTCTACGGAGAGCGGCAACTATAACGTTTAGGTTATTAAAGACCGCCTAAATAAAGAAATCGTGCTTAAGCTAATGCCTTTTATAGAGGCGAAGGCATATACCGAGCGCTTCCTCGTATACTACGCCCGGTACTACTAATAGCTAGCGTTAATTATAAGCAATAGAGGTTCTCTTAAATGTAGGAAATCAGCTGTATAAATATCACAGTAGAAGAGTAAAGAAAGGGGTGGACTCGTGAACATAAGGATGCATGTAGCTACCTAACTATAGGACTAACGGAGGTATATATAGGTACCGGAGCCTCTCAAACAGCGCCCTTAGCCCGCACTAACCGTAGTTATAATACAACGGAATACCTACCTGCCGTCCTTAGCTAAGGGGGTTATATAATAGGCTCGTTAGGGACGTAATAGCCTGTTGCATCCCTATAGTCTAGGCTCGGGTCAATGCCCCGTGTGGCCCCTAACGTCGCATAACGTCAATAGGTTCTAACTAAACGAGCCGCTTTTAGTAGCACTTATATAAGCTGCTTTAGATTACCTAGCTGCTTAGCATAGCGTACTACCCTTAGACTAACGGAGGGCCGGAGCGGCTTAACTAAGAAGTTTAAGCTTACCTACGAGGTATAATAGACCGTAATTAGGGGGACTAAGATAAATAGCTGCCCGTAGCCTAAATAGCGCTTAACGGAAGGGTATATAGCTCGATTAGTATATCCCTTTTCTTCGCCTTATATAGGTACGAGAGATTATCCCTATTCCCTATCGCTACGGACGTAAAGACAGAGAAGCATTTAAGAGCCTTACCGGAAGGCAAAGCGACCTCGTTTATACGGAAGCTTTAAGAGGTTACCGACCTCTATTAGTCCTCTATAGCTTCCGCCGCGTAGGACTAAGAACGTTATGCTAATAAGCGTAAGGACCCCGTAGACCGGTTTATAGTAGGCGATAAGGTATAGCTCGACCTCCGGAACTATACCTCCGCACGCCTAAGGAAGAAGCTCGACTAGCTATACGCGAAGTTTATAGTTAAAAGAGTGCTTAGCCCGTAGGTAATTAAGCTAGTTAAGCTAGCTAACGGTATTTATAGCAATTTTAACGTAGACCTTCTTCGCCGCGCCGCTATAGACCCTATGCCCGGCTAGGTGACTACGGACCTATAGTCTTTAGCTATCTTAGTCGAAGGTAAGGAGGAGTTTATAAACGACGAGGTCCTTACCGCTCGTTAGAGATAGGTTAATCGCGGTAGGCGATATAAAGTCCTTATCTAATAGCGCGGATATTACGACCCGACTTAGCAGCTATTATCCGAGCTTTAGGATACGGCGGCCTTTAACCGCTTTAAAGCACGCTTTAGGCCGGCTAGCGAGGATAGCGATACGCTATTAGCTAAGAAGAGTACGCTATAGGTGCGTCGGTCTATAAGACCTAAGGCGGTACGCTTTAATATAACGATTATAGTTATTCCTAAGGCAAGCGCTTATACTACGACGGAGGGAGCCTTTATTTACGCGGACTAGCGCCCTCTATCTAGTTCTAGCGAGTGCGTTTTTTTACTAGCGTCTTTATAGACTTAATATCCTCGTCCTCCTTTAAGTAGTCGTCTACCGCGCCCTTTAAGGCGCTTAATCGGCTTTTTAAGCCCGCTAGCTACGCGAGGGCCTATACTAAAGCGTAAAAAGCGTAGGCCGCGATAGGGGACGTATTAAAGGCGTGCGATAAAACGGTAATCGTAGTATCCCTATTCTTTATTAGCATCCCTAAAGGCTAACGAGCGGACGAGGAGGGGGAGTAGGTTTTTACTTAGCGATAAGCCTAGCACGCTTTAACACGCGTATATTACGGTACGTAGTAGCGGCAGCGGTATAGACCCGCTTTGCCTTTCCCGCCTTTTTGCCGGCGGAAGCCGCCTTTTAAGCGGCGACCGCCGATAGGAGGACGGATAGCGTAGGCTTATAGGCGCGTCCTACGTAGGCGTAGTAGTAATAACTCCCGCCGGGCCGCTTAGCCTAATAGGCGTAAGGTAGGTCCTAAGCCACGCAACGAAAATAAAGTATATTACGGTCCTTCTTACGCGCTACGGTGCGCTTATGCTATAAACGGATTAGCTTATACGCAATAATAAGGGCGGGAGGTAAGGCAAAAGGGCGTATAGCGTAAGATAGCGGCGATAGGGTATTTATAGGTATTTCGTTAATAAGCGCCTTAGCGACTAAGGATACGGCGGTAGGCGGAAGCGGCGACGGTAAGAGCGTGTTTATTTCGTTAATAAGCGCCTTAGCGACTAAGGACGCGGCGGCAGGCGGAAGCGGCGACGGCAAAAGCGTATTTATTTCGTTAATAAGCGCCTTAGCGACTAAGGACGCGGCGGCAGGCGTAAGCGGCGACGGTAAGGGCGTGTTAACGAGCGTATCGTCTATAAACGCCTCCGCTATAGCGGAGAAGAGCGGCAATAACGCAGGCGAAATTAAGGGTAACTAACCGCGGTTAGCATAAGCTACGCTAGTCGTATCGTCGGGAGCGGCATGCACTATATTATTTAAGGCTATTCGGACCGTCGCGCTTAAGGAAGGGAAGGAAGAGAGGGCGGCGATAGGAGCACGCGAGGAAGAGGGGCGGGGTAACCTAGCACCTCGCATAACGTTATTCTTTTAGGCGGCTAGGTAGGGACCTTATATAAGGGTCTTTAACTATTGTATAAGATTAAGCCTACGGCCTAATCCGTATAATTATATATAGGGCGGGTAAGGGCAGTGCATAAGGGCATATACCTACACGTATATATACGTATACGCTTAGTCTTTTATAGAAGATTTCTATACCTATACGGAGGGCACTTATGCGATTACTCTACTTACCCTATTATAAGGGAGCGGATATCCCCTGATTGGTTCCTCCCACCAATGCATAAAGATATGCATTACAACCGCCTTGCATTATTGCATATAACATGGGTCACCTAGTCGCATTAGCTCTTAGGATAGCTGAGATACCGAAGCCCGAAGTATGTGGTGTGAGTGGAGACAGAGGCATGCAAGTCATGACTTATGACTCGGTCAACCGGCGTTATCTATATTACCTCGTATTACTCGCGTATTTAATTATGCGATAACTTAGCTACTAAATTAGATTAGACCACTTGCATTATGCAGATAAATAATAGCGCTTTCTATAACTACAATCAGTTAAGTTATATATACCTTTATTCGTATGGAATTAGCTATATAAAGGGACCTTAGTCCGCCCTTAGACAGACCTTTACTAAGCAATTTAATAACACCTTTCTCTCTTATTCCTCTATTAATCTTAACACTCTTTGCACTACCGTGATCCTCTACCTCTAAGCTTCCCTTTAGGCTCTTATTGGTTATAATCCCTGTCTCTGCCTAAGCTCTAAGTTGCTTCTTATCTATAGCCCTCTTTAGATCCTTTAGATCACTCGCCGGTGCACTAAAAACAACCGCCCGTCTACTACGACCTCCTCTTTGCCTTTTTAAGCCTCTTGCCTTACTAAGCCACTCTTAGTTTACATATATCACTACTTTCTTAGTGTTTTATCCCCCGTTCTCCTCGTTGGCCCTGATTCGACCCTAGCATACACCTTCTTCCAACCACTGTCTCTCGCTGAAAAACCTACTAAAGAATCTCTTTTAAAGTTCCTTCGCTACCTTTGCCGTAGCTCGTTTATGCCGGATTTCTTTCCGAATTTCCTCCGATACCTCCCGACCCCGAAAATGAGTTCGTTTAAGGACTACTCGTTTACTAAGCTTAAGGGGAGCGTTAACTTTTCTGCCTAGTCTCTACCTAAGACTGTCTAGCACTTATACGCCTAATAGTCGACGATAGTCCTCTCTCTTAGATAAAGCATTATACGTTTGCAAAGGCGGCTTAGGATACGCTTAAGACCCTATATAACCCCGTAAACTTTACCTTAAACTTCCTCCTTATTAAGGAGCTCTTTAACACGAAGATTAAAGGTAAACTATCTATCGAAACTTACCTAAATAAGGTAAAAGAGCTCTATAATAAGCTAAATACTAAAGAGATCTATATCCCGGAGATCGTAGTGATAATATAGATCCTTAAGAGTCTAAATAGCTCCTTCTTAAGTTATATCACAAATATAACCTAGACACTCTATACCGATGCTACGGCATATACCCTTAAGTCCCTCTCCTCGTCCCTTATCGACGAGTTTAAGAGAACTAAGGCTTTAGAGAGTAATAAGCACCTCTTTATAGCGAACAATAATAAGATTCCTATTTGCTCCTACTATAAGAAGCGTAGGCATATAGAAAAGAATTGTTTTTAGAAACTAAAGAATAGGGATAAAGCTAAGGCCGCCGGATTTACCACTAGGACGTTGCCCCCCTCCTCCTCGACTAAAAGGGAGCTATAGGAGGCCTACGCCTATCCTAAACTCTCGAGAGAGTTCCCCCTCCCTTGCTCCTCGCCCGGCTGTACGTCCCCGGACTTCTCGACTCCGGAAGAGAAAGGCCCCCTCGGTATCTTCTCCTAAGTCCAGCAAGGTCCTTATTGTCTCTAAGTCGGCTTCTAGCATTGTGAGTTCCTTCCTACCCCTCTTTGTACTCCTTATATCCTTTATACCCTCGATACTCTCGTCTATACCCTCGATACTCTTCTCTATACTCTCGTTACTATATAAAATGCTAGTCCTTCTTTGTACCTTCTCTTCCTATACCCTATTTCCCTCTAAAAATATCCTTCTCTATACCCCTATGAAAACAAAGTCCTCCTCTAATAGAAAACAAATAATAGGACCTCTAAAGCCGCTTCTCTTAGCAATTTTAAGGGTGACCTTAAAGGTCGATAGGGCTGCTTTGCGGATTAGGAATTTTTATAACTTTGTATTCGATACTAGGGCTACTAGGCATATAGTTTCGAATAAAACTCTCCTCTCTAATTATAAAGAAATATACACTACCGTAACCTAGGGAAAAGCGTCCTCTATTGTTGTGCGAGGTGCTAGAGACCTTATCTTTAAATTCCTAAATAGTAATTAACAATAGACCTTAAGAAATTGCCTTTATATACCTAAAATCGGCATTAATATAATTAGCCAATTAGCTATAATAAACACATACGCCTTAACAGGCCCGGACTCTATATCCCTCCTCGATAAAAATCTAAATAAATTAATAACCGGTTTTATTAAGAACGGACTATACTATATCCCTCTAGACATAAAGAAAACACGATTTCTAATTAAAACCAAAATATACAACATATAATATAGTCCGAAAGAGACAATAAACAACGCTATACTCTAAGACACTATACTCACTAATAAATATACAATATATAATATAGTCCGAAAGAGACAATAAACAACGCTATACTCTAAGACACTATACTAACTAATACAGTAAAAACACCTGAGATAAAAACACCTGAGATAAAAACACCTGAGATAAAAACACCTGAGATAAAAACACCTGAGATAAAAACACCTGAGATAAAAACACCTGAGATAAAAACACCTGAGATAAAAACACCTGAGATAAAAACACCTGAGATAAAAACACCTGAGATAAAAACACCTGAGATAAAAACACCTGAGATAAAAACACCTGAGATAAAAAAGAAGATGGACCTCGTTCTTTAGCATAAACGGCTAGGCTATCTTAGCTATAAATCCCTATACCGATACCTCCTTAGACTATACCTAGACATATCCGTAGACTAAAAAGATATTATAGCTATAAAATAATGCGAAGCTTGTATATAGGCTAAACATACCGATAAAAAGAAGAAAACTCCCTTAAAACGACGATATCTCTTTCTTAATAAAATAAACGTTGATATCTAGGGCCCTATTAAAGTCCTTACCCACGATAAATTCAGATACTTTATATCTTTTCTTAATACCTATTCTAGGTACCTAAGAATATACCTAATAAAAGATAAAGCTAAAAGCCTGCCTAAGTTTTTAGAATTTAAAGTAGAACTTAAGAATAACATAGATAAAAGAAAGATAAAAGAAGTCTTCTTAGACAATGCAAAAGAATTTATCTATAACATTAAACTATATGCCCTTAAAAACGGTATTAAATATAACTCGAGCCTACCGTTTACCCCCTACTCGAACGGCAGAATAGAGCGTATAAACAGAACAATACTTAATAAAGTTAGATCTATGCTCTATACGGCTAAACTGCATAATATCTTTAGGGTGAAGCTGTTTTAGCAGCTATATATATATACAATTAATCTCCTTATACTGCTCTAGGGTATATATGCCCTTTAGAAAAGAAAGAAAATAAGGCCCTTACTAGAGAAGATATAGAAAAGATCCGTGTGTTCGGAAGCATTATATACTATAAGAATAAAACACCTAGTGATAAACTAGACGTATAAGCCTATAAAGGAATCGTAATTAGCTACGAAGACATAGCCTATAAAATATACGACTATAGCAGAAAAAAGGTCGTAATATTAAAAGATATTACTATATTAGAAAATAACTTCTTAAACGATAATAACACCTTTAACTTTAATACTATACCCTCTATAAATACAATTCCGGAGGATTATCTATATACGAGATCCTCTATACTAGATATAAAACCTAACAATACCCTAAATAAATCCCAGAATAATCCAAATGAAATACTAGATAACATATCCGAGGATAATAATCCTGACTGTATAATATAGGACAATAATAATAAGGATTAAAGAATTTAGGTTGAAATACCTAAGAAGCCGGCTGAATTCTATAACGACTACTAAGAATACCTAATACATCTGCTAATAAATAACGATAATATAACCCTTCTATCTGCTTTAGAAGGTTGTAATCCTATAGAACTAAAAACCTATAAGCAAGGTATAAAAAGCGCCGAAGCTCTACACTAGGATAAAGGCATAGTAGAAGGGATATAGTAGCTTATAGACAACAATACTTAGGAAATAACCGAGCTACCCGAAGACCGGGAAGCCCTCGGAAGCCGATGGGTCTATAGAGTTAAGAAGGATAATAAAAACCAGATAAAGAAATTCAAGGCTCGACTTATAGCCTTAGGCTATAAGCAAATATACGGCCTAGACTATATTAAAACCTTCTCTACTATAGCAAGACCTAAGTCTATAAGGCTCCTGCTAGTATAGGCTATCGCTAATAACTAAAAAGTACTATAGTTTAATATAAAAAATGCCTTCCTATATGCGGATATAGATATAGAAACGTATATATAGATACCCGAAGCTTTTCTAGACATAATACTACACGTATGGTTTTCCTAGCATAAAAATACAAAATATAAAGGCATAACTTACTTTAATTACTTAAATAAAAACAAGACGAAGAAGCTCGTAGTAAAACTAAGAAAAGCACTATACGGCTTAAAATAAAGTTCTTTACTCTAGTATAACCTATTAAAAAGCGTCCTTAACGAGCTTAGTTTTTACTGCCTTCTAATAGACGAAGGGGTGTTTATAAACAGCATACTTAGAATAGCGATAGCCGTCTATATAGATAATCTCTTATTCTTTAGACCTACTATACGTGCAATAACCTAAGTTATAGACTAAATAAATAAAACCCTACCGATTGAATCTCTAGGGGAAGTAAAAGACTTCTTAGAATTATCTATATAAATACACAGAGAAATAAAGGAACTATATATATATCCTAAGCAAACTATATAGAGAATAAAATAAAGGAATTTAATAAACAAAATATAAGAACCTCTAATATATCTACTACTAAAGGCGTTAAATTGAATAAGTTAGGAATAAAAAACGCCTCTAAAAAGGACATACTCTTATACTAAATGCTAATAGGCTCCCTGCTATTCTTAGCCCTATTTACAAGGCCCGATATCCTCTTCGCAGTAATATCCTACGCAAAATTCTCTTCTTAACTATACTCCTCGCATTTTAAAGCCTTTAACGTTATATAGAAATACTTAAATAAATTCCCCGACCTATGCTTATATTATAACTGCAATATACCTTTACTAGCCTTCTTTTTTATAGCTTATATAGACTCTAACTAGGCTAGTGACCTTATAGACCGACGATCGGTCGTTGTATATTGCTTCTTTATACGTAATAATTTAATAAGCTGGTTATGTTAAAAGCAAAAATCGATATCGCTATCTACTTATAAAGCAGAGTTTATAGGCCTTAGAGAGGCTAATAAGGAGGCCTTATATCTATACAGCTATCTAAATAGCATCGCGAAAGAGTTATCTATACCTATATCTAATAAAGTCCCTCTAATATTTTCCGATAGTTAATTAGCGCTAAAAATAGCAAATACCCCGGAAGTATATAAACTCCGGAAACACATCGGCCTTGCCTATAATTTTACCTATAATAGTATTTTACTAAGCGAAATAGAAGTATTCTATATAAGATCTACTAATAATATCGCTAATATATTTACAAAAGAATTAAAGCGTATACTATTTAAGAAATTTCTAGACCTCTTAGGTCTTAAAAAGGATCTTATATATAAAGATAAATAGAGGTTTTTAGCTGCTCTTTCTTATGCTTTCTTCTAGCTTTCCTTTATATACCCTTTAGTTTTTCCCTATATATAGGTTTACTAAACGGACTAATAAAATATAGTAGAGGTTTAATTTTTTCTCTATAAAAAATAGTAGAGTTTTTTTTTCTCTATATAAAAGTTTTTTTTTTCCTAGAAATCGGTTTTCAAAGAGTTTTTATAAAGATATGCATTAGAACCGCCTTGCATTATTGCATATAACATAGGTCACCCGGTCGCATTAGCTCCTAAGATAGCTAAGATACCGAAGCCCGAAGTATATAGTGTAAGTAGAGATAGAGGCATATAAGTCATAACTTATGACTCGGTCAACCGGCGTTATCCACATTACCTCGTATTACTCGCGTATTTAATCATACAATAACTAAGCTATCAAATGGGATTAGACGACTTACATTATGCAGACAAATAATAGCGCTTTCTATAACTATAATTAGTTAAGTCATATATACCTTTGTTCGTGTGTAATTGGCTATATAAAGGGACCTTAGTCCGCCCTTAGACAGACCTTTACTAAGCAATTTAATAATACCTTTCTCTCTTATTTCTATATTAATCTTAACACTCTTTGCACTACCGTAATCCTCTACCTTTAAGCTTCCCTTTAGGCTCTTATTCCTATTATCCTAATAGCTTATTTACTATAAACTTAATATTAGGCCTTATGCCTATCGATAGATAATTAATACTACTAGTGTGTTAAAGCTATGCTTTAAAAGTTATATATTATAGTATTAGTATAGGAATAAGGGATATCCGTTCTTTAGGCACGATTGCAATCCACGTAATCAAATAGATTACATACGGGCAACGCCTACACGGATGCGTTATTAACTACACGATGCATCGATCGTATGCATTAGGGACCCCGGTGACAGCGTCACTAACTCGGCCGCCCTTACGATAATTAAGTCATTAACTCAATCGCCCTTACAGGCATAGCCCCGACGTCGCAAGCAAGGGCTCGCAAAGGTCCGGCTTCGGGCCCTATTAATATACGCGTTTATAGCCTATATAAAGGGGCTGTTCGTCGCCCCTTAGTTAATAGATATTATAGACTAATTCCAACCAGTTTATAACCCCCTTTATTTATTTAACTAACTAATACTAATTAGTAATTAAACGATTAATCACCGATTAGTAAGGTAGAAGAGGCAGAGCCTAATCGTCGAAAGTGCACGGATCTTTATCCCCCGCGGATTCTATTGTCTATACCTAAAGATAGTTTTTTATGCTAAGAATAAGGAACCTACGCGAGTTAGAGCCGACGAAGCTATTATAGCTAGCTCTCGGTAACCGCCGATAAGTTCTTTCCTAGCTTTTATTTAATCCCGTCTCGCTTCGAGAAGAAGAAGAGTTACGTCGAGCAATAGTATGTCCGCAACGTAAGACAACCTTCGTAACGACCCTTACGATCCCCTTTAATAACAACAACAACAGTATATTTTATTTAATCACACTATATCGGACCCTACCGATAACCCTAACGCTCCCGGTCCCGCACTAGAAGCAACTAGGCCTAATAATAACCCCCTTCCCGGTTGGCTAGCAGGCATCGGCATATTTAGGTCGTTCTAAAACAAAACTAACATTGCATTCTAAGAGATAGACGTTACCTATAATAATATAAATAAGAAGGCTATTATAACTTATATAGCCCGGTTTATTATTATTAATGCTAGTATAACTATTTATAGATACGAGCTATTCCTTAACTTCTAGGACTACTTTAACGGGTAGATAGAGGCTATATAGAACTAAGGAGATAGGTATTTTAAGAAGGCCCTTAAATCCTTCTTACGGTCCCGTAGGATCTAGACCGGCGCCTTAAACCTTAGCTTTACGGCATTATTTTTAATGCTTTAGCGCTAGCAGATTCCCCCGATTTAGCCTAAGGACGAACAACCCTTAGAATAGTTAAAATTCCACGACGAGCGAACCCGAGAGTTCGTAAGGAATACATCCGTTATAGCCCCGGCTACCGTAACTAACCCTCCTTCCCTAATCGTCCTAGGCATAGCCCTAACGGCGCCTCTTACTGCCCTAGCCCCGGCTCCTATAGTAACCTTTGCGACGGCACCGTCTACGCCTACGGCTATCCCCCCTACGCCTTTAACCGCCCCGGCAGTCACATTCGCGCTAGAACCCTCTTTTGCTTTAATAACCTTAACACGTGCTACCTCCGTCGATCCCGGCTCGTACCTACGAGATTAAATGCCCGGCACGTTCCTAAACCTATAGGCCCTTTCATTCCGAGATATATTAGAAACGCTAATAATACTTTACCCGACTTCGTACTAGTTCTCTAAGACCCCTCTAAGTAATATAACGGCAAAGGCAGCCTATACGATAGTCCCCCCCTTCGACGTTCCGAACGAGGAGATAGACGTAGACCTCCTATAAAAGTTTATTAAGTTATAGGATAAAAGTAAGAATTATATAAGAAAGCCCTATAACATTCTTAATAATAAAGTCTATATCTTTACGGACGTTTATTATATAGTTAAGGCCTAGCCCGGCTATTTCTATACCCTCTTTCCCTAGATCCTTACCGGCCGAGCCTAAGACTACTACATCTAGCATATAGAGTAAGACAGCATATTTAGGCAAGCTTACGACCTACTAAAGGCTTACTTTAATACTAAAGTAAACTACTAGCACTATTAGGTAGATTAAAGCACTATAACTTTCAAAAAGCTATAAGTTAAGCATCTAAATAAGACTTAATAGGAAGTCCTATAGAATCTTTTTAATAAGCTATAACGATGTCAACGCGCCTTAGGATTTAAGTTCGCTAAAGACCTCCCCCTTCGCACTATATTACTTAACGCGTGCCGAAACGTCCCGGAATTTAGCTATACGCTATATAACCCCTCTAAGACTACGGAAAAGCTATTCTCCGCGCTACGTTCCTCTCTAAAGACCTATCTATCGATGTAGGCCGAGAACGGCACGTCCGGCATATTCGTATAATATCGTAACGAGGTAATAAATATAAGTGATAAATATAATTTATTAAGCGTATTCTACACCGACCGAAGATATACTAACAACCGCGGCAACGGCCGTAGGTTTAGCGGGAGCAGCGGATAAAGCTACCGTAGCCCTTATAGCGGCGGTAGTAGCTTTAGCAACCGCTAATAGTCGAGGAAGTGCTTCGTTTATTAGAAGGAAGGATGCTAGTCGATAAAGCATACCCTATAAAAACGAGCTAGGTCTAAGGCTTAATACCACGCTTAATGCCTCCTAACCGGCAACCCTAGCATAGGATTTAAGGCCTATCTCACCGAATATAAAGGTAACGAGACTCTATAGGCCGCTATCGAGTAGTATAACGATAAGGCTAGTAACGACGAAGAACTAACTAAGTAGTAAGCCTTGTAAATCCTCTATTAGCAGTCCTTTAACTATTTAATTATAGGCGAAGACGCATAAGGGATAGACTAGTTAAGCGTTCCGGCTACGCAATTCGTCTTTAACCGTTACTTAAAGGACCGTTTTTACGGCATCCTCGTAAACACCGGAGCAGCTATAGTCTCTACGGCAGGCTAAGACTAGTATCTCGCCCTACAACGAGAAGACCCCTCTATCGTGCTCGACGAGTCTACCGCCGGCTAGGCATATATTAAATTCGGCAGCGGCGAGGACGTGCGTTCCCTCGGCTACGTTGCCTTTAAGACCCCTATTAGCCGTATTACGTTCTACGTGCTAGAAATAACGACCCCCTTCCTCCTCTACCTAGCTAATATAGATCGCTTAGGCGTATACTTTAATAACACTACTAATACGATTATCGGTCCCGGTATTAGCGTCCCCGTTATTCGCAAATAGGGATATCTATAGTTCTTCTTTAGTAAGGAAGAAAACGCAGTCGCCTTCTTAACTAAAGCCGAGATACGAACGCTCTACCGCCGATTTAGCCACCCGGCCGTTAATAGACTTTACTACCTATTAAAATAAGCAGGGTATAACGATATCCTAATAGAAACACTCGAGGATATCTTAAAATTCTACTATTACTGCTAGCTTTACGCGCCGGCCCCCCGGAGGTTTAGGTTTATACTAAAGGATAACTAAGAATTTAATTTCGAGGTCGTCGTCGATATAATATACCTAAAGCTCGGTAGTAGCACCCGCCCGGTGCTATACGCGGTCGATATAGCGATATCTTTCTAAAGAGCGCGATTCCTCCCGTCTATATTAGCTAAGGATATATAGGAAACACTTAGGGCACTATAGATCGATATATACCTTAGCCCCCCTAACTTTATCCGGCATAACGCGGGCACTAACTTCGCCTTAACCGAGTTTTGCAACGAAGCTCGCATTATAGGTATTACGTATACCTAGATCCTCGTTAAGGCACATTAGTCTATAGGTAAGGTTAAAAAGTATTATAGCCCGCTCCTTCGTGCGTTTAAAATAATATACGCTAAGATCGGTAGGACAACGGCCCTTAATCCGTCCTATAAATAGCTAATAAAGCCGTAAACGATATAGTAGGACTAAACGGCCTCGTCCCTACGCTCCTCGTCTTTAGAGCATACCTACGGATAACTTAAGACTCCCTACCTTCGGCAACTACGGTATAGAGAGCCGCGACTATCTAGAAAGCTATAAAAGCCTTACGGCAGCTCGCCGCCGCACGATAAGTTAGGGATAGCCTATAAGCTCGAAACGGCCCCTTAACCCTTAACACTTTATTACTGCCGCTATAGAGTAAAGTCCGCGTCTAGAGAGAGAAGCGAGGATAGTAAGGTCTATATAAGATTGCCTTTATTAACGGCTATAACGTTACTATCGAGACCGTTAACGGCACTATAGTCTTCCGGTCTACCTTTATATAGCCGTACTACTATAGTAAGGACGATACCCTAGATCCCCCTACCCTCGATCATACAGACACCCTCTCCGAGGTCGATTCCTCTACTCCGGAAGAAATTCCCGAGCTAGACCCTTCCCTATCTCCGGCACGGGCACTGCCGGCTCCGCTATAGCCCCGCAAACGTAGACGTCCCCCGGGCTTAAGGAATAAGCTAAAGACCGTGACCTTCTATAATTAATTCCTAGTTAAGAAGGAAGAAGATATACTACGACTTTCGACTAAGCTACGCAATAACGGCGTTATTACTACACCTAGCGCCCCTTTTAAAGAATCCGATTAACGAGAGATTAACGATCTCGTGGCCCGCGGAGTATTTAGCTTCGAATAGTACGACGAATCTATCTATAGGCAGCACCGGCTGTTTTAATCCCGAATAGTCCGGGAAGTAAAGGGTCGTAACGTTAAACTTTACGAAAAGTCCCGTCTAGTGATCTAAGGCTATAGCGATATAGAGAAAAGCTCGCTTCTAACCTATTCCCCTACTATTCAACGTGTTAGCTAGCGCCTAATCCTAGCCCTTACCCCCGCCTTACTTCGCTAAGGCATAAGCTTATCTCTCCGTGATATTACATAGGCTTATCCCTAAGCTTAAATAGAGCTTAATCGTGTGGTATTAGCGGCTCTTCCGATAGAGCTTTAGGGCAAGTACCTAAAGGGCACTATTATAAGAGTTATTAGACCGTTATACGGTCTTATAGAAGCCGGTGTATATTAGTAGAAAACCTACTATAAGCACTACGTTAAGAGCCTTAATATAGCTCCCTCTACCTTTAACTCGTGCCTTCTAATCACGAATTAGGGACCCGACGACTTTAGCCTCGTCGGAATGTAGACCGATGACACCCTAATGCTCGGTTTAGACACCTTTTCGGCCTAAGAAGAAAAAGAGCTCGAGACAGCTTAATTTCGCGCTAAGCTAAAGGCTTAGATAACCCTAAGGAATGCTATAGACTTTAATAGAGTAAAACTAACGCTTTACGACGACGTTCTACTCCTACAGCAGAAGGGATAGGCCTTAAGGATCGAGGTGGTTAACTCACGGGCTCGTGATAAAGCCTAGTAGTACCTTAAGCAACGCGCTCGTGCTGCGTACGTCGCCTCTATCTATTAGCCCGAGGCCTTATTCGATATCTCCGTGGCAGCCTAGGTCTAAGCCCCCAAAGAGAAGGATTATAACATCCTTAATAAGCGCATTTAGTGGCAGATTAACTATTAACAACGTAGACTTACGTACCGACTAATTAATCTCGAGACCGCTAAGCTCGTAGTGTTTACGGATAGCTTATTCGCAAACAACCGAGACCTTTCGTCTTAGTTAGGCTTCGTTATTACGCTCGTTAATAAGACCGAGCGTACGGATACGCACTTCCGGGTTAATAGCAACATTATCTATTAGAGCTCGACGAAGTATAAGCGAGTAACCTATAGCGTTCTTACGAGCGAGATCTACGGCATAGTTAATAGCGTAGACCTTAGCATCTCCCTTATTATAACCCTCCGTATAGTTATAAAACGACTTTAGCTCCTACTAATCCCTCTTATTATATACACTAACTTATACTCCCTCTACGAATGCCTTATTAAACTCGGCACTACGAAGGAGAAACGCCTAATAATCGATATTATAGCGTTGCGTTAGTTATATAAGCGACGAGAGATTAAGGAGATTAGGTAGATCTACGGGGAAGATAACCCCGCTGACGCTATAACGAAGGCATCGCTAAACAAGGCCCTTAAACGCCTTATAAATACAAACAGCCTCTCGATTAGAATAAAAGCCTTCGTCCTTCGCTTCTAAAGACCTACGGTATTTCCTTTATTCTGCCCCCTTTTTCATTTTTATTTATTAAATATATTTATTAGGCCTTCTACCTAATATATCGTTCTTTCTATCTCCCTTTGTTTAGATTATAGGCTTGCTATATAGCAACTATAAAGAAAAGTTACTAGTATAGGAATAAGGGATATCCGTTCTTTAGGCACGATTGCAATCTACGTGATTAAATAGATAACGTGCGGGCAACGCCTATATAGATGCGTTGTTAACTATACGATGCATCGATCGTATGCATCGGGGACCCCGGTGATAGCGTTACTAACTCGGCCGCCCTTACGATGATTAAGTCTTTAACTCAATCGCCCTTACAGGCATAGCCCCGACGTCGTAAGCAAAGGCTCGCAAAGGTCCGGCTTTAGGCCCTATCAATATACGCGTTTGTGGCCTATATAAAGGGGCTATTCGTCGCCCCTTAGTTAATAGACATTATAGACTAATTCTAACTAGTTTACAACCCCCTTTGTTTGTTTAACTAACTAACAATTAGGTTATATTATATATTATTCTATATAACCTTTATATCGTATATATAGACCTTTAGACTTAGTCTATAGCTATACTTCTTTATAGATTAATAATAATCCTATACCCCCTTTAAGCTCGCTTCCTTATAGTTTAATCTACTATTTTATCCTATTGTCTTTAATTAATAATCTCGCTATCCTCCCCCTTCTTTTTCTAATCTCCTCTCTCTACGATATAAGCCCGCCTCCTCGCTAGACCCCTTCGACTAAGTTTTCCTAAATTATTAGATTTTTCCCGGTATAGATACGCCGTCTTAACGCGAATTATATAGATCCCCCCCCTTTTTTCCCCTTCTTCTATTACCTTTATCCTATTGCTTTATTTAATCTACGATAACCGACTATATTATAGAGACCGATTCCCTATCTACTAGCCCGCGCGTTACCCCGCCGACTCCCGCCGACCTAGCACCTTAGACCGACTATATTTCCTATTATCCCTATCTCGCTACCTTACTTTAGGCCTAATAGCCTATATTCGGCGCGTTCGCCTATATTTAGGCTAACGCTACTCCCGATTTTCGCGCCCTATAGGTTAAGGCCTTTGCTTACTTTAACGATGCTTACGTTAAGTTAGATATAAGAGTACTCGCTATATAAAAGCACGCCGCTATATAGGCCGATTTAGCTAGCGATCTTTAGCGGTAGCTTAACTACGCTACGTCCTTTATCCTTATTCTTACCGAACGTAAAGCGGCTTAAGCCTAAGGCTTTACCTTTACCTATTCCTATATAACCGACCTTAAGAGGTTTAGTAGCGACTCCGGCACTTAGAAATAACGTTAAGAAGGTTTCCGGACCTAGCGTAATAGCCTTACTATTAAGCTCCGTTAAGACGCTGCTTTATACCTTATAGAGTAGGTGTGGGAATGTGGTTATATAACGAAGGGATAGAGTCCTAACCACATTGCCGACTATGTATAGGAAAGGGGCAATAGGGGTTATAACCACGCGGCGTATAACGCCACGTGCCTTACATAGTTAATAACCTCGTTATTAACTAAGGGCATTGTTATAACTAGAGCAGTAAACCCTAGCGTAGGCCTTAACAATACATTGTTAAGGCATAGCAGGCTCTATAGAGGGACCCCGGCAGACGGGTATAAAGGGGCCCCCTTATTCCCCCTTCTTAGCTAGATTAGATATAACTATAACTAATGCAACCCCCTTTGTTTGGATTAATCTAAGTGAATTACCTACTAATACTAATTAGTGATTAAATAGATTTACAGTAAGGCAGAAGAGATAGATCTTAATCTTCGGAAGTATAGTAGAATCTTTGTTCCTTACGGGCGCTGTTTCCGCGTATCTTTACCTTCGGGTTCTATTGCGCACACCTAGAGAAGTTCGTCTATGCTAAGAATAAGACTATTTAAACCGAGCTCGACTAGCAAATAGACCTTTCTAAGCTCCCTTTTAATCCCGTCTCGCTTCCCTTAAGGAGGAAGAGTAACGTTAATAGGCAGTGCGTCTATAACGCAGAATAATAACGCGAACCCTTATAACTATTTAATCCCGTCTCGCTTTTATTAAGGAGGAAGAGTAATGTTATTTAGAATAGAGACTAATCGCTTCGATATCCCTCGTAAAGATCCTTACGAGACCCTTACGATAACCTTATTAACGAATTCGAAATAAGCATAATAGTAGGACCGTTATTAGCCACGAATACGCCGGCTCCCCTTAACCCTACCGATAAACTAAATAAACTAATCGAACGATAGATAAAAGAAATCGGCATCCTTACCTCGTCTTATAAAGAGGTAGATATACGATACTAGGATACGGAAGAGATTATATTAGAAGACCCTAGCCCGGCTGAAGTTACGACGTTTATAGCCCGATTTATTATAACCTACGAAGCCTCTATCTATTGCTAAGGTTAACGACTCTTTAACTCGTTTTAAGAGCGTTTCTAAGGATAGAATAAACCTATATAGAATATAGTTAGCTACGAATATAAGAAGGTCCTTAGGGCTCTCTTACGTAGGCGTGGTCTTTTTATAGGGATAAAGAATATATCGTTTACTAAATCCTATATAGCGATGCTTCGATCTAAGGATCTACTCCCTTAGAACGAGAAGGAGTTTATAACAGAAGAATTTAATATAGGCATAAGGGCCTTCCGTAAATAAGACGATAAGGAACAAGCAGCCCGAGACCCTTTCTCTACTATAATAAGTTAGTTAACGGTCTATCCGACTTCGCAACGATTCTAATATAACGACCCGGCCTAAGCGGCGACTACGGATCCGACCCTAGAACTAGACTAAGAACCGAACACAGCTACGATAGAGGTACTAGCATTTAATCCTATACGTTAGATCTATGCGCTACGACTACTATTTGTCCCGGAACTAACGTTATATATCCTAAGAGCGAAGCTAAGGCTTAATCTATCTGCTTTAACAATCGCCCTAAAGGCTACGGTCGAAGCATTTAATTATAATATTAAGGAGTATATAGCACTCCTACCCGCCGATATTCCGAACCTCTCGTATAATCCCGACGTTTAGACTAATTTTGTTAAGATAAAGGATAAGGAGAAGAGCTATACCGGCGAGCTATATGCCCTATTTAACGAAACTATCCGTAAGTTTATAGGCGTATATTATAACCTTAAGATTAAGCTAAGACTATTTTATACCCTTCTCCCCTAGATATTAAAGGGACGAGCCGACCGCTTCTATATAGAGAATATCACTTAGACGACTACCTTCCGAGGCGCATACGATAAGATTAAACGATATTTCGATACTAAAGCGACTTAGGCTTAGTACTATACCGATTAGACTAATATAACGTTTGACTAAGTTCGGGCTAGTAACCCTAAGAAAGGCCTACCGGAAGTGCTTTAGTTACTAATCGATAAGCTATTGCTTTATTAACAAGCTTTAGGACCTAAGTTTATAAGCGAAACCCCGCTTATAGTAACCCTTACTAAGGCGTGCTAAGGAGTCCCGGAACTCGAAGGTGCCTTCTTTAAATAAGCCGACGAGGCTAAGGAACTCTATGCCGACCTCCGAGCTTCTATTACGACGTACCTTATACGATAGGCAAGGAATACCTTACGCTAATTTATCTAAGACCGAAATCGTAATAACAATAGGATAGATATAAATTATAAATATAATTCGAGGAACCCTAATAGTTAGTTTTATATAGACTATAGGTATACTAACAATCGTAGTAAAGGCAACGGAGGATTTCGCTTGCGAGGCTTTAGATAAAGCTATTAGCCCCGCGGTAGAGGAGGCTACGGCTAAGGGTACGGCAATAAGACCTAGACTAAGAAGTGCTTTATGTATAGAAAGGAGGGATATTAGTCTACGAAACATTCTATAGAGGAACGGCGGAAAGCTAAGGACTAATATCTCTCGCATTGTCTTTACACCGGCGTCTCCCCGGACATTATAGCCTATTTAGCAGGCTATAAAGGCTATAATAACGATAAGGAGGAAGAGTATAGCGAGGATAACGAGCCGGAATAGTAGTAAGCTAGTTAAATGCTTTATTAAATAGCTTTTAAGTACCTTATTATAGGAGATAACGTCTACGGTATAGAACCGATAGTCTCGGCCAACTATTCCTTATTAATGACCGTTACTTAAAGCTCTATTTTTAAGGCATCCTAATTAATACGGGAGTAGCGAAGGTCTTAACGGCCGGATAGGAATAGTATATAGCCCTCTAATAAGAAGACCCTTCCGTCTATTTAGATATATTAACCGTAGGCTAAGAAGCAATTAGATTCGGCGCTAGCACTATTATAAGGTCTCTAGGATTAATTAATCTTATTACTCCGATTAGAAGGATTATATTCTATATACTAGAAACTTCGACCCTTTTCCTACTATATCTCGCGGATATAGATAGGCTAGGCGTATTCTTTAATAACACGACGAATACCCTTACCGGCCCTAAGGCAGACATCCCGGTGGTTAGGAAATAGGGATACCCTTAGTTCTTTCTCGGAAAGAGTAAACAATCGACCGTATTTCTTATAGAAACGGAAATTAGGACCTTATACCGTCGATTTAGACATCTAGCTATAGCTAGGCTATATAACCTATTAAAGTAAGCCGGCGATATATCTCTTAGTACTCTAAAGAATATCTCGGAACTATATTACTATTGCTAGATATATTCGCCTACCCTAAAACGGTTTAAATTTAACCTTAAAGATAACTAAGACTTTAATTATAAGGTTATCGTTAATATAATATACTTAGACGTTCTAAATTCGGTATAACGCCCGGTATTGCATATTATTAACATATTAACGGCCTTCTAAAGCGCTCGATTCCTTCCTTCTATATTAGCTAAAGATACGTAGGAGACTCTCTAAGCCCTTTAGATTAATATATACCTTAGTCCCTTTAATATTATTAAATATAATACCGGCACGAACTTTACGGCTATAGAGTTCCGAAATAAAGCCCGTATTATAGGAATCACATATATATAAGTTCCTATAAAAGCATATTAGTCTATCGGTAAGGTTAAGAGGTATTATGCCCCCTTACGCTAAGCTTTTAATATCCTTGTCGTAGAAATAGGCAGCTTTACCTCCCTTAAGTTAGTTCTTTAGACGGCTATTAAAGCTATTAACGATACTACTAGACCGAACGGATTAATACTTTTGTTACTTATATTCGGAGTATATCCTAGGATAACTCTTAATTCGCTGCTATTACTAACGACCTTTAAACGAGTAGCCGTAGTATAGAAAGCAATAAAGGCACTTAGGCAGCTTACGGCTAAAAGATAGGTCTAGGCTATATTATATAGCCGGAACGGCCCGGATATAGCGAATACACTTGCCCTTCCTCTCTAAGGCGAAGTCCGCGTATAAAGGGAAAAGTTAGGATAGTAAAGACCGTTTAAGATTACAGCTATTAACGGGCACGATATTACGATCGATATAGTTAATAGACCTTAGGTTTTTAGATCTATATTAGTATAACTATATTATCGTAATTAAATGCTTAATAATATCCCGGCCCTAGAGTTCGAGCAACCGGACGAGCCCGCCCGACCGGACCCTCCGGTACCCTATAAGCGAGGACGTCCGCCTAGATCGAAGAATAAGGCTAGGCATTTAATTATAGAAGGAATAGACGTAAAAGATAACCTAGACGATAACGAGGACGATATAGACCTCGACGATTTAAGTAACGAAGAAGCGGACGAGGCCTTTACAATAAAAAAGGAAGAAGAGGCCTATAAATTAGCCATTAAGCTCCGATCTAAAGGCGCTATTATAACCCCGGGAGCACTATTCGAAGCGTTAGATAGCACGGAGATCGACGACCTTATAGCACGAGGAGTATTTAGTTTTAAACGTTATAACGAAGCTATTTACGGCGGCTACCGTATTTTTAGCTCTTATATAGTTTAAGAGGTTAAAGGCAGAGACACTAAGCTATATAAGAAATTAAGGCTTATAGTCTAAGGTTATAATAATAGGGAGAAGGCTTCCCTACTAACGTAGTCCCCGATAATCTAACGCGTTAGCTAACGACTAATCTTAGCCCTTGCTCTTAGCCTTATGCGCTATAGGATAACGTTATCCCTTTAGGATATTACCTTAGTATATCCTTAGGCGACTATAGAGCTATTTCGAACGGTCTTAACACGTCTCCCCGCCGAATTATAAGGGAAATATCCACCCGATACGATTATCCGAGTTATTAAGCCCTTATATAGAATTGCAGAATTAGGGGTCTATTAGTTTAATACGTATTAGAAGTATTACGTTAAAGGCCTCGATATAGCGATATCGACCTTTAACTCTTGCCTTCTAATATCTAACATAGGACTAGAACACTTTAGCATCATTAGGATATAAACGGACGATACCCTTATGCTTAGAACGACGAGTTTTTAATTTAAAATAGAGTATTACTATTTGCACTAAGTGTTTTCTCTATTTGCACTAAGTAGACCTAAAATCTTTTTGCGCCTACCCTCCGCGCCTACCCCGCCTAACCCAATTTATATGCAATAACATAGCAACGGCGGGGCCCGCGTAAAGTAAAGAGTCTAGGCGGGCGCTTAATTCGTATAAATAACACATATCAATTCGCCCTTATGACGCATCTTAATTCGTGGCCTTAGGCTGCGTGGCCTTAGGCTACGTGGTGGGAACCTAACTAGAGCCCTTTCCCTCGGGGGAGGCTTATAGGCAGGCTCGTCGGCTTCGTCGGCAGCTTCGTCGGCAGCTTCGTCGGCAGCTTCGTGGGCAGCTTCGTGGGCAGCTTCGTGGGCAGCTTCGTGGGCAGCCTCCCTCGAGGGCTCCTTCGTCGGCAGCTTCGTCGGCAGCTTTGTCGGCAGCCCCCCTCGAGGGAGCCCTCGAGGGCTGCTTCGTGGGCAGGCTCGTCGGCAGCTTCGTCGGCAGCTTCGTCGGCAGCTTCGTCGGCAGCTTCGTCGGCAGCTTCGTCGGCAGGCTCGTCGGCAGGCTCGTCGGCAGCCTCCCTCGAGGGCTCCCTCGACGGCTGCTTCGTCGGCAGCTTCGTCGGCAGGCTCGTCGGCAGCCTCCCTCGAGGGCTCCCTCGACGGCTGCTTCGTCGGCTGCTTCGTGGGCAGCCTCTCTCGAGGGCTCCTTCGTCGGCAGCTTCGTCGGCAGCTTCGTCGGCAGCTTTATCGGCAGGCTCGTCGGCAGCCTCCCTCAAGGGCTCCCTCGACGGCTGCTTCGTCGGCTGCTTCGTGGGCAGCTTCGTCGGCTGCTTCGTGGGCAGCTTCGTAGGCAGCCTCGTAAGACTCTTTACTTTACGCGGGCCCCGCCGTTGCTATATCATTGCATACAAATTAGGTTAGGCGGGGTGGGCGCGGAGGGTAGGCGCAGAAGAATTAGGTCCACTTAATGTCAACTTAGTGCAAATAGAGAAAACACTCAGTGCAAATAGTAACACTCTTAAAATACTCCTGCTTTAATAGAAGGGATAAGCCGCCCGAATCGACCGAATCGATATTAAGGCTCCGGATTATATACAATAGTACCTAAAATAACGTGCTTATAGAGCCTATATAGCCTCGGTATGCTAACCGGAAGCAGTATTCGATATCTTAGTTACGGCATAAGTATAAAACCCGGATAATAAAGATTGTATAATCTTAAATAAGCGACTTAAGTAGCAAATAGACTACTAAAGCAAAGGTTTAATATATAAACTAATTAATCTTATAAAAGCGAAGCTAATAGTATTTACGGATAGGTCGTTTGCTAATAATAAAGACCTATTATCGCAACTAGGCTTTATTATTACACTAGTTAATAAGACCGATAGGTCTTACAACTAGTTTAAGGTTACTAGGAATATTATCTATTAGAGTTCGACGAAGTGTAAGAGAGTTACCTAAAGCGTGCTAGCCTCTAAGATATACGGTATAGTTAACGGCGTTAACCTTAGGATCGCCTTAGCAATAACGCTAAAAATTATTACCGACCGGCTTAAGCTACCGAATATCTAATTAATTATCTATATAGATTTATACTTACTCTACGAATATCTCGTAAAGCTCGGGATAACTAAAGAGAAGAGATTAATAATTAATATTATATCTCTTCGATAGTTATACGAGTAGCGTAAGATCGTAGAGATCCGTTAGATTAACGGCGATAGTAACCTAGCCGATGCTATAACGAAGGCATTACCTAACCGAGCCCTCGAACGCTTCGTAGATAATAATAGCTTAACTATTCGGATAGAGGCATACGTTTTACGTCCCTAAGTTCCCTTTTAAAACTCTCTTTTTATTTATACTTATATATTGTATTTATTAGACCCCTTTAGTTTAATACGCGTTATCCTTGCGATTAAGAAGGTTGCTTAATAGTTAGAAAGAAAGACTGCTAGTATAGGAATATAGTTATATAACGAAGGGATAAAGTCCTAACTATATTACCGACTATGCATAGGAAAGGGGCAATAGGGGTTATAACCACGCGGTGTATAACGCCACGTGCCTTATATAGTTAATAACCTCGTTATTAACTAAGGGCATCGTTATAACTAAAGCAGTAAGGCGTAGGCCTTAACAATATATTGTTAAGGCATAGCAGGCTCTATAGAGGGACCCCGGCAGACGGGTATAAAAGGGCCCCCTTATTCCCCTTTCTTAGCTAGATTAGATATAACTATAACTAATACAACCCCCTTTGTTTAGATTAATCTAAGTAAATCACCTACTAATAGTAGGACTATATTTTCTATACGGCTAGCCGGCTTACCGGCCGGGCCGCCTCTATTATTACTAGCGTTCCTTAAGACGGCTTTAATAATAAGTATTTCGTAAATTA
This sequence comes from Ophiocordyceps sinensis, assembly GCA_012934285.1. NCBI lineage: Eukaryota > Fungi > Ascomycota > Sordariomycetes > Hypocreales > Ophiocordycipitaceae > Ophiocordyceps > Ophiocordyceps sinensis. The sequence goes on along the minus strand of JAAVMX010000004.1, from coordinate 9,347,230 downwards.
GTAGTATACTATTATTAAGAGTATTGCTATTTATATAATAATAAATTGCTATTTAGATAGTAACCTACGATTGTCTTTACTTTTTCGGCGTATACCCCGCGCGCCTATGTCCCGCTACTAAAATTGAGTGTAGGTATATAGCAATTAAGAGAGCCGCGTAAATCGTGCGAAGAACGCGAAGAACACTAGGCCCCCCCGACACGCAGTAGGGCACGCAGCAGAGGGCACGCAGCAGAGGGCGCGCAGCCGGGAGCCGGGCACGAAGCATATATCAAGGAGCCGCACATACAGCAGAGGGCACGCAGCAAAGGGCACGCAGTAGGGCACGCAGCCGGGAGCCGGGCACGAAGCATACATCAAGGAGCCGCGCACGCAGCAGAAGGCACGCAGCAGAGGGCACGCAGCAGGGCACGCAGCAGGGCACGCAGCATACATCAAGGAGCCGCGCACACAGCAGAGGGCACGCAGCAAGGCACGCAGCAAGGCACGCAGTAAGGCACGCAGCAGAGCACGCAGCAGAGGGCGCGCAGCCGGAAGCCGGGCACGAAGCATACATTAAGGAGCCGCGCACGCAGTAGAGGGCACGCAGCAAGGCACGCAGCCGGGCACGAAGCATACATCAAGGAGCCGCGCACGCAGCAGAGGGCACGCAGCAAAGGGCACGCAGCAAAGGGCACGGAGTAGGGCGCGCGCGCTGCTATAGCTGTTGAATTAACTAAGTAACTAAATTAAGGCTATACACGATTTGCGCGGCCCTCTTAATTGCTATATACCTATACGGAAAATTTAGTGGCGGGACATAGGCGCGCGGGGTGCGCGCCGAAAAAGTAGGTTTACTATCTAAATAGCAATTTATTACTATGCAAATAGCAATACTTATTATTAAAGCGCTTACTAACGATCTTAGCTTAGTCTTTAATACTAATTTTACCTAAATATAGTAGGAGGCCGACTTTAACGCTTTATTAATAAATAATATCTTTTAGTTAGACTTTTATTTAAAGTTTACCTAACTTTAAGCCGACCTATTGTTTAATAGCACCGCTTATATCGCCTACCTTTATTTAAAGGTCTTTATCGACCTTACGAATACCGCCGCTCTATAGGTTAAGTGCTTAGCCTATAATAACTTTACGGCCTAGGCTAAGATATATTCTACGCTTTAGGATAATTAGTAGCTTATTAAGGCCTATTCTTAACTCTAGCCGCCTCGCCTTACGTATCCCGGCTCTACCTTACCCGCCTTACCTACGTCTCCTACCGGTAACCTTATATAGCTTAATGCATTCCGGGCCTAGCTTATTAACGCCGAAAAGCAACGGCGGTTTAAGAACCGTCTTTCCCTTTATTACGCCTAGCCGGCTACCGCTACCTATACCGCTTAGACCTACCTTAATAAGGGTATCGGCGCTAAACCTAACGCTAGTCCCGGCTTTAGCCGCGGCCGTAGCCGTAGTAGCGGTACGTTTGCCCCGCGCCTTCTTAAACCCCCTCCTCCCTACTATTAGGTTCGCGCTATTTAGTAAGGCTTTATCGAAGGCGAAGTAAACGACCCCCTTGCCTCTTCCCTATCCTTAGGAAATACGTAGCTCTTTCGCTTTATCGTGCGATAGAGCTCTTTATATCCGAGTTTATAGCTATAGGAGTAAAGGTATTATATACTATACACGTGACTTATAGGAGGCTATATAACACACGCATACCTCCTTCCTAGCTAAGAATATATATCTATAGAATACACATACTTTAGTTAACCCTATATAATAGACCCTATCTAACACTAATTAGTGGTTAACTTATAGTTAATTATAGAATAGTAAGGATAGAAGAGATAAGATCTATAATCCTTAAGATAGCTCGCATAGAGAACCCGTTCTACGACCTCTACGAGGATCTTATGCTAAGTTAGTTTACTAAAGTCACCGCCCTAGATAAGAGAACGTAACGTCGTAAACTCTAGCTCTTTTATTAGTCTCGGCCTAAGAACTAAAGAAAGAGACGATAGAGCTATATTAAATAAACTAGAAACGTAGACGCGTATATAGATAAAAATAAACAAAAATAATAGACGATATACCCTATAATTACGATATTATAATAACTACCTCCGCCTATATAGATAATAGACTGTTCGGGAGGTTAATAAAGAACGTATAAGTCCTAGAATACGTTCTTAACGCCGTTAATATCGAACTCTAGAATAATAATATCGATCCCGATAAAGACCTAAGCGAAGCAGCGGCGATAATATACGTTGCTAGGTTCTTATCCGACTATAAACCTAATTTAAATATATAAGGATATAATATCCTTAGCTACTTTTAAGAATACTTTTATAGATAGAAAGAAGTAATATAGCAGGCGGTTAATCCGGCCTATAAGAGATTAGTACGTAATCTTTCTCGCCGACGTAGTATCTATATTAGACCCTTTCGCGGTGGTTTTAACCGATAACTTATTAATATATAGTCTATTACGGATCCCTTAATATAGCCCGAAGGAGAACTTAGGAGAATCTAATTTAATAGCTATACCGCGGTCCCTAAGGCTATAGAAGCTAACTACGGTAGAGCTAATTTACTACCCCCGTATAGTTAAATACACACCGGAAACACGCCGATATAGCTTTTAACTCCGCCTAATAAAGCACTTAGTATCGCCGGATATACCCTTAATCGACCTATACGACCGGCAGGAGTCGTCTTAAGGCCGGTTTAGCGGGGCATTTCTCCCCCCCTATTCAATAAGGGGGAAAAAGAGGGTTATATAACGTACTAGCATAAACCAGGCGTATAAAAGGGAAGGGAAAGGAGGAAGCATTTAATCATATACATAAGATTAATATAACACAACTGAATTGACTTAATTTGCCCTCTTAAAGATTTAACGATTTCTCCTCGAGGACTTCTACCTATAAATTATTAAAGAAAGACGATTATTGCCGCATAGCTTCTGCGATACTAGCATCTAGTTAGTATTAGTATGATTAAATAATCCTAAAAATACGAAGAGACTAATCGAAATAAGAGCCCGAAAAACATAATTTTAAGAGATTACTCCCTAAGTAGGATATCCTAACTTATACGGAAATCGACTAGCCGAGGCTATAACACAACTACCCTACGAATTTCTGCTATTCTTCCTAACCTTTAGTATAGCGACTGCTGCGCTTGCTTTAGGGTGTATGCCCTTTCCTCCGTTAAAACTTAGAGCCTAATGCGGGGGACTCTATCTGTTTTCCGCGAGAAATCGTGGAAGGAGTCCCTAAATAGCACGGTTTAGTGCCGGCACCTTATAGAAGTAGTAGCAAAGGATCTAAATGAAAAAACTAAAGCAATAGGAAGAAGAACGACGAGAATAGACCTAATAAAGCCTCTAGAAGCAGCTAAGGGAGCATCCCTTATATTAGGAAAAGAGGGAGATAGCTAGAAAAAACGGTGACGGCGGGGGAGCCTATAAGAAGACAGACTAGAGGTAACTTTAGGAAGGTAGGAACGATGGTTAAAAGTACGAATAATCCTTTATTGCAGTGCGGTTGCCCTCTCGTAGTAAGACTAAAGCTTGCCCCTCTTTTAAGATATATCGGGGCCTTAGGGATATACCCTTAGGCCTCGAGAGGGGTTATCGGGGACTAGTTAGCGACTAATAGCCGAATAGTCCCTAAGCTAAAATACATTATCTATCGTACATATATCCCTATCTCCCGGCTCTATAGTTGCGCGGGTAGCTGCGTTATAATTATCCCCCCCTTCTAAGGCGGACGCCTTAGACGCTAAGATAGCTTTAGGTACGAATAAAGTTATAATAGCAAATAGGACTAAAATAGGATTAAACGTAGTATAAAAATCAACGACGATAGTTATTATTATATATATTATAATAATTATTATATTAGTTACGCGTTAAAATAGTTACTACGCAATAGGGGGCTAGTCGCTTACGTATAGTTAGCGAACTATAATAGAGTGCTGCTCTTTATATATAAAGATTTTTTTCTTCTTTTCTCTTATTATATAACTATATCGAGATCTTATAGAGAAGTATATTCGGAATTAGACGAGTATATTCTAAATCTAACGAGTATATTCCGAATTAGATAAGCACATTCCGAATTAGTTTAACGCTATTCCTCCTAAGCGAACGGCAAGCGGAATAGTATAGACACCTTAAAAGCGAGGAAAGCAGACGGATAATATTTAGCCGATATGCCCTTTAGTTATTACTTAGGTCTTAGAGCTATCCGTAAATAGAGTATCGATTAAGGATGCCGTAGCGATAGCATAGGAAGAGATAAAGCTAAAGAAGACGCGCGGAGAGAAAACCACCCTATTAGAACGACTCCTCGTAGAGAAAGATATACGAGATGCCTTAAAGAAGTCGATATCCTTATTAAAGGAAGAAACCGAAGATTAACCCTTTTATTAATTATTTAAAAGACCTTTTATAAGCATAAAAAACCCTATAGTAGTAGAGTCTTAAAAAGATTACGCGAATGTAAAGCGTATAACGCTAGCGGTTATTAAATCCGAAACATTTTCGTTATTTAGTAACGACGACGGAGACGAGGATATAGAGGTAAATACTAGAGGAGATACAATCGAGAAGAGGAATGTCTAAAAAGGGATATCGCCTAAGAAAAAGGGCAAGAAGGCCGCGAATATAAAAAGTCGCCGGGCGAAAGGGTGCCGAGTTACCGAGCTATACTATATTAAGTGCCTTAATAGCAGTATATAAAGGTTTAGCGATAACGAGGACGATACTACTATAGTCGAACTATATTATATATAGGAGGATGCGCGATTAAGCCGATGTATTTAATATAACTCGCGTAGTAACCTTTATAAACCTATAAGCTCTTCGTTCCCCCTTTAGTTAAGATGCAATCGCTAATAAAATTATAGGTGCCGGTAATAATATCCGGAGATATAGCTAATCTATGCGCTATTTAGACGAAGATAGCTAAGTTATAGACTACTTAGGACGAGATAGAGAGGAAGAAGATAAAGTCAATCTTTTACTAAGTTTATATATCGTTCGTAGCTATAATAACGGCCTACCGAGAGGAATAAGGGGTATTAGGTGCTAAACGTTTATATACGAAACGTCGTCTTAAGTACCGGCAGGCATCGATAGAGCGACGGAAAGCTATACGTAAGAATAGGGACTAAAAGCTTCGTCTAGTGATTAATAACGTAGGTTTTACCCTATAGCGGGTAGGACGAGAATATATATACGATAATTTATATAAAATAATCGAGGAAAGCGGTCGCTAAGGAAGGGGGGAGTAGTTAAAATATCTCCCTATTATTGCGGAGTTTACTAGCGAAATAGAAGTAAGAGACTTCTGCCGTATAGATATTAAGGAATAACGATAAAATAGCGGCGGAGTAGTAAGAGAAAAGTTAGGGTAAGCTAAAAAGAAGTTATTTCGTAATGCGTAATTTCCGCCGTTTCTTTAGCTGTATTTCTAAGTATTCGTTAATAAGTTCTTAGGCATTCGCTATATCGTCCTAAGCAACCTACTCGTTGTATTCGGCTAGCTAACCTTCCTATTTTACTAAGTAGTAGGTAACGCCTTTCTTCTTCTTATAGTCCTTAATTTGCTAGACCGACTATTCTCCTTCGGTATTATCGAGGTTAGGCATCGGCAGTAATTCGCTAGGGTGTTAGTTAGTAGCCCGTTCTACCTACGGCTTAAGAAGACTAATATAAAACATATTATAAAGCCGGTCGTATTTCTCTAGTAGGGCTAGGGGGTACGCCTGCTTGCTAATAGCTTAAAGGACCTTAAAAGGTCTAATATATTTAGGTAATAACTTCCTTCTTTAGTCCTTAAGGCGTAAGTTCTTTATAGAGAGTCCTACTAGGTCCTTAACCTTAAGGGTAAGTGGCTTATAATAGAGGTTATAGAATTTCTTTTGCGACTCGATAGCTTATCGCTAATAAGTCTCTAGCTTTTTCCTTAAGTCTGCTAATTCGCTAATACAAGCTCTCGCTTTAGGTACTCCCCTACTAATAGCATCGTCCGTAAGGTAGATATAGTAGTCTAGTTAGTATCTAAATAATGCCTTATTAAGCGAAAAGCCTATAGTTGTATTCTTCGTATTATTGCAAGCGAACTAAGCCTCTTATAGTAGTCTAGGCTAGTTATTCTATTCGGCATTTATATAATACCGAAGGTAGTATTATAGTATCTAATTTACCCGTTTAGTCTAACCGTCGGTTTATAGGTAAAAGGCTATCGATAACCTACGTTTTATCCGTAATATATAATAGAGGTCTAACTAAAACTTACTAATAAATAGAGATCCTCTATCGGAAATAATGCCTTTCGGTACTCTATAGATAAGCTTAATCTTATAATAAAAAGCCTTAGCTAACTTAGGCGCTATTATTGTCTTAGAGACCGCGAGAAATACGCTATACTTAGTATATTAGTTAATAATTATTAGTATTACGTTAACTTCTCTACTATCGAACTATAACTCCGGAAAACCGGTAGTAAAGTCTATAGAGACTTCTTCCTAAGGTCTTATAGGAATAGGCAGCGACTTAAGGGCGCTGTATAGGCGATGCTGCTTTAGGACGGCGCTTTAATAGATATAATATAAACGTACGTAGCTATTTATATTACGAGCTATTCCTTCCTAAAAGAATTTCCAGGATAGGAGGTCTTTCGTATAGGCTATTCCAAAGTATCCCGTAAAGGGATCGTCGTAGTAGAGCTAAATAAGCTCTTGCCTTAAGGCAACCTCTACGGGCACTACGAGTTTTCCCGAATGTAAAATAAGTCCGTCTAGGCTTAATAACTAAGGACTTACCCCTTCTTCTAGGGTACTTTCGGCCTACACTCGCTGTATAGTCTACGTATCTTCCGCTTAAGTCCTCTTAAGGAGCTTAAAAAGGGGCTCGGAGATATTGCTCTTATAGACCCTTTTATAACGAGCTGCTAACCTAGCTAATTATCTTTAACACCGTTGTTTATAACTCACGATATCTTTAACCTAAGTAGCTAACTTAGCGGGACTCGTTCTTAAATGCTAAGCGATCGAATCTTAAAGAGCTCGTGTATTTTCGTTACGTAAAGATATCTCGTTAAGCTTAGAGATAGTAGAGACTTAAGAACTCGTCTCGAGGTCGCTTTTTATAGAATCTATAGCTATATACACCTGCCGAATAACTGCTAACTTTTGTTATAGTTCCGGGAGTAGCTTTATAAACGGTAAGGCTTTACTTATAAATTCTAGCTTCCTTAATAAAGCATCGGTAGGATTTAATTTACCGGCTCGGTATTTAATCGTAAAATCGAAAGGAGCTAGGTATATATACTAACGTATTTATCTTCTATTAAGGGATACTTGCTTTATAAAGCCTTAAAGATTTTAGTAATCTAATAAAACTTTAACGGTATTCGCCGCCTCTTTAACGTAGTGTCGCTAGTGTTTAAATAACTTAACGATAGCAAACATCTCTTAATTAAGGGTGCCGTAGTTAAGCTTAAGGCTAGTAAATTTCCGTAATTAGAAAGCAATCGGATAATAGTAGCTTTTATTATCGGGCTACGAAAGAATACTAGCTATTGCGAAAATTAAGGCATTAGTCTTAATGCGAATCGGTCTTTAAGGGTCGAAGTATCGGAGAAGTAGGGCTATTATAAAGGCGTTCTTTACGGCGTAAAACGCTATTAATTCGCTAGTATTTAGCTATACTCGTCCGGGCTTTCTTCCCTTAACGCTCCTCTTTAATAACGCAGTAAGAGGGGCAATAATGCTAGAGTATCCTAAAATAAATCGTCGGTAATAATTTATAAAACTAAGAAAAACTTAAACATTATAGAAAGAACGAGGTTCTTCCTAATTTATAATAGCCTTAACGTAGGCTAGGTCTATTATAACTCCGTTAATAGATAAGATAAATCTTAAAAACTCTAATAACTGCTTATAGAAAGTGCACTTCGATAAATTAGCGAATAGCTCGGTGTTCCTTAGTCGTTTAAGGACTTATTGTAAGTATTCTATATACTCTTCGTAGGTCTTAAAAAAGATTAAAATATTATTAAGGTAGACGACGTAAATAGTATCTACGAGGCCTTTTAGAGCTTAGTTAATATATAACTAAAATATAGTAAGGGCGTTAGTTAATCTAAACGGTAATACTAAATACTTATAGTAACTATAGCGAGTACGAAAGGCTGTCTTTTATTTATCCCCTCCCTTAATCCGGATGCGTTAGTATGCGTTTTTTAGGTCAATCTTCGAAAAGTACTTAGCCCTTTAATAACGGTCTATAATCTCCGAAATAAGGGGGAGTAGGTAGCGATTCTTATCGGTAATGCTATTAACCCCCCGGTAGTCTATATAAAGGCGCAAAGTGCCGTCTTTCTTAGGTATAAAAAGGATAGGAGCCCCGGCCGAACTCTTAGATTTCTAAATAATACCACGCTTAAGGGACTAATCTAACCACTCCTTTAGAACCTAAAGTTCGGATTAAGAAAGAGGGTAGATAGGTCTAAAAGGCGGCTTAAAGTCGGGCAATAGGTTAATCGTATAATCGGTGCCTTTCTTCCTTAGCAATAAATCGGCCTCGTGCTTAGAAAACACGTCTTTAAAGTCTAAAAGAGTCGCCGGTATTTCCTCCCCTATTCGCTTAGGGTTCGCTAAGTTATTATCTTTATCGGGAAATAGCATAAAATTTAGGTCCGGTATAACTGCATAGACCTATGCTTTATTCCGACACTTATGTAAAGATTTCTACGGTTAGCGTAATAATACCTTAGAAAGTTAGTATTTAAACTACTAAACGCGCTTAAAAAGAACGAGATAAATATATTCCTAAGAAAGTGCGGGCATGCTAAGTAAAACTAGTGCGTCGTCGGGTTTTAATCCGTTATCGACGCCGATATAAGGGCGAATGACTGTCTTTTCCTTATAGCGACTATCTTAGAGTTAGATAGAAACTTCCTAGACTCTATATCGTCTTATAAGCGTATTCCCGACTACCTTTAATTTAAGGGTTAATAAAGGAAGCTATCGTAGCCCTTATTTTTAAGCAAAATTTATATCTACTAGATCTACTTTACTACCGTAATCGAGATTAACGATAATTTCATAAGGTATTTGCCCTAATAGCTTTCTAGTAGTATATAGTCTCTTAACTACCTCTACCTATAGCTTAGTCGAAGGAGAGGCATTTACTTCGACTTTTAGGCGTTTCCTTCCTTCTTCGTCGTCTCTAAATTAGCTACGGCTCGGTTAGCTTTCGCTATCGCCTAGCAATCGGCTTATATATAGCCTAGTTTCTTATAATACTAATAAATAATTATGCCGGATTAGCTTTCGCCGTTTCTATACGAATTTCCTCCCCGGTTATTACTATAGCTATTCCTACTATATCTATTCCTACTATTGCGACTATTACGACTATTTCCTCGGCCGTTCCTACGGCCGTTGCTACGACCGTTTCTACGGCTATTTAAGGTCGATCTAGCGGCGTCGGAATCTTAATAGTTATTAGTAGATCTATTTCGGCCTTTACGTCGGCGATAGCCTATCGAACGGGAGCCTCTTGCCCCTTAAGTAGAGGTCGACTAGTCGTTAGTTAGCTTTATAGGGCGCTTTTTATTTCCTAAAGCATCCTAGAAGCGTTAAGCGAGTTAGACTATCTCCTTACGAGTATTATCCTAAATAGACGCTAAATAAAGGGAGATTTAGTCCTAAATATCGGGACGTAACTTCGTAAAAAAGGAAAGTATATGAGTTTTTTCTAGCGGACGTTTTAGGTATTACTTAAGGGAATCTAAGTAAAGACTAAAATCGAGGGGGGACTAACCCTCTCGTTAGCGTGCTTCTTATAGTTACATAGCTAAAAGAGTCTCGCGATTAGTAGTATCTTTAATTAAAATTAAGGTCTAGTTATAAAAATTATCTTAGTTAGTGCGAAGTAATTCCCTCTCTATAAGGAGCTTTTCGTCGAGGTATCGCCTTTATCTCGCCTTATAGTCTATATATATATAGTTAAGGGTATATAAGATTTTATTCTTATTGCGCTTAAAACGACGTAAGGCAGCGATAAAGGTATCCTTAAGATCGCTAATCTAATCGAGACGTTTTCGAGGGTTAGTCGGTTATAATAGCTAAGGAATGTTTTTTATTTTAATTTCCCTACTACGACTTTCCCTCGATTCGGTTAACTATCGGCGACGTTTATATAAGTCCTTGCCGAATAAGTTACCCTACTGCGAAAATTCCTCTCGAAGTTCCGCAATCCTATCTCTTAATCTTTTCTCCTCTTTAAGCTCTACGGCTCTTACTTAAAGAGCTACGAGGACATCTATACGCGGAGGGGTAGGTCGTAAAGGGCCGGCTTGCGTTTAACTTTGCGAGGGGATAGATCTCTACTTAATCCTCTTAGATTCGCCCTATTAGAATCGCCCTACGTATAAATAGAAACCTTATACCTTACTATAACTTTCTAATTCTTTATGTATTAGCAATAGCAACCTAGAAGATAACCGAAGACTCTACTATAACTCTTTCGATAGCTATACGATAATATAATTATACTATATAAAGGAGAGCTTCTAACTATTATAAGAAGACTAGAATGCCTAGATTAAAAAAAGAAGAATACATATATATACGCACACATATATATAGATAAAAAAGAAGAAAGAAAACAACGACCGGATTTAAAAAGCATTACTTTATAAGAAAAATCAGAAAAACATATACAACACACGATAAATAATAAAAACAATAATAATATTAATATATCTAAGATATTTAACACGACTTCTGCCTAGTAGGGGCTTCCCGCTATAGGAGAGACATCGTCGACCTCTAGAGACTACCCTACCTTAAAGGGTAAGGCTACTATATAGTAGCCTATGCTCGGGATTAACGAGCTATCTATAGTTATAGGTAAGACAATTGCCTAGCAGAATAACGGTCTCTTTAGAATATTACGGTAAGGGAAGCTTCCCCCTATTAGTAAGTTTAACGGTAAGAACGTAATAAAATTCATCGAGAAATTTAAGAGGGAGATGCGTTTTAATAAGGTTTACGAAGATAAAAAGATCGATTAGTTTAAGGGCTACGTCTCTACTAAATAAGCTCCGACCGTAAAGATCCTTACCGACGGTCTTCTATAGGACGAGGCAAAGAGACGACTTCTTAAACACTACTATATATACGATATTAAGCAACTCGAGACCGCTAACGATCGACTTAACTATTATAATATAAAGAGACCCTCGTCTATCTCTAAAGTTACGGAATAGCTTAGCCTCTACTTATACCTTTAGCGTAAGGCCTAACCTAATAGATAGACTTAGGCTACTACGCAATCGCATTTTATCTACCGCGCTATGCCTAAGGATTTAATTATTAGTATCCTAAAACGTAATAAGATAACTTTAGATGCTTTCTTAAGGTTGCCCTACGAAGACATTATTGACCTGATTAATAGCTACTTAGCCCTACGATAGGACGTTAAAAGAAGAGATATAGCTTTAAAGGTGTATAATTAAAAGCTTAGGCAGACTAAGGAAGAGCAGGCGACTTCCCTTAAGGATAAGGAGGTAGGCATAATAGAGCTTCCTACCGATAAGCCTAATGCTAAACCGCCTAAGGAAAAAGCTACTACCTCTACGGAAGACATTACTAAGAAGGAAGATATTTACTAGCCGATATAAGACTTAACTAAGGCCTTTTAAGATATAACTATTAACTTAAACCGCTAGAATAAAGCTCTTATAAACCCTATAGAGAGGGAATTACGCCGCGTCGGTTCTAAGAGTTAAGGAAGAGGTGGTTATTACTCTAGCACGATGAATACCCTTAGATTACACTAGCCGACGAACGATAAGTTCTACGTAAACTTCGTTAAGACCTAGAGGTGCTTCTACTATAGAGAACCTAGACACTACCTAGACTAATATCCTACGCTCTAAGCTAATTATATAGCTAGCGTTATTACTTATAATTCTTCCTTAGGAGTTCTCGCCTTTAGAAGACCGAAAGACATAAGCCTAATTCCTCCTATGTTAACTAGTAAGTACACGAGGCCTAGATCTTACATTCGGAGGCTTATCGTTTATTAGGCTAACGTATAGCCTAGATGCTTTATAACTCCGCTAATTGCCTAAGTTAAAGCGTTATTTACGCCTTCTTACTAGGATTAGATAGTAAATAAGAAAGAAATCGCTGCGATAAATGCCTTTTAGAAATACTCTTATCCTTAGGAGTAGAAACCTTACGACCTTATCGGGACCGACGTCGCGACTAAGACCTCTATGATTCGATTTTAAGTGCCTTAGAAGGAAGGAGGAACGGATAATTAAATACTCTATTCGGCTATATAAGTTAATACCTAAGAGGCAAAAAGACGACGAGTCGATAGAAATAACGTAGACTCTTAGGAGGATACGACTACGAAGACTATTCCCGTTAAAACTTTAGTCTATTATAAATATAGAACGGAACCCGGAAAGAAGTTTAATATTATAACGGACGAGATCGTCTATAATATTATATTAAAGAAGATATTAATCTCCCTATAGACCCTAGTTGAGTTTCTGCCCTTAGTTAGTTCTAAATTAAGCGCAAAATGCATCGATAAAGCCTAAGGCATTAAGACTACGTAATTCTAATACCTTAAAGAGCTAGCTACTTCTCCCCCTATTTTATAGGCAGTCGCCGTAGAAATCCTAACCGACGACGAGGAGGAGGAAGGATTAGACCTTCTAGGTTACTTATAAGATAACTACTTCTTAAAGGAGTAACCCTACTAGGTCCCCGAATTCCCTTATAGGGACTAGGGATTCTTCCTAAAAGACAAACCCGACACTTACGAAGTAAGCTTAGCACGGACAATAATAACCTTATGCGCTATAGTAGGAAATAAATTAGGGATTAAAGACCTAAGCCTGCTTAGATTCGGACCCTTCTACCGACTAAAGACCTAGATAAGAGGATTTAAATACGTATATTAAGATTAAATCTTAATATTACTAAGAGGACTATGCCCTATCGAGGGAATCCCTATAGTAAGGATCTTTAACTATTCTAGGCTTATCTATAGCGGACCCGACCTAATTAATGTCTAGTTCGTGACTGAGTTTTAACATTAAGGACGAGCAGTAGACTAGCGCCTATAGATTCCTTAAGAGATCTAAAGGCTCTATAATAGACGCTAGATATAGAGAGAACGACTTAAGGAACTCGCTATAAGCGTTATCTCCCTTTAAGCCTCGATATTAAAGGACTTATCCCTATTGTCCGAGCTAAGCGGGACACTAAGCGGTATAGGAAGCGCCTTTCGAGCCTAATTCGCTAGCCTACCTCGTGCTTCTATACCTACGCTAGTCATCGATTTACCCCTACGGATATAGGTTATCGCCCCGACCTCGCGACCGACTATTATACCTAGCCTACGAGCAAAGACACCTATCCATCCTAAGTAAGGACTAGCGAAGCTAAGCACGCCTTAGAAACGCAGATAGGGAATACGGAGCGACCTTAACTAGATAACCTCTTTTAAGAAAGGAATCGCTAAGGTCCCTATTATAGGTGCCGGTGTCGATAGGTTAGGCATATATAAGAACTATATCGAAGATAAGCAGGGATGCAATAGCTTAGGCCGACTAAGAACGGCTAGTCTAGCGATAACCCTCGGTCTCCGGGAGTTATTAGGCAAAGCAATTAGACCGTACGAAAGAGTCTAGGCGATAAAGGAGGGAGCGAATTAGTTTATTTCCTTAATGCCCCTAGAGATTATAGGAGTCGAAGCATAAACTAAGATATATAACGAGGTCGAGCGAGACTTAGCTAGACCGAGCACTTAGGATAGGAAAGATGCCCGAAACGCGAGAGCATAGAGGAGGAGGCAAGGCTAAAAAGCCCCGACATTAGTCGCGCCTTTGTTAGAGATAGAAGGGCGCTAGGGAGGATTTTAGCGGGGCATTTCTCCCCCCCTATTCAATAAGGGGGAAAAAGAGGGTTATATAACGTACTAGCATAACCTAGGCGTATAAAAGGGAAGGGAAAGGAGGAAGCTTTTAATTATATACATAAGATTAATATAATATAACTAAATTAACTTAATTTGCCCTCTTAAAGATTTAACGATTTCTCCTTAAGGACTTCTACCTATAAATTATTAAAGAAAGACGATTATTGCCGTATAGCTTCTACGACACTCGCATCTAGTTAGTATTAGCATAATTAAATAATCCTAAAAATACGAAGAGACTAATCGAAATAGGAGCCCGAAAAACATAATTTAAGAGATAACTCCCCGAGTAGGATATCCTAACTTACACGGAAATCGACTAGCCGAGGCTATAACACAACTACCCTACGAATTTCTGCTATTCTTCGTAACCCTTAGTATAGCGACTGCTGCGCTTGCTTTAGGGTGTGTGCCCTTTCCTCTGTTAAAACGGCTCCCCTAATCTTTCCTACGTTATAGAGGCAAATAACTATTAACCCTACGAGTTATCGGTTTAACGATAACTATAGTGGTTTAGTTAACCTACGCATAGATGCTATAATCCCTAACCCTAACCTTAAGGCATACCTTTACGTTTCTCTAGCATACGTCTTAAACGAGCTAGTTAATATAGATCTTTAATAGAAATTTACGAAGCTTTAGGATAGCATAGAGAATTATACCGGCAAGCCCTACGACCTATTCGATAATAAAATCCGCTAGTTTATAGGCATTTATTATAGCATTAATACTACACCCGGTTAGTTCTATAGGCTGCTCCTACGAATTCTTATAGGTCGCGCGTAGGCGTACTACCTTTAATATTTTATATAGACTACTACGTTTAAGGCCGTATACGATAGCATTAAGGAGCATTTTAATATAGAGGTAGATAAGGCTTAGTACTTTACCGACTAAACCTTTATCTCGTTTAATAAGCTACGCACTTAGAATCCTATATTATCTATATAAGATATCCTATAGCTACTCTTTAATAAGCTTTAGTTATATTAACGAGCTCTCGGCGGTACCTTCGTCGGTAAAGACTAGCTACGAGCGACGGTTATTAAGGCATACCGTAATATTCCCGAGCTTATATAAGCCCTATTTCGACCCTCTAAGCATATTAAGACCTTATTCTTAGAGCTCCGCTTATCCCTTAAAATAAGCCTAACACTTGCTAATCCCGGTTAATTCCTAACTAAGGATATAGACTATTCTAACTCGGAAGCGATATACCTAGACCGTAGGTATACTAATCACTAAGGCAGAGGAGGATACCGTAGCTATACGCGAGGCTCCGGACGAGGAATTAATCGTAGCGGCTACCGTAGTTATTCTAACTAAGGTTATAGAGGACGAGGAGGCTACTAGACTAACAATCGCCCTTAGAGCAAGAAGTGCTTCGTCTATAATAAGGAAGGTTGCTAGTCGACTAAGCATAGCGCCGAAGAGAGGCAGAAGGCGAAGGACTAATACCTAACCTAATGTTACTTCTAAGGAACGCCTTCTATTAACCTAATAGCATACGTAATAGAATATAAAGGTTACGAGATTAACGATTCGATAGACGACTAAGAGGTTAAAGAGTACTAAGATAACCCCGCTAATACCGAATAATAGTAGGCAACCTAAATGCTCTATTAATAAGCGTTTACTTATCTCTTTATAGGCGAAGATATATTTAGCATAGAATAAACAACGCCGGCTTTATAGTTTCTTATTAACGATAGGTACTTTAGGAAGCAATTCTAAGGTATCCTAATTAACACCGGCGTTGCTAAGGTATTAATAGCTAGTTAGGAATAATATGTCGCCTTTTAGCGAGAGAATCCTAACATAAAGCTTAACGACTTAATAGCTAGCTAGGCCTCGATTAAGTTCGGAAATAGCGATGCTATTAAGTCTCCCGGCTTATTAGCAGTAGAAATACCGTTAGGAAGGATTACCTTCTATATGCTTACGTCTCCGACCTCTTTCCTCTTTTGTCTCGCGGATATAGATCGTTTAAATATATATTAAGATAATATAACGGACGTTATTCTTAGCAAAAATAAAGGGATCTCGCTCCTAATAGTCCGTAAATAGGGCTACCTTTAGTTCTTTCTTAGTAGGCAAGAATAAGCGATTTCGTTCCTAGTAGAAAGCGAACTCTAAACCCTTTATCGTCGTTTCGGCTACCCGGCAGTTATAAGACTATATTACTTACTAAGGCAAGCAGGCTATAAGGTATTAGTTAATAAGCTCGAGAGTATCGCGAAGTATTATTATTATTATTAACTATACTCTTAAGCCCTACGTCGATTTAAGTTTACTTTAAAGGACGATTAGGACTTTAACTACGAGATTATCGTCGACGTAATGCACTTATACGAACGCCCTATCCTTTACGTAGTTAACTTAGCAACGGCCTTTTAAAGAGCGCGTTTCTTGCCTTTAATATCTATAAAGGATATATAAGAAATACTTCGAGCTTTATAGATTAATACCTATCTTAGCCCGCTAGATACTATTAAATATAACGCTAAAACGAACTTTACGTCGTTAGAATTCCGTAATAAAGCTAAGTTTATAGGCATTATATATAAGTAAGTTTCTGTAGAGGCATATTAGTCTATCGGGAAAGTCGAAAGATATTACGCTCCGCTCCGCCGTGCCTTCGATATTATATATGCCGAACTTAGCAACGTAACTTTAGCCAAAGCGATACTTTAGATAGCTATAAAAGCAATTAATAATACGGCTAGCCCTTAAGGATTAGTGCTAATATTGCTTATGTTTAGCGCCTATCCGCGTATAACGTTAGACTCTCCGCTATTATTAATAATAACGAAAAGAGCTACTATAGTCTATAAGGCAATAAGGATATTGCGTTAACTTACTATAGAGCGGTAAGTTAAAGAAGCCTTATAGGCCCGAAATAGCCTAAAGATAATAGATATTCTCTCCCTTCCTTTGCAAAGTAAAGTTCGGGTATAGAGAGAGAAAAACGGCTAGTAAGGCCTATTTAAGATTGCTTATATTAACGGCCACAATGTGATAATTAATACGATTAATAGACCTTAAGTCCTTCGTTTAATATTAGTATAGCCCTACAACCGTGATAAAAGGACCGAAGATGTTCTATCTCTACGTCTTAAAGAGGATTTATTAAAGCCGATTTAGTAGTTTAATCCCCCTCGACTAGACCCTCCGGCACTACGTAAGCGTAGACGACCTCTAGGTTCTAAGAATAGGCTAAAGCAATTGATTATAGAGAATATAGCTCTTAGATTCGTTATTCAAAATAATCCTATATACGCCTTCTTTATTAAGAAAGAAGAGGACGCGTACGCGTTAGCCCTTAAACTACGTGATAATAGCATTATTATAACTCCCGGCGCCCTATTTAAGGAGGCAGACAATTAGGAAATCGACGACCTCCTTATCTATAGAGTCTTTAGTTTCGAGAAATATAATAAGGCAACGCACGGAGGATATCGGATCTTTAGCTTACGTATAGTTCGAGAAGTAAAAGGATAAGACATAAAGCTATACGAGAAATTAAGGCTCGTCGTTTAAGGTCACAACGACCGTAAGAAGTAGTGCTTATTAATAATATTACTAACGATCTAGCGCGTTAGCTAAAGGCTAATACTTATAATCGCGCCTGCATTAATGCGAGACTACGGTATAACTTTATCCCTTTGTGATATAACGTAGGCCTACCCGTAGGCTACGGCAAGGCTCGCACGAACTATCCTAACGCACCTGCCTAAGGAATTAGTACATAGATACCCGAAAGGGACTATTATTCGCGTTATCCGACCGCTATACGGAATCGCGGAATCTAGTGTTTACTAGTTCTATATATACTAAGGTTATTATATTAAGTAGCTTAATATATCGACCTCGACCTATAACTTATGCCTACTAATAACTAATACGGGCCTTAAGATATTAGGCATCCTAGGCATTTAGATAGACGATATACTTATCCTCGGCATACCTGCTTTCTCAGCCGCGGAGGAAGCTAAATTATAAGAGGCTAAGTTCCGCGCTAAGCTAAAGACATTAATAATAGCTAGCTCTATTATAGACTTTAACGGCGCGAAAGTCATACTATAACCTAACGGAGACATACTGCTATAGCAAAAAGGGTAGGCTATACGCATTAACACAATTAATACAATAGCATCCGACAGCCCTTAGAGGTGCCTAAAACAACGGGCCTAAGGCAGCTATATTCTATATATCTATTAGCTAGAAGCATCCTTTAATATCTCTATTATAGCATAAGTTTACGAACCTAAAAAGAAAGACTATAAGATACTAAACAAGCGTCTCTAATAGCAAAAGGATAACTAAGATCGTAGACTAAAACACGTCCCGATAGACCTATTAATAGCGAAGCTAATAGTCTTTACGGACGGTTCCTTTATAAATAATAGAGACCTATTATCGCAACTCGGTTTTATTATTGCTATAGTTACGAGAAAAGGACTAAGACTAAATTCGATATTACCGGCAATATTATTTATTAGAGTTCTACGAAGTGTAAGCGCGTAACCCGTAGCGTGCTTGCATCGGAGATCTACGGTATAGTAAATAGTGTCGATCTCGGCTTCGTTATAACTACTACTAGAAGGATAATTACGAAATACCTCTAGATTCTACCTCTCCCTTTAGTGATTTATATAAACTTATACTCGCTTTACGAGAGCCTTTTAAAACTAAGGATAACTAAGGAGAAGAGGCTTATGATTGATATTATAGCTTTTCGCTAGTTATACGAAAGACTTAAAATCTCGGAAATCCGATAGATTAATAGCGATAATAACCCTACTAACGCGATAACGAAAGACGCCTTTAACCGGTCTCTATAAAGGTTTATTTACTTAAACAAATTGATAATTCGGATAGACGCTTTTGTTATAAGACCTTAATGGTTATATTGATTTTACACCTATAATACACCGGCTTTACTATATGCCGGCCCTTCTTTAGTACTGCTTCGCCCCGGCTACGTTATAGCCCGGACCTAATTTAATATTAGACTTTATTCCGCACTAGCCTATTTAATATAGCTAGTGCTATTTCCTTTATGCTTTTTGATTTTGTATAAGGGTTTGCGATTATAAAAGAAAAACTCCTAGTGTAAGAGTAGAGGTATTATATACTGCATATATAACTTATAGGAGGCTATATAACACACGCATACCTCCTTCCTAGCTAGGAACATATATCTATAGAATACACATAGTTTAGTTAACCCTATACAATAGACCCTATCTAACAATAGCTTTATTTAATATATAATTTTAAAAGTATAACGGAGCGGCCTATAATACTACTCTACCTTTCCTATTAATTAGTAAGCCTCGACGGGGATTTAGGTATAGGTAATACCGATTATACTAGCTTTATTACGAAACTTAGTTAATGCGAAGTTAGTGCCTGTATTATATCGAATAAAGTTATAGGGCTTAAGGTATATATTAATCTATAGTGCTTTAAGCGTTTCCTATATATCCTTAGCCGATATCGAGGGAAGGAATCGCGCTCCTTAGAAAGATATCGCTATATCGACTATATATAGCACTAAGCGAGTGCTATCTCTAACTTCTAAGTCTATTATATTAATAATAACCTCGAAATTAAATTCCTAGTTACTATTTAAGATAAACTTAAACCTTTAAGGTGCCGGCGTATAGAGCTAATAGTAATAATAGAATTTTAAGATATCCTTTAGTATTTCTACTAGGATATCGTTATACCTTACTTATTTTAATAGGTAATAAAGCCTATTAACGGCCGGGTAGCTAAAACGGCGGTATAGCGTATGTATTTCGGCTTTAGTTAAAGAGTGTTGCTATTTATACGGTAGGAAATCTCTATCTATATAGTAAACCTACTTTTCCGGCGCGCACCCCGCGCGCCTATGTCCCGCTACTAAAATTGAGTGTAGGTATATAGCGATTAAGAGAGCCGCGTAAATTGTACGAAAAACACCATACTATACCGCAATCCACCCGGACACGCAGTAGGGCACGCAGGAGGGCACGCAGCAGGGCACGCAGCAGAGGGCACGCAGCAGGGCACGCAGTAGGGCACGAAGCATACATTAAGGAGCCGTACACACAGTAGAGGGCACGCAGTAGAGGGCACGCAGCAGAAGGCACGCAGTAGGGCACGCAGCCGGGCATAAAGCATACATTAAGGAGCCGCACACACAGTAGAGGGCACGCAGTAGAGGCACGCAGTAGAGGGCACGCAGTAGGGCACGCAGTAGAGAGCTAGGCATATACGTTATTTAAGCTCTTTGCGCGCGCGCGCTTATTAAATTGAATTAAGGCTAGGCACAATTTGCGCGGCCCTCTTAATTGCTATATACCTCTACCTAATTTTAGTGGCGGGACATAGGCGCTAGGGGTGCGCGCCGAAAAAGTAGAGATTTCCTTAGTTTACCGTATAAATAGAGATTTCTTACCGTATAAATAGCAATACTTATAATTAAAAAGGCGACTACTTTCTCTTCCTTACCGAAGAAAAACTATAGATAGCCCTATTTACGAGTAATAGGGTCGTTAATACCTAGACCGACGATTATATCGGTAGTATTATTAAAGTATACGCTTAAGCGGTCTATATTAGCTAGGCAAAGGAGGAAGGGAGTCGTCGTTCTTAGTATGTAGAACGTAATACGGCCGATAGGGGTCTTAAGAGCGATAGAGCTAAGGGAACGTATATCTTCGCCGCTGCTAAATTTAATATATGCCTAGCCGGCGGTTAATTCGTCGAGCATAACGGAGGGGTCTTCTCGTTCTAGGGCGAGATATTAGTCTTAGCCTATAGTAGAGACTATAGCTACGCTAGTATCGGCGAGAATACCGTGGAAGCGGTCCTTTAAGTAACGGTCGAAGACGAATTACGTAGCCGGGACGCTTAGCTAGTCTATCCCTTATGCGTTTTCGCCCGTGATTAAATAGTAAAACGACTGCTAGCATAGGATTTATAAGGCTTACTACTTAGCCGGTACCTTATCGTTATTACGCTTATTGTTACGCTACTTGATAGCGGCTTAAGGAGCTTTATTACCTTTATATTCGGTAAGATAGGCCTTGAATCCTATACTAAGGTTGCCGGTTAAAAGGTATTGCGTATAGTATTAGGCATTAGACCTAGCCCGTTTCGCCGCTAAACCTCTTAAGGTCGGTTATATAAGAATAAGTTAGGGCAAGGGCGAGATTAAGGGCAAAGGCTTAAGCCTAGGCCGCTTTACATTCGGTAAGAATAAGGATAAAGGACGTAGCGTAGTTAAGCTACCGCTAAAATTCGCGGGCTAAATTAGCCTATATAGCGGCGTGATTTTACGCAATAAGCGCTCTTATATCTAACTTAACGTAAGCATTGTTAAAGTAAATAAAGGCCTTAACCTATAGGGCGCGAAAATCGGGAGCAGCGTTCGCTTAATTATAGGCGAACGCGCTAAATATAGGCCGTAAGGCCTAAAGTAAGGTAGCGAGATACGGATAGTAGGAAATATAGTCGGTCTAAGGTGCTAGGTCGGCGGGAGTCGGCGGGGTAATAGCTAGGCTAGCGGATAGGGAATTAGTCTTTATAACGTAATTAGTTATTATAGATTAAATAAAGCAATAGGATAAAGGTAATAGGAGAGGGAAAAAAAGGGGGGGGGGAATCTATATAATTCGCGTCGAGACGGCGTATCTATACCGGGGAAATTCTAATAATTAAGGAAAGCTTAGTCGAAGGGGTCTGGTAAGGAGACAGGCTCGCGTCGCGAAGAGGGGAGATTATAAAAGAAAAGGGTAAGGTAGCGAGATTATTAATTAAAGGCAATAAGATAAAATAGTAGATTAAACTATAAGGAAACGAGCTTAAGAGGGGTATAGAATTATTATAAATCTACGAAGGGGTATAGCTATAGACTAAGTCTAAAGGTCTATATATACGATATAAAGGTTACGTAGGATAATATATAATATAACCTAATACTATAATAGTTATACTTTCGACGATTTAGTTTAATCTCTTCTACCTTACTAATCTATAATTAATCGTTAAATCACTAATTAATATTAGTTAGTTAATAAAATAAAAGGGGGTTATAAGCTAGTTAGTATTAGTCTATATCGAACGCTAGGCAGTCGGGTCCTCGACATTTAGGTAATAGCAATTAAAAAAGAAGAGAGGCTCTAAGGCTTAAAACAGCCTATAAGGAAGGATTAAAAGCTGCGAATAATGCCAATTACTAAGAATAATAGCTCTTGTCTTTTCCAATAAGGAGAGGTAACTAGTCTTTATATATAGGGAAATCCCTCGGACGAAAACAGCCGCGTAGACCTAAGGAAAGGGATAAAGGAAGGAGTTAGACGGAAAACACCGGTTAGGAATCAATAGATCGTATCCGTACGATAAATAGTTATATAGTTAGCTACAGTTAGTAAATAAAGAAATCAATAACGCAATAGTCTATAAGAAGGATATATAAATTCTACGGTAGAAGCCGTAGAAGGGAATTAGAATGCTATAGTAGAAGACTGTAGAAAGGAATTAGAATTCTACGGTAGAAGACTATAGAAGTGCGGGGTAATAATCCGTAGAAGCCTATAGAATTCTATAGTAGAAACATATAATACTTCTATATAGATTCTATAGATACTTCTATATGAATTCTATAATAGGACCGGGGATTTCCCGGTGGAAAGCAATAGGGGAAGACGGTAATATTAATATACCCCCTTAGCTAGAAGGAAAATAACTTCCGGCTAGTTAGAAAATATTATCAACTTCCTTATAGATCTTAGATAGAATATCCGTAAGTCGATCCTTCTTCCGATAACACGTAGGAACCTATTAAGCATCTTAAGAACGCTCTTAAGAAGATTAAAGCCTATAATAAATCTAACCCTTAGTTTTAAGGGAAGAGGAGTTTAAGGGTTTAAAGGTTTAACCCCCCTTAGGAAGGGTAATGTATTATAGAACCACTAATCTAGGTTCTTAGTTTACTTTCTTTTTTCTAAAATACGGGACGACTTAAGCACTAAGGGACTTAAGTACGGAAATACTTAGTACGAGAGTACCGGGGTACTTAGTACTTTAGTACTTAGTACTTTATGACTTAGCATAAAGATGTTCACCCCGGACTTACCTATTATCCGGTTATAGCCCTTTCTAGCCTAGGATACACCCCTTTTGCGAACCTAAGTCCTTTAGGACTTTGCTTCCTTAGGTATAGGACGTACCACGCAGCTACGGTCACGCCGACGATCTTATTAAGCACCCCTGCCTAATAAGACCCGATGATTAGCCCGATGCCCTGCATAAGGGACCGACACCTAGACTACCGGGAGCTATAGGCCTAATATAGCCCCCTCGGCTTTCGGGACCGATTATTCGACCGATCCTTCGCATAAGGAGGTCACACGACTTATGTCGTATGACCTACCTATATAACGTTATACACGAGGTGTATAAATAGACCTATATGACCTAGTTTAGTCTATAAGGGCTCTAGAAAGCGTTGCTAACCTAAGCATAAGGGAGGCAGCCTTCTTAAGGTCAGCCGACCTACACAGCCCCTACGCAGCCCCGGGGACCCGCATTAGTTCGGGGCAGTGTAAGGGATACGTGGCAGAAGGTGCTAGAAGGAAAGGGACGTACCGGGGCCGTCCGGACGGACGGGAAGAGCTATATAAAAGAAGTTTAGTCCGCCCTTCCTCGGGCTCTCCTTCCTTCCTTTCTTCTTTAGCTTTTATTATAGTTTTAGTTCAATTGCCTACTAAGCGACCTACACCTCTTCTAGTAGTGCTCTTAGTGTTCTAGCCTCGACTACCCCTACTTGCTTAGACTTAGCTAGCCGGTCTAGTATAAGTGACCCTAAGTGCTCCTCTGCTTACTATTCCGCCCCTATAGCTTTTAAGGATAAATAACGCCCTCTATTAGTCTTTAAATATTAAAGACCTAGTCCGGTTAGACTACATTCTGTCTTCTAACCGCTCTATTGCAAAGAGGCTGTTCTAGACCTTAAGGAGCCTATCGCCGCACTTAAATTAGCGCTTAAGAAGGACTTATAAGATTAAAGGGTAAGTTAACTTTTAACCCTGGAATAGACGCTTAAACTGCCTAATTAAATAGACCTCGCTAATATCCTTAAACCGGAAGACCCTAGCCCGGAAGATAGTATAGTTTTTGCTATAACGGATTGCGAAGCGCGCCTATATCGAGACTACATTCTACCGGTTCCTAAGAGCTTTAAAGAGACTATATTAAGACCTAATAGTCCTTTATAGATTATAGGGATAGGAAAAGATATTATAGGCCTTAAGGCGAAAGGGGTCTATAAGATTATAGACGAAAACACCGTCGACCTCGGAAAACATAGCACGATTCCGTTAATATAGGTATACGTATATAAATTTAATGCCTAGGGCTTTATAATTAAGTATAAGGCTCGCCTCGTCGTTTAGGGCGATTAATAACCGTAGAACGAGCTTATAGTTATAGCTTATACGCTAGCGGCCCGGACCTTTCGACTATTAATAGCCGTTGCGTGCTACTACGATCTTAATGCGAAGCAATACGATTTTATTTATGCCTTTTACAACGCAATTCTAGACGAGGTAGTCTATTGCAGACTACTAAACGGCTTTAAGCAGAAGGGGAAGCTTTAGCTGCTTCTTAGGGCTTTGTATAGTCTTCTGCGTTCCCCCTTATTGTAGTATAAGGAGCTCGCTTCCTTCCTCCGGGCCTAGGGCTTTATCGTTGTGATAGAGGACCCCTAAGTAATGCAAAACGGCAATATTATCGTCTTCTTTTATATTAACGACTTTATCGCCCTCTTTCGGAACGGATAGGAAGCTAGTTATTAGACGTTTTATAATGCCCTCGTTAGGGGGTATAACGTTAAGGTCCTTAGCGACTTAATGTGGTTTATCGGCATCGAGGTCATCCGGGACCGCTTAAATAGGAAGCTTTAGCTATCGTAAAAATCGTATATTAAGAAGATCGTATAGCGGTTTAACTATCTATCTTTATTAACTAAGCGCAAGCAGCCCCTCGGTTAGGAACCCCTTAAGCCGTTTAAAGAGACTGCTTTAAGCAACGACGTTTCCCTTTTCTAAGACCTAATTAGCTCGCTTCTTTATGCTATAGTTATTATTAGGGTTAATAAAGCGTATACGGCTAGGAAATTCTTATTATTCCTAACGAACCTAAGCAAGGAATATATTAAGCGGGCGAAAGAGGCTATTGAATTCCTATACAGGGATATTAACCGTATTATTAAGTTCGACGGGAATAGCTCCGCCCTTTGCGAGGCTATATTAGATGCCTTATTCGCGGATAATACGTATAACCGGAAGAGCACCTAAGGATACGCTATTAAGCTATTCGGTAGCCCCGTTGTATAGAAGTTAGGGAAATAAAAGACTATAATAACCTCGTCTATAAAGGCTAAGTTATTAGCTCTATCGCAGGCGTTAAAGGAGCTAATAGCCTTTTATCGGCTTTACGAAGAGACATCGCTATAGCTAGAAGGAATAGATTAAACCATCTAGTGCGACAACTAGGAGACTATTCGCCTCCTAACAAAGGAAATTATTACTCTTATTATAAAGCTCCGGCACGTTAATATCTATTACTATAAGCTTCGGAAATAGGTTTAAACCGGGAACCTCGACGCAACCTAGATTCCGATAGCTTAAATAGCCGCTAGTAGCCTTACTAAGCCTCTTTAGGGATAGAAATTCGCCGAGTTCTAGCGTTAAATCGGACTTATTAAGTTGCCCCTTCCTTACGATCCCCTTTCTATTTGCGATCGTTCCTTTATTTTCCTTAATTTAGTAGTCTTAATACTACTTATTACGAGGCTATTCTAATAATAGCTTTACTTATTATTATAATTCGTTTCCTTCGTCTTAGTTAGACTAGATTAAGCACCCCCTTTATTATACAATAGACTAATATAATTAGTGCACTATAGGGTTATCGAAAGGATAGGATACTGCTAGCTGCAATAAGGCCTAGGAAGGGAGTTAAGCCGGCTAATAGTTCTACTAGAGATTGACTAACTACCGGTTGTAAGGGCAAGTATAGTATAAAGTAGGTTTTTAACTATTAAATAATATGGAAAGTAATTACTTATCCCTTTTATTCCTAGGCCGGGGAAAATGCCCGTTATATACCTATATTGCTATCTAGGTTTTTACCGTAAAATCCCGGTGTATTACCGTAGCTTCCCTAGGGAATCTCCCTAATAATGCCTAATCGCGTATTACTATATATACGCGATCCTCTCCCTATATATGCCTTAACGCGATGATTTCCCCCTATTATGCGCTTTGTGTGTAATAGTAAAATCCCTATAATACACGTCGTGAAATAGCCGTAGAGTCGTGGCGTAATGCCGCGGTTTACCTATGCAGGATTTCACCGTGACATCACTGTGCTATAACCGTGAAATACCCGTGAAATGTCCGTGAAATATAGTAAGGCAATATTAGCGTAGTCCGGGGTTAACCCGCATCTATATAAGTACGTACCTATTAGGGTCCTATACCGTAACACCCTTTCCTTTCGTTTTCCCTTCTTTTTAAAACACTAATAACCCTCGTGTTTACCTATTATCCCGCTTATTAATAGGCCTTCTATAATCTCGAGACCTAAGGTATATTACATATAGTAATATATAACGGCTTTAGTACGTATAGGGCGGCGTTAGTATAATAAAGGAAAACGTAGTTTAGATAAGGTAAGAGGCTAGTAGAAGTCTCTTTTATAGTAACCTTAAACGACTACCTACTAAAATATATATATAAAGCTATTAGGCCGGGGAGGCCTAGGTACTTATAAATACCTACTCCCCTATCGGTCCTTAGATAAGATTAAGCAGAGCAATACATATATACTAAGATATATAAGACTTTATGCATTGCGCTAAAATAACTATATTAGTAATACCGTGCTAACTAATATCACTTATATAACATGCCGATGCATAAGCGGGGGTAGCGCGCAGCCGCTAAAAATACGACCGGGCCTAAAGTAGCGAATATAGCAAAAGTAGCAAAAGTAGCAAAAGTAGTAAAAGTAGTAAAAAAATCCGAATTAACGCAGGGTTCGAAGAAAGAATATTAATAGTAGTAGAAGTTATAGCTAGGTCTTAGCAAAAATAGACTTTGCTCCCGGGTTTATAACTATAAACATTACTATTATACTAACTAGGCAAAAGTAAGATATATCCCGACCGTAGACGTAATATAATAGCTTATAAATAAAATATCGATAGTTACTAATAGAGCCCGGATACGCCGTAAAATAGGGGTAAGTAACTTTACGGTTATTTAAAACTACTAACTACTATTTTTATATATAAAGCTATTAGCGCTAGTAGGTTTAAGTACTTATATAGACCTCTAGCTACGTCCCCCTTTATAGACTAAGACTTTATATATTACGCTTAGTAACTATAATAGTTATAAGCCCGGGATAAAGTCTATAGCTTTATAACAACGCTTTTTTTTAAGAGATTAAATCCTCCTCTTTATTAAAAGCCGTCGACTACTTTAGATTAAAGTCTTGCCTTTATGCTTAACGTATTCGTTTAAAGCTATTAAAGTCTTGCCTTTATTCTTAACGTATTCGTTTAAAGCTATTACTACTTTAATAATAATAAGTATTTATTACGGTATTAGGTTAAAGTATTGCTATAAGTATTACTATTTGCCTAAGTATAAATCTCTATTTGCCTAAGTAATACTTCGGGTATACACTTAACCCCCCCCCGCCTAGCCGCGCCTACTTAATTATAGTGCGTATGCCTAGCAGGCTATAGGCTAATTCTTCGTATCGCATCGTTAAATCGCATCGTTACGTATCTCGCCGTATCGCATCGCTCTAGCCAACAAGGCTCTAAGGCACGCAGTAGGGCACGTAGTAGGGCACGCAGTAGGGCACGCAGTAGGGCACGCAGCCGGGCACGAAGCATACATTAAGGAGCCGTATATATAGCAGAGGGCACACAGTAGGGCACGCAGTAGGGCACGCAGTAAGGAGCCGGGCATAAAGCATATATCGAAAAGCCGCTAAGCCGCACATATAGTAAAGGGCACGTAGTAGGGCATAAAGCATACATTAAGGAGCCGCACATATAGCAGAAGACACGTAGAAGATACGTAATAAAGCACGCAGCAAGCCGGGCATAAAGCATACATTAGGGAGCCGTATATATAGCAAAGGGCATACAGTAGAAGGCACGCAGTAGAGCACGCAGTTAGCTAGGCATAAAGCATACATTAAGGAGCCGCGCACGCAGTAGAGGGCACGTAATAGAGGGCATATAGCAGAAGGCACGCAGTAGAGCACGCAGCCGGGAGCCGGGCACAAAGCATATATTAAGGAGCCGCATATATAGTAGAGGGCACGTAGTAAAGGGCACGCAGTAGGGCACGCAGCCGGGAGCCGGGCACGAAGCATACATCGAGGAGCCGCGCACGTAGTAGAGGGCACGTAGCCGGGAGCCGGGCACGAAGCATATATCGAGGAGCCGCGCACGCAGTAGAAGGCACGTAGTAAAGGGCACGCAGTAAAAGGCACGCAGCCGGGAGCGAGCCGTAGACGGATATTTCGTACGTAAAGAACTATAAATACGCACTATATTTATATAGGCGCGGCTAAGCGCGGGGGGTTAGGCGTTTTCCGGGGTATACGCAGGCTATAAAAAAAATATCGCTTAGGCAAATAGAGATTTATACTTAGGCAAATAGTAATACTTATTGGTATTTGCACGGATATAAATCTCTATTTGCATAGAAGTTCGCTAAAATCTCTACTTTTTCTACTCGACCCCGCGCGCTTATATCCCGCTACTAAAATTAGGTAGAGTTATATAGTAATTAAGAGGGCCGCGTAAATCGTGCCTAGCCTTAATTTAATTCAATAAGAGGCAGAGCGCGAAAGAGCTAAAAGAGCTTAAATAACGCATGTTTAAAGTTATCGCGAGATACGCGTATAATCGGCCCGTTTATTAGTCCGGCCCGGACTATATAGCTTACCTAGCTAGAATAACCTCCTTAATAGACGGCGACGGCGACGGCGATAGCGACGGCGACGGCGTAGCTCTTCCGCCCCTAGCCCGTCTCCCTCGAGATCCCCTTGCCTATGTATTTACGCGTGCTCGCGATCTTCCCTATAACTACGACGATTGCATCTCGTCTACCTTATTTTATATGCGTGTGCGGCGTACGCTTGCGTTAAGTCGGCGGGGACTAGCCTAACTTAATCGCGGCAGCCGCCTCTATATTCCTCGTCCTCGTCCTCTTCTACGCTATAAGGCTGCTTATAAAGCTGCCGGTGCTCCTCGTCCTCTTCTACGCTATAAGGCTCCTTATAAAGCTGCTAATTCCTATTAATCGTCTTCCTCTTAGTGTTATAAGGTTAAAGGCATAGTTAGACTAGTATTCTTCGTAGCGCGAGGTTAGTCCTTAAGCGTTTGCACTATATTAGGGTTACGAATATAGAGAATTAGCTCCTTAAGGTCGTAGAGGTCGGTCGTTATTATTATTATTTATATAGACAAAGGGGCAAAGGGGGGGTCGTACTAAAGGCTTCTTAAGCTACTACCGGGGAAGAATGTTAAGCCTAACAAGCGGAAGCGGAGGGTTAGCTTTAAGGCGCTCGAGAATAACGTAGGCATAAGGAAGCCCCTACTATTGTATAAATCGCCCGGGATAATACGGCAGCGGGATTAGCTCCCGCGGCTCTTTCCCTAGCTCTAAGGGCATCGCGGCTATAGTAAGCCGGTGCTATATAGCAAGCATATTAATAGCCTAATATATAATCTAGAAAGTTAGCTTGCTAAGCTAATCCTAACCGCTATAAATAAGCCGTTGCCGTGCTTACTATCGGGCGGCCTCCTACTAATAGTAGCGCTCTTTATTCTCGATTATCTAAAGCAAGGCGGTATAGAGGTAAAAGAGGTATCCTATACCTATAAGAAGGTACGATTTAACGTCTTTATAAGCGGTCTCTATAAGGCTATTAACCCTTTAGCCGAAGTTACGATATATATTAATAAAGTAGGCAGGCTATTACTCCCGCTAAGGCATATATTCCTTCGAGATATACCTAATAATACGAGCCTAAAGCTCTCCGTAGGTCTTATCGAAAGTCTCCTATTTTGCCTTAAATTCTTCGTCCGTAGAAGCGTAGATTATAAGTTTCTAAGCTGCGAATATACTCTTACGGGTGTATTTATCGGCCGGAGAGGGGGGTGCGTTCCCTACCGCTTCTGCCTCTTCTGCCTCTTATTATATACGAGCTAGACCGGTAGTATCGTCTTTAGCATCCTTATTAGCCTTATCGTCGTCGTTATCGTCGTCGTCGTTATCGTCGTCGCAGCTAGGCTCCTTCTACCGTATCTTTATTCTCGCGTAGATATTAGAGTTAATATGCTATACGTAAAGCTATTGCTGCGAGGAAGGGAAAACGTTTAAGAGGGCGTTCTTAAAGGCCTTTTCCTTATCTATAATAATAATAGTCGGCTTTATAGCCTTAACCTCTAGTCGTAGCTCGTTAAGCCGCTCTACTAGCCACTAGAAGCCCTCCTCTTTTTCCGTATTAATAAGGCTAAAGGCGAAGTTAGCAACGGAATGCTAATCGGTAACTCTAGTGGCCTAGAAGAGAAATATCTTAAAGCGGTTAGTATTATATATATTATTAAGGCCGATAACCTTAGGGAACCGCTTCTATATCTTCTTATACTAAGGGTAGGTCTATAAGATAGCCTTAACCTTCCTACCGTTATTGCCGTCGCTATCGCCGTCGCTATCGCCGTCGCTATCGCCGTCGCTATCGCCGTCGCTATCGCCGTCGCTATCGCCGTCGCTATCGCCGTCGCTATCGCCGTCGCTATCGCTAGTACTATTGCTATCGGCGTTAGCGAGCTTAACGATATATTTAAGGCCGGCGTCTCGGAGGTAGGCGATAAAGGCTTAGGTGGTAGTCTTCCTACTAAAGGCTACGGCGCGGA
Organism: Ophiocordyceps sinensis; assembly: GCA_012934285.1. Lineage (NCBI taxonomy): Eukaryota > Fungi > Ascomycota > Sordariomycetes > Hypocreales > Ophiocordycipitaceae > Ophiocordyceps > Ophiocordyceps sinensis. The sequence continues at coordinate 9,316,212 of JAAVMX010000004.1, read as the reverse complement.
TCTTCTATTAATCGTTCTAGATATCGCGTTGCCGGAAGAAAGACTCTTTAGCAGTTAATTCCCTAAGAATTAACGTAATCTCGCGGGCGGGAACGGCTTAAAGCTTTAAAAGCCTACTCTTAAGCTCTGATTGCGCAATAGTTCGTCGACGATATATATTATACGCTAAGGGGTTAATAAATTGCCTATAATTATGCTAACTATTATAAGTAACGCGAAAGGTCTACTTTTAGTCTAAGCGCTTAGTTACCGAGGCATAAATCGTAACGGGGTAGTTAAGCTTTAAGGAGGAGGTTTTATAGAGCCTAGCGCTTTTCGAGGCTCGTTAAGGCCTACGATCGTAAATAAAGGTAACGTTAGAAAGAACTACCTGCCCGTTAACCTTACGCTTATTAGAGCTATTTATCTTTACGATAGCGGCGCTATTCTAGTAGTAAAACGTCTAAAGGAAGTTATATAGCTTATCGTATATATTAAAGGTTAGTAATAGCGGTAGGCGTAGAATTGCCGGGCTATCGTAGGTATTAGGCTCGTAGGCGTTCGGGGCCTCTTCGTCTTTGTCTTTAGGAGGCTCTTTAATAGGCTGTAAAGAGGGAATTAAGTCTATCGTAAAGGCTTTACTTTACGTAAGAATACGCGATATAGAATTAAGGATGGAAAATTAGGCTAGGGCCGATATACGCAGGCCTCTTAATTACTATATACCTATACGGAAAATGCCTAATCTATAACGCATTGCGAAAAGTAAGCCGGACGTAGGAAGAGATATAGCCTACTAAAGATTAGCGCGTACGATCTCTTATACTATCTTATATTCCTATTAGCTATATTCTCACCGCCTTTCACTTTTTTTACGCCTTTCGCCTATATATAATTATCGTAACGGCTGCTATATTGCGATATTATTATTATCGTTGGAAAAGATTCCTTTATAAGCCGCTGAGTCCGCGAATTAACGGTCTACCGCCTAGTGTTAGGACCGGGTCTAGACCTTACGCTTTCTCAGCATATTGCTTAAGGCCCGCCGCGATAGGCTGCTTAATAGCTTAAAAGCGTCTATCGTAAGGCCTGTGTTTAAGTCCTTTATTCCGATCCTCGTCGTCGCTTTTCTCGGCCGCTAATAGACTCGCAAAATGCTAGATAATAAATATCGTTAGCTGCTTTAATTCTAGAGGGTATTTCGGGAGGCAGAGGACCTATCCGGGACGGTATACGACCCTAATAGCGGAAAGATTACGATAAGCAAGGCTAACGAGCAGGCATTGCGAGAGAATCACCTAATAATAGGGCTATAAGTTATTACCTAAGGCCTTATCGTTAATAATATTATTACTATTGACTCTTAGGCCGAGCTCTTTGCCTCCGACTAGCTAGGTAGGTTAACGATTATCGAGGCTAGTAATAATATAGGTTTCCGCGCGGCTAAAGAAAATAGTTAACTATAGCGTTAGCAATACGAAGCTTTATTAACTAGAAGCGAAGCTAACGACGAAGAGGAGCCCCGGCTAGAGGAGCCCCGGCTAGAGGCCGCTAACGATAGCATTAATCCTTTCCGTAATGAAATACTACTGCCTCCGCTATTAGTAGCGCCTCGTATAGCTTCTCGTATAGCTTCTCGTGCAGCTTCTCGTTCTAGTAGATCGAGAGTTCCCTCTACACCTATTAGAATATCGCTAAATCGAGGACTAAGAGGATTAAAGAAGAGAAAGGCCTAGCAACCGTAGCATAGGCAGTAAATCGTCGGTCTTTTTACTAACTTAATTGCATAAGGATCTTAGCTAAAGCAATATAAAATAACATCTCGAGTTTAAGGCGCAAAAGACCTCAAAATAGCGATATAAGATTGCATACAGCTTAAAGAGGAACGAGGTATAAAATTCGTGCTAAGGATTGTTACTTAGCTTAATAAAGCCCTACGCAACCTACTAGTATAGAATTCTTTACCGATAAAAGAGGCAAAGCTTGCGTAGGTTAAGCGGATAATAGCGATAGATTTAGGTAATAGTGTTAAGGATAAAATATAGCTCTATTTAATGCCAGATAATTTAGGCTATATCTCCTTATCTCTTATAAGCTTGCTATAGACCTCTCTTTTCCTCCTTATCCTAAAACTCTTCCTCGTCGTTAGTATCTTATATAGCCTTAAACCCCTCGATTTCTATATTATTAGTTTCTATATCCTTATTAGTTTCTATATTCTTATTAGTTTCTATATCCTTATTAGTTTCTATATCCTTATTAGTTTCTATATCCTTATTAGTTTCTATATCCTTATTAGTTTCTATATCCTTATTAGTTTCTATATCCTTATTAGTTTCTATATCCTTATTAGTTTCTATATCCTTATTAGTTTCTATATCCTTATCGTCGTTATCTTTAGTATCTTCGCCACGCTTTCGCCGGGCTAAAACCGACTAGTATATCTCCTAAAGCCATCCTACAATAAGGTTACGCATTTAGGTCCTTATGCGACTAGTAATAATTCTATTAGCTCGCTAGCGAGCCCTTTTAAGCGTCTAGCGCTTTTGCCTCGCTCGGTAACGTTATTCCTCGGCCTTTCTAGCTTTATAATCTTTCCCGCCTATTTAGACGAAGTTAAAGAGCCTAGTTATAGCATAAATAAGCTTGACTTAATCGATAAGGCTATATTCTAGTGCGCTATAGCGAATTATCTTCTACTTCCTTTTGCAGCGGCTAAATACCTGCTTAACGGTTATTCGAAGCTATGCGTGCCGTAGGTTAAAGATCTCTTTAGTATCTTCTAGCCGCTTACCCGCCTCGCCTTAGTCGGTGAGATAATAACGTATATTGCTATAGGGAACGATAATGCCTCGCCTAAAGCTAAAGCTAGTATCACTAATATAGAAGCGAGCAGCCGGCAGCCGAAGGGAGTAAAGCAATGTAGTCCGTAGTAACGGCGAGTCGTAGATAGAGCCCTCGGCCCTAGCGAGCATATAACTAAAGAGGCTATTAAATTTAACTACGGTAAGCATATTCTATAAGATATTATTCTTCCTAGACTAGAACCTCTTCTAACGAGCTTTAGGCACGAACGCCGGTACATATATACCGTTAATAGCCCTAATTGCGCCGTTGAATTATATTAACTTCGGGTTAAATTCTACCTTTAGCGAGACGAACGACGGATCTAGTTAATGCCGCGTTTCTTTAAGGCTCGTTATACGCATAAATCCATAGGAATACTAGCACCTTCTGCTCGGCCGTCTAATACCTCGATGACGTTACACCTGCGTAAACTCGAAGCTATCTATAAAGCTCGATAAACACTGCCTTTAGCATACGGAAGAGATTGTTAAATATAATCTTAAGTGCCGTAAGGAGCTATTCGCAGTGTGTTTGCGATATGCTTAGAGAAGCTCGTAAGAATACCGGGATAACGCCGTCGGTAGTTATAATAGGTGCGTTATCGTTACGGAAGCCGCGTGCAATAAGCACCTACGCGAGGGCGAAGATTGCAATGCCGTGCTTTATATTATCGTCGATTCGGCCTTAAGAACGAGTTAGCCGCTAGGTAGGGCGCTTTAAAGCCGATTTATCGTCGTTATAATGCCCTCTTTTACTTTTATTAATGCTAGGAGGCAGCCTATTGCTCTATAAGCCCTTTTACGGTAAAAAAGGGGCGATCTTGCCTAATAAAACTATCTAGTAGGGGGTTTACGGCTGTTTATACTACTTTCTTCCCCTATTGCTTTCTACCGGGAAATCCCCGGTTCTTCCCTAGTCTTCTACTATAGAATTCACATAGAAATGTCTATAGAATTTATATAGAAGTTTTATATGTTTCTACTATAGAATTCAACGGGCCTCTATAGGCTATTACCCTGTACTTCTACGGTATTCTACTATAGAATTCTATTTCCATTCTACGGTCTTCTACCGTAGAATTCCAATTTCCCTTCTACGGTCTTCTACCGTAGAATTCTAATTCCCTTCTACGGCTTCTACTATAGAATTTATATGTCCTTCTAATAGACTATTGCGTTATTAATTCCTTTATTTACCAACTGTAGCTAACTGCATAACTATGTATCGTACGGACACAATCTATTAATTTCTAACCGGTGTTTTCCGTCTAACTCCTTGCTTTATCCCTTTTCCTTTGGTCTACGCGGCTCTTTGCGTCCGAGGGATTTCCCTATATATAGAGACTAGTTAGCCCCCCTTATTAGAAAAGACAAGAGCTATTATTCTTAGTGATTTGCATTATTTGCAGCTTCTTATCCTTCCTTATAGGCTGTTTTAAGCCTTAGAGCCTCTCTTCTTTTTTAATTGCTATTACCTAAATGTCGAGGACCCGACTGCCTAGCGTTTGATAGCGGCCCCTACTAGCTCGATACATTAAGAATAGGGATAGACATGCATTTACGCAAAGAAAAGTACGTCTCCTCTCTTCTATACGGAAATCCACTACTAAACGGGGGACCGCTACTCTTATATCTAGAAATCCTATCCGGCTTACTTTTCGCAATGCGTTGTAGATTAAGCCTTAAGTAGCGGGACCTAAGCGCGTAGGATTCGCATAGAAAGAGTAGGGATTTCCCGAACATCCGTGTAAATAGAGATTTATATCCGTGCAAATAGCAAGACTCTTAAGTTATATTATATATTATCCTACGTAACCTATATATTATATGTATAGACCCTTAGACTTAGTCTATAGCTGCTCTCCTTCGTAGATTAATAATAGTTATAAACCCCCTCTTAAGCTCGTCCTATAATAGTTTAATCTATTATTATTCTACCCTTCCGCCGAGCCTTTACGATTCTTTAGTCCCTTTAGCTTCGCTTGCTTACCTGCCTTTATTCTATGTCTTATTATGCCCCTTTCCGCCTCTTTTCTACACTCCCATAGATTTTTATAGCCCTTTTTCTACCCTTCTATAGACTTTTCCCTTTTTTTCTCGCCGCTACCCTTTTTTCCCGCCGCTATAATAGCTACTCCCGTTTCTACCCCCTCCCTCTCCCTTTCAATTGCCCCTCCGGCAGGCGGTCCCTTATAGGATGTCTTTTAGCCTAACGCATTTACCGCCTTCCCTTATCTAGCCTTTATTCTCTAAGGGTCTTCTATCGCCTCTTCCGCCTTCGCCGACCTTTAGGCGAATTTCCTCCGGTATACCGATTAGACCCGGTCTTTTATCCTTCTTAAGTCTAGCTTCCTTAAGGCCGATACCTCCGCTACTACCGCCCGTAAGGAGATCCTTACCTACCGGTAGCACGCGGAAGGGCTTTAAGACTAGCTTAATTAGTCTAACGCCGCCTTCTCTTACCTCGCCGCCTTTTAAGCTACCCCCGCCCCTCCCGCCGTAAGTTCTTATGCCCGCTTCGCCGACCGTAAACGCTTTTCCGGCGATATCGGCACTTAAAAGTAGCTCTAAGACGCCTTCCGCGTCTAGCGCGACGGTATATCCCTTAAGATCGCCTCCGACGCTTATATATTCCCTACCGATAGGAACTAAGTCGTCTATACGACCGGCCGGCTTCCCGGCCGGGCCGCTTCTATCGCCGTTAGTATCCCCCGCTATATCTACGACGATAGCCCCTTTAAGTAGTAGCGCTCTTAGTCCTTCGACTCCCTAACTTATAAGCTTACCTTTATCTTTAATACCGCGAACTATTACGCTTAGTCTAAAGTAGAGTTTAATAGCTTAGCTATAAAAGGGACCTTTTAGCCGGATTTCTTCTCGCGGTTTACCTAGCTATAGGCCGACCTCGATTATAAAGAAAGCGCTTACGTTATATACCTTTATTAAAAGGTTATTAATAAGCTCGCCGATGCCGCCGCTCTTTAAGTCCTTAGCCCTTATACCGACGACTTTTATAGCTAGGCTAAGCTTTACGCCGCCCTTTAAGAGAACTATAAGCGTATTTAAGCCTATAAGCGGATCGTCTAGCCTTAGACTATTCCCCCCCCCGCCTTTGCTAGATCCGCTAGCCCCGCCGCCTTTACGCCCGCTAGCGACTTAATAGACCTTAACGTATTTTAGGCTAGTCTTATAGACGCCGAGAAGCAATAACGGTATAAGAACCGGCTTTATCTCTATTACGCCGCCTTAGTAACCTTAACCTATACGGCTTAGACCTATCCTAAGAAGGGTGCTAGCCGGGGTCGCGGCTAAGGCGGCGGTACTCCCGCCTTACGCCTCCTTACGCCCTTTCCTTAGCTAAACGTCTAGGCGATTAAGTAAGGCTTCGTTAAGGGCGAGGTTACTAACTCTCCTACCTTTGCCTTTAGCGCTTCCCCCCTCTTAGGAAACGCCTAGCTCCCTCGCCTTATCACGCGACGGAGCTTTTAGCTTTTAATTTTATAGCTTTATTTAATATAGGGGAAGACCTTTATCTCCCGGCGGGAATATAGCCTCGTGCTTTACTATTGCCTTTCTCCCTTATGCCTGCCAATATTGCTATAAGTGCTTTAATCGACTTTAGTTATTTTAGATTCGCCTTTATATATACTTAGACCGCGTATTGCTTTATCCTCCCTATCCGCTAGCTTTAGTTTCCTCGCCGACTCTCTCTCGCCGATAGCGGCGACTATAAGTCGGGCGATATTACCTATTACGCCTACGTAATCGCCTAAGTCGGCGCTTATACTAAGTCTATCTACTTCTTCCTTATAAAGCTTAGCTATAAGGTTATTTTCGGTCTCTTTTAGCTACACCGCTATAACCCTATTATTAGCTAGCGCAATAACTCCCTCTCCTTTTAGTCCTTATTCTACCTTATATCTTACCTTTTAGACCTTTAGCCTTATCTTATCCTTAGCCTTTCGGCCGCTCCCGCTATTCCTATTCCCGCCTTAAAGGGAATATAATTTATAAATATAATTCGTTCCCCCTTCGCCTCCTCTATCGCTAACTCTAACGATAAAAGCGAGCCTTTTGCTTTATCTTCGCCTTTTGCCTTTTAGGCTTTTGCCTATGCCGTTTGCTTTTCTAATACCTTTAAGTTTATTCCTTTATCGCCTTATTTCCCCCCCGGCCTCCTAACGTCCTTTAAAGATACTCCCGACGTAGGTAAACCTATTTACTTACACTCCTCCCGCTAGACCGACCTCGACCTTAGCTACGACTTAGACCCTTTAGATATTTACCCCCGCCGTTATATCCGCCCCCCCCCCGCCTTCGGCCTATACGTTAGGCTACCGGCTCCCGCTACCTAGCTCCTTAACTTAGGCATCGGGCGTTAGGACCCTACGTTTTTATAATCCCTTTAAGCGACCTTACGTTCTCTATCCGGATGCTTAATATAGCCGCTATAACGGTATTCTACCGCTAGCTTTTAATTACGACTTCTTAGACTACGATTAAAGCCTTAGCCGCTAAGTCTTTACCTACTAAGCCTCCGCCTCCTATTAACTAAAAGATCCTTAAGGAAATCTATTAGCCCGTTTTATCTAAGTCTATTAATCCTAATGCTACTAAAGCCTAACTTAACCCCCGCCTTTACGACTTCGTCGATAACTACCTTAATAAGATCTTCCTTAATAAAGTCTCGCTTAATAATATCGCTAAATTCTTTTTAAAATATAATAAAGTCTTTTATACTCTCGATAAGCTTTAGGCTAAGGTCCTAAAAGAGCTTTACTATATAATCTATATATAGCTTTAGAGTAAGGCTAATAAGCTCGCCCCCTACCGCGCCGTTAATACTTAGATTAACCTTAAGAAGGGAATATAACTCCCTTATACCTACCCCCGCCTTTTTAGTAAAGCCGAGAATTATATTATCTACGCCTACGTTAATAAGCAGCTTAAGAAAGGCTTTATTCGCCGTTCGACTTCTACTACCGCCGCCTTTATTATATTATCTTATAAGCATTTCTACGTCGATTACTATAGCTTAAATAAGGCTATGATTTAAAACCGCTTCCCCTTGCCCTTAGTCTATAATACCCTCGCTAAGAAGGCGAAGTTCTTTACTAAGATTAACGTTATTATAGCGTTTAATCGCCTTCGTATCGCTAAGGGCTATAAGTACCGTAGTAATTCAACAAATTAAGCCGGAATTTTCCTCTAGGGAAGTAGGGCCCCTACACGTTTTAGCGCCACTAAATCCATACACAGAAAGTAACGGGTTATGCCCGCCGCCTGCTATTTCGAAATTATCGTGGCAGGGGCGGGTAAGCCTAGTACCTCGCGTATATAAACTTAGTAGTGCTAAAACATACGGGGGCCCTACTTCCCTAGACGAAAATTCCGGCTTAATTTATTAAATTACTACGGTAGAAGACGGCTTTAGCTATACGGTACGGGCTTTTTAAGTATTACGTTATACCCTTTAGTCTCTTTAACGCGCCGTCCTACTTCTACAGCTTTATTAATATAGCCTTATACGATATGCTTAATGATTTTTATTACGCCTATTTAAACGACGTTAATCTTCTCTATAATACGGGATAAGCATTAGATCTACGTTTAAGAGGTTCTTAAGCGCTTTAATACCGCCGGCCTCTAGCTTAACGTCGATAAGTGCGATTTCTATATTACTAAGATTAAGTACTTTAGCCTAATTATCTCGGATAAAGGTATACGCATAGATCTTAAAAAGGTCTACGTAATCCTCGACTAGCTAGTTACCTCCTATATAAAAGACCTCCGGCGTTTCTTAACGTTCGCTAATTTTTATCGGCGTTTTATCCGCGGCTTCTCTAAGCTTAAAAACCCTTTAAACGCCTTTACTAAGAACTCTGCCCTTTAGATTTAGTCCCCCGCCTACGCCTACGCATTCGGAGCCCTTAAGCACGCCTTTACTACCGCCTTAGTCCTCGTATACTTTAACCCCTCTCGAAAGACTATAGTTTAGACCGATGCTTCCGATTAAGCCGCTAGGGGCGTGCTAATATAGCTCTCTAACGACGGCCGCTACTACCCTATCGTATTCTTCTCGTCGAAATATTCCGCCTAAGAATATAACTATAAGATCTACGATAAGGAACTCCTCGCGATCGTAAAGTCTCTTAAGGAATAGCGCCTTAAGCTCGAAGGCCTACCTAAGTTTAAGATCGCTTCGGATTATAAAAACCTTTATTATTTTATAACTACGAAGCTCCTTAACTAACGGTAGGCCCGCTAGGCTAAGTTCTTTAGTCGTTTTAACTTTAAGATCGTCTTTTAGCCTAGCTCTTAAGCCACCCTCCTTCTCGAACGCTAGGCAGTCGGGTTCTCGACATTTAGGTAATAGCAATTAAAAAAGAAGAGAGGCTCTAAGGCTTAAACAGCCTGCTAGGAAGGATTAGAAGCTGTAAGATGTAAATCACTAAGAATAATAGCTTTTGTCTTTTCTAATAAAGGGACTAACTAGTCTCTATATATAGGGAAATCACTCGGACGAAAACAGTAGCAAAGACCTAAGGAAAAGAGGTAACGGAAAGAGTCGGACGGAAAACATCGGACGGAAAATAATAATCGTGTCTATACGATAAATAGTTATATAGTTAGTAAATAAAGGAATTAATAACGCAATAGTCTATTAGAAGGACTAGTAAATTCTACGGGTGAAGCCGTAGAAGGTAATTAGAATTCTATAGTAAAAGACTATATAAGGGAAGGGATTTTATAGGTAAAGACTGTATAAATAAGCGTGAAATCACCGTAAAATCACGGTAAAATATAACCGTAGAAGAAAAGCGGGGCGGATGTCTATAGAAGTGCGGGGTAAATGCCTATAGAAGCCCGTATAATACGCAAAGGCAGGGCACCGACTAAGTGCCTACGGATTAATAGATAGTCCGGGCTCCGGCAGCCCTATAGCTTGTAGGGCACGCCGGGCTACTTGCAATTATTATCCTTCTTCTTATACACGCACCCTTTGCCTTATGCCTATCTTTCCCTACACTATATAGTAGTAATACCTTACCCTCTTTCCGGCAAGACTAAAGATCCGTAAGGTTCTTATTAGCATCGCCTTTAAAGAGTTATTTAAGAACGTTACGTAAGCCTAGGCTTATACTCTACGCCTATCTTACTTAGGACGAACCCCCTATAATTTTCTATACGTTCTATATCCGATCCTCGATAGCGGAGCCTACCGTTAGCTAATCGCCGTTGCCTTTAGTCTTAGCGCTTAAACGGCTTTACGATAGCCTTATACGCTATTAAGGAAGTATCGCAGCTAATCTTTATCTTTCCTCCTATCGTTGCGAGAAGTTCTTCTTACTTTTTCGTAAGGCGATTTATTTTTTCCTCGCCTATACTCCTTTATATGCTTCGCCCTACTCTCGCACGCATAGCTCTTTTTACTTCCTCGCATTATCGCACTTCGCGCTCTTTACCCTTACTATAAGCTCTTTATTCTTTAGCAAGCATAGCTTAAGACGTAGAGGAACGCGCTTAGGCCGATAAGGCAAATTCTTACGATAACTCTCTTCCTCCCGACGATAATTAGTTCTCCGATAAGAATCGGTCTTAGGATACTTATATCCCGCCGCCCTAACGTCGTCGCTTTAACCGATACTCTTAGAATTAACCCGACGAGCTTAGTAATTCGGCGGCCGCGATTCTTAAGAATAACCTCTATTAGCGGGTCGTAGGATAAAGCATACGTTTTAATCGCTTAATTCTTAATAGTCCTACCGAGCTTATCCTATAAACCTTTACTAATAGAGATATTCTCTATATTTAGGAGGTAATTAATATTATCTATCGCTTTACGAAAGACTACCTTAAATTCTAAGTTTATCTTAATAAAATAACGGCTAGGGAATCCTATCTCGATATATATACCTTATAGAGGCGAAATCTTCGGGATATTTTAGATAAACCCGCGGGTATGCCTTTAACTAAGACTCCTTTTATTATAACCTACTACCCGATTGCCGCCTAGTCTCGTCTATAACCTACTCTTATACTTCCGGACGATAACCTCTCCGGCTTTAATCCGCCTATACGTAGAGTCTCCCGCTCTTCGGATTAAATTCCCGCCTCGTCTCGTTAATTACCTAACCGCTAGCCTCCCTATCGTATACCGGATTCCGGATACTACGACGGTAATTCTTCCGATTTAAGTAGGTATAGTGCTAGCATAGGCTAGCCTCTAAACGCTTGCCTCCGCCGTAAGAACTCTACTTTCTCTTATCCCTTAGAGGCGTTAGCCCCCGACGAAGCTATAGTAAAACGTCTGAAGAGAGATAATATAGGAGTATTTAACCTAAATAAAAGGGACCCGCGTTACTTTAGGTTAATCGCTTAAGCTAATAGGAAGAATACTTATACCGACGTCTATTTATTTTACGAGCGTCTCTAACTCTACTACGATAAAGACTTTTATACGCTTTATTATTTCTACCTATCGTTCTTTAGCGGAAGTACGCTTAATTAGTATATAAGTAAACTTTCCGTTGCTTAGCGATACCGTATACGATCTATATCCCTTATAACCTTTATAAAAAAGCTTACTAAAAGGTTTAGCCGCCTTAAGGCGGAAATCTCCTACGAACTATATAGCGGAGAATATACTATCTCTATAGAGAACGTAAGAGAGTTATCCCTCCTATAGTAGATTTAACGTAAGGTTTTACTTATACGTTAGCTTCGCCTTAAGAAAGACTATTAGATTATTTAAAGCTTTTATAGACTTATTGCCGCGTAAATCGCTTCCCTCCTTCCCTTGCCTAATAAAAAGACTTCTATTAAAAAGTAGATCTAGAAAATCGAAGAAAGGAAGCCCCTTATTATAGCACTAGGTAATAGCTAGATAACCTTATTATTCTATAAAGTAGAGAAGAACTATAGAGGCTAAGGGCTCGTTTATATATAGGACTATATATCACGTGGTATATTACTATCACACGGGATTATAAATCTTAAGGAACTCGGTGCCGTGTTATAAGGGAGCAGATATCTCCCGATGGGTTTATCCTACCGGCATATAAAGATATGCATTAGAACCGCCGTGCATTATTGCATATAACACAAGTCACCCGGCTGCATTAGCTGCCCGGACGCTCGAGATACCGAATGCCGAAGTATATAGTATGTGTGGGGACTAATGTGCGCATAGTCTACAGTCGGGCCCCGGTTAACTAGGGTCACCTACACCACCTCCTATTACTCGCGCATTTAATCACGCAACAACTAGGATACTATACGAGATCAGACTATATGCACCTAGCTTAGAATTAATAGCGCTTTCCATCCCGACAATTAGTTAAGTCATATGTACCTTTATTCCTATGCAATTGGCTATATAAAGGGATCTTAGTCCGCACCTAGACAGACTATTACTAAGCAATTCTATATCCTCTTCTCTCTCTTATCTTTGCATCTTCCTCGACACTTTCTGCATTTGCCGTGATCCTCTGCCTCTAAGCTTCCCTTTAGGCTCTTACTAGTTATAATCCCTGTCTCTACTTAAGCTTTAAGTTGCTTCTTACCTAAAGCCTCTCTTAGATCCCTTAGATCACTCGCTATTGTATTAAAAACGACCGTCTCTCCGCTATAACCTCCTCTTTGCCTTTTTAGGCCACTTGCCTTCTTAAGCTACCCTTGGTTTGCATATATTACCACGTTTTTAGTGTTTTTGCCCCCCCCCCCTATTTCTCGTTAGCCCCGTTTTCGCTCCTACGACGCACCCTTTCTTAGCCACTGTTCTATACCTAAAAACCCCTCGAAAAAATTAGAAAAAATTCCTTTATTACCCCTACCTTAGCCCGTAGACGTCGAGCTTCTTCCGAATTTCCTCCGGTACCTTCCGATCTAACACACGGTAAAAATAAGTTCTTTTAAGGACTACTTATTCATAAAGCTTAAGGGGAGCACTAACTTTTCGGCTTAGTCTTTGCGTATAGAGTCTATGTTTATACGCGAGAAGCTCGGTCTAGCTATACTTAATGCTACTTATGCGAAGTCCTAGGACTATTTAGCCTTAATAAGGCTTATAGTTAATAACGGCCCTTTGTCCTAGATAAATCACTATACGTCTGTAAAGGCGGTATAGGAGGCACTTAAAACCCTATATAACCCTATAAACTTTACCTCTAACTTCCTCCTTATAAAGGAACTCTTTAACACGAAGATTAAGGGAGAGATATCTATCGAGACTTACCTAAATAAGGTAAAAGAGCTCTTCGACGAGCTAAACACTAGAGAGATCCGTATCTTAGAGATCGTAGTAATAACCTAGATCTTAGAGAGCCTTAATAGCTCTTTCTCGAGTTATATTATAAATATCACGTAGACCCTTCGTACTAATACTACGGCATATACCTTTAAATCACTCTCCTCGTCTCTTATAGATGAGTTTAAGAGGACGAAAGCTCTCGAGAATAACGAGCAGCTATTTATAGCCGGCGGCAGTAAGGTCCCTATTTGCTCTTACTGCAAAAAGCGAGGGCATATCGAAAGGAATTGTTTTTAGAAACCCGAAAATAAAGATAAGGCTTAGGCTATAGGATTCACCCCGAAAACGGTCTCTGCCTCCTCTTCTCGCCGGGACCCTAAGGAGAACACTAACCGCAACCACCGGAGGCCGACCCCGGTTCTCTACTCTCGGGAGAGCTCTCCGTCTCCGGCCCTGCGTCCGGCCGGCCGTCCCCGGACCTCCCGCCTCCGGAAGCGTAAGGCCACTCCGGAATCCTCTAAGACCTCCAACAAGGTCCTCGTCGTCTCGGACTCTGCTTCTAGTATAGTAAGTACCCTCCTATTCTTTATAACACTCTATATATCCTTTATATCCTCTATGCTATATATAATACCCCTAGTAGTACCCTATTTCTATACCCTATTTCCCCTGAATAATATCCTTCTATATACCCCTATAAAAATAAAGTCCTCCTCTAATAGAAAACAAATAATAGGACCTTTAAAGCCTCTTCTTTCGGCAATTTCGAGGGTAGTATTAAAAGTAGATAGGACTGTAATGCGGATTAGGAATTTCTATAACTTTTTCTTCGATACTAGAGCTACTAGGCATATAGTTTCGAATAAATCTCTCCTCTCTAACTATAAAGAAATATATACCACTATAACCTAGGGAAAAGCTTCCTCTATTGTCGTACGAGGGGCTGGGGATCTTATCTTTAAGTTCCCTAATAGCAAACAATAGTATACCTTAAAAAACTGCCTTTATATACCTAAAATCGGCATTAATATAATTAGCCAATCAGCTATAACAAACACATACGCTCTTATAGGCCTAGACTTTATATCCCTCCTTAATAGAAATCTTAATAAACTAATAACCGGTTTTATTAAAAACGGACTTTACTATATCCCGTTAGATATAAAGAAAACACGTTTTCTAATCAAAAACAAGATATATAATATATAATATAGCCCGAAAGAAACAATAGATAACGCTATACTATAAGATACTATACTAACTAATACAATAAAAACCCTTAAAATAAAAAAGAAAATAGATCTCGTTCTCTAGCATAAACGGCTAGGCTATCTTAGCTATAAATCCCTATACCGATATCTTCGTAGACTATACCTAGATATATCCGTAGACTAAAAAGATATTATAGCTATAAAGCAATGCGAAGCTTGTATATAAGCTAAACATATAGATAAAAAGAAGAAAACCCCTTTAAAACGACGATATCTCTTTCTAGATAAAATAAACGTTGATATCTAGGGCCCTATAAAAGTCCCTACATACGATAAATTTAGATACTTTATATTATTTCTAGATACCTACTCTAGGTACCTAAGAATATACCTTATAAAAGATAAAGCCGAAAGCCTACCCAAGTTCCTAGAATTTAAAACAGAGCTTAAGAATAATAAAGATAAGATAAAGATAAAAGAGGTCTTCTTAGACAATGCAAAAGAATTTATCTATAATATTAAACTATATGCTCTTAAAAACGGAATAAAATATAACTTAAGTCTATTATATACCCCCTACTTAAACGGTAGAATAGAACGTATAAATAGAATAATACTTAATAAAGTTAGGTCTATGCTTTATATAGCTAAGCTACCTAAATACCTCTAGGGAGAAGCTGTCTTAGCAGCTATATATATATATAACCGATCTCCCTATACTGCCCTAGGGTATATATGCCCTCTTAAAAAGAAAGAAGATAGAGCCCTTACTATAGAAGACATAGATAAGATCCGTGTCTTTAGAAGTATTATATACTATAAAAACAAAACACCTAGTGATAAACTAGACGTACGAGCCTATAAAGGAATTATAATAGGCTATAAAGATACAGCATATAAAATATACGACTATAGCAGAAAGAAGGTTGTTATCTTAAAAGATATAACTATACTAAAAAACACCTTCTTAAAAGATAATAAAACCTTTAATTTTAATACTATACCTTCTTTAAATAAAATAATAGATAATTATCTATATATAAGAACTTCTATATTAGATATAAATCCTAAAAATACACAATCCTAGATTAATGCCTAAGAAATACCCGATAATATATCCGAGGATGATATTCCTAACTGTATAATATAGGATAATAATAATAAGGATTAAAGAATTTAGGTTAAAATACCTAAGAAGCCGGCTAAATTCTATAACGACTACTAAGAATGCCTAATACATCTACTAATAAATAACAATAATATAACCCTTCTATCTGCTTTAGAAGGTTGTAATCCTATAGAACTAAAAACCTATAAGCAAGCTATAAAAAGCGCCGAAGCTCTACACTAGGATAAAGGCATAGTAGTAGAAATACAGCAGCTTATAGATAATAATACTTAGGAAATAACCGAGCTACCTAAAGACCGGGAAGCCTTCGGAAGCCGATAGGTCTATAGAGTTAAAAATAATAATAAAAACTAAATAAAGAAGTTTAAAGCTCGACTTATGGCTTTAGGCTATAAGCAAATATACGGCTTAGACTATATTAAAACCTTCTCTACTATAGTAAGACCTAAGTCTATAAGGCTCTTACTACTATAGGCTATCGCTAATAACTAAAAAGTACTATAGTTTAATATAAAAAATGCCTTTCTTTATGCGGATATAGATATAGAAACGTATATATAGATACCCGAAGCTTTTCTAGATATAATACTATACGTATGGTTTATCTAGCATAAAAATACAAAATATAAAGGCATAACTTACTTTAATTACTTAAATAAACATAAAACGAAGAAGCTCGTAGCGAAATTAAGAAAAGCACTATACGGCTTAAAACAAAGTCCTTTACTCTAGTATAACCTATTGAAAAGCGTACTTAACGAGCTTAGTTTTTACTGCCTTCTAATAGACGAAGGAGTGTTTATAAATAGCATACTACGAATAGCTATAGCTGTTTATATAGATAATCTCCTCTTCTATAGACCTATAGAGCGTGTAATAACCTAAGTAATAGATTAAATAAATAAGACCCTACCGATCGAATCGCTAGGAGAAGTTAAAGACTTCTTAGGATTATCTATATAAATAAATAGAGACATAAAGGAATTATATATATCCTAAGCAACCTATATAAAAAATAGAATAAATGAATTTAAAAAAGAAAATATAGGAACCTCGAATACACCTACTACTAGGGGCGTTAAATTAAATAAATCAGGAATAAAGAACGCCTCTAAAAAAGACATACTCTTATACTAAATGCAAATAGGCTCTTTGCCATTTTTAGCCCTATTTATAAGGCCTAATATCCTCTTCGCAGTAATATCCTACGCAAGATTTTCTTCTTAACCCGACTCCTCGTATTTTAAATCCCTCAATGTTATATAGAAATACCTAAACAAATTCACTAACCTATGCTAATACTATAACTATAATATACTAATACTAGACTAATACTAGATTTTCATTTTATAGCCTATACGGACTCCGATTAGGCTAGTGACCTTATAGACCGACGATCGGTCTTTAGATACTATTTCTTTATACGCAATAATCTTATAAGCTAGTTATATTAAAAGCAAAAATCGATATTACTATCTACTTACAAAGCAGAGTTTATAGGCCTTAGAGAGGCTAATAAAGAGGCCTTATATCTATACAGCTATCTAAATAGCATCGTAAAAGAGTTATCTATATCTATATCTAATAAAGTCCCTTTAATATTTTCCGATAGTTAATTAGCGCTAAAAATACTAAATAACCCGGAAGTATATAAACTCCGGAAATACATCGGCCTTGCCTATAATTTCACCCGCAATAGTGTTTTACTAGGCGAAATAGAAGTATTCTATATAAAATCTACTAATAATCTCGCTAATATATTTACAAAAGAATTAGGGCGTATACTATTTAATAAATTTCGAGGCCTTCTAGGTCTTAAAAAGGATCCTATATATAAAGATAAATAGAGGTTTTTAGCTGCTCTTTCTTATGCTTTCTTCTAGCTTTCCTCTATATACCCTTTAGTTTTTCCCTATATATAGGTTTATTAAACGGACTAATAAAATATAGTAGAGTTTTTAATTTTTCTCTATATAATATAGTAGAGTTATTTTTCTCTATATAAAAAGGGTTTTCCTATAAAATAGGTTTTTTTAGAAAGTTTTATAAATCTTAGTTAGTTATAAACGGACATATATAAAGCGCACTTCTTATATAATAAGTACCCTTTAAGAGGGGCTATAAGGGAGCAGATATCTCCCGATTGGTTTATCCTACCGGCATATAAAGATATACATTAGAACTACCGTGCATTATTACATATAACATAAGTCACCCGGCTGCATTAGCTGCCCGGATGCTCGAGATACCGAATGCCGAAGTATGTGGTGTATGTAGGGACTAATGTGCACATAGTCTACAGTCGGGCCCCGGTCAACTAGGGTCACCTACACTACCTCCTATTACTCGCGCATTTAATCACGCAACAACTAGGATACTATACGAGATGAGACTATATACACCTAGCGTAGAATTAATAGCGCTTTCCATCCCGACAATTAGTTAAGTCATATGTACCTTTATTCCTATGCAATTGGCTATATAAAGGGATCTTGGTCCGCACCTAGACAGACTATCACTAAGCAATTCTATATCCTCTTCTCTCTCTTATCTTTGTATCTTCCTCGATACTTTCTACATTTGCCGTAATCCTCTGCCTCTAAGCTTCCCTTTAGGCTCTTACTCGTGTCTCGTCGATTCTTATATATACTATACTATATAATAGAGTACTATAATAGTACTTAACCTTTAGAAACGATTTAGTCCTTAAATCGCTAAGAAATTGCTAAAATCGTTAAAATCGTTTACTAGAAATATAATCTTACTAGAAATAAGTATGCGGTAAAAGAATCTTTTATAGGCGGGCCTAATCTAAGGGGCCCGGCTTATCTAGGTTATATCTATAGAAGCGTTAGATAGCTTTAAGACAACCTCTTAGGTTATCTTCGAGCTACTAGGTTAGTTCTTAGTAATATTTCTATTTAATTATATAAGTTAGAGTAAGGGCTTTATTATCGTATACGTTAAGGATCTTTTTAAATTCTTATATTTCTTCGATATTGCCGTTATTATCGCGTTCCGCGATACGGCTTACGACGTTACGTCGTTCCTCTCGATTGATTTATGCTTAGCCCGGTATTATTTCCGTTTTCTAAAGCCGTACCTTAGACGTATAGAAGGACTTATTAAACCGGATATACTTAAGGAGGTCGATAACTAGAGCGCTATAGTAGACCTTAAGAATAGGATAAGGACCGTCCTATTTATCGTCTTATTTCTTCTTTAGGCGATAAGTAGTTATATTCTCTAATAAAACTATAACTATATTACCGGGTTAGAAAAGGAAGCCTTCGTCCCGCTTTATATAAGTATTATCTTTATATTTCTATTTAAAGGCTTATACGAAAGCTTAAAGCTAAATAAGGATACGGTCGAAACGATTAGCTATTACGTCCGCGCGAAGGAATTCCTTCTTCGCCTATAACGAGAGAGTCGGGAGTTAAGGACCTATAGGTTTAATGCTAAGATAAGGATTAAAGCCGTAGTTAGTAAAGAACGGAGAAATACCGGTTGTTTTATTTACTTAATTATTCGTTGTAAATTCCGTAAGCAGGAGCTAGTCGACCTAGTTATCTTAGGTAAAGCTAATAAAGGCTTAAAGGTATTTATTTATCGTAGCGTTAACGATTTCGGTTTAACTATTAGTCTCTAAGTGCTATATTAAGCTTAGTTTTAACGTTATTTATAATTAAGTGTTAAGCTATCGCTAAAAATTAAAGATAAACTAAGTGCCTTAGTCGGAGATAATAGTATTAGGTGCTTTATATAAAGGATAGACTATATAAATAAAGGAGTTAATTAATTATTCTATAGAAAGGCCGGTAATAATAATAAAATATCTTATCTTTATAAGCCTATTAACTATTATAAATATATTCTTATAAGTCTTCCCGTTTCGGGTATACTTAAGGAGTATTATAATGAGTATTGCTATTTGCACGGATATAAATCTCTATTTGCACGGAAGTCTAGGAAATCCCCACTCTTTCTACGCGAACCCCGCGCGCCTATGTCCCGCCACCAAAATCCAGTGTAGGTACATGGCAATTAAGAGAGCCGCGCAAATCGTGCGAAAAACACCACGGGCACGAAGCATACATCAAGGAGCCGCACACACAGCAGAGGGCACGCAGCCGGGAGCCAGGCACGAAGCATACATTAAGGAGCCGCACGCAGCAGAAGGCACGCAGCCGCACATACAGCAGAGGGCACGCAGCCGGGAGCCGGGCACGAAGCATATATTAAGGAGCCGCACACACAGCAGAAGGCACGCAGCCGGGAGCCGGGCACGAAGCATACATTAAGGAGCCGCACACACAGCAGAGGGCACGCAGCAGAGGGCACGCAGTAGGGCACGCAGTAGAGAACGCAGCAGGGCACGCAGCAAGGCACGCAGCAGGGCACGACGCATACATCAACAAGGAGCCGCGCACGCAGCAGAAGGCACGTAGCAGAGGGCACGCATCAGAGCACGCAGCCGGGCACGAAACATACATCAAGGAGCCGCGCACGCAGCAGAGGGCACGCAGCAGAGGGCACGCAGCAGGGCACGCAGCAGAGAACGCAGCAGGGCACGCAGCAGGGCACGCAGCAGGGCACGACGCATACATCAATAAGGAGCCGCGCACGCAGCAGAAGGCACGCAGCAGAGGGCACGCATCAGAGCACGCAGCCGGGCACGAAGCAAACATTAAGGAGCCGCACACACAGCAGAGGGCACGCAGCAGGGCACGCAGCAGAGGGCACGCAGCAGAGGGCACGCAGCAGGGCACGCAGCATGGCACGCAGTAGGGCACGCAGCAGGGCGCGCGCCTATAGCTATTGAATTAACTAAATAAATTGAGGCTATACACGATTTGCGCGGCCCTCTCAATTGCCATATACCTAAACGGAAAATTTAGTGGCGGGATATAGGCGCGCGGGGTCGCGCAGAAAAAGTGGAGATTTAAGCGAACTTCCGTGTAAATAGAGATTTATATCCGTGCAAATAGCAATACTTATTATAATATAGTTAATTAATATATCGGTTTATAGCCGGACTAGTAGAGCGAGGGGTTTTAGGAATCCCGGGGGAGATAAGCGGGGGGTCTTAGTCTAAAGATAGAGAGTATAGTCTTTAACGAACGTAGCGGCGAAGTAAGAAATTCTCGGCTATTAGTATATTCGGTTTAATAGATTAAGGGTTTTTACCTTCTTTAGGTATTCTATTAGGCTACTGCCGTAGGATCGATAAACGACTTTAAGGCAGAGATCTAAGGTATTAAGGACGAAAAGCTAATCGTAAAAGAAGATACGTCCGTTAATTAACTAATCTTCGGATATATCGCAATATAAAAGCTTCCGAATATACTTTAGCTAGCGTCGAGCGTATAAGTCTTAGAGTATCGCTACTATATCTTAGGTAAGATTATCTTATTAATATACCTCGCGGTTAAGCTTATTAAGTAATTTACTAGCTGCGTTTAGTCTAAAGGCAGCGACTATATTAAGGTCCTCCTTCGAGGCATAGGAATCGGTTAAGAGTTTCCTCTAGGATAGTCGGGTCGACTTTCTCTTTAGGGATAATTACCTAATTGCGATAGAAGAGTCGGTCGTCGTCTATAGTAGCTAGTCTATCGCCGGGGAGCTTACTAAAAGCGTTAAGGAGGATTGCCTTATTACCTAAGCGGTATATAATCACGAAGTTAAACTAAGAAATAAACTTAGCCTAGCGTACTTATCGTTAGTTAACTTGCTTTATAGATATAAACATCTAAAGATTCTTATAGTCTATAATAATATCGAATGCCTCGGTAGTTCCTTAGAGTTCTAAGCGCTATTCCTTAAGCGCTTTAATAATTGCTAATAACTCTTTATCGTAAATCTCGTAGTTATACTTAAGAGTAGTATACTTAAACGAAAAAAACGCAATAGGGTAAAGATATCGTCTTTAGTTTATAAAAGGACTCCTCCTAAGGCCTAATTTAAAGCGTTAGTTTTAATAACTATTTTCTTTAAGTAGTTAAAATAGGCTAAGACTAAGGCAGTAGTAAAAGCAAGTTTAAGGGCTTTAAACGCGGTAGCTTATTTAGGTCCTTAAGACTAACGGGAATCTTTTCGAAGGAGCGTAGTTATCGGGGAGATAATACTAAATTATCCCTTAATAAAACGGCGGTAGAAGTTTATAAACCTAAGAAACTTATTACGGTGTTAGGTCATATTATATATTATCCCACGTGACCTCTATATCGTATATATAGACATTTAGATCTAGTCTATAGCTATATCCCTTCGTGGATTAATAATAATTATATACCCCCCTTAAGCTCGTTTCCTTATAGTTTAATCTACTATTTTATCCTTTTGCCTTTAATTAATAATCTCGCTATCTTACCCCTTTCTTTTCTAATCTCCCTTCTTCGCGACGTAAGTCTGCCTCCTCGCCGGACCTTTTTAACTAAGCTTTCCTTAATTATTAGAATTTTCCCGGTATAGATACGCCGTCTTAACGCGAATTGCATAAGATTTCCTTCTTCCCTCCTTACCCCTTCCCTATTGTCTTCTTCGTTGCCCTATCTAATCTACGATATCCGACCTCGTTATAGAGACCGATCCTTCGTCCGCCGCTACCCCGGCCGTTACTCCGCCGACTCCCGCCGACCTAGAGCCTTAGAACGACTACCTTTCCCGCTATCCCCGTCTCGCTACTCTACTTCGGGCCTAACGGCCTATATTCGACTTATTCGCCTATATTTAGGCTTACGCTACCCTTAATTTCTATGCCCTATAGGCCGAGTCCTTTGCTTACCTAAATAATACTTACGTTAAGTTAGATATAGGAGTATACGTCTCTTAAGAGCACGCCGCCGACCTCTAACGGTAGCTTAACCGTGCTACGTCCTCTCTCCTCGTCCTTACCGAGCGTAATATAGCCCGGGACTAAGCCCTAGCCCTTACCCTTACCCTTACCCGTTCCTATATCGCTAACCCTAAGAGGTTCGCCGGCGACTCTAGCACTTAAAAGCAACGTTAGGAGGCTTTCCGGACCTAGCGCAACGGCCTTACTATTAAGCTCCGTTAGGACGCCGCCTTATACCCTACGGAATAGGACTATATTCTCTACGTAGCTAGCCGGCTTATTAGCCGGGCCGCCTCTATTATCGCTAGCGTCCCTTAAGACGTCCTCGATAATAAGTCTTTCGCTGATTAATAGTATACTAATATTAAAGCCCCTACCGACGACCTTAGCCTAGTCTTTAGTGCTAATTTTACCTACGCTTAGTCGGAGGTCGACTTTAACGCCTTATTAATAAATAATATCTCTTAGCCGGACTTCTATTCAAAGTTTACCTAGCTTTAAGCCGACTTATCGTTTAACGGCACCGCTTGCGTCGCCTACCTTTATTTAAAGGTCTTTATCGAATTTGCTAACGCCGCCGCTCTATAGGTCGAATGCCCGGCCTATAACGACTTTACGGCCTAGGCTAAGATATACTCTACGCTTTAGGATAACTAGCAGCGTATTAAGGCCCGTTCTTAACTCTAGCCGCCTTATAACCCCGCTTACACCGGCCCTACCTCGCTTATCTTACCTATATCTCCTACCGGTAACCCGATGCAGCTCGATATATTCTAGGCCCGGCTTACTAACGCTAAGAAGCAACGGCGGTTTAAGAACCGTCTTTGCCTTTACTACGCTTAGCCGGCTACCGGTACCTATACCGCCTAGACCTACCTTAATAAGGGTATCGGTGCTAATCCCGGCGCTAACCCTAGCGCTAGTCCTAGCGCCGGTTCCGGCTTTAGCCGCGGCCGTAGCCGTAGTAGCGGTACGTTTGCCCCGCGCCTCCTTAAACCCCCTCCCCCCCGCTATTAGGTTCGCGCTATTAAGTAGGGCTTTATCGAGGGCGAAGTAGACGACCGCCTTACTTCTTCCCTATCCTAAGGAAATGCGTAGCTCCCTCGCCTTATCGAGCGATAAAGCTCTTTATATCTAAGTTTATAGCTTTGTTCGACACTAGGGAGGATCTTTGCCTCCCTATAGGGATATAACCGCGTGCTCTGCTTATGCCTTTATCCCTTATATCCGCCGATATCGTTATAACTGCTTTAGTCGACTCCGGCTATTTTAAATACGCCTTTATATACGCTTAGACCGCGCACCGCCTTACCCTACCTATCCGCTAACTTTAATTCCCGCGCCGGCTTTCTTTCGCCGATAGTAGCGACTATAAGTCCGGCTCTATTACCTATTGCGCCTTTTCGGTCTCCCGGATTAGCGCCTATACTAAGTCTATCTACTTCTTTCTTATAAAGCTTAGCTACGAGGTTATTCTTAGCCTCCCTTAGCTACGCTAGCACGACCCTATTATTAGCTAGCGCGATAACTCCTTTTCCTTTTAATCCCCCTTTTATCTAGCTTCTTACCTCTTAGACTATTAGCCTTATCTTATCCCGGGCCTTTCGGCTACTTTTGCCCTCCTTGCCTATCTTATCCCGGCTTCCTTTATCCTTATTTCGGAAGGAATATAATTAATAAATAGAATTCGTTTTCCCCCCGCCCTTTCTATTAAAGATTTCGACGATAAGGGCAAGCCCCCTACCGCGCCTTTGCCTGCCTTTGCCCTAAGGGGGTTTCCCTTTAGTCCTTCCGTCGAGGATTCTAATAACGAGGGCGAACCCTTTACCGCTACGATCCTTATTCCTACTGCTATAATCCTTATTCCCGCCCGTCCGGCCTTAGCCTATCCTCCGGCCTTTATCCGTTCCGTCTGCTTTAGCGACGTTCTTAAGTTTATTCCCTTATCCCTTAGCCCCTCCCTCTCTGCGTTTTTTAAGGATACTCTTAATGCGGGTAAACCCGCCTATCCGGACTCCTCCCGCTAGGTTAACGACGCTAACTCTAACTCCGGCTATAACTTTAACTCCCCGGCTACCCTTTACCTTTACCGCTACGTTTAACCTCCCCGCCCCTATCCTATCTATAAGCCCGCTAGCTACCGCCGCCCTATATCGCGGCTAAGTCATAAGACTATTAGACCTTAGCCCTTCCGCTTTTCGTCTTTTAACGATTTAGCGTTTAACGTCCGGATGCTTAACGTCGACATAATAGTAATATTCTACTAGTAGCCTAAAGTCTAGACCTTTTAGACCTTAATTAAGGCCTTTACCGCCGAGCTATTACCTACCGAGCCTCCGCTATTTATTAACTAAGATATCCTTAAAGACTTTTATTAAGCCGTTTTAATTAGATATATAGACGCTAAGGACGCGAAAGCTTGCCTTAACCCCCGCCTTTACGACTTCGTCGACGACTACCTTAATAAGATCTACCTTAATAAGATCTCCCTTAATAAGATCTCCCTTAACGATATCGCTAAATTCTTTAAGAAGTAAAAAAAGTCCTTTATATACTCGACGAGCTTTAGGCTAAGGTCTGTAAAAAGCTCTACTATATAATCTATATATAGCTTAAGAGCGAGGCCGATAAGCTCGCCCTTTACTATACCGTTAATACTTAAATTAATATTAAGGAAGGAATATAACCTCTTTATACCTACCCCCGCCCCTTTAGCGAAGCTAAGAATTAGATCGTCCGCGCGTATATTAACGAGTAGCTTAGGAAGGGCTTTATCCGCCGCTTTACCTCCCTCGCTACTGCTTTCTTATACTTGCCCGTAAGCCGGGCGGGGGCGTTTATTTTTACGTTAACTATCGCGGCTTAAATAAGGCTATAATTAAGAACCGTTTTCCTTTACCCTTTATCTACGATACCCTCGCTTATATCCGGAAGGCGAAGTTTTTTACTAAGATCGACGTTATCGTAGCGTTTAATCGCCTTTATATTACCGAAGGATATAAGTAAAAGACCGCGTTCGCTATACAGTATAGGCTTTTCGAGTATTATATTACCCCCTTTAGCCTTACCGCCGCTTTATCTTACTTTTAGAGCTTTATTAATACGGCCTTTTACGGCATCTTTAATAAGTCTTACTCTACCTACTTAAACGACGTCTTAATCTCCTTAAAGACGTAGGAGGAATACTAAGCCTACGTTAATACGGTTCTTAAGCGCTTTAACGCCGCCGGCCTTTAGCTTAACGTAGATAAGTATAATTTCTATATTACTAAGACTAAGTACCTAAGCCTAATTATCTCGGATAAAGGCATTCGCATAGACCTTAAAAAGGTTTATACGGTCTTAGACTAGCCTACCCCCTCTTTTATTAAAGACTACCGGCGCTTCTTAGGATTCGCTAATTTTTATTAGCGTTTTATTTATGGCTTTTCTAAGCTTATAAACCTTTTAAACGCCCTTACTAAGAACTCTACCCCTTAGATCTAGTCTCCCGCCTACGCCTACGCCTTTAAAGCCTTTAAGCACGCCTTTACTACCGCCTTAGTCTTCGTATACTTCGACTTTTATTATAAGACTATAGTTTTAATAGATACTTCCGACTAAGCCGCTAAAGGTATGCTAATATAGCTCTTTAACGATAGTCGTTACTATCCGGTTGCTTTCTTCTCGTTAAAATACTCCGCTTAAGAGTATAATTATAAGATCTACGATAAAGAACTCCTCGCGATTATAAAATCTCTCGAAGAGTAGCGCCTTAAGCTCGAGGGCCTGCCTAAGTTTAAGATAGCCTTAGATTATAAGAATCTTTAGTATTTTATAACTACGAAGCTCTTTAACTAGCGATAGGCCCGCTAGGCTAAATTCCTTAGTCGTTTTGATTTTAAGATTGTCTTTTAGCCTAGCTCTTAAGCTATTCTCCCCGACGCTTTTAGCCGCTTGCCTAGCTCCCGCCTACTCTCCTTTACCGACTAAGCCGACGAGAGGATTAACCACCGATATTAGGTTATCCTCCTTAAGTTTAAGGTTAATGCCTCCCTCTACCTTAATACTATTACCGCCTTTAATACTATTAAGGAGTCCGATTCGTTTATAAATATAATTTATAAATATAATTCCGACTATCTCGACCTTTACGCCTTCGACGACTTTAAGCCGATCGATAACCTTATCGATTAGGCCTATTCCTCCTCCCCGCTTATCTCCGCTTTCGCGTAGCTCTTTAGTCCCTTTAGCCTTACTAGCTTTACCCCTTCTAAGCCCCCCTCCGCTCGATCCCTAAGACCGCTCTCTCTAAGGTTTAAGGCTAGTTCTATTTCTAAGGCCGGCTTTTCGTTCCCTTTAACGACGCCTTAATTCTTTCGATCCTCGTCCGCGCTTATACCTCCCCCCTTACCGGCTACCTTAGACGTACGAAGACCGCTAGCCTCTACCGCCAGTCCTATATCTAGACCGGTATATATAAGTATATTTCTAGCTTTATACGGAATTATTATATATGCCTACGCGCTAAATCCTTTCGTTCTTCCCCCTAAGGCCTGCTTTAGCCCTTAAGTATTCCCTTCGCCTTATAGACCGATATATCCGTCGACTTTATTACCGACCTCCTTATCTACCGCCGTAACGGCGTTAAGCTTTCTAATATCCTTATTATCGTCGACCGCTTTACGAAGATATATTACTACGTTCCGATACCCTTAATAACCGTTAAAGACGTTATTAACGCGTTTATTTCTCGCGTTTAGTCCCTCTATAGTACCCCGGCCTTTATTATTAGCGACCGTAGCACTTAGTTTATCTTAGCTTTTTAGTAATATCTTAATCGTCGCCTCGGTTGCCGCTTTTACCTTAGCTCCGCCTACTACCCTTAGACCGACGGTTAGACCGAGATTGCGAACGCCTAGATAAAGGTTTACCTTTATTATTATACTACCTACCTTTAGGACGATTAGGTCGACTTCCTCCCCCTCGCTAAGTTTATTGCTAATAATTAGGTCTTTAAGTCTACCGGCCTTTCCCTTTTCTTCTCTAACTATAGCTTTTAACGAAAGCTTAGCACTAAGCCCTTTAGTCCCCCCCCGCCCGGTATAACCCCCTAGTAGTGGAAGGAATACCTCTACGGTAACGCACTAGCTTCCCGCTTTTAGCGTATCTTTAACTTCCTCTACGATACGATTAAGGATGCCTAAGCTACTTAAGCTTACTACGCAAACGCCCGGCGGACTCCCGCCCTAGCGTATTAGCCCGGCGATATAGTATTCTTTAGCACTCGCTAGATCTAGACCCTCCGCTTTATAAAGAAGCTCGATTATAAACGCGAGGGCTTATATAAGGTCCTTAAGGTATATAAGACGGCGTGTCTTCTTCGCCTCCTTAAGGGTAGCCGCCTTTACCCCGTTTTCTATTACTCCCTTATTACTAAGACCTAAAAGCCTCCTTTACTTAGCTAGTCGGAGCTTAACGTCCGGCCCGCTAATAACGGCGTTCTCCTTTCCCTTAGCGACGACGACGGTAATAACGTATACCTTAAGTAAGAGTTTTCTTCTATCCTCGCGTAACGTTAGTACGCCTCCGGGAAGATTAAGTATCGTATTTAATAGCGTTATAGCCCCCTTACGTAAGAGGACTTCTTTTGCCTTAACGGCTGCTAGGACGACCTTAAGGCCTTTTACGCCCTTAACCCGACTATACTAAAGCCGGCCTTTTATACGGCCTTCCTTACGTCTTCCCCTTTGCTTAAGTAATAATAAATATTATTTATTAATATAATTTATATTACGACGGCACGCGTTGGTTTCTTAGCCTTACCCTTTATTTCTCCCTATTTCTCTCTCGTTCTATATTAAGCCCGCTTTTAAGACCGATTAACATAGATTTCCTCCGTTTTTATTAGCCTATTGCCGCTTTTAGGCGTTTAAGTCGAACGCCGATTTAAGGGGGATATACTATTATAGTGTTAGGCTATATTATATATTATCCTATATGACCTCTATATCGTATATATAGACATTTAGACCTAGTCTATAGCTATGTCCCTTCGTAGATTAACAATAATTATATACCCCTCTAAGCTCGTTTCCTTATAAAACTACTAAAGTTCTTTTTACTAAGGTTAGGGTATTTTAAGCCGTAATTATATACACCTTCTTAAGGTCTATGCTTATGCTAGATATCGAAATAATTAGTCTAAGGTACTTAGTCTTTATCGTATAAAACTCTAACTTCCCGATATCGATCTAAAGCCCTACGTTGCCTAAGCGTTAGATAACTATTCGCACGTAGTTCTTATATTCTGCCCTAGTCTTTAAAAAGACTAAGACGTCGTCGAGATATATTATATAAAAGCTATTAAGGGTATTATAAAGCACGTAATTAATATAGTTTTAGAAGGTCGACGGTACGTTCTAAAGGCCGAAAGGGGTAACTAGCATCTTAAATAGTCCGAAGCGTATAATAAACGCTATAAGCTATATATAACCGTTAGCGATTTAAATATAGTTAAACGTAGTAATTACGTCTAGATTTATATAAAACTTAGCGTCGTAGAGAGAATCTAGCGTTTCGCGGATTAAAGATAAAGGATATCGATTCTTAACTATAACCTAATTTAAACCTCGGTAGTTATAATAGATATAGATACTACCGCCCGGCTTATAAGCGAGGATTAGTAATACCGCGGCTAGAGAAGAAGACTCTTAAATAAAGCCTTTATTAAGTATATTATTAATCTACTTCTTAATATAGCGGAGTTCCGTAGGTAATATAGGCCGATTTCTATAGAACGGAGCTTATTTGCTAAGTATAAGTTCGATCTTATAATCTTAAGGGCGGTATAAGGGAAGCTCGTTCGCATTCTTTAAAAGGAAATAAGGAAGCTTATCCTAGAACTCTTTTAGAAGTTTATTTAGGATATCTACCTCCGTAACTTCCGGCTTTACTTAGAGGAACTTTTCTATATCGGCCTTATTAACCCTCCGGAATAAGGATTCGGATTTAGCTATATCCTAGAGGTTCGCCTAAAGGAAGTTATAAAAACGTTTAAGGAAGGCGGCCTAAGCTACCTCTATTATATATTCTTTAGTAATCACGTATTAGAAAGAGGTTTCGTATAGTTTTAAGACCTTAACTAGGCCTATTAAGAGTTCGTTAAGGAGTCGTAGATTTTCTCGCTCCTCGACTAGCTTAGCTAATTTAGATATATTAATTCGTATTGCTTAAATATTATCCTATTTATAGAATTAAACGAAGTTAACTACGCGTATATAGCGGATATCGTTTATATCTAAAGGTATTTAATCTTCTTATTGTATACGCCGGCGGGGGCGTTTCGTCCGGTCTTATCGGGCGGGAACGTAGCGACGGCCGGCGGTAAGACGAATAAGGAGTAGGCGAGCTACTAAAGTAGTCTACGGCGGAGTAGTCTTAAAGGCTTAGGTCTTAAGGGAGTTTTAGGAGCTAATTAGGGATATTAAGCAGGCGGTATCTTAAGCGAATAGCAATATTCTATATAAAGGATATTAAATCGGTTAGCTAAGGTTTAAAGGGTATAGTGCTTACTTAGCTAGATATTCCTTAGTAGACGAGTCTATAGGTATATAATATCCCGGTAGGATAGTCTAATCCTTTAGGATATCGATTTCCTCTTATAGAAAAAGGGTTTCCGGCATATCTTCTACCGTTATAGGGACCCCCTATTTTAGGGTAATTGTTAAGATAGTTTAAATCTCTACGATATTAGAAAAATATACCTTTTGATATAACTAATGCCCTTTAGTTACGGAAGTAATAGGAGTCTTAAGGGCTATCCTATCCTCGACGATTATGCTTAAAGGCAGGTAGTATCTTATATAGTAATAAGAGTCGAAGCGGACCTAAAGAGATTTCTAAAGTATAGTTAGTTTATGTTCCTAAAGCTAAGGGATGCCTAGGATAATCGGGGTAAAAGGGGATAGGTTTATAATAAATAAGAGCATAAGTTCTATATGTTTATTAATAGTTATTTACGCTATAAAATAGTCCGTTATCTATAAAAAGGGCACGCCGTCGGTTAATTAAAGCGGTCGAGGTTTAAGGAGCTTTTTTATAGTAACGTTATATTTCTATACGATAGCGTAAAGGTCGGCGAACGCCGCGGTAGTATAGCTAAAATCCACGAAGGATAACGTATTAACGTAGTAGGGGGACTAAGGGTTACGCGTAGAGGAGAGACGAGTATAAAGAAGGATTAACTTTTTATTACTATTTAACGAACTAATCCAAAGATCCGTTTTATATAAGAGCAACGACTTAATCCTTTTATCCTCCCTTATATATAACCCTTAGGAGCGACTTATTCTAGGGGTATATCTTTTAGCAGCAGCCTTAGCGCCGGCTGCTCGCCCTAAAAATCCGTATCCTCTTCCTTAAGGATACGGCCTTGTTTATAGGCGGCCGCACGAACTATTATAGTACTACATTATATAACATAGTATATAGTGACATGCCACGTGACATATAGTCCTATATATGAACGAGCTCTTAGCCTCTATAGTTCTTCTCCTCTTTATAAAACAATAAGGTTATCTAGCTATTACCTAGTGCCGTAATAGTTTGTTTTATTAAGAGGAGAAGAACTATAGAGGCTAAGGGCTCGTTTATATATAGGACTATATATCACGTGGCATATTACTATATACTATGTTATATAATATAGTACTATAATACCCTTTATCACCGCGTTACTTAACCGGTATATCTCTTAAGACTCTTACCGTAACGACTCCCGCGGTTTCGACCGTCGCGACGCCTACTACTATAATAACGATTATAATAGAGACTATAAGCGAGGCAATCGCCGTTTTAATAGCAGTCGCGGCCGAGGCAACCGTCGCTATACTAGGGCTTCTACCCGCGACTACGACCGCCGTAAGTACGATCGCCGCCCTAACGACCGTCGTAATAACGATTATCGCAATAACTAAGCTCCCCGCCGCCGGGATTAAGATATTCGCCGCCTCGCCGGATAAAGCGATATATATAGAGAGGAAAAAATAAAGAAGTAAGTACGCTTTAAATTAAAGTACTAAGCTAGCGAGGCCCCTGCCTTAAGTAGCAGTAAGATAGGTAATAAAGCCTTTAAAGACGATTAAAGTTCTATTTGTTTTAACTTAGACCTCTCTAAGGCCTACTTCGTCGGTTATATAACGACGTATGCCCTACCCGATAAAGGTCTTTTTAAGCACGCTACCTACGATCGATGCTTCCCCCTCGCTTCTATCTTAGACGAGTATATTTGCGCTAAGTGCTGCGTTTTAAAGCAGTAGCTTATAAAGGAGACAATAGCCCTAAAGCCCGCTAAATATTGCCGTTATAAGACTAGTTTCCCGTTATAAAACCTCTTCTTTTAGCACTTAGCTACCGACGGCTGCACTTAGGTGCGTAAGGGTACTATTAAGCTAATGCTTCTCCCCTTCCGTCGTTACGCCCCCCTCGGCCTCCTATAAGGTGATTGCTCCTTTTAGCCCTACGCCTTTAATAGCCGAGCTAGTTTATCTAGCCGAGGCCGTAGCCCCTACGTCTCTTCTTAACTCCCTATCTATTCTTAGGCCTATGCCCTAACCCTTTTATTGAGATAATAAGGGTATACCTATCCCTTTTTCTTATATAAGAATTAAAATTATAGGCAAGCCGTTTATAAAGGCATTTAAGATCTATCTAGATACCGGATGCGGAAAGCCTATAATCGATCGAGACCTATTATAGTATTTGCCGTATACTATGAAAAAGCTGCCTCCTATAGCCGTTAAGGGCATTAACGGTTATGCCTACGTCGAAGACTAAGCTACTTTCTCTTTTTTAATCTAAGGCCTTTATACTAACGGTTCCGACGTAGGGCTCGCGGAGGTTTCTTACTCCGCCTAGGTTACTAAGGTCGCTATAGGCGCCTTGCTTAGGAATGCTTTCCTTAAGCCGTACCTTAGCAACCTCGACTATAGATCGGTTATAATCCGTATTAGCACTCTCTAGGACTTTAAGATCCCTTTTAATATCTATTGCCTTAGCCGGGATATAGTGCGACGCGTCTAAGCCGTCCGAAAAACCCTAGTTCCTGCCGGTTAGACTATTATTATGCCCGCCTCTTAGAAAGAAATCCCTAAAGGCCGGCCGTACGCCTTTTATTCCTCTTACGATTTAACCGTATACGCTATTATAGATAATTCCTCTTTTACTAGCGTCGCTATAATCAATAACTCCGCTAAAGACGTTATTATCTTACGTAAATAGCGACTTAGCTAAATCCTAAAGTATTATAATTTAGGATTCTTCGTAGTTCTATTATAGACTTTAGCCCTCTAGGCCTTAACTATTGCCTCTTTAGCTACGGCAGCCCTTAACCCTTCTATAGCTTCTCCTTCGGCTGCCGACCCTTAGTAAGTCCCTATAGTCGGCAGTAGCTTTAATATCTCGGCATCCATTATATTTTCCTCTAACGTTACTTCGGCAGCTTTATAGCCGCTAGCTCCTACGCCTCCCTTCGCTAATTATATCGACTTTCCTTTCGTAGCGCCTTTTCTAAAGCCTAACGTAGTCCCTTTTTCGCGCTAAGCTTAAAAGCTAAGCTCCCTCTTAGAATATATTATAGAGGAGGGCACTTATATCTATGCTAAAGACCCTCGCTTTATCGATAAAGTTATTAAGCTCCTTTAGCGTTTCCCCTCTCTTTAGAAATATATAGGTATAGCTATTATCTAACTTAGTAAAGAGCTTACTATACCTCTCGTCGATAGATAGTAGTATTAGAGGATTGCCTAGCGTCTTTACCTATAAGGACTTTACGATTATGCGATTATTAATAAAACCTTCGATAAACTATACTAGTAGAATCGCATAGAATAGACTATATAACTAACGCCCTTTACGGCGTTTATCTTTATTATCTAGCGCACCTCTCGAGGTATAACGAAAGGCCGCGCTGTTATAGATATACGTAGAATAACCGGCGTTATAGTCCTTAACGCTTATCTACTTCCTCTTTAAGAGAGTATTATCGCTAAGCTATTAAAAGTCGAGTATATTACTATTATTAATATAGCCTCTTTGTTAGTAGGTGTCTTAAATGTAAATGCAAATGTAGGTCTAGTAGTCTTATTGGAATTGTTAATACCTATCTAACTAAGGGCTATACTACCTTCTTTATAGACAAGACGAGAGAAGGGTCGGAGCTACCCTCCGGGAAGCTTCGGTAGCTAAGAACAGAAAGAGATCCGTAAACAGAATGCAAAGACAGATGCGTTAGTCGGGGAAGACCTTCCGCGGACGGATGCGTCTGTCGGGACGACCGTAGAAGTCTATAGAAGGAAGTAGAATTCTATCTCTGGAATTCACCTTAGAAGGGAAGTTCTTCTACCGTGGAATTCTATCTATAGAATTCACCTTAGAAGGGAAGTCCTTCTACCGTAGAATTCTATTAGAATTCTATCTATAGAACTTACCTTAGAAGGGAAGTCCTTCTATCGTAGAATTCTATCTATAATTCCTATACTAGTAACTTTTTCTTTATGCCGTTTATAAGAACCTCTCTTATTTTTCCTTAAATATTACCCTTCTTTAAAAGGAAATAAAATGCATAGTAAAATCGACTGTTTGTTATATTAGAATAGTTCGTTGTAATATTATATAGTGTTATAACTATATAACCTTAAAAGAAATAA
This sequence comes from Ophiocordyceps sinensis, assembly GCA_012934285.1. Lineage (NCBI taxonomy): Eukaryota > Fungi > Ascomycota > Sordariomycetes > Hypocreales > Ophiocordycipitaceae > Ophiocordyceps > Ophiocordyceps sinensis. Next base: position 9,282,270 of record JAAVMX010000004.1, on the reverse strand, counting down.
TATGTTAGAAGGGTTATAGGCGAATAATAAACCCTTTTATTCTAATAGTTAATTTGTTTATATCGACGAAACGTTTAAGGGCCTAGTTTAGTAATGCTTTTGTTATTGCATTAGCTAGGTTATCGGCTCCGTTAATCCATCGGACCTCTATAATCTTACGGCGTTTGTATAACTATTATAAAGCCATAATGTCGATTATTAATCTTTTCTCCTTTATAGTACTTAGTTTAATAAGGCATTTATACAAAGAGTACGAATCTATGTAGATGATTAATAGAACCGGAGGAAGACTAAGGCGATCTGTGATTATCTTAAGGGTTATAGTAAGAGAGATCCTAATGTCGAATCCGTTTACTATACCGTAGATTTCCAATGTAAGGACGCTTCGGGTGACTCGTTTGCATTTCGTAGAGTTCTAGTAGACAATGTTGCCTTTAATCGAAAATTGCTTGTCTATTCGGTCGGTCTTATAAACTAAAGCAATAACGAATCTAAGCTATAAAGATAAGTCTTTATTGTTTATAAACGATCTATCGGTAAAGACTAAGAGCTTAGCCGATGCGAGGTTGATTAGAAGATATGTTAGTCTACGTTGTTAATTGTCTAGTTGCTATTATAGTCTTTTATTTAGGATTATATAGTCTTTTTGTTCTAGGTTTTAGACTTAAGCAGCAATAGAGATATTAAACGATACTTCCGGTTAATAGATAGATGCAATATATGTACTACGAGCTCGTTGCTCTATATACCTTTACGCGTGGTTAATAGCTTTTAGCTTTACGGTTTTAATCTTAGCTGCTTAACCCTTCTATTATAGTAGCAAACTTCCATCGTGTTATAGGGTTAATTTCGCGCCGTTAAAGTCTATAGATTGTCTAGCAGTTATTAGAGTTTTCGGTTTAGCTCTAAATTATGCTTTCTAGAGCTCTTTTTCTTCGTGGTCTAAAAAACTCTAAGTCCCGAGCATTAACGTATCGTCTATCTATATGCCGATGATTCTAAAAGGTGTAGGAGGGCTATAGTTGGAAATAAGCAAGCATACGTCGTATATTAAACAAGCTATATTAAGCTCTTAGATATAGTGACTATAGTATGTATTAAACTAGTATAGTCCGGATTCCGCGATGCCGTATAAAGGTCTAATCACACGGATGATTATGCCTTCCGGATACTTCTTTACTAGTTTAACAGGCAGAGCTATTAGGATTGTTCGAGATAACTCTATAGTAGCCTAAGGATATGCTTAGGTAATGTCTCGTAAAGACAATATTATTCTATGTTCTTTAAGCATTCCGGCTGCAATTACTATAATTAAACGTTAACTAACTCGCTGGATTGTTAGCGACTATGTAAGTATGGATGTCTTCTTAATATTACTATATCCTTAGATCACTAGTCTCGACTTTTCGTATAGTTTAGTATTACGTCCTTTAACCTCTCTAACCATCCGAGAATAGAAGATTCGATATCCTCTATGTTTTTCTTCGTTATATTATTCGAAACTAAATATACTACGAATAACTAAGTCGTTAATCTCTTTTGTATTAGATTCTTCGAATAGGTCACCGGGTGTTATAATCACGCTATCGGCACGAAGTTTAAGTATAAGATCGTATATATTAACCTCTTTCTTAGCTAAGAACTACTGATTCTTTAGTTTGTTTTTCGCACCGGGTAGGCGACTACGTTTTCGGGGCATGCGAGGAGGTTCTTGCATAGTTTTATATTCTTCTATTAGTTTATTATCTTAAGAATTATGTTCCGGTATATCTGCTAGGAGTTCTTCTAATAGTAGTACCGATTTTTCGTCTCGGAAGTATAGTTGCATATATGTTAATCTAAATACTTATAGTCTATTAATAGTGTTAATTGTTATATTATGGCCTTTAATTACTGCGATTTTAAATAGACCTTGCTAGCCGTTCTTTTCTCTCTAGACATAGACCTTACTTTACAGTAGAAGATTAAGAATCTCCTTTATTAATAGTCCGTTTCGGCTGTAAATAGCATCCTTAATTCGTCTTTTAGTAGAGATTTAGCGAAGCAATTTTATAGCCTTTTGTATAGCTATAGCTCTTTGCATCGTTGTTGTAGAAGGGGGTGATTCCTATGTAATCTAGGGGTAAGCACTAAAAACTAATAATGTAGGAACTAAACTATTAGGACTAGCTATATTATTAATTGCCTTAACTGCTATTTAAAGGATGGCTTTAGCTAATATCACGTTGTTAATTTCCTCCTAAAGAATACTAAATATTCGTTTAAGTAGTCCGTAATATCTTTTAATCTTTCCGATAGACTAGTAGGCTTTAACTAGAACTTGCTTATATATAATCCCTATTACTTTCGCTTCGTTTCGGAATTTATTAGAAGCAAAATTCGTTCTTGCGTTGTGTTTAATAATATCTAGCGGGCCGAGATATATATTAATCTATAACGCACGTAGTGTCTTCTACGCATCTTTAGCGGACATTAATAGAAGGAATCTTACTGCTTAGAATAAAGTTGCTAAATCTACTGCGTATAGCACTAGTCGTTATAGGTTTCCGAGGTATATAACGTTAATAATAATCTTATAGTTGAATTCTCGATTATCTTATAGTATGAATTTAAATCGTCTCGGAGCCTAGGAGTGTATCTAGCATTAGTGATAAAATTTGGAAATAGTTTTAAGTCTTCCGATTAAGATATTAATATGTCCTGCTTAGCGTAGTAGATAATATAGTCTTATAACTACGGGATGTCTAAACCGACGATAGATTATTCGGATCTTAACTTCTATAAGGAAGTTAATAGATTCCTTATCTTTAGAAAGAAAGAACTATAGATGTCCCTATTTTCGTATTATAGGAACCACGCCTCGACTAATAATTATATCTATTGTGTTATTAAAGTATACACCTAGTCGGTCTATATCGGCTAAAGAGAGTAAGAAAGGTGTAGGTGTCTTTAGAACGTGAAAAGTAATCCTTCTAATTGGTGTTTTAAGGGCAATAGAACTAAGTAAGTTAATAGTATCTCTACTACTAAACTTAATGGAAGCTTATCCTGCCGTTGACTTATCGATAGTAATAGAATAGTCTTCTTTCTATAGGGCAATATACTAGTTAAATCCGGCTATTAACACTTTTGCTATACCTATGTTAACTATAATGCCTTAGAAGCGTGTCTTAGAGTATCTTTTATTAATAATAAACTGGTTAGATATAGTAATAGCTTCTTGTTTACTATGTAGGTCTTCGCTAGTAAGCCGATATATAAAGGCTTATTAGCAAATTATCTAACTGGCTTGCTATTGTCCTATAAAGTTATCGTCGTCTCTTAGGCAAGATTTATTGTTAAATCCTTCTGCTATATCGTCTATCTCGTAACCTTTATATTGCGATACGTAGGCTATAAAACCTATTGTTAGGATGTTCGTAAAGTGGCATTATGCGATATACTAGTCTTTCGATTTCTATCGTTCCTTAGGTGTATGTTTGGTTAACTAGTATCCTTATTTTCCGTATATAAAACACTTCTTAGTCTATAGACGATTGCCGTAGTTGCCTCTATAGCTACTTCGGGCTTAGGACCCTGCTTATAATCTAGCAGCTAATAGGGAGTATCCGCTACGGAATCCTCTATAGAATCCTCTACGATTAAATAATCGGCTATAGTTTCGTCCTCCTCGTCCTTAGTATCTATATCTTCCGCGGTTATTGTTATTATATCTCCGATCCGTATAGAATGTCTAGTCATACGGGTCGTAGTTATCCTCTTTATTGTCTTAGTTATTAGACTAATGTTCTTAGATAAATTAGTTAGATAAACCGCGAGATAGGTGTGTTTGCAACGAGGATCTTAGGTCGGCAAAAAGTGCTTCTGCATTAGTTAAAGATTTAAACAGAGCGTACTCTAGTTTAGGAACTCCTCTGCATGCATTAATAAGTGTGGTTCGTAGGGGAAGATCGCCTGTAAAGTCTTTGCCGAGTGCTTGTTAGTAAAGTTGCAATTTATCGAATAAAGCTTAAAGGATTTTATATAGTGGCTTAGCCGGGTGTTCTCCTCGCAACTTATAGAGGGTCGTTATTGTCTAGTCTATATAATAATATACGTGATTGACTTCTATATTAAAGTATCTTTTAATTATATCGTATGCCTTTCTAAATATCGCTGTCTAGTTAATATATTAAATATAATAGGTTTACGCACGTCCTACGAGGATTCTAGGGAATAAAGTATAGAACTAACTTAGTTTAATTTACAGGTTGTAGCATAAGTTTATAAAAACCTAAAGTTTGTCGTTAAGCAAGTTATATAGTTCTTTAGTATAGTTCTTATCTTTTGTCTAAAGCTTAATAAAGCGTTGTTAGACATCTGTATTAGCAATAGCATTTAGAACATTATCTAGAGGAAGTTTTATATATGCCTCTAATAGAATAAGGTTAGAATTGCTTAGCTGTTTAGTTATTGCCGTAGAACCTTTATCCGTTGGATTTATAAAGATATCTAGACGATTAAATCGGTGTAATATTAGGTAAATAGTTATACCCGGAACATTAGTGTTAAATGGCTATTGTTTATATAGAACTATCGGCTATTGCCTATATAGAATAGTCCCTCCTAAATTAAATTGCGGAACCGTTAGAAGTGTGTTAGACGTTTATAGCATCTCTAGAACATTTGTTATAGTCTATAGCATCTCCGGAACGTTTGCTATAGATGCTGCTTTTTCTATTAGAACTGCTTCTAATAGTTAGAAGGGGGCTATTCTAGCGGTAATAGGCGTAGAAGGATGTATTGTGTTTTTTATCTCTATTTTCTTAGTGTATTCCTCCGTGCTATCGTTAAATTTCTATGTTATTATATCTTCTATAGGCTATTCTAATAGTTTCTCGAGTGCTTATAACATTAGAAAGATCGTTGTATAGGATGTATTGCTACGACCGGTATATATTCCTCGTTTCCTTATTAGAACTTTTAGTGCTCGTTTATAGTCTGCGTGTATTAGACCCTATGTATTCGCTATCTATCCTTAGAAGTAGTCTTAGAAGTATAATAGGATCTCGTTTCCTTAAAAATCGATTAACGCTTCGTAGAGGGCAATAAACTTAGCGACGGATATTATAATCGCGATGCCGTTGTTTTCGTCGGGTTTAATATTACTATCCTAATGTTTTACGTTAATGTATAGAAAAAGGGATCGGTAGATAGTTATGCCTTCTATCTATTCCCTAAGAGTCTCCTCCATAGTGTCGGATAAAGGACTAGTAGGTTAGTATGTTAAAGTTATAATACGTGCTTATTTTTCACGCGGTTTATCGGTGTGTTTGTAGGGTTCTCTACGAAAAACTTATCGTTCGGCGTTATTAACGTGTTTTCTACTAGTGCTACTCTTCTTCTTCTAAAGCGGTGATCGGTTAGCAAAAGGTTTAAAGAAGAGCTATACGCAACCCCTAGGGGCGAGCTAGACTTAGAAGGTAAAGTCTTCTTATTCTTAGCATAGTTATCCTTCTCTAAGTGCATAGAATAGGATCGTCGGGCGGAAGCCGTTCGATAAAGATCTATAATACGTTTAAAGGATATAGAACTATCTCGTCTACCTTACTGTCTGTAATTAAGCCTTACAATCACTAATTAGTATTAGTAGGTGTCTTAAATATAAATGCAAATGTAGGTCTAGTAGTCTTATTAGAATTATTAATACCTATCTAACTAAGGGCTATACTACCTTCTTTATAGACAAGACGAGAGAAGGGTCGGAGCTACCCTCCGGGAAGCTTCGGTAGCTAAGAACAGAAAGAGATCCGTAAACAGAATGCAAAGACAGATGCGTTAGTTAGGGAAGACCTTCCGCGGACGGATGCGTCTGTCGGGACGACCGTAGAAGTCTATAGAAGGAAGTGGAATTCTATCTATGGAATTTACCTTAGAAGGGAAGTCCTTCTACCATGGAATTCCATCTATAGAATTCACCTTAGAAGGGAAGTCCTTCTACCGTAGAATTCCATTAGAATTCTATCTATAGAATTTACTTTAGAAGGGAAGTCCTTCTATCGTAGAATTCCATCTATAATTCCCACACTCTTTCTTTTATTAATTTAGCGTATAGTATAATTATCGCAACCGGTTTACTATTATAAGAGATCGTAGTGTTAAGAACCTTACCGTCGCGCCGATCGGGTTTTAAAATAGCCTTACTTACGCCTAGCGATATATAGACCGCGTTCTCCGACTATATTAAGCCTTTTCCCGTGCTTTTATCAACGATATCGTAATTTACTCCTAGACTTAAGAAGATTACCTTTATTACCTATAGGCTATTATAGCCCTCTTTAATAAGCTTAATCTTATAATATCTCCGACGAAAAGTTAGATTAGCTACCTATCTATATATATCTTCGGCTACTGCGTTAATTCCTTTAGTATAAGTACTTCGGAAGATCGTATAGCCGCCTTTGCTAAGCTTAAGTTCCCGGATATACTATAAAAGCTCGAATACTATATTAGCGTCGCCGGTTTTATTCGATTTAAGATCCTTTACTTTAGCCCCTTCGTCGAACCTCTTTAAGCCCGGAAGACGGCTCTCGTTACGTTAGGCCGCGCAATCGGAAAAGTAACCGATAGGAATCCGAATCGCCGTAAAGCCTTTAAAATAACCTTACTTACGCCTAGCGATATATAGACTGCGTTTTCCGACCGTATTAAGCTTTTTCCTATGCTTTTATCGACGATATCGTAATTTACTCCCGGACTTAGGAAGATTACCTTCGTTACCTATAGGTTATTATAGCCCTCTTTAATAAGCTTAATCTTATAATATCTCCGACGAAAAGTTAGATTAGCTATCTATCTATATATATCTTCGGCTACCGCGTCGATGCCTTTAGTATAAGTACTTCGGAAGATCGTATAGCCGCCTTCGCTAAGCTTAAGTTCCCGGATATACTATAAAAGCTCGAATACTATATTAGCGCCGCTGGTTTTATTCGATTTAAGATCCTTTACTTTAGCCCTTTCGTCGAACCTCTTTAAGCCCGGAAGACGGCTCTCCTTACGTTAGGCCGCGTAATCGGAAAAGTAACCGATAGGAATCCGAATCGCCGTAAAGCCTTCGCGCGGAATACGGCCTTCTCTCCTACTACCGTAGAGAAGCTCTCTTTCTAAGCCCTTTCGGGCGAAATCGCATTAAGAAGAATGCTTTATTACCTTAATCCTTCTAAAAAGCTTTTTGCCTAAATTAACGCCTCTATTTAGCGCGGCTTTAGCGTAGTATTCTATTACCTTTTCAACGACTTTACTTAGGTTTTAGGCTAGCCGATCCCTATAAAATAGATAATGCCTATATACTTCCTCTCTTAGGTTCTTACCCCCGCCGAACGGAACTATAGTCTATTTAAGCTAGAAGTTGCCTATCTTATTTAAGCAATTAAGAAAATACGAACTATAATCTAATCGTTAACCCTACCGCTTATAGTCCTTACGAATTACTCCGCTATAAAGCAGATTTATAAAAAGCGTATACTTAATACGTCTAGCGCCGACCGTAGCAACCGCCGACTTTAAGTTGCTTCTATCTACCTCTCGCAATTTAATTTTAAGATTTATTACATACCCGGTAAGGATAATCTTATCCTTAACGCCTTTAGTAGACTAGCTGCCTTAGAAACGGATTTTATTCTTAACTATTGCTGCCTTAACTATATAGCGCTTAACGACGTATTGCTTATATCCGAAGCCGTTATAGGTCTTAGGATAAAGACTTGATTTGTTATTAGTTATGCATTTAACCCGTACTTTTTTAAGATTATCGGTATGCTTTCCGACGACCCCCCTACGCCGGTTGCTACGGCTTTTACTCTTAACCCCGACCGTACTCCTCCTACACCCGTTCTAAGTGCCGCCTTTAGCTAGGAAGAGCGTAAAGCCGCCCTTCTACGTCTTTAAAGACGTAGTATTCCCTTCCTTCTTTAGGACTAACTGCTTTATTATAAGGGTCGTAATAGCTATATCCGCCTTTATATCCCCGCCTCGATAGTATCGCCTATACAAGCGGCCGCTTACGATACGAAAAATCACTTTAAGACTACTCGTATATTATAGGACCTTAAGCGCTACTCTATCTAAAACCTAACTTCTAAAGTTAAGAAATATATTACGGCCTATAAGGCTTACTATCTAAGATAGATAGACCGCTAGCTACTTATAGGCTTTTATAAGCCTATTTAAGCCCCGGTTTAACCTATGCGTTTAATTAGAATAGACTTTATTACGGATATGCCTATTATATCCTCCGCCTCTTCGCCTAAGGCTATCTCTAGCTTCGATACTTTTAATTAGCTGCTTATAGTAACCTGCCTAGCTAGCAAACGTTGTCTTTTAATCCCCGGAAACGCTTAGTACTCTACGATAAACTAAGGCGTATCCTTCTCTCGGCTCCTTCTGCTTACGGATTAAGGAATGCCGTCTACTATCGTTAGTAATCGCGATAGGCGCTTTAATGCTAAAGTTAAGCGTTTACTCTTAAGGTCCTTTAGAACTAAGATCGCGATAACTATAGCGTACTATCTTTAGGCGGATAGCCTAATAGAACGTCGTAATTAAACGGTTAAAATAGCGCTAAGAATAGCCTATATCGAGGACCTAGACCTCGATTAGAAATTGCTTTTGCCTGCCTTATAGTAGAACCTTAATTCGGCTTACAACGCTAGCACTCGTATATCTACGTATAACTATATCTTCGGTTACGATCTCCGCTCCCCTCTTAAGGCCGATGATATCTCTATCGCGGATAATCTCCCCTATCTACGGGAAGCCGTAAGACGATAAGCCGGCTTTATAATAGACCTAGCGGCTATAAGAGCTAAACGCCGTTACGATAGCAAGCACTATTAGATCCTCCTTTAGGCAGGCGATAAGGTCTACTTTAAATTACACCGAGGTCACTATAAACCTTCTCGACCTATAAAAAAGTAGTCTTAATAGAGGGAAGGACCTTTCCTTATTAAGCGTATAGTTAATAACCTCGCCGTAGAATGAGATTTACCTCCTTATATCCGAATTTATCCCGTTATCTCGGTAGAATACTTAAAGCCCGCGCACGACGGTTGTTTTAAAGAAGATAAGCCCGGCGCGGTTAAAGCAGCGTAAGACCTTAATAACGCCCTAGGCGAAGGCGACGAGCACTACGAGCTCGAGCGTATACTTAAATCTCGTAAGCGCTATATTAGGCGTTTAAAAACCCTTATCACTAAATATTAAGTCCGCTATAAGGGCTAAAGGGCCGCCTATAACTAATAGGTCCCCGCTAGCGCTATTTCCCGGGAAGCAATCGTAGAATTCGCCTTAAAGCGTATTACGCGTTCCGCTAGCGCTACTCTAACTGCGATTAATTAAGGGATATCGATCTAATTGTTTAGTTAGGAAAAGATCCTATAGTAACGCATAGAGCGAAGGAGCATAGATTAAAAGGATCGCGTTAAGTCATTCTAAATGTTTTTTCTTCTTAATTAGTTTATTGTTTTATTCTACTAAGGATAGTAAGGCCTCGTTTTTCGGGCCGGCATTATAATACGTAAAGGCAGGGCACCGACTAAGTGCCTACGGATTAATAGATAGTCCGGGCTCTAACAGCCCTATAGCTCGTAGGGCACGCCGGGCTGCTTACAATTATTATCCTTCTTCTTATATACGCACCCTTTGCCTTATGCCTATCTTTCCCTATACTACCGTAGAATTCTATAGTGGAAATACGTAATACTTCTATATAAACTCTATAGATACTTCTATATAAATTCTATAGTATTAAAACTAGGGAAGAGAATCTCGGGGGAAACTAGGCGAATAGTCTAGATATTATCGCACTAAATAGTAGGAATAGGAATATCTAATTATAAAGAAATATCGTTAAATAAACGAAGAATAGAAATTAGCTCTATTACCGTAGAAGAGACTCTTAGAAGTTCGGCTTTAGTTAAAGACGTAGTAACCGTAGATTTCTTTTAAGCACTCTACGCGATTAGACTGTTAAAAGGGCTAATAAAATAGCCTTTTAAAGAATAGCGAGTATTTAAATTCTCGGCGCAGGCGGTATCTAAGGCTATAATAAGTTCTTAATTATCTATATTAGAGTACTCGATTACGAGAAAACGCGATTCGTATAGGTATATTACTAAGCTCTCTATAAGCTTAATATAGAGCGTAGACGGGTTTTATATATGCTCCGCTAAAGAATTTAACGACTTTACGGCGTTAAGCCGGGTAGAAATAGTTACGTAATTATAGGATCCGACTAAAGATTAAAAGTAGTAGATTTAGTTATCTATAGCCTAACCTTAGTATTTCTCTAGCTTCTATAAAAGTAGGAACGGATAAAGGGTCGAAATAGACCGTAGAACCGTAGAAGTAAGGATTAAACTAAACTTAAAAGCAATCTTATCTAGGTGAATATCCTAGTATAGCTATAGCTTTTACTGCTTACGGTCCTAGATAATCTTTATCCTAAGGAAATAGGTAAGCTCTCCGCGGTCGGTAATTATATACTTTTGCCTAAAGCGATAGATAAAGTCGTTAGTAGTTTTACGGTGCTCCCTATAGAAAAGGATAATAATATTATCTATAAAGAAGAAAGTAATAATACTACTTATAGTAGATATAAAAATGCAAAGGTCCTTTATACTCTACTAAAGGCCTAATTCGGTAAGAGACCCGGATAGTTCCTATTGCTAAAGTAAAGGCGAATAACGAAGCCTATATAAAGCCTTTATTAACCGAATTATAAAGCTAAATATCTTAAATCCGTTTAGGAAGTAGATATATACTTCTTTATTTAGATCGGCATTCGTAAAGGCGTTAACCGCGTTAAGTAAGCGGCTGTCTATGCTAAACTTAGCGGCAATAGCAATTATAATACGAAAATTTCGTATAGTAAGCGTAGCGGCGTATATTTCCTTCCCGCTAAACGGTTAAAGGTCTTTTTATATATAAAGGCGAGATTTAAACTTCCTAAGGTAGGTATGCTTATTTAACTTATAATTAAATACTTAAGTCAATAGAAAAGGACGTATAAAGGCATTCGCTCTTAGGGTAGGCGAAGGAAAGAAGATCTTTCGTTAGTAAAGGGAGTCCTATTTAACTTTTCTAGCGGCTTTAAACTTAGGTCTATACGGATGCGTCTTAACATTAGACTAAAACTTTAGAAGTATAGAGGTCCTATTTATATATCTTCTTAGGTTTAAGAGAAGTAGCGAATATAGCCGTAAAGGCGGTGCTATTAGCCGGTAAATGCCTAATATAGGCGAATACGGGATATCGACCCGAAAAACGGTTTAAATAAGTAGGGCGTAAGTCCCTTATAGATCTCGTCGTCCGTAGACTATCTATAGGAATAGTATTATCGTAATCTATAGATCGAGAAATAGGTTAAGGCAACTATACCTTAAGACGGTCTATAGGTTCTACGGTTATAGTTTAGGGAAAGGGTAGAGATATCGGCTTAAAAATCCTATATATTCTTAAAAACGTCCTCTAGTAGCTCTAAGGTTTAGTTAAGAGTAAAGAGCTAGGGATTTCCGTCGGTTAGAACATCTACTAGACTAATATACTTATTAAGAAGTATTATTAACGTCGACTAGAATTCAGCCTTATCTTACTCTTCTTCCTATAAAATATACGGTAGAAATGCCGGTAATAATACCTATATTAGCTATTCGGATGCGTTAGACGTAGTAAAAACTAAGTCTTATTAAACGTTATATTAAGAACTTAACGAACCTCCCGTCTCTATAAGATCTATATATGAAAAATATTAGTAGAAGTATACTTAACTAAGTAACCGACCTCTATATAAGGTTCTTACTTAAGATTACGTTTCTACGTGCTAGTTAAGGCCTTAGTAGTTAATAAGTAGGCTTTATAGCTAAAAACTTAGAGATAACCGAATTATAACGGTTAAGGAAGGAGAAATACCGGTATATTCCGGTTATAATCCTTTAATTAATCGTAAAGAATCTCTATTATAGAAATCTACTTCGATAGCAAAATCTATTATAGAAATCTACTTCGATAGGAAAAACGTAGAGGAAGCTACCTAACGGGCTAGAATCCGATTGTATAAATATACTATAGTTTTCTACGTTTTTAGCTATAAATGCTCGGGCAAATTTGCTTAATGCTTATAGATCGAGCTTTTGTAGATACTACCCCCCTAGCTCGTTCGGCAGCGCCGTTTTATATAGGTGTATAGGGAGCAGTAGGCTTATTATAAATGCCCTACTAGTTAATAAAGTCTTAGAAATCCCGTTAAAGGGCTCGGTCGTTATCCCGATAGATCGTACCGATAGAAAGTAAGAACTATCGGGTAATATACCGAGTTAGGCTCTTAAAAGATAAAATCAGCTTATCTATAGAGGCGTCTAAAAGCGCATATAGGAAAATAAGCTTCGTATTGTTATACTTAATAAGAAATACAACGTTCTTATTATTATGACTCTTATTATTAATTAGTTAAATAAAAAGGGGGTTATAAAGGTAGTTAGATTAGTCTATAGTTTCTATCAACTAAGGGGCGACGAAGAGCCCCTTTATATAGGCTATAAACGCGTATATTATTAAGGCCTAAAGCCGGCCCTTTAGAAGCCCTTATTGCGACATCGGGGCTATGCCTATAAGGGCGATTAAGTTAATAACTTAATTATCGCAGGGGTAGCCGAGTTAGTAACGCTATTACCGGGGTCCTTAATGCATACGATATATCGTGTTATTAATAGCGCATCCGTATAGGCGTTGCCCGTACGTAATCTATTTAATTACGTAGATTGCAATTATGCCTAAAGAACGGATATCTCTTATTCCTATACTAGCAATTTTTCTCTATAGTTACTAAGTAGTAAATCCGTAATCTAAATAAAAGGAGATAGGAAGAACGATATATTAGGTAGAAGGCCTAATAAATATATTTAGTAAATATAAATAAAAAAGGGGGTAGAATAAAAGGAATACTAGTAGGAAACCGTAGGTAGTTATAGGCGAAGGACGAAGGCTTCTATCCTAATCGGTAGGCTATTCGTATCGATAAGGCGTTTAAGAGCCTTATTTAGTAATGCCTTTATTATAGTATCGGCGGGATTATCTTCCTTATTAATCTACCTAATCTCCTTAATCTCCCGTCGCTTATACGACTAACGTAACGCTATAATATTAATTATTAGGCGTTTCTCCTTCGTAGTACTAAGCTTAATAAGGCATTCGTAGAGGGAGTTTAAGTTAGTATATATAATAAGAGGGATCGGTAGGAGCTTAAGTCGTTCCGTAACTATACGAAGGGTCGTAATAAGAGAGATAATAAGGTCTATACCGTTAACTATACTATAGATCTCGCTCGTAAGAACTCTTTAGGTTACTTACTTACACTTCGTCGAGCTCTAATAGATGATATTCCTATTAATCCGAAAGTGCGTATCTATACGCTCGGTCTTATTAACGAGCGTAATAACGAAGCCTAACTAGGAAGAAAGGTCTCGGTTGTTTACGAACGAGCTATCCGTAAATACTACGAGTTTAGCTATCTTAAGATCAATTAGCCTATACATAAGTCTACGTTATTAATAATCGATCTACTATTAGAGGCGCTTATTAAGGATATTATAGTCCATCTCTTCGGGGGCCTAGACCTAGGCTGCTACGGAGATATCGAATAAGGCCTCTAGCTAATAAATAGAAGCGACGTACGTAGCACGAGCGCGTTGCTTAAGATACTATAAGGCTTTATCACGAGCCCGTAAGTCGACTACCTCGATTCTTAAGGCTTATCCCTTCTGCTATAGGAGCAGAACATCGTCGTAGAGCGTTAACTTTGCTCTATTCAAGTCTATAGCATTCCTTAGGGTTATTTAAGCCTTTAGCTTAGCGCGAAATTAAGCTATCTAGAGCTCTTTTTCTTCCTAAGCCGAAAAGGTGTCTAAACTAAGCATTAGGGTATTATTAGTCTATATCCTAATAAGGCTGAAGTCGTCGGGTCCTTAATTCGTGATTAGAAGGCACGAGTTATAGGTTAAAGGAGCGATATTAAGGCTCTTAATATAGTGTTTATAGTATATTTTCTATAAATAAACACCGGCTTCTATAAGGCCGTATAATAGTCTAATAACCTTTATAATTATGCCCTTTAGGTACTTGCCCTAAAGCTCTATTAAAAGAGCTGCTAAGACTATACGATTAAGCTCTATCTAAGCTTAGCGATAGGCCTATGTAATCTCGCGTAGAGATAGGCTTATGCCTTAGCGAAGCAAGGCGGGAGCAAGGGCTAAGATTAAGCGCTAGCTAATACGTTAGATAGTAGGGGAATAGGTTAGAAGCGAGCTTTTCTCTATATTGCTATAGCCTTAGATTATTAAGCGGGACTTTTTATAGGGCTTAACGTTACGGCCCTTTACTTCCCGGACTATTCGGGAACGAAATAGACGATAAGACTTATAAAGCGATTCGTCGCACTATTTAAAACTAAAGACCACGCGGGCTACGAGATCGTTAATTTCTCGTTAATCGGATTATTTAAAGGGGGCGCTAGGTATAGTAATAACGCCGTTATTGCGTAGCTTAAGCGAAAGCTATAGTACGTCTTCTTCCTTCTTAACTAGGAATTAATTATTAAAGGTAACGGTCTTCGGCTTATTTCTTAAGCCGGGGGGACGACCGCGCTTACGGGGCTATAGGGGAGTAGGTAATGCTCGCACCGGAGAGGGGGAAAGGTCTAGCTCGGGAATTTCGTCCGGAGTAGAGGAACCTTCCTTAGAAAGGGCGTCTATATTATTAAGGATAGGGGAATTAAGGGTATCGTTATTACTATAGTAGTACGGCTATATAAAGGTAGAACGGAAGACCGTAGGGCCGTTAACGGTCTTAATAGTAACGTTATAGCCGTTAATAGAGGCGATCTTATATAGACCCTACTATCCTCGCTTTTTTCTTTAGACGCGGACTTTACTCTATAGCGGTTGTTAATATCACCGTCTTCCCTATTTGCTTTCCACCGGGAAAACCCCGGTTCTTCCCTAGATTCTACTATGGAATTCCACGGGCTTCTACGGTCATTTACCCCGCACTTCCACGGGCGCATTTACCTACTTTTATTCGGTCATATTTCACCGTAATTTCACCGTGATTTCACAGTGATTTCACGGTTATTTACACGGTCTTTACCCGTTAAATATCTTCCCTTCTACGGTCTCCTACTATAGAATTCTAATTCCCTTCTACGGCTTCTACCGTAGAATTCTAATTCTCTTCTACGGCTTCCACCGTAGAATTTACTAGTCCTTCTAATAGACTATTGCGTTATTAGTTTAGTTATTTACTAACTATATAACTATTTATCGTATAGATACGATTTATTATTTACGACCGGCGCTTCCGACCGGCGACTCCGTCCGACTCTTTCCTTTACCTCTTTTCCTTAGGTCTATGCGGCTGTTTTCGTCCGAGGGATTTCCCTATATATAGAAACTAATTAGCCCTCTTTATTAGAAAGATAAGAGCTATTATTCTTAGTGATTTATATTATTTTATAGCTTTTAATCCTTTTATATAGGCTATTTTAGCCTTAGAGCCTCTCTTCCCTTTTAATTGCTATTACCTAAAAGTCGAGGACCCGACTGCCTAGCGTTTAATAGTTATAAGCCCGGACGAACTTCTCTACGTATAGAGAGTTCGAACGGCTTATATTTTTAGCCTACTAACGCTACGACTTACGGTAGTAAAGCCTTTGCCTTTATATCTAGCGAATTAACTTATAGAGGACTAGTATATCTTTTAAAGAGCGTTATTAATCTAGCGAATCGACTTATAGAGGACTAGTTAGTACGTTTACCTTATTCTATTAGTGTTTTCCTATACTTAGTTTAGTTTTTTACGGTTTATTTATATATATTATGTATCTAACTACGCTTTTCCGGTAATTTTACTATACTTTGACCTACTTTTACCGTATCTATTATAGCCGATATTACTTTAAAGACTATCTTAAATAGACTAGCGGACTAAGACCGATAGATCTTAACGATCTAGAAATACGCATTTACCTAAGGGATTTAAGGGAAATTCGATCCTTTTATTACGCTTAAACTTTAGAAACCCTTATTGCCTCTTCCTATAGAACTAATAGCTAGAATAATTAACGCGACCGTTACTAATATCGCTAGTTTATCTATAGAATAACTTAAGAGGTTTAAGTTTCTCTTTTCCTAATATCGTACGTTGCTTTAAGCCTATAAGGACTAATAGAAATCTTTTATATTAATCTAGTAGTTTATTATTTAAAACATTAGGAACTACTATTTAACGATTGCCGACGAATATAAGGTTTCTAAGGAATTAGCTTTACTATAGCAGCGTATAAAGCCGACTTCGTAAACGCAATAGAAGACTATTCTTACGTAGTTCTATACTATTTTAAAGGCACTAGACCGGACGGATATTACGATATAGATTTCTAATTAGTAGAAAGTCCTTACCGACGCCCGGCAAATTAAGTTGCCGGAATTAAAAGGTCTCCGGGCTATATAGCTTTTTCTTAAGGCTATTTAGCTACTTTCCGGTCCCTTCGCAAAATACTAGATAAATAAGATAGAGGATAACGCTAGACTAGATAAGCTAGGATAGAAAGAGTTATTCCCCGACGCATTTAAGATATCTAAACTTTTCGAGCGCTCGTAGGCCTTAAAGTCTATAACTAAAGCGCTAAAAACTAACGCTTTTGCAAAGTTCTAAGGCTAGGGAATATAGTCCCTAGCCGCGGAATCTACTAATAAATCGGCAACTACTTTAGCAGCTACGTCTTGAGATAAGGATAAAGGCAAGAAAAAGGATAGTCTACTATGTATTTACAGAGAACGATATTATTTCCGATAGTGTTATTACTTTAACCCTTCCGTTTGACTTCTATTATAGAAACCCGATAAAGACGTCTAAAAGACTATAGACGATTACCTTAAGGTTCCGGCTAATAAGGCTAAAGTCGACGTAGCACTTCTTTACGACGAGGAGTAGCGGAAGAATAATAAGATAGAGATTGTTAGTTAGGCTCTACTGTTAGGGTTAACCGGTGTGTGTGTATTGTGTCTGTCTTCCTAGCTAGAAGAGGGGAAGGCATCGCGGAGATATAGTCTCGTTGCGTGCACGTAATCACGTGGATTACGTGTCCGTAATAGCACCTTACGTATCCCTACGTATCCCTTATCCCTTATTCCTACACTAGTAGTTCTTCTCTAGAAGGCTGTAATAATAATAACTTAGTAAGGTCGAACTAAAGGAACGTAACCTAATTAAACAACGAACGCATCGAACGAACGAACGCAACGAAAGAGGGAAAGAGGGATCCTTAGCCCGGTTGAACGGGCCGCGCGATGCTATCGAGGATTAAGCTAAAAGAGAGGCGTTACGAGCAATAAGCAACGAGCAACGAAGCAACGAGCGTAACGCAATAATCGAAGGAAGGGAGCGTTAGAAAGTCGGGTAAAGCAACGAGCAGCGAGAACATACGAAGGAACGGTCAGGCAGAGCAATAGGGCCGAAAGAAGCGGGTAGGGAAGCTCGCGAAGCTCGCGAGGTTATCCCTCGAGAGTTCTTCTTCTTTAGGGCTTATGAGACTTACTGCTATGCCGTTGCCTCGAGCTAGCCACGCGGCACGAAGGGTGCGTTGCTAAAGCTCGGAAAAACAATGTATAAAGACGAGGGCGTCTTCCGGGATAAAGGCGATAAAAGAGTCTGCTAGGACGAAGGCGAGGAAGGCGTCTGCCGGGTGACTGCCTAGGAGGAAGCTTATATAGGCTTCTAGTAGCGGTCTCTTGCTCTACGGTAACGAGAGAGCAGCTAGGTGGCAAGCTAGGGCTGGGGAGACTATCGGTTATTGCCCTATTGCTTAACGGGCAGAGGGGAAGCTTATATGCGCTTTTAATAGCGATATCCTTTAGCGAGGTAACGGAAGAGGGCGCCTCGGGAGTCAAAGTGGGATTTATAGTGCTAGCAATTAGCCTGCTTTAGTAGGTGCTAGGCTTATAGTATAACGGTCTAGAAGGAAGTCTATACGCGTTTTATATAGTAATATCCTTCGCCGAGGTAGCGAAAGAGTGCGCTTTAAGACTAGAAGGGCGCTTTATAATAACGGCATTTGCTTAGCTTTAGTATATGCTAAGAAGCGCGCTATTAAAGGGCTAAAGGAAGCCTCTATATAGGTAGCTCCTTCGTAGGAGAGTAGCTTAGAGAGCTGCTGCGAGAGCTATTAGGAGACTCGCTATAGGAGTCGAGGGAGCCGAGGGAGCAGTCCGAAGAGCTGCTTTAAGGCCTAAAAGAGCAGTCCGAAGAGCTGCTGGTTGAAGCGGGTAACGCGGGCGAAGCTAACGAAGCAGGGAGCCGGCTTGGAAGAGGAAGTCGGCTTGGCCGGCTTGGCCGGCTTGGCGAAGCGTGCGGCTATAGCTATAGACTTTATAGCTATAGACTTATAGCAACTAGCGGACTTTAAAGAGTCGAAGCCGTTAGTGTTATTGCTGCTAGGGAGGGCGAGGGCGAGGTTAGCGAGGCTGCCGAGACTAACGAAGGTAAGGGCGAGGGCGAGGTTAGCGAGGCTGCCGAGACTAACGAAGGTAAGGGCGAGGGCGAGGGCGGGGCTAGCTTTAGCGTTGCTATAATAAGGGCTTTAGCTACGGCGAGCATTTCTATGTATAGTCCTTCGGCTGCGGCGGCGGCATTTTTTAACATTTTAATATATAGTACCTTATCGTCTCCATCCGGTAGCGAGCGCTTATTAACCACCGGGTTAAATACCTAGGGTTCGTCTTAAGGCTACGGTAGTAGGGGATTAAACATTGCTTTAGGATCGCCGCCGTATATTATAAAGAAATTGAATTACTGCGCTAAAGGGGTATTCGTCCTGCCTATATAGATGCCACGCCTTTTTAGCAATTGCCGTAGAGCTCTCTTAAAGTCCCGATAGAGCTTATCCTACGTGTATTCGGTCTAGCACTCGAATAACATCTCGAAGAAGCCTAGCATCTCGATGCCTCGTAGATAGGTATTATATTCGCAATATAATATATATATAGCGACGTATGTTATAATTACAATGGCATCTTAGTCTCGTTTAATATTTCCGTCCTAAAGGCTTATATTAATTTGCTTATATAAGGTCTTCGGGAGGGCTATCTTTTCTATCATAAGGTAGTCGAGTAGTATAACGTTTGCCGCTAGGGCGTTTGCTATAAGGGCGGCTGCGGCTACGTCGGTCGTAGGAGTCGGTGCCGCGTTAGCTATAGCGATAGGATTCGGTGCCGCGTCGTTCTAGGCGGCTGTTTCAGGGGCGGGATTCTCTGCCGTATAGGCGGCTGCGCCGGCGGCTGTAGGGTTCGGGCTCGTAGAGGTTATCGTAAATGACTAGGTTGTATTAGGGGCGCGAGGGTCTTCGCGATGTTATCGTAACGGTCGGAGGGATCTCTTAGTAGGTAAGACTAGCGGAGATGTCTTCTTCTATCGGATGCGTTGCCAACGCACTTATAGTTAGTATCGTGCTTCTATCGAGGATAGCGGCGATTGTTAACTAAAAGCTTAAAGGAATCTCTCGGCAGGTAAAACCAGCGGAGATATCCTTATTCTTAGCACGGATAACCCTCTCTAAATACACGGAATAGGATTACTAAAGATAAAGATCCGTAAGCACGTTCGAGGATGCGTATCTGTCTCTTCTACCTAGCTGTCTGTAATTAACTAAGTCAACCACTAATTAGTGTTAGTTAGGCTCTACTATTAGGGTTAACCGGTGTATGTGTATTATATCTATCTTCCTAGCTAGAAGAGGGGAAGGCATCGCGGAGATATAGTCTCGTTGCGTGCACGTAATTACGTGGATCACGTGTCCGTAATAGCACCTTGCGTATCCCTACGTATCCCTTATCCTTTCTTCCTATAGAGATAAAGATAGTATAAGCTACGACTGCCGCTAATATTCTTACTACCTTTTTACCACTCGTTACTCTATAGACTACTATAGAATACCCGTTAAGGGATTCTTTTATTATAGATTTAAGGTCTAATAGATATATTTATAATAATAGGGAGCGTCTCTATAACTTCTAGCCTTCTTTTAAGTATATACTCGTAGGTAGTAGAAGCACTCTAATTCTTAGAATAGGCATAGTCTTTATACGCATTTCGACTAGCGTTTTTTAGCTTAGTTAGGTAGTATATATCCCGTCTTTTCACACGTCCTTTTATTTACTTTATGTTAGTAGGTGATTCACTTAGATTAATCCAAACAAAGGGGGTTGTATTAGTTATAGTTATATCTAATCTAGCTAAGAAGGGGGAATAAGGGGGCCCTTTTATACCCGTCTGCCGGGGTCCTTCTATAGAGCCTGCTATGCCCTAACAATGCATTGTTAAGGCCTACGCTAGGGCTTACTGCTCTAGTCATAACGATGCCCTAAGTTAATAACGAGGTCGTTAACTATATAAGGCACGTGGCGTTATGCGCTGCGTGGTTATAACCCCTATTGTTGCGAAGCTAGGCTAGGATTTATAAGACTTAGGTAGCCTAGGCGGGCTCTCGACCTAGAGGACTACCCGGGGGACTACCAGCGGCCCGTGCATCGCTGTAGGGCCTATAGGGCACCCGAAGCTAGTTGGAAAAGGGGCTTAGAAAAGGGGCTTAGAAAAGAGGCTTGGAAAAGAGGCTTGGAAAAAGGGGGCTTAGAAAAAGGGTTTAGAAAAAGGGTTTAGAAAAGGAGGCTTGGAAAAGGGGCGTGGAAAAGAGGCTTAAGAAAACAGGGCTTTAGAAAAAGGCGTGGGAAAAAGGCTGGGAAAAAGGCTGGGCAGGAAAAAGGAAACAGGGGGCTGTGTCTTAAACTCAGACACTTAGGTAGAACGCTAAAGGGGACTACTAATTTAGGAGGGATAGGACTGCCTATAAAAGGGGGCAGTCCCCCCTAGTAAGGAAAGGAGAGGTTAGAGATTATTTAATCACTTCTACACTACATTTCCTGCCTACACAAGATTTAAACAGCTCTATACAGACTGTCTAAGTCTTCGACCCCCTTTTTAGTCATTAACTTCTATATGCATAGCGTATATCTCTCTTCTCGAGAGTTATAAGCCCGGGAGGAATAGAGTTCCTATAACTTCCAGACACTACGTAATACTACACCGCACACTAGTTATTACTACGGTTGTATAGCACCCTATAAATTGCTTTAAGATAAACGACCGATATACTTTATGCCTCCAACGACGATATAGTTCCCTTTATCATAGTGTTAGGTTATATTATATGTTATCCTACGTGACTTCTATATCGTATATATAGACATTTAGATCTAGTCTATAGCTATATCCCTTCGTGGATTAATAATAATTATATACCCCCCTTTAGCTCGCTCTCTTATAGTTTAATCTACTATTTTATCCTATTGCCCTTAATTAATAATCTCGCTATCTTACCCTTTTCTTTTCTAACCTCCCCTCTTCGCGACGTAAGTCCGCCTCCTCGCCGGACCCCCTTCGACTAAGTTTTCCTCGATTATTAGAATTTTCCCGGTATAGATACGCCGTCTCGACGCGAATTATATAGATTTCCCTCCTTACCCCTTGCCCTATAATCTACGATAACCGACTATATAGAGGCCGATCCTCCGTTTACTACCCTAGCCGTTACCCCGCCGGCTCCTACCGACCTAGAGCCTTAGACTAAGTACGTTTCTTACTACCCCCGCCTCGCCGCCCTTCTTTAGGCCTAACGGCCTATATTCGGCACGTTCGCCTATATTTAGGCTAACGCTACTCCCGACTTCCGCGCCCCTTAGATCGAGGCCCTTGCTTGCCTTAATAATACTTACGTTAAGTTAGATATAGGAGTGCTTGTCGCTTAAGAGCACGCAGCCGTTGCCTAAGAGTATACTGCCGATCTTTAGCGTTAGCTTAACCGCGCTACGTCCTCTCTCCTCGTCTTAACCGAACGCGACGCAGCTTAGGACTAAGCCCTTACCCCCGCCCCCGCCCTTACCCTTACCCGTTCCCGTATCGCCGACCCTAAGAGGTTCGCCGGCGACTCTAGCACTTAAAAGCAACGTTAGGAGGCTTTCCGGACCTAGCGCAACGGCCTTACTATTAAGCTCCGTTAAGACGCCGCCTTATACCCTACGGAGTAAGACTATATTCTCTACGCGGCTAGCCGGCTTATTAGCTAAGCCGCCTTTATTATCGCTAGCGTTCCTTAGGACGTCCTCGATAATAAGTCCTTCGCTAATTAGTAGTATACTATTATTAAAGCCCTTACCGACGACCTTAGCTTAGTCTTTAGTACTAATTTTACCCGCGCTTAGTCGGAGGCCGACTTTAACGCCTTATCGATAAAGAATATCTTTTAGCCGGACTTCTATTCGAAGTTTACCTAGCTTTAAGCCGACTTATTGTTTAATAGCACCGCTTACGTCGCCTACCTTTATTTAAAGGTCTCTATCGAACTTACTAACGCCGCCGCTCTATAGGTCGAATGCCCGGCCTATAATAACTTCACGGCCTAGGCTAAGATATATTCCACGCTTTAGGACAACTAGCAGCGTATTAAGGCCCGTTTTTAGCTTTAGCCGCCTTATAACCCCGCTCGCACCGGCCTTACCTCGTCCGCCCCGCTTACGCCTCCTGCCGGTAACCTAATACAGCTTAATGCATTCCGGGCCCGGCTTACTAACGCTAAAAAGCAACGGCGGTTCGAGAACCGTCTTTGCCTTTACTACGCTTAGCCGGCTACCGCTACCTATACCGCCCGGACCTGCCCTAATAAAGGTATCGGTGCTAATCCTAGCGCTAACCCTAGCGCTAGTCCCGGCGCCGGTTCCGGCTTTAGCCGCGGCCGTGGCTGTAGTAGCGGTACGTCTACCCTACGCTTGCTTAAACCCCCTCCCCCCCGCTACTAGGTTCGCGCTATTAAGCAGGGCTTTATCGAGGGCGAGGTAGACGACCTCCCCGCCTCTTCGTCCTTAGGAAATATATAGCTCCCTCGCCTTATCGCGTGATAGAGCTCTTAGTGTCTAAGTTTATAGCTTTATTTAATACCGGGGAGGATCTTTGCCTCCCTACGGGAATACAACCGCGTGCTTTACTTATGCCTTTATCCCTTATGTCCGCCGATGTCGTTATAAGTGCTTTAGTCGA
Source organism: Ophiocordyceps sinensis (assembly GCA_012934285.1). Classification (NCBI taxonomy): domain Eukaryota; kingdom Fungi; phylum Ascomycota; class Sordariomycetes; order Hypocreales; family Ophiocordycipitaceae; genus Ophiocordyceps; species Ophiocordyceps sinensis. The sequence goes on along the minus strand of JAAVMX010000004.1, from coordinate 9,259,095 downwards.
CTCCGGCTGCTTTAAATACGCCTTTATATACGCTTAGACCGCGCACCGCCTTGCCCTCCCTATCTACTAGCTCTAGTTCCTACGCCGGCTTTCACTCGCCGATAGTAGCGACTATAAGTCCGGCTCTATTACTTATTGCGCTTTTTCAGTCTCCCGGATTAGCGCCTATACTAAGTCTATCTGCTTCTTTCTTATAAAGCTTAGCTACGAGGTTATTCTTAGCCTCCCTTAGCTACGCCGGTACGACCTTATTATTAGCTAGCGCGGTAACTCCTTTTCCTTTTAGTCCCCCTTTTGTCTAGCCTCCTGCCTCTTAGACTACTAGCCTTGCCTTATCCTAAGCCTCTCGGCTACCCTTGCCCGCCTTGCCCGCCTTATCCTAGCTCCCCCCGCCCTTATTTCGGAGGGAATATAATTAATAAATATAATTCGTTTTCCCTTTGCTCCTTCTATCGAAGACTCTAACGACGAGGGCGAACCCCTTACCGCCCCTTCTATCGGAGACTTAGACGATAAGGGCGAACCCCCTACCGCTATAATCCCTATTCCTACCGCTACGATCCTTATTCCCGCCTATATAGCCTTAGCCCGTCCTCCGGCCTTTATCCGTTCTATCCGCTTTAGCGACGTTCTTAAGTTTATTCCCCCGTCCCTTAGCCCCTCCCTCTCTACGTTTTTCGAGGATACTCCCGACGTAGGTAAATCCGCCTATCTAGACTCCTCCCGCTAGGTTAACGACGCCGACTCCGACTCCGGCTACGACTCTAACTCCCCGGCTACCCTTTACCCTCGCCGCTACGTTCGACCTCCTTACCCCCGTCCTATCTATAAGACCGCTAGCTACCGCCGCCCTATATTACGGCTAAATCGTAAGACTATCGGACCCTAGCCCCTCCGCTTCTCGTCCCCTAACGACTCGGCGTTAAACGTCCGGATACTTAACGTCGATGCGATAGTAATATTCTACCGGTAGCCTAAAGTCTAGACCTTTTAGACCTCGATTAAGGCCCTTACCGCCGAGCCTTTACCTACTAAGCCCCTACTACCTATCGACTAAGATATCCCTAAGGACTTCTACTAGGCCGTTTTAACTAGATATATAGATGCTAAGGACGCGAAAGCCTGCCTTAACCCCCGCCTTTATGACTTTATCGACGACTACCTTAATAAGATCTGCCTTAATAAGATCTCCCCCGACGATATCGCTAAATTCTTTAAGAAGTAAGAGAAAGTCCTTTATACGCTCGACGAGCTTTAGGCTAAGGTCCTTAAAGAGCTCTACTATATAATCTATATATAGCTTAAGAGCGAGGCCGATAAGCTCGCCCTTTACCGTACCGTTAATACTTAAATTAACCTTAAAGAGGGGATATTACCTCCTTATACCCGCCCTCGCCCCTTTAGCAAAGCCGAGAACCGGATCGTCCGCGCGTACGTTAACGAGCAGCTTAGGAAGGGCTTTATCCGCCGCTCTACCTCCCCCGCTACTGCCTTTATTATACTCACCCGTAAGCTAGGCGGGGGCGTCTATTTTTATATTAACTATCGCGGCCTAAATAAGGCTACGATTAAAAACCGTTTCCCTTTACCTTTTATCTATAATACTCTCGCCTATATCCGGAAGGCGAAGTTTTTTACTAAGATCGATATTATCGCGGCGTTTAATTACCTTCGCATTGCCGAGGGATATAAGTAAAAGACCGCGTTCGCTATATAGTACGGGCTTTTTAGGTATTATATTACCCCCTTTAGCCTTACCGCCGCCCCGTCCTACTTTTAGAGTTTTATTAATACGGCCCTTTACGGTATCTTTAATAAGTTCTGCTTTACCTATCTAAACGACGTCTTAATCTTCTTAGAGATATAGGAGGAGCATTAAGCCTACGTTAACGCGGTTCTTAAGCGCCTTAATGCCGCCGGCCTCTAGCTTAACGTAAATAAGTATAACTTCTGTATTACTAAGACTAAGTACCTCGGCTTAATTATCTCGGATAAAGGCATTCGTATAGACCTTAATAAGGTTTATATAGTCTTAGACTAGCCTGCCCTTTCTTTTATTAAAGACCTCTAGCGCTTCTTAGGATTCGCTAATTTTTATCGGCGTTTTATTCGTGGCTTTTCTAAGCTTACGAACCCTTTAAACGCCCTTACTAAGAACTTTGCCCCTTAGATCTAGTCTCCCGTCTACGCCTATGCCTTCGAAGCCCTTAAGCACGCCTTTACTACTAGCTTAGTCCTCGTATACTTCGACCCTTATCGTAAGACCGTAGTCTAGATAGATGCTTTTAATTAAGCCGCTAGGGGTATACTAATATAGCTCCTCGACGATAGTCGTTACTATCCGGTTGCTTTCTTTTCGTTAAAGCACTCTGCTTAAGAGTGTAATTACGAGATCTACGATAAGGAACTCCTCGCGATTATAAAATCTCTTAAAGAGTAGCGCCTTAAGCTCGAGGGCCTACTTAAATTTAAGATAGCCTTAGACTATAAGAATCTTTAGTATTTTATAACTATAAAGCTCTTTAACTAGCGATAGGCCCGTTAGGCCGAATTCCTTAGTCGTTTTAATTTTAAGATTGTCTTTTAGCCCGGCTCTTAAGTTATTCTCCTTAACGCCTTTAGCCGCTTGCCCGGCTCCCGCCCTCTCTCCCTTACCGACCGAGCCGACGAGAGGATTAACTACCGATATTAGGTTATCCTCCTTAAGTCTAAGGTTAATACCTCCCTTTACCCCGATACTACTACCGCCCCCGATACCGTTAAGGAGTCTAATTCGTTTATAAATATAATTTATAAACATAATTCCGACTGCTTTAACCTCTACGCCCTCGACGACTTTAAGCCGATCGATAACCTTATCGACTAGGCTTATTCCTCCTCCCCGCTTATCTCCGCTATTCGTATAGCTCTTTAGTCCCCTTAGCCCCGCTAGCCTTACCCCCTTCGAGCCCCCCTCCGCTAGATCCCTAAGACCGCTCTCTCTAAGGTCTAGGGCCGGTTTTATTTCTAAGGCCGGCTCTTCGTTCCCTTTAACGACGCCCTAATTCTTTAGATCCTCGTCCGCGCTTATACCTCCCCCGTTGCCGGCTACCCTAGACGTACGAAGACCGCTAGCCTCTACCGCCGGTCTTATATCTAGCCCGGTATATATAAGTCTATTTCTAGCTTCGTGCGGAACTATTATACATGCTTATGCGCTAAATCCCCTCGTTCCTCCCCTTAGGGCCTACTCTAGCCCTTAAGTATTCCCTTCGCCCTATAGACTAATATATCCGTCGATTTTATTACCGACCTCCCTATCTGCCGTCGTAATAGCGTTAAGTTTTCTAATATCCTTATTATTATCGACCGCTTTACGAAGATACGCTACTACGTTCCGACACCTTTAATAACCGTTAAAGACGTTATTAACGCGTTCGTTTCCTACGTTTAGTCCCTCTACGGTACCCTAGCCTCTATTATTAGCGACCGTAGCACTTAGTTTATTTCGGCTTTCTAGTAGTAGCTTAGTCGTTGCCTTAGTTACCGCCTCTACCTTAGCTCCGCCTACTACCCTTAGACCGACGGTTAGACTAAGATCGCGAACGCTTAGATAGAGGTTTACCTTCGTTATTATACTACCTACCTTTAGGACGATTAGGTCGACCTCTTTCCCCTCGCTAAGTTTATTACTAATAATTAAGTCTTTAAATCTACCGGCCTTTCCCCTTTCTTCGCTAACTATAGCTTCTACCTAAAGCTTAGCACTAAGCCCTTTAGTCCCCCCCCGCCCGGTATAACCCTCTAGTAGCGGAAGGAATACCTCCGCGGTAACGCGCTCGCTTCCTATCTTTAGCGTATCTCTAACTTCCTCCGCGATACGATCGAGGATGCCTAAGCTACTTAAGCTCGCTACGCAAACGCCCGGCGGACTCCCGCCCTAGTGTATTAGCTAGGCGATATAGTATTCCTTAGCACCCGCTAGATCTAGACCCTCCGCCTTATAAAGAAGCTCGACTATAAGCGGGAAGGCCTATATAAGGTTCTTAAGGTATATAAGACGGCGTATCTTCTTCGCCTCCCTAAGGGCAGCCGCCTTTACCCTGTTTTTTATTACTCCCTCCTTACTAAGACCTAAGAGCCCCCTTTGCCTAGCTAGTCGGAGCTTAACGTCCGGCCCGCCGATAACGGCGTTCTCCTTTCCCCTAGCGACGACGACGGCGATAACGCGTACCTCGAGTAGGAGTTTTCTTCTATCCTCGCGTAACGCTAGTACGCCTCCGGGAAGATTAAGTATCGCGTTTAATAGCGTTATAGCCCCCTTACGTAGAAGGACTCCTCTTACCTTAACGGCTGCTAGGACGACCTTAAGGCTTTTTACGCCTTTAACCCGACTAAGCTTAAACCGGCCTTTTATACGGCCTTCCTTATATCTTCCCCTTCGCCTAAGTGATAATAAGTATAATTTATTAATATAATTTACGTTACAACGGCATGCGTTAGTTTCCTAGTTTTACCTTTTATTTCTTTCTATTTCTCTCTCGTTATACGTTAGGCCCGCTTTTAAGACCGATTTATATAGATTTCCTTCGTTTTTATTAGCCTATTAACCCTTTTAAGCGTTTAAGTCGAACGCCGATTTAAGGGGGATATACTATCACAGTGTTAGGTTATATTATATATTATCCTACGTGACCTCTATATCGTATATATAGACATTTAGATCTAGTCTATAGCTATATCCCTTCGTAGATTAATAATAATTCTATACCCCCCTTAAGCTCGCTCTCTTACACCCTTACTCCTTAGTAAGAGTATCTTAGACCTACGAATACTTAATATAATACTATACGATGCACCTATAGGGAAGACCTAACGTATAATCCTTACGGGCCCGGAGGACTAGGATAAATAGATAAAGGAAACAAAGGCTCGAGTGGATTAGACTATCTATAACCTTATCTTCTTAGACGAACAATAGCCTCTAAAGCCCCTTATTTAACTAAGATATACTAACTTTATAGAGGAAGCTATAAGCTTTGCCTAATTAAGTGCCCTAAAACAAAAAGCTTATATAGCATCGATCTATAACTATAAGAGTCTCCGGAAGGAATATCTATATAAAACGAAGCTTATTATAGCTGCCCGGACAACGATTTTAGAGTCTATCTTAGCTACTAAGCTTCTAGCCCTACGAGATAATAAGACCCTTCGATAGTAGATAAAGAAGCTAGAAACCTCGATAGCCCCGTCTTTAGGTTATATAACCGACCGGATCCGGAAGAGATATACGGCCTACTTATAAGTATTTCTAACCGGGACTTCGATAATAGAGATATCGGCTTAGCTAGATAAGTAGGAAGAAACCGTAGAAGAAGCTAACTATTATTTCCTTTCTAAAGCTATCTCTAGGCAGTGGCTAAAGGATATTGCTATATAAGTTTAACCCCTAAGCGATAGATACTCGTCTATATTCCGGGAAGCTAGTAGGGAAATCGACGAAGCAGTAGCTTAGGTATAGCAGCAAGCAGCCCTCTTAGTCTAAAGGGTTTACCCGAGAGAAGTTATACGAGCCCTGTTTACGGCTAAATAGACTATTTAGTTAGTATCCCGGAAGATTAAGGAAATAGTCGAAGAGATGCTATAGGCCTAAACCTAGAAATAGTTAGGGGTTAGACGAGGAAGTGTCTACTAGACCGAAAAATAGGGAAATAGTAAGGATACGGATACCCTTAAGGCAAAACGGGGAAATAGTAAGGATACGGATACCCTTAAGGCAAAACGACTAAAAATCTCGTGCCCGGCTTATAAGAAGATTAGGCACCCCTTGGCAAGATGCTAGACAGTGTTTAAACATCTATAGCTTAATAGACGAGACCCCCTCCTTAAAAACCTAGAAACGGTCTAGGATTCCCTCCGAGAAAACCTAGGCCTATAGAAAAAGATCGACGAGATTAAGGCTAAGGTTCGAGCCTCTCTATAATAGCAATTGTAAGGGCAAGAGTAGGTTATATAGTAGTTAATAAGGGCAGACTAAGTTAAGAGAAGAACCCGAGGAAAGATAGTAGGAACGGGAAATCTAGCTTTTATATTTAAAACTTTAGAAGCCCCCCTCGAACCTTTAGAATATCTACTTCGGAAATTATCTATTTTAGACTTAAGAGCCTCTTTATACGTCTGCAACTACCTCTCTCGATTCCGCTCCTTTAAGAAAGCCCGAAAAGAGTTCTTAGTAGCCGGGGATTCTCTAGTACGAATAGAGGGCTACGGGAGGGTAAATTATCTTATAAAGATACCTTCCGGTCACCGGGTGCTTCGACTAAAGAAGGTTGCCTACTGTCTAGGCTTCTCTACTAGTCTAGTCTCCTTCTAGCTACTCCGCGAAGAAGGGATACACTAGGATACAATCCGAGACCCTACGAAGCTAATTAAAAACAATAAGGTTATCGGACTAATCGAATAGAAATACGGCTAGTTTATTATAGAATACCGACCTAATAACCCGGCTTCGACCCTAGGCTAGGCTGCCTTTCCGGCGGCAAAAAGGGCTAGTTCTAAAGACCCTCTACCAGCTGCTAAGGGAGACGGGAAGCTCTAGCATATAAGACTCGGCCACCTAGGACCTTTAGCCCTTTATAAGCTCGGAATTTAATAAGGAGTCTACATTTAGGGGCTAAAAATAGTCGAGTGCGAATTTTATAGTTAAAGGAAAGCTAGAAGATAAGTTTCTAGAAGAACCCTTTCTCGGCCCTCGAAACTATGCGAAGAGATCTAGATAGATTAGACAGATATAGCCCGGGATTAAGAAAACTTTATAAAGGTTATGTTTATTACTAACGCGTTCTTAGGAATGGTTTTTCCTTATTTTTTACGGACCTATTATAGTAAGTATAACTAGTCTGCTTTACGGGACTTTATAAACTAGATAAAGAACTATTACGGCCTCGAGGTTAAGAAAATTAGGTCCGATAGAGAGTTATTTATAAAAAATATCTTAGCCTAGCTTCGGAAAAGTGGTATTTTACCCCTTCTATCGGTATTAAACACCTAGGCCTAGAACGGAGGAGCCGAGAGATTAAGGGGTGTTATAATAGAAAAGGCTCGAACTATAAGACTAGCAGTAAGCTTACCTTACGACCTTTAGAGATAGATAGTCGAGTCAGCGTGCTACCTTCGGAACCGGACCCTAAGGGACCCTAAGGACGGCTTAGAAGACTAGGAGTCTCCCTTAGACAAGTTGACTAGAAAAAGGGCCTCTCTAGCCTACCTTCGAGCCTATAGATGCAAGGCCTACGCTATAACGCCTAACGCCTAGCTAAAAAGGAAGAAGAAGAAGAAACTAGACCCTCGAGCGTGTATATAGTTCCTAGTCGGTTATAGGTCTACTAATATCTTCCTAATCTAGGTACTAAGCCTAAAGAAGGTTATTTTTACTCGGGATATAGTTTTCGACGAATATAGCTATTTCGACGGAAAAAGAGAATAAGTTCCCCTTCTAGAAAGCACTCGACAGCTTATTTAGAGGATAGAGATACCCTCGGAGACTTAAGCCAACGAGGAGGCCCTCGACGAAGAAACGGACGAAGAAACTAATATCGAAGAAGTTAAGGGCAACGAGGACGAAATATAGGAAGAAGACCCGGAAGAAGACCTAGAGGAAGCCTAACCAGACGATAAAGACCTTAAGAAAGCAATCGAGCTCGAGAAAGCCTACTTATCCCCGTCCTACCCGTTAGAGAACTTAAAAGAAGCCTTTCTAGTATATCTTCTAGTGTCTACCCCTAAGGGGGTACGGGGAAATACAACCTCGAAAGAATTTCCGGCAGCTTTTCTATCCCTACTTTAATAAGTTAAAGAAACAGCAGCTTTAATAGAGGTAGAACTAGAAGGACCGAATGCAGTACCCTTATTAAGGGCTAGCCTCTGCCTAGAGGACCGGTTCTCGGACTTTAGACTTACCCCTATCTAAGATAGAGTCTATAGAGCTTTTACAGCCGGGAGACTGTTTAAACCCTAAGAAAAGAAGAAGGTCTATAAAAGAGCTCTCCCGGAACCGCCTTAGACTTAGTCACAGCTGTAAAACCATCTATATAAAGAGTAGTTTATTTAGGCCTAGAAAGACCACCTAGCCTTACACGCAGAGATAGGTTCCTTCTAAGAAGTCTTATAGGCTATAGCAAGGGGCCACTAGGTCCTAGGCTATAAATGGGTCTTTATTTACAAAACAGACAAACACGGGTACCTTTAGAAGTGCAAAGCTCGCCTAGTGGTTTATAGAAATCAATAGGAGAAAGGGGACCTTCTAATAAGAGCTATAACCTTAGCCGGGATGTCTTATAGGGCTCTTATAGCTATAGCAGCCGAGTACGACCTCGAATTAGATTAAATAGATGCGGTAAACGCCTTTGTGAACTACCCTTTAGACGAGGACGAAGTTGTCTATATGCGGATGCCCCTTAGATTTCAGAAAGAAGGTAAAGTTATACGGCTTCGAAAAGCTCTATACGACCTACGCAGGTCTCCCCTTCTCTAGCAGCAGCACCTTATAGCGTCTCTCGAGACCCTAGGCTTCTAAAAAGTCCCTTAAGAGCCCTATGTTATTATAAAAGGGGCGGTAATCGTCTTCTTCTATATAGACGATATTATCTAGGCCTACCAAAAGGAAGACCAATAGATCGCCGAGGAGGTAAAGCAAGGTCTATAAGAAAGATATAAGATAACCCTTCTAAGAGAGCTAAAATAGTTTCTAAGCATTCGAATTCTACGAAATAGGAGCCAACGGACGATCTAGTTGATATAGGATGCCTATATCGATAAGGTAGCTTATAAGTTTCTACTAGACCAGCTAGAATAAAGGGCTCCGGCTACTCCGATGCTAGAAGAAGAGCTTCTACTATCTCTATCGACCTTCTACGTAATAGAATAAGAAAAACACGCTTACCTCTAGAAGGTCGGGTCACTACTGTTTGCAGCAATTTCTACTAGGATCGATATAGCCTTTACAGTCTCCCGGCTAGCCCGGTATAACCAGAATCCCTCTACAAAGCACTAGGAGGCAGTAGACCGAGCTATTCTCTACCTTTACTCGACTAGAAGCCACGGACTACGCCTAGGAGGGCATAAGCAGAAAGGGGCTAAGATATTCCTCTATTCTAGCGATGCCTCCTTTGCCGATAACTTAGTCGACCGGAAAAGCTCTTAGGGATATATTATGTCTCTATTTAGAGGCTATATAGCCTAGAAAGCATCTAAATAGGCAATAATTACAACGTCGAGCATAGAAGCAGAAATGCTCGCTTTTTTAAAGGCAGTAAAGGAGGCTATTTTTCTTAGCCGGTTGTTTACGTCTTTATAGCTTTAAATTCCGACTCCTTTAGTCCTAGAGTGTAATAACACTTAGATTATTAGGTTATTTATATAAGAAAACAATAAGCTATTAACTAGGCTTAGGCACGTTAATATTTATTAGCACTAGCTACGATAGGAGGTCTAGCAAGGACTTATCTCGCTCCGGTAGATTCTAATAGTAGAGATAAAGGCTAATAGACTTATAAAAGCCCTTCCTAAGCAAAGACTAGCTGTGTTTTTACGGTAGGTTAGGCTAGAAGATCTTAGAGAAAGGATCCGACTAAAGGCCCGCTAAGAGGACCTTCGAGAAGCAATACTAGCCAGCAGGCTAGCTAGGTGCGAGGCAGCCGAATAGCAGTAGGGCGACTCTCCCTCTATCTAGTAGGTCTTAAAAACCGCCTAGGAAAATAACCTTAGGACAGGACCCTTAACTTAGCGGGCAAGTAGTTTAATCTAGTTTCTAGAACTTAAGGAGTTAGTCTATTATCTATAGAGCTCTTAGGGGGTGACTACCTATTCTATAGTCCTAGGCGGTAAGTAGGGCTATAAGTGTCCTCCCTAGCTAACTATACAACTAAAGTCCTAGACCTATAGATAGCTATACCCCTTTTAAAGGGGGCAGGCTATAGCTAAGGGGGTGTATTGCGAAGCTAGGCTAGGATTTATAAGACTTAGGTAGCCTAGGCGGGCTCTCGACCTAAAGGACCACCCGGGGGACTACTAGCGGCCCGTGCATCGCTGTGCGGCCTATAGGGCACCCGAAGCTAGTTGGAAAAGGGGCTTAGAAAAGGGGCTTAGAAAAGAGGCTTAGAAAAGAGGCTTAGAAAAAGAGGGCTTAGAAAAAGGGTTTGGAAAAAGGGTTTGGAAAAGGAGGCTTGGAAAAGGGGCGTGGAAAAGAGGCTTAAGAAAACAGGGCTTTGGAAAAAGGCGTGGGAAAAAGGCTGGGAAAAAGGCTGGGCAGGAAAAAGGAAACAGGGGGCTGTGTCTCAAACTCAGACACTCAGGTGGAACGCCAAAGGGGACTACTGATTTAGGAGGGACAGGACTGCCTATAAAAGGGGGCAGTCCCCCCTAGTAAGGAAAGGAGAGGTTAGAGATCATTCAATCACTTCTGCACTATATTTCCTGCCTGCATAAGATTCAAACAGCTCTACACAGACTGTCTAAGTCTTCGACCCCCTTTTTAGTCATTAACTTCTACATGCACAGCGCATATCTCTCTTCTCGAGACCTATTGCCCCTTTCCTATATATAGTCGGCAATGTAGTTACGACTCCATCCCTTAGTTATATAACTATATTACTATACTAGCGTTCTTTCTATCTAACTACTAAGCAACCTTCCTAATTGTAAGGATAATGCGTATTAGACTAAAGGTATAAGAAGACAGACTAGAGGTACGTTTAGGAAGGTAGGAACGATAGTCAAAAGTATAAATAATCCTTTATTGCAATGCGGTTGCCCTCTTATAGCAAGACTAAAGCTTGCCCCTCTTCTAAGATATGTCGGGGCCTTAGGGATATACCCTTAGGCCTCGAGAGGGGTTGTCGGGGACTAGTTGGCGACTAATAGCCGAATAGTCCCCGAGCTAAAATACATTATCTATCGTGTATATATCCCTATCTCCCGGCTCTATAGTTGCGCGGGTAGCTGCGTTATAAAAGGGGTCTAATAAATACAATATATAAGTATAAATAAAAGAGAGTTCTAAAGGGGAACTTAGGGGCGTAGAACGTATGCCTCTATCCGAATAGTTAAGCTATTATTGTCTACGAAGCGTTTAAGGGCTCGGTTAGGTAATGCCTTCGTTATAGCATCGGCCGGGTTATTATCGCCGTTAATCTAACGGATCTCTGCGATCTTACGCTGCTCGTATAACTATCGAAGAGACATAATATTAATTATTAATATCTTTCTTCTCTTTAGTTATCCCGAGCTTTACGAGACATTAGTAGAGTAAATACGAATCTATATAGATAATTAATTAGATATTCGGTAGCTTAAGTCGGTCGGTGATAATTTTTAGCGTTATTGCTAAGGCGATCCCGAGGTTAACGCCGTTAACTATACCGTATATCTTAAAGGCTAGCACGCTTCGGGTAACTCCCTTATACTTCGTCGAACTCTAATAGATAATATTCTTAGTAACCTTAAACTAGTTGTTAGACCTTTCGGTCTTATTAACTAATGCAATAACGAAGCCTAGTTATAACGATAGGTCTTTATTATTAGCAAACGACCTATCCGTAAACACTATTAGCTTCGCCTTTATAAGATTGATTAGTTTATATATTAAACCTCTGCTCTAGTAGTCTATTTACTACTTAAGTCGCTTATTTAAAATTATACAATCTTTATCATCCGGTTCTACACCTATGCCGTAACTAAGATATCGAATGCTACTTCCGGTTAGCACAACGAGGCTATATATGCTCTACAAGCACGTTGTTCTAGGTACTATTGTGTATAATCCGGAGCCTTAACATCGATTTAGTCGATCCGGGCGGCTTATCCCTTCTATTAAAGCAGGAGTATTTTATCCTATTATAAGCTTACCTTCGCTCCGTTAAAATCCGTAATAGAGCCCTAGGTTATCGTGGTTTTCGGCTTCGCCCTAAATTATGCCTCTTAGAGCTTTTCTTCTTTAGCGGCCGAAAAACTCGTCGTTTTAAGCATAAGGGTATTATCCGTTTGCATCCTAACGATGCTAAAGTCTTCTAGTCCTATATTAAATATTAGAAGATAAAAGTCAAAGGTCGATATCGCTATATTAAGGCCCTCGATATAGTGCTTCTAATACGTATTAAACTAATAGACTCCCGATTCTATAATGCTATATAAGGGCCTAATGACTTAGATAATCGTATCGGGCGGATACTTCCCTTGCAATTCGGCGGGGAGACGTGTTAAGACCGTTCGAAATAGCTCTATAGTCGCCTAGGGATATGCCTAGGTAATGTCTCGAAGGGACAACGTTATCCTATAACGCATAAAGCTAGGGGCAAGGGCTAAGATTAGTCGTTAGCTAACGCGTTAGATTATCGGGGACTGCGTTAGTAGGGAAGTCCTTTCCCTATCGTTATAACCTTAGACTATAAGCCTTAATTTCTTATATAGCTTAGTGTCTCTACCTATAAGGGAACGAGTTTAAGGGGGGTATATAATTATTATTAATCTACGAAGGGATATAGCTATAGACTAGATCTAAATGTCTATATATACGATGTAAAGGTCACGTAGGATAATATATAATATAACCTACTACTATAATAGTATATCCCCCTTAAATCGGCGTTCGACTTAAACGCCTAAAAGGGTTAATAGGCTAATAAAAACGGAGGAAATCCGTGTTAACCGGTCTTAAAAGCGGGCCTAACGTATAACGAGAGAGAAATAGAAAGAAATAAAAGGTAAAACTAGGAAACTAACGCATGCCGTTGTAACGTAAATTATATTAATAAATTATACTTATTATTACTTAAGCGAAGGGGAAGATATAAGGAAGGCCGTATAAAAGGCCGGTTTAAGCTTAGTCGGGTTAAAGGCGTAAAAAGCCTTAAGGTCGTCCTAGCAGCCGTTAAGGTAAGAGGAGTCCTTCTACGTAAGGGGGCTATAACGCTATTAAACGCGATACTTAATCTTCCCGGAGGCGTACTAGCGTTACGCGAGGATAGAAGAAAACTCTTACTTAAGGTACGCGTTATCGCCGTCGTCGTCGCTAGGGGAAAGGAGAACGCCGTTATCGGCAGGCCGGACGTTAAGCTCCGACTAGCCGGGCAAAGGGGGCTCTTAAGTCTTAGTAAAGAGGGAGTAATAAAAAACGGGGTAAAGGTGGCTGCCCTTAGGGAGGTAAAGAAGGCACGCCGTCGTATATACCTTAAGGACTTTATATAGGCCCTCCCGCTTATAGTCGAGCTTCTTTATAAAGCGGAGGGTCTAAATCTAGCGGATGCTAAGGAATACTATATCGCCGGGCTAATACGCTAAGGCGGGAGTCTACCGGGCGTCCGTATAGCGAGCTTAAGTAGCTTAAGCATCCTTAATTATATCGCGGAGGAAGTTAGAGATACGCTAAAGATAGGAAGCAAGCGCGTTACCGCGGAGGTATTCCTTCCGCTGCTAGGGGGTTATACTAGGTAAGGGGGGACTAAAGGGCTTAGTGCTAAGCTTTATATAAAAGCTATAGTTAGTTAAGAAAGGGGAAAGGCCGGTAGATTTAAAGACTGAATTATTAATAGTAAACTTAGTGAGGGGGAGGAGGTCGACTTAATCGTCCTAAAGGTAGGTAGTATAATAACGAAGGTAAACCTCTATCTAAGCGTTCGCGATCTTAGTCTAACCGTCGGTCTAAGGGTAGTAGGCGGAGCTAAGGTAAAGGCGGTAACTAAAGCGACGATTAAGCTATTGCTAGAAAGCCGAAATAAACTAAGTGCTATAATCGCTAATAATAAAGGCCGGGGTGCCGTAAAGGGACTAAACGTAGGAAACGAATGCGTTAATAACGTCTTTAACAGTTATTAAAGGTATTAAGACGTAGTAGCGTATCTTTGTAAGGCGGTCGATAATAACGAGGATATTAGAAAACTTAACGCCGTTGCGACGGTAGATAAGGAGGTCGGTAATAAAATCGACGGATATATCGGTCTATAGGGCGAAGGGAATACTTAAGGGCTAAAGCAAGCCCTAAGGGGAGGAATAAGGGGATTTAACGCTTAGGTATATATAATAGTTCCGTATAAAGCTAGAAATAGACTTATATATACCGGGCTAGATATAGGACCGGCGGTAGAGGCTAGCGGTCTTCGTACGTCTAAGGTAGCCTGCAAAGGGGGAGGTATAAGCGTAGACGAGGATCTAAAGAATTAAGGCGTCGTTAGGGGGAACGAAGAGCTAGCCTTAGAAATAGAACCGGCCCTAGACCTTAGAGAGAGCGGTCTTAGGGATCGAGCGTAGGGGGGCGCGAAGGGGGTAAGGCTAGTAGGGCTAAGGCGAGTAGAGAGCTACGCGAATAGCGGAGATAAGCGCGGAGGAGGAATAAGCCTAGGCGATAAGGTTATCGATCGGCTCGGAGTCGTTAAGGGCGTAAAGGTTAAGGCAGTCGGAATTATATTTATAAATTATATTTATAAACGAATCGGACTCCTTAACGGTATTAAGGGCGGTAATAATATCGGCGTAAAGGGAGGCATTAACCTTAGACTTAAGGAGGATAACCTAATATTAGTGGTTAATCCTCTTATCGGCTTAGTCGGTAAGGGAGAGAGGGCGGGAGCTAGGCAGGCGGCTAAAGGCGTTAGGGAGAATAGCTTAAGAGCTAGGCTAAAAGACGATCTTAAAATTAAAACGACTAAGGAATTCGGCCTAGCGGGCCTATCGCTAGTTAAAGAGCTTTATAGTTATAAAATACTAAAGATTCTTATAGTCTAAGGCTATCTTAAACTTAAGTAGGCCTTTAAGCTCGGGGCGCTACTCTTCGAGAGATTTTACAATCGCGAGGAGCTTTTTATCGTAGATCTCGTAATTATACTCTTAAGCAGAGTATTTCGACGAGAAGAAGGCAACCGGATAATAACGACTATCGTCGAGGAGCTATATTAGCATACCCCTAGCGGCTTAGTTAGAAGTATCTATCTAAACTATAGTCTTACGATAAAGGTCGAAGTATATAAAGACTAAGGCGGTAGTAAAGGCGTGCTTAAAGGCTTTAAAGGCGTAGGCGTAGGCGGGAGACTCGATCTAGGGGGTAGAGTTTTTAGTAAGGGCGTTTAAAGGGTTCGTAAGCTTAGAAAAGCCGCGAATAAAACGCCGGTAAAAATTAGCGAATCTTAAAAAGCGCTAAAGGTCTTTAATAAAGGAAGGGGCAGGCTAGTCTAAGACCGCACGAACCTTATTAAGGTCTATGCGAATGCCTTTATCTAAGATAATTAGGCCGAGGTACTTAGTCTTAGTAACGTAGAAGTTATACTTATCTACGTTAAGCTAAAGGCCGGCGGCATTAAGGCGCTTAAGAACCGTATTAACGTAGGCCTAGTGCTCCTCCCGCGTCTTTAAGAAGATTAAGACGTCGTTTAAATAGGTAGAGTAAAACTCGTTAAAGATGCCGTAAAAGGCTATATTAATAAAACTCTAAAAGTAAGATAAAGCGGCGGTAAGGCTAAAGGGAGTAATATAATACTTAAAAAGCCTATACTATATAGCGAACGCGGTCTTTTACTTCTATCCTTCGGCAATATAAAGGTGATTAAATACCGTAATAACGTCGATCTTAGTAAAAAACTTCGCCTTCCGGATATAGGCGAGAGTATCGTAGATAAAGGGTAAAGGAAAACGGTTCTTAATTATAGCCTTATTTAGGCCGCGATGGTTAACGTAAAAACAAACGCCCCCGCCTAGCTTATAGGTAAGTATAATAAGGGTAGTAGTAAAGGAGGTAGAGCGGCGGATAAAGCCTTTCTTATACTACTCGTTAATATACGCGCGGACGATCCGGTTCTCGGCTTCGCTAAAGGGGCGGGGGTAGGTATAAGGAGGCTATATTCACTCCTTAAGGTTAATTTAAGTATTAATAGTATAGTAAAGGGCGAGCTTATTAGCCTCGCTTTTAAGCTATATATAGATTATATAGTAGAGCTCTTTAAGGACCTTAGCCTAGAGCTTATCGAGCGTATAAGAGACTTTCTCTTACTTCTTAAAGAACTTAGCGATATCGTTAAGGGAGATCTTATTAAGGTAGATCTTATCGAGGTAGTCGTCGACGAAGTCGTAAAGGCGGGGGTTAAGGCAGGCTTTCGCATCCTTAGCGTCTATATATTTAGTTAAGACGGCCTAATAGAGGTCCTTAGGGATATCTTAGTCGATAGGTAGTAGGGGCTTAGTAGGTAAAGGCTCGGCGGTAAAGGCCTTAATTAAGGTCTAAGAGGTCTAGACTTTAGGCTACCGGTAGAATATTACTATCGCGTTAACGTCGAGCATTTAGACGTTAAACGCTAAGTCGTCGGGGGACGAAAAGCGGAGGGGCTAAGGTCTAATAACCTTACGACTCGGCCGTAATATAGGACGGCGGTAGCCGGCGGTCTTATAGATAGAACGGGCGGGGAGGTTAAATATAGCGGCGAGGGTAAAGGGTAGCCGGGGAGTTAGAGTCGTAGCCGGAGTTAGAGTCGGCGTCGTTAACCTAGCGGGAGGAGTCCGGATAGGCGGGTTTACCCGTATTAAGGGCATCCTCGAAAAACGCCGAAAGAAAGGGGCTAAGAGACGGGGGAATAAACTTAAGAACGTCGCTAAAGCAGACGGACTAGACAAAGGCCGGAGGATAGGCTAAGGCTATACGGGCGGGAATAAGGATCGTAGCGGTAGGAATAAGAATCGCAGCGGTAAAAGGTTCGCCCTCGTCGTCTAAGTCTCCGATAGAAGGGGCGGTAGGGGGTTCGCCCTCGTCGTTAAAGTCTTCGACAAAGGGAGCGGGGGGAAAACGAATTATATTTATTAATTATATTCCCTCCGAAATAAGGGCGGGGGGAGCCGGGACGGGGCGGGTAAGGTAAGCGACGGTAGCCGAGAGGCCCGGGATAAGATAAGGCTAGTAGTCCGAGAGGCAGGAGGCTAGATAAAAGGGGGACTAAAAGGAAAAGGAGTTACCGCGCTAGCTAATAATAAGGTCGTGCCGGCGTAGCTAAAGGAGGCTAAGAATAACCTTATAGCTAAGCTTTATAAGAAAGAAGCAGATAGACTTAATGTTAATATCACCGTCTTCCCTATTTGCTTTCTATAGGGAAATCCCCGGTTCTTCCCTAGATTCCGCTATAGAATTCCACGGGCTTCTACAGACATTACCCCGCACTTCTACGGGCGTATTTACCTACTTTTCTTCGGTTATATTTCACCGTGGTTTTACGGTGATTTTACGGTTATTTACACGGACTTTACCTATGAAATCTCTTCCCTTATACGGTCTTCTACCGTAGAATTCTAATTCCCTTCTATAGTCTTCTACCGTAGAATTCTAATTCTCTTCCACGGCTTCTACCGTAGAATTCCTTTATATAACTACGGCTTCTACCGTAGAATTTACTATAAAATTCACTAGTCTTCTACTAGACTGCTTATTTATTTACTAACTGTATGACTATTTGTCGTACGGATGCAATTTATTGTTTGCGACCGGCGCTTTCGACCGGCGACTCCGTCCGACTCCTTCTATTACCTCTTTTCCTTAGGTCTACGCGGCTGTTTTCGTCCGAGGGATTTCCCTATATATAGAGACTAGTTAGCCCTCCTTATTAGAAAAGACAAGAGCTATTATTCTTAGTGATTTACATCCTTTTGCAGCTTTTAATCCCTTTATGTAGGCTGTTTTAGCCTTAAAGCCTCTCTTCTACTTAATTGCTATTATACTAATATCGAGGACCCGACTACCTAGCGTTCGATAGTTATAAGCCCGGCCGAACTTCTCTACGCATAGAGAGTTCTAACGGCTTGTATTTTTAGCCTGCTAACGCCACGACTTACGGTAGTAAAGCCTTTGCCTTTACATCTAGTAAATCGACTCTTAAAGGACTAATGTGATTTTTTAAGGAGCGTTATTAATCTAGCGAATCGACTCCTAAAGGATTAGTTAGTACGTTTACCCTATTCTATTAGTGTTTTCCCGCACCTAGTTTAGTTTTTACGGTTTATTTGCATATATTATACATCTAACCACCTTTTTCCGGTGATTTTACCACGCTTTTACCTACGTTACCGCATCTATTATAGCCGATATCACTTCGAAGACCGTCTTAAATAGACTAACGGACTAGGACCGATAGATCTTAACGATCTAGAAATACGCACTCGCCTAAGGGATTTAGGAGAAAATCGATCCTTCTATTACGCCTAAACTTTAGAAACCCTTATTGCCTCTTCCCGTAGAACTAATAGCTAGAATAGTTAACGCGACCGTTGCTAATATTGCTAGTTTGTCTATAGAAGAACTTAAGAGGTTTAAGTTTCTCTTTTCCTAGTATCGCACGTTGCTTTAAGCCTATAAGGACTAACAGAAATCTCTTACGTTAATCTAGCAGTTTATCGTTTAGAACATCGGGAACTACTACTTAACAATTGCCGACGAATACGAGGTTTCTAAGAAATTAGCTTTACTATAGCGGCGTGTAAAGCCGACTTCGTAGACGCAATAGAAGACTATTCTCGCGTAGTTCTATACTATTTTAAAGGCACTAAACTAGACGGATATTACGATATAGATTTCTAACTAGCAAAAGGTCCTTACCGATGCCCGGCGAATTAAGTTGCCGGAATCGGAAGGTCTCCGGTCTATATAGCTTTTTCTTAAGGCTATTTAGCTAATTTCTAGCCCTTTTGCGGAATACTAGACAAATAAGATAGAGGATAATGCCCGCCTAAATAAGCTAGGCTAAGAATAGTCTTTCCCCGACGGATTTAAGATATCCGAACTTTTCGAGCGCTTATAGGCCTTAAAGGCTACGACTAAAGCGCTAAAGACTAACGCTTTTGCGAAATTCTAAGGCTAGGGAACTAAGTCCCTAGCCGCGGAATCTATAGAGAAATCGGCAACTACTTTAGCAGCTGCGTCCTCGGATAAGGATAAGGACAAAGGCAAGAAAAAGGGTAGTCCGCTATGCATTTACGGAGAACGATACTATTTCCGAGAGTATTATTACTTTAACCCTTCCGTTCGACTTCTATTATAGAAACCCGATAAGGACGTCTAAAAGACTATGGACGACTACCTTAAGGTTCCGGCTAATAAGGCTAAAGTTAACGCGGCACTTCTTCGCGACGAGGAGTAGCGGAAGAATAATCCGACTAAAATAAAGACAGTATAAGCTGCGGCTACCGCTAATGTTCTTACGACATTTTTACTACTAGTTATTCTATAGACTACTATAGAATACCTATTAAGGGATTCTTTTATTATAGATTTAGGGTCTAATAGACATATTTGCAATAATAGGGAGCGTTTCTATAACTTCTAGCCTTCTTCTAAGTACGCACTCGCAGGTAGTAGAAGCACTCTAATTCTCGGGATAGGCACGGTGTTTATACGCATCTCGATAGGTACTTTTTAACTTAGTTAGGTAGTATATATCCCGTCCTTTTACACGTCCTTTTATTTACTTTGTCTTCTTTATAAGGCGAATCTTTCGTAGAACCCGTAGACTAGCGTAATCTCTTTATCAACCCGTATAATTTGTATAACGGAGCTAATTTACAACTAGTATATTATTAAGTATAACTCGTTAACGCCTTCTACTATGCTTCTAACTATTGCTTTTATTCCTTCTATAGATTCTACCGTAGAAACCCCGGTTATAGCACCTTTGTTAGTTACTACGCTAGAGTCTATACTAATAAGTATAGAGGAACTTTCTCTTTAGCACTAACGACTTAGACATCCGAACAATAAGGCGCTTTTAAAAGCTCTCGGAATACTATAGTCGGTAACCTTCGATAAGATAATCTCCTATAAGTCCTATAAACTTACGTAGGCTAAACGAATTATCAACCGCGAACCGCCGCTTTCTAAGGCGATGTTTCCCTTTTCTAAGGTGTTTTGCGATGTCTTTTCTATATATAAGAGTTATAATAATAAGAACGTTGCATTTCTTATTAAGGATGACTATACGAAGCTTATTTTCCTATATGCGCTTCTAGACGCTTCTATAGACGAGCTGATTTTATATTTTAAGAGCCTAGGTCGGTATATTTCCCGATAGTTCTTACTTTCTATCGGTATAATCCATCGAGACAACGACCGAGCCCTTCGACACGATTTTTAGGACTTTATTAACTAGTAGGGCATTTATAATAAGCCTACTGCACCCTATACACCCGCTTAGAACGGCGCTGCCGAACGGGCTAGGGGGGTAGTATCTACGAAAGCTCGATCTATAAGGATTAGAGCAAATTTGCCTAAGCATTTATAGATAGAAACGTAGAAAACTACGGTATATTTATACAATCGGATGCTAGCCCGATAGGCAGCTTCCTTTACGTTATTTCTATCGAAGTAGATTTCCCTAATAGAGATCCTTTACGACTAGTTAAGGGATTACGACCGGAATATACCGGCATTTCTCCTTCCCTAACTATTACGATTCGATTATCTTCGAGCTTTTAGCTATAAAGCCTACCTACTAACCACTAAGGCCCTAACTAACACGTAGAAACGTAATCTTAAGCAAGAACCTTATGCGGAGGTTAGTTACTTAGTTAGGTATAATTCTACTAATATTTTTCGTGTATAGATCTTATAGAGACGGGAGGTTCGTTAAGTTTATAATATAACGTTTAATAAGACTTAGTTTTTCACCGCGTCTAAGGCATCTAAACCGCTAATATAGGTGTTATCACCGGCATTTCCACTATATATTGCATAGGAAGAAGAGTAGGATAAGGCAGAATTCTAATTAACGCTAATAGTGCTTCCTAATAAGCATTCTATTATAGCAGACGTTTTAGCCGAAGGCAATCCTTAACTCCCGACTCTTAACTAAACCCTAGAACCGCCGGAGGACATTTTTAAGAATATACGGGACTTTTAACCCGATATTTCTACTCTTTTACCTACTATAACCGTAGAACCTATAGACCGACTTAAGGTATAGTTGCCTTAAGCCACTTCTCGGTCTATGGATTACGATAATACTATTCCTATAGATAGTCTACGGACGATAAGACTTATAGGGGATTTACGCCCTACTCGCTTAAACCGTTTTTCGGGTCGATATCCCGCTTTCGCCTACGTTAGGCATCTACCGGCTGATAGCACCGCTTTTACGGCTGTATTTGCTACTTCTCTTAAACCTAGGAAGATTTATAAACGGGATTTGCCCGCGCTTTTAAGGTTTTAGTCTAATCTCGAGACGCATCCGTTTAGACCTAAGTTTAAGGCCGCTAGAGCAGTTAAATAGGACTCCTTAAAATAGCGGAAGACCTTCTTTCCTTCGCTTACCCTAAGAGCGAACGCGCTAGTGCGTCCTCTTCTATTAATATAGGCATTCGATTATAAGTTTAATAAGCACGGCTACCTTAGGAAGTTTAAGTCTCGCCTTTATATACGAGGAGATCTTTAGCTATTTAGCGGAAAGGAAACTTACGCCGCGACGCTTATAGCGTGAAATTTTCGCATTATAATTGCTATTACCGCTAAGTTTAGCATAGAAACCCGCTTACTTAACGCGGTTAACGCCTTTACGAATGCCGATCTAGATAAAGAAGTATATATCTACTTCCTAGACGGATTTAAAATATTTGGTTTTATAATTCGGTTAATAAAGGCTTTATATAGGCTTCGCCGTTCGCTGCTTCTTTAGCAACGGGAATTATCCGGGTCTCTTACCGAACTAGGCCTTTAGTAAAGTGCGGAGGATCCTTGCATTTTTATGTCTACTACGAGTAGTATTATTACTTTCTTTTTTATAGATAATATTATTATCCTTTTCCGTAAAGAGCACCGTAGGGCTATAGACGATTTTATCCGTCGCTTTAAGCAGAAGTATATAGTTACTAACCGCGGAGAGCTTACCTATTTCCTTAGGATAAGGATTATCTAGGACTATAAGCAGCGAAAGCTATAGTTATACTAGGACGTTTACTTAGATAAGATTGATTTTAAGTTTAGTTTAATCCCTGCTTCTACGGTTCTACGGCCTATTTCGACCCTATGCTTGTTCTTACTTCCCGAGAAGCTAGAGAAACACTAAGGATAGGCTATAGATAACTAAATCTACTACTTTTAGTCTTTAGTCGGTTCTTACAATTACGCGACTATTTCCACCCGTCTTAACGCCGCGAAATCGTCGAATTTATTAGCGGAGCATATATAGAACCCGTCTGCGCTCTATATTAAGCTCGCAGAAAGCTTAGTAACTTACTTATACGAATCGCGTTTCCTTACGATTGAGTTTTTAAATACGGACGAGTAAGAACTTATTATAGCTTCCGATGCCGCTTACGCTAACGACCCGGATACTCGTTATTCTTCTAAGGGCTATTTCATTAGCCTATTTAACGGTCTAATCGCGTAGAGTGCTTAGAAACAATCTACGGTTACTACTTCTTCTACCGAGGCCGAACTTCTTATAGTCTCTTCTACCGCGAAAGAACTAATTTCTATTCTTCGTTTGTTTAACGATATTTCCTTATAGCTAGATATTCCGGTTCCTACTATTTAGTGTAATAACACCTAGATAATCCGCTTAGTTTCCGCCGAGATTCTAAAGATTTAGACCGCTTTAAAGCACGTTGAAATTTACAACTACTAGGCCTAATAGGAATTCTTACGTAATACTTTTAATATTAAATATATCCCTTTTAACTAGATAGTTACGGATAGATTAACTAAATTGCTTCTACGATAACGTTTCTAAACGTTCCTTCGCTAGCTTTAACTTACGGATATTTCTTCTAGGATTTAAGAAGAAGTCGATAATAATTCTAACTAGCCGGAGGTTATTCCCTTCTAGCTAGGGGGGTATGTTAATATTACCGTCTTCCCTATTTGCTTTCTACCGGGAAATCCCCGGTTCTTCCCTAGATTCCGCTATAGAATTCCACGGGCTTCTATAGGTATTACCCTATACTTCTACGGGCGTATTTACCTACCTTTCTTAGGTTATATTTTACCGTGGTTTTACGGTGATTTTACGGTTATTTATACGGACTTTACCTATAAAATCTCTTCCCTTCTATAGTCTTCTACCGTAGAATTCTAATTCCCTTCTACGGTCTTCTACCGTAGAATTCTAATTCTCTTCTACGGCTTCTACCGTAGAATTCCTTTATATAACCACGGCTTCTACCGTAGAATTTACCGTATAATTCACTAGTCTTCTACTAGACTGCTTATTTATTTGCTAACTGTATGACTATTTGTCGTACGGATGCAATTTATTGTTTGCGACCGGCGCTTTCGACCGGCGACTCCGTCCGACTCCTTCTATTACCTCTTTTCCTTAGGTCTACGCGGCTGTTTTCGTCCGAGGGATTTCCCTATATATAGAGACTAGTTAGCCCTCCTTATTAGAAAAGACAAAAGCTATTATTCTTAGTGATTTATATCCTTTTGCAGCTTCTAATCCCTCTATGCAGGCTGTTTTACCCTTAGAGCCTCTCTTCTACTTAATTGCTATTATACTAATATCGAGGACCCGACTACCTAGCGTTCGATACTTAATATAGGCGCTAATCTAAGAGACCGAAAAGGCGTAATAAGTGATAGAGCCGGACTTATAGTCGCTACTATCGGCGAGAGAAAGCCGGCGTAAGAACTAAAGCTAGCGGATAGGAAGGGCAAGGCGGTACGCGGTCTAAGCGTGCATAAAGGCGTATCTAAAGCAGCCGGAGTCGACTAAAGCACTTATAACGACATCGGCGGATATAAGGGATAAAGGCATAAGTAGAGTACGCGGTTATATTCCTATAGGGAGGCAAAGATCCTCCCCGGTATCGAACGAAGCTATAAACTTAGACACTAAGAGCTCTATCGCGCGATAAAGCGAGGGAGCTACGTATTTCCCGAGGATAGGGAAGAGGCGGGGAGGTCGTCTACCTCGCCCTCGATAAAGCCTTGCTTAATAGCGCGAACCTAATAGCGGGGGGGAGGGGGTTTAAGCAAGCGTAGGGCAGACGTACCGCTACTACGGCCACGGCCGCGGCTAAAGCCGGAACTAGCGCTAGGACTAACGCTAGGGTTAGCGCCGGGATTAGCACCGATACCCTTATTAAGGCAGGTCCGGGCGGTATAGGTAGCGGCAGCCGGCTAAGCGTAGTAAAGGCAAAGACGGTTCTTAAACCGCCGTTGCTTTTTAGCGTTAGTAAGCCGGGCCCGGAATGCATCGAGCTATATTAGGTTACCGGCAGGAGGCGCGGGTAGGACGGGCGAGGTAGGGCTAGTGCGAGCGGGGTTGCGAGACGGCTAGAGCTAAGAATAGGCCTTAACACGCTGCTAGTTATCCTAGAGCGTAGAATATATCTTAGCCTAGGCCGTGAAGTTATTATAGGCTAGGCATTCGACTTATAGAGCGGCGGCGTTAGTAAGTTCGATAGAGACCTTTAAATAAAGGTAGGCGACGTAAGCGGTGCCGTTAAATAATAAGTCGGCTTAAAGCTAGGTAAACTTCGAATAGAAGTCCGGCTAAAAGATATTTATTATTAATAAGGCGTTAAAGTCGGCCTTTAACTAAGCGCGGGTAAAATTAGTACTAAAGACTAAGCTAAGGTCGTCGGTAAGGGCTTTAATAGTAGTATACTGCTAATTAGCAAAGGACTTATTATCGAGGACGTCCTAAGGAACGCTAGCGATAATAGAGGCGGCCCGGCTAGTAAGCCGGCTAGCCGCGTAGAGAATATAGTCCTACTCCGTAGGGTATAAGGCGGCGTCCTAACGGAGCTTAATAGTAAGGCCGTTGCGCTAGGTCTAGAAAGCCTCCTAACGTTGCTTCTAAGTGCTAGAGTCGCCGGCGAACCTCTTAGGGTCGGCGATATAGCAACGGGTAGGGGTAAGGGCAGGGGCGGGGGCAGGTGCCTAGTCCTAAGCCGCGTTACGTTCGGTTAAAACGAGGAGAGAGGACGTAGCGCGGTTAAGCTAACGCTAAAGATTAATAGCGTGCTTTTAGGCAACGGCTACGTGCTCTTAAGCGACGAGCACTCCCGTATCTAACTTAACGTAAGCATTATTAAGGTAAGTAAGGGCCTCGATCTAAGGGGCGCGGAAGTCGGGAGTAGCGTTAGCCTAAATATAGGCGAACGTGCCGAATATAGGCCGTTAGGCTCGAAGAAGGGCGGCGAGGCGGGGGTAGTAAGAAACGTACTTAGTCTAGGGCCCTAGGTCGGTAGGAGCCGGCGGGGTAACGGCTAGGGTAGCAGACGGAGGATCGGCTTCTATATAGTCGGTTATCGTAGATTATAAGGCAAAGGGTAAGGAGGGAAATCTATGCAATTCGCGTTAAGATAGCGTATCTACACCGGGAAAATTCTAATAATTAAGGAAAACTTAGTCGAAGGGGTCCGGCGAGGAGGCGGACTTACGTCGCGAAGAGGGGAGATTAGAAAAGAAAGGTATAAGATAGCGAGATTATTAATTAAAGGCAACGGGATAAAAATAGTAGATTAAACTATAAGGGAACGAGCTTAAAGGGGGGTATATAATTATTGTTAATCTACGAAGGGACATAGCTATAGACTAGATCTAAATGTCTATATATACGATATAGAGGTCACGTAGGATAATATATAATATAACCTAATACCGTAATACTACCTTTAACCTCTCGAACTATACGGGAGCTAAAGATACGGTAGCCGCTGTAAATAGCTTCGTTATAACGTTCGAAACTAAATACTCCTTATACTATAAGGTCGTCGATCTCCGTGCTATCTAACGCTTCGAATATTGCTCTTAGGGTCGTAATAGCGCCTTTAGATCGGAGCTTAACTACTAGTTTATAGGCCTCTTCTTCCTTTTTTATCGTAAAGGCCTTATCCGCTTCTTTATTACTTAAATCGTCGAGGTCTATATCGTCCTCGTTATCGTCTAGGTTATCTTCTACGTTTATTCCTTCTATAATTAAATGCCTAGCTTTATTCTTCGATCCGGGCGGACGTCCTCGCTTCCGGGGTGCCGGAGGGTCCGGTCGGGCGGGTTCGTCCGGCTGCTCGGACTCTAAGGCCGGGATAGTATTAAGCATTTAATCACGATAATACGGTTGAATTAATATAGATCTAAAAACCTAAGGTCTATTAACCGTATCGATCGTAATATCGTACCCGTTAATAGCTATAATTTTAAATAGTCCTTACTGTCCTAACTTCTCCTTCTATACGCGGACTTCGCTTTAGAGAGGAAAGGCAAGTATATTCGCCGTATCTAAGCCGATCCGGCTATATAATGCAGCCTAGACCTATCGTTTAGCCGTAAGCTGCCTAAGTGCCTTTATTGCTTTTTGCACTACGGCTGCTTATTTAAAGGTCGTTAGTAATAGCGGCGAATTAAGAGTTATCCTAGGATATACTCCGAATATAAGCAACGTAGGTATTAGTCCGTTCGGTCTAGTAGTATCGTTAATAGCTTTAACAGCTGTCTAAAGAACTGCCTTAAGGGAGGTAAAGCTGCCTATTTCTACGAAGAGGATATTAAAAGCTCGGCGCAAAAGGGCATAATACCTCTTAACCTTGCCGATAGACTAATATGCTTTAAAAGAACTTACATATATATAATTCCTATAATACGGGTTTTGTTTCGGAATTCTACCGCCGCGAAGTTTGTGCCGGCATTATGTTTAATAATATTAGGGGGACTAAGGTATATGTTAATCTAAAGGGCTTAAAGAGTCTCCTATATATCCTTAGCTAATATAAAAGGAAGGAATCGAGCGCTTTAGAAGGCCGTCGATGCGTTAATAATATGCAATACTAGGCGTTATACTAAATTCGGGACGTCTAAGTATATTATATTAACGATAACCTTATAATTAAAGTCTTAGTTATCTTTAAGGTTAAACTTAAACCGTTTTAAGGCAGGCGAATCTATCTAGCAATCGTAATATAGTTCCGAGATATTCTCTAGAGTGCTAAGAGATATATCGCCGTAGCCTGCTTGCTTTAATAGGTTTTATAGCCTAGCTATAGTAGTATGTCCGAATCGACGGTATAAGATCCTAATTTACGTTTCTATAAGGAATACGGTCGATTGTTCACTCTTCCTAAGGAAGAACTAAGGGTGTCCTTATTTCCTAACCACCGGGATATTTGCCTTAGGCCGGTAAGGGTATTTATCGTATTATTAAAGAATACGCCTAGCCTATCTATATCCGCGAGATATAGTAGGAAAAGGGTCGAAGTTTCTAGCATATAGAATATAATCCTTTAAATCTAAGTAATAAGATTAATTAATACTAGAGACCTTATAATAGTGCCGGCGCCGAATCTAATTGCTTCTTAGCCTACGGTTAATATATCTAAATAGACGGAAGGGTCCTCCTACTAGAGGGCTATATACTATTCTTATCCGGCCGTTAAGACCTTCGCTACTCCTATATTAATTAAGATGCCTTAAAAATAAAGCTTTAAGTAATAGTCATTAATAAGTAACTAGTCGGCCGAGACTATCGGTTTTATGCCGTAGACGTTATCTCCTATAATAAGATAGGTAAAAGCCATTTAATAAAGCATTTAACTAGCTTGCTATTATTCCGGCTTATTATCCTCGCTATACTCTTCCTCTTTATCGTCCTTATAGCCTTTATAGCCCGCTAAATAGGCTATAATGTCCGGGGAGACGCCGGTGTAAAGATAATGTGAGAGATATTAGTCCTTAGCTTTCCGCCGTTCCTCTATAGGATGTTTCGTAGACTAATATCCCTCCTTTCTATACACGAAGCACTTCTTAGTCTAGGTCTTATTGCTATATCCTTAGCTATAGCCTCCTCTACCGCGTGGCCGGTAGCTTTATCCGGAACCTTACGAGCGAAATCCTCCGTTGCCTCTACTACGATTATTAATATACCTACGGTCTATATAGAACTAACTATTAGGGTTCCTCGAATTATATTTATAATTTATATCTATCCTATCGTTATTACGATTTCGGTCTTAGATAAATTAGCGCGAGGTATTCCTCGCCTATCGTGCGAGGTTCGTCGTAAGGGAAGCTCGAAGGTCGGCATAGAGTTCTTTAGCCTTATCGGCTTATTTAAAGAAGGTACCTTCGAGTTCTAGGATTCCTTAGCACGCCTTAGTAAGGGTTACTATAAGCGGGGTTTCGCCTATAAACTTATATCCTAGAGCTCGTTAATAAAGCAATAGCTTATCGATTAGCAATTAAAGCACTTCCGGTAGCCCTTTCTTAGGGTTGCTAGCCTAAACTTAGTTAAATATCGTATTAGTCTAATCGGTGTAGTACTAAGCCTAAGTCGCCTTAGTGTCGAAATGTCGTTTAATCTTATCGTATACGCCTCGGAAGGTAGTCGTCTAGGTAATATTCTCTATATAGAAGCGGTCGGCTTGTCCCTTTAAGATCTAGGAGAGAAGGGTATAAAAGAGCCCTAGCTTAATCTTTAGGTTATAACATACGCCTATAAACTTACGGATAGTCTTATTAAATAGGGCATATAGCTCGCCGGTATAGCTCTTCTCCTTATCCTATATCTTAATAAACTTAGTCTAAACGTCGGGATTAGACGAGAGGTTCGGAATATCGGCGGGTAGGAGTGCTATATATTCCTTAATGTTATAATTAAATGCTTCGACCTTAGTAGGATTTAGGGCGATTGTTAAAGCAGATAGATTAAGCCTCGGCTTCGCTCTTAGGGTATGTAATGTTAGTTCCCGGATAAATAGTAGTCGTAGCGTATAAATCCGATTTATACGATTAAATAGTGCAAATGTCGGTGCATCCGTCGTAGCTATATTCGGGTCTCGGTCTAGTTCTAAGGTCGGATCTATAGTCGCCGCTTAGGCCGGGTCGTTATATTAGAATCGGTGCGAAGTCGGGTAGACCGTTAACTAACTTATTATAGTAGAGAAAGGGTCTCGGGCTGCTTATTCCTTATTGCTTTTCTTCTTTTCTTATTTACGGAAGGCCCTTATGCCTATATTAAATTCTTCTATTATAAACTCCTTTTTATTCTAGGGGAGTGGATCCTTAGATCGAAGCATCGCTATATAGGATCTAGTAAACGATATATTCTTTATCCCGATGAAAAGACTACGCTTACGTAAGAGAGCCTTAAGGACTTTCTTATATTCTTAGCTAAATATATTCTATATATGTTTATTCTATCCTTAGAAACGCTCTTAAAACGAGTTAAAGAGTCGTTAACCTTAGCAATAGATAGATGCTTCGTAGGTTATAAATAAATCAGGCTATAAACGTCGTGACTTCAGCCGGGCTAAGGTCTTCTAATATAATCTCTTCTATATCTTAGTATCGTATGTCTACTTCTTTATAAGACGAGGTAAGGATACCGATTTCTTTTATCTATCGTTCGATTGGTTTAACTAGTTTATCGGTAGAGTTAGGGGGAGCCGGCGTGTTCGTAGCTAATAACGGTCCTACGATTATGCTTATTTCGAATTCGTTAATAAGGTTATCGTAAGGGTCTTATAAGGATCTTCACAAGGGATATCAAAGCGATTAGTCTTTATTCTAAATAACGTTACTCTTCCTCCTTAATAAAAGCGAGACGGGATTAAATAGTTGTAGGGATTCGCGTTATTGTTCTACGTTATAGACGCACTGCCTATTAACGTTACTCTTCCTCCTTAAGGGAAGCGAGACGGGATTAAAAGGAAGCTTAGAAGGGTCTATTTGCTAGTCGAGCTCGGTTTAAATAGTCTTATTCTTAGCATAGATAATCCTCTCTAGGTGTATGCAATAGAACCCTGAGGGTAAAGATACGTAGGAGCCGCTTACTTACAACTACTGCCCCTTTTACACTTTCAAAGATTAAGATCTATCTCTTCTGCCTTACTATTCTATGATTAAATCTATTCAATTACTAATTAGTATTAGTAGGTAATTCACTTAGATTAATCTAAATAAAGGGGGTTGCATTAGTTGTGGTTGTATTTAATCTAGCTAAGAAGGGGGAATAAGGGGGCCCCTTTATACCCGTCTGCCGGGGTCCTTTTATAGAGCCTGCTATGCCTTTATAATGCATTGTTAAAGCCTACGCTAGGGCTTACTGCTCTAGTTATAACGATGCCCTAAGTCAATAACGAGGTTATTGACTATATAGGGCACGTGGCGTTATACGCCGCGTGGTTATAACCCCTATTGCCCCTTTCCTATACATAGTCGGCAATGTAGTTACGACTCTATCCCTTAGTTATATAACTATATTCCCACACTTTGTCTTTTACATAAGGCGAATCTTTTATAAAACCCGTAGATTAGGTAGATCTCTTCTTTAACCCGCACTATTTGTATAATAGAGCTAATTTACAACTAGTATATTATCGAATATAACCCGTTAATACCTTTTACTACGCTTCTAACTATTCTAACTATTGTTTCCGTTCCTTCTATAGATTCTACTATAGAAGCCCCGGTTATAGCACCTTTTTCGGCTACTATACTAGACTCTACACTAATAAGTGTAGAGGAACTTTCTCTTTAGCATTAACGACTTAGATATCTAAACAATAAGGCGCTTTTAAAAGCACTCGGAATACTATAGTCGGTAACCTTCGATAAGATAATCTCCTATAAGCCCTATAAACTTACGTAGGCTAAACGAATTATTAATAGCGAACCGCCGTTTTCTAAAGCGACGTTTCCCTTTTCTAAGGTGTTTTATAATATCTTTTCTATATATAAGAGTTATAATAGTAAGAACGTTATATTTCTTATTAAGGATAACTATATAAAGCTTGTTCTTCTATATACGCTTTTAGACGCTTCTATAGACGAGCTGATTTTATGCTTTAAGAGCCTAGGTCGGTATATTACCCGATAGTTCTTACTTTCTATCGGTACGATCTATCGGGACAACGACCGAGCCCTTCGAAGAGATCTTTAGGACTTTATTAATTAATAAGGCATTTATAATAAGACTACTATACCTTATATACCCGCTTAAAATAGCGCTGCCGAACGAGCTAAAGGGGTAGTATCTACGAAAGCTCGATCTATAAGGATTAGAGCAAATTTGCCCGAGCATTTATAGATAGAAACGTAGAAAACTACAGTATATTTATATAATCGGATTCTAGCGCGATAAGCAGCTTCCTCTACGTTATTTCCATCGAAGTGGATTTCCCTAATAGAGATCTACTATAAAGCCTACCTATTAACTACTAAGGCCTTAACTAGCATATAGAAACGTAATCTTAAATAAGAACCTTATATAAAGGTTAATTACTTAGTCGGGTATAATTCTACTAATATTTTTCGTGTATAGATCCTATAGCGACGGGAGGTTTATCGAGTTCGTAATATAACGTTTAATAAGACTTAGTTTTTCACTACGTTAAAGATATCCGAACCGCTAATATAGGTATTATCACCGGCATTTCTACTATATATTGCATAGGAAAAAGAGTAAGACAAGGCAGGATTCTAGTTAACGCTAATAGTGCTTTTTAATAAGCATTTCACACTAATAGACGTTTTAGCCGATAGTAATCCTTAGCTCCCTACTCCTAACTAAACCTTAGAACTACCGGAGGATATGTTTAAGAATATATAGGACTTCTAACCTAATATCTCTACCCTTTCCCTAACTGCAACCGTAGAACCTATAGACCGTCTTAAGGTATAGTTGCCTTAAGCTACTTCTCGGTCTATAGATTACGATAATACTATTCCTACGGATAGTATATAAACTTTAAGGTTTACGGGAGATTTACGCCCTACTTGTTTAAACCGTTTTTAGGTCGATATCCCGCTTTCGCCTACGTTAGGCATCTACCGGCTAATAGCACCGCTTTTACGGCTGCATTTACTACTTCTCTTAAACCTAAGAAGATATATAAACGGGATTTACCCGCGCTTCTAAGGTTTTAGTCTAATCTTAAGATGCATCCTTATAGACCTAAGTTTAAAGCCGCTAGAAAGGTAGAATAAGACTTCCTTTACTAGCGGAAGACCTTCTTTCCTTCGCCTACCCTAAGAGCGAACACCTTTATACGTCCTCTTCTATTAAATTAGGCATTTAATTATAAGTTTAATAAGCACGGCTACCTTAGGAAGGTTAAGTCTAGCCTTTATATACGAGAAGATCTCTAGCCGTTTAGCGGAAAAGAAACATACGCCGCGACGCTTATAGCGCGAAACTTTCGCATTATAATTGCTATTACTGCTAAGTTTAGCACTAAAACCCGCTTATTTAACGTAGTTAACGCCTTTATAAATGCCGATCTAGATAAAGAAGTATATATTTACTTTTTAGACGGATTTAAGGTATTTAGTTTTATAATTCGGTTAATAAAGGCTTTATATAAGCTTCGCCGTTCGCCCCTTCTTTAGCAATAGGAATTATCTAAGTCTCCTACCGAACTAGGCCTTTAGTAAAGTACGGAGGATCCTTACATTTTTATATCTAGCACGAGTAGCATTATTACTTTCTTCTTTATAGATAATATTATTATCCTTTTCCGTAGGGAGCACCGTAAGGCTACTAACGATTTTATCTATCGCTTTAGGCAAAAGTATATAATTACTAACCGTAGAGAGCTTACCTATTTCTTTAGGATAAGGATTATCTAGGACCGTAAGTAGCAAAAGCTATAGTTATGCTAGGACGTTTACTTAGATAAGATTGCTTCTAAGTTTAGTTTATTCCTTACTTCTACGGATCTACGGCTTATTTCGACCCTTTATCCGTTCCTACTTCCCGAAAAGCTAGAGAAACATTAGGGTTAAGCTATTAGATAACTAAATCTACTATTTTTAGTCTTTAGTCGGTTCTTATAATTACACGACTATTTCTACCTATCTTAACGCCGTAAAATCGTTGAATTCTTTAGCGGAGTATATATAGAACCCGTCTACGCTTTATATTAAGCTCGCGGAAAGCTTATTAACTTATATATACGAATCGCGTTTCCTTACGATTAAGCTTTCGGATATAGACGAGTAAGAACTTATTATAGCTTCTAATGCCGCTTACGCTAACGACCTAAATACTCGTTATTCTTCTAAGGGCTATTTTATTAGCCTATTTAACAGTCTAATCGCGTAGAGTGCCCGGAAATAATCTATAGTTACTACTTCCTCTACTAAAGCCGAACTTCTTATAGTCTCTTCTACTAAGAAAGAGCTAATTTCTATTCTTCGTTTGTTTAACGATATGTCCTTATAGCTAGATATTCCTATTTCTACTATTTAGTATAATAACACCTAAATAATCCGCCTTGTTTCCGCCGAGATTCTTAAAATTTAGACTGCCTTAAAGCACGTTAAAATTCACAACTGCTAGACCCAATAGGAATTCTTACGCAATACTTTTAATATTAAATATATCCCTTTTAACTAGATAGTTATAGATAGATTAACTAAGTTACTTTTATAATAACGTTTCTAGACGTTTCTTTACTAGCTTTAACTTAAGGATATTTTATCTAAGATCTATAAGGAAGTCGATAATAATTCTAACTAGCCGGAAGGTGTTTTCCTTCTAGCTAAAGGGGTATATTAATATTACCGTCTTCCCTATTTGCTTTCCACTAGGAAAACCCTAGTTCTTCCTTAGATTCTACTATAGAATTCTATAGGCTTCTATAGTTATTTACCCCGCACTTCTATAAGCGTATTTACCTACTTTTCTTCTGTTATATTTCACCGTGAGTTTACGGTGAATTTACGGTTATTTATATAGTCTTTACCTATAAAATATCTTCCCTTCTATAGTCTTCTACCGTATAATTCTAATTCCATTCTACGGCTTCTACCGTAGAATTTTAATTCTCTTCTATAGCTTCTACCATAGAATTCACTAGTTCTTCTAATAGACTATTGCGTTATTGGTTTAGTTATTTACTAACTGTATGACTATTTGTCGTACGGATACGATTTATTTTTTGCGACCGGCGCTTCCGACCGGCGACTCCGTCCGACTCTTTCCTTTACCTCTTTTCCTTAGGTCTACGCGGCTGTTTTCGTCCGAGGGATTTCCCTATATATAGAGACTAGTTAGCCCTCCTTATTAGAAAGACAAGAGCTATTATTCTTAGTGATTTACATTATTTTGCAGCTTCTAATCCTTCTATGCAGGCTGTTTTAGCCTTAGAGCCTCTCTTCCCTTTTTAATTGCTATTACCTAAATGTCGAGGACCCGACTGCCTAGCGTTCGATAGCGGTAGTAATAGAGTGTTAAGGGTTAAGGGGCCGTTTCGAGCCTATAGGGCATCCCTAACTTGCCGTACGGTGGAGAGCTGCCGTAAGGCTTTTATAGCCTTTTAGATAGTCGCGGCTCTCTATACCGTAACTGCCAAAGGAGGGGGGTCTTAAGTTATCCGTAGGTACGCTCTAAAGACGAGGAGCGTAGGGATAAGGCCGTTTAGTCCTACTATATTATTTATAGCCTTAACCGCTATTTATAGGATAGACTTAAGGGCCGTTATCTTACCGATTTCGGAGTATACTATCTTAAACGCACGACGAAGCGGGCCGTAATACCTTTTAACCTTACCTATAGACTAATATGCCTTAACGGGGATTTAGGTATATGTAATGCCTATAATGCGAGCTTTATTAAACTCAGTGAAGGCGAAGTTAGTGCCTACGTTATACGAGATAAAGTTAACGGGCCTAAGGTATATATCGATCTAAAGTGCCTTAAGTATTTCCTATATATCCTTAGCCGATATAGACGGGAGGAATCGCGCTCTTTAAAAAGATATCGCTATATCGACCGCGTATAGCACTAGACGGGTGCTATTGCCGACTTTTAGGTATATTATATCGACGACGTCCTCGAAGTTAAATTCTTAGTTATCCTTTAATATAAACCTAAACCTCCGGGGTGTCGGGGCGTAGAGCTAGCAGTAATAGCAGAATTTTAAGATATCCTCTAGTGTTTCTACTAAGATATCGTTATGCCTTGCTTATTTTAATAGGTAGTAAAGCCTATTAACGGCCGGGTGGCTAAATCGGCGGTAGAGCGTACGTATTTCGGCTTCCGTTAGGAAGGCGATTGCGTTCTCTTCCTTACAGAAGAAAAACTATAGATAGCCCTATTTGCGAATAATTAGGACGTTTATACTTAGCCCGATAATCGTATCGGTAGTATTATTAAAGTATACGCTTAAGCGATTTATATTAGCTAGGCAAAGGTGGAAGGGAGTCGTCGTTCCTAGCATATAGAACGTAATATAGCTAATAGAGGTCTTAAGGGCAATAGAGCTAAAGGAACGCACGTCCTTGCCGCTGCCGAATTTAATATAGGCCTAGCCGGTAGTAGATTCGTCGAGTACGATAGACGGGTCTTCTCGTTATAGGGCGAGATACTAGTCTTAGCCTACCGTAGAGACTATAGCTGCTCCGGTGTCTAGAAGGATGCCGCAGAAGCGGTCCTTTAAGTAACGGTCGAAGACGAATTATATAGCCGGGACGCTTAACTAGTCTATCCCTTATGCGTCTTCGCCTATAATTCAATAGTTAAAAGACTGCTAATATAGGATTTACGAGGCTTACTACTTAGTCGGTTCTTAATTATTACTAGCCTTATCGTTACGCTATTCGATAGCGGCCTAAGGAGTCTTATTACCTTTATATTCGGTGAGATAGGCCCCGAATCCTATGCTAGGGTTGCCGGTTAGAAGGCATTACGCGTAGTACTAAGCCTTAGACTTAGCCCGTTCCTTTAGGGTGTGTTTTATCGACTAGCAGCCTTCCTTCTAATAAACGAAGCACTTCCTCGACTTTTAGCGTTTCCTAAAGCTACTGCCGCCGCTATAAAGGCTACGGTAGCCTTATCTACTGATTTTACTAAACCTACGGCCGTTGCCGCGGTTATTAGTATATCTTCGGTCGGTATAGAATACGCTTAATAAATTATATTTATTATTTATATTTATTACCTTATTATAATATTTTACGAATATGCCGGATGTGCCGTTCTCAGCCTATATAGATAGATAGGTCTTTAGGGAGGAACGCAACGCAGAGAATAGCTTCTCTACGGTCTTAGGCGGGTTGTATAGCGTATAGCCAAATTCCGAGACGTTTTAGCACGCGTTAAGTAAGGTAGTGCGAAGGGGGAGGTCTCCGGCGAACTTAAATCCTAAGGCGCGTTAATATCGTTATAGCTTATTAAAAAGGGTCTATAGGACTTCCTATTAGGTCTTATTAAGAAACTTAACTTATAGCTTTTTAAAAGTCGTAGTAATTTAATCTACCTAATAGTGCTAGTAGTTTACTTTAGTGTTAAAGTAAGCCTTTAGTAGGTCGTAGGCTTGCCTAAATATATAGTCTTATTCTATATGCTAAATATAGTAGGTTTAGGCTCGCCCGGTGAGAATCCGTAGGAAGAGTGCGTAAAAATAGCCTAGCCGGGCTTTAACCGTATGATATACGTCCGTAAAGATACGGACTTTATTATTAAGGATGTTATACGGCTCGCCTGTATAGTTCTTGCATTTATCCTATAGCTTAATAAACTTCTATAGGAGGTCGGCATCTATCTCCTCGTTTAAAACTTTATATAGGGGGACTATTATATAGGCTGCCTTTAACGTTATATTAACCGGAGGGGTCCTAGATAGAAACTAGTAGGAAGTCGGGTGAATTATATCGCGGAACGGAGGGGCCTAGGGATTCGGGAATATACCGGCCATTTAATCTCGTGCGTATAATAGGTCGAAGGTTAATATTATCAGAGCACGCGTCGTTAATATTAATATTAGGTTTGTTGCGAATATAACCGCCGGATATACGGAAGGCGTATTAGAAGCTACTGCCGGCGTTGCTAGGGCAGTCGCGAAGCCTATTATAGGAGCAGTAGGTGGCATAGAGAAAGGTATAGGACGAGGAGGAATAGAAGCACTAAGGGTAGTAGTCGGCGATAATAGTAATATAGTCCGAATATTACCGGGGATATCTACTACGGTATACGTATTCTATATAAACTCTTTAGTGCTATTATCGAGGTTCGCCTAGATTTCTGCAATTATAAAGGCGTTCTAAGGGGGTGCTACCTCTACTTATTATAGGTTTCTAAATGTTTTGCCGAACCTAAGGTTATTAGGGCTAATGTTAATACTATAGACCTTAAGTAGGTGCTTTAGCTTTCGATAGTAGTTACCGTTAGCTACTTTCTAGGTATCTATTATCTATCCCTCGAAGTAGTCTTAGAATGCTTTAAGGAAGTCGTTGCTATATAGGTCTATATTATAATATATAACGAGGAACCTTATAATACGGGTAGTTATTACGATTTTAGAGGGGTTCTTTAGGTTAACCTATATATCCTAGTGCGCGTAGTCTACCTCTTTTAATATAGCGTTAGGGATATTAATCTCGCTAAGCTATTATAAGAGCGGATTAAAGGGAGGTTTATCGGCCATCGGGGTGGATTTAAGGGAGTTAGGGTTATCGATAGAAGTCGATATAGTGTGATTAAATAGAATACACGGAGTTATTAGAGGGGATCGCGAGGGTTATTACGAAGGCTATCTTGCATTACTAACGTACTATTGCTTAACGTTATTCTTCTTCTCCAAAGCGAGACGGGATTAAATAAAAGCTAGAAGAACTATCGGGGCTACCGAGTGCTAGGTCGGTTTTTAACACGCGTAGATTCTTATTCTTAGCATAAAGGATCGTCTTACGATATAAGGGGGATAGTACTACTAAAGGTAACGGCCTTACACTAATAACAATTAGACTTTGCCTCTTCTACCTTGCCAATCTATAATTAATCGTTATATCACTAATTAGTATTAGTTAGTTAAACAAAAATAGGGTTGTAAAGCTAGTTAAATTAGTCTATAGTATCTATTAACTAAGGGGCGACGAATAGCCCCTTTATATAGGCTATAAACGCGCATATTATTAGGGCCTAAAGCCGGCCCTTTATAAGCCCTCGTTGCGACGTTAGGGCTATGCCTATAAGGGCGATTGAATTAATAACTCAATTATCGCAAGGGTGGCTAAGTTAGTAACGCTATTACCGGGGTCCCTAATGCATACAATGCATCGTATTATTAATAGCGCATCCGTATAAGCGTTGCCTACACGTGATCTATTTAATTACGTGGATTGCAATCGTGCCTAAAGAACGGATATCGCTTATTCCTACAATTATATATAGAAAAGATATCGTAAAACACTTTAGAAAAGGGAAACGTCGCTTTAGAAAGGGGCGGTTTACAGTTAATAATTCGTTTAGCCTACGTAAGTTTATAGGGCTTATAGGAGATTATCTTATCGAAGGTTACCGACTATAGTATTCTAAGTGCTTTTAAAAGCGCCTTATTATTCGGATGTCTAAGTCGTTAGTGCTAAAGAGAAAGTTCCTCTATACTTATTTATATAGAATCCGGTATAGTAGCCGAAAAAGGTACTACTACCGGGGCTTTTACAGTAGAATCTATAGAAGGAACGGAAGAAACGGTTAAAAGCATAGAAAAAGGTATTAACGGGTTATACTCGATGATATACTGGTTGTAAATTAGCTCTATTATACAAATAGTGCGAGTTAAGCAAGAGATCGCGCTAGTCTACGGGTTCTATAAAAGATTCGCCTTATGCAAAAGACAAAGGGAATAAAGGGACGTATAAAAGGACGGGATATATACTACCTAACTAAGCTAAAAAACGCTAGTCGAAATGCGTATAAACACCGTGCCTATCCTAAGAATTAGAGTGCTTTAACTACCCGCGAGTATATACTTAGAAGAAGGCTAAAAGTGTTAGAAACGCTCTTTATTATTGTAAATATGCCTATTTAACCCTAAATCTATAATAAAAGAATCCCTTAACGGGTATTCTATAGTGTTTAGTTTAGTAACGGGCGGTGAAAAAGTCGTAATAACGTTAGCGGCAGCCGTAGCTTACACCGTCTTAGTCTTACTCTTATCGTTCTTCTTCTACTGCTCGGCCTTAAGTAGTGCTACGTCGACTTTAGCCTTATTAGCCGGAACCTTAAGGAAATTATCTATAGTTTTTTAGATATCCTTATCGGGTTTCTTAGATAGAAGTCTTAAAGAAGGGTTATAGTAGTTACACTTAGCGTATAACGTCGACGTTAAGCATCCGGATATTAAACGCTAAATTGTTAGGGGAGGGAAAGTAAAAAGGCTAAGGTCCGATAGTCTTACGACTTAGCTATAGTGCTAGACGGCGGTAGCTAACGGTCTTATAGACGGGATAAAAGTAAGGAAGTCTAATATAGCGGCGAGGGTAGGGAGTAGCCGGGCCGTTAGAGTTATAGCCGGAATCGGAGTTAGTATCGTTAACCTAGCGGGAGGAGTCTAGATAAGCGGGTTTACCTACGTTAAGAACGTCCTTAAAAAACGTAAAAAGGGAAGGGCTAAGAGGGGGGGGGATAAACTTAATAACGTTATTAAAACGAACGGAATAGATAAAGGCTAGGCGGATGAAGGCCGGAGAATAGGTAAAGGCGGCGGTAAAAGGCTTACCCTTATCGTCGGAATCCTTAATAAAAGGGGTAAGGGGGAAACGAATTATATTTATTAACTATATTCCCCTTAGAGTAAGAACTATAGGTAAAGACGTAGCGGGGTACTCGCCTCTATTATTAGAGTCCTCGATAGAAGGGGTAGGGGGAAATAAATTATATTTATTAATTATATTCCCTTTAAAATAGGAACCTAGGGCGGGCATAGTGCGTAAAGGCGGCCGAAAGGCCTTAGATAAGATAAGGCTAATAGTGCGAAAGGCAAAAGGCGAGGCAAAATAAGAACTAAAAGAAGAATAAGTTATTACGCTAGCTAATAATAAGGTCGTGCTAGCATAGCTAAAAGAGGCTAAGAAGAACCTTATAGCTAAGCTTTATAAGAAAGAAGTAAATAGACTTAGTATAAGCGCTAATCTAAGAGATAGAAAAGGCGTAATAAGTGACGGAGCCGAACTTATAGTCGCTACTATCGGCGAGGGAGAGCCGGCGAGGAAATCGGAGCTACCGGATAGGAAGGGCAAGGCAGTACGCGGTCTATATATATAAAAAGGCAAAACCGGAATAGCCGGAGTTAACTAAAGCACTTATAACGATATCGGCGGATATAAGGGATAAAGGCCTAAGTAAGGCACGCGGTTATATTCCTACGGGAAGGTAAAGATCCTCCTTAGTATTAAACGAAGCTAAAAACTTAGATATAGAGAGCTCTATTATAAGGGTCTTCGACTATTAGTGAGATTAGGTCTACGACCTAATCTACATTCTTATATAGAAGCGGAGAAAAGGCATATGCGGGCGGGGAAAGGGGCTTATGCGAATAGGGGTAAGGGGCTCGTACGGATAGGGGTAAGGGGCACGTGCGGATAACGGGGTACGTGCGTAAAGCTATATATCCGCATACATAGGTACGCTTACACTTAGTTCTTTATAGATAATTTCCACACCTATATAAAAGGCACCTATATAATTACTCTGCCTACCCTATTATAGTATTATCTATCTCTCTTTTTTACGGAGTTATTAATACGATAACGCCCCGCTTTTATAATAGCGGCACGTATCGATTAGAACGATAGGCCGCTACGATAAAAGCGGCACGCGTAGTAATACTAGCTGCTATTATAGACTTATTAGACAACGATATAAAGGACGTCTTTAATCTATAGGCCGAGGGGTCCTAGCAGCTATAGCTGCGATAAGAGTTACGAAATAAGCGGGCCTTCGCAAAAGCCCGCCTTCGATAAGAAATAATAGAAGCCCGCTTAGGCAAGGCGACGGCGGATGCCGTACCTTCTATAGCGGAAGAAGAGCGCCTTCTAGTACTACTATAGAAAATAGCCGTTAATCCGGCTAAACGAAGGGGGTTGCTAGAAGTCCTTATAGTTAAAATAGGATCTACTGCGCTTACCTCTACGGATACGCTACTCGCGCCTACGGCTACGTCGACGAACTCTCCCGTGGCTAAAGACGCTAAAATAGCTAACCTAAGGACGGCCTTTAAAGCTGCCTTCGGCAAAATAAAGCCCCTACCGTAGCCTATATAAGATAGTAAGCTAGAGTCTTTTTACCTTTTCCTATATCGCCTCTATATTAAGTTTACCGTTAACGAGAAGTAGGGCCTTAACGGTTGCCGCGATACCGCTTAGTATTCGCTGCTTTATACGCTGCTTAAGTCTTGGATACGGCGGATTTCCGGGTTTAAAGAGAGTAGCGGGCTTAATAGCGCCTACAACCTTTAAGCCTTCTTTAAGCATCTTATCTACGCGTTCGGCAATATATAAGAGTAGGAAAAGGAGTAAGATAGGTTGCGGATCCTCTTTTAGAAAGACGGCTAAACGTTTAAGGACTTCCTTCCCGACTTTAAAGAGACTATTACTTATGCCGCCGGAAACAGCGTTTAAGGAGATAGCGCTAAGCTTATATAGCTACGGAATTCGATTACTTTATAACTACGGGAGATGCTTATCCTAATCGAGATGCCTACTAACTTCCGGGAGTATAGAGGTCGCTTAATAAAGGTAGCCTAAAACTATAAGCAAAGCCCCCGCTTCTAGAAGTTACGAAAGCGCGCTAGTACGAACGGCGTTAGCAATAGGAACGGAGGAGTTATTACTAAGAACGCTATAACGCTCCCGCCGCTAAGATCCGCGCTTAACTATAACGGGGTTAATCCGAGTCGGCATAGAGGAAGTCCCTAAAAGAGGTTTAATAACACTATAAGAGGGGAAAGGAAGAGAGTGCGGGCGTAGCTATAAGGGCTACGGAGGCCGCTTAAATATAGGCTTATCTAGTTACGTGCACTAGATTATAATAGAGGGTTAAAGACCCTTATATTAGACCCTACCCCGCTAAGGCCCCTTACGCATAATACCTAATGCCGTACCCTAACGTAGCGAAAACGTTGTATACAGTCTACGTACCTATCTATGCGAAAAAATAACTTATCGTAACTCCCTTAGCGCAACGGTAACTAGCTAGGCCGTATTTCCAGCTTTATAAAGGCGAGGGCAAAGCTCCTTTTTGCTTAGAATATAAGACGTATAGTAGCTAACCTATTATACGCTTTCCCGCTTGCTAGAGTGCGCTAAGCGTATCTACGTACGTTCTCTACGACTATAATGCTTGCTATTCTTCCTGTATAAGGCTATATAGGCTCCGTCCTATTTGCTACGGCCCTTAAAGCGCGGGTCTAACTTCCCTTATATAGTCTTTCCCGCCTTTACTGCCCGTATAGTAGAGGCATTCCTAGCTACTTATCGCTTAAGTCGGAGTCGTTATTATCTTCGCTATTAGAGGTACGCCCCGCCGCTATACGTAGGACGTTTACCCGATTTTTAGTTAAGCACGCTTTAGACTAATAAGTCTTACTGCCGTAGCCTATATAGCGGCCGTCTTTCTTCTACTATTTCTTTTTATCCGTAATCGTAGTAGTAGAGGCGGTAATATCTATCGCATTACTAAAGCCACCCTCGCTCGTAGGGGGAGGAACTAATAAAAGAAATTTATTGCCGCTTAGCTCGCGGAGATATTATATAAAGGCGTTATACGTATCTAAAAGACCGGTCTTCTCGCTTAAGCGTATGCGCTAGTCTGTATTTAAGCTAGCAATAAGGCAGTTAGTCTTTGCCGCGTCGGGCTATATATATGCGTCTGCTCGAAAGAGCACTTCTTCGAACCGTATAAGGTAGGCCGGCATTGTCTCGCTCCGCTTTTATCGTAGCGAAGAAAGCTTAAGGGCCGCCGTCTTAGCTGCGTTCGGTTCTCTATAGATAATATAGAGCTTCGCAATTATATCGGTCGGCGCGTTTATAGGAACGCGGGCAAAGGGGAGCAGCTCCCTCTAAATAACGGGTGATAGGCTCGCGTAGAGGTAGTTAAATTACGCGCGGGTATTACTAATAGCGGCGCTATCGGTGCGGAGCTTTACCTCGGCATAAAGAATCTAAGGTTTAAGGTTATCGGAAGACCTATTAAACTTCAAAAGGTGCGGAAGAATAGCTTTTCGCGTTATAGGCTACTATTATATAGATCCCTTAATTATAAGTGCGAATTAACGGTCGCGTTTTTCCTAGTTTTAAGACTAAGGCAGAGACTAAGGAGTAGCTATTGTATAAAGCTATAAAGGGCGCGGGCGGTTTAATTATCCTTAAATTAAACGTCGGAGAAAACTTTATAGCAGCACTTCCTAGAGCGGAAGGAGCTAGAGAATTAATAAAGGATAGTGTTATTCTATTACGGGGTTAATCTAAGTCGGCATAAAGGAAGTCCCTAAAAGAGGTTTAATAATACTATAAGGGGGGAAAGGAAGAGAGTACGAGCGCAGCTATAAAGGCTATAGAGGCCGCTTAAATACAGGCTTATCTAGTCACGTGCACTAGATTACAATAGAGGGTTAAAGACCCTTATATTAACATTACGGTAGACTACGAGGGCGACGTTATAATATCTACTACGCGGCCCGCTTATAGAAGAGCGAGGATACTATCTACCGCCTTAGGCAGCGCGCCTTCCTCTTCTATATAGCGAGCTAAGTAGGTGTCGAAGGCGGAGCTTTAGAAGCGGAGAGAGGAAGGGCTTTGCGTACGCTATAGCGCGGATAGGCATTTCGCTACGGACTGCCTATATCGTCCCGCTCGCCTTACGGCGAAGCGAACCGAACGGCCTATAGCAATTCACGCTAATTAACCTTCTTTTAAATCTAATGTTAAGGAGGATAATATAGTGCTTACCACTACTATTAATATTACCGTCTTCCCCTATTGCTTTCCACCGGGAAATCCCCGGTTCTACTATGGAATTTATATAGAAGTGTCTGTAGAATTCCACGGGCTTTTACGGGTTATTACCCCGCACTTCTACGGTCTTCTACCGTGGAATTCTAATTCCCTTCTATAGTCTTCTACCGTAGAATTCTAATTCCCTTCTACGGTCTTCTACCGTAGAATTCTAATTCCCTTCTAACGGCTTCTACCGTAGAATTTATATATCCTTCTAATAGACTATTGCGTTATTAATTTCTTTATTTGCTAACTATAGCTAACTGTATAACTATTTGTTATACGGATACGATCTATTGATTTCTAACCGGTGTTTTCCGTCTAACTCCTTCCTTTACTCCTTTTCCTTAGGTCTACGCGGCTGTTTTCGTCCGAGGGATTTCCCTATATATAGAGACTAGTTAGCCCTCTTTATTAGAAAAGATAA
The DNA here is from genome assembly GCA_012934285.1 of Ophiocordyceps sinensis. NCBI lineage: Eukaryota > Fungi > Ascomycota > Sordariomycetes > Hypocreales > Ophiocordycipitaceae > Ophiocordyceps > Ophiocordyceps sinensis. Next base: position 9,214,960 of record JAAVMX010000004.1, on the reverse strand, counting down.
GAGCTATCATTCTTAGTGATTTGCATTATTTATAGTTTCTAATCCTTCTTTATAGGCTGTTTTAAGCCTTAGAGCCTCTCTTCTTTTTTAATTGCTATTACTTAAATATCGAAGGCCCGACTGCCTAGCGTTCGATAGATATAAGCCCGGCCGAACTTCTCTATGCATAGAGAGTTCTAACGGCTTATATTTTCAGCCTACTATACTACGACTTACTATAGTAAAGTCCTTTTTTATATCTAGCGAATTAACTTATAAAGACTAGTATATCTTTTTTTAAGAACGGTGCTTTAATCTAGCGAATCGACTAATAGAGGACTAATTAATACGTTTACCTTAGTCTATAGTACTTACTTATACCTAGTTTAAATTCTTACGGTTTGTTTACATATATTATATATTTAACCACCCTTTTTATAGATCTTACTATACTTTTACCTATATTTCCGAATGTATTATAGCCGATATTACTTTAAAGACCGTCTTAAATAGACTAGCGGACTAAGACCGATAGATCTTAACGATCTAGAAATACGCACTCGCCTAAGGGATTTAGGAGAAAATCGATCCTTCTATTACGCCTAAACTTTAGAAACCCTTACTGCCTCTTCCTATAGAACTAACACCTAGAATAGTTAATATAGCCGTTACTAACATTACTAATCTATTTATAGAAGAACTTAAGAGGTTTAAGTTTCTCTTTTCCCGGTATCGTACGTTGCTTTAAGCCTATAAGGACTAATAGAAATATCTTACGTTAATTTAGTAGTTTATTATTTAAAACATCGGGAACTACTACTCGATAATTGCAAACGAATATAAGGTTTCTAAGGAATTAGCTTTATTATAGCGGCGTATAAAGCCGACTTTTTAGACGTAATAAAAGACTATTCTAGCGTAGTTCTATACTATTTTAAAGGCACCGGACCGAACGGATATCACGATATAGATTCCTAACTAGCAAAAGGTCTTTACCGACGCACGGCGAATTAAGTTGCCGGAATCGGAAGGTCTCCGGGCTATATAGCTTTTTCTTAAGGCTATTTAGCCAATTTCTAGCCCCTTTGCGGAATACTAGACGAATAAGATAGAGGGCGATACCCGACTAAATAAGCTAGATTAGGAGAAGTCTTTCCCTAACGGTTTTAAGATATCCGAACTTTTCGAGCGCTCGCAGGCCTTAAAGGCTATAACGAAGGCGCTAAAGACTAACGCATTCGCTAAGTTTTAAGGCTAGGGAACTTAAAGCCTAGCTAAAGGATTAACGACAAAATCTACGATAACTTCCGCGGCTTTATCCTCTAAGAAGGATAGGACTAAGCCGAAATTCTAACTATAGTATGCTTACGGGGAGAAATACTTCTACGCTAAGTATAACTACTATAACCCTTCTTTACGACTTCTATTATAGAAACCTAATAAAGATATTTAAAAGACTATAGATAATTACCTTAAGGTTCCGGCTAATAAGGCTAAAGTCGACGTAGCACTACTTAAGGCTAAGCAATAAAAGAAGAATAATAAAAGTAAGACTAAGACGGTTTAAGCTACGGCTGCCGCTAACGTTATTACGACATTTTTACCGCCTATTACTTAATAAACCACTTTAGAATACCCGTTAAGGGATTCTTTTATTATAGATTTAGGGTTAGATAGGCATATTTGCAATAATAGGGAGCGTTTCTATAACTTCTAGCCTTCTTCCGAGTATATACTCGCAGGCAGTAAAAGCACTCTAATTCTCGGGATAGGCATAGTGTTTATACGCATTTCGACGGGCACTTTTTAGCTTAGTTAAGTAGTATATATTATATCCCGTCCTTTTATACGTCCCTTTATTCCTTTCGTCTTTTGCATAAGGCGAACCTTTTATAAAACCTATAGACTAGCGTAATCTCTTTCTTAACTAGTACTATTTGCATAACGGAACTAATTTATAACTAATATATTATTAAGTATAACCCGTTAATACCTTCTTCTACGCTTTTAACTATTCCTTCTATTCCTTCTATAGGTTCTACCGTAGAAACCCCGGTAGTAGCACCTTTTTTAGCTACTATACCGGATTTTACACTAATATATAAAGGAACTTTCTCTTTAGCACTAACGACTTAGACATCCGAACAATAAGGCGCTTTCGAAAGCACTTAGAATACTATAGTCGGTAACCTTCGATAAGATAATCTCTTATAAACCTTATAAACTTACGTAGGCTAAACGAATTATTAACCGCGAACCGCCGCTTTCTAAAGCGACTTTTTCCTTTTCTAAGGTATTTTGCGATATCTTTTCTATATATAAGAGTTATAATAATAAGAACGTTGCATTTCTCATTAAGGATAACTATACGAAGCTTATTTCCCTATATACGCTTTTAGACGCCTTTATAAACGAGCTAATTTTATGCTTAAAGAGCCTAGGTCGGTATATTACACAATAGTCCTTACTTTCTATCGGTACGATCTATCGGGACAACGACTAAGCCCTTCGACGGGATTTCTAAGACTTTATTAACTAGCAGGGCATTTATAATAAGCCTACTACTCCTTATACACCCGCTTAAAACAGCGCTGCCGAACGAGCTAAGGGGGTAGTATCTACGAAAGCTCGATCTATAAGGATTAGAGTAAATTTGCCTAAGTATTTAGAGACGGAAACGTAGAAAACTATAGTATATTTATATAATCGGATTCTAGCCCGTTAGGCAGCTTCCTCTACGTCTTTCCTATCGAAGTGGATTTCCCCGATAGAGATTCTTTACGACTAGTTAAGGGATTATAACCGGAATATACCGGCTTTTCTCCTTCCCTAACTATCGCAATTCGGTTATCTCCGAGCTTTTAACTATAAAGCCTACCTACTAACTACTAAGGCCTTAACTAGCACGCAGAAACGTAACCTTAAGCAAGAACCTTATATAGAGGTTAGTTATTTAATTAAGTATAATTCTACTAATATTCTCCGTATATAGATCCTATAGAGACGGGAGGTTCGTCGAGTTCGTAATATAACGTTTAATAAGACTTAGTTTTTTACCGCGTCTAATGCATCCGAACTCCTAATATAGGTATTATCACCGGCATTTCTACTATATATTTTATAGGAAGAAGAGTAAGATAAGGCCGAATTCTAGTCGACGTTAATAATACTTCTTAATAAGCATATTAGTCTAGCAGACGTTTTAACCGACGGAAACCCTTAGCTCCTAACTCTTAACTAAACCCTAAAACCACCGGAGGACGTTTTTAAAAATGCATAGGATTTCTAACCCGATATCTCTACCCTTTCCTTATCTATAACCGTAGAACCTATAGACCGTCTTAAGGTATAATTGCCTTAAGCTACTTTACGATCTATAGATTACGATAATACTATTCCTATAGATAGTTAATAGACGACGAGGTTTATAAGGGATTTACGCCCTACTTGTTCGAACCGTTATTTAGGTCGATATCCCGTATTCGGCAATATTAGGCATTTACCGGCTAATAGCACCGCTTTTACGGCTATATTCGCTACTTCTCTTAAACCTAAGAAGATATATAAACGGGACTTACCTACGCTTTTAAGGTTTTAGTCTAATCTCGAGGCGTATCCGTATAGACCTAAGTTTAAAGCCGCTAGAAAGGTTAAATAAGACTCCCTTTACTAGTAATCTACGAAGGGATATAGCTATAGACTAGGTCTAAAGTTCTATATATACGATATAGAGGTTACATAGGATAATATATAATATAACCTAATACCGTAATAGTATATCCCCCTTAAATCGGCGTTCGACTCGAACGCTTAAAAAGGGCAATAGGCTAACAAAAACGAAGGAAATCAATGCTAATCGGTCTTAAAAGCGGGCTTAATATAGAACGAAAGAGGAATAAAGAGAAATAAAGGGTAAAGCTAAGAAACTAACGCGTACTATCGTAACGTAAACTATATTAATAAATTATATTTATTATTACTTAGGCGAAGGTAAAGACGTAAGGAAGGCCGTATAAAAGGCCGGCTTAGGTTTAGTCGGGTTAAAGGCGTAAAAGGCCTTAAGGTCGTCCTAGCAGCCGTTAAGGTAAGAGGGGTCTTCCTACGTAAGGGGGCTATAACGCTATTAAACGCGATACTTTATCTTCCTAAAGGCGTATTAACGTTACGCGAGGATAGAAGAAAATCCTTACTTAAGGTATGCGTTATCGCCGTCGTCGTCGCTAGGAGAAAGGAGAACGCCGTTATCGGCGGGCCGGACGTTAAGCTTTAACTAGCCGGGCAAAGGAGGCTCTTAAGTCTTAGTAAAAGAGTAATAGAAAATAGGGTAAAGGCGGCTGCCCTTAGGAAGGCGAAGAAGATACGCCGTCTTATATATCTTTAGGACCTTATATAAGCCCTCCCGTTTATAGTTAAGCTTCTATATAAGGCGGAGGGTCTAGATCTAGCGAGTGCTAAGGAATACTTTATCGCCGGGTTAATACGCTAGGGCGGGAGTCTACCGGGCGTTTGCATAGCGAGCTTAAGTAGCTTAAGCATCCTTAATCGCATCGCGGAGGAAGTTAGAGATACGCTAAAAGCGGGAAGCAAGCGTATTACCGCGGAGGTATTCCTTCCGCTATTAGGGGGTTATACCGGGCGGGGGGGACTAAAGGGCTTAGTGCTAAGGTTTAGGTAGAAGCTATAGTTAGCGAAGAAAGGGGAGAGGCTAGTAGATTTAAAGACCTAATTATTAATAGTAAACTTAACGAAGGGAAGGAGGTCGACTTAATCGTCCTAAAGATAGGTAGTATAATAACGGAGGTAAACCTTTATCTAAGCGTTAGCGATCTTAGTCTAACCGTCGGTCTAAGTACAATAGGTAGAGCTAAGGTAAAGGCGGTAACTAAGGCGACGATTAAGCTACTATTAAAAAGCCGAGATAAATTAAGTGCTATAGTCGCTAACGATAGAGGCTAAAGTGCCGTAGAGGGACTAAACGTAGGAAATAAATACGTTAATAACGTCTTTAACGGTTATCGAAGGTATTAGGATATATTAGTATATCTTCGTAAGGCGGTCGATAATAACGAGGATATTAGAAAACTTAACGCTATTACGGCGGTAGACCGGGAGGTTAGTAATAAAGTCGTTAGATATATTAGTCCCTAGGGCGAAGGGAATACTTAAGGGCTAAAGTAAGTCCTAAGGGGAGGAACGAGGGGACTTCGCGCGTAGGCATATATAATAATTCCGCACGAAGCTAAAAATAGACTTATATATACTATACTAAATATATAACCGGCGGTAGAGGCTAGCGGTCTTCGTACGTCTAGGTTAGCCGGCAAGGGGGGAGATATAAGCGCGGACGAGGACCTAAAGGATTAAGGCGTTGTTAGGAGGAATAAAAAGCCGGCCTTAAAAATAAAACCGGCCCTAGACCTTAGAGAGAGCGGTCTTAGGGATCGAGCGGAGGGGGGCTCGGAGGGGGTAAGGCTAGCGGGGCTAAGGGGACTAAAGAGCTATACGAATAGCGGAAATAAGCGGGCAGGAGGAATAAGCCCGGTCGATAAGGTTATCGATCGGCTTAAAGTCGTCGAGGGCGTAAAGGTCGAGGTAGTCGGAATTCTATTTATAAATGATATTTATAAATAACTCGCACTCCTTAATAGTATTAAGGGTAGTAGTATTAAAGGCGGTAGTAGTATTAGGGTAAAGGGAGGCATTAACCTTAGACTTAAGGAGGATAACCTAATATCGGTAGTTAATCCTCTCGTCGGCTCGGTCGGTAAGGGAGAGTAGGCGGGAGCTAGGCAAGCGGCTAAAGGCGTTAAGGAGAATAGCGTAAAGGCCGGGCTAAAAGACAATCTTAAAATTAAAACGACTAAGGAATTCGGCCTAGCGGGCCTACCGCTAGTTAAAGAGCTTCGTAGTTATAAAATACTAAAGATTCTTATAATCTAAGGCTATCTTAAACTTAGGCAGGCCCTTAAGCTTAAAGCGCTACTCCTTAAGAGATTTTATAATCGCGAGGAGTTCCTTATTATAGATCTTATAGTTATACTATTAAGCGGAGTGTTTTAACGAAAAGAAAGCAACTGGATAAAAACGACTATCGTCGAAGAGCTATATTAATATACCTTTAGCGGCTTAGTCCGAAGCATATATCTAGACTATAGTCTTACGATAAAGGTCGAAGTATATATAGACTAAAGCGGTAGTAAAGACGTGCTTTAAGGCTTTAAAGGCGTAGGCGTAGGCGGGGGACTAAATCTAAGGGGTAGAGCTTTTAGTAAGGGCGTTTAAGGGGTTCGTAAGCTTAAAAAAGCCGCGAATAAAACGCTAATAAAAATTAGCGAGTCCTAAGAAGCGCTAAAGGTCCTTAATAAAAGAGGGAGTAAGCTAGTCTAAGAACGCACGAACGTTTTTAAAGTCTATACGAATACCTTTATCTAAGATAATTAGGCCGAGGTATTAAGTCTTAGTAACGTAGAAATTACCCTTATCTACGTTAAGCTAGAGGCCGGCGGCGTTAAAGCGCTTAAGAACCGTATTAACGTAGGCTTAATATTCCTCCTGTATCTTTAAGAAGATTAAGACGTCGTTTAAATAGGTAGAGTAAAATTCGTTAAGGATGCCGTAAAAGGCTATATTAATAAAACTCTAGAAGTAAGATAAAGCGGCGGTAAGGCTAAAGGGGGTAATATAATACTCGAAAAACCTATACCGTATAGTAAACGCAGTCTTTTACTTATATCCTTTAGTAATGCGAAGGCGGTTAAATACCGCGATAACGTCGATCTTAGTAAAGAATTTCGCCTTCCGGATATAGGCGAGGGTATTATAGAAAAAGGGTAAGGGAAAACAGTTTTAAATCATAGCTTTATTTAAGCCGCGATAGTTAACGCAAAAGTAAATGCCCCCGCCGGGCTTATAGGTAAGTATAATAAAGGTAGTAGTAAAAGAGGGAAAGCGGCGGATAAAGCCTTTCTTAAGCTATTTATTAACGTACGCGCGGAATATCTAGTTCTCGGCTTCGCTAAAGGGATAAAGGCGGGTATAAAGAGGTTATATTCCTTTTTTAAGGTTAATTTAAGTATTAACGGTACGGTAAGAGGCGAGCTTATCGGCCTCGCTTTTAAGCTATATATAGATTATATAGTAGAGCTCCTAAAGGACCTTAGCTTAAAGCTCGTCGAGCGTATAAAGGACTTTCTCTTACTTCTTAAAGAACTTAGCGATCTCGTTAAAGGAGATCTTATTAAGGTAGATCTTATTAAGGTAGTTATCGACGAAGCCGTAAAGGCGGGGGTTAAGGCAGGCTTTTACGTCCTTAGCGTCTATATATTTAATTAAAACGGCTTAGTAAAAGTCTTTAGGGATATCTTAATCGATAGGTAGTAAAGGCTCGGTAGGCAATAGCTTAGCGGTAAAGGCCTTAATTAAGGTTTAAAAGGTTTAGACTTTAAGCTACCGGTATAATATTACTATTACGTTAACGTTAAGTATCTAAACGTTAAAAACGCTAAGTCGTTAAGGGATAAGAAGCGGAAGGGCTAAAGTCTAATAGTCTTATAACTTAGTTATAAGGTAGGGCGGCGGTAGCTAGCGGTCTTATAGATAGGATAAAGGTAAGGAGGTCGAACGTAGTAGCGAGGGTAGAAGGTAGCTAAAGAGTTAGAGTCGTAGCCGGAGTTAGAGTCGGCGTTATTAACCTAGCGGGAGGAGTTCGGATAGGCGGGTTTACCTACGTTAAAAGTTTCCTTTAAAAACGTAGAGAGGGAGGGGCTAAGGGATAGGGGAATAAACTTAAGAACGTCGCTAAAGCGGACGGAACGGACAAAGGCCGAAGGGCGGGCTAAGGCTATACAAGCGGGAATAGGGATTATAGCGGTAAGGGGTTCGCCCTCGTCGTTAGAATCTTCGACGGAGGGACTAAGGGGAAACCCCCTTAGGGCAAAGGCAGGCAAAGGCGCGGTAAAGGGCTCGCCCTTATTGTTAGAATCCTCGACGGAAGGGGTAAAGGGAAAATAAACTATATTTATTAATTATATTCCCTCCTAAATAAAGGCAAAGGAAGCCGGGATAAGGCGGGCAAGGCGGGCAAAGGTAGTAGAAAGGCCTAAGATAAGATAAGGCTAATAGTCCGAGAGGTAAGAGGCTAGATAAAAGGGGGATTAAAAGGAAAGGGAGTTACCGCGCTAGCTAATAATAAGGTCGGGTTAGCGTAGCTAAATAAGGCTAAAAATAACCTCGTAGCTAAGCTTCGTAAGAAAAAAACAGATAGACTTAGTATAGGTGCTAATCTAGGAGACCGAAAAGGCGCAATAGGTAATAGAGCCGGACTTATAGTCGCTACTATCGGCGAGAGAAAGCTGACGCGGGAATTAGAGTTAGCGGATAGGAAAGGCAAGGCGGTACGCGGTCTCAACGTATATAAAAGCGTACCCGGAATAGCCGGAGTCGACTAAAGCACTTATAATAATATCGGCGGATATAAGAGATAAAGGCATAAGTAAAGCACGCGGTTATATTCCCGTAGAGAGGTAAAGATCCTCCTTAGTATCGAACGAAGCTATAAACTTAAATACTAAGAGCTTTATCGCGCGATAAAGCGAAGGAGCTATATATTTCCTAAAGATAGGGAAGAGGCAGGGAGGTCGTCTACTTTACCCTCGATAAAGCCTTGCTTAATAGCGCGAACGTAGTAGCGGGGGGGAGGGGGCTTAAGGAAGCGCGGGGTAAACGTACCGCCGCTATAGCTACGGCCGCGGCTAAAGCTAGAACTAGCGCTAGGGTTAGCGCTAGGGTTAGCGCCGATACCCTTATTAAGGTAGGTCTAAGCGGTATAGGTAGCAGTAGCCGGCTAGGCGTAGTAGAGGCAAAGACGGTTCTTAAACCGCTATTGCTTCTTAGCGTTAGTCAGCCGGGCCCGGAATGCATTAAGCTATATTAGGTTACCGGTAGGAGACGTAGGTAAGGTAGGTAAGGTAGGGCTAAGGCGAGCGGGGTTATAAGGCGGCTAGAGTTAAAAATAGGCCTTAATACGCTACTAGTTGTCCTAAAGCGTGGAATATATCTTAGCCTAGGCCGTAAAGTCGTTATAGGCCGGGTATTCGACTTATAGAGCGGCGGCGTTAGTAAGTTTAATAGAGACCTTTAAGTATAAGTAGGCGACGTAAGCGGTGCCGTTAAACGATAAGTCGGCTTTAAGCTAGGTAAACTTTAAATAAAAGTCCGGCTAAGAGATATTCTTTATCGATAAGGCATTAAAGTCGGCTTTTATTTAAGCATAGGTGAAATTAGCACTAAAGACTAGGCTAAGGTCGTCGGTAAGAGCTTTAATAGTAGTATACTATTAATCGGCAAACGACTTATTATCGAGGACGTCCTAAGGAACGCTAGCGATAATAGAGGTAGCCTAGCCGGTAAGCCGGCTAACTACGTAAAGAATATAGTCTTACTCCGTAGGGTATAAGGCGGCGTCTTAACGGAGCTTAATAGTAAGGCCGTTACGCTAAGGCTAGAAAGCTTTCTAACTTTGCTTTTAAGTGCTAGAGTCGCCGGCGAACCTCTTAAGGTCGGCTATAGAAGAATAGGTAAAGGTAAGGGCGGGGGCAGGGGTAAAGACCTAGTCTTAAGCTATATTACGTTCGGTTAAGACGAAGAGAGAGGACGTAGCGCGGTTAAGCTAGCGCTAAAGATCGGCAGCGTGCTTTAAGGCAACGGCTATATACTCTTAAGCGATAAGCACTCTTATATTTAACTTAACGTAAGTATTATTAAGGTAAGTAAAGGCCTCGATTTAGGCGGCGCGGAAGTCGTAAGTAGCGTTAGCCTAAATATCGTCGAATATACCGAATATAGGCCGTTAGGCCTAAAGAAGGGCGGCGAAACGAGGGTAGTAGGAAACATAGTCGGTCTAAGGCTTTAGGTCGGTAGGAGCCGGCGAGGTAACGGCCGGGGTAGCGGATATATAATCGGCTTCTATATAGTCGGTTATCGTAGATTATAAGGCAATAGGATAGGGTAGGGGAAAGGCAAAGAGGGAAATCTATATAATTCGCGTTAAGACGGCGTATCTATACTAGGAAAATTCTAATAATCGAGAGAAACTTAGTTAAAGGGGTCCGGCGAGGAGGCGGGCTTACACCCCGAAGAGAGGAGATTAGAAAAAAAGGGGTAAGATAGCGAGATTATTAATTAAGGGCAATAGGATAAAATAGTAGATTAAACTATAAGGAAACGAGCTTGGGGGGGGGGGTATATAATTATTATTAATCCACGAAGGGATATAGCTATAGACTAGGTCTAAAGGTCTATATACACGATATAGAGGTTACGTAGGATAATATGTAATATAACCTAATACCGTAATAACGGTCTAATTGCGTAGAGTGCCCGGAAACACCCTATATTTACTATATCTTCTACTAAGGCCGAACTTCTTATAGTCTCTTTAATAGTAAAAGTATTAGATAGGGTCTATTGTATAGGGTTAACTAAAGTGTGTGTATTCTATAGATATATGTTCTTAGCTAAGAAGGAGGTGTTCGTGTGTTATATAGCCTCCTGCGAGTTACGTGTGTAGTATTTAATACCTCTACTCCTATACTAGGAGTTTTTCTTTTGTAATTGCAAACCCTATATAAATGAAAAAGCATAAAGGAAATAGCACTAGCTATGTTAAATAGGCTAGTGCGGAATAAAGTCTAATGTTAAATTAGGCCCGGGCTATAACGTTGCTAGGGCGAAGTAGGACTAAAGAAGGGCCGGCATATAGTAAAGCCGGTATAGCGTAGGTGTAAAAACAATATAACTATGAAGGTCTTATAACAAAAGCCTCTATCCGAATTGTCAATTTGTTTAAGTTAATAAACCTTTATAGAGAGCGGTTAGGGGCGTCTTTCGTTATTGCGTTAGTAGGATTGTTATTGCTATTAATCTATCGGCTTTCTAAGATTTTACGTCTTTTGTATAACTAGCGAAGAGCTATAATATCAATTATAAGCCTCTTCTCCTTAGTTATCCTTAGTTTTACGAGGTTCTTATAAAGCGAGTATTCGTCTATATAAATTACTAAAGGGAGAGGTAGAATCTAAAGGTATTTCGTGATGATCCTTATAGTAGTGGTTATAACGAAGCCGAGATCGATACTATTTACTATACTATAGATCTCCGATATAAGCACGCTATAGGTCACGCGCTTATACTTCGTAGAACTCTAATAAATAATATTGCCGGTAATATCGAATTTAGTCTTAGTCCTTTTCTCGTTAACTATAGCAATAATAAAACCGAGTTACGATAATAGGTCTCTATTATTAGTAAAGGAACCGTCCGTAAAGACTATTAGCTTCGCTATTAATAGGTCTATCGGGACGTATTTTAGTCTACGATCTTAGTCATCCTTTTGCTATTAGAGACGCTTATTTAGTATCTTATAGTCTTTCTTTTTAGGTTCGTAAACCTATACTATAATAGAGATATTAAACGATGCTTTTAGCTAATAGATATATGCAATATAGCTGCCTTAAGGCATATTGTTCTAGGTACCTCTAAGGGCTATTAGATGCTATTGTATTAATTATATTAATGCGTATAGCCTGCCCTTTTTGCTATAGTAGTATATCTCCGTTAGGTTATAGTATAACTTTCGCGCCGTTAAAGTCTATAATAGAGCTAGCTGTTATTAATATCTTTAGCTTAGCGCGGAACTTAGCCTCTTGTTATTTAGCTTCCTCCGCGGCTGAGAAAGCGGGTATAACGAGGATAAGTATATCGTCTATTTAAATGCCTACGATGCCTAATGTCTTAAGGCCTATATTAGTTATTAGTAGGCACGAGTTATAGGTCGAGGTCGATATATTAAGTTATTTAATATAATAACCTTAGTATATATAGAATTAGTAAACACTAGATTCCGCGATTCCGTACAGCGGTTAGATAACGCGAATAATAGTCCCTTTCGGGTATCTATTTACTAACTCCTTAGGCAGGTGCGTTAGAAAAGTTCGTGCGAGCTTTATCGTAGCCTACGGGTAGGCCTACGTTATATTACGAAGGGATAAAGTTATACCGTAGTCTCGTATTATTACGGGCGCGATTATAAGTATTAGCCTTTAGCTAACGCGCTAGATCGTTAGTAATGCTATTAATAAGCACTACTTCTCGCGGTCGTTATAACCTTAAACGCCGAGCCTAAATTTCTTATATAGCTTTATTTCTCGTCCTTTTACTTCTCGAACTATGCGTAAGCTAAAGATTCGATGTCCTCTATATATTATCTTATTGTATTTCTTAAAACTAAAGACTCTACGGATAAGTAGGTCATCGATTTCCTAATTGTCTGCCTCTTTAAATAGGGCGCCGGGAGTAGTAATAATGCTATCGTTACGCAGTTTAAGGGCTAACGCGTACGCGTCTTCCTCTTTCTTAATAAGGAAGGCGTATATAGGATTGTTTCGAACTAGGAATCTAAAAGCCGTATTCTCTATAATTAATTGCTTTAGCCTATTCTTAGAACCTAAAGGTCGTCTACGCCTACGTAGTGCCGGAGGGTCTAGTCGAAGGGGATTAGACTATTAAATCGGCTTTAGTAAATCCTCTTTAAGACGTAGAGACGGAAGGTCTTCGGTCTTTTTATCGCGGTTATACAGCTATACTAACGTTAAACGAAGGACTTAAGGTCCGTTGATCGTATTAATCGTTACGTTATAGCCGTTAATAAAAGCAATCTTAAACGGGCTTTGCTAGCCGTTTTTCTCTCTCTATACTTAAACTTTACTTTATAAAGGAAGGGAGAAAATATCCGTTGTCTTTAGGCTATTTCGGGCCTAAAAGGCTTCTTTAACTTACCGCTTTACAGTAAGTTAACGCAATATCTTTATTGCCTTATAGACTATAGCGGCTTTTTTCATCGTTATTAATAATAGCGGAGAGTCTAACGTTATACGCGGATAGGTGCTAAATATAAGCAATATTAGCACTAATCCTTAAGGGCTAGCCGTATTATTAACTGCTTTTATAGCTATCTAAAGTATTGCTTCGGCTAAAGTTACGTTGCTAAGTTCGGCATATATAATATTAAAGGCACGGCGGAGCGGAGCGTAATATCTTTCGACTTTCCCGATAGACTAATATGCCTCTACGGGAACTTGCTTATATATAATATCTATAAACTTAGCTTTATTGCGGAATTCTAAAGACGTAAAGTTCGTTCTAGCGTTATGTTTTATAGTATCTAGCGGGCTAAGATAGGTATTAATCTATAAAGCTTAAAGTGTTTCCTATATATCCTTTATAGACATCGAGTATAAGAAACGCGCTATTATAGTACTACATTACATAACATAGTACATAGTGACATACCACGTGACATATAGTCCTATATATAAACGAGCCCTTAGCCTCTATAGTTCTTCTCCTCTTTATAGAATAATAAGGTTATCTAGCTATTACCTAATGCTATAATAGTTTATTCTATCTCCTATTGCGCTCCGTCGCGATCCCTAGCTTTATAAATATAGTCCTAGCAGCTCTATTACCTTATCCCCTTAGTCGTCGCGACCCGAGCGTAACCCCTAAGAAATTATTCCCTTAAGCACTTAAGCCCTTAAGAATTTTTCCCTAGCCTATAGAAACCTATATAGCCTATATAAATTTTTTTATAGTCCCCGATAAACATCTTAAATTAAACAATCCTCCTTCCTCCTTATAGTAGATATACCTATAGCCTCTAACGCTATAGGCGACGGTCTAAAGGCCTTTGCTAAGGAGTTTATTAGTGAATTTCCTTAGATCGCCTAAGCGATTAAGAGGTTTAATAACGTAGTCCCGGTCGCTAATGCGTAGGAGACCTAGGAAAACCTTTAGAGCCCGGATACCTAATATATTCTTATGTATATTAAGGAGAGTCTTCGCTCCCTTCGCGTAGCGGAGGCCTCTTAGGTTAACCGAAATGCTAGGTTAAAGGAACGCGTAACTACACGAGATTAGCTCTTAGCCACGAAGGATTAGCTTTTAGCCACGAGGGAGTAACTTCTCGAGGCTAAGGACTTTATAATCTTAACTATAAAGATATTATAGTTTTAGACGATAACCCCGGTATAGTCGTCCGGAAAACAAAAGACGGTAGACCCTCCGATCTTTACTAAAAAGGGGTCTACCTCTAACCGTTAACGTAAGTATAAGGCCTAGGAACTTAAGATATAGGGTATCTTCCTCCGCGATAGCATATAGTTCGACTTAGACAGCGCCCGCCTCCTTTATATTAGTAATAGGCTTAGTAAACGGGCCTACGACTTTATTAAAGATAGGATAGCTACTATTATAGCTAACCTATCCGAGAGAGAGAAGTAGGAATAGCCTACTACGATAACGCTTTTTATAGCTTTAGGCAGGCAGTATAAGGTTCTAGACTCGACGTAAGCCGCTAAGAATATCCTCGATAATTTCCCTTAAGGCGATAAGAACTATTAGATCTAGAAGGTAGACCTTAACGGCTATATACGTAAGGCAAGGAAGATAAAGGAATAGTAAGTCGACCTCCTCCGGAAGTTCGTATCGAAGGATATAAGCGATCTCGTTAAGAATATATAGACTAAGATCCCTGATACCGACTACGAGAAGTAGTTAGCGTAGATAGATATCTTTGCGAAGAATCTCGCTAACTATGCTTATCGTTAGAAGCTCGAGAAGAAGGCCGCCCCCCGTTTATAGTTCCCGCCGACGCTTATACCTACCCTTACCTCGACCGCCTTAGCCTAACCTCTATATAGTGACCCTATAGACCTCGACCGGCTTTCCGATACTAAACGATAATTTAGGATCGATAATAAACTCTATATAGCCTACGGAGAGCCTAGACACTAGAAGGAGGCTTACGACCCGGCTAAGATAGCGAATCCGCTTCTAATGCCCTTACGTTGGGGTAGTCCCTAGTTTTAGGGCCGGGGCGCCCCTTCCCCCGGCTTCGGCCGAGGATCTTAGGGCGCTTGCGGCGGCGGGTATAGCTAGGGCTAGCTCGTCCGTACGGCCGACTACGAATAAGGCCGTATCCTTAGGGAAGAGGATACGGATTTATAAGGCGAGCGGCCGGCGTCGAGGCTACTACTAAAAGATACACCTTTAGAATAAGTCGCTCTTAAGGGTTATATATAGGGGAGGATAAAAGGATTAGGTCGTTGCTCTTAAATAGAACGGATCTTTAGATTAGTTCGTCGAATAGTAATAAAAAGTTAATACTTCTCTATACTTATCTCTCCTTTACGCGTAACCCTTAGTCCCTTTACTACGTTAATACATTATCCCTCGTAGATTCTAGGTATACTACCGTAGCATTCGCTAATCTTTACGCTATCGTACGGAAATATAACGTTACTACGAAAAAGCTCCTTAAACCTCGACCGCTTTAACTAGCCGACGGTATAGCCTTAATATAGATAACGGACTACTTTATAGCCCGAATGACTATTAGCAAGCATATAAAACTTATGCTCTTCTTTATTACGAATCTATTACCCTCTACCCTAATTATCCTAGGCATCCCCTAGCTTTAGGAATATAAACTAACTATGCTTTAGAAATCTCTTTAGGTCCGCTTCGATTCCGATTACTATATAAGATACTGCCTGCCTTTAAGCATAATAGCCGAGGATAGGATAGCTCTTAAGACTCTTATTACTCCCGCGCTTAAAGGGCATTAGTTACGTTAGAAAGTATATTTTTCTAACGTCGTAGAGATTTAGATAACCCTAGCGTTTACTCTAAAATAAATAGTCCCTATAACGATAGAAGATATACCGGAAATTCCCTTTCGGTAGGAAGAGACTAATATCCTAGAAGACTAGACTATCCTACCGGGAAGTTATATATCTATAGACTTATCTACTAAGGAATATCTACCCGAGTAGGCATTATACCCTTTAAACCCCGGCTAACCGATTCGATATCCCCTATATAGGATATAGCTATTCGCCTAGGAAACCGCCCGCTTAATATCCCTAATTAGCCCTCTAGACTCCCTTAAGACTTAAGCCTTTAAGGCCACTCCGCCGTAGACTACTTTAGTAGCTCGCTTACTCTTTATTCGCCTTACCGCCGGCCGTCGCTACGTCCCCGCCCGATAGGGCTGGACGAGACGCCCCCGCCGGCGTATATAATAGGAAGATTAAATACCCTTAGATATAAACGATATCCGCTACGTATAAGTAGTTAACTTCGTTTAATTCTAGAAATAGGATAGTGTCTAAGCGATGCGAATTAGTATATATAAATTAGCTAAGCTAATTAAGGAGGGAGAAAATCTATAACTCCTTAACGAACTCCTAGTAGGCTTAGTTAAGGTCCCGGAACTATCTAAAACCTTTTTCTAACGCGTTATTACTAGGGACTATATAATAGAGGTAGCTTAGGCCGCCTTCTCTAAACGTTTTTATAATTTCCTTTAGACGAACCTTCGGGATATAGCTAATTCCGAATCTTTATTTTAGAGGGTCGATGAGGCCGACGTAGAAAAATTCCTCTAAGTAAAACCGGAAGTTATAAAGGCAGATATCCTAAAGAAACTCCTAAAAGAGTTCTAGGATAAGCTTCCTTACTTCCTTCTAAAGAATGCGAACGAGCTCCCCTTATACCGCCCTTAGGATTATAAGATCGAACTTACACCTAGTAAATAAGCTCTATACTATAGAAATCGGCCTATATCACCCGTAGAACTCCGCTGCATTAAGAAGTAGATTAACGATATGCTTAATAAAGGCTTTATTCGGGAGTCTTTTTCTCTAGCCGCGGTATTACTAATCCTCCCTTATAAACCGGACGGTAGTGTCTAAATCTATTATAACTACTAAGGTTTAAATTAGGTTATAGTTAAGAACCGATATCCTTTGCCTTTAATCCGCGAAATACTAGATTCTCTCTACGACGCTAAGTTTTATATAAAGCTAGACGTAATTACTATATTTAACCGTATTTGAATCGCCGAGGGTTATAAGTAGCTTATAGCATTTATCACACGCTTTAGACTATTCGAGATGCTAGTTACCCCCTTCGGCCTTTACAACGCACCGTCGACCTTCTAGAACTATATTAATTATATGCTTTATAATACCCTCGATAACTTCTATATAGTATATCTTAATAACGTATTAGTCTTTTTAAAGACTAAGGCGGAATATAAGAACTACGTGCGAATAGTTATCTAACGCTTAGGCAACGTAGGGCTTTAAATCGACATCGGGAAGTTAGAGTTTTATACGACGAAGACTAAGTACCTTAGATTAATTATTTCGATATCTAGCATAAGCATAGACCTTAAGAAGGTATATATAATTACGGCTTAAAATACCCCGACTTTAGTAAAAGAACTCTAGTAGTTCCTTAGGTTTATAAACTTCTACTATCGTTTTATTAAGGGATACTCTAGTGTTATCTCCCCGATAACTACGCTACTTCGAAAGGATTCCCGTTAGTCTTAGGGACCTAAATAAGCTGCCGTGTTTAAGGCCCTTAAACTTGCTTTTACTACTGCCCTAGTCTTAGCCTATTTTAACTACTCGAAGAAAACAGTTGTTAAAACTAACGCCTCGAATTAGGCCTTAGGAGGAGTCCTTTTATAGACCGGAGATAACGGATATCTTTACCCTATTGCGTTTTTTTCGTTAAAGCATACTGCCCCTAAGTATAACTACGAGATCTATAATAAAAAGCTATTAGCAATTGTTAAAGCGCTTAAGGAATAGCGCCTAAAACTCTAAGGGACTACCGAGGCGTTCGACGTTATTATAGACTATAAGAATCTTTAGACGTTTATATCTATAAAGCAATTTAACTAACGATAAGTGCGCTAAGCCGAGTTCCTTTCCTAGTTTAACTTCGTGATTATATACCGCCTAGGCAATAAGGCAATTCTCTTTAACGCTTTTAGCAAGCTCCCGGCGATAGACTAACTACCGTAGACGATAATAGACTCCTCTATCGAAATTAGGTAGTTATCCCTAAAGAGAAAGTCGACCTAACTATCCTAGAAGAACTCTTAACCGATTCCTATGCCTTAAAGGAGGACCTTAACGCAGTCGCCGCCCTTAGACTAAACGTAGCTAGTAAATCACTTAATAAGCTTATCCGCGAAGTATACTAATAAGATAATCTTACCTAGGATATAATAGCAATACTCCGGGATCTATACGCCCGACGCTAGCTAAAGTATATCCGAAAGCTCTTATATTACGATATATCCGAATATTAGTTAATTAATACACGTATTTTTTTCCGCGACCGGCTCTTTGTCCTTAATACCTCGGATCTCCGCCTTAAAGTCGTTTATCGATCCTATAGCAGTAGCTTAGTAGGACACCTAAGGAGGGTAAAAACCCTTAATCTATTAAACCGAATATACTAATAGCCGAGGATTTCTTACTTTACCGCTACGTTTGTTAAAGACTATACTCTCTATCTTTAGACTAAGACCCCCCGCTTATCTCCCCTTAGATTCCTAAAACCCCTCGCTCTACTAGTCCGACTATAGGCCGATATAATAATTAATTATATCACAATACTCCCTAAGTGCACCTAAAATAGGAAGACTTATAAGAATATACTTACGATAGTTAATAGGCTTACGAAGATAAGATATTTTATCCCCGTTACCGGCCTTTCTATAGAAGAACTAGTCGACTCCTTTATCTATATAGTCTATCGCCTATATAAAGCACCCGATACTATTATCTCCGACCGAGGCACTTAGTTTATCTTTAATTTTTAGCGATAGCTTAGCACTCGTTTAAGAATAATATTAAAACTAAGCTCGATATAGCACTTAGAGACTAACGGTTAAACCGAAATCGTTAACGCTACGATAAATAAATACATTCGAGCCTATATTAGCTTTACCTAAGATAACTAAGTCGACTAGCTCCCGCTCGCGGAATTCGCAATAAATAATTAAGTAAACGAAACAACCGGTATTTCTCCGTTCTTCGCTAACTACGGCTTAAATCCTCGTCTCGGTATCGAACCTATAAGCTATTAACCCTTAACGCTCTTATTATAGGCAAAGAAGGAATTCCTTCGCGCGGACGTAATAGCTAGTCGTTTCGACCGTATCCTTATTTAGCTTTAAGCTCTCGCATAAGCCTTATAATAGAAATATAAGGATAATGCTAATATAAAGCGGGACGAAGGATTTCTCTTCCGACCCGGTAATATAGTTATAGTTTTATTAGAGAATATAACTACTAATCGCCTAAAGAAAAAATAGGACGATAAATAGGACGGTCCTTATCCTATTCTCGAGGTCTACCGCGGCGCTATAGTTATCGACCTCTTAAAGCATATCCGAGTTAATAAGTCTTTCTATACGTCTAAGGTACGGCTTTAGACAACGGAAATAATACCGGGCTAAGCATAGATTAATCGAGAGGAACGACGCAACGTCGTAAGCCGTATCGCAGAACGCGATAACGACGGCAATATCGAAGAAATATAGGAATTTAAGAAGATCCTTAACGTATACGATAACGAAGCCCCGACCCTAACTTATCTAATTAAATAGAAATATTACTAGGAACCGACCTAGTAGCCCGAAGATAACCTAAGAGGTTGCCCTAAAGCTATTTAACGCTTCTATAGATGCAACCTAGACAAGCCGGGCCCCTTAGATTAGGCCCGCCTATAAAAGATTCCTCTATTACATACGGATTTCTAGCGAAAATAGTATTTCTTAGCGATTTAAGGACTAAATCGTCTTTAGAGGGGGAGTACTATTACAGTACTATATTACATAACATAGTATATAGTAACATACTACGTAATATATAGTCCTATATATAAACGAGCCCTTAGCCTCTATAGTTCTTCTCCTCTTTATAGAACAATAAGGTTATCTAGCTATTACCTAGTGCCGTAACACGCGCTCCTTAAAAGGCCGTTGCTAAGTCTACTACGTAGAGGATAGGGCGTTTGTATAAGTATATTACGTCGACTATAATCTTATAGTTAAAGTCCTAATCGTCCTTTAATATAAATTTAAATCGATATAAAGCTTAAAAGTATAGTTAATAATAATAATAATACTTCTCGATGCTCTCTAGCTTATTAACTAATACCTTATAGCCTGCTTGCCGTAGTAAGTAATATAGTCTTATAACTGCCGGGTAGCCGAAACGACGATAAAGGGTACGGAGTTTGCTTTCTGCTAGGAACGAAATCGCTTATTCTTATCTACTAAGAAAGAACTAAAGGTAGCCCTATTTGCGAACTATTAGGAGCGAGATCCTTTTATTCTTGCTAATAATAACGTCCGTTATATTATCGAAATATATATTTAAACGATCTATATCCGCGAGATAAAAGAGGAAAAGGGTCGGAGACGTAAGCATATAGAAGGTAATCCTTCCTAACGGTATTTCTACTGCTAATAAGCCGAGAGATTTAATAGCATCGCTATTTCAGAATTTAATCAAGGCCTAGCTAGCTATTAAGTCGTTAAGCTTTTTATTAGGATTCTCTCGCTAGAAGGCGAGATATTATTCTTAACTAGCTATAAATACCTTAGCAACGCCGGTGTTAATTAGGATACCTTAGAATTGCTTCCTAGAGTACCTATCGTTAATAAGAAATTGTAAAGCTAGCGTTACTCGTTCTATGCTAAACATATCTTCGCTTATAAAGAGATAAGTAAACGCTTATTAATAGAGCATTTAGGTTGCCTATTACTATTCGGTATTAGCGGCGTTATCTTAGTACTCTTTAACCTCTTAGTCGTCTATCGAATCGTTAATCTTATAACCTTTATATTCTATTACGTATAGTATTAGGTTAGTAGAAGGCGTTCTTTAAAAGTAACATTAGGTTAGATATTAGTCTTTCGCCTTCTACCTCTCTTCGGCGCTATGCTTAGTCGACTAGCAACCTTCCTTATTGCAAATAAAGTACTTCTTGCTTTAGAGGCGATTAGTAGTTTAGTAGCCTCCTCGTCCTCTATAACCTTAGTTAAAATAACTTCGGTAGCCGCTACGATTAATTCCTCGTCTAGAGCCTTATATATAGCTACGGTATCCTCCTCTACCTCGGTGATTAATATACCTACGGTCTAGGTATATCGTTTCCGAATTAGAATACTCTATATCCTTAGTTAGGAATTAACCGGGATTAGCAAGTGTTAGGCTTATTTAAAGGGATTAACGGAGCTCTAAGAATAAGGTCTTAATATGCTTAGAGGGTCGAAATAGGGCTTATATAAGCTCGGGAATATTGCGGTATGCCTTAATAACCGTCGCTCGTAGCTAGTCTTTACCGACGAAAGTGCCGCCGAGAGCTCGTTAATATAACTAAAGCTTATTAAAGAGTAGCTTTAGGATTTCTTATATAGATAGGGTAGGATTTTAGGTGCGTAGCTTATTAAACGAGATAGAGGTCTAGTCGGTAAAATACTAGGCCTTATTTACCTTTATGTTAAAATGCTTCTTAATGCTATCGTATTTAGCCCTAAACGTAGTAGTCTATATAATGTATTAAAGGTAGTACGCTTAGGCGCGACCTATAAGAATTTATAGGAGCAGCTTATAGAACTAACCGGGTGTAGTATTAATGCTATAATAGATGCCTATAAACTAGCGGGTTTTATTATCGAGTAGGTCGTAGGGCTTGCCGGTAGAATTCTCTATGCTATCCTAAAGCTTCGTAAATTTCTATTAAAGATCTATATTAACTAGCTCGTTTAGGACGTATGCTAGAGGAACCTAAAGGTATGCCTTAAGGTCGGGGTTAAGGATTATAGCAGCTATGCGTAGGTTAACTAAACCACTATAGTTATCGTTAAACCGATGACTTATAGGGTTAATAGTTATTTGCCTTTATAACGTTTAAAAGATTAAGGGAGCCGGCCTTAAGACGACTCCTACCGGTCGTAGGGGTCGATTAAGGGTAACTCCGGCGATACTAAGTACTTTATTAGGCGGAGTTAAGGGCTATATCGGCGTGTTTCCGGTGTGTGTTTAACTATGCGGGGGTAGTAAGTTAGCTCTGCCGTAGTTGGCTTTTATAGCCTTAGGGACCGCGGTGTATCTATCGAATTAGATTCTCCTAAGTTCTCCTTCGGGCTATGTTAGAGGATCTATAATAGATTGCGTATTAACGAGTTATTAGTTAAAACTACCTCTAAAGGGTCTAGTATAGATGCTACGTCGGCGAAGAAGATTGCGTACTAATCTCTTATAGGCCGGATTAACCGCTTGCTATATTGCTTCTTTCTATCTGAAAAAGTATTCCTAGAAGTAGCTAAGGATATTATATCCTTACATATTTAAATTAGGTTTATAGTCGGATAAGAACCTAGCAATGTATATTATCGCCGCTTCCTCGCTTAGGTCTTTATTAGGATCGATGTTATTATTCTAAAGTTCGATATTAACGGCGTTAAGAACATATTCTAAGACTTATACGTTCCTTATTAACCTCCCGAATCGTCTATTGTCTATATAGTCTAAGGTAGCTATTATAATATTGTAATTATAGGGTATATCGTCTATTGTTTTTGTTTGTTTTTGTCTATATACGCGTTTGCGTTTATAGTTTATTTAATATAGCTCCGTCGTCTCTTTTTCTAGTTCTTAGGCCGAGACTAATAAGAGAGCTAGAGTTTACGACGTTACGTTCTCCTATTTAGGGCGGTGACTTTAGTAAACTAACTTAGCATAAGATCCTCGTAGAGGTCGTAGAACGGGTTCTCTATGCGAGCTATCTTAAGGATTATAGATTATATCTCTTCTATCCTTACTATTCTATAATTAACTATAAGTTAACTACTAATTAGTGTTAGATAGGGTCTATTATATAGGGTTAACTAAAGTGTATATATTCTATAGATGTATGTTCTTAGCTAGGAATAAGGTGTTCGTGTGTTATATAGCCTCCTATAAGTCACGTGTATAGTATATAATACCTTTACTCCTATAAAAAGAGCTAATTTCCATTCTTCGTTTATTTAACGATATCTTTCTACAATTAGATATTCCTATTCCTACTATTTAGTGCGATAACACTTAGACTATTCGCTTAGTTTCCGCCGAGATTCTAAAGATTTAGACCGCCTTAAAGCGTATTAAAGTTTATAACTACTAGGCCCGATAAGAATTCTTAGGAATACTTTTCATATTAAATATATCCCTTCTAACTAGATAGTTATAGATAGATTAACTAAATTACTTCTATAATAACGTTTATAAACGTTTCTTTACTAACTTCGACTTACGGATATTTTATCTAAGATCTACGAAGAAGTCGATAATAATTCTAATTAGCCGGAAGTTATTTTTCCTTCTAGCTAAGGGGGTATATTAATATTACTATCTTCCCTTATTGCTTTCTACTAGGAAATCCCCGGTTCTACTATAGAGTTTATATAGAAGTATCTATAGAATTCTACGGGCTTCTACGGGTTATTACCCCGTACTTCTACGGTCTTCTACCGTAGAATTCTAAGAATTTATATATCCTTCTAATAGACTATTGCGTTACTAATTTCTTTATTTACTAACTGCAGCTAACTATATAACTATTTATTATATAGATACGATCTATTGATTTCTAACCGGTGTTTTCCGTCTAACTCCTTCCTTTACTCCTTTTCATTAGGTCTATACGGCTATTTTCGTCCGAGGGATTTCCTTATATATAGAGACTAGTTAGCCCTCCTTATTAGAAAAGACAAAAGCTATTATTCTTAGTGATTTATATTATTTATAGTTTCTAATCCTTCCTTACAGGCTGTTTTAAGCCTTAAAGCCTCTCTTCTTTTTTAATTACTATTACCTAAATATCGAGGACCCGACTGCCTAGCGTTTGATAGCTACTAATACGGAGGAGAACGCATAGCTCTAGAGCATAGACGGGCCCCGGAGCTTAATTCGCTAGTACTAGAGAAAAAAGAGTTAACTAACCGTATTAAGACTTCTCCTACCTTAATACCTATTATTATTAACCGTATAAACCTCGTCTTTCCTCTCGTAGACGAGGGTTACTAATACTACGCCGCTATCGATAAGGCATTTGTATAAGAACTACGTTTGCTAGTTAAAGATATACGACCTTAGTATATATAAGGAGCCTTAAGCGTAATAAAAGAAGCGAAGATTAAAGGTATCTATTATAGTGTTAGGTTATATCACATATTATCCTACGTGACCTCTATATCGTATATATAGACATTTAGACCTAGTCTATAGCTATATCCCTTCGTGGATTAATAATAATTATATACCCCCCCTTAAGCTCGTTTCCTTATAGTTTAATCTACCTTTTTATCCTATTGCCCTTAATTAATAATCTCGCTATCTTACCCTTTTCTTCTCTAATCTCCCTTCTTTACGACGTAAGTCCGCCTCCTTACCGGACCCCTTCGATTAAGTTTTCCTCGATTATTAGAATTTTCCTAGTATAAATACGCCGTCTCGACGCGAATTACATAGATTCCCCTCCTTACCCTTCCCCTACCTTTACCTTATCCTATTGCCCTATAATCTACGATAACCGACTATATAGAGGCCGATCCCTTATCCGCTACCCCGGCCGTTACCCCGCCGGCTCCTACCGACCTAAAGCCTTAGACCGACTACGTTTCCTACTACCCTTATTTCGCCGCCCTTCTTTAGGCCTAACGGCCTATATTCGGTATATTCGCCTATATTTAAGCTAATGCTACTTACGACTTCCGCGCCCTTTAACATAAGGCCTTTACTTACCTTAATAATACTTACGTTAAGTTAAATATAAGAATACTTATCGCTTAAGAGTATATAGCCGTTGCCTAAAAGCACGCTACCTATCTTTAGCGCTAGCTTAACCGCGCTACGTCCTCTCTCTTTATCTTAACTAAACGCGACGCGGCTTAAGACTAGGCCTTTACCCCTACCCCCGCCCTTACCCTTACCTATTCCTATATAGCCGACCTTAAGAGGTTCGCCGGCGACTTCGACACTTAGAAGCAACGTTAGAAGGCTTCCCGGACCTAGCGTAACGGCCTTATTATTAAGCTCCGTTAGGACGCCGCCTTATACCCTATAAAGTAGGATCGTATTCTCTATACGGCTAGCCGGCTTACCGGCCGGGCCGCCTCTATTATCGCTAGCGTTCCTTAAGACGTCCTCGATAATAAGTCTTTCGCTAATTTATAGTATACTACTATTAAAGCTCTTACCGACGACCTTAGCCTTATCTTTAGTGCTAATTTTACCTATGCTTAATCGGAGGCTGACTTTAATACCTTATCGATAAAGAATATTTCTTAGCCGAACTTCTATTCGAAGTTTACCTAGCTTTAAGCCGACTTATCGTTTTACGGCACCGCTTATATCGCCTACCTTTACTTAAAGGTCTCTATCGAACTTACTAACGCCGCCGCTCTATAATTTAAATACCTAGCCTATAACGATTTTACGGCCTAGGCTAAGATATACTCTACGCTTTAGGACAACTAGTAGCGTAGTAAGGCCCGTTTTCAACTTTAGCCGCCTCGTAACCCCGCTCGCACTAGCCTTACCTAGCCCGCCTTACCTACGTCTTTTATTAGTAACCCGATATAGCTCGATATATTCCGGGCCCGGCTTACTAACGCTAAGAAGCAACGGCGGTTTAAGAACCGTCTTTACCTCTACTACGCTAAGCCGGCTACCGCTACCTATACCGCCTAGACCTACCTTAATTAGGGTATTAGTGCTAATCCCGGCGCTAACCTTAGCGTTAGTCCTAGCGCCGGTTTTAGCTCTAGCCGCGGCCGTAGCTATAGGAGCGGTACGTCTGCCTTACGCTTCCTTAAACCCCCTCCTACCCGCTATTAGGTTTACGCTATTAAGTAGGGCTTTTTCGAGGGCGAAGTAGACGACCTCCCCGCCTCTTCCCCGTCCTTAGGAAATGCGTAGCTCCCTCGCCTTATCGGGCGATAGAGCTCTCTATATCTAAGTTTATAGCTTCGTTCGATACTAAGGAGGATCTTTGCCTCCCTACGGGAATATAACCGTATACTCTACTTATGCCTTTATCCCTTATATCCGCCGATATCGTTATAAGTGCTTTAGTCGACTCCGGCTATTCTAGATACGCCTTTATATACGCTTAGACCGTGCACCGCCTTACCCTTTATATCCGCTAACTCTAATTCCCGCGCCGGCTTTCTCTCGCCGATAGTAGCAACTACGAGTCTAGCTCTATTACCTATTACGCCTTTTCGGTCTCCCGGATTAGCGCTTATACTAAGTCCATCTACTTCTTTCTTATAAAGCTTAGCTATAAGCTTATTCTTAGCTCCTTTAGCTACGCTAGTACGACCCTATAATTAGCTAGCGCGGTAACTCCCTTTCTTTTTAGTCCCTCTTTTATCTAGCCTCTTGCCTTTTAGACTATTAGCCTTATCTTATCTTAGGCCTTTCGGCTACCTTTGCCCGCTTTACCCGCTTTATCCCGGCTTCCTTTATCCTTATTTCGGAGGGAATATAATTAATAAATATAATTCGTTTTCCCCCCGCTATTTTAATTAAAGATTTCGACGATAGGGGCGAGCCCCTTACCGCGCCTTTGCCTGCCTTTGCCTTAAAGGGGTTTCCCTTTAGTCCCTCCGTCGAGGATTCTAACGACGAGGGCGAACCTTTTACTATTGCGATTTCTATTCCCGCCGCTATAATCCCTATTCCCGCCCGTCTAGCATATACCGTCCTCGGCCTTTATCCGTTCCGTCCGCTTTAGCGATATTCTTAAGTTTATTCCTTTATCCCTTAGCCCTTCCTTCTCTACGTTTTTTAAGGATACTCTTAACGTAAGTAAGCCCGCCTATCCGGACTCCTCCCGCTAGGTTAACGACGCTAACTCTAACTCCGGCTACGACTCTAACTCCCCGGCTACCTTTTACCCTCGCCGCTACGTTTAACCTCCCCGCCTTTATCCCGTCTATAAGACCGCTAGCTACCGCCGCCTTATATTACGGTTAAATCGTAAGACTATTAAACCTTAGCCTTTCCGCTTCTTATCCCCTAACGACTTAGCGTTTAACGTTTAGATACTTAACGTTAACGCGATAGTAATATTCTACTAATAGCCTAAAGTCTAGACCTTTTAGACCTTAATTAAGGCCTTTACCGCTAAGCTATTACCTACTAAGCCTCCGCTATTTATCGACTAAGATATCCTTAAGGACTTTTATTAAGCCGTTTTAATTAGATATATAGACGCTAAGGATGCGAAAGCCTGCCTTAACCTTTGCCGTTACGACTTCGTCGACAACTACCTTAATAAGATTTACCTTAATAAGATCTCCCTTAACGATATCGCTAAGTTCTTTAAGAAGTAAGGAAAAGTCTCTTATACGCTCGACGAGCTCTAGGCTAAGGTCCCTAAGGCCGATAAGCTCGCCCCTTACCGTGCCGTTAATACTTAAATTAACCTTAAGGAAGGAATATAACCTCCTTACACCTGCCCCCGTCCCTTTAGCGAAGCCGAGAACCGGATCGTCTACGTATACGTTAACGAGCAGCTTAGGAAGGGCTTTATCCGCCGGTCTACCTCCCTTACTATTGCCCCCGTTATGCTTACCCGTAAGCTAGGCGGGGGAGTAAATTTTTACGTTAACTATCGCGGCCTAAATAAGGCTATAATTAAAAACCGTTTTCCTTTACCCTTTATCTACGATACCCTCGCCTATATCCGGAAGGCGAAGTTTTTTACTAAGATCGACGTTATCGCGGTGTTTAACCGCCTTTATATTACCGAAGGATATAAGTAAAAGACCGCGTTCGCTATATAGTATAGGCTTTTCTAGTATTGTATTACCCCCTTTAGCCTTACCGCCGCCTTATCTTAGAGTTTTATTAATACGGCCCTTTATAGCATCCTTAATAAGTTTTACTCTACCTATTTAAACGACGTCTTAATCTTCTTAGAGACGTAGGAGGCATACTAGGCCTACGTTAATGCGGGTTTTAACCCCTTAACGCCGCCGGCCTCTAGCTTAACATAGATAAGTATAATTTCTACGTTACTAAGACTAAGTACCTCGGCCTAATTATCTTAGATACAGGCATTTATATAGACCTTAAAAAGGTTCGTACGGTCCTAGACTAGCCTGTCTTTTCCTTTATTAAAGACCTCTAGCGCTTCTTAGGTTTCGCTAATTTTTATCGGCGTTTTATTCGCGGCTTTTCTAAGCTTACGAACCCTTTAAACGCCCTTACTAAGAACTCTGCCCTTTAGATTTAGTCTCCCGCCTACGCCTATGCCTTTTAAGCCCTTAAGCACGCCTTTACCACCGCTTTAGTCCTTATATACTTCGACCCTTATCGTAAGACTATAGTTTAGATAGATGCTTTTAACTAAGCCGCTAAAGGTATGCTAATATAGCTCCTTAACGATAGTCGTTACTATCCTATTGCCTTCTTCTCGTTAAAATACTCCGCTTAAGAGTATAATTACGAGATCTACGATAAGGAACTCCTTGCGATTATAAAATCTCTTAAGGAATAGCGCCTTAAGCTTAAGGGCCTGCCTAAGTTTAAGATAGCCTTAGATTATAAGAATCTTTAGTATTTTATAACTTCGAAGCTTTTTAACTAGCGATAGGCCCGCTAGGCCGAATTCCTTAGTCGTTTTAATTTTAAGACTATCTTTTACCTTAGCTCTTAAGCTATTCTCCCCGACGCCTTTAGCCGCCTGCCCGGCTTCCGCCTACTCTTCCTTACCGACTAAGCCGACGAGAGGATTAACTACCGATATTAGGTTATCCTCCTTAAGTCTAAGATTAATGTCTCCTTCTACCCTAATACTACTACCGCCCTTAATACCGTTAAGGAGTCCGATCCGTTTATAAATATAATTTATAAATAATTCCGACTGCCTTAACCTCTACGCCCTCGACGACTCTAAGCCGATCGATAACCTAATCGACCGGGCCTATTCCTCCTCCCCGCTTATCTCCGCTATTCGTATAGCTCTTTAGTCCCCTTAGCCCCGCTAGCCTTACCCCCTCCGAGCCCCCCTCCAGTCGATCTATAAGACCGCTCTCTTTAAGGTCTAAGGCCGGTTCTATTTCTAAGGCCGGCTCTTCGTTCCCTTTAACGACGCCTTAATTCTTTAGATCCTCGTCCGCGCTTATAACTCCCCCTTTGCTAGCTACCCTAGACGTACGAAGACCGCTAGCCTCTACCGCCGGTCTTATATCTAGCCTAGTATACACGAGTCTATTTCTAGCTTTATACGGAATTATTATATATGCTTATACGTTAAATCCCCTCGTTCTTCTCCTTAAGGCCTACTTTAGCCCTTAAGTATTCCCTTCGCCCTATAGACTAATATATCCGTCGACTTTATTACCGACCTTTCTATCTACCGCCGTAACGGCGTTAAGTTTTCTAATATCCTTATTATCGTCGACCGCCTTACGAAGATACGCTACTACGTCTTAATACCCTTAATAACTATTAAAGACGTTATTAACGCGTTTATTTCCTACGTTTAGTCCTTCTATAGCACCTTAGCCTTTATTATTAGCGACTATAGTACTTAGTTTATCTTAGCTTTCTAATAGTAGCTTAATTATCGCTTTAATTACCGCCTTTACCTTAGCTCCGCCTACTACCTTTAGACCGACGGTTAGACTAAGATCGCGAACGCTTAGATAGAGGTTTACCTTCGTTATTATACTACCTACCTTTAGGACGATTAAGTCGACCTCCTTCTCTTCGCTAAGTTTATTATTAATAATTAAGTCTTTAAATCTACCGGCCTTTCCCCTTTCTTCGCTAACTATAGCTTCTACTTAAAGCTTAGCACTAAGCTCTTTAGTCCCCCCCCGCCTAGTATAACCCCCTAAAGCGGAAGGAATACCTCTACGGTAACGCGTTTGCTTCCCGCCTTTAGCGTATCTCTAACTTCCTCTACGATACGATCGAAGATGCTTAAGCTACTTAGGCTCGCTACGCAAACGCTTAGCGGACTCCCGCCTTAGCGTATTAGCCTCGCGATATAGTATTCCTTAGCACTCGTTAGATTTACACCCTCCGCTTTATAAAGAAGCTCGACTATAAACAGGAGGGCCTATATAAGGTCCTTAAGGTATATAAGACGGCGTATCTTTATTGCCTCCTTAAGGGTAGCCGCCTTTCCCTTATTTTTTATTACTCCCTCCTTACTAAGACCTAAGAGCCTCTATTGCTTAGCTAGTCGGAGCTTAACGTCCGGCCTACCGATAACGGCGTTCTCCTTTCCCTTAGCGACGACGACGGCGATAATATATACCTTAAGTAAGAGTTTTCTTCTATCCTCGCGTAACGCTAGTACGCCTCCGGGAAGATTAAGTATCGCGTTTAATAGCGTTATAGCCCCTTTACGTAGGAGGACTCCTCCTGCCTTAACGGCTGCTAGGACGACCTTAAGGCCTTTTACGCCTTTAACACGACTAAGCCTAAGCCGGCCTTTTATACGGCCTTCCTTACGTCTTTACCTTCGCCTAAGTGATAATAAGTATAATTTATTAATATAATTTATATTACGACGGCATACGTTAGTTTCTTAGTTTTACCCTTTATTTCTCCTTATTCTTCTCTCGTTCTATATTTAGCCCGCTTTTAGAACCGATTAATATAGATTTCCTTCGTTTTTATTAGCTTATTGCCCCTTTTAAGCGTTTAAGTTAAACGCCGATTTAAGGGGGATATACTATTACGGTGTTAGGTTATATTATATATTATCCTACGTGACCTCTATATCGTATATATAGACATTTAGACTTAGTTTATAGCTGTGTCCCTTCGTGGATTAATAACAATTATATCCCCCCCCTAAGCTCGTTTCCTTATAGTATCGTATAGATAGCTACGGAAATTAACGGGAATAAGCAATTGCTTATAGCGTACGTTATCCTTTAGCTAGAATTTAACCTAATCCTAAGAAAGCCTTAGCTTCTTTATATAAAGTCCTACTCTATACCGCACTAAGGGAGGCTTTAGTATAGGAATTCGTAGCGTTAGCTACGGTATGTTAATAGAACGAGCCGGAGGATACTAAGTATATTACCGAGCTTCGGGAGGCTAAGGAGGTTATAGCTTTAGTATTTATCGGCATAATAAACCGAATCCGTAGACGATAAGTCTTAGAAGCCGCTACGGCTGCTATTTACGTAGTTAGCCTCGCGGATATCGAAAAGGCCTTACGACTAAAGAAGCCGAAGACGGAAGCCGAATTACGTTAAATAATCCCTACGTAGTTCTATAACCTACTGCCGCTCTTTTAGAAAAGCGAGGCCGATAAATTAAACCTATATAAGCCCGGCATTAACTATACGATACTACTTCGTAAGGATTCCCGCGGATAAGATATAGTTCCGCCCTTCGGGCTACTATACGCGATATCTTAAGACGAGTTACTTATATTAAAGAAAACACTACGCAGCCTTTTAGATAAAGGGTTTATTTAGGCTAGCTCTTCCAAGGCCGCCGCTCCGGTGCTATTCGCGCTAAAATATAGAGGAGGACTACGATTTTGCGTAGATTACCGAGCACTTAACGCAATTATATAACCGGACTACTACCCGCTTCCGCTTATTAAGGGGATACTCCGTAATATCGCTAAAGCGAAGTAGTTTACTAAGTTAGATATCTATTAAGCGTTTTATAAAGTGCGAATTACGGAAGGCGATAAGTAGAAGACTACGTTCCGCACTTATTATAGGCTCTTCGAATAGATAGTAATACCGTTTAGGCTTATAAAGGCTCTTAGCACCTTCTAAAGGTATATTAATAGTATTTTTCGCGAATTTCTAAACGAGTTCGCTTCCGCTTATATTAATGATATTCTTATCTACTTAAGCGGCAGCCTAAAGGATTATATAGATAAAGTGCGGAAGGTGCTAGACCGGCTCTCTAAGCATAGGCTATATCTTAACCCCGATAAATACGAATTCGGCGTCCGCTAGGTTAAATACCTTAGATTTATTATTATCGTAGGCGTTAGTATATAGGCGGACCTTATAAAGATTTAGGCTATTTAGGATTAAATAGCCCTAACTTCGTAAAAGGGTATACGGAATTTTTTAGGATTTACAAACTACTACCGGATTTTTCTTTATTAATTTTCTTATATCGTTAGTCCGCTTATAGCCCTTACCGTTAAAAGAGTAGCCTTTTATTAAAGCGCTATATAGGCAGAGGCGTTTTAAACGTTAAAAACTTATTTTAGTAAGCCCTAATGCCGCTTTAGTAAGACTTTAATTATCCTATAATACTTAAGGCGGACTATAGTAGATTCGCGCTTAAAGGCACGCTTTCGCAAGAGGTAGACGGCTAACGCCGTCCTCTAGCTTTTTACTCCCGTAAGCTTACCTCTATTAAACGGAACTACGCTATCTACGATAAAGAAATACTCGCTATAATAAGCTATTTAAAGCAATAGTAAGCGGAGCTCTATAGCTATAAGAACTTCGAGATCTTTATAGACTATTGCAACCTTAAGTATTTTATAACTCGACGATATCTCTCTAAGCGATAGGCCTATTAAGTAGGATACCTTTCGTAATTCCGCTTCCGGATTAAATACCGACCTAGAAAAGAGGCTATAGTGCCGGACGCTCTATCTTTTAGAAATTAAGACCGACCTTCTCACGAAGATTATAATGCCTAAGAGCTTTAAATACTCTTAGAGGACGCGCTACGTATACATCTTAAAGCAACGCTTATTAATGCGGACGGCGTAGTCTTAGTTAATAGTAAGGACAATAAGGACGAGGACGATAGCGAGGAGGACAATAATTTATCTACTAGTTCGGAAATTAAAAGGCTAATCGAAGACGACGTAGAGCTTAATACTTAGGAAGCGGACTTTACAGCGGCTATAACTTAGGACGACTTTAACGCGTAATACGTATAGCTAACCCTTAATATAGGCCTTAACCGACGGATATTTTAAGATTAAGAGCTTTAGCGTATATAAGACCGCTTAGCAGTTTAAGACGTTCCCTACGGCAGCGTACGCCTTATCGTAAAGGCAAGAGCACGACGATTCGACCTTAAGCTTAACCTTAACTACGTTAGCACTTATAAAAGGGCCTCCCTATAAAAGTCTTCGACTATTAGTAAGATTAGGTCTACGACCTAATCCGCATTCTTATATATAAGTAGGGAAAAGGCATATACGGGTAGGGTAAGGGGCTCGTGCGGATAGGGGTAAAAGGCACGTACGGACAAAGGGGTACGTGCGTAGGGCTATATATCCGCATGCATAAGTGCGCTTATACTTAGTTCTTTATAGATGATTTCTATACTTATAAAGGGCACGTATATAATATTGATATTACCGTCTTCCCTATTTGCTTTCTACCGGGAAATCCCCGGTTCTTCCTTAGATTCCACTATAGAATTCCACAGGCTTCTACGGTTATTTACCCCGTACTTCCATAGGCGCATTACCTACTTTTCTACGGTTATATTTTACCGTGAATTTACGGTGATTTTACGGTTATTTATACGGTCTTTACCTATGAAATCTCTTCCCTTCTACGGTCTTCTACCGTAGGATTCTAATTCTCTTCTACGGCTTCTACCGTAGAATTCCTTTATATAGTCACGGCTTCTACCGTAGAATTTACTAGTGTTCTACTAGACTACGTTTTTATTTGCTAACTATATAACTTATTTATCGTATAGCACGATCTATTGTTTTTCTACCGATCCTTCCGTCCGATTATTTACGTCACCTGTTTTTCCTTAGGTCTACGCGGCTGATTTCGTCTAAGGAATTTTCCTATATATAGAGACTAGTTAGCCTCCCTACTAGATAAGATAAGAGCTATTATTCTTATTGATTTACATTATTTTATAGCTTCTAATCCCTCTATACAGGCTGTTTTTAGCCTTAGAGCCTCTGTTCCCTTTTTAATTGCTATTACCTAAATGTTAAGGACCCGACTAATTAGCGTTCGATATATAATTACTCTACCTACCCTATTATATTATTATCTATCTCTCTTTTCACGGACTTATTAATATAATAACGTCCCGCTTTTATAATAGCGGCACGTATCGACTAAAACGATAGGCCGCTATAATAAAAGCGGCACGCGTAGTAATATTAGCTACTATTATAGACTTACTAAACAACGATATAGAGGACGTCTTTAAGCAATAGGCTAAAGGGTCTTAGCAGCTATAGCTGCGATAAGAGTCGCTAAATAAGCGGGCCTTCGTAGAAGCCCGCCTTCGATAGGAAATAATAAAGGCCCGCTTAGCAAGGCGACGGCGGATGCCGCACCTTCTATAGCGGAAGAAGAGCGCCTTCTAGTGCTACTATAGAAAATGGCCGTTAATCCAGCTAAATGAAGGGGGTTGCTAGAAGTCCTTAGAGTTAAAATATAATCTACCGCGCTTGCCTCTACGGATACGCTACTCGCGCCTACGGCTACGTCGACGAACTCTCCTATAGCTAAGGACGCTAAAAACCCGAAGACGGCTCTTAAAGCTGCCTTCGGCAAGATAAAGCCTTTGCCGTAGCTTATATAGGATAGCAAGCTAGAGTCTTTTTACTTCTTCCTATATCGCCTCCGTAGTAAGTTTACCGTTAACGAGAAGTAAAGCCTTAACGGTTGCCGCGATACCGCTTAGTATTCGCTGCTTTATACGCTGCCGGAGACTTAGATACGGCGGATTTCCGGGTTTTAGGAGAGTAGCGGGCCTAGTAGTGCCTACGACCTTTAAGCCTTCTTTAAGTACTTTATCTACGCGTTCGGCAACGTATAGGAGTAGGAAAAAGCGGAAAACAGGTTGCGGACCCTCTTTTAGAGAGACGGCTAGACGTTTAAGGACTTTCTTCCCGACTTTAAAGAAATTATTACTCACGCCGCTAGAAATAGCATTTAAGGAGATAGCGCTAAGCTTATATAGCTACGGAATTCGAATACACCGTAACTACGGGAAATACTTATCTTAATCGAGATGCCTACTAACTTCCGGGAGTACGTAGGTCGCCTTATAAAGGTAGCCTAAAACTATAAGCAAAGCCCCTACTTCTAGGAGTTACGAAAATACGCTAGCACAAACGGCGTTAGTAATAAGAACGGAGGAGTTACTACTAAGAACGCTATAACGCTTCCGCCGCTTAGATCTACGCCCGATACTACGGTAGACTACGAGGGCGACGTCGTAATAGCTATTATACGGCCCGCTTTAGGCAGCGCGCCCTCCTCTTCTATATAGCGAGCTAAGTAGGTATAGAAGGCAGAGCTTTAAAAGCGAAGAAAGGAGGGGCTTTACGTACGATATAGCGCGGATAGGCATTTCGCTATAGACTGCCTATATCGTCCCGCTCGTCCTACGGTAAAATAAGCCGAACGGCCTACGGCGACTCGCGCTATCCGACTTTCTCTTAAGTCTAATATTAAGGAGGATAATATAGTCCCCGCCGCTACTAATACAGAGGGAAACGCATAGCTTTAGAGCATAGATAGGCCCTAGAGCTTAATTCGCTAGCACTAGAGAAAAAAGAGTTAACTAACCGTATTAAGACTTCTCCTACCTTAATACCTATTATTATTAACTATATAAACATTATCTCTACTCTTATAGACGAGGGTTACTAGTGCTACGCCGCTATCGATAAGGCATTCGTATAAGAGCTATATTTGCTAGTTAAAGATATACGACCTCGGTATATATAAGGAGCCTTAAGCGTAATAGAAGAAGTGAAAATTAAAGGCATCGCATAGATAGCTACGAAAATCGATAGGCATAAGCAATTGCTTATAGCGTACGTTATCCCTTAGCTAAAACTTAACCTAATCCTTAGAAAGCCTTAGCTTCTTTTTATAGAGTCCTACTCTATACCGCACTAAGGAAGGCTTAAGTATAGGAATTCGTAGCGTTAGCTATAGTATATTAATAAGGATAAACCGAAAGATACCGAGTATACTACCGAGCTTTAGAAAGCTAAGGAGGTTATAGCTTTAGTATTTATCGGCATTATTAACCGAATCTATAGACAGTACGGCTTAAAAGCCGCTACGGCTGCTATTTGCGTAGTTAGCCTTACGGATATTAAAAAAGCCTTACGACTAAAGAAGCCGAAGACGGAAACCGAATTGCGTTAAATAATCCTTACGTAGTTCTACAACCTACTACCGCTCTTTCGGAAGAGCGAGGCCGATAGGTTAAACCTATATAAGCCCGGCATTAACTACGCGATACCGCTTTATAAGGATTCCCGCGGATAAGATATAGTTCCACCCTTCGGGCCGCTATACGCGATATCTTAAGACGAGTTGCTTATATTAAAGAAAATACTACGCGGCCTTTTAAATAGGGGGTTTATTTAAGCTAGCTCTTTTAAGTCCGCCGCTTTAGTGCTTTTCGCGCGGAAACCTAGAGGTAGACTACGATTCTATATAGACTACCGAGCACTTAACGTAATAATACGACCGGACCGCTACCTACTTCCGCAGATACTCTATAATATCGCTAAAGCGAAGTAGTTTACTAAGTTAAATATCTATTAGGCGTTCTATAAGGTACGAATTACGGAAGGCGATAAATAAAAGACCGTATTCCGTATTCGTTATAAGCTCTTCGAATAGATAGTAATACCGTTTAGGCTTATAAAGGCTTTTAGCACCTTTTAATAATATATTAATAGTATTCTTTATAAATTTCTAAACGAGTTTACTTCCGCTTATATTAATAATATTCTTATTTACTTAAGTGGTAGCCTAGAGGATTTTATAGATAAAGTACGGAAGGTGCTAGACTAGCTCTCGGAGTATAGCCTATACTTCGACCTTAATAAATACGAATTCGGCGTCTATTAGGTTAAATACCTTAGATTTATTATTATCGTAGGCGTTAGCGTATAAGCGGACCCTATAAAGATTTAGGCCATCTAGGACTAGATACCCCTAACTTTATAGAAGTATATACGGAGTTTTTTAGGGTTTACAAATTACTACCGGACTTTTATTCGTTAATTTTCTTATATCGTTAGTCCGCTTATAGCCCTTACCGGCAAAGGGGTAGCCTTCTATAAAAGCGCTATATAAGTAAAAGCGTTCTAGACGTTTAAAGACCTATTTTCGGAAGCCTTAGTGCTACTTAAGTAGGATTTCGATTATCCCGTTATACTTAAGGCGGACTATAGTAGATTTACGCTTAAAGGCACGCTTTCGTAAGAGGTAGACGGCTAACGCCGCCCTATAGTCTTTTACTCCCGTAAGCTTACCTCCGCCGAGCGAAATTACGCTATCTATAATAAATAAATGCTTACTATAATTAGCTATTTAAAGCAATAGTAAGCGGAGCTCTATAGCTATAAGAACTTCGAGATCCTTATAGACTATCGTAACCTTAAGTATTTTATAACTTAATGATATCTCTTTAAGCGGTAAGCCTATTAGGCGGAATACCTTTCGCGCTTCCGCTTCTAGATTAAAATACCGACCCGGAAAAGAGGCTATAGTGCCGGACGCCCTATCCTAAAGAGACTAAGACCGACCTTTTAATAAAGATTATTATGCCTAAAAGCTTTAAATACTCCTAAATAATATACTACGTACGTATCTTAAAGCAACGCTGATTAATATAGACGGCGTAGTC
Source organism: Ophiocordyceps sinensis (assembly GCA_012934285.1). Taxonomy (NCBI): domain Eukaryota; kingdom Fungi; phylum Ascomycota; class Sordariomycetes; order Hypocreales; family Ophiocordycipitaceae; genus Ophiocordyceps; species Ophiocordyceps sinensis. The sequence continues at coordinate 9,177,395 of JAAVMX010000004.1, read as the reverse complement.
TTAGTTAATAGTAAGGACGATAAGGACGAGAACGATAGCGAGGAGGATAATAATTCGTCTATTAGTTCCGAAATTAAAGGGCTAATTAAAGAAGACGTAAAGCCCGATATATAGGAAGCGGACTTCGTAGCGGCTACGACTTAGGACGACCTTAATGCGTAGGACGTAGAGCTAACCTCTAATATAGGCCTTAACCGACGGATATTTTAGGACGAGAAGCTTTAGCGTATATAGGACCGCTTAGCAGCTTAAGACGTTACCTATGGCAGCGTACGCCGCGCCGTAGAGGCAAGAGCATAACGATTCGACCTTAAGTTTAACCCTAAGGTATAGGTGGCCGACTGCTATATAGACTTAGGTAAGCACCTACGGTTCCGCGGACGGCTTTAGGTTTTAAGTTCCTCTATAACTATAAAGTATAGTAAGAGACGCTCCCCTTAAGCTAAAAGAAGGGAACACGCTCTAAGAACGGCTTATTTAGATAGTATACGACGCTAGCGTCGTCGGCTACCTTAGCCGCGAAGGAATAGTTACTACTATATCCCGCGACTTCTATTAGCCGCTCCTCTAACTATACGTTAGACGATTCCTCTATAACTATAATATCTATAGGCGTATAAAGATTTAGCGTACGCTTAAGAAAGGGCTGCTTAAATCGCTTCTTATATCGGACCGGCTCTATACGTATATTTAGATAGACTTTATTATAGACCTTATTTTTATAGAGAGCGATAACTATAATCTTTAGGTAATTAAAGACCGTCTAAGTAAGGAAGTTATATTAGAACCTACGCCTTCTATAAAAGCGGAGATCTATGCAAAGCGCTTTCTAATATACTACGTATAATACTATTAGTAGCTAACGTCGATTATAAGCGATAGAGGTTTAAATTAGATAAGCCGCTTCTAGCAGCACCTATATTAGCTACTATAGATTATATAGCTGCTAAGCATAGTATATTATCCGTAAACCGATAGAAAGCCGGAACGGCTTAACTAGGAAGTTTAAGCTTACCTTTAGGGCGTAATAGTATAACGCAGCTACCCGCGTAACTATAGAGTCGGGAGGTAGGGATATATATATAATAGATAATGCATTTTAGCTTAGGGACTATTCGGACATTAGTCGCTAACTAGTCCTTAATAACCCCTCTTAAGGCCTAAGGGTATATCCCTAAGGCCCCGATATATCGTAGAAGAGGGGCAAACTTTAGTCTTACTACGAAAGGGCAACCGCATTATAATAAAGGATTTTTCGTACTTTTAACTATCGTGCCTACCTTCCTAAACGTACCTTTAGTCTATCTTCCTATAATTTTTAAAGCTTTTCTTTTTTAGTTACCTAAGAGCGATAGCGCCGCGCGGTAGGCGTGTTTTAGGACGTATAGGCCGTATAAGCCGCGTAGGCCGAATAGGTCGTAGCGGCTATCGAGTCGCTAGCTTATCGCCGTTACCTCGCGTAACGAAACTAATATTTAAAGATAAATACACTAACTTATATAAGGGCTATAACAAGCGTCTTAAGACGCTATTATTAATTTTTCCGCTGCTTAAAGGGGCTTAATCTATCCCTTTAAGAAGTTAAACGTAAGCCGGGCCTTTACGACCTACCCCTCCGCGTATAGATGTCCTTATAGCCCTTTAAGCAAGAGCCGTAGAGCTTAAGGAGGAGAAGAGATTAAGAGATAGAATTACGGAACTTTAAGAGGAATTTTCGCAATAGGGTGATTTATTTAGCAAGGACTTATATAAACGTCGCCGATAGTTAACCGAATCGAGGGAGAGTCGTAGTAAGGAAATTAAAATAAAAAACATTCCTTAGTTATTATAACCGACTAACCCTCGAAAACGTCTCGATTAGATTAGCGATCTTAAAGATGCTTTTATCGCTGCTTTACGTTGTTTTAAGCGTAATAAGACTAAAATCTTATATACCCTTAACTATATATACGTAGATTATAAGGCGAGATAGAGGCGATACCTCGACGAAAAGCTCCCTATAGAGAGGGAATTACTTCGTATTAACTAAGATAATTTTCGTGATTAGAATTTAATTTTAATTTAAATAAGGCCTTTAAACGCCTTATCAATATAAATAGCCTTTCGATTAGGTTAAAAGCCTTCGTCCTCTGTGTTAGGAAATAAACTTAGGGGGGGGTATATAATTATTATTAATCTATAAAGGGACATAGCTATAGACTAAGTCTAAATGTCTATATATACGATATAAAGGTTACGTAGGATGATATATAATATAACCTAACACCGTGATAGTATATCCCCCTTAAATCTGCGTTCGACTTAAACGCTTAAAAGGGGCAATAGGCTAACGAAAACGAAGGAAATCTATATTAATCGGTCCTAAAAGCAGGCCTAATATAAAACGAGAGAGGAATAAGGAGAAATAAAGGGTAAGGCTAAGAAACTAATGCGTGCTATTATAACCTAAATTATATTCATAAATTATATCTATTATTACTTAGGCGAAGGTAAAGACGTAAGAAAGGCTATATAAAAGGCCGGCTTAGGTTTAGTTAGGTTAAGGGCGTAAAAGGCCTTAAGGTCGTCCTAGCAGCCGTTAAGGCAAGAGCATTCCTCTTACGTAAGGGGGCTATAACGCTATTAAACGTAATACTTAATCTTCTAGAGGCGTACTAGCGTTACGTAAGGATAGAAGAAAACTCCTACTCGAGGTATACGTTATCGCTATCGTCGTCGCTAAGGGAAAGGAGAACGCCGTTATTAGCGGGCCGGACGTTAAGCTCCGACTAGCTAGGCAAAAGAGGCTCTTAAGTCTTAGTAAGGAGGGAGTAATAGAAAATAAGGTAAAGGCGGCTACCCTTAGGGAGGCGAAGAAGATACGCCGTTTTATATACCTTAAGGACTTTATATAGGCCCTCCCGTTTATAGTCGAGCTTCTTTATAGGGCGGAGGGTCTAGATCTAGCGAGTGCTAAGGAATACTATATCGCCGGGCTAGTACACTAAGGCGGGAGTCTGCTAAACGTCCGCGTAGTAAGCCTAAGTAGCTTAGGCATTATTAATCGTATTATAGAGGAAGTTAAAGATACGCTAAAGGCGGGAAGCGAGCACGTTACCGCGGAGGTATTCCTTCCGCTATTAAAGGGTTATACTAAGCGGGGGGGGACTAAAGGGCTTAGTGCTAAGCTTTAGGTAAAAGCTATAGTTAGCGAAGAAAAGGGAAAGGCCGGTAGATTTAAAGACTTAATTATTAGTAGTAAACTTAGCGAATAGAAGGAGGTCGACCTAATCGTCCTAAAGGTAGGTAGTATAATAACGAAGGTAAACCTCTATTTAAGCGTTCGCGATCTTAGTCTAGCCGTCGGTATAAGGGTAGTAGGCAGAGCTAAGGTAAAGGCGGTAACTAAGGCGACGACTAAGCTATTGCTAAAAAGCCGAGATAAACTAAATACTATAGTCGCTAATAATTAAGGCTAAGGTGCCGTAAAGGGACTAAACGTAGGAAACGGACGCTTTAATAACGTCTTTAACGGTTATTAAAGGTATTAAGACGTAATAGTATATCTTTATAAGGCGGTCGACGATAATAAGGATATTAGAAAACTTAACGCCGTTATAGCGGTAGATAAGGAGGTCGGTAATAAAGTCGATAGATATATCGGTCTATAGGGCAAAGGGAATACTTAAGGGCTAGAGTAGGCCTTAGGGGGAGGAATAAGAGGATTTAACGCGTAAGCACGTATAATAATTCCGCATAAAGCTAGAAATAGACTTATATATACCGGGCTAGATATAGGACCGGCGGTAGAGGCTAGCGGTCTTCGTACGTCTAAGGTAGCCGGTAAAGGGGGAGGTATAAGCGCGGACGAAGATCTAAATAATTAAGGCGTCGTTAAGGGGAACGAAGAGCCGGCCTTAGAAATAGAACCGGCCTTAGACCTCGGAGAGAGCGGTCTTAAGGATCGAGCGGAGGAGGGCTTAGAGGGGGTAAGGCTAGCGGGGCTAAAGGGACTAAAGAGCTACGCGAATAGCGGAGATAAACGGGGAGGAGGAATAGGCCTAATCGATAAGGTTATCGATCGGCTTAAAGTCGTCGAGGGCGTAAAGGTCGAGGCAATTGGAATTATATTTATAAATTATATTTATAAATGAATTAGACTCTTTAATAGTATCGGGGGCGGTAGTAGTATCAAGGTAATAGGAGGCATTAACCTTAGACTTAAGGAGGATAACCTAATACCGGTAGTTAATCCTTTTATCGGCTTAGTCGGTAAGGGAGAGTAGGCGGGAGCTAGGCATACGGCTAAAGGCGTTAGGGAGAATAGCTTAAGAGCCGGGCTAAAAGACAATCTTAAAATTAAAACGACTAAGGAATTCGGCTTAGCAGGCCTATCGCTAGTTAAAGAGCTTTATAGTTATAAAATACTAAAGGTTTTTATTATCTAAGGCTATTTTAAACTTAGGTAGGCCTTTAAGCTTAAGGCGCTACTCCTTAAGAGATTTTATAATCACGAGGAGTTCTTTATCGTAGATCTCGTAATTATACTCTTAAGCGGAGTATTTAAACGAGAAAAAGGCAACCGGATAATAACGACTATCGTCGAGGAGCTATATTAGTATACCTTTAGCGGCTTAATCGGAAGTATTTATCTAAACTATAGTCTTACGATAAAGGTTAAAGTATATAAGGATTAAGGCGGTAGTAAAGACGTGCTTAAGGGCTTCGAAGGCGTAGGCGTAGGTAGGGGACTAAATCTAAAGGGTAGAGTTTTTAGTAAGGGCGTTTAAAGGGTTTATAAGCTTAAAAAGCCGCGAATAAAACGGCGAAAAAAATTTAGCGAATCCTAAGAAGCGCTAGAAGTCCTTTATAAAAGAAGGGGTAGGCTAGTCTAAGACTATACGAACCTTTTTAAGGTCTATATAAATACCCTTATCTAAGATAATTAGGCTAAGGTACTTAGTCTTAGTAATATAGAAATTATACTTATCTACGTTAAGCTAAAGGCCGGCGGCGTTAAGGCGCTTAAGAACTATATTAACGTAGGCTTAGTATTCCTCCTACGTTTTTAAGAAGATTAAAACGTTATTTAAATAGGTAGAGTAAAACTCATTAAGGATACCGTAAAAGGCTATATTAATAAAACTCTAAAAGTAAGATAGGGCGGCGGTAAGGCTAAAAAAGGTAATATAATACTTAAAAAGCCTATACTATATAGCAAACGCGGTCTTTTACTTATATCTTTCGGTAATACGAAGGCGGTTAAACGCTGCGATAACGTCGATCTTAGTAAAGAACTTCGCCTTCCGGATATAGGCGAAGGTATTATAGATAAAGGGTAAAGGAAAACGGTTCTTAATTATAGCCTTATTTAAGCCGCGATAGTTAATATTAAAACAGACGCCCCCGCCGGGCTTATAGGTAAATATAATAAAGGTCGTAGCGGGGGAGGTAAAGCGACGGATAAAGCCCTTCTTAAGCTGCTCGTTAATATATACGCGGACGATCTAGTTCTCGGCTTCGCTAAAGGGATAAAGGCGGGTATAAGGAGGTTATATTGCTTCTTTAAGGTTAATTTAAGTATTAACGGTATGGTAAAGGGCGAGCTTATCGGCCTCGCTCTTAAGCTATATATAGATTATATAGTAAAGCTCTTTAAAGACTTTAGCCTAAAGCTAGTCGAGCGTATAAAAGACCTTCTCTTACTTCTTAAAGAACTTAGCGATATCGTTAAAGGAGATCTTATTAAGGTAGATCTTATTAAGGTAGTCGTCGACGAAGTCGTAAAGATAGGGGTTAAGGTAGAGGCTTTCGTATCCTTAGCGTTTATATATTTAATTAAAACGGCCTAATAAAAGTCCTTAAGGATATCTTAATTAATAGGTAATAGAGGCTTAATAAGCAATAGCTTAGCGGTAAAGGCCTTAATTAAGGTCTAAAAGATTTAGACTTTAGGCTATCGGTAAAATATTACTATCGCGTCGACGTTAAGTATTTAAACGTTAAACGCTAAGTCGTTAAAGGACGCAAAGTAGAAAGGCCGAGGTTTAATAGTCTTAACCTAATCGCGATATAAGGCGGCGGTAGCTAGCGGTCTTATAGATAAGATAGGGGTAAGGAGGTCGAATATAGCAGCGAGGGTAGAAGGTAGCTAAGGAGTTAAAGTCGTAGCTAGAGTTAGAGTCGGCGTTATTAACCTAGCGGGAGGAGTCCGGATAGGCGGGTTTACCTACGTTAAGAGTATCCTTAAAAAACGTAGAGGAAGAGGGGCTAAAGGACGGGGGAATAAACTTAAGAATATCGCTAAAGCGGACGGAATAGACAAAGGCCGGAGGGCGGGCTAAGGCCGTATAGGCGGGAATAGGAATCGCAGCGGCGGGGATAGGAATCGCAGCGGTAAAGGGTTCGCCCTTATCGTTAGAATCTTTAATAGAGGGACTAAAAGGAGACCCCCTTAGGGCAAAGGTAGGCAAAAGCGCGGTAAAGGGCTCGCCCTTATCGTCGGAATCTTCGATAGAGGGGGCAAAGGGAAAACGAATTATATTTATTAATTATATTCCCTCTAAAATAAAGGTAAAGAAAGCCGGGATAAAGCGGGTAAAGCGGGTAAAGGTAGCCGAAAGGCCTAAGATAAAATAAAGCTAATAGTCCGAAACGCAAGAGGCTAGATAAAATAAGGACTATAAGGAGAGGGAGTTACCGCGCAAGCTAATAATAAGGTCGTGCTAGCGTAGCTAAATAAGGCTAAGAATAACCTTATAGCTAAGCTTTATAAGAAAGAAGCAAATAGACTTAGTATAAGCGCTAATCCGGGAGACCGAAAAGGCGTAATAGGTAATAGAGCTAGACTCGTAGTTACTACTATCGGCGAGAGAAAGCCGACGCGGGAATTAAAGTTAGCGGATAGGAAGGGTAAGGCAATACGCGGTCTAAGCGTATATAAAGGCGTACTTAAAATAGCCGGAGTCGACTAAAGCACTTATAACGGTATCGGCGGATATAAAGGATAAAGGCATAAGTAAAGCATACGGTTATATTCCTATAGGGAGGTAAAGATCCTCCCTAATATCGAACGAAGCTATAAACTTAGACACTAAGAGCTTTATTACGCGATAAGGCGAAGGAGTTATGTATTTCCTAAAGATAGGGAAGAGGCGGGGAGGTCGTCTACTTTACCCTCGATAAAGCCCTACTTAATAGCGTAAACCTAATAGCGGGGGGGAGGGGGCTTAAGGAGGCGCGGGGTAAACGTACCGCCGCTATAGCTACGGCCGCGGCTAAAGCCGGAACTAGCGCTAGGACTAGCGCTAGGGTTAGCGCTAAGGTTAGCGCCGATACCTTTATTAAGGCAGGTCTAGGCGGTATAGGTAGCGGTAGCCGGCTAGGCGTAGTAGAGGTAAAGACGGTTCTTAAACCGCCGTTGCTTCTTAGCGTTATTCAGCCGGGCCCGGAATACATTAAGCTATATTAGGTTACCGGTAGGAGACGCGGGTAAGGCGGGCGAGGTAGGGCTAAGGCAAGCGAAGTTATAAGGCGGCTAGAGTTAAGAACGGGCCTTAATATAGTACTAGTTATCCTAAAGCGTAGAATATATCTTACCCTAAGCCGTAAAGTCGTTATAGGCCGGGCATTCGACCTATAGAGCGGTGGCATTAGTAAGCTCGATAGAGACCTTTAAGTATAGGTAGGCGATATAAGCGGTGCCGTTAAACGATAAATCGGCTTAAAGTTAGGTAAACTTCGAATAAAAGTCTAGCTAAAAGATATTCTTTATCGATAGGGCATTAAAGTCGGCCTCCGACTAAGTATAGGTAAAGTTAATACTAAAGACTAGGCTAAGGTCGTCGGTAAGAGCTTTAATAATAGTATACTATTAATTAGCGAAAGACTTATTATCGAGGACGTCTTAAGGAACGCTAGCGATAATAGAGGCGGCTTAGCCGGTAAGCCGGCTAGCTGTATAGAGAATGCGATCTTACTCTATAAGGTATAAAGCGGCGTCTTAACGGAGCTTAATAATAAGGCCGTTACGCTAAGTCCGGAAAGCTTCCTAATATTGCTTTTAAGTACTAAAGTCGCTAGCGAACTTCTTAAGGTCGGCTATATAGGAATAAGTAAAGGTAAAAGCGGGGGCGGGGGTAAAGGCCTAGTCTTAAGCCGCGTTACGTTCGGTTAAGATAAGCAGAGAAAACGTAGCGCGGTTAAGGTAGCGCTAAAGATCGGTAGCGTACTTTTAGGCAACGGCTATATATTTTTAAGCGACGAGCACTCTTACATCTAACTTAACGTAAGCATTATTAAGGTAAGTAAAGGCCTTAATTTAGGGGGCGCGAAAGTCGTAAGTAGCGTTAGCCTAAATATAGGCGAACGTGCCGAATATAGGCCGTTAGGCCTAAAGAAGGGCGGCGAGATAGGGATAGTAGGAAACGTAGTCGGTCTAAGGCTTTAGGTCGGTAGGAGCCGGTAGGTTAATAGCCGGGGTAGCGGATAGGGGATCGGCCTTTATATAGTCGGTTATCGTAGATTATAAAGCAATAGGATAAGGTAAAAGTAAGGGAAAGGTAAGGAGTAAAATCTATATAATTCGCGTTAAGACGGCGTATTTACACTAGGAAAATTCTAATAATCGAGGAAAACTTAGTCGAAAGGGTCCTGCGAGGAGGCGGACTTACGTCGTAAAGAGGGGAGATTAGAAAAGAAAAGGGTAAGATAGCGAGATTATTAATTAAGGGCAATAGGATAAAAAGGTAGATTAAACTATAAGGAAACGAGCTTAAGAGTGGGTATATAATTATTATTAATCCACGAAGGGATATAGCTATAGACTAGCTCTAAATGTCTATATATACGATATAGAGGTTATATAGGATAATATATAATATAACCTAATACCGTAATACTCCGCCTATAACTACCTACGGCTTCCCTATAGTATTCCCTTTATTCTGCTTGTTTCCTATTTATATTTATTAAATATATTTATTAGGTCTTCTACCTAATATATCGTTCTTCCTATCTTTCTCTATTAGATTACGGACTAACTGTTTAGCAACTATAAAGAAAGTTGCTAGTATAGGAATAAGGGATATCCGTTTATTAAGCACGATTGCAATTTATATAATTAAATAGATTACGTGCGGGGAACGCTTATACCAATGCGCTATTAATAATACGATGCGCTATATCGTACGCATTAAGGACCCTAATAATAGTATTACTAACTTAGCCGCCCTTACTATAATTAAGTTATTAACTTAATCGCCCTTATAGGCTAAGTGCTTATAAAGGGCCGGCTTTAGGCCCTAATAAAATACGCTGCGATAGCCTATATAAAAGGGCTATTCGTCGCTCCTTAGTTAATAGCTTTAATAGACTAATACTAAGTAGCTTTATAACCCTCTTTTTATTTAACTAACTAATAATACCTTATATATTCCTATATATTCCTAATCTATTAGTAGGGATTTACTTAGATTAATCTAAATAAAGGGGGTTATATTAGTTATAGTTATATCTATTCTAGCTAGGAAGGGGGGTAATTAAAGGGCCTCTTTATACCCGTCTGCCGGGGTCTTTCTATAGAGCCTACTATGCCTTAACAATGCATTATAAAGGCATACGCTAGGGCTTACTGCTCTAGTTATAACGATTCCCTTCGTTAATAATAAGGTTATTAACTATATAGAGCGCGTAGCGTTATACGCCGCGTGGTTATAACCCCTATTGGCCCTTTCCTATATAGACTCTATAATATAGCTGCGACTCTATTCCTTTAGTTATATAACTATATTCCTATACTAGCAGTCTTTCTTTCTAAGTACTAATCAACCCTTATAATTAAAGGGATAACGCGTATTAGACTAAAAGGGTCTAATAAATACAAGATATAAGTATAAATAAAATAGAGTCTTAAAGGGGCACTTAAGGACGTAGGATATAGGCTTCTATCCGAATTGTTAAGCTATTAGTATTTATAAAGCGTTCGAGGGCTCGATTAAGTAATGCCTTCGTTATAGCATCGGCTGGGTTATTCTTACTATTAATCTAACGGATCTCTATAATCTTACGTTGCTTATATAATTGTTAATAAGATATAATATTAATTACTAATCTCTTGTCTTTAGTTATCCCGAGCTTTATAAGGCATTCGTAGAGCGAGTATAAATCTATATAGGTAATAAATTAGATATTTAGTAGCTTAAGTCGGTCGGTAATAAGCTTTAGCGTAGTTGCTATTACGACCCTAAGGTTAACGCCGTTAACTATACCGTAGATTTCGGAAGCTATTACGCTTTAGGTTACTCTTTTATACTTCGTCGAACTTTAGTAGATAAGGCTTCTTATAACCTTAAACTAGTTATTAGTCCTTTCGGTCTCGTTAACTAATAATAATAAAGCCTAGCTATAACGATAGGTCTTTATTATTCGTAAATAATCTATCCGTAAAGACTATTAGCTTCGCCTTCGCGAGATTAATTAGTTTATACGTAAGACCTCTATTTTAGTAGTCTATTTACTACTTAAGTCGCTTATTTAAGATTGTATAATCCTTATTATCCGGGTTTTATACTTATGCCGCGATTAAGATATCGAATACTGCTTCCGGTTAGCATACTAAGGCTATATAGGCTCTACGAGCACGTTATTCTAAATACTATTATACGTAATCTAAAGCCTTAATATCGATTGGGTCGATTTAAGCGGCTTATCCCTTCTATTAGAGCAAGAGTATGTTATTATATTATAAGCTTATCTTCGCGCCGTTAAAGTCCGTAATAAAGCCCTAAGTTATTATAGTTTTCGGCTTCGCCTTTAATTACGCCTCTTAGAGCTTTTCTTCTTTAGCAACTAAAAGACTTATCGTCCTAAGCACTTTAGTATCGTCCGTTTATATCCTACCGATACTAAAGTGCTTTAGTCCTATATTAGAGATTAAAAGGCAAGAGTTAAAGGTCGATATTGCTATATTAAGGCCTATAATATAGTGCTTCTAATATATATTAAACTAATAGACTCTTAATTCTATAATTCTATATAAGGGCCTAATAACTTAGATAATCTTATTAGGCGGGTACTTCCCTTATAGCTCGGCGGGGAGATATATTAAGACCGTTCGAAAGAGCTCTAAAGTTGCCTTAGGATATGCCTAGGTAATATCTCGAAGGGATAACGTTATCCTATAACATAGGAGACTAAAAGCAAAGGCTTAGATTAGTCGTTAGCTAATGCGTTAGATTATCGGGGACTACGTAAGGAAGCCTTTTCCCTATCGTTATAACCTTAGACTATAAGTCTCGATTTCTCGTAGGGCTTAGTGTCTCTACCTTTAACCTCTCGAACTATATAAGAACTAAAGATACGGTAGCCGCCGTAAATAGCTTTCTTATAATATTCGAAACTAAATACTCTTTATGCTATAAGATCGTTAATCTCTATACTATCTAATGCTTCGATCAGCGGTCTTAGGGTCGTAATAACGCCTTTAGAGCAGAGCTTAACGGCTATCTCGTAGGCGTCTTCTTTTTTCTTTATCGTAAAGGCTTTATCCGCCTTTTCATCGCTTAATTCGTTAAGATTAATATCGTCTTTATCTTCTATATTATCTTCTGCGTCTAGTCCTTCTGTGATTAAATGCCTAGCTTTATTCTTTAATCCGGGCGGACGTCCTCGCTTATAAGGTGCTAGAGGGTCCGGTCGGGCGGGTTCGTCCGGCTGCTCGGAATCTAATACCGGGAGATCGTTAAGGATTTAATTATTATAATACAGTTATACTAACGTAGATCGAAGGACCTAAGGTCCGTTGATTATATTGATAGCAATATTATGCCTTTTAATAGCTATAATTTTAAATAATCCTTACTATCCTAACTTTTCCCTCTATACGCGGACTTACTTTAGAGAGGAAGGGCAAACGTATTCGCTATATCTAGCCCGTTCCGGCTATTTAAACCTGCCTTAACCTATCGTTTAGCCGAGAGCTACTTAAGTACCTTTATCGCTTTCTATACTATAGCGGCTTATTTAAAGGTCGTAGGTAATAGCGGCGAATTAAAAGTTATCTTAGGATATACTCCGAATACTAGCAACGTAGGTATTAGTCTATTAGGTCTAATAGTATTATTAATAGCTTTAACGGCTATCTAAAGAACTGCCTTAAGGGAGGTAAGGCTGCCTATTTCTATAAAGGGAATATTAAAAGCTTAACGTAAGGGGGCATAATACCTTTCGACCTTACCGATTGATTAATAAGCTTTTATAGGAACCTATATATATATAATTTCTATAATATAAGCCTTATTCCGAAATTCTACGGAAGCGAAATTCGTTCTTATATTATATCTAATAGTATTAGGGGGACTAAGGTATATATCGAGTTTAAGGGCTCGGAGGGTCTCCTATATATCTTTAACTAATATAGAAGGAAGGAATTAAGCGCTTTAGAAGGCCGTTGCTATATTAATAATATATAATACCGGGCGTTATACCGAACCCGGGATATCTAAGTATATTACGTTAACGATAACCTTATAATTAAAGTCTTAGTTATTCTTAAGGTTAAACTTAATTTGTTTTAAGGAAGGCGAATGCATTTAGCAATAGTAATATAGTTCCGAGATATTCTTAAGTATGCTAATAGATATATCGCTGTAGCCGGCTTATTTTAATAGGTTATATCGCCTTGCTATAGCTAGGTATCCGAATCGACGATATAGGGTCCGGATTTCCGTTTCTATAAAGAATGCAGTTAATAATTCGCTCTTTTTAAGGAAGAACTAAGGGTATCCCTATTTCCTAACCACCGGGACGTTTGCCTTAGGACCGGTAAAGGTATTCGTTGTATTATTAAAGGATACGCCTAGCCTATCTATATCCGCGAGATATAGTAGGAAAGGGGTCGATGTTTCTAATATATAGAACGTAATTCTCCTAATTAAGGTTATTAGATTAATTAATCATAAAGACTTTATAATAGCGCTACTACTAAATCTAATCGTAGTTTAACCCGTGGTAGATATATCTAAATTAATAAAGGGTCTTCTTATTAGAAGGCTATATACTATTCCTATCCGGCCGTAGATACCTTCGCCGCTCCTATATTAATTAGGATGCCTTAAAAATAGAGTTCTAAGTAACGATCGTCGATAAGGAATTAGTCGGCCGAGACAGTCGGTTCTATACTATAGACGTCGTCTCTTATAATAAGATAGTTAAAAGCCATTTAGTAAAGTATTTAACTCGCTTACTATTATTCCGGTTCTTTATCCTTACTATACTCTTCCTCCTCGTCGTCCTTATAACCTTTATAGCCTGCTTAATAGGCTATAATATTAGCGGGGACGCCTATATAAAGGCAATGCGAGAGATATTAATCCTTAGCTTTCCGCCGTTCTTCTATAGAATATTTCGTAGACTAATATCCCTCCTTTCTATACATAAAGCACTTCTTAGTCTAGGTCTTATTGCCGTATCCTTAGCCGTAGCCTTCTCTACTATAAGGTCGATAGCTTTATCCGGAGCCTTATAGGCGGAATCCTCCGTTATCTTTACTACGATTATTAATATACCTACGGTCTATATAAACCTAACTATTAGGGTTTATTAAATTATATTTATAATTTGTATTTATTATATCGTTATTGCGATATCGGTTTTAGATAAACCAACGCAAGGCATTCCTCGCCTATCGTGCGAGGTATATCGTAAGGGAAGCTCGGAGGTCGGCATAAAGGTCCTTAGCCTCGTTAGCCTATTTAAAGAAGGTACTCTTAAGTTCTAGGATACCTTAATACGCCTTAATAAAGGTTACTGTAAGCGGGGTTTGGCTTATAAACTAAGGTCTTAGAGCTCGTTAATATAGCAATAGCTTATCGATTAGCAATTAGAGTACTTCTTATAGGCCTTTCTTAAGGTTGCTAGCCCGAACTTAATCTAACGTCGTATTATTCTAATCGGTATAGTATTAAGCTTAAGTCGTCTTAGTATCGAAATATCGTTTAATCTTATGATATACGCTTCGGAAGGTAGTCGTCTAAGTAATATTTTCCGTATAGAAATAGTCGGCGCGTCCTTTTAAGATCTAAGGGAGTAAGGTATAAAAGAGTCTTAGCTTAATCTTAAGGTTATAATATACTCCTATAAACTTACGGATAGTCTTATTAAAAAGAGTATATAGTTTACCGGTATAGCTTTTATCTTTATCCTATATCTTAACGAACTTAGTCTAAACGTTAGGATCGGACGAGAGGTTTAGAATATAAGCGGGTAGGAGTACTATATACTCCTTAATATTATAATTAAATTCGTTAACCGATATAGCTTTTAGAGTAATTATTAAAGCGGACGTATCGAATCTCGGTTTACCTCTTAGGATATAAAACGTTGGTTCCGGAATAAATAGTAATCGTAGCGTATAAAGCCGATTTATTAGATTAACTGCCGGGGTATCCGTTAAAGCCGTATTTAGTTCCGGTTTTAGTATGAGGTCCGGGATAATTACTTAGGCCGAGTCGCTTTATCGGAATTTATAGGAAGTCGGGTAGACCGTTAACTAATTCGTTATAGTAGAGAAGGGATCTTAAGCTGCTTAATCTTAGGCTGCTTAGTCTTAGTTATTCTTTCTCTTTTCTTATTTACGGAAAGCCCTTATGCCTACCTCGAATTCTTCTTTTATAAACTCTCTCTCGTTTTAAGGGAGTTAATCTTCCGATCGAAGCATAGCTATATAGGACCTAGCGAACGGCGTGTTTTTTAGCCCTATCGAAACACGGCGTCTACGCAAAAGGGTTTTAAAGGCCTTCTTATATTCCTAGCCCACTATATTCTATATAAACTTATTCTATCCTTAGAAATGCTCTTAGAATAAGTTAAAAAGCCGTTAACCTTAGTAATAGATAGATGCTTCGCCGGTTATAATAAACCGGGCTATAAATGTCGTGACTTTAGCTTTACTAAGATCTTCTAATACAATTTCTTCTATATCCTAATATTATATATATACCTCTCCGCGAGCTAAAGTAAGGATGCCAATTTCCTTTATTTATTATGCGATTAGTTTAACCGGGTTGTCGGTAGACTTAGGGGGAGCCGGTATATTTATAGTAGATAACGATCCTGCTATTATGCCTACTTCGAATTCGTCTAGTTGGTTAGTATCGTAAGGGTCTTTACGAGAACTATCGAAGCGATTAGTCTTTATACTAAAGGACGTTACTCTTCCTCCTAAATAGAAGCGAGCATAGGATTAAATAGTTATAGGGGTTCGCGATATTATTTTGCGTTATAGACGTACTACCTATTAACGTTACTCTTTCTTTAAAGGCGAGACGGGATTAATAGGAAGCTTAGAAGGGTATGTTTGCTAGTAGAGCTCGATATAAATAGTCTTTATTCTTAGTATAGATAACCTTCTCTTAGGTATACGCAATAGAACCTCGAGGGTAAAGATGCGTAGAAATAGCGCTTATAGAGCAGTAAAGATTCTGCTATACTTTCGAAGATTAAGATCTGCCTTATCTAACCTTACTATTCTATAATTAAATCTATTTAATAACTAATTAGTATTAGTAGGGATCCACTTAGATTAATCTAAACAAAGGGGGTTATATTAGTTATAGTTATATCTATCTATTCTAGCTAGGAAGGGGGGGAATAAAGGGGCCCCTATGTTAGTCTAAGTTATTAATTGTCTAGTTGCTACTATAGTCTTTTATTTAGGATTTATAGTCTTTATTATCTAGGTTGTAAACTTAAGCCGTAATAGAGGTATTAAACGATGCTTCCGGTTGATAGATAGATATAACGTATGCACTATAAGCACGTTGCTCTATATACCTTTACGCGTGGTTAATAGCCTAGGGCTTTACGGTTTTAAGCTTAGCTGCTTAACCCTTCTATTATAGTAGTAAACTTCTATCGTATTATAGGGTTAATTTCGCGCCGTTAAAGTCTATAAATTGTCTAGCAGTTATTAGAGTTTTCGGTTTAGCTCTAAATTGTGCTTTCTAAAGCTTTTTCTCTTCGTAGTCTAAAAAACTCTAAGTCCCGAGCATTAAAGTATCGTCAATCTAAATCCCGACGATTCCAAAAGGTATAGGAGGGCTATAGGTAGAAATAAATAAGCATATATCGTATGTTAAATAAGCTATATTAAGCTTTTTAATATAGTGACTATAGTATATATTAAACTAGTATAGTTAGGATTCCGCAATGCCGTATAAAGGCCTAATCACACGGATAATTATACCTTCCGGATACCTTTTTACTAATTTAGTAGGTAGAGCTATTAGGATTATTCGGGATAACCCTATATTAGTCTACGGATATACTTATATAATGTCTCGTAGAGATAATATTATTCCGTATTCTTTAAGCATTCCGGCTGCAATAGCTATAATTAAACGTTAACTAACTCATTAGATAGTTAGTAACTATATAAGTATAGATGCCTTCTTAATATCACTATAGCCTTAAATCACTAGTCTCGACTTTTCGTATAGTTTAGTATTATATCCCTTAACCTCTTTAACTATCCGAGAACGGAAGATTCGATATCCTCTATATTTTTCTTCGTTATATTATTCGAAACTAAACACACTACGAATAATAAGGTCGTTAATCTCTTTTATATTAGATTCTTCGAATAGGTTACCGGGTGTTATAATTACGCTATCGGCACGGAGTTTAAGTATAAGATCATATATATTAACTTCTTTCTTAGCTAGGAACTGCTGATTCTTTAGTTTATTTTTAGCGCTATGTAGGCGACTACTTTTTCGAGGTATATAAGGAGGTTCTTATATAGTTTTATATTCTTCTATTAGTTTATTGTCTTAAGAATTATATTCCGGTGTATCTTAGTTTAGAGCTAGAAGCTCTTTTAATATAAGTTCCGATGTTTCGTCTTAAAAGTATAGTTATATATATATTAACCTAAAAACTTATAGTCTATTAATTATATCGATTATTATATTATAGCCTTTAATTACTGCTACTTTAAATAGACCTTACTAACCGTTCTTTTCTCTTTAGATAAAGACCTTACTTTATAGTAGAAGATTAAGAATCTCCTTTATTAATAAGTATTGCTATTTGTATAACACGAAATTGCTATTTGTATTAGTAGGTCTTTAGGTCGACCTTATAGGGTAAACGGTAGGGTTATATTAGTTTATATAGCTGGCTAGGTGAGGGGAAGCCATCGCGGTGACGTAGCTCCCTTATACGTATACGTAATCCCTAGGATTACGTGTATCACGTGTGTGCGACTATATCGTCGCCCGTAGCTACGTAGCTAGCTATTCCCACACTCGTAGTTCTTTCTTTTATCGAAGCAAATCCGTAACTAAACCCATTAGAATAGCATACAAAGGAAAGAGCTTAGTTGAGCAGGCTGTTGTATATTATATTGCATGCGTGCGGCAGCGCGTTCGCGCGTGCGTATGCGTGGTTGTACAACGCTAGCGTTAAAGCCATTAATAGTTAAAGCTATATTGTAATAGCTTTATAACTATTGAAAACGGCGCTAATTTATAACGTTATAACGCAACGCGAGAAAACACCCTTTATAACGTAGTAGTTAGGCTAATAACCCTATTGATAATTAGGCGGTCTAGACTACTGCTTTGTGTTAGTAACCGTGCTTTAGAGTGGCCTTACTAACTACCTTACCGAATGTTATAGTAGGTAATTAAGGAAATACAGGAACTAGGGAAATTAATAAATGTTCGTTAGGGCTATTCGTACTAAGGCTTATTCGACGGGGGCGGTTATAAGGATTAGACTTAGTAGACCTAATGTCTAAGAACCCCTTTTAGGACGATTCCTAGTCAGGCATATTAATAATATTACTCTACCGAAAGATTATTCTTTTTGTTAATATTGCTATTAATGTTTGCTATTAGTGTTTGCATCGAATTACAAAAATGTGTTTAACCGAATAATAGCATACGATGAGATAACCTTCCCGATTTTAAATATAAATAGCTAGAGGTCTAAGGTTCGAACGGTGCCGACGAATTCTTTTATTATAGTTAATTAAGCAATAGAACCGGTAAAGGAATAAGTGCGCGAATAAGCGCGTAATTAAATAAGGAAAAAAAGCGTGCAATTAAATAAGGAAATAAAGCGTGCAATTAAATAAGGAAATAAAGCGCGCGCGGAGCAATAGTAAAGGAAACAAACTGCATATATCATAGTTAGCCTTATGTGTGTGTTAAAGAAGAAGAAGATCACGGTCGCACGACGAAGGCCTCTATTCTAATAGTCAGCGCGTTAGTCTTAACGAAGCGTTTAAGAGCCTTATTCGGGGATAACTTTATTAATGCATTAGCTAGGTTATTATTCCTATTAATCTATCGCACTTCTATAATCTCCCTTCGTTCGTACGATTGACGAAGCGATATAACATCGATTATTAATCGCTTTTCTTTCGTTATAGTAAGCTTTATAAGACATTCGTAGAGCGATTACGAGTCTATACAAAGGATTAAAGGCACCGGAGGGAGCTAAAGGCGTTCTATAATTATCTTAATCGTCGTGGTAAGGCAAATGCCGATATAAATGCCTTTAACTATACCGTAGACCTCTAAGGCTAGAACGCTGCGTGTGACCCTTTTGCACTTAGTCGAGCTCTAGTACACGATATTGCCTTTGATTTTAAAGTGGCTATTAGACCGGGTCTCGTTAATAAGTGCAACGATAAAGCCTAGCTAGGAAGAGAGGTCTAGGTTATTCGCAAGAGACCTATCGGTAAATACTATTAGCTTTATAGTCGTAAGATTAATTAGTTCGTACGTTAGGCCTCGTTTCTTATAGTTTATCTACTATTGCAAGCGCTTATTAATAGTCGCGTAGTCGTTTTCGTTAGGACTTTAGACTTAGGCTGCTATTAAAATATTAAAAGAAGCCTCTAGCTAGTAGATTGAAGCAACGTATGCTCTACAGGCGCGTTATTCTATATACCGTTGTGCGAAGTCATAATCCTAAGCGATGATAGTCTTAATCTTCTTTAACTAACCCTTTTGCTAAAGAAGGAGATTTTAATCTTAGAGTATTAGTCTAGCCCTATTGAAATTAAGCACCGAGCCGGCAGATATCTTAGTCTTCGGCTTTGCTCTAAACTTAGCCTTTTAAAGCTGCTCTTCCTTAGCTATAGAGAAGCTGCGTATGCCTAATATTAACGTATTATCCGTCTATAAGCTAACTATGCTAAACCTATTAAGGGTTCCGTTTGCGATTAAGAGGCACGAGTTATACGTCGATATTAATATAATAAGTCGGATAACGTAATGCTTATAATATAGAGTATTACTATTTGACCTAGTATAAATCTCTATTTAGTCTAGTGATACTTTACGTACACCCGAAAAACGCCTATACCCCCTACGACCAGCCGCGCCTACTTAATTATAGTGCGTATATGTTAACGTTATACAACGTAAGGGCCATACGGGGCATTAACCCGAGCCTAGACTACAGAGATACAACAGGCTATTACGTCCCTAACGAGCCTATTATATAACCTCCTTAGCTAAGGACGGCAGGCAGGTATTCCGTTGTATTATAACTGCGGTTAGTGCGGGCTAGGGGCCCTGTTTAAGAGGCTCCGGTACCTATATATACCTCCGTTAGTCCTATAGTTAGGTAGCTGCATGCATCCTTGTGTTTACGAGTCTACCCCTTTCTTTACTCTTCTGCTATGATATTTATACAGCTGATTTCCTGCATTTAAGAGTTATAAGCCCGGCCGCATAAGCTAGGTCTCTTTCGCTTAAATAACGCTAAATCGAAGCCATCGATATCGCATTTTTTCAATAACGGCATTAGGCTCTGACTTTAGTATTGTCACGAAGAGCTAGCTTTAAAGAAGGATTAAAACGATAAAATCAAACACAGTTATCCCTCGTAACGACGAGGTAAAAAGAACGATTGTAGCGATATCTACATCCGGAGAGGTAAGTATCGTAACGCTTAAGGAAAGCCTTAATTAGACCCCCTAGATTCGGGCTATTAAGGGCTAGGCGAAGATCTACTACATCTAGGAATATATCGACCCGGCAGGATCCGAAGAGCTTAAGGAGCCTATTAAGATCAGCTAGGAAGAGTTTAAACGCAACCTTAGGGAACGACCTTAGAGAGGGGCCCTTACGGACGTTAAGTTTAATAATAGGACTACTAACTATAACAATCGGCTTAATAATGCGATAATAGAATTCCTTTTTAAGCAGGATAGCTATAACTTAGCCGTTAGCCTATTTAAGACTAAGGAAAAGGCTATAATTCGCATCGAAGAGGTAATTAGTAAGTTAATTAGTAAGGCTCTTAAGGGAGAGACCCTTATATAGACCTCGCCTCGAAGTAGGATCTAGGAACTTAAATAGAAGGTCCTGCCCTTAGAGGAGGAGGAAAAGACCCTCGTGGATAACCGGTATTATTAGATTATCGGCAAGAGGGGGAATTAAGACTAGAAGGCATAGGCCGATTAACTTAATTAAGTAATTATTAACTCTAGGGACCTAAAAGTCACGACTTTAAACAACATTAAGATCCGATAGGATTTCCTTCGTGCTATAGAGGAATTCGACCTTAGTTAGGCCTCGAACGAGAGATTAAATAATGCCTTCTATAAACGACTTAAAGGCATCGTTAGATTAACTCCGAACCCCCTAAGAAACCTTATCGCGGAATTCAAACGTAAGGTAACCCTTCGGAAGAAATCTAAATCTTAGGTTAATTAGAACTCTCTAGCGCTAAAGAAAGAGTTAGGATAGTCGCAGTGCCTATATAACACTCACCGGACTAATAAGGAGAATTAGTATGAAAGCTGCTTCTCGTTCCGTGCGATATTTAAAAAGGACCCCCCTAAGGGATATAAACTAAAAGAAGGAGTAAGGGCTAGGATTAATAAGTGGCTTTAGGACCACCCGGAAGGTAAAAAGAAGGCAATAGCTTAGAAGCCATCCGGATCGAGCAAGTTAGACGAAACGATTACGGTTCTAAATAGCGGTAACGGCAATAAGCAGGCGAATGTAGTCTCTCGCATTAATACGATATCATAAGTTAACCTCACCTATATTAAGGATAAACCTCTTAGAGATAAGGTTATCTACGATTTAAGGGCGAGTGTATATATATTTAATAACATTAGGTAGTTTAATAAGAAGACGTTTACTTAAGGGTCGCAAGAAGAGGTCCGCGCTAGTAAAACCGCACTTATAGTCTAAGGGGTAGGATCCGCAGTTATCCTACTCTTAGGGGGCAAGAAGCTCCTACTTAAAAACAGCTACTATATCCCTAAGATGCCGATAAGTGTCTTTTCCGTTCGACAAAGGATTAAGGCTTAGGTTTATTAGAACTAGCACGACAATACGCTATTCTATAAGCCGACGGGCGAGTAGCTTACTTAGCTTAAGGAATTCGAGGACTAATACGTTATTGCAAGCTTGCCGGATAGCCTAAGGACTATTTTTGCAACGAGTCGACGACTTAAGCCACCTTCGAATAAGGATCTTGCGGACCTATGGCATAGGCGCCTTAGGCATCTAAGGCCGGAGGCTATAGGGCTGCTAGTTGATAAGTCCGTAGGCATAAAGCTTTATAGACCGGCAACCTATAAGTGCGAGGTATATACGATAGGAAAAGCGAGACGGTAAGTCTCCCGGGACCT
This sequence comes from Ophiocordyceps sinensis, assembly GCA_012934285.1. Classification (NCBI taxonomy): domain Eukaryota; kingdom Fungi; phylum Ascomycota; class Sordariomycetes; order Hypocreales; family Ophiocordycipitaceae; genus Ophiocordyceps; species Ophiocordyceps sinensis. The sequence goes on along the minus strand of JAAVMX010000004.1, from coordinate 9,155,752 downwards.
ACCGACGTTAAGACCGTAGGGAGCCGGGGTTTAATTTAGCTTTAACCTCTATACAGGCCTAGAAGTAAGTGCGGCGGGATTTAAATACTACGCCTTATTTACCTATATAACAACTAGCATAAGGTTCTTCTACGCTATTAAGCAGAAGACCGAGGTCCGGGACGTCTTTAAGAAGCTAATTGCAAAGCTCGCCACGCGCTACGGGATTTAAACAATCATCTTAGTCACTAACGGAGAGAAGGCCCTAATTACTAAAGAGATTAAGCAGTACACGGATGGACTTAGCCTATAGCTCTTTGTATTAGCCCCTTTAACGCCGACTTAGCATAGTTATACGGAGCGGTTAGGGGCTATTGTTAAGGAAAGGGCTAGACTAATAAGTCTTAACTCGTAGATCCCTAACACCCTCTAGACCGAGACCTACCGAACGGCCGTCTACCTGCTAAACCTAACGCCCTTTATAGGGGTCGATAAGATAGGAAGGAGTCCTTATAAGAGATAGTAGCAGTATATAAGGGACTATAACCCTTTATATAGCTATATTAAGGAGATCCGACCGATAATTACGCATTTACGCGTGTATAGATATATAGTATACCTAATAACAACAGATGCCCTTAAACACATTAAACAGTATACCTAATAACAACGGATGCCCTTAAACACATTAAATCTTATAAGTCCCTCTCGCAGACTACGTAGAGGGCATATATTGGATATCTAGTTAGGTATAAGTCTACTAACTAGTTCGTTATTTAGGTCCCTTCCCTAGGATAGACGAAGCTTTTAACCTCTTCGAATGTTTAATTTAATAAAGATGTTATATACGATCTAAGGAGGGAAGAAGGTGCGTAAGCTCTATACACCTATACTTATAATATCCTGCGATAGATAAACGCAATTAATATGCCCGAAGATAATAAAGGCGATAAAGAGGGGGCCTATAAGTACCCTTAGACCGATAAGACTAATAGACTGCGATATACGGCGGCTGAATTAATACTAGCATTTGATTATAGGAGGTAGAATAAGGGGGTAATACCCCCGACGATAGAGGGTCTATACGTCTCGCCTCCTTAGACCGGTAAGGTAGTCTCCTTCGATGCCGCGATACTACCTAATCTTAAGGGTAGGAATCCCGCGATACCGGAACTAGTAATACTAAAGCCTATAGGGGGAGCAATTAGCCTTAGGGCGCCTCTTTTAGAGGTCTTAGGGGTGCCTCCTCCTCTAGGGGGTAAATCAATAGCCGAAACGGCTAGACCTAACCTCAAAGGCCGACCTCGGATAAAGGAGCTTTCGGATATAGAAGAAGACGTGCCGGCTTCGTCGAAGCCGTTACGTAAGGAGCGGGATACGTCTTAGGGTGTAAGCCCTAGCAATATCGTTAACGGGAAGAGAAAGAGGACTTAAAGGACCCTATTTATCAATAATATTATTGCGAGGGCTTTAACCTATAGACTATACATTAAGGATATACCTCTTATGCCTACCTCCTATAAAATGGCGATAGCCTCGCCTTATAAGGCCTAGTGGCTTAGAGGAATAACCTGCGAAATTAAGGACTAAGAGAAGCGTCTAACCTAGGTTAAGACACTAAAATCTAAGGCTAAGAAGAAGGTAGAACCCTTAATTCCAATAAGATAGGTCTACGCCTATAAATGCGATCTATAGGGATATATAGTTCGATTTAAAGCCCGTCTAGTTGTTTAAGGAGATCGCTAACCGGAAGATAACGAGGATACGTATGCGGCGACCCTTCGAGCGAGGACCTTTAGGCTGCTAATAGCCCTACTATGTCTCGAGGATATAGAGTCCGCGTAGTATAACGTTAAGACGGCTTTTCTAAACATAATACTACGATTTATAGTCTACTATTAGCTTCCACCCGGTTATATAGAACTAGGCTTATGCATACGGCTTCTATAAGGGCTATACGGCCTAAGAATCGCCCCGAAACTCTAGTATAAGGACCTTACCGGCTTCTTTAAGTCTTTAGACGCGGAAAGCCTAATTAAGGACGCCTATATAATAGTCTATAAGGGAGTGATTATCTTCTTCTTTATAGATAATATCGCGATAATATATCCGAAGGATCGGAAGGATAACTAGCTAGAACTCTATAAGGCCCTTATAGCGAAATACACCGTTAACTTTATAAGGGAATTACGTTAGTTCTTAAGGATTAAGATAATCCGGGATAGACCTAATAGGAAGTTATAGCTTTCTTAGGCATCTTATATCTCTAAGATAGCGAAGAAGTTTTATATAGACGACGATTCGGGCTTTAGCGCGCTTAAGATCCCCCTAACGACGGATGAGCTAATTCCCTACGAGGATAAGGCAAGTAACGAAGAGGTCTATTACTTTCTTTCTTTAGTAAGCACGATCCTACATCCGGCGATTTATACTAAGGCGGACGCGGCGTTCCCGGCGGCACGGCTGGCCTAGTTTAGCTATAACCCGGGTCTACGATACCTTCGAGAGGCAAAGAGGTGCCTAGCGTACTAATATACTACGTAGGACCGTTGTATCTATTTAAAGCGATTGACGAGATAAGGAGGTTTCTCTATGCGTTAGACTCCTCGTTCGCGGACGACCTTACGTTAAGGAAGTCATTATAGGGGTATATGTTTTTATTTCTCGGCGGGCCTATGGATTAGAAAGCCACTAAGCAGGCTACTTATAAGGTGCGATACGGCGTGCGGCGTTGTGGTCGGCTTTATAAGGTGTACGTAAGAGGCAGTAATACAATTGATGTTATTAGTGGCTTTTGCCATTAGCGCGATAGCACCCCTCGTCGTCGTTATAATTATGATATTAATTAATAGCCTCTTTGTTCGAGACCCCTTAAAGAAAGGGGCTAGGCAGCGGCTGTAAGGTAGGTGTGTCGGCGTAAGCGCAGCTTACGTACCGTAAAGGCGGCGCATAGGGTGGTAATGCGACGATATATCTACGTCTTAGGTCAACGTCTACTAGGTTATTCCTACCTACGGTTGCCGAGGCCTATGGTTTACGCTAGGTCACGTGCGGGGCACACGTGCAGCCTAGGACATGCTGCTATTAAAGAGGGGATAAGTGTAAGGTGCGACACGGCGTGCGGCGTTATGGTCGGCTTTATAAGGTATACGTAAGGGGCAGTAATACAATTGATATTACTAGTGGCTTTTGCTATTAGCGCGATAGCACCCCTCGTCGTCGTTATACTACTATTACGACCTCGTCTACCGAAGCGGAGCTCCTAGCTTTATTAAGGACCGCGAAAGAGCAAATGCAATTTGCTCGACTTATTAAGGAGCTTAGGATCTAGGTTAAAGGCACTATAGAGCTATAGTATAACAACCTTTAAACGATTAGGCTATTAACCGAGCTAAGTGCCCGGCTTAAGACGAATTTAAAGTATATCGATATCTATCGATATTAGCTTCGTTAGGAGGTATAAGAGGAACGGCTCTAGGTTAAATAGATTAAGTCTACTAAGAACCTAGCGGACGGTATAACTAAGGCCCTCCCTTTATAGAAGCACGAGGACTTCGTAAGGCAGCTCGGTATACGGAACCGCCCTAAGGACCTAGATAGGAAGGACTAAGACGGTACGGAAGGGACCCTCTAGGGCGTGTTTTTATAGTTTATGCGAATTTAGCCCCTTATCTAATATTAGGGGTGGTATAATAGTTATAGGCCGTTCCGACTAATTCGAACGAGCTATTTTATTTTATTATTGTATTTTCTTTGCATTGCTATAGTCTCTATAAGAACTATAGTAAGGGGGTATATTAACGTTATACGACGTTAGAGGCTATATAGGGCAATAACCCGAGCCTAGACTATAGAGATGCAATAGGCTATTACGTCCCTAACAAGCCTGTTATATAACCTCCTTAGCTAAGGACGGTAGGTAGGTATTCCGTTATATTATAACTACGGTTAGTGCGGGCTAAGGGCCTTGTTTAAGAGGCTCCGGTACCTATATATACCTCTGTTAGTCCTATAGTCAGGTAGCTGCATGCATCCTTATGTTTACGAGTCTACCCCTTTCTTTACTCTTCTACTATAATATTAATACAGCTGATTTTCTACATTTAAGAGTATGCCTAGTAGGCTATAGGCTAATTCTTCGCATCGCATCGCATCGTTAAATCGCATCGTTAAATCGCATCGTTAAATCGCATCGTTAAATCGCATCGTTAAATCGCATCGTTAAATCGCATCGTTAAATCGCATCGTTAAATCGCATCGTTAAATCGCATCGTTAAATCGCATCTCGCCGCATCGTATCGCTCTAGCTAACGAGGCTCTAAGGCACGCAGTAGGGCACGCAGTAGAGCACGCAGCAGAGGGCACGCAGCAGGGCACGCAGCATACATTAATAAGAAGCCGCACACACAGCAGAGGGCACGCAGTAGGGCACGCAGCAGGGCACGCAGCAGGGCACGCAGCAGGGCACGCAGCAGGGCACGCAGCAGGGCACGCAGCAGGGCACGCAGCAAGGCACGCAGCAGGGAGCTGGGCACGAAGCATACATCGAGAAGCCGCCAGGCACGAAGCATACATTAAGAAGCCGCACACACAGCAGAGGGCACGCAGTAGGGCACGCAGTAGGGCACGCAGCAGGGCACGCAGTAGGGAGCCGGGCACGAAGCATACATCGAGAAGCCGCTAGGCACGAAGCATACATCAAGAAGCCGCACACACAGCAGAGGGCACGCAGTAGGGCACGCAGTAGGGCACGCAGTAGGGCACGGAGCAGGGCACGCAGCCGGGCACGAAGCATACATTAAGAAGCCGCACACACAGCAGAGGGCACGCAGTAGGGAGCGAGCCGTAGACGGATATTCGTACGTAAAGAATTATTAGTCTATAGCCTGCTATATATGCGCACTATATTTATATAGGCGCGGCTAGGCGCGGGGGGGTTAGACGTTTTCCGGGGTATACGTAGGCTATAAAAAAATGTTATTAGGCTAAATATAGATTTATACTAGGCTAAATAGTAATACTTATAGTAATACTTATAATATATTCGGAACTAATACAATCTTAACTCCGCGATCCTATAAAGGGGTCGAATTATACGGATGATAGTATAACGGGGTTATTCCGAGTAGGCATAAAGGAGGTCTTAGAAAGAGGTAGAATAATACTATAGAGGGGGAAAGGGAAGAGGCGTAAGCGCAGCCCTCGTAGGCGCGGAGCCTACCTAAATACACGCAATCTAGTCACGTGCACTAGATAATAACACTATGGTCTAGACCCTTACATTAGCCCCCCGCCCTAGCTCCTTCGGAGCTACCTTCTAAGACACCCGAAGCCGTACCTTAACGCGCGACGGACGTTACGTACGGACCACGCAGTTAAGGCGAAACCTATACCGAAACGCATAGCCGAAATATACACACGAAATCGCACTAAAAATCCCCTTAAGAGCGGCACGTAGCTCCTATAAACGCGGACATAACGTTCCTAATTCCCTTATCGCAATAAACATTAGCTAGGCCGTTATTAGCTTTATAGGAACGAGGGCAAGCTGCTTGCTAAGAATAACTAAAGGACTACTTTAAGTAAGGCCGGTTTTTCCTCTCTAGCTTGTATGCTTCGCACGCTTAAGTGCTCCTAGGGGCTCGCCCTATAGCGACGACTTTATCTCTAGGCGCTGCTATAGCCGCTATTACCCGTTATTCTTCCCGCATAAGGCTATACGGGCTCCGTCCGTTCTCTACGGCCCTTAAGGCACGGGCAAAGCTTCCCTTATATAGCCTCTTAATATCGCCGCCGGCTGCCGGCGGAAGCATTCCTAATGTTTATTACTTAAATCGTCCGGTCGTATCCCGCTTATAGTCGTGCTGCCGTTCCTTTAGTTAATCTAGAGCTCTTTTATATACGTGCTTCTTCGTGCGTAATCTATATATTCCGTAGTTATAACTACGCCCTACTACCGTCTCGAAGGTCGTGCTTAATTTCGTAGGCATTACTTATACTAAAGCCGAAGAAGCGGGAGCTATTAGCGTTAATAACGTATATTATTAGCTCGACGCACCCGAGACTCCTATATATAGTGTTATAGTACTATATTATATAATATAGTATATAGTAATATGCTATATAACATATAGTCCTATATATAAACGAGCCCTTAGCCTCTATAGTTCTTCTCCCCTTTATAGAACAATGTTACGGTGTTAGGTTATATTATATGTTATCCTACGTGACCTCTATATCGTATATATAGACATTTAGATCTAGTCTATAGCTATGTCCCTTCGTAGATTAATAACAATTATATACCCCCCCCTAAGCTCGTTCTCTTATAGTTTAATCTACTATTTTATCCTATTGCCTTAATTAATGATCTCGCTATCTTACCCCTTTCTTTTCTAATCTCCCCTCTTCGCGACGCGAGTCCGCCTCCTCGCCGGACCCCTTTCGACTAAGTTTTCCTCGATTATTAGAATTTTCCCGGTGTAAATACGCCGTCTCGACGCGAATTACACTAAATCCCCTCCTTACCCCCCCCTTACCCCTTTCCCGTTGTCTTCTTCGTTGCCCTATCTAATCTACGATATCCGACCTCGTTATAGAGACCGATCCCTCGTCCGCCGCTACCCCGGCCGTTACTCCGCCGGCTCCCGCCGACCTAGAGCCTTAGAACGACCACCTTTCCCGCTATCCCTATCTCGCCGCGCTACTTCGGGCCTAACGGCCTATATTCGACTCGTTCGCCTATATCTAGGCTTACGCTACCCTTAATTTCCGCGCCTTATAGGCCGAGTCCCTTGCTTGCCTTAATAATGCTTACGCTAAGTTAGATACGGGAGTGCTCGTCTCTTAAAAGCATACCGCCGACCTCTAGCGGCAGCTTTACCGTGCTACGTCCTTTCTCCTCGTCCTTACCGAGCGTAACGTAGCCCGGGACTAGGCCCTAGCCCCTGCCTCTACCCCTTCCCGTTCCCGTATCGCCGACCCTAAGAGGTTCGCCGGCGACTCCAGCACCTAGAAGTAACGTTAGGAGGCTTTCTAGACCTAGCGCGACGGCCTTGCTATTAAGCTCCGTTAGGACGCCGCCTTATACCCTACGGAATAAGACCGTATTCTCTACGCGGCTAGCCGGCTTACTAGCCGGGCCGCCTCTATTATCGCTAGCGTTCCCTAAGACGTGCTCGATAATAAGTCTTTCGCTAATTAGCAGTATACTACTATTAAAGCCCTTACCGACGACCTTAGCCTAGTCTTTAGTGCTAATTTTACCCGCGCTTAGTTAGAGGCCGACTTTAACGCCTTATTGATAAAGAATATCTCTTAGCCGGACTTCTATTCGAAGTTTACCTAGCTTTAAGCCGACTTATCGTTTAACGGCACCGCTTACTTCGCCTACCTTTATTCGAAGGTCTCTATCGAACTTACTAACGCCGCCGCTCTATAGGTCGAATGCCCGGCCTATAATAACTTTACGGCCTAGGCTAAGATATATTCTACGCTTTAGGATAACTTGCAGCGTATTAAGGCCCGCTCTTAGCTCTAGCCGCCTCGCTACCCCGCTCGCACCGGCCCTACCTCGCCCGCCCCGCCCGCGCCTCCTACCGGTAACCCGATATCGCTCGATGCATTCCGGGCCCGGCTTACTAATGCTAAAAAGCAACGGCGGTTCGAGAACCGTCTTTGCCTCTACTACGCTTAGCTAGCTACCGCTACCTACACCGCCCGGACCTTCTTTAATAAGGGTATCGGTGCTAATCCCGGCGCTAACCCTAGCGCTAGTCCTAGCGTCGGTTCCGGCTCTAGCCGCGGCCGTGGCCGTAGTAGCGGTACGTCTGCCCTACGCTTGCTCGAACCCCCTCCCCCCCGCTATTAGGTTCGCGCTATTAAGCAGGGCTTTATCGAGGGCGAAGTAGACAACCTCCCCGCCTCTTCCCTATCCTCGGGAAATGCATAGCTCCCTCGCTTTATCGCGCGATAGAGCTCTTAGTGTCTAAGTTTATAGCTTTATTCGACACCGGGGAGGATCTTTACCTCCCCGCGGGAATATAACCGCGTGCTCTACTAATGCCTTTATCCCTTATATCCGCCGATATTATTATAAGTGCTTTAGTCGACTCCGGCTATTCCGGATACGCCTTTATATACGCTTAGACCGCGTACCGCCTTACCCTTCCTATCCGCTAGCTTTAATTCCTACGCTAGCTTTCTCTCGCCGATAGTAGCGACTATAAGTCCGGCTCTATTACTTATTACGCTTTTTCGGTTTCCTAGATTAGCGCTTATACCGAGTCTATCTACTTCTTTCTTATAAAGCTTAGCTATAAGGTTATTCTTAGCCTCCTTTAGCTACGCCGGCACGACCTTATTATTAGCTAGCGTGGTAACGCCCTTTCCTTTTAGTCCCCCTTTTATCTAGCCTCCTGCCTCTTAGACTACTAGCCTTATCTTATCCTAGGCCTTTCGGCCACCTTTGCCCGCCTTGCCCGCCCTATCCTAGCCCCCCCGCCCTTATTTTAGAGGGAATATAATTAATAAATATAATTCGTTTTCCCCCCGCTCTATCCGTCGAAGACTCTAACGACGAGGGCGAGCCCTTTGCCGCCTCCTCTATCGAAGACTCTAACGACGGGGATAAAACCCCCGCCGCTGCGATCTTTATTCCTACTACTACGATCCCTATTTCCGCCCGTATAGCCTTAGCCCGTCCTCCGGCCTTTATCCGTTCTATCCGCTTTAGCGACGTTCTCGAGTTTATTCCCTTATCCCTTAGCCCCTCCCTCTCTACGTTTTTCGAGGATACTCCTAACGTAGGTAAACCCGCCTATCCGGACTCCTCCCGCTAGGTTAACGACGCCGACTCTAACTCCGGCTACGACTCTAACTCCTTAGCTACCTTTTACCCTCGCCGCTATATTCGACTTCCCCGCCCCCGTCCCGTCTATAAGACCGCTAGCTACCGCCGCCCTATATTACGCCTAAGTCGTAAGACTATCGGACCCTAGCCCCTCCGCTTCTCGTCCCCTAACGACTTAGCGTTTAACGTCCGGATGCTTAACGTCGACGTAATAGTAATATTCTACTAGTAGCCTAGAGTCTAGACCTCTTAGATCTCGATTAAGGCCCTTACCGCCGAGCCTTTACCTACCGAGCCCTTACTACCTATCGACTAAGATATCCCTAAGGACTTCTACTAGGCCGTTTTAATTAGATATATAGATACCGAGGACGTAAAAGCCTACCTTAACCCCCGCCTTTACGACTTTATTAACGACTACTTCGATAAGATCTACCTTAATAAGATCTCCCCTAACGATATCGCTAAGTTCTTTAAGAAGTAAGAGAAGGTCTTTTATACGCTCGACGAGCTTTAGGCTAAGGTCTTTAAGGAGCTCTACTATATAATCTATATATAGCTTAAGAGCGAGGCCGATAAGCTCGCCCTTTACCGTACCGTTAATACTTAAATTAACCTTAAAGAGGGGATATAACCTCCTTATACCCGCCCTCGCCTTTTTAGCGAAGCTAAGAACTAGATCGTCTACGCGTACGTTAACGAGCAGCTTAGGAAAGGCTTTATCCGCCGCTCTACCTCCCCCGCTATTGCCCTTATTATACTCGCCCGTAAGCCGGGTAAAGGCGTCTGTTTTTACGTTAACTATCGCGGCCTAAATAAGGCTATAATTAAGAACCGTTTCCCCTTACCTTTTATCTACGATACTCTCGCCTATATCCGGAAGGCGAAGTTTTTTACTAAGATCGACGTTATTACAGCGTTTAATTGCCTTCGTATTACCGAAGGATATAAGTAAAAGACCGCGTTCGCTATATAGTACGGGCTTTTTAAGTATTATATTACCCCCTTTAGCCTTACCGCCGCCCCGTCTTACTCCTAGAGTTTTATTAATACAGCCCTTTACGGCATCCTTAATAAGTTCTACTCTACCTATTTAAACGACGTTTTAATCTTCTTAAAGACGCGGGAGAAGCACTAGGCCTACGTTAACGCGGTTCTTAAGCGCCTTAATGCCGCCGGCCTCTAGCTTAACGTAGATAAGTATAACTTCTATATTACTAAGACTAAGTACCTCGGCCTAATTATCTTAGATAAAGGCATTCGTATAGACCTTAATAAGGTTCGTGCGGTCTTAGACTAACCTACCCCCTCCTTTATTAAAGACCTCCGGCGCTTTTTAAGATTCGCTAATTTTTATCGGCGTTTTATTCGCGGCTTTTCTAAGCTTACGAACCTTTTAAACGCCTTTACTAAGAACTCTACCCCTTAGATCTAGTCTCCCGCCTGCGCCTACGCCTTTAAAGCCCTTAAGCACGCCTTTACTACCGCTTTAGTCCTTATATACTTCGACCCCTATCGTAAGACCGTAGTCTAAATAAATGCTTTTAGTTAAGCCGCTAGGGTTATGCTAATATAGCTCCTCGACGATAGTCGTTACTATCCGGTTGCCTTCTTCTCGTTAAAGCACTCCGCTTAAGAGTGTAATTACGAGATCTACGATAAGGAACTCCTCGCGATTGTAAAATCTCTTAAGGAGTAGCGCCTTAAGCTCGAGGGCCTGCCTAAGTTTAAGATAGCCTTAGACTATAAGAATCTTTAGTATTTTATAACTACGAAGCTCCTTAACTAGCGATAGGCCCGCTAGGCCGAATTCCTTAGTCGTTTTAATTTTAAGATCGTCTTTTAGCCCGGCTTTTAAGCTATTCTCCCCGACGCCTTTAGCCGCTTGCCCGGCTCCCGCCTTCTCTCCCTTACCGACCGAGCTAAAGAAAGGATTAACTATCGATATTAGGTTATCCTCCCTAAGTCTAAGGTTAATGCCTCCCTTTACCCTAATACTACTACCGCCCTTAATACCGTTAAGGAGTCTAATTCGTTTATAAATATAATTTATAAATATAATTCCGACTGCCTCGACCTTTACGCCCTCGACGACTTTAAGCCGATCGATAACCTTATCGACCGGGCTTATTCCTCCTCCCCGCTTATCTCCGCTATTCGCGTAGCTCTTTAGTCCCCTTAGCCCCGCTAGCCTTGCCCCCTTCGAGCCCCCCTCCGCTCGATCCCTAAGACCGCTCTCTCTAAGGTCTAGGGCTAGTTCTATTTCTAAGGCCGGCTTTTCGTTCCCCTTAACGACGCCCTAGTTCTTTAGATCCTCGTCCGCGCTTATACCTCCCCTTTTACCGGCCACCCTAGACTTACGAAGACCGCTAGCCTCTACCGCCGGTCTTATATCTAGCCCGGCATACACGAGTCTATTTCTAGCTTCGTACGGAACTATTATACATGCCTACGCGCTAAATCCCCTCGTTCCTCCCCCTAAGGCCTGCTTTAGCCCTTAAGTATTCCCTTCGCCCTATAGACCGATATATCCGTCGATTTTATTACCGACCTCCCTATCTACCGCCGCAATAGCGTTAAGTTTTCTAATATCCTTATTATCGTCGACCGCCTTACGAAGATACGCTACTATATTCCGATACCCTTAATAACCGTTAAAGACGTTATTAACGCGTTTGTTTCCCGCGTTTAGTCCCTCTACGGCACCTAGGCCTTTATTATTAGCGACCGTAGCACTTAGTTTATTTCGGCTTTCTAGCAGTAGCTTAGTCATCGCTTTAGTTACCGCCTTTACCTTAGCTCCGCCTACTACCCTTAGACCGACGGTTAGACCGAGATCGCGAACGCTTAAATAGAGGGTTACCTTCGTTATTATACTACTTACCTTTAGGACGATTAGGTCGACCTTTTTCCTTTCGCCGAGTTTATTATAAATAATTAGGTCTCTAAATCTACCGGCCTCTCCCTTTTCTTCGCTAACTATAGCTTCTACCCGAAGCTTAGCATTAAGCCCTTTAGTCCCCCCCTACCTAGCATAACCCCCTAGCAGCGGAAGGAATACCTCTACGGTAACGCGCTCGCTTCCTGTCTTTAGCGTATCTCTAACTTCCTCCGCGATGCGATCGAGGATGCTTAAGCCGCTTAGGCTCGCCACGCGGACGCCTAGCGGACTCCCGCCTTAGCGTATTAGCCCGGCGATATAGTATTCCTTAGCACCCGCTAGATCTAGACCCTCCGCCCTATAAAAAAGCTCGACTATAAGCGGGAGGGCCTATATAAGGTCCTTAAGGTATATAAGACGGCGTGCCTTCTTCGCCTCCTTAAGGGCAGCCGCCTTTACCCCGTTTTCTATTACTCCCTCCTTACTAAGACCTAAGAGCATCCTTTGCCCGGCTAGTCGGAGCTTAACGTCCGGCCCGCCGATAACGGCGTTCTCCTTTCCCCCGGCGATAACGACGGCACGCGTTAGTTTCTTAGCCTTACCCTTTGTTTCTCCTTATTTCTCTCTCGTTCTATATTAGGCCCGCCTTTAGGACTAATTAACACGGATTTCCTTCGTTTTTATTAGCCTATTGCCCCTTTTTAAGCGTTTAAGTCGGACGCCGATTTAAAAGGGATATACTATCATAGTGTTAGGTTATATTATATATTATCCTACGTAACCTTTATATCGTATATATAGACATTTAGACGTAGTCTATAGCTATATCCCTTCGTCGTTTAATAATAATTATATACCCCCCTATAAGCTTGTTTCCTTATAATAACGTTCTTAATTTCCTCCTAAAGAATACTAAAGGCTTGTTTAAGTAGTTTATAATATCTCTTAATCTTTCCGATAGACTAATAGGCTTTAACTAAAACTTACTTATACGTAATTCCTATAACTTTCGCTTCGTTCTAGAATTTAGTAAAAGCAAAATTCGTTCCTACGTCGTGCTTAGTAATATTTAGTAGACTAAGATATATATTAATCTATAACGCATATAGTATTTCCTACGTATCTTTAGCAGACATTAATAGTAGGATTCTTACTTCTTGGAATAAAGTTGCTAGATCTACTACGTATAGCATTAGTCGTTATAGGTTTCCGAGGTATATAACGTTAATAATAATCTTATAGTTAAATCCTCGATTATCTTATAGTATGAATTTAAATCGTTTTAAAGCCTAAGAGTATATCTAGCATTAATAGCAAAATTTAGAAATAGTTTTAAGTCTGCCGATTAATATATTATTATATCCTACTTACCGTAGTAGATAATATAGTCTTATAACTACGGGATATCTAAAGCGACGATAAAGTATGCGGATCTTACTCTCTGTAAGGAAGATAATTAATTCCTTATTCTTAGAAAGAAAGAACTATAGATATCCCTATTTTCGTACTATAGAGACTACGCCTCGGCTAATAATTATATCTATTGTATTATTAAAGTATATACTTACTTAATCGGTCTATATCGTCTAAAGAGAGTAGGGAAGGGGTAGGTATCTCTAGAACGTAGAAAGTTATTCTTCTAATCGGTGTTTTAAAGGAAATAGAACTAAGTAAGTTAATAGCATCTCTACTATTAAACTTAATAGAAGCTTATCCTACCGTTAACTTATCGATAGTAATTAAAGGATCTTCTTTCTATAAGGCAATATACTAGTCGAATCCGGCTATTAGCACTTTTGCTATACCTATATTAACTATAATGCCTTAGAAGCGTGTTTTAGAGTATCTTTTATTAATAATAAACTAGTTAAATATAGTAATAGTCTTTTGTTTACTATATAGGTCTTCTCTAGTAAGCCGATGTATAAAAGCTTATTGGCAAATTATCTAACTAGCTTACTATTATCCTATAAAGTTATCGTCGTCTTTTAGGCAAGATTCGTTATTAAAATCCTCTACTATATCGTCTATCTTATAACCTTTATATTATATTACGTAGGCTATAAAACCTATTGTTAGGATGTTCGTAAAGTGGTATTATGCGATATATTAGTCCTTCGATTTCTGCCGTTCCTTAGGTATATGCTTAGTTAACTAATATCCCTATTTTCTATATATAAAACACTTCTTAGTCTATAGACGATTGCCGTAGTTGCCTCTATAGCTACTACGGGCTTAAGACCTTGCTTATAATCTAGTAGCTAATAGGGAGTATCCTCTACGGAATCCTCCGCGGAATCCTCTACGATTAAATAATCGGCTATAGGTTCGTCCTCCTCGTCCTTAGTATCTATATCTTCCGCGGTTATTATTATATCTTTAATCCGTATAAAATGTCTAGTTATATAGGTCGTAGTTATCCTCTTTAATATCTTAGTTATTAGACTAATGTTTTTAGATAAATTGGTTAAATAAATCATAAGAAAGGTATATTTACAACGAGGATCTTAGGTCTATAAAGAGTGCTTCGGCAATATTTAAAGGTTTCAATAGAGCGTACTCTAGTTTAAAAACGTCTCGGCATGCATTAATAAGTATAGTTCGTAAGGAAAGATCGCCTATAAAGTCTTTGCTAAATGCCTGTTAGTAAAGTTGCAATTTATCGAATAAAGCCTAAAGGACTTTATGTTGCGAAGCTAGGCTGGGATTTGTAAGACTTAGGTAGCCTAGGCGAGCTCTCGACCTAGAGGACCACCCGGGGGACTACTAGCGGCCCGTGCATCGCTGTGCGGCCTATAGGGCACCCGAAGCTAGTTGGAAAAGGGGCTTGGAAAAGGGGCTTGGAAAAGGGGCTTAGAAAAGGGGCTTGGAAAAAGGGGCTTGGAAAAAGGGTTTAGAAAAAGAGGCTTGGAAAAGGAGCGTGGAAAAGAGGCTTGAAAAAACAGGGCTTTAGAAAAAGGGGTGGGAAAAAGGCTAGGAAAAAGGCTAGGCAGGAAAAAGGAAACAGGGGGCTATGTCTTAAACTCAGACATTCAGGTAGAACGCTAAAGGGGGCTCCTAATTTAGGAGGGATAGGACTGCCTATAAAAGGGGGCAGTCCCCTTTAGTAAGGTAGGGAGAGGTTAGAGATTAATTAACTACTTCTACACTATATTTCCTACCTGCATAAGATTTAAATAGCTCTATACAGACTGTCTGCGTCTTCGACCCCCTTTTTAGTCTTTAACTTTTATATACATAGCGTATATCTCTCTTCTCGAGAGTTATAAGCCCGGGAGGAACAGAGTTCCTATAACTTCCGGACACTACGCAATACTACACTATATACTAGTTATTACTACGGTTATATAGCACCCTGCAAAGTGCTTTAAGACAAACGACCGATACACTTTTCGGCTTATGCCTACGACGATATATTTCCCTTACTCCTCGGCAGGAGTATTTTAGACCTACGAACACTTAATATATTACTATACGATACACCTATAGGGAAGACCCGGCGTATAATCCTTATAGGCCTAAAGAACTAGGATAAATAGATAAAGGAGACGAAGGCTTAAGTAGATTAGACTATCTATAACCTTATCTTCTTAGACGAATAATAGCCTTAAGAGCCCCTTATTCGACCGAGATATACTAACTTTATAGAGGAAGCTATAAGCTTTGCCTAGTTAAGTGCCCCGAAATAAAAAGCTTATACGGCATCGATCTATAACTATAAGAGTCTCCGGAAGGAATATCTATATAAAACAAAGCTTATTATAGCTGCCCGGACAACGATTTTAGAGTCTATCTCGGCTGCTAAGCTTCTAGCCCTACGAGATAATAAGACCCTTCGATAGTAGATAAAGAAGCTAGAGACCTCGATAGCCTCGTCTCTAGGTTATATAACCGACCGAATCCGGAAGAGATATACGGCCTACTTATAAGTGTTTCCAACCGGGACTTTAATGATAGAGATATCGGCCTAGCTAGATAAGTAGGAAGCAACCGTAGAGGAAGCTAACTAGTATTTCCTTTCTAAAGCTATCTCTAGGCAATAGCTAAGGGATATTACTATACGAGTTTAACCCCTAAGTGTAAGGGTCTTCGACTATTAGTGAGATTAGGTCTACGACCTAATCCGTATGCTTATATACGAGCGGGGAAGAGGCATGTGCGGGCGGGGAAAGGGGCTCGTGCGAATAGGGGTAAGGGGCTCGTGCGGATAGGGGTAAGGGGCACGTGCGGATAAAAGGGTACGTGCGTAGAGCTATATATCCGTATGTATAGGTGCGCCTACACTTAGTTCTTTATAGATGATTTCTATACCTATATAGAGGGCACTTGTGTAATTACTCTGCCTACCCTATTATAGTATTATCTATCTCTCTTTTTCATAGACTTATTAATACGATAACGTCCCGCTTTTATAATAGCGGTATATATTAATTAAAACGATAGGCCGCTACGATAAAAGCGGCACGCGTAGTAATACTAGCTGCTATTATAGACTTACTAGATAACGATATAAAGGACGTCTTCGAGCAATAGGCTAAGGGGTCCTAGTAGCTATAGCTGCGATAAGAGGCGCTAAATAAGCGGGCCTTTATAGAAGCCCGCCTTCGATAGGAAATAACAAAAGCCCGTTTAGGCAAGGCGACGGCGGATGCCGCACCTTCTATAGCGGAAGAGGAGCGCCTTTAAGTGCTGCTATAGAAAATGGCCGTTAATCCGGTTAAACGAAGGGGGTTGCTAGAAGTCCTTAGAGTTAAAATAGGATCTATAGCGCCTACCTCTACGGATACGCTACTTACGCTTACGGCTGCGTTAACGAACTCTCCCGCGGCTAAGGACGCTAGTATAGCTAACCTAAGGACGGCCCTTAAAGCCGCCTTCGGCAAAAGGAAGCCTCTACCGTAGCCTATATAGGATAATAAGCTAGAGTCTTTTTACTTCTTCCTATATCGCCTCCGCAGTAAGTTTACCGTTAACGAGAAGTAAGGCCTTAACGGTTGCCGCGATACCGCTTAGTATTCGCTGCTCTATACGCTGCCCGAGCCTTAGATACGGCGGATTTCTAGGTTCTAAGAGAGTAGCGGGCCTAATAGCGCTTACGACCCTTATGCCTTCTTTAACTACCTTATCTACGCGTTCGGCAACGTATAGGAGTAGGAGGAAAGCGTAAGATAGATTGCGGATCCTCTTTTAGAAAGACGGCCAGACGTTTAAGGACTTCCTTCCCGACTTTAAGGAGACTATTACTTATACCGCCGGAAATAGCGTTTAAGGAGATAGCGCTAAGCTTATATAGCTGCGAAATTCGAACACTCTATAACTACGGGAGATACTTATCCTAATTAAGATGCCTACTAACTTCCGGGAGTACGTAGGTCGCCTTACGAAGGTAGCCTAGAACTATAAGCAAAGCCTTAGCTTCTAAAAGTTACGAAAGCGCGCTAGCACAAACGGCGTTAGCAATAGGAATAGAGGAGTTACTACTAAGAACGCTATAACGCTCCCGCCGCTTAAATCCGCGCCTAATACTACGGTAGACTACGAGGGCGACGTTATAATGTCTACTTCGCGGCCTACTCGTAGAAGAGCGAGAATACTATCCGCCGCCTTAGGCAGCGCGCCTTCCTCTTCTATATAGCGAGCTAAGTAGGTGTCGAAGGCGGAGCTTTAAAAGCGGAGAGAGGAGGGGCTTTACGTACGCTATAGCGCGGATAGATATTTTGCTATAGACTGCCTATATCGTCCCGCTCGCCCTATAAAGCGAGCCGAACGGCCTATAGCGATTCGCGCTACCCGACCTTCTCTTAAGTCTAATGTTAAGGAGGATAATAATATCCCCGCCGCTACCGGTACGGAGGAAAATATATAGCTCCGGAGCATAGATAGGCCCTAAAGCCTAATTCGCTAGCACTAGAGAAAAAAGAGTTAACTAACTATATTAAGACTTCTCCTACCTTAATACCTATTATTATTAACCTTATAAACCTTGTCTTTACTCGTATAGACGAGGGTTACTAATGCTACGCCGCTATCGATAAGGCATTCGCATAAGAACTACGTTTGCTAGTTAAAGATATAAGACCTTAGTACGTACGAGGAGCCTTAAGCGCAATAGAAGAGGCGAAGATTAAAGGTATTATATAGATAGCTACGGAGATTAATAGGCATAAGCAAGCAATTGCTTATAGTATACGTTATCCTTTAGCTAGAATTTAACCTAATCCTTAGAAAGCCTTAGCTTCTTTATATAGAGTCTTACTCTATGCCGCACTAAGGAAGGCTTTAGTATAGGAATTCGCAGCGTTAGCTACGGTATATTAATAAGAATAAGCCTAAGGACACTAAGTATGCTATAGATCTTTAAGAGGCTAAAGAAGTTATAGCTTTAGTATTTATCGGTATAATTAACCGAATCCGTAGACGATATAGCTTAGAAGCCGCTATAGCTAGTATTTACGTAGTTAGCCTCGCGGATATCGAAAAAGCCTTACGACTAAAGAAGCCGAAGACAAAAGCCGAATTACGTTAAATAATCCTTACGTAGTTCTATAACCTACTACCGCTCTTTTAGAAAAGCGAGGCCGATAAATTAAACCTATATAAGCCTAGCATTAACTACGCGATACCGCTTCGCAAGGATTCCCGTGGATAAAATATAGTTCCGCCCTTCGGGCCGCTATACGCGATGTCTTAAGACGAGTTGCTTATATTAAAGAAAATACTATACGGCCTTCTAAACAAAGGGTTTATTTAGGCTAGCTCTTCTAAGGCCGCCGCTCTAGTGCTATTCACGCGGAAACCTAGAGGAGGACTACGTTTTTGCGTAGACTACCGAGCACTTAACGCAATAATACGACCGGACCGCTACCCGCTTCCGCTTATTAAGGAGATACTCTATAATATCGCTAAAGCGAAGTAGTTTACTAAGTTAGATATCTATTAGGCGTTCTATAAGGTGCGAATTACGGAAGGTAATAAGTAGAAGACCGTATTCTATACTCGCTATAGTCTTTTCGAATAGATAGTAATACCGTTTAGGCTTAAAAAGGCTTTTAGCACCTTCTAACGGTATATTAATAGTATTCTTTACGAATTTCTAAACGAGTTCGCTTCCGCCTATATTAATAATATTCTTATCTATATAAGCGGCAGCCTAAAGAATTATATAGATAAAGTGCGGAAGGTATTAGACCGGCTCTCCGAGCATAGGCTATACCTCGACCCTAATAAATGCGAATTCGGCGTCCGCTAGGTTAAATACCTCGGATTTATTATTATCGCGGGCGTTAGTATTAAGCGGACCCTATAAAGATTTAGGCTATTCGAGACTAAATAGTCTTAACTTCGTAAAAGGGTATACGGAGTTTCTTAGGATTTACGAACTACTACTAGATTTTTATTTATTAATTTTCTCGTATCGTCGGTCCGCTCGTAGCCCTTACCGGCAAAAGGGTAGCCTTTTATTAAGGCGCCGTATAGGCAAAGGCGTTTTAAACGTTAAAGGACCTATTTTCGTAAGCCCTAGTGCTGCTATAGTAGGACTTTAATTATCCCGTAATACTTAAGGCGGATTATAGTAGATTTGCGCTTAAAGGCACGCTTTCGTAAGAGGTAGACGGCTAACGCCGCCCTATGGCTTTTTACTCCCGTAAGCTTACCCCCGTAGAATAGAACTACGCTATCTACGATTAAGAAATGCTTGCTATAATTAGCTATTTAAAGTAATAGCAAGCGGAGCTCCGTAGCTATAAGAACTTCGAAATCCTTATAGACTATTATAACCTTAAGTATTTTATAACTCGACGTTATCTCTTTAAGCGATAGGCCTACTAGGCGGAATACCTTTCGCGGTTCTATTTCCGGATTAAGTACCGACCCGGAAAAAAGGCTATAGTACCGGACGCTCTATCTTAAAGAGATTAAGATCGGCCTTCTAATAAAGATTATAATACCCGAGAGCTTTAAATGCTCCCGGAGGAGGCGCTACGTATATATCTTAAAGCAACGCTTATTAGTGCGGACGGCGTAGTCTTAGTTAATAGTAAGGGCGATAAGGGTGAGGACGATAGTAAGAAGGATAATAATTCGTTAATTAGTTCGGAAAGTAAAGGGATAATCGAAGAAGACGCGGAGCCTAACGCTTAGGAAGCGGACTTCGCAGCGGCTATAACCTAAGACGACCTCGACGCGTAGGACGTAGAGCTAACCACTAATATAGGTCTTAACCGACGGATTTTTTAGGACGAAGATCTTTAACGCACGCAGGACCGCTTAGCAGCTTAGGACGTTACCTATAGGAGCGTGCGCCGCGTCGTAGAGGTAGGAGCACGACGATTTAACCCTAAGCTTAACCTTAAGGTATAGGTAGCCGACTGCTATATAGACCTACGTAGGCACCTGCGGTTCCGCGGACGGCTTTAGGTTCTTAGTTCCTCTATAACTATAAAGGCCGTAGTAAGAGACGCTCCCCCGAAGCTAGAGGAAGGAAACGCGCTTTAAGTACGGCTTATTTAAATAGTATATAACGCTAGCGTCGTCGGCTACCTTAGCCGCGAAGGAATAATTGCCGCCGTGTCCTATAACTTCTATTAGCCGCTCCTCTAGCTATACGTTAGACGATTCCTCCGTAATTATAATATCTATAGGCGCACGAAGATTTAGCGTGCGCTTAAGAAAGGGCTGCTTAAATCGCTCCTTATGCCGGACCGGTTCTATACGTATATTTAGATAGACTTTATTATAGACCTCCCCCTTATAGAGAGCGGCAACCGCAATCTTTAGGTAATTAAAGACCGTCTAAGTAAGGAAGTTATATTAGAACCTATGCCCTCTATAGAAGCGGAGATCTACGCGGAGCGCTTTCTTATATACTATATACGATACTATTAGTAGCTAACGTTAATTATAAGCGATAAGGGCTTAAATTAGATAAGCCGCTTTTAGTAGTACTTATATCGGCTGCTATAGATTATATAGCTGCTAAGTATAGCATATTATCCGTAAACCGATAGGGGGCTAGAACGGCTTAACTAAGAAGTTTAGGCTTACCTTTAAGGCGTTATCGACCGTAACTAAAGGGATTAGGATAAATAGCTCCCTATAGCGCAAATAGCGCTTAACGGAAGAAATCACTCTTTAATTAGTATATTACCTTTCTTCGCACTATACGGGTATAAACCGGTATCCCTATTTCCTATTGCCGTAGATATAGCAGCGGAAAAGCCGTCTAGTAATAGCCCGGAGGGGCGCGTAGCCTCCTTTATATACCGACTTAAGTAGGTCTCGGACTTCTGCTAGTCTTTAATAGCCTCGGTAGCGTAAGACAAAGAGCGGTATACTAATAAACGGCGAGAACCCGTAGAGCGATTTACGGTAGGTAATAAAGTCTAAGTAGACTTACGGAACTACGCATCCTTAAGGCCGAAAAAGAAGCTTAATTAGTTATACGTAAAATTTACGGTTAAGAGAGTGCTAAGCCTATAAGCCGTCGAGCTAGAGGGACTGCCTAACGGGATTTACCTTAATTTTAACATAGACCTTCTTCGTCGCGTAGTAGTAGATCCGATACCCGGCTAAGTAATAGTAGACCTATAGCCTCCTGCAATCTTAGTAGAAAGAGAAGAAGAGTTCCTAATAGAGGAAATTCTTACCGTACGGTAGAAGAAAGTCGGCCGTAGTAGTAGGCGTAAGGTCCTCGTAAGGTGGTAAAGGTATTAAGACCCGACGTAGCACCTAGCAGCAGACTTCGTAGATACGGAAGCGCTCGATCGCTTCGAAGAGCGCTTTAGGGCTATTAGAGAAAACGACGGACCGCCTAACGCTACGTTACCGGTAAAGATACGACGGAAGAAGGTACGTTTTACGCTCCTTAAAGCGAGCCGCGTAGCCTAACACACGGCCGGGCCTTACGTAATATATCGTTATTTTTCGCTTAGGTAAGGTAAAGGTCTTATATAAGGGTCTTCGACTATTAGTAAGATTAAGTCTACGACCTAATCCGTATTCTTATATACGAGCGGGGAAGAGGCACGTGCGGGCGGGGAAAGGGGCTTATGCGAATAAAGGTAAAGGGCTCGTGCGGATAGGGGTAAGGGGCACGTGCGGATAAAGGGGTACGTACGTAGAGCTATATATCCGTATATATAGGTGCGCCTACACTTAGTTCTTTATAGATGATTTCTATACCTATATAGAGGGCACCTATATAATTACTCTGCCTACCCTATTACACTAAGTAATAGATACTCGTCTATATTCTAGGAAGCTAGTAGGGAAATCTACGAAGCAGTAGCTTAGTTATAGTAGTAAGCAGCGCTCTTAGTCTAGGGGGTTCACCCGAGAGAAGTTATATAAGCCCTATTTAGGGTTAAATAGACTATTTAGTTAGTATCCTAGAAGATTAAGGAAATAGTCGAAGAGATACTATAGGCCTAAACCTAGAAATAGTTAAGGGTTAGACGAGGAAGTATCTACTAGACCGAAAAACGGGGAAATAGTAAAAATACGGATACCCTTAAGGCAAAACGGGGAAATAGCAAGGATACGGATACCCCTAAGGCAAAACGACTAGAAATCTCGTGCCCGGCTTATAAGAAGATTAAGCACCCCTTAGTAAGATGCTAGACGGTGTTTAAATATTTATAGCTTAATAGACGAGATCCCCTCCCCGAAAACCTAGAAACTGTCTAGAATTCCCTCCGAGAGAACCTAGGCCTATAGAAAAAGATCGACGAGATTAAGGCTAAGGTTTAAGCCTCTCTATAATAGCAATCATAAGGGTAAGAGTAGGTTATACAGTGGTTACTAAGGGCAGACCGTGTTAAGGGAAGAACCCGAGGAAAGATAGTAGGAACGGGAAATCTAGCTTTTGTGTTTAAAACTTTAGAAGCCCCCCTCGAACCTTCGGAATATCTACTTCGGAAATTATCTAATCTAGACTTAGGAGCCTCTTTATACGTCTATAACGACCTCTCTCGATTCCGCTCCTTTAAGAAGGCCCGAAAAGAGTTCTTAATAGCCGGGGATTCTCTAGTACGAATAGAGGGCTAAGGGAGGGTAAATTATCTTATAAAGATACCTTCCGGTCACCGGGTGCTTCGACTAAAGAAGGTTGCCTCCTATCTAGGCTTTTCTACTAGTCTAGTCTCCTCCTAGCTACTCCGCGAAGAAGGGATACTCTAGGATACAACCCGAGACCCTACGAAGCTAATTAAAAACAACGAGGTTATCGGACTAATCGAATAGAAATACGGCTAGTTTATTATAGAATACCGACCTAATAACCCGGCTTCGACCCTAGGCTAGGCTGCCTTTCCGGCGGCAAAGAGGGCTAGTTCTAAAGACCCTCTACCGGCTGCTAACGGAGACGGGAAGCTCTAGCATATAAGACTCGGCCACCTAGGACCTTTAGCCCTTTATAAGCTCGGAATTCAATAGGGAGTCTACATTAAGGGGCTAAAAACAGTCGAGTGCGAATTTTACGGTTAGGGGAAAGCTAGAAGATAAGTTTCTAAAAGAACCCCTTCTCGGCCTTCGAAACCAAATAAAGAGATCTAGATAGATTAGATAGATATAGCCCGGGATTAAGAAAACTTTATAAGGGTTATGTTTATTACTAACACTTTCTTAAGAATAGTTTTTCCCTATTTTTTACGGACCTATTATAGTAAGCATAACTAGTCTGCTTTACGGGACTTTATAAACTAGATAAAGAACTATTACGGCCTTAAGGTTAAGAAAATTAGGTCCGATAGAGAGTTATTTACAAAAAATATCTTAGCCTAGCTTCGGAAAAGGGGTATTTTACCCCTTCTATAGGCATTAAACACCTAGGCCTAGAACGGAGGAGCCGAGAGATTAGTAGGTATTACAATGGAAAAGGCTCGAACTATAAGACTAGCAGTAAGTCTACCTTACGACCTTTAGAGAGAAAAAGTCGAGTTAGCGTGCTACCTTCGGAACCGGACCCTAAGGGACCCTAAAGACGGCTTAGAAGACTAAGAGTCTCCCCTAGACAAGTTTACTAGAAAAAAGGCCTCTCTAGCCTACCTTTAAGCCTATAGGTATAAGGCCTACGCTATAACGCCTAACGCCTAGCTAAAAAGGAAGAAGAAGAAGAAACTAGATCCTCAAGCGTATATAGAGTTCCTAGTCGGTTATAGGTCTACTAATATCTTCCGGATCTAGGTATAAAGCCTAAAGAAGGTTATTTTTACTTAGGATATAGTATTCGATAAATACAGCTACTTCGACGGAAAAAGAGAATAAGTTCCCCTTTTAGAAAGCTCTCGACAGCTTATTTAGAGGATAGATATACCCTTAAACACTCGAGCCAATAGAGAGGTCCTCGACGAAGAAACGGACGAAGAAACCGATATTAAAGAAGTTAAGGGCAACGAGGAAGAAATATAGGAAGAAGACCCGGAAGAAGACCTAGAGGAAGCCTAACTAGACGATAAAGACCTTAAGAAAGCAATCGAGCTCGAGAAAGCCTACTCGTCCCCGTCCTACCCGTTAGAGGACTTAAAAGAAGCCTTTCTAGTATATCTTCTAGTTTCTACCCCTAAGGGGGTAGGGGGAAATACAACCTCGAAAGAATTTCCGGCAGCTTTTCTATCCCTACTTTAATAAGTTAAAGAAATAGCAGCTTTAATAGGGGTAGAACTAGAAGGACCGAATGTAGTACCCTTATTAAGGGCTAGCCTCTGCCTAAAGGACCGGTTTTCGGACTTTAGACTTACCCCTATCTAAGATAGAGTCTATAGAGCTTTTACAGCCGGGAGACTGTTTAAACCCTAAGAAAAGAAGAAGGTCTATAAAAGAGCTCTCCTAGAACCGCCTTAGACTTAGTCATAGCTGCAAAACCATCTATATAAAGAGCAGTTTATTTAGGCCTAGAAAGACCACCTAGCCTTACACGCAGAGATAGGTTCCTTCTAGGAAGCCTTATAGGCTATAGCAAGGGGCCACTAGGTCCTAGGCTGTAAATAGGTCTTTATTTACAAAACAGACAAACACAGGTACCTTTAGAAGTGCAAAGCTCGCCTAGTGGTCTATAGAAATAAATAGGAGAAAGGGGACCTTCTAACAAGAGCTATAACCTTAGCCGGGATGTCTTTTAGGGCTCTAATAGCTATAGCAGCCGAGTACGACCTCGAATTAGACTAAATAGATACGGTAAACGCCTTTATAAACTGCCCCTTAGACGAGGACGAAGTCGTCTATATACGGATACCCCCTAGGTTTTAAAAGGAAGGTAGGATTATACGGCTCCGGAAGGCCCTATACGGTCTACGTAGGTCTTCCCTCCTCTAGCAATAGCACCTTACATTGTCTCTCGAGACCCTAGGCTTTAAAAGGGTTCCTTAAGAGCCTTGTGTTATAATAAAAGGAGCTATAATCGTCTTCTTTTATATAGACGATATTATCTAGGCCTACCGAAAGGAAGACTAATAGATAGCCGAGGAGGCAAAGTAAGGTCTATAGGAAAGATATAAGATAACCCTTCTAAGAGAACTAAAATAGTTTCTAGGCATTCGAATTCTACGAAATAGAAGCCAACGGACGATCTAGTTAACATAGGATGCCTATATAAATAAGGTAGCTTATAAGTTTCTACTAGACTAGCTATAATAAAGAGCTCCGGCTACTCCGATGCTAGAAGAAGAGCTTCTACTATCTCTATCGACCTTCCACGCAATAGAATAAGGAAAGCACGCTTACCTCTAGAAGGTCGGGTTACTACTATTTGCAGCAATTTCGACTAGGATCGATATAGCCTTTACGGTCTCCCGGCTAGCCCGGTATAACTAGAATCCCTCTGTAAAGCACTAGGAGGCAGTAGACCGAGCTATTCTCTACCTTTACTCGACTAGAAGCCACGGACTACGCCTAGGAGGGCATAAGCAGAAAGGGGCTAAGATATTCCTCTATTCTAGCGATGCCCCCTTTGCCGATAACTTAGTCGACCGGAAAAGCTCTTAGGGATATATTATGTCTCTATTTAGAGGCTGTATAGCCTAGAAAGCGTCTAAATAGGCTATAGTTATAACGTCGAGCATAGAAGCAGAAATGCTCGCTCTTTTAGAGGCAGTAAAGGAGGCTATTTTCCTTAGCCGGTTGCTTACGTCTTTATAGCTTTAGATTCCGACCCCTTTAGTCCTAGAGTGTGATAACACTTAGACTATTAGGTTGTTTATAGAAGAAAACAATAAGCTATTAACTAGGCTTAGGCACGTTAATATTTATTAGCACTAGCTACGATAGGAGGTCTAGTAGGGACTTATCTCGCTCCGGTAGATCCTAATAGCAGAGATAAAGGCTGATAGGCTTATAAAGGCCCTTCCTAAGCAAAGACTAGCTGTATTCTTATAGTAGGTTAGGCTAAAAGATAATAGAGAAAGAATCCGACTAAAGGCCCGCTAAGAGGACCTTCGAGAAGCAATACTAGCCAGCAGGCTAGCTAGGTGCGAGGCAGCCGAACAGCAGTAGGGCGACTCTCCCTCTGTCTAGTAGGTCCTAAAAACCGCCTAGGGGAATAACCTTAGGATAGAACCCCTAACTTATCGGGCAAGGAGTTTAATCTGGTTTCTAGAACTTAAGGAGTTAGTCTATTATCTATAGAGCTCTTAGGGGGTGACTACCTATTCTACGGTCTTAGGCGGTAAGTAGGGCTATAAGTGTCCTCCCTAGCTAACTATACAACTAAAGTCCTAGACCTATAGATAGCTATACCTCTTTTAAAGGGGGCAGGCTATAGCTAAGGGGGTGTGTTGCGAAGCTAGGCTAGGATTTATAAGACTTAGGTAGCCTAGGCGAGCTCTCGACCTAAAGGACCACCCGGGGGACTACTAGCGGCCCGTGCATCACTATACGGCCTATAGGGCACCCGAAGCTAGTTGGAAAAGGGGCTTAGAAAAGGGGCGAAAAGAGGCTTAAGAAAACAGGGCTTTGGAAAAAGGCGTAGGAAAAAGGCTAGGAAAAAGGCTGGGCAGGAAAAAGGAAACAGGGGGCTGTGTCTTAAACTCAGACATTTAGGTGGAACGCTAAAGGGGGCTACTGATTTAGGAGGGATAGGACTGCCTATAAAAGAGGGCAGTCCCCCTTAGTAAGGCAGGGAGAGGTTAGAGATCAATCAATCACTTCTACACTACATTTCCTACCTACACAAGATTTAAACAGCTCTATATAGACTGTCTGCGTCTTCGACCCCCTTTTCAGTCTTTGACTTCTATATACACAGCGTATATCTCTCTTCTCGAGACTTTATATAATAGTTTAGCCGGGTATTCTCCTCGCAACTTATAAAAGGTCGTTATTATCTAGTCTATATAGTAATAAACGTAATTGACTTCCGTATTAAAATATCTCTTAATTATATCGTATGCCTTTCTAAATATCGTTATCTAGTTAATATATTAAATCTAATAGGTTTACGTACGTCCGGCGAGGATCTTAAGGAATAAAGCATAGAATTAACTTAGTTTAATTTATAGGTTATAGCATAAGTTTATAAAAACCTAAAGTTTATCGTTAAGTAAGTTATATAGTTCCTTAGTATAGTTCTTATCTTTTATCTAAAGCTTAATAAAGCGCTATTAGATATCTATATTAGCGATAGTATTTAGAATATTATCTAAAGGAAGTTTTATATATACCTCTAATAGAATAAGATTGGAATTATTTAGCTATTTTATAATAGACGTAGAACCTTAGTCCGTAGGATTTATAAAGAGATCTAGACGATTAAATCGGTGTAATATTAGGTAAATAGTTATACCCGGAATATTAGTGTTTAATAGCTATTATTTATATAGAACTATTAGTAGTTGCTTAGATAGAATAGTCTCCTCTATTAGATTTAAGCTAGAATTAAATAGCGGAACCGTTAGAAGTGTGTTAGACGTCTATAGTATCTCTATAATATTTATTATAGATGCTGCTTTTTCTATTAGAACTGCTTCTAATAGTTAGAAGAGGGCTATTCTAGCGGTAATAGGCGTAGAAGGATATATCGTATTTTTTATCTCTATTTTCTTTATATATTCCTCCGTGCTATCGTTAAATTTCTATGCTATTATATCTTCTATAGGCTATTCTAATAGTTTCTTAAGTGCCTATAATATTAGGAAGATCGTTAGATAAAATGCATTACTACGACCTATATATATATTCCTCTTTTCCTTATTAGAAGTTTTAGCGCTCGTTTATAGTCTACGTATGCTAGACCCTATATATTCGCTATCTATCTTTAGAAGTAGTCTTAAAAGTATAATAAGATCTCGTTTCTTTAGAAATCGATCGACGCTTAGTAGAAGGCAATAAACTTAGCGACGGATATTATAATTGCGATACTATCGTCCTCGTCGGGTTTAATATTACTATCCTAATGTTTTACGTTAATATATAAAAAAAGGGTTCGGTAGATACTTATGCCTTCTATCTATTCCCTAAGAGTCTCCTCTATTATATCGGATAAAGGACTAATAGGTCGGTATATCGAAGTTATAATATATGCTTATTTTTTACGCGGTTTATCGGTATATTCGTAGGGTTCTCTACGGAAGATTTATCGTTTCGGCGTTATTAACGCACTTTCTGCTAGTGCTACTATACTCTTCTTCTTCTAAATCGGTAATCGGTTAGCAAAAAGTTTAAAGAAGAGCTATACGTAACCCCTAAAGGCGAGCTAGACTTAGAAGGTAAAGTCTTCTTATTCTTAGCATAGTTATCCTTCTCTAAGTATATAGAATAAGATCGTCGGGCGAAAGCCGTTCGATAAAGATCTATAATACGTTCGAAGGATATAGAACTATCTCGTCTACCTTACTATCTATAATTAAGCCTTATAATCACTAATTAGTATAAGTAGGTATCTTAAATATAAATGCAAATATAGGTCTAATAGTCTTATTAGAATTATTAATACCTATCTAGCTAAGGATTATACTACCTTCTTATAGATAAGACGGGAGAAAGGTCGGGGCTTCCTTCCTAAAAGCCTCGGTAGCTAAGAATAGAAAGGGATCCGTAAATAGAATATATAGACGGATGCGTTAGTTAGGGAGACCTTCCGCAGACGGATGCGTCTATCGGGACGACCGTAGAAGTCTATAGAAGGAAGTGGAATTCCATCTATAGAATTCTATCTATAGAATTAACCTTAAAAGGGAAGTAGAATTCCATTTATAGAATTCACCTTAAAAGGGAAGTCCTTCTACCGTAGAATTCTATCTATAGAATTCACCTTAGAATAGAAGCCCTTCTACCGTATAATTCCATTGATAATTCCTATAATATATACTATTACATTTTTTATATTAATGTTTTTATAGGAATAAGGGATATCCGTTCTTTAGGCACGATTGCAATCTACGTGATTAAATAGATTACGTGCGGGCAACGCCTCTATAGATGCGCTATTAACTATACGATGCATCGTATGCATCGGGGACCTTAGTAATAGCGTTACTAACTCGGCTGCCCTTACGATGATTAAGTTATTAACTGAATCGCCCTTATAGGCATAGCCCCGACGTCGCACCGAGGGCTCGCAAAGGGCCGGCTTTAGACCCTAATAATATACGCGTTTATAGCCTATATAAAAGGGCTATTCGTCGCCCTTTAGTTAATAGAATTATATAGACTAATCCAGCTAGTTTATAACCCTCTTGTTTGTTTAACTAACTAATACTAATTAGTGATTAAACGATTAATTATAGATTAGTAAGGTAGAAGAGATAGAGCCTAATCGTCGAAAGTGCACCGGATCTTTATTCCTTAAGATTCTATTCCCTATACCTAGAGACGATCCTTTATGCTAAGAATAAGGAACCTGCGCGAGTTAGAGCCGACGAAGCTATTATAATACAGCTAGCTCTCGGTAGCCGCCGATAAGTCCCTTCCTAGCTCTTACTTAATCCCGTCTCGCTTTAAGAAGAAGAAGAGTTACGTTAAGCAATAGTGCGTTAACAACGTAAGATAACCTTTATAATAACCCTCGCGATCTCCTTTAACAATAACTATGTGTTTTATTTAATTACACTATATTAAACCCTATCGATAACCCTAACGCTCCCGGTCCCGTACTAAAAGCAACTAAGCCTAGGGATAACCCCCTTCCTTATTGGCTAGAAGGCATCGGCATCTTCGGTTTATACTATAATAAAGCTAATATTGCATTCTAGGAGATAGACGTTACCTACGATAATATAAATAAGAAGGCAGTCACGACCTATATAGCCCGGTTTATTATTATTAATATCGGCTTAACTATTTATAGATACGAGCTAGTTACGGACTTCTAAGACTACTTTAACGGGTAGATAGAGGCTATATAGAACCGGGCAGATAGGTATTTTAAGAAGGCCCTTAAATCCTTCTTACGGTCTTATAGAATCTAGACCGGCGTTAAAAACCTTAGCTATACGGCATTATTTTTAATGCTTTAGCGCTAATAGATTCCCCCGATCTAGCTTAAGGACGAACTACTACTAGACTAGTCGTCTTTCTATAACGAGCGAACCCGAGAATTCGTAAGGAATACATCCGTTGTAGCCCCGGCTGCTATAACCAACCCTCCTTCCCCGGTTGTCATAGGCATAGCCCTAACGGCACCTCTTAATGCCTTAACCCCGGCTCTTATAGCAACCTTTGCAACGGCACCGTTAATACCCGCGGCTATCCTATCTACGTGTTAGATCTTTAATCTACGGCTCGGACTAAATAGCCACGATTGTAGGTCTTAATAGGTCTAATAGGTTGCATAGCAAAAGAGGTTGTATTAATATAATAATAAAGATATGTGTATAGCCCCTATTTTCTTAAGGGGCTTGTTTTATAGGAAGTTTTCCCTAAAGCCACGTAACGGTTATGCTAACCTAATGTAGTGGCCTCTATTATATAATCTAATACACCCCCCTAGCTTCGAACCTACATCCGCGGGAGGGAAGCTAGCGTAAAGAGGTCGCTAAATAGCTTAAATCCGATGAGTTTTTAATCCTCGTTCTATCGTTAAGCTATCGGGTCGGGATATCATTAATCCCTGCCCGTTTATTCCTACGTCTAAGCGCCTTAGAGAGTACGGCTTCTTAAGCTCTTACACCTCTTCTTAATCCTTCGAGGACCCCTCGTACTAACTATCTTCCTTCTTAGCTCTCTACGCCTAATCGAGCTCTAGAGCCTTAAAGCGTGGCTATAGCTCGGACGCCGCTATGCGTAGCCTCTTTAAGCCCTAGGTCCGTCGTCTACGTAACGTCGTCGTAGGGCGTAAAACACACATCGAGAGTACGACTTTAATAGCTCTTACACCTCTTAATCTTCCTATACTATATAATTGTCGGTTTATATCGCTTCGTCGGTCGATTTAGGGAGCTCTCGATCGGCGAGGCGTTATAAGATATCGTAGAGGCCGATTTATTCGATAAAGGCCTTAAAGGAGGGCCCTTAAAGCGCTTTTATAAGGCCGTCTGCTATTATCTTCGCGGTAGGAGTATACTTAACTTCGATAGTCTCGTTGAGGACCTCCTAACGAAGCTAGTAGTTGTGGATATCTATATAGCGAAGCTTTGTCTATAGAGTCGCGACTTCGGCCGTAATTAGTCGGATAGTCTAAGTGTTATTATATTAAATGCGAATTTAGGAGTTATTAAAGGAGACGTCGAGCTCTTTAATAAGCCTGCTTACGTAGATCGACTCCTTTGCTGCTTATAATAGAGCTAGAAGCTCCGCCTCTATCGTTAAATTTATAATAGTATCCTATTTATTAGCTCTCTAGCCGATTAAGCCTCCGAATAGCTTTATAGCAAATGCCTAAGAGCTCTTGCGATTAGTATTATTAGCGAAAGAGGCGTTACTTACTACCTTAAAGTCGTTGCTACCCCCTAGACGAAGCGTAAGTCTACGAGTGTAGTATAAATAGCAGATAACTTAATCGATAGCTTCTTTATAGTTCGGTCTAGGGTTAGTATTATATTTATAGAGTTTAAATATAGCAAACGCGATATAAGGTCGGGTGATAACCGCCGTATATAGTATAGAGCCTACGTTTACTTAGTAAGACTATATCTCGTAGTGTTTAGCGATCTATTTATAGGGAAAGATATCGTTTACTCCTATCGGTGTATTAAATAACCTACGCTTCTTCGATAGTCGGTAGATCTTATTAATATAGGCGGCTTATAATAGCTAAATATAGCCCTATTTGCGATTATATAGAATCTTAATACCGAGGAACTATTATAGGCTTTTACCGCCTATAAGCTTATACTTTCCTTAGAGCTAATTCTAAAGCGATTTAGCCCTCTCTTAATCCTTCTTATAATATGCAAACACGATGTTATCTATATAGAAGAAGACAATAATGCCGTTAAACATTAAGCAGTAAGGTTCGTACGGTACTAACTAAAAACCTATCTCCCGGAGCGTTAACGTAAGTTCGCGATGCTATAGAAGAGGGGATTTCCGCAGTCCGTAGAGTGCCTTATCGAGCCTAAGCACGATCGAGTGTTTCCTATATCCTAGAGGTATCTTTATATAGATAATCTCGTTGAGGGTAGCGTTAACGAAGGCGTTAATAGCGTTATACTATATTAGCTTAAGATCGAACCTTACCGCGATCGTTATAAGTGTCCGAAAGCTCCGTCCCGCGAGAGTAGCTGCGTAGGTCTCTTGCCTATTTCTAAGCTATTAATCTCCTTATATAACTAATCTCGCCTTATATTTAGAGAGTCTCCCGTATTTATCTATCTTATATACGTATACCTATATATAGTTAAGCACTTCGCCTTTCTTTATAAGTATTTTATAGTCGACTTTAGTCTATAACCTTATTTCCTTATAGCTCTAAAGATATAATCGCTCCGCCTCCTCGAAGTAAGGGCCGAGTAGATAGTGTTTAAGCTATCTATAATATATTAGCATAGCGGGAAGGTCTCGCCGATGCACCTACCTTTTTAGGATTAAGCGGTTGAGGTAAGCCTTATCCTTAAATCGTAGCGTATTAGTGTCTCTCGAGGTCGGTGCGGCTTAAGTGCTTACTATAAATGCCGAGTGCTAGTAGGCGTGTTTTTAATTATACTACGGAGGGGATTGTTCCTAAGCTTTTAGCTTATATAGGCTTATTTTTAGTGCTACGGAGGGGTTCGCTCCTTATTTATATAGACTTAATAATAATACTACGGAGGGGTTTACTCCTTATATATATAGACTTAATAAAGATGCTACGGAGGGGTTTACTCCTTATGTATATAGACTTATGTTTATATACGGCAAAGGAAGTATTCCCGCTTAGAAGGCTATTCGCGAGGGTTTATGATTTTCTCTCTATAGTTTTATCGACTAGTTAGCGAGATATAATTAGATTGCAGCTATAAATAGGGCCGCCGGGGGAGTGTTTAGAGGAGTAGGTAGAGGCTTAAATCTAGCTTCTATATACTGCTTCGTGCTCTCTCGGTTATTCTTAGGCGCTATTACGTAGTCTATATCGTCTTCTTAGCTCGCCGCGTATGCTAGGTTTATATCTTCGTAAACGAGAATATCGTTAAAGACTTAATCATTAAGTACCTATAGCGCGTTAATTCGGTTATTATCGGGAAGACTGATATTCCTTAGGGCTAGGGCTAGCTCTTTAAGGTTGCTCTCCTTAACGCTATCGGCAAGACTCTTAAAGGTTCTATCGAAAATCTCCCGCTCGTTAAACGCAACGTCTCGTATAGTAATAACTTTTCCTTTAGTAAGCACTTATACGCGGTAGATGTTAGATAATATATATCCTACTAGAAAGCCTACCTAAGCTCGTAGGTCGAGCTTCTTAAGGCGTTGTCTCTTTTCCTAAGCTATAATAGTTATCGCAAACACTTTATACCCGTAGGCATAAAAATGTTATTACGTAGGCTTCCTACCGGTTAGTCTTTCGTAAGGGCTTTCCTACTTATAACTATACTTTAGTATACGGTTATAAAGATATACTACTAACTTATATATCTCTTGCTAAAGTTGCGTTAGAAGTTTGCCTCGCATTGCCCGCGATTTATCCTTAATTATACCCCCTAAGCGCTCGGCGCTACTATTTTAGTCCTATATATATAAGGCTAAAGGCTCGATTTTAAAGAGTCTCGCCTTAAGGAAAGCTTCTACTACTAGCTTCTAACGAGTAATCTTATTATTACATTCGATAGTCTTAGTATAGAACTAGTATTAATGCGTAAGGTAGTTAAGGCCGGACTTAAGGGCCGCGATGATAGTTTCTATAAGGCGGTCCTATAGGTAGAAATCCTATACGAAGCCGCTCGCCCTATCTATTAAGAGCATTAGTAAATTATAACCTTTATTATTAGGCATAAAGTTATAGAAGTTAATTGTAATTCTCTCGCCTACGACGCTTTTATCTTAAGGAGCTCGTCGTATTATCCGCTTTGCTTTAGCGGTGCTATAGTTATCGCATTAAGTCGTTATAATGTGTTATAGTACCACATTACATAACATAGTACATAGTGATATACCACGTGACATATAGTCCTATATATAAACGAGCCCTTAGCCTCTATAGTTCTTCTCCTCTTTATAGAACAATAAGGTTATCTAGCTATCACCTAGTGCTATAACAGTTTATTCTATCTCCTATTGCGCCCCGTCGCGATCCCTAGCTTTATAAACACAGTCCTAGCAGCTCTATTACCTTATCCATCCCTTTAGTCGTCGCGACCCGAGCGTAACCCCTAAGAAATCATTCCCCTAAGCCCCTAAGCCCCTAAGAATTTTTCCCTAGCCTATAGAAACCTATATAGCCTATAGAAACTTTTTTATAGTCCCCGATAAACACCCCTTAGACTAGATACTCCTCCTTCCTCCTTATAGCGGATATACCTATAGCCTTTAACGCTACGGGCGACGGTCTAAAAGCCCTTACTAAAGAGTTTATTAGTGAATTTCCTTAGATCGCCTAAGCGATTAAGAGGTTCGATAACGTAGTCCCGGTCGCTAATACGTAGGAGACCTAGGAAAACCTATAGAGCTTAGATACCCGATATATTCTTATATATATCGAGGAGAGTCTTCGCTCCCTTCGCGTAGCGGAGGCCTCTTAGGTTAACCGAAATGCTTAGTTAAAGGAACGTATAACTATACGAGATTAGCTCCTAGCTACAAAGGATTAGCTCTTAGCCACGAATGAGCAACTTCTTAAGGCTAAAGACCTTATAATCTTAACTATAAAGATATTATAGTCTTAGACAATAACCCTAGTATAGTCGTTAGGAAAACGAAAGACGGTAGATCCTCCGATCTTTACTAAGAAAAGGTCTACCTCCGATCGTTAACGTAAGTATAAGGCCTAGGAACTTAAGATATAAGGTATCTTCCTCCGCGATAGTATATAGTTCGACTTAGATAGCGCCCGCCTCCTTTATATTAGCGATAGGCTTAGTAAACGGGCCTACGACTTCGTTAAAGATAGGATAGCTATTATTATAGCTAACCTATCCGAGAAAGAGAAGTAGGAAGAGCCTACTACGATAACGCTCCTTATAGCTTTAGGCAGGCAGTATAAGGTTCTAGACTTAACGTAAGCCGCTAAAAACATCCTCGACAATTTCCCTTAAGGCGATAAGAACTATTAGATCTAAAAGGCAGACCTTAACGCCTATATACGTAAGGTAAGGAAGATAAAGGAATAGTAAGTCGACCTCCTCTAGAAGTTTATATCGAAAGATATAAGCGATCTTATTAAGAATATATAGACTAAGATCCCTAATACCGTCTATAAGAAGTAGTTAGCATAGATAGATATCTTTATAAAGAACCTCGCTAACTATACTTATCGTTAGAAGCTCGAGAAGAATGCCGTCCCCCGTTCGTAGTTCCCGCCGACGCTTACACCTGCCCTTACTTCGACCGCCTTAGCCTAACCCTTATATAGTAACCCTATAGACCTCAACCGGCTTTCCGATACTAAACGATAATTTAAGATCGATAATAAACTCTATATAGCTTACGGAGAGCCTAGACACTAGAAGGAGGCTTATAACCTAGCTAAGATAGCGAATCCGCTTCTAATGCCCTTACGTTAAGGTAGTCCTTAGTTTTAAGGCTAAGGCGCCCCCTCCCCCGGCTTCGGCCGAGGATCTTAAGGCGCCCGCGGCGGCGGGTATAGCTAAGGCTAGCTCGTCCGTACGGCCGACTACGAATAAGGCCGTATCCTTAGGGAAGAAGATACGGATCTATAAGGCGAGCGGCCGGCGTTAAGGCTACTGCTAAAAGATATACCCTTAGAGTAAGTCGCTCCTAAGGGTTATATATAGGGGAGGATAAGAGGATTAGGTCGTTACTCTTAGATAGAACGGATCTTCGGATTAGTTCGTCGAATAGTAATAAAAAGTTAATCCTTCTCTACACTCGTCTCTCCTCTACGCATAACCTTTAGTCCCCTTACTACGTTAATACGTTATCCCTTATAGACTTTAGCTATACTACCGCAGCATTCGCCGATCTTTACGCTATCGTATAGAAATATAACGTTACTATAAAAAAGCTCCTTAAACCTCGACCGCTTCGACTAGCCGACGGTATACCTTTAATATAGATAACGGACTACTTTATAGCCTAAATAACTATTAGCAAGCATATAGAACTTATGCTCTTCTTCGTTACGAATCTATTACCCTTTACCCTAATTATCTTAGGTATCCCTTAGCTTTAGGAATATAAACTAACTATACTTTAGAAATCTCTTTAAGTCCGCTTCGATTCCGATTACTATATAAAATACTACCTGCCTTTAAGCATAATAGCCGAGGATAGGATAGCTCTTTAGACTCCTATTACTCCCGCGCCTAAAGGGCATTAGTTACGTCGAAAAGTATATTTTTCTAACGTCGTAGAGATTTAAACTACCCTAACGTTTACCCTAAAATAAAAGGTCTTTATAACGATAGAAGACGTGCCGGAAATTCCCTTTCGGTAGGAAGAGACTAATATCCTAAAAGACTAAACCGTCCTACTAGGAAGTTATATATCTATAGACTCGTCTACTAAGGAATATCTACCTAAGTAGGCATCGTACCCCTTAAACCCCGGCTAGCCGATTCGATATCCCTTATATAGGATATAGCTATTCGCCTAAGAAACCGCCCGCTTAATATCCCCGATTAGCCCTCCGGACTCCCTTAAGATTAAGCCTTTAAGGCTACTCCGCCGTAGACTATTTTAGTAGCTCGCCTACTCCTTATTCGTCTTACCGCCGGCTATCGCTACGTTCCCGCCCGATAGGGCTAGACGAGACGCCCCCGCCGGCGTATACGATAGGAAGATTAAATACCCTTAGATATAAACGATATCTACTATATACGAGTAGTTAACTTTATTTAATTCTAAAAATAGGATAGTATCTAAGCGATACGAATTAATATATTTAAATTAGCTAAGCTAGTCGAGGAAGGAGAAAATCTACGACTCCTTAACGAACTCTTAGTAGGCCTAGTTAAAGTCCTAGAACTATCTAAAACCTCTTTCTAACGCGTTATTACTAAAGCTATATAATAGAGGTAGCTTAAGCCGCCTTCCTTAAACGTTTTTATAATTTTCTTTAGACGAACCTCCGCGATATAGCTAATTCCGAATCTTTATTTCGGAGGGTTAACGAAGCTAACGTAGAAAAATTCCTCCGAGTAAAACCGGAAGTTTTAGAGGCAGATATCCTAAAGAAACTCCTAAAAGAGTTCTAGGATAAGCTTCCTTATTTCCTTCTAAAGAATACGAACGAGCTCCACTTATACCGCCCCTAGGATTATAAGATCGAACTTACACCTAGCAAATAAGCTCTATACTATAGAAATCGGCCTATATTACCTATAAAACTCTACTGCATTAAGAAGTAGATTAACGATATGCTTAATAAAGGCTTTATTTAAGAGTCTTCTTCTCTAGCCGCGGTATTACTAATCCTCGCTTATAAACTAAGCGGTAGTATCTATATCTATTATAACTACCGAGGTTTAAATTAGGTTATAGTTAAGAATCGATATCCCTTACCTTTAATCCGCGAAATATTAGATTCTCTCTACGACGCTAAGTTTTATATAAAGCTAGACGTAATTGCTGTATTTAACCGTATTCGAATCGCTAAGGGTTATAAGTGGCTTATAGTATTTATTATACGCTTCGGACTATTCGAGATGCTAGTTACCCCCTTCGGCCTTTATAACGCACCGTCGACCTTCTAGAACTACATTAATCACGTGCTTTATAATGCCCTCGATAACTTCTATATAGTATATCTTAATAACGTACTAGTCTTTTTAAAGACTAGGGCGGAATATAAGAACTATATGCGAATAGTTATCTAACGCCTAAGCAACGTAGGGCTTTAAATCGACATCGGGAAGTTAGAGTTTTATATAACGAAGACTAAGTATCTTAGACTAATTATTTCGACATCTAGCATACGTATAGACCCCGAGAAGGTACGTATAATCACGGCTTAGAATACCCTAACTTTAGTAAAAGAACTCTAGTAGTTTCTTAGGTTTATAAACTTCTACCGCTGTTTTATTAAAGGATACTTTAGTATTATCTCCCTAATAACTACGCTACTTCGAAAAGATTCCCGTTAGTCTTAGGGACCTAAATAAGCTACCGCGTTTAAGGCCCTTAAACTTGCTTTTACTATTGCCTTAGTCTTAGCCTATTTTAACTACTTAATAAAAACAGTTATTAAAACTAACGCCTCGAATTCAGCCTTAGGAGGAGTC
This sequence comes from Ophiocordyceps sinensis, assembly GCA_012934285.1. Lineage (NCBI taxonomy): Eukaryota > Fungi > Ascomycota > Sordariomycetes > Hypocreales > Ophiocordycipitaceae > Ophiocordyceps > Ophiocordyceps sinensis. Next base: position 9,117,300 of record JAAVMX010000004.1, on the reverse strand, counting down.
CTTTTATAGACCGGAGACGACGGATATCTTTACCCTATTGCGTTTTTTTCGTTAAAGCATACTACCCTTAAGTATAACTATAAGATCTATAATAAAGAGCTATTAGCAATTATTAAAGCGCTTAAGGAATAGCGCTTAGAACTCTAAAGGACTACCGAGGCGTTCGACGTTATTATAGACTATAAGAATCTTTAGACGTTTATATCTATAAAGCAACTTAACTAACGATAAGTGCGATAGGCCGAGTTCTTTTCTTAGTTTAACTTTATAATTATATACCGCTTAGGCAATAAGGCAATCCTCCCTAACGCTTTTAGCAAGCTCCCCGGCGATAGACTAGCTACCGTAGACGACGACCGACTCCTCTATCGTAATTAAGTAATTATCCCTAAAGAGAAAATCGACCTAACTATCCTAAAGGAACTCTACCTATCCCTATACCTTAAAGGAGGACCTCGACGCAATCGCCGCCCTTAGACTAAACGTAGTTAGTAAATTACTTAATAAGCTTATCTATAAGGCATATTAATAAGATAATCTCGCCTAAGATATCGTAGCGATACTCTAGGACCTATACGCTCGACGCTAGCTAAAGTATATTCGGAAGCTTTTACGTTACGATATATCCGAATATTAATTAATTAATAGACGTATTTATTTACGCGACCGGCTCTTCGTCTTTAATACCCCGGATCTCCGCCTTAAAGTCGTTTATCGATCCTACGGCAGTAGCCTAATAGGATACTTAAGGAAGGTAAAAACCCTTAATCTATTAAACCGAATATACTAATAGCCGAGAATTTCTTACTTCGCCGCTACGTTCGTTAAAGATTATACTCTCTATCTTTAGACTAAGACCCCCCGCTCGTCTCCCCCCGGATTCCTAAAACCCCTCGCTCTACCGGTCTAGCTATAGGATATATTAATTAATTATATTATAATACTCCTTAAGTATACCTAAAACGGGAAGACTTACGAGAATATACTTACAATAGTTAATAGGCTTATAAAGATAAGATATTCTATTCTTATTAATAGTCTTTTTATAAAAGAACTAATTAACTCCTTTAGTAATACGCTAGATCTCGTCTATTGTGTTTAGCAGAGGATATACGTGCTTCTTCGTATAGTTGTTAAGGATACGATAGTCGGCGTAAATACGCTAAATGACTTAGCTATAGGCGTTATGCTAAAGGCCTATAAGTGCCTTTTTCAGTGTTAACAATAGGGGCGAAGCCTAGGGGCTAATAGACTTCCGGATGATAGAGCCCTTATGTTTCTCGACGAAGTCCCTAATAGCTTACGCTTATAAGGGACTATACCGTCGTAGGCTTTACCGAATAGGCGTAGCGTCGCCTATATTAATCCGGTGGACTATTCGAGCTAATTTATTACTACGGCGAAGAGCAGGATTAAAGCATTCGGGGAACTAGGCGAGATACTAGTCTATATAGATCTTAGCCTAGTCCGGGGTAGTCTTATAGAAACGCGTAGTAAAGACCGGCTTTATTAAGGATGCGAATGCTGCTTCCTAATTATAGTCTACCGCTAAAGCATTATCGCTAGCGGTGAAAGTAGTATCGTCGTAATCCTTAACGGTAGAGTAGACCTACGACTTCCGAGGTCGTAGCATAGGCTGGTTTAGGAGGCGGTAGAGGCGAATTGCGCCGTTATCCTTATAAGAGAGACCTAAGGTATAAAAAAGAGAGCGGCTAAGGGTTAAGGAGCCGGGGAATATGCCGTTAGGGACGACACTATAAGAGATAGTAACTAAGACGGTCTAGCCGTCGTCGTATAGCTACTATACCGAAATAAGGGTATTATCGCGGACGCTAGGCCTTAGGATTCCTCCGATTCCCTTTATCGTAGAGGAGACTTAAGAAGGGTATAGGGCGAGCTTATCGGTAAGGGAAGAAGCGACGTAATAAGAGGTCGACCCGTAGTCGAAGAACGTAGATAAAGAAATAGCTAGTAATGCCGTTAAACAAGTAAGAAAAACACTATATAGCTTACTAAAGCCTTTACGAAGAGGCTTCTCTTTAGTATTAATACTACCGCTTACTGCTATATAGTAAGCGGCATCGCTGTCTTAGTCGTAATAACCGGAATCTATTCCTTCCTATATCGCGGCGAGGATAGCCTCTATTTCGGCGTTATCCTCTTTAATCTACGAGGCGGGGTCCCGATCCTCGCCTTTAATATCGAGGACCTCGTCGTCGTAGTAAACGTATAGGCGGCTAGCGCCCGAATTACCGCGATAGCTTCCTCTACTACCTCTGCCTCAATCGCCGCCGCGTTAGGCACAGCCGCGGCTAGTGCTAGTATTGCCGCGGTTGCGCTAGCGACTGCCGAATGCCTTAGCCGCTTCGTATAACTTGCCTTTAAACTTAACGTCGCGGCCCTAAGAGGATGCGTCGTCCGAGCTATAGGCAGGGGCGGGCGTCGAAAGAAGCCTGTAATCCTTAGCCTAATAGCTAGGCTTACCGTAATTAAAATAGGTGTTACCCTAAGACGTAGCAGTAAAAGACGATAAGGCGGTATCGTTAGCGGGGTAGACTATAATATCCGTAGTTCGAGGGTTAGTAATAACGATGCCGGGCGGTATAAAGAGTATAGAGGCAGATAGTTAGGATAGGCTCGGCTTAACTATTTCTATAGTAGCCGGCTTATTCCCTATAGCCTTATTAACTCGCTAAGTCTAGTAGGGCGAGGCCTCTTGCGTACGGATAGACGTAAAGGGCTTTCTATATATATCCTCTATAAGGTAGCAGGCCTATTCGCTAGCTAATAATATTATGCGTTCGATTAACGCCGTGCTATAAAGAGTTATAATATTAAGCTTTATCTAGGTCTAAATACGTAGGAGATTATTCCGTATATGCTATACGGTAATGCTTCGCATACCTACGCTCCTTTTCTCGACATCGGGGAGGTTGTAAAACGCCTCCTTAATACGCTAGGCGAAGTTAAGGAGTGCTTCGTCCTTAACGGGGGCTAACTACACGAAGATAGCTAAAGGAGCATCGAGGGCACCGTAGTCCTAAAGAACGGTAAAAATGCCTTCGATAAAGAGCAACTAGCTTAGGTAACGAACGTTAACCTAAGAAGCAATATAGCCGAAATCCCTAGATAACTCGTTAACTATAAGAGCTAGCTATAGGTTATACGGGATCTAGCCAACGACTAGGGCAGACTAAATCTACTGCAATTTCTATAGTATAGTATAGTCCGCCCGATGTAGCTTCTACTCCTGCTTTAGGATAACCTTATTCCTATTGTTATAAACCTCTTCGTCGATCTCGCGGGCTGCTTTAGCTCGCGGCTAGATATTCTTAACGAGAGCCTCCGTAGAGGCGTTAAAAGAAGCATCGTGTAGAATATACTAAGGGCAATCGAAATTAATCCGGAGGCGGTAGCCTTATTCCTAAAGAGCAAACTAATTACTATTGCCTTCCTTAACGTACGGGAATATAATAACTTATCTTTGTTATAGGTAATCACTCTACCGCTATTACGGCTGCTGTCCCGGTTGCTGCTTTACGTAATCCTACTAGTTAGAGCGTAAGAAACGCTCTACGCTAGTTATAGTAGTAGGCGGTCGAGCAGTAGTATCTGCCGGAGGGGTGGCAGAGGCAGTCGGCGGAGTTATAGTCTATAGCGAAGAGGGCAATAGGGTAGACTTAGCAACTAGGGGAACGGGAATAAGAGCCGATAGACCACTAGGTTAAGCAGAGAGTTAAGCAAGGGACAAACGAGGCCGTGGCTGCAGAGCGGTAACTATGTCTAGGATGCGCTTAATGTCTTTACGCTAATTAAGAACCTTAGCACGTATGCTCTAGTTAAAGTCGCTCTACTTCTATAGATGCTAATTAGTCTATTTGCCGAGGTTAGCAACGCTTTTGCCTTTCTTAGGCTCTAGCTTCTGCTCTTACTCCTGCTCCTAAGAGCTAGGGCCCGCTACGGTAGACTTACGGGTACGAGTCTCGTAAAGCAATTAGCTCGTTGCCTCGTCGTTAGAACGGGGAAAGCCCGGGGGGAATGCTCCTACGATATTCGATATATTGATAGGTTCGGTTAGGGTAGTATTCGTTATAGAGTTGTTGCGTTGCGTTCGTTATAGGTTAGTAGGAATCCGATTTCTAAAGAGCTAAGGGTAACTCTTTAAAAATACGTATTTTTAAGGCTTTTAGTCCTCGGAATAGCTGCATAAAGACCTTATGGCTTCGCGTTGCGTGGTTATAAGGAAGCTACGTTAAGGTTATATTCTATGTGTTAATTAATTATCTAGAGGTTGTAGGCGCGTAGGGTTTTTAGGGAAAACCCTGTGCGGTGCGCTGACTAATGCGCCCACACTAATAGGATCCTTAATAGTAGAAGAGCGAGAGCTAAGGGAATCCTATGTTAATCGACCTAAAGGTAGGCCCTTATAATATAAAGGAAGGAAAGAAAACAAAGCTCGAGGTTAGAAAGCCTATACGCGCGGAGATAAATTGTATTTATTAATTATATCTATTATTATCTAGGTAGAGGGGACGAGGCGAGGAAGGTAGTATAGAACGTAGGGCGAGGCTTAGCCGGGTTTACGGCGTAGAAGGACTTAAGGTCGTCCTAGCATCCGTCGAGGCATAAGGAATCCTCCTACGTAAGGGGGCTATAACGCTACTAAATGCGATATTAAATCTTCCTTAACGTATACTAACGTTGCGCGAGGATAGAGGAGAATTCCTACTTAAAGTACGCGTCGTTATCGTCGTTACCATCCGGGGAAAGCAGGATGCCTCCGTTAGAAGGCCGGATATTTAGGTCGGCTTAGCCGGGCAAAAGGGGCTCTTAGGTCTAGGTAAGGAGTAAGTAGTAGAAAATAAGGTAAAGACAGCTACCCTTAAGGAGGCGGAGGAGTTAAGCCGTCTTATACGCCTTAAGGACCTTATATAGGCCCTCCCGCTTATAGTTAAGCTTCTTTATTAAGCGGAGGGTATAGATCTAACGGGTACTAAGAAAGACTATATCGTCGGGCTAGTACGTTAAGGCAAACGCCCGGCGGGCATCGGCGTGCCGGGCTTAAGTAGCCTAAGCGTCCTCGATCGCGTTATAAAGGAAGTCGGATATACGTTAGAAGCGTAAGGCAAGCGCGTCGCTACGGAGGTACTCCTTACGCTATTAAGGGGTTATATTAAGGGGGGGTAGTCCTAAGGGCTTAGTACTAAGCTTTAGGTCGAAGCCGTAGTTAGCGAAGAAAAAGGAGAGGCCGGTAGACTTAAAAACCTAGTTATTAGCGGTAAACTTAGCGAAGGGAAAGAGGTCTACCTAATCGTCTTAAAGGAAGATAGTATAGTAGCGGAGGTAGACCTTTATCTAAGCGTTCGCGATCTTAGTTTAGCTATCGGTCTAAGGGTAGTAAGCAGAACTAAGGTATAAGCGGTAGCTAAGGCGGCGGCTAAGCTACTGCTAGAAGGCGGAGACAAACTAAGTGCCTTTATTACTAACGATTAAGGTAAAGGTTCTATAAAGAGACTAAACGCGAGAAATAAACGCGTTAACGACGTCCTCGACCGTTATCGAAGGCGTTAGGACGTAGTAGTATATCTTCGTAAGACGGTTAATAATAACTAAGATACTAAAGAATTTAACGCTATAACGGCGGTAGACGGGAAGGTCTATAACGAAATTAATAAAGATATCGGTCTAAAGGGCAAAAGGGATGCTTAAAGGTTAAAGAAGGCCCTAAGGGGCGGAATAAGGGGACTTAGCGCGGAGGCAGACGTAGTAGTTACGAACGAAGCTAGAAATAGACTTATATATACTAGGCTAAACGTAGGTTTAGCGGTAGAGGCTCGCGGTCTTAATACGCCTAAGGTAGCTAGCTAGTAGGGAAGTATAGGTGCGGATTAAGATCTAGAGGATAAGGGCGTCGTTAGGGGGGACGAATAACCGGCCTTAAAAGTAGAACCGGTCTTAGGCCTTTAAGAGGGCGGACTTTAGGATTAAGCGGAGAAATACGCGAAGAGAACTAAGCTAACGGAGCTAAGGAGACCGAAAAGCCGCGCGAATATCGGCGATAAGTAGAGAGGAGAAATAAGCCCGGTCGATAAAGTCGTCGATCGGCTTAAAGGCGTTAAAGGTATAAAGGATAAGGCAGTCGGAGTCGTTAGAATTATATTTATTAATTATATTTATAGATAAATCAGACTCCTTAAACCCGTTAGGGAGTAAGGAGGCATCGACCTTAAACTATAAAAGGATAATTTAGTAACGATAGTCGATCCTTTCGTTAACGCGGTCGGTTAATATTACGGGATCTGCCTAGACATCTATTCTAGGCAAAACACCTCTACAAGCACGCTATATACAACTAGCAATGCCACTTATTTATTCTACCGTAGAAGACATTTAGAATCCTACCGTAGAAGACATTTAGAATTCTGCCGTAGAAGACATTTGGAATTCCACCCTAAAAGACATTTAGAATTCTACCCTAGAAGACATTTGGAATTCCACCGTAGAAGATATTAGAATTCTACCGTAGAAGACATTGGAATTCTACCGTAGAAGACATTGGAATTCCACTGTGGAAGACATTGGAATTCCGCCGTAGAAGACATTGGAATTCCGCCGTAGAAGATATTGGAATTCCGCCGTAGAAGACATTAGAATTCCACCGTAGAATGACTATAGTATTTAGACGATAGGTTCCCCGGACTAGGAAAGGGGGACAAGCTTTTTATAATTAGGTATTTACCTAGATCATTTAGATTCACCTTATGCTTGTTCCTATAAACGACCGGTATCTAGTCCGTGTCTGCCCTCGTAGAGATCCTATTTCTATTGCATAGGGACATGCATATTAGTTAAAGAGGTAAGGCGGGAACCGGGGAGTCGGCTTAAGGCGTTAAGGAGGGTAGCTTAAGAGTTAGGCTAAAAGACGATCTTAAAGTTAAAGCGACTTAGGAACTCGGGCTAGCGGGCCTGCCGTTAGTTAAAGAGCTTCGTAGTTATAAAATACTAAAGGTTCTTATAGTCTAAAGCGATCTTAAACTTAGGTAGGCCTTTAAGCTTAAGGCGCTATTCCTTAAGGGACTTTACGATCGCGAGGAGTTCTTTATCGTAGATCTTATAGTTATACTCTTAGGCGGAGTGTTTCGACGAGAAGAACGCGATAGGGTAATAGCAGACGTCGTTAGAGAGCTATATTAGCACGCCCTTAACGGCTTAGTCAGAAGTATTAGTCTAAACTATAGTCTTTCGAGAGGGGTTAAAGTATGCGAGGACTAAGGCGGCGGTAAAGGCATGCTTAAGGGCTCCGAAGGCATAGGCGTAGGCGGGGGACTTTATCTAAGGGGTAGAGTTCTTAGTAAAGGCGTTTAAGGGGTTCGTAAGCTTAAAGAAGCCGCGGATAAAACGCCGATAAAAATTAGCGAACCTTAAGAAACGCCGGAGGTCTTTTATAAAGGAGGGGGCTAGCTAGTTAAGGACTACGTAGACCTTTTTAGGATCTATACGTATGCCTTTATCCGAGATAATTAGGCTAAGGTACTTAGTCTTAGTGATATAGAAATCGCACTTATCGACGTCGAGCTACGGACGTAGACCTAGTGCTCCTCCTATATAGTAGAGAAGATTAAGATATTATCTAAGTAAGCGGAATAAAAATCATTAAGGATATCGTATAAGGCTATATTAATAAAGCTCTAGAAGTAGGACGGCGCGTTAGAGAGACTAAAGGGTATAACGCAATACTTAAAAAGCCTATACTATATAGCGAAAGCCGTTTTCTATTTATAGCCCTCGGCGATGCGAAGGCGATTAAACGCTATAATAACGTTAATCTTAGTAAAGAACTTCGCCTTCTTAATTTAGGCGAAGGTATTATAGACTAAGGGCAAAGGGAAGCGGTTCTTAATTATAGCCTTATTTAGGCTATAGTAATCGACGTAGAAATAGACGCCGCCGCTAGGCTTATAAGCGAGTATAATAAAAGCGGCGGTAATAAAGGTCGAACGGCGAATAAAGCCTTTCTTAAGCTACTCGTTAACGTAAGCGCGGATAATATAGTTCTCGGCTTTACTAAAAGAGCGGGGGCGGGTATAAAAGGGTTATATTCCCTGCTTAAGGTTAATCTAAGTATCTACGGCGCGGTAAAGGGCGAGCTTATCGGCCTTACTTTAGAGCTATATATAGATTATATAGTAAAGCTCCTTAAGAACCTTAGCCTAAAGCTTATCGAGAGTATAAAGGACTTTATCGTATTTTAAAAAGAACTTAGCGATATTATTAAGTAAAACCTTATTAAGGAAGATTTTATTAAAGTAGTTATCGACGAAGTCGTAAAGGCGGGGGTTAAGTCGGGCTTTAGCGGTATTAAGATTAATAGACTTAGATAGAACGGCTTAATAGAGTTCTTTAAGGATCTTTTAGTCGATAGGAGGTAAAGGCTTAGTAGGTAAGGGTTTAGTAGCTAAGGCTTTAATCGTAGTTTAGGAAGTCGTAACGGAGGGCTAGTAGTAGTATACTATTATAGCGGCTACGTTAAGTATCTAGATAAAGAACGTAAGGTCGCTTAAAGGGATTATAAAAGGGCGGGGTCTTAACGCTTAATGCTTAGGTTAAGGAGCCGGGTAGCGGGAGCTAGTACCTTAACGTATAGGCTAAAGGTAGGGAGGGCGGACGTAACGGCGGGGGTAAAGGGTATTTAAAGGGTTAGAGTTATAGCTAAAGTCGAGGTCGGTCTAGCGGGAGGAGTCTAGGTAAATAGGTTTACTTACGTCGGGAGTATCTTTAAGAGACGTCGGGAGGCAGGGGGGAAAATAAAGCGATAAAGGAATAAACTTAAGGGTATTAAAAAAGCGGACGGTATAGCTAGAAGCCTAAAGGGCAAAAGGCGAAGATAAGGCAAAGGGCTTACCCCCGTCGTTAGAGTTAGCGATAAAAGGGGGCAAGGGGGGAACGAATTATATTTATAAATTATATTCCTTTAAAGGCAGGAAAAAGAATAATAAAAGCGGCCGGGAGGCTCGGGATAAGATAAAGCTAAAGGTCCGAAAGGTAAGAAGCGAGGTAGAATAAGGATTAAAAGGAGAGGGAGTTATCGCACTAGCTAATAATAAGGTTATAGCGGCGTAGCTAAAGGAGGCTAAGAATAACCTTATAGCTAAGCTTCGTAAGGAAGAAGTAGATAGACTTAGTATAAGCGCTAACTTAGGCGATTAAGTAAGCGTAATAGGTAATAGCGCCGGACTTATAGTCGCTACTATCGGCGAGAGAGAGCCGGCGAGGAAACTTAAGCTAGCGGATAGGGAGGGTAAGGCGGTATATAGTCTAAGCGTATATAAAGGTAAATCCGGAATAACTAAGAGTCTTACTATTTGCATAGCACGAAATCTCTATTTGCATAGTAAGATAGGTAGACCCTTACTCTTTCTATACGTACCCCGCGCGCCTATGTCCCGCCACTAAAATCCAGTGCCGGTACATAGCAATTAAGAGAGCCGCGCAAATCGTGCGAAAAACACTAGTCTACGAAGTACGAAGATCACGATTATTAAGTCACGAAGCATATATTAAGGAGCCGCGCACGCAGCAGAGGGCACGTAGCAGAGGGCACGCAGCAGGGCACGCAGCAAGGCACGCAGCAGAGCACGCAGCAGAGGGCGCGCAGCCGGGAGCCGGGCACGAAGCATACATCAAGCCGCACACACAGTAGAGGCACGCAGCAGAAGGCACGCAGCAGGGCACGCAGCAGGGCACGCAGCAGAAGGCACGCAGCAGAAGGCGCGCAGCCGGGAGCCGGGCACGAAGCATACATTAAGGAGCCGCACACACAGCAGAGGCACGCAGCAGAAGGCACGCAGCAGAAGGCACGCAGTAGGGCACGCAGCCGGGCACAAAGCATACATTAAGGAGCCGCACATACAGTAGAGGGCACGCAGTAGAGGGCACGCAGTAGAGCACGCAGTAGGGCACGCAGCAGGGCACGCAGCCGGGCACGAATCATACATTAAGGAGCCGCACATACAGCAAAGGGCACGCAGCAAGGCACGCAGCAGAAGGCACACAGTAGGGCACGCAGCCGGGCACAAAGCATACATTAAGGAGCCGCACATACAGCAGAGGGCACGCAGCAAGGCACGCAGCAAGGCACGCAGCAAGGCACGCAGCAAGGCACGCAGCAAGGCACGCAGCAAGGCACGCAGCAAGGCACGCAGCAAGGCACGCAGCAAGGCACGCAGCAGAGGGCGCACAGCAGGGCACGGAGCAGGGCACGCAGTAGAGGGCACCTGCTATAGCTGTTGAATTAACTAAATTAAGGCTATATACGATTTGCGCGGCCCTCTTAATTGCTATATACCTATACGGAAAATTTAGTGGCGGGACATAGGCGCGCGGGGTACGTATAGAAAGAGTAAGGGTTTAGGTATCTTACTATGCAAATAGAGATTTCGTGCTATGCAAATAGTAAGACTTATAACTAAAGTCGACTAAAGCACTTACGGCAACGTTAGTAGGCATAAGGGGGAAGGGTAATAGTAAAGCACGAGGCTATATTCCTACCGGGAGATAAAGGTCCTCCTTTATATTAAATAAAGCTATAAAATTAAAAACCGAAAGCTTTATCGCGTAATAAAGCGAAAGAGCTAGGCGTTTCCTTAAGGGGGGGAAGCGCTAGAGGTAAGGGTAAGAGAGTCGGTAACCTCGCCCTTAATAAAGCCTTATTTAATCGCCCGGACGTTAAGCCGGGGAAAGGGCGCGAGGAAGCGTAGGGCGGGAGTACCGCCGCCTTAGCCGCGACCTTAGCTAGCACCCTTCTTAAGATAGGTCTAGGCTATATAGGTCGGGGTTACCGGGGCGGCGTAATAGAGATAGAGACGGTTTATAAACCGTTATTACTTCTTAACGTCCGTAAGACTAGCCTAAAACGCGTTAAGGTCTATCGGGTCGCTAGTAGGCGTAGAAGCGGCGGGGCTAGCGGACCTAATAGGGGTAAAGGGGGGAATAGTCTAAGGCTAGACAAGCCTTTCATAGGCTTAAATACGCTTATAGTTCTCCTAAAAGGCGGCGTAAAGCTTAGCCTAGATATAGAAGTCGTCGGTATTAGGGCTAAGGACTTAAAGAGCGGCGGTATTAGCGAGCTCGTTAATAACCTTTTAATAAAGGTAGCTAACGTAAGCGCTTTTATTATAATTAAGGTCGGCCTATAGCTAGGTAAACCGCGAGAAGAAATCCGGCTAAGAGGTGCCTTTTATAGCTAGGGTATTAAATTCCGCCTTAGACTAAGCGCGGTGGTTTACGGTACTAAAGATAGAGGCGAGCTCGTAGATAAAGGAGTTAAAGGACTAAAAGCGCTACTACTTAAAGAGGGTATTATCGCGGATATAGTAGGGGATGCTAGCGGCGATAGAAATAGCCCGGCCGGAAAGTCGGCCGATTATATAGACGACTTAGTCCCTATCGGTAGGGAATATATAAAGGTCGGAGGCGATCTTAAGGGATATACCGTCGCGCTAGACGTAGAAGGCGTCTTAGCGTTACTTTTAAGTGCCGATATCGCCGAAAAAGTATTTAAAGTTAGCGAAGCGGGCATAAGGACTTATAGTAAGAAGGGCAAAGGCAGCCTAAAAGGCGGTAAGGTAGGCGAAGGCGGCGTTAGACTAATTAAGCTAGTCTTAAAGTCCCTTTATATACTACCGGTAGCCGAGGGCCTCTTTACGGGCGGTAGTAGTAGAGGTAGCGGCCTTAAGGAAACTAGACTTAAAAAAGACGAGAGATTAAGTTAAATCGGTATACTAGAGTAAATTTATCTAAAGGTCGGCGAAGATAAATAAAGCGACGGAGGAACCTTAGAGAATAGAGGCTAGGTAAAGGAAGGCGGCGAGGGCGTTAAGCTAAAGGACGTCTTAAAAGGGAACGCCTACCGGAGGGCTAGGTAAAAAGGAGAGGGAGGGGGTAGAAATAGGAGTAGCTATTATAGCGGCGGGAAAAAGGGGTAGCGGCGGGAAAAGGGGCTAGAAAAATCTATAAGAGCGTGGAAAAGAAGCGGAAAAGGGCGTAATAAGATAAAAAACGAAGGCAGGCGTATAGGTTAAGCTAAAGGGACTAAAGAATCGTAAAGGCTCGGCGGAAGGGTAAAAGAATAGTAGATTAAACTATTATAGGACGAGCTTAAGGGGGGTATATAACTATTATTAATCTACGAAGGAGCGCAGCTATAGACTAAGTCTAAGGGTCTATATATACGATATAGAGGTTACGTAGGATAATATATAATACAACCTAATACTATAATAATAATACTTCGTAAGGATTCTAGCGGATAAGACATAGTTCCGCCCTTCGGGCCGCTATATGCGATGTCTCGAGACGAGTTACTTATATTAAAGAAAACACTACGCGGCGTTTTAGACAAAGGGTTTATTTATGCTAGCTCTTCTAACGCCGCCGCTTTAGTGCTCTTCGCGTGTAAACCCGGAGGAGGACTACGTTTCTACGTAGACTACTAAGCACTTAACGCAATAATACGACCGGACCGCTACCCGCTTCCGCTTATTAAGGATATACTCCGTAATATCGCTAAAGCGAAGTAGTTTACTAAGTTAGATATCTATTAAGCGTTCTATAAGGTGCGAATTACGGAAGGTAATAAGTAGAAGACCGCGTTCCGCACTCGCTATAGGCTTTTCGAATAGATAGTAATACCGTTTAGGCTTATAAGGGCTCCCGGCACCTTCTAACGGTATATTAATAGCATTCTTCGTGAATTTCTAACTAAGTTCGCTTCCGCCTATATTAATAATATTCTTATCTATATAAGCGGTAGCCTAGAGGATTATATAGACAAAGTGCGGAAGGTGCTAGACCGGCTCTCTAAGCATAGGCTATACCTCGACCTTAATAAATACGAATTTAGCGTCCGCTAGGTTAAATACCTTAGATTTATTATTATCGCGGGCGTTAGTATATAGGCGGACCCCGTTAAGATTTAGGCTATTCGAGACTAAATAGCCCTAACTTCGCAAAAGGGTGTGCGGAGTTTCTTAGGATTTACAAACTACTATTAGATTTTTATTCGTTAATTTTCTTATATCGTTAGTCCGCTTATAGCCCTTACCGGCAAAAGGGTGGCCTTTTATTAAGGCGCTATATAGGCAAAGGCGTTCTAAACGTTAAAGGACCTATTTTTGTAAGCCTTAGTGCTATTATAGTAAGACTTTAATTATCCCGTAATACTTAAGGCGAACTATAGTAGATTCGCACTTAAAGGTATGCTTTCGCAAGAGGTAGACGGCTAACGCCGCCCTATAGCTTTTTACTCCCGTAAGCTTACCTCCGCCGAACGGAACTACGCTATCTACGATAAGGAAATGCTCGCTATAATTAGCTATTTAAAGCAATAGTAAGTAGAGCCCTATAGCTATAAGAACTTTAAGATCCTTATAGACTATCGCAACCTTAAGTATTTTATAACTCGACGTTATCTCTCTAAGCGATAGGCCCGCTAGGCGGAATACCTTTCGCGGTTCTATTTCCGGATTAAATACCGACCTAGAAAAAAGGCTATAGTGCTAGATACTCTATCCTAAAGAGATTAAAATCGGCCTTCTAATAAAGATTATAATGCGCGAAAGCTTTAAATACTCCTAGAGGAGGCGCTACGTATATATCTTAAAGCAACGCTTATTAGTGCGGACGGCGTAGTCTTAGTTAATAGTAAGGGCGATAAGGATAAAGACGATAGCGAGGAGGATAATAATTCGTCTTTTAATTCGGAAAGTAAGGGGGTAATCGAAGAAGACGTAGAGCCCGATACTTAGGAAGCGGACCTCGTAAGGGCTACGACCTAGGACGACCTTAACGCGTAGGACGCGGAGCTAACTACTAATATAGGCCTTAACCGACGGATTTTTTAGGACGAGGAGCTTTAGCATATATAGGACCGCTTAGCAGCTTAAGACGTTACCTACGGGAGCGTGCGCCTCGTCGTAAAGGCAAGAGCACGACGATTCGACCTTAAGCTTAACCTTAAGGTATAGGTAGCCGACTGCTATATAGACCTACGTAAGCACCTACGGTTCCGCGGACGGCTTTACGTTCTTAGTTCCTCTATAACTATAGAGGCCGTAGTAAGAGACGCTCCCCTAGAGCTAGAAGAAGGGAACGCGCTTTAAGGATAGCTTATTTAAATAGTATATAACGCTAGCGTCGTCGGCTACCTTAGCCGCGAAGGAATAATTGCCGCTATATCCCGCGACTTTTATTAGCCGCTTCTTTAGCTATACGTTAGACGATTCCTCCGTAACTATAATATCTACGGGCGTATAAAGATTTAGCATACGCTTAAGAAAAGGCTGCTTAAATCGCTTCCTATGCCGGACCGGTTCTATACGTATATTTAAATAGACTTTATTATAGACCTCCCCTTTATAGAGAGCGGCAACCGCAATCTTTAGGTAATTAAAGACCGTCTAAGTAAGGAAGTTATATTAAAACCTATGCTCTTTATAGAAGAGGAGATTTACGTTAAGCGCTTTCTTATATACTATATACGATACTATTAGTAGCTAACGTTAATTATAAGCGATAAGGGCTTAAATTAGATAAGCCGCTTTTAGTAGCACTTATATCGGCTGCTATAGATTATATAGCTGCTAAGTATAGTATATTATCTATAAACCGATAGGGGGCTAGAACGGCTTAACTAAGAAGTTTAAGCTTACCTTTAGCGCGTTATCGACCGTAACTAAAGAGACTAGGATAAATAGCTCCCTATAGCGTAAATAGCGCTTAACAAGAGGAATTACTCTTTAATTAGTATATCCCCTTTCTTCGCACTATATAGGTATAAACTAGTATCCCTATTTCCTATCGCTATAGATATAGCAGTAGAAAAGCCGTCTAGCAATAGCCTAAAGGGGCGCGTAGCCTCCTTTATATAGCGACTTAAGTAGGTCTCGGACTTCTATTAGTCGTTAATAGCCTTAGTAGCGTAAGACTAAGAGCGGTATACTAATAAACGGCGGGAACCTATAGAGCGATTTACGGTAGGTAATAAAGTTTAGGTAGACCTATAGAACTATATATCCTTAAGGCCGAAGAAGAAGCTCGATTAGTTATACGTAAAATTTACGGTTAAGAGAGTGCTAAGCCTATAAGCCGTCGAGCTAAAGGGATTGCCTAATAGGATTTACTTTAATTTTAACGTAGACCTCCTTCGTCGCGTAGTAGTAGATCCGATGCCTAGCTAAGTAATAGCGGACCTATAGCCTCCTATAATCTTAATAGAGGGAGAAGAAAAGTTTTTAGTAAAGGAAATTCTTACCGTACGATAGAAGAAAGTCGGCCGCGGCAGTAGGCGCGAGGTCTTTATAAGGTGGTAAAGGTACTAAGACCTAACGTAGTACCTAGCAGCGGACTTCGCAAATATAGAAGCGCTCGATCGCTTCGAAGAGCGCTTTAGGGCTATTAGAGAAAACGACGGACCGCCTAACGCTACGTTACCGGCAAAGACATAACGGAAGAAGGTACGGTTTACGCTCCTTAAAGCGAGCCGCGTAGCTTAAGGCGCGGCCGGGCCTTACGTAATACGTCGTCGATTTTCGCTCGGGTAGGGTAAGGGTCTTATATAAGGGTCTTTAACTATTAGTAAGATTAGGTCTATAACCTAATCCGCATTCTTATATATAAGCGGGGGAGAGGCACGTATAGGCGGGGAAAGGGGCTCGTGCGAATAAAGGTAAAGGGCTCGTACGGATAGGGGTAAAGGGCACGTACGGACAAAGGGGTACGTACGTAGAGCTATATATCCGCATGCATAGGTATGCCTACACTTAGTTCTTTATAGATGATTTCTATACCTATATAAAAGGCAGCTAGGGACGAAGAAGCCCGTTAAGCTATAGCGTCTATATCTCGTTTAGATAGCGACCTCTATCCTTGCTTACCGATATAGAAATACTCCGCCGGAAAGTGTCTATAGCGCCGCTCCCTCTAGGGAATCTAAGAGTAATTATAAAGATCCTCCTCCTGCCCGTCGTCGCCCTCGCTTATCTATAGAAACCGAGGTATTACGCAAGCAGTCTGCCTTACTAGCTATAGAGGATAGGGACTGTAATAATCTATTAAAATAGGCCGTTTGCTACTCTAAGTTAATTAAGACACTGCCTACGGAAGGGGTTATTAAGACCTTTACTAATATAGACGTATTATATATAAAGCAAGCCTATATTCTCTTAGGCTACTTAGCCTCTAAGTCGGAGACTATCTTTAAGATTATAGATCTTCCGCCCGTAAAGGAAAAGCATCTATAGCACGCCGATACTTAGCGAAAGGGAATTCGCGCGTATCTTCGTTTTATAGGCGATCTTCTAGATAAGGAGACTCCTCTCTACGCTACGATAACTCTAGTATATCGGCTAGTTCGAGCCGAGCCTCTTAACCCGTAAATAATTAACGGAGACCCTTCTAACGGTCAATTAGAGGAACAGCCTCCTCCTCGTCCTTAAGAAATACTTCGCTTATCTAAGCAACACTCTATTCGATAATAGCATCGCCCTAATAAGCAACCCTAGGTTCTATATCATTCGCTTTAGTCTAAGTTATCTAAGTACTCGTAGGCCTTTTACTCTCGTCGATAGAAGGATTTAGATAATAATAATAATAATTCGTCTAGGTCTAATAATAGCTTTATCCGCCGCCCCCTAAAGCCCTATCCGAATCTACGTAAGCACCGCGAGGCGAGCTATACCTCCTCCTTAGCCTATAACAATAAGGCTGTTACTAAACGTCTTAAACGGGATAATATTAGTACTTTTAACCTAGATAAGCATAATCCGAAGAACCTAGGCATTATCGCTTTTAGCGATAGAAAGAATATCTATATAAACGTCTATCTCTTTACGGAGCGTCTAAGGATCTACTAGGACGAGGATCCGTTCGCCCTTTGCTTATACTACCTCTCTTTTTTAGTAGGAGGAGGTCTTATATAGTATATAAGTAAGCTTATAGCGGAATAACGCGATATCCTTAGCTCCTCCCCTTTTAGAACCTTCTATAAGTTCTTAACTAAGCGTTTTAAGCGCCCTAACGCCGATGTTTTAAAGGAACTATATAGGGAAAGGTATACGATATCTATATAGTCCTCTAGCTCTATTACTCTCGCGTAGTAGATCTAAAGAAAGGTTTTACTCGCCCGCTAACTTAAGATAGGCAAAGACGCTTAGATTATTAAGGCTATCTACCCTCTTATTGCCGTTTAGATCCCCTCGCTTCTTCTTATTCCTACGAAGAAGACCCCGATCGATAAATAGAGCTATATTATTAAGGAACGGAAGCCCCTTATTATAGCCTCCCTTAAGCTATATATCTCCGGAGACTAAGACCGTTCCCGCCGTAGTAGCTTTTCCCGTTAGGATAATAACTATTGTTAGGATAACCGTCGCCGTAATAATAGTTACCGTTAGGGTAACCGTAATCGCAGCCGTCGCGATAATCGTCGCGATAACTATCGTTAAGGTAACCGAGGCAATAACTACCGTTATAATAACCATCGGGATTAAGCCTAAGGCTATAATCGCAACCGTAGCCCCGAAGGTCGAAGCTTAGGTAATAACTATAACTAGTTAAGCTTACGCTCGTTACGTCGCGATAAGCGTTACCCTCGCTAGGACGACCGACGAGATAACCGAACGGAATACCGCCGAGGTAAATATAAGGGTAACGATAATAAGAAGAAAGTACGTTTTAAGTCGAAGTATTAAAGCGATAAAAAGACTACTCCTAGCGGCGATAAAGCTAGTAACGAGCTATACTTAAACGACTCTTAGGACGACGCGTCTTCTTACGCCTCCTTAGAAGCTAACTTCGTAGGCTATATAAACTATAAGGTAACGAGCTTAGGGGGGGGTATATAATTGTTATTAATCCACGAAGGGATATAGCTATAGACTAGATCTAAATGTCTATATATACGATATAGAGGTTACGTAGGATAATATATAATATAACCTAACACTATGATAGTATATCCCCCTTAAATCGGCGTTCGACTTAAACGCCTAAAAGGGTTAATAGGCTAATAAAAACGGAGGAAATCCGTATTAACCGGTCCTTAAAGCGGGCCTAATATAGAACGAGAGAGAAATAGAAAGAAATAAGGGGTAAAACTAGGAAACTAACGCGTGCCGTCGTAACGTAAATTGTATTAATAAATTATCCTTATTATTACTTAGGCGAAGGGGAAGATATAAGGAAGGCCGTATAAAAGGCCGGTTTAGGCTTAGTCGGGTTAAGGGCGTAAAAAGCCTTAAGGTCGTCCTAGCAGCCGTTAAGGCAGGAGGAGTCCTTTTACGTAGGGGGGCTATAACGCTATTAAACGCGATACTTAATCTTCCTAAAGGCGTACTAGCGTTACGCGAGGATAAAAGAAAACTCCTACTCGAGGTACGCGTTATCGCCGTCGTTATCGCCGGGGGAAAGGAGAACGCCGTTATCGGCGGGCCGGACGTTAAGCTCCGACTAGCCGGGCAAAGGGGGCTCTTAGGTCTTAGTAAGGAGGGAGTAATAAAAAACGGGGTAAAGGCGGCTGCCCTTAAGGAGGCGAAGAAGGCACGCCGTCTTATATACCTTAAGGACCTTATATAGGCCCTCCCGCTTATAGTCGAGCTTTTTTATAGGGCGGAGGGTCTAGATCTAGCGGGTGCTAAGGAATACTATATCGCCGGGCTAATACGCTAAGGCGGGAGTCCGCTAGGCGTCCGCGTGGCGAGCCTAAGCGGCTTAAGCATCCTCGATCGCATCGCGGAGGAAGTTAGAGATACGCTAAAGATAGGAAGCGAGCGCGTTACCGCAGAGGTATTCCTTCCGCTGCTAGGGGGTTATGCTAGGTAGGGGGGGACTAAAGGGCTTAATGCTAAGCTTCGGGTAGAAGCTATAGTTAGCGAAGAAAAGGGAGAGGCCGGTAGATTTAGAGACCTAATTATTTATAATAAACTCGGCGAAGGGGAGGAGGTCGACTTAATCGTCCTAAAGGTAGGTAGTATAATAACGAAGGTAAACCTCTATCTAAGCGTTTGCGATCTTAGTCTAACCGTCGGTCTAAGGGTAGTAGGCGGAGCTAAGGTAAAGGCGGTAACTAAGGCGACGACTAAGCTACTATTAGAAAGCCGAAATAAACTAAGTGCTACGGTCGCTAATAATAGAGCCTAGGGTACTATAGAGGGACTAAACGCGGGAAACAAACGCGTTAATAACGTCTTTAACGGTTATTAAAGGTGTTAGGACGTAGTAGCGTATCTTCGTAAGACGGTCGACGATAACAAGGATATTAGAAAACTTAACGCCGTTACGACGGTAGATAGGGAGGTCGGTAATAAAATCGACGGATATATCGGTCTATAGGGCGAAGGGAATACTTAAGGGCTAGAGCAAGCCTTAAGAGGAGGAACGAGGGGATTTAGCGCGTAGGCATATATAATAGTTCTACATAAAGCTAGAAATAGACTTATATATACCGGGCTAGATATAGGACCGGCGGTAGAGGCTAGCGGTCTTCGTACGTCTAGGGTGGCCGGCAAGGGGGGAGGTATAAGCGCGGACGAGGATCTAAAGAATTAAAGCGTCGTTAGGGGGAACGAAGAGCCGGCCTTAGAAATAGAACCGGCCCCGGACCTTAAAGAAAGCGGTCTTAGGGATCGAGCGGAAGGGGGCGCGAAGGGGGTAAGGCTAGCGGGGCTAAGGGGACTAAAGAGCCACGCGAATAGCGGAGATAAGCGGGGAGGAGGAATAAGCCCGGTCGATAAGGTTATCGATCGGCTCGGAGTCGTTAAGGGCGTAAAGGTCGAGGCAATCAGAATTATATTTATAAATTATATTTATAAACGAATCGGACTCCTTAACGGTATTAAGAGTAGTAATAATATCGGGGTAGAGGGAGGCATTAACATTAGACTTAAGGAGGATAACCTAATATCGGTGGTTAATCCTCTCGTCGGCTCGGTCGGTAAGGGAGAGAGGGCAAAAGCCGGGCAAGCGGCTAAAGGCGTCGGGGAGAATAGCTTAAGAGCCGGGCTAAAAGACGATCTTAAAATTAAAACGACTAAGGAATTCGGCCTAGCGGGCCTATTGCTAGTTAAGGAGCTTCGTAGTTATAAAATACTAAAGATTCTTATAGTCTAAGGCTATCTTAAACTTAGGTAGGCCCTCGAGCTTAAAGCGCTACTCCTCGAGAGATTTTATAATCGCGAGGAGCTCCTTATTATAGATCTCGTAATTATACTCTAAAGTAGAGTATTTCGACGAGAAGAAGGCAACCGGATGATAACGACTATCGTTAAGGAGCTATATTAGCATACCCCCGGCGGCTTAGTTAAAAGCATCTATCTAAACTATAGTCTTACGATAAGGGTCGAAGTATGCGAGGACTAAGGCGGTAGTAAAGGCGTGCTTAAAGGCTTCGAAGGCGTAAGCATAGGCGGGAGACTAAATCTAAGGGGTAGAGTTCTTAGTAAGGGCGTTTAAAGGGTTTATAAGCCTAAAAAAGCCGCGAATAAAACGCCGATAAAAATTAGCGAATCCTAAGAAGCGCTAGAGGTCTTTAATAAAGGAGAGGGCAGGCTAGTCTAAGACCGCACGAACCTTATTAAGGTCTATACGAATGCCTTTATCTAAGATAATTAGGCCGAGGTACTTAGTCTTAGTAACGTAGAAGTTGTACTTATCTACGTTAAGCTAAAGGCCGGCGGCATTAAGGCGCTTAAGAACGGTACTAACGTAGGCCTAGTGCTCCTCCTACGTCTCCGAGAAGATTAAGACATTGTTTAAATAGGTAGAGTAGAACTTATTAAGGATACTATAAAAGGCCGTATTAATAAAACTCTAGAAGTAGGATAAAGAGGCGGTAAGGCTAAAGGGAGTAATATAATACTTAAAAAGCCTGTATTATATAGCGAATACGGTCTTTTACTTATATCCTTCGGTAATATAAAGGCGATTAAACGCCGTAATAACGTCGATCTTAGTGAAAAACTTCGCCTTTTAGATATAAGCGAGAGTATCGTAGATAAAAGGTAAGGGAAAACGGTTCTTAATTAAAGCCTTATTTAAGCCGCGATAGTTAACGTAAAAACAGACGCCCCCGCCCGGCTTATAGGTAAATATAACGGGGGTAATAGCAGGGGAGGTAGAGCGGCGGATAAAGCCTTTCCTAAGCTGCTTATTAACGTACGCGCGGACGATCCGGTTCTCGGCTTCGCTAAAGGGGCAAAGGTAGGTATAAGGAGGCTATATTCCCTCCTTAAGGTTAATTTAAGTATTAACGGTATAGTAAAGGGCGAGCTTATCGGCCTCGATTTTAAGCTATATATAGATTATATAGTAGAGCTCTTTAAGGACCTTAGCCTAAAGCTCGTCGAGCGTATAAGAGACTTTCTCTTACTTCTTAAAGAATTTAGCGATATCGTTAAGGGAGATCTTATTAAGGCAGATCTTATCGAGGTAATTATCGACGAAGTCGTAAAAGCGGGGGTTAAGGCAGGCTTTCGCGTCCTTAGCGTTTATATATCTAATTAAGACGGCCTAATAGAAGTCCTTAAGGATATCTTAGTCGATAGGTAGCGGGGGCTTAGTAAGTAAAGGCTTAGCGGTAAAGGCCTTAATCGAGGTCTAAGAGGTTTAGACTCTAGGCTATTAGTAGAATATTACTATCGCGTCGACGTCGAGTATCCGGACGTTAAACGCTAAGTCGTCGGGGGACGAGAAGCGGAAGGGCTAAGGTCTAATAACCTTACGACTTAGCCGTAATATAGGACGGCGGTAGCTAGCGGTCTTATAGATAAGATAAAGGCGGGGAGGTCGAATATAGCGGTGAGGGTAGAAGGTAGCCGGGGAGTTAGAGTCGTAGCCGGAGTCGGAGTCGGCGTTGTTAACCTAGCGGGAGGAGTCCGGATAGGCGGGTTTACCCGCGTCGGGGGCATCCTCGAAAAACGCCGAGAGAGAAAGGCTAAGAGACAGGGGAATAAACTTAAGAATATCGCTAAAGCGGACGGACTAGATAAAGGCCGGGGGATAGGCTAAGGCCGTATAAGCGGGAATAAGGATCGCAGCGGTAGGAATAAGGATCGTAGCGGTAGGGGGTTCGCCCTCGTTGTTTAAGTCTCTAATAGAGGGGGCGGTAAAGGGTTTGCCCTCGTCGTTAAAGTCTTCGACGGAAGGAGCGGGGGGAAAACGAATTATATTTATTAATTATATTCCCTCTAAAATAAGGGCGGGGGGAGCTAAGATAGGGCGGGTAAGATAGGCAAAGGTAGCCGAGAGGCCTAGGATAAGATAAGGCTAGTAGTCTAAAAGATAAGAGGCTAAATAAAAGGGGACTAAAAGGAAAAGGAGTTACCGCGCTAGCTAATAATAGGGTCGTGCTAGCGTAGCTAAAGGAGGCTAAGAATAACCTTATAGCTAAGCTTTGTAAGAAAGAAGTAGATAGACTTAGTATAAGCGCTAATCCGGGAGACTGAAAAAGCGCAATAAGTAATAGAGCCGGACTTATAGTCGCTACTATCGGCGAGAGAAAGCCGGCGTAGGAACTAAAGCTAGCGGATAGGAAGGGTAAGGCGGTATACGGTCTAAGCGTATATAAAGGCGTATCTAAAGCAGCCGGAGTCGACTAAAGCACTTATAACGATATCGGCGGATATAAGGGATAAAGGCATAAGTAAAGCACGCGGTTGTATTCCCGTAGGGAGGCAAAGATCCTCCTTAGTGTTAAACGAAGCTATAAACTTAGACACTAAGAGCTCTATCGCGCGATAAGGCGAGGGAGCTACGTATTTCCTAAGGACGGGGAAGAGGCAGGGAGGTCGTCTACCTCGCCCTCGATAAAGCCCTACTTAATAGCGCGAACCTAGTAGCGGGGGGGAGGGGGTTTAAGTAAGCGCGGGGCAGACGTATCGCTACTATAGCCACGGCCGCGGCTAGAGCCGGAACTAGCGCTAGGACTAGCGCTAGGGTTAGCGCCGGGATTAGCACCGATACCCTTATTAAGGTAGGTCTAGGCGGTATAGGTAGCGATAGCCGGCTAAGCGTAGTAGAGGCAAAGACGGTTCTCGAACCGCCGTTGCTTTTTAGCGTTAGTAAGCCGGGCCCGGAATGCATCGAGCTGCATTAGGTCACCGGCGGGAGGCACGGGTAAGGCGGGCGAGGTAAGGCCGGTGCGAGCGGGGTTGCGAGACGGCTAGAGCTAAGAACGGGCCTTAATACACTGCTAGTTATCCTAAAGCGTAGAATACATTTTAGCCTAGGCCGTAAAGTTATTATAGGCCGGGCATTCGACCTATAGAGCGGCGGCGTTAGTAAGTTCGACGGAGACCTTCGAATAAAGGTAGGCGACGCAAGCGGTATGCCGTTAAACGATAAGTCGGCTTAAAGCTAGGTAAACTTCGAATAGAAGTCCGGCTAAGAGATATTCTTTATCGATAAGGCGTTAAAGTCGGCCTCCGACTAAGCGCAGCTAAGGTCGGCGGTAAGGGCTTTAATAGTAGTATACTACTAATTAGCGGAAGGACTTATTATCGAGGACGTCTTAAGGAACGCTAGCGATAATAAAGGCGGCCCGGCTAGTAAGCCGGCTAGCCGCGTAGAGAATACGGTCCTACTCCGTAGGGTATAAAGCGGCGTCCTAACGGAGCTTAATAGTAAGGCCGTTACGCTAGGTCCGGAAAGCCTCCTAACGTTGCTTTTAGGTGCCTGAGTCGCCGGCGAACCTCTTAAGGTCGGCGATACGGGAACGGGTAAGGGCAAAGGCGGGGGTAGGGGTAGGGGCCTAGTCCTAAGCCGCGTCGCGTTCGGTTAAGACGAGGAGAAAGGATATAGCGCGGTTAAGCTAACGCTAAAGATCGGCAGCGTGCTTTTAGGCAACGGCTGCGTGCTCTTAAGCGACGAGCACTCCTATGTCTAACTTAACGTAAGCATTATTAAGGTAAGTAAGGGCCTCGATCTAAAGGGCGCGGAAGTCGGGAATAGCGTTAGCCTAAATATAGGCGAACGTGCCGAATATAGGCCGTTAGGCTCGAAGAAGGGCGGCGAGGCGGGGGTAGTAAGAAACGTACTTAGTCTAAGGCTCTAGGTCGGTAAGAGCCGGCGGGGTAATAGCTAAGGTAGCGGACGGAGGATCGGCCTTTATATAGTCGGTTATCGTAGATTATAGGGCAAAGGGTAAGGAGGGAAATCTATGCAATTCGCGTTAAGACGGCGTATCTATACCGGGAAAATTCTAATAATCGAGGAAAACTTAGTCGAAGGGGTCCGGCGAGGAGGCGGACTTACGTCGCGAAGAGGGGAGATTAGAAAAAAAAGGGGTAAGATAGCGAGATTATTAATTAAGGGCAACGGGATAAAAATAGTAGATTAAACTATAAGGGAATAAGCTTAAGGGGGGGTATATAATTATTATTAATCTATAAAGGGACACAGCTATAGACTAGATCTAAATGTCTATATATACGATATAGAGGTTACGTAGGATGATATATAATATAACCTAACACTGTGATATAAACTCTCGCTACCCTACCGAATAGGCCGGTAAGTTTAAATATAGCATTTACGATCGTACCTTCGCCCTCGCCTTTATGCTTAAGGAGTATATATACGCTAACTGCTATATATCTAAGCAGTAGCTCTATAGTAAAAAGCGCGTGCTTAAGCCTTAAACCTATAAGGTTTATAAGGCCTCTTTTTTTCTTATAACGCCCTCTCCTCTTACCTCTATCTTAGGTATAAGAAGTCCCCTCCTATTACCGTAGGGAACGTTACCGATCCTATTATTATTAAGCCTAATGCCCCCGCCGCCTTAAAGCCTATTCTTCCCGTACCTATTATTAAGGAGCTTATTTTTCACGTAGCGTCTACTACGGTACTTTAGCGGGGCATTTCTCACCCCCCCTTATTTAACAAGGGGGAAAAAGAGGGTTATATAACGTACTAGCATAACCCAGGCGTATAAAAGGGATGGGAAAGGAGGAAGCATTTAATTATACACATAAGATTAATATAATACAACTGAATTAACTTAATTTGCCCTCTTAAAGATTTAACGATTTCTCCTCGAGGACTTCTACCTATAAATTATTAAAGAAAAACGATTATTGCTATATAACTTCTACGACACTCGCGTCTAGTCGGTATTAGCATAATCAAATAATCCTAAAAATACGAAGAGACTAATCGAAATAAGTGCCCGAAAAACATAATTTAAGAGATTGCTCCTAGGTAGGATATCCTAACTTATACGGAAATCGACTAGCCGAGGCTATAACACAACTACCCTACGAATTTCTACTATTCTTCCTAACCCTTAGTATAGCGACTACTGCGCTTGCTTTAGGGTGTGTGCCCTTTCCTCCGTTAAAACTTAGAGCCTAATGCGGGGGACTCTATCTGTTTTCCGCGAGAAATCGTGGAAGGAGTCCCCGAATAACACGGCTTAGTAACGGCACCTTATAAAAGCAGCAGTAAAGGATCTAAATGAAAAGACTAAAGCAATAGGAAGAAGAACGACGAGAATGCACCCGATAAAGCTTCCGGAAGCAGCTAAGGGAGCATCCCTTACATTAGGAAAAGAGGGAGATAGCTAGAATAAACGGTAACGGTAGGGGAGCCTAGACTACCTATTCCTAGGAGCGCATTCCTGCTAAAGGTCGTCGACTTAGAGCCCGTCGGGTCCGACTTAGAAAGCGAAGTAGGATAACTCCTTCGATAAATCCGGACTACGACTCTACTTAATCCTCCTAGATTCGCCCTATTAGAATTGCCCTACGTATTAATAGAAACCTTATACCTTACTATAACTTTCTGATTCTTTATGCATTAGCAATAGCAACCTAGAAGATGACCGAAGACTCTACTATAACTCTTTCGATAGCTATACTTTACACGATTATACTATGTAAAGGAGAGCTTCTAACTATTATAAGAAGACTAGAATGCCTAGATTAAATAAAGAAGAACACACATATATACGCACACACACACACGAATAAGAAAGAAGAAAGAAAACGACGATCGGATTTAAAAAGCATTACTTTATAAGAAAAATCAGAAAAACATACATAAGACATAACTAACGATAAAAACAACGACAATATTAATATGTCTGAGACATCTAACACGACTTCTGCCTAGTAGGGGCTTCCCGCTATAGGAGAGATATCGTCGACCTCTAGAGACCACCCTGCCTTAAGGGGTAAGGCTACTGCATAGCAGCCTATGCTCGGGATTAACGAGCTATTTATAGTCATAGGTAAGACAATTGCCTAGTAGAATAACGGTCTCCTTAGAATGTTACGGCAGGGGAAACTTCCCCCTATTAGTAAGTTTAACGGTAAGAACGTAATAAAATTCATCGAGAAATTTAAGAGGGAGATATATTTTAATAGGGTTTATAAGGACGAGAAGATCGATTGGCTTAAGGGCTACGTCTCTGCTAAATAAGCTCCGACCGTAAAGATCCTTACCGACGGTCTTTTATAGGACGAGGCAAAGAAACGACTTCTTAAACACTACTATGTATACGATATTAAGCAACTTAAGACCGCTAACGATCGACTTAACTATTACAATACAAAGAGACCTTCGTCCGTCTCTAAGGTTACGGAATGGCTTAGCCTCTACTTATACCTTTAGCGTAAGGCCTAACCTAATAGATAGACCTAGGCTACCACGCAGTCGTATTTTATCTACCGCACTATGCCTAGGGATTTAATTATTAGCATCCTCGAACGTAATAAAATAACTTCGGATGCTCTCTTAAGGTTGCCCTACGAAGACATTGTTGACCTAATTAATAGCTACTTAGCCCTACGATAGGACGTTAAAAGACGGGACATAGCTTTAAAGGTGTATAATTAAAAGCTTAGGCAGACCGAGGAAGAGCAGGCGACTTCCCTTAAGGATAAGGAGGTAGGCATAATAGAGCTTCCCACCGATAAGCCTAATGCTAAACCGCCTAAGGAAAAAGCTACTACCTCTACGGAAGATATCACTAAGAAGGAAGACATTTACTAGCCGATATAAGACTTAACTAAGGCCTTTTAGGATATAACTATTAACTTAAACCGCTAGAATAAAGCTCTTATAAACCCCGTAGAGAGGGAGTTACGCCGCGTCGGTTCTAGTAGTCGAGGAAGAGGTGGTTACTACTCTAGCACGACGAATACCCTTAGATTACACTAGCCGACGAACGATAAGTTCTACGTAAACTTCGTTAGGACCTAGAGGTGCTTCTACTACGGAGAACCTAGATACTACCCGGACTAATATCCTACGCTCTAAGCTAATTATACAGCCGGCGTTATTACCTATAATTCTTCCTTAGGAGTCCTCGCCCTTAGAAGACCGAAAGACATAAGCCCGATTCCTCCTATATTAGCTAGCAAGTATATAAGGCCTAGATCTTACATTCGGAGGCTTATCGTTTATTAAGCTAACGTATGGCCTAGATGCTTTATAACTCCGCTAATTGCCTAAGTTAAAGCGTTATTTACGCCTTCTTGCTAGGATTAGATAGTAAATAAGAAAGAAATCGCTACGATAGATGCCTTTTAGAAATACTCTTATCCTTAGGAGTAGAAACCTCGCGACCTTATCGGGACCGACGTCGCGACTAAGACCTCTATGATTCGATTCTAAATGCCTTAGAAGGAAGGAGGAACGGATGATTAAATGCTTTATTCGGCTATATAAGTTAATGCCTAAGAGGCAAAAAGACGATAAGTCGATAGAGATAATATAGACTCTTAGGAGGATACGACTATAAAGACTATTCCCGTTAAGACTCTAGTCTATTATAGATATAGAACGGAACCTAGAAAGAAGTTCGATATTATAACGGACGAGATCGTCTATAATATTATATTAAAGAAGATACTAATCTCCCTATAGACCCTAGTTGAGTTTCTGCCCTTAGTTAGTTCTAAATTAGGCGCAAAATGCATCGATAAAGCCTAAGGCATTAAGACTACGTAATTCTAACACCTTAAAGAGCTAGCTACTTCTCCCCCTATTTTAAGGGCAGTCGCCGTTGAAATCCTAACCGACGACGAGGAGGAGGAAGGATTAGACCTTCTAAGTCACCTATAAGAAAAGCTATCTATAACGGTAGTGTATCTTAAAGAGCCTATCGGAGAATACTAGATCGAGCCCGAAGCTATTATATACCTACTCTACGATAAAGAGATGCCGGACCGGAAGATATATTAGTATGCTAACTATAAGGGGTCGATAAAAGTCAACGTACGTATAGTCGACTAAGGCGATAGCTAGCTATAGCGGAGACTTATCGGTGAATTCCCTATCGAAGACGACTCTAAGACTAAAGGAAAAGGGAAAAAACTACCTTAAAGCAGATAGGACGAGTATATAACGCGGCAGAAAGCTATAATAGACGAGTTTAATAGTCGGCTTGCGTGTTTCTATACGAGGACTATCGACCCGACTATATTAATAAACACGCCTTCTATCACGTACCTAATTCCTATAGTTAAACCTTAAGACGACTACGATAGAATGATTATATTTAGACTGCTATCTTCATCTTATTACCAACCGCAACTATTTAATCCTATATACTAAGAACCTCTTATAGTATTAAAGCCTCTTTTCTCGATTAAATAGACTTATTATTCGCCTTACGCTTGCTAAATAGAAGTGTTAACCTTAACTTAATAGGAACTACGATAGAGACGGACGAAGAAGAAAGGACTAGCGCTTACGCATCCCCGTAAGACGACGCCCGACTTTATAGCTAATGCGCATAACGTCTTTAGGGACTATATACGACGACTCTAGTTTAGGAGGAAGATTTAGAGACTACCACCCTTATGTCCGACGCGGTAAGCGTGTATACTTTAGACACCGTTAATATAGTTATAATGCATGCGTGGAGAAGATATTTATGCGACTTAATAGACTAGGTCTCTTAGAGCCTATAAGACCGCGTCGACCTAGACGACCTAATCTTCGAGACTATTAAAGAGGCTAGGCTCGAGCTTGCGGTAGGCCCTCGGCCTAATACGGACGCGCTTACGATATAGACTAAAACGAGTTTATAGGATTATCCTCGACCGCCTTTATCGCCCTCCTTCCCTACGCTATCCTCGGCGACTTTAGTAGCACTACTATCGGAGACGTCTAACGTGTTAGACCTTCTCCTTAGCTACGAGGAGACGTTTAGCCCGGAAGACAATAAACTAGATTACGCCTACGACGATAACTATATAATAAATAACGTCTGTTTGCTAATAGACGACTTGCCGGAGCCTAACGAGACTACGTTAGCGTAGTAGACCTTCTTAACTAACGCGATTAGTATAATAACTCCCTACCGTCTGCTAAGGCAGATGTAAGACTTACTATATGTTTAAATTAGGCTAGGAGGAAGAAAATCAAGGCCCCTTAGTGCACTTTTAGACATTAGGTCTAAAGGTAATCTCATTAGCAAGCACTACGCATAATCCTACGGCTTAAAGATTAGCACGACGAAGGCGACGACTAAGTTATACTCTAGCGCGGCTATTAAAATAGTTAAGGAGGTCGAGATAGAGTTGTATATAGGCTTAGCGTGGATGCTAATCACGTTCTTTATCGCGCTAAACTATATTCTTATTCCTCTTATTCTAGGCATGCCGTTTATCCGGACGGCCCGGGCGATATTTAATTATACTCTAAAGAACGGAGATATATATATTAGGTGTTAGATAGGAATAGTTAGAATTATCGCTCCTACGGCCGGCGCTATTAGATAGGAGGTTTCTTCCGTAGCTAATAAGAAGGTTGTCCGGACAAATGTTATTATAACTAACGGACGATATAATAAGTTCCGACCGGCCGCTTTTACTAATAACGATAAGGATTCCGACGCAGAAGGTGCTCCCAAAGATAAAGATATTAATAACGATAAGGATTCTAACGCAGAAGGTATTCCCGAACATAAGGATGCGAAAACGTTTTCTCCTATTTCTTATGCTTCGAAATATATATCTATAAAGACCTATTAACGGTTAACGGTTTCCTATCTAATTTAATCTTCGCCGACTGTCCTTACCTCGCTAGGAGGCGAGATTCTTAGTTATAGAGGAGGGATATAGCGATAGATACCTATACCTACGTTATAAGCTCTAATTAGGCAGCAACTTATTATTAATAAGGAGGATTAAGCTATTCTCTCGATTAGATCGGAAACCGCTAAGGAAATCCTAAAAGTAATAATAAACGAGACGACTATAGAGCTAAGAAAGACTATAAGAAAAACACAAAGAAAATTCCGAAAAATGCAGAAGATTTAGGTATAGACTGGAAGAAAGAAGCCTATAAAGATATACGATATACGGG
Organism: Ophiocordyceps sinensis; assembly: GCA_012934285.1. Lineage (NCBI taxonomy): Eukaryota > Fungi > Ascomycota > Sordariomycetes > Hypocreales > Ophiocordycipitaceae > Ophiocordyceps > Ophiocordyceps sinensis. The sequence goes on along the minus strand of JAAVMX010000004.1, from coordinate 9,086,934 downwards.
TTAATACGATGTTTAAAAGAAAAAGCGATAAAATTAACCCCTTAGACAATATTCCGTCTAACGGGATAGTTCCGACGGGTGATATTAATTAGAGAAAAATTAAGTGGGAAAAAGCCAAAAATAAAATTAAAGACGCTAGATACTATGATTAAATAACGGGAAAGTTTTCTAATATGGAAAAAGGGACGAGGCTTACGCTAGAACGACTTAAAGACATCTATAAGCAATTTAACAACCTCCTAACGAGATAAGAGATTGCTATCTTCGATTAAATTATGTTTAATAGGGAAGCCGCACTATTATAGAACTTTACGGAAAGAGGCAAGGTAGACCCGCTAGTCGCTCCTCCTTAGATTATTAAGACAATAGAATATAACGTATAGCAAGCATCGATAATCCCGATCCTAAGGGCAATAGAAAAGAAGGTTATCGACATCCTACGGGTTAGACTAGAAAGCGGTGTCCTTAAAGAGAGCTATAGAGCATATAGGAACCCCTTCTTCCTTATTGTAAAGAAAGACGGAGGCCTGCGACTAATTAATTCGATTACCCGAGCAAATACGGTTATAATTAAGGACGCTAATCCTCCTCTAAGTACGGATGAATTTAGCGACTACTTCTTAATATGTAAGATCCTATCGCTGCTAGACCTATTCTCTAGTTATGATTAAGTGCCCCTTAACATTAGAAGCCGAGATATAACCACCTTTGCTACCCCTTTAGGCACTCTACGTATATACACGCTGCTATAGGGAGCTACTAATTCAGTAGGACAATTCACCCGAATTATATAGAGAATCCTTAGAGACTTATTCCCTAATATTAGTAAGAACTTCGTGGACGATATAGGGGTTAAGGGACTAAAGACTACCTATAACGACGAGGAAGTTGCCCTTAGAGTTAGGAGGTATGTTTTTAAGCACTTTGTTAACCTAGACCGAGTCCTCGTTAATATCGAACTATTAGGCTATACAATAGCAGGAGGAAAATCTAAGTACTATCAAAAAGCGACTAAGATCGTGGGTTATATCTATAGGACGAACGGAAGAAGTCCTAGGGAGGCAAAGGTCATTAAGATTAAAGAATAGACTAAATGCTATAATACGACGTATATACGAGCCTTCCTTAGCATCGTGGGATACTACCGAATATAGATTAAATAGTTCGCTATTATAGCAAAGCCCTTAACCAACCTCTTAAGAAAAGAAGCACTATAGAATTAGGGCAAACTATAGAACTAGGCGATAGAGGCGCTAAAGGATGCTATTATAGACCCTATGTTGTTAGTGTCCCTAGACATCGGACCGGATAGAGGAGAAATTATCCTTATATGCGACGCTAGCCTTATTAGTTAGGGAGCTGTTTTAATGCAAATTGTCGATAGAAAACAAAGACTAGTCCGGTATAAGAGCGGCATATAGAAAAACGCCGAAGCAAAATACGATGCTACGAAAAGAGAGTGTAGAGCTATTCTTTACGCTCTACAACGGCTTAGAATGCACATTTACGGCGTATATTTCATCCTTAAGACTAATGCAAAGGTCTTAGTTAATTAATTAAAAGGCGCTATTAAAGATATGCCCGGAGCGTTGGTTACCCGCTAGATTAGTTATATTTTCCTCTTCGACTTTACGGTCCGATATATAGTCGGGAAAAAGAATAGCGTTGCTAATAGGCTCTTACGAAAGCTAGAAGGACCCTCTAATATCGTTAACAAACTATTCAAAGGCGACGTTAAAGACTTTATCGATCTATATCTTAATATAGTTTATCTAGAGGGACCTCGATATCCCTTTAAACTATAAGCAGTTATAGAGTTCCTTTAAACGATAAAGAGACTAATTGATTATAATAAATAAGCTTATAGGAGACTACGTATAAGAAGCCTAAACTACTACATCGAAGACGGAAGACTCTAGCGACTACTAAGACGGATAGACCGAGGACCTATATTAGTAGTCTCTGACTAAGCTAAGCAACGAAGAATTATAACGAAATATTACGTGTAGATAGGTTATAAGGGACGGCAAGTTACCTACGACTATATACGCAGTAGATATTAGTAGACTTCTCTTTAGAACGACGTTTGTGCGGCTATATCGATATATAAGGATTGCTAGAGCTTTACACCTACGAGACTAAGGGAATTATCTATACCTATAGCTCCTAGCTACCTAATAAGCAAGATTCACTTTAACAGCTAGTATATGCCCCTAGACTATAGATACGCTTATTTAATAGAAGCCCGAGATAACCTTACTAGATAGGTCGAAGTAATGCTAGTTAAGGAAATCACGGCTAGAGCTATAACGAAGTTTGCTTTATCCTTAATTTATAGGTATAGCGTGATGCTCTACGCTATAATTAATAGAGGACCGGAGATAAAAAAGAATTTTAAGTTCATTCTCGAAGACCTTAGCTTAAAAGTTATATAGACCTCTGCCTACAACCCGAAAGCTAACGCAGTCGTCGAATACGGCTACTAGAGGTTAATATTAGCCCTTGCGAAGATAGCTAACGAAAGAGGAAAATAGCTAAAATACCTACACTAAGCTATTCTTATAGACCGCACCGCTATCCGAAATTTATATAGTATATCGGCTTTCTATTTAATCTACGGTTAGGATCCTGTTTTACCTCTTAAAGTAGAACACCCGACTTAGCGACTTATCGACTAGGATAAGATCACTACGGAGGAGTCCCTATTCGAAGCACGCTTGCGAGTGCTTAAAAGAAAGGGGAAAGACGTAGCTAAAGCATAAGAAAGAGTCGAAAAATATAGGAAACGACTTACTATCCGGACTAACGAGGCGAATAAATATATAATGCGTAAGGACGAATTAAGACCTAGCGACTTAGTCCTCCTATTCGATGTTAGAAGATGAAATACCCTAGGGAGGCAAGCTAAACACTAGATAAGGTAGTTAGGCCTATTCCGACTAATCTCCTATACGAAGGTAGCCGGGAGCTATAGGATTAAAACGCTCGACGGTATAATACTTAATAAGACGATACCTAGCGAGCACTTAAAGAAATTCGTAAAGGACGAAATAGGATAGTAGTCTTCGTCTACGGACGGATGGTTGCTATAGGATAAATTAGACTTAGGGGGGAAAAGACAAGACGAATAGACGGACGATGTAGACGACCTGCTTCTTTTACCTAGTAGAGAAGCATTAGATTAAATAATATTAAGACCCCGAAATAAAGAAACATAAGATTAGGACTAAGGACACGAAGATAATTATATAAGAACGTGGAAAAAAGGACCCGACTAAAGGATCGAAGTACGACTTCCCTAGCTTACGAAAGATAGAAGGGATCTATACGTAGGAGCTCTAAAGCATTTAATTATAAAGGAGCAAAGAGACTATAGCAACTAAGATCGGACGAGGACGTCCTTTCTTAGTTATAGAGGAGGTTCCCGCGGAAGTAATATAGAAGGCGAAAACCCCGAAAAACGAAAAACAACGAACTAATAGGGAGTATCGACGAGACCTTAGCTAAGGTTTAAGGAGCCTATTCCCCTTAGACGTTTAGAGGGAGTCGCGGGCGTCCCTTTACCCTAACCGTTAGCCTCCTCTAAGTTTATAGCCGGCCCGAATAGGTCCGGATCGTTAAATAAAAGACGAGGAGCGTTCTAATCGCTTAGGTACTCCGGGTAGTATATTAGCCCGCTGCCTTTAGGAAGGTTGCACTCTTCTCTTCCCGTAAGACGGGAAGAGTTACTATCCCTATTTCTACCCCGGTATCTAGGCAAAAGCCGCTAGCTGTAAGTAGGAGCCTTCGACGCACTCTACACATAGTTTAAGCAAGAACTACTTAATGCGCCCTCTAAAGAGACACATTCGTGAAAGGGAAACATTACGTATTCGTTCGTAGAGGTAATCGTCGATCGATACGTTAATAGACACCTATTATATATACGAGGGTTCTTAGTCCCGAATAACGATATAAGGAAAGCCTATATATACTCGGGCCTCTTTCCCGAAAGCTAGGAAAAGAAAAATCCGCGTAGATAGGCTACCTCGGCCGGAATATAGACGATACGACGACGCCTAATAAGATTCTCGTATAAGGCCCGGTCCTAAGGTCTAAGGAAGGTATTAAGGAGGTACTCTTAAGGCTTCCTACCTTTTGTATCTAATTTAACGAAGTCCGGCGCTCGACTTAGGATCTTAAGGCGAATAACGACCTCGATATAGATCGGGAAGCCTTAGTGTCTAAGGTTATAACCGCTGCGGATAAACGTTCTTAGGCAATTATAAATCTATTGCAACTACGAATTAGCAGACGACTAAGACTTAAAGGATTAAATGGTTCGTTACTATAAAATACTTAAGGCGTCGCGGAAAGATTGTTATGCGATAGTTCTACGATAAAAGAACGCTTATTAAGAAATCTTCGGGTTTAAGAGAGGTAAGGGAAAGCTTAAGGATATCTAGAAGGCTATCGGCCTTTAAAGAAGATGCGTCGATAGGCATAGTCGCGAAAATAAGGATGCTTTAATAAAGGAAGGAAGAAGAAATAAAAGAGGGAAAAATTGCGATCGGATAAGCCTAAAGGGTAGGGAAAATAAAGATCGGATAAAGACTAATTGCGGATTAACTAGGGAAGAGAAAGGGATTTAAAGGATTATAGACGATAGAACGATTAGCTACTAAGCCTACGTGGTAAAGCCTTTAGCCTAACACCTTAGAAGACAACGCGCGCCTTAGAAGGCACTCCTTACGAGAAAAACTCTATTCTGCCTACGTATACCCGCTTTCTTCCTTTTGCAATATAGACTATTTAATCGACGAATAGCGATAGACTAGCACGTAGCAGCACTTAGCAAAGCTAATAAGCTTTTAAATATAGCGACTACCTTCTATAGAAGGCCAACCGGAGACATCGGAATGCCTCTTAAAGGCGTCTACGGGAAAGTCTATATTAAGGGAGGCGTAGGGAAGTATTATAGCCCCGACGAAGAAATAATAGTCGATTAAATAAGAGTTAAAGCCTATAATAGGAGCTAACTAATATAGTTCCTATATAGATAAAATTAGCTAGTACGACTACGGTAAACTAGGAGCGACTACGAAATAACCTAAGAGGAAGTAGAGAAGACCTATTAGTTTATATCCCCGATAAATAGGTTTTATAGGAGCAAAAGCCGTTAGTATCGATATACGAATAAGGTATATAATTTCCTCGTGCGAGTAAGCCGAAAAGAATAGGCCGAAGACGGTGGTTTAACTACGATGCTATAAGTTATTACTAAAGGGGTAAAAGGTACGGTAGCTATAATAGACCAACCTATAACAATCTGTGTGGATAAGAACTAGGTCTTAAGAAAGGCCGCGCTAGACCGTAACCTAGGCCTTTACTACAGACTTTACGAAGGAGAGGAAATGCTAATGTTTAGCTAGCTATCCTTTAATGCTGCGAATATTGTATTTAAAAGACGTTATATCGTCGGCACGGCATGCTTTACTAACGCCGAAGGCCACGATAGTATATATTAGATCGGGTTTTTATAGGATAGGCGAGAGAGCTAACTTATTATCTTTAACGCCTTGCAAAGTAGACGACGACCTTAATTATATAGGTTCTTACAAGTGTGGCGGCAGCTGCTGTATAGGACGGTATACCTATATTTATTCGCCTTTACTAGCATCCCGACGATAGAGCAAAAACTCGGTTAGGAATACGGATATCTTGCCCTTACGATGATTTAACACTAGGTAAGAGGCCTTATCGGGATCCTGTTTAAGTTCCTACTAAAGGTATACCCGGGCGTTAAGATTATATAGGATAACTACTTCTTAAAGGAGCAACCTTACTAGGTCCCCGAATTCCCTTATAGGGACTAGGGATTCTTCCTAAAAGACGAACCCGACACTTATAAAGCAAGCTTAGCACGGATAATAATAACCCTATGCGCTATAGCAGGAAACGAATTAGGGATTAAAGACCTACGCTTGCTTAGATTCAGGCCCCTCTACTAACTAAAGACCTAGATAAGAGGATTTAAATACGCACATTAAGATTAAATCTTAACATTACTAGGAGGACTATGCCCTATCGAGGGAATCCCTATAGCAAGGATCTTTGATTATTTTAGGCTTATCTATAGCGGACCCGACCTAATTAATGTCTAGTTCGTAACTGAGTTTTAATATTAAGAACGAGCAGTAGACTAACGCCTATAGATTCCTCGGGAGATTTAAAGCCTCTACAATAGACGCTAGATGTAGAGAGAACGACTTAAGGAACTCGCTATAAGCGTTATCTCCCTTTAAGCTTCGACATTAAGGGACTTATCCCTATTGTCTGAACTAAGCGGGACACTAAGCGGTATAGGAAGCGCCTTTCGAGCCTAATTCGCTAGCCTACCTTATGCTTCTCTACCTACGCTAGTCATCGATTTACCCCTACGGATGTAGGTTATCGCCCCGACCTCGCGACCGACTGTTATACCTAGCCCCCGAGCAGAGACACTTATTCCCCTTAAGCTAGGACTAGCAAAGCTAAGCACGCCTTAGAAACGTAGATAGGGAATACGGAGCGACTCTAACCGGACGACCTCTTTTAAGAAAGGAATCGCTAAGGTCCCTATTATAGGTGTCGACGGGTTAGGCATATATAAGAACTATATTAAAGATAAGCAGGGATGCAATAGCTTAAGGCGACTAGGAACGGCTGGTCTAGCGATGACCCTCGGTCTCCGGGAGTTACTAGGGAAAGCAATCAGACTATACGAAAGAGTCTAGGCGATAAAGGAGGGAGCGAACCAATTCGTCTCCTTAATTCCCCTAGGGATTATAGGAGTCGAAGCATAGACTAAGATATATAACGAGGTCGAGCGAGACTTAGCTAGACTAAGCACTTAGGATAGGAAAGATGCCCGAAACGCGAGAGCGTAGAGGAGGAAGTAAGGTTGAAAAGCCCCGACATTAGTCGCGCCCTTATTAGAGATAGAAGGGCGCTAGGGAGGATTTTAGCGGGGTATTTCTCACCCCCCCCTATTGAATAAGGGGGAAAAAGAGGGTTATACAACGTACTAGTATAACCTAGGCGTATAAAAGGGAAGGGAAAGGAGGAAGCATTTAATCATATACATAAGATTAATATAATATAACTAAATTAACTTAATTTGCCCTCTTAAAGATTTAACGATTTCTCCTTAAGGACTTCTACCTATGAATTATTAAAGAAAAACGATTATTGCCGTATGACTTCTGCAATACTCGCGTCTAGTCGGTATTAGTATGATTAAATAATCTTAAAAATACGAAGAGACTAATCGAAATAGGTGCCTGAAAAACATAATTTAAGAGATTGCTCCTAGGTAGGATATCCTAACTTACACGGAAATCGACTAGCCGAGGCTATAACACAACTACCCTACGAATTTCTGCTATTCTTCCTAACCCTTAGTATAGCGACTGCTGCGCTTGCTTTAAGGTGTGTGCCCTTTCCTCCGTTAAAGTACCCTAACTAAATTAGTATAATAGGGTAGGCAGAGTAATTATATAAGTGCCCTCTATATAGGTATAGAAATCATCTATAAAGAACTAAGTGTAAGCGCACCTATATATCCGGATATATAACTTTGCGCACGTACCCCTTTGTCCGTACGTGCCCCTTACCCCTATCCGCACGAGCCTTTTACCCTTATTCGCACGAGCCCCTTTCCCCGCCCGTACGTGCCTCTTCCCCGCTCGTATATAAGAATGCGGATTAAGTCGTAGACCTAATGTCACTAATAGTCGAAGACCCTTATATAAGACCCTTACCTTACCTAAGCGAAATTTAACGACGTGTTACGTAGGGCCCGGGCGCGCCTTAGGCTACGCGGCTCGCTTTAGGGAGCGTAAACCGCACCTTCTTCTTTGCCGGCAACGCGGCGTCGGGCGGTCTATCGTTTTCTCTAATAGCCTTAAAGCGCTTTTCGAAGTGATCGAGGGCTTCTATATTTGCGAAATCCGCTGCTAGGTGCTATATCGGGTCTTAGTACCTTTACCACCTTACGAGGACTTCGCGCCTACTGCCGCGGCCGACCTTCTTCTATTATACGGCGAGAATTTCCTCTATTAGGAACTCTTCTTCTCCCTTTACTAAGATTGCAGGAGGCTACGGGTCCGCTATTACTTAGCCGGGCATTAAATCTACTACTGCTTAGCGAAGAAGGTCTACGTTAAAATTTAGGTAAATCCCGTTAGGCAGTCCCTCTAGCTCGACGGCTTACGGGCTTAGCACTCTCTTAACCGTGAATTTTACGTATAGCTAGTCGAGCTTCTTCTTTAGCCTTAAGGATACGTAGTTCTATAGGTCTACCTAGACTTTATTACCTACCGTAAATCGCTCTACGGGTTCCCGCCGTTTATTAGTATACCGCTCTTAGTCTTACGCTGCTAAGGCTATTAACGACTAATAGAAGTCCGAGACCTACTTAAGTCGCTTTATAAAGGAGGCTATACGCCCCTCCAGGCTATTGCCGGACGGCTTTTCCGCCGCTATATCTACGGCGATAGGAAATAGGGATACTAATTCGTACCTATATAGTACGAAGAAAGGGGATATACTAATTAAAGAGTGATTTCTCCCGTTAAGCGCTATTTATGCTATAGGGAGCTACTTATCCTAGTCCCCTTAGTTATAGTCGATAACGCCCTAGAGGTAAGCCTAAACTTCTTAGTTAAGCCGTTCTAGCTCTCTATCGATTTGCGGATAATATACTATACTTAGCAGCTATATTATCTATAGCAGCCGATATAAGTGCTGCTAGAAGCGGCTTGTCTAATTTAAGTCCCTATCGCTTATAATTAACGTTAGCTACTAATAGTATTATACGTAGTATATAAGAAAGCGCTTTACGTAGATCTCTGCTTCTATAGAGGGCATAGGCTTTAATATAACCTCCTTACTTAGACGGTCTTTAATTACCTAAAGGTTACGGTTGCCGCTCTCTATAAAGGGGAGGCCTATAATAAAGTCTATCTAGATATACGTATAGAACCGGTCCGATATAAGGAGCGATTTAAGCAGCCCTTTTTTAAGCGTACGCTAAATCTTCGTACGCCTATAGATATTATAGTTATAGAGGAATCGCTTAATATATAGCTAGAGGAGCGGCTAATAGAAGTCGCGGGATACGGCGGTAACTATTCCTTCTCGGCTAAAGTAGCCGACGACGCTAGCGTCGTATACTGTTTAAATAAGCCGTCCTTAGAGCGCGTTTCCTTCCTCTAGCTCTAGGGGAGCGTCTTTTACTACGGCCTCTATAGTTATAGAGGAACTAAGAACCTAAAGCCGTCCGCGGAACCGTAGGTGCCTACATAAGTCTACGTAGCAGTCGGCTACCTATACCTTTAGGTTAAGCTTAAGGTCGAATCGTCGTGCTCTTACCTCTACGGCGCGACGCACGCTCCCGTAGGTAACGTCTTAAGCTGCTAAGCGGTCCTATATACGCTAAAGCTCCTCGTCCTAAAAAGTCCGTCGGTTAAGACCTATATTAATGGTTAGCTCCGCGTCCTACGCGTTAAGGTCGTCCCGGGTCGTAGCCGCTGCGAAGTCCGCTTCCTAAGCGTCGGGCTCCGCGTCTTCTTCGATTATCCCCTTACTCTCTAAACTAATTAACGAATTATTATCCTCCTCGCTATCGTCCTCGTCTTTATCGCCCTTATTATTAACTAAGACTACGCCGTCCGCCTTAATAAGCGTTGCTCTAAGATATATACGTAGCGCCTCCTTTAGGAGTATTTAAAGCTTTTAGGCATTATAATCTTCGCTAGAAGGCCGATCTTAGTCTTTCTAAGATAGAGCGTCCGGCACTATAGCCTCTTTTCTAAGTCGGTACTTAATCCGGAAATAGAACCGCGAAAGGTATTCCGCCTAGCGGGCCTATCGCTTAGAGAGATAACGTTAAGTTATAAAATACTTAAGGTTGCGATAGTTTATAAGGATTTCGAAGTTCTTATAGCTGCGGAGCTCCGCTTACTATTGCTTTAAATAGCTAATTATAGCGAGTATTTTATTATCGTAAATAGCGTAGTTCCGTTTCGCGGGGGTAAGCTTACGGGAGTAAAAAGCTATAGGGCGGCATTAGCCGTCTACCTCTTACGAAAGCGTGCCTCTAAGCGCGAATCTACTATAGTCCGCCTTAAGTATTACGGGATAATTAAAGTCCTACTATAGTAGTACTAGGGCTTACGAAAACAGGTCCTTAAACGTTTAGAACGCCTCTGCCTATACGGCGCCCTAATAGAAGGCTACCCTTTTGCCGGTAAGGGCTATTAGCGGACCGACGATGCGAGAAAATTAATAAATAAAAATCCGGTAGTAGTTTATAAATCCTAAGAAACTCCGCACACCCTTTTGCGAAGTAGGGCTATTTAGTCTCGAATAGCCTAAATCTTTACGGGGTCCGCCTATATACTAACGCCCGCGATAATAATAAATCCGAGGTATTTAACCCGGCGGACGCCGAATTCGCATTTATTAAGGTCGAGGTATAACCTATGCTCCGAAAGCCGGTCTAGCACCTTCCGCACTTTGTCTAAATAATCCTCTAGGCTGCCGCTTATATAGATAAGAATATTATTAATATAAGCGGAAGCGAACTCGTCTAGAAATTCGCGAAGAATACTATTAATATACCGTTAGAAGGTGCTAAAAGCCTTTATAAGCCTAAACGGTATTACTATCTATTCGAAAAGACTATAGCGAGTGCGGAACGTAGTCTTCTACTTATTACCTTCCGTGATTCGCACCTTATAGAACGCCTAATAGATATCTAACTTAGTAAACTACTTCGCTTTAGCAATATTACGGAGTATCTCCTTACTAAGCGGAAGCGGGTAGCGGTCCGGTTATATTATTACGTTAAGTGCTCGGTAGTCTACGTAGAAACGTAGTCCTCCTCTAGGTTTCCACGCGAATAGCACTAGAGCAGCGGCTTTAGAAGAGCTAGCCTAAATAAACCCTTTATCTAGAAGGCCGCGTAGTGTTTTCTTTAGTATAAGCAACTCGTCTCGAGATATCGCGTATAGCGGCTAGAAGTGCGGAACTATATCTTATCCGCGGGAATCCTTACGAAGCGGTATCGCGTAGTTAATGCCGGGCTTATATAGGTTTAATTTATCGGCCTCGCTTTTCCGAAAGAGCGGCAGTAGGTTATAGAACTACGTAGGGATTATTTAACGTAATTCGGCTTCCGTCTTCGGCTTCTTTAGTCGTAAGGCTTTTTCGATATCTACGAGGCTAACTGCGTAAATAGCAGCCGTAGTAGCTTCCAAGCTATATCGTCTACGGATTCGGTTAATTATGCCGATAAATACTAAAGCTATAACTTCTTTAGCCTCTCGAAGCTCCGTAGTATACTTAGTGTCTTTAGGCTCGTTTTTATTAATATACTATAGCTAACGCTGCGAATTTCTATACTAAAGCCTCCCTTAGTACGGCATAGAGTAAGACTCTATATAAAGAAGCTAAGGCTTTCTAAGGATTAGGTTAAATTCTAACTAAGGGATAACGTATGCTACGAGCAATTGCTTATGCCTATTAATCTCCGTAGCTATCTATACGATACCTTTAATCTTCGCCTCCTCTATTATGCTTAAGGCTTCTCGTACGTACCGAGTTCTTATATCTTTAACTAATAAACGTAGTTCTCGTGCGAATAGCTTATCGATAGCGGCGTAGCACTAGCAACCCTCGTCGATAAGAGTAGAGACGAGGTTTATATAGTTAATAATAATAGGTATTAAGGTAAGAGAAGTCTTAATACGGTTAGTTAACTCTTTTTTCTTTAGTGCTAGCGAATTAAGCTCTAGGGCCCGTCTATGCTCCGGAGCTATGCGTTTCCGTTCGCACTAATAGCGGCGGGGATATTATTATCCTCCTTAATATTAGACTTAAGAGAAGGTCGGGTAGCGCGAATTGCTATAGGCCGTTCGGCTCGCTTCGTAGGGCGAGCGGGACGATATAGGCAGTCTATAGCAAAATATCTATCCGCGCTATAGCGTACGTAAAGCCCCTCCTCTCTCCGCTTCTAAAGCTCCGCCTTCGATACCTACTTAGCTCGCTGTATAGAAGAGGAAGGCGCGCTACCTAAGGCGGCGGATAGTGTCCTCGCTCTTCTACGAGCGGGCCGCGTAGTAGATATTATAACGTCGCCTTTATAGTCTACCGTAGTATCGGGCGCGGATCTAAGCGGCGGGAGCGTTATAGCGTTCTTAGTAGTAGCTCCTCCGTTCCTATTGCTAACGCCGTTCGTGCTAGCGTGCTTTCGCAACTTCTAGAAGCTAAGGCTTTACTTATAGTTCTAAGCTACCTTCGTAAAGCGATCTACGTACTCCCGGAAGTTAGTAGGTATCTTAATTAAGATAAGCATTTCCTATAGTTACGGAGTAATCGAATTTCGCAGCTATATAAGCTTAGCGCTATCCCCTTAAACGCTATTTCCGGCGGCATAAGTAATAGTCTCCTTAAAGTCGGGAAGGAAGTCCTTAAACGTCTAGCCGTCTTTCTAAAAGAGGATCCGCAACCTATCTTACGCTTTCTCCTGCTCTTACACGTTGCCGAACGCGTAGATAAGGTAGTTAAAGAAGGCATAGGGGTCGTAAGCGCTACTAGGCCCGCTACTCTCCTAAAACCTAGAAATCCGCCGTATCTAAGGCTTAGGCAGCGTATAGAGTAGCGAATACTAAGCGGTATCGCGGCAACCGTTAAGGCCTTACTTCTCGTTAATAGTAAACTTACTATAGAGGCGATATAGGAAGAAGTAAAAAGACTCTAGCTTACTATCCTATATAGGCTACGGTAGAGGCTTCCTTTTGCCGAAAGCGGCTTTAAGGGCCGTCCTTAGGTTATCTATGCTAGCGTCCTTAGCTACGGGAGAGTTCGTCGACGTAGCCGTAGGCGTAAGTAGCGTATCCGTAGAGGTAGGCGCCGTAGATCCTATTTTAATACTAAAGACTTCTAGCAACCCCCTTCGTTTAACCGGATTAACGGCTATTTTCTATAGTAGTACTAGAAGGCGCTCCTCTTCCGCTATAGAAGGTGCGGCATCCGCCGTCGCCTTGCCTAAACGGGCTTCTGTTGTTTCCTATCGAAGGCGGGCTTCCGCGAAGGCCCGCTTATTTAGCGCCTTTTATCGCAGCTATAGCTGCTAGGACCCCTCGGCCCGTTGCTTAAAGACGTCCTCTATATCGTTGTCTAGTAAGTCTATAATAGCAGCTAGTATTACTACGCGTGCCGCTTTTATTATAGCGGCCTATCGTTCTAATTAATACGTGCCGCTATTATAAAAGCGGGACGTTATCGTATTAAATAAGTCTATAAAAAAGAGAGATAGATAATACTATAATAGGGTAGGCAGAGTAATTATATAGGTGCCCTCTATATAGGTATAGAAATCATCTATAAAGAACTAAGTATAAGCGCACCTATATATGCGGATATATAGCTCTACGCACGTACCCCTTTATCCGCACGTGCCCCTTACCCCTATCCGCACGAGCCCCTTACCCCTATTCGCACGAGCCCCTTTCCCCGCCCGCACGTGCCTCTTCCCCGCTCGTATATAAGAATGCGGATTAGGTCGTAGACCTAATCTCACTAATAGTCGAAGACCCTTACAATTAGATCCTAAAAGCTAAAGCCGAGGAGCCCTAGTAGGATTAAGATTCCCCGCCGCACTTATACTCTTATATAAGAATTAAGGTCTCTGCTTAACCCGGTAGGCAGGAAGTCTAAGTTTGCCCTAACTCTAGCTATAGTAAGCCTATAATTAATCGCGACCTTCTTTAGACTCTTAACTATACCGTCGAGAAGAAGCCTCCCGTTACTATTAACGGAGTTAACGGTCGTTCCTTTTGCGAAGACTAGGCTACGTTCTCCTTCTACGCGCGTAGTACTATAGCTAGTCCTACTGCCTAAGCAGCTATAGCTAAGTTTACTTACTCCGCCTAAGTCTCTAAAGTAAAAGCTAGCGTACTTCTTAGCAATTCCTTCCTTAAGCTATACCGAGGATCCCTTAATTATAATAAAGAGGTTATTCTTATTAAAGTGCTCGACGGGTTTAAAATCCGATTCGATATCTATAAATAGTACTACGAAGTTATTCGCCGTATTAAGGCCGTCCGAAAGACTATTATACCGCCCGGTATTACCCTTATAGTCCCTATATCTTAGAAAGAACTCCCTAAAGACCGCGCTTATACTTTCTTCGCCTTTTACGCTAACGATATTTATAGTATTATCGATGCTAAATCTCTTCTTACTATTCTTATTACTAATAGCATAAACGCTAACCTAATTATTAAGCATAAGTAGAAGCTTAGCTAAATATAAGAGTATTAAGAGTCTAGCTATTTTACCGCCCTATCTTAGAAATTAGCTATAAAGGCTCTAACACTAGCTATAGCAATCTCGCTTACTCTTAAAGCCGCTACTACGCTATCCTCCTCCGTAGGAACCGCTATTACTACTACTGCTTCTTCTATTAATTTATCGGTTAATGTTGCGAGCACCTTCCCGCTTACTTAAGAGGTCCTTAAGTGCCTATAGCTTCCCGCCCCGCCTTAGCCTATAGAAGCTCTAGCTCTAGGCACTTCTCCGACGCCTTCGCTATCCGACTCTATCTATACCTACGTTATAGCTTCTTCTATAGGACCTAGTAAGTAGTCTAAGGTTCCTAAAACCTTATAGTAGCTGCTTTTAACGTAACGGTAGCTACCGTAGCTATTAAGATAGACGCTACGGATAGAATTAAGGATCCCTTCTCTAGTCGTATTCCGTACTAAACGCACGTTTAGCGCCTATTAGAGCTTTAAGGGAAATACACTAAAGAAGGTATTTATATTTTCGACTATAGTCCCTCTTTCGTATAGTAGATTAAAAGGCTTTTTAAAAAATACTCCTAGCTTTAGCGAGATATAGGCACCGCCGTCGTAAAACCCGGAAAAGAATTAATAGTTCCCTTAATCGATAATTAGCACGAAAAACGAGTCGCTTAAAGGCCTAACCTATAAGGGCTTTAGAATAGGAAGGTTATCGACGATATATTTAACCTACTTTATAACTAAGGTCGCTTAGAGTAAGCCGACGAGCCTACGCCGTTCGTAGTACTTATCTTCGTAGTCTAGCGTATAGCCTAAGGCGAGACTAAAGGCCGAGTCGTTATTAACCTACGGGCCGTTGATAGTATTACTATCCTAGACTCCTACCCTTTGCCTTTATAAAGCTCTACTATTGCTAAGCTCTTAAGCGCCCGCTTTATTACTATATAACGCAGCTACCCGCGTAACTATAGAGCCGGGAGATAGGGATATATACACGATAGATAATACATTTTAGCTTAGGGACTATTCGGCTATTAGTCGCTAACTAGTCCCCGATAACCCCTCTCGAGGCCTAAGGGTATATCCCTAAGGCCCCGATATATCTTAAAAGAGGGGCAAGCTTTAGTCTTACTACGAGAGGGCAACCGTATTGCAATAAAGGATTATTCGTACTTTTAACTATCGTTCCTACCTTCCTAAACGTACCTTTAGTCTATCTTCTTATAATTTCTAAAGCTTCTCTTTTTTAGTTACTTAGGAGCGATAGCGCCGCGCGGTAGGCGCGTTTCCGGACGTATAGGCCGCGTAGGCCGAATAGGTCGTGCTAGCTATCGAATCGCTAGCCTATCGCCGTTACCTTACGTAACGGAACTAACATTAGAAGATAAATACACTAACTTACATAAGGGCTATAACGAGCGTCTTAGGACGCTATCACTAATTTTTTCGCTGCCTAAAGGGGCCCGATCTATCCCCTCGCGAAGTTAAACGTAAGCCGGCCCTTTACGACTTACCCCTCCGCGTATAGATGTCCTTATAGCTCTTTAAGCAAGAGCCGTAGAGCTTAAGGAGGAGAAAAGATTAAGAGATAGGATTATAGAACTTCGAGAGGAATTTTCGCAATAGGGTAACTTATTCGGCAAGGACTTATATAAACGTCGCCGATAGTTAACCGAATTAAAGGAGAGTTATAGTAAGGAAATTAAAATAAAAAACATTCTTTAGTTATTATAACCGACTAACCCTCGAAAACGTCTCGATTAAATTAGCGATCTCGAGGATGCCTTTATCGCTGCCTTACGTCGTTTTAAGCGCAATAAGAATAAAATCTTATATACCCTTAACTATATATATATAGACTATAAGGCGAGATAGAGGCGATACCTCGACGAAAAGCTCCTTATAGAGAGGGAATTGCTTCGCACTAACTAAGACAATTTTCGTAACTAGACCTTAATTTTAATTAAAGATACTGCTAATCGCGAGACTCTCTTAGCTACGCAACTATAGGAAGCACGCTAACGAGAGGGTTAATCCCCCCTCGATTTTAGTCTTTACCTAGATTCCTTTAAGCAATACCTAAAACGTCCGCTAGAAAAAACTTATATACTTTCCTTTTTTACGAAGTTACGTCCCGATCTTCGGGACTAAATCTCTTTTTATTTAGCGTCTATTTAAGACAACACTCGTAAGGAGATAGTCTAACTCGCTTAACGCTTCTAAGATGCTTTAGGAAATAAGAAGCGCCTTATAAAGCTAACTAACGATTAGTCGACCCTAACTTAAGGGGCAAGAGGCTCCCGTTCGATAGGCTATCGCCGACGTAGAGGCCGAAATAGATCTACTAATAACTATTAAGATTCCGACGCTACTAAATCGACCTTAAATAGCCGTAGAAACGGTCGTAGCAACGGCCGTAGGAACGGCCGAGGAAATAGTCGCAATAGTCGCAACGGTAGGAATAAATACGGTAGGAATAGCTATAGCAATAACTAAGGAGGAAATTCGTATAGAAACGGCGAAAGCTAATCCGGCATAGTTATTTATTAGTATTGTAAAAAAATAGGCTATATATAAGCCGATTGCTAAGCGATAGCGAGAGCTAACCGAGCCGTGGCCGATTTAAAGATAACGAAGAAGGAGGGAAACGCTTAAAAGTCGAAGTAAATGCCTCTCCTTCGACTAAGCTATAGGTAGAGGTAGTTAAGAGACTACGTGCTATTAGAAAGCTACTAGGGCGAACACCTTATAAAATTATCGTTAATCTCGATTGCGGTAGTAAAGTAGACCTAATAGATATAAACTTTGCTCGAAAATAAGGGCTACGATAGCTTCCTTTATTAACCCTTAGATTAAAGGTAGTCGGGAACACGCTTATAAGACGATATAGAGTCTAGGAAGTTTCTATCTAACTCCGAGACAGTCGCTATAGGGAAAAGACAGTTATTTACCCCTATATTAGCATCGATAATAGATTAAAACCCGACGACGTATTAGTTTTGCTTAGTATACCTATACTTTCTTAGGAATATATTTATCTCGTTCCTTTTAAGCGCGTTTAGTAGTTTAAATACTAACTTTCTAAAGTATTATTACGCTAACCGTAGAAAGTTTTACATAAGTATCGGAATAAGGCATAGGTCTATGCAGTTATACTAGACCTAAATTTTATGCTATTTCCTAATAAAGATAATAACTCGGCGAACCTTAAGCGAACGGGGGAGGAAATACCGGCGTCTCTTTTAGACTTTAAAGACGTGTTTTCTAAGCATAAGGCCGATTTATTGCTAAGGAAGAAAGGCACCGATTATACGATTGACCTATTGCCCGACTCTAAGCCACCTTTTAGACCTATCTACCGTCTTTCTTAATCCGAACTTTAGGTTCTTAAGGAGTAGTTAGATTAGTCCCTTAAGCGTAGTATTATTCGGAAATCTAAGAGTTCGGCCGGAGCTTTTATCCTTTTTGTGCCTAAGAAAGACGGCACTTTACGCCTTTATATAGACTACCGGGGGGTTAATAGCATTACCGATAAGAATCGCTACCTACTCCCCTTTATTTCGGAGATTATAGACCGTTGTTAAGGGGCTAAGTACTTTTCGAAGATTAACCTAAAAAACGCATACTAACGCATCCGGATTAAGGGAGGGGATAAATAAAAAATAGCCTTTCGTACTCGCTACGGTTACTATAAGTATTTAGTATTGCCGTTTAGATTAACTAACGCCCTTACTATATTTTAGTTATATATTAACTAAGCTCTTAAAGGCCTTATAGATACTATTTACGTCGTCTACCTTAATAATATTTTAATCTTTTCTAAGACCTACAAAGAGCATATAGAATACTTACGATAAGTCCTCGAACGACTAAGAAATACCGAGCTATTCGCTAATTTATCGAAGTGCACTTTTTATAAGTAGTCTTTAGAGTTTTTAGGATTTATTTTATCTATTAACGGAGTTATAATAGACCTAGCCCGCGTTAAGGCTATTATAAATTAGGAAGAACCTTATTCTTTCTATAATATTTAAGTTTTTCTCGGTTTTGCAAATTATTACCGACGATTTATTTTAGGATACTCTAGCATTATTGCCCCTCTTACTGCGTTATTAAAGGGGAGCGTTAAGGGAAGAAAGCCCGGACGAGTATAGCTAAATACTAGCGAATTAATAGCGTTTTACGCTGTAAAGAACGCCTTTATAATAGCCCTATTTCTCCGATACTTCGACCCTTAAAGACCGATTCGCATTAAGACTAATGCCTTAATTTTCGCAATAGCTAGCATTCTTTTATAGCCCGATAACGAAGGCTACTATTATCCGATTGCTTTCTAGTTACGGAAGTTTACTAGCCTTAAGCTTAACTACGGTACCTTTAATTAGGAGATATTTGCTATCGTTAAGTTATTTAAACACTAGCGATACTACGTCGAAAGGGCGGCGAATACCGTTAAAGTTTTATTAAATTACTAGAACCTTTAAGGCTTTATAAAGTAAGTATCCTTTAATAAAAGATAAGCACGTTAGTGTATATACCTAGCTCTTTTCGATTTTATAATTAAACACCGAGCCGGTAAATTAAATCCTGCCGATACTTTATTAAGGAAACTAGAATTTATAGGCGAAGCCCTACCGTCTATAGAGCTACTCCCGGAACTATAACAAAAGTTAGCAGTCATTCGGTAGGTGTATATAGCTATAGATTCTGCAAAAAGCGACCTTAAGACGAGTTCTTAGGTCTCTACTATCTCTAAGCTTAATAAGATGTCTTTACGTAACGAAAATGCACGAGCTCTTTAAGATTTAATCGCTTAGCATTTAGGAACGAGTCCCGCTAAGTTAGCTACCTAGGTTAAAGATATCGTTAATTACAAACAACGGTGTTAAAGATAATTAGCTAGGTTAGTAGCTCGTTGTAAAAGGGTCTATAAGAGCAATGTCTCTAAGCCCTTTTTTAAGCTCCTTAAGAGGACTTAAGCGGAAAATCCATAGACTATATAGCGAGTATAGGCCGAAAGTACCTTAGAAGAAGGGGTAAGTCTTTAGTTATTAAGCCTAAATAGACTTATTTTACATTCGGGAAAAATCGTAGTGCCCGTAGATATTGCCTTAAGGCAAGAGCTTATTTAGCTCTACTACGACGATCCCCTTATAGGATACTTTGGAATAGCCCGCACGAAAGACCTCTTATCCCGGAAATTCTTTTAAGAAGGAATAGCTCGTGATATAAATAGCTACGTGCGTTTATATTATATCTATTAAGGCGCCGTTCTAAAGCGGCATCGCCGATACGGCGCTCTTAAGTCGCTGCCTATTCCTATAAGACCTTAGGAAGAAGTCTTTATAGACTTTACTACCGGTTTTCCGGAGTTCTAGTTCGATAGTAGAGAAGTTAACGCAATACTAGTGATCGTTAACTAATACACTAAGTATAGCGTATTTCTCGCGGTCTTTAAGACAATAATAGCGCCTAAGTTAGCTAAGGCTTTTTATTATAAGATTAAGCTTATCTATAGAGTACCGAAAGGCATTATTTCCGATAGAGGATCTCTATTTATTAGTAAGTTATAGTTAGACCTTTATTATATATTACGGATAAAACGTAGGTTATCGATAGCCTTTTACCTATAAACCGACGGTTAGACCGAACGGGTGAATTAGACACTATAACACTACCTTCGGTATTACATAAATGCCGAATAGAACAACTAGCCTAAACTACTATAAGAGGCTTAGTTCGCTTGCAATAATGCGAAGAATATAACTATAGGCTTTTCGCTTAATAAGGCATTATTCGGATACTAACTAGACTACTATATCTACCTTATAGACGATACTACTAGTAGGGGAGTACCTAAAGCGAGAGCTCGTATTAGTAAATTAGTAGACTTAAGGAAAAAGCTAGAGACTTATTAGCGATAAGCTATTAAGTCGCAAAAGAAATTCTATAACCTCTATTATAAGCCACTTACCCTTAAGGTTAGGGACCTAGTAGGACTCTCTATAAAGAACTTACGCCTTAAGGACTAAAGAAGGAAGTTATTACCTAAATACATTAGACCTTTTAGGGTCCTTTAAGCTATTAGCAAGCAGGCGTACCGCCTAGCCCTACTAGAGAAATACGACCGGCTTTATAATATGTTTTACATTAGTCTTCTTAAGCCGTAGGTAGAACGGGCTACTAACTAACACCCTAGCGAATTACTGCCGATGCCTAACCTCGACGATACTAAAGGAGAATAGTCGGTCTAGTAAATTAAGGACTATAAGAAGAAGAAAGGCGTTACCTACTACTTAGTGGAATAGGAAGGTTAGCTAGCCGAATACAACGAGTAGGTTGCTTAAGACGATATAGCGAATGCCTAAGAACTTATTAACGAATACCTCGAGATACGGCTAAAGAAACAGCGGAAGTTACGTATTCCGAAATAACTTCTTTTTAGCTTACCCTAACTTTTCTATTACTACTCCGCCGCTACTTCGCCTTTATTCCTTAATATCCATACGGCAAAAGTCTCTTACTTCTATCTCGCTCGTAAACTCCGTAATAACTAAGAGATGCTTCGCCTACTCGCCTCTTCCTTAGCGACTACGCTCCTCGATTATTTCGTATAAATTATCGTATATATATTCTCGTTCTACCCGCTATAGGGTAAAACCTATATTACTAATCACTAGACGAAGCTTTTAGTCCTTATTCTCGCGTATAGCTTTCCGTCGCTCTATCGATGCCTGCCGGTATTTAAAACGACGTTTCGTGCATAAACGTTTAGCACCTAATACCCTTTATTCCTCTCGGTAGGCCGTTATTACGGCCACGAACGACGCATAGACTTAGTAGAAGATTGACTTTATCTTCTTCTTCTCCGTCTCGTCCTAAGTGATCTAAAGGTCGGCTATCTTCGTCTAAATAGCGCATAGATTAGCTATATCCCCGGATATTATTACGGGCACTTATAATTTTATTAGCGATTGCATCTCGACTTAAGGGGGAACGAAGAGCTTATAGGTTTATAGAGGTTACCGCGCGAGTTATATTAAATACATCGGCTTAATCGCGCATCCTCCTATATATAATATAGTTCGACTATTCTAGTATCGTCCTCGTTGTCGCTAAACCTTAATATACTACTATTAAGGCACTTAATATAGCATAGCTCGGTGACTTAGCACCCTTTCGCCCGGCGACGTTTTATATTCGCGGCCTTTTTGCCCTTTTTCTTAGGCGATATCCCTTTCTAGACATTCCTCTTATCGATAGTATCTCCTTTAGTATTTACCTCTATGTCTTTATCTCCGTCGTCTTTACTAGATAACGAAAATGTTTTAGACTTAACAACCGCTAGCGTTATACGCTTTACATTCGCGTAATCTTCTTAGGACTCTACTATAATAGGCTTCTTAATGCTTATAAATAGGCCCTTAAATAACTAACGATATAGTTAATCTTCGGTTTCTTCCTTTAATAAGGATATCGACTTCTCTAAAGCATCTCGCATATTTTTCTCTACGAGGAGTCGTTCTAATAGGGTGGTTTTCTCTCTATGCGTCTTCTTTAGCTTTATCTCTTCCTATGCTATCGTTACGGCATCTTTAATCGATACTCTATTAGCGGATAACTCTAGCACTCGAGCAATAACTAAAAGGCCTATCGGCTAAGTATTATCCGTCTGCTTTCCTCGCTTTTAGGGCGTCTATACCGTTGCACTTCCCGTTCGCTTAGGACCTATAGCGTTAAACTAATTCGGAATATGCTCGTCTAATTCGGAATATACGCGTTAGATTTGGAATATACTCGTCTAATTCCGAATATACTTCTCTATAAGATCTCGATATAGTTATATAATAAGAGACAAGAAGAAAAGAATCTTTATATATAAAGAGCAGCACTCTATTATAGTTCGCTAACTATATATAGGCGACTAGCCCCTTATTGTATAGTAACTATTATAACGCGCAACTAATACGATAATTATTATAATATATATAATAATAACTATCGTCGTTGATTTTAATACTACGTTTAATCCTATTTTAGTCCTATTTGCTATTACGACTTTATTCGTACCTAAAGCTATCCTAGCTTCTAAGGCGTCCACCTTAGAAGGGGGGGATAATTGTAACGCAGCTACCCGCGTAACTATAGAGCCGGGAGATAGGGATATATATACGATAGATAATGCATTTTAGCTCGGGGACTATTCGGCTATTAGTCGCTAACTAGTCCCCGACAACCCCTCTCGAGGCCTAAGGGTATATCCCTAAGGCCTTAATATATCTTAGAAGAGGGGCAAGCTTTAGTCTTGCCACGAGAGGGCAACCGTATTATAATAAAGGATTATTCGTACTTTTAACTATCGTTCCTACCTTCCTAAACGTACCTCTGGTCTGTCTTCTTACATACTGCTATCGACGCTTCCGCCTTCTTCTATTAGCTTTAAGTTAAACTTAAGCATTAAGGCAGGTTTACTATTATAAGTTATTAAGGTCTAAAGCGCTTAATAATCGCACCTATCGGCTTTCGCAATAGCCTAGCGTACGCCTAACGCTATATAGACCGAATCCTCCGCTTATACTAGGACTATAGCCGCGCGTTTATTAACGATATTATTATCTACTCCGCTATAGAAGAGGAATACTTTTAATATCTTAAAGCTATCTTTAAGCTCTTCGCATCGCTTAATTTATCTATAAGCCTTGCTAAAAGCTAGATCGGTTACCCTTCTATAGAGTTGCTCGGATTTCGTATCGACGCGTTTAGGATAAGTACTATTAAGCATAGGCTTACCGCTTCCGCTAAGCTTTTATTCCCTAATAACCTCGCCGCTCTTAAACACTATATCGGCGCTATAAGGTATATTCGCAATCTTATTCTATACTACGGCGCCTTTATCGCCCCTTTATAAGAACGTAAGATTAGTCTTCTAGCCTAAGGTTGCTTAATTAGTAAGGTTAAGAACGAGAACCTTAATAAGCGGAACTCCTATACGGGAGTTATATTATTCTAGCCGACCTTAGCCGAGCTTTTCTCCTTCGCCTCCCTTTAGAAGGAAATTACTTCTAGCCGTATAATTTACTATATAGACCTATAGAAGAGGCTATTCTATTAGATTAATGCCTCCTTATAGCGAGGCTTCGCCGCCGTCTTTTTCTACCTTTATAATAGCGCTATCTAGCAGCTAGGCTAGCTTATTCCGGTTAAAGCTATTATGCCTATCTACTTCTTCTCCCGCACCTTAACTAAAGCCGAGTAGTCCTATAGTCTATTAGAGCTAAAGGTCGCCTATCTTAACTAGGCTGCGAAGAAGATATATACTACGGTGTAATCGTTAACCCTCTTATTCGTAGTCCTTACCGACTACTCCGCGATTAAGTAGATAGTCGCTAAGCGAACCCTCGATACCTTTAGTACTAACCGAGCTAACCGCCGTTTAGTTATAGCCTCTATTTACCTCTCGGAGTACGATATCGAGGTTTATTACCTCCTTAGTAAGAAGAACTTTATTCCTAACGCCTTTAGTCGCCTACTAGCTAAGGAGTCCGATTAGCTACTTAACTATCGCCCCCCCGATTTTACTATGCTTAACGATATACTTATAGCCTCCGAGGCTATTATAGCTCTTAAAAAACGCGAGGAATTCGCCGTCGCCTACGATAATAACCCTTACTATAAGCGAATACTTTAAATAATTATAGATAGCGAGGACGCTATCGAAAGCCTTTCTACGCCCTTAGAAAGGGCTATAGCTATAGCGGCATCTACTAACGTAAGGGCATAAACGAAAGCGCAACTTAAGCGCCGCGGCATACTATTCTTTATAGTTAATAAGCTCTTATACTATAAAGGCCCGGACGGCGTTACCCAGCTATATATCCCTAACGCCTTCGTCCCGTTTATAATCTCGGCAGCTTATAACGATAAGAATTACTTTAGCGTCGTCTATATAATTAAGGACTTAGAGATATACTTAATTCACGGAGTTACTCGTTAGGTAAAGAAGCATATCGCGGCCTATAAAGCCTATTGCCTTAGCTAAATAGACCGTTAGACCCTTACCGGCAGCTATAAGCCTATTCGCCCCCCGCTACTTTTAATATAAAGCGTTGCGATAGACTTTATAACCGATATACCGCCCTCGCTATTAACAAGCTCCTTATAGTAGATTCTAGGCTTTAATATCTTTAACTAACTTCTTACGGTTATTTGCTAAACTAGTAAGAGATGCCTACTAATCCTAGGCAACGCTAAATACGGCATAAGGGACTAGACTTAAAGCCTATCCCGTTAGTTTTTCTAATTAAGGTATACTAAGAACTATTATTAGCGACCGGGATCGCAAATTTATATCCGACTTTTAGAAAGGCCTCTAAAGCGCATTCGGCACTAAGATTGCAATAACTACCGCCTACTACCTATAGGCTAACGGGCTTGCCGAACGGCGCAATTAGACCGTAAAGACCGCTTTACGGATATCCTATATCGAGGATCTTAGCCTAGATTAGAAAATAAGAATCCCCGCCCTTTAGTAAAATCTAAATACGGTATTTAACGCTAGTATAAAGATCTCCGCCTATAAGTCTATCTTTAGCTTTAATATACGTAGACCGTTAGAAGCTATCGATAATATCCTAGGCACTACTTCGGACGAATTGCCCTACTTACGAGAAGTTATCCGTAGATAAGCAAGCCTAGCTATAGACCTAGCGGCTATAAAGGCTAAATAGCGGTATAATGCAAAACACCGGCCGGTTTTTCTTAAAGCCGGCGATAAAGTCTACCTAAAGCTTTATATAAGCTATTATAAGCCTAGCTAGCCGCTTAAGAAAGAGTCGCGGCAGCGAGAGGGTCCCTTCGTAATTAAGCGTATAGTCAACGACCTTACGGTAGAGCTCGACTTCCCGAGCTAAGTTAGAATCTACCCTATTATCTTTATTTAGCACCTTACGCTTACGTATAAAAGGCATTACGTCGAATCTAAGCCTAGGCCTATCGAAGCCGCTCGCGATATCGAGCGCTTAACGAAGGAGACTAGCACTACGAAGTTAAGCGCTTAATAGACATCTGTATTCGTCGTATCGGTCACTTAAAGTCACCTATAACCGAATACCTTATACGATAGAAAGGATAGGCCGCTATATATAACCAATAGGTCTAAGCCGACTAGGTCTCCGCTAAAGCTATTATAGAATTATAAGGTCGCCCTCCTACGTGCGCTATACGAAGTAAGACTAAGGCCGCTTAGCAGAAGGAACGATTAGAGGAATAATTATTAGCAAGTATAAGCATAACTTATAAGAATAAAATAAAGAATTAAAGGCAATAGGAGTATTCCTCCTAATTGCCTAATTAGGATTGTATTATAACTGCTTTACGCAGTAGTATTTCCTTTTTCGAGCCGGCATTTTAATATATATAAAGCATCCTCTATGCTATATGCCGGGGCTAATGTAATTAGCTATAAATAAGATAGTAGGGAGCTATTCCTAGCTCCCGGGGCTTACGCCTTCCTAATAGAATCATCCTTTTTTATATATATATTCTTAGTGCCTAATGCATTAGAAGCATATATTAAGGAGCCGCGCACGCAGTAGAGGGCACGTAGTAGAGCACGCAGCAGAAGGCACGTAGTAGGGCATATAGCCGGGCATAAAGCATATATTAAGGAGCCGCATATATAGTAGAGGGCACGCAGTAGGGCATAAAGCATATATTAAGGAGCCGTATATATAGTAGAGGGCACGTAGTAGAGGGCACGTAGTAGAAGGCACGTAGTAGGGCACGAAGCATATGTTAAGGAGCCGTATATATAGCAGAAGGCACGCACTAGGGCCCGAAGCATACATTAAGGAGCCGTATATATAGTAGCAGGCACGTAGTAGAAGGCACGCAGTATAGCACGCAGTAGAGTATATAGTAGAGGGCATGCAGTAGGGCACGACGCATACATTAAGCAGCCGTGTATATAGTAGAGGGCACGCAGTAGGGCACGAAGCATACATTAAGGTGCCGAATATATAGTAGGGGGCATGCAGTAGAAAGCACGTAGTAAGGCACGCAGTAGGGCACGTAGTAGGGCACGCCGTAGAGGGCACATAGTATTGCACGCAGTAGAGGGCACGCAGTAGAGGGTACGTAGTAGAGGGCATATAGTAGGGCACGCAGTAAGGCGCGCGCGCTGCTATAGCTATTAAATTAACTAAACTAAGGCTATATACGATTTACGCGGCCCTTTTAATTGCTATATACCTATACTAAAAATTTAGTAGCGGGATATAGGCGCGCGGGGTACGTATGGAAAGAGTAGGAATTTAGGTATCTTACTATACAAATAGAGATTTCGTGCTATTTAAATAGAAAGACTCTTCGGATATAGTTTAACGTAGTAATTACGTTTAGCTTTATATAAAACTTAGCGTCGTAGAGAGAATCTAGCGTTTTGCAGATTAAAGGTAAGGGGTATTAATTCTTAATTATAACCTAATTTAGACTTCGGTAGTTATAGTAGATATAGACGCTACCGCCTAGCTTATAGGCGAGGATTAGTAGTACTACGGCTAGAGAAGAAGACTCTTAAATAAAGTCTTTATTAAGCATTTTATCGATCTATTTCTTAATATATCGGAGTTCCGCGGGTAATATAGGCCGGTTTCTATAGAATAGAGCTTATTTGCTAAGTGTAAGTTTAATCCTATAATCCTAAGGGCGGTATAGAAGGAGCTCGTTCGCATTCTTCGGAAGGAAATAAGGAAGCTTATCTTAGAACTCTTTTAGGAGTTTCTTTAGAATATCTGCCTCCGTTACTTCCGGTTTTACTTAGAGGAACTTTTTTATATCGGCCTTATTAACCCTCTAGAATAAGGATTCGGAATTAGCTATATCCTAAAAGTTCGCTTAAAGAAATATATAAAAACGTTTAAGGAAGGCGGTCTAAGCTACCTTTATTATATAGTCCCCGGTAATAACGCGTTAGAAAAAGGTTTTAGATAGTTCTAAGACCTTAATTAGGCTTATTAAGAGTTTGTTAAGGAGTCGTAGATTTTCTTCCTCCTCTACTAGCTTAGCTAGTTTAAATATACTAATTTATGTCGCTTAGATACTATTTATCTATAGAATTAAACGAAGTTAACTACGCGTACGTAGCGGATATCGTTTATATCTAAGGGTATTTAATCTTCCTATCGTATACGCCGGCGGGGGCGTCTCTTTTAGCCTTATCGGGCGGGAACGTAGCGGCGGCCGGCGGTAAGACGAATAAGGAGTAAGCGAGCTACTAAAGTAGTCTACGGCGGAGTAGTCTTAAAGGCTTAGGTCTTAAGGGAGTTTAAAGAGCTAATCGGGTATATTAAGCGGGCGGTATCCTAAGCGAATAGCAATATTCTATATAAAGGATATCGAATCGGTTAGCTAGGGGTTAAAGGATATAGTGCCGGCTTAAGTAGATATTCTTTAGTAGATAAGTCTATAGGTTTTAAGTAAGGTATATAATATCCCGGTAGGATAGTCTAGTCCTTTAGGATATCGATCTCTTTTTACTAATAAGGGGGTTTTAGAATATCTTCTACCGTTATAAGGACCCCTTATTTTAGGGTAATCGTTAGGGTAGTCTAAATCTCTACGACATTAGAGAAATACACCTTTCGACGTAATTAGTATACTTTAAGCGCTAAAGTAATAGGAGTCCTAAGGGCTATCCTATCCTCGACTATTATGCTTAAATACAGGCAGTATTCTATATAGTAATAGGAGTCGAAGCGGACTTAAAGAGATTTCTAAAGTATAGTTAGTTTATATTTCTAAAGCTAGGGGATGCCTAGGATAATTAAGGTAAAAGGGGATAGGCTCGTAATAAAAAAGAGTATAACTTCTATATATTTGCTAATAGTTATTAACGCTATAAAACAGTCCGTTATCTATAAAAAAGGCACGCCGTCGGCTAGTCGGAGCGGTCTAGGTTTAAAAAGCTTTTTTATAGTAACGTTATATTTCTATAAAATAACGTAAAGATTAGCGAACGCTACGGTAGTATAGCTAGAATCTACGAGGGATAACGTATTAACGTAGTAAAGGGACTAAGGGTTACGCATAGAGGAGAGATAAATATAGAAAAGGATTAACCTTTTATTACTATTCGATAAACTAATCCGAATATCCGTTCTATCTAAAAGCAACGACTTAATCCTCTTATCCTCCCCTATATATAACCGTTAAGAGCGACTTACTCTAGGGGTATATCTTTTAGCAGTAGCCTTAGCGCCGGCTGCTCGCTTTATAAATCCGAATCCTCTTCCTTAAGGATATACCCTTATTTATAGTCGGCTATATAAACGAACCAACCCCGGCTATACCTACCGCTACGGGCGCCCTAAGGTCCTCGGCCGAAGCTAGGGGAGGGGGCGCCTCGGCCCTAAAACTAGGGACTACCGCGGCGGGGGGGCATTAGAAGCGGATTAGCCGTCTTAGCCGGCTCGTAAGCCTTCTTTTAGTATTTAAATTCTCCGTAAGCTATATAAAGCTTATTATCGATCTTAAACTATCGTTTAGTATTAGAGAGTCGGTCGAGGTCTATAGGGTTACCGTATAAGAGCTAGGCGGGGGTAGGTATAGGCGTCGGCGGGAATTACAAACGGGGAGCGGCCTTCTTCTTAAGCTTCTAGCGATAAGCGTAGTTAGCTAAATTCTTTGCAAAGATATCTATCTACGCCGACTAGTTCTCGTAGTCGGCGTCGGGGATCTTAGTCTATATATTCTTAACGAGATCGCTTATATCTAATAAGAGATTAAGATAAAGACTAATAGTAGAGGATTATAGAGATGCAAGAAGTGTAAAGATTAGAGCAGAATTAAGGAAGAAAGCGGTTGTTAAATTACTAATAATAGTCTGTCTAGCTAGGGACATCGGCGCCTTCTTATAACCAAATATCTTCGGAACTAGGGTATATATAAATTAGCTTATTATGCCGTCTAATAGCGCTATTTCCGGATAAAGGAACGCGCTTAAGACATTGCCGATATATCGCACTATTATCGCGGAGTTATTATTACGGAATAGAGGGTAGTTATAAGCGAGATATATAAGTACCGACGTATCTATCTTAGCACTTATACCTTATGTTATAACTCCTATATCTTATCACCCCGATTAGCTAATGCAACTAGAATACAAATATGTTATGCAATATTAAACAGTGGAATTTATATATATTATTATATACCTATATAATATCTAGTTCGGGAGATATTTGCTCTCTTATAGCCTCTGTTAAAGGGTACTTATTTTATAAGAAAGAAGTGCGTATTATAAATGTCTATTATAACTAACTAATAATAAAACCTCTCTCTTTGTTTAAAAATCCTATTTTATAGGAAACCTTTTTATAAAGGAAAAGACTTAAGGGTATTCTCTTTAGTAAACCTATATAAAGGAAAAAACTAAAGGTATATAAAGGAAAGCTAGAAGAAAGCATAAGAAAGAGTAGCTAAAAACCTCTATTTATCTTTATATATAGGATTCTTTTTAAGGCCTAAAAGACCTTGAGATTTAAAAAATAATATATGCCCTATTATTATTATTATTAAAGTACTCTAGCTGCCCTAACGGGCCTAGTGCCCCTGCATTTAGCTAGCATAGGAAAAACTAAGCGACCTAAGGGAAAACCTATATAACGTCTATCTATCTCAGCGTCGGGCCGGTTACGGCCTATATTCGCGGAGGTTAATTAAGTTTAGTTACTGCCGCCGGTCTAGTGCTTAATAAAGCTTACCCCGCTAGGGCAGGCCTAGGGGCGTTAGGGTTAAGCGGATAGTCTAACTTAGTAAAGCCGGCGCGTAGACGGCACGCAGGCGATAGGGTGCGGGCCGGGGCCCCGCCTAGCGGGTTAGAACGTAGAGAATTAAATCTTAGTAAGCGTATAATCGAATATATAAATATATATAAACGCTAAAGGGGGCCTACGTTAGAAGCCTTATCGTCTTACTCCTAGAGCTCCCCCCCGCCGGCGTTACGGCGGTCTATCTTCTCCGTAAGGGCTATCGTAGCCCGGAACTACTATAGTAGGCGGTGCTTAAGGAACTACCGGATAAGCGGCTTAGCGGCGGCGGGGCGGTTAAGCGCCGCCCTAAGGTCGCTCTCCCGTCGGATGCCTCTTAGTAAAGCCGCCCTTACGTTAGCGATAGTAAGGCACTAGAGGAAGAGGTAGAACGCGGTTTTACGCATAGTCCTATACCAATAGAGCGGTAAGTCGACGTCGGGAACGTTTTAGTCGAATAAAAACCTTTATAGACCGATCTTCCCGGTCCGGATTTAAATAAACGTAGAGCTCTCGTGCTTATATAAACCGTTATATACCTTTAGCGCCTTCTTTAGCTATTTAAAGTAAGGGTTAATATCTGCCGGCTGCTAGGCTTTTCGTAATCGCTTTGCCTCCGCTACTTAGAGATCCTCCTTCTAACGCGCCTCTTAATCGCAAAAGACCGCCTCCTCCGTTATAGTGCCCTAAAGGCACTAGTCCTAAAGCCACGCGTCGTACGGCCGGCCGGGCGGTCGGGTCGGCCGACGGAGTTAAGGCAGCACTCTCGCCGGCTTTTTATAGGCGCGTCGGATTTAGTCTACTATGCCTAACTCCTTAGTGCGCTCTTCGTACCGCGCGAGGCGGTCGTTAAGGTAAAGGTCGAGCGGCGGGACCGCCGTCTATATCTCTAGGTTTTAGATCGGGGTCGCCTTAGACGCCTTAGCTACTACCTATAGGTAGCTCGACTAATATACTATAAGCGCTTTTACTAAGCCGGTAGGTTTCCCTCCTTTAAGCGTAGGCTTATAGAACGTCGACGCCTTATAGGCGAGCGTGCTTTAAACTACGTTAGCGTAGACCGTCCTCGCGCTTTGCAATCGTATGCTTTATATAAACGCCGCGAGCTTAGTAAAGGCTAGCGCTTATATACCTATTTTCGTCTTAAGCTTCTTAACTTAGGCTTCCTATCGTAGCTTTCGGTTAAACTAAACCTTAAGGAACCGCCTATCTTCGACCGGCCGGACTATATTTATCTTAAGCCGAAGCTTTATCGGTATTAGCTTGTAAGTCTTCGTAAAGTAAATAAGCTCGCTTTTCTCTAGCTTAAACTTAGCGTCGACCGTTTTTACCTACTTATCGCACTTCTTCTTCTAAGCGCTCTTTAATCGCTATATAGTCGCGGCTATAGTCTTACCGTAGGCTAAGAGGTTTATATCGTCGGTAAAGCCGACGGTAGTAATTCCTATCTCTAGCTTAAGGTCGTTATATAGTAGCGCGATATAGAGGAGGAAGAGGATTAAGGAGAGGGGCGAGCCTTAGGGCACGCCCGTAGGCACTTCCTAGGTCTCCGCCGGCGCGCCGTCGAAGTAGAGCTAGGCCGTCCTCCCCTTAAGGAAGCTCCTAACCTACGCGATAACCTAACCTAGGAAACCCCTTAAGTAGAGGGTCTCGACGAGATATATATAGTCTACCCTATCGAAAGCTCCCTTAAGGTCGAGCTAAAAAAACGACGCTACCTTTCCTTAGGCTTACGTCGTCTTTACGAGCTCTATTATAAGTCGTATCGCTATCTTAATAGACCTTTCGGTCTTATTCCCTATCTGCCCCTTAGGCAAAAGGTTATACGCTTCCGCTACGTCTACGATCCTCCTTACGACTACGGCCTTAAGGATCTTCCCTACCGTACTAAAGAGAGAGATTAGTCTCTACCCTTAGGCTTATTAAAGCTAGGCCGCTATCTTCCCGGGCTTCGGTAGGACGGTAATAGCCGCGTGTTAGAACCGTCTTAGAAAGTACCTAACGTCGCAACTAGCGTTAAGCAATACCGTAAGCGCCTTAAGCAACGGCTCCTTATAGGCCTTAATAAGCCCTATCGGGAGGCTATCCTCCCCCGCGGCCTTTTACGACGCTATCTTCCTAACCGCCGACCTAACGTCGCTAACTATAAAACGCCATAGTATTATATAGGCCTCTAAGGCGGCCTAGGGGCCCCCCTCGCCACTCGCTACCGAAGGTAGGAAGAACCGGGCTATAAAGGTCTTTGCCTTTTCTACGTAAGTGCGGGCCGGCCTTACTAGGTCGCTCGGTCTCTTTAGGTTAAGGATATATATCACTTATAGTAGGCTGCCGCTTTAGAGCCGCGCCTACCTCTCGATCTTCTAAAGGAGGGCTTAGTTAGCGGCTAAATCGTAGGTAAGCTCCCGCTAAGAGTCTTATTATACGGCAACGACGGCACGCCGGAGGGCTATCTTCGCCTCGTCTAACGTCTCCCGGGTCGTCTAGTTGCCGGACGCTAAGAACGCCTAAAGGGCGCGTTTAGCCTCCCTATTATACCGGTCTACCTTTATAGTCTATTAAGTCGGGGCGGCTATCGGCACGGCCTTAAGCCTTAGGTATATAGTCTTTCGCAATCTCGGTTAGCTAGATAACTACCTAGTCCGCGTATGCCTCGACCTCCCTAAGGGTCGTAGGCGTAGTTAGCGCGGCCTTTAGCCGGAACTTCTCGATAGCCGCCGCTTAAGCCTTATCTAAGTCGAGTTTTCTCTAAAGGCGGTTACGTCCTATCGTCCGGGCCGCCGGCCGGTAAGTCGGCGGCCTTATATCTACCTTTAGCCGTTGCGATATATAATCCGACTTAACGAGGCCTACGTTTCTACGGTATATTACGCCTAGACCTTAAGACGCTTAGGTAAGGTCTATCGTGCCGTTCCTCCGGCCCTTAAAGGCGATACGTATAACCTAGCCCTTAAGGGTTATAAGCCTAAGGCGCTATCGCGCCGTTAGCCTTAGGAGGTCCTCGCTATTCTTAGAGGTATGCCCGTAAGCGTCTTAAAGCGGGTAATAGCTATTAAAGTCCTTAACGAGGACGCACTAAGTGTATAACGATTTCGCCGTAAGGTTAAGGAGCGGAGTAGTTAGGAGGGGGGAGTTAACTAGCGGGGAGTAAACTAAAAAACTATAGTATTGAAATTAGTAAACTTAACGCTATACTAGTCTGCCCTTTAGTCGCTTATCTATATATTAATGCCGTGCCTCTTATAGACGTATAGCGCGCTTTAGGTCGCCTAAAAGACGAGCCTATAGTCGCACCGCCTTAGGCACGCTAAGGCTCTTATCTTACTATTAATTAGTATCTCCTAAAGTGCTATAATATCGTACGCCTTAAGGGCGACGAATGCGAGGTATATATTCGCGCCTATCCTTACGGTGTTTTAGTAAAGGATGTCTAATATTAAGGGGGGTCGGAAAAGGGGTCGTTATTAAGAGCGGGCGCGGCCTCGGTCGTAGCGGTATAAGCCCTAGCCGACGTTAAGGCCGGTCGCGACCGTAGATACCCGCGAATAGTCGATTAGCCTCGCGCCCGAGTAGCCTTCGTAATATTCTAAGGCCGGCCGGGGGGGAGGGCGGGTAGCGGGGGGGGGGGGGGTATCCTATTGTCGCCGTTTCGACGGCGACGTCTATAGCGCGGTAGGAAGAGGGGGGGGCTATACATAAGGTAGCGCCGGCTTAAGGCGTATCGTCGGCGTCGCCGCGGCGGCGAAACGCCTCGGCCTTTAAGAGTATACCTCCTATGCCCTATCCTAAAGCTTCTCTACCTTAGGGCAGTGCTTATCCTATGCTTTATATCTCCCCTTATAGAGGGTACACCGGTATAGGATCTACCCTATAGTAGCTATATATATAGCTTCGTCGTATAGTCTTAACGTATACCGCCTCTACGCCGTCTACCGTAATAATTAAGGTCGCTTTTATACCCGCCTTTATATAGGCCCTCTTAGGGTAGAGGTAGATAACCTCGACGTCGTTCGCCTTAGCTAGTTCGGCTGCTAGGGTAGCGTCGTCCTCTCTCTAAAGGACTATTATCGGGACGCCTTTTATAATTACTATAAAACCACCTTAGGATAATATCGTCTCCTTCCCGAAAGCCTTCTTTAGCTACTCCCTATCCGCCTTATACTTCTTTAAATTCTGCTTAAATACGAGCGCGATATCGCCGCTATAAAAGACCCGCGCTGCTTTTACGGCGGGCTCCTTAAGGGCGCGATTAACGTTGTTAACGATCGCTTAAAGGGTTCTACGTTAGAGATT
Organism: Ophiocordyceps sinensis; assembly: GCA_012934285.1. Classification (NCBI taxonomy): domain Eukaryota; kingdom Fungi; phylum Ascomycota; class Sordariomycetes; order Hypocreales; family Ophiocordycipitaceae; genus Ophiocordyceps; species Ophiocordyceps sinensis. Next base: position 9,052,505 of record JAAVMX010000004.1, on the reverse strand, counting down.
TAAGGCGATCCCCTTATATCGGACTATAAGCTAGTTTTCGTAGTAGGCGAGAGTCGGCTTTTCGCTATTAGCCCTAATGTTATAGATGCCGCTAGCGCCTCCGGGCGCGGGCTAGCGTCGCGTCGGGGGCGCGACGGTAATAGCCGCGACCGCGGCTACGGCTACGTTAGCCTAAGACTTCGACGCTTGCTTTAATAAGAGCGCTGCCTTTATAGCCTCCTTTACCGATTCCTTAACCGATTTCTTAAGCTAGCCTACGGTCGTATAGACCGCGGCGTCCGCTTAGATCCTCTTCTCCTATTCCTTTAGGTAACCTTAGAGAACGGACTTAAAGGCCCCTTAGACGCCTTAGAAGGCCTCCTTAGGCACTAGACCCGCGAATTTTAGGTAAGCGGTACTATCTCTTCCTATTAGTTTCTCTTTGCCCGCGTCGGGCTTAAGGGGCGCTTCCTCGGTAGGGGGTAGGCTATATACGCTAGCCTTTAACCCCCTTCTTACGACGTTAACGTCTATCGGCTCGCAGCCCGCGTCCGTCCCCCGATGCGCTATCGCTCCTAAGGGCAACCGGGTCTAAGGAATCCGATTTTCGAGTCTAAATTGATTTTTATAATCCGGTATTAACCTTAGCGGCCGTGCGAGGAGATCGTAGAGCGTTTTTTAATATATGCCCTAATTCTTTTATAAATATATTAGTAATATTATCTATAGGTTTTATATAAAAGACCTCTATCTCGCTTAGCTAGACACTATTACGAGTGAAATTATAGGTAAGGCCTATATATTTCCGAAGTTTATAAGATTTTAGGTTATTTGCTATTTTAAGCGCTAATTAGCTATTAGAAAATATTAAAGGGACTTTTCTTAATATAGGTATAGACAACTCTTTTGCTATGCTATTTAAGTGACTATATAGGTATAAGGCCTCTTTAGTAGCCTCTCTAAGGCCTATATACTCCGCTTTGGAAGTAGATAGCGGTATAGATTTTTGTTTTTAATACAACTAGCTTATTAGGTTATTCCGTATAAAGAAATAGTATCTAGAGACCGATCGTCGGTCTATAAGGTCATTAGCCCAGTTAGAATCTATATAAGCTATAAAGTGAAAATCCGGTGCCGGTATATTATAGTTATAGTATAAGCAAAGGTTAGGAAGTTTATTAAGATATTTCTATATAACATCGAGAGCTTTAAAATGCGAAGAGTCTAGTTAAGAAGAAAATCTCGCGTAGGATATAACAGTATATAAGATATCAGGCCTTATAAAAAGGGCTAGAAAGAATAGAGAGCCTATTTGCATTTAGTATAAGAGTATATTTTTTTAACGCGGTTTTTATTCCTAATATATTTAATTTCACGCCTTTTATAGCAGGTGTATTAGAGGTTCTTATATTTAGTTATTAAATTCCTTTATCTTACTCTTTATATAATTTGCTAAGGATATATATCATTCCTTTATATATCTTTTTATATATATAGATAATCCTAAGAAGTCTTTTACCTCTCCTAACAATTTAATCGGTAGGATGTTATTTATTATATCTATTACTTAGGTTATTAAACGCTCTATAGGCCTAAAAAACAGAAGATCATCTATATAGACGGCTATAGCTATTTTCAGTGTGCTGTTTATAAATACTACTTCGTCTATCGGAAGGCATTAAAAACCCAATTCATTAAGGACCCTTTTTAATAGGTTATACTAGAGTAAAGGACTTTATTTTAAGCCGTATAGTGCTTTTCTTAGTTTAGCTACGAGATTTTTTGTTTTATGTTTATTAAGATAGTCTAAGTAAGTTATGCCTTTATATTTTGTTTTCTTATATTTATTAAACCATGCTTTTAAAATTATATTAATAAAGGCTTCGGGTATAAGAATATAGGTTTCTATGTCTATTTCTGCATATAGGAAGGCATTTTTTATATTAAACTGCATAAACTTTTAGTTATTCGAAACAGCCTATACTAATAAAAGCCTTATAGACTTAGGTCTTACTATAGTAGAAAAGGTTTCTATATAATCTAGACTATATATCTGCTTATAGCCTAAAGCTATAAGTCGGGCCTTAAATTTCTTTATATTATTTTCGTTATCCTTTTTAACTCTATAGACCTATCGGCTTCCGAGGGCTTCCCGGTCTTCGGGTAGCTCGGTTATTTCCTAAGTATCGTTATCTAGAAGCTATCCTCCTCCGTAGGAACCGCTATTACTACTACTGCTTCTTCTATTAATTTATCGGTTAACGTTGCGAGCACTTTCCCGCTTACTTAAGAGGTCCTTAAGTGCCTATAGCGTCCCGCCCCGCCTTAGCCTATAGAAGCTCTAGCTCTATGCACTTCTCCGACGCCTTCGCTATCCGACTCTATCTACGCTTACGTTATAGCTTCTTCTATAGGACCTAGTAAGTAGTCTAAGGTTCTTAAAACCTTATAGCAGCTGCCTTTAACGTAACGGTAGCTACCGTAGCTATTAATATAGACGCTACGGATAGAATTAAGGATCCTTTCTCTAGCCGTATTCCGTACTAAACGCACGTTTAGCGCCTATTAGAGCTTTAAGAGAAATACACTAAAGAAGGTATTTATATTTTCTACGATAGTCCCTCCTTCGTATAGCGGATTAAAAGGCTTTTTAAAAAATACTCCTAGCTTTAGCGAGATATAGGCACCGCCGTCGTAAAACCTAGAAAAGAATTAATAGTTCCCTTAATCGATAATTAGCACGAAAAATAAGTCGCTTAAAGGCCTTACCTATAAGGGCTTTAGGATAGGAAGGTTATCGACGATATATTTAACCTACTTTATAAGCAAGGTCGCTTAGAGTAAGCCGACGACCCTACGCCGTTCGTAGCACCTATCTTCGTAGTCTAGCGTATAGCCTAAGGCGAGACTAAAGGCCGAGTCGTTATTAACCTACGTGCCGTTAATAGTATTACTATCCCGGACTCCTACCCTTTGCCTTTATAAAGCTCTATTATTGCTAAGCTCTTAAGCGCCCGCTTTATTACTGCTATCGACGCTTCCGCCTTCTTCTATTAGCTTTAAGTTAAACTTAAGCATTAAGGTAGGTTTACTATTATAAGTTATTAAGGTCTAAAGCGCTTAATAGTCGCACCTATCGGCTTTCGCAATAGCCTAGCGTACGCCTAACGCTATATAGACCGAATCCTCCGCCTATACTAGGACTATAGCCGCGCATTTATTAACGATATTATTATCTACTCCGCTACGGAAGAGGAATACTTTTAATATCTTAAAGCTATCTTTAAGCTCTTCGCATCGCTTAATTTATCTATAAGCCTTACTAAAAGCTAGATCGGTTACCCTTCTATAGAGTTGCTTAGATTTCGTATCGACGCGTTTAGGATAAGTACTATTAAGCATAGGCTTACCGCTTCCGCTAAGCTTTTATTCCCTAATAACCTCGCCGCTCTTAAACACTATAATAGCGCTATAAGGTATATTCGCAATCTTATTCTATACTACGGCGCTTTTATCGCCCCTTTATAAGAACGTAAGACTAGTCTTCTAGCCTAAGGTTGCTTAATCGGTATAGTTAAGAACGAGAACCTTAATAAGCGGAAGTCCTATACGGGAGTTATATTATTCTAGCCGACCTTAGCCAAGTTTTTCTCCTTCGCCTCCCTTTAGAAGGAAATTAATTTTAGCCGTATAATTCACTATATAGACCTATAGAAGAGGCTATTCTATTAGATTAATGCCTCCTTATACTAAGGCTTCGCCGCCGTCTTTTTCTACCTCCGCGATAGCGCTATCTAGCAGCTAGGCTAGCTTATTCCGGTTAAAGCTATTATGCCTATCTGCTTCCTCTCCCGCACCCTAACTAAAGCCGAGTAGTCCTATAGTCTGTTAAAGCTAGAGGTCGCCTATCTTATATAGGCTACGAAGAAGATATATACTACGGTATAATCGTTAACCCTCTTATTCGAAGTCCTTACCGACTACTCCGCGATTAAGTAGATAGTCGCTATGCGAACCCTCGATACCTTTAGTACTAACCGAGCTAACCGCCGTTTAGTTATAGCCTCTATTTACCTCTCGGAGTACGATATCGAGGTTTATTACCTCCTTAGCAAGAAGAATTTTATTCCTAACGCCTTTAGTCGCCTACTAGCTAAGGAGTCCGATTAGCTACTTAACTATCGCCGCCCCGATTTTACTATGCCTAACGATATACTTATAGCCTCCGAGGCTATTATAGCTCTTAAAAAACGCGAGGAATTCGCCGTCGCCTACGATAATAACCCTTACTATAAGCGAATACTTTAAATAATTATAGATAGCGAGGACGCTATCGAAAGCCTTTCTACGCCCTTAGAAAGGGCTATAGCTATAGCGGCATCTACTAACGTAAGGGCATAAACGAAAGCGCAACTTAAGCGCCGCGGCATACTATTCTTTATAGTTAATAAGCTCTTATACTATAAAGGCCCGGACGGCGTTACCCAGCTATATATCCCTAACGCCTTCGTCCCGTTTATAATCTTAGCAGCTTATAACGATAAGAATTACTTCGGCGTCGTCTATATAATTAAGGACTTAGAGATATACTTAATTCGTAGAGTCACTCGTTAGGTAAAGAAGCATATCGCGGCCTATAAAGCCTATTGCCTTAGCTAAATAGACCGTTAGACCCTTGCCGGCAGCTATAAGCCTATTCGCCCCCCGCTACTTCTAATGCAGAATATCGCGATAGACTTTATAACCGATATACCGCCCTTACCTTTAGTAAGCTCCTTATAGTAGATCCTAGGCTTTAATATCTTTAACTAACTTCACACGGTTACTTACCTAACTAGTAAGAGATACTTATTAATCCTAGGCAACGCTAAATACGGCATAAAGGACTAGGCTTAAAGCCTAGCCCGTTAGTTACTTCTTTCTAATTAAGGCATACTAAGAACTATTATTAGCGACCGGGATCGCAAATTTATATCCGACTTCTAGAAAGGCCTCTAAAGCGTGTTCGGCACTTAAATTGCAATAACTACCGCCTACTACCTATAGGCTAACGGACTTACCGAACGACGCAACTAGACCGTAGAGACCGCTCTACAAATGTCCTACATCGAGGATCTTAGCCTAGATTAGAAGATAATAATCCCCGCCCTTTAGTAGAATCTAAATACAGCATTTAACGCTAGTATAAATATCTCCGCCTATAAATCTATCTTCGGCTTTAATATGCGTAGACCTTTAGAAGCTACCGATAATATCCTAGGCACTACTGCGGACGAACTGCCCTACTTGCGAGAAGTTATCCGTAGATAAGTAAGCCTAGCTATAGACCTAGCGGCTATCAAGGCTAAGCAGCGGTGTAACGCAAAACACCGGCCGGTTCTTCTTAAAGCTAGTGATAAAGTCTACCTAAAGCTATATACGGGCTATTAAAAGCCTAGCCAGCAGCTAAAGAAATAGTCGCGGCAACGAAAAGGCCTATTCGTTATTAAGCGTATAGTTAATAACCTCGCGGCGGAGCTCGACCTCCTTAGCTAAGTTAGAATCCACCCGGTCGTCTTTATTAAGCACCTTAAGCTCGCGCACGAAGGGCATTACGTCGAGCTCGAGCCTAGGCCTATAGAAGCCGCTCGCGATATCGAAGCACCTAACGAAGGGGATTAGCACTACGAAGTCAAACGCCTAATAGACATCCGTATTCGTCGCATCGGCCGGTCGAAGTCACTTATAACCGAATACCTTGTACGATAGAAAGGATAGGCCGCTATATATAACTAATAAGTCCGGGCCGACTATATCTCCGCTAAGGCTATTATAGAGTTCTAGGGTCGCCCTCTAGCACACGCTATACGAAGTAAGAAGGCCGCTTAGCAGAAGAAACTATTAGAGGATAAACGATTACTAGCATATATAAGCATAACTTATAAGAATAAAAGAAAGGATTTAGGCAATAGGAGTATTCCTCCTACTTGCTTAATTAGGATTGTATTATAAATACTATAGGCAGTAGTGTTTTCTTTTTTAAGCCGGCATTCTAATATATATAAAGCATCCTCTATGCTATATACCGGTGCTAATATAATCAGCTATAGATAAGATAAGCAGGGAGCTATTCCTAGCTCCCGGGGCTTACGCCTACCTAATAGAATCATCCTTCTTTACACACACATTCTTAGTGCCTAGTGCATTAAAATGCCTCTCCTTCGACTAAGCTATAGGTAGAGGTAGTTAAGACACTATCTACTACTAGAAAGCTACTAAGGCGAATGACTTATAAAATCATTATTAATCTCGATTACGGTAGTAAAGTAGACTTAGTAGATATAGATTTTGCTTAAAAATAAGGGCTATAATAGCTTCCTTTATTAACCTTAAGATTAAAGGTAGTCGGGAATACGCTTATAAGACGATATAGAGTCTAGGAAGTTTCTATCTAACTCCGAGATAATCGCTATAGGGAAAAGACAATCACTCGCCTTTATATCGGCGTTAATAACGGATTAAAACCCGACGACGTATTAGTTTTGCTTAATATACCCGTACTTTCTTAAGAATATATTTATCTCGTTCCTTTTAAGCGCGCTTAGTAGTTTTAATACTAACTTTCTAAGGTATTATTACGCTAGCCGTAGAAAGTTTTATATAAATGCCGGAATAAGGCACGGGTCTATATAGTTATACCGGACCTAAATTCTTTGCTATTTCCCGATAAAGATAATAACTCGGCGAACCTTAAGCGAACGGGGGAGCAAATACTAGCGACTCTTTTAGACTTTAAAGACGTATTTTCTAAGCATAAGGCCGATTTATTGCTAAGGAAGAAGGGCACCGATTATACGATTAACCTATTGCCTTACTTTAAGCCGCTTTTTAGACCTATCTACCCTCTTTCTTAATCCGAACTTTAGGTTCTTAAGGAGTGGTTAGATTAGTCTATTAAGCGTAGCATTATTCGGAAATCTTAGAGTTCGGCCGGGGCTCTTATTCTTTTTATGCCTAAGAAAGACGGCACTTTACGCCTTTATATAGACTACCGGGGGGTTAATAGTATTACCGATAAGAATCGCTACCTACTCTCTTTTATTTTAGAGATTATAGACCGTTATTAAAGAGCTAAGTACTTTTCGAAGATTAACCTAAGAAAAGTATACTAACGCATCCGAATTAAAGGAGGGGATAAATAGAAGATAGCCTTTCGTACTCGCTATAGTTACTATAAGTATTTAGTATTGCTATTTAGATTAACTAACGTCTTTACTATATTTTAGTTATATATTAACTAAGCTCTTAAAGGCCTTATAGATACTATTTATATCGTTTACCTTAATGATATTTTAATCTTTTCTAAGACTAACGAGGAGTATATAGAATACTTACGATAAGTCCTTAAACGACTAAGGAATACTAAGCTATTTGCTAATTTATCGAAGTGCACTTTCTATAAGCAATCTTTAGAGTTTTTAGGATTTATCTTATCTATTAACGGAGTCGCGATAGACCTAGCCCGTATTAAGGCTATTATAAATTAGGAATAACCTTATTCTTTCTATAATATTTAAGCTTTTTTCGGTTTGGTAAATTATTACCGACGATTTATTTTAGGATACTCTAGCATTATTGCTCCTCTTACTACATTATTAAAGGGGAGCGTTAAGGGAAGAAAGCCCGGACGAGTGTAGCTAAACACTAGCGAATTAATAGCGTTTTACGCCGTAAAGAACGCCTTTATAATAGCCTTACTTCTCTAACACTTCGACCCTTAAAGACCGATTCGTATTATAACTAATGCCTTAATTTTCGCAATAGCTAGCATTCTTTCGTAGCCCGATAACGAAGGCTACTATTATCCGATTGCTTTCTAATTACAGAAGTTTACTAGCCTTAAGCTTAATTACGGCACCCTTAATTAGGAGATATTTGATATCGTTAAGTTATTTAAACACTAGCGATACTACGTCGAAAGGGCGGCGAATACCGTTAAAGTTTTATTAGATTACTAAAACCTTTATTTAAGGCTTTATAAAGTAAGTATCCTTTAATAGAAGTTAAGTACGTTAGTATATATACCTCGCTCCTTTCGATTTTATAATTAAACACCGAGCCGGCAAATTAAATCCTGCCGATACTCTATTAAAAAAGCTAGAATTTATAGGCGAAGCCCTATAGTCTATAAAGCTACTCCCGTAACTATAATAGAAGTTTATAGTTATTCGGTAGGTATATATAGCTATAGAATCTTTATAAAGCGACCTTAAGACGAGTTCTTAGGTCTTTGCTATCTTTAAGCTTAACGAGATATCTTTACGTAACGAAAATACATAAGCTCTCTAAGATTCGATTGCTTAGCATTCGGGAATAAGTCCCGCTAAGTTAGCTACCTAGGTTAAAGATATCGTTAATTATAAATAACGATATTAAAGACAATTAGCTAGGTTAATAGCTCGTTATAAAGGGGTCTATAAGAGCAATATCTCTAAGCCCTTTTTTAAGCTCTTTAAGAGGACTTAAGCGGAAGATCCGTAGACTATATAGCGAGTATAGGCCGAAAGTACCTTAAAAGAAGGGGTAAGTCCTTAGTTATTAAGCCTAGACGGACTTATTTTGCATTCGGAAAGAATCGTAGTGCCCGTAGAGGTTGCCTTAAGGCAGGAGCTTATTTAGCTCTACTACGACGATCCCTTTATAAGATACTTCGGAATAGCCCGTACGAAAGACCTCTTATCCCGGAAGTTCTTTTAGGAAGGAATAGCTTATAATATAAACAGCTACGTGCGTTCGTATTATATTTAGTAAGGCGCCGTTCTAAAGCGGCATCGCCTATATAGCGCCCTTAAGTCGCTGCCTATTCCTATAAGACCTTAGGAAGAAGTCTTTATAGACTTTACTACCGGTTTTCCGGAGTTATAGTTCGATAGTAGAGAAGTTAACGCAATACTAACAATCGTTAACCGATACACTTAGTATAGCGTATTTCTTACTGTCTTTAAGACAATAATAGCGCTTAAGTTAGCTAAGGCTTTTTATTATAAGATTAAGCTTATCTATAGAGTACCGAAAGGCATTATTTCCGATAGAGGATCTCTATTTACAAGTAAGTTTTAGTTAGACCTTTTGTTAGTAGGTGATTCACTTAGATTAATCTAAACAAAGGGGGTTGCATTAGTTGTTATTATATCTAATACAGCTAAGAAGGGGGGAATAAGGGGGCCCTTTTATACCCGTCTGCCGGGGTCCCTCTATAGAGCCTGCTGTGCCTTAATAATGCATTGTTAAGGCCTACGCTAGGGCTTACTGCTCTAGTTATAACGATGCCCTTAGTCAATAACGAGGTCATTAACTATATAGGGCACGTAGCGTTATACGCCGCGTGGTTATAACCCCTATTGCCCCTTTCCTATGCATAGTCGGCAATATAGTTGCGACTCTATCCCTTAGTTATATAACTATATTCCTATACTAGCAGTCTTTCTTTATAACTGCTAAGCAACCTTCCTAATCGTAAGGATAACGCGTATTAGACTAAAGGGGTCTAATAAATATAATATATAAGTATAAATGAAAAGAGAGTTCTAAAGGGGAACTTAGGGACGTAGAACGTATGCCTCTATCCGAATGGTTAAGCTATTATTATCTACGAAGCGTCTAAGGGCTCGGTTAGGTAATGCCTTCGTTATAGCATCGGCCGGGTTATTATCGCCGTTAATCCAACGGATCTCTACGATCTCACGCTGCTTGTATAACTACCGAAGAGACATAATATCAATTATTAATCTCTTCTCCTTAGTTATCCTAAGCTTTACGAGACATTCGTAGAGTAAATACTAATCTACATATATAATTAATTAGATATTCGGTAGCTTAAGCCAGTCGGTGATAATTTTTAGCGTTATTGCTAAGGCGATCCTAAGGTTAACGCCGTTGACTATGCCGTATATCTCGGAGGCTAGCACGCTTCGGGTAACTCTCTTACACTTCGTCGAACCCTAATAGATAATATTCCTAGTAACCTTAAACTAGTTATTAGACCTTTCGGTCTTATTAACTAGTGCAATAATAAAGCCTAGCTGCGATAATAGGTCTTTATTATTAGCAAACGACCTATCCGTAAACACTATTAGCTTCGCCTTTATAAGATTAATTAGTTTATATATTAAACCTCTGCTTTAGTAGTCTATTTGCTACTTAAGTCGCTTATTTAAGATTATACAATCCTTATTATCCGGGTTCTATACTTATGCCGTAACGGAGATATCGAATACTACTTCCGGTTAGCATACCGAGGCTATATAGGCTCTACGAGTATATTATTCTAGGTACTATTGTATATAATCCGGAGCCTTAACATCGATTCGGTCGATTTAAGCGGCTTATCCCTTTTGTTAAAGTAGGAGTATTTTATCCTATTATAAGCTTACCTTCGCTCCGTTGAAATCTATAACGGAGCCCTAAGTTATCGTGGTTTTCGGTTTCGCTCTAAATTATGCCTCTTAGAGCTTTTCTTCTTAAGCGGCCGAAAAACTCGTCGTTCTAAGCATAAGGGTATCGTCCGTTTGCATCCTAACGATGCTAAAGTATTCTAGTCCTATATTAGATATTAGAAGGCAAGAGTCGAAGGTCGATATCGCTATATCGAGGCCCTTAATATAGTGCTTCTAATACGTATTAAACTAGTAGACTCCCGATTCTATAATGCTATATAAGGGCCTAATAACTCGGATAATCGTATCGGGCGGATACTTCCCTTGCAATTCGGGGGGGAGACGTATTAAGACCGTTCGAAAGAGCTCTATAGTCGCTTAGGGATATGCCTAAGTAATATCTCGAAGGGATAACGTTATCCTATAGCGTATAAGGCTAAGAGCAAAGGCTAAGATTAATCGTTAGCTAACGCGTTAGATTGTCGGGGACTACGTTAGTAAAGAAGCCTTCTCCCTATTATTATAACCTTAGACTATAAGCCTTAATTTCTTATATAGCTTAGTGTCTCTGCCTTTAACCTCTCGAACTATACGGGAACTAAAGATACGGTAGCCGCCGTAAATAGCTTCGTTATAACGTTCGAAACTAAATACTCCTCGTGCTACGAGTCCGTCGATCTCCGCGCTGTCTAACGCTTCGAATAGTGCTCTTAGGGTCGTAATAGCGCCTTTAGATCGGAGCTTAACGGCTAGTTTATAAGCCTCTTCTTCCTTTTTTATCGTCAAGGCCTTATCCGCTTCTTCGTTACTTAAATCGTCGAGGTCTATATCGTCCTCGTTATCGTCTAGATTATCCTTTACGTCTATTCCTTCTATAATTAAATGCCTAGCCTTATTCTTTAATCTAGGCGGACGTGCTCGCTTACGGGGTGCTAGAGGGTCCGGTCGGGCGGGTTCGTCCGGCTGCTCGGACTCTAGGGCCGGGATATTATTAAGCATTTAATTACGATAATACGGTTGTACTAATATAGATCTAAAAACCTAAGGTCTATTAGCCGTATCGATCGTAATATCGTGCCTATTAATAGCTATAATTTTAAACGGTCTTTACTATCCTAACTTCTCCCTCTATACGCGGACTTCGCTTTAGAGAGGAAGGGCAAGTGTATTCGCTATATCTAGGCCGTTCCGGCTATATAATATAGCCTAGACCTATCTTTTAGCCGTAAGCTGCCTAAGTGCCTTTATTGCTTTCTATACTACGGCTGCCCGTTTAAAGGTCGTTAGTAATAGCGGCGAATTTAAAGTTATCCTAAGATATACTCCGAATATAAGCAACGTAGGTACTAGTCCGTTCGGTCTAGTAGTATCGTTAATAGCTTTAATAGCCGTCTAAAGAACCGCCTTAAGGGAGGTAAAACTCCCTATCTCTATAAAGAGGATATTAAAAGCTCGGCGTAAGGGGGCATAATACCTCTTAACCTTACCGATAGACTAATATACCTTAATAGGATTTTATATATATATAATCCCTATAATGCGGGCTTCGTTTCGGAATTCTTTAGCCGCGAAGTTCGTGCCGGCATTATGTTTAATAATATTAGGGGGACTAAGGTATATATTAATATAAAGGGCTCGAAGAGTCTCCTATATATCCTTTGCTAATATAGAAGGAAGGAATCGAGCGCTTTAGAAGGCCGTCGATACGTTAACAATATATAATACCGGGCGTTATGCCGAACTCGAAACGTCTAAGTATATTATATTAACGATAACCTTATAATTAAAGTCTTAGTTATCTTTAAGGTTAAACTTAAACCGTTTCGGGGTAGGCGAATGTATTTAGCAATAGTGATATAGTTCCGAGATATTCTCTAGAGTGCTAAGAGACATATCGCTATAGCCTACTTGCGTAAATAGGTTGTATAGCCTAGCTATAGCAGGATATCCGAATCGACGGTATATAGTCCTAATTTCTATTTCTATAAGGAATAAGGTCGATTGTTTACTCTTCCCGAGGAAGAACTAAAGGTATCCCTATTTCCTAACCACCGGGATGTTTGCCTTAGGGCCGGTAAGGGTATTCGTCGTATTATTAAAGAATACGCCTAGCCTATCTATATCCGCGAGATATAGTAGGAAAGGGGTCGAAGTTTCTAGCATATAGAATATAATCCTTTTAATTAGAGTAATAAGATTAATTAATCCTAAAGACCTTATAACGGTGCTAGCGCCGAATCTAATTGCTTCCTAGCCTACGGTTAATGTGTTTAAATAGACGGAAGGGTCTTCTTATTAGAGGGCGATATACTATTCTTATCCGGCCGTTAAGACCTTCGCTACTCCCGTATTGATTAGGATGCCTTAAAAACAGAGCTTTAAGTAACGGTTATTAATAAGGAACTAGTCGGCCGAGACTATCGGTTTTATGCCGTAGACGTTATCTCCTATAATAAGGTGGTTAAAAGCTATTTAATAGAGCATTTAACTAGCTTGCTACTATTCCGGCTCGTTATCCTCGCTATACTCTTCCTCCTTATCGTCCTTATAGCCTTTATAGCCTACTAAATAGGCTATAATATCCGGGGAGACGCCGGTATAAAGGCAATGCGAGAGATATTAGTCCTTAGCTTTCCGTCGTTCCTCTATAGAATGTTTCGTAGACTAATATCCCTCCTTTCTATATATAAAGCACTTCTTAGTCTAAGTCTTATTGCCGTATCCTTAGCCGTAGCCTCCTCTACCGTAGGGCCGATAGCCTTATCTAAAGCCTCGCGAGCGAAATCCTCTATTGCCTTTACTACGATTGTTAGTATACCTACGGTCTATATAAAACTAACTCTTAAGGTTCCTTAAATTATATTTATTGTTTATATCTATCCTATTGTTATTACGTTTTCGGTCTTAGATAAATTAGCGCGAGGCATTCCTCGCCTATCGTATAAGGTACGTCGTAAGGGAAGCTCGGAGTTCGGCATAGAGTTCCTTAGCCTTATTAGCTTATTTAAAGAAGGCACCTTTAAGTTCTAAGACTCCTTAGCACGCCTTAGTAAAGGTTACTATAAGCGGGGTTTCGCCTATAAACTTAGGTCCTAGAGCTCGTTAATAAAGCAATAGCTTATCGATTAGCAACTAAAGCACTTCCGGTAGGCCTTTCTTAGGGTTACTAGCCTAAATTTAGTTAAACGTCGTATTAGTCTAATCGGTATAGTACTAAGCCTAAGTCGCTTTAGTATCGAAATATCGTTTAATCTTATCGTATACGCCTCGGAAGGTAGTCGTCTAAGTGATATTCTCTATATAGAAGCGGTTAGCTAGTCTCTTTAAGATCTAAGGGAGAAAGGTATAAAAGAGCCTTAGCTTAATCTTAAGGTTATAGCAAACGCTTATAAACTTACGGATAGTCTCGTTAAATAGGGTATATAGTTCGCCGGTATAGCTTTTCTCCTTATCCTATATCTTAATAAACTTAGTCTAAACGTCGGGATCGGACGAGAGGTTCGGAACATCGGCGGGTAAGAGTGCTATATACTCCTTAATATTATAATTAAATGCTTCGACCGTAGCCTTCGGGGCGATTATTAAAGCAAATAGATCGAGCCTCGGTTTCGCTCCTAGGATATATAACGTTAGTTCCGGGAGAAATAGTAGTCGTAGCGCATAAATCCGATTTATACGATTAAATATCGGTACATCCGTCGTTGCCGTATTCGGTTCTCGGTCTAGTTCCGGGGTCGGATCTATAGTCGCCGCTTAGGCCGGGCCGTTATATTAGAATCGGTGTAAAGTCGGATAGACCGTTAACTAGTTCGTTATAGCCGAAGAGGGATCTAGATTTGTCTATTCCTAGACTATTTAGTCTTATATATTCCTTATCCTTTCTTATTTACGGAGAGCCCTTATGCCTATCTTAAATTCTCCTTTTATAAAATCTTTCTCGTTCTAAGGGAGTAGGTCGTCCGCTCGAAGTATCGCTATATAAGATCTAATAAACTGCGCGTTCTTTAGTCCTATTAAAACGCCGCGTCTTCGCAGAAATATCTTAAGGACCTTCTTATAGTTATTATCTACTATATTCTATATCGACTTATTCTATCCTTAGAAATGCTCCTAGAATAGGTTAAAGAGCCGTTAACCTTAGTAATAGATAGATGCTTCGCCTATTATAATAAACCGGGCTATAAATATAGTGACTTCTGCTTTACTAAGATCTTCTATCGTAATCTCTTCTATATCCTAGTATTATATATCTACCTCTTTGCGAGCGGCAGTAGGTATGCTAGTTTCCTTTATCTATAGCTCGATTAGTTCGACCGGGTTGTTAAGGGGAGCTAGTGCGTTTATAGTTAATAATAATCCTGCTATTATTGTCTATTTTTCGAATTCTTTTTAAGGGTTAGTTAATATCGTAAGGGTCTTTACGAGGGATATTAAAGCGATTTAGTCTCTATTCTAAAGGACGTAACTCTTCCTCCTTAAGGGAAGCAAGTACAGGATTAAATAGTTATAAGGGTTCGCGATATTATTCTACGTTATAGACGCACTGCTTATTAACGTTTACTCTTCCTACACTAGGCGAGAACGGGATTAATAGAGAGCTTAGAAGGTCTATTCGCTAGTAGAGCTCGATATAAATAGTCCTTATTCTTAATATAGATAAACTTCTCTTAGGTATGCGCAATAGAACCTCGAGGGTAAAGATGCGCGGAAACAGTGTCCGTAAGGAATAAAGATTCTACTATACTTTCGAAGATTAAGATCTATCTCTTCTGCCTTACTATTCTATGATTAAATCTATTTAATCACTAATTAGTGTTAGTAGGTAATTCACTTAGATTAATCTAAATAAAGGGGGTTGTATTAGTTGTTGTTATATCTAATCTAGCTAAGAAGGGGCGAATAAAGGGGCCCCTTTATACCCGTCTGCCGGGGTCCCTCTATAGAGCCTGCTATGCCTTAACAATGCATTATTAAGGCCTACGCTAGGGCTTACTGCTCTAGTTATAACGATGCCCTTAGTTAATAACGAGGTTATTAACTGTATAGGGCACGTAGCGT
The DNA here is from genome assembly GCA_012934285.1 of Ophiocordyceps sinensis. Taxonomy (NCBI): domain Eukaryota; kingdom Fungi; phylum Ascomycota; class Sordariomycetes; order Hypocreales; family Ophiocordycipitaceae; genus Ophiocordyceps; species Ophiocordyceps sinensis. The sequence continues at coordinate 9,037,053 of JAAVMX010000004.1, read as the reverse complement.
TATACGCCGCGTGGTTATAACCCCTATTGCCCCTTTCCTATGCATAGTCGGCAATGTGGTTGCGACTCTATCCCTTAGTTATATAACCACATTCCTATACCTTTATTATATATTATAGATAAAACGTAGGTTATCGATAGCCTTTTACCTATAAACCGACGGTTAGACCAAACGGGTAAATTAGATACTATAATAATACCTTCGGTATTATACGAATGCCGAATAGAATAATTAGCCTAGACTACTACGAGAGGCTTAATTCGCTTATAATAATGCGAAGAATATAACTATAGGCTTTTCGCTTAATAAGGCATTATTCGGATATTAACTAGACTACTATATCTACCTTATAGACGATGCTACTAGTAGGGGAGTGCCTAAAGCGAGAGCTAGCATTAGTAGATTAGCAGACTTAAGGAAAAAGCTAGAGACTTATTAGCGATAAGCTATTAAGTCGTAAAAGAAATTCTATAACCTTTATTATAAGCCACTTACCCTTAAGGTTAAGGACTTAGTAGGACTCTCTACAAAGAACTTACGCCTTAAGTACTAAATTAGGAAGCTATTACCTAAATATATTAGACCTTTTAGGGTCCTTTAAGCTATTAGCAAGCAGGCGTACCGCCTAGCCCTACTAGAGAAATACGACCGGCTTTATAATATATTTTATATTAGTCTTCTTAAGCCGTAGGTAGAAATAGCTATTAACTAATACCCTAACAAATTACTGCCGATGCTTAACCTCGACGATGCTAAAGGAGAATAGTCGGTCTAGGACTATAAGAAGAAGAAGGGCGTTACCTATTACTTAGTAAAGTAGGAAGTTTAGCTAGCCGAATACAACGAGTAGGTTGCTTAAGACGATATAGCGAATGCTTAAAAACTTATTAACGAATACTTAGAAATATAACTAAAGAAACGCCGGAAATTACGCATTACAAAATAACTTCTTTTTAGCTTACCCTAACTTTTCTATTCCTTCTCTACGTTTCTCCCGCTACTTTACCCTTATTCCTTTACGTCTATATAATAGAAGTCTCTTACTTCTATCTCGCTAGTAAACTCCGCAATGACTAGGAGACGTTTTCCCTATTCGCCCCTCCCTCGGCGACTACTTTCCTTAATTACGTCGTATAGGTCGTCGTACGTATATTCTCGGGCTACCCGCTACGGGGTAAAACCCGCGTCCCCTATTATTAGATAGAGCTTTTAGTCCTTATTCTAGCGTATAGCCTTACGTCGCTCTTACGACGTATGCCGGTATTTAAGACGGTGTTTAGTATATAAACGTTTAGCACCTAATACCCCTTATTCCTCTTTATAAGCTATTATTACGGCTAAAAACGACGTATAAACTTAATAGAAGATTAAATTAATCTTTTTCTTTTCGGTTTTACCCCGAGTAGTCTATAGGTCGGCAATTTTCGTCCGAATCCTATATAAATCGGCTATATCCCTAGACATTATCGCGGGCACCTATAGTTTTATTAGCGATTATATCCCAACTTAAGGGGGAATAAGGAACCTACCGATTTATAAAGGTTACTACGCGAGTTATACTAAATGCACCTGCTTAATCGCGCGTCTTTCTAAATATAAGAGAGTTTAACTATTTTAGTATTATCCTTATAATCGCTAAACCTTTATATACTACTACTTAAGCACTTAATATAGTATAACTCGGTTACTTAGCACCCTTTCGCGCGGCGACTATCTATAGTTACGGCCTTCTTCGCCCTTTTCTTTAGCGATATCCCTTTCTAGAGATTCTTTATATCGGCGATATCTCCTTAGGCATTCGCCTCTATTTCCTCGTCTCTATCGTCTTTACTAGACGACGAAAATATTTCCGACTCTATAAGCATCGGCGTTATACGCTTACCAATCGCCTAACCTTCCTAAGACTCTACTATAATAGGTTTCTTTATGCTTATAAATAGTCCCTTAAATAACTAATGAAATAGTAAATCCTCGGCTTCTCCCTCTAACGAGGATATTAATTGCTTTAATGCACTTAGGATATTCTTCTCTATAAGGAGTCGTTTTAACAGTGTTGTTTTCTCTCTAGTAGGAGTCTTCTCTCTACGTATCTTCTTTAGCTTTATCTCTTCCTTTACTATCGCTACGGCGTCCGTAATTAATACTCTATTCGCCGATCACTCTAGAACTCGAGCTATAACTAAAAGACCTATCGGCTAAATATAATCTATCTATTTTCCTCGCTTCCGGGGCGTCTCTACCGTTGCGCTTATCGTTTGCTTAGGACCTATAGCGTTAAACTAATTCGGAATATGCTCGTCTAATTCCGAATATGCTTCTCTTTAAGATATCTTAGTATAGTTATATAATAAGAAAAGAGAAGAAAAAACATTATAATTAAAGAGCAGCACTCTATTCTAGTTCGCTAACTATACGTAGGCGACTAGCTACCTATTGCGTAGTAACTATTATAACGCGTAACTAATACGATAATTATTATAATATATATAATAATAACTATCGTCTTTAATTTTTATACTACGTTTAATCCTATTTTAATCCTATTTTAATCCTATTTTAATCCTATTTTAATCCTATTTTAATCCTATTTTAATCCTATTTTAATCCTATTTTAATCCTATTTTAATCCTATTTTAATCCTATTTTAATCCTATTTTAATCCTGCTTGCTATTACGACTTTATTCATACCTAAAGCTATCCTAGCGTCCGAAGCGTCCGCCCTAGAAGGGAAGAATAATTATAACGCAGCTACCCGCGCAACTATAGAGTCGGGAGGCAGGGATATATATACGATAGATAATGCATTTTAGCTCGGGGACTATTCGGGCATTAGTTGCTAACTAGTCCCCGATCACCCCTCTCGAGGCCTAAGGGTATATCCCTAAGGCCCCGAAATATCTTAGAAGAGGGGCAAGCTTTAGTCTTACTACGAGAGGGCAACCGCATTACAATAAAGGATTATTCGTACTTTTAACCATCGTTCCTACCTTCCTAAACGTACCTCTAGTCTATCTTCTTATAAGTATCTTAGAGTATAGCGTTATCTATTGTTTCTTTCGGGCTATATTATATATTATATATTTTATTCTTAATTAGAAAACGTTTTTTCTTTATATCTAAAGAGATATAGTATAGTCCGTTTTTAATAAAACCGGTTATTAGTTTATTAAGATTTCTATTAAGGAGGGATATAGAGTCTAGGCCTATAAGCGCGTATGTGTTTATTAAAGCAGATTGGCTAATTATATTAATGCCGATTTTAGGTATATAAAGGCAGTTTTTAAAGGTATATTATTATTTACTATTTAAGAACTTAAAAGTAAGATCCCTAGCCCCTCGTACGATAATAGAGGAAGCTTTTCCCTAGGTTATAGTAGTATATATTTCTTTGTAATTAGAGAGGAGAGATTTCTTCGAAACTATATGCCTAGTAGCTCTAGCATCGAAGATAAAGTTATAGAAATTCCCGATCCATATTATAGTCTTATCTACTTTTAAAACCACCCTTGAAATCGCCGAAAGAAGAGGCTTTAGAGGTCCTATTATTTATTTTCTATTAGAGGAGGACTTTATTTTCATAGGGGTATATAGAAGGATATTATTCGAGGGAAATAGGGCATAGAAATAGGGTACTACTAAGGGTATTATATATTGTATAGATGTTAGTAAGGCTCTAATAACGGTGACTAGCCGGATGGATCTATTAAGTTATTATGTTATTAAATCTATGATCTAGCTAAGGAAGAGGGGAAGGCCTCGTAGAGATATAGCCTCGTTGCGTGCACGTGATCCTACGGATCACGTATGCGCAACTACCTTAATAATGCGGATATCCCCTATTCCCACACTAGCAGTTCTTTTAAGATAACAATAAGAGCAATAAGAACCCGGTTTTCCTACTAAATAGAGGTACGCAACGAATAAAGGGAAAGAGGGCCGTTCTAGCCGTGTGGTGCCGTTTAGGCCGTATGGTGTAAGGAGCGTTAGGGCGGCTAGAGCGTCGGGGCGGTTAGAGCGTCGGGGCGGTTGCCAAAGGCGTAGGGTAAGGCTGCTAAGGGCGTAGGGCGAGGCTGCTAAGCCAAAGGCGAAAAGTAACGCAACGAATGTAGGCTGCTAAGGCTGTAAAAGGCGTTGCTAAGGGCGTTGCAAAGGGTATTGCAAAGGGCGTTGCTAAGCGTTGCTAAGGCGCAGAAAGTAGGGCGAAAAATAAGGTAAAGAGCGTAGGTGAATTTAAGGTAAAAAGTAAGGCGAATTCGAGGTAACGAGCGTTAGGAAGGAAAGGGCTAGTAATGCAACGAGTGGCTAAAGGCTACGAGCTACGGCTCGTAGGCGGGCTTAAAGCAGCAGGCGGGATTAGTGATTGACCTAGTCGACTTAAAGCAACTAGCGGCTTTGTGTATGCGGCGGGCTTATAGCAGTAAGCGGACTGTATTCTCGTAGGGCTTAAGGCAGTAAGCGGACTATATTCTCGTGGCTTAAGGCAGCAAGCGTACTGTATTCTCGTGGCTTAAGGCAGCAAGCGAGATTAGTGATTGACCTAGTCGACTTAAAGCAACTAGCGGCTTTGTATTTACGGCGGGCTTATAGCAGCAAGCGGACTGTATTCTCGTGGCTTAAGGCAGTAAGCGGACTATATTCTCGTGGCTTAAGGCAGCAAGCGGACTGTATTCTTATATAGTCGCGAGGGTCTTCGCGATGCTTGGCGGAAGCAGGCGGCGGGCTTTATAAGGACGAGTGGTCCGACGGTCGGGCTCGTAGTTGTCTAGTGTGCCGTTAGAAGAGCTTTTCTTAAAGGGAGCGTTTCGAAGAGCTCTTTAGCGGTTGATTAGAGTATGCCGCGTCGGCGGCTGCGGCATTAGTTGCTCGAACTAGCTATTAAAGGGGTCGAGGTTGCCTAATAGTCGTAAGGTTCTTTACGATACGGTCGGCGTTATAGACGCACTATCGGTTAACGTAACTCTTCTTCCTTTAGGAAGCGAGATAGGATTAAAGGATAGCTAGGGAGACTTCGAAATAAAGAGGTTAACGCGGTTATAAACGAAGCGGTTAACGCGATGATATTGCAATTAAGAGGTCTCGTTCTTAGCATAGGTAACCTTCTCTAAATGCAATAAGAATAGGGTTACTTAAGATAAAGATCTATTGCACGTTCGAAGGTTGCGTATCTGTCTCTTCTTTCCTAACTGTCTGTAAAGGAATCTCTTAGTAGGTAAAACCAGCGGAGAAGCCTTTACTAATTAGTGTTAGTAAGGCTCTAATAACGGTGACTAGCCGGATAGATCTATTAAGTTATTATGTTGTTAAATCTATGATCTAGCTAAGGAAGAAGGGAAGGCCTCGTAGAGATATAGCCTCGTTGCGTGCACGTGATCCTACGGATTACGTGTGCGCAACTAACTTAATAATGCGGATATCCCCTATTCCTACAATAGAGGATATAAAGGATATATAGAGTATTATAAAGGATAGGAGGGTACTTACGATACTAAAAGCAGAGTCCGAGACGACGAGGACCTTATTAGAGGTCTTAGAGGAATCCGGAGTAGCCTTAGGCTTCCGGAGGCGGGAGGTCCGGGGCCGGGCGGCCGGACGTAGGGCCGGAGACGGAGAGCTCTCTAGAGAATAGAGAACTAGGGTCGGCCTCCGGTGGTTGCGGTTAGTGTTCTCCTTTAGGTCCCGGCGAGAAGAGGAAGCAGACGTTTTTAGGATAAATCCTATAGCCCGAGCTTTATCTTTATTTTCGGGCTTTTCAAAATAATTCCTCTCGATATACCCTCGCTTTTTGCAGTAAGAGTAAAAAATAGCTTAGTGCCGCGGGCACAACTATAAGCAAAGCTTTTTGCTATGCCCGCGGCACCAAGCTATTTTTTTTCCTATAGCTAGGGCACCTATAGCAGCTAATAGCCGTAAAGGATTTTATTAGTCAACACTGCCGTTTAGACTCTACTAGACAGATAGCCAATGGCCGCACAGGATGTTTTAGCCGGTTTTACCCCGGGGGAAATATAGCTAATAAGCGCACCGAATTTTTAGACTCTAGCTAATTAGAGCGTGTTATTTAGGGCTAGCCAGTCGCCGCACTTCGTTTTAAAAGGGGACCCTTACAATGAAAAAGCTTACTACATATATTAAGTAAGCAAAGCGGCTTGCCGCAACTTACACACATTCTATGTTCTTCGTAGCGCAAAGCAAGCTTTGCTTAATAAGGACTTTACTACCGCCGGCTATAAATAGCTGCTTATTATGCTCGAGAGCTTTTATCCTCTTAAACTTATATATAAGAGATAAGGAGAGTAATTTAAGAGTATATACTATAGCATCGGTACGAAGAGTCTACGTAATATTCGTAATATAACTTAAGAAAGAGCTATTAAGGCTCTCTAAGATCTAGGTTATTACTACGATCTACGGGATACGGATTTCTCTAGTATTTAGCTCGTCGAAGAGCTCTTTTACCTTATTTAGGTTAGTCTCGATAGATATTTCTCCTTTAATCTTCGTATTAAAGAGTTTCTTTATAAGGAGGAAGTTAAAGGTAAAGTTTATAAGGTTATATAGGGTTTTAAGTCCCTCTTATACCGCTTTTTTAGACGTATAGTGCTTTATCTAAGATAAAAGGCCGTTATTAACTATAAGCCTTATTAAGGCTAAATAGTCCTAAGACTTTGTATAAGCAGTATTAAGTATAGCTAGACCGAGCTTTTTATATATTAAGATAGATTCTATACGTAGAGACTAAGCCGAAAAGTTAGTGCTCTCTTTAAGCTTAGTGAATAAGTAGTCTTTAAAAGAACTTATTTTTGCTATATATCGGATCGGAAGGTATCGGAGGAAGCTTGGAAGAGGCTCGGCGTCTACGAGCTAAGGTAAGGGTAAGGAAGGAATTCTTTCTAATTTTTTCGAGTGTTTTTAGGTATAGAATAATAGCTAGGAAAGGGTGCGTCGTAAGAGCAAAGATAAGGCTAATAAGAAATAAAAGGGAGCAAAACACTAAGAAAGTAGTAATATATATAAACTAAGGGTAGCTTAAGAAGGCAAGTGGCTTAAAAAGGCAAAGAGGAGGTTATAGCGGAGAGATAGTCGTTTTTAGTGCTATAGCGAGTAATCTAAGGGATCTAAGGGATGCTTTAGGTAAAAAGCAACTAAAAGCTTAAGCAGAGATAAGGATTATAACTAATAAGAGCCTAAAGGGAAGCTTAAAGGTAGAGGATTACGGTAGTAAAGAAAGTATTAAGGAAGATATAAAGATAAGAGAGAGAAAAGGATATAGAATTGCTTAGTAATAGTCTATCTAAGTGCGGACTAAGATCCCTTTATATAGCTAATTGCATAGGAATAAAGGTATATATAACTTAACTAATTATTGGGATAGAAAGCGCTATTAATTCTATACTAGGTGTATATAGTCTAACCTCGTATAGTATCCTAGTTATTGCGTGATTAATTACGCAAGTAATAGGAGGTAGTATAGGTGACCTTAGTTAACTAAGGCCCGACTATAAACTATACGTACATTAGTCCCTATAAATACTATACACTTCGGCATTCGGTATCTCGAGCATCCGGGCAGCTAATGCAGCTAGGTGACTTATATTCTATGCAATAATACACGGCGGTTTTAATGCATATCTTTATATACCGGTAGGATAAATCAATCGGGAGGAAGCTGCTCCCTTATAGAAAAGACTCGCTGAGTTAGAAAGGAAAAAGATATGTAAGATTAAGCGTAAAGCTCTAGTAAACAAAAGTACTCTACTAGCGGGATGAAATTTGCATTTAACCCGAAACTTTCGGTACTTCGTCGTTGTGTAGTATTAGCGGGGGACGTAAGTACCTAAATCTTTTTAACCTAGCGAGTCTTTTCTAACTTAGCGTGCCCCCCGTGCTAGTAGGGCAGCACGGGGGGTCGACTTTTAGACCCCCCTAGTACGTACTATATTTATATAAGCGCGGCTAAGCGTACGGGGTTAAGCGTTTTAAGGGTATACGTAGGTACGAAAAAATATATCACTAGGCTAAATAGAGATTTATACTAGGCTGAATAGTAATACTCTATATAATATTAATAAATATTTCTACTTTATAAGCTTTATATTGTTTTATAGTTCGTTTTAGTATAAGCTTACCTAACTAATATTTTAAATTATAAGTTATCCTAATAGGATTATATTAGATTTTCTTTTTATATTATATAAGTAGGGAAGACCCTTATCGGGCTGCTTATCGACATTTCGAAGCCTATTTTATCTATATATTAGTATAGGCGTAGATAGGTTTTTCAACATATATAGCTATAAGCTATAGCCTTCTATACCGGTTGCTAACCTTTTTAGTCGGTCGCTATACCCCCCGTCCTAGAAGGAGGGGATTAAGGGACGAATTTTATTAGTCCTCTTAGTACTAAGGGGGCCGTAAAGTTAGCCTAATCCCCCTCCCTGCTCTATAGGGAGGGGGGGTGCATTAACTATATAAAAGATCGCCGAGTTAATAAAAAAAGTTATATAAGCACCCCGCTAAATCTCGCTAGAATACATGTAGTCTTATGTATATAAATTCCTCTTTTAAGTGTATAACCTTCTACCCGCACTATTAGGACATATATCGTTAATCCGACAACCTAGGCATTAGTGTCGGCCTCGTCCTTTAGGATCTTAAACTCATCGCTTAAACCCTCCGTAAGGCTAGCTCCCGTAACCTTAGCCGTTAACCTCTAGAGTAGGCGCCTAGCGGCATCCCTAAACGTCGATAGTATCGCGGCGCGTAAATGTCTTAATGTTATTGCATCGTTTTATTAAGTAAGGTATAGAGACGGATATAAAGTTACGGCGAACATTGAATTAAACTAGTCTACTTAATGTTACGTGTAGCCTGTACGTTAAAATAAGTACCTCTATTTTTTTATTGACTCGGCGATCTTTTATATAGTTAACGCACCCCCCCCCCCCTCCCTACGGAGCGGGGAGGGGGATTAGGCCAACTTTACGGCCCCCCTAGTAGCTAGTCACTAGTGCCCGCTATTGAAAGGCTAGGCAGTAGTTTTAGCGATTCCTAAACAGGGCGCTTTCGCTATTCTAGCAAAGGGACTAATCCCTTAGTTATAGCTTTTAAGAAGCTTTCGCTATTCCGGCAAGGGGACTAATCCCTTTTAGTAGTCTTTATCGCTTAGCTGCTTATCTCGAGCAGGCTTTATCGTAATTGAATAAGATGCGCTTCTATTGCGTAAAATTAGTAGGTGGCTGAAAATTTTCTCTTAAGCAGGGTTTTATTATTCTAAATTAACGGGAGGTTTCGCAACGAATAGCGGGCTAACACGCCGAATAGCGGAATGATTAATGCGATTAAGAAGCGCTAAAAGGTGTTAGATCACATAATAGAGGCCACTATATTAGGTCAGTATAACCGTCACGTGGCTTCGGGGAAAATTTCCTTTAAAAAAAGCCCCTTAAGAAAATAAAGGCTATACACATATCTTTATCATTATATTAATATAACCTCTTTTGCTATACAACCTATTAGACCTATTAAGACCTATAATCGTGCCTATTTAGTCTAAGCCGTAGATCGAAGATCTAATAATTAAGAGTCTTATACTTTAATCTACCGGAACCGTAAACTAGAAACCGAAAAGGCTCCCTTTAGGCCGATAATCACTATATCTACCCTTACTAAGAAAACCGAGGTTATTCTTAACGATAATACTAACTAGTCCCTTTAGGACAATAAGTTTAAAGCGTAGGCCCTCGATAGCAACCTCTAGGACTAGGTCTTTAGGACCGAAAAACTCCTTCCTACTCCGACGATGCCTATCGAAGATAACGCTATAAAGGGATCTCGCGTTTACACCGTAGACGAAGAAATAATCTAATAAGGCTAACCGCTTAAAGGATCCTAGAAATAGCAGGTATTCCTCTATAAGGAGAAGAAATAGGAGAGCTAGAGAAAGGATATTAAAGGGCTACGCACTTAGATAGCTATAATAATTTCCGACTACCTTTTCTCGACCTATCATAAGCCCGATCAAGACCTTAAGTAGTAGTACGCTAGTCTTAAGAAGCAGGCAAAGGGCAAGCCGGAAGATATCCTCTATGCTATTTAGGTTCGCTATAAAGCGGTAGTTAAGCCGTCTCTAAGTCAACCGAAGAACTAGCACCGCTAGCTCGAGAGCTAGAAGAAGGTTATATATAAAGGGATTTAAGAAAAACTCCCTAAAGCTACCTATAAGAGTATTTAGGTATCTAACTTCCTATCTTTTATTAATCCCTACTATTATTACTAGGTTAATTCCTTTTACCTTTCGCACCTTAAGAATAACGTAGATTTTAATATCTATATAATAACTAACGAGTTTACTATCTTTATCGATAAACTGCCTATTTAACCGTTCTAGACAAAGAGGGGCGCCTTTAGCCCTTCTTTCGCCGGATAGGACGATAAAAAGGACGATAAATAGGACGGCTAATTAGAAAATAAAAGCTCTAAAAACAATAAAAACAATAAAAATAATAAAAATAGATTACGAGCTACTACTTCGGATAAGCGAGGTATTCCTAAGTGTAGGCTATGCACGCTTAAGGGCTATACTCTCGAGAACTATTAGGAGATTAAGTCCGATAAAGCCCCTGACTAATAGCCTAGGAATAGATAGAAAGCTATCGCGAAGAGCATAGAAGACCCTAAGATCGCGAAAGAAGTCTAACGACTAAAAGTAAAGAAGGTAACGTTTAAAGACGATAAGGATTAATAAGTAAGGGAAAAGAGAAGATACCCTTCGGCTTCTTTCCTTATCTCCCTCGTTAAGGCCTCCTTTAGCATTAACGTTTATCCCTTCTGCTATTCGGCAATTCTAGATTATAGAACGATACTCTATATCTTTAACGAGATCTTACGATTTAAGAACTTTAGGATAGCTAAAGAGGGAGACTTCCTTTAGGCAGGCGTAGAAAAAGTGCCTATCCTCGGATATAGCGACGTTAACGTCCGCCTTTAAACCCTTTCCTTTAAGCCTTAAGTACTACGGCTGCTTAATATCACATTCTATAAGAGCTTTACGTATAACCTAATCTCCTATAGGTTATTAAAACAATAGGGCATATAGTAGGACGAACGACCCTATAGACCGTCGACGCTTTAAGTAGCTAATAATACTATTATCGGCCTCGTCGAATGATACTACGGATAGTTCGTCCTAAAATATATCCCCTACGATATAATAAGGCGGGCCTTCTATACCCGCCGAAATAAGTTCGATAGCTATACTAAGAGGAAGCTATAAAAGGCAATAGTAGAATTTTAGTATTTCCGGATAGGATATCCGGGACTATAAGCGCTCGAATACCTTATTAACTGCTCTTAAGGTATTAATATTAAGGGCATTATAACGACCTAGTGCGATAACTATAGCACCGCTAAAGCAAAGCGGATAATACGACGAGCTCCTTAAGATAAAAGCGTCGTAGGCGAGAGAATTACAATTGACTTCTATAACTTCGTGCCTAATAATTAAGGTTATAATTCACTAATGCTTTTAATAGATAGGGCGAGCAGCTTTATATAGGATTTCTACTTATAGGACCGCCTCCTAGAAACTATTATCGCGGCCCTTAAGTCCGGCCTTAACTACCTTATGCATTAATACTAGTTCTATACTAAGACTATCGAATATAACAACGAGATTACTAATTAGAAGCTAGCAGTAGAAGCTTTCCTTAAGGCGAAACTCCTTAAAATCGAGCCCTCGGCCCTATATATATAGGACTAAAATAGTAGCGCCGAGCACTTAAAGGGTATAATTAAGGATAAATCGCGGGCAATACAAGGCAAACTTCTAACGCAACTTTAGCGAGAGATATATAAGTTAGTAGTATATCTCTATAACCGTATACTAAAGTATAGTTATAAGTAGGAAAGCCCCTACGAAAGACTAACCGGTAGGAAGCCTACGCAATAATATCTTTATGCCTATAGGTATAAAGTGTTCGCGATAACTACTATAGCTTAGGAAAAGAGACAACGCCTTAAGAAGCTCGACCTATAAGCCTAGGTAGGCTTTCTAATAGGATATATATTATCTAACATCTACCGCGTATAAGTGCCTACTAAAGGAAAAGTTATTACTAAATAAGACGTTGCGTTTAACGAGCGGGAGATCTTCGATAAAACCTTCGAGAGTCTTACCGATAGCGTTAAGGAGAGCAGCCTTAAGGAGCTAGCCCTAGCCCTAATAAACATTAGCCTTCCTAATAATAACCGAATTAACGCGCTATAGGTACTTAATGATTAAGTCTTTAACGATATTCTCGTTTACGAAGATATAAACCTAATATACGCAGCGAGCTAAGAAGACGATATAGACTACGCAATAGCGCTTAAGAACGATCGAGAGAGCATAAAGTAGTATACGGAAGCTAGATTTAAGTCTTTACCTACTCCTCCGAACACTCCCCCGGCGGCCCTATTTATAGCTGCAATCTAATTATATTTTACTAACTAGTTAATAAAACTATAGAGCGAAAATCACGAACCTACGTAAGCAGCCTTTTAGGCGGGAATACTTCCTTTACTATATATAAACATAAGTCTATATATATAAGTAGTAAACCCCTCTATAGCATCTTTATTAAGTCTATATACATAAAGAGTAAACCCCTCTATAGCATTATTATTAAGTCTATATAAATAAGGAGCGAACCCCTCCGTAGCACTAAAAATAAGCCTATATAAGCTAAAAGCTTAAGAATAATCCCCTCTATAGTACGATTAAAAATACGCCTACTAGCACTCGGCATTTATAGTAGGCACTCGAGCCGCACCGACCTTAAGAGACACTAATACGCTACGATTTAAGGATAAGGCTTACCTCGACCGCTTAGTCTTAAAAAGGTAAGTGCATCGGCGAGACCTTCCCGCTATACTAATATATTATAGATAGCTTAAATACTATCTACTTAGCCTTTACTTTAAAGAGGTAGAGCAATTTTATCTTTAGAGCTATAAGGAGATAAGGTCGTAGACTAAAGTCGACTATAAAATACTTACGAAGAAAGGCTAAGTGCTTAACTATATATAGGTATATATTACGGCACTAGGTAATAGCTAGATAATCTTATTGTTATATAAAGAGGAGAAGAACTATAGAGGCTAAGGGCTCGTTTATATATAGGACTATATATTAAGTGGCATATCACTATATACTATATTATGTAATATAGTACTATAATAGTACTCCCGTTTAGAGACGATTTAGTCCCTTAATCGCTAAGAGATCGCTAAAATCGTTAAAATCGTTCGCTAGAAATATTATTTTTGCTAGAAATCAGCGAATAGTAAAGGAATCTTTTATTAGCGGGCTTAATCTAAGGGGCCCGGCTTATCTAGGTTATATCTATAGAAGCGTTAAATAGCTTTAAGGCAACCTCTTAGGTTATCTTCGGGCTATTATATTAGTTCTTAGTGATATTTCTATTTAATTAGATAAGTTAGAGTCGGGGCTTTATTATCGTATACGTTAAGGATCTTTTAAAATTCCTATATTTCTTCGATATTGCCGTCGTTATCGCGTTCTGCGATACGGCCTATAACGTTACGTCGTTCCTCTCGATTAATCTATACCTAACCTAGTATTATTTCCGTTATCTAAAGCTATACCTTAGACGTATAGAAAGACTTATTAACCCGGATATACTTTAGGAGGTCGATAACTATAGCGCCGCGGTAGACCTTAAGAATAAGATAAGGACCGTCCTATTTATCGTCCTATTTCTTCTTTAGGCGATTAGTAGTTATATTCTTTAATAAAACTATAACTATATTACCGGGTCGAAAGAGGAAGCCTTTATCCCGCTTTATATTTGCATTATCTTTATATTTCTATTATAAGGCTCGTGCGAGAGCTTAAAGCTAAACGAAGATATAGTTATAACGATTAGCTATTACGTCCGCGCGAAGGAATTCCTTCTTTACCTATAATAAGAGAGTTAGGGGTCGGGACCTATAGGTTTAATGCCGAGATAAGGATTAAAGCCGTAGTTAGCGAAGAACGGACAAATACCAGTTATTTTATTTACTAAATTATTTATTACGAATTCCGCGAGCGGGAGCTCGTCGACCTAATTCTCTTAGGTAAAGCTAATATAGGCTTAAAGGTATTTATTTATTATAGCGTTAACGATTTCGGTTTAACTATTAGTCTTTAAGTGCTATTCTAAGCTTAGTTTTAACGTTATTTATAACTAAGTGCTAAACTAGCGCTAAAGATTAGAGATAAACTAAGTGCCTTAGTTAAAGATAATAGTATTAAGTGCTTTATATAAACGATAGACTACGTAGATAAAGGAATTAATTAGTTCTTTTATAGAAAGGCCGATAATAGGGATAAAATATCTTATCTTCGTAAGCCTATTAACTATCGTAAGTATATTCTCGTAAGTCTTCCCGTTTCGGGTACACTTAGGGAGTATCGTAATATAATTAATTAATATATTAGCCTATAGCTAAACCGGTAGAGCGAAGGGTTTTAGGAATCCGGGGGGAGATAAGTAAAGGGTCTTAGTCTAAAGATAGAAAGTATAGTCTTTAATAAATATAGCGGCGAAGTAAGAAATTCTTAGCTATTAGTGTATTTAGTTTAATAGATTAAGGGTTTTCACCCTCCTTAGGTATTCTATTAGGCTACTATTATAAGATCGATAAACGACTTTAAAGCGGAGATCTAAGGTATTAAGGACGAAGAGCTAATCGCGGAAAAAGATACGTTTATTAATTAACTAATATTCGGATATATCGTAATGCAAAAGCTTCCGGATATACTTTAGCTAGCGTCGAGCGTATAGGTCCTAGAGTATCGCTACTATATCTTAGGTAAGATTATCTTATTAATATACCTTACGGATAAGCTTATTAAGTAATTTACTAGCTGCGTTTAGTCTAAGGGCGGCGACTGCGTTAAGGTCCTCCTTCGAGGCATAGGAATCGGCTAAGAGTTCCTTTAGGATAGTCGGGTCGACTTTCTCTTTAGGGATAATTACCTAATTTCGATAGAAGAGTTAATCATCGTTTACGGTAGCTAGTCTATCCCTAAGGAGCTTACTAAAAGCGTTAGGGAGGGTTGCCTTATTGCTTAAGCGGTATATAATTATAAAGTTAAAGTAGGAAAGGAACTCGGCCTAGCGTACTTATCGTTAGTTAAATTGCTTTATAGATATAAACGTCTAAAGATTCTTATAGTCTATAATAACGTTAAATGCCTTAGTAGTTCCTTAGAGTTCTAAGCGCTATTCTTTAAGCGCTTTAATAATTGCTAATAACTCTTTATTATAGATCTCGTAGTTATACTTAAGGGTGGTATACTTAAACGAAAAAAAACGCAATAGGGTAAAGACATCCGTTATCTCCGGTCTATAAAAGGACTCTTCCTAAGGCCTAATTTAAAGCGTTAGTTTTAATAACTATTTTCTTTAAGTAGTTAAAATAGGCTAAGACTAGGGCAGTAGTAAAAGCAAGTTTAAGGGCCTTAAACGCAGGAGCTTATTTAGGTCCTTAAGACTAACGGGAATCTTTTCGAAGTAGTATAGTTATAAGGGAGATAATACTAGAGTATCCCTTAATAAAACGGCGGTAGAAGTTTATAAACCTAAGAAACTACTATAGTTCTTTTATTAAAGTCGGGGTATTCTAAGCCGTAATTATATATACCTTCTTAAGGTCTATGCTTATGCTAGATATCGAAATAATTAGTCTAAGGTACTTAGTCTTTATCGTATAAAACTCTAACTTCCCGATATCGATTTAAAGCCCTACGTTGCCTAAGCGTTAGATAACTATTCGCATATAGTTCTTATATTCTGCCTTAGTCTTTAAAAAGACTAATACGTTATCGAGATATACTATATAGAAGTTATCGAGGGCATTATAAAGCACGTAATTAATATAGTTTTAGAAGGTCGACGGTGCGTTATAAAGGCCGAAAAGGGTAACTAGCATCTTAAATAGTCCGAAGCGTATAATAAACGCTATAAGCCACTTATAACCCTCGGCGATTCGAATACGGTTAAACGTAGTAATTACGTCTAGCTTTATATAAAACTTAGCGTCGTAGAGAGAATCTAGCGTTTCGCGGATTTAAGGTAAAGAATATCGATTCTTAACTATAACCTAATTTAAACCTTAGTAGTTATAATAGATACGGATACTACCGCCCGGCTTATAAGCGAGGATTAGTAGTGCTATAGCTAGAGAAAAAGACTCCTAAATAAAGCCTTTACTAAGTATATCGTTAATCTACTTCTTAATGCAGCGGAGTTCTATAGGTGATATAGGCCGATTTTTATAGTACGGAGCTTATTTACTAAGTATAAGTTCGATCTTATAATCCTAAGGGGGGTATAAGGGAAGCTCGTTCGCATTCTTTAGAAGGAAATAAGGAAGCTTATCCTAGAACTCTTTTAGTAGTTTCTTTATAATATCTGCCTTTATAACTTCCGGCTTTACTTAGAGGAATTTTTCTATATCGGCCTTATCGAACCTCCGGAATAGAGATTCGGAATTAGCTATATCCCGGAGGTTTATCTAAAGGAAGTTATAAAAGCGTTTAGGGAAGGTAGCTTAAGCTACCTCTATTATATAGTCCCCGGCAATAACGCGTTAGAAAAAGGTTTCGGATAGCTCCGGTATAACGACGACGAGGGGTGCCGTCGCGCTAATAGCAAAAGCCACTAGTAATATTAATTATATCACTACCCCTTACGTACACCTTATAAAGCCGACCCCGGGCCGCACTACCTATATCGCACCTTATACTTATCCCCTCTTTAATAGCAGTATATCCTAGGCTGCACGTGTCTCCCTCAATCACGTGACCCGGCGCGCTATAGGCCTCGGCAACCGCAGGCAGGAATAACCTAGTGGACGTTAACCTAAGACGTAGACATGTCGTCGTATTGCCCCGATGCGCCGCCTCTACGGTACGTAAGCTACGCTTACGCCGATACACCTGCCTTACAGCCGCTGCCTAGCCCCTTTCTTTAAGGGGTCTTAAATAGAGAGGCTATTAATTAATGTTATAATTGCAACGACGACAAGTTGCCGTCGCGCTAATAGCAAAAGCCACTAGTAATATTAATTATATTACTGCCCCTTACGTATACCTTATAAAGCCGACCCCGGGCCGTACCACCCGTATCGCACCTTATATCCGGGACCTTAACTAAGCCTACTAAGAGTTCGTTAAAGAGTCGTAGATTTTCTCCCTCCTCGACTAGCTTAGCTAATTTAGATATACTAATTCACATCGCCTTAATACTATCCTATTTATAGAATTAAACGAAGTTAACTACGCTATATAGCGGATATCGTTTATATCTAAAGGCATTTAATCTTCCTATGGTATGCGCTAGCGGGGGCGTCTCGTCTAGCCCTATCGGGTGGGAATATAGCGACGGTCGGCGGTAAGACGAATAAAGAGTAGGCGAGCTACTAAAGTAGTCTATAGTAGAGTAGCCTTAAAGGCTCGGGTCTTAAGGGAGTTTAAAAAGCTAATCGGGGATATTAAGCGAGCGGTTTCTTAGGCGAATAGCTATATCCTAAATAGAGGATATTAAATCGGTTAGCTAAGGTTTAAAGGGTATAATGCTTATTTACGTAGATATTCCTTAGTAGACGAGTCTATAGGTATATAACTTCCCGGTAGGATAGTCTAGTCTTTTAGAATATTAATCTCTTCCTACCGAAAAAGGGTTTCTAGCACGTCTTCTACCGTTATAAGGACCTTTTATTTTAAGGTAAACGTTAAGGTAGTCTAAATCTCTACGACGTTAGAAAAATATACCTTTCGATGTAACTAATGCCCTTTAAGCACGGGAGTAATAAGGGTCCTAAGAGCTATCCTATCCTCGGCTATTATGCCTCAAGGTAGGTAGTATCTTATATAGTAATAAGAGTTAAAGCGGATCTAAAGAGATTTCTAAAGTATAGTTAGTTCGTATTCCTAAAGCTAGGGGATGCCTAGGATAATTAGGGTAAAGGGTAATAGATTCGTAATTAAGAAGAGCATAAGTTCTATATGCTTGCTAATAGTTATTTAGGTTATAAAATAATCCGTTATCTATATTAAGGGCACGCCGTCGGCTAGTCGGAGCGGTCGAGGTTTAAGGAGCTTCTTTATAGTAACGTTATATTTCCGTACGATAGCGTAAAGGTCGGCGAACGCCGCGGTAGTATAGCTAGAATCTACGAGGGATAACGTATTAACGTAGTAAAGGGACTAAGGGTTACGCGTAGAGGAGAGACGAGTATAAAGAAGGATTAACTTTTTATTATTATTTAACGAAATAATCCGAAGATCCGTTCTATCTAAAAGCAACGACTTAATCCTCTTATCCTCTCCTATATATAACCCTTAGGAGCGACTTACTCTAGGGGTATATCTTTTAGCAGTAGCCTTAGCGCCGGCTGCTCGCCTTATAAATCCGTATCCTCTTCCTTAAGGATACGGCCTTATTCGTAGTTAGCTATACGAATAAGCTAGCCTTAGCTATACCCGCCGCCGTAGGTGCCCTAAGATCCTCGGCCGAAGCTAGGGGAAGGGGCGTCCCGGCCTTAAAACTAAGGACTACCCTAACGGGGGGGCATTAGAAGCGGATTAGCTATTTTAGCCTTATTATCAGCCTCTTTTTAGTGTTTAAGCTCTCCGTAAGCTATATAGAGTTTATTATCGATCCTAAATTATCGTTTAGTATCGGAAAGCCGGTCGAGGTCTATAGGCTTACCGTATAGGAGTTAGGCTAAGGCGGTTAAGGTAAAGGTAGGTATAAGCGTCGGCGGGAACTATAAACGGGGGGCGGCCTTCTTCTCGAGCTTTTAACGATAAGTATAGTTAGCGAGATTCTTTATAAAGATATTTATCTACGCTAACTACTTCTCGTAGTCGGTGTTAGGGATTTAAGTCTATATATTCTTAACGAGATTGCTTATATCCTTTAAGATAAACTTCTAAAGGAGGTCGACTTACTATTCCTTTATCTTCCTTGCCTTACGTATATAAGCGTTAAGGTCTATCTTTTAGTTACGTTAAATCTAAAACCTTATAGTGCCTGCCTAAAGCTAGAAGGAGCGTTGTTATAGTAGGCTATTCCTACTTCTCCCTCTCGGATAGGTTAGCTATAATAGTAGCTATTCTATCTTTAACGAAGTCGTAAGCCCGTTTATTAAGCCTATCGCTAATATAAAGGAGGCAGGCGCTATCTAAGTCGAACTATATATAATCGCGGAGGAAGATACCCTATATCTTAAGTTCTTAAGCCTCGTACTTACGTTAACGGTCGGAGGCAGACCCCTTTCTAGTAAAGATCGGAGGGTCTACCGTCTTTTGTTTTCTTAACGACTATATTAGGGTTATCGTTTAAGACTATAAAATCTTTATAGTTAAGATCGTTAGGTCCTTAGCCTTAAGAATTTATTCCCTTATAGCTAAGAGCTAATCCTTTATAGCTAGGAGCTAATCTTATATAGTTAGACGTTTCTTTAACCTAGCATTTCGGTTAACCTAAGAGGCCTCCGCTACGCGAAGGGATCGAAGACTCTCCTCGATATATATAAGAATATATCGGGTATCTAACCTCTAAAGGTTTTCCTAGGTCTCCTATATATTAGCGACCGGGACTACGTTATTAAACCTCTTAATCACTTAGGCGATCTAAGGAAATTTATTAATAAACTCTTTAGTAAAGGCCTTTAGACCGTCGCCTATAGCGTTAAAGGCTATAGGTATATCCGCTATAAGGAGGAAGGAGGAGTATCTAGTCTAAGAAATTATCGGGGACTATAAAGAAATTTCTATAGGCTATAAAAGTTTCTATAGGCTAGGGAAAGATTCTTAGGGGCTTAAGGGCTTAAGAGAATAATTTCTTAGGGGTTACGCTTAGGTCGCGACGACTAAAGAGACTAGGTAATAGAGCTGCTAAGACTATATTTACAATGCTAGGGAACGCGACGGGGCGCAATAGGAGATAGAACAAACTATTACGGCACTAAGTAATAGCTAGATAACCTTATTATTCTATAAAGAGGAGAAGAACTATAGAGGCTAAGGGCTCGTTAATATATAGGACTATATATCACGTAGTATATTACTATATACTATATTATGTAATATAGTACTAAAATAGTATACGTATATAAGATAGATAAATATAGGAGACTCTCTAAATATAAGGCGAGATTAGTTATACGAGGAGATTAATAGCTTAGAAACGGGCAAGAGACCTACGTAGCTACTCTCGCGGGACGGAGTTTTCGGATACTTATAACGATCGCGGCAAAGTTTAATCTTAAGCTAATATAGTATAACGCTATTAACGCCTTCGTTAACGCTACCCTCGACGAGATTATCTATATAAAGATGCCTTTAGGATATAAGAAACACTCGATCGTGCTTAGGCTCGATAAGGTACTCTATAGACTACGGAAATCCCTTCTTCTATAGCATCGCAAACTTACGTTAACGCTTTAGGAGATAGGATCTTAGATAATACCGTATAAACCTTACTGCTTAACGTTTAACGGTATTATCGTCTTCTTCTATATAGATAATATCGTTTTTATATATTATAAGAAGGATTAAGAGAGGGCTAAATCTCTATAGAATTAGCTCTAGGGAAAGTATAAGCTTATAGGCGGTAATAGCCTATAGTAGTTCTTTAGTATCGATATTCTACGTCATTGTAAATAGGGCTATATTTAGCTATTATAAGCCGCCTATATTAATAAGATCTACCGACTAGCGACGAAACGTAGGTTATTTAATATACCGATAGGAGTAAACGACCTCTTTCCTATAAAGGGATGGCTAAACACTACGAGATATAGTCCTACTAAGTAAACGTAGGCTTTATACTATACGCGGCGGTTATTACCTAACCGGATATCGTGTTTGCTATATTAAAACTCTATAAATATAACACTAACCTTAGACCGAACTATAAAGAAGCTATCGATTGAGTTATCTGCTATTTATACTATACTTATAGACTTACGCTTCGTCTAGGGGGTAGCGACGACTTTACGGTAGTAAGTAACGCTTCTTTCGCTAATAACACTAATCGTAAAAGCTCTTAAGCATTTTCTATAAAGCTATTCGGAGGCCTAATCGGCTAAAGAGCTAATAAATAGGATACTATTATAACTTTAACGATAGAGGCGGAGCTTTTAGCTCTATTATAGGCAGTAAAGGAGTCGATCTACGTAAGTAGGCTTATTAAAGAGCTTAACGTCTCCTTCAATAACTCCCGAATTCGTATTTAATATAATAATACTTAGACTATCCGACTAGTTATAGCCGAAGTCGCGACTCTATAGACGAAGCTTCGCTATATAGACATTTATAACTAGTAGCTTCGTTAGGAGGTCCTTAATAAGACTATCGAAGTTAAGTATACTCCTACCGCGAAGATAATAGTAGACAGCCTTATAAAGGCGCTTTAAGGGCCCTCCTTTAAGGCCTTTATCGAATAAATCGGCCTTTACGATATCTTATAACGCCTCGCCGATCGAGAGGTCCTTAAATCGACTAACGAAGCGATATAAACCGACAATTATATAGTATAGGAAGATTAAAAGGTATAAGAGCTATTAGAGCCGTACTCTCGGAGTATTAATATAGATTTACTTATCCGGAAGAGAGAGGAAAGGATATAAGGCTACGGATAGCCTCGTAGTGTGTTTTACACCCTGCGACGACGTTAAGAAGACGACGGACCTAGGGCTGAAAGAGGCTACGTATAGCGGCGTCTAAGCTATAGCTGCGCTTAAAGGCTCTATAGCTCGATTAGGCGTCGAGAGCTAAGAAGGAAGATAGTTAAGACGAAGGGTCTTCGAAGGATTAAGAAGAGGTATAAGAGCTTAAAAAGCCGTACTCTCTAAGGCGCTTAGGCGTAGGAATAAACGGGCAAGGATTAATAATATCCCGACCTAATGGCTTAACGATAGAACGAGGATTAAAAACTTATCGGATTTAAGCTATTTAGCGACCTCTTTACGCTAGCTTCCCTCCCGCGGATGTAGGTTCGAAGCTAAAGGGGTATATTAGATTATATAATAGAGGCTACTACATTAGGTTAGTATAACCGTTATATAGCTTTAGGGAAAATTTCCTATAGAATAAGCCCTTTAAGAAAATAAGGGCTATACACATATCTTTATTATTATATTAATACAACCTCTTTTGCTATGCAACCTATTAGACCTATTAAGACCTACAATCGTGCCTATTTAGTCCGAGCCGTAGATCGAAGATCTAACAAAAGGCAGCTTCTTTCTTTTCTTACGCATACTGCGCACGGCGCTTATAACCTGTTGAAAGGCTAAGGCGAGAGCAAAGAGAGGCAAAAAGGCATGTGTGTGTCTTAGTGAGGGAAGAAGCTAGGTGTGCCCTTAAATAGGCGTAGGCTGCTGACTAAGAGGGCTGCACGAGGCAGATCTCTACTACTTTTAGGGCGGTGCAACTATTCTAGCGGCACGCACAAAGAGTCCTCGTGTATAAATACGAAGTACTACTCCGTAGGGCCTAATCCACAACGCCTCGACTAAGTCGAGGCGGACGCACGAAGAGATATAGCCTATTTATTTCTTACGGGCCGGGTCCTCTTATACCGTCGTATACCCTTATCGGCGAATTTCCTTACCGCTTTCGCGCCCCGCCGGGTGTTTCTTATAGCATCGTAGCATCCGCACGCATTTTTGCAATTGATATAGTTATCGCAACTACGCAAAAGATATTAGCAAGCTAGCGCAGTACCTAGGGCGGCGTCGGTAGTAGCGCCGCTGCGGGCAGCAGCAACGCCGGCAGCTAGCGTTAGACTAACGAACAGACTTTACGCTTCCTCGAGATGCTGCTTAAAGCCTCTCGCGATGGCAAGCTTAATAACTCTAAAGTCGCCTTTATAAAGCCTATGTTTAACTCGTTTATTCCGGAGCTTAAGACGGAATTTCCCCGCCGCCGCTAAGACTTTAAGATGCTCGATAATAAGTATCGTCGACTAATCTAGTTCTAGAGGGTATTTTAAGAGGTAGAGGAACCGTCGGGGGCGGTATATAATCCTAATATAGGGAAGATTACGATAAGCAAGGCGAACGAGGATACGTTAATATTAAAATACCTATCTATCGCCCCCCGAGTTATTAGCCACGGGCTCTTAATTAACGATACTATTACCTTCGACTTATAGGCTAAGATCTTTTTATAAGACTAGCCGGCAGGTAGGACGATTCTTAAGGCTAATAACGATACGGGCTTTATAGCGGCGGAGGTAGAGGCAGCGGTAGAGGCGAGTCGTCGGTAAGAGCGTTAGTAAGAGCGTTAGTAAGAGGGATCGTTAGGCGACGATAGCGATAACGAAAGGCGTATTAACGACGACGCCGATAATACTTTCCGCGAGGAAACGCTAAGACCGTTAGGATCTCCGCTTAACGATAGCTAGTCTTAAGATTTATTAATTATGCCGTCTGCTTTAGCTTAACGATCGAGGCTATAGTTAACGCCCGCTAGGTTGCCGCTAAACCGACTGCCAAAGAGTTTAATAAAGAAAGGGAAGGCCCGGCAATAAAATACTAAACAAATCGTTAACCTTCTTACTACCGTTATTGCCTAAGGCGTATAAGGGAGCAGATATCTCCCGATTGGTTTTATTCGACCGGCATATAAAGATATACATTAGAACCGCCGTGCATTATTGCATATAACATAAGTCACCCGGCTGTATTAGCTGCCCGGATGCTCGAGATACCGAATGCCGAAGTATGTAGTGTGTATAGGGACTATAAGGGTCTTCGACTATTAGTGAGATTAGGTCTACGACCTAATCCGCATTCTTATATACGAGCGGGGAAGAGGCACGTGCGGGCGGGGAAAGGGGCTCGTGCGAATAGGGGTAAGGGGCTCGTGCGGATAGGGGTAAGGGGCACGTGCGGATAAAGGGGTACGTGCGTAGAGCTATATATCCGTATACATAGGTGCGCTTACACTTAGTTCTTTATAGATAATTTCTATACCTATATAAAGGGCACCTATGTAATTACTCTGCCTACCCTATTATAGTATTATCTATCTCTCCTTTTTATAGACTTATTAATATAATAACGTCCCGCTTTTATAATAGCGGCACGTATTAATTAGAACGATAGGCCGCTACGATAAAAGCGGCACGCGTAGCAATACTAGCTGCTATTATAGACTTATTAGATAACGATATAAAGGACGTATTTAAGTAACGGGCCGAGGGGTCCTAGCAGCTACAGCTGCGATAAAAGGCGCTAAATAAGCGGGCCTTCGCAAAAGCCCGCCTTCGATAGGAAATAACAAAAGCCCGTTTAGGCAAGGCGACGGCGGATGCCGTACCTTCTATAGCGGAAGAGGAGCGCCTTCTAGTACTACTATAGAAAATAGCCGTTAATCCGGTTAAACGAAGGGGGTTGCTAAAAGTCCTTAGTATTAAAATAGGATTTATAGCGCTTACCTCTACGGATACGCTACTCGCGCCTATAGCTATATCGACGAACTCTCCCGCGGCTAGGGACGCTAGTATAGCTAACCTAAGGACGGCCCTTAAAGCCGCCTTCGGCAAAAGGAAGCCTCTACCGTAGCCTATATAAGATAGCAAGCTAGAGTCTTTTTACTTCTTCCTATATCGCCTCTATAGTAAGTTTACTATTAACGAGAAGTAAAGCCTTAACGGTTGCTACGATACCGCTTAGTATTCGCTACTCTATACGCTGCCTAAGCCTTAGATACAGCGGATTTCTAGGTTTTAGGAGAGTAGCGGGCCTAGTAGCGCTTACGGCCCTTATGCCTTCTTTAACTACCTTATCTACGCGTTCGGCAATGTGTAGGAGTAGGAGAAAGCGTAAGATAATTTATAAATCCTCTTTTAGAAAGACGGCTAGACGTTTAAGGACTTCCTTCCCGACTTTAAGGAGATTATCACTTATACCGCCGGAAATAGCGTTTAAGGAGATAGCGCTAAGCTTATATAGCTGCGAAATTTAATTACTCCGTTACTATAGGAAATACTTATCCTAATCGAGATGCCTACTAACTTCCGGGAGTATATAAGTCGCCTTACGAAGGTAGCTTAGAACTATAAGTAAAGCCCTAGCTTTTAGAAGTTGCGAAAGCGCGCTAGCATAAACGGCGTTAGCAATAGGAACGGAGGAGCTACTACTAGGAACGCTATAACGCTCCCGCCGCCTAGATCCGCGCCCGATACTACGGTAGACTATAAGGGCGACGTTATAATCTCTACTACGCGGCCCGCTCGTAAAAGAGCGAGGATACTATCCGCCGCCTTAGGCAACGCGCCTTCCTCTTCTATATAGCGAGCTAAGTAGGTATCGAAGGTAGAGCTTTAGAAGCGGAGAGAGGAGGGGCTTTACGTACGCTATAGCGCGGATAGATATTTTACTACGGACTGCCCGTATCGTCCCGCTCGCCCTACGAAGCGAGCCGAACGGCCTATAGCGATTCACGCTACCCGACCTTCTCTTAAGTCTAATATTAAGGAGGATAATAATATCCCCGCCGCTATTAGTACGGAGGGAAACGCATAGCTCTATAGTATAAACGGGCCCTAGAGCCTAATTCGCTAGCACTAGAGAAAAAAGAGTTAACTAACCGTATTAAGACTTCTCCTACCTTAATACCTATTGTTATTAACCGTATAAACCTCGTCTATACTCTTATAGACGAAGGTTGCTAGTACTACGCCGCTATCGATAAGGCATTCGCACGAGAACTACGTTTGCTAGTTAAAGATATAAGAACTTAGTATATACGAGGAGCCTTAAGCGTAATAGAGGAGGCGAAGATTAAAGGTATTATATAGATAGCTACGGAGATTAATAGGCATAAGCAATTGCTCGTAGCATACGTTATCCTTTAGTTAGAATTTAACCTAATCTTTAGAAAGCCTTAGCTTCTTTATATAAAGTCTTACTCTATACCGCACTAAGGGAGGCTTTAGTATAGGAATTCGCAGCGTTAGCTATAGTATATTAATAAGAATAAGCCTAAGGATACCGAGTGTGCTATAGAGCTTCGAGAGGCTAAGGAAGTTATAGCTTTAGTATTTATCGGCATAATTAACCGAATCCGTAGACGATACGGCTTAGAAGCCGCTACGGCTGCTATTTACGCAGTTAGCCTTATAAATATCGAAAAAGCCTTACGACTAAAGAAGCCGAAGACGGAAGCCGAATTGCGTTAAATAATCCTTACGTAGTTCTATAACCTACTACCGCTCTTTCGGAAAAGCGAGGCCGATAAATTAAACCTATATAAGCCCGGCATTAACTACGCGATACTACTTCGTAAAGATTCCTACGGATAAGATATAGTTCCGCCCTTCGGGCCGCTATACGCAATATCTCGAGACGAGTTGCTTATATTAAAGAAAACACTACGCGGCCTTTTAGATAAAGGGTTTATTTAAGCTAGCTCTTTTAAGGCCGCCGCTCTAGTGCTATTCGCGTAGAAACCCGGAGCAGGACTACGTTTTTACGTAGACTACCGAGCACTTAACGCAATAATACGACCGGACCGCTACCCGCTTCCGCTTATTAAGGAGATACTCTATAATATCGCTAAAGCGAAGTAGTTTACTAAGTTAGATATCTATTAGGCGTTTTATAAAGTGCGAATTATAGAAGGTAATAAATAAAAGACCGCGTTCCGCACTCGCTATAGGCTTTTCGAATAGATAGTAATACCGTTTAGGCTTATAAGGGCTCCCGGCACCTTCTAACGGTATATTAATAGTATTCTTCGCGAATTTCTAGATAAGTTCGCTTCCGCCTATATTAATAATATTCTTATCTATATAAGCGGCAGCCTAGAGGATTATATAGATAAAGTGCAGAAGGTGCTAGACCGGCTCTCTAAGCATAGGCTATACCTCGACCTTAATAAATACGAATTCGGCGTCCGCTAGGTTAAATACCTTAGATTTATTATTATCGCGGGCGTTAGTGTATAAGCGGACCTTATAAAGATTAGGCTATTTAAGACTAAATAGCCCTAACTTTATAGAAAGGTGTACGGAGTTTCTTAGAATTTACGAACTACTACCGGATTTTTATTCGTTAATTTCTCATATCGTTAGTCCGCTCGTAGCCCTTACCGGCAAAAGGGTAGCCTTCTATTAGGGCGCTGTATAAGTAGAGGCGTTTTAGACGTTAAAGGACTTATTTTCGTAAGCCTTTATACTACTATAATAGGACTTTAATTATCCCGCGATATTTAAGGCAGACTATAGTAGATTCGCACTTAGAGGCACGCTTTCGCAAAAGGTAGACGGCTAACGCCGCCCTATAGCTTTTTACTCCCGTAAGCTTACCTCCGCCGAACGGAACTACGCTATCTACGATAAGGAAATACTCGCGATAATTAGCTATTTAAAGCAATAGTAAGTAGAGCTCTATAGCTATAAGAACTTTAAGATCCTTATAGACTATCGTAACCTTAAGTATTTTATAACTTAACGTTATCTCTTTAAGCGATAGGCCCGTTAGGCGGAATACCTTTCGTAGTTCCGTTTCCGGATTAAGTACCGACTTAGAAAAAAGGCTGCGGTGCTAGACGCTCTATACTAGAGAGATTAAGATCGGCCTTCTAACGAAGATTATAATGCCCGGGAGCTTTAAATACTCCCGGAGGAGGTACTACGTATATATCTTAGAGCAACGCTTATCGGTGCGGACGGCGTAGTCTTAGTTAATAGTAAGGGCGATAAGGACGAGGACGATAGCGAGGAGGATAATAAAGAGGACGTAGAGCCCGACGGAGCAATACTTATCGGTGCGGACGGTATAGTCTTAGTTAATAGCAAGAGCGGTAAGGACGAGGACGATACTAAGGAGGATAATAAAGAAGACGTAGGGCCTAATACTTAAGATATAGACGATACTTAGGATATAGACTTTGCAGCGGCTACGAGCTAAGACGACCTTAACGCGTAAGACGTAGAGCTAACTACTAATATAGGCTTTAACCGACGAATTTTTTAGGACGAAGAGCTTTAGCGTATATAGGACCGCTTAGCAGCTTAAGACGTTACCTACGGGAGCGTGCGCCGCGCTATAAAGGCAAGAGTATAACGATTCGACCTTAAGCTTAACCTTAAGGTATAGGTAGCCGACTGCTACGTAGACCTACGTAGGCACCTACGGTTCCGCGGACGGCTTTAGGTTCTTAGTTCCTCTATAACTATAGAGGCCGTAGTAAGAGACGCTCTACTAGAGCTAGAAGAAGGGAACGCGCTTTAAAAACGGCTTATTTAAATAGTATATAACGCTAGCGTCGTCGGCTACCTTAGCCGCGAAGGAATAGTTGCCGCTATATCCTAGGACTTTTATTAGCTACTCCTTTAGCTATACGTTAGACAATTCCTCTATAACTATAATATCTACGGGCGTATAAAGATTTAGCGTACGCTTAAGAAAGGGCTGCTTAAGTCGCTTCCTATGCTAGACCGGTTCTATACGTATATTTAAATAGACTTTATTATAGACCTCCCCCTTATAAAGAGCGGCAACCGTAATCTTAAGGTAATTAAGGACCGTCTAAGTAAGGAAGTTATATTAGAACCTATACCCTCTATAGAAGCGGAGATCTACGCGGAGCGCTTTCTTATATACTATATACGATACTATTAATAGCTAACGTTAATTACGAGCGATAGGGGCTTAAATTAGACGAGCCGCTTTTAATAGCACTTATATCGGCTGCTATAGATTATATAGCTGCTAAGCACGGTATATTATCCGTAAACCGATAGGGGGCCGGAGCGGCTTAACTAGGAAGTTTAAGCTTACCTTTAGGGCGTTATCGACTATAACTAAGGGGACTAGGACAAATAGCTCCCTATAGCGTAAATAGCGCTTAATAGGAGAAATCACTCTTTAATTAGTATATCCCCTTTCTTCGCACTATTTAGGTACGAACTAGTATCCCTATTTCCTATCGCCGTAGATATAGCGGCGGAAAAGCCGTCCGGCAATAGCCCGGAGGGGCGTATAGCCTCCTTTATATAGCGACTTAAGTAGATCTCGGACTTCTATTAGTCGTTAATAGCCTCGGTAGCGTAGGACTTAGAGCGGTATACTAATAAACGACGGGAACCTATAAATCGATTTACGGTAGGTAATAAAGTCTAGGTAGACCTATAGAACTATACATCCTTAAGGCCGAAGAAGAAGCTCGATTAGCTATATGTAAAATTTACGGTTAAGAGAGTGCTAAGCCCGTAAGCCGTCGAGCTAGAGGGACTGCCTAACGGGATTTACCCGAATTTTAACGTAGACCTTCTTCGTCGAGTAGTAGTAGATCCGATGCCCGGCTAAGTAATAGCGGACCTGTAGCCTCCCGTAATCTTAGTAGAGGGAGAAGAAGAGTTCCTAGTAGAGGAAATTCTCGCTATATAATAGAAGAAGGTCGGCCGCGGCAGCCGGCGCAAAGTCCTCGTAAGGTAGTAAAGGTACTAAGACCTAACGTAGCACCCGGCAGCGGATTTTGCAGATACGGAAGCGCTCGATCGCTTTAAAGAGCGCTTTAGGGCTATTAGGGAAAACGACGGACCGCCTAACGCCGCGTTGCCGGTAAAGACACGACGGAAGAAGGTACGGTTTACGCTCCCTAAAGCGAGCCGCGCAGCCTAAGGCACGCCCGGGCCCTACGTAATACGTCGTTAAATTTCGCTTAGGTAAGGTAAAGGTCTTATATAAGGGTCTTCGACTATTAGTAAGATTAGGTCTACGACCTAATCCGTATTCTTATATACGAGCGGGGAAAAGGCACGTACGGGCGGGGAAAGGGGCTTATGCGAATAAAGGTAAGGGGCTCGTACGGATAGGAGTAAAGGGCACGTACGGACAAAGGGGTACGTGCGTAGAGCTATATATCCGTATGCATAGGTGCGCTTATACTTAGTTCTTTATAGATAATTTCCACACTTATATAAAGGGTACTTATATAATTACTCTACCTACCCTATTATAAGGACTAATATGCGTATAGTCTATAGTCGGGCCTTAGTTAACTAGGGTTACCTATACTACCTCCTATTACTCGCGTAATTAATCACGTAATAACTAAGATACTATACGAGGTTAGACTATATATACCTAGAAT
Source organism: Ophiocordyceps sinensis (assembly GCA_012934285.1). Taxonomy (NCBI): domain Eukaryota; kingdom Fungi; phylum Ascomycota; class Sordariomycetes; order Hypocreales; family Ophiocordycipitaceae; genus Ophiocordyceps; species Ophiocordyceps sinensis. Next base: position 9,006,883 of record JAAVMX010000004.1, on the reverse strand, counting down.
AGAATTAATAGCGCTTTTTATCCCGATAATTAGTTAAGTTATATATACCTTTATTCCTATGCAATTAGCTATATAAAGGGATCTTAGTCTATACTTAGATAGACTATTACTAAGCAATTCTATATCCTCTTCTCTCTCTTATCTTTATATCTTCCTTAATACTTTCTGTATTTACCGTAATCCTCTGCTTTTAAGCTTCCCTTTAGGCTCTTATTAGTTATAAGTCTTACTATTTGCATAGCACGAAATCTCTATTTGCATAGTAAGGATATCTAAATCTCTACTTTTCTATACGTACCCCGCGCGCCTATGTCCCGCCACTAAAATCTAGTGCCGGTACATGGCAATTAAGAGAGCCGCGCAAATCGTACGAAGAACGCGAAGAACGCGAAGAACATAGGGCACGACGCATACATCAAGGAGCCGCACGCAGCAGAAGGCACGCAGCCGCACACACAGCAGAGGGCACGCAGCAGGGCACGCAGCAGGGCACGAAGCATACATCAAGGAGCCGCACACACAGCAGAGGGCACGCAGCAGGGCACGCAGCAGAGGGCACGCAGCAAGGCACGAAGCATACATCAAGGAGCCGCACGCAGCAGAAGGCACGCAGCCGCACACACAGCAGAGGGCACGCAGCAGGGCACGCAGCAGGGCACGAAGCATACATCAAGGAGCCGCACGCAGCAGGGCACGCAGCAGGGCACGAAGCATACATCAAGGAGCCGCACGCAGCAGGGCACGCAGCAGGGCACGAAGCATACATCAAGGAGCCGCACACACAGCAGAGGGCACGCAGCAGGGCACGCAGCAGGGCGCGCGCCTTTAGCTGTTGAATTAACTAAATTGAGGCTATATACGATTTGCGCGGCCCTCTCAATTGCCATATACCTATACGGAAAATTTAGTGGCGGGACATAGGCGCGCGGGGTACGTATAGAAAGAGTAAGGGTATACCTATCTTACTATGCAAATAGAGATTTAATGCTATGCAAATAGTAAGACTCTTAGTTATAATCCCTATCTCTGCTTAAGCTTTAAGTTGCTTCTTACCTAGAGCCTCCCTTAGATCCCTTAGATCACTCGCTATTATACTAAAAACGACCGTCTCTCCGCTATAACCTCCTCTTTGCCTTTTTAGGCTACTTGCTTTCTTAGGCTACCTTAAGTTTATATATATTACTACTTTCTTAGTGTTTTGCCCCCCTTTGTTTCTCGTTAGCCTCGTTTTCGCTCCTACGACGCACCTTTTCTTAGCTATTGTTCTATACTTAATAACCCTCGAAAAAGAAATTAGAAGAAATTTCTTTATTACCCTTACCTTAGCCCGTAGACGCCGAGCTTCTTCTAAGTTTCCTCCGGTACCTCCCGATCTAGTATATAGTAAAAATAAGTTCTTTTAAAGACTACTTATTTATAAAGCTTAAAGGGAGCACTAACTTTTCGGCTTAGTCTCTACGTATAGAGTCTATATTTATACGTAAAAAGCTCGGTCTAGCTATACTTAATGCTGCTTATATAAAGTCTTAGGACTATTTAGCCTTAATAAAGCTTATAGTTAATAACGGCCCTTTATCTTAGATAAAGCACTATACGTCTATAAAGGCGGTATAGGAGGTACTTAAAACCCTATATAACCTTATAAACTTTACCTCTAACTTCCTCCTTATAAAGGAACTCTTTAATATAAAGATTAAGGGAGAGATATCTATCGAGATTTACCTAAATAAGGTAAAAGAGCTCTTCGACGAGCTAAACACTAGAGAGATTTATATCCCGGAGATTATAGTAATAACCTAGATCTTAGAGAGCCTTAATAGCTTTTTCTTAAGTTATATTATAAATATTACGTAGACCTTTCGTACTAATGCTACGGCATATACCTTTAAATTACTCTCCTTATCTCTTATAGATAAGTTTAAGAGAACGAAAGCCCTCGAGAATAATAAGCAGCTATTTATAGCCGGCGGTAGTAAAGTCCTTATTTGCTTTTACTATAAAAAGCGAGGGTATATTAAGAGGCATAATTTTTAGAAACCCGAAAATAAAGATAAGGCTTAGGCTATAGGATTTACCTTAAAAACGGTCTTTACCTCCTCCTCTTCTCGCCGGGACCTTAAGGAGAATACTAACTGTAACTACCGGAGGCCGACCTTAGTTCTCTACTCTTAGGAGAGCTCTCCGTCTTTAGCCCTACGTTCGGCCGGCCGTCCCCGGACTTCCCGCCTCTAAAAGCGTAAGGCTACTCTAGAATCCTCCGAGACCTCTAATAAGGTCCTTGTCGTCTTAGACTCTACTTCTAGTACCGTAAGTACCCTCCTATCCTTTATAATACTCTATATATCCTTTATATCCTTTATGCTATATATAATACCCTTAGTAATACCTTATTTCTATACCCTATTTCCCTTAAATAACATCCTTCTATATACCCCTATGAAAATAAAGTCTTCCTCTAATAGAAAATAAATAATAGGACCTCTAAAGCCTCTTCTTTCGGCAATTTCGAGGGTAGTATTAAAAGTAGATAGGACTATAATACGGATTAGGAATTTCTATAACTTTATCTTCGATACTAAAGCTATTAGGTATATAGTTTTAAATAAATCTCTCCTCTCTAACTATAAAGAAATATATACTACTATAACCTAAGGAAAAGCTTCCTCTATTATCGTATAAGGGGCTAAGGATCTTATCTTTAAGTTCCCTAATAGCAAATTATAGTATACCTTAAAAAACTACCTTTATATACCTAAAATCGGCATTAATATAATAAGCCAATTAGCTATAATAAACACATACGCTCTTATAGGCTTAGACTCTATATCCCTCCTTAATAGAAATCTTAATAAACTAATAACCGGTTTTATTAAAAACGGACTTTACTATATCCCGTGAGATATAAAGAAAATACGTTTTCTAATTAAAAACAAAATATATAATATATAATATAGCCCGAAAGAAACAAAAGGTAACGCTATACTCTAAGATACTATACTAACTAATATAATAAAAACCCTTAAAATAAAAAAGAAAATAGACCTCGTTCTTTAGTATAAACGGCTAGGCTATCTTAGCTATAAATCCCTATACCGATATCTTCGTAGACTATACCTAGATATATCCGTAGACTAAAAAGATATTATAGCTATAAAGCAATGCGAAGCTTATATATAAGCTAAATATATAGATAAAAAAGAGAAAACCCCTTTAAAACGACGATATCTCTTTCTAGATAAAATAAACGTTAATATCTAGGGTCGTATAAAAGTCCCTATATACGATAAATTTAGATACTTTATATTATTTTTAGATACCTACTCTAGGTACCTAAGAATATACCTTATAAAAGATAAAGCCGAAAGCCTACCTAAGTTCCTAGAATTTAAAACAGAGCTTAAGAATAATAAAGACAAGATAAAGATAAAAGAGGTCTTCTTAGACAATGCAAAAGAATTCATCTATAATATTAAACTATATGCTCTTAAAAACGGAATGAAATATAACTTAAGTCTACTATATACCCCCTACTTAAACGGTAGAATAGAACGTATAAATAGAATAATACTTAATAAAGTTAGATCTATGCTCTATATAGCTAAGCTACCTAAATACCTCTAGGGAGAAGCTATCCTAGCAGCTATATATATATACAACCGATCTCCCTATACTGCCCTAAGGTATATATGCCCTCTTAAAAAGAAAGAAGATAGAGCCCTTACTATAAAAGACATAGATAAGATCCGTGTCTTTAGAAGTATTATATACTATAAAAACAAAACACCTAGTAATAAGCTAGACGTACGAGCCTATAAAGGAATTATAATAGGCTATAAAGATACAGTATATAAAATATACGACTATAGCAGAAAGAATGTTATTATCTTAAAAGATATAACTATACTAGAAAATAACTTCTTAAAAGACAATAAAACCTTTAATTTTAATACTATACCCTCTATAAATAAAATACTAGATAATTATCTATACATAAGAACTTCTATACTAGATATAAATCCTAAAAATACAGAATCCTAGAATAATCCCTATGAAATACCCGATAATATATACGAGGATAATATTTTTAACTATATAATATAGGACAATGATAATAAGGATTAAAGGATTTAGGTTAAAATACTTAAGAAGCCGGCTAAATTCTATAACTACTACTAAAAATACCTAATACATCTACTAATAAATAACGATAATATAACCCTTCTATCTGCTTTAGAAGGTTGTAATCCTATAGAACTAAAAACCTATAAGCAAGCTATAAAAAGCGCCGAAGCTCTATACTAGAATAAAGGCATAGTAGTAGAAATATAATAGCTTATAGATAATAATACTTAGGAAATAACCGAGCTACCCGAAGACTAGGAAGCCCTCGGAAGCCAATAGGTCTATAGAGTTAAAAAGGATAATAAATAGTAAATAAAGAAGTTTAAAGCTCGACTTATAGCTTTAGGCTATAAGCAAATATACGGCTTAGACTATATTTAAACCTTCTCTACTATAGTAAGACCTAAGTCTATAAGGCTCCTACTACTATAGGCTAAAGAGTACTATAGTTTAAGCGCTAAGTCAAAGGATTATAAGATCACTACTATAACGCGAGGTTATAAAGACCTTAAGACAGCGATTAAAGAGTATACTTAACTTATCGAAGAGCGAGGATCGCAGTTTATATCTAAGATTATCGTCTAGTTAAAGGCAGATGCGGCGAATGCACTTATATAGAACTCCCTTAGGTCTATAGAGGCAAAGATATCGTGGTTTAAAGAGATTAAGGCCGTTGAAAATTAGGTAGGAAGGATTAATAGCATTTTTTCTTAGTGTTTAGCAAGGTTAATAGAGATAACTAATCGGCCAATTATAACCCCTTATCTTTTTTATCACTAGAGCTTTCCTCTTCCTCTTCCTCTTCCTCTTCCTCTTCCTCTTCCTCTTCCTCTTCCTCTTCCTCTTCCTCTTCCTCTTCCTCTTCCTCTTCCTCTTCCTCTTCCTCTTCCTCTTCCTCTTCCTCTTCCTCTTCCTCTTCCTCTTCCTCTTCCTCTTCCTCTTCCTCTTCCTCTTCCTCTTCCTCTTTAATATATGTAAAGCATCCTCTATACTGCATGCCGGGGCTAATGTAATCAGCTATAGATAAGATAGCAGGGAGCTATTCCTAGCTCCCGGGGCTTACGCCTACCTAATAGAATTATCCTTCTTTACACACACATTCTTAGTGCCTAGTGCATTAAATTAGTAGCAATTCGCACCTTCTGCCTTTAAAGCCACTAATAGGAACGCCCTTCCTATCTCTAGAGCTTCGCTCTACTACGACACGTTTGCTAAGAGCTTCTTAAAGCTCTCGCTATTCGTTAGAAGCCGCTTAAAGGCTCCCGACACCTATAGTATAACTAGCTTATATAACCTTAGCTAGCACGCCTATATAACCTCTAATATAAGCCTTATAATCCGACGAGGCTCGCCTTGCTAGGCATTATTAGAACTAGGGCCTTTTGCTTAGTTCTTTATTTTAAGTCCTTACGCAATTAGCCGTAAGGAAAAATTTTCTCTCTATGTTTTCGATTTCCTACGCGTACCCGTTCTTACGCTAAAATTAAAACACCCTATACCTCCTACTATAGACTTTTCTCTTCTCTTATAACTCTTCTTCCTTCGTAATTCTTCCTCTTCTCCTTTATCCCTCGTTTTATTTAAGCTATTATTACTATAGCTAAGGATAAAGAAGCCCGTTAAGCTATAGCGTTTATATCTCGTTTAGACGACGAATCCTATCCTCGCTTGCCGATATAGGAATATACTCCGCCGGAAAGTGTTTATAGCGCCGCTCCTTCTAAAGACTCTAAGAGTAATTATAAAGATCCTCCTCCTCCTACCCGCCGTCGTCCTCGCTTATCCTTAGAAACCGAGGTGCTACGTAAGCAGTCTGCCTTACTAGCTATAAAGGATAGGGACTATAATAATCTATTAAAGTAGGCCGTCCGCTACTCTAAGTTAATTAAGACACTGCCTATAGAAGGGGTTATTAAGACTTTTACTAATATAGACGTAATATATATAAAGTAAGCCTATATTCTCTTAGGCTCTTTAGCCTCTAAGTTAAAGACTATCTTTAATATCTTAAATCTCCCGCCCGTAAAGGAAAAGCATCTATAATACGCCGACACTTAGCGAAAAGAAATTCGCGCGTACCTTCGTTTTATAAGCGATCTCCTTAATAAAGAGACTCCTCTCTACGCTACGATATCTCTAATACATCGACTAGTTTAAGCCGTGCCTTTTAACCCGTAAATAATCGACGGAGACCCTTCTAATAGTTAATTAGAGGACTAGCCGCCTCTTCGTCCGTAAGGAATACTTCGCTTATCTAAGCAATACTCTATTAGATCGCAGTATCGCCTTAAGGAGTAACCCTAAGTTCTATATTACTCTCTTTAGTCTAAGTTATCTAAGTATTTATAGGCCTTTTACTCTCGTCGATAGAAGGATTTAGATAATAATAATAATAATTCGTTTAGTCTAATAATAGTTTTATCCGCCGCCCCCTAAAGTCCTATCCGAATCTACGTAAGCACTACGAGGCGAGCTATACCTCCTCCTCGGCCTATAACGACAAGGCCGTTACTAAACGCCTTAAACGGGATAATATTAGTACTTTTAACCTAGATAAGTATAATCCGAAGAACCTAGGCATTATCGCTCTTAGCGATAGAAAGAGTATCTATATAGACGTCTACCTCTTTACGGAGCGTTTAAGGATCTACTAAAACGAGGATCTATTCGCCCTTTGCCTATACTACCTCTCCTTCTTAGTAGGAGGAGCTCTTATATAGTATATAAGTAAGCTTATAGCGGAATAACGCAATATCCTTAGTTCCTCCCCTCTTAAAACCTTCTATAAGTTCTTAACTAAGCGTTTTAAGCGTCTTAACGCCGATGTCTTAAAGGAACTTTATAGGGAAAGGTATACGATATCTATATAGTCCTCTAGCTCTATTACTCTCGCGCAGTAGATCTAGAGAAAGGTTTCGCTCGCCCGCTAACTTAAGATAGGCAAGGATGCCTAAATCATTAAGGCTATTTATCCTCTTATTGCCGTCTAGATCTCCTCGCTTCTTCTTATTCCTATAAAAAAAACCCCGATCGATAAATAGATTCGTATTATTAAGGAATAGAAGCCTCTTATTATAGCCTCTCTTAAGCTATATATCTCCGGAGACTAAGACCGTTCTCGCTATAGTAGCTTTTCTCGTCGGGATAATAACTATCGTTAGGATAACCGTCGCTATAATAATAGCTACCGTTAGGGTAACTATAATCGCAGCTATTATAATAATCGTCGCGATAACTATCGTTAAGGTAACTAAGGCAATAACTACCAATAGACTAACCGCTAGGATTAAGACTAAGGTTATAATCGCAACCGTAGCCCCGAAAGACGAAGCTTAGGTAATAACCGTAACTAGTTAAGCTTACGCCCGCTACGCCGCGATAAGTATTACCCTCGCCGGGACGACCGACGAGATAACCGAACGGAATACCGCCGAGGTAAATATAAAGGTAATAACAATAAGAAGAAAGTGCGTTTTAAGTCGAAATATTAAAGCGATAAGAAGACTGCTCCTAGCGGCGACGAAGCTAGTAACGAGCTATACTTAAACGACTCTTAAGACGACGCGTTATTTTACGCCTCCTTAAAGGCTAACTTCGTAGGCTATATAAACTCCCGCTACCCTACCGAACGGGCCGGTAAGTTTAAATATAGCACCTACGACCGTACCTTCGCCCTCGCCTCTATACTTAAGGAGCATATATATGCTAACTGCTATATATCTAAGCAGTAGCTCTATAGTAAAGAGCGCGTGCTTAAGCCTTTAACCTATAAGGTTTATAAACCCTCTTTTCTTTCTCGCAACGCCCTCTTCTCTTACCTCCGTCTTAGGTATAAGAAGTCCCCTCCTATTACCGTAGGGAACGTTACCGATCTTATTATTATTAAACCTAATGCCCCCGCTACCTTAGAGCCTATTCTTCCCGCACTTATTATTAGGGAGCCTGTTTTTTACGTAGCACCTACTACGGTACCCCGATTAAATAAGATCTTAGAAGCTAAGGCTAAGGAGCCCTAGTAGGATTAGGATTCCCCGCCGTATTTATACTCCTATATAAGGATTAAGGTCTCTGCCTAACCCGGTAGGCAGGAAGTCTAAGTTTGCCCCGACTCTAGCTATAGTAAGCCTATAATTAATCGCGACTTACTTTAGACTCTTAACTATACCGTCGAGAAGAAGCCCCCTATTACTATTAACGGAGTTAACGGTCGTTCTTTTTGCGAGGACTAGGCCACGTTCTCCTTCTACGCGCGCGGCACTATAGCTAGCCCGGCCGCTTAAGCAGCTATAGCTAAATTCACTTGCTCCGCCTAGGTCTCTAAAGTAGAGGCCGGCGCACTTCTCGGTAATACCTTCCTTAAGCTATACCGAGGATCCCTTAATTATAATAAGGAAGTTATTCGCATTAGAGTGCTCGACGGGTTTAAAATCCTATTCGATATCTATAAATAGCCTTATAAAGTTGTTCGCTATATCTAAGCCGTCCGAAAAACCATTATGCCGCCCGGCACTACCCTTATAGTCCCCGCATCTTAAAAAGAACTTCCTAAAGACCGCGCCTATACTTTCTTCGCCTCTTACGCTAATGCTATTTATAGCATCGTCGATGCTAAATCTCTTCCTACTATCCTTATTACTAATAGCACGAACGTTAACCTCGTTATTAAGCGCAAGCAGAAGCTTAGCTAGATATAGGAGTGTTAGGAGTCTAGCTATTTTACCGCCCCGTCCTAGAAATCAGCTATAAAGGCTTTAACGCTAGCTACTATAATTTCGCCTACTCTAGGAGCTAGAGCTACGACGCCCTCCGTAGGAACCGCTATTACTACTTCTGCTTCTGCTAGTCTATCGGTCAACGTTGTAAGCACCTTCCCGCTTACTTAGGAGGTCCTTAAGTGCCTCTAGCCTCCCGCCTTGCCTTAGCTAGTAGAAGCTCTAGGCATTTCTCCGACTCCTTCGCTATCCGACTCTATTTACGCCTATATTACAGCTTCTTCTATAAGACCTAGCAAGTAGTCTAAGGTTCGCGAGAACCTTATAGCAGTAGCCTCTAACGTAACGGCAGCTGCTATAGCTGCCGTAGCTATTAAGATAGACACCGCGGATAGAATCGAGGATCCCCTCTCTAGCCGCATCCTATACTAGACGTATATATAGCGCCTACTAAAGCTTTAAGAAAAATACACTAAAGAAGGAATTTATATTTTCGACTATAGTCCCTCTTTTGTACGCCGAATTAAAAAGCTTCTCGGAAAGTACTCCTAGCTCTAGCGAGACATAGGCACCGCCGTCGTAAAACCCGGAAAGGAATTAATAGTTCCCTTAATCGACAATTAGCATGAAAAATAAATCGCTTAAAGGCCTTACCTATAAGAGCTTCGCGATAGGAAGGTTATCGACGATATATTTAACCTACTTTATAAGCAGGGTCGCCTAGAGTAAGCAGACGAGCCTATGCTATTTATAGCGCCGGTCTTTATAGTTTAGCGTATAGCCCGAGGCGAGACTAAAGGCCGAGTCGTTATTAACCTACGTGCCGTTAATAGTATTACTATTCCGGATTCCTACCCTCTGCCTCTATAAAGCTCTATTATTGCTAAACTCCTAAGCGCCCGTTTTATTACTGCTATTAACGCTTCCGCCTTCTTCTATTAGTTTTAAGTTAAACTCGAGCATTAAGGCAGGTTTACTATTACGAGTTATCGAGGTCTAAAGCACCTAACAGTTATACCTATCGGCTTTCGCAATAGCCTAGCGTACGTATAACGCTATATAGACTAAGTCCTCCGCCCGCACTAGGACTATAGCCGCGCGTTTATTAACGATATTGTTATCTACTCCGCTACGGAAGAGGAATACTTCTAATATCTTAGGCTATTTTTAAGCTCTTCGCATTGCTTAATTTATCTATAAGCCTTGCTAAAAGCTAGATCGGTTACCCTTCTATAGAGTTGCTCGGATTTAATATCGACGCGTTCGGGATAAGTACTACGAAGCATAGGCTTGCAGCCTTTATAAAGCTTCTATTCCCCGATAATCTCGCCGCTCTTAAACACTATATCGGCGCTATAGGGTATATTCGCAACCTTATCCTATACTATAGCGCTTCTATCGCCCCTCTATAAGATCGTAAGACTAGTCTTCTAGCCTAGGGTCGCTTAATTAGTAAGGTTAAAAACGGGAACCCTAATAAGCGGAAGTCCTATACGCGAGTTATATTATTTTAGCCGACCTTAGCCGAGCTTTCCTCCTTCGCCTCCCTTTAGAAGGAAATTACTTCTAGCCGTATGATTTACTATATAGACCTATAAAAGAGGCTATTCTATTAGATTAACGCCTCCTTATAGCGAGGCTTCGCCGCCGTCTTTTTTTATCTCCGTGACGGCACTATTTAGCAGCTAGGCTAGCCTATTCCGGTTAAAGCTATTATACTTATCTGCTTCTTCTCCTATACTCTAACGAGAGCCGAGCAGTCCTATAGTCCCTTAGAACTAAAGGTCGCCTATCTTATATAGGCTGCGAAGAAGATATATACTATAGTGTAATTATTAACCCTTCCGCTCGTAGTCTTAACCGACTACTCCGCGATTAAGCAAATCGTCGCTAAGAGAACCCTCGATACTTCTAGCATAGACTAAGCTAACCGTCGTCTAGTTATAGCCTTAATTTATCTCTTTAAATACGATATCGAGGTTTATTACCTCCTTAGCAAGAAGAACTTTATTCCCGACGCCTTTAGTCGCCTATTAGCCGAAGAGTCCGATTAGCTGCTTAACTATCGCCGCCCTAACTTTACTATGCTAAACGATATGCTTATAGCCTCTAAGCTATTATAGCTCTTAAGAAACGCGAGGAATTCGCCGTCGCCTACGATAATAACCCTTACTATAAGCGAATACTTTAGATAATCGCGGATAGTAAGGACGCTATCGAGAGTCTTTCCTCGCCCTTAGAAGGAGCTATAGTTACTAACTCTATAGTAAGAACGAAGGCATAGCTTAAACGCCGCGGTATACCGTTCTTTATAGTCGATAAGCTCTTATAGTATAAAGGCCCCGACGGCTTTACCTAGCTATATATCCCTAACGCCTTTACCCTATCTATAATCTCGGCAGCTTATAACGATAAAAACTACTTTAGCGTCGTCTATATAATTAAGGACTTAGAGATATACTTAATTCGCGGAGTTACCCGTTAGGTAAAAAAGCATATCGCGGCCTATAAAGCCTATTGCCTTAGCTAAATAGACCGTTAGACCCTTACCGGTAGCTATAAGCCTATTCGCCCCCCGCTACTTCTAATATAGAGTATCGCAATAGACTTTATAACCGATATACCGCCTTTACCTTTAGCAAGCTCCCTATAGTAGATCCTAGGCTTTAATATCTTTAACTAACTTCTTACGGTTACTTATCTAACTAGCAAGAGATGCTTGCTAATCCTAGGCAACGCTAAATACGGCATAAAGGACTAGGCTTAAAGCCTAGCCCGTTAGTTACTTCTTTCTAATTAAGGCATACTAAGAACTATTATTAGCGACCGGGATCGCAAATTTATATCCGACTTCTAGAAAGGCCTTTAGAGCGCATTCGGCACTAAAATTGCAATAACTACCGCCTACTACCTATAGGCTAACGGACTTGCCGAACGGCGCAACTAGACTGTAGAGACCGCTCTATAAATATCCTACATCGAGGATCCTAGCCTAGATTAGAAGATAATAATCCCCGCCCTTTAGTAGAATCTAAACACGGTATTTAACGCTAGTACGAAGATCTCCGCCTATAAATCCATCTTCGGCTTTAATATACGTAGACCGTTAGAAGCTGCCGATAATATCTTAAACACTACTACGGACGAATTACCCTACTTACGAGAAGTCATCCGTAGATAAGCGAGCCTAGCTATAGACCTAGCCGCTATAAAGGCTAAGCAGCGGTATAACGCGAAACACCGGCCGGTTCTTCTTAAAGCTAGTGATAAGGTCTATCTAAAGTTATATATAGGCTATTATAAGCCTAGCTAGCTACTAAAGAAATAGTCGCGGCAACGAGAAGGCCCTTTCGTTATTAAGCGTATAGTTAATAACCTCGCGGCGGAACTTATACTCCCGAGCTAAGTTAGGATCTACCCCGTCGTATCTATTTAACACCTTAAGCTTACTTACGAAGGTTACTATATTAAACTAGAGCCTAGACCTATCGAAGCTGCTCGCGATATCGAATAAGCGCTTAATAAAGGAGACTAGCACTATAAGGTCGAGCGCTTAATAGACATCCGTGTTCGTCGTATCGGTCGGTCGAGGTCACCTATAACCGAATACCTCGTACGATAGAAAGGATAGGCTGCTATATATAACTAATAGGTCCGAGCCGACTAGGTCTCCGCTAATGCTATTACGGAGTTCTAAGGTCGCCCTTTAGCACGCGCTATACGAAGCAAGAAGGCCGCTTAGCAGAAGGAACGATTAAAGGAATAATTACTAATAGATATAAGCATAACTTATAAGAATAAAAGGAAGGATTTAGGCAATAGGAGTATTCCTCCTAATTGCTTAATTATAATTATATTATAACTACTATAGGCAGTAGTGTTTTCTTTTTAAGCCGGCATTCTAATGTATATAAAGCATCCTTTATGCTATATGCCGGGGCTAATGTAATCAGCTATAGATAAGATAGCAGGGAGCTATTCCTAGCTCCTAGGGCTTACGCCTACCTAATAGAATCATCCTTCTTTACACATACATTCTTAGTGCCTAGTGTATTACTCTTCCTCTTCCTCTTCCTCTTCTTTATTATTATTAGTATCTTTATTATCGTTAGTATCTTTATTATCGTTAGTATCCTCGCCACGCTCTCGCCGAGCTAGAACGCCTTAATACGTCTCCTATAGCCAGTCTGTAATAAGGTCTCGTAGCTTAGTGCCTTTACGGCCTATAACGATAAAATTAGCTCGTTGGCGAGCTCTTTAAAGCATATAGAGCTCGAATTCCGTTAGGTAACGTTATTCCTCCTATTTTCTTTCCTTATACCTCTTTCCACCTATTTCAACGAAGTTAAAGAGCCCTATTATCGTATATACTAGCTTAATCTAGTCTATAAACGCGTATTCGGGTGCACTAGTACGAATTATCTTCTACTTCCTTTTGCAGCGGCTAAAAACCTATTCTACGGTTGTTCGAAGCTGCGTATACCTTAAGTTAAATATCTCTTTAGCATTCTTAGGCCGCCGACCCGCCTTACCCTAATTAGTAAGGTAGTATCTCGTCTTACTATACGGCACGATAATATCTCGCCTCGACCTAAAGCCTATGTCGGTAAGGTAAAAGCGAGACTCCGGTAATATAAACGCCTTCGTAAGAGCGACGCGAAGCAGTAGCGAGTCGTAGATTAAGCCCTCCGCACTAGCAAGCACATAAGAAAATAGGCTATTAAAAGTAATTATAGTAAACACATTCTATAAGATATTATTCTTTCTTAACTAGAACCTCTTCTAACGAGCCTTAGGAATAAAAGCCGGGAGATATATGCTATCGATAGCTCTAATAGCGCTATTAAATTACAGAAGCTTCTTATCGAATTCAACGATCGGGGAGATATATAACGGCTTTAGTTAACGAACGAATTAAGTATATAAGCGCTTTATTAGGTTAATAAGCTCGTGGAAGATCCTTAAGACCGACGATTAACTTATTTAAAAGCGGTATACCGTATTTCTTTATAGTTTATTATATATATAAATCTAAAGAAATACTAGGACTTTCTGCTCGACTGTCTAATGCCTTATTGCTATAATAGGGCCGTTAATTCGAAGCTATCTATAAAGCGCCCGAAAGACCGCCTTTAGCATACGGAAGAGATCTTTAAACATAATGCCTAGTGCTATAAGGAGCTATTCGTAGTAAATTCGAGACTTACGTAAGGAAGCCTACGGAAGAGCATCGTTATTGCCTTCTCCTTAAGGCAGAGGTTCGTCGTTAGGTTCGTTATCGTAATTAATAAAGCCGCTAGCTACTAAAGTCTATAAAAATGCTAATATTATTATAGTATGCCTAAGATTATCGTCGGCTTTAAATTCGATTGCGCGCGTATAGAAATCGCCGGGTGGCGTGCTTATTATTATCGCGATTGGCTAAAGACGTATATATAGTACACGTACTGCATTCGCTAGCCGCCTCGACTAAGTTAAGGCGGCGTCGAGCGGCAGAAAAATGCGTTTTGCTTAGCGTCTTTCCCTAATACGGGCATTTACGCGACTATATACGACCCCTACTAGCTCGGTATATTAAGAGTAGGGGTAGATATGCAAATATAGAAGGAGGAGCTATAATTCTTTTATTTACACTCAAAACATATGCTAATCGGGGTTCTAATACCTATCTATCATATATGCATGTCCGCCTCGACTTAGTCGAGGCGTTGTGGATCAGGCCCGTAGTGGTCAGTCGACTTTTTTTTTATATCCGCACAGCCAGGGACGTTCCGACTCGGACGCTTCTAGCTAGGCCGAGGGCGCCTTCGGGCTTCAATTGGCTCCCTTGCTCACGCGCGTCCTCGTTCCCTGCCCATGCCGTCTATCATCGCCTGAATCCTAGTGGCTGCATCACCCTTTTTCTAACCCCCTTGCAACACAAGTCCCCTTGTCCGTTGGCGGCCTACGCGTTCGCTCGACGGCTTTTGTACAGCATCCGCCCCTCTTCAGCACCCATGCGCTCCGCTGCTGTGCCGTCCATGGTCGCTCGAGAGTCCAGAAGCAAGGGCGCGCGTGATAATATCGTCATCGACCTTCTCTAAAGGCAGCTTCGGCCGTCACATGAGAGGCCAAGGACGCTTCGAGACGCATCGCATCACACACAGCAACCCTCTTCTGCCTTGTTCTGCATCATCCGCGGCGACCCTCCCGTACCTCGACACCGTCTTGCCGCGCAGCTCACCTGGGCTGTCGAGATAGCGCCTTTGCAGCGGCTGGTTTCGATCTCTCAGCCTGACACAAACAAAGAACAGCCAGCTCGACACTGACATTGGAGTCATCCACTGCCAACGGCATCGTGGTTCGGAACCACCCGACACGACACCTGCTCGCCAGCCATCTTCTCCACCCCACGCCCAACACCCACCGTTCCCTCCTCCTCTTCCTTCTCCTGCGGCTCCAGAGCTTTGAGCCGTCAGATTCGATGATCGCGACGTCGTCGGTCTGTTTCCAAACGAGCTCCAACTTTCACAATGGCCGCCCCCGCGGTTCTGGCTTTGCCCGCCAGGTGCGTTTTCGGCCGCTCGAAACCCCGCTCCTCGACGAGTAGATGGCATGAGCCCGCTTTGCACGCTCAATTGAGACTCATCTCTCTCGCGTGGATTGTCGACAGACGAAATGCGCAGGTACGTCAGGCCCGCTCCACCGCCGTTGCGCAGCTTGTGCCAGCCCTCTGCCAATGCACGCCCGCCCGCCGCCACTTTTACCCGTATCCTAGACGCGCCCCGAGTTCCTCTCCGCCCAACTTGCCCTCGGCCTCTCGGTGGGCCATTCGGAAGGGTCGAGCTCGCTCTTGCGGAGACAAACCAGTCTGGTCGGCATCGGCCATGCTGACTTTCATTGTTCAAATAGACATTCGCGACCTCGACCTTACCCCATGTGCGAGCCCGAGAGCCTCTACGAGCTCCCGACTTCTTCCTGCCGAGATGGTCTCCCCGACCACCGGCAGCATTCGAGGCGGTCCAAGATGACGGTTGCGACCAAGTTTTAGATCACAGCAACACCGACTCAACGGCGCGTCGGCGACTGCCAAGCTGCTTCGCGCGCCTCTCATCGCCACGGATAGCCACCGCCGAACGTCGGCGCCAGCATTTTGATAGCGACCTTTTCCGAGACCCCTTCCTGGGTATTTCGGTGGACTGGAACTCGCAGCAAGGCATTTCGGAAGCAGCCGGCGGGAAGAAAAAGAAGAAACCGCAGCATAACTCGCATAAGCCGGCCGGCGACAATGGCAAAGAAAAGAAAGATGGTGACGAAGGCGGCGGCAACGGTGAAAACATCGGCGGCGGCGGCGACGCCCGTGGAGATGATGGATATGCCGGGCCCGGAGACGGCGATGACGGCAAGGACAAAGACGGAAACAACGGCGACGGCGGCGATGCGGACCCTGACAACCGGGCACCTGCCGCCCCATCCAAGAAGAAGAAGGGCAGAAAGGGAAACGCCGAACCCGATCCCGAACCTGCCTCGAGCAAACCCAACGAGGATGTTGATGGGGATCCTTGCCAGGCGTTCAAACTAGGAGACGATTCAGGCGGCGGGTCTGGTGCCAAAGGTACCTTTGGATCATGGGGCTCGAATTGGAACGCGGGCGGGACTGGCGGGGGCGGCGATGAAGGCGAAGCGGGCGGCTCCGGCTCGAGCCTGTGGAACCTCAAGGGTGGCAAATCCAACAAAAAGAACAATGGGGGCTTCACGTTTGGTGTTCTCGCTGACGCAGACGACAAGCCCGGGCCCGACGCCAGTAATGACGCAAAGAAAGACGACTATTACTCCACCGTCAGCTCCAAGAAGGCCAAGAAGACCAAAGCCCGGGGTATGAGCTCTGCAGAGGAGACTCAGCCTCACGCAACTGAAAACAAGTCTGACCCTTTCAGTTGGGGGTCGTCTACCGAGAACAAAGATAAGAACTTTCACGAGCCAGAGCCTGAATCTGAGCACGGAAATATCACAGAAGCCGCACCCAAAGAAGAGGACTTGTTTGCTGCCGGTGCTGCCAAGGGCGACAAGAAGAGGGGTGCAGAAGCTACCGAAGAGCACGCAGAGGAAGAGAGACCGGCTCCCGAGCCTGAGAAGGCTGGAGGCAGTGACCCATGGGATGATTATTGGGGTACTTCCAAAAAAAAGAAGAAGAAAAAGAAGGCCTTTGGAGAGGAACCTTCTGCCATTGATCCAACACCATCTACCCCCCCAGAGCCCGAACCCGGGAAACCGGAACAAGTTCCGGAACCGAACCCAACGCCGCCCAAGGATCCCGTGTCGCATGTGAATAATAAACATAATGCTTGGGGCTTGGGCGCCAAACCTTTCAAGAAGGGTAAGATAGATAAGAAGGCGTCAGCCTCCGTGCCTGAGCCTCCACCAAACGAGTTCAGAGATAAGACGGACGAGACCGACGCTTTTTGGGGTTCAGTTGGCACTGGCAGCAAGCAGAAGAAGAAGGGAAAGGAAGCCGAATCGGATCCACCGTCCGAGCCTGAGAATGTTGAGCCCGAACCCGAAAGGGACATCGCAAAGGGAGAGGGGGGGTGGCTGGAGAAGAAACCAGAAGAGGAGGTGGCCTGGTCCAACTTCGCGCCTGTGAAAAAGAAAAAGGGCAGGAAGAAGGATTTTCTCGCAGACGTACCAGGACCTGCCCCCGAGCCTGAACCGGTCCCTGAAATCGCCGCTCCAGAACCCGAGCCTGAGAAGGACGAGGATGGCCCATTCGCTGCATTGGGAACCGCAAAGGACAGGAGGAAGAAGAAGAAGGTTTACCCCGAGGATATCAATGACGATGAGCAAGATTTCCTAAAGCCTCCCACTGGAGAAGGTAACCAGCCACCAGGAGATGCCTGGGGCGCCTGGGGCGCGGAAGCCAAGAGTGGGAAGGAAAAGATAGACCAGGCTTCCAAGGATGAGCTTAGCAAGACGGAAGAGGCCAGGGACGTGGTCTGGGACACCTGGAATTCCAATTCAAATAAGAAGGAATCTGACCTGATCCAGCTCGACGAGCAGGAGGACAAGAGTTCCTTGGCTGAGGCGCCTAAGACATCCTTTGACGCTACTGGCGACGACGATTTCTTTTGCCCCTTGGGAACCGGCAAGAAGGATAGGAAGAGAGCGGGGACAGATGAACCCCTCTGGAAGCCTGACAGTATCGAGGAGCCCGCCGACAACAGCTGGGGCGCCGTCACCAAGAAGAAGGATAAGTCGAAGACCAAGACCCACCCGGTTGAGGTTCCGGATGAGACCATCGGTGAGACAATCCAACCCAACTCTATAGAGGAGGTCAAGGACAAGGGGGCCGAGGACGACGCCTGGGCTCGGGCTCCATCCGCCAAGAGGAAGTCCACATCCCACAGCGCGGCCCCTGCCGACCCGCCTCCTCCCGTCCCAACGCCCCCTTCTATGGATTATGCTGAGCCAAAACATCAAGCAGGAGAACCCGACATTTCATGGGATGAGCCTTCAACATCCAAGTCGAAGACTGAGGCCAAGGGCAAATCGAAGGATGACAATAAACCGAAGTTGAATGAGAAGGAGCTCAAAAGGCTCGAAAGGGAGAAAAAGAAGGCCGAAAAGGAGAGACTCAAGCAGGAAACCAATGAGGCCGAGGCGGCCGAGAAGGAGAGGCCTGAGCAAGAACCCGAGGAGCGCGCGGCGCAAGAGCAGGCTGCACACGAGGCCGGGGCTGCCGGCATTGCTCAGGAAGAGATGGAGGAGCTTGCTGCACTGGCACAAAAGAAGAAGAAAAGGAGCAGCAAACTGCCAAAGAAAGACGCGGACAGATTCAAGGTTTTGACACAGAACGCAGCGAGGCGGGCTGAAGAGCAGGCCGTTCATGAAGCTGACAAAGAAGATCCCGCAGAGGCTGATGACCGGGCTGTCCAAGAGCAGGCCGCTCGAGAGGCAGAGGAAGTGGCTACTCGAGAAGCTGAAGAACATTTTGCCGGGGAAGCTGAAGAACATGAAGAACAGGCTGCCAGGGAAGCTAAAGAACAGGCTGCTGCCAGGGAAGCCGAAGCTCAAGAGGTAGCAGAGAAGGCTGCTCGGGCAGCCGCGGAGAAGGCAGCTCGGGAAGCCGAGGAGAAGGCCGCACATGAGGCCGCAGAGGCCGAGACGGCCAAGAAGGCCAAGAAGAGCTCATCCAAGACCAAGGAAAAGGACAAAAAGTCCAAGACTTCGGATGCGGTGCCGGCCGAAGATGTCCAGGAGCCGGAGCCGGCACCAGAATCTCAACCCGAGCCGGAGCCGGAAATTGATGCCGAGCAGCTGGAGGAGCTCTTGTCTCCAAATGACAAGCCGACGAAAGATGCCTTTAACTTCTGGGGTGTCGGCAGCGGCCCGAGAAAACCCAAGAATGGTTGGTTGCCCACTCAACGAGTTGGGATGAGAATACTGAATTTTTGCTTAGTTTTCGAGGATGTCATGACTGGGAAGGACACACCGTCCTTATTCAGAGCAAACGGCGGCGTCTCATCGGTGGGAACGGCGCGAAAGCCCGCCAAGGGTAGGATTGCTGACAGACTCAAAAACTTTCAATTTTCGCAGAACGAGCCGCCGCCGCCGCCGTCCCTGCCCAAGGAGGATAGCAAGAGCGTTGAGTCCAAAACGAGGAGCAGCTATCTGGACGGAGCCGAGCAGTATAGCTTTTCATCCAAGAAGAGTCGCCAGTCCTCGGAGCTGCCAGGCAGCTTCCCGGCTGACGAGGAGGACGAGGACGAGATTGTCGTCATTGCTGACCCGGCACCCAAGGAATACCCCAAGAAGAGCAAGAAGAGCAAGTCGAATATTGTGGCAGACGGGCCGCCGCCGCCACCACCACCTGTTCCAGATCCGCCAGCGTCGATGTCGCCACCTCCTCAGCCACGGGCGTTCAAAAAGGAACGGCCAAAGATCAAGGACGACGGTGAGTCTTGGGCTCGGTGGAACGCGCCACCACCCAAGGAGAAGAAGTCATCCAAGCCCAAGCCGGAAAAGACATCGAAGCGCTCGGCCGATAAGACGTCATCGAAAGACTCGGGCTCAGACAAGGCGGAGCAAACGGACAAAGCAGATAAGACCCCATCCAGACCTCGTATGCCGGGCATGTTCAGCACTCCGCCCGTCTCTAGAACCATGTCGGTTCGGGAGAGAAGGACAAGCGTCAGTGCCAAGGCTTCGCGCCGCTACTCAGTCGACGCACACGGGTTGGCTTCTCCGCCTCCAGATGACATGCCCGAGATGTCGCCAAAGGGTGCCAAGATCCTAGGCGTCGATAGGACAAGCCGCAAGAAGAAACCACGCAGGATGGCGCCACCTGATGATGACGATATCGTCATGGTGGGTGCCCTGGATCCCGACACTACTGACGCCACCCCGAAGCGGGAGAAGCGGCGGTCCAAGAGGTCTCAGGACGACGACATTGTCATGGTGGATCCTGGAGGTCCCTCTGAGACTCCAGCGAGAAGGGGAGCCTCAGTGACCAAGAAGTCTGGTATCGCGGGACTCTTCAGTGGACTCATGACTCCCAAGTCGGCAAGAGTGGATACGCGGCATGACGGCGACATGGGCGCCCACACGGATCGAGAGGGTCGAGCCTCTGCGCGCAAGACACGGCGGAGCGAGTACGACGCGGCGGAAAAGGCCAGCGAGGAATTGCGGCGGTCCAAGGACGAGGCACGACGCCGGTCCCGGCGAAAGCGGGAGGACGAGGACGAGGCTCGCAGGGCAGGGGCAAAGGAGGCCCGCCGCGCTGAGAAACGCGCAGCTCGTCAGCGTGAAGAAGAGGAGCGTCGCGCTCTGGAGGAACGGCAGGCCCGGAGAGCGGAGCGTCGTCGTCTGCGCAAGGAGCAGGAAGCAGCAACTCTTGCGGCGCAGAGGGAGGAGGAAGCGCGTGCTGCCGCCAAACAGGGGCGCCGACGATCCCAGGCAGTGGACCCGCCAGAAGATGAGGCTGAGCGGCGCCGGAGGCAAGAGGCACGACATGCGGGCCGGGCTGGGGAAGGCGGTGGCGGCGACATGCACCAACGGAGGAGTAGTCGACGACACGGGGAGCAGTCAGGAGATGAACACGGGTATCCCCCGCGAGATCGTCTGCGCGATAGCAGAAAGGGGCCGACATGGCCGCACTCGGGGACGTCGTCGTGGGTCAAGGATCATTCTGACGCGCCACCACCCCCGGATGACGAGGAGCAGGCACGCCGCGAGGCTCGCAGAGCCAATCGCCGAGGCAAGAATGGAGAGGTGACGGCCGACGAGACGGATGAGCGGCGACGACACCGTCGGCGGCGTGAGGAGCGACGGCCGGGGGGGTCCGAGGGGAGCGACGAGCGGCACCAAAGCCGGCGGAACTCGACAATGATGAACCCTGCTCCGCGAAGCAGCTGGTGGAAGAAGCTAACAGGATGAATATGGGCTTGTGCCCCACGAGGAGGCAGAACTTCTTCTGAAGTGAGGACGCTTTGTTTTTAAGTAGAGTATTGCTATTTGCACGACAAGAAATCTCTCTGGAGGCTCACGTCAGGGCATGCAAGGCGTGCTGCGTGAGATCGTGCGATGATGATAACTAGCTAAAAGAGAAGCCCTGTGGGCTTGTGCGAGGGGTTTAGAGGGCACCCTCGCACGAGAGGCTGACTAACTAAAGTGGGGCGAACCATAACACCTCCCCTCAGCCGAATAGCCTACATAAGGCTCTTAACAATACGGCAAACGCGTACTCTAGGCGCTCTTAAAGCTGCCTTCTATAGCTCTTTTCTTCCGTGATTTATCGTTCCTCTATCCGTAGGGCTTTTTGCCCTTCTAATTGCCTAATTAGGCCTTTAATCCTTTTCCTAATCGGGAAGAAGTCTTCGTCGTTAAATCTCGGGTTAAAGTCTAAGCTAGTGCCTGAATTTCTCGTGATTTATACGCAAGAGCGGCTTTATTAAGCCGTTAGCGATTATTTCCTCGGTCCGGACCTAATAAAGCTATAAATAGCTTATCGCCGTGCGTTATATAATCTATTTAAAGTAGCGATTAATATGCCTTATATAGCCCGTATTCGCCTTATTAAGAATAGCTATTCTTATATTCTAACTATCGGTATATATAATTATCGGCGTAGGTTATAGGTAGCCTATATTGTGCAAAAGCTTCGCTTGATATATAGCTGCTATACTAGCCGGCGTAAGGTTAATAAATTCTACTCCGGTAGACGAGGTTATTACTAAAGTCTATTCCTTCGATCGCTAAAAGATCGGTCCGTCGGCTAAAAAGACTATATACCCGGCTATTAAATAGCGGGTTTAAAGATCGTTAGCAAAAGAGGCATCGGCGTAAACACGTAGCTTTAGATCGTTAGTTAAATAACGGCCGCTAAGGATAATGCCTAAGGTTAAAGATCCTTTAAGATATCGCAATAAGTGCTTTAGGATAGCTAGGTGTATTATAGTCGGGTTATAATTTGCCTCTAATAACTTATTTACCGTAAACGATAAATCTAGCCTAGTCCCTATTGCTAGCTAATTTAGGCTGCCGGTTTTTTAGAGCTACTCTTTAAAGGGCATTACCGACTATTGTTATTTCTAGTCCGCTAAGATAACGGCCTTTAGCGGCTACGACGTTAGTGCCGTATTCGCAATATTATTGCCGAATTTCTTAAGGATCTTCGTCGCGAATCTTATCTAGTATAGGCGAATCGTATAGTTAACGCGATCCCGGTCTATTTCTAGTCCTAAGAGGTCGGTCGGCTCCTTAAGACTCTTTATCTTATATAGGCCGCTTAATAAGCGCGCCTTATCCGCAATAAGGTCTCGTATAGCTACTGCGATTAATATATCGTCGACGTAGAGGATTTAAAGCGTGCTATCTTCGTAACGAAAAAGGCATAATTCTGCCTTTAGCTATATAAAGCCTAAAGCAACGAGGTTAATAATAACTTTATTAAACCAATAACGAGGGGCGGCTTTATGCCTATATAAAGCTCGTTATAGCTTATAGACGCGGCTAGTGCCGTTGATTAGACCGTATAGCTGCTTAATATAAATTTCATCCCTTACTTCGGCGTGCGGGAAGGCGTTAACTACGTCGAACTTCTTATATTTAAGGTTATCTATAGCTATAAGAGTAGCAAACACGCGAACTAAAGCCTAGTGCGCTACCGTAGTATAGACGTCTTTAACAGGCCTATTTATATAGTCCCGGTCTCCGCGAATATACTAACGGGCCTTAGCGATGCTATAGGCTCCTATAATATGCTTCTTAAGAAAGACCTAACGGCCTAGAAGGACTTAATAGCCTCGTAGGCGGGAAATAAGAATCTAAG
This sequence comes from Ophiocordyceps sinensis, assembly GCA_012934285.1. Taxonomy (NCBI): domain Eukaryota; kingdom Fungi; phylum Ascomycota; class Sordariomycetes; order Hypocreales; family Ophiocordycipitaceae; genus Ophiocordyceps; species Ophiocordyceps sinensis. Next base: position 8,983,744 of record JAAVMX010000004.1, on the reverse strand, counting down.
TCCCTTTATCGTTAAGCTTACGGTATTCCTTCCTTATAGCAGGTAGCTAGCGACTCTCGTAGTTAAGGTAGTCTATAGCCCGCTTTTAGGTCTTTAGAGTCGTATTAGGCTATATAAAAGCCAGAGCCGCTTATACACTAAGAATCTAAGGTAGATTAATCTTATAGTATATATTATTTTCGCGAAATACTACGAGTTATAAACTAGACGATTCCCCGCCTTAGCTGCTGCCTCGGCTGCCGCGAGCGCGGCTACTACGGCTATAGCCTCGTCCCGGGCGCTCGTTATAGTCGCGGGTCTAATAGGGTCGCGAGGCTTAGCGAGGATAAAATAGCGATGCCTTATTTTTAGAAGCCGGATTCGAGTTATCTATGTCTTCGTGCTCTATAGCCTCGTTAAAATAAACATAACGCTGCTATTGCCCTATAGTAGGCGTTAGATCGGGAGTCGGGATATAACTTAGGTCCTTAAGCACCCCTTATAGGGTAGATAGGTTGAGTTCTTCTTTACGCGGCAAAGCGGCTTCGTTATACCTCGCATTGCGTTTTCTATCTACGGATTTAATCTTCCCTATATCGAATAGGTAGGTGACTGTATCGTTATTCTCCTATAGGGTAGCCTTAAATTCGACGTCGTTACTAGTAGGGCGCTAGCGCTCTTTACTATCCTAAAAGCGAATATCTTAAGCGCGTATAACGATCTTCTTCTTAAGAAGCTAGACCTTATACATATGCCCGTTAAGTCCTTCTATGCTAATAAAGCGACCTTTCTAAGCTTATAGGGCTATCTTTATACTTTTAACCTTCTACTAGTGCGGGATAATAAGGAACGTAGTATAGCCCTAAGCCCTTATATGCTTAATGCTATATAAGTATAGCGTATAGATCTCGTCGAATAAAACCTTAATTAGGGCTTTACCGTCCTTATAGGCGCTTATTAGAAGCATATTATTAACGTAGGCGCTTATCTCTATAAAACACAGCTATAAAAAGGCCGGAAGGTTCGTATTAGCGCAAATATAGCGGGCGAGGTCTATTAGAGTACGGCTAGCACTTTTAGTAAGCCTATTTTACTCCGGAGTATAGGGGGCACTAAAGCGAAGGAGAAACCCGTCCTTATCGGCCTATTTAAGCATTATACCCGACGAGAATTCGAACGCTTTATTAAAGCATATAGACTAAACCGTCTTATTTATAAAGCAACTCTACACCTATATCTTCTATAAATAAAGTAGGTCGTATGCCTCCCCTTAGTCTATAGCGAATAGAACTTAATAGAACCTCGTAAAGATATCGATCCCGTATAGCGAGTATTGCTTTCCGCTAAAACCGGTAGGTAAGTACTAAATAAAGTCCTAGAATAGATATGCTAAGAACTATAATAGCTAGACTAAAGAAGTCCGGCTAACTATTCGGTCGGCTTGTGCAAAATAATAGGCCTTATAAAAGAAGTCGTTAAGGTTTTTATTAGTTAGTTAAACAAACAAAGGGGGTTGTAAACTAGCTGGATTAGTCTATAATGTCTATTAACTAAGGGGCGACGAATAGCCCCTTTATATAGGCTATAAACGCGTACATTAATAGGGTCCGAAGCCGGCCCTTTGCGAGCCCTTATTGCGACGTCGGGGCTATGCCTATAAGGGCGATTAAGTTAATGACTTAATTATCGCAAGGGCGGCCGAGTTAGTAACGCTATTACCGGGGTCCCCGATGCATACAATACATCGTGTAGTTAATAACGCATCCGTGTAGGCGTTGCCCGCACGTGATCTATTTAATCACGTGGATTGCAATCGTGCCTAAAGAACGGATATCCCTTATTCCTATATTAGTAACTTTTCTTTATAGTTGCTAAGCAGTAAGTCTATAATCTAAACAAAGGGAGATAGAAAGAACGATATATTAGGTAGAAGGCTTAATAAATACATTTGATAAATACAAATGAAAAGGGGGCTAAATAAAGGGAACGTCGTAGGGAAACCGTTAGTAACTATAGGCGAAGGACGAAGGCTTTTATCCTAATTAAGAGGCTATTTGTATCGATAAGGCGTTTAAGGGACTTATTTAGCGATGCCTTCGTTATAGCCTCGGCGGGGTTATTTTCCCCGTAGATCTACCTAATCTCCTTAATCTCCCGTCGCTTATACGACTAACGCAACGCTATAATATCGATTATTAAGCGTTTCTCCTTCGTAGTGCCGAGTTTAATAAGGCACTCGTAGAGGGGGTATAAGTTAGTGTATATAATAAGAGGGATTAGTAGGAGCTAAAGTCGTTTAGTAACTATACGGAGGGTCGTAATAAGGGAAATGCCTAAGTCTATACTATTAACTATACCGTAGATCTCGCTCGTAAGAACGCTACGGGTTACTCGCTTATACTTCGTCGAGCTTTAATAGAAAATATTGCTATTAATCCGGAAGTACGTATCTATACGCTCGGTCTTATTAACGAGCGTAATAACGAAGCCTAACTAAGACGAAAGGTCTCGGTTGTTTACGAATAAGCTATTCGTAAACACTACGAGTTTAGCTATCTGGAGATCAATTAGTCGGTACGTAAGTCTACGTTATTAATAATCGATCTACTACTAAAGGCGCTTATTAAGGATATTATAATCCTCCTCTTCGGGGGCTTAGACCTAGGCTGCCACGGAGATATTAAATAAGGCCTCTAGCTAATAGATAGAGGCGATATATATAGCACGAGCGCGTTGCTCGAGGTACTACTAGGCTTTATCACAAGCCCGTAAGTCGACTACCTCGATCCTTAAGGCCTATCCCTTCTACTATAGGAGTAGAATATCGTCGTAAAGCGTTAACTTTGCTTTATTAAAGTCTATAGCATTCCCTAGGGTTATTTAAGCCTTCGGCTTAGCGCGAAATTAAGCTATTTAGAGCTCTTTTTCTTCCTAGGCCGAAAAGATGTCTAAACCGAGCATTAAGGTGTTATCGGTCTATATTCCGACGAGGCTAAAATCGTCGGGTCCCTAATTCGTGATTAAAAGGCATAAGTCATAGGTAGAAGGAGCTATATTAAGGCTCTTAATATAGTGCTTATAGTAGGTTTTCCACTAATATACACCGGCTTCCGTAAGACTATATAACGGTCTAATAACTCTTATAATTGTGCCCTCTAGGTACTTGCCCTAGAGCTCTATTAGAAGAGCCGCTAATACTATACGATTAAGCTCTATTTAAGCTTAGGGATAGGCTTATATAATATCGCGTAGCGATAAGCTTATGCCTTAGCGAAGCAAGGCGGGGGTAAGGGCTAGGATTAAGCGCTAGCTAATACGTTAAATAGTAGGGGAATAGGTTAGAAGCGAGCTTTTCTCTATATCGCTATAGCCTTAAATCACTAGACGGGACTTTTCGTAGGGTTTAACGTCGCGACCTTTTACTTCCCGGACTATTCGGGATCGAAATAGACGGTATTGCCTATAAATAGATTCGTCGTACTATTCGAAGCTAAAGACTCCGCGGGCTATAAGATCGTTAATCTCTCGTTAGTCGGATTCTTTAAAAGGGGCGCCGGGTATAGTAATAACGCCGTTATTGCGTGGCTTATTTAAAAGCCGTAGTATATCTTCTTCCTTCTTAACTAGGAATTAATTATAGAAGGTCACGGTCCTTAGCTTATTCCTTAAGCCCGGGGGATATCCGCGTTTGCGGGGCTACGGAGGAGCCGGTAGTGCCCGTACCGGAGAGGGGGAGGGGTCTAGCTCGGGAATTTCGTCCGGAGCAGAGGAATCGACCTTAGAGAAGGTGTTTATATTATTAAGGGCAGGGGGATCCGGGGTATCGTTATTGCCGTAGTAGTACGGCTATATAAGGGTAGAACGGAAGACTATAAGGCCGTTAACGGTCTTAATAGTAACGTCGTGGCCGTTAATAAAGGCAATCTTATATAGACCCTACTATCCTCGCTTCTCTCTCTAGACGCGGACTTTACTCTATAGCGGGAGTGATAGAGTGTTAAGGGTTAAAGGGCTGTTTCGAGCTTATAGGGCGTCTTTAACTTATCGTGCCGCGGAGAGCTATCGTCGGGCCTTTATAGCCTTTTAGATAGTCGCGGCTCTCTATACCGTAGTTGCCGAAGGAGGGGAGTCTTAAGTCATCCGTAGGTACGCTTTAAAGACGAAGAGCGTAGGGACGAGGCCGTTTAGTCCTACTATATTATTTACGGCTTTAATAGCTATTTATAGGACGGATTTAAGGGCTAGTATCCTACCGATTTCGGCGTATATTATTTTAAACGCACGATAAAGCGGGCTTTAATACCTTTTAACCTTACCTATAGACTAATATGCCTTAACGGGGATCTAGGTATACGTAATACCTATAATACGAGCTTCGTTGCGAAACTTAGTTAAAGCGAAGTTAGTGCCCGCGTTATGCCGGATAAAGTTAGGGGGGCCGAGGTATATACCGATCTATAGTGCCTTAAGTATCTCTTATATATCTTTAGCCGATATAGACGGGAGGAATCGCGCTTTTTAGAAAGATATCGCTATATCGACCGCGTATAGCACCGGGCGGGTGCTACTGCCGACCTTAAGGTATATTATATCGACGACGACCTCGAAATTAAATTCTTAGTTATCCTTTAATATAAACCTAAACCTCCGGGGTGCCGGCGCGTAGAGCTAGCAGTAATAGCAGAATTTTAAGATATCCTCGAGTGTTTCTACTAAGATATTGTTATGCCTTGCTTATTTTAATAAGTAATAAAGTCTATTAACGGCCGGGTGGCTAAAGCGGCGGTAGAGCGTATATATCTCGGCTTTAGTTAAGAAGGCGACTACGTTCTCTTCTTTACTAAAGAAGAACTATAGATGCTCTTATTTGCGAATAATAGGGAGGCTAATACTTAGACCGATAATTGTATCGGTAGTGTTATTAAAGTATACGCTTAAGCGATCTATATTAGCTAGGTAGAGGAGGAAGGGGGTCGTCGTTCTTAGTATATAGAACGTAATACGGCTAATTAAGGTCTCGAGGGCAATAGAGCCGAAGGAGCGCACGTCCTCGCCGCTGCCGAATTTAATATATACCTAGCCGGCGGTAGACTCGTCGAGTATAATAGACGGGTCTTCTCATTATAGGGCGAGATATTAGTCCTAACCTACTATAGAGACTATAGCTACTCTAATATCTACGAGGATGCCGTAAAAGCGGTCCTTTAAGTAACGGTCGAAGACGAATTGCATAGCCGGGACGCTTAACTAGTCTATCCCTTATGCGTCTTCGCCCGTAATTAAATAATTAAAGGACTATTAATATAGGATTTACGAGGCTTACTACTTATTTAGTTCTTCGTCGTTACTAGCCTTATCGTTACGCTATTCGATAGCGGCCTAAGGAGTCTCGTTACCTTTATATTCGGTAAGATAGGCCTCGAATCCTATGCTAGGGTTGCCGGTGAGAAGGCATTACGCGTGGTATTAAGCCTTAGACCTAGCTCGTTCCTTTAGGGTATGCTTTATCGACTAGTAGCCTTCCTTTTAATAAATAAAGCACTTCCTCGACTATTAGCGGTTGCTAAAGCTGCTGCCGCCGCTACGAGGGCTACGGTAGCCTCGTACGCTGCTTCCGCTAAACCTACGGCCGTTGCCGCGGTTGTTAGTATATCTTCGGTCGGTGTAGAATACGCCTAATAAATTATATTTATTATTTATATTTATTACCCCGTTACGATATTATATAAATATGCCGGACGTATTATTCTCGGCCTATATCGATAGATAGGTCTTTAGGGAGGAACGTAGCGCGGAGAATAGCTTTTCTATAGTCTTAGTAGGGTTATATAGCGTATAGCTAAATTCCGGGACGTTTCGGCACGCGTTAAGCAATATAGTGCGAAAGGGGAGGTCTCTAGCGAACTTAAATCCTAGGGCACGTTAATATCGTTATAGCTTATTAAAAAGAGTCTATAAGACTTCCTATTAGGTCTTATTTAGATGCTTAACTTATAGCTTTTTGAAAGTTATAGTGCTTTAATCTACCTAATAGTGCTAATAGTTTACTTTAGTATTAAAGTAAGCCTTTAGTAAGTCGTAGGCCTACCTAAATATACTATCTTACTCTATATGCTAGATATAGTAGTCCTAGGCTCGGCCGGTAAGGATCCGGGGAAAGAGGGCATAGAAATAGCCGGGCTAGGCCTTAACTATATAATAAACGTCCGTAAAGATACGGACTTTATCATTAAGAATATTATAGGGCTCGCCTATATAATTCTTGCTTTTATCCTATAGCTTAATAAACTTTTGTAGGAGGTCTACGTCTATCTCTTTATTCGGAACGTCGTAAGGGGGGACTATAGTATAGGCTGCCTTTACCGTTATATTAATCGGGGGGGTCTTAGAGAACTAGTACGAAGTCGGGTAGAGTGTTATTAGCGTTTCTAATATATCTTAGAACGTAAGGGCCTAGGGGTTCGGGAACGTGCCGGGCATTTAATCTCGCGGGTATAAGGCGGGATCGATAGAGGTAGCACGTGTCGAGGCTATTAGGGCAAAGGAGGGTTCTAGTGCGAATATAACTGCCGGGGCGGTTAGAGGTATAAAGGGGATAGCCGCGGGCGTAGACGGTGCCGTCGTAAAGGTTATTATAGGAGCCGGGTTTAGGGCAGTAAGAGGTGCCGTTAGGGCCGTGCTTAGGACGACTAGGGAAGGAGGGTTAGTTACGGCAGCCGGGGCTACAACGGATGTATTCCTTACGAACTCTCGGGTTCGCTCGTCGTAGAACTTTAACTATTCTAGTAGTAGTTCGTCTTTAGGCTAAATTAGGGGAATCTATTAGCGCTAAAGCATTAAAAATAATGCCGTAAAGCTAAGGTTTAAGTCGCCGGTCTAGATTCTATAAGACCGTAAGAAGGATTTAAGGGCCTTTTTAAAACACCTATCTCCCCGGTTCTATATAGCCTCTATCTACCCGTTAAAGTAGTCCTAGAAGTCTAAGAATAGCTCGTATCTATAAAAAGTTAAGCTAGCATTAACGATAATAAACCGGGCTACGTAGGTCGTAATTGCTTTCTTATTTATATTGTTATATATAACGTCTGTCTCCTAGAATATAATGTTAGCTCTATTTTAGTACGAACCGAAGATGTTAATGCCGTCTAGCTAACCGGGAAGGGGGTTATCGTTAGGCTTAGTTGCTTCCGGTGCGGGACCGGGAGCCTTAAGGTTATCGATAGGGTCCGATATAGTATAATTAAATAAAATACACTATTGTTGTTAAGGGGGATCACGAAGGTCGTTACGAAGGTTGTCTTACGTTATAGACGCACTATTGCTTAACGTAACTCTTCTTCTTCTCGAAGCGAGACGGGATTAAATAAGAGCTAGGAAAGAACTTATCGGCGGCTACCGAGAGCTAGCTATATTATAATAGCTTCCTCGGCTCTAACTCGCGTAGGTTTCTTATTCTTAGCATAAAGGACCGTCTTTAGGTATAGGCAATAGAATCCGCGAGGGATAAAGATCTAATACACTTTCGACGATTAAGCTCTATCTCTTCTACCTTGCCAATCTATGATTAATCGTTTAATTACTAATTAGTATTAGTTAGTTAAACAAACAAAGGGGGTTGCAAATTAGCTAGATTAGTCTATAATGTCTATTAACTAAAGGGCGACGAATAGCCCCTTTATATAGGCTATAAACGCGTATATTAATAGGGTCCGAAGCCGGCCCTTTGCGAGCCCTTATTACGACGTCGGAGCTATGCCTAAAAGGGCGATTGAGTTAATGACTTAATTATCGCAAGGGCGGCCGAGTTAGTAACGCTGTCACCGGGGTCCCTAATGTATACGATATATCGTATGGTTGACAACGCATCCGTAAAGGCGTTGCCCGCACGTAATCCATTTGATTACGTAGATTGCAATCGTGCCTAAAGAACGGATATCCCTTATTCCTATAGCTTTCTATATTAACGTTAATACCTGACTTTCGGCACGCATTAAGTACTCTAGCCTTCCCTATATATCTAAGTCTACGGTGCATAAGCCTAAAATCGACCTTCTTATTAACCTTTATTAAGGTCTTCGGCAACGCCGTAAAGACGAGGTCGGGGTGTTTATCTCGAATCGTAAGGGTATAATAAGAGCCTAAAGGGAAGCTTAGAGGCAGAGGATTACGATAGTGCAAAGAGTGTTAAGATTAATGCAGAAATAAGAGAGAAAAGTGTTATTAAATTGCTTAATAAAGGTCTATCTAAGGGCGGACTAAGGTCCCTTTATATAGCTAATTCCACACGAACAAAGGTATATATAACTTAACTAATTGTAGTTATAGAAAGCGCTATTATTTTTCTATATAATACAAGTGGTCCAATCCTATTTAGTAGCTTGCTTATTGTATAATTAAATGCGCGAGTAATACAAGGTAGTGTAGATAACGCCGGTTGACCGAGTTATAAATTATAACTTATATACCTCTATCTCTACTTACACTATATACTTCGGGCTTCGGTATCTCAGCCATATAGGGAGCTAATGCGACCGGATGACTTACGTTATATGCAATAATGTAAGGCGGTTCTAATACATATCTTTATGCATTAGTGGAATAAACCAATTAGGAGATATCTGCTCCCTTATAGCCTCTCTTAAAGGGTACTTATTTTATTAAGAAGTGCGCTTTATATATGTCCGTTTATAACTAACTAGGATTTGTAAAAACTCTCTAAAACTCTATTTCTAGGGAAAAAAAAACTTTCATATAGAGAAAAATAACTCTACTATATTTTATTAGTCCGTTTAGTAAACCTATATCTAGGGAAAAACTAAAGGGTATATAGAGGAAAGCTAGAAGAAAGCGTAAGAAAGAGCAGCTAAAAACCTCTATTTATCTTTATATATAGGATCCTATTTAAGATCTAAGAGGTTTCGAAATTTATTAAATTATATACGCCCTAATTCTTTTATAAATATATCAGCGATATTATTAGCAGACTTTATAGAGAATACTTGTATTTCACCTAGTAAAACACTATTGCGGGTGAAATTATAGGCAAGGCCGATGTGTTTCCGTAGTTTATATGCTTTAAGGTTATTTGCTATTTTTAGCGCTAATTGACTATCGGAAAATATTAGAGGGACTTTATTAGATATAGGTATAAACAACTCTTTTGCGATGCTATTTAGGTAGCTGTATAGATATAGGGCCTCCTTATTAGCCTCTCTAAGGCCTATAAACTCTGCTTTATAAGTAGATAGCGATATCGATTTTTGCTTTTAATTTAACCAGCTTATTAATTTTTACGTAGAAAGAAACAATATCTAGAGACCGATCGTTAGTGTATAAGGTCACTAGCCTAGTCAGAGTCCGTATAGGCTATAAAATAGAAGTCTAACGCATAGTAGGTCTAAAGAATAAAAGATCGTCTACGTAAACGGCTATAGCTATTCTAAGTGTGCTATTTATAAACACCCCTTTGTCTATTAGAAGGCAGTAAAAACCAAGATCGTTAAGGACGCTTTTTAATAGGTTATACTAGAGTAAAGGACTTTATTTTAAGCCGTATAGTGCTTTTCTTAATTTCGCTACGAGCTTCTTCGTCTTTATCGAACGCTAGGCAGTCGGGCCCTCGACATTTAGGTGATAGCAATTAAAAAAGAAGAGAGGCTCTAAGGCTTAAAACAGCCTATAAGGAAGGATTAGAAACTGCAAATAATGCAAATCACTAAGAATAATAGCTCTTGTCTTTTCCAATAAGGAGGGCTAACTAGTCTCTATATATAGGGAAATCCCTCGGACGAAAACAGCCGCGTATACCTAAGGAAAAGGAGTAAAGGAAGGAGTTAGACGGAAAATACCGGTTAGAAATTAATAGATCGTATCTATACAATAAATAGTTATACAGTTAGCTACAGTTAGCAAATAAAGAAATTAAGAAGGCAATAGTCTATTAGAAGGATATATAAATTCTATAGTAGAAGCCGTTAGAAGGGAATTAGAATTCCATAGTAGAAGACCGTAGAAGGGAATTAGAATTCTACGTTAGAAGACCGTAGAAGTGCGGGGTAATAACCCGTAGAAGCCTATAGAATTCTATAGATACTTCTATATGAATTCTATAGTAGAACCGGGGATTTCCCGGTAGAAAGCAATAGGGGAAGACGGTAATATTAATAGTCTTGCTTTATTTAAGTAATTAAAGTAAGTTATGCCTTTATATTTTGTATTTTTATGCTAGGAAAACCATGCGTATAGTATTATATTTAGAAAAGCTTCGGGTATCTATATATACGTTTCTATGTCTATATCTATATATAGAAAGGCATTTTTTATATTAAACTATAGTACTCTTTAGCCTATAGCAGTAGGAGCCTTATAGACTTAGGTCTTACTATAGTAGAGAAGGTTTAAATATAGTCTAGGCCGTATGTTTGCTTATAGCCTAAAGCTATAAGTCGAGCCTTAAATTTCTTTATTTAGTTTTTATTATCCTTTTAAACTCTATAGACCTATCGGCTTTTAAGGGCTTCCCGGTCTTCGGGTAGCTCGGTTATTTTCTAAGTATTATTATCTATAAGCCGTTGTATTTCTGCTGCTATGCCTTTATCCTAGTATAGAGCTTCGGCGCTTTTTATAGCTTGCTTATAGGTTTTTAGTTCTATAGGAATACAACCTTCTAAAGCAGATAGAAGGGTTATATTATCGTTATTTATTAGTAGATATATTAAGTATTCTCAGTAATCGTTATAGAATTCAGCCGGCTTCTTAGGTATTTTAACCTAAATTCTTCAATCCTTATTATTATTGTCCTATATTATATAGTTAGGATTATTATCCTCGGATATATTATCTAATATTTCATTCGGATTATTCTAGGATTTATTATATAGGGTATCGTTAGGCTTTATATCTAGTATAGAGGATCTTATACGAGATAATCCTCCGGAATTAATACGCAAAGGCAGGGCACCTATTAGGTGCCTATAGATTAGTAGATAGTCCGGGCTCCGGCAGCCCTATAGCTCGTAGGGCATGCCGGGCTACCTGCAATTATTATCCTTCTTCTTATATACGCACCCTTTGCCTTATGCCTATCTTTCCCTATACTATATAGTAGTAATACCTTGCCCTCTTTCCGGTTAGACTAAAGCGTAAGGTTCTTATTAGCATCGCCTTTAGAGCGTTGTATAAGGACGTTACGTAAGCCTAAAATTATAGTATACGCCTATCTTACTTAGGATAACCCCCCCGTAATTTTCTACACGTTTAACGTTTAATCTTTAATAGCGGAGCTTACCGTTAGCTAATCGCCGTTGCCTTTAGTCTTAGCGCCCTAACGGCTTTACGATAGCCTTATACGCTATTTAGGAAGTATCGTAGCTAATCTATACCTTTCTTTCTATCGCTGCGAGAAGCTTTTCTTATTTTCTTATAAAGCAAAAAACTTCTTATCTATACTCTCTTATATACCTTTCGCCTTACTTTCTCGCACGCACGATTTTTTTTACTTCCTTATTTTATCGCACCTCGCGCTCTTTACCCTCGCTATAAGCTCTTCGTTCTTTAGCAAGCATAGCTTAAGACGTAGAGGAATGCGCTTAGGCCGATAAGGCAAATTCTCGCTATCGCGATAACTCTCTTCCTTCTAACGATAATTAGTTCTCCGATAAGAATTAGTCTTAGGATGCTTATATTCCGCCGCCCTAACGTTATCTCTTTAACCGATACTCTTAGAATTAACCTAATAAGCTTAATAACTTAGCGACCGCGATTCTTAAGAACGACCTCTATAAGCGGGTCGTAGGATAAAGCATACGTTTTAATCGCTTAATTCTTAATAATCCTATTAAGCTTATCCTATAAACCTTTACCGATAGAGATATTCTCTATATTTAAGAGGTAATTAATCTTATCTCTCGCCTTACGAAAGACTACCTTAAATTCTAAGTTTATCTTAATAAGATAACGGCTAAAGAATCCTATCTTAATATATATACTCTATAGAGGCAAAATCTTCGGGATATTCTAGATAAACCTATAGGTATGCCTTAAATTAAGACTCCTTTTATTATAACCTACTACCCGATTCCCGCTTAGTCTCGTCTTTAACCTGCTTTTATGCTTCCGGACGATAACCTTTCCGGCCTTAATCCGCTTATACGTAGAGTTTCCCGCTCTTAGGACTAAGTCCCCGCCTTATCTTATTAACTATCCGGACGCTAGCCTCCTTATCGTATGCCGGACGGCCGCTTTAACGGTAACTCTTCCGATTTAAGTAAGTATAGCGCTAATTTAAGCTAGCCTTTTAACGCTCGTCTCCGCCGTAAGAACTCTACTTTCTCTTATCTCTTAGAAGCGTTAGCCCTTAATAAAGCTATACCGAAACGTCTTAAGAGAGATAATATAAGAGTATTTAACTTTAATAAAAGAGACCTACTATAACGCAACCGACGAGGGGTGCCGTCGCGCTAATAGCAAAAGGCACTAGTAATATCAATTGTATTACTGCCCCTTACGTATACCTTATAAAGCCGACTATAAGCCGCACCTATGTTATACCTTATACTTATCCCCTCTTTAATAGCAGTATGTCCTAGGCTATACGTGTGCCCCCGCACGTGACCCGGCGCGCTATAGGCCTCGGCAACCGTAGGTAGGGATAACCTAATGTACGTTGACCTAAGGCGTAGATGCTATCGTCGCACTACGTGCGCCGCCTCTACTAGCGGTACGTAAGCTGCGCTTACGCCGATGCACCTGCCTTACAGCTAGCTGCCCCGAGCCCCTTTCTTTAAGGGGTCTCGAATAAGAAGGCTATTAATTAATGTTACAATTGTAACGCGACCGACGAGGGGTGCCGTCGCGCTAATAGCAAAAGCCACTAGTGATATTAATTATATTACTGCCCCTTACTTACACCTTTTAAAGCCGACTACGAGCCGCACCCGTATCGCACCTTACACCCGCGTTACCTTAGGTTAATCTCTTAAGCCGACGGGAAGAATACCTATACTAACGTCTATCTATTTTATAAGCGTCTTTAACTCTACTATAATAAGGACCTTTATATACTCTATCCTTTTTACCTATCGTTTTTTTAGCGGAAGTACGCTTAATTAATATATAAGTAAACTTTCCGTCGCTTAGCGATACTATCTACGATCTATATCCCTTATAACCTTTATAAAGAAGCTTACTAAAAGTTTTAGCCGCTTTAATACGGAAATCTCTTATAAACTATATAGCGGAGAATATACTATCTCTATATAGAACGTAAGAGAGTTATCCTTCCTATAGTAGATCTAATGTAAGGTTTTACTTATACGATAGCTTCGCTTTAAGAAAGACTATTAGATTATTTAGACCTTTTATAGACTGATTGCTGCGTAAATCGCTTCCCTCTTTTTATTGCTTAATAAAAAGACGTTTATTAAAAAGTAGATCCGGGAAATCGAAAGGAGGAAGCCTTTTATTACCGCGTTACTTAACCGGTATATCTCTTTAGACTCTCGCTATAACGACTCCTATAGTTTTAACCGCCGTAACCGCGATTACGACCGTCGCGACGCCCGCCGCTATAATAACGATTATAATAGAGACCGTAAGCGAGATAGTCGCCGTTTTAATAATAGTCGCGGCTGAGGTAACTATCGCTACGCTAGGCCTTCTACCTACGACTACGACTACTGCGAGTACGATCGCCGCTTTAACGACTATCGTAATAACGATCGTCGTAGCGACTAAGCTCCCCGCCGCTAGGATTAAGACGGTCGCCGCCCCGCTAGATAAAGCGATATATATAGAGAAGAAAAAGTAAAGAAGTAAGTACGCTTTAAATTAAAGTATTAAGCTAGCGAAGCCCCCGCTTTAAGTAGTAGTAAGGTAGGTAATAAAGCCTCTCAGGACGATTAGAGTTCTATTTGTTCTAACTTAAACCTCTTTAAGGCTTACTTCGTCGGTTATATAACGACGTATGCCTTCCCCGATAAGGGTTTCTTTAAGTACGCTACCTACGATCGATGCTTCCCCCTCGCTTCTATATTAGATAAGCACGTTCGCGCTAAATACTGCGTTTCGAAGCAGTAGCTTATAAAGGAGATAATAGCCCTAAAGCTAGCTAAATATCGTCGTTATAAGACTAATTTCCCGTTATAAACCCCCTCTTTTAGCACCTAGCTACCGACGGCTGCACTTAAGTGCGTAAGGGTACTATCTTAAGCTAATGCTTTACCCTTTTAATTATTACGCCTCCCTCGGCCTCCTATAAGGTAACTACTCCTCCTAGCCCTACGCCTTTAGCAGCCGAGCTAGTTTATCTAGCCGAGGCCATAGCCCCCGCGTCTCTCCTCGACTCCCTATCTATTCTTAAGCCTATGCCCCGACCCTTATATCGAGATAATAAAGGCATACCTATTCCCTTTTCCTATATAATAATTAAAATTATAAGCAAGCCGTTTAGGAAGGCATTTAAGATCTATTCGAACACCGGATGCGGAAAGCCTATAGACGATCGAGACCTATTATAGCATTTACCGTATATTATTAAAAAGCTGCCTCTTATAGCCGTTAAGGGCATTACCGGTTACGCTTACGTCGAAGACTAGGCTACCTTCTCCTTTCTAGTGTAAGGCCGTTACGCTAACGGTTTTAACGTAAGGCTCGCGGAGTTTTCTTACTCCGCCTAGGTTACTAAAGTCGCTATAGGCGCCTTGCTTAGAAATGCTTTCCTTAAACCGCACTTTAGCAACGTTAACTATAGATCGGGTATAATCCGTATCGGCACTCTCTAAGACTTTAAGATCCCTGGAAAGATTTATCGCCTTAGCCGGGATATAGTGCGTTGCGTTTAGGCCGTCCGAAAGACCTTAGTTCCTGCTAGTTTAACTATTATTATGCCCGCCTTTTAGAAAGAAATCGCTAAAGGCCGGCCGTACGCTTTTTATTCCTCTTACGACCTAGCCGTATACGCTATCGTAGATAATTCTTCTTTCCCTAGCGTTGCTATAATTAATAACTCCGCTAAGGATATAGTTATAAGCAGCGACTTAGCTAAATACTAAAGTATTATAATTTAGGATTCCTTATAGTCCCGTCGTAGACTTTAGCCCTTTAGGCCTTAACTACTGCCTCTTTAGCTACGGTAGCCTTTAACCCTTTTATAGCTTCTCCTTCGGCTGCCGACCTTAAATAGGTCCCTATAGTCGGCAGTAGCTTTAATATCTCGGCATCCGTTATATTTTCCTCTAACGTTATCTTATTAGCTTTATAGCCGCTAGCTCTTACGCCTCCCTTCGCTAATTAGGTCGACTTCCCTTCCGTAGCGCCTTTTCTAAAGCCTAATATAGTTCTTTTTTAACGCTAAGCATAAAAGCTAAGCTCCCTCCCGGAATATATTATAGAGGAGAGCATTTATATCTACGCTAAAGACCCTCGCTTTATCGATAAAGTTATTAAGCTCCTCTAGCGTTTCCCCTCCCTTTAGAAAGATATAAGTATAGCTATTATCTAACTTAGTAAAGAGCTTACCGTACCTTTCGTCGACGGATAGTAGTATTAGAAGATTGCCTAGCGTCTTTACCTATAAGGACTCCGCTACCGTACGATTATTAATAAAACCTTCGATAAACTATACTAATAGAATCGCATAGAATAGACTACGTAACTAACGCCCTTCGCGGCGCTTATCTTTATTATCTAGCGTACCTCTCGAGGTATTACGAAAGGCCGCGCCGTTATAGATATACGTAGAATAAACGGCGTTACGGTCCTTAACGCCTATCTACTCCCTCTCTAAGAGAGTATTATCGCTAAGCTGCTAAAAGCCGAGTATATTACTATTATCGATATAGCCTTTTCTTTTACTAATTTAGCGTATAGCGTGATTATCGCAAGCGATTTACCGTTATAAGCTATCGTAGGCTCGAGAACCTTACCGTCGCGCCGATCGGTTTTTAAAATAGCCTTGCTTACGCTTAGCGATATATAGACCGCGTTCTTTAAACGTATCGAGCTTTTTCCCGTGCTTTTATCGACGATATCGTAATCTACTCCTAGACTTAGGAAGATTACTTTCGTTACCTATAGGCTATTATAGCCCTCTTTAATAAGCTTAATCTTACGATATCTCCGACGAAAAGTTAGATCGGCTACCTATCTATATATCTCCTCGGCTATTACGTCGACGCCTTTAGAATAAGTTTTTTAGAGGATCGTATAGCCGCCTTCGCTAAGCTCGAGTTCTTAAATATATTGCAAAAGCTCGAATACTATATTAGCGCCGCCGGTTTTATTCGATCTAAGATCCCTTACTTTAGCCCCTTCGTCGAACCTTTTTAAGCCTAAAAGACGGCTCTCCTTACGTCGGGCCGCGTAATCGGAAAAATAATTAATAGGAATCCGAATCGCCGTAAAGCTTTCGCGCGGAATACGGCCTTCTCTCTTACTACCGCGGAGAAGCTCTTTTTCTAAGCTCTTTAAGACGAAATCGCGTCGGGAAGAATGCTTTATTACCTTAATCCCACTAAGAAGCTTTTTGCCTAAATCGACGCTTCTATTTAGCGCGGCTTTAGCATAGTGTTTTATTACCTTTTAGACGACTTTGCTTAGGGTTTAAGCCAGCCGATCCTTATTAAATCGATAATGCCTATATGCTTCCACTCTTAGGTGCTTACCCCCGCTAAACGGAGCTATAGTCTATCTAAGCTAGAAGTTACTTATCTCGTTTAGGTAATTAAGAAGATATAAACTATAATCTAATCGTTAACCCTACCGCTTATAGTCCTTACGGATTACTCTACTATAAAGTAGATTTATAAAAAACGCACCCTTAATATATCTAGCGCCGACCGTAGCAACCGCCGACTTATAGTTGCTTCTCTCTACCTCTCGTAATTTAATCTTAAGATTTATTATATGCCCGGCAAAGATAACCTTATCCCTAACGCCTTTAATAGACTAGCCGCCTTAAAAACGGATCTTATTCCCGACTATTGCCGCCCCGACTATATAGCCTTAACGACGTACTACTTATATCTAAAGCCGTTATAGATCTTGAGATAAAAACTTAATTCGTTACTAGTTATGCCTTTAACCTATACTTCTTTAAGATTATCGGCATACTTTTTAACGACCCGCCTACGCCGGCTACTATAGCTATTACTCCCGACCCTAACGGCACTCCTCCTCCTCCTATACCCTCTCTAAGTGCCGCCTTTATCTAGGAAGAGCGTAAGGCCGCCCTTCTGCGTCTTAAAAGACGTGGTATTCCTTTCCTTCTTTAGGACTAGCTGCTTTATTACAAGGGTCGTAATAGCTACCTCCGCCTCTATATCCTTACCTCTATAGTATCGCCTATGCTAGCGGCCGCTTACGATACGAAAAATCACTTTAAGACTACTTATATATTACAAGACCTTAATACCCTATCCGGAACCTAACTTCTAAAGTTAAGAAATATATCGCGGCCTATAAGGCTTCCTATCTAGGATAGATAGATTGCTAGCTACTCGTAGGCTTTTATAAGCCTATCTAGGACTTAGTTTAACCTATACGTTTAATTAAAATAGACTTTATTACGGATATACTTGTTATATCCTCCGCCTCTTCGCCTTAGGCTATCTCTAGCTTCGATACTTTTAACTAGCTGCTTATAGTAACCTACCTAGCTAGTAAACGTTGTCTTTTAATCCCTAGAAACGCTAAATACTCTACGATAAACTAAGGCGTATCCCTCTCTCGGCTTCTTCTACTTACGGATTAAGGAATGCTGTCTACTATTATTCGTAACCGCGATAGGCGCTTTAATACTAAGGTTTAGCGTTTACTATAAAAGTCCTTTAGGACTAAAATCGCTATAAC
Organism: Ophiocordyceps sinensis; assembly: GCA_012934285.1. Taxonomy (NCBI): domain Eukaryota; kingdom Fungi; phylum Ascomycota; class Sordariomycetes; order Hypocreales; family Ophiocordycipitaceae; genus Ophiocordyceps; species Ophiocordyceps sinensis. The sequence continues at coordinate 8,965,918 of JAAVMX010000004.1, read as the reverse complement.
TATAGCATACTACCCTTAGGCCGATAGCCTAATAGAACGTCGCAATTAGATAGTTAAAACCGTATTAAGGATAGCCTATATTAAGTACCTAGACCTTAACTAGAAATTGCTTTTGCCTGCCTTATAATAGAACCTAAATCCGGCTTTTAACGCTAGCACTCGTATATCCGCGTATAACTATATCTTCGGTTACGATCTCCGCTCCCCTCTTAAGGCCGACGATATTTCGGTCGCGGATAATCTCCCCTATTTACGAGAAGCCGTAAGACGATAGGCCGGCTTCGCAATAGACCTAGCGGCTATAAGAGCTAAACGCCGTTACGATAGCAAGCACCGTTAGATCCTCCTTTAGGCAGGCGATAAGGTCTACCTAAAACTATGCTAAGGTTACTATAAACCTTCTCGACCTATAAAGAAATAGTCTCGATAGAGGGAAGGACCTTTCTTTATTAAACGTATAGTTAATAACCTCGCAGCCGAACTAGAATTGCCTCTTAATATCCGAATCTATCCCGTTATCTCGGTAGAATACTTAAAGCCCGCGTATAAGGGCTATTTTAAAGAAGATAAGCCCGGCGTAGTTAAAGTAGCGTAAGATCAATTACGCGTTCCGCTAGCGCTATCCTAGCTGCGATTAATTAAAGGACATCGATCTAATTGTTTAATTAGGAAAAGATTCTATAGTAACGCATAGCGCAAAGACGCATAGATGAGAAGGGTCGTGTTACGTTATTCTAAATGTTTTTCCTTTTTAATTAGTTCGTTGTTTTATTCTGCTAAGGATAGTAGGGGCTCGTTTTTCGGGCCGGCATTATAATACGCAAAGGCAGGGCACCTATTAAGTGCCTACGGATTCGTAGATAGTCCGGGCTCTAGCAGCCCTATAGCTCGTAGGGCATGCCGGGCTACCTGCAATTATTATCCTTCTTCTTATACACGCACCCTTTACCTTATGCCTATCTTTCCCTACACTAGGAATTTTGTTTATAAAGGGTATAGTATTAAAGTTAAAGGTTTTATTTTCTTTTAAGAAGTTATATTCTAATATAGTTATATCTTTTAATATAACGAACTTTTTTCTAATATAGTCATATATTTCATAGGCTGTATCTTCGTAGCTAATTACAATTCCTTTATAGGCTCGTACGTCTAGAATATCACTAGGTGTCTTATTCTTATAGTATATAAAGCTTCCGAACATATAGATCTTTTCTATATCTTCTATAGTAAGGGCTCTGTTTTCTCTCTTTTCTAGAGGGCATATATACCCTAAAGCAGTATAGGGAGATCGATTGTATATATATACAACTGCTAAAACAGCTTTACCCTAAAGGTATTTAGGCAGTTTAGCCGTATAAAGCATAAATCTAACTTCATTAAGTATTATTCTATTTATACGCTCTATTCTACAGTTTAAGTAGGGGGTAAACGGTAGGCTCAAGTTATATTTTATCCCGTTTTTAAGGGCATATAGTTTAATATTATAGATGAATTCTTTTGCATTATCTAAGAATACTTCTTTTATCTTTATTTTATCTTTATTATTCTTAAGTTCTGCTTTAAATTCTAAGAACTTAGGTAGGCTTTTAGCTTTATCTTTTATAAGGTAGATTCTTAGGTACCTAGAATAGGTATTAAGAAAAGATATAAAGTATCTAAATCTATCGTAGGTAGGGACTTTAATAAGATCCTAGATATTAACGTTTATTTTATTAAGAAAGAGATATTGTCGTTTCGAGGGAGTTTTCTTCTTTTTGTCGGTATATTTAGCCTATATATAAGCTTCGCATCGTTTTATATCTATAATATCTTCTTAGTCTACGGATATGTCTAGGTATAGTCTACGGAGGTATCGGTATAGGGATTTATAGCTAAAATAGCCTAGCCGTTTATGCTAGAGAACGAGGTCTATTTTCTTTTTTATCTTAGGTGTTTTTATTTTAGGTGTTTTTATTATATGAGTTAGTATAGTATCTTAGAGTGAAGCGTTATCTAATGTCTCTCTTAGGCTAGATTATATATTATATATTTTACTTTTAATTAGAAGTCGTGTTTTCTTTATATATAGAGGGATATAGTATAGTCCGTTTTTAATAAAACCGGTTATTAATTTCTTAAGATTTTTATCGAGGAGGGATATAGAGTTCGGGCCTATTAATGCGTATGTGTTTATTATAGCTGATTGGCTAATTATATTAATGTCAATTTTAGGTATATAAAGGCAATTTCTTAAGGTATATTATTAAGTACTATTTAGGAATTTAAAGATAAGATCTCTAGCACCTCGCATAATAATAGAGGAAGCCTTTTCCTAGGTTACGGTAGTATATATTTCCTTATAATTAGAGAGGAGAGTTTTATTAGAAACTATATGCCTAGTAGCCTTAGTATCGAATGTAAAGTTATAAAAATTCCTAATCCGTAAAGCAGCCCTATCGACGTTTAAGGTTACCCTTAAAATTGCCGAGAGAAGCGGCTTTAGAGGTCCTATTATTTGTTTTCTATTAGAGGAAGACTTTGTTTTTATACGGGTATAGAGAAGAATATTTTTAGAGGGAAATAGGGTATAAGAAGAGAAGGTATAAAGAGGGACTAGCATTTTATATAGTATTAAGGGTATAGAAGAGAGTATTAAGGGTATAGAGGAGAGTATTAAGGGTATAGAGGGGAGTATCGAGGGTATAAAGGAGAGTATCGAGGATATAAAGGATATAAAGAGTATAAGGAGGGGGAGAAGGGAACTTATAATACTAGAAGCCGACTTAGAGATAATAAGGACTTTGCGAGACTTAGGAGAAGATACCGAAGGGGCCTTTCTCTTCTAGACTCGAGAGGTCCGGGGATAGGCAGCCGGACGAGGAGAAAGGGAGGGGGAACTCTCCCGAGAGTTTAGGATAGGCGTAGGCCTTCTATAGCTCCTATTAGTATACTCCTTAGGCTCCCTTTAAGGATAGGCGTAGGCCTTCTATAGCTCCTATTAGTATACTCCTTAGGCTCCCTTTAAGAGGAGGAGGAGGAGGAGGGCAACGTCTTAGTAGTAAATCCGGCGGCCTTAGCCTTATCCTTATTCTCTAGTTTCTAAAAACAATTCTTTTCTATATGCCTATGCTTTTTTAGCAAGAGTAAATATAAACTTTATTATTATTCGCTATAAAAAGGTGCTTATTACTCTCTAAAGCCTTGGTTCCCTTAAACTCGTCGATAAAAGGCAAGGAGAGGGACTTAAGAGTATATGCCGTAGCATTAGTATAGAGTATTTAGGTTATATTTATAATATAACTTAAGAGGGAGCTATTTAGACTCTTAAGGATCTATATTATTACTACGATCTCTAGGATTCGGATCTCTTTAGTATTTAGCTTATCGTAGAGCTCTTTTACCTTATTTAGGTAAGTCTTAATAGATAGTTTACCTTTAACATTCGTATTAAAGAGCTCTTTAATAAGGAGGAAGTTTAAGGTAAAGTTTACCGGGTTATATAAGGTCTTAAGAGCATCCTATGCCGCCTTTATAGACGTATAATGCTTTATCTAAGAAAGAGGACTATCGTCGACTATTAGGCGTATAAGTGCTAGATAGTCTTAGTATTTCGCGTAGGAAGCGTCGAGGATTATAGGAGTAAGCTTCTTACGTATAAAGACGGATTCTATATATAGAGACTAGGCCGAAACGTTAACGCTCCCCTTAAGCTTAGTGAATAAGTAGTCCTTAAACGAACTTATTTTTAAGGTCAGAAGGTATCGGAGAAAATTCGAAAGAAATTCGGAATCGACGGGCTAAGGCGGAGGTAGCGAAAGGAATTTAAAGGGATCTTATTAGTAGGTTTTTCGGCGGACGACAGTAGTTAGAACAAAGTATATACTAGAGGCGAATCGGGGCAAACGAGGAGAAAGGGGGATAAAATACTAAGAAAGTAGTAATATATAAAAACTAAGGGTAGCCTAGGAAGGCAAAAGGCTTAAAAAAGCAAAGAGGAGGTCGTAGTAGAGGGACGGTTGTTTTTAGTTTAGCGGCGAGTAATCTAAAGGATCTAAAGAAGGCTTTAGGTGAGAAGCAACTTAAAGCTTAGGCAGAGATAGGAATTACAACTAATAAGAGCCTAAAGGGAAGCTTAGAGGTAGAGGATTACGATAGTGTAAAGAGTGTTAAGATTATTGCAGAAATAAGGGAGAAAAGTGTTATTAAATTGCTTAGTAAAGGTCTATCTAAGGGCGGACTAAGGTCCTTTTATATAGCTAATTCTATACGAATAAAGGTATAATAACTTAACTAATTGTGGTTATAGAAAGCGCTATCAATTATCTATATAATGTAAGTAGTCTAATCCTGTTTAGTGGCTTAGTTATTGTATAATTAAATACGCGAGTAATACAAGGTAGTGTAGATAACGCCGGTTGACTAAGTCATAAGTTATGACTTGCATACCTCTGTCTCTACTTACACTATATACTTCGGGCTTCGGTATCTTAGCTATCTAAGGAGCTAATGCGACCGGATGACGTGCGTTATGTGCAATAATGCGAGGCGGTTCTAATGCATATCTTTATGCATTGGTGGAATAAACCAATTAGGAGATATCTGCTCCCTTATAGTTACCTAAAGCCTAAGCATTACGAATAGTGCTAACTTTAAGTTCTTAGGTAATCTTACAAACTGCCTCCCTTATAGCTTAAAAAGCCAGTCGACTGTTAAATCCGTTTAATATAATACTCTTATCCTAAAGGACTTTAGAGCTTATTAAATTCGCGGGTGTATTAAGGTAATAGCGAACGTTAGTTAGGTTAAGAGTTAAGTCTCTAATCGTTATGCGTATTATACCTACGCCTAAGACTCGAAGGTTGCTACCGTTTAATGATTAAATTAGACGATAGGCCGGAGTTAGAGTAAAAGTCGTAAACTACTTTAAGTCGTTAAAGCAGGTGTCTAAAGCTCCGGTATCGTATACGATTATATCCCGTAAGGCCTTATAACACTAAGAGCCTAAATGGAAGCTTAGAGGCAGAGGATTACGGCAATGCAGAAAGTGTCGAGGAAGATGCAAAGATAAGAGAGAGAAGAGGATGTGGAATTGCTTAGTGGTAGTCTGTCTAGGTGTAGACTAAGATCCCTTTATATAGCTAATTGCATAGGAATAAAGGTATATATGACTTAACTAATTATCGGGATGGAAAGCGCTATTCATTCTATGCTAAGTGTATATAGTCTAACCTCGTATAGTATCCTAGTTATTGCGTGATTAATTGCGTGAGTAATAGGAGGTAGTGTAGGTAACCCTCGTTAACCGGGGCCCGACTATGGACTATGCGTATATTAGTCGCTACATACACTATATACTTCGGCATTCGGTATCTCGAGCATTTAGGTAGCTAATGCAGCCGGGTGACTTATATTATATGCAATAATGCACGGCGGGTCTAACTTGTATCTTTATATACCGGTAGGATAAACCAATCGGGAGATATCTGCTCCCTTATAGCCCCTCTTAAAGGGTACTTATTGTATAAGAAGTGCGCTTTATATATATCCGTTTATAACTAACTAAGATTTATAAAACTCTCTAACAAACCCTATATTATAGGAAAAAACGTTTTATATAGAGAAAAATAACTCTACTATATTATATAGAGAAAAATTAAAATCTCTACTATATTTTATTAGTCCGTTTAGTAAACCTATATATAGGGAAAAACTAAAGGGTATATAGAGGAAAGCTAGAAGAAAGCATAAGGAAGAGGAGCTAAAAACCTCTATTTATCTTTATATATAGGATCCTTTTTAAGACCGAAGAGGTCTAGAAATTTATTAAATAGTATATGCCCTAATTCATTTGTAAATATATTAGCGATATTATTAGCAGATTTTATATAGAATACTTCTATTTCGCCTAGTAAAACACTATTGCGGGTGAAATTATAGGCAAGGCCGATGTATTTCCGGAGTTTATATACTTCCGGGTTATTTGCTATTTTTAGCGCTAATTAACTATCGGAAAATATTAGAGGGACTTTATTAGATATAGGTATAGACAACTCTTTTGCGATGCTATTTAGATAGCTGTATAGATATAAGGCCTCTTTATTAGCCTCTCTAAGGCCTATAAACTCTGCTTTGTAAGTAGATAGTGATATCGATTTTTGCTTTTAATATAACCAGCTTATAAGATTATTCTGTATAAAACAATAGTATCTAGAGACCGATCGTCGGTCTATAAGGTCACTAGCCCAATCGGAGTCCGTATAGGCTATAAAATGAAAATCTAGTATTAGTATATTGCAGTTATAGTATAAGCATAGGTTAGGGAATTTGTTTAGGTATTTTTATACAACATCGAGGGCTTTAAAATGCGAGAAGTCGGGTTAAGAAGAAAATCTTACGTAGGATATTACTGCGAAGAGGATATCAGGCCTGATAAATAGGGCTAAAAATAATAAGGAGCCTATTTGCATTTAGTATAAGAGTATGTCTTTTTTAGAGGCGTTCTTTATTCCTGATTTATTTAATTTAACGCCCCTAGTAGTAGGTGTATTCGAGGTTCCTATATTTTCTTTTTTAAATTCCTTTATTTTATTTTTTGTATAGGTTACTTAGGATATATATAATTCCTTTATGTCTTTGTTTATTTGTATAGATAATCCTAAGAAGTCTTTAACTTCCCCTAGCGATTCGATCGGTAGGGTTTTATTTATTTAATCTATTACTTAGGTTATTACACGCTCTATAGGTCTATAGAAGAGGAGATCATCTACATAAACAGCTATAGCTATTCGTAGTATGCTATTTATAAACACTCCTTCGTCTATTAGAAGGCAGTAAAAACCAAGCTCGTTAAGTACGCTTTTTAATAGGTTATACTAGAGTAAAGGACTTTGTTTTAAGCCGTATAGTGCTTTTTTTAATTTCGCTACGAGCTTCTTCGTCTTATGTTTATTGAAGTAATCAAAGTAAGTCATGCCTTTATATTTTGTATTTTTATGCTAGATAAACTATGCGTGTAGTATTATATCTAGAAAAGCTTCGGGTATCTATATATACGTTTCTATATCTATATCCGCATAATGAAAGGCATTTTTTATATTAAACTATAGTACTTTTTGGTTATTAGCGATAGCCTATAGTAGTAGGAGCCTTATAGACTTAGGTCTTGCTATAGTAGAGAAGGTTTTAATATAGTCTAAGCCGTATATTTGCTTATAGCCTAAAGCCATAAGTCGAGCTTTAAACTTCTTTATTTAGTTTTTATTATCCTTTTTAACTCTATAGACCTATCGGCTTCCGAGGGCTTCCCGGTCTTTAGGTAGCTCGGTTATTTCCTAAGTATTATTATCTATAAGCTACTATATTTCTACTACTATGTCTTTATCCTAGTGTAGAGCTTCGGCGCTTTTTATAGCTTGCTTATAGGTTTTTAGTTCTATAGGATTATAACCTCTTAAAGCAGATAGAAGGGTTATATTATCCTTATTTATTAGTAGATATATTAGGTATTTTTAGTAGTCGTTATAGAATTCAGCCGGCTTCTTAAGTATTTTAACCTAAATCCTTTAATCCTTATTATTATTATCCTATATTATATAGTTAGGAATATTATCCTCGGATATATTATCGGGTATTTTATAGGGATTATTCTAGGATTCTATATTTTTAGGATTTATATCTAGTATAGAAGTTCTTATATATAGATAATTATCTAATATTTTATTTATAGAAGGTATAGTATTAAAATTAAAGGTTTTATTATCTTTTAAGAAGTTCTTTTCTAGTATAGTTATATCTTTTAAGATAATAACCTTCTTTCTGCTATAGTCATATATTTTATATACTATATCTTTATAGCCTATTATAATTCCTTTATAGGCTCGTGCGTCTAGCTTATTACTAGGTGTTTTGTTTTTATAGTATATAATACTTCTAAAGATACGTATCTTATCTATATCTTCTATAGTAAGGGCTCTCTCTTCTTTCTTTTTAAGAGGGCATATATACCCTAAGGCAGTATAGGGAGATCGGTTGTATATATATATACCTGCTAGGACAGCTTCTCCTTAGAGGTATTTAGGTAGCTTAGCTATATAGAGCATAGATCTAACTTTATTAAGTATTATTCTATTTAATCGTTCTATTCTACCGTTTAAGTAAGGGGTATATAGTACACTTAAGTTATATTTTATTCCGTGTTTAAGAGCATATAGTTAAATATTATAGATAAATTCTTTTGCATTGTCTAAGAAGACCTCTTTTATCTATATCTTATCTTTATTATTCTTAAGCTCTTTTTTAAATTCTAGGAACTTAGGTAGGCTTTCGGCTTTATCTTTTATAAGGTATTTTCTTAGGTACCTAGAGTAGGTATCTAGAGATAATATAAAGTATTTAAATTTATCGTATATAAGGACTTTTATAGGACCTTAGATATTAACGTTTATTTTATCTAGAAAGAGATATCGTCGTTTTAAAGGGGTTTTCTTCTTTTTATCTTTATGTTTAGCTAGTATATAAGCTTCGCATTGCTTTATAGCTATAATATCTTTTTAGTCTACGGATATATCTCGGTATAGTCTATAAAGATATCGGTATAGGGATTTATAGCTAAGATAGCCTAGCTATTTATCCTAGAGAATAAGGTCTATTTTCCTTTTTATCTTAAGGGGTTTTATTATATTAGTTAGTATAGTATCTTAGAGTGTAGCATTATCTATTGTTTCTTTCGGGCTATATTATATATTATATATTTTGTTTTTAATTAGAAAGCGTGTTTTCTTTATATTTAACGGGATATAGTATAGTCCGTTTTTAATAAAACCGGTTATTAGTTTATTAAGATTTCTTTTTTATCTTAAGGGTTTTTACTATATTAGTTAGTATAGTATCTTAGAGTATAGCATAATATTAGCTTTATTTTAGTACGAACCGAATATTAAGAGAAAAAACGCTCTACGATCCCCTCGTATAGCCGCCGAGGTCGACAACGGATTATAAAATTAATTTAGACTCGAGAATCGGATTCCTTAGACCCGGTTGCCCTTAGGCGTAATAGCGCATTAGGGGACGGACGCAGGCTGCGAGCCGATAGACGTTAACATCGCGAGAAGGGGGTTAAAGGCTAGCGTATATAGCCCGCCGACCCCTAATAAAGCACCCCTTAAGCCTAACGCAGGCAAGGAGAAACTAATAGGAAGAGATAGTGCCGCTTACCTAAAATTCGCGGGTCGAATGCCTAAGGAGGCTCTCTAAAGCGTCTAAGGGGCCTTTAAGTCTGTTCTCTAAGGCTACCTAAAGGAATAGGAGGAGAGGATCTAAGCGGACGCTGCGGTCTATACGACCGTAGGCTAGCTTAAGAAATCGGTTAAGGAGTCGGTAAAGGAGGCTATCGAGACTATTACGGCCGAGGCTACGCCCGCTCCTAACGACGACCCCTTTTCCGACCCCCTTTAATATTAGACATCCTTTACTAAAACACCGTAAGGATAGACGCGAATATATACCTCGCGCTCGCCGCCCTTAAGGCGTACGATATTATAGTACTTTAAGAGACACCGATTAATAGTAGGATAAAAGCCTTAGCGTGCCTAAGGCGGTGCGACTATAGGCTCGTCTTTAAAGCGACTTAAAGCGCGCTATATATCTATATATAAGAGGCACGGCATCGATATATAGACGAGTAGCTAATAGGCAGACTAGTATAGCGTTACGTTTACTAATTTTAATACTATAGTTTTTTTAGTCTACTCTCCGCTAATTAACTCCCCCCTCCTAACTACTCTACTCTTTAACCTTACGGTAGAGTCGTTACGCACCTAGTGCGTCTTCGTCGGGGACTTTAATAGCTATTACCTACTTTAAGACGCCTATAGGCGTACCTTTAGGAATAGCGAAGACCTCCTAAAGCTAACAGCGCGATAGCGTCTAAGGCTCGTAACCCTTAAAGGCTAGGTTACGCGTATCGCCTCTAAGGGCCGGAGGAATAGAACGATGGACCTTGCCTAAGCGTCTTAAGGTCTAAGCGTAACGTACTATAGAAATATAAGCCTCGTCGGATCGGATTATATATCGCAACGGCTAGAGGTAGATATAGGGCCGCTAACCTACCGGCCGACGGCCCGAACGATAGGACTTAACCGCCTTTAGAGAAAACTCGACTTAGATAAGGCTTAAGCGGCGGCTATCGAGAAGTTCCGGCTAAAGGCTACGCTAACCGCACCTATAACCCCCGGGGAGGTCGAGGCATACGCGGACTAGGTAGTTACTTAGCTAACCGAGATTGCGAAGGATTATATACCTAAGGCCTAAGGCCGTACCGACGGCGGCCGCCCCGACTAGTAGACCTTAAAGGTAGACCGGCGCGATAGGGAGGCTAAACGCGCCCTCCGGGCGTTCTTAGCGTCCGGCAACTAGACGACCTAAGAGACGTTAGATAAGGCGAAGATAGCCCTCCGGCGTGCCGTCGTTACTATATAATAGGACTCTTAGCGGGAGCTTACCTACGATTTAGCCGCTAACTAAGCCCTCCTTTAGAAGATTAAGAGGTAAGCGCGGCTTTAAAGCGGCAGCCTATTATAGGCGATGTATACTACCGCGATAAGGGAGTCTTCCTCCCGCCGCCGCGATATATATACTACGACGAGAGTCTTCCTCCCGCCGCAAAATTATCTTTACCGCGACGACGAAAGAGTCTTTTTCTTTTTTCTTTTACTACGATTGCTGCTATTACTACGATAAGAGACTTTACCGCTCGTTATAATAAGGGACTTTGCCTTTCTCTCGCCGCTATAAGAGCGTATTTTTACTATAACGATAAAAGAGTCTTCTTCTTTTCTTCCCGCCGCCGCGAATATATTTATTATAATAGTATTTACCGTAATAACGAAAGAGTCTTTTTTTTTCCCGCCGCTATAAGCGCTTGCCGTAACGACGAAAGAGTCTTTTTTTCCGCCGCCGCGACTATTACGTACTATAATAAAAGAGTCTTCCTCCCGCTACTACGATTATATTTTTACTATAATTACTATTACTATAACGACGAAAGAGTCTTTTTCTCTCTTCTACCGCTATAAGCTATTAGCTTAGTTATAAGCTCTTAGCTTATATATAGGTTTACTATTACGATAAAAGAGTCTTTTTCTTTTCTTCCCGCCGCCGTAAGTGCTTACCGTAATAACGAAAGAGTCTTTTCTTCCTACCGCCGCGAGTGCTTACTATAGCGATAAAAGAGTCTTTTTTTCTTCCGCCGCTACGATATATATACTACGATAAGAGAGTCTTCCTCTCGCTACCGTAAGTATTTATTTATTATAACGACGAAAGAGTCCTTTTCTCTTTTCTACTACTATAAGCTATTAGCTCGTCGAGTGCTATTAGCTAATATAAGTATACGCGATAAAAGAGTTTTCCTCCCGCCGCTATAAATATTTATACTACGATAAAAGAGTCTTTTTCTCTCCCGCTACTACGTTATATTTATTCTACTAAATAAATAGTAGGCAGATATATTTCCTAACTATATAAGATAACTACTAAGTAAATAATAGGCAGATATATTAGCTCGTCGAGAGCTATTAGCTTATACGTTAGATAAGTACGCGGATAAAGGAGTCTTCCTCCCGCCGCTACGATACGTATACTACTACGATAAGGGAGTCTTCCTCCCGCCGCTGCGATATATATACTATAACGAGAGTCTTCCTCCCGCTACGATATTATCTTTACCGCAATAACGAAAGATTCTTTTTCTTTTTTCTTTTACTACGATTATTACTATTACTATAATAAAAGACTTTACCGCTTACTATAACGAAGGACTTTGCCTTTCTCTCGCTACCGTAAGAGCGTATTTTTACTATAACGACGAAAGAGTCTTCTTTTTCTCTTCCCGCCGCCGCGAATATATTTATTATAACGGTATTTACCGCGAAGACAAAAGAGTCTTTTTTTTTCTTCCCGCCGCCGCGAGCGTTTACTATAACGACGAAAGAGTCTTCTTTTCCGCCGCTATAACTATTGCGTACTACGATAAGAGAGTCTTCCTCCCGCCGCTACGATTGTATTTTTACTACGATTACTATTACTATAACGATAAAAGAGTCTTTTTCTCTTTTCTACCGCTATAAGCTATTAGCTTAGTTATAAGCTATTAGCTTATATATAGGTTTACTATTACGATAAGAGAGTCTTTTTCTTCTCCTCCTACCGCTGTAAGTGCTTACCGTAATAACGAAAGAGTCTTTTCTTCCCGCCGCCGCGAGTGCTTACCGTAGCGATAAAAGAGTCTTTTTCTCTTTCGCCGCTGCGATATATATACTACGATAAGAGAGTCTTCCTCTCGACGCCGTAAGTATTTATTTATTATAATAACGAAAGAGTCCTTTTCTCTTTTCTACCGCCGCGAGCTATTAGCTCGTCGAGTGCTATTAGCTAATATAAGTATACGCGACGAAGGAGTTTTCCTCCCGCCGCTATAAGTATTTATACTACGATAAGAGAGTCCTTTTCTCTCCCGCCGCTACGTTATATTTATTCTACTAAATAAATAGCAGGCAGATATATTTCCCGACTATATAAGATAACTACTAAGTAAATAGTAGGCAGATATATTTCCCGACTATATAAGTTAACTACTAAGTAAATAGTAAGCAGATATATTTCCCGACTATATAAGATAACTACTAAGTAAATAGTAGGCAGATATATTTCCCGACTATATAAGTTAACTACTAAGTAAATAGTAAGCAGATATATTTCCCGACTATATAAGATAACTACTATAAATAGTAGGCAGAAATATTTCCCGACTATATAAAATAACTACTATAAATAGTAGGCAGATATATTTACTAACTATATAAGATAAGAGTAGAGTATTACTATTTGCCTAAGTATAAATCTCTATTTGCCTAAGTGACATTTTTTTTATAGCCTACGTATACCCCGGAAAACGCCTAACCCCCCCGCGCCTAGCCGCGCCTATATAAATACAGTGCGTATTTATAGCAGGCCGTAGACTAATAATATTTTACGTACTTCGTACGAAATATCCGTCTACGGCTCGCTCCCGGCTGCGTGCCCTCTACTGCGTGCCCTGCTACGTGCCCTGCTGCGTGCCCTACTGCGTGCCTTACTGCGTGCCCTACTGCGTGCCCTCTACTATATGTGCGGCCCCTTAATGTATGCTTCGTGCCCGGCTGCGTGCCCTGCTGCGTGCCCTGCTGCGTGCCCTCTGCTGTGTGTGCGGCTCCTTAATGTATGCTTCGTGCCCTACTGCGTGCCCTGCTGCGTGCCCTGCTGCGTGCCCTGCTGCGTGCCCTGCTGCGTGCCCTGCTGCGTGCCTTACTGCGTGCCCTGCTGCGTGCCCTCTACTATATGTGCGGCTCCTTAATGTATGCTTCGTGCCCGGCTGCGTGCCCTGCTGCGTGCCCTCTGCTGTGTGTGCGGCTCCTTGATGTATGCTTCGTGCCCGGCTGCGTGCCTTACTGCGCGCCCTCTGCTGCGTGCCTTGCTGCGTGCCCTCTGCTGCGTGTGTATGCGGCTCCTTAATGTATGCTTCGTGCCCGGCTCCCGGCTGCGTGCCTTACTACGTGCCCTCTGCTGCGTGTATATACGGCTCCTTAATGTATACTTCGTGCCCGGCTCCCGGCTGCGTGCCTTGCTGCGTGCCCTCTACTGCGTATATGTGCGGCTCCTTAATGTATGCTTTATGCCCGGCTCCCGGCTGCGTGCCTTACTGCGTGCCCTCTGCTGCGTGCCCTCTGCTGTGTGTGCGGCTCCTTAATGTATGCTTCGTGCCCGGCTCCCGGCTGCGTGCCCTCTGCTGCGTGCCCTGCTGCGTGCCCTGCTGCGTGCCCTCTACTGTATGTGCGGCTCTTTAATGTATGCTTTATGCCCTACTGCGTGCCCTGCTGCGTGCCCTCTGCTATGTGTGCGGCTCCTTAATGTATGCTTCGTGCCCGGCTGCGTGCCCTACTGCGTGCCCTCTACTGCGTGCGCGGCTCCTTAATGTATGCGATTTAACAATGCGATTTAACGATGCGATTTAACGATGCGATTTTAACGATGCGAAGAATTAGCCTATAGCCTGCTAGGCATACGCACTATATCTATGTGGGCGCGGCTAGGCGGGGGGAGGTTAGGCATTTTAGGGGGGTACCCGAAGTATTACTTAGGCAAATAGAGATTTATACTTAGGCAAATAGTAATACTCTAAGAGTATTGCTATTTGCATAGCACGAAATTGCTATTTATATAGTAAGAATATCTAAATCCCTACTTTTCTATATATACCCCGTGCGCCTATGTCCCGCTACTAAAATCTAGTGCCGGTATATAGCAATTTAGAGAGCCGCGCAAATCGTGCGAATAATACGCAGTAGGGCACGTAGTAGAGGGCACGTAGTAGAGCACGCAGCCGGGAGCCGGGCATAAAGCATATATTAATAAGCCGCACGCAGTAGGGCACGTAGTAGGGCACGCAGTAGGGCACGCAGTAGGGCATATAGCGAGGCACGCAGCAAAGCACGCAGTAAGGCACGAAGCATACATTAAGGAGCCGCACATATAGTAGAGGGCACGCAGTAGGTAGAGCACGCAGTAGGGCACGCACTAAGGCACGTAGTAGAGCACGCAGTAGAGGGCGCGCAGCCGGGAGCCGGGCACAAAGCATACATTAGGGAGCCGCATCTTAAGGCTTACGTTAGGGCATGCAAGGCGTGCTGCGTGAGATCGTGCGATAATGATCTAGCTAGGAAGAACTCCTATAGGCTGCTATGCGAGGGTGTAGAAAGCACCCTAGCACGAGAGGCTGACTAACTAAAGTACGGCGAACTATAACACCTCCCCTCAGCCAAATAGCCTACATAAGGCTCTTAACACCACGGCAAACGTGCAATTGCAACGCGCTCTTAAAATGCTTTTCTATAGCTCCTTTCTTCCGTAAGTCATCCTTCCTCTATTCGTAGGGCTTTATGCCCTTCCAATTGCCTAATTAGGCCTACAATCCTTCTTCCTCGTTAAACCTTAGGTTAAAGCCTAAGCTCATGCCTAAACTTCTCGTGGTTTACACGTAAGAGCGGCTTCGTTAAGCCGTTAGCGATTATTTTCTTAGTCTAGACCTAATAAAGCTAAAAATAGCCTATTGCCGTACGTTAGATAATCTATTTAAAGTAGCGATTAATATGCCTTATGCGGCCCGCATTCGCCTTATTAAGAACAGCTAGTCTCGCATTCTCACTATCCGTATATATAATTATCGGCGTAGGTTGCGGATATCCTACATCGTGTAGAAGCTTCGCCTACTATATAGCTGCTATGCTAGCCGGCGTGAGGTTAATGAATTCTGCCTCGGTAGACGAGGTTATTACTAACGTTTGTCGCTTTAACCGCTAAAAGATCGGTCTATCGGCCAAAAAGACTATATACCCGGCTATAGAGCATCGGGTTTAAAGATCGTTAGCAAAAGAGGCGTCGGCGTAGACGCGTAGCTTTAGATCGTTAGTCGAATAACGACCGCTAAGAACGATGCCTAAGGTTAAAGATCCCTTAAGATAACGCAATAAGTGCTTTAGGATAGCTATATATATTGCAGTCGGGGTTATAATTTGCCTCTAACAACTTATTCACCGTATATAATAAGTCTAGCCTAGTCCCTATTGCTAGCTAATTTAGGCTGCCGGTCCTTTAAAGCCACTATTTAAAAGGCATTACTAATTGTTATTGTTTCTAGTCCGCTAGGATAACGGTCTTTAGCGGCCACGGCGTTATTGCCGTATTCGCGATATCGCTGCCGAACTCCTTAAGGATCTTTATCGCGAATCTTATCTAATATAGGCGAATCGTTTAGTTAACGCGATCCCGGTCTATTTCTAGTCCTTAGAACTCGGTCGGCTCCCTAAGACTCTTTATCTTATATAGGCCGCTTAATAGGCGAGCCTTATCCGCAATAAGGTCTCGCATAGCTACTGCGATTAATATATTATCGACGTAGAGGATTAAAAGCGTGCTATTATCGTAATAAAATAGGCATAATTCTGCCTCTAGCTAAACGAAGCCTAAAGCAATAAGGTTAATAACAACTTTGTTAAACTACTAACGAGGGGCGGCCTCATGGCTATATAAAGCTCGCTGCAGCTTATAGACGCGGCTAGTGCCGTTAGTTAGACCGTAAGGCTGCTTAATATAGATTTCCTCCCTTACTTTAGCGTACGGGAAGGCGTTAACTACGTCGAACGTCTCACATTCGAGGTTATCTAAAGCCACGAGAGTAGCAAACACACGAACTCAAGCCTAGTGTGCTACAGCGGCGTAGACGTCTTTAATAGGCCTATGTATAGAGTCCCGGTCTCCGCGAACACACTAAAGGGCCTTTGCGATGCTATCGGCTCCCGCAATATGCTTCTTAAGAAAGACCTAACGGCCCGGAAGGACTTAATAGCCTCGTAGGCGGGAAATAAGAATCTAAGTCCCTTTATCGTTAAGCTTGCGGTATTCCTTCCTTATAGTAGGCAACTAGCGACTCTTATAGTTAGGGTAGTCTACAGCCTGCTTCTAGGTCTTTAGAGTCGTATTAGGCTATATAAAAGCTAGAGCCGCTCCTACACTAAGAATCTAAGGAGGATTAGTCTTACAATAGGTGTTATTTTCGCGAAATACTGCGAGTTATAAACCGGATAACTCCCTACGACTGCTGCTACGGCTGCCGCGAGCACGGCTACCACGGCTACGGCCTCGTCCTAGGCGCTTGTTATAGTTACGGGCCTAATATAGTCGCGAGGTTCGGCGAGGATAAAATAGCGATGCCTTATCCTTAGAAGCCGGATTTAAGTCCTCCGTATCGTTATGCTCCGTAGTATCTTTATTAAAATGAACATAACGCTGCTATTGCCCTATAGTAGGCGTCGGATCGGGTGTTAGGATATAACTCTAGTCTTTAAGCACCCCCTATAGGGTAGATAGGTCGAGTTCTTCTTTACGCGGCGAAGCGGCTTTATCGTGCCTCGCATTGCGTTTTCTATCCACGGCTTTAATCTTCCTTATGTCGAATAGGTAGGTGACTTTATCGTTATCCTCCTATAGGGTAGCCTTAAATTCGACTTCGTTAATAGTAGGGCGCTAGTGCTCCTTACTATCCTAAAAGCAGATATCTCGGGCGCGTATAACGATCTTCTTCTCGGGAAGCTAGACCTTATATATATACCTGTTAAGTCCCTCTATGCCAACTAGGCGACCTTTCTCAGCTCGTAGGGCTATCTTTGCACTTTTAACCCTCTATTAGTGCGGGATAGTAACGAACGTAGTATAGCCCTAAGCCCTTATATACTTAATGCTATATAAGTATAGCGTGCGGATCTCGTCGAATAAAACCTTAATTAAGGCTCTACCGTCCTTATAGGCGCTCGTCGGAAGCATATTATTAACGTATACGCTTATCTCTATAAAGTACGGCTATAAAAAGGCCGGAAGGTTTATATCGGCGTAAATGCAGGGTGCGAGGTCTATTAGAGTGCGACTAGCACGTTTAGTAAGTCTATTCTACTCCGGAGCATAAGGGGCACTAAAGCGAAGGATAAACCCGTCCTTATCGGCCTATTTAAATATTACGTCCGACTAGAACTCTAATGCGTTATTAAAACACATAGACTAAACCTTCTTATTCGTAGAGCAGGCTTATACCTGCCTTATCTAACTATAAAGCAAGTTATATACTTCTCCTCGGTTGGCCGCGAAGAGAACCTAATAGAACCTTATATATATATCGATCCCGTACAGCGAGTACTACTTGCCGCCGAAACCGGTAGGTAAGTGCTAAATAAAGTCCTAAAAGACGTATGCTACTACAATAGCTTAACTAAAGATGTCCGGCTGACTATAAGGTCGGCTTTTGCAAAATAATAGGCCTTATAAAAGAAGTCGTTAAGGCTTTCTATATTAACGTTAATGCCTAACTTTCGGCACGCGTTAAGTACTCTAGCCTTGCCCGTATATCTAAGTCTACGGTATATAAGCCTATAATCGACCTTCCTATTAACCTTTGTTAAGGTCTTTAGCAACGCCGTAAAGGCGAGGTCGGGGTGCTTATCTCGAATCGTAGGGTCACCCGCAGCCTAAGCATTACGAATAGTGCTAACGCTAAGTTCCTAGGTAATCTTACACACTGCCTCCCCTATAGCCTAAAAAGCCAGTCGGCTATTAAATCCGTCTAGCACGACGCCCTTATCCTATAGGACTTTAGAGCTTATTAAATTCGCGGGTGTATTAGGGCAGTAGCGAACGTTAGTTAGGTTAAGAGTTAAGTCTCTAATCGTCATTCGTATAGTGCCTAAGCCTAGGACTTAAAGATTGCTACCGTTTAATGCTTATATTAGACGATAGGCCGGAGTAGGAGTAAAGGTCGTAAACTACTTTAAGTCGTTAAAGTAGGTATCTAAAGCTCCGGTATCGTATACGACTATATCCCGTAAGGCCTTATAACCCGTGGCTAGGATAGCGTCTTTAAACGACGTAAGACTTATAGCGAATAGGGTTACATCGCGTTTGCCTACTGCTACGATATCTATATTGCCCTTCTTAAAAGGATTAATGCCTTATTAACGCTATTCTTCCCGTTTCTATTCCGGGGCTTTATCGGGGTAGAGAGTCTAGCAGTTACTTAGCTTATAACCTCTGCTAGCAGCGACGATACAACTATATTCGAGTTTTACTTACTCGGATAAGTTGATATTAGTTTAGGATCTAGTATTATCGGAGCTACCTCTACCTCTACGGCCTCTACCGCGGCCTCTGCCTCGTCCTCCTCTATAAGAGTTGTCTATTGTAGATAGGGTAGAGGATATTGACTTGTCTTAGATAGCTAACGCCTAGGAGCCGGGGGCCTTTTAAGATCTCTTCTCTACCTAGCATTAATATTGTAAGAACTTATCGATATCGGCTTTAGTAGGAAAATCATCCTTCTTATAGTCGTATTGCTAGGCGTAAAACTAGTAAGGGTAACCCATCCGAAGGCTATAGATAGCCGTGTAAATATATATATTCTCGTCTAGTGTCTTATAAACGGCCCTTAGTTAACGCTAGCACTACTCTAGTCGTCGAGAGTATATATCTAAAGTAGTAAAGTTATAGGCTTTAAGTCTAAAAAACTTAAGCATTGTCTCTACGATAGAAGACTTAGGCAGCTGTAAGGCTGCACGTTATATAAAGAGGTATATCTATTAACTTATTAAATCAATAGTCTAGCCTCCCTGTATAACTATCTCCTTTAGATCATCTGATAGAGTGATTATAAGGATTCTTATAGCCTTTAGGTCGTTCTTTTGCTAGTCCTTTTGTCCTTTAGTAATGCCAATAGTGCCTACCGGTCGTTCTAGCCTAGGGACGTGCCTTTAGACATATTTATAAACATCTAACATCTTTAGCGTTAGATTCACGTTAATTAGCTAGGCGGCATAATTTTCTAGTCCCTTCAAACGTTTAATCGTGCCCGTTAGGGCTCTATCATCGTTAGCTATCTCGAACGTCCTATTAGGCAACTGTCCCGCGGGCAAAAGAGGCGTTATTGTGGGATTTTATGCGTAGAAAAACCTTTTAAATAGGCGTTTAGGCGAAAAAACAGCTATAAAGGCGAGAAAAGTCGGAAAAAGATCGTAATAATTAAAAAAGAACCACTCACAAAGCGTAGGGATGCGTTTTAGCAGCGCTTATAACCTCTTAAGGCTTACGTTAGGGCATGCAAGGCGTGCTGCGTGAGATCGTGCGATAATATTCTAGCTAGGAAGAAGCCCTATAGGCTGCTATACGAGGGTGCAGAAAGCACCCTAGCACGAGAGGCTGACTAACTAAAGTAGGGCGAACCATAACACCGCACACATAGTAGAGGGCACGCAGTAGAGCACGAAGCATACATTAGGGAGCCGCACATACAGCAGAGGGCACGCAGTAGAGGGCACGCAGCAAGTCACGCAGTAGAGCACGCAGTAGGGCACGCAGTAAGGCACGCAGTAAGGCACACAGCAGAGCACGTAGTAAGGCACGCAGTAAGGCACGCAGTAAGGCACGCAGTAGAGCACGGAGCATACATTAAGGAGCCGCACATACAGTAGAGAGCACGCAGTAGAGGGCACGCAGTAGAGGGCACGCAGTAGAGGGCACGCAGTAGGGCATGTAGTAGGGCACGCAGTAGGGGGCACGTAGTAGAGGGCACGCAGTAGGGCTACTATAGCTGTTAAATTGCTGTTATTAAATTGGGTATTTAATTAAGGCTATGGTTAGTAGGTCTCTAGGTCGACCTTATAGGGTAAACGGTATAGTTATATTAGGTTGGTTGCTAGCGAAGTAAGGGGAAGCTATCGCGGTAACGTAGCTCCCTTATACGTGTACGTAATCCTAGGGATTACGTGTATTACGTGTGTGCGACTATATCGTCGCACGTAGCTAGCTATTCCTATACTCGCAGTTTTTCCTTTATAGAAGCAAACTATACCCTATAGAAGCAAATAAACGAAAGAGTCTAGTTAAGCAGGCTATTGTAGCTACGCGGGCGCGATCGCGCGGGCGGCGTAGGTGTAGTTATTACGCAATATTAAATTATTAAGGTTAAAGCTATATTATAATAGCTATATAACCGTTAAATACGCAGCCGGTGTATAATATAATAACGCAACGCGAGAAAACACCTCTTTAACGTAGTAGTTACGCTAGTAACCTCTATTAATAATTAAGTGGTTTAGACCACCGCTTTGTGCTAGTAACCGTGCTTTAGGGTAGCCTTACTAACTATCTTACCGAACGTTATAGTAGGAAATCAGGGAATTATAGGCAACTAGGGAAAATAAACTATAGACTTATAGGCAACTAAGGCAAAATAAGGTAAGAAGTAATATAGACTATAATAGATAGTAAAAGAAAGTGAATGTATGCGTAATTATACTAAATAAATTTATTCGTTAAGGGCTATTCGTCTAGGGCTGTTTATCTAGGGCTTATTCGTTAAAGACGGTTGTAAGGATTAGACTTATTAGACCTAATGTCTAAGGACCCCTTTTAGGACGATTCCTAGTTAGGCATATTAATGATATTACTCTACCGAAAGATTATTCTTTTTATTAAAGTTGCTATTTAGTGTTAATATTTACAGCGAATTACTAGAATATATTTAACCGAATAATAGCATACGATAAGATAACCTTCCCGATTGGTTTAAATATAAGCAGCCCGAGGTTTAAGGTTCGAACCGTGCCGACTTCGACGAATTCTTTTATTATACTTAATTAAGCAATAGATTAGGTAAAGGAATAAGTGCGCGAATAAGCGCGTAATTAAATAATAAAGTAAGCGCGCAATTAAATAAGGAAATAGCGCGCGTTTGCTAGCAATACAAATAGTCTGCATATATTATAGTTAGCCTTATGTGTTTGTGTTAAAGTAAGGAAGGTAAAGATTACGGCCGTACGACGAAAGCTTGTATCCTAACGGTTAGCGCATTAGTCTTAACGAAGCGTTTAAGAGACTTATTCGGGGAGGACTTCGTTAATACATTAGCTAGGTTATTATTCCTATTTATCTTTCGTACTTCTATAATCTCCATTCGCTTATATAACTAACGAAGCAATATAACATCGATTATTAATCGCTTTTCTTTTATTATAGTAAGCTTTATAAGACATTCGTAGAGCGAATACGAGTCTATATAAAGGATTAAAGGCACTAGAGGCAGCTATAGGCGTTCTATAACTATCTTAATCGTTATAGCGAGGCAAATGCCGAGATTAACGCCTCCTACTATACCGTAGACCTCTAAGGCTAAAACGCTGCGTATAACCCTTTTGCACTTAGTAGAGCTCTAGTACACGATATTGCCTTTAATCTCGAAGTGGCTATTAGACCGGGTCTATAAGAGAACGAGCTTAGGGGGGGTATATAATTGTTATTAATCCACGAAGGGACACAGCTATAGACTAGGTCTAAATGTCTATATATACGATGTAAAGGTCACGTAGGATGATATATAATATAACCTAACACCGTGATAGTATATCCCCCTTAAATCGGCGTTTAACTCGAACGCCTAAAAGGCAATAGGCTAATAAAAACGAAGGAAATCTATGTCAACCGGTTCTAAAAGCGGGCCTAATACAAAACGAGAGAAGAATAAAGAGAAACAAGGGGTAAAAACAAGGGGTAAAACCAAAAAGCCAACGCGTGCCGTTATAACGTAAATTATATTAATAAATTATACTTATTATTACTTAGGCAAAGGTAAAGACGTAAGGAAGGCCGTATAAAAGGCCGGCTTAGGCTTAGTCGGGTTAAAGGCGTAAAAGGCCTTAAGGTCGTCCTAGCAGCCGTTAAGGCAGGAGGAGTCCCCCTACGAAGTACGTAAGAGGGCTATAACGCTATTAAACGAGATACTTAATCTTCCCGGAGGCGTACTAGCGTTACGCGAGGATAGAAGAAAACTCCTACTTAAGGTATACGTTATCGCCGTTATCGTCGCCGGGGGAAAGGAGAACGCCGTTATCGGCGGGCCGGACGTTAAGCTCCGACTAGCCGGGCAATAGAGGCTTTTAGGTCTTAGTAAGGAGGGAGTAATAAAAAATAAGGTAAAAGCGGCTGCCTTTAGGGAGGTAAAGAAGATACGCCGTCTTATATACCTTAAGGACCTTATATAGGCCCTCCTATTTATAGTCGAGCTTCTTTATAAGACGGAGGGTCTAAATCTAGCGAATGCTAAGGAATACTATATCGCCGGGCTAATACGCTAGGGCGGGAGTCCGCCGGGCGTCCGCGTAGCGAGCTTAAGTAGCTTAAGTATCCTTAATCGTATCGTAGAGTAAGTTAAAGATATACTAAAGGCAGGAAGCGAGCGCGTTACCGCGGAGGTATTCCTTCCGCTGCTAGGGGGTTATATTAGGCGGGGGGGGACTAAAGGGCTTAGTGCTAAGCTTTAGGTAAAAGCTATAGTTAGCGAATAAAAGGGAAAGGCCGGTAGATTTAAAGACCTAATTATTAGCAATAAACTTAGCGAAGGGAAGGAGGTCGACCTAATCGTCTTAAAGGTAGGTAGTATAATAACGAAGGTAAACCTCTATCTAAGCGTTTACGATCTTAGTCTAACCGTCGGTCTAAAGGTAGTAGGCGGAGCTAAGGTAAAAGCGGTAACTAAGGCGACGATTAAGCTACTATTAGAAAGCCGAGATAAACTAAGTGCTATAATCGCTAATAATAAAGGCTAAAGTACTATAAAGGGACTAAACGTAGGAAACGAATGCGTTAATAATATCTTTAACGGTTATCGAAGGTATTAAAACGTAGTAGCGTATCTTCGTAAGGTAGTCGACGATAACGAGGATATTAGAAAACTTAACGCCGTTATAGCGGTAGATAAGGAGGTCGGTAATAAAGTCGA
The DNA here is from genome assembly GCA_012934285.1 of Ophiocordyceps sinensis. Taxonomy (NCBI): domain Eukaryota; kingdom Fungi; phylum Ascomycota; class Sordariomycetes; order Hypocreales; family Ophiocordycipitaceae; genus Ophiocordyceps; species Ophiocordyceps sinensis. Next base: position 8,942,535 of record JAAVMX010000004.1, on the reverse strand, counting down.
CGGATATATCGGTCTATAGGGCGAAGGGAATACTTAAGGGCTAGAGTAAGCCTTAGGAAGAGGAACGAAGGGACTTAGCGCGTAGCCACGTATAATAATTCCGCATAAAGCTAGAAATAGACTTATATATACTAGGTTAGATATAGGACCGGCGGTAGAGGCTAGCGGTCTTCGTACGTCTAGGGTAGCCGGTAAAGGGGGAGGTATAAACGCAGACGAAGATCGAAAGAATTAAGGCGTCGTTAAAAGGAACGAAGAGCCGGCCTTGGAAATAGAACCGGCCTTAGACCTTAGACAGAGCGGTCTTAGGGATTAAGCGGAGGGGGGCTTTAAGGGGGTAAGGCTAGCGGGGCTAAGGGGACTAAAGAGCTACGAGAATAGCGGAGATAAGCGGGGAGGAGGAATAAGCCCGGTCGATAAGGTTATCGATCGGCTTAGAGTCGTCGAGGGCGTTAAGGTTAAGGCAGTCGGAATTATATTTATAAATTATATTTATAAACGGATCGGATACCTTAACGGTATTAAGGGCGGTAGTAGTATTAGGGTAAAGGAAGGCATTAACCTTAGACTTAAGGAGGATAACCTAATATCGGTGGTTAATCCTCTCGTCGGCTTAGTCGGTAAGGGAGAGTAGGCGGGAGCTAGGTAAGCGGCTAAAGGCGTCGGGGAGAATAGCTTAAAAGCCGGGCTAAAAGATAATCTTAAAATTAAAACGACTAAGGAATTCGGCCTAGCGGGCCTATCGCTAGTTAAAGAGCTTTATAGTTATAAAATACTAAAGATTCTTATAATCCGAGGCTATCTTAAACTTAGGCAGGCCTTTAAGCTTAAGGCGCTACTCTTCGAGAGATTTTACGATCGCGAGGAGTTCTTTATCGTAGATCTTATAATTATACTCTTAAGCGGAGTACTTCGACGAGAAGAAGGCAACCGGATAATAATAACTATCGTCGAAGAGCTATATTAGTATACCTCCGGCGGCTTAGTCGGAAGTATCTATCTAAACTATAGTCTTACGATAGGGGTCGAAATATATAAGGACTAAGGCGGTAGTAAAGGCGTGCTTAAGGGCTTCGAAGGCGTAGGCGTAGACGGGAGACTAGATCTAAGGGGTAGAGTTCTTAGTAAGGGCGTTTAAAGGGTTCGTAAGCTTAGAAAAGCCGTAAATAAAACGCTAATAAAAATTAGCGAATCCTAAGAAGCGCCGGAGGTCTTTAATAAAAGAAGGGGCAGGCTAGTCTAAGACCGTACGAACCTTTTTAAGGTCTATATAAATGCCTTTATCGGAGATAATTAGGCCGAGGTACTTAGTCTTAGTAATATAGAAATCATACTTATCTACTATCGACATTTTATTTATAAGCTATTGTATTACGTCTACGGTCGGGATATATCTCACTTTTGCTTAGTTAGTATAATAGTAATATTAATAGTTATAAGCCCGGGAGCGAAGTCTATTTTGCTAAGACCTAGCTGCAACTTCTACTACTATTAACATTCTTTCGAACCCTGCGTTAATTCGTTATTTTTTCGCTACTTTCGCTATAAGACGCTACTTTCGCTACTTTCGGGCCCGGTCGTACTTTTAGCGGCTACGCGCTACCCTTACGCCTTCGATCGAGATGTTATACTTAACAGTCATACATTATGACTTCGGCGGCGCACTTGCGCCAAGGCACCTTACGGCATTCGGCACGGCACATTCGGCGGCGGCGATTAATACTACGGTTTATTTAGCACGGTCGGGCAGGCCACCGTATACGTAGGGGGGTATATCGATATTTCATTTATAAGCTATTGTATTACGTCTACGGTCGGGATGTATCTTACTTTTGCCTAGTTGGTATAATAGTAATGTTAACATCTACGTTAAGCTAAAGGCCGGCGGCGTTAAAGCGCTTAAAAACCGTATTAACGTAGGCTTAGTATTCCTCCCGCGTCTTTAAGAAGATTAAGACGTCGTTTAGATAGGTAGAGTAGAAATTATTAAAAATACCGTAACGGGCCGTATTAATAAAACTCTAGAAGTAGGACGGGGCGGCGGTAAGGCTAAAGGGGGTAATATAATACTTAAAAAGCCTATACCGTATAGCGAACGCGGTCTTCTACTTATATCCTTCGGCAATACGAAGGTAGTTAAACGCCGCGATAACGTCGATCTTAGTGAAAAACTTCGCCTTCCGGATATAGGCGAGGGTATTATAGATAAAGGGCAAGGGAAAACGGTTCTTAATTATAGCTTTATTTAGGCCGCGATAGTTAACGCAAAAATAAACGCCCCCGCCTAGCTTATAGGTAAGTATAATAAGGGCAGTAGCGGGGGAGGTAGAGCGGCGGATAAAGCCCTTCCCGAGCTACTCGTTAATATATATATAGACGATCCGGTTCTCGGCTTTAATAAAAAGGCGGAGGTAGGTATAAGGAGGTTATATTCCTTCCTTAAGGTTAATTTAAGTATTAATAGTATAGTAAAAGGCGAGCTTATCGGCCTCGCTCTTAAGCTATATATAGATTATATAGTAAACCTCTTTAAGGACCTTAGCCTAAAGCTCGTCGAGCGTATAAAAGACCTTTTCTTACTTCTTAAAGAACTTAGCGATATCGTTAAAAGAGATCTTATTAAGGTAGATCTTATTAAGGTAGTCGTTAATAAAGTTATAAAAGTAAAGGTTAAGGCAGGCTTTCGCGTCCTTAGCGTCTATATATCTAATTAAAACGGCCTAATAAAAGTCCTTAGGGATATCTTAATCGATAGGTAGTAAAGGCTTAGTAAGCAACGGCTTAGCGGTAAAGGCCTTAATTAAGGTCTAAAAGGTCTAAACTTTAGGCTACCGGTAGATTATTACTATCGCGTCGACGTTAAGTATCTAAACGTTAAACGCTAAGTCGTTAAAGGACGAAAAGCAGAAAGGCTAAGGTCTAATAGTCTTACGACTTAGCCGTAATATAAGGTAGCGGTAGCTAGCGGTCTTATAGACGGGATAAAAGTAAAGAGGTCGAATATAGCGGCGAGGGTAAAGGGTAGCCGGGGAGTTAGAGTTATAGCCGGAGTTAGAGTCGGCGTCGTTAACCTAACGGGAGGAGTCCGGATAGGCGGGTTTACCTACGTCGGGAGTATCCTCGAAAAACGTAGAGAAGGAAGGGCTAAAGGACGGGGGAATAAACTTAAGAACGTCGCTAAAGCGGACGGAACGGATAAAGGCCGGAGGATAGGCTAAGGCTAGACGGGCGGAAATAAGGATCGTAGCGGTAGGAATAGAGATCGCGGCGGTAAAAGGCTCGCCCTCGTCGTTAGAATCCTCGACGGAAGGACTAAAAGGAAACCCCCTTAGGGTAAAGGCAGGTAAAAACACGGTAAAGGGCTCGCCCTTATTATCGAAATCTCTAATAGAGGGGGTAAGGGGAAAACGAATTATATTTATTAATTATATTCCCTTTAAAATAGGGATAAGGGAAGCTAGGATACAGCGGGTAGGGCGGGCAGAGGTAGCCGAAAGGCCCGGGATAAGATAAGGCTAGTAGTCCGAGAGGCAAGAGGCTAGACAAAAGGGGGATTAAAAGGAAAGGGAGTTACCGCGCTAGCTACTAATAGGGTCGTGCCGGCGTAGCTAAGGGAGGCTAAGAATAACCTTATAGCTAAGCTTTATAAGAAAGAAATAGAGAGACTTAGTATAAGCGCTAATCCGGGAGATTAAAAAGCGCAATAGGTAATAGAGCCGGACTTATAGTCGCTACTATTAGCGAGAGAAAGCTAGCGTAGAAATTAGAGTTAGTAGATAAGAAAGGCAAGGCGGTACGCGGTCTAAGCGTGTATAAAGGCGTATCTAAAACAGCCGGAGTCGACTAAAGCACTTATAACGACATTGGTAGATATAAGGGATAAAGGCATAAGTAAAGCACGCGGTTATATTCCCGTAGAGAGGTAAAGATCCTCCCCGGTATCGAATAAAGCTATAAACTTAGACACGGAAAGCTCTATCGCGCGATAAGGCGAAGGAGCTACGTATTTCCCGAAGACGGGGAAAAGGCAGGGAGGTCGTTTACTTCGCCCTCGATAAAGCCTTGCTTAATAGCGCGAACCTAATAGCGGGGGGAAAGGGGTTTAAGGAAGCGTAAGGCAAACGTACCGCTACTATAGCTACGGCCGCGGCTAAAGCCGGAACTAGCGCCCGGACTAGCGCTAGGGTTAGCGCCGGCATTAGCACTAATACCCTTATTAAGGCAGGTCCGGGCGGTATAGGTAGCGGTAGCCGGCTAAGCGTAGTAGAGGCAAAGACGGTTCTTAAACCGCCGTTGCTTCTTAGCGTTAGTAAGCCGGGCCCGGAATATATCGAGCTGCATTAGGTTACCGGCAGGAGACGTAGGAAGGGCGGGCGAGGTAGGGCTAGTGTAAGCGGGGTTATAAAGCGGCTAGAGTTAAGAACGGGCCTTAATACGCTACTAGTTATCCTAAAGCGTAGAGTATATCTTAGCCTAGGCCGTAAAGTCGTTATAGGCCGGGCATTCGACTTATAGAGCGGTAGCGTTAGTAAGTTCGATAGAGACCTTTAAGTAAAGGTAGGCGATATAAGCGGTGCTATTAAACGATAAGTCGGCTTAAAGCTAGGTAAACTTAGAATAAAAGTCCGGCTAAGAAATATTCTTTATCGATAGGGCATTAAAGTCGGCCTCCGACTAAGCACGGGTAAAATTAGCACTAAAGATAAGGCTAAGGTCGTTAATAAGAGCTTTAATAATAGTATACTACTAATCGGCGAAGGACTTATTATCGAGGACGTCCTAAGGAACGCTAGCGATAATAGAGGCGGCCTAGCCGGTAAGCCGGCTAGCCGCGTAAAGAATATAATCTTACTCTATAAGGTATAAGGCGGCGTCTTAACGGAGCTTAATAGTAAGGCCGTTGCGCTAGGTTTAGAAAGCCTCCTAACGTTACTTTTAAGTGCTAAAGTCGCTGGCGAACCTCTTAGGGTCGGCTATACGGGAACGGGTAAAGGTAAAGGCAGGGGCGGGGGTAAGGGCTTAGTCTTAAGCCGCGTCGCGTTTAATTAAGACGAGGAGAAAAGACGTAGCGTAGTTAAGCTAACGCTAAAGATCGGTAGCGTGCTTTTAGGCAACGGCTGCGTGCTCTTAAGCGACGAGTACTCCTATATTTAACTTAACGTAAGCATTATTAAGGCAAGTAAAGGCCTCGATCTAAAGGGCGCGGAAGTCGTAAGTAGCGTTAGCCTAAATATAGGCGAACGTGCCGAATATAGGCCGTTAGGCCTAAAGAAGGGCGGCAAGATAGGGGTTTTATCCGTTTATAGGCTAACTATGCTAAATCTATTAAAGGTCCCGTTCGCGATTAAGAGGCATAAGTTATACATCGAGGTTAATATATTAAGTCGGATAACGTAATGCTTATAATACGTTCGGAACTAATATAGTCTTAACTCTACAATCCTATAAAAAGGTCGAATTATACGGATAATAGTCCCTTTTAGGTATCGTCTTTATATCTCGGCGAGCAGCCTAGTTAAGATAGTGTCCTAAATAGCTTAGTTTCGGCTTATAGGTAGGCCTAAGTAATATCTCGTAACGAAAGAGTTATACTATAATAGCGAAGAAGTCCTAAAGCGAGGGCTAGGATTAGCCACTAGCTAACGCATTTAATCGTCGGTAATTACGGTAATAAGGTCGTCTTTTCTTCGTTATTATATCCTTTAATAATAAGTCGGGACTTCTCGTAGGGTTTCTTATCCTTCCCTTTTACTTTACGTACTATCCTCGACTAAAAGACATAGTAACCTCTATAGGTAGCTTTCTCATAGCGTTTAAAGCTAAAAACACCGCGGGCAATAAGGTTATCGATCTCTTATCTATCTAATTCTTTAAATAGGGCTCTTAGTGTTATAATAACTCCTTTCTCCCGTAAATTAAGTGCTAATTTATAAGCATTTTCTTCCTTCTTAATAATAAAGGCTTAAGGAGGGGGAAAGGGAATAGGGAGCTTTAGCTTATTCTTTATACCGGGAGGACGGCTACGCCTATATAGTATTAGAGGTATAGGAACTAAAGCGGGAAGCGTAGTTAAGGTCGGTTTAGGAGAAGTCCCTTTAGTTAGATTAAAGGGCGCCCTTTTAATTACAGGAAGCGGGGGTTAAGGAGAAAGCTAGGGCTAGGAAGATAAATCGTCTCGAAGGTAAGGCTATACTAGTAAAGACCGAAAAAGCTAAGGTCCGTTAACGGTATTAATAGTAATATTATAACCGTTAATCGTAGTAATCTTCAATAGTCCTTACTATCCTCCCTTTTCCCGCTAGACTTAGACTTTACTCTATAATAAAAGAGTAATAGTTTTAACTATTAACGGACCGTTCCTTACATAAAGGGCATCTTATACCTATCTTTCTATAGAGAGTTATCGAAGCATTTTTATCGCCTTTTACATAGCTATAGACCTTTTTAGGGTTATAGCTAACGGAGGCGAGTTAAAAGTTATACGTAGGTATATACTAAAGACGAGAAGTATAGGGATAAGGCCGTAGGGTCTAGCTATATCGTTAACGGCTTTTACGACTATTTAAAGGACTGCTTCGGGAGAGGTAATAGTCTTAATCTCTACGTAAAGGATCTTAAATACGCGGCGTAAAGGAGCGTAATACCTCTCGACCTTCTTAATCGACGTATATAATTCTATAAGGACCTACTTACAGCTTATTCCTATAATCTTTGCTTTATTACGGAACTCTATTAAGGTAAAGTTAGTTCCTACGTTATATTTAATTATATCTAAAGGTCTAAGATAACTATCGATCTACAGGGCGCGAAAGACTTCCTAGGTATCTTTAGCTAATATTAAAGGAAGGAACCTAGCTCCTTAAAACGCTATTGCGGAGTTAACGACGTATAGAATAAGTCGTTAAAGGCTGTATAAGTATATTACGTCTACTATAATCTCGTAATTAAATTCTTAGTTATCTTTTCGCGTAAATTAAAACGCTTAAGTGCCTATAAGTGTATCTAGCATTAATAAGAGAATTCAGAGATTAATTTAAGCTATATAGTCGTTATATTATAGCTCGCCTGCTTAAGTAGGTAATATAGTCTTGAAACAGCTAGGTGCCTAAATCGGCAATATAGAGTTTATATCTTACTTTTTATTAGAAAGGAGATCGTTTCTTTAGCTTTTAGCAAGAAGAACTATAGGTAACCCTATTTACGGATTACTAAGATCCGGTTGCCTAGATCGCTAGTCCTTAGTATATTTGTTGTATTATCGAAGTAGATCTTAAGTCGGTCTATATTAGTAAGAGATAGTAGAAAAGGGGTATAGGTCTTAAGAATATAAAATGTTACTCGACTGACGGGGGTTTTAAGGGCGATTAAACTAAGGGAATAAATAGGAGTACTAGTTCTAAATCGGATGCTAGCTTACCTAGCTATAGTGCTATTAAGTATAATAGAAGGTTCTATTCGCTATAAAGCGAAGTACTACTCCTATCCTACTATTAATACTCTAGCCGCACTAGTGTCGATTATAATCCCTTAGAACTATTAACGGGAGTAACGATCTTCGATTAGGAATTAGTCGGTAGGGATTAATTAGTCTATGCCGTAGACGTCCTCGCCTGTCTAAAGGTGTATAAATACGGCTTCGTAGAGTATTTAAGTTGCTATTTGCTTTATATCGGCGGCATTATTAGCGTCTTCTACGTCCTAGTACTCGTTAGCTTCTATCTCATCGGTCTTATAGCCTTTAAATTCGGTTACGCATGCCGTAAAGTTAGTTATTAAGATGCTATCGTTAAAACACTGCGTAAGGTATTAGTCCTAAGACCGTTAACATTCCTTAGGCGTATATTTAGTTAACTAATAGCCTTCCTTATAATAGACGAAACACTTCTTAGTCTAATTTAAACGGCTAGGGCTTTTGCTATAGCCGCCGCGTCCTTATAGGCGAAAAGGGGTTCTACGGTTATAGCTAAAGCCTCGTAAATAGCCTCTACGGCTTCTACGATTATATCTACGTCTATAGCCTCGTAGGCTACGGAATCTACCTCGTCTACGGTTGTTTAAGTATCTTCGGTCTAGGTACTATTAATCGTTATAATTAAATGCTTTATCTTATAGGAACTAGCTAGACGGGTTGCGTGCGAGATATATCTCGATAGACGTACGTAAGTCTATAAAGGGGGTTTCGACTTTCTAAGCGGGTTTAAAGAGAGCGTATTCTAGCTCTAGAACACTACGGCACGCGTTAATAAACAACGTACGAAGTGGTATATTACCTTCGTAGTCCTTTCGTAAGGCTCTCTAATATAGCTAAAGCTTATTAAAAAGAGTCTATAGTACCTTATAAAGCGGCATCGTAGGAATCTCTACATAGACCTTATTAAATATAGTTATTATTTAGTCCGTAAAGTAATAACCATAGTTAATATCTGTTTTAAAATATTGCTTAATAGTATTATAGGTTGTACGGAACGATATAGTTAATTTAACGTAGTAGATATAGAAGGTCTCGGCTCTATCCGTTAGGATCTAGGAGAATAGGTTATAGAATTAACCTAGTTAGACCTTAAGCTTATAGTAGGTCCTTATAAACATATAAACCTTATCGTCGAAGAGGTTAAAAGGCTGTCCTATATAACACTTATCCTTCCTCTATAGCTTTACGAACTTCTGCTAAAGGTCTATATCTACATCGACGTTCGGAACATCGATTAAAGGGATCGTAGTGTAAGTATTAAAGGACGGCAAAGGGGCAATAGTTATAAAAGCATTAGTAAGGGGAATAGGAGCTTGAGAAATAAGGGCATTAAGGGCAATAGGGACATTAGGTATAGGGGTAGGCATAGGGATAGTTAGCTAGTTGAATTAGTAAGTTGTTAGGTGTATAGTGTCACGGTGTTAGGTTATGTCATATGTCATCCCACGTGACCTCTACATCGTATATATAGACATCTAGACCTAGTCTATAGCTGTGTCCCTTCGTGGATTAATAACAATTATATACCCCCCCCTAAGCTCGTTCTCTCACATATAGTCTATTATTATTGCGTTGCACTAGGGATAGTTGTCTAACCGGTTAGAGCCGGGTCTAGGGCCCGGGCTCGGGGCTATAGTCGGTAGTGTAAATACAACGATCGTGCTTTAATTAAATATCTGATTTATATACTCTTTAGCAGGCTATTATAGTAGTTTAGAGATAGTCTATAGTTTTAGGAACTATATGTTAAAGCCTTTATTGTCTAGGCCGGTGTAGATCCTACGTTTCTTTAAGAGCTTGCGTAAGGAACGTTTATAGCTCTAGTGCACCTTATTCTATGTCTAAAGAAGCTATCTTTAAAAGTGTTCTTAGAAGAAGGCAATAGCTTTATAGCCTTAGTTGTCTTTATCGTATATACACTCGTAGAGGAACTTAGATACCTATATAGGTGTACTAGTAGTCGCTTTCTAGGATAGGGGTAATCTTTAATAGCTTCTCGCGCCTTATATTATCTACGCGGGTAGGGCTTAATAAAGTCATAATATTATACGTAATAGTCTTCATATATTGTATCGGCGTAAGGGATTTTCTTACGAAGTTGTCTGCGTTAGGGACGTACTATAGGTTAACGTTACTCTTCTTCCTTTAGGAAGCGAGACGGGATTAATAGATAGCTTAAGAGCTCTCGAAATAGCGTTAACGCGGTAACGTTATAGATAAGAGAGCTCGCTCTAAGCATAAATATAACTACCTCTAGGTGTTCCCTCGTAGGGTGTTTTATACATTCGGTAGTTGCGTATCTTATCTCTTCTACCTAGCTGTCTGTGATTAACTAAGTTAACTACTGATTAGTGTTAGTAGGTCTTTAGGTCGACCTTATAGGGTAAACGGTATAGTTGTATTAGGTTAGTTGCTAGCTAAGTAAGGGGAAGCTATCGCGGTAACGTAGCTCCCTCGTATATGCACGTGATCCTAGGGATTACGTGCATTACGTGTGTGCGACTATATCGTCGCACGTAGCTAGCTATTCCTAAAGCTATACACGATTTGCGCGGCCCTCTTAATTGCTATATACCTCTACCTAATTTTAGTGGCGGGATATAGGCGCGCGGGGTACGTGTAGAAAGAGTAGGGATTTAGGTATCTTACTATGTAAATAGCAATATCGTGCTGTGTAAATAGCAATACTCTAAGATAATTACTAAATAGTAGGCAGATATATTTCCCGACTATATAAGATATAATGCTACGGAGGGGTTAACTCCTAATTATATAGACTTTTTAATACCGCGGAGGGGTTTACTCTTAATCGTGCGGAATAATGCTATAGAGGGGTTAACTCCTAATCGTATAGACTTTTAATATCGCGGAGGGGTTTACTCTTAATCGTACGGAATAATACTACGTTTATATAGACTTAATGCCGAAGAGGGGTTTACTCCTTGTTTATACGGACTTATTAAAGCTACATTTGTATAGACTTGTTGCCGCGGAGGGGTTTGCTCCTTATTTATACGGACTTAATATTTAGCTAGCTAACGAGGGAATTACCCTCTCGCCTTTACTAATAGTAGCAGGATGTGTATTTAGCTAGCTAACGAGGGAATTACCCTCTCGCCTTTACTAATTATAGGATATATGTTTAGCTAGCTAACGAGGGAATTACCCTCTCGCCTCTACTAGTAGTAGGTTGTATTTTGGCTAAGGAATCACTCTTTTTTTCGCCTCTGCTAAAAGCAGGACTTTGTTCTTTCTAGCGCTGCGAGGTAGTCTCTTACGGGCTTTTGTTCGAAGTATTAGTGCCGCGTGTTGCGGGCTTTCTTTTGATATATTAGTACCGCGTGTTGCGGGCTTTTTCTATGTAGTGCCGCGAGGATAGTTCTTGCAGGCTTTATTCGATATATTGCCGCGTTGCGGGCTTTCTTTTCATATAGTGCCGCGAGGATAGTTCTCGCGGGCTTTATTCGATGTATTAGTGCCGCGTGTTTTACGGGCTTTCTTTCGATATAATGCCGCGAGGTGGTTCTCGCGGGCTTTTATTCTTAATGTAAGAGGAATCTAGTCCTCTTGCCGAGCATAATTAGCTAGGCTGTCTCGCGGTTGAAAGGGAGCCTAATAGTTAAATAGTTAATAGTGGCTTCTCTTAGTAGCTTTAGCTAGAAGACTAAGACTCTTAATTATTAGATCTTCGATCTACGGCCAACTAAATAAGGATGCGAGAGATATATGTTATAGCGGCCGTTAGAGCGCTACAGCGGCTGTAATGCCGCTAAAAGCAGTATATTAATGATAATGCTTATTCTTATTAAAGAGGGGAAGCCTCGAGACCTTATTTAAGGGGCCTCTTAGCCAAATTTCCCGTCCGTGATCCCGCACGTGATCCTGTATGTAATCCCTTAATCCGCGGATCTCACACCTGCAAGGGCGAGTGAGTTAATGACTTAACTATCGTAAGGGCGGCCGAGTTAGTAACGCTATCACCGGGGTCCCCGATGCATACGATGCATTGTGTGGTTAATAACGCATCCGTGTGGGCGTTGCCCGCACGTAATCTATTTAATTACGTGGATTATAATCGTGCCTAAAGAACGGATAGCTAAAGGAGAGTTCCTCCTATATACGGCGCCTACTAGCGTAGAACTTCCGCTAGTATTCGTCTTTAATTATCTATTTAACGCACGCCTTAGGGATATAAAGGCGTCGCCGTCTATTAAACGCTAATTAGTCGGGTCCTCGACATTCAGGTGATAGCAATCAAAAAGGGAAGAGAGGCTCTAAGGCTAAAACAGCCTACATAAAAGGGTTAGAAGCTGCAAAATAATGCAAATTACTAAGAATAATAGCTCTTGTCTTATCTAGTAGGGAGGCTAACTAGTCTCTAAATATAGGAAAAATCCTCGGACGAAATCAGCCGCGTAGAACTAAGGAAAAACAGGTGACGTAAATAATCGGACGGAAGGATCGGTGGGAAAACAATAGATCGTGCCGTACGATAAATAAGTTATACAGTTAGTAAATAAAAACGTAGCCTAATAGAAGACTAGTGAATTCTACGGTAGAAACCGTGACTATATAAAGGAATCCTACGGTAGAAGCCGTAGAAGAGAATTAGAATTCTATAGTAGAAGACTATAGAAGGGAAATAGAATTCTACGGTTAAAGACCGTAGAAGCAAGAAGAGATTCCCGTAGAAGGGAATTAGAATTCTACGGTAGACGACCGTAGAAAGGAAGAGATTTTACGGGTAAAGACTATATAAATAACCGTAAAATTACCGTGAAATCACGGTGAAATGTAACCGAAGAAAAGTAGGTAAATACGCCTGTAGAAGTGCGGGGTAATGCCCGTGGAAGCCCGTGGAATTCCATGGTAGAATCTAGGGAAGAACCGGGGATTTCCCGGTGGAAAGCAAATAGGGAAGACGGTAATATCAACAAAGTCTATGCTTAATTATCCGCGGTAAATTAATTAAAGCCTAAAAGCAAAATGTATATCTTAAAGAATTTATTAATAACCGTTAGTAGAGTATTAAAGTATTCGCCTACGGGTGTTTTCTATAAAAGACCTTTAGAGGGGACGTTAGGCAACCCTATAACGAAATCTATAGCGACCGTATAGAAAGGAACGCTCGGCATATAGATAGGGACTAGCTCGCCGGCGGGCTTAAGCCGGTTCGACTAATTTCTTATATATATATTGTATTTTACGATAAAATCGTCGATTCGATAAAGAGCCGGCTAATTAGAAAGCTAAAGGAGAGTTCCTCTTATATATAGCGCTTACTAGCGTAGAACTTCCGCTAGTATTCGTCTTCGATTATCTATTTAACGTATGCTTTAGGGATATAGAAGCGTCGCCGTCCGTCGGTCTCTTTAAGGTAGAGGAGGCTATCGAGGAGGAAGAACGCGAGTCCCTCCTTAAAGCCGTTAAGGCAAAGCTATTTAATAATCTAAGACTATTAAGGATTGTATATATATCCTTCCTTAATTTCTTAGCAAAGCACTAGAGTTATAACGGCCTTAGAAATTAAGTAAACCTTATTAACGGGCGCCTTATCTTCCTATATCTAATTAAGTTAGCTAGGCCCGATAGGAGGGGTCTCCGTCGTTAGTAGTTAAGAAAGTAAATCGGCTAAGATATTCTTAGCGCTAGGAATATAATAGACCTTAAGCGGGAATTAGCTAAAGTATTAAGATATAAAAATAAGGCGGTTATTACTCTTTATACTAATCGTAAATAGCGATTACTATTTAACAATAGCGTATATAGCGGCGTAGTCGGTAAATACTATAACTTTTAGCTTTATCGTAGAGAAAAGGTAAGACCGAAGCTTACGATAGGGTTAGATAAAGTATTCTACTTTAAGCTCTATAGGCTAGTATTAAGGCTCGCCTCCTTAAAGCTAGCGGCTAAGGTAAAGAATAGGCCGAATGCTTTTACGAAGGGGGCCTTACGTTAGGTTCTATATTATACTAAGAGCGATATAAAAAAGCACGACTTTAAAACCGTCGTAATTAGCGTTAAGCTAGATAAATAGCTAGCTCTTTAGGTTAAAGTAGTAAAGCTTTACGTTAGCGGAAAGGCGTCGGTAATATCGCGAAATGCCTAAAGCTCCTCTAGCGTTAGATCGAATTTAGCATTTACGGTAAAACGGACTAAGGCTTAGCTAAAGGGCAGCTTCCCTTTATCTCGAGCGGTCTTAAGCTCGTCGGTCTTACGTCGCTATAGTAGTTTAATATATTATATAAAGTAAGCGACTAAGTATCGTAACTAATTAATTTGGCTAACCTATTTCTCATAGGCTTAAAGGGTATTAAAGAACGCGATAGAGCGTAATACGCGGACTCTTTCGTCTATATTTATAAGGCCGACGCCGTCGACTTTAAAACTAAGCAATTATATAGAAAGGTACTTAAGGAAGGATTCGGCGCGGATAAGGCGAGGTTATAGTCGACGAATAGCTAAAGGATTACCGTTAGGTAGGCGAGGTGCTTTTTAGCGGATTTTAAAAAGATAATAATATCGTCGATATACGTAGCTACGTAAGCTATATAGTCCTAAAGGATCTAGTCTATAAATCGCTGTATGTATATTAAGGAGTTTTTAAATCTTATTAACGCTACTATAAGGCGTTATAGCCCTCGGTAGGAAACTATTATAAAGCGTTTGCGATAGTAGAGATAGATAAAGAACTAATAGAAGAAAGATCGGGCATTAATAGCTAAGATAAATTGTTTTCCTTAGAGCTTTTAGATTATGTCGCCTTAAAGTGGCATAAGGGAACTATTAGGTATAGCTACGTTATTAAACGCGCGTAAGTCGACGACTATTTAAGGTTTTTTCTTACCGTTAACGGTTCGCTATACGACGAAGACCGGGGAGGTAAAAGGGGTCGCCTCTATAGCTTATTTTATTCGGCTTTTTCGGTATAGCTTATGGTATATCTTATCGATATTATTACAGCACTAGGTAATAGCTAGATAACCTTATTATTCTATAAAGAGGAGAAGAACTATAGAGGCTAAGGGCTCGTTTATATATAGGACTATATGTTACATAGTATATCACTATATACTATATTGTATAATATAGTACTATGATAGATATATTCCCGGTCTTATTAATTTAAAGGGTATATATAAGACGCGATCTTTTTCTAATACTAATTATCGGCTAGCGGGATCTTTATATAGTAATCTAGGTAGACTTTAATAATGCCTTAGTCGGTCTAAAGCAATAGGAATCTATCGGCTAATTGCTTAACCTTTTTAGCAAACTTAAGGTCGGTAGCGTAGATTTTTACTCTATCCTTTAACTTGATCTTTAGAAATAAGGTTTTACGCTTAATGCCGAGCTTAAGATGCTAGTTAAAGCGGCTATCCTATAAGGGCGGCTTCCCGTTAGGGATATCTAGCACTTTAGTTAACTCTTAAGTCGTCTTAGCCTTTAGAGGATTTTAAGGCGGACTAATCGTCTAAGGCCGAATTAAGGATTATAGCCTACGTGCTAATATTTATAAACTAAATTAAGTCGTAAAGGTTAACGACGGTTTTAATTTATTATCCTTTACGAATCTTTATTATATAACTACTAGTATTTACTATAATTAGGGGTTAGCCTTTAGAAAATAGGCTATAGGCGCGCTCGGTTTTTATTAGGAAAGACATTAGGTCCTTATTAGCGGGAAGGTCCTTAATATTAACTAAAAGACTTACGGTTATATTAGGCGGAACGTAGATATCCGCTATACTACGGACGGTTCTATAGACTTAAGGTTTATTCCGTTTTAAATTAGCGTTAATAGATAAATTGCCGTAGGCTTTAATAATTATATAGCTCGATAGGTTTATAACGTCTACCTAATGCAAGATGCTTTAGGGTTAGCTAAGCAGTAACCCGGTCGGCTACTTAAGGTTAATCTAAACGCTAACTTATATAGCGCCGACTATAAGGTCGCCGTTAATCTTATTAAAGATATATATATTAAAGTCGGCCTATCCTTCTATAATAGCGCTACCGATTCCGGTAAAGGGGCGCTTTTTAGTAAAGTCGACTAAAACGTTATCGAAGTTAGTAAGAAAGTCTATTATAGCAATAAGTAATAGCTAGATAACCTTATTATTCTATAAAAAAGAGAAGAACTATAGAGGCTAAAGGCTTATTTATATATAGGACTATATGTTATATAGTATATTACTATATACTATATTATATAATATAGTACTATAATAGTACCCCCCCTCTAAAGACGATTTAATCCTTAAATCGCTAAGAAATCGCTAAAAGTATTTACTAGAAATGTTATTTTGCTAGAAATAAGTATATAGTAAAAGAATCTTTTATAGGCGGGCTTAATCTAAGGGGCCGGGCTTATCTAAGTTGTATTTATAGAAGCGTTAAATAGCTTTAGGATAACCTCTTAAGTTATCTTTAGGCTGCTAGGTCGGTTCTTAGTGATATTTCTATTTAATTAGATAAGTTAGTATTAGGGCTTCGTTATTATATATATTAAGGATTTTTTTAAATTCCTATATTTCTTAAATATTGCCGTCGTTATTACGTTCTACGATACAGCTTACGACGTTATATCGTTCCTCTCGATTAATCTATGCCTAGCCCGGTATTATTTCCGTTATCTAAAGCCGTACCTTAGACGTATAGAAAGACTTATTAACCCGGATATACTTAAGGAGGTTAATAACTATAGCGCCGCGGTAGACCTTTAGAATAAAATAAAGACCGTTGTTAGTTAGTTAAATAAACAAAGGGGGTTGCAACTGCTGGATTCTAGTCTATGATTCTATTAACTAAGGGGCGACGAATAGCCCCTTTATATAGGCTATAAACGCGTATATTAATAGGGCCCGAAGCCGGACCTTTGCGAGCCCTTGCTAAAGACGTCGGGTCTATGCCTGTAAGGGCGATTGAGTTAATAACTCAATTATCGTAAGGGCGGCTGAGTTAGTGGCGCTGTCACCGGGGTCCCTAATGCATACGATGCATCGTATAGTTAATAGCGCATCCGTTTAAGCGTTAGCCACACGTTATCTATTTAATTACGTGGATTGCAATCGTGCCTAAAGAACGGATATCCCTTATTCCTATACTAGCAACTTTTCTTTATAGTTGCTATATAGTAAGCCTATAATCTAAATAAGGGGGGAAAAACAGGAAGAACGATACATTAGGTAGAAGGCCTAATAAATACATTTAATAAGTATAAATAAAAAAGGGGGCAGAATAAAGGGAACACCGTTAGTCGTTATAGGCGAAGGACGAAGGCTTCTATCTTAATTAAGAGGCTGTTTGTATTAATAAGGCGTTTAAGGGCCTTGTTTAGCGATGCCTTCGTTATAGCGTCGGCGGGGTTGTCTTCCCCGTAGATCCACCTAATCTCCTCTATCTCCCGTCGCTTATACGACTAACGCAACGCTATAATATCGATTATTAGGCGTTTCTCCTTCGTAGTGCTAAGCTTAACAAGGCATTCGTAGAGGGAGTATAAGTTAGTATATATAATAAGAGGGATTAGTAGGAGCTAAAGCCGTTCCGTAACTATACGGAGGGTCGTAATAAGGGAGATACTAAGGTCTACGCCGTTAACTATACCGTAGATCTCGCTCGTAAGAACGCTACGGGTTACTCGCTTATACTTCGTCGAGCTTTAATAGATAATATTGCTATTAACCCGAAAGTGCGTATCCGTACGCTCGGTCTTATTAACGAGCGTAATAACGAAGCCTAACTAAGACGAAAGGTCTCGGTTGTTTACGAATAAGCTATCCGTAAATACTACGAGTTTAGCTATCTTAAGATTAATTAGTCGGTACGTAAGTCTACGTTATTAATAGTCGATAAAGGCGCTTATTAAGGATATTATAATCCTTCTCCTCGAGGGCTTAGACCTAGGCTACTACGGAGATATCGAATAAGGCCTCGGGCTAATAGATAGAGGCGACGTACGTAGCACGAGCGCGTTGCTTAAGGTACTGCTAGGCTTTATCATAAGCCCGTAAGTTAACCACCTCGATCCTTAAGGCCTATCCATTTTGCTATAGGAGTAGAACGTCGTCGTAAAGCGTTAGTTTTACACTATTAAAGTCTATAGCATTCCCTAGGGTTATGTAAGCCTTCGGCTTAGCGCGAAATTAAGCTATCTTAAGCTCTTTTTCTTCCTAGGCCGAAAAGGTGTCTAAACCGAGCATTAGGGTGTTATCGGTCTATATTCCGACGAGGCTAAAGTCGTCTAGTCCCTAATTCGTAATTAGAAGGCACGAGTTATAGGTAGAAGGAGCTATATTAAGGCTTTTAACGTAGTGTTTATAGTAGTTTTTCCACTAATATACACGGGCTTCTATAAGACCGTATAACGGTCTAATAACTCTTATAATAGTGCCTTTTAAGTACTTGCCCTAAAGCTCTATCGAAAGAGCCGCTAATACTATACGATTAAGCTTTGTTTAAGCTTAGGGATAAGCTTATGTAATATCGCGGAGAGATAAGCTTATGCCTCGGCGAAGTAAGGCGGGGGTAAGGGCTAGGATTAAGCGCTAGCTAATACGTTGAATAGTAAGTGAATAGGTTAGGAGCGAGCTTTTCTCTATATCGCTATAGCGTTAGATTATTAGGCGGGACTTTTCGTATAGTTTAACGTTACGGCCCTTTACTTCCCGGACTATTCGGGATCGAAATAAGCGATAAGACCTATAAATTAACTCATCGTACTATTCGAAGCTAAACACTCCGCGGGCTACGAGATCGTTAATCTCCTGTTAGTCTAACTCTTTAAAAGGGGCGCTTAGTATAGTAATAACGCCGTTATTGCGTAGCTTAGTCGATAGCCGTAGTATATCTTCTTCCTTCTTAACTAAGAATTAATTATAGAAGGTTACGGTCTTTAGCTTGTTCCTTAAGCCCGGGGGACGTCCGCGTTTGCGGGGCTATAGCGGAGCCGGTAGTGCCTATGCCGGAGATAGGGAAGGGTCTAGCTCGGGAATTTCGTCTAAAGCAGAGGAATCGACCTTAGAGAGGGTATCTATATTATCGAGGGCAAGGGGATCCGGGGTGTCGTCCTTACTATAGTAGTACGGCTGCATAAGGGTAGACCGGAAGACTATAGGGCCGTTAACGGTCTCGATAGTAACGTCGTAGCCGTTAATAAAGGCAATCTTATATAGACCTTACTATCCTCGCTTCTCTCTTTAGACGCGGACTTTACTCTATAGTGGTAGTAATAGAGTGTTAAGGGTTGTCATAGGCCGGCGTAGGGTTTAACTTAACACTGCGTGGCTAGACAATTGACTATCTAAAGCTAAGGAGGAGAGGAAGAAGAGCCCGCCGTAGCTCGCCCTTCCCGTGGGTTTTATGTGTGCGCCTTGCCCCTACACAGGCCTTGTGTCAGCCCGACCGTGCCCTCGTCTAGGGCATTGCTAGGCCATACGTGCTAGTAGCCGGCTTAATGCCGGGCCTACGCAGCGGCTGACCTAAGCGCCTACTGCGGCACAGCCGCAGTACGTACTACGGCGCAGCCCGTAACATTAGTCCCCTCCCCCTTTAATAGAAATAACGTCACGCTCCGCCCTACCGCCGAGCGGGGTAACGCTTTTTCTACCCCTCCTACCGCTATAAAAGCTCGCCCCTCCCCCGGGTTCTCTTCCTCTTTTCTTTCTTTTCTTAACTAACAAAAAATAAATATAGCGACTCCCGCGTGTACTCCTTCGCCGCCGGCGCCGCCTACTCTAACACCGGGCAAGACCCTATCGAAAAGGAAGCCGCCTATATGCTCCGATGAAAAGAGGCTAGTCCCGTGCGCGCCTTATGTAGGCAGGATAGCCCGCGGGGAGGCGGAGGCTTGCTAAAAGCAAGCCTCCCCTCTCGCGCGGGCCTGCCACGCGTATGCAAAAATAGGCATATAATGCCGGGCCGTAAGTCGCCCCTATTATCACTAGACGTGTCGGTAGTATTAACTATTCCTAGGTTATCGCCGCTAGGGAGCCCGCCGCTCGTGCGCTAGGGGAATACCTAGCTATATATAGCTCTAACCCCTCCGCCGAGGGAACGCGCGACCCGCACGTAAGCAACTCGCTATATAAGAATGAAAAGACCGGCCGCTAACTTATCGACTTATAGTTCGCCCGTTTAGCGCGTGCCGCTATATCGACCCGAAAGTAAACCGATATAAGGTGGAAAATAGTAGGAAACGGGGGTTAGGTAGTAGCGGCTTCTTCCTATCTTTCGTAGCTAATATATATAGCTTCTTAGCTTCCTCGATCCTCGTCGTAAACCTTATCGTCGTCGCTTATCGCTCGTTACTATACTATCGTTCTCTAATCGCGGGTAGTTCTAACGGCCCGTAGTTTAAGGCCGACTAAGAGCCGGGCTTTTAGTAGTTTTACTAAGCGTGTATAAGGCCCGCCCTCCGTCTATACTTACTTTACTTACCGGCGCTCCGCCCTACGCGAGCTAATTACCTTCTATAGCGCGATAGGCTCGTCGACTAAAGTATGCTTAGTCGCCGTTATGCTTAAGCACGTCGCTATATAACCCTTCGAAGTTATCGAGCGCCTCTATATTACGGAAATCTTCTAAAGGCTCTTAAGTCGGCTTAATATACCTACGCTATCGAATAAGCACCTAGCGCTTTCGGTAGGGGCCTCGCCCTTTCTACTACGCTATAAGATCTCCTTTACGCCTTATTCGCGGCCGCCTTTATACGCGATAACTAGCGGCGGCTAAGCGTCGTAAAGGACCTAGCCGGGGAGAGGATCCGCGGCGGCGCGCCGCAATAGGTCTACGTAGAAGCGTAGGTGTTAATATCACCGTCTTCCCTATTTGCTTTCCACCGGGAAATCCCCGGTTCTTCCCTAGATTCCGCTATAGAATTCCACGGGCTTCTATAGGCATTACCCCGTACTTCTACGGGCGTATTTACCTACTTTTCTTCGGTTATATTTCACCGTAGTTTTACGGTGATTTTACGGTTATTTACACAGTCTTTACCCGTAAAATCTCTTCCCTTTTACGGTCTTCTACCGTGGAATTCTAATTCCCTTCCACAGTCTTCTACCGTAGAATTCTAATTCTCTTCTATAGCTTCTACCGTAGAATTCCTTTATATAGCTACGGCTTCTACCGTAGAATTCACCGTAGAATTCACTAGTCTTCTACTAGGCTGCTTATTTATTTACTAACTGTATAACTATTTATCGTACGGATGCGATTTATTATTTACGACTAGCGCTTTCGACCGGCGACTCCGTCCGACTCTTTCTTTTACCTCTTTTCTTTAGGTCTACGCGGCTGTTTTCGTCCGAGGGATTTCCCTATATATAGAGACTAGTTAGCCCTCCTTATTAGAAAAGACAAAAGCTATTATTCTTAGTGTTTTACATCCTTTTGCAGCTTTTAATCCCTCTATGTAGGCTGTTTAAGCCTTAGAGCCTCTCTTCCCTTTTTTAATTACTATTACCTAAATATCGAGAACCCGACTGCCTAGCGTTCGATAGTTATAAGCCCGGCCGAACTTCTCTACGCATAGAGAGTTCTAACGGCTTATATTTTCAGCCTGCTAACGCTACGACTTACGGTAGTAAAGCCTTTGCCTTTACATCTAGCGAATCGACTCCTAGAGGACTAGTATAATTTTTTAAGGAGCGTTATTAATCTAGCGAATCGACTCCTAAAGGACTAGTTAGTACGTTTACCCTATTCTATTAGTGTTTTCCCGCACCTAGTTTAGTTTTTTACGGTTTATTTATATACATTATATATCTAACTACCCTTTCCCGGTGATTTTACCATGCTTTTACCTACGTTACCGTATCTATTATAGCCGACATTACTTCGAAGACCGTCTTAAATAGACTAGCGGACTATAACCGATAGATCTTAACGATCTAGAAATACGCACTCGCCTAAGGGATTTAGGAGAAAATCGATCCTTTTATTACGCCTAAACTTTAGAAACTCTTATTGCCTCTTCCCGTAGAACTAATAGCTAGAATAGTTAACGCGATCGTTGTTAATATTGCTAGTTTATCTATAGAAGAACTTAAGAGGTTTAAGTTTCTCTTTTCCCGGTATCGCACGTTGCTTTTAGCCTATAAAGACTAATAGAAATCTCTTACGTTAATCTAATAGTTTATCGTTTAAAATATCGGGAACTACTACTTAACAATTGCCGACGAATATAAGGCTTCTAAGGAATTAGCTTTACTATAGCGGCGTATAAAGCCGACTTTATAGACGTAATAGAAGACTATTCTCGCGTAGTTCTATACTATTTTAAAGGCACTAGACCGGACGGATATTACGATATAGATTTCTAACTAGTAGAAGGTCCTTACCGATGCCCGGCGAATTAAGTTGCCGGAATCGGAAGGTCTCCGGTCTATATAGCTATTTATTAAGGCTATTTAGCTAATTTCTAGCCCTTTTGCGGAATACTAAATAAATAAGATAGAGGACGATGCCCGCCTAAATAAGCTAGGCTAGGAATAGTCTTTCCCCGACGGATTTAAGATATCCGAACTTTTCGAGCGCTTATAGGCCTTAAAGGCTACGACTAAAGCGCTAAAGACTAACGCTTTTGCGAAATTCTAAGGCTAGGGAACTAAGTCCCTAGCCGCGGAATCTACGGAGAAATCGGCAACTACTTTAGCAGCTACGTCCTCGGATAAAGACAAGGACAAAGGCAAGAAAAAGGGTAGTCCGCCGTGCATTTACAGAGAACGACACTATTTCCGAGAGTGTTATTACTTTAACCCTTCCGTTCGACTTCTATTATAGAAACCCGATAAAGACGTCTAAAAGACTATAGACGACTACCTTAAGGTTCCGGCTAATAAGGCTAAAGTTAACGCGGCACTTCTTCGCGACGAGGAGTAGCGGAAGAATAATCCGACTAAGATAAAGATAGTATAAGCTACGGCTACCGCTAATATTCTTACGACCTTTTTACCACTAGTTATTCTATAGACTATTATAGAATACCTATTAAGGGATTCTTTTATTATAGATTTAAGGTCTAATAGACATATTTGCAATAATAGGGAGCGTTTCTATAACTTCCAGCCTTCTTCCGAGTACACACTCGTAGGCAGTAGAAGCACTCTAATTCTTAGGATAGGCACGGTGTTTATACGTATCTCGACGGGTACTTTTTAACTTAGTTAGGTAGCATATATCCCGTCCTTTCACACGTCCCTTTATTTACTTCGTCTTCTTTATAAGGCGAATCTTTCGTAGAACCCGTAGACTAGCGTAATCTCTTTATTAACCCGCATAATTTACATAACGGAGCTAATTTACAATTAGTATATTATCGAGTATAACCCGTTAACGCCTTCTACTACGCTTCTAACTATTGCTTCTATTCCTTCTATAGATTCTACCGTAGAAACCCCGGTTATAGCACCTTTTTTAGTTACTACGCTAGAGTCTATACTAATAAGTGTAGAGGAACTTTCTCTTTAGCACTAACGATTTAGACATCCGAACAATAAGGTGCTTTCAAAAGCTCTCGGAATACTATAGTCGGTGACATTCGATAAGATAATCTCCTATAAGTCCTATAAACTTACGTAGGCTAAACGAATTATCAACCGCGAACCGCCGCTTTCTAAGGCGACGTTTCCCTTTTCTAAGGTGTTTTACGATATCTTTTCTATATATAAGAATTATAACAATAAGAACGTTGCATTTCTTATTAAGGATAACTATACGAAGCTTATTTTCCTATATGCGCTTCTAAACGCCTCTATAGACGAGCTGATTTTATATTTTAAGAGCTTAGGTCGGTATATTTCCCGATAGTTCTTACTTTCTATCGGTATAATCTATCGGGACAACGACCGAGCCCTTCGACACGATTTTTAGGACTTTATTAACCAGTAGGGCATTTATAATAAGCCTACTGCTCCCTATACACCCGCTTAAAACGGCGCTGCCGAACGGGCTAAGGGGGTAGTATCTACGAAAGCTCGATCTATAAGGATTAAAGCAAATTTGCCTAAGCATTTATAGATAGACACGTAGAAAACTACGGTGTATTTATACAATCGGATTCTAGCCCGATAGGCAGCTTCCTCTACGTTATTTCTATCGAAGTGGATTTCCCTAATAGAGATCCTTTACGATTAGTTAAGAGATTACGACCGGAATATACCGGCATTTCTCCTTCCCTAACTATTACGATTCGATTATCTTCGAGCTTTTAGCTATAAAGCCTACCTACTAACCACTAAGGCTTAAACTAACACGTAGAAATATAATCTTAAGCAGGAACCTTATACGGAGGTTAGTTACTTAGTTAGGTATAATTCTACTAACATTTTTCGTATATAGAGCCTATAGAGACGGGAGGTTCGTCGAGTTCGTAATATAACGTTTAATAAGACTTAGTTTTTCACCGCGTCTAAGGCATCCGAACCGCTAATATAGGTATTATTACCGGCATTTCTACTATATATTGCATAAGAAGAAGAGCAGGATAAGGCAGAATTCTAGTTAACGCTAATAGTGCTTCCTAAAAAGCATTCTAATCTAGTAGACCTTCTAGCCGATAGCAATCCTTAGCTCCCGACTCCTAACTAAACCCTAAAACCGCCGGAGGATATTTTTAAGAATATATAGGATCTCTAACCCGATATTTCTACACTTTTACCTACTATAACTATAGAACTAGCAGACCGTCTTAAGGTACAGTTGCCTTAAGCTATATCTCGGTCTATAGATTACGATAATACTATTCCTATATATAGTCTACGGACAATGAGATTTATAGGGGATTTACGCCCTACTCGTTCGAACCGTTTTTCGGGTCGATATCCCGCTTTCGCCTACGTTAGGCATCTACCGGCTAATAGCACCGCTTTTACGGCTGCATTCGCTACTTCTCTTAAACCTAAGAAGATATATAAACGGGATTTACCCGCGCTTCTAAGGTTTTAGTCTAATCTCGAGACGTATCCGTTTAGACCCGAGTCTAAAGCCGCTAGAGCAGTTAAATAGGACTCCTTAAAACAGCGGAAGACCTTCTTTCCTTCGCCTACCTTAACAGCAAACGCGCTAGTGCGTCCTCTTCTATTAATATAGGCATTCGATTATAAGTTTAATAAGCACGGCTACCTTAGGAAGTTTAAGTCTCGCCTTTATATGCGAGGAGATCTTTAGCCGTTTAGCGGAAAAGAAATATACGCCGCGACGCTTATAGCGTAAAATTTTCGCATTATAATTGCTATAGCCGCTAAGTTTAGCATAGAAACCCGCTTACTTAACGCGGTTAACGCCTTTATAAATGCCGATCTAGATAAAGAAGTATATATCTACTTCCTAGACGGATTTAAAAGATTTAGTTTTATAATTCGGTTAATAAAGGCTTTATATAGGCTTCGCCGTTCGCCGCTTCTTTAGCAATAGGAATTGTCTAGGTCTCTTACCGAACTAGGCCTTTAGCAAAGTGCGGAGGATCCTTGCATTTTTATGTCTACTATGAGTAGTATTATTACTTTCTTTTTTATAGATGATATTATTATCCTTTTCCGTAAGGAGCACCGTAGGGCTATAGACGATTTTGTCCGTCGCTTTAAATAGAAGTATATAGTTACTAACCGCGGAGAGCTTACCTATTTCCTTAGGATAAGGATTATCTAGGACCGTAAGCAGCGAAAGCTATAGTTATGCTAGGACGTTTACCTAGATAAGATTGCTTTTAAGTTTAGTTTAATCCCTACTTCTACGGTTCTACGGCTTATTTCGACCCTATGCCCGTTCCTACTTCCCGAGAAGCTAGAGAAACACTAGGGATAGGCCACGGATGACTAAATCTACTACTTTTAGTCTTTAGTCGGTTCCTACAATTACACGACTATTTCTACCCGTCTAAACGCCGCGAAATCGTCGAATTTATTAGCGGAGTATATATAGAACCCGTCTACGCTTTATATTAAGCTCGTAGAAAGCTTAGTGACTTACTTATACGAATCGCGTTTCCTTACGATTGAGTTTTCGGATACAGACGAGTAAGAACTCGTTATAGCTTCCGATGCCGCTTACGCTAACGACCTAGACACTCGTTATTCTTCTAAGGGCTATTTTATTAGCCTATTTAACGGTCTAATCGCGTAGAGTGCCCGGAAACAATCTACGGTTACTACTTCTTCTACTAAGGCCGAACTTCTTATAGTCTCTTCTACCGCGAAAGAACTAATTTCTATTCTTCGTTTATTTAACGATATTTCCTTATAGCTAGATATTCCGGTTCCTACTATTTAGTGTAATAACACCTAGATAATCCGCCTAGTTTCCGCCGAGATTCTAAAGATTTAGACCGCCTTAAAGCACGTTAAAATTTACAACTTCTAGGCCCGATAGGAATTCTTACGCAATACTTTTAATATTAAATATATCCCTTTTAACTAGATAGTTACGGATAGATTAACTAAATTGCTTCTACGATAACGTTTCTAAACGTTCCTTCGCTAGCTTCGACTTACGGATATTTCTTCTAGGATTTAAGAAGAAGTCGATAATAATTCTAACTAGCCGGAAGTTATTCCCTTCTAGCTAGGGGGGTATATTAATATTACCGTCTTCCCTATTTACTTTCTACCGGGAAATCCCCGGTTCTTCCTTAGATTCCGCTATAGAATTCCATAGGCTTCTATAGGCATTACCCCGCACTTCTATAGGCGCATTTACCTACTTTTCTTCGGTCATATTTTACTATAGTTTTACGGTGATTTTACGGTTATTTATACAGTCTTTACCTATAAAATCTTTTCCCTTCTACGGTCTTCTACCGTAGAATTCTAATTCCCTTCTATAGTCTTTTACTATAGAATTTCAATTCTCTTCCACGGCTTCTACCGTAGAATTCCTTTATATAGCCACGGCTTCTACCGTAGAATTTACCGTAGAATTTACTAGTCTTCTCCTAGGCTGCTTATTTATTTACTAACTGTATGACTATTTATCGTACGGATGCGATTTATTATTTACGACCGGCGCTTTCGACCGGCGACTCCGTCCGACTCTTTCTTTTACCTCTTTTCCTTAGGTCTACGCGGCTATTTTCGTCCGAGGAATTTCCCTATATATAGAGACTAGTTAGCCCTCCTTATTAGAAAAGACAAAAGCTATTATTCTTAGTGTTTTACATCCTTTTGCAGCTTCTAATCCCTTTGTGTAGGCTGTTTAAGCCTTAGAGCCTCTCTTCCCTTTTTTAATTGCTATCACCTAAATGTCGAGAACCCGACTGCCTAGCGTTCGATAGTAGGTATATGCCTCGCGGCACTTTAAGCTCGATAGTATATAAACTAAGGACTGCCTTTACCGGGTATTTATAGTAGATCTAATTAATCTTTAGGTAAGGTCTATCCGAGAGGTAGTTGCCTATATAAAGCTACGCCTTATCGCCGACTTAGAACCTTCTTATCGCCGACTTAGAACCTTTCCGCTAGCTAGCGATAGCGATTAGCGAAGTCCTCCTATCGTGCTTAGGCCGCTATTATCGCAGCCTATATAAAGTTAGTTACCTCCCGTATTCTAGCAATAAGGTCTCGTGCACTACGTTAGTTAAGCGTCGCGAGTGCCGACTCGTTGTATAGCTAGATAGCATTAACGTCGTATCTATATTCTGCGAAGAACGGACTTAGCCCTATAGTCGACGATACTCTATTATTTATCGCTAGCTGCGCGGCGGGCAATAGGTCCTCCTAATCGTTCTATATATAGCATACATACGCGCGAAGGTAGGCCTAGATCTCCTAGTTTGCTCTTTCCGGGCTACCGTTAGTCTATAGGTAGTATATAGTGCTAAGTTTCTGCTTAATATCGTAGAGTCGATAGAACTTAACCTAAAACTCCCCGAGCTAATTGCTTCCTTAGTCTATTACGATAGACTTTAGTATGCCGTAGAAGCGGTAGTACGCTAAGAGGAACCTCGCGGCGTACGCCTTTACGTTTATAGTTTCTATCGCTTCTAACGTTACCGCCTTTCTTAAACGGTCGACGATTACCTATAGATACCGGGCGTCGCTTTTTATAAAACTTAGGAAGTCTATTATAAAGTCTATCGAAAGGTGTGCCTATAGCTAGTTAGGGACGGGTAGCGGCTTTAGCATTCCCTTTTTCATCTAGCGCTAGATATAACTCTAACTATATACGTCGTAGTTTTA
Organism: Ophiocordyceps sinensis; assembly: GCA_012934285.1. Lineage (NCBI taxonomy): Eukaryota > Fungi > Ascomycota > Sordariomycetes > Hypocreales > Ophiocordycipitaceae > Ophiocordyceps > Ophiocordyceps sinensis. The sequence continues at coordinate 8,914,887 of JAAVMX010000004.1, read as the reverse complement.
GATAAACCTTCGAACGTCCTATAATTAGCCTAGCTAAAAAAACTGCCGGGAAACTACTATAATCGTCCTATCTCTCCTTAGGTAGCCGTTTGCTCGCGAGTTATATATCTATTAGATAATATTAGTGCGAAGTATACTATCCTCGCTAAGCACTTAAATACGGTTATAAAAGCAAAGACGGTTGCTAAGGTCAATTAAGCACTTAGCAATTTATATCTTAAGCTCGAGCTACGGCGGGAAGCGTCGCTCTCCCTTCTATACCGCCTCGAAGGCAGCCTAGTACTTATAGTCTTAGGCTACTATCGTCTCTTACTAACGTTATAAAGCGTCGTCTAGGAATACTAGCGCTTATTCTAGCGCCTATAGTACTCCGATTCGTCCTACTACAGGCTTTATATAAGGCCGTTAATTATTAATATTAAGGGAATGTAAGGCCTCGTCCGGACGTAGCGAGTCGTCCCGTCGAAGGCGGCACGACGGATCCCCCTCCGGAACTTATGCTATATTAGAGACGCACCTATCGGGTAGAAGCTAGACTACCCGTCCTTATTCGCGGGCGTCTTCGAACCTAAAGGGCTTATCCTATTCTCGGCGAGATAATATATTTAAGACGACCGCTTAACTACCTAGACGGTACGTTAGTGCGAAATTATAGATTAAAAGTTCTAAGGCCTAACGACTTTAGCGCTTATTTAACGTCCGCTTTATTATAAAATACTTTAGGTTATCGTAGTCTATAAGGATCGTAAACCGCCGATTGTTCTAAAGCTTAGCCCTTTAAAAGGCTAGGCAATAGACAATTGCTAGTATCTCTTTATCGTAGATTAAGTAGTTAAACTCGGTAAGGTTTATCCGTTTAGAGAAGTATCCGACCGCGTATCGCATCCTATTATAGCTAACCTATATTAGCACGCTACCTATAGCGAAGCTAAAGCTATCGGTCTTAAGAAACGTCTCTAGCGAGGGATCTTACTACGCGAAGACCCGCGCTTTATAGAACAACTGCTTTAGACGGAGGAACGCTTACTCCTCGACCGCCCCCTACCGGAACTATACCCCCTTTTTACAAAATGTATCTAAGGCTTAAGCTATATACGTATAGAGCGGAATAAAGATACGGTAGTAGTTAGCGAATCTAAGGAAGCTTCGTACGCCTTATACGTTAGTTAATGCCTTCTACTCGCGGATAGCATAAAGCTTATCTAGGTCGTAACTAATTCCCCGTCCGGCCGTTACGATAAAGCTAAGGTATTTTACCTATTTTACGTAGAACTCGTACTTCTTCGGGTCTAGGTATAACCCTATATCGCTAAGCGTCTTAAGCATAAGGCGGACCTTTTGCTAATAGTCCTTTTTCGACCTAAAGGAGTAAACAAAGATATTATCTATAAACGCCGTAATAAAGTCGTCGAGGAACCGCTAAAGCGTAGAATTAAGATACCGTTAGAAGGTTGCCGGGGTCCCAGTAAGCCTAAACGGGTATACCCTCTACTCGAAAAGACCTAACCGCGTGCGAAAGGCGGTCTTATACTTATAGCCTTAGGCGATACGGATTTTATAGAACGCCGCGACGACGTCGAGCTTAGTAAACTACTTCGCCTTCGCTAAGTTATTAAGCGTCTCGGCGATTAATAGCGACGCGTACCGATCCCGCTTTATAATCTTATTAAAGGCCCGGTAGTCGTAGTAGAACCGAATGCTCTTATTAGGCTTCTTTACGAATAATACTAGCGCCGCTACCGCCGAGCTATTAGCTTAGATAAATCTATAGTCGAGGAGGTCTATTAACGTCTTCTTTAGGATTAGTAACTCCTCTCTCGATATATTATACAATAGGCCCTAAGGCAGACGTAGCTCGCCGCCCTCTAGGGTTAGCTCTAAATAGCTCTTATAGTCTACCCCCGGCCGGAATAGCGGCAGTATTATAGACTTATCCGGCGTAAAGAGGTTAGGGAAGTCCTAAAGCAAGTCCGCTAAGATATAGTCCGCCGGGTTAACCGGCTTCTTCGGCTCTAACGCCTATTTAATCTCCTTTAACGAGATCGCCTTTACTACGCCTATATCTCCTTATCGCCGCTTAAGCTATCTTATCTTAGCGGCGAACACCGACGCCGAGACTAGCTTCGCGTATTTTAGGCGCCGGATCCGGGCCGGCTTAGCCTAGCCTAACAATCGAATCTAAACATCGGCCTTCCTATGCTAGATCGTATTATTCTTTGCGATATAGGTAACGTAGTTCTTTCTTATCTAAAGGCGGCCTAAGAATACGTCTTAGCTAAGGCCTTAAACGATATAAGCGAAGATACGCTCCTTAATGCCGTTAATATCTATATCGAAGTAAACTATACCTTTAGAGCGTATAGGCTCTATATCGTCCGAGAAAGGCAATAATGCCCTCTCCTTCTTCTCTATATACTTTAACCTAAGCCGTCTTACGACGTTAAGGTCGACTATAGCGTAGCAATTATAGCCTAAGTCGACGAGGGCGCGAAAGTCGTTTACCTTATCTATCTTAATAAGTATCGATATAGGCTTTATCGTTATATAGCCCTTCGCCTTCTGCTACTCCCGCTAGACCGCTTTATCTACCCTCTTAGCCTAACTTCGCTAAGGGGTTACTCGTTTCCTAAGTCGTTACTATTATCTACCTCCCCGATAACTTCGCCCTACGGCTATATGCCTTAGACCCTTAAAGGCGTCTATTAAGGGCCTCTACCTTTCTTATTCGGATACTTAAACGCCTGGTGGCCGGTCTTAGCGTACACTTAGCAAGCTTTTAACCCTAATAAGGACTTTCTCTTGCCTCGGCCTCTACCGCCCCGGACGGCACCGCTACTATAGGGGGCACTAACCCCTCTAACTCCCGTTATTGTAGTATCGCCCTCGGTATCTCGGCCGTTTCCTTCTGCAATTAGATAACTATAGCCGCGGCCGCCCCTTTAGGTAAAGGCGCTATATAGGCGCTCGATTTTAGCCGCGATCTAAGCTACCTTTATATAGAACTTATAGAAGCTATCCCTCGGCAGCTCTACGGTTACTAAGGCTATACGGAGGCGTAAGTTTAGAGTGCCCTTAAGGAAGATAATCTTTACCTTAGGCTCCTACGAGCTACCGCCGGCTTCTACTAGCTTCTATTCGAACTTAGGCATAAAGGTAGTAAAGGTCTAGTAGTCGCCTTACTTTATATTACGTAAGGCCGTCGCAGCTCGTAGCTAAAGGTCTACGTTAAGGTATACGCTATCGAGGTATTCTAGGAATTTCACTAGGTCGTACTAGTATACGTCGCTTTAGCTATAGAAAGTCGCTATAGCCTACTAAGGCGATATATCTAAGCATACGTAGATTAAATAAAAGATCTCCCGGTTAGTTAAGAAGAAGCCTTAGTCTAACTCGTATTTCTCCTTTATCTAGTATAACTACGTAGCGTAGTAGCGCCGCTAGCCGTCGAACTTACTTAGCGACGGGAGTGGTTTTCGGTTTAGCGGGGTCTTCGGCAAAAGCTAGGCATTCTCCGTTCTTACGTTAGGTCGTATTATCGACGGATTTAAGGTTATATCGGGGGCGGAGGCGGTCGGCGGTATCTAATTTAGCTATTCTATAAGAGACGAGATAACGTCTATTAACCTTATAATTGCTTCCTACTATATCGCGTCTATTGCTCGGACGCGCTTTATAGCGGCTGCCTATACCTCCCGAATTCGATCTAACTTAGCCCTAAGCGTAATCTCGTCTAAGGCCTACGCTATATCGGTATCGGCGCGGTTATCTACTATTATAGCGTCTATCGTAAGAGCTTTAGATATATAAAGGGCCGGCATAAGGTTTAACTTAATACTACGTAGCTAGATAATTAACTATCTAAAGCTAAGGAGGAGAGGAAGAAGAGCCCGCCGTAGCTCGCCCTTCCCGTAGGTTTTATACATACGCCTTGCCCCTATATAGGCCCTATATCGGCCCGACCGTGCCCTCGTCTAGGGCATTGCTAAGCCACACGTGCTAGTAGCCGGCTTAATGCCGGGCCTACGTAGCGGCTAACCTAAGCGCCTACTACGGCATAGCCGTAGTACGTACTATAGCGCAGCCCGTAATAAGGGTTAAAGGGCCGTTTCGAGCTTATAGGCTATCCCTAACTTATCGCGCGGCGGCGAGCTACCGTAAGGCTTTTATAGCCTTTTAGATAGTCGCGGCTCTCTATACCGTAGTTGCCGAAGGTAGGGAGTCCTAAGTAATCCGTAGGTATGCTTTAAAGACGAAGAGCGTAAGGACGAGGCCGTTTAGTCCTACTATATTATTTACGGCTTTAATAGCTATTTATAGGACGGATTTAAGGGCCGTTATCCTACCGATCTTAGCGTATATTATTTTAAACGCACGATAGAGCGGGCTATAATACCTTTTAACCTTACCTATAGACTTATATACCTTAACGGGGATCTAGGTATACGTAATACCTATAATACGAGCTTCGTTACGAAACTTAGTTAAGGCGAAGTTAATACCCGCGTTATACCGGATAAAGTTAAAGGGGCTAAGGTATATATTAATCTATAGTGCCTTAAGTATCTCCTATATATCCTTAGCCGATATAGACGGGAGGAATCGCGCTCTTTAGAAAGATATCGCTATATCGATTACGTATAGCACCGGGCGGGTGCTATTGCCGAGCTTTAGGTATATTATATCGACGACGACCTTAAAATTAAATTCTTAGTTATCCTTTAGTATAAACCTAAACCTCTAGGGGGCTGGTGCGTAAAGCTAATAGTAATAGCAGAATTTTAAGATATCCTCGAGTATTTCTACTAAGATATCGTTATGCCCTACTTATTTTAATAAATAATAAAGTCTATTAACGGCTAGGTGGCTAAATCGGCGGTAGAGCGTTTATATCTCGGCTTTAGTTAAAAAGACAACTACGTTTTCTTCCTTACTAAAGAAGAACTATAGATATCCTTATTTATAGATAATAAGGACGCTAACATTAGGACCGATAATCGTATCGGTAGTATTATTAAAGTATACGCTTAGGCGATCTATATTAGCTAGGTAGAGGAGGAAAGGAGTTATTATTCTTAGTATATAAAACGTAATACGGCTAATTAAGGTCTCGAGGGCAAGAGAGCTAAGGGAGCGTACGTCCTCGCCGCTGCCGAATTTAATATAGGCCTAGCCGGCGGTAGACTCGTTAAGCACGACGGAAGGGTCTTCTCGTTATAGGGCGAGATATTAGTCTTAACCTACTATAGAGACTATAGCTGCTTCGGTGTCTATAAGGATGCCGTAAAAACGGTCCTTTAAGTAATAGTCGAAGACGAATTACGTAGCTAGGACGCTTAACTAGTCTATCCCTTATGCGTCTTCGCCTATAATTAAATAGTTAAAGGACTATTAATATAGGATTTACGAGGCTTACTACTTAGTTAGTTCTTCGTCGTTACTAGCCTTATCGTTACGCTATTTAATAGCGGCCTATAGAGTCTCGTTACCTTTATATTCGGTGAGATAGGCCTCTAATCCTATGCTAGGGTTGCCGGTTAGTAGGCATTAAGCGTAGTACTAAGCCTTAGACCTAGCTCGTTCCTCTAGGGTATGCTTTATTAACTAGCAGCCTTCCTTTTAATAAACGAAGTATTTCCTCGACTATTAGCGGTTGCTAAAGCTACTACCGCCGCTACGAGGGCTACGGTAGCTTCTTCCGCTACTCTCGCTAAACCTACGGCCGTTGCCGCGGTTATTAGTTTATCTACGGTCGGTGTAGAATACGCCTAATGAATTATATTTATTATTTATATTTATTACCTCGTTACGATAATGTTATATAAACGTGCCGGACGTATTATTCTCGGCCTATATCGATAGATAGGTCTTTAGGGAGGAACGTAACGCGGAGAATAGCTTTTCCGTAGTCTTAGGGGGGTTGTATAGCGTATAGCTAAATTCCGGGACGTTTCGGCACGCGTTAAGTAATATAGTGCGAAAGGGGAGGTCTCTAGCGAACCTAAATCCTAGGGCGCGTTAACATCGTTATAGCTTATTAAAGAGGGTCTATAGGACTTCCTATTAGGTCTTATTTATATGCTTAACTTATAGCTTTTTAAAAGTTATAGTGCTTTAATCTACCTAATAGTGCTAATAGTTTACTTTAGTATTTAAGTAAGCCTTTAGTAAGTCGTAGGCTTGCCTAAATATGCTTTCTTACTCTATATGCTAGATATAGTAGTCCTAGGCTCGGCCGGTTAGGATTTAGGGAAAGAGGGCATAGAAATAGCCGGGCCGGGCTTTAATAGTATAATAAACGTCCGTAAAGATATAGACTTTATTATTAAGAATATTATAAGACTTACCTATATAATTCTTACTCTTATCCTATAACTTAATAAACTTTTAAAGAAAGTCTACGTCTATCTCCTCGTTTAGAACGTCGTAGGGGGGGACTATTATATAGGCTGCCTTTGCCGTTAAGTTAATTTAAGGGGTCCTAGAGAATTAGTATAAAGTCGGGTAAAGTATTATTAGCGTTTCTAATATATCTCGGAACGGGGGGGCCTATAGGTTCGGGAACCTGCCGGGCATTTAATCTCGCGGGTATAAGCCGGGATCGACGGAGGTAGCACGTATTAAGGTTATTAAAGCAAAAGAGGGTTCTAGCGCGAATATAACTGCCGGGGCGGTCGGAGGCGTAGGGGGGATAGCCGCGGGCGTAGATAGTGCCGTCGCAAAGGTTGCTATAGGAGCCGGGGTTAAGGCAGTAAGAGGCACCGTTAGGGCCGTGCTTAAGGCGACTAGAGAAAGAGGGATAGTTACGGCAGCCGGGGCTATAACGGATATATTCCTTACGAACTCTCTGGTTCGCTTATCGTAGAGCTTTAACTATTCTAAGGGTAGTTCGTCCTTAGGCCAAATTAGGGGAATCTGCTAGCGCTAAAGCATTAAAAATAATACCGTAAAGCTAAGGTTTAAGGCGCCGGTCTAGATCCTATAGGACCGTAAGAAGGATTTAAGGGCCTTATTAAAATACCTATCTCCCCGGTTCTATATAGCCTTTATCTACCTATTAAAGTAGTCTTAGAAATCTAAAAATAACTTATATCTATAGATAATTATGCTAGCATTAATAATAATAAACCGGGCTACGTAAGTTATAATAGCCTTCTTATTAGTGTTATTATAGGTAACGTCTATCTCTTAGAATGTAATATTAGTTTTATTTTAGAACGACCCGAAGATGCCGATGCCTACTAGCCAACCGGGAAGGGGGTTGTCTTTAGGCATAGTTGCTTCTAGTGCGGGACCGGGAGCGTTAGTATTATCGGTAGGGTCCGATATAGTATAATGAAATAAAACATACGGTTGTTATTAAAGGGGATCGTAAGGGTCGTTACGAAGGTTATCTTGCGTTATAGACGCACTATTAATTAATATAACTCTTCTTCTTCTCGAAGCGAGACGGGATTAAACAAAAGCTAGGAAAGAACTTATCGGCGGTCACCGAGAGCTAGCTATATCGTGATAGCTTCGTCGGCTCTAACTCGCGTAGGTTCCTTATTCTTAGCATAAAGGATCGTCTCTAGGTATAGGCAATAGAATCCGCGGGGGATAAAGATCCGGCACTTTCGACGATTAAGCTCTGCCTCTTCTACCTTACTAATCTATAATTAATCGTTTAATCACTAATTAGTATTAGTTAGTTAAATAAACAAAGGGGGTTGCAACTGCTAGATTCTAGTCTATAATTCTATTAACTAAGGGGCGACGAATAGCCCCTTTATATAGGCTATAAACGCGTATATTAATAAGGCCTAAAGCCGGACCTTTGCGAGCCCTTGCTTACGACGTCGGGGCTATGCCTATAAGGGCGATTAAGTTAATAACTTAATTTTCGCAAAGGCGGCCGAGTTAGTAACGCTATCACCGGGGTCCCCGATATATACGATGCATCGTATAGTTAATAGCGCATCCGTTTAAGCGTTAGCTATACGTAATCTATTTAATCACGTAGATTGCAATCGTGCCTAAAGAACGGATATCCCTTATTCCTACAACCGTCCTATTTATCGTCTTATTTCTTCTTTAGGCGATTAATAGTTATATTCTCTAATAAAACTATAACTATATTACTAGGTTAGAAGAAGGAGCTTTTATCTTACTTTATATTAGTATTATCCTTATATTTCTATTATAAGGCTTATGCGAGCGCTTAAAGCTAAACGAGGATATAGTTAAAATAACTAACTATTACGTCTAAGCGAAGGAATTCCTTCTTCGCCTATAATGAGAGAGTTAAGGGTTAAGGACCTATAGGTTTAATGCTAAGACGAGGATTAAAGCCGTAATTAGCGAAGAACGGAGAAATACCGGTTATTTCGTTGACTTAATTATTTATTGCGAATTCCGCGAGCGGGAGCTAATCGACTTAATTATCTTAAGTAAAAGTAATAAAGGTTAAAGATATTTATTTATTATTGCGTTAACGATTTCGGTTTAACCGTTAGTCTTTAAATACTATACCGAGCTTAGTTTTATATTATTTATAACCGAGTATTAAGCTATCGCTAAAAATTATAGATAAACTAAGTGCACTAGTTAAAGATAATAGTATCGGGTGCTTTATATAAACGATAGACTACGTAAATAAAAGAGTTAATTAATTCTTCCGTAGAGAGGCCGGTAATAAAGATTAAATATCTTATCTTCGTAAGCTTATTAACTATCGTAAGTATATTCTTATAAGTCTTCCTATTTTAGGTATATTTAAGAAGTATTATAATATAATTAATTAATATATCGTCTTATAGATAGACCGGTAAAGCGAGGGGTTTTAGGAATCTAAGGGGAGATAAGCGGGGGGTCTTAGTCTAAAGATAGAGAGTATAGTCTTTAATAAACGTAGCGGCGAAAGAAGAAATTCTCGGCTATTAGTATATTCGGTTTAATAAATAAAGGGTTTTTACCTTCCTTAGGTATCCCGCTAGGCTATTACTATAGGATCGATAAACAACTTTAAGGTAGAGATTTATACTATTAAGGACGAAGAGCTAGTCGCGGAAAGAAATACGTCCGTTAATTAACTAATATTCGGATATATCGTAATATAAAAGCTTTTAAATAGGCTTTAGCTAGCGTCTAGCGTATAGGTCCTAGAGTATCGCTACTATATCCTAGGCGAGATTATCTTATTAATATACCTTATAGATAAGCTTATTAAGTGATTTACTAGCTATATTTAGTCTAAGGGCGCCTATTGCGTTAAGGTTCTCCTTTAAGGCACGGGAATCGGCTAAGAGTTCTTTTAGGATAGTTATATCGACTTTCTCTTTAGGGATAATTACCTAATTACGATAGAGGAATCAGTCGTCGTTTATAGTAGCTAGTCTATTACTAAAGAGCCTACTAAAAGCGTTAGGGAGGATTACCTTATTGCCTAAGCGGTATATAATCATAAAGTTAAACTAAGAAAAGAACTTAGCCTAGCGTACTTATCGTTAGTTAAATTGCTTTATAGATATAAATATCTAAAGATTCTTATAGTCTATAATAACGTTAAATGCCTAATAGTTTTTTAGAGTTTAAGGCGTTATTCCTTAAGCGCTTTAATAATCGCTAATAAGTCTTTATTATAAATCTCGTAGTTATTCTTAAGGGTAGTATGCTTTAACGAGAAAAACGTAATAGGGTAAAGCTATCCGTCGTCTCCGATCTATAAAAGGACTCCTCCTAAGGCCTAATTCGAAGCGTTAGTTTTTATAACTATTTTCTTTTAAGTAGTTAAAATAGGCTAAGATAAAGGCAATAGTAAAAGCAAGCTTAAGAGCTTTAAACGAGGTAGCTTATTTAAGTCCTTAAGACTAACGGGAATCTTTTCGAAGTAGCGTAGTAATTAAGGAGATAATACTAAAGTATCTCTTAATAAAACGGCGGTAGAAGTTTATAAACCTTAGAAACTACTAGAGTTCTTTTACTAAGGTTAAGGCGTTTTAAGCCGTGATTATATATACCTTCTTAAGGTCTATACGTCGAAATAATTAGTCTAAGGTATTTAATCTTTATCGTATAAAACTCTAACTTCCTAATATCGATTTAAAGCCCTAAGTTGCCTAAGCGTTTGATAGCTATTCGCACATAGTTCTTATATTTTGCCTTAGTCTTTAAAAAGACTAAACCGTCGTCGAGATATATTATATAGAAATTATTAAGGGTATTATAAAGCATGTGATTAATATAGTTTTAGAAGGTCGATAGTGCGTTATAAAAGCCGAAAAAGGTAATTAGTATCTCGAAAAGTCTAAAACGTATAATAAACGCCGTAAGCTATTTTAAACCTTCGGCGATTTAGATATAGTTAAACGCAGTAATTACGTCTAGCTTTATATAAAAGTTAGCGTCGTAGAGAGAATCTAGCGTTTCGTAGATTAAAGGTAAAGGATATCGATTCTTAACTATAGCTTAATTTAAACCTCGGTAGTTATAATAGATATAGATACTACCGCTCGGCATATAAGCGAGGATTAGAGGTACTACGGCTAAAGAAAAAGACTCTTAAATAAAGCCTTTATTAAGTATATTATTAATCTATTTCTTAATATAGCGGAGTTCCGTAGGTAATATAGGCCTATTCCTATAGAATAGAGCTTATTAACTTAGTGTATAGTAGGTTAATAAAAATAACGACGACGTATATATAAAGCTATTACTATAGGAATAAGGGATATCCGTTCTTTAGGCACGATTGCAATCTACGTAATTAAATAGATTACGTACGGGCAACGCCTATATAGATGCGTTATTAACTATACGATGCATCGATCGTATGCATTAGGGACCCCGGTAATAGCGTTACTAACTCGGCCGCCTTTGCGATAATTAAGTTATTAACTTAATCGCCCTTATAGGCATAGCCCCGACGTCGTAAGCAAGGGCTCGTAAAGGTCCGGCTTTAGGCCCTATTAATATACGCGTTTATAGCCTATATAAAGGGGCTATTCGTCGCCCCTTAGTTAATAGACATTATAAACTAATTCTAGTTAGTTTATAACCCCCTTTATTTATTTAACTAACTAACACTAATTAGTGATTAAACGATTAATTATAGATTAGTAAGGTAGAAGAGGTAGAGCCTAATCGTCGAAAGTATACGGATCTTTATCCCCCGCGGATTCTATTGCCTATACCTAGAGACGGTCCTTAATACTAAGAATAAGGAACCTACGCGAGTTAGAGCCTAAAAGCTATTATAGCTAGCTCTCGGTGACCGCCGATAAGTTCTTTCCTAGCTTTTGTTTAATCCCGTCTCGCTTCGAGAAGAAGAAGAGTTACGTTAAGCAATAGTGCGTCTATAACGTAAGATAACCTTCGTAACGACCCTTACGATCCCCTTTAATAACAATAATAGTGTGTTTTATTTAATTATACTATATCGGACCCTACCGATAACCCTAACGCTCCCGGTCCTATACTAGAAGCAACTAGGCCTAATAATAACCCCCTTCCCGGTTAGCTAATAGGCATCGGCATATTTAGGTCGTTTTAAAATAAAACTAACATTGCATTCTAAGAGATAGACGTTACCTATAACAATATAAATAAGAAGGCTATTATAACTTATATAGCCCGGTTTATTATTATTAATGCTAGCATAACTATTTATAGATATAAGCTATTCCTTAACTTTTAGGACTACTTTAACGGGTAGATAGAGGCTATATAGAACCGGGGAGATAGGTATTTTAAGAAGGCCCTTAAATCCTTCTTGCGGTCCCGTAGGATCTAGACCAGCGACTTAAACCTTAGCTTTACGGCATTATTTTTAATGCTTTAGCGCTAGTAGATTCCCCTAATTTAGCCTAAGGACGAACTACCCTTAGAATAGTTAAGGTTCTACGACAAGCGAACCCGAGAGTTTATAAGGAATACATCCGTTATAGCCCTAGCTGCCGTAACTAACCCTCCTTCCCTAATCGTCCTAAGCACGGCCCTAACGGCGCCTCTTACTGCCCTAGCCCTAGCTCCTATAGCAACCTTTACGACGGCACCGTCTACGCCTACGGCTATCCCCCCTACGCCTCTAACCGCCCCGGCAGTTATATTCGCGCTAGAACCCTCTTTTGCTTTAATAACCTTAATATATACTACCTCCGTCGATCCTAGGTTATACCCGCGAGATTAAATGCCCGGCACGTTCCTAAACCTATAGGCCCCTTTATTCTAAGATATATTAGAAACGCTAATAATACTTTACCTAACTTTGTACTAATTCTTTAGGACCCCTCCGATTAATATAACGGTAAAGGCAGCCTATACGATAGTCCCCCCTTTCGATATTCCGAACGAGGAGGTAGACGTAGACCTCCTATAAAAGTTTATTAAGTTATAGGATAAAAGTAAGAATTATATAGAAGAGCCTTATAATATTCTTAATAATAAAGTCTATATCTTTACGGACGTTTATTATATAGTTAAGGCCCGGCCCGGCTATTTCTATGCCTTCTTTCCCCGGATCCTTACCGGCCGAGCCTAGGACTACTATATCTAGTATATAGAGTAAGATAGTATATTTAGGCAAGCCTACGACTTACTAAAGGCTTACTTCGATACTAAAGTAAACTACTAGCACTATTAGGTAGATTAAAGCACTATAACTTTTAAAAAGCTACGAGTTAAGCATTTAAATAAGACCTAATAGGAAGTCCTATAGACTCTTTTTTATAAGCTATAACGATATTAACGCGCCTTAGGATTTAAGTTCGCTAGAGACCTCCCCCTTCGCACTATATTGCTTAACGCGTGCCGAAACGTCCCGGAATTTAGCTATACGCTATATAACCCCCCTAAGACTACGGAAAAGCTATTCTCTACGCTGCGTTCCTCTCTAAAGACCTATCTATCGATATAGGCCGAGAATAGCACGACCGGCATATTCGTATAATATCGTAATAAAGTGATAAATATAAGTAATAAATATAATTTATTAAGCGTATTCTATACCGACCGAAGATATACTAATAACCGCGGCAACGGCCGAAGGTTTAGCGGGAGTAGCGGATAAAGCTACCGTAGCCCTTATAGCGGCGGTAGTAGCTTTAGCAACCGCTAATAGTCGAGGAAGTGCTTTATTTATTACATAGAAGGATGCTAGTCGATAAAGCATACCCTATAAGAACGAGCTAAGTCTAAGGCTTAATACTACGCTTAATGCCTACTAACCGGCAACCCTAGCATAGGATTTAAGGCCTATCTTACTGAATATAAAGGTAATAAGTCTCTATAGGCCGCTATCGAGTAGCGTAACGATAAGGCTAATAACGACGAAGAACTAACTAAGTAGCAAGCCTCGTAAATCCTCTATTAGCAGTCCTTTAACTATTTAATTACGGGCGAAAACGTATAAGGGATAGACTAATTAAGCGTTCCGGCTACGCAATTCGTCTTCGACCGTTACTTAAAGGACCGTTTTTATAGCATCCTTATAGATACCGGAGCAGCTATAGTCTCTACGGCAGGCTAAGACTAATATCTCGCCCTATAACGAGAAGACCTTTCTATCGTGCTCGACGAGTCTACCGCCGGCTAGGCATATATTAAATTCGGCAGCGGCGAGGACATGCGTTCCTTTAGCTCCGTTGCCCTCGAGACCCTTATTAGCCGTATTACGTTCTATATGCTAGGAATAACGACCCCCTTCCTCCTCTACGTAGCTAATATAGATCGCTTAGGTATATAATTTAATAATACTACCGATACGATTATCGGTCTTAGTATTAGCGTCCCCGTTGTTTATAAATAAGGATATCTATAGTTCTTCTTTAGTAAGGAAGAGAACGCAATCGCATTTTTAACTAAAGCTAAGATGCGAACGCTCTACCGCCGATTTAGCCACCCGGCCGTTAATAGACTTTACTACCTATTAAAATAAGCAAGGCATAACGATATCTTAGTGGAAATACTTAAGGATATCTTAAAATTCTGCTATTACTGCTAGCTTTACGCGCCGGCCCCTTAGAGATTTAGGTTTATACTAAAGGATAACTAAAAATTTAATTCTAAGGTCGTCGTCGATATAATATACCTAAAGCTCGGCAGTAGCACCCGCCTAATGCTATATACGGTCGATATAGCGATATCTTTCTAAAGAGCGCGATTCCTCTAGTCTATATCTGCTAAGGATATATAGGAAATACTTAAGGCACTATAGATCGATATATACCTTAGCCCCCCTAACTTTATCCGGCATAACGCGGGCACTAACTTCGCCTTAACTAAGTTTCGCAATAAAGCTCGTATTATAGGTATTACGTATACCTAGATCCCCGTTAAGGCATATTAGTCTATAGGTAAGGTTAAAAAGTATTATAGCCCGCTCCGTCGTGCGTTTAAAATAATATACGCTAAGATCGGTAAGACAATAGCCCTTAAATCCGTCCTATAAATACCTATTAAAGCCGTAAACGATATAGTAGGACTAAACGGCCTTATCCCTACGCTCCTCGTCTTTAAAGCATACCTACGGATAACTTAGGACTCCCTACGTTTAGCAACTACGGTATAGAGAGCCGCGACTATCTAAAAGGCTATAAAAGCCTTACGGTAGCTCGCCGCCGCGCGATAAGTTAGGGATAGCCTATAAGCTCGAAACGGCCCTTTAACCCTTAATACTCTATTACTACCGCTATAGAGTAAAGTCCGCGTCTAGAGAGAGAAGCGAGGATAGTAGGGTCTATATAAGATTGCTTTTATTAACGGCTATAACGTTACTATCGAGACCGTTAAGAGCCTTATAGTCTTCCGGTCTACCTTTATATAGCCGTACTACTATAATAAGGAAGATACCCCGGATCCCCTTGCCCTCGATAATATAGATACCCTCTCTAAGGTCGATTCCTCTGCTCTAGACGAAATTCCCGAGCTAGACCCTTCCCTATCTCCGGCATAGACACTACCGGCTCCGCTATAGCCCCGTAAACGCAGACGTCCCCCGGGCTTAAGGAATAAGCTAAAGACCGTAACCTTCTATAATTAATTCCTAGTTAAGAAGGAAGAAGATATACTATAACTTTCGATTAAGCTACGCAATAACGGAGTTATTACTACTCCTAGCGCCCTTTTTAAAGAATCCGATTAACGAGAGATTAACGATCTCGTGGCCCGCGGAGTGTTTAGCTTCGAATAGTACGACGAATCTATCTATAGGTAGCACCGGCTATTTCGATCCCGAATAGTCCGGGAAGTAAAGGGTCGTAACGTTAAACTATACGAAAAGTCCCGTCTAGTAATCTAAGGCTATAGCGATATAAAGAAAAGCTCGCTTCTAACCTATTCCCCTACTATTTAACGGGTTAGCTAGCGCTTAATCCTAGTTCTTGCCCCTATCTTACTTCGCCGAGGCATAAGCTTATCTCTCCGCGATATTATATAGGCTTATCCCTAAGCTTAAATAGAGCTTAATCGTATAGTATTAGCGGCTCTTCCGATAGAGCTCTAGGGCAAGTACTTAAAAGGCACTATTATAAGAGTTATTAGACCGTTATACGGTCTTATAGAAGCCGGTGTATATTAGTGGAAAACCTACTATAAGCATTACGTTAAGAGCCTTAATATAGCTCCTTCTACCTATAACTTATGCCTTCTAATTACGAATTTAGGACCCGACGACTTTAGCCTCGTCGGAATATAGACCGATAATACCCTAATGCTCGGTTTAGACACCTTTTCGGCCTAAGAAGAAAAAGAGCTTAAGATAGCTTAATTTCGCGCTAAGCTAAAGGCTTAGATAACCTTAGGGAATGCTATAGACTTTAATAGAGCAAAACTAACGCTTTACGACGACGTTCTACTCCTATAGCAGAAGGGATAGGCCTTAAGGATCGAGGTAGTTAACTTACGGGCTCGTGATAAAGCCTAGTAGTACCTTAAGCAACGCGCTCGTACTGCGTACGTTGCCTCTATCTATTAGTCTAAGGCCTTATTCGATATCTCCGTAGCAGCCTAGGTCTAAGCCCCCGAAGAGAAGGATTATAATATCTTTAATAAGCGCCTCTAGTAGTAGATTAACTATTAATAACGTAGACTTACGTACCGACTAATTAATCTCGAGACCGCTAAGCTCGTAGTATTTATAGATAGCTTATTCGTAAATAACTAAGACCTTTTATCTTAGTTAGGCTTTATTATTACGCTCGTTAATAAGACCGAGCGTACGGATACGCACTTCCGGGTTAATAGCAATATTATCTATTAAAGCTCGACGAAGTATAAGCGAGTAACCCGTAGCGTTCTTACGAGCGAGATCTACGGTATAGTTAATAGCGTAGACCTTAGCATCTCCTTTATTATAACCCTCCGTATAGTTACGGAACGACTTTAGCTCCTACTAATCCCTTTTATTATATACACTAACTTATACTCCTTTTACGAATGCCTTATTAAACTCGGCACTACGAAGGAGAAACGCCTAATAATCGATATTATAGCGTTACGTTAGTTATATAAGCGACGAGAGATTAAGGAGATTAGGTAGATCTACGGGGAAGATAACCCCGCCGACGCTATAACGAAGGCATCGCTAAACAAGGCCCTTAAACGCCTTATTAATACAAACAGCCTCTCGATTAGGATAGAAGCCTTCGTCCTTCGCCTATAGAGACCTACGGTATTTCATTTATTCTACCCCCTTTTTTATTTATATTTATTAAATTTATTTATTAGGCCCTCTACCTAATATATCGTTCTTTCTATCTCCCCTTATTTATATTATAGGCTTGCTATATAGCAACTATAAAGAAAAGTTGCTAGTATAGGAATAAGGGATATCCGTTCTTTTAGCACGATTGCAATCTACGTAATTAAATAGATTACGTACGGGCAACGCCTATACGGATGCGTTATTAACCACACGATGCATCCATCGTATGCATTAGGGACCCTAGTAATAGCGTCACTAACTCGGCCGCCCTTACGATAATTAAGTTATTAACTTAATCGCCCTTATAGGCATAGCCCCGACGTCGCAAGCAAGGGCTCGTAAAGGTCCGGCTTTAGGCCCTATCAATATACGCGTTTATAGCCTATATAAAGGGGCTATTCGTCGCCCCTTAGTTAATAGACATTATAGACTAATTCCAACTAGTTTGCAACCCCCTTTATTTGTTTAACTAACTAATAATTACCCTATACTTCTCGTTAAACAATAAGAAAACCTACTAAAACCTAAAACGTAACTTAAAATCTCTAAGATTTCTACTATAGCTATATAATATAAAAAAGTATATAATAATTTTTAACTTATAATTTATTAAGCTATAGGTGCTTTTAAATCGACTTTTAAATACATTTTTAGGGATTTCTTATTTTCTTCCTTCTTAGCGGTAAAGAAATAAAGAATTTACGTTTCTATTATTTTAAAGTTATAATATATATCAAGTGTATTATATAAATTTCTCTATATATAATTAGAGTTATAGAATTAAGAAGAAATAAAAAGGAAGGGGAATTACTTTTAGTACTTTTCTTAAAGTTTTTACGATTTTATAAGCTTTTATAGCTATTTACGGAAATTAGATAAGATAGTATAAAAAGTATTCTAAGTACGGTACTTTTAAAGTAAAATATATAAAGAAGTAATATATTTATATAAACCTTATTATAAATAAGGGGGAATTATTAAAGAAAGTATATAAAGTACCTATTTTTAAGAAAAAAAGAGGTACTCGTAATATTAATATTTAGTTAAATATAGAGATATAAAATAGCTAGAAAACGAGTATTATTAGTTAGTTTAATAGTAAACCTATATAAAACCCTTTAGTTTATCTTATTATATTTTAGTTATTTATTATAATAGGGGTTAAAAAGATATTAAGTTTTACCTCGATTTTAAAAAACAATTTCCCTTTTTTTAATAGTCTTAGTAATATAGAAATCGCACTTATCGACGTTAAGCTAAAGGCTAGCGGCATTAAAGCGCTTAAGAACCTCCTAGACGTAGACCTAATGCTCCTCCCGTATAGTAGAGAAGATTAAGATATTATCTAAGTAAGCGGAATAAAAATCATTAAGGATATTATATAAGGCCGTATTAATAAAGCTTTAGAAGTAGGATAGCGCGTTAGAGCGACTAAAGGGTATAACGCAATACTTAAAAAGCCTATACTATATAGCGAAAGCCGTCTTTTACTTATAGCCCTCGGCGATGCGAAGGCGATTAAACGCTATAATAACGTTAATCTTAGTAAAGAACTTCGCCTTCCTAATTTAGGCAAAGGTATTATAGACTAAGGGTAAGCGGAAGCGGTTCTTAATCGTAGCCTTATTTGGGCTATAGTAATCGACGTAAAACCGGACGCCGCCGCTAGGCTTATAAGCGAGTATAATAAAGGCGGCGGTAGTAAAAGTCGAACGGCGAATAAAGCCTTTCTTAAGCTACTCGTTAATATAGGCGTAGATAATACGGTTCTCGGCTTTACTAAAGGGGTAAGGGCGGGTATAAGGGGGTTATATTCCCTCCTTAAGGTTAATCTAAGTATCGACGGCGCGGTAGGGGGCGAACTTATCGGCCTTACTTTAGAGCTATATATAGATTATATAGTAAAGCTCCTTTAAGACCTTAGCCCGAAGCTTATCGAGAGTATAAAAGACCTTATTGTATTTTAAAAAGAACTTAGCGATATTATTAGGCGAAACCTTATTAAGGAAGATTTTATTAAGGTAGTTATCGACGAAGTCGTAAAGGCGGGGGTTAAGTTAGGCTTTAGCGGCATCGGGATTAATAGACCTAAATAAAACGGCCTAATAGAGTTTCTTAGGGATCTCTTAGTCGATAAAAGGCAAAGGCTTAATAAATAAAGGTTCGGCGGCTAAGGCTTTAATCGTAGTCTAAGAAGTTATAACGGAGGGCTAGCGGTAGAATACCGTTATAGCGGCTACGTTAAGTATCCGGATAGAGAACGTAAGGTCGCCCGGAGGGATTATAAAAAGGCGGGGTCCTAACGCCTAATGCTTAGGTCGGGGAGCCGGGTAGCGGGAGCCGGTAGCCTAATATATAGGCTAAGGGTAAGGGGGGCGGACGTAACGGCGGGGTAAAGGGTATTTAAGGGGTTAGAGTTATAGCTAAGGTCGAGGTCGGTCTAGCGGGAGGAGTTTAAGTAAGTAGGTTTACCTACGTCGGGAGTATATTTAAGGGACGTCGGGAGGCCGGGAGGGAAATAAGGCAATAGGGGAATAAACTTAAGGGGATTAGAAAAGCAGACGGCACGGGCAAAAGCCTAGGGGGTAAAAGGCGAAGATAAAGCAAAAGGCTCGCCCTTATCGTTAGAGTTAGCGATAAAGGGGGCAAAAAGAGAATAAATTATTTTATAAATTAGATTCCCTTAAGGGCGGGAATATAAATAGCGGGAGCGGCCGGGAGGCTAGGGATAAGATAAGGCTAAAGGTCTAAGAGGTAAAAACCGAGGTAGAATAAAGACTAAAAGGAGAGGGAGTTATCGCGCTAGCTAATAATAAGGTCGTAGCGGCGTAGCTAAAGGAGGCCGAGAATAACCTTATAGCTAAGCTTCGTAAGGAAAGATTAGATAGACTTAATATAGGCGCCGACTTAAGCGATTAAGTAAGTGCAATAAGTAACGGCGCCGGACTTATAGTCGCCGCTATTAGCGAGAGAGAGCCGGTAAGGAAACTAAAGCTAGCGGATAGGGAGGGTAAGGCAGTAGAGCGCCGGAGGTAAGGGTAAGAGAGTCGGTAACCTCGCCCTTAACGAAGCCTTACTTAATCGCCCGGACGTTAAGCCGGGGAGGGGGCGTAAGGAGGCGCGGGGCGGGAATACCGCCGCCTTAGCCGCGACCCCGGCTAGCACCCTTCTTAAGATAGGTCTAGGCCGTATATATCGGGGTTACCGGGGCGGCGTAGTAGAGATAGAGACGGTTTTTATACCGTCGTTGCTTCTTAGCGTCTATAAGACTAGCCTAAAACGCGTCGAGGTCTATTAAGTCACTAGCGGGCGTAGAGGCGGCGGGGCTAGCGGACCCGGCAGGGGCGGCGGGGGGGGATAGTCTAAGGCTAGACGAGCCTCTTACAGGCTTAAATACGCTTATAGTTCTCCTAAAGGGCAGCGTAAAGCTTAGCCTAGCCGTAAAAGTCGTCGGTATTAGGGCTAAGGACTTAAAGAGCGGCGGCATCGGCGAGCTTATTAATAGCCTTTTAATAAAGGTGTCTAACGTAGGCGCTCTCGTTATAATCGAGGTCGGCCTATAGCTAGGTAAACCCCGGGAAGAAATCCGGCTAAAAGGTGCCCTTTATAGCTAAGGTATTAAATTCCGCCTTAGACTAAGCGCGGTAGTTCGCGGTACTAAAGATAAAAGCGAGCTTATAAGTAAGAGAGTTAAGGGACTAAAATCGCTACTACTTAAAGGGGGTATTATCGCGGATATAGTAGGGGATGCTAGCGGCGATAGAAGCGACCCGGCCGGAAAATCGGCCGGTCGTATAAACGACTTAATCCCTATCGGTAGGGAATATATAAAGGTCGGAGGCGATCTTAAGGGATATACTATCGCGCTAGACGTAGAAGGCGTCTTAGCGCTACTTCTAAGTGCCGATATCGCCGGAGAAGCGTTTAAGGTTAGCGAAGCGGGCATAGAGACTTACGGTAGGAGGGGTAAAGGCAGCCTAAAGGGCGGTAAGGTAGGCGAGGGCGGCGTTAGACTAATTAAGCTAGTCCTAAAGTCCCTTTACGTACTGCCGGTGGCCGAAGGCCTCCTTACGGGCGGTAGTAGCGGAGGTAGCGGCCTTAAGGAAACTAGACTTAAAAAAGACGAAAGACCGGGTTTAATTAGTATACCGGAGGAAATTCGTCTAAAGGTCGGCGAAGATAGACAAGGCGATAGAAGAACCCTAAAGAATAGAGGCTAGGTAAAAGAAGGCGGCGAGGGCGTTAGGCTAAGGGACGTCCTAAAGGGGAATATCTGCCGGAGGGCTAGGCAAAGGGAAGAGGGAGGGGGTAGAAATAAGAGAAGCTATCGTAGCGGCGGAGAAAAGGGAAAGAACCTATAAAGGGGCAGAAAAGGGCAGGAAAAATCTATAGGAGAGTATAAAAGAGGCGGAAAGGGGCGTAATAAGATAAAGAACGAAGGCAGACGTATAAGCGAAGCTAAAGGGACTTAAGAATCGTAAAGGCTTAGCGGAAGGGCAAAAGAAGAGTAGATTAAACTATTATAGGACGAGCTTAAGGGGGTATATAACTATTGTTAATCCACGAAGGAGCGCAGCTATAGACTAAGTCTAAGGGTCTATATATACGATAGAGAGGTTACGTAGGATGATATATAATATAACCTAATACTATAATACTATCCGCTTTAAGGTCCGTCTCTATTTCTTTAATAAAGGCGCTATTCGAAGCGTCTTCTAATAATAGGTTTAGCGGTTCCGGGACCGTATTAAATCGGTCCGGAAGTTCCTCTTCGAATAAGGTAGCAACTTCCTTAATTCCCAGGCTTCGCCTTTCTAGGCTAGTATTAAGTTCCGAGGTTTTTAGTCCGGTTAAGTCCTTTAATTCGTTATAGAGTAGAATATCTAAGGTATCGTCTTTAAAACTTAGAAGGCCTTTATTCTAGTCGATAAAAGGGTTATATTATTATAAGAAGGGTAGTCCTAGTATAATATCGTATCGTATAGATAGGATATCGAAAGGGTCTTTAAACGATAAGTTTCCGATAGAATATTCGAAAGGATTAGTTTCGTAGATAATATTCCCGTTATTATACGTAAAGGGTTTCCCTTCGGCTATATATAGCGTATAAGGCGTGGTTTTCTACCGGTAACGAAGGCGTAGATAATTTATCGTTTCTAAGGCAATATAGTTGCTTATAGATCCGCTATCTACTAAAGCGGAAAGTCTATGCCTTTAGTAGTTAATCGTAAGGGTTATCTTCTTACTAATAGTATTATCAGTAATAAGAAGATCTTAATTACTAGTAAGTAGCCCTTTTACTATTAGTAATAGAGGTTTTTTATATCCTCGGTAGTAGGGGTGCTATAACCCTATATCCCCTCCCTTAGAATAGTCTTAGGGGGATTAGGTTCTCTCTTAAACCTAGTAGACTCTCTTTCGAGCCTACTAGACTATCTTTAAGTCTATATAGATTAAGCTCTTTTTTAAGCTTTAGGGGTTGTCTTTTAAACATAGTAGAACCCGGCTCTTCTCGAATAGACTTACCGTTAAGTCTATTAGTAGTTCCCTAGGGTATAGGTTATATTATACCCTTATAATTAGTAGTCTCGAAAGGGAGACCTTATAGTTGCCGGACCCGTTCGAGTAGGTCTCGGTTAACTTAAGAAGCGAGTCCGAGGGTCTAGGAGGCGAGGATATAGACGCCTTCTAGCCTCCGGAGGGCCTCCTAGAGAGTCCGGACCTCGAAAGAAGGTTCCGGGTATAGCTCCGGCATATAACCTCCTAGACGGTCTAGTCTAGTAAGGAGGTTAAGCTTCGCGCGTTCTTTCTCTTACACGAGGTCTGCTAAGGACGTAATTTCCCTCTAAAAACCCTCGTAGGTTTCGTGCTCGTTATCTAAAAGCATTGCCTTTAGCCGGTTTGCTTTTCGTTTATAGCTTCGAAGTAAAGCTAAAGTCTCTTCGGCGATTTTAGTAAGGCAATTCGGGGGCGTATCTTCGGCGCTAGGGTAACCCTAGGCTTCTTATTCGATAACTCCTTCTAAATAGTTCGTAATAGCTAGGTATTCCGCATAGCTGCTATATTCCGGGTTAAGGGCATCGAGAAGGTCCTCGTCGTCTTCGAATTCTTAGTAGGCCGGAGGGGACTCGGAGCCGTATAGGGCAGCCGTAGCTAAGCTGCCCTCCGAGAATGCTTCGGTATTAGCGGGGCTATAAGCATTGGGTATATAGCCTCCGGTAAGATCTTCTAACTCCGGGGCCTAGCTGTAGTTATACTAGTACTAGGTTTCTCGAGGGAATTCCTAGGAGTCGTATTAGGTTGTTAGGGGTATATCGTCGTCGTCGTCCGGCTCCGGCCCGGGCTCCGGCCCGGGCTCCGGACCGTCTAAGTCCGGAGCGAACTCTACGGAGGATTCCGGGGAGTCCGGGGAGTCCGGGGGTGCTAGACCGACCCCCGCGTTATCCATAGAGTTATCTATAATCTCTCCGTCCTCTAAGTCGATTACTAGATCCTCTATTACGCTGTCCGGAGCGTCCGGACTATCCGGGCCGGCCGGGTCGTCGTCCGGGTCCGACTATCTAAATAGTTCCTCCTCTTCTTCTATAGAGGGCCTAACTAAGCTATCTAGAATAGGTGCTAATTTGTCCTTAGGATCCCTAATAGCCGTAAAACGTTTTTCGTAGTAGGGATAGGCAGAAAAGCCTATCGGATCGATATTAAAGAGCGTAGGATCGAGAGCTTCTCTTAAAGGCGGTAGAGAGAGCCTAAGAGGTCCCTGCTCTAATATATCAAGGTTTTAGAAGCCGCCGGCTTTCCTTTAGCTAGATTTTTCTTCCGGTAGCAATCTTTAGCAATATGCCCTGCCTTCTTACAAAAGAAGTAGGTAAGGCTCTTATAAATGCTATTATTTTTCGAGCTTCCTGCCGGTGCCGAATAGCTAGTTATTCCCGGGTTTAGAATAGCATCTAGGTCTATAGGATCGCCGTAATTCGTCTGTTTCCCCTTTTTCTTCGAAAAAACCTTATACCCTCCTCGGGGGTCCATCTTCTATTGCCGGCGTTTAAAAAGCCGGTCGTCGATTCTAACTGCCTAAGCTATAAACTCGACGAGGGTGTCGGGACGGTCTTTTTTAGAGATCTTATCCTTTACATCGTCTTTTAGCCCTTCGTAAAAAACCGCTATTATAGCATCGTCGTCCTATTTTAATTTCGATGTTATCTGCCTAAACGAGGCAGTATAATTAAAAGCAGAGGTTTTTTATCGTAAATACCGCAGCTTTTGCTCTACGGCTCTCTTCTCGTCACCTATACCGAAGGTCTGCTAGATCTTGGTTTTAAAAGCTTAATAACTATTAAAGATATCGTCACTAGGTTTATCCCGGTCCCCCTCTGCCTTAGTAACCCTATCCCTAAGGATAGGTTTAAACTAGGTTAAAGCTAGCCCTTTTAAGCAGCTAGCTGTAAAGAAGACCTTCGCTTTATTAATAGAGAAGGAATCCGGAAAGGAAAGAAAGAAGGCCTTTAGCTAGGTAAGAAATTCCTGCAGCTTTCCGGCTTCTCCGGTGTAAACAGCCGGCTTCGGGGTTTTAACGATTTCTCCGAACTGCCGGGGGTGGCGGAAATCCGGGACCGGGGCCGGGGCGAACCCGGCCGGGCCCGGAGGCGGCGGCGGTCCCGGGGCGGCGGTATAAGCCGGAGCCTAGCCCGTAGGCGTAGTAGTAGAAGCAGCAGCCGTAGCTACAGCCGGGCGAGCTGCCGGGCGAGCTGCCGGGCGAGAGGTTAAAGAAGTAGAAGAAGACATTCTTAAAGAAGTAGTTGTTTTTAGTGTTTTTTCTAAAAAGGGTTCTTCGAATCTAGAAAAACTAAAACAAGATCTAAGATCTAATAGATCGGAGAGATTAGAAAAAGATTAAGGGGTAAAACAAGACTAAGCAAAGATTAAACAAAGATTAAGCAACGGTCTTAAAAACACACTCCGCGGCTAAGCAAAAGGTAAGAGCTTTTATCGTGTGATAGAACGGTTAGAAGACAGAAGACAGTCGAACCGGACTAAGTCTCTAATAGTTAAAGACTAATAGAGGGCGTTATTTATCCTTAAAAGCTATAGGGGCGGAATAGTAAGCAGAGGAGCACTCGGGGTTACTTATACTAGACCGGCTAGCTAAGTCTAAGCAAGTAAGGGTAGTCGAGGCTAGAACACTAAGGGCACTACTAGAAGAGGTGTGGGTCACTTAGTAGGCAGTTGAACTAAAACTATAATAAAAGCTAAAGAAGAAAGGAAGGAAGGAGAGCCCGAGGAAGGGCGGACTAAAGTTTCTTTATATGGCTCTTCCCGTCCGTCTAGACGGTCCCGGTACGTCCCTTTCCTTCTAGCACCTTCTGCCACGTATCCCTTGCACTGCCCCGAACTAATGCGGGTCCCCGGGGCTACGTAGGGGCTGTATAGGTCGGCTGACCTTAAGAAGGCTGCCTCCCGCGTCGTTCTAGAGCCCTTATAGACTAAACTAGGTTATATAGGTCCATTTATGCACTACGTGCATAACGTTATATAGGTGGGTGATACGACATAAGTCGTATGACCTCCTTATGCGAAGGATCGGTCGAATAATCGGTCCCGAAAGCCGAGGGGGCTATATTAGGCCCATAGCTCCCGGTAGTCTAGGTGTCGGTCCCTTATGCGGGGCATTAAGCCAATCATCGGGTCTTATTAGGCAGGGGTGCTTAATAAGATCGTCTGCGTGACCGTAGCGGCGTGGTACGTCCCGTACCTAAAAAAAACAGATTACACGATATAGTGCGACGTTGTATAGAAAACAAGGCTTAAAGAGGGCCTGAAAAAGGAAGTAATCGTAGATGTAGAATAGCTCTGCCGGGCCCTACGAAAAACACGTATCTAGTAGGCTTTTTTCTGCCCTACTTAACAGCCCTACCACCTAGTGCCTTAGAGGCCTCTACGGGGGCTATTAGCCCAACATGTTCCCTAGCAACTAGCATGCCTCCGGCATGCGAACAAAACAAACAAAGAAAACAGCACTAATTTTCCCCCTCTCTCGTAATATCCTCGTTATTATTATGCCTTTGCCTTCCCTCTCTACGCTCTTAATAATAGTCTAAAGGGGTATTCCTACGGGAAACGTCCTTCTAAGCGCGCCGGCCGCATATATATCTTTAATAGGCTATCTTTATGGAATTCTAACCCCTAGGCTCCCCGAATAGGTATTCCATCTATATGCACTAATGCGTATGTTGCCCGGCCTTTTCTCTAATAAATCATAAAGGGTCCGCGCTATCGTAGAGTTAGCTTTTAAGGGTTTCCTTCTTAGGCTTTAAGAACTATATCTCTAGTTTTAAATCCCGGTTGTCGTCGTACCTCGTAGAGCTGTCGTTGCTAATCTACTTTATGATAAAATACAGCTCTTACTGCCAGTCGTCGTAAGGTTATTTCGGCCAAATGTAATATTACTAGATCGGCTAAATCCCCCCCTAATAGCTATAAGCACTTTCCTAATATAAGTGTAGCTTATTTATCGGTCTATTAGTCGTTCTAGTCCTTTATAATAGCATTGTCTTCTAACCTAAGGAGGATTTAACTTAGAGAGTATCCTAGTAACTAAATACAACAATAGTTAAGTGATTTTATAATAGTAGGGAGGGTCTTATCTTATTCTAGTTGTAATGCTCTAATGCGCCCTATGACTTCCTATAGGATCCGGTTTATAACTTTAACTAGGCCTACGCTCTTATGCGATTGTAAAGGTGCTCTTACTATCTCTACATTATGCCGTGCTATAATTGCTCCGAATTCTCTTAATCGG
Organism: Ophiocordyceps sinensis; assembly: GCA_012934285.1. Classification (NCBI taxonomy): domain Eukaryota; kingdom Fungi; phylum Ascomycota; class Sordariomycetes; order Hypocreales; family Ophiocordycipitaceae; genus Ophiocordyceps; species Ophiocordyceps sinensis. The sequence continues at coordinate 8,888,416 of JAAVMX010000004.1, read as the reverse complement.
AAGGACGAGCTTAGATCCGTATAAAAGGCTAGGGGAGATATTATTAAGGAGTTAAGCTAGCTCTTAACTTTATATAAAGCCTCTATTGCCTACGTTATACGACACTCTATTAACTAAGCGAATCTTAAGAAGTAATCTATAATAACTAGGATATGCCTTATCCCTAAAGCTAACTGCGGAAAAGGGCTAATATAGTCTATGCCAACGACTTCTAGTAGCTGCGTGATTATAATAGGCTAGTCTAGCGCCTTTGGTTTATTTGCTCTAAAGGTAGCGTATAGAAAGCAGCTCGCAATATAGTCAACGATGTCTCGTACTATCCTAGGCTAATATACGTGCGTGTGTAGTCTACGGCGAGTATAGTCTGCTCTAAAGTGTCCGCTATTATCGTAAGCCCTCCTTAATACTTCCGGGATCTCTGCTTCTAGCAGGTATCTTTGCTAAAAACTATTAGCACCGCGGTGCTAAAGCCGGCCTTTAGTCTACTTAAAGCTCTACGCTCTGCCTAAGATTCGCCTTCGTGCGTGCCGGTCTAGCGGGTCCTCTAGTATCCCCTATAGCAGATATCGTAAGATCTCTCCGAAGTCCGGGTGCATTTAGAAACGCTCCTCTAAGGTAGGATCCTCTCCTCTAGTCGATAACGCCTTTACCTCCCCTAAAGCTTATTCCCCGTCCTATCGCTATTTCTTCCGGAGTATCGTCTACTAGTCTGCGGAGAAGTAGGGGCATAGGGCTCCTTTACGTCCCTAGGGTAGCTGCAGTTGCAGTTAACGTCTAAGCTCTCTAATAAGCTCCTTAAAGCCTCCCTTACTATCCTTATAGGTATATAAGCCGGCGGCATTAACATAACCCTATAACTCTAGGCCGTCGTCGTCACACTCCTAGGAATAAAAGATAGTCCTTAATAGCCTATCTACGGCTCTATTGCGGGTCCCCTTAATATAATAGATGCAAATGTTAAGCACCTTTAACTTAGTCACCTAGCGGGCATAGATTCCCTTATAGCCTTATCCCGAAAGAAACTAGGTAAGCGGCATATAGTCGGTATAGACTATTGATAGGCTCCTACCGTAAAGGAAGTAGCGGTGCCTCCTGTAAAACTCCACGAGGGCATAAAGCTCCCTTTTGTAGGTGCTATAGTTCCTCTATATCTTTATAAATAGAAAAGAATTATATAGGATAAGGAAGTCCTAATCATCGCGGTGCTATAGTAGCGTATATCCGGCCCTAAATTTGCTCGTATCTATATAGAGCTATACTAGCAAGTTAAATAGGTAGCTATATATCGCTACGACTACTTAATACTACGCCTTAAGAATGGCAAAAGAGAGAGCTTTACTATTACCCTAACGCTAGGGCACGTTTCCTATTAGTCTATTTAACGGCCGGGCAATCTCGGCACAATTAGGGATCTATCGTCGATAAGGTCTTACTGTACTAACGAAGGACCTAACACCCGTCTAGTCTATTAGTGTTAGCTATTCCTTTAGCTTTACTGCTCTTTCTAGCTTAATAAAGACTTTACCCCTAATGCGGTAGGTTTAGCCGATCGCTATAATCTCTTCTATACCGAGCCTAACCTTCTTAAAACTTAACTTAAGTAGTGCCTATAGGAATCGAGGTAAAAGATAGGGTCGCACAAACGCCTACTGCTCCTCGAAGGTCTTATGCTTACCGAACACGTTATCGATATATATATTAACGGGGGCTATATCGCTAATAGCAGGAGGGGCTATAAGTAAGGGCTTAGCAAAGGGTATAGGGATAGGCCCTATCACAATCTTTATAAACTCGGTGATAGAGAAAGGCGCTGTTTAGGTCCTTTAGGGCATCTTTATCGGCTGTAACTGCGTAAAACCTAGTATCGCGAAGGCTAAGACGTATCGAAGTTCTAGGTCTATAGGAATGCCTAGTATCTATATTTAAGGTTAAATTAGCAGTAGGTTCCTACCCTAAGATCCGAGAGGTTGTCGTAGATCTCGGCTAATAGTAGGATCTCTATTCCCGGTAGGTCCTCCTCGATATAGCTATAGTTAATCGTTAATCGTAGTTCTACCTACGGGTTATTCTCATCTTTAACCACTAGTACCGGCTCGGCCGACTACGATAACAGCGTGCTATTCGCTATAGCTATATATTTATATATGCCTGTATTAACGCAGTCGTTTACGATCTTATTTAGCTAATACTTTTACGGCTTAGTCTAACGTCTCCTTAGGGATTCATTCTACGGCTTTACGCCTCCCTTAACGTAGGGCCTATGCGTATAAAGGTCTATTAGGGGTAGGTTATACACCGTAGTCCTATTAAGTTCCCGATAGGTAAAGAACACTCGCTATACTTCTTCCTTAAGGTCTTTTAGTACTAATAGGCCTAGCCGGATCCCTATCGTAGCAAACTAGGCTATAATAACCTCTAACGGGGTTGTCTTATTAATTAGCTTCCTCTAGACCCTTCTTTGCGTTAGGAAAGGGTATATAGAAGGTCCCTCGCTCTATAGTCCGGGCTAGTTAGCTGCATCCACGCGGTCTCTAGGGGGTAGCCTGTCTTTCGCAAAGTCTATCGGGGCCGTCGGGATTAAATCCTCCTCTATAGTACACTCATCCGTGACGTATAATAGGCCTATATAGTATATTCCTAGGCGGTATATTCTCTTAAAAGCTGCTTAGTCCTTCGGCTTCGTTAGGCGTAGTGTATGCACTAAAAGCTATAGTAAAGGCTCTATAAAGAACTAGGAGAAAGGGAGGTGTAGGGTATAGTTAAATAATAATACTGTTAATCGCACTTTAACGATATACTCGGGTCGAAGCAGGAGATCTAGTTTTCCGAAGATATAGTATATCTAGTAGAGGAAGAGTCTTCTTCCGATAAGGAATTATCCTCTAATACGGCAATAGCCTCGCGTATATCCCTTTTTCCTACGAACCTTTTTAGCAGTAATAGCGCTACTAGAGATAGCAATAGCTTCTATCGGCTACTTATAGTTATAATTAGACCTTATATCTTCTAGCGTTATTCCTTAATAGAGGGAAGTCTAATCTTAAGGGTGCTTGCTCGGATATCGAATACTACACTAATCTCGTAGAGCTACGGGAGCCTAAGCAAGATTAGGATGTCGTCCTTTAGTGTTCCTTTATAGAGGTCCGGTCGAACAATAGCTAGGATCTCCCGCCTAATCCCTTCGCAAACGATAGTGCACTTTAAGAACTCTATAATAGGGGTCCTCGATCTATTAGCGTTCGTTATTAATAGTCCTTAAAACCCGATTTCGGATAGTTGCTAGCGTAGCTAGTTATATTCTACGGTAAACTTCTGCGATATAATATTAGCTTCCGAGCCTTAGTCTGCCTAAACGGTCTGCGATAGCATAGCGATATATATAGCTTCCTGCTAAGTGCTAGCGAAGATAACTATAATAGCTACTCTAAACGTCTTCGGGGTTACTACCGCCTTTGCTAAAAACTAAGTGTTATAGAAGGGCGAAGCACACTTATATACCGCCGCGGCTATCGCCGGCATAGCTCCTTTCCTAGGTTTAGCCTATCGCACCTACTTGCGTAATAATAAATAACGAAATAGCTTAGCACCCTCCGGGCTTACTTACTAAAAGTCGGCTAGGCTAAGAGGCACTATAACCTTACGAGCTAGGTTAATCTAATCGAAGGATTTAAGCCCTTCTCTTGCCTAGATTTCCGTTAGGCTTCTCGGCTTAGCTCCCTTTTTCACCTTCGTAGCAATAGTAGTAGTAGTTGCTAGGAGGTCTACCTCTCCCTAAGGCACCTTATGCCTCCTTAGCACTTCTTTAGAATCCGTCGCTAGCTAGATAATAATAGGGACTAAGTCGCCTCCTACCTGCCTCTTTATAAGGTGCGACATAGGTGCGGCTCGTAGTCGGCTTTATAAGGTGTACGTAAGGGGCAGTAATACAATTGATATTACTAGTGGCTTTTGCTATTAGCGCGATAGCACCCCTCGTCGTCGTTATAATTGTGATATTAATTAATAGCCTCTCTCTTCGAGACCCCTTAAAGAAAGGGGCTAGGCAGCGGCTGTAAGGCAGGTGTGTCGGCGTAGGGCGCGTGGCGCATACGTACCGCAGAGGCGGCGCATCGGGGCAATGCGACGATATGTCTACGCCTTAGGTCAACGTCCACTAGGTTATTCCTGCCTACGGTTGCCGAGGCCTATAGCGCGCTGGGTTACGTGCGGGGGCACACGTGCAGCCCGGGACTAGCTGCTATTAAAGAGGGGATAAGTGTAAGGTGCGATACGGGTGCGGCTCGTAGTCGGCTTTATAAGGTATACGTAAGGGGTAGTAACACAATTGATATCACTAGTGGCTTTTGCTATTAGCGCGATAGCACCCCTCGTCGTCGTTATACTCTTCTTTATAGCATAAGGTAGGTTCGCCCCCCCCGCTAGCATTATAATCGCTAAGGCGCTTTAAATTAGGGCCGATATATCCCGGTCCTTAATATCCTCCTCGGTTATAACTCTTTAAAAGCGCTTAATTATTAATAACGCTTTTACTCTCTCCGGGTCTTAGTATTAGGCTAAGGAATCCTAAATAGCATCGGCATCGGGCTTTAATCCTATAGCGCGGGCTCTAACGGATAGTTCTTTATTAATATAGGTTTCCTCTATAAGGCTAGTAAGGATACTATAGCCATACTCGTTATCGCTATCTAAAAGGTCTTGCGATTCTATAAAATAAACCACCCTCGCACTTAGCGCGGCCTCTATAATATAGGTCTCTAGCTCCTCTTCTATATGTCTATAGTTTGCTTAGACCTTAGCTTAGGGTAGAGGTCTAGTCCCTCCTAATCCCTTAGGCAATTGTCTATTTGCCTTTTGCTACTATACTCTCTTTAGGAAACACTTCTCGCGAAGAATATCTCTCTCCTAATCCTAAAGCCTTTCTGCAAATAATATAGAATACATTAACGGGTAATAGCTATATTACCTCTATATAAAGCAGATCGGCTAATCTAGAATAAGAGAGGATCTATTTATATACTAGTTCCGGGAGTCCTTTAGCTTTAATAGTCCCGCTCGGCTTCTAAAAGGCGGCAATCCTCCTCGACTACGGCCACGCAATGCTCTTCGCTAGTTATTATATAGTCCTATAGTCCTCTCCGATCTTTCTTCCTATATTTATCTTTAAATAGGCTGCTAGTAGGTAGGCTGCTAACGAATAGGCGGTATAGGGAGCACCTTCTAAGTAGGAGCTTGCCTATAAGGCTGCTTAACCATTCGTCTAGTATTCCCCCCTATCTACTAGTATATACCCTGCCTAACGTACGGATATAGGGCGGATAGCAAAAACATAGGATCCGGTATTATTATAGCTATATATAGAGATCTTATATAGGATAAGGTCTGCCCTCGCTTACTTATATTCTCCGGCGTAAGTGCTAACTAGTAGGGATTAAAGCTATATTTATCTACAAGGACTTTCTAAGCACTCTATCTAGTCTAGCGGCGAATGTAATTAGCTATAGCAGTAACTAAGGCATTACGGGCTATTTATCGAGTATCGTTCGCCTTTACCGCGAGAATGCCTTAGGTCTTTTAGATAATTATTATCGCATTAGATAGACTATCGGCAGTAAAAGCATTCTACTCGATTAATCCTCGCTTAAGTTCGGCACTAGCTAACCCGTTAATAAAACTCTTAATAAAGTACGAGAGATAATAGCGCTTAAGAAGGGTAAGAGCCCTCTCTCTAAGTCCTAGCCGGTCTTTACCGCCGTGCTGCCTTATAAGCTTCTAGGCTCGCTTATAGTAGGCAACTAATAGTTTATCTAGTTTTTGCGAAATCGGCTGCTAGAAGTTTGTATTAATTTTATCGATAAGCGTGGCCTTAAACTAGTCTATTAACGCGGTTTCTAGTTCCTTAAGGTCTTCTAGTAAGGCATAGTCCCCCTTAGCAAGTGCCACGATGTCTCTAAGTCTATCCGAACTATCTATAAACACTACGGCATCCCTAAAGAGCCCTATATCAATTGCCTAGACTACGAGAGAGGCATTTAGCGTATTGCCGTTAAGCGCTCGGAACGTCTACTTAAGCTAGGATAGCTATCGGCTAGCGGCTCTATTACCGTTAAAATTTCTAATCTTAGGCGCTATAGGAAGCCTAAACTCGCCTCTAGCTAATATCTTAAAGAATATATAAACTAACGATTTAGGTAAAGGGTAAGCAAGATTAAGAACTTCTAATAATAAGGAAAATATAGACTTCTCTAATCTCGATAGTAATGTCGATAAGATTGTTGCCTCCTAAAGAGGAGATCGTGCCTTATAAAAGGCTGTTTTAGAAAGGTCTAGTGTGTCGGCTAGGTGTCGCGAAGAATGCGAAGAATGCGTAAGGTCCGTAATTCTAAGGGTCTTAAGAAAGCCGTGGCGGCGAATAACGCTCTACACACCATAGTCTTGCCACTAAAAACAGATCACACGATATAGTGCGACGTTACATAGAAAATAAGGCTTAAAGAGGGCCTAAAAAAGGAAGTAATCGTAGATATAGAATAGCTCTGCCGGGCCCTACGAAAAACACGTATCTAGTGGGCTTTTTTCTGCCCTACTTAACAGCCCTGCCACCTAGTGCCTTAGAGGCCTCTACGGGGGCTGTTAGCCTAACACCTAAGGAAGCTAAGTCCTAAAGGACTTAGGTTCGCAAAAGGGGTGTGTCTTAGGCTGGAAAGGGGTATAACCGGATAATAGGTAAGTCCGTGGCGAATATCTTTATGCTAAGTCATAAAGTACTAAGTTAAAGTACTAAATACCCCGGTACCCTCGTACTAAGTATTTCCGTACTTAAGTCCCTTAGTACTTAAGTCGTCCCGTACTTTAGAAAAAAGAAAGTAAACTAGAACCTAGATTAGTAGTTCTATAATAGCTTCGCAAGGCTTCCTCGCAAAAGCTAGACTGCTTAGTTAAGATTATCGCCTTAATATATAAGAGAGCTTAATAGAAGGAGACTTATAGTGTCGATTACGGTAGTTAGTATAACTACGGGTAGTCACTCGATCTATTAGCTTATAATATCTATCGCCGCCGTACATTAGCGCAGTAAGATCTTAAGACAAGCCTCTCTAAGCATCGTGCCCTCCTAGCTCGCGAGATAGCCTCTATTGTTAGGGACTTTACCGAAGAGTTATTCTTCCGGCAGCGGGATATATATAACGACCGTTAGAAGATTCGTGCTATGCTCCTTAGTGGCAAGACTATAACCTAGGCCTTTATTAACTACCTTTAACGCGGCGGCCTTGAGCATAAGGTTAAGTATCGCGATAGCGATAACGAGGATAACGATACTTAAAGGGTTAAGGCTATCTTCTAGATATACCCTTAGTGTAAGCAAATATAGAAGAGGTTCCTAGAAGTCTTAAGACTTAATAATATATATAGAACGAACCGCTTTAATATATACCTCTTTTAGGCTACTAGAATAACTAATTAAAAGTCCGTAGCTAACTTCGCTTTTAGCCTTATTAACATAGGGAAGGAAGAGGGATTCTAATGGCTTTATAAGCAGCTAGACGACATTCGGCAGTAAGTTAGGGCACTATAGCCGACTATAGTTATTACGGATAAGGAAAATGCCTTAAAAAACGCACTCTCGCGTATTTTTCCTACTATATAGCAATAGCTTTACGTCTACTATATTAACGCTAACATTAACGCGAGGATTAAGTTACGTTAGAAGAAGGAGCTCGGTAACGACGATACTAACGATAACGATAACGATAGTAACGATAACGATATTACTAAAGAAGACGATACTGCTGAAGAAGACGATACTGCCGAACGAGCTCGTACGTAAGAAGAGGCTAAGAACGGTATCTCGGACCTAAACCCTCCTAATATATACAGCCGGGAGAGTATTTTCGCCGCTTAGAAATTAATTATCTACGTACCTATAGAGGAAGAGTTTTAGTCGAACTAGTAGAGCCTAGATCGAACCTTCGGAGAATAATAAGGATATATCGTAAAATATATCTCGAAGGAATACATACCGTAGCGCGAGTAGTAGGCTTATTGCTATATTAGCCGGTACCGTAACTTCGGTTAAAGCGTTAATAGCCTAGTTAAGACCGCCTATAAAGATATAAAGTTATACCTAGTTATAGGCACCGGCGATCTCTTATATCTTTATAACGCATTGCTTTAGATAATTGCTAATAAAGAGCGCTACTATAAGTAGGAGGCCGCCCGGCAGCGATAGCGGCTTTAGCTTCTTTACCGTAGACAAACGTAGCTCGGCAAGCTTAACGTTTAGGTTACCTACTAAAGCGTTTACCTCCTCGCTATCTAGCACCGGCTTGCTAAGGCTACGATGCCCTTAAGCGAGGGGGAGGAAGAGCGGGAGATCTAGCCGCTACTACCTTATATAGGGCGATTGACTTAGCAATAAGGGCTTCCTTATGCCTACGTTATCTTTTAACGCCTTAAGGCGGATATTGCACTAACGAAGCTTAATGTTTACCCTCGGTAGTAGCTTAAGAAGCTATTAGTAAGGACCCCCCCCCCTTTCTCTATATAAATTATGCTAATTATTACTTCTAGGACCTCGACGAACTACTCCTTTTAATCTAAGACCTAGATATTATAGAAAAGCTTTATAGCTAGCCTCGCTTAGCGAAGAATACTAGCTAAACTATGCCTTAAGCCTTAAAGCACTTCCGAGATTAATAAGACGATAGCCCCGAGCTAGCCTTATAGCCGCGAGGAAGAGGAAGAGGAAGAGGCAAAGGCAGAGGCACTACGCTACCGCGGTCTAGTTAAGCTAGCACCCGCCGCCTTAACGTAAGCGTACGCCGTATATATACGCAATACGAGATAGACGAGTAAGACAGTTAGTATCATAGTACCACATCACATAACATAGTATATAGTGATATGCCACGTGATATATAGTCCTATATATAAACGAGCCCTTAGCCTCTATAGTTCTTCTCCTCTTTATAGAATAATAAGGTTATCTAGCTATTACCTAGTGCTATAATAGTTTGTTCTATCTCCTATTGCGCCCCGTCGCGATCCCTAGCTTTATAAACATAGTCTTAGTAGCTCTATTACCTTATCCCCTTAGTCGTCGCGACCCGAGCGTAACCTTTAAGAAATCATTCCCCTAAGCCCCTAAGCCCCTAAGAATTTTTCCCTAGCCTATAGAAACCTATATAGCCTATAGAAACTTTTTTATAGTCCCCGATAAACACCTTAGATTAGATACTCCTCCTTCCTCCTTATAGCAGATATACCTATAGCCTCTAACGCTATAGGCGACGGTCTAGAGGCCCTTGCTAAGGAGTTTATTAGTGAATTTCCTTAGATCGCCTAGGCGATTAAGAGGTTCGATAACGTAGTCTACGTCGCTAATGCGTAGGAGACCTAGGAAAACCTTTAGAGCCCGGATACCCGATATATTCTTACGTATATTAAGGAGAGTCTTTACTCGCTACGCGTAGTAGAGGCCTCTTAGGTTAACCGAAATGCTAGGTAAAAGGAACGTATAACTATACGAGATTAGCTCTTAGCTATAAAGGATTAGCTCCTAGCTATAAGGGAGCAACTTCTTAAGGCTAAGGACCTTATAATCTTAACTATAAAGATATTGCAGTCTTAGACGATAACCTTAGTATAGTCGTCCGGAAAACGAAAGACGGTAGACCCTCCGATCTTTATTAGAAAAGGGTCTACCTCCGACCGTTAACGTAAGTATAAGGCCTAGGAACTTAAGATATAGGGTATCTTCCTCCGCGATAGCATATAGTTTAACTTAGACAGCGTCCGCCTCCTTTATATTAGTAATAGGCTTAGTAAACAGGCCTACGACCTCGTTAAAGATAGGATAGCTACTATTATAGCTAACCTATCCGAGAGAGAGAAGTAGGAATAGCCTACTACGACGACGCTTCTTATAGCTTTAGGCAGGTAGTAAAAGGTTCTAGACTTAACGTAAGCCGCTAAGAACATCCTCGATAATTTCCCCTAAGGCGATAAAAACTATTAGATCTAGAAGGCAGACCTTAACGCTTATATACGTAAGGCAAGAAAGACAAAAGAATAATAAGTCGACCTCCTCCGGAAGTTTATATCGAAGGATATAAGCGATCTCGTTAAGAATATATAGACTAAGATCCCCGACACCGACTACGAGAAGTAGTTAGCGTAGATAGATATCTTTGCGAAGAATCTCGCTAACTATACTTATCGTTAGAAGCTCGAGAAGAAGGCCGCCCCCCGTTCGTAGTTCCCGCCGACGCTTATACATACCTTTACCTCGACCGCCCCGGCCTAACCTCTATACAGTAACCCTATAGACCTCGACCGGCTTTCCGATACTAAACGATAATTTAGGATCGATAATAAACTCTATATAGCTTATAGAGAGCTTAGACACTAGAAGGAGGCTTATAACTTAGCTAAGATAGCGAATCCGCTTTTAATGCCCTTACGTTAGGGTAGTCCCTAGTTTTAGGGCCGGGGCGCCCCCTCCCCTAGCTTCGGCCGAGGATCTTAGGGCACCCGCGGCGGCGGGTATAGCTAAGGCTAGCTCGTCCGTACGGCCGACTACGAATAAGGCCGTATCCTTAGGGAAGAGGATACGGATTTATAAAGCGAGCGGCCGGCGTCGAGGCTACTACTAAAAGATATACCCCTAGAATAAGTCGCTCTTAAGGGTTATATATAGGGGAGGATAAGAGGATTAAGTCGTTGCTCTTAGATAGAACGGATCTTCGGATTAATTCGTCGAATAGTAATAAAAAGTTAATCCTTCTCTATACTCGTCTCTCCTCTACGCGCAACCTTTAGTCCCCCTACTACGTTAATACGTTATCCCTCGTAGACTCTAGCTATACTACCGTAGCGTTCGCCGATCTTTACGCTATCGTACGGAAATATAACGTTAATATAAAGAAGCTCTTTAAACCTCGACCGCTTCGATTAGCCGACGGTATACCCTTAATATAGATAACGGACTACTTTATAGCCCGAGTAACTATTAGCAAGCATATAGAACTTATACTCTTCTTCGTTACGAATCTATTACCCTTTACCCCGATTATCCTAAGCATCCCCTAGCTTTAGGAATATAAACTAACTATACTTTAGAAATCTTTCTAAGTCCGCTTCGATTCCGATTACTATATAAGATACTGCCTGCCTTTAAGCATAATAGCTAAGGATAGGATAGCTTCTTAGACTCTTATTACTCCCGCGCCTAGAGGGCATTAGTTACGTCGAAAAGTATATTTTTCTAACGTTATAGAGATTTAGACTACCCTAACGTTTACCCTAAAACAAAGGGTCTTTATAATAATAGAAGACGTGCCGGAAATTTAATTTTAGTAAGAAGAGATTAATATCTTAGAAAACTAGACTATCCTACCGGGAAGTTATATATCTATAGACTTATCTACTAAGGAATATCTACCTAAGTAGGCATCGCACCCCTTAAACCTTAGCTAACCGATTCGATATCCCTTATATAGGATATAGCTATTCGCCTAGGAAACCGCCCGCTTAATATCCCCGATTAGCCCTCCGGACTCCCTTAAGACTTAAGCCTTTAAGGCTACTCCGCCGTAGACTACTTTAGTAGCTCGCCTACTCTTTATTCGTCTTACCGCCGGCCGTCGCTACGTTCCCGCCCGATAGGGCTAGACGAGACGCCCTTACCGACGTATACAATAGGAAGATTAAATACCCTTAGATATAAACGATATCCGCTATATATAAGTAGTTAACTTCGTTTAATTCTATAAATAGGATAGTATCTAGGCGATATAAATTAGTATATCTAAATTAGCTAAGCTAGTCGAGGAGGGAGAAAATCTACGACTCCTTAACGAACTCTTAGTAGGCCTAATTAAGGTCTTAGAACTATCTAAAACCTCTTTCTAACGCGTTATTACTAGGGACTATATAATAGAGGTAGCTTAAGCCGCCTTCCTTAAACGTTTTTATAATTTCCTTTAGACGAACCTCCGGGATATAGCTAATTCCGAATCTCTATTTTAGAGGGTCGACGAGGCCGATGTAGAAAAATTCCTCTAAGTAAAACCGGAAGTTATAGAGGCAGATATCCTAAAGAAACTCCTAAAAGAGTTCTAAGATAAGCTTCCTTATTTCCTTCTAAAGAATACGAACGAGCTCCCTTTATACCGCCCCTACGATTATAAGATCGAACTTACACTTAGTAAATAAGCTCTATACTATAGAAATCGGCCTATATTACCTATAGAACTCCGCTATATTAAGAAGTAGATTAACGATATACTTAATAAAGGCTTTATTCGGGAGTCTTCTTCTCTAGCCGCGGTATTATTAATCCTCGCTTATAAACTAGGCGGTAGTATCTATATCTATTATAACTACTAAGGTTTAAATTAGGTTATAGTTAAGAATCGATATCCTTTGCCTTTAATCCGCGAAACACTAGATTCTCTCTACGACGCTAAGTTTTATATAAAGCTAGACGTAATTACTATATTTAACCGTATTCGAATCGCCGAGGGTTATAAGTAGCTTATAGCATTTATTATACGCTTCGGATTGTTCGAGATGCTAGTTACCCCTTTCGGCCTTTATAACGCACCGTCGACCTTCTAAAACTATATTAATTACGTGCTTTATAATGCTCTCGATAACTTTTATATAGTATATCTTAATAACGTATTAGTCTTTTTAAAGACTAAGGCGGAATATAAGAACTACGTGCGAATGGTTATCTAACGCTTAGGCAACGTAGGGCTTTAAATTGATATTAGGAAGTTAGAGTTTTATATAACGAAGACTAAATATCTTAGACTAATTATTTCGACATCTAGCATAAGTATAGACCCCGAGAAGGTGCGTATAATCACGGCTTAGAATACCCCGACTTTAGTAAAAGAACTCTAGTAGTTCCTTAGGTTTATAAACTTCTACCGCCGTTTTATTAAGGGATACTTTAGTATTATCTCCCCGATAACTACGCTACTTCGAAAGGATTCCCGTTAGTCTTAAGGACCTAAATAAGCTACCGTATTTAAGGCCCTTAATCTTACTTTTACTATTGCCTTAGTCTTAGCCTATTTTAACTACTTAAAGAAAATAGTTATTAAAACTAACGCCTTAAATTAGGCCTTAGGAGGAGTCCTTTTATAGACTAAAGACGACGGATATCTTTACCCTATTGCGTTTTTTTTGTTAAAGCATACTGCCCTTAAGTATAACTACGAGATCTATAATAAAGAGCTATTAGCAATTGTTAAAGCGCTTAAGGAATAGCGCTTAAAACTCTAAGGGACTACCGAAGCGTTCGACGTTATTATAGACTATAAGAATCTTTAGACGTTTATATTTATAAAGCAACTTAACTAACGATAAGTACGCTAGGCCGAGTTCCTTTTTTAGTTTAACTTTATAATTATATACCGCTTAAGCAATAAGGCAATTCTCCCCGACGCTTTTAGTAGGCTCCCCGGCGATAGACTAGCTACTATAGATAACGATAGACTCCTCTATCGAAATTAAGTACCTTCGCGCGCCGGGCATACTTAAGAATAGTAGGTAGGTAACTATGTTTAGTACGTATAACGGTTATATATAGGTCTAACATCGTGTTGTAATTAGTGTAACGGTGTTACATTACGTATTACAGCGATAAACGCATATAGCTATTATAGTTATATTATAGTGACTAGCGCGTAATAGTTACACCGTGTATAATAGTCACCGTACGCGATAAAATAAGCAGTATTATATAATAGTCATTTAGTCAATAACCGTGCTAGGGGAATAACTATGTTAGGTAAGCATAATACGTATATATATATAACCGTTATACGGCTTAAAGCCCTTTTAGCCGCTTATGACCGTGTTAGCCGCTTATAACCGTGCTAGCCGCTAGTAACCGTGTTAGCCGCGTGACTGTGTTAGGTGTTAGCCGCGGGCGCGGGTACGTATCCCCTTTGCCGCTTATGTAGCGGGGTTACCTTTAGATAGTAAAATAAAGTTCGGAATTTTCAACAATTAGTAATCATCCCGCTTGGCCAAGTAGCAAGCGACGTAGATCGTAAACACGTAACCTCGTAGGTCCGGGTTCGATTCCCGGTATATAAAAATTTTTGTTCTTTGCCTCGTGCCTCGTGACCCGTGCCTATGCCTCGTAGTGCCTCGTAGCCTATAACCCGTGCCTGTGCCTCGTAGTGCCTCGTAGCCTATAATCCGTACCTATGCCTCGTAGCCTATAACCCGTACCTATACTACGTGACCTGCCGGACCCGGGCCCGGACCCGGCCCTACAGCCGGCGTCCCGTACCTAGGGCTAAGTCCTCTTTATTTAATACTTAAAATAATTATTTTTTTATAACCGTTATATTACGTATAACGGTTATATATTTAAAACCGTTTTTTAGGCTATTCTTATTACGCTTATAATACTATTTTTTACTATTATAACTATTTTAGGTATATAACGGTTAATAAGCGTATAACGGTTACGATCCTAACACTATTATAGGTCTAACAGAGTTGTAAGACACGTGGCGGGACTAACACGGTTATAGCGCGTATGACGGTCACCTAGCTACTAATAGGAACCCCGCCCGGCGCGCGAAGGTAGTTATCTTTAAAGAGAAAGTCGACCTAACTATCCTAAAAGAACTCTTAACCGATTCCTATGCCTTAAAGGAGGACCTTAACGCAGTCGCCGCCTTTAGACTAAACGTAGCTAGTAAATTACTTAATAAGCTTATCTACGAGGTATACTAATAAGATAATCTTACTTAGGATATAGTAGCGATACTCTAGAATCTATACGCCTAACGCTAGCTAAAGTATATCCGAAAGCTCTTACGTTACGATATATCCGAATATTAGTTAATTAACGGATATATCTTTTTCTACGACCGGCTCTTCGTCCCTAATACCTTAAATCTCCGCCTTAAAGTCGTTTATCGATCTTATAGCAGTAGCCTAGTAGGATACCTAAGGAGGGTAAAAACCCTTAATCTATTAAACCGAATATACTAATAGCCGAGGATTTCTTACTTTACCGCTACGTTTATTAAAGACTATACTCTCTATCTTCGGACTAAGACCCCCTACTTATCTCCCCTTAAATTCTTAAAACCCTTCGCTCTACCGGTCTAACTATAGGCCGATATATTAATTAATTATATTACGATACTCCTTAAGTATACCTAAAACGGGAAGACTTATAAGAATATACTTACGATAGTTAATAAGCTTACGAAGATAAGATATTTTATCCTTATTACTAGCCTTTTTATAAAAGAACTAATTAACTCCTTTATCTATATAGTCTATCGCTTATATAAAGCACTTAATATTATTATCTCCGACTAAGGCACTTAGTTTATCTCTAATTTTTAGCGATAGCTTAACTCTCGTTTAAGAATAACGTTAAAACTAAGCTCGGTATAGCACTTAAAGACTAACGGTTAAACCGAAATTATTAACGCTACGATAAACAAATATATTCGAACCTATATTAGCTTTACTTAAGATAACTAAGTCGACTAGCCCTTACTCGCGGAATTCGCAACGAATAATTAAATAAACGAAATAACCGGTATTTCTCCGTTCTTCGCTAACTACGGCTTTAATCCTTATCTTAGCATCGAACCTATAGGCCCCCGACCCCCGACGCTCTTATTATAGGCAAAGAAGGAATTCCTTCGCGCGGACGTAATAGCTAATTATTTCGACCGTATCCTTATTTAGCTTTAAGCTCTTACATAAGCCTTATAATAGAAATATAAAGATAATGCTAATATAAAGCGGGATAAAGGCTTTCTCTTCCGACCTTATAATATAGTTATAGTTTTATTAGAGAATATAACTACTAATCGCCTAAAGAAAAAATAAGATAATAAATAGGACGGTCCTTATCTTATTCTTAAGGTCTACCGTAGCGCTATAGTTATCGACCTCCTAAAGTATATTTAAGTCAATAAGTCTTTCTATACGTCTAAGGTACGGCTTTAGACAACGGAAATAATACTAGGCTAGGCATAGATTAATCGAGAGGAACGACGTAACGTCGTAGGCCGTATCGCGGAACGCGATAATAACGGCAATATCGAAGAAATATAGGAATTTAAGAAGATCCTTAACGTATATAATAACGAAGCCTTAACCCTAACTTATCTAATTAAATAGAAACATTACTAAGAACCGACCTAGTAGCCTAAAGATAACCTAAGAGGTTGCCCTAAAGCTATTTAACGCTTCTATAGATATAACCTAGATAAGCCGGGCCCTTTAGATTAGACCCGCCTATAAAAGATTCCTTTATTATATACGGATTTCTAGCGAAAATAATATTTCTTAGCGATTTAAAGACTAAATCGTCTTTAGAGGGGGAGTACTATTATACTACTATATTATATAATATAGTATATAGTAATATACTACGTAATATATAGTCCTATATATAAACGAGCCCTTAGCCTCTATAGTTCTTCTCCTCTTTATAGAATAATAAGGTTATCTAGCTATTACCTAGTGCTATAACATAGGGCAATATTAGCGTAGTCTAGGGTTAACCCGCATTTATATAAGTACGTACCTATTAGGGTCTTATACCGTAATAAATGCCTACCTTAAAGAGATATACTACGCCCTCGTAGTGCTCGCGGATCGATAGGAAGCGATCTAAGCGATAGGAGATAAGGCGTAGAGTATAGACACGAGAACGAAAGACGTAACAACGGTCGAGTAGAGATAAAGCGCGTAAGGAAAAGGCGAAGGCCGTATTAGACGACCGGCATAAAGTAGGTAGACCGTCGTAGTAAGATAGCGGGCGATGAAGGCGAGAAACCGTATTAAACGGCTAACGTAAAGCAGGCGGGGTACTATAGTAAAAGGCGAGTATTAGGCGGCGAACGCCGAACGAATAGAGAGCTTAAAAGGACTAGATAGATAAGGCGAGACGCGGTAATAGATAAGGCGAGACACGGAAAGACGAGTATAAAGCCGTATTATATAGCTAAAATAAAAATAAAAACGCTAAGATAGACGAGCCGTATTAAACGGCTACGGAAAGACGAGTGTAAAGCCGTATTATATAGCTAAAATAGAAAGGAAAAACGCCGAGAGGGCGAGACTAAGAGAATAAAGGATAAGCCCGGCTAGGCGGGGGTAGGGCCGGTAGCGCTAAAGGCCTTATCGCTAAGGACCTCGTCGCCGGCGATAACAATAGGGGCTACGGCGAATGCTCCTAAGGATACCGTACGTTATATCCCGGTAGTAGATAGACGCGCGTAAGGGCGCGGATTATCCGACGAGCAATATACGGCCTAATCTTCTTAAGAAAGGGCTGCGAGCACTACCGTATTATAGATAAAGACGCCGCGCGGGTTAGCGGCGGATAGCTCGCCGGCGCGCGCGATCTATAGGCTGCTATAGCGGCTAATAAGGAACGGTATTAGCGTTACACAAATAGTAACGCACGTATCGCCTACGAGTGGGGGGCTTGCTAGGACCGATAGGTCTAAGGCGAATCCGTTACCAATTTGCTATATCTAGCATATAGCGGCGAATTCCGCCGCCGCTGCCCTACTAGCTAGGATTGCTAAGGCGGTAGACGCGGGGATATAGGCGGCGAGGGCGCTATCGTCGATTAGTATAGTCGGTATATTAAAGTAGATAAGCAAAAAGCTCGGCAGCCCGGCTATAGTAGCGAATGCCGGTAAAGTAAGGTTATCGCCGATTTAGCATTAGATATAGGCAAAAAGGCTCGCTAAAATAATAGCAATAGCGGTATTCCCGTAAAGTAGTATAAAGGTACTTAAGTAAATAACGACGGCGGATATAATAGCGTCGTGCGTTAGGATCTTATGCTCGACGATCTATAAGCGTAGAGGTATTAGCGGGATAGACGTAGCGATAAGAGTAAAGCGGGCTATATTATCGTAGCGACGAGAATAGAGCGTGCTATAGGAAACCGCGAAGATATCGTCGGGTAATGCATCTCGTCGGTCGCGCGGCGAGTCGTTAGCGTCGGCCGGGGAGGAACGAAAGGCGCCGGCTAGTATGCCGGGCGTGCGTTAGACGTGCCGTTTAAAAAGCGGAGCCGCGGGCGTCGCTAGAGTCCTAAAAGCGGCGAAGGCCGCCTCGGCCGCGGTTATATACGCGGTAATAGCCCCGGCGTGCTAAACGACGCGGAGGATAGCTTAGATTTCCGTAGCTTCGGCCGGGGAGAGGGCTCCGGCTATAGCCGCGGCGAGGGCGTCGGCTAGCGTTAAGGCAAGCTAAGCTATACTAAGGGCGTTTCCTATAAGGTCGTCCGTTACGTAAAAGATATTCCCTATAAATCCTTTAAGTATTATAGGTAAAGGGGGTAAAGCCGCGTCGGGAAGAAAGCGCCCCGCCGGGTCGCGATAAGGGCGAGTAAGCGTAAGGCGCGCTATTAGCGTAGACTAATAGCCGTCTAAGGAAGATACGATAGGGATAGCTAAGCAATAGGGACGCTTTAGGGTAAAGGTAAAGGCCTTAAGAAGGTCGGGGTTTAGGAAGTATCGGCCGTCGACTGCCTTACCGGATAGGCAATTATATCCTTCCTTCGTAATAGCGTCGATAAAATCCTAGTAAAGAGTAAAGTTCGCGTTTTTCTACGCTATAAAGGACGCGGCGGTATTCTTAAGCGATTAAAGAAGATAGGGCTCGCTGCCGTAGATTTATATAGCGTGCCTAAATCCGGGTAAAGTAAGGCGGGGAGGTTAGCGGGCGACCTAGTCGCTAAAGAGGGCACGAAATACCGGGTCGTAGGATAAAACGCAACTATTAGGGATAGGAGGAACCGCGAAGGACTATATAAGGCCGCGGTAAGAAGTAGCGAGCTAAGAGCGTCTAACGACGAGCGAAGAGAAGGAAGCTCGATAGGGCGCGGCGGTAGGGGAAAACAAAAAGAAATTTAAAACAAAAGCGCGGAATAGGCAAGATAGCTAACGGTTAACCGCCGAAGATCGGTAGTTAACGCGGTAATACTCGCGGCGAGCCGGTAAAGACGTTTACGAGCAACGCCCTATAAGTTATAAGGATTTCTCCTTAGGCTAAGGGGGCTTATATATAGCGAGGGCCGGCGCGCGCTGCTTTTTAGTTTAAGTAATCCTTATAGCGAGCAACATATATTACGTATAGAACTCGTCGATAATATCCTACTAGGCGAAGTCTAGGGCGGGAACCTAGGAATTATAACTATTAGGCTATCTTTTCTAAGTAATTAAGAACTCTTCGCGTACCGCGTCGCGACCGTATTTACGCTTACGTATATCGAGGATATAGTCGACTTCCTAGTAATCGGTGTCCGGTTTACGGCCGGGGCGGGAGTTAGGTGCATCCGCCGGCTTAAGCTAGGCTACGGATACTATAGGGTAAATATTTATAGAGTTATCTATATCGAGGCGGTACGCTAGGTAGCCGATCCGCTTTATAACTAGGAAGGGGCTTATACGCCGCTCCTTAAGGTTAGCGATACGTCCGTCGGCGATAGAGGAGCCTTTACTAAGCTAAAGCTAGGCCTAGTCGCCGGGTTTAAACTCGAGCTTACGGTGCTTTACGTTATATCGCTGCTTTATAGCGGCCTAAGCGTAGGCGAGAGATACGCGGGCCTACTCTTAGAGAACCTATCGGTCGCTAGCGCCGGCTTATTCGCTAAGGAAACGCAAGCTATCGTCTATACGTTAGCCGGTAATAAGCTCGCTTAGAGAAGTCTAGATAACGGCGGAGAAGGAGTTATTAAGCGAGAACTATAGAGGTAGGAGGGCTTTAACCTAGCGCTTATTAGGGAAGTCGGCGGTAAAGAATTATAGGGCGATTTCGACCGTCTAGTTCTAGCGCTTAGAGAGGCCGTCGGTCTAAAAGTGCTATACGGTAGAGACTAAGAGCTTAGATCTAAAGGCTTTCTATAATATACGCTAGAAGTCGGATATAAACTTAAGGTCGTAGTCTAAGATAATCTGCTTAGGAATCCCCTAATTATAGCGAATAAGCTTATAGTATAAGGTCTATGCCTAGTCGTCTACGGTAAATTAATCATAGCCTAAAAGCAAAAGGTATATCTTAGAGAATTTATCGGTAACCGTAAGTAGAGTATTAAAGTATTCGCCTATAAGCGTCTTCTACGGAAGACCCTTAGAGGGGACGTTAAGCAACCCTATAACGAAATCTATAGCGACTATATAGAAAAGGACGCTCGGCGTGCGGATAGGGACTAGTTCGCCGGCGGGCTTAAGCCGGTTCGACTAATCCCTTTTATATATATCGTATTTCGCGACGAAATCGTCGATTTAACGAGAAAGCTAACTAATTATAAAGCTAGAGGAGAGTTCCTCCTATATATAGCGCCTACCGGCGTAGAACTTCCGCTAGTATTCGTCTTCGATTATCGGTTCGACGTACGCCTTAGGGATATAAAGGCGTCGCCGTCCGTCGGTCTCTTTAAGGTAGAAGAGGCCGTCGAAGATAAAGAACGTAAGCCCTTCCTTAAAGCCGTTAGGGCGGAGCTAATCGATAATTTAGGACTATCGGGGATTGTTTATATATCCCGCCTTAATTTCCTAGCGGAGCGCTAGAGTTATAATAGCCTTAGTAACTAGGTAAACCTTATTAATAGGGGCCTTATCTTCCTATATCCGATCGAGCTCGCCGGGCTTATCGGGAGGGGTCTCCGTCGTTAGCAGCCGAGAAAGCGAGTCGGCTAAGACGTTTTTAGCGCTAGGAATATAATAAACCTTAAGCAGGAACTAGCTAAGGTGCTAGGATATAAAGATAAGGCGGTTGCTGCTCTTTATGCTAGTCGTAAATAGTAATTGCTATTTAACGATCGCGTATATAGCGGCGTAGTCGGTAAGCACTATAATTTTCGGCTCCGTCGTAGAGATAAGGTAAGACCGAAGCTTACGATAGGCCTAGACGAGGTATCCTACTTTAAGCTCCGTAGGCTAGTATTAAGGCTCGCCTCCCTAAAGCTAGCGGCTAAGGTAAATAATAGGCCGAATGCTTATATAAGGGGGGCCTTACGCTAGGTTCTACGTTATACCGGGAGCGATATAAAAAAGCACGATTCTAAAACCGTTATAATTAGCGTCGAGCTAGATAAATAGCTAGCTCTTTAGGTTAAAGTAGTAGAGTTTAGCGTCGGCGGTAAGGGCGTCGGTAATATCGTAAAATGCCCGGAGCTCCTCCGGCGTTAGATCGAACTTAGCATTCGCGGTAAAACGGGCTTAGGCTTGCCTAAAGGGTAGCTTCCCTTCGTTTCGAGCGGACTTAAGCTCGTCTGTTTTACGTCGCTATAGCGGTTCGATATACTATAAGAAGTAGGCGACTATGTATCGTAATTAATTAACTAAGCCGATCTATTTCTTAAGGGCTTATAAGGTATTAAGAAACGCGATAGAGCGTAATACGCAGACCCTCTCGTCTATATTTATAAAGCTAATGCCGTCGACTTATAAGCTAAGCAGCTAGACGGAAGGGTACCTAAGGAAGGACTTTAGCGCGGATAGGGCGAGGTTATAGTCGGCGAATAGCTAGAAGATTACCGTAAGGTAGGCGAGGTGCTTTTTAGCGGAATCGGAGAAGATAATAATATCGTCGATATACGCGGCCGTATAATCTATATAGTCCCGGAGGATCTAGTCTATAAATCGCTAGACGTATATAAAGGAGTTTTTATATCCTATTAGTGCTATTATAGGGCGTTCTAGCTCTCGGTAGGAAACTATCGTAAAGCGTTCGCGATAGTAGAGATAGACGAAGAACTAGAAGAAGAAGGATCGGGCGTTAACGGCGGAGATAAATCGTTTTCCCTACAGCTTTTAGATTATATCGGCCTAAAGCGGCATAAGGTAACTATCGGGTATAGCTACGTTATTAAGCATGCGTAAGTCGACGACTATTCGGGGGTTTTCCTTACCGTTAACGGTCGGCTATACGACGAAGACCGGGGAGGCGAAGGGGGTCGCTTCTATAGCCTATTCTATTCGGCCTTTTCGGTATAGCTTTTCGTATGTCTCGTCGATATATTCCCTATCCCGTTAGTTTAAGGGGTATATACGAGACGCGATCTTTTTTTAGTGCTAATTATCGGCGAGCGGGATCTTTATATAGTAATCTAGGTAGACCTTAATAGTGCTTTAGTCGGTCTAAAGTAAGGGGAATTTATCGGCTAACTGCTTAATTTTCTTAGTAAACTTAAGGTCGGTAGCGTAGACCTTTACTCCGTCCTTCGACTTAATCTCTAAAAACGAGGTTTCGCGCTTAATGCCGAGCTTAAGATGCTAGTTAAGGCCGCTATCCTATAGGGGTAGTTTCCCGTCGAGGATATCTAGCGCTTTAGCTAACTCTAAGTCGTCTTAGTCTTTAGAGGATTCTAAAGCGGACTAGCCGTCCGGGGACGAATTAGGGATTATAGCATACGTGCCGATGTTTATAAACTAGATTTAATCGTAAAGGTTAACGACGGTTTTAATTTATTGCCTTTTACGAATCCTTATCGTACGACTACCGGTATTTACCGTAACTAGGGATTAGCATTTAGAAAATAGGCTATAGGCGTGCTCTATCTTTATTAGGAAAAACATTAGGTCTTTATTAGCGGGAAGGTCCTTAATATTAACCGGAAGACTTACGGTTATATCGGGCGGAATATAGATATCCGCTATATTATAGACGGTTCTACGGACTTAAGGTCCGCCCCGTTCTAAACGAGCGTCGACGGATAAGTTACCGTAGGCTTTAATAATTACGTAGCTCGATAAGTTTATAACGTCTACCTAATGCGGGATACTCTAGGATTAGCTAAGCAATAACCTAGTCGGCTGCTTAAGGTTAATCTAAGCGCTAATTCGTATAGCGCCGACTATAAGGTCGCTGTTAATCTTACCGGGGATATATATATTAAAGTCGGCCTATCCCTCTATAGTAGCGCTGCCGATTCCGGTAAAAGGGCGTTTTTTAGTAAAGTCGATTAAGACGTTATTAAAGTTAGCGAGGAAGTTTAGATAAACGTAACTACGATTAGCGCTAGTATCGACGTATACTTTATGCTAATCGGTAGGCCTATCTTTACCGTATGCTATAATACAGGCGTACGTGAAGGATAGCCTATCTAAGGAGTCGGCGGGTCTTAACGGTGTGGCTTATACAATTAGTATATCGCCGATCGGGGTAAGGATAACGCGAGGCCCTATAGGCAAAGGATCGTCTATAGTAAAGTTAATATAGTCGGGCTCGTCCTCCTCGTCTACGTCTATAAGGTCTAGCTCGCCGCTCGGTATTAGGTCGTCTTCGTAGGCATAAAGAATCTAGTTAATAACGCGCTAGGGTAGGTAAGCTCCTCCGCCGTCGGTTGCTCTAGCTTCGATCTCCTAAGCGAGGTTAATAACGATAGGGTTATCTCTAAAACCGTTTATAGGTTTAGTCGTAGGCGGGTCCTTAGGCTTAGACTAAGGTCGAAGCGCGGGCGTTATTACTAAAGCGGGAGGGACTCGTGCGGCTAGTATCGGCGTCTTCCTAGGGTTAGTAGCGTTAGGCTTATTTAAACGCTAACCGCTTGCTCCGGTACTATACTCGGATCGCGGTACGGAATTAGATCGTAGCGATCCTTATATATTGCGTTAGCCGTAGTTCGGCCGCTAACCTCCGGCGGATTATTAGGGTTTCGCGGCTAGCTTATTAGCTAGCCTGCCCTAAGATCCGGCTATAACCTTAGTCTTAAGCTAGGGAATCGTCCGTTCGTATTCTATAACCTAATTATCGAGGTCGTCGGCTCCTATAGGCCGTCTAAAGGATTCTTAAAGCAAGGTATCGAGCCGCTCATAGACTATTATAGTAAGGTGCTAATCGGTGTATAAGGCTGCTTTAGCCTTCCGCTTTAAGCGCGATATCTATCCGCGAAAGTCGGTACCGCTAATAATATCCTCGATAGAAAAGTATTCCTTCTAAAGCGCTTATGCTACGACTTTAGGCCGGGTAGCGAAGCGAGTCCTAAGCTTCTAGCACTATGCCCTATAGCCTAGGCCTAGGGTATAGAGCAATAACCGGTCTAACTCCGAGAGGTCTCCGGAGTACTATTCGATCGCGGTTCCTCTAAGGAGGCTAGGGACTAAGGCGGCTAATTCGTCGGCGTACTTAGTCCTACGGATAGCAACCTTCTTCAGGGCGTCGATAAATCTCTTAACGCTTCGGTACGTAATAGTCTTCTCGGTCTCTTAAAGGGTATCGAATAAAGCGTCGAATTAACTAGCCGGATTAAAAAATCCGATATCTTTAGCTTAGATCTAAGGTGTAGGCTTATTCGGCATACGATCGCTAGCGCCGTTCGGTTATCCTATAGGGTAAGATATCCCTATCTATAGACGGTCTAGCAGCCGGGCGAGTATATCTTCGGTTATTATAACTAGCGTAGGCATCGTTCCGGTCTATAGAGCTAGCGCTTAGGCCGGGCTTAACGCTAGGGCGGGGCTAGGTTAGGACTCCGCGGATCTATAGGAGCTACCGGCCGGCGGGTCGAGGTTAAGTTCTATCCTATACGGGCGTCCGTTAGGGTAATACCGTAGCTTATTAATACGACGGAAGAGCGCGTCTTAGTATTATCTTCTAAAGGAGGAGTTAAAACTAGCGATTTCCTATTAGATTAGCCGGGTATCTCTTCGCTAGCTATTTAAGAACTTAATAAAAAGTTCGCCGTATAACCTTCGTAGATACGATCCGTCGAAAGGGTATTAGGAGTAGTTAGCGTAAAAGCTTCGTACCGCTTAGGCTTCTTTAGTCTAGGTGTCTGCTTCCTCCTAAAGATCCCGGAGAAGTCCTTTAGTAAAGAACTAATTGGCTTCCTAGAGTTAGCTATATAGTAAGCGTGAGTTTTCTTCCTTAGAAGATATCCTCTAGCATATAGTACTCGATCGGCATAAGTCTATGCTTCCTCTCTTCTTAGCACCGTAAGGCTTTAAACTCGCGGCGCTCCTAAAGTTAGTTTAGAATTAAGGAAAGGGAATTACTACTATTTATTATATAATAGACTAATATAATTAGTGCACTATAGGGTTATCGAAAGGATAGGATACTACTAGCCGTAATAAGGCTTAGGAAGGGAGTTAAGCCGGCTAATAGTTCTACTAGAGACGGACTAACTACCGGTTGCGAGGGATAGTATAGTATAAGGTAGGTTTTTAACTATTAAATAATACAGAAAATAATTACTTATCCCTTCTATTCTTAGGCCGGGGAAGATGCCTGTTATATGCCTATATTGCCATCCGGGTTTTTACCGTAAAATCCCGGTGTATTACCGTAGCTTCCTTAGGGAATCTCCCTAACAATGCCTAATCGCGTATTACCGTATATACGCGATCTTCTCCCTATATATGCTTTAACGCGGTGATTTCCCCCTATTATACGCTTTACGTGTTATAGTAAAATCCTTATAATACGCGTCGCGAGATAGCCGTAGAGTCGTAGCGTAATGCCGGGGTTAACCTATACTAGATTTCACCGTAATATTATCGTGCTATAACCGTAAAATGCCTATGAAATACCTATGAAATATAGTAGGGCAATATTAGCGTAGTCTAGGGTTAACCCGCATCTATGTAGGTACGTACCTATTAGAGTCCTATACCGTAATAGAGGGGCTAGGAATCTTATCTTTAAGTTCCTAAATAGTAAACAATAGTATACCTTAAAAAACTGCCTTTATATACCTAAAATTAGCATTAATATAATTAGCCAATTAGCTATAATAAATATATACGCTCTTATAGGCCTAGACCCTATATCCCTCCTTAATAGAAATCTTAATAAACTAATAACCGGTTTTATTAAAAACGGACTTCACTATATCCCGTTAGATATAAAGAAAATACGTTTTCTAATTAAAAACAAAATATATAATATATAATATAGCCTGAAAGAAACAATAGATAACGCTATACTTTAAGATACTATACTAACTAATATAATAAAACCCCCTAAAATAAAAAAGAAAATAGACCTCGTTCTTTAGCATAAACGGCTTGGCTATCTTAGCTATAAAACCCTATACCGATATCTTCGTAGACTATTCCTAGATATATCCGTAGACTAAAAAGATATTATAGCTATAAAGCAATGCGAAGCTTATATATAAGCTAAACATATAGATAAAAAAAGAAAACCTCTTTAAAACGACGATATCTCTTTCTAGATAAAATAAACGTTAATATCTAAGGTCCTATAAAAGTCCTTATATACGATAAATTTAGATACTTTATATGATTTCTAGATACCTACTCTAAGTACTTAAGAATATACCTTATAAAAGATAAAGCCGAAAGCCTACCTAAGTTCTTAGAATTTCAAATAGAGCTTAAGTGTTGGTAGAGATCACACGTGAGATATCACATTAGGTCTTCTAGTTGGTATTTAAGTGTGTTGTCTTCTGCCTAGCTAGAAAGGGGGGGAAAGGGGCCCCCTTTATAGGTCCTTTAAAGAACCTAACCCGGGCCTGCCGGGCTCCTAATAGAGCCCTATTAGGAGCACGTGACCCAGCCGCTGACGCTGTCATCCGAGTTATGATAAGGCTGCTGCCGGGGTTATAATAGGGCTAATGACGCTGCTATCGGGACCGTCGGGGTTATGACTTATAACCCTTTTCCTCGTGGTATTTATCCTATATTCCTATATTCCCACACTAGCAGTTTTTCTTTAAAGCTTCTTCTTTAAAGCTTGCAATAACTAATTAAATAAAAGAACGCGTATTAGGCCGAATTCCCTAATGAATATAAAAGATAAATATAAATGAGATAATGTAAGATTAGCGGAGGTCTAGGCTCGCGAGGCTGCTATTGTTAGTTGTTACGCGAAGCTATGGGCGCTCTGCTAAATCTCGGAACAAAAGGAGTATAGTCGTTAGCCGGGGCGTCTGCCGAATGACTAATGAAAAGGAAGTCTGTATGCGCTTCGTGTGGTGATATCCTTCGTTAAGGTATCGGACGAGTGCGCTGCGAGACTTCGTGGATTTTGCAGTGACGGCTTTCTGCTAGGGGGTTAAGGGAAGCGTCTGTGTAGGCGGCTTCGTAGGTGTCGAGGGAGCTGCTTCGAGAGCTGCGTTTAAGAGCTGCTTCGAGGCTTGCTTTGCTCGACGGGGTGATTTGCAGTAACTGTATTGCTGCTAGGGGCTTGTTGGTGAAGCGTCTGTTCGTTCGGCGGCTTCGTGGGTTTAAAGCGTCTGTTAGGGCGGCTTCGTGGGTTCGCTTTAGAGGCAGCTGGAAGAGCTGCTGCTGCGAGAATTGATGGGAGAGCCGAATCGGGGAGTCGCAAAGAGGCCGGCATCGGGGCCTCGAGTCGTTAATCAAATAGTGCGACGGGGTTGTTTGTCTGCCACGTCAGCGGCTACGGCGATAGTCGGGCTCGTTAGTGTCATTGTAGATGACTGGTTTTATCGCGAGGGTCTTCGCAATAATTGTCGTAACGGTCTAAAAAAATGAATCTCTTAGCAGGTAAAACTAGCGGTATTTCTTTTCTTTCTTCTCGTCCTTACGGTCCGAAGAGAACTCCTATAGGTAAGACTAGCGGTGTTCTTCTTCTTCTCGTAAATGCGTTGCTAACGCGCTTCCTATCGACGTTTACTCTTCCTGCATTTAAGCGAGAACGGGATTAATAGGAAGCTTAAAAGGTCTATTTGCCGTAAAGCTAACACAAATAGTCCTTATTCTTAGCATAGATGACCTTCTCTTTAGTATACGCAATAGAACCTTAAGGGTAAAGATGCGTAGAAACAGCGTCCGTAAGGAATAAAGATTCTACTATACTTTCGAAGGTCGAGATCTGCCTCTTCTGCCTTACTATTCTATAATTAAATCTATTCAATTACTAATTAGTGTTAGTAGGGATCACACGTAAGATATCTTATTAGGTCTTCTAGTTGGTATTTAAGTGTGTTGTCTTCTGCCTAGCTAGAAAGGGGGGGGAAAGGGGCCCCCTTTATAGGTCCTTTAAAGAACCTAACCCAGGCGTGCCGGGCTCCTAACAGAGCCCTATTAGGAGCACGTGACCTAGCCGCTGACGCTGTCATCCGAGTTATGACAAGGCTGCTGCCGGGGTTATAACGGGGCTAATAACGCTGCTATTAGGACCGTCGGGGTTATAACTATTAACGTTATGCGACGTTAGGGGCCATATAGGGCATTAACCCGGGCCTAGACCACAGGGATGCAACAGGCTATTACGTCCCTAACGAGCCTGTTATATAACCCCCTTAGCTAAGGACGGCAGGTGGGTATTCCGTTGTATTATAACTGCGGTTAGTGCGGGCTAGGGGCCCTGTTTAAGAGGCTCCGGTACCTATATACACCTCCGTTAGTCCTATAGTTAGGTAGCTGCATGCATCTTTGTGTCTACGAGTTTAGACCTCCTTTCTTTACTCTTCTGCTGTGATATTTATACAGCTGATTTCCTGTATTTAAGAGTTATAAGCCCGGCCGTATAAGCTAGGTCTCTTTCGCTTAAATAACGCTAAATTAAAGCTATCGATATCGCATTTTTTCACAACCGTATTAGGCTCTAACCTTAGTGTTATTACGAAGAGCTAGCTTTAAAGAAGGAATAAAACAATACATAGTTATCCCTCGTAACGACGAGGTAAAAAGAACGAATATAGCGATATCTACATCCGGAGAGGTAAGTATCGTAACGCTTAAGGAAAGCCTTAAATAGACCCCTTAGATTCGGGCTATTAAGGGCTAGGCGAAGATCCACTACATTTAGGAATATATCGACCTAGCAGGATCCGAATTGCTTAAAGAGCCTATTAAGATCAGCTAGGAAGAGTTTAAACGCAACCTTAGGGAACGATCTTAGAGAGGGGACCTTACGGACGTTGAATTTAATAATAAGACTATTAACTATAACAATCGGCTTAATAATGCGACGATAGAGTTCCGTTTTAAGCAGGATATCTATAACTCAGCCGTTGGCCTATTTAAGACCCGGGAAAAGGCTATAATTCGCATCGAAGAGCTAATTAGTAAGTCAATTAGTAAGGCTCTTAAGGAAGAGACCCTCGTATAGACCTTACCTTAAAGCAGGATCTAGGAACTTAAATAGAAGGTCCTGCCTTTAGAGGAGGAGGAAAAGACCCTCGTAGATAACCGGTATTATTAGATTATCGGCAAAAAGGGGAATTAAGACTAGAAGGCGTAGGCCGATTAACTTAATTAAGTGATTGTCGACTCTAGGGACCTAAAAGTCACGACTTTAAATGATATTAAGATCTAATAGGATTTTCTTCGGGCTATAGAGGAATTCGACCTTAGTTAGGCCTCGAATAAGAGATTAAATAATGCCTTCTATAAACGACTTAAGGGCGTCGTTAGGTTAACTCCGAACCCCTTAAGGAACCTTATCGCGGAATTTAAACGTAAGGTATCTCTTCGGGAGAAATCTAAACCTTGGGTCAATTAGACCGCTCTAGCGTCGAAAGGGCGAACGAGGTGCCTATACGATACACACCGGAATATAAGGGCTGATTAGTAGGAAAGCTGCTTCTCGTTCCGAGCAATATTTAAGAAGGATGCCCCTAAAGGATAGGACGTTCGAGATATATTAAGGGCCAACATTAACAAATAGCTTTAGGATAACCCGGAAGGTAAAAAGAAGGCTATAGTATAGAAACCCTCGGGGGTAGGTAAGGCAGACAACACGATTACGGTCCCGAATAGCGGCAACGGCAATAAGCAGGCGAATGTGGTTTCTCGCATTAATACGATATTATAAGTTAACCTTACTTATATTAAGGATAAACCTCTTAGAGATAAGGTTATCTATAATTTAAGGGCGAGTGTATATATATTTAATAACATTAGGTGGTTTAATAAGAAGACGTTTACCTAAGGGTCGTAGGAAGAGGTCCGCGTTAGTGAAACCGCGCTTATAGTCTAGGGGGTAGGATCCGCAGTTATCCTACTCTTAGGGGGCAAGAAGCTCCTACTCGAAAATAGCTACTATATCCTTAAGATGCCGACAAGCGTCTTTTCCGTTCAATAAGGGATTAAGGCTTAGGTTTATTAGAACTAGCACGATAATACGCTATTCTATAAGCCGACGGGCGAGCAGCTTACTTAGCTTAAGGAATTCGAGGACTAATACGTTATTGCGAGCTTGCCGGATGCCCCGGGAACTGTTTTTACGACGAGTCGACGACCTAAGCTACCTTCGAATAAGGATCTCGCGGACCTTTAGCACAGGCGCCTAGGGCACATAGGGCCGGAGGCTATAGGGCTACTAGTTAATAAGTCCGTGGGTATAAAGCTTTATAGACCCGCAACCTATAAATGCGAGGTGTGTGCTACGGAAAAGGCGAAACGATAAGTCTCCTAAGACCTACTAACGTTAAGGCCGTAAGGGGTAGGGGTTTAATTCAGCTTTAACCTCTATGCTAGCCCGGAAGTAAGTGCCGCGGGATTTAAATACTACGCTTTGTTTACCTATATAACAACTAGCATAAGGTTCTTCTACGCTATTAAGCAGAAAACCGAGGTCCGGGACGTCTTTAAGAAGCTAATTGCGAAGCTCGCTACGCGCTACGGGATTTAAATAATTATCTTAGTCACTAACGGAGAGAAGGCCCTAATCACTAAGGAGATTAAGTAGTATACGGATAGACTTAGCCTATAGCTCTTTGTGTTAGCCCCTTTAACGCCGACTTAGAATAGATATACGGAGCGATTAGGGGCTATTGTAAAGGAAAGAGCTAGACTAATAAGTCCCGACTTATAGATCCCTAACACGCTCTAGACCGAGACCTATCGAACGGCTATCTACTTACTAAACCTAACGCCCTTTATAAGGGTCGACAAGACGGGAAGGAGTCCCTATAAGCGATATTAGCAGTACATAAGGGACTATAACCCCTTATATAGCTATATTAAGGAGATCCGACCGACAATCACGCATTTACGCGTGCATAGATGTATAGTATACCTAATAACAACGGATGCCCTCGAATACATTAAATCTTATAAGTCCCTCTCGTAGACCGCGTAGAGGGCATATATTAGATATCTAGTTAGGTATAAATCTACTAACTAGTTCGTTATTTAGGTCCCTTCCCTAGGACAGACGAAGCTTTTAACCTCTTCGAATGTTTAATTTAATAAGGATATTATATACGATCTAAGGAGGGAAGAAGGTGCGCAGGCTCTATATACCTATACTTATAATGTCCTCCGATAGATAAACGCAATTAATATGCCCGAAGATAATAAGGGCGATAAAGAGGGGGCCTACTAGTACCCTCGGACCGATAAGACCACCCGGCTGCGATTTACGGCGGCTGAATTTATGCCGGCATTTAATTATAGGAGGCAGAATAAAGGGGTAACACCCCTAACGATAGAGGGTCTATACGTCTCGCCTCTATAGACTGGCAAGGTAGTCTCCTTTAATGCCGCGATACCACCCGATCTTAGGGGTAGGGATCCTACGACACTAAGAACAGTAACACTAGGACCTACGGAGGAGCTAATTGGCCTTAGGACGCCTTTATCGGAAGTCTCGGGGATGCCTCTTTCTCTAGGGGGTAAAACGACCGATTCGATAGCCGGGATAACGGCTAATAGACCCGACCTTAATAGCCGACCTCGCATAGAGGAGCTTTTAGACATAGAGGAAGACGTGCCGGCTTCGTCGAAGCCGTTATATAAGGAGCTAGATACGTCTTAGGGTATAAACCCTAGCAATATCGTTAAGGGGAAGAGAAAGAGAACTTAAAAGACCCTATTATTAACAATATCATTAGGAAGGCTTTAACCTATAGACTATACATCGAGGATATGCCTCTTATGCCTACCTCCTATAAGATAGCGATAGCCTCCCCCTATAAGACCTAGTGGCTTAGAGGAATAACCTACGAAATTAAGGATTAGGAGAAACTTCTAACCTAGGTTAAGACCCTAAAATCTAAGGCTAAGAAGAAGGGAGAACCCCTAATTCCGATAAGATAGGTCTACGCCTATAAATGCGATCTATAGGGATATATGGTTTGATTTAAGGCCCGTCTAGTTGTTCGAGGAGATCGCTAACCGGAAGATAACGAGGATACGTATGCGGCGACCCTTCGAGCGAGGACCTTTGGGCTGCTAATAGCCCTACTATGTCTTAAGGACATAGAGTCCGCGTAGTATAACGTTAAGACGGCCTTTCTAAACACGATACTGCGATTTATAGTCTACTATAAGCTTCCACCCGGATACGTAGAACTAGGCTTATACATACGGCTTCTACGAGGGCTATACGGCCTAAGGATCGCCCCGAAGCTCTAGTATAAGGACCTTACCGGCTTCTTTAAGTCTTTAGGCGCGGAGACCCTAATTAAGGACGCCTATATAATAGTCTATAAGGGAGTGATTATCTTCTTCTTCGTAGACGATATCGCGATAATATATCCGAAGGAGCGGAAGGATGACTAGCTAGAACTCTATAAGGCCCTTATAGCAAAATACACCGTTAACTTTATAAGGGAACTACGTTAGTTCTTAGGGATTAAGATAATCCGGGATAGACCTAATAGGAAGTTATGGCTTTCTTAGGCATCTTATATCTCTAAGATAGCGAAGAAGTTTTATATAGACGACGATTCGGGCTTTAGCGCGCCTAAGATCCTCCTAACGACGGATGAGCTAATTCCCTATAAGGAAAAGGCGAGCAACGAAGAGGTCTATTACTTTCTTTCTTTAGTAGGCACGATCCTACATCCGGCGATTTACACTAAGGCGGACGCGGCGTTCCCGGCGGCACGGCTGGCCTAGTTTAGCTATAACCCGGGTCTACGATACCTTCGAGAGGCAAAGAGGTGCCTAGCGTACTTATACACTACGCGGGACCGTTGCATCTATTTTAAAGCGACTAACGAGATAAGGAGGTTTCTCTATGCGTTAGACTCCTCGTTCGCAGACGACCCTACGTCGAGGAAGTTATTATAGGGGTATATATTCTTATTTCTCGGCGGACCCGTAGATTAGAAAGCCACTAAGCAGGCTACGGTCACGACCTTATCTACCGAAGCGGAGCTCCTAGCTTTATTAAAGACCGCTAAAGACAAATGCAATTTGCTCGACTTATTAAGGAGCTTAGGATTTAAGTAGAGGGCACTACGGAGCTATAGTGTAATAACCTTTAGACGATTGAGCTATTGACTAAGCTAAGTGCTCGACTTAAAACGAATTTAAAGCATATCGACATCCATCGACATTAGCTTCGTTAGGAGGTATAGGAAGACCGGCTCTAGGTTAGGTAGATTAAGTCCACCGAGAACCCGGCGGACGGTATAACTAAGGCCCTCCCTTTGTAGAAGCACGAAGACTTCGTAAAGCAGCTCGGCATAAGGGACCGCCCCGAGGACTTCGATAGGAAGGACTAGGACGGCGCGGATAGGACCCTCTAGGGTGTGTTTTTATAGTTTATGCGAATTTAGCCCCCTATCTAACATTAGGGGTGGTATAACGGATATAGGCCGTTCCGACTAATTCGAACGAGCTATTTCATTTAATCATTATATTGTTTTTGCGTTGCTATAGTCTCTATAAGGACTATAGTAAGGGGGTGTGTTAACGTTATACGACGTTAGGGGCTACACGGGGCATTGACCCGGGCCTAGACCATAGGGATGTAACAGGCTATTACGTCCCTAACGAGCCTGTTATATAACCCCCTTAGCTAAGGACGGCAGGTAGGTATTCCGTTGTATTATAACTGCGGTTAGTGCGGGCTAGGGGCTCTATTTAAGAGGCTCCGGTACCTATATATACCTCCGTTTGTCCTATAGTCAGGTAGCTGCATGCATCTTTATGTCTACGAGTTTAGACCTCCTTTCTTTACTCTTCTGCTATAATATTCATGCAGCTGATTTCCTGCATTTAAGAATAACTTATAACCCTTTTCCTCGTAGTGTTTATGCTATATTCCCACATTCCTACATTAAGAATAATAAAGATAAGACAAAGACAAAAGAGGTCTTCTTAGACAATGCAAAAGAATTCATCTATAATATTAAACTATATGCTTTTAAAAACGGAATAAAATATAACTTAAGTCTACTATATACCCCTTACTTAAACGGTAGAATAGAACGTATAAATAGAATAATACTTAATAAAGTTAGGTCTATGCTTTATATAGCTAAGCTACCTAAATACCTTTAGGGAGAAGCTATCCTAGCAGCTATATATATATACAACCGATCTCCCTATACTGCCCTAGGGTATATATGCCCTCTTAAAAAGAAAGAAGATAGAGCCCTTACTATAGAAGATATAGATAAGATCCGTGTCTTTAGAAGTATTATATACTATAAAAACAAAACACCTAGTGATAAGCTAGACGTACGAGCCTATAAAGGAATTATAATAGGCTATAAAGATATAGTATATAAAATATACGACTATAGCAGAAAGAAGGTTATTATCTTAAAAGATATAACTATACTAGAAATCAACTTCTTAAAAGACAATAAAACCTTTAATTTTAATACTATACCTTCTATAAATAAAATACTAGATAATTATCTATATATAAGAACTTCTATACTAGATATAAATCCTAAAATATACAATCCTAGAATAATCCCTATAAAATACCCGATAATATATCCGAGGATAATATTCCTAACTGTATAGTATAGGACAATAATAATAAGGATTAAAGAATTTAAGTTAAAATACCTAAGAAGCTAGCTAAATTCTATAACGACTACTAAGAATACCTAATATATCTACTAATAAATAACGATAATATAACCCTTCTATCTGCTTTAGAAGGTTATAATTCTATAGAACTAAAAACCTATAAGCAAGCTATAAAAAGCGCCGAAGCTTTATATTAGGATAAAGACATAGTAGCAGAAATACAGCAGCTTATAGATAATAATACTTAGGAAATAACCGAGCTACCCGAAAACCGGGAAGCCCTCGGAAGCCGATAGGTCTATAGAGTTAAAAAGGATAATAAAAACTAAGTAAAGAAGTTTAAAGCTCGACTTATAGCTTTAGGCTATAAGCAAATATACGGCTTAGACTATATTAAAACCTTCTCTACTATAGTAAGACCTAAGTCTATAAGGCTCCTACTACTATAGGCTATCGCTAATAACTAAAAAGTACTTTAGTTTAATATAAAAAAAATTCCTTTCTTTATGCGGATAGAGATATAGAAACGTATATATAGATACCCGAAGCTTTTCTAGATATAATACTATACGTATGGTTTATCTAGCATAAAAATACAAAATATAAAGGCATAACTTACTTTAATTACTTAAATAAAAACAAGACGAAGAAGCTCGTAGCGAAATTAAGAAAAGCACTATACGGCTTAAAATAAAGTCCTTTACTCTAGTATAACCTATTAAAAAGCGTACTTAACGAGCTTGGTTTTTACTGCCTTCTAATAGACGAAGGAGTGTTAATAAATAGCACACTACGAATAGGCATAGCTATTTATATAGATAATCTCCTCTTCTATAGACCTATAGAGCGTGTAATAACCTAAGGAATAGATTAAATAAATAAGACCCTACCGATCGAATCGCTAGGGGAAGTTAGAGACTTCTTAGGATTATCTATATAAATAAATAGAGATATAAAGGAATTACATATATCCTAAGCAACCTATATAAGAAATAAAACAAAGGAATTTAAAAAAGAGAATATAGAAACCTTAAATACACCTACTACTAAGGGGGCTAAATTAAATAAATTAGGAATAAAGAACGCCTCTAAAAAAGACATACTCTTATACTAAATGCAAATAGGCTCCTTACTCTTTTTAGCCTTATTTATAAGGCCTGATATCCTCTTCGCAGTAATATCCTACGTAAGATTTTCTTCTTAACCCGACTCCTCGCATTTTAAAGCCCTTAATGTTATATAGAAATACCTAAACAAATTCCTTAACCTATGCTTATACTATAACTACAATATATAAATACGAGATTTTCATTTTATAGCCTATACGGACTCCGATTAGGCTAGTGACCTTATAGACCGGCGATCGGTCTTTAGATACTGTTTCTTTATACGCAATAATCTTATAAGCTGGTTATATTAAAAGCAAAAATCAATATTACTATCTACTTGCGAAGTGGAGTTTATAGGCCTTAGAAAGGCTAATAAAGAGGCCTTATATCTATATAGCTATCTAAATAGCATCGCAAAAGAGTTATCTATACCTATATCTAATAAAGTCCCTCTAATATTTTCCGATAGTTAATTAGCGCTAAAAATAGCAAATAACCCGGAAGTATATAAACTCCGGAAATAGATCGGCCTTACCTATAATTTTACCCGCAATAGTGTTTTACTAGGCGAAATAGAAGTATTCTATATAAAATCTGCTAATAATATCTCTAATATATTTACAAAAGAATTAAGGCGTATGTTATTTAATAAATTTCGAGACCTCTTAGGTCTTAAAAAGAATCCTATATATAAAGATAAATAGAGGTTTTTAGCTGCTCTTTCTTATGCTTTCTTCTAGCTTTCCTCTATATACCCTTTAGTTTTTCCCTATATATAGGTTTACTAAGCGGACTAATTGTAAGAGAGCGAGCTTAGGGGGGGTATATAATTGTTATTAATCTACGAAGGGACACAGCTATAGACTAGATCTAAATGTCTATATATACGATATAGAGGTCACGTAGGATAATATATAATATAACCTAATACTATGATAGTATATCCCCCTTAAATCGGCGTTCGACTCGAACGCTTAAACGGGTTAATAGGCTAATAAAAACGAAGGAAATCTATGTTAATCGGCCCTAGAAGCGGGCCTAATATAAAACGAGAGAGAAATAGAAAGAAACAAAAGGCAAAACTAAGAAACTAATATATGCCGTCGTAACGTAAACTATATTAATAAATTATACTTATTATTACTTAGGCGAAGGGGAAGATATAAGGAAGGCCGTATAAAAGGCCGGTTTAAGCTTAGTCGGGTTAAGGGCGTAAAAAGCCTTAAGGTCGTCCTAGCAGCCGTTAAGGCAGGAGGAGTCCTCTTACGTAGGGGGGCTATAACGCTATTAAACGCGATACTTAATCTTCCCGGAGGCGTACTAGCGTTACGCAAGGATAAAAGAAAACTCCTACTCGAGGTACGCGTTATCGCTATCGTCGTCGCTAGGGTAAAGGAGAACGCCGTTATTAGCGGGCCGGACGTTAAGCTCCGACTAGCCGGGCAAAGAGGGCTCTTAGGTCTTAGTAAGGAGGGAGTAATAAAAAATAAGGTAAAAGCGGCTGCCCTTAGGGAGGCGAAGAAGATACGCTATCTTATATACCTTAAGGGCCTTATATAGGCCCTCCCGCTTATAGTCGAGCTTCTTTATAGGGCGGAGGGTCTAGATCTAGCGGGTGCTAAGGAATACTATATCGCCGGGCTAATACGCTAGGGCGGGAGTCCGCCGGGCGTCCGCGTAGCGAGCCTAAGTGGCTTAAGCATCCTCGATCGCATCGCGGAGGAAGTTAGAGATACGCTAAAGGCGGGAAGCGAGCGCGTTACCGCGGAGGTATTCCTTCCGCTGCTAGGGGGTTATACTAGGCGGGGGGGGGCTAAAGGGCTCGGTGCTAAGCTTTAGGTAGAAGCTATAGTTAGCGAAGAAAGGGGAGAGGCCGGTAGATTTAGAGACTTTATTATTAGCAGTAAACTTAGCGAGGGGGAGGAGGTCGACTTAATCGTCTTAAAGGTAGGTAGTATAATAACGGAGGTAAACCTCTATCTAAGCGTTCGCGATTTCGGTCTAACCGTCGGTTTAAGGGTAGTAGGCGGAGCTAAGGTAGAGACGGTAACTAAGGCGACGATTAAGCTACTACTAGAAAGCCGAAATAAACTAAGTGCTACGGTCGCTAATAATAGAGGCTAAGGTACTATAGAGGGACTAAACGCGGGAAATAAACGCGTTAATAACGTCCTTAACGGTTATTAAGGGAGTTAAGACGTAGTAGCGTATCTTCGTAAGGCGGTTAACGATAATAAGGATATTAGAAAATTCGACGCTATTATAACGGCAGATAGGGAGATCGGTAATAAAATCGACGGATATATCGGTCTATAGGGCGAAGGGAATACTTAAGGGCTAGAGTAGGCCTTAAGGGGAGGAACGAGGGGATTTAGCGCGTAGGCATATATAATAGTTCCGCACGAAACTAGAAATAGACTTATGTATACCGGGCTAGATATAGGACCGGCGGTAGAGGCTAGCGGTCTTCGTACGTCTAAGGTAGCCGGCAAGGGGGGAGGTATAAACGCGGACGAGGATCTAAAGAATTAAGGCGTCGTTAGGGGGAACGAAGAGCCGGCCTTAGAAATAGAACTAGCCCTAGACCTTAGAGAGAGCGGTCTTAGGGATCGAGCGGAGGGTAGCGCGAAGGGGGTAAGGCTAGTAGGGCTAAAGGGACTAAAGAGCTATGTAAATAGCGGAGATAAGCGGGGAGGAGGAATAAGCCCGATCGATAAGGTTATCGATCGGCTTAAAGTCGTCGAGGGCGTAAAGGTCGAGGCAGTCGGAATTATATTTATAAATTATATTTATAAACGAATCGGACTCCTTAACGGTATCGGGGGCGGTAGTAGTATTAAGGTAGAGGCAGGCATTAACCTTAGACTTAGGGAGGATAACCTAATATCAATAGTTAATCCTCTCGTCGGCTCGGTCGGTAAGGGAGAGAGGGCGGGAGCTAGGCAGGCGGCTAAGGGCGTTAGGGAGAATAGCTTAAGAGCTAGGCTAAAAGACAATCTTAAAATTAAAACGACTAAGGAATTCGGCCTAGCGGGCCTATCGCTAGTTAAAGAGCTTCGTAGTTATAAAATACTAAAGATTCTTATAGTCTAAGGCTATCTTAAACTTAGGCAGGCCCTTAAGCTTAAAGCGCTACTCCTTAAGAGATTTTACAATCGCGAGGAGTTCCTTATCGTAGATCTCGTAATTATACTCTTAAGCGGAGTGCTTTAACGAGAAGAAAGCAACCGGATAGTAACGACTATCGTCGAGGAGCTATATTAGTATACCCCTAGCGGCCTAATCGGAAGTATCTATCTAGACTACGGTCTTACGATAAGGGTCGAAGTATGCGAGGACTAAGGCGGTAGTAAAGGCGTGCTTAAGGGCTTTAAAGGCGTAGGCGTAGGCGGGAGACTAGATCTAAGAGGTAGAGTTCTTAGTAAGGGCGTTTACAAGGTTCGTAAGCTTAGAAAAGCCGCGAATAAAACGCCGATAAAAATTAGCGAATCTTAAGAAGCGCTAGAGGTCTTTAATAAAGGAGGGGGCAGGCTAGTCTAAGACCGCATAAACCTTATTAAGGTCTATGCGAATGCCTTTATCCGAGATAATTAGGCCGAGGTACTTAGTCTTAGTAACGTAGAAGTTATACTTATCTACGTTAAGCTAAAGGCCGGCGGCATTAAGGCGCTTAAGAACTACGTTAACGTAGGCCTAATGCTCCTCCTATATCTCTAAGAAGATTAAGACGTTATCTAAATAGGTAAAGCAGAACTTATTAAGGATACCGTAAAGGGCTATATTAATAAAACTCTAAAAGTAAGATAGGGCGGCGGTAAGGCTAAAGGGGGTAATATAATACTTAAAAAGCCTATACTATATAGCGAACGCGGTCTTTTACTTATATCCCTCGGTAATGCGAAGGCGATTAAACGCCGCGATAACGTCGATTTTAGTAAAAAACTTCGCCTTTTAGATATAGGCGAGAGTATTATAGATAAAGGGCAAAGGGAAACGGTTTTTAATCGTAGCCTTATTTAGGCCGCGATAGTTAACGCAAAAATAGACGCCCCCGCTTAGCTTACGGGCGAGTATAATAAAGGCAGTAGCGGGGGAGGTAGAACGGCGGATAAAGCCCTTCTTAAGCTATTCGTTAACGTACGCGCGGACGATCCGGTTTTCGGCTTCGCTAAAGGGGCGAGGGCGGGTATAAGGAGGTTATATCCCCTCTTTAAGGTTAATTTAAGTATTAACGGTACGGTAAAGGGCGAGCTTATCGGCCTCGCTCTTAAGCTATATATAGATTATATAGTAGAGCTCCTTAAGGACCTTAGCCTAAAGCTCGTCGAGCGTATAAGGGACCTTCTCTTACTTCTTAAAGAACTTAGCGATATCGTCGGGGGAGATCTTATTAAGGCAGATCTTATCGAGGTAGTCGTCGATAAAGTCATAAAGGTAGGGGTTAAAGCAGGCTTTCGCATCCTCGGCATCTATATATTTAGTTAAAACGGCCTAATAGAAGTCCTTAAGGATATCTTAGTCGATAGGTAGCGGGGGCTTAGTAGGCAAAGGCTTAGCGGTAAGGGCCTTAATCGAAGTCTAAGAGGTCTAGACTCTAGGCTATTAGTAGAATATTACTATCGCGTCGACGTTAAGCATCCGGACGTTAAACGCTAAATCGTCGGGGGACGAGAAGTAGAAGGGCTAAGGTCCGATAGTCTTATGACTTAGCCGTAATATAGGGCGGCGGTAGCTAGCGGTCTTATAGACGAGATAAGGGCGGAGAGGTCGAACGTAGCGGTAAGGGTAGAGGGTAGCCGGGGAGTTAGAGTCGTAGCCGGAGTTAGAGTTAGCGTCGTTAACCTAGCGGGAGGAGTCCGGATAGGCGGGTTTACCCGCGTTAAGAGCATCCTCGAAAAACGCAGAGAGGGAGGGGCTAAAGGACGGGGGAATAAACTTAAGAACGTCGCTAAAGCGGACGGAACGGATAAAGGCCGGAAGATAGGCTAAGGCCGTACGGGCGGGAATAAGGATTATAGCGGTAGGAATAAGGATTCTAGCGGTAGGGGGTTCGCCTTCGTCGTCCGAGTCTTTAATAGAGGGGGCAGTAGGGGGTTCGCCCTTATCGTTAGAGTCTTCGATAGAGGGAGCGGGGGGAAAACAAATTATATTTATTAATTATATTCCCTCCGAAATAGGGGCGGGGGGAGCTAGGACGGGGCGGGCAGGGCGGGTAAGGGTAGCCGAAAGGCCCGGGATAAAGTAAGGCTAATAGTCTAAGAGGCAGGAGGCTAGACAAAAGGGGGACTAAAAGGAAAAGGAGTTACCGCGCTAGCTAATAATAGGGTCGTGCTAGCGTAGCTAAGGGAGGCTAAGAATAACCTTATAGCTAAGCTTCGTAAGAAAGAAGCAGATAGACTTAGTATAAGCGCTAATCCGGGAGACCGAAAAAGCGCAATAAGTAACGGAGCCGGACTCGTAGTCGCTACTATCGGCGAGAGAAAGCCGGCGTAGGAACTAGAGCTAGCGGATAGGGAGGGCAAGGCGGTGCGCGGTCTAAGCGTATATAAAGGCGTATCTAGAGTAGCCGGAGTCGACTAAAGCACTTATAACGATATCGGCGGATATAAGGGATAAAGGCATAAGCAGAGCACGCGGTTATATTCCTATAGGGAGGCAAAAATCCTCCTTAGTATCGAACGAAGCTATAAACTTAGACACTAAGAGCTCTATCACGCGATAAGGCGAGGGAGCTATATATTTCCCGAGGACGAAGAGGCGGGGAGGTCGTCTACCTCGCCCTCGATTAAGCCTTGCTTAATAGCGCGAACTTAGTAGCGGGGGGGAGGGGGTTTAAGCAGGCGTAAGGCAGACGTACCGCTACTACGGCTACGGCTACGGCTAGAGCCGGAACCGGCGCCGGGACTAGCGCTAGGGTTAGCGCCGGGATTAGCACCGATACCCTTATTAAGGCAGGTCTAGGCGGTATAGGTAGCGGTAGCCGGCTAAGCGTAGTAAAGGCAAAGACGGTTCTTAAACCGCTGTTGCTTTTTAGCGTTAGTAAGCCGGGCCCGGAATGCATTAAGCTGCATCGGGTTACCGGCAAGAGGCACGGGCGGGGCGGACGAGGCAGGGCTAGTGCGAGCGGGGTTACGAGGCGGCTAAAGCTAAGAACGGGCCTTAATACGCTGCTAGTTGTCCTAGAGCGTGGAATATATCTTAGCCTAGGCCGTAAAGTTATTATAGGCCGGGCATTCGACCTATAGAGCGGCGGCGTTAGTAAGTTCGATAGAGACCTTTAAATAAAGGTAGGCGACGCAAGCGGTGCTATTAAACGATAAGTCGGCTTAAAGCTAGGTAAACTTTAAATAGAAGTCTAGCTAAGAGATATTCTTTATCGATAAAGCGGTAAAGTCGGCCTCTAACTAAGCGTAGGTAAAATTAGCACTAAAGACTAGGCTAAGGTCGTCGGTAAGGGCTTTAATAATAGTATACTGCTAATTAGCGAAGGACTTATTATCGAGGACGTCCTAAGGAACGCTAGCGATAATAGAAGCGGCCCGGCTAGTAAGCCGGCTAGCCGCGTAAAGAATGCGGTCTTACTCTATAGGGTATAAAGCGGCGTCCTAACGGAGCTTAATAGCAAGGCCGTCGCGCTAGGTCCGGAAAGCCTCCTAACGTTGCTTTTAAGTACCGGAGTTACCGGCGAACCTCTTAGGGTCGGCGATACGGGAACGGGTAGGGGCAAAGGCGGGGGCGGGGGCAAGGGCCTAGTCCTAAGCCGCGTTGCGTTCGGTTAAGACGAGGAGAGAGGACGTAGCGTAGTTAAGCTAACGCTAAAGATCGGTAGCGTGCTTTTAGGCAACGGCTGCGTGCTCTTAAGCGACGAGCACTCCCGTATCTAACTTAACGTAAGCATTATTAAGGTAAGTAAGGGCCTCGATCTAAAGGGCGCGGAAGTCGGGAGTAGCGTTAGCCTAAATATAGGCGAACGTGCCGAATATAGGCCGTTAGGCCTAAAGAAGGGCGGCGAGGCGGGGGTAGTAAGAAACGTACTCGGTCTAGGGCTTTAGGTCGGTAGGAGCCGGCGGGGTGCCGGCCGGGGTAGCGGACGGAGGATCGGCCTCTATATAGTCGGTTATCGTAGATTATAGGGCAAAGGGTAAGAAGGGAAATCTATATAATTCGCGTTAAGACGGCGTATCTACATCGGGAAAATTCTAATAATCGAGGAAAACTTAGTCGAAAGGGGTCCGGCGAGGAGGCGGACTTACGTCGCGAAGAGGGGAGGTTAGAAAAGAAAGGGGTAAGATAGCGAGATTATTAATTAAGGGCAATAGGATAAAATAGTAGATTAAACTATAAGAGAGCGAGCTTAAAGGGGTATATAATTATTATTAATCCACGAAGGAATATAGCTATAGACTAAATCTAAATGTCTATATATATACGATATAAAGGTTACGTAGGATAATATATAATATAACCTAACACCGTAATACTAATAAAATATAGTAGAGTTTTTAATCTTTTCTCTATATAATATAGTAGAGTTATTTTTCTCTATATAATTTGTTTTTTCCTATAAATAGGGTGTTTTAAAGAGTTTTATAAATCTTAGTTAGTTATAAACGGACATATATAAAGCGCACTTCTTTTACAATAAGTACCCTTTAAGAGGGGCTATAAGGGAGTAGATATCTCCCGATTAGTTTATTCTACCGGTATATAAAGATATGCATTAGAACCGCCGTATATTATTGCATATAATAAAAGTCACCCGGCTGTATTAGCTGCCCGGATGCTTAAGATACCGAATGTCGAAGTATATAGTGTGTGTAGGGAATAATATACGTATAGTCTATAGTCGGG
This sequence comes from Ophiocordyceps sinensis, assembly GCA_012934285.1. Lineage (NCBI taxonomy): Eukaryota > Fungi > Ascomycota > Sordariomycetes > Hypocreales > Ophiocordycipitaceae > Ophiocordyceps > Ophiocordyceps sinensis. Next base: position 8,844,777 of record JAAVMX010000004.1, on the reverse strand, counting down.
CCCTAGTTAACTAAGGTCACTTATACTACCTCCTATTACTCGCGCATTTAATCACGTAATAACTAGGATAGTATACGAGGTTAGACTACATACACCTAGCATAGAACTTATAGCGCTTTCTATCCCGACAATTAGTTAAGTTATATATACCTTTATTCTAATGCAATTAGCTATATAAAGGGATCTTAGTCCGCACCTAGATAGACTATCACTAAGCAATTCCATACCCTCTTCTCTCTCTTATCTTTGTATCTTCCTCGATACTTTCTGTATTTGCCGTAATCCTCTGCCTCTAAGCTTCTCTTTAGACTCTTATTTAGTTTATAAGGGATTTACGCCCTACTCGTATAAACCGTTTTTTAAGTCGATATCCCGTATTCGCCTATATTAGGCATTTACTAGCTAATAGCACCGCTTTTACGGCTGCATTTGCTACTTCTCTTAAACCTAGGAAGATATATAAACGGGATTTACCCGCGCTTCTAAGGTTTTAGTCTAATCTTAAGACGCATCCGTATAGACCCGAGTTTAAAGCCGTTAGAAAGGTTAAATAGGACTCCTTTTACTAGCTAAAGACCTTCTTTCCTTCGCCTACCCTAAGAGCGAACGCGCTTATACGTCCTCTTCTATTAATTTAGGCATTTAATTATAAGTTTTATAAGCACGGCTACCTTAGGAAGTTTAAGTCTCGCCTTTATATACGAGGAGATCTCTAGCCGTTTAGTAGAAAGGAAACCTACGCTACTACGCTTACTATAAGAAGTTTTCGCATTATAATTGCTATTACCGCTAAGTTTAGCATAGAACCCCGCTTACTTTACGCGGTTAACGCCTTTATAAATACCGATCTAGATAAAGAAGTATATATCTACTTCTTAGACGGATTTAAGGTATTTAGTTTTATAATTCGGTTAATAAAGGCTTTATACGGGCTTTGCCGTTCGCCGCTCCTTTAGCAATAGGAACTATCCGGATCTCTTACCGAATTAGGCCTTTAGCAGAGTGTAAAGGACCTTTGCATTTTTATATCTACTACGAGCGGAATTATTACCTTCTTCTTTATAGATAATATTATTATCCTTTTCCGTAGGGAGCACCGTAAGGCTATTAACGATTTTATCTATCGCTTTAGATAAAAGTATATAGTTAGCGACCGCGGAGAGCTAACCTATTTTCTTAGGATAAGAATTATCCGGGACTATAAGCAGCGAAAGCTATAGTTATACTAAGACGTTTACCTAGATAAGATTGCTTCTAAGTTTAGTTTAATCCCTACTTCTACGGTTCTATAGCCTATTTCGACCCTTTGCTTATTCTTACTTTTAGAAAAGCTAGAGAAACACTAGGGTTAGGCTACGGATAACTAAATCTATTACTTTTAGTCTTTAGTCGGTTCCTATAATTACGCGACTATTTCTACCCGTCTTAACGCCGTAAAATCGTCGAATTCTTTAACAAAGCATATATAGAACCCGTCTACGCTTTATATTAAGCTTGCTAAAAGCTTAGTAACTTACTTATACAAATCGCGTTTCCTTACGATTAAGTTTTCGGACATAGATAAGTAAGAACTGGTTATAGCTTCCGATATAGCTTACGCCGACGACCCGGATACTCGTTATTCTTCTAAGGGCTACTTTATTAGCCTATTTAACGGTCTAATCGCGTAGAGTGCTAGGAAACAATCTATAGTTACTACTTCCTCTACCGAAGCCGAACTTCTTATAGTCTCTTCTACTACGAAAGAGCTAATTTCTATTCTTCGTTTATTTAACGATATTTCCCTATAACTAGATATTCCTATTCCTACTATTTAGTGCTATTATACCTAAACAATTCGCCTAGTTTCTGCCGAGATTCTAAAGATTTCGACCGCCTTAAAGCACGTTAAGATTTACAACTGCTAGGCCCGATAGGAATTCTTACGCAATACTTATAATATTAAATATATCCCTTCTAACTAGATAGATATAGATAGATTAACTAAGTTAATTCTACGATAACGTTTCTAGACGTTTCTTTACTAGCTTCGACTTACGGATATTTTATTTAAGATCTATAAGGAAGTCGATAATAATTCTAACTAGCCGAAAGGTATTTTCCTTCTAGCTAGGGGGGTAAATTAGCATTACCGTCTTCCCCCGTTGCTTTCTATCGGGAAATCCCCGGTTCTTCCCTAGATTCTACTATAGAATTCTATAGGCTTCTACGGGTTGTTACCCCGCACTTCTACGGCCTTCTACCGTAGAATTCTAATTCCCTTCTATAGGAATCTCTTCTTGCTTCTATAGACTTCTACCGTAGAATTCTAATTCCCTTCTATAGGAATCTCTTATTGCTTCTATAGACTTCTACCGTAGAATTCTAATTCCCTTCTACGGTCTTCTACCGTAGAATTCTAATTCCCTTCTACGGCTTCTACCGTAGAATTCGCCTACGGCTTCTACTATGGAATTCACTAGTCCTTCTAATAGATTATTACGTTATTAGTTTATTTATTTACTAACTGTATAACTATTTGTCGTACGGATACGATTTATTGTTTGCGACCGGCGCCTCTAACCGGCGATCCTGTCCGACTCTTTCATTCACCTCTTTTCCTTAGGTCTACGCGGCTGTTTTCGTCCGAGGGATTTCCCTATATATAGAGACTAGTTAGCCCTCCTTATTAGAAAAGACAAGAGCTATTATTCTTAGTGATTTGCATTATTTACAGCTTCTAATCCTTCCTTACAGGCTGTTTTAAGCCTTAGAGCCTCTCTTCCTTTTTGATTGCTATTACCTAAATGTCGAGGACCCGACTGCCTAGCGTTCGATACTAACAATAATAGCGAACCTTCCACTACGTCTTTACCTATAGTTCCTACTTCCGGGGAAATATAATTGATAGATATAATTCGTTTCCCTTTTACCCCCTCTATCGAGGATTCTAACGATAAGGGTAAGCCCCCTACCGCCTTTGCTTATTCTCCGGCCTTTATCCGCTTAATACCTATCCGTTCCGTTTGTTTAAGCGACGTTATTAAGTTTATTCTCCCCCCTTTTAGTCTTTCCTTTTCTACGTTTTTTAAGGACGTTCCTAACGCGGGTAAACCCGCTTATCTAAACTCCTCCCGCTAGGTTAATAACGCTAACTCCGATTCCGGCTATAACTCCGATAGCCCGGCTATTCTTTACCCTCGCCGCTATATTAAACCTCCTTGCCTTTATCCCGTCTAAAAGCCCGCTAGCTACCGCCGTCCGGTACCCCGGCCGAGTCGTAAGACTATTAGACCTTAGCCTTTCTGCTTTCCTTCCCCTAACGATTTAGCGTACGATTTCTAAATGCTTAACGTTAACGCTATAGTTATATTCTACCGGTAGCCTAAAGTTTAGACTTCTTAGACCTTAATTAAAAAACCTTATTGCCGAACCTTTGCCTACCGAACCTCCGCTATCTATTAACTAAGATATCCTTAAGGACTTTTATTAAGCCGTTTTAATTAAGTATATAAACGCCGTCGATACTAAAGCCTGCTTTAACCTTTAACTTTACGACTTTATCGACGACTACCTTAATAAAATCTACTTTAATTAAATCTCCCTTAACGATATCGCTAAATTCTTTAAGAAGTAGGAGAAAATCCTATATACGCTCGACGAGCTTTAGACTAAGGTCCTTAAGGAGCTTTACTATATAATTTATATATAGCTTTAAAGCAAGGCCGATAAGCTCGCCTTTTACTATAATAATAATACTTATATTAACCTTAAGGAAGGAATAACCCCTCCTTATACCCGCCTTTATCCCTTTAGTAAAGCCGAAAACCGGATCGTTTATACTTTAACGGAGGAAAGGGCATACACCCTAAAGCAAGCGTAGTAGTCGCTATACTAAGGGTTAGGAAGAATAGCAGAAATTCGTAGGGTAGTTGTGTTATAGCCTCGGCTAGTCGATTTCCGTGTAAGTTAGGATATCCTACTTAGGGAGTAATCTCTTAAATTATGTTTTTTAGGCTCCTATTTCGATTAGTCTCTTCGTATTTTCAGGATTATTTAATCATGCTAATACCGACTGGATGCGAGTGTCGTAGAAGCTTAATCGTTTGTCTTTAATAATTCATAGGTAGAAGTCCTCGAGGAGAAATCGTTAAATCTTTAAGAGGGTAAATTAAGTCAATTTAGTTGTGTTATATCAATCTTGTGTGTGTTTAAACGCTTCCTCCTTTCCCTTCCCTTTTGTACGCCTAGGTTGTGCTAGTACGTTATATAACCCTCTTTTTCCCCTTTATTAAGTAGGGGGGAGAAATGCCCCTCTAAAATACGTACGTTAATAAGCAGCTAAAGAAGGGCTTTATCCGCCGCTTTACCTCCTTTACTACCGCCCCTATTATACTTACCTATAAGCCTAATAGGGGCGTTTACTTTTATATTAACTATCGCGGCCTAAATAAGGCTATAATTAAGAACCATTTCCCTTTGCCCTTTATCTATAATACCCTCGCCTATATCTAAAAGGCGAGGTTTTTTACTAAGATCGACGTTATTGTAGCGTTTAACGGCCTTTATATTACTAAAGGATATAAGTAGAAGACCGCTTTTCCTATATAATATAGGCTTTTCGAGTATTATATTACCCCCTTTAGCCTTACCGCCGCTTTATCCTATTTCTAGAGTTTTATTAATATAGTCTCCTCGATAAACTTTACTCTGCTTATTTAAACGATATCTTAATCTTCTTAAAGACGCGAGAGGAATACTAAACCTACGTTAAGGCGGGTTTTAAGGGCCTTAACGCTACCGGCCTTTAGCTTAATATAGATAAGTATAATTTTTATATTACTAAGGCTAAGTACCTCGGCCTAATTATCTCGGATAAACGCATTTGTATAGACGTTAAAAAGTTTATATTATCCTCGATTAGCTTACCCCCTCCTTTATTAAAGACCTTTAGCGTTTCTTAGGATTCGCTAATTTTTATCGGCGTTTTATTCACGGCTTTTATAAGCTTACGAACCCTTTAAACGCCTTTACTAAGAACTATACCCTTTAGATTTAGTCCCCCGCTTACGCCTACGCCTTTAAAGCCCTTAAGCGCGTCTTTAATACTGCGTTAATCGTTATATATTTTAACCCTTATCGTAAGACCGTAGTTTAAATAGATACTTCCGACTAAGCTGCTAAAGGTATACTAATATAGCCCCTCGACGATAGTCGTTATTATCCGGTTGCTTTCTTTTCGTTTAAATACTCTGCTTAGGAGTATAACTATAAGATCTACGATAAGGAACTCCTCGCAATTATTAAATCTCTCGAGGAGTAGCGCTTTAAGCTTAAGGGCTTGCCTAAGTTAAAGATAGCCTTAGATTATAAAATTCTTTAGTATTTACATATAAAGCTCTTTAACTAACTAACGGTAGGCCCGCTAGGCCGGATTCCTTAGTCGTTTTAATTTTAAGATTATCTTTTAGCCTAGCTCTTAAGCTATTATCCCTAACGCCTTTAGCCGCTTAGTTAGCTCCCGCCCTTTCTCCCTTACCGACCGAGCCGACGAAAGGATCGACTATTGGTAGTAGGTTATCTACCTTAAGTCTAAGGTCGCTGCCTCCCTTTATCCTAATACTACTACCGCTCTTAATACTATTAAGGAGTTAAACCTTTTTATAAATATCATTTATAAATATAATTCCGACTGCCTTAATCTTTACGCCTTTAACGACTTTAAGCCGATCGACGACCTTATCGACCGGGCTTACTCCTCCTCCCCGCTTATTTCCGCTATTCGCGTAGCTCTTTAGTCCCCTTAGCTTTATTAGCCTTACCCCCTTTAAGCTCCCCTCCGTTTAATCCTTAAGAACGCTCTCTCTAAGGTCTAAGGCCGGTTCTATTTCTAAGGCCGGCTCTTCGTTCCCTTTAATAACGCTTTAATCCTTTAGAGCTTCGTCCGCGCTTATAACTCCCCCCTCGCCGGCTACCTTAGACGTATTAAGACCGCTAGCCTCTACCGCCGGTCCTATATCTAGCCCGGCATATATAAGTATATTTTAAGCTTCATGCGGAATTATTATACGTGCTTACGTGCTAAATCCCCTCGTTCTTCCCCTTAAGGCCTACTTTAGCCCTTAAGCATTCCCTTCGCCTTATAGACCGATATCTCTATAGACTTTATTATTAACCCCTTTATCTACCGCTATAATAGCGTTAAGTCCTTTTATATCCTTATTATTATCGACCGCTTTACGAAAATACGCTACTATGTCTTAATACCTTTAATAACTATTAAAGATATTATTAACGTATTTATTTCCCGCATTTAGTCCTTTTATAATACCTTAGCCTCTAACGTTAGCGACTATAGCATTTAGTTTATCTCGGCTTTCTAATAGTAGCTAAATCGCCGCTTTAGTTACTGCCTTTACCTTAGCTCCGCCTACTACCCTTAGACCGACGGTTAGACCGAGATCGCAAACCCTTAGATAAAGGTTTACTTTTATTATTATACTACCTACCTTAAGAACAATTAGGTTAACCTCCTTCCCCTCGCTAAGTTTATTATTAATAATTAAGTCTTGAAATCTACTAGCCTTTCTCTTTTCTTTAGTAACTATAGCTTTTATCTTAAGCTAAGTACTAAGCTTTTTAATCCCCCCCGCCTAATATAACCCCTTAATGCCGGAAGGAATATCTCTATAGTAACGCGCTTACTTCCTGCCTTTAGCGTATCTCTAACTTCCTTTACGATATAATTAAAGATGCTTAAGCTACTTAAGCCCTCTATACAGACGCCTAGCGGACTCCCGCCCTAGGGTATTAGCTAGGCGATATAAGTATTCCTTAGCACTCGCTAGATCTAGACCTTCCGCCTTATAAAGAAGTTCGACTATAAACGGGAGGGCTTATATAAGGTCCTTAGGGTATATAAGACGGCGTATTTTCTTCGCTTTCCTAAGGGCAGCCGCCTTTACCCTATATTCTATTACTCCCTCCTTACTAAGACCTAAGAGCCTCCTTTACTTAGCTAGTCCGAGCTTAATATCCGGCCTGCTAATAATAGTGTTCTCCTTTCCCCTAGCGACGACGATAGCGACGATATATATCTTAAGTAGGAGTTTTCTTCTATGCTTATATAACGCTAGTATACCTCCGGGAAGATTAAATATCGCGTTTAATAGCGTTATAGCTATCTTACGTAGGAGGACTCTTCCTATCTTAACGGTTATTAGGACGACCTTAAGGCCTTTTACGCCCTTAACCCGATTAAACCTAAGCCGGCCTTTTATACGGCCTTCCCTACGTCTTTACCGTCGCTTAAGTAATAATAAATATAATTTACGTTACGACGGTATACGTTGGTTTTTTAGCCTTACCCTTTATTCTCTTCCTATTTCCCTCTCGTTCTATATTAGGCCTACTTCTAGGACTAATTAATATAGATTACCTTCGTTTTTATTAGCCTATTGCCCCTTTTAGGCGTTTAAGTAGAACGCCGATTTAAGGGGGATATACTATTATAGTATTAGGTTATATTATATATCATCCTATATAACCTTTATATCGTATATATAGACCTTTAGACTTAGTCTATAGCTATGCTCCTTCGTGGATTTATAATAATCCTATACCCCCCCTAAGCTCGTTTCCTTATAGATAGGCTGCTATATATAATCAATAGGTTTAAGCCGACTAGATCTCCGCGGAAGCTATCGCGGAATTCTAAGGCCGCCCTCTAGCACGCGCTATACGTAGTAAGACTAAGGTTACCTAGCAGAAGGAACGATTAATTAAAGGAAGAATTACTAGCAAGCATAAGTATAACTTATAAGATTAGAAGGAAGAATTTAGGCAATAGGAGTATTCCTCTTTATTGCCTAATTAGGATTATATTATAACTACTATAGGCAGTAGTATTTCCTTTTTAAAGCCGGCATTCTAATATATATAAAGCATCCTCTACGCTATATACCGGGCCTAATGTAATTAACTATAGATAAGATAGTAGGGAGCTATTCCTAGCTCCCGGGGCTTACGCCTACCTAATAATATCATCCTTCTTTACATATATATTTACCTTGCCTAGTGTATTACTACGGTTAGTGCGGGCTAAGAGCCTTATTTAAGAGGCTCCGGTACCTATATATACCTCCGTTTATCCTATAGCTAGGTAGTAGCATACATCTTTATATTTTCCCCCTTTCTATCTTACTTCTAATATAAGGGTTATAATGCTATTAGCTATCCTAACTTCGATAGTATATAATAATAATGCTTGTTATACCCGAAAAAGAGCTGCCTTATGACCTTATTTAAGGGGTCTCTTATCTTAACTTCCCGTCCGTAATCCCGCACGTAATTCTATATATAATTCCTTTACCCGTAGATCTAATATACCCCTTTAGCTTCGATCGTATTGCGAGGGAAGCTAGACTAAAGAGCTTAAATAGCTTAAATCCGGGGTCCTTTGCTAATATTTAATCTATTTATTAGGGCGGCTTCTAGTATTCTTCCGGGTCCTCCTTACGACCGTAATAGTAATTACAACTCGGTATATTATGCCTTTAGGCTGCCGTATGCGCCTTTAGCGGTAGCAATACGCCTTATTCCTTCTATTCCTATAACGGGGTTGTTTTAAGTAGGCATAGAGGAGGTCCTTAAAAGAGGTAGAATAATACTACGAGAGGAGAAAGGAAGAGAAGTACGGGCGCAGCCTTTAAGGCTATAGAGTTACCTAAATATAGGTTATCTAGTCACGTGCACTAGATTGTATAATAGGGGTTAAAACCCCTTATATTAGACCCTACCCCGCTAAGGCCCCTAATATATAATACCTACCTAATACCGTACCCCGATATAGAGAGCAAACATCGCGTACGGCCTACGTACTAGAAAATGCGGAAAACAACGCTCCTCGAAGCTCCCTTAACGCAACGAATGTTAGCTAGGCCGTTATTAGCTTATAAGAACGGGGGCAAGCTGCTTGCTAAGAATAACTAAAGGACTACTTCGAGTAGGGCCGGTTTTTCCTTTCCGGCTCGTGCGCTTCGCACGCTTAAGTGCTCTTAGGGACTCGCTCTATAGCGATGACTTTATCTCTAAGCGCTACTATACCCGCTATTACCCGTTGTTCTTCCTGCATAAGGCTATACGGGCTCCGTCCGTTCTCTACGGCCCTTAGGGCACGGGCATAGCTTCCCTTATATAGCCTCCCGATATCGCCGCCGGCTGCCGGCGGAAGCATTCCTAACTACTTATCGCTTAAGCCGGAGTCGTCGTCGCTTTCGCTCTCCTACGTGCGCCCTACTGTTATACGCCGGATGTTTACCCGCTTTAGGCATGCCTTAGACTAATAAGTCTTACTACCGTATCTTATATAGCGACCCTCTTTTTACTATTTCCTTCTTTTAATCGTGCTTATAGCTAAGACATATATTACGGTATTAGGTTATATTATATATTATTCTACGTAACCTCTATATTATATATATAGACCTTTAGACCTATTCTATAGCTATATCCCTTTAATGATTAATTATAATTATATACCCCCCCTTAAGCTCGTTTCCTTATAGTTTAATCTATTATTTTATCTTATTGCCTTTAATTAATAATCTCGCTATCTTACCTTTTTTCTTTTTAATCTCTAATCTTTACGACGCGAGCCCGCTTCCTCGCTAAACCCCTTCGACTAAGTTTTCCTCGATTATTAGAATTTTCCCGGTATAGATACGCCGTCTTAACGCGAATTATATAGATTTCTCTCCTTACATTCCCCTTACCTTATCCTATTGCTTTATTTAATCTACGATAACCGATTATATAGAGGCCGGTCCCCTGTTTACTACCTAAGCTATTACCCCGCCGGCTCCCGCCGACCTAGAGCCTTAGACCGACTACGTTTCCTACTATCCCCGTCTCGCCGCCCTTCTTTAAGCCTAACAGCCTATATTTAGCACGTTCGCCTATATTTAGGCTAACGCTATTTATAACTTCCGCGCCCTTTAAATCGAGGCCCTTATTTACCTTAATAATGCTTACGTTAAGTTAGATATAGGAGTGCTCGTCGCTTAAGAGCACGCAGCCGTCGCCTAAAAGCACGCTACCGATCTTTAGCGCTAGCTTAACTACGCTATATCCTCTCTCCTCGCCTTAACCGAACGTAATACGGCTTAAGACTAAGCCCTTACCCTTACCCCCGCCCTTGCCTTTACTTATTCCCGTATAGCCGACCTTAAGAGGTTCGCCGGCGACTCTAGCACTTAGAAGCAATATTAGGAAGCTCTCTAGACCTAGCGTAACGGCCTTACTATTAAGCTCCGTTAGGACGCCGCTTTATACCCTATAGAGTAGGACTATATTCTCTACGCGGCTAGCCGGCTTATCAGCCGGGCCGCTTCTATTATCGCTAGCGTTCTTTAGGACGTCCTTAATAAATAATCTTTCGCCGATTAGTAGTATACTATTATTAAAGCCCTTACGGACGACCTTAGCTTAATCCTTTATGCTAATTTTACCTATACTTTGTTAGAGACCGACTTTAATGCCTTATTAATAAAGAATATCTTTTAGCCGGACTTTTATTTAAAGTTTACCTAACTTTAAGCCGATTTATCGTTTAAAGGCACTGCTTATATCGCCTACCTTTACTTAAAGGTCTCTATCGAACTTCCTAACGCCGCCGCTCTATAGGTTAAACGCCCGGCCTATAAGGACTTTACGGCCTAGGCTAAGATATACTCTACGCTTTAGGATAACTAGCAGCGTATTAAGGCCTATTCTTAACTCTAGCCGCCTCGTAACCCCGCTCGCCTTAGCCCTACCTCGCCCGCCTTACCTACGTCTCCTACCGGTAACCTAATATAGCTTAATATATTCCGGGCTTAGCTTACTAACGCCGAGAAGCAATAGCGGTTAAAAAACCGTCTTTGCCTTTACTACGCCTAGCCGGCTACCGCTACCTATACCGCTTAGACCTGCCTTAATAAGGGTATCGGCGCGAACCCTAGCGCTAGTCCTAGCGCCGGTTCTAGCTCTAGCTACGGCCGTGGCCGTAGTAGCGGTACGTCTACCCTACGCTTCCTTAAACCCCCTCCCACTTACTACTAGGTTCGCGCTATTAAGCAGGGCTTTATTAAAGGCGAAGTAAACGACCTCCCTACCTCTTCCCTATCTTTAGGAAATATTTAGCTCTATCGCCTTATCGTGGAATAGAGCTCTCTATATCTAAGTTTATAGCTTTGTTTTTAACACTAGGGAGGATCTTTGCCTCCCCGCGGGAATATAACTACGTGCCTTACTTATGCCTTTATCCCTTATATCTGTCGACATCGTTATAAGTGCTTTAATTAACTCCGGCTATTTTAGGTTCGCCTTTATATATACTTAGACTCCGTACCGCCTTGCCCTTCTTATCCGCTAGCTCTAATTCCCTCGCTAGCTCTCCTTCGCCGATAGTAGCGACTATAAGTCCGGCTCTATTACCTATTGCGCCTTTTCCGTCTCTTAGATTAGCGCCTATACTAAGTCTATCTACTTCTTTCTTACGAAGCTTAGCTATAAGGTTATTCTTAGCCTTCTTTAGCTACGTCGCTACGACCTTATTATTAGCTAGCGTAGTAACTTACTCTCCTTTTAGTCTTTATTCTACCTCGCCTCTTGACTTTTAGGCTATTAGCTTATCCTAGGCCTTTTGGCCGCCCTTACCCGCTATTTCCGCCCTACGATTCTTATCTTAGGGGGAAGATAATTAATAAATATAATTCGTTTCCCCCCCGCCCCCTGTTTTAAAGACTTTAATAATAAAGGCGAACCTCCCGCCGCGTCTTTACCTATAGTTCTTACTTCTAGGGGAATATAATTAATAAATATAATTCGTTTTCCCCCTACCCCCTTTATTAAGGACTCTAAAAACGAGGGTAAGCTCTTTACCGCCGCCTTTGCTTATTTTTCGGCTTTTATCCGCCTAGCCTTTATCCGTTCCGTCTGTTTTAGCGACGTTATTAAGTTTATTCCCCCCCCTCTAAGGCTTTCCTTCTCTACGTTTTTAAAAGATATTCCCGACGTAGGTAAACCCGCCTATGCGGACTCCTTTTACTAGGTTAACGACGCTAGCTTTAATTCCGGTTATAACTCCGATAGCCTAGCTACTCTCTACCTTTACCGCTATATTAGACCTCCTCGCCTTTATCCTATCTATAAGACCGCTAGCTACCGCCGTCTAGCACTACGGCCGAATCGTAAGACTATCGGACCTTAGCCCTTCCGCTTTCCTTCCCCCGACGATTTAGCGTTCGATATCCGGATGCTCGACGTTAACGCTATAGTTATATTCTACCGGTAGCCTAAAGTTTAGACTTCTTAGACCTTAATTAAAGACCTTACTGCCGAACCTTTGCCTATTAAGCCTCTACTACCTATCGATTAGGATATCCCTAAGGACCTTTACTAAGCCGTTTTAATTAGGTATATAGACGCCGATAATGCTAAAGCCTAACTTAACCCCCGATTTTACGACTTCGTTAATAACTACCCCGATAAGGTCTGCCTTAATAAGATCTCCCTTAATAATATCGCTAAATTCTTTAAGAAGTAAGAGAAGGTCTTTTATACGCTTAACGAGCTTTAGGCTAAGGTCATAAAGGAGCTTTACTATATAGTCTATATATAGCTTTAAAGCGAGGCCGATAAGCTCGCCCTTTACTATACTATTAATACTTAGATTAACCTTAAGGAAGGGATATACCCTCCTTATACCCGCCTACGTCCTTTTAGCGAAGCTAAGAACTAGATCGTCTATACGTACGTTAATAAGTAGCTTAAGAAGGGCTTTATCCGCCGCTCTACCTCTTTTACTACCGTCTTTATTATACTTACCCGTAAGCCTAGCGGGGGCGTCTATTTTTGCGTTAACTATCCCAGCTTAAATAAGGCTATAATTAAGAACTATTTCCCTTACCCTTTATCTACGATACCTTCGCCTATATCCGGAAGGCGAAGTTTTTTACTAAGTTTAATATTATCGCGGCGTTTAACCGCCTTCGTATTACCGAGGGATATAAGTAGAAGACCGCTTTCGCTATACGTTACGGGCTTTTTAAGTATTATATTACCTATTTTAGCCTTACCGCTGCCTTATCCTACTTCTAGAGTTTTATTAATACGGCCTTTTACGGCATCTTTAATAAATTCTACTCCGCTTATTTAAACGATATCTTAATCTTCTTAAAGACGTAAGAGGAGCACTAGACCTACGTTAACGCGGTCCTTAAGCGCCTTAACGCTACCGGCCTTTAGCTTAACGTAGATAAGTGCGATTTCTATATTACTAAGACTAAGTATCTCGGCCTAATTATCTCGGATAAAGGCATTCATATAGACCTTAAAAAGGTTCGTGCGGTCTTAGACTAGCCTACTACCTCCTTTATTTAAGACCTCCGGCGCTTCTTAAGATTCGCTAATTTTTATCAGCGTTTTATTCGCGGCTTTTCTAAGCTCGCGAACCCTTTAAACGCCTTTATTAAGAACTCTACCCCCTAGATTTAGTCCCCCGCTTACGCTTACGGTTTTAAAGCCCTTTAGCACGCCTTTACTACCGCTTTAGTCTTCGTATATTTCGACCCCTATCGTAAGACTATAGTTTAGATAAATACTTCCGATTAAGCTACTAAAGGTATATTAATATAGCTCCTCGACGATAGTCGTTATTATCGGATTGCCTTCTTTTCGTCTAAATACTCCGCTTAAGAGTATAACTACGAGATCTATAATAAAGAACTCCTCGCGATTATAAAATCTCTTAAGGAGTAACGCCTTAAGCTTAAAGGCTTGCCTTAGTTTAAGATAGCCTTAGATTATAAGAATCTTAAGTATTTTATAACTAGGAACCTCTTTAACTAGCGGTAGGCCCGCTAGGCCGAATTCCTTAATCGTTTTAATTTTAAGATTATCTTTTAGCCTAGCTCTTAAGCTATTCTCCCCGAAGCCTTTAGCCGCTTGCCTAGCTCCCGCCCCCTCTTCTTTATCGATCGCGTTGATAAAAGGATCGACTACCGGTATTAGGTTATCCTCCCTAAGTCTTACGTCGCTGCCCCCTCCGTCTTAATGCTACTACCGCCTATAATATCGTTAAGGAGTCTAATCTATTTATAAATATAATTTATAAATATAATTCCGACTGCCTTAACTTTTACGCCTTTAACGACTCCGAGCCGATCGACGACCTTATCGACTAGGCCTACTCTTCCTCCCCGCTTATTTCCGCTATTCGCGTAGCTCTTTAGTCCCCTTAGCCCCGCTAGCCTTACCCCCTTTAAGCCCCCCTCCGTTCGATCCTTAAGACCGCTCTCTCCGAGATCTTAGGCCGGTCCTATTTCGAAGGCCGGCTTTTCGTTCCTATTAATAACGCCTTAATCCTTTAGATCTTCGTCCGCACTTATACCTCTCCCCTCGCCGGCTACCTAAGGCGTATAAAGACCGCTAGCCTCTACCGCCGGTCCTATATCTAGCCCGGCATATACGAGTCTATTTCTAGCTTTATATAGAATTATTATACGTGTTTACGCGCTAAGTCCCCTCGTTCCTCCCCTTAAGGCCTACTCTAGCCTTTAAGTATTCCCTTCGCCTTATAGACCGATATCTCTATCGACTTTATTACCGACCTCCCTATACATCGCTATAACGGCGTTAAGTTCTTTAATATCCTCGTTATTATCGACCGCTTTACGAAGATACGCTATTACGTCTTAATACCTTTAATAACCGATAAAGATATTATTAACGTATTTATTTCCTATATTTAGTCCCTTTACTATACCCCGGCCTTTATTATTAGCGACTATAGCATTTATTTTATCTTAGCTTTTTAGTAATAGCTTAATCGTCGCTTTAACTACTACCTTTACCTTAGCTCCGCTTAATACCCTTAGACCGACGGTTAGACCGAGATCGCGAACGCTTAAATAAAGGTTTATCTTCGTTATTATACTACCTACCTTTAGGACGATTAGGTCGACCTCTATCCCTTCGCTAAGTTTACTATTAATAATTAGGTCTTTAAATCTACCGGCCTTTCCCTTTTATTCGTTAATTATAGCTTTTATCCGAAGCTTAGCACTAAGCCCTTTAGTCCCCCCCGCTTAGTATAACCCCTTAGCAACGGAAGGAATACCTTTATAGTAACGCGCTCGCTTCCCGCCCTTAGCGTATCGTTAACTTCCTCTACGATGCAATTAAGGAAGTCTAGGCCACTTAGGCTCGCTATACGGACGTCCGGCGGACCCCCGCCTTAGCGTATTAGCTAAGCGATATAGTATTCCTTAGCATTCGCTAAATCCGGACCCTCCGCCCTATAAAAAAGCTCGACTATAAGCGGGAGGGCCTATATAAGGTCCTTAAGGTATATAAGACGGTATATCTTCTTCGCCTCCTTAAGGGTAGCCGCCTTTATCTTATATTCTATTACTCCCTCCTTACTAAGACCTAAGAGCCTCCTTTACCCGGCTAGTCGGAGCTTAACGTCCGGCCCGCCGATAACGGCGTTCTCTTTTCCCCCGGCGATAACGACGATAGCGATAACGTATATCTCGAGTAGGAGTTTTCTTCTATTCTCGCGTAACGCTAATACACCTCTAGGAAGATTAAGTATTGCGTTTAATAGCGTTATAGCCCCTTTACGTAGGAGGACTCCTCCTGCCTTAACGGCTGCTAGGACGACCTTAAGGCCTTTTACGCCCTTAATCCGATTAAACCTAAGCCGGCCTTTTATATGGCCTTCCTTACGTCTTTACCTTCGCCTAAATAATAATAAATATAATTTATTAATACAATTTATATTACGATAGCGCGCGTTAGTTTCTTAGTATTTTCTTCCTATTTCTCTCTTATTCTATATTAGGCCTACTTTTATAACTGTAGATATATATTTCCTTCGTTTTTATTAGCCTATTGCCCCTTTTAAGCGTTCGAGTCGAACGCCGATTTAAGGGGGATATACTATTATAGTATTAGGTTATATTATATGTTATCCTATATAACCTCTATATCGTATATATAGACCTTTAGACATAGTCTATAGCTATATCCTTTTGTGGATTAATAATTTTTATATACCCCCCCCTAAGCTTGTTTCCTTATAACATAGATATGTATCGCATCGCCTAAAGGGCCGCCTTTACTTATAGGGGTAGAAATAAGAACTAGTAAAAGAAATTTATTACCGCTTAACTCGCGAAGGTATTATATATAGGCGTCGTATGCGTTTAAGAGACCGGTCTTCTCGCTTAAGCGTACGCGTTAGTCTATATTTAAGCTAGCTATAAGATAGTTAGTCTTTGCCGTATTAGGCTATATGTTCGCGTCGGCTCGGAATATATAAGGGAGCAAATATCTCCCGAACTAGATATCGTATAGGTATATAATAATATGCATAAATTCCACCGTTCAATGTTGTATAACATACTTGTGTCCCAGTTGCATTAGCCAGTCGGGGTGACAAGATACAGGAGTTATAGCATAAGGTGTAGGTGCTAAGACAGATACGTCGGTACTTATATATCTCGCTTAGAACTACCCTCCATTCCGCAACAATAACTCCGCGACAACGGTGCGACATATCGGCGATGTCTTATGCGCGTTCTTTTCTCCGGAAATGGCGCTGTCAGACGGCACAATAAGCCAATTGATATGTACCCTGGTTCCTAAGATATTTGGCTATAAGAAGGCGCCGATGTCCCCAGCTAGACAGACTATCACTAACAATTCAACAACCGCTTTCTCTCTTAATTCTGCTCCAATCTTCACACTTCTTACATCTCTATAATCCTCTACCATTAGTCTTCATCTTGATCTCTTAGTGAATAGCATATCTTCGGACCGTATAAGGTAGGCTAGTATAGATTCGGTCCGCTTTTAACGGAGCGAATTAAGCTCGAGAGCCGTAGTTTTAGCTATATTTAGTTCTCTATAAGAGAGATAGAGCTTTATAATTATATCGGCGGGGGGGTTTATAGCAATATAGGCAAGGGGTAATAGCTACCGTTAAACTTTCGGTAATAGGCTTACGTAAAGATCGTTAAATTAGGCGCGGAGTTTACTTATCGCGGCGCCGTCGATACGGAGCTTCACGTCTACGTAAAGAATCTATAGTTCGAGGTCGTTAGTAAAACGGTTAAATTTTATAAGGTACGGAAGAGTAGCTTTTCGCGCGGGTTCGCGCTATTATTAGAGCAATCCCTTAATTGCCTATGCGAATTAACGGTCGCGTTTTTCTTCATTTTACGATTAAGGGAGGTTCTAGGATTAAGCAGATATAGCGGCTCGCGGGCGTAGGCGGTTTAATTACCTTTAAATTAAACGTCGGAGAAACTTCGTTATACCACTTCTAGAAGCGGAAAGAGGCTAGAGGTAAGTTAGAAGGGTAGTATTATTATATAACGGGGTTATTCTAAGTAAGCATAGAGGAGGTCCTTAAAAGAGGTAGAATAATACTACGAGAAGAGAAAGGAAGAGAAGTACGGGCGTAGCCCTTAAGGCTATAGAGCTACCTAAATATAGGTTATTTAATCACGTGCACTAGATTATATAATAGGGGTTAAAGACCCTTATAATTCCTCCTATATTAGTCGCTTTAGAAGGGTTTATATAGTTTATTAAAGTATATAGGCGGATTAAGGCTTTGTATAGCCGAGGCTAGTATTCCTAAGGGCTTATATATATAGCCGAGGGTTATATTCCTAAGGGCTCGTATATATAGCCGAGGCTTATATTGCCGTAGGCTCGTATATATAGCCGAGGGTAATATTCCTAAGCGCTTTATATAGGCGAGGCTCGTATATAGCCGAGCGCTTTATATTGCCGAGGGCTCTATATATAGGCGACGGTCGTATAGCCGAGGGCTTAGTATTGCCGAGGGCTCTATATATAGTCGAGGCTTATATAGCCGAGGGCTTTATATTGCCGAGGGCTTTATATAGCTAAGGCTCGTAGATAAAGTCGAGGCTCGTATAGCCGAGGCTTATATATAGCCGAGGCTTATATATAAAGTATAGGGAGTTTTCTAATAAAGCCGCGAGAGCTGCTTACTTAAGGAATTACTACTTTTGCCGCGATATAGATAGACGAGGGAGTCTTCCGTCGCCGTAAGTATTACTGCTTAAGCGAGTATTACTGCTTAAGCGACTACTACTTAAGCGATACGGATACATACCGCGATAAGTACGGACGAAGGAGTCTTCCGTCGCTACGAGAGCTATTTAGTTAAGTAAGTAAATATATATAAGGGAGAGGGACTTCTACCGCTCGCTACGATAAGGCTCTACCGCTTGCTACGACGAGGGACTCTGCCGCTTGCCGTAAGAGCTGCTTGCTTAAGAGCCGTTTGCTCGAGATATAAGAAGACAGACTAGAGGTACGTTTAGGAAGGTAGGAACGATGGTTAAAAGTACGAATGATCCTTTATTATAATACGGTTGCCCTCTCGTAGCAAGAATAAAGCTTGCCCCTCTTCTAAGATATATTAGGGCCTTAGGGATATACCCTTAGGCCTCGAGAGGGGTTATCGGGGACTAGTTAGCGACTAATAGCCGAATAGTCCCCGAGCTAAAATGCATATCTATCGTATATATATTCCTATCTCCCGACTCTATAGTTGCGCGGGGAGCTGCGTTATAATTATCCCCCCTCTTTTAAGGCGGACGCTTAGACGCTAGGATAGCTTTAGGTACTAATAAAGTCGTAATAGCAAATAGGACTAAAATAGGATTAAACGTAGTAAAAAAATTAACGACGATAGTTGTTATTACATCTATTATAATAATTATCGTATTAGTCGCGCGTTATAATAGTTGCTGCGCAATAGGTAGCTAGTCGCCTACGTATAGTTCGCGAACTATAATAGAGTGCTGCTCTTTATATATAAAGTTTTTTCTTCTCTTCTTTTATTGTATAACTATACCGAGATCTTATAGAGAAGCATATTCGGAATTAGACGAGCATATTCTAAATTAGATAAGTATATTCTAAATTAGTTTAACGCTATAGGTCCTAAGCGAACGGCAAGCGTAATAGTAGAGACGCCCCGGAAGCGAGGAAAATAGATAGACGATATTAAGCCGATAGGTCTTTTAGTTATAGCTCGAGTCTTAGAGTTATCGGCTAATAGAGTATTGATTAAGGACGCTATAGCAATAGCATAGGAAGAGATAAAGCTAAAGAAGAAGCGTAGAGAGAAAATAACCCTATTAGAACGACTTCTCGTAGAGAAGAATATACCGAATGCATTAGAGAAATCGACATCCTTATTAAAGGAAGAAATCGACGATCCGCTAATTCGTTAGTTATTTAAAGGACTATTTATAAGCATAAAGAAACCTATTGTAGTAGAGTCTTAGGAAGATTAAGCGACTGCTAAGCGTATAACGCTAACGGTTGTCGAATCTAAAACATTTTCGTCGTCTAGCGAAGACGATAAAAACGAGGATATAGAGGCGAATGCTAAGGGAGACACCGTCGATGCGAAGAATCCCTAGAAAGGGATATCGCTAAAGATAGCTAACCTTCCTATTTCACTAAGTAGTAGGTAACGCCCTTCTTCTTCTTATAGTCCTTAATTTACTAAACCGACTATTCTCTTTCGGCATCGTCGAGGTTAGGCATCGGCAGTAATTCGCTAAGGTGTTA
This sequence comes from Ophiocordyceps sinensis, assembly GCA_012934285.1. Lineage (NCBI taxonomy): Eukaryota > Fungi > Ascomycota > Sordariomycetes > Hypocreales > Ophiocordycipitaceae > Ophiocordyceps > Ophiocordyceps sinensis. Next base: position 8,825,130 of record JAAVMX010000004.1, on the reverse strand, counting down.
GTTAGTAGCCCTTTCTGCCTACGGCTTAAGAAGACTAATATAAAACATATTATAAAGCCGGTCGTATTTCTCTAGTAGGGCTAAGCGGTACGCCTGCTTGCTAATAGCTTAAAGGACCTTAAAAGGTCTAATGTATTTAGGTAATAACTTCCTTCTTTAGTCCTTAAGGCGTAAGTTCTTCGTAAAGAGTCCTACTAGGTCCTTAACCTTAAGGGTAAGTGGCTTATAATAGAGGTTATAGAACTTCTTTTACGACTCGATAGCTTATCGCTAATAAGTCTCTAGCTTTTTCCTTAAGTCTGCTAATTTACTAATGCGAGCTCTCGCTTTAGGCACTCCCCTACTAGTAGTATCGTCCGTAAGGTAGATATAGTAGTCTAGTTAATATCCGAATAATGCCTTATTTAGCGAAAAGCCTATAGTTATATTCTTCGTATTATTATAAGCGAACTAAGCCTCTTATAGTAGTTTAGGCTAATTGTTCTATTCGGCATTCGTATAATACCGAAGGTAGTATTATAGTGTCTAATTTACCCGTTTAGTCTAACCGTCGCTTTATAGGTAAAAGGCTATCGATAACCTATATTTTATCCGTAATATATATTAGAGGTCTAACTAAAACTTACTAGTAAATAGAGATCCTCTATCGGAAATAATGCCTTTCGGTACTATATAGATAAGCTTAATCTTATAATAAAAAGCCTTAGCTAACTTAAGCGCTGTTATTGTCTTAAAGACCGCGAGAAATACGCTACACTTAGTATATCGGTTAATAATTACTAATATTGCGTTAACTTCTCTACTATTAAACTATAACTCCGGAAAACCGGTAGTAAAGTCTATAGAGACTTCTTCCTAAGGTCTTATAGGAATAGGCAGCGACTTAAGGGCGCCGTATAGGCGATGCCGCTTTAGAACGGCGCCTTAATAGATATAATATAAACGTACGTAGCTATTTATATTACGAGTTATTCCTTCCTAAAAGAATTTCCGGGATAGGAGGTCTTTCGTATAGGCTATTCCGAAGTATCCTATAAGGGGATCGTCGTAGTAGAGCTAATTAAGCCCTTGCCTTAAGGCAACCTCTACGGGCACTACGATTCTTCCCGAATATAAAATAAGTCCTTCTAGGCTTAAAACTAAAGACTTACCCTTTCTTTTAGGGTACTTTTGGCCTATACTCGCTATATAGTCTACGGATCTTCCGCTTAAGTCTTCTTAAAGAGCTTAAAAAAGGGCTTAGAGATATTACTCTTATAGACCCTTTTATAACGAGCTGCTAACCTAGTTAATTATCTTTAATATAGTTATTTATAACTAACGATATCTTTAACATAAGTGGCTAACTTAGTAGGACTCGTTCCCGAATGTTAAGCGATTAAATCTTAGAGAGCTTATGTATTTTCGTTACGTAAAGATATCTCGTTAAGCTTAGAGATAGTAGAGACCTAAGAATTCGTCTTTAGGTCGTTCTATAAAGAATCTATAGCTATATACACCTACCGAATGATTGCTAACCTCTATTATAGTTCCGGGAGTAGCTTTATAGGCGGTAGGGCTTCGCTTATAAATTCTAGCTTCCTTAATAAAGTATCGGTAGGATTTAATTTACCGGCTTAGTATTTAATCGTAAAATCGAAAGGAGCTAAGTATATACACTCACGTGCTTATATTTTATTAAGGGAAACTTACTTTATAAAGCCTTAAAGGTTTTAGTAATCTAATAAAACTTTAACGGTATTCGCCGCCCTTTCTACGTAGTATCGCTAGTATTAAAATAACTTAACGATAGTAAATATCTCCTAATTAAAGGTGCCGTAGTTAAGCTTAAGGCTAATAAACTTCCGTAACTAAAAAGCAATCGGATAAAAGAAGCCTTTATTATCGGGCTATAAAAGAATGCTAGCTATTGCGAAAATTAAGGCATTAGTCTTAATGCGAATCGGTCTTTAAAGGTCGAAGTATTAGAGAAGTAAGGCTATTATAAAGGCGTTCTTTACGGCGTAAAACGCTTTTAATTCGCTAGTATTTAGCTATACTCGTCCGGGCTTTCTTCCCTTAACGCCCCCCTTTAATAACGTAGTAAGAAGGGCAATAATACTAGAGTATCCTAAAATAAATCGTCGGTAATAATTAATAAACCCGAGAAAAACTTAAACATTATAGAAAGAACGAGGTTCTTTTTAATTTATAATAGCCTTAATGCGGGCTAGGTCTATTCCGACTCCGTTAATAGATAAGATAAATCCTAAAAACTCTAAAGACTGCTTATAGAAAGTGCACTTCGATAAATTAGCGAATAGCTCTATGTTCTTTAGTCGTTTTAAGACTTATCGTAAGTGTTATATATACTCCTCGTAGGTCTTAGAAAAGATTAAAATATTATTAAGGTAGACGACGCAAATAGTATCTATAAGGCCTTTAAGAGCTTAGTTAATATATAACTAAAATATAGTAAAGGCGTTAGTTAATTTAAACGGTAAAACTTAAGAGTATTGCTATTTGTATAGTAATAAATTGCTATTTGTATAGTAAATCCCCTTTTTCCGCACGCACCCCGCGCGCCTATGTCCCGCCACTAAAATCGAGTGTAGGTATATGGCAACTAAGAGAGCCGCGCAAATCGTGCGAAGAACAACACTATGCCGCAATCCACCGCAACACGCAGTAAGGCACGCAGCAGAACAGCAGAGGGCACGCAGCAGAGGGCACGCAGTAGGGCACGCAGTAGAAGGCACGCAGCCGGGCACGAAGCTTACATCAAGGAGCCGCACACACAGCAGAGGGCACGCAGCAGAGGGCACGCAGCAGAGGGCACGCAGTAGGGCACGTAGCAGAAGGCACGCAGCCGGGCACGAAGCTTACATCAAGGAGCCGCACACACAGCAGAGGGCACGCAGCAGAGGGCACGCAGCAGAGGGCACGCAGCAGGGCACGCAGCAGAAGGCACGCAGCCGGGCACGAAGCATACATCAAGGAGCCGCACACACAGCAGAGGGCACGCAGCAGAGGGCACGCAGCAGAGGGCACGCAGCAGGGCACGCAGCAGAGGGCACGCAGCAGAGGGCACGCAGCAGAGGGCACGCAGCAGAGGGCACGCAGCAGAGGGCACGCAGCAGGGCACGCAGCAGAGGGCACGCAGCAGAGGGCACGCAGCAGGGCACGCAGCAGGGCACGCAGCAGGGCACGCAGCCGGGCAAGCAGAGCACGAAGCATACATTAAGGAGCCGCGCACGCAGTAGAGGGCACGCAGCAGAGGGCACGCAGTAGAGGGCAATTGAATTGATTAAATTAAGGCTAGGCACGATTTGCGCGGCCCCCTTAATTGCCATATACCTCTACGGAAATTTGGTGGCGGGACATAGGCGCGCGGGGTACGCGCCGAAATTATAAAGACAATCCTAATTTACTATACAAATAGCAATTCTCTACTATACAAATAGCAATACTTAAACTAAATACTTATAGTAACTATAGCGAATACGAAAGGCTATCTTCTATTTATCCCTTCTCTTAATCCGGATACGTTAGTATGCGTTTTTTATGTTAATCTTCGAAAAGTACTTAGCCCTTTAACAACGGTCTATAATCTCCGAAATAAGGGGAAGTAGGTAGCGATTCTTATCGGTAATGCTATTAACCCCCCGGTAGTCTATATAAAGGCATAAAGTGCTATCTTTCTTAGGTATAAAAAGAATAAAAGCCCCGGCCGAACTCTTAGATTTTTAAATAATACTACGCTTAAGGGACTAATCTAACTACTCCTTAAGAACCTAAAGTTCGGATTAAGAAAGAGGGTAGATAGGTCTAAAAGGCGGCTTAAAGTTAAGCAATAGGTTAATCGCATAATCAGTGCCCTTCTTCCTTAGTAGTAAATCGGCCTTATAGTTAGAAAATACGTCTTTAAAGTCTAATAGAGTCGCCGGTATTTCCTCCCCTATTTGCTTAAGGTTCGCCGAGTTATTATCTTTATTAGGAAATAGCATAAAATTTAGGTCTAGTATAACTATATAAACCTATGCCTTATTCCGATACTTATGCAAAAATTTCTACGGCTAGCGTAATAATACCTTAGAAAGTTAGTGTTTAAACTACTAAACGCGCTTAAAAGGAACGAGATAAATATATTCTTAAGAAAGTATAGGTATACTAAGCAAAACTAGTGCGTTATCGGCTTTTAATCCGTTATCGACGCTAATATAAGGGCGAGTGATTGTATTTTCCCTATAGCGATTATCCTAGAGTTAGATAGAAACTTCCTAGACTCTATATCGTCTTATAAGCGTATTCTTAACCACCTTTAATCTAAGGGTTAATAAAGGAAGCTTTTATAGTCCTTATTTTCGAGTAAAATTTACATCTACTAAGTCTACTTTACTACCGCAATCGAGATTAACGATAATTTTATAAGGTGTTCGCCTTAGTAGCTTTCTAATAGCACGTAGTCTCTTAACTACCTCTACCTATAGCTTAGTCGAAGGAGAGGCATTTATTTCGACTTTTAGGCGTTTCCTTCCTTCTTCTTTATCTCTAAATCGGCTACGGTTCGGTTAGCTTTCGCTATCGCCTAGCAATCGGCTTATATAAAGCCTAGTTTCTTATAATACTAATAAATAACTATACCGGATTAGCTTTCGCCGTTTCTATAAGAATTTCCTTAGTTATTACTACGGCTATTCCTACTATATCTATTCCTACCGTTACGACTATTGCGATTATTTCCTCGGCCGTTCCTACGGCCGTTGCTACGACCGTTTCTACGGCTATTTAAGGTCGATCTAGCGGCGTCGGAGACTTAATAGTTATTAGTAGATCTATTTCGGCCTTTACGTCGGCGATAGCCTATCGAACGGGAGCCTCTTGCCCTTTAAGTAGAGGTCGACTAATCGTTAATTAGCTTTATAAAGCGCTTCTTATTTCTTAAGAGTATCCTAAAAGCGTTAAGCGAGTTAAACTATCTCCTTACAAGTATTATCTTAAATAGACGCTAAATAAAGGGAGATTTAGTCCTAAAGATTAAGACGTAACTTCGTAAAAAAGGAAAGTATATAAGTTTTTTCTAACGGACGTTTTAGATATTACTTAAGGGAATCTAAGTAAAGACTAAAATCGAGGGGGGATTAACTCTCTCGTTAGCGTACTTCCTATAGTTACGTAGCTAAAAGAGTCTTACGATTAGTAGTATCTTTAATTAAAATTAAGGTTTAGTTACGAAAATTATCTTAGTTAGTATAAAGCAATTCCCTCTCTATAGGGAGCTTTTCGTTAAGGTATCGCCTCTATCTCGCCTTATAGTCTACGTATATATAGTTAAGGGTGTTAGCAGGGCTCTACTACGTGGAGCGGCTGGAAGGTAAACCTATTGCACTTGCGTAGATAGGTGCATTAGGTTCTATTCTCTTGTCTTACTAGCTAGAAAAGGGGGAAAAGGGGGCCCCTTTATAAGTGCTACGAAGAGCCTGCCCGGCTTGGCCGGGCGCCTAATAAAGCCTTGTTAGGAGCACGTGACCCAGCCGCTAACGCTATCATCCGGGTTATAACGAGGCTATTGCCCGGGTTATAACGAGGCTAATAACGGCGTTGTCGTCGGGGTTATTAAGGGTTATAACTTATAACCCCTTTCCTCCTTATATAACTAGATTAGTCCGACAAAGGGTATATAAGATTTTAGTCTTATTACGCTTAAAACGATGTAAAGCAGCGATAAAGGCATCCTTAAGATCGCTAATCTAATCGAGACGTTTTTAAAGGTTAGTCGGTTATAATAACTAAGGAATGTTTTTTATTTTAATTTCCCTACTACGACTCTCCCTCGATTCGGTTAACTATCAGCGACGTTTATATAAGTCCTTGCCGAATAAGTTACCCTATTGCGAAAATTCCTCTCGAAGTTCCGTAATCCTATCTCTTAATCTCTTCTCCTCCTTTAGCTCTACGGCTCTTACTTAAAGGGCTTTAAGGATATCTATACGCGGAGGGGTAGGTCGTAAAGGCCCGGCTTACGTTTAACTTCGCGAGGGGATAGATCGGGCCCCTTTAGGCAGCGAAAAATTTAGTAATAGCTTCCTAAGACGCTCGTTATAGCCCTTATATAAATTAGTATATTTATCTTCTAATATTAGTTCCGTTACGTAAGGTAACGGCGATAGGCTAGCGACTCGATAGGTACTACGACCTATTCGGCCTACGCGGCCTATACGTCCGGAAACGCGTTTACTACGCGGCGCTATCGCTCTTAGGTAATTAAAAAAGAGAAGCTTTAGAAATTATAAGAAGATAGACTAAAGGTACGTTTAGGAAGGTAGGGACGATAGTTAAAAGTAAGAATAATCCTTTATTATAATACGGTTGCCCTCTTATAGTAAGACTAAAGCTTGCCCCTCTTCTAAGATAAATCGGGGCCTTAGGGCTATACCCTTAGGCCTCGAGAGGGGTTGTTAGGGACTAGTTAGCGACTAATAGCCGAATAGTCCCCGAGCTAAAATGCATTATCTATCGTGCATATATCCCTATCTCCCGACTCTATAGTTACGCGGGTAGCTGCGTTATATAAGAGCGCTTACTGCGAGGAGGGAATTTTTCGCTTACCGCAATGTCTTATTATAACGACGAAAGAGTCTTCCTCTCTTCCGCCGCCGCGAGCTATTAGCTCGTTTTTGTATAAGTGCGCGGACGAGAGAGTCTTCCTCCCTCCGCCGCGATGTGTGTTTATTGCGATAACGAAAGAGTCTTCTTCTCTCTCCCGCCGCCGCGAGCTATTAGCTCGTGTTTGTTAAGTACGCGGACGAAGGAGTCTTCCTCCCGCCGCCGCGATATATATGCTGCGACGAGAGAGTCTTCTTTTCTTCCTCTCGCCGCTGCGAATATATTATTGCTATAACGATGAAAGAGTCTTCTTCTCTTCCGCCGCCGCGACTGCTGCTGCTACTACTACTACTACGAGAGTCTTCCTCCCGCCGTAACGTTATATATACTGCGATAAGAGTGTCTTTCTCCTTTTTTTCTCGCCGCCGCGAATATATATTTACCGTAACAACGAGAGAGTCTTCTTCTCTTCCGCCGCCGCGGCTATCTTTATGCTGCGATAAAGGAGTCTTCTTCCCGCCGCCGCGATATATATACTAAGACGAGAGAGTCTTCCTCCCGCCGCTATAAGTGTTTATACTACTACGACGAGAGAGTCTTCCTCCTACCGTCGCGAGTATTTATACTACTATAATAAGAGAGACTTGCTCCCGCCGCCGCCGCAAAATATATATACTACGACGAAATAGTCTTCCTCCCGCCGCCGCGAGTGTCTTTATACTACGACGACGAAAGAGTCTTTTCCTCTTCCGCCGCCGCGATATATATATACTATAATAAGAGAGTCTTCTTTTCTCTTCCGCCGCCGCGAGCTATTAGCTTATATCTTATCTATTTAATGCTATAGAGGGGTTAACGCCTTATTTATAAGCTACGGAGGGGTTAACTCCTAATCGTATAGACTTTTAATACCGCGGAGGGGTTTGCTTTTAATAGTACGGACTAATGCTACGGTTATATAGACTTAATGCTACGTTTATATAGACTTAATGCCGCTGTAGGGTTCGCCCTTTATCGTGCGGACTTCTTGCTACGAATAGGTTCGCTCTTAGTTATATAGACTTATTGTTTAATACTACGTTTATATAGACTTAATGCCGCGGAGGGGTTTGCTTCTTAGTTATACGGACTTAATACTACGTTTATATAGACTTATTTTTAGCTTAGCTAGCTAACGAGGGAATTACCCTCTTGCCTCTACTAGTAGTAGGATGCATATTAAGCTATCTAACGAGGGAATTACCCTCTCGCCTCTCCTAGTAGTAGAATATATATTTAGCTAGCTAATAAGGGAATTACCCTCTCGCCTCTACTAGTAGTAGTAGGATATATCTTTAGCTAGCTAACGAGGAAATCACCCTATCGCCTTTACTAATAGTAGTAGGATGTATGCTTAGCTAGAGAATTACCCCTTTTCGCCTTTCCTAAAAGCAGGATATTAATTTTGCTAATACTACGAGGCTTCCGGGCTTTAGTCTAGTATATTGCTAGGAGTCTTACGGGGTTTATTTAACACATTAGTGCCGCGAGTCTTACGGGCTTTATTCGATAGAATGCCGCGTATTGCTAGCTGTATTCTATGTAATACCGCGTATTACGGGCTTTATTCGATATAATAGTCCCGCGAGGGTAGTTCTCGCGGGCTTAGTTCGATATATTGCCGCGTAATGCAGGCTTGTCTTTAGATATATTAGTGCCGTGTGGTTGCGGGCTTTCTTTTCGATATAGTGCCGCGTGGATAGTTCTCCCGGGCTTTATTCGATGCGTAAGGAATCTAGTCCTCTTGCGTATTATAATAAGTTAGGCTTTTCTCGCGGTTTAAAAGGGGCCTAATAGTTAAAAAGTGGCTTCTCTTAGTAGCTTTAGCTAGAAGACTAAGACTCTTAATTATTAGATCGTAGACCTACGGCCTACTAAATAAGGATGCGAGAGATAAAGGTTATAGCGGCTATTAGGCCGCTGTAGCGGCTATTATGCCGCGGGAAATAGTATATCAATGTATATAATAATCATGCTTATTGTGCCCGAAAAGGGGCTGCCTTAAGACCTTATTTAAGGGGTCTCTTAGCCTAATTTCCCGTCCGTAAGCCCGTAGGTAATCCTATATATAATCCTTTTACCTATAGATCTAATAGATTCCTACCTAACTAAGCGCGTAACGCACTCCCTATAACAAACGCAATATAACGTATACGAAATCTACGCAATAACTCTACTATAAACGCTACCTACGCACCGACTAAGATGTCTTAACCGTTCCTAAGCTCGGACAATAAGGCAGAGAGCTAACTAGCTTAAGAGGCTTCCTTAGCGGGCCCTAGCACTGCTAGGCCGGGCAAGGGCAAGTCCGTTGCTAGCCTTAGCAACTAGGCTGAATACTACTTTTAGAGGTAAGACGCGAAGTAGGATAAGCTTCGCTACGAGCTCCTTTAGCTCGCTAGTAAAAAAACGGGCATAGTAAACTAGATGACCCGGCTAATGGCTATCGTCGCTAAGCCCGCGCCGTCTGCCTCTGCCCTAGCCGGCTAGTCTTCTTCGTCTGCCCTAGCCGGCGAATCTGCCCTTATTCCTACCCTTATTTCTACTAAGTTATAAGGCTAAGGGCCCCCGTAGAGGCTTCTAAGGGCATAGGTGGCAGGGCGGTTAAGTAGGGCAGAAAAAAGCCCATTAGATACGTGTTCTTTATAGGGCCCGGTAGAGCTATTCTATATCTATAATCACTTCTTTTTTAGGCCCTCTTTAAGCCTTGTTTTCTATGCAACGTTATATCACATCGTGTATAGGCATTAATTAGTAGTAAGACTAGGGTTATAGAGAGCGTGTATCTAACCGCTGCGACGTCCTTATTTTCGTTATTATCGTTAACGTTAATAAGCTCGACTTTGCTAGTTAAGCCTTTCGGGAGGCTAGATCTCCTACTTAAGAGGCAACCATCGCGTTATTATCGCCGACGATACAATTAGAGAAGTCTACATTTTCGTTTTTCTATTAGAAGTTCTACCTTCCGTCTTCCATTTGCTTAGACCTTTAGTATGCATACCTTCTAGGATGGCTTTAGCTAGAGGCGAGTTTAGGTTGCCTACGGCACCTACGATTAGAAATTTCGACGGGAATAAGGCCGCCAACCGATAGTTATCCTAGCTTAAGTAGACGTTCCGAGCACTTAATAGAAACACCCTAGACCTATCTCTTATTATCTAGGCTATAGATATAGGACTGCGTAAGGACGCTACGGTATTCGTTAATAGTTCTAAAAGGCTTAGGGAGATTATTAGCCTTGCTAAAGGGGACTATGCGTTTCTAAAGGACCTAAAAGAGCTCGAGACCCCGTTAACGGACTAGTTTAAAGCGATAATTATTAATAAGGTTAATACGAATATCGAGCAGCCTATTTAGCAGAAGCCGGACGAGCTACTAATAGCGTACTATAAGCGTGCCTAAAAATTCATAAGGCAGTATAGCGGACGAGACCGACTAGGTCCTAAAGAGCGAGCCCTTAGTTCTCTAAAGCGCTACTATCTTTTGCACTTTATTAAGAGTTTTATTAACGGGTTAGCTAGTGCCGAACTTAAGCGAGGATTAATTAAGCAAAATGCTCTCGCTATAGATAGTCTATCCGGTGCGATAATAATTGTCTAAAAGACCTAAGGCATCCTCGCGGTAAAGGCAAACGATACTCGATAAGTAGCCCGTAATGCCTTAATTATAGCCATAGCTAATTACATTCGCCGCTAGACTATATAAAGTGCTTAGAAAGTCCTTATAGATAAGTATAGCTTTAACCCCTATTAGTTAGCACCTACGCTAGAGAATATAATCGCGCGAGGGCAGACCCCCTCTTATATAGGATCCCTATATATAGCTATAATAACACCGGATCCTATGTTTTTGCCATCCGCTATATACCCGTACGTAAGGCAGGGCATATACTAATAGATAGGGGAAATACTAAACGAGTGGTTAAATAGCCTTATAGGCAAGCTCCTATACAAAAGGTACTCCCTATACTACCTTAGCCTACCTATTAGTAGCCTATTTAAGGTTAAATATAGGAAGAAAGATCGGAAAGGAATATAAGACCGTATAATAACTAGCGAGGAGGATTGCGTAGCCGTAGTCGAGGAGGACTACCGCTCTTTAGAAGCCGCCCGGGGCTATTAAAGCTAAAGGACTCCCGAAATTAGTATATAAATGAATCCTCTTATATTTTAGATTAGCCGATCTGCTTTATATATAGATAGTATAGCTATTACCCGTTAATATATTCTACCTTAAATATAAATAGGCTCTAGGATTAAGAAAAAGATATCCTATGTAAAAAGTATTTCGCTATGTAAATATCACCGTCTTCCCCTATTGCTTTCCACCGGGAAATCCCCGGTCCTATTATAGAATTTATATAGAAGTGTCTATAGAATTTATATAGAAGTATTACGTGTTTCTACTATAGAATTCCACGGGCTTCTATAGGTTATTACCCTGCACTTCTAATTCCCTTCTATAGTCTTCTACTATGGAATTCTAATTCCCTTCTACGGTCTTCTACCGTGGAATTCTAATTCTCTTCTAACGGCCTCTACCGTAGAATTTATATATCTTTCTAATAGACTACTGCGTTATTGATTTCTTTATTTACTAACTATAGCTAACTGTATAACTATTTGTCGTACGGATACGATCTATTGATTTCTAACCGGTATTTTCCGTCTAACTCTTTCCTTTACCCCTTTTCCTTAGGTCTACGCGGCTGTTTTCGTCCGAGGGATTTCCCTATATATAGAGACTCGTTAGCCCTTATTATTGGAAAAGACAAGAGCTATTATTCTTTGTGATTTACATTATTTACAACTTCTAATCCTTCCTTATAGGCTGTTTTAAGCCTTAGAGCCTCTCTTCTTTTTTAATTACTATGACCTAAATGTCGAGGACCCGACTGCCTAGAGTTCGATAGTTATAAGCCCGGCCGAACTTCTCTATATATAGAGAGTTCTAACGGCTTATATTTTTAGCCTATTATACTATGACTTACTAAAGTAAAGCCTTTTTTATATCTAGCGAATTAACTTATAAAGGACTAGTATGTCTTTTTTAATAATAGTGCTTTAATCTAGCGAATCGAGTAGTAGAGGACTAATTAATACGTTTACTTTACTCTCTAGTGCTTGCTTATACCTAGTTTAAAGTTTTACGGTTTATTTATATATATTATATATTTAACTACCCTTTCCGTTGATTTTACTATACTTTCACCTATATTACTGCATCTATTATAGCTGATATTACTTTAAAGACCGTCCTAAATAGACTAGCGGATTTAGACCGATAGATCTTAACGATTTAAAAATACGCACTTGCTTAAGGGATTTAGGAGAAAATCGATCCTTCTATTACGCTTAAACTTTAGAAACCCTTACTGCCTCTTCCCGTAGAACTAATACCTAGAATAGTTAATATAGCCGTTACTAATATTGCTAGTTTATCAATAGAAGAACTTAAGAGGTTTAAGTTTCTCTTTTCCCGGTATCGCACGTTGCTTTAAGCCTATAAGGACTAATAGAAATCTCCTACGTTAATCTAATAGTTTATTCTTTAGAATATCGGGAACTATTACTTAATAATTGCCGACGAATATAAGGTTTCTACGGAATTAGCTTTATTATAGTAGCGTATAAAGCCGACTTTAGAGACGTAATAGAAGACTATTCTCGCGTAGTTCTATACTATTTTAAAGGCACTAGACCGGACGGATATTACGATATAGATTTCTAACTAGTAAAAGGTCTTTACCGACGCACGGCGAATTAAGTTGCCCGGATCGGGGGGTCTCTAGGCTATATAGCCTTTTCTCAAGGCTATTTAGCCAATTTCTAGCCCTTTTGCGTAATACTAAATAAATAAGATAGAGGACGATGCCCGACTAAATAAACTAGATTAAGAGAAGTCTTTCCTTAACGGATTTAAGATATCCGAACTTTTCGAGCGCTCGTAGGCCTTAAAGGCTGCGATAAAGGCGCTAAAGACTAACGCATTGGCTAAGTTGTAAGGCTAAGGAACTTAAAACCTAGCTACGGAATTAACGACAAAATCTAAGATAGCTTCCGCGACTTTATCCTCTAAGAAGGATAAGACTAAGCCGAAATTCTAACTATAGTATGCTTATAGGGAGAAATACTTTTACGCTAAGTATAACTACTATAATCCTTCTTTACGACTTCTACTATAGAAACCCGATAAGGATATCTAAAAGACTATAGATAATTACCTAAAGGTTCCGGCTAATAGGGCTAAAGTTAACGTAACACTACTTAAGGCCGAGCAGTAGAAGAGGAATAATAAAAGTAAGAATAAGACGGTTTAAGCTACGGCTGCCGCTAACGTTATTACGACCTTTTTACCGCCTATAACCTAATAAACCACTATAGAATACCCGTTAAAGGATTCTTTTATTATAGATTTAGGGTTAGATAGGCATATTTGCAATAATAGGGAGCGTTTCTATAACTTCTAGCCTTCTTCTAAGAATATACTCGCAGGCAGTAGAAGCACTCTAATTCTCGGGATAAGCACGGTGTTTATACGCATTTCGACGGGCACTTTTTAGCTTAGTTAGGTGGTATATATCCCGTCCTTTCACACGTCCCTTTGTTCCCTTCGTCTTTTGCATAAGGCGAACCTTTTATAGAACCCGTAGACTAGCGTAATCTCTTCCTTAACTCGTACTATTTGCATTACGGAACTAATTTACAACTAGTATAATATCGAGTAGAACCTATTAATACCTTCTTCTACGCTTCTAACTATTGCTTTTATTCCTTTTATTCCTTCTATAGATTCTACCGTAGAAACCCCGGTAGTAGTACCTTTTTTAGCTACTATACCGGATTCTATACTAATAAGTATAGAGGAACTATCTCTTTAGCCTTAACGACTTAGTCATCCGAATAATAAAGCGCTTTCGAATGCACTCGGAATACTATAGTCGGTAACCTTCGATAAGATAATCTCCTAGAGTATTACTATTCGCACAGTTGAAAATGTCTATTCACATAGAAGGGACCTAGTTTTTCTGCGCCGACCCCGCGCGCCTATACCCCGCCACCTAATTTAGGTGCACATGCCTAGCACCCTAAAGGGCAATATAAACACTAAAGGGGCGCTCGCCGCCCGGCGCGTAGGAGAGCTTAATTCGTGTAAATAACGCATGTTTGAGGCGATCGCAAGATGCGGCGCGTGTGATCGGCCCGTCAATTACTCCGCCCCTGCCTGCCTGACTATATAGGCTGTGTGGCGGGAATAACTTCCTCTACAGCCGACGACGGCATGTGCACCCAAATTGGGTGGCGGGGTATAGGCGCGCGGGGTCGGCGCAGAAAAAGCGGACCTTCTGTGCGAATAGACATTTTCAACTGTGCGAATAGTAATACTCATCTCCTATAAGCCCTATAAACTTACGTAGGCCAAACGAATTATTAACTATAAACCGCCGCTTTCTAAGGCGACGTTTCTATTTTCTAAGGTGTCTTGCGATATCTTTTCTATATATAGGAGTTATAAGAATAAGAATATTATATTTCTTATTAAGGATGACTATACTAAGCTTGTTTTCTTATATACGCTTTTAGACGCCTCTATAGACGAGCTGATTTTATGCTTTAAGAGCTTAGGTCGGTATATTACCCGATAGTTCTTACTTTCTATCGGTACGATCTATTAGGATAACGACCGAGCCCTTCGACGGGATTTCTAGGACTTTATTAACTAGTAGGGCATTTATAATAAGCCTACTACTCCCTATACACCCGCTTAAAACGGCGCTGCCGAACGAGCTAAGGGGGTAGTATCTATAAAAGCTCGATCTATATAATAAAGTAGGCAGAGTAATTATATAAGTGCCCTCTATATAGGTATGGAAATTATCTATAAAGAACTAAGTGTAAGCGCACCTATATATGCGGATATATAGCTCTACGCACGTACCCTTTTATCCGTATATGCCCTTTACCTTTATCCGCATAAGCTCTTTACCCTTATTCGCATAAGCCCCTTTCCCCGCCCGTATATACCTTTTCCCCGCTCGTATATAAGAATACGGATTAGGTCGTAGACTTAATCTTACTAATAGTCGAAGACCCTTATATAAGACCTTTACTTTATCTAAGCGAAAATTAATAATATATTACGTAGGGCCTAGCCGCGCTTTAAGCTACTCGGCTCGCTTTAAGGAGCGTAAACCGTACTTTCTTCCGTCGTGTCTTTACCGGCAATATAGCGTTAGGCGGCCCGTCGTTTTCTCCGATAGCCTTAAAGCGCTTTTTAAAGCGATCGAGCGCTTCTATATCTACGAAGTCCGCTGCTAAGTGCTAAGTCGGGTCTTAATACCTTTACTACCTTATAAAGACCTCGCGCTTACTACCGCGGCTGACTTTCTTCTATTATACGGCAAGAATTTCCTCTATTAGGAACTCTTTTTCTCCTTTTACTAAAACTATAGGAGGCTATAGGTCCGCTATTACTTAGCCGGGTATTAGATCTACTACTATACGATAAAGAAGGTCTACGTTAAAATTAAGGTAAATCCTATTAGGCAGTCCCTTTAGCTCGACGGCTTATAGGCTTAGCACTCTCTTAACCGTAAGTTTTATATATAATTAGTCGAGCTTTTTCTTCGGCCTTAAGGATGCGTAATTCCGTAGGTCTACTTAGACTTTATCACCTACCGTAAATCGCTTTATAGGTTCCCGTCGTTTATTAATATACCGCTCTTAGTCCTACGCTACTAAGGCTATTAACGACGAATAGAAGTCTAAGACCTACTTAAGTTGCTATATAAAAGAGGCTACGCGCCCTTCCGGGCTATTGCTAGACGGCTTTTCCGCTACTATATCTACGGCGATAGGAAATAGGGATATTAGTTTTTACCCGTATAATGCGAAGAAAGGGGATATACTAATCGAAGAATAATTTCTCTTATTAAGCGCTATTTGCGCTATAAGGAGCTATTTGTCTTAATCCTTTTAGTTATAGTCGATAACGCCCTAGAGGTAAGCTTAAACTTCCTAATTAAGCCGTTCTAGCCCCCTATTGGTTTACGGATAATATACTATGCTTAGCAGCTATATAATCTATAGCAGCCGATATAAGTGCTATTAAAAGCGGCTTATCTAATTTAAGCCTTTATCACTTATAATTAACGTTAGCTATTAATAGTATCGTATATAGTATATAAAAAATCGCTTTGCCTAAATCTCCGGTTCTATAAAAGGCATAGGTTTTAATATAACTTCCTTACTTAGACGGTCTTTAATTACCTAAAAATTACGGTACCCGCTTTTTATAAGGGGGAGGTCTATAAAAAAGTCTATCTAAATATACGTAAAGAACCGGTCCGGCATAAAAAGCTATTTAAGTAGCCCTTTCTTAAGCGTACGCTAAATCTTTCTCCGCCCGTAGATATTATAGTTACGGAGGAATTATCTAACGTATAGCTAAAGGAGCGGCTAATAGAAGTTATAGGATACGGCGGCAATTATTCCTTTACGGCTAAGGTAGCCGACGACGCTAGCGTCGTATACTATTTAAATAAGCCGTCCTTAAAGCGCGTTCCCTTCTTCTAGCTCTAGGGGAGCGTCTCTTACTATAGCCTCTATAGTTATAGAGGAACTAAAAACCTAAAGTCGTCCGCGGAACTATAGGTGTCTACGTAGGTCTATATAGCAGTCGGCTACCTATACTCCTTATCTTAATAAATCCCTAGACGCTTTAAGAAAAGGGAGACGTCCGTATAGATAATCTTTCTATCGCTAAGAGCGATAATGCCTAGGTTCTTCGGATTAAACTTATCTAGGTTAAAAGTATTAATATTATGTTATTTAAGGCGTGGTCGAATCGTCGTGCTCCTACCTCTACGGCGCGGCGTATACTACCGTAGGTAATATCCTAAGCTACTAAGCGGTCCTATATACGCTAAAGCTCCTCGTCTTAAAAAATCCGTCGGTTAAGGCCTATATTAGGGGTTAGCTCTACGTCCTATGCGTTAAGGTCGTCTTAAGTCGTAGCCGCTACGAAGTCCGCTTCCTAAGTGCCGGGCTTTACGTCTTCTTCGATTAGCCCTTTAATTTCTAAACTAATAGACGAATTATTATCCTCCTCGCTATCGTCTTTATCCTTATCGCCCTTACTATTAACTAAGACTACGCCGTCTATACCGATAAGCGTTGCTTTAAGATACGTGCGTAGCGCGTCCTCCGTGAGTATTTAAAGCTCTCGGGCATTATAATCTTCGTTAGAAGGTCGGTCTTAATCTCTCTAGGATAAAGCGTCCGGTACTATAGCCTTTTTTCTAGGTCGGTACCTAATCCGGAAACGGAACCGCGAAAAGTATTCTACCTAGCGGGCCTATCGCTTAGAGAGATAACGTTAAGTTATAAAATACTTAAGCTTACGATAATCTATAAGGATCTTAAAGTTCTTATAGCTACGGAGCTCCGCTTGCTATTGCTTTAAATAGCTAATTATAGCAAGCATTTCTTTATCGTAGATAGCGTAGTTCCGTTCGGCTAAGGTAAGCTTACGGGAATAAAAGGCTATAAGGCGGCTTTAGCCGTCTACCTCTTGCGAAAGCGTGCCTTTAAGCGCGAATCTACTATAGTCCGCCTTAAGTATTACGGGATAATTAAAGTCCTACTATAGTAGTACTAAGGCTTACGAAAATAGGTCCTTTAACGTCTAGAACGCCTTTGCCTATAAAGCGCCCTAATAGAAGGCTACCCTTTTGCCGATAAGGGCTACGAGCGGACTAACGATACGTGAAAATTAACGAATAAAAATCCAATAGTAGTTCGTAAATCCTAAGAAACTCTATACACCCTTTTACAAAGTTAGGGCTATTTAGTCCCGAATAGCCTAAATCTTTATAAGGTCCGCCTATATAATAACGCCTACGATAATAATAAATCTAAGGTATTTAACCTAGCGGACGCCGAACTTATATTTATTAAGGTTAAGGTATAGCCTATGCTTAAAGAGCCGGTCTAGCACCTTCCGTACTTTATCTATATAATTCTTTAGGCTACCGCTCATATAGATAAGGATATTATTAATATAAGCGGAAGCGAACTTATTTAGAAATTCGCGAAGAATGCTATTAATATACCGTTAGAAGGTGCTAAAAGCCTTTATAAGCCTAAACGGTATTACTATTTATTTAAAGAGCCTATAGCGAGTGCGGAACGCGGTCTTCTTCTACTTATCGCCTTCTATAATTCGCACCTTATAGAACGCCTAATAGGTATTTAACTTAGTAAACTACGTCGCTTTAGCGATATTACGGAGTATCTCCTCAATAAGCGGAAGCGGGTAGCGGTCCGGTCGTATTATTGCGTTAAGTGCTCGGTAGTCTATATAGAATTATAGTCCTCCTTTAGGTTCCCGCGTAAATAGCACTAAAGCGGCGGCCTTAGAAGAGCTAGCCTAAATAAACCCTTTATCTATAAGGCCGTATAGTATTTTCTTTAATATTAGCAACTCGTCTTAAGATATCGCGTATAGCGGCCCGAAGGGCGGAACTATATCTTATCCGCGGGAATCCTTACGAAGTAGTATCGCGTAGTTAATGCCGGGCTTATATAGGTTTAATTTAGAGTATTGCTATTTCCACGGATATAAATCTCTATTTGCATAGAAGTTCGCTAAAATCTCTACTTTTTCTATACAACCCCGCCCGCCTATATCCCGCTACTAAATTTTCCGTATAGGTATATAGCAATTAAGAGGCCGCGTAAATCGCGTATAGCCTTAATTTAGTTAATTTAGTTAATTCGCTACGTGCCCTATTGTGTGCCCTATTGCGTGCCCTATTGCGTGCCCTCTACTGCGTGCCCTCTACTACGTGCCCTCTACTGCGTGCCTTCTACTGCGTGCCTTACTGCGTGCCCTCTGCTATATATGCGGCTCCTTTATGATATATGCTTCGTGCCCGGCTGCGTGCCCTACTACGCGCCCTCTACTATATGTGCGGCTTCTAATATATGCTTTGTGCCCGGCTCCCTACTACGTGCCCTACTACGTGCCCTACTACGTGCCCTACTACGTGCCTTCTATTGCGTGCCTTCTGCTATATATACGGCTCTTTAATATATGCTTCGTGCCCGGCTCCCTACTGCGTGCCCTACTACGTGCCCTCTGCTATATGCCCTCTACTATATGTGCGGCTCCTTAATGTATGCTTCGTGCCCGGCTGCGTGCACTCTACTGCGTGCCCTCTACTACGTATACGGCTCTTTAATATATGCTTTATGCCCGGCTCTTTACTACGTGCCTTAATGCGTGCCCTCTACTGCGTGCCCTCTACTATATGTGTGGCTCCTTAATGTATGCTTTATGCCCGACTGCGTGCCCGGCTGCGTGCCCTACTGCGTGCCCTACTGTGTGCCCTTTGCTGCGTGCCCTCTACTATATATACGGCTCCTTAATGTATGCTTCGTGCCCGGCTCCCGGCTGCGTATACGATTTACGCGGCTCTCTTAATTGCTATATACCTACACTGGATTTTAGTAGCGGGATATAGGCGCGCGGGGTTCGCGTAGAAAGAGTAGGGATTTCCTAGACTTCCGTGCAAATAGAGATTTATATCCGTGCAAATAGTAATACTCTTAATTTATATACCTAGCGTTTCCGAAAGAGCGGCAGTAGGTTATAGAACTACGTAGGGATTATTTAACGTAATTCGGCTTCTATCTTCGGCTTCTTTAGTCGTAAGGCCTTAGTACTTCCTAATAAGCATATTAGTCTAGCAGACGTTCTAACCGACGGAAACCCTTAGCTCCTAACTCCTAACTAAACCTTAGAACCACTAGAGGACGTTTTTAAGAATATATAGGATTTCTAACCTATTATCTCTACCCTTTCCTTAACTACAACCGTAGAACCTATAGACCGTCTTAAGGTATAGTTGCCTTAAGCTACTTCTCGATCTATAGATTACGATAATACTATTCCTATAGATAGTCTAAAGACGACGAGATTTATAGGGTGTTATGGCTCGCCCCACTTTTAGTTAGTCAGCATCTTATACTAGGGTGTCTTTTCCACCCTTATACAGCAGCCTATAGGGCTTCTTCCTAGCTAGATTATTATTATCGCACGATCTTACGCAGCACGCCTTATATACCCTAACGTAAGCCTCTAGAGGTTATAAGCGCCGCTAAAACGCATCCCTGCGCTTTAAGTTAGTCTTTTTAATTATCACTATCTTTTTTAAGACTTTTCTCGCCTTTATAGCCGTTTTTTCGACTAAACGCCCGTTTTAAAGAGTTTTTTCACACGTATAAAATCCTACGATAACGCCTCTTTGCCCGCGGGACAGTTGCCTAACGGGACGTTCGAGATAGCGAACGATAATAGTGCCCTAACGGGCACGATTAAAAGACTTAAGGGACTAGAAAACTATGCTGCCTAGCTAATTAACGTAAATCTTACGTTAAAGATATTGGATGTTTACGAATATATCTAAGGGCTAGTTATTGCACGTAGGAATGTATAACGGCTTTAGTACGTACGGGGCGGCGTTAGTACAACGAAGGAAAACGTAGTCTAGATATAATAAGAGGCTAGTAGAAGTCTCTTTTACTATAACCCTAAACGACTACCTACTAAAAATGTATGTAAAGCTGTTAGGCCGGGGAGGCTAAGGTACTTATAAATACCTACTCCCCTATCGGTCCCTAGATTAGATAAGACAGAGCAATACACACACTCTAAGACATATAAGACTTTATGCATTGCGCCTAAATAACTGTATTACTAGTCCCTAGACCCGAACGACCGGTAGGCACGATTAGCACTACCGAAGAACAAAAGGACTAGTAAAAAAACGACTTAAAGGTTACGAGAATCCTTATAATTACTCTATTAGATAATCTAAAGGAGATAGTTATATAGGGCGGTTAGACTATTAATTTAACGAGTTAATAAACGTACCTCCTTATACAACGAGCAGCCTTACAGCTGCCTAAGTCTTCTATCGTAGAGACTATGCTTAAGTCTTTTAGACTTAAAGCTTATAACTTTACTACTTTAGATATATACCCTCGACGACTAGAGTAGTGCGAGCGTTAAGTAAGGGCCGTTTATAAGACACTAGACGAGAATATATACGTTTATACGGCTATCTATAGCCTTCGGACGGGTTACCCTTATTAGTTTTACGCTTAGCAATACGACTATAAGAAGGATGATTTTCCTACTAAAGCCGCTATCGATAAGTTTATACAACATTAATGCTAGGTAGAGAAGGGATCCTAAAAGGTCCCCGCCTCTTAAGCGTTAACTATCTAAGATAAGTCGTTAACATCCTTAACCCTATCTACGATAGACAATAGCCGTAGAGGAGGATAAGGCAAAGGCTACGGTAGAGGCCGTAAAGGCAAAGGCGGCTCCGATAATACTAGATCCCGAACTAATAATAACTCATCCGAGTAAGTAAAACTCGAATATAGTTATATCGTCGCTGTTAGTAGAGGCTATAAGCTAAGCAACTGCTAGACTCTCTACCCTAATAAAGCCCCGGAATAGAAACGGGAAGAATAGCGTTAATAAGGCATTAATCCTTTTAAGAAGGGCAATATAGACATTGTAGCGGCAGGTAAACGCGATATAACCCTTTTCGCTATAAGTCTTGCGTTATTTAAGGACGCTATCTTAGCTACGGATTATAAGGCCTTACGGGATATAGTCGTATATAATACCGGAGCCTTAGACACTTGCTTTAACGACTTAAAGTAGTTTACGACTTTTACTCCTACTCTAGCCTATCGTCTAATATAAGCATTAAACGGTAGTAGCCTTCGAGTCCTTAGCGTAGGTATAATACGTATAACGATTAGAGATTTAACTCTTAACCTAACTAACGTTCGCTACTACCCTAATGCACCCGTGAATTTAATAAGCTCTAAAGTCCTTTAGGATAAAGGTATTGTGCTAGAAAGATTTAATAGCCGACTGGCTTTTTAAGCTATAGGGGAGGGAGTTTATAAGATTACCTAAGAACTTAGAGTAAGCACTATTTATAATGCTTAGGCTGCGGGTAACCTTACGATTTAAGACAAACACCCTAATCCGCCTTTACGGCGTTGCCGAAAACCTTAATAAAGTTTAATAAGAAGGTCGATTTTAGGCTTATATACCGTAGACTTAGATATACGGGTAAGGCTAGAGTACTTAATGCGTGCCGAAAGTCGGGCATTAACGTTTATATAGAAAACCTTAACGACTTCTTTTATAAGGCCTATTATTTTGCAAAGGCTGACCTAATAGTTAGCCGGATATCTTTAGTTAAGCTATTATAGTTCCTAGCATATGTGTTCTAGGACTTTATTTAGCACTTACCTACCGGTTTTAGCGGAAAGCAATACTCCCTATATAGGATCGACATTTACATAAGGTTCTATTAGGTTCTTTTCGCGGTAAACCGAGGAGAGGCGTATAACTTACTTTATAGTTAGATAATATAGGTATAAGCCTACTCTACGAATAAGAAGGTTTAGTCTATATGCTTTAATAACGCGTTAGAGTTTTAGTCGGATGTAATATTTAAATAGGCTAATAAGAACGGGTTTATCCTTCGCTTTAGTGCCCCTAATACTCCGGAGTAGAATAGACTTATTAGACGTGCTAGCCGTACTCTAATAGACCTTACACGCTGTATTTACGCCGATATAAACCTTCCGGCCTTTTTATAGCCGTACTTTATAGAGATAAGCGTATACGTTAATAATATGCTTCCGACGAGCGCCTATAAAGACAGCAGAGCCCTAATTAAGGTTTTATTTAACGAGATCCGCACGCTATACTTATATAGCATTAAGCATATAAGGGCTTAAGGCTATACTACGTTCGTTACTATCCCGTACTAGCAGAGGGTTAAAAGTGCAAAGATAGCCCTACGAGCTTAGAAAGGTCGCCTAGTTGGCATAGAAGGGCTTAACGGGCATATATATAAGGTCTAGCTTCCGGAGAAGAAGATCGTTATACGCGCCCGAGATATCCGCTTCTAGGATAGTAAGGAGCACTAGCGCCCTACTATTAACGACGTCGAATATAAGGCTACCCTATAGGAGGATAATAATAAAGTCACCTACCTATTCGATATAGGGAAGATTAAATCCATAGATAGAAAACGCACTGCGAGGCAAGATAAAGCCGCTTCGCCGCGTAAAGAAGAACTCGACCTATCTACCTTATATAGGGTGCTTAAGGTCCTAAGTCACATCCCGACTCCTAATCCGACGCCTACTATAGGGCAATAGCAGCGTTATATTCATTTTAATAAAGAAACTATAGAGCACGACGATACAGAGGACTTAAATCCGGCTTCTAAGGATAAGGCATCGCTATTTTATCCTCGCTAAACCTCGCGACCCTATTAGACCCGCGACTATAACGAGCGCTTAGGACGAGGCCGTGGCCGTAGTAGCCGTGCTTACGGCAGCCGTAGCAGCAGCCGTAGCATAGCTATGGAGTTATCCGGTTTATAACTCATAGTGTTTCGCGAAAATAACACCTATTATAAGACTAATCCTCCTTAGATTCTTAGTGTAGGAGCGGCTCTAGCTTTTATACAGCCTAATACGACTCTAAAGACCTAGAAGCAGGCTATAGACCACCCTAACTATAAGAGTCGCTAGTTGCCTGCTATAAGGAAGGAATACCGTAAGCTTAACGATAAAAGGACTTAGATTCTTATTTCCTACCTACGAGGCTGTTAAGTCCTTCCGGGCTGTTAGGTCTTTCTTAAGAAGCATATTGCGGGAGCCGATAGCATTGCTAAGGCCTATTAGTGTATTTACGGAGACCGGGACTCTATAAACAGGCCCGTTAAAGACGTCTACGCCGCTATAGCATACTAGGCTTTTATTCGTGTGTTTACTACTATCGTAGCTACGGATAACCTCGAATATAAGAAGTTCGACGTAGTTAACGCCTTCCCGTACGCTAAAGTAAGGGAGGAAATTTATATTAAGCAGCCCTACGGTCTAACTAACGGCACTAGCCGCGTCTATAAGCTATAGCGAGCTCTATATAGGCATAAGGCCGCCCCTCGTTAGTGGTTTAACAAAGTTGTTATTAACCTCGTTGCTTTAGGCTTCGTTTAGCTAGAGGGAGAATTGTGCCTATTTCGTCACGAAGATAGCACGCTTCTAATCCTCTACGTCGACGATATATTAATCGCAGTAGCTATACGAGACCTTATTGCGGACAAAGCGCGCTTATTAAGCGGCCTATATAAGATAAAGAGTCTTAGAGAGCCGACCGAGTTCTTAGGACTTAAGATAGTTTAGGACTATATTAACCGCACTATTTCCTTGCATTAGGGGAGGTTTACGGTAAAATCCCTCGAGGAATTCGGGAACGACATTACGAATACAGCACTAACGCCGTAGCCGCTAAAGACCGTTGTCCGCGTCGAATGGAAATAGCAATAGCCTATAATAGCCTTACGAGACTAGCTTCGTAGGACTAGCAGCCTAAACTAGCTAGCGATAGGCACTAGACCCGACCTCTCTTACACTATAAACAAGCTGTCTAAAGCAAATCATAACCCGACTGCAACGTATATAGCTATCCTAAAGCACTTATTGCGCTATCTTAAGGGATCTTTAACCTTAGGCATTATCCTTAGCGGTCGTTATTCGCCTAACGATCTAAAGCTGCGCGTCTATGCCGACGCCTCTTTTAACGATCTTCGAACCCGCTACTTAACAGCCGGGTATATAGTCTTTTTAGCCGACGGACCGATCTTTTAGCGGTCGAAGCGACAAACGTTAGTAACAACCTCGTCCACCGAGGCAGAGTTTATTAACCTCACGCCGGCTGGTATAGCAGCTATATAGTAAGCGAAGCTTTGGCATAATATAGGCTATCTATAGCCTACGCCGATAATTATATATACCGATAGTTAGAATATAAGATTAGCTATTCTTAATAAGGCGAATGCGGGCCGTATAAGGCATATTAATCGCTACTTTAAATAGATTATATAACGCACGGCAATAGGCTATTTTTAGCTTTATTAGGTCTAGACCGAGGAAATAATCGCAGACGGCTTAACGAAGCCGCTTTTACGTATATGCTACGAGAAGTTTAGGCACTAGCTTGGACTTTAACCCGAGATTTAACGACGAGGACTTCTTCCCGATTAGGAAAAGGATTAAGGGCCTAATTGGGCAATTGGAAGTGCAAAAAGCCCTACGAATAGAGGAACGATGACTTACGGAAGAAAGGAGCTATAGAAAAGTAGTTTAAAGAGCGCGTTAAATTGCGCGTTTGCCGTGCTATTAAGAGCCTTATCTAGGCTATTCGGCTGTAGGGAGGTATTATAGTTCGCCCTACTTTTAGTTAGTCAGCCTCTCGTGCTAGGGTGTTTTCTACACCCTCGTACAGCAGCCTATAGGGCTTCTTCCTAGCTAGATTATTATTATCGCACGATCTTACGCAGCACGCCTTACATGCCCTAACGTAAGCCTCTAGATAGGGGATTTACGCCTTACTTATTTAAACCGTTTTTTAGGTCGATATCCCGCATTCGCCTATATTAAGCATTTACCGGCTAATAGCACCGCTTTCACGGCTATATTCGCTACTTCTCTTAAACCTAGGAAGATATATAAACGGGACTTACCCGCGCTTTTAAGGTTTTAGTCTAATCTTAAGACGCATCCGTATAGACCTAAGTTTAAAGCCGCTAGAAAGGTTAAATAGGACTCCCGTTACTAGCGGAAGACCTTCTTTCCTTCGCTTACCCTAAGAGCGAACGCGCCTATACGTCCTCTTCTCTTAACTTAGGCATTTAATCATGAGTTTAATAAGCACGGCTACCTTAGTAAGTTTAAGTCTCGCCTTTATATACGAGGAGATCTCTAGCCGTTTAGCGGAAAGGAAACCTACGCCGCTACGCTTACTACGAGAAATTTCCGTATTATAATTGCTATTACCGCTAAGTTTAGCACTAAAACCCACTTACTTAACGCGGTTAACGCCTTTATAAATGCCGATCTAGATAAAGAAGTATATCTCTACTTCTTAGACGGATTTAAGATATTTAGCTTTATAATTCGGTTGATAAAGGCTTTATATAGGCTTCGCCGTTCGCCGCTTCTTTAGCAATAGGAATTATCCGGATCTTTTATCGAACTAGGCTTCTAGCAGAGTGCGGAGGACCTTTATATCTTTATATCTACTACGAGTGGCATTATTACCTTCTTCTTTATAGATAATATTATTATCCTTTTCCGTAAGAAGCACTATAGGGCTACTAACGATTTTATCTATCGCTTTAGATAGAAGTATATAGTTACCGACGGTAGAGAGCTAACCTATTTTCTTAAAATAAGAATTATCCGGGACTATAAGCAGCGAAAGCTATAGTTGTATTAGGACGTTTACTTAGATAAAATTGCTTCTAAGTTTAGTTTAATCCTTGCTTTTACGGTTCTACGGCTTATTTCGACCCTTTGCTTATTCTTACTTTTAGAAAAGCTAGATAAACACTAAGGTTAGGCTACGAATAACTAAATCTACTACTTTTAGTCTTTAGTCGGATCCTATAATTATACGACTATTTCTACCCGACTCGACGCCGTAAAGTCGTCGAACTCTTTAGCGGAGTATATATAGAACCCGTCTACGCTCTATATTAAGCTTATAGAGAGCTTAGTGACTTACCTATATAAAGTACGTTTTCTCGCGATCGAGTACTCTAATATAGACGATTAAGAACTAGTTATAGCTTTAGATACCGCCTACGCCGATAATCTAGATACTTATTACTCTTTAGAAGGCTACTTTATTAGTCTTTTTAATAGTATAATTTCGTAGAGTGCCCGGAAATAATCTACGGTTACTACGTCTTCTACCGAGGCCGAACTTCTTATAGTCTCTTCTATAGTAAAAGAGCTAATTTCTATTCTTTGTTTATTTAACGATATTTCTCTATAACTAGATATTCTTATTCCTACTATTTAGTGCGATAATACCTAGACTATTCGCTTAGTTTCCGCCGAGATTCTAAAGATTTAGACCGCCTTAAAGTATATTGAAATTTACAACTGCTAGGCCCGATAGGAATTCTTACGCAATACTTTTAATATTAAGTATATCCCTTCTAACTAAATAGTTGCGGATAGATTAACTAAGTTACTTCTACGATAACGGTTCTACACGTTCCTTTACTAGCTTCGACTTACGGATATTTTATCTAAAATCTATAAGGAAGTCGATAATAATTCTAACTAGCCGGAAGGTGTTTTCCTCCTAGCTAGGGGGGTATATTAATATCACCGTCTTCCCCTATTGCTTTCTACCGGGAAATCCCCGGTCCTATTATAGAATTTATATAGAAGTGTCTATAGAATTCATATAGAAGTGTTATGTGTTTCTACTATGGAATTCCACGGGCTTCTATAGGTTGTTACTTTATACTTTTAATTCCCTTATACGGTCTTTAACCGTAGAATTCTAATTCCTTTCTACGGTCTTCTACCGTAGAATTCTAATTCTCTTCTAACGGCTTCTACCGTAGAATTTATATGTCTTTCTAATAGACTATTGCGTTATTGATTTCTTTATTTACTGACTGTAGCTGACTGTATGACTATTTGTCGTACGGACACGATCTATTGATTTTTAACCGGTGTTTTCCGTCTGACTCTTTCCTTTACCCCTTTTCCTTAGGTCTACGCGGCTGTTTTCGTCCGAGGGATTTCCCTATATATATAGACTAGTTAGCCCTCCTTATTAGAAAAGACAAGAGCTATTATTCTTAGTGATTTGCATTATTTACAGCTTTTAATCCTTCCTTATAGGCTGTTTTAAGCCTTAGAGCCCCTCTTCTTTTTTAGTTGCTATTACCTAAATGTCGAGGACCCGACTGCCTAGCGTTCGATACGCTAAAAGAGTGTAATAGTAGGAAGCAAATAGGCAATTGCCTAGGGGATTAGGCGGGATAAGACCTTAACCCTAAGCTATAGTTTAAGCGAACTATAGGTATATCGAGGAGGAACCCGATACCTATATTGCCGAGGCCGCGCTTAGTGCGAGGGTAGTTTACTTTGCTAAGTTATACGACATCCTAGACAGCGATAACGAATATAGGCATAGTATCCTCGCAACCCTTATAGAGGAAACCTATATCGATAAAGGGCTATCTATTAGAGTCCGGGCTATAGGATTAAAGCCGGATGCTAATGCTATATAGGATTCCTTAGACTAAGACTAGTACCCGGAGGGAATAAAAGCACTATTAATAATTAAGCGCCTTTAGAAAGTTATAACTACGGAGGACGTTAAGAATCGGGATACGATAGCCCTAATCTAAGGTGTATTAGCAATTATAATGCTAGCTAAAAGAGCAAACCTACCTTAAGCAGTAAAAAAGAGATAAATTAACGGCGAAGTAGTCCTAAAAGTTATTCAACTAGCAATAGACTTAAAAGAAGCCCTACGAAGGCATAAGGTGCCCTAAGGAGAGGTTGACCTACTAGCAGCTACTACTACTATAAAGGCAAAGAAGGGAGTAAAGCCGGGAAGTCTTACGGAGATCTAGGCAAGAGAGGGACTCGGATCCTTCGATTGGATTAACATAGCGCGTAAGGTTATAGTGCCTTTAAGCCTAGCCGACTTTTAGTAAGTAAGCCTAGAGGGGTCTAAGCAGTTCCGTTATTTATTATTGCGTAAATAAGTACAATAGGCTAAGCTAAGGAAAGGAGCCGTGCCGGCGTTAGCCGCTACGGCTTATAAGTATGCTTCGCCCTTCTATAACACTTAGTTATTAGCAAAAGAGGCATTAACCCTAAAGACGTTTAGAGTAGCTATTATAGTTATCTTCGCTAGCATTTAGTAAGAAGCTATATATATTGCTATACTATCGTAGATAGTCTAAGCAGACTAAGGCTCGGAAGCTAATATTATATCGTAAAAGTTCGCTATAAAATACGACTAGCTATAATAGCAACTATCTAAAATTAGGTTTTAAGGACTACTAATAACGAACGCTAATAGATCGGGAACACCTATTATAGAGTTCGTAAAGTGCATAGTCGTATGCGAAGGAATAAGGCGGGAAATCCTACCTATTATTCGACCTAACCTCTATAATAGAATACTAAAGGACGATATCCTAATCCTACTTAAGCTCCCGTAGCTCTATAAGACTAATATAGTATTCGATATCTAAGTAAGCACCCTTAAGATTAGACTTCCGTCTATTAGGGAATAACGTTGGAAGAAAAAAAGGCTAATTATAACCCTATATAACCGGCAGAAACTAATACTATCCCTAGCAGCGCCGTTATTATTAAAGAGGTTCGTAGAAAAGAAGGACATACGTAAGGCTATTGCCGTATTAAAGGATAAATCCTTATTAGACGAAGACTCCTCCTCTACTAAATATACCGTATCTTTAGAAAACTAGACTTACTGCTTCGACCCGAGTATATCGTAAAAGTGCGTTTAATAGTATTATTATTTAACTATATACTATACCTTACCTTCTCTTAGTTTTTTATAGAACCTTTACTATAGCTATTAGGGCATACTTTCCGCCTAACTAAGCCTAGGGATTAAGCAGTTTTTAAGAGAATAATTCGCCTAGGGATATATTATGCAAGCCTATCGTATATTACGGATAACAGCTATATAAAGAAGGACTTAATTCCTATAGCCCCGACAGACTTTACGAAGGATAGGTATAAGGAAACAAGCTTAGGGGGTGTATATAATTATTATTAATCTACAACGGGATATAGCTATACACTAGGTCTAAATGTCTATATATACGATATAGAGGTTATATAGGATAATATATAATACAACCTAATACCGTAATAGTATATCCCCTTTAAATCGGCGTTTAACTCGAACGCTTAAAAGGAGCAATAGGCTAACGAAAACGAAGGAAATCTATATTAATCGGTCCTAAAAGCGGGCCTAATATAGGACGAGAGAGGAATAAGGAGAAACAAAGGGTAAAGCTAAGAAACTAACGCATGCCGTCGTAACGTAAATTATATTTATAAATTGTATTTATTATTACTTAGGCGAAGGAGCAGACGTAAGGAAGGCCGTATAAAAGGCCGGCTTAGGTTTAGTCGGGTTAAAGGCGTAAAAGGCCTTAAGGTCGTCCTAGCAGCCGTTAAGGTAGGAGGAGTCCTCTTACGTAAGGGGGCTATAACGCTATTAAACGTAATACTTAATCTTCCCGGAAGCGTACTAGCGTTACGCAAGGATATAAGAAAACTCCTACTTAAGGTATACGTTATCGCCGTCGTTATCGCTAAGGGAAAGGAGAACGCTATTATTAGCGGGCTAAACGTTAAGCTCCGACTAGCTAAGCAAAAGAGGCTCTTAAGTCTTAGTAAGGAAGGAGTAATAGAAAATAAAGTAAAGGCGGCTGCCCTTAAGGAGGCGAAAAAGATATACCGTCTTAAATACCTTAAGGACTTTATATAAGCCCTCCCGTTTATAGTCGAGCTTCTTTATAGGGCGGAGGGTCTAGATTTAGCGAGTGCTAAGGAATACTATATCGCCGGGCTAATACGCTAAGGCGGGAGTCCGCCGGGCGTCTACGTAGCGAGCTAAAGTAGCCTAAGCATCCTCGATCCTATCGCAGAGGAAGTTAGAGATACGCTAAAGGCGGGAAGTAAGCGTATTACCGCGGAGGTATTCCTTCTGCTACTAAGGGGTTATACTAAGCGGGGGGGTACTAAAGGGCTTAATGCTAAGCTTTAGGTAAAGGCTATAGTTAGCAAAGAAAAGGGAAAGGCTAGTAGATTTAAAGACCTAATTATTAGTAATAAACTTAGCGAGGGGAAAAAAGTCGACCTAATCGTCCTAAAGGTAGGTAGTATAATAATAAAGGTAAACTTCTATCTAAGCGTTCGTAATCTTAGTCTAACCGTTAGTCTAAGGGTAGTAAGCGGAGCTAAGGTAAAAGCGGTAACTAAGGCGACGACTAAGCTACTATTAGAAAGCCGAGATAAACTAAATGCTATAGTCGCTAATAATAAAGGCTAGGGTGCTATAAAAGGATTAAACGTAGGAAACGAATATATTAATAACGTCTTTAACGGTTATTAAAGGTATTAAAACGTAGTAGCGTATCTTCGTAAACCAATCGACGATAATAAGGATATTAGAAAACTTAACGCTATTACGGTAGTAAATAAGGAGGTCGGTAATAAAGTCAATAGATATATCGGTCTATAAGGCGAAAGGAATACTTAAGGGCTAAAGTAGGCCCTAAGGGGAGGAATAAGAGGACTTAGCGTATAGGCATATATAATAATTCCGTATAAAGCTAGAAATAGACTTATATATGCTAGGCTAGATATAAGACCGGCGGTAGAGGCTAGCGGTCTTCGTATATATAAGGTGGCCGGTAAGGGGGGAGGTATAAGCGCGGACGAGAACTTAAAGAATTAAGGCATCGTTTAGAGAAATAAAGAGTCGGCCTTAAAAATAGAACCGGCCCTAGACCTAAGAGAGAGCGGTCTTAGGGATCGAGCGGAGAGGGGCTCGGAGAGGGTAAGGCTAGCGGGGCTAAGGGACTAAAGAGCTACGCAAATAGCGGAAATAAGCGGGGAGGAGGAATAAGCCTAGTCGATAAGGTTATCGATCGGCTTAAAGTCGTTGAGGGCGTAAAGGTTGAGGCAGTCGGAATTATATTTATAAATTATATTTATAAATAAATCGGACTCCTTAACGGTATCGGGGGCGGTAGTATTCGGGTAGAAGGAGGCATTAACCTTAGACTTACGGAGGATAACCTAATATCGGTGGTTTATCCTTTTATCGGCTCGGTTAGTAAAGGAGAGTAAGCGGGAGCCGGGTAAGCGGCTAAAGGCGTTGATATAAATAGCTTAAGAGCTAGGCTAAAAGATAATCTTAAAATTAAAACGACTAAGGAATTCGGCCTAACCGGCCTCCCGCTAGTTAAAAAGCTTCGTAGTTATAAAATACTAAAGATTCTTATAATCTTAGGCTATCTTAAACTTAGGCAGGCCCTCGAGCTTAAGGCGCTGCTCTTCGAGAGATTTTATAATAGTAAGGAGTTCCTTATCGTAGATCTCGTAGTTATACTCTTAAGTAGAGTATTTTAACGAAAAGAAAGCAACCGGATAGTAATAACTATCGTCGAAGAGCTATATTAGTATACCTTTAGCGGCTTAGTTAGAAGCATCTATCTAAACTATAGTCTTACGATAGGGGTCGAAGTATACGAGGACTAAGGCGGTAGTAAAGGCGTGCTTAAGGGCTTTAAAGGCGTAAGCGTAAGCGGGGGACTAAATCTAAGGGGTAGAGTTCTTAGTAAATGCGTTTAAAGGGTTCGTAAGCTTAGAAAAGCCGCGAATAAAACACCGATAAAAATTAGCGAATCTTAAGAAGCGCTAAAGGTCTTTAATAAAAAAGGAAGTAGGCTAGTCTAAGACCGTACGAAACTTTTTAAGGTCTATATAAATGCCTTTATCTAAGATAATTAGGCTAAGGTACTTAGTCTCGGTAATATAAAAGTTATACTAATCTACGTTAAGCTAAAGGCTAGCGGCGTTAAGGCGTTAAGAACTATATTAACGTAGGCTTATTATTCCTCCCGTATCTTTAAGAAGATTAAGACGTTATTTAGATAAGTAGAGTAGAATTTATTAAAGATGCCGTAAAAGGCTATATTAAAAAACAATCTAAAAGTAGGATAAAGCGGCGGTAAGGCTAAAGGGGGGAATATAATACTTAAAAAGCCTATATTAAGTAGCGAACGCGGTCTTTTACTTATATCCTTCGGTAAAACGAAGGCGGTTAAATACTACGATAACGTCGATTTTAGTAAAAAACTTCGCCTTCCGGATATAGGCGAGGGTATTATAGATAAAGGGCAAGGGAAAACGGTTCTTAATCGTAGCCTTATTTAAGCCGCGATAGTTAATATAAAAATAAACGCCCCCGCCGGGCTTATAGGTAAGTATAATAAGGGTAGTAGTAAAGGAGGTAAAGCGGCGGATAAAGCCCTTCCTAAGCTGCTCGTTAACGTACGCGCGGATAATCCGGTTTTTAGCTTTATAAAAAGGGCGGGGGTAGGTATAAAGAGGTTATATCCCTTCTTTAAGGTTGATTTAAGTATTAACGGCACGGTAAAGGGCGAGCTTATCGGCCTCGGTCTTAAGCTATATATAGATTATATAATAGAGCTCTTTAAGGACCTTAGCTTAAAGCTCGTCGAGCGTATAAAGGACTTTCTCTTACTTTTTAAAGAATTTAGCGATATCGTTAAAGGAGATCTTATTTAGGTAGATTATATCGAGGTAATTATTAACGAAGTCGTAAAGGCGGGGGTTAAGGTACGCTTTTGCGTCTTTAGCGTTTATATATCTAATTAAAACGGCTTAATAAAGGTCTTTAAGGATATCTTAATCGATAAATAGCGGAGGCTCGGTAGGCAATAGCTTAGCGGTAAAGGCCTTAATTAAAGTCTAAGAGGTTTAGACTTTAGGCTACCGGTAGAATATTACTATCGCATTAACGTTAAGCATCCGGACGTTAAACGCTAAGTCGTTAAAGGATAAAAAGCGGAAAGGCTAAAGTTAAATAGTCTTACAATTCGGTCGCGATATAAGGCGGCGGTAGCTAGCGGTCTTATAGACGGAATAAAGGTAAGGAGGTCGAACGTAGCGGTAAGGGTAGAAGGTAGTTAAGGAGTCGGAATTATAGCCGGAGTTAGAGTCGGCGTCGTTAACTTAGCGGGAGGAGTCCGGATAGGCGGGTTTACCTACGTCGGGAGTATCTTTAAAAAGCGTAAAGAAGGAGGGGCTAAGGGATAAAGGAATAAACTTAAGAACGTCGCTAAAGCAGACGGAACGGATAAAGGCCGGAAGGCGGGCTTAGGCTATACGGGCGGGAATAGGGATCGCAGCGGCGGGAATAAGGATCGTAGCGGTAAGGGGTTCGTAGCGGTAAGGGGTTCGCCCTCGTCGTTAGAATCTTCGACGGAGGGGGCAAGGGGAAAACGAATTATATTTATTAATTATATTCCCTCCGAAGTAGGGGCAAGGGAAGCCGGGATAGGGCGGGTAGGGCGGGCAAGGGTGGCCGAGAGGCTTAGGATAAGATAAAGCTAGTAGTCCGAGAGGTAGGAGGCTAGATAAAAAGAGGACTAGAAGGAAAGGGAGTTACCGCGCTTGCTAATAATAAGGTCGTGCCGGCGTAGCTAAAGGAGGCTAAGAATAACCTTATACCTAAGCTTTATAAGAAAGACGCAGATAGACTTAGTATAAGCGCTAATCCGGGAGACCGAAAGGGCGTAATAGGTAACGGAGCTAGACTTAAAGTCGCTACTATCGGCGAGAGAAAGCCGGCGCGGGAATTAAAGCTAGCGGATAGGAAGGGTAAGGCGGTGCGTAGTCTAAGCGTACATAAAGGCGTATCCGGAATAGCCGGAGTTAACTAAAGCATTTATAACGTTATCGGCGGATATAAGGGATAAAGGCATAAGTAAAGCACGCGGTTGTATTCCTAGGGGGAGGCAAAGATCCTCTACGGTATCGAACGAAGCTATAAACTTAGACACTAAGAGCTCTATTATACGATAAGGCGAGAGAGCTACGTATTTTCTAAAGACGGGGAAGAGGCGGGGAGCTCGTCCACTTCGCCCTCGATAAAGCCCTGCTTAATAGCGCGAACCTAATAGCGGGGGGGAGGGGGTTCGAGGAGGCGCGGGGTAGACGTACCGCTACTATAGCCCCGGCCGCGGCTAGAGCTAGAACCGGCGCCGGGACTAGCGCTAGGGTTAGCGCTAGGGTTAGCGCTAATACCCTTATTAGGGTAGGTCTAGGCGGTATAGGTAGCGGTAGCCGGCTAAACGTAGTAGAGGCAAAGACGGTTCTCGAACCGCCGTTGCTTCTTAGCGTTAGTAAGCTAGGCCTAGAATGTATCGGCCCGGCCGCGGCTAGAGCTAGAACCGGCGCCGGGACTAGCGCTAGGGTTAGCGCTAGGGTTAGCGCTAATACCCTTATTAGGGTAGGTCTAGGCGGTATAGGTAGCGGTAGCCGGCTAAACGTAGTAGAGGTAAAGACGGTTCTTAAACCGCCGTTGCTTTTTAGCGTTAGTAAGCCGGGCCCGGAATACATTAAGCTGCATTAGGTTACCGGTAGGAGGTATAGGTAGGGCGGGCGAGGTAGGGCTAAGGCGAGCGGGGTTGCGAGGCGGCTAGAGTTAAGAATAGGCCTTAATACGCCGCTAGTTATCCTAAAGCGTAGAATATATCTTAGCTTAGGCCGTAAAGTCGTTATAGGCCGGGCATTAGACCTATAAAGCGGCGGCGTTAGTAAGTTTTATAAAGACCTTTAAGTAAAGGTAGGCGACGTAAGCGGTGCTATTAAACGATAAGTCGGCTTAAAGTTAAGTAAACTTCGAATAGAAGTCCGGCTAAGAGATATTCTTTATTAATAAGGCGTTAAAGTCGGCCTCCGATTAAGCGTAGGTAAAATTAGCACTAAAGACTAGGCTAAGGTCGTCGGTAAGGGCTTTAATAGTAGTATACTGCTAATCGGCGAAAGACTTATTATCGAAGACGTCTTAGGGAACGCTAGCGATAATAGAGGCGGCTAGGCCGGTAAGCCGGCTAGCCGCGTAGAGAATACGGTCTTATTCTATAGGGTATAAAGCGGCGTCTTAACGGAGCTTAATAGTAAGGCCGTTGCGCTCGGTCTAAAAAGCTTCCTAACGTTGATTTTAGGTGCTAGAGTCGCCGGCGAACCTCTTAAGGTCGGCGATACGGGAACGGGTAGGGGTAGGGGTAAGAGCAGGGGCTAGGGCTTAGTCCTAGGCTACGTTACGCTCGGTAAGGACGAGGAGAGAGGACGTAGTACGGTTAAGCTGCCTCTAGAGGTCGGCGGCGTGCTTTTAGGAGATAAGCACTCTTATATTTAACTTAACGTAAGCATTATTAAGATAAGCAAAGGACTCGGCCTATAGGGCGCGGAAATCGGGGGTAGCGTAAGCCTAGATATAGGCGAACGAGGTTAAATATAGGCCCCTAGGCCTAAGGCAGAGTAGCGAGATAGGGATAGCGGGAAAGGTAGTCGTTTTAAGGCTCTAGGTCGGCGGGAGTTAGCGGAATAACGGCCGGGGTAGTAGACGAGGGATCGGTCTCTATAACGAGGTCGGATATCGTAGATTAAGCAAAGCAACGAAGAAGACAATAGGGAAGGGGTAAGGAGGGAAGAAAGAAATCTTATATAATTCGCGTTAAGACGGCGTATCTATACCGGGAAAATTCTAATAATCGAGGAAATCTTAGTTAAAGGGGTCCGGCGAGGAGGCGGACTCGCGTCGCGAAGAAGGGAGATTAGAAAAGAATGTAAGATAGCGAGATTATTAATTAAGGGCAATAGGATAAAATAGTAGATTAAACTATAAGGAAACAAGCTTAAGGGGGGTATATAATTATTATTAATCTACGAAGGGATATAGCTATAGACTAGGTCTAAATGTCTATATATATAATGTAGAGGTTACGTAGGATAATATATAACATAACCTAACACCGTGATAATAGGCTACCTATAGGAGACCGCGTGGATATAATTAACTAGCCCGGACTATAGAGTAAGGGACCGTCTATATACCTATTTCCAACGTAAAAAAGGGTCTAAAGGAAGCCGATTGACTAAATAACCCCGTTAGAGACTATTATAGACTGGTTTGCCTAGACAGGGATTCGGCTAGGCCTATTAGTACTATAAGACCTTAAGGAAGAAGTATAGCGAGTGTTCTTAACCTACCGGGAGCGTAATAGGACGACGGTATATAACCTCCTACTAATAGACCTTTAAACTTATAGGCCCTACGTTAAGGGATGCGTAAAGCCGTAAAATAGATCCCCGAGGAGATAGTAGACCGAACCGTAGAGGTATTAGCTAAATAAGATCGTAACTAACTGCGTTAATGCCGGCATATATAAGGTTATAGCTATAGCAAATAGCACGCTTTCGTTATAGTCGGCCGAGCCGTTACGAGTAATTAAGGACGAGAATAACCTATAGGCGGAATAACGCCTAATAATTAACTATAGCTATATCGAGGAGGACTTACCGGGCATAGAGATCCCGCTATTAGCCGAGATCTACGATACCCTCTCGGACCTAAGGGTAGGAAGCTACTATTAATTCGACCTTAAGCATAGCTACTAGGCTATTCTAGTAGACCTAGACTTACGACACGTTCTTACCTTCGCGGTACTAGGTTTTACGTAGCTGCAGCCGATAAGGATGCCCTAAGGGGCATAGACCGCACCGTTTTCTTTCACTAAGTTTATAAAGATCGTTATAGGCCCGATTCCCGCACCTCTTAGCGAACCTTCCCTAATAGCTCCTTCTACTATTAGAGGCATAGCACTTATTAACGTATATATCGACGACGTATTTAGTAAACATACGACCTTTAAAGAATAAAAGGCCTTCGTACGGGATTATATTTTGCCTAGGTGCCTATAGGCACCGCTTAAGTTAAGTTTTAAGAAAGTAAAGCTCGGCATAGAAGAGATTATAGCGATCGGATAGACGCACCGCGTATAGGGCTAGGTCTTTATTAAGCTAGAAAAGCCAGTAAAGCTAAAGGAGTGGCCGACACTAATAGACCAAACGGGTGGTAGGTCCTTTGTTAGGGCAGTATGACTATGCCGGAGATAGATCTCAAACTGCGCGGAAATTGCACGACCTTTAAACAGATTAATACGAAACGTTCCTTAGCGTTAGGGTAATAGCGACGCCCTCTCTTTTGCGATCCTAAAGGCGTAGTGCTAAGTAGTAGTAGCGATATATAGCTATCTATTAGACGTGCTAGTATAGCTCTATATAGACGTAAGCAAGTTCGGGGCCGGGTATACGCTCTTATAGCACCGGGATAAAGAGGATTTCCCGACCTTTATAACTCTTTCCTCTTTACGAAAACGCAGAGGAACTACGGCATATATAAGAGAGAACTTTACGCCCTCGTTAAGTTCTATAGGAGATACTATCACTTCTTTTACGGTAGAAGCCTTTCGATAGTCTATACCGACTATATGCCTCTTACCTAATTCCTAATAGGATAAAGTTATAAAGGGATCTATGCCCGCTAGGTTATTAAATTAAGGGTATTAAACATTCGCATTAGCTATATAGAGGGAGCCTAGAATAAAGCAGTAGATAGCCTATTAAGGACTTTCTTCCCCTCCTAAGAGTGTGATAATAACGACCTTAAGTTATAGGGTTATATTAAGGCGACCGGAGTATAGATATAGAAGGATGGCAAAAGAGGCATTAAGGAGCTAATTAGAGAGCTTAGGAGCTAGCCCTAGCTGCCCTAAGGACGAAAAGGAGCTCTATACCCTAGCTCTTCCGTAGACTAATAGACGATACTCCGGCAATAATAGCGATAGGACTAGGAATAGACTTTAGTAGAGCTAAGAGTACTATCGACGAGAGGTAAAGGACTATCCTTAGAGGCACGCTTTCTTATGCATCTAGATTTCGGTAAAGTATTATAGTATCTACTATACGGTATATTCGATGACCTTTTAGACCGACACGCTCGTCGACGAATTACTAGTAAAGCTTAGAACTTCTAATAGACTAAAGGCCGGTTATAGCATCGCGGATCCGAGGGAATATAGCCACATTGCCTCTTAGAAGAAGAAATCCCTAAAGTGCTAAGGAAAGCGTATGATAATAGAGGTTATTTTTAAGCCGATATATAACGCAGCTACCCGCGTAACTATAGAGTCGGGAGGTAGGGATATATGTATAATAGATAATGAGCTTTACCTCGGGAACTATTCGGGCATTAGTCGCTAACATGTCCCCGATAACCCCTCTTAAGGCCTAAGGGTATATCCCTAAGGCCTTAATATATCTTAGAAGAAGGGTAAGCTTTAGTCTTACTACGAGAGGGCAACTTTATTATAATAAAGGATTATTCGTACTTTTAACTATCGTTCTCACCTTCCTAAACGTACCTTTAGTCTATCTTCTTATAATTTCTAAAGCTCATCTTTTTTAGTTACTTAAGAGCGATAGCACTATATAGTAGGCGCGTTTTAGGACGTAAAGGCCGCGTAAGCTAAATAAGTCGTATCGGCTATTAAGTCGCTAGCCTATCGCCGTTACCTTACGTAACGGAACTAATATTAGAAGATAGATATACTAACTTCTAAAAGGGCTATAATAAGCGTCTTAAGACGCTATTGCTAAATTTTTCGCTACCTAAGGGGGCCCGATCTATCCCTTCGCGAAGTTTAACGTAAGCCGGGCCTTTACGAGCTGCCCTTCCGCGTATATATATCCTCGTAGCCCTTTAAGCAAAAGCCGTAGAACTTAAGGAGGAAAAGATATTAAGAGATAGGATTATAGAACTTCGAGAGGAATTTTCGCAATAAAGTAACTTATTCGGTAAGGACTTATATAAACGTCGCCGATAATTAACCGAATTAAGGGAAAGTTATAGTAGGGAAATTAAAATAAAAACATTCTTTAGTTATTATAACCGATTAACCCTTAAAAACCTCTCGATTAAATTAGCGATTTTAAGGATACCTTTATCGCTCCTTTAGGCCTTTTTTAGCGCAATAAGACTAAATTCTTATATACTTTTTACTATGTATACGTAGACTATAAGGCGAGATAAAGGCGATACCTTAACGAAAAGCTCCTTATAAAAAGGGAATTGCTTTATACTAATTAAGATAATTTTTATAATTAGACCTTAATTTTAATCAAAGATACTATTAATTGCGAGACTCTTTTAGCTACGTAACTATAAGAAGCACGCTCACGAGAGAGTTAATCCCCCTTCGATTTTAGTCTTTACTTAAATTCCCTTAAGCAATACTTAAAACATCCGCTAGAAAAAATATATATACTTTCCTTTTTTATAAAGTTATATCTTAATATTCGGGACTAAATCACCCTTTATTTAGTGTCTATTTAAGATAATACTTATAAAGAGATAGTCTAACTCGCTTAACGCTTTTAAGATGCTTTAGGAAATAAAAAGCGCTTTATAAAGCTAACTAACGATTAGTCGACCTCTTCTTAAGGGGCAAAAGGCTTTAGTTCGATAGGCTATTGCCGGCGTAAAGGCCGAAATAGATCTACTAATAACTATTAAGATTCCGACGCCGCTAGATCGACCTCAAATAGCCGTAGAAATAGTTATAGCAACGGCCGGGGGAACGGCTAAGGAAATAGTTGTAATAGTCGTAACGGTAGGAATAAATATAGTAAAAATAGCTATAGTAATAACTAAAGAGGAAATTCTTATAGAAACGGCGAAAGCTAATCTAGCATAATTATTTATTAATATTTTAAGAAACTAGGCTATATATAAGCCGATTGCTAAGCGCTCGCGAAAGCTAACCGAACTATAGCCGATTTAAAGTCGACGAAGAAAGAAGGAAACGCCTAAAAGTCGAAGTAAATGCCTCTCCTTCGATTAAGCTATAGGTAGAGGTAGTTAAAAGACTATATATTATTGAAAAGCTATTAAGGCGAATAACTTATAATATTATCGTTAATCTCGATTACTATAGTAAAGTAGACTTAATAGATATTAATTTTACTCGAAAGTAAAGGCTATAATAGCTTCCTTTATTAACCCTTAGATTAAAGGAAGTTAAGGATACGTATATAAGATAATATAGAGTCTAGGAAGTTTCTATCTAACTCTAAGACAATTGCTATAAAGAAAAGATACTTACTCGCCCTTATATTAGCGTCGATAATAGATTAAAACCCGACGATATATTAGTTTTGCTTAGTATACCCGTACTTTCTTAGGAATATATTTATCTCGTGCCTTTTAAGCGTACTTAATAGTTTAAATACTAACCTTTTAAAGTATTATTACGCTAGCCGTAGAAGTTTTTATATAAGTGCCGGAATAAGGTATAGG
The DNA here is from genome assembly GCA_012934285.1 of Ophiocordyceps sinensis. Classification (NCBI taxonomy): domain Eukaryota; kingdom Fungi; phylum Ascomycota; class Sordariomycetes; order Hypocreales; family Ophiocordycipitaceae; genus Ophiocordyceps; species Ophiocordyceps sinensis. The sequence continues at coordinate 8,784,573 of JAAVMX010000004.1, read as the reverse complement.
TCTATATAGTTATACTAGACCTAAATTTTATACTATTTCTAGATAAAGACAACGACTCGGCGAACCTTAAGCGAACGGGGGAGGAAATCCTAGCGACTCTTTTAGACTTTAAATACGTGTTTTCTAAGCATAAGGCCGATTTATTGCTAAGGAAGAAGGGCACTAATTACGTAATTAACCTATTGCCCGACTTTAAACTACCTTTTAGACCTATCTACCCTCTTTCTTAGTCCGAACTTTAGGTCCTTAAGGAGTAGCTAGACTAGTTTCTTAAGCGCGTAGCCTTATTCGGAAATCTAAGAGTTCGGCCAAGGCTTTTGTTCTTTTTATGCCTAAGAGAGACGGCACTTTGCGCCTTTATATAGACTACTAGGGGTTAAATAGCATTACCGATAAGAATCGCTACCTACTCCCCTTTTTTTCCGAGATTATAGACCGTTATTAAAGGGCTAAGTACGTTCCGAATATTAACCTTAAAACGTATACTAACGTACTTATATTAAAGACGGTGATAAATAGAAGATAGCCTTTCGTACTCGCTATAGTTACTATAAGTATTTAGTATTGCTATTTAGTTTAACTAAAGCCTTTGCTATATTTTAGTTATATATTAACTAAGCTCTTAAAGGCCTTATAGATACTATTTACATTGTTTACCTTAATAATATTTTAATCCTTTCTAAGACCTACTAGGAGTATATAGAATACTTGCGATAAGTTCTTAAATAACTAAGGAACACTAAGCTATTTGCTAATTTATAGAAGTGAATTTTCTAAACGCAGTCTTTAGAGTTTTAAGCATTTATCTTATCTATTAACGGAGTTATAATAGACTTAGCCCGTATTAATACTATTATAAATTAGGAAGAACCTCGATTTTCCTATAATATTTAAGGTTTTCTCGGTTTTATAAATTATTACCGACGATTTATTTTAAGATACTCTAGGATTATTGCCCCTCTTATTGCGTTATTAAAGGGGAGCGTTAAGGGAAGAAAACCCGGAAGAGTATAGCTAAATACTAGCGAATTAATGGCTTTTTAAGCCGTAAAAACGCCTTTATAATAGCCTTATTTCTCCGATACTTCGACCCTTAAAGACCGATTCGCATTAAGACTAATGCCTTAATTTTCGCAATAGCTAGCATTCTTTCGTAGCCCGATAACGAAGGCTATTATTATCCGATTGCTTTTTAATCACGGAAGTTTATTAGCCTTAAGCTTAACTACGGCACCCTTAATTAAGAGATATTTGCTATCGTTAAGTTATTTAAATACTAGCGATACTACGTCGAAAGGGCGGCGAATACCGTTAAAGTTTTATTAGATTACTAAAACCTTTAAGGCTTTATAAAGTAAGTTTCCCTTAATAAAATATAAGCACGTTAGTGTATATACTTAGCTCCTTTTGATGTTACGATTAAATACTAAGCCGGTAAATTAAATCCTACCGATACTTTATTAAGGAAGCTAGAAAGCTAAAATTTATAAGCGAAGCCCTACTATCTATAGAGCTATTCCTAAAACTATAATAGAATTTAGCAGTTATTTAGTAGGTATACATAGCTATAGAATCTTTATAAAGCGACCTTAACACGAGTTCTTAGGTCTTTGCTATCTTAAAGCTTAATGAGATATCGGAAAACGCACGAGCTCTTTAAGATTCGATCGCTTAGGATTTAGGAATAAGTCCCGCCGAGTTAGCCACTTAGGCTTAAGGCGTCGTTAGTTATAAACAACGATATTAAAGACAAATAGCTAGGTCGGCAGCTCGTTATAAAAGGGTCTATAAGAGCAATATCTCTAAGCCCTTTTTTAAGCTTTTAAAAAGGACTTAAGCGGAAGATCCGTAGACTATATAGCGAGTATAGGCCGAAGGTACCTTAGAAGAAGGGGTAAGTCCTAAGTCGTTAAGCCTAAACGGACTTATTCTATATTCGGGAAGGGTTATAGTGCCTGTAGAGGTTGCCTTAAGGCAAGAGCTTATATAGCTCTACTACGACGATCTTTTTATAAGATACTTCGGAATAGCCCGCACGAAAGACGTCCTATCCCGGAAATTCTTTTAGGAAGGAATAGCTCTTAATATAAATAGCTATATACGTTCGTATTATATCTATTAAGGCGCTATTCTAAAGCCGCATTACCTATATAGCGCCCTTAAGTCGCTGCCTATTCCTATAGGACCTTAGAAAGAAGTCTCTATAGACTTTACTACCGGTTTTATAGAGTTATAGTTCGATAGTAGAGAAGTTAACGCAATACTAATAATCGTTAACCGATATACTAAGTATAGCGTATTTCTCGCGGTCTTTAAAATAAAAATAGCGCTTAATTTAGCTAAGGCTTTTTATTATAAGATTAAGCTTATCTATTAAGTACCGAAAGGCATTATTTCCGATAGAGGATCTCTATTTACTAATAAGCTTTAGTTAGACCTCTATTATATATTGCGGATAAAACGTAGGTTATCGATAGCTATTTACCTATAAACCGATAATTAAACTAAATATATAAATTAGATACTATAATACTACCTTTGTTAGTAGGGCTCTACTACGGTGAGCAGCCGGAAGCGAACCTATTGCACGTGTGATAGTATGCGGTTTAGGTTCTTATTGTCTTGTCTAGCTAGGAAGGAAGAGGGGAAAGGGGGCCCCTTTATAAGTGACGTAGCCTCGTTGCACGCACGTGATCACGTAGGATCACGTGGCTGTAACTGCCCCGTACGTATCCCTTATCCCTTATTCCTACAACCTTCGGTATTATATAAATGCCGAATAGAATAACTAGCCTAGACTACTATAAGGGGCTTAGTTCCCTTAAAATAATGCAAAGAATATAACTATAGGCTTTTCGCTTAATAAGGTATTATTTAGGTATTAACTAGGAGTATTGCTATTTATACGGTAGGAAATCTCTATTTGCACGGTAAATTAAGGAAATCTTTACTTTTCCGGCGCGCACCCCCCGCGCCTATATCCCGCCACTAAAATTAGGTAGAGGTATATAGCAATTAAGAGGGCCGCGTAAATCGTGCCTAGCCTTAATTTAATTTAATAGTTATAGTAGCACGCGCGTGCAAAAAGCTTAAATAAGGTATATGCCTAGCTCTCTACTGCATGCCCTACTGCGTGCCCTACTGCGTGCCCTCTACTATATGTACGGCTCCTTAATGTATGCTTCGTGCCCTACTGCGTGCCTTCTGCTATATGCGCGGCTCTTTGTTAATATATGCTTCGTGCCCGGCTGCGTGCTTTACTACGTGGCCTACTACGTGCCCTCCCCTATATATACGGCTCCTTAATGTATGCGTCGTGCCCTACTGCGTGCCCTCTACTGCGTGCCCTCTGCTGTATGTAAGGCTCCTTAATGTATGCTTCGTGCCCGGCTGCGTGCCCTCTACTGCGTGCCCTGCTGCGTGCCCTGCTGCGTGCCCTACTGCGTGCCCTACTGCGTGCCCTCTACTGCGTGCCCTCTGCTGCGTGCTCTACTGCGTGCGCGGCTCCTTAATATATGTTTCGTGCCCGGCTGAGTGCTCTGCTGCGTGCCCTGCTGCGTATCGGGGTGGCCTAACTAGATTAGGTATATTCTTCGCACGATTCACGCGGCTCTCTTAATTGCTATATACCTACACTTGATTTTAGTGGCGGGACATAGGCGCGCGGGGTGCGCGCCGAAAAAGTAGGTTTACCGTATAAATATAGATTTCCTACCGTATAAATAGCAATACTCTTAACTAGACTGCTATATCTACCTTACGGACGATGCTATTAGTAGGGGAGTTCCTAAAGCGAGAGCTCGCCTTAGCAAATTAGCAGACTTAAGGAAAAAGCTAGAGACTTATTAGCGATAAGCTATCGAGTCGCAAAAGAAATTCTATAACCTCTATTATAAGCCACTTACCCTTAAGGTTAAGGACCTAGTAGGACTTTCTACGAAGAATTTACGCCTTAAGGACTAAAGAAGGAAGTTATTACCTAAATATATTAGACCTTTTAAGGTCCTTTAAGCTATTAGTAAGTAGGCGTACCGCTTAGCCCTACTAAAGAAATATAACCGGCTTTATAGTATATTTTATATTAGTCTTCTTAAACCGTAGGTAGGAAGGGCTACTAACTAATACCTTAGCGAATTACTGCCGATGCTTAACCTCGACGATGCCGAAGGAGAATAGTCGGTTTAGTAAATTAAGGACTATAAGAAGAAGAAAGGCGTTACCTACTACTTAGTAAAGTAGGAAGGTTAGCTAGCCGAATATAACGAGTAGGTTGCTTAGGACGATATAGCGAATGCCTAAGAACTTATTAACGAATACCTAAAGATACGACTAAAGAAACGGCGGAAATTACGTATTACGAAATAACTTCTTTTTAGCTTACGTTAACCTTTTTATTCTTTCTCTACGTTTCTCCTACTATTTCGCCCTTACTCTTTAATATCTATACGGCGGAACTCTCTTACTTCCGTCCCGCTAGTAAACTCGGCAATAATTAAGAGACGTTTGCCCTATTCGCCTTACCTTCGTCGGCTACTCTCTTTAATTACGTCGTATAGTTTATTATACGTATATTCTCGGGCTATACGCTATAGGGTAAAACCTACGTCCCTAATTAATAGATATGGCTTTTAGTCGCCGTTCTCACTTATAGTCTTACGTTACTCCTACGACGTGCTCTAATATTTAAGTCGATATTTAGTATATAAACGTTTCGCGCCTAATACTCCCTATTCCTCCCTATAAGCCGTTATCGCGGATATAAAAGACGTATAAACTAAATAGAAGATTAGGTTAATCTTCTTTTTCTCTACTTTATCGCGAGTGTTCTATAACTCTGCAATTTATATCCGAATCCCCTATAATTAGCTATATTACTAGATATTATCGCGGGCACTTATAATTTTATTAGCGATTGTATCCCGATTTAAAGGGGAACGAAGAACTTAGAGATTTGTAAAGATTACTACGCGAGTTATACTAAATACACCGGCTTAATTATATATCTTTCTAAATATAGGAGAATTTAATTATCCTAGTATTATCCCTACTATTATTCAACCCTTATATACTACTACTTATGCATTTAATATAGTATAACTCCGTTACTTACTAGTATTTCGCTTAGCGACTCTCTATGATTACGGCCTTCTTAGCCTTCTTTTTTAGCGATATTCCCTTTCTTAGATTCTTCGTCTTAGTCGTCTCTCGCTCGGCATTCGGCTTTATTTCTTTATCTTAATCGTTCTTATAAGATAATAAGAATATTTCTAAGACTTCCGACGCAGCTACGGCTATAAGCACTCGTGTGTCCACCGTACTAAACGATTCTACGGAGAGCATAAGGTTATTATCTAGTGCCTCGTCCTTTAATAATATCGAGATTAGCGATAAGTGGATAAGAATCTCCTTCTTACTTTAACGGAGGAAAGGACACACACCCTAAAGCAAGCGCAATAGTCGCTATACTAAGGGTTAGGCAGAATAGTAGAAATTCGTAGGGTAGTTGTATTATAGCCTCGGCTAGTCGATTTCCGTATAAGTTAGGATATCCTACCTAGGGAGTTATCTCTTAAATTATGTTTTTCGGGCTCCTATTTTAATTAGTCTCTCCGTATTTTTAGGATTATTTGATTATGCTAATACCGACTAGATGCGAGTGTCGTAAAAGCTATACGGCAATAATCGTTTTTCTTCTATAATTTATAGGTAGAAGTTCTCGAGGCGAAATCGTTGAATCTTTAAAAAGGCAAATTAAGTTAATTTAGTCGTGTTATATTAATCTTATATACATAATTAAATGCTTTCTCCTTTCCCTTTCCTTTTATACGCTTAGGTTGTGCTAGTAAGTTATATAACCCTCTTTTCCCCCTTATTAAATAAGGGGGAGAAATGCCCCGCTAAAATCATCCCTAGCGCCCTTCTATCTCCGATAAAGCCGTTACCAATATCGGGGCTTCTTAGCCCTACCTCCTCCTCTACGCTCTCGCGTTTCGAGCGTCTTTCCTATCCTAAGTGCTCGGTCTAGCTAAGTCTCGTTCGACCTTATTATATATCTTAGTCTATGCTTCGACTCCTATAATCCCTAGGGGCATTAAGGAAATAAACTAGTTCGCTCCCTCCTTTATCGCCTAAACTCTTTTATACAGTTTAAATGCTTTGCTTAATAACTCTTAGAGACTAAGCGTTATCGCTAGACTAGCCGTTCTTAGTCGGCTTAAGCTATTGCATCCTTGCTTATTTTTCTTTAATATAGTTCTTATATATGCCTAACCCGTCGACACCTATAATAGGGACCTTAGCGATACCTTTCTTAAAAGAGGTTATTTAGCTAAGGTCGCTCCGCATTCCCTATCTACGTTTCTAAGGCGTGCTTAGCTTCGCTAATCCTTGCTTAAGAGGGATAGGTATCTTTGCTTATAGACTAAGTGTAATAGTCGGTCGTAAGGTTAAGGCAATAACCTATATTAGTAAGGGTAAATCGATGACTAGCGTAGGTAGAGAAGCACGAGGTAGGCTAGCGAATTAGGCTCGAAAGGCGCTTCCTATACCGCTTAATATCCCGCTTAGCTTAGACAATAGGGATAAGTTCCTTAATATCGAAGCTTAAAGGGAGATAGCGCTTAAAGCGAGTTCCTTAAGTCGTTCTCTCTATATCTAGCGTCTATTATAGAGGCTTTAAATCTCTAGAGGAATCTATAGGCGCTAGTCTACTACTCGTCCTTAATATTAAAACTTAGTTATAAACTAAATATTAATTAGGTCGGGTCCGCTATAGATAAGCCTAAAATAGTTAAAGATCCTTACTATAGGGATTCCCTCGATAAGGCATAGTCCTCTTAGTAATATTAAGATTGAATCTTAAACTACGTATTTAAATCCCTTTATCTAGGTCTTTAGTCGGTAGAGGGGTCCGAATCTAAGCAGGCTTAGGTCTTTAATCCCTAATTTATTTCTTACTATAGCGTATAGGGTTATTATTATCTGTGCTAAGCTTGCTTCGTAAGTGTTTAGTTCGTCTTTTAGGAAGAATCCCTAGTCTATATAAGGGAATTCGGGGACCTAGTAGGGTTACTCCTTTAAGAATTAGTCGTCCTATGTAATCTTAATGCTTAGGTATACCTTTAGCAGGAACTTAAATAGGATTCCGATAAGGCCTCTTACCTAGTATTAAATCATCGTAAGGGTAAGATAATCATTCTTAACCGAGTTTTTACTCTATCGTCGGGATGCTAGTAAAGGCGAATAAATATAGGTATCCTGCCCTATATAGCAGCTATCGCTATACTTATAAGAACCTATATAGCCGAGATCGTCGTCTACTTCGTAAAGCGTTAAAGATAATAAGTTAGCTCTCTCGCCTATCCTATAAAAATCCGATCTAATATGTACTATTATATCCTTCGGCGTTTATAAAGGATGCCGTGCCGATGATATAACGTCTTTTAAATATAATATTCGTAGCGTTAAAGGATAGCTAGCTAAATACTAGCATTTCCTCTCCTTCGTAAAGTCTATAGTAAAGGCCTAGGTTACGGTCTAATGCAGCCTTTCTTAGGATTTAGTTCTCGTCTATATAGATTGTTATAGGTTAGTCTATTATAGCTACCGCACCCTCTACCCTTCTAGTAATAACTCATAGTATCGTAGTTAAACTACCGTCTTTAGCCTATTCTTTTCGGCTTACTTATACGAGGAAATTATATACCTTATTTATATATCGATACTAACGGCTTTTGCTCTTATAAAACCTATTTATCGGGGATATAAACTAGTAAGCTTTCTAGGCTTTATCCCGGGTTATTTCGTAATTGCCTTTCGCTTATCGTAGTCGTCTTAGCTAGTTTTATCTATATAAGAACTATATAGGCTAACTCCCGTTATAAGCTTCGACTCTTATTTAGTCGACTATCGTTTCTTCGTCGGGGCTATAATACTTCTCTACGCCTCCCTTAATATAGACTTTCCCGTAGACGCCCTTAAGAGGCATTCTAATGTCTCCGGTTAGTCTTCTATAGAAGGTAGTTGCTATATTTAAAAGCCTATTAGCTTTGCCTAGTGCTCCCGTATGCTAGTCTATCGTTAATCGTCGATTAAATAGTCTATATTGCAAAAGGAAGAAGGCGGGTATACGTAGGTAGAATAGGGTTTTTCTCGTAAGGAGTGCCTTCTAAAGCGCGCGTTGTCTTTTAAGGTGTTAGGCTAAAAGCTTTACTACGTAGGCTTAGTAGCTAATTGTTCTATCGTCTATAATCCTTTAAATCCCTATCTCTTCCTTGGTTTATCCGCAATTAGTCTTTATCCGATCTTTATTTTTCTTACTCTTAGTCTTATCCAATCGTAATTTTTCCTCTTTCTTCTTTTTCTTCCTTTCTTCTTTAAAGCATCCTTATTTTCGCATCTATGCCTATCGATATATCTTCTTTAAAGACCGAAGGCCTTTTAAATATCCTCGAGCTTTCCCTTACCTTTCTTAAACCTAAAGATTTCTCGTTAAGCGTTCCTTTATTATAGAACTATAGTATAATAATCTTTCTGCGACGCCTTAAGTATTTTATAGTAACGAACTATTTAATCCTTTAAGTCTTAATCGTTTGCTAATTCGTAATTGCAATAGATTTATAGTTGCTTAAGAACGTTTATCCGCGGCGGTTATAACCTTAGACACTAAGGCTTTCCGATCTATATCGAGGTCGTTATTCGCCTTAAGATTATAAATCGAGCGCCGGACTTCGTTAAATCGGATGCGAAGGGTAGGAAGCCTTTAGAGTACCTCCCTAACACCTTTATTAGACCTCAAGATCGGGCCTTATACGAGAATCTTATTAGGCGTTGCTATATCGTCTATATTCCGGCTAAGGTAGCCTATCTACGCGGATTTTCCTTTTCCTAGCTTTCGGGAAAAAGGACCGAGTATATATAGGCTTTCCTTATATCGTTATATAGGACTAAGAACCCTCGCTATAAGGGTCTAGACTATAGTGTTTTTATCTAGTGCACGTGACTAGATTGCGTGTATTTAGGTAATCCGCGCCGGCGAGGGCTACGCCCGTACTCTCTTCCATTTTCCCCTCTATAGTGTTATTTAACCTCTTTTAGGGACCTCCTTTATGCTAACTCGGAATAACCCCGTTATATGATAACACTATTACTTTATTAATCCACAGCCACGCCTACTACACGCCGCCTCCGTACCGTCGGAACGCGCTGCCTAGAGTCTTTCTCTACGATGCTTAATACGAGGATAAATTAAGCTGCCTTTTAGCTATTGCCTTAATCGCCTGTGCGAATTTTTCGACCCCGCACTAATAAGAACGCGCTAACGCGCTAACGCGCTAATGTTAGCTTATGCGAATTTTTCTTCCCCGCACCTACGAATGCGCCTTTAATCGGCTTTTCTTCCCTACTCGCAGCCGTTAATTTACCTGCCTATAGCACGACCTTTGCTTGCCTATTGCCGAGTTGCTAGACCCGATTCGGAACGAATTTTCCTTTATTGTTTTACGTCCGCCCTAAGAAGGGAGGACTTTATCTCCACCGCTTTAAGGGTAGCGGGAAGAGCCTATATATAGAAGCCTTAAGTGCCTTAGGAGCTAATAATATACGTTATTAACGCTAATAGCTCCCGCTTCTTCGGCTTCGGTATAAGTAATGCCTGCGAAATTAGGCACGACCTTTAAGACGGTGGTAAGGCGTAGTAATAATTGCGGAACATATAGATCACACATATACGAAAGTACGTATACGAACGAGCTCCGGATTAACTAAAGGAACGGTAGCACGACTACAAGCGGGATACGACCGGACGATTTAAGTAATAAACATTAGGAATGCTACCGCGCTTAGCGCGGCGATAGCGGGCGATACGAGGGGATATTGCCTATACCCGGGAGACCGTAGCAAAAAGAACGGCGCTTGTATAGCCCTATACGGGGAGAGCAGATAGTAATAGCGATACGCGCTTAGAGATAAAGAGCTAGTCGGTGCGGGGCGAGCCTCTAAGAGCACCTAGGCGTGCGAAGCGCACGAGCCGGAGAGGAATAACCGGCCTTACTTAAAGTAGTCTATTCTGCTTATTAGGAAAAAGAGCTTCCCTACGTTTTAAAAAAGCTAAAAATACGGTTCCGCTAATGTTTATTACGACGAGGGAATCGGGAAGGTTATATCCGCGTTTATAGAAGCTATATGCCGACCTCGAAGGGATTTTTAGTGCGATTTCGTATAGTGTTTTTAGCTATTTGTGTTCGGTATAGGTTTCGCCTTAATTACGTGGTCCGTACGTAACGTCCGTCGCGCGTTAAGGTACGGCTTCGGGTGTCTTAGAAGGTAGCTCCGAAAGAACCGGGGCGGGGGGCTAATATAAGGGTCTAGACCCTAGTGTTATTATCTAGTGCACGTGACTAGATTGCGTGTATTTAGGTGGTCCGCGCTAGCGAGGGCTACGCCCGCACTCTCTTCCTTTTTCCCCTCTATAGTATTATTTAACCTCTTTTAGGGACCTCCTTTATGCTAACTTAGAACAACCCCGTTATACTCGCATATATAATAGGTGTTTATTAACGTATTAATCGACGATTACCTCTATAAACGAGCACGTAAGATTCCCCTTTTATAAATATATCTTTTTAGAAGGCGTGTAAAGTAGTTCTTACTTAAACTATATATAGAGTGCGTCGAAGGCTCCTACTTATAGCTAGCGGCTTTTACCTAGATACTAAGGTAGAAATAGGGATAGTAACTCTTCCCGTCTTACGGGAAGAGAAGAGTATAACCTTCCTAAAAGCAGTAGGCTAACTTATTACCTAGAGTACCTAAGTAACTATAACGCTCCCTATCTTCTGTTTAACGATCCGGACCTGTTCGGACCGGCTATAAACTTAGAGGAGGCTAACGGTTAGGGTAGAAGGACGCCCGCGACTCTCTCTAAACGTCTAAGGGGATTAGGCTCCTTAAACCTTAGCTAAGGTTTCGTCGATCCCTTTTATCGTATTTCGGTCGGTCCGTTGTTTTTCGTCTTTCGGGGTTTTCGCTTCCTTTATTATTTCCGTAGGGACCTCCTCTATAACTAAGAAAGGACGTTCTCGTCTCTATATTCGGTAGTATCCTACGATGCTAAGGAAGGCTTATATATACGTCGTGTTATAGTATTTAGTCTATTCTTTAATCTTAATAACCTTTGCCTCCCTAGGACTTCTTCCGTTCGTCCTATAGATATAACCTACGATTTTAGTCTCTTTTTAATAGTACTTAGATTTTCCTCCCGCTTTTATATAGCCTAATAGTTCGATATTAACGAGGACTTAGTCTAGGTTAATAAAGTGCTTAAAAATATACCTCCTAACTCTAAGGGCAACTTCCTCGTTGTTATAGGTAGTCTCTAGTCCTTTAACCCTTATATCGTCTATAAAGTCCTTACTAATATTAGGGAATAAGTTTCTAAAGATTCTCTATATAATTCGGGGGAATTATCCTACTAAATTAGTAGCGCCCTATTATTACAGTGTTAGGTTATATTACATATTATCCTACGTAACCCCTATATTGTATATATAGACCTTTAGACTTAGCCTATAGCTATATTCCTTTATAGATGAATAATAATTATATACCCCCCTTAAGCTCGTTTCCTTATGGTTTTAATCTACTATTTTATCTTATTGCCCTTAATTAACAATCTCGCTATCTTACCCTTTTCTTTTCTAATCTCCCTTCTTCGTAACGTAAGCCCGCCTCCTCGCCGGACTCCTTCGACTAAGTTTTCCTCGATTATTAGAGTTTTCCTAGTATAGATACGTCGTCTTAACGTAAATTATATAGATTTCCCTCCTTACCTTTCTATTACTTTATCCCGTTGCCTTATAATCTACGATAACCGACTATATTAAGGCCGATCCCTCGTCCGTTATCCCGGCCGTTACCCCGCCGGCTCCCGCCGCCCTAAAGCCTTAGACCGACTACGTTTCCTACTATCCCTATCTCGCCGCCCTTCTTTAGGCCTAACGGCCTATATTTAGCACGTTCGCCTATATTTAGGCTAACGCTACTTACGACTTCCGCGCCCCTTAGATTAAGGCCTTTAGTCGCCTTAATAATACTTACGTTAAGTTAGATATATAAGTGCTTATCGCTTAAAAGCACGCAGCCGTCGCCTAAAAGCACGCTGCGGATCTTTAGCGCTAGCTTAACCGCGCTATATCCTCTCTCTTCGTCTTAACCGAACGTAACGCGGCTTAGGATTAGGCCTTTACCCTCGCCTTTGCCTTTACCTTTACCTATTCCCGTATAGCCGACCTAAAGAGGTTCGCCGGCGACTCCGGCACTTAAAAGCAACGTTAAGAGGCTTTCTAGACCTAGCGCAACGGCCTTGCTATTAAGCTCTATTAAGACGCCGCCTTATGCCTTATAGAGTAGGACTATATTCTTTACGCGGTTAGCCGGCTTACCGGCCGGGCCGCCTTTATTATCGCTAGACGCTCCTTAAGACGTCTTCGATAATAAGTCTTTCGCCGATTAGCAGTATACTACTATTAAAGCCCTTACTAGTAATATTAGCCTAGTCTTTAGTGCTAATTTCACCCGTGCTTAGTCGGAGGCCGACTTTAATACCCTATCGATAAAGAATATCTCTTAGCTAGACTTTTATTCGAAGTTTACCTAACTTTAAGCCGACTTATCGTTTAACGGCACCGCTTATATTGCCTACCTTTACTTAAAGGTCTCTATCGAACTTACTAACGCAGCCGCTTTATAGGTCGAATGCCCGGCCTATAACGACCTTACGGCCTAGGCTAAGATATATTCCACGCTTTAGGACAACTAGCAGCGTGTTAAGGCCCGTTTTTAACTCTAGCCGACTCGCAGCCCTACCCGCCCTGTAAGCTACCGCTACCTATACCGCCCGGACCTATCCTAATAAAGGTATCGGCGCTAACCCTAGCGCTAACCCTAGCGCTAGTCCTAGCGCCGGTTCCGGCTTTAGCCGCGGCCGTAGCTATAGTAGCGGTACGTTTGCCCCGCGCCTCTTTAAACCCCCCCCCCCGCTATTAGGTTCGCGCTATTAAGCAAGGCTTTATCGAGGGCGAAGTAAACGACCTCCCCCCCGCTATTTCCCTATCTTCGTGAAATACGTAGCTCCCTCGTCTTATCGCGCGATAGAGCTCTTAGTATCTAAGTTTATAGCTTCGTTTAATACCGGGGAGGATCTTTACCTCCCCGCGGGAATATAACCGCGTATTTTGCTTACGCCTTTATCTCTTATATCCGCCGATATTATTATAAGTGCTTTAGTCGACTCCGGCTATTCCGGATACGCCTTTATATACGCTTAGACCGCGTACCGCCTTGCCTTTCCTATCCGCTAACTCCGATTCTAACGCCGGCTTTCTCTCGCCGATAGTAGCGACTATAAGTCCGGCTCTATTACCTATTATGCTTTTTTAGTCTCTTAGATTAGCGCTTATATTAAGTCTATCTACTTCTTTCTTACGAAGCTTAGCTATAAGGTTATTCTTAGCCTCCTTTAGCTACGCCGGCACGACCTTATTATTAGCTAGCGCGGTAACTCCCTTCCCTTCTAGGCCCCCCTTTATCTAGCCTCCTGCCTCTTAGACTATTAGCCTTATCTTATCCCGGGCCTTTCGGCTACCTTTCTTTACCCTACCTGCCTTATCCTAGCTTCCTTTACCCCTATTTTAGAGGGAATATATATAATAAATATAATTCGTTTTCCCTTTGCCCCTTCTATCGAAGATTCTAACGATAGGGGTAAGCCCTTTACCGCGCCTTTGCCTGCCTTTGCCTTAAGGGGGTTTCTCTTTAGTCCCTCCGTTAAAGATTCTAATAACGAAGGCGAACCCTCTACCGCTATAATCCTTATTCCCGCCGCTATAATCCCTATTCCCGTTTATACGGCCTTAGCCCGCCCTCCGGCCTTTATCCGTTCCGTTCGCTTTAGCGACGTTCTTAAGTTTATTCCTTTATCCTTTATCCCTTTCTTTTCTACGTTTTTTAAGGATGCTCTTAACGCGGGTAAACCCGCTTATCTAGACTCCTCCCGCTAGGTTAACGACGCTAACTCCGACTCTAGCTATAACTCCGACTACCCGGCTACCTTTTACCCTTACCGCTATATTTAACCTCCTAGCCTTTATCCTATCTATAAGATTGCTAGCTACCTCCGCCTTATATTACGATTAAGTTATAAGACTATTAGACTTCAGCCCTTCCGCTTTATATCCTTTAACGATCTAGCGTTTAATATCCGGATGCTTAACGTTAATGCGATAGTAATATTCTACCGGTAGCCTAAAGTCTAAACCTTCTAGACCTCGATTAAAGACCTCACCGCCGAGCTATTGCCTACCGAGTTTTTATTACCTATCGATTAAGATATCTATAAAGACTTTTATTAAGCCGTTTTAATAAGATATATAGACGCTAAAGACGCGAAAGCCTGCCTTAACCCCCGCCTTTATAACTTCGTCGACGACTACCTTAATAAGATCTACCTTAATAAGATCTCTCCCGACGATATCGCTAAGTTCTTTTGGAATTATAAGAAGGTCTTTTATATACTTAACGAGCTTTAGGCTAAGGTTCTAAAAGGGCTTTACTATATAATCTATATATAGCTTAAGAGTAAGGCCGATAAGCTCGCCCTTTACTATACCGTTAATACTTAAATTAACCTTAAGAAAGGAATATACCCTCTTTATACCCGCCTTTACCCCTTTAGTAAAGCCGAGAACTAGACCGTCCGCGCGTACGTTAACGAGCAGCTTAGGAAAGGCTTTATCCGCCGCTCTACCTCCCCTACTACCGCCTCTATTATATTTGCCCGTAAGCCTAGCGGGGGTATTTATTTTAAGTCTTACTATTTGCATAGCACGAAATCTCTATTTGCGTAGTAAGATAGATATACCCCTACTCTTTCTATACGTACCCTACGCGCTTATATCCTGCTACTAAATTTTCCGTATAGGTATATAGTAATAAAGAGGGCCGCGTAAATCGTATATAGCCTTAATTTAGTTAATTCGCTGCGTGCCCTACTGCGTGCCCTCTACTACGTGCCCTCTACTATATGTGCGGCTCCTTAATCTATGCTTCGTGCCCGGCTCCCGGCTGCGCGCCCTATACTGCGTGCCTTGCTGCGTGCCCTGCTGCGTGCCCTACTAGGTGCCCTACTGCGTGCCCTCTACTATATGTGCGGCTCCTTAATGTATGCGTCGTGCCCTGCTGCGTGCCCTCTACTACGTGCCCTCTACTGTGTGTGCGGCTCCTTAATGTATGCTTTGTGCCCGGCTGCGTGCCCTATTGCGTGCGGCTCTTTAATGTATGCTTCGTGCCCGGCTGCGTGCCCTCTACTGCGTGCCCTCTACTATATATACGGCTCCTTAATGTATGCTTCGTGCCCGGCTGTGTGCCCTACTGCGTGCGGCTCCTTAATGTATTCTTCGTGCCCTACTATATGCCCTCTACTGCGTGCCTTCTGCTATATATACGGCTCCTTAATATATGCTTCGTGCCCTACTGCGTGCCCTCTACTACGTGCCCTCTACTATATGTGCGGCTCCTTAATATATAGTTTATGCCCTACTATATACCCTCTACTACGTGCCCTCTACTATATATACGGCTCCTTAATGTATGCTTTATGCCCTATTGCGTGTCCTCTACTACGGGCCTTCTACTATGTGTGCGGCTCCTTAATGTATGCTTCGTGCCTAGCTCCCGGCTGCGCGCCTTCTACTGCGTGACTTACTGCATGCCTTACTGCGTGCGCGGCTCCTAAATATATGCTTCGTGCCCGGCTGCGTGCTTTACTACGTGCCCTACTGCGTATTAAGGTATTGGTATAGTGTTTTTCGCACGATTTGCGCGGCTCTCTTAATTGCTATATACCGGCATTAGATTTTAGTAGCGGGATATAGGCGCGTAGGGTAGGCGTAGAAAAAGTAGAGATTTAAATATATTGTTATGTAAATAGAGATTTAATGCTATATTAATAGTAAGACTCTTTATTTTTACGTTAACTATCGCGGCCTAAATAAGGCTATAATTAAGAACCGTTTTCCCTTACCTCTTATCTATAATACCCTCGCCTATATCCGGAAGGCGAAGTTTTTTACTAAGATCGACGTTATCGCGGCGTTTAACCGCCTTCGTATTGCCGAAAGACATAAGTAAAAGACCGCGATCGCTATATAGTATAGGCTTTTCGAATATTATATTACCTCCTTTAGCCTTACCGCCGCCTTATCCTACTTCTAGAGTTTTATTAATATAGCCCTTTACGGCATCCTTAATAAATTCTACTTTACCTATCTAAACGATATCTTAATTTTCTTAAAGACGCAGGAGGAATACTAAGCCTACGTTAATGCGTTTCTTAAGCGCTTTAACGCCGCTAGCGTTTAGCTTAACGTAGATAAGTATAATTTCTACGTTACTAAGATTAAGTACCTTAGCCTAATTATCTTAGATAAAGGCATTCGTATAGACCTTAAAAAGGTTTATATAGCCTTAGACTAGCCTATTCCTCCTTTTATTAAAAACCTTTAGCGCTTCTTAGGATTCGGCAATTTGTATCGGCGTTTTATTTATGGTTTTTCTAAGCTTATAAACCCTTTTAAGGCCCTTACTAAGAACTCTACCCTTTAGATCTAGTCCCCTACCTACGCCTACGCCTTTAAAGCCTTTAAGCACGTCTTTACTACCGCTTTAGTCCTCGCATACTTCGACCTTTATCGTAAGACTATAGTTTAAATAGATACTTTTAACTAAGCCGCTAAAGGTATACTAATATAGCTCCTCGACGACAGTCGTTATTATCCGGTTGCCTTCTTCTTATTAAAACACTCCGCTTAAGAGTATAACTATAAGATCTACAATAAAGAACTCCTCGCGGTCGTAAAATTCCTTAAGGAGTAGCGCCTTAAGCTTAAGGGCTTGCCTAAGTTTAAGATAGCCTCGGATTATAAAAATCTTTAGTACTTTATAACTATAAAGCTCTTTAACTAGGGGTAGGCCCGCTAGGCCGAATTCCTTAGTCGTTTTAATTTTAAGATTATCTTTTAGCCCGGCTCTTAAGCTATTCTCCCCGACGCCTTTAGCCGCTTGCCTAGCTCCCGCCTACTCTCCCTTACCGATTAAGCCGATGAGAGGATTAATTACTAATATTAGGTTATCCTTCCTAAGTCTAAGGTTAATGCCTCCTTTTACCTTAATACTACTACCGCCTTTAATACCGTTAAAGAGTCCGATTCGTTTATAGATATAATTGATAAATATAATTCTAACTACTTCGACTTTTACGCCCTCGACGACTTTAAGCCGATCGATAATATTATCGACCGGGCTTATTCCTCCTCCCCGCTTATTTCCGCTATTCGCGTAGCTCTTTAGTCCCCTTAGCCCCGCTAGCCTTACCCCCTTTAAGCCCCCCTCCGCTCGATCCCTAAGACCGCTCTCTCCGAGGTCTAAGGCCGGTTCTATTTCTAAGGCTAGCTCTTTATTCCCTTTAATAACGCCTTAATCCTTTAGATCCTCGTCCGCGCTTATACCTCCCCCTTTGCCGGCTACCCTAGACGTACGAAGACCGCTAGCCTCTTCCGCCGGTCTTATATCTAGCCCGGTATATATAAGTCTATTTCTAGCTTCCTACGGAATTATTATATATGCTTATACGCTAAGTCCCTTCATTCCTCCCTTTAAGGCCTACTCTAGCCCTTAAGTATTCCCTTCGCCCTATAGACCGATATATCTATAGACTTTATTACCGACCTCCTTATCTACCGCTATAACAGCGTTAAGTTTTCTAATGTCCTCGTTATTGTTATAGGATAAGCTTAGGGGGGGGTATATAACTGTTATTAATCCACGAAGAAGCGCAGCTATAGACTAAGTCTAAGGGTCTATATATACGATATAGAGGTTACGTAGGATAATATATAATATAACCTAACACTGTGATAGTATATCCTCTTTAAATCGGCGTTCGACTTAAACGCTTAAAAAGGGGCAATAGTAGAAGAGCGAGAGCTAAGGGAATCCCGTATTAATCGACCTAAAGGTAGGCCCTTATAACACAAAAGAAGGAAAGAAAACAAAGCTCGAGGTTAGAAAGCCTATACGCGGTAAGATAAATTATATTTATCTATTATATCTATTATTATCTAAGTAAAGGGGATAAGGCGAGGAAGGTAGTATAGAACGTAGGGCGAGGCTTAGCCGGGTTTACGGTATAGAAGGACTTAAGGTCGTCCTAGCATCCGTCGAGGCATAAGGAATCCTCCTACGTAAGGGGGCTATAACGCTACTAAATGCGATATTTAATCTTCTTAGACGCGTACTAACGTTACGCGAGGATAGGGGAGAATTCCTACTTAAGGTGCGCGTTATTATCGTTATCGCCGTCCGGGGAAAGCAGGATGCCTCCGTTAATAAGCCGGATATTAAAGTCGGCTTAGCCGGGTAAAGGGGGCTCTTAGGTCTAGGTAAAGCGTAAGTAGTAGAAAATAAGGTAAAGATAGCTACCCTTAAGGAGGCGGAGGAGGCAAGCCGTCTTATACGCCTTAAGGACCTCGTATAGGCCCTCCCGTTTATAGTTAAGCTTCTTTATTAAGCGGAAGGTACGGATCTAACGGGTGCTAAGAAAGACTATATCGCCGGGCTAATACGTTAGGGCAGGCGCCCGGCGGGCATCGGCGTGCTAGGCCTAAGTGGCTTAAGCGTCCTTAATTATATTACGAAGGAAGTCGGATACGCGTTAGAGGCGTAAGGCAAGCGCGTCGCTATAGAGGTACTCCTTACGCTACTAAAGGGTTATACTAAGGGGGGGTAGTCCTAAAGGCTTAGTGCTAAGCTTTAGGTCGAAGCTATAGTTAGCGAAGAAAAGAGAGAGGCCGGTAGACTTAGAAACCTAGTTATTAGCGGTAAACTTAGCGAGGGGGAGGAGATTTACTTAATCGTCCTAAAGGAAGGTAGTATAGTAGCGGAGGTAGACCTTTATCTAAGCGTTCGCGATCTTAGTTTAGCTATCGGTCTAAAGGTAGTAGGCGGAACTAAGGTATAAGCGGTAGCTAAGGCGGCGGCTAAGCTACTGCTAGAAGGCGGAGACGAACTAAGTGCCTCTATTACTAATAATTAAGGCAAAGGTGCTATAGAGAGACTAAACGCGAGAAATAAACGCGTTAACGACGTCCTTAACCGTTATTAAAGGCGTCGGGACGTAGTAGCGCATCTTCGTAAGACGGTTAACGATAACTAAGATACTAGAGAACTTAACGCTATAACGGCGGTAGACGTAAAGGTCTATAACGAAATTAATAGAGATATCGGTCTAAAGGGCGAAAGGGATGCTTAAGGGTTAAAGAAGGCCTTAAAAGGCGGAACGGAGGGACTTAGCGCGGAGGCAGATATAGTAGTTGCGAACGAAGCTAGAAATAGACTTATATATACTAGGCTAAACGTAGGTATAGCGGTAAAGGCTTACGGTCTTAGTGCGCTTAAGGTAGCTAGCTAGCGGGGAAGTATAGGTATAGATTAAGATCTAAAGGATAAGGGCGTCGTTAAGGGGGACGAATAACCGGCCTTAAAAGTAGAACTAGCCTTAGGCCTCTAAGAGGGCGGACTTTAGGATTAAGCGGAGAGGTACGCGAAGAGAATTAGGCTAACGGAGCTAAGGAGACCAGAGAGCCGCGCGAATATCGGCGATAAGTAGAGAGGAAAAATAAGCCCGGTCGATAAAGTCGTCGATCGGCTTAAAGTCGTTAAAGGCATAGAGGGTAAGGTAGTTAAAGTCGTTAGAATTATATTTATTAATTATATTTATAAATAAGTCGGACTCCTTAAACCCGTTAGGGAGTAAGGAGGCGTTGACCTTAGACTATAGAAGGATAACCTAGTAACGATAGTCGATCCTCTCGTCGGCGCGGTCGGTTAAGGAGGTAGGGCGGGAATTAAGGAGCCGGCTAAAGGCGTTAAGGAGGGTAGCTTAAGAGCTAGGCTAAAAGACGATCTTAAAGTTAAAGCGATTAAGGAACTCGGCCTAGCGGGCCTACCGTTAGTTAAAGAGCTTTATAGTTATAAAATACTAAAGGTTTTTATAGTCTAAAGCGATCTTAAACTTAGGTAGGCCTTTAAGCTTAAGGCGCTATTCCTTAAGGGACTTTACGATTGCGAGGAGTTCCTTATCGTAGATCTTATAGTTATATTCCTAAGCGGAGTATTTCGACGAGAAGAACGCGATAGGGTAGTAGCGGCCGTCGTTAGAGAGCTATATTAGCACGCCTTTAGCGGCTTAGTCGGAAGCATCGGTCTAAACTATAGTCTTTCGAGAGGGGTTAAAGTATGCGAGGACTAAGGCGGCGGTAAAAGCGTTCTTAAGGGCTCTAAAGGCGTAGGCGTAGGCGGGGGACTAGATCTAAGGGGTAGAGTTCTTAGTAAGGGCGTTCGAGGGGTTCGCAAGCTTAGAAAAGCCGCGGATAAAACGCCGATAAAAATTAGCGAACCCTAAGAAACGCCGGAGGTCTTTTATAGAGGAAAGGGTTAGCTAGTCGAGGACTACGCGGACCTTTTTAGGATCTATACGTATGCCTTTATCTAAGATAATTAGGCTAAGGTACTTAGTCTCGGTAATATAGAAATCGCACTTATCGACGTTAAGCTAAAGGCTAGCGGCATTAAGGCGCTTAAGAACCTCCTAAACGTAGACCTAATGCTCCTCCCGTATAGTAGAGAAGATTAAAATATTATCTAAATAGGCGGAATAAAAATTATAGAGGATATTATATAAGGCCGTATTAATAAAGCTCTAGAAGTAGGACGGCGTATTAGAGAGACTAAAGTATATAACGCAATACTTAAAAAGCCTATACCGTATAGCAAAAGCCGTCTTCTACTTATAGCCTTTAGCGATACGAAGGCGATTAAACGCTATAACAATATTAATCTTAGTAAAGAACTTCGCCTTTTTAGTCTAGGCGAGGGTATTATAGACTAAGGGCAAGGAGAAGCGGTTCTTAATTATAGCCTTATTTAGGCTACGGTAATCGATGTAGAAACAGACGCCGCCGCCGGGCTTATAAGCGAGCATAATAGGGGCGGCGGTAGCGGAGGTCGAACGGCGAATAAAGCCTTTCTTAAGCTACTCGTTAATATAAGCGCGGATAATACGGTTCTCGGCTTTACTAAAGTAGCTAGGGCGGGTATAAGGGGATTATATCCCTTCCTTAAGGTTAATCTAGGTATCGACGGCGCGGTAAAAGGCGAGCTTATTAGCCTTACTTTAAAGCTATATATAGATTATATAGTAAAGCTCCTTTAGGACCTTAGCCTAAAGCTTATCGAGAGTATAAGGGACTTTATCGTATTTTAAAAAGAACTTAGCGATATTATTAGGCGAAACCTTATTAAGGAAGATTTTATTAAGGTAGTTATTAATAAAGTCGTAAAAGCGGGGGTTAAGTTAGGCTTTAGCGGCATTAGGATTAATAGACTTAGATAGAACGGCCTAATAGAGTTCCTTAGGGATCTTTTAGTCGATAGGAGGAAGAGGCTTAGTAGGTAAGGGTTTAGCGGCTAAGGCTTTAATCGTAGTTTAGGAAGTTATAATAAAGGGCTAGCGGTAGAATACCGTTATAGCGGCTACGTTAAGCATTTAGATAAAGAACGTAAAGTCGCTTAAAGGTATTATAAAAAGGCGGGGTCCTAACGCCTAATGCCTAGGTCGGGGAGCTAGGTAGCGGGAGCTAGTAGCCTAACGTATAAGCCGAAGGCGGGGGGGGGCGGACGTAACGGCGGGGGTAAAAGGTATCTAAAGGGTTAGAGTCGTAGCTAAAGTCGAGGTCGGTCTAATAGGAGGAGTCTAAGTAAGTAGGTTTACCTACGTTAGGAGTATCTTTAAGGGAGGTCGGGAGGCTAAAAGGAAAACGAGGTAATAAGGGAATAAACTTAAAGGTATTAGAAAAGCGGACGGCATAGGCAAAAGCCCGGGGGGCAAGAGGCAAGGATAAAGCAAAGGGCTTACCCTTATCGTTAGAGTTAGCGATAGAAAGGGCGGGGGGAGAACGAATTATATTTATAAATTATATTCCCCTAAAGGCGGGAACGGGAATAGCGGGAGCGGCCGAGAGGCTAGGGATAAGATAAGGCTAAGGGTCCGAGAGGTAAGAAGCGAGGTAGAATAATAACTAGAAGGAGAGGGAGTTATCGCGCTAATTAATAATAAGGTCGTAGCGGCATAGCTAAAAGAGGCCGAGAATAACCTTATAGCTAAGCTTCGTAAGGAAGAAGTAGATAGACTTAGTATAAGCGCTAACTTAAGTGACTAAGTAAGCGTAATAGGTAATAGCGCCGGACTTATAGTCGCCGCTATTAGCGAAAGAGAGCCGGCGAGGAAACTAAAGCTAGCGGACGGGGAAGGTAAGGCGGTACGCGGTCTAAGTATATATAAAGGTAAATCCGGAATAACTAAAGTCGACTAAAGCACTTATAGCGACGTTAGTAGGCATAAGGGAGAAGGGCAGTAGTAAAGCGTAAGGCTATATTCCCGTTAAGAGATAAAGGTCCTCCCCCGTATTAAATAAAGCTATAAAATTAAAAACCGAAAGCTCTATCGCGCGATAAGGCGAAGGAGCTAGGCGTTTACTAAGGGGGGGGAAGCGCTAGAGGCAAGGGTAAGAGAGTTAGTAACCTCGCCTTCGATAAAGCCTTACTTAATCGCCTAAACGTTAAGCTGTAGAAAGGGCGCGAGGAGGCGTAGGGCGAGAGTGCCGCCGCCTTAGCCGTAACCCCGGCTAGCACCCTTCTTAGGATAGGTCTAGGCCGTATAGGTTAAGGTCACCGGGGCGGCGTAATAGAGATAGAGACGGTTCTTATACCGTCGTTGCTTCTTAGCATCCGTAAGACTAGCCCGAAACGCGTTAAGGTCTATCAGGTCGCTAGTAGGCGTAAAGGCGGTAGGGCTAGCGGACCCGGTAGGGGCGGGGGGGGGAATAGTCTAGGGCTAGACGAGCCTCTTACGGGCTTAAATACGCTCGTAGTTCTCCTAAAGGGCGGCGTAAAGCTTAGCCTAGCCGTAGAAGTCGTTAGTACTAGGGCTAAGGACTTCGAGAGCGGCGGCATCGGCGAGCTCGTTAGTAACCTTTTAATAGAGGTATCTAACGCAAGCGCTCTCGTTATAATCGAGGTCGGCCTATAGCTAGGTAAACTACGAGAAGAAATCCGGCTAAAAGGTGCCTTTTATAGCTAAGGTATCAAATTCCGCCTTAGACTTAGCGCGGTGGTTTATAGTACTAAAGATAGAGGCGACCTCGTAGGTAAGGGAGTCGAGGGACTAAAAGCGCTACTAATCGAAGGGGGTATCGTCGCGGATATAGCGGGGGATACTAGCGGCGATAAAAGCGGCCCGGCCGGTAAGTCGGCCGGTCGTATAGACGACTTAGTCCCTATCGGTATTAAATATATAAGGGTCGGAGGCAATCTTAAGGGATATACCGTCGCGTTAGACGCGGAAGGCGTCCTAGCGCTGCTTTTAAGTGCCGATATCGCTAAAGAAACGTTTAAGGTCGGCGAAGCGGGCATAGGGACTTACGGCAGGAGGGGTAAAGGCTGCCTAAAGGGCGGTAAGGTAGGCGAAGGCGGCGTTAGACTAATTAAGCTAGTCTAAAAGTCCCTCCGCGTGCTGCCGGTAGCCGAGGGCCTCCTTATAAGCGGTAGTAGCGGAGGTAGCGGCCTTAAGGAAACTAGACTTAAGAAAGACGAAAGACCGGGTCTAATTAGTATACCGGAGGAAATTCGTCTAAAGGTCGGCGAAGATAGACGAGGCGACGGAGGAGCCCTAGAGAATAGAGGCTAGGTAAGGGAAGGCGGCGAGGGCGTTAGGCTAAAGGACGTCCGGGAGGGGAACGCCCGCCGGAGGGCTAGGCGAAGGGGAGAGGGAGGGGGTAGAAATAGGAGTAGCTATCGTAGCGGCGGGAAAAAGGGGTAGCGGCGGGAAAAAGGGCTAGAAAAATCTATAGGAGAGTAGAAAAGAGGCGGAAAGGGGCGTAATAAGATAAAGAACGAAGGCAGGCGTATAGGCGAAGCTAAAGGGACTAAGGAATCGTAAAAGCTTAGCGGAAGGGCAGAAGAATAGTAGATTAAACTATTATAGGATAAGCTTAAGGGGGGGTATATAACTATTATTAATCCACGAAGGAGCGTAGCTATAGACTAAGTCTAAGGGTTTATATATACGATATAAAGGTCACGTAGGATAATATATAATATAACCTAATACCGTAATAGTTATCGTCGACCGCTTTATAAAGATACGCTATTACGTTTTAATACCTTCGATAACCGTTAAAGACGTTATTAATGTATTTATCTCCTACGTTTAGTCCCTTTACGATATCTTAGCCTTTATCGTTAGCGACTATAGCATTTAGTTTATCTCGGCTTTCTAATAGTAGCTTAATCGTCGCTTTAATTACCGCTTTTACCTTAGCTCTGCTTATTACCTTTAGACCGACGGTTAGATTAAGATCGCGAACGCTTAAATAAAGGGTTACCTTTATTATTATACTACCTACCTTTAGGACGATTAGGTCGACCTCCTTCCCTTCGCTAAGTTTACTACTAATAATTAGGCCTTTAAATCTACCGGCCTTTCCCTTTTCTTCGCTAATTATAGCTTCTACCTAAAGCTTAGCACTAAGCCCTTTAGTCCCCCCCCGTCCGGCATAACCCCTTAGTAGCGGAAGGAATACCTCTACGGTAACGCGCTCGCTTCCCGCCTTTAGCGTATCTCTAACTTCCTCCGTAATGCGATCGAGGATACTTAAGCTACTTAAGCTCGCTACGTAAACGCCCGGCGGACTCCCGCCCTAGCGTATTAGCTAAACGATATAGTATTGCTTAACACTCGCTAGATATAGACCTTTTGCCCTATAAAGAAGCTCGACTATAAATAGGAGGGCCTATATAAAGTCCTTAAGGTATATAAGACAGCGTATTTTCTTTAACTTCTTTAAGGCAGCCGCCTTTACCTTATTTTCTATTACTCCCTCCTTACTAAGACCTAATAGCCTCTTTTGCCCGGCTAATTAATGCTTAACGTCCGGCCCGCCGATAACGGCGTTTTCTTTTCCTTTAGCGACGACGACGGCGATAATATATACCTTAAGTAGGAGTTTTCTTCTAACCTCGCGTAACGCTAGTACGCCTCCGGGAAGATTAAGTATCGCGTTTAATAGCGTTATAGCCCCCTTACGTAGGAGGACTCCTCTTGCCTTAACGGCTGCTAGGACGACCTTAAGGCCTTTTACGCCCTTAACCTAACTAAACCTAAGCCGGCCTTTAATATAGCCTTCCTTACGTCTTTACCTTCGCCTAAGTGATAATAAATATAATCCGCTTTTAAGACCGATTAACATAGATTTCCTTCGTTTTCGTTAGCCTATAGCCTCTTTTAGCCGTTTAAGTCGAACGCCGATTTAAGGGGGATATACTATTATAGTATTAGGTTATATTATACATTATCCTACGTAACCTCTATATCGTATATATAGACCTTTAGACTTAGCCTATAGCTATATTCGTTTATAGATTAATAATAATTATATACCCCCCTTAAGCTCGTTTCCTTACACCTATAGCAGCGTATATATACGTAGAGTGCCTAAGAGGGTAGTAAAGATGTTATATCTCGGCTTCTAATATTAAAGGGCACTTAATTATAACTAGAGAATAGGTCTAGCAGCGATACGATCTTATATATCGAGAAGTAGTCGCTTAATTTATCCGTACTTAGAGGAGGATTAGCATCCCGAATTATAACCGTATTTGCTAAGGTAATCGAATTAATTAGTCGTAGGCCTCTGTCTTTCTTTACAATAAGGAAGAAGGGGTTCCTATATACTTTATAGCTCTCTTTAAGGATACCGCTTTTTAGTCTAACTTATAGGATATCGATAACCTTCTTTTCTATTGCCCTTAGGATCGGAATCATCGATGCTTGCTATATATTATATTCTATTGTCTTAATAATCTAAGGAGGAGCGACTAGCGGGTATGCCTTACCTCTTTCCGTTAAGTTCTATAATAGTACGGCTTCCTTATTAAATATAATTTAATTAAAGATAGCAATTTCTTATTTCGTTAGGAGGTCGTTAAATTGCTTAAAAATGTCTTTAAGTCGCCCTAGCGTAAGCCTCGTCCCCTTTTCTATATTGGAAAACTTTCCCGTTATTTAATTATAGTATCTAGCGTCTTTAATTTCGTTTTTAGCTTCTTCCTACTTAATTCTTCTCTAATTAGTATTACCCGTCGGAACTATCCTATTAGACGGAATATTATCTAGGGGGTTAATTTTATCGCCTTTCTTTTAAACATTATATTAACCCGTATATCGTATATCTTTATAGGCTCCTTTCTCCTAGTCTATACCTAGATCTTCTGCATTTTTCGGAATTTCCTTTATATCTTTCTTATAGTCTTTCTTAGCTCTATAGTCGTCTCGTTTATTATTGCTTTTAAGATTTCCTTAGCGGTTTCCGATCTAGTTACGAGAATAGCTTAATCTTCCTTATTAGTAATAAGTTGCTATATAATTAGAGCTTATAACGTAGGTATAAGTGTCTATCGCCGTATCCCTCCTCTATAAATAAGAATCTCGCCTCTTAGCGAGGCAAGGATAGTCGGTAATAATTAAATTAGATAGGAAACCGTTAACCGTTAATAGGTCTATATAGATATATAATTCGAAATATAAGAAATAGGAGAAATTTGTTTTCGCATCCTTACGTTCGGGAATACCTTCTGCGTTAGAATCCTTATCGTTAGTAATATCTTTATCTTCGGGAGCACCTTCTATATTAGAATCCTTATCGTTATTAGTAAAAGCGGCCGGCCGGAACTTATTATATCGTCCGTTGGGTATAATAACATTTGTCTAGATAACATTTTTTATTAGCTATAAAGGAAACCTCCTATCTTATAGCGCCGGCCGTAGGAGCGATAATCCTAACTATTCCTATCTAATACTTAATATATATATCTCTATTCTTCGGAGTATAATTTAATATCGCCCGGGCAGTCTAGATAAACGGTATGCCTAGAATAAGAGGAACGAGAATATAGTTTAGTGTAATAAAAAACGTAATTAGTATCTACGCTAAGCCTATATATAATTCTATCTTAACCTCCTTAACTATTTTAATAGCCGCGCTAGAGTAAAACTTAATCGTGGCTTTCGTTATATTAATCTTTAAGCCGTAGGATTATACGTAATGCTTACTAATAAGGTTACCTTTAGACCTAGTGTATAAAAGTGCACTAAGGGTCCTCGATCTCCTTCCTCTTAGCCTAATTTAAATATATAGTAAGTGTAGGGATAAGGGATATCCGTTCTTTAAGCACGATTGCAATCCACGTGATTAAATAGATCACGTGCGGGCAACGCCTATACGGATGCGCTATTATTAACACAATACATCGTATGCATTAAGGACCCCGGTAATAGCGTTACTAACTCGACCGCCCTTACGATAATTAAGTTATTAACTCAATCGCCCTTATAGGCATAGCCCCGACGTTGCAATAAGGGCTTGCAAAGGGCCGTCTTTAGGCCTTATTAATATACGCGTTTATAGCCTATATAAAGGGGCTATTCGTCGCCCCTTAGTTAATAGCTTTATTATAAACTAATCCAGCTAGTTTATAACCCCCTTTGTTTATTTAACTAACTAATACTAATTAGTGATTAAACGATTAATTATAGATTAGTAAGGTAGAAGAGATAGAGCCTAACCGTCGAAAGTGCATCGGATCTTTATCCCTCGAGATTCTATTTCCTATACCTAAAGACGATTCTTTATGCTAAGAATAAGGAACCTACGCGAGTTAGAGCCGACGAAGCTATCACGATATAGCTAGCTCTCGGTAGCCGCCGATAAGTTCCTTCTTAGCTTTTGCTTAATCCCGTCTCGCTTTAAGAAGAAGAAGAGTTACGTTAAGCAATAGTGCGTTAGCAACGTAAGATAACCTTCGTGATAACCCTTACGATCCCCTCTAACAACTATATGTTTTATTTAATTATACTATATCGAACCCTATCAATAACCCTAAAGCTCCCGGTCCCGTATTAAAAGCAACTAAGCCTAACGATAACCCCCTTCCCGGTTGGCTAAAAGATATTAATAAAATTAGTTCGTACTATAAGAAAGCTAATATTATATTCTAGGAGATAGACGTTACCTACGATAATATAAATAAGAAAGCAATCACGACCTATATAGCTCGGTTTATTATTACTAATGCCGGCTTATCTATTTACGGATATAAGCTATTTACGGACTTCTAGGAATACTTTAACAGGTAGACGGAAGCTATATAGAACCGGGCAGATAAGGCTTTTAAGAAGGCCCTTAAATCCTTCTTACGGACCCGTGGAATCTAGATAATGTATGTAAAGCATCCTCTATGCTATATGCCGGGGCTAATGTAATCAGCCATAGATAAGATAAGCAGGGAGCTATTCCTAGCTCCCGGGGCTTACGCCTACCTAATAAAAGCATCCTTCTTTACACATACATTCTTAGTGCCTAGTGCATTACTAGACTAGCGTTAAAAATAGCAGCTATACGGTATTATTTCTAATGCTCTAGCGCTAATAGATTCCACCGATCTAGCCTAGAGACGAACTAACTATAGACTAGTCGTCTTTCTATAACGATCGAACTAAAGAGTACGTAAGGAATATATTAGTTACGGCCTTAGCCGCTATAACTACCCCCCCTTCCCCGGTTGTCCTAGACACGGCCCTAACGGCGCCTCTTAGTGCCCTAACCCCGGTTCCTAGAATAACCTTTGCGTTAGCACCGTTAACGCCCGCGGCTATCCCTTCTGCGCCTTTAGACGCCCCGGCAGTTATATTCGCGCTAAAACCCTCCTTTGCCCTAATAGCCTTAATACGTGCTACCTCTATTGATCCCGCCTTATACTTACGGGATTAAATGCCCGGTATATTCCTAAACCTATAAGGACCTCCGTCCCGCGATATATCCGAGACGCCGATAACTCTTTACCCGACTTAATACTAATTTATAACTAAGACCCCTCTAATCATTATAACGTTAAAGGCAGCCTATACGATAGTTCCCTTATATAACGTTCTAAACGAGGAGATAAACGCCGACCTCCTATAGAAGTTTATTAAGCTATAGGATAAGAGTAAGAACTATATCAGCGAGCCGTATAACATCCTTAATGATAAAGTCCGGATCTTTAAGGACGTATATTATATAGTTAAGGCCCGGCCCGGCTATTTCTATATACTCTCCCCCCGGATCCTTACCGGGCGAGCCTAAACCTACTACATTTAGTATATAGAATAGGACTATACGTTTAGGAAGGCCTACGACCTACTAAAGGCTTACTTCGACACTAAAGTAAACTATAGATAACCCCTCTTAAGGCCTAAGGGTATATCCCTAAGGCCCTAATATATTTTAGAAGAGGGGCAAGCTTTAGTCTTGCTATAAGAGGGCAACCGTATTATAATAAAGGATTATTCGTACTTTTAACCATTGTTCCTACCTTCCTAAACGTACCTCTAGTCTGTCTTCTTATACGATAACACCCGCCGTAGGCTATATACACACGTCTATTAGCCTAGAATAGCAAAGGATATTATTAACTACATAGCTAGTTATAACGCAGCTACCCGCGCAACTATAGAGTTAGGAGGCAGGAATATATATATAATAAATAATGCTTTTTAGCTTAAGGAGTATTTAGG
This sequence comes from Ophiocordyceps sinensis, assembly GCA_012934285.1. Classification (NCBI taxonomy): domain Eukaryota; kingdom Fungi; phylum Ascomycota; class Sordariomycetes; order Hypocreales; family Ophiocordycipitaceae; genus Ophiocordyceps; species Ophiocordyceps sinensis. Next base: position 8,754,791 of record JAAVMX010000004.1, on the reverse strand, counting down.
CATTAGTCGCTAACTAGTCCCTAATAATCCCTCTTAAGGCCTAAGGGTATATCCCTAAGGCCCGGATATATCTTAAAAGAGGGGCAAGCTTTAGTCTTACTATAAGAGGGCAACCGTATTATAATAAAGGATTATTCGTACTTTTAACTATCTTTCCTACCTTCTTAAACGTACCTTTAGTCTATCTTCTTATAATTTCTAAAGCTTCTCTTTTTTAGTTACCTAAAAGCGATAGTACTACGCGGTAGGCGCGTTTTAGGACATATAGGCCGCGTAGGCCGAATAAGTTATAGCGGTGTTAACGTTATGCGACGTTAGGGGCTACATAGGGCATTGACCCGAGCCTAGACTATAGGGATGCAATAGGCTATTACGTCCCTAACGAGCCTATTATATAACCCCCTTAGCTAAGGACGGCAGGTAGGTATTCCGTTGTATTATAACTGCGGTTAGTGCGGGCTAGGGGCCCTGTTTAAGAGGCTCCGGTACCTATATATACCTCCGTTAGTCCTATAGTTAGGTAGCTATATGCATCTTTATGTCTACGAGTTTAGACCTCCTTTCTTTACTCTTCTGCTGTGATATTTATGCAGCTGATTTCCTGCATTTAAGAGTTATAAGCCCGGTTGCATAAGCTAGGTCTCTTTCGCTTAAACAACGCTAAATTAAAGCTATCGACATCGCATTTTTCACACCGCGTGAGGCTCTAACCTTAGTGTTATTACGAAGAGCTAGCTTTAAAGAAGGATTAAAACAATAAACAATATACAGTTATCCCTCGTAACGACGAGGTAAAAAGAACGATTATAGCGATATCTACATCCGGAGAGGTAATTATCGTAACGCTTAAGGAAAGCCTTAATTAGACCCCTTAGATTCGGGCTATTAAGGGTAAGGCGAAGATCTACTATATTTAGGAATATATCGACCCGGTAGGATCCGAAGAGCTCGAGGAGCCTATTAAGATTAGCTAGGAAGAATTTAAAGCTAACCTTAGGGAACGACCCTAGAGAGGGGCCCTTAAGGACATTAAGTTTAATAATAGGACCGCTAACTATAATAATCGGCTTAATAATGCGACGATAGAGTTCCGTTTTAAGTAAGAGAGCTATAACTTAGCCGTTAGCTTATTTAAGACCCGGGAAAAGGCTATAATTCGCATCGAAAAGCTAATTAGTAAGTTAATTAGTAAGGCTCTTAAGGGAGAGACCCTCGTATAGACCTCGCCTCGAAGCAGGATCTAAGAACTTAAATAGAAGGTCCTACCCTTAGAGGAGGAGGAAAAGACCCTCGTAGATAACCGATACTACTAAATTATCGGAAAACGGGGGAATCGGGACTAAAAGGCCTAGGCCGATTAACTTAATTAAGTGATTGTCGACTCTAGGGACCTAAAAGTCACGACTTTAAACGACATTAAGATCCGATAGGACTTTCTTCGGGCTATAGAGGAATTCGACCTTAGTTAGGCCTCGAACGAGAGATTAAATAATGCCTTTTATAAACGACTTAAAGGCATCGTTAGATTAACTCTAAACCCCCTAAGGAACCTTATCGCGGAGTTTAAACGTAAGGTAACCCTTCGAAAGAAATCTAAACCTTAGGTTAACTAGAACTCTTTAGCACCGAAAAAAGAGTTAGAGTAGTCGTAGTGCCTATATAACACTTACCGGACTAATAATAAGGAGAATTAGTAAGAAGGCTGCTTCTTATTTCGTGCGGTATTTAAAAAGGATCCCCCTAAGGGATAGGAACCGAAAGACGGACTAAAGGCTAGGATTAACAAATGGCTTTAGGATAACCCAGAAGGTAAGAAGAGGGCAATGGCTTAAAAACCCTCGGGAGTAGGTAAGGCAGACAACACGATTACGGTCCTAAATAGCGGCAACGGCAATAAGCAAGCGAATATAGTTTCTCGTATTAACACAATATTATAAGTTAACCTTACCTATATTTAGGACGAACCTCTTAGAAATAAGGTTATCTACGATTTAAGGGCGAGTGTATATATATTTAATAACATTAGGTGGTTTAATAAGAAGACGTTTACCTAAGGGTTATATAAAGAGGTCCGCGTTAGTAAAACCGCACTTATAGTCTAGGGGGTAGGATCCGCAGTTATCCTACTCTTAGGGGGTAAGAAGCTCTTACTCGAAAACAGCTACTATATCCTTAAGATACCGATAAGCGTCTTTTCCGTTCGATAAGGGATTAAGGCTTAGGTTTATTAGAACTAGCACGATAATACGCTATTCTATAAGCCGACGGGCGAGCAGCTTACTTAGCTTAAGGAATTCGAGGACTAATACGTTATTGCGAGCTTGCCGGATACCCCGGGAACTGTTTTTGCGACGAGTCGACGACCTAAGCCACCTTCGAATAAAGATCTCGCGGACCTTTAGCATAGGCGCCTAGGGCACCTAGGGCCGGAGGCTATAGGGCTGCTAGTTGATAAGTCCGTAGGCACGAAGCTTTATAGACCGGCAACCTATAAATGCGAGGTATATACTATAGGAAAAGCGAAACGATAAGTCTCCCGGGACCTACTAACGTTAAGGCCGTAAGGGGTAGGGGTTTAATTTAGCTTTAACCTCTATGCGGGCCCGGAAGTAAGTGCCGCGGGATTTAAATACTACGCCTTATTTACCTATATAATAACTAGCATAAGGTTCTTCTATGCTATTAAGCAGAAGACCGAGGTCCGGGACGTCTTTAAGAAGCTAATTGCGAAGCTCTCTACGCGCTACGGGATTTAAATGATTATTTTAGTTACTAACGGAGAGAAGGCCTTAATCACGAAGGAGATTAAGCAGTATACGGATGGACTTAGCCTATAGCTCTTTATATTAGCTCCTTTAACGCCGACTTAGAATAGTTATACGGAGCGATTAGGGGCTATTATTAAGCAAAGGGCTAGACTAATAAGTCTTAACTCGTAGATCCCTAACACCCTTTAGACCGAGACCTACCGAACGGCCGTCTACCTACTAAACCTAACGCCCTTAATAAGGGTCGATAAGATAGGAAGGAGTCCCTATAAGAGATAGTAGCAGTATATTAAGGACTATAACCCCTTATATAGCTATATTAAGGAGATCCGACCGATAATCACGCATTTACGCGTGTATAGATGTATAGTATACTTAATAACAACGGATGCCCTTAAATACATTAAATCTTATAAGTCCCTCTCGTAGACCGCGTAGAGGGCATATATTAAATATCTAGTTAGGTATAAGTCTACTAACTAGTTCGTTATTTAGGTCCCTTCCCTAGGATAGACGAAGCTTTTAACCTCTTCGAATGTTTAATTTAATAAGGATATTATATACGATCTAAGGAGGGAAGAAAGTGCGTAAGCTCTATATACCTATACTTATAATATCCTCCGATAGATAAACGCAATTAATATGCCCGAAGATAATAAGGGCGATAAAGAGGGGGCCTACGAGTACCCTCGGACCGATAAGACTACTAGACTACGATATATAGCGGCTGAATTTATGCTAGTATTTAATTATAGGAGGTAGAATAAGGGGGTAATACCCCCGACGATAGAGGATCTATACGTCTCGCCTCCTCCGACCGGTAAGGTAGTCTCCTTCGATGCCGTAATACTACTTAATCTTAAGGGTAGGAATCCCGCGACACCGGAACTAGTGACACTAGTGCCTATAGGGCGGGCAATTAGCCTTAGGACGCCTCTTTTAGAGGTCTTAGAGGTGCCTCCTCCTCTAGGGGGTAAATTAATAGCCGAAACGGCTAATAGACCCGACCTTAATAGCTAACCTCGCATAGAGGAGCTTTTAGATATAGAGGAAGACGTGCCGGCTTCGTCGAGGCCGTTACGTAAGGAGCGGGACACGTCTTAGGGTATAAGCCCTAGCAATATCGTTAAAAGAAAGAGAAAGAGAACTTAAAGGATCCTATTTATTAACAATATTATTGCGAAGGCTTTAACCTATAGACTATACATTAAGGATATGCCTTTATGCCTACCTCTTATAAGATAGCGATAGCCTCGCCCTATAAGACCTAGTGGCTTAAAGGAATAAACTACGAAATTAAGGATTAGGAGAAACTTCTAACCTAGGTTAAGACCCTAAAATCTAAGGCTGTAAAGAAGGGAGAGCCCTTAATTCCGATGAGATAGGTCTACGCCTATAAGTGCGATCTATAGGGATATATAGTTCGGTTTAAAGCCCGTCTAGTTATTCGAGGAGATCGCTAACCGGAAGATAACGAGGATACGTATGCGGCGACCCTTCGAGCGAGGACCTTTAGGCTGCTAATAGCCTTATTATATCTCGAGGTTATAGAGTCCGCGTAGTATAACGTTAAGACGGCTTTTTTAAATATAATACTGCGATTTATAGTCTACTATTAGCTTCTACCCGGATACGTAGAACTAGGCTTATGCATACGGCTTCTACGAGGGGTATACGGCCTAAGAATCGCCCTAAAACTCTAGTATAAGAATCTCACCGGCTTCTTTAAGTCTTTAGGCGCGGAAACCCTAATTAAGGACGCCTATATAATAGTCTATAAGGGAGTGATTATCTTCTTCTTCGTAGACGATATCGCGATAATTTATCCGAAGGAGCGGAAAGATAACTAGCTAGAACTCTATAAGGCCCTTATAGCGAAATACACCGTTAACTTTATAGGGGAACTACGTTAGTTCTTAGGGATTAAGATAATCCGGGATAGACCTAATAGGAAGTTATGGCTTTCTTAGGCGTCGTATATCTCTAAGATAGCGAAGAAGTTTTATATAGACGACGATTCGGGCTTTAGCGCGCCTAAGATCCCCCTAACGATAGATAAGCTAATTCCCTACGAGGAAAAAGCGACTATCAAAGAGGTCTATTACTTTTTTTCTTTAGTAGGCACGATCCTATATCCGGCGATTTACACTAAGGCGGACGCGGCGTTCCCGGCGGCACGGCTAGCCTAGTTTAGCTATAACCTAGGTCTACGATACCTTCGAGAAGCAAAAAGGTGCCTAGCGTACTTATATACTACGCGGGACCGTTGTATCTATTTTAAAGCAACTAACGAGATAAGGAGGTTTCTCTATGCGTTAGACTCCTCGTTCGCGGATAACCCTACGTCGAGGAAGTTATTATAAGGGTATATGTTTTTGTTTCTTAGCGGGCCTATAGATTAGAAAGCCATTAAGCAGGCTACTATTACGACCTCGTCTACCGAAGCGGAGCTCCTAGCTTTATTAAGGACTGCGAAAGAGTAGATATAATTTGCTCGACTTATTAAGGAGCTTAGGATCTAGGTTAAAGGCACCGCGGAGCTATAGTATAATAACCTCTAAACGATTAGGCTATTAACCGAGCTAAGTGCCCGGCTTAAGACGAATTTAAAGCATATCGATATCTATCGATATTGGCTTCGTTAAGAGGTGCAAGAGGAACGGCTTTAGGTTAAATAGATTAAGTCTACCGAGAACCCGGCGGACGGTATAACTAAGGCCCTCCCTTTGCAGAAGCACGAAGACTTCGTAAGGCAGCTCGGCATAAGGGACCGCCCCGAGGACTTAGATAGGAAGGACTAGGACGACGCGGATAGGACCCTCTAGGGTGTGTTTTTATAGTTTATACGAATTTAGCCCCCTATCTAACATTAAGGGTAGTATAATAGATATAGGCCGTTCTAACTAATTCGAACGAGCTATTTTATTTAATTATTATATTGTCTTTGCGTTACTATAGTCTCTATAAGGACTATAGCAATAGGGTGTATTAACGTTATACGACGTTAGGGGCTATACGGGGTATTAACCCGAGCTTAGACTATAGGGATGCAATAGGCTATTACGTCCCTAACGAGCCTATTATATAACCCCCTTAGCTAAGGACGGTAGGTAGGTATTCCGTTGTATTATAACTATAGTTAGTGCGGGCTAGGGGCCCTGTTTAAGAGGCTCCGGTACCTATATATACCTCCGTTAGTCCTATAGTTAGGTAGCTGCATACATCTTTATGTCTACGAGTTTAGACCTCCTTTCTTTACTCTTCTGCTATGATATTTATACAGCTGATTTCCTGTATTTAAGAAGCGGCTATTAAGTCGCTAGCCTATCGCTATTACCTTACGTAATAGAATTAATATTTAAAGATAAATACACTAACTTATATAAAGGCTATAACGAGCGTTTTAAGATGCTATTACTAATTTCTTTAATGCCTAAAGGGGCTCGATCTATCCCTTCGTAAAGTTAAACGTAAGCCGTGCCAAGCCGTGCCTTTACGACCTACCCCTCTGCGTATAGATATCCTTATAGCCCTTTAAGTAATAGCCGTAAAGCTTAAGGAGGAGAAGAGATTAAGAGATAGGATTACGGAACTTTAAGAAGAATATTTATAGTAGGGTAACTTATTCGGTAAAGACTTATATAAACGTCGCCGATAGTTAACTAAATCGAGGGAGAGTTATAGTAAGGAAATTAAAAGAGTATTACTATTTGCCTAAGTATAAATCTCTATTTGCCTAAGTGACATTTTTTTTATAGCCTACGTACACCCCGGAAAACGCCTAACCCCCCCGCGCCTAGCCGCACCTATATAAATACAGGGCGCATTTATAGCAGGCCGTAGATTAATAATTCTTTACGGATATACGAAGTACGAATACGAATATCTATCTACGGCTCGCTCCCGGCTGCGTGCCCTACTGCGTGCCTTACTGCGTGCCCTCTGCTACGTGCCCTCTGCTATATATACGGCTCCTTAATGTATACTTCGTGCCCGGCTGCGTGCCTTACTGCGTGCCCTTTGCTACGTGCCCTCTGCTGTGTGTGCGGCTCCTTAATGTATGCTGCGTGCCCTCTGCTGCGTGCCCTCTACTGCGTGCGCGGCTCTTTGATGTATGCTTCGTGCCCGGCTGCGTGCCTTGCTGCGTGCCCTTTGCTGCGTGCCCTCTGCTGTGTGTGCGGCTCCTTAATGTATGCTGCGTGCCCTCTACTGCGTGCCTTCTGCTGCGTGCCCTCTACTACGTGCGCGGCTCCTTAATGTATGCTTCGTGCCCGGCTGCGTGCCTTGCTGCGTGCCTTACTGCGTGCCCTCTGCTGCGTGTGCTGCGTGCTCTCTGCTGTGTGCGCGGCTCCTTAATGTATGCGTCGTGCCCTGCTGCGTGCCCTCTGCTGCGTGCCCTCTGCTGCGTGCCCTGCTGCGTGCCTTAGAGCCTCGTTGGCTAAAGCGATGCGATGCGGCAAGATGCGTGACGATGCGATTTAACGATGCGATTTAACGATGCGATTTAACGATGCGATTTAACGATGCGATTTAACGATGCGATTTAACGATGCGATTTAACGATGCGATGCGATTTAACGATGCGATGCGAAGAACTAGCCTACAGCCTGCTAGGCATACGCACTGTAATTAAGTAGGCGCGGCTAGGCGGGGGGGGTTAGGCATTTTAGGGGGTACCCGAAATATCACTTAGGCAAATAGAGATTTATACTTAGGCAAATAGTAATACTATTGGTTAGGCTCTGCTATATAGGGTTAACCGGTGTATGTGTATTATGTCTGTCTTGCTAGCTAGAGAGGGGAAGGCATCGCGGAGATATGGTCTCGTTGCGTGCACGTGATTACGTAGATTACGTATCCGTAATAGCACCTTATACGTATCCCTTATCCCTTATTCCCACACTAGTAGTTCTTCTTTAGAAGGCGGTAATACATTAATAACCTAGTAAGGTCGAACTAAAGGAACGTATCTAATCGAATATAACGAACGCATCGAACGAACGAATGCAACGAAAGAGGGAAAGAGGGATCTTTAGCCCGGTTAAACGGGCCGCGCGATGCTATCGAGGATTAAGCTAAAAGAGCGGCGTTACGAGCAACGAGAACGAGAAATAACGAGCGAGCAACGAAGAAAAAGCGAGCAATAAGGCAACGATAGAGCAACGAAGCGAGTAACGCAATAAGCGAATAAAGGGAGCGAGGAAGGGAGCGTTAGGAAGACGGGCAAAGCAATAAGCAACGAGAACACACGAATAAAGGGCCAGGCAGAGCAATAGGGCCGAAAGAAGCGGGTAAGGAAGCTTGCGAAGCTAGCTATTGTGCCGTTGCCTCGAGCTAGCTACGCTAAACGAAGGGTGCGTTGCTAAAGCTCGGAAAAACAATATATTAAGGCGAGGGAGTCGTCTGCCGGGACGAAGGCGACTGCCTAAGCGAGGGTAACTGCCGAATTATAGGCGTAGAGGAAGCCTATATAGGCTTCTAGTAGTAGTCTCCTACTCTACGGTAGCGAGAGAGGGGCTAGGCGGTAAGCTAGTGCTAGGGAGACTATCGGTTAAGGGAGAATCGGTTGCCCTATTGTTTAACAGGCAGAGGGGAAGCTTATATACGCTTCTAGTAGCGACATCCTTTAGTAAGGTAACGAAAAAGGGCGCCTCGGGAGTCGAAGTAGGATTTATAGTGCTAGCAATTGGCCTGCTTTAGTGTATGCCGTACTTACTGTGCTTAAGGCATAACGGTCTAGAAGGAAGTCTATACGCGCTTTGCGTAGTAATATCCTTCGCCGAGGTAGCGAAAGAGTGCGCTTTAAGACTTAAAAGGGGATTTACAGCGGCGGCATATGCTTAGTTTTAGGGTATACTAAAGAGCGCGCTGCTATTAATAGGGAAGCTGCTGTGTGGGCGGTAGCTTTATAGGAGAGCAGCTTAGAGAGCTGCTGCGAGAGCTATTAGAAGAGCAGCTTAATAAGCTGCTTTAAGGGCCGAGGGAGCAGTCCGAAGAGCTGCTGCGAGAGCTTAGGGCGGGCGAAGCTAACGGCCGGGTCGGAATAGGAAGTCGGCTTAGCCGGCTTAGCGAAACGTACGGCGAAGCGTGCGGCGAAGCGTGCGGCTGTGGCTTCTGCTATTAACTTACAGCAACTAGCGGACTTTAAAGAGTCGGCGGAGCAGGCATGCTTATAAGGGCGGGAGCTGCTATTATTGCTACTACTAGCGAGGACGAATAAGACGACGTTAGCGAGGCTGCTATTACTGCTAGCGCGGACGAAGAAGACGACGTTAGCGAGGCTGCCGAGACTAACGAAGGTAAGGGCGAGGGCGAGGGCGAGGCTAGCTTAGCCGGCTTTAGCGATAGTCTCTAGCCGAGTCTAATTCGCATCTCGTCTTGCTTCCTATAGTCGTATATCGTTACATTAAAGTCTATCTCGAGATATTCTTATTAAGGCTAAGTTAGCGGGTCCTTAAGCGCTTATAGAGCGGCGAATTGCTTCGCGAAAGGGTCGTTCTTCTTGCCTATATAGATCCTACGCCTTTTTAAGAAGTCTCGCAAAGCCCTCTTATATTCCCAATAGACCTTATTCTAGGTCTCTTCGGTCTAGCTGTTAAAGTCTTCCCGAAAATAGTAAAAAAGAGCGCTATCGTCGCTATATTCGTAATTTGCTAGTATCTTAGCAACGTACGACGTAGCCGCGATCTTATTATCTAGCGTATTCTCGCGACGCTTACAGATAATATTAGCATCGACGTATTTATAAAGCGCTTATAGAATAGTCGTCTTCTTTATTATTTACTCGAGCTACTATTAGAGTTCTTAGGCGGCGGCGGCGGCGGCGGTTTTAGCGTCGGGGTTCTCTGCCGTATAGGTAGCGGTAGCGTCGGCTATAGGAGTCGGTGCCGCATTAGCTACGGCGATAGGAGTCGGGCTCTAGGGAGTCATCGTGATGACTAGGTGTATAAGGATCGCGATATTCTTCGCAATAATTGTCGTAACGGTTTAGAGAGAATCTCTTAGTAGGTAAGACTAGCGGAGATGCCTTCTTCTTATCGGGTTTATTGCGTTGCTAACGCACTTATAGTTAGTGCTATTCTTTAATCGTTCGAAAGCGGTGACTATTAACTAAAAGCTTAGAAGGAATCTCTCGGCAGGTAGAACTAGCGGAGATCCTTATTCTTAGCACGGATAACCCTCTCTAAATGCACGGAATAAGGTCACTAAAGACAAAGATCCGTAGCACGTTCGAGGATGCGTATCTACCTCTTCTATACCTAGCTGTCTGTAATTAAGCGGATTAATCACTGATTAGTGTTAGTTAGGCTCTGCTATATAGGGTTAACCGGTGTGTGTGTATTATGTCTATCTTGCTAGCTAAAGAGGGGAAGGCATCGCGGAGATATAGTCTCGTTGCGTGCACGTGATTACGTGGATTACGTGTCTGCAATAACACCTTATACGTATCCCTTATCCCTTGTTCCTATAAATACTTAATTAAAATATAAAACATTCTTTATATTAGTAGGTGTCTCGAATGCAAATGCAAATATAGGTCTAGTAGTCTTATTAGAATTGTTAATACCTATCTAGCTAAAGGCTATACTACCTTCTTTATAGACAAGACGAGAGAAAGGTCGGAGCTACCTTCCGGGAAGCTTCGGTAGCTAAGAATAGAAAGAGATCTATAAACAGAATGTAAAGACGGATACGTTAGTCGGGGAAGACCTTCCGCGGACGGATGCGTCTATCGGGACGACTATAGAAGTCTATAGAAGGAAGTGGATTTCCATCCATAGAATTCACCTTAGAAGGGAAGTCCTTCCACCGTAGAATTCCATCTATAGAATTCACCTTAGAAGGGAAGTCCTTCCACCGTAGAATTCTATTAGAATTCTATCTATGGAATTCACCTTAGAAGGGAAGTCCTTCCATCGTGGAATTCTATCTACAATTGCTATACTTTAGTTATTATAATTAATTAACCTTTAAAAACGTCTCGATTAGATTAGCGATCTTACGGATGCCTTTATTACTACTTTACGTTGTTTTAAACGCAATAAGAATAAAATCGTATATACCTTTAACTATATATAGGTGGATTATAAAATAAAGTAAAGATAATACCTTAACGAAAAGCTCTTTATAGAAAAAGAAATGCTTTATATTAACTAAAATAATTTTCGTAATTATAAGACCTTAATTTTTATTAAAGATACTACTAATCGCGAGACTCTTTTAGCTATATAACTATAAGAAGTACGCTAACGAGAGGGTTAATCCCCCCTTGATTTTAGTCTTTATTTAAATTCCTTAAAGCAATACCTAAAACGCCCGCTAAAAAAAACTCGTATATTTTCCTTTTTTATAAAGTTACGTCTAAATCTTTCTGACTCAATCTCCCTTTATTTAGCGTCTATTTAAGATAATACTCGTAAGGAGATAGTCTTACTCGCTTAGCGCTTTTAAAACGCTCTTAGAAATAAGAAACGTCCCCTTAAGCTAGCTTACGATTAGTCGACCTTTACTTAAGGGGTAAGAGGCTTTTATTCGATAGGCTATCGCCGACGTAAAGGCCGAAATAGGTATACTAATAACTATTAAGATCCCGACGCTATTAGATCGACCTTAAATAGCCGTAGAAACCGTCGTAGCAACGGCCGTAAGAACGGCCGAAGGAATAGTTATAATAGTCGTAACGGTAGGAATAAATATAGTAGGAATAGCCGTAGCAATAACTAAGGAGGAAATTCTTATAGAAATAGCGAAAGCTAATCCGGCATAATTATTTATTAATATTATAAGAAACTAGGCTATATATCAGCCGATTGCTAAACGCTAGCGAAAGCTAACTAAACTATAGCCGATTTAGAGTCGACGAAGGAGTAGGAAACGCTTAAAAGTTAAAGTAAATAAATGCCTCTCCTTCGACTAAGCTATAGGTAAAGGTAGTTAAAAGACTATATACTATTAGAAAGCTACTAAGGCGAATACCTTATAATATTATCGTTAATCTCGATTACGGTAGTAAAGTAGACCTAATAGATATAAATTTTGCCTAGAGAAATAGGTTATAATAGCTTCCTTTATCGACCTTTAGTTTAAAGGTAGTAAGGGATACGTATATAAGACGGTACGGAGTTTAGGAAGTCTTTATCTAACTTCGAGATAATCGTTATAAAGAAAAGACAATTACTCGCCCTTATATTAGCGTCGATAATAGATTAAAACCTAACGACGTATTAGTTTTACTTAGTATACCTATACTTTTATAGGAATATATTTATCTCGTTCTTTTTAAGCGCGTCTAATAGTATAAATACTAGCTTTCTAAGGTATTATTACGCTAGCTATAAAAGTTTTGATATAAGTGCCGGAATAAGGCATAGGTCTATATAGTTATACGAGATCTAAATTTTATACTATTTCCCGATAAAGATAATAACTTAGCGAACCTTAAGCGAATAAGGGAGAAAATACCGGCGACTCTTTTAGACTTTAAAGACGTATTTGCTAAGCATAAGGCCGATTTATTACTAAGGAAGAAAGGCACCGATTACGTAATTAACCTATTGCCTAACTTTAAGCCGCCTTTTAGACCTATCTACCCTTTTTCTTAGTCTAAACTTTAGGTCCTTAAGGAGTAGCTAGATTAATCCCTTAAGTATAGCATTATTCGGAAATCTAAGAGTTCGGCCGGGGCTCCTATTCTTTTTATGCCTAAGAAAGATAGCACTTTACGCCTTTATATATACTACCGGGGGGTTAATAGAATTACCGATAACAATCGCTACCTACTCCCCTTTATTTCGGAGATTCTAGACCGTTATTAAAGGGCTAAATGCTTTTTAAAGATTAACCTAAAAAACGTATACTAACGCATCCGGATTAAAGGAGGAGATAAATAGAAAATAGCTTTTCGTACTCGCTATAGTTACTATAAGTATTTAGTATTGCTATTTAGTTTAACTAACGCCCTTCCTATATTTTAGTTATATAGTAACTAAGCTTTTAAAGGCCTTATAGATACTAATTACGTTATTTACATTAATAATATTTTAATCTTTTCTAAGACCTACGAATAACATATAGAATACTTACGATAAGTCTTTAAACGACTAAAGAATATAAAGCTATTCGCTAATTCATCGAAGTATACTTTCTATAAGCAGTCTTTAGAGTTTTTAGGATTAATATTATTTATTAACGGACTTATAAGAGACCTAGCCCGTATTAAGGCTATTATAAACTAAGAAGAACCTTAGTCTTTCTATAATATTAAAGTTTTTCTCGGGTTTATAAATTATTACCGATGATTTCTTTTAGGATACTCTAGCATTATTGCCCCTCTTACTACGTTATTAAAGGGGAGCGTTAAGGGAGGAAAGCCCGGACGAGTATAGCTAAACACTAGCGAATTAATAGCGTTTTACACTGGAAAGAACGCCTTTATAATTGTTACGGGCTACGCCGTGGTACGTACTGCGGCTATGCCGCAGTAGGCGCTTAGGTTAGCCGCTGCGTAGGCCCGGCATTAAGCTAGCTACTAGCACGTATAGCCTAGCAATGCCCTAGACGAGGGCACGGTCGGGCCGACGTAGGGCCCGTGTAGGGGCAGGGCGTATATATAAAACCTACGGGAAGGGCGAGCTACGGCGGGCTCTTCTTCCTCTCCTCCTTAGCTTTAGATAGTTAATTATCTAGCCACGCAGTATTAAGTTAAACCCTATGCCGGCCCCTTATAATAATAGCCCTACTTCTCCGATATTTCGACCCTTAAAGACTAATTCGCATTAAGACTAATGCCTTAATTTTCGCAATAGTTAGCATTCTTTTATAGCCCGATAACGAAGGCTACTATTATCCGATTGCTCTTTAAGTAAGGAAGTTTACTAGCCTTAAACTTAACTATATATAACGACGACGAGGGGTGCCGTCGCGCTAATAGCAAAAGCCACTAGTGATATTAATTATATTACTGCCCCTTACGTATACCTTATAAAGCCGGCTAACGCTACGCGCCGCCCCCTTATATTTATCCCCTCTTTTATAGCAGTATGTCCTAGGCTGCACGTATGCCCCCGCACGTGACCCGGCGCGCTATAGGCCTCGGTAACTATAGGTAGGGATAACCTAATATACGTTAACCTAAGGCGTAGATGCTATCGTCGCACTACGTACGCCGCCTCTACGGTACGTAAGCTACGCCTACGCCGACACACCTGCCTTATAGCCGCTGCCTAGCCCCTTTCTTTAAGGGGTCTCGAACAGAGAGGCTATTAATTAATATCACAATTGTAACGACGACGAGGGGTGCCGTCGCGCTAATAGCAAAAGCCACTAGTAATATTAATTGTATTACTATAAGGGTCTTCGACTATTAGTAAGATTAGGTCTACGACCTAATCCGCATTCTTATATACGAGCGGGGAAGAGGCACGTGCGGGCGGGGAAAGGGGCTCGTGCGAATAAGGGTAAGGGGCTTGTGCGGATAGGGATAAGGGGCACGTACGGACAAAGGGGTACGTGCGTAGAGCTATATATCCGCATATATAGGTGCGCCTACACTTAGTTCTTTATAGATGATTTCTACACCTATATAGAGGGCACCTATGTGATTACTCTACCTACCTTATTATAGTATTATCTATCTCTCTTTTTAAAGACTTATTAATACGATAACGTCCCGCTTTTATAATAGCGGCATATATTAATTAGAACGATAGGCCGCTACGATAAAAGCGGTACGCGTAGTAATACTAGCTGCTATTATAGACTTACTAGACAACGATATAAAGGACGTCTTTAAGCAATAGGCCGAAGGGTCTTAGCAGCTATAGCTGCGATAAGAGGCGCTAAATAAGCGGGCCTTCGAAAAAGCCCGCCTTCGATAGGAAATAATAAAAAAGCCCGTTTAAGCAAGGCGACGGCGGATGCCGCACCTTCTATAACGGAAGAAAAGCGCCTTCTAGTGCTACTATAGAAAATAGCCGTTAATCCGGTTAAATAAAGGGGGTTGCTAGAAGTCCTTAGTATTAAAATAGGATCTACGGCGCCTACCTCTACGAATACGCTACTCGCGCCTACGGCTATATCGACGAACTCTCCCGCGGCTAAGGACGCTAGCTTAGCTAACCTAAGGACGGCCCTTAAAGCCGCCTTCGGCAAAAGGAAGCCTCTACCGTAGCCTATATAAGACGGTAAGCTAGAGTCTTTTTACTTCTTCCTATATCGCCTCCGTAGTAAGTTTACCGTTAACGAGAAGTAAGGCCTTAACGGTTGCTGCGATACCGCTTAGTATTCGCTGCTCTATACGCTACCCGAGCCTTAGATACGGCGGATTTCTAGGTTTTAAGAGAGTAGCGGGCCTAGTAGCGCCTACAACCCTTATGCCTTCTTTAACTACCTTATCTACGCGTTCGGCAACGTATAGGAGTAAGAGAAAGCGTAAGATAGGTTGCGGATCCTCTTTTAGAAAGACGGCTAGACGTTTAAGGACTTCCTTCCCGACTTTAAGGAGACTATTACTTATGCCGCCGGAAATAGCGTTTAAGGAGATAGCGCTAAGCTTATATAGCTGCGAAATTCGATTACTTTATAACTACGGGAGATACTTATCCTAATCGAAATGCCTATTAACTTCCGGGAGTATATAGGTCGCCTTACGAAGGTAGCCTAGAACTATAAGCAAAGCCCTAGCTTTTAGAAGTTATAAAAGCGCGCTAGTATAAACGGCGTTAGCAATAAAAACGGAGGAGTTACTATTAAAAACGATATAACGCTCCCGCCGCTAAGATCCGCGCCTAATACTATAGTAGACTATAAAGGCGACGTTATAATATCTACTATACGGCTCGCTTATAGAAAAGCGAGGATACTATCCGCCGCCTTAGGCAGCGCGCCCTCCTCTTCTATATAGCGAGCTAAGTAAGTATCGAAGGCGGAGCTTTAGAAGCGGAGAGAGGAGGGGCTTTACGTACGCTATAGAGCGGATAGACATTTTACTACGGACTGCCCGTATCGTCCCGCTCGCCCTATAGCGAAGCGAGCCGAACGGCCTATAGCGATTCGCGCTACCTAACCTTCTCTTAAGTCTAATATTAGAAGGATAATAATATCCCCGCCGCTATTAGTACGGAAGGAAACGCATAGCTCTAGAGCATAGACGGGCCTTAGAGCTTAATTCGCTAGCACTAGAGAAAAAAGAGTTAACTAACCGTATTAAGACTTCTCCTACCTTAATACCTATTGTTATTAACTATATAAACCTCGTCTATACTCTTATAGACGAGGGTTGCTAGTACTACGCCGCTATCGATAAGGCATTCGCATAAGAACTATATTTACTAGTTAAAGATATAGGACCTCGGTATATACGAGGAGCCTTAAGCGTAATAGAAGAGGCGAAGATTAAAGGTATCGCATAGATAGCTATAGAGATTAACGGGCATAAGCAATTGCTCGTAGTATATATTATCCTTTAGCTAGAATTTAACTTTATCTTTAGAAAGCCTTAGCTTCTTTATATAGAGTCTTACTCTATACCGCACTAAGGAAGGCTTTAGTATAGGAATTCGTAGCGTTAGCTACGGTATATTAATAAGAACGAGCCTAAAGACACCGAGTGTGCTATAGAGCTTCGAGAGGCTAAAGAAGTTATAGCTTTAGTATTTATCGGCATAACTAACCGAATCCGTAGACGATATAGCTCGGAAGCCGCTACGGCTGCTATTTGCGTAGTTAGCCTCGCGGATATCGAAAAAGCCTTATAACTAAAGAAGCCGAGGACGGAAGCCGAATTATATTAAATAATCCTTACGTAGTTCTATAACCTACTGCCGCTCTTTCGGAAAAGCGAGGCCGATAAATTAAACCTATATAAGCCCGGCATTAACCACGCGATACTACTTTATAAAGATTCCCGTAGATAAGATATAGTTCCGCCCTTCGGGCCGCTATACGCGATATCTTAAGACGAATTGCTTATATTAAACAAAACACTACGTAGCCTTCTAGATAAAGGGTTTATTTAGGCTAGCTCTTCTAAGGCCGCCGCTCCGGTACTATTCGCGCGGAAACCCGGAGGAGGACTACGTTTCTACGTAGACTACTAAGCACTTAACGCAATAATACGACCGGACCGCTACCCGCTTCCGCTTATTAAAGAAACACTCCGCAATATCGCTAAAGTAAAGTAGTTTACTAAGTTAGATATTTATTAAGCGTTCTATAAGGTGCGAATTACGGAAGGTAATAAGTAGAAGACCGCGTTCTATACTCGCTATAGGCTTTTTAAATAGATAGTAATACTATTTAGGCTTATAAAGGCTCCCGGCACTTTAACGGAGGAAAGGGCATACACCCTAAAGCAAGCGCAGTAGTCGCTATACTAAGGGTTAGGAAGAATAGCAGAAATTCGTAGGGTAGTTGTGTTATAGCCTCGGCTAGTCGATTTCCGTGTAAGTTAGGATATCCTACCCGGGAGCAATCTCTTAAATTATGTTTTTCGGGCACCTATTTCGATTAGTCTCTTCGTATTTTTAGGATTATTTAATCATGCTAATACCGACTGGACGCGAGTGTCGTAGAAGTCATACAGCAATGATCGTTTTTCTTTAATAATTCATAGGTAGAAGTCCTCGAGGAGAAATCGTCAAATCTTTAAGAGGGCAAATCAAGTCAATTCAGTTGTATTATATCAATCTTGTGTATGTAATTAAATGCTTCCTCCTTTCCCTTCCCTTTTGTACGCCTAGGTTATGCCAGTACGTTATATAACCCTCTTTTTCCCCCTTATTAAATAGGAGGGGGGGTGAGAAATGCCCCGCCAAACTACCTATCCCCTTAGAGGCATCTACGGGGGCTCTTAGCCTAACACGAGCCTGTTATATAACCCCCTTAGCTAAGGACGGCAGGTGGGTATTCCGAGGTATTATCACTATGGTTAGTGCGGGCTAGGGGCCCTGTATGAGAGGCTCGGGTACCTATATATACCTCCGTTAGTCCTATAGTTAGGTAGCTGCATGCATCCTTATGTTCAGCAGTCCACCCCTTTCTTTACTCTTCTACTGTGATATTCATACAGCTGATTTCCTGCATTTGAGAGTAATCATTGTGTATGTACTTCGTACGAATAAGGGGACAGTGCATCCTCGCCGTGCATGAAATTCGTATTCACTGTCCAATGGTCATGGAGACTCTATCTCCGGTGTTGTTCGAGAGCGAAATCATGTGACGGGGCGAGGTTAAAGCGGTCCTACTACACGCACGTGCCTTTCGATCAGCCGTGATTAATGGACGGCGCTGTGCGCCGTTGCCGAGGCAGAGACGGGAGATCAAGGCGCAAGAGGACAGAGGACGTTATAGGTGCGAGGAGTACGAATATAAATATTCGTACAAATTATAGATATAGATGTTGAAAGGCTAGGGCGAGAGCAAAGAGAGGCAAAAAGGCATCTATGTGTATTAGTAGGGGAAGAAGCTAGGTATGCCCTTAAATAGGCGTAGGCTGCTGACTAAGAGGGCTGCTGCACTAGGCAGATCTTAACACTTCCCCTTAGCAGTATAGCGCATACTTTCCCCTAGCAGCAACCTGCTAAAAACGCTATAAAAAGCCCTTCTCTACTATCGCAATCCTCTTTTCCGTGCCGTGCCCTTTTTCCTTACTATATATATATCGCCTTTATCGTATCGCTCCTTTAATATCTTTATTAAGGGGACTAAATCCCTTAGTTATAGCTTTTAAAAAGCTTTCGCTATTCCGGCAAAGGGACTAATTCCTTTTAGTAGTTTTAGCGATTCCTAAATAGGGCGCTTTCGCTATTTCGGCAAGGGGACTAATCCCTTTTAGTAGTCTTTATCGCTTAGCTGCTTATCTCGAGCAGGCTTAGTAGGTGGCTGAAAATTTTTCTCTTAAGGAGGGTTTTATCGAATTAACGGGAGGTTTCGCGACAAATAGCGGGCTAACACGCCGAATAGCGGAATGATTAATGCGATTAAGAAGCGCTAAAAGGCAGCTTCTTTTTCTTTTTCTTACGCATCGCGCACGGCGCTTATAACCTATTGAAAGGCTAGGGCGAGAGCAAAGAGAGGCAAAAAGGGATCTATGTGTATTGGTGGGGGAAGAAGCTAGGTGTGCCCTTAAATAGGCGTAGGCTGCTGACTAAGAGGGCTGCTGCACCAGGCAGATCTCAACAATGGAGACAAGCATAACCGTCTTCACCAACATCGTATAAGAAGGCGTGCTTTGAGGCTGTCCGTCTCATTCGCCCTTCTCACTCCTTCTCACTCGGGGGAAAAGCCCTCACACGACTTGATGACGACGCTCCTTGTAATTGTGCAGAGAGGCCTAATTAATGTATGCACGTCTCACTTGTCACTTGCCCTGCTGCTCGTGACATGACGTCGACGGACGACTTTCCATAGGTACCTTGCTGGGCGACGGTGGGCGTGCGCTCGTCCATGTTCCCTCCCTCTGCTTGGCTGCATGTAACGTAACTGGCTGCAGCTGAGTGAGCCCGCGAGTTGGGAGTCACCGCCTTTGCCCTGCTTTTGCCCAGCCCTGCAAGGGTTCATCCATCATCATCCGGCCTCCATCGTTTCCCCTCCCGCAAACCCCGCCACGCTGTCGGTCTCCCTGTCCAAACGACGACGACGCCACAGCAGCCCGACCTTGACGGAGGCTCGCAGACACGAAGACAACGACGACGACGAGAGCAAAAGCAAAAACGTAGAGAGCGAGCAAGAGAGAGTGGCCATGGCAAACTACGACCCGTACGAGCGCGAGTATCCCCGCCGCTACGTCCGCGAGGAGCAGCGTCGCGACGACCGCTTCCTCGACGCCCGCGACTACGCCCCAAAGGCCTATGCCTCGCGCGAGCTGGTGCCCCGTGCCCGCCAGGACAGCGACCTATCCGTCGAGGAGATCCGCAGAGACTTCCCCCCGCCCTCTGCCCGGGATGCTCGCCGCACCCGCTCGGCCGAGCCGGGCTACTACGAGGCCGAGTACGACTACTACCGCCGTGGCGGCCACGACTCTCGCTACGACGGTGACCATGATGGGCACGCGCGCCGCGCTCACGGCCCCAGCAGCCGCCACTACCAGGACGAGCACCAGCGCAAGCCACGACCGAAGAGCATGACCAAGCAGGACAAGCTCATTGCTGCCGTTGCCGGCGCCGCTCTCCTCGTTGGCGGCAAGGAGCTCTACGACCGCCACGAGGCCAAGACGGACGGCGCCGACGTCCAGCGCAACCCCCTTTCCTCGGCTGCCCTCGCCGGCTTTGGCGCCCTTGCAGGCTACCAGGGCGCAGAGTTCTACAGCAAGCAGCAAGCCCAAAAGGACCAGACGGCCACCTACATCCTCCACCGCGGCCGCGAGGGTCACGTCAGCGAGTACTACTCGGACGACCAAGAAGACGCCCCCTTGGAGAAGAAGGGCCGCCGCAACTTTCTCGAAAACGCAATCGCCGCCACCGGCCTGGGCGCCGCCGTCAAGTCGCTCACTGGTGCCGGCGACGACAGGCGCTCTGATACGCGCAGCCGTCGCGGCGACAGCCCCTCTGGCTCCCGCGCCCCGGCCGGCGCAAACAAGATGCAAAAGGCCGCCATGGCCTCGCTCTTGGCCGGCGCCACCGAGGCCTTTCGCGTGGCCAAGGAGCCCGGCGGCTGGAAGGGCGAAAAGACCAAGCGGGTCCTCACCGCCGCCGCCGCCGCCGCCACCGTCGATGCCGCCCAGGGCGACGGCCACAGCGGACTGGGCCTGGCCGAGTCTGTCATCGGCGGCCTGGTCGGGAACCGCCTCATCAACGGGTCCAAGAAGGACATTGAGGAGGACAAGCTGACGGGCCGAAGTCGCTCCCGCTCCCGGGCCCCGTCACGCAGCCATGGCGCACCTGGCGGCAGCGGCGGCCCCTCTGGCCCCTCCGGCCTCGCGGCCCTGGCCACTGCTGGCCTGGGCGCCCTGGGGGCCAAAAAGGTCCTCGACCGCTCCAGGTCCCGCAGCCGCGGGCGCGACTATGACTCGAGGAGCCCGTCGCCCGATGGCCGCCGGCAGAGGAGCCGGAGCCGGAGCGTTGTCGACAAGGCGCGCAACAGCCTGGCCAAGCTGGGCATCGGCAGCGGCAGCGTCGAGGCCGCCGACGAGCACCGCCGCCGCGACCAGGACGACTTTGACGACCGCTCCAGCACACGTCGCTCTCGCCGGTATTCGGACAACATGTACGAGGAAGACGGCCACGGCCGGGCGCGGGGAGGCTACGAGCCGGAGCGCCCGCGCCGCCGCCGAGACTCGTCGCGTCGGCGCGGCTCCAGCCGGTCCGCTTACGACTCCGACTCGGACCTAGGCGACTCGGAGGAGGACGAAAAGAGGGCCAAGAAGATGAGAGGTAAGCAAGTTTTGACGACTGGTCTCGCAACCATTGCCACCATCCACGCAGCACACGGGGTCTACCAGAGCATGGAGAAGAGGCGGTGCCGGCAGAGGGCAGTGCAGGAGGGCAGGATGAGCCCGGACGAGGCCAAGAAGCTCAAGACAAAGGCCGTCATGCAGGACGCGGCAGCCGTGGGCATCGCGGCGCTGGGCATCAAGGGCGCCCTCGGGGAGATGAAGGAGGCCAAGGAAATGGGCCACGAGTGCAAGGAGTTTAGGCAAGAAAAGGTGCGCCGCCACGAGAGGCGCGAGCAGCGGCGCATGCGCCAGCACCGCGGCCTCGACGACGGGGACCGCAGAGCCGACAGTGTCCCGGCGCGGTCCCGGTCGCGGTACCACCACGCCGACTTCGAGCCCGACGACGGCTACGGGCCGCGGTACATTGACGACAATCCCTACAGCGCCGCCAGGCTCCCGGCACCGCCCATGGGCCGTGCTGGATAGACTTTGTCGGCTCGTGGGAGTGCCAGCCCGGCCGCCGCTGCTCGACGCTCACGGATCTGCCCTCGACGGCCTCGTCGCCTTGCCTGAGAAAACACGTCAAAGGAGAGAGGGGGCCCCCTGGGTTGCACGTCTCCCTGCTCGGGGCAGCTGGGATGCATCATGGAAACGCCCTGCCATGCCCTTGTTCGTTCTCGACTCAGCCCTCGGTGGTGCAATTGCCCTTTCCCCCCTCGACTCAGGCTCGTTGGTGCAAGGCTCGATTCGATTTCTTTGCTTCCTTTCTTTGCTCTCTCTGACTTGCAAAAGCACACGGCCATGTATCCATGAGGAATGACTAATGACCAATAAACCGTGATAGACCATCGCCGCTACTGAGTGGTTTCAATTTCCAATCTGCCGCCTCTTGTCTGCCAGCCTTTCACCCCCCCCTCTTCTCCCCTCCTGCCGATGCCGACGACCCGGGGGCGGGTATGACGGAACGGCGCAGCGGAATCGACGACAACAAGCGGCGGACCGCCGGCGGCCGAGGGTGTGGAAATGGTGCCCAAAGCCGACGGGAGAGGGCATGCGAGGCGAGGCATGGAGCCGGGAACGAAGCGAGTGGAAAACGGGCGAAAACGACGGACAGACCGACAGACGCGTCACGGTGGTTTCTTCTTCTTCACTTTCTTGTCCCCTTTGTCCCTTTTGAATTGGACGTGGGACGTGGGTGCCAGCGTGGTACGACGGGCAGATTGTAACTAGACGGATACGACGACGACAACAACGTTGCTATGCTTGAACCACGACAAGCTCGCTCGTCTGCCACACGCACAAGGCTCCCGCGTTGCTAAAGCGACAAACCGCCCCAAGCCATGCTCGCTCCGCCCCTTGTTCCCCCGGGCAATGTCCCTCTCCTTTGGAGCCGCCTACGACAGGTCGCCGCCCGTCTGCTTCCACTTCTGGGCCAGCGCCAAGACGTTGGACAGGCTCTTGACCTGCTGCTCGTCGGCGGGGAACACGTAGTCGACGTACTCTTGGTACTCGCCGTTGTCGAGCCTGCGCTGCCGCCGCGTCTCCCGGGGCATCTGTCGCTGCATCCGCTCCACGTCGTCGGCCGACCCGTGCTTCCGCTCAAGCAACAGCCACTCTTTGAGCAGCAACACGCGCTCCTCATTGAGCTCCTTGTCGCGCATGCTCTTGTGCGCCCGCCCGAACACGCCCCGCGCCCGCGCCATGGCCTCGTCGCTCACCGCCTGCGCCTCGTTGCCCTCGCCCTCGCCCTCGCCCTCGCCCTCGCCTTCGCCTTCGCCCTCGCCTTCGCCTTCGCCCTCGCCTTCGTCCTCGGGTATGCCAACCTCAAAGTGCGCGTAGCTGATCCATACCTTGACGTGGTCCGTCTTCTCCAGCAGCCGTTCGTACAGCTCGCGCGTCCGCTCGTACTCTCCCACCTCCTCCTCAAAGTCGATGTAGGCCTTCCATAGCAGCTCCGGCATGTCCAGCTGCGCCTGGCTGACGGCCAGCTCAAAAATGGCCCGCGTGCGCTCCATGTCGTCCAGCTCGCGCTCCAGGGCGGCAAACTTGATCCAAGTCTGGCAGTTGGCCGGGTTGAACTCGACGTGCTTCTCGTACAGGGTCCGGCATCGCACAAACTCGTACAGCCTGCGCTCCAGCTCGATGAAGCCGTTGAATATCTTGTCCTTGGGGCACTTGTGCACCGCCCGCCACAGCAGGTTCCTCGCCGCCGCGAGCTGGCCCTGCCGCACCTCAAACTGCGCCGCCAACAGCCACATCTTGGCAAAGGTGAATTTCTTGCGCGGAATCAGGTCCAGGCACGTGCTGTAGATTTGCCGCGTCCGCTCCACGTCCTTGCCCTCGAGCTCCTCCCAGATGGCGTAGAAGATCCAGAGATAGATGTACCGTCGCCAGTGTCGCTTCTCTTGCGTCGGCGGCACCTGGGCGACGGCCCTTTCGTACACGTCCCGCACGCGGTCGGCGTCCCCAGCCGACTCCTCCAGTCTGGCAAAGTCGAACCAGGCGTCGTAGTTTTTCGGATTCTCCCTAACCTGCTCCTCGTACAGCCTCCGCCTCTTGGACAGCACCACGTCTTGGACCCCGTCCCGGTCACCAAACTGCTTCTCAAAGGTCGTGTACGCCTTGTGCAGTACCATGGACTTGGACCGCGGAAGCCGGTCGAGGGCGTACTTGTAGATGGCCCGGGCTCGCTCGTACTCGTTGAGCTTGGCCTCGAACCTCGCGTACGCGATGAACAGCCTCTCGTCGACAAATTCGTCACCCAGGGCCTCGATGGCGCCCCCAAAGACGTCGCGCACAAGGTCGCTCGTGCCATACTCTTCCTCAAACTTGGCCCACTTGATCCAGTTGCGCGGCTCGGGGTGGACCACGGTAAAGGCGCGGAATATGTCGCGCGCACGCTCAAACTCTCCGTATCGCTTCTCGAGCTTGATATAGGCGTTCCATGCGGCGTCGTCGGGCTGCCATTGCATCCAGCGGTCAAAGACCTGACGGGTGCCGGGGATGTTGCCCAGCATCTCCTCCATGTAGACATACTTGTACCATAGCTTGTCCACGCGAGGCAGTACGGCGACTGCGCGATCCAGCAGGTTCCGGGCATGATTGATGTTGCGCGACTTCATCTCGGCCTCGATGTAGCGAATCCATAGCTGGACGCTGTGCGGGTGGACATCGAGGGCGCGCTCAAAGACGGAGCGAGCGCGCGTAAACTCCTTTTGCTCGAGCTCCCACTGCGCATACTGGGTCCAGTTGTGAAGGCTGATGCGGTTGCGGCGGACGTAGTCTTCGAAGCCCTTGCGCTTCCGACCCTGGTATTCGTGGAGCTCCTCGAGATCGCTGAACCGCTGCGTCGGCGCCTGCAGGGAGACCTCTTGTCGATCGACGGCCTCTCGGAGAAGCTGCTCGGCGCTGATCTGCACGGGCGCCGCGGCCTTGTTCTTGACCCTGGGAGGGCCCCTCGACGACTCCATGGTGCTTATGGTGCTTATGGCGCTGAGGCTGGTCGAGATGAGAGGGGGTTCAAAAGAGTGGTCGTTGGCTCAAGCCCCGTGACATGCCAAATTTCATCGATAAGCTAAGGCGTAGCCTTGCCTCTGACGCACGGACCAGGTGTATACCGGAGGTTCCGCACCTTCTTTTCAGCGGAACCTTCGTATGTACCCGTACATCAATGTCATACTTTCCTCAGCCTCGCTCGCCAAGATAGTTTGTTCTTCCTCAATCACCACCGCCCAACCCCCCGCCCTGAAATCCTTCAGCGGCTCACCTCGAGCATCTTCGTCGCCATGGCTACGGTTGCGAATGAACTGCTCAACGACTTTGGCAGCTCGGGGGACGAGTCCGACGAGGAAAATGATGGCCTCGTGCACACAGAAAAGGCCCATGGAAACCGCGACGACGCCATGGAGCTGGATGGCCAGCACGGCGCCCAGCACGACGATCTACCAGATGAACACGTGGGCAAGGACTTGCACGACCTCGAGGATGCCGAGGCCACCAAGGCCAGGGTGGAGAAGATGAAGCTCGGCGCCGTCAAGGATGTGCGCAGCGTGGCCTACCTGATGCAGACTCTGGAGCCCGTCATGGGGGTCAGGAAACCCCCTTCCCCCCTGCCCTCCCAGAAAAATTCAGCTCGTCGAGAAGCGGACGCTAACGTTTTGCCCGTGACGTTGCAGAAAATCGCCCATTTCCAAAGCCAGTCATCGACACAGACGGCCGTCGTCGGTAACATCGAGGACCATCCCGAGTACAGCCTCTTGACGCAATCCAACAGCCTCTCGACCATGATTGACGGTGAAGTCGTGCTCGTCCACAAGTTCATACGCGATCACTACTCGACCCGGTTCCCGGAACTCGAGAGGCTCGTCACCACGCCTCTCGAGTATGCCAAGGTGGTGACGGTAATCGGCAACGGCCCCTTGACCTCGGACAGCATCAGGGCTCTCCAGACATCCACGGACAACCCACTCGGGATGGGGCTGAAGGCCGTCTTGGACGGGCCGTCTCTCATGATTGTGACGGTGGAAGCCACGACGTCCAAGGGCGAAGAAATGAGCGACGACGAGTTGCAGCGTGTGCGGCAGGCCTGCGAAATGGTTATTTCCCTCCACAGGGCCAAGCACGTCCTCACAGAATACGTCCAGTCGCGCATGACCTTGTTTGCGCCCAACCTAACGGCCGTCATCGGATCACTCACAGCGGCGCAGCTGCTCAATGCTGCGGGTGGCCTGACGGGCCTGGTCAAGACACCCGCCTGCAACCTCCCGTCCTGGGGGTCCAAGAAGAGGCAGGCCGGCCTGGTCACCAACTTTAGGATCCGCCAGCAAGGATACTTGTACCATTCGGAGATGGTTCAGCACATAGCAAACGACATGAAGCAGAAAGCCATGAAGATTGTCGCGGGGAAGCTGGCGCTGGCAGCGCGAGTGGATCGGTTTGACCCGAGTACCGATGGCAGAATCGGAGAGGAGCTGAGGTCGGCGTGCATTGAGCGTCTCGAGAAGCTTACGGAGCCTCCGCCCAACAAGGGGCGGCGGGCGCTGCCCATCCCGGACGACAAGCCGGCCCGCAAGCGCGGCGGGCGGAGGGCGAGAAAGGCCAAGGAGGCGCTCGCAATGACGGACCTACGCAGAGAGCAGAACCGCATGGCGTTTGGCAAGGAGGAGCAGGAGGTCGGGTACGGCACGGGAGAAGGCACCGTGGGCATGGGCATGATTGGACAGAAAAACGACGGCAGGATCCGAGCGCTCCAGGTGGACAACCGCACGCGGGCGAAGCTCAGCGCCAAGAACAAGGGCTGGGGAGGAGTGGGCAAAGGAGGTGCGGCATCCAACATTGGGTTTGGGCAGCCGGCGGGCGTCGACCTCGGAGGCAAAGGGCTGCGGGCAGCGGGCGTGGGCACCTCGGGCAGGGGGCCGGTGGGCACGACGTCGTCGCTCACGTTTACGCCGGTGCAGGGCCTCGAGCTCGTCGACCCAAAGGTACGGTCGCAGCTGGGCCAGAAGCGCAAGGCAGACGAGGATCGATGGTTCAAGGGCGGGTCGTTTACACAGGTGGGCGGTGGCGGCGAAAGCAGCGCGAATGGCGGCTTCAAGGTGCCGGAAGTGCCGGCAGCCAAGCGCGTCGACACGGGGGCGACCAAGATGGAGCCGCCGCCGCCGAGCTAGAAGCAATCAGGTGTCAAGGAGTGACGCGGTCTTTTAGGGGTTAGGAGCCGGAGACCTTTGCCACTGTGTAAGCGCTATTGCCTAATTAGGACAAGGCCTAATTAGGATATTTAAAGCTATCTATATTTCCTCCTCTTAACCGGGGTCCTTTAAGTAAGCAGTCCTCGTAGGCCAGCTCGGATAATAATAGCTATATCTCTTTATATAAAGCCTCTCGGTTGTTATCTAATAGCGTTAGCGGCGTTATGCCTTCTTTATAAAAGTTCGCGCCTTTTAGTTATAGAACCTATTATATATAATTAGGCACTTAATATATAAATTGCTATAGCTTCTCTTACTTAAAGGTTCTTTACGTCTCTTCCTAAAGAGCGATAAGCTGCTTTCGTAATGCTAATACCTTTTTCTTAGTCGTATACCGCTTAAGGAGGTACTAGACTAGCTTAATAGGAAAAGAATCCGGCTAATTTAAGGGCTACTATAAGTAATAAAACCCGCTTTCCTTTTAAAGCTCTCTATTACGCTAGCTTACGTAAGGAGCCGCGTTATCCTCTTAGCCTAGCTAATTATTGCTTAGTAAGCCTTTTAGAAAGGGAAAGTAAAGAGGCGATAAGACCTTATAGTAATAACGAATTCCGTTAATCCCCCCCTTTAGCAGACTATATCTACTTTCTAGTCTTTTATATAAGAGTATTACTATTTATACGGTAGGAAATCTCTATTTATATAGTAAACCTACTTTTTCGGCGCGTACCCCGCGCGCCTATATCCCGCTACTAAAATTAAGTATAGGTATATAGCAATTAAGAGAGCCGCGTAAATCGTGCGAAGAATATATATAGTAAGGCACGTATTAAAGCACGCATTAGAGGAGCACGCATTAGAGGAGCACGCATTAGAGCACGCAACCGGGCACGAAACATATATTAAGGAGCCGCGCACGTAGTAGAGGGCACGTAGTAGAGGGCACGCAGTAAGGCACGCAGTAAGGAGCTAGGCACGAACATACATTAAGGAGCCGCGCACGTAGTAAAGGACACGCAGTAAGGCACGCAGCAAAGGGCACGTAGTAAAGGGCACGTAGTAAGGCACGTAGCTAGGCACGTAGTAGGGCATATAGTAGAGGGCACGCAGCCGGGAGCTAGGCACGAAGCATACATCGAGAAGCCGCCGAGCCGCATATATAGTAGAAGGCACGTAGTAAAGGGCACGTAGTAAGGCACGCAGCTAGGCACGCAGTAGGGCACGTAGTAGAGGGCACGCAGCCGGGAGCCGGGCACGAAGCATACATCGAGAAGCCGCCGAGCCGCACATATAGTAGAGGGCACGCAGCAAAGGGCACGCAGTAAGGCACGCAGCTAGGCACGTAGTAGGGCACGCAGTAGAGGGCACGCAGCCGGGAGCCGGGCACAAAGCATACATCGAGAAGCCGCCGAGCCGTATATACAGCAGAGGGCACGCAGTAGGGCACGTAGTAGGGCACGCAGTAGGGCACGCAGCCGGGCACGAAGCATACATTAAGGAGCCGCACATATAGTAGAGGGCACGCAGTAAAGGGCACGTAGTAGAGAGCTAGGCATATACCTTATTTAAGCTCTTTGCGCGCTCGCGCTGCTATAACTATTAAATTAAATTAAGGCTAGGCACGATTTGCGCGGCCCTCTTAATTGCTATATACCTCTACCTAATTTTAGTAGCGGGACATAGGCGCGGGGGGTGCGCGCCGAAAAAGTAGAGATTTCCTTAATTTACTGTATAAATAGAGATTTCCTACCGTATAAATAGCAATACTCTTATATAAACCTCTAAGCAGGCTTCTATATAAAGGTCTTAGACTATTATTAAGATTAGGTCTACGACCTAATCCGCACGTAGACCTAATCCGCATTCTTATATACGAGCGGGTGTAAGGGTCTTCGACTATTAGTAAGATTAGGTCTACGGCTTAATCCGCATTCTTATATACGAGTAGGGAAGAGGCACGTGCGGGCGGGGAAAGGGGCTTATGCGAATAAGGGTAAAGGGCTTATATAGATAAAGGTAAAGGTGTTAGTAGGTATCTCCTGCATTTGCATTCGCAAAAACTCGTTCCGTTGTATATGTTCTATATGTCTGTCTAGCTAGGAAGAAGGGGAAAGGGGGCCCCTTTATTAAGCAAAGCTTGCTTTACGCTACGAAGAACACAGAATGTGTGTAAGTTGCGGCAAGCCGCTTTGCTTACTTAATACATATAGTGAGCTTTTTTATTGTAGGGGTCCCTTATATTAACGAAGTACGGCTACTGGCTGGCCCTAAATGACACGCTATGATTGGCTAGAGTCTAAAAATTCGGTGCGCTTATTAGCTACATTTCCCCCGGGGTTTAACCGGCTAAAAATCCCTCGGTTCCTATTAGTAGTGCGTCCCGTAGGGCTTATCCCGACATATTAACTAATGAAATCTAACACGGTTATTAGCTGCTATATTCTTCTGCCGGGGTTTAACCGCATTAGGTAAACAGATACATACTATAAGCCCTGCTTTTGTTAAAGCGTCCCCTAGCTATAGCAAAGCTTTGCTTATAGTTGTACCCTACGGCATAAGCTATATTAGGTATTAACGTAACCTTAGGTCACGTAGGTCACGTGCTCTTAACGACGTCGTACGTATCATTTATCCCTTATCCCTTATTCTTATAATACTAGCAGTCTTTATAAAGTCGTGTAAATAGCAGCTAGTTAGACGAACGTAGCAATAAGGGGTATAATAGGGATCTATAGCCCGGTCAAACGGGGCCTTATTGTTATCGTAGATCCGTCTTTTTAACCTTATAATAGCCTTACAAACATCCGTATAACATATAGGAAAAAGAGCGTTAGGAAGTATTAAGCTTCGGGGCGAAGCAAAGCAAGAGATAGAGTCGTCTTCGGGCCGGGAAAAGAGCGTGAAATAGAGCGTGTATTTAGGTCGGGAAAGAGTGTAGAACGCGTATTCGGGCCGTAATAGAACGTAGCCGGGGCTATTATGGTTCGCCCCACTTTTAGTTAGTTAGCCTCTCGTGCTAGGGTGTCTTCTACACCCTCGCACAGCAGCCTATATGGCTTCTCTTTAGCTAGATTATTATTATCGCACGATCTCACGCAGCACGCCTTATATACCCTAACGTAAGCCTTAAGAGGTTATAAGCGCCGCTAAAACGCATCCCTACGCTTTGTAAGTAGTTCTTTTTGATTATTACGATATTTTTACGACTTTTCTCGCCTTTATAGCTGTTTTTTCGCCTAAACGCCTATTTAAAGAGTTTTTTCTACGCATAAAATCCTACAACAACGCCTCTTTTACCCGCGGGACAGTTGCCTAACGGGACGTTTAAGATAGCTAACGATAATAGAGCCCTAATAGGCACGATTAAACGTCTAAAGGGACTAGAAAACTATGCTGCCTAGCTAATTAACGTAAATCTTACGCTAAAGATGTTTGTTAGTAGGTCTCTAGGTCGACCTTATAGGGTAAACAGTATGGTTGTATTAGGTTGGTTGCTAGCTAAGTAAGGGGAAGCTATCGCGGTAACGTAGCTCCCTTATACGTGCACGTAATCCTAGGGATCACGTGCATCACGTGTGTGCGACTATATCGTCGCACGTAGCTAGCTGTTCCCACACTCGCAGTTTTTCCTTTATAGAAATAAACCGTAGAACAAAATAAAGAAAGAGCCTAGTTAAGCAGGCTATTGCAGCTACGCGGGCGCGATCGCGCGGGCGTAGGTATAGCTACGCAATATTGAATTAATAAGGTTAAAGCTATATTGTAATAGCTATATAACTATTAAATACGCAGCTAGTTTATAACGTAATAACGCAACGCGAGAAAATACCTCTTTAACGCAGTGGTTAGGCTAGTAACCTCTATAAATGATTAGGCGGTCTAGACCACCGCTTCGTGCTAGTAACCGTGCTTTAGGGTGGCCTTACTAACTATCTTACCGAACGTTATAGTAGGAAGGAAAGTAACTAAGGAAAAAATAACAAAATGTTCGTCGGGGCTATTCTTTCAGGGCTATTCGTACTAGGGTTGTTCGATAGGGGCGGTTGTAAGGATTAGACCTATTAGACTTAATGTCTAGGAACCCCTTCGGGAATAATTCCTAGTTAAGTATGTTAATAATATCACTCTACCGAAAGATTATTCTTTTTGTTAATTTCGCTATATTGTTTGTTATTTACAGCGAATTGTTAGAATGTGTTTAACCGAACAATAGCATACGATGAGATAACCTTCCCGATTGGTTTAAACATAAAAAGCTATAGGTCTAGGGTTCGAACCGTGCCGATGAATTATTTTATTGCAGTTAATTAAGCAATAGAATAGGTAAAGGAATAAGTGCGCGAATAAGCGCGCAATTAAATCATAAAGTAAGCGTGCAATTAAATAAGGAAAGAGCGAAGAAGATTAAGGCCGCACGACGAAAGCTTCTATCCTAACAGTCAGCGCGTTAGTCTTAACGAAGCGTTTAAGAGACTTATTCGGGGAGGACTTCGTTAATGCATTAGCTAGGTTATTATTCCTATTAATCTATCGCACTTCTATAATCTCCCTTCGCTCGTATAACTAACGAAGCGATATAATATCGATTATTAGTCGCTTCTCTTTCGTTATAGTAAGCTTTATAAGACATTCGTAGAGCGAATACGAGTCTATATAAAGGATTAAAGGCACTAGAGGCAGCCGCAGGCGTTCTATAATCATCTTAATCGTCGTAGCGAGGCAAATGCCGATATTAACGCCCCTAACTATGCCGTAGACCTCTAAGGCTAGAACGCTGCGTATGACACTTTTGCACTTAGTAGAGCTCTAGTGCACGATGTTGCCTTTAATCTCGAAGTGGCTATTAGACCGGGTCTCTATAATAAGCGCAATAATAAAGCCTAGCTATAAAGAGAGGTCTAAGTTGTTTGCAAAAGAGCCATCCGTAAATACTAGCAGCTTCGCATTCGTAAGATCAACTAGTTCGTACGTTAGGCCGCGTTTCTTATAGTCTATTTGCTATTGCAAGCGTTTGTTAATCGTTACGCAGTCTTTTTCGTTAGGGTTTTAAACTTATGCTGCTATAGAAAGGTTAAAAGAAGCTTCCGGTTAGCAAATTAACGCGACGTATGCTCCTCCGGCTCGCTGTTCTATATACCTCTACGCATAGTTATAATCCCGAGCGATAATAGTCTTAAGCTTTTCTAATTGACCCTTTTGCTAAAAAAGAAGATCCTAATCTTAGAGTATTAGCCTAGCCCTATTGAAATTAAGCACCGAGCTAGCAGACATCTTAGTCTTCGGCTTCGCTTTAAACTTAGCCTTTTAAAGCTATCCTTCCTTAGCATTTAAGAAGGTGCGTGTGCCTAATATTAACGTATTATCCGTCTATAGGCTAACTATCCTAAATCTATTAGGGGTCTTATTCGCGATTAATAGGCATAAGTCGTACGTCGAGGTTAATATATTAAGTCGGATAACGTAATACTTATAATACGTTCGGAACTAATATAGTCTTAACTCCGCGATCCTATAAAGGGGCCGAATTACACAAATGATAGTCCCTTCCGGGTATCGTCCTTATATCTCGGCGGGCAGCTTAGTTAAGATAGTCCTAAATAGCTTAGTTTCGGCTTATAGGTAGGCCTAAGTAATATCTCGCAATAAAAGAGTTATGCCGTAATGTCGAAGAAGTCCTAAAGTAAGGGCTAGGATTAGCCGCTAGCTAACGCGTTAAATCGTCGGTGATTGTGTTAATAGGGTCGTCTTTTCTTCGTTATTATATCCTTAAACAACGAGTCGGGACTTCTCGTAGGGTTTCTTATCCTTCCCTTTTACTTTACGTACTATCCTCGACTTAAAGATACGGTAACCTCCGTAAATAGCTTTATCGTAGCGTTTAAAGCTAAAAGCACTATAGGCAATAAGGTTATCGATCTCTTGCCTATCTAACTCTTTAAATAGGGCTCTTAAGGTTATAATAACTCTCTTTTCCCGTAAATTAAGTGCTAATTTATAGGCATCTTCTTCCTTCTTAATAATAAAGGCTTAAGGAGGGGGAAGGGGAATAAAGAGCTTTAGCTTATTCTTTGCACTAGGGGGACGGCTACGTCTGCGTGGCATCGGGGGCGTAGGAGTTAGAGCGGGAAGTATAGTCGTTAGGTTAAGAGGAGTCTCTTTATTCGGAGCAAGAGGATTCGGTTTAATCGCGCGAAGTAAAGGCTAAGGAGACGAGTCGTCTTAAAGGTAGGGCTATACGACTATAGACCGAAAGACTTAAGGTCCGTTAACGGTATTAATGGTAATATTATAACCGTTAATTGCAGTAATCTTAAATAGTCCCTACTATCCTCCCTTTTCCCGCTAGACTTAGACTTGACTCTATAGTAGGAGAGTGATAGTTTTAACTATTAACGGACCGTTCCTTATATAAAGAGCATCTTATACCTATCGTTTTATAGAGAGTTATCGAAGCAATTTTATTGCCTTTTGTATAGCTATAGACCTTTTTAGGGTTATAGCTAACGGGGGCGAGTTAATAGTTATACGCGGGTACGTACTAAAGACGAGAAGTATAAAGATAAGGCCGTAGGGTCCGGCTGTATCGTTAACGGCTTTTACGGCTATCTAAAGGACTACTTCGGGAGACGTAATAGTCTTAATCTTTGCGTAAAGGATTTTAAAAGCACGGCGCAAAGGAGCGTAATACCTCTCGACCTTCCTAATCGACGTATGTGATTCTATAGGGACCTGCTTATAGGTTATCCCTATAATCTTTGCCTCGTTACGGAACTCTATTAAGGCAAAATTAGTCCCTACGTCGTATTTAACGTATTAGGAGGTCTAAGGTAGCTTTCGATCTAAAGGGCTTAAAGGACTTCCTAGGTATCCTTAGCTAATATAGAAGGAAGGAACCTAGCCCCTTAAAACGCTATTGCGGAGTTAACGACGTATAGAATAGGTCGTTAAGGGCTCCTAAGGTATATTACGTCTACTATAATCTCGTAATTAAATTCCTAGTTATCTTTTAGCGTAAACTTAAAGCGCTAAGGTGCCTATAAGTGCATTTAGCAGTAATAATAGAATTTAGAGATTAATTTAAGTTATATAGTCGTTATATTATAGCCCGCTTGCTTAAGTAGGTAATAGAGTCTCGAAACAGCTAGGTGCCTAAAGCGGCGATATAGAGTTCGTATCTCACTCTCTATTAGAAAGGAGATTGTTTCTTCTGCTTTTAATAAGAAGAACCATAGGTGACCCTATTTACGGATTACCGGGATCCGGTTGCCTAGATCGTTAGTCCCTAGTGTATTCGTTATATTGTCGAAGTAGATCCTAAGTCGGTCTATATTAGTAAGAGAGAGTAGAAAAGGGGTATAGGTCTTAAGAATATAAAAAGTTACTCGACTAACGGGGGTTTCGAGGGCGATTAAACTAAGGGATTAAATAGGAGTGCTAGTTCTAAATCGGATGCTAGCTTGCCCGGCTATAGAGCTATTAAGCATAATAGAAGGTTCCGTTCGCTATAAAGCGAAGTATTGCTCCTATCCTACTGTTAATACTCTAGCCGTACTAGTGTCGATTATAATCCCCTAAAACTATTAACGGGAATAACGATCTTCGATTAGGAATTAGTCGGCAGGGATTAATTAATCTATGCCGTAGACGTCTTCGCCGGTCTAAAGGTATATAAATGCGGCCTTATAGAGCATTTAAGTTACTGCTTGCTTTAGATCGCCGGCATTATTAGCATCTTCTACGTCCTAGTACTCGTTAGCTTCTATTTCATCGGTCTTATAACCTTTAAACTCGGTTACGTATGCCGTAAAGTTGGTTATTAGGATGCTATCGTTAAAACACTACGTAAGGTATTAGTCCTTAGACCGTTAGCGTTCCTTAGGCGTATGTTTAGTAGACTAATAGCCCTCCTTATAACAAACAAAACATTTCTTAGTCTATATCAAGCGGTTAGGACTATTGCTATAGCTGCCTCGTCCTCGTAGGCGAAAGGGTGTGCTACGGTTATATCTAAAGCCTCGTGGATAGCCTCTACGTCTACCACCTCGTCCGTAGCTTCGTCTACGGAATCTACCTCGTCTACGATTGCTCGAGTATCTTCGGTCTAGGTACTATTAATCGTTATAATTAAATGCTTTATCCTATAGGAACTAGCTAGACGGGTTGCGTGCTAGGTGTGTCTCGATAGATGCACGTAAGTCTGTAAACACAGTTTCGACCTTTTAGGCAGGCTTAAAGAGAGCGTATTCTAGCTCCGGAACACTACGGCACGCGTTAATAAACGACGTACGAAGTAGTATATTACCTTCGTAGTCTTTTCCTAAGGCTCTCTAACATAGCTAAAGCTTATTAAAGAGAGTCTATAGTACTTTATAAAGTGGTATCGTCGGATTCTCTACGCGGACTTTATTAAATATAGTTATTATTTAGTCCGTAAAGTAATAACTATAGTTAACATCTATGTTAAAATATTGCTTAATAGCATTATACATTGTATAGAACGATATAGTTAACTTAACGTAGTAGATATAGAAGGTCTCGGCTCTATCCGTTAGGATCTAGGAGAATAGGTTATAGAATTAACCTAGTTAGACCTTAAGCTTATAGTAGGTCTTTATAAACATATAGACCTTATCGTCGAAGAGGTTATAGGGCTATCCTGTATAACACTTATCCTTCCTCTATAGCTTTGCGAACTTCTGCTAGAGGTCTATATCTATATCGACGTTCGGAATATCGATTAGAGGTATCGTAGTGTAAGCATTAAGGGACGGCAAAGGGGCAATAGTCATAATAGCATTATTAACAAGGGGAATAAGAGCTTAAGAAATAAAGGCAATAGTTGCAGTAGGCACATCGGGGATAGGGGCAGGCATAAGGACAGTCGGTTGGTTAAACTAGTATATTGTTAGGTATATAGTCTATTGCTATTGCGTTGCACTAGGGATAGTTGTCTAATCGGGGGCTAAAGCCGTGTCCGGGGCCGGGCTTAGGGCTGCATTTAGTAGTATAAATGCAACGATCGTGCCCTAATTAAATGTCTGATTTATATACTCTTTTGCAGGCTATTGTAGTGGTTTAAAAATAGTCTATAGTTTAAGGAACTATATATTAAAGCCTTAATTATCTAGGCCGGTGTAGATCCTACGTCTCTTTAGGAGCTTGCGTAAGGAACGTTTATAGGTCTAGTATACCCTATCCTATGTCTGTAGAAGCTATCCTCGAAAGTGTTCTTAGAAGAAGGCAATAGCTTCGTAGCCTTAGTTATCTTTATCGTACGCACACTTATAGAGGAACCTTATAACGTATATAGTAGCCTTTGCTTTACTTAGGTTTTTAAGATCGGGTTATTGTTATATATCCTAGATACCTATGTAGGTGTACTAGTAGTCGTTTTCTAGAATAGGGGTGATCTTTAATAGCTTCTCGCGCCTTATGTTGTCTACGCGGGTAGGGCTTAATAAAGTCATAATGTTATACGTAATAGTCTTTACGTATTTTATCGGCGTAAGGGATTTTCTCACGAAGTTGTCTTCTACGTTAGGGACGTACTATAGGTTAACGTTACTCTTCTTCCTTTAGGAAGCGAGACGGGATTAATAGATAGCTTAAGAGATCTCGAAATAGCGTTAACGCGGTAACGTTATAGATAAGAGAGCTCGTTTAAAGCATAAAGATAACTACCTCTAGGTGTTCCCTCGTAGGGTATTTTACACCGTCGATAGTTAAAGATCTTATCTCTTCTACCTAGCTGTCTGTGATTAACTAAGTCAACCACTAATCAATGTTAGTAGGTCTCTAGGTCGACCTTATAGGGTAAACAGTATGGTTGTATTAGGTTAGTTGCTAGCTAAGTAAGGGGAAGCTATCGCGGTGACGTAGCTCCCTCGTACGTGCACGTAATCCTAGGGATCACGTGCATTACGTGTGTGCGACTATATCGTCGCACGTACCTAGCTATTCCCATAATGTTAGATGTTTACGAATATATCTAAGGGCTCGTCCTTAGGCCCGAACGACCGGTAGGCACGATTAGCATTACCGAAGAATAAAAGGACTAGCAAAAGAACGACTTAAAGGCTATAAGAATCCTTATAATCACTCTATCGGATAATCTAAAGGAGATAGTTATATAGGGAGGCTAGACTATTGATTTAATAAGTTAATAGATATACCTCCTTATACAACGTATAGCCTTACAGCTGCTTAAGTCTTCTATCGTAGAGACGATGCTTGAGTTTTTTAGACTTAAAGCTTATAATTTTACTACTTTAGATATATACTCTCGACGACTAGAGTAGTGCTAGCGTTAACTAAAGGCCGTTTATAAGACACTAGACGAGAATATATACGTTTATACGGCTATCTATAGCCTTCGGACGGGTTACCCTTACTAGTTTTACGCCTAGCAATACGATTATAAAAAGGATGATTTTCTTACTAAAGCCGCTATCGATAAGTTTTTATAACATTAATGCAAGGTAGAGAAGGGATCTTAAAAGGTCCCTAGCTCTTAGGCGTTAGCTATCTAAGACAAGTCTTTAACATCCTTAACCCTATCTATAATAGATAACTCTCGTAGAGGAGGATAAGGTAGAGGCCGCGGTAGAGGCTATAGAGGCAGAGGTAGCTCCGATAATACTAGATCCCGAACTAATAATAACTTATCTAAGTAAGTAAAACTTAAATATAGTTATATCGTCGCTGCTAGTAGAGGTTATAAGCCGAGCAACTACTAGACACTCTACCTTAATAAAGCCCCGGAATAGAAATAGGAAGAATAGCGTTAATAAGGCATTAATCCTTTTAAGAAAGGCAATATAGATATCGTAGCGGTAGGTAAACGCGATATAACCCTATTTATTACGGCACTAGGTAATAGCTAGATAACCTTATTATTCTATAAAAAGGAGAAGAACTATAGAGGCTAAGGGCTCGTTTATATATAGGGCTATATATTACGTAGTATATTACTATATACTATATTATGTAATATGGTACTATAATAGTACTCCTCCTCTAAAGACGATTTAGCCCTTAAATCGCTAAGAAATATCATTTTCGCTAGAAATTAGTATATAGTAAAGGAATCTTTTATAGGCGGGCTTAATCTAAAGGGCCCGGTTTATCTAGGTTATATTTATAGAAGCGTTAGATAGCTTTAGGGCAACCTCTTAGGTTATCTTTAGGCTATTAGGTTATTTCTTAGTGATATTTCTATTTAATTAGATAAGTTAAAGTCAGGGCTTCGTTATCGTATACGTTAAGGATCTTCTTAAATTCCTATATTTCTTCGATATTGCCGTCGTTATCGCGTTCCGCGATACGGCCTATAACGTTACGTCGTTCCTCTCGATTAATCTATGCCTAGCCCGGTATTATTTCTATTATCTAAAGCCGTACCTTAGACGTATAGAAAGACTTATTAACCTAGATATGCTTTAAGAGGTCGATAACTATAGCGCTATAGTAGACCTTAGGAATAAGATAAAGACCGTCTTATTTATCGTCCTATTTCTTCTTTAGGTAATTAGTAGTTATATTCTTTAATAAAACTATAACTATATTACCAGGTCGGAAGAAAAAGCCTTCGTCTTGCTTTATATTAGCATTATCCTTATATTTCTATTATAAGGCTTATACGAGAGCTTAAAGCTAAACGAGGATATAATCGAAACGATTAGCTATTACGTCCGCGCGAAGGAATTCCTTCTTTACTTATAACGAGAGAGTTAAGGGTTAAGGACCTATAAGTTTAATGCCGAGACGAGGATTAAAGCCGTAGTTAGCGAAAAACGGAGAAATACCGGTTATTTTATTTACTTAATTATTCATTACGAATTCCGCGAGCGGGAGCTAGTCGACCTAATCGTCTTAGGTAAAGCTAATATAGGCTTAAATATATTTATTTATCGTAGCGTTAACGATTTCGGTTTAACTATTAGTCTTTAGGTGCTATACTAAGCTTAGTTTTAATATTATTCGTAAACGAGTGCTAAGCTATCGCTAAAAATTAGAGATAAATTAAGTGCCTTAGTTAAAGATAATAGTATCGGGTGCTTTATATAAACGATAGACTATATAGATAAAGGAGTTAATTAGTTCTTCTATAGAAAGGCCGGTAATAAGGATAAAATATCTTATCTTCGTAAGCCTATTAACTATCGTAAGTATATTCTTATAAATCTTCCCGTTTTAGGTATACTTAAGGAGTATTATTATATAATTAATTAATATATCGGCTTATAGCCGGACCGGTAGAGCGAGGGGTTTTAGGAATCTAAAGGGAGATAAGCAAAGGGTCTTAGTCTAAAGATAGAGAGTATAGTCTTTAACAAACGTAGCGGCGAAGTAAGAAATTCTTAGC
Organism: Ophiocordyceps sinensis; assembly: GCA_012934285.1. Classification (NCBI taxonomy): domain Eukaryota; kingdom Fungi; phylum Ascomycota; class Sordariomycetes; order Hypocreales; family Ophiocordycipitaceae; genus Ophiocordyceps; species Ophiocordyceps sinensis. The sequence goes on along the minus strand of JAAVMX010000004.1, from coordinate 8,715,602 downwards.
TATTAGTATATTCGGTTTAATAGATTAAGGGTTTTTGCCCTCCTTAAGTATCCTATTAGGCTATTACTATAGGATTAATAAACGACTTTAAGATAGAGATCTAAGGTATTAAGAACGAAGAGCTAATCGTAGAAAAAGATACGTCCGTTAATTAACTAATATTTAGATATATCGTAACGTAAGAGCTTCCGGATATACTTTAGCTAGCGTCGGGCGTATAAGTCCCGGAGTATCGCTACTATATCCTAAATAAGATTATCTTATTAATATACCTCGCGGATAAGCTTATCGAGTGATTTACTAACTACGTTTAGTCTAAGGGCGGCGATTGCGTTATAGTCCTCCTTTAAGGCACGGGAATCGGTTAAGAGTTCCTTTAGGATAGTTAAGTCGACTTTCTCTTTAAGGATAACTACTTAATTTCGATAAAGGAGTCTATCGTCGTCTACGGTAGCTAATCTATTGCCGGGGAGCTTACTAAAAGCGTCGGGGAGGATTGCCTTATTGCTTAAGCGGTATATAATCATAAAGTTAAACTAAGAAAGGAACTTAGCTTAGCGTACTTATCGTTAGTTAAGTTGCTTTATAGATATAAACGTCTAAAGATTCTTATAGTCTATAATAACGTCGAACGCTTTAGTAGTCCTTTAGAGTTCTAAGCGCTATTCCTTAAGCGCTTTAATAATTGCTAATAGCTCTTTATTATAGATCTTATAGTTATACTTAAGGGTAGTATACTTTAACGAAAGAAACGCAATAGGGTAAAGATATCTATCGTCTCCGGTCTATAAAAGGACTTTTCCTAAGGCCTAATTTAAGGCGTTAGTTTTAATAACTATTTTCTTTAAGTAGTTAAAATAGGCTAAGAACGAGGCAGTAGTAAAAGTAAGTTTAAGGGCCTTAAACGCGGCAGCTTATTTAGGTCCTTAAGACTAACGGGAATCTTTTCGAAGTAGCGTAGTTATTATAGAGATAATACTAAAGTATCCCTTAATAAAACGGCGGAAGAAGTTTATAAACCTAAGAAACTACTAGAGTTCTTTTACTAAAGTCGGGGTATTTTAAGCCGTAATTATACGCACCTTCTTAAGGTCTATGCTTATGCTAGATATCGAAATAATTAGTCTAAGGTACTTAGTCTTTATCGTATAAAACTCTAACTTCCCGATATTAATTTAAAGCCCTACGTTGCTTAAGCGTTAGATAACTATTCGCATATAGTTCTTATATTCCGCCTTAGTCTTTAAAAAGACTAGTACGCTATTAAGATATACTATATAGAAGTTATTAAGAGTATTATAAAGCACGTGATTAATATAGTTCTAGAAGGTCGACGGTGCGTTATAAAGGCCGAAGGGGGTAACTAGCATTTTAAATAGTCCGAAGCGTATAATAAATGCTAAAAGCTATTTATAACCTTTAGCGATTTAAATACGGTTAAACATAGTAATTACGTCTAGCTTTATATAAAACTTAGCGTCGTAGAGAGAATCTAATATTTCGCGGATTAAAGGTAAGGGATATTAATTCTTAACTATAACCTAATTTAAACCTCGGTAGTTATAATAGCTACGGATACTACCGCCCGGTTTATAAACGAGGGTTAGTAATGCCGCGGCTAGAGAAAAAGACTCTTAAATAAAGCCTTTATTAAGTATATCGTTAATCTACTTTTTAATATAGCGGAGTTCTATAGGTAATATAGGCCGATTTCTATAATACGGAGCTTATTTACCTAGTATAAGTTCGATCTTATAATCCTAAGGGCGGTATAAGGGAAGCTCGTTCGCATTCTTTAGAAGGAAATAAGGAAGCTTTTCTTAGAATTCTTTTAGGAGTTTCTTTAGGATATCTATCTCTATAACTTCTAGCTTTACTTAGAGGAATTTTTCTATATCGGCCTTATCGACCCTCCGAAATAGAGATTCGGAATCGCTATATTCCGGAGGTTTATCTTAAGGAAATTATAAAAACGTTTAGGGAAAGCGGCTTAAGCTACCTCTATTATATAGTCCCCGGCAATAACGCGTTAGAAAAAGGTTTTAGATAGTTCTAGGACTTTAACTAGGCCTATTAGGAGTTCGTTAAGGAGTTATAGATTTTCTCCCTCTTCGACTAGCTTAGCTAATTTAGATATACTAATTCGCATCGCCTAGATACTATCCTATTTATAGAATTAAACGAAGTTAATTACGTATACGCAGCGGATATCGTTTATATCTAAAGGTATTTAATCTTCCTATTATATACGCCGGCGGGGGCGTCTCGTCCGGCCCTATCGGGCGGGAACGTAGCGACGGCCGGCGGTAAGACGAATAAGGAGTAAGCGAGCTACTAAAGTAGTCTACGGCGGAGTGGCCTTAAAGGCTTAAGTCTTAAGGGAGTTTAAAGGGCTAATCGGGGATATTAAGCGAGCGTTTTCCTAAGCGAATAGCTATATCCTATATAAAGGATATCGAATCGGTTAGCTAAGGTTTAAGGGGTATAATGCCTATTTAGGTAGATATTCCTTAGTAGATAAGTCTATAGGTATATAACTTCCCGGTAGGCTGTAGGGGATTAGGGTTCGAAGAAGTTATAGTAATATTAGGTATTATAGGGTGTTCTTATCGGTATACGCGTCTGCGTGCGTGGTTTATCTATTATAGCTCCGTTGTCTCTTTCTCTAAAACTTAGGCTAAGACTATTAATAGAGCTAGAGTCTACGAGGTTACGTTCTCCTATTTAAGGCAATGACTTTAGTGATCTAGCTTAGCATAAGATCCTCGTAAAGGTTGTAGAATAGGGTTTCCGTGCGAGTACTTTCGAGGATAAAGTATCTTATCTCTTCTATCCTTACTATTCTATAATTAACTATAAGTCAACCACTAATTAGTGTTAGATAAGGTCTTTAGGGTTAACCAGTGTATGTGTATTCTATATAATGCGGCTAGCTAAAGAGGAGGCTACCGTATTATAATATAGCCTCCTTTAAGTCGCGTGCGCACGTGATTATATAATCACGTGCATGCAACTATATCTTATAACACTGTATTCCTATAATAATAAAGATAAAATAAAGATAAAAGAAGTTTTCTTAGATAATGCAAAAGAATTTATCTATAATATTAAACTATATGCCTTTAAAAACGGGATAAAATATAACTTAAGCCTACCGTTTACCCCCTACTCGAACAGTAGAATAGAGCGTATAAATAGAAGAATACTTAATAAAGTTAGATCTATGCTTTATACGGCTAAACTGCCTAAATATCTTTAGGGTAAAGCTATTTTAGCAGCTATATATATATATATTCGATCTTATTAGTAGGTGATTTACTTAGATTAATCAAAACAAAGAGGGTTGCATTAGTTATAGTTGTATCTAATCTAGCTAGAGAAGGGGGAATAAGGGGGCCCCTTTATACCCGTCTGTAGGGGTCCCTCTATAGAGCCTGCTGTGCTTTAACAATACATTGTTAAGACCTACGCTAGAGCTTACTGCTCTAGTCATAACGATGCCCTTAGTCAATAATAAGGTTATTAACTATCTAGGTTACGTGGCGTTATGCGCCGTATAGTTATAACCCCTATCGCCCCTTTCCTATGTATAGTCGGCAATATAGTTGCGACTCTATCCCTTAGTTATATAACTATATTCCTACACTAGCAGTCTTTCTTTCTAACTGCTAAGCAACCTTCCTAATCGCAAGGATAATGCGTATTAGATTAAAGGGGTCTAATAAATACAATACATAAGTATAAATAAAAGAGAGTCCTAAAAGGGGAACTTAGGGGCGTAAAACGTATGCCTCTTTCCGAATGGTTAAGCTATTAGTGTCTACGAAGCGTTCGAGGGCTCGGTTCGGTAATGCCTTCGTTATAGCATCGGCCGGGTTATTATCGCCGTTAATCTAACAGATCTCTATAATCTCTCGTTGCTCGTATAACTATCGAAGAGATATAATATTAATTATTAATCTCTTCTCCTTAGTTATCCCGAGCTTTACGAGATATTTGTAAAGCGAATACGAATCTATATAGATAATTAATTAGATGTTTAGTAGCTTAAGCCGGTCGGTGATAATCTTTAACGTAGTTGCTAAGGCGATACCGAGGTTAACGCCGTTAAACATACCGTATATCTTAGAAGCTAGCACGCTTTAGGTAACTCTCTTACACTTCGTCGAACTCTAGTAGATAATGTTTCTAATAACCTTAAACTAGTTATTAGACCTTTCGGTCTTATTAACTAGTGCAATAATAAAGCCTAGTTGCGATAATAGGTCTTTATTATTAGCAAACAACCTATCCGTAAATACTATTAGCTTCGCCTTTATAAGATTAATTAGTTTATATATTAAACCTTTGCTTTAGTAGTCTATTTGCCACTTAAGTCGCTTATTTAAGATTATATAATCCTTATTATCCGGGTTCTATACTTATGCCGTAATAGGGATATCGAATGCGGCTTCTAGTTAGCACACTAAGGCTATATAAGCTCTACAAGCACGTTATTCTAGGTACTATTATATATAATCCGGAGCCTTAATATTAATTCGGTCGATTTAGGCAGCTTATCCTTTCTATTAGAGTAAGAGTATCTTATCCTATTGCAAGCTTACCTTCGCGCTGTTAAAATCCGTGACGGAGCCTTAAGTCATCGTGGTTTTCGGCTTCGCCCTAAATTATGCCTCTCGGAGCTTTTCTTCTTTAGCGGCCGAAAAACTCATCGTTCTAAGCATAAGGGTATTATCCGTTTGCATCTTAATAATGCCAAAGTATTCTAGTCCTATATTAGATATTAGAAGGTAAGAGTCGAAGGTCGATGTCGCTATATTAAGGCCCTTAATATAGTGCTTTTAATACGTATTAAATTAGTAGACTCCCGATTCTATAATGCTATATAGGGGCCTAATAACTTAGATAATCGTATCGGGCGGATACTTCCCTTATAATTCGGCGGGGAGGCGTATTAAGACCGTTCGAAAGAGCTCTATAGTCGCCTAAGGATACGCTTAGGTAATGTCTCAAAGGGATAACGTTATCCTATAGCGCATAAGGCTAGGAGCAAGGGCTAAGATTAGTCGTTAACTAACGCGTTGGATTATCGGGGACTATATTAGTAGGGAAGCCTTCTCCTTATTATTGTGACCTTAGACTATAAGCCTTAATTTTTTATATAGCTTAGTGTCTTTGCCTTTAACCTTTCGAACTATACGGGAGCTAAAGATACGGTAGCCGCCGTAAATAGCTTTATTATACCGTTTAAAACTAAATACTCCTTATGCTATAAGATCGTCGATCTCCGTACTGTCTAACGCTTCGAATAGTACGCTTAGGGTCGTAATAGCGCCTTTATATCGGAGCTTAACGGCTAGCTTATAGGCCTCTTCCTCCTTTTTTATCGTAAAGGCTTTATCCGCTTCTTCGTCGCTTAAATCGTCGAGATCTATATCGTCCTCGTTATCGTCTAGGTTATCCTCTACGTTTAGTCCTTCTATAATTAAATGCCTAGCCTTATTCTTCGATCCGGGCGGGCGTCCTCGCTTACGGGGTGCCGGAAGGTCCGGTCGGGCGGGTTCGTCCGGCTGCTTAGATTCTAGTGCCGGAAGGTCGTAAAGCATTTAATCACGATTATACGGTTATACTAGCGTAGATCTAAAGACCTAAGGTTTATTAACCGTATCGATCGTAATATTATACCCGTTAATAGCTATAATCTTAAACGGTCTTTACTATCCTAACTTTTCCCTCTATACGCAGACTTCGCTCTAGAGAGGAAGGGCAAGTATGTTCGCCGTATTTAGACCGTTGCGGCTATATAATGCTGCTTAGACCTATCGTTTAGCCGTAAGCTATCTAAGTGCTTTTATCGCTTTCTATACTATAGCGGCTTATTTAAAGGTCGTTAGCGATAGCGGCGAATTAAGAGTTATCCTAGGATATACTCCGAATATAAGCAACGTAGGTACTAGTCCGTTCGGTCTAATAGTATCGTTAATAGCCTTAACAGCCGTTTAAAGAACTGCTTTAAGGGAGGTAAAGCTGCCTATTTCTACGAAGAGGATATTAAAAGCTTAGCGCAAAGGGGTATAATACCTCTTAACCTTACCGATAGACTAGTGTGCTTTAATAGGAACTTAAACATATATAATCCCTATAATACGGGCTTTATTTCGGAATTCTACCGCCGCGAAGTTCGTGCCGGCATTATATTTAATAATGTTAGGGGGACTAAGGTATATATTAATCTAAAGGGCTCGAAGAGTCTCTTATATATCCTTAGCTAATATAGAAGGAAGGAATCGAGCGCTTTTAAAGGCCGTCGATGCGTTAATAATATACAATACCGGGCGTTATACTAAATTCGGGACGTCTAAGTATATTACATTAACGATAACCTTATAATTAAAGTCTTAGTTATCTTTAAGGTTAAACTTAAACTATTTCGGGGCAAGCGAATACATCTAGCAATCGTAATATAGTTCTAAGATATTCTCTAGAGTGCTAAGAGATATATCGCTATAGCCTGCTTGCTTTAATAGGTTATATAGCCTAGCTATAGCCGGATGTCCGAATCGACGATATAGGGTCCTAATTTCCGTTTCTATAAGGAATACGGTCGATTGTTTACTCTTCCCGAGGAAGAACTAAGGGTGTCCCTATTTCCTAACCACCGGGATGTTTGCCTTAGGGCCGGTAAGGGTATTCGTCGTATTATTAAAGAAGAGTATTACAATTTGCATAGGTAAGAATCTCTATTTGCATAGGAAATACATTTTTTCTGCGCTAACCCCGCGCGCCTAGCCTACGTCACCTAATTTAGGTATAGCGCTATAGCAATTAATAGAGCCGCGTAAAACGCAGCTAGGTAAGCAAAGCACGTAGTTTTTCATACGGTAGAACACGCAGCAGGGCACGCAGCAGGGCACGCAGTAGGGCACGCAGAAGAACTAGGCACGAAGCATACATTCAGGAGCCGCACATACAGCAGAGGGCACGCAGCAGAGGGCACGCAGCCGGGCACAAAGCATACATCAAGGAGCCGCACACGCAGCAGAAGGCACGCAGCCGGGCACGAAGCATACATTAAGGAGCCGCACACGCAGCCGGGCACGAAGCATACATTAAGGAGCCGCACACGCAGCCGGGCACGAAGCATACATCAAGGAGCCGCACACGCAGCAGGGCACGCGGCAGAGAGCTGGGCACGCAGCAGAGGGCCAGCAGGGCACGCAGCATACATTAAGGAGCCGCACACACAGCAGAAGGCACGCAGCCGGGCACGAAGCATACATCAAGGAGCCGCACACGCAGTAGGGCACGCGGCAGAGAGCTGGGCACGCTATAGAGCACGCGGTAGAGAGCATTGCGCGAGCCTTTTAATTGCCATAGCGCTATACCTAATTTAGGTGGCGCGGACTGGGTGCGCGGGGTTAGGGCGGGGTCGGCGCAGAAAAAATGTATTTCCTATGCAAATAGAGATTCTTACCTATGTAAATAGTAATACTCTTAAAGAATACGCTTAGCCTATCTATATCCGCGAGATATAGTAAGAAAGGGGTCGGAGTTTCTAGCACATAGAATATAATCCTTCTAATTAGAGTAATAAGATTAATTAATCTTAGTAACCTTATTATATTACCGGCGCTAAATCTAATTGCTTCCTATCCTACGGTTAATAGATCTAAATCGACGGAAGGGTCTTTTTATTAAAGGGCTATATACTATTCTCGTCCGGCCGTTAAGACCTTCGCTGCTCCTATATCGATTAGGATGCCTTAGAAATAGAGCTTCGAATAGCGGTTATCTATAAGGAATTAGTCGGCCGAAACTATCGGTTCTATGCTATAGACGTCGTCTCCTATAATAAGGTGGTTGAAAGCCATTTAGCAAAGCATTTAACTAGCCTGCTACTGCTCCGGCTCGTTATCCTCGCTATACTCTTCCTCCTTATCGTCTTTATAACCTTTATAGCCTGCTAAATAGGCTACAATGTCCGGGGAGACGCCGGTGTAAAGACAATGCGAGAGATATTAGTCCTTAGCTTTCCGTCGTTCCTCTATAGAATGTTTCGTAGACTAATATCCCTCCTTTCTACACACGAAGCACTTCTTAGTCTAGGTCTTATTGCCGTATCCTTAACCGTAGCCTCCTCTACCGTAGGGCCGGTAGCTTTATCTAGAGCCTTGTAGGCGAAATCCTCTATTGCCTCTACTACGATTATTAGTATACCTACGGTCTATATAAAACTAACTATTAGGGTTCTTCGAATTGTATTTATAATTTATATCTATCCTATCGTTATTACGATATCGGTTTTAGATAAACTAACGCGAGGCATTTCTCGCTTATCGTGCGAGGTACGTCGTAAGGGAAGCTCGGAGGTCGGCATAGAGCTCCTTAGCCTCCTTAGCCTATTTAAAGAAGGCACCTTTAAGTTCCGGGACACCTTAGCACGCCTTAGTAAGATTTACTATAAGCGGGGTTTCGCCTATAAACTTAGGTCCTAGAGCCCGTTAATAAAGCAATAGCTTATCGATTAGCAACTAAAGCACTTCCGGTAGGCCTTTTTTAAGGTTGCTAGCCCGAACTTAGTTAAACGTTATATTAGTCTAATCGGTGTAGTACTAAGCCTAAGTCGCTTTAGTATCGAAATATTGTTTAATCTTATCGTATGCGCTTCGGAAGGTAGTCGTCTAGGTGATATTCTCTATATAGAAGCGGTCGGCTCGTCCCTTTAAGATCTAAGGGAGGAGGGTGTAGAAAAGCCCTAGCTTAATCTTAAGGTTGTAATATACGCCTATAAACTTACGGATAGTCTTATTAAATAGGGCATATAGCTCGCTAGTATAGCTCTTCTCTTTATCCTATATCTTAACGAACTTAGTCTATACGTTAGGATCTAATAAGAGGTTCGGAACGTCGGCCGGTAGGAGTGCTATATACTCCTTAATGTTATAATTAAATGCTTCGATAGCCTTTAGGGCGATTGTTAAAGCAGATAGATTAAGCCTCGGTTTTGCCCTTAGGATATATAACGTTAGTTCCGGGAGGAATAATAGTCGTAGCGTATAAAGCCGATTTATACGATTAAATAGTAGAAATGCCGGTGCATCCGTTATAGCCGTGTTCGGGTCTTAGTCTAGTTCTAGGGTCGGATCCGTAGTCGCCGCTCGGGCCGGGCCGCTATATTAGAATCGGTGTAAAGTCGGAAAGACCGTTAACTAGTTTATTATAGTCGAGAAAGGATCTTTATCTGCCTAGTCTTAGGCTATTCGTTCTTTTTCGTTTCTCCTCTTTTCTTGCTTACTAAGGGCCCTTATGCCTATATCGAATACCTCCGTTATAAACTCCTTCTCGTTCTAAGGGAGTGGATTATTAGATTAAAGCATTATTATATATAATCTAATAAACGGCGCGTTCTTTAGTCCTATCAAAACGCCGCGTCTTCGCAATAGCATCTTAAGGACCTTCTTATAGTTCTAGTCTACTGTATTCTATATAGATTTATTCTATCCTTAGAAATATTCCTAGAATAGATTAAAGAGCCGTTAACCTTAATAGTAGATAGATGCTTCGCCTATTATAATAAACCGGGCTACGAATGTTATAACCTCCGCTTTATAGGGATCTTCTATCGTAATCTCTTCTATATCTTAGTATCGTATATCTACCTCTATGCGAGCGGAAAGAGGGATGCCGATCTCCTTTATCTATTGTATAATCGGTTCCGGGCTATTAAGGGGAGCCGGTGCGTTTGTGTTCGATAGTAATCTTGCTATTATTGTTTATTTTTCGAGTTCGTTCTAGGGTTAGTTAGTGTTATAAGGGTCTTTACGAGAAATGTCGAAGCGATTAGTCTCTATTCTAAAGGACGTAACTCTTCCTCCTTAAGGGAAGTAAGCACGGGATTAAATAGTTATAGGGGTTCGCGATGTTATTCTACGTTATAGACGCACTGCCTATTAACGTTTACTCTTCCTATAATAGGCGAGAACGGGATTAATAGAGAGCTTAGAAGGTCTTATTTACCGTAGAGCTAATATAAACAATCCTTATTCTTAGTATAGATAAACTTCTCTTAGGTGTGCGCAATAGAACCTCGAGGGTAAAGATACGCGGAAATAGCGTCCGTAAGGAATAAAGATTCTACTATACTTTCGAAGATTAAGATCTATCTCTTCTGCCTTACTATTCTATAATTAAATATATTTAATTACTAATTAGTGTTAGTAGGTAATTCACTTAGATTAATCTAAATAAAGGGGGTTGCATTAGTTATAGTTGTATCTAATCTAGCTAGAGAAGGGGGAACAAAGGGGCCCCTTTATACCCGTCTATAAGGGTCCCTCTATAGAGCCTGCTATGCCTTAATAATATATTGTTAAGGCCTACGCTAGGGCTTACTGCTCCAGTTATAACGATACCCTTAGTTAATGACGAGGTTATTAACTATATAGGTTACGTAGCGTTATACGCCGCGTGGTTATAACCCCTATTGCCCCTTTCCTATGTATGGTCGGCAATGTGGTTGCGACTCCATCCCTTAGTCATATAACTATATTCCCATAGATCTCCTTATATTGCTCTAGCGTATATATGCCCTTTAGAAAAGAAAGAAACTAGAGCCCTTACTATAGAAGATATAGAAAAGATCTAGATATTCGGAAGCATTATATACTATAAGAATAAGACACTTTATAGGAATAAGGGATATCCGTTCTTTAGGCACGATTGCAATCCACGTGATTAAATAGATTACGTGCGGGTAACGCTTAAACGGGTGCGCTATTAACTATACGATGTATCGATCGTATGCATCGGGGACCCCGGTAATAGCGTTATTAACTCGGCCGCCCTTGCGATAATTAAGTTATTAACTTAATCGCCCTTATAGGCATAGCCCCGACGTCGTAAGCAAGGGCTCGTAAAGGTCCGGCTTCGGGCCTTATTAATATACGCGTTTATAGCCTATATAAAGGGGCTATTCGTCGCCCCTTAGTTAATAGATATTATAGACTAATTCCAGCTAGTTTGCAACCCCCTTTGTTTATTTAACTAACTAACACTAATTAGTGATTAAACGATTAATTATAGATTAGTAAGGTAGAAGAGGCAGAGCCTAATCGTCGAAAAGTACACGGATCTTTATCCCCCGCGGATTCTATTGCCTATACCTAAAGACGGTCCTTTATGCTAAGAATAAGGAACCTACGCGAGTTAGAACCGACGAAGCTATTATAGCTAGCTCTCGGTAACCGCCGATAAGTTCTTTCCTAGCTTTTGTTTAATCCCGTCTCGCTTCGAGAAGAAGAAGAGTTACGTTAAGCAATAGTACGTCCGTAACGTAAGATAACCTTCGTAACGACCCTCGCGATCCCCTTTAACAATAGCAGTGTGCTTTATTTAATTAAACTATGTCGGACCCTACCGATAACCCTAACGCTCCCGGTCCCGTACCGGAAGCAACTAACTCTAACGATAACCCCCTTCCCGGTTGGCTAGTAGGCATTAATATCCTCGGTTTAAACTAAAATAAAGCTAATATTGTATTCTAAGAGATAGACGTTACCTATAATAATATAAATAAGAAAGCAGTTATAACCTACGTAGCCCGGTTTATTATTACTAATGTCGGCTTAACTATTTATAGATACGAGCTATTCTTACACTTCTAAGAATACTTTAACGGATAGATAGAGGCTATATAGAACCGGGTAGACAAACATTTTAGGAGGACCCTTAAATCCTTCTTACGAGCCCGTAGGATCTAGACCGGCGCTAAAAACCTTAGCTACCTAGCATCGTTTTTAATGCTTTAGCGCCTATAGATTCCCCCGATTTAGCTAAAGGACGAACTACTACTAGAATAGTCAAAGTTCTATAACGAACGAACCTAAGAATTCGTAAGGAATATATCCGTTATAGCCCCGGCTGCTATAACTAACCCTCCTTCCCTAATCGTCCTAGGTATAGCCCTAACGGCACCTCTTAATGCCCTAACCCCGGCTCCTATAGCAACCTTTACGATAGCACTATCTACGCCCGCGGCTATCCCCCTTACGTCTCCGACCGCCCCGGCAGTTATATTCGCGCTAGAACCCTCCTTTGCTTTAATAACCTCGACACGTGCTACCTCCGTCGATCCCGGCTTATACCCGTAAGATTAAATGCCCGGCACGTTCCTAAACCTATAGGCCCTTTCGTTCCGAGACGTATTAGAAACGCTAATAATACTTTACCGGACCTTATACTAATTCTCTAAGACCCCTTTAATTAATATAACGGCAAAGGTAGCTTATACGATAGTTCCCCCCTACGACGTTCCGAACGAGGAGATAGACGTAGACCTCCTATAAAAGTTTATTAAGTTATAGGATAAGAGTAAGAATTATATAGGAGAGCCCTATAATATTCTTAATAATAAAGTCCGTATCTTTACGGACGTTTGTTATATAGTTAAGGCCCGGCCTAGCTATTTCTATGCCTTCTATCCCCGGATCCTTACCGGCCGAGCCTAAGACTACTATATCTAGCATATAGAGTAAGATAGCATATTTAGGCAAGCCTACGACCTACTAAAGGCTTACTTTAATACCGAAGTAAACTATTAGCATTATTAGGTAGATTAAAGCACTATAACGTTTAAAAATCTATAAGTTAAGCATCTAAATAAGACCTAATAGGAAGTCCTATAGACTCTTTTTAATAAGCTATAACGATATCAACGCGCCCTAAGATTTAAGTTCGCTAAAGACCTCCCCCTTCGCACTATATTGCTTATCGCGTGCCGAAACGTCCCGGAATTTAGCTATACGCTATATAACCCCCCTAAGACTACGGAAAAGCTATTCTCCGCGCTACGTTCCTCCCTAAAGACCGACCGATCGATATAGGCCGAGAACGGCACGTCCGGCACGTTCGTGCAATATTATCGTAACGAGGTAATAAATACAAATAATAAATACAATTTATTAGGCGTGTTTTACACCGACCGAAGCTATACTAACAACCGCGGCAATAGCCGTAGGTTTAGCGGGAGCAGCGGACGAAGCTACCGTAGCCCTCGTAGCGGCGGCAGCAGCTTTAGCAACCGCTAATAATCGAGGAAGTGCTTCGTTTATTAAAAGGAAGGCTGCTAGGCGATAAAGCATACCCTAAAGGAACGAGCTAGATCTAAGGCTTAATACTACGCGTAATGCCTTTTAACCGGCAACCCTAGCATAGGATTTAAGGCCTATCTCACCGAATATAAAGGTAACGAGACTCTATAGGCCGCTATCGAGTAGCGTAACGATAAGGCTAATAACGACGAAGAACTAACTAAGTAGTAAGCCTCGTAAATCCTATATTAATAGTCCTTTAACTATTTAATTATAGGCGAAGACGCATAAGGGATAGACTAGTTAGGCGTTCCGGCCACGCAATTCGTCTTCGACCGTTACTTAAAGGACCGTTTTTACGGCATTCTCGTAGACACCGGAGCAGCTATAGTCTCTACGGCAGGTTAAGACTAGTATCTCGCCCTATAACGAGAAGACCCGTCTATTATGCTCGATAAGTCTACCGCCGGCTAGGCCTATATTAAATTCGGCAGCGGCGAGGACGTGCGTTCCTTCGGCTCCGTTGCCTTCGAGACCCCTATTAGCCGTATTACGTTCTACGTGCTAAGAACGACGACCCCCTTCCTCCTCTACCTAGCTAATATAGATCGCTTAGGCGTATACTTTAATAACACTACCGATACGATTATCGGTCTAGGTATTAGCGTCCCTATTGTTCGTAAATAGGGATATCTATAGTTCTTTTTTAGTAAGGAAGAGAACGCAGTCGCCTTCTTAACTAAAGCCGAGATGCAAACGCTCTACCGCCGATTTAGCCACCCGGCCGTTAATAGACTTTACTACCTATTGAAATAAGCAAGGCATAACGATATCTTAGTAAAAACACTTAAGGATATCTTAAAATTCTATTATTACTGCTAGCTCTACGCGCCGGCGCCTTAGAGGTTTAGGTTTATATTAAAGGATAACTAAGAATTTAATTTCGAGGTCGTCGTCGATATAATATACCTAAAGGTCGGTAGTAGCACCCGCCCGGTGCTATACGCGGTCGATATAGCGACCTCTTTCTAAAGAGCGCGATTCCTCCCGTCTATATCGGCTAAGGATATATAGGAAATACTTAGGGCACTATAGATCGATATATATCTTAGACCCTTTAACTTTATCCGGTATAACGCGGGTACTAACTTCGCCTTAACCGAGTTTCGTAATAAAGCTCGTATTATAGGTATTACGTATACCTAGATCCCCGTTAAGATATATTAGTCTATAGGTAAGGTTAAAAGGTATTATAGCCCGCTCCGTCGTGCGTTTAAAATAATATACGCTGAGATCGGTAGGATAACGGCCCTTACATCCGTCCTATAAATAGCTATTAAAGCCGTAAACGATATAGTAGGACTAAACGGCCTCGTCCCTACGCTCCTTGTCTTTAGAGCGTACCTACGGATAACTTAAGACTCCCCTCCTTTAGCAACTACGGTATAGAGAGCCGCGACTATCTAAAAGGCTATAAAAGCCTTACGGCAGCTTTCCGCCGTACGGTAAGTTAAAGACGCCTTATAAGCTCGAAACGGCCCCTTAACCCTTAACACTCTATTACTACCGCTATAGAGTAAAGTCCGCGTCTAAAGAAAGAAGCGAGGATAGTAGGGTCTATATAATATTGCCTTTATTAACGGCTACGACGTTACTATCGAGACCGTTAACGGCCCTATAGTCTTCCGTTCTACCCTTATATAGCCGTACTACTATAGTAAGGACGATACCCTAGATCCCCTTGCCCTCGATGATATAGATACCCTCTCCGAGGTCGATTCCTTTACTCTAGACGAAATTCCTGAGCTAGACCCTTCCCCCTCTCCGGTACAAGCACTGCCGGCTCCTCTATAGCCCCGTAAACGCGGACGTCCCTTAGGCTTAAGGAATAAGCTAAAGACCGTAACCTTCTATAATTAATTCCTAATTAAGAAGGAAGAAGATATACTACGCCTTTCGACTAAGCTACGTAATAACGGCGTTATTACTATACCTAGCGCCCCTTTTAAAGAATCCGACTAACGAGAGATTAACGATCTCGTGGCCTATAGAGTCTTTAGCTTCGAATAGTACGATAAGTCTATTTATAGGCAATACCGCCTATTTCGATCCCGAATAGTCCGGGAGGTAAAAGATCGCGACGTTAAACCGTACGAAAAGTCCCGTCTAGTAATCTAAGGCTATAGCGGTATAGAGAAAAGCTCGCTTCTAACCTATTCCCCTACTATTTAACGTATTAGCTAGCGCTTAATCCTAGCTCTTGCCCCCGCCTTACTTCGCCGAGGCATAAGCTTATTACATAAGCCTATCCCTAAGCTTAAATAGAGCTTAATCGTGTGGTATTAGCGGCTCTTCCGATAGAGCTTTAAGGCAAGTACCCGGAGGGCACTATTATAAGAGTTATTAGACTATTATACGGTCTTATAGAAGCCGGTATGCATTAATGGAAAACCTACTATAAGCACTATATTAAGAGCCTTAATATAGCCCCTTCTACCTATAACTCGTGCCTTTTAATTACGAATTAAGGACCCGACGACTTTAGCCTCGTCGGAATATAGACCGATAATACCCTAATGCTCGGTTAAGACACCTTTTCGGCCTAAGAAGAAAAAGAGCTTGAGATAGCTTAATTTCGCGCTAAGCCGAAGGCTTAAATAACCCTAGGGATTGCTAAAGACTTTAATAAAGCAAAACTAACGCTTTAAGACGACGTTCTACTCCTATAGTAGAAGGGATAGGCCTTAAGGATCGAGGTAGTCGACTTATAGGCTCGTGATAAAGCCTAGCAGTACCTTAAGCAACGCGCTCGTGCTACGTACGTCGCTTCTATCTATTAGCCCGAGGCCTTATTCGATATCTCCGTAGCAGCCTAGGTCTAAGCTCCCGAAGAGAAGGATTAAAACATCCTTAATAAGCGCCTCTAATAGTAGATCGACTATTAATAACGTAGACTTACGTACCGACTAATTAATCTCGAGACCGCTAAGCTTATAGTATTTACGGATAGCTTATTCGTAAATAACCGAGACCTTTCGTCTTAGTTAGGCTTCGTTATTACGCTCGTTAATAAGACCGAGCGTACGGATACGCACTTCCGGGTTAATAGCAATATTATCTATTAAAGCTCGACGAAGTATAAGCGAGTAACCCGTAGCGTTCTCACGAGCGAGATCTATAGCATAGTTAACGGCGTAGACCTTAGCATCTCCCTTATTACGACCCTCCGTATAGTTACGGAACGGCTTTAGCTCTTACTAATCCCTTTTGTTATATATACTAACTTATACTCCCTCTACGAGTGCCTTATTAAGCTCGGCACTACGAAGGAGAAACGCCTAATAATCGATATTATAGCGTTACGTTAGTCGTATAAGCGACGGGAGATTAAGGAGATTAGGTGGATCTACGGGGAAGATAACCCCGCCGACGCTATAATAAAGGCATCGCTAAATTAGGCCTTTAAACGCCTTATAAATATAAATAGCCTCTCGATTAGGATAGAAGCCTTCGTCCTTCGCCTATAGCGACTAACGGTATTCCCTTTATTCTGCCCCCTTTTTATTTGTATTTATTAAATGTATTTATTAAGCCTTCTACCTAATATATCGTTCTTTCTATCTCCCTTTGTTTAGATTATAGACTTACTATTTAGCAACTATAAAGAAAAGTTACTAGTATAGGAATATAGGATATCCGTTCTTTAGGCACGATTGCAATCCACGTGATTAAATAGATCACGTGCGGGCAACGCCTAAACGGGCGCGCTATTAACCATACGATGCATCGATCGTATGCATTAGGGACCCCGGTAATAGCGTTATTAACTCAGCCGCCCTTACGATAATTAAGTCATTAACTCAATCGCCCTTATAGGCATAGCCCCGACGTCGCAAGCAAGGGCTCGTAAAGGTCCGGCTTCGGGCCCTATTAATATACGCGTTTATAGCCTATATAAAGGGGCTATTCGTCGCCCCTTAGTTAATAGACATTATAGACTAATTCCAGCCAGTTTGCAACCCCCTTTGTTTGTTTAACCAACCAATACACTTAGTAATAAACTAGACGTACGAGCCTATAAAGGAATTATATTTAGCTTCGAAGATATAGCCTATAAAGTATACGACTATAGTAGAAAAAGGCTCGTTATATTAAAAGATATAACTATATTAGCTAATAACTTCTTAAAAGATAATAAAACCTTTAACTTTAATACTATACCCTCGATAAATAAAATTCCGGAGGATTATCTACGTACGAGATCCTCTATACTAAATATAAAACCTAATAATACCTTATACAATAAATCCTAAAATAATCCGAATGAAATACTAGATAATACATCCGATGTTAGTAGGTGATTTACTTAGATTAATCTAAACTAAGGGGGTTGCATTAGTTGTAGTTATATCTAATATAGCTAAGAAGGGGGAATAAGGGGGCCCCTTTATACCCGTCTGCCGGGGTCCTTTTATAGAGCCTGCTATGCCTTAATAATGCATTATTAAGGCCTACGCTAGGGCTTACTGCTCGAGTTATAACGATGCCCTTAGTTAATAACGAGGTTATTAACTATATAAGGCACGTAGCGTTATACGCCGCGTGGTTATAACCCCTATTGCCTTTTTTCTATATATAGTCGGCAATATAGTTGCGACTCTATCCCTTAGTTATATAACTATATTCCTATACTAGTAGTCTTTCTTTCTAACTGCTAAGCAACCTTCCTAATCGCAAGGATAACGCGTATTAGATTAAAAGGGTCTAATAAATACAATATATAAGTATAAATAAAAGAGAGTCCTAAAGGGGAATAAGGGCGTAGAACGTATGCCTCTATCCGAATAGTTAAGCTATTATTGTCTACGAAGCGTTCGAGGGCTCGGTTAGGTAATGCCTTCGTTATAGCATCGGCCGGGTTATTATCGCCGTTAATCTAATAGATTTCTACGATCTCGCGCTACTCGTATAACTATCGAAGAGACATAATATTAATCATTAATCTCTTCTCTTTAATTATCCCGGGCTTTATAAGACATTCGTAGAGCGAGTATAAATCTATATAGATAATTAATTAAATATTCGGTAGCTTAAGTCGGTCGGTAATAATTTTTAGCGTAGTTGCTAAAGCGATCCTAAGGTTAACGCCGTTAACTATATAGTATATCTTAAAAGCTAGCACGCTTTAGGTAATTCTCTTATACTTCGTCGAACTCTAGTAGATAATATTTCTAATAACCTTAAACTAGCTATTAGACCTTTCGGTCTCGTTAACTAATGCAATAACGAAGCCTAGTTATAACAATAGGTCCTTATTATTAGCAAACGACCTATCCGTAAATACTATTAGCTTCGCCTTTATAAGATTAATTAGTTTATATATTAACCCTCTACTCTAGTAGTCTATTTGCTACTTAAGTCGCTTATTTAAGATTATATAATCCTTATTATCCGGGTTTTACACCTATACCGCAACCGAGATATCGAATGCTACTTCCGGTTAGTATACCGAGGCTATATAGGCTCTACGAGCACGTTATTCTAGGTACTATTATGCATAATCCGGAGCCTTAATATCGATTCGGTCGATCTAGGCGGCTTATCCCTTTTATTAAAGCAATAGTATTTTATCTTATTGTAAGCTTACCTTCGCGCCGTTAAAATCCGTAACGGAGCCTTAAATCATCGTGGTTTTCGGCTTCGCCTTAAATTATGCCTCTCGGAGCTTTTCTTCTTTAGCGGCCGAAAAACTCATCGTTCTAAGCATAAGGGTATCGTCCGTTTGCATCCTAACGATGCTAAAGTGTTCTAGTCCCGTATTAGATATTAGAAGGCAAGAGTTTAAGGTCGATATCGCTATATCGAGGCCCTTAATATAGTGCTTTTAGTATGTATTAAACTAGTAGACTCTAGATTCTATAGTGCTTTATAAAGGCCTAATAACTCGGATAATTACATCGGGCGGATACTTCCCTTATAATTCGACGGGGAGGCGTGTAAAGACTATACGAAAAAGCTCTATAGTCGCTTAGGGATATGCCTAGGTAATATCTCGAAGGGATAACGTTATCCTATAGCGCATAAGGCTAGGAGGAAGGGCTAAGATCAATCGTTAGCTAACGTATTAGATTATTAGGGACTACGTTAGTAGGGAAGCCTTCTCCCTATTATTATAACCTTAGACTATAAGCCTTAATTTCTTATAGGGCTTAGTGTCTCTGCCTTTAAACTCTCGAACTATACGGGAACTAAAGATATAGTAGCCGCTGTAAATAGCTTTATTATAACGTTCGAAACTAAATACTCCTCTTGCTATAAGGTCGTCGATCTCCGTACTATCTAACGCTTCGAATAGTGCTCTTAGGGTCGTAATAGCGACTTTAGATCGGAGCTTAACGGCTAGCTTATAGGCTTTTTCTTCTCTTTTTATCGTAAAGGCCTTATCCGCTTCTTCGTCGCTTAAGTCGTCGAGGTCTATATCGTCCTCGTTATTTTCTAAGTTATCCTCAACGTCTATTCCCTCTATAATTAAATGCCTAGCTTTATTCTTCGATCCGGGCGGACGTCCTCGCTTATAGGGTGCTAGAGGTTCCGGTCGGGCGGGTTCGTCCGGCTGCTCGGACTCTAAGGCCGGGAGGTCGTCTAGTATTTAATCACGATAATACGGTTATACTAACGTAGATCTAAAGACCTAAGGCCTATTAACCGTATTAATCGTAATATTATACCCGTTAATAGCTATAATTTTAAACGGTCTTTACTATCCTAACTTCTCCTTTAATACGCGGACTTCGCTTTAGAGAGGGAGGGTAAGTATATTTGCCGTATCCGGGCCGTTCCGGCTATATAATGCTGCCTAGACCTATCTTTTAGCCGTAAGCTACCTAAGTGCCTTTATTGCTTTCTATACTATAGCTGCTCGTTTAAAGGTCGTTAGCAATAGCGGCGAATTAAGAGTTATCTTAGCATATACCCCGAATATAAGTAACGTAGGTATTAGTCCGTTAGGTCTAATAGTATTATTAATAGCTTTAATAGCCGTCTAAAGGACCGCCTTAGGTAAGGTAAAGCTGCCTATCTCTATAAAGAGGATATTAAAAGCTCGACGTAAGGGGGCATAATACCTCTTAACCTTACCGATAGACTAATATACCTTAATAAGAACCTATATATATATAATTCCTATAATGCGGGGTTCGTTCCGGAATTCTATAGCCGCGAAGTTCGTGCCGGCATTATATCTAATAATATTAAGGGGACTAAGGTATATATTAATCTAAAGGGCTAAAATAGTCTCTTATATATCCTTAGCTAATATAGAAGGAAGAAATTAAGCGCCTTAAAAGGCTATTAATGCGTTAACAATATATAGTACCGGGCGTTATACCGAATTCGGAACGTCTAAGTATATTATATTAACGATAACCTTATAATTAAAGTCTTAGTTATCTTTAAGGTTAAATTTAACCCGTTTTAGGGTAGGCGAATGTATCTAGCAATAGTAATATAGTTCCGAGATATTCTCTAGAGTATTAAGAGATATATCGCCGTAGCCGGCTTACTTTAATAGGTTATATAGCCTAGCTATAGCTAGATATCCGAATCGATAGTATAAGGTCTTAATTTCCGTTTTTATAAGGAATACGGTCGATTATTCACTCTTCCTAAGGAAGAACTAAAGGTATCCCTATTTCCTAACCACCGGGATATTTGCCTTAGGGCCGGTAAGGGTATTCGTCGTATTATTAAAGAATACGCCTAGCCTATCTATATCCGCGAGATATAGTAGGAAAGGGGTCGGAGTTTCTAGCATATAGAATATAATCCTTCTAATCGGAGTAATAAGATTAATTAATCCTAAGGACCTTATAACGGTGCCGGCGTTAAATCTAATTGCCTTTTAACCTATAGTCGATATATCTAAATTAACGGAAGGGTCTTCTTATTAAAGGGCTATATACTATTCTTATCCGGCCGTTAAGACTTTTGCCGCTCCTATATCGACTAAGATGCCTTAGAAATAGAGCTTAAGGTAACGGTTATCAATAAGGAATTAGTCGGCCGAAACTATTAGTTTTATATCGTAGACGTCGTCTCCTATAATAAAGTGGTTAAAAGCTATTTAAGAAAGCATTTAACTAGCTTACTACTATTCCGGCTCTTTATCCTCGCTATACTCTTCCTCCTTATCGTCCTTATAGCCTTTATCGCCTGCTAAATAGGCTATAATATCCGGGGAGATACCGGTGTAAAGAGAATGCGAGAGAAATTAGTCTTTAGCTTTTCGCCGTTCCTCTATAGAATGTTTCGTAGACTAACATCCCTCCTTTCTATATATAAAGCATTTCTTAGTCTAGGTCTTATTGCCGTATCTTTATCCGTAGCCTCCTCTACCGCGGGGCCGATATCCTTATCTAAAGTATAAGGTGCGATACGGGTAGTGCGGCCCGGGGTCGGCTTTATAAGGTGTATATAAGGGGCAGTAACACAATTGATGTTACTAGTAGCTTTTTCTATTAGCGCGACGGCACCCCTCGTCGTCGTTATAATTATAATATTAATTAATAGCCTCTCTGTTCGAGACCCCTTAAAGAAAGGGGCTAGGCAGCGGCTGTAAGGCAGGTGTGTTAGCGTAGGCGTAGCTTACGTACCGTAGAGGCGGCGCACGTAGTGCGACGATATGTCTACGTCTTAGGTCAACTTCCACTAGGTTATTCCTGCCTACGGTTGCCGAGGCCTATAGCGCGCTAGGTCACGTGCGAGGCATACGTGTAGCCTAGGATATACTGCTATTAAAGAGGGGATAAGTATAAGGTGCGACATAGGTAGTGCGGCTCGGGGTCGGCTTTATAAGGTATACGTAAGGGGCAGTAATACAATTAATGTTACTAGTGGCTTTTGCTATTAGCGCAAAGGCACCCCTCGTCGTCGTTATATAAAGCCTCGCGAGTAAAATCCTCCGTTGCCTCTACTACGATTATTAGTATACCTATAGTCTATATTAAACCAACTATTAAGGTTCTTCGGATTATATTTATAATTTATATTTATCCTATCGTTATTACGATATCGGTCTTAGATAAACTAGCGCGAAGTATTCCTCGCCTATTATGCGAGGTACGTTGTAAGGGAAGCTCGGAGGTCGGCATAGAGTTCCTTAGCCTTATTAGCCTATTTAAAAAAGGCACCTTCGAGTTCTAGGACTCTTTAGCACGCTTTAGCAAACGTTACTATAAGCGGGGTTTCGCCTATAAACTTAGGTCTTAGAGCTCGTTAATAAAGCAATAGCTTATCGATTAGCAATTAAAGCACTTTAGGTAGGCCTTTCTTAGGGTTACTAGCCCGAACTTAGTTAAACGTCGTATTTAGTCACATAACTATATTCCTATAATATACAATATAGCCCGAAAGAGACAATAGACAACGCTAAACTCTAAGACACTATACTAACTAACAAAATAAAAACACTTTAGACAAAAAAGAAGATAGACCTTATTCTTTAGCATAAACGGCTAGGCTATCTTAGCTATAAATCCTTATACCGATACCTCCGTAGACTATACCTAGATATATCCGTAGACTAAAAAGATATTATAGCTATAAAATAATGCAAAGCTTATATATAGGCTAAACATACCGATAAAAAGAAGAAAACTCCCTTAAAACGACGATATCTCTTTCTTAATAAAATAAACGTTAATATCTAGGGCCTTATTAAAGTCCTTACCTACGATAAATTTAGATACTTTATATCTTTTGTTAATACCTATTCTAGGTACTTTAGAATATACTATAAAAGATAAAGCTAAAAGCCTGCCTAAGTTTCTAGAATTTAAAGTAGAACTTAAGAATAATAAAGATAAAACAAAGATAAAAGAAGTCTTCTTAGACAATGCAAAAGAATTTATCTATAATATTAAACTATATGCCTTTAAAAACGGTATAAAATATAACTTAAGCCTACCGTTTACCCCTTACTTAAACGGTAGAATAGAGCGTATAAATAGAATAATACTTAATAAAGTTAGATCTATGCTTTATACGGCTAAACTGCCTGAATATCTTTAGGGTAAAGCTATTTTAGCAGCTATATATATATACAATCAATCTCCCTATACTGCTTTAAGGTATATATGCCCTTTAGAAAAGAAAGAAAATAGAGCCCTTACTAACTATAGAAGATATAGAAAAAGTCCGTATATTTAGAAGCATTATATACTATAAGAATAAAACACCTAGTAATAAACTAGACGTACGAGCCTATAAAGAAATCGTAATTAGCTATAAAGACATAGCCTATAAAATATACGACTATAGCAGAAAGAAGGTCGTAATATTAAAAGATATTACTATATTAGAATATAACTTCTTAAAAGATAATAAAACCTTTAACTTTAATACTATACCCTTTATAAATATAATTCCGGAGGATTATCTACGTACGAGATCCTCTATACTAGATATAAAACCTAATAACACCCTATATAATAAATCCTAGAATAATCTAAATGAAATACTAGATAATATATCCGAGGATAATAATCCTAACT
Organism: Ophiocordyceps sinensis; assembly: GCA_012934285.1. Taxonomy (NCBI): domain Eukaryota; kingdom Fungi; phylum Ascomycota; class Sordariomycetes; order Hypocreales; family Ophiocordycipitaceae; genus Ophiocordyceps; species Ophiocordyceps sinensis. Next base: position 8,691,964 of record JAAVMX010000004.1, on the reverse strand, counting down.
ATATAATATAGAATAATAATAATAAGGATTAAAGAATTTAGGTTAAAATACTTAAGAAGCCGGCTAAATTCTATAACGACTACTAAGAATACCTAATATATCTACTAATAAATAACGATAATATAACCCTTCTATCTGCTTCGGAAGGTTGTAATCCTATAGAACTAAAAACCTATAAGCGAGCTATAAAAAGCGCCGAAGCTCTATACTAAGATAAAGGCATAGTAGTAGAAATACAGTAGCTTATAGATAATAATACTTAGGAAATAACCGAGCTACCTAAAGACCGGGAAGCCCTCGGAAGCCGATAGGTCTATAGAGTTAAGAAGTATAGGAATAGCTAGCTACGTAGCTACGTGCGACGTTGTTATCGCACACATACGTAATCTTAGGGATTACGTGTTATCTAGGAAGGCTATATTACTGCGATAGCTTCCCCTTACCTAGCTAGCAACTAACCTAATATAACCTTACCGTTTACCCTATAAGGTCGACCTAGAGACCTACTAACACTAATTAGTGGTTAACTTAGTTAATTACAGACAGCTAGGTAGAAGAGATAAGATCCGCAACTATCGACGGTGTAAAACACCCTACGAGGGAACACCTAGAGGTAGTTATCTTTATGCTTAGAACGAGCTCTCCTATCTATAACGTTACCGCGTTAACGCTATTTCGAGATCTCCTAAGCTATCTATTAATCCTGTCTCGCTTCCTAAAGGAAGAAGAGTAACGTTAACCTATAGTGCGTCCTTAACGTAGATAACTTCGTAAGAAAATCCCTTACGCCGATAAAACACGTAAAAACCATTACGTATAATATTATAACTTTATTAAGCCCTACCCGCGTAGACAATATAAGGCGCGAGAAGCTGTTAAAGATTACCCCTATCCTAGAAAACGACTACTAGTACACCTACATAGGTATCTAAGATGCATAATAACAACCCAACCTTAAAAACCTAAGTAAGATAAAGGCTACTATATACGTTGTAAGGTTCCTCTACGAGTGTGTATACGATAAAGACAACTAAGGCTACGAAGCTATTGCCTTCTTTTAAGAACACTTTTAAGGATAGCTTCTATAGATATAGAATAAGGTGCACTAAAGCTATAAACGTTCCTTACGTAAGCTCTTAAAGAAACGTAGGATCTACACTAGCCTAGACAGTTAAGGCTTTAACATATAGTTCCTTAAACTATAGACTATCTCTAAACCACTACAATAGCCTACTAAAGAGTATATAAATTAGATATTTAATTAGGGCACGATCGTTGCATTTATACTACCGACTAAAGCCCTAAGCCCGGCCCCGGCCCTAGCTCTAACCGGTTAGATAACTATCCCCGGTGTAACGTAATAACAATAGACTATATACCTAACAATATACTAGTTTAACCAGCTAACTGTCCTTATGCCTACCCCTATCCCTAATATCCCTACTACCCCTAATGCCCCTATTTCTTAAGCTCTTATTCCCCTTGCTAATACTATTATAACTGTTGCCCCTTTGCCGTCCTTTAATGCTTATACTACGATTCCTCTAATCGATGTTCCGAACGTCGGGGTAGATGCCGACCTAGTAGAAGTTCGTAAAGCTATAGAGGAAGGATAAGTGTTATACGGGATAGCCCTATAACCTCTTCGACGATAAGGTCTATATATTTATAAGGACCTACTATAAGCTTAAGGTCTAACTAGGTCAATTTTATAACCTATTCCCCTAGATCCTAACGGATAGAGCTAAGACCTTCTATATCTACTACGTTAAATTAACTATATCGTTCCGTATAACCTATAATGCTATTAAGCAATATTTTAATATAGATGTTAACTATAGTTATTACTTTACGGACTAGACAATAACTATATTCAATAAGGTCCGCGTAGAGAATCCTACGATGCCGCTTTATAAGGTACTATAGACTATTTTTAATAAGCTTTAGCTATGTTAGAGGGCCTTAGGAAAAGACTACGAAGGTAATATACTACTTCGTACGTTATTTATTGACGCGTGCCGTAGTGTTCCGGAGCTAGAATACGCTCTCTTTAAACCCGCCTAGAAAGTCGAAACCGTCTTTACGGACTTACGTGCGTCTATCGAGATATATCTCGCACGCAACCCGTCTAGCTAGTTCCTATAAGATAAAGCATTTAATTATAATGATTAATAGTACCTAGACCGAAGATACTTAAACAACCGTAGACGAGGTGGATTCCGTAGCCTGCGAGGCTATAGACGTAGATATAATCGTAGAAGCCGTAGAGGCTATTCACAAGGCTTTAGCTATAACCGTAGAACCCCTTTTCGCCTACGAGGACGCGGCGGCTATAGTAATAGCCCTAGCCGTTTAACCTAGACTAAGAAGTATTTCGTCTGTTATAAGGAAGGCTATTAGTCAACCAAACATACGCCTAAGGAACGTTAACGGTCTAAGGACTAATACCTTACGCAGTGTTTTAACGATAGCATCCTAATAACTAACTTTACGGCATAGGTAACCGAATTTAAAGGCTATAAGACCGACGAGATAGAAGCTAATAAGTACTAGGACGTGGAAGACGCTAATAATGCCGCCGATCTAGAGCAAATAGCAACTTAAATGCTTTGCGAAGCCGTATTTACACACCTTTAGACCGGCGAAGACGTCTACGGCATAGACCTATTAACCCCTGCCGACTAATTCCTAATTAAGCATCGTTACTTACGTTAATAGTTTTAGGGAAGTATAATCGACACTAGTGCGGCTAGAGTATTAACCGTAGGATAAGAATAGTACTTCGCTTTAAAGCGAAAGGACCCTTCTATTACGCTTAAACTCTATAGACGGCTAAGCCTTTATCCGATTTAGCACTAGCATACCTATATAGTCACTTAGTTCGATCGCCCTTAAAACCCCTATTAGTAGAGTAACTTTTTACATTCTTAAGACGTATACCCCTTTCTTGCTTTTACATACTAATATAGACCGACTTAGGATCTACTTCGATAATATAACGAATACGCTAGTGACCCGGGATCTAAGCAACCGAATCCTAGGGACCCGCAAATAGGGTTACCTATAATTCTTCTTGCTAAAAGCAGAAGAAACGATCTCCTTTCTAATAGAAAGTAAGATACAAACTCTATACCGCCGCTTTAAGCACCTAGCTGTTTCGAGACTCTATTACCTACTCAAATAGGCGGGCTATGATATTACGACTATACAGCTTAAATCGATCTCTAAATTTTGTTATGACTGCTAGATGCACTTATAGGCACCTAGGCGTTTTAAATTAACGCTAAAAGATAACTAGGAATTTAATTATAAGATTATAGTAGACGTAATATACCTGAGAAGCCCCTAACGGCCTGTTCTACACGTTATTGACTCCGCAATAGCGTTTAAAGGAGCTAGGTTCCTTCCTTTAATATTAGCAAAGGATACTTAGGAAGTCCTTCGAGCCCTTTAGATTAACAGCTACCTTAGACCTCCTAATACGATTAAATATAACGTAGGAACTAACTTCGCCTTAACTAAGTTCCGCAACGAGGCAAGAATTATAGGAATAACCTATAAGCAGGTCCCTATAGAATCACATACGTCGATTAGGAAGGTCGAGAGGTATTACGCTCCTTTACGCCGTGCGTTTAAGATCCTAGAGATTAGGACTATTACGTCTGCCGAGGCAGTCCTTTAGATAGCTATAAAAGCCGTTAACGATATAGCCGGACCCTACGGCCTTATCCCTACACTTCTCGTCTTTAGTGCGTACCCGCGTATAACTATTAACTCGCCTCCGTTAGCTATAACCCTAAAAAGGTCTATAGCTATGCAAAAGGCGATAAAAATGCTTCGATAACTCTCTATAGAAAGATAAGTATAAGATGCCCTTTGTGTAAGGGATAGTCCGTTAATAGTTAAAACTATCACTCTCCTATTATAGAGTAAAGTCTAAGTCTAGCGGGAAAAGGGAGGATAGTAGGGACTATTTAAGATTGCTATGATTAACGGTTATAATATTACTATTAATACCGTTAACGGACCTTAGCTTTTTCGGTCTACACTAGTATAGCCCTACCTTTAAGACGATTCGTCTCCTTAGCCCTAGCTTTCTCCTTAACCCCTACTTCCCGCGATTAAAGGGGCGCCCTTTAATCTAACTAAAGGGACTTCTCCTAAACCGACCCTAACTACGCTTCCCGCTCCGGTTCCTATACCCCCGATGCCACGTAGGCGTAGCCGTCCTCCCGGTGTAAAGAATAAGCTAAAGCTCCCTATTCCCTTTCCCCCTCCTTAAGCCTTTATTATTATAAAGAAAGAAGGTGCCTACGAGTTAGCACTTAATTTACGGGAGAAGGGAGTTATTATAACCCTAAGAGCCCTATTTAAAGAATTAGATAGGCCAGAGATCGATAACCTCGTTGCCCGTAGTGTTTTTAGCTTCGAACGCTACGATAAAGCTATCTATAGAGGTTACCGTATCTTTAAGTCGAGGATAGTACGTAAAGTAAAAGGGAAGGATAAGAAACCCTACGAGAAGTCCCGACTCGTTGTTTAAGGATATAATAACGAAGAAAAGACGACCCTTTTAACGTAATTACCGACGATTTAACGCGTTAGCTAGCGGCTAATCCTAGCCCTTACTCCGGGACTCCTTCGTTATTATAGCATAACTCTTTCGTTGCGAGATATTACTTAGGCCTAGCTATAAGCCGAAACTAAGCTATTTAGGACTATCTTAACTAAGCTACCCGTCGAAATGCAAGGACGATACCCGGAAGGGACTCTTATCTATATAATTCGACCCCTTTACGGGATCGCGGAGTTAAGACTGCATTAGTTCCGAACGTATTATAAGCATTACGTTATCCGACTTAATATATTAACCTCGATGTATAACTTATGCTCTTAATTGCGAACGGGACCTTTAATAGATTTAGCATAGTTGGCCTATAGACGGATAATACGTTAATGTTAGGCATACGTAGCTTTTTAACTACTAAGGAAGAGCAGCTTTAAAAGGCTAAGTTTAGAGTAAAGCCGAAGACTAAGATGTCTGCCGGCTCGGTGCTTGATTTCAATAGGGCTAGGCTAACACTCTAAGATTAAGATCTTCTTCTTTAGCAAAAGGGTTAATTAGAAAAGCTTAAGACTATTATCGCTCGGGATTATAACCATGCGTAGAGGTATATAGAATAGCGAGCCCGAGGAGCATACGTTGCGTTAATCTACCAACCGGAAGCTTATTTTAACCTCTCTATAGCAGTATAAGTTTAAAACCCTAATACAAAAGACTGCGTAACGATTAATAAACGCCTGCAATAGCAAATAGACTATAAGAAACGCGGCCTAACGTACGAACTAATTAATCTTGCGAATGCGAAGCTGCTAGTATTTACGGATGGCTCTTTTGCAAATAACGTAGACCTCTCTTCGCAACTAGGCTTTATTATTGCACTTATAACAGAGACGCGGTCTAATAGCTACTTCGAGATTAAAGGCAACATCGTGCACTAGAGCTCTACTAAGTGCAAAAGGGTTATACGTAGCGTTTTAGCCTTAGAGGTCTACGGTATAGTAGGAGGCGTTAATATCGGCATTTGCCTCGCTATAACGATTAAGATAATCATAGAACGCCTATAGCTGCGTCCGGTACTTTTAATCCTTTATATAGACTCGTATTCGCTCTACGAATGTCTTATAAAGCTTACTATAACGAAAGAAAAGCGACTAATAATCGATGTTATATCGCTTCGTTAGTTATATAAGCGAAGGGAGATTATAGAAGTACGATAGATTAATAGGAATAATAACCTAGCTAATGCATTAACGAAGTCCTTTATAAATAAGTCTCTTAAACGCTTTATTAAGACTAACGCGCTAACCGTTAGGATAGAAGCTTTCGTCGTGCGGCCGTGATCTTTACCTTCCTTACTTTAGCACATATATATAAGGCTGACTATAATGTGTGTAGACTGTTTTTCCTTTACTATTGCTCGCGAACGCGTGCTATTTCCTTATTTAATTACGCGCTTATTCGCGTACTTATTCCTTTACCTATTCTATTGCTTAATTAACTACAATAAAAGAATTCGTTAACGTCGGCACGGTTCGAACCTTAAACCTCCGGCTGTTTATATTTAAACCAATCGGGAAGGTTATCTTATCGTGTGCTATTCTTCGGTTAAATACATTCTTACAATTCGATGTAAATAATAGCAACATTAAACAGCAATATTAACAAAAAGAATAATCTTTCGGTAGAGTAATATTATAATTATGCCTAACTAGGAATCGTCCTAGAAGGGGTCCCTAGACATTAGGTCTAACGAGTCTAATCCTTACAACCGCCCCCGACGAATAGCCCCGACGAATAGCCTTAGACGAATAGCCCCGACGAATAAATATATTTAGTATAATCACGCATATATTTACTTTCTATTACTATCTACTATAGTCTATATTACTTCTTACTTTATTTTGCCCTAATTGCCTATAAGCCTATAGTTTATTTTTTCCCTAGTTGCCTATAGTTCCCCGATTTCCTACTATAACGTTCGGTAAGATAGTTAGTAAGGCTACCCTAAAGCACGGTTACTAGCACGAAGCGGTGGTCTAGACCGCCTAATCATTAATAGAGGTTACTAGCCTAACCACTACGTTAAAGAGGTGTTTTCTCGCGTTGCGTTATTACGTTATAGACCGGCTACGTATTTAACGGTTATATAGCTATTATAATATAGCTTTAACCTTATTAATTTAATATTGCGTAACTATACCGATGCCCGCGCGATCGCGCCCGCGCAACTGCAATAGCCTGCTTAACTAGGATCTTTCTTTTTATTCTATAAGGTACGGTTTGTTTCTATAAAGGGAAAACTGCGAGTGTAGGAATAGCTAGCTACGTAGCTACGTGCGACGTTATTATCGCACACACACGTAATCGTAGGGATCACGTGTTATCTAAGAAGGCTATATTACTGCGATAGCTTCCCCTTACCTAGCTAGCAACCAACCTAATACAACCACACCGTTTACCCTATAAGGTCGACCTAGAGACCTACTAATAAGAAGGATAATAAAAACCAAATAAAGAAGTTTAAAGCCTAACTTATAGCTTTACGCTATAAGAAAATATACGGCCTAGACTATATTAAAACCTTCTATACTATAGTAAGACCTAAGTCTATAAGACTCCTACTACTATAGGCTATCGCTAATAACCAAAGAGTACTATAGTTTTAAATAAAAAATGCCTTTCTATATGCAGATATAGACATAGAAACGTATATATTAATACCTAAAGCGTTTCTCAATATAATACTATAAGCATGGTTTAAGCAATATAAAGATACAAAGTATAAAGGCATAACCTACTTAGACTACTTAAATAAAAACAAAACAAAGAAGCTCGTAGCGAAATTAAGAAAAGCACTATACGGCTTAAAACAAAGTCCTTTACTCTAGTATAACCTACTAAAAAGCGTTTTAAATAAACTAGGCTTCTATTGCCTTCTAATATACGAAGGGGTGTTTAAAAACAGCACACTTAGAATAGCTATAGCCGTATACGTAGACGATCTTTTATTCTTTAGACCTAGCGAGCGTGCAATAACCTAAGTCATAGACTAAATAAATAAAACCCTACCGATTAAATCTCTAGGGGAAGTTAAAGACTTCTTAGGATTATTTATATAGATATATAGAGAAATAAAGGAACTATATATATCCTAAGCAAACTATAAGAAAAACAAAATAAAGGAATTTAATAAACAAAATATAGGAACCTCTAATATACCTACTACTAAAGGTGTTAAATTAAGTAAGTTAGGGATAAAAAACGCCTCTAAAAAAGACATACTCTTATACTAAATGCAAATAGGCTCCCTGCTATTAATAAGAGCCTAAAGGAAAGCTTAAAGGCCGAGGATTATAGTAGTGCAAAGAGTGTTAAGATTAATGCAGAAATAAGAGACAAAAGTATTATTAAATTGCTTAGTAAAGGTCTATCTAAGGGCGGACTAAGGTCAATTTATATAGCTAATTCCACACGAACAAAGGTATATATAACTTAACTAATTATAGTTATAGAAAGCGCTATTATTTATCTGCATAATGTAAGTAGTCTAATCCTATTTAGTAGCTTAGTTATTGCATAGTTAAATGCGTGAGTAATATAAGGTGATATAGATAACGCCGGTTGACCGAGTTATAAGTTATAACTTATATGCCTCTATCTCTACTTACACTATATACTTCGGGCTTTAGTATCTTAGCTATCTTAGGGGCTAATACGACTAGGTGACTTACGTTATATACAATAATATAAGGCGGTTCTAATGTATATCTTTATACATTAGTAGGATAGACTAATTAGGAGATTGTTATAGTATTAGGTTATGTTATATATTATCCTACGTGACCTCTATATCGTATATATAGACCCTTAGACTTAGTCTATAGCTGCGCTCCTTCGTAGATTAATAATAGTTATATACCCCCCCTTAAGCTCGTTTTATAACAGTTTAATCTACTATTCTTCTACCCTTCCGTCGAGCCTTTACGATTCCTTAGTCCCTTTAGCTTCGCTTATACGCTTGCCTTCGTTCTTTGTCTTATTACGCCCCTTTCCGCCTCTTTTCTACTCTCCTATAGATTTTTCTAGCCCTTTTTCCCGCCGCTACCCTTTTTTCCCGCCGCTATAATAGCTACTCCTATTTCTACCCCCTCCTTCTCCCCTTCGCCCGGCCCTCCGGTAGGCGTTCCCCTTTAGGACGTCCCTTAGCCTAACGCCCTCTCCGCCTTCCTTTACTTAGCCTCTATTCTCCGGGGTTCCTCCGTCGCCTTGTCTATCTTCGCCGACCTTTAGACGAATTTCCTCTAGCATACCGATTAGACCTAGTCTCTCGTCCTTCTTAAGTCTAGTTTCCTTAAGGCCGCTACCTCCGCTACTACCGCCCGTAAGGAGGCCCTCGGCTACCGGCAGCACGCGGAGGGACTTTAGGACTAGCTTAATTAGTCTAACGCCGCCTTCGCCTACCTTACCGCCCTTTAAGCTGCCCTTACCCCTCCTACCGTAAGTCCCTATACCTATTTCGCCGACCTTAAACGCTTCTCCGGCGATATCGGCACTTAAAAGCAGCGCTAGGACGCCTTCTACGTCTAGCGCGACGGTATATCCCTTAATATCGCCTCCGACCCTTATATATTCCCTATAGATAGGGACTAAGTCGTCTACGCGACCGGCCGACTTTCCGGCCGGGCCGCTTCTATCGCCGCTAGCGTCCCCCGCTATATCCGCGACGATACCCCCTTCGAGTAGTAGCGCTTTTAGTCCCTTAACTCCCTTACCTACGAGCTCGCCTCTATCTTTAGTACCGCGAACTACCGCGCTTAGTCTAAGGCGGAATTTAATACCCTAGCTATAAAAGGCACCTTTTAGCCGGATTCCTTCTCGCGGTTTACCTAGCTATAGGCCGACCTCGATTATAACGAGAGCACCCGCGTTAAACACTTTTATTAAAAGGTTACTAACGAGCTCGCTAATGCCGCCGCTCTCTAAGTCCCTAGCCCTAATACCGACGACTTCTACGGCTAGGCTAAGCTTTACGCCGCCCTCTAGGAGAACTATAAGCGTATTTAAGCCCGTAAAAGGCTCGTCTAGCCCCGGACTATTCCCCCCCCCGCCCCTACCGGGTCCGCTAGCCCTACCGCCTTTACGCCCGCTAGCGACCTAATAGACCTTAACGCGTTCTAAGCTAGTCTTATAGACGCCGAGAAGCAACGACGGTATAAGAACCGTCTTTATCTCTACTACGCCGCCTTAGTGACCCCGACCTATACGGCCTATACCTATCTTAAGAAGGGTGCTAGCCGGGGTCGCGGCTAAGGCGGCGGTACTCCCGCTCTACGCCTCCTCGCGCCCCCTCCCTAGCTTAACGTCCGGGCGATTAAGTAAGGCTTCGTTAAGGGTAAGGTTACTAACTCTCTTGCCCCTACCTCTAGCGCTTCCCCCCCCTTAGGAAACGCCTAGCTCCCTCGCTTTATCACGCGACGGAGCTTTCGGTTTTTAATTTTATAGCTTTATTTAATATAAAGGAGGACCTTTATCTCCCGGTAGGAATATAGCCTCGCGCTTTACTACTGCCCCTCTCCCTTATGCCTACTAACGTTGCCGTAAGTGCTTTAGTCGACTTTAGTTATTCTAGATTCGCCTTTATATATACTTAAGACCGCGTACCGCTTTACCCTCCCTATCCGCTAGCTTTAGTTCCCTCGCCGGCTTTCTCTCGCCGATAGCGGCGACTATAAGTCTTACGCCGTTACCTATTGCGCTTACTTAATCGCCTAAGTTAGCGCTTACGCTAAGTCTATCTACTTCTTCCTTACAAAGCTTAGCTATAAGGTTATTCTCGGCCTCCTTTAGCTACGCCGCTACGACCCCGTTATTAGCTAGCGCGATAACTCCCTCTCCTTTTAGTCCCCGTTCTACCTCGCCTCTTACCTTTCGGACCCTTAGCTTTATCTTATCCTTAGCCTCTCGGCCGCTCCTACTATTCCCGTTCCCGCCCTTAAGGGAATATAATTTATAAATATAATTCGTTCCCCCCCTACCCCCTCTATCGCTAACTTTAACGATAAGGGCGAGCCCTTTGCCTTATCCTCGCCTTTTGCCCTTCGGGCTTTTACCTATACCGTCCGCTTTTCTAATACCTTAAACTTTATTCCCCTATCGCCTTATTTTTCCCCCGGCCTCCCGACGTCCCTTAAAGATACTCCTAACGTAGGTAAACCTACTTACTTAGACTCCTCCCGTTAGACCGACCTCGACTTAGGCTATAACTCCGACCCTTTAGATACCCTTTACCCCCGCCGTTACGTCCGCCCCCCCCGCCCTCGGCCTATACGTTAGGCTACCGGCTCCCGCTACCCGGCTCCTTAACCTAGGTATTAAGCGATAGGACCCCGCCCTTTTATAATTCCTTTAAGCGACCTTACGTTCTTTATCCTAATGCTTAATATAGCCGCTATAACGGTATTCTACCGCTAGCCCTCCGTTACGACTTCCTAGACTACGATTAAAGCCTTAGCCGCTAAACCCTTACCTACTAAGCCTTTGCCTCCTATCGACTAAAAGATACCTAAGGAACTCTATTAGGCCGTTCTATTTAGGTCTATTAATCCCGATGCCGCTAAAGCCCGACTTAACCTTTGCCTTTACGACTTCGTCGATAATTACTTTAATAAGATCTTCCTTAATAAGGTTTCGCTTAATAATATCGCTAAGTTCTTTTTAAAACACAATAAGGTCTTTTATACTCTCGATAAGCTTTAGGCTAAGGTCCCGAAAGAGCTTTACTATATAATCTATATATAGCTCTAGAGTAAGGCCGATAAGCTCGCCCCCTACCGCGCCGTCGATACCTAGATTAACCTTAAGGAGGGAATATAACCCCCTTACACCCGCCCCTATCCCTTTAGTAAAGCCGAGAACCGTATTATCCGCGCCTACGTTAATAAGCAGCTTAGGAAAGGCTTTATTCGCCGTTCGACCTCCGCTACCGCCGCCCTCGTTATACTCGCTTATAAGCCCGACGGCGGCGTCCGTTTCTACGTCGATTACTATAGCCTACATAAGGCTACGATTAAGAACCGCTTCCCTTTGCCCTTAGTTTATAATACCCTCGCCTGAATTAGGAAGGCGAAGTTCTTTACTAAAATTAACGTTATTATAGCGTTTAATCGCCTTCGTATCGCCGAGGGCTATAAGTAGAAGACGGCTTTCGCTACGTAGGATAGGCTTTTTAAGTATTGCGTTATACCCTTTAGTCTCTCTAACGCGTCGTCCTACTTCTAGAGCTTTATTAATACGGCCTTATACGATATCCTCGATGATTTTTATTCCGCTTACTTAAACGATGTTTTAATCTTCTCTACTATACGGGAGGAGCACTAGGTCTACGTCCGGGAGGTTCTTAAGCGCCTTAACGCCGCTAGCCTCTAGCTCGACGTCGATAAATGCGATTTCTATATTACCGAGACTTAGTACCTTAGCCTAATTCTCTCGGATAAAGGCATATGTATAGATCTTAAAAAGGTCCGCGTTATCCTCGATTAGCTAGCCCCCTCCTCTATAAAAGACCTCCGGTGTTTCTTAGGGTTCGCTAATTTTTATCGGCGTTTTATCCGCGGCTTCTTTAAGCTTACGAATCCCTTTAACACCCTTATTAAGAACTCTACCCCCTAGATTTAGTCCCCCGCCTACGCCTACGCCTTTAGAGCCCTTAAGCACGCCTTTACCGCCGCCTTAGTCCTCGCATACTTTAACCCCTCTCGAAAGACTATAGTTTAGACCGATGCTTCCGACTAAGCCGCTAGGGGCGTGCTAATATAGCTCTCTAACGACGGCCGCTACTACCCTATCGCGTTCTTCTAGTCGAAACACTCCGCTTAGGAATATAACTATAAGATCTACGATAAGGAACTCCTCGCGATCGTAAAGTCCCTTAAGGAATAGCGCCTTAAGCTCGAAGGCCTACCTAAGTTTAAGATCGCTTCGGATTATAAGAACCTTTAGTATTTTATAACTATAAAACTCTTTAACTAACGGTAGGCCCGCTAGGCTGAGTTCTTAAGTCGCTTTAACTTTAAGATCGTCTTTTAGCCTAGCTCTTAAGCTACCCTCCCTAACGCCTTTAGCCGACTCCCCGGTTCCCGCCTTACCTCTTTAACCGACCGCGCTAATAAGAGGATCGACTATCGTTACTAGGTTATCCTTCTACGGTCTAAGGTCGACGCCTCCCTACTCCCTAATAGGTTTAAGGAGTCCGATTCGTCTATAAATATAATTAATAAATATAATTCTAACGACTCTAACTGCCTTACCCTCTATGCCTTTAACGACTTTAAGCCGATCGACGACCTTATCGATTAGGCTTATTTCTCCTCTCCGCTTATCGCCGACATTCGCGCGGCTCTCCGGTCTCCTTAGCTCCGTTAGCCTAGTTCTCTTCGCGTACCTCTCCGCTTAATCCCGAAGTCCGCCCTCTTAGAGGCCTAAGGCCGGTTCTACTTTTAAGGCCGGTTGTTTATTCCCCTTAACGACGCCTTTATCCTTTAGATCTTAACCCGTACTTATACTTCCCCGCTAGCTAGCTACCTTAGGCGCACTAAGACCGCGAGCCTCTACCGCCGAACCTACGTTTAGCCTAGTATATATAAGTCTATTTCTAGCTTCGTTCGCAACTACTACGTCTACCTCCGCGCTAAGTCCCCCCGTTCCGCCCCTTAAGGCCTTCTTTAACCCTTAAGCATCCCTTTCGCCCTTTAGACCGATATCTCTATTAATTTCGTTATAGACCTTCCCGTCTACCGCCGTTATAGCGTTAAGTTCTTAAGCATCTTAGTTATTATTAACCGTCTTATAAAGATACGCTACTACGTCCCGACGCTATCGATAATAGTCGAGGATATCGTTAACGCGTTTATTTCTCGCGTTTAGTCTCTCTACGGCACCCTTGCCTCAATCGTTAGTAATAGGGGCACTTAGTTTATCTCCGCCTTCTAGTAGTAGCTTAGCCGCCGCCTTAGCTACCGCCTATACCTTAGTTCCGCCTACTACCCTTAGACTAATAGCTAGACTAAGATCGCGAACGCTTAGATAGAGGTCTACCTCCGCTGCTATACTACCTTCCTTTAGGACGATTAGGTAGATTTCTTTCCCTTCGCTAAGTTTACCGTTAATAACTAGGTTTCTAAGTCTACCGGCCTCTTTATTTTCTTCGCTAACTACGGCTTCGACCTAAAGCTTAGCACTAAGCCCTTAGGACTACCCCCCCTTAGTATAACCCCTTAATAGCGTAAGGAGTACCTCTATAGCGACGCGCTCGCCTTACGCCTTTAACGTTATTATAGTATTAGGTTATATTATATATTATCCTACGTAACCTCTACATTGTATATATAGACATTTAGATCTAGTCTATAGCTATATCCCTTCGTAGATTAATAATAATTATATCCCCCCCCTTAAGCTCGTTCTCTTATAGTTTAATCTACTATTTTATCCTATTGCTTTTAATTAATAATCTCGCTAGCTTACCCCTTTCTTTTCTAATCTCCCTTCTTCGCGACGTAAGTCCGCCTTCTCGCCGGACCCTTTCGACTAAGTTTTCCTCGATTGTTAGAATTTTCCCGGTGTAGATACGCCGTCTCGACGCGAATTGCACGGATTTCCCTCCTTACCCTTCCCCTACCCCTATCTTATCCTATTGCCCTATAATCTACGATAACCGACTAAATAAAGGCCGATCCTCCGTCCGCTACCCCGGCCGTTACCCCGCCGGCTCCTACCGACCCGGAGCCTTAGACCGAGTACGTTTCCTACTACCCCCGTCTCGCCGCCCTTCTTTAAGCCTAACGGCCTATGTTCGGCACGTTCGCCTATATTTAGGCTAACGCTACTTACGACTTCCGCGCCCCCTAGATCGAGGCCCTTACTTGCCTTAACGATGCTTACGTTAAGTTAGATATAGGAGTGCTCGTCGCTTAAAAGCACGTAGCCGTTGCTTAAAAGCACGCTGCCGATCTCTAGCGTTAGCTTAACCGCGCTACGTCCTTTCTCCTCGTCTTAGCCGAACGTAATGCGGCTCGGGACTAGGCCTTTGCCCCCGCCCCCGCCCTTGCCCTTACCCGTTCCTATATTGCCGACCCTAAGAGATTCGCCGGCGACTCCGGCACTTAGAAGTAACGTTAGGAGGCTTTCCGGACCTAGCGTAACGGTCTTACTATTAAGCTCCGTTAAGACGCCGCCTTATACCTTATAGAGTAGGATCGCATTCTTTACGCGGCTAGCCGACTTACCGGCCGGGCCGCCTCTATTATCGCTAGCGTTCCTTAGGACGTCCTCGATAATAAGTCTTTCGCTAATTAATAGTATACTACTATTAAAGCCCTTACCGACGACTTTAGCCTTATTTTTAGTGCTAATTTTACCCGCGCTTAGTTAGAGGCCGACTTTAACGCTTTATCGATAAAGAATATCTCTTAGCCGGACTTTTATTCGAAGTTTACCTAGCTTTAAGCCGATTTATTATTCGACGGCACCGCTTACGTCGCTTACCTTTATTTAAAGGTCTCTATCGAACTTACTAACGCCGCCGCTCTATAAGTCGAGTGCCCGGCCTATAACGACTTTACGGCCTAGGCTAAGATATATTCTACGCTTTAGGATAACTAGCAGTGTGTTAAGGCCCGTTCTTAACTCTAGCCGCCTTATAACCCCGCTTACACCGGCCCTACCTTACCCGCCCTACCTATATCCCCTGCCGGTAACCTAATGTAGCTCGACGTATTCCGGGCCCGGCTTACTAACGCTAAAAAGCAACGGCGGTTTAAGAACCGTCTTTGCCTCTACTACGCTTAGCCGGCTACCGCTACCTACACCGCCCGGACCTGCCTTAATAAAGGTATCGGTGCTAATCCCGGCGCTAACCCTAGCGCTAGTCCCGGCGCCGGTTCTAGCTCTAGCCGTAGCCGTAGCCGTAGTAGCGGTACGTTTGCCCCGCGCTTGCTTAAACCCCCTCCCCCTTACTACTAGGTTTATGCTATTAAGCAGGGCTTTATCGAGGGCGAAGTAGACGACCTCCCTGCCTCTTCCCCGTCCTTAGGAAATACGTAGCTCCTTCGCCTTATCGCGCGATAGAGCTCTTAGTATTTAAGTTTATAGCTTCGTTCGATACCGGGGAGGATCTTTGCCTCCCCGCGGGAATAAAACCGCGTGCTCTACTTATACCTTTATCCCTTATATCCGCCGATGCCGTTGTAAGTGCTTTAGTCGACTCCGGCTATTCCGGATACGCCTTTATACACGCTTAGACCGCGCACCGCCTTGCCCTTCCTATCCGCTAGCTCTAATTCCTACGCCGGCTTTCTCTCGCTAATAGTAGCGACTATAAGTCCGGCTCCGTCACTTATTGCGCTTTTTCGGTTTCCCGGATTAGCGCTTATACTAAGTCTATCTGCTTCTTTCTTACGAAGCTTAGCTATAAGGTTATTCTTAGCCTCCCTTAGCTACGCCGGCACGACCTTATTATTAGCTAGCGCGGTAACTCCCTTTCCTTCTAGTCCCCTTTTTATCTAGCCTCCTGCCTCTTAGACTACTAGCCTTATCTTATCTTAGGCCTTTCGGCTATCTTTGCCTACCCTGCCCGCCCTATCCTAGCTCCCCCCGCCCTTATTTTAGAGGGAATGTAATTAATAAATACAATTCGTTTTCCCCCCGCTCCCTCCGTCGAAGACTTTAACGACGAGGGCGAACCCCCTACCGCCTCCTCCGTCGAAGGCTCTAACGATAGGGACGAAAACCCCGCTGCTATAATCCTTATTCCTACCGCTGCGATCCCCGTTCCCGCTTATACGGCCCTAGCCCGCCCTCCGGCCCCTGTCCGTTCCGTCCGCTTTAGCGACGTTCTCGAGTTTATTCCCCTATCCCTTAGCCCCTCCCTCTCTGCGTTTTTCGAGGATGCTTTTAACGCGGGTAAACCCGTCTATCCGGACTCCTCCCGCTAGGTTAACGACGCCGACTCCGACTCCGGCTATAACTCCGACTCCCCGGCTACCCTCTACCCTCGCCGCTACGTTCGACCTCCTTACCCCCGTCCTATCTATAAGACCGCTAGCTACCGCCGCCTTATATTACGGCTAAGTTGTAAGACTATTAGACCTTAGCCTTTCCGCTTCTCGTCCCCCGACGACTTAGTATTTAACGTCTAGATGCTTAACGTCGACGCGATAGTAATATTCTACCGGCAGCCTAAAGTCTAGACCTTTTAGACCTTAATTAAGGCCTTTACCGCCGAGCCTTTACCTACTAAGCCCCCGCTACCTATCGACTAAGATATCCCTAAGGACCTCTACTAGGCCGTTTTAATTAGATATATAGATGCCGAAGACGCGAAAGCCTACCTTAACCCCCGCTTTTACGACTTTATCGACGACTACCTCGATAAGATCTGCCTTAATAACATCTCCCCCGACGATATCGCTAAGTTCTTTAAGAAGTAAGAGAAAGTCCTTTATACGCTTAATAAGCTACGGGCTAAGGTCCTTAAGGAGCTTTACTATATAATTTATATATAGCTTAAGAGCGAGGCCGATAAGCTCGCCCCTTACCGTACCGTTAATACTTAAATTAACCTTAAGGAGGGGATATAACCTCCTTATACCCGCCCTCGCCCCTTTAGCGAAGCCGAGAACCGGATCGTCCGCGCGTATATTAACGAGCAGCTTAAGAAAGGCTTTATCCGCCGCTTTACCTCCCTTACTACCGCCTTTATTATACTCGCCCGTAAGCCGGGCGGGGGCGTCTATTTTTGCGTAAACTATCGCGGCCTAAATAAGGCTATAATTAAGAACTATTTCCCTTTACTCTTTATCTACGATACTCTCGCCTATATCTAGAAGGCGAAGTTTTTTACTAAAATCGACGTTATTACGGCGTTTAATCGCCTTTATATTACCGAAAGATATAAGTAGAAGACCGCGTTCGCTATATAGTATAGGCTTTTCGAGTATTATATTACCCCCTTTAGCCTTACCGCCGCTTTATCCTACTTCTAGAGTTTTATTAATACGGCCTTTTACGGTATCCTTAATGAGTTTTACTCTACCTATCTAAACGATGTCTTAATCTTCTTAAAGACGCGGGAGGAGCACTAGGCCTATGTTAACGCAGTTCTTAAGCGCCTCGATGCCGCCGGCCTTTAGCTTAACGTAGGTAAGTATAACTTCTACGTTACCGAGACTAAGTACCTCGGCCTAATTATCTTAGATAAAGGCATTCGTATAGACCTTAATAAAGTTCGTGCGTTCTTAGACTAGCCTACCCCCTCTTTTATTAAAGACCTCCGGCGCTTCTTAGGATTCGCTAAATTTTATTAGCGTTTTATTCGCGGCTTTTCTAAGCTTATAAACCCTTTAAACGCCTTTACTAAGAACTCTACCCCTTAGATCTAGTCTCCCGCCTACGCCTACGCCTTCGAAGCCCTTAAGCACGCCTTTACTACCGCCTTAGTCCTTACATACTTCGACCCCTATCGTAAGACCGTAGTCTAGATAGATGCTTTTAACTAAGCCGCCGGAGGTATGCTAATATAGCTCCTTAACGATAGTCGTTACTATCCGGTTGCTTTCTTTTTGTTAAAGCACTCCGCTTAAGAGTATAATTACGAGATCTACGATAAAGAACTCCTCGCGATTATAAAATCTCTCGAGGAGTAGCGCCCCGAGCTTAAGGGCCTGCCTAAGTTTAAGATAGCCTTAGACTATAAGAATCTTTAGTATTTTATAACTATAAAGCTCCTTAACTAGCGATAGGCCCGCTAGGCCGAATTCCTTACTCGTTTTAATTTTAAGATCGTCTTTTAGCCCGGCTCTTAAGCTATTCTCCCCGACGCCCTTAGCCGCCTGCCTAGCTCCTGCCCTCTCTCCCTTACCGACCGAGCTAACGAATGGATTAACTATCGATATTAGGTTATCCTCCCTAAGTCTAAGGTTAATGCCTCCCTCTACCCCGATACTACTACCGCCCTTAATACCGTTAAGGAGTCCGATTCGTTTATAAATATAATTTATAAATATAATTCCGACTGCCTCGACCTTTACGCCTTTAACGGCTTTAAGCCGATCGATAACCTTATCGACCGGGCTTATTCCTCCTCCCTGCTTATCTCCGCTATTCGCATAGCTCTTTAGTCCCCTTAGCCCCGCTAGCCTTACCCCCTTCGAGCCCCCCTCCGCTCGATCCCTAAGATCGCTTTCTCCGAGGTCTAGGGCCGGTTCTATTTTTAGGGCCGGCTCTTTGTTCCCCCTAACGACGCCCTAATTCTTTAGATCCTCGTCCGCGCTTATACCTCCCCTTTTGCCGGCTACCCTAGACGTACGAAGACCGCTAGCCTCTACCGCCGGTCTTATATCTAGCCTAGTATACACGAGTCTATTTCTAGCTCTATGCGGAACTATTATACGTGCCTACGCGCTAAATCCCCTTGTTCCTCCCCTTAGGGCCTGCTTTAGCCCTTAAGTATTCCTTTCGCCTTATAAACCGATATATCTATCGATTTTATTACCGACCTCCCTATCTACCGCCGTAACGGCGTTAAGTTTTCTAATATCCTCGTTATCGTCGACCGCCTTACGAAGATACGCTACTATATTCCGATACCCTCGATAACCGTTAAAGACGTTATTAACGCGTTCGTTTCCTACGTTTAGTCCCTTTATAGTACCTTAGCCTCTATTATTAGCGACCGTAGCACTTAGTTTATTTCGGCTTTCTAGTAGTAGCTTAGTTATCGCCTTAGTTAACGTCTCTACCTTAGCTCCGCCTACTACCCTTAGACCGACGGTTAGACCGAGATCGCGAACGCTTAGATAGAGGTTTACCTTTATTATTATACTACCTACCTTTAGGACGATTAGGTTAACCTCCTTCCCCTCGCTAAGTTTACTGCTAATAATTAGGTCTCTAAATCTACCGGCCTCTCCCCTTTCTTCGCTAACTATAGCTTCTACCCGAAGCTTAGCACCGAGCCTTCTAGTCCCCCCCCGCCCGGTATAACCCCTTAGTAGCGGAAGGAATACCTCCGCGGTAACGCGCTCGCTTCCCGTCTCTAGCGTATCTCTAACTTCATCCGCGATGCGATTAAGGATGCCTAAGCTATATAGGCTCGGTACGCAAAGGCCCGGCGGACTCCCGCCCTAGCGTATTAGCCCGGCGATATAGTATTCCTTAGCACCCGCTAGATCTAGACCCTCCGCCTTATAAAGAAGCTCGACTATAAGCGGGAGGGCCTATATAAGGTCCTTAAGGTATATAAGACGGCGTGTCTTCTTCGCCTCCATAAGGGCAGCCGCCTTTACCCCGTTTTTTATTACTCTTTCCTTACTAAGACCTAAGAGTCCCCTTTGCCTAGCTAGTCGGAGCTTAACGTCCGGCCCGCCGATAACGGCGTTCTCCTTTCCCCCGGCGACGACGACGGCGATAACGCGTACCTTAAGTAGGAGTTTTCTTCTATCCTCGCGTAACGCTAGTACGCCTCCGGGAAGATTAAGTATCGCGTTTAATAGCGTTATAGCCCCCTTACGTAAGAGGACTCCTCCTGCCTTAACGGCTGCTAGGACGACCTTAAGGCTTTTTACGCCCTTAACCCGACTAAGCCTAAACCGGCCTTTTATACGGCCTTCCTTATATCTTCCCCTTCGCTTAAGTAATAATAAGTATAATTTATTAATATAATTTACGTTACGACGGCATGCATTAGTTTCTTAGTTTTGCCCCTTATTTCTTTCTATTTCTCTCTCGTTCTATATTAGGCCCGCTTTTAAGGCCGATTAACACAGATTTCCTTCGTTTTTATTAGCTTATTAACCCTTTTAAGCGTTCGAGTTAAACGCCGATTTAAGGGGGATATACTATTACGGTATTAGGTTATATTATATATTATCCCACGTAACCTCTATATCGTATATATAGACATTTAGATCTAATCTATAGCTATATCCCTTCGTGGATTAATAATAATTATATACCCCCCCTTAAGCTCGTTCTCTTATAAACGTATATCCGACTTCCTTCGTAACGCGATTAAGGACGCTTAAGCTACTTAGGCCCGGCACGCCGATGCCCGCTAAGCGCCCGCCCTAATATATTAGCCTAGCGATATAGTCTTTCTTAGCACCTATTAGATCTATACCCTCCGCCCGATAAAGAAGCTTTACTATAAATAGGAGGGCCTATACGAGGTCCTTAAGGCGTATAAGACGGCTTACCTCCTCCGCCTCCTTAAGGGTAGCCGTCTTTACCCTATTTTCTACTACTTACTCCTTACCTAGACCTAAAAGCCCCCCCTACCCGGCTAAGCCGACCTAAATATCCGGCCTACTAACGGGGGCATCCTGCTTTCCCTAGACGGCGATAACGATAACGACGCGTACCTCGAGTAGGAATTCTCCTCTATCCTCGCGCAACGTTAGTACACGTCTAGGAAGATTAAATATCGCATCTAGTAGCGTTATAGCCCCCTTACGTAGGAGGATTCCTTATGCCTCGACGGATGTTAGGACGACCTTAAGTCCTTCTACGCCGCGAACCTAGCTAAGCCTCGCCTCGCGTTCTATACTACCCCCCTCGCCTCGTCCCCCCTGCCTAGATAATAATAGATACAATTAATAAATATAATTTATCTTAGCGCGTATAGGCTTTTTAACCTCGAGCTTTATTTTCTTTCCTTCCTTTGTGTTATAGGGGCCTACCCTTTAGGTCGATTGACACGGGATTCCCTTAGCTCTCGCTCTTCTGCTATTGCCCCTTTTTAAGCGTTCGAGTCGTATTTAAGGGGGATGTACTATCACGGTGTTAGGTTATATCACATATCATCCTACGTGACCTCTACATCGTATATATAGACCCTTAGACTTAGTCTATAGCTGCGCTCCTTCGTGGATTAATAACAGTTATATACCCCCCCTTAAGCTCGTTTTATAACAGAGATATCTACTCCCTTATAGCCTCTCTTAAAGGGTACTTATTTTATAAAGAAGTGCGCTTTATATATATCCGTTTATAACTAACTAGGATTTATAAAAACTCTCTAAAAACCTATTTTAAGGAAAAACTTTTATATAGAGAAAAAATAACTCTACTATTTTTCTAGAGAAAAATTAAAAACTCTACTATATTTTATTAGTCTGTTTAGTAAACCTATATATAGGGAAAAAACTAAAGGGTATATAGAGGAAAGCTAGAAGAAAGCGTAAGAAAGAGCAGCTAAAAATCTCTATTTAACTTTATATATAGGATCCTTTTTAAGAGCTAAGAGGTCTTAAAATACATCGAATAGTATACGACCTAATTCTTTCGTAAATATATTAGCGATATTATTAGCAGATTTTATATAGAATACTTCTATTTCGCTTAGTAAAACACTATTACGGGTGAAATTATAGGCAAGGCCGATGTGTTTCCGGAGTTTATATGCTTCCGGGTTATTTGCTATTTTTAGCGCTAATTAACTATCGGAGAATATTAGAGGGACTTTATTAGATATAGGTATAGCCAACTCTTTTGCGATGCTATTTAGATAGCTATATAGATATAAGGCCTCCTTATTAGCCTCTCTAAGGCCTATAAACTCTACTTTACAAGTAGATAGTAATATCGATTTTTGCTTTTAATATAACTAGCTTATTAAATTATTACGTATAAAGAAATAATATCTAAAGACCGATCGTCGGTCTATAAGGTCACTAGCCTAGTTAGAGTCTATATAAGCTATAAAACAAAAGTCTAGTATAGGTATATTGCAGTTATAATATAAGCATAGGTAGGGGAATTTATTTAAGTATTTCTATATAACGTTAAGGGCTTTAAAGTGCGAGGAGTTAGGTTAAGAAGAGAATCTTACTTAGGATATTACTGCGAAAAAGATATCGGGCCTTATAAGGAGGGCTAAGAATAATAGGGAGACTATTTGCATTTAGTATAAGAGTATGTCCTTTTTAAAGGCGTTTTTATTTATAACTTATTTAATTTAACGCCTTTAGTAGTAGGTGTATTAAAGGTTCCTATATTTTATTTATTAAATTCCTTTATTTTGTTTTTTATATAGTTTGCTTGGGATATAAATGGTTCCTTTATTTCTCTATGTATAGGAATTATAGATAGAATTCTACGGTTAAAGGACTTCCCTTCTAAGGGAAATTCTATAGATGGAATTCCACGGTGGAAGGACTTCCCTTTTAAGGTGAATTCTATAGATGGAATTCCAATAGAATTCTACGGTAGAAGGACTTCCCTTCTAAGGTGAATTCTATAGATAGAATTCCACTTCCTTCTATAGACTTCTACGGTCGTCTTAATAGACGCATCCGTCCGCGGAAGGTCTTCCCCGACTAACGCATCCGTCTTTATATTCTATTTATAGATCCCTTTCTATTCTTAGATACTAAGGCTTCCCGGAAGGAAGCCCCGACCTTTCTCTCGTCTTATCTATAAGAAGGTAGTATAATCCTTAGCTAGATAGGTATTAATAATTCTAATAAGACTACTAGACCTATATTTGCATTTGTATTTAAGACACCTACTAATACTAATTAGTGATTGTAAGGCTTAATTATAGACAGTAAAGTAGATAAGATAGTTCTATATCCTTCGAACGTATTATAGATCTTTATCGAACGGCTTCCGCTAGACGATCCTGTTCTATGCACTTAAAGAAGGATAACTATGCTAAGAATAAGAAGACTTTACCTTCTAAGTCTAGCTCGCTCTTAAGGGTTGCGTATAGCTCTTCTTTAAACTTTTTGCTAACCGATTACCGCTTTAGAAGAAGGAGAGTAGCACTAGCAGAAAGTGCGTTAATAACGCCGAACGATAAATCTTTCGTAGAGAACTCTACGAATATACCGATAAACCGCGTGAAAAACAAGCACGTATTATAACTTCGATATATTAACCTATTAGTCCTTTATCCGATATTATAGAGGAGACTCTTAGGGAATAGATAGAAGGTATAACTATCTACTAATCCCTTTTTCTATATATTAATGTATAACATTAGGATAGCAATATTAAACCCGATAAGAATAATAGCATCGCGATTATAACATCCGTCGCTAAGTTTATTACCCTCTACGAAGCGTCGATCGATTTTTAAGGAAACGAAATCCTATTATACTTCTAAGACTATTTCTAAGGATAGATAGCGAATATATAAGGTCTAATACACGCGGACTATAAACGAGCGCTAAAAGTTCTAATAAGGAAAAGAGGAATATACACTAGTCGTAGTAATACATCTTATGCAACGATCTTCCTAATGTTATAGGCACTCGAGAAACTATTAGAATAGCCTATAGAAGATATAATAGCATAGAAATTTAATAATAGCATAGAGGAATACACTAAGAAAATAGAAATAAAAAATACGATACATCCTTCTACGCCTATTACCGCTAGAATAGCCCCCTTCTAACTATTAGAAGCAGTTCTAATAGAAAAAGCAGCATCTATAGCAAACGTTTTAGAGATGCTATAGACTATAGTAAACGTTCTAGAGATGCTATAGACGTCTAATATACTTCTAACGGTTCCGTAATTCGATTCTATAAGGACTATTCTATCTAGGCAATAACCGATAGTTCTATATAAACAATAGCTATTTAACACTAATATTCTAGGTATAACTATTTACCTAATATTACACCGATTTAGTCGTCTAGATCTCTTTATAAATCCTACGGACTAAGGTTCTACGGCGATTGCTAAATAGCTAAATAATTCCAACCTTATTCTATTAGAAGTATATATAAAACTTCCTCTAGACAATATTCTAAATGCTATCGCTAATATACATATCTAATAACGCTTTATTAAGCTTTAGACAAAAGATAAGAACTATACTAAAGAACTATATAACTTACTTAACGATAAACTTTAGGTTTTTGTAAACTTATGCTATAACCTGTAAATTAAACTAAGTTAGTTCTATGCTTTATTCCCTAGGATCCTCGTAGGACGTGCATAAATATATTATATTTAATATATTAACTAGATAGCGATATTTAGAAAGGCATACGATATAATTAAGAGATATTTTAATATAGAAGTCAATTACGTATATTATTATATAGACTAGACAATTACGACCTTCTATATGTTGCGAGGAGAATACCCGGCTAAACTATTATATAAAATCCTTTAGGCTTTATTCGATAAATTGCAACTTTACTAACGGGCATTTAGCAAAGATTTTATAGGCGATCTTCCCCTATAAACCATACTTATTAATATATATAGAGGAGTTCTATAAAGGAACGAGCTTAGGGGGGGTATATAATTGTTGTTAATCTACAAAGGGACATAGCTATAGAATAGGTCTAAATGTCTATATATACGATGTAGAGGTTACGTAGGATAATATATAATATAACCTAACACCGTAATAGTATATCCCCTTTAAATCGGCGTTCGACTTAAACGCCTAAAAGGGGCAATAGGCTAATAAAAACGAAGGGAATCTATATCAACCGGTCCTAAAAGCGGGCCTAACATAGAACGAGAGAAAAGAATAAGGAGAAATAAAGGGTAAAATAAAAGGTAAAACTAAGAATCTAACGCGTGCCGTTATAACGTAAATTAAATTAATAAATTATACTTATCCTTACTTAAGCGAAGGTAAAGATATAAGGAAGGCTATATAAAAGGCCGGTTTAGGCTTAGTTAGGTTAAGGGCGTAAAAAGCCTTAAGGTCGTCCTAGCAGCCGTTAAGGCAGGAGGAGTCCTCTTATATAAGGGGGCTATAACGCTATTAAACGCGATACTTAATCTTCCCGGAGGCGTACTAGCGTTACGTAAGGATAGAAGAAAACTCTTACTTAAGGTGCGCGTTATCGCCGTCGTTATTGCTAAGGAAAAGGAGAACGCCGTTATCGGCGGGCCGGACGTTAAGCTCCGACTAGCCGGGCAAAGGGGGCTCTTAGGTCTTAGTAAAGAGGGAGTAATAAAAAACGGGGTAAAAGCGGCTGCCCTTAGGGAGGCGAAGAAAGCACGCCGTCTTATATACCTTAAGCACCTTATATAGGCCCTCCCGCTTATAGTCGAGCTTCTTTATAAGGCGGAGGGTCTAGATCTAGCGGGTGCTAAGGAATACTATATCGCCGGGCTAGTACGCTAGGGCGGGAGTCCGCCGGGCGTCCGCGTAGTAAGCTTAAGTAGCTTAAGCATCCTCGATCGTATCGTAGAGGAAGTTAGAGATACGCTAAAGATAGGAAGCAAGCGCATTACCGCGGAGGTATTCCTTCCGCTACTAAGGGGTTATACCGGGCGGGGGGGGGACTAAAGGGCTTAGTGCTAAGCTTTAGGTAGAAGCTATAGTTAGCGAAGAAAGGGGAGAGGCTAGTAGATTTAAAGACCTAATTATTAGCAGTAAACTTAGCGAGGGGAAGGAGGTCGACCTAATCGTCCTAAAGGTAGGTAGTATAATCACGAAGGTAAACCTTTATCTAAGCGTTCGCGATCTTAGTCTAACCGTCGGTCTAAGGGTAGTAGGCAGAGCTAAGGTAAAAGCAGTAATTAAGGCGATGACTAAGCTGCTATTAGAAAGCCGAAATAAATTAGGTGCTATAGTCGCTAATAATAAAGGCCGGGGTGCTATAAAAGGACTAAACGCGGGAAATAAATGCGTTAATAACGTCTTTAACGGTTATTAAGGGTATTAGAACGTAGTAGTATATCTTCGTAAGGCGGTCGACGATAATAAGGATATTAGAAAACTTAACGCCGTTACGACGGTAGATAGGGAGGTCGGTAATAAAATCGACGGATATATTAGTCTATAGGGCGAAGGGAATACTTAAGGACTAAAGCAGGCCTTAGGGGGAGAGACGAGGGGATTTAACGTATAGGCACGTATAATAGTTCCGCATAAAGCTAGAAATAGACTTATATATACCGGGCTAGATATAGGACAGGCGGTAGAGGCTAGCCATCTTCGTACGTCTAAGGTGGCTAGTAAAGGGGGAGGTATAAGCGCGGACGAGGATCTAAAGAATTAAGGCGTCGTTAGGGGGAACGAAGAGCCGGCCTTAGAAATAGAACCGGCCCTAGACCTTAGAGAGAGCGGTCTTAAGGATCGAGCGGAGGGGGGCTCGAAGGGGGTAAGGCTAGCGGGGCTAAGGGGACTAAAAAGCTACGCGAATAGCGGAGATAAGCGGGGAGGAGGAATAAGCCCGGTCGATAAGGTTATCGATCGGCTCGGAGTCGTTAAGGCGTAGAGGTTAAGGCAGTCGGAATTATATTTATAAATTATATTTATAAACGAATCGGACTCTTTAACGGTATTAAGGGCGGTAGTAGTATCGGGGTAAAGGGAGGTATTAACCTTAGACTTAGGGAGGATAACCTAATATCGGTGGTTAATCCTCTCGTCGGCTCGGTCGGTAAGGGAGAGAGGGCGGGAGCTAGGCAGGCGGCTAAAGGCGTCGGGGAGAATAGCTTAAAAGCCAGGCTAAAAGATAATCTTAAAATTAAAACGACTAAGGAATTCGGCCTAGCGGGCCTATCGCTAGTTAAAGAGCTTCGTAATTATAAAATACTAAAGATTCTTATAGTCTAAGGCTATCTTAAACTTAGGCAGGCCTTCGAGCTTAAGGTGCTACTCCTTAAGAGATTTTATAATCGCGAGGAGTTCTTTATCGTAGATCTTATAATTATACTCTTAAGTAGAGTATTTTAACGAAAAGAAGGCAACCGGATAGTAATAACTATCGTTACGGAGCTATATTAGCATACCCTTAGCGGCTTAATCGGAAGTATCTATCTAAACTATAGTCTTACGATAGGGGTCGAAGTATACGAGGACTAAGGCGGTAGTAAAGGCGTGCTTAAGGGCTTCGAAGGCGTAGGCGTAGGCGGGAGACTAAATCTAAAGGGCAGAGTTCTTAGTAAAGGCGTTTAAAGGGTTCGTAAGCTTAGAAAAGCCGTAAATAAAACGCCGGTAAAAATTAGCGAATCTTAAAAAGCGCCGGAGGTCTTTAATAAAGGAGGGGGTAGGCTAGTCTTAGACTGTATAAATCTTATCAAGGTCTATACGAATGCCTTTATCTAAGATAATTAGGCTAAGGTACTTAGTCTTAGTAACGCAGAAGTTATATTTATCTACGTTAAGCTAAAGGCCGGCGGCATTAAGGCGCTTAAGAACCGCGTTAACGTAGGCCTAATGCTCCTCCCGCGTCTTTAAGAAGATTAAGACGTCGTTTAGATAGGTAAAGTAGAACTTATTAAAGATACTATAAAAGGCTATATTAATAAAACTCTAAAAGTAAGATAAGGCGGCGGTAAAGCTAAAGGGGGTAATATAATACTTAAAAAGCCTATACTATATAGTAAACGCGGTCTTTGACTTATATCCTTCGGCAATATAAAGGCGATTAAACGCCGTAATAATATCGATCTTAGTAAAAAACTTCGCCTTCCGGATATAGGCGAGAGTATCGTAGATAAAGGGCAAAGGGAAACGGTTTTTAATTATATCCTAATTTAGGCCGTAATAGTTAACGCAAAAACAGACGCCCCCGCCCGGCTTATAGGCGAGTATAATAAAGGTAATAGTAGGGGAGGTAGAGCGGCGGATAAAGCCTTTTCTAAGCTACTCGTTAACGTACGCGTAGACGATCCGGTTCTCGGCTTTGCTAAAAGGGCGAGGGCGGGTATAAGGAGGTTATATCCCCTCTTTAAGGTTAATTTAAGTATTAACGGTATAGTAAAAGGCGAGCTTATCGGCCTTACTCTTAAGCTATATATAAATTATATAGTAAAGCTCTTTAAGGACCTTAGCCTTAAGCTCGTCGAGCGTATAAAAGACTTTCTCTTACTTTTTAAAGAACTTAGCGATATCGTTAAAGGATATCTTATTAAAGTAGATCTTATCGAGGTAATCGTCGATAAAGTCGTAAAGGCGGGGGTTAAAGTAGGCTTTTACATCCTTAGCATCTATATATCTAATTAAAACGGCCTAATAAAGGTCCTTAGGGATATCTCAGTCGATAGGTAGTAAGGGCTTAGTAGGCAAAGGCTTAGCGGTAAGGGCTTTAATCGAGGTCTAAGAGGTCTAGACTTTAGGCTACTAGTAGAATATTACTATTGCGTCGACGTTAAGTATCCGGACGTTAAACGCTAAGTCGTTAAAGGACGAAAAGTAAAAGGGCTAAGGTCTAATAGTCTTACGACTCGGCCGTAATATAAGGCGGCGGTAGCTAGCGGTCTTATAGATAGAATAAAGGCGGGGAGGTTAAACGTAGCGGCGAGGGTAAAGGGTAGCTAAGGAGTTAGAGTTATAGCCGGAGTTAGAGTTAGCGTCGTTAACCTAGCTAGAGGAGTCCGGAAAGGCGGGTTTACCTACGTTAAGAGTATCCTTAAAAAACGTAGAGAGGGAAGAGCTAAAGGATAGGGGAATAAACTTAAGAACGTCGCTAAAGCGGACGGAACGGATAAAGGCCGGAGGACGGGCTAAGGCTAGACGGGCGGGAATAGGAATTATAGCGGCGGGAATAGAAATCGTAGCGGTAAAAGGCTCGCCTTTATTATTAGAATCCTTAACGGAAGGACTAAAGGAAAACCCCCTTAGGGCAAAGGCAAGTAAAGACGCGGTAAAGGGCTTGCCCCTGTTGTTAAAGTCTTTAATAAAGGGGGCGGGGGAAAAACGAATTATATTTATTAATTAAATTCCCTCTAAAATAGGGATAAGGGAAGCTAGGATAGGGCGGGTAGGATAGGTAAAGGTAGCCGAGAGGCCTAGGATAAGATAAGGCTAATAGTCTAAGAGATAGGAGGCTAGACAAAAGGGGGACTAAAAGGAAAGGGAGTTACCGCGCTAGCTAATAATAAGGTCGTGCTAGCGTAGTAAAGGGAGGCTAAGAATAACCTTATAGCTAAGCTTTATAAGAAAGAAGCAGATAGACTTAGTATAGGCGCTAATCCGGGAGACCGAACAGGCGTAATAGGTAATAGAGCTAGACTTATAGTCGCTACTATCGGCGAGAGAAAGCTAGCGCGGGAATTAGAGTTAGCGGATAGGAAGGGCAAGGCGGTACGCGGTCTAAGCGTATATAAAAGCGTATCCGGAATAGCCGGAGTCGACTAAAGCACTTATAACGGCATTGGCGGACATAAGGGATAAAGGCATAAGCAGAACACGCGGTTATATTCCCGTAGGGAGGCAAAGATCCTCCCCGGTATCGAACGAAGCTATAAACTTAGACACTAAGAGCTCTATCGCGCGATAAGGCGAGGGAGCTACGCATTTCCTAAGGACGGGGAAGAGGCAGGGAGGTCGTCTACTTCGCCCTCGATAAAGCCCTGCTTAATAACGCGAACCTAATAGCGGGGGGGAGGGGGTTCGAGCAGGCGTAGGGCAGACGTACCGCTACTACGGCTACGGCCGCGGCTAAAGCCGGAACTAGCGCTAGGACTAGCGCTAAGGTTAGCGCCGGGATTAGCACTAATACCTTTATTAAAGTAGGTCCGGGCGGTATAAGTAACGGTAGCCGGCTAAGCGTAGTAAAGGTAAAGACGGTTCTTAAACCGCCGTTACTTCTTAGCGTTAGTAAGCCGGGCTTAGAACGTCTCGAGCTATATTAGGTTACCGGCAGGAGACGTAGGTAAGGCGGGTGAGGTAAGGCTAGTGCGAGCGGGGTTACGAGGCGGCTAGAGTTAAGAACGGGCCTTAACACGCTGCTAGTTGTCCTAAAGCGTAGAATATATCTTAGCCTAGGCCGTAAAGTCGTTATAGGCCGGGTATTCGACCTATAAAGCGGCGGCGTTAGTAAGTTCGATAAAATAAAGGTAGGCGATGTAAGCGGTGCTATTAAACGATAAGTCGGCTTAAAGCTAGGTAAACTTCGAATAAAAGTCCGGCTAAGAAATATTCTTTATCGATAAGGCATTAAAGTCGGCCTCTAACTAAGCATAGGTAAAATTAGCACTAAAGATAAGGCTAAGGTCGTCGGTAAGAGCTTTTATAGTAGTATACTATTAATCGGCGAAGGACTTATTATCGAGGACGTCCTAAGGAATACTAGCGATAATAAAAGCGGCCCGGCCGGTAAGCTAGCTAGCTGCGTAAAGAACGCGATCTTACTCTATAGGGTATAAGGCGGCGTCCTAACGGAGCTTAATAGCAAGACCGTTGCGCTAGGTCCGGAAAGCCTCCTAACGTTGCTTTTAAGTGCTAGAGTCGCCGGCGAACCTCTTAGGGTCGGCTATATAAGAACGGGTAAGGGTAAGGGCGGGGGTAAGAGTAAAGGCCTAGTCCCGAGCTACGTCGCGTTTAGTTAAGACGAAGAGAGAAGACGTAGCGCGGTTAAGCTAACGCTAAAGATCGGCAGCGTACTCTTAGGCAACGGCTGCGTGCTTTTAAGCGATAAGTACTCTTAGATCTAACTTAACGTAAGCATTATTAAGGTAAGTAAGGGCCTTAATCTAAAGGGCGCGGAAGTCGTAAATAGCGTTAGCCTAAATATAGGCGAACGTGCCGAATATAGGCCGTTAGGCTTAAAGAAGGGCGGCGAGGCGGGGGTAGTAGGAAACGTACTCGGTCTAGGGCTTTAGGTCGGTAAAAGCCGGCGGGGTAACGGTCGGGGTAACGGATAAAGGATCGGCCTTTATATAGTCGGTTATCGTAGATTATAAGGCAATAGGATAGGGTAAAGGTAAGGGAAGGGTAAGGAGGGAAATCTATATAATTCGCGTCGAGACGGCGTATTTACACCGGGAAAATTCTAATAATCGAGGAAAACTTAGTCGAAGGGGTCCGGCGAGGAGGCGGACTTACGTCGCGAAGAGGGGAGATTAGAAAAGAAAAAGGTAAGATAGCGAGAGTATTAATTAAGAGTAATAGGATAAAATAGTAGATTAAACTATAAAGGAACGAGCTTAAAGGGGGTATATAATTATTATTAATCTAGGAAGGGATATAGCTATAGACTAGGTCTAGATGTCTATATATACGATATAGAGGTTATATAGGATAATATATAATATAACCTAATACTATAATAAGTTCCTAAACTAGAGTAAGCTTTATTTAAACCCTTAACTAATGCCGAAGCACTTTTTGCCGACTTAAGATCCTCGTTATAAATATACCTATCTCGCGGTTTATCTAACTAATTCATCTAGGAATATTAGTCTAATAACTAAGATACTAAAGAGGATAACTACGACCTATATAACTAGACATTCTATACGGATCGGAGATATAATAATAACAACCGCGGAAGATATAGATACTAAGGACGAGGAGGACGAAACTATAGCCGATTATTTAATCGTAGAGGATTCCGCGGAGGATTCCGTAGAGGATACTCCCTATTAGCTACTAGATTATAATTAGGATTATAAGCCCGCAGCAGCTATAGAAGCAACTATAGCAATCGTCTATAGACTAAGAAGTGTTTTATATACGGAAAATAAGGATGCTAGTTAACTAAACATATACCTAAGGAACGATAGAAATCGAAGGACTAGTATATCGCATAATGCCACTTTACGAATATCCTAATAATAGGTTTTATAGCCTACGTAATATAATATAAAGGTTACGAGATAGACGATATAGCAGAAGATTTTAATAATAAATCTTACTAAAGAGACGACGATAATCTTATAGGATAATAGCAAGCTAGTTAGATAATTTGCTAATAAGCTTTTATATATCTGCTTACTAGAGAAGACCTATATAGTAAATAAGAAGCTATTACTATATCTAACTAGTTTATTGTTAATAAAAGATACTCTAAGACACGCTTCTAAGGCATTATAGTTAATATAAGTGTAGCAAAAGTGTTAATAGCCGGATTTAACTAGTATATTGCCCTATAGAAAGAAGACCCTTTAATCACTATCGATAAGTTAACGGTAGGATAAGCTTCTATTAAGTTTAGTAGTAGAATGCTATTAACTCACTTAGTTCTATTGCCTTTAAAACACCGATTAGAGGGATGACTTTTTACGTTCTAAAGACACCTATACCTTTCTTACTCTCTTTAGCCGATATAGACCGATTAGGTATATACTTTAATAATACAATAGATATAACTATTAGTCGAGGTATAGTTCCTATAATACGAAAATAGGGATATCTATAGTTCTTTCTTTCTAAAGATAAGGAATTAATTAACTTCCTTATAGAGGTTAAGATCCGAACGCTCTATCGTTGGTTTAGATATCCCGTAGTTATAAGACTATATTATCTGCTACGTTAAGTAGGATATAATAATATATTTATCGGTAGACTTAGAACTATTTCTAAATTTTATTACTAATACTAGATATACTCCTAGGCTCCGAGACGATTTAAATTTATACTATAAGATAATTAAGAATTTAACTATAAGATTATTATTAACGTTATATACCTCGGAAACCTATAACGACTAGTGCTATACGTAGTGGATTTAGCAACTTTATTCTAAGGAGTAAGATTCCTTTTATTAAATCCGCTAAAGATGCGTGGGAAATACTACGTGCGTTATAGATTAATATATATCTCGGTCTACTAGATATTATTAAGTATAGCGTAAGAACGAATTTTGCTTTTACTAAATTCTGAAATAAAGCTTAAGTTATAGGAATTACGTATTAGTAAGTTCTAGTTAAAGCCTACTAGTCTATTAGAAAGATTAAGAGATATTACGGACTACTTAAACAAATATTTAGTATTCTTTAGGAGGGAATTAGGAATGTTATATTAGCTAAAGCTATCCTTTAAATAGCAGTTAAGGCAATTAATAATATAGCTAGTCCTAATAGTTTAGTTCCTATATTGTTAGTTTTTAGTGCTTACCCTCGGATTATATAGGAATCACCCCCTTCTATAACAACGATGCAAAGAGCTATAGCTATATAAAAGGCTATAAAATTGCTTCGCTAGATCTCTACTAAAAGACGAATTAAGGATACTATTTATAGCCGAAACGGACTATTAATAAAGGAGAGTCTTAATCTTCTACTGCAAAGTAAGGTCTATGTCTAAAGAGAAAAGACCGGTTAGTAAGGTCTATTTAAATTCGCAGTAATTAAAGGCTATAATATGATAATTAACACTAATAATAGACTATAAGTATTTAGGTTAATATATATGTAACTATACTTCTAAGACGAAAAATCGGTATTACTATTAGAAGAACTCTTAGCTGAAAATTAAGATACACCGGAATATAATTCTTAAGATAATAAACTAATAGAAGAATATAAAACTATATAAGAACCTCCTCGTATGCCTCGAAAACGTAGTCGCCTACCCGGCGCGAAAAATAAACCGAAGAATTAGCAGTTCTTAGCTAAGAAAGAGGTTAACATATACGATCTTATACTTAAACTCCGTGCCGATAGCGTAATTATAACACCCGGTGACATATTTAAAGAATCTAATATAAAAGAGATTAATAACCTAATTATTCGTAGTGTATTTAGTTTCGAATAATATAACAAAGAAAAATATAGCGGGCATCGAATCTTCTATTCTTAGATAGTTAGAGACTAGTTTAAGATATACTATAGTTACTATATTAAAGAACTTAATATAGCTTATTTAATATACGACGTATATTTGCTTATTTCTAACTATAGCCTTCTTATACCTTTTAGAATCGTCGGGATATAGATAGACGATACGTTAATGCTTAGGACTTAGAGTTTTTTAAACTATAAAGAAAAAGAGCTTTAGAAAGCATAATTTAGAGCTAAACCAAAAACTCTAATAACTGCTAGACAATCTATAGACTTTAACGGCGCGAAATTAACCATATAATACGATAGAAGTTTGCTACTATAATAGAATGGTTAAGCAGCTAAGATTTAAAATGTAAAACCCTAGGCTATTAACCACGCGTAAAGGTATATAGAGTAACGTGCTTAGAGTGCATACGTTATATCTATCTATCAACCGGAAGCATCGTTTAATATCTCTATTACTGCTAAAGTTTAGAACCTAGATTAAAAAGACTATATAATCCTAAATAAGAGACTATAGTAGCAACTAGATAATTAACAACGTAGACTAATATATCTTCTAATTAACCTCGCATCGGCTAAGCTCTTAGTGTTTACCGATAGATCGTTTATAAATCATAAAGACTTATCTTTATAGCTTAGATTCGTTATTGCTTTAGTTTATAAGACCGACCGAATAGATAAGTAATTTTCGATTAAAGGCAATATTGTCTATTAGAACTCTACGAAATGCAAACGAGTTACCCGAAGTATCCTTACATCGGAAATCTACGGTATAGTAAACGGATTTAATATTAGGATATCTCTTACTATAACTCTTAAGATAATTACGGATCGCCTTAGTATGCCTCCGGTTCTATTAATTATCTATACTAATTCGTACTCCTTATATAAATGCCTTATTAAACTAGGTACTATAAAGGAGAAAAGATTAATAATCGATATTATAGCTTTACGATAGTTATACAAACGCCGTAAGATTATAGAGGTCCGATAGATTAACGGAGCTAATAACCTAGCTAATGCAATAACGAAAGCTTTACTAAACTAGGCCTTTAAACGTTTCGTCGATATAAATAAATTAACTATTAGAATAAAAGGGTTTATTATTCGCCTATAACGCTTCTAATATATTCTTTCTTTTAACGGTTATATAGTTATAGTACTATATAATATTATAACGAAATGTTTTAATATAACGAATATTCGATTTTATTATGCATTTTTATTTCTTTTATAAAGAAGGGTAATATATAAGGAAAAATAAGAGAGGTTTTTATAAACGGCATAAAGAAAAAGTTGCTAGTATAGGAATTATAGATAGAATTCTACGGTAGAAGGACTTCCCTTCTAAGGTGAATTCTATAGATAGAATTCTATAGTATAAGGACTTCCCTTTTAAGGTGAATTCTATAGATAGAATTATAATAGAATTCTACGGTAGAAGGACTTCCTTTCTAAGGTAAATTCTATAGATAGAATTCCACTTCCTTCTATAGACTTCTACGGTCGTCTAGATAGACGCATCCGTCCGCGGAAGGTCTTCCCCGACTAACGCATCCGTCTTTATATTCTATTTACGGATCCCTTTCTATTCTTAGATACCGAGGCTTCCCGGAAGGAAGCCCCGACCCTTCTCTCGTCTTATCTATAAGAAGGTAGTATAATCCTTAGCTAGATAGGTATTATATCGCATCCGCCCGCGGGGGCACGCGGCACTAGGCATAGGAAAAGGGCTTAAATTAAGGGGTAAAAAGTCTATTGTTCTATGTGTGTGTTCTATAAGGGCTTAGTGTCCCTCGAGCCTACTTAAATAGGTGTGGCAGCGGACACTGTGTCGACTACGTATACTAGGCCCTATCTACCGCGTTATCTTAGCTCTATTCTAAATACGGGAGCTTTATTCCGATGCGATACACCCCTTAGCGTTAATTAATTCGTTGATTTACGCTGCACGAAGCTATCGCGAATGCTAGATGTAAGCGGGTAGGGGTCCTGCCTAGTTGTAGTGATAAGAAGAAAAGAGGTAGCAAAGCTATCGTAGCGACGCGACGAAAAGCAAGGGGAAGGGGCGACGAAGCTATCGTAGCGACGAAGCCGGTGTGACTAAAAGAAGCAAGGGAAGAAGAAAGGGGCAACGAAGCCATTGTGGCGACGAAGCCGGGCAGAGGGGGCCGACGAGGCCAACGTGGCGACAAGGCCGAAAAGGGGAATAAAGGCGACAAAGTCATCGTAGCGATGAGGCCGTCGTGGCGACGAGGCCGTCGTGGCGACGAAGCCGGGAACAGGGCGACGAAGCCGTCGTGGCGACGAAGCCGGGAACAAGGCGACGAAGCCGTCGTGGCGACGAAGCCGAAAACAAGGCGCCGAAGCCGGGAAAGGCGACGAAGCCATCGTGTAGCGACGATGCCGAAACAAAAAAGGGGCAAAGATAATGCCAAGTAGCGAGACTCGCCTCGCAGCGTATTGCGATCCGCAGTAGCCTTTCTCTCGTAGGCGTGCGGCATCGTGTGTTGTTTGCGGATCCGGTAGGCCCGCCCGAGGGCTAGCTAGACCCGTCTCGGGGCTTACGGAACGCATCTTTCTATAAGAGCTATACTATCGGGACCGGGATCCTCTCGGTCGACGCATAGCTGTAGGCTCTATAGGCCTATCTCCTCCGTATGTTTAAGCGACTGCCGGGTCGTAAGCTAGGTCTCTTAATGAGAGGGGGTGGCAGTTCTAGGTGGTAAGGAGAGATCGCCTAAGCTAAGGCTACGGCTATGCCCCTAGCTCCTAAGGCTCCGGGACGAGGGAGGGATATATATATCCTCGTCTAATATCTAACGATAACCTCGTTGCGGCTACGAACTCTAGGACCCCGTCGGGTCTAGTATTCGCACTAAGCTCGGTACGGTCTATAGACCCTAAAGCCCCGTCGGGATAGGCGTTTATTCCCGGGTAAGGCAATAGGTCTCGTGGTTAAGGAGTTACGAGGGGTTTAGTAGTGCCCTCGTTTGCTCCGATGTAAGAAGTCCCTAAGGGTAAGGGTAAGGCTGTCTAGTCTCTTTGCCCTACCTTCTACCCCTAAGTTCGAATAGCGGCTAATTTAATTCCCGGAATATACGTATTAATTAGCTGCTCTATAGGAAAAGAAAATTTATACTAATTAAGGGAAGGTAGCGATAGTGCCGCGCGGCGAGAGTAGCCGAGGCGGCTTATAAAGCTAGGACGAAAAAAGGAAAGTGCAAGCGGCGATAGTGCCGTGCGGCGGGATTAGCCGAGACGGTTAGCAAAGCCGATGCAAAGAGAAGGCGCGAGGAAGGGCGCGAGGTAGGGCGCGGGGCGACGAAGCCGACGTGGCGACGAAGCCCGGGCGGCGATAGTGCCGTACGGCGGGAGCAGCCGAGGCGGCAGCAAAGCTAGGAGGGAAAGAGGGTATAAGCGGCGATAGTGCCGTGCGGCGGGCGTGGCCGAGGACGGTAGCATTAAGGCCGGGACGAAGAAGGCGACGAAGCCGGCGTAGCGACGAAGCCGGGCGGCGATAGTGCCGTACGGCGGGCGTAGCCGTGTCGGTTAGTAAAGCCGAAAGAGAAGAAGGGCGCGAGGCGACGAAGCCAACGTGGCGATAAGGCCGGGGCGGCGATAGTGCCGTACGGCGGGAGCAGCCGATGCGGCAGTAATAAAGCCGATGTAGAGAAGGCGACGAAGCCGATGTAGCGACGAAGCCCGGGGAAGAGGTATATAGCGGCGATAGTGCCGTACGGCGGGCGTAGCCGAGGCAGTTAGTAAAGCCGAGACGAAGAGGGCGACGAAGCCGACGTAGTAACGAAGCCGGGCGGCGATAGTGCCGTACGGCGGGAGCAGCCGAGGCGGCGGTAGTAAAGCCGGCAGAATAAAGGAGGCGACGAAGCCGACGTAGCAACGAAGCCGGGCGGCGATAGTGCCGTACGGCGGGCGTAGCTGTGTCGGTTAGTAAAGCCGAAGCAAAGGGAGGAAGGCGACGAAGCCGTCGTAGTAACGAAGCCCGGGAATACGGCGATAGTGCCGTACGGCGGGAGCAGCCGAGGCGGTAGTAAAGCTAGTAGACTAAAGGTAGCGACGAAGCCGTTATAGCGACGAAGCCGGGCGGCGATAGTGCCGTGCGGCGGGAGCAGCCGAGGCGGCAGTAATGCTAGCAGTATAAATAAGGCGATAAAGCCGTTATAGCGACGAAGCCCGGGAAGGGTAGCGATAGTGCCGTACGGCGGGAGCAGCCGAGTCGGCAGCAATGCTTAGAAAGAAGGAAGGCGACGAAGCCGTCGTAGCGATAAAGCCGGGCGGCAATAGTGCTGTACGGCGGGAAGCCGAGGCGGCAGCAATAAAGCCGGGACGATAGAGACGACGAAGCCGGCGTAGCGACGAAGCCGATATAGCGACGAAGCCGACGTAGCGACGAAGCCAAATGTAGCGATAATGCCGTACGGCGTAAGCAGCTAAGTCGGCAGCAACGCCGAGAAAGAGGGGGGCGGAGGCGTAAGGCGACGAAGCCAACGTGGCGACGAAGCCCGGATGTAGCGATAATGCCGTACGGCAGGAAGCCGAGGCAGTAGCATTAAAGCCGGAAGAGAAAGAGGGCGACGAAGCTATTATAGCAACGAAGCCGGGAAGAAGGCGGCATCGAGGCCGGGCTAAAGGGGCGTTTAGCACCCCTAAGGAAGTGTGTGCGTATAACGCCTTAGGCGCCGAGGAAAAAGGGGGATTGGCCTAGCACCGCGGTCGCCTCCTCGTAGGACGTAATGCTTCTTGCGTTAGTTATATTAGGTAGCAATTTACGTAGGACGTATACCGGGCTTATAACTATCGCATCCGCCCGCGGGGGCACGCGGCACTAGGC
Organism: Ophiocordyceps sinensis; assembly: GCA_012934285.1. Classification (NCBI taxonomy): domain Eukaryota; kingdom Fungi; phylum Ascomycota; class Sordariomycetes; order Hypocreales; family Ophiocordycipitaceae; genus Ophiocordyceps; species Ophiocordyceps sinensis. The sequence continues at coordinate 8,653,055 of JAAVMX010000004.1, read as the reverse complement.
ACGGGAAAAGGGCTTAAATTAAAGGGCAAAAAGTCTGTTGTTCTATATATGTGTTCTATAAGGGCTTAGTGTCCCTCGAGCCTGCTTAAATAGGCGTGGCAGCGGACACTGTGTTAACTACGTATACTAGGCCCTATCCACCGCGTTATCCTAGCTCCGTTCCGAATATAGGAGCTTTATTCCGATGCGACATATTAATAATTCTAATAAGACTACTAGACCTGCATTTGCATTTGCATTCGAGACACCTACTAACACTATGAATTTATATAGATAATCCTAAGAAGTCTTTTACTTCCCCTAGAGATTTAATCGGTAGGGTTTTATTTATTTAGTCTATAACTTAGGTTATTGCACGTATAGTAGGTCTAAAGAATAAGAGATCGTCTATATAGACGGCTATAATATTCTAAGTATGCTATTTATAAACAACCCTTCGTCTATTAGAAGGCAGTAAAAACCAAGCTCGTTAAGGACGCTTTTTAATAGGTTATACTAGAGTAAAGGACTTTGTTTTAAGCCGTATAGTGCTTTTCTTAGTTTTACTATAAGCTTCTTCGTCTTATTTTTATTTAAGTAATTAAAGTAAGTTATGCCTTTATATTTTGTATTTTTATGCTAGGAAAACCATGCGTGTAGTATTATATCTAGAAAAGCTTTAGGTATCTATATATACGTTTCTATATCTATATCCGCATATGGAAAGGCATTTTTTATATTAAACTATTATACTTTTTAGTTATTAGCGATAGCCTATAGTAGTAGGAGCCTTATAGACTTAGTTCTTGCTATAGTATAGAAGGTTTTAATATAGTCTAGGCCGTATATTTGCTTATAGCCTAAAGCTATAAGTTGAGCCTTAAATTTCTTTATCTGGTTTTTATTATCCTTTCTAACTCTATAGACCTATCGGCTTCCGAGGGCTTCCCGGTCTTCGGGTAGCTCGGTTATTTCCTAAGTATTATTATCTATAAGCTGCTATATTTCTACTACTATGCCTTTATCCTAGTGTAGAGCTTCGGCGCTTTTTATAGCTTGCTTATAGGTTTTTAGTTCTATAGGATTACAACCTTCTAAAGCAGATAGAAGGGTTATATTATAGTTATTTATTAGTAGATGTATTAGGTATTCTTACTAGTCGTTATAGAATTTAGCCGGCTTCTTAGGTATTTTAACCTAAATTCTTTAATCCTTATAATTATTGTCCTATATTATATAGTTAGGATCTTTATCCTCGGATATATAATCTAGTATTTTATTCGGATTATTTTAGGATTTATTATATAGGGTATTATTAGGTTTTATATCTAGTATAGAGGATCTCGTACGTAGATAATCCTCCGGAATTTTATTTATAGAGGGTATAGTATTAAAGTTAAAGGTTTTATTATCTTTTAAGAACTTTTTTTCTAATATAGTAATATCTTTTAATATTAAGACTTTTTTTCTACTATAGTCGGAGATTTTATAGGCTATATCTTCGTAGCTAATTACGATTCCTTTATAAGCTCGTACGTCTAGTTTATTACTAGGTGTTTCATTCTTATAGTATATAATGCTTCTAAACACACGGATTTTTTCTATATCTTCTCTAGTAAGGGCTCTATTTTCTTTCTTTTCTAAAGGGCATATATACCCTAAAGCAGTATAGGGAGATCGATTGTATATATATATAGCTGCTAAAATAGCTTTACCCTAAAGGTATTTAGGCAGTTTAGCCGTATAGAGTATAGATCTAACTTTATTAAGTATTATTCTATTTATACGTTCTATTCTACCGTTCGAGTAGGGGGTAAACGGTAGGCTTAAGTTATATTTTATACCGTTTTTAAGGGCTTATAGTTTAATATTTTAGATAAATTCTTTTGCATTATCTAAAAAGACTTCTTTTATCTTTATTTTATCTATATTAGTCTTAAGTTCTGCTTTAAATTCTACAACCTTAGGCAGGCTTTTAGCTTTATCTTTTATTAGGTATATTCTTAGGTACCTAGAATAGGTATTAAGAAAAGATATAAAGTATCTAAATTTATCGTAGGTAAGGACTTTAATAAGGCCCTAAATATTAACGTTTACTTTATTAAGAAAGAGATATCGTTGTTTTAAGGGAGTTTTCTTCTTTTTATCGGTATATTTACCCTATATATAAGCTTCGTATTGTTTTATAGCTATAATATCTTTTTAGTCTACGGATATATCTAGGTATATTCTACGGAGGTATCGGTATAGGGATTTATAGCTAAAATAGCCTAGCCGCTTATGCTAGAGAACGAGGTCTATCCTCTTTTTTATCTTAGGTGTTTTTATTTCAGGTGTTTTTATTGTATTAGTTAGTATAGTATCTTTTAAGTATAGCGTTATTCATTGTCTCTTTCGGGCTATATTATATATTATATATTTTATTCTTAATTAGAAATCGTGTTTTCTTTATATCTAAAGGGATATAGTATAGTCCGTTTTTAATAAAACCGGTTATTAATTTATTTAGATCTTTATCGAGTAGGGATATAGAGTCTAGGCCTATTAGGGCGTATATGTTTATTATATCTAATTAGCTAATTATATTAATGCCGATTTTAGGTATATAAAGGCAATTCATTAAGGTATATTATTAATTACTATTTAGGAATTTCAAGATAAGGTCTCTAGTACCTCGTATAATAATAGAGGAAGCTTTTCCTTACGTTACGGTAGTATATATTTCTTTATAATTAGAGAGGAGAGTTTTATTCGAAACTATATGCCTAATGGCCTTAGTATTAAATATAAAGTTATAAAAATTCCTAATCCGTAAAGCAGCCCTATTAACCTTTAAAATTGCTAAGAGAAGCGGCTTTAGAGGTCCTATTATTTATTTTCTATTAGAGGCAGACTTTATCTTTATAAAGGTATAGAGAAGGATATTTTTAAAGGGAAATAAGGTATAGGAAGAGAAGGTATAAAGAAGGACTAATATTCTATATAGTAACAAAGGTATAGAAGAGAGTATTAAGGGTATAGATAAGAGTATTAAGGATATAAAGGATATAAAGAGTATAAGGAGGGGTAAGAAAGAACTTATAATGCTAGAAGCCGACCTAGAGATTTTAAGGACTTTACTAGACTTAGGAGAAGATACTAAAAGGGCCTTTCTCTTCCGGAGTCGAGAAGTCTAAGGATAGGCAGCCGGGCGAGGAGTAAAGGAGGGGGAACTCTTTTAAGAGTTTAGGATAGGCTTCAGCCTCCTATAACTCCTATTAGTATACTCTTTAGGCTCCCTTTTAGTCGAGGAGGAGCAAGGCAATATCTTAATAATAAATCCGGCGGCCTTAGCTTTATCCTTATTCTTTAGTTTCTAAAAATAATTCTTTTCTATATACCTACGGTTCTTATAGTAAGAGTAAATAGGAATCTTATTATTATTCGCTATAAAAAGGTACTTATTACTCTCTAAAGGCTTAGTTCTTTTAAACTCGTCGATAAAGGACGAAGAGAAGGACTAAAGGGTATATACTATAGTATTAGTATAGAGTATTTAGGTTATATTTATAATATAACTTAAGAAAGAGCTATTTAGACTCTTAAGGATCTATATTATTACTACGATCTTTAGGATTTAGATCTCTTTAGTATTTAGCTTATTATAAAGCTCTTTTACTTTATTTAAGTAAGTTTCGATAGATAGTTTACCTTTAATCTTTATATTAAAGAGCTCTTTAATAAAGAGGAAGTTTAAGGTAAAGTTAACCGGGTTATATAAGGTCTTAAAAGCATATTAAGCCGCCTTTATAGACGTATAATGCTTTATTTAAGAAAGAGGACTATCGTCGACTATTAGGCGTATAAGTGCTAGATAGTCTTAAGATTTCGCGTAGGAAGCGTTAAGGATTACGGGAGTAAGCTTCGTACGTATAAAGACCGATTCTATGCGTAGAGACTAGGCAGAAAAGTTAACGCTCCCTTTAAGCTTAGTAAACGAGTAGTCCTTAAACGAACTTATTTTTAGGGTCGGGAGGTATTAAAGGAAATTCGGAAGAAATTAAAGTCGACGAGCTACGGTAGAGGTAGCGATCGAATTTTAAAAGAACTTTTTTAGTACGCTTTTTAGCGAAAGACAGTAGTTAAAAAAGGTATATACTAAGGTCGAATCGGGCCTAACGAGGAGAACAGGGGATAAAACACTAAGAAAGTAGTAATATATGCAAACTAAGGGTAGCTTAAGAAGGCAAGAGGCTTAATAAGGCAAAGAAGAGGTCGTAGTAGACGGGCGGTTGTTTTTAGTATAGCGGCGAGTAATCTAAAGGATCTAAAGAGGGCTTTAGATAAGAAGCAACTTAAAGCTTAGGCAGAGATAGGGATTATAACTAATAAGGGCCTAAAGGAAAGCTTAAAGGCAGAGGATTACGGCAGTGAAAAAAGTGTTAAGACTAATGTAGAAATAAGAGAGAAAAGTATTATTAAATTGCTTAGTAAAGGTCTATCTAAGGGCGGACTAAGGTCCCTTTATATAGCTAATTCCATATAAACAAAGGTATATATAACTTAACTAATTATAGTTATAGAAAGCGGTATTATTTATCTATATAATGCAAGTAGTCTAATCCTATTTAGTAGCTTAGGTATTGCATAAGTAATACGAGGTAATATAGATAACGCCGGTTGACTAAGTTATAAGTTATAACTTATATGCCTCTGTCTCTACTTATACTATATACTTCGGGCTTTAGTATCTTAGCTATCTCGGGGGCTAATGCGACCGGGTGTCTTACGTTATATACAATAATGTAAGGCGGTTCTTATATATATCTTTATGCATTAGTAGGATAAACCAATTAGGAGATATCTGCTCCCTTATACTATTCTTAGCCTTATTTATAAGGCCCGATATCCTTTTCGCAGTAATATCCTACGTAAGATTCTCTTCTTAACCTAACTCCTCGCACTTTAAAGCCCTTAACGTTATATAGAAATACTTAAATCAATTCCCCGACCTATGCTTATATTATAACTGTAATATACCTATACTAGACTTTTATTTTACAGCCTATACGGACTCTAACTAGGCTAGTAATCTTATAGACCGACGATCGGTCTTTAGATACTATTTCTTTATACGTAATAATTTAATAAGCGGGTTATATTAAAAGCAAAAATTAATATCGCTATCTACTTGCGAAGTAGAGTCTATAGGCCTTAGAGAGGCTAATAAGGAGGCCTAATATCTATATAGCTATGTAAATAGCATCGTAAAAGAGATATCTATACCTATATCTAATAAAGTCCCTTTTATATTCTCCGATAGTTAATTAGCGCTAAAAATAGCAAATAACCTAAAAGCATATAAACTCCGGAAATACATCGGTCTTACCTATAATTTCACCCGTAATAGTGTTTTACTAAGCGAAATAGAAGTATTCTATATAAAGTCTGCTAATAATATCGCTAATATATTTAGAGTATTACTATTTGCCTAAGTACAAATCTCTATTTGCCTAAGTGACACTTCGGGTACCCCCCTAAAATGCCTAACCCCCCCCCCCGCCTAGCCGCGCCCATATAGATATAGTGCGCATGCCTGGCAGGCTGCAGGCCAATTCTTCGCATCGTTAAATCGCATCGTTAAATCGCATCGTCAAATCGCATCGTCAAATCGCATCGTTAAATCGCATCGTTAAATCGCATCGTTAAATCGCATCGTTAAATCGCATCGTCAAATCGCATCGTTAAATCGCATACATTAAGGAGCCGCACATACAGCAGAGGGCACGCAGCAAAGCACGCAGCAGGGCACGCAGCCGGGAGCCAGGCACGAAGCATACATCAAGGAGCCGCACATACAGCAGAGGGCGCGCAGCAAAGGGCACGCAGCAGAGGGCACGCAGCAGGGCACGCAGCAGAGCACGCAGCAGAGGGCGCGCAGCCGGGAGCCGGGCACGAAGCATATATCAAGGAGCCGCATATACAGCAGAGGGCACGCAGTAGGGCACGCAGCAAAGCACGCAGCAAGGCACGCAGTAGGGCACGCAGCAGAGGGCACGCAGCAGAAGGCACGCAGCAGGGCACGAAGCATACATTAAGGAGCCGCACACACAGCAGAGGGCACGCAGCAAGGCACGCAGCAGAACACGCAGTAGAGCACGCAGTAGGGAGCCGGGCACGAAGCATACATCAAGGAGCCGCACATACAGCAGAGGGCACGCAGCAGGGCACGCAGCAAAGCACGCAGCAAGGCACGCAGCAGGGCACGCAGCAGAGGGCACGCAGCAGAAGGCACGCAGCAGGGCACGAAGCATACATTAAGGAGCCGCACACACAGCAGAGGGCACGCAGCAAGGCACGCAGCAGAACACGCAGTAGAGCACGCAGCAGGGAGCCGGGCACGAAGCATACATTAAGGAGCCGCACATACAGCAGAGGGCACGCAGCAAGGCACGCAGCAGAACACGCAGCAGAGCACGCAGCAGGGAGCCGGGCACGAAGCATACATTAATAAGGAGCCGCACACACAGCAGAAGGCACGCAGTAGGGCACGCAGCCGGGAGCGAGCCGTAGACGTATATTTCGTACATAAAGAATTATTAGTCTACGGCCTGCTAGAAATGCGCACTGTATTTGTATAGGCGCGGCTAGGCGCGGGGGGGTTAGGCGTTTTCCGGGGTATACGTAGGCTATAAAAAAAATGTTACTTAGGCAAATAGAGATTTATACTTAGGCAAATAGTAATACTCTATATTTATAAAAGAATTAGGGCGTATACTATTAAATAAATTTCGAGGCCTTTTAAGTCTTAAATAGGATCCTATATATTAAGATAAATATAGGTTTTTAGCTGCTCTTTCTTATGCTTTCTTCTAGCTTTCCTCGAATTTCTATACCTATATAAAAAAACGCTCTACGATCTCCTCGCATAGCCGCCGAGGTTAACACCGGATTATAAAATTAATTTAGACTTTAGAATCGGATTCCTTAGACCCGGTTGCCCTTAGGCGCGATAGCGCATCGGGGGACGGACGCAGGCTGCGAGCCGATAGACGTTAACGTCGTAAGAAGGGGGTTAGAGGCTAGCGTATATAGCCCGCCGACCCCTAACGAAGCGCCCCTTAAGCCCGACGCGGGCAAGGAGAAACTAATAGGAAGGGATAGTTCCGCTTACCTAAAATTCGCGGGTCTAATGCCTAAGGGGGCCCTTTAAGGCGTCTAAAGGGCCTTTAAGTCCGTTCTCTAAGGCTACCTAAAGGAATAGGAGGAGAGGATCCGAGCGGACGCCGCGGTCTATACAACCGTAGGCTAGCTTAAGAAATCGGTTAAGGAGTCGGTAAAGGAGGCTATTAAGGCGGCGCTCCTATCGAAGTAAGCATCGAAGTCTTAGGCTAACGTAGCCGTAGCCGCGGTCGCGGCTACTACCGTCGCGCCCCCGACGCGACGCTAACCTACGCCTAGAGGCGCTAACGGCATCTATAATAGCGAGAAGCCGACTCTCGCCCGCTACGAAAACTAGCTTACGGTCCGGCACGGAGGGATCGCCTTAGATCTCTAACGTAGAACCCTTTAAGCAATTATTAACGACGTTAATCGCGCCCTTAAGGAGTCCGCCGTAAAAGCGGCGCGGGTCCTCCGTAGCGGCGATATTGCGTTTATATTTAAGTAAAATGCGAAAAAGTATAAGGCGGATAGGGAGTAGCTAGAGGAGGCTTTCGGGAAGGAGACGCTACTATCCTAAGGCGGCTTTATAGTAACAGTAAAAGGCGTTCCGATAATAGTCCTTTAGAGAAAGGACGACGCTGCACTAGCCGCCGAACTAGCTAAGGCGAACGATATTAAGGTTATCTACCTTTACCTTAAGAGGGCCTATATAAAGGCGGGTACTAAAGCGACCTTAATTATTACGGTAGACGGCGTAGAGGCGGCGAATAGGCTTTACACTTTCGGTATAGTAATATAAGCGGAGATCTTCGATATAAAGCCCTTCGACGATATAATCCGGCCGAGGTAGTGCTATTAGTGCTTCTAGTATAAATACATCGCGAAATACTATACGGTAAAGGCGATATACAGGCGGTATGCGTTAGGACTATACGATAAAGCTATATACGCGGCTACTATAGGGCAAATCCCGTACTAATATACCCTCTATAGGGGGAGATATATAGCGTAGGATAGGCACTACCCTAAGGCGGAGAAGCTTTAGGATAGGGCATAGGAGGCATATTCCTAAAGGCCGAGGCGTTTCACCGCTATAGCGACGCCGACGATACGCCTTAAGCCGGCGCTGCTATATATATAGCCCCCCCCTCGTCCTACCGCGCTATAGACGTCGCTATCGAAATAGCGACGATAGGACACCCCCCCCCCCCCGCTACCCGTTCTTCCCCCCGGCCGACCTTAGGATATTAAAAAGGCTAGCCGGGCATAAGGCTAGTCGATTATTCGCGGGTATTTACAGTCGCGGCCGGCCTTAACGTCGGCTAAGGCTAATACCGCTACGGCTAAGGCTACGCCCGCTCTTAACGACGACCCTTTTTCCGACCCCCCTTAATATTAGACATCCTTTACTAGAATACCGTAGGATAGGCGCGAATATATACCTCGCGCTCGCCGCCCTTAAGGCGTACGATATTATAGCACTTTAGGAGATACCGATTAATAGTAGGATAAAAGCCCCGGCGTGCCTAAGGCGGTGCGACTATAGGCTTATCTTTAAGGCGACCTAAAGCGCGCTATACGTCTATAAGAGGCACGGTATCGATACATAGATAAGCGACTAAAGGGTAGATTAGTATAGCGTTACGTTTTATTAATTTTAATACTATAGTCTTTTTAGTCTACTCCCCGCCGGTTAACTCCCCCCTTCCGACTACTCCGCTCTTTAACCTCGCGGCGAAGTCGTTACGCATCCGGTGCGTCTTCGTCGGGGACTTTAATAGCTATTACCCGCTTTAAGACGCCTACGGGCGTACCTTTAGGAATAGCGAAGACCTCCTAAAGCTAACGGCGCAATAGCGCCTCGGGCTTATAACCCCTAAGGGCTAGGTTATACGCATCGCCTCCAAGGGCTAGAGGAACGGCACGATAGACCTCGCCTAAGCGTCTTAAGGTCTAAGCGTAACGTACTATAGAAATATAGGCCTTATCGGATTAGATTATATATCGCAACGGCTAGAGGTAGATATAAGGCCGCTAACCTACCGGCCGGCGGCTTAACCGATAGGACTTAACCGCCTTTAGAGAAAACTTAACCCGGATAGGACCTAAGCGGCGGCTATTAAGAAGTTCCGGCTAAAGGCCGCGCTAACCGTACCTACGACCCTTAGGGAGGTCGAGACGTACGCGGACTAAGTGGTTACCTAGCTAACCGAGATTGCGAAGGATTATATACCTAAGGCCTAAGGCTATACCGACGGCGGCCGCCCCGACTAATAGACCTTAACGGTAGACCGGCGCGATAGGGAGGCTAAACGCGCCTTCCGGGCGTTTTTAGCGTCTAGCAACTAGACGACCCGGGAGACGTTAGATAAAGCGAAGATAGCCCTCCGGCGTACCGTCGTTACTATATAACGAGACTCCTAGCGGGAGCTTACCTACGATTTAGCCGCTAACTAAGCCCTCCTTTAGAAGATCGAGAGGTAAGCGCGGCTTTAAAGCGGCAGCCTACTATAAGCGACGTATATCCCTAACTTAGAGAGACCGAGCGACCCGACGGGGCCGGCCTATACTAACATAGAAAAGGTAGAGACCCTCGTAGCCCGGTTCTTCCTACCCCCGGTAGCTAGAGGTAAAGGGGGCCCTTAAGCCACCCGGGAAGCCTACGCAATACTATAGCGTTTTATAGTTAGCGACGTCGGGTTAACGGTTAAGAAGATAGCGTTATAGAAGGCCGCGGGGGAGGATAGCCTCCCGATAGGACTTATTAAGGCCTATAGGGAGCTAGTGCTTAAGGCGCTTACGGTATTGCTTAACGCTAGTTATAACGTTAGGCACTTTCTAAGACGGTTCTAATATACGGCTATTATCGTCCTACCGAAGCCTAGGAAGATAGCGGCCTAGCTTTAATAAGCCTAAGGGTAAAGACTAATCTCTCTCCTTAGTATAGTAGGGAAGATCCTTAAGGCCGTAGTCGAGAGGAGGATTATAAACGCGGCGGAGGCGTATAACCTCTTGCCTAAAGGGCAGATAGGGAATAGGACTAAAAGGTCTACTAAGACGGCGATACGATTTATAATAGAGCTCGTAAAGACGACGTAAGCCTAAAGAGGGGTAGCGTTATTTCTTTAACTCGACCTTAAGGGAGCTTTTAATAGGGTAGACTATATATATCTTATCGAGACCTTCCGCCTAAGGGGTTTTATAGGTTAGGTTATCGCGTAGGTTAAGAGCTTCCTTAAGGGGAGGACGGCCTAGCTTTACTTTAACGGCGCGCCGGCGGAGACCTAGGAAATACCTATAGGCGTGCCTTAAGGCTTACCCCTCTCCTTAATCCTCTTCCTCCTCTATATCGCGCTAATATATAATAACCTTAAGCCGGAGATAGGAGTTACTACCGTCGGCTTTACCGACGATATAAACCTCCTAGCTTACGGTAAGACCGTAGCCGCGACTATATAGCGTTTAAAGAGCGCTTAGAAGAAGTACGATAAGTAGGTAAGGGAGGTCGGCGCTAAGTTTAAGCCAGAGAAAAGCGAGCTTATCTACTTTACGAAGGCCTATAAGCTAATACCGACGAAGCTTTAGCTTAAGACGAATATAGTCCGGCTAGTTAAAGATAGGCGGTTCCTTAAGGTTTAGTTTAACTAAAAGCTGCGATAGAAAGCCTAAGTTATAAAGCTTAAGACGAAAATAAGCATATAGGCGCTAACCTTTACTAAGCTCGCGGCGTTTATATAAGGCATACGATTGCGAAGCGTAAGGACGGTCTACGCTAGCGTAGTTTAAAGCACGCTCGCCTATAGGGCGTTAACGTTCTATAAGCCTACGTTTAGAGGAAGGAAACCTACCGGCCTAATAAAAGCGCTTATAGTATATTAGTCGAGCTACCTATAGGTAATAGCTAAAGCGTTTAAAGCGACCTTAATCTAAAGCCTAAAGATATAGACGGTAGTCCCGCTACTCGACCTTTACCTTAACGACCGCCTTACGCGGTACGAAAAGCGCACTAAGGAGTTAGGCATAGCGGACTAAATCTAACGCACTTACGAGAAGCCGGCGAGAGTACTATCCTAACCCCGTCGGCCGACCTAACCGCCCGGCCGGCCGTACGACGCGTAGCTTTAAGACTAATGCCTTTAAGGCACTATAACTAAGGAGGCGGTCCTCCGCTATTAAGAGGCGCGTTAGAAGGAGGATCTTTAAGTAGTAGAGGCAAAGCGACTATAAAAAGCCCGGCAGCCGGCTAATATTAACCTTTACTTTAACCGGCCGAAGAAGGCGCTAAAGGTATATAATAGTTTATATAAGTATAAAAGCTCCGCGCTTATTTAAATCCGGACCGGGAAGATTAGTCTATAGGGGTTCTTATTCGACCGGAACGTTCCTAACGTCGATTCGCCGCTCTATCGGTGCGGGACCGCGCGTAAAACCGCGTTCTACCTCTTCCTCTAGTGCCTTGCCTTCGCTAACGCAAGGGCGGCTTTACTAAGAGGCATCCGATAGGAGAGCGACCTTAGGGCGGCGCTTAACCGCCCCGCCGCCGCTAAGCCGCTTATCCGGTAGTTCCTTAAGCACCGCCTACTATAGTAGTTCCGAGCCGCGACGGCCCTTATAGAGAAGATAGACCGCCGTAATACCGGCGGGGGGGAGCTTTAGGAGCAGGACGACGAGGCTCCCGACGTAGGCCCCTTTTAGCGTTTACATATATATATTAAGTATTACTATTTGGCCTAGTATAAATCTCTATTTAGCCTAGTGATATGTTTTTTCGTACCTACGTATACCCTTAAAAACGCTTAACCCCGCACGCCTAGCCGCGCCTATATAAATATAGTGCGTATATATAGCAAGCCGGGAACCGATTCTTTACGTACGAATACCCGGCTCTTTATTGCGTGTCTAGCTCCCTACTGCGTGTCCTCTACTACGTGCCCTCTACTGCGTGCTCTACTACGTGCTCTACTACGTGCTCTACTGCGTGCCCTACTACGTGCCCTCTACTACGTGCCCTCTACTGCGTGCCCTACTGCGTGCCCTCTACTGCGTGCCCTACTGCGTGCCCTATGCTACGTGCCCTCTACTATATGTCCGGCTCCTTAATGTATAATTCGTGCCCGGCTGCGTGCCTTACTGCGTGCCTAGCTCTCTGCCGCGTGCTCTACTACGTGCCTAGCTCTCTACTGCGTGCCTTACTGCGTGCCTTACTGCGTGCCCTACTGCGTGCCCTACTGCGTGCCCTACTGCGTGCCCTCTGCTGTGTGTGCGGCTCCTTAATGTATGCTTTGTGCCCGGCTCCCTGCTGCGTGCCTTGCTGCGTGCCCTGCTGCGTGCCCTGCTGCGTGCCCTGCTGCGTGCCCTCTGCTGTGTGTGCGGCTCCTTAATGTATGCTTTATGCCCGGCTCCCTGCTGCGTGCTCGGCTGCGTGTTCTGCTGCGTGCTCTGCTGCGTGCCCTGCTACGTGCCCTGCTGCGTGCCCTCTGCTGTGTGTGCGGCTCCTTAATGTATGCTTTATGCCCGGCTCCCTGCTGCGTGCTCGGCTGCGTGTTCTGCTGCGTGCTCTGCTGCGTGCCCTGCTGCGTGCCCTGCTGCGTGCCCTGCTGCGTGCCCTGCTGCGTGCCCTGCTGCGTGCCCTGCTGCGTGCCCTGCTGCGTGCCCTCTGCTGTGTGTGCGGCTCCTTGATGTATGCTTTATGCCCGGCTCCCTGCTGCGTGCTCGGCTGGGTGTTCTGCTGCGTGCTCTGCTGCGTGCCCTACTGCGTGCCCTGCTGCGTGCCCTGCTGCGTGCCCTGCTGCGTGCCCTGCTGCGTGCCCTGCTGCGTGCCCTGCTGCGTGCCCTGCTGCGTGCCCTGCTGCGTGCCCTGCTGCGTGCCCTGCTGCGTGCCCTGCTGCGTGCCCTGCTGCGTGCCCTACTGCGTGCTTGACGATGCGATTTATCGATGCGATTTAACGATGCGATTTAACGATGCGATGCGACGATGCGACGATGCGAAGAATTAGCCTACAGCCTGCCAGGCATACGCACTGTAATTAAGTAGGCGCGGCTAGTCGTAGGGGGTATAGGCGTTTTTCGGGTATACGCAAAGTGTCACTAGGCTAAATAGAGATTTATACTAGGCCAAATAGTAATACTCTATATATTTATATATTCGATTATACGCTTACTAAGATTTATTTTTCTGCGTTCCGACCCGCTAGGCGGGGCCCCGGCCCGCGCCCTATCGCCCGCCTGCCGTCTACGCGCCGGCTTTACTAAGTTAGACTGTCCGCCCGACCCCGACGCCCCCGGGCCTGCCCGGGCGGGGTAACCTTTATTAACCACTAGACCGGCGGCAGTAACTAAACTTAATTAACCGCCGCGAATATAGGCCGCATCCGGCCCGACGCCGAGATAGATAGACGTTATATAGGTTTTCCCCTAGGTCTCTTAGTTTTTCCTATGCTAGCTAAATATAGGGGCACTAGGCCCGTTAGGGCAGCTAGAGTACTTTAATAATAATAATCTAGCTTTCCTCTATATACCCTTTAGTTTTTCCCTATATATAGGTTTATTAAACGGACTAATAAAATATAGTAGAGTTTTTAATTCTTTCTTTATAAAATAGTAGAGTTGTTTTTCTTTATATAAAAGCTTTTTCCTAGAAAAAGGGTTTTAAAGAGTTTTTATAGTTCCTAGTTAGTTATAAACGGACATATATAAAGCGCACTTCTTTATAAAACGAGTACCCTTTAAGAGAGGCTATAAGGGAGTAGATATCTCCTAATTGGTTTATCCTACTAATACATAAAGATATGCATTAGAACCGCCTTGCATTATCGCATATAACGCAAGTCATCCGGTCGTATTAGCACCCTAGATAGCTGAGATACCGAAGCCCGAAGTACGTAGTATAAGTAGAGATAGAGGTATATAAGTTATAACTTATGACTTAGTCAACTAGCGTTATCCACGTTACCTCGTATTACTCGCGCATTTAATTATACAATAACTAAGCTACTAAATAGAGAGAGACCACTCATACTATACAGACAAATAATAGCGCTTTCTATAACTACATCTAGTTAAGTTATATGTACCTTTATGCGTGTGGAATTAGCTATATAAAGGGACCTTAGTCCGCCTTTAGATAGACCTTTACTAAGCAATTTAACAACACTTTTCTCTCTCATTTCTATATCAATCTTAACACTCCTTACACTTCCGTAATCCTCTGCCTCTAAGCTTCCCTTTAGGCTCTTATTTAACCCTCTTCCTCCCTTATATAACTAGATTAGTCCGATACTAGCAGTTCTTCTTTAACGGCTGTAAACACTATACTAACGGACTAATCGAACGCAACGAAAAAGCAGCAAGCAGCCTAGCGCGATAAGCAAGGAAAGGAGCATTCTAGAGAGCCGAATCGAGGGCTATCCTCTAGGCGTTACCGGGGCGGAATAAAGCGTCTATTTAGGCCGGAGTAGAACGTTTGTTCGGGCCGGAATAGACCTTAGTTAGGTCCTTATAGGCCCTTAATTCGGCAATAACCGCGAATAGAAATCAACGGAAAATACGCATTAAGCTAGGAAGTGCCTAATAAATATAAATAATAAGTATAAATTGCAATTAGCGACCGAGGAATAATCGTGCGGAAAATAACGAGCAATTGGTAGGAAATACGAACAATGAATAAGATAATGCAATAAAGCGGGAAAAGGGGAATAACGCTAGGAAAAGGGCGAATAACGCGTGGAAAAAGGCGACTAAACTTTAGAAATAGCAAAGAATAATACACGGAAATTCCATACGGAATAAATAGGCGATAAACGGCGTAATACGCGAAGGAATAGGGCATTAAAGAAACGGGCGAAGTAACGAGCAACGAGAATACATAAAGGAACGGCTAAGTAGAGGGCTAGAGGGGCCGGAAGGGGCATTAGGCAGGGGAGTAGCAATAGGTAAAGGAATCCCTCGAGAGCTTTTCTTCTACTAGGCTTATAAGGCTAATAGTGCGGAAGCTCGCGAGGCTAGCTAGCTACGCGCAACGAGGGGTGCGTTGCTAAACCTCGGAAGAATAACGTATAAAAGCGAAGGCGGCGTCTGCCGGGACGAACGTACCTAATAGGGAGCCTACCGGGTGACTAGTAGGGAGGAAGCCTATATAGGCTTCTGGTAAGAGTCTTATACGTTATGGTCCTATAAGAGGGTGCGCTAGATAGTAGGCTAGGGATAGGCGGACGAGTGTCCTTTGCCTTAAAGGGGAGGGTGCCGTTTATCCTATTGTTTATCCTATCGGGCAACGGGCTAAGAGGAAGCTTATATATGCTTTTAGTAGTTATATCCTTTAGCGAGGTAATAGAAGAGTACGCCTTAGGAGTCGAAGTAGGAAAAATTATGCTAGCAATTAGCCTATTTAAGGGCATGCTAGGCTTAGGGCATAACGGTCTAGAAGGAAGTCTATATGCGCTTTATATAGTAATATCCTTCGCTAATGTGGCGAAAGAGTGCGCTATAAGACTAGAAGGGCGCTTTACATTAACGGCATTTGCTTGCCTTTAGGGTATGCTAAAAAGTGCGCTATTAAGGAAGCTGCTATAGGACCTATAGCTTTATAGGTTGCGAATAGCTTAGCGAGCTGCTGCGAGAGCTAATAGGAGAGCAGCTTAATAACTGCTTTAAGGGCCGAAAGAGCAGTCTAAAGAGCTACTACGAGAGAGCAGTCTAAAGAGCTACTACGAGAGGTATTAAGGGAGACGCTTCGGGGGTTAAAGGAGTAGTCCGAAGAGCTACTACGAGAGCTTAAAGCGGGCGAAGCGGGGAGCCGGCTTAGAACGGGGAGTCGGCTTAAAAAAGAGAGCCGGCTTAAAGCAGCTATTATAGTACTACATCACATAATATAGTACATAGTGACATACCACGTGACATATAGTCCTATATATAAACGAGCTCTTAGCCTATATAGTTCTTCTCCTCTTTATAGAATAATAAGGTTAATTAGCTATTACCTAGTGCCGTAATAGTTTATTCTATCTCCTATTACGCCCCGTCGCGATCCCTAGCTTTACAAACATAGTCCTAGTAGCTCTATTACCTCGTCCCCTTAGTCGTCGCGACCCGAGCGTAACCCCTAAGAAATTATTCCCCTAAGCCCTTAAGCCCCTAAGAATTTTTCCCTAGCCTATAGAAACTTTGATAGCCTATAAAAAACCTTTTATAGTCCCCGATAATACCCTAGACTAAATACTCCTCCTTCTTCCTTATAATAGATATACCTATAGCCTCTAACGCTACGGGCGACGGTCTAAAGGCCTTTGCTAAAGAGTTTATTAGTGAATTTCCTTAGATTGCTTAAGCGATTAAGAGTTTCGATAACGTAGTCCTATTCGCTAACGCGTAGGAGACTTAGGAAAACCTTTAGAGCCTTAATACCCGATATATTCTTATATATATCGAGGAGAGTCTTCGATCCCTTCGCGTAGCGGAGGCCTCTTAGGTTAACCGAAATGCTAGGTTAAAGGAACGTCTAACTACACGAGATTAGCTCTTAGCCACGAAGGATTAGGTTTTAGCTATAAGGGAGTAACTTCTTAAGGCTAAAGACCTAACGATCTTAACTATAAAGATATTATAGTCTTAGACGATAACCCTAATATAGTCGTTAGGAAAACGGAAGACGGTAGACCCTTAGATCTTTACTAAAAAGGGGTCTACCTCCGACTATTAACGTAAGTATAAGGCCTAGGAACTTAAGATATAGGGTATCTTCCTCCGCGATAGTATATAGTTCGACTTAGACAGCGCCCGCCTCCTTTACATTAGCGATAGGCTTAGTAAACGGGTCTACGATTTTATTAAAGATAGAATAGCTACTATTATAGCTAACCTATCCGAGAGGGAGAAGTAGGAATAGCCTACTACGACGACGCTTCTCGTAGCTTTAAGTAGCTAGTATAAGGTTCTAGACTTAACGTAAGCCGCTAAGAATATTCTCGATAAGTTCCCTTAAGGCGATAAGAACTATTAGATCTAAAAGGCAGACCTTAACGCCTATATGCGTAAGGTAAGGAAGATAAAGGAATAGTAAGTCGACCTCCTCTAGAAGTTTATCTTAAAGGATATAAGCGATCTCGTTAAGAATATATAGACTAAGATCCCTAATACTAACTACGAGAAGTAGTTAGCGTAGATAGATATCTTTATAAAGAATCTCGCTAACTATGCTTATCGTTAGAAGCTCGAGAAGAAAGCCGCCTCCTATTCGTAGTTCCCGCCGACGCCTACACTTGCCCTTACCCTAACCGCCTTAGCGTAACTCTTATATAGTAACCCTATAGACCTCGACCGACTTTCCGATACTAAACGATAATTTAAGATCGATAATAAACTCTATATAGCTTACGGAGAGCTTAGACACTAGAAGGAGGCTTACGACCTAGCTAAGAGAGCTAATCCGCTCTTAATGCCCCCCCGTTAGGGTAGTCCCTAGTTTTAAGGTCGGGGCGCCCCCTCCCCCGGCTTTAGCCGAGGATCTTAGGGCACCCGCGGCGGCGGGTATAGCCGGGGCTAGCTCGTTTATACGGCCGACTATAAATAAGGCCGTATCCTTAGGGAAAAGGATACGGATTTATAAGGCGAGCGACCGGCGCTAAGGCTACTGCTAAAAGATATACCCCTAGAGTAAGTCGCTCCTAAGGGTTATATATAAGGGAGGATAAGAGGATTAGGTCGTTACTCTTAGATAGAATAGATCTTCGGATTAATTTATTAAATAGTAATAAAAAGTTAATCCTTCTCTATACTCGTCTCTCCTCTACGCGTAACCCTTAGTCCCCTTACTACGTTAATACGTTATCCCTCGTAGATTCTAGCTATACTGCCGCGGCGTTCGCCGACCTTTACGCTATCGTACGGAAATATAATATTACTATAAAGAAGCTCCTTAAACCTTAACCACTTTAACTAGCCGACGACGTGCCTTTAACATAGATAATAGACTATTTTATAGCCTAAATAACTATTAGTAAGTATATAAAACTTATACTCTTTTTCGTTATAAATCTATTACCCTTTACCCCGATTATTATAGGCATCCCTTAGCTTTAGGAATATAAACTAACTATACTTTAGAAATCTCTCTAAGTCCGCTTCGACTCCTTTTACTATATAAGATACTATATGCCTTTAAGCATAATAGCCGAGGATAGGATAGCTTATAGGACTCCCGTTACTCTTACGCCCGGAGGGCACTAATTACGTCGGAAGGTATATTTTTCTAACGTCGTAGAGATTTAGACTACCTTAACGTTTACTTTAAAATAAAGGGTCCTTATAACGGTAGAAGATATACCGGAAACTCTTTTTCGGCAAGAAGAGATTAATATCCTAAAAGGCTAAACTATCCTATTAGGAAGTTATATACCTATAGACTTATCTACTAAAGAATATCTACCTAAGTAAGCCTTATACCCTTTAAACCTCGGCTAACTAATTCGATATCCTTTATATAAGATATAGCTATTCGCTTAGGAAACCGCTCGCTTAATATCCTTAATTAGCCCTCCGAACTCCCTTAAGACCCGAGCCTTTAAGGCCACTCCGTCGTAGACTACTTTAGTAGCTCGCCTACTCTTTATTCGTCTTACCGCCAGCCGTCGCTATATTCCCGCCCGATAGGGCTAGACGAGACGCCCCCGCCGGCGTATACGATAGGAAGATTAAATCCCCTTAGATATAAACAATATCTACTACGTACGCGTAGTTAACTTTATTTAATTCTATAAATAGGATAGTATTTAGGCGATATAAATTAGTATATCTAAATTAGCTAAGCTAGTCGAGGAGGGAGAAAATCTACGACTCCTTAACGAACTCTTAGTAGGCCTAGTTTAGGTCTTAGAACTATCTAAAACCTCTTTCTAACGCGTCGTCGCTAAGGACTATATAATAGAGGTAGCTTAAGCCGCTTTCCCCGATAGTTTTTATAACTTCCTTTAGACGAACCTCCGGGATATAGCTAATTCCGAATCTCTATTCCGGAGGGTTAATAAGGCCGATATAGAAAAATTCCTTTAAGTAAAGCCGGAAGTTATAGAGGCAGATATCCTAAAGAAACTCCTAAAAGAGTTCTAAGATAAGCTTCCTTATTTCCTTTTAAAGAATATAAATAAGCTTCCCTTATACCGCCCTTAGGATTATAAGATCGAACTTATACCTAGTAAATAAGCTCTATACTATAGAAATCGGCCTATATTACCCGTAGAACTCCGCTATATTAAGAAGTAGATTAACGATATACTTAATAAAGGCTTTATTTAAGAGTATTTTTCTTTAGCCGCGGTACTACTAATCCTCGCTTATAAGCCGGGCGGTAGTATCCGCATCTATTATAACTACCGAGGTTTAAATTAGGTTATAGTTAAGAATTAATATCCTTTGCCTTTAATCCGCGAAACGCTAGATTCTCTCTACGACGCTAAGTTTTATATAAAGCTAGACGTAATTGCTACGTTTAACCGTATTCGAATCGCTAAGGGTAATAAATAGCTTATAGCGTTTATTATACGCTTCGGACTATTCGAGATGCTAGTTACCCCTTTCGGCCTTTATAACGCACCGTCGACCTTCTAGAACTATATTAATCACATGCTTTATAATGCCCTTAATAACATCTATATAGTATATCTTAATAACGTACTAGTCTTTTTAAAGACTAAGCCAGAATATAAGAACTACGTGTAAATAGTTATCTAACGCTTAGGCAACGTAAGGCTTTAAATCGATATCGGGAAGTTAGAGTTTTATATAATAAAGACTAAGTACCTTAGGCTAATTATTTTAATATCTAGTATAAGTATAGACCCCGAGAAGGTGTATATAATCACGGCTTAAAATACCCTAACTATCGCATCGGAACGTGCCTATAAGGAGGTGTTAGATATAGCTCTATACTAGTGTAGGTCA
Source organism: Ophiocordyceps sinensis (assembly GCA_012934285.1). Classification (NCBI taxonomy): domain Eukaryota; kingdom Fungi; phylum Ascomycota; class Sordariomycetes; order Hypocreales; family Ophiocordycipitaceae; genus Ophiocordyceps; species Ophiocordyceps sinensis. Next base: position 8,633,000 of record JAAVMX010000004.1, on the reverse strand, counting down.
CGTGTCCGCTTGCGCACCTATTTAAGGTGCCTTATAAGACAGCTAGCCTGCGACTATACATCGCAATATTAGACATTTTTCTCTTATCAATTAGTGCCCCTTTTCGTAACCTTAAGTGCACCTATTGACTACTCCTCGCGCCTACGGGTGCGGGCCCTTATAGGTAGATGCAATAGTTATAAGCCTAGTATGCGAACTAGCGCAAATTGCTACTATAGACGACGATCTAGACAAACGACGCATCTTCCTATAAGGAGCCTATCCTTAAAGATTTTAACGGCCCTACGAAGTCTTAGAATCACGGCCTAAGCCCTCCCGGCATCGCCCCTACGGATAGACCGAGTAGGGTAGTTTTAAGGCTAATACGTTATGTAAAGGGCCTATGCCGGGGCACACTCGGAGCATAATCTATCTAAGGGTTATTACTAAGAAAGCGTGTAAGGTTCTTAAGAAAGCGTGTAAGGCACTTAATCGACTGCATAAGCCTTTAATCGGTTGCTTAGTAAGGCATCGATATCGACGCCGCGATCGAGCCTTAAACTAGAAAGGTAACTTATAATACGGCTATCGATACCGTTATTAATAGGTGTTTAAGGGAGGCATTACTATACGGCTATATCCTTTATTATCCTAGCCGTCGTATATACTTTACTATTAACGTTATGCGACGTTAGGGGCTATACGGGGCATTAACCTAAGCCTAGACTATAGGGATGCAATAGGCTATTACGTCTGTAACGAGCCTGTTATATAACCCCCTTAGCTAAGAACGGTAGGTAGGTATTCCGTTGTATTATAACTACGGTTAGTGCGGGCTAGGGGCCCTGTTTAAGAGGCTCCGGTACCTATATATACCTCCGTTAGTCCTATAGTTAGGTAGCTGCATGCATCTTTATGTCTACGAGTTTAGACCTCCTTTCTTTACTCTTCTGCTATAATATTTATGTAGCTGATTTCCTGTATTTAAGAGTTATAAGCCCGGCCGTATAAGCTAGGTCTCTTTCGCTTAAATAACGCTAAATTAAAGCTATCGACATCGCATTTTTTACACCGCATTAGGCTCTAACCTTAGTGTTATTACGAAGAGCTAGCTTTAAAGAAGGATTAAGACGAAAAAACAATATATAGTCATCCCTCGTGACGATAAGGTAAAAAGAACGACTATAGCGATATCTACATCCGGAGAGGTAAGTATCGTAACGCTTAAGGAAAGCCTTAATTAGACCCCCTAGATTTAGGCTATTAAGGGCTAGGCGAAGATCTACTACATCTAGGAATATATCGACCTAGTAGGATCCGAAGAGCTTAAGAAGCCCGTTAAGATTAGCTAGGAAGAGTTTAAACGCATCCTTAGGGAACGACCTTAAAGAGGGGCCCTTACGGACGTTAAGTTTAATAATAGGGCTACTAACTATAACAATCGGCTTAATAATGCGACGATAGAGTTCCGTTTTAAGCAAGATAGCTATAACTCAGCCGTTAGCCTATTTAAGACCCGGGAAAAGGCTATAATTCGCATCGAAGAGCTAATTAGTAAGTCAATTAGTAAGGCTCTTAAGGGAGAGACCCTCGTATAGACCTCTCCTTAAAGTAGGATTTAGGAACTTAAATAGAAGGTCCTGCCCTTAGAGGAGGAGGAAAAGACCCCTCGTAGATAACCGGTACTACTAAATTATCGGCAAAAGGGGGAATTAGGACTAGAAGGCGTAGGCCGATTAACTTAATTAAGTGATTATCGACTCTAGGGACCTAAAAGTCACGACTTTAAATAACATTAAGATCCGATAAGATTTTCTTCGGGCTATAGAGGAATTCGACCTTAGTTAGGCCTCGAACGAGAGATTAAATAATGCCTTCTGTAAACGACTTAAGGGCGTCGTTAGATTAACTCTAAACCCCCTAAGTAACATTATCGCGGAATTTAAACGTAAGGTAACCCTTCGAAAGAAATCCAAACCTTAGGTCAACTAGAACTCTCTAGCACCGAACAAAGAGTTAGGGTAGTCGCTATGCCTATATAACACTTACCGGACTAACAATAAGGAGAATTAGTAGGAAGGCTGATTCTTATTCCGTGCGATATTTAAAAAGGATCCCCCTAAGGGATAGGAACCGAAAGACGGATTAAGGGCTAAGATCAATAAGTGGCTTTAGGACTACCCGGAAGGTAAAAAGAAGGCAATAGCTTAAAAGCTATCCGGATCGGGTAAGTTAGACGAAACGATTATAGTCCCGAATAGCGGCAACGGCAATAAGCAGGCGAATATAGTTTCTCGCATTAACACGATATTAGAAGTTAACCTTACCTATGTTAAGGATAAACCTCTTGGAGATAAGGTTATCTACGATTTAGGGGCGAGTGTATATATATTTAATAATATTAGGTAGTTTAATAAGAAGACGTTTATCTAAGGGTCGTAAGAAGAGGTCCGCGCTAGTAAAACCGCACTTATAGTCTAGGGGGTAGGATCCGCAGTTATCCTACTATTAAAGAGCAAGAAGCTCCTACTCGAAAACAGCTACTACATCCCTAAGATGCAGATAAGCGTCTTTTCCGTTAGACAAAGGATTAAGGCTTAGGTTTATTAGAACTAGCACGATAACACGCTATTCTATAAGCCGACGGGTGAGCAGCTTACTTAGCTTAAGGAATTCGAGGACTAATACGTTATTGCGAGCTTGCCGGATACCTAAGGAACTGTTTTTGCGATAAGTCGACGACCTAAGCCACCTTCGAAAAAGGATATCGCGGACCTTTAGCATAGGCGCCTAGGGCACCTAGGACCGGAGGCTATAGGGCTGCTAGTTGATAAATCCGTAGGCACGAAGCTTTATAGACCGGCAACCTATAAATGCGAGGTATATACAATAGGTAAAGCGAAACGATAAGTTTCCCGGGACCTACCGACGTTAAGGCCATAAGGAGCAGGGGTTTAATTTAGCTTTAATCTCTATACTAGCCCGGAAGTAAGTGCCGCGGGATTTAAATACTACGCCTTATTTACCTATATAACAACTAGCATAAGGTTCTTCCACGCTATTAAGCAGAAGACCGAGGTCCGGGACGTCTTTAAGAAGCTAATTACGAAGCTCGCTACGCGCTACGGGATTTAAATAATTATCTTAGTCACTAACGGAGAGAAGGCCTTAATCACTAAGGAGATTAAGCAGTATACGGATAGACTTAGCCTATAGCTCTTTGTGTTAGCCCCTTTAACGCCGACTTAGAATAGTTATACAGAGCGATTAAGGGCTATTGTTAAGGAAAGGGCTAGACTAATAAGTCTTAACTTATAAATCCCTAATACCCTCTAGACCGAGACCTACCGAACGGCCGTCTACCTACTAAACCTAACGCCCTTCACAAAGGTCGATAAGACAAGAAGGAGTCCCTATAAGCGATAGTAGCAGTATATAAGGGACTATAACCCCTTATATAGCTATATTAAGGAGATCCGACTAATAATCACGCATTTACGCGTGTATAGATATATAGTATACCTAATAACAACGGATGCCCTTAAATACATTAAATCTCATAAGTCCCTCTCGTAGACCGCGTAAAGGGCATACATTAGATATCTAGTTAGGTATAAGTCTACTAACTAGTTCGTTATTTAGGTCCCTTCCCTAGGATAAACGAAGCTTTTAACCTCTTCGAATGTTTAATTTAATAAGGATGTTATATACGATCTAAGGAGGGAAGAAGGTGCGTAAGCTCTATACACCTATACTTATAATATCTTCCGATAGATAAACGCAATTAATATGCCCGAAGATAATAAGGGCGATAAAGAAAGGGCCTACGAGTACCCTTAGACCGATAAGACTACTAGACTACGATATACGGCGGCTGAATCTATGCTAGTATTTAATTATAGGAGGTAGAATAAAAGGGTAATACCCCCGACGATAGAGGGTCTATACGTCTCGCCTCCTTAGACCGGCAAGGTAGTCTCCTTCGATGCCGCGATACTACCTAATCTTAGGGGTAGGAATCCCGCGATACCGGAACTAGTGATACTAGAGCCTATAGGGGGGGCAATTAGCCTTAGGACGCCTCTTTTAGAAGTTTCGGGGGTGCCTCCTCCTCTAGGGGGTGAATTAATAGCCGAAACGGCTAGACTTAACCTCGAAGGCCGACCTCGGATAGAGGAGCTTTCGGATACGGAAGAAGACGTGCCGGCTTCGTCGAAGCCGTTACGTAAGGAGCGGGATACGTCTTAGGGTATAAACCCTAGCAATATTATTAACGGGAAGAGAAAGAGGACTTAAAGGACCCCGTTTATTAATAATGTTATTGCGAGGGCTTTAACCTATAGACTATACATCGAGGATATGCATCCTATACCTACCTCCTATAAGATAGCGATAGCCTCCCCTTATAAGACCTAGTGGCTTAGAGGAATAACCTACGAAATTAAGGATTAAGAGAGACTTCTAACCTAAGTTAAGACCCTAAAATCTAAGGCTAAGAAGAAGGGAGAACCCCTAATTCCGATAAGATAGGTCTACGCCTATAAATGCAATCTATAGGGATATACAGTTCGGTTTAAAGCCCGTCTAGTTATTCGAGGAGATCGCTAACCGGAGGATAACGAGGATACGTATACGGCGACCCTTCGAGCGAGGACCTTTAGGCTGCTAATAGCCCTACTATATCTCGAGGATATAAAGTCCGCGTAGTATAACATTAAGACGGCTTTTTTAAATACAATACTGCGATTTATAGTCTACTATTAGCTTCCACCCGGATATACGGAACTAGGCTTATGCATACGGCTTCTACGAGGGCTATACGGCCTAAGAATCTCCCCGAAACTCTAGTATAAGGATCTTACCGGTTTTTTTTAAGTCTTTAGGCGCGAAAACCCTAATTAAGGACGCCTATGTAATAGTCTATAAGGAAGTGATTATCTTCTTCTTCGTAGACGACATCGCGATAATATATCCGAAAGAGCGGAAGGATAACTAGCTTAAACTCTATAAGGCCCTTATAGCGAAATATATAGTTAACTTTATAGGGGAACTACGTTAGTTCTTAGGGATTAAGATAATCCGGGATAGACCTAATAGGAAGTTATAGCTTTCTTAGGCATCTTATATCTCTAAGATAGCGAAGAAAAAAATTCATATAGACGACGATTCGGGCTTTAGCGCGCTTAAGATCCCCCTAACGATAGATAAGCTAATTCCCTACGAGGAAAAGGCGAGTAACGAAGAGGTTTATTACTTTCTTTCTTTAGTAGGCATAATCCTACATCCGGCGATTTACACTAAGGCGGACGTAGCGTTCCCGGCGGTACGGCCAGCCTAGTTTAGCTATAACCCGGGTCTACGATATCTTCGAGAGGCAAAGAGGTGCCTAGCGTACTTATATACTACGCGGGACCGTTGCATGTATTTTAAATCGACTAACGAGATAAGGAGGTTTCTCTATGCGTTAGACTCCTTGTTCGCGGACGACCCTACGTCGAGAGAGTTATTATAGGGGTATATATTCTTATTTCTCGGCGGGCCCGTAGATTAAAAAGCAACTAAGCAGGCTACTATTACGACCTCGTCTACCGAAGCGAGCTCCTAGCTTTATTTAAAACCGCGAAAGAGTAGATGCAATTTGCTCGACTTATTAAGGAGCTTAGGATTTAGGTTAAAGGCACCGCGGAGCTATAGTATAACAACCTCTAAACGATTAGGCTATTGACCGAGCTAAGTGCCCGGCTTAAGACGAATTTAAAGCATATCGATATCTATCGACATTGGCTTCGTTAGGAGGTGCAAGAGGAACGGCTTTAGGTTAAATAGATTAAGTCTACCGAGAACCCGGCGGACGGTATAACTAAGGCCCTCTCTTTGCAGAAGCACGAAGACTTTATAAGGCAGCTCGGCATAAGGGACCGCCCCGAGGACCCGGATGGGAAGGACTAGGACGGCGCGGATAAGGCCCTCTAGGGTGTGTTTTTATAGTTTATGCGAATTTAGCCTCCTATCTAACATTAGGGGTAGTATAATAGATTTAGGCCGTTCCGACTAATTTAAACGAGCTATTCTATTTAATTATTATATTGTCTTTACGTTACTATAGTCTCTATAAGGACTATAGCAAGGGGGTATATTAACGTTATGCGACGTTAGGGGCTATACGGGGCATTAACACAAGCCTAGACTATAGGGATGCAATAGGCTATTACGTCCCTAACGAGCCTATTATATAACCCCCTTAGCTAAGGACGGTAGGTAGGTATTCCGTTGTATTATAACTGCGGTTAGTATAGGCTAGGGGCCCTGTTTAAAAGGCTCCGGTACCTATATATACCTCCGTTAGTCCTATAGTTAGGTAGCTGCATGCATTTTTATGTCTACGAGTTTAGACCTCCTTTCTTTACTCTTCTGCTATGATATTTATACAGCTGATTTCCTGTATTTAAGATTTACCTATAAATACTTACAAATAGGTCCTTAGATCCCTTTATAAAGGATTATATAACAACCGCTTTGTCCTACTTAATAATATTATTGACTTTAACTTAAACACTAAATAACTATTTAATTATAACTAATACTGCTAATACCACTAAGTCTAAGGTAACTTACTCTAACTACGTTAAAGCATTAGGCTATATAGTTCTCGACCTTCCGCCGTATAGCGAAGGGCGTAGAGGTTTAGAAGTATGTTAATACTAAAGGCATCGCCGCTAAAGAGGTCCTTTAGCTGCTTCCGCCGACTAAGGTAACTAAGGAAAAAGAAATTGTAAGGCTAAACACCCTTACCCTTAGGAACCCTATCACAGGCCTTACTCTAGCTTAGTACTAGAGCTTTAAAATTAAGGGTTATAACTATAAGGAAGACTACGCTAAATACCTCTAGGATAAGTAAGCTATCGCTAACCTTTCGACTTAGGTCTATAAGACCGTTGACTAGTCCTATATCGCGTACTTCCCGGAAAGCCTAGACTTTTAAGGCATCGTTAATTATCTGCGTGATCTCCTCGGAGTTATAGACTTTATTCGAGTCGGCCTTGCCTATATTAACTATCGCAATGCCTTAGAGACTAATTAGAGGATAAGCCCTATAGCTTAGTACCTTTAGTAGGAGCTTACGTATCTTAAGGCGGTGACTATAAAGATCTCTAATATTAACGGGGAATAGGCTATCGTCGACTTCCTTAAAGCGGTGATAGCAATAGACGAGCTATAGGGTCGTTAAATGCTAGGAAAGCTGCGTAAGCAGTAGCTTGCTAGGATAGTCAATATAACACTTAAGGCTATAAGTCGCTAATTTAACTAGGCTTGTTACGATCGCGCGATAATCTACGCGAAGCCTTTAGGACCTTAAGGGGCTTTTAAGGCATAAGCCTAATTGCTAGCCGTAGCCTCTAATACGCCGACGATAGTATCTCGTTAGGGCTTTAACTACGCCTGCGGAATTAAGAAGGCTCGCTATCCTTAGAAGCCGATAGACTGCACGGCTTTCTATAAGGCAGTTAATAAGGTCTCCTATAAGCCGGAGCTAAAGGAGAACTTAGCCTAAATTAAGAAGTGCGAAGAGGCTAAGAACTAGCCTCGTTAAAAGCAAACCGTCGAAGCTATTAGGGGTATAAAAGGCTAGAACGCACCTCCCGGCGCGCCGAACTAGGGCAAGTCCGCTTAGGGATTATACGCATATATAATTATCGACCTTAAGTTTTCCGCATAGAACAACGATGCCCCGGATGCGGCCTTTAGTGCGTAAGGGTAGGGACTACACCCGCTATATAACTTAACCTTATTTAACAACTGCGCTAACACGTATATTGTTAATAAACTCAATCTTCTAGGGGGTAAAATCGTCGCCGCCGTAGAAGATAATGTTATGCTAGTAGGTGATACGGCCCTTACGGTTGTGTATCGAGGAACCCGAACTATAAAGAACCTTCTTTATGGCCCGGATAGTCTTAATATAAGGGATCTAGTGTTAAAAGACACCGCCTTCGTCCCTAGCTTTTATACGAATATTATTAGCGTAGAGAGGCTTATAAAGGGAGGCTTATAAATTTACGGAGCCGACTATACGGTCTAGTGCGGCTCGGTTAGGGATAATAATATAGTGATAAACCTAGAGCTAAAGTATGGCCTAACGGTAGCTTAATTAAAGCCGGTTGAATTTTATTTTATAGTGCCCCTTTTTAACGAAGGAGAATAATGCACTTTTGCCGCGATATAAGAAGGGTTTTCGCAGTACCTTAGGGGCCGCGTTGCATTATCCTAAGTTCTACTTCGGCTTAGGGTTAATACTATAGAACTATAGTACCTTTGATTAAGGCACGTAAGCCCTCGAGTACTAGAATAACTTATATACTAAGCTCGAGGGGTTCGAATTTACGGACTATTATCGGTTAAATGCGTAGGCTGCGTATAAGGAAAAGCCGACTAAATGATCTTACGCCGCGAGCCCGTTAGCCGTTTAACGCAGCCTTTTTTCCGTATATTCTTCGATATCTTCGAATTTAAGCGAGGCTATAACGGCTATTAATATATCCTTTTAATTCCCGACGAATATAGCGCAATAATATTCTTATAGAGCATTAGCCGTAAGATAGATACGCCGTTCCTAATTAGGAACTTCGAGGGTCTAGTCCGCCGCTATATAAGCGCAGCGATTTATAAGATTAAGATAGATAACGAGAGGTCTTTAGTAAATCTTCCGAACTAGGTGGCTTTAAAATTTTAAGACTAGGCAGTAAGGGAAGGCATTAAGATTAAGCTTCTACTAGCTTATATAAAAGAGCCTATAGGGGGAGCCGAACGACCTTAGGGAATTATATAATTAAGACTCCGCTACGCTATAGGAAAGCTGTCTTAGAACCTATAGCCTAAAGCATATTAGGCATTAGTGAGAATATATAACATCCTTCCTAAGGCCTATAACTAGTGGAAATCGCCGAAAGAGACCCTTAATAGGTGGTTTAACCGGCATCTTCGCTAGTATAGTAAGTTAGGCGTTATAGCTAATAGCGAGAAGGACTTCCGCCTATTATAGAGCGGTCTTTACGCCTACGGCTGCCGAGCCTACCCTCTTTATATTAACTTAAAGGCTAACCTAAATAAGAAGGCTTTTAAAACACACCCTAAAGCGTATATTAGCTACCTCGTAGGTTATTAAGCGAGGAACCTATTCCGCATCTAGGTGCCTTAACTTAGCAAAGTAATTATTACCCGAGATATAACGTTTAACGAGAACTGTTTTTTCGACCTAAATATAGAGGACCTATAGTTTCCTATCTAAGAATATAAGCCTATCGTAAGATTAATTAATCTTCTTCTTAAACGCGACTAGAACGCTCTACTCGAGGATTTCCTATAGGACTTTAACGAATATATCTTAGGAATTAAACCTACTGTTTCTACATCGGCAGAAGAGTTCGATATCGCATAAGAAAACGACGCCGGTAAGGCTCTAGAAATAGATGCTTCTCTAATAATATTATTATTACCTAATAAACCGGCGAAGTTACTATTAGCGACACCTACTCCTCCCGAAGCATATCTTACACTGTTATAGACGCCTAACCCGACGGGGCAATAGGGTCTAGAGGCACCGGTAAGCACTTAGGATTACGAGGCCGTACTATTCCTCGTATATCCTACGCCTAAAGAGCTAGAGGAATTGCCGGAACCCTAGCCCCGGTAATACTTATTAACTCTAGACCGGAAGACTACTAAAGCTTCGCAGCCGCCCGATAGCGAGGATAAGGAAGGCTAGTAAGGATCGCGAGTCTTGCTAAGATAGGGCACCGCCTAAGACGACGTAAGTATACCCTTAATAGAATAAGGTAATATATCCGTAGGCATAGAGCCTAAAAGGACAAAAGCGCCTTTTAAAGCGTAATTAAGGACGCTTACGATAGCGCCTTTAGAAGCGCTTATAAAGGCGCCTTTAGACGCACTATTAATATAATCGAGAACTCGCCGGACTTAAAGAACGCAATAAGCGCTTTATAGCACCGAAGCTATACGACGAAGCTCTTAAATAAGACGGCTAAGATAATAGAGTAATAGTGTTTCTAGTGTTTTTAGTATTTTTAGCACTCTCCTTCCCGAGGCTTACTATCTAAAGGGAGACCTTACGACTTTTCATTTAGTGTTTATAGCAGCTATTTAGCAAACATTATACCGTAACTATCGTAACGACGTCGTCCGCTTGCTAAGATGATACTAGGATCTTAATAAACACCCGCACGGGAAGGAGTTTAAAGAGGGATGTAGAAAGGAGCTTCGAGACCTCCTTAGACGAGGCACCTAGCGAGTTCTAAGCAGAGAGCGCGCTAGAGGCACGCTGATTCCCCTTAAATAGGTCTTTCTCTATAAATTCGATATAGATAGATACCTAATTCAGTGTAAAGCCCGCATCTGCGTGCGCGGAGACCTCTAAAGGGATTAAGGCGAAGACACTTACGCCGCAACCCTCGCTATTAAGACCTTTCGAACCGTTATCGTAGTAGCAGCGAAGCGAGATCTCGACGTTAGATAACTTAATATTACTAACGCATTTCTTAATACTAGCTTAGATAAGGGAAAGGAGCCTATTTACGTAGAGCTTCTAAAAGGGTATATTAAGCTTAGTTTCCTAAAGGAAGGTAAGAATTCCTCTATAATCGCTAAGCTTAATAAATCTCTCTATAGCCTACGCGAATTACCTCTCCTCTAGTATAACGGGCTCTAATAGGCGTTAAAAGCTTAAGGGCTAGACCGTATTAACGAGGAACCTTATGTATTTACAAACGGCAAGATCCTTATTCTTATATTTATCTTATCTCTAAAGGGCTATTCCGTAGACGAGCTTATCGACTTTCTATACGGTAAGTACGAGGTCCGCGAGGAAGCATTTAGTTAGTATCTAGGGATCTAAGTTATTCGAGACCGACTATATCGGAAGATCTTTCTATGCTAAGATGCCTATATTGAGAAGATCGCACGCAAATTCGGCCTTAACGGGACTAGGAAAGCGCCGATAATCCATCTACCGCCTTCGCCGCTCTTTAAGAACTTAGGATAAGCGACCTTTCGCGAGATTAAGGACTTTTAAGAGAGGATCGGCTCTATTATATATACGATAGTTACTGTAAGGCCGGATGTGGCCCTTATAGCCTTATAGCTCTCGAGGTTCCTTACGAACCCCTCGCCGGAGTAGAAGGAGCTAGCTAACGATTGCATCCGCTACCTCTATGCAACGAGGTTCCTTACGATTAAATACGACGGCCTTAAAGGGGAAGCTCTTATGATTGCAACTAACGCTTCTTTTGCAGACGACCCGGAGACCCGCCGCTCTTTATAAGGCTATATTATAATGCTCTACGGCGGCCTAGTCGTATAGAAAGCGAGCCTATAAGATATAGTAATAACCTTAACGATAGAGGTAGAGCTACTTAGGCTAGAACGGGCTATAAAGGAGGCGTTCGCCTTCTTAAGGCTTATAAGGGATATCTCTATCGAGCTTAAGCTATTAAGAATATACTGCGATAACCTCTAGACTATTAGACTAGTGGTAGAGGAAGGCCGTATCTTAATAAAGCTACGCTACGTAGATATATAAAGCATATGGTTAAAGTAGGAGTTTAAGAAGGGCCGCTTCGTGGTTGAATATATGCCTACTGCCGACATGCCCGCCGATGGCCTAACGAAGGCGCTGCTATAAGCGAAATTCGAGCGATTTAGGGCGCTGTTAAAGTTAAAGGATATATAGGGGCAAATACTAGAAGGAATAAAGGACTAAGGAAGACTAAAACACTAAGGAAAAGGGCACGTTTGCACCTTAATAGGCGCTTACGATAGCTTCTTCTTTAGCGTTGATTTAATCTCTTAACGCTAGGGGGTGTGTCGTATCGGAGCGTGCCTATAAGGAGGTATTAGATATAGCTCTATACTAGTGCAGGTCACGTGTCCGCTTGCGCACCTATTAAAGGTGCCTTATAAGACAGCTAGCCTACGACTATACATCGCAATATTAGACCTTTTTCTCTTATTAATTAGTGCCCCTTTTCGTAACCTTAAGTGCACTTATTAACTACTCCTCGCGCCTACGGGTGCGGGCCCTTATAGGTGGATAGAACACTAACTTTAGTAAAAGAACTCTAGTAGTTTCTTAGGTTTATAAACTTTTACCGCCGTTTTATTAAGGGATACTCTAGTATTATCTCCTTAATAACTACGCTACTTCGAAAAGATTCCCGTTAGTCTTAAGGACCTAAATAAGCTACCGCGTTTAAGGCCCTTAAACTTGCTTTTACTATTGCCCTAGTCTTAGCCTATTTTAACTACTCGAAAAAAAGAGTTATTAAAACTAACGCCTTAAATTAGGCCTTAGGAGGAGTCCTTTTATAGACCGGAGACGACGGATATCTTTACCCTATTGCATTCTTTTCGTTAAAGCATACTACCCTTAAGTATAACTCTAAGATCTAGAATAAAGAGTTATTAGCAATTATTAAAGCGATTAAGTAATAACGCTAAGAACTCTAAAGAATTACTAAAGTATTTAACGTTATTATAGACTATAAGAATCTTTAGACGTTTATATCTATAAAGCAACTTAACTAACTATTAGTGCGCTAAGCTAAGTTCCTTTCCTAGTTTAACTTCGTGATTATATACCGCTTAGGCAATAAGGCAATCCTCCCTAACGCTTTTACCAAGCTCCCCGGCGATAGACTAGCTATTATAGACGACGACCGAATCCTTTATCGAAATTAGGTAATTATCCCTAAAGAGAAAGTCGATAAAGGAAGACCTTAATATAGTCGCCGCCCTTAGACTAAACGTAGTTAGTAAATCCCTCGATAAGCTTATCCGCGAAGTATACTAATAAGATAATCTTACCCGGGATATAATAGCGATACTCTAGGACCTATACGTTTAACGCTAGCTAAAGTATATCCGGAAGCTTTTGCGTTACGATATATCCGAATATTAGTTAATTAATAGACGTATCTTTTTCCGTAACCGGCTTTTCGTCCTTAATACCTTAGATCTCCGTCTTAAAGTCGTTTATCGATCTTATAGCAATAGCCTAATAGGATACTTAAGGAGGGTAAAAACCCTTAATCTATTTAACCGAATATTCTAATAGCTAAGAATTTCTTACTTCGCTACTATATTTGTAAAAGACTATACTCTTTATCTTTAGACTAAAACACCCCGCTTATCTCCCCCCCGGATTCCTAAAACCCCTCGCTCTACCGGTCCGGCTATAGGCCGATATATTAATTAATTATATTATAATACTCCTTAAGTATACCTAAAACGGGAAAACTTACGAGAACATACTTACGATAGTTAATAGGCTTACAAAGATAAGATATTTTATCTTTATTACCGGCCTTTCTATAGAAGAATTAGTTAACTCTTTTATCTACGTAGTCTATCGTTTATATAAAGCACTTAATACTATTGTCTTTAACCTAAGCACTTAGTTTATCTCTAATTTTTAGCGATAGCTTAGCACTTAGTTACGAATAATATTAAAACTAAGCTTAATATAGCACCCGGAGATTAATAGTAAAACCGAAATCGTTAACGCTATAATAAATAAATACCTTCGAGCCTATATTAGCTTTACCTAAGATAATTAAGTCGACTAGCTCCCGCTCGCGGAATTCGTAAGGAATAATTAAGTAAATAAAATAACCGGTATTTCTCCGTTCTTCGCTAACTACGGCTTTAATCCTTATCTCGGCATAGAACCTATAGGTCCTTAACCCCCGTCTCTCTCGTTATAGGCAAAGAAGGAATTCCTTCGCGTAGACGTAATAGCTAGTTGTTTCGACCGTATCCTCGTTTAGCTTTAAGCTTTCGTACGAGCCTTATAATAGAAATATAAAGATAATGCTAATATAAAGCAAGACGAAGGCTTCTTCTTCCGACCTAGTAATATAGTTATAGTTTTATTAAAGAATATAACTATTAATCGCCTAAAAAACAAATAGGACGATAAATAAGATAGTCTTTATCTTATTCTTAAGGTTTACCGTAGCGCTATAGTTATCGACCTCCTAAAGTATATCTAGGTTAATAAGTCTTTCTATACGTCTAAGGTACGGCTTTAGAAAACGGAAATAATACCGGGCTAGGTATAGATTAATCGAGAGGAACGACGTAACGTCGTAAGCCGTATCGCGGAACGCGATAACGACGGCAATATTAAAGAAATATAGTGATTTAAAAAGATCCTTAACGTATACGATAACGAAGCCCTAACTCTAACTTATCTAATTAAATAAAAACTTTATTAAGAACTAACCTAGCAGCCTAAAGATAACCTAAGAGGTTGCTATAAAGCTATCTAACGCTTATATAGATATAACCTAGATAAGCTAGGCCCCTTAGATTAAGCCCGCCTATAAAAGATTCCTTTATTATACACTAATTTCTAGCAAAAATGATATTTCTAGCGAACGATATCTAGCGATTTAAGGACTAAATCGTCTCTAGAGGGGGAGTACTATTATAGTACTATATCACATAATATAGTTTATAGTGATATACTATATAATATATAGTCCTATATATAAACGAGCTCTTAGCCTCTATCGTTCTTCTCCTCTTTATAGAACAATAAGGTTATCTAGCTATCACCTAGTGCCGTAATAGCAACTAGAATAACTAGCGGAATTTTATTTAAAGGCAAAGTCGTGGTTGTTATAGGGCCGGCACTAGGGCTATGCCTATAGAAGCTAGGGGCGGCTATAGGGTCTTCCCTACGGGAAATAGACTCGTGCCGGCGGGAGTTAAAGGTCTCTCCGGGATTATAGTAGCTTAAGGGTAACGACGTAGGTGCCGGCGAGGATAAGGACGGCGAGGCTAAGGGCGAGGCTGCCGAAGCTAGGTTATACCGGCTTAAGGGTGACAATAAGGGTGTGGGCGAGGCTGCTAAAGCTAAATCAACTAGCGGACTTTAAATAGCCGGCGGAACGGTCGTGCTTGTGACGGCGGGAGTAGGAGCAGGAGCAACGTCGGGAGCTTGTTTTAACGATAGCGGAGCTACTATTGCTATCGCTAGCGAGGGAACGTGTGGCGAGGATAAAAGTAACGTTTTCGAGGCTGCCTAGTACGGCGGCAAGCCGAGCTAGGCGCGCATTGTGTCTCGCTCTGCGTGGGCTCCCGTATTAACGTTAAAGTCTATCTCGAGGAATTCTTCTCTAGGCTAGGGCAGGGGCTTGTTAGCGGCCTACAGCACTACGAATCAAGGTCCGATTCGGGCGTCTTATCGCCCTATATAGAGCCTACGCCTCCGTACGAACGTTCGCAATGCCCTCCTATAGTCCTGTTAGACCTTATCCTAGGTAGCTTTAGTCTAGGTTCCGAAGGAGTCTTAAAAATCCTAAAGCAAGCCGTATCCGCTTAAACTTCCTGCTCTTACGTATAGTATATATAATACGACGTATATAGTTACTACTACTTAGCTTTATTCGTCGGGGTCGATATTATTAATATCGAGGTTAAGGTCGACTTAGTTATATAATAACTCGTGGATCGAGATGCTATTTAACTATTTGGTATATTTCGGGTCCGTAGGAGCTGCTATAGGAGCTTTGGGCTGCGGAGTCGGACTTATAGGGTCTTCCGGCTTAGGAGCCGGGCTTATAGGAGCTGTCTAAAGAGCTCGTAGGGTGACGGGGTTGTCTACCGCGTAGGTGTCTGCCGCTAGGCCGGCGGCGGCGGGGGCAGAAACCGGGTTCGTCGGTATTATCGTAGATGACTAGGTTCGTAGAGATCGCGAGGGTCTTCTCGATATATATTAGAACAAGCAGCGGTCGTCGCTTAGGTCGCTATAGTCTGCGAAAGCAGCGACGTTAAGGGGGTCCTATAATGCTTATTCTTCGGGGCAATGGTTGTCGATTGGGTCGTTAGAGAAGGGATCTATTCGGTGATCTAAGTGGATTTCTTTAGCAACGTTAAAGGGTCGATGCTTGCCGGGAGCGGGCAGCGGGCTCGTCGCGTTATAGACGCACTATCGATTAAGGTTGCTATAGTCTGCGAAAGCAACAACGTTAATTAACAGCTTAAAAGGTATCTCGACCGGTGATCTAGTAAGATGCCTTATTCTTAGCACGAAGGGTCGTTCCGACGTAGGAGGGATAGTACTACTAAAGGTAACGGTCCTATATCGCGATAATCGAGCCTTTGCCTCTTTAACCTTACTAATCTATAATTAATCGTTTAATCACTAATTAGTGTTAGTTAGTTAAACAAACAAAGGGGGTTGTAAACTAGCTGGATTAGTCTATATAGGTTGTATCTATCTAGCTAAGGCGAAGAGGAGCGGAAAGGGGGCCTCTTTATGCGTCCTAACCGAGCCCGTCCTAGGCTCTAAAGGGAGCTTAGTTAGGGCACGTAACGCTCCCGATAACGCTGTCATCGGGGCCTTAATAGGGGTATTGACTTATAACCCTCTTCCTCCCTTATATAACTAGATTAGTCCGATAAAAATGCTATAAAATAAACTAAAGGGTTTATACATAGGTTTACTATTAACCTAATTAGTAATACTCGTTTTATAGCTATTGTACTTCTCTATACTTAACTAAAGATTAATATTATAAGTACCTATTTCTTTCTTAAAAATAGGTACTTTACCTACTTTCTTTTATAATTACTCCGTATATATAATAAGATTTATATAGATATATTACTTTGTTATATATTCTACTTAAAAGCATCTTATTTATAATATTTTAAAACCTCTTATACCTAATTTTCTTAAATAGCTATAAAAGTTTATTAAATCGTAAAAACTTAAGGAAAAGTACTAAAAGTAACTTCCCTTACGTTTTTATTTCTCCTTAACTCTATAACTCTAATTATATAGAGTATTACTATTTGGCCTAGTATAAATCTCTATTTAGCCTAGTGATATGTTTTTTCGTACCTACGTATACCCTTAAAAACGCCTAACCCCGCACGCCTAGCCGCGCCTATATAAATATAGTGCGTATATATAGCAAGCCGGGGACCGATTCTTTACGTACGAATACCCGGCTCTTTATTGCGTGCCTAGCTCCCGGTAGCGTGCCCTCTACTGCGTGCTGCGTGCCCTACTGCGTGCCCTCTACTATATATACGGCTCCTTAATGTATGCTGCGTGCCCTACTGTATGCCCTACTGCGCGCCCTACTGCGTGCTCTACTGCGTGCCCTCTACTATGTGTGCGGCTCCTTAATGTATGCTGCGTGCCCTGCTGCGTGCCCTACTGCGTGCCTTCTACTATGTGTGCGGCTCCTTAATGTATGCTTCGTGCCCGGCTGCCTAGCCTACTGCGTGCCCTCTGCTATGTGTGCGGCTCGGCGGCTTCTCGATATATGCTTCGTGCCCGGCTCCCGGCTGCGTGCCCTCTACTGCGTGCCCTGCTGCGTGCTCTACTGCGTGCCTTTCTGCGTGCCCTCTGCTGCGTGCCCTCTGCTATGTGTGCGGCTTTTTGATGTATGCTTTATGCCCGGCTGCGTGGCCTGCTGCGTGCCCTCTGCTGTATGTGCGGCTCGGCGGCTTCTCGATATATGCTTCGTGCCTAGCTCCCGGCTGCGTGCCCTCTGCTGCGTGCCCTACTGCGTGCCTTACTGCGTGCCCTACTACGTGCTCTACTACGTGCCTTTCTGCGTGCCCTCTGCTGCGTGCTCTCTGCTATATGTGCGGCTCCTTAATGTATGCTTTATGCCCGGCTGCGTGGCCTACTGTATGCCCTCTACTATATGTGCGGCTCGGCGGCTTCTCGATATATGCTTCGTGCCCGGCTCCCGGCTGCGTGCCCTCTGCTGCGTGCCCTGCTGCGTGCCCTACTACGTGCCCTACTACGTGCGCGGCTCCTTAATATATGCTTCGTCCCCGGCTCTACTACGTGCCTTACTGCGTGCCTCGCTGCGTGCGCTAAAGCGATGCGATGCGATTTAACGATACGATTTAACGATGCGATTTAACGATGCGATTTAACGATGCGATACGAAGAATTAGCCTATAGCCTACTAGGCATACGTACTATAATTAAGTAGGCGCGGCTAGTCGTAAGGGGTATAAGCGTTTTTCAGGTATACGTAAAGTATTATTAGGCTAAATAGAGATTTATACTAGGCTAAATAGTAATACTTATTATATATAGGGACTTTTATATTATATTATTATTATTATTAAAGTACTTTAGCTGCCCTAACGAGCCTAGTGCCCTAGCATTTAGCTAGCATACTATAGAAACTTATAAAATTCAGACGGTCTTAGCGGTATAAGGAAGTAGGGGCCCCGTATGTCTTAGCGCTACTAAATATATATATATTATATACCGTCTTTACGTTGTGTGCGTAGAGCGTTGCTTAGGCGGGCGCAGGCAGATATACTACTAGTATAAATTTAGTAGCGCTAGGACCTATAGGGGCCCTACCTCCCTAGACCGCTAAGACCGTCCGAATTTTATAAGTTTCTACGGTAGGAAAAACTAGGAGGCCTAGGGGAAAACCTATATAACGTCTATCTATATCGGCGTCGGGCCGGATATAGCCTATGTTCGCGGCGGTTAATTAAGTTTAGTTACTACCGCCGGTCTAGTGCCTAATGAAGGTTACCCCGCCCGGGCAGGCCCGGGGGCGTTAGGGTTAGGCGGATAGTCTAACTTAGTAAAGCCGGCGCGTATACGACACGCGGGCGATAGGGTGCGGGCCGGGGCCCCGCCTAGCGGGTTAGTTATATCCTCCGCCTCTTCGCCTTAGGCTATCTTTAGCTTCGATACTTTTAATTAGCTGCTTATAGTAACCTACTTAGCTAGCAAACGTTATATTTTAATCCCCGGAAACGCTAAGTACTCTATAATAAACTAAGGCGTATCCTTCTCTCGGCTCCTTCTACTTACGGATTAAGGAATGCCGTCTCCTATTATTAGTAACTGCGATAGGCGCTTTAATACTAAGGTTTAGCATTCGCTCTAAAGGTCCTTTAGGACTAAAATCGCAATAACTACGGTATATTACCCTTAGGCGTATAGCCTAGTAGAACGTCGCAATTAGACGGTCGAAACCGCGTTAAGGATAGCCTATAGTAGCTCTCTAAAAGTTACGATAAGACATAAGTAAGAGTAATAGAAAGGTACTTCTCTCTTAACTTAGTTTATTTATATTTACTTCTAGCTATTAGTTTTTAGCAAACCGAAAGTACTATATTATACGTTATATTATATAGAATAAGTATATAATCTTTTCCATTCTCTATATTTAGGTTTACGATTTATATTAAATACGATAGTTGATTACTTTTACTATTTAAGTATTTTCTAGAGTTTTTTAAAACCTTTCTTTTATATCTAAAGAAAAAGCTTTTATATTTAAAGAAGGGTTTCCTATATACCGAGGCTATTATTTCTATTTATTGTATTAAGGTTTTAGTAGTAAAGATTCCGTATATTTAACTATATATTAATATAAAGAGTACCTTCCTTCTACTAAAGAATGTATACTTAATGTATTTCTATATTAATTACTTTTTAATTCTAACTAGCATAGTATATATATTTCATTATTGTTATAATTAATGTACTTACGTATAGTATTTATACGACGATTATTTATAGAATAAACAAGAGTATTACTATTCGTATAGTTCAAAATGTCTATTCGCATAGAAGGTCCCTAGTTTTTCTACGCCGACCCCGCGCGCCTATACCCCGCCACCTAATTTAGGTGCATATGCCTAGCACCCTAAAGGGCAATATGAACACTAAAGGGCAATATAAACACTAAAGGGGCGCTCGCCGCCCGGCGCGTAAGAGAGCTTAATTCGTGTAAATAACGCATGTTTAAGGCGATTGTAAGATGCGGCGCGCGGTGATCGGCCCGTTAATTACTCCGCCCCTGCCTACCTAACTATATGGGCTATGTGGCGGGAATAACTTCCTCTATAGCCGACGACGCCGGGGTAGCTCTTCCGCGCCTAGCTCGTCCCCTTATAAATGCCCTATTCCTTATACTTCGTATTCGTGCTTAATCGCGATCTCTTTTACGACGGCTAGGTTAATGCCTAACTGCCCTATGTATCCTATATATCTATCTCGGCTTGCGTGCGGGTATAGCGTATGCTTGCGTTAAGGCGTCGGCTGCTAGCCTAACTAGCCCGTAGCAGCGCCCTACCGCGCCCTCGTGTTCCCTATGTTCCTTATGTTCCTCGTGTTCCTTATGTTCCTCTTTATAAAGCTAGGGGCGGCTATAGCTATAAAGCCGGCGGCTATAACGGTAGCTCGCCTTTAGCTTATTGTATTGCTTATATAGGAGGCGGGGAATTGCCGGGCTTTCGTATTTATTAGGCTCTTTATCCGCGATAGCCTCGTTTAGCATAAGTCGTAGGTCTATTGCGAAGTCTATAAAAGTCTACTACGAGGAATGCACTTTATTTAGCCCTTTAAGGTGCTAGGCATATGCACCTAAATTAGGTGGCGGGGTATAGACGCGCGGGGTCGGCGTAGAAAAAGCGGACCTTCTATACGAATAGACATTTTCAACTATGCGAATAGTAATACTTATAAACAATTCTCTCCTTTACTTATAAAAGTTTTTAAACTCGCTTTTACTTAGTAATAAGTACTAAAAGAAATACCCTTTATATTTAAATCGATTTATAATTATATATAAATAAATAATAGAAGACGATTTTTACATATCTATATTATAAATTTAAGAACCTAAAAATAAATTATTCGTAAATTGTTTACTTATAATAAGCTCTATTTTGATAGAAGAAGTAAAAATAAGAAAGTAAGTACTAAAAGTTTTAAAATATTCTATTTCAAAAGATTAAAAGCACATATAGCGTTATAAATTATAAGTAAAATGTCTTTATTAACTTAAGTATGTTATATAGCTTTAGTAAATTTCTTGAAGGTTTTAAGTAACGCGCTAAGTTTTAGTAGAGTTTTTATTATTCCCGTAGAAGTATAAGGTAGGTATATAAACATCGGGCTAATCGTAACTTTTACTACCCTACTATATATTAAGGACCTAGACCTCGATTAGAAATTGCGTTTACCTACCTTATAATAGAACCTAAATTCGGCTTTTAACGCTAGCACTTATCTATCTATATCTAACTATATTTTTAGTCACGATCTCCGCTCCTTTCTTAAGGCAGACGATATCTCTATCGTAGATAATCTCCCCTATCTACGGGAAGCCGTAAGACGATAAGCCGGCTTCGTAATAGACCTAAAGGCTATAAGAGCTAAACACCGTGATAATAGTAAGCACTATTAGATCCTCCTTTAGGTAGGTAATAAAGTCTACCTTAAACTATACTAAGGTTACTATAAACCTTCTCGACCTATAAAAAAGTAGTCTCGATAAAGGGAAGGACTTCTCCTTATAAAGCGTATAGTTAATAACCTCGCCGTAGAATTAGATTTACCTCCCTATATCCGAATTTATCCTATTATCTCGGTAGAATACTTAAAGCCCGCGTACGACGGTTGTTTCGAAGGAGATAAGCCTAGCGCGGTCGAAGTAGCGTAAGATCTTAATAACGCCTTAAGCGGGGGCGATAAATACTACGAGCTTAAGCGTATACTTAAATCTCGCAAGCGCCGTATTAAGCGATTAAAGACCCCCGTTGCTAAATATTAAGTCTGCTAGAAGGGCTAAGGGGCCGCCTACGACTAGTAGGTCCCTGCTAGCGCTATTTCCTAAGAAGTAATCGTAGAATTCGCCTTAAAGCGCATTACGCATTCCGCTAGCGCTACCTTAATTACGATTAATTAAAGGATATCGATCTAATTATTTAGTTAAGAAAAAATCCTATAGTAACGTATAGAGTAAAGGAGCATAGATTAGAAAGATCGCGTTAAGTTATTCTAAATCTTTTTTCCTTCTTTATTAGTTCGTTATTTTATTCTGCTAAGGATAGTAAGGGCTCCTTTTTTAGGCCGGCATTATAATAGAGTATTACTATTTGCACGATATGAAATTGCTATTTACACGATAAATACCTCTAAGCCCCTTTTTTTCTACGCGACCCCGCGCGCCTAGGTCCCGCCACTAAAATTAGATAGAGGTATATAGCAATAGAGAGGGCCGCGCAAATCGTGCCTAGCCTTAATTTAATTTAATAAGCACGAGCGCGTAAAGAGCTTAAATAACGTATATGCCTAGCTCTCTACTACGTGTCCTACTACGTCCTCTACTACGTGCCCTACTGCGTGCCCTACTGCGTGCCCTTTGCTACGTGCCCTCTGCTGTGTGTGCGGCTCCTTAATGTATGCTTCGTGCCCGGCTTTAGGCTACGTGCTCTGCTACGTGCCCTACTGCGTGCCCTACTGCGTGCCCTTTGCTGCGTGCCCTACTGCGTGCCCTTTGCTGCGTGCCTTCTGCTATATATGCGGCTCCTTAATGTATGCTTCGTGCCCGGCTCCCGGCTGCGTGTCCTACTGCGTGCCCTTTGCTGCGTGCCCTCTGCTGTATATGCGGCTCCTTAATGTATGCTTCGTGCCTAGCTCTAGGCTGCGTGCTTTACTGCGTGCCCTACTGCGTGCCCTACTGCGTGCTCTTTTCTGCGTGCCCTACTGCGTGCCCTTTGCTGCGTGCCCTCTCCTATATATACGGCTCCTTAATGTATGCTTCGTGCCCGGCTCCCGGCTGCGTAAAAGACTTTGTTTTAAGCCGTATAGTGCTTTTTTTAATTTAGCTACGAGCTTCTTCGTCTTGTTTTTATTTAAGTAATTAAAGTAAGTTATGCCTTTATATTTTGTATTTTTATGCTAGGAAAACTATGCCCTACTGCGTGCCCTTTGCTGCGTGCCCTCTACTATGTGTGCGGCTCCTTAATGTATGCTTCGTGCCCGGCTCTAGGCTGCGTGCTCTACTACGTGCCCTTTGCTGCGTGCCCTCTACTGTGTGTGCGGCTCCTTAATGTATGCTTCGTGCCTAGCTCCCGGCTGCGTGGCCTGCTGCGTGGCCTACTGCGTGCGCGGCTCCTTAATGTATGCTTCGTGCCCGGCTCTAGGCTGCGTGCTCTACTGCGTGCCCTTTACTGCGTGCCCTCTACTGCGTGCGTAGCTCTTTAATATATGCTTCGAGCCCGGCTCCCGGCTGCGTGTGGATTGCGGTATAGTGTAATAGTGTTCTTCGCACGATTTGCGCGGCTCTCTTAATTGCTATATACCTACGAAGTACACCTAACTTTGCTAGCTAGACCTAGGCGCGCGGGGTCACGTAGAAAAAGTAGAGAGTTAGGTATTTATCGTGTAAATAGCAATTTCGTATCGTGTAAATAGCAATACTCTTATAATACGTTTAGGTAGGGCACTAACTAAGTGCCTACGGATTAGTAGATAGTCCGGGCTCCGGCAGCCCTATAGCCCGTAGGGCATGCCGGGCTACCTATAATTATCATCCTTCTTCTTATACACGTACCCTTTGTCTTATGCCTATCTTTCCTTATACTAGTACCCTACGCGTTTATATCCCGCTATTAAATTTTCTATATAGATATATAGTGATTAAAAGGGCTGCGCGAATCGTATATAGCCTTAATTTAGTTAATTTAATAGCTTTAGCAGCGCGCGTGCCCTACTACGTGCCCTTCCTACGTGCCCTACTGCGTGCCCTACTACGTGCGGCTCTTTAATATTTACTTTATGCCCGGCTCCCGGCTGCGCGCCCTCTACTGCATGCTTTACTACGTGCTTTACTACGTGCCTTACTGCGTGCCTTACTGCGTGCCTTACTACGTGCCCTACTGCGTGCCTTCTACTACGTGCCTTTACTATATATACGGCTCCTTAATATATGCTTTATGCTCGGCTCCCGGCTGCGCGCTTTCTACTGCGTGCCTTCTACTACGTGCCTTCTACTATATGTATAGCTCCTTAATGTATACTGCGTGCCCTACAGCGTGCCCTACTGCGTGCTCTACTTACCCGGCTATATGCCCTACTGCGTGCTCTACTTACTCGGCTGCGTGCCTTACTGCGTGCCGTATTAGGGTAGTCTAACTAGATTAATAATTTACGCGGCTCTTTTAATTGCTATATACCGGCACTAGATTTTAATAGCGGGATATAGGCGCGTGGGGTATATATAGAAAAGTAGGGATTTAGATATTCTTACTATATAAATAGAGATTTCGTCCTATGTAAATAGCAATGCTCTTATTTATTGCTAAAATGACTTTTATTTTAGAGTATTGCTATTTATATAGTCGAGAATTTGTTAGTTAGTTAAACAAACAAAGGGGGTTGCAAACTAGCTGGAATTAGTCTATAATGTCTATTAACTAAGGGGCGACGAATAGCCCCTTTATATAGGCTATAAACGCGTATATTAATAGGGCCTAAAGCCGGACCTTTGCGAGCCCTTGCTTACGACGTCGGGGCTATGCCTGCAAGGGCGATTAAGTCAATGACTTAATTATCGCAAGGGCGGCCGAGTCAATAACGCTATTACCGGGGTCCCCGATGTATACGATCGATGCATCGTGTGGTTAATAGCGCACCCGTTTAGGCGTTGCCCGCACGTAATCTATTTAATTACGTAGATTATAATCGTGCCTAAAGAACGGATATCTAGTATTCCTATACTAGCAACTTTTCTTTATAGTTGCTATATAGTAAGCCTATAATCTAAACAAGGGGAGATAGGAAGAACGATATATTAGGTAGAAGACCTAATAAATACATTTAATAAGTATAAATAAAAAAGGGGCTAGAATAAAGGGAACACCGTTAGTCGTTATAGGCGAAGGACGAAGGCTTCTATCCTAATTAAGAGGCTATTTATATTAATAAGGCGTTTAAGGGCCTTATTTAGCAATGCCTTCGTTATAGCGTCGGCGGGGTTATCTTCCCTATAGATCTACTTAATCTCCTTAATCTCCCGTGGCTTATACGACTAACGCAACGCTATAATATCGATTATTAGGCGTTTCTCCTTCGTAGTGCCGAGCTTAATAAGGCATTTATAGAGGGAGTATAAGTTAGTATATATAATAAGAGGGATTAGTAGGAGCTAAAGCCGTTCTATAATTATACGGAGGGTCGTAATAAAGGAGATGCTAAGGTCTACGCCGTTAACTATGCCGTAGATCTCGCTCGTAAGAACGCTATAGGTCACTCGCTTATACTTTGTCGAGCTCTAATAGATAATATTGCTATTAACCCGAAAGTGCGTATCCGTACGCTCGGTCTTATTAACGAGCGTAATAACGAATCCTAACTAAGACGAAAGGTCTTAGTTATTTACGAATAAGCTATCTATAAACACTACGAGCTTAGCGGTCTCGAGATCAATTAGTCGGTACGTAAGTCTACGTTATTAATAGTCGATCTACTACTAGAGGCGCTTATTAAGGATATTATAATCCTTCTCTTCGGGGGCTTAGACCTAGGCTGCAACGGAGATATCGAATAAGGCCTCGGGCTAATAGATAGAGGCGACGTATGTAGCACGAGCGCGTTGCTTAAGGTACTGCTAGGCTCTATCACGAGCCCGTAAGTCGACCACCTCGATCCTTAAGGCCTGTCCCTTCTGCTGTAGGAGCAGAACGTCGTCGTAAAGCGTTAGTTTTGCTTTATTAAAGTATATAGCATTCCCTAGGGTTATTTAAGCCTTCGGCTTAGCGCGAAATTAAGCTATCTCGAGCTCGTTTTCTTCCTAGGCCGAAAAGGTGTCTAAACTAAGCATTAGGGTATCGTCGGTCTATATTCTAACGAGGCTAAAGTCGTCGGGTCCTTAATTCGTAATTAAAAGGCACGAGTTATAGGCAAAGGGAGCTATATTAAGGCTTTTAATATAGTGCTTATAGTAGGTTTTCTACTAATATACACCGGCTTCTATAAGCCTATATAACGGTCTAATAACTCTTATAATAGTGCCCTCTAGGTACTTGCCCTAGAGCTCTATCGGAAGAGCCGCTAATACCATACGATTAAGCTCTATTTAAGCTTAGGGATAGGCTTATATAATATCGCGAAGGGACAATGTTATGCCTCGGCAAAGTAAGGCGGGGGTAAGGGCTAGGATTAAGCGCTAGCTAA
This sequence comes from Ophiocordyceps sinensis, assembly GCA_012934285.1. NCBI lineage: Eukaryota > Fungi > Ascomycota > Sordariomycetes > Hypocreales > Ophiocordycipitaceae > Ophiocordyceps > Ophiocordyceps sinensis. The sequence goes on along the minus strand of JAAVMX010000004.1, from coordinate 8,606,977 downwards.
CACGTTAAATAGTAGGGGAATATGTTAGAAGCGAGCTTTTCTCTATATCGCTATAGCCTTAGATAACTAAACGGGACTTTTCGTAGGGTTTAACGTTACGACCCTTTACTTCCCGGACTATTCGGGACTGAAACAGCCGGTGCTGCCTATAGATAGATTCGTCGTACTATTCGAAGCTAAACACTCCGCGGGCCACGAGATCGTTAATCTCTCGTTAGTCGGATTCTTTAAAAAGGGCGCCGGGTGTAGTAATAACGCCGTTATTGCGTAGCTTAGTCAATAGCCGTAGTGTATCTTCTTCCTTCTTAACGAGGAATTAATTATAGAAGGTTACAGTCTTTAGCTTATTCCTCGAGCCTAAGGGACGTCTGCGTTTGCGGGGCTACGGCGGAGCCGGTAGTGCCTATGCCGGAGAGAGGGAAAGATCTAGCTTAGGAATTTCGTCCGGAGTAGAGGAATCGACCTCGGAGAGGGTGTCTATATTATCGAGGGCAGGGGGATCCGGGGTATCGTCTTTGCTATAGTAGTACGGCTACACAAAGGTAGAATAGAAGACTATAGGGCCGTTGACGGTCTCGATAGTAACGTTATAGCCGTTAATAAAGGCAATCTTATATAGACCTTACTATTCTCGCTTCTCTCTCTAGACGCGGACTTTACTCTATAGCGGTAGTAATAGAGTGTTAAGGGTTAAGGGGCCGTTTCGAGCTTATAGGCTATCCCTAACTTATCGCGCGGCGGCGAGCTGCCGTAAGGCTTTTATAGCCTTTTAGATAGTCGCGGCTCTTAATACCGTAGTTGCCGAAGGTAAGGGGTCTTAAGTCATCCGTAGGTATGCTTTAAAGACGAAGAGCGTAAGGACGAGGCCGTTTAGTCCTACTATATCGTTTACGGCTTTAATAGCAATTTATAGGACGGATTTAAGGGCCGTTGTCTTACCGATCTTAGCGTATATTATTTTAAACGCACGACGGAGCGGGCTATAATACCTTTTAACCTTACCTATAGACTAATATACTTTAAGGGGGATCTAGGTATACGTAATACCTATAATGCGAGCTTTATTGCGAAACTCGGTTAAGGCGAAGTTAGTGCCTACGTTATGCCGGATAAAGTTAGAGGGGCCGAGGTATATATCGATCTATAGCGCCCTAAGTATCTCCTATATATCCTTAGCCGATATAGACGGGAGGAATCGCGCTCTTTAGAGAAAGGTCGCTATATCGACCGCGTATAGCACCGGGCGGGTGCTACTGCCGACCTTTAGGTATATTATATCGACGACGACCTCGAAATTAAATTCTTCGTTATCCTTTAATATAAACCTAAACCTCCGGGGCGCCGGCGCGTAGAGCTAGCAGTAATAGCAGGATTTTAAGATATCCTTAAGTGTTTCTACTAGGATGTCGTTATGCCCTACTTATTTCAATAGGTAATAAAGTCTATTAACGGCCGGGTAGCTAAATCGGCGGTAGAGCGTTCGTATCTCGGCTTTAGTTAAGAAGGCGATTACGCTCTCTGCCTTACTAAAGAAGAACTATAGATATCCCTATTTGCGAATAATAAGGACGCTAATACCGGGACCGATAATCGTATCGGTAGTATTATTAAAGTATACGCTTAAGCGATCTATATCAGCTAGGTAGAGGAGGAAGGGGGTCGTCGTTCCTAGCACGTAGAACGTAATGCGGTTAATAGGGGTCTTAAGGGCAACGGAGCCGAAGGAACGCACGTCCTCGCCGCTGCCGAATTAAATATATGCCTAGCCGGCGGTAGACTTATCGAGCACGACGGACGGGTCTTCTCGTTATAGGGCGAGATATTAGTCCTAACCTACTATAGAGACTATAGCTGCTCTAGTGTCTACGAGGATGCTGTAAAAGCGGTCCTTCGAGTAACGGTCGAAGACGAATTGCGTGGCCGGAACGCTTAACTAGTCTATCCCTTATGCGTCTTCGCCTATAATTAAACAGTTAAAGGACTGCTGATATAGGATTTACGAGGCTTACTACTTAGTTAGTTCTTCGTCGTTACTAGCCTTATCGTTACGCTACTCGATAGCGGCCTATAGAGTCTTATTACCTTTATATTCGGTAAGATAGGCCTTAAATCCTATGCTAGGGTTGCCGGTTAGAAGGCATTGCCCGTAGTATTAAGCCTTAGACTTAGCCCGTTCCTCTAGGGTATGCTTTATTAACTAGCAGCCTTCCTTCTAATAAACGAAATACTTTTTCGACTATTAGCGGTTGCTAAAGCTACTGCCGCCGCTACGAGGGCTACGGTAGCTTCGTCCGCTGCTCCCGCTAAACCTACGGCCGTTGCCGCGGTTATTTGTATATCTTCGGTCGGTATAGAACACGCCTAATGAATTATAATTATTATTTATATTTATTACCTCGTTACGATAATATTGCATAAACGTACCGGACGTGCCGTTCTCGGCCTACATCGATAGATAGGTCTTTAGGGAGGAACGTAGCGCGGAGAATAGCTTTTCCGTAGTCTTAAGGGGGTTATATAGTGTATAGCTAAATTCCGGGACGTTTCGGCACGCGTTAAGCAATATAGTGCGAATAGGGAGGTCTCTAGCGAACTTAAACCCTAGGGCGCGTTAATATCGTTATAGTCTATTAAAAAGGGTCTATAGGACTTTTTATTAGGTCTTATTCGGATGTTTAACTTATAGCTTTTTAAAAGTTATAGTGCTTTAATCTACCTAATAGTGCTACTAGTTTACTTCGGTATTAAAGTAAGCCTTTAGTAGGTCGTAGGCTTGCCTAAATGTGCTATCTTACTCTATATGCTAGATATAGTAGTCCTAGGCTCGGCCGGTAAGGATCTAGGGAAAGAGGGCATAGAAATAGCCGGGCCGGGCCTTAACTATATAATAAACGTCCGTAAAGATACGGACTTTATTATTAAGAATATTATAGGGCTCCCCCGTATAATTCTTACTCTTATCCTATAACTTAATAAACTTTTATAGGAGGTCTACGTCTATCTCTTCGTTCGGAACGTCGTAAGGGGGAACTATCGTATAGGCTACCTTTACTATTATATTAATCGGAGGGGTCTTAGAGAACTAGTACGAGGTCGGGTAAAGTATTATTAGCGTTTCTAATATATCCCGGAACGGAGGGGCCTAAGGGTTTAGGAACGTGCCGGGTATTTAATTTCGCGGGTATAAGCCGGGATCGACGGAGGTAGCACGTATCGAGGTTATTAAAGCAAAAGAGGGTTCTAGCGCGAATGTAACTGCTAGGGCGGTTAGAGGCGTAGGGGGAATAGCCGCGGGCGTAGACGGTGCCGTCGCAAAGGTTGCCGTAGGAGCTAGGGTTAAGGCATTAAGAGGTGCCGTTAGGGCTATGCCTAGGACGACTAGGGAAGGAGGGTTGGTTATAGCAGCCGGGGCTACAACGGATGTATTCCTTACGAACTCTCGGGTTCGCTTATCGTAGAACTTTAACTATTCTAGTGGTAGTTCGTCCCTTAGCTAAATCGGGGGAATCTGCTAGCGCTAAAGCATTAAAAACGATACTAGATAACTAAGGTTTTTAGCGCCGGTCTAGATCCTACGGGCTCGTAAGAAGGATTTAAGGGTCTTCCTAAATTGTTTATCTGCCCGGTTCTATATAGCCTCTATCTATCCGTTAAAGTATTCTTAGAAGTCTAAGAATAGCTCGTATCTATAAATAGTTAAGCCGACATTAGTAATAATAAACCGGGCTACGCAAGTTATAACTGTTTTCTCGTTTATATTGTTATAAGTAACGTCTGTCTCTTAGAATACAATGTTAGCTTTATTTTAGGTCGAACCGAGGATATTAATGCCTGCTAGCCAACCGGGAAGGGGGTTATCGTTAGGCTTAGTTGCTTCTAGTACAGGACCGGGAGCGTTAGGGTTATCGGTAGGGTCCGATATAGTATAATTTAATCAAGCATACTATTGTTGTTAAAGGGGATCGCGAGGGTCGTTACGAAGGTTGTCTTACGTTGCGGACGTACTATTGCTCGACGTAACTCTTCTTCTTCTCGAAGCGAGACGGGATTAAATAAAAGCTAGGAAGGAACTTATCGGCGGTTACTAAGAGCTAGCTATAATAGCTTCGTCGGCTCTAACTCGCGTAGGTTCCTTATTCTTAGCACAAAGGACCGTCTCTAGGTATAGGCAATAGAATCCGCGGGGGATAAAGATCCGTGCACTTTCGACGATTAGGCTCTACCTCTTCTACCTTACTAATCTAAAATTAATCGTTTAATCACTAATTAGTGTTAGTTAGTTAAATAAATAAAGGGGGTTATAAACTGGCTGGAATTAGTCTATAATGTCTATTAAATTAGGGGCGACGAACAGCCCCTTTATATACGCTATAAACGCGTATATTAATAAGGCCCGAAGCCGGACCTTTACAAGCCCTTGCTTACGACGTCGGGGCTATGCCTATAAGGGCGATTAAGTCAATAACTCAATCATCGCAAGGGCGGCCGAGTTAATAACGCTATTACCGGGGTCCCCGATGCATACGATCGATGCATCGTGTGGTTAATAGCGCACCCGTTTAGGCGTTGCCCGCACGTGATCTATTTAATCACGTAGATTGCAATCGTGGCTAAAGAACGGATATCCCGTATTCCTATAGAATTACTATTTATATAGTAAATCGGGATTATCTTTATAATTTTAGCGTGCACCCCGCGCGCTTATGTCCGGCTATTAAATTTCCGTAAAGGTATATAGTATTTAAGAGGGCTGCGTAAATCGTCCCTAGCCTTAATTAAATAGTTAATTTAATATCTATAGCAGCGCGTGCGTAAAGAGCTTAAAGAGCTTAAATATCGCATATTCGCGAGATATATATATGCACAATCGGCCCGCTAATTCGTCCGCGGACTGTATAACCTATATAGCTAGAATAACCTCCTTAATAAACGGCGACGGCGCCGGCGTAGCTCTTCCGCCTATAGCTCGTCTCCCTAGAGATCCCCTTACCTATATATTTACGCGCGCACGCGATCTTCCTTATAACGCCGCCTATCCTTATAATCCTTATAATGCTTATATTTTGTCTACCTCGTTCTATATACGTATGCGCCGTACGCTTGCGTTAACTCGGCCGGCATTAGCCTAACCTATTACGGTAGCTGCCTTTATATCCCTCGACCTCGACCTCGACCTCGTCGTGGCTATAAGGCTGCCTATTAATCGTAGCCTTTCTCTTCTTAGTATTATAGGGTTAAGGGCATAGTTAGACTAATGTTTTTCGCAATGCGAGGCCGGCCTTTAAGCGTTTGCACTACGTTAGGGTTACGAATATAAAGGAGTACCTCCTCGAGGTCCTAGAGGTCGATTAGCATCGTCTATATAGACAAAGGGGGAAAGGGGGGGTCGTACTAAAGGCTTCTTATGCTACTATAGGGAAGAATGTTAAGCCTAATAAGCGGAAGCTAAGGGTCGGCTTTAAGGCGCTAGAGAATAACGTAGGCGTAAGAAAGGCCCTACTATTAAGTAAATCGCCTAGTATAACGTAGTAGTAAGATCGGCTCCCGCGGCTCTTTCCCTACCTTTAAGGGAATTACGGCTAAGGCAAGCTAGTGCTGCTCGGCAAGCATATTAATAGCCTAATAAAATAATCTAGAAAGTCAGCTTGCTAAGCTAATCCTAACCGCTATAAATAAGCCGCTACCGTGCCTAGTATTATAGTATATAAAAGCTTATAGCGTAGGTGTAGGCTTAAAGGTGTAAAGGAGGATAGAGATCTATTAACCTACGGTATACTATAAAGTAACTAAGTACTCTATATATAGTAGGTCCTTAGCCTTTATTATATTACCTTCTAACGGCGGGGTACCTAATAATATAACCCCGTAGCGGCGGGGTCCCCTTTTTACGTAACCTAATGCTCGTTTATATATTAAATTACTATATAGAAAGAAAAGCACTATTATCCTTAGTAGAAGGGCCCTCTCGCCCGTTAGTACACCCTTAATCTTTAAGCTCTATAAGCCTATAAGTCTATTTTCTTACACTAACGTAATAACTCAATAAAATAAAATAGAAAGAGGTCGAATATAATAAAATAATAGAGCGCGACCGGAATAAAGTCCGGGATACTCTATATAATTAACGTCGGAAGAGTCCTCGAAGGCGGCTATAGAGTGAGTGAATAATATAAGATACCGCGTAAGTCCGCTCTATCCGAATTAATATATTATCTAAAAGAATCGTAGGGAAGAAGAATCGTGCTAGGGGAAAAGGCAAGTAAGCAACCGGAATAAGCTCCTAGCTTTAATATTAAGGCTAACTCGAGCTAGGATCTCGACTAAAGACGTAGCGACGAAGGAAAACGGGTATATAAGTCGACCTTTCTAAAAGGGCGTAATAACTTAGCTAAAAACATAAAGAAAGGAAGCAAAAAGAACGAAAGGGAAGTACGCGACCGCAATAAGGCCTAAGGTAGAGTATATAGCTAGGACCGAAATCGAGCTTTAATAGCAGCAACCGGTGCGTTAGTATTAATAATAGGAGCTTAAGGGATATTATCTACTACTATAGGTAGAATAATATATAGGGCAGATCCGTCGGTTGCTTTAGTAGTAGTACGTATCGCGCGGGTAGTTCGGATAGGTACTATAGTAGGCTTCTTTACTAGATTAAGAGTTCGCTTAACTAGTTTAGCCGCCTCTCGTTAGTAGAATTTAGCTACTATAGCGGCTCTTACTTTAAACTCCTTAACCTAAGAATTATAGGCGGCGCTCTAGCCCTTCTATCGAATAAGGTACTTAGGCACTCGCTAGCCGTTCCGTTTAGCAGTAGAGAAGCGTATCTTAATAATAAAGTCGACTTTATAATAGTTATCGTCGGAGCCTAGCTTAAGGATATCTTAAGCGGTAAAGACCGGTCCGGGTTTAAGATCTATATAGCACCTTTAGTAGGCTAATCGTAAATAAAGAATTAAGATAATAGGGTAGATCTCGTAATAAGCCGGGAGCTTAAGTTCTACCGCGAGATCGTTAACTATACGTTTAATATAGAATAGTTCTTCTCGCTGCCGGGACTACTTCTTTAGCGGTCGGGACGGCTTAAAGTATCCGCTATAAAGCTTTAGGTAGACCCTATTATTAGCCTTAAGCACTACTAGGCGGTGCTTTAAGTTATTAAGCAAAGCTTGCTTTACGCTACGAAGAACACAGGATGTGTGTAAGTTGCGGTAAGCCGCTTTGCTTACTTAATATATATAGTAAGCTTTTTTATTATAAAGGTCCCTTACTATAAAAACGAAGTACGGCTATTAGACACCGCGAAATAACACGCTATAATTAGATAGAGTCTAAACATTTAGTGCGCTAATTAGCTATAGTAGGGCCGGGATTAAACCGGCTAAAACATACTTAGCGCTTATTAGCTCCTTATCTAATAGGGCTCCTACTAAAATCCTATACTTCTATTAGATAGGTCTCCTCCTAGGGATTAACTGTATTTCCTAGCTATAGTCAAGCTTTGCTTATAGTTATGCCCTACGGTATAAGCTATATTATTATCTCTTAGCTCTTATAGCTGCTAGATGTATAGCTAGGTGCGCTTAGCGGTATACGGCTTCCCTAAGATAGGGAATCTCGTCGGTTGCCGTATTATTAAGAGTATTACTATAAGTATGACTATTTGCCTAAGTATAAATCTCTATTTGCCTAAATGACGTTTTTTTATAGCCTACGTATACACCGGAAAACGCCTAACCCCCCCGCGCTTAGCCGCGCCTATATAAATACAGTGCGCCGCATTTATAGCAGGCCGTAGACTAATAATTGTTAACGTACTTCGTACGAAATATCCGTCTACGGCTCGCTCCCGGCTGCGTGCCTTGCTGTGTGCTCTGCTATATGCCCTCTGCTACGTGCCCTACTGCGTGCCCTCTACTGCGTGCGTGGCTCCTTAATGTATGCTTCGTGCTCTGCTTGCCCGGCTACGTGCCTTACTGCGTGCCCTACTGCGTGCCCTCTGCTGTGTGTGCGGCTCCTCAACGTATGCTTCGTGCTCTGCTTGCCCGGCTACGTGCCTTACTGCGCGCCCTACTGCGTGCCCTCTGCTGCGTGCCCTCTGCTGTGTGTGCGGCTCCTAAATGTATGCTTCGTGCCCGGCTCCCGGCTGCGTGCCCTGCTGCGTGCCCTACTGCGTGCCCTACTGCGTGCCCTACTGCGTGCCCTCTGCTGCGTGCCCTCTGCTGTGTATGCGGCTCCTTAATGTATGCTTCGTGCCCGGCTCCCGGCTGCGTGCCCTGCTAGGTGCCCTATGCGATGCGATTTAACGATGCGATTTAAGGGTTTTGCTTACCGCCGCCCGCCGTACTTATTAATCGCACTTATTAATCGTACTTATTAATCGTACGTATTAATCGCACTTATTAATCGCTTATTAGAGAGAGCTCTCGCGATGCCTCCCTTCTCTAAAAGCTAGTCTATAAGCTATAGACCTTGATAAGGTTCGTAAAGTTATTACTTACCTATCGCGATAGGCTCCTCGAAAGCGCCTTAAAAAACAACGTGGCCGATATATCGAAAAACAATACGGTGCGCTGTATTGTTTTTCGATATATCGGCTATAGTAGAATTCGATATTTTTCTTAGTATCTTTCTCTAATATAGGCATCTACGCGACGCTATACGACCCCTACTAGCTTAATATATTATAAATAGGGATAGACATATAGCTATAGGAGGAGGAGCACGAATTCTTATATTTAGGCTGAAAAACGCTACTAATCGGAGGACGAATACTCTTTTAGCCGAGTTATATATCCGCATTGGTTTTTTTAAGCCGTTATAGATTAAGGCTTTATAAGGGAGCAGATATCTCCCGATTGGTTTATCCTACCGGCATATAAAGATATGCATTAGAACCGCCGTGCATTATTGCATATACTATAAGTCACCCGGCCGTATTAGCTGCCCGGATGCTCGAGATAACGAATGCCGAAGTGTGTAGTATATATAGGGACTAATGTGCGTATAGTCTATAGTCGGGCCCCGGTTAACTAAGGTCACCTATACTACCTCCTATTACTCGCGTAATTACTCACGCAATAACTAGGATACTATACGAGGTTAGACTATATGCACCTAGCATATAATTAATAGCGCTTTCTATCCTAACAATTAGTTAAGTTATATATACCTTTATTTATATACAATTAGCTATATAAAGGGATCTTAGTCTACACTTAGATAGACTATTACTAAGCAATTCTATATTATCTTCTCTCTCTTATCTTTATATCTTCCTTAATACTTTCTATACTCCCGTAATCCTCTGCCTCTAAGCTTCTCTTTAGGCTTTTATTAGTTATAATAACTATCTCTGCTTAAGCTTTAAGTTGCTTCTTACCTAAAGCCTCCCTTAGATCCCTTAGATTACTCGCTATTATACTAAAAACGACCGTCTCTCCGCTATAACCTTATCTTTGCCTTTTTAGGCTATTTGCTTTCTTAAGCTACCGTTGGTTTATATATATTACTACTTTCTTAGTGTTTTGCCCCTTTTGTTTCTCGTTGGCCTTATTTTCATCCTTATAATAATAATAGCCCAAAGGGAAGCTTAGAGGCAGAGGATTACGGCAATATAGAAAGTGTTAAGGAAGATATAAAGATAAGAGAGAGAAGAGGATGTAGAATTGCTTAGTAATAGTCTGTCTAGGTGCGGACTAAGATCCCTTTATATAGCTAATTGCATAGGAATAAAGGTATATATAACTTAACTAATTGTCGGGATAGAAAGCGCTATTAATTCTATGCTAGGAGTATATAGTCTAACCTTATATAGTATACTAGTTGTTGCGTGATTAATTGCGCGAGTAATAAGAGGTAGTATAGGTAACCTTAGTTAACCGGGGCCCGACTATAGACTATACGCACATTAGTCCCTATATATACTATATACTTCGGCATTCGGTATCTTAAGCATCCGGGCAGCTAATGCAGCTAGGTGGCTTATATTATATATAATAATGCACGGCGGTTTTAATTTATATCTTTATATACCGGTAGGATAAACCAATCGGGAGATATCTGCTCCCTTATAGCCCCTCTTAAAGGGTACTTATTATATAAGAAGTGCGCTTTATATATGTCCGTTTATAACTAACTAAGATTTATAAAACTCTCTAAAAAAACCTATTTATAGGAAAAAACTTTTTATATAGAGAAAAATAACTCTACTATATTATATAGGGAAGAATTAAAAACTCTACTATATTTTATTAGTCCGTTTAGTAAACCTATATATAGGGAAAAACTAAACGTTATTATAGAGGAAAGCTAGAAGCAAGCATAAGAAAGAGCAGCTGAAAACCTCTATTTATCTTTATATATAGGATCCTTTTTAAGACTTAAGAGGTCTCGAAATTTATTAAATAGTATACGCCTTAATTCTTTTGTAAATATATTAGCTATATTATTAATAGATTTTATATAGAATACTTCTATTTCGCTTAGTAAAACACTATTGCGGGTGAAATTATAGGCAAGGCCAATATATTTCCGGAGTTTATATACTTCCGGGTTATTTGCTATTTTTAGCGCTAATTAACTATCGGAAAATATTAGAGGGACTTTATTAGATATAGGTATAGATAACTCTTTTGCGATGCTATTTAGGTGGCTGTATAGATATAAGGCCTCCTTATTAGCCTCTCTAAGGCCTATAAACTCTGCTTCGTAAGTGGATAGTAATATCGATTTTTGCTTTTAATATAACCAGCTTATAAGATTATTGCGTATAAAGAAATAGTATCTAAAGACCGATCGTCGGTATTATTATCTATAAGCTGCTGTATTTCTACTACTATGCCTTTATCCTAGTGTAGAGCTTCGGCGCTTTTTATAGCTTGCTTATAGGTTTTTAGTTCTATAGGATTACAACCTTCTAAAGCAGATAGAAGGGTTATATTATCGTTATCTATTAGTAGATGTATTAGGTATTCTTAGTAGTCGTTATAGAATTCAGCCGGCTTCTTAGGTATTTCAACCTAAATTCTTTAATCCTTATTATTATTGTCCTGTATTATATAGTAAGGAATATCGTCCTCGAATATATTATCGGGTATCTCTTCGGGATTATTCTAGGATTGTGTATTTTTAGGATTTATATCTAGTATAGAAGTTCTTATATATAGATAATTATCTAGTATTTTATTTATAGAAGGTATAGTATTTAAATTAAAGGTTTTATTATCTTTTAAGAAGTTGTTTTCTAGTATAGTTATATCTTTTAAGATAACAACCTTCTTTCTGCTATAGTCGTATATTTTATATGCTGTATCTTTATAGCCTATTATAATTCCTTTATAGGCTCGTACGTCTAGTTTATCACTAGGTGTTTTGTTTTTATAGTATATAATACTTCTAAAGACACGGATCTTATCTATGTCTTCTATAGTAAGGGCTCTATCTTCTTTCTTTTTAAGAGGGCATATATACCCTAGGGTAGTATAGGGAGATCGGTTGTATATATATATAGCTGCTAAGATAGCTTCTCCCTAAAGGTATTTAGGTAGCTTAGCTATATAAAGCATAGACCTAACTTTATTAAGTATTGTTCTATTTATACGTTCTATTCTACCGATTAAGTAGGGGGTATATAATAGACTTAAGTTATATTTTATTCCGTTTTTAAATGCATATGGTTTAATGTTATAGATAAATTCTTTTGCATTATCTAAGAAGACCTCTTTTATCTTTATCTTATCTTTATTATTCTTAAGCTCTGTTTTAAATTCTAAGAACTTAGGTAGGCTTTCGGCTTTATCTTTTATAAGGTATATTCTTAAATACCTAGAGTAGGTATCTAGAAATAATATAAAGTATCTAAATTTATTATATATAGGGACTTTTATAAGACCTTAGATATTAACGTTTATTTTATCTAGATAGAGATATCGTCGTTTTAAAGGGGTTTTCTTCTTTTTATCTATATATTTAGCTTATATATAAGCTTCGCATTGCTTTATAGCTATAATATCTTTTTAGTCTACGGATATATCTAGGTATAGTCTACGAAGATATCGGTATAGGGATTTATAGCTAAGATAGCCTAGTCGTTTATGCTAAGGAACGAGGTCTTTTTTCTTTTTTCTTTTAGGGGTTTTTATTATATTAGTTAGTATAGTATCTTAGAGTATAGCGTTATCTATTGTTTCTTTCGGGCTATATTATATATTATATATCTTATTTTTAATTAGAAAACGTGTTTTCTTTATATCTAACGGGATATAGTAAAGTCCGTTTTTAATAAAACCGGTTATTAGTTTACTAAGATTTCTATTAAGGAGGGATATAGAGTCTAGGCCTATAAGAGCGTATATGTTTGTTATAGCTAATTGGCTAATTATATTAATGCCGATTTTAGGTATATAAAGGCAGTTTTTTAAGGTATACTATTGTTTACTATTAGGGAACTTAAAGATAAGATCCTTAGACCCTCGTACGATAATAGAGGAAGCTTTTCCCTAGGTTATAGTACTATATATTTCTTTATAGTTAGAGAGGAGAGATTTATTCGAAACTATATGCCTAATAGCTCTAGTATCGAAGATAAAGTTATAGAAATTCCTAATCCGTATTATAGTCCTATTTACTTTTAATACTACCCTCGAAATTGCCGAAAGAAGAGGCTTTAGAAGTCCTATTATTTATTTTCTATTAGAGGAGGACTTTATTTTTATAGGGGTATATAAAAGGATATTATTTAAGGGAAATAGGGTATAGAAATAAAGTACTACTAAGGGTATTATATATAGTATAGAGGATATAAAGGATATATAGAGTATTATAAAGGATAGGAGGGTACTTACGATATTAAAAGCAGAGTCCGAGACGACGAGGACCTTATTAAAGGTCTCGGAGGATTCCGGAGTAGCCTTGCGCTTCCGGAGGCGGGAGGTCTAAGGACGGCCGGCCGGACGTAGGGCCGGAGACGGAAAGCTCTCCCGAGAGTAGAGAACTAAGGTCGGCCTCCGGTAGTTACGGTTAGTATTCTCCTTAAGGTCCCGGCGAGAAGAATAGGAGGTAAAGACCGTTTTCAGGGTAAATCCTATAGCCCGAGCCTTATCTTTATTCTTAGGTTTTTAAAAATAATTCCTCTCGATATACCCTCGCTTCTTATAGTAAAAGCAAATAAGGACCTTACTACTGCCGGCTATAAATAGCTGCTCGTTATTTTTAAGAGCTTTCGTCCTCTTAAACTTATCTATAAGAGACGAAGAGAGTAATTTAAGGGTATATACCGTAGCATTAGTATAAAGGGTCTACGTAATATTTATAATATAACTCGAGAAAGAGCTATTAAGGCTCTCTAAGATCTAGGTTATTACTACGATCTCCGGGATATAGATCTCTCTAGTGTTTAGCTCGTCGAAGAGCTCTTTTACCTTATTTAAGTAAGTCTCGATAGATATCTCTCCCTTAATCTTCGTATTAAAGAATTCCTTTATAAGGAGGAAGTTAGAGGTAAAGTTTATAAGGTTATATAGGGTTTTAAGTGCCTTTTATACCGCCTTTATAGACGTATAGTACTTTATCTAAGATAAAGGCCTTATTAAGGCTAAATAGTCCTAAGACTTTATATAAGTAGTATTAAGTATAGCTAGACTAAGCTTTTCGCGTATAAATATAGACTCTATACGTAGAGATTAAGCCGAAAATTTAGTGCTCCCTTTAAGCTTTATATATAAATAGTCTTTAAAAGAACTTATTTTTACCGTATATTAGATCGGAAGGTACCGGAGGAAGCTCGGAAGAAGCTCGGCGTCTACGGGCTAAGGTAGGGGTAATAAAGGAATCTTTTCTAAATTTTTCGAAGGTTCTTTAGGTATAGAACAATAGCTAAGAAAGGGTGCGTCGTAGGAGCGAAAATAAGGCTAACGAGAAATAAGGGGGGGCAAAACACTAAGAAAGTAGTGATATATATAAACTAAGGGTAGCTTAAGAAGGCAAGTAGCTTAAAAAGGCAAAGAGGAGGTTATAGCGGAGAGACAGTCGTTTTTAATGCAATAGCGAGTAATCTAAGGGATATAAAGGAGGCTTTAGGTAAGAAGCAACTTAAAGCTTAAGCAGAGATAGGGATTATAACTACTAAAAGCCTAAAGGGAAGCTTAAAGGCAGAGGATTACGGTAAATGCAGAAAGTGTCGAGGAAGATATAAGGATAAGAGAGAGAAGAGGATATAGAATTGCTTAGTAATAGTCTGTCTAGGTGTAGACTAAGATCCCTTTATATAGCCAATTGCATAAGAATAAAGGTATATATAACTTAACTAATTATCGGGATAGAAAGCGCTATTAATTCTATGCTAGGTGTATATAGTCTAACCTCGTATAGTATCTTAGTTGTTGCGTAATTAAATACGCGAGTAATAGAAGGTAGTGTAGGTAACCCTAGTTAACCGGGGCCCGACTGTAGACTATACGCACATTAGTCCCTATACACACCACATACTTCGGCATTCGGTATCTCGAGCATCCGGGCAGCTAATACAGCCGGGTGACTTATGTTATATGCAATAATGCACGGCGGTTCTAATGCATATCTCTATGTGCCGGTAGGACAAACCAATTGGGAGATATCTGCTCCCTTATAAAAGTAGAACCGGCCTTAGGCCTCTTAGAGGGCGGACTTTAGGATTAAGCAGAGAGGTATACGAAGAGAACTAGGCTAATAGAGCTAAGGAGACCGGAGAGCCGCGCGAATATCGGCGATAAGTAGAGAGGAGAAATAAGCCTAGTTAATAAGGTCGTCGATCGGCTTAAAGTCGTTAAAGGCATAGAAGGTAAGGCAGTCGGAGTCGTTAGAATTATATTTATTAATTATATTTATAAAGAAGTTAGACTCCTTAAACCCGTTAGGGAGTAGGGAGGCGTCGACTTTAGACCTTAGAAGGATAACTTAGTAACGATAGTCGATCCTCTCGTCGGCGCGGTCGGTTAAGGAGGTAGGGCAAGAACTAGGGAGCCGGCTAAAGGCGTTAGGGAGGGTGGCTTAAGAGCTAGGCTAAAAGACGATCTTAAAGTTAAAGCGACTAAGGAACTCGGCCTAGTAGGCCTACCGTTAGTTAAAGAGCTTTATAGTTATAAAATACTAGAGGTTCTTATAGTCTAAAGCGATCTTAAACTTAGGTAGGCCTTCGAGCTTAAGGCGCTATTCCTTAAGGGACTTTACGATCGTAAGGAGTTCCTTATCGTAGATCTTATAGTTATATTCTTAGGCAGAGTGTTTTAACGAGAAGAACGCGATAAGGTAGTAGCGGCCGTCGTTAGAAAGCTATATTAGCACGCCCTTAGCGGCTTAGTTAGAAGTATCGGTCTAAACTATAGTCTTTCGAGAGGGGTTAAAGTATGCGAGGACTAAGGCGGCGGTAAAGGCGTGCTTAAGGGCTCTAAAGGCGTAGGCGTAGGCGGGGGACTAGATCTAGGGGGTAGAGTTCTTAGTAAGGGCGTTTAAGGGGTTCGTAAGCTTAAAGAAGCCGCGGATAGAACGCCGATAAAAATTAGCGAACCCTAAGAAATGCCGGAGGTCTTTAATAGAGGAGGGGGCTAGCTAATCGAGGACTACGCGGACCTTTTTAGGATCTATACGTATGCCTTTATCCGAGATAATTAGGCTAAGGTACTTAGTCTTAGTAATATAGAAATCGCACTTATCGACGTCGAGCTATAGGCTAGCGGCATTAAAGCGCTTAAGAACCTCTTAGACGTAGACCTAGTGCTCCTCCCGTATAGTAGAGAAGATTAAAACATCGTCTAAGTAGGCGGAATAAAAATCATTAAGGATATTATATAAGGCTATATTAATAAAGCTCTAGAAGTAGGATAGCGCGTTAGAGAGACTAAAGGGTATAACGCAATACTCGAAAAGCCTATACCGTATAGCGAAAGCCGTCTTCTACTTATAGCCCTCGGCGATACGAAGGCGATTAAACGCTATAATAACGTTAATCTTAGTAAAGAACTTCGCCTTCCTAATTTAGGCGAGGGTATTATAGACTAAGGGTAAAGGGAAGCGGTTCTTAATCGTAGCTTTATTTAGGCTACGGTAATCGACGCAAAAATAGACGCCGCCGCCGGGCTTATAAGCGAGCATAACGGGGGCGGCGGTAGCGAAGGTCGAACGGCGAATAAAGCCTTTCCTAAGCTGCTCGTTAACGTAGGCGCGTATAATACGGTTCTTAGCTTTACTAAAGGGGCGGGGGCAGGTATAAGGGGGTTATATCCCCTCCTTAAGGTTAATCTAAGTGTCGACGGCGCGATAGGGGGCGAGCTTATCGGCCTTACTTTAGAGCTATATATAGATTATATAGTAAAGCTCCTTCCGGACCTTAGCCCGGAGGTTATCGAGAGTATAAAGGACCTTATTATAAGGGTCTTCGACTATTAGTGAGATTAGGTCTACGACCTAATCCGTATTCTTATATACGAGCGGGGAAGAGGCACGTGCGGGCGGGGAAAGGGGCTCGTGCTAATAGGGGTAAGGGGCACGTACGGACAAAAGGGTACGTGCGTAGAGCTATATATCCGTATGTATAGGTGCGCCTACACTTAGTTCTTTATAGATGATTTCTATACCTATATAGAAGGCACCTATGTAATTACTCTGCCTACCCTATTATAGTATTATCTATCTCTCTTTTTTACGGACTTATAAATACGATAACGTCCCGCTTTTATAATAGCGGCACGTATTAATTAGAACGATAGGCCGCTACGATAAAAGCGGCACGCGTAGTAACACTAGCTGCTATTATAGACTTACTAGACAACAATATAGAGGACGTCTTCGAGCAATAGGCCGAGGGGTCCTAGCGGCTATAGCTGCGACAAAAGGCGCTAAATAAGCGGGCCTTTATAAAAGCCCGCCTTCGATAGGAAATAATAGAAGCCCGTTTAAGCAAGGCGACGGCGGATGCCGCACCTTCTATAGCGGAAGAGGAGCGCCTCCTAGTGCTACTATAGAAAATAGCCGTTAATCCGGTTAAACGAAGGGGGTTGCAAGAAGTCCTTAGTGTTAAAATAGAATCTATAGCGCCTACCTCTACGGATACGCTACTCGCGCCTACGGCTGCGTCGACGAACTCTCCCGCGGCTAAGGACGCTAGTATAGCTAACCCGAGGACGGCCCTTAAAGCCGCCTTCGGCAAAAGGAAGCCTCTACCGTAGCCTATATAGGATAGTAAGCTAGATTCTTTTTACTTCTTCCTATATCGCCTCTATAAGTTTACCGTTAACGAGAAGTAAGGCCTTAACGGTTGCCGCGATACCGCTTAGTATTCGCTGCTTTATACGCTGCCTAAGCCTTAGATACGGCGGATTTCTAGGTTTTAGGAGAGTAGCGGGCCTAGTAGCGCCTACGACCCCTATGCCTTCTTTAACCACCTTATCTACGCGTTCGGCAACGTGTAAGAGTAAGAGAAAGCGTAAGACAAGTTGCGGATCCTCTTTTAAAAAGACGGCCAAACGTTTAAGGACTTCCTTCCCGACTTTAAAGAGACTATTACTTATGCCGCCGGAAATAGCGTTTAAGGAGATAGCGTTAAGCTTTTATAGCTGCGAAATTCGATCACTCTATAACTATATAAGATGCTTATCCTAATCGAGATACCTACTAACTTCCGGGAGTACGTAAGTCGCCTTACGAAGGTAGCCTAGAACTATAAGCAAAGCCCTAGCTTCTATAGCTGCGAAATTCGATTACTCTATAACTATATAAGATGCTTATCCTAATCGAGATACCTACTAACTTCCGGGAGTACGTAAGTCGACTTACGAAGGTAGCCTAGAACTATAAGTAAAGCCCTAGCTTCTAGAAGTTGCGAAAGCGCGTTAGCATAAACGGCGTTAGCAATAGGAATAGAGGAGCTACTACTAAGAACGCTATAACGCTCCCGCCGCCTAGATCCGCGCCCGATACTATAGTAGACTATAAGGGCGACGTTATAATATCTACTACGCGGCCCGCTCGTAGAAGAGCGAGGACACTATCCGCCGCCTTAGACAGCGCGCCTTCCTCTTCTATATAGCGAGCTAAGTAGGTATCGAAGGCGGAGCTTTAGAAGCGGAGAAAGAAAGGGCTTTACGTACGCTATAGCGCGGATAGATATTTTACTATAGACTGCTTATAACGTCCCGCTCGCCTTACGAAGCGAGACGAACGGCCTATAGCGATTCGCGCTACCCGACCTTCTCTTAAGTCTAATATTAAAGAGGATAATAATATCCCCGCTACTATTAGTGCGGGGGGAGACGCATAGCTCTAGAGTATAGACGGGCCCTAGAGCCTAATTCGCTAGCACTAAAGAAAAAAGAGTTAACTAACCGTATTAAGACTTCTCCTACCTTAATAATACCTATTGTTATTAACCGTATAAACCTCGTCTCTACTCTTATAGACGAGGGTTGCTAATACTACGCCGCTATCGATAAGGCATTTGTATAAGAACTACGTTTGCTAGTTAAAGATATAGGACCTTAGTACGTACGAGGAGCCTCGAGCGTAATAGAAGAGGCGAAGATTAAAGGTATCGTATAGATAGCTACGGAAATTAACAGGCATAAGCAATTGCTCGTAGCATACGTTATCCCTTAGCTAGAATTTAACCTAATCTTTAAAAAGCCTTAGCTTCTTTACATAAAGTCCTACTCTATGCCGCACTAAGGAAGGCTTTAGTATAGGAATTCGTAGCGTTAGCTACGGTATATTAATAAAAACGAGCCTAAGGACACTAAGTATACTATAGAGCTTAAAGAGGCTAAAGAAGTTATAGCTTTAGTATTTATCGGCATAATTAACTAAATCCGTAGACGATACGGCTTAAAAGCCGCTATAGCTGCTATTTACGTAGTTAGCCTCGCGGATATCGAAAAAGCCTTACGACTAAAGAAGCCGAAGACGGAAGCCGAATTACGTTAAATAATCCTTACGTAGTTCTATAACCTACTGCCGCTCTTTCGGAAAAGCGAGGCCGATAAATTAAACCTATATAAGCCCGGCATTAACTATACGATACTACTTCGTAAGAATTCCCGTAGATAAGATATAGTTCCGCCCTTCGGGCCGCTATACGCGATATTTTAAGACGAGTTGCTTATATTAAAGAAAACACTACGCGGCCTTTTAGATCAAGGGTTTATTTAGGCTAGCTCTTCTAAGGCCGCCGCTCTAGTGCTATTCGCGCGGAAACCCGGAGGAGGACTACGTTTCTATATAGACTACCGAGTACTTAACGCAATAATACGACTAGACCGCTACCCGCTTCCGCTTATTAAGGAGATACTCCGTAATATCGCTAAAGCGAAGTAGTTTACTAAGTTAGATATCTATTAGGCGTTCTATAAGGTGCGAATTACGGAAGGTAATAAGTAGAAGACCGCGTTCTATACTCGCTATAGGCTTTTCGAATAGATAGTTATACCGTTTAGGCTTATAAGGGCTCCCGGCACCTTCTAACGGTATATTAATAGCATTTCTAAACGAGTTCGCTTCCGCCTATATTAATAATATTCTTATCTATATAAGCGGCAGCCTAGAGGATTATATAGACAAAGTGCGGAAGGTGCTAGACCGGCTCTCTAAGTATAGGCTATACCTTAACCTTAATAAATACGAATTTAGCGTCCGCTAGGTTAAATACCTTAGATTTATTATTATCGTAGGCGTTAGTATTTAGGCGGACCCCGTAAAGATTTAGGCTATTCGAGACTAAATAGCCCTAACTTTGTAAAAAGGTATACGGAGTTTCTTAGGATTTACGAACTATTACCGGATTTTTCTTTATTAATATTCTCGTATCGTTAGTCCGCTTATAGCCCTTACCGGCAAAAGGGTAGCCTTCTATTAGGGCGCCGTATAGGCAAAGGCGTTCTAAACGTTAAAAGACCTATTTTCGCAAGCGCTAATACTACTATAGTAGGACTTTAATTATCCCGCGATACTTAAGGCGGACTATAGTAGATTCGTACTTAAAGGCACGCTTTCGCAAAAGGTAGACGGCTAACGCCGCCCTATGGCTTTTTACTCCCGTAAGCTTACCTCCGCCTAATAGAACTATGCTATCTACGATAAGGAAATGCTCGCTATAATTAGCTATTTAAAGCAATAGTAAGCGGAGCTCTATAGCTATAAGAACTTCGAGATCCTTATAGACTATCGCAACCTTAAGTATTTTTTAACTCGACGTTATCTCTCTAAGCGATAGGCCCGCTAGGCGGAATACCTTTCGCGGTTCCGTTTCCGGATTAAATACCGACCCGGAAAAAAGGCTACGGTACTAAACGCTTTATCCCGGAGAGATTAAGATCGGCCTTTTAACGAAGATTATAATGCCTAAGAGCTTTAAATACTCCTAGAGGAGGCGCTACGTATATATCTTAAAGCAACGCTTATCGGTGCGGACGGCGTAGTCTTAATTAATAATAACGGCGATAAAGATAAGGACGATAGCGAGGAGGATAATAAAGAAGACATAGAGCCCGATATATATCTTAGAGCAACGCTTATCGGTGCGGACGGCGTAGTCTTAATTAATAATAACGGCGATAAGGACGAGGCCGATAATAAGGAGGATAATAAAAAAGACGTAGAGCCCGACACTTAGGAAGCGGACTTCGTAGCGGCTACGACCCGGGACGACCTAGACGCGTAGGACGCGGAGCTAACTACTAATATAGGCCTTAACCGACGGATTTTTTAAGACGAGGAGCTTTAGCGTATATAGGACCGCTTAGTAGCTTAAGACGTTACCTACGGGAGCGTGCGCTACGCCGTAGAGGTAGGAGCACGACGATTCGACCTTAAGCTTAACCTTAAGGTATAGGTAGCCGACTACTATTTAGACCTACGTAAGCATCTACGGTTCTACGGACGGCTCTAGGTTTTTAGTTCCTCTATAACTATAGAGGCAGTAGTAAGAGACGCTCCCTTAGAGCTAGAAGAAGGGAACGCGCTCTAAGGACGGCTTATTTAAATAGTATATAACGCTAGCGTCGTTAGCTACCCTAGCCGCGAAGGAATAATCGCCGCCGTATCCCGTGACTTTTATTAGCCGCTCCTTTAGCTATACGTTCTACACGTTAGGCGATTCCTCCGCAACTATAATATCTACGGGCGTATAAAGATTTAGCATACGCTTAAGAAAGGGCTGCTTAAATCGCTTCCTATGCCGGACCGGTTCTATACGTATATTTAAATAGACTTTATTATAGACCTCCCCCCTATAGAGAGCGGCAACCGTAATCTTTAGGTAATTAAAGACTATTTAAGTAAGGAAGTTATATTAGAACCTATGCCCTCTATAGAAGCGGAGATCTACGCGGAGCGCTTTCTTATATACTATATACGATACTATTAGTAGCTAACGTTAATTATAAGCGATAAGGGCTTAAATTAGATAAGCCGCTTCTAGTAGCACCTATATCGGCTGCTATAGATTATATAGCTACTAAGTATAGTATATTATCCGCAAACCGATAGGGGGCCGGAACGGCTTAATTAGGAAGTTTAAGCTTACCTCCGGGCGTTATCGACCGTAACTAAAGGGACTAAGATAAGTAGCTCCCCGTAGCGTAAATAGCGCTTAACGGGAGAAATCGCTCTTTAATTAGTATATCCACTTTCTTCGCACTATATAGGTACGAACTAGTATCCCTATTTCCTATCGCCGTAGATATAGCGGTGGAAAAGCCGTTTAGCAATAGCCCGGAGGGGCGCGTAGCCTCCTTTATATAGCGACTTAAGTAGGTCTCGGACTTCTATTAATCGTTAATAGCCTCGGCAGCGTAGGACTAAGAGCGGTATACTAATAAACGGCGGGAACCTATAGAGCGATTTACGGTAGGTAATAAAGTCTAGGTAGACCTACGGAACTACGCATCCTTAAGGCCGAAGAAGAAGCTCGACTAGCTATACGTAAAATTCACGGTTAAGAGAGTGCTAAGCCCGTAAGCTATCGAGCTAAAGGGACTGCCTAACGGGATTTACCTAAATTTTAATATAGACCTTCTTCGCCGAGTAGTAGTAGATCTAATGCCCGGCTAAGTGATAGCGGACCTATAGCCTCCCGTAATCCTAGTAGAGGGAGAAAAAGAGATCTTAGTAAAGGAAATTCTTACCGTATAATAGAAGAAAGTCGGCCGTAGCAATAGGCGCGAAGTCTTCGTAAGATAGTAAAAGTACTAAGACCCGACGTAGCACTTAGCAGCGGACTTTATAGATACGGAAGCGCTCGATCGCTTCGAAGAGCGCTTTAGGGCTATTAGGAAAAACGACGGACCGCCCGACGCTACGTTGCCGGCAAAGATACGACGGAAGAAGGTGCGGTTTACGCTCCCTAAAGCGAGCCGCGCAGCCTAAGGCACGGCTAGGCCCTACGTAATACATCGTTCATTTTCGCTCGGGTAGGGTAAAGGTCTTATATAAGGGTCTTCGACTATTAGTAAGATTAGGTCTACGACCTAATCCACATTCTTATATACGAGCGGGGAAGAGGTATATACGGGTAGGGAAAGGGGCTTATGCGAATAAGGGTAAAGGGCTCGTACGGATAAGGGTAAAAGGCATGTGCGGACAAAGGGGTACGTACGTAAAGCTATATGTCTGTATATATAGGTGCGCTTATACTTAGTTCTTTATAGATAATTTCCACACCTATATAGAGGGCACCTATATAATTACTCTGCCTACCCTATTATACTTATCGTATTTTAAAAAGAACTTAGCGATATTATCGGGCGAAACCTTATTAAGGAAGATTTTATTAAGGTAGTTATCGACGAAGTCGTAAAGGCGGGGGTTAAGTCGGGCTTTAGCGGCATTAGGATTAATAGACCCGGATAAAACGGCCTAATAGAATTCTTTAGGGATCTCTTAGTCGATAGAAGGCGGAGGCTTAGTAGGTAGGGGTTTAGCGGCTAAGGCTTTAATCGTAGTCTATAAAGTCGTAATAAAGGGCTAGCGGTAGAATACCGTTATAGCGGCTATATTAAGCATTCGCATAGAGAATATAAGGTCGCTTAGAGGGATTATAAAGGGGCGGGGTCCTAACGCCCGATGCCTAGGTTAAAGAGCCGGGTAGCGGGAGCTAGTAGCCTACCGTATAGGCCGAGGGCGGGGGGGGGGCGGACGTAACGGTAGGGGTAAAGGGTATCTAAGGGGTCGGAGTTATAGCTAAGGTCGAGGTCGGTCTAATAGGAGGAGTCTAGGTAAGTAGGTTTACTTACGTCGGGAGTATCTTTAAGGGACGTTAGGATGCCGGGGGGGAAACGAGGCGACGGGGGAATAAACTTAAGGGTATTAGAAAAGCAGACGATATAAGCAGAAGCCTAGGGGGCAGATCTATCGTCGCAACTAGGCTTTATTATTACACTAGTCAATAAGACCGAAAGGTCTAACAACTAGTTTAAGGTCATTAGAAACATTATCTACTAGAGTTCGACGAAGTGTAAGAGAGTTACCTAAAGTGTGCTAGCTTCCGAGATATACGGCATAGTTAACGGCGTTAACCTTAGGATCGCCTTAGCAACCACGTTAAAGATTATTACCTACCGGCTTAAGCTAACGAACATCTAATTAATCATCTGCATAGATTCGTATTCGCTCTATAAATGCCTCGTAAAGCTTAGAATAACTAAGGAGAAGAGATTAATGATTGATATTATATCTCTTCGATAGTTATATAAGCAACGAGAGATTGCAGAGATCCGTTAGATTAACGGCGATAATAACCCGGCCGATGCTATAATAAAGGCATTACTAAACCGAGCCCTTAAACGCTTTATAGACAACAATAGCTTAACCATTCGGATAGAGGCATACGTTCTACGCCCCTAAGTTCCACTTTTAGGACTCTCTTTTATTTATACTTATGTATTATATTTATAAGACCTCTTTAGTATAATACGCGTTATCCTTACGATTAAGAAGGTTGCTTAACAGTTAGAAAGAAAGACTGCTAGTATAGGAATATAGTTATATAACTAAGGGATAGAGTCGGAACTACATTGCCGACTATACATAGGAAAGGGGTAATAGGGGTTATAACCACGCGGTGCATAACGCTACGTGACCTATATAGTTAATAACCTCGTTATTAACTAAAGGCATCGTTATAACTAGAGCAGTAAGCCCTAGCGTAGGCCTTAATAATGCATTGTTAAGGCACAGCAGGCTCTATAAAGGGACCCCGGCAGACGGGTATAAAGGGGCCCCCTTATTCCCTCTTCTCTAGCTAGATTAGATACAACTACAACTAATACAACCCCCTTTGTTTAGATTAATCTAAGTGAATCACCTACTAACAATAATTAGTGTAAGGCGAGGATAAGGAAAAGGGCTCGCCCTCGTCGTTAGAGTTAGCGATAGAAGGGGCGGGGGGGGAACGAATTATATTTATAAATTATATTCCCTTAGGGGCGGGAACGGGAATAACGGGAGCGGCCGGGAGGCTAGGGATAAGATAAGGCTAAGGGTCCGAGAGGCAAGAAGCAAGGTAGAAGAAGGACTAGAAGGAGAGGGAGTTATCGCGCTAGCTAATAATAGGGTCGTAGCGGCGTAGCTAAAGGAGGCCGAGAATAACCTTATAGCTAAGCTTCGTAAGGAAGAAGTAGATAGACTTAGTATAGGCGCCGACTTAGGCGACTAAGTAAGCGCAATAGGTAATAGCGCCGGACTTATAGTCGCCGCTATCGGCGAGAAAGAGCCGGCGAGGAAACTAAAGCTAGCGGATAGGGAGGGTAAGGCGGTGCGTAGTCTAAGTGTATATAAAGGCAAATCCGGAATAACTAAAGTCGACTAAAGCACTTACGGCGATATTAGTAGGCATGAAGGAGAAAGGCAATAGTAAAGCGCGAGGCTATATTCCCGCCGGGAGATAAAGGTTCTCCCCTATATTAAATAAGGCTATAAAATTAAAAACCGAAAACTCTATCGCGCGATAAGGCGAAAGAGCTAGGCGTTTCCTAGGGGGGGGAAGCGCTAGAGGTAAGGGTAAGAGAGTTAGGAACCTCGCCCTCGACAAAGCCTTACTTAATCGCCCGGACGTTAAGCTAAGGAGGGGGCGCGAGGAGGCGTAGGGCGGGAGTGCCGCCGCCTTAGCCGTAACCCCGGCTAGCACCCTTCTTAAGATAGGTCCGGGGCGTATAGGTCGGGGTCACTAAGGCGGCGTAGTAGAGATAGAGACGGTTCTCGTACTATTATTGCTTCTCGGCGTTTATAAGACTAGCCTAGAACGCGTCGAGGTCTATTAGGTCGCTAACGGGCGTAGAAGCGGCGGGGCTAGCGGACCTAGTAAAGGCGGGGGGGGGGGAATAGTCTAAGGCTAGACGAGCCTCTTATAGGCTCGAGTACGCTTATAGGTCTCCTAGAGGGCGGCGTAGAGCTTAGCCTAGCCGTAGAAGTCGTCGGTATTAAAGCTAGGGACTTAAAGAGCGGCGGTATTAGCGAGCTCGTTAGTAACCTTTTAATAGAGGTATCTAACGTAGGCGCTCTCGTTATAATCGAGGTCGGCCTATAGCTAGGTAAACCGCGAGAAGAAATCCGGCTAAGAGGTGCCTTTTATAGCTAAGGTATTAAATTCCGCCTTAGACTAAGCGCGGTAGTTTATAGTACTAAAGATAGAGGCGAGCTTATAGGTAAGGGAGTCGAGGGACTAAAAGCGCTACTACTTAAAGGGGGTATCGTCGCGGATATAACGGGGGATGCTAGCGGCGATAGAAGCGGCCCGGCCGGAAAGTCGGCTAGTCGTATAGACGACTTAGTCCCTATTAGTAAGGAATATATAAGGGTCGAAGGCGATCTTAAGAGATATACCGTCGTATTAAACGCAGAAGGCGTCCTAGCGCTACTTTTAAATGCCGATATCGCCGGAGAAGCGTTTAAGGTCGGCGAAGCGGGTATAAGGACTTACGGTAGGAGGGGCAAAGGCAGCCTAAAAGGCGGTAAGGTAGGCGAAGGCGGCGTTAGACTAATTAAGCTAGTCCTAGAGTCCCTCCGTATACTGCCGGTAGCCGAGGGCCTCCTTACGGGCGGTAGTAG
Organism: Ophiocordyceps sinensis; assembly: GCA_012934285.1. Lineage (NCBI taxonomy): Eukaryota > Fungi > Ascomycota > Sordariomycetes > Hypocreales > Ophiocordycipitaceae > Ophiocordyceps > Ophiocordyceps sinensis. The sequence continues at coordinate 8,580,913 of JAAVMX010000004.1, read as the reverse complement.
CGGAGGTAGCGGCCTTAAGGAAACTAGACTTAAGAAGGACGAGAGACTAGGTCTCATCGGTATACCGGAGGAAATCCGTCTAAAGGTCGGCGAAGACGGACGAGGCGATAGAGGAACCCCGGAGAATAGAGGCTAGGTAAGAGAAAGCGGCGAGAGCGTTAGGCTAAGGGACGTCTTAAAGGGGAACGCCTGCCGGAGGGCCGGGCGAAGGGGAGAGGGAGGGGGTAGAAACGGGAGTAGCTATTATAGCGGCGGGAAAAAGGGGTAGCGGCGGGAAAATAGGCTAGAAAAATCTATAAGAGAGTAGAAAAGAGGCGGAAAAGGGCGTAATAAGATAAAGAACAAAGGCAGGCGTATAGGCGAAGCTAAAGGGACTAAGGAATCGTAAAGGCTTAGCGGAAGGGTAGAAGAATAGTAGATTAAACTATTATAAGACGAGCTTAAAGGGGGTATATAACTATTATTAATCTACGAAGGAGCGCAGCTATAGACTAAGTCTAAGGGTCTATATATATAATATAAAGGTTACGTAGGATAATATATAATATAACCTAACACCGTAATAGAGGCATATATTCTACACCCTTAAGTTCCCCTTTAAGACTCTCTTTTATTTATACTAATATATTATATTTACTAGACCCCTTTAGTCTAATACGCGTTATCCTTGCGATTAGGAAGGTTGCTTAGCAGTTAGAAAGAAAGACTGCTAGTATAGGAATATAGTTATATAACTAAGGGATAGAGTCGCGACTATATTGCCGACTATATATAGGAAAGGGGTAATAAGGGTTATAGCCACGCGGCGTATAACGCTACGTGCCTTACATAGTTAATAACCTCGTTATTAACTAAGGGCACCGTTATAACTAGAGCAGTAAGCCCTAGCGTAGGCTTTAACAATGCATTATTAAGGCATAGTAAGCTCTATAAAGGGACCCCGGCAGGCGGGTATAAAAGGGCCCCTTTATTCCCCCTTTCTAGCTAGATTAAATATAACTATAACTAATGCAACCCCCTTTATTTAGATTAATCTAAGGAAATCCCTACTAATAGTTATATATATATTAACCTAAACACTTATAGTCTATTAATTATATTAATTATTATATTATAGCCTTTAATCGCTGCTATTTTAAAGAGTATTCCTATTTCTATAGTAAGAAATTGCTATTTATATAGTAAGAATATCTAAATCCCTACTTTTCTATACGTACCTCGCGCGCTTATATCCTACTACTAAAATCTAGTGCCGGTATATAGCAATTAAGAGAGCCGCGTAAATCGTGCGAATAACGCGAAGAATACTAATCTAGTTAAGCCACCCTAATACAGCACGCAGTAGGATACGCAGTAGGGCACGCAGCCGGGTAAGTAAAGCACGTAGTAGAGCACGTAGTATATAGTAAGGAGCCGTATATATAGTAGAGGGCACGTAGTAAGGCACGCAGCCGGGCAAGTAGAGCACGCAGTAGGGCACGCAGTATATATTAAGGAGCTATATATATAGTAGAGGGCACGTAGCAAAAGGCACGTAGTAGGGCACGTAGTAAAGCACGTAGTAGAGGGCGCGTAGCCGGGAGCCGGGCATAAAGCATATATTAAAGAGCCGCACGCAGTAGGGCACGTAGTAGGACACGCAGTAAGGCACGCAGTAGAGCATATAGCAGAGGACACGTAGTAGGGCACGTAGTAGAGCACGCAGTAGAAGGCGCGCAGCCGGGAGCTAGGCACGAAGCATACATTAAGGAGCCGCACGCAGTAAGGCACGTAGTAGCGCACGCAGTAGGGCACGTAGGAAGACACGTAGTAGGCCACGCAGCAAACATTAAGGAGCCGCATATATAGTAGAGGGCACGCAACAAAGGGCACGTAGTAAGGCACGCAGTAAGGCACATAGCCGGGCATATAGTAAGGCACGCAATAAGGCACGCAGTAGGGCACGCAGCCGGGAGCCGGGCATAAAGCATATATTAAGGAGCCGAACATAAAGTAGAGGGCATATAGCAAAAGGCACGCAATAGGACACGCAGTAGGGCAGGTAGGTTAAAGGCATATAGTAGGGCGCGTACGCTACTATAGCTATTAAATTAACTAAATTAATTCTTAGGACGATTTACGTAGCCCTCTTAATTACTATATACCTCTACCTAATTTTAGTAGCGGGATATAAGCGCGCGGGGTACGTATAGAAAGAGTAGGGATTTAGGTATCTTATTAATTATATAAATAGTAATTTCGTGCTATGCAAATAGCAATACTCATTTTAAATAGACCTTATTAACCGTTCTTTGCCCTTTAGATATAGACCTTACTTTATAGTAGAAGATTAAGAATCTCCTTTATTAATAGTCTATTTCGGCTATAAATAGCATCCTTAATTCGTCTTTTAGTAGAGATCTAGCGAAGCAATTTCATAGCCTTTTATATAACTATAGCTCTTTACATCGTAATGATAAAAGGGGGTAATTCCTATATAATCTAAAGATAAGCATTAAAAACTAATAATGCTAAACTATTAGAGCTAGCTATATTATTAATTACCTTAACTATTATTTAGGAGTATTACTATTTGCCTAAAAAACCGCTTTACGATCTCCTCGCACGGCCGCTAAGTTTAACACCGGATTATAAAATCAATTTAGACTTAAGAATCGGATTCCTTAGACCCGGTTGCCCTTAGGCGCGATAGCGTATCGGGGGACGGACGCGGGCTGCGAGCCGATAGACGTTAACGTCGTAAGAAGGGGGTTAGAGGCTAGCGTATATAGCCTACCGACTACCGACGAAGCGCCCCTTAAGCCCGACGCGGGCAAAGAGAAACTAATAGGAAGGGATAATGCCGCTTACCTAAAATTCGCGGGCCTAGTGCTTAAGGAGGCCCTTTAAGGCGTTTAAAGGGCCTTTAAGTCCGTTCTCTAAGGTTACCTAAAGGAATAGGAGGAGAGGATCCGAGCGGACGCTACGGTCTCTACAACCGTAGGCTAGTTTAAGAAATCGGTTAAGGAATCGGTAAAGGAGGCTATCGAGGCGGCGCTTTTATTAAAGTAAGCGTTAAAGTCTTAGGCCGACGTAGCCGCGGCCGCGGTCACGGCTGCTACCGTCGCGCCCCCGACGCGACGCTAGCCCGCACCCGGAGGCCTTAGCGGCCTCTATAACATTAGGGCTAATAGCGAAAAGCCGACTCTCGCCCGCTACGAAAACTAGCTTACGGTCCGATATAAAGGGATCGCCTTAGATCTTTAATATAGAACCCTTAAAGCGATTGTTAACGACGTTAATCACGTCTTTAAGGAGCCCGCTATAAAAGCGGCGCGGGTCTTCTATAGCGGCGATATCGCGCTTATATTTAAGCAGAATATAAAGAAGTATAAGGCGGATAGGGAATAGCTAGAGAAGGCTTTCGGGAAGGAGACGATACTATCTTAAGGTAGTTTTATAGTAATCGTAAAGGGCGTCTTAATAATAGTCCTTTAGAGAGGGGACGACGCCGCCTTAGTAGCCGAACTAGCTAAAGCGAACGACGTTAAGGTTATCTACCTTTACCCTAAGAGGGCCTATATAAGGGCGGGTATAAAGGCGACCTTAATTATTATAGTAGACGGCGTAAAGGCGGCGAATAGGCTTTACGACTTTAATACGGTAATATAGGCGGAGATTTTCGATATAAAGCCCTTCGATAATATAATCCGGCTAAGGCAGTACTACCGGTGCTTTTAGTACGGATACGTCGCGAAATACTATATAGTAAAGGCGACGTACGGGCGGTATACGTTAGGACTATACGACGAAGCTATATATACGGCTACTATAAGGCAGATCCTATACTAGTGCACCCTCTATAAGGGGAGATATACGGCGTAGGATAGGCATTGCCTTAAGGCGGAGAAGCTTTAGGATAGGGCATAAGAGGCATACTCCTAAAGGCCGAGGCGTTTCGCCGCCGCGGCGACGCCGACGATACGCCTTAAGCCGGCGCTACCTTATATATAGCCCCCCTCTCTTCCTACCGCGCTATAGACGTCGCCGTCGAAACGGCGACGATAGGACACCCCCCCCCCGCTACCCGCCCTTCCCCCCAGCCGGCCTCGGGATATTATAAAGGCTAGTCGATTATTCGCAGGCATCTACGGTCGCGGCCGGCCTTAATGTCGGCTAGGGCTTATACCGCTACGACTAAGGCCGCGCTTACTCCTAACGACGACCCTTTTTCCGACCCCTCTTAATATTAGATATCCTTTACTAAAACACTATAATAGGCGCGAATATATAGATAAGCGACTAAAGGGTAGACTAATATAGCGTTACGTTTACTAATTTTTTTACTATAGTTTTTGTAGTTTACTCCCAGCCGGTTAACTCCCCCCTCCCGACTACTTTACTCCTTAACCTCGCGGCGAAATCGTTACGCACTTAGTATATCCTCGTCGGGGACTTTAATAGCTATTACCCGCTCTAAGACGCTTACGGGCGTACCTTTAGGAATAGCGAGGACCTCTTAGAGCTAACGGCGCGATAGCGCCTTAGGCTTATAACCCCTAAGGGCTAGGATATATATATCGCCTCTAAAGGCCGGAGGAACGGCACGATAGACCTCGCCTAAGCGTCTTAAGGTCTAAGCGTAATATACCGTAGAAACGTAGGCCTTATTAGGTTAGATTATATATCGCAACGGCTAAAGGTAGATATAAGGCCGCCGACCTACCGGCCGGCGGCCCGGACGATAGGACTTAACCGCCTTTAGAGAAAACTCGACCTAGATAAGGCCTAAGCGGCGGCTATTAAGAAGTTCCGGCTAAAGGCCGCGCTAACTACGCCTACGACCCTTAGGGAGGTCGAGGCGTACGTAGACTAGGTAGTCACCTAGCTAACTAAGATTACGAAGGACTATATACCTAAGGCCTAGGGCCGTGCTAACGGCGGCCGCCCTAACTAATAGACTATAAAGGTAGACCGGTATAATAGGGAGGCTAAACGCGCCCTCCGGGCGTTTTTAGCGTCCGGCAATTAGACGACCTAAGAGACGTTAGACGAGGCGAAGATAGCCCTCCGGCGTGCCGTCGTTGCTATATAACGAGACTCTTAGCGGGAGCTTACCTACGATTTAGCCGCTAATTAAGCCCTCCTTTAGAAGATCGAGAGGTAAGCGTGGCTCTAAAGCGGTAGCCTACTATAGGCGATATATATCCCCGACCTAGAGAGACCGAGCGACCTAGCGGGGCCGGCCTATACTTACGTAGAAAAGGCAGAGACCCTCGTAGCCCGGTTCTTCCTACCCTTAGTAGGGAGAGGCGAGGGGGGCCCTTAAGCCGCCCGGGAGGCCTATATAATACTATAGCGTTTTATAATTAGCGACGTCGGGTAAGCGGTTAGGAAGATAGCGTAGTAGAAGGCCGTAGGGGAGGATAGCCTCCCGATAGGGCTTATTAAGGCCTATAAGGAGCCGTTGCTTAAAGCGCTTACGGTATTACTTAACGCTAGTTGCGACGTCGGCCACTTTCTAAGACGGTTCCGATATACGGCTATAATCGTCCTGCCGAAGCCCGGGAAGATAGCGGCCTAGCTTTAATAAGCCCGAGGGTAGAGACTAATCTCTCTCCTTAGCACGGTAGGGAAAATCCTTGAGGCCGTAGTCGCGAGGAGGATCGTAAACGCGGCGGAGGCGTATAACCTCTTGTCTAAGGGGTAGATAGGGAATAAGACCGAAAGGTCTACCGAAACGGCGATACGATTTATAATAGAGCTCGTAAAGACGACGTAGGCCTAAGGAGGGGTAACGTCGTTTCTCTAGCTCGACCTTAAGGGAGCTTTCGATAGGGTAGACTATATATATCTCGTCGAGACCCTCCGCCTAAGGGGTTTCCTAAGTTAGGTTATCGCGTAGGTTAAGAGCTTCCTCGAGGGGAGGGCGGCCTAGCTTTACTTCGACAGCGCGCTAGCGGAGACTTAAGAAGTGCCTATAGGCGTGCCTTAAGGCTCGCCCCTCTCCTTAATCCTCTTCCTCCTCTATATCGCACTACTATACGACGACCTTAAGCCGGAGATAGGAGTTACTACCGTCGGCTTTACCGATAATACGAACCTTTTAGCCTACGGTAAGACCGTAGCCGCGACTATATAGCGACTGCTATACGATAAATAGGTAGGGGCGGTCGGCGCTAAGTTTAAGCCGGAGAAAAGCGAGCTTATCTACTTTACGAGGACTTATAAGCCGATACCGACGAAGCTTCGGCTTAAGATAAGTATAGTCCGGCCGGTCGAAAATAGGCGGTTCCTTAAGGTTTAGTTTAACTAAAAGCTATAATAGAAAGCCTAAGTTAGGAAGCTTAAGACGAAAATAAGTATATAAGCGCTAGCCTTTATTAGGCTCGCGGCGTTTATATAAAGCATACGATTGCAAAGCGTAAGGACAGTTTACGCTAGCGTAGTTCGGAACGCGCTTACCTATAAAGCGTCGATATTCTATAAGCCTACGCCTAAAGGAGGGAAACCTACCGGCTTAGTAAAGGCGCTTATAGTATATTAGTCGAGCTGCCTATAGGTAATAGCTAAGGCGTTTATAGCGACCTTAATCTAAAACCTAGAGATATAAACGGCGGTCCCGCCGCTCGATCTTTACCTTAACGACCGCCTCGCGCGGTATAAGGAGCGTATTAAGGAGTTAGGTATAGTAGACCGAATCCGACGCGTTTGCGAGAAGCCGGCGAGAGTGCTACCTTACCCCCGTCGGCCGACCTAACCGCCCGGCCGGCCGCACGACGTATAGCTTTAGGACTAATGCCCTTAGGGTACTATAACGGAGGAGGCGGTCCTCCGCGATTAAGAGGCGCGTTAGAAGGAAGATCTCCGAGTAGTAGAGGCGAAGCGACTATAAAAAGCCTAGCAGCCGGTAGATATTAACCCTTACTTTAACTAGCCGAAGAAGGCGCTAAAGGTATATAACGGTTTAGATAAGCATAAGAGCTCCGCGCTTATTTAGATCTAGACCGGGAAGATCGGTCTATAGGGGTTCTTATTCGACTAAAACGTTCCTAACGTTGACTTACCGCTTTATCGGTATAAGACTATATATAAAACCGCGTTCTACCTCTTCCTCCGGTGCTTTACCCTCGCTAACGCGAGGGCGGCCTTACTAAAAGGCATCCGACGGGAGAGCGACCTTAAGGCGGCGCTTAACCGCCCTACCGCCGCTAAGCCGCTTATCCGGTAGTTCCTTAAGCACCGCCTACTATAGTAGTTCTAGGCCGCGATAGCCCTTACGGAGAAGATAGACCGCCGTAACGCCGGCGGGGGGGAGCTCTAAGAGTAAGACGACGAGGCTCTTAACGTAGGCCCCTTTTAGCGTTTATATATATTTATGTATTCGATTATACGCTTACTAAGATTTGTTTTTCTGCGTTTTAACCCGCTAGGCGGGGCCCCGGCCCGCACCCTATCGCCCGCGTGCCGTCTACGCGCCGGCTTTACTAAGTTAGACTATCCTCCCGACCCCGACGCCCCCGGGCTTGCCTAGGTAGGGTAACCTTTATTAGGCACTAGACCGGCGGTAGTAACTAAACTTAATTAACCGCCGCGAATACGGGCCGTAACCGGCCCGACGCTAAGATAGATAGACGTTGTATAGGTTTTCCCTTAGGCCGCTTAATTTTTCCTATGCTAGCTAAATACAGGGGCACTAGGCCCGTTAGGGCAGCTAGAGTACTTTAGTAATAATAATAATACTATTTGCCTTAGTATAAATCTCTATTTGCCTAAGTGATGTTTTTTTTATAGCCTACGTATACCCCGGAAAACGCCTAAACCCCCCCGAGCTTAGCCACGCCTATATAAATATAGTGCGCATTTATAGCAGGCCGTAGACTAATCATTCTTTACGGATGTACGAATATCTATCTACGGCTCGCTCCCGGCTGCGTGCCCTACTGCGTGCCCTACTGCGTGCCCTACCGCGTGCCCTCTACTACGTGCCCTACTACGTGCCCTCTACTGCGTGCCTTCTGCTGCGTGCCCTCTACTGCGTGTCTGCTGCTGCGTGCCCTCTGCTGTGTGTGCGGCTCCTTAATGTAAACAAAAGTTACGATTAGCCCGATGTTTATATACCTACCCTATACTTCTCCGAAAACAATAAAAACTCTACTCAACCTTAGAGCGTTACTTAAAACTTCGAAACAATTTACAATAGCTATATAATATACTTAAGTAAATAAAAACATTTTACTTATAGTTTATAACGCTATAGGTACTTTTATATTTTACAAAAGAGAATTTTCAAAAAGTTTTAGTACTTACTTTCTCGCTTCTACTTATTTTATAAAACTCGAGCTAACTTAAACTAAATAATTTACTAAACTTTCATTTTTGGGTTCTTAGATATATAATATAGATATATTGAAATTTTTTACTATCTGTTATTTCTCGAGATTTATAAGCAGATTTAAATATAAAGGGGATTACTTTTAGTACTTATTCTTAAGTAAAAGCAAGTTTAAAAACTTTTATAACTAAATATAGGAATTAGGTATTATATATATAATAGTCGTATAAATACTATATATAGATGCCTTTAGTATAACGATAATAGACGATATCTATTAAACTAGTTAGAACTAATAAATAATTAATATAGAAATACATTAAGTATATATTCTTTGCTTAAAGGAAGGTACTCTTTACATTAATCCGTAGTTAAATATATAGAACTCCTACTACCCTAAACTTCATACTATAAATACGTAAAACGGGTTTAATATATAGCAAAAACATTTATTAATAGAAAAACATTTTCTTTAGATAAATAAGGAATGTTTTAAATAAATCGTAAAAATACTAAAAAAGTAAAAGTATTTAACTATTATATTAAATATAAAGTGTTAAACTAAATATAGAGATAAGCGAAGATCTTATACTTCCTATATATAATATAAGATAGAATATAAAGTTTTTCGTTTGCCGAAAATAAATAACCGTAAGTAAATATAAATAAATTAAGTTAAGAGAGAAGTACCTTTCTATCACTCTTACTTATGTCTAATCGTAACTTTTAGAGAGCTACTATATGCTTCGTGCCCGGCTCCCGGCTGCGTGCCCTACTGCGTGCCCTACTACATGCCCTACTGCGTGCCCTACTGCGTGCCCTCTACTGCGTGCCTTACTGCGTGCCCTATTGCGTGCCCTCTACTGCGTGCCCTCTGCTATGTGTGCGGCTCCTTAATGTATGCTTCGTGCCCGGCTGCGCGCCCTCTGCTGCGTGCCTTACTGCGTGCCCTGCTGCGTGCCCTCTACTGCGTGCCCTCTGCTGTGTGTGCGGCTCCTTAATGTATGCTTCGTGCCCGGCTGCGTGCCTGGCTGCGTGCCTTACTGCGTGCCCTGCTGCGTGACTCGTTGGCTAAAGCGATGCGATGCGGCGAGATACGTAACGATGCGATTTAACGATGCGATTTAACAATGCGATTTTACGCCAGGCGGGGGGGGTGAGGCATTTTATAGGGGTACCTAAAGTATTGCTTAGGCAAATAGAGATTTATACTTAGGCAAATAGTAATACTCTTATTTAAAAGATAGCTTGAGCTAATATAATATTTCCGATTTCCCCTTAAAGAATACTAAATATATATTTAAGTAGTTTATAATATTTCTTAATATTTCTAATAGATTAATAAGGTTTAATTAGAATTTGCTTATACGTAATTACTTTAACTTTTGCTTTATTCCGGAATTTAGTAAAAGTAAAGTTCGTTCTTACGTCTTCTTTAATACTATCTAATAGACTAAGATATATATTAATCTATAACGTATATAGGGTTTCTATTAGTAGGGATCATACGTGAGATATCTTATCGCAATAGGCAGTCGTTGTTGTCTTAAAGTATCTGCTCTAGCTAGGAAGGGGGGGAAAGGGGCCCCCTTTATAAAGCCTATAAAGAACCTAACCCGGGCCTGCCGGGCTCCTAATAGAGCCCTATTAGGAGCACGTGACCCAGCCGCTAACGCTATCATCCGGGGGATAATAAGGCTACTGCCGGGGTTATAACGGGGCTAATGACGCTGCCGTCGGGACCGTCGGGGTTATTAGGGGTTATAACTTATAACCCTTTTCCTCGTGGTATTTATCCTATATTCCTACATTCCTATACTAGCAGTTTTGTCTTTAAAGCTTCTTCTTTTTAAGCTTATAACCGTAACTAATTAACTACGCGTATTAGGCTAAAAGGGGCCTAATAAATATAAAGAATAAATACAAAAGAGAATATAAGATTAGCGGAGGTCTAGGCTCGCGAGGCTGCTTGTTGTTATATCACGCGGAGCTATAGGCGCTTTACTAAATCTCGGAAGAATAAAGAATATAGTCGTTAGCCGTAGCGTCTGCCGGGACGAGAGCGCCTGCTAGCTGACTGATTGGGAGGAAGCCTATATTAGGCTTCTAGTATCGGCATCCTTCGGCGAGGTAGCAGAAAAGTGCGCTTCGGGAGTCGAACTAGGATTTATAGAGCCTATATTTAGCCTACTTTAGTATATGCTAGGCTTAGGGCAAGGGTGCTTTGTAGTGACGGTATAGCTGCTAGGGGCTTAATGGGGGAAGCTTCTATATATTCGGCGGCTTCGTGGGTTTAATAGAGCTGCTTTAAGAGCTGCTTTAAGGCTTAATAATAGCAGTAACGGCTTTCTGCTAGGGTTTTGCTAGGGGAAGCGTCTGTAGGGGCGGCTTTGTGGTTTAAATCGTCCGTTAGGGCGGCTTCGATAGTTTAATAGAGCTGCTTTAAAAGCTGCTTTAAGGCTTAATAGGAGCAGTAACGGCTTTCTGCTAGGGTTTTGCTAGGGGAAGCTTCTGTTTGTTCGGTGGCTTCGTAGGTTCGTATTAGAGGCTGCTGTAAGAGCTGCTACTGCGAGAATTAATAGGGGAGCCGAATTAGTTGCTTAGGGGGTAGTCCGAAGAACTGCTAGGGGAGCTTAGTAGGTTGGCAGTTGATGTAGGGTCGGCATTAGGGCCGTGCCTATAGGAGCCGGAGGTAGGATCGGGATCGAGGTTTTATCGGGAGTTAGGGTCGTGCTAGCTTAAGGGCGAGGGCGAGGGCGAGGCTAAAGATAACGTCTTCGAGGCTGCTGCTTCGTACGGCGGTAAGCCGAGTTAGGCTCGCATCCTATTCCTCTCTGCGTAGGTCTTTATTCTATCGTCGAAGTCTATCTTAAGGAATTCTTATTATAGCTAAGGTAGTAGGTCGTCGGAAGTCTATAGCCGTAGGAATTAGGGGACGATTAGTCCGTCTCTTCGTCCTATATATACCCTATTCTTCCTAACGATATTCCGAAGGGCCTTCCTAATGTCCCGATAGATCTTATCCTAGGTGGTCTCTTTCTAGGATCCGAACTCCTAACAAAATTAGCCGAGCAGAGTATACCCTTATGTATATTTGCAGTAATCTATACTTAATATAAACCGGACGACGTATATTGTTAAAGCTAATTAACTTTATTCGTTAGGATTAGCCTTTTCGTTAAGATCCGGAAGATTAAAGTCGACTTATTAATGTAATAACTTATAGATCGAGATACTATTTAACCAGTCGGTAGACCCTTCCGGCTAAGGAGCTCTTATTGCGACGGGATTATCTCTATTCGGGCTTAGAGTAGTTATCGTAGATAACTAAGCGCGAGGGTCTTCGCGATGTTATCGTAATAAATAGCGGTCGTTACTTTAGGTCGGTTGTAGTCTGGGAAAACAACGTCGTAAAGGGGTTCCGATACTTGCCCTTCGGGGCAACGGGTGTCGATTGTAGATATACTATAGTCTACGAAAGCAGTAATCTTTAATAGATTCGTGCTTACCGGGAGCGGGCAGCGGGCTCGTCGCGTTAAGTACGCACTATCGATTAGGCTACTATAGTCTACGAAAGCAGCGGCATTAATTAATTAGCTTAAAGGTATCTCAACCGGTAGTCTAGCGAGATGCCTTATTCTTAGCATAGATAAACTTCTCTAGGTGTGCGTAATAGAACCCGAAGGTAAAGATACGCGGAAATAGCGCCTACGAATAGGATAAAGATTCTACTACACTTTCGAAGATTAAGATCTATCTCTTCTGCCTTACTGTTCTATGATTGAATCTATTTAATCACTAATTAGTGTTAGTAGGGATCATACGTGAGATGTCTCATCGCAATAGGCAGTTATTATTATCTTAAAGTATCTGCTTTAGCTAGGAAGGGGGGGAAAGGGGCCCCCTTTATAAAGCCTATAAAGAACCTAACCCGGGCCTGCCGGGCTCCTAACAGAGCCCTGTTAGGAGCACGTGACCTAGCCGCTAACGCTATCATCCGGGTTATAATAAGGCTACTGCCGGGGTTATAACGGGGCTAATAACGCTGCCGTCGGGACCGTCGGGGTCATTAGGAGTTATAACTTATAACCCTTTTCCTCGTGGTGTTTATCCTATATTCCTACATTCCCATAGTTTCTTATATATCTTTAGCAAATATTAATAATAAGAATCTTACTCTTTAGAATAAAGTCGCTAAATTATATAGGTTATCTTTAATAAGTAGATATATAAAAGGTTATTAAGAAATTATTTAACTTACTTATTATTATCTTATAAAGTTATCGTTGTCTTTTAAGCAAGATTTATTTTCTTAATTAATATATAATTTAATAATACGATTTAACAATACGATTTACTAATGTAATTTAATAATGCGATTTAACTTAAGTAGTTTACAATATTTCTTAATCTTTCTAATAGATTAATAAGGTTTAATTAGAATTTACTTATATATAATTACTTTAACCTTTGCTTTATTCTAGAATTTAGTAAAAGTAAAATTCGTTCTTACGTCTTCTTTAATACTATCTAATAGACTAAGATATATATTAATCTATAACGTATATATAATAGAACGGTTAGAAGACAGAAGATAGTCTAACCGGACTAAGTCTCTAATAGTTAAAGACTAATAGAGGGCGTTATTTATCCTTGAAAGCTGTAGGGGCGGAATAGTAAGCAGAGGAGCACTCGGGGTCACTTATACTAGACCGGCTGGCTAAGTCTAAGCAAGCAGGGGTAGTCGAGGCTAGAGCACTAAGGGCACTACTAGAAGAGGTGTAGGTCACTTAGTAGGCAGTTGAACTAAAACTGTGATAAAAGCTAAAGAAGAAAGGAAGGAAGGAGAGCCCGAGGAAGGGCGGACTAAAGTTCCTTTATATAGCTCTTCCCGTCCGTCTAGACGGTCCCGGTACGTCCCTTTCCTTCTAGCACCTTCTGCCACGTATCCCTTATACTGCCCCGAGCTAATGCGGGTCCCCGGGGCTACGTAGGGGCTGTGTAGGTCGGCTAACCTTAAAAAGGCTGCCTCCCGCGTCGTTCTAAAGCCCTTATAGACTAATCTAGGTCATATAGGTCCATTTATGCACTACGTGCATAATGTCATATAGGTGGGTCATACGACATAAGTCGTGTGACCTCCTTATGCGGAGGATCGGACGAATGATCGGTCCCGAAAGCCGGGAGGGCTATATTAGGCTTATAGCTCCCGGTAGTCTAGGTGTCGGTCTATTATGCGGGGCATCGAGCCAATCATCGGGTCTTATTAGGCAGGGGTGCCTAATAAGATCGTCGGCGTGACCGTAGCTGCGTGGTACGTCCCGTACCTAAGGAAGCTAAGTCCTAAGGGACTTAGGTTCGAAAAAGGAGTGTGTCCTAGGCCGAAAAGGGGTATGACCGGATAATAGGTAAGTCCGGGGCGAATATCTTTATGCTAAGTCATAAAGTACTAAGTACTAAAGTACTAAGTACTAAAGTACTAAGTACCCCGGTACCCTCGTACTAAGTATTTCCGTACTTAAGTCCCTTAGTACTTAAGTCGTCCCGTACTTTTAGAAAAAAGAAAGTAAAATAGGAACCTAGATTAGTAGTTCTATAACACATTACCCTTTCTAAGGGGGGTTAAACCTTTAAACCCTTAAACTCCTCTTCCCTTAAACCTAAGGGTTAGATTTATTTTAGGCTTTAATCTTCTTAAGAGCGTTCTTAAGATGCTTAATAGGTTCCTACGTGTTATCGGAAGAAGGATAATTCTTCCACTTTATAAGATAGAAATGCTGGCCGTTTTCTATCTTCTTAGATAAAATCTCTTCGACTTCGTATTCGTCTTCTTCGACTAGTATGTCGATATCTTTCGCTAGGCGGCTATTCTTAGGCGCTGATTCGAGTAGCGAAACGTGAAAAACGGGATGTATAAGCATAGCCGTTGGTAGGTCTAGCTTATAGGTTAAGTCGGAGAATTTTTCCTATATAAGAAAAGGTCCTATCTTCTTATAGTCTAACGAATTGTTAGGCCTATTGGAAGTAATATTCTTCTTAATAAGGTAGACTTTGTCGCCCTTGTTAAAAGTAGGTTCCTTTTCGGTCTTCTTATTATAATAATAAGTTATTCGCTCCTTTATAAAGTCGAGCTCGTCTTTAATAGCGGAATGTAAGCTTCTTAGCTGCTCGGAGCTTAAGATAGCTTTTTCGGCTATAACTTCCGGTAGGGAAGACCTATAGGCTTCGGGTGTAAATCCGTAATTCGCAAAGGCTAGCGTTTGCTATATAGGTTCCGATACCGAAGTATTATAAGCTAACTAGGCTATTAGTAGCCTAACTAGCTAGTCGTCTTACTAGTAGTTAATATAGCTTCGAAGGTATTGCTTTAAGGTCTAGTTTAGCCGTTCCGTAATTCCGTCGGTAATAGGGTGATAAGCAGTGGATAATTTATGCTTAGTTCCTAGAGCTCGCATAAGGCTCTGCCAAAAGTGTGACATAAACTTTCGGTCCCTATCCGTAATTAGGGTTTTTAGTAGACCTCTATCGGCTAGAATATATCTTATAAAGACGTAAGATAATTCCTTAGCCGATATAGCTTCTTTAATCGGAATAAAATAACCGTATTTCGTAAGGCGGTCTACTATAACTAATATAGAGTCGTATTCTATATTTGTTATAGGTTCGATAGATTTCGGTATCTTCGTAATAAAGTCTATAGCAATAGATTCCTAAGGTAATTCGGGGGTCTCTATAGGCTGTAGATTTCCGTAAGGCTTATGCCGTGCAGCCTTAGCTTTATTGCAAGTATCGCATGCCTTAATAATCTTCTGAATTTTGCGGCGAAGATTATACGTGTTGTAGTCATTCCGAATTCGATTATAAGTCCGGGATATCCCTTAGTGGCCGTGTATCGGGCTTTTGTAAAAATCCTTTATAATCGTTGCCTCGCTACTAGGCGTAAGGAATAACTTTCCCTTATAGTAGGCGAAGTCGTTTTCTTAGGTTATATGCTTCTTAAACCTGCTGAAATCGGTATCCTTATAAGTGCTTTTAAGTAATTCTAAAACAGAATTATCTCCTTCGATCTTAAATACGGCATCGAGTGATTGCTGCTCGTAGTTGCCTTCCGTATTAAGATATAAAAGCCGTTCGTTATAGGGTTCGATCTTCGTATTATAGTCGGGACGTCGACTAATAGCGTCGGCACGGGAATTTTTAGTTCCCTTCTTATATAGAATTTCGTAGTTAAAATCTGCTAAGAACTCTGCCTAACGGATTTACCGTGCGTTAAGCTACTGCGTGCTAGCGAAATAGGTGATATTCCTATGGTCTGTATAGACCTTCGTCTTATAGGAATTCCCTAGAATGTAATGCCGAAATTCTTTAAAGGCGTTTATAATCGCTAAAAATTCTTTATCGTAGATCGGATAATATATCTCTGCCCTACTTAGCTTTTTAGAGTAAAAAGCTATAGGATGCAATATATTATCGTCGTCCCTTTGGCTTAACTACGCACCTAATGCGAAATTAGAAGCGTCGGTTTCTAATTCGCACGGCTTTTCCGCATCGTAGCTGTATAGTACCGGGGCGGAAGTTAATAGGCTTTTAAGCTTAATAAAAGCGTTATTAGCTTCGTCCGTCTAGGTATAGGGTTTCGTCTTAGCTAGCTTTATTACTGCTAGTATAGGGATTAACTCTTTAGAGAAATCCACTATAAAGCGTCGGTAGTAATTAGCGTAGCCTATAAAGCTCTGTATTTCTTAATCGTAGAAGGAATAGGCCAACCACTAATTGCCTCTAGCTTATACGGGTCTATCCGTATAGTGTTTAGGGTAATTATATAGCCTAAGAATACGACTTCCTGCGTGTAGAATATGCATTTTTCTGGCTTAATATAAAGGCTGGCTGCTTCGAGAGCCTTAAGCACCTTTATAACGTCGAGTTTATGTGTTTCCAAATCCTCTAAATAGACGATTATATCGTCTAAATAAGCTGAGACGAATATATCGAGGTGTTCGTGTAGGGCGTTATTAATACGCTTCTGAAAAGTCGCTAGGGCATTCGTAAGCCCTAGAGGGAGGATTAAAAATTCGTATAAGCCGTATCGAGTTCTAAAAGCGGTCTTATGTTCGTCTCCTTCCCTAATTCGTATCTGGCTATAAGCCACTTTAAGGTCGATTTTCGTATAATATCTTTTCTTAGATAATCGATCCCTTAATTTGACAATAAGGGGTAAAGGGGTCCGGTCTTTAATAGTATCGTTGTTAAGCTAGCGGTAGTCGATGCATAGCCTAGTCTTAATCTTATCTTTGCTGTTTTTCGGAGCAAATAGTACCGGGGCCCGATATTCTAATTTCAACTCCCTTATATAATCCTTTCGAAGGTTTTCGTCGATATAATCTCGAAGCAATTTTAAATGCAATTTATCGAGGTTATATATCTTACGGAAGCGGGGCTTCGCTCCGTCTTTAAGGTTGATTTCGTAATCCTATTGCGTTCGAGGCGGTAGTTTATCCTCTAGTGGGTCGTTGAATATCACACCGAATTTAACGAGGATATCGTGCGGTATAGTCTTAAATCTATCCGCTTTAAGGTCCGTCTTTGTTTCTTTAATAGAGGCGCTATTCGAAGCGTCTTCTAATAATAGGTTTAGCGGTTCCGGGACTGTATTAAATCGGTCCGGAAGTTCCTCTTCGAATAAGGTAGTAACTTCCTTAATTCCTAGGCTACGCCTTTCTAGGCTAGTATTAAGTTCCGAGGTTTTTAGTCCGGTTAAGTCCTTTAATTCGTTATAGAGTGGAATATCTAAGGTATCGTCTTTAAACCTTAGAAGGCCTTTATTCCAGTCGATAGAAGGGTTATATTATTGCAAGAAGGGTAGTCCTAGTATAATATCGTATCGTATAGATAGGATATCGAAAGGGTCTTTAAACGATAAGTTTCCGATAGAATATTCGAAAGGATTAGTTTCGTAGATAATATTCCCGTTGTTATACGTAAAGGGTTTCCCTTCGGCTGTAAATAGCGTATAAGGCGTGGTTTTCTACCGGTAACGAAGGCGTAGACGATTTATCGTTTCCGGGGCAATATAGTTGCTTATAGATCCGCTATCTACTAAAGCGGAAAGTCTATGCCCTTAGTAGTTAATCGTAAGGGTTATCTTCTTACTAATAGTTTTATTAGTAATAAGAAGATCTTAACTACTAGTAAGTAGCCCTTTTACTTCTAGTAATAGAGGTTTTTTAAATCCTTAGTAGTAAGGGTGCTATTACCCTATATCCCCTCCCCTAAAACAGTCTTAGGGGGATTAGGTTCTCTCTTAAACCTAGTAGACTCTCTTTTAAGCCTACTAGACTGTCTTTTGAGTCTATGTGGATTAAGCTCTCTTTTAAGCTCTAGGGGTTGTCTTTTAAACCTAAGGGGTTCTCTTTTAAACCCAGCAGAACCCGGCTCTTCTCTAATAGACTTACTGCTAGGTCTATTAGTAGTTCCCCGGGGTATAGGTTGTATTATAACCCTATAATTCGTAGTCTCGAAAGGGAGACCTTGCAGTTGCCGGACCCGTTCGAGTAGGTCTCGGTTAACTTAAGAAGCGAGTCCGAGGGTCCGGGAGGCGAGGCAGTAGACGCCTTCTAGGCTCCGGAGGGCCTCCTAGAGAGTCCGGACCTCGAAAGAGGGTTCTAGGTGTAGTTCCGGCATATAACCTCCTAGACGGTCTAGTCTAGTAAGGAGGTTAAGCTTCTCGCGTTCTTTCTCTTCTACGAGGTCTGCTAGGGATGCAATTTCCCTGCCGAATTCCTTGTGGGTTTCGTGTTCGTTATCTAGAAGCAGTGCCTCTAGCCGATTGGCTTTGCGCTTATAGCTTCGAAGTAAAGCTAAAGTTTCTTCGGCTATGTCGGTAAGGCACTCCGGGGGCCTATCTTCGGCGCTAGGGTATCCCTAGGCTTCTCGTTCGATAACTCCTTCCAAATAGTTCGTAACAGCTAGGTATTCCCCACGGCTGCCCTATACGACGGCTCGGAGTCCCCTCCGGCCTAACTTCGGTATTAGCGGGGCTATAAGCATCGGGTATATAGCCTCTAGTAAGATCTTCTAACTCCGGGGCCTAGCTATAGTTATACTAGTACTAGGTTTCTCGAGGGAATTCCTCGGAGTCGTATTGCGTTGTTAGGGGTATGTCTTCGTCGTCCGGCTCCGGCCCGGGTTCCGGCCCGGGCTCCGGACCCTCTAAGTCCGGAGCGGACTCCACAGAGGAATTCGGGGAGTCCGGGGAGTCCGGGGGTGCTAGTCCGACCCCCGCGTGATCTATAGAGTTATCTATAATCTCTCCGTCCTCTAAGTCGATTACTAGATCCTCTATCACGCTGTCCGGAGCGTCCGGACTATCCGGGCCGGCCGGGTCCTCCGGTCCGGCCGGATCCTCGTCCGGGTCCGACCATCTAAATAGGTCCTCCTCTTCTTCGATAGAGGGCCTAACTAGGCTGTCTAGAATAGGTGCTATATTGTTCTTAGAATCCCTAATAGTCGTAAAACGTTTTTCGTAGTAGGGATAGGCAGAAAGGCCTATAGGATCGCTGTTAAAAAGCGTAGGATCGAGAGCTTCTCTTAACGGCGGTAGAGAGGGCCTAAGAGGTCCCTGCTCTAAGGTATTAAGGCTTTTAGAAGCCGCCGGCTTTCCTTTAGCTAGATTTTTCTTCCGGTAGCAATCTTTAGCAATATGCCCTGCCTTCTTACAAAAGAAGCAGGTAAGGCTCTTATAAATGCTATTGTTTTTCGAGCTTCCGGCCGATGCCGAATAGCTGGTTGTTCCCGGGTTGAAAATAGCATCTAGGTCTATAGGATCGCCGTAATTCGTCTATTTCCCCCTTTTCTTCGAAAAAACCTTACACCCCCCTCGGGGGTCCTTCTTCTATTGCCGGCGTTTAAACAGCCGGTCGTCGATTCTAACTCCTTAGGCTATAAACTCGACGAAGGTGTCGGGACGGTCTTATTTAGAGATCTCGTCCTTTACATCGTCCTTTAGCCCCTTATAGAAAACCGCTATTATAGCGTCGTCGTCCTATTCTAATTTCGATATTATCTGCCTAAATAAGGCAGTATAATTAGAAATAGAGGTTTTTTATCGTAAATACCGCAGCTTATGCTCTACGGCTCTCTTCTCGTCACCTACGCCGAAGGTCTGCTGGAGGTTGCTTTTAAAAGTTTGATAACTATTGAAGATATCGTCCGTAAGTTTATCCCGGTCCCCCTCTGCCTCGGTTACCCTATCCCTAAGAATAGGTTTAAACTAGGTTAAAGCTAATCCCCTTAAGCAGCTAGCTGTAAAGAAGACCTTCGCTTTATTAATAGAGAAGGAATCCGGAAGGGAAAGAAAGAAGGCCTTTAGCTAGGTAAGAAATTCCTGCAGCTTGCCGGCTTCTCCGGTGTAAACAGCCGGCTTCGGGGTTTTAACAATTTCCCCGAACTGCCGGGGGTGGCGGAAGTCCGGAACCGGGACCGGGACCGGGGCGTACCCGGCCGGGCCCGGAGGCGGCAGCGGTCCTAGGGCAGCGGCGGTGTAAGCCGGAGCCGGGCCCGCAGGCGTAGTAGCAGAAGCAGCAGCCGTAGCTGCAGTCGGACGAGCTGCCGGGCGAGCTGCCGGGCGAGAGGTTAAAGAAGTAGAAGAAGACATTCTTAAAGAAGTAGTTGTTTTTAGTGTTTTTTCTAAAAAGGGTTCTTCGAATCCATAAAGACTGAAATAAGATCTAAGATCTAATAGATCGAAAAGATTAGAAAAAGATTAAGGGGTAAAATAAAGACTAAGCAAAGATTAAACAAAGATTAAGCAACGGTCTTAAAAAACACACTCCGCGGCTAAGCAAAAGGTAAGAGCTTTTATCGTGTGATAGAACGGTTAGAAGACAGAAGATAGTCTAACCGGACTAAGTCTCTAATAGTTAAAGACTAATAGAGAGCGTTATTTATCCTTAAAAGCTATAGGGGCGGAATAGTAAGTAGAGGAGCACTCGGGGTTACTTATACTAGACCGGCTGGCTAAGTCTAAGCAAGCCGGGGTAGTCGAGGCTGGAGCACTAAGGGCACTACTAGAAGAGGTGTGGGTCACTTAGTAGGCAGTTAAACTAAAACTATAATAAAAGCTAAAGAAGAAAGGAAGGAAGGAGAGCCCGAGGAAGGGCGGACTAAAGTTCCTTTATATAGCTCTTCCCGTCCGTCTAGACGGTCCCGGTACGTCCCTTTCCTTCTAGCACCTTCTGCCACGTATCCCTTACACTGCCCCGAGCTAATGCGGGTCCCCGGGGCTACGCAAGGGCTATATAGGTCGGCTGACCTCGAAAAGGCTGCCTCCTGCGTCGTTCTAGAGCCCTTATAGACTAATCTAGGTTACATAGGTCTATTTATGCACTACGCGCATAATGTCATATAGGTAGGTCATACGACATAAGTCGTATGACCTCCTTATGCGGAGGATCGGACGAATAATCGGTCCCGAAAGCCGGGAGGGCTATATTAGGCCTATAGCTCCCGGTGGTCTAGGTGTCGGTCTATTATGCGGGGCATCGAGCCAATCATCGGGTCTTATTAGGCAAAGGTGCCTAATAAGATCGTCGGCGTGACCGTAGCTGCGTGGTACGTCCCGTACCTAAGGAAGCTAAGTCCCGAGGGACTTAGGTTTAAAAAAGGAGTGTGTCCTAGGCCGAAAAAGGGTATAACCGGATAATAGGTAAGTCCGGGGCGAACATCTTTATGCTAAGTCATAAAGTA
Organism: Ophiocordyceps sinensis; assembly: GCA_012934285.1. Lineage (NCBI taxonomy): Eukaryota > Fungi > Ascomycota > Sordariomycetes > Hypocreales > Ophiocordycipitaceae > Ophiocordyceps > Ophiocordyceps sinensis. Next base: position 8,559,855 of record JAAVMX010000004.1, on the reverse strand, counting down.
CCAAGTACTAAAGTACTAAGTACCCCGGTACCCTCGTACTAAGTATTTCCGTACTTAAGTCCCTTAGTACGTAAGTCGTCCCGTACTTTTAGAAAAAAGAAAGTAAACTAGGAACCTAGATTAGTGGTTCTATAACAGTATATATGGTTTCTATTAGTAGGTGATTTACTTAGATTAATCTAAACAAAGGGGGTTGTATTAGTTATAGTTATATCTAATCTAGCTAAGAAGGGGGAATAAAGGGGCCCCTTTATACCCGTCTGCCGGGCCCCCTCTATAGAGCCTGCTATCCCTTAACAATGCATTGTTAAGGCCTACGCTAGGGCTTACTGCTCTAGGCATAACGATGCCCTTAGTTAATGACGGGGTTATTAACTATATAGGGCACGTGGCGTTATGCGCCGCGTGGTTATAACCCCTATTGCCCCTTTCCTATGCATAGTCGGCAATATAGTTGCGACTCTATCCCTTCGTTATATAACTATATTCCTATACTAGTAGTCTTTCTTTCTAATTGCTAAGCAACCTTCCTAATCGCAAGGATAACACGTATTAGACTAAAAGGGGTCTAATAAATATAATATATAAGTACAAAGAAAAGAGAGTTCTAAAGGGGAACTTAGGGACGTAAAACATATGCCTCCATCCGAATAGTTAAGCTATTATTGTCTACGAAGCGTTCGAAGGCTCGGTTAAGTAATGCCTTCGTTATAGCATCGGCCGGGTTGTTATCGCCGTTAATCTAACGGATCTCTACGATCTTACGCTGCTTATATAACTATCGAAGAGATATAATATTAATTATTAATCTCTTCTCCTTAGTTATCCCGAGCTTTACGAGGCATTCGTAGAGTAAATACGAATCTATATAAATAATTAATTAGATATTCGGTAGCTTAAGCCGGTCGGTAATGACTTTTAGCGTTATTGCTAAAGCGATCCTAAGGTTAACACCGTTAACTATACCGTATATCTTAAAGGCTAGCACGCTTTAGGTAACTCTCTTACGCTCCGTCGAACTCTAATAGATAATGTTCCTAGTGACCTTAGACTAGTTATTAGACCTTTCGGTCTTATTAACTAATATAATAATAAAGCCTACTTGCAATAATAGGTCTTTATTATTAGCAAACGACCTATCCGTAAACACTATTAGCTTCGTCTTTATAAGATTAATTAGTTTATATATTAAACCTTTGCTTTAGTAGTCTATTTGCTACTTAAGTCGCTTATTTAAGATTATGCAATCCTTATTATCCGGGTTCTATACTTATGCCGTAACTAAGATATCGAATGCTACTTCCGGTTAGTATACTAAGGCTATATAGGCTCTACGAGTACGTTATTCTAGGTACTATTATGCATAGTCCGGAGCCTTAACATCGATTCGGTCGATCCGGGCGGCTTATCCCTTCTATTAGAGTAGGAGTATTTTATCCTATTGTAAGCTTACCTTTGCTCCGTTAAAATCCGTGACGGAGCCCTAAGTCATCGTGGTTTTCGGCTTCGCCTTAAATTATGCCTCTCGGAGCTTTTCTTCTTTAGCGGCCGAAAAACTCGTCGTTTTAAGCATAAGGGTATCGTCCGTTTGTATCCTAACGATGCTAAAGTATTCTAGTCTTATATTAGATATTAAAAGGCAAGAGTCGAAGGTCGATATCGCTATATCGAGGCCCTCGATATAGTGCTTCTAATACGTATTAAACTAGTAGACTCCCGATTCTATAATGCTATATAAGGGCCTAATAACTCGGATGATTGTATCGGGCGGATATTTCCTTTGCAATTCGGCGGGGAGACGTATTAAGACCGTTCGAAATAGCTCTATAGTCGCCTAGGGATATGCCTAGGTGATATCTCGAAGGGATAACGTTATCCTATAACGCATAAGGCTAGGGGCAAGGGCTAAGATTAGTCGTTAGCTAACGCGTTAGATTATCGGGGACTGCGTTAGTAAGGAAGTCTTTTCCCTATTGTTATAACCTTAGACTATAAGCCTTAATTTCTTATATAGCTTAGTGTCTCTGCCTTTAACCTCTCGAACTATACGGGAACTAAAGATATAGTAGCCGCCGTAAATAGCTTTATTATAACGTTTAAAACTAAATACTCCTCGTCCTATAAGGTCGTCGATCTCCGTGCTATCTAACGCTTCGAATAGTGCTCTTAAGGTCGTGATAGCGCTTTTAGATCGGAGCTTAACGGCTAGCTTATAGGCCTTTTCTTCCTTTTTTATCGTAAAGGCCTCGTCCGCTTCTTCGTTACTTAAATCATCGAGGTCTCTATCGTCCTCGCTATCGTCTAGATTATCCTCTACGTCTATTCCTTCTATAATTAAATGCCTAGCCTTATTCTTTAATCTAGGCGGACGTTCTCGCTTATAGGGTGCCGGAGGGTCCGGTCGGGCGGGTTCGTCCGGCTGCTCGGACTCTAGGGCCGGGATGTTATTAAGCATTTAATCACGATAATACGGTTATACTAATATAGATCGAAAAACCCAAGGTCTATTAACTATATCGATCGTGATATCGTGCCCGTTAATAGCTGCAATTTTAAATAGTCCTTACTATCCTAACTTTTCCCTCTATACGCGGACTTTACTTTAGAGAGGAAGGGCAAGTGTATTCGCCGTATTTAGGCCGTTCCGGCTATATAATATAGCCTAGACCTATCTTTTAGCCGTAAGCTGCCTAAGTGCCTTTATTGCTTTCTATACTACGGCTACTTGTTTTAAGGTCGTTAGTAATAGCGGCGAATTAAAAGTTATCCTAGGATATACCCCGAATATAAGCAATATAGGTATTAGTCCGTTCGGTCTAGTATTATCGTTAATAGCTTTAACAGCCGGCTAAAGAACTACCTTAATAGAGGTAAAGCTGCCTATTTCTACAAAGAGGATATTAAAAGCTCGGCGCAAAGGGGTATAATACCTCTTAACCTTGCCGATAGACTAGTGTGCTTTAATAGGAACTTATATATATATAATCCTTATAATATAGGCTTCGTTTCGGAATTCTACCGCCGCGAAGTTCGTGCCGGCATTATGTTTAATAATGTTAGGGGGACTAAGGTATATGTTAATCTAAAAGGCTCGAAGAGTCTCCTATATATCCTTAGCTAATATAGAAGGAAGAAATCGAGCGCCTTAGAAGGCCGTCGATACGTTAATAATATATAATACCGGGCGTTATACCGAATTTAGAACGTCTAAGTATATTATATTAACGATAACCTTATAATTAAAGTCTTAGTTATCTTTAAGGTTAAACTTAAACCGTTTTAAGGTAGGCGAATATATCTAGCACTAGTAAGATAGTTCCGAGATATTCTCTAGAGTGCTAAGAGATATATAGCTATAGCTTACTTACTTTAATAGGTTGTATAGCCTAGCTATAGTAGGATATCCGAATCGACGGTATAAGGTCCTAATTTCTATTCCTATAAGGAATACGGTCGATTATTCACTCTTCTTAAGAAAGAACTAAAGGTATCCCTATTTCCTAACTACCGGGATGTTTGCCTTAAGGCCGGTAAGGGTATTCGTCGTATTATTAAAGAATACGCCTAGCCTATCTATATCCGCGAGATATAGTAGGAAAGGGGTCGAAGTTTCTAGCATATAGAATATAATCCTTTTAATCGGAGTAATAAGATTAATTAATCCTAAAGACCTTATAATAGTGCCGGCGCTAAATCTAATTGCTTCTTAGCCTACGGTTAATATATCTAAATAGACGGAAGGGTTTTCTTATTGTAGGGCTATATACTATTCTTATCCGGCCGTTAAGACCTTCGCCGCTCCCGTATTAATTAGGATGCCTGAAAAATAGAGCTTTAAGTAACGGTTATTAATAAGGAACTAGTCGGCCGAGACTATCGGTTCTATACCGTAGACGTTATCTCCTATAATAAGGTAGTTAAAAGCTATTTAATAAAGCATTTAACTAGCTTGCTACTATTCCGGCTCGTTGTCCTCGCCGTACTCTTCCTCCTTATCGTCTTTATAGCCTTTATAGCCTGCTAAATAGGCCGTAATATCCGGGGAGACGCCTATATAAAGACAATGCGAGAGATATTAGTCCTTAGTTTTCCGCCGTTCTACTATAGAATGTTCCGTAGACTAATATCCCTCCTTTCTATATACGAAGCACTTCTTAGTCTAAGTCTTATTGCCGTATCCTTAGCCGTAGCCTCCTCTACCGTAAGGTCGATAGCCTTATCTAAAGCCTTGCGAGCGAAATCCTCCGTTGCCTCTACTACGATTATTAGTATACCTACGGTCTATATAAAACTAACTATTAAGGTTCCTCGAATTATATTTATAATTTATATCTATCCTATCGTTATTACGATTTCGGTCTTAGATAAATTAGCGCGAGGCATTCCTCGCCTATCGTGCGAGGTACGTCGTAAGGGAAGCTCGGAGGTCGGCATAGAGTTCCTTAGCCTCGTTAGCTTATTTAAAAAAGGCTCCTTCGAGTTCTAGGACTCCTTAGCACGCCTTAGTAAGGGTTACTATAAGCGGGGTTTCGCTTGCAAACTTAGGTCCTAAAGCCCTTTAATAAAGCAATAGCTTATTAATTAGCAATTAAAGCACTTCCGGTAGGCCTTTCTTAAGGTTACTAGCCCGAACTTAGTTAAACGTCGTGTTAGTCTAATCGGTATAGTACTAAGCCTAAGTCGCCTTAGTGTCGAAATATCGTTTAATCTTATCGTATGCGCCTCGGAAGGTAGTCGTTTAGGTAATATTCTCTGTATAAAAGCGATCGTATAAGAGAACGAGCTTAGGGGGGGTATATAATTATTATTAATCTACGAAGGGATATAGCTATAGACTAGGTCTAAATGTCTATATATACGATATAGAGGTTACGTAGGATAATATATAATATAACCTAACACCGTAATAGTATATCCCTCTTAAAATCGGCGTTCGACTTAAACGCCTAAAAGGGGCAATAGGCTAATAAAAACGAAGGAAATCTATGTCAACCGGTCCTAAAAGCGGGCCTAATATAGAACGAGAGAAGAATAGGGAGAAATAAGGGGTAAAACAAAGAATCTAACGCGTGCCGTCGTAACGCGAATTATATTAATAAATTATACTTATTATCACTTAGGCGAAGGTAAAGACGTAAGGAAGGCTATATAAAAGGCCGGTTAAAGCTTAGTCGGGTTAAAGGCGTAAAAAGCCTTAAGGTCGTCCTAGTAGCCGTTAAGGTAGGAGGAGTCCTCCTACGTAAAGGGGCTATAACGCTATTAAACGTAATACTTAATCTTCCCGGAGGCGTACTAGCGTTACGTAAGGATAGAAGAAAACTCCTACTTAAGGTACGCGTTATCGCCGTCGTCGTCGCCGGGGGAAAGGAAAACGCCGTTATCGGCGGGCCGGACGTTAAGCCCCGACTAGCTAGGCAAAAGGGGCTTTTAGTTCTTAGTAAAAAAGGAGTAATAAAAGATAGGGTAAAGGCGGCTGCCCTCGGGGAGGCGAAGAAGACACGCCGTCTTATATACCTTAAGGACCTTATATAGGCCCTCCCGCTTATAGTCGAGCTTCTTTATAGGGCGGAGGGTCTAGATCTAGCGGGTGCTAAGGAATATTATATCGCCGGGCTAATACGCTAGGGCGGGAGTCCGCTAGGCGTCCGCGTAGCGAGCCTAAGTAACCTAGGCATTTTCGATCGTATCGTAGAGGAAGTTAGAGATACGCTAAAGGCGGGAAGCGAGCGTATTACTATAGAGGTATTCCTTCCGCTGCTAGGGGGTTATACTAGGCGGGGGGGGACTAAAGGGCTTAATGCTAAGCTTTAGGTAAAAGCTATAATTAGCGAAGAAAAGAGAAAGGCCGGTAGATTTAAAGACTTAATTATTAATAATAAACTTAGCGAGGGGAAAGAGGTCGACTTAATCGTCCTAAAGGTAGGTAGTATAGTAACGAAGGTAAACCTCTATCTAAGCGTTCGCGATCTTAGTCTAACCGTCGGTCTAAGGGTAGTATCCGGAGCTAAGGTAAAGGCGGTAACTAAGGCGACGATTAAGCTACTATTAGAAAGCCGAAATAAACTAAGTGCTACGGTCGCTAATAATAAAGGCTAAGGTACTATAGAAGTACTAAACATAGGAAATAAACGCGTTAATAACGTCTTTAACGGTTATCAAAGGTATTAAGACGTAGTAGCGTATCTTTATAAGGCGGTCGACGATAATAAGGATATTAGAAAACTTAACGCCGTTGCGGCGGTAGATAGGGAAGTCGGTAATAAAGTCGACGGATATATCGGTCTATAGGGCGAAGGGAATACTTAAGGGCTAAAGCAGGCCTTAGGGGGAAGAACGAGGGGATTTAACGCGTAGGCACGTATAATAATTCTATATAAAGCTAGAAATAGACTTATATATACCGGGCTAGATATAAGACCGGCGGTAGAGGCTAGCGGTCTTTATACGTCTAAGGTAGCTAGTAAAGGGGGAGGTATAAGCGCGGACGAGGATCTAAAGAATTAAGGCGTCGTTAAAGAGAATAAAGAGCCGGCCTTAGAAATAGAACCGGCCTTAGACCTTAGAGAGGGCGGTCTTAGGGATCGAGCGGAGGGGGGCTTAGAGGGGGTAAGGCTAGCGGGGCTAAGGGGACTAAAGAGCTACGCGGATAGCGGAGATAAGCGGGGAGGGGGAATAGGCCCGGTCGATAAGGTTATCGATCGGCTTAAAGTCGTCGAGGGCGTAAAGGTTAAGGCAGTCGGAATTATATTTATAAATTATATTTATAAACGAATTAGACTCTTTAATAGTATTAGGGGCGGTAGTAGTATTAGGATAAAAGGAGGTATTAACCTTAGACTTAAGGAGGATAACCTAATATCGGTAGTTAATCCTCTCGTCGGCTTAGTCGGTAAGGGAGAGAGGGCGGGAGCTAGGCAAGCGGCTAAAGGCGTTTAGGAGAATAGCTTAAAAGCCGGGCTAAAAGACAATCTTAAAATTAAAACGACTAAGGAATTCGGCCTAGCGGGCCTATCGCTAGTTAAAGAGCTTTATAGTTATAAAATACTAAAGATTCTTATAATCTAAGGCTATCTTAAACTTAGGTAGGCCCTTAAGCTTAAGGCGCTATTCTTTAAGAGATTTTATAATCGCGAGGAGTTCCTTATCGTAGATCTCGTAATTATACTCTTAAGCGGAGTGTTTTAACGAGAAGAAGGCAACCGGATAGTAACGACTATCGTCGAGGAGCTATATTAGCATACCCTTAGCGGCTTAGTTAGAAGTATCTATCTAAACTATAGTCTTACAATAGGGGTCGAAGTATATAAGGACTAAAGCAGTAGTAAATGCGTACTTAAGGGCTTTAAAGGCATAGGCGTAGGCGGGAGACTAGATCTAAAAGGCAGAGTTCTTAGTATAAGCGTTTAAAAAGTTCGTAAGCTTAAAAAAGCCGCGAATAAAACGCCGATAAAAATTAGCGAATCCTAAGAAGCGCCGGAGGTCCTTAATAAAGGAGGGGGTAGGCTAGTCTAAGACCGTACGAACCTTTTTAAGATCTATACGAATGCCTTTATCTAAGATAATTAAGCCGAGGTACTTAGTCTTAGTAACGTAGAAGTTATACTTATCTACGTTAAGCTAGAGGCCGGCGGCGTTAAGGCGCTTAAGAACCGTATTAACGTAGGCCTAGTGCTCCTCCCGTATCTTTAAGAAGATTAAGACATCGTTTAGATAGGTAAAGTAGAACTCGTTAAAAATGCCGTAAAGGGCTATATTAATAAAACTCTAAAAGTAAGATAAAGCGGCGGTAAGGCTAAAGGGGGTAATATAATACTTAAAAAGCCTATACTATATAGCGAACGCGGTCTTTTACTTATATCCTTCGGTAATATAAAGGCGATTAAACGCTATAATAATGTCGATCTTAGTAAAAAACTTCGCCTTCCGGATATAGGCGAGGGTATCGTAAATAAAGGGTAAGGGAAAACGGTTTTTAATTATAGCTTTATTTAAGCCGTAATAGTTAACGTAAAAATAGACGCCCCCGCCTAGCTTATAGGTAAATATAATAAGGGTAGTAGCGGGGGAGGTAAAGCGGCGGATAAAGCCTTTCCTAAGCTACTCGTTAACGTACGTATAGACGATCCGGTTTTCGGCTTCGCTAAAAGGATAAAGGCAGGTATAAGGAGGTTATATTCCCTCCTTAAGGTTAATTTAAGTATTAACGGTATAGTAAAAGGCGAGCTTATCGGCCTCGCTCTTAAGCTATATATAGATTATATAGTAAAGCTCTTTAAGGACTTTAGCCTAAAGCTCGTCGAGCGTATAAAAGACTTTCTCTTACTTCTTAAAGAATTTAGCGATATCGTTAAGGGAGATCTTATTAAGGTAGATCTTATCGAGGTAATCGTCGACGAAGTCGTAAAGGCGGGGGTTAAGGTAGGCTTTTACGTCTTTAGCGTTTATATATCTAGTTTAAACGGCCTAATAAAGGTCCTTAAGGATATCTTAGTCAATAGGTAGTAAGGGCTCGGTAAGCAAAGGCTTAATAGTAAAGGCCTTAATTAAGGTCTAAGAAGTTTAAACTTTAAGCTACCGGTAGAATATTACTATTGCGTCGACGTTAAGTATTTAAACGTTAAACGCTAAGTCGTTAAAGGACGAGAAATAGAAAGGCTAAGGTCTAATAGTCTTATAACTCGGCCGTAATATAAGGCGGTAGTAGCCGGCGGTCTTATAGACGGGATAAGGGTAAGGAGGTCGAATATAGCGGCGAGGGTAAAAGGTAGCTAAAGAGTTAGAGTCGTAGCCGGAGTTAGAGTCGGCGTCGTTAACCTAGCGGGAGGAGTCTAGATAGGCGGGTTTACCTACGTTAAGGGCATCTTTAAAAAACGCCGAGAGAGAAAGGCTAAAGGATAGGGGAATAAACTTAAGAACGTCGCTAAAGCGGACGGAACGGATAAAGGCCGGAGGATAGGCTAAGGCTATACAGGCGGGAATAAGGATCGTAGCGGTAGGAATAAGGATTATACCGGTAAAGGGTGCGCCCTCGTCGTTAGAGTCTTTAATAGAGGGGGCGGTAGGGGGTTCGCCCTCGTCGTTAGAGTCTTTAACGAAGGGAGCGGGGGGAAAACGAATTATATTTATTAATTATATTCCCTTTAAAATAAGGGCGGGGGGAGCCGGGATAAGACGGGTAGGGCGGGCAAAGGTAGCTTAAAGGCCTAGGATAAGATAAGGCTAATAGTCTAAAAGGCAGGAGGCTAGATAAAAGGGGGACTAGAAGGAAAGGGAGTTACCGCGCTAGCTAATAATAAGGTCGTACTAGCGTAGCTAAGGGAGGCTAAGAATAACCTTATAGCTAGGCTTTATAAGAAAGAAGTAGATAGACTTAGTATAAGCGCTAATCCGGGAGACCGAAAAGGCGTAATAAGTAATAGAGCCGGACTTATAGTCGCTACTATCGGCGAGAGAAAGCTAGCGTAGGAATTAAAGCTAGCGGATAGGAAGGGCAAGGCGGTACGCGGTCTAAACGTATATAAAGGCGTATCTAAAGTAGCCGGAGTCGACTAAAGCACTTATAATAATATCGGTAGATATAAGGGATAAAGGCATAAGTAAAGCACGCGGTTATATTCCTATAGGGAGGCAAAGATTATAAGAGAACAAGCTTAGGGGGGGTAGATAATTGTTATTAATCTACGAAGGGATATAGCTATAGACTAGATCTAAATGTCTATATATACGATATAGAGGTTACGTAGGATAACATATAATATAACCTAATACTATAATAGTATATCCCCCTTAAATCGGCGTTCGACTTAAACGCCTAAAAGGGTTAATAGGCTAATAAAAACGAAGGAAATCTATGTTAATCGGCCCTAAAAGCGGGCCTAACATAGAACGAGAGAGAAATAGAAAGAAATAAAGGGCAAAACTAAGAAACTAATGCGTGCCGTCGTAACGTAAATTATATTAATGAATTGTACTTATTATTACTTAAGCGAAGGGGAAGATATAAGGAAGGCCGTATAAAAGGCCGGTTTAAGCTTAGTCGGGTTAAGGGCGTAAAAAGCCTTAAGGTCGTCCTAGCAGCCGTTAAGGCAGGAGGAGTCCTTTTATATAAGGGGGCTATAATGCTATTAAACACGATACTTAATCTTCCCGGAGGCGTACTAGCGTTGCGCGAGGATAGAAGAAAACTCCTACTTAAGGTGCGCGTTATCGCCGTCGTCGTCGCCGGGGGAAAGGAGAACGCCGTTATCGGCGGGCCGGACGTTAAGCTCCGACTAGCCGGGCAAAGGGGGCTCTTAGGTCTTAGTAAAGAGGGAGTAATAAAAGATAGGGTAAAGGCGGCTGCCCTCGGGGAGGCGAAGAAGACACGCCGTCTTATATACCTTAAGGACCTTATATAGGCCCTCCCGCTTATAGTCGAGCTTCTTTATAGGGCGGAGGGTCTAGATCTAGCGGGTGCTAAGGAATACTATATCGCCGGGCTAGTACGCTAGGGCGGGACTCCGCCGGGCGTCCGCGTAGCGAGCCTAAGTAGCCTAAGCATCCTCGATCGTATCGTAGAGGAAGTTAGAGATACGCTAGAGGCGGGAAGCGAGCGCGTTACCGCGGAGGTATTCCTTCCGCTGCTAGGGGGTTATACTAGGCGGGGGGGGATTAGAGGGCTCGGTGCTAAGCTTCGGGTAGAAACTATAGTTAGCGAAGAAAAGGGAGAGGCCGGTAGATTTAGAGACCTAATTATTAGTAGTAAACTTAGCGAAGGGGAGGAGGTCGACCTAATCGTCTTAAAGGTAGGTAGTATAATAACGGAGGTAAACCTCTATCTAAGCGTTCGCGATCTCGGTCTAAACGTCGGTCTAAGGGTAGTAGGCGGAGCTAGGGTAGAGACGGTAACTAAGGCGATAATTAAGCTACTGCTAGAAAGCCGAAATAAACTAAGTGCTACGGTCGCTAATAATAGAGGCCGGGGTACTATAGAGGGACTAAACGCGGGAAACGAACGCGTTAATAACGTCTTTAATAGTTATTAAAGGTATCGGGACGTAGTAGCGTATCTTCGTAAGGCGGTCGACGATAATAAGGATATTAGAAAACTTAACGCCGTTGCGACGGTAGATAGGGAGGTCGGTAATAAAATCGACGGATATATCGGTCTATAAGGCGAAGGGAATACTTAAGGGCTAGAGCAGGCCCTAGGGGGAGGAACGAGGGGATTTAACGCGTAGGCACGTATAATAGTTCCGCACGAAACTAGAAATAGACTCGTATATACCGGGCTAGATATAGGACCGGCGGTAGAGGCTAGCGGTCTTCGTACGTCTAAAGTGGCCGGCAAGGGGGGAGGTATAAACGCGGACGAGGATCTAAAGAATTAAGGCGTCGTTAGGAGGAACGAAGAGCCGGCCTTAGAAATAAAACCGGCCCCGGACTTTAGAGAGAGCGATCTTAGGGATCGAGCGGAGGGGGGCGCGAAGGGGGCAAGGCTAGCGGGGCTAAGGGGACTAAAGAGCCACGCGAATAGCGGAGATAAGCGGGGAGGAGGAATAAGCCCGGTCGATAAGGTTATCGATCGGCTCGGAGTCGTCGAGGGCGTAGAGGTTAAAGCAGTCGGAATTATATTTATAAATTATATTTATAAACAAATCGGACTCCTTAACGGTATTAGGGGTAGTAGTAGTATTAGGGTAGAGGGAGGCATTAACCTTAGACTTAGGGAGGATAACCTAATATCGGTGGTTAATCCTCTCGTCGGCTCGGTCGGTAAGGGAGAGAGGGCGGGAGCCGGGCAGGCGGCTAAGGGCGTCGGGGAGAATAGCTTAAGAGCCGGGCTAAAAGACGATCTTAAAATTAAAACGACTAAGGAATTCGGCCTAGCGGGCCTATCGTTAGTTAAGGAGCTTCGTAGTTATAAAATACTAAAGATTCTTATAGTCTAAGGCTATCTTAAACTTAGGCAAGCCCTTAAGCTCGGGGCGCTACTCCTCGAGAGATTTTACAATCGCGAGGAGTTCTTTATCGTAGATCTCGTAATTACACTCCTAAGCGGAGTGCTTTAATAAGAAAAAGGCAACCGGATAGTAACGACTATCGTCGAGGAGCTATATTAGCATACCCCCGGCGGCTTAGTCGGAAGCATCTATCTAGACTACGGTCTTACGATAGGGGTCGAAGTATATAAGGACTAAGGCGGTAGTAAAGGCGTGCTTAAGGGCTTCGAAGGCGTAGGCGTAGGCGGGAGACTAGATCTAAGGGGCAGAGTTCTTAGTAAGGGCGTTTAAAGGGTTCGTAAGCTTAGAAAAGCCGCGAATAAAACGCCGATAAAAATTAGCGAATCCTAAAAAGCGCCGGAGGTCTTTAATAAAGGAGGGGGCAGGCTAGTCTAAGACCGTACGAACCTTATTAAGGTCTATGCGAATGCCCTTATCCGAGATAATTAGGCCGAGGTATTTAGTCTTAGTAACGTAGAAGTTATACTTATCTACGTTAAGCTAAAGGCCGGCGGCATTAAGGCGCTTAAGAACTATGTTAACGTAGGCTTAGTGCTCTTCCCGCGTCTCTAAGAAGATTAAAACGTCGTTTAGATAGGCGGAGTAGAACTTATTAAGGATGCCGTAAAGGGCCGTATTAATAAAACTCTAGAAGTAGGACGGGGCGGCGGTAAGGCTAAAGGGGGTAATATAATACTCGAAAAGCCTATACCGTATAGCGAACGCGGTCTTTTACTTATATCCTTCGGCAATACGAAGGCGATTAAACGCTGCGATAACGTTAATCTTAGTAAAAAACTTCGCCTTCCGGATATAGGCGAGAGTATTATAGATAAAGGGCAAGGAGAAACGGTTCTAAATCGTAGCCTTATTTAGGCCGCGATAGTTAACGTAAAAACGGACGCCCCCGCCTAGCTTACGGGCGAGTATAATAAGGGCAGTAGCGGGGGAGGTAGAGCGGCGGATAAAGCCCTTCCTAAGCTGCTCGTTAATATACGCGTAGACGATCTAGTTCTCGGCTTTGCTAAAGGGGCGAGGGCGGGTATAAGGAGGTTATATCCCCTCTTTAAGGTTAATTTAAGTATTAACGGTATAGTAAAGGGCGAGCTTATCGGCCTCGCTCTTAAGCTATATATAGATTATATAGTAGAGCTCCTTAGGGACCTTAGCCTAAAGCTCGTCGAGCGTGTAAGGGACCTTCTCCTACTTCTTAAAGAACTTAGCGATATCGTCGGGGGAGATCTTATTAAGGTAGATCTTATCGAGGTAATCGTCGATAAAGTCGTAAAGGCAGGGGTTAAGGCAGGCTTTCGTATCTTCGGCATCTATATACCTAGTTAGAACGGCCTAGTAGAGGTCCTTAGGGATATCCTAGTCGATAGGTAGCGGGGGCTTAGTAAGCAAAGGCTCGGCGGTAAGGGCTGTAATCGAGGTCTAAGAGGTCTAGACTTTAGGCTGCCGGTAGAATATTACTATCGCGTCGACGTTAAGCATCCGGACGTTAAACGCTAAGTCGTTAGGGGACGAAAAGCGGAGGGGCTAAGGTCTATTAGTCTTACGACTCGGCCGTAATATACGGCGACGGTAGCTAGCGGTCTTATAGATAGGATAGGGGCGGGGAGGTCGAACGTAGCGGCGAGGGTAGAGGGTAGCTAAGGAGTTAGAGTCGTAGCCGGAGTCGGAGTCGACGTCGTTAACCTAGCGGGAGGAGTCTGGATAGGCGGGTTTACCTACGTTAGGAGCGTCCTCGAAAAACGCAGAGAGGGACGGGCTAAGGGATAGGGGAATAAACTTAAGAACGTCGCTAAAGCGGACGGAATAGATAAAGGCCGGAGGACGGGCGGGAATAGGGATCGTAGCGGCGGGGGGTTTACCCTCGTCGTTAGAATCTTCGACGGAGGGGGTAGTAGGGGGTTCGCCCTCGTCGTTAGAATCTTCGACGGAGGGGGCGGGGGGAAAACGAATTGTATTTATTAATTATATTCCCTCGGAGATAGGGGCAAGGGGAGCCGAGACGGGGCGGGTAGGGCGGGCAGGGGTAGCCGAGAGGCCTAGGATAAGATAAGGCTAGTAGTCCGAGAGGCAGGAGGCTAGATAAAAGGGGGACTAGAAGGAAAGGGAGTTACCGCGCTAGCTAATAATAGGGTCGTGCCGGCGTAGCTAAAGGAGGCTAAGAATAACCTCGTGGCTAAGCTTTATAAGAAAGAAGCAGATGGACTTAGTATAGGCGTTAATCCGGAAGACCGAAAAGGCGCAATAAGTAACGGAGCCGGACTCGTAGTCGCTACTATCGGCGAGAGAAAGCCGGCGTAGGAACTAGAGCTAGCGGATAGGAAGGGCAAGGCGGTGCGCGGTCTAAGCGTGCATAAAGGCGTATCTAAAGCAGCCGGAGTCGACTAAAGCACTTATAACGACATCGGCGGACATAAGGGACAAAGGCATAAGTAAAGCACGCGGTTGTATTCCCGTAGGGAGGCAAAGATCCTCCTTAGTATTAAACGAAGCTATAAACTTAGACACTAAGAGCTCTATCGCGCGATAGGGCGAGGGAGCTACGCATTTCCTAAGGACGAGGAGGCTAGGAGGTTATCTACCTCGCCCTCGATAAAGCCTTACTTAATAGCGCGAACCTAATAGCGGGGGGGAGGGGGTTCGAGCAAGCGCGGGGCAGACGTACCGCTACTACGGCTACGGCCGCGGCTAGAGCCGGAACCGGCGCCGGGACTAGCGCTAGGGTTAGCGCCGGGATTAGCACTAATACCCTTATTAGGGCAGGTCTAGGCGGTGTAGGTAGCGGTGGCCGGCTAAGCGTAGTAGAGGCAAAGACGGTTCTCGAACCGCCGTTGCTTTTTAGCGTTAGTAAGCCGGGCCTAGAATGCATCGAGCTGCATTAGGTTACCGGCAGGAGGCGTAGGCGGGGCGGGCGAGGTAGGGCCGGTACGAGCGGGGTTATAAGGCGGCTAGAGCTAAGAACAGGCCTTAACACGCTGCTAGTTATCCTAAAGCGTGGAATACATCTTAGCCTAGGCCGTAAAGTTATTATAGGCCGGGCATTCGACCTATAGAGCGGCGGCGTTAGTAAGCTCGATAGAGACCTTTAAATAAAGGTAGGCGACGCAAGCGGTGCCGTCGAACGATAGGTCGGCTTAAAGCTAGGTAAACTTCGAATAGAAGTCCGGCTAAGAGATATTCTTTATCGATAAAGCGTTAAAGTCGGCCTCCGACTAAGCGCGGGTAAAATTAGCACTAAAGACTAGGCTAAGGTCGTCGGTAAGGGCTTTAATAGTAGTATACTGCTAATTAGCGAAGGACTTATTATCGAGGACGTCCTAAGGAACGCTAGCGATAATAGAGGCGGCCCGGCTAGTAAGCCGGCTAGCCGCGTAGAGAATACAGTCTTACTCTATAGGGTATAAGGCGGCGTCCTAACGGAGCTTAATAGCAAGGCCGTTGCGCTAGGTCTAGAAAGCCTTCTAACGTTGCTTTTAAGTACCGGAGTCGCCGGCGAACCTCTTAGGGTCGGCGATACGGGAATAGGTAGGGGCAAGGGCAGGGGCGGGGGTAAGGGCCTAGTCCTAAGCAGCGTCGCGTTCGGTTAAGACGAAGAGAGAGGACGTAGCGCGGTTAAGCTAACGCTAAAGATCGGTAGCGTAATCCTAGGCAACGGCTGCGTGCTCTTAAGCGACGAGCACTCCTATATCTAACTCGACGTAAGTATTATTAAGGCAAGCAAGGGCCTCGATCTAAGGGGCGCGGAAGTCGGGGGTAGCGTTAGCCTAAATATAGGCGAACGTGCCGAATATAGGCCGCTAGGCTTAAAGAAGGGCGGCGAGGCGGGGGTAGTAAGAAACATACTCGGTCTAAGGCTTTAGGTCGGTAGGGGCCGGCGGGGTAATAGCTAGGGTAGCGGACGGAGGATCGGCCTCTATATAGTCGGTTATCGTAGATTATAAGGCAAAGGGTAAGGAGGGAAATCTATGTAATTCGCGTCGAGAAGGCGTATCTACACCGGGAAAATTCTAATAATCGAGGGAAAGCTCGGTCGAAGGGGTCCGGCGAGGAGGCGGACTTACGTCGTAAAGAAGGGAGATTAGAAAAGAAAGGGGTAAGATAGCGAGATTATTAATTAAAGGCAATAGGATAAAATAGTAGATTAAACTATAAGAGAACGAGCTTAGGGGGGGTATATAATTATTATTAATCTACGAAGGGATATAGCTATAGACTAGATCTAAATGTCTATACATACAATGTAAAGGTCACGTGGGATAATATATAATATAACCTAACACTATAATAAAGATCCTCCTTAGTGTTAAACGAAGCTATAAACTTAGATACTAAGAGCTCTATCGCGCGATAAGGCGAGGGAGCTACGTCTTTCCTAAGGATAGGGAAGAGGCGGGGAGGTCGTCTACTTCGCCCTCGATAAAGCCTTGCTTAATAGCGTAAACCTAATAGCGGGGGGGAGGGGGTTTAAGCAAGCGCGGGGCAGACGTACCGCTACTACGGCTATAGCCGCGGCTAGAGCCGGAACTAGCGCTAGGACTAGCGCTAAGGTTAGCGCCGGGATTAGCACCGATACCCTTATTAAGGTAGGTCCGGTCGGTATAGGTAGCGGTAGCCGGCTAAGCGTAGTAGAGGCAAAGACGGTTCTTAAACCGCTATTGCTTCTTAGCGTTAGTAAGCCGGGCCCGGAATACGTCGAGCTATATTAGGTTACCGGTAAGGGACGCGGGTAAGGCGGGCGAGGTAAGGCCGGTATAAGTAAGGTTATAAGGCGGCTAGAGTTAAGAACGGGCCTTAATACGCTGCTAGTTATCCTAAAGCGTAGAATATATCTTAGCCTAGGCCGTAAAGTCGTTATAGGCCGGGCACTCGACCTATAGAGCGGCGGCGTTAGTAAGTTCGATAAAGACCTTTAAATAAAGGTAGGCGACGTAAGCGGTGCCGTTAAACGATAAGTCGGCTTAAAGCTAGGTAAACTTCGAATAGAAGTCCGGCTAAGAGATATTCTTTATCGATAAGGCGTTAAAGTCGGCCTTTAACTAAACATAGGTAAAATTAGCACTAAAAACTAGGCTAAGGTCGTCGGTAAAGGCTTTAATAATAGTATACTACTAATTAGCGAAAGACTTATTATCGAGGATGTCCTAAGGAACGCTAGCGATAATAGAGGCGGCCCGGCCGGTAAGCCGACCAACCGCGTAGAGAATACGATCCTACTCTATAAGGTATAAGGCGGCGTCTTAATAAAGCTTAATAGTAAGGCCGTTACGCTAGGTCTAAAAAGCCTCTTAACATTGCTTTTATATGCCGGAGTCGCCGGCGAACCTCTTAAGGTCGGCTATACGGGAATAAGTAAAGGTAGGGGCAGGGGCGGGGGTAAGGGCCTAGTCCTAAGCCGTATCGCGTTTAGTTAAGACGAGGAGAGAGGACGTAGTATAGTTAAGCTAACGCTAAAGATCGGCAGCGTGCTTTTAAGCAATAGCTATATACTCTTAAGCGATAAGCACTCTTATATCTAACTTAACGTAAGTATTATTAAGGTAAGTAAGGGCCTTAATCTAAGGGGCGCGGAAGTCGTAAGTAGCGTTAGCCTAAATATAGGCGAACGTGCTAAATATAGGCCGTTAGGCTTAAAGAAGGGCGGCGAGATAGGGGTAGTAGGAAACGTACTTAGTCTAAGGCTTTAGGTTAGTAAAAGCCGGCGGGGTAACGGCTAAGGTAGTAGACGGAGGATCGGCCTTTATATAGTTAGTTATCGTAAATTATAGGGCATTAGGATAGGGTAAGGGCAAGGGAAGGGTAAGGAGGGGAATATATATAATTCGCGTTAAGACGGCGTATCTATACTAGGAAAATTCTAATAATCGAGGAAAACTTAGTCGAAGGGGTCTAGCGAGGAGGCGGACTTACGTCGCGAAGAGGGGAGATTAGAAAAGAAAAGGGTAAAATAGCGAGATTATTAATTAAAGGCAATAGGATAAAATAGTAGATTAAACTATAAGAGAACGAGCTTAAGGGGGGTATATAATTATTATTAATCTCCGAAGGGATATAGCTATAGACTAGGTCTAAATGTCTATATATACGATATAAAGGTTACGTAGGATAATATATAATATAACCTAATACCGTAATAGATCGGCTCGTTCCTTTAAGATCTAAGAGAGAAGGGTATAAAAGAGCCTTAGTTTAATCTTAAGGTTATAACATACGCTTATAAACTTGCGGATAGTCTCGTTAAATAGGGCATATAGCTCGCCGGTATAGCTTTTCTCTTTATCCTATATCTTAATAAACTTAGTCTAAACGTCGGGATTAGACAAGAGGTTTGGAATATCGGCGGGTGGGAGTGCTATATACTCCTTAATGTTATAATTAAATGCTTCAACCGTAGTCTTTAAGGCGATTGTTAAAGCAGATAGATTAAGCCTCGGCTTCGCCCTTAGGATATATAACGTTAGTTCCGGGATAAATAGTAGTCGTAGCGCATAAATCCGATTTATACGATTAAATAGTATATATATCGGTGCATCCGTCGTAGCTGTGTTTAGGTCTCGGTCTAGTTCTAGGGTCGGATCTATAGTCGCCGCTTAGGCCGGGCCGCTATATTAGAATTAGTGCGAAGTCGGAAAGACCGTTAACTAGTTTATTATAGCCGAGAAGGGATCTAGATTTATCTATTCCTAGACTGCTTAGTCTTACGTATTCCTTATCTTTTCTTATTTACGGAAAGCCCTTATGCCTATCTTAAATTCTTCTTTTATAAACTCTTTCTCGTTCTAAGGGAGTAGGTCGTCTGCTCGAAGTATTGCTATATAGGATCTAAGGAACTACGCGTTCTTTAGTCCTATTAAAACGCCGCGTCTTCGCAGAAACATCTTAAGGACCCTCTTATAGTTAATATCTACTATATTCTACATCGACTTATTCTATCCCTAGAAATACTCCTAGAATAGGTTAAATAGCCGTTAACCTTAGTAGTAGATAGATGCTTCGCCTATTATAATAAACCGAGCTATAAATATAGTAACTTCCGCTTTGCTAGGATCCTCTATTATAATCTCTTCTATATCCTAGTATTATATATCTACCTCTTTGCAAGCGGTAGTAGGTATGCCAATTTCCTTTATCTATAGTTCGATTAGTTCGACCGGGTTATTAGGGGGAGCTAGTGCGTTCGTGGTTAATAATAATCCTGCTATTGTTGTCTATCTTTTAAATTCGTTTTAGGGGTTAGTTAATATAGTAAGGGTCTTTACGAGGGATGTCGAAGCGATTTAGTCTCTATTCTAAAGGACGTAACTCTTCCTCCTTAAGGGAAGCGAGCACGGGATTAAATAGTTATAGGGGTTCGCGATATTATTCTACGTTATAGACGTACTGCCTATTAACGTTTACTCTTCCTATACTAGGCGAGAACGGGATTAATAGAGAGCTTAGAAGTTCTATTCGCTAGTAGAGCTCGATACGAATAGTCCTTATTCTTAGCATAGATAAACTTCTCTTAGGTATACGCAATAGAACCTCGAGGGTAAAGATACGCGGAAATAGCGTCCGTAAGGAATAAAGATTCTACTATACTTTCGAAGATTAAGATCTATCTCTTCTGCCTTACTATTCTATAATTAAATCTATTTAATTACTAATTAGTGTTAGTAGGTGATTCACTTAGATTAATCTAAACAAAGGGGGTTACATTAGTTATAGTTGTATTTAATCTAGCTAAGAAGGGGGAATAAGAGGGCCCTTTTATACCCGTCTGCCGGGGTCCCTTTATAGAGCCTACTATGCCTTAACAATGCATTGTTAAGGCCTACGCTAGGGCTTACTGCTTTAGTTATAACGATGCCCTTAGTTAATAACGGGGTTATTAACTATGTAAGGCACGTGGCGTTATGCGCCGCGTGGTTATAACCCCTATTGCCCCTTTCCTATGTATAGTCGGCAATATAGTTGCGACTCTATCCCTTCGTTATATAACTATGTTCCTATAGTTTCTTATATATCTTTAGCAAATATTAATAGTAAGAATCTTACTCTTTAGAATAAAGTCGCTAAATTATATAGGTTATCTATTAGATAGGCTCTAGGATCGACTTTTTAGGTAAATAGGGTGGTTATTATATTCTATATATATTATAGCTAAGGAAGAGGGGAAGGTCTCGTAGAGATATAGCCTTATTACGTACACGTGATTACGTAGATTACGTAGCTATAACTATATCATACGTAGGCTCTAAGGTCGACCTTTTAGGTAAACGGGGTGGTTGTTATATTTTATATATATTATAGTATCGACATTTTCATTTATAAGCTATTATATTACGTCTACGGTCGGGATACATCTTACTTTTGCCTAGTTAGTATAATAGTAATGTTAATAGTTATAAGCCCGGGAGCGAAGTCCATTTTGCTAAGACCTAGCTGCAACTTCTACTACTATTAATATTCTTTCGAACCCTACGTTAATTCGTTATTTTTTTCGCTACTTTCGCTATAAGACGCTACTTTCGCCACTTTCGCCACATTCGCCACTCCGGGCCCGGTCGCACTTTTAGCGGCTGCGCGCTACCCCCGCTTATGCTTCGATATATCAATTGATCTAAATTATACATTAGTCGGCATAGCACCTTACGGCACGGCACGGCACGGCACATTCGGCGGCGATTAACACCACGGCTTATTTAGCACGGTCGGGCAGGCCACCGTATACGTAGGGGGGTATATCGACATTTTCATTTATAAGCTATTGTATTACGTCTACGGTCGGGATGCATCTCACTTTTGCCTAGTTAGTACAATAGTAATATCAACATATAGCTAAGGAAGAGGGGAAGGTCTCGTAGAGATATAGCCTCGTTGCGTGTATATAATTACTTAGATTACGTGGCTATAACTATCTTATACGTATCCCTTATCCCTTATTCCTATACTAGCAGTCTTTATAAGATAATAAGAACAATAAGAAGAAGAACCCGGTTTTCCTACTAAATAAAGGTTCGCAATAGACAAAGGAAAAAGGGCCGGTCGGGCCGTATAATGCAATAAAGGAAACAGGGCCGTTCGGGCCGTATAATATAAGGAGCGTAGGGCGGCTGCTAAGGCGTTGCAAAAGGCGTTGCAAAAGCGTTATAAGGGGCGTTATAAGAGTGTTATAAGTGGCGTTAGTATTGTAAAGGGCGTTGCAAGAGCGTTGTAAGGGGCGTTCGGGTTATAACGGGCGTTTTAAGAGCGTGCTAAGAGCGTTGCTAAGAATGCAGAAAAATAGCGTAGAAAAATAAGGCGAATTCGAGGGGAAAAAACAAGGGCGAATTCGAGGTAACGAGCGTTAGGAAAAGAAAGGGCTAGTAATACAACGATTAGCCACGGCGGTGTTAAAGTCCTTAACGAGGGCTGTTAAAGTCTCTAACGAGGGCTGTTAAATCGCGTGCCGTTAAAGTCCTTAATAATGCCGTATTGCGCTTTCTAAAGCTCTTTTAGAAGGCGGCGGGCTTAAATCATCGTACGGGTTTAGAAGCAGCGTACGGGCTTATAGTTGACTTATTCGTTAAAGTAAGCAACTAGCGACTTTTGTGTTTTCGTGGCTTAAGGCAGTAAGCGGACTATATTCTCGTTCGTGCTTAAGGCAGCAAGCGGACTATATTCTCGTGCATAGGCGAAGCAGGTCTTTTGCCGGGTTAAAGTAGAACGCGGCCGGGTCGATATAGGGTCTACATCGGTGCTGCAAAGAGCAAAGCAGGCAGGCATACTGCTTTAGGGCTGCAAAGAGTAAAGCAGGCAGGCACATACTAGCAGTTCTTTAAATAGCAAAGAATAACCTAGTAGGCCGGGCTTAAAGCAGCAAGCGGACTATGTGTATGCCGGGTCGGAAGACGGCGGGGTGTTTATCGTACGCGAGGGTCTTCGCGATGGTTGTCGGAAGTAGGCGGCGGGCTTTTAGGGCGAGTGGTCCGACGAGAGAGTCGGGCTCGTACTTATCTAGTGCGCCGTTAGAAGAGCTTTCTTAAGAGAGCGTTTAGAAGAGCTCTTTAGCGGTTAATAGGGTATATGCCGCGTTAGCGGCGGCATTAGTTGCTCGACCTAGCTAGTAAAGGTGTTAAGATTATCGTTTTGCGAAGCGACGGGAACTCTCGCGTATATCGTTTATTTAATACAGCTTCTTCGTCTCTTTCTCTAGTTCATAGGCCGAGACTATAGATAAAGCTAGAATCTACGATATTACATTCTCCTCGAAAGGGCAGTAACGTTAGCGGACCCGCTTAGTATAAGATCCTCGTAGAGGTCGTAGAACGGGTTCGACGTGCGAGCTATCCTAAGGATTATATATCTTATCTCTTCTATCCTTACTAATCTATAATTAAGCCGAGTTAATTACTAATTAGTGTTAGATAGGCTCTAGGGTCGACCTTTTAGGTAAACGGGGTAGTTATTATATTCTATATATATTATAGCTAAGGAGGAGGGGAAGGTCTTATAAAGATATAGCCTCGTTACGTGCACGTAATCACGTAGATCACGTGGCTATAAGTATCTCGTACGTATCCCTTATCCCTTATTCCTATATTATCTTTAATAAGTAGATATATAAAAGCTTATTAAGAAATTCTTTAACTTACTTATTATTATCCTATAAAGTTATCGTCGTCTTTTGCGTAAGATTTATTATCTTAATTAAGATATAATTTAACAATGCGATTTAACGATGCGATTTAACAATGCGATTTAACAATGCGATTTAACGATACGATTTAACAATGCGATTTAACGATGCGAGAAGTACCTTTTTATTACTCTTACTTATATCTAATCGTAACTTTTAGAGAGCTACTATACTAATAGATAGGGGGGAATACTAGACGAGCGGTTAAGCAGCCTTATAGGCAAGCTCCTATATCGAAAGTACTCTTTATACTACCTGCCCGTTAGTAGCCTACCTACTAGCAGCCTATGCAATAGAGTTTAATATAGGAAGAACGATCGGATAAAGACTATAGGACTATATAATAACTAGCGAGGGGTATTGCGTAGCTATAGACAAAGGGGACTACCGCCCTTTAAAAGCCGCCTAAGGCTATCGAAGCTAAAGGACTCCCGGAACTAGTATATAAATAGGTCCTCGCTTATTCTAGATTAGCCGATTTGCTTTATATACGGGTAGTATAGCTACTACCCGTTAATATATTATACCCTATTTATAGATAGACTCTGGGATTAGGAAAGAGATATCCTACGTAAAAGGTATCTCGCTAAAAGAGTATAATAGTAGGAAGTAAATAGGCAATTGCCTAAGGGATTAAGCGGGATAAGGCCGCTACCCTAAGCTATAGTTTAAGCGAACTATAGGTATATCGAGGAGGAGCCTAAGACCTATATTACCGAGGCCGCGCTTAGTATAAGGGCAGTTTAATTTGCCGAGTTATAGTATATCTTAGATAGTAATAACGAGTATAGGCATAGTGTTCTTATAACCCTAATAGAGAAACCCTAGATCGAGGAAGGACCGTCTATTAGAGCTAGAGCTATAGGACTAAAGCTAGACCCTTAGGGCAAATATTACGACTAATACTAAGACTAGGACTAGGACCCTAAGGAAAATAAAGCCCTATCGATAATTAAGCGACTTTAGAGAGTTATAACTATAGATAATACCGAGGACCGGGATGTATTAGCCCTTATCTTAGGTGCGTTAGCGATTATAATGCTAGCCGGAGGGGCGAACCCGCCGCGCGTAGCTAAGAAAAGGCAGATTAATAGCGAGGTAGTCCCTATAGTAATATAGCCTATCACGGATTTAGAGGAGGCGCCCCGGCGGCACAAGCAGCCCTAGGGTGAGGCTGATATTCCGACAGCCGCTACTACTATAAAGGCTAAGAAAGAAGTAAAGCTATAGACCTTAGCGGAGATTTAGGCTAGAAAGGGCCTCGGTTCCTTTAACTAGATAGACCTAGCACGAAAATTCATAGTGCTACTAAGTCTTATAGACTTTTAGTAGGTAAGCCTAAAAGGTGCTAAATAGTTCCGCTATCTTTTATAACGAAAGCAAGTGCGAAAGACTAAGTTAAAGAAAGGAGCCTTACCGGTATTAGCTACTGCTATATATAAGTATGCTTCGCCCTTCTATAATACCTAGTTGTTAGCAAAAGCGGCATTAACCCTAAGGACTTTTAGACTAGCCGTTCCGGTTATCTTCGCTAGCATAGAGTAGGAAGCTATATATATTACTATGCTATTATAGATAGTCTAAGCAGACTAAGGCTTAGAAGCTAATAGTATATCGCAAAAGTTCGCTATAAGGCACGACTAGCTACGATAGCAACTATCTAAAATCGGGTTTTAAGGATTACTAATAACGAACGCTAATAGATCGCGGATACCTATTATAGGGTTTATTAAATACACCGTTATATATAAGGGGATTAAGCGGGAAATCCTAGCTATTATTCGACCGGACCTTTATAAAGAAACGCCTTAAGACAATATCCTAATACTGCTCTAGCTTCTATAGCTCTACGAGACTAGTGTAGTATTCGACATCTAAGAAAGCACCCTTAAGATTAGACTTCCGTCTATTAGAGAATAACGTTAAAAGATATAAGGGCTAATTATAACCTTATATAACCGGCAAAGACTAATACTATCCCCGGTAGCACCCTCGTTGTTAAAGAGGTTTATAGGAAAGAAGGATATACGTAAGGCTATTACCGTATAAGAGGATAAATCCTAACCGGACGAGGACTCTTCCTCTACTAGATATACCGTATCTTTAAAAAACTAGACTTACTGCTTCGACCTAAGTATATTGTAAAAGTGCGTTTAATAGTGTTATTATTTAACTATATACTATACCTTCCGTTCTTCTAGTTCTTTATACAGCCTTTACTATAGCTATTAAGGCATGCTTTACGCTTAACTAAGCCGAAGGACTAAGCAGCTTTTAAGAGAATATATCGCTTAGGAATATACTATATAGGTCTATTATATATTACGGATAAGTGCTATATAGAGGAGGATTTAATCCTAACGCCCCTAATAGATTTCGCGAAGGAGAGACTATTAGTACAGAGTCGGGTTAATGCTACTAACTAGCTAAGGCCGTAGATAGAAGGGCCTCCTATATACTTATTCCTAACGCAAAGAAGGGTCTAGAGGAAGCTAACTAATTAGGCAACCCTATTAAAGACTATTATAGCTTAGTTTACTTCGATAGGAATCCGGCTAGGCCCTTTAGTGCCGAAGGACCTTAAGGAAGAAGTAAAGCGCGTATTTTATACCTATCGGGAGCTAGATAGAACGATAGTATATAACCTCCTACCGATAGATCTCTATACTTATAGACTATATATTAAGGGAGGCGTAAAGCCTTAAAACCGATTACTAAGACGGCGTTAGACCGAGCTATAAAACTACTAGCTTAATAAGATCGTAAATAATTATATCGACGTAGGCATATATAAGTATACGGCGGCAGCAAACGGAACGCTATTATTATAGTCGGCCGAGCCGGTATTAGTAATTAAAGACGAAAGTAACCTATAGGCGGAATAACGCATAATAATTAACTACGGCTATATCGAAAAGGACTTGCCGGGGACGGAGATCCCTCTATTAGCCGAGATATATAATAACCTTTCTAATCCTAAGGTAAGAACCTACTACTAATTTAACCTTAAATATAGATACTAGGCTATTCTAGTAGACCTAGACTTATAATATATCCTTGCCTTCGCGATACTAGGTTTTACGTAATTACAGCCGATAAGGATGCCTTAAAGAACTTAGACGGCGCTTTTCTCTTTTACTAAGTTTATAAAGATTGTAATAAGACCTATCCTTATACCTTTTGCTAAACCTTCCCTTCTAGCGTCCCCTACTATTAAAGATATAGCTCTAGTAGACGTCTATATCGGCGATATCTTTAGCAAGTATAAGACCTTTAAGGAGTAGTAGGCATTCGTGCGGGATTATCTTTTGCTTTAACTCCTATAGGCATTGCTAAAGTTAAGTTTTAAGAAGGCAAGGCTCGGTATAGAAAAGATTTTAGCGATCGGTTAGACCTACCGCCTTAGGGGCTAGGTCTCTATTAAACTAAAGCGGGTAGTAAAGCTAAAGGAATAGCTAATACTAATAGACTAGACGGGTTAGTCGGCCCTTGCCGAAGATAGATCCCTAATTGCGCGAAAATTACGCGACCTTTAAATAAATTAATAGGAAACGTTTCTTAGCGTTAGGGTAATAGTAAAGCCCTCTCTTTTGCTATCCTAAAAGCGTAATGCTAGGTAGTAGTAGCTATATATAAATACCTATTTAATATCCCTATCTAGCTATATACCGACGTAAGTAAATTCGGGGCTAGATGTATATTGCTATAGTATTAGGATAAGGAGGACTTCCCGATCCTTTATAACTCCTTCCTATTTATAAAGACGTAGCGGAACTCTAGTATATATAAACGGGAGCTCTATGCCTTTATTAAATTCTATAGGAGGCATTAATACTTCTTTTATAGTAGAAGCCTTTCGATAGTCTATACCGACTATATGCCTTTCACCTAGTTTCTAATAGTATAGGGCTACGAAGGGATCTATGCCCGCTAGGTTTACTAAATTAAGGGTATTAAACATTCGCATTAGCTATATCGAGGGGGCCCGGAATATAGCAGCTAACGGTCTAAAGGACTATCTTCCCCTCCTAAGAGTATAATAATAACGGTCTTAAGTTATAGGGTTATATTAATACGACCGGAGTATAGATATAAAAGGATAGCAAAGGAGGCTTTAAGGAGCTAATTGAATAACTTAGGAGTTAACCGCAGCTGCCCTAGGGACGAAAAGGAGCTCTATGCCCTAGCTTTTCTATAGACTAATAGACGATATTCCGGCAGTAATAGCGATAGGACGGGGAATAGGCCTTAGTAGAGCTAAGAGCAATATCGACGAGAGGCAAGGGACTATCCTTAAAGGCGTGTTTCCTTATATACCCTAACTTCGGCGAGGTATTATAATATCTACTATATAGAACGTTAAAAGATCTATTAGATCGCTACGTACGCCGTTAAGTTATAAGCAGGGCTTAGAACTTCTAATAGACGAAAGGCCGGTTATAGCACTATAGTACTAATAGTTCTTAGCAAGATGTCTTTTAGAGGAGGAGATTAATATATATAAAGCATCCTCTATGCTATATGCCGGGGCTAATATAATTAGCTATAGATAAGATAGTAGGGAGCTATTCCTAGCTCTTAGAGCTTACGCTTACCTAATAAAAGCATCCTTCTTTATATATATATTCTTACTGCCTAGTGTATTAAAATTAGTAGTAATTCGCACCTTCTGCTTTTAAGCTACTATTAGGAACTCCCTTCCTATTACTAAAGCTTCGCTTTACTACGACACGTTCGCTAAGAGCTTCTTAAAGCTCTTACTATTCGTTAGAAGCCGCTTAAAGGCTTCTAACACCTATAGTATAACTAGCTTGCATAGCCTTAGCTAGCACGCCTATATAATATTGACCTAAGCCTTACGATCCGACGAGGCTCGCCTTTCTAGGCATTATTAGAATAAGGGTCTACTACCTAATTCCTTTATTTCGAGTCCTTACGCAATTAGCCGTAAGGAAAGACTTTCTCTATATTTTTGATTTCCTACGCGTACCCGTTCCCACGCGAAAATTAAAACACCTTATACCTCCCTACTATAGACTTTTCTCTTCTCCTATAACTCTTCTTTCGCAATTCCTTTTATTCTCTATCTATCGACCTCTTCGCCTTCTTCCCTCGTTTTATCTAAGCTATTATTACTATAGCTAGGGACGAAGAAGCCCGTTAAGCTATAGCGTCTATATCTCGTTTAGACGACGACCTCGATCCTCGCCTGCCGATTTAAACTTAGCCGGTTTATACTTAGCCGGAAAGTATTTATAGCGCCGCTCCCTTTAGGGAATCTAAGAGTAATTATAAAGATCCTCCTCCTATCCGTCGTCGCCCTCGCTTATCTATAGAAACCGAGGTATTATATAAACAGTCTGCTTGACTAGCTATAGAGGATAGGGATTATAATAATCTATTAAAATAGGCCGTTCGCTACTTTAGGTTAATTAAGATACTACTTATAGAAGGGGTTATTAAGACCTTTACCGATATAGACCTAATGTATATAAAGGAAGCCTATATTCTCTTAGGCTCCTTAGCCTTAGAGTTAGAGACTATCCTTAAAATCATCGAGCTCCCGTCTATAAAGGAGAAATATCTATAATACGCTGATATTTAGCGAAAGGGAATTCGCTTATATCTTCGTTTTACGGGCAGACTTTTAGATATAAAGACTCCTCTCTACGCTACGATAACTCTAGTATATCGGCTAGTTCGCGCCGTGCCTTTTAACCTATAAATAATCGATAGAGACCTATCTAACGGATATTAATCGGAGGAATAACCTCCTCCTCGACTATAAGGAATCCTTCGCTCGTCGGAGCAATACTCTATTAGGTAATAGCATCGCCCTAAACGGCAGCCCTAGGTTTTATATTACTCTCTTTAGTCTAAGTTATCTAAGCACTTATATGCATTCTATTCTCGCCGATAGAAGGATTTAGACGATAATAACGATAATTCTTCTAGATCTAATAATAGTTTTATCCGCCGTCTACTAAGGTCTAACTATACAAATCCGCGTAAGTACCGTAAGGCGTCTTATACCTCCTCTTTATCTTATAACGATAAGGCCGTTACTAAACGCCTTAAATAGGATAATATTAGTACTTTTAACCTAGATAAGCATAATCCGAAGAACTTAGGTATTATCGCTCTTAGCGATAGAAAGAATATCTTTACGGACGTCTACCTCTTTATAAAGCGTCTAAGGATCTATTAGGATAAGGATCCGTTCGCCCTTTGCCTATATTATCTCTCTTTCTTAGTAGGAGGAGCTCTTATATAGTATATAAGTAAGCTTATAGCGGAATAACGCAATATCCTTAGTTCCTCCCCTTTTAGAACCTTTTATAAGTTCTTAACTAAGCGTTTCAAGCGTCTTAACGCTAATATCTTAAAGGAACTTTATAGAGAAAGGTATACTATATCTATATAGTCCTCTAGCTCTATTACCCTCGCCTAGTAGATCTAAAAAAAGGTTTCGCTCGCCCGCTAACTTAAGATAGGTAAAGATGCCTAAATTATTAAGGCTATCTATAGTACGAGGCTATAGCATAGGTGTAAAAAAACACTCTACGATCTCCTCGTATAGCCGCCGAGGTCGACACCGGATTAAAAATCAATTTAGACTCGAGAATTAGACTCCTTAGACCTAGTTGCCCTTAAGCGCGATAGCGTATTAGTAGACTAACGTAGGCTGCGAGCCGATAGACGTTAACGTCGTAAGAAGGGGGTTAGAGGCTAGCGTATATAGCCCGCTTATAATAGGGTAGGCAGAGTAATTACATAGGTGCCCTTTATATAGGTAAAGAAATTATCTATAAAGAACTAAGTGTAAGCGCACCTATGCATACGGGTATATAGCTCAACGCACGTACCCCTTTATCCGCACGTGCCCTTTACCCCTATCCGCACGAGCCCTTTACCCTTATTTATATAAGCCCCTTTCCCCGCCCGCACGTGCCTCTTCCCCGCTCGTATATAAGAATACGGATTAGGTCGTAGACCTAATCTTACTAATAGTCGAAGACCTTTATATAAGACCCTTACCCTACCCGAGTGAAAATCTAACGACGTATTACGTAGGGCCCGGCCGCGCTTTAGGCTACGCGGCTCGCTTTAGGGAGCGTAAACCGCACCTTCTTCCGTTATATCTTTACCGGCAATATAGCGTCGGGCGGTCTATCGTTTTCTCTAATAGCCCTAAAGCGCTCTTCGAAGCGATCGAGCGCTTCTATATCTACGAAGTCCGCTGCTAGGTGCTACGTCGGGTCTTAATACCCTTACTACCTTACGAAGACCTTATGCCTACTACCGCGGCCGACCTTCTTCTATCGTGCGGTAAGAATTTCCTTTATTAAGAACTCTTTTTCCCCCTTTACTAAGATTGTAGAAGGCTACGGGTCCGCTATTACTTAGCCGGGCATCGGATCTACTACTACGCGACGAAGAAGGTCTACGTTAAAATTAAGGTAAATCCCGTTAGGTAATCCCTCTAGCTCGACGGCTTATAGGCTTAGTACTCTCTTAACCGTAAATTTTACGTATAACTAATCGAGCTTCTTCTTCGGCCTTAAAGATGCGTAGTTCCGTAGGTCTACCTAGACTTTATCTCCTACCGTAAATCGCTCTATAGGTTCCCGCTGTTTATTAGCATACCGCTCTTAGTCTTACGCTACTAATGCTATTAACGACTAATAGAAGTCCGAGACCTACTTAAGTCGCTATATAAAGGAGGCTACGCGCCCCTCCGGGCTATTGCTAGACGGCTTTTCCGCTACGATATCTACGGCGATAGGAAATAAGGATACTAGTTTATACCTATATAGTGCGAAGAAAGGGGATATATTAATTAAAGAGTGATTTCTCCCGTTAAGCGCTAGTTACGCTATAGGGAGCTACTTATCCTAGTCCCTTTAGTTACGGTCGATAACGCCCTAAAGGTAAGCTTAAACTTCCTAGTTAAGCCGTTCCGGCCTTTTATCGGTTTACGGATAATATGCTATACTTAGCAGCTATATAATTTATAGCAGCCGATATAGGTATTACTAAAAGCGGCTTATCTAATTTAAGCCCCTATCGCTTATAATTAACGTTAGCTACTAATAGTATCGTATATAGTATATAAGAAAGCGCTTTGCGTAGATCTCTACTTCTATAAAGGGCATAGGTTCTAATATAACTTCCTTATTTAGACAGTCTTTAATTACCTAAAGATTACGGTTACTACTCTCTATAAAAGGGAGGTCCGTAATAAAGTCTATTTAAATATACGTATAGAACCGGTCCGGTATAAAAAGCGATTTAAGTAGCCCTTTCTTAAGCGTATGCTAAATCTTTATACGCCTATAGATATTATAGTTATAGAGGAATCGTCTAACGTATAGGTAGAGGAGCGGCTAATAGAAGTCGTAGGATATAGCGGCAATTATTCCTTTACGGCTAAGGTAGCCGACGACGCTAGCGTCGTATACTATTTAAATAAGCCGTCCTTAAAGCGCGTTCCCTTTTTCTAGCTCTAAGGGAGCGGCTCTTACTACGGCCTCTATAGTTATAGAGGAACTAAGAACCTAAAGCCGTCCGCGAAACCGTAGGTGCTTACGTAAGTCTACGTAATAGTCGGCTACCTATACCTTAAGGTTAAGCTTAAGGTCGAATTATCGTGCTCCTGCCTCTACGGCGCGGCGTACGCTCCCGTAGGTAACGTCCTAAGCTGCTAAGCGGTCCTATATACGCTAAAGCTCCTCGTCCTAAGAAATTCGTCGGTTAAGGCCTATATTAGTAGTTAGCTCTACGTCCTATGCGTTAAGGTCGTCTTAGGTCGTAGCCGCTACGAAGTCTATATCCTAAGTATCGTCTATATCCTAAGTATCGGGCTTTACGTCTTCTTTATTATCCTCCTCGCTATCGTCCTTGTCTTTATCGCCCTTACTATTAACTAAGACTATACCGTCCGCACCGATAAGTATTGCTTTAAGATATATGCGTAGCGCTTCCTCCGGGAGTATTTAAAGCTCTTAGGCATTATAATCTTCGTTAGAAGGCCGATCTTAATCTCTCTAGGATAGAGCGTCCGGCACTATAGCCTCTTTCCTAAGTCGGTACTTAATCCGGAAACGGAACCGCGAAAGGTATTCTACCTAGCGGGCCTATCGCTTAGAGAAATAACGTTAAGTTATAAAATACTTAAGGTTGCGATAGTCTATAAGGATCTTAAAGTTCTTATAGCTATAGAGCTCCGCTTACTATTGCTTTTAATAGCTAATTATAGCGAGTATTTCCTTATCGTAGATAGCGTAGTTCTATTTAGCGGAGGTAAGCTTATAAGAGTAAAAAGCTAGAGGGCGGCGTTAGCCGTTATAACGCAGCTACCCGCGCAACTATAGAGTCGGGAGATAGGGATATATATACGATAGATAATGTATTTTAGCTTAGCGACTATTCGGCTATTAGTCGCTAACTAGTCCCCGACAACCCCTCTTAAGGCCTAAGGGTATATCCCTAAGGCCCCGATATATCTTAAGAGATAGGCAAGCTTTAGTCTTACTACGAGAGGGCAACCGTATTATAATAAAGGATTATTCGTACTTTTAACTATCGTTCCTACCTTCCTAAACGTACCTCTAGTCTATCTTTTTATAATTTCTAAAGCTTCTCTTTTTTAGTTACCTAAGAGCGATAGCACCGCGCGGCAGACGTGTTTCCGGACGTATAGGCTGCGTAGGCCGAATAGGTCGTAGTAGCTATCGAGTCGCTAGCCTATCGCCGTTACCTCGCGTAACGGAACTAATATTAGAAGATAAACACACTAACTTATATAAGGGCTATACTAAGCGTCTTAGGACGCTATTACTAATTTTTTCACTGCCTAAGAGGGCCCGATCTATCCCCTCGCTATTATAGTATTAGGTTATATTATATATTATCTTACGTAACCTTTATATTATATATATAGACATCTAGACCTAGTTTATAGCTATATCCCTTCGTAGATTAATAATAATTATATACCCCCCTTAAGCTCGTTCTCTTATAGTTTAATCTACTATTTTATCCTATTGCCTTTAATTAATAATCTCGCTATCTTACCCCTTTTTTTTCTTATCTCCCCTCTTCGCGACGTAAGTCCGCCTCCTCGCCGGACCCCTTCGACTAAGTTTTCCTCGATTATTAGAATTTTCCTAGTATAAATACGCCGTCTTAACGCGAATTGCATAGATTTTCCTCTTTACCTTTCCCTTACCTTTACTTTATCCTATTGCCTTATAATCTACGATAACCGACTATATAAAGGCCGATCCTCTATCCGCTACCCCGGCCGTTACCCCGCCGGCTTATACCGACCTAAAGCCCTAGACTAAGTACGTTTCTTACTACCCCTACCTCGCCGCCTTTCTTTAAGCCTAACGGCCTATATTCGGCACGTTCGCCTATATTTAGGCTAACGCTATTTACGACTTCCGCGTCCCTTAGATCGAGGGCTTTACTTACCTTAATAATGCTTACGTTAAGTTAGATATAGGAGTACTCGTCGCTTAGGAATACGTAGCCGTTGCCTAAAAGCACGCTACCGATCTTTAGCGTTAGCTTAACCGCGCTATATCCTCTCTCTTTATCTTAACTAAACGCGACGTAGCTTAAGACTAGGCCTTTGCTCCCGCCCCCGCCCTTACCCTTACCTATTCCCGTATAGCCGACCTTAAAAGGTTCGCCGGCGACTCTAGCACTTAGAAGTAACGTTAGGAGGCTTTCCGGACCTAGTGTAACGGTCTTACTATTAAGCTCCGTTAGGACGCCGCCTTATACCCTACGGAGTAGGATTGTATTCTCTACGCGGCTAGCCGGCTTACCGGCCGGGCTGACTCTATTATCGCTAGCGTTCCTTAAGACGTCCTCGATAATAAGTCCTTCGCCGATTAGCAATATACTATTATAAAAGCTCTAACCGACGACCTTAGCCTTATCTTTAGTGCTAATTTTACTATGCTTAGTCGGAGGCCGACTTTAATGCCCTATCGATAAAGAATATGTCGTATTAGAGCGGCGCCTATAAGACCGAGCTAGATATAGCTCGGTACCTATACGGTTATTATGTCTACTTACGCACCTATTTAAAGGGCCTTGTAAGACAGCTAGCCTTCTATAGAACTAGATAAAAATAACATAGTTTTTCCCTCGCTTTGCTACCTTAATTACGCACAATTGACGGTATCTTAATCGCGCCCTCGGGTGCGGGTCCTTATAGGTCGGTGCGATAGAATATTTCTTAGCTAGACTTCTATTCGAAGTTTACCTAGCTTTAAGCCGACTTATCGTTTAACGGCACCGCTTACGTCGCCTACCTTTATTCGAAGGTCTTTATCGAACTTACTAACGCCGCCGCTCTATAGGTTAAATGCCCGGCCTATAACGACTTTACGGCCTAGGCTAAGATATATTCTACGCTTTAAGATAACTAATAGCGTATTAAGGCCTATACTTAACTCTAGCCGCTTTATAACCCCGCTCGCACTACCCCTACCTCGCCCGTCTTACCTATATCTCCTACCGGTAACCTAATATAGCTCGATATATTCCGGGCCCGGCTTACTAACGCTAAGAAGCAACGGCGGTTCGAGAACCGTCTTTGCCTTTACTACGCTTAGCCGGCTACCGCTACCTATACCGCTTAGACCTACCTTAATAAAGGTATAAGTGCTAATCCTAGCGCTAACCTTAGCGCTAGTCCCGGCGCTAGTTCCGGCTTTAGCTACGGCCGTAGCCGTAGTAGCGGTACGTCTACCCCGCGCTTGCTTAAACCCCCTCCCCCCTACTATTAGGTTCGCGTTATTAAGTAAGGCTTTATCGAGGGTAAAGTAGACGACCTCTTTACCTCTTCCCTATCCTTAGGAAATACGTAGCTCACTCGCCTTATCGTGCGATAGAGCTCTTAGTGTTTAAGTTTATAGCTTCGTTCGATACTAGGGAGGATCTTTGCCTCCCTACGGGAATACAACCGCGTGCTTTACTTATGCCTTTATCCCTTATATCCTCTAATACCGTTATAAGTGCTTTAGTCGACTCCGGCTATTCCGGATACGCCTTTATATATGCTTAGACCGCGTACCGCCTTACTATTCCTATTCGCTAACTCTAATTCCCGCGTCGGCTTTCTCTCGCCGATAGTAGCGACTATAAGTTTAGCTCTATTACCTATTGCGCCTTTTCGGTCTCCCGGATTAGCGCTTATATTAAGTCTATCTACTTCTTTCTTACGAAGCTTAGCTATAAGGTTATTCTTAGCCTCCTTTAGCTACGCCGGCACGACCCTATTATTAGCTAGCGTAGTAACTCCCTTTCCTTCTAGTCCCCCTTTTGTCTAGCCTTCTATCTCTCGGACTACTAGCCTTATCTTATCCCGGGTCTTTCGGCTACCCTTACCCGCCTTACCCGCCTTATCCCGGCTTCCCTTATCCTTATTTCGGAGGGAATATAATTAATAAATATAATTCGTTTTCCCCCCGCCCCCTTTATTAAAGACTTTAACGATAGGGGCGAGCCCTTTACTATGCCTTTGCCTGCCTTTACCTTAAGGGGGTTTCCCTTTAGTCCCTCCGTCGAGGATTCTAACGACGAGGGCGAGCCCCCTACCGCTACGATCTCTATTCCCGCCGCTATAATCCTTATTCCCGCCCGTCCGGCTTTAGCCCGTTCTCCGGCCTTTATCCGTTCTATCCGCTTTAGCGACGTTCTTAAGTTTATTCTCCCGTCCTTTAGCCCTTCCCTCTCTACGTTTTTCGGGGATACTCTTAACGTAGGTAAACCCGCCTATCCGGACTCCTCCCGCTAGGTTAACGACGCCGACTTTAACTCCGGCTACGACTCTAACTCCTTAGCTACCTTTTACCCTCGCCGTTAAGTTTAACCTCCCCGCCTTTATCCCGTCTATAAGACCGCTAGCTACCGCCGCCCTATATTATAGCCGAGTCGTAAGACTATTAGACCTTAGCCTTTCTGCTTTTCGTCCTTTAACGATTTAGCGTTTAACGTCCGGATACTTAACGTTAATGCGATAGTAATATTCTACTAATAGCCTAAAGTCTAAACCTCTTAGACCTTAATTAAGGCCTTTACCGCTAAGCCTTTACCTACCGAGCCCTTACTACCTATCGATTAAGATATCCTTAAGAACCTTTATTAGGCCGTTTTAATTAAATATATAGATGCCGAGGATGCGAAAGCCTACCTTAACCCCCGCTTTTACGACTTTATCGACGACTACTTTAATAAGATCTACCTTAATAAGATCTCCCTTAACGATATCGCTAAGTTCTTTAAGACGTAAGAGAAAGTCTTTTATACGCTCGACGAGCTTTAGGCTAAAGTCCTTAAAGAGCTCTATTATATAATTTATATATAGCTTAAAAGCGAGGCTAATAAGCTCGCTATTTACCGTACCGTTAATACTTAAATTAACCTTAAAGAGGGGATATAACCTCCTTATACCCGCCTTTACCCCTTTAGCAAAGCCGAGAACCGGATCGTCTACGCGTACGTTAATAAGCAGCTTAAGAAGGGCTTTATCCGCCGCTCTACCTCCTTCGCTATTGCCTTTATTATACTCGCCCGTAAGCCGGGCGGGGGCATTCGTTTTTACGTTAACTATCGCGGCTTAAATAAGGCTATAATTAAGAACCGTTTCCCTTTACCTTTTATCTATAATACTCTCGCCTATATCCGGAAGGCGAAGTTTTTTACTAAGATCGACGTTATCGCGGTATTTAATCGCCTTTGTATTACCGAGGGATATAAGTAAAAGACTAC
This sequence comes from Ophiocordyceps sinensis, assembly GCA_012934285.1. NCBI lineage: Eukaryota > Fungi > Ascomycota > Sordariomycetes > Hypocreales > Ophiocordycipitaceae > Ophiocordyceps > Ophiocordyceps sinensis. The sequence continues at coordinate 8,523,414 of JAAVMX010000004.1, read as the reverse complement.
GTTCGCTATATAGTATAGGCTTTTCGAGTATTATATTACCCCCTTTAGCCTTACCGCTGCTTTATCTTACTTCTAGAGTTTTATTAATACGGCCCTTTACGGTATCTTTAACGAGTTTTACTCTACCTATCTAAACGATATCTTAATCTTCTTAAAGACGCGGGAGGAGCACTAGGCCTACGTTAACGCGGTTCTTAAGCGCCTTAATGCCGCCGGCCTCTAGCTTAACGTAGATAAGTATAACTTCTACGTTATTAAGACTAAGTACCTCGGCCTAATTATCTTAAATAAAGGGATTCGTATAGACCTTAATAAGGTTTATATAGTCTTAGACTAGCCTGCCCTTTCCTTTATTAAAGACCTCTAGCGCTTCTTAAGATTCGCTAATGTTTATCGGCGTTTTATTTACGGCTTTTCTAAGCTTACGAACCCTTTAAACGCCTTTACTAAGAACTCTACCCCCTAGATCTAGTCTCCCGCCTATCCCTACGCCTTCGAAGCCTTTAAGCACGCCTTTACTACCGCCTTAGTCTTTATATACTTTAACCCTTATCGTAAGACTATAGTTTAAATAGATGCTTTTAATTAAGCCGCCGGGGGTATACTAATATAGCTTATCGACGATAGTCGTTACTATCCGGTTGCCTTCTTCTCGTTAAAACACTCCGCTTAAGAGTATAATTACGAGATCTACGATAAGGAACTCCTTACGATTATAAAATCTCTCGAAGAGTAGCGCCTTAAGCTTAAGGGCCTGCCTAAGTTTAAGATAGCCTTAGACTATAAGAATCTTTAGTATTTTATAACTATAAAGCGCTTTAACTAGCGATAGGCCCGCTAGGCCGAATTCCTTAGTCGTTTTAAATTTAAGATCGTCTTTTAGCCTAGCTCTTAAGCTATTCTCCCTAACGCCTTTAGCCGCTTGTCCGGCTCCCGCCCTCTCTCCTTTACCGACCGAGCCGACGAAAGGATTAACTACCGATATTAGGTTATCCTCCTTAAGTCTAAGGTTAATGCCTCCCTTTACCCTAATACTACTACCGCCCTTAATACCGTTAAGGAGTCTAATTCGTTTATAAATATAATTTATAAATATAATTCCGACTGCCTTAACCTTTACGCCTTTAACGACTCTAAGCCGATCGATAACCTTATCGACCGGGCTTATTTCTCCTCCCCGTTTATCTCTGCTATTCGCGTAGCTCTTTAGTCCCTTTAGCCCCGCTAGCCTTACCCCCTTTAAGCCCCCCTCCGCTTAATCCCTAAAACCGCTCTCTCTAAGGTCTAGGGCCGGTTCTATTTTTAGGGCCGGCTCTTCGTTCCCCTTAACGACGCCTTAATTCTTTAGATCCTCGTCCGCGCTTATACCTCCCCCCTTACCGGCTACCTTAGATATACGAAGATCGCTAGCCTCTACCGCCGGTCCTATATCTAGCCCGGCATATATAAGTCTATTTCTAGCTTCGTGCGGAACTATTATACGTGCCTACGCGCTAAATCCCCTCGTTCCTCCCTTTAAGGCCTACTTTAGCCCTTAAGTATTCCCTTCGCCCTATAGACCGATATATCCGTCGATTTTATTACCGACCTTCCTATCTACCGCCGTAACGGCGTTAAGTTTTCTAATATCCTTATTATCGTCGACCGCTTTACGAAGATACGCTACTACGTCTTAATACCCTCGATAACCGTTAAAGACGTTATTAATGCGTTCGTTTCCTACGTTTAGTCTTTCTATAGCACCTTAGCCTTTATTATTAGCGACTATAGCACTTAGTTTATTTCGGCTTTCTAATAGTAGCTTAATCGTCGCCTTAGTTACCGCCTTTACCTTAGCTCCCCCTACTACCCTTAGACCGACGGTAAGACTAAGATCGTAAACGCTTAAATAGAGGTTTACCTTTGTTATTATACTACCTACCTTTAAGACGATTAAGTCGACCTCCTTCCCCTCGCTAAGTTTACTACTAATAATTAGGTCTTTAAATCTACCGGCCTCTCTTTTTTCTTCGCTAACTAGAGCTTTTACCTAATGTTATAGTACTATATTATATAACATAGTACATAGTGATATGCCACGTAACATATAGTTCTATATATAAACGAGCCTTTAGCCTCTATAGTTCTTCTCCTCTTTATAGAACAATAAGGTTATCTAGCTATTACCTAGTGCTGTAATAGTTTATTCTATCTCCTATTACGCCCCGTCGCGATCCCTAGCTCTATAAACACAGTCCTAGCAGCTCTATCACCTTATCCCCTTAGTCGTCGCGACCCGAGCGTAACCCCTAAGAAATCATTCCCCTAAGCCCTTAAGCCCCTAAGAATTTTTTTCCCTAGCCTATAGAAACTTATATAGCCTATAGAAATTTTTTTATAGTCCCCGATAAACACCTTAGATTAAACACTCCTTCTTCCTCCTTATAGTAGACACACCTATAGCCTCTAACGCTATAGGCGACGGTCTAAAAGCCCTTACTAAGGAGTTTATTAATGAATTTCCTTAGATCGCCTAGGTGATTAAAAGGTTCGATAACGTAGTCCCGGTCGCTAATACGTAGGAGACCTAGGAAAACCTTTAGAGCCCGGATACCCGATATATTCTTATATATATCGAGGAGAGTCTTCGCTCCCTTCGCGTAGCGGAGGCCTCTTAGGTTAACCGAAATACTAGGTTAAAAGAACGCGTAACTATACGAGATTAGCTTTTAGCCACGAAGGATTAGCTCTTAGCTACGAGGGAGCAACTACTCGAGGCTAAAGACCTTACGATCTTAACTATAAAGATATTATAATCTTAGACGATAACCCTGGTATAGTCGTCGTCCGGAAAACGAAAGACGGTAGACCCTCCGATCTTTACTAAAAAGGGGTCTACCTCCGACTATTAACGTAAGTATAAGGCCTAGGAACTTAAGATATAAGGTGTCTTCCTCCGCGATAGCATATAGTTCGACTTAAATAGCGCCCGCCTCTTTTATATTAGCGATAGGCTTAGTAAACGGGCCTACGACTTCGTTAAAGATAGGATAGCTACTATTATAGCTAACCTATCTAAGAGAGAGAAGTAGGAATAGCCTACTATAACGACGCTTCTTATAGCTTTAGGCAGGCAGTATAAGGTTTTAGACTTAACGTAAGCCGCTAAGAATATCCTCGATAATTTCCCCTAAGGCGATAAGAACTATTAGATCTAGAAAGTAGACCTTAACGCCTATATGCGTAAGGTAAGGAAGATAAAGGAATAGTAAGTCGACCTCCTCCGGAAGTTTATATCGAAGGATATAAGCGATCTCGTTAAGAATATACCGACTAAGATCCCTAACACCGACTACGAGAAGTAGTTAGCGTAGATAGATATCTTTATAAAGAATTTCGCTAACTATACTTATCGTTAGAAGCTCGAGAAGAAGGCCGCCCCCTGTTCGTAGTTCCCGCTAACGCTTATACCTGCCTTTACCCTAACCGCCCCGGCTTAATATTTATACGGTAGCCCTATAGACCTCGACCGGCTTTCCGATACTAAACGATAATTTAGGATCGATAATAAACTCTATATAGCTTACGGAGAACCTAGATACTAGAAAGAGGCTTACGACCCGGCTAAGATAGCGAATCCGCTTCTAATGCCCTTACGTTAGGATAGTCCCTAGTTTTAGGGCTAGGGCGCCCCCTCCCCCGGCTTCGGCCGAGGATCTTAGGGCACCCGCGGCGGCGGGTATAGCTAGGGCTAGCTCGTCCGTGCGGCCGACTATAAATAAGGCCGTATCCTTAGGGAAAGGGATACGGATTTATAAGGCGGGCGGCCGGCGTTAAGGCTACTGCTAAAAGATATACCCTTAGAATAAGTCGCTCCTAAGGGTTATATATAGGGGAGGATAAGAGAATTAGGTTATTGCTCTTAGATAGAACGGATCTTTAGATTAGTTCGTCGAATAGTAATAAAACGTTAATCCTTCTCTATACTTATCTCTCCTTTACGCGCAACCCTTAGTCCCCCTACTATATTAATACGTTATCCCTTATAGATTCTAGCTATACTACTATAGCGTTCGCCGATCTTTACGCTATCGTACGGAAATATAACGTTACTATAAAAAAGCTCTTTAAACCTCGACCGCTTCGACTAGCCGACGGTATACCCTTAATATAGATAATAGACTACTTTATAGCCCGAATAACTATTAGCAAGCATATAGAACTTATGCTCTTCTTCGTTACAAACCTATTACCTTCTACCCTAATTATCCTAGGCATCCCCTAGCTTTAGGAATATAAACTAACTATGCTTTAGAAATCTCTCTAAGTCCGCTTCGATTCCGATTACTATATAAAATACTGCCTGCCTCTAAGCATAACAGCCGAAGATAGGATAGCTCTTAGGACTCCTATTACTCCCGCGCTCGGAGGGCATTAGTTACGTCGGAAAGTATATTTTTCTAACGTCGTAGAGATTTAAACAATTCCGACGTTTACTCCGAAATAAAGGGTCCCTATAACGATAGAAGAAGTACCGGAAATTCCTTTTCGATAGGAAGAGACCGATATCTTAAAAGACTAGACTATCCTACCGGGAAGTTATATATCTATAGACTCGTCTACTAAGGAATATCTACCTAAGCAGGTATTACACCCTTTAAACCCCGGCTAACCGATTCGATATCCCTTATATAGGATATAGCTATTCGCCTAGGAAACCACCCGCTTAATATCCCTAATTAGCCCTCCGGATTCCCCTAAGACTTAAGCCTTTAAGGCCACTCCGCCGTAGACTACTTTAGTAGCTCGCCTACTCCTTATTCGCCTTGCCGCCGGCCGTCGCTATATTCCCGCCCGATAGGGCCGGACGAGACGCCCCCGCCGGCGTATATAATAGGAAGATTAAATGCCTTTAGACATAAACGATATCCGCTACGTACGAGTAGTTAACTTTGTTTAATTGTATAAATAGGATAGTATCTAGGCGATGCGAATTAGTATATCTAAATTAGCTAAGCTAATCGAGGAGGGAGAAAATCTACGACTCCTTAACGAACTCTTAGTAGGCTTAGTTAAAGTCCCGGAACTATCTAAAACCTCTTTCTAACGCGTTATCACCGGGGACTATATAATAGAGGTAGCTTAAGCCGCCTTCCCTAAACGTTTTTATAATTTCCTTTAGACAAACCTCCGGGATATAGCTAATTCCGAATCTCTATTTCGGAGGGTCGACGAGGCCGACGTGGAAAAATTCCTCCGAGGAAAACCGGAAGTTATAAAGGCAGATATCCTAAAGAAGCTCCTAAAAGAGTTCTAAGATAAGCTTCCTTATTTCCTTCTAAAGAATGCGAACGAGCTCCCCTTACACCGCCCCTAAGATTATAAGATCGAACTTACACTTAGTAAATAAGCTCTATACTATAGAAATCGGCCTATATTACCCGTAGAACTCCGCTATATTAAGAAGTAGATTAACGATATACTTAATAAAGGCTTTATTTAGGAGTCTTCTTCTCTAGCCGTAGCGCTATTAATCCTCGCTTATAAACCGGGCGGTAGTATCCGCATCTATTATAACTACCGAGGTTTAAATTAGGTTATAGTTAAGAATCGATATCCCCTGCCTTTAATCCGCGAAACACTAGATTCTCTCTACGACGCTAAGTTTTACATAAAGCTAGGCGTAATTGCTATATTTAACTATATTCGAATCGCCGAGGGTTATAAGTAGCTTATAGCATTTATTACACGCTTCGGATTATTCGAGATGCTAGTTACCCCCTTCGGCCTTTATAACGTACCGTCGACCTTCTAGAACTATATTAATCACGTGCTTTATAATGCCCTCGATAACTTTTATATAGTATATCTTAATAACGTACTAGTCTTTTTAAAGACTAGGGCGGAATACGAGAATTATATACGAATAGTTATTTAATGCTTAGGCAACGTAGGGCTTTAAATCGACATCGGGAAGTTAGAGTTTTATATAACGAAGACTAAGTACCTTAGATTAATTATTTCAATATCGGGCATAAGCATAGACCCCGAGAAGGTACGTATAATTACGGCTTAAAACACCCCGACTTTAGTAAAAGAACTCTAGTAGTTTCTTAGGTTTATAAACTTCTACCGTCGTTTTATTAAAGGATACTTTAGTATTATCTCCCCGATAACTACGCTACTTCGAAAGGATTCCCGTTAGTCTTAAGGACCCGAATAAGCTGCCGCGTTTAAGGCCCTTAAACTTGCTTTTACTACTGCCCCGGTCTTAGCCTATTTTAACTACTCGAAGAAAATAGTTATTAAAACTAACGCCTCGAATTAGGCCTTAGGAGGAGTCCTTTTATAGACCGGAGACGACGGACATCTTTACCCTATTGCGTTTTTTTCGTTAAAGCATACTACCCTTAAGTACAACTACGAGATCTATAATAAAGAGCTATTAGCAATTATTAAAGCGCTTAAGGAATAGCGCCTAGAACTCTAAAGGACTACTAAGGCGTTCGACGTTATTACGGACTATAAGAATCTTTAGACGTTTATATCTATAAAGCAACTTAACTAACGATAAGTGCGCTAGGCCGAGTTCCTTTCTTAGTTTAACTTCGTAATTATATACCGCCTAAGTAATAAGGCAATTCTTCCCGACGCTTTTAGTAGGCTCTCCGGCGATAGACTAGCTACCGTAGACGACGATAGACTCCTCTATCGAAATTAGGTAGTTATCCTTAAAGAGAAAGTCGACCCGACTATCTTAAAAGAACTCTTAACCGATTCCTATGCCTTAAAGGAGGACCTTAATGCAGTCGCCGCCCTCGGACTAAACGTAGCTAGTAAATTACTCGATAAGCTTATCCGCGAAGCATACTAATAAGATAATCTTACTTAGGATATAGTAGCAATACTCTGGGATCTATACGCCCGACGCTAGCTAAAGTATATCCGAAAGCTCTTACGTTGCGATATATCCGAATATTAGTTAATTAACGGACGTATTTTTTTCCGCGACCGGCTCTTCGTTCCCGATACTTTATATCTCCGCCTTAAAGTCGTTTATCGATCCTATAGCAATAGCTTAGTAGGATACCTAAGGAGGGTAAAAACCCTTAATCTATTAAACCGAATATACTAATAGCCGAGGATTTCTTACTTCGCCGCTACGTTTGTTAAAGACTATACTCTTTATCTTTAGAATAAGACCCCCCGCTTATCTCCCCTTAGATTCCTAAAACCCCTCGCTCTACCGGTCCGACTATAGGCCGATATATTAATTAATTATATTACAATACTCCCTAAGTGCACTTAAAACGGGAAGACTTATAAGAATATACTTACGATAGTTAATAGGCTTACGAAGATAAGATATTTCGTCCCTATTACCGGCCTTTCTATAGAAGAACTAGTTAACTCCTTTATTTACGTAGTCTATCGCTTATATAAAGCACCCGATACTATTATCTCCGACCGAGGCACTTAGTTTATCTCTAATTTTTAGCGATAGCTTAGCACTCGTTTAAGAATAACGTTGAAACTAAGCTTAGTATAGCACCTAAAGACTAATAGTTAAACCGAAATCGTTAACGCTACGATAAATAAATATATTCAAGCCTATATTAGCTTTACCTAAGATAACTAAGTCGACTAGCTCCCGCTCGCGGAATTCGCAATAAATAATTAAGTAAATAAAACAACCTGTATTTCTCCGTTCTTCGCTAACTACGGCTTTAATCCTCGTCTCGGCATTAAACCTATAGGCCCCCGACCCCCGACGCTCTTATTATAAGCAAAGAAGGAGTTCCTTCGCGCGGACGTAATAGCTAGTCGTTTCGACCGCATCCTTATTTAGCTTCGAGCTCTCGCATAAGCCTTATAATAGAAATATAAGGATAATGCTAATATAAAGCGGGACGAAGGCTTTCTCTTCCGACCCAGTAATATAGTTATAATTTTATTAGAGAATATAACTATTAATCGCCCAAAGAAACAATAGGACGATAAATAGGACGGTCTTTATCCTATTCTCGAGGTCTACCGCGGCGCTATAGTTATCGACCTCCTAAAGCACATCTGAGTTAATAAGTCTTTCTATACGTTAAAGGTACGGCTTTAGACAACGGAAATAATACCGGGCTAAGCCTAGATTAATCGAGAGGAATAACGCAACGTCGTAGGCCGTATCGCGGAACGCGATAACGACGGCAATATCGAAGAAACATAGGAATTTAAGAAGATTCTTAACGTATATAATAATAAAGCCCCGATCCTAACTTATCTAATTAAATAGAAACATCACTAGGAACCGACCTAGTAGCCCGAAGATAACCTAAGAGGTTGCCCTAAAGCTATTTAACGCTTCTATATATACAACCTAGACAAGCCGGGCCTCTTAGATTAAGCCCGCCTATAAAAGATTCCTTTATTATATACGGATTTCTAGCGAAAATAACATTTCTTAGCGATTTAAGGACTAAATCGTCTTTAGAGGGGGAGTACTATTATAGTACCACATTACATAACATAGTATATAGTAATATACTACGTAATATATAGTCCTATATATAAACGAGCCCTTAGCCTCTATAGTTCTTCTCCTTTTTATAGAACAATAAGGTTATCTAGCTATTACCTAGTGCTATAACACCTAAAGCTTAGCACTAAGCCCTTTAGTCCCCCCCCGCCTAATATAACCCCCTAGCAGCGGAAGGAATACCTCCGCGGTAATACGCTCGCTTCCTATCTTTAGCATATCTCTAACTTCCTCCGCGATACGATCGAGGATGCTTAGGCTACTTAGACTTACTACGCGGACGCCCGGCGGACTCCCGCCTTAGTATATTAGCCCGGCGATATAGTATTCCTTAGCACCCGCTAGATCTAAACCCTCCGCTTTATAAAGAAGCTTAACTATAAGCGGGAAGGCCTATATAAGGTCCTTAAGGTATATAAGATAGCGTATCTTCTTCGCCTCCCTAAAGGCAGCCGCCTTTACCTTATTTTTTATTACTCCCTCCTTACTAAGACCTAAGAGCCCTATTTGCCCGGCTAGTCGGAGCTTAACGTCCGGCCCGCCGATAATAGCGTTCTCCTTTCCCTTAGCGACGACGATGGCGATAATACGTACCTCGAGTAGGAGTTTTCTTCTATCCTTACGTAATGCTAGTACGCCTCCGGGAAGATTAAGTATCGCGTTTAATAACGTTATAGCCCCCTTACGTAGGAGGACTCCTCCTGCCTTAACGGCTACTAGGACGACCTTAAGGCTTTTTACGCCCTTAACCTAACTAAGCCTAAACCGGCCTTTTATACGGCCTTCCTTACGTCTTTACCTTCGCCTAAGTGATAATAAGTATAATTTATTAATATAATTTACGTTACGACGGCACGCGTTAGATTCTTAGTTTTACCCTTTGTTTTACCCTTTATTTCTCTTTATTCTTCTCTCTCGTTCTATATTAGGCCCGCTTTTAGGACTAGTTAATATAGATTCCCTTCGTTTTTGTTAGACTATTGCCCTTTTTAAGCGTTCGAGTCGAACGCCGAGTTAAAGGGGATATACTATTATAGTATTAGGTTATATTATATATTATCCTACGTAACCTCTATATCGTATATATAGACATCTAGACCTAGTCTATAGCTATATCCCTTCGTAGATTAATAATAATTATATACCCCCCCTAAGCTCGTCCTCTTACACTCGCGAAGTTAAACGTAAGCCGGGCCTTTACGACCTACCCCTCCGCGTATAGATATCCTCGCAGCCCTTTAAGCAAGAGCCGTAGAGCTAAGGGAGGAGAAGAGATTAAGAGATAGGATTACGGAACTTCGAGAGGAATTTTCGCAATAGGGTAACTTATTTAGGAAAGACTTATATAAACGTCGCCGATAGTTAACCGAATCGAGGGAGAGTCGTAGTAAGGAAATTAAAATAAAAGATATTCTTTAGTTATTATAACCGACTAACCTTTAAAAACGTCTCGATTAGATTAGCAATCTTAAGGATGCCTTTATCGCTGCTTTACGTCGTTTTAAGCGCAATAAGACTAAAATCTTATATGCCTTTAACTATATATACGTAGACTATAAGGCGAGATAGAGGCGATACCTTAACGAAAAGCTCCTTATAGAAAGGGAATTACTTTATACTAATAAAGATAATTTTCGTAACTAGACCTTAATTTTAATTAAAGATATTACTAATCGCAAGACTCTTTTAGCTACGTAACTATAGGAAGCACGCTAACGAGAGGGTTAGTCCCCCCTCGATTTTAGTCTTTACTTAGATTCCCTTAAGCAATACCTAGAACGTCCGCTAGAAAAAACTCGTATACTTTCCTTTTTCGCAAAGTTACGTCCCGATCTTTAAGACTAAATCTCCCTTTATTTAGCGTCTATTTAAGATAATACTCGTAAGGAGATAGTCTAACTCGCTTAACGCTTTTAAGATACTTTAGGAAATAAAAAGCTCCCCGTAAAGCTAACTAACGACTAGTCGACCTTAACTTAGGGGGTAAGAGGCTCCCGTTCGATAGGCTATCGCCGACGTAAAGGCCGAAATAGATCTATTAATAACTATTAAGATTCCGACGCCGCTAGATCGACCTTAAATAGCCGTAGAAACGGTCGTAGCAACGGCCGTAAGAACGGCCGAGGAAATAGTCGTAATAGTCGTAACGGTAGGAATAAATACGGTAAGAATAGCCGTAGCAATAACCGGGGAGGAAATTCGTATAGAAACGGCGAAAGCTAATCTAGTATAATTATTTATTAGTATTATAAGAAACTAGGCTATATGCTAGCCGATTGCGAGGCTATAGCGAAAGCTAACTAAACCGTGACCGATTTAAAGACGACGAAAAAGGAGGGAAACGCCTAGAAGTCGAAGTAAATGCCTCTCCTTCGACTAAGCTATAGGTAGAGGTAGTTAAGAGACTACGTGCTACTAGAAAGCTATTAGGGCGAATACCTTATAAAATTATCGTTAATCTCGATTACGGTAGTAAAGTAGACCTAGTAGATATAAATTTTGCTCGAAAATAAGGGCTACGATAGCTTCCTTTATTAACCCTTAGATTAAAGGTTGTTAGGAATACGCTAGTAAGATGATACGGAGTCTAGGAAGTTTCTATCTAACTCTAAGACAATCGCTATAGGGATAAGACAGTTATTCGCCCTTATATCGGCGTTAATAACGGATTAAAACCCGACGACGCACTAGTTTGGCTTAGTATACCCGCACTTTCTTAGGAATATATTTATCTCGTTCCTTTTAAGCGCGCTTAGTAGTTTAAACACTAACTTTCCAAGGTGTTATTACGCTAGCCGTAGAAATTTTTGCATAAGTATCGAAATAAGGCATAGGTCTATATAGTTATATTAGACTTAAATTTTATGCTATTTCCCGATAAAGATAATAACTTAGCGAACCCTAAGCGAATAGGGGAGGAAATACCGGCGACTCTTTTAGACTTTAAAAACGTGTTTTCTAAGCATAAGGCCGATCTACTACTAAAGAAGAAAGGCACTAATTATACGATTGACCTATTGCCCGACTTTAAGCCGCCTTTTAGACCTATCTGCCCTCTTTCTTAATCCGAACTTTAGGTTCTTAAGGAGTAGTTAGATTAGTCCCTTAAGCGTAGCATTATTCGGAAATCTAAGAGTTCGGCCGGGGCTTTTATTCTTTTTATGCCTAAGAAAGACGGCACTTTACGCCTTTATATAGACTACTAGGGGGTTAATAGTATTACCGATAAAAATCACTACCTACTCCCCCTTATTTCGGAGATTATAGACCGTTATTAAAGGGCTAAGTACTTTTCGAAGATTAACCTAAAAAACGCATACTAATGCATCCGGATTAAAGGAGGGGATAAATAGAAGATAGCCTTTCGTACTCGCTACGGTTATTACGAGTATTTAGTATTACTGTTTAGATTAACTAACGCCCTTACTATATTTTAGTTATATATTAACTAAGCTTTTTAAGGCCTTATAGCTACTATTTACGTCGTTTACCTTATAATATTTTAATCTTTGCTAAGACCTACGAAAAGCATATAGAATACTTACGATAAGTCCTCGAACGACTAAGGAACACTAAGCTATTCGCTAATTTATCGAAGTATACTTTCTATAAGTAGTCTTTAGAGTTTTTAAGATTTATCCTATCTATTAACGGAGTTATAATAGACCTAGCCCGTATTAAGGCTATTATAAATTAGGAAGAACCTTATTCTTTCTATAATGTTTAAGTTTTTCTCGGTTTTATAAATTATTACCGACGATTTATTTTAGGATACTCTAGTATTATTGCCCCTCTTACTGCGTTATTAAAGGGAAGCGTTAAGGGAAGAAAGCCCGGACGAGTATAGCTAAACACTAGCGAATTAATAGCGTTTTACGCCGTAAAGAACGCCTTTATAATAGCCTTACTTCTCCGATACTTCGACCCTTAAAGACCGATTCGCATCGAGACTAATGCCTTAATTTTCGTAATAGCTAGCATTCTTTCGTAGCCTAATAATAAAGGCTACTATTATCCGATTGCTTTCTAATTACGGAAGTTTATTAGCCTTAAGCTTAACTATAGCACCTTTAATTAGGAGATATTTGCTATCGTTAAGTTATTTAAATACTAGCGATACTACGTTAAAAGGGCGGCGAATACCGTTAAAGTTTTATTAGATTACTAGAACCTTTAAGGCTTTATAAAGTAAGTGTCCTTTAATATAAGATAAGCATATTATATATATACCTCGCTCCTTTCGATTTTACGATTAAATACCGAGCCGATAAATTAAATTATACCGATACTTTATTAAGGAAGCTAGAATTTATAGGCGAAGCCCTACCGTCTATAGAGCTACTCCCGGAACTATAATAGAAGTTAGTAGTTATTCGGTAGGTATATATAGCTATAGATTCTTTATAAAGCGACTTAAAGACGAGTTCTTAAGTCTCTACTATCTCTAAGCTTAATAAGATTTCTTTACGTAACGAAAATACATAAGCTCTTTAAGATTCGATCGCTTAGCATTCGGGAACGAGTCTCGCTAAGTTAGCCACTTAGGTTAAAGATATCGTTAATTATAAATAACGGTGTTAAAGATAATTAGCTAGGTTAGCAGCTCGTTATAAAAGGGTCTATAAGAGCAATATCTCTAAGCCCCTTTTAAGCTCCTTAAGAGAACTTAAGCGGAAGATCCGTAGACTATATAGCGAGTATAGGCCGAAAGTACCTTAAAAGAAGGGGTAAGTCCTTAGTCATTAAGCCTAGACGGACTTATTTTACATTCGGGAAGAATTATAGTGCCCGTAGAGGTTGCCTTAAGGTAGGAGCTTATTTAGCTATACTACGACGATCCCCTTATAGGATACTTTAGAATAGCCCGTACGAAAGACCTCCTATCCCGAAAATTCTTTTAGGAAGGAATAGCTCGTAATATAAATAGCTATATGCGTTTATATTATATCTATTAAGGCGCCGTTCTAAAGCGGCATCGCCTATATAGCGCCCTTAAGTCGCTGCCTATTCCTAAAAGACCTTAGGAAGAAGTCTCTTTAGACTTTACTACCGGTTTTCCGGAGTTATAGTTCGATAGTAGAGAGGTTAACGCAATATAAGTAATCGTTAACTAATACACTAAGTATAGCGTATTTCTCACGGTCTTTAAGACAATAATAGCGCCTAAGTTAGCTAAGGCTTTTTATAATAAGATTAAGCTTATCTATAAAGTACTAAAAGACATTATTTCCGATAGAGGATCTCTATTTACTAGTAAGTTCTAGTTAGACCTCTATTATATATTATAGATAAAACGTAGGTTATCGATAGCCTTTTACCTATAAACCGACGGTTAGACCGAATAGGTAAATTAGATCCTATAATACTATCTTCGGTGTTATACGAATGCCGAATAGAATAACTAGCCTAGACTGCTACGAAAGGCTTAGTTCGCTTATAATAATGCGAAGAATGTAACTATAGGCTTTTCGCTTAATACGGCATTATTCGGATACTAACTAGACTACTATATCTACCTTACGGACGATGCTACTAGTAGGGGAGTGCCTAAAGCGAGAGCTCGTATTAGTAAATTAGCAAACTTAAGGAAAAAGCTAGAGACTTATTAGCGATAAGCTATCGAGTCGTAAAAGAAATTCTATAACCTCGATTATAAGCCACTTACCCTTAAGGTTAAGGACTTAGTAGGACTCTCTACGAAGAACTTACGCCTTAAGGACTAAAGAAGGAAGTTATTACTTAAATACATTAGACCTTTTAAGGTCCTTTAAGCTATTAGCAAATAGGCGTACCGCCTAGCCCTACTAGAGAAATACGACCGGCTTTATAATATGTTTTATATTAGTCTTCTTAAGCCGTAGGTAGAAAGGGCTATTAACTAATACCTTAGTAAATTACTGCCGATGCTTAATCTCGACGATACCGAAGGAGAATAGTCGGTCTAGCAAATTAAGGACTATAAGAAGAAGAAGGGCGTTACCTACTACTTAGTGAAATAAGAAGGTTAGCTAGCCGAATATAACGAGTAGGTTGCTTAGGACGATATAGCGAATACCTAAAAACTTATTAACGAATACCTAAAGATACGACTAAAGAAATAGCGGAAATTACGTATTACGAAATAACTTCTTTTTAGCTTACCCTAACTTTTCTACTTCTATTCCGCCGCTACTTTATCGTTATTCCTTAATATCTATACGGTAAAAGTCTCCTACTTCTATTTCGCTAGTAAACTCCGCAATAATAGGGAGACGTTTTAACTACTCCCCCTTTCCTTAGCGACCGCTCTCCTTAATTATTTCGTATAAATTATCGTATATATATTCTCGTCCTACCCGCTATAGGGTGAAACCTACGTCCTTAATCACTAGACGAAGCTTTTAGTCCTTATTCTCGCGCATAGCTTTCCGTCGCTCTATCGATGCCTATCGGTATTTAAGACGACGTTTTGTATATAAACGTTTAGCACTTAATACCCTTTATTCCTCTCTATAAGCCGTTATTACGGCTATAAACGATATATAAACTTAGTAGAAGATTGATTTTATTATCTTCTTTTCCGTTTCGTCCTAAGTAATCTATAGCTCGGCTATCTTCGTCTAAATGCCGCATAGACCCCTTATATCCCCGGACATTATTATAGGCACTTATAATTTTAGTAGCGATTATATCTCGACTTAAGGGGGAATAAAGAACTTACGGATTCGTAGAGGTTACCGCGTAAGTTATATTAAATACACCTACTTAATCGCGTATCCTCTTATACATAAGATAGTTCGACTATTCTAGTATTATCCTCGTTATCGCTAAACCCTTATATATTGCTATTAAGGCACTTAATATAGTATAGCTCGGTTACTTAGCATCTTTTCGCGCGGCGACCTTTTATAGTTACGGCCTTCTTATCCTTTTTCTTTAGCGATATCCCTTTCTAAAGATTCCTTATATCGACGGTGTCTCCCTTAGTATTCGCCTCTATATCCTCGTCTCTATCGTCTTTACTAAACGACGAAAATGTTTTAGATTTAATAACCGTTAGCGTTATACGCTTAACAATCGCGTGATCTTCTTAAGACTCTACTATAATAGGTTTCTTTATGCTTATAAATAGTCCCTTAAATAACTAACGAAATGGTTAATCTTCGGTTTCTTCCTCTAACGAGGATGTCGATTTCTCTAAGGCATTTCGTATATTTTTCTCTATAAGGAGTCGTTTTAATAGGGTTATTTTCTCTCCGCGCGTCTTCTTTAGCTTTATCTCTTCCTATGCTATCGCTACGGCGTCCTTAATCGATACTCTATTCGCCGATAACTCTAGGACTTAAGTTATAACTAAGGGACCTATCGGCTAAATGTCGTCTATCTATTTTCCTCGCTTCTAAGGCGTTTCTACCGTTACGCTTGCCGTTCGTTTAAGACCTATAGCGTTAAACTAATTCGGAATATGCTTATCTAATTTAGAATATGCTCGTTAGATTTAGAATATGCTCGTCTAATTCCGAATATACTTCTCTATAAGATCTCGATATAGTTATATAATAAGAGAAGAGAAGAAAAAAATCTTATATATAAAGAGCAATACTCTATTATAGTTCGCTAACTATACGTAGGCGACTAGCTACCTATTGCGCAGTAACTATTATAACGCGTAACTAATACGATAATTGTTATAATATATATAATAATAACTATCGTCGTTGATTTTTATACTACGTTTAATCCGATTTTAGTCCTATTTGCTATTACGACTTTATTTGTACCTAAAGCTATCCTAGCGTCTAAGGCGTCCGCCCTAAAAGGTAGGATAATTATAACGCAGCTACCCGCGCAACTATAGAGTCGGGAGATAGGGATATATACACAATAGATAGTGCATTTTAGCTCGGGGACTATTCGGCTATTAGTCGCTAACTAGTCCCCGATAACCCCTCTCGAGGCCTAAGGGTATATCCCTAAGGCCTTAATATATCTTAGGAGAGAGGCAAGCTTTAGTCTTACTACGAGAGGGCAACCGTATTGTAATAAAAGATTATTCGTACTTTTAACTATCGTTCCTACCTTCCTAAACGTACCTCTAGTCTATCTTCTTATAGCCGTCTACCTCTTACGAAAGCGTGCCTTTAAGTGCGAATCTACTATAGTCCGCCTTAAGTATTACGGGATAATTAAAGTCTTACTATAGTAGCACTAAGGCTTACGAAAATAGGTCCTTTAACGTTTAAAACGCATCTGCCTATACGGCGCCCTAATAGAAGGCTACCCTTTTGCCGGTAAGGGCTACGAGCGGACTAACGATGCGAGAAAATTAATAAATAAAAATCCGGTAGTAGTTCGTAAATCCTAAGAAATTCCGCATACCCTTCTACGAAGTTAAGGCTATCTAGTCTCGAATGGCCTAAATCTTTACGGGGTCCGCCTATATACTAACGCCTACGATAATAATAAATCTAAGGTATTTAACCTAGCGGACGCCGAATTCGCATTTATCGGGGTCGAGGTATAGGCTTCAGGCCTTTTAATAGTCGGATTAGGCACAACAGAGAGTCTCTAGGCTTCCTACTACGGAAGCTTCGTTAAGACTATGTTCTATGTGTGTGTTAATTAATTATCTAGAGTTATAGGCGTGTAGGGCTTTAGGGAAAACCCTGCAGTAGGGCGCTGACTAATACGCCTACCTAATAGGATCCTTAGGCTATGCTTAGAGAGCCGGTCTAGCACCTTCCGCACTTTATCTATATAATCCTTTAGGCTACCGCTTATATAGATAAGAATATTATTAATATAGGCGGAAGCGAACTCGTTTAGAAATTTATAAAGAATGCTATTAATATACCGTTAGAAGGTGCTAAGAGCCTTTATAAGCCTAAACGGTATTACTATCTATTCGAAAAGCCTATAGCGAGTATAGAACGCGGTCTTCTACTTATTACCTTCCGTAATTCGCACCTTATAGAACGCCTAATAGATATCTAACTTAGTAAACTACTTCGCTTTAGCGATATTACAGAGTATCTCCTTAATAAGCGGAAGCGGGTAGCGGTCTAGTCGTATTATTGCGTTAAGTACTCGGTAGTCTATATAGAAACGTAGTCCTCCTCCTGGTTTCCGCGCGAATAGCACTAGAGCGGCGGCCTTAGAAGAGCTAGCCTAAATAAACCCTTGATCTAAAAGGCCGCGTAGTGTTTTCTTTAATATAAGCAACTCGTCTTAAAATATCGCGTATAGCGGCCCGAAGGGCGGAACTATATCTTATCTACGGGAATTCTTACGAAGTAGTATCGTATAGTTAATGCCGGGCTTATATAGGTTTAATTTATCGGCCTCGCTTTTCCGAAAGAGCGGCAGTAGGTTATAGAACTACGTAAGGATTATTTAACGTAATTCGGCTTCCGTCTTCGGCTTCTTTAGTCGTAAGGCTTTTTCGATATCCGCGAGGCTAACTACGTAAATAGCAGCTATAGCGGCTTTTAAGCCGTATCGTCTACGGATTTAGTTAATTATGCCGATAAATACTAAAGCTATAACTTCTTTAGCCTCTTTAAGCTCTATAGTATACTTAGTGTCCTTAGGCTCGTTTTTATTAATATACCGTAGCTAACGCTACGAATTCCTATACTAAAGCCTTCCTTAGTGCGGCATAGAGTAGGACTTTATGTAAAGAAGCTAAGGCTTTTTAAAGATTAGGTTAAATTCTAGCTAAGGGATAAAGTATGCTACGAGCAATTGCTTATGCCTGTTAATTTCCGTAGCTATCTATACGATACCTTTAATCTTCGCCTCTTCTATTACGCTCGAGGCTCCTCGTACGTACTAAGGTCCTATATCTTTAACTAGCAAACGTAGTTCTTATACGAATGCCTTATCGATAGCGGCGTAGCATTAGCAACCCTCGTCTATAAGAGTAGAGACGAGGTTTATACGGTTAATAACAATAGGTATTATTAAGGTAGGAGAAGTCTTAATACGGTTAGTTAACTCTTTTTTCTTTAGTGCTAGCGAATTAGGCTTTAGGGCCCGTCTATGCTTTAGAGCTATACGTTTCCCTCCGCACTAGTAGCGGCGGGGATATTATTATCCTCCTTAATATTAGACTTAAGAGAAGGTCGGGTAGCGCGAATCGCTATAGGCCGTTCGGCTCGCTTCGCCGTAGGGCGAGCGGGACGATATAGGCAGTCCGTAGTAAAATATCTATCCGCGCTATAGCGTACGTAAAGCCCCTCCTCTCTCCGCTTCTAAAGCTCCGCCTTCGACACTTACTTAGCTCGCTATATAAAAGAAGAAGGCGCGCTGCCTAAGGCGGCGGATAGTATCCTCGCTTTTCTACGAGCGGGCCGCGTAGTAGATATTATAACGTCGCCCTCGTAGTCTACCGTAGTATTAGGCGCGGATCTTAGCGGCGGGAGCGTTATAGCGTTCTTAGTAGTAACTCCTTTATTCCCGTTGCTAACGCCGTTCGTACTAGCGCGCTTTCGCAACTTCTAGAAGCTAGGGCTTTGCTTATAGTTCTAGGCTACCTTCGTAAAGCGACCTACGTACTCCCGGAAGTTAATAAGCATCTCGATTAAGATAGGTATCTCCCGTAGTTATAGAGTAATCGAATTTCGCAGCTATATAAGCTTAGCGCTATCTCCTTAAACGCTATTTCCGGCGGCATAAGTAATAGTCTCCTTAAAGTCGGGAAGGAAGTCCTTAAACGTCTAGCCGTCTTTCTAAAAGAGGATCTATAACCTATCTTACGCTTTCTCCTGCTCCTATACATTGCCGAACGCGTAGATAAGGTAGTTAAAGAAGGCATAAGGGTTATAAGCGCTGTTAGGCCCGCTACTCTCTTAGAACCTAGAAATTCGCTGTATCTAAGGCTTAGGCAGCGTATAGAGCAGCGAATACTAGGCGGTATCGCGGCAACCGTTAAGGCCTTACTTCTCGTTAACGGTAAACTTACTACGGAGGCGATATAGGAAGAAGTAAAAAGACTCTAGCTTGCCGTCCTATATAGGCTACGGTAGAGGCTTTCTTTTATCGAAGGCGGCTTTAAGGGCCGTCCTTAGGTTAGCTAGGCTAGCGTCCCTAGCCGCGGGAGAGTTCGTCGACGCAGCCGTAGGCGCGAGTAGCGTATCCGTAGAGGTAGGCGCCGTAGATCCTATTTTAACTATAAGGACTTTTAGCAACCCCCTTTGTTTAACCGGATTAACGGCTATTTTCTATAGTAGTACTAGAAGGCGCTCCTCTTCTGCTATAGAAGGTACGGCATCCGCCGTCGCCTTACCTAAACGGGCTTCTATTATCTCCTATCGAAGGCGGGCTTTTACGAAGGCCCGCTTATTTAGCGACTCTTATCGCAGATATAGCTGCTAGGACCCCTCGGCCCGTTGCTTAAAGACGTCCTTTATATCGTTGTTTAGTAAGTCTATAATAGCAGCTAGTATTACTACGCATACCGCTTTTATCGTAGCGGCCTATCGTTCTAATTAATACGTGCCGCTATTATAAAAGCGGGACGTTATCGTATTAATAAGTCTATGAAAAAGAGAGATAGATAATACTATAATAAGGTAGGTAGAGTAATCATATAGGTGCCCTTAATATAGGTGTAGAAATCATCTATAAAGAACTAAGTGTAAGCGCACCTATGCATACGAATATATAGCTCTACGCACGTACCCCTTTATCCGCACGTGCCCCTTACCCCTATCCGCACGAGCCCCTTACCCTTATTCGCATAAGCCCCTTTCCCCGCCCGCATGTGCCTCTTCCCCGCTCGTATATAAGAATGCGGATTAAGTCGTAGACCTAATCTCACTAATAGTCGAAGACCCTTATACTACCGTCGGTTTTACTAACGATATAAACCTTTTAGCCTACGATAAGACTATAGCCGCGACTATACGGCACTTTAGGAGCGCTTAGAAGAAGTACGATAAATAGGTAAGGGAGGTCGGCGCTAAGTTTAAGCCGGAGAAAGGCGAGCTTATATACTTTACGAGGACCTATAAGCCGATACCGACGGAGCTTTAGCTTAAGGCCTTTTAAAGGTCGGATTAGGTGCACACACAATAGAGAGTCTCTAGGCTTCCTGCTAGGGAAGCTTCGTAAGACTATGTTCTATGTGTGTTAATTAATTATCTAGAGTTATAGGCGCGCAGGGCTTTAGGGAAAACCCTATAGCGGGGCGCTAACTAATACGCCTACCTAATAGGATCCTTAATACCCCTTTGCTTAAACAAGCAGTCCCCTACTTACTAAAGCAATCAATAGAACCTAAATAGGAAATAGTGCATCGGCATATGCGATGCGAAACAAAAATACCCCTAATCCTCTATTATATAGCAGTAGTAGCTCTTAGGCGCTCGCGATCCTTCTCTAACATCGTGCGGCTCGCGTACTACAAGCTGCGGACTAGGTGTCCGTCGCGACTATACGCGGGGAATATATTTATTCTATTATACCTGCTAGGAAGGCCGAATCCTCCTAGGGACGCGAGAGAGTAGGCATTTCCCGGATGGGCGGCCGTAATAGCCTAAGGACCGTCGTAGTAGGGTTCGTGCTTTCGGGTGCGCTAACGCACTCGCAAGACCTAATCTCCTAGCGCGTACACGCGGATTAGTCCTTTACGTTCCTATAAGTAAGCTCGTATACGGGCGCGAGCGGCTTTAAGGCTAGTGATATATCTACGTGCGATAGGAGTAGGATGCTATTGCACGAGTTCTTAGGCCTACCTTATTAAGGGCGGCACGGGTGCTAAAGGCATTAGGTTAGGGAGCGTCGGGTCCGGCGGCTTTATAAGTTAATAGGACTAGCAACGGCGAATAGCTTCGTAAGCTACGAGCGGGAGTTCTAAGTGCTAGTATCGTATAGATAGGTATCGCATAACGTGGCCAACGGTGCTATGCCCCGAGGCCTTATGTGCTTGCTTAGCTATATCCACGAGAGCGTTATACTCTAGTACTAGCAGCAGTGCGATTACTCCTACAGGGTTTAGCGGCTCGCTAGGGGGAAGGGAACGCTTATTCTAGCGAATGCGGTATAGACTGCCCTTTAACTCGCAGAAGTATATATTCGCCTAATATAGCGTAATGTTCGGCGGCAGAGCTTCTCTAAACGTAAGGAATTCGAAGATCGCTTATAAATCAATTCGTGCTAGCTATTCTAGTCGAGTAACGAGCTCTATAGCATTAGGAGCGGCGTTATCGGCTTTAGGCGCAGGTTTAAGCGCTACATCGTATGCGGGATTATCGAGATAAAGGCGATAGATAATAGCTTTAAGCACTCCGTTCGCTTATTTAACCTTTCCGTTCCCGCGAGGTCTAGTAGGCGTAACGGGCTTAACGGTTGTGCTAAAACGCTTGTGATAGTCTTAGGCTTATTATCCTACGAAATAACTAGCATTATCGCTAATTAATTCTCACGGCGGTTCTACGGCGTTAAGGGCCTGCGTTTAAGGGTTATCCTTATTATCCGCGACGGAGCTCTCGACGTATACGCGTAGCTAGCTAGCGTTACTATAATACCCTCCTCTACGGTCTCCTACTATAAAGCAGCCCTCCCCTTTCCTCGTATTGCGCTAGCGGTTGCCGAGGGTTCTCGCTATCTTATATAGCTCGCCCGTAATCTTAATGTCTTCGGGCGGCGGGGACGAGGCGAGCTTATAGCTCCTAGCCTAATAGCCTGCTTTTCTATACTTAAAGCAAGTGTTATAGGCATCGGCTGCGGAAGACTTAGACGGGGTAACGGCGTCGTCGTTAGCTAAAGGGCAGACTATATTATAGGGCGAGAATAACGAGACGAGCGGCGCGGAGGAAAGTAACGAAGGCGGCGCGAGTAAAGAGGCGGACAACTGCACGAGGCTAGGCCTAGCTATCTCGAGCTAGGCCGGCTTGCCGTCTATAGCCTCGTTAACCTACTAAGTCTAGTACTGCGTAGCTGCTGCTTAGGTACGAATGAAAGCAGAAGGCGTGCCGTAGATCTCTTTAACCGGCTAGGCGATTACGAATGTAGACTAAATATACTATAATTTCTGCAGCACTAAGTGGTCTACTCGATGCAGCTTCTACTCCGTCTATAGCACGACCTTATTCCTATTATTCGTAACCCTTTCGTCGACCGAGGTCTTAGCTCGCGGCTAGATAGACTTAACGAGAGCCCGCGTAGCGTTATCGTACGAGGTATCGTATAGGGTGTTCGGCAGGCAGTCGAAATCAAAGCGCCTACGGTAGCCTCGTTCCTAAAAGGCGTACGGGTCGCCTATTACTTCCTCGACGTATAGGAAACGAAAAGGGCTTACCGGCAGCTAAGGCTGCTAAGCCGGTTGCTATTACGGCTAAACCGGTTGCTAAGCGGGTTGCCTATGCTACGGCTGCGACTAAGCTAGCTGCTCTTACTGCTTATTTAAACGCTTAAATCGCTGCTCGATCGTAAGGTTAGCAGCAGGCGTTGCTATAACACTCTCCGGATCTACGGGAGGAGCAGGAGGCGATAAGTAGTCCGGCACGGGAGGTACGGGAGGAACGGGAATAAGTCCTAAAGCTAGGGAGCTAACAGCAGGTAGTAATACTAGAAGAGGAGGTGCTTATGCTCGAAAGAGACTAGCTAGGCGCTCCTCTATACGCTCTATCTAGGTAGCTAGGCGCTCCTCTATACGCTCTATCCGGGTAGCTTAGCGCTCCTCGAAACGCTCCATCCGGGTGGTTTAGCGCTCCTTAAAACGCTCTATTTAGGTGATTTAGTTATCGTGAAGTTCTACACGCCATTTCCCTAGGCTAGCGACTAAACTCGTCCTATTCGGCTTAAGGCCGATAGTAGAGCTCACCGTAGAGCCCCGGCGAGAGCTTCGGTCGGCTCCTAGCTCGTCCTTAGACAGCGAATTCGGCGGCAACGCTGCCGATATATTGTGCAACGTTAGGCTTATATAACGTTAGGCGAAAGAAAGATAGGGTAGAATAGGTAATACGATAGGTCTGCGTGGCGTAATCGCTAGGATGCGTGATTCGTCCGATTTAAAAGAGGCTAAGTTTTGCTCTTTAAAAATACGTATTTTTAAGGCCTTTTAAAGGTCGGATTAGGTGCACACACAACAGAGAGTCTCTAGGCTTCCTGCTAGGGAAGCTTCGTAAGACTATATTCTATATGTGTTAATTAATTATCTAGAGTTGTAGGCGCGTAGGGCTTTAGGGAAAACCCTGCAGCGGGGCGCTGACTAATGCGCCCACCCAATAGGATCCTTAAGCTTAAGATAAATATAGTCCGGCCGGTTAAGGACGGACGTTTCCTTAAGGTTTAGTTTAACTAAAAGCTACGATAGAAAGCCTAAGTTAAGAAGCTTAAGGCGAAAATAAGCATATAGGCGCTAGCCCTTACCGGGCTCGCGGCGTCTATATAAAGCATACGGTTACAAAGCGCGAGGACGGTCTACGCTAGCGTAGTTTAAAACACACTCGCCTATAGGGCGTCGACGTTCTATAAGCCTACGCTTAAAGGGGGGAAACCTACCGGCCTAATAAAAGCGCTTATAGTATATTAGTTAAGCTGCCTTTAGGTAATAGCTAAGGCGTTTAAGGCGACCCCGATCCGGAACCTAGAGATATAGACGGCGGTCCTACCGCTCGACCTTTACCTTAACGACCGCTTCGCGCGGTATAAAGAGCGCACTAAGGAGTCGGGGATAGCGGACCGGATCTAAAGCGCTTGCGAGAAGCCGGCGAGAGTGCTGCCCTAACCCTAACGGCCGACCCGGCCGCCCGGCCGGCCGTACGACGCGTAGCTCTAAGACTAATACCCTTAAGGCACTATACCTAAGGAGGTAGTCCTCCGCGATTAAAAGGCGCGTTAGAAGGAGGATCTCCGAATAGTAGAGGCGAAGCGGCTACGATAAGTCCGGCAGCCGGCAGATATTAACCCTTACTTTAACCGGCCGAAGAAAGCGCTAAAAGTATATAACGGTTTATATAAGCACGAGAGCTCCGCGCTTATTTAAATCCGGATCGGGAAGATCGGTCTATAAGGGTTTTTATTCGACCGGAACGTTCCTAAAGTCGACTCGCCGCTCTATCGGTACGGGACCGCGCGTAAGACCGTGATTTACCTCTTTCTCTAGTGCCCTACCCTCGCTAACGTAAGGGCGGCCTTACTAAGAGGCATCTAACGGGAGAGCGACCTTAGGGCGGCGCTAAACCGCCCCGCCGCCCTTAAGCCGCTTATTTAGTAGTTCTTTAAACACCGCCTACTATAGTAGTTCTAGGCCGCGACGGCCCTTACGGAGAAGGTAGACTGCTATAACGCCGGCGGGGGGGAGCTCTAGGAGTAAGACGACGAGGCTCCTAACGTAGAGCCCCTTTAGTATTTATATATTTATATATTCGAATATACGCTTACTAAGATCTATTATTCTACGTTTTAACCTACTAGGCGGGGCCTTAGCCCGCACCCTATCGCCCGCGTGTCGTATACACGCCGGCTTTACTAAGTTAAACTATCCGCCCGACCCCGACGCCCTTAAGCCTGCCCGGGCGGGGTAACCTTTATTAGGCACTAGACCGGCGGTAGCAACTAAACTTAATTAACCGCCGCGGACATAGGCCGCATCCGGCCCGACGCCGAGATAGATAGACGTTGTATAGGTTTTCCCTTAGGCCGCTTAGTTTTTCCTATGCTAGCTAAATGCAAGGGCAGTAGGCCCGTTAGGGCAGCTAGAGTACTTTAATAATAATAATAACTAAGGCTATCTATCCTTTTATTACCGTTAAGATCTCCTCGCTTATTCCTTTTCCTATAAAGAAGACCCCGATCGATAAATAGATTCGTATTATTAAAGAACGGAAGCCCCTTATTATAGCCTCCTTTAAGCTATATATCTCCGGATACTAAGACCGTTCTCGCCGCGGTAGCTTTTCTTATCGGGATAACGACTATCGCTAGGATAACCGTCGCCGTAATAATAGTTACTATTAGGGTAATTATAATCGCAATCGTCGCGATAATTATCGCGAAAACTCTCGTTAAAGTAACTAAGGCAATAACTACCGTTAGACTAACCGCTAAGATTAAGACCGAGGCTATAATTGCAACCGTAGCCTTAAAGGTCGAAGCTTCGGCAATAACCGTAACTAATTAAGCTTACGCCCGCTACGCTGCGATAAGCGTTACCCTCGCTAGAATAACCGACGAGACGACTAACGATCGGAATACCGCCGAGGTAAATATAAAGGCAACGATAATAAGAAGAAAGTACGCTTTAAGTCGAAGTATTAAACCGATAAAAAGACTACTCTTAGCGGCGACGAAGCTAGTAACGAGCTATACTTAAACGACTCTTAAGATAATATATCCTCCTACGCCTCCTTAAAAGCTAACTTTATAAGCTTTATAAACTCTCGCTCCCTTACTAAAAGGGCCGGTAAGTTTAAGTATAGCACTTATAACCGTACCTTCGCCTTTGCCTCTATGCTTAAGGAGTATATATACGCTAACTACTGCGTTCTAAGCAGTAGCTCTATAGTAAAGAATGCGCGCTTAAGTCTTTAGCCTATAAGGTTTATAAGGCCTCTTTTCTTTCTCGTAACGCTCTTTTCTCTTATCTCTATCTTAGGTATAAGAAGACCTTTTCTACTCTTACTATTACCGTAGGGAGTATCTTTAATTCTATTGCTATTAAGCCTATTGCTTTAGCCGCCGTAGAGTCTATTCCTCCCGCACCTACTATTAAGGAGCCTATTTTCTACGCAGCGCCTACTATAGTACCCCGACTAAATTAGATTCTAGAAGCTAAAGCCGAAGAGCCTTAGTAGGATTAGGATTCCCTGCCTTACTCTTACTCCTATATGCGAATTAAAGTCTCCGCTTAACCTAGTAGGCAGGAAGTTTAGGTCTACCCCGACTCTAGTTATAGAAAGCCTATAATTAATCGCGACCTTCTTTAGACTCTTAACTATACCGTCGAGAAGAAGCCTCCCGTTATTATTCACGGAGTAAACGGTCGCTCTATCTACGAGGACTAGGCTATATTCTCCTTCTTTACGCGTGGTACTATAGCTAGTCTAACCGCTTAAGCAGCTATAGCTAAGTTTACTTATTCCGCCTAGGTCTTTAAAGTAGAAGCCGGCGTACTCCTCGGCAATGCCTTCCTTAAGCTATACCGAGGATCCCTCGATTATAATAAAGAGGTTATTCGCATTAGAGTGCTCGACGGGTTTAAAATCCTATTCGATATCTATAAATAGTCCTACGAAGTTATTCGCTATATTAAGGCCGTCCGAAAGACTATTATACCGCTTAGCACTACCCTTATAGTCCTTATATCTTAGAAAGAACTTCCTAAAGACCGCGCTTATACTTTCTTTGCCTCTTACGCTAATGCTATTTATAGCATTGTTAATGCTAAACCCCTTCCTACTATTCTTATTACTAATAGCACGAACGCTCACCTAATTATTAAGCGCAAGTAGAAGCTTAGCTAAATATAGGAGTATTAGGAGTCTAGCTATTTTACCGCCCTATCCTATAAATCAGCTATAAAGGCTCTAACGCTAGCTACTATAATTTCGCCCGCTTTAAAAGCCGTAGCTATAACGCCCTCTATAAGAACCGCTATTGCTACTACTACTTCTATTAGTCTATCGGTCAACGTTATTAGCACTTTCCCGGTTACTTAGGAAGTCCTTAAGTGCTTATAGCCTCCCGCCTTGCCTTAGCCCGTAGAAGCTCTAGCTTTAAGCAATTCTCCGACGCCTTTACTATCTAACTCTATCTACGCCTACGTTATAGCCTCTTCTATAGGACTTAGTAAGTATTCTAAGGTTCGCTAAAGCCTTATAGCAGCTTCCTCTAATATAACGGCAGCTGCTATACCTATTAAGATAAATACCGTACATAGAATTAATAATCCCCTTTCTAGCCGTATTCTATACTAGACGTATATTTAGCGCCCGCTAGAGCTTAAGGAAAAATGCACTAAGGATGGCATTTATATCTTCGACTATAGTTATTCTTTCGTATAGCGAGTCGAAAAGCTTCTTAGGAAATACTCCTAGCTTTAGAGAGATATAAGCACCGCCGTCGTAAAACCCGGAAAGGAATTAATAGTTCCTTTAATCGATAATTAGCATAAAAAAAGGGTCGCTTAAAGGCCTTACCCCTAAGGGCTTTAGAATAGGAAGGTTATCAATAACTTTTAACCTGCTTTATAAGTAGGATCGCTTAGAATAGGCCGACGAGCCTACGCCGTTCGTAGCGCCTATCTTCGTAGTCTAGCGTATAGCCTAAGACGAGACTAAAGGCCGAGTCGTTATTAACCTACGTGCCGTTAATAGTATTACTATTCCGGACTCCTACCCTCTGCCTCTATAAAGCTTTATTATTGCTAAGCTCTTAAGCGCCCGCTTTATTACTGCTATTAACGCTTCCGCTTTCTTCTATTAGTTTTAAGTTAAATTCGAGTATTAAGGTAGGTTTACTATTATAAGTCATCGGGGTCTAAGGCGCCTAATAGTTACACCTATCGGTTATCGCAATATCCTAGCGTACGTAGAACGCTATATAGACCGAGTTCTCTATCCGCACTAGGGCTATAGCCGTGCGTTTATTAACGATATCGTTATCTATTCAGCTATAAAAGAGGAATACTTTTAATATCTTAAGGCTATCTTTAAGCTCTTTGCGTCGCTTAACTTATCTATAAGCCTTGCTAAAAGCTAGATCGGCTACCCTTTTATAGAACTGCTCGGATTTCGTATCGATGCGTTTAAGATAAGTACTATAAAGCATAGGCTTACCGCCTTTATAAAGCTTATATTCCCTAATAACCTCGCCGCTCTTAAGCACTATATTAGCGCTATAAGGTATATTCGTAATCCTATCCTATACTATAGGGCTTTTATCGCCCCTCTTTAGGAACGTAAGACTAGTCTTCTAGCCTAAGGTTGCTTAATCGGTAAGGTTAAGAATAAGAACCCTAATGAGCGGAAGTCCTATACGCGAGTTATATCGTTCTAGCCGACCTTAGCTAAGCTTTCCTCCTTTGCCTCTCCTTAGAAGGAAATTACTTCCGGCTGTATAATTTAATATATAGACCTAGAGAAGAGGCTATTCTATTAGATTAACGCCTCCTTATAGCGAGGCTTCGCCGCCGTCTTTAATATGCATGTCCTTATGCAATAGAAATAGGATCTCTACGGGGGTAGACACAGACTATATACCGGTCGTTTATAGGAATAAGCATAAGGTAAAACTAAATAATATAGGTAAATACCTAATTATAAAAAGCTTATCCCCCTTTCCTAGTCCGGGGAATCTATCGTCTAAATACTATTGTCTTTCTACGGTAGAACTCTAATATTTTATACGGTAGAACTCTAATGTCTTCTATAGTAGAATTCTAATATCTTCTATAATAGAATTCTAATGTCTTTTATAGTAGAATTCTAATGTCTTCTACGGTATAACTCTAATGTCTTCTACGGTTAAATTCTAGTATCGTTTACGGTAGAATTCCGATGTCTTCTACGGTGGAATTCTAATGTCTTCTATAGTAGAATTCTAATATCCTCTACGGTAGAATTCTAATGTCTTCCGTAGTAGAATAAATAAGTAGTATCGCTAGTTCTATATAGCGTGCTTATAAAAGTATTCTGCCTAGAATAGATGTTTAAGTAGATCCCGTAACAATTGCCTTAACTTAAAGATTTGCAATGCCCTTATTGCGTTAGGTTAAGGGACTTTATTTATATTAAAATACATCGTAGTACTATAGGCGGGCAATGATATAGCATATCGTCGTATTTAAGCGATAGATTAAATACATTTATTAACTGCCTTTACTTAACTATTTAGGCAATAAAGAAAATAAAAAACAAAAACTTTTAGGTCGAAAGCTATAACGCTTAAATCGTATATGTCGTAGTAGAAGGTATAAACGAAAAATTAGAAAATAAAACTTTTGCGTAGTTATAAAAGACTTATCTCGCTTAATCTATATACGCTATAGTAGAAGGGAATCCGAATGGATTATCCTTATTATCCTCCGCGACTATATTAGCCTCTATTATAGCCTTTAAGTCGGTTGATTTTATAACTCGAATTCCGGCGGGGTTAAATACCCTCGGTTCGCATTTTCTAGTAAACGCTATATTAAGAGGTCGCTAGACAGGAACTACTATTCCACGAAGTTATATATTAGGGTTAGTTCTATTAGTATTATATAGGCGCGCTAACGATTAGTTAAGCGTATTAAAGTGTTTATATACGCTTGCCGAGTTTTCTACTGCTTCGTTTAGTAAACGGAAGGCGTTAACCTTCGTAGTCTAATGCATTGCGTTGCTAAGGCTAGTTCCTAATAGCACGCATACGGATAGGTTAAACTAAATAATCTATTATGCTAGGACGCCGTATAGCTACGCGTATATCGATATCGGTAGCGGCGTATTAGTATTAGTCTATATTTCGGCGAAAAGTGCGCTTTACATAGTAGTAATATCTGCTATTTTAAAGGCTATAGCTTCGTGCTTCCTGTATAATATAAAGCAACTCGATAAGGTTATATATTTTACGATAAAGAACGCGGTTAGCTCGCGCTTTAAGAGCAACGTATTAAACGTATCCGGCTAAGCAATACTAGCTGCTAGGGCGGACCCGAATTACGCTCTTAGCGAGCTTTATTTAGATAGAGTAATAAAGGCCTGCTTATAGTCGATAGCTAGAGATATAGCCTGCCGTTTAAGGCTTCGTCCGAATCGCGGTCCGGTAGGAGTTTCTATATCTATAACTATATCTTCGAATGCTTTAAGATAGGCTAGCAGGCATTTCTATTGCTTTATAGTAGCTAGGATGCCTTTAATCTTATCTAGGTCGCTTAAGGTAACGTCTCTAACGGCTAATATATCTACTGCTTTAAGAAAGACGGCTAGTATTAATGCGAGGCTTAAGCTATTCTTTGCGACGTCGCCCGGGACGTAGTAGATATTCCCCTCTAATCTAGCTAAGGATAGCGGTAGTTTAGACGGTTGTTAAGCGACGAATTTACCGGCCGGCGTGCGTAGTTTAGTAGGCATAATGCTTAAAAAGAAATCGTTATATTCCTCGTCCTCTAAAAGTTTAATAAGTAGTAAGGCGTTAGGTATCGCGGCAGCTAGGAGGGGGGCAAATTTCAATACCGCGTCTAGAGTTATATAGTAGAAGGTTCTATCGCTTACTCCGTTAACGATATTAAAGCCTTATTGCATAAGTAAACGTATTTAGTTATTAAACTCTCGTTTATAGTTGGCTTTTTAAGATATATATTTAAGCGCTAGCGACCTTAAATTTTTAAAAAAGATTGCGTTCCGACCCGTAAAGCTTAATCGCTCTCTTAAAACCTAGGAAGGTTAGCCGTAGCGGATTTCGTAATAGTAGAATTAAAAAGTTTAGTCGTAGGCGGTAGTCCTTACTTCGGAACTATATATATAGGCCTTTTGCTAAGGCTATAATAGTTATGGGTGAATAAGCGGTGTTAGGGTATAAGTAGAAGTATTATAGGTTAGAGACAATTTTAAGTATTAATACAGTAGTGACTTATTATAAAAGCTTAGGAAGAGTCTATAAAAGCCTATAGAAGCGCTACGTATTATTATAGAATTAGCCGGGAAACCGTAGGGCAGTAGTAGTAAATTATAACGGTAGAGGAATAGAGTTATAAGGGGATCGGCGTATAGTTAGTTTTAATTTTTCCTTAGGTAATAAAGGTCTATATTTCTTTAGTATATCTTGCCTATCCTTTTGAGTTTTAGTAATACGTATAGCAGGCTTTTCCTTATAAGCGTTACATTTAGCTATTAGATTTAGGGAGTCTATTTCCGTTGCTATAAGCTAGGAATTATAACTGCTTAGCTATCCTTTCTAGGATATAAGGTACTCTTAGCTTGCCTTTCCGCGATTGTATTTTCGTTAACGTAAATCTAACATACGGTCTACTTCTTCATATAAAGTTTCTTCCGATATAGGACCTAAGCGTAAGTCCGGTTTTTTAGCTAAGCGAAGTTAAACTATAGAAATAATAGGGTAAATATTTATTAAGTTATCTATATCTAGTCGATAGGCTAAATGCCTAATACGCTCTACGATCTCGAAAGGACTTATTCTTCGTTTAGTAAGCTTAGCTATTCGTCTATCGGTGATAGAGTAGCCTTTACCGAATTAAAGCTATGCTTAGTCTCTTAGTTTAAGCTTTAGTTTACGATATTTGCCGTTATAGCGGCGCTTTATTACTGCTTAAGTATACGTAATAGAGATAGACGCTTAACCGCGTAGGAACGCTTTTAACTTTCCTAATAATTAGTCGCTAAGGTAGCGTATTCCGTCGTTTATCCGGAATCCTATTATTAGTTTACTTAGTAATATTTTAATTACTAAAGAGTAGGAATTATTTAAGGAGAATTATAGCGTTAATAGCGCGTCTAACTATCGTTTATCTAGAAAGTCTAACGTAAAGAAACGCGAAGCTATTTCTACTATCTAGTTCCGTCGTTCTAAAAGACCGTCGGTTTAAGGGTGCTAGGCTATTAATATTGCGAAGCTAGGCTGGGATTTGTAAGACTTAGGTAGCCTAGGCGGGCTCTCGACCTAAAGGACCACCCGGGGGACTACCAGCGGCCCGTGCATCGCTGTGCGGCCTATAGGGCACCCGAAGCTAGTTGGAAAAAGGGCTTGGAAAAGGGGCTTAGAAAAAAGGGGCTTAGAAAAAGGGTTTAGAAAAAGAGGCTTGGAAAAGGGGCGTGGAAAAGAGGCTTAAGAAAACAGGGCTTTGGAAAAAGGCGTGGGAAAAAGGCTAGGAAAAAGGCTGGGCAGGAAAAAGGAAAAAGGGGGCTGTGTCTTAAACTCAGACATTTAGGTAGAACGCCAAAGGGGGCTACTGATTTAGGAGGGACAGGACTGCCTATAAAAGGGGGCAGTCCCCCCTAGCAAGGCAGGGAGAGGTTAGAGATTAATTAATCACTTCTACACTATATTTCCTGCCTACATAAGATTCAAACAGCTCTATACAGACTGTCTAAGTCTTCGACCCCCTTTTTTAGTTATTGACTTCTATATATATAGCGTATATCTCTCTTTTTAAGAGTTATAAGCCCGGGAGGAACAGAGTTCTTATAACTTCCGGATACTGCGTAATACTGCACTATACACTAGTTATCACTGCGGTTATATAGCACCCTACAAATTGCTCTAAGACAAACGATCGATCTACTTTATGCCTCCGACGACGACATAGTTCCCTTGCTCCTTAGCAGGAGTATCTTAGACCTACGAACACTTAATAAAACACTATACGATGCACCTATAGGGAAGACCCGACGTATAATCCTTACGGGCCCGGAGGACTAGGACAAATAGATGAAGGAAATAAAGGCTCGAGTGGATTAGACTATCTATAACCTTATCTTCTCGGACGAATAATAGCCTCTAGAGCCCCCTATTCGACTAAGATATACTAACTTTATAGAGGAAGCTATAACCTTTGCCTAGTTAAGTGCCTCGAAACAAAAAGCTTATACGGCATCGATCTATAACTATAAGAGTCTCCGGAAGGAATATCTATATAAAGCGAAGCTTATTATAGCTGCCCGGATAACGATTTTAGAGTCTATCTTAGCTGCTAAGCTTCTAGCCCTACGAGATAATAAGACTCTTCGATAGTAGATAAAGAAGCTAGAAACCTCGATAGCCCTATCTCTAGGTTATATAACCGACCGGATCCGGAAGAGATATACGGCCTATTTATAAGTGTTTCTAACCGGGACTTCGATAATAGAGATATCGGCCTAGCTAGATAAGTAGGAAGAAACCGTGGAAGAAGCTAATTAGTATTTCCTTTCTAAAGCTATCTCTAGGCAGTGGCTAAGGGATATTGCTATACGAGTTTAACCCCTAAGCGATAGATACTCGTCTATATTCCGGGAAGCTAGTAGGGAAATCGACGAAGCAGTAGCTTAAGTATAGCAGCAAGCAGCCCTCTTAGTCTAAGGGGTTTACCCGAGAGAAGTTATACAAGCCCCGTTTACGGCTAAATAGACTATTTAGTTAGTATCCCGGAAGATTAGGGAAATAGTCGAAGAGATGCTATAAGCCTAAACCTAGAAACAGTTAGGGGTTAGACGAGGAAGTGTCTACTAGACCGAAAAACAGGGAAATAGTAAGGATACGGATACCCTTAAGGCAAAACGGGGAAATAATAAGGATACAGATACCCTTAAGGCAAAACGACTAAAAATCTCATGCCTAGCTTATAAGAAGATTAGGCACCCTTTAGTAAGATGCTAGACAGTGTTTAAACATCTATAGCTTAATAGACGAAATCCCCTCCCGGAAAACCTAGAAATAGTCTAGGATTCCCTCCGAGAAAACCTAGGCCTATAGAAAAAGATCGACGAGATTAAGGCTAAGGTTCGAGCCTCTATATAATAGCAATCATAAGGGCAAGAGTAGGTTATATAGTGGTTACTAAGGGTAGACCGAGTTAAGAGAAGAACCTAAGGAAAGATAGTAGGAACGGGAAATCTAGCTTTTGTGTTTAAAATTTTAGAAGCCCCCCTTAAACCTTCGGAATATCCACTTCGGAAATCATCTATTCTAGACTTAAGAGCCTCTTTACACGTCTATAACGACCTCTCTCGATTCCGCTCCTTTAAGAAAGCCCGAAAAGAGTTCTTAGTAGCCGGGGATTCTCTAGTACGAATAGAGGGCTACGGGAGGGTGAATTATCTTATAAAGATACCTTCCGGTTACCGGGTGCTTTAACTAAAAAAGGTTGCCTACTGTCTAGGCTTCTCTACTAGTCTAGTCTCCTTCTAGCTACTCCGCGAAGAAGGGATATACTAGGATATAATCCGAGACCTTACGAAGCTAATTAAAAACAACGAGGTTATCGGACTAGTCGAATAGAAATACGGCTAGTTTATTATAGAATACCGACCTAATAAACCGGCTTCGACCCTAGGCTAGGCTGCCTTTCCGGCGGCAAAAAGGGCTAGTTCTAAAGACCCTCTACTAGCGGCTAAGGGAGACGGGAAGCTCTAGCATACAAGACTCGGCCACCTAGGACCTTTAGCCCTTTATAAGCTCGGAATTCAATAGGGAGTCCACATTTAGGGGCTAAAAACAGTCGAGTGCGAATTTTATAGTTAGGGGAAAGCTAGAAGATAAGTTTCTAAAAGAACCCCTTCTCGGCCCTCGAAACTATGCGAAGAAATCTAGATAGATTGGATAGATATAGCCCGGGATTAAGAAAACTTTATAAGGGTTATGTTTATTACTAACGCGTTCTTAGGAATGGTTTTTCCCTATTTTTTACGGACCTATTATAGTAAGCATAACTAGTCTACTTTACGGGACTTTATAAACTAAATAAAGAACTATTACGGCCTCGATGTTAAGAAAATTAGGTCCGATAGAGAGTTATTTATAAAAAATATCTTAGCCTAGCTTCGGAAAAGGGGTATTTTACCCCTTCTATCGGCATTAAACACCTAGGCCTAAAACGGAGGAGCCGAGAGATTAGGGGGTGTTATAATTGAAAAGGCTCGAACTATAAGACTAGCAGTAAGCTTACCTTACGACCTTTAGAGAGAAATAGTCGAGTTAGCGTGCTACCTTCGGAACTAGACCCTAATAGACCCTAAGGACGGCTTAGAAGACTAGGAGTCTCCCTTAGACAAGTTTACTAGAAAAAGTGCCTCTTTAGCCTACCTTCGAGTCTATAGATATAAGGCCTACGCTATAACGCCTAACGCCTAGCTAAAAAGGAAGAAGAAGAAGAAACTAGACCCTCGAGCGTGTATAGGGTTCTAAGTCGGTTATAGGTCTACTAATATCTTCCGGATCTAGGTACTAAGCCTAAAGAAGGTTATTTTAACTCGGGATATAGTTTTCGACGAATATAGCTATTTCGATGGAAAAAGAGA
This sequence comes from Ophiocordyceps sinensis, assembly GCA_012934285.1. Taxonomy (NCBI): domain Eukaryota; kingdom Fungi; phylum Ascomycota; class Sordariomycetes; order Hypocreales; family Ophiocordycipitaceae; genus Ophiocordyceps; species Ophiocordyceps sinensis. The sequence continues at coordinate 8,487,987 of JAAVMX010000004.1, read as the reverse complement.
ATAAGTTCCCCTTCTAGAAAGCATTCGACAGCTTATTTAGAGGATAGAGATACCCTTAGAGACTCGAGCTAACGAGGAGGCACTCGACGAAGAAACGGACGAAGAAACTAATATCGAAGAAGTTAAGGGCAACGAGGACGAAATATAGGAAGAAGACCCGGAAGAAAACCTAGAGGAAGCCTAACCAGACGATAAAGACCTTAAGAAAGCAATCGAGCTCGAGAAAGCCTACTTATCCCCGTCCTACCCGTTAGAGGACTTAAAAGAAGCCTTTCTAGTATATCTTCTAGTGTCTACCCCTAAGGGGGTGGGGGGGAAATATAACCTCGAAAGAATTTCCGGCAGCTTTTCTATCCCTACTTTAATAAGTTAAAGAAACAGCAGCTTTAATAAGGGTAGAACTAGAAGGACCGAATGCAGTACCCTTATTAGGGGCTAGCCTCTGCCTAGAGGACTAGTTCTCGGACTTAAGACTTACCCCTATCTAAGATAGAGTCTATAGAGCTTTTACAGCCGGGAGACTGTTTAAACCCTAAGAAAAGAAGAAGGTCTATAAAAGAGCTCTCCCGGAACCGCCTTAGACTTAGTCATAGCTGTAAAACCATCTATATAAAGAGCAGTTTATTTAGGCCTAGAAAGACTACCTAGCCTTATACGCAGAGATAGGTTCCTTCTAGGAAGTCTTATAGGCTATAGTAAGGGGCTACTAGGTCTTAGGCTGTAAATGGGTCTTTATTTATAAAATAGACAAACACGGGTACCTTTAGAAGTGCAAAGCTCGCCTAGTGGTTTATAGAAATCAATAGGAGAAAGGGGACCTTCTAACAAGATCTATAACCTTAGCCGGGATGTCTTTTAGGGCTTTTATAGCTATAGCAGCCGAGTACGACCTCGAATTAGATTAAATAGATACGGTAAACGCCTTTGTGAACTGCCCCTTAGACGAGGACGAAGTTGTCTATATGCGGATGCCCCCTAGATTTCAGAAAGAAGGTAAAGTTATACGGCTTCGAAAGCTCTATACGGTCTACGTAGGTCTCCCCTTCTCTAGCAGCAGCACCTTATAGCGTCTCTCGAGACCCTAGGCTTCCAAAAGGTCCCTTAAGAGCCCTGTGTTATAATGAAAGGGGCGGTAATCGTCTTCTTCTATATAGACGATATTATCTAGGCCTACCGAAAGGAAGACTAACAGATCGCCGAGGAGGCAAAGCAAGGTCTATAAGAAAGATATAAGATAACCCTTCTAGGAGAGCTAAAGTGGTTTCTAAGCATACGAATTCTACGAAATAAAAGCTAACGGACGATCTAGTTAACATAGGATGCTTATATCGATAAGGTAGCTTATAAGTTTCTACTAGACTAGCTAGAATAAAGAGCTCCGGCTACTCCAATGCTAGAAGAAGAGCTTCTGCTATCTCTATCGACCTACCACGCAATAGAATAAGAAAAACACGCTTACCTTTAGAAGGTCGGGTTACTACTATTTGCAGCAATTTCTACTAGGATCGATATAGCCTTTATAGTCTCCCGGCTAGCCCGGTATAACTAGAATCCCTCTATAAAGCACTAGGAGGCAGTAGACCGAGCTATTCTCTACCTTTACTCGACTAGAAGCTATAGACTACGCTTAGGAGGGCATAAGCAGAAAGGGGCTAAGATATTCCTCTATTCTAGCGATGCCTCCTTTGCCGATAACTTAGTCGACCGGAAAAGCTCTTAGGGATATATTATGTCTCTATTTAGAGGCTATATAGCCTAGAAAGCGTCTAAATAGGCAATAGTTACAACGTCGAGCATAGAAGCACAAATGCTCGCTCTTTTAGAGGCAGTAAAGGAGGCTATTTTCCTTAGCCGGTTGCTTACGTCTTTATAGCTTTAAATTCCGACACCTTTAGTCCTAGAGTGTGATAACACTTAGACTATTAGGTTATTTATAGAAGAAAACAATAAGCTATTAACTAGGCTTAGGCACGTTGATATTTATTAGTACTAGCTACGATAGGAGGCCTAGTAGGGACTTATCTCGCTCCGGTGGATTCTAATAGTAGAGATAAAGGCTGATGGACTTATAAAAGCCCTTCTTAAGCAAAGACTAGCTGTGTTTTTTGCGGTAGGTTAGGCTAGAAGATCTTAGAGAAAGGATCCGACTAGAGGCCCGCTAAGAGGACCTTCGAGAAGCAATACTAGCCAGCAGGCTAGCTAGGTGCGAGGCAGCCGAACAGCAGTAGGGCGACTCTCCCTCTATCTAGTAGGTCCTAAAAACCGCCTAGTGGAATAACCTTAGGATAGGACCCCTAACTTAGCGGGCAAGGAGTTTAATCTGGTTTCTAGAACTTAAGGAGTTAGTCTATTATCTATAGAGCTCTTAGGGGGTGACTACCTATTCTACGGTCCTAGGCGGTAAGTAGGGCTATAAGTGTCCTCCCTAGCTAACTATACAACCAAAGTCCCAGACCTATAGATAGCTATACCTCTTTTAAAGGGGGCAGGCTATAGCTAAGGGGGTGTGTTACGAAGCTGGGCTAGGATTTGTAAGACTTAGGTAGCCTAGGCGGGCTCTCGACCTAGAGGACCACCCGGGGGACTACTAGCGGCCCGTGCATCGCTGTGCGGCCTGTAGGGCACCCGAAGCTAGTTGGAAAAGGGGCTTGGAAAAGGGGCTTGGAAAAGGGGCTTAGAAAATTGGCTTAGAAAAGAGGCTTAGAAAAAGGGGCTTAGAAAAAGGGTTAGGAAAAAGGGTTTAGAAAACGAGGCTTGGAAAAGGGGCGTGGAAAAGAGGCTTAAGAAAACAGGGCTTTGGAAAAAGGCGTGGGAAAAAGGCTGGGAAAAAGGCTGGGCAGAAAAAAAGAAACAGGGGGCTGTGTCTCAAACTCAGACACTTAGGTAGAACGCCAAAGGGGACTACTGATTTAGGAGGGACAGGACTGCTTATAAAAGGGGGCAGTCCCCCCTAGTAAGGAAGGGAGAGGTTAGAGATCAATCAATTACTTCTGCACTACATTTCCTGCCTGTATAAGATTCAAACAGCTCTACACAGACTGTCTAAGTCTTCGACCCCCTTTTTCAGTCATTGACTTCTACATGCATAGCGTATATCTCTGTTCTCGAGAACTCCTATGCTTATCTAATAGGGCATCGGCGAGTTAATAAGCTAAGTTAACTATAATAGGGTTTAACTTATAGCTTTTAGGCGGTAGAGACCTAAAGAATTTATTCTACGGCCGGGTAGAAGAGGTAGAAGTAGGTATTAAAGGTATTTAAAAGGCTACCTTTTTACCTTTATCTATTAAGGAAGGAATAGTATTAGTTAGTCGAGGTTTATTCTATAGGTTAGAACGGCCGTATAGGCGTTATATAAAAAGACGGCTAGAAGTTTATTTACGTAGTTCTCGTAAGGCTAGACGGTCGGTCTATATACGGCCTTAGACCGTATTTTAGGCACGTCCTTAAGTGCCGATAGTTAGTTTTATATTAAGCTAGGGAATAATTCGCTTATACTCTATAACCTATTCGTCGATTTTATTATCTTTAATAAGGCGACGGAAAGATTCCTAAAGTAGCGTATCTAATCGTTAGTATATAATTAGGGTTAGATTATTCTCTAAGTGAGCCGCTGCCTTAGCTTTTCGCTTTATTTTCGATATCTATACGCGGAAGGCCGTTCTATTAATAATATGTTACGCCGTAAACCTTTTATATTATAGCAAACGAGAGGCGATCTCTAAGCGTATAAGAAAGCGCTTAAAGAGTTTATTATACTAAATACAAAAGCATAGGCTTAGCTAATAAAGAGAGGCTTATTTATTATCTAAAAGATCGCCTAAGTACTACTTAATAGCGGTTCCTTAAAGGAGTAATAGGATTATTAAAGCGAAGGCGTTAGCGTATTCTATGCTTTATATAGCTATTTATTTTAAAGATCGATAAAGCGATCTACGCTTTTATAAATTATAGTTTTCTTTATCTCTTTTAAGATATTAAATAAGATATCCTATAGAGATATTAGGTTAAAACGGCCGATATTCTTAGCCTAAAGTCTTACTTAAGAACGTAAGGACGATCCGCGATGCTCGTCCTTAGATTAAGGAGGATTAGAAAGTAAACGTAAAGAAATCCTTTTAATAAAGCATATTAATACCTCTTCGGATATCACTACTTATATAACTGCCGGAGCTAATTAAAAGGTAAGGGAAATTTACGTAGTAGTAGGAAAGAATATAGCCGAAGGAGGAGGTAATAGAATAGCCTACTTAAGGAGGGCGGTCGTCGACATAGGCCGGAAAATCGGTAACTAGCCGGTTATAAGGTCGTCTTAAAATAAAGCATTAAGAAGGGGATTCTTTTCGGATAATAGGGAGGGAAAGGGTTTTTCCTTAATCTCCCTTTCGAAACTAGAGCCGGACGTTTTCCTTCCGCTATATTAGACCGTAATTAATATTAATTTAAATCTAATTAACGGTTAAAGTCGATATTTAATCGGTATAGCTAATAGAATTCCGTATACTAAAGAGCGTTAACTCTTAAAAAGATTTAATTACGCTCGTTTTAAAAAGTAAAGGAAGAAAATGTTTAGAGTACGGCTTAAAGGTCGCTTAGATAATTAATCTAATAGGCCGGGAATTTTATAGGTCTAGCGTATTTCCGGTATATTGCGGGTTTAAAGGATCCGTCGAAAAGGTATAGCTAACCTTAAGACGTATAGAAGTTATAGGCAGTAGCTTCTTTAAATCGGGCGTGCGATTTAGCCTTAAGCTTTTTAAGGATAGCTATAAAGAAGAGGTCGCGCGTAGTCGGTTATTCTACGTAAGCTCGTAAGAGCTTTCTTCTTAAGAAGGTATCTAAGGATATCCGCGGAAGAAATCAATTATACTACCGTAGCGACCCGCTTAATAGCGGACGGGAAGCTAAGGTAAAGACTTACTATAATTGATCGTAAGCAACTATAGAAGCGAGGTTACCGACGATAGATTGCTAGGAAGACCTTCTACTCGTCGTAGTTTAATACGACTTTAGAAGGGGTCCGTCAAGCGTAGCCTCTAATAATACGGTTAAAGGTTAAAATAAAAGGAGTCTAACTATGCTAGAATTACTACTATTTAATATATATATCCCTATATAATAGAAATAGGACCTCTATAAGGGCAGATATAGACTAGATACCGGTCGTTTATAAGAATACGCATAAGGTAAAACTAAATAATATAGGTAAATACCTAATTATAAAAAGCTTATCCCTTTTTCCTAATCTAAGGAATCTATCGTCTAAATACTATAGTCCTTTTACGGTAGAACTCTAATATCTTCTACGGTAGAACTCTAATATCTTCTACGGTAGAACTCTAATATCTTCTATAGTATAATTCTAATATCTTCTACGATAGAATTCTAATATCTTCTACGGTAGAATTCTAATATCTTCTACGGTAGAATTCTAATGTCTTTTACGATGGAATTCTAATATCTTCTACGATAGAATTCTAATGTTTTCTACGGTGGAATTCTAATATCTTCTACGGTGGAAATCTAATGTCTTTTATAGTAGAATTCTAATGTCTTCTACGGTAGAATTCTAATGTCTTCCGTAGTAGAATAAATAAGTAGTATCGCTAGTTATATATAACGTGCTTATAGAGGTATTCTAACTAAAATAGATGTCTATGTAGATCCTATAATAGTCTTCTTCTACCTCTACGATAGCACCGTCTAGTATTTAGGCTAGCCGATTCCGGTTAAAGCTATTATATTTATCTGCTTCCTTTCCTATACCCTAATAAGAGCTAAACAATCCTATAGTTCTTTAGAGCTAGAGGTCGCCTACCTCGTATAGGCTGCGAAGAAGATACGTACTATAGTGCAATTATTAACCCTTCCGCTTATAGTCTTAACCGATAACTTCGCGATTAAGCAGATCGTCGCTAAGAGAACTCTCGATACTTCTAGTATAGACCGAGCTAACCGTCGTTAAGTTATAGCCTTAATTTACCTCTTAGAGTACGATATCGAGGTTTACTACCTTCTTAGTAAGAAGAACTTTATCCCTAACGCCTTTAATTGCTTACTAGCCGAGGAGTCCGACTAGCTGCTTAACTATCGTCGTCCTAATTTTACTATACTTAACGATATACTTATAGCCTCTAAAGCTATTATAGCTCTTAAGAAACGCGAGGAATTTATTATAGCCTATAATAATAACCCTTACTATAAGCGAATACTTTAAATAATCACAGATAGCGAAGACGCTATCGAAAGTCTTTCCGCGCCCTTACAAGGAGCTATAGCCGCAGCTACTAACTCTATAGCACTAATTAAGGTATAGCTTAAACACCGCGGTATACCGTTCTTTATAGTCGATAAACTCTTATACTATAAAGACATTAACGGCTTTATACGACTATATATCCCTAACGCCTTCGTTCTATCTATAATCTCGGTAGCCTATAACGATAAGAATAACTTTAGCGTCGTCCGCATAATTAAAGACTTAGAGATATACTCTGTTCGTAGAGTCACCCGTTAGGGAAAGAAGTATATCGCGGCCTATAAAGCCTATTGCCTTAGCTAAACCGACTGTTAGACCTTTACCGGCAGCTATAAGCCTATCTGCCCCCCGCTAATTCTAATATAGAATATTGCGATAGACTTTATAACCGATATACCGCCCTTACCTTTAGCAAGCTCCTTATAGTAGATCTTAGGCTTTAACCTCTTTAACTAACTTCTTACGGTTACTTACCTTATTAGCAAGAGATATTTACTAATCCTTAGTAACGCTAAGTACGGTATAAAGGATTAAGCGTAGAGCTTAGCCCGTTAATTGCTTTTCTCCGACTAAGGCATACTAAGGACTATTATTAGCGACCGGGATCGTAAGTTTACTTCCGACTTTTAGAAAAGCCTTTAGAGCGCGTTCGGAACGAAAATTATAATAACAACCGTATACTACCTATAGGCTAATAGGCTTGCCGAACGTCGCAACTAGACCGTAGAAACCGCCCTATAGATATTATATATCGAAGTTCTTAGCATCGACTAAAAGATGCTAATCCTAGCTCTATAGTAGAACCTTAATACTGCCTTTAACGCCGGCACTAAGATCTTAGCGCATAAGTTAATCTTCGGCTTTAATATACGAGGACTACTAAAAGCCGTTAATAACGCCGATAGCACTACTTTAGATAACTTACCCTATCTACGGGAAGTTATCCGTAAGTAGGCAAGCCTCGCTATAGACCTCGCTGCTATAAAAACCAAGTAGCACTATAACGTAAAGCATCGACCGGTATCCTTAAAGCCGGCGATAAGGTTTACTTAAAGCTCTATACTAGCTATTATAAGCCTAGCTAGCCGCTAATAAAATAGTTATGCTAATAAGAAGGCCCCTTTATAATTAAGCGTATAGTTAACGACCTTACGGTAAAGCTCGACCTTTTAAGCTAAGTTAGAATCTACCCTATTGTCTTTATCTAGCACCTTAAGCTTACGTATAAAAGGCATTACGTCGAACCCGAGCCTAGGCCCGTAGAAGCCGCCCGTAATATCGAGCACGCGCCTAACGAAAGGGATTAACACTACGAAGTCGAACGTTTAATAGATATCCGCGTCCGCTGCATCGGCCGTTCGAAGTCACCTGTAACTAAATACCTTATGCGTTAGAAAGGATAGGCTACTATATATAACTAATAGGTCCGAGCCGACTAGGTCTCCGCTAAAGCTATTACGGAATTCTAAGGCCGCCCTCTAGTATACGCTACGTAAAGTAAGACTAAGGCCGCTTAGCAGAAGGAACGATTAAAGGATAAACGATTATTAGCAAATATAAGCATAACTTATAAGAATAGGAGGAAGGATTTAAGCGATAGGAGTGTTCCTCCTAATTTCTTAATTATAATTATACTATAACTACTATAGGCAGTAGTGTTTCCTTTTTCGAGCCGGCATTTTAATATATATAAAGCATTCTTTATGCTATATGCCGGGGCTAATGTAATCAGCTATAGATATAATAGTAGGGAGCTATTCCTAGCTCCCGGGGCTTACGCCTACCTAATAGAAGCATCCTTCTTTATAAACATATTCTTACTGCCTAGTGCATTAGAGATCCCCGAAGTGCTAAGGAAGGCGAATAATTATAGAGGTTACTTTAGAGCCGATTACACCCGCTATAGGCTATATATATACGTCTATTAGCCTAAAATAGTAAGGGATATCGTTAACTACGTAGCTAGTTGTTTCCTATACGCAAGCCTAAAGCGCTAGACTAGCCCGTAATAATTATAAGGCCGCTAGAAGTCGTTAGAATAGATTACGTTAGCCCTTTCCTATAGTCGACATTAGGAATAAAGTATATTCTAGTTATCGTAGACTATTTTTCTCGATTTATATAGTTAATAGAGTGCCGTACGACGTAGGCTATAGAGGTATTACGTAAAGTAGAGAGTTAGCTTAATTCTTTAACGATATTACCCTTTGCTTTTTATACGGATCTAGGCTCTTCTTTCCGGTTACGAGAGTTCGGGGAAGTTATAACCCGACGTAAAGTAGATATAATAAGCGCACCCTTATAGTCTTATAGGAGCGTAGGCCTAGTTAAAGTCACTAATAGGATCTAATAAGCAGTTATAGGGCGTATTAAAGCATTATAACTAAAGTAGGATAAGACCTTGCCTTTAGTTATAAAATCTTTTAACTATTATTACATCCGATTATTAAAAGAGTATTGCTATTTATACGGTAAGAAATCTTTATTTATACGGTAAATTAAAGGAAATCTCTACTTTTTCGGCGCGTACCCCTAACGTCTATATCCCGCGACTGAAATAAGGTAGAGGTATATAGCAATTAAGAGGGCCGCGCAAATCGTGAATTTTCTATCCCCGATTCCACACCGCGTATTCGTACGTAAAGTAAAGCCATTATTATAATAGAACAAATTCCCTCTTAACGGCCCGCTAAAGAGCCTTATAGAGACAAAGAGGCCCCCCGTCCGAATGCCTATAAACCCGATGACTACGATAGCCCGCCGATTCTACCCCTACTGCTATTACCGACCTTTAATACCTATAATAAGCTCTACGGCTTCCTTTAGACGTTCTATCGCGAGAACGGCGCCGCTATCGTAAAGATAAATAGCTCTAATAAGCGTACGATTAACGGCTAGCTAGTTCCAACCTACGTTATGTTTATATGCGATCGTAGGCCTCGACGAGCCTCGAAAAGCGCTAGGCTCCGTAAAACCTCTTCTATAAAGCTCGACTATCCCGTTACGATTATAGCCTTAGCAATAAGGCGTTTAGGCTAGAAGTAGACTTATCGCGTTAATTACGATAGTTAGCAGCATAATTATAGGCAGTTAATTAATCCCTCGGCGTATAATATCTATCGTCGATAAACCCTTACGTAGTAAGAGCTTAAGAGTAGGCTATCTAAACTTCGAGCCGTTCCCGCTCGCGAGATCGCATTAATTCTTAAGGAATTAACCGCCGAAGAGTCTTTCTTTCGGCAACGCGATATCTATAACGACCGATAGAAGATTTACGCCGCAGCCTTTAGTAGGAAGACTGCCACCTAAGCCTTTATCGCCTACCTCCGAGACAACGGCCTTAAATATATCGTTAAGCTCGCTAACGCCGAAAGCGAGGCTAACGGCGATAGCGATAGCGACGGCGACGGCGATAACGGCCGGAAGATTAAGGCTATCTTTTAGATATACCCTTAGTGCGAGAAGATATAGAAGCGGTTCCTTAAGGTTCTCGGCCTTAACAATATATATAATACCAACCGCTTTAAGATATTTCTCTTTTAGGCTATTAGAATCACCGATTAGCATTCTATTACTAACTTCGCCTTTAGCCTTATTAATACGCAAAAGGAGGAGGGCTTCTAGTGGCTAGTAGAGCGAATTTACGAGCTACGACTAGAGGTTAGAGCTATAGAGCCGACTATTATTATTATAGATAAGGAAAAGGCCTTTAAAAACGCCCTCTCGAACGTTTTCCCCTCCTCGCAGCAATAGCTTTACGTATAGCATATTAACGCTAATATCTACGCGAGAATAAAGACGCGGTAGAGGGAGCCTAGCTACAACGACGACGACGACGATAACGATAACGATGACGAGGCTAACGAGGCTAACGAAGGCGATCTTAACAGACGAGCTTACGTACAATAAGAGGCAGAAGAGGCAGAAGCGGTAGGGAACGCACCCCCCCCCTCCGGCCGATAAATACACCCGTAAGAGTATGTTCGTAGCTTAGAAACTTATAATCTACGCTTCTACGGAAGAAGAATTTAAGGCTAAATAGAAGACTTTCGATAGGACCTACGGAGAGCTCTAGGCCCGCATTATTAGGTATATCTCGAAGGAATATATGCCTTAGCGGGAGCAATAGGCTGCCTGCTTTATTAGTAGGTATCGCAACTTCGGCTAGAGAGTTAATAGCCCTATAAAGACCGCCTATAAAGACGTTAAATCGTACCTTCTTATAGGTATAGGAGACCTCTTTTACCTCTATACCGCCTTGCTTTAGATAATCGAGAATAAAGAGCGCTACTATAAGTAGGAGGCTAGCCGATAGTAGGGACGGCAGCGGCTCTTATATAGCGGCTAGAAATAGCTTAGCTAGTTAACTAACTAGATTACGTATTAGGCTATTAATATGCTTGCCGTATAGCACCGGCTTGCTTTAGCCGCGATGCCCTTAGAGGAAGGGAAAAAGCCATAGGAGCTAATCCTACTACCGCGTTATATTAGGCGATTTATATAATAGTAGGGGCTTCTTTATGCCTACGTTATTCTTAAGCGACTTAAAGCTAACCCTCCGCTTCCGCTTATTAGGCTTAATATTCTTCCCTAGTGGTGGCTTAAGAAGCCTTTAGTACGATCCCCCCCCCTTGTCTATATAAACGATGCTAATAACGACCTCTAGGACCTCGAGGAGCTACTCCTCCGTATCCTTAACCCCGACGTAGTATAAACGCTTAAGAGCCGGCCTCGCGCTACGAAGAACACTAGTCTTACTATGCCCTCGACCTTATAACACTAAGAGGAAGAGGAAGGCTACGATTAATAGGCACTAGCAGCTTCCTAAGTAGCCTTATAGCCACGTAGACGAGGATAAGGACGAGGGATATAGAGGCGGCTGCCGCGGTTAACTTAGGCTAGTACCCGCCGACTTAACGCAAGCGTACGGCGTATACGTATATAAAACGAGGTCGACGAGATATAGGCATCTTAAGCGTTATAAGGATAGGCGATATAAGGAAGATCGCGTGCACGCGTAAATACACGGGCAAGGGGATCTTAAGGAAGATAGGCTAAGGGAGGAGGAAGAGCTACGCCGGCGCCGTTAGCCTCGCCGTCGCTGTTAGCCTCGCCGTCGCCGTCTATTAAGGAGGTTGTTCTAGCTTCGCAGTTCGGGGCGGACTAATTAACGGGCCGATTATACGTATGTCTCGCGGAAGACTTTAAATATGCGTTATTTAAGCTCTTTTACGCGCGTTGCTATAACTATTAAATTGCGCGCTGCTATAACTATTAAATTAAATTAAGGCTAGGGACGATTTACGCGGCCCTCTTAATTGCTATATACCTAGCGGGACATAAGCGTTAGGGGTACGCGCCGAAAAAGTAAAGACTTTAGGCGTTTACTATACAAATTGAGATTTCTTACGGTATAAATAGCAATACTCTATTAAAATACTCCTAAAGTTAAATGCTCTTTAGGTTAAAAGAAGAGTATTGCTATTCGCAAGACACTAAATATCTAATCGCACGATAACCCCGTTTTTCCCTAGCCTTAATCCCGCTATGCCCCGCCATACGATTTAGCCTATATAGCCTAGCGCCGCGGGGAGTTACTCGAAGTCCCTACGTTAAGCCTTTATACGTGCATCGTCGTAGGGCCTAATCTATAACGCCTCGACTGAGTCGAGGCGGACGCACGAAGAGACATGGCCTATATATATTTTTGCGGGCCGGGTCCTCTTGTACCGTCGCATACCCTTATTGGCGAATTTCCTTACCGCTTTCGCGCCCCGCGTGTTTCTTGCATTCGTCATTCAGCAGCAGCAGCGGCGGCGGCAGCAGCAGCAGCGGCGGCAACAGGCGTGTTTCTTGCACTCGTCATTTAGCGGCAGCAGCAGCAGCGGCAGCAGCAGCGGCGGCAGCAGCGCGAAGACGTATGTAGTAAAGTGCACGTACTGCATTCGCTGGCCGCCTCGACTCAGTCGAGGCGGCCAGCGGCAGAAAAATGCGTTTTGCTTAGCGACTTTCCCTAATGTAGGCATTTACGCGACTATACACGACCCCTACTAGCTCGGTATATTAAGAGTAGGGGTAGATATACAAATATAGAAGGAGGAGCTATAATTCTTTTATTTACACTAAAAATATATGCTAATCGGGGTTCTAATACCCTTCTATTATATGTGTATGTCCGCCTCGACTGAGTCGAGGCGTTGTGGATTAGGCCCGTAATCGTCGCATCGTCGCATCGTCGCATCATCGCATCGTCGCAATCGTCGCAATCGTCGCAATCGTCGCATCGTCGCATCGTCGCATCGTCGCATCGTCGTATCGTCGCAATCGTCGCAATCGTCGCAATCGTCGCATATGTATCGCATCGCGGGCGTAGGAACGTTAGTATGCGATGCCGATAAAAAATTCTTAGTGACTTCGAGTGACTCCCGGCGGCGCTAGGCTACATAGGCCAAATCGTATAGCGGGCTATAGCGGGGTTTAGGCTAGGAAAAAACGGGGTTATCGTGCGATTAGACATTTAGTATCGTGCGAATAGCAATACTCTAAAAGAAAACGCTATTATAGAGGACTAGAATAAGCAGCGAGGCGATAAACGAGCCGCGCTTACGTTGGGAAAATCTATATAGCTATTAGGAAGCAACCTCGCCGACCTAGTAATAGCGCATTTAGCCTAATATGCCTCGCGACGACTAGTCGTAAGAGCTATATTCTACTATAAAGCAGACTAGCAACGGTAGCTTTATTAAGCACGAAAATAACCTAAATTCGAAGTTAGGGATATAATACTTATAGCTTAGGAAGGAAAGCTTTAAAAGCTAACTCTAAAGTAGTAAGGTCCGTTTATAATTTATTAACGAAAAGGCCGAGCGATATATATACTAATATAGCTAGATAGATTATATATTCGGGGGGCCTAAGGGTTAGAATTTTATAAGAATAGCTTTTTAAAAATATATATATAATCGGCACGCTTAGAGGGACTCTTCCCGTAGGTATACCCCTTCCGGCTATTATTAAAAGCGTAGAGAGGAAAGGCGAAGGCATAACGATAATAAGGTTATTATAAGAAAGAAGGGAATAATCAATGCTATTTCATTTGTTTTATTTATTTATATGCCGGTGGTATACTAGTTGCCGGGGAATATATTAGGCTAAGAGCCCCCTTAGAGGCCTCTAAAGGTAAGGCTTTTAGTCCTTAGAATAGCTATATAAAGACCTCGTGGCTTCTCGTTGCGTAGTTATAAGGAAGCTACGTTAATGTTATATTCTATATATTGATTAATTATCTAGAGTTATACGCGCAGAGGGTTTTTAGGGAAAACTCTACGCGTAGGGTGCTAACTAATAGTCTATACTAATAGGATCCTTAATATCCCCTTCCTTAAATAAGCAGTCCGCTGCTTATAAGGCAATTAATATAACCTAATTAGGAAATAACGCATTATCGTATGTAATATAGAATAAATAATAAAAACAATAAAAAACTCCTATACCGCGCGAGCGGCATGCCTTTCTAATAAATTATTTCCTCTTATACTCCTTCCTTAGCTATATACGGCCGGTCTACTCGCTATTGCGAGATACGCGAAGCTGCGTAGGAGCTCGAGGTTGGCTAGCCTATATATTAGGCTCGACTTGCCGGCCGCGGACTTATCAAGCTATAGCCGCTCGAAGGCGCTTGCGGTTACGCTATAGCATTATGCGGCTGCCGTACTATAAGCTGCGCATAGGGTGCCTATTACGACTATAGGTAGGGAAGAGATTTATAACGTTATAACGGCTAGGCAATATATAGCCACCGGGGGATGTTAAAGAGTAGGTATTAGCGGGGTAGGCTACTATAATTGCTTAAGGGCCGTTATAATACGGCTCCTGCTTCTTTATACGTTGCCGTACGCGTAATACCTAATCTCCGGGTGCGTATACGCGAATTAGCCCCTTCCGCTCTTATAAGTAGGAGCGGGTGCGAGCACGAGCTGCCTTAAGGCTTATAACGTATCGTCTCGCAATAAGGGCCTTATGCTATAGCACAAGCTCGTATGCCTAAGCAATATCCTCCTCGACTATAGGGTCGCGTGTATAGGCGGTATACGTAGCCTTATAGTATTATTTAGGCGGCTGCGTCCCGTATAGTAGGAAGAAAGGGCTATACCCGTAGGGACCTTCCTATCGATTGTAGAGGTATATAGCGCAGACGAGTCGCTAGTGTAAGGACGCCTAAGGGTCGTCGAGGCGTAGTCGATAGAAGATCGCCTTAAGGACGCTATTAGCTTACTCTACTTTACTATTGCCTTACGGCCTTATAGGCGTTATAGGCCTAATCTTAGTGCCGTACTAGCGATAGTAATCTTTCGCTTATTGGCTTGTAAAGCAGCTAGCGTTATCGCTAATAATCTCCTTTAAGGGGCTAAAGCGGGCGACGATAGACTATAATAGTAGAAGTATGCCTTCGAAGTCGGTTAAAGGCGTAATAGCCGATACGAGCTAGCTAGTAGCGTATTATATAGCGTTAAGGAGCTGCTAGCCCTTATAGCCCGTATAGTTAATCGCCTAACGCGTTAACGGGGGAACCGGCATTAATAGCATTAGGTTAAGCAGTATTAGGTTAAGCGGCTTTATTAACTAATAGGCCTAATAATAGCGTACGGCTTTATACGCCGCGAGGGGCAATTCGGGATGCTAATAGCGTATAGCTAGGAATCGCATGGTATAGCCTATAGTGCTATAGCCCGAAGTCTTATATACGTTCTTAGCTACTGTTATAAGGGCCTTATATTCCGGCACTATTAATAGGGCAATTGCTCCTGCCCTAGTAGGCGGATCGCCGAGAGGGAGGCGCTCGTTCTGCCTAATACAGTACAGCCTGCCCTTAAGCTTATAGAAGTGCTCGCGAGCCTAATACAGCGTAATGTTAACTAGAAGAGCTTCGCCGGCGGTTAGGAACTCGAAGACGGCTTGTAGGCCGAAGTAAACGTGCGGGCGGTTAACGCTAGAATTGCCGCGATAGCTTCCTCTACTACCTCTACCTTAATCGCCGCCGCGTTAGGCACGGCCGCGGCTAGTGCTAGTATTGCCGCGGTTGCGCTAGCGGCTGCTAAATGCCTTAGCTGCTTCGTACAACTAGTCTTTAAACTTAACGTCGCGGCCCTAAGAGGATGCATCTATAAGGGTCTTTAACTATTGTATGAGATTAAGCCTACGGCCCAATCCGTACAGTCACGTGCGGGGCGGGCATATACCCGCACGTATATATACGCACACACTTAGTCCTTTATAGAAGATTTCTATACCTATACGGAGGGCACCTATGCGATTACTCTACTTACCCTAAAATATTATCTTCTATCGATTTTTTTACGAACCTTACGAAAGGCTAGCCGCTACGATAGTAGCGCTAACGGACCTATAGAAAAGGAAATAGTAGACGCTCTATAGGACGATCTCTAGGCGGAAGTCTAACGGCTTTACGATACGTAGTAGTAAGAGCTATAAGAGAAGGCCTAGCAGCATTAGCTACGGGTAGAGGCCTAACGCGTATAGGCAGCTAAGGAGGCCCGTATTTAGGGCATAATAGAGGGGGTTCGCTAAGGGCGTGCGACGGATAATTCCGCGCGTCCCTAGCGGCCTAGAGTAAGGAGCAGCCGCTAGCGCTATTAGGCCGGCTAGCTAGCGACCCGGTAAGACGGAAGGAATTACTCGCGGTTCTCGGGGGCGCGTCTAGCTCGATAGGAGCTTCGACGTTCTCTCCCCCCTTCGCCTATACGGAACCGACGTCCGCACCCGAGAGGACGGACTTAGAGGCCGCCTTCGGCAAGCGGAAGCCCTTACTATAGCCGGAATAGGACGGTAAGCCCGAATCCTTCTATTTTTTCCTATATCGCCTCTAGAGCAAATTTACAATCGACGAGAAGTAAGGCCTTAATAGCTACCGCGATACCGCTTAGTATTCGCTGCTTTATACGCTGCCGGAGCCTTAAATACGACGGGTCTTAGGGTTTTAGGAGAGTAGCGGCCTTAGTGCCGCCTATAACCCTAAAGCCTTTTTCGACTACCTTATATACGCATTCGGGAACGTATATAAATAAGAGAAGGCGTAGGATAGGCTGCGGACCCTCTTCTAGAAGGACGGCTAGCCGTTTAGGGAATTCCTCCCCGAATTTAAGGAGACTATTACTCGCGCCGCGGGCCGCACTATCTAGGAGGATAGTGCTAAGCTTACGTAGTTATAAGGCTCTATCTCCCTAGCCCTACGCGAGCTGCTTATCCCTATCGAGATGCCCTGCGACTTCCGTAGGTACGTTAGCCGCTTAATAAAGGTCGCGTAGGGGCACGAGTAGACTCCGCGCTTTTAGAAGCTCCGGAAGCGCACCGATAGAGCAGGTACCCCCGGGGCTCTAGCCCCCCTACCGCCGCTAAGGCCCGCTCTAAATACGACGGTAGACCGGGATAGCGACGTTATTATAACGACTACGCGTCTAGCGCGCGGTAAGAAGGAGAAGGCTAAGTCGCCTACGACCGCCGCACCGGCCTTATCGGATAGGAGGGCTCGGTAGGCTATAACTATAAAGCTTTAAAAGCGGCGTAATAACGGGCTTTACTTACGTTACGGCGTGCTTAGCTACCTCGTGGCCGCTTGTCTATATAAGCCGGCCCGGAGGCCGGTACGCGTATAGGCTACCCGCACGCCCGCTCTTAAGTTAGAGGATAACGAGGGGGTTCCCGCTCCGCCCCTAGCGGAGGGAAATATATAGCTCCGGAGCGTAGATAGGCCCCGGAGCCTAACACGCTAGCGCTAGCTAAGAAGGAGTTAACGGACCGTATTAAAGCTAAGCCTACTTTAATACTAGTTGTCGTTAATAAGACTAATCTCCTCTCCGCTTTTATAGACGAGGGATGCTAGTGCTACGCCGCGATTAACGAGGCATTCGCTTAGGATTTACGTTTGCCGGTAAAACGAATACGACTAAGGTAGGTAAAAGGAGCCTCTAGCGTAATAGAGGGCGCGGAGATTAAGGGTATCGCTTAGGTAGCTACGGAGGTCGACGGTTATACGCAGCTGCTCGTCGCGTATATAATCCCTTAGTTAGAGTTCCCTTTAATTTTAGGTAAAGCTTAGCTCCGTTATATAGAGTCTTTCTCCGTGCCGTATAAAAAGAGGCTTTAGTACGGACCTTCGTAACGTTAGGTATAGTATAGGGCCGACGGGGACGAGGATAAAAGCGAGTGCTTTAAGGAGCTACGGGCCGCTTAAGAAGTAATAGCTTCTGTGTTTATTAGTATTATTAAGCGAATGCGTAGACGGTAGGGAGCGGTAGCGGCGTCGGCAGCGGTATACGCCGTAAGCCTAGCGGATATTAAGAAAGCCCTACGGTAGAAGAAGCCGAGGACGGAGCCCGAACTACGGAAGATAGTCCCCGCGTAGTTTTACGACCTCCTTCCGCTCTTTACGAAGAGCGAAGCTAATAAGCTTAACCCGCATAAGCCTAGCATTAACTACGCTATGCTCCTCCGCTAGGACGCTAACGGCAACTATATAGTTCCGCCCTTTAGGCCGCTATATAGTATATCTTAGGACGAGCTTTTAGTCTTAAAAAAGACTTTACGCGACCTGCTTAATAAGGGGTTTATCTAGGCTAGCTCGTCGGAAGCAGCGGCCCCGGTCTTATTCGCACGGAAGCCTAGTAGTAGGTTGCGATTTTACGTCGACTACCGCGCCTTTAACGCAATAACTCGTCCGGATCGGTACCTACTTCCGCTAATTAGGGAGATACTCCGCAATATCGCGAAGGCGAAGTAGTTTAATAAACTAAATATCTATTAGGCGTTCTATAAGGTGCGAATCGTAGAGGGTAATAAGTAAAAGACCGCGTTCCGCACTCGTTATAGCCTCTTCGAGTAGATAGTAACGCTATTTAGGCTAACCGGCGCCCCGGCTACCTTCTAACGCTATATTAATAGCATCCTACGAGAGTTCCTTAATAAGTTCGCCTCCGCTTATACAGATAATATCTTTATCTACTTAAGCGGGAGCTATAAGGACTATATAGCTAAGGTACGGAAGGTGCTTAACCGGCTTACTACGTATAGTCTATATCTCGACCTAGATAAGTGCGAATTTAGCGTTATATAAGTAAAGTACCTTAGGTTTATTATTATCGCGGGCGTCGGCGTATAGGCGGACCCGGCGAAGATTTAAGCTATTCGCGACTAAGCGGCGCTAACATCGCAAAAGGGCGTGCGGAGCTTCCTTAGGTTTATAAACTACTACCGGATATTTATTCGGTAGTTTTCTTATATCGTTACCCCGCTAATTAATCTTATAGGGAAAGGCACCCCGTTTAAGTAAGGTCCTATATAGGCAAAGGCGTTTTAGACGCTTAAGGACCTCTTCTCGTAAGCGCCGGTGTTACTTTAGTAGGATTTCGACTATTGCGCTATTATAGAAGCGGACTATAGCGGTTACGCGCTTAAGGGCACTCTTTCCTAAGAGGTTAACGGCTAGCGCCGCCCTATAGCCTTTTACTCTCGAAAGCTAAGCTCCGCCGAGCGTAACTACGCTATCTACGATAAGGAAATACTCGCGATTATCGACTGCCTAAAGCAATAGCAAGCGGAACTCCGCAGCTATAAGAACTTTAAGATCCTTACGGATTATAGGAATCTTAAGTATTTTATAATACGGTAGCACCTATCGGAGCGGTAGGCATACTAGGCCGAGTACCTCTCCCGGTTCCGGTTTTAGATTAAGTATAGACCTAGCAAAGAGGCTATAGTGCCGGATGCTCTCTCGCGGAAGGATTAAGACCGGCCCTCTAATAACGATTATAAGGCTTAGGATATCTAGATAATCCCAAAGGACGCGCTAAGCACGTATTTTAGCGCTACCCTCGTAGGTACGGAGGACGGCGAGGAGGGCACGGCGCCCGACACCCTAGAGGAGGAGAATATAGCGCCCGGCGCTTTAGACGAGGAGGATCTTACCGTAAAGTCCTCGTCTAATAGCGCGGATATTACGATAATCCTAAAGGACGCGTTAAGCACGTATCTTAGCGCTACCCTCGTAGGTGCGGAGGACGGCGAGGAGGTTATAGCGCCCGATACCCTAGAGGAGGAGAATATAGCGCCCGGCGCCTTAGATAAGGAGGACGCGCCCGACGCCTTAAGCGAGGAGGATATAGCGCCCGACCCTTTAGGCGGGGAGGGCACCGCTATAGTAACGCTCGACGCTTTAAGCGGGAATAGACGTCGTATCTTTAACGATAACGAACTCTAGCGCCTATAGGACCGGCTAGCCGCCTAAGATAGTACGTACGAGAGCGTTCGCCGCTTTATAGAGATAAGCGCCTACACTCTTAACCCTAAGCTTAGACTAAAGGTCTAAGTTACGGATTGCTATATCGACCTTAGGGGCTACCTTCGGTTCCGAGGACGGCTTTAGGTCCCCGGCTCTTTTGTCTTAACGGAGGCCGTAGTATAAGATTCGCCGCCGGAACTTAAGGAGCGGAACGAACTTCGCGGCCGCGTTACGCAGCTAGTATATAACGCCGGCGTCGTCGGCTATCCTAGCCGGGAGGGCATAATCGCAGCGGTTTTACAGGACTTCTATTAGCCGCTTATATAATCGTATATCCGCCGCTTCCTCCGTAACTATAACGTCTATAGCCGCACGAAGATCTAGCGTACGCTAAAGAAAGGGCCGCTTAAGTCTCTATTAATCCTAGACCGTTTTTACGTATATATCTAGATAGACTTTATTATAGACCTCCCCCCTACGGAGAGCGGCAACCGCAACCTTTAGGTTATTAAGGACCGCTTAAGTAAAGAAGTCGTGCTTAAGCTAATGCCTTCTATAGAGGCGGAGGCGTATGCCGAGCGCTCCCTCGTATACTACGCTTAGTACTACTAGTAGCTAGCGTTAATTATAAGCGATAGGGGTTTAAACTAGACGAGCCGCTTTTAGCAGCACTTATATAAGCTACTTTAGATTACCTAGCTGCTTAGCATAGCGTACTACCCCTAGACTAACGGAGGGCCGGAGCGGCTTAACTAGGAAGTCTAGGCTTACCTACGAGGTATAATAGACTGTAACTAGGGGGACTAGGATAAGTAGCTGCCCGTAGCTTAGATAGCGCTAAACGGGAGGGCATATAGCTCGATTAGTATATCCCCTTTCTTCGCCTTATATAGGTATAAGCCGTTATCCCTATTCCCTATCGCCGCGGACGTAGAGACGGAGAAGCATTCGGGAGCCTTACCGGAAGGTAGAGCGACCTTATTCATGCGGAAGCTTTAGATGGTTACCGACCTCTATTAGTCCTCTATAGCTTCGGCCGCGTAGGATTAAGAACGTTATACTAATAAGCGTAAGGACCCTATAGACCGGTTTACGGTAGGCGATAAGGTATAGCTCGACCTCCGGAACTATACCTCCGTACTCTTAAAGAAGAAGCTCGACTAGCTATACGTAAAGTTTATAGTTAAAAAGGTGCTTAGCCCGTAGGTAGTAGAGCTAGATAGGCTACCTAACGGTATTTATAGCAATTTTAACGTAGACCTTTTTCGCCGCGCCGCTATAGACCTTATGCCCGGCTAGGTAACTACGGACCTATAGCCTTTAGCTATCCTAGTCGAGGGGGAGGAGGAGTTTATAGTCGACGAGGTCTTTACCGCTCGCTAAAGATAGGTTAATCGCGGTAAGAGACGTAAAGTCCTTATCTAATAGCGCGGATATTACGACCCGACTTAGTAGCTATTATCCGAGCTCTAAGATACAGCGGCCTTTAACCGCTTTAAAGTATGCTTTAGGCCGGCTAGCGAGGATAGCGATGCGCCGCTAGCTAAGGAGAGTGCGCTACTACGTCGGTCCGTAAGGCCTAAGGCGGTGCGCTTCGATATAACGATTATAGTTATTCCTAAGGCGAGCGCTTATACTACGACGGAGGGAGCCTTTATTTACGCGGACGAGCGCCTTCTAACTAGTTCCGGCGAGCGCGTTTTTTTACCAGCGTCTCTATAGACTCGATATCCTTATCCTCCTCTAAGTAATCGTTTGCCGCGCCCTCTAAGGCGCTTAATCGGCTCTCTAAGCCCGCTAGCTACGCAAAGGCCTACACTAGGGCGCTAGAAGCGTAGGCCGCGATAGGGGGCGCGTTAAGGGTATACGATAGGACGGTAATCGTGGTATCCTTATTCCTTATTAGCATCCTTAAGGGCTAACGAGCGGACGAGGAGGGGGAGTAGGTTTTTACTTAGCGATAAGCCCGGCACGCTTTAATACGCGTATATTGCGGTATATAGTAGCGGCAGCGGTATAGACCTACTTCGCCTTTCCCGCCTCCTTGCCGGCGGAAGCCGCCTTTTAAGCGGCGACCGCCGATAGGAGGATAGACGGCGTAGGCTCGTAAGCGCGTCTTACGCGGGTATAGTAGTAATAACTCCCGCCGGGCCGCCTAGCCTAAAAGGCGTAGGGTAGGTCTTAGGCCGCGCAACGAAAATAAAGTATATCGTAGTCCTCCCCGCGCGTTATAGTACGCTTATGCTATAGCGGATTAGCTTATGCGTAATAATAAAGGCGGGAGGTAAGGCAAAAAAGGCGTATAGAAGGCGGGCATTCCGCCTCTTCCTCGTAGGACGGCGGCGATAGGGTGTTTATAGGCATTCCGTTAATAAGCGCTTTAGTTTCGTTAATAAGCGCCTTAGCGACTAAGGACGCGGCGGTAGGGGCAGGCGTAAGCGGCGACGGCTAAAGCGTATTTATTTCGTTAATAAGCGCGTTTATTTCGTTAATAAGCGCCTTAGTAACTAAGGACGCGGCGGTAGGCGTAAGCGGCGACGGTAAGGGCGTATTAACGAGCGTATCGTCTATAAACGACTCCGCCGTAGCGGAGAAGAGCGGCGATAAAGCAGGCGAAATTAAGGGTAACTAACCGCGGTTAGTACGAGCTATACCGGTCGTATCGTCGGGAGCGGCACGCACTATATTGTTTAAGGCCATTCGGACCGTAGCGCTTAAGGAAGAGAAGGAAGGGAGGGTAGCGATAGAAGCGCGCGAAGAAGAGGGGCGGGGCAACCCAGCACCTCGTATAACGTTATTTTTTCGGGCGGCTAGGTAGGGACCTTATGTAAGGGTCTTTAACTATTGTATAAGATTAAGCCTATAGCCTAATCCGTGCAGTTATATACGGGGCGGGCATATACCCGCACGCATATATACGCACACACTTAGTCCTTTATAGAAGATTTCTATACCTATACGGAGGGCACCTATGCGATTACTCTGCTTACCTTATTATAGCATCGCCCGAGCTATAGGTAGGGGCGGGCGTCGAAAGAAGCCTATAATCTTTAGCCTAGTAGCTAGGCTTACCGCAATTAAAATAGGTATTACCTTAAGACGTAATAGCAAAAGACAATAAGGCGGCATCGTTAGCGGGGTAGACTATAATATCTATAGTTCGAGGGTCGGTAATAACGATGCCGGGCGGTATAGAGAGTATAAAGGCAGATAGCTAGGATAAGCTTAGCTTAACTATTTCTATAGTAGCCGGCTTATTCCCTATAGCCTTATTAACTCGCTAAGTCTAGTAAGGCGAGGCCTTTTGTATGCGAATAGACGTAGAGGGCTTTCTATATATATCTTCTACGGGCTAGAGGGCCTATTCGCTAGCTAATAACACTAAGCGTTTAATTAACGTAGTGCTATAAAGGGTCGCGATGTTAAGGCTTAGTTAAGCCTAAATACGCGGAAGATTATTACGGAGGTGCTAAATTGTGATTTTTCGCCCGCCCGCGCCCCTTTTCTCGATGTTAAGGAGGTTAAAGAACGCATCCTTAATATGCTAGGCGAAGTTAAGAAGGGCTTTGTCCTTAACTAAGGCTAACTATATATAGATAGCTAATAGAGCATTAAGGGCACTATAGGCCCGAAGCACGGTAAAAATACCCTTAAGAAAGAGCAATTAACTAAGGTAACGAACGTTAACCTTAGGCAACGTAGCTAAAGTCTTTAGATAGCTCCTTAACTATATAAGCTAGCTATAGGTTATAGGGGATTTAGCCTACGACGAGGGTAGACTATATTAGCTATAATTTCTATAGCACGGTATAGTCTGCCCGGTAGAGCTTCTACTTAGGCTTTAGGATTACTTTATTCCTATTATTATAAACCTCCTCGTTAACCTCTCGGGCTGCCTTAGCCTATAGCTATACGTTCTTAATAAAGGCCTTTATAAAGACGTTAAAAAAGGGATCGTACCGTACGTATTATAGGCAATCGAAGTTAATATAAAGGCGGTAGCCTCGTTCTTAGTAAGCGTATTAGTCACCGATGCTTTCCTTAACGTATAGGAATACGATAAGCTGCCTTAGCTAAGGCTACTTACGTTGCTATCCCGTCTACTATACCGGCTGCTTACGCTATCGCTAGTGCGCTTATTGCTCCCGACGAAGGGATTATTAGTAACGCTTATCGCTAGTTATAGCAGTAGGCGGTCGAGCAATAGCATCTACCGGAGGGGTAGCAGTTAGCGGAATTATAGTCTATAGCAAAGAGGGCAATAGAGTAGACTTAGTAACTAAAGGAACGGGAATAAAAGCCGATAGGCTATTAAATTAATCAGAGAGTTAAGTAGGGGATGAATAAGGCGGCTGCTAAGTAGCGAGGATATCTAGAATATGCTTAATATCCTTGCCTTAGGCAAAAGTATTATTGCGTTAAGTAAAAGCGTTATTGCGTTAAGCAAAAAGCTTAGCGCGTATACTTTAGTTAAAGTCGCTCTACTTCTATAGATATTAGTTAGTCTATTTACCGAGGTTCGCGATGGTTTTGCCTTTATTAGGCTTTAGGTCTTACTCTTACTCTCGGGAGCTAAGGCCCGCCTTAATAGCCTTACGGGAACGAGTCTTATAAAGCAATTAGCTCCTTGCCTCGTCGTTAGAATAAGGAAAGCCCGGGGGGAATATTCTTGCGATATTCGATATATTAATAGATTCGGTCGGGGTAGGTAGTATTCGTTATAGGTTTTTGCGTTGCGTTCGCTATAGGTTAGTAGGAATCCGATTTCTAAAGAGCTAAGGGTAACTCTTTAAAAATACGTATTTTTAAGGCTTTTAGTCCTTAGAATAGCTATATAAAGACCTCGTGGCTTCGCGTTGCGTAGTTATAAGGAAGCTACGTTAAGGTTATATTCTATATGTTAATTAATTATCTAGAGTTATACACGCAGAGGGTTTTTAAGGAAAACTCTACGCGTAGGGTGCTAACTAATAGTCTATACTAATAGGATCCTTCGATTAATACGTTAATAGATACCTATTATATATGTAAGGGTTCTTAGTCTTATATAACGATATAAGGAAAACCCGTATATACTTAGGCCTCTTTCCCGAAAGCTAGGAAAAGAAAAATCCGCGTAGATAGGCTACCTCGGTTAAGGGCATAGGTAGCAGGGCGGTCAAAAAGGGCAGAAAAAAACCCACTAGATATATGTTTTCCGTAGGGCCTTATAGAGCGATTCGGCATCTATAATCACTTCCTTTTTTAGGCCCTCTTTAAGCCTTGTTTTCTATGTATAGTAGGTCAATAAAAATAACGACGATATATATGTAAAGCTACTACCCTATACTTCTCGTAGAACTATAAAAAACCCTACCTAAACCTAGAACGTGACTTGAAATCTCTAAGATTTTCACTATAGCTATATAGTATTATAAAGTATATAATAATTTTTGAGTTATAATTTATTAAGCTATAGGTGCTTTTTAATTGACTTTTAAATAAATTTTATTTTTATAGGTACTTCTTTTTTAGCAATATTTTATTTTCGTTCTTCCTAGCGTAAAAGAAATAGAGAATTTACGTTTCTATTATTTATACCTTACGATATATATAAAGTTTATTATATAAAAGGGTCTATATATAATTAGAGTTATAGAATTAGGGAGAACTAAAAACGTAAGGGAAATCACGTTTAGTACTTTTCTTTAAGTTTTTACGATTTTATAAACTTTTATAGCTTTTTGAGTATATTAGGTAGAATAATATTGAAAAGAGTATAGGTACGATATCTTTAAAGTGGAATATATAGCGAAGTAACAAATTTATATAAACCTTATTACAAATAAAGAGAAATTATTAAAGAAAGTACGTAAAGTACCTATTTTTAAGAAAAAAAGAGGTACTCGCAATATTAATCTTTAGTTAAGTATAGAGAAGTATAATAGCTAGAAAACGAGTATTAATAGTTAGTTTAATAGTAAAACTATATATAAACCCTTTAGTTTATTTTATAGCATTTTCGCTATTTATAATAAAAGGGTTTCAAAAAGGTGTTAAGTTTTACTCTAATTTAAAAAAACTATTTACTATTTTATTAAATTTAGAGCTGAATTCTATATAAAGAAATAAAATAATAATGACATCTTACTATATATAGTATTAGGTATAGCATACAATATTCATTAAAGCTTTTACTAATAATACTCGAAAAAGAAAAATTAATTCAGTTAAGAGATAAGTACCTATCGGTCACGCTGACTTTCAACTCGTCGTTTTTAAAGTTGGGCCACTGTAACGTCATACAACATCGTGTGCATTTATTACTAGCAGGAACCTCGCCCGGCGCGCGAAGGTATTGTGCAGGCTCTCCATTCCCCTCCTCGTCCCCTCTCACAGGCGAGACGAGCACGACGAACTCACCCTCGAGCGCCGCTCTCCTCCCGCCTCCCCCTTGTGAAGCGGCGCAAGGGGCTCATTTCCATGGATATCATTTCGCTCGCGGCTATCTCGCGCCACGGCCGAGGCGAACTTGTCCCGGTTCACAATGGCCGGCCTCTAACGGCCGACCTGCGTGACGACTCGCCGCCGCCGGCTAACAAATTCGGCTTCTCACCGACCCAGCTGCACACCCTCCTCACCTTTCGCAGCCTCGCCGCTCTCGACGCCTTTGGAGGACTGTCCGGGCTTGCTGCTGGTCTTCGCACCGACGTCGCTGCCGGCCTCGGCGCCGACGAGACTGATCTCGATGGCACAGTCTCCTTCGACGAGGCCGTCGCCGCCGGCCGTAAGAGCCGCACCCCCGTTCCTCAAGCCACCAAACCCTCGTCCCCATCTTCCGCCCCCCGCGCGGTGCGCCGGGCCGACGACCAGTGTCGCTTTGCCGACCGAAAGCGCATATTTGGCACCAACCAGCTACCCCGACGCCGTCACAAATCTTTCGCCAAGCTCATGTGGGTTGCTTTCAACGACAAGCTTCTCATCCTTCTCACCATCACTGCGTCGGTCTCCGTCGCCATTGGCATATACCGGTCCGTTAGCGCCGATTTCGGGACCTCCAACATTGAGTGGGTGGACGGCGTAACCGTCATCATCGCCATCATCACCATTGTCCTCGCCAGCGCCGGCAACGACTGGCAGCAGAACCATAAGTTCGAAAAGCTCAACGAGCGCAAGAAGCAGCGCGAGGTCACTGTTGTGCGTTCCGGCAGGGCCCAGCGAATATGGATGCACGACGTACTTGTCGGGGATGTCATGCACATCGAGGCCGGCGCGGTCCTGGCCGTCGACGGCGTCCTCATCCAAGCCTCCGGGCTGCACATCGACGAGTCGCCCGTGTCGGGCGAGTCGTCCCCCGTCCGCAAGACCGTCCCCGACGACCACAACGCCTCGCATGCCGCCCTCGCCGACCCCTTCATCTTGAGCGGCACCACCGTCACTTGCGGTGTCGGCCGCTATCTCGTCACCTCGGTCGGGGCCAACTCTACCTATGGACGCACTCTCATGTCTCTGCGCGAGGATATCCAGGAGACACCCCTCCAGGCGAAGCTTGGCCGTCTCGGCAAGCAGCTCATCATCTTTGGCGCCGTTGCCGGCGCCATCTTCTTCGTTGTCCTCACCATCCGCTACCTGGTCAACCTTAAGAACATGAACCAAGGGGGCCCGCCTAGAAAGGCTGCCTTGTTCTTCCAAAATGTCATCATCTCCATCACCGTGGTCGTCATCGCCGTCCCCGAGGGTCTAGCCCTCAACGTCACTGTTGCCCTGGCGTTTGCGACCAAGCGGATGCTCAAGGACAACAACCTGGTACGACTTATCCGCTCATGCGAGATAATGGGAAACGTCACATGCGTCTGTTCTGATAAAACAGGCACCCTGACGCAAAACAAGATGACGGTCGTCGCAGGCCGGGTCGGACTCGACAGTATCTTTGACGACATGGAGGCGGTGGCGGATGGTGCCGGCCAGTCTGCACCCAACTCGACGGTTATTCGAAGCGGCACCTCGGCTCAAATCGCCTCGTTGCTGTCGAGCGAGATCAAGAATCTCATCAAGAACAGCATGGCCCTCAACTCTACTGCCTTCGAGAGCGATGAAACGGCCGTGTCGGGATACTTTGGCTCCAGCACCGAGATGGCAC
Organism: Ophiocordyceps sinensis; assembly: GCA_012934285.1. Lineage (NCBI taxonomy): Eukaryota > Fungi > Ascomycota > Sordariomycetes > Hypocreales > Ophiocordycipitaceae > Ophiocordyceps > Ophiocordyceps sinensis. Next base: position 8,460,315 of record JAAVMX010000004.1, on the reverse strand, counting down.
TGCTCAAATTTAGCCGAGACCGCCTCGGATTGGGCCTGCTGAGCGTGGAGCGGGCTAACAACCCGATTGTGACCATGCTCCCCTTCCAATCGTCGCGGAAATGGATGGCTGTTCTCGTCAAGCTGCCCGATGAGAGGTACAGGCTACTCGTCAAGGGAGCAGCCGAGGTCGTGTTTGAGTACTGCGCCTGGGTCATCGACGACCCAACCGACGACCTCACCGCTCGTCGGCTGTCAGAAGAAGACAGGACCGGCGTTCGCCTCACCACTCAGAACTATGCCGACAACATGCTCCGGCCGGTGGCCATTGCGTTCCGGGATTTCGACGCCTCCGAGGTCTTTGAGTTTGAGGACGACGATCCTGCTGCCGTCAATCTGGAATGGCTGGCCTCGGGCTTGGTCTTTATCGGCGTTTTCGGTATTCGGGACCCGCTCCGTCTCGAAGTGGTCGAGTCGGTCCGCAAGTGTCAGGAAGCCGGCGTCTTTGTCCGTATGGTTACGGGCGACAACTTCCTGACAGCCAAGGCCATTGCTACCGAGTGCGGCATCTACACAGCCGGCGGCGTGGCCATGGATGGCCCTACATTCCGGAAACTCTCGCCGTCACAACTCGACGCTGTGATTCCTCGGCTGCAGGTTCTGGCGAGGACCAGCCCGGAGGATAAGCTCCTGCTGGTATCGCACCTCAAGGCGATGAAGGAGACGGTGGCCGTAACCGGTGACGGCACCAACGACGCCCTGGCTCTCAAGGCGGCCGACGTCGGCCTTGCCATGGGCATCCAGGGGACCGAGGTGGCCAAGGAAGCTGCCTCGATTATTCTTCTTGACGACAACTTTGCATCCATTGTCAAGGCGCTGAGCTGGGGTCGCACTGTCAACGACGCTGTCAAGAAGTTCTGCCAGGTAAGTAAGTCATGCCTTTGTATTGATCTCAGCGAGAGGCTGACTCGACGCGGCGTTAGTTTCAATTCACCATCAACATCACGGCGAGTATCCTCACCATCTCGGTTCTAGTCGGCGAGCCCATCTTCACCGTGGTACAGCTACTCTGGATCAACCTCATCATGGACATTTTTGCTTCGCTCGGGCTCGCAACCGATCTCCCGTCGCCCGAATTTCTCAAGCGCAAGCCCGAACCGCGCAACTCGCCTATCATTAGCATCACCATGTGGAAGATGATTCTCGGCCAAGCCGTCTATCAGCTTGCTGTCGTCTTCACCGTCCATTACGCCGGATGGGACATCTTCAATCCCGACACCAAGTTCGAGGCTGAGAAGCTGCAGACTCTTGTATTCAACATCTATGTCTGCATGCAGTTCTTCAATCAACACAACTGCCGCAGGGTAGACAACAAGCTTGACATTTGGTACCAAAGCGTGCTGCGCAATCCCTGGTTCATCGGGGTGCAGCTCCTGACAATGGTGGGCCAGCTTGCCATCATATTCAAGGGAGGCGAGGCCTTTGACACGGTGCCCTTGACAGGGGGGCAATGGGGGTGGAGCTTGCTTTTCGGCCTGCTCACCATACCACTCGGGGCCCTGCTTCGTCAGGTGCCGGATCGCTACGTCTTGGCGCTTTTCCGCTTTCTCGCCCGCGTGATTCTTACCCTGACGAGGCCACCCTTGACCTGCTTCTCGTCTTGTTCCATGTGGCGGCTCCGCAGACGCAACGGAAGACGCCAGGAACTGCACAATGTGTCGCCCCAGACCACTGGAACTCTTGCAAGTCAGGGCCCCAAGATGTCGTCGTCAGTGGCCAGCGAGGGCTGTGACGAGTCGGGCCGAGGTTGGACGGCGCCCAGTCCTGCCATGGAAAGACCTGAAAATGCGCAGAACAAAATTGACTTGCGTGCCATGATTGACGCCGCCAAGATTGGAAGGTCGATTGGTACAGACAAGCTGGAACTGCATCCAGAGACGCTTAAGGATGATCCCATCCTGGGCACGAGGAGCGATGCCTCCCTGCCTCCGAGCCAGGATCCGGCCCTGCAGATGCTCATGCCTAGAAGCCAAGAGGACGAGGGCCGGCCGAGACGGCGAAGAACGCGGGATAGAGCGGCTCGGGAGGAGCCGACCCGCCCGGGGCAACATCCTGGGCAACAGATGAGAAAGGGGCTCTCTCTCGAAGGGTTCCTCAGGTCGAAGAGGAGGTAATGGCTGACCTGCCCATCAATTATACCGATGTTATCCGAACACTTGCCCTCGCCGGGGCAGGGCGTAGTAGGCATCTAAGGCCTATCGGCACGCCAATTAGCACAGGAGGCAAGATAATCTACGTAGAGTAACGAGCCCTGTGGGAATAAGGGATAAAGGATACTCTTAAATGCAGGAAATCAGCTGCATGAATATCACAGCAGAAGAGTGAAGAAAGGAGGTCTAAACTCGTAGACATAAAGATGCATGTAGCTACCTAACTATAGGACTAACGGAGGTATATATAGGTACCGGAGCCTCTTAAACAGGGCCCCTAGCCCGCACTAACCGCAGTTATAATACAACGGAATACCCACCTGCCGTCCTTAGCTAAGGGGGTTATATAACAGGCTCTTTAGGGACGTAATAGCCTATTGCATCCCTATAGTCTAGGCCCGGGTGAATGCCCCGTATAGCCCCTAACGTCGTATAACGTCAATAGATACGTACGACGTCGTTAAGGGCACGTGACCCGCGTGACCCGAGGCTACGTTAGCACCTATAAAGGGCTTAGACAAGACAATAGAACCTAAACCGTATACTATTACACGTGCAATAGGTTCGCTTCCGGCTGCTTACTATAGTAAAGCCCTAGCTTAATGTTAATATTACCGTCTTCCCTATTTGCTTTCTATTAGGAAATCCCCGGTTCTTCCTTAGATTCTACTATAGAATTCCACGGGCTTCTACGGTTATTTACCCCGCACTTCTACGGGCGTATTTACCTACTTTTCTTCGGTTATATTTCACTAAGATTTTACGGTGATTTTACGGTTATTTATACGGTCTTTACCTATAAAATCTCTTCCCTTCTATAGTCTTCTACCGTAGAATTCTAATTCCCTTCTACGGCTTCTACTATAGAATTCCTTTATATAGTTACGGCTTCTACCGTAGAATTTACTAGTCTTTTATTAAACTGCCTTTTATTTACTAACTATATAACTTATTTATCGTACGGCACGATCTATTGCTTTTCCTACCGATCCTTCCGTCCGATTATTTACGTTACCTATTTTTCCTTAGGTCTACGCGGCTGATTTCGTCCGAGGACTTTTCCTATATATAGAGACTAGTTAGCCTCCCTACTAGATAAGATAAGAGCTATTATTCTTAGTGTTTTACATCCTTTTGCAGCTTCTAATCCCTCTATATAGGCTGTTTAAGCCTTAGAGCCTCTCTTCCCTTTTTAATTACTATTACCTAAATGTCGAGAACCCGACTGCCTAGCGTTCGATAGTTATAAGCCCGGCCGAACTTCTCTACGTATAGAGAGTTCTAACGGCTTGTATTTTCAGCCTGCTAACGCTACGACTTACGGTAGTAAAGCCTTTGCCTTTACATCTAGCGAATCGACTCCTAAAGGACTAGTATAATTTTTTAAAAAGCGTTATTTAATCTAGCGAATCGACTTACGGAGGACTAGTTAGTACGTTTACCCTATTCTATTAGTGTTTTCCCGCACTTAGTTTAGTTTTTACGGTTTATTTATATATATTATATATCTAACTACCCTTTTCCGGTGATTATACTATACTTTTACCTACGTTACCGTATCTATTATAGCCGACATTACTTTAAAGACTATTTTAAATAGACTAGCGGACTAAGACCGATAGATCTTAACGATCTAGAAATACGCACTCGCCTAGGGGATTTAGGAGAAAATCGACCCTTCTATTACGCTTAAACTTTAGAAACCCTTATTGCCTCTTCCCGTAGAACCAATAGCTAGAATAGTTAACGCGACCGTTGCTAACATTACTAGTTTATCTATAGAAGAACTTAAGAGGTTTAAGTTTCTCTTTTCCCGGTATCGCACGTTGCTTTAAGCCTATAAGGACTAATAGAAATCTCTTACGTTAATCTAGCAGTTTATCGTTTAAAACATCGGGAACTACTACTTAACTATTGCCGACGAACATAAGGTTTCTAAGGAATTAGCTTTACTATAGCGGCGTATAAAGCCGACTTCGTAGACGTAATAGAAGACTATTCTTACGTAGTTCTATACTATTTTAAAAGCACCGGACCGGACGGATATCACGATATAGATTTCCAACTAGCAGAAGGTCCTTACCGACGCCTAGCGAATTAAGTTGCTAGAATCGGAAGGTCTCTAGGCTATATAGCTTTTTCTTAAGGCTATTTAGCCTATTTCTAGCCCTTTTACGGAATACTAGATAAATAAGATAGAGGATAATGCCCGCCTAAATAAGCTAGGTTAAGAGCGGTCCTTCCCCGACGGATTTAAGATATCCGAACTTTTCGAGCGCTCGTAGGCCTTAAAGGCTGCGACTAAAGCGCTAAAGACTAACGCTTTTGCGAAGTTCTAAGGCTAGGGAATAAAGTCCCTAGCCGCGGAATCTACTAATAAATCGGCAACCACTTTAGCAGCTGCGTCCTTAGATAAAGACAAGGATAAAGGCAAGAAAAAGGATAGTCCGCCGTGTATTTGCGGAGAACGATACTATTTCCGATAGTATTATTACTTTAACCCTTCCGTTCGACTTCTATTATAGAAACCCGATAAAGACGTCTAAAAGATAATAGACGACTACCTTAAGGTTCCGGCCAATAAGGCTAAAGTTAACGTAGTACTTCTTTGCGACGAAGAGTAGCGGAAGAACAATTAGACTAAGATAAAGACAGTATAAGCTACGGCTGCCGCTAACGTTCTTACGACCTTTTTACTACTAGTTGTTCTATAGACTACTATAGAATACCCGTTAAGGGATTCTTTTATTATAGATTTAGGGTCTAATAGATATATTTGCAATAATAGGGAGCGTTTCTATTACTTCTAGCCTTCTTCTAAGTACGCACTCGTAGGAAGTAGAAGCACTCTAATTCTCGGGATAGGCACGGTATTTAAACGCATTTCGACGGGCACTTTTTAGCTTAGTTAAGTGGCATATATCCTATCCTTTTATACGTCCCTTTATTTACTTCGTCTTCTTTATAAGGCGAATCTTTCGTAGAACCCGTAGACTAAACAGATCTCTTCTTTAATACGCACTATTTATATAACGGAGCTAATTTACAACTAGTATATCATCGAGTATAACCTATTAACGTCTTCTACTACGCTTTTAATAATTCTAACTATTGCTTCCGTTCCTTCTATAGATTCTACCGTAGAAACCCCGGTCGTAGTACCTTTTTCGGCTATTATACCGGAGCCTATACTAATAAGTGTAGAGGAACTTTCTCTTTAGCACTAACGGCTTAGACATCCGAATAATAAAGCGCTTTCGAAAGCCCTCGGAATACTACAGTCGGTGACCTTCGATAAGATAATCCCCTATAAGTCCTATAAACTTACGTAGGCTAAACGAATTATCAACCGTAAGCCGCCGCTTTCTAAGGCGACGTTTCCCTTTTCTAAGGTATTTTACGATGTCTTTTCTATGCATAAAAGTTATAATAATAAGAACGTTGCATTTCTTATTAAGGATAACTATACGAAGCTTATTTTCCTATATACGCTTCTAGACGCCTCTATAGACGAGCTAATTTTATGCTTTAAGAGCCTAGGTCGGTATATTTCCCGATAGTTCTTACTTTCTATCGGTATAATCTATCGAGACAACGACTAAGCCCTTCGACACGATTTTTAGGACTTTATTAACTAGCAAGGCATTTATAATAAGCCTACTGCTCCCTACACACCCGCTTAAAACGGCGCTGCCGAACGAGCTAGGGGGGTAGTATCTACGAAAGCTCGATCTATAAGGATTAAAGCAAATTTGCCCGAGCATTTATAGACAGAAACGTAGAAAACTACGGTGTATTTTTACAATCGGATTCTAGCCCGACAGGCAGCTTCCTCTACGTTATTTCTATCAAAGTGGATTTCCCCGATAGAGATCCTTTACGACTAATTAAGGGATTACGACCGGAATATACCGGCATTTCTCCTTCCCTAACTAGCACGATTTAATTATCTTCGAGCTTTTAGCTATAAAGCCTACCTACTAACCACTAAGGCCCTAACTAACACATAGAAACGCGATCTTAAGTAAGAACCTTACGTAGAGGTTAGTTACTTAGTCGGGTATAATTCTATTAATATTTTTCGTGTATAGATCCTATAGAGACAGGAGGTTCGTCGAGTTCGTAATATAACGTTTAATAAGACCTAGTTTTTCACCGCGTCTAAGGCATCCGAACCACTAATGCAAGTATTATTACCGGCATTTCTACTATATATTGCATAGGAAGAAGAGCAGGATAAGGCAGAATTCTAGTTAACGCTAATAGTACTCCTTAAGAAGAGTCTAGCAGTCGTTCTAGCCGATGGAAATCCTTAGCTCCCTACTCCTAACTAAACCCTAAAACCGCCGGAGGACGTTTTTAAGAATGCACGGGATTTCTAACCCGACATTTCTATACTTTTACCTACTATAACTATAGAATAAGCAGACCGTCTTAAGGTGCAGTTGCCTTAAGCCACTTCTCGGTCTATAGATTACGATAATACTATTCCTATAGATAGTCTACGGACAACGAGGTTTATAAGGGATTTACGCCCTACTCGTTCGAACCGTTTTTCGGGTCGATATCCCGCTTTCGCCTACGTTAGGCATTTACCGGCTAATAGCAGCGCTTTTACGGCTGCATTCGCTACTTCTCTTAAACCTAGGAAGATATATAAACGGGATTTACCCGCGCTTTTAAGGTTTTAGTCTAATCTCGAGACGCATCCGTATAGACCTAAGTTTAAAGCCGCTAGAGGGGTTAAATAGGACTCCTTAAAACAGCAGAAGACCTTCTTTCCTTCGCCTACCCTAAGAGCGAACGCGCTAGTGCGTCCTCTTTTATTAATATAGGCATTCGATTATAAGTTTAATAAGCACGGCTACCTTAGGAAGTTTAAGTCTCGCCTTTATATACGAGGAGATCTTTAGCTATTTAGCGGAAAGGAAACTTACGCCGCGACGCTTATAGCGCGAAATTTTCGCATTATAATTGCTATTACCGCTAAATTTAGCATAGAAACCCGCTTACTTAACGTAGTTAACGCCTTTACGAATGCCGATCTAGATAAAGAAGTATATATCTATTTCCTAGACGGATTTAAGATATTTGGTTTTATAATTCGGTTAATAAAGTCTTTATATAGACTTTGCCGTTCGCCGCTTCTTTAGCAATAGGAACTATCTAGGTCTCTTACCGAGCTTAGCCTTTAGAAAAGTGCGGAGGATCCTTGCATTTTTATATCTACTATAAGTAGCATTATTACTTTCTTCTTTATAGATAATATTATTATCCTTTTCTATAAGGAGCACCGTAGGGCTATTAATGATTTTATTCGTCGCTTTAAGCAAAAGTATATAGTTACTAACCGCGGAGAGCTTACCTATTTCCTTAGGATAAGGATTATCCGAGACAGTAAGTAGCGAAAGCTATAGTTATGCTAAGACGTTTACCTAGATAAGATTGCTTCTAAGTTTAGTTTAATCCCTACTTCTATAGTTCTACGGCCTATTTCGACCTTTTGCCTATTCCTACTTCCCGAGAAGCTAGAGAAACACCAAGGATAGGCTACGGATAACTAAATCTATTACTTTTAGTCTTTAGTCGGTTCCTATAATTACGCGACTATTTCTACCCGTCTCGACGCCGTAAAATCGTCGAATTCGTTAGCGGAGCATATATAAAACCCGTCTACGCTCTATATTAAGCTCGCAGAAAGCTTAGTAACTTACTTATACGAATCGCGTTTCCTTACGATTAAGTTTTCGGATATAGACGAGTAAGAACTCGTTATAGCTTCTAATGCCGCTTACGCCGACGACCCGGATACTTATTATTCTTCTAAAGGCTATTTTATTAGCCTATTTAACGGTCTAATTGCATAGAATGCCCGGAAACAATCTACGGTTATTACTTCCTCTACTAAGGCCGAACTTCTTATAGTCTCTTCTACCGCGAAAGAGCTAATTTCTATTCTTCGTTTATTTAACGATATTTCCCTATAGTTAGATATACCTATTCCTACTATTTAGTATAATAACACCTAGACAATCCGCTTAGTTTCCGCCGAGATTCTAAAGATTTAGACCGCCTTAAAGCATATTAAAATTTACAACTGCTAGGCCCGATAGGAATTCTTACGCAATACGTTTAATATTAAATATATCCCTTCTAACTAAATAGTTACGGATAGATTAACTAAATTGCTTCTATAATAACGTTTCTAAACGTTCCTTCGCTAGCTTCGACTTACGGATATTTCTTCTAGGATCTAAGAAGAAGTCGATAATAATTCTAACTAGCCGAAAGTTATTCCCTTCTAGCTAGGGGGGTATATTAATATTACCGTCTTCCCTATTTGCTTTCCTACGGGAAATCCCCGGTTCTTCCCTAGATTCTACTATAGAATTCTACGGGCTTCTACAAGCATTACCCCGTACTTCTATAGGCGCATTTACCTACTTTTCTTCGGCTATATTTCACTATGATTTTACGGTGATTTTACGGTTATTTACACGGACTTTACCCGTAAAATCTCTTCCCTTCTACGGTCTTCTACCGTAGAATTCTAATTCTCTTCTACGGCTTCTACCGTAGAATTCACCGTAGAATTCACTAGTCTTCTACTAAGCTGCTTATTTATTTACTAACTATATGACTTATTTATCGTACGGTATAATCTATTGCTTTTCTTACCGATCCTTCCGTCCGATCATTTACGTCACCTGTTTTTCCTTAGGGCTACGCGGCTGATTTCGTCCGAGGATTTTTCCTATATATAGAGACTAGTTAGCCTCCCTACTAGACAAGACAAGAGCTATCATTCTTAGTGTTTTACATCCTTTTGCAGCTTCTAATCCCTTTATGCAGACTGTTTAAGCCTTGGAGCCTCTCTTCCTTTTTTGATTGCTATCACCTAAATGTCGAGAACCCGACTGCCTAGCGTTCGATAGTTTCGATAACTATTTTCTTTAAGTAGTTATAATAGGCTAAGACTAAGGTAGTAGTAAAAGCAAGCTTAAGGGCTTTAAATACGGCAGCTTATTTAAGTCCTTAAGACTAACGGGAATCTTTTCGAAGTAGCGTAATTATCAGGGAGATAATACTAAAGTATCCTTTAATAAAACGGTAGTAGAAGTTTATAAACCTAAGAAATTGCTAGAGTTCTTTTACCAAGGTTAGTGTCGGACTAATCTAGTTATATAAGGGAGAAAAGGGTTATAAGTTATAACCCTTATTAAGGCCCCGATGACAGCGTTATCGGGAGCGTTACGTGCCCCGACTAGGCTCCCTTTAGAGCCTAGGACAGGCTCGGTTAGGACATATAAAGGGGCCCCCTTTCCTCTCCTCTTCGCCTTAGCTAGATAACCTATATAGACTAATCCAGCCAGTTTGCAACCCCTTTGTTTGTTTGACTAACTAACACTAATTAGTGATTAAACGATTAATTATAGATTGGCAAGGTTAAAGAGGCAAGGACCCTCGTCACGATATAAGACCGTTGCCTTTAGTAGTACTATCCCGCCTGCGTTAGAACGAGGATCCTTCGTGCTAAGAATAAGGCATCTCTATACTAGATTACCGGTCGAGATACCTTCTAAGCTGCTCGGTCGAAGTCGCTGCTTTCGTAGACTATAGCGACCTTAATCGATAGTGCGTCTATAACGCGACGAGCCCGCTGCCCGCTCCCGGCAAGCATCGACCTTTTAACGTTGCTAAAGGAATCCACTTAGATCACCGACTAAATCCCTTCTTTAACGACCTAATCGACAACCGTTGCCCTAAAGAACAAGCATTATAGGACCCCCTTTAACGTTGCTGCTTTCGCAGACTATAGCGACCTAATCGGCGACCCGCTGCTTGTTTCGATAAACATACATCGCGAAGACCCTCGCGATCCCCTATAAACCCTAGTCATCTACGATAACACCGACGGACCCGACTTCTACCGCCGCCGCCGCCGCCGCCGCCGCCGCCCTAGCGGCAACCACCCTAACGGCAGACACCCTAACGACAGACAACACCGTCACCCCACGAGCTCTTCCGATAGCTCCTACGAATCCGGCTCCGGCTCCCTAGCCGGCAGCTCCTATAAGCCCGGCTCCCTAGCCGGAAGACCCTACGAGTCCGACTTCACAGCCGAAAGCTCCCCTACCAGCAGCTCCTACGAACCTAAAACATACTAAGTGGTTGAATAGCATCCCCATCCACGAGTTATTGTATAACTAGGTCAACCTTAACCTTAACCTCGGGAATGCATACGTTAGCCCCGACGAATAATATTATATTATAATAACTTCCTACGTCGTATTCTTCTTTATAGACAGAAGGATAAGCCTATACGATACGATTAACGACTTTTAGGACTGCTTTAGAACATAGACTAAAGCTATATAGGATAAGGTCTAACGGGACTATAAAAGGGCATTGCGAACGTTCTTATAAAGGCGCGGGATCTATATAGGCCGAAAAGACTAGCTAATTAGCCCTTAATTCGTAATGCTCTAGGCCACTAGTAAGCCCCTACTATAGCCTTAAGAAGAATTCCTTAAGATAGACTTCGATATTAGAACGGAGGCCTACGCAGAAAGGAATAAGCTACGGTTCTAGCTCGGCTTGCCGCCGTATAAAGCTCCTACGCCTGCGCCCGTTATCGCAAGCACGCCCGTTCCGACAACTGCTCCGCCGACTGTTTAAAGTCCGCTAGTTGATTTAGCTTCGGCAACCTCGCCGTCCTTAACCTCGCCGACACCCTTATCGTCACCCCTAAGCCGGCACGACCCCGAAAAGACCCCTAACTCCCGCCGGCACGACTTAGTTTCCTATAGAAAAGACCCCGTGGCTGCCCCTAGCTTCTAGAGGCATAGCCCCGGTGCCGGCCCTACAATAATAACAATAGCCATAACTTCGCCTTTAAACAAAAGTCAGGCAGTTATTCCCGTTGTTTTAAGCCGGCCCCTTGCTCTAAGCCGGCTCCCCTTTCGAAGCCGACTCCCCGTTCCGAGCCGGCTCTCCTATTCGCCCGCTCTAAGCAGCAGCTCTTCGGACTGCTCTTTCGACCCTTAAAGCAGCTCACCAAGCTGCTCTCCCATTAGCTCTCGCAGCAGCTCGTTAAGCAGCTCGGAACCCACGAAGCTACCGCATACACAGCAGCTTCCTTAACACCGCGGACGGCATACCCTAAAGCTAAGCAAATGCCGCCGCTGCTAATCACCCTTCGAGTCTCGCAGCGCACTCTTTCGCCACCTTAGCGAAGGATGTCACTACACAAAACGCGTATAGACTTCCTTCTAGACCGTTATGCCCTAAGCCCGGCATACACTATAGTAGACCCCCCTGCCCTAAAGGCATCTACTAAAGCAGGCCAATTGCTAGCACTGTTTTTCCTACTTTAACTCCCGAGGCATACTTTTTCGTCACCTCGCTAAAGGATGTCGCTACTAAAAGCCCTTATAAGCTTCCCCTTAGCTTATTAAATAGTAGGGCAAAAGACACTCTCCCCTATAGTAGGGCAAAAGACACTCTCCCCCACGGCCCTAGCTTACCACCTAGCCGCTCTTTCGTTACCGTAGAGCAGGAGACCACCACTAGAAGCCCGCCTAGGCTTCCTCCCTGCCAGTCACCCGGCAGGCTCTTTCGTCCCGGCAGGCACCTTCGTCCTAGCAATCACCGTCCTCGCCTCCTCTATACATTGTTCTTCCGAGGTTCGGCAACGCGCCTATCGCACCACACGGCTAGCTTAAAATAGCGCCGCAATAGCAGCTACCCTCGCGAGCTTCCGCAACGTTAGCATCGCGAGCCTAGCAGAAGAAAAGCTCTCGAGGGATTCCCCTGCCTGTTGCCCCTTCCCTGCCTAGTGCCCCTTCCGGCCCCTCTGGCCCTCTGCTTGGCTACCCCTTTAGCCCTCTGCTTAGCCGTTCCTTTGTGTATTCTTGTTGCTCGTCACTTCGCCTATCTCCCTAATGCCCTATTCCTTCGCGTGTTTATTGCCCGTTTTAACGAGTGGAATTTCCGCGTATTATTCTTTGCTATTTCTGCAATTTGTTCGCCCTTTTCCACGCGTTGTTCGCCTTTTTCCCGGCGTTATTCCCCTTTTCCCGCTTTATTATATTATCTTATTCGTTATTCGCAGCTTCTGCTAATTGCTTATTATTTCCGGTCGATTATTTCCTTGCTATTTCCCGCCCGCTAATTGCAATTTATACTTATTATTTATATTTATTAGGCAATTTCGAGCTTAATGCGTCTTTTCGTTGTTTCTTTAATTAAGGCCCTATAAAGACTTAATTAAGGTCTGTTCCTGCTCGAACAGACGCTTTGTTCCGCCCTAAACGCCCCGAGGATACCCTCGAATCGGCTCTTCCGAACGCTCTTTCCCTACTTATTCGTTGCGTTCGCTATGTTCGTTGCGTTCGCTATGTTCGTTGCGTTCGATTAGGCGATTAGTCCGTTGGTATAGTGTTTGCAGCCTCTAAAGAAGAACTACTAGTGTCGGACTAATCTAGTCACATAAGGGAGAAAATAGTTATAAGTTATCACCCCTATTAAGGCCCCGATGATAGCGTTATCGGGAGCGTTACGTGCCCCGACTAGGCTCCCTTTAGAGCCTAGGATAGGCTCGGTTAGGACACATAAAGGGGCCCCCTTTCCTCTCCTCTTCGCCTTAGCTAGATAACCTATATAGACTAATCTAGCCAGTTTATAACCCCTTTGTTTGTTTAACTAACCAACAGTTAGGGCGATTTAAGCTGTAATTATATATACCTTCTTAAGGTCTATGCTTATACTAAATATCGGAATAATTAGTCTAAGGTACTTAGTCTTTATCGTATAAAACTCTAACTTTCCGATATCGATTTAAAGCCCTACGTTGCCTAAGCTTTAGATAACTATTCGCACGTAGTTCTTATATTTTGCCTTAGTCTTTAAAAAGACTAGGACGTCGTCGAGATATACTATCTAGAAATTATTAAGGGTATTATAAAGCACGTTATAAATATAGTTTTAGAAGGTCGACGGTATATTATAAAGGCCGAAGAGGGTAACTAGTATCTTAAAAAGGCCGAAACGTATAATAAACGCCGTAAGCTACTTATAACCCTCGGCGATTGACTTACGGTTTAACGCGGCAATTACGTCTAGCTTTATATAAAACTTAGCGTTATAAAGAGAATCTAGCGTTTCGCGGATTAGAGGTAAAGGATATCGATTCTTAACCGTAACCTAATTTAAACCTCGGTAGTTATAATAGATATAGATACTACCGCCCGGCTTATAAGCGAGGATTAATAATACCGCGGCTAAAAAAGAAGACTCTTAAATAAAGCCTTTATTAAGTATATTATTAATCTACTTCTTAATATAGCGGAGTTCCGTAGGTAATATAGGCCGATTCCTATAGAACTATAAGGGTCTTCGACTATTAGTGAGATTAGGTCTACGACTTAATCCGCATTCTTATATGCGAGCGGGGAAGAGGCACGTGCGGGCGGGGAAAGGGGCTCGTGCGAATAGGGGGAAGGGGCTCGTGCGGATAGGGGTAAGGGGCACGTGCGGACAAAGGGGTACGTGCGTAGAGCTATATATCCGTATGCATAGGTGCGCTTACACTTAGTTCTTTATAGATGATTTCTACACCTATATAGAGGGCACTTATATTATTACTTTCCCTACCCTATTATAGTATTATCTATCTCTCTTTTTCACGGACTTATTTAATACGATAACGTCCCGCTATAATAGCGGCACGTATTAATTAGAACGATAGGCCGCTATAATAAAAGCGGTATGCGTAGCAATACTAGCTGCTATTATAGACTTACTAGACAACGATATAGAGGACGTCTTCGAGCAACGGGCCGAAGGGTCCTAGCAGCTATAGCTGCGATAAGAAGCGCTAAATAAGCGGGCCTTCGCAAAAGCCCGCCTTTAATAGGAAATAATAGAAGCCCGTTTAGGCAAGGCGACGGCGGATGCCGCACCTTCTATAGCGGAAGAGGAGCGCCTTCTAGTGCTACTATAGAAGTTAGCCGTTAATCCGGTTAAACAAAGGGGGTTACTAAAAGTCCTTAGTGTTAAAATAGGATCTATAGCGCTTACCTCTACGGATACGCTACTCGCGCTTACGGCTACGTCGACGAACTCTCCCGCGGCTAAGGACACTAGCATAGCTAACCCGAGGACGGCCCTTAAACCCGCCTTCGGCAAAAAGAAGCCGCTACCGTAGCCTACATAAGATAGTAAGCTAGAGTCTTTTTACTTCTTCCTATATCGCCTCCGCAGTAAGTTTACCGTTAATAAGAAGTAAGGCTTTAACGGTTGCCGCGATACCGCTTAGTATTCGCTGCTCTATACGCTGCCTAAGCCTTAAATACGGCGGATTTCTAGGTTTTAGGAGAGTGGCGGGCCTAGTAGCGCTTACGACCCCTATGCCTTCTTTAACTACCTTATCTACGCGTTCGGCAACGTGTAGGAGTAGGAGAAAGCGTAAGATAGGTTGCGGATCCTCTTTTAGAAAGACGGCTAAACGTTTAAGGACTTCCTTCCCGACTTTAAGGAGACTATCACTATGCCGCCGGAAATAGCGTTTAGGGAGATAGCGCTAAGCTTATATAGCTGCGAAATTCGATTACTCTATAACTACGGGAAATGCTTATCTTAATCGAGATGCCTACTAACTTCCGGGAGTACGTAGGTCGCTTTACGAAGGTGGCTTAGAACTATAAGCAAAGCCCTAGCTTCTAGAAGTTACGAAAGCGCGCTAGCACGAACGGCGTTGGCAACGGGAACGGAGGAGCTACTAGGAACGCTATAACGCTCCCGCCGCTTAGATCCGCGCCCGATACTATAGTAGACTACGAGGGTAACGTTATAATATCTACTACGCGGCCCGCTTATAGAAGAGCGAGGACACTATCCGCCGCCTTATGCAGCGCGCCCTCCTCTTCTATATAGTAAGCTAAGTAAGTATCGAAGGCGGAGCTTTAGAAGCGGAGAGAGTAGGGGCTTTACGTACGCTATAGCGCGGATAGACATTTTGCTACGGACTGCCTATATCGTCCCGCTCGCCCTACGAAGCGAGCCGAACGGCCTATAGCAATTCGCGCTACCCGACCTTCTCTTAAGTCTAATGTTAAGGAGGATAAGAATATCCCCGCCGCTACTAGTGCGGAGGGAAACGTATAGCTCCGGAGCATAGACGGGCCCTAGAGCCTAATTCGCTAGCACTAGAGAAAAAAGAGTTAACTAACTATATTAAGACTTCTCTTATCTTAATACCTATTGTTATTAACCGTATAAACCTTATCTTTACTTTTATAGACGAGGGTTGCTAGTGCTATGCCGCTATCGATAAGGCATTCGTACGAGAACTACGTTTGCTAGTTAAAGATATAGGAACTTAGTACGTATAAGGAGCCTCGAGCGTAATAAAGGAGGCGAAGATTAAAGGTATCGCATAGATAGCTACGGAGATTAATAAGCACGAGCAATTGCTTATAGCATACGTTATCCCTTAGCTAGAATTTAACCTAATCCTTAGAAAGACTTAGCTTCTTTATATAGATTCTTACTCTATGCCGCACTAAGGGAGGCTTTAGTATAGGAATTCGCAGCGTTAGCTATAGTATATTAATAAGAACGAGCCTAAGGACACTAAGTATACTATAGAGCTTCGAGAGGCTAAAGAAGTTATAGCTTTAGTGTTTATCGGCATAATTAACCGAATCCGTAGACGATACGGCTCGGAAGCTACTACGGCTGCTATTTACGTAGTTAGCCTTATAGATATTAAAAAAGCCTTACGACTAAAGAAGCCGAAGACGGAAGCCGAATTGTGTTAAATAATCCCTACGTAGTTCTATAACCTACTGCCGCTCTTTCGGAAAAGCGAGGCCGATAAATTAAACCTATATAAGCCCGGGATTAACTACGTAATACTACTTCGCAAAGATTCCCGCGGATAAGACATAGTTCCGCCCTTCGGGCCGCTATACGCAATGTCTCGAGACGAGTTGCTTATATTAAAGAAAACACTACGCGGCCTTTTAGATAAAGGGTTTATTTAGGCTAGCTCTTCTAAGGCCGCCGCTTTAGTGCTATTCGCGCGGAAACCCGGAGGAGGACTACGTTTCTACGTAAGCTACCGAGCACTTAACGCAATAATACGACCGGACCGCTACCCGCTTCCGCTTATTAAAGAGATACTCCGCAATATCGCTAAAGCGAAGTAGTTTATTAAGTTAGATATCTATTAGGCGTTCTATAAGGTGCGAATTACAGAAGGTAATAAGTAAAAGACCGCGTTCCGCACTCGCTATAGGCTTTTCGAATAGATAGTAATACCGTTTAGGCTTATAAGGGCTCCTAGCACCTTCTAACGGTATATTAATAGTATCTTTTACGAATTTCTAAACGAGTTCGCTTCCGCTTATATTAATAATATTCTTATCTATATAAGCGGTAGCCTAAAGGATTATATAGATAAAGTGCGAAAGGTGCCAGACCGGCTCTCCGAGCATAAGCTATACCTCGACCTTAATAAATGCGAATTTAGCGTCCGCCGACTTTAATACCTTAGGTTTATTATTATCGCAGGCGTTAGTATATAAGCGGACCTTATAAAGATTTAGGCTATTTAAGACTAAATAGCCTTAAATTCGTAGAAGGGTATATAGAGTTTCTTAGGATTTATAAACTACTACCGGATTTTTATTCGTTTATTTTCTCGTATCGTCGGTCCGCTTATAGCCCTTACCGGTAAAGGGGTAGCCTTTTATTAAAGCGCCGTATAGGCAAAGGCGTTTTAGACGTTAAAAGACCTATTTTCGTAAGCCCTAGTGCTGCTATAGTAGGACTTTAATTATCCCGTAATACTTAAGGCGGACTATAGTAGATTCGCACTTAAAGGCACGCTTTCGTAAGAGGTAGACGGCTAACGCCGCCCTATAGCTTTTTACTCCTATAAGCTTACCTCCGCCGAACGGAACTATACTATCTACGATAAGGAAATACTCGCGATAATTAGCTATTTAAAGCAATAGTAAGCGGAGCTCTATAGCTATAAGAACTTTAAGATCCTTATAGACTATCGTAACCTTAAGTATTTTATAACTTAACGTTATCTCTTTAAGCGATAGGCCCGCTAAGCGGAATACCTTTCGTAGTCCTATTTCCGGATTAAGTATCGACTTAGAAAAGAGGCTATAGTGCCGGACGCTCTATCCCGGAGAGATTAAGATCGGCCTTTTAACGAAGATTATAATACCTAGGAGCTTTAAATACTCCCGGAGGAGGCGCTACGTATATATCTTAAAGCAATACTTATCGGTACGGACGGCGTAGTCTTAGTTAATAGTAAGGGCGATAAGGACGAAGATAATAGCGAGGAGGATAATAAAGAAGACGTAGAGCCCGACGGAGCAATACTTATCGGTACGGACGGCGTAGTCTTAGTTAATAGTAAGGACGGTAAGGACGAGGATAATAACGAGGAGGATAATAAAGAAGACGTAGAGCCCGATACTTAGGATATAGACGATACTTAGGATACGGACTTCGTAGCGTCTACGACCCGGGACGACCTTAACGTATAGGACGTAGAGCTAACTACTAATATAGGCCTTAACTAAAGAATTTTTTAGAACGAGGAGCTTTAGCGCATATAGGACCGCTTAGCAGCCTAGGACGTTACCTACGGGAGCGTGCGCCGCGCCGTAGAGGTAAGAGCACGACGATTCGACCTTAAGCTTAACCTTAAGGTATAGGTAGCCGACTGCTATATAGACTTACGTAGGCACCTACGGTTCCGCGGACGGCTCTAGGTTCTTAGTTCCTTTATAACTATAGAGGCCGTAGTAAAAGACGCTTCCTTAGAGCTAGGAGAAGGGAACGCGCTCTAAGGACGGCTTATTTAAATAGTATACGACGCTAGCGTCGTCGGCTACTTTAGCCGCGAAGGAATAATTGCCGCCGTATCCTAGGACTTTTATTAGCCGCTCCTCTAGCTATACGTTAGACGATTCCTCCGCAACTATAATATCTATAGGCGTATAAAGATTTAGCGTGCGCTTAAGAAAGGGCTGCTTAAGTCGCTTCCTATATCGGACCGGTTCTATACGTATATTTAAATAGACTTTATTACGGACCTCCCCTTTATAGAGAGCGGCAACCGCAATCTTTAGGTAATTAAGGACTGTCTAAGTAAGGAAGTTATATTAGAACCTATACCCTCTATAGAAGCGGAGATTTACGCGGAGCGCTTTCTCGTATGCTATATACGATACTATTAGTAGCTAACGTTAATTATAAGCGATAGGGGTTTAAATTAGATAAGCCGCTTCTAGCAGCACTTATATCGGCTGATGTAGATTATATAGCTGCTAAGTACGGCATATTATCTATAAACCGATAAAGGGCCGGAACGGCTTAACTAGGAAGTTTAAGCTTACCTCCGGGGCGTTATCGACTATAACTAAAGGGATTAGGATAAATAGCTCCCTATAGCGCAAATAGCGCTTAACGGGAGAAATCACTCTTTAATTAGTATATCCCCTTTCTTCGCACTATACGGGTACGAACTAGTATCCCTATTTCCTATCGCCGTAGATATAGCGGCGGAAAAGCCGTCCGGCAATAGCCCGGAGGGGCGTATAGCCTCCTTTATATAGCGACTTAAGTAGGTCTCGGACTTCTATTAGTCGTTAATACCCTTAGTAGCGTAGGACTAAGAGCGGTATGCTAATAAACGGCGGGAACCCGTAGAGCGATTTACGGTAGGTAATAAAGTCTACGTAGACCTATAGAACTACGTATCCTTAAGGCCGAAAAAGAAGCTCGACTAGCTATACGTAAAATTTACGGTTAAGATAGTGCTAAGCCCGTAAGCCGTCGAGCTAGAGGGACTGCCTAACGGGATTTACCTAAATTTTAACGTAGACCTTCTTCGTCGAGTAGTAGTAGATCCGATGCCCGGCTAGGTAATAGCGGACCCGTAGCCTCCCGCAATCCTAGTAGAGGGAGAAGAAGAGTTCTTAGTAAAGGAAATTCTCGCCGTACGATAGAAGAAGGTCGGCCGCGGTAGTAGGCGCGAAGTCCTTATAAGGTAGTAAGGGTATTAAGACCCGACGTAGCACTTAGTAGCAGACTTCGCAGACATAGAAGCGCTCGATCGCTTCGAAAAGCGCTTTAAGGCTATTAGGGAAAACGACGGACCGCCTAACGCTACGTTACCGGTAAAGAAGAAGGTACGGTTTACGCTCCCTAAAGCGAGCCGCATAGCCTAAGGCGCGCCCGGGCCTTACGTAACACATCGTTAAATTTCGCTCGGGTAGGGTAGGGGTCTTATATAAAGGTCTTCGACTATTAGTAAGATTAGGTCTACGACCTAATCCGTATTCTTATATACGAGCGGGGAAGAGGCACGTGCGGGCGGGGAAAGGGGCTCGTGTAAATAAGGGTAAGGGGCTTATACGGATAGGGGTAAAAGGCACGTACGGACAAAGGGGTACGTGCGTAGAGCTATATATCCGCA
Source organism: Ophiocordyceps sinensis (assembly GCA_012934285.1). NCBI lineage: Eukaryota > Fungi > Ascomycota > Sordariomycetes > Hypocreales > Ophiocordycipitaceae > Ophiocordyceps > Ophiocordyceps sinensis. The sequence continues at coordinate 8,440,615 of JAAVMX010000004.1, read as the reverse complement.
TGCATAAGTGCGCCTACACTTAGTTCTTTATAGATAATTTCCACACCTATATAGAGGGCACCTATGTAATCACTCTGCCTACCCTATTATAAGAACAGAGCTTATTTACTAGGTATAAGTTCGATCTTATAATCCTAAGGGCGGTATAAGGGGAGCTCGTTTACATTCTTCGGAAGGAAATAAGGAAGCTTATCCTAGAACTCTTTTAGGAGTTTCTTTAGGATATCTGCCTTTATAACTTCCGGCATTACTTAGAGGAACTTTTCTATATTAGCCTTATTAACCCTCCGGAATAAGGATTTAGAATTAGCTATATCTTAAGAGTATTGCTATTTGCTTAGCACGATATTGCTATTTGCATAGTAAGATACCTAAATCCCTACTCTTTCTACACGTACCCCGCGCGCTTAAGTCCCGCTACTAAAATTAGGTAGAGGTATATAGCAATTAAAAGGGCCGCGCAAATCGTGCCTAGCCTTAATTTAAGAGTCTTACTATTTGTCCCGTAGTAAATCTCTATTCGTCCCGGAGGTACTAGAGTACTACTTAGATCCCCGCCTATTTTATACGCGCTTACCCTACCCTACTAAATTTGCGTGCTAACGCATAGGAAAAGTTAAATGCCGTAGTAGTAGCGCTAGTAACCCTTTACTAAGCCACTAATATAACCCCCTTACAATAGACCTTAAAGCTATACTTAACCTAGCGGCCGCGGCCGACGCCGCGGCCGACGTAGTTAATGCTGTATTCGTTGCAGTAGCCGCCGCGGCCGCCGCTGCGTCGGCAGCTATAGCGGACGCGGCGTTAGACGAATTGCTCTATAAGGGGCTCGAGGAATTCGACGACGCACTCGACGAGCTGCTTAATAAGGGCCTTAACGAATAGGCCGAATAGCAGGCCGACGAATAGGCCGAACAGTAGGCCGACGAGCAGGCCGAACAGCAGGCTAACGAATAGGCCGACGAGCTCGTTGCCGACGAGCTCGTTAAGGACCTAATTCCGCTCTTACCCCCTATAGAAGACCCCTTTAATACATTCGACGATCTCTTTAAGTCCCTCTAGACGTTCTATCGCAATAACGGCGCCGCCTTAATTAAGCGAAATAGCTAGGGCAAGCGTGTGGTTAATAAGGTCGTATAAGCTACGACTCGCATCTTAATATATAATTATAGCCACGACCGCGCCTCTTAAAGTGCCGGGTTGCGTAAGGCATCGACCTAAAAGACTAACTGCTAATTTAAGATTACGGCGTTAATAATAGAGATAGGCTCGTAGACGTTCTACGTTAAAGGTTATTATAATCATAGGCAGTTACTTAATCTATTAGCTTATAACGTTTATCGCCGCCGTACCTTAGTATAATAAGAGCTCGAGAAGAACCTTTCGAAGCATCGTGCCCTACCGGCCTATAAGATAGCTGCGATTATTAAAGACACTACCGAATAGTCTTTCTTCCGGCAATAGGATATATATAACGATCGTTAGAAGATCTATGCCGCTATCCTTAGGGGCAAGACAGCGACCTAGGCCTTCCTCGAGCACCTTTAGCGCGATAACCTTAAGCATACGGTTAAATACGCCGCCGACGATAACGAGAAAGTTAAGGCGATCTTCTAGATATACCCTTAGTTTAAGAAGATATAGAAGACGTTTCCGGAAGTCTTAGGACTTAACAATATATATAAAAAGAACCGCTTTAAGATATATCTCTTTTAGGCTACTAGAGTCACCGATTAAAGGTCTATAGCTAACTTCGCCTTCGGTCTTATTAGTACGGAGAAAGAAGAAGGCTTCCTTTAGCTATATAAGCGACTAGACGAGCTTCGCTAATAGATTAAAGCTACCGCGCCGACTATAATTATTATAGATAAGGAAAAGGCCCTTAAGAACGCCCTCTTACGCGTTTTCCTATTCGCGTAATAATAGCTCTATGTATATTACATTAACGCTAACGTTAACTTAAGGATTAAAGCACGTTAGAAAGAGCCGGGTGCCGATAGTAAGGACGACGACGACGACGATAAGTCTTTAGGTAACGAGGCTAATAAGGCTAACGACCTTACTAACGCCGCGCGCGACGCTGCCGTTATATAAGAAGAGGCTAATATAGCTAAGAAGGAAGAGGAAGAGGCTAAGAACGGCCTGCCTAAGCTATATAAAGAGCATAGCCGTAAGGGCATATTTGCCGCGTAGAAGTTAGTTATTTATATATCTACGGAGGAAGCTTTCTACGTACGCTAGTATACCCTCGATTAAACCTTCGGAGAACACTAAGGTTATATTATCCGGTATATCTCTAAGGAGTATATGCCGTAGCGTAAGCAGTAGGCTTATTGCTATATTAGCCGCTATCGCAACTTCGGGTAGATTGTTAATAGCCTAGTCGAGACCGCTTATAAAGACGTAAAGTCTTACCTTCTTATAGGCACCGGCGATCTCTTTTACGTTTATAACGCTTACTATAGAAAATCGCTAATAAAGAGCTTACCTATACGTAGGAGGCTAGGCGGTAGCGGCAGCGGCTACGGCATAAATACGGCGGCTAAACGTAGCTTAGTAGGCTTAACCTCGAAGCTATATATTAAGCCGTAAACCTCCTTACGATATAGCACCGGCTTGCTAAAGCCGCGATACCCTTAACGCTAAGGGAAGGCGGGCGTCTAAGGGAGGAGCGGGAGGTACGCCCGCTGCCGCTTTATATAGGGCGATTTACTTAGCAGTAAGGGCTTCCTTATGCTTATACGATCCTTTAACGACTTTAAGCGGATAGTTCGCTTATAAAGGATAATATTTACCCTCGGTAGTTGCTCTAAAAGCCCTTAGTAAGGCACCCCCCTATTTTCTATGTAAATTACGCTAATCTTTACCTTTAGGACCTTAAAGAGCTACTGCTTTAAATCCGGGACCCTAACGTTATATAAAACCTACGTAGCCGGCCTCGGCTAGTTAAGAACACCTCCTAAGAGGTGCCTTAAGCCTTAATACACTACCGAGACTAAGGCGACGACGAAGACGACGATACCCTCGGGCAAGCATTACAGCCGGGCTTATAGCTACGAGGGCGCGGGCGTAGGCGTAGGCGTAGGCGAGGCACGTAGAGGCAGCTACTACGGTCTAGTTAAGGCAGCACTCGTCGTCTTAATGCAAGCGTACGACGCACGCGTATATAATATAAGATAGAGGAGCGAGAGGCAGAGGCAGGCAGTTAGGGCTCTACTTAGTCGTCGTCGTAGGGAAGATCGCGTGCGCGCGCTAATATAAGGGGAAGGGGATCTCGAGGGAGACGGGCTCGGGGTAGGAGGGCTACGCTAGCTTTATCTACCGTAGCAGTAGGAACGCAGCCGACCGTAGCAGTAGGAACGCAGCCGGATATACGTTGAATTAACAAGCCGAATTGCGTTAAATTAATAAGCCGAATAAATGAATATACGTGCGTTTATCTCGCGATAAGGATCCCTATTAGGTGGGCGCATTAGTTAGCACTCCGCTGCAGGGTTTTCCCTAAAGCCCTAAGCGCCTACAACCTTAGCTAGTTAATAAAACACACATAGAATATAGTCTTAACGAAGCTTCCCCTAGCAGGAAGCCCTAAGACTCTCTGTTGTGCACTTAATCCGACCTTTAAAAGGCCTTAAAAATACGTATTTTTAAAGAGTAAACCTTAGCCTTTTTAAAAATCGGACGAATCACGTATCCTAGCGTTTACGCCACGCAGACCTATCGTATTACCCTAAACACACGTTCTACCCTAGTTTTCTTTAACGTTATATAGTATGTCGGCAGCGTTGCCGCCGAATTCGCCGTCTAAGGACGAGCTCGGAGTAGACCGAAGCTCTCGCCGGGGCTCTATAGCAAGCTCTACTATCGGCCCTAAGCCGAATAGGACGAGTTTAGTCGCTAGCCTAAGAAGATAGGTAGACTAGAAGATAACCCGCTAAAACGAAGTCTTTAATACTTACCTTAACGACTTACGTAAAGAACTTCGCGGTAAAATACGTTAGCAGTCTCGGTAGTAAGCTAACTAGCTTAAATAGCTAGAAGATAACTAAATCACCTAGATAAAGCGTTTTAAGGAGCGTTAAGCTACCTAAATAGAGCGTATAGAGGAGCGCCTAGCTAGTCTCTTTCGAGCATAAGCACCTCCTCTTCTAGCACTACTACCTACTGCTAGCTCCTTAGCTTTAAGACTTATTCCTATTCCTCCCGAGCCTCCTATGCCGGACTACTCGTCGCCTCTTGCTCCTCTAGTAGACCTACCTAACTAGAGTATTACGGCAACGCCTACTGCTAACCTTACTAACGAGCAGCGATTTACTCGTTCGAATTAGCAGTAGTAAGGGCAGGTGGCTTAGCCGTAGTATAGGCAACCCGGTTAGCAACCGGTTCTACCGCAATAGCACTAGCTGCCGGTAAAGCCTTTCCTATACTACGACGATAGAGCCGTCGACTAGTACGTATTCCTAAAACGAGGTCCCGACTTACGTTTAAACTTCGACTATCCTATATATATCCCGCATAATGCTACTTACGATCGAGCTACTAAGACTTTTATAAAAAGCATCTAGCCTTAAGCGAAGGCTGCTAGAGACGTTAACGATATAGTAACTAATAACCGAAATAAGATTACTATAAAGCCTAAATAGAAGTTATACTAGGCGGACTATACCGTCCTTTAAAAGCTTTAATAGATACAATCCGTATTTCTTATCGGATAGATACTATACAACCTCTAGCCTACGCGGATAGCTAATAAGTTGTCTAAGGACTTCGGCCCTATCGTGTATTAGGTTAACGTTAGGCACCTAGACTAAATATTGCTCCTTAAGGGCATTTTTATAGTCCTAAGGGACTACGGTGTTTTAGACGCGCCGTTGGCTATTTACGCCTAACTAGCGCTAGTTAAGGACGAGGCCTTCGTTAACTTTGCCTAGCGTATTCGTAACGCGTTCTTAAACCTTCCCGATATTAAGAAACGTAGCCCTAGTGTCCGTACTATTACCTTCTAGCATATTCGGAATAACCTCCTACGTATCTAGTCACGGATCGGTTCCGATATTACTATACTATATAGCATAGCCCTTATTTAGCGTCTTATGCTATTAGCTAGCGAGCAAACGCGTTAGCCTATAGAAGATATCTACGGCAAGCTAGCTACTTCCATCCGTATATAAGAAGGCTAACTATACTAGATATAGAAGATAAATAAGGTCGTTAGCAATAAGCCGGCGATAATAGAAGTCGTTAAAGCTAATCTTAGCCTACTGTCCGCCTCCTCTTATTTAGGCCCTCCGGGCATCGTTATAGCCGATCCGCGTACGACTAACACTCTCGTCTACGCCGCCGACGATAAAGCTATCGCCGCTTCGACTTTTACGGCCTTATCTAAGGCGAATACCTACTTTAACTATAGTAAGGCTAGACATTAGGCCTAAGACTACCGACAATTGTCTACGCTAGCACCTACTACTACGTTATCCTTATCGTCTAGCCCGCCTTAAGACGTTACGATAAAAGGGAAGATATACGAAGCTGCTAAGGCATTCGGTTCCCGCTAGCGCTCTAGAGGGAGTAGCCGCGGCCGCCGCAGTAATCGCGGCAGAGGTAACTAAGGTAGGAGCATACGTAAAGGCACGCGAGGAAATAATAAGAGCCCAAAGGGAAGCTTAGAGGCAGAGGATCACGGCAAATGCAGAAAGTGTTAAGGAAGATGCAAAGATAAGAGAGAGAAGAGGATATAGAATTACTTAGTGATAGTCTGTCTAGGTGCGGACTAAGATCCCTTTATATAGCCAATTGCATAGGAATAAAGGTATATGTGACTTAACTAATTGTCGGGATGGAAAGCGCTATTAATTCTAAGCTAGGTGCATGTGGTCTGACCTCGTATGGTATCCTAGTTATTGCGTGATTAAATGCGCGAGTAATAGGAGGTAGTGTGGGTGACCTTAGTTGACCGGGGCCCGACTGTAGACTATGCGCACATTAGTCCCTATACACACTACATACTTCGGCATTCGGTATCTCGACCGTCCGGGCAGCTAATGCAGCCGTGTGACTTATGTTGTATGCAATAATACACGGCGGTTCTAATATATATCTTTATATGCCGGTAGGATAAACCAATCGGGAGATATCTGCTCCCTTATAGCCCCTCTTAAAGGGTACTTATTGTATAAGAAGTGCGCTTTATATATGTCCGTTTATAACTAACTAAGATTTGTAAAACTCTCTGAAAAAACCTTTTATAGGAAAAAACTTTTTATATAGAGAAAAATAACTCTACAATATTATATAGAGAAAAATTAAAAACTCTACTATATTTTATTAGTCCGTTTAGTAAACCTATATATAGGGAAAAACTAAAGGGTATATAGAGGAAAGCTAGAAGAAAGCATAAGAAAGAGCAGCTAAAAACCTCTATTTATCTTTATATATAGGATCCTTTTTAAGACCTAAGGGGTCTCGAAATTTATTAAATAGTATACGCCCTAATTCTTTTGTAAATATATCAGCGATATTATCAGCAGATTTTATATAGAATACTTCTATTTCGCCTAGTAAAACACTATTGCGGGTGAAATTATAGGCAAGGCCGATGTATTTCCGGAGTTTATATACTTCCGGGTTATATACTATTTTTAGCGCTAATTAACTATCGGAAAATATCAGAGGGACTTTATTAGATATAGGTATAGATAACTCTTTTGCGATGCTATTTAGATAGCTATATAGATATAAGGCCTCTTTATTAGCCTCTCTAAGGCCTATAAACTCTGCTTCGTAAGTAGATAGTGATATTGATTTTTGCTTTTAACATAACCAGCTTATAAGATTATTGCGTATAAAGAAACAGTATCTAGAGACCGATCGTCGGTCTATAAGGTCACTAGCCTAATCGGAGTCCGTATAGGCTGTGAAATAAAAATCTAGTGTTAGTATATTGCAGTTATAGTATAAGCATAGGTTAGGAAATTTGTTTAGGTATTTCTATATAACATCGAGGGCTTTAAAATGCGAGGAGTCGGGTTAAGAAGAAAATCTTGCGCAGGATATTACTGCGAAGAGGATATCAGGCCTTGTAAATAGGGCTAAAAATAGTAAGGAGCCTATTTGCATTTAGTATAAGAGTATGTCTTTTTTAGAGGCGTTCTTTATTCCTGATTTATTTTATTTAACGCCCCTAGTAGTAGGTGTATTCGAGGTTCCTATATTTTCTTTTTTAAATTCCTTTATTTTATTTTTTATATAGGTTGCTTAGGATATATATAATTCCTTTATATCTCTGTTTATTTATATAGATAATCCTAGGAAGTCTTTAACTTCTCCTAGCGATTCAATCGGTAGGGTCTTATTTATTTAATCTATTACTTAGGTTATTACACGCTCTATAGGTCTATAGAAGAGGAGATCATCCACATAAACAGCTATAGCTATTCGTAGTGTGCTATTTATAAACACTCCTTCGTCTATTAGAAGGCAGTAAAAACCAAGCTTGTTAAATACGCTTTTTAATAGGTTATACTAGAGTAAAGGACTTTGTTTTAAGCCGTATAGTGCTTTTCTTAATTTCGCTACGAGCTTCTTCGTCTTATGTTTATTTAAGTAATTAAAGTAAGTCATGCCTTTATATTTTGTATTTTTATGCTAGACAAACCATGCGTGTAGTATTATATCTAGAAAAGCTTCGGGTATCTATATATACGTTTCTATATCTATATCCGCATAAAGAAAGGCATTTTTTATATTAAACTGTAGTACTTTTTAGTTATTAGCGATAGCATATACTAGTAGGAGCCTTATAGACGTAGGTCTTGCTATAGTAGAGAAGGTTTTAATATAGTCTAAGCCGTATATTTGCTTATAGCCTAAAGCCATAAGTCGAGCTTTAAACTTCTTTCTTTAGTTTTTATTATCCTTTTTAACTCTATAGACCTATCGGCTTCCGAGGGCTTCCCGGTCTTCGGGTAGCTCGGTTATTTCCTAAGTATTATTATCTATAAGCTGCTGTATTTCTGCTACTATGCCTTTATCCTAGTATAGAGCTTCGGCGCTTTTCATAGCTTGCTTATAGGTTTTTAGTTCTATAGGATTACAACCTTCTAAAGCAGATAGAAGGGTTATATTATCGTTATTTATTAGTAGATGTATTAGGTATTCTTAGTAGTCGTTATAGAATTCAGCCGGCTTCTTAGGTATTTTAACCTAAATTCTTTAATCCTTATTATTATTGTCCTATATTATATAGTTAGGAATATCATCCTCGGATATATTATCGGGTATTTCATAGGGATTATTCTAGGATTGTGTATTTTTAGGATTTATATCTAGTATGGAAGTTCTTATGTATAGATAATTATCTAGTATTTTATTTATAGAAGGTATAGTATTAAAATTAAAAGTTTTATTGTCTTTTAAGAAGTTGTTTTCTAGTATAGTTATATCTTTTAAGATAACAACCTTCTTTCTGCTATAGTCGTATATTTTATATGCTGTATCTTTATAGCCTATTCTAATTCCTTTATAGGCTCGTACGTCTAGCTTATCACTAGGTGTTTTGTTTTCATAGTATATAATACTTCTAAAGACACGGATCTTATCTATGTCTTCCGTAGTAAGGGCTCTATCTTCTTTCTTTTTAAGAGGGCATATATACCCTAGGGCAGTATAGGGAGATCGGTTGTATATATATGTAGCTGCTAAGACAGCTTCTCCCTAGAGGTATTTAGGTAGCTTAGCTATATAGAGCATAGACCTAACTTTATTAAGTATTGTTCTATTTATACGTTCTATTCTCCCGTTTGAGTAGGGGGTATATAGTGGACTTAAGTTATATTTTATTCCGTTTTTAAGAGCATAAGGTTTAACGTTATAGATGAATTCTTTTGCATTGTCTAAGAAGACCTCTTTTATCTTTGTCTTATCTTTATTATTCTTAAGCTCTATTTTAAATTCTAGGAACTTAGGTAGGCTTTTGGCTTTATCTTTTATAAGGTATATTCTTAGGTACCTAGAGTAGGTATCTAGAAATAATATAAAGTATCTAAATTTATCGTATATAGGGACTTTTATAGGACCTTAGATATTAACGTTTATTTTATCTAGAAAGAGATATCGTCGTTTTAAAGGGGTTTTCTTCTTTTTATCTTTATGTTTAGCTTGTATATAAGCTTCGCATTGCTTTACAGCTATAATATCTTTTTAGTCTACGGATATGTCTAGGTACAGTCTACGAAGATATCGGTATAGGGATTTATAGCTAAGATAGCCTAGCCGTTTATGCTAGAGAACGAGGTCTATTTTCTTTTTTATTTCAGGGGTTTTTATTGTTTTAGTTAGTATAGTATCTTAGAGTATAGCGTTATCTATTGTTTCTTTCGGGCTATGTTATATGTTATATATCTTGTTTTTGATTAGAAAACGTGTTTTCTTTATATCTAACGGGATATAGTAAAGTCCGTTCTTAATAAAACCGGTTATTAGTTTATTAAGATTTCTATTAAGGAGGGATATAGAGTCTAGGCCTATAAGAGCGTATGTGTTTATTATAGCTGATTGGCTAATTATATTAGAGTATTGCTATTCGCATAATACTAAATGTCTAATCGCACGATATCCCTATTTTTTCTTAGCCCTAACCCCGCTATGCCCCGCTATACGATTTAGCTTAGGTAGCCTAGCGCCGCCCGGAGTTATAAGAAGTCACTACGTCTAGCCTAATACAATTTCCGTCGTAATATAATACGCAACGTAATAACGTAATTAAAGCTATTCGCTATTAATCGCTGCGATAGACTACGACGATAAGCCTTTTGTTCCTGCGCCCCCTACGCCCGACGAGCCTCTTCCTAACGAGCCTCTTCCTAACGAGCCTCTTCCCGACGAGCCTGCGCCTACGTACGGCCGGGAAATTCCCTCGCTGCCGCCTTCGCCTACCTTCCGAACCCTCGACGAACTATACGAATTCCTCTAAGGCTAGCATCGCGATAACGGCGCCGCGATCGTTAAAAAGTTAAGTAATCGCAAGCGCGCCTTTAATAGCTAAGAGAGCCTAACCTACGTTGTCTTTGCTTGCGATAGAGGCCTACGGTAAGCTACGGCGAGCATTAGTCTCCGGCGCACCTCGACTATAAAAATCGACTGCCTTATTAAGATTATCGCCTTAACGTTAGAAAAGGCCGACTTTCTATAGACTTTTCGCGTTGAGATAGGTTAGCATAACTATAGGCAGTTAATTAATCCCTCTACGTATAAAATACATCGCCGGCGCACCGTACCGTAGTAGCAACTTAAGCGGACCCTCTCGAAATATAAAGCTCTCCCGGCGAGAGAGCTTAGGTCGATTATTCGGGATTAAACGCCTAGATAGACCTATTTTAGGCAGAGGGACATCTATAACGATCGTTAAAAGCTTCGCTTTAAGACTTTTAGCGGTAAGACCGCTACTTAAGCTTTTATCGGCCTCCTCTAGCAAAACAACATTAAGCATAGAGTTAAATACACTAAGGACGACGAGAATAAGATCGAGGCACTCTTTTAGACCTACCTATAGTGCGAGATAATATAAAAGAGGTTTCTAAAGGTCCTCGGCCTTAATAATACGTATAAAACGAACCGCTTTAAGATATACCTCTTCTAGGCTACTAGGGTTACTAATCTAGGCTCTATAGCGAACTTCGCGTTCGGCCTTATTAATATAGAGAAAGAGGAGGGATTCTAATAGCTTTACAAACGTCTTAACGAGCTTCGTCGCGAGGTTAAGGCAGCCGCGCCGACTATAATAATTACCGATAAAGAGAAAGCCTTAAAAACGCCCTCTACCGTATTTTCCCTAATATATAGCAGCAGCTCTACGTCTATTATATTAACAGCAATGTTAGGGGCAAGATCGTAGCCCGTTGGAAAGAGGTTAACGGCCCTAGCTCGGACGAAATCGTAGCTAACGACGATGCTATTAATGCCGACCACGACGCTTAAGCCGCCCTTAATGCAGACGAAGCGGAGGAAGGCATCTCTACCTCGCCTACGGATAAGAATAAGATTAACGATACCCGTAACGGTATATATAACTGCTAGAAGCGGGTAATCTACGCTAAAACAGAGGAGGACTTTTTCGCGGTATAAGAGCTACTTAACTAAACCGTCTAACGCTACGGCTATATTATATAATACATTTCTAAGGAATATATACCGTAGCGCAAGCAGTAGGCGAAGTGCTATATCGACCGCTACCGTAACTTCGGCTAGCGGGTTAATAGTCCTATAGAAACCGCCTATAAGGATATTAAGTTATACTTACTTATAGGCACTAGTAATCTTCTTTACCTTTATACTACGTTAGTATAGATAATCGAGAATAAGCAACGGTATTACGTTAAAGAAGCTAGGCGTTAGTAGATTTATTAGCGGCTTCGCTACTCCGGCTAAAAGTAGCTTAGCCGACTTAACCTCGAGATTAGTTATCGTGCCGTTTCGTATATTACACGGCAGTATCGCCTTACTATTGCCTCGCTGCCTACCTAAAAAGAGCCGGTGCTACTTAAGCTATGCCGCCGCTTCTTCGTATAATAGTTCGGCCTACTATACGCTTATAATATCCTCGAGCGCTTTTAAAAAACGCCTCTAGAGCTAATAAAGGAGGATATTTACCTACGGTAGTGGCTAGAGAAGCCCTTAGTAAGCAACGAGTCTATTTACGTAGGAAATCGCTCTAACTATAACTCTTAGGACCTTAAGGAGCTACTACTTCGCATGCGCGACCCTAACGTCGTCTAGAACCTCCGTGGCCGGCCTCGCATCCCGAAGAATAAGAAGCAGCCCGTTCCTATATAGCTTTAACAATAAGACCGCGGTCACGATACTCTAAAGACAGCTTTAGAGCTGCCCCAGCCGACCTAGCTAACCCAGCCGACCTAACAGGCTCTACGGCTATAGCTACCTCGCTCTAGCTAATAAAGCACTCGTAGACTTAACTCTAGCTTACGCCGGACCCTTACCTAAAGCGAGATCGAGGAAGGCGCTAGCTAGCGCCCCGGCCGACCGTCTACGAAGAGATCGCGCGCAGCGAAAAACACAGGGAGATTAAAGGGCAGAGGATCTATAAGGGGACGCGGTAAGGGCGGGCGCGCTATTAAGGACGCTAACGCTATTAAGGAGGTAATTCCGGCCACGCAGGCCATAGTCCCGGCCACGCAGGCCACGGGTTAATTAGCGGGCCGATGAGTTATTATCTTAACGGAGATATGGTTTTTAAGCGAATTAAGCGTATTGCAATACGTATACGCGATGTCTTTAATTATAGGAATATAATATGCGCGATGCGACGATGTATGTATTAGGCTAGACGTAGTGACTTTTTATAACTCCCGGCGGCGCTAGGCTACCTAGGCTAAATCGTATGGCGGGGCATAGCGGGGTTAGGGCTAAGAAAAAATAGGGATATCGTGCGATTAGACATTTAGTATCGTGCGAATAGCAATACTCTTATATTAATGCCGATTTTAGGTATATAAAGGCAGTTTTTCAAGGTATACTATTGTTTGCTATTAGGGAACTTAAAGATAAGATCCCTAGCCCCTCGTACGATAATAGAGGAGGCTTTTCCCTACGTTATAGTAGTATATATTTCTTTATAGTTAGAGAGGAGAGATTTATTCGAAACTATATGCCTAGTAGCTCTAGTATCGAAGACAAAGTTATAGAAATTCCTAATCCGTATTGTAGTCCTATCTACTTTTAACACCACCCTCGAAATTGCCGAAAGAAGAGGCTTTAGAGGTCCTATTATTTGTTTTCTATTAGAGGAGGACTTTATTTTCAAAGGGGTATATAGAAGGATGTTATTTAGGGGAAATAGGGTATAGAAACAGGGTACTACTAGGGGTATTATATATAGCATAGAGGATATAAATGATATATAGAGTGTTATAAAGGATAGGAGGGTACTTACGATACTAGAAGCAGAGTCCGAGACGACGAGGACCTTATTAGAGGTCTCGGAGGATTCCGGAGTGGCCTTGCGCTTCCGGAGGCGGGAGGTCCGGGGACGGCCGGCCGGACGCGGGGCCGGAGACGGAGAGCTCTCCCGAGAGTAGAGAACCGGGGTCGGCCTCCGGTGGTTGCGGTTAGTGTTCTCCTTAGGGTCCCGGCGAGAAGAGGAGGAGGCAGAGACCGTTTTCAGGGTGAATCCCGTAGCCCGAGCCTTATCTTTATTCTCGGGTTTCTAAAAACAATTCCTCTCGATATGCCCTCGCTTTTTGCAGTAAGAGCAAATAAGGACCTTACTGCCGCCGGCTATAAATAGCTGCTCGTTATTCTTAAGAGCTTTCGTCCTCTTAAACTTATCTATAAGAGACGAGGAGAGTGATTTAAGGGTATACGCCGTAGCATTAGTACGAAGGGTCTACGTGATATTTGTGATATAACTCGAGAAAGAGCTATTAAGGCTCTCTAAGATCTAGGTTATCACTACGATCTCCGGGATACGGATCTCTCTAGTGTTTAGCTCGTCGAAGAGCTCTTTTACCTTATTTAGGTAAGTCTCGATAGATATCTCTCCCTTAATCTTTATGTTAAAGAGTTCCTTTATAAGGAGGAAGTTAGAGGTAAAGTTTATAGGGTTATATAGGGTTTTAAGTGCCTCCTATACCGCCTTTATAGACGTATAGTGCTTTATCTAAGACAAAGGGCCGTTATTAACTATAAGCCTTATTAAGGCTAAATAGTCCTAGGACTTCGCATAAGCAGTATCGAGTATAGCTAGACCGAGCTTTTCGCGTATAAACATAGACTCTATACGTAGAGACTAAGCCGAAAAGTTAGTGCTCCCCTTAAGCTTTATGAATAAATAGTCCTTAAAAGAACTTATTCTTACCGTATGTTAGATCGGAAGGTACCGGAGGAAATTCGGAAGAAGCTCGGCGTCCATGGGCTAAGGTAGGAGTAATAAAGGAATTTTGTCTGATTTTTTCGAGGGTTTTTTAGGTGTAGAACAATGGCTGAGAAAGGGTGCGTCGTAGGAGCAAAAACGGGGCTAACGAGAAACAGGGGGGGGGCAAAAACACTAAGAAAGTAGTAATATGTGTAAACTAAGGGTGGCCTAAGAAGGCAAGTGGCCTAAAAAGGCAAAGAGGAGGTTATAGTAGAGAGACGGTCGTTTTTAGTGCAATAGCGAGTAATCTAGGGGATCTAAGAGAGGCTCTAGGTGAGAAGCAACTTAAAGCTTAAGCAGAGACAGGGATTATAACCAATAAGAGCCTAAAGGGAAGCTTAGAGGCAGAGGATCACGGCAAATGCAGAAAGTGTCGAGGAAGATGTAAAGATAAGAGAGAGAAGAGGATGTAGAATTACTTAGTGATAGTCTATCTAAGTGCGGACTAAGATCCCTTTATATAGCCAATTGCACAGGAATAAAGGTATATATAACTTAACTAATTGTCGGGATAGAAAGCGCTATTAATTCTAAGCTAGGTGCATATAGTCTAACCTCGTATAGTATCCTAGTTGTTGCGTGATTAAATACGCGAGTAATAGGAGGTGGTGTAGGTAACCCTAGTTGACCGGGGCCCGACTGTGGACCATGCGCACATTAGTCCCCACACACACCATATACTTCGGCATTCGGTATCTCGAGCATCCGGGCAGCTAATGCAGCCGGGTGACTTGTGTTGTATGCAATAATGCACGGCGGTTCTAATGCATATCTTTATATGCCGGTAGGATAAACCAATCGGGAGATATCTGCTCCCTTATAGAAATTATTGCAACTACGCTAACCGCCTGTATATATACTTCGACGACGAGGTTATAGATAATACCGACGAAGACTAAGATCCGATATACTACCTTAAGGAAGATAACGTAGAAATAGAAGCTATCCTTATAGCTATATAAGAGGGGATAGACTTAGCGTATTTCTAATAGGGAGGCGACGCTATCTACTTTATAACTATAGATAGCGGTATTAATACTAGCTAAAAGCCTCTCCGTAAGGGCTTTGGCGATCGTTATAGTATTTTCCTTTGCCGACTAACGACTTCCCTATCTTCTACTCTTTCTTCTTTCTTCGACTACGGTTCTATATCTTATTACGTTTCTTCTTTACTCGTATATAAGCTAGCCCTATACCCGTCCTAAGTCGCCTCTACTATAAAGGGGATAGGAGGGATTCCCGGACTAAGCGTTTAAGACGATATCGTTATCGCTATATAATAGTAAAGCAACGACGATTAGACTAGTTTAATTGCCCTCTCTTACGGTATCGTCCTTAACGGGACTTTCCCTAGTGACTTAACCTTTAGACGATCTATCTTTTACGCCCTTAGAGTCGCTTATAAAGGCAACGGCGCTATACGACTTCGTAATCTTAAGGGCAAGCCTTTATTAAAGCCGCGGCCGTCGAACGTTTTCTCTATAGCTGTTTTCGCTAATTCGACCGACGTCTAACCTACTCTTATGCGTGCTGTCCGCTTCTATGCCGATACGCCGGAATAAGCGAAATGCTTTATAGACGTCTACTTCGCAAAATTCCTAAAGCTCTTCGACGTATCGCTTCGACGCATAGAAAAATTAGCCTAGATAGTCTATCGAATTAACATAGGCGGTAGTACGCCTATACGGCAGGCTCCCCGACGCTATAGTCCCTCGTAGGCCTAAGCCATTAAGGACTTTATTAAGAAATATAAAGGGAGTATTATTCGAAAGTCCGTTAGCCCGTAGTCGTCTCCTCTATTATTAACGCCGAAGAAGGCACTTACGGGTTACGGGCCTATAGCATAATGCCTATAGGCAAGTTATTTAGCGTATTTACGCCGACTACCGTATACTTAATACCTTAACGAAGAAGTATACGTATCCTCTCCTAAATACTATAGATAAAATCTAGCGTATAGCCGGCTACTATTACTACGCTTTTATCGACTTATAAGACGGTTTTTAGTATATCTGTATCGCCTTAGAAGACTGCGAGAAAACTGCTTTCGTTACGCCTTTCGGCCTATACGAATAGGAAGTTATGCCTATAGGCCTTACGAACGCCCCGGCTACTTTCTAAGCTTTTATAGAGGAAGTTTTATAGCCGCTACGTAAGTTCGCCGCTAGTCTCTTTAACGATATATGCCTTTAGGCCGATATAGTCGAGTAGCTTTACGAACGCCTATTTACCTTCTTCGCCCGCGCCGTTAAGTACGGCCTGCTCTTAAACGCTAAGAAGACGAAGCTCTTCGTCGATATAGGTGTATTCTTAGGCTTTATCGTCTATTTTAGAGGCATTCGGGCAGATCCTCTTAAGATTGCCGCTATTCGCGACCGCCCGATGCCTACGACTACTACGGAAATCCGTGCTTTTATTTACGCGGCCGGATACCTACGTATGCTAATCCCGAACTTTTCGGACCTATCTATCCCGTTAATCGAATAGTCCCTCGGTAATAAGAACGTCCTTATTACCCTAACTACGGAAGCTAAAGCTGCTTAAGACCGGATCCGTAATGCTATTATAATAATACTAGTCTTCGTTAAGTTTAGCTAAATGCTTCCTATAATTATTAAGAGCGACGCGTCCGGGAAATATATAGGCGTAGCTCTTCTATAGCCGTATATATACCTAACGAGTAGTAAGGAGCGTTCCTACCTTTACCTAATGGCCTACTTCTTTAAGAAGCTTACCGAAACATAGTAGCGTTATTCTACGTAAGAACGAGAGCTTTTAGGGATTATAATAGCTATATAACATTAAAAGCATTAGGTAAAAGGCGCGGATATTACTATTATTATAGATTATAAATCCCTTAAGACTCTTCGTACTAAGATAGACTAACCTATGCGAATTATTCGGTTCCTTAACGTTATTAAACACTATAATATTAAGATCGTGTATCGTAGCGGCAAAGCAAATATGCTTGCCGATTATCTCTCTCGCCCGCTATACGATAAGGATACTGCTTATAACGCTAACGAGGGGAGGATAGCTGCGATTAACGATAACGACGAGCTTATAACGATCCTAGAAGACGATCCCGCGTATAATCACGATATAGCGCTTAAACCTACGCCTAAAGCCGATAACGCCGCTCCTAACGCTATAGAGCTCGTTACTCAACTAGAATAGCTAGCACAAATTGATTTATAAGCGATCTTCGAATTCCTTACGTCTAGAGAAGCTCTACCGCCGAATATTACGCCGTATTAAGCGAATATATACTTCTGCGAGTTAAAGGGCAGTCTATACCGTATTCGCTAGAATAAGCGTTCCCTTCCCCCTAGCGAGCCGCTAAACCCTATAAGAGCAATCGTACTACTACTAGTACTAGAGTATAACGCTCTTATAGATATAGCTAAGCAAGCATATAAGGCCTTAGGGTATAGCACCTTTGGTTACGTTATGCGATACCTATCTATACGATACTAGCACTTAGAACTCCCGCTCGTAGCTTACGAAGCTATTCGCCGTTGCTAGTCCTACTAACTAATAAAGCCGCCGGACCTAACGCTTTTTAACCTAATGCCTTTAGCACCCGTGCCGCCCTTAATAAGGTAGGCTATCGACTATATTAGGTATAAAGGGCAATAGCTCCTTAACGCCGTAGAGTATACAACCGGTTGGCTTATCTCTACTATTACGTAGTCTATAGACTTTAAGGGAACTTTCCTAGTCCTATAGACTATTAGCACGCGATTCGGCCTACTACGCGAGATTATTAGCGATAATATAGGATGCTTTACTAGGCAATAAGCCTAAGACTATTATAAGCGTTTTAGTATAACCGTTAAGCCTATTACGCCCGCTAGACCTTACGGGAACGGAAAGGTCGAATAAGCGAATAGAGTGCTTAAAGCTATTATCTACCGCCTATATCTCGATAATCCCTTTATACCGTTAGCATAGCGTTTAATATAAGCCGTCTACCTATATAACCGTTAGGAAGGCCCGTATAGCTATAGCCTATTCTTCTTATTATATAGAGCCTAGCCTCTAGAGCAGTACTACGACGCTACGTACGTAGCTTATACCCGCGATCCTATAGTAGAGGAAGATATCGCGTAGGCCTAAGAACTCGTGCAATAATATCCTGCTCCTATCGCACGAGGATATATTACTAGCCTTAAAGCCGCTCGCGCCTGTATACGAGCTTACTTATAGGAACGTAAGGGACTAATCCGCGTATACGCGCCGGGAGATTAGGTCTTACGAATGCGTTAGCGCACCCGAAAGCACGAACCTTACTACGACGGTCCTTAGGCTATTACGGCCGCCTATCCGGGCAATGCCTACTCTCTCGCGTCCTTAAGAGGATTCGGCCTTCCTAGCAGGTATAATAGAATAAATATATTCCCCGCGTATAGTCGCGATAGACACCCGGTCTATAGCTTATAGTACGCGAGCCGCACGATGTTAGAGAAGGATCGCGAGTGCTTAAAAGCCGCTACTACTATATAAAGGAGGATTAAAGGTATTTTTATTATTATTTCACATCGCATATGCCGATGCACTATTTCCTATTTAGGTTCTATTAATTGCTTTAGTAAGTAAGGGACTGCTTGTTTAAGCAAAGGGGTATAAAGGATCCCTATTAGGTAGGCGCATTAGTTAGCACTCCGCTGTAGGGTTTTCCCTAAAGCCCTAAGCGCCTATAACCTTAGCTAGTCAATAAAACACACACAGAACATAGTCTCAACGAAGCTTCCCCCAGCAGGAAGCCCCGAGACTCTCTGTTGTGCACCTGATCCGACCTTTGAAAGGCCTTAGCGATAGCCTTAAATTGCGGCATGCGCAATTGCCCGCCCGCTCTTACGAAGTACGTACTAGGCAGGACTAGTTAGGCCCTGCCAGGCATGCGCACGCAATTTAGGTGCGCGGGTGTGGGGGCGGGAAGGCGCGGGGAGGCGCGGGGAGATGCGGGGATATATGGTACTTCGGTACCTCCGGGACGAATAGAGATTTGCTACGGGACAAATAGTAAGACTCTAATTCAATTCAATAAACGCGCGCGCGCAAAGAGCTTAAATAACGTATATACCTAGCTCTCAGCTGCGTGCTCTGCTGCGTGTGCGGCTCCTTAATGTATGCTTCGTGCCCGGCTCCCGGCTGCGTGCCCTTTGCTGCGTGCCCTCTGCTGTGTGTGCGGCTCCCTGATGTATGCTTCGTGCCCGGCTCCCGGCTGCGTGCCCTTTGCTGCGTGCCCTCTGCTGTGTGTGCGGCTCCCTGATGTATGCTTCGTGCCCGGCTCCCGGCTGCGTGCCCTGCTGCGTGTCGGTGGTGTTCTTCGCGTTATTCGTTCTTCGCGTTCTTCGCACGATTTGCGCGGCTCTCTTAATTGCTATATACCGGCACTAGATTTTAGTGGCGGGACATAGGCGCGCGGGGTACGTGCAGAAAAGTAGAGATTTAGATATTCTTACTATACAAATAGCAATTTCGTGCTATGCAAATAGCAATACTCTATCTTAAGGGTTCGCTTAAAGGAAGTTATAAAAACGTTTAGGGAAAGCGGCTTAAGCTAGCTCTATTATATAGTCCCTAGTAATAACGCGTTAGAAAGAGGTTTTAGATAGTTTTAAGACCTTAATTAGGCTTACTAAGAGTTCGTTTAAAAGTCGTAGATTTTCTTCCTCCTTAACTCGTTTAGTTAGTTTAAATATACTAATTATTATCGCTTAAATACTATCTTATTTATAGAATTAAACGAAGTTAACTACGCATACGTAGCGGATATCGTTTATATCTAAAGGTATTTAATCTCCTAATTATATACGCCGGCGGGGGCGTCTCGTTTAGCCCTATCGGGCGGGAATATAGCGGCGGCCGGCGGTAAGACGAATAAAGAGTAGGCGAGCTACTAAAGTAGTCTATAGCGGAGTAGTCTTAAAGGCTTAGGTTTTAAGGGAGTTTAAAAAGCTAATTAGGGATATTAAGCGGGCGGTATTCTAAGCGAATAGCAATATTCTATATAAAGGATATCGAATCGGTTAGCTAAGGTTTAAAGGGTATAGTGCCGGCTTAAGTAGACATTCTTTAGTAAATGAGTCTATAGGTATATAATATCCCGGTAGGATAGTCTAATCCTTTAGGATATCGATCTCTTCCTACTAAAAAGGGGTTTCCGGCACGTCTTCTACTATTATAAAGACCTTTTATTTTAAGGTAATCGTTAGGGTAGTCTAAATTACTATAACGTTAGAAAAATACACCTTTCGACGTAACTAATGCCCTTTAAGCGCGGAAGTAATAAGAGTCCTAAAGGCTATCCTATCCTTAGCTATTATACTTAAAGGCAGGTAGTATCTTATATAGTAATAAGCGTTAAAGCGGACTTAAAGAGATTTCTAAAATATAGTTAGTTTATATTCCTAAAGCTAAGGGATGCCTAAGATAATTAAGGTAAAGGGAGATAGGTTTATAATAAAAAAGAGCATAAGTTCTATATATTTACTAATAGTTATTCGGGCTATAAAATAGTCCGTTATCTATATAGAAGGCACGCTATTAGCTAATTAAAGCGGTTAAGGTTTAAGGAGCTTTCTTATAGTAACGTTATATTTCCGTATAATAGCGTAAAGGTCGGCGAACACTACGGTAGAATAGCTAGAATCTATAAAAGATAACGTATTAATATAGTAGAGGGACTAAGGGCTACGCATAGAGAAGAGATAAGTATAGAGAAGGATTAACTTTTTATTACTATTCGACGAAGTAATCCGAAGATCTATTCTATCTAAAAGCAATAACCTAATCCTCTTATCCTCTCCTATATATAACCCTTAGGAGCGACTTACTCTAAGGGTATATCTTTTAGCAATAGCCTTAACGCCGGCTACTCGCCCTATAAATCCGTATTCTCTTCCCTAAGGATATAGCCTTATTTATAGTCGGCTGTATAAATAAACTAGCCCCGGCTATACCTACCGCCGCAAGCGCCTTAAGATCTTCGGCTGAAGCCGGGGGAGGGGGCGCCTCGGCTTAGAAACTAAGGACTACCGCGGCGGGGGGGAATTAGAAGCGGATTAGCCGTCTTAGCCAGGTCGTAAGCCTCCTTCTAGTGTCCGGGCTCTCCGTAAGCTATATAAAGTTTATTTTCGATCCTAAATTATCGTTTAGTATCGGAAAGTCGGTCGAGGTCTATATAAGAGTTAGGCAAAGGCGGTTAAGGCAAAGGCAGGTATAGGCGTCGGCGGGAACTATAAATAAGGGGCGGCCTTCTTCTTAAGCTTCTAACGATAAGCGTAGTTAGCTAGATTCTTTATAAAGATATCTATCCACGCCGACTACTTCTCGTAGTCGGTATTAGGGATCTTAGTCTATATGCTTTTAATAAGATCGCTTATATCCTTTAAGATAAACTTCTAAAGGAGGTCGACCTACTATTCCTTTATCTTCCTTACCTTGCGTATATAGGCGTTAAGGTCTACCTTCTAGATCTAATAGTTCTTATCGCCTTAAGGGAAATTATTAAGAATATTCTTAGCGGCTTGCGTTAAATCTAGAAATCTAGAACCTTATACTACCTGCCTAAAGCTACGAAGAGCGTTGTTATAGTAGGCTATTCCTACTTCTTCCTCTTAGATAGGTTAGCTATAATAATAGCTATTCTATCTTTAACGATATTATAGGCCCGTTTATTAAGCCTATCACTAATATAAAGGAGGCGGGCGCTATCTAAGTCGAACTATATGCTATCGCGGAGGAAGATACCCTATATCTTAAGTTTTTAAGCCTCGTACTTACGTTAACGGTCGGAGGCAGACCCTTTTCTTATAAAGATCGGAGGGTCTCTTAATCGCTTAGGCGATCTAAAGGAATTTACGAATAAACTCTTTAGCAAAGGCCTTTAGACCGTCGCCTATAGCGTTAAAGGCTATAGGTATATCTACTATAAGGAAGGAGGAGGGTCTAGTCTAAGGTATTATTAAGGACTATAAAAAAATTTCTATAGGCTATAAAAGTTTCTATAGGCTAGGGAAAAGTTTTTAAGGGCTTAGGGGCTTAAAGAATAATTTCTTAGGGGTTACGCTTAGGTCGCGATAAGTAAGGGAACGAGGTAATAGAGCTACTAAGACTATATTTACAAAGCTAGGGATCGCGACGGGGTGCAATAGGAGATAGAATAAACTATTATAGCAATAGGTAATAGCTAGATAACCTTATCATTCTATATAGAGGAGAAGAACTATAGAGGCTAAGGGCTCGTTTATATATAGGACTATATATCACGTAGTATATTACTATATACTATGTTATATAATATGGTACTATAATAGTAATCGTCGGAGGAGTCTAAATCTCTACGACGTTAGAAAAATGCACCTTTCGGCGTAACTAATGCCCTTTAAACGCGGAAGTAATAGGAGTTCTAAGGGCTGCCCTATTATAACCCAGCTACCCGCGTAACTATAGAGTTAGGAGGCAGGGATATATACACGATAGATAATATATTTTAGCTCGGGGACTAGTCGGGCATTAGTCGCGAACTAGTCCTTAATAACCCCTCTTAAGGCCTAAGGGTATATCCTTAAAGCCTTAATATATCTTAGAAGAAGGGCAAGCTTTAGTCTTACTATAAGAGGGCAACCGTATTGCAATAAAGGATTATTCGTACTTTTAACTACCGTTCCTACCTTCCTAAACGTACCTTTAGTCTATCTTCTTATAATTTCTAAAGCTTCTCTTTTTTAGTTACCTAAGAGCGATAGCACCGCGCGGTAGGCGCGTTTCCGGACGTATAAGCCGCATAGGCCGAATAGGTCGTAGTAGCTATTAAGTCGCTAGCCTATCGCTATTATATCGCGTAACGGAACTAATATTAAAAGATAAATACACTAACTTATATAAAGGCTATAACAAGCGTTTTAGGACGCTATTACTAATTTTTTTACTGCCTAAGGGGGCTTAATCTATCCCCTCGCGAAGTTAAACGTAAGCTAGGCCTTTACGACCTACCCTTCCGCGCATAGATATCCTCGTAGCTCTTTAAGCAAGAGCCGTAGAGCTTAAGGAGGAGAAGAGATTAAGAGATAGGATTATAGAACTCCGAAAGGAATTTTCGCAGTAAGGTAACTTATTTAGTAGGGATTTATATAGACGTCGCCGATAGTTAACCGAATTAAGGGAGAGTCGTAGTAAGGAAATTAAAATAAAAAACATTCCTTACTTATTATAACCGACTAACCCTTAAAAACGTCTTAATTAGATTAACGATCTTAAGGATGCTTTTATCGCTATTTTACGTCGTTTTAAGCGCAATAAGACTAAAATCTTATATGCCTTTAACTATATATACGTAGACTATAAGGAGATATAGGGCGATACCTTAACGAAAAGCTCCCTATAGAGAGGGAATTGCTTCGTACTAATTAAGACAATTTTCGTAACTAGACCTTAATTTTAATTAAAGATGCTATTAATCGCTAGACTCTCTTAGCTATATAACTATAAGAAGCACGCTAACGAGAGGGTTAATCCCCTCTTAATTTTAGTCTTTACTTAGATTCCCTTAAGCAATACCTAAAACGTCCGCTAGAAAAAACTCGTATACTTTCCTTTTTTACGAAATTGCGTCCCGATCTTTAGGACTAAATCTCCCTTTATTTAGCGTCTATTTAAGATAATACTCGTAAGGAGATAGTCTAACTCGCTTAACGCTTCTAGGATGCTTTAGGAAATAAAAGGCGCCCCGTAAAGCTAACTAACGATTAGTCGACCTTTACTTAAGGGGTAAGAGGCTCCCGTTCGATAGGCTATCGCCGACGTAAAGACCTAAATAGATCTACTAATAACTATTAAGACTCTAACGCCGCTAGATCGACCTTAAATAGCCGTAGAAATAGTCGTAGCAACAGCCGTAGGAACGGCTAAGGAAATAGTCGTAATAGTCGCAACGGTAGGAATAGATACGGTAGGAATAGCTATAGCAATAACCGGGGGGAAAATTCTTATAGAAACGGCGAAAGCTAATCTAGTATAGTTATTTATTAATATTATAAGAAATTAGGTTATATATAAGCCGATTGGTAAGCGCTAGCGAAGGCTAACCGAATTATAGCTAATTTAAAGTCGACGAAGAAGGAAGGAAACGCTTAAAAGTCGAAGTAAATGCCTCTCTTTCGACTAAGCTATAGGTAGAGATAGTTAAGAGACTACGTGCTATTAGAAAGCTACTAAGGCGAATACCTTATAATATTATCGTTAATCTTAATTACGGTAGTAAAATAGACTAAATAGATATAAATTTTACTTAAAGAAAAGAGTTACGATAGCTTCCTTTATTAACCCTTAGCTTAAAGGTAGTAGGGGATACGTAAATAAGACGGTATAAAGTTTAGGAAGTCTTTATCTAACTTTAAGACAGTCGTTATAGGGAAAAGACAATTACTCGCCCTTATATTAGCGTCGATAACGGATTAAAACCGGACGACGCACCGGTTTTACTTAATATATCCGTCCTTGTATAGGAATATATTTCTCTTATTTCTTTTAAACGCGCTTAATAGTATAAACACTAGCTTTCTTAGGTATTATTACGCTAGCCCTAGAAGTTTTTGCATAAGTGCCGGAATAAAGCATAGGTCTATATAGTTATACCGGACCTAAATTTTATATTATTTCTTAATAAAGATAATAACTCGGCGAACCTTAAGCAAATAAGAGAGAAAATACCGGCGGCTCTTTTAGACTTTAAAGACGTATTTTCTAAGCATAAGGCCGATTTATTGCTAAGAAAGAAGAGCACCGATTACGTAATTTAAGCCGCATTTTAAACCTATCTACCCTCTTTCTTAGTCCGAACTTTAGGTCCTTAAGGAGTGGCTAGACTAATCCCTTAAGCATAGCATTATTCGGAAATCTAAAAGTTCGGCCGGGGCTCTTATTCTTTTTATGCTAAAGAAAGACAGCACTTTACGCCTTTATATAGACTACTAGGGGTTTAATAGCATTACCGATAAGAATCGCTACCTACTCCCTTTTATTTCGGAGATTATAGACCGTTATTAAAGGGCTAAGTACTTTTCGAAAATTATCCTAAAAAACGTATATTAACGCATCCGGATTAAAGGAGGGGATAAATAGAAGATAGCCTTTTTTACTCGCTACGGTTACTATAAGTATTTAGTATTACCGTTTAGATTAACTAACGTATATGCTATATTTTAGTTATATATTAACTAAGCTCTTAAAGGCCTTATAGATACTATTTACGTTATCTACCTTAATAATATTTTAATCTTTTGTAAGACCTATAAATAGTATATAAAGAACTTACGATAAGTCCTTAAACGATTAAGGAATCTAGAGCTATTCGCTAATTTTTCGACGTATACTTTCTATAAGTAGTCTTTAGAGTTTTTATAAGTTTATCTTATCTATTAACGGAGTCGTAATAGACTTAGCCCGTATTAAAGCTATTATAAATTAAGAAGAACCTCGATCTTTCTATAATATTTAAGTTTTTCTCGGTTTTATAAATTATTACCGATGATTTATTTTAGGATACTCTAGGATTATTGCCCCTCTTACTATATTATTAAAGGGGAGTATTAAAGGAAGAAAACCTAAAAGAGTATAGCTAAATACTAGCGAATTAATAGCTTTTAAGCCGTAAAAAACGCCTTTATAATAGCCTTACTTATAATAGGGTAGGCAGAGTAATTACATAAGTGCCCTTTATATAGGTATAGAAATTATCTATAAAGAACTAAGTGTAAGCGCACCTATGCATACGGATATATAGCTCTACGCACGTACCTCTTTATCTATACGTGCCCCTTTACCCCTATCCGTACGAGTCCTTTACCCTTATTCGCATAAGCCCCTTTCCCCGCCCGCACGTGCCTCTTCCCCGCTTGTATATAAGAATGCGGATTAGGTCGTAGACTTAATCTTACTAATAATCGAAGACCTTTATATAAGACCCTTACCTTACCTAAGCGAAATTTAACGACGTATTATATAAGGCCCGGCCGCGCCTTAGGCTATACGGCTCGCTTTAAGGAGCGTAAACTATACCTTCTTCCGTTGTATCTTTGCCGGCAATATAGCGTCGGGCGGCCCGTCGTTTTCTCCGATAGCCCTAAAGCGCTCTTCGAAGCGATCGAGCGTTTCTATATCTGCGAAGTCCGCTGCTAAGTGCTACGTCGGGTCTTAATACCTTTACTACCTTACGAAGACCTCGCGCCTACTACCGCGGCCGACCTTCTTCTATCGTACGGTAATAATTTCCTCTACTAAAAACTCTTTTTGTCTTTTATTAAGATTACTAAAGGCTATAGGTCCGCTATTACTTAGCTAGGCATCGGATCTACTACTACGCGACGAAGAAGGTCTATATTAAAATTAAGGTAAATCCTATTAGGTAATCCCTTTAGCTTAACGGCTTACGGGCTTAATACTCTCTTAACTATAAATTTCGCGTATAATTAGTTAAGCCTTTTCTTTAGCCTTAAGGATATATAGTTCCGTAAGTCTACCTAGACTTTATTAACTACCGTAAATCGCTCTACGGGTTCCCGTCGTTTATTAGTATACCGCTCTTAGTCCTACGTTACTAAGGCTATTAACGATTAATAGAAGTCTAAGACCTACTTAAGTCGCTATATAAAGGAGGCTACGCGCCCCTTTAGGCTATTGCTAGACGGCTTTTCCGCTACTATATCTATAGCGATAGGAAATAGGGATACTAGTTCGTACCTATATAGTATAAGGAAAGGGGATATACTAATCGAAGAGTAATTCCTCCCGTTAAGCGCTATTTACGCTATAGGGAGCTATTTATCTTAGTCCTTTTAATTATAGTCGATAACGCCCTATAGGTAAGCTTAAACTTCTTAGTAAAGCTATTCCGGCCCCCTATCGGTTTACGGATAATATACTATACTTAGCAGCTATATAATTCATAGCAGCTAATATAAGTGCTACTAGAAGCGGCTTATCTAGTTTAAGCCCCTATCGCTTATAATTAACGTTAGCTATTAATAGTATCGTACGTAGTATATAAGAAAGCGCTTTACGTAGATCTCCGCTTCTATAAAGGGCATAGGTTTTAATATAACTTCCTTATTTAGACGGTCTTTAATTACCTAAAGATTACGGTTACCGCTCTCTATAAGGGGGAGTTCTATAATAAAGTCTATCTAAATATACGTATAGAACTAGTCTAGCATAGGAAGCGATTTAAGTAGCCCTTTCTTAAGCGTACGCTAAATCTTTATACGCCCGTAGATATTATAGTTACGGAGGAATCGTCTAACGTATAGCTAAAGGAGCGGCTAATAAAAGTCGCGGGATATAGCGGCAACTATTCCTTCGCGGCTAAGGTAGCCGACGACGCTAGCGTTATATACTATTTAAATAAGCCGTCCTTAGAGCGCGTTTCCTTCTTTTAGCTCTAAGGGAGCGTCTTTTACTATAGCCTCTATAGACATAGAGGAACTAAGAACCTAAAGCCGTCCGCGGAACCGTAGGTGCCTACGTAGGTCTATATAGTAGTCGGCTACCTATATCTTAAGGTTAAGCTTAAGGTCGAATCGTCGTGCTCTTGCCTCTACGGCGCGGCGTACGCTCCCGTAGGTAACGTCTTAAGCTACTAAGCGGTCTTATATACGCTAAAGCTCTTCGTCCTAAAAAATCCGTCGGTTAAGGCCTATATTAGTAGTTAGCTCCGCGTCCTACGCGTTAAGGCCGTCCCGGGTTATAGCCGATATAAAGTCCGCTTCCTTAGTATTAAGCTCTACGTCTTCTTCGATTACCCCCTTACTTTCCGAACTAATAGACGAATTATTATCCTCCTCGCTATCGTCCTTATCCTTATCGCCCTTACTATTAACTAAGACTACGCTATGCGCACCGATAAGCGTTCCTTTAAGATACGTGCGTAGTGCCTCCTCTAGGAGTATTTAAAGCTCTTATCTATTATAATCTTCGTTAAAAGGCCGATCTTAATATCTTTAAGATAGAGCGTCTAGCATTATAGCCTCTTTTCCGGGTCGGTATTTAATCCGGAAATAGAACCGCGAAAGGTATTCTACCTAGCGGGCCTATCGCTTAAAGAGATAACGTCGAGTTATAAAATACTTAAGGTTGCAATAGTCTATAAGGATCTTAAAGTTCTTATAGCTATAGAGCTCCGCTTACTATTACTTTAAATAGCTAATTATAGCGAGCATTTCTTTATCGTAGATAGTATAGTTCCGTTTGGCAGAGGTAAGCTTACGGGAGTAAAAAGCTATAAAGCGGCGTTAGTAGTCTACCTCTTGCAAAAGCGTGCCTTTAAGCGCGAATCTACTATAGTCTATCTTAAGTATTACGGGATAATTAAAGTCCTACTATAGCAGCACTAAGGCTTACGAAAATAGGTCCTTTAACGTCTAAAACGCTTTTATCTATATAGCGCCTTAATAAAAGGCTACCCCTTTGCTAGTAAGGGCTATAAGCGGACTAACGATACGAGAAAATTAACGAATAAAAATCCGGTAGTAGTTTATAAATCCTAAGAAACTCTATACACCCTTTTGCGAAGTTAAGGCTATTTAGTCCTAAATAGCCTAAATCTTTACGGGGTCCGCCTATATACTAACGCCTACGATAATAATAAATCTAAGGTATTTAACCTAGCGGACGCCGAATTCGCATTTATTAGGGTCGAAGTATAGCCTATGCTCGGAGAGCCGGTCTAGCACCTTCTGTACTTTATCTATATAATCCTTTAGGCTGCCGCTTATATAGATAAGTGTAGGAATAAGGGATAAGGGATACGTAAGGTGCTATTACAGACACGTAATCTACGTGATTACGTACACGTAATAAGACTATATCTCCGCGATGCCTTCCCCTCTCTAGCTAGTAAGATAGATATAATATACCCCCTTTAGTTAACCCTATATAGTAGAGCCTAACTAATACTAATTAGTAATTAATCCGCTTAATTATAGACAGCTAGGTAGAAGAGATAGATACGCATCCTCGAACGTGCTTACGGATCTTTATCTTTAGTAATCTTATTCCGTGTATTTAAAGAGGGTTATCCGTGCTAAGAATAAGGCATCTTCGCTAGTCTTTCCCTACCGAGAGATCCCTTTAAACTTACAACTAATAGTTACCGCTTTCGAACGATTAAAGAATAGCACTAGCCTACAAATGCGTTAGCAACGTATATAATAGAAGAAGGATATCCGCTAGTCTTACCTACTAAGAGATTTCTCCGACCGTTACGATAATATCGCGAAGACCCTCGCGACCTTAATATAAACCTAGTCATTACGATAACTTCCTAAAGCCCGACTCCTACAACCGCCGCCGCTACCTATATAGTAGAGAACCTTACCGCCGACGCTAATATCGCTATAGCTAACGCAGCACTAAATCCTATCGCCGCTACCACCTAGGCAGAGAATCCCGCCGCCGTTACTATTATCGAATTTATTAGCGGTTACGGACCTTTATAAGAGTATAATAACAACGAAGATATCTTCTATTATTTTAAGAATTAGTTTAAAGACTAGACCGAAGATATATAGAATAAAGTCAACCGGGAATATAAAAGGGCATTACGAGACTTCCTGAACAGGCGTAGTATCTACACTAGGAGAAACTAGCTATTTACGAAGCTTTTTCTCGTATATTAAGACTTCGAGATGCAGCCACTAGCTTAGCTATAAGAAGAATTCCTCGAGATAGACTTTATCGAAGGAAAAACGTTAACGAAAGATAGGCAAGACGAGATGCGAGCCTAACTCGGCTAGACGCTAAAGCCGGCACTAACGCTAAAGCTAGCCTCGCCCTCGCCCTCGCCCTCGCCCTCGCCCTCGTTAGTCTCGGCAGCCTTGCTAACGTTACCTTCCTTATCGCCTTCTTCGCCCTCGTTAGCAGCAGCAATAGCGGCCTCGCCGTCGTCGAAATAAGCTCCCGCTGCCCCTACCGTCGTTGCTCCCGCTAGTATAACCCCGAATTCGCCGCGGATTCCCACCGGCATTGCTTTAATACACGCCGGCACGACATAAAGCCTGCCCCTAGCTCCTATAGGCGCAACCACGATGCCGGCCTTAACTATAATTCCGACGCCTTCCTCGCCCTCCCTAGCAGTAATAACACCAGCGGCCACGACTCTCTAAAGTCCGCTAGTTGCTGTAAGTCCAAAGCCGTAGCTATAGCCGCAAGCTCCGCTAAGCCGGCTAAGCAGGCTCCCTATTCTAAGCCGACTTCCCGTTCTAAGCCGGCTCCCCATTCTAAGCCGACTTCCCGTTCTAAGCCGGCTCCCTATTCCGAGCCGACTTCTTATTCCGACCCGGCCGTTAGCTTCGCCCGCCCTAAGCTCTCGCAGCAGTTCTTCGGACTGCTCCCTCGGCTCCCTCGACTCCTAAAGCGAGTCCCTTAATAGCTCTCGCAGTAGCTCTCTAAGCTACTCGCAACCTATAAAGCCGCTCATACAGCAGCTTCCCTATTAACAGCGCGCTCTTTAGCATACCCTAAAACCAAGCATATACCGCCGCTATAAATCCCCTTTTAAGTCTCGCAGCGCACTCTTTCGCCACCTCGGCGAAGGATATCACTATATAAAACGCGTGTAGACTTCCTTTTAGACCGTAATGCCCTAAGCCCGGCATCTACTAAAGCAGGCCAATTGCTAGCACTATAAATCCTACTTCGACTCCCGAGGCGTACTTTTTCTTCACCTCGCTAAAAGATATCGCTACTAAAAGCCCTTATAAGCTTCCCCTTAGCTTATTAAACAGTAGGGCAAGAGACACTCTCACATACGGCCCTAGCTCGCTATATAGCCACTCTCTCGTCACCGTAGAGAAGGAGACTACTATATAAAACCCGCATAGGCTTCCTCCCCGCCGGTCACCTAATAGTTACCCTCTATAACGCAGCTACCCGCGCAACTATAGAGTCGAGAGATAGGGATATATGCACGATAGATAATATATTTTAGTTCGGGGACTATTCGGCTATTAGTCGCTAACTAGTCCCCGATAACCCCTCTCTAGGCCTAAGGGTATATCCCTAAGGCCCCGATATATCTTAAAAGAAGGGCAAGCTTTAGTCTTACTATAAGAGGGCAACCGTATTATAATAAAGGATTATTCGTACTTTTAACTATCGTTCCTACCTTCCTAAACGTACCTTTAGTCTATCTTCTTATAATTTCTAAAGCTTTTCTTTTTTAGTTACCTAAGAGCGATAGCGCTATATAGTAGGCGCGTTTCCGGACGTATAGGCCGCGTAGGCCGAATAGGTCGTAATAGCTATTAAGTCGCTAGCCTATCGCCGTTACCTTACGTAACGGAACTAATATTAGAAGATAAATATACTAACTTATATAAGGGTTATAACGAGCGTCTTAAGACGCTATTACTAATTTTTTTACTACCTAAAGGGGCTTAATCTATCCCCTCGCGAAGTTAAACGTAAGCCGGGCCTTTATAACCTACCCCTCTACGTATAGATATCCTTATAGCCCTTTGAGCAAGAGCTATATAGCTAGAGGAGGAGAAGAGATTAAGAGATAGGATTACGGAACTTTAAAAGGGATTTTCGCAGTAAGGTAACTTATTCGGCAAGGACTTATACAAACGTCGCCGATAATTAACCGAATCGAGGGAGAGTTATAGTAGGGAAATTAAAATAAAAAAACATTCCTTAGTTATTATAACCGACTAACCTTTAAAAACGTCTCGATTAGATTAGCGATCTTAAGGATGCCTTTATCGCTACTCTATATCGTTTTAAGCGCAATAAGACTAAAATCTTATATACCTTTAACTATATATACGTAGACTATAAGGCGAGATAAAGGCGATACCTTAACGAAAAGCTCTTTATAGAGAGGGAATTGCTTTATATTAACTAAGATAATTTTCGTAACTAGACCTTAATTTTAATTAAAGATATTGCTAATCGCGAGACTCTTTTAGCTACGTAACTATAGGAAGTATACTAACGAGAGGGTTAATCCCCCCTCGATTTTAGTCTTTACTTAGATTCCCTTAAGCAATACCTAGAACGTCCGCTAGAAAAAACTTATATACTTTCCTTTTTTACGAAGTTACGTCCCGATCTTTAGGACTAAATCTCCTTTTATTTAGCGTCTATTTAGGATAATACTCGTAAGGAGATATTCTAAGTCGCTTAACGCTTTTAGGATGCTTTAGGAAATAAGAAGCGCTTTATAAAGCTAACTAACGATTAGTCGACCTCTATTTAAAGGGCAAGAGGCTCCCGTTTGATAGGCTATCGCCGACGTAAAGGCCGAAGTAGATCTACTAATAACTATTAAGATTCCGACGCCGCTAGATCGACCTTAAATAGCCGTAGAAACGGTTATAGCAATAGCCGTAGGAACGGCCGAGGAAATAGTCGTAATAGTCGCAACGGTAGGAATAAATACGGTAGGAATAGCTATAGCAATAACTAAAGAGGAAATTCTTATAGAAACGGCGAAAGCTAATCCGGCATAGTTATTTATTAGTATTATAAGAAACTAGGCTATATATAAGCCGATTGCTAGGTGATAGCGAAAGCTAACCGAACCGTGGCCGATTTAGAGACGATAAAGAAGGAGGGAAACGCTTAAAAGTCGAAGTAAATGCCTCTCTTTCGACTAAGCTATAGGTAGAGGTAGTTAAGAGACTACGTGCTATTAGAAAGCTACTAAAGCGAATACTTTATAAAATTATCGTTAATCTCGATTACGGTAGTAAAGTAGACTTAATAGATATAAGTTTTGCTCGAAAATAAAGGCTACGGTAGCTTCCTTTATTAACCCTTAGATTAAAGGTAGTCGGGAATACGCTTATAAGACGATATAGAGTTTAGGAAGTTTCTATCTAACTCTAAAATAGTCGCTATAGGGAAAAAACAATCACTCCCCCTTATATCGGCGTCGATAACGGATTAAAACCCGACAACGTATTAGTTTTACTTAGTATACCCGTACTTTCTTAGGAATATATTTATCTCGTTCTTTTTAAGCGCGTTTAGTAGTTTAAATACTAACTTTCTAAGGTGTTATTACGCTAGCCGTAGAAACTTTTGCATAAGTGCCGAAATAAGGCATAGGTCTATATAGTTATACCGGACCTCAATTTTATGCTATTTCCTATAAAGATAATAACTCGGCGAACCCTAAGCAAACGGGGGAGGAAATACCGGCGACTTTTTTAGACTTTAAAGACGTGTTTTCTAAGCATAAGGCCGATTTACTACTAAGGAAGAAGGGCACCGATTATGCGATTAACCTATTGCCTAACTTTAAGCCGCCTTTTAGACCTATCTACCCTCTTTTTTAATCCGAACTTTAGGTTCTGAAGGAGTAGTTAGATTAGTCCCTTAAGCGTAGTATTATTCGGAAATCTAAGAGTTCGGCCGGGGCTTTTATTCTTTTTATGCCTAAGAAAGACGGCACTTTGCGCTTTTATATAGACTACTAAAGGGTTAATAGCATTACCGATAAAAATCGCTATCTACTCCCCTTTTTTTTAGAGATTATAGACCGTTATTAAAGGGCTAAGTATTTTTCGAAGATTAACTTAAAAAACGTATACTAATATATCCGGATTAAGGGAGGGGATAAATAGAAGATAGCCTTTCGTACTCGCTACGGTTACTATAAGTATTTAGTATTGCCGTTTAGCTTAACTAACGCCTTTGCTATATTTTAGTTATATATTAACTAAGCTCTAAAGGGCCTTATAGATACTATTGACGTCGTCTACCTTAATGATATTTTAATCTTTTCTAAGACCTACGAAGAGCATATAGAATACTTGCGATAAGTCCTCGAACGATTAAAGAACACCGAGCTATTCGCTAATTTATCGAAGTGCACTTTTAATAAGCAATCTTTAGAGTTTTTAGGATTTATCTTATCTATTAACGGAGTCGTAATAGACCTAGCCCGCATTAAGGCTATTATAAATTAGGAAGAACCTTATTCTTTCTATAATATTTAAGTTTTTCTCGGTTTTACAAATTATTACCGACGATTTATTTTAGGATACTCTAACATTATTGCCCCTCTTATTGCGTTATTAAAGGGGAGCGTTAAGGGAAGAAAGCCCGGACGAGTGTAGCTAAATACTAGCGAATTA
Source organism: Ophiocordyceps sinensis (assembly GCA_012934285.1). Lineage (NCBI taxonomy): Eukaryota > Fungi > Ascomycota > Sordariomycetes > Hypocreales > Ophiocordycipitaceae > Ophiocordyceps > Ophiocordyceps sinensis. Next base: position 8,406,541 of record JAAVMX010000004.1, on the reverse strand, counting down.
ATAGCGTTTTACGCCGTAAAGAACGCCTTTATAATAGCCCTACTTCTCCGATACTTTAACCCTTAAAGACCGGATTTACACTAAGACTAATGCCTTAACTTTCGCAATAGCTAGCATTCTTTCGTAGCCCGATAACGAAGGCTACTATTATCCGATTGCTTTCTAGTTACGGAAGTTTACTAGCCTTAAGCTTAACTACGGCACCCTTAATTAAGAAATATTTGCTATCGTTAAGTTATTTAAACACTAGCGATACTACGTCGAAGGGGCGGCGAATACCGTTAAAGTTTCATTAGATTACTAAAACCTTTAAGGCTTTATAAAGCAAGTATCCCTAAATAGAAGATAAGCACGTTAGTATATATACCTAGCTTCTTTCGATTTTACGATTAAATACCGAGCCGGTAAATTAAATCCTACCGATGCTTTATTAAGGAAGCTAGAATTTATAGGCGAAGCCCTACCGTCTATAGAGCTACTCCTAGAGCTATAATAGAACTTAGCAGTTATTCGGCAGGTGTATATAGCTATAGATTCTTAAATCCTAGGGCGCGTTAACATCGTTATAGCTTGTTAAAAAGGGTCTATAGGACTTCCTGTTAGGTCTTGTTCGGATGCTTAACTCGTAGCTTTTTAAAAGTTATAGTGCTTTAATCTACCTAATAGTGCTAATAGTTTACTTCGGTGTCGAAGTAAGCCTTTAGCAGGTCGTAGGCCTGCCTAAACGTTCTATCCTACTCTATATGCTAGATGTGGTAGTCTTAGGCTCGCCCGGTGAGGATCCGGGGAAAGAGGGCATAGAAATAGCCGGGCCGGGCCTTAACTATATAACAAACGTCCGTAAAGATACGGACTTTATCATTAAGAATGTTATAGGGCTCGCCTATGTAATTCTTGCTTTTATCCTATAGCTTAATAAACTTTTGTAGGAGGTCTACGTCTATCTCCTTGTTTAGAACGTCGTAGGGGGGGACTATTATATAAGCTGCTTTTAACGTTATATTAATCGGAGGGGTCTTAGAGAACTAATACGAAGTCGGGTGAATTATTATTAGCGTTTCTAATATATCTCGGAACGGAGGGGCCTAGGGGCTTAGTTGCTTCCGGTGCGGGACCGGGAGCGTTAGGGTTATATAGCGTGTAGCTAAATTACGGGACGTTTCGGCACGCGTTAAGCAAGGTGGTGCGAAGGGGAGACCGGCACCCTTATTGTTACCCCTAAGCCGGGACGACCCCGGAGAGACCCCTAACTCCCGCCGGCACGACTTATTTTCCTACGGGGAAGACCCCGTAGCTGCCCCTAGCTTCTACAGGCATAGCCCCGGTGCCGGCCCTATAATAACAACAACGACTTCTTCGCCTTTAAACAAAAGTCCGCTAGTTGTTCCCGTTGTTTAGGGGTTCTGCATATGTTCCGCCAAAGAATTCGACGATTTTACGGCGTCGAGACGGGTGGAAATAGTCGCGTAATTGCAGGAACCGACTAAAGACTAGAAGTAATAGATTTAGTTATCCGTAGCCTAACCCTAATGTTTCTCTAGCTTTTCTAAAAGTGCGACCGGGCCTAAAAGTAGCAAAAGTAGCGTTTATAGTGTTGTATAGCGTTTATAGCGTTATATAGCGTTGTATAGCGAAAAAATAACGAATTAACGTAAGGTTCGAAAGAATGTTAATAGTAGTAGAAGTTATAGCTAGGTCCTAGCAAAATAGACTTCGCTCCCGGGCTTATAACTATTAACATTACTATTATACTAACTAGGCAAAAGTAAGATATATCCCGACCGTAGACGTAATACAATAGCTTATAAAATGTCGATAGTAATTAAAAGGCTCGCGCAATATCTAGATTCGTATCTTAATTAAGCGTGCCTACTTTATACGAATAAGTCTCTGCTATATACTCTACTTACCCTATAGCTTGCCCTACTACGTGCCTTCTACTGCCTGCGCGGCTCCTTAATATATGCTTTATGCCCGGCTCCCTACTGCGTGCTTTACTACGTGCCCTACTGCGTGCCCTACTGCGTGCCCTACTACGTGCTCTACTGCGTGCCCTACTGCGTGCTCTACTGCGTGCCCTCTACTATATGCGAGGCTCCTTAACGTATGCTTCGTGCCCGGCTGCGTGCCCTCTACTGCGTGCCCTTTGCTACGTGCCCTCTGCTGTATGTACGGCTCCTTAATATATGCCTTGTGCCCGGCTCCCGGCTGCGTGCTCTACTGCGTGGCCTACTACGTGCGCGGCTCTGTAATATATGCTTTATGCCCGGCTGCGTGCCCTACTACGTGCCCTACTACGTGCTCTACTACGTGCCCTCTACTACGTGCGAGTGTTATAGTATTAGGTTATATTATATATTATCCTACGTAACCTTTACATCGTATATATAGACATTTAGACTTAGTCTATAGCTATATCCCTTCGTAGATTAATAATAATTATATACCCCCCCTTAAGCTCGTTTCCTTATAGTTTAATCTACTATTTTATCCTATTGCGTTTAATTAATAATCTCGCTATCTTACCCCTTTCTTTTTTAATCTCCCCTCTTTGCGACGTAAGTCCGCCTCCTCGCTAGACCCCTTTAACTAAGTTTTCCTCGATTATTAGAATTTTCCTAGTATAGATACGCCGTCTTAACGCGAATTATATAGATTTCCCTCCTTACTATCCCCTTACCTTTACCTTATCCTATTTCCCTATAATCTACGATAACCGACTATATAAAGACCGATCCCCCGTTCGCTACCCCGGCCGTTACCCCGCTAGCTCCTACTAACCTAAAGCCTTAGACCGACTACGTTTCCTACTACCCTTATCTCGCCGCCCTTCTTTAGGCCTAACGGCTAATATTCGGCATATTCGCCTATATTTAGGCTAACGCTACTTACGACTTCCGCGCCCCTTAGATTAAGGCCTTTACTTACCTTAATAATGCTTACGTTAAGTTAGATATAAGAGTACTCGTCGCTTAAGAGCATATAGCCGTCGCTTAAGAGTACGCTACCGATCTTTAGCGCTAGCTTAACCGCGCTACGTCCTCTCTCTTCGTCTTAACTAAACGCGACGTAGCTTAAGACTAGGCCCTTGCCCTTACCTCCGCCTTTACCCTTACCCGTTCTTATATAGCCGACCCCGAGAGGTTCGCCGGCGACTCTAGCACTTAGAAGCAACGTTAGGAGGCTTTCTAGACCTAGCGTAACGGCCTTACTATTAAGCTCCGTTAAGACGCCGCCTTATACCCTATAGAGTAAGATCGTATTCTTTACGCGGCTAGCCGGCTTACCGGCCGGGCCGCTTTTATTATCGCTAGCGTTCCTTAAGACGTCTTCGATAATAAGTATTTCGCCGATTAGTAGTATACTACTATTAAAGCTTTTACTAACGACCTTAGCCTCGTCTTTAGTGCTAATTTTACCTATGCTTAGTCGGAGGCCGACTTTAATACCCTATCGATAAAGAATATTTCTTAGCCGGACTTCTATTCGAAGTTTACCTAGCTTTAAGCCGACTTATCGTTTAACGGCACCGCTTATATCGCCTACCTTTACTTAAAGGTCTTTATCGAACTTACTAACGCCGCCGCTCTATAAGTCGAATGCCCGGCCTATAACGACTTTACGGCCTAGGCTAAGATATACTCTACGCTTTAGGACAATTAGTAGCGTATTAAGGCCCGTTCTTAACTCTAGCCGCCTTATATAGAGTGACCTAGACGAGTTCTTAGGTCTCTATGATCTTTAAGCTTAACGAGATATCTTTACGTAACGAAAATACACGAGCTCTCTAAGATTCGATCGCTTAGCATTCGGGAACGAGTCCCGCTAAGTTAGCCACCTAGGTTAAAGATATCGTTAGTTGCAAACAACGGTATTAAAGACAATTAGCTAGGTTAGCAGCTTATTATAATAGGGTCTATAAAAGCAATGTCTTTAAGCCCTTTTTTAAGCTCTTAAAGAGGACTTAAGCGGAAGATCCGTAGACTATATAACGAGTATAGGCCGAAAGTATTATAAAAGAAGGGGTAAGTCTTTAGTCATTAAGCCTAGATAGACTTATTCTATATTCGGGAAGAATCGTAGTGCCCGTAGGGGTTGCCTTAAGGCAAGAGCTTATTTAGCTCTACTACGACGATCCCTTTATAGGATACTTCGGAATAGCCCGCACGAAAGACCTCCGATCCTAGAAATTCTTCTAGGCAGGAATAGCTTATAATATAAACAGCTACGTGCGTTTATATTATATCTATTAAGGCGCCGTTCTAAAGCGGCATCGCCTATACGGCGCCCTTAAGTCGCTGCCTATTCCTATAAGACCTTAGGAAGAAGTCTCTATAGACTTTACTACCGGTTTTCTAGAGTTATAATTCGATAGTAGAGAAGTTAACGTAATACTAGTAATCGTTAACCGATACACTAAGTATAGCGTATTTCTTACGGTCTTTAAGATAATAATAGCGCCTAAGTTAGCTAAGGCTTTTTATTATAAGATTAAGCTTATCTATAGAGTACTGAAAGGCATTATTTCCGATAGAGGATCGTTGTTTATTAGTAAGTTTTAGTTAGACCTTTATTATATATTACGGATAAAACGTAGGTTATCGATAGCCTTTTACCTAGAAACCGACGGTTAGACCGAACGGGTGAATTAGACACTATAATACTACCTTCGGTGTTATATAAATACCGAATAGAATAACTAGCCTAGACTACTACGAGAGGCTTAGTTCGCTTGCAATAATATAAAGAATGCAACTATAGGCTTTTCGCTTAATAAGGCATTATTCGGATACTAACTAGACTACTATATCTACCTTACGGACGATGCTATTAGTAAGGGAGTGCCTAAAGCGGGGGCTCGCATTAGCAAATTAGTAGACTTAAGGAAAAAACTAGAGACTTATTAGCGATAAGCTATCGAGTCGTAAAAGAAGTTCTATAACCTCTATTATAAGCTACTTACCCTTAAGGTTAAGGACCTAGTAGGACTCTCTACGAAGAACTTACGCTTTAAGGACTAAAGAAGAAAGTTATTACCTAAATATATTAGACCTTTTAGGGTCCTTTAAGCTATTAGCAAGTAGGCGTACCGCCTAGCCCTACTAGAGAAATACGACCGGCTTTATAATATATTATATATTAGTCTTCTTAAGCCGTAGGCAGAAAGGGCTACTAACTAATACCTTAGTAAATTACTGCCGATGCTTAACCTTAACGATGCAGAAGGAGAATAGTCGGTCTAGCAAATTAAGGACTATAAGAAGAAGAAGGGCGTTACTTACTACTTAGTGAAATAAGAAGGTTAGCTAGCTAAATACAACGAGTAGGTTGCTTAAGACGATATAGCGAATGCCTAAGAACTTATTAATAAATACCTAAAGATACGACTAAAGAAACGGCGGAAATTACGTATTACGAAATAACTTCTTTTTAGCTTACCTTAACTTTTCTATTTTTACTCCGCCGCTATTTTACCCTTATTCCTTAACATCTATATGGTAGAAGTCCTTTACTTCTATCTCGCTAGTAAACTCTGCAATAACTAGGAGACGTTTTGCCTACTCGCTTTTCCCTCGGCGATTACTCTCCTTAATTATTTCGTATAAATTATCGTATATATGTTCTCGGCCTACCCGCTATAGGGTAAAACCTACGTCCTTAATCACTAGACGAAGCTTTTAGTCCCTATTCTCGCGCATAGCTTTCCGTCGCTTTATTAATGCCTGCCGGTATTTAAGACGACGTTTCGTATATAAACGTTTAGCACTTAATACCCCTTATTCCTCTCTATAGGCCGTTATTACGGCTATAAACGACGTATAAACTTAGTAGAAGATTAACTTTATCTCCTTCTTCTCTATCTTATCCTAAGTAATCTATAGCTCGGCTATCTTTGTCTAAATGCCGTATAGATCCGCTATATCCCCGGATATTATTATAGGTATTTATAATTTTATTAGCGATTGTATCCCGACTTAAGGGGGAATAAGGAACTTACGGATTTATAAAGGTTACTACGCGAGTTATATTAGATATACTTGCTTAATCGCGCGTCTTCCTATATATAAAAGAGTTCGACTATTCTAATATTATCCTCGTTATCGCCGAACCTTTATATACTGCTATTTAAGCACTTAATGCAGTATAACTTAGTTACTTAGCACCCTTTCGCGCGGCGACTTTTTATAGTTACGGCCTTCTTAGCCCTTTTCTTTAGCGATATCCCTTTCTAGAGATTCTTTATATCGACGGTATCTCCCTTAGCATTCGCCTCTATATCCTTATCTTTATTATCTTCGCTAGACGACGAAAATGTTTTAGATTCGATAACCGTTAGCGTTATACGCTTAGCAATCGCGTAATCTTCCTAAGACTCTACTATAATAGGTTTCTTTATGCTTATAAATAGTCCCTTAAATAATTAACAAAATAGTAGATCTTCCATTTCTTCCTCTAACGAGGATATTAATTTCTTTAATGCATTTAGTATATTCTTCTCTACGAGGAGTCGTTCGAATAGGGTTATCTTCGCTCCGGTAGGAGTCCTCTCTCCGCGCGTCTTCTTTAGCTTTATCTCTTCCTATGCTATCGCTACGGCGTCCTTAATCAATACTCTATTCGCCGATAACTCTAAGACTTAAGCTATAACTAAGGGACCTATCGGCTAAATATAGTCTATCTATTTTCCTTACTTTTAGGGCGTCTCTACTATTGCGCTTACCGTTCGCTTAGGACCTATAGCGTTAAACTAATTCGGAATATGCTTATCTAATTTAGAATATGCTTATCTAATTCCGAATATGCTTATCTAATTCCGAATATACTTCTCTATAAGATCTCGATATAGTTATATAATAAGAGAAGAGAAGAAAAAAAATCTTTATATATAAAGAGCAGCACTCTATTATAGTTCGCTAACTATACGTAGGCGATTAGCTACCTATTGCGCAATAACTATTATAACGCGCGATTAATACGATAATTATTATAATATCTATAATAATAACTATCGTCGTTGATTTTTATACTATGTTTAATCCTATTTTAGTCTTATTTACTATTACGACTTTATTTATACCTTAAGCTATCCTAGCGTTTAAGGCGTCCGCCTTAGAAGGGGGGGATAATTATAACGCACCTACCCGCGTAACTATAGAGTCGGGAGATAGGGATATATATACGATAGATAATGCATTTTAGCTTAAGGACTATTCGGCTATTAGTCGCTAACTAGTCCCCGATAACCCTTCTCGAGGCCTAAGGGTATATCCCTAAGGCCCCGATATATCTTAGAAGAGGGGCAAGCTTTAGTCTTACTTCGAGAGGGCAACCGCATTGCAATAAAGGATTATTCGTACTTTTGACTATCGTTCCTACCTTCCTAAACGTACCTCTAGTCTGTCTTCTTATACCCTCGCTACGGCAGTCGCCTTCGTCCCGGCAGAAGACTCCCTCGACTCTACACGTTGTTCTTCCTAGCTTTAGCAACGCACCCTTTGTTCCGCGTGGCCAGCTAGCCTCGCGAGCTTCCGCATCACCAGCCTCGCGAGCCCCGAAGAAGAAGAACTCTCGAGGGATTCACCTGCCCGTTGCTCTGCCCGGCCCTTTCTTCGTGTGTTCTCGTTGCTCGTTGCTTTACCCGACTTCCTAATGCTCCCTTCCTCGCTTCCTTCCTTCGCTTATTGCGTTACGCTCTTTGCTCGTTGCTTTCTCGTTGCTTCGTTGCTCGCTCGTTGCTTCGTTGCTCGTTGCTTATTGCTCGCAATACCGCTCTTTTAGCTTAACCCTCGATGGCATCGCAAGATCCCTCTTTCCCTCTTTTCGTACGTTCGATGCGTCCGTCGTTCAATTAGGTTACATTCCTTTAGTTCGACCTTACAGGGTTATTAAGATGTGTTTACAGCCTTCTAAAGAAGAACTGCCAGTGTGGGAACAAGGGATAAGGGATACGTAAGGTGCTATTACGGACACGTAATTCACGTGATTACGTGCACGCAATGAGACTATATCTCCGCGATGCCTTCCCCTCTCTAGCTAGCAAGACAGACACAATATACCCCCTTTAGTTAACCCTATATAGTAGAGCCTAACCAACAATAAGAATATTATTAATATAGGCGGAAGCGAACTCGTCTAGAAATTCGCGAAGAATATTATTAATATACCGTTAGAAGGTGCTTAGAGCCTTTATAAGCTTAAATAGTATTACTATCTATTCGAAGAGCCTATAGCGAGTGCGGAACGCGGTCTTCTACTTATTACCTTCCGTAATTCGCACCTTATAGAACGTCTAATAGATATCTAACTTAATAAACTACTTTGCCTTAGCGATATTATAGAGTATCTCCTTAATAAGCAAAAGCGGGTAGCGGTCCGGTCGTATTATTGCGTTAAGTGCTCGATAGTCTATATAAATTCGTAGTCCTCCTCCGGGTTTCCGCGCGAATAGCACTAAAGCGGCGGCCTTAAAAGAGCTAGCCTAAATAAACCCTTTATCTAAAAGACCGCGTAGTGTTTTCTTTAATATAAGCAACTCGTCTTAAGATATCGCGTATAGCGGGCCGAAGGGCGGAACTATATCTTATCTATAGGAATCTTTGCGAAGTAGTATTACGTAGTTAATACCGGGCTTATATAGGTTTAATTTATCGGGCTCGCTTTTCCGAAAGAGCGGCAGTAGGTTATAGAACTACGTAGGGATTATTTAACGTAATTCGGCTTCCGTCTTCGGCTTCTTTAGTCGTAAGGCTTTTTCGATATCCGCGAGGCTAATTGCGTAAATAGTAGCCGTAGTAGCTTTTAAGCTATATCGTCTACGGATTCGGTTAATTATGCCGATAAATACTAAAGCTATAACCTCCTTAGCCTCTTAAAGCTCGGTAGTATACTTAATGTCTATAGGCTCGTTCTTATTAATATACTATAGCTAACGCTACGAAGTCCTATACTAAAGCCTTCCTTAGTGCGGTATAGAGTAAGACTCTATATAAAGAAGCTAAGGCTTTTTAAGGATTAGGTTAAATTCTAGCTAAGGGATAACGTATGCTATAAGCAATTGCTCATGCCTATTAATTTCCGTAGCTATCTATACGATACCTTTAATCTTCGCTTCTTCTATTACGCTTAAGGCTCCTTATATATACCGAGGTCTTATATCTTTAATTAGCAAACGTAGCTCTTATACGAATGCCTTATCTATAGCGGCGTAGCACTAGCAACCCTCGTCTATAAGAGTAAAGATAAGGTTTATACGGTTAATAACAATAGGTATTAAGGTAGGAGAAGTTTTAATATAGTTAGTTAACTCTTTTTTCTCTAATTCTAGCGAATTAGGCTCTAGGGCCTATCTATGCTTTAAAGCTATGCGTTTCCCTCTATATTAGTAGCGGCGGGGACTATATTATCCTCCTTAATATTAGACTTAAGAGAAGGTCGGGTAGCGCGAATCGCTATAGGCTATTCGGCTCGCTTCGCCGTAAGGCGAGCGGGACGATATAGGCAGTTTATAGCGAAATGCCTATCCGCGCTATAGCGTACGTAAAGCCCTTCCTCTCTCCGCTTTTAAAGCTCCGCCTTCGATACTTACTTAGCTCGCTATATAGAAGAGAAAGGCGCGCTGCTTAAGGCGGCGGATAATATCCTCGCTTTTCTATAAGCGGGCCGCGTAGTAGATATTATAACGTCGCCCTCGTAGTCTACCGTAGTATTAAGCGTAGATCTAAGCGGCGGGAGCGTTATAGCGTTCTTAATAGTAACTCCTCCGTTCCTATTGCTAACGCTATTTATGCTAGCGTGCTATTATAACTTCTAGAAGCTAGGGCTTTACTTATAGTTCTAGGCTACCTTCGTAAAGCGACCTATATACTTCCGGAAGTTAGTAGGCATCTCGATTAGGATAAGTATCTCCTATAGTTACGGAGTAATCGAATTCCGCAGCTATATAAGCTTAGCGCTATCTCTCTAAACGCTATTTCCGGCGGCGTAAGTAATAGTCTCTTTAAAGTCGGGAAGGAAGTCCCTAAACGTCTGGCCGTCTTTCTAAAAGAGGGTCTATAACCTATCTTACGCTTTCTCCTACTCCTATACGTTGCCGAACGCGTAGATAAGGTAGTTAAAGAAGGCATAAGGTTCGTAAGCGCTATTAGTCCCGCTACTCTCCTAGAACCTAGAAATCCGCCGTATTTAAGGCTCGGGCAGCGTATAGAGTAGCGAATACTTAGCGGTATTATAGCAACCGTTAAGGCCTTACTTCTCGTTAACGGTAAACTTACTATAGGGGCGATATAGGAAGAAGTAAAAAGACTCTAGCTTACTATCCTATATAGGCTACGGTAGAGGCTTCCTTTTGCCGAAGGTAGCTTTAAAGGCCGTCCTCGGGTTAGCTATATTAGCGTCCTTAGCCGCGGGAGAGTTTATTAACGTAGCCGTAGGCGCGAGTAGCGTATCCGTAGAGGTAGGCGCCGTAGATCCTATTTTAACTCTAAGGACTTCTAGCAACCCCCTTTATTTAACCGGATTAACGGCTATTCTCTATACTAGCACTAGAAGGCGCTTATTTTCCGCTATAGAAGGTACGGCATCCGCCGTCGCCTTGCCTAAACGGGCTTTTGTTATTTTCTATCGAAGGCGGGCTTTTGCGAAGGCCCGCTTATTTAGCGACTCTTATCGCAGGTATAGCTGCTAGGACCCCTCGGCCTATTGCTTAAAGACGTCCTCTATATCGTTATCTAATAAGTCTATAATAGCAGCTAGTAATACTACGCGTGCCGCTTTTATTATAGCGGCCTATCGTTTTAGTCGATATGTGCCGCTATTATAAAAGCGGTATATTATCGTATTAATAAGTCTGTAAAAAGAGTAATAGATAATACTATAATAGGGTAGGTAGAGTAATTATATAGGTGCCCTCTATATAAGTGTAGAGATTATCTATAAAGAACTAAGTGTAAGCGCACTTATGCATACGGATATATAGCTCTACGCACGTACCCCTTTGTCCGCACGTACCCCTTTGTCCGCACGTGCCCTTTTACCCTTATCCGCACGAGCCCCTTACCCCTATTCGTACGAGCCCCTTACCCCTATTCGCACAAGCCCCTTTCCCCGCCCGTACGTGCCTCTTCCCCGCTCGTATGTAAGAATGCGGATTAGGTCGAAGACCTAATCTCACTAATAGTTAAAGACCCTTATATTACTTCTCCTATACTTTAACCCTTAAAGACCGATTCGCATTAAGACTAATGCCTTAATTTTCGCAATAGCTAGCATTCTTTTGCAGCCCGATAACGAAGGCTACTATTATCCGATTGCTTTTTAGTTAAAGAATTTTTCTAGCCTTAAACGTAACTACGGCACCCTTAATTAGGAGATATTTACTATCGTTAAGTTCTTTAAGCATTAGCGATACTATATTAAAAGGGCGGTAAATACTATTAAAGTTTTATCCGATTATTAAAACCTATAAGGTTTTATAAAGTAAGTATTTTTTAATAGAAAATAAGCACGTTAGTATATATATCTAGCTCCTTTTAATTTTATAATTAAATATCGAGCTGGTAAATTAAATCCTACCGACGCTTTATTAAGGAAGCTAGAATTTATAGGCGAAGCCCTACCTTATATAGAGCTACTCCTAGAACTATAATAGAAGTCAGTAGTTATTCGGTAGGTATATATAGCTATATATTCTTTATAGAGCGACCTTAAGATAAGTTCTTAAGTTTCTACTATCTCTAAGGTTAACGAGATATCTTTATATAAGGAAAATATATAAGCTCTCTAAGATTAAATCGCTTAGGATTTAGGAATAAGTCCCGCCGAGTTAGCTATCCTATGCTAAAGGCGTCGTTAGTTATAAACAACGATATTAAAAATAAATAGCTAGGTTAGCAGCCCGTTATAAAAGGGTCTATAAAAGCGATATCTTTAAGCCTTTTTTTAACCTCTTTAACAGGACTTAAGCGGAAGACCCGTAGACTATATAGCGAGTATAGGCCGAAAGTACACTAAAAGAAAGGGTAAGTCCTTAGTCGTTAAGTCTAGATAGACTTATCCTATATTCGGGAAGAATCGTAGTGCCCGCCGAGGTTGCCTTAAGGCAAAAGCTTATATAACTCTATTACGACGATCCCCTTATAGGCTACTCTAGAATAGCCTATACGAAAGACCTCCTATACCGGAAATTCTTTTAGGAAGGAATAGCTCGGAATGTAAATAGCTATATACGTTCGTATTATATCTATTAAAGCGCCGTTCTAAAGCGGCATCACCTATACAGCGCCTTTAAATCGCTGCCTATTCCTATAAGACCTTAGAAAGAAGTCTCTATAGACTTTACTTCCGGCTTTCGGGAGTTATAGTTCTATAGTAGAGAAGTTAACGCAATATTAGTAATCGTTAACTAATATACTAAGTATAGCCTATTTCTCGCGGTCTCTAAGATAATATTAATACTTAATTTACCTAAGGCTTTTTAATATAAGAATAAGCTTATCTATAACGTACGGAAAGGCATTATTTCCGATAGAGAATGTCTATTTATTAATAAGTTTTAGTTAAACCTCTATTATATATTATAGATAAAACGTAGGTTATTAATAGCCTTTTACCTATAAACCGACGGTTAAACCGAATAAGTGAATTAAATACTATAATACTACCTTCGGTATTATACGAATGCCGAATAGAATAACTAGCCTAGACTCTTACGAGAGGCTTAGTTCGCTTATAATAATGCGAAAAATGCGACTTTAGGCTTTTCGCCTAATAAGGCATTATTTAGGTACTAACTAGACTACTATATCTACCTTACGGACGATACTATTAGTAAGGGAGTGCCTAAAGCAAGAGCTTGTATTAGTAGATTAGCAGACTTAAGGGAAAAGTTAAAGACTTATTAGCGATAAGCTATCGAGTCGTAGAAGAAATTCTATAACCTCTATTATAAGCCACTTACCCTTAAGGTTAAGGACTTAGTAGGACTCTTTATAAAGAATATACGCCTTAAGAACTAAAGAAGAAAGTTATTACCTAAATACATTAGATCTTTTAGGGTTCTTTAAGCTATTAGTAAGTAAGCGTACCGCTTAGCCTTATTAGAGAAGTATAACCGGCTTTATAATATGTTTTATATTAGCCTTCTTAAGCCGTAGGTAGAAAAAACTATCGACTAAGGCCTTAGCGGATTACTACCGATGCTTAACCTCGACGATGCTAAAGGAGAATAGTCGGTCTAGTAAATTAAGGACTATAAGAAGAAGAAGGGCGTTACTTACTACTTAGTAAATTAGGAGGGTTAGCTAGCCGAATACAATAAGTAGGTTGATTAAGAAGATATAGCGAATGCCTAAAAGCTTATTAACAAATACCTAAAGATACGACTAATAAAACGGCGGAAATTACGTATTACGGAATAACTTCTTTTTAGCTTACCCTAACTTTCCTAACTTTTCTATTGCTCTTCTACCTTTCTGCCGCCGCTTTGCCCTTACTCTTTAACCTTTATATAGCGGAACTCTCCTACTTCCGTCTTACTTATAAATTCGGCAAGTATTAGTAAACGTTTCCCTTATTCCCCCCGCCCTCGCCGGCTACTCTCCTTAATTATATTATAAAGATTATAGTACGCGTATTCCTAGGCTATACGCTATAGGGTAAAGCCTACGTCTTTAATTCGTATACGGAGTTTCTAATCGCCTCTTTATCCTATAGTCTTACGTCGCTTTTAAAAGGCGCTCCGATATTTACTTCGATATTTCTACCCAACCGTTAGCTATATACCTACGAATAGAGGGTTTAGCATATATACTATATATAACCTTTTAGCGCCCGCTACCCTTTATCCCTCGCGATAGGCGGTAATTACTAGTACGAAAGACGTATATAGCTAATAGAATACTATTGCGATCTTACTCCTCTTATCCTTATCGCGGATATTCTATAGTTCTATAATTCTCCTACGGATTATATATAAATAGGTTATATCGCTTAATATTATGCTAATCACCTATATATTTAATAAGTCTTACTATTTGTCCCGTAGTAAATCTCTATTCGTCCCGGAGGTACCGAAGTACTATATATCCCCGCACCTCCCCGCGCCTCCCCGCACCTACACCCGCTAACCTAAATTGCGTGCGTATACTACCTAGCAGGCTATGCGTGCCTTCTGCTACGTGCCCTCTACTGCGTGCCCTCTACTATATGCGCGGCTCCTTAATGTATAATGCTTCGTGCCCGGCTCCCGGCTGCGTGCTCTACTGCGTGCCTTACTGCGTGCCCTCTACTACGTGTGCTGCGTGCCTTACTGCGTGCCCTCTACTACGTGCGCGGCTCCTTAATGAATATATGCTTCGTGCTCTACTTGCCCGGCTGCGTGCTCTACTTGCCCGGCTGTATGCCTTACTGCGTGTCGGCGCGGGGAGATATAGGGAGATATAGGGATTTATAGTACTTCGGTACCTCCGGGACGAATAGAGATTTACTATAGGACAAATAGTAAGACTCTATTTAATTAGCGATTTTATCCTAACTTAAGAGGGAATAATAAACTTATAGGCTTATATAAACTGCTATACGAATTATACTATACGCACCGGCTCGACCGGGCATTAACCTAAATATAGTAGAACTCGATTATCTTAGCGTTCTCTTTATTAACCTTAAACCCTTATATACTACTGCTTATATATTTAACGTAGTATAGCTCCGTTACTTTATAGGATTTTACACGGCGATTCTCTAAGGTTAAAGCCTTCTTAGCCTTCTTCTTCTACGATATTCCATTTTAAGGTTCTTTATCTCGGTAGTTTCTTATTCGGCATTCGGCCTTATTTCTTTATCTAAATCGTCTTTATTAAATAACGAGAATATTTTTAAGACTTCCGACGTAGCTACGGCTATAGGCACTCGCGTATCTACCGCACTAATTAATCCTACGTAACGCATAAGGTTATTATCTAGTGCCTTATCTTTTAATAATATCGAGATTAGCAACGAGCGGATAAAAATCTTACTCTTTCGCTTTAGGAGGCGTGCTACCGGCGTTTCTTTCTCTATAGTAGCCGCTTATATACGTTTCTTATATTTATAAGAGATTGTTTTCTTTTAGGCTCCCGCTAATGCCTTTACTAAGGGCATTCTGCTGCCTATAAGCTTAAGTACGCGCGTAACTATACAAGGACTTATAACCATTCCTTTCTTCGCCTTGTTCTTTTTCTAAGGCGTTTATTTTATCGATCTTAATAGCGTCGCGTTCCTCTTTATCTAAGGCGTCTTATTTATTATAACCTATCGTATTATAGCTTAACGTTTCCGCTTTAGAGTTTAGTTTATTTCGTCCTTAAAAGATCTCGTAAGACTATAAGCTACGAGCGAAATATATAAAGAAAAGAAAAAAGAAAAAAACTTTATATATAAGGAGCGGCACTTTATTACACTTCGCTAACTATATATAGGCGACTAGCTACCTATTGCGTAGTAACCGTTACAATACGCACCTAATACGACAATTATTATAATATATATAATAATAACTATTGTTAGTTAGTTAAATAAAAAAGGGGTTGTAAAGCTAGTTAAATTAGTCTATAATAAAGCTATTAACTAAGAGGCGACGAATAGCCCCTTTATATAGGCTATAAACGCGTATATTGTTAGGGCCTAAAGCCGGTCCTTTGCAAGCCCTCGTTGCGACGTTAGGGCTATGCCTATAAGGGTGATTAAGTTAATACCTTAATCATCGTAAGGGCGGCCGAGTTAGTGACGCTATTACTAGGGTCCCCGATGCATACGATGCATTATGTTATTAATAGCGCATCCGTATAAGCGTTGCCCCTACGTAATCCATTTAATTACGTAGATTGCAATCGTGCCTAAAGACCGGATATCCTTTATTCCTATACTAGCAACTTTTCTCTATATTTGCTAATAGCAAATCCGAAATCTAAATAAAAGAAGATAGGAAGAATAATATATTAGGTAGAAGGCCTAATAAATATATTTAATAAATATAACTAAAAGGGGGTAGAATAAAGGGAATACTATAGGGAACCCGTAGGTAATTATAGGCGAAGGACGAAGGCTTCTATCTTAATCGAAAGGCTATTCGTATCGATAAGGCGTTTAAGAGCCTTATTTAGCGATGCCTTCGTTATAGCGTCGGCGGGGTTATCTTCGCCGTAGATCCACCTAATCTCCTTTATCTCCCGTCACTTATACGACTAATATAAAGCTATAATATCGATTATTAGGCGTTTCTCCTTCGTAGTGCCGAGCTTAATAAGGCATTCGTAGAGGCAGTATAAGTTAGTATATATAATAAGAGGGATCGGTAAGAGCTAAAGCCGTTCTATAACTATACGGAGGGTCGTAATAAGAGAGATGCCGAGGTCTATACCGTTAACTATACTATAGATCTCGCTCGTAAGAACGCTATAGGTTACTCGCTTATACTTCGTAGAGCTCTAATAGATAATATTTCTATTAATCCGAAAGTGCGTATCCGTACGCTCGGTCTTATTAACGAGCGTAATAATAAAGCCTAACTAGGACGAAAGGTCTTAGTTATTTCCGAACGAGCTATCCGTAAATACCACGAGTTTAGCTATGTTAAGATCAATTGGCCTATACGTAAGTCTACGTTATTAATAGTCGATCTATCACTAGAGGCGCTTATTAAGGATGTTATAGTCCTTTTCTTCGGGGGCCTAGACTAAAGCTACTACGGAGATATTAAATAAGGCCTCTAGCTAATAGATAGAAGCGACGTACGTAGTATAAGCGCGTTGCTTAAGGTACTATTAGGCTTTATTATAAGCCCGTAAGTCGACTACCTTAATTCTTAAGGCTTATCCCTTCTGCTATAGGAGTAGAATGTCGTTATAGAGCGTTAATCTTGCTCTATTAAAGTCTATAGCATTCCCTAGGGTTATGTAAGCCTTTAGCTTAGCGCGAAATTAAGCTATCTAAAGCTCTTTTTCTTCCTAGGCCGAAAAAGTGTCTAAACCAAGCATTAGGGTATTATCGGTCTATATCCTAACGAGGCTAAAGTCGTTAGGTCCTTAATTTATAATTAATAGGCATAAGTCGTAGGTAGAAGGAGCTATATTAAGGCTCTTAATATAGTGCTTATAGTATATTTTCTACTAATAAACACCGGCTTCTATAAGGCCGTATAATAGTCTAGTAACCCTTATAATTATGCCTTTTAGGTATTTGCCCTAAAGCTCTACTAGAAGGGCTGCTAAAACCATACGATTAAGCTCTATCCAAGCTTAGAGATAGGCTTATATAATATCGCGTAGAGATAGGTTTATGCCTTAGCGAAGCAAGGCGGGAGTAAGGGCTAAGATTAAGCGCTAGCTAATACGTTAGATAGTAGGAGAGTAGGTTAAAAGCGAGCTTTTCTCTATATCGCTATAGCCTTAGATTACTAAGCGGGACTTTTTATAGGGCTTAACGTTACGGCCCTTTACTTCCCGGACTATTCGGGAACGAAATAGACGATAAGACCTATAAAGCGATTCGCCGTACTATTTAAAACTAAAGACCTTATACACCACGAGATCGTTAATCTCTCGTTAGTCGGATTCTTTAAAAGGGGCGCTAGGTGTAGTTATAACGCCGTTATTGCGTAGCTTAAGCGAAAGCCGTAGTGCGTCTTCTTCCTTTTTAACTAGGAATTAATTATTAAAGGTAACGGTCTTTAGCTTATTCCTTAAGCCGGGGGGACGTCCGCGCTTACAGGACTATAAGGGAGCAGGCAGTGCTCGCACTAGAGAGGGGGAAGGGTCTAGCTCGGGAATTTCGTCCGGAGTAAAGGAGCCGACCTTAGAAAGGTTATCTATATCATCGAGGATAAAGGGATTAAGGGTATCGTTAATGCTACGGTAGTATAGCCATATAAGGGTAGAGAGGAAGACCGCGGGCCCGTTAATAGTGTCGATAGCAATGTCGTAGCCGTTAATAGAGGCGATTTTATATAGACCCTACTATCCTCGCTTTTCTCTCTAGACGCGGACTTTACTCTATAGCGGCAGTAATAGAGTATTAAGGGTTAAAGGGCCGTTTCGAGCCTATAGGCTATCCTTAACTTGCCGTATGGCGGAGAGCTGCCGTAAGGCTTTTATAGCTTTTTAGATAGTCGCGGCTCTTTATACCGTAGGTGCCGAAGGAGGGGAGTCCTAAGTCATCCGTAGGTACGCTCGAAAGACGAGGAGCGTAGAGGACGAGGCCGTTTAGTCCTACTATATTATTTACGGCCTTAACCGCTATTTATAGGATAGGCTTAAGGGCTATTATCCTACCGATTTCGGTATATATTATCTTTAACGTACGATAAAGCAGGCCGTAATATCTTTTAACCTTACCTATAGACTAATATACTTTAACGGGGATCTAGGTATACGTAATAAGTATTGCTATTTACATAGTAATAAATTGCTATTTGGATTATAAACCACGATTATCTCTACTTTTTCGGCGCGCACCCCGCGCGCCTATATCCCGCCACTAAAATTAAGTGTAGGTATATAGTAATTAAGAGAGCCGCGCAAATCGTGCGAAGAACGCCCTAACACGCAGTAGGGCACGCAGTAGAGGGCACGCAGTAGAAGGCACGCAGTAGAGGGCACGCAGTAGAGCACGCAGCCGGGAGTCGGGCACGAAGCATACATTAAGGAGCCGCGCACGTAGTAGAGGGCACGCAGCAGAAGGCACGCAGTAGGGCACGCAGCAAGGCACGCAGTAAGGCACGCAGTAAGGCACGCAGCCGGGAGCCGGGCACAAAGCATATATTAAGGAGCCACGCACGTAGTAGAGGGCACGCAGTAGAGGGCACGCAGTAGAGCACGCAGCCGGGAGCCGGGCGTAAAGCATACATTAATAAGGAGCCGCGCACGTAGTAGAGGGCACGCAGTAGAGGGCACGCAGTAGAAGGCACGCAGTAGGGCACGCAGTAGAGCACGCAGTAGAGGGCGCGCAGCCGGGAGCCGGGCATAAAGCATGCATTAAGGAGCCGTATATATAGCAGAGGGCACGCAGTAGGGCACGCAGTAGGGCACGCAGTAGGGCACCTAGTAGGGCACGCAGTAGGGCATATAGTAGAAGGCACGTAGTAGGGCACGCGCGCTGCTATAGCTATTAAATTAACTACCTAGGTAACTAAATTAAGGCTATATACGATTTGCGCGGCCCTCTTAATTGCTATATCTCCGTACCTATACGGAAGATTTAGTGGCGGGATATAAGCGCGCGGGGTGCCCGCCGAAAAAGTAGGTTTACTATCCAAATAGCAATTTATTACTATGCAAATAGCAATACTCTACGTAATACCTATAATACAAGCTTTATTATAAAACTCGTTGAAGGCGAAGTTAGTACCCGCGTTATACCGGATAAAGTTAAGGGGCCTAAGGTATATATCGATCTAAAGTGCCTTAAGTATTTCCTATATATCTTTAGCCGATATAGATAGGAGGAACTACGCTCCTTAAAAAGATATCGCTATATCGACTATATATAGCACCGGACGGGTGCTATTGCCGACTTCTAGGTATATTACATCGACGACGACCTTAAAGTTAAATTCCTTATTATCCTTTAATATAAACCTAAACCTCTAGGGTACTAGGGCATAGAGCTAATAGTAATAGTAGAATTTTAAGATATCCTTTAGTATTTCTACTAGGATATCGTTATGCCTTACTTACTTTAATAGGTAATAAAGCGTATTAACAGCCGGGTAGCCGAATCGGCGGTAGAGCGTACGCATCTCGGCTTTAGTTAAGAAGGCGACTGCGTTTTCTTCCTTACTAAAAAAGAACTATAGATAGCCCTATTTACGAATAACGGGGACGTTTACACCTAGACCGATAATCGTATCGGTAGTATTATTAAAGTATACCCCTAAGCGATCTATATTAGCTAGGTAGAGGAGGAAAGGAGTTATCGTCCCTAGCACGTAGAACGGAATACGGCTAATAAAGATCTTAAGGGCAACGGAGCTAAGGGAACGCACGTCCTCGCCGCTGCCGAATTTAATATAGGCCTAGCCGGCGGTAGATTCGTCGAGCACGATAGAAGGGTCTTCTCGTTATTGGGCGAGATACTAGTCTTAGCCTACCGTAGATACTATAGCTGCTCCGGTATATACGAGGATGCTATAGAAGCGGTCCTTTAAATAACGGTCGAAGACGAATTACGTAGCTAGGACGCCTAACTAGTCTATCCCTTATACGTTTTCGCCCGTAATTAAATAGTTAAAAGACTATTAGCATAGGATTTACGAGGCTTATTACTTAGTTAGTTCTTTAGTGTCACTAGCCTTATTGTTACGCTATTCGATAGCGGCTTAAGGAGTCTCGTTACCTTTATATTTAGTAAGATAGGCCTTAAATCCTATGCTAGGGTTGCCGGTGAGAAGGCATTGCGCGTAGTATTAGGCCCTAGACCTCGCTCGTTTCTCTAAGGTATGCTTTATCGACTAGCAGCCTTCCTTCTAATAAACGAAGCACTTCCTCGACTATTAGCGGTTGCTAAAGCTACTACCGCCGCTACGAGGGCTACGATAGCCTTATCCATTGCTCTTACTAAACGTACGGCTACTGCCGCGGTTGTTAATATATCTTCGGTCGGTGTAAAACACGCCTAATAAATTATATTTATTATTTATATTTATTACTCTATTACGATATTACACAAACGTGCCGGACGTGCCGTTTTCGGCCTATATAGATAGATAGGTCTTTAGGGTGGAACGCAGCGCGGAGAATAGCTTCTCTACGGTCTTAAGGGGGTTATATAGCGTATAGCTAAATTCTAAGACGTTTCGGCACGCGTTAAGTAAGGTAGTCCGAAATAGAAGGTCTCCGGCGAACTTAAATACTAAGGCGTGTTAATATCGTTATAGCTTATTTAAAAAGGTCTATAGGACTTCCTATTAGGTCTTATTAGGATACTTAACTTATAGCCTTTTAAAAGTCGTAGTAGTCTATTTTACCTAATAGTGCTAGTAGTTTACTTTAGTATTAAAGTAAGCCTTTAGTAGGTCGTAGGCTTGCCTAAATATATAGTCTTATTCTATATGCTAAATATAGTAGGTCTAGGCTCGACCGGTGAGAATTCGTAGGAAGAGTGCGTGAAAATAGGCGAGCCGGGCTTTAACTATATAATATACGTCCGTAAAGATATAGACCTTATTATCGAGCATATTATACGGCTCGCCCGTATAGTTCTTGCCTTTATCCTATAGCTTAATGAATTTCTACGGGGGGTCGGCGTCTATCTCCTCGTTTAGAACGTTATAAGGGGGGACTATCGTATAGGCTGCCTTTAACGTTATATTAACTAGAGGGGTCCTAGCTATAAACTCTCACGAAGTCGGGTAAAGTGTTATTAGTGTCTTAGATATATCGCGGAACGGAAGGGCCTAGGGGTTTAGAAACGTGCCGGGCATTTAATCTCGTGGGTATAAGGCGGGATCGACGGAGGTAGTACGTATTAAGACTATTAAGGCAAATAAGGGTTCTAGCGCGAATATAACTGCCGGGGCGGCTAGAGGCGTAGAGTGGATAGCTATAGGCGTTAACGGTGCCGTCGTAAAGGTTATTCGAAGAACTAGGGTTAAGGCACTAAAAGGCGCTATTAGGGCCGTGTCTAGGACAACCGGGGAAGGAGGGTTAGTTATAGCAGCTAAGGCTGCAATAGATATATTCCTTACGTACTCTCTCGTGCGATCGTTATAGAAAGACGATTAGTCTAGAGTTAGTTCGTCCTTAGGCTAGATCGAGGGAATCTATTAGCGCTAAAGCTATAGGAACGATGCCGTATAGCTGCTATTCTTAACGTAGGTCTAGATTCCGCGGGTCCGTAAGAAGGATTTAAGGGCCTTCTTAAAAGCCCTATCTACCCGGTTCTATATAGCCTCCGTCTACCCGTTAAAGTATTCCTAGAAGTCCGTAAATAGCTCGTATCTATAAATAGTTAAGCCGGCATTAGTGATAATAAACCGAGCTACGTAGGTCGTAACTGCTTTCTTATTTATATTATCGTAGGTAACGTCTGTCTCCTAGAATACAATATTAGCTTTCTTATAGTACGAACTAAATATATTCATGCCGTCTAGCTAACCGGGAAGGGGGTTGTCGTTAGGCTTAGTTGCTTCCGGTGCGGGACTAGGAGCGTCGGGGTTATTAATAGGGTTCGATATAGTATAATTAAATAAAACATACGGAGTTATTAGAGGGGATCGCGAGGGTTATTACGAAGGTTATCTTACGTTGCTAACGTACTATTGCTTAACGTAACTCTTCTTCTTCTTAAAGCAAGACGGGGTTAAATAAGAGCTAGGAAGGAACTTATCGGCGGCTACCGAGAGCTAGCTATACCGTAATAGCCTCGTCGGCTCTAACTCGCGTAGGTTCTTTATTCTTAGCATAAAGAATCGTCTCTAGGTATAGGGAATAGAATCGCGAGGGATAAAGATCCGGTGCACTTTCGACGATTAGGCTCTATCTCTTCTGCCTTGCTAATCTATAATTAATCGTTTAATCACTAATTAGTATTAGTTAGTCAAATAAAAAAGGGGGTTGTAAAGCTGGTTGAATTACTCTATAATAAAGCTATTAACTAAGGGGCGACGAATAGCCCCTTTATAAAGGCTATAAACGCGTATATTATTAGGGCCTAAAGCCGGCCCTTTGTAAGCCCTCGTTGCAACGTCGGGGCTATGCCTATAAGGGTGGTTAAGTTAATAACTTAATTATTGTAAGGGCGGCCGAGTTAGTAACGCTATCACCGGGGTCCCTAATGCATACGATGCATTGTATTATTAATAGCGCATCCGTATAGGCATTACCTTTAAACCTAATAAACTAGATAAACGCAATATAAGCTTACTTATACTTTTAGACCGTAAGAATATATATATAGACGTATATCTCTTCTATAAGCGACTTTAGTTATATAGCGATAAGAATAAGTAGTTGCTATACTCGTATTATATATTATTTTTAGTCAGAGGCGCTTTAAACTAATATATAAGCGAATTAAATCCCGTTTAGCGAAAAAATCTAGCTATTAGCTCCTTTAAGCGATTTTATAGGAAGCTCGTTAAAGGATTCTAACGACTACTTACTAAAGTATCTAAGGAACTTTATAGGGAAGAGTATACTATTTCTATATAAAACGCTAGTATACTCTCGCTACTATAGTAGATCTAGAAAAACAAGGTCGCTCTTACTTAATAGCTAAATATTATTAAAGACTATTAAGTTATTTAGGCTATTTATCCTTAAATCGCCGTTAAAATTATTACGCTGCTTTTAATCTTTAAGAAGAAACCTATAATTAATAAGTAAATTCGGGAAATCGGAGAGCGCACTTTATTAAACCGCTTTGTTACTTTAGGACTCTCGAGGTTTCGATAGTCGCGATTAAAGTCGCGACCGGTTATTATTCCGTAATTTAAGGGTCTTCGACTATTAGTAAGATTAAATCTACGACCTAATCCGCATTCTTATATACGAGTAGGGAAGAGGCACGTGCAGGCGGGGAAAAGGACTTATGTAAATAAGGGTAAAGGGCTTATGTAGGTAAGGGTAAGGGGCTCGTACGGACAAAGGGGTACGTGCGTAAAGCTATATATCCGTACGCATAGGTGCGCTTATACTTAGTTCTTTATAGATAATTTCTATACCTATATAGAGGGCACTTATATAATTACTCTGCCTACCTTATTATAGTATTATCTATCTCTCTTTTTACGGACTTATTAACTAAAACGATAAAGTCCCGCTTTTATAATACCGGTATATATCGACTAAAACAATAGGCCGTTACGATAAAAGCGGCTTACGTAGTAATACTAGCTGCTATTATAGATATATTCGATAACGATATAGAGGACGTCTTTAAGCAATAAGCTAAAACGTCCTAGCAGCTATAGCAACGAGAAGAATTGCTTAATAAGCGGGCCTCCGTAGAAGCCCGCCTTTAATAGAAGATAATAAAAGCCCGTTTATATTAAGCGACGGCGGATACCGTACCTTTGATAGCGCAAGAGGAGCGCCTTTTAGTGCTACTATAGAAAATAGCCGTTAATCCGGCTAAACGACGGGGGCTGCTAGAAGTCCTTAGAATTAAAGAGGATCTATAGCGCCTACCTCTATAGATACGCTACTCGCGCCTACGGCTGCGTCGATAAACTCTCCTATAGCTAAGGATGCTAAGGCAGCTAACCTAAGGACGGCTTTAAAAGCTGCCTTCGGCAAAAGGAAGCCTTTGCCGTAGCTTATATAGGACGGTAAGCCTAAGTCTTTTTACTTCTTCTTATATCGCCTCTATAGTAAGTTTACCGTTAATAAGATGTAAGGCCTTAACGGTTGCTACGATACCGCTTAGTATTCGCTACTCTATACGCTATTAAAGCCTTAAATACCGCGGATTTCTAGGTTTAAAGAGAGCGGCGGGCCTAATAGCGCTTACGACCCTTAAGCCTTCTTTAAGCACTTTATCTACGCGTTCGGGAATATATAAGAATAGGAAAAAGCGTAAGATAGGTTCTAGGTCTTCTTTTAGAAAGACGGCTAAACGTTTAAGGAATTCCTCCCTAACTTTAAAGAGACTATTACTCGCGCCGTAGGAAATACTATTTAAAGAGATAGCGCTAAGCTTATATAGCTACTGAATCTAATCTCTTTAACCTTACGGGAGATACTTATCCCGATTAAGATGCTTACTAACTTCCGGGAGTACGTAGGTCGCCTTACGAAGGTAGCCTAAAACTATAAATAAAGCCCCCGCTTCTAAAAGTTATAAAAGCGCGCTAATATAAACGGCGTTAGCAACGGGAATAAAGGGATTATCGCTAAGAACGATATAACGCTCCCGCCGCTTAAATCTACGCTTAATACTACGGTAGACTATAAAGGCGACGTTATAATATCTATTATACGGCCCGCTTATAGAAATGCGAGGATACTATCTACCGCTTTAGGCAATACGCCTTCCTCTTTTATATAGCGAGCTAAATAGGTATCGAAGGCGGAGCTCTAAAAGCAGAAAGAGGAAAGGCTTTACGTACGTTATAGCGCGGATAGGCATTTCGCTATAGATTGCCTATATCGTCCCGCTCGCCCTATAGTAAAGCAAGCCGAACGGCCTATAGTAATTCGCGCTATCCGACCTTCTTTTAAGTCTAATATTAAGGAGGATAATACAGTTCCCGCCGCCCTTAGTATAGAGAGAAACGCATAGCTCTAAAGCATAAACGGGCCTTAGAGCCTAATTCGCTAGCACTAGAGAAATAAGAGTTAACTAACCGTATTAAGACTTCTTTTACCTTAATACCTATTATTATTAACTATATAAACCTCGTCTTTACTCTTATAGACGAAGGTTACTAATACTACGCCGCTATCTATAAGGCATTCGCATAGAAACTACGTTTATTAATAAAAGATATAAGGCCTAGGTATATACGAGGAGCCTTAAGTATAATAGAGGAAGCGAAGATTAAAGGTATCGTATAGATAGCCGCGGAAATCGACGGGCATAAGTAATTGCTTATAGCGTATATTATCCTTTAGCTAGAATTTTATCTTATCCTTAGAAAGCCTTAGCTCTTTTATATAGAGTCTTACTCTATGCCGTATTAGGGAAGGCTTTAGTATGAAAATTCGTAGCGTTAGCCACGGTATATTAATAAGAACGAGCCGGAGGATGCTAAGTATACTACCGAGCTTTAGGAAGCTAAGGAAGTTATAGCTTTAGAATTTATTAGTATTATTAACCGAATCTATAGACGGCACAGCTTAAAAGCCGCTATAGCTACTATTTACGCAATTAGCCTCGCAGATATTAAAAAGACCTTATAAGTAAAGAAACTAAAAACGGAAGCCGAATTACGTTAAATAATCCTTATATAGTTCTTTAACCTACTACCGCTCTTTTAGAAAAGCGAGGTAGAAATTTAAACCTATATAAGTATTATAGTACTATATTATATAACACAGTACATAGTAACATACCACGTAATATATAGTCCTTTATATAAATAAGCCCTTAGCCTCTATAGTTCTTCTCCTCTTTAAAGAATAATAAGGTTATCTAGCTATTACCTAGTGCCGTAATAGTTTGTTCTACCTCCTATTACGCCCCGTCGCGATCCCTAGCTTTGCAAACATAGTCCTAGTAGCTCTATTATCTTATCCCTTTAGTCGTCGCGACCTAAGCGTAACCCCTAAGAAATTATTCCCTTAAGCCCTTAAGCCTTTAAAAACTTTTCCTTAGCCTATAGAAACTTTTATAGCCTATAGAATTTTTTTTATAGTCCCTAATAATACCCTAGACTAGATACTCCTCCTTCCTCCTTATAGCGGATATACCTACAGTAGGGTAACAAAAGTTACGATTAGCCCGATGTTTATATACTTACCCTATACTTCTACGGGAACAATAAAAACTCTACTAAAACTTAGCGCGTTACTTAAAACCTCTAACATTTTTACTAAAGCTATATAACATACGAAAATCAATAAAGAAATTTTATTTAGAATTTATAACGCTATAGGTACTTTTACTTTTTTAAAAATAGAATATTTAAAAACTTTTGGTACTTACTTTCTTATTTCCACTTCTTCTATTAAATTAGAGCTTACTATAACTAAACAATTTACGACTAATTTATTTTTAGGTTCTTAAATGTATAATATAGAAATATAAACTTTTCTCCTATTAGTTATTTATATATAACTATAAATCGATTTAAATATAAAAGGTATTTCTTTTAGTACTTATTACTAAGTAAAAGCGGGTTTAAACACTTTTATAAGTAAAAGAGATAATTAGTTATTATATACATAATAGTCGTATAAATACTATACGTAAATGACTTTATTATAACGATAATAAAATATATATATCATGCTAGTGAGAATTAATAAATAATTAATATAGAAATACGTTAAGTATATATTTTTTGCTAGAAGGAAGGTACTCTTTATATTAATATATACTTAAACATCCGGAACTTCTACTGCTATAAACTCTGTTTTATAAATAGGAACAATGGCTTCGGTATATAGGAAACGCTTCTTTAAATATAAAAGCTTTTGTTTTAGATATAAAAGAAAGGTTTTAAAAAACTCTGAAAAATATTTTAATAGTAAAAGTAATTAACTATCGTATTTAATATAAAACGTTAAACTGACTATATAGAATAGAAAGGATTGTATAGTTATTAAATATAATATAGGTTATAATATAGTATGTTTATTTTGCCGAAAACTAATAGCTATAAGTAAATATAAATAAATTAAGGTAAGAGAGAAGTACCTTTCTATTACTCTTACTTGTGTCTAATCGTAACTTTTGGAGAGCTACTATATAGCCTCTAACGCTATAGGCGACGGTCTAAAGGCCCTCGCTAAGGAGTTTATTAGTGAATTTCCTTAGATCGCTTAGGCGATTAAGAGGTTCGATAACGTAGTCCCGGTCGCTAATGCGTAGGAGACCTAGGAAAACCTTTAGAGCCTAGATACCCGATAAATCCTTATATATATCGAGGAGAGTCTTCGATCCCTTCGCGTAGCGGAGGCCTCTTAGGTTAACCGAAATACTAGGTTAAAAGAACGTCTAACTACACGAGATTAGCTCCTAGCCACGAAGGATTAGCTCTTAGCCACGAGGAAGCAACTTCTCTAGGCTAAGGATCTAACGATCTCAACTATAAAGATATTATAGTCCTAGACGATAGCTCTAATATAGTCGTTACGAAAACGAAAGACGGTAGACCCGCCGATCTTTACTAGTAAGGGGTCTAACTCCGACCGTTAATAAAGTACGAGTGTCCTAAAGCTATCTAACGCTTCTATAGATGCAACCTAGACAAGCCGGGCCCCCTAGAGTAGGCCCGCCTATAAAGGTTTCTTTTACCGCATACTAATTTCTAGCAAAACGATATTTCTAGCGAACGATTTCAACGATTTTAGCAATTTCTAAGCAATTTAAGGCCTAAATCGTCTCTTAAGGGGGAGTACTATTATAGTACCACATTATATAACCCAGTATATAGTAATATGCCACGTGACATATAGTCCTATATATAAACGAGCCCTTAGCCTCTATAGTTCTTCTCCTCTTTATAGAACAATAAGGTTATCTAGCTATTACCTAGTGCTGTGATAATAAGCCCGGCATTAACTATATAATACCTTTTTATAAGGATTCCCGCGGATAGGATATAGTTCCGCCCTTCGGGCCGCTATATAGGATATCTTAAGACGAGTTGCTTATATTAAAGAAAATACTACGCGGCCTTTTAGATAAAGGGTTTATTTAAGCTAGCTCTTTAAAGGGCGCCGCTTTAGTGCTATTTACGCAAAAGCCCGGAGGTAGACTACGACTTTACGTAGACTACCGAGCGCTTAATATAATAATACGACCGGACCGCTACCTACTTCCGCTTATTAAAGAAACGCTTTATAATATCGCTAAAGCGAAGTAGTTTACTAAGTTAGATATCTATTAGGCGTTTTATTAAGTGCGAATTACAGCGGGCGATAAGTAAAAGACCGTATTCCGCACTTATTATAGGCTTTTCGAATAGATAATAATACCGTTTAAGCTTATAAAGGCTCTTAGGACCTTCTAACGGTATGTTAATTGCATTCTTTAAGAATTTCTAGACGAGTTCGCTTCCGCCTATATTAATAATATTCTTATCTACTTAAGCGGCAGTATAATAGAACCGTTAGAAGACGGAAGACAGTTTAACCGGACTAGGTCTCTAATAGTTAAAGACTAATAGAAGGCTTTATTTATCCTTAAAAGCTAGAAGGGCGGAATAGCAAGTAGAAGAGCACTTAGGGTAACTTATACTAGACCGGCTAGCTAAGTCTAAGCAAGTAGGGGAAGTCGAGTATTACGGTATTAGGTTATATTATATATTATCCTACGTAACCTCTATATCGTATATATAGACCTTTAGACCTAGTCTATAGCTATATTCCTTCGTAGATAAATAATAATTATATACTACCCCTTAGCTTATTCCTTATAGTTTAATCTACTATTCTATCCTATTGCCTTTAATTAATAATCTCGCTATCTTACCCTTTTCTTTCTTAATTTCCCCTCTTCGTAACGTAAGCCCGCCTCCTCGCCGGACCCCTCTAACTAACTTTTCCTCGTTTATTAGAATCTTCCTAGTATAGATACGCGGTCTCGACGCGAATTATATAGATTTCCTTCTTCCCTCCTTACCCCTTCCCTATTGTCTTTTTTATTGCCTTATTTAATCTACGATATCCGACCTTATTATAGAGACCGATCCCTCGTCCGCTACCCCGGCCGTTACTCCGCCGACTCCCGCCGACCTAAAGCCTTAGAACGACTACCGTTCCCGTTATCCCTATCTCGCTACTCTACTTTAGGCCTAACGGCCTATATTCGACTTATTCGCCTATATCTAGCCTTACGCTACCCTTAATTTCCGCGCCCTATAGGCCGAGTCCCTTACTTACCTTAATAATGCTTACGTTAAGTTAGATATAGGAGTGCTCGCTTTTTAAAAGCACGCCGCCGATCTCTAGCGGTAGCTTAATCGTGCTACGTCCTCTCTCTTTGTCCTTACCGAGCGTAACGCGGCCCTAGACTAAGCCCTAGCCCTTACCCTTACCTTTACCCATTCCCGTATAGCCGACCTTAAGAGGTTCGCCGGCGAATCCGGCACCTAAAAGCAACTTTAGGAAGCTTTCCGGACCTAGCGCAACGGCCTTGCTATTAAGCTCTATTAGGACGCCGCTTTATACCCTACGGAGTAAGACTATATTCCCTATACGGCTAGCCGACTTACCGGCCGGGCCGCCTCTATTATCGCTAGCGTTCCTTAAGACGTCCTCGATAATAAGTCTTTCGCTTATTAGCAGTATACTACTATTAAAGCCTTTACTAACGACCTTAGCCTAGTCTTTAGTGCTAATTTTACCCGCGCTTAGTCGGAGGCCGACTTTAACGCCTTATCGATAAAGAATATCTTTTAGCCGGACTTCTATTCGAAGTTTACCTAACTTTAGGCCGACTTATTGTTTAACAGCACCGCTTATATCGCCTACCTTTACTTAAAGGTCTCTATCGACCTTACTAATGCCGCCGCTCTATAGGTCGAATGCCCGGCCTATAAAGACTTTACGGCCTAGGTGTTATAGAACGAGCTTAAGGGGGGTATATAAGTATTGTTAATCCACGAAGGAGCGCAGCTATAGACTAAGTCTAAGGGTCTATATATACGATATAGAGGTCACGTGGGATAATATATAATATAACCTAACACTGTGATAGTATATCCCCCTTAAATCGGCGTTCGACTTAAACGCCTAAAAAGGGGCAATAGCAGAAGAGCGAGAGCTAAGGGAATCCCGTGTTAATTAAGCTAAAGGTAGGCTCCTATAACATAAAAGAAGGAAAGAAAACAAAGCTCGAGGTTAAAAAGCCTATACGCGCTAAGATAAATTATATTTATTAATTATATCTATTATTATCTAGGCAGAGGGGACGAGGCGAGGAAGGTAGTATAAAACGCGGGGCGAGGCTTAGCCGGGTTTACGGCGTAGAAGGACTTAAGGTCGTCCTAATATCCGTCGAGGCATAAGGAATCCTCCTACGTAAGGGGGCTATAACGCTATTAGATACGATATTTAATCTTCCTAAACGCGTACTAACGTTACGCGAGGATAGAGGAAAATTCCTACTCGAGGTGCGCGTCGTTATCGTTATCGCCGTCTAGGGAAAGCAGGATGCCCCCGTTAGTAGGCCGGATATTTAGGTCGGCCTAGCCGGGCAGGGGGGGCTTTTAGGTCTAGGTAAGGAGCGAGTAGTAGAAAATAAGGTAAAGACGGCTACCCTTAGGGAGGCGGAAGAGGCAAGCCGTCTTATACGCCTTAAGGACCTTATATAGGCCCTCCCGTTTATAGTTAAGCTTCTTTATCGGGCGGAGGGTATAGATCTAACGGGTGCTAAGAAAGACTATATCGCTAGGCTAGTACGCTAGGGCGGGCGCCCGGCGGGCATCGGCGTGCCGGGCCTAAGTGGCTTAAGCGTCCTTAATCGCGTTACGAAGGAAGTCGGATACGCGTTAGAGGCGTAAGGCGAGCGCGTCGCTACGGAGGTACTCCTTACGCTACTAAAGGGTTATACTAAGGGGGGGTAGTCCCGAGGGCTTCGTGCTAAGCTTTAGGTCGAAGCTATAGTTAGCGAAGAAAGGGGAAAGGCCGGTAGACTTAGAAACCTAATTATTAGTAGTAAACTTAGCGAGGGGAAGGAGATCTACCTAATTGTCCTAGAAGAAGGTAGTATAGTAGCGGAGGTAGACCTCTATCTAAGCGTTCGCGATCTTAGTCTAGCTATTAGTCTAACGGTAGTAGGCGGAACTAAGGTATAAGCGGTAGCCGAGGCGGCGGCTAAGCTATTGCTAGAAGGCGGAGACGAACTAAGTGCCCCTATTACTAACGATTAAGGCAAAAGTGCTATAGAGAGACTAAACGCGAGAAACGAACGCGTTAACGACGTCCTCGACTATTATCGAGGGCGTTAGGATATAGTAGCGTATCTTTATAAGATAGTTAACGATAACTAAGATACTTAAGAACTTAACGCTATAACGGCGGCAGACGGGAAGGTCTATAACGAGATTAATAAAGATATCGGTCTAAAAGGCGAAAGGGATGCTTAAGGGTTAAAGAAGGCCTTAAGGGGCGGAACGGGGGGACTTAGCGCGGAGGTAGACGTAGTAGTTACGAATAAAGCTAGAAATA
The DNA here is from genome assembly GCA_012934285.1 of Ophiocordyceps sinensis. Lineage (NCBI taxonomy): Eukaryota > Fungi > Ascomycota > Sordariomycetes > Hypocreales > Ophiocordycipitaceae > Ophiocordyceps > Ophiocordyceps sinensis. The sequence continues at coordinate 8,374,730 of JAAVMX010000004.1, read as the reverse complement.
GACTTATATATGCCGGGCTAAACGTAGGTTCGGCGGTAGAGGCTCGCGGTCTTAGTGCGCTTAGGGTAGCTACCTAGCGGGGAAGTATAGGTGCGGATTAAGATCTAGAGGATAAGGGCGTCGTTAGGGGGAACGAATAACCTGCCCTAAAAGTAGAACCGGCCTTAGGCCTTTAAGAGGGCGGACTTTGGGATTAAGCGGAGAGGTGCGCGAAGAGAATTAGGCTAATAGAGCTAAAGAGACCGGAGAGCCGCGCGAATATCGGCGATAAGTAGAGAGGAGAAATAAGCCCGGTCGATAAGGTCGTCGATCGGCTTAAAGTCGTTAAGGGCATAGAGGGTAAGGCAATCGGAGTCGTTAGAATTATATTTATTAATTATATTTATAGACGAGTCGGACTCCTTAAACCCGTTAAGGAGTATGGAGGCGTCGACCTTAGACCGTAGAAGGATAACTTAGTAACGATAGTCGATCCTCTCGTCGGCGCGGTCGGTTAAGGAGGTAGGGCGGGAACTAAAGAGTCTGCTAAAGGCGTTAGGGAGGGTAGCTTAAGCACTAGGCTAAAAGACAATCTTAAAGTTAAAGCGACTTAGGAACTCGGCTTAGCGGGCTTACCGTTAGTTAAGGAGCTTTATAGTTATAAAATACTAAAGGTTTTTATAATCTAAAGCGATTTTAAACTTAGGCAGGCTTTCGAGCTTAGGGCGCTATTCCTTAAAAGACTTTACGATTATAAGGAGTTCCTTATTATAGATCTTATAGTTATATTCCTAAGCGGAGTATTTCGATAAGAAGAACGCGATAGGGTAGTAGCGGCCGTCGTTAGAGAGCTATATTAATACGCCCTTAGCGGCTTAGTCGGAAGTATCGGTCTAAACTATAGTCTTTTAAGAGGGGTTAAAGTATGCGAGGACTAGGGCGGCGGTAAAGGCGTGCTTAAGGGCTCTAAAGGCGTAGGCGTAGGCGGGGGACTAGATCTAGGGGGTAGAGTTCTTAGTAAGGGCGTTTAAAGGGTTCGTAAGCTTAGAGAAGCCGCGGATAAAACGCCGATAAAAATTAGCGAACCTTAAGAAACGCCGGAGGTCTTTTATAGAGGAGGGGGCTAGCTAGTCGAAGACAGCGCGGACTTTTTTAAGATCTATATATATATCTTTATCCGAGATAATTAGGCGAAGGTACTTAGTCTTAGTAATATAGAAATCGCACTTATCGACGTCTAGCTAGAGGCTAGCGGCGTTAAGGTGCTTAAGAACCTCCCGGACGTAGGCCTAGTACTCCTCCCGTATAGTAGAGAAGATTAAAACATCGTTTAAGTAGGCAGAATAAAAATCATCGAGGATATCGTATAAAGCCGTATTAATAAAGCTCTAGAAGTAGGACGGCGCGTTAGAGAGACTAAAGGGTATAACGTAATACTCGAAAAGCCTATACCGCGTAGCGAAAGCCGTCTTCTACTTATAGCCCTCGGCGATGCGAAGGCGATTAAACGCCGCAATAACGTTAATCTTAGTAAAGAACTTCGCCTTCCTAATTTAGGCAAGGGTATTATAGACTAAGGGCAAGGGGAAGCGGTTCTTAATCGTAGCTTTATTTAAGCTACGGTAATCGACGTAGAAACGGACGCCGCCGCCGGGCTTATAAGCGAGTATAATAGGGGCGGCGGTAGTAGAGGTCGAACGGCGAATAAAGCCTTTCCTAAGCTGCTCGTTAACGTAGGCGCGGATAATACGGTTCTCGGCTTTACTAAAGGGGCGGGGGCGGGTATAAAGGGGTTATATTCCCTCCTTAAGGTTAATCTAGGTATCGACGGCGCGGTAGGGGGCGAGCTTATCGGCCTTACTCTAGAGCTATATATAGATTATATAGTAAAGCTCCTTTAGGACTTTAGCCCGGAGCTTATTAAGAGTATAAGGGACCTTATCGTATTTTAAAAAGAACTTAGCGATATTATCGGGGGAAACCTTATTAAGGAAGATTTTATTAAGGTGGTTATCGACGAAGTCATAAAGGCGGGGGTTAAGTTAGGCTTAAACGGCATTAGGATTAATAGACCTAGATAGAACGGCCTAATAGAGTTCCTTAAGGATCTCTTAGTCGATAGGAGGCAAAGGCTCAGTAGGTAAGTGTTACGGCACTAAGTGATAGCTAGATAACCTTATTGTTCTATAAAGAGGAGAAGAACTATAGAGGCTAAGGGCTCGTTTATATATAGGACTATATATCACGTAGTATATCACTATATACTATATTATATAATATAGTACTATAATAGTACTCCCCCTCTAAAGACGATTTAGTCCTTAAATCGCTAAAAAATGTTATTTTCGCTAGAAATCCGTATATAATAAAGGAATCTTTTATAGGCGGGCCTAATCTAGGGGGCCCGGCTTATCTAGGTTGTATCTATAGAAGCGTTAAATAGCTTTAGGGCAACCTCTTAGGTTATCTTTAGGCTGCTAGGTCGGTTCTTAGTAATATTTCTATTTAATTAGATAAGTTAGGATCGGGGCTTCGTTATCGTGTACGTTAAGGATCTTCTTAAATTCCTATATTTCTTTAATATTGCCGTCGTTATCGCGTTCCGCGATACGGCCTACGACGTTGCGTCGTTCCTCTCGATTAATCTATGCTTAGCCCGGTATTGTTTCCGTTGTCTAAAGCCGTACCTTTAACGTATAGAAAGACTTATTAACTTAGATATACTTTAGGAGGTCGATAACTATAGCGCTACGGTAGACCTCGAGAATAAGATAAAGACCGTCCTATTTATCGTCTTATTTTTTCTTCGGGCGATTAATAGTTATATTCTCTAATAAAACTATAACTATATTACCGGGTCGGAAGAGAAAGCCTTCGTCCCGCTTTATATTATTAGCATTATCCTTATATTTCTATTATAAGGCTCGTGCGAGAGCTTAAAGCTAAATAAAGATACGGTCGAAACGACTAGCTATTACGTCTGCGCGAAGGAATTCATTCTTTACCTATAATAAGAGCGTTAAGGGTCGGGGGCCTATAGGTTCGATGCCGAGACGAGGATTAAAGCCGTAGTTAGCGAAGAACGGAGAAATACCGGTTATTTCGTTTACTTAATTATTCGTTGCGAATTCCGCGAGCGGGAGCTAATCGACCTAATTATCTTAGGTAAAGCTAATATAGGCTCGAATATATTTATTTATCGTAGCGTTAACGATTTCGGTTTAACCGTTAGTCTTTAGGTGCTATACTAAGCTTAGTTTCAACGTTATTCTTAAACGAGTGCTAAGCTATCGCTAAGAATTAGAGATAAACTAAGTGCCTCGGTCGGAAATAATAGTATCGGGTGCTTTATATAAGCGATAGACTACGTAGATAAAGGAGTTAATTAGTTCTTCTATAGAAAGGCCGGTAATAAGGACGAAATATCTTATCTTCGTAAGCCTATTAACTATCGTAAGTATATTCTTATAAGTCTTCCTATTTTAAATATACTTAAGGAGTATCGTAATATAATTAATTAATATATCGGCCTATAGTTAGACCGGTAGAGCGAGGGGTTTTAGGAATCTAAGGGGAGATAAACGGGGGGTCTTAGTCTAAAGATAAAGAGTATAGTCTTTAATAAACGTAGCGGCGAAGTAAGAAATCCTTAGCTATTAGTATATTCGGTTTAATAGATTAAGGGTTTTTACCCTCCTTAGGTATCCTATTAGGCTACTGCTATAGGATTAATAAACGACTTTAAGGCGGAGATCTAAAGTATCGGGAACGAAGAGCCGGTCGCGGAAAAAGATACGTCCGTTAATTAACTAACATTCGGATATATCGTAACGCAAGAGCTATCGGATATACTTCAGCTAGCGTCGGGCGTATAGATCCTAAAGTATCGCTACTATATCTTAGGTAAGATTATCTTATTAGTTTGCTTTACGGATAAGCTTATCGAGTGATTTACTAGCTGCGTTTAGTCTAAAGGCGGCGACTATATTAAGGTCCTCCTTAAAGGCATAGGAACCGGTTAAGAGTTCTTCTAGGATAGTCGGGTCGACTTTCTCTTTAAGGATAACTACCTAATTTCGATAGAGGAATCTATCGTCGTCTACGGAGGCTAGTCTTTCGCCGGGGAGCTTACTAAAAGCGTTAAGGAGAATTGCCTTATTGCTTAAGCGGTATATAATTACGAAGTTAAACTAAGAAAGGAACTCGGCCTAGCGTACTTATCGTTAGTTAAGTTGCTTAATAGATATAAACGTCTAAAGATTCTTATAGTCTATAATAACGTCGAACGCCTTAGTAGTCCCTTAGAGTTTTAAGCGCTATTCCTTAAGCGCTTTAATAATTGCTAATAGCTCTTTATTATAAATCTCGTAGTTATACTTAAGGGTAGTATACTTTAACGAAAAAAACGCAATAGGGTAAAGATATCCGTCGTCTCCGGTCTATAAAAGGACTCCTCCTAAGGCCTAATTTAAGGCGTTAGTTTTAATAACTATTTTCTTTAAGTAATTAAAATAGGCTAGGACTAGGGTAGTAGTAAAAGCAAGTTTAAGGGCCTTAAACGCGGCAGCTTATTTAGGTCCTTAAGACTAACGGGAATCCTTTTAAAGTAGCGTAGTTATCGGGGAGATAATACTAAAGTATCCTTTAATAAAACGACGGTAGAAGTTTATAAACCTAAGAAACTGCTAAAGTTCTTTTACTAAAGTTAGGGTATTCTAAGCCGTGATTATACGCACCTTCTCGGGGTCTATGCTTATACTAGATATCGAAATAATTAATCTAAGGTACTTAGTCTTCGTCGTATAAAACTTTAACTTCCCGATATCGATTTAAAGCCCTACGTTGCTTAGGCGTTAGATAACTATTCGCACGTAGTTTTTATATTCCGCCTTAGTCTTTAAAAAGACTAATACGTTATTAAGATATACTATATAGAAGTCATCGAGGGCATTATAAAGCACGTAATTAATATAGTTCTAAAAGGTCGACGGTGCGTTATAAAGGCCGAAGGGGGTTACTAGCATCTCGAATAGTCCGAAGCGTATAATAAATGCTATAAGCTACTTATAACCCTTAGCGATTCGAATACGGTTAAATATAGCAATTACGTCTAGCTTTATATAAAACTTAGCGTCGTAGAGAGAATCTAGTGTTTCGCGGATTAAAGGTAAAGGATATTAATTCTTAACTATAACCTAATTTAAACCTCGGTAGTTATAATAGATACGGACACTACCGCCCGATTTATAAGCGAGGATTAGTAATACCGCGGCTAGAGAAAAAGACTCCTAAATAAAGCCTTTATTAAGTATATTGTTAATCTACTTCTTAATATAGCGGAGTTCTACGGGTGATATAGGCCGATTTCTATAGTACGGAGCTTATTTACTAAGTGTAAGTTCGATCTTATAATTTTAAGGGCGGTATAAAGGGAGCTTATTCGCATTCTTTAGAAGGAAATAAGGAAGCTTATCCTAAAACTCTTTTAGGAGTTTCTTTAGGATATCTACCTTTATAACTTCCGGTTTTACTTAAAGGAATTTTTCTACGTTAGCCTCGTCGACCCTCCGAAATAGAGATTCGGAATTAGCTATATCCCGGAGGTTCGTCTAAAGGAAATTATAAAAACGTTTAAGGAAGGCGGCTTAAGCTACCTCTATTATATAGTCCTTAGTAATAACGCGTTAGAAAGAGGTTTCGGATAATTCCGGGACTTTAACTAGGCCTATTAAGAGTTCGTTAAAGAGTCGTAGATTTTCTCCCTCCTTAACTAGCTTAGCTAATTGAGATATACTAATTCGCATCGCTTAGACACTATCCTATTTATAGAATTAGACGAAGTTAACTACTTATACGCAGCGGATATCGTTTATATCTAAAGGCATTTAATCTTCTTATCGTATACGCCGGCGGGGGCGTCTCGTCCGGCCCTATTAGGCGGGAACGTAGCGACGGCCGGCGGTAAGGCGAATAAGGAGTAAGCGAGCTACTAAAGTAGTTTACGGCGGAGTGGCCTTAAAGGCTTAAGTCTTAAGGGAGTCCGGAGGGCTAATCGGGGATATTAAGCGGGCGGTTTCCTAGGCGAATAGCTATATCCTATATAAGGGATATCGAATCGGTTAGCCGGGGTTTAAGGGGTATAATGCCTACTTAGGTAGATATTCCTTAGTAGATAAGTCTATAGATATATAACTTCCCGGTAGAATAATTTAGTCTTCTAAGATATTAGTCTCTTCCTACCGAAAGGGAATTTCCGGTATATCTTCTATCGTTATAAGGACCCTTTATTTTAGAGTAAACGTTAGGGTTATCTAAATCTCTACGACGTTAGAAAAATATACTTTCCGATATAACTAATGCCCTCCGGGCGCGGGAGTAATAGGAGTCTTAAAAGCCATCCTATCCTCGGCTATTATACTTAGAGGCAGGCAGTATCTTATGCAATAATCGGAATCGAAGCGGACTTAGAGATATTTCTAAAGTATAGTTAGTTCGTATTCCTAAAGCTAAGGAATGCCTAGGTTAATCGGGGTAGAAGGTAATAGATTCGTAACGAAGAAAAGCATAAGTTCTATATACTTACTAATAGTTATTCGGGCTATAAAGTAGTCCGTTATCTATATTAAGGGTATACCGTCGGCTAATTAAAGCGGTCGAGGTTTAAGGAGCTTTTTTATAGTAACGTTATATTTCCGTACGATAGCGTAAAGATCGGCGAACGCTACGGTAGTATAGCTAGAATCTATAAGGGATAACGTATTGACGTAGTAGGGGGACTAAAGGTTATACGTAAAGGAGAGACGAGTATAGAGAAAGATTAACTTTTTATTACTATTCGACGAATTAATCTAAAGATCCGTTCTATCTAAAAGCAATAACCTAATCCTTTTATCCTCCCCTATATATAACCCCTAAGAGCGACTTATTCTAGGGGTATATCTTTTAGCAGTAGCTTTAACGCCGGCCGCTCGCCTTATAAATCCGTATCCTCTTCCCTAAGGATACGGCCTTATTCGTAGTCGGCCGTACGGACGAGCTAGCCCTAGCTATACCCGCCGCCGTAGGCGCCTTAAGATCCTCGGCCGAAGCTAGGGGAGGGGGCGCCCCGGCCCTAAAACTAAGGACTACCCCAACGTAAAGGCATTAAAAGCGGATTTACTATCTTAGCCGGGTCGTAAGCCTCCTTCTAATGTCTAGGCTCTCCGTAGGCTATATAGAGTTTATTATCGATCCTAAATTATCGTTTAGTATCGGAAAGCCGGTCGAGGTCTATAGGGTTACCGTATAGGGGTTAGGCTAAGGCGGTCGGGGTAAGGGCAGGTGTAAGCGTCGGCGGGAATTATAAACGGGGGGCGGCTTTCTTCTCGAGCTTCTAATAATAAGTATAGTTAGCGAGATTCTTCGTAAAGATATCTATCTACGCTAACTACTTCTCGTAGTCGGTGTCGGGGATCTTAGTCTATATATTCTTAATGAGATCGCTTATATCCTTCGATATAAACTTCTAGAGGAGGTCGACTTACTATTCCTTTATCTTCCTTACCTTACGTATATAGGCGTTAAGGTCTACCTTCTAGATCTAATAGTTCTTATCGCTTTAAGGGAAATTATCGAGGATATTCTTAATAGCTTACGTTAAGTCTAAACCTTATACTGCCTGCCTAAAGCTATAAGAAGCGTCGTTATAGTAGGCTATTCCTACTTCTTTCTCTTAGATAGGTTAGCTATAATAGTAGCTATCCTATCTTTAACGAGGTCGTAGGCTTATTTACTAAGCCTATCGCTAATATAAAGGAGGCAGGCGCTATCTAAGTCGAACTATATACTATCGCGGAGGAAGACACCCTATATCTTAAGTTCCTAGGCCTGATACTTACGTTAACGGTCGGAGGTAGACCTTTTTTTAGTAAAGATCGGAGGGTCTACCGTCTTTCGTTTTCCGGACGACTATACTAGGGTTATCGTCTAAGACTATAATATCTTTATAGTTAAGATCGTAAGGTCTTTAGCCTTAAGAAGTTGCTCCCTCGTAGCTAAGAGCTAATCCTTTATAGCTAAGAGCTAATCTCGTATAGTTACGCGTTCCTTTAACCTAGTATTTCGGTTAACCTAAGAGGCCTCCGCTACGCGAAAGGAGCGAAGACTCTCCTCGATATATATAAGAATATATTAAGTATCCGGGCTCTAAAGGTTTTCCTAGGTCTTTTACGCATTAGCGACCGGGACTACGTTATCGAACCTCTTAATCGCCTAAGCGATTTAAGGAAATTTATTAATAAACTCTTTAGCAAAGGCCTTTAAACCGTCGCCTATAGCGTTAGAGGCTATAGGTGTGTCTGCTTAAGGAGTAAGGAGGAGTGTCTAATCTAAGGTGTTTATCGGGAATTATAAAAATATTTCTATAGGCTATATAGGTTTCTATAGGCTAAGGAAAAATTCTTAAGGGCTTAGGGGCTTAGGGGAATGATTTCTTAGGGGTTACGCTTAAGTCGCAACGACTAAGGGGATAAGGTAATAGAGCTACTAAAACTATATTTCTAAAGCTAGGGATCGCGACGGGACGTAATAGGAGATAGAATAAACTATTACGGCACTAGGTAATAGCTAGATAACCTTATTATTCTATAAAGAGGAGAAGAACTATAGAGGCTAAGGGCTCGTTTATATATAGGACTATATATCACGTGGTATATTACTATATACTATATTATGTGATATAGTACTATAATAGTAAGGGTTTAGCGGCTAAAGCTTTAATCGTAGTCTAGGAAGTTATAACGGAAGGCTAGCGGTAGAATACCGCTATAGCGGCTACGTTAAGCATCCGGATAGAGAACGTAAGGTCGCTTAAAGGGATTATAAAAGGGCGGGGTCCTAATACTCGATGCCTAGGTCGGGGAGCTAGGTAGCGGGAGCCGGTAGCCTAACGTATAGGCTAAAGGCGGGGGGGGGCAGACGTAATAGTAAGGGTAGAGGGTATCTAAGGGGTCGGAGTTATAGCCTAGGTCGAGGTCGGTCTAATAGGAGGAGTCTAGGTAAGTAGGTTTACCTACGTTAAGAGTATCTTTAAGGGACGTCGGGAGGCTAAGGGGAAAACGAGGCGATAGGGGAATAAACTTAAGGGTATTAGAAAAGCGGACGGCACGGGCGGAAGCCTAAAGAGCAAGAGGCGAAGATAAGGCAAAGGGCTCGCCCTCGTCGTAAGAGTTAGCGATAGAGGGGGCGGGGGGGGAACGAATTATATTTATAAATTATAATCCCTTAAGGGCGGGAACGGGAATAGCGGGAGCGGCCGGGAGGCTAGGGATAAGATAAGGCTAAGGGTCCGAAAGGCAAAAGGCAAGGTAGAACAGGGACTAGAAGGAGAGGGAGTTATCGCGCTAGCTAGTAATAGGGTCATAGCGGCGTAGCTAAAGGAGGCCGAGAATAACCTTATAGCTAAGCTTTATAAGGAAGAAGTAGATAGACTTAGCATAGGCGCTAACTTAAGCGACTAAGTAAGCGCAATAGGTAACGGCGCCGGACTTATAGTCGCCGCTATCGGCGAAAGAGAGCCGGCGAGGGAACTAAAGCTAGCGGACGGGGAGGGCAAGGCGGTACGCGGTCTAAGTATATATAAAGGCGAATCCGGAATAACTTAAGTCGACTAAAGCACTTACGGTGACGTTAGCAGGCATAAGGGAGAAAGGCAATAGTAAAGCGCGAGGCTATATTCCCGCCGGGAGATAAAGGTCCTCCCTTATATTAAATAAAGCTATAAAATTAAAAACTAAAAGCTCCGTCGCGCGATTAGGCGAGGGAGCTAGGCGTTTCCCGGGGGGGGGAAGCGCCGGAGGTAAGGGCAGGAGAGTCGGTAACCTTACCCTCGACGAAGCCCTACTCGATCGCCCGGACGTTAAGCCGGGGAGGGGGCGCGAGGAGGCATAGGGCGGGAGTACCGCCGCCTCGGCCGCGACCCCGGCTAGTACCCTTCTTAGGATAGGTCCGGGCCGTATAGGTCGGGGTTACCGGAGCGGCGTAGTAGAGATAAAGACGGTTCTTATACCGTCGTTACTTCTCGGCGTCCGTAAGACTAGCCCGGAACGCGTCGAGGTCTATTAGGTCGCTAGCGGGCGTAGAGGCGGCGGGGCTAGCAGACCCGGCAGGGGCGGGGGGGGGGATAGTCTAGGGCTAGACGAGCCTCTTATAGGCTCGAATACGCTTATAGTTCTCCTAAAGGGCGGCGTATAGCTTAGCCTAGCCGTAGAAGTCGTCGGTATTAAGGCTAGGGACTTAAAGAGCGGCGGCATCGGCGAGCTCGTTAGTAACCTTTTAATAAAGGTGTCTAACGCGGGCGCTTGCGTTATAATCGAGGTTAGCCTATAGCTAGGTAAACCGCGAGAAGAAATCCGGCTAAGAGGTGCCCTTTATAGCTAAGGTATTAAATTCCGCCTTAGACTAAGCGCGGTAGTTTACGGTACTAAAGATAGAGGCGAGCTCGTAGGTAAGGGAGTCGAGGGACTAAAAGCGCTACTACTCGAAGGGGGTATTATCGCGGATATAGCGGGGGATACTAGCGGCGATAGAAGCGGCCCGGCCGGAAAGTCGGCCGGTCGCGTAGACGACTTAGTCCCTATCGGTAGGGAATATATAAGGGTCGGAGGCAATCTTAAGGGATATACCGTCGCGCTAGACCCGGAAGGCGTCCTAGCGCTACTTTTAGGTGCCGATATCGCCGGAGAAGCGTTTAAGGTTAGCGAAGCGGGCATAGGGACTTACGGCAGAAGGGGCAAAGGCAGCCTAAAGGGCGGTAATGTAGGCGAGGGCGGCGTTAGACTAATTAAGCTAGTCCTAGAGTCCCTCTACGTACTGCCGGTAGCCGAGGGCCTCCTTACGAGCAATAGTAGCGGAGGTAGCGGCCTTAAGGAAATTAGACTTAAGAAGGACGAGAGACTAGGTCTAATCGGTATGCCGGAGGAAATTCGTCTAAAGGTTAGCGAAGATAGACGAGGCGACGGAGGAATCCTAGAGAATAAAGGCTAAGTAAAGGAAGGCGGAGAGGGCGTTAGGCTAAAGGACGTCCTAAAGGGGAACGCCTACCGGAAGGCCGCTCGAAGGGGAGAGAGAGGGGGTAGAAATAGGAGCAGCTATCGTAGCGGCGGGAAAAAGGGGTAGCGGCGGGAAAAAGGGCTAGAAAAATCTATAGGAGAGTAAAAAAAAGGCGGAAAAGGGCGTAATAAGACAAAGAACGAAGGCAGGCGTATAAGCGAAGCTAAGGGGACTAAGGAATTGTAAAGGCTCGGCGGAAGGGTAGAAGAATAGTAGATTAGACTATTATAGAACGAGCTTAGGGGGGGTATATAACTATTATTAATCTACGAAGGAGCGCAGCTATAGACAGAATCTAAGGGTCTATATATACGATATAGAGGTCACGTAGGATAATATATAACATAAGCTAACACCGTAACACTAGGCTAAGATATACTCTACGCTTTAGGATAACTAGTAGCGTATAAAGGCCCGTTCGTAACTCTAGCTGCCTTATAACCCCGCTTATCCCGGCCTTACCTCGCCCGCCCTACTCGCGTCTCCTACCGGTAACCTTATGCAGCTTAATGTATTCCGGGCCCGGCTTACTAACGCTAAAAAGCAACGGCGGTTTAAGAACCGTCTTTGCCTCTACTACGCCTAGCCGGCTACCGCTACCTATACCGCCCGGACCTGCCTTAATAAGGGCGTCGGCGCTAACCCTAGCGCTAACCCTAGCGCTAGTCTCGGCGCTAGTTCCGGCTTTAGCCGCGGCCGTAGCCGTAATAGCGGTACGTCTGCCCCGCGCTTTCTTAACCCCCCTCCTTCCCGTTACTATGTTCGTGCTATTAAGCAGGGTTTTATCGAGGGCGAAGTTATAGACGACCTCCCCGCCTCTTCCCTATCCTCGGGAAATGCGTAGCTCCCTCCCCTTATCGCGCGATAAAGCTCTTTATATCCGAGTTTATAGCTTCGTTTAATACTAAGGAGGATCTTTGCCTCCCCGCGGGAATATAACCGCGTGCCTTACTTATGCCTTTATCCCTTATATCTGCCGATATTGTTATAAGTGCTTTAGTCGACTCCGGCGATTCTAGATACGCCTTTATATACGCTTAGACCGCGTACCGCTTTGCCCTTCCTATCCGCTAACTCTAATTTCCGCGCCGGCTTTCTCTCGCCGATAGTAGCGACTATAAGTCCGGCTTTATTACCTATTACGCCTTTTCGGTCTCCCGGATTAGCGCCTATACTAAGTCTATCTACTTCTTCCTTATAAAGCATAGCTATAAGGTTATTCTTAGCCTCCCTTAGCTACGCCGGCATAACCCCGTTATTAGCTAGCGCGGTAACTCTCTTTCCTTTTAGTCCCCCTTTTATCTAGCCTCTTGCCTTTTAGACTATTAGCCTTATCTTATCCTAGGCCTCTCGGCTACCTTTGCCCGCCTTACCCGCCCCGTCCTAGCTTCTCTTATCCCTATCTCTTAGGGAATATAATTTAAAAATATAATTCGTTTCCCCCCTACCCCTTCTATCGAAGATTCCGACAATAAGGGCGAGCCCCTTACCGTACTTTTACCCGCCTTTGCCTTAAGGGGGTTTCCTCCTAGCCCCTCCGTTAAGGATTCTAACGATAAGGGCGAACCCCCTACCGCTATAATCCTAGTTCCTACCCGTACGGCCCCTGCCCGTTCCCTAGCCCGTTCCCCGGCCTTTATCTATTCCGTCTGCTTTAGCGATATTCTCGAGTTTATTCCCCCCTCCCTTAGCCCTTCCCTCTCTACCTTTTTCGAGGATATTCCCGACGTAGGTAAGCCCGCCTATCCAGACTCCTCCCGCTAGGTCGACGATACCGACTCTAACTCCGGCTACGACTCTAATAGCCTAGCTACTCTCTACCCTCGCCGCTATGTTTAACCTCCTCGCCTTTATCCCGTCTATAAGACCTCTAGCTACCGCCGTCCTACGCTACGGCCTAGTCGTAAGACTATCGGACTTTAGCCCCTCCGCTTTTCTTCCTCCGATAATTTAACGTTTAACGTCTAGTTGCTTAACGTCGATGCGATAGTAATATTCTACCGGTAGCCTAAAGTCTAGACCTCTTAGACCTCGATTAAGGACCTTACCTCCGAGCTATTGCTTATTAAGCCTCTACTACCTATTAACTAAGATATCTCTAAGGACTTTTGCTAAGCCGTTTTAATTAGATATATAGACGCTAACGACGCGAAAGCCTACCTTAACCCCCGCCTTTACGACTTTATCGACGACTACCTTAATAAGATCTACCTTAATAAGATCTACCTTAATAAGATCTCCTTTAACGATATCTCTAAGTTCTTCTAAAAGTAGGAAAAGGTCTTTTATAAGCTTAACGAGCTTTAAGCTAAGGTCCTAAAGGAGCTCTATTATATAATCTATATATAGCTTAAGAGCGAGGCCGATAAGCTCGCCCATTACTATGCTATTAATACTTAAATTAACCTTAAGGAAGGAATATACCCTCTTTATACCTACCCCCGCCCTTTTAGCGAAGCTAAGAACTAGATCGTCCGCGCGTACGTTAACAAGCAGCTTAGTAAAGGCTTTATCCGCCGCTTTACCTCCCCCGCTACCGCTCCTATCATGCTTGCCTATAAGCCTAGCGGGGGCGTCTGTTTTTGCGTTAACTATCGCGGCCTAAATAAGGCTACGATTAAGAACCGTTTTCGCTTACCCTTTATCTACGATACCCTCGCCTATATCTAGAAGGCGAAGTTTTTTACTAAGATCGACGTTATTATAGCGTTTCACCGCCTTTGTATTGCTAAGGGATATAAGTAAAAGACCGCTTTTTAGCCTTACCGCCGCCTTATCCTCCTTCTAGAGTTTTATTAATACGGCCCTTTACGGCATCCTTAATAAATTTTACTCCGCCTATTTAAATAACGTCTTAATCTTCTTAGGAATATAGGAGGAATACTAGGCCTACGTTAACGCGGTCCCTAAGGGCTTTAACGCTACCGGCCTTAGCTTAACTTAGATAAGTATAACTTTTATATTACTAAGACTAAGTACCTCGGCCTAATTATCTTAGATAAAGGCATTCGTATAGACTTTAAAAAGGTTTATGCGGTTTTAGATTAGCCTACCCATTCCTTTATTAAGGACCCCTAGCGCTTCTTAAGATTTGATAATTTTTATCGGCGTTTTATTCGCGGCTTCTTTAAGCTTACGAACCCTTTAAACGCCCTTACTAAGAATTACGCCCTTTAGATCTAGTCCCCCGCCTACGCCTACGCCTTTAGAGCCCTTAAGCATGCCTTTCCTACTACCCTAGTCTTCGTATACTTTAACCCTTATCGTAAGACCGTAGTTTAAATAGATGCTTCCGATTAAGCTGCTAAAGGCGTGCTAATATAGCTTTTTAACGATAGTCGTTATTATCCGGTCGCCTTCTTCTCGTTAAAACACTTTATGTAAGAATATAACTATAAGATTTACGATAAAGAGCTCCTCGCGATTATAAAATCTCTCGAGGAGGAGCGCCCTAAGCTTAAGGGCCTGCCTAAGTTAAAGATAGTCTCGGATTATAAGAATCTTTAGTATTTTATAACTACGAAGCTCCTTAACTAGCGGTAGGCCCGCTAGGCCGAATTCCTTAGTCGTTTTAATTTTAAGATTATCTTCTCGCCCGGCTCTTAAGCTATTCTCCCTAACGCCCTTAGCCGCCTGCCCGGCTCCCGCCCCCTCTCCCTTACCGACCGAGCCGATAAAAGGATTAACTACCGGTATTAAGTTATCTCCCCTAAGTCTAAGGTCGATGCCTCCTTCTATCCTAATACCGCTACCGCCCTTAATACCGTTAAGGAGTTTAATCCGTTTATAAATACAATTTATAAATATAATTCCGACTGCCTTAACTTCTACGCCTTCGACGACTTTAAACCGATCGATAACCTTATCGACCGGGCTTATTCCTCCTCCCCGCTTGTAAGGGGCCGGCATAGGGTTTAACTTAACACTGCGTGGCTAGACAATTGACTATCTAAAGCTAAGGAGGAGAGGAAGAAGAGCCCGCCGTAGCTCGCCCTTCCCGTAGGTTTTATATATACGCCTTGCCCTTATATAGGCCCTACGTCGGCCCGACCGTGCCCTTGTCTAAGGCATTGCTAGGCTATACGTGCTAGTAGCTAGCTTAATGCCGGGCTTACGTAGTGGCTAACCTAAGCGCCTACTACGGCATAGCCGTAGTACGTACTACGGCGTAGCCCGTAATATTAGTCCCCTCCCTCTTTAAATAAAGTAACGTTATGCTCCGCCCTTACCGCCTAGCGGGGTAATCTTTTTCTGCCCCTCCTACCGTTATAAAAACTCGTCGCGCCTCCCCCGGGTTTTTTTCTTCTTTTCATTCCTTTTCTTAACTAATAAAAATAAATATAGCGACTCCCGCGCGTACTCCCTCGCCGCCGGCCCCGCCTACGCCGATACCGGCGAAAACCCTATCTAAAAGGAAGCCGCCGATATATAGCGATAAAAAAAGGCCGGTGCTATATACGCCTTATATAGGTAGGATAGCCCGTAGGGAGGCAGAGGCTTACTAAGAGTAAGCCTCCCCTCTCGCGCGGGCCTATTCCGCGTGTATATAGACGGGAATATAATACCGCGCCGTAAGTCGTCGTTATTATTACTAGACGTATTAAGGGTATGAACTATTCCTAGGTTATCGCTACCGGGGAGCTAGCCGCCCGTTCGCTCGTCGAGTACCTAGCCGTATACGGCTTTAACCCCTCCGCCGAAGGAGCGCGCGACCCGTACGTAAGTAAGCCCGTTAAGAATATAAAGACCGTCTGCTAATTTATCGACTTATAGTTCGCCCGCTTAGCACGCGCGGCCGTATCGACCCGAAAGTAAACCGACATAAGGTAGAAAACGGGGGTTAAGGGGCTAGGTAGGGGCGGTTTTTCTATAGCTAATATATATAGCTTCCTTAATCCTGTTCGTTAACCTTATCGTCGTCGTCCGTTACTATACTATCGTTTTCTAATCGCGGGTAGTTTTAATAGCCCTTAGTTTAAGGCCGACTAAGAGCCGGGCTCTTAGTAGTTTTACTAAGCGTATATAAGGCCCGCCCTCCGTCTATACTTACTCTACTTACCGGCGCTCCGCTACCGCGCGAGCTAATTACCTCTTATAGCGCGACGGGCTTGTCGATTAAAGTATACTTAGTCGCCGTTATGCTTAAGTACGTCGCTATATAACCCTTCGAAGTTATCGAGCGCTTTTATATTACGGAATTCTTCTAAAGGCTCTTAAGTCGGCTCTATATATCTACGCTATCGAATAAGCACTTAGCGCTTTCGGCGGGGGCCTCGCCCTTTCTATTACGCTACGAGGATCTCCTCTCCGCCCTATTCCCGGCCGCCCTTATATACGACTACTAGCGGCGGCTAGGCGTCGTAGAGGACCTAGCTAGTAAGAGGATCCGCGGCGGCGCGCCGTAATAGGTCGACGTAAAAGCGTAGGTAAATGCCTCGCGGTACCTTAAGCTCGATAGTATATAAACTAAGGACTGCCTTTATTATGTATTTATAGTAGATTTAATTAATCTTTAGGTAAGGTCTATCCGAGAGGTAGTTGCCTATATAGAGCTACGCTTTATCGCCGACTTAGAACCTTTCCGCTAGCTAGCGATAGCGATTAGCAAAGTCCTCCTATTATGCTTAAGCCGCTATTATCGCAGCTTATATAAAGTTAGTTACCTCTTATATTCTAGCAATAAGGTCTCGTGCACCGCGTTAGTTAAGCGTCGCGCGTGCCGGCTTATTATATAGCTAGATAGCATTAACGTTATATCTATATTCTATAAAAAACGGACTTAGCCTTATAGTCGACGATACTCTATTGTTTATTGCTAGCTACGCGGCGGGCAGTAGGTCCTCCTAATCGTTCTATATATAGTATACGTACGCGCGAAGGTAGGCTTAAATCTCCTAGTTTGCTCTTTCCGGGCTACCGTTAGTCTATAGGTAGTATACGGTGCTAAGTTTCTACTTTATGTCGTAGAGTCGATAGAACTTAACCTAGAACTCGCCGAGCTAGTTGCTTTCTTAGTCTATTACGATAGACTTTAGTATGCCGTAGAAGCGGTAGTACGCTAAGAGGAACCTCGCGGCGTACGCCTTTGCGTTTATAGTTTCTATCGCTTCTAACGTTACCGCCTTTATTAAACGGTCGACGATTACCTATAGATACCGGGCGCCGCTTTTAGTAGAACTTAGGAAGTCTATTATAGAGTCTATCGAGAGGTATACCCGTAGCTAATCGGGGACGGGCAGCGGCTTTAGCATTCCCTTTTTCATCTAGCGCTAGAAATAACTCTAACTATATACGACCCCGGCGACCTTCTAACGGTACCTTAATTCTACGCTCTAACGGTTCCTCGACGACTTTATTACGGCGTTTATAGATAATATCCTCGTTTACTTCTCTAGGTCGAAAAAGGACTACTAGCAAAAAGTCCGCCTTATGCTTAAGACGCTTAGCGATATAGGGTTATACTTAGACCCGAAGAAGTACGAGTTTTACGTAAAGTAGGTAAATTACCTTAGCTTTATTATAACGGCCGGACGGGGAATTAATTACGACCTAGATAAGCTTTATGCTATCCGTAAGTAGAAGGCATTAACTAACGTACGGGGGGTACGAACCTTCCTTAGATTCGCTAACTACTACCGTATCTTTATTCCGCTCTATACGCATATAGCTTAAGCCTTAGATGCGTTATATAAGAAGGGGGTAAAGTTCCGGTAGGAGGCGGTCGAGGAGTAAGCGTTCCTTCGTTTAAAGCAATTATTCTACGAAGCGCCGGTCCTCGCGTAGTAAGATCCCTTGCTAGAGACGTTCCTTAAGACCGATAGCTTTAGCTTCGCTATAGGTAGCGTGCTAATATAGGTTAGCTATAATAGGATGCGATACGCGGTCGGGTACTTCTTTAAATAGATAAACCCTACTAAGTTTAACTACCCGATTTACGATAAAGAGATACTAGCAATTATCTATTGCCTAGCCTTTTAAGGGGCTAAACTTATAAACAATCGGCGGTTTACGATCCTTATAGACTACGATAACCTAAAGTATTTTATAATAAAGCGGACGTTAAACGAGCGCTAAAGTCGCTAGGCCTTAGAGCTATTAATCTATAATTTCGCACTAACGTATCGTCCGGGTAGTTAGGCGGTCGTCCTAGACGCATTATCTCGCCGAGAATAGGATAAGCCCGTTAGGTTTAAAGACGCCCGCGAATAAAGACGAGTAGTCTAGCTCTTACCCGATAGGTACGTCTTTAATATAGCACGAGTTCCGGAAGGGGATCTATCGTACCGCCTTCGACGGGACGACTCGCTACGTTTAGGCGAGGCCTTATATTCCCTTAATTATAGCAATTAACCGCCTTATATAGGGCCTATAGTAGGACGAATCGGAGTACTATAAGCGCTAGAATAAGCGCTAGTATTCCTAGATAACGCTTTATAACGCTAGTAGGAGACGATAGTAGCTTAAGACTATAAATACTAGGCTGCCTTTAAGGCGGTGTAGAAAGGAGAGCGACGCTTCCCGCCGTAGCTTAAGCTTAAGACGTAAATCGCTAAGTGCTCGATCGACCTTAGCAACCGTCTTTGTTTTCGTAACCGCATTTAGGTGCCCGGTAAGGATAGTATCCTTCGTACTAATATTATCTAATAGATATATAACTCGCGAGCAAACGGCCACCTAGGGAGAGACGGGACGATTATAGCAGTTTCCTAGTAGTACTTTTAGCTAGGCTAATTATAGGACGTTCGTAGGTTTATCCGGAACTACGACGTATATAGTTAGAGTTATATCTAGCGCTAGATAAAAAAGGGAATGCTAAAGCCGCTGCCCGTCCCCGATTAGCTATAGGCACACCTCTTAATAGATTTTATAACAGACTTCCTAAGTTAAGGATATTATTTATGAACGCTATAACGAAGTCGTCGAGGAACCGTTAGAGCGTAGAATTAATATACCGTTAGAAGGTCGCTAGGGTCCCGGTAAGCCCGAACGGGCATACCCTCTACTCGAAAAGACCTAGCCGTATGCGAAAGGCAGTCTTATACTCGTGGCCTTAGGCGATACGGATTTTATAGAACGCCACGACGACGTCGAGCTTAGTAAACTACTTTACCTTCGCTAAGTTGTTAAGCGTCTCGGCGATTAATAGCGGTGCGTACCGATCCCGCTTTATAATCTTATTAAAGGCCCGATAGTCGTAGTAGAACCGAATGCCCCCGTTTAGCTTCTTTACGAATAATACTAGCGCCGCCGCCGCTAAGCTACTAGCTTAGATAAATCTATAGTCGAGGAGGTCTTTTAACGTCTTCTTTATAATTAGCAACTCCTCCCTCGATATATTATATAATAGGCCCTAAGGCAGCCGTAGCTCGCCGCCCTCTAGGGTAGGCTTTAAATAGATCTTATAGTCTACCCTTAGCCGGAATAGCGGCAGTATTATAGACTTATCTAACGCAAAGAGGTTAAGGAAATCCCGAAGTAAGTCCGCTAGGATATAGTCCGCCGGGTTAACCGGCTTCTTCGGTTCTAACGCCTATTTAATCTCCTTAAACGAGATCGCCTTTACTACGCTTATATCTCTTTATCGCCGCTTAAGCCGTCTTATTTCGGCGGTAAATACCGACGCCGAGACTAGCTTCGCGTATTTTAGGCGCCGGATCCGGGCCGGCTTAGCCTAGCCTAATAATCATATCTAAACATCGGCCTTCCTATGCTAGATCGTATTATTCTTCGCGATATAAGTAACGTAGTTCCTTCTTATCTAAAGGCGGCCTAAGAATACGTCCTAGCTAAGGCCTTAAACGATATAAGCGAAGATACGCTCCTTAATGCCGTTAATGTCTATATAAAAGTAAACTATACCTTTAGAGCGTATAGGCTCTATATCGTTTAAGAAAGGCAGTAATGCCCTCTCCTTCCTCTCTATATACTTTAACCTAAGCCGTCTTACGACGTTAAGGTCGACTATAGTATAGCAATTATAGCTAGAGTCGATAAGGGCGCGAAAGTCGTTTACCTTATCTATCTTAATAAGTATCGATATAGGCTTTATCGTTATATAGCCCTTCGCCTTCTCCTACTCCCGCTAGACCGGTTCGTCTACCCTCCTAGCCTAACTTCGCTAAGGGGTTACTCGTTTCTTAAGTCGTTACTATTATCTACCTCTTAGATAACTTCGCCCTACGGCTATATGCCTTAGACCTTTAGAGGCGTTTATCGAGGGCCTTTACCTTTCTTATTTAGATACTTAAACGCCCGGTGGCCGGTCTTAGCGTATACCTAGTAGGCTCTTAATCCTAACGAGG
This sequence comes from Ophiocordyceps sinensis, assembly GCA_012934285.1. NCBI lineage: Eukaryota > Fungi > Ascomycota > Sordariomycetes > Hypocreales > Ophiocordycipitaceae > Ophiocordyceps > Ophiocordyceps sinensis. The sequence goes on along the minus strand of JAAVMX010000004.1, from coordinate 8,354,361 downwards.
ATTTTCCCCTACCTCGGCCTCTACCGCCCTAGACGGCACCGCTACTATAAAAGGCACTAACTCCTCTAACTCCCGTTATTATAGTATCGCCCTCGGTATCTCGGCCGTTTCCTTCTGAAGCTAGATAACTACGGCCGTAGCCGCTCCTTTAGGTAAGGGCACTATATAGGCGCTCGATCTTAGCCGCGATCTAGGCTACCTTTATTTAGACTTTATAGAAGCTATCCTTTAGCAGCTCTACAGTCACTAAGGCTATATAGAGGCGTAAGTTTATAATGCCCTTAAGGAAGATAATCTTTACCTTAGGCTTTTATAAGCTACCGCCGGCTTCTACTAGCTTCTATTCGAACTTAGGAATAAAGGTAGTAAAGGTCTAATAGTCGCCCTGCTCTATAGTACGTAAGGCTATAGTAGCTCGTAGCTAAAGGTCTACGTTAAGGTATACGCTATCGAGGTATTCTAGGAATTTCGCCGGGTCGTATTAGTGTACGTCGCCTTAGCTATAGAAGGTCGCTATAGTCTGCTAAGGTAATATATCTAGGCATACGTAGATTAAATAAAAGATCTCCCGGTTGGTTAAGAAGAAGCCTTAGTCTAACTCGTAATTCTCCTTTATTTAGTATAACTACGCGGCGTAGTAGCGCTACTAGCCGTCGAACTTACTTAGTAATAGGAGTAGTTTCTAGTTTAGCGGGGTCTTCGGCAAGAGCTAGACATTCTCCGTCCTTACGTTAGGTGGTATTATCGACGGACCTAAGGTTATATTAGGGGCGGAGGCAGTTAGCGGTATTTAATTTAGCCGCTTTAAAAAAGACGAGATAACGTTAGTTAACCTTATAATTGCTTCCTATTATATCGCGTCTACTAATCGGACGCGCTTTATAGCGGCTACCTATACCTCCCGAATTCGATCTAACTTAGCCCTAAGCGAGATCTCGTCTAAGGCCTACGCTATATTAGTATCGGCGCGGTTGTCTACTATTGCAGGCGTCTATTATAAGAGCTTTAGATATATAAAGGGCCGGCATAGGGTTTAACTTAATGCTATGTAGCTAGATAATTAACTATCTAAAGCTAAGGAGGAGAGGAAGAAGAGCCCGCCGTAGCTCGCCCTTCCCGTGGGTTTTATATATATGCGTTGCCCTTACATAGGCCCTGCGTCGGCCCGACCGTGCCCTTGTCCAGGGCATTGCTAGGCCATACGTGCTAGTAGCCGGCTTAACGCTAGGCCTACGCAGCGGCTAACCTAAGCGCCTACTACGGCAGAGCCGTAGTACGTACCACGGCGCAGCCCGTAATACCGCTTATTTCCGCTATTCGCGTAGCTCTTTAGTCCCTTTAACCCCGCTAGCCTTACCCCCTCTAAGCCTTACTCCGTCCGATCCCTAAGACCGCTCTCTCCGAGGTCTAAGGCCGGTTCTATTTCTAAGGCCGGCTTTTTATTCCCCCTAATAACGCCTTAATCCTTTAGATCCTCGTCCGCGCTTATACCTCTCCCCTCGCCGGCTTTCTAGACGCACGAAGACCGCTAACCTCTACCGCCGGTCTTACGTCTAGCCTAATATATACGAGTCTATTTCTAGCTTCGTACGGAATTATTATATATACTTACGCGCTAAATCCCCTCGTTCCTCCCCCTAAGGCCTACTCTAGCCTTTAAGTATTCCTTTTGCCTTATAGACCGATATCTCTATAGACTTTATTACCGACTTCCCTATCTACCGCCGTTATAGCGTCGAGTTCTTTAATATCCTCGTTATCGTCGACCGCCTTACGAAGATACGCTACTACGTCTTAATACCCTCGATAACCGTTAAAGACGTTATTAACGCATTTATTTCCCGCGTTTAGTCCCTCTATAATACCCTAGCCTCTATTATTAGCGACTATAGCATTTAGTTTATCTCGGCTTTTTAATAATAGCTTAATCGCTGCTTTAATTACCGCATTTACCTTAGCTCCCCCTACTACCCTTAGACCGACGGTTAGACTAAGATCGTAAACGCTTAGATAGAGTTTTACCTTCGTTATTATACTACCTACCTTTAAGACGATTAGGTCGACCTCCTTCCCTTCGCTAAGTTTATTATTAATAATTAGGTCTTTAAATCTACCGGCCTTTCCCTTTTCTTCGCTAACTACGGCTTTTACTTAAAGCTTAGCATTAAGTCCTTTAGTCCCCCCCCGTCTTATATAACCCTTTAGCAGCGGAAGGAATACCTCTATAGTAACGCGCTCGCTTCCCGCCTTTAGCGTATCTCTAACTTCCTCTATAATACGATCGAAGATGCTTAAGCTACTTAGGCTCGCTACGCAAACGCCCGGCGGACTCCCGCCTTAGCGTACTAGCTAAGCAATATAGTATTCCTTAGCACTCGCTAGATCTAGACCCTCCGCCTTATAAAAAAGCTCGACTATAAACGGGAGGGCTTATATAAAGTCCTTAAAGTATATAAGACGGCGTATCTTTATCGCCTTCCTAAAGGTAGCCGCCTTTACCTTATATTCTATTACTCCCTCCTTACTAAGACCTAAAAGCCTCTTTTACTAGGCTAATTAAAGCTTAACGTCCGGCCTGCCGATAACGGCGTTTTCTTTTCCCCCGGCAATAACGACGGCGATAACGTATATCTTAAGTAGGAGTTTTCTTCTATCCTTACGTAACGCTAGTACGCTTTCGGGAAGATTAAGTATCGCGTTTAATAGCGTTATAGACCTCTTATATAAGAGGACTCCTCCTACCTTAACGGCTGCTAGGACGACCCTAAGGCCTTTTACGCCTTTAACTCGACTAAACCTAAGCCGGCCTTTTATACGGCCTTCCTTACGTTTTTACCTTCGCCCGAATAATAATAAATATAATTTACGTTACGACGGTACGCGTTAGTTTCTTAGTGTTTTCTTCCTATTTCTCTCTCGTTTTATATTAGGCCTACTTTTAGGACCGTAGATATATATTTCCTTCGTTTTTATTAGCCTATTGCCCCTTTTAGGCGTTTAAGTCAAACGCCGATTTAAGGGGGATATACTATTATAGTGTTAGGTTATATTATATATTATCCTATATAACATCTATATCGTATATATAGACCTTTAGACCTAGTCTATAGCTATGTTCCTTCGTAGATTAATAATAATTATATACCCCCCCTAAGCTCGTTTCCTTATAGATAGGTACCTCACACGTTGTAAAGCTCGTATTTATATGCGTGGAGACCTTTAGGGCGACTAAGGCGACAAAATGACCTGCGCTATAACCCTCGCTATTAAGACCTTTAGGACTATAATCTCTATAGTAGCGAAATGTAACCTTAACGTCCGGCAACGTAATATCGCTAACGGGTTCCTTATTACTAATATTAATAAGAAGAGGCCGGTATACGTAGAGCTCCCGAAGGGCTACGTAGAGCTCGGATTTCTTAAGCCAGATAAGAATCCCGCGATAGTCGCCGAGCTTAATAAAGCCCTCTACGGACTTCGCGAATCCATTCTTCTTTAGTATAACGAGATCCACTAAGCGCTTAAAGAATAAGGCTTAATCCGCACTAGCGAGGAGCCTTATGTCTTTACAGACGGGAAGGTCCTTATGCTAGTATACGTTAATAATATCCTTATCGTAAGCCTAAAGGACTACTCTATAGACGACCTTATTGTCTTCCTTTACGGCAAATACGAGGTCCGCGAGGAAGCCTTTAGATAGTAGCTCGGGATCCGCGTTATTAAAGACCGATAGCTCCGCCGAATCTACCTATGCTAAGACGCATATATTAAGAAGATCGTATATAAATTCGGCCTTAATAACATATAGAAGGCGCCGGCAATCCCTATGCCGACCTAGCAGCTTATTAAGAATACGGAATAAGCCTTCTTACGCGAGATTAAGGACTTTTAAGAACGCGTAGGCTCTATTATATATACCGCGGTTACGGCAAGGCTAGACGTAGCCCTCGCAGCTTCGTAGCTCTTACGGTTCTTAATAAACCCTTCCGCCGTATACCTTAAGGCGGCTAATTAATATATCCGATACCTCTACGCAATAAGGTTCCTCGCAATTATATTCGACGGACTCGCTTAAAGCGAGGCCTTTATTATCGCGACTAACGCCTTATTCGCCGACGACCTTAAGACGCGCCGATCGTCGTAAGGCTATATTATAATACTCTACAGCGGCCTAGTCGTATAGAAGGCAAGCTTATAGGATATAGTTATAACCTCTCCTACTAAGGCAGAGCTCTTCGGGCTAAAGCGCACCGCTAAAGAGGGATACGCGCTCGCTAGGCTGCTTTATAATATCTTATACGACCTCGGGCCCTTAACGATATACTATAACAACCTTATATCTATCCGCCTCGTAGTCGAGGAAGGCCGTATCTCTATAAAGCTACGTTACATTAATATTTAGATTATATAGCTTAAGCAGGAATATAGAAGGGGTCGCTTTACGGTCGAATATATCTCTACGGGCTAAATGCCGGCCGACGGTCTAACGAAGGCGCTACCGCGGGCTAAATTTAAGAAGTTTAAAGCGCTACTAAACCTAAGGGATATATAGGCCTGAATATAGGTAGGGACGGAGGACTAAGGGCATTAATACTAAGGACGGATACCTCTATACCTTATAGGGTGCTCGCGATAGCTTCTTCTTATAGCGTTAAATTAAATACTTTACGCTAGGGGGTGTATCGCATTAGAGCGGCGCGTATAAAAGCCGGTTAGATATAGCCCGGTACCTAAGTAGGCCACCGTGTATACTTTGCCGCCTATTTAAGCAGGCGCGTAAGACAGCTAGCCCCGTGCTTATACTAGACTAGAACAATAGACTTTTTCCGACCTTAATTATATACGTGCCTAATTAACCGCCTAACCGCGCCTGCGGCTGCGGCCCCTTTTAGGTGGATGCGACATAGGTTTTAGGGCCTTAACTTACTATCGAAGGTTATTAAGTTATTTAGAGAGCTATAAGAAGCCCTTATCCTTTTCCGAGTTAATAAGGCTAAATACGAAGTTAGCAATAGACTTTTAATCGGTAACCCTAGTGGCTTAGAAGAGATATATCTTAAAGCGGTTCGTTTTATATATATTATTAAGTCCTAAGACTTCTAAGAACCGCTTCTATATCTACTCGCACTAAGGATATATCTAGAAGATAACCTCTACCTTTTTCTCGTCCTTATTATTAAACTTAACTATATGCTTTAGACCGCCGCGTTAGAGGTAGTTAATAAATGCCTAAGTAGCCGTTTTACTACTAAGGGCTATAGCGCGAATTTTCTAATAATCGTTATAGATATCCTACTGCCGGAAGAAAGACTCTTTATCGGTAGCGTCTTTAATAATCGAGGCTATCTTATAAGCCGGTAGGGTACGATACTTTAAAAGACTATTCTTAAGCTCTTACTATAGCTTTATATAGCGGCGATAGGCGTTATAAGTTAATAGATCGATTAACTAACTATAGTTATACTAGGCATTATTAACGCGATAAGTCTGCTTCTAAAAGGATCTTTTTATTACTAATACGATAATCTTAATAAGGTAGTTAAGCTTTTATATAAAAGCCTTACGAAGCCCGCTACTTATCGAGGCTCGCCGTTCGCTACGATTATAAATAAACGCAATATAGGTATATATAACTTACTTATTAACCTCTCGCTTATAGGAGCTAGACTTCTTTATAATAGCGGCGCTATTATTTTAATAGAAGCTCTAAAGGAAGCTATATAGCTCTTCGTATATATTGAAAGATAGCGAAGGCGGAAGATATAGGATTAGCAAGCCCTTATTATCGTCGTAGCTAGCCTCGTCGCTAAGCTTATCGTCGGTAGGCTGCTAAGGCCGGTTAAGCTCGAGTAGGAGTTATAGATCTATAGCGAAGGCTTTATAAAGAGCTTTACTTTGCGATATAGAATAAAAGGGCTATTTACTTTACGCGGGCCCCGCCGTTACTATATTATTACATATAAATTAGGTTAAGCTAGGTAAGCACGGAAGGTAGGCGTAGAAGAATTAGGTCTACTTAATATTAACTTAGTGTAAATAGTAATAAGTATTACTATTTATACTATAAGGAATCTCTATTTATACTATAAGACCCTATCGTCCCCGCTTTTTGTACACGTACCCCGCGCGCTTAAATCCCGCTACTAAAATCAGGTATAGGTATATAGTAATTAAGAGGGCCGCGTAAATCGTGCCTAGCCTTAATTTAATTAATTGAATAATTTAATTGCGTGCCCTACTACGTGCCTTCTACTACGTGCCTTCTACTGCCTGCGCGGCTCCTTTATATATGCTTCGTGCCTAGCTCCCGGCTGCGTGCCCGGCTGCGTGCCCTACTACGTGTAAGGGTCTTTAACTATTAGTAAGATTAGGTCTACGACTTAATCCGCATTCTTATATGCGAGCGGGGAAGAGGCACGTGCGGGCGGGGAAAGGGGCTCGTGCGAATAAGGGTAAAGGGCTTATGCAGATAGGGGTAAAGGGCACGTACGGACAAAAGGGTACGTGCGTAAAGCTATATATCCGTATACATAGGTGCGCTTACACTTAGTTCTTTTTAGATGATTTCTATACCTATATAGAGGGCACCTATATAATTACTCTGCCTACCCTATTATAGTATTATCTATCTCTCTTTTTTACGGACTTATTAATACGATAACGTCCCGCTTTTATAATAGCGGCACGTATTAACTAAAACGATAGGCCGCTATAATAAAAGTGTTATAGTACTACATTATATAACATAGTATATAGTAATGTACTACGTAATATATAGTCCTATATATAAACGAGCCCTTAGCCTCTATAGTTCTTCTCCTCTTTATAGAATAATAAGGTTATCTAGCTATTACCTAGTGCCGTAATAGTTTATTCTATCTCCTATTGCGCCCTATCGCAATCCCTAGCTTTGCAAATATAGTCTTAGTAGCTCTATTATCTTAGACTAAATACTCCTCCTTCCTCCTTATAGCGGATATACCTATAGCCTTTAACGCTATAGGCGACGGTCTAAAGGCCTTTACTAAAGAGTTTATATATGAATTTCCTTAGATCGCCTAGGCAATTAAGAGGTTCGATAACGTAGTCTTAGTCGCTAATACGTAGGAGACCTAGGAAAACCTTTAGAGCTTAAATACCCGATATATTCTTATATATATTAAGGAGAGTCTTCGATCCCTTCGCGTAGCGGGGGCCTCTTAGGTTAACCGAAATACTAGGTTAAAGGAACGTCTAACTACACGAGATTAGCTCTTAGCCACGAAGGATTAGCTTATAGCTATAAGGGAGTAACTTCTTAAGGCTAAGGACCTAACGATCTTAATTATAAAGATATTATAGTCTTAGACGATAACCTTAATATAGTCGTTAGGAAAACGAAAGACGGTAGACCCTCCGATCTTTACTAAAAAAGGGTCTACCTCCGACCGTTAACGTAAGTACAAGGCCTATAAACTTAAGACATAAGGTATCTTCCTCTACGATAGTATATAGTTCGACTTAAACGGCGCCTACCTCCTTTATATTAGCGATATGCTTAGTAAACGGGCCTACGACTTCGTTAAAGATAGGATAGCTATTATTATAGCTAACCTATCCGAGAGGGAGAAGTAGGAATAGCCTACTATAACGACGCTCCTCGTAGCTTTAGGCAGGCAGTATAAGGTTTTAGACTTAACGTAAGCCGCTAAGAATATTCTCAATAATTTCCCTTAAGGCGATAAGAACTATTAGATCTAGAAGGTAGACCTTAACGCCTATATACGTAAGGCAAGGAAGATAAAGGAATAGTAAGTCGACCTCCTCTAGAAGTTTATCTTAAAGGATATAAGCGATCTCGTTAAAAATATATAGACTAAGATCCCCTGTATTAACTACGAGAAGTAGTTAGCGTAGATAGATATCTTTATAAAGAATCTAGCTAACTATGCTTATCGTTAGAAGCTCGAGAAGAAGGCCGCCCCCCGCTCGTAGTTCCCGCCGACGCTTATACCTGCCTTTACCCCGACCGCCTTAGCCTAACCCCTATACGGTAACCCTATAGACCTCGACCGGCTTTCCGATACTAAACGATAATTTAGGATCGATAATAAACTCTATATAGCTTACGGAGAGCCTAGACACTAGAAGGAGGCTTACTACCTAGCTAAGATAGCTAATCCGCTTCTAATGCCTTTACGTTAGGGTAATCCCTAGTTTTAAGGCCTAAGCGCCCCCTCCCCCGGCTTCGGCCGAAGATCTTAAGGCACCCGCGGCGGCGGGTATAGCTAGGGCTAGCTCGTTCGTACGGCCGACTATAAATAAGGCCGTATCCTTAGGGAAGAAGAACCGGATTTATAAGGCGAGCGGCCGGCGCTAAGGCTACTACTAAAAGATATACCCCTAGAGTAAGTCGCTCTTAGGGGTTATATATAGGGGATGATAAGAGGATTAGGTCATTGCTTTTAGAAAGAATAGATCTTCGGATTAGTTTATTAAATAGTAATAAAACGTTAATCCTTCTCTATACTCGTCTCTCCTCTACGCGCAACCTTTAGTCCCTTTACTATATTAATACGTTATCCCTCGTAGATTCTAGCTATACTACCGTAGCGTTCGCCGACCTTTACGCTATCGTATAGAAATATAACGTTACTATAAAGAAGCTCCTTAAACCTCGACCGCTTCGACTAGCTAACGGCGTGCCCTTAATATAGATAACGGACTATTTTATACCCTAAATAACTATTAATAAGCATATAGAACTTATGCTCTTCTTTGTTATAAAGCTCTTACCCTTTACCTTAATTATCCTAAGCATCCTTTAGCTTTAGGAATATAAACTAACTATGCTTTAGAAATCTCTCTAAGTCCGCTTCGATTCCTATTAGTATATAAAATACTGCCTGCCTTTAAGTATATCAGCCGAGGATAGGATAACTCTTAAGACTCTTATTACTCTTACGCTTAGAGGGCATTAGTTACGTCGAAAGGTATACTTTTCTAACGTCGTAGAGATTTAGACTACCCTAACGTTTACCCTAAAATAAGGGGTCCTTATAATAATAGAAGATATACCGGAAACTCCCTTTCGGTAGGAAGAGATTAATATCCTAAAGGACTAGACTATCCTACCGGGAAGTTATATACCTATAGACTTATCTACTAAGGAATGTCTACCTAAGTAGGCATTATACCCCTTAAACCCCGGCTAACCGATTCGATATCCTCTATATAGGATATAGCTATTTGCTTAAGAAACCGCTCGCTTAATATCCCTAATTAGCCTTCCGAACTCCCTTAAGACCTAAGCCTTTAAGGCTACTCCGCTATAGACTACTTTAGTAGCTCGCCTACTCCTTATTCGTCTTACCGCCGGCCGTCGCTACGTTCCCGCCTAATAGGGCCGGACGAGACGCTCCCGCCGGCGTATACGATAGGAAGATTAAATGCCTTTAGATATAAACGATATCCGCTACGCACGCGTAGTTAACTTTATTTAATTCTATAAATAGGATAGTGTTTAAGCGATACGAATTAGTATATCCGAATTAGCTAAGCTAGTTAAAGAGGGAGAAAATCTACGACTCTTTAACGAACTCTAAGTAGGCCTAGTTAAGGTCTTAGAACTATCTAAAACCTCTTTCTAACGTATCGTTAATAAGGACTATATAATAGAGGTAGCTTAAGCCGCCTTTCCTAAACGTTTTTATAACTTCCTTTAGATAAACCTTTAGGATATAGCTAATTCCGAATCTCTATTCCGGAGGGTCGATAAGGCTAATATAGAAATATTCTTCTAAGTAAAGCCGGACGTTATAGAGGCAGATATCCTAAAGAAACTCCTAAAAGAGTTCTAAGATAAGCTTCCTTATTTCCTTCTAAAGAATGCGAACGAGCTTCCCTTATACCGCCCTTAGGATTATAAGATCGAACTTATACTTAGTAAATAAGCTCCGTACTATAGAAACCGGCCTATATTACCTATAGAACTCCGCTATATTAAGAAGTAGATTAACTATATACTTAATAAAGGCTTTATTTAAGAGTCTTCTTCTCTAGCCGCGGCATTACTAATCCTCGCTTATAAGCCGGGCGGTAGTATCTATATCTATTATAACTACCGATATTTAAATTAGGTTATAGTTAAGAATCGATATCCCTTGCCTTTAATCTACGAAACGCTAGATTCTCTCTACGGCGCTAAGTTTTATATAAAGCTAGACGTAATTACTACGTTTAACTATATTCGAATGGCCGAGGGTTATAAGTAGCTACTAGCGTTTATTACACGCTTCGGACTATTTAAGATGCTAGTTACCCCTTTCGGCCTTTATAACGCACCGTCGACCTTTTAGAACTATATTAATCACGTGCTTTATAATGCCCTCGATAACTTCTATATAGTATATCTCGATAATATCCTAGTCTTTTTAAAGACTAAGGTAGAATATAAGAATTATATACGAATAGTTATCTAAGGCTTAAGCAACGTAGGGCTTTAAATCGACATCGGGAAGTTAGAGTTTTATATAATAAAGACTAAGTACCTTAGACTAATTATTTCGACATCTAGCATAAGTATAGACCCCGAGAAGGTATATATAATTACGGCTTGAAATACCCCGACTTTAGTAAAAGAACTTTAGTAGTTTCTTAGGTTTATAAACTTCTACCGCCGTTTTATTAAGGGATACTTTAGTATTATCTCCCTTATAACTACGCTACTTTAAAAAGATTCCCGTTAGTCTTAAGGACCCGAATAAGCTACCGCGTTTAAGGCCTTTAAACTTGCTTTTACTACTGCCCCGGTCTTAGCCTATTTTAACTACTTAAAGAAAATAGTTATTAAAACTAATGCCTTAAATTAAGCCTTAAGAGGAGTCCTTTTATAGACCGGAGACGATAGATATCTTTACCTTATTGCGTTTTTTCCGTTAAAGCATACTACCCTTAAGTATAACTACGAGATCTATAATAAAGAGCTATTAGCAATTATTAAAGCGCTTAAGGAATAGCGCTCGGAACTCTAAGGAACTACCGAGGCGTTTAACGTAATTACAGACTATAATAATCTTTAAACGTTTATATCTATAAAGCAACTTAACTAACGATAAGTACGCTAAGCCGAGTTCCTTTCCTAGTTTAACTTTATAGTTATATACCGCTTAGGCAATAAGGCAATTTCCCCCGACGCTTTTAGCAGGCTCCCCGGCGATAGACTAGCTACCGTAGACGACGATAGACTCCTTTATCGAAATTAGGTAATTATCCTTAAAGAGAAAGTTAACCTAACTATCCTAAAGGAACTCTTAACCGATTCCTATGCCTTAAAGGAGGACCTTAACGTAATCGCCGCCCTTAGACTAAACGTAGCTAGTAAATCACTCGATAAGCTTATCCGTAAGGTATATTAATAAGATAATCTTACTTAGGATCTAATAGCGATACTCTAGGACCTATACGCTTAACGCTAGCTAAAGTATATCTAAAAGCTCTTACGTTATAATATATCTAAATATTAATTAATTAACGGATATATCTTTTTCCGCGACAGGCTCTTCGTCCCTAATACTCTAGATCTCCGCCTTAAAGTCGTTTATCGATCCTATAGTAGTAGCTTAGTAAAATACTTAAGGAAGGTAAAAACCCTTAATCTATTAAACCGAATATATGAGTAGCTAAGAATTTCTTACTTCGCCGCTACGTTTATTAAAGACTATACTCTCTATCTTCGAATTAAGACCCTTTACTTATCTCCCCCCGGATTCCTAAAACCCCTCGCTCTCCTAGTCCGGCTATAGGCCGATATATTAATTAATTTTATTACGATACTTCTTAAGTATACTAGAAATAGGAAGACTTACGAGAATATACTTACGATAGTTAATAGGCTTACGAAGATAAGATATTTTATCCTTATTACCGGCCTTTCTATAAAAGAACTAATTAACTACTTTATCTATATAGTCTATTATTTATATAAAGCACTTAATACTATTATCTTTAACTAAGGCATTTAGTTTATCTCTAATTTTTAGCGATAGCTTAGCACTCGGTTATAAATAACGTTAAAACTAAGCTCGGCATAGCACTTAGAGACTAACGGTTAAACCGAAATCGTTAACGCAACGGTAAATAAATATATTCGAGCCTATATTCGCTTTACCTAAGACGACTAAGTTCACTAGCTCCCGCTCGCGGAATTCGCAACGAATAATTAAGTAAATACAACAACCGGTATTTCTCCGTTCTTTACTAAGTACGGCTTTAATCCTCGTCTTAGCATTAAACCTATAGGTCCTTAACCCTTAACTCTCTTATTATAGGCAAAGAAGGAATTCCTTCGCGCGGACGCAATAGCTAGTCGTTTTAACCGTATCCTCGTTTAGCTTTAAGCTCTCGCATAAGCCTTATAATAGAAATATAAGGATAATGCTAATATAAAGCGGGACGAAGGCTTCCTCTTTTAACCTAGTAATATAGTTATAGTTTTATTAGAGAATATAACTACTAATCGCCTAAAGAAGAAATAAGACGATAAATAGGACGGTCTTTATCTTATTCTCGAGGTCTACCGTAGTGCTATAGTTATCGACCTCCTAAAGCATATCCGGGTTAATAAGTCTTTCTATACGTCTAAGGTACGGCTTTAGATAACCTAAATAATACCGGGCTAAGCATAGATTAATCGAGAGGAACGACGTAACGTCGTAAGCCGTATCGCGGAACGCGATAACGACGGCAATATCGAAGAAGTATAGGAATTTAAGAAGATCCTTAACGTATACGATAACGAAGCCCCGACTTTAACTTATCTAATTAAATTAAAACACTACTAAGAACTAACCTAGCAGCCCGAAGATAACCTAAGAGGTTGCCCTAAAGCTATCTAACGCTTCTATAGATATAACTTAGATAAGCCGGGCCCCTTAGATTAAGCCCGCCTATAAAAGATTCTTTTACTATATACTAATTTCTAGCGAAAGCAACATTTCTTAGCGATTTAAGGACTAAATCGTCTCGAGAGGGGGAGTACTATTATAGTACTATATTATATAACATAGTATATAGTGATATACTACGTGATATATAGTCCTATATATAAACGAGCCCTTAGCCTTTATAGTTCTTCTCCTCTTTATAAAACAATAAGGTTATCTAGCTATTACCTAGTGCCGTAATAAAAAGCGGCACGCGTAATAATACTAGCTGCTATTATAGATTTACTAGACAACGATATAAAGGACGTCTTTAAGCAATAGGCCGAGGGGTCCTAGCAGCTATAGCTGCGATAAGAGTCGCTAAATAAGCGGGCCTTCGCAAAAGCCCGCCTTCGATAGGAAATAATAGAAGCCCGTTTAGGCAAGGCGACGGCGGATGCCGCACCTTCTATAGCGGAAGAGGAGCGCCTTCTAGTGCTGCTATAGAAAAAAGCCGTTAATCCGGTTAAACGAAGGGGGGTTGCTAGAAGTCCTTAGAGTTAAAATAGGATCTATAGCGCCTACCTCTACGGATACGCTACTCGCGCCTACGGCTATATCGGCGAACTCTCCCGCGGCTAAGGACGCTAATATAGCTAACCTAAGGACGGCCCTTAAAGCCGCTTCGGCAAAAGGAAGCCTCTACCGTAGCCTATATAGGATAGTAAGCTAGAGTCTTTCTACTTCTTCCTATATCGCCTCCGTAGTAAGTTTACCGTTAACGAGAAGTAAGGCCTTAACGGTTGCCGCGATACCGCTTAGTATTCGCTGCTTTATACGCTGCCCGAGCCTTAAATACGGCGGATTTCTAGGTTCTAAGAGAGTAGCGGGCCTAGTAGCGCTTACGACCTTTATGCCTTCTTTAACTACCTTATCTACGCGTTCGGCAACGTATAGGAGTAGGGGAAAGCGTAAGATAGGTTGCGGACCCTCTTTTAAAAAGACGGCTAGACGTTTAAGGACTTCCTTCCCGACTTTAAGGAGACTATCACTCGCGCCGCCGGAAATAGCGTTTAAGGAGATAGCGCTAAGCTTATATAGCTGCGGAATTCGATTACTCTATAACTACGGGAGATACTTATCTTAATCGAGATGCCTACTAATATCTAAGAGTACGTAGGTCGCTTTATAAAGGTAGCCTAGAACTATAAGCAAAGCCCTAGCTTCTAGAAGTTGCGAAAGCACGCTAGCACGAACGGCGTTAGCAATAGGAACGGAGGAGTTACTATTAGGAACGCTATAACGCTCCCGCCGCTTAGATCCGCACCCGATACTACGGTAGACTATAAGGGCGACTTTATAATATCTACTACGCGGCCTGCTTATAGAAAAGCAAGGATACTATCCGCCGCCTTAGGTAGCGCGCCCTCCTCTTCTATATAGCGAGCTAAGTAAGTATCGAAGGCGGAGCTTTAGAAGCGGAGAGAGGAAGGGCTTTACGTACGCTATAGCGTAGATAGGCATTTTACTACGGACTGCCTATATCGTCCCGCTCGCCTTATAGCGAAGCGAGCCGAACGGCCTATAGCGATTCGCGTTACCCGACCTTCTCTTAAGTCTAATGTTAAGGAGGATAATATAGTCCCTACCGCTATTAGTGCGGAGGGAAACGTATAGCTTTAGAGCATAGACGGGCCCTAGAGCTTAATTCGCTAGCACTAGAGAAAAAAGAGTTAACTAACCGTATTAAGACTTCTCTTACCTTAATACCTATTATTATTAACCTTATAAACCTCGTCTTTACTCTTATAGACGAGGGTTATTAGTACTACGCCGCTATCGATAAAGCATTCGTATAAGAACTACGTTTGCTAGTTAAAAATATAGGACCTTAGTACGTATAAGAAGCCTAAAGCGTAATAAAAGAAGCAAAGATTAAAGGTATCGTATAGATAGCTACGGAAATTAATAGGCATAAGCAATTGCTCGTAGTATATATTATCCCTTAGCTAGAATTCAACCTAATCCTTAGAAAGCCTTAGCTTCTTTATATAGAGTCTTACTCTATACCGCACTAAGGAAGGCTTTAGTATAGGAATTCGTAGCGTTAGCTATAGTATATTAACGAGAACGAGCCTAAAGACACTAAGTGCGCTACTAAGCTTTAAGAGGCTAAGGAGGTTATAGCTTTAGTATTTATCGGCATAATTAACCGAATACGTAGACGATACGGCTTAAAAGCCGCTACGGCTGCTATTTACGTAGTTAGCCTCGCGTATATCGAAAAAGGCTTATAACTAAAGAAGCCGAAGATAGAAGCCGAATTACGTTAAATAATTCTTACGTAGTTCTATAACCTACTGCCGCTCTTTCGGAAAAGCGAGGCCGATAAATTAAACCTATATAAGCCCGGCATTAACTACGCGATACTACTTTATAATAATTCCCGCGGATAAGATATAGTTCCGCCCTTTAGGCCGCTATACGCGATGTCTTAAGACGAGTTCCTTATATTAAAGAAAACACTACGCGGCCTTTTAATAGGATTTAGGAAGAACTTCCTAAAGCCACCTATAAGAGTATTTAGGTTGCTGATTTCCTAGCTTTTGTTAATCTATATTTTCCTAACTAAGTGGATTTCTTTAACCTCTCTTACGTAGAGAAGGAGAAGGATTTCGATATCTATTTTATAACTAACGAATTTACTATATTTATAGACAAATAGCCTGCTTAACCATCTTACACTAAGAAAGGCTCCTTCGGCCCTTCTTATACGGGATAAGACGAGGAGTAGAGCATTTAGTAGAATAACTAGAAAGGCAAGAATAATAAAAAGGGGTCGCGACCTACTAATATAGATAAGAGAGGTATCCCTTACTGCAAGCTTTATTCTATAAAAGGCTACGCAATAGAGAATTGCTAAGAGGTTAACCTTAATAAAGCGCCCGACTAGTGGCCTAGAAGCAAAAAGGACATTATCTCTAAGAATATAAAGAACCCTAAGGTCGAGAAAGAAGCCTAGAGATATAGAGGCAAGAGGTGAACTAAGAATAATAATAAGACGGATTAATTCGTGCGGGAGAGAGGAAGATGCCCTTTAGCTTTATTCCTCGCCCCTTTAGTCGATACGTCTTTTAACGTCGACGTTTACCCTCTTTATTACTCTTTAATCCTAGATTATAGCATAACCCTCTATATCTTTAACGAGATTTCCCGGTTTTAAAACTTTAGAATAGTAGATAAAAGAGCTTTCCTTTAGGCAGGCGCCGAAAAGGTGCCTATCCTCGGCTATAGTAAAGTTAATATCCGCCTATAGACCCTATCGTTTAAACTATAAGTATTACACTTGCTCGACGTTGCTTTCTATAAGAGCTTTATATACAATCTAATCTCTTATAGGCTATTAAAGCAGTAGGGACTTTAGTAGGACGAACGACCCTATAGGCTATTAGCGCTACGCTCGGCCGACGATGCTATCGTCGGTCTTATTAAATAGCACTACGGCTAGTTCGTTCTTAAGTATATCCCCTACTATATAATAAGGCGGGCATTTTACAACCGCCGAAATAAGTTTAATAACTATACTAAACAGACGCCGCAAAAGGCTACTGCTAAACTCTAGCATCTCCGAATAGGGCATCCGGGACTACGAGCCCTAGAACACCTCGTTAACTACTCTAAAGGTATTAAGATTAAAGGCATCTTAATAATATAGTGCGATAACTACGGCACTATAAAAGCAAAACGGATAATACGACGAGCCCCTTAAGACAACGGTATCGTAGGCGAGAGAATTATAGTAGACTTCTATAACTTTATGCTAGACAATAAGGGCTATAACTCGCTAATGCTTTTAACCGATAGAGCGAGCGGCTTTATATAGGATTACTACCTCTAAGACTATCTCGTAGAAACTATTATTACGGCCTTTAAGTCCGGCCTCGACTACTTAAAGCACTAGTATTAGTTTTATACTAAGATCGTTAAGTATAATAACGAGATTACTACTTAAAAGCCGGCAGTAGAAGTATTCCTTAAGGCAAGGCTCCTTAAAATCGAGCCCTCGGCCCTGTATATATAAGATTAAAATAGCGGCGCTAAACGCTCGGGGGGTATAATTAAGGATAAGTCTAAAGCGATGCGAGAAAAGCTTTTAACCTTACTATAGCGAGAGATTTATAAGTCCGCTATATATCTCTATAATCGCACGCTAAAATATAGCTATAAGTAGGAATCCCTCTACGAGAAGCTAACTAGGAGAAAGCTAGCGCAATAGTATCTTTGTGCCTACTAGTATAAAGCGTTTGCAATAAGAACTACGGCCTAAAAGCAGAAATAACGCCTAAGGAAGCTCGACCTACGAGCCTAGATAGGCTTCCTAGTAGGATATATATCTTCTAATATCTACTAAGTCTAGGTTCCTATAGAAGGGAAGGTTATTACTACTCGAGATATTGTTTTCGACGAGTAAGAGATTTTCGATAGAATATTCGAGAACCTTGCCGAAAGCGTTAAAGAGTGCGACCTTAAGGAGCTAGCCCTAGCCCTAAGGAATATCACCCTCCCCAATAATAATTAAATTAACATACTATAAGTTCTCGATAATTAAGTATTCGACGATATCCTTGTTTACTAAGATATAAACCCTAAACGCGAGGCAAAGTACGATATAGACTACGCAATAGCGCTTAAAAACGACCGGGAAAATATAAAGCAGTATACTAAAGCTCGATTTAAGCCTCTCCCTACTCCTTTAAGCACTCCCCCGGCGGCCCTATTTACAGCTGTAATATAATTATATCTCGCTAACTAGACTATAAAGCTATAGAGCGAGCATCTCGATTCCTCTCAAGCAGCTTTCTAGGCAAATATAAGTCTATATAAACAAAGAGTAAACCCCTCTATAGCACTAAGTCTATATAAACAAAGAGTAAACCCCTCCGTAGCACTAAGTCCGCATAAATAAAGAGTAAACCCCTCCGTAGCACTAAGTCTATATAAATAAGGAGTAAACCCCTCCGCGGCATTAAGTCTATATAAATAAGGAGTAAACCCCTCCGTAGCACTAAGTCCGTATAAATAAGGAGTAAACCCCTCCGCGGCATTAAGTCTATATAAATAAGGAGTAAACCCCTCCGTAGCATTAAGTCTATATAAACAAAGAGTAAACCCCTCTATAGCATTAAGTCCGTATAAATAAGGAGTAAAACCCTCCGCGGTAAGTCTATATAATTAGGAGTTAACCCCTTTATAGGCAAATATAAGTCTACTTAAATAAGGAGCAAACCCCTCCGTGGCAAAAAGTCTATATAATTAGGAGTTAACCCCTCCGTAGCCTATAAATAAGGAGTTAACCCCTCTATAGAAAGAAAAACTCGCCTATTAGCACTCTGCTTTTATAGTAGGCACTTAAGCCGCACCGATCTCGAAAGACACTAACACATTACGGTTTAAAGATAAAGCTTACCTAGACCGCTTAATCCTAAAAAGGCAGGTATATCGACGAGACCTTCTAGCTGTCCTAACACATTATAGATAGCTTAAACATTACCTACTCGGCCTTTAATTTAAGGAGGCGGAGCGAACGTATCTTTAGAGTTATAAGGAAATAAAGTCCTAGACTAAGGTTAACTCTAAAACACTTACGAAGAAAGGCTAAGTCCTTGACTATATATAGGTATACGTATATAAAATAGATAAGCACGGAAGGCTCTCGAAGTATAAGGCAAGACTAATAGTCCGAGGGGATTAATAGCTTCGAAACGGATAAGAGACCTACGCGGCAACTCTTACGGGACGAAGCTTTCGAACACTTATAACGATAGCTATAAGGTTCGACCTTAAACTAATATAGTACAATGTGGTTAACGCATTCGTTAACGTAAGGCTCGACGAGATTATATATATAAAGATACCGCTAAGGTATAGAAAACACTCTATTATCCTCCGACTTAATAAAGCCCTCTACGGACTGCTAAAATCCCCTCTTCTATAGCATCGCGAACTTACGTTAATACTTCGGGAGATAAGGTTTTAGATAGTGCCGTACGAACTATACTACTTAACGTTTAACGGCATTATAGTCTTCTTCTATATATATAACATTGTCTTTATATATTATAAGGAGGATTAAGATAAGGCTAAATCCCTTTAGAATTAACTTCGGTAAAAATATAAGCTTATAGGCGGCGATAACCTATAATAGTTCCTCGGCATTAAGATTCTACGAGACCGTAATTAAAGGTATATTTAGCTATTATAAGCCGCTTATATTAATAAGATCTACCGACTTTTAAAGAAACGCCGCCCCTTCGACAGACCGATAGGGGTAAAAGAGATTCTCCCCTACGAAGGGATCGCTAAATACTATAAGATAAGAGCCTACTAGGTAAACGTAGGTTCTATGCTATACGCGGCGGTTATCACCCGCCCCGATATCGCGTTTGCTACGTTAAGACTATGCAAATTTAACACTAACCCTAGACCGGAATATAAAGACGCCGTCGATCGAGTTCTCTACTATCTATACTCTACCCGGGGACTTACGCTTCGTCTAGGGGGTAAGGACGACTTTAAAGTAGTAAGTAACGCCTTTTTCGCCGACAATACCGACCGGAAAAGCTTTTAGGCATTTGCTATAAAGCTATTTAAATGCTTAATCGGCTAAAGAGCTAATAAATAAGATATATTTATAAACTTAATAACCGAGGCTAAGCCCCAAGCGTTATTATAGGCAGTAAAGGCGTTAATCTACGTAAGCAGGCTTATTAAAGAGCTCGACGTCTCCCTCGATAACTCCCGCATTTGTATTTAATATAATAATATATAGACTATCCGACTAGTTACTACTAAAGTCGCTACTCTATAGACGAAGCTTCGCTATATAGATATAATAACTACTAGCTTTGTTAAGAAGTCCTTAATAAGACCCTCGACGTTAAATATTTACCTACCGCGAAGATAATAGCCGACGGCCTTACTAAGGCACTCTAGGGGCCCTCCTTTAAGGCCTTTATCAAATAAATTAGCCTTTACGATGTTACCTAACGCCTCGCCGATCGAGAACTCCTTAAAACGACCGACGAAATAATATAAACCGATATATATATAGTGTAGGAAGGTTAGGAGATATAAATAGGCCGATAAAGCCGCATCCTTAGAGGTAATAGTCTCGATGTTAGGCATAATACACACGCGTTAGAGGAAACACTATGCATAGGCGCCGGGGGCCTTGCGTAAAAACGTTAGAGAGACGATAGATAAGGGGCCTTGTTAAATATCTACGAGCATTAACTAGGCTAAAGGCGTTTAAACACTCGATTAAGTGTTAAATAAGAAGGAAGCTCTCCTACAGCGAGGGCATATTAGCGTATCTCGCAATAGCGACTATGCCGTCGATTTCGGCACGACGCAATAGGGAACCTAATTCCTCTTGCGCATTACTACGGTATAGGAATTAATAGCATTAGATGCTATACGACTAGCCTCGCTAAATCGCTACGAGCATTAGCTGCTAAACAACTTATAAACGACTACGAATACCCTTAACGGCGGTAGAACTAGGAGGAAAGGAACGATGCTTTTACGCAGTAAGGGCATCTACTGTATATAGCGGCGGAAGGAATAAAGGAAATTTGAGAGCTTGTGAAGCCGTACTCGTTAGAGCGCTTAAACGTAGGATTAAACGGGCAGGGATTAAAGATATCCCGCCCCGATAGCTTAACGATAGAATGAGGATTAAAAACTCATTAGATTTAAGCTATTTAGCGACCTCTTAATACGCGCTTCCCTCCCTTAAATTCGGGATCGAAGCTAGGGGGGTGTATTAGATTACATAATAGAGGTCATAAAGATTAGGTTAGTATAACCGCTACGTGACGTAAGGGAAATATCCCTTAAATACGGCCCCTTTTATAAAAAGAGGGGAAGCACGTATAATACGCATTATTATATATTACATTAATATAACCTCTTTGCTATGCAACCTATCTAGACCTATTATAACGCCTATTTAGTCCGAGCCGTAGATCTACGATCTAACACGTCGTCGTCTGATATAAGGTCGACCGGCTGGTGTTATAATATGCCGGCTTGCGTGCCGGCAGCCTTTTCGTTATCGTTAGAGACAGGCGTAGCGCGAATAGCTTATTAATATGCCCGAGGCATGTAGGTGCCTAGCTTATACGTATCGCAGTGCTATTAAAGGTATCGTAAGCCTTGTGTAGTAACTATAGCGGCCGACTCTTTAGTAGTTATTAGCGCCGCCGGTGCTATTAACGGCGGCGGCGGCGCTAGGGGCGCTACTGCCGCTCTCGTGGCCTCGGCACGTTTAACGCTTTCTACGATCTCGTATGCCGATAGGTCTCGCCTTATGCCGCGTTATGCTTTCTCGACGTTTAAGGCGCCTTTAGGCCTGCCTTTGCCTTATACAATAAGCGGCTTAAAGGGCGCCGGGAGGCGCCTTAGGATAGTCGGCTATGCCTATACGTGCTAAAAGCGGTTAAAGTGATTAAGCCGTAAGGGGGATACCGGCTTTTTAAGGCGATTAAAGATTAAATGCCGGTACGGTAAGCCTATACTAGTATTAAAGGGGCAGGGGCACTAGCCTAAGGGCTGCACGAGCTGCTTCGTCTCTAGGTTCGTGCGAATTGTATAGTATTATTCGGCTATAAGGGCAAGCGCCTAAGACGATACTCTCTCGCGTACTAGGAGATAGAGGTCTTTAAGAGTAAAGGAGCTGATTTTATACACATCGTGACCTCGAATAGCCTTAATTTCGGCAGCCTAATATTCTTAGAATACCGAGAATTTCTAGAAGACGCTTATAAGGTCCTTTATTAAAGACTAAAGGAACCGCTTTATCGAGGTATATAGTCCCTTAACTATAGAGGTTATAGTATAGCCGAAGTAACGATGCCGGTTAATAAAGCATATAACGATCTTTTCCTTCTAAGGGTCGAGCTATGTCTCTAGCGTATAGCGGACGGCTGTAGGCGGATGCGTTAATTTAAACGCCAAAAGGCGTTCCTCGAAGCTATTTATAGTCTCTAAGCTAATAAGCGCCGCCTAGTCTTAAAAAAGGAATACTATAAAGGCTAGCGCGCGCTTAATACACCCCCCGACCCGGCTAGCCTTAGGGAAGTAAGCCTTACACTTTGTAAGCACGTTCTTGCTAATATACTACCGGCAGATAAGCTAGGTTATATCCTTAAGCTCCTTAAAGCTTACGAGGGCGTTTATAAGGGCTAATTCGCGGTCTATAACGATAACCCGAGGTGGCGGAATTCCTTCCTTTACAGCTAGTGTAAGTAAGTCTTAAATGCAGGAAATCAGCTGCATAAATATTATAGCAGAAGAGTGAAGAAAGGAGGTCTAAACTCATAGACACAAAGATACATACAGCTACCTGACTATAGGACTAACGGAGGTATATATAGGTACCGGAGCCTCTTAAACAAGGCCCCTAGCCCGTACTAACCGTAGTTATAATACAACGGAATACCTACCTACCGTCCTTAGCTAAGGGGGTTATATAATAGGCTTATTAAGGACGTAATAGCCTATTGCATCCCTATAGTCTAGGCTCGGGTCAATGCCCCGTATGGCCCCTAACGTCGTATAACGTTAACACACCCCCTTACTATAGTCCTTATAGAGACTATAGCAACGTAAAGATAATATAATAATTAAATAAAATAGCTTGTTCGAATTAGTCGGAACGGCCTATATCTGTTATACCACCCCTAATGTTAGATAAGGGGCTAAATTCGCACAAACTATAAAAATATACCCTAGAGGGCCTTATCCGCGCCGTCCTAGTCCTTCCCATCTAGGTCCTTAGGGCGGTCCCTTATGCCGAGCTGCCTTACGAAGTCTTCGTGCTTTTGTAAAGGGAGGGCCTTAGTCATACCGTCCGCCGGGTTCTTAATAGACTTAATCTATTTAACCTAAAGCCGTTCCTCTTATACCTCCTAACGAAGCTAATATCGATAGATATCGACATACTTTAAATTCGTCTTAAGCCGGGCACTTAGCTCGGTTAATAGCCTAATCGTTTAGAGGTTATTACACTATAGCTCTACGGTGCCTTTAACCTAGATCCTAAGCTCCTTAATAAGTCGAGCAAATTGCATCTACTTTTCGCGGTCCTTAATAAAGCTAGGAGCTCCGCTTCGGTAGACGAGGTCGTAACCGTAGCCTACTTAGTGGCTTTCTAATCCATAGGCCCGCCGAGAAATAAGAACACATACCCTTATAATAACTTCCTCGACGTAAGGTCGTCCGCGAACGAGGAGTCTAACGCATAAAGAAACCTCCTTATCTCGTTAGTCGCTTTAAAATAGATATAACGGTCCCGCGTAGTATATAAGTGCGCTAGGCACCTCTTTGCCTCTCGAAGGTATCGTAGACCCGGGTTATAGCTAAACTAGGCCAGCCGTGCCGCCGGGAACGCCGCGTCCGCCCTAGTGTAAATCGCCGGATGTAGGATCGTGCCTACTAAAGAAAGAAAGTAATAGACCTCTTCGTTGCTCGCCTTTTCCTCGTAGGGAATTAGCTTATCCGTCGTTAAGGGGATCTTAGGCGCGCTAAAGCCCGAATCGTCGTCTATATAAAACTTCTTCGCTATCTTAGAGATATAAGATGCCTAAAAAAGCCATAACTTCCTATTAGGCCTATCCCGGATTATCTTAATCCCTAAGAACTAACGTAGTTCCCCTATAAAGTTAATAGTGTATTTCGCTATAAGGGCCTTATAGAGTTTAAGCTAGTTATCCTTCCGCTCCTTCGGATATATTATCGCGATATCGTCTACGAAGAAGAAGATAATTACTCCCTTATAGACTATTATATAGGCGTCCTCAATTAGGGTTTCCGCGCCTAAAGACTTAAATAGCCGGTAAGGTCCTTATACTAGAGTTTCGGGGCGATTCTTAAGCCGTATAGCCCTAGTAGAAGCCGTATGCATAAGCCTGGTTCCGCGTATCCGGGTAGAAGCTAATAGTAGACTATAAATCGCAGTATCGTATTTAGAAAAGCCGTCTTAACGTTATACTACGCGGACTCTATATCCTCGAGATATAGTAAGGCTATTAGTAGCCCAAAGGTCCTCGCTCGAAGGGTCGCCGCATACGTATCCTCGTTATCTTCCGGTTAGCGATCTCCTTAAACAACTAGACGAGCTTTAAATCGAACTATATATCCCTATAGATCGCACTTATAGGCGTAGACCTATCTTATCGGAATTAAGGGTTCTCCCTTCTTCGCAGCCTTAGATTTTAGGGTCTTAACCTAGGTTAGAAGTTTCTCTTAATCCTTAATTTCGCAGGTTATTCTTCTAAGCCACTAGGTCTTATAGGGCGAGGCTATCGCCATCTTATAGGAGGTAGGCATAGGAGGCATATCCTCGATGTATAGTCTATAGGTTAAAGCCCTCGCAATAACATTATTAATAAATAGGGTCCTTTAAGTTCTCTTCTCTTCCCTTTAACGATATTGCTTGGGTTTATACCCTAAGACGTATCCCGCTCTTTGCGTAACGGCTTCGACGAAGCCGGTACGTCTTCCTCTGTATCTAAAAGCTCCTCTATGCGAGGTCGGCTATTAAGGTCGGGTCTATCAGCCGTTTCGGCTATTAATTCACCCCCTAGAGGAGGAGGCACCCCTAAGACCTCTAAAAGAGGCGTCCTAAGGCCAATTGCCCCTACTATAGGCTCTAGTATCACTAGTTCCGGTATCGCGGGATTCCTACCCCTAAGATTAGGTAGTATCGCGGCATTGAAGGAGACTACCTTACCGGTCGGAGGAGGCGAGATATATAGACCCTCTATCGTCGGGGGTATTACCCCCTTATTCTGCCTCCTATAATCAAATGCTAGCATAAATTCATCCGCCGTATATCGCAGTCTAGTAGTCTTATCGGTCTAAGGGTACTCGTAGGCCCCCTCTTTATCGCCCTTATTATCTTCGGGTATATTAATTGCGTTTATCCGTCGGAGGATATTATAAGTATAGGTGTATCGAGCCTACGCACCTTCTTCCCTCCTTAGATCGTATATAATATCCTTATTAAATTAAATATTCGAAGAGGTTAAAAGCTTTGTCTATCCTAGGGAAAGGACCTAAATAACGAATTAGTTAGTAGATTTATACCCAACTAGATATCTAATATATGCCCTCTACGCGGTCTACGAGATAGACTTATAAGATTTAATATATTCGAGGGCATCCGTTGTTATTAGGTATACTATACATTTATACACGCGTAAATGCGTGATTGTCGGTTGGATCTCCTTAATATAGCTATATAAGGGGTTATAGTCCCTTATATACTACTACTATCTTTTATAGGGACTCCTTCCTATCTTATCGACCCTTATAAAGGGCGTTAGGTTTAGTAGGTAGACGGCCGTTCGGTAGGTCTCGGTCTAGAGGGTGTTAGGGATCTACGAGTTAAGACTTATTAGTCTAGCCCTTTCCTTAACAATAGCCCTTAATCTCTCCGCATAACTATTCTAAGTTAGCGTTAAAGGGGCTAACATAAAGAGCTATAGGCTAAGTCAATCCGTATACTGCTTAATCTCCTTAGTGATAAAGGCCTTCTTTCTATTAGTGACTAAGATAATTATTTAAATCCCGTAGCGCGTAGAGAGCTTCGCAATTAGCTTCTTAAAGACGTCCCGGACCTCGGTCTTCTGCTTAATAGCGTAGAAGAACCTTATGCTAGTTGTTATATAGGTAAACAAGGCGTAGTATTTAAATCCCGCGGCACTTACTTCCGGGCCTATATAAAGGTTAAAGCTAAATTAAACCCCGGCTCCCTACGGCCTTAACGTTAGTAGGTCCCGGGAGACTTGCCGTTTCGCTTTTCCCGTAGCATATACCTTATATTTGTAGGTTGCCGGTCTATAAAGCTTCGTGCCTATAGACTTATCAACTAGCAGCCCTATAGCCTCCGGCCCTAGGTGCCCTAGGCGCCTATGCTAAAGGTCCGCGAGATCCTTATTCGAAGGTGGCTTAGGTCGTCGACTCGTTGTAAAAACAGTTCCCGGGGCATCCGGCAAGCTCGCAATAACGTATTAGTCCTCGAATTCCTTAAGCTAAGTAAGCTACTCGCCCGTCGGCTTATAGAATAGCGTATTATCGTGCTAGTTCTAATAAACCTAAGCCTTAATCCCTTATCGAACGGAAAAGACGCTTATCGGCATCTTAAGGATATAGTAGCTGTTTTCGAGTAGGAGCTTCTTGCCCCCTAAGAGTAGGATAACTACGGATCCTACCCCCTAGACTATAAGCGCGGTTTCACTAGCGCGGACCTCTTCTTACGACCCCTAGGTAAACGTCTTCTTATTAAACCACCTAATGTTATTAAACATATATACACTCGCCCTTAAATCGTAGATAACCTTATTTCCAAGAGGTTCGTCTTTAATATAGGTAAGGTTGACTTATAATATCGTGTTAATGCGAGAAACTATATTCGCCTGCTTATTGCCGTTGCTACTATTTAGGACTATAATCGTGTTGTCTGCCTTACCTACTCCCGAGGGTTTCTATGCTATTGCCCTCTTCTTACCTTCTTTAAAGCTAGCTCTTCGTAATAACACTAAGGTTAGAGCCTAATGCCGTTGTTGAAAGAATGCGATGTCGATAGCTTCGATTTAGCGTTATTTAAGCGAAAGAGACCTAGCTTATACGGCCGGGCTTATAACTCTCAAATGCAGGAAATCAGCTGCATAAATATCACAGTAGAAGAGTAAAGAAAGGAGGTCTAAACTCGTAGACATAAAGATGCATGCAGCTACCTAACTATAGGACTAACGGAGGTATATATAGGTACCGGAGCCTCTTAAACAGGGCCCCTAGCCCGCACTAACCGCAGTTATAATACAACGAAATACCTACCTGCCGTCCTTAGCTAAGGGGGTTATATAATAGGCTCGTTAGGGACGTAATAGCCTATTGCATCCCTATAGTCTAGGCTCGGGTTAATGCCCTATGTAGCCCCTAACGTCGTATAACGTCAATAGTAAGGCTAAAAGAGCCTAGCGATATTAAGGCTCCTTCTCGCTTATAAGGAAGACCGAGGCGATCGAGAACGTCTTTTTTATATACGTTATACTATATATATTTAAAAGGGGTATTTTAAATCGGTTAGTCTTATAGGTATAGTCTAGTTGCTAGACATTAGGGAACTAACGGAGCAGCTTAATGCCGCTTTTTAAGGCTAAGAAGAGGGCGGTTAGTCGGTTCTACGGATCGCGAGTATTATAAACGAAGAAGTCGGACTTACCTATTGGCTGTCTTTATGCCAACTTAATTATCTCCGCATTAACTTGGGAAGAATACGCTTAGACACCTAGTAAACTTTTAGACGCTTTTTAGGTGGCAAGGCTAGCTAAAAAAAATGACAATACATTCCACGAACGTCGCACCGGATTCTTTTGTCATTCTCAATAGGTGTTGATTTATCTCTTATTTTTAAAGCTATTGAAAAGGCGATTTAAAGTGCGTGATGCGATATGCACAGCGTTAAAGCTGCACACTAATGTATTAAATTGTATGTATATACCTAAGTATTTAATGTCCCTTGCTCTAATCTTCACTAGATCGAAACATCGCTATTTTATATGTCTTCTTAAACCGGATTCGATTGCGAAATAGATTGCTATATAGCCTAAGCAGTCTAGTATTTATAGATAATTTGCGTAACTCGCGATTCGTGGTATACGGCCGCGACGATAATAGCGGCGGCCGCGACGAATATAGCGGCGACTAGCGCTGCGAGACCGCTATAAGACCAGCGCCTTATAGCGCTTAGGTCGCTTACGACGAGCCGTTTAACGGATTAATTAACGATGCATTGACGATGCATTAGAGATATAATAATTCTCTTTTAAGGGTTAATAACTAGCTTTATTACTGCATTTATAACTACCTTTATAATAGCGATTTAAGAATCTTTAACGCGTTGCGACGTAAAAGACGGTTTTTACGACATAGAAACACGGCATGAATATCAGGCTTATACTAAAAAGCATAGTAGCTACGATAGCGGGGCAGTGTCTAAACGTTTTCTGCCTGTCTAAAGGTTTTCTGCCTAACTTAACGCGGAGCTAATTAAGTTAGCATAAAGACAGCTAATAGGTATCGAGCTTTTCGTAGAGGAATTAAAGCGGCGTGCGATTAGTAAGCTCTTCCTAACGATAACGGGCAGGCGCATTATATATCTGCTTAGCCGTAATGCCTGCTAGCTTAAGGTCCTCGTTAGCGCGTAATCGAAGCTATATTATAATATAAACTAGCCTAAGGCTATTATTGTATAGCCTTACGATCTTAGAGGAATACTTCGTAATAACCTCCCCTTTATACTTCGCGTAAGCTATTAGCTTAATAAAGGGGTGGTTATAGCCTGCCTCTAGCTATAGGAACGACACCGACTATAAGACTTAAAGCTCGTTACGCTTAATAATAAGCCGGAAGGGACACTTAGTTATCTATATGCTCGTCTTCTAGCGTTTAGCGAGAGCCTTATTGCCGCGGGCTTTAAACCTCCGGCCCTTTAAGTAGCGAAGGTAGACATAGGCGGGATCGGCTGTATTAGGTCTCTTTATAGCTATAGTAAGGGCGTAGCCTTATACGCGGGCGACGGCGTTATAAGCGGCTTATGCCTCTTAGAAAGAGGGAAAGGTGCGGTTAAGAATAGACTTTATTACAGCGGCGAGCTTATAGCGAAAGGTGCGGTATACGGTGTGCGGTGCGGTGCGGTACGGTGCGAATAGCTTTAAATGAATAATATTAGTGATAGGCAAATTCTTTCTACGAGGCATAAGCTACGAGGCTACGGCGTAGGCGCGGAGGATATACGTAGCTAAATGTGCGGTATCGGCACTGCGCCTTAACTAGCCACACTTAGACCTAATTTTGTTTGCCCTTTAGTAAGACGTGTTTACTCCCTAGTAGACCCCTATGTCAATATAGCGCGTTCGCGCCGGGTTATTCTTATTGAGGACTGTAAGCCTT
The DNA here is from genome assembly GCA_012934285.1 of Ophiocordyceps sinensis. Classification (NCBI taxonomy): domain Eukaryota; kingdom Fungi; phylum Ascomycota; class Sordariomycetes; order Hypocreales; family Ophiocordycipitaceae; genus Ophiocordyceps; species Ophiocordyceps sinensis. The sequence goes on along the minus strand of JAAVMX010000004.1, from coordinate 8,325,439 downwards.
GCATTTTAGCTGTCTATATCGAACGCTAGGCAGTCGGGTCCTCGACATTAGTGTGATAGCAATCAAGTAGAAGAGAGGCTCTAAGGCTAAAACAGCCTGCAAAGAAGGATTAAAAGCTGTAAAGGATGTAAATCACTAAGAATAATAGCTCTTATCTTTCCTAATAAGGAGGGCTAACTAGTCTCTATATATAGGGAAATCCCTCGGACGAAAACAGCCGCGTAGACCTAAGGAAAAGAGGTAAAAGAAAGAGTCGGACGGAGTCGCCGGTCGAAAGCGCCGGTCGCAAATAATAAATCGCATCCGTACGATAAATAGTCATACAGTTAGTAAATAAATAAGCAGCCTAGTAGAAGACTAGTGAATTCCACAGGGAATTCCACGGTAGAAGCCGTGGCTATATAAAGGAATTCTACGGTAGAAGCCGTAGAAGAGAATTAGAATTCTACGGTAGAAGACCGTAGAAGGGAATTAGAATTCCACGGTAGAAGACCGTAGAAGGGAAGAGATTTCATAGGTAAAGTCCGTGTAAATAACCGTAAAATCACCGTAAAACCACGGTGAAATATAACCGAAGAAAAGTAGGTAAATGCGCCTGTGGAAGTGCGGGGTAATGCCCGTAGAAGCCCGTGGAATTCCATAGTGGAATCCAGGGAAGAACCGGGGATTTCCCGGTGGAAAGCAAATAGGGAAGACGGTAATATCAATAGTCCGTAAACATTACGGACGGGGTCGGCTGCGGATATCCTATTTCTTAAAGCCGGGAGAGCTCTTCCACGGGCTTAATCTTGCAATTGATATGCTCTTCTAGGTGCTCGACACCTAGGGCGATCGATAGCTTAATAAACCATAAGCTATAATTTTCTTAGCCTTAAAGCTTGTCGAGTCTAGCGTCTCGGGCCCTCCGTAGGGCTGCTAATGCTATCTTAGCGTTCTTAGCGTAGTGCGAGGTGTGTTACGTAGAAAACGCCTCTATTATTGTGCTAGGTGATAGAAAGCTATAAAAAGGGTCCCGATCGGCACAAGTGTCGTTTTAGATACCTAGAAAATTAAAGATTAGAGCTATCGTGGAATTAATCTTACGATGATTAAATGCGTGCGCTGGAAAAAGCGTGCGCGAGGGCTATAACCTATTGAAAAAGCTCTAATAGATTAAGAAAGATGTCGCATCTACCTAAAAAGGGCCGTAGCCGTAGGCGCGGTTAGGTGGTCAATTAGACACGCATATAATTAAGGTCGGAAAAATCTAGAGTATTACTATTCGCACAGTTGAAAATGTCTATTTGTATAGAAGGTCCGCTTTTTCTACGCCGACCCCGCGCGCCTATACCCCGCTACCTAATTTAGGTGTATATGCCTAGCACCCTAAAGGGCTAAATAAAGTGTATTCCTCGTAGTAGACTTTTTACACCTTATAAAGCGAAGCTATCGCCTTTCGCAACTTTGCAATAGACTTTGCAATAGACTTACGACTTATGCTAAACGAGGCTATTGCGGATAAAGAGCCTAATAAATACGAAAGCCCGGCAATTCCCCGCCTCCCGCTATCGCCGACGTTTAATACGTACGACGAGCTCTATAACTTCCTCTAAAGATTCTACCGTAAGAACGGCGCTGCTATCGTAAAGAAGTTAAGCTCTAATAAGCGTAAGATTAACGGCTAGCAGATTCTAACCTATATCGTCTTTACCTACGATCGTAGGCCTCGAAGAGTCTTAGAGAGCGCTAGGCTCCGTTAAGCTTCTTCGCAAAAGCTTAACTACCCCGTTACGATTATAGCATTAGCAACGAAGGCTTCTAACTAAAAGTAGTCCTTCTGTATTAATCATAATGGTTAGCATAATCATAGGCAGTTAATTAATCCTTTAGCGTATCCTATGCATCGCCGGCGAACCTTAGTATAGGAAGAACTCGAGAGAAGCCTTTTAAAGCACTAAGCCCTCTTAGCTCGCGAGATCGCCTCGATTATTTAGGACTTAACTAATAAAGAGTCTTTCTTTCGGCAACGGGATATCTATAACGATCGTTGGAAGATTCGTACCGTAGCCCTCGGTGGCAAGACGGCCACTTAGGCGTTTATTAACTACCTATAACGCGGCGGCCTTAAGCATATAGTTAAGTTTAACGACGATTACGAGAATCCGAAGGTTAAGGCGATTTTCTAGACGTATCCTTAGTGCGAGCGGATATAGAAGCGATTCCTAAAAGTCTTAGGACTTAACAATACGTATAAAACGAAACGCTTTAAAATATATCTCTTCTAAGCCATTAAGGTCACCGATTAGAAGTCCGTCGCTAACTTCGCCTTTAGCCTTATTAACATAGAAAAAGAGGAGGGCTTCTAGTAGATCTATAAGCAGCTTAACGACCTTCGGCAGTAAGTTAGGGCCTTAGAGCCTACTGTATTTATTATAGACAAAGAAAAGGCGCTTAAAAACGCTCTCTTAGATGTTTTCCCTTTATTACAATAACAACTCTACGTCTACTATATTAACGCTAATATTAAAGCAAGGATCACGTCCCGCTAGAAGGTGCTTAGGGGGGGCGACGATAACGATAACGATGCCGACGACGCTGCCGACGAAGCTGCCGAACGAGTCCGTATATAAGACGAGGCAGACGAGGCTAAGACCGGCTCCGGCTTGCTAAACGCACCTAAAGAATACAGCCGTAAGGGTATATTTGCCGCTTAAAAGCTTATTATCTATGCTCCCGACGAGGTAGCTTTCTAGTCGGCTTAGCAAGCTCTTAATCGTACCTACGGACAATACTAAGGGCATATCCTACGATATATCTCGAAGGATTATATACCTTAGCGCGAGCAGTAGGCTTATTGCTATATTAGCCGCTATCGCAACTTCGGCTTAAGAGTTAATAGCCCGGTCGAGACTGCCTATAAAGATATAAAGTCGTATTTACTTATAGGCACGGGCGATCTCTTCTACGTATACAACGCTTTACTATAAATAATCGCTAATAAGGAGCGTTATTATACGTAAGAAGCTGCCTGGTAGAAGCAGCTATAGCGGCTGCTATATCTCGGCTAGGACTAGCTCGGCGAGCTTAACGTTTAAGTCACCTACTAAGCCGTTAACCTCCTTGCTAAGCAGCACCGGCTTACCCTCGCCGCGATGCTATTAGAGCTAGGGAAAGAGCCGCGAGAGCCTAAGCTACTGCTACCCTACACCTCGTGATTCACACAGCAGTAAGGTCTTCCCTATGCCTACGTTATCTTCTAATGTCTTTAAGCCGACATCCCGCTTAAAAGGCTTAATATTTATCCTCGGTAGTAGCTTAAGAAGCCCTTAGTAAGAGACCCCCCCCCTTTTCTATATAAATTAGTGCTGATTATTACTTCTAAGATCTCGAAGAGCTACTCCTCCGAATCCGCGATCCTAACGTTATATAAAACCTACGTGGCCGGCCTCGCGCTCTTAGGAATACAACTCTGCCTATGCCCTTAATCCTATAGGCGGTAGCGGCGGCAATATAAGCAATACAATAAGCTAAAGGCGAGCTACTATTATAGCCGCCGGCTTTATAGCTATAGCCGCCCCTAGCTTTATAAAGAGGAACACGAGGAATACGAGGAATACGGGGAACATAAGGGCGCGGTAGGGCGCTGCTACGGGCTAGTTAGGCTAGCACCCGACGCCTTAACGCAAGCATACGCCGTACCCGTACGTAAGCCGAGATAGATATATAGGACATATATAGCAGTTAGGCATTAACCTAGCCGTCGCAAAAGAGATCGCGATTAAGCACGAATATAAGGAGTAGGGCATCTATAAGGGGACGAGGCAGGCGCGGAAGAGCTACCCTAGCGTCGTCGGCTATAGAGGAAGTTATTCCCGCTATATAGCCTATATAGTTAGGCAGGTAGGGGCGGAGTAATTAACGGGCCGATCACCGCGCGCTGTATCTTACGATCGCCTTAAATATACGTTATTTACACGAATTAAGCTCTCTTACGCGACGGGCGGCGAGCGCCCCTTTAGTGTTTATATTGCCCTTTAGGGTGCTAGGCATATGCACCTAAATTAGGTGACGGGGTATAGGCGCGCGGGGTCGGCGTAGAAAAACTAGGTCCCTTCTATGCGAATAGACATTTTCAACTATGCGAATAGTAATACTTAAAATCTATTGTTCTAGTCTAGTATAGGCATAGGGCTAGCTGTCTAGCGCGCTTGCTTAAATAGGCGGCAAAGTAGATACGGTGGCCTGCTTAGGTATTAAGCTATGTCTAACCGGCCTTTATAGGCGCCGCTCCGATGCGATATACCCCCTAGCGTTAAGTGATTAGTTTAACGCTATAAGAAGAAGCCATCGCGAGCGCTTTATAAGGTATAGAAGCGTCCGTCCTTAGTGTTAATGCCCTTAGTCCTCCGTCCTTGCCTATATTCGCCCCCGTATATCCCTTAGGTTTAGCAGCGCTTTAAACTTCTTAAATTTAGCCCGCGGTAGCGCCTTCGTTAGACCGTCGGCCGGTATCTTAGCCGTAGAGATATATTTAACCGTAAAGCGACCCCGTCTATATTCCTACTTAAGCTATATATTCTAGATGTTAACGTAACGTAGCTTTATAGAGATACGGCCTTCCTCGACTATAAGGCGGATAGATTAAAGGTTATTATAGTATATCTTTAAGGGCCTAAGGTCGTGCGAGATATCGCGAAGTAGCTTAGCGAGCGTGTATCCCTCTTTAACGGTGCGCTTTAGCCTAAGGAGCTCTGCCTTAGTAGTAGAGTTTATAACTATATCCTATAAGCTTGCCTTCTATACTATCAGGCCGCCGTAGAGCATTATAATATCGCCTTACAACGATCGGCGTGTCTTAAGGTCGTCGGCGAATAAGGCGTTAGTCGCGATAATAAGGGCTTCGCCTTAAGCGAGTCTGTCGAATATAATCGCGAGGAACCTCGTCGCGTAGAGGTAGCGGATATACTAATTAGCCGCCTTAAGGTATTCGGCTAAAGGGTTCGTTAGGAACTGTAAGAGCTGCGAAGCTATAAGGGCTACGTCTAGCCTCGCCGTAACCGCGGTGTATATAATAGAGCCTACGCGTTCTTAAAAGTCCTTAATCTCGCGTAAAAAGGCTTATCCTATATTCTTAATAAGCTGCTAGGTCGGCATAGGGATTGCCGGCGCCTTCCTTATATTATTAAGGCCGAATTTGCGTGCGATCTCCTCGATATAAGCGTCTTAGCATAGGTAGATTCGGCGGAGCTATCGGTCCTTAATAACGCGGATCCTAAGATACTATCTAAAGGCTTCCTCACGGACCTTATATTTACCGTAAAGGAAGGCGATAAGGCCGTCTATAGAGTAGTCTTTTAGGTTTAAGATAAGAATATTATTAACGTATACTAGCATAAGGACCTTCCCGTCTATAAAGACATAAGGCTCTTCGCCGGTGCGGATTAGGCCTTATTCTTTAAGCGCTTAGTAGATCTCGTTATACTAAAGGAGAGGGGATTCGCGAAGTCTATAAAGGGCTTTATCGAGCTCGGCGACTATCACTAGATTCTTATCCGGCTTAAGGAATCCGAGCTCTACGTAGCCCTTCGGGAGCTCTACGTATATCGGCCTCTTCTTATTAATGTTAGTATTAAGGAACGCGTTAGCGATATTAAGATATTAGACGTTAAGGTTACGCTTCGCTACTATAGAGATTATAGTCCTAAAGGTCTTAATAGCGAGGGTTATAGCGTAGGTCTTTTCGTCGCCTTAGTCGCTTTAGAGGTCTCCGCGTATATAAATGCGAGCTTTATAACGTGTAAGGTACTTATCCTCGTTAAACTTATAGAGGAATACCTATTTAAGCGGAATTAGGGTTCCTTTAGCACGTTCTTACGAAAGGAGGCGCTATATGCCTCTATAATAGAGGTCTTAAAGCTCCTTACGATGTCCCTTTTTAAACTCCTTACCGTACGGGTAGTAGTTAAGGTCTTAATAGCGCTTAGGTAAGCGGAATAGGTCGTTACGATAATGCTTATAAGCTTCCTATAAGACTACGGCGGCGAATACTAAATAAAACGTTATAAAGTCCCCTTATAGATAGAGGGCCTCCGGAGGTAGGGTAGCAAAGATATTATCTCTCCTTATCCTTTTATTCGCTCGGGAGCTCTATTTTATAGCTTCTATACCGTAGAGCTTTTTCTATATCCGACGAGGTCGTTATAACCTCGCATTTAGTTATATACCCGCTAGGCCGGCTTTAAGGCCTTTAGCGTTACTCGTCTATATGCCCGATAAGCCCGCTTTAAGGCCTTCGGCGTTATTCGTCTATATCGATACTAATAGAGCTATAATATCGTAACCGGGATCCGTTCGGTCGACGGGTTGCTATATACCCTATAGGCCTATCTCTTACGTAGGTATAGGCGGCTGCTAGGTCGTAAGCTAGGTCTCTTAATAAGCGGGGGTAGTAGCTTTAGGTATCGAGGATGTTCGCTTAAGCGAGGGCTTCGGCTTTACGCCTAGCTCTTAGGGCGCCGGGACGAAGGGTATATCTATATCCTCGTCCTAAGAGGGTGATCTTAGTGCGGGCAATAGGCCTAGCCCCGTCGGGTTAAGCGTTTGTTCCGGCGTAAGAAGTCCTTTAGGGGCAAGCGAGGCATCCTTTAGAGTTAGAGCCGCTTCCGGAGCGGCTAGCGACGGCGATAGCGATGCCCTGCCCTTTACCCCCGAGTTCGAATCTTCGGGCTTGATTCCTAAGATATAATCGTTAAATTCCTATAGAAAATCCTTAAGTATAGCACTCTAATCGTATTAAATCGGCAATTCGATCGACTTAGCGAGAGGGGCGTATTCTCGGACGGGCATTTATAGATCCTCGGTCTAAGGATTAAAGTAGTAAAGCTTATTAAAAATTATATCCCGGGTGATAATAACCTAGGTAAGTTAAGGAACCTAAACGCGGAATAGGTTACTAGCTTAATAGCCGACGAGGTAACCTATATACGCCTAGGGGAAGACCTTAAAGGCTTACTTATAGAGGTAAGCCTTTATATCCTTATATAGGGGGTAAGCGCGGCAGCCGTAGGCATATATGCCGTTCTACTTAAGGCGGAGGTCTACGTCCTTATGCGCTATAGCGCTAATCCTACCGTACTAGCGGAGGTATTAGTTAAACTACCTATCGATAGTCTTTTTAAGAGTCTTCTACTAGTTGCGGTATCTCGGCAGGATGTTATATATACGAACGAGCGCTTAGTATATCTCCGGCTAGAGGTTACGTAGCAGCTTCCCTATAATAAAGCGGAGGCGTTATTAGATTATGCCTCCCGGTCTCTCTACGCCGCCTATAGGGTCTTTTGTGTATAACGGCGGGAGCTCGAGCTCGATGCCCTCCCGCTTAGCCTAATCTTAAAAGGGCGAATTTCTTTACTCTAAGAGGTTAACTAAAGCTCTCTTATTATCTATCTTAATCTTATAAATCACCGCGCCTATATAGCGGCGGACTAAGGCCTTAAAGTTGCGGATTAGGTCGTCCGATTCCGTCTTCCGCGTTATGCTTTATAAGAATATTATCCTACTATATTCGTTAGAGAGTAGTAGGATATATCGGTGGCCGTTATAGCTAAATTCGAAGTTAAAGATATCGAGGAAGATACGGTAAAGGGGCTACCGTAAGCGGTTAGCGGGCTCTCTATAAGAAATCTGCTCGTGCGCTTTTCCTTAAGCGTAGCCTAGGCATCTAACCGTTATAGGCCCCCTAATTCGTATACCGCGTGCCCGAAAGACTAGTTGCTCGAGCACTCGAGGGCTAAGGTGCCCGGCCCTTAGATGCTAAAGCTCTACGGTGTCTACCTTTAGTAGGCGTAGGTTCTTAAATACGGCGATACGGCGCTTAAGGTATCGTAGGACGGCGTCTTATACTGCTAAGAATAGGCACGTAGGGGCGTAAGGCAAGGCAAAGCAAGAGTAAGAGGACTTTAATTTAGCTATTAAGAGCCCGTACTTACTCTCGATATATATAACTACGTTATTATTCTCTATAGGGCTAACTTAGATCGTATTATTGCAGCTATAGATCTAAAAGCCGCTTACCTTAAGCTTCTCCCCGCTAATAATGTTAGTGTAAAAGCCGGGGACGTAGGCGGTATCCTTAAGGACGAGATCTCGCGTATTAAGGCTATCCGGTCCGTAGAGTAAGTTCTTTATCGTATAGGTCCTACGATATAGCACCGTAATGGCAGTATCGTATATAAGCATAATATCGGTCTCTATAGCGGCGATAACGTTACCCCCGAGAAGCTCGAGCTTATTAACGATATAGGTGCTTACGTAGTGGTCGAATAGAGTCGATTTAATTAGCGGGTGCTCGTAGCGCTAGTTGCTAAAGACGGAAGAGATAAAGCTATCGGGCGAGCCGAAGGTGCTAAAGCTAGCCTAGGTCGGAGCGGAGCTCGCCTTACTACCTATAAACCTTAAGTCTATTACTATATATGCTTAGGCACTTTATATAGTATGCGTTGTCCTAGTCGAGGTAGTAAAGGTCTTCCCCTTTATGCCTTTAATAGCCTCTACTATCTATTTCTAGCGAGGTAGGGACTTCGCTTCCTCGTACTTCTTAATATAGTTAGTACTAACGAGAAGCTAGGGCCTATAAGAGACCCCGTTAACGGCAATATAGAACGCTACGTAGTCCGCGGGCTTCTAGCTATAGCGCGTCTTAACGATGCCGTAGGGGCAGTCGTAGGATTAGCGGGCTCCTAGGGTCGCCGGCGGAGCTTGTGTCGTAGCGAACGCCCCGGACGGCGCGGACTTACTAAAGGTATAGGCTCGATCCTAACTAATATAATAGAATAGCTCGCTAAAGATCTAGAGGGTTATAGTAACGTTCTTCCTTAGCTATTCCACGCGAAGCGCACAATAAGAGCCTCAAGGGAAGCCTAAAGGCAGAGGATTACGGCAATGCAGAAAGTATCGAGGAAGATGCAAAGATAAGAGAGAGAAGAGGATGTAGAATTGCTTAGTAGTGGTCTGTCTAGGTGCGGACTAAGATCCCTTTATATAGCCAATTGTATAGGAATAAAGGTATATATAACTTAACTAATTGTCGGGATAGAAAGCGCTATTAATTCTATACTAGGTGCATATAGTCTAACCTCGTATAGTATCCTAGTTATTACGTGATTAATTATGCGAGTAATAGGAGGTAGTGTAGGTATCCTTAGTTAACTAAGGCCCGACTATAGACTCTACGCACATTAGTCCCTATATATACTATATACTTCGGCATTCGGTATCTTAAGCATCCGGGCAGCTAATACGGCCGGGTGACTTATATTATATGCAATAATGCACGGCGGTTCTAATGCATATCGTTATATGCCGGTAGGATAAACCAACCGGGAGATATCTGCTCCCTTATAGCCCCTCTTAAAGGGTACTTATTGTATAAGAAGTGCGCTTTATATATGTCTATTTATAACTAACTAAGATTTATAAAACTCTCTAATAAACCCTATATCATAGGAAAAAACGTTTTATATAGAGAAGAATAAATCTACTATATTATATAGAGAAAATTTAAAATCTCTACTATATTTTATTAGTCCGTTTAGTAAACCTATATATAGGGAAAAAACTAAAGGGTATATAGAGGAAAGCTAGAAGAAAGCATAAAAAAGAGCAGCTATAAACCTCTATTTATCTTTATATATAGGATCCTTTTTAAGACCTAAGAGGTCTCGAAATTTATTAAATAGTATACGCCCTTATTCTTTTATAAATATATTAGCGATATTATTAGTAGATTTTATAGAGAATACTTCTATTTCGCTTAGTAAAACACTATTGCGGGTGAAATTATAGGCAAGGCCGATGTATTTCCGGAGTTTATATGCTTCCGGGTTATTTGCTATTTTTAGCGCTAATTGACTATCGGAAAATATTAGAGGGACTTTATTAGATATAGGTATAGACAACTCTTTTGCGATGCTATTTAAATAGCTATATAGATATAAGGCCTCCTTATTAGCCTCTCTAAGGCCTATAAATTCTGCTTCGCAAGTAGATAGTAATATCGATTTTTGCTTTTAACATAACCAGCTTATAAGATTATTGCGTATAAAGAAACAGTATCTAAAGACCGATCGTCGGTCTATAAGGTCACTAGCCTAATCAGAGTCTATATAGGCTATAAAATAAAAATCTAGTATTAGTATATTATAGTAATAGTATAAGCATAGGTAAAGGAATTTGTTTAGGTATTTCTATATAATATCGAGGGCTTTAAAATGCGAGGAGTCGGGTTAAGAAGAAAATCTTACGTAGGATATTACTGCGAAGAGGATATTAGGCATTATAAATAGGGCTAAAAATAGCAGGGAGCCTATTTACATTTAGTATAAGAGTAAGTCTTTTTTAGAGGCATTTTTTATTCCTAATTTATTTAATTTAACGCCCTTAGTAGTAGGTGTATTAAAGGTTCCTATATTTTCTTTTTTAAATTCCTTTATTTTATTTTTTATAAAGGTTACTTAGGATATATATAATTCCTTTATATCTCTATTTATTTATATAGATAATCCTAAGAAGTCTTTAACTTCCCCTAGCGATTCGATCGGTAGGGTCTTATTTATTTAATCTATTACTTAGGTTATTACACGCTCTATAGGTCTATAGAAGAGGAGATTATCTATATAGACGGCTATAGCTATTCGTAGTATGCTATTTATAAACACTCCTTCGTCTATTAGAAGGCAGTAAAAACCAAGCTCGTTAAGTACGCTTTTTAATAGGTTATACTAGAGTAAAGGACTTTATTTTAAGCCGTATAGTGCTTTTCTTAATTTCGCTACGAGCTTCTTCGTCTTATTTTTATTAAGTATTGCTATTTATATAGTAACAAATTGCTATTTGTATAGTAAAACTACTTTTTCGGCACGCACCCCGCGCGCTTATATCCCGCTACTAAAATCTAGTGTTAGTATATAGCAACTAAGAGAGCCGCGCAAATCGTGCGAAGAATAACACTATACCGCAATATACCCTAACACGCAGCAGGGCACGCAGTAGAGGGCACGCAGCCGGGCACGAAGCATACATCAAGGAGCCGCACATACAGCAGAGGGCACGCAGCAAAGGGCACGCAGCAGGGCACGCAGCAGAGCACGCCGCCGGGCACGAAGCATACATTAAGGAGCCGCACACACAGCAGAGGGCACGCAGCAGGGCACGCAGCAGGGCACGCAGCAGGGCACGCAGCAGGGCACGCAGCAGGGCACGCAGCAGGGCACGCAGCAGGGCACGCAGCAGGGCACGCAGTAGGGCACGCAGCAGGGCACGCAGCAGGGCACGCAGCAGGGCACGCAGCAGGGCACGCAGCAGGGCACGCAGCAGGGCACGCAGCAGGGCACGCAGCAGGGCACGCAGCAGGGCACGCAGCAGGGCACGCAGCAGGGCACGCAGCAGGGCACGCAGCAGGGCACGCAGCAGGGCACGCAGCAGGGCACGCAGCAGGGCACGCAGCAGGGCACGCAGCAGGGCACGCAGCAGAGCACGCCGCCGGGCACGAAGCATACATTAAGGAGCCGCACACACAGCAGAGGGCACGCAGCAGGGCACGCAGCAGGGCACGCAGCAGGGCACGCAGCAGGGCACGCAGCAGGGCACGCAGCAGGGCACGCAGCAGAGCACGCCGCCGGGCACGAAGCATACATTAAGGAGCCGCACACACAGCAGAGGGCACGCAGCAGGGCACGCAGCAGGGCACGCAGCAGGGCACGCAGCAGGGCACGCAGCAGGGCACGCAGCAGGGCACGCAGCAGGGCACGCAGCAGGGCACGCAGCAGAGCACGCCGCCGGGCACGAAGCATACATTAAGGAGCCGCACACACAGCAGAGGGCACGCAGCAGGGCACGCAGCAGGGCACGCAGCAGGGCACGCAGCAGGGCACGCAGCAGGGCACGCAGCAGGGCACGCAGCAGAGCACGCCGCCGGGCACGAAGCATACATTAAGGAGCCGCACACACAGCAGAGGGCACGCAGCAGGGCACGTAGCAGGGCATATAGACCATACAGCAGACCACGCAGCAGACCACGCAGCAGACCACGCAGTAGACCACGCAGCAGAAGGCACGCAGCAGAAGGCACGCAGCAGGGCACGCAGCAGAGCACGCAGCAGAGGGCACGCAGTAGAGCACGCAGCAGAGCACGCAGTAGAGGGCACGCAGCAGAGCACGCAGTAGAGCACGCAGTAGGGCACGCAGCCGGGCACGAAGCATACATCAAGGAGCCGCACATACAGCAGAGGGCACGCAGCAAAGGGCACGCAGCAGGGCACGCAGCAGAGCACGCCGCCGGGCACGAAGCATACATTAAGGAGCCGCACACACAGCAGAGGGCACGCAGCAGGGCACGCAGCAGGGCACGCAGCAGGGCACGCAGCAGGGCACGCAGCAGGGCACGCAGCAGGGCACGCAGCAGGGCACGCAGCAGGGCACGCAGCAGGGCACGCAGCAGGGCACGCAGCAGGGCACGCAGCAGGGCACGCAGCAGGGCACGCAGCAGAGCACGCCGCCGGGCACGAAGCATACATTAAGGAGCCGCACACACAGCAGAGGGCACGCAGCAGGGCACGCAGCAGGGCACGCAGCAGGGCACGCAGCAGGGCACGCAGCAGGGCACGCAGCAGGGCACGCAGCAGGGCACGCAGCAGGGCACGCAGCAGGGCACGCAGCAGGGCACGCAGCAGGGCACGCAGCAGGGCACGCAGCAGGGCACGCAGCAGGGCACGCAGCAGGGCACGCAGCAGGGCACGCAGCAGGGCACGCAGCAGGGCACGCAGCAGGGCACGCAGCAGGGCACGCAGCAGGGCACGCAGCAGGGCACGCAGCAGGGCACGCAGCAGGGCACGCAGCAGGGCACGCAGCAGGGCACGCAGCAGGGCACGCAGCAGGGCACGCGGCAGGGCACGCAGTAGGGCACGCAGCCGGATTGAATTAAATTGAATTAAGGCCAGGCACGATTTACGCGGCCCTCTTCATTGCCATATACCTCTACGGAAATTTAGTGGCGGGACATAGGCGCGCGGGGTGCGCGCCGAAATTATAGAGACAATCCTAATTTACTATACAAATAGCAATTCTCTACTATACAAATAGCAATACTCTTTTTATTTAAGTAATTAAAGTAAGTTATGCCTTTATATTTTATATTTTTATACTAGGAAAACCATACGTATAGTATTATATCTAGAAAAGCTTAAGGTATCTATATATACGTTTCTATATCTATATCTATATAAAGAAAGGCATTTTTTATATTAAACTATAGTACTTTTTAGTTATTAGCGATAGCCTATAGTAGTAAGAGCCTTATAGACTTAGGTCTTACTATAGTAGAGAAGGTTTTAATATAGTCTAAGCCGTATATTTACTTATAGCCTAAAGCTATAAGTCGAGCTTTAAACTTTATTATTTAGTATTTATTATCCTTTTTAACTCTATAGACCTATCGGCTTCCGAGGGCTTCCCGGTCTTCGGGTAGCTCGGTTATTTCCTAAGTATTATTATCTATAAGCTACTATATTTCTACTACTATGCCGTTATCCTAGTATAGAGCTTCGGCGCTTCTTATAGCTTGCTTATAGATTTTTAGTTCTATAGGATTACAACCTTCTAAAGCAGATAGAAGGGTTATATTATCGTTATTTATTAGTAGATGTATTAGGTATTTTTAGTAGATGTATTAGGTATTTTTAGTAGTCGTTATAGAATTTAGCCGGCTTCTTAAGTATTTTAACCTAAATCCTTTAATCCTTATTATTATTGTCCTATATTATTTAGTTAGGAATATTATCCTCGGATATATTATCGGGGATTTTATAGGGATTATTCTAGGATTTTGTATTTTTAGGATTTATATCTAATATAGAAGTTCTTATGTATAGATAATTATTTAGTATTTTATTTATAGAAGGTATAGTATTAAAATTAAAGGTTTTATTATCTTTTAAGAAGTTGTTTTCTAGTATAGTTATATCTTTTTAGATAATAACCTTCTTTCTGCTATAGTCGTATATTTTATATACTATATCTTTATAGCCTATTATAATTCCTTTATAGGCTCGTACGTCTAGCTTATTACTAGGTGTTTTGTTTTTATAGTATATAATACTTTTAAAGACACGGATCTTATCTATGTCTTCTATAGTAAGGGCTCTATCTTCTTTCTTTTTCAGAGGGCATATATACCTTAGGGCAGTATAGGGAGATCGGTTGTATATATATATAGCTGCTAGGACAGCTTCTCCCTAGAGGTATTAAGGTAGCTTAGCTATATAGAGCATAGACCTAACTTTATTAAGTATTATTCTATTTATACGTTCTATTCTACCGTTTAAGTAGGGGGTATATAGTAGACTTAAGTTATATTTTATTCCGTTTCTAAGAGCATATGGTTTAATATTATAGATGAATTCTTTTGCATTGTCTAAGAAGACCTCTTTTATCTTTATCTTATCTTTATTATTCCTAAGCTCTATTTTAAATTCTAGGAACTTAGGTAGGCTTTCGGCTTTATCTTTTATAAGGTATATTCTTAGGTACCTAGAGTAGGTATTTAGAAATAATATAAAGTATCTAAATTTATCGTATATAGGGACTTTTATAGGACCTTAGATATTAACGTTTATTTTATCTAGAAAGAGATATCGTCGTTTTAAAGGGGTTTTCGTCTTTTTATCTATATATTTAGCTTATATATAAGCTTCGCATTGTTTTATAGCTATAATATCTTTTTAGTCTACGGATATATCTAGGTATAGTCTAAGAAGATATCGGTATAGGGGTTTATAGCTAAGATAGCCTAGCCGTTTATACTAAAGAACGAGGTCTATTTTCTTTTTTATTTTAAGGGTTTTTATTATATTAGTTAGTATAGTATCTTAGAGTATAGTGTTATCTATTATTTCTTTCGGGCTATATTATATATTATATATTTTGTTTTTAATTAGAAAACGCATTTTCTTTATATCTAATAGGATTTAGTAAAGTCCGTTTTTAATAAAACCGGTTATTAGTTTATTAAGATTTCTATTAAGGAGGGATATAGAGTCTAGGCCTATAAGAGCGTATGTGTTTATTATAGCTAATTGGCTAATTATATTAATGCTAAGTTTAGGTATATAAAGGCAGTTTTTTAAGGTATACTATTATTTACTATTTAGGAACTTAAAGATAAGATCCCTAGCCCCTCGTACGATAATAGAGGAAGCTTTTCCTTAGGTTATAGTAGTGTATATTTCTTTATAGTTAGAGAGGAGAGACTTATTCGAAACTATATGCCTAATAGCTTTAGTATTTAAGATAAAGTTATAGAAATTCCTGATTTATATTATATTCCTATCTACTTTTAATAATACCTTAGAAATAGCCGAAAGATAAGGCTTTAGAGGTCTTATTATTTATTTTCTATTAAAGGAAGACTTTATTTTTATAAAGGTATATAAAAGGATATTATCTAAGGGAAATAGGGTATAGAAATAAGGTATTATTAAGGGTATTATATATAGTATTAAGGATATAAAGGCTATATAGAGTATTAAAAAGGATAGGAGGGTACTTACGATACTAAAAATGGAGTCTAAGACGACGAGGACTTTATTAAAGGTCTTGGAGGATTTTAGAGTAGCCTTGCGCTTCCGGAGGCGGGAGGTCTAAGGACGGCCGGCCGGACGTAAGGCCGGAGATAGAAAGCTCTCCCGCGAGTAAAGAACTAAGGTCGGCCTCCGGTAGTTATAGTTAATATTCTCTTTAAGGTCCCGGCGAAAAAAGGAAAAGGCAAAGACCGTTTTTAAGGTAAATCCTATAGCCTTAGCCTTATCTTTATTCTTAGGTTTCTAAAAACAATTCCTCTCGATATACCTTCGCTTTTCTTAGTAAAAGTAAATAAAGACCTTACTACTACCGGCTATAAATAGCTACTTATTATTCTTAAAAGCTTTCGTTTTCTTAAACTTATTTATAAAAGATAAAGAGAGTAATTTAAAGGTATATACTATAGCATTAGTACGAAGGGTCTACGTAATATTCGTAATATAACTTAAGAAAGAGCTATTAAAGCTCTCTAAGATCTAGGTTATTACTACGATCTCCGGGATATAGATCTCTCTAGTATTTAGCTCGTCGAAAAGCTCTTTTACCTTATTTAGGTAAGTCTTAATAGATATCTCTCCTTTAATCTTTATATTAAAGAGTTTCTTTATAAAGAGGAAGTTAAAGGTAAAGTTAATAAGTTTATATAAGGTTTTAAGTACCTCTTATACCGCCTTTATAGACGTATAGTGCTTTATCTAAGATAAAAGGCCGTTATTAATTATAAGCCTTGTTAAGGCTAAATAGTCCTAAGGCTTTATATAAGTAGCATTAAGTATAGCTAGACTAAGCTTTTTACGTATAAAGATAGATTCTATACGTAGAGACTAAGCCGAAAAGTTAGTGCTCTCTTTAAGCTTTATAAATAAGTATTGAAGAACTTACTTTTACCGTATGTTAGATCGGAAGGTACTAGAGGAAACTGAGAAGAAGCTCGGCGTCTACGGGCTAAGGTAAAGGTAATAAAGGAAATATTTCTAATTTATTAAAGGGTTTTTTAAGTATAGAATAATAGCTAAGAAAGGGTATATCGTAGGCGCGAGAACAAGGCTAATTAGAAATAAAGGGGGGTAAAACACTAAGAAAATAGTGATATATATAAACTAAGGGTAGCTTAAGAAGGCAAATAGCTTAAAAAGGCAAAGAGGAGGTTATAGTAGAGAGACGGTCGTTTTTAGTATAATAGCGAGTAATCTAAGGGATCTAAGGGAGGCTTTAGGTAATAAGCAACTTAAAGCTTAAGCAGAGATAGGGATTATAACTAATAAAAGCTTAAAGGGAAGCTTAAAGGCAGAGGATTACGGTAATATAGAAAGTATTAAGGAAGATATAAAGATAAGAGAGAGAAGAAGATATAGAATTGCTTAATAGTAGTCTATCTAAGTACGGACTAAAATCCCTTTATATAGCTAATTACATAGGAATAAAGGTATATATAACTTAACTAATTATCGGGATAGAAATCGCTATTAATGCTATACTAGGTGTATATAGTCTAACCTCGTATAGTATCCTAGTTATTGCGTGATTAATTACGCGAGTAATAAGAGGTAGTATAGGTAACCTTAGTGTAACGACGACGAGGGGTGCTATCGCGCTAATAGCAAAAGCCACTAGTAATATCAATTGTATTACTGCCCCTTACGTACACCTTATAAAGCCGACTATAAGCCGCACCTATATCGCACCTTACACTTATCCCCTCTTTAATAGCAGCTAGTCCCGGGCTACACGTGTGCCCCCGCACGTGACCCGGCGCGCTATAGGCCTCGGCAACCGCAGGCAGGAATAACCTAGTGGACGTTAACCTAAGGCGTAGACATATCGTCGCATTGCCCCGATGCGCCGCCTCTACGGTACGTATGCGCCACGCGCCCTACGCCGACACACCTGCCTTATAGCCGCTGCCTAGCCCCTTTCTTTAAGGGGTCTCGAATAGAGAGGCTATTAATTAATGTCACAATTATAACGACGACGAGGGGTGCTATCGCGCTAATAGCAAAAGCCACTAGTGACATCAATTGTGTCACTGCCCCTTACGTACACCTTATAAAGCCGACCACGAGCCGCACCCGTGTCGCACCTTACACTTAGTTAACTAGGGCCCGACTATAGACTATACGTACATTAGTCCCTATATATACTATATACTTCGGCATTTAGTATCTTAAGCATCCGGGCAGCTAATACAGCCGGGTGACTTATATTATATATAACAATGCACGGCGGCTCTAATATATATCTTTATATGCCGGTAGGATAAACCAACCGGGAGATATCTGCTCCCTTATACGTACTAAGCTATTGCCGGGCCTACTTAAAGTCTAGTATTATAACGGCGTTAAGGAAGTCGGTTATACCTTAAGACCCCTTAATGCCTAGGATGTCTAATTCGACGGCTTTAAGATATACGAGCTCTTATTAAAGGTATTAATCGCTTAGGTTAGTCCGCTTTATTATCTATAAGGGCTTACGATAGTCCGAGCGAGCATAGTCTACTCGGTATTTATCCGTAACCCTAAGCATCTTACGCAGCTTTACGATAGTCTTATAGATGTCTTAAGTCTTTAGAAAGAACCATACTATAGCTAGGTCTACCGTTATATACACTTAGGTCGTAAGCTCTATATACGCTTTAAGCTTTATAATATACTTAATATACCTCTATTTATAGTCCTTACATTAGGCCGTAAGGCCTTTAAGCTTGGCTTTGTCGAGCGTGCGGATTGGCTTATACGGTAGGAGCGGTGACCGACCGAGCCGGACTTCTTCTACGTAGTTAGCGGCTCCGAGCTTATTTAGCCTCGCGAGCTCTCTTTCGAACGATGCCTCTACGGGCTCTTTAAGGGAGACCGTGGTATCCTTAAAGTTAATAAACTCTTAGATACGTGCGGTCCTAGCATTAATCTCGTACGTAGAGTACTAAGTGGCCTAATAGACTAACTTAGTAAGGGTAATCTTAGTATTATCTATAGCTTTAGTTACGCTAACGGAAGATATATTAATAATAGTTTACGTTAAGAGTGTTTAAGAGAAAAGGGGCTAAAAAGGGGCAATAATGCTAAGGTGCTTAGGGATAAGGAGCTCTTCTAAGACCGTATATTACGGCGTTTTTATAGGTGCGAGAGAAGCACGCTAAAAGCGGCGGTATAAGAGGAGCGGTATTATCCGCATCCTCGCGTATGCCTTAACGTGTTCTAAGATATAACAATAGCTGCATTTCTGCAGTATATCGTAGGCTTATTAGGTCGCCTATAGGGCGTTAGGCCGCCTCGTAGGTAGACGCGCGTATTATTATAATAGTAGGCATTAGTAGCAATTTACGCGGGTCGTATACCGGGCTTATAACTATCGTATCTACCTAAAAGGGGCCGTAGCCACAGGCGCGGTTAGGTAGTCAATTAGGCACGTATATAATTAAGGTCGGAAAAATCTGTGGTTTTAGTCTAGTATAGGCACGGGGCTAGCTGTCTTACGCGCCTGCTTAAATAGGCGGCAAAGTAGACACAGTAGCCTGCTTAGGTACCGAGCTACATCTAACCGGCCTTTATAGGCGCCGCTCCGATGCGATAAAAGAGCTAAAAACTATAGGCGCGCGAGAGGGCTAAATCTCTACGCGGCGAGGCTGACTAACGTAAGGGTAGTCTATGCCTATAATTGCGATAGGCGGGACCTAGGCGCGCGGGGTCACGTATAAAAAGTAGAGAATTTAGGTATTTGTCGTGTAAATAGAGATTGTTATAGTTCGCCCTACTTTAGTTAGTTAGCCTCTCGTGCGAGGGTGCCTTCTAAACCCCCCGCATAAGCCTATAGGGCTTCTCTTTTAGCTAGATTATTATTATCGCACGATCTTACGTAGCACGCATTATATGCCCTAACGTAAGCCTCTAGAGGTTATAAGCGCCGCCGAAACGCATCCCTACGCTTTATGAATAGTTCTTTTTAATTATTACGATCTTTTTAAGACTTTTCTCGCCTTTATAGCCGTTTCTTTCGCCTAAATGCCTATTTAAAGAGTTTTCCACACATAAAATCCCACGATAACGCTACTTTGCCCTTAGGACATTTCCTTATAGGGATATTTTAAGATAGCAAACGATACTAGCGTCTTAACGGGTATAATTAAAAAACTTAAGGGACCTAAAAATTATACTGCCTGGCTTATCGACGTTAACCTTACGTTAAAGATGCTATATATCTATAAGTATATCTAAGGGCTAGTCCTTAGACCCGAACGTCCGGTAGGCACGATTAGCATAACCGAAGAATAAAAGGATAAATAAAAGAACGACTTAAAGGCTATAAGAATCCTTTTAATCACTCTATTAGATAATCTAAAGGAGATATTTATATAGGGAGGTTAGATAATTAATTCTACGAGTTAAGATATATACCTCCTTATATAACGAGCAGCCTTATAGCTGCCTAAGTCTTCTATCTTAGAGACTATGCTTAAGCTTTTTAGACTTAAAGCTTATAACTTTACTACTTTAGATATATACTCTCGACG
Source organism: Ophiocordyceps sinensis (assembly GCA_012934285.1). Lineage (NCBI taxonomy): Eukaryota > Fungi > Ascomycota > Sordariomycetes > Hypocreales > Ophiocordycipitaceae > Ophiocordyceps > Ophiocordyceps sinensis. Next base: position 8,305,320 of record JAAVMX010000004.1, on the reverse strand, counting down.
ACTTAACTAGTGCTAGCGTTAACTAAAGGCCGTTTATAAGACACTAGACGAGAAAATATACGTTTATATAGCTATCTACGGTCTTCGAACGGGTTACCCTTATTAGTTTTACACGTAGTAATACGATTATAAGAAGGATAAATTTCCTACTAAAGCCGCTATTAATAAGTTCTTATAATATTAATGCTAGGTAGAGAAGGGATCTTAAAAGGTCCCTGCCTCCTAAGCGTTAGCTATTTAAGATAAGTCGTTAATATCCTTAACCCTATCTATAATAGACAATAGCCGTAGAGGAGGACGAGGTAGAGGCTGCAGTAGAGGCCGTAAAAGCAGAGGTAGCTCCGATAATACTAGATCTAAGACTAGTGATAACGCCTTAACCGAGCATGTAAAACTCGAATGTAGTTATATCGTCGCTGCCGGTAGAGGCTATAAGCTAAGCAACTGCTAGACTCTTTACTAAGATAAAGCCCTAGAATAGAAACGAGAAGAATAGCGTTAGTAAGGGATTAATCCTTTTAAGAAGGGCAATATAGATATTATTGCCGCCGGCAAACGCGATATAACCCTTTTCGCTATAAGTTTTACGTCGTTTAAGGACGCTATCCTAGCTACGGGTTGTTATAAGGGAGCGGATATCTCCTAATTGGTTTATCCTACCGGCATATAAAGATATGCATTAGAACCGCCGTGTATTATTGCATATAACATAAGTCACCCGGCTGCATTAGCTGCCCGGATGCTCGAGATACCGAATGCCGAAGTATATAGTGTGTGTGGACTAATGTGCGTATAGTCTATAGTCGGGCCCCGGTTAACTAAGGTCACCCGTACTACCTCCTATTACTCGCGTAATTAATCACGCAATAACTAAGATACTATATAAGGTTAAACTATATATCCCTAGCATAGAATTAATAGCGCTTTTTCTCCCGACAATTAGTTAAGTTATATATACCTTTATTCCTATGCAATTAGCTATATAAAGGGATCTTAGTCCGCACTTAGATAGACTACTACTAAGCAATTCTATATCCTTTTCACTCTCTTATCTTTATATCTTCCTCGATACTTTCTGTATTACCGTAATCCTCTACCTCTAAGCTTCCCTTTAGACTCTTAGTAGTTATAATCCCTATCTTTACTTAAGCTTTAAGTTGCTTCTTACCTTAAGCCTCCTTTAGATCCCTTAGACTACTCGCTATTATACTAAAAACGACCGTCTCTCCGCTATAACCTCCTTTTTGCCTTTTTAAGCTACTTACCTTCTTAGGCTACCCTTAGTTATATATATTACTACTTTCTTAGTGTTTTGCCCCCTTTTATTTCTCGTTAGCCTCGTTTTCGCTCTTACGACGTACTATTTCTTAGCTATTATTCTATAGCTAAAAAACCTTTAAATAAATTAGAAAGAATTTATTTATTACCTTTACCTTAGCCTATAGACGCCGAGCTTTTTCCGAGTTTCCTCTAGTACTTTCCGATCTAATATACGGCAAAAATAAGTTCTTTTAAAGACTATTTATTTATAAAGCTTAAAGGGAGCACTTACTTTTCGGCTTAGTCTCTACGTATAGAATCTATATTTATATATAAAAAGCTCGGTCTAGCTATACTTAATGCTGCTTATATAAAGTCTTAAGACTATTTAGCCTTAATAAGGCTTATAGTTAATAACGGCCTTTTATCTTAGATAATACTATACGTTTATAAAGGCGGTATAAGAGGTACTTAAAACCTTATATAACCTTATAAACTTTACCTTTAACTTCCTCTTTATAAAGGAACTCTTTAATATAAAGATTAAGGGAGAGATATTTATCGAGACTTACCTAAATAAGGTAAAAAAGCTCTTCGACGAGCTAAACACTAGAGAGATCTATATCCTAGAGATCGTAGTAATAACCTAGATCTTATAGAGCTTAAATAGCTCTTTCTTAAGTTATATTATAAATATTACGTAGACCCTTTGTATTAATACTATAGTATATACCTTTAAATTACTCTCTTTATCTCTTATAGATAAGTTTAAGAAAACGAAAGCTCTTAAAATTAACGAATAGCTATTTATAGCTAGCGGTAGTAAAGTCTTTATTTACTCTTACTATAAAAAGCGAGGATATATCGAAAGGAATTATTTTTAAAAACCTAAGAATAAAGATAAGGCTTAAGCGATAGGATTTACCTTAAAAACGGTCTTTACTTCCTCCTTTTCTCGCTAAGACCTTAAGGAGAATATTAACTATAACTACCGGAGGCCGACTTTAGTTCTTTACTTTCGGGAGAGCTCTCTATCTTTAACCCTACGTCCGGCCGGCCGTCCCTAGACCTCCTGCCTCCGGAATCGTAAGGCTACTCTAGAATCCTCTAAGACCTTTAATAAAGTCTTTATCGTCTTAGACTTTACTTTTAGTATCGTAAGTACCCTCCTATTCTTTATAATACTCTATATATCCTTAATATCCTCTATACTATATATAATACCCTTAGTAATACCTTATTTTTATACCTTATTTCTATTAAATAATATTCTTCTATATACCTTTTTAAAAATAAAGTCTTCCTTTAATAGAAAATAAATAATAGGACTTCTAAAGCCTCCTTTTTCCGTAATTTCGAAGGTAGTATTAAAAGTAAATAGGACTATAATATAGATTAGGAATTTCTATAACTTTATCTTTAATACTAAAGCTATTAGGCATATAGTTTTAAATAAATCTCTCCTCTCTAACTAGAAAGAAATATATACTACTATAACCTAGGGAAAAGCTTCCTCTATTATTATACAAGGGGCTAGGGATCTTATCTTTAAGTTCTTAAATAGTAAATAATAGTATACCTTAAAAAACTGCCTTTATATACCTAAAATCGGCATTAATATAATTAGCCAATTAGCTATAATAAACACATACGCTCTTATAGGCCTAGACTCTATATCCCTCCTTAATAGAAATCTTAATAAACTAATAACCGGTTTTATTAAAAACGGACTATACTATATCCCGTTAAACATAAAGAAAACACGCTTTCTAATTAAAAACAAAATATATAATATATAATATAGCCCGAAAGAAACAATAGATAATACTATACTCTAATTATTATTATTATTATTAAAGTACTCTAGCTGCCCTAACGGGCCTAGTGCTCCTACATTTAGCTAGCATAGGAAAAACTAGGAGACCTAGGGGAAAACCTATATAACGTCTATCTATCTCGGCGTCGGGCCGGATGCGGCCTATGTTCGCGGCGGTTAATTAAGTTTAGTTACTACCGCCGGTCTAGTGCCTAATAAAGGTTACCCCGCCCGGGCAGGCCCGGGGGCGTTAGGGTCGGGCGGATAGTCTAATATAGTAAAGCCGGCGCGTAGACGACACGCGGGCGATAGGGTACGAGCCGGGGCCCCGCCTAGCGGGTTAGAACGTAGAAAAACAAATCTTAGTAAACGTATAATCGAATATATAACTATATATATACAAACGCTAAAGGGGGCCTACGTTAGGAGCCTCGTCGTCCTACTCCCGGAGCTCCCCCCCGCCGGCGTTACGGCGGTCTATCTTCTCTATAAGGGCCGTCGCGGCCTAGAACTACTATAGTAGGCGGTGCTTAAGGAACTACCGGATAAGCGGCTTACCGGCGGCGGGGCGGTTAAGCGCCGCCCTAAGGTCGCTCTCCCGCCGGATGCCTTTTAGTAAAGCCGCCCTCGCGTTAGCGAGGGTAAGGCACTAGAGGAAGAGGTAGAACGCGGTTTCCTACGTAGTCTTATACCGATAGAGCAGCGAGTCGACGTCGGGAACGTTCCGGTCGAATAAAAACCCCTATAGACCGGTCTTCCCGGTCTAGATCTAAATAAGCGCGGAGCTCTCGTGCTTATATAACCCGTTATATACCTTTAGCGCCTTCTTCGGCCGGTTAAATTAAGGGTTAATATTAGCCGGCTACCGGGCTTTTTATAGTCGCTTCGCTTCCGCTACTTAGAGATCCTCCTTCTAACGCGCCTCTTAATCGCGGAGGACCGCCTCTTTAGTTATAGTGCCTTAAGGGCATTAGTCCTAAAGCCACGCGTCGTACGGCCGGCCGGGCGGTCGGGTCGGCCGACGGGGTTAAGCCAGTACTCTCGCCGGCTTCTCGTAGGTGCGTTAGATCCGGTCCGCTATGCCCGACTCCTTAGTGCGCTCTTTATACCGCGTAAAGCGGTCGTTAAGGTAAAGGTCGAGTAGTAGGACCGCCGTCTATATCTCTAAGCTCCGGATCGGGGTCGTCTTAAACGCCTTAGCTACTACCTATAGGTAGCTCGACTAATATACTATAAGCGCCTTTACTAAGCCGATAGGTTTCCCTCCTTTAAGCGTAGGCTTATAGAACGTCGACGCCCTATAAGCGAGCGCGCTTTAAACTACGCTAGCGTAGACCGTCCTCGCGCTTTATAATCGTATGCCTTATATAGACGCCGCGAGCCCGGTAAGGGCTAGCGCCTATATGCCTATTTTCGTCTTAAGCTTCCTAACTTAGGCTCTCTATCGTAGCTTTCGGTTAAACTAAACCCTAAAGAACCGCCTATCCTCGACCGGACGGACTATATTTATCTTAAGCTAAAGCTTCGTCGGTATCGGCTTATAGGCCTTCGTAAAGTAGATAAGCTCGCTTTTCTCCGGCTTAAACTTAGCGCTAACCTCCTTTACCTACTTATTATACTTTTTTTAAGCGCTCCTTAAACGCTATATAGTTATAGCTACGGTCTTACCGTAGGCTAAGAGGTTTATATCGTCGGTAAAGCCGACGGTAGTAACTCCTATCTCCGGCTTAAGGTCGTCGTATAGTAGCGCGATATAGAGGAGGAAGAGGATCGAGGAGAAGGGTAAGCCTTAAGGCACGCCTATAGGCACTTCCCGGGTCTCCGCTAGCGCGTCGTTAAAGTAAAGCTAGGCCGTCCTACCCGCGAAAAAGCTCTCGACCTACGCGATAACCTAACTTAGAAAACCCTTTAGGCGGAGGGTCTCGATAAGATATATATAGTCTACCTTATCGAAAGCTCCCTTAAGGTTAAGTTAGAGAAACGACGCTACCCCTCCTTAGGCCTACGTCGTCTTTATAAGCTCTATTATAAGTCGTATCGCCGTCTTAGTAGACCTCTCGGTCTTATTCCCTATCTACCCCTTAGGCAGGAGGTTATACGCCTCCGCCGCGTCTACGACCCCCCTCGCGACTACGGCCTTAAGGATTTTCCCTACCGTGCTAAAGAGAGAGATTAGTCTCTACCCTTAGGCTTATTAAAGCTAGGCATTTATCTTCCCGGGCTTCGGTAAGACGATAATAGCCGTATATCGGAACTATCTTAGAAAGTGCCCGACGTTATAACTAGCGTTAAGCAATACCGTAAGCGCTTTAAGCACCGGCTCCTTATAGGCCTTAATAAGTCCTATTAGGAGGCTATCCTCCCCCGCGGCCTTTTATAACGCTATTTTCCTAACCGCTAACCTAACGTCGCCGACTATAAAACGCTATAGTATTACGCAGGCTTCCCGGGCGGCTTAAGGGCCCCCCTTGCCTCCCGCTACTAGGGGTAGGAAAAACCGGGCTACGAGGGTCTCTGCCTTTTCTACGTAAGTACGGGCTAGCCCCGTCGGGTCGCTCGGTCTCTTTAGGTCGGGGATACACACATCGCGGCGGCAGGAGGAAGACTCCCTCGTCCGCGTACTTATCTAACGCATAAGCTAATAGCTCTCGACGAGCTAATAGCTCGCGGCGGCGGAAAGAAGGAAAAGTCCCTTACCCTCGTAATAAACACTTATTTAAGCAAGCAGGTCTTAAGCAAACGGCTCTCGAGCAAGCAGCTCTTATGGCGAGCGGTAGAGTCCTTCGTCCGCATACTTATTCGAGCAAGTAGGTCTCGAGCAAATAGCTCTTGAGCAAGCTGCTCTTACAGCGAGAGGCAGAGTCCCTCGTCGCAGCGAGCGGTAGAGTCCTTCGTCGCAGCGAGCGGTAGAGTCCTTCGTCGCAGCGAGCGGTAGAGTCCTTCGTCGAGCAAGCAGCTCGTACGGCGAGCGGTAAAGTCCTTCGTCGCAGCGAGCGGTAGAGTCCCTCGTCGCAGTAAGACGAAAGATTACCCTCGTCACGAATACTTTTTCGAGTAAGTAGCTCTCGCGGCAAGCGGTAGAGTCCTTCGTCGCAGTAAGCGAAAATAAACACTCGCGGCGTCGGAAAACTCCCTTATTACGCATACTTATTTAAGTAAGCAGCTCTTACGGCGAGAGGCAAAGTAATACACTAGGCACTAAGAATGTGTGTGTAAAGAAGGATGCTTCTATTAGGTAGGCGTAAGCCCTAGGAGCTAGGAATAGCTCCTTGCTATCTTATCTATGGCTGATTATATTAGCCCCGGCACGTAGCATAGAGAATGCTTTATATATATTAGAATGCCGGCTCGAAAAAGAAAACACTACTGCCTATAGCAGTTATAATACAATCCTAATTAGGCAATTAGGAGGAACACTCCTATTGCCTAAATCCTTCCTTTTATTCTTATAAGTTATGCTTATATATGCTAGTAATCGTTTATCCTCTAATCGATCCTTTTGCTAAGCGGCCTTCTTAATTTATATAGCGCGTGCTAGAGGGCGACCTTAGAACTCCGCGATAGCTTTAGCGGAGACTTAGTCGGCTCGGACCTATTAGTTATGCATAGCAGCCTATCCCTTCTATCGTACGAGGTATTCGGTTATAAGTGACTTCGACCGACTAATACAACGAATACGGATGTCTATTAGGCGTTCGACTTCGTAGTGCTAATCCCCTTCGTTAGGTGCTTCGATATCGCGAGCGGCTTCTATAGGCCTAGGCTTAAGCTCGACGTAATGCCCTTCGTGCGCGAGCTTAAGGTGCTAAATAAAGACGATTAGGTGGATTCTGACTTAGCTAAGGAGGTCGAGTTCCGCCGCGAGGTTATTAACTATACGCTTAATAACGAAAGGGCCTTCTCGTTGCCGCGACTATTTCTTTAGCGGCTGGCTAGGCTTATAATAGCCCGTATATAGCTTTAGGTAGACTTTATCACTAGCTTTAAGAAGAACCGGCCGGTATTTCGCGTTATACCGCTGCTTAGCCTTTATAGCTGCTAGGTCTATAGCTAGGCTCGCTTATCTACGGGTGACTTCTCGTAAGTAGGGCAATTCGTCCGTAGTAGTACCTAGGATATTATCGGCAGCTTTTAACAGTCTACGTATATTAAAGCCGAAGATAGATTTATAGGTAGAGATCTTCGTACTAGCGTTAAATACCGTATTTAGATTCTACTAAAGGGCGGGGATTATTATCTTCTAATCTAGGCTAGGATCCTCGATGTAGGACATTTGTAGAGCAGTCTCTACAGTCTAATTTCGCCGTTTAGTAAGTCCGTTAGCCTATAGGTAGTAGGCGGTAGTTATTTTAATTTTAGTGCCGAATGCGCTCTAGAGGCCTTTCTAAAAGTCGGATGTAAATTTACGATCCCGGTCGCTAATAATAGTTCTTAGCATACCTTAATTAGAAAGAAGCAACTAATAGGCTAGGCCTTAAGCCTAGTCCTTTATGCCGTATTTAGCGTTGCCTAGGATTAGTAAGTATCTCTTACTAGTTAGGTAAGTGACCGTAAGAAGTTAGTTAAAGATATTAAAGCCTAAGATCTGCTATAGGGAGCTTGCTAAAGGCGAGGGCGGTATATCGGTTATAAAGTCTATCGCGATACTCTATATTAGAAGTAGCGGGGGGCGAATAGGCTTATAGCTGCCGGTAAGGGTCTAACGGTCTATTTAGCTAAGGCAATAGGCTTTATAGGCCGCGATGTGCTTCTTTACCTAACGGGTGACTCCGCGAATTAAGTATAACTCTAAGTCCTTAATTATACGGACGACGCCGAAGTAGTTCTTATCCTTATAAGCTACCGAGATTATAGATAGGACGAAGGCGTTAGGGATATATAGCTAGGTAAAGCCGTCGGGGCCTTTATAGTATACCCTTAGGCCTCGAGAGGGGTTGTCGGGGACTAGTTGGCGACTAATGGCCGAATAGTCCCCGAGCTGAAATGCATTATCTATTATATATGTATCCCTATCTCCCGGCTTTATAGTTGCGCGGGTAGCTGCGTTATAATTATCCCCCCCTTCTAAGGCGGACGCCTCGCACGCTAGGATAGATTTAGGTATAGATAAAGTCGTAATAGCAAATAGGACTAAAATAGGATTAAACGTAGTATAAAAATCAACGACGATAGTTGTTATTATATATATTATAATAATTATCGTATTAGTCGCGCGTTGTAATAGTTACTACGCAATAGGGGGCTAGTCGCCTACGTATAGTTAGCGAACTATAATAGAGTGCTGCTCTTTATATATAAAGATTTTTTTCTTCTCTTCTCTTATTATACAACTATATCGAGATCTTATAGAGAAGCACATTCGGAATTAGACGAGTATATTCTAAATCTAACGAGCATATTCCGAATTAGACAAGCATATTCCGAATTAGTTTAACGCTATGCCTCCTAAGCGAACGGCAAGCGGAATAGTGCAGATACCTTAAAAGTAAGGAAAGTAGGACAACATTTAGCCGATAGGCCCTTTAGTTATTGCTCGAGTCCTAGAGCTATCCGTAAATAGAGTTTCGATTAAAGACGCCGTAGCGATAGCATAGGAAGAGATAAAGCTAAAGAAGACGCGCGGAGAGAAAACCACCCTATTAGAACGACTCCTCGTAGAGAAAGACATACGAGATGCCTTAGAGAAGTCGACATCCTTATTAAAGGAAGAAGCTAAAGATTAACTATATCGTTAATTATTTAAAGGACCGTTTATAAGCATTAAGAAGCCTATTATAGTAGAGTCTTAAGAAGATTACGCGAATATAAAGCGTGTAACGCTAGTAGTTTTTAAGTCCGAAACATTTTCGTTATCTAGTAAAGACGACGGAGACGAAGACATAGAGGCGAATACTAGAGGAGATACCATCGATAAAAGGAATGTCTAAAAAGGGACGTCGCCTAAGAAAAAAGGCAAGAAGGCCGCGAATATAAGAAGTCGTAGGGCGAAAGGGTGCTATATCACCGAGCTATACTACATTAAGTGCCTTAATAGTAGTATATAAGGGTTTAGCGATAATAAGGACGATACTACTATAGTCGAACTATATTATATATAGGAGGATACGCGATTAAGCCGATGTATTTAATATAACTCGCGTAGTAACCTCTATAAGCCTATAAGCTCTTCGTTCCCCCTTTAGTCGAGATACAATCGCTAATAAAATTATAGGTGCCGGCAATAATATCCGGAGATATAGCTAATCTATGCGCTATTTAGACGAAGATAGCTAAGTTATAGACCACTCGGGATAAGACGGAGAAGAAGAAGATAAAGTCAATCTTCTACTAAGTTTATACGTCGTTCGTAGCCGTAATAACGGCTTACCGAGAGGAATAGGGGGTACTAAGTGCTAAACGTTTGTATACGAAACGCCGTCTTAAATACAAGTAGGCATCGATAGAGCGACGGAAAGCTATGCGCGAGAATAGGGATTAGAAGCTTCGCTTAGTGATTAGTAACGTAGGTTTTACCCTATAGCGGGTAGGACGAGAATATATATACGATAATTTGCACGAAATAATCGAGGAGAGCGGTCGCTAAGGAAGGGGGGAGTAGTTAAAACGTCTCCCTATTATTACGGAGTTTACTAGCGAAATAGAAGTAGGAGACTTCTACCGTATAGATGTTAAGGAATAACGATAAAGTAGCGGCGGAGTAGTAAGAGAAAAGTTAGGGTAAGCTAAAAAGAAGTTATTTCGTAATACGTAATTTCCGTCGTTTCTTTAGCCGTATCTCTAGGTATTCGTTAATAAGTTCTTAGGCATTCGCTATATCGTCCTAAGCAACCTACTCGTTGTATTCGGCTAGCCAACCTTCCTATTTCACTAAGTAGTAGGTAACGCCTTTCTTCTTCTTATAGTCCTTAATTTACTAGACCGACTATTCTCCTTCGGCATCGTTAAGGTTAGGCATCGGCAGTAATTCGCTAGGGTGTTAGTTAGTAGCCCGTTCTACCTACGGCTTAAGAAGACTAATATAAAACATATTATAAAGCCGGTCGTATTTCTCTAGTAGGGCTAGGCGGTACGCCTACTTGCTAATAGCTTAAAGGACTTTAAAAGGTCTAATGTATTTAGGAGATAACTTCCTTCTTTAGTCCTTAAGGCGTAAGTTCTTCGTAGAGAGTCCTACTAGGTCCTTAACCTTAAGGGTAAGTAGCTTATAATAGAGGTTATAGAATTTCTTTTACGACTCGATAGCTTATCGCTAATAAGTCTCTAGCTTTTTCCTTAAGTCTGCTAATTTGCTAATGCGAGCTCTCGCTTTAGGCACTCCCCTACTAGTAGCATCGTCTTTAAGGTAGATATAGTAGTCTAGTTAGTATCCGAATAATGCCTTATTAAGCGAAAAGCCTATAGTTGTATTCTTCGTATTATTATAAGCGAACTAAGCCTCTCGTAGTAGTCTAGGCTAGTTATTCTATTCGGCATTTATATAACACCGAAGGTAGTATTATAGTGTCTAATTCACCCGCTCGGTCTAACCGTCGGTTTATAGGTAAAAGGCTATCGACAACCTACGTTTTATCCGTAATATATAATAAAGGTCTAACTAAAACTTACTAATAAATAAAGATCCTCTATCGGAAACAATGCCTTTCGGTACTCTATAGACAAGCTTAATCTTATAATAAAAAGCCTTAGCTAACTTAAGCGCTGTTATTATCTTAGAGACCGCGAGAAATACGCTATACTTAGTGTATCGATTAACGATTACTAGTATTGCGTTAACTTCTCTACTATTAAACTATAACTCCGGAAAACCGGTAGTAAAGTCTATAGAGACTTCTTCCTAAGGTCTTATAGGAATAGGCAGCGACTTAAGGGTGCCGTATAAGCGATACCGCTTTAGGACGGCGCCTTAATAAATATAATATAAATGCACGTAGCTATTTATATTACGAGCTATTCCTTCCTAAAAGAATTTCCGGGACAGAAGGTCTTTCTTATAGGCTATTCCGAAGTATCCTATAAGGGGATCGTCGTAGTAGAGCTAAATAAGCTCTTGCCTTAAGGCAACCTCTACGGGCACTACGATTTTTCCCGAATGTAAAATAAGTCCGTTTAGGCTTAATAACTAAGGACTTACCCCTTCTTCTAAGGTACTTTCGGCCTATACTCGCTATATAGTCTATGGATCTTCCGCTTAAGTCCTCTTAAAGAGCTTAAAAAGGGGCTTAAAGACATTGCTCTTATAGACCCTTTTATAACGAGCTGCTAACTTAGCCAATTGTCTTTAACACCGTTGTTTGTAACTAACGATATCTTTAACCTAAGTGGCTAACTTAGCAGGACTTGTTCCCGAATGCTAAGCGATCGAATCTTAGAGAGCTCGTGTATTTTCGTTACGTAAAGACATCTCGTTAAGCTTAGAGATAGTAGAGACCTAAGAACTCGTCTCTAGGTCGCTTTATAAAGAATCTATAGCTATCTACACCTACCGGATGACTGCTAACTTCTGTTATAGTTCTAGGAGTAGCTCTATAGACGGTAGGGCTTCGCCTATAAATTCTAGCCTCCTTAATAAAGCATCGGCAGGATTTAATTTACCGGCTCGGTGTTTAATCGTAAAATCGAAAGGAGCTAGGTATATATACTAACGTGCTTGTCTTTTATTAAAGGACACTTGCTTTATAAAGCCTTAAAGGTTCTAGTAATTTAATAAAACTTTAACGGTATTCGCCGCCCCTTCGACGTAGTATCGCTAGTATTTAAATAACTTAACGATAGTAAACATCTCCTAATTAGGGGTGCCGTAGTTAAGCTTAAGGCTAGTAAACTTCCGTAACTAAAAAGCAATCGGATAATAGTAGCCTTCGTTATCGGGCTGCGAAAGAATGCTAGCTATTGCGAAAATTAAGGCATTAGTCTCGATGCGAATTAGTCTTTAAGGGTCGAAGTATCGGAGAAGTAAGGCCGTTGTAAAGGCGTTCTTTACGGCGTAAAACGCTATTAATTCGCTAGTGTTTAGCTATACTCGTCCGGGCTTTCTTCCCTTAACGCTACCCTTTAATAACGCAGTAAGAGGGGCAATAATACTAGAATATCCTAAAATAAATCGTCGGTAATAATTTATAAAACCGAGAAAAACTTAAACATTATAGAAAGAACGAGGTTCTTCCTAATTTATAATAGCCTTAACGCGGGCTAGGTCTATTATAACTCTATTAATAGATAGGATAAATCCTAAAAACTCTAAAGATTGCTTATAGAAAGTGCACTTCGATAAATTAGCGAATAGCTTAATATTCCTTAGTCGTTTAAGGACTTATCGTAAGTGTTCTATATGCTCTTCGTAGGTCTTAAAAAAGATCAAAATGTTATTAAGGTAGACGACGCAAATAGTATCTATAAGGCCTTTAAGAGCTTGGTTAATATATGACTGAAATATAGTAGGGGCGTTGGTTAATCTAAACGGTAATTCTAAATACTTATAGTAACTATAGCGAGTACGAAAGGCTGTCTTCTATTTATCCCCTCCCTTAATCCGGATGCGTTAGTATGCGTTTTTAAGGTTAATCTTCGAAAAGTACTTGGCCCTTTAACAACGGTCTATAATCTCCGAAATAAGGGGGAGTAGGTAGCGATTCTTATCGGTAATGCTATTAACCCCCCGGTAGTCTATATAAAGGCGTAAGGTGCCGTCTTTCTTAGGCATAAAAAGGATAAGAGCCCCGGCCGAACTCTTAGATTTCCGAATAATGCTACGCTTAAGGGACTAATCTAACTACTCCTTTAGAACCTAAAGTTCGGATTAAGAAAGAAGGTAGAAAGGTCTAAAAGGCGGCTTAGAGTCGGGCAATAGGTTAATCGTATAATCGGTGCCTTTCTTCCTTAGCAATAAATCGGCCTCGTGCTTAGAAAACACGTCTTTAAAGTCTAAAAGAGTCGCCGGTATTTCCTCCCTTATTCGCTCGGGGTTCGCCGAGTTATTATCTTTATCGGGAAATAGCATAAAATTTAGGTCTAGTGTGACTATATAGACCTATGCTTTATTCCGACACTTATGCAAAAATTTCTGCAGTTAGCGTAATAATACCTTAGAAAGTTAGTGTTTAAACTATTAAGCGCGTTTAAAAGGAACGAGATAAATGTATTCCTAAGAAAGTGCGGGTATGCTAAGCAAAACTAGTGCGTCGTCGGGTTTTAATCCGTTGTTAATGCCGATATAAGGGCGAATAATTGTCTTTTCCCTATAGCGACTGTCTTAGAGTTAGATAGAAACTTCCTAGACTCTATATCGTCTTATAAGCGTATTCCTAACCACCTTTAATCTAGGGGTTAATAAAGGAAGCTATCGTAGCCCCTATTTTCAAGCAAAATTTATATCTACTAGGTCTACTTTACTACCGTAATCGAGATTAACGATAATTTTATAAAGTGTTCGCCCTAATAGCTTTCTAATAGCACGTAGTCTCTTAACTACCTCTACCTATAGCTTAGTTAAAGGAGAGGTATTTACTTCGACTTTTAGGCGTTTCCCTCCTTCTTCGTCGTCTTTAAATCGGCCACGGCTTAGTTAGCTTTCGCTATCGCCTAGCAATCGGCTTATATATAGCCTAGTTTCTTATAATACTAATAAATAACTATGCCGGATTAGCTTTCGCCGTTTCTATACGAATTTCCTCCCCGGTTATTGCTACGGCTATTCCTACTATATCTATTCCTACCGTTACGACTATTACGACTATTTCCTTAGCCGTTCTTACGACCGTTGCTACGACCGTTTCTACGGCTATTTAAGGTCGATCTAGCGGCGTCGGAATCTTAATAGTTGTTAGTAGATCTATTTCGGCCTTTACGTCGGCGATAGCCTGTCGAACGGGAGCCTCTTGCCCCTTAAGTTAAGGTCGACTAATCGTTAGTTAGCTTTATAAAGCGCTTTTTATTTCCTAGAGTATCTTAGAAGCGTTAAGCGAGTTAGACTATCTCCTTACGAGTGTTGTCTTAAATAACACTAAATAAAGGGAGATTTAGTCCTAAAGATCGGGACGTAACTTCGTAAAAAAGGAAAGTATACGAGTTTTTTCTAGCGGACGTTCTAGGTATTACTTAAGGGAATCTAGGTAAAGACTAAAATCGAGGGGGGACTAACCCTCTCGTTAGCGTGCTTCCTATAGTTATATAGCTAGGAGAGTCTCGCGATTAGTAGTATCTTTAATTAAAATTAAGGTCTAATTACGAAAATTATCTTAGTTAGTGCGAAGTAATTCCCTTTCTATAAGGAGCTTTCCGTCGAGGTATTGCCTCTATCTTGCCTTATAGTCTACGTATATATAGTTAAGAGTATATAAGATTTTATTCTTATTACGCTTAAAACGACGTAAGGCAGCGATAAAGACATCCTTAAGATCGCTAATCTAATCGAGACGTTTTTAAGGGTTAGTCGGTTGTAATAACTAAGGAATGTTTTTTATTTTAATTTCCCTACTACGACTCTCCCTCGATTCGGTTAACTATCGGCGACGTTTGTATAAGTCCTTGCTAAATAAGTCACCCTACTGCGAAAATTCCTCTCGAAGTTCCGTAATCCTATCTCTGAATCTTTTCTCCTCCTCTAGCTCTACGGCTCTTGCTTAAAGGGCTATAAGGATATCTATACGCGGAGGGGTAGGTCGTAAAGGGCCGGCTTACGTTTCACTTTATAAGGGGATAGATCGGGCCCCCTTAGGCAGCGAAAAAATTAGTAATAGCGTCCTAAGACGCTCGTTATAGCCTTTATATAAGTTAGTGTATTTATCTTCTAATATTAGTTCCGTTACGCAAGGTAACGGCGATAGGCTAGCGACTTAATAGCTAGCACGACTTATTCGGCCTACGCGGCCTATACGTCTAAAAACGCGCCTACCGCGCGGCGCTATCGCTCCTAGGTAACTAAAAAAGAGAAGCTTTAGAAATTATAAGAAGACAGACTAGAGGTACGTTTAGGAAGGTAGGAACGATGGTTAAAAGTACGAATAATCCTTTATTATAGTGCGGTTGCCCTCTTATAGTAAGACTAAAGCTTGCCCCTCTTCTAAGATATGTCGGGGCCTTAGGGATATACCCTTAGGCCTCGAGAGGGGTTGTCGGGGACTAGTTGGCGACTAATGGCCGAATGGTCCCCGAGCTAAAATGCATTATCTATTATATATGTATCCCTGTCTCCCGGCTCTATAGTTGCGCGGGTAGCTGCGTTATATCCGGGTTCTACAACGGCGGTGTCTATGTCTCGCTAGAGCTAGGAGTATTTCCTAAGAAGCTTTTTAACGCGGCGCCTAAAAGAGGGGCTATAGTCGAAAATATAAATAGCCTTTTTAGTATATTTCTCTTAAAGCTCTAGTAGGCGCTAAACATACGTTTAGTATAGAATACGGCTAGAGAGGGGATCCTCGATTCTATCCGCGGCGTCTGTCTCGATAGCTACGGCAGCTGCCGTTACGTTAATAGTAGCTGCTACGAGGTTTTAGCGAACCTTAGACTACTTAGCGGGTCTTGCCGAAGAAGCTATAACGTAGGGGGAGATAGAGTCGGATAGCGAAGGCGTCGGAGAAGTGCCTAGAATAAGAGCTTTTATAGGTTAAGATAGGGCGGGAGCCTATAGACACTCGAGGACCTCTTAAGTAAGCGGGAAAGTGCTCGTAACGTTAACTAATAAATTAATAGAAGAAGTAGTAGTAGCAATAGCGGTTTCTTTAGAGGAGGATAGTATAGCAGCGGCTCCGAGAGTAAGCGAGAATGCCGTAGCTAGTGTTAGAGCCTTTATAGCTGATTTCTAAGACCGGGCGGCAAAATAGCTAGACTCCTAACACTCTTATATCTAGCTAAGCTTCTGCTTACGCTTAATAACGAGGTTAACGTTCGTGCTACTAGTAATAAGGATAGTAGGAAGAGATTTAGCATCGACGATGCTATAAATAGCATTAGCGTAAGAGGCGAAGAAAGTATAGGCGCGGTCTTTAGGAAGTTCTTTCTAAGATGCCGGGACTATAAGGGTAGTGCCGGGCGGTATAATAGTCTTTCGGACGGCCTAGACACGGCGAATAACTTAACGGGGCTATTTATAGATATCGAATAGGATTTTAAACCCGTCGAGCACTCTAATGCGAATAACTTCCTTATTATAATTAAGGGATCCTCGGTAAGGCTTAAGGAAGGCATTGCCGAGAAGTGCGCCGGCCTTTACTTTAGAGACCTAGGCGGAGTAAGTGAATTTAGCTATAGCTGCTTAAGCGGCCGGGCTAGCTATAGTACCGCGCGCGTAGAAGGAGAACGTAGCCTAGTCCTCGCAAAAGGAACGACCGTTAACTCCGTTAATAGTAACGGGAGGCTTCTTCTCGACGGTATAGTTAGGAGTCTAAAGAAGGTCGCGATTAATTATAGGCTTGCTATAGCTAGAGTCGGGGTAAACTTAGACTTCCTGCCTACTAGGTTAAGCAGAGACCTTAATCCTTATATAAGAATATAAGTGCGGCGGGGAATCCTAATCCTACTAGGGCTCCTCGGCTTTAGCTTCTAGGACTTTATCTAGTCGGGGTACTATAGTAGGCGCTACGTGAAAAATAGGCTCTTTAATAATAGGTGTAGGAAGAATAGGCTCTAATACGGCGGGGGAATTAGGCTGAGTAGGAATAGAGTCGACGATATTCCCTACGGGAATAGTAGGAGTAGAAGGGGTCTTCTTACACCCGAGATAGAGATAAGAGAAAAGTACGTTGCGAGAAAGAAAAAAGGCCTTATAAACCTTATAGGTTAAAGGCTTAAGCGCGCGCTCTTTACTACGGAGCTACTGCTTAGATATATAGCAGTTAGCGTATATATGCTCCTTAAGCATAGAGGCGAGGGCGAAAGTGCGGTCGTAAGTGCTATATTTAAACTTACCGGCCCGTTCGGTAGGGTAGCGAGAGTTTATATAGCCTACGAAGTTAGCCTCCGAGGAGGCGTAAGAGGACGCATCGTCCTAAGAGTCGTTTAAGTATAGCTCGTTACTAGCTTTATTGCCGCTAGGAGCAGTCTTCTTATCGCTCTAATACTTCGACTTAAAACGCACTTTCTTTTTATTATCGTTACCCTTATATTTGCCTTAGCGGTATTCCGTTCGGTTATCTTATTAATCGTCTTAGCGAGGGTAACGCTTATCGCGGCGTAGTAGGCGTAAGCTTAACTAATTACGGCTATTGCCGGAGCTTCGACCCTTATAGCTACGGTTGCGATTATAGCCTTAGTCTTAATCCTAGCGGTTAGTCTATCGGTAGTTATTGCCTTAGTTACCTTAACGATAGTTATCGCGACGATTATTACGGCGGCTGCGATTACGGTTACCCTAACGGTAGCTATTACTACGGCGATGGTTATCTTAACGATAGTTATTATCCTAACGGGAAAAGCTACCGCGGCGAGAACGGTCTTAGTCTCCGGAGATATATAGCTTAAGAGAAGCTATAGTAAAGGGCTTCCGTTCCTTAATAATGCGAATCTATTTATCGATTAGGGTCTTCTTCGTAGGAATAGGAAGAAGCGAGGAGATCTAGACGGCAATAAGAGGATAGATAGCCTTAATAATTTAGGCATCTTTGCCTATCTTAAGTTAGCGGGCGAGCGAAACCTTTCTTTAGATCTACTATACGAGAGTAATAGAGCTAGAGGACTATATAGATATCGTATACCTTTCCTTATAAAGTTCCTTCGAGATATTAGCGTTAGGACGCTTAAAACGCTGAGTTAAGAACTTATAGAAGGTTCTAAGAGGGGAGGAACGAAGGATATCGCGTTATTCCGCTATAAGCTTACTTATATACTATATAAAAGCTCCTCCCGCTAAGAAGGAGAGGTAATATAGGCAAAGGGCGAATAGATCCTCGTCTTAGTAGATCTTTAGACGCTCCGCAAAAAGGTAGACGTCCGTATAGATATTCTTTCTATCGCTAAGAGCGATAATGCCTAGGTTCTTCGGATTATGCCTATCCAGGTTAAAAGTACTAATATTATCCTATTTAAGGCGTTTAATAACAGCCTCGTCGTTATAGGCTAAGGAGGAGGTATAGCTCGCCTTACGGTGCTTACGCGGATTCGGATAGGACTTTAAGGGACGGCGGATAAAGCTATTATTAGATCTAGACGAATTATCGTTATTATTATCTAAATCCTTCTATCGACGAGAGTAAAAGGCCTATAAATACTTAGATAACTTAGACTAAAGAGAATAATATAGAACCTAGTGTTACTCCTTAAGGCAGTGCTACTATCTAATAGGGTATTGCTTAGATAAGCGAAGTATTCCTTACGGACGAGGAGGAGGCTATTCCTTTAAATAACCGTTAGAAAGGTCTCCGTCGATTATTTACGGGTTAAGAGGCACGGCTCGAACTAGCCGATATACTAAAGATATCGTAGGGTAGAGAGGAGTCTCTTTATCGGGAAGATCGCCTATAAAACAAAGATACGCGTAAATTCCTTTTCGCTAAGTATCGGCGTGCTATAGATGCTTTTCCTTTACGTACGGGAGATCTAAGATATTAAAGATAGTCTCCGACTTAAAGGCTAAAGAGCCTAAGAGAATACAGGCTTACTTTAATATATATTACGTCTATATTAGTAAAGGTCCTAATAACCCCTTCCGTAGGCAGTGTCTAAATTAACTTAGAGTAGCGAACGGCCTATTTTAATAGATTGTTATAGTCTTTATGCTCTATAGCTAGTAAGGCAGACTGCTTACGTAGTACCTCGGTTTCTAAGGATAAGCGAGGACGACGGCGGGCAGGAGGAGGAGGATCTTTATAATTACTCTTAAAGTCCCTGGAGGGAGCGGCGCTATAAACGCTATCCGGTAGAGCATATTCCTATAACGGTAAGCGAGGGTAGGGGTCGTCGTCTAAACGAGATACGGACGCTATAGCTTAACGGGCTTCTTCGTCCCTAGCTATAGCGATAATAGCTTAATAAAATAAAGGAAGAAGGCGAAGAGGTCGATAGATAAAGAAGAGAAGGGATTGCGAAGAAAGAGGAGTTATAGGAGAAGAGAAAAGTCTGTAGTAGGAGGTAAAGGGTGTTTTAATTTTAGCGTAGGAACGGGTACACGTAGGAAATCGAAAACATAGAGAGAAAATTTTTCCTTACGGCTAATTGCGTAGGGACTTAAAATAGAGAACTAGGCAGTAGGCCCTAGTTTTAATAATGCCTAGAAAGGCGAGCCTCGTCGGATCGTAAGGCTTATGTTAGAGGTTGTATAGGCGTGCTAGCTAAGGTTGTATAAGCTGGTTATACTATAGGTGTCGGGAGCCTTTAGGCGGCTTCTAACGAATAGCGAGAGCTTTAAGAAGCTCTTAGCGAACGTGTCGTAGTAGAGCGAAGCTCTAGAGACAGGAAGGGCGTTCCTAATAGTAGCTTTAAGGCAGAAGGTGCGGAATTGCTACTAATTTAATACACTAGGCACTAAGAATGTGTGTGTAAAGAAGGATAATTCTCATTAGGTAGGCGTAAGCCCCGGGAGCTAGGAATAGCTCCCTGCTATCTTATCTATGGCTGATTACATTAGCCCCGGCATATAGCATAGAGGATGCTTTACATGCATTATTCGTGCCTTACTGCGTGCCCTCTTCTACGTGCCTTACTGCGTGCCCTCTACTGCGTGCCCTACTGCGTGCCCTCTACTATATGTGCGGCTCCTTAATATATGCTTCGTGCCTTACTATATGCCCTACTGCGTGCGGCTCCTTAATATATGCTTTGTGCCCTACTGCGTGCGGCTCCTTAATGTATGCTTCGTGCCCTACTGCGTACGGCTCTTTAATATATGCTTCGTGCCCTACTGCGTGCCCTACTGCGTGCCCTACTGCGTGCCCTACTGCGTGCCCTACTGCGTGCCCTCTACTATGTGTGCGGCTGCGCGCCTTCTGCTGCGTGCGGCTCCTTAATGTATGCTTCGTGCCTTACTGCGTGCCCTCTTCTGCGTGCCTTACTGCGTGCCCTCTACTGCGTGCTCTACCGCGTGCTCTACTGCATGCTCTGCTGCGTGCCCTCTACTATATGTACGGCTCCTTAATATATGCTTCGTGCCCGGCTACGTGCCCTACTGCGTGCCCTGCCTGCTGCGTACCCTACTGCGTGCCTACTACTGCGTGCGCGGCTCCTAAATGTATGCTTTGTGCCCGGCTGCGTGCTTTACTGCGTGCCCTACTGCGTATTAGGGTGGCGGTATAGTGTTTTTCGCACGATTTGTGCGGCTCTCTTAATTGCTATATACCGGCATTAGATTTTAGTAGCGGGACATAGGCGCGCGGGGTAGGCGTAGAAAAAGTAGAGATTTAGATATATTACTATATAAATAGAGATTTCGTGCTATATAAATAGCAAGACTTATATTATATATATTATTAAGGCCGATAACCTTAAGGAACCGCTTTTATATCTTCTTATACTAAGGGTAGGTCTAGAAGATAGCCTTAACCTTCCGACCGTTATTACCGTCGCTATCGCTATCGCTATCGCCGTTACTATCGCTATCGGCGTTATTAATATTACCGTCTTCTCTATTCTGCTTTCTACCGGGAAATCCCCGGGTTTTCCCTCGATTCTACTATGGAATTCCATAGGCTTCTACGGTTATTTACCCCGTACTTCTATAGGCGTATTTACCTACTTTTCTATAGTTATATTTTACCGTGATTTTACGGTGATTACACGGTTATTTATATAGTCTTTACCCGTAGAATCTCTTCCCTTCTACGGTCTTCTACCGTGGAATTCTAATTCCCTTCTATAGTCTTCTACCGTAGAAATCTAATTCTCTTCTACGGCTTCTACCGTAGAATTCCTTTATATATTTACGGCTTCTACCGTAAAACTAACTAGTCTTCTACTAGGCTGCGTTTTATTTGCTAACTATATGACTTATTTATCGTACGGCACGATCTATTGTTTTTCCTACTAATCCTTCCGTCCGATTATTTACGTTACCTATTTTTTCTTAGGTCTACGCGGCTGATTTCGTCCGAGAACTTTTCCTATATATACAGACTAGTTAGCCTCCCTACTAGAGAAGATAAGAGCTATTATCCTTAGTGATTTACATTATTTTGCAGCTTCTAATCCTTCTATGCAAGCTGTTTTAGCCTTAGAGCCTCTCTTCTTTTTTTTGATTGCTATTACCTAAATGTCGAGGACCCGACTAATTAGCGTTCGATAGGCGTTAGCGAACTTAACGATATATTTAAGGCCGGCGTCTCGGAGGTAGACGATAAAGGCTTAGGTAGTAGTCTTCCTACTAAAGGCTATAGCGCGGATCTTCTATCGGTCGTTATAGATATCGTATTACCGGAAGAAAGACTCTTTAGTAGTTAATTCCTTAAGAATTAACGCGATTGTTAGTAGGGATTATACGTAAGATATCTCATTAGGTCTTCTAGTTGGTATTTAAGTGTGTTGTGTTCTGCTTAGCTAGAAAGGGGGGGGGAAGGGGCCCCCTTTATAGGTCCTTTAAAGAGCCTAACCCGGGCCTGCCGGGCTCCTAACAGAGCCCTGTTGGGAGCACGTGACCCAGCCGCTGACGCTATCATCCGAGTCATAACAAGGCTGCTGCCGGGGTTATAACGGGGCTAATGACGCTGCGGTCGTTAGGGTCATTAGGGGTTATAACTTATGACCCTTTTCCTCGTGGTGTTTATCCCACATTCCTACATTCCCACACTAGCAGTTTTTCTTTAAAGCTTCTTCTTTAAAGCTTGCAATAACTAATTAAACAAAAGAACGCGTATTAGGCCGAATTCCCTAATAAATACAAAAGATGAATATAAATAAGATAATATAAGATTGGCGGAGGTCTAGGCTTGCGAGGCTGCTGTTGTTGTCACGCGGAGCTATGGGCGTTCTGCTAAATCTCGGAAGAATAAAGAATGTGGTCGTCAGCCGGGGCGTCTGCGCCTGCCGGGTGACTGACTGGGAGGAAGCCCGTACGGGCTTTCCGTAGTGGCATCCTGCGTTCGGGTTTCGAAGGAGGGTGTGCCTAGGTGGCGAGCTGGGGCGGGCCTTGGTTGCCCTATTGTATCACGGGCTAGGGGGAAGCTTGTGTGTGCTTCTAGTGTCGGCATCCTTCGGCGAGGTGGCGGAAAAGTGCGCTTCGGGAGTCGAACTAGGATTTGCAGAGCCTGCATTTAGCCTGCTTTAGTGTGTGCTAGGCTCGGGGCACGGATGCTTTGCAGTGACGGCTTTTCTGCTAGGGGGTTAAGGGAAGCGTCTGTAGGAGCGGCGGCTTCGTGATTTAAAGCGTCTATAAGGGCGGCTTCGTTGGTTCGATAGAGCTGCTTCGAGAGCTGCTTCGAGGCTTAATAAGAGCAGTGACGGCTTTCTGCTAGGGTTTTGCGGGGGGAAGCGTCTGTTTAGGCGGTGGCTTTGTGGGTTCGTATTAGAGGCTGCTGTAAGAGCTACTACTGCGAGAATTAATAGGGGAGCCGAATTAGTCGCTTAGGGGGCAGTCCGAAGAACTGCTAGGGGAGCTTAGTGGGTTAGCATCGGGGCCGTGCCTATAGGAGCCGGAGGGAGGATCGGGATCGAGGTCTTATCGGGAGTTAGGGTCGGGATCGGGGTCGCGCTAGCTTAAAGGCGAGGGCGAGGGCGAGGGCGAGGCTAAAGACGACGTCTTCGAGGCTGCTGCTTCGTACGGCGGCAAGCCGAGTTAGGCTCGCATCGTATCTCGGTCTCGGCAGACCCTTATTCCCGGGTAGAAATCGCTATCGAGGAATTCCTATTAGGGCTAAGGTTAAATATCTTCCTCGGTCTATACTCCGATGAATTATATCGTAAATGGCTGGTTATTCCTAATATAGATTCCGTGCTTTTTTAGCTAGTCCCGTAGTACTCTCTTATAGTCCCGATAGACCTTCTTCTAGGCCTCTTTAGACTATCCCTCGAAGTCTTCTCGGAAGATAAGCCAAACGTCGTAATAATCGTCGCCGAATAGCATTACGTTATCCTTATATTTCGAAAGGAATGCGGCAACGGTAGACGTAGCAGCGGTCTAACTATCTAGCTTAATGTCGTGAATTAAGGTCTAAACGAGGTCGACATCGATGTATTTCTAGGAAGCTTATAGGACGGTTGTGCCCGTTATAATCTCTTCGATCCGTAGATCAAATAGTGCGACGGGGTTATCTACCGCGTCGGTAGCTGCGGCGCTAGTCGGGCTCGTTAGTGTTATCGTAGATGACTAGTGTCGCGAGGGTCTTCGTGATGTTATCGTAACGGTCCGAAAGAATCTCTTAGTAGGTAAGACTAGCGGTGTTTCTTTTCTTCTCGTCCTTACGGTCCGAAGAGAACTCCTATAGGTAAAACCAGCGGTGTTCTTCTTCTTCTCACGTCGAGGGGTGCGTTGCTAACTATAGAGTGACCCCGCTTCGCGGGGTGCACTCCCTAGTTGGTAGCTAGGGGTTTGCACGTGACTGCCTTAGAGAGTAACCCCGCTCCGCGGCGTGCACTCTCTAATTAGTAGCCCTACCCGCTCCGCGGGGGTGTTAGCTTAGTTAGTAGCCTAGGGTTACGGGTGTACGTGACTATAGGCGCTACGCGCTGCCGTAATTAATCCGAAAGTAGAATAATGCGCTACTATAATATTATTATTATCGCGAAGCTTCCTTTTTATTCTCTCCGTAAAAACACTATTACTACGCGTTTTATAATACAATATTACGATTATAATACACTACGTAACGTTTAAATAAGGATTATAGCCCGTTAATTAAGTATACTTGCTAACATATGTTTTTACTAGTAGGAATATGCTACTATCGATCGCTAGTAGCTCGGGGGGGTCGATTAACGTAGGAGGGGGCTCGGAGCGCAATATAAACACGACTACGACGGCGACGGCGACCCGTATATTAACCTATAAAGCCCTTATAGGCGTATATACGGGGAAGACTATGAAAAATATAGCGTAAATGCTAGAGCTACTAGAGATACGGGTTGTAATAATGCGCTTAAGTAAAGAGCTTAAGCTTAACCGGCCGGGAAACTTTAAGGCGGCCTTAATCTAGATTACGGGCGTAGAGTCGGCTTAATGCAGTAGCTACGACGCGGGCCTTAGGCTATTTGCCGGTTATTTCGCCTACGCGAATATCGGAAAAGGAGTCTACGGGAATTGCTATTATAACTTAGAGGGAGTAAAGTGCTCTTTCCGTAAGTTACTAATTAATCTATTAATCTTCCGGTCTATTACTAATTTATTTAGACCGTAACTAAGTTGTTTAACCCGCCACGCATATCACGTACGACACGTAGACTGCTATAGCTATAGCTACTCCTAAGAGGAAGAGACAGGCGGATAAGGCCGCGGAGAGGACACTAAAAAAAGGGCGTATTAATGTTTAATTAGGGGGGCTAAAGAGTCCGGCAAAGAGTCCGGTAAAGCCTGTTTATATAAAGCCTATCGCACGCCGGGTCCTTCTAGCACTAAGGCCGGCTATTTTACGCTCCTAATCCCTAAGGGGGTGTTAGCCTCTAAGCGTCGCCGCTAGGGCAAGGTTTTCCTTACGGTTAGGCAGGCACTATTAATAGCCGATGATAATAAAGAGTAGGGTATAAGGTGTAGGGTTTTTTTTTATTTATTGGTTATATATAGGAGTTTAAGGAGAAAGGAAATATAGGAGTTTAAGGGTGTCTAAAGCCGTAGAAATAAAGACTGCCTTTATGCTTGCCTAAGTAAAACCTCTAGATAAACAATATTAAGAACGGTGCTTTAGTTCCCCTTATTAAGCAGTAAGAATAAGGAAGAAACACTTATAACCCGAGATATTATAACGTAAAACTAGCCGTATGTAAAAACAGAGTCCTATAAATCGACGCCTATAGCTTTAAAAGACTAGCCTTATAACTTATTAATAGTTATACTAAAGCAAAGACGGATAGGAAACTATAAACGTATAATAAGAAAAGCAAACTTATCCTCGTTAGTAGAGAGATTAATGCGAGGGATTAAGCGTCTTTAGCCGATAAAATCCCCTAATAGAATCTAGACATCTAAAATATGCCTAGTAAACCGGATAATAGATAGACGGGTGCCGTTATAAAGACCCTGCTTAAGATCTAAGTTACGGAGCAGAATAATAAGGCATCCTATCTTAAGTTTAAGCCGGGTAGGAGGGATAGAGGGAAATTAGAGGGAGGAAATAAACTTAGGGGAAAGCATATACGCAGCGCTATTAGGGTTACTAGCCCTATTTTTAGCCGTAGTACTCGTAAGAGATAGATAGACCGAGCCTAGAAAATAGGCTAAGACCTTACTATTTAAGACCGTGATATTCTTATTTATTGTTATAAGAATGCAACGGTCTGCGAGAAGTATAGGCTCGAAAAGGGCTTTGCGTAAGAGAGTATCCGGATAGACCCTTAAAAAGAAATCCGGTAGGGAGACGTCCTTATAGATAGAAGGCAACGGTGTGATTAGCCTGTTTAAGTCTGCCCTATAAGGTAATTCGCCTAGCTAGTAAATAAACTCGCGATTTTCCGGCGTAGCACCTTAGACCCGTATATTCTTTATAAGGTAACGGACCTTAAAGCCTAGCTAAAGATAGGAGCGTTATAAGCATACCGAAATAATCTAGGCTTAAGAACCGTTTTAGACTATAGGAAGGATCTATGCAAAGTCCCTACTAAAGACGGTAGGTATACTACTAAACGGGAGGTTATTTAAGCGTAGGTCTTAGAGGGTGCGGTCTATAGCCTCGAAGCAGTACTTATGCTATATAAGGACCTCGTCCTAGATAATAAGAGAAGTCTGCTATAAGAGCTTACCCCTTTATAAATTTCGCCGTATATTGTATATTAAAGTTAAGTTAATCTATATCGGTATCTTAAAATAGGAGTAGGCTATACGGCTACCGGGAAGCAATAGTATAGCGATGCTAGATAAAGCAACGCAAAGAATAATCTTGCCTTAAGCTCGGTAATAGGCTATAAGTCTACGGTATAAAAAGGTCTTCCCGGTGCCGCTTAGCCCTTATAGGAAGAAGGAAGCGGAAGCCGGAGTATTATCGATAGTAGAGATATACTCGTCGAAAAAACGGCGCTGCCTATTATTAAACATACGGTAGGCATCCTCGTAGGTTAACTATTGCTCGACTAAGTCGTAAGAATACTCGTAACGAAGGAGAGGATTAGACTCTAAGTCGTCCTACTAGTGCTAGAAAAGGGGAAGGCCGAAATCCTATAAAGACTTATCGGCTTCTAATAGAAGCTAGTTAATAAGAAATAGGCCGTAGTCGAGATATAGGGATAAGAGATCCTATAGAAAGGCGAGGTCGCGGCGGCGTAACTAATGCGAGAGGTTATCGCATAGCTGCTCCGCAAATTCGCGCTATAAAGCAGTCGGGTTAGAGATATCCCTAGTCTATAAATATATAACAAAGAGCCTGCGCAATGCAAACCCTATTTTCTAGACCGAGGCCTCTCTAAAGCAAGACGACTAGCGGGTATTATCTTCTAAGAGGCCTCTAGCTAAACAGGCTATACGGAAGGTAAGGTATACCTAGCCCTTAAAGGTACGTATATGCTTAAATGACTAGAAGCTAGGCACGGTTGTAAGAAGGAGCCGTAGGTAGTGTTTCTCCCTAGTAGTAGGGGGAATAAAGGCTATACGGCTAAGAGAGCGTCCTCTTTATCGGGGCTACTACCTAAATAGGCTCTAGTCCTTCTTAAAAATAAAGGCAGCGGGGAAGTCGGGATATAGGATCCTACGGCCGTGTTTATTTGCTTAGTTATAATCGAAGAAGGCTATAAGTTCTATTTTATAGCGCTCGGCGATATTCTACACCTCTTCTATAGATGCGTCGTCTAGGAAATATATTGCCTACTCGCCCTCGAGATGCATAGGTAGACGGATAACCGGGGGGTATTCCTTATAGACCGGAAACTTAAAGAGCTATACAACCGCCTTAGCTAGAGAGACGTAACGACCTTGCCTATATATCTCTATCTCGTTGTTTAGTACTATATTGCCGACCTATAAAGTGGTTCTATCTAGCCCTTTATAAATATACTTATAGATATATTTAATCGCCTTAACTACCGCGTAGATCTCGACGTTAATATACGCATTATACTTTAAATATAGGTATAAGCTATATAGCATAATATATCGGTTATTAAGCTAGACTTCCCGGCCGTTTGCGCGGCGGACTATAAACTATCATATGTCCTTACGCTTATAAATAGGGTACCTATCTTCTAAGACGATTGTTTCCGCTGTAAACGGCTTTAGGAATCGCTTTAAGCACTACGGGGGACCGTTTCCTTAGGCCTATATATATATTAATCGCGGGTTATTATTCCCGTAGGGACTATAGGTTAATTAGGACGTGATAATCTTACGTAAGGTGCCTATAGGGTCTTCTTCTAGCGTAGGAATCTCTGCCCGAATGACTTTATCGATGTTTGCTAGTATTTATAAAGTCTAACCGTTACCGCCGTAAGGAAGAGAAGGATATGCCTATAAGGGAGGCCCTGTTTTTAGTACTCGATAATCTAGACAATACTAGCAAAGGTGCTAAATAGACTATTTCGTAACTCTACGTTTATAGCCTAGCATTTGCTATTAAACACACTCCTAATAATATTAAGGCGGTCCGATATAGTCTAGCCAGCCTAAAGCTCCCTCTTAATCTCGACCTAGTTTAGATTTACCGTAACTATAATAAAAAAAGTTAGAGGTCTAAGTGCCTATATAATCGCTATAGAATCCTAGTAGTATTAGGCGATAACACGGTCCCCTCTAATATATATCGCGGGTAGTATAACCCGTTAGCCTATATCTACGGCGTCTCCGTCCTCGATAGAAAGCTAGTCCTAAATGCCGTTATATAGGTCCGCTCGGAGGTTAGCTTAATAGTTCGCTAGCTAGTTAAGCTTAATTTAGTCTCTAGCGGCCTAAAGGTCGATTAGAAATTGTTAAAAAAGGCGACTAAAAGTAAATAAGACTATAAACTACTCGCGGCGAGGGTAAAGGATATACCGGCAATAAGCCCGCTACCCTAGACGACTATTAGTACGGCCTTAGTCGCGTAAGTCCTATAACTATAAACCTTAGTAAAAACTAGGATCTCTATAAGGTAGGAGCAATAGGTAGGCGAGTAAGAGATACGATATATAGTAAGGGTATACCGTATAGAATACCCGTTTATAACTATTTTAGTCCCGCTTTACTAGCACGACGTCGCGGAAACCGGGTTTAGCGTATTCGTCCGGAATAAGGACTATAACCTCGTCTACGGTAGGTAAATTCTCGCGGCGCCTATCTACACCGCTTTCTTAGATTAAACGTAGCTGCGGGCTAAGCACTACCCTTATAGCTCCCTCGCTAGCCTAGAAACGCTTACGGGCGGTAAGGTAGATAGAGATAAACGGATTTATCTTATAGAGGTATTCCGTAAACTCTATTAAGAACCGGTTATCTAAGTCTTAGTTAGAGATCGACTTAATTTTAGATGCATAAGTAGGGTTATAGAAATAAAGCTATGCGTACTAAAGGCCGTAACTAAGAGCGGCCTTAAACGGCCTAGTCGTATAATAAAGTATGCCGTAGATCTAAAAGTCTATTAGGCCCTTAGCAGTAACGCTACGGGTTATTAGTATAGTCTTAATAGACGTAAAGGCAAATATATTGTTATAACGGCGGAGATTCTTCCGGAAAGCAGATCCCCGCGGATAGATTAAGAAGAGGAGGTCTTATAAGAAGTACGGGATATCCTTAAATAGTAGGAGATCGACGTCCCCTTAGTTACAATAGCTCCTAAACTTAGGGTTCGTAAGTATAGAAGACTAACGAATTAGTATATACGTAGTGTTATTATATAATAGGCGATAAGACTTATAGATAGGCGCTTAGCTGCCTAATAAAACGCGCCGTAGAACGTATATACTATATTACGGGGCTTAAGATCGGCATATAGGACTAATATTAGAGAATCTAGTGGCAACTAAGCTAGAAAGGAGGGTGGTAGAACGGGTAGGAGTAGGAGCTAGAGTGCACCGGCAGGCTGCTGTGCTACTACACGGCGTCGGCGAGGCTATAGTATAGCGCGAGGCTAAGGAGCCTAACGCGACTAAGTAACGCGTGCGTTACCTAAGATTTCCTATAGTAGCTGCCTCCGGCGCGTAGTTATATAACGGATATAGGTAGAATACGGAGCGCTATTGCGTCTTACACAAAAGCTTATAATAAGTAGATACTCGCGATAATAAGAGCAATAATAACTTAGCGAGGAGTAGTTAGGCATTACGGCGGTAAATACGACGGTAAAAGGTGCGATAGCTATAAAAAAGGTAGTATAGTGACTTAATGTAGTAAATACGGCAATAGACGGGTATATACGGCTTGCGTCGTATGTATATAGAGCCTGTAAAAAAGGGGGTTCGTAGCCGTAGCTAATTAAAATCGCGGGCTAGCACTAATAGGAACTATCCCGGTTATATTAGCAATCGTAAAGAAACAGGCCGTAAGACTAAATAGAATGTTTACGTATACATCCCGTCCTACCACTTTACTATACGGATATAAGTACCGCGCTAATCCCCCTACCCGCTAAATAAAAACATGTAAAAATACCTAAAAGCGGGCCCCGGGGCGTTAAAGGCAGAGTGTTACAATAGGCTGTAAGGCTAACGGGACCGCGGGAATTTATTAGTAACCGTCGAGCAGATCCACCGTTGCTTACGTACATAGTAGACGCGCTCCTTTATTAACGTAGCTCTTCCTCCGTAAGGGAGACGAGCATAGGATTAATTCGGAAGCCTAAGGAGTCTCTTATAGGTAAAACCAGCGGATGTCCTTATACTTAGCACAGATGATCCTCTCTAGGTGTACGCAATAGAACCCGCAAAGGGGTAAAGATGCGTGGAAATAGCGCTTACAGAGGAGCAAAGATTCTGCTATACTTTCGAAGATTAAGACCTGCCTCTTCTAGCCTTGCTGTTCTGTGATTGAATCTGTTTAATCACTAATTAGTGTTGGTAGGGATCAGACGTAAGATATCTCATTAGGTCTTCTGGTTGGTATTTAAGTGTGTTGTGTTCTGCTTAGCTAGAAAGGGGGGGGGGAAGGGGCCCCCTTTATAGGTCCTTTAAAGAGCCTAACCCGGGCCTGCCGGGCTCCTAACAGAGCCCTGTTAGGAGCACGTGACCTAGCCGCTAACGCTATTATCCGAGTTATAATAAGGCTGCTGCCGGGGTTATAACGGGGCTAATAACGCTGCGGTCGTTAGGGTTATTAGGGGTCATGACTTATGACCCTTTTCCTTATAGTGTTTATCCTATATTCCCACATTTCCATAGCGATCTTACGGGCGGAAACGGCTTAAAGCTTAGAAAGCCTACTCTTAAGCTTTTATTACGCAATAGTTCGTCGATAATATATATTATACGCTAAGGGATTAATTAATTGCCCGTAATTATGCTAACTATTATAAGTAACGCGGAAGGTCTACTTTTAGTTTAAGCGCTTAGTTGCTAAGGCATAAATCGTAATAGGGTAGTTAAGCTTTACGGAGGATGTTTTATAGAGCCTAGCGCTTTTCGAGGCTCGTTTAGGCCTACGATCGTAAATAAAGGTAACGTTAGTAAGAATTAGCTATCCGTCGACCTTACGCTTATTAGCGCTATTTATTGCAATTGTGGCACGGACTACCCTTGCTATTAGTTAGCCTCGCCGTGCAGAGTTTTAGCCCTCTACACGCCGCATAGCTTTTTAGCTCTTTCTAAATCTATTAGAGCTTTCTCAATAGGTTATAGCCCTCGCGCACGCTTTTTCTAGCGCACGCATTTTTTAATTATCGTAAGGATTGATTCTACGATAGCTCTAATTATTGTTTTCCTAGGTATCCGAAAAAACGGCACATTTACCGGTCGGGACCTTTTTTATAGCTTTCTATCACCTATTATAAAATAGAGGCGTTTTTGCGTAACATACCTCGCATTACGCTAAGAACGCTAAGATGGCATTAGCAGCCCTACGCCGGATCTAAGACGCTAGACTTAATAAGCTTCGAGGATAGGAAAATTATAGCTTATAGTTTATTAAGCTGTCTATCGCCTTAGGTATCGAGCACTTAGAAGGGCATATTAATAGAAAGATTAAGCCCGTAGAGGAGGACTCTCCCGGCTTTAAGAAATAGGATTAAAACGATAGAGTGATAAAGCACTGCATTATTGCGAGTCTTTCCCCCGAACTACGGGACTAGATCTAAAAGGAAGGTTAGGACCTAGAGATAACAGCTTTTAAGACTATAAAGTGGATTAAGATAACCTCTATAGAGGTGCCTAAGGTGATATTCTACTCTACATTCGTAGAGCTTACTACTATCGACGCGAGAAAGTTCGCAGACACGGCCTAATACTTAAAGAAGCTTTATTTCCGCTAGGACTAGCTTATCGCGGTCTCGAAGGACCTAGACGAAAGAATCTTCGTTATCTTTGCCCTTAAGGGACTAAAGGCATATCGACCGGACTAGTTTAATAACTAGAGTTACGATTAATAGAGAGGCAAAGAGATCTCTAAAGACGAGATTTATAAGTAGCTCGCCGGGAGAGCTCGAGCCAAGCAGTTAAATTCTCTTGCTAATACCGCGTTTAAAAACACTCGACGCAATAACAGCGGGAATAATAACGCTAATAGCAGTACCGGTAGCAATAATAACACCGGCAACAATAATAATTCTAGCGGCAATAATAATAATTCTAGCGGCAATAATAATAGTTCTAGTAGGAATAATAATAACTAAGGAGGTAGCTATATAAGGAGGAAGAGGAACCTTATAGACGCTCCGATTAAGATTAAATATAGCTGCTTTATTAAGCCGGGCTAGTTATTCTACGAAGAGGATAAATGCTATCGTAAACACCCTAAGAAAGCCCTAAGATAGTAGGTTGATAAGACTAAGGACTAGAACGGCAATGCTAGGAATCCCGACATTATTATAGCCGGCGGAGAGTTTAACGGTTGCTTACTAAACTGCGCAACGATTAAGGACCCCGTCGAAGTCATCGCCGAGGCGGGTTTACTAAGCGGCACCGCGATTAATAAGCCTATCCGCGACGAGGTTATCGCCGATTCGGGCTACGCTAACCATTGTTTTAACAACTTAAAGTGGTTTTTAGACGTAACCTCTCTTAGACCTTTTTCTATAACATCCTCTAATAGCTCCCCTTTGTAGGTTAAAGCCGTAGGAACGGTTAAAGTAGTTATAGAAGGCGTTATATTAAAGCTATCTAAGGTAAATTATTCCCTATCGGCACTAGCTAATCTTATTAGCTCTTAGTATTTGCGAGAGAAGGGCATTAAGTTAGACGACGTTATTAAGTGCCTTATGCATATGCCTACTGCGTCGAAGATCTACCGTATTAAATAGAAACTAGGTGTTGCGATAATTCTTAACGTAGAACCTAAGGGCAATTGCACCGACCTTAACCTAATGTCTTTGCCACGAGGCGATAAAGGGAAGCTATCGTATAAAACGATATACCGTCGACTTAGCCACGCCGGATAAGAAAGAGTCCTTAAGGCTTATAAAAAGGCCGATATTAAGATCAATAAGGAAAAGGCTAAGACCTTCTACTACGAACTATGCCATCTTGCTAAGGCAGATAGGATAATATGCCGGAACCCGAGCGTTATCGCTACCGGCTTCCTTTCCTATATATATTAGGATTTCTTTAGCTATAAGCTAGTCGGATATAGCGGGATTAATTACTGCCTATATAGCATTAATGTCTTTACTAGCTTTTATTAAAGCATCTTCTTACCTTTAAGGGATAGGGCCTTCGATATGCTTAAGGGTTAGAAGGCGTAGGTTAAGAACTACGCCGGCGATGCCCTAGTCTAAGTAATAGCGTTTAACAACGCTAGGGAATTTTACCCTAAGAAGATAAAGAAATAGTCGTAAGGGGATTACTTTATACTGCGCTATAGCGCACTATATATATCTAAACAGAACGGTAAGGCCGAGAGAGCTAGCCGCACCCTTATAGAGTCTACACGCACGATATGCCTTAACGTTAGCCTCCTAGACTTCCTTTAGCCGCTCTATATCGAGATAGCTACCTATATTAATAACCTCCTTCCGATATAAGGCAATTCCTTAAGGGAGGCTCCTATAGAACTACTAATACGGGAAATTAAGATCCCGTATAAGTACACCCTTAAACACGTTAGGACCTAGGGTTACACGGCGTACGTAACGAAGCTATAAGAGGCTATCGTAAAGTCTCGGAAGATAGACCCGAAGGCTTAGAAGGGGAAGCTCGTAGGACTTAAGGGTCTTTATAAGCACCTCTCTAAAGTATAGTTGCCCGAAATAAAGACTATTATTATAGCTAGAGACGTTCGTTTCTATAAGGCCACTAGGAATACTCCTCCGCTAGGCATAGACGACTATAACATCGCGATCTTTAACGAAGACGATAACGGCGACGGGTTTATAAGCGTATAGGATGTAATGCCTCAACCGAGCCGTTATAAGGATTATCGCGATCCCGATCTAGACCGCTATTAGGAAGGTTATAACGACGTTCCTCGCACGCCTAAATAAGAACGGCGTATGCACTTTAATAGTAAACAACGGGATAAGGCTAAAAGGCAGATATTGCCGACGCCGCGGTCTAGTCTAGGCCTATAGCATCCTTAAGTCACTAAGCTAGGGGATAATAACGCCGATATCCTTATATTAGAGGCTCTAGCTCTAGGACTAGAGATCCTTCCTAAAGCGTTCCCTAAAACACTAAGACAGGAGCAATAATTAGTCCCTTATACGCTAGTTTAAAGTAGGAAGAGAATAATAGACCCTCCGAAGGCGCTAAAGGCTTTTAAAATAGTCCGGCTTAATAATAGTCCTATCCGTCGCTAAATAAAGCAAGCGGCCGCCGTAAGGGGCGAGATACTACATCGCGGGTTAACTAAGCTAAGCACCGAACTTATTATTAATCGCGACGACCGCGTAGACCTTTTTCGGCCGAATGCGGGTGTATTGCTTACTCTTTTAGCCATTTATCGTAAGTAGGATTAATTTAACAATCCCGGCCCTTAAATAGTGTTGTCTGTGTTTAGTGCAGTAATTCTCGTAGCTTTAGGCGCACCGACTACTTAGAGACAGGCTGCTAAGCGGGACGACTACGAAACTAGGTGGCTTCCGGCAATAAAGAGGGAGATAGCCACGCTATACGCAAAGAACGTATAGAGCCTCGTCCGACGACTACTAGGCGTATAGGTCTTTAATAGCAAATAGATCTTCCTAGAGAAGCTACGCGCGGACTAAGATCCTTTAGCTAAGGCTAGATAGGTCGTGCGCGGGGATTAGGATAACGAAGATAGGCCGATAGAAGAGCTTTACGCAGCGGTCGTACACTAGGCCTTATTAAAGCTTTTCGTAACGATCGTAGCTACTTAAAATCTTAAGTAGGAATAGTTTAACGTCGTATACGCCTACGGCCACGCCGAAGCATAGGAAGAAGTATTCGTAATACAGCCGTCGGGACTCGATAACGGCTCTAGGTGTATTTATCGTCTAAATAAAGCCCTTTACAGGCATCCTAGCTCTACTAAATAGTAGTATAATTAGGTTAGAATAGACCTTAAGGCATATAGATACGAGAGGCTAGAGACGGACCGATGTCTACTTCGATATTTAAACGGCACTCTTATTATTGTTTATATTAATGACTTTATTATAGCCGCGCTAATATAACGGCTTATTTAGGCCGCTAGGGATATGCTCGACTAACTCTACGAGATTAAGGCATTAGGGGAACCTAAGGAATTCCTCGGGATCTAGCTCGAGAGGAATAGAGATACCCGAACAATCCGTATAACCTAGATAAAGTACGCGACTAAGATTATTAATAAGTTCGGTAAGGGCATCGTCGGCAGTGTTTTTACGCTATAGCCGCCGAAATGCGAGATCCTATACGACTAAAAGGCTTAGGAGCTAGTTATAACTTTAAAAGCATAGCTTTAACGCACCGGCAGCATTAATTACCTTTCGATAGGCATAAGGCCCGATATTACATTTACTGCGAATAAGCTGTCGGAGGTAAATAGCAATCTAACGGAGACGCACGGGGCGATTTTAAAGCATTTGCTTCGATATATTCGGGGTTCTTTAAAGCAAGGCGTTATTCTTAGGGGCAAATACCCTATAACTAACCTTAAGCTGCGGGTGTATTTAGATATATCCTTCGCCTACGATAAGAGCATACGATGCTCTACGGCCGGATATATAGTATTCCTTAGAGACGGACCTATCTTCTAAAAGTTAAAGCGTTAAACTATTATAGCTATATCGTTAATAGAGGTAGAGTTTATAAACCTTACACTAGCTAGGATAGCTTCGATATAGATCTATTAACTTCTCGACGAGATAGGATATAAGCAACCGATCCCTTCCGTAATGTATACGGATAGCTAGAATACGAGGCTCGCGGTTCTAAATAAGAATAACCCGGCGCGTACGCGTTACATCGATATCCGATACAAATGGATCGTCTATCGCACTAACGAGGGCTTTTTCCAGCTAGTATAACTACGGACCGATGAAATAACTACCGATAGTATAACTAAAGGGCTTTTAAAGGATAAGCATTTGCAGTTTATGCGTTAATTAGGGATGCGCAAGTCCCTCTAAAGGAAGGCAGCATAAGTTAGAGGCAAGGAAGCCTATATAAGCGAGGAAAAGAGCGGATTAAAAGGCGAGGCAATTAGAGGGAAAAAGAGGCTAAGAGCTAAGCTCGGGAGCTCGGCTAAGGGGAGGTGTTGCAATTGTGGCACGGACCACCCTTGCCATTAGTCAGCCTCACCGTGCAGAGTTTTAGCTCTCTGCACGCCGCACAGCTTTTTAGCTCTTTCT
Source organism: Ophiocordyceps sinensis (assembly GCA_012934285.1). Taxonomy (NCBI): domain Eukaryota; kingdom Fungi; phylum Ascomycota; class Sordariomycetes; order Hypocreales; family Ophiocordycipitaceae; genus Ophiocordyceps; species Ophiocordyceps sinensis. The sequence goes on along the minus strand of JAAVMX010000004.1, from coordinate 8,269,347 downwards.
AAATCTATTAGAGCTTTCTTAACACTATTTATCTTTACGATAGCGGCGCTATTCTCTCGGTAGAATATCTATAGGAAGTTATATAGCTTATCGTATATATTAAAGGTTAGTAATAACGGCAGGCGTAGAATTGCCGGGCTATCGTAGGCATTAAGCTCGTAGGCTATTAAGGCCTCTTCGTCTTTGTCTTTAGGAGGCTCTTTTATAGGCTATTAAGAGGGAATTAAGTCTATCGTAAAGGCTGTACTTTACGTACGAATACGCGATATAGAATTAAGGATAGAAAATTAGGCTAGAGACGATTTACGTAGGCCTTTTAATTACTATATACCTATACGGAAAATTTAGTGGCGGGACCTAGGCGCGCGGGGTTCGCGTAGAAAGAGTAGGGATTTCCCGAACTTCCGTGCAAATAGAGATTTATATCCGTGCAAATAGCAATACTCTATATATAATCGGCCCGTTAATAAGTCCGGCCCGGACTACGTAGCCTATATAGTAATAACCTCCTTAATAAACGGCGCCGGCGCTAACGCCGGCGTAGCTCTTCCGCCTCTAGCCTATCTTCTTCGAGATCCCCTTGCTTATATATTTACGCGTGTACGCGATTGTAAGAAGACAGACCAGAGGTACGTTTAGGAAGGTAGGAGCGATGGTTAAAAGTACGAATAATCCTTTATTGCAATACGGTTGCCCTCTCGTAGTAAGACTAAAGCTTGCCCCTCTTCTAAGATATATCGGGGCCTTAGGGATATACCCTTAGGCCTTAAGAGGGGTTGTCGGGAACTAGTTAGCGACTAATGCCCGAATAGCTCTTAAGCTAAAATGCATTATCTTTCGTGTATATATCCCTACCTCCCGACTCTATAGTTGCGCGGGTAGCTATGTTATATATTTACGCGTGTACGCGATCTTCCTTATAACGCTCCTTATAACGCTTCTTATAACGCTTCTTATAACGCTTCTTATAACGCTTCTTATAACGCTTCTTATAACGCTTCTTATAACGCTTCTATCTTATCGACCGCTTGTATTATTAGGGTGGCTTAACTAAATCGCGGTAGCCGCTTTATCTATATAGCTATAAGGCTGCCTATAAAGCTACCGGTGCCTATAAGGCTACTGCCTATTAATTATAGCCTTATTAATCATAGCCTTATTAATCATAGCCTTATTAATTATAGCCTTATTAATTATAGCCTTATTAATCGTAGCCTTATTAATTAAAGCCTTATTTATCTTAACCTTCCTCTTAGTATAAGGGCATAGTATTCTTCGCACGATTTATACGGCTCTCTTAATTGCTATAAACCTACGAATATACTAGATTTTAGTAGCGGGACATAGGCGCGCGGGGTGCGCGCCGAAAAAGTAGGTTTACCGTATAAATAGAGATTTCCTACTATTAGATCCGTGAGTAAAGGGATTACATACAGGATGACGTACGGGATCACGGACGGGAAATTAGGCTAAGAGACCCCTTAAATAAGGTCTCGAGGTAGCCCCTTTTCGGGCATAACAAGCATTATTATTATCATTATTAATATACTGCTTTCAGCGGCATTACAGCCGCTACAACCTATATCTCTTACATCCTTATTTAGTAGGCCGTAGATCGAAGATCTAATAATTAAGAGTCTTAGTCTTCTAGCTAAGCGACTAAGAGAACCTAATATTTAACTATTAGGCCCCCTTTAAACCGCGAGAAAAGCCTAGCTAATTATACTCGGCAAGAGGACTAGATTCCTTTTACATCGAAAGAAAGCCCGCAACACGCGGCACTTTATCGAAATAAAGCCCGCGAGAACTACCTCGCGGCACCTCATTGAATAAAGCCCGCAATACGCGGCACTATATCGAACCAAGCCCGCGAGAACTATCCTCGCGGCACTACATCGAAAGAAAGCCCGCGAGAACTATCCTCGCGGCACTATATCGAAAGAAAGCCCGCGAGAACTATCCTCGCGGCACTATATCGAAGAAAGCCCGTAACACGCGGCATAAATACATCGAAAAAGCCCGTAAGACTCGCGGTACTAATGCATCGAAAGAAAGCCCGTAAGAGACCACCTCGCGGCATTAGAAAGAATAATATCCTACTTTTAGCAAAGGCGAAAAGGGGTGATTCCCTAGCTAAACATACATCCTGCTACTAGTAGAGGCGAGAGGGTAATTCCCTCGTTAGCTAGCTAAACACATATACTACTACTAGTAGAGGCGAGAGGGTAATTCCCTCGTTAGCTAGCTAAACATATATGCTGCTTTTAGCAAAGGCGAGAGGGTAATTCCCTCGTTAGCTAGCTAAGACACATCCTGCTTCTAGTAGAGGCGAGAGGGTAATTCCCTCGTTAGCTAGCTAAAACACATCCTACTACTAGTAGAGGCGAGAGGGTAATTCCCTTATTAGCTAGCTAAGCTAAAAACAAGCCTATATTAAGGAGTAAACCCCTCCGTAGTATTAAATAAGCCTATATTAAGGAGCAAACCCCTCTATAGCATTAAATAAGCCTATATTAAGGAGTTAACCCCTTTATAGCATTAAATAAATAAGACTATATAAGCTATTCGCGGCGAGCGGTAGAGACCCCTCGTCCGCACACTTAGATAAAACACTTAGATAAGACATAAGCTATTAGCTTATAAGCTAATAGCTCGCGGCGGCGGAAGGAGAAGAGAAAGACTCTCTCGTCGTAGTACGTAGTAGTCGTAGCGGTGGGAAGAGAAGAAGACTCTTTCGTCGTCGTAGTAAACACACATTCGCGGCGGTGAGAGGAGAAGAGAAAGTCTTTTATCGCAGCACGCAGCAGTCGCGACGGCGGAAGAAAAGACTCTTTCGTCGTTACGGCAAACACTTATAGCGGCGGGAAGGGAGGAAGACTCTCTTATCGCAGTATATATATCGCAGCGGCGGGAGGAAGACTCTCTTATCGCAGTATACACATCGCGGCGGCGGAAGAAAAGAAAAGAAGACTCTTTCGTCGTTACGGTAAATACTCGCAGCTAATAGCTCGCGGCGGCGGGAAGAGAAGAAGACTCTTTCGTCGTCGCTAGTAAATACATAACGCGGCGGGAGGAAGACTCTCTCGTCGTATTATACATATATTTCGCAGCGGCGGGAGGAAGACTCTCTCGTCTACGCACCTATCTAACGCACGAGCTAATAGCTCTCGACGAGCTAATAGCTTACAGCGGCGGAAAGAAGGAAAAGTCCCTTTCCTTTATCTATTTATACTCTTAAGTAAGTAGCTCTTACAGCGAGCGGTAGAGTCCCTCGTCGTACTTATTTAAGCAAACGGCTCTTAAGCAAGCAGCTCTTACGCCGAGCGGTAGAGTCCCTCGTCGCAGCGAGCGGTAGAGTTCTTTATCGCAGCGAGTAGTAGAGTCCTTCTCCCTTGTGTATACTTACTTACTTAAGCAAATAGCTCTCGCGGCGACGAAAGACTTCCTCGTCCGTATACTTATTTAAGTAAGTAGCTCTTAAGCAAGTAGCTCTTAAGCAAGTAGCTCTTACGGCGAGCGGAAGACTCCCTCGTCGTAGTAAGACGAAAGACTACCTTCGTTACGAATAATATTCGAGCAAATAGCTCTTAAGTAAGCAGCCCTTAAGCAAACGGCTCTCGAGCAAGCAGCTTTTACAACGAGCGGTAGAGTCCCTCGTCGCAGCGAGCGCTTTTACGGCGAGAGGTTATATATAATATTCGAGCAAGTAGCTCTTACGGCGAGCGGTAGAGTCCTTTATCGCAGCGAGCGGTAGAGTCCCTCGTCGTAGCGAGCGGTAGAGTCCCTCGTCGTAGTAAGCGGTAGAGTCCTTCGTTATAGCGAGCGGTAGAGTCCTTTATTACAGTAAGACGAAAAAGACTACCCTCGTTATAAACACTTATTCGAGCAAGCAGCTCTTACGGCGAGCGGTAGAGTCCCTCGTCGTAGTAAGCGGTAGAGTCCCTCTCCCTCGTATATACCTACTTACTTAAGTAAATAGCTCTTACGGTAAACACACTCGCGGCGTCGGAAAACTCCCTCGTTACGCATTACTTAATTAATAACTTAAGTAAGCAGCTCTCGCGGCTTCGTCTGTATTACTTAATTAATAACTCGTGGCGAATAGCTCTCGCGGCGACGGAAGACTCCCTCGTCCGCACCTATTACGGCATTCGTCCGCATTAAGTCGACTTTATCTACGAGCCTCGACTTTATACACGAGCCTCGACTCTATACATAGAGCCCTCGGCAATATAAAGCCCTCGGCTATACACATAGAGCCCTCGGCAATATAAAGCCCTCGGCTATATACATAAGCCCTCGGGAATATAACCCTTAGCTATACACATACGAGCCCTTAGGAATATAACCCTCGGCTATATATAAGCCTCGGCTATACGAAGCCCTCGTCCGCCCGCACACTCTAATAAACTATATACGAACCTTCCGAAGCGATCGATTAATCGACTAATCGACTAATATAAGAGGAATAAGGCGTATTATTGCCGCTAAAGGCGTATACGGCAGCGTAAAGGCATAAAATGCCGAGTTGCAATTGCTATAATAATAGTCGGTCGCAAAGAGGACCTAGAAGAATACGATAATCCGCCCTAATTAATGGATTTATTAGCAAAGACCCCGGATTTAAGCTATTTAAGCTCTTTAGTCTAGCTTCCCTCGCATTGCGATCGAAGCTAAAGGGGTGTATTAGATCCGCGAGTAAAGGGATTACATACAGGATCACGTGTGGGATTACGGACGGGAAATTAGGCTAAGAGACCCCTTAAATAAGGTCTCGAGGCAGCCCCTTTTCGGGCACAATAAGCATTATCATTATTATCATCAATATACTGCTTTTAGCGGCATCACAGCCGCTATAACCTATATCTCTCGCATCCTCATTTAGTGGGCCGCAGATCGAAGATCTGACACCTACCGTACAAATAGCAACACTATACGAGTTATACGAATACGAGTTATGAAGTACCTACCTCGTACTACCCTCGTTCCTCATTTCACAAGAGCTCGCCGTTAGCGTTAGAATCCGGCCTCCTTTAACCCCTCCTTCCACCACAGCCAGCCGGGCATGCGCAATTCCCTCGCACGGCTGGCCTCGGCAGCCACACGGCGAGCCATCGCGCCCGCCGCCTCGGCCCTGCTGCCGCCCACCCCCCTCTACCGGCGGCTGCTGCGCGCCCATCGCAAGCACTTGCCCGCAGACATGCGCGTCCTGGGCGATGAGTACGTCAAGGCCGAGTTCCGGGCACACCGCAAAGTCGACAACCCAGCCCACCTGGTGAGTCGAGCCAACGGGCCTCGTGCGGCTCAACATCTCATTCTGACGTGGGCACGCCTGTCGCCCTGCTTGAAACAGATTTGCTTCCTCGCGGAATGGCAGCTCTATGCTCAAAAGATAGAGGGCGACTCCTGGGTTGGCGAGATGATTGATCAGGGGAAGCTGGCAAAGCTGAGCGGTGAGTTAGCTGTCCGCCCGGCCTCATTCCCCGCCCTAACTGAATCTTGACCGATGCGTCGGGCATAGACGAGCAAGTCCACCAGCTTTACGAACTAATGCAGGCAATCAAGAGTCGCCAGCAAGACGGCGAATCCTATTGACAGGGCTGCGTTAACGGCCCTTGCTTCACGGCATCTTGCTGTCTACTTTCATCAAAGGGAGTCTCTGTTCGAGCTGCCAGACAGACGGATGGTTCATCTTTGGCATGAGCTCGTTGAACATCCATCATTGAGAGCAGCCTAGTCAGTACCTAGCCTCCAGAGCCTCGACAATCCAGTCGGCGCGAATGGCGCTGACCTTTTTGGCGTAATTCTTGTTGGTAAACACGTGCTCGAGAAACATGATTGCCTCCTTCTTCTGACCGTGCAAAACACTGGCCGGGTGAATCGCCACTACGTGTTTTGCCTGAATGGTAACGTAGCTCCCGTCTGGCGCCAACATGGCCGTCTTGGTCGCGAAGCCTCGCATGAAGCACTTCAGGATCACATCGGCCCTCTCCGGGTCCGTGGGCGTAAAAGGCTGTGGGTCTGGTGGCGGAGCCTCTGACATCAGCTTCTCCTTGAGGCACATGCCACGGAGCTGCCTCCGGATATTCAGGGCCTGGCGCATGTTGCGCAGATTAATGCCCCTTTTCTTGCACCATTCCGTCCTGTCCGTGTTCTCGGCCGCATACCGCTGCATGGTCGTCAGGTAGGTAACAATGTCGCCTTCCCGCCGTTGAACTTCTTTCCGAAGCTCCCCTAACTGCTCCTGAGCGTCTTCAGATTGCAGCTGGAGGAAGATGTCGTCGCCCGAGGTAATGCATGAAATGATATCAATGGCATCAACGACGCAGTCGTACTCAGGCTTCGCCGCATTTAGGAGAACCGCGCCGAAGGGGGCGGGAATCGGAAACCTGGCCATCTGCGCCCCCGCGAGCGAGATTGCGCCGTCGTCCGTCAGTGCCCCGAGGAAGTGAAGATGCAGCAGAGCCTTTTCGATCGACTCTGTCCCCGGTGCGTCCATGAGGGGGAAAGCCAGCACGTCCTGGATGCCCCGAGCCTTCATGGTCAGCACGGCCCCGAGGACATCATTCCGCAGGATCTCAGGTAGGTCTGCGTCCTGGAAAGACTGAAAGGTGCTTTCTGTGTACAGCCTGTAGCATTTTCCAGGGCCTTCGCGCCCTGCTCGTCCAGTTCGCTGAAGAGCCGACGACTTGGAGATGACCTTGGTGAGTAGCGACTCCATCCCGAGTCGGGGTCGGTACTGCTTCACCTTGGCTTTGCCGCAATCCACCACGTACCGAACCCCGGGGACCGTCACGGACGTCTCGGCAATGTTTGTGGCCAGCACAATCTTTCGCGTGAAAGATGCCTTGACGGGCAAAAAGGCCTCCCGCTGGCCTTCCATGGAGAGCTGGCCATAAAGCAGACAGACCTTGATTTTTGGCATGTTGGAAGGCAGTGTGGTAGCATATTCCTCAATGAGTTTCTGTACAGATTCGATTTCATCCTGGCCTGTGAGAAAGGCCAGGACGTCTCCAGGAAGGGCTTCTTCAACGTGGATCTTGCAGATTCGTTTGAGCAGGGCATCCTGGATATCGGGTATGGGCCGTGGCTCGTAAACAACATCGACGGGGTACTGACGGCCCTTGATTCGAAGGACCCGCACAGCACTTGCACCGTCGCCGTCGGGGGAATCGCCGCTGAAGAACCTCTCAATGACGCCCACGTCTGCTGTGGCACTCATGATAATGACCTTGAAGGGGACTCCGGCTCGGCCTTGGAGATCTCCTTCCAGAATCTGCTTCAAGAATCCGACCAGGAGGTCGACATCCAGGCTTCGCTCGTGAATCTCGTCGACAACCACCGCGCTGTATTGACGCAGATGAGGGTCCCGCAGGAGCTCCTGCAGAAGTGTACCCTCTGTCAGGAACTTGATCTTGGTTCCGCGAGGGACCTGATGGTCGAACCGGACAGAGTAGCCGACCAGGCCGTCGGATCTTCCATTGCCCAGGGGAGTGCTAGCCTCCCGAGACACCCGATGGGCCAGAGTCGTGGCCGCAACGCGCCTTGGCTGCGTAATGGCTATGACTCCACCGGCATTCACCTCATCCTGTGACCCCGGGCACTTGACCTTTTGACGCCGGCACCATGGCTCTCGACAGAGAAATTGGGGTACCTGGGTACTCTTTCCAGAGCCAGTCTCGCCGACGAGGACGAGGACATCATTTCCTGGGTCTCGCAAGGCAGCCTGGATCTCGGAGCGGTGCTGCCAGATGGGTAGTTGTCTGCGTGCATTGAGCCACGCGTTGCCCTCGACGTCCTGGGCCTGAGCGGGCTGGTCCTCTTTTGTCGCACGACGTTCTGGCCTTGAAGCAGGTTTCCTCTTTTTTGTCGGTGCAGTCACATCAGACTTCTTCTCGCTTTGCTCCGCCTCAGTTGAGACATGCTCGGTAGCTGCGACGGGGGGCTTGGCCTGCCTTGGCGCTGGGTTTAGATAACCCTCGAGCGAAATGGTCTTGCCTCCGATGGTGATGACGTTGGCGGCCTGTTGCATTTTACGCCTCTTGGTCCTGCGCTCATTTTGTCGGGCTGGGGCGTTTGGTGAAGACGAGTCTGCGGTATGTCGACGCATGAAAAATGAGAAATGGCCGTTCTGGAGGCTCACGTCAGGGCATGCAAGGTGTGCTGCGTGAGATCGTGCGATAATGATAATCTAGCTAAAGAGAAGCCCTGAGGATCCCGCTGTGGGCGCATTAGTCAGCGCACCACGCAGGGTTTTCCCTGAAGCCCTCTGCGCCCACAACCTCTAGACAATCCATTAACACATAGAATATAACCTTAACGTAGCTTCCTTGCAACCACGCGACGCGAAGCCACGAGGTCTCTATATAGCTATTCCGAGGACTGAAAGCCTTAAAAATACGTATTTTTAAAGAGTCACCCCCCTTAGCTCTTCAGAAATCGGATTCTGTCAGATCGTGGACCTACGGCCCACCAAATGAGGATGCGAGAGATGTGGGTTGTAGCGGCTGTCAGGCCGCTGCAGCGGCTATGATGCCGCTGAAAGCAGTATATTAATGTATGTGTTGGTGTGAGGGGTCTAGGGGCTGACCCGGGCTCTGACTATAGGCTCCGACGAGCCTGTTACACATAACCTCCTTAGCTAAGGACGGCAGGTAGGTATTCCGTTGTATTATAACTGCGGTTAGTGCGGGCTAGGAGCCCTATTTAAGAGGCTCCGGTACCTATTGTAACGGGGTAAGCAGAGTGAATGCATAGTTGCCCTCTATATAGGTGTATTAACGATCTATATAGGAGCTAAGTATCCCGCTCTTATACATACGGGTAATACCCCTCTATGCGCTGCTATGCCCTTGCCCGCACGTGATAATACGGGTTAAGCCGTAGGCCTAATCTCTTACTATAGTTAAAGACCCTTATATAAGACCCCTACCCGGCCGTCGGAGAGAGGAAAAAAAAAAGCAACGTTATGCTAGGTATAGCTACCGCCCTCTTCTACCCTATATATCTTACAACCGCGTCTTTTCCCTCTTTCCTTCCTTTATAAGCTCGCCGCCGCTGTTAAATATAGTATATACCGCTCCCGTCGATAAGGATCCGTAGCTAAAGCTAACGTAAGAAGTCGTCCTTACTTAATATCTCGCTCGTCTTTAAGGTCGATGCGGATGCCTTTATTAACGCCGCCCTCTATTCGCCTACGTTACTACCTTTAAAAGACGCTACGCGACCTATACTATTACCCGCGCCTTCTGCTACCCGCTTAATAATAATAAACGATAATAAGGCATATAAGGCCCTTAGATTTTAAGCAATTAACGCGCCTCCCGCTAGTATAACCTTAAAGCCCGTTCCTATCGCCGCCCTTATCGCTAAGGATATCGACGAAGATAACGATAAAAAGGAAAGGCCGCCTTTAGTGCGTTTAACCGTTTTATCCCGCTATTGCTAAAGCTAACCGTTATAGTATAAGCGGAGTATTACTTACGGCGCGAGCGGTTAATCGCTTTACGTTCGGTACGCTACGTAAGGCTTAGCGTACGTAGACTAAATAGCGCGCTTTACCGGAAGCTGCTTTAATTATACGCGAGCCGGGCGTATATACGAGGCTACTTTAGCCGTCCTATCGGCGGTCGCCGCTTAAAAGGCGGCGCCCGTCGGCAAAGATATAGTTTAGGCTAAATAAATAGAGCATTTGTTAGTAGGGCTCTCTACGGTGAGCAGCCGGAAGCGAACCTATCGCACGTGTGATGGTATGCGGTTGGGTTCTTATTGTCTTGTCTAGCTAGGAAGGAAGAGGGGAAAGGGGGCCCCTTTATAGGTGGTGACGTGGCCTCGGGTCACGTAGGTCACGTGCCCTTAACAACGTCGTACGTATCCTTTATCCCTTGTTCCCACACTGGCAGTCTTTACAAGATCGTAGAAACAGCAGCCCAAAACGAACGTAGCAACAAGGGGCAACAAAGGGCTAAACAGGGATCCATGGCCCGGTCAAACGGGCCTCTTTGTCATCGTGGATCCGGTTTTTCAACCTTGCAACAGCCTTGCAACAGCCGTATAACGTACGGGAAAAAGAGTGTGAAAACTGCATATTAGGTCACGATGCCTGATGAATACAATTCGTGAATACAAATCGCAAAAGGGGAAAAGAAAGGGGAAAAGATCGTCGGCAGGAAGCGTCAAGCTTCGGGGCGAAGCAGAGGGGCGAAGCAGAGGGGCGAAGCAGAGCAAGAGACAGAGTCATCTTCGGGCCGGGAAAAAGAGCGTGAAATAGAGCGTGTGTTCGGGCGGGCGAAACAGGGCTTGTTTCGGTGCTTGTTTCGGGGCACCAAAAGGGGAAGTAAAAAGAGGGAATAGGGCGCCGAAAAGGGGAAGAACAGGGCGCCGAAAAAGGGGAAAAACAAAGCAGGGAATACACTCGCAGTGTTTAAATAAGGAAAGTCATCAAACAAAGAACAAAAACAGGGGCACAAAGAACAAGGGTCGCAAAGAACGTCATCTCGGCCACCAGGGAGTGTCCGACAGGGTCAGCTGGCCGAGTTCATTAGTCCCATCGTTCTCGTCATCCTCTTCGGCGAGGATGTAGCCTTATTGTCGTCCGTAGCCTCGTCCGTATCCTTGGCTAGGGCCGGGTCTCGAACGTATAGAACCTCGTATGTATCCCCTAGAACGACCTCTTGCACGGCCGTATTGGTTGAAAGACTGGTCGGGGCGGCGTGCAAGGTGCGTTTCGAGAGAGGATCGCAGGTCCGAAAACAGCTCTTTAATGCGTACGGCCGGGCGGAAAAGGGCGGGCTCGAGTTCCGGAACGCCACGGCAGGCCCGGACGAGAGTCATTCGCAAGGGGACGTTAGTCTCCGGGTCCTAGTCTGCGAAAGAACCACTAAGGGCGCGTTAAATAAGCTATAGCCTGTTAAATAGCATCTCGAGGACTTTAGGAAAGGGCTTTTCCGGGTGTTAGGCTTAGAGCCTTAGGAACGTCGTCGTAGTCTACGCCGTAAAGTACTATTCGTGATTAATACCGGTGTCGAAATAGCGTTTAAGGGCATCGTATACGGTCCGGAACAACGCATCCTAATTAACGTGCCGGATATAGTAGTCCTCGGCACGGCCGGCGAGGATTTAACTAACTAGTCCGTAGAACTAACCGGGGGCGACGCGTAGGCTATAGCAGGTCTATATAAAGAGCCGGACCTTATCGTCTAGGATGTCGTACGGGTCCCCTATGTAGCTATAGTCCTTTTTCCACGCCTTAGCGAATTGCAGCACGAGGTTAGTGTCCGTAGGGACGTTCGGGACCTCGGGCGGCGGCATTGTCATATATGCCTTAAGGGGGAATTCGGCAGGGACAGTAGGGGCGGGAGCGACGGCAGGGACGCGGGGAACGGCGGCAGGGACAGCGGCAGGAATAGCGGCAGGAAGGAACGGTTGTATGGCAGGCTGGTATTAGGCAGCAGGCGGGACGGCGAATTCGGGGTGCTAGAACCGTACAGCTAGGGCAGGGTGCCGGAACTAGTGGCTTATCGGATAGACCGTCTGTTGCGGAGCCTAGGGAGCCTAGGGAATAGTCTAAGGAACCTAAGGAACAACGTTAGGGACTTAGCCGGGGATAAAGTGGTCGGGAGACGGGCCGGGACGGACTGGTGGTAGTGGGCTAGGAATAACGGGTGACGGAGCCACGGGCGACGGAGCAATAGGCGACGGAGCAATAGGCGAGGACGGCGGCGGAGCTATTGTTACGGCGGGTGGCGACGATAACAGCAATTTAGCAGCTTCTTAAATGCTATTAGCGGACGAGGCCGGTGCCGTTAATGCGGCGGCAGCAGCTGTAGCGGCTTCGGGCTAAGCTAGCGGGTCTTCGAGGCTTTATAGGGCGACGAATCGCGCTGCGTTTAAGCCGTTCTTTCTATCGACGTAGATGCCGCGCCTATTCAAGAGGTTCTTTAGGACTTTACGGTATTCCTTATTGGCCTTCGTCTACGTTGCCTCGGTCTACCCTTCGAAGTGTTCTTAGAAGTCGTCTAGCATGTCGGGGCCGCGGGCGTATACGTTAGCCTCGCAAACGGCTAAGAATCTCGCCACCGAGGTCGTTACGACGACCTCCCTTTCTTCTTCCTCCGGGACGATATCGGTCTCCTAATAGTCGATGTCGATATGCTTATAGAAGGAGCCGTAGATCGGCACGTCCTTCATTCACTCTTCGAGCAGCGTGCATGCCGCCGGGGCGGCAGAGGCGGCGGGGACCTAGCTCGAGGTTGACATTATATGGCCTTCCGGGTTGTTCTTATTAAAGGAAGCTTAAAGAAGCAAGCGGACTTATTCGTTAGTGCCGGGGTAAAGCAGGTCTATTGCCGGACCGAAAAAGGGCGTGGCCGGGTTCTTATAGGTCCTGCTTTAGGGCGGCAAAGAGCAAAGCAGGTGGCATATACTAGCAGTTCTTCAAACAGTAAAGAACAACCAGTAGGGGCTTGAAGCAGCAAGCGGACTGTATGTGTGATGCCGGGCTTAAGGGAGCAAGCGGACTGTATATAGTGCCGGTTCGGAAGACGGCGGGGTCTTTATCGTACACGAGGGTCTTCGTGATGGTTTTATCGGGAGCAGGCAGCGGGCTTTTGGTTGGTTGTTGCGTGAGGTTCTTCACGCGATGGTCGTGATTAAATGGCTCGTGTGTTAATCTAATGTCCCGTAGTCTCGGGAGTGTTTGTCGGGTTCGCGAGGGGGTCTTCGCGATAGGGTCAGTCGTATTCCTCGATGGCATAAGCTTCTGTAAAGCGGTAATCCTCGAGGGTAGTATAACACCTTTGTTAGCGTTGTTAACGCACTCTTCTTAACGGCACGAGCTTCTGTAAAGCGGTAATCCGTTAAGGGGAGCTAGGGAATTCTCTTTAGCGGCTACCGAAAGCTGTGTTAGTTCTAGTTCGGGAAGATCCTTCGTTCTTAGCACAAACTGCCCTCTCTAAATGTACGGATCAGGATTATATCAATCGGATCCGTCGCACGTTCGAGGGTTAAAGGGTCTGTCTCTTCCACCTAGCTAATCTATGATTAAGCCAACGGTCAACCACTAATTAGTGTTAGTAGGGCTCTCTACGGTAAGCAGCCGGAAGCGAACCTATCGCACGTGTGATAGTATGCGGTTGGGTTCTTATTGTCTTATCTAGCTAGGAAGGAAGAGGGGAAAGGGGGCCCCTTTATAGGTAGTAACGTAGCCTCGGGTCACGTAGGTCACGTGCCCTTAACAACGTCGTACGTATCCTTTATCCCTTATTCCTATAGCATTGCTATTTATATAGTAATAAATTGCTATTTATATAGTAATAAATTGCTATTTATATAGTAATTAATTGCTATTTATATAGTAATTAATTGCTATTTATATAGTAATTAATTGCTATTTATATAGTAAAACCACTTGTTCGGCACGCACCCCGCGCGCCTATGTCCCGCTACTAAAATCTAGTGTAGGTATAGTAGGGTAATAAAAGTTACGATTAGCCCGATGTTTGTATACCTACCCTATACTTCTACGGGAACAATAAAAACTCTACTTAAACTTAGCGCGTTACTTAAAACCTCTATAAATTTTACTAAACCTATATAACATACAAAAGTCAATAAAGACATTTTACTTATAATTTATAACGCTGTAGGTACTTTTAATTTTTAAAGAATAGAATATTTAACAACATTTAGTACTTACTTTCTTATTTTTACTTCTTCTATTAAAATAGAGCTTATTATAATTAATCAATTTACTAATAATTTATTTTAAGGTTTTAAATATGTAATATAGATATACAAAATTCTTCTTTTATTAGGTATTTATATAGAATTATAAATCGATTAAACTATAGAGGGTATTACTTTTAGTACTTATTACTAAGTAAAAGCTAGTTTAAAAACTTTTATTAGTAAAAGAGAGAATTAGTTATAATAAATAGAATAGTCGTATAAATGCTATACGTTAATGTCTTTAATATAACGATAATGAAATATATATATTATGCTAGTGCGAATTAATAAATAATTAGTATAGAAATACGTTAAGTATATATTTTTTGCTAGAAGGAAGGTACTCTTTATATTAATATATAGTGAAATATACGGAGTCTCTACTACTAAAAACTCTATACTATTAATAGAAACAATAGCGTCGGTATATAGGAAACCCCTTTTTCAATATAAAAGCTTTTTCTTTAGATATAAAAGAAACGTTTTAAAAACCTCTAAAAAATACTTAAATCGTAAAAGTAATTAACTATCGTATTTAATATAAAACGTAAAGCCTAATATAGAGAATAAAAAGGATCGTATACTTATTCTATATAATATAAGGTATAATAGAGTATTTTTAGTTTGCCGATAACTAATTACTATAAGTAAATATAAATAAATTAAGTTAAGAGAGAAGTACCTTTCTATTACTCTTACTTATGTCTAATCGTAACTTTTAGAGAGCCACTGTATATAGCAACTAGGAGAGCCGCGCAAATCGTGCGAAGAATAACAACACGCAGTAGGGCACGCAGTAGGGCACGACACATACATTAAGGAGCCGCACACACAGCAGAGGGCACGCAGTAGCGGGCACGCAGCCAGGCACGAAGCATACGTTAAGGAGCCGCGCATATAGCAGAAGGCACGCAGCACACGCAGTAGAGGGCACGCAGTAGGGCACGCAGTAGGGCACGACGCGTACATCAAGGAGCCGCACACACAGCAGAGGGCACGCAGCAGAGGGCACGCAGTAGAGGGCACGCAGCTAGGCACGAAGCATACATCAAGGAGCCGCGCACATAGTAGAGGGCACGCAGCACACGCAGCAGAGGGCACGCAGCAGGGCACGCAGCAGGGCACGCAGCAGGGCACGCAGTAGGGCACGCAGCAGGGCACGCAGCAGGGCACGCAGCAGGGCACGCAGTAGGTCACGCAGCAGGGCACGCAGTAGGGCACGCAGCCGGATTGAATTAAATTGAATTAAGGCTAAGCACGATTTACGCGGCCTTCTTAATTGCTATATACCTCTACGGAAATTTAGTGGCGGGATATAGGCGCGCGGGGTGCGCGCCGAAATTATAGAGATAATCCGGATTTACTATACAAATAGCAATTCTCTACTATATAAATAGCAATACTTAATAAATATATATCGCTACGGCCGCTATATACCGCAACCTATATACCTTAAAACGTGCCGGGCTTTTGCCTAAGTAAGTGCTTATTCTTCTTTCCGCTTTACCTCCTACGGTATTTGTTAACGACTATAGGGATACCGCGACTAACGTACTATCGCCTACCGTCTTTACTAGCCCGTTACCTACCGCTTTTAACGCTACTACCGCTACGCTATCTTAGCTAGTAGCGCTTAAGGGCTATATTAGCGCTTTAAAGAACCCGGATAAAGAGGAGTAGGATAGGGAGGAGTCGGACGGAGATAAAGGGGAGGAGCTAGAGACCTTAGTGCGAAAGCGCGCTCGTCGTTAGCTATAACACAGCTTACTATATAAATAGGAGCTAGTTCCGCCTCGATAGGAGCGCCCGTCTAAGGAAAGACCGTAACTATAGTATTAAAGCGTACCGCTTTATTCTATATAGACCGACGTACTTAATAAGCGCCCCCTTCCGCTAATTGCGGATCGCGGTCGTTATCCGCCGACCTAAAGCGTGCTTTAAAGCGGTCGAAGGCCTTTATATTCTATAATTTAGATAGTAGCTGCTAAACTAGGTCGTAATACCTACGCTATTAGATAAGCACTTTACGTCTCTTATTACGGCTAACCTACTTCTAACGAGCGGTAAAGACCTCGTCGACTATAAACCCCTCTTCGCCCTCGACTAAAATAGTAAGGGGCTAAGGGTCTATAGTAACTTAGCCGGGCATTAGGTCTATAGCTACGCGCTATAGTAAGTCGACGTTAAACGTATTATATACGCCGGTTAAGAGTCCCTTTAGCTTTACTACTTACGGGCTAAGCACCCGCTTAACTATGAACTTTACGTAAAGCTGGTCGAGCTTTTTCTCCGGCCGGGCGGAGTTATAGTTCTAGAGGTCGAGCTATACCTAATCGCCTACCGTAAACCGGTCTATAGGGTCCCGGCGCTTATTAGCGTGCCGCTTTTAGTCTTAAGCAGCTAAGGCTATAGGGGACTAATAGAGGTCGGTAACGTCTTAAAGCTTCCGTACGAATAAGGTCGCCCGGCCCTTTAAGGTAGCGCTTAAATACTTCTCCGCCTTTACGTCTACGGCGATAGGGATAAAGGACGAAGGCTTATACTTATATAAGGCGAAAAAGGGGGATATGCTAATCGAGCTATACGTCCTCTTATTAAGCGCTATCTAGGCTACGGGTAGCTATTTATCCTAGTCCCTTTAGTTACGGTCGATTACCTTTTATAAGTAGGCCTATACCTCTTAGTTTAAGCATTCCGGTCATCCGTTAGTCTAAAGGTAGTACGCTATGCTTAGCAGTTATATAATATATAGCAGCTTATATAAGTGCTACTAAAAGCGGCTTATCTAGTTCGACCCTTTATCGCTTATAATCGACGTCGGCTATTAGTAATACCAGGCGTAGTATATAAGGAAGCGCTCGGCGTATGCCTCTGCCTCTATAGAGGGCATCGGTTTAAGTATAACCCCCTTGCTTAAACGGTCTTTAATTACCTAAAGGTTACGGTTACCGCTCTCTATAAAGGGGAGGTCCGTAATAAAGTCTATCTAGATATATATATAGAAGCGATTAAAGATCGGTAAAGACTTTAATAGCCCTTTCTTTAGCGCCCGCTAAATCTTAGTGCGGCCGTAGATATTATAGTTACGGAGGAAGCGACGAATATAAGATTATATAAAGGGCTAATAAAAGTCTCGCGAGACCGCGGCTATCGTACCCTCGCGGCCGGGGTAGCTAATAACGTCCGCATTATATACTAGCTGCGTTACTCGCCGTTAAAGCTCGTTCCGTTCCTTAAGCTCCGGTAGCGAGTCCTATGCTATAGCCTCCGTCGTTATAGGGGGGCTTAGGACTTAAAGCCGCCCTTAGAACCGAAGGCGGCCCTTTAGGTCGATGTAATAGTCCGCGATTTAGACTTTAAGCCTGAGTTTAGGGTTAAGGGTCTAGGCTCCGGCTTCTATAGAGCGGCGTACGCTCCTATACGTACTATTCTAAGCCGCTAGCCGTCCTCAAGTCGCTAAAGGTCGTTATCTTAGAAGATATAGCGACTAACGCTACTCTAAACTTCTAGCGGCACTACGGCGGTAACCTCCTCGTTTAGAATAGCGGCGTCCTTTATGCCTATAAGGGTAGCGCTAAGGTACGTATAAAGCGCCTTCTTTAGGATTATCTAAATATCCTTAGCCTTATAATTATCGCTAGAAGGCCGGTCTAAATCCCTCCGCGAGAGGGCGTCTAGCATAGCTGCTTCCCTACCGGGCCTATACTTAATCTAGAAGCAGAAGTGCAAAAGGTACTCGGCCTAACGCGCCTACTATTCCGAAAGGTACTACCGGGTTATAAAGTACTTAAGGTTCTTATAGTCTATAAGGATCTCGAAGTTCTTATAGCTATAGAGCTCCGCTTGCTATTGCTTAAAGTAGCTAATAATAGCGAGTATCTCTTTATCGTAGATTGCGTAATTACGCTCGGCTAGGCTTAGCTTACGGGAGTAGAATACTATAGGGTAGCGCTAGCCGTTAACCTCCTAAGATAGCGTGCCTTTAAGTACGTACCCGCTATAGTCTGCTTTAAAAGTCGCGGAATAATTAAAGTCTTACTAAAGCAGCACCGGCGCTTACGAAAAGAGATCCTTTAGAGTCTAAAACGCCTCTACTTATATAAAGCCCTATTCGAACGGGGTGCCCTTCCCTATAAGGTCGACTAGCGGGGTAATAATACGAGAAAACTCCTAAATAAACATCCGGTAGTAGTTAGTAAACCTAAGGAAGCTTCGTACGCCCTTTTATAAAGTCGGCGCTACTTAGTCGCGAATCGCCTAAATCTTTATAAGGTCCGCTTAGATACTAACGCCTACGAGAATAATAAAGCCGAGATACTTACCCTATATAACGCTAAACTCGCACTTATTTAGGTCGAAGTATAAACCGTATAGAGCTAGCCGATTAAGCACTTTCCGTACTTAAGCTATATAGTCCTTATAGCTCCCGCTTAAGTAGATAAGAATATTATCTATATAGGCGGAAGTAAACCTATTAAGGAACTCCCGAAGGATGCTATTAATATAGCGTTAAAAAGTAGCTAAAGCGCCGGTAAGCCTAAATAGCGTTACTATCTACTTAAAAAGGCTATAATAAGTACGGAACGTAGTATTTTATTTATTACCTTCCGCGATTTATACCTTATAGGACGCCTAATAGATATCTAGTTTTATAAACTACTTCGCCTTCGCGATATTGCGGAGTATTTCCCTAATTAGCGGAAGTAGGTACCGATCTAGACGAGTTATCGCGTTTAAGGCTCTATAATCGACGTAAAATCGCAGCCTACTACCCGGCTTCCGCGCGAATAAGACCGGGGCCGCTGCCTCCGACGAGCTAGCTTAAATAAACCCTTTATCTAGCAGGTCGCGTAAGGTCTTCTTTAAGACGAGTAGCTCGTCCCGGGATATACTATATAGCGGCCTAAAGGGCGGAACTATATCGTTGCCGTTAGAATCTTAGCGGAGAGGAACGGCGTGGTTAATGCTAGGCTTATATAGGTTAAGCTTATTCGCCTCGCTTTTCGTAAAGAGCGGAAGAAAGTTATAAAACTACGTCGGGATTATCTAGCGTAGCTTAGACTCCGTCTTAGGCTTTTTAGGCCGTAGCGCCTTCTCGATGTCCGCTAGGTTTATAGCGTAGACCGCTGCCGACGCCGCTTCCGCGCCCTACCGTTTGCGGATTCGTCGAATAATACCGATAAATATAGAGGCTATTACCTTAGCCTATAGCTCCTTTAGGCACTCGCTCCCGTCCTCGTCTTCGTTAGTCTAGTGCCGCACCTACCGTTGCGAAGGCCTATCCTAAAGCTTTCCTTTTTACAGCATAAAGAAGGATTCTATATGCTTAAGCTAAGGCTTACTTAGAATTAAGGGGAACTCGAGTTAGGGAATTATATATACAACGAGTAGCTAGGTATAACCGTCGACCTTTATAGCTACTTAAGCGATGCCTTTAATCTCTATACCTTCTATTATGCTAAAGGCTCCCTTTACCTACCTTAGGCGTATCCGTTTTATTAGCAAACGTAAGTCGTATATAAATGTCTTATTAATTACGGCGTAGCACTAATACCCTTTATCTATAAGAGCGGAGAGAAGGTTTATTTAATTAACGATAATTAGTATTAAAGTCAGCTTATCTTTAATATAGTCCGTTAACTCTTTCTTAGCTAGCGCTAGCGTGTTATGCTCTAAGGCCTGTCTACGCTCTAAAGCTATATATTTCCCTCCGCTACGGGCGGAGCGGGAACCTCTTCGTTATCCTTAGACTTAAGCGCCGGCATGCGAGTAGCCTATACGTATATTAGCCGTCGAGCCGGCTTATATAGGCAGGTAGTTATTAAGTGGCCGAGCACCTTATAGCGTAAGTAGAGCCTATCGTCGCGCCGCTTTTAAAGCTCTACTTCTATCGCCTACTAAGCTCGCCTATTAGACGAGGTAGGCGTATAAGCTCTAGGCAGCGACTTCGGCTTCTCCTTCCTACCGCGTGCTAGGCGTATAGCTATTATAATAACGTCGCCGTCCTAGTCTACGGTCGTTGTATTAAGAGCGGACTTCGGCGGCGGGAGGGGGGCTATAGTCCCGCCCGCGCTTATGCCGCCGGTGCGCTTTCGGAGCTTTTAAAAACGCGAAGTCTGCTTGTAGTTCTATACGACCTTCGTTAGGCGGCTAACGTACCCCTAAAAGTCGACGGGCATCTTAATAAGGATAAGCAGCTCCCGTAAGGCCGGGGAGATAGAATTCCGCAACTATATAAGCTTAGCGCTATCCTTCTAAACGGTATTACCTATAGCGTAAGTAATAGTCTCCTTAAAGTTAAGGAGAAACTCCTTAAACGCCTATCTATCCTTCTAGCTAAAGGTCTATAGCCTATCCTACGCCCTCTCTTATTCCTATAAATTCCTAAACGCGTGTATAAAGTAGGTAAAGAAGGCCTTAGGGTCGCGCCTACGACTAAGGCCGCCGCTTTTCTAAAACCCGGAAACTATCACAGTGTTAGGTTATATTATATATCATCCTACGTAACCTCTACATCGTATATATAGACATTTAGATCTAGTCTATAGCTATATCCCTTCGTGGATTAATAATAATTATATACCCCCCTTAAGCTCGTTCTCTTATAGTTTAATCTACTATTTTATCCTATTGCCTTTAATTAATAATCTCGCTATCTTACCCTTTTCTTTTTTAACCTTCCTTCTTCGCGACGTAAGTCCGCCTCCTCGCCGGACCCCCTTTAACTAAGTTTTCCTCGATTATTAGAATTTTCCCGGTATAGATACGCCGTCTCGACGCGAATTACGTAGATTTCCCTCCTTACCCCTTGCCTTATAATCTATAATAACCGACTATATAGAGGCCGATCCTCTATCTATTACCCTAGCCGTTACCCCGCTAGCTCCTACCGACCTAAAGCCCTAGACTAAGTACGTTTCTTATTACCCCCGCCTCGCCGCCCTTCTTTAGGCCTAACGGCCTATGTTCGGCACGTTCGCCTATATTTAGGCTAACGCTACTCCTAACTTCCGCGCCTTTTAGATCGAGGCCCTTACTTACCTTAATAATGCTTACGTTAAGTTAGATATAGGAGTGCTCGTCGCTTAAGAGCACGCAGCCGTTGCTTAAAAGCACGCTGCCGATCTTTAGCGTTAGCTTAACCGCGCTACGTCTTCTCTCCTCGTCTTAACCGAACGCGACGCGGCTCGGGACTAGGCCCTTACCCCCGCCCCCGCCTTTACCCTTACCCGTTCCCGTATCGCCGACCTTAAGAGGTTCGCCGGCGACTCTAGCACTTAAAAGCAACGTTAGGAGGCTTTCTAGACCTAACGCGACGGCCTTGCTATTAAGCTCCGTTAAGACGCCGCTTTATACCTTACGGAGTAGGACTATATTCTCTACGCGGCTAGCCGGCTTACTAGCCGGGCCGCCTTTATTATCGCTAGCGTTCCTTAGGACGTCTTCGATAATAAGTCTTTCGCTAATTAGTAGTATACTACTATTAAAGCCTTTACCGACGACCTTAGCCTAGTCTTTAGTGCTAATTTTACCCGCGCTTAGTCGGAGGCCGACTTTAACGCCTTATCGATAAAGAATATCTCTTAGCTAGACTTCTATTTAAAGTTTACCTAGGTTTAAGCCGACTTATCGTTTAACGGCACCGCTTACGTCGCCTACCTTTATTCGAAGGTCTTTATCGAATTTACTAACGCCGGCGCTCTATAGGTCGAATGCCCGGCCTCTAATAACTTTACGGCCTAGGCTAAGATATATTCCACGCTTTAGGACAACTAGCAGCGTATTAAGGCCCGTTCTTAGCTCTAGCCGCCTTATAACCCCGCTCGCACTAGCCCTACCTCGTCCGCCCCGCCCGCGCCTTCTGCCGGTAACCTAATACAGCTTAATGTATTCCGGGCCCGGCTTACTAACGCTAAAAAGCAACGGCGGTTTAAGAACCGTCTTTGCCTCTATTACGCTTAGCCGGCCACGGCTACCTATACCGCCCGGACCTACCCTAATAAAGGCATCGGTGCTAATCCCGGCGCTAACCCTAGCGCTAGTCCCGGCGCCGGTTCCGGCTCTAGCCGCGGCCGTAGCCGTAGTAGCGGTACGTCTGCCCCGCGCTTGCTTAAACCCCCCCCCCCCCCCCCGCTATTAGGTTCGCGCTATTAAGTAGGGCTTTATCGAGGGCGAGGTAGACGACCTCCCCGCCTCTTCGTTCTCGGGAAATGCGTAGCTCCCTCGCCTTATCGCGCGATAGAGCTCTTAGTGTCTAAGTTTATAGCTTCGTTCGACACTAGGGAGGATCTTTACCTCCCTACGGGAATATAACCGCGTGCTTTGCTTATGCCTTTATCCCTCATGTCTGCCGATGTCGTTATAAGTGCTTTAGTCGACTCCGGCTGCTCCGGATACGCCTTTATACACGCTTAGACCGTGTACCGCCTTGCCCTTCCTATCCGCTAGCTTTAGTTCTTACGCCGGCTTTCTCTCGCCGATAGTAGCGACTATAAGTCTAGCTCCGTTACTTATTGCGCTTTTTCAGTCTCCCGGATTAGCGCTTATACTAAGTCTATCTGCTTCTTTCTTACGAAGCTTAGCTATAAGGTTATTCTTAGCCTCCCTTAGCTACGCCGGCATAACCCTATTATTAGCTAGCGCGGTAACTCCCTTTCCTTTTAGTCCCCCTTTTATCTAGCCTCCTGCCTTTCGGACTACTAGCCTTGCTTTATCCTAGGCCTTTCGGCTACCTTTACACGCCTTACCCGCCCCGTCCTAGCTCCCCCCGCCCTTATTTCGGAGGGAATATAATTAATAAATATAATTCGTTTTCCCCCCGCTCCCTCTATTAAAGACTCTAACGATAAGGGCGAACCCCCTACCGCCCTTTCTATCGGAGATTCGGACGACGAGGGCGGACCCTTTACCGCTATAATCCTTATTCCTACTGCTGCGATCCCTATTCCCGCCTATATAGCCCTAGCCCGTCCTCTAGCCTTTTTCCGTTCCGTCCGCTTTAGCGACGTTCTTAAGTTTATTCCCTTATCCTTTAGTCCCTCCCTCTCTGCGTTTTTCGAGGATGCTCTTAACGCGGGTAAACCCGCTTATCCGGACTCCTCCCGCTAGGTTAACGACGCCGATTCTAACTCTAGCTACGACTCCGACTCCCCGGCCACCCTTTACCCTCGCCGCTATATTTAACCTTTCCGTCCCCGTCCCGTCTATAAGACCGCTAGCTACCGCCGCCCTATATTACGGCTAAGTCGTAAGACTATTAGACCTTAGCCCTTCTGCTTCTCGTCCTTTAACGACTTAGCGTTTAACGTCCGGATGCTTAACGTCGACGCGATAGTAATATTCTGCCGGTAGCCCGGAGTCTAGACCTCTTAGACCTTAATTAAGGCCTTTACCGCCGAGCCTTTACCTACCGAGCCCTTACTACCTATCGACTAAGATATCCCCGAGGACCTTTATTAAGCCGTTTTAACTAGATATATAGATACCGAGGACGTAAAAGCCTGCCTTAACCCCCGCCTTTACGACTTTATTAACGACTACTTCGATAAGATCTACCTTAATAAGATCTCCCCCGACGATATCGCTAAGTTCTTTAAGAAGTAAGAGAAGGTCCTTTATACGCTCGACGAGCTCCGGGCTAAGGTCCTTAAGGAGCTCTACTATATAATCTATATATAGCTTAAGAGCGAGGCCGATAAGCTCGCCCCTTACCGTACCGTTAATACTTAAATTAACCTTAAAGAGGGGATATAACCTCCTTACACCCGCCCTCGCCCTTTTAGCGAAGCTAAAAACCGGATTATCTACGCGTACGTTAACGAGCAGCTTAGGAAGGGCTTTATCCGCCGCTTTACCTCCCCTACTATTGCCCCTATTATACTCGCCTATAAGCCGGGCGGGGGCGTTTATTTTTGCGTTAACTATCGCGGCTTAAATAAAGCTACGATTAAGAACCGTTTCCCCCTGCCTTTTATCTATAATACTCTCGCCTATATCCGGAAGGCGAAGTTTTTTACTAAGATCGACGTTATTATAGCGTTTAATCGCCTTCGTATTACCGAGGGATATAAGTAAAAGACCGCGTTCGCTATATAGTATAGGCTTTTTAAGTATTATATTACCCCCTTTAGCCTTACCGCCGCCTTATCTTACTTCTAGAGTTTCTTTAATACGGCCTTTTATAGCATCCTTAACGAGTTCTGCTTTACCTATCTAAACGACGTCTTAATCTTCTCGGAGATATAGGAGGAGCACTAAGCCTACGTTAACGCGGTTCTTAAGCGCTTTAATGCCGCCGGCCTTTAGCTTAACGTAGATAAGTATAACTTCTGCGTTACTAAGACTAAGTACCTCAGCCTAATTATCTCGGATAAGGGTATTCGCATAGACCTTAATAAGGTTCGTGCGGTCTTAGACTAGCCTGCCCCCTCTTTTGTTAAAGACCTCCGGCGCTTCTTAAGATTCGCTAATTTTTATCGGCGTTTTATTCGCGGCTTTTCTAAGCTTACGAACCCTTTAAACGCCTTTACTAAAAACTCTACTAAAAACTCTGCCCTTTAGATTTAGTCTCCCGCCTGCGCTTACGCCTTCGAAGCCTTTAAGCACGCTTTTACTACCGCCTTAGTCTTCGTATACTTCGACCCCTATCGTAAGACCGTAGTTTAGATAGATGCTTCCGACTAAGCCGCTAAGGGTATACTAATATAGCTCCTCGACGATAGTCGTTACTATCCGGTTGCCTTCTTCTCGTTAAAGCACTCCGCTTAAGAGTATAATTACGAGATTTACGATAAGGAACTCCTCGCGATTATAAAATCTCTCGAGGAGTAGCGCCTTAAGCTCGAGGGCCTACCTAAGTTTAAGATAGCCTTAGACTATAAGAATCTTTAGTATTTTATAACTATAAAGCTCTTTAACTAGCGATAGGCCCGCTAGGCCGAATTCCTTAGTCGTTTTAATTTTAAGATTGTCTTTTAGCCCGGCTCTTAAGCTATTCTCCCCGACGCCCTTAGCCGCCTGCCTAGCTCCCGCCCTCTCTCCCTTACCGACTAAGCTAATAAGAGGATTAACTACCGATATTAAGTTATCCTCCCTAAGTCTAAGGTTAATGCCTCCCTCTACCCTAATACTACTACCGCCCCCGATACCGTTAAGGAGTCCGATTCGTTTATAAATATAATTTATAAATATAATTCCGACTGCCTCGACCTTTACGCCCTCGACGACTTTAAGCCGATCGATAACCTTATCGATCGGGCTTATTCCTCCTCCCCGCTTATCTCCGCTATTCGCGTGGCTTTTTAGTCCCTTTAGCCCCGCTAGCCTTACCCCCTTCGCGCCCCCCTCCGCTCGATCCCTAAGACCGCTCTCTCTAAGGTCCGGGGCCGGTTCTATTTCTAAGGCCGGCTCTTCGTTCCCTTTAACGACGCCTTAATTCTTTAGATCCTCGTCCGCGTTTATACTTCCCCCTTTGCCGGCTACCTTAGATATACGAAGACCGCTAGCCTCTACCGCCGGTCCTATATTTAGCCCGGCATATATAAGTCTATTTTTAGTTTCGTACGGAACTATTATACGTGCCTACGCGCTAAATCCCCTCGTTCTTCCCCCTAAGGCCTGCTCTAGCCCTTAAGTATTCCCTTCGCCCTATAGACCGATATATCCGTCGATTTTACTACCGACCTCCCTATCTGCCGTCGTAATAGCGTCGAGTTTTCTAATATCCTCGTTATCGTCGACCGCTTTACGAAGATACGCTACTACGTCCCGACACCCTCGATAACCGTTAAAGACGTTATTAACGCGTTCGTTTCCCGCGTTTAGTCCCTCTATAGTACCCCGGCCTCTATTATTAGCGACCGTAGCACCTAGTTTATTTCGGCTTTCTAGTAATAGCTTAATCGTCGCTTTAATTACCGTCTTTACCTTAGCTCCGCCTACTACCCTTAGACCGACGGTTAGACCGAGATCGCGAACGCTTAGATAGAAGTTTACCTTTATTATTATACTACCTACCTTTAAGACGATTAGGTCGACCTCCTCCCTTTCGCCGAGTTTACTACTAATAATTAGGTCTCTAAATCTACCGGCCTTTCCCCTTTCTATAGCTTCTACCCGAAGCTTAGCACGAAGCCCTTTAGTCCCCCCCCGCCTAGTATAACCCCCTAGCAGCGGAAGGAATACCTCCGCGGTAACGCGCTCGCTTCCCGCCTCTAGCGTATCTTTAACTTCCTCCGCGATATAATCGAGGATGCTTAGGCCACTTAGGCTCGCCACGCGGACGCCTAGCGGACTCCCGCCCTAGCGTATTAGCCCGGCGATATAGTATTCTTTAGCACCCGCTAGATCCGGACCTTCCGCCCTATAAAGAAGCTCGACTATAAGCGGGAGGGCCTATATAAGGTCCTTAAGGTATATAAGACGGCGTGTCTTCTTCGCCTCCCTAAGGGCAGCCGCCTTTACCCTATTTTTTATTACTCCCTCCTTACTAAGACTTAAGAGCCCCCTTTACCCGGCTAGTCGGAGCTTAACGTCCGGCCCGCCGATAACGGCGTTCTCCTTTCCCCCGGCGACGACGACGGCGATAACGCGCACCTCGAGTAGGAGTTTTCTTCTATCCTTACGCAACGCTAGTACGCCTCCGGGAAGATTAAGTATCGCGTTTAATAGCGTTATAGCCCCCTACGTAAGAGGACTCCTCCTGCCTTAACGGCTGCTAGGACGACCTTAAGGCTTTTTACGCCCTTAACCCGACTAAGCCTAAACCGGCCTTTTACATAGCCTCCCTTATATCTTCCCCTTCGCCTAAGTGATAATAAGTATAATTTATTAATATAATTTACGTTACGACGGCACGCATTAGTTTCTTAGTTTTACCCTTTATTTCTTTCTGTTTCTCTCTCGGTCTATATTAGGCCCGCTTTTAGGGCCGATTAACATAGATTTCCTTTGTTTTTATTAGCCTATTAACCCTTTTAGGCGTTCGAGTCGAACGCCGATTTAAAGGGGATATACTATTATAGTGTTAGGTTATATTATATATCATCCCACGTGACCTCTACATCGTATATATAGACATTTAGATCTAGTCTATAGCTATGTCCCTTCGTGGATTAACAACAATTATATACCCCCCCTAAGCTCGTTCTCTTATAGAAACCCATCGTATTTAAGGCTCCGGTAGCGTATAAAGGAGCGAATACTACGCGGTATCGCGGCAGCCGTTAAGGCCTTACTTCTCGTTAATAGCAAATTTATTCTTTAGGCGGTATAAGAAGAAGTAGAACGACTTAATCTTACCGTCCTATATAGGCTAAGGTAGAGGCTTCCGCTTGCTATAAGCGGCCTTAAGGTCCGTCCGTACGTCTATTAGAGCCGGCCCTTTAAGGGCGCGTTCCGTAGGGCTAGGGGGGGGAGGTATCGTCGAAGCTCCCGTCGAGCTTAGTATACCTTTAAGGACTGCGAGTAAATTCCGTCGCCTATCCGGGTCGGTAGATAAACGATATAGTAGCGCTATTAAGCGCTGCTCCTTCTTAGCCGCCTATAGGCGAGCGGCCTTTACTATCTTATATCGAACGCAGGCCTCCTTAGTAGCCTAAACGCGTTAAGCTTCGTCCCGTAGCTACTACTACTAGACTGCCTCCTATAGCAGCTGCTACTACTCTTCGTAGAGGCGCTAGGCCTTTGCCTACTGCTAGGCATCGTTGCTTTAGTCTATTCCGATATATATTTAATAGATTATACTATAATATGGTAAGTAGAGTAAATGTATAGTTGCCCTCCGTATAGGTGTATTAACGATCTATATAAGAGCTAAGTATCCCGCTCTTATACGTGCGGGTAATACCCCTTTATGCGCTGCTATACCCTTGCCCGCACGTAATAATACGGGTTAGGCCGTAGGCCTAATCTCTTACTATAGTTAAAGACCCTTATACCTATATATACCTCCGTTTGTCCTATAACTAGGTAGCAGCATGCATTTATATGTTTTCCACCTTTCTATCTTACTTCTACTATAAGGGTTATAATGCTATAAGCTATTCTAACTTTAATAGTTATAAGCCCGGTTGTATAAGCTAGGTCTCTTTCTTTTTAAACGCCGATTCGAAGAGTGCATTTATACGCTAAGGAGTAATTCTATCAATAGAGGACTAGATCTTAGAGCCGAAGAGCTAGCTTAAAGGGGAATAAGGCACGCATCCCTTATTAGTATACGAGGTAAAAGAAAGACTAGACTAAGGCTTCTAAAAGGTCGGAATGCGGGCATTATAGAGAGTCTCGTGACTTCCGGCTTAAAAGCTTAGTTAAGACTATGTTCTATATATATTAATTGACTAGCTAAGATTATAGGCGCTTACGGCTTTAGGAAAACCTTATAGTAGGGCGCTAACTAATGCGCCTACCTAATAGAGATCCTTAATACCCCTTTACTTAAATAAGCAGTCCCCTGCTTGCTAAAGCAATTAGTAGAACCTAAATAGGAAATAGTACATCGAAATCGACGATATAGACTAAATAGTAAAGTAATAAAAATACCCTTAATCCGTTATAAAGCGGTAGCGGCCTTAAAGCGCTTACGGTCCTTTTCTAGTATAGTCCTGCTTCTATATTAAAGGCTATATATAGGATAATTATCTCGACTATAAGTAGGAAATAGGGTTATTTTACTATACCTACTAGGGAGGGCATAACCGCCTAAGGACGCTAGGGAGTAAGAATTACCTAGGTAGGCAGCCGTAATAGCCTAAGGACCGTTGTAGTAGGGTTTATGCTTTTAGGTATACTAACGCACTCGTAAGACTTAATCTCCCGGCGCGTATACGCGGATTAACTCTTTGCGTTCTTATAGATACGCACGTATAATAAGAGCCTAAAGGGAAGCTTAGAGGCAGAGGATTACGGCAGTATAGAAAGTGTCTAGGAAGATATGAAGATAAGAGAGAGGAGAGGATATAGAATTGCTTAGTGATAGTCTGTCTAAGTGGACTAAGATCCCTTATATAGCTAATTGCATAGGAATAAAGGTATGTATAACTTAACTAATTATCGGGATAGAAAGCGCTATTAATTCTATGCTAGGTGTATATAGTCTAACCGCGTATAGTATCCTAGTTGTTGCGTGATTTATTACGCGAGTAATAGGAGGTAGTATAGGTAACCCTAGTTGACTAGGGCCCGACTATAGACTATGCGTACATTAGTCCCTATATATACCACACACTTCGGCATTCGGTATCTCGAGCATCCGGGCAGCTAATACAGCTGGGTGACTTATGTTATATACAATAATGCACGGCGGTTCTAATGCATATCTTTATATGCCGGTAGGATAAACCAATCGGGAGATATCTACTCCCTTATACGTATATAGGCGTGTTACAGTGTTAGGTTATATTATATATCATCCTACGTAATCTCTATATCGTATATATAGACTTTTAGACCTAGTCTATAGCTATATCCCTTCGTGGATTAATAACAATTATATACCCCCCCCTAAGCTCGTTTCCTTATAGTTTAATCTACTACTTTATCCTATTGTCCTTAATTAATAATCTTGCTATCTTACCCCTTTTTTTTCTAATCTCCCCTCTTCGCGACGTAAGCCCGCCTCCTCGCCGGACCTTTTTAACTAAGTTTTCCTCTATTATTAGAATTTTCCTAGTGTAGATACGCCGTCTTAACGCGAATTATATAGATTTCCCTCCTTACCTTATCCTATTGCCTTAAAATCTACGATAACCGACTATATAAAGGCCGATCCCCTATCCGCTACCCTAGCCGTTACCCCGCCGGCTCCTACCGACCTAGAGCCTTAGATAGACTACGTTTCCTACTACCCCCGTCTCGCCGCCCTTCTTTAGGCCTAACGGCCTATATTCGGCACGTTCGCTTATATTTAGGCTAACGCTACTTACGACTTCCGCGCCCTTTAGATCGAGGTCTTTACTTACTTTAATAATGCTTACGTTAAGTTAGATATAAGAGTGCTCGTCGCTTAAAAGCACTAGCTGTTGCCTAAGAGCACGCTGCCGATCTTTAGCGC
Source organism: Ophiocordyceps sinensis (assembly GCA_012934285.1). Taxonomy (NCBI): domain Eukaryota; kingdom Fungi; phylum Ascomycota; class Sordariomycetes; order Hypocreales; family Ophiocordycipitaceae; genus Ophiocordyceps; species Ophiocordyceps sinensis. The sequence goes on along the minus strand of JAAVMX010000004.1, from coordinate 8,239,571 downwards.
TAGCTTTACCGCGCTACGTCCTCTCTCTTCGTCTTAACCAAACGTAACGCGACTTAGGACTAGGCCCCCGCTACCGCCCCCGCCTTTACCTTTACCTATTCCTATATAGCCGACCTTAAGAGGTTCGCCGGCGACTCCGGCACTTAAAAGCAACGTTAGGAAGCTTTCCGGATATAGCGTAACGGCCTTACTATTAAGCTCCGTTAAGACGCTGCCTTATACCCTATAGAGTAGGACTATATTCTCTACGCGGCTAGCCGGCTTAACGGCCGGGCCGCCTTTATTATCGCTAGCGTTCCTTAAGACGTCCTTAATAATAAGTCTTTCGCCGATTAGCAGTATACTATTATTAAAGCTCTTACCGACGACCTTAGCTTAGTCTTTAATGCTAATTTTACCTATGCTTAGTCGAAGGCCGACTTTAATGCCCTATAGATAAAGAATATCTCTTAGCTAGACTTCTATTCGAAGTTTACCTAACTTTAAGCCGACTTATCGTTTAACGGCACCGCTTACGTCGCCTACCTATACTTAAAGTTCTCTATCGAACTTACTAACGCTACTGCTTTATAGGTCGAATGCCCGGCCTATAACGACTTTACGGCCTAGGCTAAGATATATTCCACGCTTTAGGATAACTAGCAGTATATTAAGGCCCGTTCTTAACTCTAGCCGCCTCGTAACCCCGCTCGCCTTAGCCCTACCTCGCCCGGATTACTTATATCTCCTATTAGTAACCCGATATAGCTTAATATATTCCGGGCCCGGCTTACTAACGCTAAGAAGCAACGGTAGTTTAAGAACCGCCTTTGCCTCTACTACGCCTAGCCGGCTACCGCTTCCTATACCGCCCGGACCTGCCTTAATAAGGGTATCGGCGCTAACCTTAGCGCTAACCCTAGCGCTAGTCCCGGCGCCGGTTCTAGCTCTAGGCGCGGCCGTAGCTATATCGGTAGTACGTCTGCCCTACGTCTCCTTAAGCCCCCTCCCCCCCGCTACTAGGTTCGCGCTATTAAGCAAGGCTTTATCGAGGGCGAAGTAGACGACCTCCCTGCCTTTTCCCTATCTTTAGGAAACGCGTAGCTCCTTTGCCTTATCGCGCGATAAAGCTCTTAGTATCTAAGTTTATAGCTTCGTTTAATACTAAGGAGGATCTTTACCTCCCTACCGGAATATAACCGCGTGCTTTACTTATGCCTTTATCCCTTATATCCGCTAATATTATTATAAGTGCGTTAGTCGACTCCGGCTATTCTAGGTATACCTTTATATACGCTTAGACTATATACCGCCTTGCCTTTCCTATCCGCTAACTCTTATTCCTACGCCGGCTTTCTCTCGCTAATAGTAGCGACTATAAGTCTAGCTCTATTACCTATTACGCCTTTTTAGTCTCCCGGATTAGCGCTTATACTAAGTCTATCTGCTTTTTTCTTACGAAGCTTAGCTATAAGGTTATTCTTAGCCTCCTTTAGCTACGCTAGCACGACCCTATTATTAGCTAGCGCGGTAACTCCCTTCCCTTTTAGTCCCCCTTTTATTTAGCCTCTTACCTTTCGGACTATTAGCCTTATTTTATCTTAGACCTTTCGGCTACCTTTGCCTGCTTTGCCCGCCCTATCCCGGCTTCCTTTGCCCTTATTTTAGAGGGAATATAATTAATAAATATAATATTCGTTTTCCTATGCCCTCTCCGTCGAAGATTCTAACGATAGGGGCGAGCCCCCTACCGCGCCTTTGCCTGCCTTTACCCTAAGGGGGTTTCCCTTTAGTCCCTTTATTAAAGATTCTAATAATAAGGGCGAACCCTTTACCGCTATAATCCTTATTCCTGCCGCTGCGATCCTTATTCCCGCCTGTAAAGCCCCGGCCCGCCCTCTAGCTTTTATCCGTTCCGTCTGCTTTAGCGACGTTCTTAAGTTTATTCCTTTATCCCTTAACTCTCCCTTTTCTACGTTTTTCGAAGATACTCTTAACGTAGGTAAACCCGCTTATCTAGACTCCTCCCGCTAGGTTAACGACGCTAACTCTAATTCCGGCTATAACTCTAACTCTTTAGCTACCTTTTACCCTCGCCGCTACGTTCGACCTCCTTACCTTTATCCCGTCTATAAGACCGCTAGCTACCGCCGCCCTATATCGCGATTAAGTCGTAAGACTATCGGACTTTAGCCCTTCCGCTTTTTATTATTTAACGACTTAGCGTTTAACGTCTAAATGCTTAACGTTAATACGATAGTAATATTCTACCGGTAGCCTAAAGTCTAGACCTCTTAGACCTTAATTAAGGCCTTTACCGCCGAGCTATTACTTACTAAGCCTTTACTACTTATTAACTAAAATATCCTTAAGGACTTTTATTAAGCCGTTTTAATTAGATATATAAACGCTAAGGATGTAAAAGCCTGCTTTAACCCTTCGCCTTTACGACTTCGTCGACGATTAATTTAATAAGATCTACCTTAATAAGATCTCCTTTAATAATATCGCTAAATTCTTTAAAAAGTAAATGAAAGATTTTTTATATACTTAACGAGCTTTAGGCTAAGGTCTTTAAGGAGCTCTACTATATAATCTATATATAGCTTAAAAGCAAGGCTAATAAGCTCGCCTTTTACTATACCGTCAATACTTAAATTAACCTTAAGGAAGGAATATAACCTCTTTATACCCGCCTTTGCCTTTTTAGCAAAGCCGAGAACTAAATCGTCCGCGCGTACGTTAACGAGCAGCTTAGGAAAGGCTTTATCCGCCGCTTTACCTCCCCCGCTACTACCCTTATTATGCTTGCCTATAAGCCCGGCGGGGGCGTCCGTTTTTATATTAACTATCGCGGCTTAAATAAGGCTACGATTAAGAACCGTTTTCCCTTACCCTTTATCTATAATACTCTCGCCTATATCCGGAAGGCGAAGTTTTTTTACTAAGATAGACGTTATTACGGCGTTTAACCGCCTTCGTATTACCGAAGGATATAAGTAAAAGACTACGTTCGCTATATAGTATAGGCTTTTTAAGTATTAGATTACCCCCTTTAGCCTTACCGCCGCTTTATCTTACTTTTAGAGTTTTATTAATACGGCTTGTTATAGTATCTTTAATAAATTCTGCTTTACTTATCTAAACGACGTCTTAATCTTCTTAAAGACGCGGGAGGAATACTAGGCCTACGTTAATATAGTTCTTAAGCGCCTTAACGCCGCCGGCCTTTAGCTTAACGTAGATACGTATAATTTCTACGTTACTAAGACTAAGTACCTCGGCCTAATTATCTTAGATCTAGGTATTTGTATAGACCTTAAAAAGGTTTATATAGTCTAAGACTAGCCTACCCCCTCTTTTATTAAAGACCTCCGGCGCTTTTTAGGATTCGCTAATATTTATCGGCGTTTTATTCGCGGCTTTTTTAAGCTTATAAACCCTTTAAACGCCTTTACTAAGAACTCTGCCCCTTAGATCTAGTCCCCCGCCTACGCCTACGCCTTCGAAGCCCTTAAGCATACCTTTACTACCGCCTTAGTCTTTATATACTTCGACCTTTATCGTAAGACTATAGTTTAGATAAATGCTTTTAACTAAGCCGTTTAAGGTATACTAATATAGCTCTTCGACGAGAGTCGTTACTATCTAGTTGCTTTCTTTTTGTTAAAACACTCCGCTTAAGAGTATAACTATAAGATTTACGATAAAGAACTCCTCGCGATTATAAAATCTCTCGAGAAGTAGCGCCTTAAAGCTTAAAGGCCTGCTTAAGTTTAAGATAGCCTTAGATTATAAGAATCTTTAGTATTTTATAACTATAAAGCTCTTAAACTAGCAGTAGGCCCGCTAGGCCGAATTCCTTAGTCGTTTTAATTTTAGGATTATTATTTAGCCCGGCTCTTAAGCTATTCTCCCTAACGCCTTTAGCTATTTGCCTAGCTCCCACTTACTCTCCTTTACCGACTAAGCCGACGAGAGGATTAACTACCGATATTAGGTTATCCTCTCTAAGTCTAAGGTTAATGCCTCCCTTTACCCTAATACTACTACCGCCCTTAATACTACCGCCCCCGATACCGTTAAGGAGTCCGATTCGTTTATAAATATAATTTATAAATATAATTCCGACTGCCTTAACCTTTACGCCTTTAATAACTCCGAGCCGATTGATAACCTTATCGACCGGGCTTATTCCTCCTCCCCGCTTATTTCCGCTATTCGTATAGCTCTTTAGTCCCCTTAGCCCCGCTAGCCTTACCCCCTCTAAGCCCCCCTCCGCTCGATCCCTAAGACCGCTCTCTCTAAGGTCTAGGGCCGGTTCTATTTTTAAGGCCGGCTTTTTATTCCTCTTAACGACGCTTTAATTCTTTAGGTCCTCTTCCGCGTTTATATCTCCCCCTTTATTAGCTACCTTAGACATACGAAGACCGCTAGCCTCTACCGCCGGTCCTTTATCTAGCCCGGTATATATAAGTCTATTTCTAGCTTTATGCGGAATTATTATATATGCCTATACGCTAAGTCCTCTTATTCCTCCCCCTAAGGCCTGCTTTAGCCCTTAAGTATTCCCTTCGCCCTATAGACCGATATATCTATCGACTTTATTACCGACCTCCTTATCTACCGCCGTAACGGCGTTAAGTTTTCTAATATCCTTGTTATCGTCGACCGCCTTACGAAAATACGCTACTATATCCTAATACCTTTAATAACCGTTAAAGATATTATTAACGTATTTATTTCCCGCGGTTAGTCCTTTTATAGTACGCCGGCCTTTATCGTTAGCGATTATACCATTTAGTTTATCTTAGCGTTTTAGTAATAGCTTAGTTATCGCATTAGTTACCGCTTTTACCTTAGCTCCGCCTATTACCCTTAGACCGACGGTTAGACTAAGATCGTAAACGCTTAGATAGAGGTTTACCTCCGTTATTATACTACCTACCTTTAAGACGATTAAGTCGACCTCCTTCCTTTCGCTAAGTTTACTATTAATAATTAAGTCTTTAAATCTACCGGCCTTTCCCTTTTCTTCGCTAACTATAGCTTTTACCTAAACCTTAGCACTAAGCCCTTTAGTCCCCCTTTACCTAGTATAACGCCCTAATAGCGGAAGAAATACCTCCGCGGTAACGTACTCGCTTCCCGCCTTTAGCGTATCTCTAACTTCCTCCGCGATGCGATTAAGGATGCTTAGGCTACTTAAGCTCGCTATACGGACGTCCGGCGGACTCCTGCCTTAGCGTATTAGCCCGGCGATATAGTATTTTTTAACACTCGCTAGATTTAGACCCTCCGCCCTATAAAAAAGCTCGACTATAAATAAGAGGGCTTATATAAAGTCCTAAAGGTATATAAGATAGCGTATCTTCTTCGCCTTCTTAAGGGCAGCCGCTTTTACCTTATTTTCTATTACTCCCTCCTTACTAAGACCTAAGAGCCTCCTTTACTTAGCTAGTTAAAGCTTAACGTCCGGCCCGCTAATAACGGCGTTTTCCTTTCCCCCGGCGACGACGATAGCGATAACTTATACCTTAAGTAAGAGTTCTCTTTTATCCTCCCGTAACGCTAATACGCCTCCGGGAAGATTAAGTATTACGTTTAATAGCGTTATAGCCCTTTTATATAAGAGGACTCCTCCTACCTTAACGGCTGCTAGGACGACCTTAAGGCCTTTTATACCCTTAACCCGACTAAACCTAAGCCGGCCTTTTATACGGCCTTCTTTACGTCTTTACTTTCGCCTAAGTAATAATAAATATAATTTATTAATATAATTTATATTATAACGGCACGCGCTAGTTTCTTAGCCTTACCCTTTATTTCTCCTTATTCCTCTCTCGTTCTATATTAGGCCCGCTTTTAGGACCGATTGGCATAGATTTCCTTCGTTTTCGTTAGCCTATTACCACTTTTAGGCGTTTAAGTCGAACGCCGATTTAAGGGGGATATACTATTATAGTATTAGGTTATATTACATATTATCCTACGTGACCTCTATATCGTATATATAGACCTTTAGACCTAGTCTATAGCTGTATCCCTTTGTGGATTAATATTAATTATATACCCCCCCCTAAGCTTGTTTTCTTATAAAGCGCGAGCAGCTTTAAGGCTTATAATATAACCTCTTATAATAAGAGCCGGGTGCTATTATATAAGTTCCTAGGCCTATGCGATATCCTCTTCTACTATAGGATCGTAGGTATATACTACGTATATAGCTTTATAGTGCTACTCTAGAGGCGAGGTTCTATATAGTAAGAAGAACGGGCTATATCTATATAGGCCTTCCTAACGGTTATATAGGTAAACCACTCGCATAAGGCGCTACGCTAAAGGTGCGGAGGGGTCGTTAAGATAAAGGCGATAAATAATAGCTTTAAGTATCCCGTTTACTTACTTAACTTTTCCGTTCCTATAGGGCCGAGCGGGTATAACCGGCTTTACGGTCGTGCTAAAGCGTGAGTAATAGTCTCGGGCCTATTAACTAGTAAAGCAACCTGTATTATTACTTATAATTTCTCGTAGCGGGCCGAAACGCGTATTAATAGTCTATAGGACCGGAATAGTCCCCTTAAAGTTAGTAGACTACGTAATAGCGGAAATAAGCTAGCCGGTTACGTACTCTACAGCGTTAAGCAGCTATTATCCTTCGCATCCTATATAGTTAATAACCTACTTTATTAAAGGCGGCACGGGTGCTAAAGGCATTAGGTTCGGAAGCGTAGGGTCCGGCGGCTTTATTAGTTAGTAGGACTAGCAATAGTAAATAGCTTTATAAGCGGCGAGCGGCAATTCCGGGTGCTAGTATCTTATAGAAAGGAAACGCATAACGTGGCCTACTATACTATGCCCGGAGGCCTTATATGCCTGCCTAGCTATATCTATAAGAGCTTTATGCTCTAGTATTAACAGTAGTGCAATTACACTAGTAGGGCTTAGTAGCTTACTAGGAGGAAGATATTCGGTTTATCTAATACGATATAGTATAGGATTAAGCTCGGCATCGTATATAGGTTTATCCTTTAGGATTGTTATAAGTTCGTTATTATCGTCGATCGCAGCTATCCTTTCCTCTTCTACGTTAAGAGCAATAGCCTTTAGCGGGCGAGAGAGGTAGTCGGCAAGCATGTTTGCTTTACTATTACGGTATACGATCTTAATATTATAGTGCTTAATAATATCGAGGAAATAAATAACTAACACGGGCTAATCTATCTTAATGCGAGGAGTCTTAAGGGACTTATAATCCGTAACGACGGTAATATCTATACCCTTTACCTAGTGCTTTTAATATTATACTACTATTATAATCCTTAAGAGCTCGCGTTCTTACGCTAAGTAGCGTTATTATGTTTCTATAAGCTTCTTAGAAAAATAAGCGATAGGGTAAAGGTAAGAGCGTTCTTTACTATAAGTAAGATATATATAAGGCTATAGAAGGGCTACGCCTATATATTTTCTAAGCCTATCGCTTTTAATAAATTTAGGCAGCATCTAGCTAAACTTAACGAGGACTAATATCGTTATAATAATATCACGGATCCGTTTTAAAGTAGCTTTAGCTTTCTTATATATATATATATAGTTAAGGTAATAGGGACGTTCTTACTATCGAGAGACTATTGGATTAATAGGATAGATAGGTCGGAAAAGTTAGGGATTAATATATATCGCATCGGAGCGGCGCTTATAAAGGCCGGTTAGATATAGTCCGGTGTATAAGCAGGCTACTATATCCACTTTACCGCCTATTTAAGCAGGCGCGTAAGACAGCTAGCCCCGTGCCTACACTAGACTAAAACAATAGACTTTTTCCGACCTTAATTATATACGTGCCTAATTAACCGCCTAACCGCGCTTACGGCTACGGCCTCTTTTAGGTAGATACGATAGTTATAAGCCCGGTATACGACCCGCGTAAATTGCTCTTAATGCCTACTATTGTAATAACACGCACGTCTACCTACGAGGCGGCCTAACGCCCCGTAGGCGACCTAATAAGCCTACAATATGCTATAAAAATACAGCTATCGTTATATCTTAGAATACGTTAAGGCATACGCGAGGATGCGGATTATACCGCTCCTCTTATACCGCCGCTCTTAGCGTAGTTCTCTCGCACCTATAAGAACGCCGTAATATACGGTCTTAGAAGAGCTCTTTATCCCTAAGCACCTTAGCATTATTGCCCCTTTTTAGCCCCCTTTCTCTTAAACACTCTTAACATTAACTAATATTAATATATCTGCCTTTAGCGTAATTAAAGCTACGGATAATACTAAGATTATCCTTACTAAGTTAGTCTATTAGGCCACTTAGTACTCTACGTACGAGATTAATGCTAAGACCGTATGCATCTAAGAGTTTATTAATTTTAAGGATACTACGGTCTCTCTTAAAGAGCCCGTAAAGGCATCGTATAAAGGAGAGCTCGCGAGGCTAAATAAGGTCGGAGCCGCTAACCACGCAGAAGAAGTCCGGCTCGGTCGGGCACCGGTCCTACCGTTTAGGCCGATCCGCACGCTTAACGAAGCCTAGCTTAAGGGCCTTACGGCCTAACGTAAAGACTATGAATAAAGGTATATTAAATACGTTACGAAGCTTAAGGCGTATATAGAGCTTACGACTAAAGTATATATAATAGTAGACCTAGCTATAGTAAGGTTTTTTCCGAAGACTTAGGACATCCGTAAGACTATCGTAAAGCTGCGTAAAATGCTTAAGGTTATAGATAAATACCGAATAGACTATACTCGCTCGGACATCGTAAGGCCCTAACCCTAAGAATTAATCCTAGCGACTAATACCTTTAATAAGAGCTCGTATATCTTAAAGCCGTTGACTTAGATATCCTAGATATAAAGGGGTCTTAGGGTATAACCGACTTCCTTAACGCCGTTATAATATTAGACTTTAAGTAGGCCTAGAACTAACTTAGCGCGCTTTGCGTAGAATAGCTAAGGAAGAACGTTACTATAACCCTTTAGATCCTTAGCGAGCTATTCTATTACGTTAGTTAAGATCGGGCCTATATATTTAGTAAGTCCGCGCCGTCTAGGGCGTTCGCTACGATATAAGCTCCGCCGGCGACCTAAGGAGCCCGCTAATCCTACGACTGCTCTTACGGCATTGTTAAGGCGTGCTATAGCTAGAAGCCCGCGGACTACGCAGCGTTCTATATTGCTATTAACGGGGTCTCTTAAGGCCTTAGCTTCTCGTTAGTGCTAACTGTATTAAGAAAAACGAGGAAGCGAAGTTCTTACCTCGCTAGAAATAGATAATAGAGGCTATTAAGGGCATAAAGGGGAAGACCCCTCCCCCTCCTGCCTCGACCGAGACGACGCCTACTATATAGGATGCTTAAGCATATATAGTAATAGACTTAAGGTTTATAGGTAGTAAGGCGAGCTCCGCTCCGACTTAGGCTAGCTTAAGCACCTTCGGCTCGCCCGATAGCTTTATCTCTTCCGTCTTTAGCAACTAGCGCTATAAGCACCCGCTAATTAAATCGACTTTCTTCGACTAATACGCAAGCACTTATATTATTAATAAGCTCGAGCTTCTTAAGGGTAACGTTATCCCCGCTATAGAGACCGATATTATACTTATAAGCGATACCGCCTTTATAGTGCTATATCGTAAGACCTATACGATAAAGAACCTACTCTATAGGCCGGATAGCCTTAATACGCGAGATCTCGTTATTAAAGATTCCGCCTATATCCCCGGCTTCTATACTAATATTATTAGCGGGAAAAAGCTTAAGGTAAGCGGCTTTTAAATCTATAGCTATAATAATACAATCTAAGTTAGCCCTATAGAGCATAATAACGTAGTTATATATATAAGGGTAAGTTTAGGCTTTTAATAGCTAAATTAAAGTCTACTTACTTTTGCTTTGCCTTACCCTACGCCCTTATATATATATTCTCGGTAGTATAAGACGCCGTTCTACGATACCCTAAGCGCTATATCGCTATATCTAAGAACCTAGGCTTACTAAGGGTTAATACCGTAGAGCTTTAGCATTTAAGAGCCGGGTACTTTAGCCCTCGAGTGCTTAAGCAATTAGTCTTTCGGGCACGCGGTGTGCGAATTAAAGGGCCTATAACGGTTAAGTGCTTAGACTATGCTTAAGGAAAAGCGCACGAGTAGATTTCTTATAGAGAGCCCGCTAACCGCTTGCGGTAGCCCTTCTTCTATATCTTCCTCGATATCTTTAACGTCGAACTTAGCTATAACGGCCACCGATATATCCTACTATTCTCTAAAAAGTATAGCGGGATAATATTCTTATAGAGTATAACGCGGAAGACGGAATCGGACGACCTAATCCGCAACTTTAAGGCTTTAGTCCGCCGCTATATAGGCGCGGTGATTTATAAGATTAAGATAGATAATAAGAGAGCTTTAGTCAACCTCCTAAAGTAGAGAAATTCGCCCTTTTAAGATTAGGCTAAGCGGGAGGGCATTAAGCTTAAACTCCCGCCGTTATATATGTAAGAGCCTATAGGCGGCGCGGAGAGACCGGGAGGCGTAATCTAATAACGCCTCCGCTCTATTATAAGGAAGCTACTATACAACCTTTAGCCGGAGATATATTAAGCGCTCGTTCGTATATATAACATCCTGCCGAGATACCGCAACTAGTAGAAAACTTCTAAGGAGACTATCGATAGGTGGTTTATATAGGAAGACAGACTAGATAATGCGCAAAGGCAGGGCACCTAACAGGTGCCTACGGATTAGTAGATAGTCCGGGCTCCGGCAGCCCTACAACTCGTAGGGCATGCCGGGCTACCTGCAATTTATTATCCTTCTTCTTATATACGCACCCTTTGCCTTATGCTATCTTTCCCTATACTATATAGTAGTAATACCTTGCCCTCTTTCCGGCAAGACTAGAGATCCGTAAGGCTCTTATTAGCATCGCCTTTAAAGCGTTGCATAAGGGCGTTACGTAAACCTAAACTTATAGTATACGCCTGTCTTAATTAGGACGAACCCCCCGCAATTTTCTACACGTTCCGCGTCCGATCTTCGACAGCGGAGCCTACCGTTAGCTAATCGCCGTTGCCTTTAGTCTTAGCGCCCTAACGGCTTTACGATAGCCTTATACGCTATTTAGGAAGTATTATAGCTAATCTATATCTTTCTTCTATCGCTACGAGAAGTTCTTCTTATTTTCTCGTAAGGCGAAAATCTTTTCTCGCCTATACTCTTTCGTATGCCTTTCGCCTTACTCTCTATATATATAATTCTTTTTACCTCCTCGTATTATCGCACCTCGCGTTCTTTACCTTCGCTATAAGCTTTTCGTTTCTTTAGTAAGTATAGCTCGGGACGTAGAGGACCGCGCTTAGGCCGATAAGGCGAACTCTCGCGATTGCGAAAACTCTCTTCCTCCCGACGATAACTACTTCTCTAATAGGAATCGGTCTTAGGATAGCTATATTCCGCCGCCCCGACGTCGTCGCTTTAACCGATACTCTTAGAATTAACCCGACGAGCTTAGCAACTCAGCGGCCGCGATTCTTAATAATAACCTCTATAAGCGGGTCGTAGGATAGAGCATACGTTTTAACCGCTTAATTCTTAATAATCCTACCGAGCTTATCTTATAAACCTTTACCGACGGAGATATTCTCTATATTTAGGAAGTAGTTAATCTTATCTATCGCCTTACGAAAGACTACCCTAAATTCTAAGTTTATCTTAATAAGACAACGGCTAGGGAGTCCTACCTCGATATATATACCCTATAGATGCGAAATCTTTAGGATATTCTAGATAAGCCCGCGGGTATGCCTTTAACTAAGACCCCTCTTATTATAACTCGCTACCTAATTCCTGCCCGGTTTCGTCTATAACCTGCTCCTATGCTTCTAGACGATAACCTCTCCGGCCTTAATCCCCCTATACGTAGAGCCCCCCGCTCTTAGGATTAAGTCCCCTCTTCTTCTCGTTAGCCACCCGGACGCTAGCCTCCCCGTCGTTTGCCGGATTCTAGCTAGCTAGACGGTAACTCTTCCGATTTAAGTAGGTATAGCGCTAGCATAGGCTAGCCTTTAAACGCTTGTCTCTATCGTAAGAACTCCGCCTTCTCTTATTCCTTAAAGGCATTAGCCCCCGACGAAGCTATAGCAAAACGTCTTAAGAGAGATAATATAAGAGTATTTAACCTAAACAAAAGGGACTTACGCTACCTTAGGCTAATCGCTTAAGCCGACGGGAAGAATACTTATACCGACGTCTATCTATTTTATAAGCGTCTCTAACTCTACTACGATAAAGACCTTTATACACTCTATCCTTTCTACCTATCGTTCTTTAGCGGAAGTGCGCTTAGTTAGTATATAAGTAAACTTTCCGTCGCTTAGCGATACCGTCTACGATCTACGTCCTTTATAACCTTTATAAAGAAGCTTACTAAGAGGTTTAGCCGCCCTAATACGGAAATCTCCTATAAGCTCTATAGTAGAGAATATACTATCTCTATATAGAACGTAAGAGAGTTATCCCTTCTATAGTAGATCTAACGTAAGGTTTTACTTATATAATAGCTTCGCCTCGAAAAAGACTATTAGATTATTTAGACCTTTTATAGACTTATTGCCGCGTAAATCGCTTCCCTCCTTCCGCTGCCTAATAAAAAGACTTTTATTAAGAAGTAGGTCTAGGAAATTAAAGAAAGGAAGCCTTTTATTACTACGTTACTTAACCGGTATATCTCTTAAGACTCTCGTCGTAGCGACTCTTATAACTTCGACCTCCGCGACCGCGACTATAACCGTCGCGACTCCCGCCGCTATAATAACGATTATAACGGAGACCGTAAGCGAGATACTCGCTATATTAATAGCAGCCGCGGCTAAGGCAACCGTCGCTATGCCGGGCCTTCTACCCGCGACTATAACCGCCGTAAGTACGATCGCCGCCCCGACGACTATCGTAATAACGATCGTCGTAATAACTAAGCTCCCTATCGCCGGGATTAAGACGGTCGCTGCCCCGCCGGATAAGGAGATATATATAGAGAGGAAAAAGTAAAGAAGTAGGTACGCTTTAAATCGAAGTACTAAGCTAGCGAGGCCCCCGCCCTAAGTAGTAGTAAGGCAGGCGACGAAGCCTTTAAAGACGATTAGAGTTCTATTCGTTCTAACTTAGACCTCTCTAAGGCCTACTTCGTCGGTTGTATAACGACGTATGCCTTGCCCGATAAAGGCCTTTTTAAGTGCGCTACCTACGATCGATGCTTCCCCCTTGCCTCTATTTTAGACAAGCATATTCGCGCTAAGTGCTGCGTTTCGAAGCAGCAGCTAGCTAAGGAGATAATAGCCCCGAAACCCGCTAAATATCGCCGTTATAAGACTAGCTTTCCGTTACGAAACCTCCTCTTTTAGCACCTAGCTACTAACGGCTTTACCTAGGTGCGTAAGGGCATTATCCTAAGCTAATGCTTTACCCCTCTAGTCGTTATACCTCTATCGGCTTCTTATAAAGGGACCGCTCCTCCTAGCCCTACGTCCTTAATAGCCGAGCTAGTTTATCTAGCCGAGGCCGTAGGCCCTACGTCTCTCCTCGACTCCTTATCTATCCTTAAGCCTATGCCCTAACCCCTTTATCGAGATAACGAGGGCATGCCCGTTCCTTTCTCCTACATAAGGATTAAGATTATAGGCAAGCCGTTTAAGAAGGCGTTTAAGATTTATCTAGACACCGGATGCGGTAAGCCTATAATTAATCGGGACCTTCTATAGCATTTACCGCACACTATTAAGAAGCTGCCTCCTATAGCCGTTAAGGGCATTACCGGTTACGCCTATGTTAAAGACTAGGCTACCTTTTCTTTTCTAGTCCGAGGCCGCTACGCTAACGGTTCCGATATAGGGCTCGCGGAGTTTTCTTACTCCGCCTAGGTTATAAAGGTCGCTATAGGCGCCCTGCTTAGGAATGCTTTCCTTAAACCGTACCTTAGCAACGTCGACTACGGATTAGATATAATCCGTATCGGCACTCTCTAGGACTTTAAGATCCCTTTTAATATCTATCGTCTTAGCCGGGATATAGTGCGTTGCGTCTAAGCCGTCCGAAAAACCCTAGTTCCTGCCGGTTAAACTATTATTATACCCGCCTTTTAGAAAGAAATCCCTAAAGGCCGGCCGTACGCCTTTTATTCCTCTTATAACCTAGCCGCGCACGCTATCGTAGATGATTCCTCTTTCCCTAGCGTCGCTATAATTAATAACTCCGCTAAGGACGTGGTTATCTTACGCAAGCAGCGACTTAGCTAGATTTTAGAGTGCTATAATTTAGGATTCCTTATAGTCCCGTCGTAGACTTCCGCCCTCTAAGCCCTAACTGCTGCCTCTCTAGCTACGGTAGCCCTTAACCCTTTTATAGCCTCTTCTTCGGCTGCCGACCCTTAGTAAGTTCCTACAATCGGCAGTAGCTTTAATATCTCGGCATCCGTTATATTTTCCTTTAATATTATCTCGGCCGCTTCGCAGCCGGCAGCTTTAGCGCCTCCCCTCGTTAATTAGGTCGACTTCCCTTCCGTAGCGCCCTTCCCGGAGCCTAACGTAGTCCCCTTCTAGCGCCGAGCTTAGAAGCTAAGCTCCCTTCCGGAGTATATCACTAAGGAGGGCATTAATATTTCCGCCGGAGACCCTCGCTTTATCGATAAAGTTATTAAGCTCCTTTAGCGTTTCCCCTCTCTTTAGAAAGATATAGGTATAGCCGTTGTTTAACCCGGTAAAGAGCTTACCGTTCCTCTCGTCGACGGATAGTAGTATTAGAAGATTGCCTAGCGTCCTTACCTATAAGGACTCCGCGATCGTGCGATTATTAATAAGACCTTCGATAAACTATACTAGCAGAATCGTATAGAATAGACTAGATAACTAACGCCTTTCGCGGCGCCTGTCTTTATTATCTAGCGTACCTCTCGAGGTATTACGAAGGGCCGCGCCGTTATAGATATACGTAGAATAAACGGCGTTATAGTCCCCGACGCTTATCTACTTCCTCTTTAAGAGAGTATTATCGCCGAGCTGCTAAAAGCCGAGTATATTACTATTATCGACGTAGCTTTATTCTTTTACTAATTTAGCGTGCGTTATAACTATCGCAACCGGTTTACCGTTACTAGCTACCGTAGACTTAAGAATCTTACCGTAGCGCCGATTAGATTTCAGAATAGCCCTACCTACGCCTAGAGATATATAGACCGTATTCTCCGACCTTATTAAGCCTTCTCCCGCGTGTTTATCGACGATATTATAATTTATTCGCGCACTTAGGTAGATTATCTTTATTACCTTTAGACTATTATAGAACTATTTGCTAAGCTTAACCTAACTATATCCCTAACGAAGAGCTAGATTAGTTACCTATCCGTATACCTTCTTAGGCATTGTATTAATGTATTTAGCATACGTACGTTAGAGGACTATATAGCCTCGTTTATAAAACTTAAATTCCTAAACACCCTATAGAAACTTAAGCATTATATCGGCGTAGTAGGTTTTATACGATCGAAGATCCCTTACTTTAGCCCCTTCGTCGAACATCTTTAAGCCCGGAAGACGGCTCTCCTCGCTTTAGGCCGCGCGCTTGGTAAAGTAACCGACGGGAACCTAAATCGCCGTAAAGCTTTTGCACGGAATACTGCCTTCCTACCTATAGCTACGGAGAAGCTATCCTTTTAGGCCCTTTAAGCCGAAATCGCGTCGGGACGGATATTATACTACCTTAACCCGGCTGAGAAGCTATTCGCCTATATCGACGCCTCTCTCTAGCGCGGCTTCGGAGCGGTATTCTATTATCTCTTAAACGACTCTACTTAGTTTACGGGCTAGCCGATCCCTATAAAATAGATAATGCCTATATGCTTCCTCTCTTAGGTACTTATCCCCGCCGAACGGAACTATAGTCTATCTAAGCTAGAAGTTGCCTATCTTATCTAAGCAACTAAGAAAATGCGAACTATAATCTAGTTATTAACTCTACCGCTTATAGTCCTTACGGATTACTCTACTATAAAGCAGATTTATAAGAAGCGTATACTTAATACGTCTAGCGCCGACCGTAGCAACCGTCGACTAGTAGTTGCTTTTATCTACCTCTCGCAATTTAATCTTAAGATTTATTATATGCCCGGTAAGGATAACCTTATCCCTAACGCCCTTAGTAGGCTAGCCGCCTTAGAAACGGATCTTATCCCCGACCGTTACCGCCCTAACTATACCGCGCTTAACGACGTACTGCTTATATCTAAAGCCGTTATAGATCTTAGGATAAAGACTTAATTCGTTACTAGTTATGCCTCTAACCCTTACTTCTCTAAGATTATCGGCATACTTTCCGACGACCTAGCCGCGCCGGCTACTACGGCTTCTACGCCCGACCCCGACGGCACTCCTCTTCCTCCTACGCCCGTTCTAGGTGCCGCCTTTAGCTAAGATAAGCGTAAGGCAGCCCTTCTACGCCTTAAAAGGCGCGGTATTCCTTTCCTTCTTTAGGACTAGCTGCTCTATTACGAGGGTCGTAACGGTTACCTCCGCCTCTATATCCTTACCTCTATAGTATCGCCTATACTAGCGGCCGCATACGATACGAAAAATCACTTTAGGACTACTTGCATACTATAGGACCTTAAGCGCTACTCTATCTAAAACCTAACTTCTAAAGTTAAGAAGCATATTACGGCTTATAAGGCTTACTATCTAAGATAGATAGACCGCTAGCCACTCGTAGGCTCTTATAAGCCTATCTAAGCCCTGGTTTAACCTATGCGTTCTATTAGAATAGACCTTATTACGGATATACCTATTATATCCTCCGCCTCTTCGCCTTAGGCTATCTCGAGCTTCGATACCTTTAACTAGCTGCTTATAGTAACCTGCCTAGCTAGCAAACGTTGTCTTTTAATCCCCGGAAACGCTAAGTACTCTACGACGAACTAAAGCGTATCCCTTTCTTAGCTTCTTTTGCTTATAGACTAAGGAATGCTATCTACTATTATTAATAATCGCGATAGACGCTTTAATAATAAGGTTTAGCGTTTACTATAGAAGTCCTTTAGGACTAAAATCGCTATAACTATAGTATACTACCCTTAGGCCGATGGCCTAGCAGAGCGTCGCAATTAGACAGTCGAAATCGCATTAAGGATAGCCTATATTAAGGACCTAGAACTTAATTAGAAATTGCTTTTGCCTACCTTACAATAGAACCTAAATTCGGCCTTTAACGCTAGCACCTGTATCTCCGCTTATAACTATATCTTCGGTCACGATCTCCGCTCCCCTCTCGAGGCCGACGACGTCTCTATTATAGACGACCTCCTTTATTTACGGGAAGCGGTAAAACGATAGGCCGGTTTTATAATAGACCTCGCGGCGATAAAAGCTAAACGCCGTTACGACGGCAAATATCGCTAGATCTACCTTTAAGCTAGCGATAAGGTATACCTTAAGTTGCATCGTGGTTATTATACACTATCTCGGCCCGCGAAGAAATAGTCCCGTTAGAGGGAGGGGCCCTTCCTTATTAAAAGAATAGTAAACGACCTCGCAGCTAAGCTTAACTTACCCGCCTATATTCGAATCTATCTAATTATCTTAGTAGAGTATTTAAAGCCCGCGTACGATAGATGCTTTAAGGAAGATAAACCCGGCGCGGTTAAAGCAGCGTAAGATCTCGATAACGTCTTAGGCGAAGGCGACGAGCACTATAAGCTTAAGCGTATACTTAAATCTCGTAAGCGCCGTATTAGCCGGTTAAAGACGCCCGTCACTAAGTATTAAGTCCGCTAGAAGGGCTAGGGGGCCGCCTACAATTAGTAGGTCCCCGCTAGCGCTATTTCCCGGGAAGCAATCGCAGAATTTGCCTTAAAGCGCACTACGCGTTCCGTCGGCGCTACCCTAGCTGCAATTAATTAAGGGACATCGATCTAATTGTTTGGTTAGGAAAAGATCCTATAGTAACGTATAGAGCAAAGGAGTATAGATTAAAAGGATCGCGTTACGTTGCTCTAAATTGTTTTTTCCTTCTTAATTAGTTCTTTGTTTTGTTTTGTTTTATTCTACTAAGAATAGTAGGGGCTCGTTTTTTTTTCGGGCCGGTATTATAATGCGCAAAGGCAGGGCACCTAATAGGTGCCCACGGATTAGTAGATAGTCCGGGCTCCGGCAGCCCTACAACTCGTAGGGCATGCCGGGCCACCTGCAATTTATTATCCTTCTTCTTGCATACGCACCCTTTGCCTTATGCTATCTTTCCCTACACTACTAGAGGTACGTTTGGGAAGGTAGGATCGATAGTTAAAAGTATGAATAATCCTTTATTGCAATGCGGTTGCCTTCTTATAGCAAGACTAAAACTTGCCCCTCTTCTAAGATATGTCGGGGCCTTAGGGTATATATACCCTTAGGCCTCGAGAGGGGTTATTAAGGACTAGTTAGCGACTAATAGCCGAATAGTCCCTAAGCTAAAATATATTATCTATCGTGTATATATCCCTATCTCCCGACTTTATAGTTGCGCGGGTAGCTACGTTATAATTATCCCCCCTTTCTAAGGCGGACGCCTCGGACGCTAAGATAGCTTTAGGTACAAATAAAGTCGTAATAGCAAATAGGACTAAAATAGGATTAAACACAGTATAAAAATTAAAGACGATAGTTATTATTATATATATTATAAGAATTATCGTATTAGTTCCGCGTTGTAATAGTTACTACGCAATAGGTAGCTAGCTGCTTATATATAGTTAGCGAACTATAATAGAGTACTGCTCTTTATATATAAAGGTTTTTCTTCTCTTCTTTCGTTATATAACTATATCGAGATCTTATAGAGAAGTATATTCGGAATTAGACGAGTATATTTTAAAGTAGACGAGCATATTCCGAATTAGTTTAACGCTATAAGTCCTAAGCGAACGGCAAGCGCAACGGTAGAGACACCCCGGAAGCGAGGAAAATTAATAGACTATATTTAGCCGATAGGTCCCTTAGTTATAGCTTAAGTCCTAGAGTTATTAGCGAAGAGAGTATCGATTAAGGACGCTATAGCGATAGTATAGGAAGAGATAAAGCTAAAGAAGAAGCGTAGAGAAAAGACAACCCTATTAGAACGACTCCTCGTAGAGAAGAATATGCCGAATGTATTAGAGAAACCGATATCCTCGTTAAAGGAGGAAACTAAAGATCTACTATTTTATAAGTTATTTAAGGGACTATTTATAAGCATAAAGAAACCTATTATAGTAGAGTCTTAGGAAGATTAAGCGACTGCTAAGCGTA
The DNA here is from genome assembly GCA_012934285.1 of Ophiocordyceps sinensis. Lineage (NCBI taxonomy): Eukaryota > Fungi > Ascomycota > Sordariomycetes > Hypocreales > Ophiocordycipitaceae > Ophiocordyceps > Ophiocordyceps sinensis. Next base: position 8,220,273 of record JAAVMX010000004.1, on the reverse strand, counting down.
TAACGCTAACGGTTGTCGAATCTAAAACATTTTCGTCGTTTAGCAAAGACGATAGAAACGAGGATATAAAGGCGAATGCTAAGGAAGATACCGTCGATATAAAGAATCTCTAGAAAGGGATATCGCTAAAGAAAAGAGCTAAGAAGGCCGTGACTATAAAAAGTCGCCGCGCGAAAGGGTGCTAAATAATCGAGTTATGCTATATTAAGTGCTTAAATAGCAGTATATAAGGGTTCGGCGATAATAAGGATAATACTAGAATAGTTAAACTCTCTTATATTTAAGAAGACGCGCGATTAAGTAAGTGCATTTAGTATAACTCGCGTAGTAACCTTTATAAATCCGTAAGTTCCTTATTCCCCCTTAAGTCGGGATATAATCGCTAATAAAATTATAGGTGCCTATAATAATATCTAAGGATATAGCGGATCTATACGGCATTTAGACGAAGATAGCCGAGCTATAGATTACTTAGGACGAAACGGTAAAGAAGAAGATAAAATCAATCTTTTACTAAGTTTATACGTTGTTTATAGCTGTAATAACGGCCTATAGAGAGGAATAAGGGGTATTAAGTGCTAAACGTTTATATACGAAACGTCGTCTTAAATACCGGCAGGCATCGATAGAGCGACGGAAAGCTATACGCGAGAATAAGGACTAAAAGCTTCGTTTAGTAATTAAGGACGCGGGTTTTACTATATAGCGGGTAGGTCGAGACTTTATATACGATAATTTACACGAAATAATTAAGGAGAGTAGTCGCTAAGGGAGGGGCGAGTAGGCAAAACGCATTTTAGTTATTACGGAGTTTACTAACGAGATAGAAGTAGGAGACTTCTGCCGTATAGATATTAAGGAATAAAGGTAAAGTAGCGGCGGAGTAGAAATAGAAAAGTTAAGGTAAGCTAAAAAGAAGTTATTTCGTAATGCGTAATTTCCGCCGTTTCTTTAATCGTATCTCTAAGTATTCGTAAATAAGTCTTAGGCATTCGCTATATCGTCTTAAGTAACCTACTCGTTGTATTCGGCTAGCTAACCTTCCTATTTTACTAAGTAGTAGGTAACGCCCTTCTTCTTCTTATAGTCCTTAATTTACTAAACCGACTATTCTCCTTCGGCATCGTCGAGGTTAGGCATCGGCAGTAATTCGCTAAGGTATTAGTTAATAGCCCTTTCTACCTACGGCTTAAGAAGACTAATATAAAACATATTATAAAGCCGGTCGTATTTCTCTAGTAAGGCTAGGCGGTACGCCTATTTGCTAATAGCTTAAAGGACTTTAAAAGGTCTAATATATTTAGGTAATAGCTTCCTTCTTTAGTCCTTAAGGCGTAAGTTCTTCGTAGAGAGTCCTACTAGGTCCTTAACCTTAAGGGTAAGTAGCTTATAATAGAGGTTATAGAATTTCTTCTACGACTCGATAGCTTATCGCTAATAAGTCTCTAGCTTTTTCCTTAAGTCTACTAATCTACTGATAAAGGCTCTCGCTTTAGGCACTCCCCTACTAGTAGCATCGTCCGTAAGGTAGATATAGTAGTCTATTTAGTATCCGAATAATGCCTTATTAAGCGAAAAGCCTATAGTTATATTCTTTGTATTATTATAAGCGAAGTAAGCCTCTCGTAGTAGTCTAGGCTAGTTATTCTATTCGGCATTTATATAATACTAAATGTAGTATTATAGTATCTAATTTACTTATTTAGTCTAACCGTCGGTTTATAGGTAAAAGGCTATTAATAACCTACGTTTTATCCGTAATATATAATAGAGGTCTAACTAAAACTTACTAATAAATAGAGATCCTCTATCGGGAATAATGCCTTTCGGTACTCTATAGATAAGCTTAATCTTATAATAGAAAGCCTTAGCTAACTTAAGCGCTATTATTGTCTTAGAGACCGCGAGAAATACGCTATACTTAATATATCGGTTAACGATTACTAGTATTGCGTTAACTTCTCTACTATCGAACTATAACTTTAGAAAACCGGTAGTAAAGTCTATAAAGACTTCTTCCTAAGGTCTTATAGGAATAGGCCGCGACTTAAGGGCGCTATATAGGCGATGCCGCTTTAAAACGGCGCTTTAATAGATATAATATAAACGTACGTAGCTGTTTATATTACGAGCTATTCCTTCCTAAAAGAATTTCCGGGATAGGAGGTCTTTCTTATAGGCTATTCCGAAGTATCTTAATAAAGGATCGTTATAGTAGAGCTAAATAAGCTTTTGCCTTAAGGCAACCTCTAGAGGCATTATAATTCTTCCCGAATATAGAATAAGTCTATCTAGGCTTAATGACTAAGGACTTACCCCTTCTTTTAAGGTACTTTCGGCCTATACTAGCTATATAGTCTATAAATCTTCTGCTTAAGTCCTGTTAAGGAGCTTAAAAAAGGGCTTAGAGATATTGCTTTTATAGACCCTTTTATAACGAGCTGCGAACTTAGCTAATTATCTTTAACACCGTTATTTATAACTAACGATATATTTAACCTAGGTGGCTAACTTAGCGGGACTCGTTCCCGAATGCTAAGCGATTAAATCTTAGAGAGCTTGTGTATTTTCGTTACGTAAAGATATCTCGTTAAGCTTAAAGATAGTAGAGACCTAAGAACTCGTCTTAAGGTCGCTTTATAAAGATTCTATAGCTATATATACCTACCGAATAATTGCTAACTTCTATTATAGTTCTAAGAGTAGCTCTATAGACGGTAGGGCTTCGCCTATAAATTCTAGCTTCCTTAATAAAGCATCGGCAGGATTTAATTTACCGGCTTAGTGTTTAATTATAAAATCGAAAGGAGCTAGGCATATATACTAATGTGCTTATCTTCTATTAAGGGATATTTATTTTATAAAGCCTTTAAGGTTTTAGTTATCTAATAAAACTTTAACGGTATTCGCCGCCTCTTTAACATAGTATCGCTAGTGTTTAAATAACTTAACGATAGTAAATATCTCTTAATTAAGGGTGCCGTAGTTAAGCTTAAGGCTAGTAAACTTCCGTAACTAAAAATCAATCGGATAATAATAGCCTTTATTATCGGGTTACGAAAGAATGCTAGCTATTGCGAAAATTAAGGCATTAGTCTTAATGCGAATCGGTCTTTAAGGGTCGAAGTATCGGAGAAGTAGGGCTATTATAAAGGCGTTCTTAACGGCGTAAAACGCTATTAATTCGCTAGTATTTAGCTATACTTATCCGGGCTTTCTTCCCTTAACGCTCCTTTTTAATAATATAGTAAGAGGGGCAATAATACTAGAGTATCCTAAAATAAATTGTCGGTAATAATTTATAAAACCGAGAAAAACTTAAATATTATAGAAAGAATAAGGGTTTTTCTAATTTATAATAGCCTTAGTGCGGGCTAGATCTAATACGACTCCGTTAATAGATAAGATAAATCCTAAAAACTCTAAAGATTGCTTATAGAAAGTGCACTTCGATAAATTAGCGAATAGCTCGGTGTTCTTTAGTCGTTTAAGGACTTATAGTAAGTATTCTATATACTCCTTATAGGTCTTAGAAAAGATTAAAATATTATTTAGGTAAACGACGTAAATAGTATCTATAAGGCCTTTAAGAGCTTAGTTAATATATAACTAAAATATAGTAAGGGCGTTAGTTAATCTAAACGGTAATACTAAATACTTATAGTAACTATAGCGAGTACGAAAGGCTATCTTCTATTTATCCCCTCCTTTAATCCGGATGCGTTAGTATAGGTTTTTTAAGTCAATCTTCGAAAAATACTTAGCCCTTTAATAACGGTCTATAATCTCCGAAATAAAGGGGAGTAGGTAGCGATTCTTATCGGTAATACTATTAACCCTTTAGTAGTCTATATAAAGGCGTAAAGTGCTGTCTTTCCTAGGCATAAAAAGAATGAAAGCCTTAGCTAAACTCTTAGATTTCCGAATAATACTACGCTTAAGGGACTAATCTAACTACTCCTTAAGAACCTAAAGTTCTAGTTAAGAAAGAGGGTAGATAGGTCTAAAAGGCGGCTTAGAGTTAGGCAATAGGTTAATTGTATAATCGGTGCCTTTCTTCCTTAGTAGTAAATCGGCCTTATGCTTAGAAAATACGTCTTTAAAGTCTAAAAGAGTCGCCGGTATTTCCTCCCCTATTCGCTTAAGGTTCGCCGAGTTATTATCTTTATCGGGAGATAGTATAAAATTTAGGTCTAATATAACTATATAGACCTATGCCTTATTTCGGCACTTATATAAAGATTTCTACGGCTAGTATAATAATACCTTAGAAAGTTAGTGTTAAAACTACTAAACGTATTTAAAAAGACCGAGATAAATATATTCCTAAGAAAGTATAGGTATACTTAGTAAAACTAATACGTCGTTAGGTTTTAATCTATTATCGACGCTAATATAAGAGCGAGTAATTGTCTTTTCCCTATAGCGACTATCTTAGAGTTAGATAGAAACTTCCTAAACTCTTTATCGTCTTATAAGCGTATTCCCGACTACCTTTAATCTAAGGGTTAATAAAAGAAGCTATCGTAGCCTTTATTTTTAAGTAAAATTTATATCTACTAAGTCTACTTTACTACCGTAATTAAGATAAACGATAATTTTATAAGGTATTCGCCTTTATAGCTTTCTAATAGTATATAGTCTCTTAACTACCTCTACCTATAGCTTAGTCGAAGGAGAGGCATTTACTTTAACTTTTAAGCGTTTCCCTCTTTCTTCGCCGTCTCTAAATCGGCTACGATTCGGTTAGCTTTCGCTATCGCCTAATAATCGGCTAATATATAGCCTAGTTTCTTATAATCCTAATAAATAACTATACTAGATTAGCCTTCGCTATTTCTATAAGAATTTCCTCCCCGGTTATTGCTATAGCTATTCCTACTATATTTATTCCTACCGTTGCGACTATTGCGACTATTTCCTTAGCCGTTCCTACGGCCGTTGCTATAACTATTTCTACGTCTATTTAAGGATAATCTAGCGGCGTCGGAATCTTAATAGTTATTAATAGATCTATTTCGGCCTTTATATCGGCGATAGCATATCGAATAAAGGCCTTTTACCCCTTAAGTTAAGGTCGACTAATCGTTAGTTAGCTTTACGGGGCGCTTTTTATTTCCTAAAGTATCTTAAAAGCATTAAGCGAGTTAGACTATCTCCTTATAAGTATTATCTTAAATAGACGCTAAATAAATATAGATTTAGTCCTAAAGATCGGGACGTAACTTCGTAAAAAAGGAAAGTATACGAGCTTTTTCTAGCGGATGTTCTAAGTATTGCTTAAGGGAATCTAAGTAAAGACTAAAATCGAGGGGGGATTAACCTTCTCGTTAGTATGCTTCTTATAGTTATATAGCTAAAAGAGTCTCGCGATTAGTAATATCTTTAATTAAAATTAAGGTTTAGTTACGAAATTATCTTAATTAGTATAAAGTAGTTCCCTCTCTATAAAGAGCTTTTCGTTAAGGTATCGCCTTTATCTCGCCTTATAGTCTATATATATATAGTAAAAGGTATATAAGATTTTAGTCTTATTACGCTTAAAACGACGTAAAGTAGCAATAAAGGTATCCTTAAGATCGCTAATCTAATCGAGACGTTTTTAAGGGTTAATCGGTTATAATAACTAAGGAATATTTCTTATTTTAATTTCCCTCCTATAACTCTCCTTCGATTCGGTTAACTATCGGCGACGTTTATATAAGTCTTTACCGAATAAGTTACCCTACTGCGAAAATTCCTCTTAAAGTTCCGTAATCCTATCTCTTAATCTCTTCTCCTCCTTTAGCTCTACGGCTCTTGCTTAAAGGGCAACGAAGATATCTATACGCGGAGGGGTAAGTCGTAAAGGCCCGGCTTACGTTTAACTTTACGAAAGGATAGATTAAGCCCCTTTAGGCAGTAAAAGAATTAGTAAAATCGTCTTAAGACGCTCGTTATAGCCTTTATATAAGTTAGTATATTTATCTTCTAATATTAGTTCCGTTATATAAGGTAACGGCGATAGGCTAGCGACTCGATAGCTACTATAACCTATCCGGCCTACGCGGCCTATACGTCCGGAAACGCGCTTACTATATAGCGCTATCGCTCTTAAGTAACTAAAAAAGAGAAGCTTTAGAAATTATAAGAAGATAGACTAAAGGTACGTTTAGGAAGGTAGGAACGATAGTTAAAAGTATAAATAATCCTCTATTACAATACTATTAGCAGGGCTCTACTGCGTAGAGCGGCCGGAATGTAAACCTATTGCACTAATTAGGTTAAGTGCATTAGGTTCTATTCTCTTTTCTTACTAGCTAGAAAGGGGGAAAAGGGGGCCCTTTTATAGGTGCTGCGAAGAGCCTGCCCGGCTTAGCCGGGCGCCTAATAGAGCCTAGTTAGGAGCACGTGACCTAGCCACTAACGCTGTCATCTAGGTTATAACGAGGCTATTGCCCGGGTTATAACGAGGCTAATAACGGCGTTATCGTCGGGGTTATTAGGGGTTATAACTTATAACCCCTTTCCTCCTTATATAACTAGATTAGTCCGACAAATACGGTTGCCCTCTCGTAGTAAGACTAAAGCTTGCCCCTCTTCTAAGATATATCGGGGCCTTAGGGATATACCCTTAGGCCTCGAGAGGGGTTATTAGGAACTAGTTAGCGACTAATAGCCGAATAGTCCCTAAGCTAAAATGCATTATCTATCGTATATATATCCCTATCTCCCGACTCTATAGTTGCGCGGGTAGCTGCGTTATAGTTTAACTAGCACCTCCGGTAGTATACCTTGCCTTCGTAAGTTTTTAAGGCCCTTAATAAGCCCTTAATTAAGCGCCTTATAAGTCGCACTAGTAATGCATTCTCGTATTACTCTAAAGCGTTTCCGCTCCCTATAAAAACTTTCGTCTAGTTATAGACGGTTAACCCGCCGTTTCTAGTAAGACCTACGTCTATCCGTAGATAGTAGGCCTAATTAATTAATATTAACATTATCTTAGCGGTTTACGATACTCTCGTCCTTTTCCTCCTAGCACCGCTAGGAGGTCGATAAGCTATATATTCCTTTTTTCTCTCTTTTATATTTAGTAGAACTTTCCCGTAGTAAAGTTAGGTAGTAGAGAAAGTTTCTACGTATACTAACCGTGCCTTACTCTTACCCTTACTTCTCGCTATTCTCCTCCTCTACCCTCTTTACCTTTTCGTCTTTTCTCTCGTTAATCCTCTTATTATAGCCTAAGACTCGGATAATCGCAACCGCGATCGTATAGACCGCGAGAGGGAGTGTTCCTTAGAAAATCTATATCTTAAGCTCTTATCTTATCTTCCTAATGGAGAGGGAGACTCTTTTCCTCCTCGCCCGTTAATATATATAAAGCATCCTCTATGCTATATACCGGGGCTAATATAATTAGCTATAGATAAGATAGTAGGGAGCTATTCATAGCTCCTAGGGCTTACGCCTACTTAATATAATTATCTTCCTTTTATATATATTTAATTTACTAAGTGTAATAAAATTAGTAGTAATTCACACCTTCTGCTTTTAAGCTACTATTAAGAACGTCTTTCCTATTACTAAAGCCTTAGTTTACTATAATATATTTACTAAAAGCTTCTTAAAGCTCTTACTATTTATTAAAAGCCGCTTAAAGGCTCCTAATACCTATAGTACAACTAGCTTATATAACCTCGGCTAGTACGCTTATATAACTATTAACCTAAGCCTTACGATCCGACGAGGCTCGCCTTTTTAAGCATTATTAAAATAGAGTATTACTATTTGCATAGGTAGAAATCTCTATTTAAATAGGAAACCAGGATTGTCTCTATAATTTCTACGGCGACCCCGCGCGCCTAGCCTATGCTACCTAATTTAGGTATAGCGCTATAGCAATTAATAGACCCGCCTAAATAAATAGGTTCCTCCTTAATACACTAAGCTATGCGAATTAAGCTATTGCATTGCGAATGCGAAGTCTTAATTCGCATAGCTTAATTCGCCTAGATAACGCATCTTAATTCGCCTCTTAATTCGCCTAAATAACGCATCTTTAACTAGGCTACGGGCTGCGTGGCCTTAGGCTACGTGGCGGGAATAACCTCCTCTATAGCCGACGACGCAGGCGTAGCTCTAGCCTCTCTGCCCCTGCCTTTGCCCCTACCTTATCTCCCCCTTAATCCTCTTCCCTATGTATTTATTCGCGTACGCGATCCTCCTTACGACGACTAATTAGGCTAATTGCCTTACTCGTCTATCTCGTATTACGTACGTATATAGCGCACGCTTGCGTTAAGGCGGCGGGTGCCGGCTTGACTAGACCGCGGTAGCGTAGTGCCTCTGCGTTTGCCTCTTCCTCTTCCTCTTCCTCGCGGCTATAAGGCTAGCTTAGGGCTATCGTCTTATTAATCTCGGAAGTGCTTTAGGGCTCGAGGCATAGTTTAGCTAGTATTCTTCGCTAAGCGAGGCCGGCTACGGAGCTTTTCTATAACATCTAGGTCTTAGATTCGAAGGAGTAGCTCGTTAAGGTCTTAAAAGTAATAATTAGTATAATTTATATAGAGAAAGGGGGGGGTCTTTACTAATAGCTTCTTAAGCTACTACCGAAGGTAAACATTAAGCCTCGTTAGTATAATATCCGCCTTAAGGCGTTAAAAGATAACGTAGGCATAAGGAAGCCCTTATTGCTAAGTAAATCGCCCTATATAAGGTAGTAGCGGCTAGATCTCCCGCTCTTCCTCCCCCTCGCCTAAGGGTATCGCAGCCTTAGCAAGCCGGTGCTAGATAGCGAGGAGGTAAACGCTTTAGTAGGTAACCTAAACGTTAAGCTTGCCGAGCTACGTTTGCCTACGGTAAAGAAACTAAAGCCGCTATCGCTGCTAGGTGGCCTCCTGCTTATAGTAGCGCTCTTTATTAGCGATTATCTAAAGCAACGCGTTATAAAGATAGAAGAGATCGCCGGTGCCTATAACTAGGTATAACTTTATATCTTTATAGGCGGTCGAGACTAGGCTATTAACTCTTTAGCCGAAGTTACGGTACCGGCTAATATAGCAATAAGCCTACTACTCGCGCTACGGTATATATTCCTTCGAGATATATCTTACGATTATATCCTTATTGTTCTCTAAAGGTTCGATCTAGGCTCTACTAGTTCGACTAAAACTCTTCCTCTATAAGTGCGTAGATAACTAATTTCTAAGCGGCGAATATACTCTCCCGGCTGTATATATTAAGCGGGTTTTAGTCCGAGATACCGTTCTTAGCCTCTTTTTATATACGAGCTTATTCGGCAGTATTATATTCTTCGGCAGTATTATCTTCTTCGGTAGTATTATCTTCTTCTATAGTATTATCTTCTTCGGCAGTATCGTTATCGTTAGTATCGTTATTGTTATCGTTAGTATCGTCGTTACCGGGCTCTTTCTTCTAACGTAACTTAATCCTCGCGTTAATATTAGCGTTAATATAGTAGACGCAAAGCTATTGCTATATAGTAGGAAAAACACGCGAGAGTGCGTTTTTTAAGGCCTTTTCTTTATCCGTGATAACTATAGTCGGCTGCGGTGCCCTAACTTACTGCCGAAGGTCTTCTAGCTGCTTATAAAGCTATTAGAATCCCTCTTCCTTCTCTATATTAATAAGGCTAAAAGCGAAGTTAGCTACGGACTTTCCATTAGTTATTCTAATAGCCTAAAAGAGGTATATATTAAAACGGTTCGTTCTATATATATTATTAAGTCTTAAGACTTCCGGGAACCTCTTCTATACCTGCTTACACTAAGGGTATATCTAGAAGATAGCCTTAACCTTTCGAGTATCGTTATCCTCGTTATTGCTATCGCGATACTTAACCTTATGCCTAAGGCCGCCGCGTTAAAGGTAGTTAATAAAGGCCTAGGTTATAGTCTTGCCACTAAGGAGTATAGCACGAATCTTCTAACGGTCGTTATATATATCCCGCTGCCGGAAGAATAACTCTTCGGTAAAGTCCCTAACGATAGAGGCTATCTCGCGAGCTAGGAGGGCACGATACTTAGAGAGGCTTATCTCGAGATCTTACTACGCTAAGGTACGGCGGCGATAAATATTATAAGCTAATAGATTGAGTAAACTGCCTATAGTTATACTAACTAGCCGTAATCGATACGATAAGTCAACTTCTATTAAGCTCTCTTATATATTAAGGCGATAATCTTAACTAAGCAGTCTAGCTTTTACGAAGAAGCCTTACGAAGCCCGGCGCTTAATAAAGCTCGTTAAAGGCTATAATTATAGACGAAGATAATATAGGTAGGTAAGACCTGCCTATTAATCTCACGCTTATTAGAGCTAGACTTCTTTACGATAGCTGCTCCGTTTTCACGATAGAAGCGTTAAAGGAAGCTATAGAGCTTATCGTACGTGTCGAAGGTTAGCGAAGGTAGAAGGCGTAGGATGAGAAGGCTATTATCGTTAGGCCGCTCGTTAGGCCGCTCGTTAGGCCGCTCGTTAGGCCGCTCGTTAGACCGCTCGTTAGACCGCTCGTTAGGCCGCTCGTTAGACCGCTCGTTAGCAGGCATCGCGAAGGGGTAGGCAGGCTGCTAGTCGGGCATCGTATCGTAAAGGCGCGCTACTAAAAGGCTTTAGTTAGAATTTTGTTAGGGAGGAACCTATTTATTTAGGCGGGTCTATGAATTGCTATAGCGCTATACCTAAATTAAGTGGCACGGGCTAGGCGCGCGGGGTCGGCGTAGAAATTATAGGTTTCCTATTTAAATAGAGATTTCTACCTATGCAAATAGTAATACTTATTAAAATCAAGGTCTATTACCTAATTCCTTTATTTCGAGTTCTTATGTAATTAGCTATAAGGAAAAAGTTTCTCTATATTTTCGATTGCCTACGCGTGCGTATTCTTACGCTAAAATTAGAATACCTTATACCTCCCTACTATAGACTTTTCTCTTCTTTTTTAACCTTTTTTTCGTAATTCCTTCTCTTCTCTATCTATCGACCTTTTCCCCTTTTTCCTTCGTTTCATTTAAGCTATTATTACTATAGCTAAGGATAAAGAAGTCCGTTAAGCTACGGCGTCTATATCTCGTTTTAACGACGACCTTTATCCTTACTTACCGACTTATACTTCGCCGACTTATACTTAGCCGGAAAGTATTTATAGCGCCGCTCCCTTTAGGGAATCTAAGAGTAATTATAAAGATCTTTCTCTTATCTATTATCGCCTTCGCTTATCTATAGAAACCGAGGTATTACGTAAGCAATCTGCTTTATTAGCCTTAGAGGATAGGGATTATAATAATCTTTTAAAATAAGGCGTTCGCTACTTTAGGTCAATTAAGATACTACCTACGGAAGGGGTTATTAAGACCTTTACCGATATAGACCTAATATATATAAAGGAAGCCTATATTCTCTTAAGCTCTTTAGCCTTTAAGTTAAAGACTATCCTTAAGATTATCGAGCTCCCGCCTATAAAGGAGAAGTATCTACAATACGCTAATATTCAGCGAAAGGGAATTCGCGCGTATCTTCGTTTTATAGGCAGGCCTTTAGATAAAAAAACCCCTCTTTACGCTACGATAACTCTAATATACCGGCTAGTTCGCGCCGTGCTTTTTAACCTATAAATAATCGATAGGGACCTTTCTAACGGATCTTAATTAGAGGAATAACCTCCTCCTCGACCGTAAGAAATTCTTCGCTTATTTAAGCAATACCTTATTAAGATCGTTAAGGTTAGGCATTAGCAGTAATTCGATAAGGCCTTAGTCGATAGTTCTTTCTACCTACGGTATAAGAAGGCTAATATATAATATATTATAAAGCCGGTTATACTTCTTTAGTAATTCTAAGCGGTACGCTTGCTTACTAATAGCTTAAAGGACCTTAAAAGGTCTAATGTATTTAGGCGATAACTTTCTTCTTTAGTTCTTAAAGCGTAAGTTCTTTATAGAGAATACTTTTAGGTCCTTAACCTTAAGGGTAAATAGCTTATAATAGAGGTTATAGAATTTCTTATACGACTCGATAGCTTATCGCTAATAAGTCTTTAGTTTTTCCCTTAAGTCTATTAATCTACTAATACGAGCTTTTGGTTTAGGCACTCCCTTACTAATAGCATCGTCCGTAAGGTAGATATAGTAGTCTAGTTAGTACCCGAATAATGCCTTATTAAGCGAAAACCCTATAGTCGTATTCTTTATACTATTATAAGCGAATTAAGCCTCTCGTAGTAGTCTAGGCTAGTTATTCTATTCGGCATTTATATAATACTAAAGGTAGTATTATAGTGTCTAATTTCCCCGTTTCGTTTAACCGTCGGTTTATAGGAAAAAGGCTATTTATAACCTACGTTTTATCCGTAATATATAATAGAGGTCTAACTAAAGCTTACTAATAAATAAAGATCCTCTATCGGAAATAATGCCTTTCGGTACTCTATAGATAAGCTTAATCTTATAATAAAAAGCCTTAGCTAAATTAGGTACTATTATTATCTTAGAGACCGCGAGAAATACGCTATACTTAGTATATCGGTTAACGATTATTAGTATTACGTTAACTTCTCTACTATCGAACTATAACTCCGGAAAACTAGTAGTAAAGTCTATAGAGACTTCTTTCTAAGGTCTTATAGGAATAAGCAGCGACTTAAGGGCGCTATATAGGCAATGCCGCTTTAGAACAGCGCTTTAATAGATATAACCCGAATGTATATAGCTATTTATATTATAAGCTATTCTTTCTTAGAAGAATTTCTAGGATAGGAGGTCTTTCGTACGGGCTATTCTAAAGTAGCCTATAAAGGGATCGTTATAGTAGAGCTATAGAAGCTCTTGCCTTAAGGCAACCTTAGTAGGCGCTACGATTCTTCCCGAATATAGGATAAGTCCGTTTAGGCTTAATAACTAAGGACTTACCCCTTCTTTTAGGGTACTTTCGGCCTATACTCGCTATATAGTCTATAGATCTTCCCCTTAAGTCTTTTTAAAGAGCTTAAAAAAGGCTTAAAGATATCGCTCTTATAGACCTTTTTATAACGGGCTATTAACCTTGCTATTTATCTTTAATATCGTTATTTATAACTAACGACGCCTTTAGCTTAGGTAGCTAACTTAGCGCGATTTATTCCTAAATCCTAAGCGATTAAATCTTAGAGAGCTTATATATTTTCCTTACGTAAAGATATCTTATTAAGCTTAAAGATAGCAGAAACCTAAGAACTCGTCTTAAGGTCGCTTTATAAAGAATCTATAGCTATATATACCTACCGAATAACTGCTAACTTCTATTATAGTTCCGGGAGTAGCTTTATAGATAGCAGGACTTTTCCTATAAAATCTAGCTTCTTTAATAAAGCGTCGGTAGGATTTAATTTACCGGCTCGATATTTAATTATAAAATCGAAAAGAGCTAGATATATATACTAACGTGCTTATCTTCTATTGAGGGATATTTGCTTTATAAAACCCTATAGGTTTTAGTAATTAGATAAAACTTTAACGGTATTCGCCGCCCTTTTAATATAATATCGCTAATGCTTAAATAACTTAACGATAGTAAATATCTCCTAATTAAAGGTAATATAGTTAAGTTTAAGGCTAGTAAGCTTCCTTACTTAAAAAGCAATCGGATAATAATAGCCTTTATTCTTAAACTATAAAAGAATACTAGCTATTGCGAAAATTAAGGCATTAGTCTTAATGCGAATCGGTCTTTAAGGGTCTAAGTATTAGAGAAGTAAGGCTATTGTAAAGGCGTTTTTTACGGATCTAACCTCTTTCTTAGTCCGAACTTTAGGTCCTTAAGGAGTGGCTAGACTAGTCCCTTAAGCGTAGCATTATTCGGAGATCTAAGAGTTCGGCTAAGGCTTTTATTCTTTTTATGCCTAAGAAAGACGGCACTTTACGCGTTTATATAGACTACCGGGGGGTTAATAGCATTACTAATAAAAATCGCTACCTACTCCCCTTTATTTCGGAGATTATAGACGGTTATTAAAGAGCTAAGTACTTTTCGAAAATTAATATAAAAAACGCATGCTAACGCATCTAGATTAAGGGAGGAGATAAATAGAAAACAACCTTTCGTACTCGCTATAGTTACTATAAGTATTTAGTATTACTATTTAGTTTAAATAACGCCTTTACTATATTTTAGTTATATATTAACTACGCTCTTAAAGGCCTTATAGACACTATTTACGTCGTCTACCTTAAAAACATTTTAATCTTTTTAAGACCTATAAATAATATATAGAATACTTACGATAAGTCCTTAAACGACTAAGGAATATAGAGCTATTCGCTAATTTATCGAGGTGTATGTTCTATAAGCAGTCTTTAGAGTTTTTAGGATTTATCTTATCTATTAACGGAGTCGCAATAGACCTAGCCCGCATTAAGGCTATTATAAATTAAGAAAAACCTCGATCTTTCTATAATATTTGAGTTTTCCTCGGTTTTATAAATTATTACCGCCGATTTATTTTAAGATACTCTAGGATTATTGCCCCTTTTACTACGTTATTAAAGGGGAGCGTTAAAGGAAGAAAACCCGTAAGAGTATAGCTAAATACTAGTAAATTAATAGCTTTTTAAGCTATAAAAACGCCTTTATAATAGCCCTACTTCTCTAATACTTCGACCCTTAAAGACCGATTCGCATTAAGACTAATGCCTTAATTTTCGCAATAGTTAGTATTCTTTCGTAGCTTAAGAACGAAGGCTATTATTATCCGATTGCTTTTTAGTTAAGGAAGTTTATTAGCCTTAAACTTAACTATAGTACGTTTAATTAAGAGATATTTGCTATTGTTAAGTTATTTAAGCATTAGTATTAATAAGGCTCTAATAACAGTGACTAGCCGGATAGATCTATTAAGTTATTGTATTATTAAATCTATTATGTAGCTAAAGAAGAGGGGAAGGCCTCGTAGAGATATAGCCTTATTGCGTATACGTAATCCGTAGGATTATATATGCGCAACCACCTTAATAATGCGGAGATCCCTTATTCCTATACTAGCAGTTCTTTTAAGATAATAATAAGAGCAATAAGAACCCGGTTTTCCCACCGAACAGAGATACGCAATAAATAAAGGGAAAGAGGGCCGTTCTAGCCGTATAGTGCCGTTCGGGCCGTATAGTGCAAGGAGCGTCGGGGAGGCTGCTAAGGGCGCAGGGCGAGGCTACTAAGCTAAAGGCGAAAAGTAACGCAACGAATGTAGGCTGCTAAGGCTGCAAAAGGCATTGCAAAGGGCGTTGCTACGAGCGTTGCTAAGGATGCAGAAAGCAGGGCGCAGAAAGCAAGGTAAATAGCGTGGGTGAATTCGAGGTAAAAAGCAGGGCGAATTCGAGGTAAAAGCAGGGCGAATTCGAGGTAACGAGCGTTAGGAAGGAAAGGGCCGGTGATGCAACGAGTGGCTGCGGGCTGCGGGCTACGGCGTTAAAGTCCCTAACGATGCCGTATTGCGCTTTCTAAAGCTTTTTCCAAATTAGAACAGAAGGCAAAAAGCAGCGTGCGGGCTTTAAAGCAGCAGGCGGGCTTAAAGCAGCAGGCGGGCTTAAAGCAGCAGGCGGGCTTAAAGCAGCAGGCGGGCTTAAAGCAGTAGGCAGGCTTAAAGCAGCAGGCAGGCTTAAAGCAGCGTGCGGCAGCGTGCGGGATTAGTGATTGACCTAGTGAAGCAACTAGCGGCTTTGTATTTGCGGTGGGCTTATAGCAGCAAGCGGACTGTATTCTCGTGGCTTAAGGCAGCAAGCGGACTATATTCTCGTAGGAATCGCGAGGGTCTTCGCGATGTTTGTCGAAGCAGGCGGCGGGCTTTATAAGGACGAGTAGTCCGACGGTCGGGCTCGTAGTTGTCTAAGGTGCCGTTAGAAGAGCTTTTCCTAAGGGAGCGATTAAAAGAGCTCTCTTTAGGGGTTAATAGGTATACCGCGTCGGCGGCGGCTGTAACGCAGCTACCCGCGCAACTATAGAGCTAGGAGATAGGGATATATACACGATAGATAATGCATTTTACCTTAAGGACTATTCGGCTATTAGTCGCTAATTAGTCCCCGATAACCCCTCTTAAGGCCTAAGGGTATATCCCTAAGGCCCCGACATATCTTAGAAGAGGGGCAAGCTTTAGTCTTACTATAAGAGGGCAACCGCATTATAATAAAGGATTATTCGTACTTTTAACTATCGTTCCTACCTTCCTAAACGTACCTTTAGTCTATCTTCTTATAATTTCTAAAGCTTCTCTTTTTTAGTTACCTAAGAGCGATAGCACTATACGGTAGACGCGTTTCCGGACGTATAGGCCGCGTAGGCCGAATAAATCGTAGTAGCTATCGAGTCGCTAGCCTATTGCCGTTACCTCGCGTAATAGAACTAATATTAAAAGACGAATACACTCACTTATATAAGGGCTATAACGAGCGTCTTAAGACGCTATTACTAATTTTTTCGCTACCTAAGGGGGCCCGATCTATCCCTTCGCGAAGTTAAACGCAAGCCGGCCCTTTACGACCTACCCCTCCGCGTATAGATATCCTTATAGCCCTTTAAGTAAGAGCCGTAGAGCTAGAGGAGGAGAAAAGATTAAGAGATAGGATTACGGAACTTCGAGAGGAATTTTTATAGTAGGGTAACTTATTCGGCAAAGACTTATATAAACGTCGCCGATAGTTAACTAAATCGAAGGAGAGTTATAGTAAGGAAATTAAAATAAAAAACATTCCTTAGTTATTATAACCGACTAACCCTTAAAAACGTCTCGATTAGATTAGCGATCTTAAGGATGCCTTTATCGCTACTTTACGTCGTTTTAAGCGCAATAAGAATAAAATCTTATATACCTTTAACTATATATACGTAGACTATAAGGCGAGATAGAGGGGATACCTTAACGAAAAGCTCTTTATAGAGAGGGAATTACTTTATATTAAATAAGATAATTTTCGTAATTAGACCTTAATTTTAATTAAAGATATTACTAATCGCAAGACTCTTTTAGCTATATAACTATAGGAAGTACGCTAACGAGAGGGTTAATCCCCCCTCGATTTTAGTCTTTACTTAGATTCCCTTAAGTAATACCTAAAACGTCCGCTAGAAAAAACTTATATACTTTCCTTTTTTACGAAGTTACGTCTTAATCTTTAGGACTAAATCTCCCTTTATTTATCGTCTATTTAAGACAATACTCGTAAAGAGATAGTCTAACTCGCTTAACGCTTTTAGGATACTTTAGGAAATAAAAAGCGCCCCGTAAAGCTAACTAACGATTAGTCGACCTTAACTTAAGGGGTAAGAGGCTCTCGTTCGATAGGCTATCGCCGACGTAAAGGCCGAAATGGATCTATTAATACCTATTAAGATTCCGACGCTATTAAATCAACCTTAAATAGCCGTAGAAACAGTCGTAGCAACGGCCGTAAGAACGGCCGAGGAAATAGTCGTAATAATCGCAATAGTAGGAATAGATATAGTAAGAATAGCCGTAGTAATAACTAAGGAGTAAATTCGTATAGAAACGGCGAAAGCTAATCCGGCATAGTTATTTATTAGTATTATTAGAAACTAGGCTATATATAAGCCGATTGCTAGGCAATAGCGAAAGCTAACCGAGCTATAGCCGATTTAGAGACGATAAAGAAGGAGGGAAACGCCTAAAAGTCGAAGTAAATGCCTCTCCTTCGACTAAGCTATAGGTAGAGGTAGTTAAGAGACTATATGCTATTAGAAAGCTATTAGGGCGAATACCTTATAAAATCATCGTTAATCTCGATTACGGTAGAAGGTAGACCTAATAGATATAAATTTTGCTTAAAAATAAGGGCTATAATAGCTTCCTTTATTAACCCTTAGATTAAAGGTAGTTAAGAATACGCTAGTAAGACGGTACGGAGTCTAGGAAGTTTCTATCTAACTCTAGGACAATCGCTATAGGGAAAAGACAATTATTCGCCCTTATATTAGCGTTAATAACGGATTAAAACCCGACGACGCATTAGTTTTACTTAGTATACCCGCACTTTCTTAGGAATATATTTATCTCGTTCCTTTTAAACGCGTTTAGTAGTTTAAACACTAACTTTCTAAGGTATTATTACGCTAACCGTAGAAATTTTTATATTAGAGTCGGAATAAGGCATAGGTCTATATAGTTACACCGGACCTAAATTTTATGCTATTTCCTAATAAAGATAATAACTCGGCGAACCCTAAGCGAATAGGGGAGGAAATACCGGCGACTCTTTTAGACTTTAAAGACGTATTTTCTAAGCATAAGGCCGATTTATTGCTAAGGAAGAAAGGCACCGATTATACGATTAACCTATCGCCCGACTCTAAGCTACCTTTTAGACCTATCTACCCTCTTTCTTAATCCGAACTTTACGTTCTTAAGGAGTAGTTAGATTAGTCCCTTAAGCGTAGTATTATTTAGAAATCTAAGAGTTCGGCTAAGGCTCCTATCCTTTTTATGCCTAAGAAAGACGGCACTTTACGCCTTTATATAGACTACCGGGGGGTTAATAGCATTACCGATAAAAATCGCTACTTACTCCCCCTTATTTTAGAGATTATAGACCGTTATTAAAAGGCTAAGTACTTTTCGAAGATTAACCTACTAAACGCATACTAACGCATCCGGATTAAGGGAGGGGATAAATAGAAGATAGCCTTTCGTACTCGCTATAGTTACTATAAGTATTTAGTATTGCCGTTTAGATTAACTAACGCCTTTACTATATTTTAGTTATATATTAACTAAGCTCTTAAAGGCTTTATAGATACTATTTGCGTCGTCTACCTTAATGATATTTTAATCTTTTCTAAGACCTACGAGGAGTATATAGAACACTTACGATAAGTCCTCGAACGACTAAGGAATACCGAGCTATTCGCTAATTTATCGAAGTATACTTTCTATAAGCAGTCTTTAGAGTTTTTAGGATTTATCCTATCTATTAACGGAGTTATAATAGACCTAGCCTACGTTAAGGCTATTATAAATTAGGAAGAATGTAGGAATAAGGGATATCCGTTCTTTAGGCACGGTTGCAATCTACGTGATTAAATAGATCACGTGTAGGCAACGCCTAAACGGATGCGCTATTAACCACACGATGTATCGTATGCATTAGGGACCCCGGTGATAGCGTTACTAACTCGGCCGCCCTTGCGATAATTAAGTTATTAACTCAATCGCCCTTATAGGCATAGCCCCGACGTCGCATATAAGGGCTCGTAAAGGTCCGGCTTCGGGCCCTATTAATATACGCGTTTGTAGGCTATATAAAGGGGCTGTTTGTCGCCCCTTTATTAATAGATAACCTATTATAGACTAGAATCTAACCAGTTTACAACCCCTTTGTTTATTTAACTAACTAATACTAATTAGTAATTAAATGATTAATCATAGATTGGTAAGGTAGAAGAGGCAAAGCCTAATCGTCGAAAGTGCACGGATCTTTATCCCTAGCGGATTCTATTGCCTATACCTAGAGACGATCCTTTATGCTAAGAATAAGGAACCTACGCGAGTTAGAGCCGACGAAGCTATTACGATATAGCTAGCTCTCGGTAACCGCCGATAAGTTCTTTCCTAGCTTTTGTTAAATCCCGTCTCGCTTTAAAGAAGAAGAAGAGTTACGTCGAATAATAGTGCGTCCGCAACGTAAGACAACCTTCGTAACGACCCTTACAATCCCCTTTAATAACAATAGTGTAATCCATTTTAATTACACTATATCGGGCCCTACTAATAACCCTAACGCTCCCGGTCCCGCACCGGAATTAACTAAGACTGCCGATAACCCCCTTCCCGGTTAGCTAAGCGGCATCGGCATCTTCGGGTCTTTCTAAAATAAAACTAATATTTAATTCTAAGAGACAGACGTTACCTATAATAGCATTAATAAGAAGGCTATTATAACTTATATAGCCCGGTTTATTATCATTAATGCTAGTATAACCGTTTATAGGTACGAGCTATTCCTAGACTTCTAAGACCACATTAACGGGTAGATAGAGGCTATATAGAACCGGGGAGATAGGTATTTTAAGAAGGCCCTTAAATCCTTCTTACGGTCCCGTAGGATCTAGACCGACGCCCTAAACCTTAGCTTTACGGCATTATTTTTAATGCTTTAGCGCTAGCAAATTCCCCTAATTTAGCCTAGGGACGAACTACCCCTAGAATGGTTAAAGTTCTACGACGAGCGAACCCGAGAGTTCGTAAGAAATACATCCGTTGTAGCCCCGGCTGCCGTAACCAACCCCCTGTCTCTAGTCGCCCTAGGCACGGCCCTAGCGGCGCCTCTTACTGCCCTAACCCCGGCTCCTATAGCAAGCTTTACGACGGCGCTATCTACGCCCGCGGCTATCCCCCCTACGCCTCCGACCGCCCCGGCAGTTATATTCGCGCTAGAACCCTCTTTTGCTCTAATAACCTCGACATATGCTACCTCCGTCGATCCCGGCTTATACCCGCGAGATTAAATGCCCGGCACGTTCCTAAACCCTTAAGCCCTTCCGTTCCGAGGTATATTAGAAACGCTAATAACACTTTACCCGACTTCGTACTAATTCTCTAGGACCCCTCCGATTAATATAACGGTAAAGGCGGCCTATACGATAGTTCCCCCCTACGACGTTCTAAATAAGGAGATAGACGTAGACCTCTTATAAAAGTTCATTAAGTTATAGGATAAAAGCAAGAACTATATAGGGGAGCCCTATAATATTCTCGATAATAAAGTCCGTATCTTTACGGACGTTTATTATATAGTTAAGGCCCGGCCCGGCTATTTCTATGCCCTCTTTCCCTAGATCCTTACCGGCCGAGCCTAGGACTACTATATCTAGCATATAGAATAGGATAGTATATTTAGGTAAGCCTACGACCTGCTAAAAGCTTACTTCGACACCGAAGTAAATCATTAGCACTATTAGGTAGATTAAAGCACTATAACCTTTAAAAAGCTACGAGTTAAGCATCCGAATAAGACCTAATAGGAAGTCCTATAGACCCTTTTTAATAAGCTATAACAATGTCAACGCGCCCTAGGTTTTAAGTTCGCTAAAGACCTCCCCCTTCGCACTATATTGCTTAACGCGTGCCGAAACGTCCCGGAATTTAGCTATACGCTATACAACCCCCCTAAGACTACGGAAAAGCTATTCTCCGCGCTGCGTTCCTCCCTAGAGACCTATCTATCGATATAGGCCGAAAACGGCACGTCCGGCACGTTCGTGCAATATCGTAACGAGGTAATAAATACAAATAATAAATATAATTTATTAGGCGTATTTTATACCAACCGTAGATACACTAACAACCGCGGCAACGGCCGTAGGTTTAGCGGAAGCAGCGGATAAAGCTACCGTAGCCTTCGTAGCGGCGGCAGTAGCTTTAGTAACCGCTAATAGTCGAATAAATGCTTCGTTTATTAGAAGGAAGGCTGCTAGTCGATAAAGCATACCCTATAGGAATAAGCTAGGTCTAAGGCTTAATACTACGCTTAATGCCTACTAACCGGCAACCCTAGTATAGGATTTAAGGCCTATCTCACCGAATATAAAGGTAATAAGACTCTATAAGCCGCTATCGAGTAGCGTAACGATAAGGCTAGTAACGACGAAGAATTAATTAAGTAGCAAGCCTCGTAAATCCTCTATTAGCAGTCCTTTAACTATTTAATTATAGGCGAAGACGTATAAGGGATAGACTAATTAAGCGTTCCAGCCACCTAATTCGTCTTCGACCGTTACTTAAAGGACCGCTTTTACGGCATCCTCGTAGACACTAAAGCAGCTATAGTCTCTACGGCAGGTTAAGACTAGTATCTCGCCCTATAACGAGAAGACCTAGCTATCGTGCTCGACGAGTCTACCGCCGGCTAGGCCTATATTAAATTCGGCAGCGGCGAGGACGTGCGTTCCCTCGGCTCCGTTGCCCTCGAGACCCCTATTAGCCGCATTACGTTCTACGTGCTAGGAACAACGACCCCCTTCCTCCTCTGCCTAGCTAATATAGATCGCTTAGGCGTATACTTTAATAATACTACCGATACGATTATCGGTCCCGGTATTAGCGTCCCCGTTATTCGTAAATAAGGATATCTATAGTTCTTCTTTAGTAAGGAAGAAAGCGCAATCGCCTTCTTAACTAAAGCCGAGATATAAACGCTCTACCGCCGATTTAGCCACCCGGCCGTTAATAGACTTTACCACCTATTGAAATAAGCAAGGCATAACGATATCCTAGTAGAAACACTCGAGGATATTTTAAAATTCTACTATTACTACTAGCTCTACGCACCGGCCCCCCGGAGGTTTAGGTTTAAACTAAAGGATAACTAAGAATTCAATTTCGAGGTCGTCGTCGATATAATATACCTAGAACTCGGAAGCAGCACCCGTCCGGTGCTATACGCGGTCGATATAGCGATATCTTTCTAAGGAGCGCGATTCCTCCCGTCTATATCGGCTAAGGATGTATAGGAAACACTTAGGGCTCTATAGATCGATATATACCTCGGCCCCCCTAACTTTATCCGGTATAACGCGGGCACTAACTTCGCCTTAACTAAGTTTCGCAACGAGGCTCGCATTATAGGTATTACGTATACCTAGATCCCCGTTAAGGCATATTAGTCTATAGGTAAGGTTGAAAGGTACTATACCCCGCTCTATCGTGCGTTTAAAATAATATACGCTGAAATCGGTAGGATAACGGCCCTTAAATCCGTCCTATAAATAGCTATTAAAGCCGTAAATAACATAGTAGGACTAAACGGCCTCGTCCTTACGCTCCTCGTCTTTAGAGCGTACCTACGGATGACTTAGGACTCCTCTCCTTCGGTAACTACGGTATAGAGAGCCGCGACTATCTAAAAGGCTATAAAAGCCTTACGGTAGCTCTCCGCCGCGCGATAAGTTAGGGATAGCCTACAAGCTTAAAACGGCCCCTTAACCCTTAACACTCTATTACTGCCGCTATAGAGTAAAGTCCGCGTCTAAAGAGAGAAGCGAGGATAGCAGGGTCTATATAAGATTGCCTTTATTAACGGCCACGACGTTACTATCGAGACCGTTAACGGCCCTATAGTCTTCCGGTCTACCCTTATATAGCCGTACTACTATAGTAAGGACGATACCCTAGATCCCCCTGCCCTCGATAATATAGATACCCCCTCTAAGGTCGATTCCTCTACTCCGGACGAAATTCCCGAGCTAGATCCTTCCCCCTCTCCGGCACGGGCACTGCCGGCTCCGCCGTAGCCCTGCAAACGCGGACGTCCCCTAGGCTCGAGGAATAAGCTAAAGACCGTGACCTTCTATAATTAATTCCTCGTTAAGAAGGAAGAAGATACACTACGGCTATCGACTAAGCTACGCAATAACGGCGTTATTACTATACCTAGCGCCCCTTTTAAAGAATTAGACTAATAGGAGATTAACGATCTCGTAGCCCGCGGGGTGTTTAGCTTCGAATAATACGATAAGTTAATTTATAGGTCTTATCGCTTATTTCGATCCCGAATAGTCCGGGAAGTAAAAGGCCGTAACGTTAAGCTATACGAGAAGTCCCGACTAGTAATCTAAGGCTATAGCGATATAGAGAAAAGCTCGCTCCTAATCTATTCCCCTACTATTTAATGTGTTAGCTAGCGCTTAATCCTAGCCCTTGCCCCCGCCTTACTTCGCCGAGGCATAAGCTTATCTCTCCGCGATATTACACAGGCTTACCCTTAAGCTTAAATAAATCTTAATCGTATAGTATTAGCGGCTCTTCCGATAGAGCTCTAGGGCAAGTACCTAGAGGGCACTATTATAAGAGTTATTAGACCGTTATACGGCCTTATAAAAGCCGGTGTATATTAGTGGAAAATATACTATAAGCATTCCGTTAAGAGCCTTAATATAGCTCCTTCTACCTATAACTCGTGCCTTTTGATTACGAATTAGGGACCCGACGACTTTAGCCTCGTCGGAATGTAAACCGATAACACCTTAATGCTCGGTTTAGACACCTTTTCGGCCTACGAAGAAAAAGAGCTTAAGATAGCTTAATTTCGCGCTAAGCCGAAGGCTTAGATAACCCTAAGGAATGCTATAGACTTTAATAGAGCAAAACTAATACTTTAAGACGACGTTCTGCTCCTATAGTAGAAGGGATAGGCCTTAAGGATCGAGGTGGTTAACTTACGGGCTCGTGATAAAGCCTAGCAGTACCTCGAGCAACGCGCTCGTGCTACGTACGTCGCCTCTATCTATTAGCCCAAGGCCTTATTCGATATCTCCGTAGCAGCCTAGGTCTAAGCCCCCGAAGAGAAGGATTGTAATATCCTTAATAAGCGCCTCTAGTAGTAGATCGACTATTAACAACGTAGACTCACGTACTAACTAATTAATCTTAAGACCGCTAAGCTCGTAGTGTTTACGGATGGCTTATTCGCAAATAACCGAGACCTTTCGTCTTAGTTAGGCTTCGTTATTACGCTCGTTAATAAGACCGAGCGTACGGATACGCACTTTCGGGTTAATAGGAATATTATCTATTAGAGCTCGACGAAGTATAAGCGAGTAACCTATAGCGTTCTTACGAGCGAGATCTACGGCATAGTTAACGGCGTAGACCTTAGCATCTCCCTTATTACGACCCTCCGTATAGTTACGGAACGGCTTTAGCTCCTACCGATCCCTCTTATTATATACACTAACTTATACTCTATCTACGAATGCCTTATTAAGCTCGGCACTACGAAGGAGAAACGCTTAATAATCGATATTATAGCGTTGCGTTAGTCGTATAAGCGACGGGAGATTAAGGAGATTAGGTAGATCTATAGGGAAGATAACCCTACTAACGCTATAATAAAGACATCGCTAAATAAGGCCCTCGAACGCCTTATTAATACAAATAGCCTCTCGATTAGGATAGAAGCCTTCGTCCTTCGCCTATAGCGACTAACGGTATTCCCTTTATTCTACCCCCTTTTCATTTATATTTATTAAATATATTTATTATGTCTTCTACCTAATATATCGTTCTTTCTATCTCCCTTTATTTAGATTATAGGCTTGCTATTTAGCAACTATAAAGAAAAGTTGCTAGTATAGGAATAAGGGATATCCGTTCTTTAGGCACGGTTGCAATCTACGTGATTAAATAGATCACGTATAGGCAACGCCTAAACGGATGCGCTATTAACTATACGATGCATTGTATGCATCGGGGACCCCGGTAATAGCGTTACTAACTTAGCCGCCCTTGCGATAATTAAGTTATTGACTTAATCGCCCTTATAAGCATAGCCCCGACGTCGTATGCAAGGGCTCGCAAAGGTCCGGCTTTAGGCCTTATTAATGTACGCGTTTATAGACTATATAAAGGGGCTATTCGTCGCCCCTTTATTAATAGATATTATAGACTAGAATCCAACTAGTTTACAACCCCTTTGTTTGTTTAACTAACTAATAAAGAACCTTATTCTTTCTATAATATTTAACTTTTTCTCGGGTTTGTAAATTATTACCGACGATTTATTTTAGGATACTCTAGCATTATTGCCCCTCTTACTGCGTTATTAAAGGGGAGCGTTAAGAGAAGAAAGCCCGGACGAGTATAGCTAAACATTAGCGAATTAATAGCGTTTTACGCCGTAAAGAACGCCTTTAGAATAGCCCGATAACGAAGGCTATTATTATCCGATTGCTTTTTAATTACGGAAGTTTACTAGCCTTAAGCTTAACTATAGCACCCTTAATTAGGAGATATTTGCTATCGTTAAGTTATTTAAACACTAGCGACACTACGTTAAAAAGGCGGCGAATACCGTTAAAGTTTTATTAAATTACTAAACTATTTAAGGCTTTATAAAGTAAGTATCCTTTAATAAAAGATAAGCACGTTAGTATATATACCTAGCTCCTTTCGATTTTACGATTAAATACCGAGCCGGTAAATTAAATCCTACCGATGCTTTATTAAGGAAGCTAGAATTTATAGGCGAAGCCCTACCGTCTATAGAGCTACTCCTAGAACTATAATAGAAGTTAGCAGTCATTCGGTAGGTATATATAGCTATAGATTCTATATAAAGCGACCTTGAGACGAGTTCTTAGGTCTCTACTATCTCTAAGCTTAACGAGATATCTTTACGTAATAAAAATATATAAGCTCTTTAAGATTCGATCGCTTAGCATTTAGGAATAAGTCCCGCTAAGTTAGCTACCTAGGTTAAAGATATCGTTAGTTATAAACAACGGTGTTAAAGATAATTAGCTAGGTTAGTAGCTCGTTATAAAAAGGTCTATAAGAGCAATGTCTTTAAGCCCCTTTTTAAGCTCCTTAAGAGGACTTAAGCGGAAGATCCGTAGACTATATAGCGAGTATAGGCTATAAGTACCTTAAAAGAAAGGGTAAGTCTTTAGTTATTAAGCCTAAACGGACTTATTTTACATTCGGGAAAATTCGTAGTGCCTATAGAGGTTGCTTTAAGGCAAGAGCTTATTTAGCTCTACTATAACGATCCCTTTACGGGATACTTCGGAATAGCCCGTACGAAAGACCTCCTATCCCGGAAATTCTTTTAGGAAGGAATAGCTCGTAATATAAATAGCTACGTGCGTTTATATTATATCTATTAAGGCGCCGTTCTAAAGCGGCATCGCTTATATAGCGCCCTTAAGTCGCTGCCTATTCCTATAAGACTATAGGAAGAAGTCTTTATAGACTTTACTACCGGTTTTCCGGAGTTATAGTTCGATAGTAGAGAAGTTAACGTAATATTAGTAATCGTTAACCGATACACTAAGTATAGCGTATTTCTCGCGGTCTCTAAGACAATAATAGCGCCTAAGTTAGCTAAGGCTTTTTATTATAAGATTAAACTTATCTATAGAGTACCGAAAGGCATTATTTCCGATAGAGGATCTCTATTTATTAGTAAGTTTTAGTTAGACCTCTATTATATATTACGGATAAAACGTAGGTTATCGATAGCCTTTTACCTATAAACCGACGGTTAGACCGAACGGGTAAATTAGACACTATAATACTACCTTCGGTATTATATAAATACCGAATAGAATAATTAGCTTAGACTACTATAAGAGGCTTAGTTCGCTTATAATAATGCGAAGAATATAACTATAGGCTTTTCGCTTAATAAGGCATTATTTAGATACTAACTAGACTACTATATCTACCTTACGGACGATGCTATTAGTAAGGGAGTACCTAAAGCGAGAGCTCGCATTAGCAAATTAGTAGACTTAAGGAAAAAGCTAAAGACTTATTAGCGATAAACTATCGAATCGCAAAAGAAATTCTATAACCTTTATTATAAGCTACTTACCCTTACGGTTAAGGACCTAGTAGGACTCTCTACGAAGAACTTACGTCTTAAGGATTAAAGAAGGAAGTTATTACCTAAATATATTAGACCTTTTAAGGTCCTTTAAGCTATTAGCAAGCAGGCGTACCGCCTAGCCCTACTATAGAAATACGACCGGCTTTATAATATATTTTATATTAGTCTTCTTTAGCCGTAGGTAGAACGGGCTATTAACTAACACCCTAGCGAATTACTACTAATGCCTAACCTTAACGATACCGAAGGAGAATAGTCGGTTTAGTAAATTAAAGACTATAAGAAGAAGAAAGGCGTTACCTACTACTTAGTAAAATAGGAAGGTTAGCTAGCCGAATATAACGAGTAGGTTGCTTAAGACGATATAGCGAATGCCTAAGAACTTATTAACGAATACCTAGAGATATAGCTAAAGAAATAGCGGAAATTACGTATTACGGAATAACTTCTTTTTAGCTTACCTTAACTTTTCTCTTACTACTCTACCGCTACTTTATCGTTATTCCTTAATATCTATACGGTAGAAGTCTCTTACTTCTATTTCGCTAGTAAACTCCGTAATAATAGGGAGACGTTTTAACTACTCCCCCCTTCTTTAGTAACCGCTCTCCTCGATTATTTTATGCAAATTATCGTATATATATTCTCGTCCTACCTGCTATAGGGTAAAACCTACGTCCTTAATCACTAGACGAAGCTTTTAGTCCTTATTCTCGCGTATAGCTTTCCGTCGCTTTATTAATGCCTACCGGTATTTAAAACGACGTTTCGTATATAAACGTTTAGCACTTAATACCCCCGATTCCTCTTAGTAGGCCGTTATTACGGCTACGAACGACGTATAAATTTAATAAAAGATTAACTTTATCTTCTTCTTCTCTATCTCGTCCTAGGTAGTCTATAACTTAGCTATCTTTATCTAAATAGCGTATAGATTAGCTATATCTTCGGATATTATTGCCGGTATTTATAATCTTATTAGCAACTATGTCCTAACTTAATAAGGAACGAGGGGCTTACCGATTCGTAGAGGTTACTACGTAAGTTATATTAAATATATCTACTTAATCGTGCATCCTCCTATATATAATATAGTTCGACTATTCTAATATCGTCCTCGTTATCGCTAAACCTTTATATACTACTATTAAGGCACTTAATATAGTATAGCTCGGTGACTTAGCACCCTTTCGCCCGGCGACTTTTTATATATACGGCTTTCTTACCCTTTTTCTTAGGCGATATCCCTTTCTAGATATTCCTCTTATCGACGGTATCTCCTTTAGTATACGCCTCTATATT
This sequence comes from Ophiocordyceps sinensis, assembly GCA_012934285.1. Taxonomy (NCBI): domain Eukaryota; kingdom Fungi; phylum Ascomycota; class Sordariomycetes; order Hypocreales; family Ophiocordycipitaceae; genus Ophiocordyceps; species Ophiocordyceps sinensis. Next base: position 8,191,609 of record JAAVMX010000004.1, on the reverse strand, counting down.
CTCTTCTCTATCGTCTTTACTAGACGACGAAAATATTTCGGATTTAATAACCGCTAGCGTTATACGCTTTATATTCGCGTGATCTTTTTAGGACTCTACTATAATAGGGTTTTTTATGCTTATAAAGGGTCCCTTAAATAATTAACGAAAGGGTTAATCTTTAGTTTCCTCCTTTAATAAGGATATCGATTTCTCTAAGGCATCTCGTATATTCTTCTCGGTAAGGAGTCGTTCTAATAGGGTTATTTTCTCTCCGTGCGTCTTCTTTACCTTTATCTCTTCCTATACTATCGCTATAGCGTCTTTAATCGATACTCTATTCGCCGATAACTCTAGGACTTAAGCAATAACTAAAGGGCCTATCGGCTAAATATCGTCTATCTGTTTTCCTCGCTTTTAAGGCGTCTATACTATTGCGCTTGCCGTTCGCTTAAGACCTATAGCGTTAAACTAATTCGGAATATACTCGTCTAATTCGGAATATCCTATTAGATTTAGAATATACTTATCTAATTCCGAATATACTTCTCTATAAGATCTCGATATAATTGTATAATAAGAGAAGAGAAGAAACAAATCTTTATATATAAAGAGCAGCACTCTATTATAGTTCGCTAACTATACGTAGGCGACTAGCCACCTATTACGTAGCAACTATTACAGCGTGTAACTAATACGATAATTATTATAATATATATAATAATAACTATCGTCGTTAATTTTTATACTACGTTTAATCCTATTTTAGTCCTATTTTAGTCCTATTTTAGTCCTATTTTCGTCCTATTTTAGTCCTATTTTAGTCCTATTTGCTATTACGACTTTATTTATACCTAAAGCTATCCTAGCGTCTAAGGCGTCCGCCTTAAAAGGGGGGGGATAATTATAACGCAGCTACCCGCGCAACTATAGAGCCGGGAGATAGGGATATATACACGATAGATAATGCATTTTAGCCCGGGGACTATTCGGCTATTAGTCGCTAACTAGTCCCCGATAACCCCTCTTAAGGCCTAAGGGTATATCCCTAAGGCCCTAATATATCTTAGAAGAGGGGCAAGCTTTAGTCTTACTACGAGAGGGCAACCGTATTGCAATAAAGGATTATTCGTACTTTTAACCATCGTTCCTACCTTCCTAAACGTACCTCTAGTCTGTCTTCTTATAGCGGCGGCGGCACTAGTTGCTCGAACTAGCTATTAAAGGAGTCGAGGCTATCGTATGAATCGTAAGGGTCTTTAAGATACGGTCGGCGTTATAGACGTACTATCGGTAAACGTAACTCTTCTTCCTTTAGGAAGCGAGACGGGATTAAAGGATAGCTAGGGAGACTTCGAAATAAAGAGGTTAACGCGGTGATATTAAGTAAGAGATCAAGATGAAGACTAATGGTAGAGGATTATAGAGATGCAAGAAGTGTGAAGATTGGAGCAGAATTAAGAGAGAAAGCGGTTGTTAAATTGTTAGTGATAGTCTGTCTAGCTGGGGACATCGGCGCCTTCTTATAGCCAAATATCTTAGGAACCAGGGTACATATCAATTGGCTTATTGTGCCGTCTAACAGCGCCATTTCCGGAGAAAAGAACGCGCATAAGACATTGCCGATACGTCGCACCGTTGTCGCGGAGTTATTGTTGCGGAATAGAGGGTAGTTCTAAGCGAGACATATAAGTACCGACGTATCTGTCTTAGCACCTACACCTTATGCTATAACTCCTGTATCTTGTCACCCCGACTAGCTAATACAACCGGGACATAAGTATGTTATGCAATATTAAACGGTGGATTTTATACATATTATTATGTACCTATACGATATCTAGTCCGGGAGATATTTGCTCCCTTATAGCCTCTCTTAAAGGGTACTTATTTTATAAGAAAGAAGTGCGCTTTATAAATATCCGTTATAACTAACTAATAATAAAAACTCTCTCTTTATTTAAAAACCCTATTTTATAGGAAAAATTCTTATTTATATAGAGAAAATTCTTTAAAACTCTATTATGTTTTATACCTTTTTAGAAAACCTTTTATAAAGGGAAAAACTTTTAAGGGTATTCTCTTTAGCAAACCTATATAAAGGAAAAAACTAAAGGTATATAAAGGAAAGCTAGAAGAAAGCATAAGAAAGAGCAGCTAAAAACCTCTATTTATCTTTATATATAGGATCCTTTTTAAGGCCTAAAAGACCTCGAAATTTAGAAAATAATATATGCCCTAATTCTTTTGTAAATATATTAGCAATATTGTCTATAGATTTTATATAAAAGACCTCTATCTCGCTTAGCTAGACACTATTACGAGTGAAATTATAAGCAAGGCCTATATGTTTCCGAAGTTTATAGGATTCTAGGTTATTTGCTATTTTAAGCGCTGATTGGCTATTAGAAAATATTAAAGGGACTTTTCTTAATATAGGTATAGACAACTCTTTTACTATGCTATTTAAGTGACTATATAGGTATAAGACCTCTTTATTAGCCTCTCTAAGGCCTATATACTCCGCTTCGTAAGTAGATAGCGATATAGATTTTTGTTTTTAACATAACCAGCTTATTAGGTTATTACGTATAAAGAAATAGTATCTAGAGACCGATCGTCGGTCTATAAGGTCATTAGCCCAGTCAGAATCTATATAAGCTATAAAGTGAAAATCCGGTGCCGGTATATTATAGTTATAGTATAAGCAAAGGTCAGGAAATTTATTAAGATATTTCTATATAACATCGAGAGCTTTAAAATGCGAAGAGTCTAGTTGAGAAGAAAATCTCGCGCAGGATATAACAGCATATAAGATATTAGGCCTTGTAAAAAGGGCTAGAAATAATAGAGAGCCTATTTGCATTTAGTATAAGAGTATGTCCTTTTTTAACGCGGTTTTTGTTCCTGATTTATTCAATTTCACGCCTTTTATAGCAGGTGTATTAGAGGTTGCTATATTTTGTTTATTAAATTCCTTTATTTTATTCTTTGTATAATTTGCTTGGGATATATATAATTCCTTTGTATCTCTGTTTATATATATAGATAATCCTAAGAAGTCGTTTACCTCTCCTAACGATTTAATCGGTAGGATGTTATTTATTTTATCTGTTACTTAGGTTATTAGACGCTCTGTAGGCCTAAAAAACAGAAGATCATCTATATAGACGGCTATAGCTATTTTCAGTGTGCTGTTTATAAACACCCCTTCGTCTATCGGAAGGCATTAAAAACCCAATTCATTAAGGACCTTTTTTAATAGGTTATACTAGAGTAAAGGACTTTGTTTTAAGCCGTATAGTGCTTTTCTTAGTTTAGCTACGAGCTTGTTCGTTTTATGTTTATTAAGATAGTCTGAGTAAGTTATGCCTCTATATTTTGTTTTCTTATATTTATTAAACCAAGCTTTTAGTATTATATCAATAAAAGCTTCGGGTATAAGAATAAAGGTTTCTGTGTCTATTTCTGCATGTAGGAAGGCATTTTTTATATCAAACTGCATAATCTTTTGGTTATTCGAAACAGCCCATACTAATAAGAGCCTTGTAGACTTAGGTCTTGCTGTAGTAGAAAAGGTTTCTATATAATCTAGACTATATATCTGCTTATAGCCTAAAGCTATAAGTCGGGCCTTGAATTTCTTTATATTATTTTCGTTATCCTTTTTAACTCTATAGACCTATCGGCTTCCGAGGGCTTCCCGGCCTTCGGGTAGCTCGGTTATTTCCCAAGTATCGTTATCTATAAGCTGTTGTATCTTAGCAACCATGCCTTTATCCTAGTGTATAGCTTCGTTGCTGTTTATAGCTTGCTTATAGGTTTTTGGTTCTATAGGATCACTACCTTCTAAAGCACATAGAAGGGTTATATTACTATTATTTAATAAAACATGTATCGGGTATTCTTTATATTCGTTATAGAATTTAGCCGGCTTCTTAGGTATTTCAACCTAAATTCTTTAATCCTTATTATTATTATCCTAGCGCATAGGTATATTATCTAATATATTATCAATATTGTCAGGATTATAATCCAAGGGTATATTATCGGTTATATAATTTGGATCATTCTAGGGTATATTATTAGTATGTTCAGGAGTTATATCTATAGAGGACCGTAGGTGCCTCTCTAGTATCTTATTTAGCGAAGGTATAGTATTGAAATTAAAGGTTTCATTGTTTTTTAAGAAGTTATTTTCTAATATAGTTATATCCTTTAAGATAACGACCTTTTTTCTGCTATAGTCGTATATTTTATAGGCTGTATCTTTATAGCCTATTATAATTCCTTTATGAGCTCGTACATCGAGTTTATCACTTAGGGTTTTATTTTTATAGTATATAATACTTCCGAAAATACGGATTTTCTCTATATCTTCTATAGAAAGGGCTATATTGTTCTTCTTTTCTAGAGGACATATATATCCTAAAGCAGTATAGGGGGATCTATTATATATATATGTAGCTGCTAAAACAGCTTCTCTCCAAAGATATTTAGGTAGTTTAGCCGTATAAAGCATAGACCTAACTTTATTAAGTATCGTTCTATTTATACGTTCTATTCTACCGTTTGAGTATAGTGTATACGGCGGACTTAAGTTATATATTATACCCTTTTTTAAGGCATATGGTTTAATATTATATAGAAATTCTTTTGCATTATTTAAGAAGACCTCTTTTATTTTAATATTATCTTTACTGTTTTCGAGTTCTGATTTAAACTCTAGAAACTTTGGTAGGCTTTCGGCTTTATCTTTTATAAGGTATATTCTTAGATACCTAGAATAAGTATTAAGAAAGGATATAAAGTATCTGAATTTATCGTATGTAGGGACCTTTATAAGGCCCTAAATATCAACATTTATTTTATCGAGAAAGAGATATCGTCGTTTCGAGGGAGTCTTCTTTTTCTTATCGGTATGTTTGGCTTATATACAAGCTTCGCATTGTTTTATAGCTATAATATCTTTTTGGTCTACGGATATGTCTGGGTATAGTCTACGGAGGTATCGGTATAGGGATTTATAGCTAAGGTGACCTAAGCGTTTATGCTAAAGTAGTAAATCTACCTTCTTTTTATTTTGTATGGATTTATTTTTAATATCTTTATCTTGTTTATCTAGTAAGGGTTTTTGTATAGTATTTTCAACCGTTTCTTTCGGACTATGCCGGATGTTATATATCTTATTTTTAATAAGAAAGCGAGTTTTCTTTATTTCTAGAGGGATATAGTATAGGCCGTTTTTAATAAAGCCTGATATTAATTGTTTAAGATTTTTATCGAGAAGAGATATAGAGTCTGGGCCTATAAGAGCATATGTGTTTTTTATAGCAGACTGGCTTATTATATTTATGCCGATTTCGGGTATATATAGGCAGTCTTTTAATGTGTATTATTGCGTATTATTAGGGAACTTAAAAACAAGATCCCTAGCCCCTCGTATAACAATCGAAGAGGCTTTTCCCTAGGTCATAGTTGTATAGATATCTTTATAATTAGAGAGGAGGTATTTATTAGAAACTATATGCCTTATAGCCCTAGTGTTAAACATAAAATTATAAAAATTCCCCATCCGTATAATGGACTTATTAACCCTTAAAACAACTCTTGAGATTGCAGAAAGAAGTGGCTTTAAAGGTCCTATTATTTGTTTTCTATTAGACTTAGATCTTGCCTTTATAGGGGTATAGAGAAGGGTATCTTTATACGGTAACGGGTTATAGAGTAATGACAAAGGGTATAGAAAGGGTATAGAGGGTATAAAGAGTATAAAGGATATAAAGAGTGTATAAAGGGACAGGAAAAAACTTATAATACCCGAGCCCGAATCCGTTATAACTATAACCTTTCGAGAGGCTTCGGAAGAGGTATCTCGAGAAGGCGTCTTTCGAGACGGCGTCTTTCTCTTCCGAGGTCGAGAGATGCGAGCAGCAGGGCGAGGGGACTAAGAACTCTCCCGAGAGTGTAGAATAGGGGTCGGCCTCCTATGATTTCTGTTGGTATAGTCCCTTAGCTCTCTTAGCTGGTATTTCTTCGAATTCGAATTCGAAGAGGGCGTATTGTTTCTTAGTATAAAGCTAGCAGCTCTAGCCTTATCTCTATTTTCTAGTTTCTAGAAGCAGTTTCGTTCTATATAGCCTCGCTTTTTACAGTAAGAGCAAACCGGTATTTTATTGTTTTTATTATTGTTCGAATAGAACAACTGCTTACCGCTATTAAGCGCCTTAGTCCTCTTAAATTCATCGATTAAAGAGGAGGACAGGGACTTAAGCGTATAGGCTGAGGCATCGACCCGTAGGGTCTGCGTTATATTAGTTATATAGCTCGAAAACGAGCTATTTGGGAATTCTAAAATCCAGGTGATTATAACAATCTTAGGGATAAGGATTTCCCGAGTGTTAAGCTTATTAAAGAGCTCTTTCACCTTATTAAGGTAATCTTTAATAGAAGAGTTCCCTTCTATCTTAGTATTAAACAATTCCTTTATTAGTAGGAAATTAGACGTGAAATTCACGGGGTTATAGAGGGTTTTAAGAGCCTCCTAAGCGGCTTTAGCAGAAGCCTGGTGTTTTATCTAGGACAGAGGCCTATTATTAATTATCAGCCTTATAAGGGCGAGGCATTTAGAGGACTTATTATGTCCTTAATTAAGAATAGCTTGAGTAAGCTTTTCCCTAATAAACATAGACTCTATCCTAAGGGACTAGGACGAGTAGTTTGCGCTTCCCTTAAGCTTAGAGAAAGAGTAATCCTTAAAGCTAGCCATGATGTTTTTTTGTTAGTAGTGTTAGTGTTTATTAGTGTTTTTGTGTTTTGTTGAGTTTTGCGTGGCGGGAAGATACCGGAGACAATTTAGCAGAAATTCGGTGGAAACAGGCTAGGAAGGAGTAGGCAAAAGAATTTTAAAAAGACTTTTAAAGAAGGGTTTAAGTATAGAAAACAGACTTTTAAGAGGGGGGGGGTCCTAAGGGCAAATCGGGGGTAATAGGGGAAAAAAGGGTAAAAACACTAAGAAACTAGTGATCTAGGCAAACCGCGTGTGGCGTGAGAAGGCAAGTGGCCTAAAAAGGTAGGGATAAGTTAATTTAGCGGTATATATAGTATAGCCGAGTAATCCGGAAGAGTAGAGTAAGGCTCTAGGTAAAGCAATTTGTTAGAGCTTAGGAAGAGGCAGGGATTATAACCATTAAGAAATTAGGATGAAGACTAATGGTAGAGGATCACAGAGATGCAAGAAGTGTAAAGATTAGAGCAGAATTAAGAGAGAAAGCGGTTGTTGAATTGTTAGTGGTAGTCTGTCTAGCTAGGGACATCGGCGCCTTCTTATAGCCAAATATCTTAGGAACCAGGGTACATATCAATTGGCTTATTGTGCCGTCTAACAGCGCTATTTCCGGAGAAAAGAACGCGCATAAGACATCGCCGATATATCGCACCGTTGTCGCGGAGTTATTATTGCGGAATAGAGGGTAGTTCTAAGCGAGATATATAAGTACCGACGTATCTATCTTAGCACCTACACCTTATGCTATAACTCCTGTATCTTGTCACCCCGACTAGCTAATGCAACCGGGACATAGGTATGTTATGCAATATTAAACGGTGGATTTTATGCATATTATTATATACCTATACGATATCTAGTTCGGGAGATATTTGCTCCCTTATATATTATAATAAAGAGGTTAACGCGGTGATATTACAATTAAGAGGTCTCGTTCTTAGCAAAAAGATAACTACCTCTAGGTGTTCCCTCGTAGGGTGTTTTATACCTTCGATAGTTACGGATCTTACCTCTTCTTTCCTAACTATCTATAAAGGAATCTCTTAGTAGGTAAAACTAGCGGAGAAGCCTTTACTAATTAGTGTTAGTAAGGCTTTAATAATAGTAACTAGTCGGATAGATCTATTAAGTTATTGTATTATTAAATCTATTATCTAGCTAAGGAGGAAGGGAAGGCCTCGTAGAGATATAGGCTTATTGCGTGCACGTAATCCGTAGGATTACGTGTGCGTAACTAACTTAACAATGCGGATATCCCCTATTCCTATAATTAGCGATATTATATCGAAAGGGCGGCGAATACTATTAAATTTTTATCCGATTACTAAAACCTATAGGGTTTTATAAAGCAAATATCCCTTAATAGAAGATAAGTACGTTAGTATATATATCTAGCTCTTTTCGATTTTATAATTAAATATTAAGCCTATAAGTTAAATCCTACCGACGCTTTATTAAGGAAGCTAGAATTTATAGGCAAAGCCTTACTATCTATAAAGCTACTCCCGGAACTATAATAAATAAGAGCCTAAAGGGAAGCTTAAAGGCAGAGGATTACGATAATGCAGAAAGTATTAAGGAAGATATAAAGATAAGAGAGAGAAGAGGATATAGAATTGCTTAGTAGTAGTCTATCTAGTTGCGGACTAAGATCCCTTTATATAGCTAATTGCATAGGAATAAAGGTATATATAACTTAACTAATTGTTTGGATAGAAAGCGCTATTAATTCTATGCTAGGTGTATATAGTCTAACCTCGTATAGTATCCTAGTTGTTACGTAATTAATTACGCGAGTAATAGGAGGTAGTATAGATAATATTAGTTAACTAGGGCCCGACTATAGACTATGCGTATATTAGTCCCTATATATACTATATACTTCGGCATTCGGTATATTAAGCATCCGGGCAGCTAATTCAGCTAGGTGACTTATATTATAAAGTATTGCTATTTACATAATACGAAATTGCTATTTACACGATAAATATATCTAAGCCCCGTTTTTTCTACGCGACCCCGCGCGCCTAGGTCCCGCTACTAAAACTAGGTAGAGGTATATAGTAATTAAGAGGGCCGCGCAAATCGTGTGTATAGCCTTAATTCAGTCGATTTAATAGCTATAGCAGCGCGCGTGCCCCCTACTACGTGCCTTCTGCTGCGTGCCTTCTACTGCGTGCCCTTTACTACGTGCCCTCTACTATATATATAGCTCCTTAATGTATGCTTCGTGCCCGGCTCCCGGCTACGTGCCCTTTGCTGCGTGCCTTCTACTGCGTGCTCTACTACGTGCCCTCTCGGCTCCTTAATATATGCTTCGTGCCCGGCTGCGTGCCCTACTACTGTATGTGCGGGTCCTTAATGTATGCTTCGTGCCTAGCTCCCGGCTGCGTGCCTTTTACTACGTGCCTTCTACTACGTGCTCTACTGCGTGCCCTCTCGGCTCCTTAATATATGCTTCGTGCCCGGCTGCGTGCCTTACTACTATATGTATAGCTCCTTAATATATGCTTTATGCCTTATTGCGTGCTCTACTGCGTGTTCTACTACGTGCCTTACTGCGTGCCCTCTACTATATATACGGCTCCTTAATATATGCTTCGTGCCCGGCTCCCGGCTGCGTGCCCTTTACTGCGTGCCTTCTGCTATATGCTCTACTGCGTGCCCTCTCGGCTCCTTAATGTATGCTTTATGCCCGGCTGCGTGCCTTCTACTATATGTGCGGCTCCTTAATATATGCTTCGTGCCCGGCTCCCGGCTGCGCGCCCTCTACTGCGTGCCTTGCTATTTTTCGTAAGATTTGCGCGGCTCTCTTAATTGCTATATACCTATACTTAATTTTACTAGCGGGACCTAGGCGCGCGGGGTCGCGTAGAAAAAGTAGAGAACTTAGGTATTTATCGTGTAAATAGCAATTTTATATCGTATAAATAGCAATACTTATATTATATGCAATAATATACGGCGGTTCTAATATATATCTTTATATACCGGTAGGATAAGCTAATCGGGAGATATCTACTCCCTTATAGCCCCTTTTAAAGGGTACTTATTATATAAGAAGTGCGCTTTATATATGTCCGTTTATAACTAACTAAGATTTGTAAAAACTCTTTAAAAAAAACCTAGTTTTAGGAAAAAACTTTAGCTATAGAGAAAAATAACTCTACTATATTATATAGAGAAAAATTAAAAACTCTACTATATTTTATTAGTCCGTTTAGTAAACCTATATATAGGGAAAAACTAAAGGGTATATAGAGGAAAGCTAGAAGAAAGCATAAGAAAGAGCAGCTAAAAACCTCTATTAATCTTTATATATAGGATCCTTTTTAAGACCTAAGAGGTCTCGAAATTTATTAAATAGTATACGCCTTAATTCTTTTGTAAATGTATTAGCGATATTATTAGTAGATTTTATATAGAATACTTCTATTTCGCTTAGTAAAACACTATTACGGGTGAAATTATAGGTAAGACCGATGTGTTTCCGGAGTTTATATGCTTCCGGGTTATTTTCTATTTTTAGCGCTAGTTAACTATCGGAAAATATTAGAGGGACTTTATTAGCTATAGGTATAGATAACTCTTTTGCGATGCTATTTAGATAGCTGTATAGATATAAGGTCTCTTTATTAGCCTCTCTAAGGCTTATAAACTCTGCTTCGTAAGTAGATAGTAATATCGATTTTTTCTTTTAATATAACTAGCTTATAAGATTATTACGTATAAAGAAATAGTATCTAAAGACCGATCGTCGGTCTATAAGGTCACTAGCCTAATCGGAGTCCGTATAGGCTATGAAATAAAGGTCTAGTATTAGTATATTATAGTTATAGTATAAGCATAGGTTAGGGAATTTATTTAGGTATTTCTATATAACATCGAGGGCTTTAAAATGCGAGGAGTCGGGTTAAGAAGAAAATCTTGCGTAGGATATTACTGCGAAGAGGATATTAGGCATTATACATAGGGCTAAAAATAGCAAAGAGCCTATTTGCATTTAGTATAAGAGTATGTCTTTTTTAGAGGCGTTCTTTATTCCTAATTTCTTTAATTTAACGCCTTTAATAGCAGGTGTATTAAAGGTTCCTATATTTTCTTTTTTAAATTCCTTTATTTCTTTTCTAATATAGGTTGCTTAGGATATATATAATTCCTTTATATCTCTATTTATTTATATAAATAATCCTAAGAAGTCTTTAACTTCCCTTAGCGATTCGATCGGTAGGGTCTTATTTATTTAATCTACTACTTAGGTTATTATACGCTCTATAGGTCTATAGAAGAGGAGATTATCTATATAGACGGCTATAGCTATTCGTAGTGTGCTAGTTATAAACACTCTTTCGTCTATTAGAAGGTAGTAAAAACCAAGCTCGTTAAGTACGCTTTTTAATAGGTTATACTAGAGTAAAGGACTTTATTTTAAGCCGTATAGTGCTTTTCTTAATTTTGCTATAAGCTTCTTTATCTTCTTTTTATTTAAGTAATTAGAGTAAGTTATGCCTTTATATTTTGTATTTTTATGCTAGGAAAACCATACGTGTAGTATTATATTTAGAAAAGCTTCGGGTATCTATATATACGTTTCTATATCTATATCCGTATAAAGAAAGGCATTTCTTATATTAGACTATAGTACCTTTTAGTTATTAGCGATAGGTTATAGTAGTAGGAGCCTTATAGACTTAGGTCTTACTATAGTAAAGAAGGTTTTAATATAGTCTAAGCCGTATATTTGCTTATAGCCTAAAGCTATAAGTCGAGCTTTAAACTTCTTTATTTAGGTTTTATTATCCTTTTTAACTCTATAGACCTATCGGCTTCCGAGGGCTTCCCGGTCTTCGGGTAGCTCGGTTATTTCCTAAGTATTGTTATCTATAAGCTATTATATTTCTACTACTATGCCTTCATCCTAGTGTAGAGCTTCGGCGCTTTTTATAGCTTGCTTATAGGCTTTTAGTTCTATAAGATTATAACCTTTTAAAGCAGATAGAAGGGTTATATTATCGTTATTTATTAGTAGATGTATTAGGTATTCTTAATAGTCGTTATAGAATTTAGCCGGCTTCTTAGGTATTTTAACCTAAATTCTTTAATCCTTATTATTATTGTCCTATATTATATAGTTAGGAATATTATCCTCGGATATATTATCGGGTATTTTATAGGGATTATTCTAGGATTATATATTTTTACGATTTATATCTAGTATAGAAGTTCTTATATATAGATAATTATCTAGTATTTTATTTATAGAAGGTATAGTATTAAAATTAAAGGTTTTTGTTGGCAGAGCTCTACTGCGTAGAGCGGCCGGAAGGTGAACCTATTGCACTTATGTGGATAGGTGCATTAGGTTCTATTCTCTTGTCTTGCTAGCTAGAAAAGGGGGAAAAGGGGGCCCCTTTATAGGTGCTACGAAGAGCCTGCCCGGCTTAGCCGGGCGCCTAATAAAGCCTTGTTAGGAGCACGTGACCCAGCCGCTGACGCTGTCATCCGGGTTATAACGAGGCTATTGCCCGGGTTATAACGAGGCTAATAACGGCGTTATCGTCGGGGTTATTAGGGGTTATGACTTATAACCCCTTTTCTTCTTATATAACTAGATTCGTCCGACACTAACAGTTCTTCTTTAAGAGGCTGCGAAGCGTATTACGGACTAATCGAACGCGACGAATAGAAATAAGATCTATAGCCCGATTAAACGGGCCGTATTGTTATCTCGGATCCGGCTAAAGCAAAAGAGGAAATCCGGCTAAAGCAAAAGAGGAAAATAGAGATCTATAGCCCGGTTAAACGGGCCGCAATTGTCATCGTAGATCCGACCGGAAAACAACGTTACAATAAAGAATCAAGACGGGAAAATGCATATTAGGCTAAAATGCCTAATAAATATAAATAATAAATGCGACGTAGAGTTAAAGCAAGGCCGGGATATATCGTTGCCGGGTCGAAGCAGGAAAAACAGGGAATAAGGGGAAATAATAAACACACTAGCAGTCTTTAAATAAAGAATAAGAATAAAGACAAAGACGTTATCTTAGGGACTAAGGAGTATCCGAAAGGGTTAGCTAGCCGAACTCGTTAGTCCTATTATCCTCTTCGCCTAGAACGTATCCGTATTATTATTGTCCGTAGCCTCGTTTAAAGCTTTATATAATACGACCTCTTCTACGTCCGCGATAGTTAAGCTAATCGGGGCGGCGTGCGAGGTGCGTTTTAAGGCACGAGCGAAGGTCGGAAAACAGCTCTTCTACTCGTTCGGCCGGGCGAAAGAGGGCCTATTTAAGTTCTAGAACGCCTCGATAGGCGTTCGTTATAGCTATTCGCAAAGGGACTTTATCTTCCGGGTCTCTTACAAAAGCAGGGCTAAGGGCACGTTAGTAAAGCTATAGCTTTCGAATAGCAGCTCGAGGACCTCTTAGAATAGCTTGCCGGGGTTCTAGTTGCGAGGTGATTAAAACGTCGTTATCGTCTATTCCGTAAAGTATTATTGCCGATAGACCTCGAAACGGCGTTTAAGGGCATTGTATACGGCCTAGAACGTAGTCGTTAGCGAGGACTAATTAATCTACCGGATGTAATAGTCCTCGGCACGACCGGCGAGGATTTAAGCAACTAGCCCGTAAAACTAGCATAAGGCGATTCGGAGGCTATAGTAGGTCTATATAAAGAGCCGGACCTTATCGTCGAGGATATCGTATAGGTCTCCCGTATAATTATAATCCTTTCTCCACACCTTAGCGAATTATAGCATAAGGTTCCCGTCGGTAGGGACGTTTAGGACCTCGGGAGGTAGCATTATTATATATGCCTTAAAGGGGAAGATAGGGACAGGAGCCGGGACGGGGCCTCGAGGAATAGCGGTAGGCTAGAACTATTAAGCAGTAGCCGGGGTAATAACCTTAGGGTGCCGGAACTAGTGATTTATCGGATAGACTATATATTACAGAGCCTAGGGAACGAATAGGCAGGGAATAACTAGCGGAGGCGGGCCGGGAATAACTTACGGAATAATAGGCGATAATGCGGGTAACGACACTCTTACGGCTTTTTAAATAACGGACGCCGGGACTAACGAAGGCGCAGCCGTTAAAGCGGTAGGGAAAGGCGATAGCGGAACTAACGATGCGATGGCGGCGGTAGCAGCTGTTTATTTAGCATAAGCTGCTATTCCGATGTCGAATTAGGTCGTTAAGAACTCGTCGGCGGGCTAGACTAGCGGTTCGTTAAGTCTTTGCAAGGCGACGAATTGCGCCGTATTTAAGCCGTTTCGTCGGTTTAGAAAGATCCTACGTCTTTTTAAGAGGGTCTTTAGCGCCTTTGTGTATTCCTTATTGACTCTATTCTACGTTGCCTTATGCTATCCCTCGAAGTATTCTTAGAAGTCGTCGAAGAGCTAGGGGCCGTTAATATACACGCTATAGTCCGAAACGGCGAGAAACCGGGCCGTATAAGTCGTAACGGCGATAACGTCGTCGTCTAGCGTAGCATCTGCCTCCTAACGGCTTATATCGACGTGCTTATAGAATATCTTATGCACGAGGTGGCCGAGGGGGTTCTCTTCCTCCGGGAATAGTGTCTAGGCTAAGGTTAATATCGTATAGCCGTATAACGGTTATCTAAGGTGTTCTTTTATTAAAGGGAGCTTAGGGCAGTAAGTAGACTATATATACAGTGCCGGGTCGGAAGAGGGCGGGGTGTTTATCGTAGCGAGGGTCTTTACGATAGTTTTATCGGAAGTAAGCAACGGGCTTTAATAATGTATTGCGTAAGGGTCTTTACGCGAGGGTCGTAATTAAATAGCTTATATTAATCGTATATCCCGTAGGTTTATCGAGAGTATTTAACGGGTTCGCGAGGGGGTCTTCGCGATAGGGTTAGCGTCGTAAAGAACGGACGCACTATTCCTTAATAGCACGGGCTTCGTTAAAGCGGTTCCTTTAAGGGTAGCTGTTTAATACTCTTATTAGCGTTATTAACGCAATCTTCTTAATAGCACGGGCTTTGTTAAAGTAGTAATCCGTTAAAGGGAGCTTAGGAAGTATTCTTCATTCGGCTACCGAAAGCAATGTCGGTTCTAGTTCGGGAAGATCCTTCGTTCTTAGCATAAATAGCCCTCTCTAAGTATACGGATCGGGATCGTAAGTCAAAATGACTATTCAATCGGATCCGTCGCACGTTTAAGGGTTAGGAAGTCTATCTCTTCTACCTAGCTTATCTATAATTAAGCGTTTTAATCACTAATTAGTATTAGTAGGGCTCTACTGCGTAGAGCGGCCGGAAGGTAAACCTATTGCACTTGTGTAGATAGGTGCATTAGGTTCTATTCTCTTATCTTGCTAGCTAGAAAAGGGGGCCCCTTTATAGGTGCTGCGAAGAGCCTGCCCGGCTTAGCCGGGCGCCTAACAAAGCCTTGTTAGGAGCACGTGACCCAGCCGCTGACGCTGTCATCCGGGTTATAACGAGGCTATTGCCCGGGTTATAACGAGGCTAATAACGGCGTTATCGTCGGGGTTATTAAGGGTTATGACTTATAACCCCTTTTCTTCTTATATAACTAGATTCGTCCGACACTAACAGTTCTTCTTTAAGAGGCTGCGAAGCGTATTACGGACTAATCGAACGCGACGAATAGAAATAAGATCTATAGCCCGATTAAACGGGCCGTATTGTTATCTCGGATCCGGCTAAAGCAAAAGAGGAAATCCGGCTAAAGCAAAAGAGGAAAATAGAGATCTATAGCCCGGTTAAACGGGCCGCAATTGTCATCGTAGATCCGACCGGAAAACAACGTTACAATAAAGAATCAAGACGGGAAAATGCATATTAGGCTAAAATGCCTAATAAATATAAATAATAAATGCGACGTAGAGTTAAAGCAAGGCCGGGATATATCGTTGCCGGGTCGAAGCAGGAAAAACAGGGAATAAGGGGAAATAATAAACACACTAGCAGTCTTTAAATAAAGAATAAGAATAAAGACAAAGACGTTATCTTAGGGACTAAGGAGTATCCGAAAGGGTTAGCTAGCCGAACTCGTTAGTCCTATTATCCTCTTCGCCTAGAACGTATCCGTATTATTATTGTCCGTAGCCTCGTTTAGAGCTTTATATAATACGACCTCTTCTACGTCCGCGATAGTTAAGCTAATCGGGGCGGCGTGCGAGGTGCGTTTTAAGGCACGAGCGAAGGTCGGAAAACAGCTCTTCTACTCGTTCGGCCGGGCGAAAGAGGGCCTATTTAAGTTCTAGAACGCCTCGATAGGCGTTCGTTATAGCTATTCGCAAAGGGACTTTATCTTCCGGGTCTCTTACAAAAGCAGGGCTAAGGGCACGTTAGTAAAGCTATAGCTTTCGAATAGCAGCTCGAGGACCTCTTAGAATAGCTTGCCGGGGTTCTAGTTGCGAGGTGATTAAAACGTCGTTATCGTCTATTCCGTAAAGTATTATTGCCGATAGACCTCGAAACGGCGTTTAAGGGCATTGTATACGGCCTAGAACGTAGTCGTTAGCGAGGACTAATTAATCTACCGGATGTAATAGTCCTCGGCACGACCGGCGAGGATTTAAGCAACTAGCCCGTAAAACTAGCATAAGGCGATTCGGAGGCTATAGTAGGTCTATATAAAGAGCCGGACCTTATCGTCGAGGATATCGTATAGGTCTCCCGTATAATTATAATCCTTTCTCCACACCTTAGCGAATTATAGCATAAGGTTCCCGTCGGTAGGGACGTTTAGGACCTCGGGAGGTAGCATTATTATATATGCCTTAAAGGGGAAGATAGGGACAGGAGCCGGGACGGGGCCTCGAGGAATAGCGGTAGGCTAGAACTATTAAGCAGTAGCCGGGGTAATAACCTTAGGGTGCCGGAACTAGTGATTTATCGGATAGACTATATATTATAGAGCCTAGGGAACGAATAGGCAGGGAATAACTAGCGGAGGCGGGCCGGGAATAACTTACGGAATAATAGGCGATAATGCGGGTAACGACACTCTTACGGCTTTTTAAATAACGGACGCCGGGACTAACGAAGGCGCAGCCGTTAAAGCGGTAGGGAAAGGCGATAGCGGAACTAACGATGCGATGGCGGCGGTAGCAGCTGTTTATTTAGCATAAGCTGCTATTCCGATGTCGAATTAGGTCGTTAAGAACTCGTCGGCGGGCTAGACTAGCGGTTCGTTAAGTCTTTGCAAGGCGACGAATTGCGCCGTATTTAAGCCGTTTCGTCGGTTTAGAAAGATCCTACGTCTTTTTAAGAGGGTCTTTAGCGCCTTTGTGTATTCCTTATTGACTCTATTCTACGTTGCCTTATGCTATCCCTCGAAGTATTCTTAGAAGTCGTCGAAGAGCTAGGGGCCGTTAATATACACGCTATAGTCCGAAACGGCGAGAAACCGGGCCGTATAAGTCGTAACGGCGATAACGTCGTCGTCTAGCGTAGCATCTGCCTCCTAACGGCTTATATCGACGTGCTTATAGAATATCTTATGCACGAGGTGGCCGAGGGGGTTCTCTTCCTCCGGGAATAGTGTCTAGGCTAAGGTTAATATCGTATAGCCGTATAACGGTTATCTAAGGTGTTCTTTTATTAAAGGGAGCTTAGGGCAGTAAGTAGACTATATATACAGTGCCGGGTCGGAAGAGGGCGGGGTGTTTATCGTAGCGAGGGTCTTTACGATAGTTTTATCGGAAGTAAGCAACGGGCTTTAATAATGTATTGCGTAAGGGTCTTTACGCGAGGGTCGTAATTAAATAGCTTATATTAATCGTATATCCCGTAGGTTTATCGAGAGTATTTAACGGGTTCGCGAGGGGGTCTTCGCGATAGGGTTAGCGTCGTAAAGAACGGACGCACTATTCCTTAATAGCACGGGCTTCGTTAAAGCGGTTCCTTTAAGGGTAGCTGTTTAATACTCTTATTAGCGTTATTAACGCAATCTTCTTAATAGCACGGGCTTTGTTAAAGTAGTAATCCGTTAAAGGGAGCTTAGGAAGTATTCTTCATTCGGCTACCGAAAGCAATGTCGGTTCTAGTTCGGGAAGATCCTTCGTTCTTAGCATAAATAGCCCTCTCTAAGTATACGGATCGGGATCGTAAGTCAAAATGACTATTCAATCGGATCCGTCGCACGTTTAAGGGTTAGGAAGTCTATCTCTTCTACCTAGCTTATCTATAATTAAGCGTTTTAATCACTAATTAGTATTAGTAGGGCTCTACTGCGTAGAGCGGCCGGAAGGTAAACCTATTGCACTTGTGTAGATAGGTGCATTAGGTTCTATTCTCTTATCTTGCTAGCTAGAAAAGGGGGCCCCTTTATAGGTGCTGCGAAGAGCCTGCCCGGCTTAGCCGGGCGCCTAACAAAGCCTTGTTAGGAGCACGTGACCCAGCCGCTAACGCTATTATCCGGGTTATAACGAGGCTATTGCCCGGGTTATAACGAGGCTAATAACGGCGTTGTCGTCGGGGTTATTAGGGGTTATAACTTATAACCTATTTCCTCCTTATATAACTAGATTAGTCCGACAGTTTTATTGTATTTTAAGAAGTTGTTTTCTAGTATAGTTATATCTTTTAAGATAATAACCTTCTTTCTGCTATAGTCGTATATTTTATATACTATATCTTTATAGCCTATTATAATTCCTTTATAGGCTCGTACGTCTAGCTTATTACTAGGTGTTTTGTTTTTATAGTATATAATACTTCTAAAGACATAGATCTTATCTATGTCTTCTATAGTAAGGGCTCTATCTTCTTTCTTTTTAAGAGGGCATATATACCCTAGGGCAGTATAGGGAGATCTATTAGTAGGTGATTCACTTAGATTAATCTAAACAAAGGGGTTGTATTACTTATAGTTGTGCCTAATCTAGCTAGAAAAAGGGGGAATAAGGGGGCCCCTTTATACCCGTCTGCCGGGGTCCCTCTATAGAGCCTACTATGCCTTAATAATACATTGTTAAGGTCTACGCTAGGGCTTACTGCTCTAGTTACAACGATGCCCTTAGTTAATAACGAGGTTATTAACTATGTAGGTTACGTAGCGTTATACGCCGTATAGTTATAACCCCTATTGCCCCTTTCCTATATATAGTCGGCAATATAGTTACGACTCTATCCCTTAGTTATTAATGCACTAGGCACTAAGAATGTGTGTATAAAGAAGGATAATTCTCTTAGGTAGGCGTAAGCCCCGGGAGCTAGGAATAGCTCCCTGCTATCTTATCTATAGCTTATTACATTAGCCCCGGCATATAGCATAAAGGATGCTTTATATATATTAGAATGCCGGCTCGGAAAAGAAAACACTGCTGCCTATAGCAGTTATAAATACAATCCTAATTAGGCAATTAAGAGGAACACTCCTATTGCCTAAATCCTTCCTTTTATTCTTATAAGTTATGCTTATACCTGCTAGTAATTATTCCTCTAATCGTTCCTTCTGCTAAGCGGCCTTCTTGCTTTGTATAGCGCGTGCGGGAGGGCGACCTTAGAACTCCGTGATAGCTTTAGCGGAGACCTAGTCGGCTCGGACCTATTAGTCGTGTATAGCAGCCTATCCCTTCTATCGTATAAGGTATTCGGTTATAGGTGACTTCGACCGACCGATGCGACGAACACGGATGTCTATTAAGCGTTCGACTTCGTAGTGCTAATCCCTTTCGTTAGGTGCTTCGACATCGCGAGCGGCTTCTATAAGTCTAGGCTCGAGCTCGACGTAATGCCCTTTATATGCGAGCTTAAGGTGCTAAATAGAAACGACTAAGTAGATTTAGACTTGGCTAAGGAGGTCGAGCTCCGCCGCGAGGTTATCAACCATACGCTTAATAACGAAAGGACCTTCTCGTTGCCGCGACTATTTCTTTAGCGGCTAGCTAGGCTCGTAATAGCCCGTATATAGCTTTAGGTAGACTTTATCACTAGCTTTAAGAAGAACCGGCCGGTGTTTCGCGTTATACCGCTGCTTAGCCTTTATAGCTGCTAGGTCTATAGCTAGGCTCGCTTATCTACGGGTGACTTCTCGTAAGTAGGGCAATTCGTCCGTAGTAGTGCCTAGGATATTATCGGCAGCTTCTAGCGGTCTACGTATATTAAAGCCGAAGATAGATTTATAGGCGGAGATCTTCGTACTAGCGTTAAATGCCGTGTTTAGATTCTACTAGAGGGCGGGGATTATTATCTTTTAATCTAGGCTAAGATCCTCGATATAGGATATTCGTAGAGCGGTCTCTACGGTCTAATTACGCCGTTCGGTAAGTCCGTTAGCCTAAGGGTAGTAGGCGGTGGTTATTGCAATTTTAGTGCCGAATGCGCTCTAAAGGCCTTTCTAAAAGTCGGATGTAAATTTGCGATCCCGGTCGCTAATAATAGTTCTTAGTATACCCTAATCGGAAAGAAGCAACTAACGGGCTAGGCTTTAAGCCTAGTCCTTTATGCCGTACTTCGCGTTGCCTAGGATTAGCAAGCATCTCTTACTAATTAGGCAAATAACCGTAAGAAGTTAGTTAAAGATATTAAAGCCTAGGATCTGCTATAGGGAGCTTGCTAAAGGTAAGGGCGGTATATCGGTTATAAAGTCTATCGCGATACTCTATATTAGAAGTAGCGGGGGGCGAATAGGCTTATAGCTGCCGGTAAGGGTCTAACGGTCTATTTAGCTAAGGCAATAGGCTTTATAGGCCGCGATATGCTTCTTTACCTAACGGGTGACTCCGCGAATTAAGTATATCTCTAGGTCCTTAATTATACGGACGACGCTAAAGTAGTTCTTATCGTTATAAGCTGCCGAGATTATAGATAGGACGAGGGCGTTAGGGATATATAGCCGGGTAAAGCCGTCGGGGCCTTCGTAGTATAAGAGCTTATCGACTATAAAGAACGGTATGCCGCGGCGTTTAAGCTACGCCTTTATCCTTACTATAGAGTTAGTAACTATAGCTCCTTCTAAGGGCGAGGAAAGACTCTCGATAGCGTCCTCGCTATCCGCGATTATCTAAAGTATTCGCTTATAGTAAGGGTTATTATCGTAGGCGACGGCGAATTCCTCGCGTTTCTTAGGAGCTATAATAGCTTCGGAGGCTATAAGCATATCGTTAAGTATAGTAAAGTTAAGGCGGCGACGGTTAAGCAGCTAATCGGACTCCTCGGCTAGTAGGCGACTAAAGGCGTCGGGAATAAAGTTCTTCTTGCTAAGGAGGTAATAAACCTCGATGTCGTACTTAGAGAGATAAATTAAGGCTATAACTAGGCGACGGTTGGCTCGGTCTATGCTAGAGGTATCGAGGGTCTTCTTAGCGACGATCTGCTTAATCGCGGAGTAATTGGTTAAGACTACGAGCGGGAGGGTTAACGACTGCACTATAGTGCGTATCTTCTTCGCAGCCTACACTAGGCAGGCGACCTCTAGTTCTAAGGGACTATAAGACTGCTCGGCTCTCGTTAGAGTGCGGGAGAGGAAGCAGATAGGCATAATAGCTTAAACCGGAATAGGCTAGCCTAGCTGCCAAACGGTGCCGTCGCGGAGATAGAAAATAACGGCTGCGAATCCTTACTATAAGGAGGCGTTAATTTAATAAAATAGCCTCTTCTACGGGTCTATATAGTAAATTATACGGCTAGAAGTGATTTCCTTCTAAAGGGAGGCGAAGGAGGAAAGCTCGGCTAGGGTCGGCTAGAACGATATAACTCGCGTATAGGACTTCCGCTTATTAGGGTTCCCGTTCTTAACCTTACCGATTAAGCGACCCTAAGATAAAAGACTAGTCTTACGATCCTATAGAGGGGCAAAGAGGCGCTATAGTACGGGATAAGGTTGTGAATGTACCTTATAGCGCCGATATAGTATTTAAGAGCGGCGAGGTTGTTAGGGAATAGAAGCTTTGCGAAGGCAGCGAGCCTATGCTTTATAATACTTATCCTAAACGCGTCGACACGAAATCCGAGTAGCTCTACGGAAGGGTAGCCGATCTAGCTCTTAGTAGGTTAAGCGATGCGAAGAGCTTAAAGATAGCCTTAAGATATTAAAGGTATTCCTCTTCCGTAGCGGAGTAAATAACAATATCATTAATAAACGCGTGGCTATAGCCCTAGTATAGACGGAGGACTCGGTCTATATAGCGTTATACATACGCTAGGCTATTGCGAAAGCCGATAGGTGCTACTATTAGGCGTTTTAGACCTTAATGACTTATAATAGTAAACCTGCCTTAATGCTTGAGTTTAACTCGAAATTAATAAAAGAAGGCGGAAGCGTCGATAGCAGTAATAAAACGGGCGCCTAAGAGTTTAGCAATAATAGAGCTTTATAATAGTAGAGGGTAGGAATCCGGGATAGTAATACTATTAACGGCACGTAGGTTAATAACGACTCGGCCTTTAGTCTCGCCTTAGGCTATACGCTAGACTATAAAGACAGGTGCTGCGAGCGGCGTAGACTCGTCGGCCTACTCTAGGCGACCCTGCTTATAAAGTAGGTTAAACGTATCGTCGATAACCTTCCTATCGCGAAGTCCTTATAGGTAAGGCCTTTAAGCGACTCGTTTTTAATGCTAATTATCGATTAAGGGGACTATTAATTCCCTTCCGGGTTCTACGACGGCGGTGCCTATATCCCGCTAGAGCTAGGAGTATCTCTTAAGAAGCTTCTTAACGCAGCGCACGAAAGAGGGGCTATAGTCGAAAATATAAATACCCTCTTTAGTGCATTTCTCTTATAGCTCCGGTAGGCGCTAAACGTGCGTTTAGTATAGAATGCGGCTAGAGAGGGGATCCTCGATTCCATCCGCGGCGTCTGTCTCGATAGCTACGGCAGCTGCCGTTACGTTAATAGCAGCTACTGCGAGGTTCTAGCGAACCTTAGACCACTTAGCGGGTCCTGCCGAAGAAGCTATAACGTAGGCGTAGATAGAGTCGGATAGCGAAGGCGTTAGAGAAGTGCCTAGAACAGGAGCTTCTACGGGTTAAGATAGGGCGGGAGCCTATAGGCACTCGAGGACTTCCTAAGTAAGCGGAAAAGTGCTCGCAACGTTAACCGATAAATTAATAGAAGAAGCAGCGGTAGCAATAGCGGTTCCTATAGAGGAGGATAGCATAGCAGCGGCTCTAAGAGCAGGCGAAACTGCTATAGCTAGCGTTAGAGCCTTTATAGCTGATTTCTAGGACGGGGCGGTAAAATAGCCAGACTCCTAATACTCCTATATCTAGCTAAGCTTCTACTTGCGCTTAATAACGAGGTTAACGTTCGTGCTATTAGTAATAAAGATAGTAGGAAGAGATTTAGCGTCGACGATACTATAAATAGCATTAGCGTAAGAGGCGAAGAAAGTGTAGGCGCGGTCTTTAGGAAGTTCTTTCTAAAAGGCAGGGACTATAAGGGTAGTGCCGGGTGGTATAATAGTCTTTCGGACGGCCTAGACACGGCGAATAACTTCGCGGGGCTATTTGTAGATGTCGAATAGGATTTTAAACCTATCGAGCACTCCGATGCAAATAACCTCTTTATTATAATTAAGGGATCCTCGGTATAGCTTAAGGAAGGCATTGCCGAGAAGTGCGCCGGTCTTTACTTTAGAGACCTAGGCGGAGTAGGTGAATTTAGCTATAGCTGCTTAGGCGGTTAGGCTAGCTATAGTGCCGCGCGTGTAGAAGGAGAACGTAGCCTAGTCCTCGCAAAAAGAGCGACCGTTAACTCCGTTAATAGTAACGGGAGGCTTCTTCTCGACGGTATAGTTAAGAGTCTAAAGAAGGTCGCGATTAATCATAGGCTTACTATAGCTAGAGTCGGGGCAAACTTAGACTTCCTGCCTACCGGGTTAGGCAAAGACCTTAATCCTTA
The DNA here is from genome assembly GCA_012934285.1 of Ophiocordyceps sinensis. Taxonomy (NCBI): domain Eukaryota; kingdom Fungi; phylum Ascomycota; class Sordariomycetes; order Hypocreales; family Ophiocordycipitaceae; genus Ophiocordyceps; species Ophiocordyceps sinensis. The sequence continues at coordinate 8,167,994 of JAAVMX010000004.1, read as the reverse complement.
TATAGGAGTATAAGTGCGGCGGGGAATCCTAATCCTATAAGGGCTCCTCGGCTTTAGCTTCTAGGACCTAATCTAGTCGGGGTGCCGTAGTTAGCGCTACGTGAAAAACAGGCTCCTTAATGATAGGTGCGGTAAGAATAGGCTCTAGGGCGGCGGGGGCATTAGGCTTAACAACGACGGGATCGGAGACGTTCCCTATAGTAATAAGAGGGGATTTCTTACACCTAAGACGGAGGTAAGAGAAGAGGGCGTTGCGAGAAAGAAAAGAGGTCTTATAAACCTTATAAGTTAAAGGCTTAAGCGCGCGCTTTTTACTACGGAGCTACTGCTTAGACATATAGCAGTTAGCACGTATATACTCCTTAAGCATAGAGGTAAGGGCGAAGGTACGGTCGTAGGTGCTATATTTAAACTTACCGGCCCGTTCGGTAGGGTAGCGGGAGTTTATATAGCCTACGAAGTTAGCCTCCGAGGAGGCGTAAGAGGACGCGTCGTCTTAAGAGTCGTTTAAGTACAGCTTATCACTAGCTTCGTCGCCGCTAGGAGCAGTCTTCTTATCGCTCTAATATTTCGACTTAAAACGCACTTTCTTCTTATTGCTATTACCCTTATATTTACCTCAACGGTATTCCATTTAGTTGTCTCGTCGGTCGTCCTAGCGAGGGTAACGCTTATCGTAGCGTAGCGGGCGTAAGCTTAACTAATTACGGTTATTACTTAAGCTTTATCTTTCGGGACTACGGTTGTAATTATAACCTCGGTCCTAATCCCGACGGTTACCTTAACGATAGTTATCGCGACGATTATTACGACGGTTGCGATTACGGTTACCTTAACGGTAACTATTATTATAGCGACGGTTATCTTAACGATAGTTATTATCCCGACGGGAAAAGCTGCCGCGGCGAGAACGGTCTCGGTCTCCGGAGATATATAGCTTAAGGGAGGCTATAATAAAGGGCTTTCGTTCCTTAATAATGCGAATCTATTTATCGATCGGGGTCTTCTTCGTAGGAATAGGAAGAAGCAAGGAGATCTAAACGGCAATAAGAGGATAGATAGCCTTAATGATTTAAGCATCTTTGCATATCTTAAGTTAGCGGGCGAGCGAAACCTTTCTTTAGATCTACTACGCGAGAGTAATAGAGCTAGAGGACTATATAGATATTGTATACCTTTCCCTATAAAGTTCCTTTAAGACATCGGCGTTAAGACGCTTAAAACGCTTAGTTAAGAACTTATAGAAGGTTCTAAGAGGGGAGGAACTAAGGATATCGCGTTATTCCGCTATAAGCTCACTTATATACTATATAAGAGCTCCTCTTACTAAGAAGGAGAGGTAATATAGGCAAAGTATAACGCAGCTACCCGTGTAACTATAGAGCCGGGAGATAGGGATATATGCATAATAGATAATGCATTTTAGCTCGGGGACTATTCGGCTATTAGTCGCTAACTAGTCCCCGACAACCCCTCTCGAGGCCTAAGGGTATATCCCTAAGGCCTTAATATATCTTAGAAGAGGGGCAAGCTTTAGTCTTACTACGAGAGGGCAACCGCACTATAATAAAGGATTATTCGTACTTTTAACCATCGTTCCTACCTTCCTAAACGTACCTTTAGTCTCTCTTCTTATAAGTTCTAAAGCTTTTCTTTTTTAGTTACCTAGGAGCGATAGCGCCGCGCGGTAGGCGCGTTTCTAAACGTATAGGCCGCGTAGGCCGAATAGGTCGTAGTAGCTATCGAGTCGCTAGCCTATCGCCGTTACCTTACGTAACGGAACTAATATTAGAAGATAAACATACTAACTTATATAAGGGCTATAACGAGCGTCTTAGGACGGTATTACTAATTTTTTTCGCTGCCTAAGGGGGCCCGATCTATCCCCTCACGAAGTTAAACGTAAGCCGGCCCTTTACGACCTACCCCTCCGCGTATAGATGTCCTCGCAGCCCTTTAAGCAAGAGCCGTAGAGCTAAAGGAGGAGAAAAGATTAAGAGATAGGATTGCGGAACTTCGAGAGGAATTTTCGCAGTAGGGTGACTTATTTAGCAAGGACTTATACAAACGTCGCCGATAGTTAACTAAATCGAGGGAGAGTCGTAGTAGGGAAATTAAAATAAAAAACATTCCTTAGTTATTATAATTAACTAACCCTTAAAAACGTCTCGATTAGATTAGCGATCTTAAGGATGCCTTTATCGCTGCCCTACGTCGTTTTAAGCGTAATAAGAATAAAATCTTATATACCTTTAACTATATACACGTAGACTATAAGGCGAGATAGAGGCGATACCTCGACGAAAAGCTCCTTATAGAGAGGGAATTGCTTTATACTAACTAAGATAATTTTCGTAATTAGACCTTAATTTTAATTAAAGATACTACTAATCGCGAGACTCTCTTAGCTACGCAACTATAGGAAGCACGCTAACGAGAGGGTTAGTCCCCCCTCGATTTTAGTCTTTACCTAGATTCCCTTAAGCAATACCTAGAACGTCCGCTAGAAAAAACTTATATACTTTCCTTTTTTGCGAAATTACGTCCCGATCTTTAGGACTAAATCTCTCTTTATTTAGCGTCTATTTAGGACAACACTCGTAAGGAGATAGTCTAACTCGCTTAACGCTTCTAGAATGCTTTAGGAAATAAGAAGCGCTCTATAAAGCTAATTAACGATTAATCGACCTCTACTTAAGGGGCAAGAGGCTCCCGTTCGACAGGCTATCGCCGACGTAGAGGCCGAAATAGATCTACTAATAACTATTAAGATTCCGACGCCGCTAGATCGACCTCGAATAGCCGTAGAAACAGTCGTAGTAACGGCCGTAGGAACGGCCGAGGAAATAGTCGTAATAGTCGCAACGGTAGGAATAAATACGGTAGGAATAGCCGTAGCAATAACCGGGGAGGAAATTCGTATAGAAACGGCGAAAGCTAATCTAGTATAATTATTTATTAGTATTATAAGAAACTAGGCTATATATAAGCCGATTGCTAGGCAATAGCGAAAGCTAACCGAGCCGTGGCCGATTTAAAGACGACGAAGAAGGAGGGAAACGCCTAGAAGTTAAAGTAAATGCCTCTCCTTCGACTAAGCTATAGGTAGAGGTAGTTAAAAGACTACGTACTACTAGAAAGCTACTAGGGCGAATACCTTATAAAATCATCGTTAATCTCGATTATAGTAGTAAAGTAGACCTAGTAGATATTAAATTTACTTAAAAGCAAGGGCTACGATAGCTTCCTTTATAAACCCCTAGATTAAAGGTAGTCGGGAATACGTTTATAAGACGATATAGAGTCTAGGAAGTTTCTATCTAACTCTAAGATAGTCGCTATAGGGAAAAGACAGTCATTCGCCCTTATATCGGCATCGATAACGGATTAGAATCCGACGACGCATTAGTTTTACTTAGTATACCCGTACTTTCTTAGGAATATATTTATCTCGTTCCTTTTAAGCGCGCTTAGTAGTTTAAATACTAACTTTCTAAGGTGTTATTACGCTAACTATAGAAATTTTTACATAAGTATCGGAATAAGGCATGGATCTATATAGTTATACCGGACTTAAATTTTATACTATTTCCCGATAAAGATAATAACTCGGCGAACCCTAAGAAAACGGAGGAGGAAATACCGGCGACTCTTTTAGACTTTAAAGACGTGTTTTCTAAGCATAAGGCCGATTTATTGCTAAGGAAGAAGGGCACCGATTATACGATTGACCTATTGCCTAACTCTAAGCCGCCTTTTAGACCTATCTACCCTCTTTCTTAATCCGAACTTTAGGTTTTAAAGGAGTAGTTAGATTAGTCCCTTAAGCGTAGCATTATTCGGAAATCTAAGAGTTCGGCCGGGGCTCTTATCCTTTTTATGCATAAGAAAGACAGCACCTTACGCCTTTATATAGACTACTAGGGGGTTAATAGCATTACCGATAAGAATCGCTACCTACTCCCCCTTATTTCAGAGATTATAGACCGTTGTTAAAGGGCTAAGTACTTTTCGAAGATTGACCTAAAAAACGCATACTAACGCATCCGGATTAAAGGAGGGGATAAGTAGAAGATAGCCTTTCGTACTCGCTACGGTTACTATAAGTATTTAGTATTGCCGTTTAGATTAACTAACGCCCCTACTATATTTTAGTTATATATTAACTAAGCTCTTAAAGGCCTTATAGATACTATTTGCGTCGTCTACCTTAATGATATTTTAATCTTTTCTAAGACCTACGAGGAGCATATAGAACACTTACGATAAGTCCTTAAACGACTAAAGAACACCGAGCTATTCGCTAATTTATTAAAGTGCACTTTCTATAAGTAGTATTTAGAGTTTTTAGGATTTATTCTATTTATTAACGGAGTTATAATAGACCTAGCCTACGTTAAGGCTATTATAAATTAGGAAGAACCTCGTTCTTTCTATAATGTTTAAGCTTTTCTCGGTTTTATAAATTATTACCGACGATTTATTTTAGGATACTCTAGCATTATTGCCCCTCTTATTACGTTATTAAAGGGGAGCGTTAAGGGAAGAAAGCCCGGACGAGTATAGCTAAACACTAGCGAATTAATAGCGTTTTACGCCGTAAAGAACGCCTTTGCAATAGCCCTACTTCTCCGACACTTCGACCCTTAAAGACCGATTCGCATTAAGACTAATGCCTTAATTTTCGCAATAGCTAGCATTCTTTCGTAGCTTAATAACGAAGGCTACTATTATCCGATTGCTTTTTAGTTACGGAAGTTTACTAGCCCTAAGCTTAACTACGGCACCCTTAATTAAGAGATATTTACTATCGTTAAGTTATTTAAACACTAGCGATACTACGTCGAAGGGGCGGCGAATACCGTTAAAGTTTTATTAGATTACTAAAACCTTTAAGGCTTTATAAAGCAAGTATCCCTTAATAAAAGATAAGCACGTTAGTATATATACCTAGCTTTTTTCGATTTTACGATTAAATACTAAGCCGGTAAATTAAATCCTACCGATGCTTTATTAAGGAAGCTAGAATTTATAGGCGAAGCCCTACCGTCTATAGAGCTACTCCTAGAACTATAATAGAAGTTAGCAGTCATTCGGTAGGTATATATAGCTATAGATTCTATATAAAGCGACCTTAAGACGAGTTCTTAGGTCTCTACTATCTCTAAGCTTAACGAGATATCTTTACGTAATAAAAATATATAAGCTCTTTAAGATTCGATCGCTTAGCATTTAGGAATAAGTCCCGCTAAGTTAGCTACCTAGGTTAAAGATATCGTTAGTTATAAATAACGGTGTTAAAGACAATTAGCTAGGTTAGTAGCTTGTTATAAAAGGGTCTATAAAAGCAATATCTCTAAGCCCCTTTTTAAGCTCCTTAAGAGGACTTAAGCGGAAGATCCGTAGACTATATAGCGAGTATAGGCCGAAAGTATCCTAAAAGAAGGGGTAAGTCCTTAGTCATTAAGCCTAGACGGACTTATTTTACATTCGGGAAAAATCGTAGTGCCCGTAAGGGTTGCCTTAAGGTAACAGCTTATTTAGCTTTACTACGATAATCCCTTTACGGGATACTTCGGAATAGCCCGTACGAAAGACCTCCTATCCCGGAAATTCTTTTAGGAAGGAATAGCTCGTAATATAAATAGCTATATACGTTTATATTATATCTATTAAGGCGCCGTCTTAAAGCGGCATCGCCTATATAGCGCCTTTAAGTCGCTGCCTATTCCTATAAGACCTTAGGAAGAAGTCTCTATAGACTTTACTACCGGTTTTCTAGAGTTATAGTTCGATAGTAAAGAAGTTAACGTAATACTAGTAATCGTTTACTAATATACTAAATATAGCGTATTTCTCACGGTCTCTAAGATAATAATAGCGCTTAAGTTAGCTAAGGCTTTTTATTATAAGATTAAGCTTATCTATAGAGTACCGAAAGGCATTATTTCTAATAGAGGATCTCTATTTATTAGTAAGTTTTAGTTAGACCTTTATTATATATTACGGATAAAACGTAGGTTATCGATAGCCTTTTACCTATAAACCGACGGTTAGACCGAACGGGTAAATTAGACACTATAATACTACCTTCGGTATTATATAAATGCCGAATAGAATAACTAGCCTAGACTACTACGAGAGGCTTAGTTCGCTTATAATAATACGAAGAATGTAACTATAGGCTTTTCGCTTAATAAAGCATTATTTAGATACTAACTAGACTACTATATCTACCTTACGGACGATGCTATTAGTAAGGGAGTACTTAAAGCGAGAGCTCGTATTAGTAAATTAGCAGACTTAAGGAAAAAGCTAGAGACTTATTAGCGATAAGCTATCGAATCGCAAAAGAAATTCTATAACCTCTATTATAAGCTATTTACCCTTAAGGTTAAGGACTTAGTAGGACTCTCTATAAAGAACTTACGCCTTAAGGACTAAAGAAGGAAGTTATTACCTAAATATATTAGACCTTTTAAGGTCCTTTAAGCTATTAGTAAGCAAGCGTACCGCCTAGCCCTACTAGAGAAATACGACCGGCTTTATAATATATTTTATATTAGTCTTTTTAAGCCGTAGGTAGAATAGGCTACTAACTAATACCCTAGCGAATTACTGCCGATGCTTAACCTTAACAATGCCGAAGGAGAATAGTCGGTTTAATAAATTAAGGACTATAAGAAGAAAAAAGGCGTTACCTACTCCTTAGTAAAATAGGAAGGTTAGCTAGCCGAATATAACGAGTAGGTTGCTTAAGACGATATAGCGAATGCCTAAGAACTTATTAACGAATACCTAAAGATACGGCTAAAGAAACGGCGGAAATTACGCATTACGAAATAACTTCTTTTTAGCTTACCTTAACTTTTCTCTTACTACTCCGCCGCTATTTTATCGTTATTCCTTAATATCTATACGGTAGAAGTCTCTTACTTCTATTTCATTAGTAAACTCCGTAATAATAAGCAGACGTTTTAACTACTCCCCCTTTCCTTAGCGACCGCTCTCCTTAATTATTTCGTATAAATCATCGTATGTATATTCTCGTCCTACCCGCTATAGGGTAAAACCTACGTTATTAATTACTAGACGAAGCTTTTAGTCCCTATTCTTACGCATAGCTTTCCGTCGCTTTATCGATGCCTACCGGTACTTAAGACGACGTTTCGTATATAAACGTTTAGTACTTAATACCCCTTTTTCCTCTTAGTAGGCCGTTATTACGGCTATAAACGACGTATAAACTTAGTAGAAGATTGACTTTATCTTCTTCCTCTCCGTCTTATCCTAAGTAGTCTATAACTTAGCTATCTTCGTCTAAATAGCGCATAGATTAGCTATATCTTTAGATATTATTGCCGGCACCTATAATTTTATTAGCGATTATATCTCGACTAAAGGGGGAACGAAGAGCTTATAGGTTCGTAGAGGTTACTACGTGAGTTATATTAAATACATCGGCTTAATCACGTATCCTCCTATATATAATATAGTTCGACTATAGTAGTATCGTCCTCGTTATCGCTAAACATTTATATACTGCTATTAAGGCACTTAATGTAGTATAGCTTAGTGACTTAGCACCCTTTCGCCTAGCGACTTTTTATATTCGCGGCCTTTTTGCCCTTTTTCTTAGGCGATATCCCTTTTTAGATATTCCTCTTTTCGATAGTATCTCCTTTAGTATTTACCTTTATATCCTCGTCTCCGTCGTCTTTACTAAATAACGAAAATGTTTCGGATTTAATAACCGCTAGCGTTATACGCTTTACATTCGCGTAATCTTCTTAGGACTCTACTACTATAGGGTTTTTTATACTTATAAAAGGTCCCTTAAATAATTAACGAAAGGGTTAATCTTCGGTTTCTTCCTTTAATAAGGATATCGACTTCTCTAAGGCATCTCGTATGTCTTTCTCTACGAGGAGTCGTTTTAATAAGGTGGTTTTCTTTCCGCGCGTCTTCTTTCGCTTTATCTCTTCCTATACTATCGCTACGGTATCCTTAATCGATACTCTATTTACGGATAGCTCTAGGACTTAAGCAATAACTAAAGGGCCTATCGGCTAAATGTTATCCGTCTGCTTTCCTCGCTTTTAAAGTATTTATACTATTCCGCTTGCCGTTCGCTTAAGAGGCATAGCGTTAAACTAATTCGGAATATACTCGTCTAATTTAGAATATGCTCGTTAGATTTAGAATATACTCGTCTAATTCCGAATATACTTCTCTATAAGATCTTAATATAATTACATAATAAGAAAAGAGAAGAAAAAAATCTTTATATATAAAAAGCAGCACTCTATTATAGTTCGCTAACTATACGTAAGCGACTAGCCCCCTATTACGCAGCAACTATTATAATGCGTAACTAATACGATAATTATTATAATATATATAATAATAACTATCGTTATTAATTTTTATACTACGTTTAATCCTATTTTATTCCTATTTGCTATTATAACTTTGTTTGTACCTAAAGCTATCCTAGCGTCTAAGGCGTCCGCCTTAGAAGGGGGGGATAATTATAACGTAGCTACCCGCGCAACTATAGAGCCGGGAGATAGGGATATATGCACGATAGATAATGCATTTTAGCTCGGGGACTATTCGGCTATTAGTCGCTAACTAGTCCCCGATAACCCCTCTCGAGGCCTAAGGGTATATCCCTAAGGCCCCGATATATCTTAGAAGAGGGGCAAGCTTTAGTCTTACTATAAGAGGCCAACCGCACTATAATAAAGGATTATTCGTACTTTTAACTATCGTTCCTACCTTCCTAAAGTTACCTTTAGTCTGTCTTCTTACACACGGGAAGCGATTTAAGCAGCCCTTTCTTAAGCATACGCTAAACCTTTATACGCTTATAGATATTATAGTTGCGGAGGAATTGTCTAACGTATAGCTAGAGGAGCGGCTAATAGAAGTCGGGGAATATAGCGGTAACTATTCCTTCGCGGCTAAGGTAGCCGACGACGCTAGCGTTATATACTATTTAAATAAGCCGTCCTTAGAGCGCGTTCCCTTCTTCTAGCTCTAAGGGAGCGTCTCTAGCTACGGCCTTTATAGCTATAGAGGAACTAAGAACCTAAAGCCGTCCGCGGAACTATAGGTGTCTACGTAGGTCTATATAGCAGTCGGCTACCTATACCTTAAGGTTAAGCTTAAGGTCGAATCGTTATGCTCCTACCTCTACGACGTAACGCACGCTCCTATAGGTAACGTCTTAAGCTATTAAGCGGTCCTATATACGCTAAAGCTCCTCGTCCTAAAGAATTCGTCGGTTAAAGCCTATATTCGTAGTTAGCTCTACGTCCTACGCGTTAAGGTCGTCCTAGGTCGTAGCCGCTATAAAGTCTATATCCTAAGTGTCGTCTATATCCTAAGTATCGGGCTTTACGTCTTCTTTATTCTCCTCCTTACTATCGTCCTCGTCCTTATCGCCCTTACTATTAACTAAGACTACGCCGTCCGCACCGATAAGTATTGCTCTAAGATATATACGTAGCGCCTCCTCCGGGAGTATTTAAAGCTCTCGGGCATTATAATCTTCGTTAGAAGGCCGATCTTAATCTCTTTAAGATAGAGCGTCCGGCACTATAGCCTTTTTTCTAGGTCGGTACTTAATCCGGAAATAGAACCGCGAAAGGTATTCCGCCTAGCGGGCCTATCGCTTAAACAGATAACGTTAAGTTATAAAATACTTAAGGTTATAATAGTCTATAAGGATCTTAAAGTTCTTATAGCTATAGAGCTCCGCTTGCTATTACTTTAAGTAGCTAATCATAGCGAGTATTTCCTTATCGTAGATAGCGTAGTTCCGTTCGGCGGAGGTAAGCTTACGGTAGTAAAAAGCCATAGGGCGGCGTTAGCCGTCTACCTTTTGCGAAAGCGTGCCTTTAAGTGCGAATCTACTATAGTCCGCCTTAAGTATTACGGGATAATTAAAGTCCTACTATAGTAGCACTAAGGCTTACGAAAATAAGTCCTTTAACGTCTAAAACGTCTTTGCCTATACGGCGCTCTAATAGAAGGCTACCCTTTTGCCGGTAAGGGCTACGAGCGGACTAACGATATAAGAAAATTAACGAAAAAGAATCCGGTAGTAGTTCGTAAATCCTAAGAAACTCTATATACCCTTTTGCAAAGTTAAGGCTATTTAGTCTCGAATAGCCTAGATCTTAACGGGGTCCGCTTATATACTAACGCCTATAATAATAGTAAATCTAAGGTATTAAACCCGGTAGACGCCGAATTCGTATTTATTAAGGTCGAGGTATAGCCTATACTTAAAGAGCCGGTCTAGCACCTTCCGCACTTTATCTATATAATCCTTTAGGCTACCGCTTATAGAGATAAGAATATTATTAATATAGGCGGAAGCGAACTCGTTTAGAAATTCGCGAAGAATGCTATTAATATACCGTTAAAAGGTGCCGGGAGCCCCTATAAGCCTAAACGGTATTACTATCTATTCGAAAAGCCTATAGCGAGTGCGGAACGCGGTCTTCTATTCGTTACCTTCCGTAATTTATACCTTATAGAACGCTTAATAGATATCTAACTTAGTAAACTACTTCGCTTTAGCAATATTACGGAGTATCTCCCTAATAAGCGGAAGCGGGTAGCGGTCCGGTTATATTATTGCGTTAAGTGCTTAGTAGTCTATATAGAAACGTAGTCCTCTTCCGGGTTTCCGCGCGAATAGCACCGGAGCGGCGGCCTTAAAAGAGCTAGCTTAAATAAACCCTTTATCTAAAAGGCCGCGTAGTGTTTTCTTTAATATAAGCAACTCGTCTCGAGATATTGCGTATAGCGGCCCGAAAGGCGGAACTATATCTTATCCGCGGGAATCCTTACGAAGTAGTATCGCGTAGTTAATACCGGGCTTATATAGGTTTAATTTATCGGCCTCGCTTTTCTAAAAGAGCGGTAGTAGGTTATAGAACCGCGTAAGGATTATCTAACGTAATTCGGCTTCTATCTTCGGCTTCTTTAGTCGTAAGGGTTTTTCGATATCCGAGAGGTTAACTATATAAATAGCAGCCGTAGCGGCTTCCGAGCCGTATCGTCTACGGATTCGGTTAATTATGCCGATAAACACTAAGGCTATAACCTCTTTAGCCTCTCGAAGCTCTATAGCATACTTAGTGTCTTTAGGCTCGTTCTTATTAATATGCCGTAGCTAACGCTACGAATTCCTATACTAAAGCCTTCCTTAGTGCGGTATAGAGTAAGACTCTATAAAAAGAAGCTAAGGCTTTCTAAGGATTAGGTTAAATTCTAGCTAAGGGATAATATATACTACGAGCAATTGCTTATGCTTATTAATCTCTATAGCTATCTATGCGATACCTTTAATCTTTGCTTTTTTTATTACGCTTAAGGCTCCTCGTACGTACTAAGGTCCTATATCTTTAACTAGCAAACGTAGTTGTCGTGCGAATGCCTTATCGATAGCGGCGTAGTATTAGTAACCTTCGTCTACGAGAGTAGAGACGAGGTTTATACGGTTAATAATAATAGGTATTAAGGTAGGAGAAGTCTTAATACGGTTAGTTAACTCTTTTTTCTCTAGTGCTAGCGAATTAGGCTCTAGGGCCCGTCTATGCTCTAAAGCTATACGTTTCCCTCCGTATTAGTAGCGGCGGGGATATTATTATCCTCCTTAATATTAGACTTAAGAGAAGGTCGGGTAGCGCAAATCGCTATAGGCCGTTTAGCTCGCTTTGCCGTAGGGCGAGTAGGACGATACGGGCAATCCGTAGCGAAATATCTATCCGCGCTATAGCGTACGTAAAGCCCTTCCTTTCTCCGCTTCTAAAGCTCCGCCTTCGACACTTACTTAGCTCGCTATATAGAAGAGGAGGGCGCGCTGCCTAAGGCGGCGGATAGTATCCTCGCTTTTCTACGAGCGGGCCGTATAGTAGATATTATAACGTCGCCTTCGTAGTATACCGTAGTGTCGGACGTAGATCTAGGCGGCGGGAGCGTTATAGCGCTTTTAGTAGTAACTCCTCCGTTCTTAATGCTAACGCCGTTTGTGCTAGCGCGCTTTCGCAACTTCTAGAAGCTAAGGCTTTGCTTATAGTTCTAAGCTACCTTCGCAAGGCGACCTACGTACTCCCGGAAGTTAGTAGGCATCTCGATTAGGATAAGTATCTCTATAGTTACGGAGTAATCGAATTCCGCAGCTATATAAGCTTAGCGCTATCTCCCTAAACGCTATTTCCTACGGCATAAGTAATAGTCTCCTTAAAGTCGGGAAGGAAGTCCTTAAACGTCTAGCCGTCTTTCTAAAAGAGGATCTATAGCCTATCTTACGCTTTCTCCTACTCCTATACGTTGCCGAACGCGTAGATAAGGTAGTTAAAGAAGGCATAAGGGTCGTAGGCGCTACTAGGCCCGCTACTCTCCTTAAACCTAGAAATCCGCCGTATCTAAGGCTTAGGTAGCGTATAAAGCAGCGAATACTAAACGGTATCGCGGCACCCGTTAAGGCCTTACTTCTCGTTAACGGTAAACTTACTTCGGAGGCGATATAGGAAGAAGTAAAAAGACTCTAGCTTATTATCCTATATAGGCTACGGTAAAGGCTTCCTTTTGCGGAAGGCGGCTTTAAGGGCCGTCCTTAGGTTAGCTATACTAGCGTCCTTAGCCGTAGGAGAGTTCGTCGACGTAGCCGTAGGCGCGAGTAGCGTATCCGTAGAGGTAGGCGCCGTAGATCCTATTTTAACTCTAAGGACTTCTAATAACCCCCTTCGTTTAACCGGATTAACGGCTATTTTCTATAGTAGTAATAGAAGGCGCTCCTCTTCCGCTATAGAAGGTACGGCATCCGCCGTCGCCTTGCCTAAACGGGCTTTTATTATTTCCTATCGAAGGCGGGCTTTTGCGAAGGCCCGCTTATTTAGCGACTCTTATCGCAGCTATAGCTGCTAGGACCTAGTGTAGGGAAAGATAGGCACAAGGCAAAGGGTGCGTGTGTAAGAAGAAGGATAATAATTGTAGGTGGCCCGGCATGCCCTACGAGCTATAGGGCTGCCGGAGCCCGGACTATCTACTAATCCGTAGGCACCTAGCAGGTGCCCTGCCTTTGCGCATTAGGACCCCTCGGCCTATTGCTTAAAGACGTCCTCTATATCGTTGTCTAGTAAGTCTATAATAGCAGCTAGTATTACTACGCGTGCCGCTTTTATCGTAGCGGCCTATCGTTCTAGTTAATATATACCGCTATTGTAAAAGCGGGACGTTATCGTATTAATAAGTCCGTGAAAAAGAGAGATAGATAATACTATAATAGGGTAGGTAGAGTAATTACATAGGTGCCCTTTATATAGGTGTAGAAATCATCTATAAAGAACTAAGTGTAAGCGTACCTATACATACAGATATATAGCTCTACGCACGTACCCTTTTATCCGCACGTGCCCCTTACCCTTATCCGCACGAGCCCCTTACCCCTATTCGCACGAGCCCCTTTCCCCGCCTACACGTGCCTCTTCCCCGCTCGTATATAAGAATGCGGATTAGGTCGTAGACCTAATCTCACTAATAGTCGAAGACCCTTATAGGCTTCTTAGGTATTTCAACCTAAATTCTTTAATCCTTATTATTATTGTCCTATATTATATAGTTAAGATTATTATCCTTAGATATATTATCGGGTATTTTATACGGATTATTATAGGATTTATTATACAGTGTATTTTCAGGATTTTTTATATCTAGTATAAAGGACTTTATATATAGATAGTCATCCAGTCTTTTATTTATAGAAGGTATAGTATTAAAATTAAAGGTTTTATTGTCTTTTAAGAAGTTGTTTTCTAGTATAGTTATATCTTTTAAGATAATAACCTTCTTTTTGCCATAGTCGTATATTTTATATGCTATGTCTTTATAGCTCTTTATAATTCCTTTATAAGCTCGTACGTCTAGCTTATTACTAAGTGTTTTGTTTTTATAGTATATAATACTTCTAAAGACACGAATCTTATCTATATCTTCTATAGTAAGGGCTCTATCTTCTTTCTTTTTAAGAGGGCATATATACGATAGTGTAGGAATGTAGGAATATGGGATAAACACCACGAGGAAAAGGGTTATAAGTCATGACCCCTAATGACCCCGACGGTCCCGACGGCAGCGTTATTAGCCCCGTTATAACCCCGGTAGCAGCCTTATTATAACTCGGATAACAGCGTCAGCGGCTGGGTCACGTGCTTACAACAGGGCTCTATTAGGAGCCCGGCAGGCCTAGGTTAGGTTCTTTAAAGGACCTATAAAGGGGGCCCCTTTCCCCCCCTTCCTAGCTAGATTAGATACTTTAAGATAATAATAATAGCCCTTTGCGATAAGATATCTCACGTATAATCCCTACTAACACTAATTAGTGATTAAATAGATTCAATTATAGAATAGTAAGGCAGAAGAGATAGATCTTAATCTTTAAAAGTGTAAAAGGGGCAGTTGTTATAAGAACGCGGCTCCCACGCATCTTTACCCTCGGGTTCTATTGCGTATACTTAGAGAAGACTATCTATGCTAAGAATAAGACTATTTAAACCGAGCTCGACTAGCAAACAGACCCTTTAAGCTTCCTATTAATCCCGTTCTCGCCTAATGCAGGAAGAGTAAACGTCGATAGGAAGCGCGTTAGCAACGCATTTACGCGAAGAAGAAGAATACCGCTGGTTTTACCTATAGGAGTTCTCTTCGGACCGTAAGGACGAGAAGAAAGAAAAGAAATACCGCTGGTTTTACCTACTAAGAGATTCATTTTTTTCAGACCGTTACGATAAACATCGCGAAGACCCTCGCGACCTTAGTCATCTACGATGACTATTAACGAGCCCGACTATCGCCGTAGCCGCCGACGCGGTAGATAACCCTATCGCACTATTTAATTAACGACTTAAGGCCCCGATGCCGGCCTTTGCGACTCCCTATTCGGCTCCCTTATTAATTCTCGTAGTAGTAGCTCTTATAGCTGCTTTTAATGCGAACCTACGAAGCCGCCGCCCTAACAGACGTTTTAACACTATCGAAGCCGCCCTTATAGACGCTTCCCTTAAGCCCTTAGCAGCTATACCGTCACTGCGAAATCCCGTCGAGCAAAGTAAGCCTCGAAGCAGCTCTTAACGCAGCTCTCGAAGCAGCTCCCTCGACACTCACGAAGCCGCCGCCTATACAGACGCTTTACTCTTAAGCCCCCAGCAGCCATACAGTCACTGCGAACCCCGTCGAGCAAAGCAAGCCTCGAAGCAGCTCTTAACGCAGCTCTCGAAGCAGCTCCCTCGATACCACGAAGCCGCCGAACATAGAAGCTTCCACTAATACATTAACCCCCTAGCAGAAAGCCGTCACTGTAAAGAGTCTCGTAGCGCACTCGTCCGATACCTTAACGAAGGATATCACTACACGAAGCGCATATAGACTTCCTTTAAGACCGTTACGCCCGAAGCCCGGCTAACGACTACACTCCTTTTGTTCCGAGATTTAGTAGAGCGCCTATAGCCCCGCGTGATAATAACAATAGTACGGCAATAACAGCAGCCTTGCGAGCCTAGACCTCCGCTAATCTTACTATCTCATTTATATTTATCTTTTATATTCATTAGGGAATTTAGCCTAATGCGCGTTCCTTTTAATTAATTAGTTATTAGCTACGGTTGTAAGCTTTAAAGAAGAAGCTTTAAAGAAAAACTGCTAGTGTGGGAATGTAGGAATATAGGATAAATAATACGAGGAAAAGGGTTATAAGTTATAACCCCTAATAACCCCGACGGTCCCGACGGCAGCGTTATTAGCCCCGTTATAACCCCGGCAGCAGCCTTATTATAACTCGGATGACAGCGTTAGCGGCTAGGTCACGTGCTCCCAACAGGGCTCTGTTAGGAGCCCGGCAGGCCCGGGTTAGGTTCTTTAAAGGACCTATAAAGGGGGCCCCTTTCCCCCCCTTACTAGCTAGATTAGATACTTTAAGACAATAACAACAGCCCTTTACGATAGGATATCTCACGTATAATCCCTACTAACACTTAGGGTAGTATAAGGAGATCGGTTGTATATATATAGAGTATTGCTATTTGTATAGTAGAGAATTGCTATCTGTATAGTAAATTAGGATTGTCTCTATAATTTCGACGCGTATTTGTACCCCGCGCGCCTATGTCCCGCCACTAAATTTCCGTAGAGGTATATGGCAATTAAGAGGGCCGCGTAAATCGTGCCTAGCCTTAAATCAATTAATTGAATTGCCCTCTGCTGCGTGCCCTCTACTGCGTGCCCTCTGCTGTGTGTGCGGCTCCTTAATGTATGCTTCGTGCCCGGCTGCGTGCCCTACTGCTCTACTGCGTGCCTTCCTGCGTGCCTTCTGCTGCGTGCCCTCTGCTGCGTGCCCTCTGCTGCGTGCCCTCTGCTGCGTGCCCTCTGCTGTGTGTGCGGCTCCTTAATGTATGCTTCGTGCCCGGCTGCGTGCCCTACTGATCTACTGCGTGCCTTACTGCGTGCCTTCCTTCTGCTGCGTGCCCTCTGGTGCGTGCCCTCTGCTGCGTGCCCTCTGCTGCGTGCCCTCTACTATGTGTGCGTCTCCTTAATGTATGCTTCGTGCCCGGCTGCGTGCCCTACTGCTCTGCTGCGTGCCTTGCTGCGTGCCTTCTGCTGCGTGCCCTCTGCTGCGTGCCCTCTGCTATATGTACGGCTCCTTGATGTATGCTTCGTGCCCGGCTCCCGGCTGCGTGCCCTGCTGCGTGCCCTGCTGCGTGCCCTCTGCTGTGTGTGCGGCTCTTTGATATATGCTTCGTGCTCTGCTGCGTGCCCTGCTGCGTGCCCTTTGCTGCGTGCCCTCTGCTGTGTGTGCGGCTCCTTAATGTATGCTTCGTGCCCGGCTGCGTGCCCTGCTGCGTGCCCTGCTGCGTGCCCTGCTGCGTGCCCTGCTGCGTGCCCTCTGCTGTGTGTGCGGCTCCTTAATGTATGCTGCGCGCCCGGCTCCCGGCTGCGTGCCCTGCTGCGTGCCCTGCTGCGTGTCGGGGTGGATTGCGGTGTTCTTCGTACGATTTGCGCGGCTCTCTTAGTTGCTATATACCTATACTAGATTTTAGTGGCGGGACATAGGCGCGCGGGGTGCGTGCCGAAAAAGTGGTTTTACTATATAAAGAGCAATTTGTTACTATATAAATAGCAATACTCTATATATATAGCTGCTAAGATAGCCTTACCCTAGAGGTATTTAGGTAGCTTAGCTATATAAAGTATAAACCTAACTTTATTAAGTATTATTCTATTTATACGTTCTATTCTTCTGTTTAAGGAAGGAGTATAGTAGGGTAATAAAAGTTACGATTAGCCCGATGTTTATATACCTACCCTATACTTCTACGGGAATAATAAAAACTCTACTAAAACTTAGCGCGTGACTTAAAACCTCTATAAATTTTACTCAACCTATATAACATACAAAAGTCAATAGAGACATTTTACTTATAGTTTATAACGCTATAGGTACTTTTATTTTTTAAAAAATATAATATTTAAAAACATTTAGTACTTACTTTCTTATTTTTACTTCTATTATTAAAATAGAGCTTATTATAACTAATCAATTTACGAATAATTTATTTTAAGGTTCTTAAATATATAATATAGATATACAAAAATAGTCTTCCATTAAGTATTTATATATAATTATAAATCGATTTAAATATAAAGGATATTACTTTACGTACTTATTACTAAGTAAAAGCGAGTTAAAAAGCTTTTATAAGTAAAAGAGAGAATTAGTTATTATATATATAATAGTCGTATAAATACTATACGTTAATGCCTTTATTATAACGATAATAATATATATATATTATGCTAGTAAGAATTTATAAATAATTAGTATCGAAATACGTTAAGTATATATTTTTTGCTAGAAGGAAGGTACTCTTTATATTAATTTATAGTTAAATATCCGGAATCTCTACTACTATAAACTCTATACTATAAATAGAAACAATAGCGTCGGTATATAGAAAACTCTTTTTAAAATATAAAACCCTTTTCTTTAGATATAAAAGAAAGGTTTTAAAAAACTCTAAAAATACTTAAATAGTAAAAGTATTTAACTATCGTATTTAATATAAAACGTGAAACCTAATATAGAGAATAGGAACGATCGTATAATTATTAAATATAATATAAGGTGTTAGTTAGTTAAACAAACAAAGGGGTTGCAAACTAGTTGGATTCTAGTCTATAATAGGTTATCTATTAACAAAGGGGCGACGAATAGCCCCTTTATATAGCCCACAAACGCGTATATTAACAAGGCCCGAAGCCGGACCTTTACGAGCCCTTGCATACGACGTCGGGGCTATGCCTATAAGGGTGATTGAGTTAATAACTCAATCATCGTAAGGGCGGCCGAGTTAGTAACGCTATCACCGGGGTCCCCGATGCATACGATGCATCGTATAGTTAATAGCGCATCCGTTTAGGCGTTGCCTATACGTGATCTATTTGATTACGTAGATTGCAACCGTGCCTAAAGAACGGATATCCCTTATTCCTATACTAGCAACTTTTCTTTATAGTTGCTAAATAGTAAGTCTATAATCTAAATAAAGGGAGACAAAAAGAACGATATATTAGGTAGAAGACCTAATAAATATATTTAATAAATATAAATGAAAAAGGGGCAGAATAAAGGGAATACCGTTAGTCGCTATAGGCGAAGGACGAAGGCTTTTATCCTAATCGAGAGGCTATTTATATTAATAAGGCGTTCGAGGGCCTTATTTAGCGATGCCTTTATTATAGCGTCGGCGGGGTTATCTTTCCTATAGATCTACCTAATCTCCTTAATCTCCCGTCGCTTATACGACTAACGCAACGCTATAATATCGATTATTAGGCGTTTCTCCTTCGTAGTGCCGAGCTTAATAAGGCATTCGTAGAGGGAGTATAAGTTAGTGCATATAATAAAAGGGATCGGTAGGAGCTAAAGTCGTTCCGTAACTATACAGAAGGTCGTAATAAGGGAGATGCTAAGGTCTACGCCGTTAACTATACCATAGATCTCGCTCGTAAGAACGCTACGGGTTACTCGCTTATACTTCGTCGAGCTCTAATAGATAATATTGCTATTAACCCGAAAGTGCGTATCTATACGCTCGGTCTTATTAACGAGCGTAATAACGAAGCCTAACTAAGACGAAAGGTCTCGGTTATTTGCGAATAAGCTATCCGTAAACACTACGAGCTTAGCGGTCTTAAGATTAATTAGTCGGTACGTAAGTCTACGTTATTAATAGTCGATCTACTACTAAAGGCGCTTGTTAAGGATATCACAATCCTTCTCTTCGGGGGCTTAGACCTAGGCTACTACGGAGATATCGAATAAGGCCTCGGGCTAATAGATAGAGGCGACGTACGCAATACAAGCGCATTACTTAAGGTACTGCTAGGCTTTATTACGAGCCCGTGAGTTAACTACCTCGATCCTTAAGGCCTATCCCTTTTGCTATAGGAGTAGAACGTCGTCTTAGAGCGTTAGTTTTGCTTTATTAAAGTCTATAGCATCCCCTAGGGTTATCTAAGCCTTCGGCTTAGCGCGAAATTAAGCTATCTCGAGCTCTTTTTCTTCGTAGGCCGAGAAGGTGTCTAAACCGAGCATTAGGGTGTTATCGGTTTATATTCCGACGAGGCTAAAGTCGTCGGGTCCCTAATTCGTGATTAAAAGGCACGAGTTATAGGTAGAGGGAGCTATATTAAGGCTCTTAACGTAGTGCTTATAGTAGGTTTTCCACTAATATACACCGGCTTCTATAAGCCTATATAACGGTCTAATAACTCTTATAATAGTGCCCTCTAGGTACTTGCCCTAGAGTTCTATCGGAAGAGCCGCTAACACTATATGATTAAGCTCTATCTAAGCTTAAGGATACGCTTATTTAATATCGCGTAGGGATAAGCTTATGCCTTAGCGAAGTAAGGTAGGGGTAAGGGCTAGGATTAAGCGCTAGCTAACACGTTAAATAGTAGGCGAATAGGTTAGGAGCGAGCTTTTCTCTATATCGCTATAGCCTTAGATTACTAGTCGGGACTTCTCGTATAGTTTAACGTTACGGCCTTTTACTTCCCGGACCATTCGGGATCGAAATAAGCGATAAGACCTATAAATTAACTCGTCGTATTATTCGAAGCTAAGCACCCCGCGGGCTACGAGATCGTCGATCTCCTATTAGTCTAATTCTTTAAAAGGGGCGCTAGGTGTAGTAATAACGCCGTTATTGCGTAGCTTAGTCGATAGCCGTAGTATATCTTCTTCCTTCTTAACGAGGAATTAATTATAGAAGGTTACGGTCTTTAGCTTATTCCTTAAGCCTGGGGGACGTCCGCGTTTGCGGGGCTACGGCGGAGCCGGTAGTGCCTATGCCGGAGAGGGGGAAGGGTCTAGCTTAGGAATCTCGTCCGGAGCAGAGGAATCGACCTTAGAGGGGGTATCTATATCATCGAGGGCAGGGGGATCTAGGATATCGTCCTTACTATAGTAGTACGGCTGTATAAGGGTAGACCGGAAGACTATAGGGCCGTTGACGGTCTTAATAGTAACGTCGTAGCCGTTAATAAAGGCAATCTTATATAGACCCTGCTATCCTCGCTTCTCTCTCTAGACGCGGACTTTACTCTATAGCGGTAGTAATAGAGTGTTTAAGGTTAAAGGGCCGTTTCGAGCTTATAGGCTATCCCTAACTTATCGTACGGCGGCGAGCTGCCGTAAGGCTTTCATAGCCTTCTAGATAGTCGCGGCTCTCTATACCGTAGTTGCCGAAGGAGGGGAGTCCTAAGTCATCCGTAGGTATGCTCTAAAGACGAGGAGCGTAAGGACGAGGCCGTTAGGTCCTGCTATATTATTCACGGCCTTAACAGCTATTTATAGGACGGATTTAAGGGCCGTTATCCTACCGATTTCGGCGTATATTATTTCAAACGCATAACGGAGCGGGCTATAGTACCTTTCAACCTTACCTATAGACTAATATGCCTTAACGGGGATCTAGGTATACGTAATGCCTATAATGCGAGCCTTATTACGAAACTCGGTTAAGGCGAAGTTAGTACCCGCGTTATGCCGGATAAAGTTAGGGGGCCGAGGTATATATCGATTTATAGAGCCCTAAGTGTTTCCTATATATCCTTAGCCGATATAGACGGGAGGAATCGTGCTCCTTAGAAAGATATCGCTATATCGACCGCGTATAGCACCGGACGGGTGCTACTACCGAGTTCTAGGTATATTATATCGACGACGACCTCGAAATTAAATTCTTAGTTATTCTTTAGTATAAACCTAAACCTCCGGGGGCCCGGTGCGTAGAGCTAGGAGTAATAGCAGAATTTTAAAATATCCTTAAGTGTTTCTACTAGGATGTCGTTATACCCTACTTATTTCAATAGGTAGTAAAGTCTATTAACGGCCGGGTGGCTAAAACGGCGGTAGAGCGTTCGCATCTCGGCTTTAGTTAAGAAGGCGACTGCGTTCTCTTCCTTACTTAAGAAGAACTAAGGATATCCCTATTTACGAACAACAGGGACGCTAACACCGGGACCGATAATCGTATCGGTAGTGTTATTAAAGTATACGCCTAAGCGATCTATATTAGCTAAGCAGAAGAGGAAGGGGGTCGTTATTCCTAGGACGTAGAATATAATACGGCTAATAGGGGTCTTAAGGGCAACGGAGCCGAGGGAACGCACGTCCTCGCCGCTACCGAATTTAATATAGGCCTAGCCGGCGGTAGACTCGTCGAGCACGATAGATAGGTCTTCTCGTTGTAGGGCGAGATATTAGTCTTAACCTACCGTAGAGACTATAGCTGCTCCGGTGTCTACGAGGATACCGTAAAAGCGGTCCTTTAAGTAACGGTCGAAGACGAATTAGGTAGCCGGGACGCCTAACTAGTCTATCCCTTATGCGTCTTCGCCTATAATTAAATAGTTAAAGGACTACTAATAAAGGATCTACGAGGCTTACCACTTAGTTAATTCTTCGTCGTTACTAGCTTTATCGTTACGCTACTCGATAGCGGCCTATAGAGTCTCGTCACCTTTATATTCGGTAAGATAGGCCTTAAATCCTATGCTAGGGTTGCTAGTCAGTAGGCATTAAGCGTAGTATTAAGCCTTAGACCTAGCTCGTTCCTATAGGGTATGCTTTATCGACTAGCAGCCTTCCTTCTAATAAACGAAGCATTTCTTCGACTATTAGCGGTTGCTAAAGCTACTGCCGCCGCTATAAGGGCTACGGTAGCTTTATCCGCTGCTTCCGCTAAACCTACGGCCGTTGCCGCGGTTGTTAGTATATCTTCGGTCGGTATAGAATACGCTAAGTGAATTATATTTATTATTTATATTTATCACCTCGTTACGATATTATATAAACGTGCTAGATATGCCGTTCTCGGCCTATATCGATAGATAGGTCTCTAGGGAGGAACGTAGCGTAGAGAATAGCTTTTCCGTAGTTTTAGGGGGGCTATATAGCGTATAGCTAAATTCCGGGACGTTTTAGCACGCGTTAAGCAATATAGTGCGAAGGGGGAGGTCTCTAGCGAACTTAAATCCTAGGGCGCGTTAACATCGTTATAGCTTATTAAAAAGGGTCTATAGGACTTCCTATTAGGTCTTATTTAAATGCTTAACTCATAGCTTTTTAAAAGTTATAGTGCTTTAATCTACCTAATAGTGCTAATAGTTTACTTCGGTATTAAAGTAAGCCTTTAGTAGGTCGTAGGCTTACCTAAATATGCTATCCTACTCTATATGCTAGATATAGTAGTCCTAGGCCCGGCCGGTAAGGATCCGGGGAAATAGGGCATAGAAATAGCCGGGCCGGGCCTTAACTATATAATAAACGTCCGTAAAGATACGGACTTTATCATTAAGAATATTATAGGGCTCTCCTATATAATTCTTGCTCTTATCCTATAACTTAATAAACTTTTGCGGGAGGTCTACGTCTATCTCCTCGTTCGGAACGTCGTAGGGGGGAACTATCGTATAGGCTGCTTTTGCCGTTATATTAATCGGAGGGGTCTTAAAGAACTAGTACGAGGTCGGGTGAAGTATTATTAGCGTTTCCGATAGATCTCGGAACGGAAGGGTCTATAGGTTTAGGAACGTGCCGGGTATTTAATCTCGCGGGTACGAGCCGGGGTCGACGGAGGTAGCACGTGTCGACGTTATTAAAGCAAAAGAGGGTTCTAGCGCGAATATAACTGCCGGGGCGGTTAGAGCTATAGGGGGGACGGCCGTAGGCGTAGATAGCGCCGTCGCAAAGGTTACTATAGGAGCCGGGGTTAAGGCAGTAAGAGGTGCCGTTAGGGCCGTGCCTAGGACGACTAGAGAAGGAGGGTTAGTTACAGCAGCCGGGGCTATAACCGATGTATTCCTTACGAACTCTCGGGTTCGCTCGTCGTAGAACTTTAACCATTCTAGTAGTAGCTCGTCCTTTAGCTAAATCGGCGGAATCTGCTATCGCTAGAGCATTAAAGATAATGCTGTAAAGCTAAGGTTTAAAGCGCCGGTCTAAATCCTACGGGACTATAAGAAGGATTTAAGGGCTTTCTTAAAATACCTATCTCCCCGGTTCTATATAGCCTCTATCCACCCGTTAAAGTAGTCTTAGAAGTCTAGGAATAGTTCGTATCTATAAACGGTTGTGCTAGCATTAATAATAATAAACCGGGCTATATAAGTTATAATAGCCTTCTTATTAGTATTATTATAGGTAACGTCTATCTCCTAGAATTAAATGTTAGTTTTGTTTTAAAAAGACCTAAAGATACCGATGCCGCTTAGCCAACCGGGAAGGGGGTTATTATTAGGTCTTATTGCTTCCGGTACGGGACCGGGAGCGTTAAGGTTATCGGTAGGGTCCGATATAGCGTGATTAAATAAAGTATACCGTTGTTATTAAAAGGGATCGCGAGGGTTATTACGAAGGTTGTCTTACGTTACGGACGCACTATTATTCGACGTAACTCTTCTTTTTATCGAAGCGAGACAGGATTAAACAAAAGCTAGGAAAGAACTTATCGGCGGCTACCGAGAGCTAGCTATATCGTAATAGCTTCGTTAGCTCTAACTCGCGTAGGTTCCTTATTCTTAGCATAAAGGATCGTCTCTAGGTATAGGCAATAGAATCCGCTAGGAATAAAGATCCGTGCACTTTCGACGATTAGGCTTTGCCTCTTCTACCTTACTAATCTATAATTAATTATTTAATTACTAATTAGTATTAGTTAGTTAAATAAACAAAGGGGTTGCAAACTGGTTAGATTCTAGTCTATAATAGGTTATCTATTAATAAAGGGGCGACGAACAGCCCCTTTATATAGCCTACAAACGCGTATATTAATAGGGCCCGAAGCCGGACCTTTGCGAGCCCTTATATACGACGTCGGGGCTATGCCTATAAGGGCGATTGAGTTAATAACTTAATTATCGCAAGGGCGGCCGAGTTAGTAACGCTATCACCGGGGTCCCTAATGCATACGATATATCGTATAGTTAATAGCGCATCCGTTTAAGCGTTGCCTATACGTAATCCATTTAATCACGTGGATTACAACCGTGCCTAAAGAACGGATATCCCTTATTCCTACATAAGGTATAATATAGTATTTTAAGTTTGCAGAAAACTAATAACTATAAGTAAATATAAACAAATTAAGTTAAGAGAGAAGTACCTTTCTATTACTCTTACTTATGTCTAATCGTAACTTTTTGAGAGATATTATATCTAGTAGACTTAAATTATATTTTATCCCGCTTTTAAGGCTATATAGTATAGTCTAATATTATAGATAAATTCTTTTGCATTATCTAAAAAGACCTCTTTTATCTAAAGCTCTATTTTAAATTTTAGAAACTTAGGTAGGCTTTCGACTTTTCTCGAGAAGAGAGATATATATTATGTATATAGAAGTTAAAGACTAAAAAGGGGGTCGAAGACGTAGACAGTCTATATAGAGCTATTTAAATCTTATGTAAGTAGGAAATATAGTGTAGAAGTAATTAATTAATGTCTAACTTCTCCCTGCCTTACTAAGGGGGACTACCCCCTTAGTAAGGCAGTCCTATCCCTCCTAAATTAGTAGCCCCCTTTGGCGTTCTACCTAAATGTCTGAGTTTAAGACATAGCCCCCTATTTCCTTTTTCCTGCCCAGCCTTTTTCCCAGCCTTTTTCCCACGCCTTTTTCTAAAGCCCTGTTTTCTTAAGCCTCTTATTATAGTACCACATCACATAACATAGTACATAGTGATATACTACGTAATATATAGTCCTATATATAAACGAGCCCTTAGCCTCTATAGTTCTTCTCCTCTTTATAGAATAATAAGGTTATCTAGATATTACTTAGTGCTATAATAGTTTATTCTATCTCCTATTACGCCCCGTCGCGATCCCTAGCTTTATAAATATAGTCCTAGTAGCTCTATTACCGTATCCCTTTAGTCGTCGCGACCTAAGCGTAACCCCTAAGAAATCATTCCCCTAAGCCCCTAAGTCCCTAAGAATTTTTCCCTAGCCTATAGAAACCTATATAGCCTATAGATCTTTTTTTATAGTCCCCGATAATACCCTAGACTAGATACTCCTCTTTCCTCCTTATAGCGGATATACCTATAGCTTCTAACGCTATAGGCGACGGTCTAAAGGCCTTTACTAAGGAGTTTATTAGTAAATTTCCTTAGATCGCCTAAGCGATTAAGAGGTTCGATAACGTAGTCCCGGTCGCTAACGCGTAGGAGACCTAGGAAAACCTTTAGAGCCTAAATACCCGATACATTCTTATATATATCGAGGAGAGTCTTCGGTCCCTTTACGTAGCGGAGGCCTCTTAGGTTAACCGAAATGCTAGGTTAAAGGAACGTCTAACTATACGAGATTAGCTCTTAGCTATAAAGGATTAGCTTTTAGCTATAAGGGAGCAACTTCTTAAGGCTAATAACCTTATAATCTTAACTATAAAGATATTATAGTCTTAGACGATAACCCTAATATAATCGTTAGGAAAATGGAAGATAGTAGACCCTCCGATCTTTACTAAAAAAAGGTCTACCTCCGACCGTTAACGTAAGTATAAGGCCTAGGAACTTAAGATATAGGGTATCTTCCTCCGCGATAGCATATAATTCGACTTAGACAGCGCCCGCCTCCTTTATATTAGCGATAGGCTTAGTAAATAAGCCTACGACTTTTTTAAAGATAGGATAGCTACTATTATAGCTAACCTATCCGAGAGGGAGAAGTAGGAATAGCCTATTATAACGACGCTCTTTATAGCTTTAGGCAAGCAGTATAAGGTTCTAGACTTAACGTAAGCCGCTAAGAATATCCTCGATAATTTCCCTTAAGGCGATAAGAACTATTAGATCTAGAATATAGACCTTAACGCTTATATACGTAAGGTAAGGAAGATAAAAGAATAGTAAGTCGACCTCCTCCGGAAGTTTATCTTAAAGGATATAAGTGATCTCGTTAAGAATATATAGATTAAGATCCCCGACATTAACTATAAGAAGTAGTTAACGTAAGATAGATGTTAATATTACTGTCTTCCCTATTTGCTTTCTACCGGGAAATCCCCGGTTCTTCCCTAGATTCTACTATAGAATTCCACGGGCTTCTATAGGCATTACCCCGCACTTCTACGGGCGCATTTACCTACTTTTCTTCGGTTATATTTCACTATAATTTTACGGCGATTTTACGGTTATTTACACGGTCTTTACCTATAAAATCTCTTCCCTTCTACGGTCTTTTACCGTAGAATTCTAATTCTCTTCTATAGCTTCTACCGTAGAATTCCTTTATATAGTCACGGCTTCTACCGTAGAATTCACTAGTCCTTCTAATAGACTATTGCGTTATTGCTTACTTATTTACTAACTATATGGCTTATTTATCGTACGGCACGATCTATTGCTTTTCCTACCGATTCTTCCGTCCGATTATTTACGTCACCTATTTTCCTTAGGTCTACGCGGCTGATTTCGTCCGAGGATTTTTCCTATATATAGAGACTGGTTAGCCTCCCTACTAGATAAGATAAGAGCTATTATTCTTAGTGATTTATATCCTTTTATAGCTTCTAATCCCTTTATATAGGCTATTTTAGCCTTAGAGCCTCTCTTCCCTTTTTAATTGCTATTACCTAAATGTCGAGGACCCGACTGCCTAGCGTTTGATAATAGATATCTTTATAAAGAATCTCGCTAACTATACTTATCGTTAAAAGCTCGAGAAAAAGGCCGCCCCCTATTCGTAGTTCCCGCCGACGCTTATACTATAAGAGAACGAGCTTAGGGGGGGGTATATAATTGTTGTTAATCTACGAAGGGACATAACTATAGACTAGGTCTAAATGTCTATATATACGATATAGAGGTCACGTGGGATGACATGTGATATAACCTAACACCGTGATAGTAAGACGAGCTTAGAGGGGGGTATATAATTGTTATTAATCCACGAAGGGACACAGCTATAGACTAGGTCTAAATGTCTATATATACGATATAGAGGTCACGTAGGATAATATATAATATAACCTAACACCGTGATAGTATATCCCCCTTAAATTAGCGTTCGACTCGAACGCTTAAAAGGGGCAATAGGCTAATAAAAACGAAGGAAATCTATGTCAACCGGTCCTAAAAGCGGGCCTAATATAGAACGAGAGAAGAATAAGGAGAAACAAAAGGTAAAATAAAAGGTAAAACTAAGAATCCACGCGTGCCGTCGTAATATAAATTATATTAAGAAATTATACTTATTATTACTTAGGCGAAGGTAAAGACGTAAGGAAAACCGTGTAAAAGGCCGGTTTAAGCTTAGTTAGGTTAAGGGCGTAAAAGGCCTTAAGGTCGTCCTAGTAGCCGTTAAGGTAGGAAGAGTCCTCCTACGTAAGGGGGCTATAACGCTATTAAACGCGATACTTAATCTTCCCGGAGGCGTACTAGCGTTACGTGAGGATAGAAGAAAACTCCTACTCGAGGTGCGCGTTATCGCCGTCGTCGTCGCTAGGGGAAAGGAGAACGCCGTTATCGGCGGGCTAGACGTTAAGCTTAGACTAGCCGGGCAAAAGGGGCTTTTAGGTCTTAGTAAGGAAGGAGTAATAAAAAATTAAGGTAAAGACGGCTGCCCTTAAAGAGGCGAAGAAGATATACTATCTTATATACCTTAAGGACCTTATATAGGCCCTCCCGCTTATAGTCGAGCTTCTTTATAAGGCGGAGGGTCTAGATCTAGCGGGTGCTAAGGAATACTATATCGCCGGGCTAATACGCTAGGGCGGGAGTCCGCCGGGCGCCCGTATAGCGAGCCTAAGTGGCTTAAGTATCCTCGATCGCATCGCGGAGGAAGTTAGAGATACGCTAGAGGCGGGATATAAACGCGTTACTACGGAGATATTCCTTCCGCTGCTAAAGGGTTATACTAGGCGGGGGGGGACTAAAGGGCTTAGTGCTAAGCTTTAGGTAGAAGCTATAGTTAGCGAAGAAAGGGGAGAGGCCGGTAGATTTAAAGACCTAATTATTAGTAGTAAACTTAGCGAAAGGAAGGAGGTCGACCTAATCGTCCTAAAGGTAGGTAGTATAATAACGAAGGTAAACCTCTATCTAAGCGTTTGTAATCTCTATCTAACCGTCGGTCTAAGGGTAGTAGGCGGAGCTAAGGTAAAGGCGGTAACTAAGGCGATAACTAAGCTACTACTAGAAAGCCGAAATAAACTAAGTGCTATAGTCGCTAATAATAAAGGCTAAGGTACTATAAAGGGACCAAGCGTAGGAAACGAACGCGTTAATAACGTCTTTAACGGTTATTAAAGGTATTAGGATATAATAGCGTATCTTCGTAAGGCGGTCGACGATAACGAGGATATTAGAAAACTTAACGCCGTTACGGCGGTAGATAAGGAGGTCGGTAATAAAATCGACGGATATATTAGTCTATAGGGCGAAGGGAGTACTTAAGGGCTAGAGTAGGCCCTAAGGGGAGGAACGAGGGGATTTAACACTTAGGCACGTATAATAATTCCGTATAAAGCTAGAAATAGACTTATGTATGCCGGGCTAGATATAGGACCGGCGGTAAAGGCTAGCGGTCTTCGTATGTCTAAGGTAGCCGGTAAGGGTGGAGGTATAAGTGTAGACGAGGATCTAAAGAATTAAGGCGTCGTTAAGGGGAACGAAGAGCCGGCCTTAAAAATAGAACCGGCCTTAGACCTTAGAGAGAGCGGTCTTAGGGATCGAGCGGAGGGGGGCTCGAAGGGGGTAAGGCTAGTAGGGCTAAAGGGACTAAAGAGTTACGCGAATAGGAGAGATAAGCGGGGAGAAGGAATAGGCC
This sequence comes from Ophiocordyceps sinensis, assembly GCA_012934285.1. Lineage (NCBI taxonomy): Eukaryota > Fungi > Ascomycota > Sordariomycetes > Hypocreales > Ophiocordycipitaceae > Ophiocordyceps > Ophiocordyceps sinensis. The sequence continues at coordinate 8,138,584 of JAAVMX010000004.1, read as the reverse complement.
CGGTCGATAAGGTTATCGATCGGCTTAAAGTCGTTAAAGGCGTAGAGGTTAAAGCAGTCGGAATTATATTTATAAATTATATTTATAAACGAATTAGACTCCTTAACGGTATTAAATACGGTAGTAGTATTAGGGTAAAGGGAGGCATTAACCTTAGACTTAGGGAGGATAATCTAATATCGGTGGTTAATCCTCTCGTCGGCTTAGTCGGTAAGGGAGAGAGGGCGGGAGCTAGGCAAGCGGCTAAAGGCGTTAGGGAGAATAGCTTAAAAGCCGGGCTAAAAGACGATCTTAAAATTAAAACGACTAAGGAATTCGGTCTAGCTGGCCTATCGCTAGTTAAGGAGCTTTATAGTTATAAAATACTAAAGATTCTTATAGTCCGAGGCTATCTTAAACTTAGGCAGGCCTTTAAGCTTAAGGCGCTACTCTTTAAGAGATTTTATAATCGCGAGGAGTTCCTTATCGTAGATCTCGTAATTATACTCTTAAGCAGAGTATTTTAACGAGAAGAAAGCAACCGGATAGTAACGACTATCGTCGAAGAGCTATATTAGTATACCCTTAGCGGCTTAATCGCAAGCATTTATCTAAACTATAGTCTTACGATAAAGGTCGAAGTATACGAGGACTAAAGCGGTAGTAAATGCGTGCTTAAGGGCTTCGAAAGCGTAGGCGTAAGCGGGAGACTAAATCTAAGGGGCAGAGTTCTTAGTAAGGGCGTTTAAAGGGTTCGTAAGCTTAGAAAAGCCGCGAATAAAACGCTAATAAAAATTAGCGAATCTTAAGAAGCGCTAGAGGTCTTTTATAAAGAAAGGGGTAGGCTAGTCTAAGACCGCACGAACCTTTTTAAGGTCTATGCGAATGCCTTTATCTAAGATAATTAAGCTAAGGTACTTAGTCTTAGTAACGTAGAATTTATACTTATTTACATTAAGCTAAAGGCCGGCGGCATTAAGGCGCTTAAGAACTATATTAACGTAGGCCTAGTGCTCTTCCCGCGTCTTTAAGAAGATTAAGACGTTATTTAAATAAGTAGAGTAAAACTTATTAAAGATACCGTAAAGGGCTATATTAATAAAACTCTAAAAGTAAGATAGGGCGGCGGTAAGGCTAAAGGGGGTAATATAATACTTAAAAAGCCCGTACCGTATAGCGAACGCGGTCTTTTACTTATATCCCTCGGCAATACGAAGGCGATTAAACGCCGCGATGTAAGGTGCGACATAGGTACGGCTCGTGGTCGGCTTTATAAGGTATACGTAAGGGGCAGTAATACAATTGATATTACTAGTGGCTTTTGCTATTAGTGCGATAGCACCCCTCGTCGTCGTTATAATTGTAATATTAATTAATAGCCTCTCTATTCGAGACCCCTTAAAGAAAGGGGCTAGGCAGCGGCTATAAGGCAGGTGTATCGGCGTAAGGCGCGTAGCGCACACGTACCGTAGAGGCGGCGCATCGGGGCAATGCGACGATATGTCTACGCCTTAGGTCAACGTCTACTAGGTTATTCCTGCCTGCGGTTGCCGAGGCCTATAGCGCGCCGGGTCACGTGCGGGGGCATACGTATAGCCCGGGACTAGCTGCTATTAAAGAGGGGATAAGTGTAAGGTGCGACACGGGTGCAGCTCGTGGTCGGCTTTATAAGGTGTACGTAAGGGGCAGTAATACAATTGATGTTACTAGTGGCTTTTGCTATTAGCGCGATAGCACCCCTCGTCGTTATTACACGCGATAACGTCGATCTTAGTAAAAAACTTCGCCTTCCGGATATAGGCGAAGGTATCGTAGATAAGGGGTAAGGGGAAATAGTTCTTAATTATAGCCTTATTTAAGCTACGATAGTTAACGCAAAAACGGACGCCTTCGCCCGGCTTATAGGCGAGTATAATAAGGGTAATAGCGGGGGAGGTAGAGCGGCGGATAAAGCCCTTCCTAAGCTGCTCGTTAATGTATACGTGGACGATCCGGTTCTTAGCTTTGCTAAAGGCGCGGGGGTAGGTATAAGGAGGTTATATTCCCTCTTTAAGGTTAATTTAAGTATTAACGGTATAGTAAAGGGCGAGCTTCTTAGCCTCGCTTTTAAGCTATATATAAATTATATAGTAAAGCTCTTTAAGGACCTTAGCTTAAAGCTCGTCGAGCGTATAAAAGACCTTCTCTTACTTCTTAAAGAACTTAGCGATATCGTTAAGGGAGATCTTATTAAGGTAGATCTTATTAAGGTAGTTATCGATAAAGTCGTAAAGGCGGGGGTTAAGGCAGGCTTTCGCGTCTTCGGTATCTATATATCTAGTTAAAACGGCCTAATAGAAGTCCTTAAGAATATCTTAATCGATAGGTAGCGGGGGCTTAATAGGTAAAGGCTTAGCGGTAAGGGCTTTAATTAAGGTCTAAGAGGTCTAGACTTTAGGCTGCCGGTAGAATATTACTATCGCGTCGACGTTAAGCATCCGGACGTTAAACGCTAAGTCGTTAAGGGATAAAAAGTAGAAAGGCTAAAGTTTAATAGTCTTACGACTTAGCTATAATATAAGGCGGCGGTAGCTAGCGGTCTTATAGACGGGACGGAGGCGGGGAGATCGAACGTAGCGGTAAGGGTAAAAGGTAGCCGGGGAGTTAGAGTTATAGCCGGAGTTAGAGTCGGCGTCGTTAACCTAGCGGGAGGAGTCCGGATAGGCGGGTTTACTTACGTCGGGAGCATCCTTAAAAAAGGTAGAGAGGGAGGGGCTAAGGGATAAGGGAATAAACTTAAGAACGTCGCTAAAGCGGACGGAACAGATAAAGGCCGGAGGATAGGCTAAGGCCGGACGGGCGGGAATAAGGATCGCAGCGGCGGGAATAGAGATCGTAGCGGTAAGGGGCTCGCCCTCGTCGTTAGAATCCTTAACGGAAGGACTAAAGGGAAACCCCCTTAAGGTAAAGGCAGGCAAAGGCGCGGTAAAGGGCTCGCCTTTATTATCGAAGTCTCTAATAGAAGGGGTAAGGGGAAAACGAATTATATTTACTAATTATATTCCCTCCGAAATAGGGATAAAGGAAGCCGGGATAGGGCGGGCAAAGCGGGCAAAGGTAGCCGAAAGGCCTAGGATAAGATAAGGCTAATAGTCTAAAAGATAAAAGGCTAGATAAAAGGGGGACTAAAAGGAAAGGGAGTTACCGCGCTAGCTAATAATAAGGTCGTGCCGGCGTAGCTAAAAGAGGCTAAGAATAACCTCGTGGCTAAGCTTCGTAAGAAAAAAGTAGATAGACTTAGTATAGGCGCTAATCCGGGAGACTGAAAAAGCGCAATAGGTAATAAAGCTAGACTTATAGTCGCTACTATCGGCGAGAGAAAGCCGGCGCGGGAATTAGAGTTAGCGGATAGGAAGGGTAAGGCGGTACGCGGTTTAAGCGTATATAAAGGCGTATCCGGAATAGCCGGAGTTAACTAAAGCATTTATAACAATATCGGCGGATATAAGGGATAAAGGCATAAGTAGAGCACGCGGTTATATTCCTATAGGGAGGCAAAGATCCTCCTTAGTATCGAACGAAGCTATAAACTTAGATACTAAGAGCTCTATCGCGCGATAAAGCGAGGGAGCTACGTATTTCCTAAGGACGGGGAAAAGGCAGGGAGGTCGTCTACTTCGCCCTTAATAAAGCCCTACTTAATAGCGCTAACCTAATAGCGGGGGGGAGGGGGTTTAAGCAAGCGCGGGGCAAACGTACTACTACTACGGCTACGGCTACGGCTAAAGCCGGAACCGGCGCCGGGACTAGCGCTAGGGTTAGCGCCGGGATTAGCACTAATACCTTTATTAAGGTAGGTCCGGGCGGTATAGGTAGCGGTAGCCGGCTAAGTATAGTAGAGGCAAAGACGGTTCTTAAACCGCCGTTACTTCTTAGCGTTAGTAAGCCGGGCTCGGGATATATCGAGCTATATTAGGTTACTAATAAGAGACGCGGGTAGGGCGGGCGAGGTAGGGCTAGTGCGAGTAGGGTTATAAAGCGGCTAGAGTTAAGAACGGGCCTTAATACGCTGCTAGTTATCCTAAAGCGTAGAATATATCTTAGCTTAGGCCGTAAAGTCGTTATAGGCTAGGCATTCGACCTATAGAGCGGCGGCGTTAGTAAGTTTAATAAAGACCTTTAAATAAAGGTAGGCGACGTAAGCGGTGCCGTTAAATAATAAGTCGGCTTAAAGCTAGGTAAACTTCGAATAGAAGTCCGGCTAAGAAATATTCTTTATCGATAGGGCATTAAAGTCGGCCTCCGACTAAGCATAGGTAAAATTAGCACTAAAGACGAGGCTAAGGTCGTCGGTAAGAGCTTTTATAGTAGTATACTACTAATCAACGAAGGACTTATTATCGAGGACGTCCTAAGGAACGCTAGCGATAATAAAAGCGGCCCGGCCGGTAAGCCGGCTAGCCGCGTAGAGAATATATTCCTACTCCGTAGGGTATAAGGCGGCGTCCTAACGGAGCTTAATAGTAAGGCCGTTGCGCTAGGTCCGGAAAGCCTCCTAACGTTGCTTTTAGGTGCTAAAGTCGCCGGCGAACCTCTTAAGGTCGGCTATATAGGAATAGGTAAGGGTAAGGGTAAGGGCGGGGGCAAAGGCCTAGTCTTAAGCCGCGTCGCGTTTAGTTAAGACGAAGAGAGAGGACGTAGCGCGGTTAAGCTAACGCTAAAGATCGATAGCGTGCTTTTAGGCAACGGCTATATACTCTTAAGCGATAAGTACTCCTATATTTAACTTAACGTAAGCATTATTAAGGTAAGTAAGAGCCTCGATCTAAAAGGCGCGGAAGTCGTAAATAGCGTTAGCTTAAATATAGGCGAACGTGCCGAATATAGGCCGTTAGGCTCGAAGAAGGGCGGCGAGGCGGGGGTAGTAGGAAACGTACTTAGTCTAAGGCTTTAGGTCGGTAGGAGCCGGCGGGGTAACGGCCGGGGTAGCGGACGGAGGATCGGCCTTTATATAGTCGGTTATCGTAGATTATAAAGCAGTAGGATAGGGTAAAGGTAGGGGAAAGGTAAGGAGGGAAATCTATATAATTCGCGTTAAGACGGCGTATCTATACTAGGAAAATTCTAATAATCGAGGAAAACTTACTTAAAAGGGTCTAGCGAGAAGGCGGACTTACGTCGCGAAAAGGGGAGATTAAAAAAGAAAAAGGTAAGATAGCGAGATTATTAATTAAAGGCAATAGGATAAAATAGTAGATTAAACTATAAGAGAATAAGCTTAAGGGGGGGTATATAATTATTATTAATCCATAAAGGGATATAGCTATAGACTAGGTCTAAATATCTATATATACGATATAAAGGTCACGTGGGATAATATATAATATAACCTAACACCGTAATATATACCTGCCCTTACCCCGACCGCCCCGGCCTAACCCTTATATAATAACCTTATAGACCTCGACCGGCTTTCTAAAACTAAACGATAATTTAGGATAAGTATTGCTATTCGCATAATACTAAATGTCTAATCGCACGACATCCCTATTTTTTCTTAGCCGTAACCCCGCTATACCCCGCTATACGATTTAGCCTAGGTAGCTTAGCGCCGCCGGGAGTTATAAGAAGTTACTACGTCTAGCCTAATATATACATCGTCTCATCGCGTATATTATATTCCTATAATTAAAGGCATCGCGCATACGTATTACAATACGCCTAATTTGCTTAAAACATATCTCCGTTAAGATAATAACTTATCGGCCCGCTAATTAACCCGTGGCTTGCGTGGCCGGGACTATAGCCTACGTGGCTAGAATTACCTCCTTAATAGCGTTAGCGTCCTTAATAGCGCGCCCGCCCCTACCGCGTCCCCTTATAGATCCTCTGCCCCTTAATTGCCCTATGTTTATCGCTGCTTACGATCTCTTCGTAGACGGTCGGCCGGGGCGCTAGCTAGCGCCTTCCTCGATCTCGCTTTAGGTAAAGGTCCGGCGCAAGCTGGAGTTAAGTCTGCGAGTGCTTTATTAGCTAAAGCGAGGTAGCTATAGCCGTAGAGCGTGTTAGGTCGGCTAGGTTAGCTAGGGCAGCTCTAAAGCTGTCTCTAGAGTATCGTAACCGCGGTCTTATTGTTAAAGCTATATAGGAACGGGCTGCTTCTTATTCTTTAGGATGCGAGGCCGGCTATAGAGGTTCTAGACGACGTTAGGGTCGCGGATGCGAAGTAGTAGCTCCTCGAGGTCCTAAGAGTTATAGTTAGAGCGATTTCCTACGTAAATAGACTCGTTGCTTACTAAGGGCTTCTTTAGCTACTACCGTAGGTAAACATCCTCCTTTATTAGCTTTAGAGGCGTTTGTTAAAGGCGCTCGAGGATATTATAAGCGTATAGTAGGCCGAACTATTATATAAAGAAGCGGCGGCATAGCTCGAGTAGCACCGGCTCCTTTTAGGTAGGCAGCGAGGCAATAGTAAGGCGATACTACCGTATAATATGCGAAACGGCACGATAACTAATCTCGAGGTTAAGTCGGCTAAGCCACTTTTAGCCGGAGTAGCGAAGCCGCTAACGAATCTACTAACGCCTAGCTTCTTTAACATAATAGCGTTGCTTATTCTCGATTATCTATACTAACGCGGTATAAAGGTAAAGAAGATCACCGGTGCTTATAAGTAAGTATAACTTAATATCCTTATAGGCGGTTTCTATAGGACTATTAACCCGCTAGCCGAAGTTACGGTAGCGGTCGATATAGCACTTCGCCTACTACTCGCGCTACGGTATATATTCCTTAGAAATATATCGTATAATATAGCCTTAGCGTTAGAAGGTTTAGTTAAGTAGCTCCTACGCCGCGAAAAAGTCCTCCTCTATTTTAGTATAGATTACCCGCTTTTAGAAGTTATATATGCCGTTACGGGTATCGTTAATCTTATTTTTATCCGTAGGCGAGGTAGAGATGCCTTCCTCGGCTTCGTTTGTATTAAGGGCGGCTTAAGCGTTATAGTCGGCATTAATAGCATCGTCGTTAGCCACGATTTAGTCTAAGCCGGGGCCGTTAACCTCTTTCTAACGGGCTACGATCTTGCCCTTAATATTGCTGTTAATATAATAGACGTAGAGCTACTGCTATATATTAGGGAAAATACGGTAGAGGGCGTTTTTAAGGCCTTCTCTTTATCGGTAATTATTATAGTCGGCGCGGCTGCCTTAACCTCGCGACGAAGCTCGTTAAGACGTTTATAAAGCCACTAGAATCCCTTCTCTTTCTCTATATTAATAAGGCCGAACGCGAAGTTCGCTATAGAGCTTAGATTAATAACCCTAGTGGCTTAGAAGAGGTATATCTTAAAGCGGTTCGTTTTATACGTATTGTCGAGGCCGAAGACCTTTAGAAACCGCTTCTATATTATCTCGCACTATAGGTAGGTCTAAAAGAGTGCCTCGATCTTATTCTCGTCGTCCTCGGCCTATTTAACTCTATGCTTAATATTGTTTTACTAAAGGAGGCCGATAAAAGCATAAGTAGCGGTCTTACCGCTAAGAGTCTTAAAGCAAAGCTTTTAACGATCGTTATAGATATCCTTTTGCCTAAAATAGGTCTATCTAAGCGTTTAATCCCGAATAATCGACCTAAGCTCTCTCGCCGGGAGAGCTTTATATTTTAAGAGGGTCCGCTCGAATTACTACTACGGTACGGTGCGCCGGCGATATATTTTATACGTAGAGGGATTAATTAACTGCCTATAGTTATGCTAACCTATCTTAACGCGAAAAGTCTATAGAAAGTCGGCCTTTTCTAACGTTAAGGCGATAATCTTAATAAGGCAGTCGATTTTTACGGTCGAGGTACGCCGGAGACTAATGCTCGCCGTAGCTCGCCGTAGGCCTCTATCGCAAGCAAAGACAACGTAGGTTAAGCTCTCTTAGCTATTAAAGGCGCGCTTGCGATTACTTAACTTTTTAACGATCGCGGCGCCGTTATCGCGATGCTAGCCTTAGAGGAATTCGTATAATTCGTCGAGGGTTCGGAAGGTAGGCGAGGGCGGTAGCGAGGGAATTTCCCGGCCGTACGTAGGCGCGGGCTCGTCGGGAAGAGGCTCGTTAGGAAGACGCTCGTTAGGAAGAGGCTCGTCGGGCGTAGGAGGCGTAGGAATAAAAGGCTTATCGTCGTAGTCTATCGCGGCGATTAATAGCGCGAATAGCTTTAATCACATTATTACGTTGCGTATTATATTACGACAGAAATTATATTAGGCTAAACGTAGTGACTTCTTATAACTCCCGGCGGCGCTAGGCTACCTAGGCTAAATCGTATAGCGGAATATAGCGGGGTTAGGGCTAAGAATAAGCGGGGATGTCGTGCGATTAGACATTTAGTATCGTGCGAATAGCAATACTCTTTAGGATCTATAGGAATAAGGGATAAGGGATACGCATAAGGTGTAGTTATAGGCACGCGACACACGTAACCCTACGTAATTACGTGCACGCAATAAGGCTATATCTCCGCGATGCCTCCCTTCCTAACATAACATTATTAAGACAATATACACCCCTTTAGTTAACCCTAATAGAGCCTATCTAACACTAATTAGTAGTTGATAAGGTTAGTCACAGACAGTAAGGTAGAAGAGATAGATTTAATCCTCGAACGTGCTTCGCATTAGAGAGAATTATCCGTGCTAAGAATAAGGATCGTTGCCGTGCTTCGATTTCTTTAACTTGCAATTAAACCCGTCGCGGCTATCCTCGATAGAAGCGATTATTGCAAGCGCGTTATCAACGCATTTTAGACAGCATCGCGAAGACTATCGCGATCCTTATACACCCGGGAAGCCGAATAGCCCGAGTCCTACCGTTACGATGACTTCCTAAAGCCCGAATCCTACCGCCGCCGCTAGCCCTACGACACAATACGTCCCAACCCTCGAACAATGCCTAGGGAGGACCCTTATTGCAAGGGCAGCGTGGAAACGCATCGACCCTAGCCTCTAGTCCTATGAGATTAACCTAGACGAGCAGAATCCGGACCCGTTCGCTATAACGACCTACGTCGCGACCTTTATAGCAAGCTGCGAATGCGTTGCGTAAGAGCAAGACCTCTTTATCCTTAGCTATTTCTAGTTGCATTTTAAAGGTTGGACGGAAGAGACGTAGACAACCGTCTATAAAGACTATAGGAAGGCGTTACGGAACCTCCTTCGACGCCGAGGCATTTACCTTAAGAAAGAAGACTCGGCTGTACGATAATTCCTCGCGATATAGCTATAGGAGGTATACGATAACCCGCTAACCTAGCCTTAAAAAGAATTCATTAAGATAGACTTAGATTTCGCAACATTAGCCTACCACGAGCGGGATAAGATGCGAGCCGAACTCGGCTTGCCGCTATTCCCGGAACCTTTGCTAAAGAGCTTCGTACTAACGCCGGTTCCGCCGCTAAAGCCGACCCTATCGCTTAAGGCAGCGTTAGCCTTGCCTTTATTAGTCCTAGCAGCCTCGCTAACGTCGCCTTCCTCGCTATTATTAACCTCGCCAACAGCAGCAACAGCGGCCCTAACTTCGCTATCGTTAACTTAAGCCCCCGCCGTTGCTCCTACCGCCGTTGCTTCCACCGTCGCTCCCGCCGTCGCTCCTATCGTTGCTCTAGCCGGCACGGCCCCGGCTTTACAGCTCGCTCCTATCGTTGCTCTAGCCGGCACGGCCCCGGCTTTACAGCTGGCTTCTACCGGCATAACTAAGGTTCCCTTAGGAATAACCCCGGCATCGCCCCGGGCTTTAGGAGGCGTGACTCCTACGCCGGTCCTAACTTTATCGCCCTTAATAGCAACAACGCCTCCGCCGCCGACTATTAAAAGTCCGCTAGTTGCTCTAAAGCTACAGCCACAAGCTTCGCCAAACCGGCCAAGCCGACTCCCTATTCTAAGCCGGCGCTCTAATTCGCCCGCTTCTCTAAGTAGCAGCTCTTCGGACTGCTCTATCAGCCCTTAAAGCAGCTCTTCGGACTGCTCCCACGACTCACCCAACGAGTCCCCTATTAGCTCTCGAAGCAGCTCTTTAAGCTGCTCTAAACCTACGAAGAAGCCGCATATATATATACAAAGGCTTCCTTTAACCCCTTAACCACAGCAGCGCGCTCCTAAGCCAAGCAAGTGCCGCCGCTGCCAATCACCCTTTTAGTCTCGAAGCGCCCTCTTTCGCCACCTCGGCGAAGGATGTCACTATACACAACGCCCGCAGACTCCCTTAAAGACCGTTATGCCCTAAGCCCGGCAAGTACGGCATCTACTAAAGCAGGCCAATTGCTAGCACTACGATACCTACTTCGACTCCCGAGGCGCACTCTTTCGTCACCTCGCTAAAGGATATTACCACTAGAAGCGTATATAAGCTTCCCCTTAGCCCGTTAAACAGCAGGGCAATAGACGCTCTTCTCCTTACAACAACCGACAGTCTCCCCGGCACTAGCTTGCCGCCCAGCCCCTCTCTCGCCACCGCAGAGTAGGAGACTACCACTAGAAGCCTATGCAGGCTTCCTCCCTACTAGTCACCCGGCAGTCGCCTTCGTTACGGCAGACACCCTTACGCTCACTCTTTGTTTTCCCGAGAAGCGGCCCCGCACCCTTCGTTCCGCGTGGCCGGCAGCAGTCAGCCTCGCGAGCCCTTAAGAAGAAAGACTCTCGAGGGAGAGCCTCACAAGCTGCTTCCTCCTCGCGAGCTTCCTTGCCTGCTTCCTTCGGCTCCGTTGCTCCGCTCGGCCCCTTCGTGTGTTCTCATTGTTCGTTGCTTTGCGTAACTCCCTAACGCTCGTTGCTTCGTTGCTCGTTGTTCTTTTCCTTCCCGTAGTCATAACACCACAACTTCGCAAGGCTGTTTAGCCTAATCCTCGATGGCATCGCGCCGCCCGTTCAACCGGGCTAAGGATCCCTCTATCCCTCTTTCGGTTCTTTCGTTCGATTCGTTCGTTGCGTTCGATAGATCTTATCTTTAGGTTAACGACTAGGTTGTATTATTCTTATTCTTATTATCTTATAAAGACTGCTAGTATAGGAATAAGGGATAAGGGATACGCATAAGGTATAGTTACGGGCACGCGACACACGTGACCCTACGTAATCACGTGCACGCAATAAGGCTATAAGTCCGCGATGCCTCCCTTCCTAGCATAATATTATTAAGACAATATACACCCCTTTAGTTAACCCTAATAGAGCCTATCTAATAGGATCGATAATAAACTCTATATAGCTTACGGAGAGCCTAGACACTAGAAGGAGGCTTACGACCTAGCTAAGATAGCTAATCCGCTTTTAATGCCTTTACGTTAAGGTAGTCCTTAGTTCTAGGGCTAAGGCGCCCCCTCCCCTAGCTTCGGCCGAAGATCTTAGGGCGCCCGCGGCGGCGGGTATAGCCGGGGCTAGCTCGTTTGTATAGTCGACTATAAATAAGGCCGTATCCTTAGGGAAGATAATACGGATTTATAAGGCGAGCGGCCGACGTTAAGGCTACTACTAAAAGATATACCCTTAGAGTAAGTCGCTCCTAAGGGTTATATATAGGGGAGGATAAAAGGATTAAGTCGTTACTCTTAGATAAAACGGATCTTTAGATTAATTCGTTAAATAGTAATAAAAAGTTAATCTTTCTCTATACTTATCTCTCCTCTATGCGTAACCCTTAATCCCTTTACTATATTAATACGTTATCCCTCGTAGAATTTAGCTATAATACCGTAGCGCTCGCCGATCTTTACGCTATCGTACGGAAATATAACGTTACTATAAAGAAGCTCCTTAAACCTTAACCGCTTCGACTAGCAGATAGTATACCTTTAATATAAATAATAGACTATTTTATAGCCTAAATAACTATTAATAAGCATATAGAACTTATGCTCTTCTTCGTTATAAATCTATTACCCTTTACCCTAATTATCCTAAGCATTCCCTAGCTTTAGGAATATAAACTAACTATACTTTAGAAATCTCTTTAAGTCCGCTTCGATTCCGATTACTATATAAAATACTGCCTACCTTTAAGTATAATAGCCGAGGATAGGATAGCTCTTAAGACTCTTATTACTCCTATACCTAAAGGGTATTAATTACGTCGAAAATTATATTTATCTAACGTTATAGAGATTTAGACTACCCTAACGTTTACCTTAAAATAAAGGGTCTTTATAATAATAAAAGACGTGCCGGAAATTCCCTTTCGGTAGGAAGAGACTAATATCTTAAAGGACTAGACTATCCTACCGGGAAGTTATATACCTATAGACTCGTCTACTAAGGAATATCTACCTAAGTAAGCATCGTATCCCTTAAACCTTAGCTAACCGATTCGATATCCCTTATATAGGATATAGCTATTTGCTTAAGAAACCGCCTGCTTAATATCCTTAATTAGCCCTCCGGACTCCCTTAAGACTTAAGCCTTTAAGGCTACTCCGCCGTAGACTACTTTAGTAGCTCGCTTACTCCTTATTTATCTTACTGCCGGCCGTCGCTACGTTCCTACCCGATAGGGCTAAACGAAACGCCCCCGCCGGCGTATATAATAAGAAGATTAAATGCCTTTAGATATAAACGATATCCGCTATATATAAGTAGTTAACTTTATTTAATTCTATAAATAGGATAATATCTAGGCGATGCGAATTAGTATATCTAAATTAGCTAAGCTAGTTAAAGAAAGAGAAAATCTACGATTCTTTAATAAACTCTTAGTAGGCTTAATTTAGGTCTTAAAACTATCTAAAACTTCTTTTTAACGTATTATTGCTAGGGACTATATAATAAAGGTAGCTTAAGCCGCTTTCCTTAAACGTTTTTATAATTTCCTTTAGATAAACCTCTAGGATATAGCTAATTCCGAATCTCTATTTCGGAGGGTCGACGAGGCCGACGTAGAAAAATTCTTCTAAGTAAAGCCGGAAGTTATAGAGGTAGATATCCTAAAGAAACTCTTAAAAGAGTTCTAAAATAAGCTTCTTTATTTCTTTCTAAAGAATGCGAACGAGCTTCGCCTATACCGCCCTTAGGATTATAAGATCGAACTTATACTTAGTAAATAAGCTCTATACTATAGAAATCGGCCTATATTACCTATAGAACTCCGCTATATTAAGAAGTAGATTAACGATATACTTAATAAAGGCTTTATTTAAGAGTCTTTTTTTCTAGCCGCGGTATTATTAATCCTCGCTTATAAACCGGGCGGTAGTATCTATATCTATTATAACTACCGAGGTTTAAATTAGGTTATAGTTAAAAATCGATATCCTTTACCTTTAATCTATAAAATACTAGATTTTCTTTACGACGCTAAGTTTTATATAAAGCTAGACGTAATTGCTACGCTTAACTATATTTAAATCGCCGAGGGTTATAAGTAGCTTATAGTATTTATTATACGCTTTAGACTATTCGAGATATTAGTTACCCCCTTCGGCCTTTATAATATACCGTCGACCTTTTAGAACTAAATTAAACATATGCTTTATAATGCCCTCGATAACTTCTATATAGTATATCTTAATAACGTACTAGTCTTTTTAAAGACTTAGGCGGAATATAAGAACTATATGCGAATAGTTATCTAACGCTTAAGCAACGTAAGGCTTTAAATTAACATCGGGAAGTTAGAGTTTTATACAATAAAGACTAAGTACCTTAGACTAATTATTTCGATATCTAATATAAGCATAGACCTTAAGAAAGTGCGTATAATTACGGCTTATAATACCCCGACTTTAGTAAAAGAACTTTAGCAGTTTCTTAAGTTTATAAACTTCTACCGCCGTTTTATTAAGGGATACTTTAGTATTATCTCCTTAATAACTACGCTACTTCGAAAAGATTCCTATTAGTCTTAGGGACCTAAATAAGCTACTGCGTTTAAGGCCCTTAAACTTGCTTTTACTACTACCCTAGTCTTAGCCTATTTTAACTACTCGAAGAAAATAGTTATTAAAACTAACGCCTCGAATTAGGCCTTAGGAGGAGTCCTTTTATAGACCGGAGACGACGGATATCTTTACCCTATTGTGTTTTTTTCGTTAAAGTATACTGCCCTTAAGTATAACTACGAGATCTATAATAAAGAGCTATTAGCAATTATTAAAGCGCTTAAGGAATAGCGCTTACAACTCTAAGGGACTACTAAAGCGTTCGACGTTATTGTAGACTATAAGAATCTTTAGACGTTTATATCTATAAAGCAACTTAACTAACGATAAGTACGCTAGGCCGAGTTCCTTTCTTAGTTTAACTTCGTAATTATATACCGCCTAAGCAATAAGGCAATCCTCTTTAACGCTTTTAGTAAGCTCCTTAGCGATAGACTAACTACCGTAGACGACGATAGACTTTTCTATCAAAATTAGGTAGTTATCCCCAAAGGGAAAGTCGACTTAACTATCCTAAAAGAACTCTTAACCGATTCCCGTGCCTTAAAGGAAGACCTTAACGCAATCGCCGCCTTTAGACTAAACGCAGCTAGTAAATCACTTAATAAGCTTATCCGCGAGGCATATTAATAAGATAATCTTGCCTAAGATATAGTAGCGATACTCTAAGACCTATACGCCTAACGTTAGCTAAAGTATATCCGGAAGCTTTTGCGTTACGATATATCCGAATATTAGTTAATTAATAAACGTATCTTTTTCCGCGACCGGCTCTTTATCTCTAATACCTTAGATCTCCGCCTTAAAGTCGTTTATCAATCCTATAGCAGTAGCCTAATAGGATATCTAAGGAGGGTAAAAACCTCTAATCTATTAAACCGAATATACTAATAGCCGAGAATTTCTTACTTCGCCGCTATATTTATTAAAGACTATACTCTTTATCTTCGGACTAAGACCCCCCGCTCGTCTCCCCTTAGATTCCTAAAACCCTTCGCTCTACCGGTCCGACTATAGGCCGATATATTAATTAATTATATTACGATATTCCTTAAGTGCACTTAAAACGGGAAGAACGAGAATATACTTACGATAGTTAATAAGCTTATAAAAATAAGATATTTTATCCTTATTACCGGCCTTTTTATAGAAGAACTAATTAACTCCTTTATCTATATAGTCTATCGCTTATATAGAGCACCCGATACTATTATCTTTAACTAAGGCACTTAGTTTATCTCTAATTTTTAGCGATAGCTTCGCACTCGTTTACGAATAACGTTAAAACTAAGCTTAGTATAGCACTTAGAGACTAACGGTTAAACCGAAATCGTTAACGCTATGATAAATAAATATATTCGAGCCTATATTAGCTTTACTTAAGATAACTAGGTCGACTAGCTCCCGCTCGTAGAATTTGCAATAAATAATTCAATAAACGAAATAACCGGTATTTCTACGTTCTTCGCTAACTACGGCTTTAATCCTCATCTCGGCATCGAACCTATAGGCCCCCAACCCTTAACGCTCTTATTATAGGCAAAGAAGGAATTCCTTCGCGTAAACGCAATAGCTAGTCGTTTCGACCGTATCCTCGTTTAGCTTTAAGCTCTCGCACGAGCCTTATAATAGAAATATAAAGATAATGCTAATATAAAGCGGGACGAAGGCTTTCTCTTTTAACCCGGTAATATAGTTATAGTTTTATTAAAGGATATAACTACTAATCGCCTAAAGAAGAAATAGGACGATAAATAGGATAGTCCTTATCCTATTCTTAAGGTCTACCGCGGCGCTATAGTTATTAACCTCCTAAAGTATATCTAAGTTAATAAGTCTTTCTATACGTCTAAGGTGCGGCTTTAGATAACGGAAATAATACTAGGCTAAGCATAGATTAATCGAGAGGAACGACGTAACGTCGTAAGCCGTATCGCGGAACGCGATAACGACGGCAATATCGAAGAAATATAGGAATTTAAGAAGATCCTTAACGTATATAATAACGAAGCCCCGACCCTAACTTATCTAATTAAATAGAAATATCACTAAGAACTAACCTAGTAGCCTAAAGATAACCTAAGAGGTTGCCCTAAAGCTATCTAACGCTTCTATAGATATAACCTAGATAAGCCGGGCCCCTTAAATTAGGCCCGCCTATAAAAGATTCCTTTACTATACACTAATTTCTAGCGAAAATGATATTTCTTAGCGATTTAGGCACTAAATCGTCTTTAGAGGTAGAGTACTATTATAGTACTATATTACATAATATAGTATATAGTAATATACTACGTAATATATAGTTCTATATATAAACGAGCCCTTAGCCTCTATAGTTCTTCTCCTCTTTATAGAATAATAAGGTTATCTAGCTATCACCTAGTGCTATAACACCTCTTTTCCACGCCCCTTTTCTAAGCCTCTTTTTCTAAACCCTTTTTCCCTTTTCCAAGCCCCTTTTCCAAGCCCTTTTTCTAAGCCCCTTTTCCAAGCCCCTTTTCCAAGCCCCTTTTCTAACTAGCTTCGGGTGCCCTATAGGCCGTATAGCGATGCATAGGCCGCTAGTCGTCCCCCGGGTAGTCCTCTAGGTCGAGAGCCCGCCTAGGCTACCTAAGTCTTATAAATCCTAGCCTAGCTTCGCAATACACTCCCTTAGCTATAAATAGGTAGTTACCCCCTAAGAGCTCTATAGATAATAGACTAACTCCTTAAGTTTTAGAAACTAGATTAAACTCCTTGCCCGCTAAGTTAGGGGTCCTGTCCTAAGGTTATTCCCCTAAGCGGTTTTTAGGACCTACTAGATAGAGGGAGAGTCGCCCTACTGCTATTCGGCTGCCTCGCACTTAGCTAGCCTACTAGCTAGTATTGCTTCTTAAAGGTCCTCTTAGCGGGCCTTTAGTCGGATTCTTTCTCTAATATCTTCTAGCCTAACCTATAACGGGGTAAGCAGAGTAATCGCATAGGTGCCCTCCGTATAGGTATAGAAATCTTCTATAAAGGACTAAGTGTATGCGTATATATACGTGCGGGTATATACCCCTATGCGCTGCGCTTGCCCGCCCCGCACATAACCATACGGATTAAGCCGTAGGCCTAATCTTATACAATAGTTAAAGACCCTTATATAACCTACTATAAGAATACAGCTAGTCTTTACTTAGGAAGGGCCTTTATAAGCCTATTAGCTTTTATCTCTACTATTAGGATCTACTAGAGCGAGATAAGTCCCTACTAGACCTCCTATCGTAACTAGTGCTAATAAATATTAACGTGCCGAAGCCTAGTTAATAGCTTATTATTTTCTTCTATAAACAACCTAATAGTCTAAGTGTTATCACACTCTAGGACTAAAGGGGTCGGAATCTAAAGCTATAAAGACGTAAGCAACCGGCTTAGGAAAATAGCCTCCTTTACTGCCTTTAAAAGAGCGAGCATTTCTGCTTCTATGCTCGACGTTATAACTATTGCCTGTTTAGACGCTTTCTAGGCTATACAGCCTCTAAATAGAGACATAATATATCCCTAAGAGCTTTTCCGGTCGACTAAGTTATCGGCAAAGGAGGCATCGCTAGAATAGAGGAATATCTTAGCCCCTTTCTGCTTTTGCCCTCCTATGCGTAGTCCGTGGCTTCTAGTCGAGTAAAGATAGAGAATAGCTCGGTCTACTGCCTCCTAGTGCTTTACAGAGGGATTCTAGTTATATCGGGCTAGCCGGGAGACCGTAAAGGCTATATCGATCCTAGTATAAATTGCTGCAAATAGTAGTAACCCGACCTTCTAAAGGTAAGCGTGTTTTTCTTATTCTATTGCGTGGAAGGTCGATAGAGATAGCAGAAGCTCTTCTTCTAGCATTAGAGTAGCTAGAGCTCTTTGTTCTAGCTATTCTAGTACAAACTTATAAGCTACCTTATCGATATAGGCATCCTATGTCAACTAGATCGTCCGTTGGCTTCTATTTCGTAGAATTCGAATGCCTAGAAACCACTTTAGTTCTCCTAGAAGGGTTATCTTATATCTTTCTTATAGACCTTGCTTTGCCTCCTTGGCTATCTATTAGTCTTCCTTTCGGTAGGCCTAGATAATATCGTCTATATAGAAGAAGACGATTATAGCTCCTTTTATTATAACTCAAGGCTCTTAAGGAACCTTTTTAAAGCCTAGGGTCTCGAGACACGATGTAAGGTGCTATTGCTAGAGGAGGGGAGACCTACGCAGACCGTATAGGGCCTTCCGGAGCCTTATAATCCTACCTTCCTTTTAAAACCTAAGGGGCATCCGTATATAGACGACTTCGTCCTCGTCTGAAGGGTAGTTTATAAAGGCGTTTACCGCATCCATTTAGTCTAATTCGAGGTCATACTCGGCTGCTATAGCTATTAGAGCCTTAAAAGACATCCTAGCTAAGGTTATAGCTCTTATTATAAGGTCCCCTTTCTCCTATTGATTTCTATAGACTATTAGGCGAGCTTTATACTTCTAAAGGTACCTATGTTTGTCTGTTTTATAAATAAAGACCTATTTACACCCTAGGACCTAGTGGCCCCTTGCTATAGCCTATAAGACTTCCTAGAAGGAACCTATCTCTACGTATAAGGCTAGGTGATATTTCTAGGCCTAAATAAACTGCTCTTTATATAGATGGTTTTACAGCTATGACTAAGTCTAAGGCGGTTCCGGGAGAGCTCTTTTATAGACCTTCTTCTTTTCTTAGGGTTTAAACAGTCTCCCGGCTATAAAAGCTCTATAGACTCTATCTTAGATAAGGGTAAGTCTAAAGTCCGAAAACCGGTCCTCTAGGCAAAGGCTAGCCCTTAATAAGGGTATTGTATTCGGTCCTTTTAGTTCTACCCTTATTAAAGCTACTATTTCTTTAACTTATTAAAGTAGGGATAGAAAAGCTGCCGGAAATTCTTTCGAGGTTGTATTTCCCCCCACCCCCTTAGGGGTAGAAACTAAAAGATATACTAGAAAGGCTTCTTTTAAGTCCTCTAACGGGTAGGACGGGGACGAGTAGGCTTTCTTAAGCTCGATTGCTTTCTTAAGGTCTTTGTCGTCTGGTTGGGCTTCCTTTAGGTCTTCTTCCGGGTCTTCTTCCTATATTTCGTCCTCGTTGCCCTTAACTTCTTTAATATCGGTTTCTTCGTCCGTTTCTTTGTCGAGGGCCTCCTCGTTGGCTTAAGTCTCCGAGGGTATATCTATCCTCTAAATAAGCTATCGAGTGCTTTCTAAAAGGGGAACTTATTCTCTTTTCCCGTCGAAGTAGCTATATTCGTCGAATACTATATCCCGAGTTAAAATAACCTTCTTTAGGCTTAGTACCTAGATCCGGAAGATATTAGTTAACCTATAACCGACTAGGAACCCTATACACGCTCGAGGATCTAATTTCTTCTTCTTTTTCCTTTTTAGCTAGGCGTTAGGCGTTATAGCGTAGGCCTTGCACCTATAGGCTCGAAGATAGGCTAGAGAGGCCTTTTTTCTAGTAAACTTGTCTAAGGGAGACTCCTAGTCTTTTAAGCCGTCCTTAAGGTCCTTTAGGGTCCGGTTCCGAAGGTAGCACGCTGACTCGACTATTTCTCTCTAAAGGTCGTAAGGTAGACTTACTGCTAGTCTTATAGTTCGAGCCTTTTCTATTATAATACCCCTTAATCTCTCGGCTCCTCTGTTCTAGGCCTAGGTGTTTAATGCCGATGGAAGGGGTAAAATACCCCTTTTTCGAAGCTAGGCTAAGATATTCTTTATAAATAACTCTCTATTAGACCTAATTTTCTTAACCTCGAGGCCGTGATAGTTCTTTATCTAGTTTATAAAGTCTAGTAAAGCAGACTAGTTATGCTTGCTATAATAGGTCCGTAAAAAATAGGGAATAACCATTCTTGAGAAAGCGTTAGTGATAAACATAACCCTTATAAAGTTTTCTTAATCCAGGGCTATATCTATCCAATCTATCTAGATCTCTTTATATAGTCTTAAGGGCCGAGAAGGGGTTCTTTTAGAAACTTATCTCCTAGCCTTCCCCTAACTGCAAAATTCGCACTCGACTATTTTTGGCCCTTAAATATAGACTCCCTGTTAAATTCCGAGCTTATAAAGGGCTAAAGGTCTTAGGTAGCCGAGTCTTGCATACTAGAACTTCCCGTCTCCCTTAGCAGCCGGTAGAGGGTCTTTAGAACTAGCCCTTTTTGCCGTCGGAAAGGCAGCCTAGCCTAAGGTCAAAGCCGGGGTATTAGGTCGGTATTCTATAATAAACTAGCCGTATTTCTATTCGATTAGTCCGATAACCTTATTGTTTTTAATTAGCTTCGTAGGGTCTCGGATTGTATCCTAGTGTATCCCTTCTTCGCGGAGTAGCTAGAAGGAGACTAGACTAGTAGAGAAGCCTAGATAGTAGGCAACCTTCTTTAGTCGAAGCACCCGGTGACCGGAAGGTATCTTTATAAGATAATTTACCCTCCCGTAGCCCTCTATTCGTACTAGAGAATCCCCGGCTACTAAGAACTCTTTTCGGGCCTTCTTAAAGGAGCGGAATCGAGAGAGGTCGTTATAGACGTATAAAGAGGCTCCTAAGTCTAGAATAGATAATTTTCGAAGTAGATATTCCGAAGGTTCGAGGGGGGCTTCTAAAGTTTTAAACACAAAAGCTAGATTTCCCGTTCCTACTATCTTTCCTTAGGTTTTTCTCTTAACTCGGTCTACCCTTAGTAACCACTATATAACCTACTCTTGCCCTTATAATTGCTATTATAGAGAGGCTTAAACCTTAGTCTTAATCTCGTCGATTTTTTTCTATAGGCCTAGGTTCTCTCGGAGGGAATTCTAGACCGTTTTTAGGTTTTCGGGGAAGGAATTTCGTCTATTAAGCTATAAATGTTTAAACACCGTCTAGCATCTTACTAAAGGGTGCCTAATCTTTTTATAAGCCGGACACGAGATTTTTAGTCGTTTTGCCTTAGGGGTATCTATATCCTTACTATTTCCCCGTTTCGCCTTAGGGGTATCCGTATCCTTACTATTTCCCCGTTTTTCGGTCTAATAGATACTTCCTCGTCTAACCCCTAACTATTTCTAGGTTTAGGCCTATAGTATCTCTTCGACTATTTCCCTAATCTTTTAGGATACTAACTAAATAGTCTATTTAGCCGTAAACGGGGCTTATATAACTTCTCTTAGGTAAACCTCTTAGACTAAGAGGGCTGCTTGCTACTATACCTAAGCTACTGCTTCGTCGATTTCCCTACTAGCTTCCCGGAATATAGACGAGTATCTATCACTTAGGGGTTAAACTCGTATAGCAATATCCCTTAGCTACTGCCTTAACTAGGCAAAGCTTATAGCTTCCTCTGCAAAGTTAGTATATCTCGGTCGAATAGGGGGCTCTTAAGGCTATTGTTCGTCCGAGAAGATAAGGTTATAGATAGTCTAATCTACTCGAGCCTTCGTCTCTTTTATCTATTTATCCTAGTCCTCCGGGCCTAGGGGATTATACGCCGGGTCTTCCCCGTAGGTGCATCGTATAGTAATATATTAAGTGTTCGTAGGTCTAAAATACTCCTACCGAGGAGTAAGGGAAATATATCGTCGTAGGCATAAGCCGAAAAGTATATCGGTCGTTTATCTTAGATCAATTTGCAGGGTGCTATATAACTGTAGTGATAATTAGTGTGCGGTATAGTATTGCGCAGTGTCCGGAAGTTATAGGAACTCTATTTCTCCTAGGCTTATAACTCTCGAGAAGAGAGATATACGCTATGCATATAGAAGTTAAAGACTAAAAAGGGGGTCGAAGACGCAGATAGTCTATATAGAGCTATTTAAATCTTATGCAGGCAGGCAATGTAGTGTAGAAGTAATTGATTGATATCTAACTTCTCCCTGCCTTACTAGGGGGGACTGCACCCTTTTATAGGCAGTCCTATCCCTCCTAAATTAGTAGCCCCCTTTAGCGTTCTACCTAAATGTCTGAGTTTAAGACATAGCCCCCTATTTCCTTTTTCCTGCCCAGCCTTTTTCCTAGCCTTTTTCCCACGCCCTTTTCTAAAGCCCTATTTTCTTAAGCCTCTTTTCCGCGCCCTTTTTCCAAGCCTCTTTTTCTAAACCCTTTTTCTAAGCCCCTTTTCCAACTAGCTTCGGGTGCCCTATAGGCCGCATAGCGATGCACGGGTCGCTAGTAGTCCCCCGGGTGGTCCTCTAGGTCGAGAGCCCGCCTAGGCTACCTAAGTCTTATAAATCCCAGCCTAGCTTCGCAATAACTTTATCTTTTATAAGGTATATTCTTAGGTACCTAGATTAGGTATCTAGAAATAATATAAAGTATTTAAACTTATCGTATATAGGGACTTTTATAGGACCCTAAATATTAACGTTTACTTTATCTAGAAATAGATATCGTCGTTAAGAAGGGGTTTTCTTTTTCTTATCTATATGTTTAGCTTATATATAAGCTTCGCATTACTTTATAGCTATAATATCTTTTTAGTCTATAGATATATCTAGGTATAGTCTACGAAGATATCGGTATAGGGATTTATAGCTAAGGTAGCCCAGCCGTTTATGCTAAAGGACTAGGTCTATTTTCTTCTTTATCTCTATTGTTTTAGTTAGTTAGTATAGCATCTTAGAGTATAGTATTATCTATTATCTCTTTTATACTATATTGTATATTATATATCTTTTTTTTAATTAGGAATCGTGTTTTCTTTATATCTAAAGGGATATAGTATAGTCCGTTTTTAACGAAACCGGTTGTTAGTTTATTAGAATTTTTATTAAGGAGGGATCTAGAGTCTAGGCCTATAAGAGCGTATATGTTTATTATAGCTAATTGGCTAATTATATTAATGCCGATTTTAGGTATATAAAGGCAGTGTTTTAGGGTATATTGTTAATTGCTATTTAGGAACTTAAAGATAAGATTACCCGCCCCTCGCACAATAATAGGGGAAGCTTTTCCTTAGGTTATAGTGGTATATATTTCTTTATAATTAGAGAGGAGAGGCTTATTCGAAACTATATGCCTAGTGGCTTTAGTATTAAAGATAAAGTTATAAAAATTACCTACCTATATTATAGTCCTATCTACTTTTAATACTACCCTAGAAATTGCCGAAAGAAGAGGGTTTAGAGGTCCTATTATTTATTTTCTATTAGGGGAGGACTTTATCTTAATAGGGGTATATAGAAGGATATTATTCGAGGGAAATAGGGTATAGAAATAAGGTACTACTAAGGGTATTATATATAGTATAGGGGATATAAAGGATATTATAGGAATAAGGGATATCCGTTCTTTAGGCACGATTGCAATCCACGTGATTAAATAGATCACGTGGAGGCAACGCCTAAACGGATGCGCTATTAACTATACGATGCATTGTATGCATTAGGGACCCCGGTGATAGCGTTACTAACTCGGCCGCCCTTGCGATAATTAAGTTATTAACTTAATCGCCTATATAGGCATAGCCCCGACGTCGTAAGCAAGGGCTCGCAAAGGTCCGGCTTCGGGCCCTGTTAATATACGCGTTTATAGCCTATATAAAGGGGCTATTCGTCGCCCCTTAGTTAATAGACATATAGACTAGAATCTAGCTAGTTGATAACCCCTTTGTTTATTTAACTAACTAACACTAATTAGTGATTAAACGATTAATTATAGATTAGTAAGGTAGAAGAGGTAGAGCCTAATTGTCGAAAAGTACACGGATCTTTATCCCCCGCGGATTCTATTGCCTACACTAAGAAACGGTCCTTTATGCTAAGAATAAGGAACCTACGTGAGTTAGAGCCGACGAAGCTATTACGATACAGCTAGCTCTCGGTAACCGCCGATAAGTTCTTTCCTAGCTTTTGTTTAATCCCGTCTCGCTTCGAGAAGAAGAAGAGTTACGTTAAGCAATAGTGCGTCCGCAACGCAAAAGACAACCTTCGTAACGACCCTTACGATCCCCTTTAATAACAATAGTGTGTTTTATTTAATCACACTATGTCGGACCCTACCGATAACCTTAACGCTCCCGGTCCCGCACCGGAAGCAACTAAGCCTAATAACAACCCCCTTCCCGGTTGGCTAGTAGGCATTAACATCCTCGGTTTAAACTAAAATAAAGCTAATATTGCATTCTAAGAGACAGACGTTACCTATTATAACATAAATAAGAAAGCAGTTCTAACTTACGTAGCCCGGTTTATTATTACTAATATCGGCTCGACTATTTATAGATATAAGCTATTTTTAGACTTTTAAGAATACTTTAATAGATAGATAGAGGCTATATAGAACCGGGTAGACAAACATTTTAGGAGGACCTTTAAATCCTTCTTACAAGCCCGTAGGATCTAGACCGGCGCTAAAAACCTTAGCTACCTAGCATCGTTTTTAATGCTTTAGCGCCTAGAGATTCCCCCGATTTAGCTAAGGGACGAACTACTACTAGAATAGTTAAAGTTCTACGACGAGCGAACCCGAGAGTTCGTAAGGAATATATCCGTTATAGCCCTAGCTGCCGTATTTAACCCTCCTTCCTTAGTCGCCTTAGGCACGGCCCTAACGGCGCCTCTTACTGCCTTAACCCCGGCTCCTATAGCAACCTTTACGACGGCACCGTCTACGCCCGCGGCTATCCCTTCGGCACCTCCGATAGCCCCGGCAGTTATATTCGCGCTAGAACCCTCCTTTACTTTAATAACCTCGATATATACTACCTCCGTCGATCCCGGCTTATACCCGCGAGATTAAATGCCCGGCACGTTCCTAAACCCTTAGGCCCCTTCGTTCTAAGATATATTAGAAACGCTAATAACACTTTACCCGACCTCGTACTAATTCTCTAAGACCCCTCCGATTAATATAACGGCAAAAGCAGCCTATACGATAGTCCCCCCTTATAACGTTCCGAACGAGGAGATAGACGTAGACCTCCTATAAAAGTTTATTAAGTTATAGGATAAGAGTAAGAATTATACGGGAGAGCCCTATAATATTCTTAATAATAAAGTCTATATCTTTACGGACGTTTATTATATAGTTAAGGCCCGGCCCGGCTATTTCTATGCCCTCTTTCACCGGATCCTTACCGGCCGAGCCTAAGACTACTATATTTAGCATATAGAGTAGGATAGCACATTTAGGCAAGCCTACGACCTACTAAAGGCTTACTTCGATACCGAAGTAAACTATTAGCACTATTAGGTAGATTAAAGCACTATAACTTTTAAAAAGCTATAAGTTAAGCATCTAAATAAGACCTAGTAGGAAGTCCTATAGACCCTTTTTAATAAGCTATAACGATGTTAACGCGCCCTAGGATTTAAGTTCGCTAGAGACCTCCCCCTTCGCACTATATTGCTTAACGTATGCCGAAACGTCCCGGAATTTAGCTATACGCTATATAACCCCCCTAAGACTACGGAAAAGCTATTCTCCGCGCTATGTTCCTCTCTAAAGACCTATCTATCGATGTAGGCCGAGAACGGCACGTCCGGCACGTTTGTATAATATTATCGTAGCGAGGTGATAAATATAAATAATAAATATAATTCATTAGGCGTGTTCTACACCGACCGAAGATATACTAATAACCGCGACAACGGCCGTAGGTTTAGCAGGAGTAGCGGACGAAACTACCGTAGCCCTTATAGTAGCGGCAGTAGCTTTAGCAACCGCTAATAGTTAAGGAAGTGCTTCGTTTATTAGAAGGAAGGCTACTAGTCGATAAAGCATACCCTAAAGGAACGAGCTAGGTCTAAGGCTTAATACTACGCGTAATGCCTTCTAACCGGCAACCTTAGTATAGGATTAAAGGCCTATCTTACCGAATATAAAGGTAACGAGACTCTATAGGCCGCTATCGAGTAGCGTAACGATAAGGCTAATAACGACGAAGAACTAACTAAGTGGCAAGCCTCGTAAATCCTATATTAGTAGTCCTTTAACTATTTAATTACGGGCGAAGACGTATAAGGGATAGACTAGCTAAGCGTTCCGGCTACCTAATTCGTCTTCGACCGTTACTTAAAAGACCGCTTTTACGGCATCCTCGTAGACACCGGAGCAGCTATAGTCTCTACGGTAGGCTAAGACTAGTATCTCGCCTTACAACGAGAAGACCCGTCTATTATACTCGACGAATCTACCGCCGGCTAAGCCTATATTAAATTCGGCAGCGGCGAGGACGTGCGTTCCCTTAGCTTTATTGCCCTTAAGACCCCTATTAGCCGTATTACGTTCTACGTGCTAGGAACGACGACCCCTTTCCTCCTTTACCTAGCTAATATAGATCGCTTAAGCGTATACTTTAATAATACTACCGATACGATTATCGGTCCCGGTATTAGCGTCCCCGTTGTCCGTAAATAGGGATATCTATAGTTCTTCTTTAGTAAGGAAAAGAACGCAATCGCCTTCTTAACTAAAGCCGAGATACGAACGCTCTACCGCCGATTTAGCTACCCGGCCGTTAATAGGCTTTACCACCTATTGAAATAAGCAAGGCATAACGATATCTTAATAGAAACACTCGAGGTATTTTAAAATTCTGCTATTACTGCTAGCTCTACGCGCCGGCGTCCCGGAGGTTTAGGTTTATACTAAAGGATAACTAAGAATTTAATTTCGAGGTCGTCGTCGATATAATATACCTAAAGATCGGCAGTAGCACCCGCCTAGTGCTATATGCGGTCGATATAGCGACCTCTTTCTAAGGAGCGCGATTCCTCCCGTCTATATCGGCTAAGGATATATAGGAAACACTTAGGGCGCTATAGATCGATATATACCTCGGCCCCCCTAACTTTATCTAGCATAACGCGGGCACTAACTTCGCTTTAACTAAGTTTCGTAACGAAGCTCGTATTATAGGTATTACGTATACCTAGATCCCTATAGAGGCATATTAGTCTATAGGTAAGGTTAAAAGGTATTATAGCCCGCTCTATCGTACGTTTAAAATAATATACGCTAAGATCGGTAGGATAACGGCCCTTAAATCCGTCTTGTAAATGGCTATTAAAGCCGTGAATAATATAGTAGGACTAAACGGCCTCGTCCTTACGCTCTTCGTCTTTAGAGTATACCTACGGATGGCTTAGGACTCCCTACCTTCGGCAACGACGGTATAGAGAGCCGCGACTATCTAAAAGGCTATAAAAGCCTTATAGTAGCTCTCCGCCGCGCGATAAGTTAGGGATAGCCTATAAGCTCGAAACGGCCCTTTAACCCTTAATACTCTATTACTGCCGCTATAGAGTAAAGTCCGCGTCTAGAGGGAGAAGCGAGGATAGTAGGGTCTATATAAGATTGCCTCTATTAACGGCTACGACGTTACTATCGAGACCGTTAACGGCCCTATAGTCTTCTGTTCTACCCTTATGCAGCCGTACTACTATAGTAAGGACGATACCCTAGATCCCCTTGCCCTCGATGATATAGACACCCTCTCCGAGGTCGATTCCTCTACTCCGGACGAAATTCCCGAGCTAGATCCTTCCCCCTCTCCGGCACGGGCACTACCGGCTCCGCCGTAGCCCCGTAAACGCGGACGTCCCCCAAGCTCGAGGAATAAGCTAAAGACCGTAACCTTCTATAATTAATTCCTCGTTAAGAAGGAAGAAGATATACTACGGCTTTCGACTAAGCTACGCAATAACGGCGTTATTACTATACCCGGCGCCTTTTTTAAAGAATCCGACTAACGAGAGATTAACGATCTCGTAGCCCGCGGAGTGTTTAGCTTTAAATAGTACGACGAATCTATCTATAGGCAGCACCGGCTATTTCGGTCCCGAATAGTCCGGGAAGTAAAGGGTCGTAACGTTAAACCCTACGAAAAGTCCCGTCTAGTAATCTAAGGCTATAGCGATATAAAGAAAAGCTCGCTTCTAACCTATTCCCCTACTATTTAATATATTAGCTAGCGCTTAATCCTAGCCCTTGCCCCCGCCTTGCTTCGCTAAGGCATAAGCTTATCTCTATGCGATATTATATAAGCCTATCCCTAAGCTTAAATAGAGCTTAATCGTATAGTATTAGCGGCTCTTCCGATAGAGCTCTAGGGCAAGTACCTAGAGGGTACTATTATAAGAGTTATTAGACCGTTATACGGGCTTATAGAAGCCGGTGTATATTAGTAGAAAACCTACTATAAGCACTATATTAAGAGCCTTAATATAGCTCCCTCTACCTATAACTCGTGCCTTCTAATTACGAACTAAGGTCCCGACGACTTTAGCCTCGTCGGAATGTAAACCGATAATATCCTAATGCTCGGTTTCGACACCTTTTCGGCCTAAGAAGAAAAAGAGCTCGAGATAGCTTAATTTCGCGCTAAGCCGAAGGCTTAAATAACCCTAGGGAATGCTATAGACTTTGATAGAGTAAAACTAACGCTTTAAGACGACGTTCTACTCCTATAGTAGAAGGGATAGGCCTTAAGGATTAAGGTAGTCGACTTACGGGCTCGTGATAAAGCCTAGTAGTACCTCGAGCAACGCGCTTATACTACGGACGTCGCCTCTTTCTGTTAGCCCGAGGCCTTATTTAATATCTCCGTGGCAGCCTAGGTCTAAGCCCCCGAAGAGAAGGATTATAACATCCTTAATAAGCGCCTTTAGTAGTAGATTGACTATTAATAACGTAGACTTACGTACCGACTAATTAATCTCGAGACCGCTAAGCTCGTGGTATTTACGGATAGCTTATTCGCAAACAACCGAGACCTTTCGTCTTAGTTAGGCTTCGTTATTACGCTCGTTAATAAGACCGAGCGTACGGATACGCACTTTTAGGTTAATAGCAATATTATCTCTTAGAGCTCGACGAAGTATAAGCGAGTGACCTATAGCGTTCTTACGAGCGAGATCTACGGTATAGTTAACGGTATAGACTTTAGTATCTCCTTTATTATAACCTTCCGTATAGTTACGGAACGACTTTAGCTCTTATTAATCCCTCTTATTATATACACTAACTTATACTCCCTCTACGAATGCTTTATTAAGCTCGGCACTACGAAGGAGAAACGCCTAATAATCGATATTATAGCGTTACGTTAGTTATATAAGCGACGAGAGATTAAGGAGATTAGGTAGATCTATAGGGAAGATAACCCCGCCGATGCTATAACGAAGGCATCGCTAAATAAGGCTCTTAAACGCCTTATTAATATAAACAGCCTCTCGATTAAGATAGAAGCCTTCGTCCTTCGCCTATAGAGACTAACGGTGTTCCCTTTATTCTACCCCCTTTTTATTTGTATTTATTAAATGTATTTATTAGGCCTTCTAGCTAATATATCGTTCTTTCTATCTCCCTTTGTTTAGATTATAGGCTTGCTATATAGCAACTATAAAGAAAAGTTGCTAGTGTAGGAATAAGGGATATCCGTTCTTTAGGCACGATTGCAATCTACGTGATTAAATGGATTACGTGTAGGCAACGCCTAAACGGATGCGCTATTAACTATACGATGCATCGTATGCATCGGGGACCCCGGTGATAGCGTTACTAACTCGGCCGCCCTTGCGATGATTGAGTTATTGACTTAATCGCCCTTATAGGCATAGCCCCTACGTCGTAAGCAAGGGCTCGCAAAGGTCCGGCTTCAGGCCCTATTAATATACGCGTTTGTAGCCTATATAAAGAGGCTGTTCGTCGCCCCTTAGTTAATAGACATATAGACTAGAATCCAGCTAGTTTACAACCCCTTTGTTTGTTTAACTAACTAACAGATATATAGAGTATTATAAAGGATAGGAGGGTACTTACGATATTAGAATTAGAGTCTAAGACGATAAAGACCTTATTAAAGGTCTCGGAGGAATCCGGAGTAGCTTTACGCTTCCGGAGGCGGGAGGTCTAGGGACGGGCGGCCGGACGTAGGGCTAAAGACGGAGAGCTCTCCTAAGAGTAGAAAACCGGGGTTAAACTCCGGTAGTTGCGGTTGGTATTCTCCTTTAGGTCCCGGCGAGAAGGGGAGGAGAATGTTTTCGGGGTAAATCCTATAGCCTAAGCCTTATCTTTATTCTTAGGTTTCTAAAAGTAATTCCTCTCGATATACCCTCGCTTTTTGCAATAAGAGCAAATAAAGACCTTAGTGCTAGCTATAAAGTTATTCTTAAGAGCTTTCGTAATTTTAAACTTATTTATAAAAGATAGAGAGAGTGATTTAAGAGTATATACCGTAGCATCGGTACGAAGAGTCTACGTAATATTCGTAATATAACTTAAGAAAGAGCTATTAAGGCTTTCTAAGATCTAGGTTATTACTACGACCTCTAGGATATAGATCTCTCTAATATTTAGCTCGTCGAAAAGCTCTTTTACCGTATTTAGGTAAGTCTTAAAAGGTATTTCTCCTTTAATCTTAGTATTAAAGAGTTTCTTTATAAGAAGGAAGTTAGAGGTAAAGTTATAGGATTATAGAGGGTTTTAAACGCCTATTAGGCCGTCTTTAAAAACGTATAGTATTTTATTTAGGATAAAGGGCCGTTATTAACTATAAGCCTTATTAAGGCTTAATAGTCCTAAGACTTCGCATAAGTAGTATAAAGTATAGCTAGACTAAGTTTTTTACTTATAAAGATAGATTCTATACGTAAAGACTAAGCCGAAAAGTTAGTGCTCCCTTTAAGCTTAGTAAAAAAGTAGTCCTTAAAAGAACTTTTTTTTGCCGTATATCGGATCGGAAGGTATCGGAGGAAGCTCGGAAGAAGCTAAACGTCTATAGGCTAAGGTAAGGGTAAAGAAGGAATTTCTTCTATTTTTTCAAGTGTTTTTTAAATATAAAACAATAGCTAGGAAAAGGTATATTATAAGAGCGAAAACGAGGCTAATAAGAAATAAGGGAGGGTAAAACACTAAGAAAGTAGTAATATATATAAACTAAGGGTAGCTTAAGGAGGCAAGTAGCTTAAAAAGGCAAAGAGGAGGTTATAGCGGAGAGACGGTTATTTTTAGTATAATAGTAAGTAATCTAAAGGATCTAAGGGAGGCTTTAGGTAAAAAGCAACTTAAAGCTAGGCAGAGATAAGGATTATAACTAATAAAAGCCTAAAGGGAAGCTTAAAGGCAAATTATTATTATTAAAGTACTCTAGCTGCCCTAACGGGCCTAGTGCCCCTGCATTTAGCTAGCATAGGAAAAACTAAGCGGCCTAAGGGAAAACCTATATAATGTCTATCTATCTTAGCGTCGGGCCGGATGCGGCCTATATTCGCTACGGTTAATTAAGTTTAGTTACTACCGCCGGTCTAGTGCTTAATAAAGGTTACCCCGCCCGGGTAGGCCCGGGGGCGTTAAGGTCGGACGGATAGTCTAACTTAGTAAAGCCGGCGCGTAGACGGCACGCGGGCGATAGGGTGCGGGCCGGGGCCCCGCCTAGCGGGTTAAAACGTAGAAAACAAATCTTAGTAAGCGTATAATTAAATATGTAAACATATATAAACATATATAAACGTTAAAGGGGGCTAGCGTTAGGAGCCTCGTCGTCTTACTCCTAGAGCTCCCCCTCGCCGGCGTTACGGCGGTCTATCTTCTCCGTAAGGGCCGTCGCGGCCTAAAACTACTATAGTAGGCGGTGCTTAAGGAACTACCGGATAAGCGGCTTAGCGGCGGCGGGGCGGTTAAGCGCCGCCCTAAGGTCGCTCTTCCGTCGGATGCCTCTTAGTAAGGTCGCCCTCGCGTTAGCGAGGGTAAAGCACTAGAGGAAGAGGTAGAACGCGGTTTTACGCGTAGTCCTACACCGATAGAGCGGTAAGTCGACGTTAGGAACGTTCCGGTTAAATAAGAACCCCTATAGACCGATCTTCCCGGTCTAGATCTAAATAAGCGCGGAGCTCTTATACTTATATAACCCGTTATATACCTTTAGCGCTTTCTTCGGCTAGTTAAAGTAAGGGTTAATGTCTACCGGCTGCCGGGCTTTTCGTAATCGCGTCGCCTCCGCTACTCGGAGATCCTCCTTCTACCGCGCTTCTTAATCGCGGAGGACTACCTCCTTTATTATAGTGCCTTAAGGGCACTAGTCCTAAAGCCACGCGTCGTACGGCAGGCCGGGCGGTCGGGTCGGCCGACGGGGTTAAGGCAGTACTCTCGCCGGCTTCTCGTAGGCGCGTTAGATCCGGTCCGCTATGCCTAACTCCTCGGTGCGCTCTTTATACCGCGTAAGGCGGTCGTTAAGGTAAAGGTCGAGCGGTAGGACCGCTATCTATATCTCTAGGTTCCGGATCGGGGTCGCTTTAAACGCTTTAGCTATTACCTATAGGCAGCTCGACTAATATACTATAAGCGCCTTTATTAGGCCGGTAGGTTTCCCCCCTCTAGGCGTAGGCTTATAGAACGTCGACGCCCTATAGGCGAGCGTGCTTTAAACTACGCTAGCGTAGACCGTCCTCGCGCTTCGCAATTATATGCCCTATATAGACACCGCGAGCTTAGTAAAGGCTAGCGCTTATATGCTTATTTTCGTCTTAAGCTTTTTAACTTAGGCTTTCTATCGTAGCTTTTAGTTAAACTAAACCTTAAGGAACCGCCTATCTTCGACCGGCCGGACTATATTCGTCTTAAGCTAAAGCTTCGTCGGTATCGGCCTATAGGTCTTCGTAAAGTAGATAAGCTCGCTTTTCTCCGGCTTAAACTTAGCGCTAACCTCCCTTACCTATTTATCGTACTTCTTCTAAGCGCTCCCTAAATGCCGTATAGTTACGGCTACGGTCTTACCGTAGGCTAAAAGGTTTATATCGTCGGCGAAGCCGACGGTAGTAACCCCTATCTCCGGCTTAAGGTCGTTGTATAATAGCGCGATAGAAAGGAAGAAGAGGATTAAAGAGAGTAGCGAGCCTTAAGGCACGCCTATAGGTACTTCCTAAGTCTCCGCCAGCGCGCTATCGAAGTAAAGCCAGGCCGTCCTCCCCTTAAGGAAGCTCCCGACCTACGCGATAACCTAACCTAAGAAACCCCTTAGATAGAGGGTCTCGACGAGATATATATAGTCTACCCTATCGAAAGCTCCCTTAAGGTCGAGCTAGAGAAACGACGCTACCCCTCCTTAGGCCTACGTCGTCTTTACGAGCTCTATTATAAGTTATATCGCCGTCTTAGTAGACCTCTCGGTCCTATTCCCTATCTACCCCTCGGGCAGGAGGTTATACGCCTCCGCCGCGTCTACGATCCTCCTCGCGACTACGGCCTTAAGGATCTTCCCTACCGTGCTAAGGAGAGAGATTAGTCTCTACTCTTAGGCTTATTAAAGCTAGGCCGCTGTCTTCCCGGGCTTCGGCAGGACGATAATAGCCGTATATCGGAACCGTCTTAGAAAATACCCGACGTTATAACTAGCGTTAAGCAATACCCTAAGCACCTTAAGCAATAGTTCCTTATAGGCCTTAATAAGCCCTATCGGGAGGCCGTCTTCCCTTACGGCCTTTTACGACGCTATCTTCCTAACCGCCGACCTAACGTCGCCGATTATAAAACGCTATAGTATTATATAGGCCTCCCGGGCGGCTTAAGGGCTCCCCTCGCCTCTAGCTACTAAGGGTAGGAAGAACCGGGCTATAAGGGTCTTTACCTTTTCCGCGTAAGTGCGGGCTAGCCCCGCCGGGTCGCTCGGTCTCTTTAGGTTAAGGATATATATCGCCTATACTAGGCTGCCGCTTTAGAGCCGCGCTTACCTCTCGATCTTCTAGAGGAGGGCTTAGTTAGCGGCTAAATCGTAAGTAAGCTCCCGCTAGGAGTCTCGTTATATAGCAACGACGGCACGCTAGAGGGCTATCTTCGCCTCGTCTAACGTCTCTTAGGTCGTCTAGTTGCCGGACGCTAAGAACGCCCGGAAGGCGCGTTTAGCCTCCCTATTACACCGGTCTACCTTTATAGTCTATTAGTTAGGGCGGCTACCGTCGGCACGGCCTTAGGCCTTAGGTATATAGTCCTTCGCAATCTTAGTCAACTAGGTGACTACTTAGTCCGTATACGCCTCGACCTCCCCGGGGGTCGTAGGCGTAGTTAGCGCGGCCTTTAGCCGGAACCTTACGATAGCCGCCGCTTAGGCCTTATCTAAGTCGAGTTTTCTTTAGAGGCGGTTAAGTCCTATCGTCCGGGCCGCCGGCCGGTAGGTTAACGGCCCTATATCTACCTCTAGCCGTTGCGATATATAATCTAATCCGACGAGGCCTACGTTTTTATAGTACATTACGCCTAGACCTTAAGACGCTTAGGCGAGGTCTATTATGCCGTTCCTCTAGCCCTTAGAGTTTAAGGGTTACGAGCCTAAGGCGCTACCGTACCGTTAGCTTTAGGAGGTCTTTACTATTCCTAAAGGTACGCCCGTAAGCGTCTTAGAGCGGGTAATAGCTATTAAAGTCCCTAACGAAGATATATCGGGTGCGTAACGATTTCGCCGCGAGGTTAAAGAGCGGAGTAGTCGGGAGGGGGGAGTTAACTAGCGGGGAGTAAACTAAAATAACTATAGTATTAAAATTAGTAAATATAACGCTATTATAGGAATAGCTAGCTACGTGCGATGATATAGTCGCACACACGTAATGCACGTAATCCCTAGGATTACGTATACGTACGAGGGAGCTACGTTACCGCGATAGCTTCCCCTTACTTAGCTAGCAACCAACCTAATATAACCATACCGTTTACCCTATAAGGTCGACCTAAAGACCTACTAACACTAATTAGTGGTTGACTTAGTTAATTACAGACAGCTAGGTAGAAGAGATAAGATCCTTAACTATCGACGGTGTAAAACACCCTACGAGGGAACACCTAGAGGTAGTTATCTTTATGCTTTAAACGAGCTCTCTTATCTATAACGTTACCGCGTTAACGCTATTTCGAGATCTCCTAAGCTATCTATTGATCCCGTCTCGCTGGCTAAAGGAAGAAGAGTAACGTTAACCTATAGTGCGTCCTTAACGCAGACAACTTCGTGAGAAATCCCTTACGCCGACACCTACGTAAAGACTATTACGTATAATATTATAACTTTATTAAGCCCTACCCGCGTAGATAATATAAGGCGCGAGAAGCTATTAAAGATCACCCCTATCCTAGAAAACGACTACTAGTATACCTATATAGGTATCTAGGATGCATAATAACAACCCGATCTCGAAAACCCTAGTAAAGTAGAGGCTATTATATACGTTGTAAGGTTCCTCTATAAGTGTGCGTACGATAAAGATAACTAAGGCTACGAAGCCATTGCCTTCTTCTAAGAACACTTTCGAGGATGGCTTCTATAGACATAGGATAGGGTATACTAGACCTACAAACGTTCCTTACGTAAGCTCTTAAAGAGACGTAGGATCTACACCGGCCTAGACAATTAAGGCTTTAATATATAGTTCCTTAAACTGCAGACTATCTTAGAACTACTACAATGGCCTGCAAAAGAGTATATAAATCAGACATTTAATTAAGGCACGATCGTTGCATTTATACTACCGACTATAGCCCCGAGCCCGGCCCTAGACCCGGCTCTAACTGATTAGACAACTATCCCCGGTACAACGCAATAATAATAGACTATACACCTAATAATATACTAGTTCAACTAGCCGACTGTCCCTATGCCTGCCCCTATCCCCGATGTGCCTGCTATAACTATTGCGCCTATTTCTTAAGCTCCTAATCCCCTTGCTAATAATGCTATTATAACTATTGCCCCTTTGCCGTCCTTTAATGCTTACACTACGATCCCTCTAATCGATGTTCCGAACGTCGATATAGATATAGACCTCTAGCAGAAGTTCGTAAAGCTATAGAGGAAGGATAAGTGTTATACGGGATAGCCCTATAACCTCTTCGACGATAAGGTCTATATGTTTATAAAGACCTACTATAAACTTAAGGTCTAACTAGGTTAATTCTATAACCTATTCTCCTAGATCCTAACGGATAGAGCCGAGACCTTCTACATCTACTACGTTAAGTTAACTATATCGTTTCGTATAACCTATAATACTATTAAGCAATATTTTAATATAGATATTAACTATAGATATTAACTATAGTTATTACTTTACGGACTAAACAACAACTATATTGCATAAGGTCCGCGTAGAGAATCCTACGATGCCGCTTTTTAAGGTACTATAGACTCTCTTTAATAAGCTTTAGCTATATTAGAGAGCCCTTAGAAAAGACTACGAAGGTGATATACTACTTCGTACGTTATTTATTAACGCGTGCCGTAGTGTTCCGGAGCTAGAATACGCTCTCTTTAAGCCTGCCTAGAAGGTCGAAACCGTGTTTATAGACTTACGTATATCCATCGAGACACACCTAGCACGCAACCCGTCTAGCTAGTTCCTATAGGATAAAGCATTTAATTATAACGATTAATAGTACTTAGACCGAAGATACTTAAGCAATCGTAGATAAGGTGGATTCCGTAGACGAAGCTACGGACGAGGTAGTCGTAGAGGCTATCTATAAGGCTTTAGATATAACCGTAGCACACCCTTCCGTCTACGAGGACGCGGTAGCAGCTACGGGAATAGCTCTAATAACCGCTTAACCTAGACTAAGAAGTGTTTCGTCTATTTTAGGGAAGGCTATTAGTCAACCAAACATACGCCTAAGGAACGTTAACGGTCTAAGGACTAATACCTTACGCAATGTTTTAACGATAGCATCTCTACTACTAACTTTATAGTATACGTGACCGAATTTAAAGGTTACGAACCCGATGCTAAAGGCGACGCTAATGAGTACTAGGACGTAGAAGACGCTGATAACGCTACCGAGCCGGACTAAGCAGCAACTTAAATGCTCTACGAGGCCGCCTTTATATACCTTTAGACCGGCGAGGACGTCTACGGCATAGATTAATTAATCCCTACCGACTAATTCCTAATCGAGGATCGCTACTCCTGTCAATAGTTCTAGGGAATTATAATCGACACTAGTGCGGCTAGAGTATTAACAGTAGGATAGGAGCAATACTTCGCTTTATAGTAATCGGAAACTTCTATTATGCTTAACAGCTCTATAGCCGGGCAAGCTACCATCCGATTTAAAACTAGCACTCCTATTTAACCCCTTAGTTTAATCGCCCTCGAAACCCCCGTTAGTCGAGTGACTTTTCACATTCTTAAGACCTATACCCCTTTTCTACTCTCTCTTACTAATATAGACCGACTTAAGATCTACTTCGACAATATAACGAATACACTAAGGACTAACAATCTAGGCAACCGGATCCTAGTAATCCGCAAATAGGGTTACCTATAGTTCTTCTTATTAAAAGCAGAAGAAACAATCTCCTTTCTAATAGAGAGTAAGATACGAACTCTATATCGCCGCTTTAAGCACCTAGCTGTTTCGAGACTCTATTACCTACTTAAGTAGGCGGGCTATAATATAACGACTATACAACTTAAATCAATCTCTAAATTCTATTATTACTACTAAATGCACTTATAGGCACCTAAGCGTTTTAAGTTTACGCTAAAAGATAACTAGGAATTTAATTACGAGATTATAGTAGACGTAATATACCTTAGGAGCCCTTAACGACCTATTCTACACGTCGTTAACTCCGCAATAGCGTTCTAAGGGGCTACGTTTCTTCCTTCTATATTAGCTAGGGATACCTAGGAAGTCCTTCGAGCCCTTTAGATCGATAGTTACCTTAGACCTCCTAATACGATTAAATACGACGTAAGGACTAATTTTGCCTTAATAGAGTTCCGTAATAAGGCAAAGATTATAGGGATAACCTATAAGCAGGTCCCTATAGAGTTATATGCGTCGATTAGGAAGGTCGAAAGGTATTACGCTCCTTTGCGCTATGCGTTTAAAATCCTTTACGTAGAGATTAGGACTATTACGTCTCCTAAGGCAGTCCTTTAGATAGCCGTAAAAGCCGTTAACGATATAGACGGACCCTACGGCCTTATCCCTATACTTCTCGTCTTTAGTATATACCTACGTATAACTATTAACTCGCCCCCGTTAGCTATAACCCTAAAAAGGTCTATAGCTATACAAAAGGCGATGAAAATGCTTCGATAACTCTCTGCAGAAAGGCAGGTGTAAGATGCCCTTCGTATAAGAAACGGTCCGTTAATAGTTAAAACTATCACTCTCCTACTATAGAGTAAAGTCCGAGTCTAGCGGGAAAAGGGAGGATAGTAGGGCCTATTTAAGATTGCTGTAATTAACGGTTATAATATTACTATTAACACCGTTAACGGACCTTAAGTCTTTCGGTCTATAGTCGTATAGCCCTACCATCGAGACGACTCGTCTCCTTAGCCCTTGCTTCGCGCGATTAAACCGACTCCTTTTGCTCCGAATAAAGAGACTCCTCCTAACCCGACGACTATACTTCCCGCTCCGACTCCTACGCCCCCGATGCCACGCAGACGTAGCCGTCCCCCCGGTGCAAAGAATAAGCTAAAGCTCCCTATTCCCCTTCCCCCTCCTTAAGCCTTTATTATTAAGAAGGAGGAAGATGCCTACGAATTAGCACTTGATTTACGGGAGAAAGGAGTTATTATAACCTTAGGAGCCCTATTTAAAGAGTTAGATCGGCAAGAGATCGATAACCTCGTCGCCCGTAGTGTTTTTAGCTTTAAACGCTACGATAAAGCTATCTACGGAGGTTACCGTATCTTTAAGTCGAGGATAGTACGTAAAGTAAAAGGGAAGGATAAGAAACCCTACGAGAAGTCCTAACTCGTTATTTAGTAATATAATAACGAAGAAAAGACGACCTTATTAACGCAATCACCGACGATTTAACGCGTTAGCTAGCGGCTAATCTTAGCCCTTACTCCGGGACTCCTTCGTTATTATAGCATAACTCTTTTATTACGAGATATTACTTAGGCCTACTAATAAGCCGAAATAAAGTTATTTAAGACTATCCTAACTAAGCTGCCCGCCGAAATGCAAAGACGATACTTAGAAGGGACTATTATCTATATAATTCGACCCTTTTACGGGATCGCTAAGTTAAGACTATATTAGTTCCGAACGTATTATAAGTATTACGTTATCCGACTTAATATATTAACCTCGACGTACGACTCGTGCCTATTAATCGCGAATAGAACCCTTAATAGATTTAGGATAGTTAGCCTATAAACGGATGATACGTTAATGTTAGGCACACGCACCTTCTTAAATGCTAAGGAAGAGCAGCTTTAAAAGGCTAAGTTTAGAGCGAAGCCGAAGACTAAGATATCTGCCGGCTTAGTGCTTGATTTCAATAAGGCTAGGCTAACACTCTAAGATTAGGATCTTCTTCTTTAGCAAAAGGGTTAATTAGAAAAGCTTAAGACTATTATCGCTTAGGATTACGACTATACGCAAAGGTATATAGAATAGCGAGCCCGAGGAGTATACGTCGTATTAATTTGCCAACCGGAAGCTTCTTTTAACCTTTCTATAGCAGCATAAGTTTAAAACCCTAACGAGAACGATTGCGTAACGATTAACAAACGCCTATAATAGCAAATAGACAATAAGAAACGCGGCCTAACATACGAACTAATTAATCTTGCTAATGCTAAGCTGCTAGTATTTACGGATGGCTCTTTTGCAAATAACTCAGACCTCTCTTTACAGCTAGGCTTTATTATTGCGCTTATTATAGAGACCCGGTCTAATAGCTACTTCGAGATTAAAGGCAACATCGTGCACTAAAGCTCTACTAAGTGCAAAAGAGTCACACGCAGCCTTCTAGCCTTAGAGGTCTACGGTATAGTTAAAGGCGTTAATATCGGCATTTGCCTCGCTATAACGATTAAGATAATTATAGAACGCCTATAGCTGCCTCCGGTGCTTTTAATCCTTTATATAGACTCGTATTCGCTCTACGAATGTCTTATAAAGCTTAATATAACAAAAGAAAAGCGACTAATAATCGATATTATATCGATTCGTTAGTCATACGAGCGAAGGGAGATTATAGAAGTACGATAGATTAATAGGAATAACAACCTAGCTAATGCATTAACGAAATCATCCCCGAATAAGTCTCTTAAACGCTTCGTTAAGACTAACGCGCTAACCGTAAGGATAGAAGCTTTCGTTATACGGCCTTAATCTTTAACGCTCTTTCCTTATTTAATTGCGCGCTCTTTCCTTATTTAATTGCGCGCTCTTTCCTTATTTAATTACGCGCTTACTTTATTAGCTTACTTTATTGTTTAATTGCGCGCTTATTCGCGCACTTATTCCTTTACCTATTGTATTGCTAAATTAACTATAATAAAAGAATTCGTCGGCATAGTTTAAACCCTAAACCTCCGGATGTTTATATTTAGACCAATCGGGAAGGTTATCTTATCGTATGCTATTATTTAGTTAAACACATTCTAATAATTCGCTATAAACATTAAACACTAACAGTAAGTTTAACAAAAAGAATAATCTTTCGGTAGAGTAATATTATTAATATGCCTAACTAGGAATCGTCCTAGAAGGGGTCCTTAGACATTAGGTCTAACGAGTCTAATCCTTACAACCGCCCCCGACGAACAAGCCCTAGATAAATAGCTCTAGACGAATAGCCCTTAACGAATAATTTATTTAGTATAATTACGTATATATTTATATTCTTTTACTATCTATTATAGTCTATATTACTTCTTACCTTATTTTGCCCTAGTTGCCTATAAGCCTATAGTTTATCTTTCCCTAGTTGCCTATAGTTCCCCGATTTCGTACTATAACGTTCGGTAAGATAGTTAGTAAGGCCACCCTAAAGCACGGTTACTAGCACGAAGCGGTAGTCTAGACCGCCTAATCATTTATAGAGGTTACTAGCCTAACCACTGCGTTAAAGAGGTGTTTTCTCGCGTTGCGTTATTACGTTGTAAACCAGCTGCGTATTTAACGGTTATATAGCCATTACAATATAGCTTTAACCTTATTAATTTAACATTGCGTAGCTATACCTACGCCCGCGCGATCGCGCCCGCGTAGCTACAATAGCCTGCTTAACTAGGCTCTT
This sequence comes from Ophiocordyceps sinensis, assembly GCA_012934285.1. Lineage (NCBI taxonomy): Eukaryota > Fungi > Ascomycota > Sordariomycetes > Hypocreales > Ophiocordycipitaceae > Ophiocordyceps > Ophiocordyceps sinensis. The sequence goes on along the minus strand of JAAVMX010000004.1, from coordinate 8,097,737 downwards.
TCTTTGTTTTATTCTACGGTTTATTTCTATAAAGGAAAAACTGCGAGTGTAGGAATAGCTAGCTACGTGCGACGATATAGTCGCACACACGTAATGCACGTAATCCCTAGGATTACGTGCACGTACGAGGGAGCCACGTTACCGCGATAGCTTCCCCTCACTTAGCTAGCAACCAACCTAATACAACCATACCGTTTACCCTATAAGGTCGACCTAAAGACCTACTAATAGCTATACTAGTCCGCCCTTTAGTCGCTTATCTATATATCGATACTATGCCTTTTATAGACGTATAGTGCGCTTTAGGTCGCCTTAAAGACGAGCCTATAGTCGCACCGCCTTAGGCACGCCGGGGCTCTTATCCTACTATTAATTAGTGTCTCCTAAAGTGCTATAATATCGTACGCCTTAAGGGCGGCGAGCGTAAGGTATATATTCGCGCTTATCCTTACGGTGTTTTAGTAAAGGATATCTAATATTAAGGGGGGTCGGAAAAGGGGTCGTCGTTAGGTATAAGCGCGGCCTCGGCTATAGCGGTATAAGCCCTAGCTAACGCTAAGGCCGGCCGCGACCGTAAATGCCCGCGAATAGTCGACTAGCCTCGCGCCCGACTAGCCCTCGTAATATCCTAAGGCCGGCCGGGGGGAAGGGCGGGTAGCGGGGGGGGGGGGGGGGGGTGTCCTATCGTCGCCGTTTTAACGGCGACATCTATAGTACGGTAGGAAGAGGAAAGGGCTATATATAGGGCGGCACCGGCTTAAGGCGTAACGTCGGCGTTACCGCGGCGGCGAAATGCCTCGGCCTTTAAGAGTATGCCTCCTAAGCCTTATCCTAAAACTTCTCCGCCTTAAGGCAGTGCTTATCTTACGCCGCGTATCTCCTCCTATAGAGGGTATACTAGTACGGGATCTACCCTATAGTAGCCGTATATATAGCTTCGTTATATAGCCCTAACGTATACTACCCGTACGTCGCCTTTATTATACAGCACTTCGCGATATATCTATACTAAAAGCACCGGTAGTACTGCCTTAGCCGGATTATATCGTCGAAGGGCTTTATATCGAAAATCTCCGCCTATATTACAATACTAAAGTCGTAGAGCCTATTCGCCGCCTCTACGCCGTCTACCGTAAAAATTAAGGTCGCTTTAATACCCGCCCTTATATAGGCCCTCTTAAGGTAGAGGTAGATAACCTCGACGTCGTTCGCCTTAGCTAGTTCGGGTACTAGGGCAGCGTCGTCTACTCTCTAAAGGACTATTATCGGGACGCCCTTTACTATTACCGTAAAGCCGCTATAGAATAGCATCGTCTCCTTCCTAAAAGCCTTCTTTAGCTACTCCCTATCCGCCTTATACTTCTTTACATTCTGCTTAAATATAAGCGCGATATCGCCGCTATAGAGGACCCGCGCCGCTTTTATAGCGCGCTCCTTAAAGGCGCGATTAACGTCGTTAACGATCGCTTAAAGGGTTTTACGTTAGAGATCTAAGGCGATCCCTTTATATTAGACCGTAAGCTAGTTTTCGTAGTAGGCGAGAGTCGGCATCTCGCTATTAGCCTTAATATTATAGCTACCGCTAGCGCCTCCGGGCGTAGGCTAGCGTTACGTTAAGGGCGCGACGGTAGTAGCCGCGACCGCGGCTACGGCTACGTCGGCCTAAGACTTCGACGCTTACTTTAATAAGAGCGCCGCCTTAATAGCCTCCTTTACCGATTCCTTAACCGATTTCTTAAGCTAGCCTACGGTCGTATAAACCGCGGTATCCGCTCGGATCTTCTCTTCCTATTCCTTTAAGTAGCCCTAAAGAACGGACTTAAAGGCCCTTTAAACGCCTTAGAGGGCCTCCTTACGCACTAGACCCGCGAATTTTAGGTAAGCGGCACTATCCCTTCCTATTAGTTTTTCCTTACCCGCGTTAGGCTTAAGGGGCGCTTCGTTAGTAGTTGGTAGGCTATATACGCTAGCCTTTAACCCCCTTCTCGCGATATTAACGTCTATCGGCTTATAGCCCGCGTCCGTCCCCCGATGCGCTATCGCGCCTAAGGGCAACCGGGTCTAAGGAATCCGATTCTCGAGTCTAAATTGATTTTATAATCTAATGTCGACCTCGGCGGCTATACGAAGAGATCGTGGATTTTTCTTTTTAGGTCGCTTAAAGGCAAAGGATTACGGTAGTGCAAAAAGTATTAAGGAAGATATAAAGATAAAAGAGAGAAGAGGATATATAATTGCTTAGTAATAGTCTATTTTAGTACGGACTAAGATCCCTTTATATAGCTGATTGTATAAGAATATAGGTATATATAACTTAACTAATTACCGGGATAGAAAGCGCTATTAATTCTATATAAGATGTATATAGTTTAACCTCGTATAGTATCCTAATCATTGCGTGATTAATTACGAGAGTAATAGGAGGTAGTGTAGGTAACCTTAGTTAACCGGGGGCTAACTAGGTATAGACTATACGTATATTAGTCCTTATATATACTATATACTTCGGCATTCGGTATCTTAAGCATCCGGGCAGCTAATACAGCCGGGTGACTTATGTTATATGCAATAATACACGGCGGTTTTAATGCATATCTTTATTATATGCCGGTAGGATAAACCAATAGGGAGATATCTACTCCCTTATAAACACTCGCCTAACGGCTTCCGAGGGAAGCATTACTTACTATACGGAATCGATATTTATATAAGGTTCTATTAGGTTCTATTTGCTATAGACCGAGGGGAGGCCTACGACCTACTTTACGGTTAGAAGATATAGGTATAGAGCTGCTTTATAAATAAGAAGGTCTAGTCTATATGCTTTAATAAGGCCTAAGAGTTTTAGTCGGGTGTAATGCTTAAATAGGCCGATAAGGACGCATTTATCCTTTGCTTTAGCGCCCCCTATACTCTGGAATTAAAAAGGTTTTCCGAACGGGCTAGCTGTACTCTAATAAACCTCGCCCGCTGCATTTGCGCTAACACTAACCTTCCGGCCTTTTTATAGCCGTACTTTATAGAAAAAAGCGCCTACGTTAATAATATACTTCCGACGAGCGCCTATAAGGACGGCAGGGCCTTAATTAAGGTCTTATTTAGCGAGATCTACATACTATACTTATATAGCATTAAGTATATAAGGGCTTACGGCTATACTACATTCGTTACTATCCCGCACTAGTAGAGGGTTAAAAGTATAAAGATAGCCCTACGAGCTTAGAAAGGTCGTCTTATTAGCATAGAAGGACTCTACGGGCATATATATAAGGTCTAGCTTCCCGAGAAGAAGATTATTATACATTCCTAAGATATCTACTTTTATGATGGCAAAAAGCGCCCGCGCCTTACTATTAACGACGTTAAGTTTAAAGCTATACTATAGGAGGATAACGATAAAGTCACCTACCTATTTAACACTAGGAAGATTAAATTTAGAGTATTACTATTTATACTAAGTGTTTTCTCTATTTACACTAAGTTAATATTAAGTAGACCTAATTCTTCTACGCCTACCCTCCGCGCTTACCCCCCCTAACCTAATTTATATATAATAATATAGTAACGGCGGGGTCTATGTAAAGTAAAGAGTCTTACGAATACGAGGCTGCCCTCTACCTATAAGGCTGCCGATAAAGCTGCCGACGAAGCTGCCGACGAAGCTCCCGACGAAGCTGCCGACGAGCCTACCGACGAGCTGCCGACGAAGCTGCCCTTAAGGGAGCCTGCCGACGAAGCTGCCGACGAAGCTGCCGACGAAGCTGCCGACGAAGCTGCCGATAAAGCTACCGACGAGCCTGCCGACGAGCTGCCGACGAAGCTACCGACGAGAAGCTATAGACGAGCCTGCCGACGAAGCTGCCCTCGATTCCTACCACGCAGCCTAAGGCCACGTAGCCTAAGGTTACGAATTAATATACGTTATAAAGGCGAATTAATAGTTATATAAATTAAACGCTTAGACTATTTACTTTACGTAGGCCTTATAGTCACTATATTATTATATATAAATTAGGTTAGGCGGGGTAAACGCGGAGGGTAAGCGCAAAAAGATTTTAGGTCTACTTAGTATAAATAGAGAAAACCTTTAGTGTAAATAGTAATACTCTAAATTTATAGATAGAAAACGCACTACGAGGTATAATAAAGCCGCTTCGCTACGTAAAGAGGAACTCGACCTATCTACCCCCTAAAGGGTGCTTAAGGACCTAAATTATATCCCGAAACCCGACCTAACGCCTGCCGTAGAATAAGGGCGTTATATTTACTTTAATAAGGAAGCTATAGAATATAAGGAGACTAATTACTTTAATCTAGCTTTTAAGAATAAGGCATCGCTATTTTATCCTCGTAGAACCTCGCGACTATATTAGACCCGCGACTATAATAAGCGCTTAGGACGGGGCTATAGCCGTAGTAGCCGTACTTCCGGAAGCCGTAGCAGTAGCCGTAGTATAGCCGGGGAATCGTCTAGTTTATAGCTCGTAGTATTTCGCAAAAATAATACCTATTATAAGACTAATTTACCTTAGATTCTTAGTATAAGAGCGGCTCTAGCCTTTATATAGCGTAATACAATTCTAAAGACCTAAAAGCAGGCTATAGACTACCTTAACTATAAGAGCCGCTAGTTGCCTCCTATAAGGAAGAAATACCGTAAGCTTAACGATAAAGAGACTTAGATTCTTATTTCCCGCTTACGAGGCTATTAAGTCCTTCCGGGCTGTTAGGTCTTTCTCGAGAAGCATATTGCGGGAGCCGATAGCATCGCTAAGGCCCGTTAGTATATGCGTAGAGATAAGGACTATATAAATAGGCCTATTAAAGACGTTTATACCGCCGTTGCGTACTAGGCTTTAGTTCGCGTATTTACTACTCTCGTAGCTATAGATAACCTAGAATATAAGAAGTTCGACGTAGTTAATGCCTTCCCGCACGCTAAAGTAAGGGAGGAAATCTATATTAAACAGCTATATAGACTTACTAACGGCACTAGCCGCGTCTATAAGCTATAGCGAGCTCTATACGGGCATAAGGCCTCCCCTCGTTAGTAGTTTAATAAAGTGGTTATTAACCTTATTGCTTTAGGCTTCGTATAGCTAGAAGCCGAGTTATATCTTTTCCGTTATAAAGATAGCACGCTTTTAATCCTCTACGTCGACGATATATTAATAGCCGTAGCTATACGAGACCTTATTGCGAATAAGGCTTATTAGTTAAGCTGTCTATATAAGATAAAGAGTCTTAGGGAGCCGACCGAGTTCTTAGGACTTAAGATAATACGGGATCGTATTAACCGCACTCTTTGCTTATACTAAAGGACATTTACGGCGAATATTCTAAAAGAGTTCGGCAATAATATCGTAAATACGGCACTAACGCCGTAGCCGCTAAAGACCGTTATCCCCGCGGATTAGAAACAATAATAGTTAGTAATGCTCTCTAAAGAGTAGCTTTAAAGAACTAGTAGCCTAAACTAGCTAGCAATAGGAATTAGGCAAGATTTATCTTTTATAGTAAATAAGTTATTAGAAGCAAATCATAACCCGACTATAACGTACCTAGCTATCCTAAAGCACTTATTGCGTTATCTTAAGGGATCTTTAACCTTAGGCATTATCCTTAGCGGCCGTTATTCGACTAACGATCTAAAGCTACGCGTCTATGCCGACGCCTTTTTTGCTAATAATCTTCGAACCCGCTATTTAATAGCTAGGTATATAGTCTTCTTAGCCGACGGCCCGATCTTTTAGCGATTAAAGCGATAGACTTTAGTAATAACCTCGTCTACTAAAGCAGAAGTTATTAACCTTACGCCGGCTGGTATAGCAGCTATATAGTAAGCGAAGCTACTATATAATATAGGCTATCCGCAGCCTACGCCGATAATTATATACACCGATAGTTAGAATATAAGATTACCTATTCTTAATAAGGCGAATATAGGCCGCACGAGGCATATTAATCGCCACTTTAAATAGATTATTTAACGCACGGCAATAGGCTATTTTTAGTTTTATTAGGGACGGACCGAGGAAAAAATTGCTAACGCCTTAACGAAGCCGCTCTTACGTATAAATCACGAGAAATCCAGGCACTAGCTTAGGCTTTAACCCGAGATTTAACGATAAAGACTTCTTCCTAATTAGGAAAAGGATTAGAGGCCTGATTAAGCAATTAGAAGGGCAAAAAAGCCCTACGACTAAAGGAACGATAAATTACGGAAGGAAAAGAGCTATATAATATAGTCTTAAGAGCGCCTAAGTACGCGTTTACTATATTGCTATTAAGAGCCTTATATAGGCTATTCGGCTAAGGGGAGGTATTATAGTTCGCCCTACTTTTATTTAGTTAGCCTCTTGTGCTATAGTAGCTTCTACACCCTCGCATAAGCCTATAGGGCTTCTTCCTAGCTACCTATTGGCTGTCTTTATGCCAACTTAATTAGCTCCGCATTAACTTAGGAAGAATACGCTTAGACACCTAGTAAACGTTTAGACGCTTTTTAGGTAGTAAGGCTAGCTAAAGAAATAACAATATATTCTACGAACGTCGCACCGGATTTTTTTATTATTCTTAATAGGTATTAATTTAGAGTTTTACTATTTGCCTAAGTATAAATCTCTATTTGCCTAAGTGATATTTGTTTTATAGCCTACGTATACCCTAGAAAACGCCTAACCCCCCGCGCTTAGCCGCGCCTATATAAATATAGTACGTATTTATAGGAGGCCGTAGACTAATAATTCTTTACGTACGAAATATCCGTCTACGGCTCGCTCCCGGCTGCGTGGCCTACTGCGTGCGTGCCCTTTACTGCGTGCCCTCTACTATATATACGGCTTATTAATATATCCTGCGTGCCCTACTGCGTGCCCTACTGCGTGCCCTACTGCGTGCCCTACTACGTGCCCTACTGCGTGCCCTACTGCATGCCCTACTACGTGCCCTCTACTAAGTGCCTTTTGCTGCGTGCCCTTTACTGCGTGCCCTCTACTATATATGCGGCTCCTTAATGTATGCTTTATGCCTAGCTCCCGGCTGCGTGCCCTACTGCGTGCCCTCTACTGCGTGCCCTCTACTACGTGCCTAGCCCTCTACTGCGTGCCCTACTGCTTGCTCTACTACGTGCTCTACTATATGCCCTCTGCTATATGCTCTACTGCGTGCTCTACTATATGCCCTACTACGTGCCTTTTGCTACGTGCCCTCTATTATATATACGGCTTTTTAATATATGCTTTATGCTTAGCTCCCTACCGTATGCCCTCTACTATATATACGGCTCTTTAATATATGCTTCGTGCCCTACTGCGTGCCTTTTGCTGCGTGCCCTTTACTATATGCCTTCTACTATATGCCTTACTGCGTGCCCTACTTCGTGCCCGGCTACGTACCCTCTACTACGTGCCCTCTACTATATATACGGCTCCTTAATATATGCTTTATGCCCGGCTCCCTACTGCGTGCCTTCTACTATATATACGGCTCCTTAATATATGCTTTATGCCCTACTGCGTGCCCTACTGCGTGCCCTACTGCGTGACTTAAAGCCTCGTTGGCTAGAGCGATGCGATGCGGCGAGATGCGTAACGATGCGATTTAATAATGCGATTTAACGATGCGATGCGAAGAATTAGCCTATAGCCTGCTATGCATACGCACTATAATTAAGTAGGCGCGGCTAGGCGGGGGGGGGGTTAGGCATTTTAGGGGGGTACCCGAAATATCACTTAGGCAAATAGAGATTTATACTTAGGCAAATAGTAATACTCTTAATATTGGTAGGTCTTTAGGTCGACCTTATAGGGTAAACAGTATGGTTGTATTAGGTTAGTTGCTAGCTAAGTAAGGGGAAGCTATCGCGGTAACGTAGCTCCCTCGTACGTACACGTGATCCTAGGGATCACGTGCATTACGTGTATGCGACTATATCGTCGCACGTAGCTAGCTATTCCTATACTCGCAGTTTTTCCTTTATAGAAGCAAACTAATAAAAGAGCCTAGTTAAGCAGGCTATTGCATGCGTACGCGGGCGTAAACGCGCCGGCGTAGCTATAGTTGCGCGTTGTTATGTTAATAGGGTTAAAGCTATATTATAATAGTTATGTAACTATTAAATACGCACCCGGTTTACAACGTAATAACGCAACGCGAGAAAACACCCTTCGTGACGTAGTGGTTAGGCTAGTAACCTTATTAATGATTAGGCGGTCTAGACTACCACTTCGTGCTAGTAACCGTGCTTCGGGGTAGCCTTACTAACTATCTTACCGAACGTTATAGTAGGAAATCGTAGAACTATCGGCAACTAGGGAAAATAAACTATAGGCTTATAGGCAACTAGGGCAAAATAAGGTAAGAAGTAATATAGACTATATTAGATAGTAAAGGAATGTGAATGTATGCGTAACTATACTAAATAAATTATTCGTTAAGGGCTATTCGTCTAGGGCTATTTATCTAGGGCTTGTTCGTCGGGGGCGGTTGTAAGGATTAGACTCGTTAGACCTAATGTCTAAGGACCCCTTCTAGGACGATTCCTAGTTAGGCATATTAATAATATTACTCTACCGAAAGATTATTCTTTTTGTTAAACTTACTGTTAGTGTTTAATGTTTATAGCGAATTATTAGAATGTGTTTAACTAAATAATAGCATACGATGAGATAACCTTCCCGATTGGTTTAAACATAAGCATCCGGAGGTTTAGGGTTTAAACCGTGCCGACGAATTCTTTTATTATAGTTAATTTAGCAATAGAATAGGTAAAGGAATAAGTGCGCGAATAAGCGCGTAATTAAATAATAAAGTAAGCTAATAAAGTAAGCGCGTAATTAAATAAGGAAAGAGCGCGCAATTAAATAAGGAAAGAGCGTTAAAGATTAAGGCCGTATAACGAAAGCTTCTATCCTTACGGTTAGCGCGTTAGTCTTAACGAAGCGTTTAAGAGACTTATTTAGAGAGGATTTCGTTAATGCATTAGCTAGGTTATTATTCCTATTAATCTATCGTACTTCTATAATCTCCCTTCGCTTATATAACTAACGAAGCGATATAACATCGATTATTAGTCGCTTTTCTTTCGTTATAGTTAGTTTTATAAGACATTCGTAGAGCGAATACGATTCTATATAAAGGATTAAAGGCACCGGAGGCAGCTGCAAGCGTTCTATAATTATCTCAATCGTCGTAGCGAGGTAAATGCCGATATTAACGCCTCTAACTATACGGTAGACCTCTAAGGCTAGAACGGTGCGTATAACCCTCTTGCACTTAGTAGAGCTTTAGTGCACGATATTGCCTTTAATCTCGAAGTAGTTATTAGACCGGGTCTCTATAATAAGCGCAATAATAAAGCCTAGCTATAAAGAGAGGTCTAAGTTATTTGCAAAAAAGCCATCCGTAAATACTAGCAGCTTGGCATTCGTAAGATCAATTAGTTCGTACGTTAGGCCGCGTTTTTTATAGTCTATTTGCTATTATAGGCGTTTATTAATCGTTATATAGTCTTTCTCGTTAAGGTTTTAAACTTATGCTGCTATAGAAAGGTTAAAAGAAGCTTCTAGTTGGCAAATTAACGCGACGTATGCTCCTCGGGCTCGCTGTTTTATATACCTCTACGTATAGTTATAATCCCGAGCGATAATAGTCTTAAGTTTCTCTAATTAACCCTTTTGCTAAAGAAGAAGATCCTAATCTTAGAGTATTAGCCTAGCCCTATTAAAATTAAGCCCCGAGCCGGCAGATATCTTAGTCTTTAGCTTCGCTTTAAACTTAGCCTTTTAAAGCTACTCTTCTTTAGTATTTAAGAAAGTGCGTGTGCCTAACATTAACGTATTATCCGTCTATAGGCTAACTATCCTAAATCTATTAAGGGTCTTATTCGCGATTAATAGGCATAAGTTATACGTCGATATTAATATATTAAGTCGGATAATATAATACTTATAATACGTTCGGAACTAATATAGTCTTAACTCTACGATCTCGTAAAGGGGTCGAATTATATAGATAATAGTCCCTTCCGGGTATCGTCCTTATATCTCGGCGGGCAGCTTAGTTAAGATAGTCCTAAATAGCTTAGTTTCGGCTTATAGGTAGGCCTAAGTGATATCTCGCAACGAAAGAGTTATACTATAATAACGAAAGAGTCCCGGAGTAAGGGCTAGGATTAGCCGCTAGCTAACGCGTTAAATCGTCGGTGATTGCATTAATAAGGTCGTCTTTTCTTCGTTATTATATCCTTAAACAACGAGTCGGGACTTCTCGTAGGGTTTCTTATCCTTCCTTTTTACTTTACGTACTATCCTCGACTTAAAGATATAGTAACCTCTATAGATAGCTTTATCGTAGCGTTTAAAGCTAAAAACACTATAGGCAATAAGGTTATCGATCTCTTGCTTATCTAACTCTTTAAATAGGGCTCTTAGGGTTATAATAACTCCCTTCTCCCGCAAATTAAGTGCTAATTCATAGCCATCTTCTTCCTTCTTAACGATAAAGGCTTAAGGAGGGGGAAGGGGAATAAGGAGTTTTAGCTTATTCTTTACACCGGGGGGACGGCTACGTCTGCGTAGCATCGGGGGCGTAGGAGTCGGAGAGGGAAGTATAGTCCTTAGTGTATAGTTAAGGGTCGGGTTAGGAGGAGTCTCTTTATTCGGAGTAGGAGGAGTAGGAGGAGCCGGTTTAATCGCGTAAAGCAGGGGCTAAGGAGACGAGTCGTCTAGAAGGTAGGGCTATACGACCGTAGACCGAAAGACTTAAGGTCCGTTAACGGTGTTAATAGTGATATTATAACTGTTAATTATAGCAATCTTAAATAGTCCTTGCTATCCTCCCTTTTCCCGCTAGATAGTAAGTTCGTTATATTATCGAAGTAGATCCTAAGTCTGTCTATATTAGCAAGAGAGAGTAGAAAAGGGGTATAGGTCTTAAGAATATAAAAAGTTACTTAACTAACGGGGGTTTTACGGGCGATTAAACTAAGGGAATAAATAGGAGTGCTAGTTCTAAATCGGATGCTAGCTTACCCGGCTATAGAGCTATTAAGTATAATAGAAGGTTCCGTTCGCTATAAAGCGAAGTACTGCTCCTATCCTATTATTAATACTCTAGCCGCACTAGTATCGATTATAATCCCTTAGAACTATTAACGGGAGTAACGATCTTCGATTAGGAATTAGTCGGCAGGGATTAATTAATCTATACTATAGACGTCTTCGCCGGTCTAAAGGTGTGTAAACACGGCCTTATAGAGCATTTAAGTTACTGCTAGCTTTAGATCGCCGGCATTATTAGCATCTTCTACGTCCTAGTACTTATTAGCTTTTATTTCGTCGGTCTCGTAACCTTTAAACTCGGTTACTATCACAGCACTAGGTGATAGCTAGATAAACTTATTGTTCTATAAAGAGGAGAAGAACTATAGAGGCTAAAGGCTCGTTTATGTATAGGACTATATATCACGTAGTATATTACTATATACTATATTATGTGATATAGTACTATAGTAGTACTCCCCCTCTAAAGACGATTTAGCCCTTAAATCGCTAAGAAATGCTATTTTCGCTAGAAATTAGTATATAATAAAGGAATCTTTTATAAGTAGGCCTAATCTAAGGGGCCCGGCTTATCTAGGTTGCATCTATAGAAGCGTTAGATAGCTTTAGGGCAACCTCTAAGGTTATCTTTAGGCTGCTAGGTCGGTTCTTAGTGATATTTCTATTTAATTAGATAAGTTAGGGTTAAGGCTTTATTATCGTATACGTTAAGGATCTTCTTAAATTTCTATATTTCTTCGATATTGCCGTCGTTATCGCGTTCCCCGATATAGCTTACGACGTTACGTCGTTCCTCTCGATTAATCTATGCCTAGCCCGGTATTATTTCCGTTATCTAAAGCCGTACTTTAGACGTATAGAAAGACTTATTAACTTAGATATACTTTAGGAGGTCGATAACTATAGCGCTACGGTAGACCTTAAGAATACGGTAGGGACTATCCTATTTATCGTCCTATTTCTTCTTTAAGCGATTAGTAGTTATATTCTTTAATAAAACTATAATTATATTACTAGGTCGGAAGAGAAAGCCTTCGTCCCGCTTTATATTAGCCTTATCCTTATATTTCTATTATAAGGCTTATGCGAGAGCTTAAAGCTAAACGAGGATATAGATAAAACGATTAGCTATTACGTCTACGCGAAGGAATTCCTTCTTTGCCTATAATAAGAGCGTCGGGGGTTAAGGGCCTATAGGTTTAATGCCGAGACGAGGATTAACGCCGTAGTTAGCGAAAAATAGAGAAATACCGGTTATTTCGTTTACTTAATTATTTATTGCGAATTCCGCGAGCGGGAGCTAGTCGACCTAGTTATCTTAGGAAAGCTAATATAGGCTTAAATTTATTTATTTATTATAGCGTTAACGATTTCGGTTTAACCGTTAGTATTAAAGTGCTATACCGACCTTAGTTTTAACGTTATTTATAAACGAGTGCTAAGTTATCGCTAAAAGTTAGAGATAAACTAAGTGCCTTAGTCGGAGATAATAGTATTAAGTGCTTTATATAAGCGATAGACTATATAGATAAAGGAGTTAATTAGTTCTTCTATAGAAAGGCCGGTAATAGGGATAAAATATTTTATCTTCGTAAGCCTATTAACTATCGTAAGTATATTCTCGTAAGTCTTCCTATTTCGGGTATACTTAGGGAGTATTATAATATAATTAATTAATATATCGGCCTATAGTCGGACCGGTAGAACGAAGGGTTTTAGGAATCTAAGGGGAGATAAGCGGGGGGTCTTAGTGTAAGATAGAGAGCATAGTCTTTAACGAACGTAGCGGCGAAGTAAAAGATTCTTAGCTATTAGTATATTTAGTTTAATAAATTAAGGGTTTTACCCTCCTTAGGTATCCTATTAGGCTACTGCTATAAGATCGATAAACGACTTTAAGGCGGAGATCTAGGGTATTAGGGACGAAGAGCCGGTCGCGGAAAAAGATACGTCTATTAATTAACTAATATTCGGATATATCGTAACGTAAGAGCTTCCGGATATACTTTAGCTAGCGTTAGGCGTATAGGTCCTAGAGTATCGCTACTATATCCTAGGCAAGATTATCTTATTAATATACCTTACGGATAAGCTTATTAAGTGATTTATTAGCTACGTTTAGTCCGAAGGCGGCGATTGCGTTAAGGTCCTTCTTTAAGGCATAGGAATCGGTTAGGAGTTCCTTTAGGATAGTCGGGTCGACTTTCTCTTTAAGGATAACTACCTAATTTCGATAGAAGAGTCTATTATCGTCTATAGTAGCTAGTCTATTGCTAGGGAGCCTACTAAAAGCGTCGGGGAGGATTGCCTTATTGCCTAAGCGGTATATAATCACAAAGTTAAACTAAGAAAGGAACTCGGCCTAGCGTACTTATCGTTAGTTAAGTTGCTTTATAGATATAAACGTCTAAAGATTCTTATAGTCTATAATAACGTCGAACGCCTTAGTAGTCCTTTAGAGTTCTAAGCGCTATTCCTTAAGCGCTTTAATACTTGCTAATAGCTTTTTATTATAGATCTCGTAGTTATAAGGCAGTATGCTTTAACGAAGAAAACGCAATAGGGTAAAGATATCCGTCGTCTTTAGTCTATAAAAGGACTCCTCTAGAGGCCTAATTTAAGGCGTTAGTTTTAATAACTATTTTCTTTAAGTAGTTAAAATAGGCTAAGACTAGGGCAGTAGTAAAAGCAAGTTTAAGGGCCTTAAACGCGGTAGCTTATTTAGGTCCTTAAGACTAACGGGAATTCTTTCGAAGTAGCGTAGTTATTAAGGAGATAATACTAAAGTATCCCTTAATAAAACGGCGGTAGAAGTTTATAAACCTAAGAAACTACTAGAGTTCTTTTACTAAAGTCGGGGTGTTTTAAACCGTAATTATACGTACCTTCTTAGGGTCTATACTTATGCTAGATCTCGAAATAATTAGTCTAAGGTACTTAGTCTTCGTTATATAAAACTCTAACTTCCCGATGTCGATTTAAAGCCCTACGTTACTTAGGCGTTAGATTATTATTCGTATATAGTTCTTATATTCCGCCTTAGTCTTTAAAAAGACTAGTACGTTATTAAGATATACTATATAGAAGTTATTAAGGGTATTATAAAGCACGTAATTAATATAGTTCTAGAAGGTCGACGGTGCGTTATAAAGGCCGAAGGGGGTAACTAGCATCTCGAATAGTCTAAAGCGTATAACAAATGCTATAAGCTATTTATAACCCTCGGCGATTTAAATACGGTTAAATACAGCAACTACGTTTAGCTTTATATAAAACTTAGCGTCGTAGAGAGAATCTAGTGTTTCGCGGATTAAAGGTAAGGGATATTAATTCTTAACTATAACCTAATTTAAACCTCGGTAGTTATAATAGATATAGATACTACCGCCCGGTTTATAAGCGAGGATTAGTAATACCGTAGCTAGAGAAAAAGACTCCTAAATAAAGCCTTTATTAAGTATATCGTTAATCTACTTCTTAATATAGCGGAGTTCTATAGGTAATATAGGCCGATTTCTATAGTATAAAGCTTATTTGCTAAGTATTAATTCGATCTTATAATCTTAGGGGCGGTATAAGGGGAGCTCGTTCGCATTCTTTAGAAGGAAATAAGGAAGCTTATCTTAGAACTCTTTTAGGAGTTTCTTTAGGATATCTGCCTTTATAACTTCCGGTTTTACTTAGAGGAATTTTTCTACGTCGGCTTCGTCGACCTTCCGAAATAGAGATTTAGAATTAGCTATATCCCGGAGGTTCGTCTAAAGGAAGTTATAAAAACGTTTAGGGAAAGCGGCTTAAGCTACCTCTATTATATAGTCCTTAGTAATAACGCGTTAGAAAGAGGTTTTAGATAGTTCTAAGACCTTAACTAAGCCTACTAAGAGTTCGTTAAAGAGTCGTAGATTTTCTCCCTCCTCGATTAGCTTAGCTAATTTAAATATACTAATTTATATCGCTTAAATACTATCCTATTTATAGAATTAAATAAAGTTAACTACTCGTACGTAGTGGATATCGTTTATATTTAAAGGTATTTAATCTTCTTATCGTATACGCCGGCGGGGGCGTCTCGTTTAGCCCTATCGGGTAGGAACGTAGCGACGGCCGGCGGTAAGATAAATAAAGAGTAGGCGAGCTACTAAAGTAGTCTACGGTAGAGTATCCTTAAAGGCTTAAGTCTTAGGGGAGTCTAGAGGGCTAATTAAGGATATTAAGCAGGCGGTTTCTTAAGCAAATAGCTATATCTTATATAAGGGATATCGAATCGGTTAGCTAGGGTTTAAGGGGTATAATATCTACTCGGGTAGATATTCCTTAATAGACGAGTCTATAGGTATATAACTTCCCGATAGGATAGTCTAGTCTTTTAGGATATTAGTCTCTTTTTGCTAAAAGGGAATTTCCGGTATATCTTTTATCGTTATAAGGACTTTTTATTTTAGGGTAAACGTTAGGGTAGTCTAAATCTCTACGACGTTAGAAAAATATACCTTTCGACGTAACTAATGCCCTCCGGGCGCGGGAGTAATAGGAGTCCTAAGAGCTATCCTATCCTCGGCTATTATACTTAAAGGTAGGCAGTATCTTATATAGTAATCGGAATCGAAGCGGACTTAGAGAGATTTCTAAAGCATAGTTAGTTTATATTCCTAAAGCTAAGGGATGCCTAAGATAATTAAGGTAAAGGGTAATAGATTCGTAATAAAAAAGAGTATAATTTCTACATGCTTACTAATAGTTATTACGGCTATAAAATAGTCTATTATCTATATTAAGGGTATACCGTCGGCTAGTCGAAGCGGTCGAGTTTTAAGGACCTTCTTTATAGTAACGTTATATTTCCGTACGATAGCGTAAAGATCGGCGAACGCTACGGTAGTATAATTAAAATCTACGAAGGATAACGTATTAATATAGTAAAGGGACTAAGGGTTACGCGTAGAGGAGAGACGAATATAGAGAAGGATTGACTTTTTATTACTATTCGACGAATTAATCTAAAGATCCGTTCTATCTAAAAGCAATAACCTAATCCTTTTATCCTCCCCTATATATAACCCTTAGGAGCGACTTACTCTAGGAGTATATCCTTTAGCAGTAGCCTTAACGCCGGCCGCTCGCTTTATAAATCCGTATCCCCTTCCCTAAGGATACGGCCTTATTTATAGTCGGCCGTACGGACGAGCTAGCCCCGGCTATACCCGCCGCCGTAGGCGCCCTAAGATCCTCGGCCGAAGCCGGGGTAAGGGGCGCCCCGGCCTTAAAACTAAAGACTACCCTAACGTAAGGGCATTAGAAGCGGATTAGCTATTTTAGCCGGGTCGTAAGCCTCCTTCTAGTGTCTAGGCTCTCTATAAGCTATATAGAGTTTATTATCGATCTTAAATTATCGTTTAGTATCGGAAAGCCGGTCGAGGTCTATAGGGTTATTATATAAGGGTTAGGCTAGGGCGGTCGGGGTAAAGGTAGGTATAAGCGTCGGCTAGAACTATAAA
The DNA here is from genome assembly GCA_012934285.1 of Ophiocordyceps sinensis. NCBI lineage: Eukaryota > Fungi > Ascomycota > Sordariomycetes > Hypocreales > Ophiocordycipitaceae > Ophiocordyceps > Ophiocordyceps sinensis. The sequence continues at coordinate 8,081,179 of JAAVMX010000004.1, read as the reverse complement.
TAAAGGGCGGCCTTTTTCTTAAGCTTCTAACGATAAGTATAGTTAGCGAGATTCTTTATAAAGATATCTATCTACGCTAATTACTTCTCGTAGTTAGTGTTAGGGATCTCGGTCTATCTATTCTTAACGAGATCGCTTATATCCTTTAAGATAAACTTCCGGAGGAGGTCGACTTACTACTCCTTTATCTTCCTTACCTTATGTATATAGGCGTTAAGGTCTACCTTTTAGATCTAATAGTTCTTATCGCCTTAAGGGAAATTGTCGAGGATATTCTTAGCGGCTTGCGTTAAGTCTAGAACCTTATACTACCTGCCTAAAGCTGTGAGGAGCGTCGTTATAATAGGCTATTCCTACTTCTCCCTCTCGGATAGGTTAGCTATAATAGTAGCTATCCTATCTTTAACGAAGTCGTAGGTTTATTTACTAAGCCTATCGCTAATATAAAGGAGGCAGGCGCTATCTAAGTCGAACTATATGCTATCGCAGAGGAAGATACCCTATATCTTAAGTTCCTAGGCCTCGTACTTACGTTAACGGTCGGAGGTAGACCCCTTTTTAGTAAAGATCGGAGGGTCTACCGTCTTCCTTTTTCCTAACGACTATATTAGGGTTATCGTCTAAGACTATAATATCTTTATAGTTAAGATTATAAGGTCCTTAGCCTCGAGAAGTTGCTCCCTCGTAGCTAAGAGCTAATCCTTCGTAGCTAAGAGCTAATCTCGTATAGTTAGACGTTCCTTTAACCTAGCATTTCGGTTAACCTAAGAGGCCTCCGCTACGCGAAAGGACCGAAGACTCTCCTCGATATATATAAGAATATATCGGGTATTTAGGCTCTAAAGGTTTTCCTAGGTCTCCTACGCGTTAGCGACCGGGACTACGTTATCGAACCTCTTAATCGCTTAAGCGATTTAAGGAAATTCACTAATAAACTCCTTAATAAAGGCCTTTAGACCGTCGCCCGTAGCGTTAGAGGCTATAGGTATATCTACTATAAGGATAAAGGAGGAGTATCTAGTCTTAGGTATTATCGGGGACTATAAAAAAATTTCTATAGGCTATATAGGTTTCTATAGGCTAGGGAAAAATTCTTAGGGGCTTAAGGGCTTAGGAGAATAATTTCTTAAGGGTTACGCTCGGGTCGCGACGACTAAGGGGATAAGATAATAGAGCTACTATTATAGCACTAGGTAATAGCTAGATAACCTTATTGTTTTATAAAGAGGAGAAGAACTATAGAGGCTAAAGGCTCGTTTATATATAGGACTATATATTACATAGCATATCACTATATACTATATTATATAATATAGTACTATAATAGTACTCCCCCTCTAAAGACGATTTAGTCCCTAAATCGCTAAGAAATATTATTTTCGCTAGAAATTAGTATATAATAGAGGGATCTTTTATAGGCGGGCCTAATCTAAGGAGCTATAAGAGGACGAGCTTAAGGGTAGTATATAATTGTTATTAATCTATAAAGGGACACAGCTATAGACTAAGTCTAAATGTCTATATATACGATATAGAGGTTACGTAGGATAATATATAATATAACCTAACACCGTAATAGTATATCCCCCTTAAATCGGCGTTCGACTCGAACGCCTAAAAGGGGCGATAGGCTAATAATAACGAAGGAAATCTATGTTAACCGGTCCTAAAAGCGGGCCTAATATAGAACGAGAGAAGAATAAGGAGAAATAAAGGGTAAAATAAAGAATCTAACTTATGCCGTCGTAACGTAAATTATATTAATGAATTATACTTATTATTACTTAGGCGAAGGTAAAGACGTAAGGAAGGCCGTATAAAAGGCCTGTTTAAGCTTAGTCGGGTTAAGCGCGTAAAAAGCCTAAAGGTCGTCCTAGCAGCCGTTAAGGCAGGAAGAGTCCTCCTACGTAAAGGGGCTATAACGCTATTAAAAGCGGTATTTAATCTTCCCGGAGGCGTACTAGCGTTACGCGAGGATAGAAGAAAACTCTTACTTAAGGTACGCGTTATCGCCGTCGTCGTCGCCGGGGGAAAGGAGAACGCCGTTATCGGCGGGCCGGACGTTAAGCTCCGACTAGCCGGGCAAAAGGGGCTCTTAGGTCTTAGTAAGGAGGGAGTAATAAAAAACGGGGTAAAGGCGGCTGCCCTTAGAGAGATAAAGAAGATACGCCGTCTTATATACCTTAAGGACCTTATATAGGCCCTCCCGCTTATAGTCGAGCTTCTTTATAGGACGGAGAGTCTAGATCTAGCGGGTGCTAAGGAATACTATATCGCCGGGCTAGTACGCTAGGGCGGGAGTCCGCCGGGCGTCCGCGTAGCGAGCCTAAGTGACCTAAGCATCCTCGATTATATCGTAGAGGAAGTTAGAGATACGCTAAAGGCGGGAAGCAAGCGCGTTACCGTAGAGGTATTCCTTCCGCTGCTAGGGGGTTATACTAAGCGGGGGGGAACTAAAGGGCTTAGTGCTAAGCTTCGGGTAGAAGCTATAGTTAGCGAAGAAAGGGGAAAGGCCGGTAGATTTAGAGACTTAATTATTAGCAGTAAACTTAGCGAAGGGAAGGAGGTCGACCTAATCGTCCTAAAGGTAGGTAGTATAATAACGAAGGTAAACCTCTATCTAAGCGTTCGCGATCTTAGTCTAACCGTCGGTCTAAGGGTAGTAGGCGGAGCTAGGGTAAAGGCGGTAACTAAGGCGGCGACTAAGCTACTACTAGAAAGCCGAAATAAACTAAGTGCTATAATCGCTAACGATAGAGGCCGGGGTGCCGTAGAAGGACTAAACGCGGGAGATAAACGCGTTAATAACGTCTTTAATAGTTATTAAAGGTTCCGGGACGTAGTAGCGTATCTTCGTTAGGCGGTTGATAATAACGAGGATATTAGAAAACTTAACGCTATTACGGCGGTAGATAGGGAGGTCGGTAATAAAGTCGACGGATATATCGGTCTACTAGGCGAAGGGAATACTTAAGGGCTAAAGCAAGCCCTAAGGGGAGGAACGCAGGGATTTAGCACGTAGGCACGTATAATAATTCCGTACGAAGCTAGAAATAGACTTATATATACCGGGCTAGATATAGGACCGGCGGTAGAGGCTAGCGGTCTTCGTACGTCTAGGGTAGCCGGTAAGGGGGGAGGTATAAGCGCGGACGAGGATCTAAAGAATTAGGGCGTCGTTAAGGGGAACGAAGAGCCGGCCTTAGAAATAGAACCGGCCCCGGACCTTAGAGAGGGCGGTCTTAGGGATCGAGCGGAGAGGGGCTTAGAGGGGGTAAGGCTAGCGGGGCTAAGGGGACTAAAGAGCCACGCGAATAGCGGAGATAAGCGGGGAGGAGGAATAGGCCCGGTCGATAAGGTTATCGATCGGCTTAGAGTCGTCGAAGGCGTAAAGGTTAAGGCAGTCGGAATTATATTTATAAATTATATTTATAAACGAATTAGACTCTTTAACGGTATTAAGGGCGGTAGTAGTATCGGGATAAAGGGAGGCATTAACTTTAGACTTAGGGAGGATAACCTAATATCGGTAGTTAATCCTTTCGTCGGCCCGGTCGGTAAGAGGGAGAGGGCGGGAGCCGGGCAAGCGGCTAAAGGCGTCTAAGAGAATAGCTTAAGAGCCGGGCTAAAAGACAATCTTAAAATTAAAACGACTAAGGAATTCGGCCTAGCGGGCCTATCGCTAGTTAAGGAGCTTTATAGTTATAAAATACTAAAGATTCTTATAATCTAAGGCTATCTTAAACTTAGGTAGGCCCTTAAGCTTAGGGCGCTACTCCTCGAGAGATTTTATAATCGCGAGGAGTTCTTTATCGTAGATCTCGTAATTATACTCTTAAGCGGAGTATTTTAACGAAAAGAAGGCAACTAGATAGTAACGACTATCGTCGAGGGGCTATATTAGCATACCCTTAGCGGCTTAGTTAGAAGCATCTATCTAAACTATAGTCTTACGATAGGGGTCGAAGTATACGAGGACTAAAGCAGTAGTAAAAGCGTGCTTAAGGGCTTCGAAGGCGTAGGCATAGGCGGGAGACTAGATCTAAGGGGCAGAGTTCTTAGTATAAGCGTTTAAAGGGTTTATAAGCTTAGAAAAGCCGCGAATAAAACGCCGATAAAAATTAGCGAATCCTAAGAAGCGCCGGAGGTCGTTAATAAAGGAGGGGGTAGGCTAGTCTAAGACCGCACGAACCTTTTTAGGATCTATGCGAATACCTTTATCTAAGATAATTAGGCTAAGGTACTTAGTCTTAGTAACGTAGAAGTTATACTTATCTACGTTAAGCTAAAGGCCGGCGGCATTAAGGCGCTTAAGAACCGTATTAACGTAGGCCTAGTGCTCTTCCCGCGTCTTTAAGAAGATTAAAATATCGTTTAAATAGGTAAAGCAAAACTCATTAAGGATGCCGTAAAAGGCCGTATTAATAAAACTCTAGAAGTAAGATAAGGCGGCGGTAAGGCTAAAGGGGGTAATATAATACTTAAAAAGCCTATACCGTATAGCGAACGTAGTCTTTTACTTATGTCTTTCGGCAATGCGAAGGCGATTAAACGCCGCGATAACGTCGATCTTAGTAAAAAACTTCGCCTTCCGGATATAGGCGAGGGTATCGTAGATAAAGGGTAGGGGGAAACGGTTCTTAATCGTAGCCTTATTTAGGCCGCGATAGTTAACGCAAAAATAAACGCCCCCGCCCGGCTTACGGCCAAGCATAATAGGGGCAGTAGTAAGGGAGGTAGAGCGGCGGATAAAGCCCTTCCCGAGCTACTCGTTAACGTACGCGCGGACGATCCGGTTCTTAGCTTCGCTAAAAGGGCGGGGGCGGGTATAAGGCGGTTATATTCCCTCCTTAAGGTTAATTTAAGTATTAACGGTATAGTAAAGGGCGAGCTTATCGGCCTCGCTCTTAAGCTATATATAGATTATATAGTAAAGCTCCTTAAGGACCTTAGCCCGGAGCTCGTCGAGCGTATAAAGGACCTTCTCTTACTTCTTAAAGAATTTAGCGATATCGTCGGGGGAGATCTTTATAACGCAGCTACCCGCGCAACTATAGAGCCGGGAGATAGGGATATATACACGATAGATAATGCATTTTAGCTCGGGGACTATTCGGCTATTAGTCGCTAACTAGTCCCCGATAACCCCTCTCGAGGCCTAAGGGTATATCCCTAAGGCCCCGATATATCTTAGAAGAGGGGCAAGCTTTAGTCTTACTATAAGAGGGCAACCGTATTGTAATAAAGGATTATTCGTACTTTTAACCATCGTTCCTACCTTCCTAAACGTACCTTTAGTCTGTCTTCTTATAATCTTATTAAGGTAGATCTTATTAAGGTAGTCGTCGATAAAGTCGTAAAGGCAAAGGTTAAGGTAGGCTTTCGCGTCCTCGGCGTCTATATATCTAATTAAAATAGCCTAATAGAAGTCCTTAAGGATATCTTAGTCGATAGGTAGCGGGGGCTCGGTAGGCAAAGGCTCGGCGGTAAAGGCCTTAATTAAGGTCTAAGAGGTCTAGACTTTAGGCTACCGGTAGAATATTACTATCGCATCGACGTCGAGCATTCGGACGTTAAACGCTAAGTCGTCGGGGGGACGAGAAGTAAAGGGGCTAAGGTCTAATAGTCTTACGACTCGGCCGTAATATAGGGCGGCGGTAGCTAGCGGTCTTATAGACGGGATAAAGGCGGGGAGGTCGAACGTAGCGGCGAGGGTAAAAGGTAGCCGGGGAGTTAGAGTTATAGCCGGAGTTAGAGTCGGCGTTATTAACCTAGCGGGAGGAGTCCGGATAGGCGGGTTTACCTACGTTAAGGGCATCTTCGAAAAACGCTAAGCGAAAGGGGCTAAGGGACGGGGGAATAAACTTAAGAACGTCGCTAAAGCGGACGGAACGGATAAAGGCCGGGGGACGGGCTAAGGCCGTACGGGCGGGAATAAGGATCGTAGCGGTAGGAATAGGGATTATAGCGATAGGGGGTTTATCTTCGTCGTTAGAGTCTTCGACGGAGGGGGCGGTAGGGGGTTCGCCCTTATCGTTAGAGTCTTCGACGGAGGGAGTAAAAGGAAAACAAATTATATTTATTAATTATATTCCCTTTAAAATAAGGGCGGGGGGAGCTAGGACGGGGCGGGCAGGGCGGGTAAAGGTGGCCGAGAGGCCTAGGATAAGATAAGGCTAGTAGTCCGAAAGGCAAGAGGCTAGATAAAAGGGGGACTAAAAGGAAAGAGAGTTACCGCGCTAGCTAATAATAAGGTCGTGCTAGCGTAGCTAAAGAAGGCTAAGAATAACCTCGTAGCTAAGCTTCGTAAGAAAGAAGTAGATAGACTTAGTATAGGCGCTAATCCGGGAGACTAAAAAAGCGCAATAAGTAATAAAGCCGGACTTATAGTCGCTACTATCGGCGAGAGAAAGCTAGCGTAGGAACTAGAGCTAGCGGATAGGAAGGGCAAGGCGGTACGCGGTCTAAGCGTATATAAAGGCGTATCCGGAATAGCCGGAGTCGACTAAAGCACTTATAACGGCAGCGGCGGACATAAGGGATAAAGGCATAAGCAGAGCACGCGGTTGTATTCCCGCGGGGAGGCAAAGATCCTCCCTAGTGTCGAACGAAGCTATAAACTTAGACACTAAGAGCTCTATTACGCGATAAGGCGAGGGAGCTACGCATTTCCTAAGGACGGGGAAGAGGCAGGGAGGTCGTCTACTTCGCCCTTGATAAAGCCTTGCTTAATAGCGCGAACCTAGTAGCGGGGGGGAGAGGGTTTAAGCAAGCGCGGGGCAAACGTACCGCTACTATAGCTACGGCTACGGCTAGAGCTAGAACCGGCGCTAGGACTAGCGCTAGGGTTAGCGCCGGGATTAGCACCGATACCCTTATTAAGGCAGGTCCGGGCGGTATAGGTAGCGGTAGCCGGCTAAGCGTAGTAGAGGCAAAGACAGTTCTTAAACCGCCGTTGCTTCTTAGCGTTAGTAAGCCGGGCTTAGAATACGTCGAGCTATATTAGGTTACCTATAGGGGATATAGGTAGGGCGGGCGAGGTAGGGCCGGTGCGAGCGGGGTTATAAGGCGGCTAGAGTTAAGAACGGGCCTTAACACGCTGCTAGTTGTCCTAAAGCGTAGAATATATCTTAGCTTAGGCCGTAAAGTCGTTATAGGCCGGGCACTCGACCTATAGAGCGGCGGCGTTAGTAAGTTTAATAAAGACCTTTAAATTAAGGTAGGCGACGTACGTAGTGCCGTCGAACGATAAGTCGGCTTAAAGCTAGGTAAACTTCGAATAGAAGTCCGGCTAAGAGATATTCTTTATCGATAAGGCGTTAAAGTCGGCCTCTAACTAAGCGTAGGTAAAATTAGCACTAAAAACTAGGCTAAGGTCGTCGGTAAGGGCTTTAATAATAGTATACTACTAATTAGCGAAAGACTTATTATCGAGGACGTCTTAAGGAACGCTAGCGATAATAAAGGCGGCCCGGCCGGTAAGTCGGCTAGCCGCGTAGAGAATACGATCCTACTCCATAGGATATAAGGCGGCGTCTTAATAGAGCTTAATAGCAAGGCCGTTGCGCTAGGTCCGGAAAGCCTCCTAACGTTGCTTTTAAGTGCCGGAGTCGCCGGCGAACCTCTTAGGGTCGGCTATATAGGAATAGGTAGGGGCAAAGGCGTAGGTAAGGGTAAGGGCCTAGTCCTAAGCCGTATTACGTTTGGTTAAGACGAGGAGAGAGGACGTAGCGCGGTTAAGCTAACGCTAGAGATCGGTAGCGTGCTTTTAGGCAACGGCTGCGTGCTCTTAAGCGACGAGCACTCCTATATCTAACTTAACGTAAGTATTATTAAGGTAAGCGAAGGCCTCGATCTAAGGGGCGCGGAAGTCGTAAGTAGCGTTAGCCTAAATATAGGCGAACGTGCCGAATATAAGCCGCTAGGCTCGAAGAAGGGCGGCGAGGCGGGGGTAGTAGGAAACGTACTTAGTCTAAGGCTTTAGGTCGGTAGGAGCCGGCGGGGTAACGGCCGGGGTAGCGGACGGAGGATCGGCCTCTATATAGTCGGTTATCGTAGAGTATAGGGCAATAGGATAAGGTAAAGGTAAGGGAAGGGTAAGGAAGGAAATCTATATAATTCGCGTCGAGACGGCGTATTTATACCGGGAAAATTCTAATAATCGAGGAAAACTTAGTTAAAGGGGTCCGACGAAGAGGCGGACTTACGTCGCGAAGAAGGGAGATTAGAAAAGATAAGGGTAAGGTAGCGAGATTATTACTTAAGGGCAATAGGATAAAGTAGTAGATTAAACTATAAGAGAACGAGCTTAAAGGGGGTATATAATTATAATTAATCTACGAAGGGATATAGCTATAGACTAAGTCTAAATGTCTATATATACGATGTAAAGGTCACGTAGGATAATATATAATATAACCTAATACTATAATAAGGGCCTAGCTTATCTAGGTTGTATCTATAGAAGCGTTAGATAGCTTTAAAGCAACCTCTTAGGTTATCTTTAGGCTACTAGGTCGGTTTTTAGTAATATTTCTATTTAATTAGATAAGTTATAGTTAGGGCTTCGTTATCGTATACGTTAAGGATCTTCTTAAATTCCTATATTTCTTCGATATTACCGTCGTTATCGCGTTCCGCGACGCGGCCTACGACGTTACGTCGTTCCTCTCGATTAATCTATGCCTAGCCCGGTATTAATTCCGTTATCTAAAGCCGTACCTTAGACGTATAGAAAGACCTTTTAACTTAGATATGCTTTAGGAGATCGATAACTATAGCGCCGCGGTAGACCTTAAGAATAAGATAAAGACCGTCCTATTTATCGTCTTATTTTTTCTTTAGGCGATTAGTAGTTATATTCTCTAATAAAACTATAACTATATTACTAGGTCGGAAGAGAAAGCCTTCGTCCTACTTTATATTAGCATTATCCTTATATTTCTATTATAAGGCTTATGCGAGAGCTTAAAGCTAAATAAAGATACGGTCGAAACGATTAGCTATTACGTCCGCGCGAAGGAATTCCTTCTTTACCTATAATAAGAGCGTTAGGGGTCGGGGGCCTATAGGTTTAATACTAAGACGAGGATTAAAGCCGTAGTTAGCGAAGAATATAGAAATACCGGTTATTTCGTTTACTTAATTATTCGTTGCGAATTCCGCGAGCGGGAGCTAGTCGACCTAGTTATCTTAGGTAAAGCTAATATAGGCTTGAATGTATTTATTTATTACAGCGTTAACGTTTTCGGTTTAACTATTAGTCTTTAAGTGCTATACTAAGCTTAGTTTTAACGTTATTTATAAACGAGTGCTAAATTATCGCTAAAAATTAGAGATAAACTAAGTGCCTTAGTTAGAGATAATAGTATTAAGTGCTTTATATAAGCGATAGACTACGTAGATAAAGGAGTTAATTGGTTTTTTTATAGAAAGGTCGGTAATAATAATAAAATATCTTATCTTCGTAAGCCTATTAACTATCGTAAGTATATTCTTATAAGTCTTCTTATTTCGGGTATACTTAAGGAGTATCGTAATATAATTAATTAATATATCGGCCTATAGTCGGATAGGTAGAGCGAGGGGTCTTAGGAATCTAAGGGGAGACGAGCGGGAGGTCTTAGTCTAAAGACAAAGAGTATAGTCTTTAATAAACGTAGCGGCGAAGTAAGAAATCCTCGGCTATTAGTATATCCGGTTTAATAAATTAAGGGGTTTTACCTTCCCTAGGTGTCTTACTAAGCTACTGCTATAGCATCGATAAACGACTTTAAGGCGGAGATCTAAGGTATTAGGGACGAAGAGCCGGTCGTAGAAAGAAATACGTCCGTTAATTAACTAATATTCGGATATATCGTAACGTAAGAGCTTTCGGATATAATTTAGCTAGCGTCGGGCGTATAGATCCTAGAGTATCGCTACTATATCCTAGGTAAGATTATCTTATTAACATACCTCGCGGATAAGCTTATTAAGTGATTTATTAGCTACGTTTAGTCCGAAGGCGGCGATTGCGTTAAGATCCTCCTTCGAGGTATAGGAATCGGTTAAGAGTTCTTCTAAGATAGTCGGGTCGACTTTCTCTTTAGGGATAACTACCTAATTTCGATAAAAGAGTCTATCGTCGTCTATAGTAGCTAGTCTATCGCTAAGGAGCCTACTAAAAGCGTCGGGGAGAATTGCCTTATTGCCTAAGCGGTATATAATTACGAAATTAAATTAGGAAAAGAACTCGGCCTAGCGCACTTATCGTTAGTAAAGTTGCTTTATAGATATAAACGTCTAAAGATTCTTATAGTCCGTAATAACGTCGAACGCCTTAGTAGTCCCTTAGAGTTCTAAGCGCTATTCCTTAAGCGCTTTAATAATTGCTAATAGCTCTTTATTATAGATCTCGTAGTTATACTTAAGGGCAGTATGCTTTAACGAAAAAAACGCAATAGGGTAAAGATATCTATCGTCTCCGGTCTATAAAAGGACTTTTCCTAAGACCTAATTTAAGGCGTTAGTTTTAATAACTATTTTCTTCGAGTAGTTCAAATAGGCTAGGACTAGGGCAATAGTAAAAGCAAGTTTAAGGGCGTTAAACACGGTAGCTTATTTAGGTCCTTAAGACTAACGGGAATCCTTTCGAAGTAGCGTAGTTATTAAGGAGATAACACTAGAGTATCCCTTAATAAAACGGCGGTAGAAGTTTATAAACCTAAGAAACTACTAGAGTTCTTTTACTAAAGTTAAGGTATTCTAAGCCGTAATTATACGCACCTTCTTAAGGTCTATACTTATGCTAGATATCGAAATAATTAGTCTAAGGTACTTAGTCTTCGTCGTATAAAACTCTAACTTCCCGATATCAATTTAAAGCCTTACGTTACCTAAGCGTTAGATAACTATTCGCATATAGTTCTTATATTCCGCCTTAGTCTTTAAAAAGACTAGTACGTTATTAAGATATACTATATAGAAGTTATTAAGGGCATTATAAAGTATATAATTAATATAGTTCTAAAAGGTCGACGGTACGTTATAAAGGCCGAAGGGGGTAACTAGCATCTCGAATACTCTAAAGCGTATAATAAATACTATAAGCTATTTATAACCCTTAGCGATTCGAATACGGTTAAATATAGCAATTACGTCTAGCTTTATATAAAACTTAGCGTCGTAGAGAGAATCTAGTAAGGCAAGGCATATCGATTCTTAACTATAACCTAATTTAAACCTTAGTAGTTAAAATAAATATAGATATTACCGCCCGGTTTATAAGCGAGGATTAGTAATACCGCGGCTAGAGAAAAAGACTCTTAAATAAAGCCTTTATTAAGCATATCGTTAATCTACTTCTTAATATAGCGGTGTTCTACGGGTAATATAAGCCGATTTCTATAGTATAGAGCTTATTTACTACCCGTTGACTATTAGATACTAACTTAATCAGCTCTGCATTAAGTTAGGCAAAAAACCTTTAGATAGGCAGAAAACGTTTAGACACTGCCCCGCTATCGTAGCCACTATGTTTTTTAGTATAAGCCTAATATTTATACTGTGTTTCTACGTCGTAAAAACCGTCTTTTACGTCGTAACGTATTAAAGATTCTTAAATCGCTATTATAAAGGCAGTTATAAATACAGTAATAAAGCTAGTTATTAACCCTCGCAAGAGCATTATTGCATCGTTAATGCATTATTAATCAATCCGTCAAACGGCTCGTCGCTACCCTCTAATAGGCGACCTAAGCGCTATAAGGCGCTGGTCTTACAGCGGTCTCGTAGCGCTAGTCGCCGCTGTGTTCGTCGCTCGGCCGCATACTACGAATTGCGAATTGCGCCTTAGAAGAAATTGTCAATAAATGCTAGGCTACTTAAGCTATTTATTAATCTACTTAGCAATCGAATCCGGTTTAAGAAGACATATAAAATAGCGATGTTTCGATCTAGTGAGGATTAAGGCAAAGGACATTAAATACTTAGGTATATACATACAATTCAACATATTAGTATGCAGCTTTAACGCTATGTACATCGCATTACGCACTCTAAATCGCCTTTTTAATAGCTTTAAAAATAAGAGATAAATTAATACCTATTTAGAATAACAAAAAAATCCGATGCGACGTTTGTAGAATATATTGTCATTTTTTTAGCTAGCCTTACTACGTAAAAGGCGTCTAAACGTTTACTAAGTGTCTAAGCGTATTCTTCCTAACTTAATGCGGAGCTAATTAAGTTGGCATAAAGAGAGCTAACGGGTAAGTATAAGTTCGATCTTATTATCCTAAGGGCGGTATAAGGGGAGCTTATTCGCATTCTTTAGAAGGAAATAAGGAAGCTTATCTTAGAACTCTTTTAGGAGTTTCTTTAGGATATCTGCCTCTATAACTTCCGGTTTTACTTAGAGGAATTTTTCTATATCGGCCTCGTCGACCCTCCGAAATAGAGATTCGGAATTAGCTATATCTTAGAGGTTCGTCTAAAGGAAATTATAAAAACGTTTAAGGAAAGCGGCTTAAGCTACCTTTATTATATAATCCTAAGTAATAACGCGTTAGAAAGAGGTTTTAGATAGTTCTAGGACCTTAACTAAGCTTACTAAGAGTTTGTTAAGGAGTCGTAGATTATCTCCCTCCTCGATTAGGTTAGCTAATTTAAATATACTAATTCGCATCGCTTAAATACTATCTTATTTATAGAATTAAATAAAGTTAACTACTTATATATAGCGGATATCGTTTATATCTAAAGGCATTTAATCTTCCTATCGTATACGCCGGCGAGGGCGTCTCGTTTAGCCCTATCGGGTGGGAACGTAGCGACGGCCGGCGGTAAGATAAATAAGGAGTAGGCGAGCTACTAAAGTAGTCTTTAGCGGAATAGCCATAAAGGCTTAAGTCTTAAGGGAGTTTAGAGGGCTAATCGGGGATATTAAGCGGGCGGTTTCCTAAGCAAATAGCTATATCTTATATAAGGGATATCGAATCGGTTAGCTAGGGTTTAAAGTAATATGCATGTCCCTATGCAATAGAAATAGGATCTCTACGGGGGCAGACACGGACTAGATACCGGTCGTTTATAGGAATAAGCATAAGGTAAAACTAAATAATCTAGGTAAATACCTAATTATAAAAAGCTTGTCCCCTTTTCTTAGTCCGGGGAACCTATCGTCTAAATACTATAGTCCTTCTACGGTAGAATTCTAATGTCTTTTACGGCGGAATTCTAATATCTTCTACGGCGGAATTCTAATATCTTCTATAGTAGAATTCTAATGTCTTCCACGGTGGAATTCCAATGTCTTCTACGGTAGAATTCTAATATCTTCTACGGTAGAATTCTAAATGTCTTCTAGGGTAGAACTCTAAATATCTTCTAAGGTAGAATTCCAAATGTCTTCTATAGTAGAATTCTAAATATCTTCTACGGTAGGATTCTAAATGTCTTCTATAGTAGAATAAATAAGTAGTATCGCTAGTTATATATAGCGTGCTTATAGAGGTGTTTTGCCTAGAATAGATGTCTAGGCAGATCCCGTAACAATTGCCCTAACTTAAAGATTCGCAATGCCTTTATTATATTAGTTTAATAGATTTTAAAGCATATTATCGTATTACGGGTGGGTAATAACACAGCATATAGTCGTGTTTAAGCGATAGATTAACTTAATTTTATTAACTGCATTTGCTAGACTATATTAGGCAATAAAAAAATAAAAAATAAAAACTTTTATATCGAGAGCTATAACGCTTAAATCGTATAGGTCGTAGTAGAAGGTATAAATGAAATTTCTTTTTTAAAAAACAAAACTTTTGCGTAGTTATAAGAGACTTATCTCGCTTAATCTATATACGCCGTAGTAGAAGGGAATCCGAATGGATTATCCTTATTATCCTCCTCGACTATATTAGCCTCTATTATAGCCTTTTAGTCGGTTATCTTTACAACTCGAATTCCGGCGGGGTTAAAGACCGTCGGTTCGCGTTTTCTAGTAAACGCTACGTTAAGGGGTTACTAGACGGGAACTACTATTCCACGAAGTTATATATTAGGGTTAGTTATATTGGCATTATATAGGCGCGTAGACGATTAGTTAAGCGTGTTAAAGTATTTACACACGCTTGCCGAGTGTTCTACTGCTTCGTTTAGCAAACGGAAGGCGTCGACCTTCGTAGTCTAATGCATCGCGTAGCTAAGGCTTATTCCTAATAGCACGCATACAAATAGGTTAAACTTAATAACCTATTATGCTAGGACGCCGTATAACCACGCGTAAGTTAATATCGGCAGCGGAGTATTAGTATTAGTCTATATTTCGGCGAAAAGTACGGCTTAAATAGTAGCGATATCTATTATTTTAAAGACTATAGCTTCGTGCTTGCCGTATAATATAAAGCAATTCGATAGGGTCGTATATTCTACGATAAAGAACGCGGTTAGCTCGCGCTTTAAAAGCAATATATTAAACATGCCCGGCTAGTTAATACTAGCTGCTAAGGCAGACGCGAATTGCGCTCTTAGCGAGCTTTATTTAGTTAGAGTAACGAAGGTCTGCTTATAATCGATCGCTAGAGATATAGCCTACCGTTTAAGGTTTCGCTCGAACCGCGGTCCGGTAGGAGTCTTAGTGTCCGTAACTATATCTTCGAATACTTTAAGATAAGCTAGCAGGCATTTCTATTGCTTAATAGTAATAGAGATGCCTTTAATCTCTTTTAGGTCGCCTAAGGTAACGTCTCCGACGGCTAATATATCGACTGCTTCGAGAAGGACGGCGAGCATTAAGGCAAGGCCTAAGCTATTCTTTACGACGTCGCCGGGGACGTAGTAGATATTTCCCTCTAATTCCGTTAGGGATATAGGTAGCCTAGAGGGTTATTATACGATAAATTTGCCGGCTAGCGTTCGTGGTTTAGTAGGCATAATAATCTAATAGGAATCGTCGTCTTCGTCGTCTTTTAGATATTTAACGGGTAGCGAGTCTAAGATAAGTATCGTAGTAGCTAAGAGGGGGGCGACCTATAGTAGTACGTCCGGAGGCGTATAGTAGAGGGTTCCGTCGCTTAAGCCGTTAACGATATTAAAGCCTTATTGTTTAAGTAAACGTATCTAGTTACTAAACTCTAGCCTATAGCCGGCCTTTTAAGCTAAGTATTTCGGGGCTAAGGACCGTAGGTTTTACAGAAGATTGCGCTCCGACCTATATAGCTCGATTGCCCTCTTAAACCCTCGGAAGGTTAGTTAAGGCGGATTTCGTAATAGCGGAATCGAAAAGTCTAGTCGTAAGCGCTAGTCCCTACTTCGGAACTATATATATAGGCCTTCTACTAAGGCTATAATAGTTATAGATAAATAAGCGGTGTTAGGGCAAAGGCAGACGTATATAGTAGGTAGAAGAAAATTTTAGGTATTAACGGGGTGTCTAGTTATAGAAGGTTTTAGAAGAGTCTAAAGAAGCCCGTAGAAGCGCTACGCGTTATTATAGAATTAGCTAAAGAACCGTAAGGCAGTAGTAGTAAATTATTAAGGTAGAGGAAAGTAGTTATAAGGGGATTAGCGTAAAGTTAGTTTCGATTTTTCCCTTAATTACAAAGGTCTATATTCTTCTAGTATATTTTGCCTATCCTTTTAAGTTTTAGTAATACGTATAGTAAGACTTTCCTTATAGGCGTTAAATTCGGCTACTAGATCCGGGGAGTCTATTTCCGTTGCTGCGAGCTATAAATTATAGCTGCTTAGCTATCCTTTCTAAGACATAAGGTACTCTTGCCTTGCCTTTCCGCGACTGTATTTTCGTTAACGTAAATCTAGGATACGGTCTACTTCCTAATATAAAGTTTCTTTAGACACCGGACCTAGGCGTAAGTCCGGTTTCTTAGCTAGGCGAAGTTAAACTACGGAAACAATAGGGTAAATGTTTATTAAGTTATCTATATCGAGCCGATAGGCTAGGTACCCGATACATTCTACGATTTCGAAAAGACCCGTTCTTCGTTTAGTAAGCTTAGCTACGCGTCTATCGGCGATAGAGTAGCCTTTGCCGAATTACAGCTATGCCTAGTCTCCTAATTTAAACTCTAGTTTGCGATATTTACCGTCGTAGCGGCGCTTTATTGCTGCTTAAGCATATGCGATAGAGATAGACGCTTAATCGCGTAGAAACGCTTTCGACTTTCCTAATAATAAGTCGCTAAGGTAGCGTATCCCGTCGTCTATCCTAAATCCTATAACTAATTTACTTAGTGATATCTTAATCACCGAGGAGTAGGAATCATTTAAGGAGAATTATAGCGCTAATAGCGCGTCTAACTATCGTTTATCTAGAAAGTCTAACGTAAAGAAACGTAGAGCGATTTCTACTATCTAATTCCGTCGTTCTAAAAGACCGTCGGTTTAAGGGTGCTAGGCTATTAAGACGAGTAGTTTAAAACCGAACGCCGTCTAAAGGGATTTCTAAAAGGCAGATAAAAATTTTAGGTCATAGTCGGAGATAATATGCTTTAGAATACCCTAGTTCGACCGGAGGAGTTCTTAGTATAACCTCTACGCCTAATCTTCCGCGGTAAAGGCTTATAGCCTAAAATTAGTATATATATCTTAGAGAATTTGTCTAAAACTATAAAGAGATAGTTATAGAATTCTCTAACTAGCGGAGACTATAGGGAACTTTCCGATATAATAGGAGGCAATCTAGTAATAAAGTCTATAGCTATCGTATAGAAGGGAATAGCTAGGGAAGTAATAGGAATAAGATCACCGGGTGGCAGTAAGCGGTCGGTTTAGTTGCGTGCGTAAGTATCGTATTTTAATACTAGGTTATTATAAAGTTTTTTAAAGTATATAATAACGAAGCTAGAAGAGAGGTCTTCTTAAAGATGTCTTCTTCCCGTGTGAAATTTTCGCGTATACTTATCCGCGATGATTTCTTCTATATATATATCGGGAATATATAATCGTCTTCTATTATCGGGGTCTTAGAGGTATAATAGACCGTCGATATAGAAGAATAATAATCCCTCGATAGAGTCTTTTTCGCCGAGCTAGGCGATAATATCTAACTATCGTAGATTATTATCGTAGCCGTCTTTGATTTTTTAGCGTAAATTAGGTTAGATTAGGGACTCGGTAAAGATATTAATATAGTCTATAGAGGTTTTATCCTCCTAGATTTAGTTAAGTTCTCTAGGCCTTAGTTTTACTACGGCTTATAATAATAGCCGGGAAAGTAAGTCTACTAAAATATTTATAGTGCCCGGAATATAGTAAACCTCGAGTAGGAACTAGCTAAGATACTATAAGGCTAGCATAAGCCTTATGTTCGCTCTTAGGGCTAAGGTATATATAGAGGTTTGCTTAAGAATAGCAGTAGTAGCGGCGTAGTCGGTAAGCATAACGATTAAAGGAACTATCGTAGCGATTAGGTAGGAACGTAACTTTCGATAAGCCTATATAAGGCAGGCTACTTCTAATTTAGTAGGCTAATACCTTAGCTCGCCGCCCTTTAGTTTACGACTTAAGTACACGATAGGTTTAATATTAATGCGAGGTAGTCCTTAAGAGGGTGATTAATTAGATTTACCGTTAATATAAAATAAGACGGCTAAAAATCCGTTATTATAACTTACGTTAACTTATAGGAATAGTTGCTAGTTAGGGAAAAATTAGTAAATAGCGGAATCCGAATATAGCGCGTCGGTAATATCTTAGAAGCAATATCTTTTAATCGCTATAGGTTCGAAGACTGTTTTTAACGTAAAGCGAGAACGGGCGTAGCCTTTAGGGATTAAGCTAGCGAGGCGGCTTTCTTTTAGTAACGCCGTTTTATAGACTTAGAGTAGTTCGATCCGCGCCGCGAATCGTAGAACTAAACTTCGCATCTACCCGACTAGTCTAATCCATTATTCTAAGGCTTAGAGGGTGTCGGGGAATTTAATATCCTATAGGGCTTATACTCGTTCGGCTATATTTATAAGTTTTATACTATTAACGTAATACCTAGGCAATTCTACGGAGGGGTAGGCTAGGAATAATTTAAGGCTAGAGAGGGAGAGGTTATACTTAATAAATACTAAAAACACAGTCGCGAGGTGTTATACGTATGTATTAGCGGTATTAGAGGAGATAATAATATTATTAATATACGCCGCCGCGTAGGCTACGTAATCGCGTAGAATCTTATCTATAAAACGTTAGGCATACGCCGGTAAGTTCTTATAGCCTATTAAGACTACCGTAGAACGTTCGAGCCCTCTATAGCTTACTATAGTAAAGCGTTCTTAGTAGTCTTTATAGACAAGGAATTAGTAAAAGAAGTTCCTTATATCGACCGTAGAGATATACCTTTTCCTAGCGAGCTTATAGATTATATCGGACTAAATAGGCATAGGGTATACGTCGGGAACTATAACGCTATTAAGCGCGCGTAAGTCTACTACTATACGTGGTTTCTTAGTCCCGTAAACTATTCGCTAGGCGACGAAGATAGGGCAAGCGAAAGGGGAGGCTTTAGATACCTATTCGAGACGTCCTTATTTATAGAGGAGATTATATTTCTCGTCTAAGTAGGCTTTATCTCGCTGTAAAGCTAGGTAGGCTCTAAAGCCTAGCTTCTTCTAGTGCTAGTTCTCGATTAAGGGGATTTTCATATATTTAGTTAGATCTACGTAGACTATGCCCCGATCTTCCTATAGCGTAGGGAAGCCGTCCGCGATATTGCGGATACGTAGCGCGAGGTTTAGTTTAAGGTTGCAGATTTTTATATTATACTTAGTCTCGATTTTAGGAATATCTTTAATTCGGCCGATGCTAAGCCGAAAGGCTTAACCCGGATCTAGTAGAAACTTAGGCGGTATATCGTCCTCCTAAGGAGTAAAGGGTAAAGAGTTTTCTACGGCTTCTAATATTAAAACATTATAGCCGTAGGAAAGGGTAGGCGGGCTACCTATAGAGATATTAAAAGCTAAAGTCGGTAATTTAGCGGTAGAGTTTATAGTTCTTACTACCGTTTAGATTATATTATTATCTCCTATTGCGTAAGGGGGGATAAAGCCCGCGGGTTAGTGCCCGTCGGCTAATATAAAGTAAATATCGTCGTTAAGGTCGACGAGTATACCTAAGGAATAGTTTTTTAGGAAAGTAAGGGTACGCGAACTTAAATTAAATATAGTAACTAAAGAAAAATCTCGTAATAACAAGCCACTAAGGTTTACGTTATCTAGGAAAAACACTAAGTCTCGATCCTATAGAGGACTTTTAATTACCGTTTTAACTATAACGGTAGTTAATAGTAGGATCTTAGTAAGACTAGCGGTGCGAACGCATCGTCGGATAGCGGGTCCGCGGCTAGTGGTTCGGCATTCGACTATAAGGCCGCTATAGGCTTCGATTATAATAGACTATTTAGTGTTTAAGACGTCTACTCCGTAGGGAACCGCTTATGCCTAACCTAATAGAAGGCCGGCTAAGAGATCTTTTACTACCTAAGCGCCTACGCGTACCTTTACTACTACGAACTTTCTATCTCGTTTTCTAAGGATAAAAATAGTAAACGTAGCCTACCTAAGGGTCTTTGCCTAGCCGATGCTAAAGAGATCTGCCTTCCGGGATATATCGTAGGTAACCTAAAGGAATCTATCTAGCAGATTTTCACGGATAATATATCGTCTAGCGCTGTAATTAACGCAAATTTCGATTATATCCGTAGGTCTAAGTTATCTATACGCTATAATTCTAGCGTAGGTATATTAAGATAGTTAAGTCGGAGGATTATCCTCTATCTATAAAGCGGCGTCGATAACGGGAATACCGTTAACGAGCTCGTCTACGTGCGTATCGATCGGTAATTCGTCCTCTTCGGTAGCTATAGTGTTAAAGACGAAGAAGGCTTCTAATACTATATAGAAGTAGTCTTTATTACTAAAAGAAGAAGAGGAGGAATCGTCCGAGTAGTCGACGTGTAGTGTTTCTACGGCTAGCAAAATTTAATCTCGTAAGGAGGACGAAATCATTATACTCCCGTGCTTATCTAACGGGGCGTCGGCGAGTTAATAAGCTAAGTTAACTATAATAGGGTTTAACTTATAGCCTTCGGGCGGTAAAGACCTAGAGGATTTATTCTACGGCCGGGTAGAAGAGGTAGAAGTAGGTATAAAAGGTGTTTAGAAAGCCACCTTTTTACCGTTATCTACTAAGGAAGGAATAGTATTAGTAAGTCTAGGTTTATTCTATAGGTTAGAACAGCCGTATAGGCGTAACGTAGAAGGACCGCTAGAAGTTTATTCACGTAGTTCTCGTAAGGCTAGACGGTCGGCCTATAGGCGGCCTTAGACCGTATTTTAGAGACGTCCTTAAGTGCCGATAGTTAGTTTCGTATTAAGCTAGGGAATAATTCGCTCGCACTCTATAACCTATTCGTCGATTTTATCGTCTCCTATTAGGCGACGGAAAGGTTCCTAGAGCAATATATCTAATCGTTAATACATAATTAGGGTTAGATTATTCTCTAAATAGCCCGCTGCCTTAGCTTTTCGCTTTATTTTCGATATCTATCTACGGAAGTCCGTTCCGTCGATAATATCCTACGCCGTAAACCTCTTAAGTTATAGCGAACGAGAGGCGATTTCTAAGCGTATAAAGAAACGCTGAAAGAGTTTATCGCACTAAATGCGAAAGCCTAGGCTTAGCTAGTAAAGAAAGGCTTATTCCTCGTCTAAAAGATCGCCTAAGTACTACTTAATAGCGGTTCCTTAAAGGAGTAATAGGATTATTAAGGCAAGGGCGTCGGCGTATTCTATACTCTATATAGCCACCCGTTTTAAAGCATCGATAAAGCGATCTACGCTTCTATAAATTATAGTTTTCTCTATCTCTTCTAGGATATTAAACGAGATATCCTATAGAGATGCTAGGTTAAAACGGCCGATATCCTCGGCCCGAAGTCTTACTTAAGAACGTAAGGAAGATCCGCGATGCTTATCCTTAAATTAAGGAGGATTAAAAAGTAAACGTAAAGAAATCCTTTTAATAAAGCGTATTAATACCTCTTCGGATATTACTACTTATATAACTACCGGAGCTAGTTAAAGGGTAAGGGAAATTTACGCAGTAGCGGGAAAGAATATAGCTAAAGGCGGAGGTAATACAATAGCCTGCCTAAGGAAGGCGGTCGTCGACGTAGGCTGGAAAATCGGTAACTAGCCGGCTATAGGGTCGTCCTAAAATAAGGGACTAAGAAGGGGATTATTCTCGGATAACGGGCCGGGATAGGGTTTATCCTCGATATCCTTTTCGAAACTAAGAGCCGGACGTTTTCCTTCCGCTATATTAGATCGTAACTAATATTAAATTAAGTCTAGTTAACGGTTAAAGTCGATGTTCGGTCGATACGGCTAGTAGGATTCCGTATACTAAAGAGCGTTAACTCTTAAAAAGAGTTAATCACGCTTATCTTAAAAAGCAAGGGAAGAAAATGTTTATAGTACGGCTCGAAGGTCGCCTAAATAATTAATCTAATAGGCTGGGAATTTTATAGGTCCGGCGTATTTCCTATGTATTATAGGTTTAAAGGATCCGTCGAAGGGGTAGGGCTTACCTTAAGACGTATAGAAGTTATAGGTAGTAGCTTATTCGAATCGGACGTGCGATTTAGCCTTAAGCTCTTTAAGGATAGCTATAGGGAAGAGGTCGCGCGTAGTCGGTTGTTCTACGTAAGCTTGTAAGAGCTTTCTTCCTAAGAAGGTGTCTATAGACATCCGCGGAAGAAATCGATCGTGCTACCGTAGCGACCCGCTTAGCAGTAGACGGGAAGCTAGGGTAAAGACTTACTACGATTAATCGTAGGCAACTATAGAAGTAAGGTTGCCGATAATAGATCGCTAGGAAGACCTTCTACTTATCGTGGTTTAGTATGACTCTAGAAGGGGTCGGTAAAGCGTAGCCTTTAATAATACGGTTAAAGGTAAAAATAAGAGGAGTCTAGCTATACTAGAATTACTACTATTTAATATATATATCCCTATGCAATAGAAATAGGATCTCTACGGGGGCAGACATAGACTAAATACCGGTCGTTTATAAGAATAAGCATAAGGTAAAACTAAATAATCTAAGTAAATACCTAATTATAAAAAGCTTATCCCCTTTTCTTAGTCTAAGGAACCTATCGTCTAAATACTATAGTCCTTCTATAGTAGAATTCTAATGTCTTCTACGGCGGAATTCTAATATCTTCTTAAGCGGATTTCTAATGTCTTCTACGGCGGAATTCTAATGTCTTTTACGGTAGAATTCTAATGTCTTCTATAGTAGAATTCTAATGTCTTTTACGGTGGAATTCTAATGTCTTCTACGGTGGAATTCCAAATGTCTTCTAGGGTAGAATTCTAAATGGCTTTTAGGGTGGAATTCTAAATGTCTTCTACGGTAGAATTCTAAATGTCTTTTACGGTAGGATTCTAAATGTCTTCTACGGTGGAATAAATAAGTAGTATCGCTAGTTGTATATAGCGTGCTTATAGAGGTGTTTTGCCTAGAATAGATGTCTAGGCAGATCCCGTAACATAAAGGGTATAATACCCGCTTAGGTAAACATTCTTTAGTAGACGAGTCTATAGGTATATAACTTCCTAATAGGATAGTCTAGTCTTTTAGGATATTAGTCTCTTCCTACCGAAAGGGAATTTCCGGCATATCTTTTATCGTTATAAGGACCCTTTATTTTAAGGTAAACGTTAAGGTAGTCTAAATCTCTACGACGTTAGAAAAATATACTTTTTGATATAACTAATGCCCTTTAAGCTTAGGAGTAATAGGAGTCCTAAGAGCTATCCTATCCTCAGCTATTATACTTAAAGGTAGGTAGTATCTTATATAGTAATCGGAATTAAAGTGGACTTAAAGAGATTTCTAAAGTATAGTTAGTTTATATTCTTAAAGCTAAGGGATACTTAAGATAATTAAGGTAAAGGGTAATAGATTTATAACGAAGAAGAGCATAAGTTCTATATACTTACTAATAGTTATTTAGGCTATAAAGTAGTCCGTTATCTATATTAAGGGTATACCGTCGGCTAATTAAAGCGGTTAAGGTTTAAGGAGCTTCTTTATAGTAACGTTATATTTCCGTACGATAGCGTAAAGATCGGCGAACGCTATAGTAGTATAGCTAAAATCCACGAGGGATAATATATTAACGTAGTAAAAGGACTAAGGGTTACGTATAGAGGAGAGATAAATATAAAGAAGGATTAACTTTTTATTACTATTCGATAAACTAATCCGAAGATCCGTTCTATCTAAAAGTAACGACTTAATCTTCTTATCCTCCCCTATATATAACCCCTAAGAGCGACTTACTCTAGGGGTATATCTTTTAGCAGTAGCCTTAACGCCGGCCGCTCGCTTTATAAATCCGTATCTTCTTCCCTTAGGATACGGCCTTATTTATAGTCGGCCGTATAGACGAGCTAGCCCTAGCTATACCCGCCGCCGTAGGCGCCCTAAGATCCTCGGCCGAAGCCGGGGGAAGGGGCGCCTTAGCCCTAAAACTAAGGACTACCTTAACGTAAGGGCATTAGAAGCGGATTCGCTATCTTAGCTAGGTCGTAAGCCTCCTTCTAGTATCTAAGCTCTCTATAAGCTATATAGAGTTTATTATCGATCTTAAATTATGGTTTAGTATCGGAAAGCCGGTTAAGGTCTATAGGGTTACTATATAAAGGTTAGGCTAAGGCGGTTAAGGCAAAGGTAGGTATAAGCGTCGGCGGGAACTATAAATAAAGGGCGGCCTTCTTCTTAAGCTTCTAACGATAAGTATAGTTAGCGAGATTCTTTATAAAGATATCTATCTACGCTAACTACTTCTTATAGTCGGTATTAGGGATCTTAGTCTATATATTCTTAACGAGATCGCTTATATCCTTTAATATAAACTTCCGGAGGAGGTCGATTTACTATTCCTTTATCTTCCTTACCTTACGTATATAAGCGTCGAGGTCTGCCTTCTAGATCTAATAGTTCTTATCGTCTTAAGGGAAATTATCGAGGATATTCTTAGCGGCTTACGTTAAGTCTAGAGCCTTATACTACCTGCCTAAAGCTGCGAGGAGCGTTATCGTAGTAGGCTATTCCTACTTCTCCCTCTCGGATAGGTTAGCTATAATAATAGCTATCCTATCTTTAACGAAGTCGTAGGCCCGTTTACTAAGCCTATCGCTAATATAAAAGAGATAAGCGCCGTCTAAGTTAAACTATATACTATCGCGGAGGAAGATACCCTATATCTTAAGTTCTTAGGCCTTATACTTACGTTAACGGTCGGAGGCAGACCTTTTTCTAGTAAAGAACGGAGGGTTTACCGTCTTTTGTTTTCTAGACGACTATGCCGGGGTTATCGTCTAAAACTATAATATCTTTATAGTTAAGATTTTAAGGTCTTTAGCCTTAAGAAGTTACTCCCTTATAGCTAAGAGCTAATCCTTTATAGCTAAAAGCTAATCTCGTATAGTTATGCGTTCCTTTAACCTAGCATTTCGGTTAACCTAAGAGGCCTCTACTACGCGAAAGGAGCAAAGACTCTCCTCGATATATATAAGAATATATCGGGTATCTAAGCTCTAAAGGTTTTCCTAGGTCTCTTACGTATTAGCGACCGGGACTACGTTATCGAACCTCTTAATCGCCTAGGCGATCTAAGGAAATTTACTAATAAACTCCTTAGCAAAGGCCTTTAGACCGTCGCCCGTAGCGTTAAAGGCTATAGGTATATCTGCTATAAGGAGGAAGGAGGAGTATTTAATCTAAGGTATTTATTAGGGACTATAAAAAACTTTCTATAGGCTATATAGGTTTCTATAGGCTAGGGAAAAATTCTTAAGGGCTTAAGGGCTTAAGGGAATAATTTCTTAAGGGTTATGCTCGGGTCGCGACGACTAAAGGGATAAGGTAATAGAGCTGCTAGGACTATGTTTATAAAGCTAAGGATCGCGACGGGGCGCAATAGGAGATAGAATAAACTATTATAGCACTAGGTAATAGCTAGATAACCTTATTATTCTATAAAAAGGAGAAGAACTATAGAGGCTAAGGGCTCGTTTATATATAGGACTATATATTACGTAGTATATTACTATATACTATATTATGTAATATAGTACTATGATAGCTACTCGGACTGTGTTTATAAAGCTAGGGATCGCGACGGGGCGTAATAGGAGATAGAATAAACTATTACGGCACTAGGTAATAGCTAGATAACCTTACTGTTTTATAAAGAGGAGAAGAACTATAGGAGGCTAAAGGCTCGTTTATATATAGGACTATATGTTACGTGGCATATCACTATATACTATGTTATGTGATATAGTACTATGATAGTTACGTATGCCGTAAAGTTAGTTATTAAGATGCTATCGTTAAAACACTACGTAAGGTATTAGTCTTTAGACCGTTAGCGTTCCTTAAGCGTATGTTTAGTAGACTAATAGCCCTCCTTATAATAAACGAAATATTTCTTAGTCTATATTAAGCGGTTGTTAGAGCTATTCCTATAGCTACTACCGCGTCCTCGTAGACGGAAGGGTATACTACGGTTATATCTAAAGCCTCGTAGATAGCCTTTACGTCTACTACCTCGTCTATAGCTTCGTCTACGGAATCTACCTCGTTTACGATTGCTTAAGTATCTTCGGTCTAAGTACTATTTATCGTTATAATTAAATGCTTTATCCTATAGGAACTAGCTAGACGGGTTGCGTGCTAGGTGTGTCTCGATAGACGTACGTAAGTCTGTAAATACGGTTTCGACCTTTAGGGCAGGCTTAAAGAGAGCGTACTTAAGCTCCGGAATACTACGGCACGCGTTAATAAATAACGTACGACGTGGTATATTACCTTCGTAGTCTTTTCCTAAGGCTCTCTAATATAGCTAAAGCTTATTAAAAAGAGTCTATAGTACCTTATAAAGCGGCATTATAGGATTCTTTACGTAGACCTTATTAAATATAGTTATTGTTTAGTCTATAAAGTAATAACTATAGTTAATATCCGTGTTAAAATATTGCTTAATAGCATTATAGGTTGTATAGAACGATGTAGTTAATTTAACGTAGTAGATATAGAAGGTCTCGGCTCTATCCGTTAGGATCTAGGAGAATAGGTTATAGAATTAACCTAGTTAGACCTTAAGCTTATAGTAGGTCCTTATAAATATATAGACCTTATCGTCGAAGAGGTTATAGGGCTATCCCGTATAATACTTATCCTTCCTCTATAGCTTTACGAACTTCTGCTAGAGGTCTACATCTTTATTAACGTTCGGAATATCGATTAAAGGGATCGTAGTATAAGCATTAAGGGACGGCAAAGGGGCAATAGTTATAATAGCATTAGTAAGTGGAATAAGGGCTTAAGAAATAGGGGCATTAGTTATAGCAGGCACATCGGGGATAGGGGCAGGCTTAGGGACAGTCGGCTGGTTAAACTAGTATGTTATTAGGTGTATAGTCTATTGTTATTGCGTTGCACCGGGGATAGTTGTTTAATCGGTTAGAGCCGGGTCCGGGGCCGGGCTCGGGGCTATAGTCGGTAGTATAAATGCAACGATCGTGCCCTAATTAAATGTCTAATTTATATACTCTTTTATAGGCTATTATAGTAGTTCTAAGATAGTCTGCAGTTTAAGGAACTATATGTTAAAGCCTTAATTGTCTAGGCTAGTATAGATCCTACGTTTCTTTAGGAGCTTGCGTAAGGAACGTTTATAGCTCTAGTATACCTTATTCTATATCTATAGAAGCTATCCTTAAAAGTATTCTTAGAAGAAGGCAATAGCTTCGTAGCCTTAGTTGTCTTTATCGTATATACACTTATAGAGGAACCTTATAACGTATATAGTAGCCTCTGCTTTACTTTAGTTTTCGAGATCGGGTTGTTATTATACATCCTAGATACCTATATAGGTGTACTAATAGTCGTTTTCTAGGATAAAGGTAATCTTTAATAGCTTCTCGCGCCTTATATTATCTACGCGGGTAGGGCTTAATAAAGTTATAATATTATACGTAATAGTCTTTACGTAGGTGTCGGCGTAAGGGATTTCTCACGAAGTTATTTACGTTAAGGACGTAGTATAGGTTAACGTTACTCTTCTTTCTTTAGGAAGCGAGACGGGATTAATAGATAGCTTAAAAGATCTCGAAATAGCGTTAACGCGGTAACGTTATAGATAAGAGAGCTCGTTTAAAGCATAAAGATAACTACCTCTAGGTATTCCCTCGTAGGGTGTTTTACACCGTCGATAGTTGCGTATCTTATCTCTTTTACCTAGCTATCTATAATTAACTAAGTTAACTACTAATTAGTATTAGTAAGTCTTTAGGTCGACCTTATAAGGTAAATAGTATAGTTATATTAGGTTAGTTGCTAGCTAAGTAAGGGGAAGCTATCGCGGTAACGTAGCTCCCTCGTATATACACGTAATCCTAGGGATCACGTGCATTACGTATGTGCGACTATATCGTCGCACGTAGCTAGCTATTCCTATACTTAATTTATCTCTTGTTTTTAAAGCTATTAAAAAGGCGATTTAAAGTGCATAATGCGATATACATAGCGTTAAAGCTATATACTAATATATTAAATTATATGTATATACCTAAGTATTTAATATCCTTTGCCCTAATCCTTACTAGATCGAAACATCGCTATTTTATATGTCTTTTTAAACCGGATTTAATTGCTAAATAGATTGCTATATAGCCTAAGCAGTCTAGCATTTATAGATAATTTGCGCAATTCGCAATTCGTAGTGTTAGGCTCTCTCGCGGCCGCGACGATTATAGCGGCGACTGGCGCTATAAGACCGCTATACGACTAGCGCCTTATAGCGGCCGGGTCGCATATTAGAGGGTAGCTATAAGCCGTTTAACGGATTAATTAACGATGCATTAACGATGCAATAATTCTTATGCGAGGGTTAATAACTAGCTTTATTACTGCATTTATAACTGCTTTTATAATAGCGATTTAGGAATCTTTAACGCGTTGCGACGTAAAAGACGGTTTTTACGACGTAGAAACACGGCATAAATATTAGGCTTACACTAAAAAACATAGTGGCCACGATGGCGGGGCAGTGTCCAAACGTTTACTAAGTGTCTAAGCGTATTTTTCCCAACTTAATGCGGAGCTAATTAAGTTGGCATAAAGACAGCCAATGGGTAGATTATCATCATCGCACGATCTCACGCAGCACGCCTTGCATGCCCTGACGAGAATAAGTGAGGGAGACCAGAACCTTTTCGCACAGGGTACTACGTATCCATATCACGTGACGCAGCTCGTGCATTCCTGCCTTGACAACCTCTGACAAACGAGACAGCAATGACGAAGCGACTTGATTCAATCCAAGCTTGTAAAATACCCAACAGATCCCGCGCCGCGCTCCCCTCCTTTGCAACCGCCTAGGTGCGACGCAACTCGCCTAGAATACCATCATCTCCGGCTCGCAGGGCAATATGCTTTCAAACGCGTCACGCAGCTCGAATTCTTCCAACACGGCCCCAAATCTGCATCCACAGAGTTAGCATGCCAGCAGCCTGAAAGGACTGCACCCAGGGCTTACCCGTAACACCTGACTTTCCTGCTCAGATCCTCTGCCAGCCTCTTAAAGTCCTGTGGCCTCAGCTCCGCGAACCTCGGGTTGCCGAGTACCATGCCCCAGGCCATGACCGGGGTGATTTCGCCGTCCAGATCTAGCTTCCTGCTCAACTCGAGAAGCGTGACCAAGCCTGCCTTGCTGAGCTGCCAGGTTCCTTGGCCCAGCCTGGCCCCGTCTCCCTTCTCATGCGTGTGCATGTTCCCGAACGGTGTGTCTGCCGTCAGGTTGGCAAATGGCGCCGACGGACAAGACGCCATCAGGGCATGACCGCAAGGATCACCGTCTGCATCGGCGGCACTCTCCATCAGGAACGGCATGTGCTGCATGCATGGCTTCTCGAGTCTACACGGGCCCCTCGACAGAAACCGCAATCGTTAGCCAACCCGATCTCTGTATGCCTGGCAGAAGCCAGAAGCCCCCCCTCCCCCGCCAAGCGGCACCGTCCCTCACTGTGGGGGAGGTGAGAGGTAGGCTCTGGAGGATGCGGAGCGGTCGTACGCTAAGACGAAGTCAATGCCGGCTTGGTCGATGTCAACGCCCTTGCCGTTCGACGAGTGCGCCATGCCGCGCAATTGGTCTCCCATCACTGGTTGAAGGGTGCTGGTATATGTCGACGGCACGACCGACGGCGCGGTAGACGGCGAGAATGTGGTGTGCGACGCCGTGGCATAGCTGTTTCCGGGACTCGTACCTGAAGGATGGCTGTAGCTCGGGTTGCTTGCCAGATCGTCCTGGCCGCCGCTCGAGTATGGAATGCCGTGCTGTGCCAGTGAGTCTCTGAGCTGCTTGTTCTCATCTGCCAGCTTATCCTTGTCTTGCGATATGGTGCTATATAGCTCCTTTAGTCGAAGGACTTCATCCTCCAGGGCTTTGATGTAAAGCTCCTTTCTCTCACGGTGAGTCCTGCAATGCGCAAGGCCGGTCAGCAGAAGATTCTTCAGAACGTTTCCCGAGACAAAATCTTACCGCTGGGCTTGTCGGTTCAGTTCCTGTCTCCTGGTGAGAGCCGGCTTACTATCCGGCTTGGGGCCCCTCCGCTTAGGTGGATTGCCATCTGAGGCGGGAGTCAGCATTTTGCCCAAGGGCATCATCAAGAAGGCGTCTTACCGCGAGTGGCTCTCTTATCCGCGAGTGACTTGAAGAAGCCGACGTTGAGGGGCGCCGAGGTGTTCTTGTCTTGCGCTCCGACGCCGGTGCCTTCCGGAGAGCTTTGGGACTGATGGCTTCCGTACTGGTCCGATAGCGAGGAGGCCATGACGAGCCAATTGGTGCTCAGGCCGTCGCCCACGCAGAATTTGCCTCGCACCTCGTATGTTGTCGCAAATCAAGGCTTGGCACAATAACGGATGCTCTTAAGGACTTGTCAGTGTAAACGACCGGGAAGATGGCCCGCACGGTGGCCTATTGGCCGCAGGAGTCCGTAGGATCACGGGGGCCGGCGCTACGAGTCATGACGCACCTGTTTGACCTCCGCGCGGGGTGGGTAGGCGAGTTAGTTCAATGCAGTCGATTAATAATATTCGAAAGTCCGGGGGTCGACAGGAAGGCGTCGGAGGACAAAGGAACCAGACCTCTGAGGTCGCACGGCAGAGGGAAAACGGATGCGGGGGTCGACAAGGGGAAATGGAGGAAAGGTGAGAAAGGGAGCGTAACTCGTACAAATCTACTATATACGCAAGCAACGGTAGATCTACTCGACGGTTACTAATAAATTCCCGCGGCCCCGTTAGCCTTATAGCCTATAATGCCCTTCTACCTTTAACGCCCTAGTGCCCGCTTTTAGGTATTTTTGCGTATTTTTATTTCCCGGGTAAGGGGATTAGCGCTATACTTAGGTAGTCGTAGTAGAATAGCGGGAAGGGATATACCTATAAATATTATATTTGCCTTTACGGCCTATTTCTATACGCGTGCTAATATAACCGGGATTATTTCTATTAATACTAGGCTATAATTTTAATTAGCTACGGCTATAAATAACCTTTTTATAGGGCTTTATATATATGCGATATAAGCCGTATATACCTATCTATTACCGTATTCCCCTTTTACGCCTCTTATAGTCTTTATTAGTTAGTTAAACAAAAAGGGGGTTATAAAGCTAGTTAGATTAGTCTATAGAAGCTATTAACTAACGGGCAACGAATAGCCCTTTTATATAGGCTATAATAGCGTATATTATTAGGGCCTAAAGCCGGCTATTTATAAGCCCTCGTTACGCCGTCGGGGCTATGCCTATAATAGCGATTTAGTTAATAACTTAATTATCGTAAAGGCGGCCGAGTTAGTAACGCTATTACCGGGGTCCTCTATACGTACGATGCTATAAAAAGGCAGACTAAAGGTACGTTTAGGAAGGTAGGAACGATAGTTAAGAGCACGAATAATTCTGTATTGCAATAAGGTTGCCCTCTTATAGTAAGACTAAAGCTTGCCCCTTTTTTAAGATATATCGGGGCCTTAGGGATATACCCTTAGGCCTTAAGAGGGGCTATTAAGGACTAATTAGCGACTAATGCCCGAATAGTCTCTAAGCTAAAATGCATTATCTATTATATATATATCCCTACCTCCCGAATCTATAATTGCGTAGGTAGCTGCGTTATAATTATCCCCCCTTTTAAAGCGGACGCCTTAAACGCTAGGATAGCTTTAGGTATAAATAAAGTAGTAATAGTAAATAGGATTAAACGTAGTGCTTTAATAAAAGACGATAGTTATTATTATATATATTATAATAATTATTAGTTAGTTAAACGAATAAAAGGGGTTGCAAACTAGCTGGATTAGTCTATAATAATTCTATTAACTAAGGGGCGACGAATAGCCCCTTTATATAGGCTACAAACGCGTATATTAATAGGGCCCGAAGCCGGCCCTTTGCGAGCCCTTATTGCGACGTCGGGGCTATGCCTATAAGGGCGATTAAGTTAATGACTTAATTATCGCAAGGGCGGCCGAGTTAGTAACGCTATTACTAGGGTCCCCGATGCATACGATACAT
This sequence comes from Ophiocordyceps sinensis, assembly GCA_012934285.1. Classification (NCBI taxonomy): domain Eukaryota; kingdom Fungi; phylum Ascomycota; class Sordariomycetes; order Hypocreales; family Ophiocordycipitaceae; genus Ophiocordyceps; species Ophiocordyceps sinensis. The sequence continues at coordinate 8,049,527 of JAAVMX010000004.1, read as the reverse complement.
CGTGCGTTTAATAGCGCATTCGTATAGGCGTTGCCCGCACGTAATCTATTTAATCACGTAGATTACAATCGTGCCTAAAGAACGGATATTATAGGAATAAGGGAGAGTATTGCTATTTACACGATATAAAATTGCTATTTGCACGACAAATACCTAAGTTCTCTACTTTTTCTACGCGACCCCGCGCGCCTAGGTCCCGCTAGCAAAATTAGGTGTAGGTATATAGCAATTAAGAGAGCCGCGCAAATCGTGCGAAAAACAGTAGGGCACGTAGTAAAGGGCACGCAGCCGGGAGCCGGGCACGAAGCATATATTAAGGAGCCGCACATATAGTAGAGGGCACGCAGCCGGGCACGAAGCATATATTAAAGAGCCGAGAGGGCACGTAGTAGAGCACGTAGTAGAAGGCACGTAGTAAAGGTATAAGGGAGCAGATATCTCCTGATTGGTTTATGCCACTAATGCATAAAGATATGCATTAGAACCGCCTTACATTATTGTATATAACATAAGTCACCCGGTCGTATTAGCTCCCGAGATGGCTGAGATACCGAAGCCCGAAGTATGTAGTATAAGTAGAGATAAAGGCATGCAAGTTATAACTTATAACTCGGTCAACCGGCGTTATCTACATTACCTCGTATTACTCGCGTATTTAATCATATAATAACTAAGCTACTAAATAGGATTAGACCACTTGCATTATATAGACAAATAATAGCGCTTTCTATAACTATAATTAGTTAAGTTATATATACCTTTGTTCGTATGGAATTAGCTATATAAAGGGACCTTGGTCCGCCCTTAGACAGACCTTTACTAAGCAATTTAACAACACCTTTCTCTCTTATTTCTATATTAATCTTAACACTCTTTGCACTGCTGTAATCCTCTGCCTCTAAGCTTCCCTTTAGGCTCTTATTAAAGGGCAAGTAGCCGGAAGCCGGGCATAAAGCATATATTAAGGAGCCGCACATATAGTAGAGTGCACGCAATAAGGCACGTAGTAGAGCACGCAGTAGAGCACGCAGTAAGGCATAAAGCATACATTAAGGAGCCGTACATATAGCAGTAGGGCACGCAGCCGGGCATAAAGCATACATTAAGGAGCCGAGAGGGCACGTAGTAGACCACGCAGTAGAAGGCACGTAGCAAAAGGCACGCAGCCGGGAGCCGGGCACAAAGCATATATTAAGGAGCCGTATATACAGCAGTAGGGCACGCAGCCGGGCACGAAGCATACATTAAGGAGCCGAGAGGGCACGTAGTAAAGCACGCAGCAGAAGGCACGTAGTAAAGGGCACGCAGCCGGGAGCCGGGCATAAAGCATACATTAAGGAGCCGTATATATAGTAGAGGGCACGTAGTAAAGGGCACGTAGTAGAAGGCACGTAGTAGAGGACACGTAGTAGGGGGCATACGCGCTACTATAGCTATTAAATCGACTAAATTAAGGCTATACACACGATTTACACGGCCCTCTTAATTGCTATATACCTCTACCTAATTTTAGTAGCGGGACCTAAGCGCGCGGGGTCGCGTAGAAAAAACAGGGCTTAGATATATTTATTATATAAATAGCAATTTCGTATTATGTAAATAGCAATACTTATAAGGGATATCCGTATTATTAAGGTGGTTGCGTGCACGTAATCCTACGGATTACGTATACGTAATAAGGCTATATCTCTATAAGGCCTTCCCCTCTTCCTTAGATATCCCTTATCCCTATAATAATTATTATATAAAGTACGTATAGTAACGGTTATAACGCAATAGGTAGCTAATCGCCTACGTATAGTTAGCGAACTAAAATAAAGTACCGCTCTTTATATATAAAGTTTTTTCCTTTCTTTTTATTATATATATTTCGCTCGTAGCTAATAGTCTTACGAGATCTTTTAAAGACGAAATAAACTAAACTCTAAAGCGGAAACGTTAAGCTTTACGATAGGTTATAATAAAGAGTTTTGCTATTTACATAGATATAAATCTCTATTTATACAAAAGTTCGCCTAAATCTCTACTTTTTCTACGCGACCCCGCGCGCCTATATCCCGCTACTAAAATTAGGTAGAGGTATATAGGAATTAAGAGGCCCGCGTAAATCCGTCTCTAGCCTTAATTTTTAATTTAATATACGCGTAAAGAGGCAGCGCGCAAAAGAGCTTAAAGAGCTTAAAGAGCTTAAATAACGTATGTTTAAAGTTATCGCGAGATGCGCGTATAATCGGCCCGTTTATTAGTCCGGCCTTAACTACGTGGCTTACGTAGCTAGAACAACCTCCTTAATCGACGGCGACGGCGACGGCGACGGCGTAGCTCTTCCGCCCTTAGCCTATCTCCCTCGAGATCCCCTTGCCTATGTATTTACGCGTGCTCGCGATCTTCCCTATAACTGCGACGATTGTATCTCGTCTACCTTATTTTATATACGTATACAGCGTACGCTTGCGTTAAGTCGGCGGGGACTAGCTTAACTTAATCGCGGCAGCCGCCTCTATATCCCTCGTCCTCGTCCTCTTCCACGCTATAAGGCTCTACGCTATAAGGCTGCTTATAAAGCTGCCGGTGCTCCTCGTCCTCTTCTACGCTATAAGGCTGCTTATAAAGCTGCTAGTGCTTATTAATCGTCCTCCTCTTAGTATTATAAGGTTAAAGACATAGTTAGACTAGTATTCTTCGTAGCGCGAGGCCGGCCCTTAAGCGTTTGCACTATATTAGGGTTACGAATACGGAGGAGTAGCTCCTTAAAGTCCTAGAGGTCGGTCGTTATTAGCATTATTTATAAAGATAAAGGGGCAAAGGGGGGGTCGTACTAAGGGTTTCTTAAGCCACTACTAGGGAAGAATGTTAAGCCTAATAAGCGGAAGCGGAGGGTTAGCTTTAAGGCGCTCGAGAATAACATAGGCATAAGGAAGCCCTTACTATTAAGTAAATCGCTTAGTATAACGCAGTAGCGGGATTAGCTCCCGCGGCTCTTTCCCTAGCTCTAAGGGCATCGCGGCTATAGCAAGCCGGTGCTATACGGCAAGTATATTAATAGCCTAATATATAATTTAGAAAGTCAGCTTACTAAGCTAAGCCTAACCGCTATAAATAAGCTATTAGCGTACTTACTATCGGGCGGCCTCTTACTAATAGTAGCGCTCTTTATTCTCGATTATCTAAAGTAAGGCGGTATAAAGGTAAAAGAGGTCTCTTATACCTATAAGAAGGTACGATTTAACGTCTTTATAAGCGGTCTCTATAGGGCTATTAACCCTTTAGCCGAAGTTGCGATACCTACTAATAAAGCAGGCAGCCTATTGCTCCCGCTAAGTTATATATTCCTTCGAGATATACCTAATAATACGGGCCTACAGCTCTCCGTAGGTCTTATCGAAAGTCTTGTATTTAGCCTTAAATTCTTCTTCCGTAGAAGCGTAGATTATAAGCTTCTAAGCTGCAAATATACTCTTATAGGTGTATTTATCGGCCGGAGAGGGGGGTGCGTTCCCTACCGCTTCTACCTCTTCTGCCTCTTATTGTATATAAGCTAGACCGGCAGTATCGTCTTCGGCAGCCTTATTAGCCTCGTCGTCGTCGTTATCGTCGTCGTCGTCGTCGTTATCGTCGTTATCGTCGTCGTCGTTATCGTCGTCGTCGTTATCGTCGTCGTAGCTAGGCTCCTTCCACCGTATTAATATCACCGTCTTCTCTATTGCTTTCCACTGGGAAATCCCCGGTTCTTCCTTAGATTCTACTATAGAATTCCACGGGCTTCTACGGTTATTTACCCCGCACTTCTACGGGAGCATTTACCTACTTTTCTACGGTTATATTTCACCGTGATTTTACGGTGATTTTACGGTTATTTATATAGTCTTTACCTATAAAATCTCTTCCCTTCTACGGTCTTCTACCGTAGAATTCTAATTCTCTTCTACGGCTTCTACCGTAGAATTCACTAGTCTTCTACTAGACTGCGTTTTATTTACTAACTATATAACTTATTTATTATACGGCACGATCTATTGCTTTTCCTACCGATCCTTCCGTCCGATTATTTACGTCACCTGTTTTTCCTTAGGTCTACGCGGCTGATTTCGTCCGAGGAATTTTCCTATATATAGAGACTAGTTAGCCCCCTACTAGATAAGACAAGAGCTATTATTCTTAGTGATTTACATCATTTTGCAGCTTCTAATCGTTCTATATAAGCTATTTTAGCCTTAGAGCCTCTCTTTATTTTTTAATTGCTATTACTTAAATGTCGAGGACCCGACTAATCAGCGTTCGATACACTATGTCTTTATTCTCACGTAGATATTAGCGTTAATATGCTATACGTAAAGCTATTGCTGCGAGGAAGGGAAAACGTTTAAGAGGGCGTTTTTAAGGGCCTTTTCCTTATCTATAATAATAATAGTCGGCTCTAGAGCCTCGACCTTTAGTCGTAGCTCGTTAAGCCGCTCTACTAGCTACTAAAAGCCCTCCTCTTTTTCCGTATTAATAAGGCTAAAGGCGAAGTTAGCAACGGAATGCTAATCGGTAACTCTAGTAGCCTAAAAGAGAAATATCTTAAAGCGGTTAGTATTATATATATTATTAAGGCCGATAACCTTAGGGAACCGCTTCTATATCTTCTTACACTAAGGGTAGGTCTAGAAGATAGCGTTAACCTTCCGACCGTTATTACCGTCGCTATCGCCGTCGCTATCGCCGTTACTATCGCTATCGGCGTTAGCGAACTTAACGATATATTTAAGGCCGGCGTCTCGGAGGTAGGCGATGAAGGCTTAAGTAGCAGTCTTCCTACTAAAGGCTACGGCGCGGATCTTCTATTAGTCGTTATAGATATTACGTTGCCAGAAGAAAGACTCTTTAGCAGTTAATTCCCTAAGGATTAACGCGATCTTGCGGGCGGGAACGGCTTAAAGCTTAAAAAGCCTACTCTTAAGCTCTTATTGCGCAATAGTTCGTCGACGATATATATTATACGCTAAGGGATGAATTAACTACCCGTGATTATACTAACTATTATAAATAACGCGGAAGGTCTACTTTTAGTCTAAGCGCTTAATTACCGAGGCATAAATCGTAACGGGGCAGTTAAGCTTTACGGAGGAGGTTTTATAGAGCCTAGCGCTTTTCGAGGCTCGTCGAGGCCTATAATCGCAAATAAAGGTAACGTTAGGAAAAACTAGCTGCCCGTTAACCTTACGCTTATTAAAGCTATTTATCTTTACGATAGCGGCGCTATTCTCGCGGTAAAACGTCTAAAGGAAGTTATATAGCTTATCGTATATATTAAAGGTTAGTGATAGCGGTAGGCTTAGAATTGCCGGGCCGTCGTAGGCATTAGGCTCGTAGGCATTCGGGGCCTCTTCGTCTTCGTCTTTAAGAGGCTCTTTAATAGGCTGTTAAAAGAGAATTACGTCTATCGTAAAGGCTTTACTTTACGTACGAATACGCGATATAGAATTAAGGATAGAAAATTAGGCTTAGGACGATTTACGCGGGCCTCTTAATTGCTATATACCTATACGGAAAATTTAGTAGCGGGACCTAGGCGCGCGGGGTTCGCGTAGAAAGAGTAGAGATTCCCCGAACTTCCGTGCAAATAGAGATTTATATCCGTGCAAATAGCAATACTTATAATAAATAGGGCGCCTTAGATAAAAAAGAACGTAACGCCGTTAGGATCGATAAAACAAACGCCTTAGAAAAAGAATAAAGCGAAGAGAGGAATAATTAAAAGTCCTCGTATAGTTACGCGTATACTTAAGCTTACGGGCAGCGGAATGCCTTTACTAGAGGCTCTAGTAGAGGCCTAAAAGGAAACGATCTTTTATAAATATAAGAAACGTATATAAGCGGCTACTATAGAGAAAGAAACGCCGGTAGAACGCCTCCTAAAGCGAAAAAGGGAGATTCTTATCCGCTGATCGCTAATCTCGATATTATTAGAGGATAAAGCACTAAATAATAACCTTCTGCTCTCTATAGAATTAATTAATACGGTAGATATACGAGTGCCTATAGCCGTAGCTACGTCGGAAGTCTTAGAAATATCCTTATTATCCGATAAGGATAATAGAGATAAAGAAATAAGGCCGAATGCCGAATAAGAAACTACTAAGATAAAGAACCTAAGAAAAGGAATATCGTAGAAAAAGAAGGCTAAGAAGGCCTTAACCTTAAAGAGTCGCTGTATAAAGCCTTACTAAGTAACGGAGCTATACTATGTTAAATATATAAGCAGTAGTATATAAGGGTTTAAGGATAATAAGGAGAACGCTAAGATAATTAAGTTCTACTATATTTAGGCTAATGCTTAATCGAGCCGGTGCGTATAATGTAATTCGCGCAGCGATTTATATAAGACTATAAGTTTATTATTCCCTCTTAAGTTAGGACAGAATCGCTAATTAAATATATAAATGCCCGGTATAATATCGGGCGATATAACTAATTTATATACGATCTACGGGAAAATCGTAAAACTATAGAATATCCGCGATAGGGATAAGAAAAGCAAGATCGCAATAGTATTCTACTAGCTATATACGTCTTTCGTAGTAGTAATAACCGCCTATTGAGAGGAATAAGGCGTAGTAGGCGCTAAAAGATTATACGTAGTACGTATACTAAACCCTCTATTCGTAGGTATATAGCTAACGGTTTAGTAGAAATATTAAAGTAAATATTAAAGCGCCTCTTAAAAGCGATATAAGACTATAGGATAAAACGGCGACTAAAAACTCCGTTTATTAATTAGGGACGCGGGCTTTACCCTATAGCGTATAGCCCGGGAATACGCGTACTATAATCTTTATAATATAATTAAGGAGAGTAGCCGGCGAGGGCGGGGGGAATAAGGGAAGCGTTTCCTAATACTTACTAAATTTATAAGTAAGACGGAAGTAGGAGAGTTCCGCCCTATAAAGGTTAAAGAGTAAGGACGAAGCGGCGGTAGAAAGGTAGAAAAGCAATAGAAAAGTTAAGGTAAGCTAAAAAGAAGTTATTCCGTAATACGTAATTTCCGCTATTTCTTTAGCCGTATCTTTAGGTGTTCGTTAATAAGCTCTTAGGCATTCGCTGTTTCGTCCTAAGCAACCTACTTATTATATTCGGCTACTTAACCCTCCTACTTTACTAAGTAGTAAGTAACGCCTTTCTTCCTCTTATAGTCCTTAATTTGCTAGACCGACTATTCTCCTTCGGCATCGTCGAGGTTAAGCATCGGCAGTAATTCGCTAAGGCTATAGTCGATAGTTCTTTCTACCTACGGCTTAAGAAGGCTAATATAAAATATATTATAAAGCCGGTTATACTTATTTAGTAAGGCTAAGCTATACGCCTGCTTGCTAATAGCTTAAAGGGCCTTAAAAGGTCTAAGGTATTTAGGTAATAACTTTTTTCCTTAGTTCTAAACGCGTAAGTTCTTTATAGAGAGTCCTATTAGGTCCTTAATGTAAGGGGCCGGCATAGGGTTTAACTTAACACTGCGTGGCTAGACAATTGACTATCTAAAGCTAAGGAGGAGAGGAAGAAGAGCCCGCCGTAGCTCGCCCTTCCCGTGGGTTTTATATATGCGCCTTGCCCCTATATAGGCCCTATGTCGGCCCGACCGTGCCCTCGTCTAGGGCATTGCTAAGCTATACGTACTAGTAGCCGGCTCGATGTCGGGCCTACGTAGCGGCTAACCTAAGCGCCTACTACGGCATAGCCGTAGTACGTACTACGGCGTAGCCTATAATATTAGTCCCCTCCCCCTTTAATAGAAATCACGTTACGCTCCGCCTTACCGCCGAGCGGGGTAACGCTTTTTCTACCCCTCCTACCGCTATAAAAGCTCGTCGCCCCTCCCTTAGGTTCTCTTCCTCTTTTCTTTCTTTTCCTTAACTAATAAAAACAAATATAGCGACTCCCGCGCGTACTCCTTCGCCGCCGGCCCCGCCTACTCTAACACCGGGCAAAACCCTATCGAAAAGGAAGCCGCCTATATGCTCCGATAAAAAGAGGCTAGTCCTATACGCGCCTTATATAGGCAGGATAGCCCGCGGGGAGGCGGAGGCTTGCTAGGAGTAAGCCTCCCCTCTCGCGCGGGCCTACTATACGTGTGTAAAAACGGGCATATAATACCGGGCCGTAAGTCGCCCCTATTATTACTAGACGTATCGGTAGTATTAACTATTCCTAGGTTATCGCCGCTAGGGAGCCCGCCGCTCGTGCGCTAGCGGAATACCTAGCTATATACGGCTTTAACCCTTCCGCCGAGGGAACGCGCGACCTATACGTAAGCAACTTACTATATAAGAATAAAAAGACCGGCCGCTAACTTATCGATTCATAGTTCGCCCGTTTAGCGCGTGCCGCTATATCGACCCGAAAGTAAACCGATATAAGGTAGAAAATAGTAGGAAACGGGGGTTAGGTAGTAGCGGCTTCTTTTTATCTTTTATAGCTAATATATATAGCTTCCTAGCTTCCTTAATCCTCGTCGTAAACCTTATCGTCGTCGCTCGTCGCTTATTACTATACTATCGTTTTCTAATCGCGGGTGGTTCTAACGGCCCGTAGTTTAAGGCCGACTAAGAGCCGGGCTTTTAGTAGTTTTACTAAGCGTGCATAAAGCCCGCCCTCCGTCTATACTTACTTTACTTACCGACGCTCCGCCTTACGTAAGCTAATTACCTTCTATAGCGCGACGGGCTTATCGACTAAAGTATACTTAATCGCCGTTATGCTTAAGCACGTCGCCGTATAACCCTTCGAAGTTATTAAGCGCCTCTATATTACGGAATTCTTCTAAAGGCTCTTAGGTCGGCTCGGTATACCTACGCTATCGAATAAGCACTTAGCGCTTTCGGCGGGGGCCTCGCCCTTTCTACTACGCTATAAGCATCTCCTCTACGCTTTATTCGCGGCCGCCCTTATGCGCGATAACTAACGGCGGCTAGGCGTTATAGAAGACCTAGCCGGGGAGAGGATCCGCGGCGGCGCGCCGCAATAGGTCTACGTAGAAGCGTAGGTATATGCCTTACGGCACTTTAAGCTCGATGGTATATAAACTAAGGACTGCCTTTACTAGGTATTTATAGTAGATTTAATCAATCTTTAGGTAAGGTCTATCCGAGAGGTAGTTGCCTATATAGAGCCACGCTTTATCGCCGACTTAAAACCTTTCCGCTAGCTAGCGATAGCGATTAGCGAAGTCCTCCTATCGTGCTTAAGCCGCTATTATCGCAGCCTATATAAAGTTAGTTACCTCCCGTATTCTAGCAATAAGGTATTATATACTATATTAGTTAGGCGTTACGTATGCCGGCTCGTCGTATAGCTAGATAGCATTAACGTCGTATCTATATTTTATAAAGAACGGACTTAGCCCTATAGTCGACGATACTCTATTGTTTATTACTAGCTGCGCGGGGGGCAGTAGGTCCTCCTAATCGTTCTATACACACTATACGTACGCGCGAAGGTAGACCTAAATCTCCTAGTTTGCTCTTTCCGGGCTACCGTTAGTCTATAGGTAGTATACGGTGCTAAGTTTCTGCTTAATATCGTAGAGTCGATAGAACTTAACCTAGAACTCCTTAAGCTAATTACTTCCTCGGTCTATTACGATAGACTTTAGCATACCGTAAAAGCGGTAGTACGCTAAAAGGAACCTCGCGGCGCACGCCTTTACGTTTATAGTCTCTATCGCTTCTAACGTTACCGCCTTTATTAAACAGTCGACGATTACCTATAGATACCGGGTGCCGCTTTTAGTAAAACTTAGGAAGTCTATTATAAAGTCTATCGAGAGGTATGCCTATAGCTAATCGGGGACGGGCAGCGGCTTTAGCATTCCCTTTTTTATCTAACGCTAGATATAACTCTAACTATATACTTCGTAATTCCGGATAAACCTTCGAACGTCCTATAATTAGCCTAGCTAAAAGAACTACCGGGAAACTGCTATAATCGTCCCGTCTCTCTATAAGTAGCCGTTTGCTCGTAAGTTATATATCTATTAGATAATATTAATGCGAAGTATACTATCCTCGCCGGGCACCTAAATACGGTTACAAAAGTAAAGACAGTTGCTAAGGTCGATCGAGCATTCGGCGATTTACGTCTTAAGCTTAAGCTACGGCGGGAAGCGTCGCTCTCCCTTCTATACTACCTTAAAGGCAGCCTAGTACTTATAGTCCTAGGCTACTATCGTCTCCTACTAACGTTATAAAGCGTCGTCTAGGAATACTAGCGCTTATTCTAGCGCTTATAGTACTCCGATTCGTCCTACTATAGGCCTTATATAAGGCCGTTGATTATTAATATTAAGGGAATATAAGGCCTCGTCCGGACGCAGCCAGTCGTCCTATTAAAGGCGGCACGATAGATCCCCCTTTAGAACTCATGCTGTATTAGAGACGCACCTATTAGGTAAGAGCTAGACTACTCGTCCTTATTCGCAAGCGTCTTTAAACCTAAAGGGCTTATCCTATTCTCGGCGAGATAATGCGTTTAAGACGACCGCCTAACTGCCCGGACGGTATATTAGTGCGAAATTATAGATTAAAAGTTCCAAGGCCTAGCGACTTTAGCGCTTATTTAACGTCCGCTTTATTATAAAATACTTTAGGTTATCGTAGTCTATAAGGATCGTAAACCGCCGATTGTTCTAAAGCTTAGCCCTTTAAAAGGCTAGGCAACGGACAATTGCTAGTATCTCTTTATCGTAGATTAGGTAGTTAAACTCGGTAGGGTTTATCCGTTTAGAGAAGTACCCGACCGCGTATTATATCCTATTATAGCTAACCTATATTAGCACGCTACCTATAGCGAAGCTAGAGCTATCGGTCTCGAGGAACGTTTTTAGCGAGGGATCTTACTACGTAAGGACTAGCGCTTTATAGAATAACTGCTTTAGACGGAGGAACGCTTGCTCTTTAACCGCCCCCTACTAGAACTATACCCCCTTCTTATATAACGCATCTAAGGCTTAAGCTATATACGCATAGAGCGGAATAAAGATACGGTAGTAGTTAGCGAATCTAAGGAAGCTTCGTACGCCCTATACGTTAGTTAGTGCCTTCTACTCGCGGATAGCACGAAGCTTATCTAGGTCGTAACTAATTCCCTATCCGGCCGTTACGATAAAGCTAAGGTATTTTACCTATTTTACGTAGAACTCGCACTTCTTCGGGTTTAGGTATAACCCTATATCGCTAAGCGTTTTAAGCACGAGGCGGACCTTTTGCTAGTAGTCCTTGTTCGACCTAGAGGAGTAAACGAGGATATTATCTATAAACGCCGTAACGAAGTCGTCGAGGAACCGCTAAAGCGTAGAATTAAGATACCGTTAGAATATCGCCGGGGTCTTAATAAGCCCGAACGGGCATACCCTCTACTCGAAAAGACTTAGCCGCGTGCGAAAGGCGGTCTTATACTTATAGCCTTAAGCGATACGGATTTTATAGAACGCCGCGACGACGTCGAGCTTAGTAAACTACTTCGCCTTCGCTAAGTTATTAAGCGTCTCGGCGATTAATAGCGGCGCGTACCGATCCCGCTTTAGGATTAGCAACTCCTCTCTCGACATATTATACAATAGGCCCTAAGGCAGCCGTAGCTCGCCGCCCTCTAGGGTTAGTTCTAAATAGATCTTATAGTCTACCCCCGGCCGGAATAGCGGTAGCATTATAGACTTATCTAGCGCAAAGAGGTTAAGGAAGTCCTAAAGTAAGTCCGCCGGGATATAGTCCGCCGGGTTAACCGGCTTTTTCGGCTCTAACGCCTATTTAATCTCCTTTAACGAGATCGCCTTTACTACGCCTATGTCTCCTTATCGCCGCTTAAGCCGTCTTATCTCAGCGGCGAATACCGACGCCGAGACTAGCTTCGCGTATTTTAGGCGCTAGATCTAGGCCGGCTTAGCCTAGCCTAATAATCGAATCTAAACATCGGCCTTCCCGTGCTAGATTATATTATTCTTTACGATATAGGTAACGTAGTTCCTTCTTATCTAAGGGCGGCCTAAGAATACGTCCTAGCTAAGGCCCCGAACGATATAAGCGAAGATACGCTCTTTAATGCCGTTAATATCTATATCGAAGTAAACTATACCTTTAGAGCGCATAGGCTTTATATCGTCCGAGAAGGGCAGTAATACCCTCTCCTTCTTCTCTATATACTTTAACCTAAGCCGTCTTACGACGTTAAGGTCGACTATAGCGTAGCAATTATAGCCTAAGTCGACGAAGGCGCGAAAGTCGTTTACCTTATCTATCTTAATAGGTATCGATATAGGCTTTATCGTTATATAGCCCTTCGCCTTTTACTACTCCCGCTAGACCGCTTTATTAACCCTTTTAGCCTAACTTCGCTAAGGGGTTACTTATTTCCTAAGTCGTTACTATTATCTACCTCCCCGATAACTTTGCCTTACGGCTATATGCCTTAGACCTTTAGAGGCGTCTATTTAAGGCCTCTACCTTTCTTATCCGGATACTTAAACGCCCGGTAGCCGGTCTTAGCGTATACCTAGTAGGCTCCCGGTCCTAACGAGGACTTTCCCCTACCTCGGTGTTATAGAACTACTAATTTAGGTTCTTAGTTTACTTTCTTTTTTCTAAAGTACGGGACGACTTAAGTACTAAGGGACTTAAGTACGGAAATACTTAGTACGAGGGTACCGGGGTACTTGGTACTTTGGTACTTGGTACTTTATGACTTAGCATAAAGATATTCGCCCCGGACTTACCTATTATCCGGTCACACCCCTTTTCGGCCTAAGACACACCCCTTTTTCGAACCTAAGTCCCTTAGGACTTAGCTTCCTTAGGTACGGGACGTACCACGCAGCTACGGTCACGCCGACGATCTTATTAGGCACCCCTGCCTAATAAGACCCGATGATTGGCTCGATGCCCCGTATAATAGACCGACACCTAGACTACCGGGAGCTATAGGCCTAATATAGCCCTCCCGGCTTTCGGGACCGATCATTCGTCCGATCCTCCGCATAAGGAGGTCATACGACTTATGTCGTGTGACCCACCCATATAACATTATGCACGTAGTGCATAAATGGACCTATATGACCTAGATTAGTCTATAAGGGCTTTAGAACGACGCGGGAGGCAGCCTTTTCGAGGTTAGCCGACCTATACAGCCCTTGCGCAGCCCTAAGGACCCGCATTAGCTCGGGGCAGTGTAAGGGATACGTGGCAGAAGGTGCTAGAAGGAAAGGGACGTACCGGGACCGTCTAGACGGACGGGAAGAGCTATATAAAGGAACTTTAGTCCGCCCTTCCTCGGGCTCTCCTTCCTTCCTTTCTTCTTTAGCTTTTATTATAGTTTTAGTTTAACTGCCTACTAAGTGACCTATACCTCTTCTAGTAGTGCCCTTAGTGCTCTAGCCTCGACTACCCCTACTTGCTTAGACTTAGCCAGCCGGTCTAGTATAAGTAACCCCGAGTGCTCCTCTGCTTACTATTCAGCCCCTATAGCTTTTAAGGATAAATAACGCCCTCTATTAGTCTTTAACTATTAGAGACTTAGTCCGGTTAGACTGTCTTCTGTCTTTTAACCGTTCTATTATACGATAAAAGCTCTTACCTTTTGCTTAGCCGCGGAGTGTGTTTTTTAAGACCGTTGCTTAATCTTTGTTTAATCTTTGCTTAGTCTTTATTTAACCCCTTAATCTTTTTCTAATCTTTTCGATCTATTAGATCTTAGATCTTGTTTTAATCTTTATGGATTCGAAGAACCCTTTTTAGAAAAAACACTAAAAACAACTACTTCTTTAAGAATGTCTTCTTCTACTTCTTTAACCTCTCGCCCGGCAGCTCGCCCGGCAGCTCGTCCGACTGCAGCTACGGCTGCTGCTTCTACTACTACGCCTGCGGGCCCGGCTCCGACTTACACCGCCGCCCTAGGACCGCCGCCGCCTCCGGGCCCGGCCGGGTACGCCCCGGTCCCGGCCCCGGTTCCGGACTTCCGCCACCCCCGGCAGTTCGGGGAAATTGTTAAAACCCCGAAGCCGGCTGTTTACACTAGAGAAGCCGGCAAGCTATAGTAATTTCTTACCTAGCTAAAGGCCTTCTTTCTTTCCTTTCCGGATTCCTTCTCTATTAATAAAGCGAAGGTCTTCTTTACAGCTAGCTGCTTAAAGGGATTAGCTTTAACCTAGTTTAAATCTATTCTTAGGGATAGGGTGACCGAGGTAGAGAGGGACCGGGATAAACTCACGGACGATATCTTTAATAGTTATTAAGCTTTTAAAACTAACCTTTAGCAGACCTTCGGCGTAGGTGACGAGAAGAGAGCCGTAGAGCATAAGCTACGGTATTTACGATAAAAAACCTCTATTTCTAATTATACTGCCTTATTTAGGCAGATAATATCGAAATTAGAATAGGACGATAACGCTATAATAGCGGTTTTCTATAAGGGGCTAAAGGACGATGTAAAGGACGAGATCTCTAAATAAGACCGTCCCGACACCCTCGTCGAGTTTATAGCCTAAGCAGTTAGAATCGACGACCGGCTTTTCGAACGCCGGCAATAGAAGAAGGACCCCCGCCTAGGGTATAAGGTTTTTTCGAAGAAAAAGGGGAAACAGACGAATTACGGCGATCCTATAGACCTAGATGCTATTTTAAACCCGGGAACAACTAGCTATTCGGCAGCAGCCGGAAGCTCGAAAAACAATAGCATTTACAAAAGCCTTACCTACTTCTTTTGTAAGAAGGCAGGGCATATTGCTAAAGATTACTACCGGAAGAAAAGTCTAGCTAAAGGAAAGCCGGCGGCTTCTAGAAGCCTTAATACCTTAGAGCAAGGACCTCTTAAGCTCTCTCTACCGCCTTTAAGAGAAGCTCTCGATCCTACGCTTTTTAACAGCGATCCTATAGGCCTTTCTGCCTATCCCTACTACGAAAAACGTTTTACGACTATTAGGGATTCTAAGAACAATATAGCACCTATTCTAGACAGCCTAGTTAGGCCCTCTATCGAAGAAGAGGAGGACCTATTTAGATAGTCGGACCCGGACGAGGATCCGGCCGGAATAAAGGACCCGGCCGGCCCGGATAGTCCGGACGCTCCGGACAGCGTGAAAAAGGATCTAGTGATCGACTTAGAGGACGGAGAGATTATAGATAACTCTATAGATAACGCGGGGGTCGGACCAGCACCCCCGGACTCCCCGGACTCCCTAGATTCCTCTATAGAGTCCGCTCCGGACTTAGAGGGTCCGGAGCCCGGGCCGGAGCCCGGGCCGGAGCCGGACGACGACGACATACCCCTAACAACGCAATACGACTCTAAGGAATTCCCTTAAGAAACCTAGTACTAGTATAACTATAGCTAGGCCCCGGAGTTAGAAGATCTCACCGGAGGCTATATACCTAATGCTTATAGCCCCGCTAATACTAAAGAATTCTCGGAGGGCAGCGTAGCTATAGCTGCCCTATACGACGGCTTAGAGTCCCCTCCGGCCTACCGCGAACTTAAAGACGTTAAGGACCTTCTCGATAGCCTTAACCCGGAATATAGCAGCTATAGGGAATACCTAGCTATTACGAACTATCTAGAAGGAGTTATCGAACGAGAAGCCTAGGGTTACCCTAGCGCCGAAGATAGGCCCCTAGAGTGCCTTACCGATATAGCCGAAGAGACTTTAGCTTTACTTCGAAGCTATAAGCGTAAAGTAAATCGGCTAGAGGCACTGCTTTTAGATAACGAGCACGAAACCCAGGAGGAATTCGGCAGGGAAATTGCATCCCTATCCGACCTTGTGGAAGAGAAAGAACGCGAGAAACTTAACCTCCTTACTAGACTGGACCGTCTAGGAGGTTATATGCCGGAGCTATACCCGGAACCCTCTTTCGAGGTCCGGACTCTCTAGGAGGCCCTCCGGAGGCTAGAAGGCGTCTACTGCCTTGCCTCCCGGACCCTCGGACTCGCTTCTTAAGTTAACCGAGACCTACTCGAACGGGTCCGGCAACTATAAGGTCTCCCTTTCGAGACTACGAATTATAGGGTTATAATATAACCTATACCCCGGGGAACTACTAATAGACCTAGCAGTAAGTCTATTAGAGAAGAGCCGGGTTCTACTAGGTTTAAAAGAGAACCCCTAAGGTTTAAAAGATAACCCCTAGAGCTTAAAAGAGAGCTTAATCTATATAGACTTAAAAGATAGTCTAGTAGGCTTAAAAGAGAGTCTACTAGGTTTAAGAGAGAACCTAATCCCCCTAAGACTGTTTTAGGGGAAGGGATGTAGGGTAATAGCACCTTTACTACCGAACATTTAAAAAACCTCTATTACTAGAAGTAAAAGGGCTACTTACTAGTAATTAAGATCTTCTTATTACTAATAAAACTATTAGTAAGAAGATAACCCTTACGATTAACTACTAAAGGTATAGACTTTCCGCTTTAGTGGATAGCGGATCTATAAGCAACTATATTACCCCGGAAACGATAAATCGTCTACGCCTTCGTTACCGGCAGAAAACTACGCCTTATACGCTATTTATAGCCGAAGGGAAACCCTTTACGTATAACAACGGGAATATTATCTACGAAACTAATCCTTTCGAATATTCTATCGGAAACTTATCGTTTAAAGACCCTGTCGATATCCTATCTATACGATACGATATTATATTAAGACTACCCTTTTTGCAATAATATAACCCTTCTATCGACTAGAATAAAGGCCTTCTAAGGTTTAAAGACGATACCTTAGATATTCTACTCTATAACGAATTAAAGGACTTAACCGGACTAAAAACCTCGGAACTTAATACTAGCCTAGAAAGGCGTAGCCCGGGAATTAAGGAAGTTGCTACCTTATTCGAAGAGGAACTTCCGGACCGATTTAATACGGTCCCGGAACCGCTAAACCTATACTTAAAAGACGCTTCGAATAGCGCCTTTATTAAAGAAACAGAGACGGACCTTAAAGCGGATAGATTTAAGACTATACCGCACGATATCCTCGTTAAATTCGGTGTGATATTTAACGACCTACTAGAGGATAAATTACCGCCTCAAACGCAATAGGATTACGAAATCAACCTTAAAGACGGAGCGAAGCCTCGCTTCCGTAAGATATATAACCTCGATGAATTGCATTAAAAATTGCTTCGAGATTATATCGACGAAAACCTTTGAAAAGGTTATATAAGGGAGTCGAAATTAGAATATCGGGCCCCGGTACTATTTCCTCCGAAAAATAGCAAAGATAAGGTTAAGACTAGGCTATGCATCGACTACCGCTAGCTTAACAACGATACTATTAAAGACCGGACCCCTTTACCCCTTATTATCGAATTAAGGGATCGATTATCTAAGAAAAGATATTATACGAAAATCGACCTTAAAGTGGCTTATAGCTAGATACGAATTAGGGAAGGAGACGAATATAAGACCGCTTTTGGAACTTAATACGGCTTATACGAATTTTTAATCCTCCCTCTAGGGCTTACAAATGCCCTAGCGACTTTTTAGAAGCGTATTAATAACGCCCTGCACGAATACCTCGATATATTCGTCTTAGCTTATTTAGACGATATAATCGTCTATTTAGACGATTTAGAAACGCATAAACTCGACGTTATAAAGGTGCTTAAGGCTCTCGAAGCAGCTAGCCTTTATATTAAGCCAGAAAAATGCATATTCTACACGCAGGAAGTCGAATTCTTAGGCCATATAATTACCCTAAACACTATACGGATAGACCCGTATAAGTTAGAGGCAATTAGCGGTTAGCCTATTCCTTCTACGATTAAGGAAATATAGAGCTTTATAGGCTACGCTAATTACTACCGACGCTTTATAGTGGATTTCTCTAAAGAGTTAATCCCTATACTAGCAGTAATAAAGCTAGCTAGGACGAAACCCTATACCTAGACGGACGAAGCTAATAACGCTTTTATTAAGCTTAAGAGCCTATTAACCTCCGCCCCGGTACTATATAGCTACGATGCGGAAAAGCCGTGCGAATTACAAACCGACGCTTCTAATTTCGCATTAGGTGCGCAATTAAGCTAAAGAGACGACGATAATATATTGCATCCTATAGCTTTTTACTCTAAAAAGCTAAGTAGGGCAGAGATATATTATCCGATTTACGATAAAGAATTTTTAGCGATTATAAACGCCTTTAAAGAATTTCGGCATTATATTCTAGGGAATTCCTATAAGGCGAAGGTCTATATAGACTATAGGAATATCACCTATTTTGCTAGTACGCAGCAGCTTAACGCACGGCAAATCCGTTAGGCAGAGTTCTTAGCAGATTTTAACTACGAAATTCTATATAAGAGGGGAACAGAAAATTCCCGTGCCGACGCTATTAGTCGACGTCCCGACTATAACACGAAGATCGAACCTTATAACGAAAGGCTTTTATATCTTAATACAGAAGGCAACTACGAGCAGCAATCACTCGATGCCGTATTTAAGATCGAAGGAGATAATTCTGTTTTAGAATTACTTAAAAGCACTTATAAGGATACCGATTTTAGCAGGTTTAAGAAGCATATAACCTAGGAAAACGACCTCGCCTACTATAAGGGAAAGTTATTCCTTACGCCTAATAGCGAGGCAACGATTATAAAGGATTTCTACGAAAGCCCGATACACGGCTACTAAGGGATATCCCGGACTTATAATCGAATTCGGAATTACTACAATACGTATAATCTTCGTCGCAAAATTCAGAAGATTATTAAGGCATGCGATACTTATAATAAAGCTAAGGCTATACGGCATAAGCCTTACGGAAACCTATAGCCTATAGAGACCCCCGAATTACCTTAGGAATCTATTGCTATAGACTTTATTACGAAGTTACCGAAATCTATCGAACCTATAACGAATATAGAATACGACTCTATATTAGTTATAGTAGACCGCCTTACGAAATACGGTTATTTTATTCCGATTAAAGAAGCTATATCGGCTAAGGAATTATCTTACGTCTTTATAAGATATATTCTAGCCGATAGAGGTCTACTAAAAACCCTAATTACGGATAAGGACCGAAAGTTTATATTACACTTTTGGCAGAGCCTTATGCGAGCTCTAGGAACTAAGCATAAATTATCTACTGCTTATCACCCTATTACCGACGGAATTACGGAACGGCTAAACTAGACCTTAAAGCAATACCTTCGAAGCTATATTAACTATTAGTAAGACGACTGGCTAGTTAGGCTACTAATAGCCTAGTTAGCTTATAATACTTCGGTATCGGAACCTATATAGCAAACGCTAGCCTTTGCGAATTACGGATTTACACCCGAAGCCTATAGGTCTTCCCTACCGGAAGTTATAGCCGAAAAAGCTATCTTAAGCTCCGAGCAGCTAAGAAGCTTACATTCCGCTATTAAAGACGAGCTCGACTTTATAAAGGAGCGAATAACTTATTATTATAATAAGAAGACCGAAAAGGAACCTACTTTTAATAAGGGCGATAAAGTCTACCTTATTAAGAAGAATATTACTTCTAATAGGCCTAACAATTCGTTAGACTATAAGAAGATAGGACCTTTTCTTATATAGGAAAGATTCTCCGACTTAACCTATAAGCTAGACCTACTAACGGCTATGCTTATATATCCCGTTTTTTACGTTTCGCTATTCGAATTAGCGCCTAAGAATAGCCGCCTAGCGAAAGATATTGATATACTAGTCGAAGAAGACGAATACGAAGTCGAAGAGATTTTATCTAAGAAGATAGAAAACGGCTAGCATTTCTATCTTATAAAGTGGAAGAATTATCCTTCTTCCGATAATACGTAGGAACCTATTAAGTATCTTAAGAACGCTCTTAAGAAGATTAAAGCCTATAATAAATCTAACCCTTAGGTTTAAGGGAAGAGGAGTTTAAGGGTTTAAAGGTTTAACCCCCCTTAGGAAGGGTAATGTGTTATAGAACCACTAATTTAGGTTCCTGGTTTACTTTCTTTTTTCTAAAGTACGGGACGACTTAAGTACTAAGGGACTTAAGTACGGAAATACTTAGTACGAGGGTACCGGGGTACTTAGTACTTTGGTACTTGGTACTTTATGACTCAGCATAAAGATGTTCGCCCCGGACTTACCTATTATCCGGTCATACCCTTTTTCGGCCTAGGATATACCCCTTTTTCGAACCTAAGTCCCTCGGGACTTAGCTTCCTTAGGTACGGGACGTACTACGCAGCTACGGTCACGCCGACGATCTTATTAGGCACCCCTGCCTAATAAGACCCGATGATTGGCTCGATGCCCTGTATAATGGACCGACACCTAGACTACCGGGAGCTATAGGCCTAATATAGCCCTCCCGGCTTTCGGGACCGATTATTCGTCCGATCCTCCGCATAAGGAGGTTATACGACTTATGTCGTGTGACCTACCTACATAACATTATGCACGTGGTGCATAAATGGACCTACATAACCTAGATTAGTCTATAAGGGCTCTAGAATGACGCGGGAGGTAGCCTTTTCGAGGTTAGCCGACCTATACAGCCCCTACGCAGCCCCGGGGACCCGCATTAGCTCGGGGCAGTATAAAGGATACGTGGCAGAAGGTGCTAGAAGGAAAGGGACGTACCGGGACCGTCTAGACGGACGGGAAGAGCTATATAAAGGAACTTTAGTCCGCCCTTCCTCGGGCTCTCCTTCCTTCCTTTCTTCTTTAGCTTTTATCACAGTTTTAGTTCAACTGCCTACTAAGTGACCTACACCTCTTCTAGTAGTGCCCTTAGTGCTCTAGCCTCGACTACCCCTACTTGCTTAGACTTAGCCAGCCGGTCTAGTATAAGTGACCCCGAGTGCTCCTCTGCTTACTGTTCCGCCCCTACAGCTTTTAAGGATAAATAACGCCCTCTATTAGTCTTTGACTATTAGAGACTTAGTCCGGTTAGACTGTCTTCTGACTTCTAACCGTTCTATTACACTCGGCCTCTACCGCCCTAGACGGCACCGCTACTATAGGGGGCACTAACTCCTCTAACTCCCGTTATCGTAGTATCGCCCTCGGCATCTCGGCCGTTTCCTTCTATAATTAGATAACTACGGCCGCGGCCGCTCCCTTAGGTAGGGGCGCTATATAGACGCTCGATTTTAGCCGCGATCTAAGCTACCTTTATATAGAACTTATAGAAGCTATCCCTCGGTAGCTCTACGGTCACTAAGGCTATGCGGAGGCGTAAGTTTAAAGTGCCCTCGAGGAATATAATCTTTACCTTAGGCTCCTATAAGCTACCGCCGGCTTTTACTAGCTTCTATTCGAACTTAGGCATAAAGGTAGTAAAGGTCTAGTAGTCGCCTTGCTTTATAGTGCGTAAGGCCGTCGTAGCTTATAGCTAAAGGTCTACGTTAAGGTATACGCTATCGAGGTATTCTAAGAATTTCACTAGTTCGTATTAATATACGTCGCCCTAGCTGTAGAAGGTCGCTATAGTCTACTAGGGTAATATGTCTAAGCACGCATAGATTAAATAAAAGATCTCCCGGTTAGTTAGGAAGAAGCCTTAGTCTAACTCGCATTTCTCCTTTATTTAGTATAACTACGCGGCGTAGTAGCGCCGCTAGCCGTCGAACTTACTTAGCGACGGGAGTAGTTTCCGGTTTAGCGGGGTCTTCGGCAAAAGCTAGATATTCTCCGTTCGTACGTTAGGTAGTATTATCGACGGACCTAAGGTTATATTAGGGGCGGAGGCGGTCGGCGGTATCCAATTTAGCCGTTCTATAAGAGACGAGATAACGTCTATTAACCTTACAATTGCTTCCTACTATATCGCGTCTATTGCTCGGACGCGCTTTATAGCGGCTACCTATACCTCCCGAATTCGATCTAACTCGGCCTTAAGCGTAATCTTATCTAAGGCCTACGCTATATCGGTATTAGCGCGGTTGTCTACTATTACAGCGTCTATTATAAGAGCTTTAGATATATAAAGGGCCGGCATAGGGTTTAACTTAATACTATATAGCTAGATAATTGACTATCTAAAGCTAAGGAGGAGAGGAAGAAGAGCCCGCCGTAGCTCGCCCTTCCCGTAGGTTTTATATATGCGCCTTGCCCCTATACGGGCCCTATATCGGCCCGACCGTGCCCTCGTCTAGGGCATTGCTAAGCTATACGTGCTAGTAGCCGGCTCGATGCCGGGCCTACGTAGCGGCTAACCTAAGCGCCTACTGCGGTATAGCCGTAGTACGTACTACGGCGTAGCCCGTAACACTTAACCTTAAGGGTAAGTAGCTTATAATAGAGGTTATAGAATTTCTTTTACGACTCGATAGCTTATCGCTAATAATTCTCTAGCTTTTCTATTAAGTCTATTAATCTACTAATGCGAGCTCGTGCTTTAAGCACTCCCCTATTAGTAGCGTCGTCCGTAAGGTAGATATAGTAGTCTAGTTAATACCCGAATAATGCCTTATTAAGCGAAAAGCCTATAGTCGTATTCTTCGTATTATTACAAGCGAATTAAGCCTCTCGTAGGAGTTTAGGCTAGTTATTTTATTTAGCATTTATATAATACCGAAGGTAGTATTATAGTATTTAATTCACCCGTTCGGTTAAACCGTCGGTTTATAGGTAAAAGGCTATCGATAACCTACGTTTTATCCGTAATATATAATAGAGGTCTAACTAAAACTTACTAATAAATAGAGATTATTTATCGGAAATAATATCTTTCGGTATTCTATAGATAAGCTTAATCTTATAATAAAAAACCTTAGCTAAATTAAGTGCTATTATTGTCTTAAAGACCGCAAGAAATACGCTATACTTAGTATATCGATTAACGATTATTAGTATTGCGTTTACTTCTCTACTATCGAACTATAACTTTAGAAAACCGGTAGTAAAGTCTATAAAGACTTCTTCCTAAGGTCTTATAGGAATAGGCAGCGACTTTAGGGCGCTATATAAGCGATGCCGCTTTAGAATGGCACTTTAATAGATATAATATAAACGTATATAGCTATTTATATTATAAGCTATTCCTTCCTAAAAGAATTTCCGGGATAGGAGGTGTTTTATACAGGCTATTCCGAAGTAGTTTATAAAGGGATCGTCGTAGTAGAGCTATATAAGCTCTTGCCTTAAGGCAACCTCGGCGGGCACTACGATTCTTCCTAAATGTAGGATAAGTCTATTTAGGCTTAACGACTAAGGACTTACCCCTCTTTTTAGGTACTTTCGGCCTATACTCGCTATATAGTCTATGGATCTTCCGCTTAAGTCCTCTTAAGGAGTTTAAAAAGGGGCTTAGAGATATAGCTCTTATAGACCCTTTTATAACGGGCTGCTAACCTAGCTATTTATCTTTAATATCGTTATTTATAATTAACGACGCCTTTAGCCTAGGTGGATAACTCGGCGGGACTTATTCTCGAATCTTAAGCGATTAAATCTTAGAGATCTTATGTATTTTCCTTACGTAAAGATATCTCGTTAAGCTTAAAGATAGTAGAAACCTAAGAATTTATCTTAAGGTCGCTTTATAAAGAATCTATAGCTATATATACCTACCGAATAATTGCTAACTTCTATTATAGTTCTAAGAGTAGCTTTATAGACGGTAGGGATTTGCTTATAAATTCTAGCTTCTTTAATAAAGCGTCGGTAGGATTTAATTTGCGAGTTCGATATTTAATTATAAAATCGAAAAGAGCTAGATATATATACTAACGTGCTTATCTTTTATTAAAGAATATTTACTTTATAAAATCCTATAGGTTTTAGTAATCGGATAAAACTTTAACGGTATTTACCGCCTTTTTAGTATAGTATCGCTAATGCTTAAATAACTAAACGATAGTAAATATCTCTTAATTAAAGGTACCGTAGTTAAGTTTAGGGCTAGTAAACTTCCTTAACTAAAAAGCAATCGGATAATAGTAGCCTTCGTTATTAGGCTACGAAAGAATGCTAGCTATTGCGAAAATTAAGGCATTAGTCTTAATGCGAATTAGTCTTTAAGGGTCGAAGTATTAGAGAAGTAAGGCTATTATAAAGGCGTTTTTTACGGCTTAAAACGCTATTAATTCGCTAGTATTTAGCTATACTCTTTTAGGTTTTCTTCCCTTAATGCTTTTTTTTAAAAACGTAGTAAGAGGGGCAATAATCCTAAAGTATCCTAAAATAAATCGTCGGTAATAATTTATAAAACCGAGAAAAACTTAAATATTATAGGAAGATCGAGGTTCTTCCTTATTTATAATAGCCTTAATATAGGCTAAGTCTATTACGACTCCGTTAGTAGATAGGATAAATCCTAAAAACTCTAAAGACTGCTTATAGAAAGTATACTTCGATAAATTAGCAAATAGCTCTATATTCCTTAGTCGTTTAAGGACTTATTATAAGTGTTCTAAATACTATTCGTAGGCCCTAGAAAAGATTAAAATATCATTAAGGTAGATAACGTAAATAGTGTCTATAAGGCCTTTAAGAGCTTAGTTAATATATAACTAAAATATAGTAAGGGCGTTAGTTAAACTAAATAGCAATGCTAAATACTTATAGGAACTTTAGCGAGTATAAAAGGCTATCTTTTACTTATCTCCTCCCTTAATCTAAATGCGTTAGTATACGTTTTTTAGGTTAATCTTAGAAAAGTACTTAGCCCTTTAATAACGGTCTATAATCTCCGAAATAAGGGGGAGTAGGTAGCGATTCTTATCGGTAATGCTATTAACCCCCCGGTAGTCTATATTAAGGCGTAAAGTGCCGTCTTTTTTAGGCATAAAAAGAATAAGAGCCCCGGCAGAACTCTTAGATTTCCGAATAATACTATGCTTAAAGGACTAGTCTAGCCACTCCTTAAGGACCTAAAGTTCGGACTAAGAAAGAGGGTAGATAGGTCTAAAAGGTGGCTTAAAGTCGGGCAATAGGTTAATTGCATAATCGGTGCCCTTCTTCTTTAGCAATAAATCGGCCTTATGCTTAGAAAACACGTCTTTAAAGTCTAAAAGAGTCGCCGGTATTTCCTCCCCTATCCGCTTAGGGTTCGCTAAGTTATTGTCTTTATCGGGAAATAGCATTAAATTTAGGTCTAGTATAACTATATAGACCTATGCCTTATTCCGGCACTTATGCAAAAACTTCTACGGCTAGCGTAATAATACCTTAGAAAGCTAGTGTTTATACTATTAAGCGCGCTAAAAAGAAATAAGATAAATATATTCTTATAAAAGTACGGGCATATTAAGTAAAACCGGTGTATCGTCGGGCTTTAATCCGTTATCGACGCCGATATAAGGGCGAGTGATTGTCTTTTCCCTATAACGGCTATCTTAAAGTTAGATAAAGACTTCCTAGACTCCGTACCGTCTTATATACGTATCCCCTACTACCTTTAAACTAAGGGTTAATAAAGGAAGCTATCGTAACCCGTTTCTCCTAGCAAAATCTATATCTATTAAGTCTACTTTACTACCGTAATCGAGATTAACGATAATATTATAAGGTATTCGCTTTAGTAGCTTTCTAATAGCACGTAGTCTCTTAACTACCTCTACCTATAGCTTAATTAAAGGAGAGGCATTTACTTCGACTTATAGGCGTTTCCCTCCTTCTTTCTACACTCTAAATCGGCCACGGTTCGGTCAGGTTTCGCTAGCGCTTAGCAATCGGCTTGCATATAGCCTAGCTTCTTATAATACTAATAAATAACTATGCCGGATTAGCGTTCGCCGTTTCTATAAGAATTTCCTCCCCGGTTATTGCTACGGCTATTCCTGCCGTATCTATTCCTACCGCGCGGCGCTATAGCTCTTAGGTAACTAAAAAAGAGAAGCTTTAGAAATTGTAAAAAGGCAGACTAAAGGTACGTTTAAGAAGGTAGGAACGATAGTTAAGAGCACGAATAATCCTTTATTATAATAAGGTTGCCCTCTTATAGTAAGACTAAAGCTTGCCTCTCTTTTAAGATATATCGGGGCCTTAGGGATATACCCTTAGGCCTCGAGAGGGGTTATCGGGGACTAGTTAGCAACTAATGCCCGAATAGTTCCTAAGCTAAAATGCATTATATATGATATATATATCCCTACCTCCCGACTCTATAATTGCGCGGGTAGCTGCGTTATAGATGCATTATATTATTAATAGCGCATCTATATAGGCGTTGCCCGCACATAATCTATTTAATTACGTGGATTGCGATTATGCCCGATGTACGGATATCCCTTATTCCTATACTAGCAACTTTTCTCTATAGTTGCTTAATAGTACATCCGTGATTTAATAAGTGGAAATAGGAAGAACGACGTATAAGGTAGAACGCCTAATAAATACATTTAATAAATATAAATAGAAAAGGGGCAGAATAAAGGGAATACTATAGGGAAACCGTAGGTAGTTATAGGCGAAGGACGAAGGCTCCTATCCTAATTAAAAGGCTGTTCGTATCGATAAGGCGTTTAAAGGCCTTATTTAGCGATGCCTTTATTATAGCGTTAGCGGGGTTATCTTCCCTATTAATCTACCTAATCTCCTTAATCTCCCGTCGCTTATATAACTAACGTAACGCTATAATATCGATTATTAAGCGTTTCTCCTTCGTAGTACCAAGCTTAATAAGGCATTTATAGAGGGAGTATAAGCTAATGTTTATAATAAGAGGGATCGGTAGAAGCTAAAGTCGCTCCGTAACTATATAAAGGGTCGTAATAAGAGAGATACTAAGGTCTATACCGTTTACTATCCCGTAGATCTCGTTTATAAGGATACTACGGGTCACTCGTTTACACTTCGTCGAGCTTTAATAGATAATATTTCTAAAGTATTGCTATTCGTATAATACTAAATGTCTAATCGCATGATATCCCCGCTTATTCTTAGCCTTAACCCCGCTATACCCCCCTATACGATTAAGCTTAGGTAGCCTAGCGCCGCTAGGAGTTATAAGAAGTTACTACGTCTAGCCTAATATAATTTCCGTCGTAATATAATACGTAACGTAATAACGTGATTAAAGCTATTCGCTATTAATCGCCGCGATAGACTACGACGATAAGCCTTTTATTCTTACGCCCCTTACGCCCGACGAGCCTCCCCGACGAGCCTCTTCCTAACGAGCCTTTTTCTAACGAGCCTCTTCCCGACGAGCCCGCGCTTACGTACGGCCGGGAAATTCCCTCGCTGCCGCCCTCGCCTACCTTCTAAACCCTCGACGAACTATACGAATTCCTTTAAGGCTAGTATCGCGATAACGGCGCCGCGATTGTTAAAAACTTAAGTAATCGTAAGCGCGCCTTTAATAGCTAAGAGAGCCTAACCTACGTTATCTTTACTTACGATAAAGGCCTACGGCGAGCTATAGTAAATATTAGTCTTTAGCGTACCTCGACCGTAAAAATCGACTGCTTTATTAAGATTATCGCCTTAACGTTAGAAAAGGCCGACTTTCTATAGACTTTTCGCGT
Organism: Ophiocordyceps sinensis; assembly: GCA_012934285.1. Classification (NCBI taxonomy): domain Eukaryota; kingdom Fungi; phylum Ascomycota; class Sordariomycetes; order Hypocreales; family Ophiocordycipitaceae; genus Ophiocordyceps; species Ophiocordyceps sinensis. Next base: position 8,022,096 of record JAAVMX010000004.1, on the reverse strand, counting down.
TAAGATAGGTTAGTATAACTATAGCTAGTTAATTAATCCCTCTACGTATAACATACATCGCTAGCGTACCGTACTATAGTAGTAACTTAAGCAGGCCCTCTCGAAATATAAAGCTCTCTTAGTGAGAGAGCTTAGGTCGATTATTCGGGATTAAACGCTTAGATAGACCTATTTTAGGTAGAGGGATATCTATAACAATCGTTAAAAGCTTCGCTTTAAGACTTTTAGCGGTAAGACCGCTACTTAAGCTTTTATTAGCCTCCTTTAGTATAATAATATTAAGCATGGGGTTAAATACGCCGAGGACGACGAAAATAAGATCGAGGCATTCTTTTAGACCTACCTATAGTGCGAGATAATATAGAAGAGGTTTCTATAGGTCCTTAGCCTTAACAATACGTATAAAACAAACCGCTTTAAGATATACCTCTTCTAAGCTACTAGGGTTACTAATCTAGGCTCTATAGCGAACTTCGCGTTCGGCCTTATTAATATAGAGAAAGAGGAGGGATTCTAGTAGCTTTATAAACGTCTTAACGAGCTTCGTTATAAGGTCGAGGCAGCCGCGCCGATTATAATAATTACCGATAAAGAGAAGGCCTTAAAAAACGCCTTCTACCGTCTTTTCCCTAATATATAATAGTAGCTCTACGTCTATTATATTAATAGCAATATTAAGGGCAAGATCGTAGCCCGTAAGAAAGAGGTTAACGGCCTTAGCTTAGACGAAATCGTAGCTAACGACGATGCTATTAATACCGACTACAACGCTTAAGCCGTCCTTAATGCAGACGAAGCCGAGGAAGGTATCTCTACCTCGCCTACGGATAAGAATAAGATTAACGATACCTATAACGGTATATATAACTGCTAGAAGCGGGTAATCTACGCTAAAATAAAGGAAGACTTTTTCGCGGTATAAGAGCTACTTAACTAAACCTTCTAACGCTAAGGCTATATTATACGATATATTTCGAAGGAATATTTACCGTAGCACGAGCAGTAGGCGAAGTACTATATCGACCGCTACTATAACTTCGGCTAGCGGGTTAATAGTCCTATAGAAACCGCCTATAAGGATATTAAGTTATACTTACTTATAGGCACCGGTGATCTTCTTTACCTTTATACTGCGTTAGTATAGATAATCGAGAATAAGCAACGCTATTACGTTAAAGAAGCTAGGCGTTAGTAGATTTATTAGCGGCTTCGCTACTCCGGCTAAAAGTAGCTTAGCCGACTTAACCTTAAGATTAGTTATTATGCCGTTTCGTATATTATATAGTAGTATCGCCTTACTATTACCTCGCTGCCTACCTAGAAGGAGCCGGTGCTACTCGAGCTATACCGCCGCTTCTTTATATTATAGTTCGGCCTACTATACGCTTATAATATCCTTAAGCGCCTTTAATAAACGCCTCTAAAGCTAATAAAGGAGGATATTTACCTACGGTAGTAGCTAGAAAAGCCCTTAGTAAGCAATAAGTCTATTTACATAGGAAATCGCTCTAACTATAACTCTTAGGACCTTAAGGAGCTACTGCTTTACATCCGCGACCCTAACGTCGTTTAAAACCTCCGTAGCCGGCCTCGTATCCTAAAGAATAAGAAATAGCCCGTTCTTATATAGCTTTAATAATAAGACCGCGGTTACGATACTCTAGAGATAGCTTTAGAGCTGCCTTAGCCGACCTAACCGACCTAGCCGACCTAATAAGCTCTACGGCTATAGCTACCTCGCTTTAGCTAATAAAGCACTCGTAGACTTAACTCTAGCTTACGCTAGACCCTTACCTAAAGCGAGATCGAGGAAGGCGCTAGCTAGCGCCCCGGCCGACCGTCTACGAAGAGATCGCGAGCAGCGAAAAACATAGGGAGATTAAAGGGCAGAGCATCTATAAGGGGACGCGGTAGGGGCGGGCGCGCTATAAAGGACGCTAACGCTATTAAGGAGGTAATTCCGGCCACGTAGGCTATAGTCCCGGCTACGTAGGCTACGGGTTAATTAGCGGACCGATAAGTTATTATCTTAACGGATATATATTTTTAAGCGAATTAGGCGTATTGTAATACGTATGCACGATGCCTTTAATTATAGGAATATAATATACGCGATACGACGATGTATATATTAGGCTAGACGTAGTGACTTCTTATAACTCCCGGCGGCGCTAGGCTACCTAGGCTAAATCGTATAGCGGGGCATAGCGGGGTTAGGGCTAAGAAAAAATAGGGATATCGTGCGATTAGACATTTAGTATCGTGCGAATAGCAATACTCTATTTGTATTAATCCGAAAGTGCGAATCTACACGCTTAGCCTTATTAATAAGCGTAATAACGAAACCTAACTAAGAGGAAAGGTCCCGGTTGTTTGCGAACGAGCTATCTGTAAATACTACGAGTTAAGCTATCCCGAGCTTAATTAGCCTATACGTAAGTCCACGTTATTAATAGTCGATCTACTACTAGAGGCGCTTATTAAGGATATTATAGTCCTTCTCTTTAGGGGCTTAGACTTAGGCTACCACGGAGATATCGCATAAGGCCTTTAGCTAATAGATAAAGGCGACGTACACAGCATAAGCGCGTTGCTTAAGGTACTACTAGGCTTTATTACAAGCCCGTAAGTCGACTACCTTAATTCTTAAGGCTTATCCCTTCTACTATAGGAGTAGAACGTCGTCGTAAAGCGTTAATTTTGCTTTATTAAAGTCTATAGCATCCCTAGGGTTATGTAAGCCTTCGGCGTAGCGCGAAATTAAGCTTTCTAAAGCTTATTTTCTTTCTAGGCCGAAAAAGTGCCTAAACCGAGCATTAGGGTATTATCCGTCTATATCCCGACGAGGCTAAAGTTATTAAGTCCCTAATTTATATTCAATCAGCATAAATCGTAGGTAGAAGGGGCTATATTTAAGCTCTTAATATAGTGTTTATAGTAAGTCTTCTACTAATAATCACCGGCTTCTATAATGCCGTATAACGGCCTAATAACTCTTATAATAGTGCCCTCTAGGTACTTCCCTTAAAATTCTACCGGTAGGGCTGCTAAGACCACGCGGTTTAGCTCTATTTACGCCTAAGGGTAGGCCTGCGTAATATTACGTAGAGATAGGGTTATGCCTCGCCTAAGTAAAGCGGGAGCTAGGGCTAGGATTAAGCGCTAGCTAATACGTTAGATAGTAGGGGAATAGGTTAGAAGCGAGCTTTTCTCTCTATCGCTATAGCCTTAGATTACTAGACGGAACCTTTCGTAGGGCTTAACGTAATAGCCCTTTACTTCCCGGACTATATAGGAACGAAATAGACGGTAAGGCTTGTATAGGGCTTCGTCGTACTATTTAAAATTAAAGACCCTATAGGCTATAAGATCGTTAATTTCTCGTTAGTCGGAGTCTTAAAAAGGGGCGCTAGGTGTAGTTATAACGCCGTTATTGCGTAGCTTAAGCGAAAGCCGTAGGGCATCTTCTTCCTTCTTAACTCGGAATTAATTATAGAAGGTAACGGTTTTTAGCTTATTTTATAAGCCGGGGGGACGCCCGCGCTTACGTAGTTACGGAGGAGTAGGAAGCGCTCGCGATAGAGGATAGCTAGGATTATGCTTAGGAATTTCGTTTAAAGCAGGGGTGCTAACCCCGGAAAGGGCTTTTGTATTATTAAGGCTAGGGGGGTTTAGCGTGTCGTTATCGCTATGATAGTACGGCTGCACTAGCGTTAACCGAAAGACTACTAAGCCGTTAACGGTCTTAATAGTAACGTCGTAGCTATTGATTAAGGCGATTTTATATAGGCCTTACTATCCTCCCTTCTCCCTCTAAACGCGGACTTTATTCTATAGCGGTAGTAATAGAGTATTAAGGGTTAAGGGGCCGTTTCGAGCCTATAGGTAATGCACTAATCAGCGTGAAAAGGTAGGTATAGAAGGATGATTCTATTAGGTAGGCGTGTGCCCTAGGAGCTAGGAATAGCTCCCTGCTTATCTTATCTATAGCTGATTATATTAGCCCCGGCATATAGCATAGAGGATGCTTTATATATATTAGAATGCCGGCTCGAAAAAGAAAACACTGCTGCTTATAGCAGCTATAATACAATCCTAATTAGGCAATTAGGAGGGATGCTCCTATTGCCTTTAATCCTTTATTTTATTCTTATAAGTTATGCTTATATCTACTAGTAATTATTCCTCTAATCGTTCCTTTTGCTAAGCGGCTTTAGCCTTACTTCGTATAGCGTGTGCTAGAGGGCGACCTTAGAATTCCGTAATAGCTTTAGCGGAAACCTAGTCGGCTCGGACCTATTAGTCGTATATAGTGGCCTATTCTTTCTATTGTACGAGGTATTCGGTTACGGGCGACTTCGACCGACCGATGCAACGAATACGGATATCTATTAGGCGCTTAACCTTATAGTGCTAGTCTCCTTCGTTAGGCGCCTGCTCGATATCGCAAGCGGCTTCTATAGGCCTAGGCTCGAGTTCGACGTAATGCCCTTCGTGCGTAAGCTTAAGGTGCTAAATAGAGATAATAGGGTTGATTCTAACTTAGCTCGGAAGGTCGAGCTCCGCCGCGAGGTTATTAACTATACGTTTAATAACTAAAGGGCCTTCTCGTTGCCGCGACTATTTCTTTAGCGGCTAGCTAGGCTTATAATAGCCCGTATATAGCTTTAGGTAGACCTTATCGCTAGCTTTAAGGACGATCGGTCGATGCTTTACGTTATAGTGCTACTTGGCTTTTATAGCAGCGAGATCTATAGCAAGGCTTGCCTACTTATAGATAACTTCCCGTAGATAGGGTAAGTTATTAAGGGTAGTGCCGGCAGCGTTATCTACGGCTTTTAGTAGTCCTCGTATATTAAAGCCGAAGGTTGACTTATGCGCTAAGATCTTAGTGCCGGCGTTAATAGCAGTATTAAGGTTCTACTATAGCGCTAGGATTAGCATCTTTTAGTCGAGGCTAGGATCTTCGATATATAATATCTATAGGGCGGTTTCTACGGTCTAATTGCGACGTTTAGTAAGTCCGTTAGCCTACGGATAGTACGCGGTTGTTATTATAATCTTCGTTCCGAACGCGCTTTTAAGGCCTTTCTTAAAGTCGGAAGTAAACTTACGATCCCGGTCGCTAATAATAGTCCCTAATATGCCTTAGTCGGAGAGGAGTAGTTAACAGGCTAGGCTCTACGCCTAATCCTTTATGCCGTACTTAGCGTTACTAAGGATTAGTAGATATCTCTTATTAATAAAGTAGGATAACTGCAGAAGTTAGTTAAAGAGGTCGAAGCCTAGGATTAACTATAAGGAGCTTGCTAATAGCGAGGGCGGTATATCGGTTATAAAGTCTCTTGCGATGCTTTGCATTAGAAGTAGCGGTAGGCGAATAGGCTTATAGCTGCCGGTAAGAGTCTAACGGTCTATTTAGCTAAAGCAATAGGCTTTTTAGGCCGCGATATGCTTCTTTACCTAACGAGTGACTCCGCGAATTAAGTATATCTCTAAGTCCTTAATTATACAGACGACGCTAAAGTAGTTCTTATTATTATAAGCTACCGAGATTATAGATAGGACGAGGGTGTTAGGGATATATAGCTATTAGATCTTCGATCTACGGCCTACTAAATACGGATAAGAGAGATGTGTATTATAGCGGCCGTAAGGGCGCTCTAGCGGCTATAAGGCCGCTAAAAGCAGTATATTTGTATATATAATAATAATCCTTTATAATGCTTCTTATACCCGAAAAGGGGCTGCCTTAAGACCTTATTTAAGGGGTCTCTTAGCTTTATTTCCCGTCTGTAATCCCGTACGTAATCCATCCCTTTACCCGCGGATCTAACACACCCCTTTAGCTTCGATCGCAATACGAGGGAAGCTAGACTAAAGAGCTTAAATAGCTGAAATCCGGGGTCTTTTGCCAATATTTAATTAATCTATTAATCGGGGCGGATTATTGTATTCTTCCGGGTCCTCCTTACGACCGACCGAGTAGTAATAAGGGATTATAACTCGGCATTTTATGCCTTTACGCTGCCGTATGCGCCTTTAGCGGCAATAACACGCTTTCTATTCCTCCTATATTAGTCGCTTCGCAAGGTTCGTAGTTTATTAGAGTGTGCGGGCGGACGAGGGCTTTGTATAGCCGAGGCTGGTTTTTATTCCCGAGGGCTTATATATATAGCCGAGGGTTGTATTCCTAAGGGCTCGTGTGTATAGCTAAGGGTTGTGTTCCTAAGGGCTCGTGTGTATAGCCGGGGGCTTTGTATTGCCGAGGGCTTTATATAGCCGAGGCTCGTGGATAGAGTCGAGGCTCGTGTGTCCGAGGCTTATGTTCCTAAGGGCTCGTGTTTGCTTAAGTGATTGCTGCTTTAAGCGAGTGAATAATAAGGACGAATGCCGTAATAGGTGCGGACGAGGGAATCTTCCGTCGCTGCGAGAGCTATTTGCTTAAGTAAGTAAGTGTGTATAAGGGAGAGGGACTCTACCGCTTACTACGACGAGGGACTCTACCGCTCGCTACGACGAGGAACTCTACCGCTCGCCGTAATATGCGTATTGCTTAAATAAGTGTGCGTAACGAGGGAGTTTTCCGACGCCGCGAGTGTATTTACCGCGAGAGCTATTTACTTAAGTAAGTAGTTATGCACGAGGGGGAAGGACTCTACCGCTCGCTGCGACGAGGGACTCTACCCCTCGCCGTAAGAGCTGCTTGCTTAAATATTAGAGTATACAGACGAGGGAGTCTTCCGCTCGCCGTAAGAGCTGCTTGCTCGAATAAGTATGTAAATAAGGGAGTCTTCCGACGCCGCGAGAGCTACTCGCTACAACGAGGGACTCTACCGCTCGCCGTAAGAGCTGCTTGCTCTAGAGCCGTTTGCTCGAGAGCTGCTTACTTAAATAAGTATACGGACGAAGGAGTCTTCCGACGCCGCGAGAGCTACTTGCTTAAGAGCCGTTTGCTTAAGAGCTACTTGCTTAAATAAGTAAGTATAAGTATTACTATTCGCACGATACTAAATATCTAATCGCACGACATCCCCGCTTATTCTTAGCCTTAACCCCGCTATGCCCCGCTATACGATTTAGCCTAGGTAGCCTAGCGCCGCCGGGAGTTATAAGAAGTTACTACGTCTAGCTTAATATAATTTCCGTCGTAATATAATACGTAACGTAATAACGTAATTAAAGCTATTCGCTATTAATCGCCGCAATAGACTACGACGATAAGCCTTTTATTCCTACGCCCCTTACGCCCGACGAGCCTCTTCTTAACGAGCCTCTTCCTAACGAGCCTCTTCCCGACGAGCCCGCGCCTACGTACGGCCGGGAAATTCCCTCGCTGCCGCCCTCGCCTACCTTCCGAACCCTCGACGAACTATACGAATTCCTCTAAGGCTAGCATCGCGATAATAGCGCCGCAATTGTTAAAAAGTTAAGTAATCGCAAGCGTGCCTTTAATAGCTAAGAGAGCCTAACCTACGTTATCTTTACTTACGATAAAGGCCTGCGGCGAGCTACGGCGAGTATTAATCTCCGGCGTATATCGACTATAAAAATCGATTACCTTATTAAGATTATCGCCTAAACGTTAGAAAAGGCCGACTTTCTATAGACTTTTCGCGTTAAGATAGGTTAGTATAACTATAGGCAGTTAATTAATCCCTCTACGTATAAAATATATCGCTAGCGCACTATACTATAGTAGTAACTTAAGCGGACTCTCTCGAAATATAAAGCTCTCCTAGCGAGAGAGCTTAGGTTGATTATTCGGGATTAAACGCTTAGGTAGACCTATTTTAGGTATAGAAATATCTATAACGATCGTTAAAAGCTTCGCTTTAAGACTTTTAGTAGTAAGACCGCTACTTAAGCTTTTATCGGCCTCCTTTAGCAAAATAACATTAAGCATAGAGTTAAATACGCCGAGGACGACGAGAATAAGATCGAGGCACTCTTTTAAACCTACTTATAGTGCGAGATAATATAGAAGAGGTTTCTAAAGGTCCTCGGCCTTAATAATATGTATAAAATAAACCGATTTAAGATATACCTCTTCTAAGCTACTAAGGTTACTAATCTAGGCTCTATAGCCAACTTCGCGTTCGGCCTTATTAATATAGAGAAAGAGGAAGGATTCTAATAGCTTTATAAACGTCTTAACGAGCTTCGTCGCGAAGTTAAGGCAGCGGCGCCGACTATAATAATTACCGATAAAAAGAGAAGGCCTTAAAAAACGCCCTCTACTATGTTTTCCCTAATATATAGTAGTAGCTCTACGTCTATTATATTAATAGCAACATTAAGGGTAAGATCGTAGCCCGTTAGAAAGAGGTTAACGGCCTTAGCTTAGACGAAATCGCAGCTAACTACGATGCTATTAATGCCGACTATAACGCCTAAGCCGCCTTTACTATAGACGAAGCCGAGGAAGGCATCTCTACCTCGCCTATAGATAAGAATAAGATTAACGATACCTATAACAGCATATATAACTACTAAAAGCGGGTAATCTACGCTAAAATAGAGGAAGACCTTTTTACGGTATAAGAGCTACTTAACTAAACCTTCTAACGCTAAGGCTAAATTATACGATATATTTCTAAGGAATATATACCGTAGCGCGAGTAGTAGGCAAAGTGCTATATCGACCGCTACCGTAACTTCGGCTAGCGGGTTAATAGTCTTATAGAAACCGCCTATAAGGATATTAAGTTATATTTACTTATAAGCATTAGTAATCTTCTTTACCTTTATACCGCGTTAGTATAGATAATCGAGAATAAGTAACGCTATTACGTTAAAAAAGCTAGGCGTTAGTAGATTCGTTAGCGGCTTCGCTCTAGCTAAAAGTAGCTTAGCCGACTTAACCTTAAGATTAGTTATTATACCGTTTCGTATATTATATAGTAGTATCGCCTTACTATTGCCTTATTGCCTACCTAAAAGGAGCCGGTGCTACTCGGGCTATATCGCCGCTTCTTCGTATAATAGTTTAGCCTACTATACGCTTATAATATCCTCGAGCGCCTTTAACAAACGCCTCTAGAGCTAATAAAGGAGGATATTCACCTACGGTAGTAGCTAAAGAAGCCTTTATTAAGCAATAAGTCTATTTATATAGGAAATCGCTTTAACTATAACTATTAAGACCTTAAGGAGCTACTGCTTTACATCCGCGACCTTAACGTCGTCTAGAACCTCCGTAGCCGGCCTCGCATCCTAAAGAACAAAAAGTAGCCCGTTCCTATATAGATTTAATAATAAGACCGCGGTTACAATACTTTAGAGATAGCTTTAGAGCTGCCTTAGCCGACCTAGCTAACCTAGCCGACCTAATAGGCTCTACGGCTATAGCTACCTTGCTTTAGCTAATAAAGCACTCGCAGACTTAACTCTAGCTTACGCCGGACCCTTACCTAAAGCGAGATTGAGGAAGGCGCTAGCTAGCGCCCCGGCCGACCGTCTATAAAGAGATCGCGAGTAGTGAAAAACATAGGGAGATTAATAAGCAGAGGATCTATAAGGGGACGCGGTAAGGGCGGGCGCGCTATTAAGGACGCTAACGCTATTAAGGAGGTAATTCTAGCCACGTAAGCTATAGTCCCGGCCACGTAGGCGACGGGTTAATTAAGGGGCCGATGAGTTATTATCTTAACGGAGATATAATTTTTAAGCGAATTAGGCGTATTGCAATACGTATACGCGATGCCTTTAATTATAGGAAGATAATATACGCGATACGACGATATATATATTAGGCTAGACGTAGTGACTTCTTCTAACTCCCGGCGGCGCTAGGCTACCTAGGCTAAATCGTATAGCGGGGCATAGCGGGGTTAGGGCTAAGAATAAGCGGGGATGTCGTGCGATTAGACATTTAGTATCGTGCGAATAGCAATACTCGTAAGTATATACGAGGGAGAGGGACTCTACCGCTCGCTGCAATAAGGGACTCTACTGCTCGCCGTAAGAGCTGCCTGCTTGAATAAGTATACGGACGAGGGAGTCTTCCGACGCCGCGAGAGCTGCTTGCTCGAATAAGTGTGCGTAACGAGGGAGTCTTCCGCTCGCCGCGTTATTCTTATTTAAGTGTATTTACCGCGACGAGGAAGTCTTCCGTCGCCGCGAGAGCTACTCGCTACGATAAGGGACTCTACCGCTCGCCGTAAGAGCTACTTGCTCGAGAGCTACTTACTTAAGAGCTGCTTGCTTAAATAAGTATTTATAACGAGGGTAAGGGACTTTTCCTTCTTTCCGCCGCCGTAAGCTATTAGCTTATCGAGAGCTATTAGCTCGTCGAGAGCTATTAGCTCGTGCGTTAGATAAATGCGCGGACGAGGGAGTCTTCCTCCCGCCGCCGCGATATATATGCTGCGAGTGTGTTTACCGCTGCTGCGACGAGAGACTTTCTCTTCTCCTCCCGCCGCCGCGAATGTGTGTATGCTGCGAGAAGAGAGTCTTCCTCCCGCCGCCGCGAAATGTGTGTGTGCTGCGACGAGAGAGTCTTCCTCCCGCCGCCGCGAATGTGTGTGTGCTGCGACGAGAGAGTTTTCCTCCCGCCGCCGCGAATGTTTGCCGTGACTATATTTACCGCGACGACGAAAGAGTCTTCTTTTCTCTTCCCGCCGCCGCGAGCGCTTGCCGTAACGACGAAAGAGTCTTCTTCTCTTCCCGCCGCCGCGAGTGCTTCTACTACTACGACGAGAGACTTTACCGCTCGCCACGACGAGGGACTTTAGCGCTTGCCACGACGAAGGACTCTTTCTTTCTCTCGCCGCCGCGAATATCTATTTACTGCGATAACGAAAGAGTCTTCTTCTCTCTCTTCCGCCGCCGCGAGCTATTAGCTTATAAGCTAATAGCTTATATCTTATCTTAGTGTACGGACGAGGGGTCTCTACCGCTCGCCGCGTATAGGTTATATAGTCTTATTTATTTAATACTATAGAGGGGTTAACTCCTTAATTATAGGCTTATTTAATACTATAGAGGGGTTAACTCCTAAATGTATAGACTTATTGTTTTAATACTACGGAGGGGTTTACTCCTTAATATAAGCTTATTTAATGCTATAGAGGGGTTTTACTCCTTAATATAGACTTGTTTAGCTTAGCTAGCTAATAAGGGAATTACCCTCTTGCCTCTACTAGTAGTAGGATGTATATTTAGCTATCGAACGAGGGAATTACCCTCTCGCCTCTACTAGTAGTAGTAGGATGTGTTTTAGCTAGCTAACGAGGGAATTACCCTCTCGCCTCTACTAGTAGTAGTAGGATGTGTTTTTAGCTAAGGAATTACCCCTTTTCGCTCTTGCTAAAAGCAGGATATTATTCTTTCTAGTGCTATAAGGTAGTCTCTTAAGGGCTTTTTATTCGATATATTAGTGCTGCGTTATAAGAAGACAGACCAGAGGTACGTTTAGGAAGGTAGGAACGATGGTTAAAAGTACGAATAATCCTTTATTATAATACGGTTGCCCTCTCGTAGTAAGACTAAAGCTTGCCTCTCTTCTAAGATATATCGGGGCTTTAGGGATATACCCTTAGGCCTTAAGAGGGGTTATCGGGGACTAGTTAGCGTCTAATAGCCGAATAGTCCTTAAGCTAAAATGCATTATCTATCGTGTATATATCCCTATCTCCCGGCTCTATAGTTGCGCGGGTAGCTGCGTTATAATTATCCCCCCCTTTTAGGGCGGACGCCTTAGACGCTAGGATAGCTTTAAGTACAAATAAAGTCGTAATAGCAAATAGGACTAAAATAGGATTAAACGTAGTATAAAAATTAACGACGATAGTTATTATTATATATATTATAATAATTATTGTATTAGTTACGCGTTATAATAGTTGCTACGCAATAGGGGGCTAATCGCCTACGTATAGTTAGCGAATTATAATAAAGTGCTGCTCTTTATATATAACGATTTTTTTCTTCTCTTCTTTTATTATATAACTATATCGAGATCTTATAGAGAAGTATATTCGGAATTAGATAAGTATATTCTAAATCTAATAAGTATATTCTAAATTAGACGAGTATATTCCGAATTAGTTTAACGCTATAGGTCCTAAGCGAACGGCAAGTGCAATAGTATAAACGCCCCGAAAGCGAGGAAAGCAGATAGACAACATTTAGCCGATAGGCCCTTTAGTTATTGCTTAAGTCTTAGAGTTATCGGCGAATAGAGTATCGATTAAGGACGCTATAGCGATAATATAGGAAGAGATAAAGCTAAAGAAGACGCGCGGAGAGAAAACTACTTTATTAAAACGACTCTTTATAGAGAAAAACATACGAGATGCCTTAGAGAAGTCGATATCCTTATTAAAGGAAGAAACCGAAGATTAACTATATCGTTAATTATTTAAGGGACCTTTTATAAATATAAAAAAACCTATTATAGTAGAGTCTTAAGAAGATTACGCGAATATAAAACGTATAACGCTAGCGGTTATTAAATCCGAAACATTTTCGTTATCTAGTAAGGACGATAGAGACGAAGATATAAAGGCGAATTCTAAAGGAGACACCGGCGATAAAAGGAATATCTAGAAAGGGATATTACCTAAGAAAAAGGGCAAGAAGGCTATATATATAAAAAGTCATAAGGCGAAAGGGTGCTATATTACCGAGCTATACTATATTAAGTGCCTTAATAGTAGTATATAAAGGTTTAGCGATAACAAGGACGATACTAAAATAGTTAAACTATATTATATATAGGAGGATATACGATTAATGTGGGAATAAGGGATAAGGGATACGCAAGGTGCAGTTGCGGACACGTGACCCCACGTGATCACGTGCACGCAACGAGGCCATATCTCCGCGATGCCTCCCTTCCTAGCTAGTAAGATAGACACAATACACATACACCGGTTAACCCCAACAGTAGAGCCTAACCAACACTGATTAGTGGTTGACTTAGTCAATCACAGACAGCTAGGTATAGAAGAGGCAGATACGCATCCTCGAACGTGCCACGGATCTTCGTCTTTAGTGACCCTATTCCGTGCATTTAGAGAGGGTTATCTCGTGCTAAGAACAAGGACATCTCCGCTTGCCTCGCCTGCGAAGATTCCTTCCAAGCTTCTAGTTGACAGTCGCCGCTATCCTCGATAGAAGCACGACACTAATCTCGAAGTGCGTTAGCAACGCCAATACGACAAACATCGCGAAAAAAAAAAAACCATCGCGATCCCCACAACCTAGTCATCACGATGACTTCCCAAAGCCCGACTCCCAACCCCGCAGCAGCCGACCCCACGGCAAACAACGTCGCCGCCACCCAAGCCCCCCTTTCGGCAGACGAAATCGTCGTCCGTCTTGATCAAGTGCTAGGGCATACCCCTATCGCAAAGGCAGCGTGGAAGCATATCGACGTTCGCCTCTAGGACGATGAGAAGCTAAGTCGGAACCCGCTTGCCGCTACGACGTATACGGCATATTTTATATCAGTCTGCGAACTCGACCGCGACGAACATAGCACTAGCATCCTTAGCTTCTTCCAATTGCGTTTCGAGGGATAGTCGGAAGATACGTGGAAAACCGTGCATAAAGACTATAAAAAGGCGTTAAGGAACCTCCTTAGGCGCCGCGGCATTTACCTTAAGACGAATGACTCGACCGTACGATAACTCCTCTCGATACAGCCATTAGAGGTCTACGACGACCCTCTAACCTAGCCTCAAGAAGAATATCTCGAGATAGACTTCGATGCGGAAACGCCTAAAGAAAGGAGGCAAAACGAGATGCGAGCCCAACTCGGCTAGACGCCAAAGCCGGCACCAACGCCAAAGCCAGCCTCGCCCTCGCCCTCGCCCTCGTCAGTCTCGGCAGCCTTGCCAACGTCGTCTTCCTCGCCCTCCCCAGCAGCAACAGCAGCCTTGCCAACGTCGCCTTCCTCGCCCTCAACACCAACGGCTTCGACTGCTCAAAGTCCGCCAGTTGCTGCAAGTCCACAGCAGCAGCCGCAGCCACAAGCTCGGCCAAGCCGGCCAAGCCGACTTCCCGTTCCAAGCCGGCTCCCTACTTCGCCCACTTCACCCGCTCCAAGCTCTTGCAGCAGCTCTTCGGACTGCTCCCTCGGCCCTCGAAGCAGCTCATTAGGCTGCTCTCCCAATAGCTCTCGCAGCAGCTCTCTAAGCTGCTCTCCCACGAAGCCGCCCATATAGCAGCTTCCCCATCAACAGCGCGCTCCTTAGCATGCCCCAAAGCCCAGCAAATGCCGTCATTGCAAAGCGCCCTTTAAGTCTCGCAGCGCACTCTTTCGCCACCTCGGCGAAGGATGTCAGCATACAAAACGCGTGCAGACTTCCTTCCAGACCGTTATGCCCCAAGCCCGGCAAGCACGGCACCCACCAAAGCAGGCCAATTGCTAGCACTGCAAATCTCACTTCGACTCCCGAGGCGTACTCTTCCGTCACCTCGCCAAAGGATGTCGCCACCGAAAGCCCTTACAAGCTTCCCCTCAGCTTATCAAACAGCAGGGCAATAACCGACAGTCTCCCCGGCCCCAGCTTGCCACCCAACAGCTCTCTCGTCACCGCAGAGAAGGAGACCAGCACACAAAGCCCGCACAGGCTTCCTCCCAGCCAGTCACTCGGCAGGCCCCTTCGTCCCGGCAGACACCTCCACACGTTGTTTTTCCGAGCTTTAGCAACGCACCCTTCGTTCCGCGTGGCCAGCTCGAGGCAACGGCAAAGCAGGCAGCCTCGCGAGCTTCCGCATCCCCAGCCTCGCAAGCCTCAAAGAAGAAGAACTCTCGAGGGATTCCCCTGCCCGTTGCTCTGCCCGGCCCTTCCGACCCTTCCTTCGTATGTTCTCGTTGCTCGTTGCTTTGCCCGACTTCCTAACGCTCCCTTCATTCCTTCGCTTATTGCGTCACGCTCTTTGCTCGTTGCTTTCTCGTTGCTTCGTTGCTCGCTCGTTGCTTCGTTGCTCGCTTTTGCTTCGTTGCTCGATCGTCACTCGTTGCTTAAAACGCCGCTCTTTTAGCTTAATCCTCGATGGCATCGCGCGGCCCGTTCAACCGGGCTATAGATCCCTCTTTCCCTCTTTCGTTGCGTTCGTTCGTTCGATGCGTTATTCAATTAGGTTATACCTCCTTTAGTTCGACCTTACTAGGTTATTGTTATTACAGCCTTCTAAAGAAGAACTGCTAGTATAGGAACAAAGGATAAGGGATACGCAAGGTGCAGTTGCGGACACGTGACCCCACGTGATCACGTGCACGCAACGAGGCTATATCTCTGCGATGCCTCCCTTCCTAGCTAGCAAGATAGACACAACACACACACACCGGTTAACCCTAACAGCAGAGCCTAACTAATAATTAAGTAGATATATTTAATATAACTCACGCGGTAACCTCTACGAATCGGTAAGCTCCTCGTTCCTTATTAAGTCGGGATACGGTTGCTAATAAAATTATAAGTGCCGGTAATAATATCCGGAGATATAGCTAATATATACGCTATTTAGACGAAGATAGCTAAGTTATAGACTACTTAGGACGAGACGGAGACGAAGAAGATAAAGTTAATCTTCTACTAAGTTTATACGTCGTTTATAGCTATAATAACGGCCTACCGAGAGGAATAAAAGGTATTAAATACTAAACGTTTATATATAAAACGTCGTCTTAAATACCGGCAGGCATTAATAAAGCGACGGAAAGCTATACGCGAGAATAAGGACTAAAAGCTTCGTTTAGTTATTAGTAACATAGGTTTTACCCTATAGTAGGTAAGACGAGAATATATATATAATAATTTACATAAAATAATTAAGGAGAGCGGTCGCTAAGGAAGGGGGGAGTAGTTAAAACGTCTCCCTATTATTGCGGAGTTTACTAGCGAAATAAAAGTAAGAGACTTCTACCGTATAGATATTAAGGAATAACGATAAAGTAGCGGCGGAGTAGTAAAAGAAAAGTTAAAGTAAGCTAAAAAGAAGTTATTTTATAATACGTAATTTCCGCCGTTTCTTTAGCTATATCTTTAGGTATTCGTTAATAAGTTCTTAGGCATTCGCTATATCGTCTTAAGTAACCTACTCGTTATATTCGGCTAGCTAACCTTCTTATTTTACTAAGTAATAGGTAACGCCTTTCTTCTTCTTATAGTCTTTAATTTACTAGACCGACTATTCTCCTTCGGCATTATTAAGGTTAGGCATTAGCAGTAATTTACTAAGGTATTAGTTAGTAGCCCGTTCTACCTATAGCTTAAGAAGACTAATATAAAATATATTATAAAGCCGGTCGTATTTCTCTAGTAGGGCTAAGCGGTACGCTTACTTACTAATAGCTTAAAGGACCTTAAAAGGTCTAATGTATTTAGGTAATAACTTCCTTCTTTAGTCCTTAAAGCGTAAGTTCTTCGTAAAGAGTCCTACTAGGTCCTTAACCTTAAGGGTAAGTGGCTTATAATAAAGGTTATAGAATTTCTTTTACGACTCGATAGCTTATCGCTAATAAGTCTCTAGCTTTTTCCTTAAGTCTACTAATTTACTTATATAAGCTCTCGCTTTAGGTACTCCCTTACTAGTAGCATCGTCCGTAAGGTAGATATAGTAGTTTAGTTAGTATCTAAATAATGCCTTATTAAGTAAAAAGCCTATAGTTATATTCTTCGCATTATTATAAGCGAACTAAGCCTCTCGTAGTAGTCTAGGCTAGTTGTTTTATTCGGCATTTATATAATACCGAAGGTAGTATTATAGTGTTTAATTTACCCGTTCGGTCTAACCGTCGGTTTATAGGTAAAAGGCTATCGTTAACCTACGTTTTATCCGTAATATATAATAAAGGTCTAACTAAAACTTACTAGTAAATAGAGATCCTCTATCGGAAATAATGCCTTTCGGTACTCTATAGATAAGTTTAATCTTATAATAAAAAGCCTTAGCTAACTTAAGCGCTATTATTGTCTTAAAGACCGCGAGAAATACGCTATACTTAGTGTATTAGTTAACGATAACTAGTATTACGTTAACTTCTCTACTATCGAACTATAACTCCGGAAAACCGGTAGTAAAGTCTATAGAGACTTCTTCCTAAGGTCTTATAGGAATAGGCAGCGACTTAAGGGCGCTGTATAAGCGATGCCGCTTTAGGACGGCGCCTTAATAAATATAATATAAACGTACGTAGCTATTTATATTACGAGCTATTCCTTCCTAAAAGAATTTCCGGGATAGGAGGTCTTTCGTATAGGCTATTCTAAAGTATCCTATAAAGGGATCGTTATAGTAGAGCTAAATAAGCTCTTGCCTTAAGGCAACCTCTACGGGCACTACGATTTTTCCTAAATATAAAATAAGTCCGTCTAGGCTTAATAACTAAGGACTTACCCTTTCTTTTAGGGTACTTTCGGCCTATACTCGCTATATAGTCTATGGATCTTCCGCTTAAGTCCTCTTAAGGAGCTTAAAAAAAGGCTTAGAGATATTACTCTTATAGACCCTTTTATAACGAGCTGCTAACCTAGCTAATTATCTTTAACACCGTTATTTATAACTAACGATATCTTTAACCTAGGTAGCTAACTTAGCGGGACTCGTTCTTAAATACTAAGCGATCGAATCTTAAAGAGCTTATATATTTTCGTTACGTAAAGATATCTCGTTAAGCTTAGAGATAGTAGAGACCTAAGAACTCGTCTTAAGGTCGCTTTTTATAGAATCTATAGCTATATATACCTACCGAATAACTATTAACTTCTATTATAGTTCCGGGAGTAGCTCTATAAACGGTAGGGCTTCGCCTATAAATTCTAGCTTCTTTAATAAAGCATCGGCAGGATTTAATTTACCGGCTTAATATTTAATCGTAAAATTAAAAAAAGCTAGGTATATATACTAACGTGCTTATCTTCTATTAAGGGATATTTACTTTATAAAGCCTTAAAGGTTTTAGTAATCTAATAAAACTTTAACGGTATTCGCCGCCCTTTCGACGTAGTATCGCTAGTATTTAAATAACTTAACGATAGTAAATATCTCCTAATTAAAGGTGCTATAGTTAAGCTTAAGGCTAGTAAACTTCCGTAATTAGAAAGCAATCGGATAATAGTAGCCTTTATTATCGGGCTACGAAAAAATGCTAGCTATTGCGAAAATTAAGGCATTAGTCTTAATGCGAATCGGTCTTTAAGGGTCGAAGTGTCGGAGAAGTAGGGCTATTATAAAGGCGTTCTTTACGGCGTAAAACGCTATTAATTCGCTAGTGTTTAGCTATACTCGTCCGGGCTTTCTTCCCTTAACGCTCCCCTTTAATAATATAGTAAGAGGGGCAATAATGCTAGAGTATCCTAAAATAAATCGTCGGTAATAATTTGTAAAACCGAGAAAAACTTAAACATTATAGAAAGAACGAGGTTCTTCCTAATTTATAATAGCCTTAACGCGGGCTAGGTCTATTATAACTCCGTTAATAAATAAGATAAACCCTAAAACTCTAAAGACTACTTATAGAAAGTATACTTCGATAAATTAGCGAATAGCTTAGTATTCCTTAGTCGTTTAAGGACTTATCGTAAGTGTTCTATATACTCTTCGTAGGTCTTAGAAAAGATTAAAATATTATTAAGGTAGACGACGTAAATAGTGTCTATAAGGCCTTTAAGAGCTTAGTTAATATATAACTAAAATATAGTAAAGGCGTTAGTTAATCTAAACGGTAATACTAAATACTTATAGTAACCGTAGTAAGTACGAAAGGCTATCTTCGATTTATCCCTTCCTTTAATCCGGATGCGTTAGTATGCGTTTTTTAGGTTAATCTTCGAAAAGTACTTAGCCCTTTAACAACGGTCTATAATCTCCGAAATAAAAGGGAGTAGGTAGCGATTCTTATTAGTAATGCTATTAACCCCCCGGTAGTCTATATAAAGGCGTAAAGTGCCGTCTTTCTTAGGCATAAAAAGGATAGGAGCCCCGGCCGACCTTTTAGATTTCTAAATAATGCTACGCTTAAGGGACTAATCTAATTACTCCTTTAGAACCTAAAGTTCGGATTAAGAAAGAGGGTAGATAGGTCTAAAAGGCGGCTTAGAGTTAGGCAATAGGTTAATCGCATAATCGGTGCCTTTCTTCCTTAGCAATAAATCGGCCTTATGCTTAGAAAACACGTCTTTAAAGTCTAAAAGAGTCGCCGGTATTCCTTCCCCCGTTCGCTTAGGGTTCGCCGAGTTATTATCTTTATCGGGAAATAGTATAAATTTAAGTCCGGTGTAACTATATAGACCTATGCCTTATTCCGATACTTATGCAAAACTTTCTACGGTTAGCGTACTAATACCTTAGAAAGTTAGTGTTTAAACTATTAAGCGCGCTTAAAAGGAATAATATAAATATATTCCTAAGAAAGTACGGGTATACTAAGTAAAACTAATGCGTCGTTAGGTTTTAATTTATTATCGACGCTAATATAAGGGCGAATAACTATGTTTTCCTTATAGCGATTATCTTAGAGTTAGATAGAAACTTCCTAGACTTTATATTGTCTTATAAGCGTATTCCCGACTACCTTTAATCTAAGGGTTAATAAAGGAAGCTATCGTAGTCCTTATTTTCGAGTAAAATATATATCTATTAGGTCTATTTTACTACCGCAATCGAGATTAACGATAATTTTATAAAGTATTCGCTTTAGTAGCTTTCTAATAGCACGTAGTCTCTTAACTACCTCTACCTATAGCTTAGTCGAAGGAGAGGCATTTACTTCGACTTTTAGGCGTTTCCCTCCTTCTTCGTCGTCTCTAAATCGGCCACGGCTCGGTTAGCTTTCGCTATCGCCTAGCAATCGGCTTATATATAGCCTAGTTTCTTATAATACTAATAAATAACTATACCGGATTAGCTTTCGCTGTTTCTATACGAATTTCCTCCCCGGTTATTGCTACGGCTATTCCTACCGTATCTATTCCTACCGTTGCGACTATTGCGACTATTTCCTCGGCCGTTCCTACGGCCGTTGCTACGACCGTTTCCCTCCTTTCGGTTGACTATCGGCGACGTTTGTGTAAGTCCTTACTAAATAAGTCACCCTACTGCGAAAATTCCTCTCGAAGTTCCGCAATCCTATCTCTTAATCTTTTCTCCTCCTCTAGCTCTACGGCTCTTGCTTAAAGGGCTATAAGGACATCTATACGCGGAGGGGTAGGTCGTAAAGGGCCAGCTTACGTTTAAGTTCGCGAGGGGATAGATTAAGCCCCCTTAGGTAGCGAAAAAATTAGTAATAGCGTCCTAAGACGCTCGTTATAGCCCTTATATAAGTTAGTGTGTTTATCTTTTAATATTAGTTCCGTTACGTAAGGTAACGGCGATAGGCTAGCGACTCGATAGCTAGCACGACTTATTCGGCCTACGCGGCTTATACGTCCGGAAACGCGCCTACCGCGCGGCGCTATCGCTCTTAGGTAACTAAAAAAGAAAAGCTTTAGAAATTATAAGAAGATAGACTAAAGGTACGTTTAGGAAGGTAAGAACGATAGTTGAAAGTACGAATAATCCTTTATTATAATACGGTTGCCCTCTCGTAGTAAGACTAAAGCTTACCTCTCTTCTAAGATATATCGGGGCCTTAGGGATATACCCTTAGGCATCGAGAGGGGTTAGTTATTAGGGACTAGTTAGCGACTAATAGCCGAATAGTCCCCGAGCTAAAATGCATTATCTATCGTATATATATCCCTATCTCCCGGCTCTATAGTTGCGCGGGTAGCTGCGTTATATACGTATTACGGGCTTTTTCAATATATACCGCGTATTGCGGGCTTTATTCGATGTATGCCGCGTGTTACGGGCTTTGTTCGATATATTACTGCGAGGATAGTTCTCGCGGGCTTTTTCGATGTATGCCGTGTGTTGCGGGCTTTATTCGATGTATTGCCGCGAGGATAGTTCTCGCGGGCTTAGTTCAATGTATTAGTGCCGCGAGGTAGTTCTCGCGGGCTTAGTTCGATATAGTGCCGCGAGGTAGTTCTCGCGGGCTTAGTTCGATGTATTAGTACCGCGAGGTGGTTCTCGCGGGCTTAGTTCTCGATGTAAGAGGAATCTAGTCCTCTTGCCGAGCATAATTAGCTAGGCTGTCTCGCGGTTTAAAGGGGGCCTAATAGTTAAATAGTGGCTTCTCTTAGTGGCTTTTAGCTAGAAGACTAAGACTTTTAATTGTTAGATATTCGATCTACGGCCTACTAAATAAGGATGCGAGAGATGTGTGTTATAGCGGCCGTAAGGGCGCTGCAGCGGCTGTAAGGCCGCTAAAAGCAGTATATGTGTATATATAATAATAATCATTTATAATGCTTCTTATGCCCGAAAAGGGGCTGCCTTCACCTTATTTAAGGGGTCTCTTAGCCTAATTTCCCGTCCGTAATCCCGCACGTAATCTATCCCTTTACCTACGGATCTAATAATAGCCGGGTAAAGCCGTCGGGGGCTTTATAGTATAGGAGCTTATCGACTATAAAGAACGGTATGCCGCGGCGCTTGAGTTACGTTTTCGTTCGTGCCCTTAAGTTAATAGATGCAGCTATAGCTCCCTTAGCAGCTACCGCTCCTTCTAGGGGCGCGGAAAGACTTTCGATAGCGTCCTCGCTATCTGCGATTATTTAAAGTATTCGCTTATAGTAAGGGTTATTATTATAGGCGGCGGTAAATTCCTCGCGCTTCTTAAGCGCTATAATAGCTTTAAAGGCTATAAGCATATCGTTAAGTATAGTAAAGTTAGGGCGGCGGCGGTTAAGCAGCTAATCGGACTACTCGACTAGTAGGCGACTAAGGGCGTCGGGAATAAAGTTCTTCTTGCTAAGGAGGTAATAAACCTCGATATCGTACTCCGAGAGGTAAATTAAGGCTATAACTAGACGGCGGTTAGCCTAGTTAGTGCTAGAGGTATCGAGGGTTCGCTTAGCGACTATTTGCTTAATCGCGGAGTAGTCGGTAAGGACTATAAGAGGGAGGGTTAACGACTATACTATAGTGTATATCTTCTTCGCAGCCTATACGAGATAGGCGACCTTTAGCTCTAAGCGACTATAGGACTATTCGGCTCTAGTTAGGGTATAGGAGAGGAAGTAGATAGGCATAATAGCTTTAACCGGAATAGGCTAGCCTAGCTGCTAAATAGTGCCGTCGCGGAGGTAAAAAAAGACAGCGGCGAAGCCTTGCTATAAGGAGGCGTTAATCTAATAAAATAGCCTCTTCTATAGGTCTATATAGTAAATTATACGGCTAGAAGTAATTTTCTTCTAAAGAGAAGCAAAGGAGGAAAGCTCGGCTAGGGTAGGCTAGAACGACGTGACTTACGTATAGGACTTCCGCTTATTAAGGTTGCCGTTCTTAACCTTACCGATTAAGCGACCCTAGGGTAAAAGACTAGTCTTACGTTCCTATAGAGGGGCGATAGAGGCGCCGTAGTATAGGATGAGATTGCGAATATACCCTATAGCGCCGATATAGTGCTTAAGAGCGGCGAGGTTATTAGGGAATAAGAGCTTTATAAAGGCGGTAAGCCTATGCTTTATAGTACTTATCCTAAACGCGTCGATATAAACTCCGAGCAGTTCTATAGAAGGGTAGCCGCTCTAGCTTTTAGCGGGGCTTATAGATAAGTTAAGCGACGCGAAGAGCTTAAAGATAGCCTCGAGATATTAAAAGTATTCCTCTTCTATAGCGGAGTAAATAACGATATTATTAATAAACGCGCGGCTATAGCCCTAGTGCGGACGGAGAACTCGGTCTATATAGCGTTATATATACGCTAGGCTATTGCGAAAGCCGATAGGTATAACTATTAGGCGCTTTAGACCTCGATGACTTATAATAGTAAACCTGCCTTTATACTTAAGTTTAACTTAAAACTAATAGAAGAAGGCGGAAGCGTCTATAGTAGTAATAAAACGGGCGCTTAAGAGCTTAGCAATAATAGAGCTTTATAAAGGCAGAGGGTAGGAGTCCGGGATAGTAATACTATTAACGGCGCGTAGGTTAATAACAACTCGGCCTTTAGTCTCGCCTTAGGCTATACGCTAGACTATAAAGATAAGCGCTATAAACGGCGTAAGCTCGTCGGCCTACTCTAAGCGACCCTGCTTATAAAGAATAAGAGCCTAAAGGGAAGCTTAGAGGCAGAGGATCACAGTAGTG
This sequence comes from Ophiocordyceps sinensis, assembly GCA_012934285.1. Taxonomy (NCBI): domain Eukaryota; kingdom Fungi; phylum Ascomycota; class Sordariomycetes; order Hypocreales; family Ophiocordycipitaceae; genus Ophiocordyceps; species Ophiocordyceps sinensis. The sequence continues at coordinate 7,998,942 of JAAVMX010000004.1, read as the reverse complement.
CAAAGAGTGTTAAGATTAATACAGAAATAAGAGAGAAAAGTGTTATTAAATTGCTTAGTAAAGGTCTGTCTAAGGGCAGACTAAGGTCCCTTTATATAGCTAATTCCACACGAACAAAGGTATATATAACTTAACTAATTGTAGTTATAGAACGCGCTTTTATTTGTCTGCATAATGCAAGTAGTCTAATTCCATTTGGTAGCTTGGTTATTGCATAATTCAATGCGCGAGTAATACGAGGTGATATAGATAACGCCGGTTGACCGAGTTATAAGTTATGACTTACATGCCTCTATCTCCACTCACACCACATACTTCGGGCTTCGGTATCTCAGCCATCTCAAGAGCTAATGCGACCGGGTGACTCGCGTTATATATAATAATGCAAGGCGGTTCTAATGCATATCTTTATGCATTAGTAGGATAAACCAATCAGGAGATATCTGCTCCCTTATAGCCTCTCTTAAAGGGTACTTATTTTATAAAGAAGTACGCTTTATATATATCCGTTTATAACTAACAAGGATTTATAAAAACTCTCTAAAACCCTATTTCTAGGAAAAAAAAACTTTTATATAGAGAAAAATAACTCTACTATTTTTATAGAGAAAAATTAAAAAACTGTTGGTAGGTCTCTAGGTCGACCTTATAGGGTAAATAGTATGGTTGTATTAGGTTGGTTGCTAGCTAGGTGAGGGGAAGCTATCGCAGTAATATAGCCTTCCCGGATGACATATAATCCCTACGATTACGTGTGTGTGCAATAATAACGTCGTACGTAGCTACGTAGCTAGCTATTCCTATACTCGCAGTTTTTCCTTTATAGAAATAAACCGTACCTTATAGAACAAAAAGAAAGAGCCTGGTTAAGCAGGCTATTGCAGCTACACGGGCGCGATCGCGCGGGCGTAGGTATAGTTGCGCAATGTTAAATTAATAATGTTAAAGCTATATTGTAATAGCTATATAACCGTTAAATACGCAGCCGGTTTGTAATATAATAACGCAACGCGAGAAAACACCTCTTTAACGCAGTAGTTAGGCTAGTAACCTCTATTAATAATTAGGCGGTCTAGACTACCGCTTCGTGCTAGTAACCGTGCTTTAGGGTAGCCTTACTAACTATCTTGCCGAACGTTATAGTAGGAAGGAAAGTAACTAGGGAAAAATAACAAAATGTTCGTTAGGGCTATTCGTTCTAGGGTTATTCGACGGGGGCGGTTATAAGGATTAGACTTATTAGACTTAATGTCTAGGAACCTCTTCGGGGACGATTCTTAGTTAAGCATATTAATAATATTACTCTACCGAAAGATTATTCTTTTTATTGATTTCGCTATAGTGTTTGTTATAGTAGTTATAGCGAATTGCTAGAATGTGTTTAACCGAATAATAGCATACGATGAGATAACCTTCCCGATTGGTTTAAATATAAGCAGCCGGAGGTTAAAGGTTCGAACCGTGCCGACGAATTCTTTTATTGCAGTTAATTAAGCAATAGAATAGGTAAAGGAATCAGTGCGCGGATAAGCGCGTAATTAAATAATAAAGTAAGCTAATAAAGTAAGCACGCAATTAAGTAAGGAAAAAGCGCGCAATTAAATAAGGAAAGAGCGTTAAAGATTAAAGCCGCACGACGAAAGCGTCTATCCTTACGGTTAGCGCGTTAGTCTTAACGAGGCGTTTAAGAGACTTATTCAGGGAGGACTTCGTTAATGCATTAGCTAGGTTATTATTCCTATTAATCTATCGGACTTTTATAATCTCCCTTCGCTTGTATAACTAACGAAGCGATATAACATCGATTATTAATCGCTTTTCTTTCGTTATAGTGAGTTTTATAAAACATTTGTAGAGCGAATATAAGTCTATATAAAGAATTAAAGGCACCGGAGGAAGCTGTAGGCGTTCTATAATTATCTTAATCGTCGTAGCGAGGCAAATGCCGATATTAACGCCTCTAACTATGCCGTAGACCTCTAAGGCTAGAACGCTACGTATGACCTTTTTGCACTTAGTAGAGCTTTAGTACACGATATTGCTTTTAATCTCGAAGTAGCTATTAGACCGGGTCTCTATAATAAGCGCAATAATAAAGCCTAGCTGTAAAGAGAGGTCTAAGTTATTTGCAAGAGAGCTATTCGTAAATACTAGCAGCTTGGCATTCGTAAGATTAATTAGTTCGTACGTTAGGCCGCGTTTTTTATAATGTACTTACTATTGCAGGCGTTTATTAATCGTTACGTAGTCTTTCTCGTTAGGGTTTTAAACTTATGCTGCTATAGAAAGGTTAAAAGAAGCTTCCGGTTGGCAAATTAACGCGACGTATGCTCCTCAGGCTCGCTATTCTATATACCTCTACGTATAGTTATAATCCCGAGCGATAATAGTCTTAAGCTTTTCTAATTAACCCTTCTATTAAAGGAGGAGACCTTAATTCTTATCTTAAAGAGTTAGTCTGGCTTTATTAAAGTTAAGTACCGAGCCGGCAGATATCTTAGTCTTTAGCTTTACTCTAAATTTAGCCTTTTAAAGCTGCTCTTCCTTAGCCGTTAAGAAGCTACGTATGCCTAACATTAATATATCATCTATCTATAGGCTAACTATGCTAATTCTATTAAGGGTCCCGTTCGGGATGAAGAGGCATAAGTTATACGTCGAGGTTAATATATTAAGTCGGATAACGTAATGCTTATAATACGTTTAGAACTAATGCAGTCCTAACTCCGCGATCCGGTAAAAGGGTTGAATTATACGGATAATAGTCCCTTCCGGGTATCGTCTTTACATCTCGGCGGGTAGTTTAGTTAGGATCGTCTTAAATAGCTTAGTTTCGGCTTATAGGTAGGCCTAAGTGATGTCTCGCAACGAAAGAGTTATGCCGTAATAGCGAAGGAGTCCTAGAGCGAGTGCTAAGATTAGCCGCTAGCTAACGCATTAAATCGTCGGTAATTGCGTTAATAAGGTCGTCTTCTCTTCGTTATTATATCCTTAAACAACGAGTCGGGACTTCTCGTAAGGTTTCTTATCCTTCCCTTGTACTTTACGCACTATCCTCGACTTAAAGATATAGTAACCTCCGTAGATAGCTTTATCGTACCGTTCGAAGCTAAAAACACCGCGGGCAATAAGGTTATCGATCTCTTGCCTGTCTAATTCTTTAAATAGGGCTCCTAAGGTTATAATAACTCCCTTCTCCCGCAAATTAAGTGCTAATTCGTCGGCATCTTCTTCCTTCTTAATAATAAAGGCTTAAGGAGGGGGAAGGGGAATAGGGAGCTTTAGCTTATTCTTTACACCGGGGGGACGGCTACGTCTGTATAGCATTAGGTGCGTAGGAGTCGGAGCGGGAAGTATAGTCTCTAGTATATAGTTAGGGGTCGGGTTAGGAGGAGTCTCTTTATTTAGAGTAGGAGGAGCCGGTTTAATCGCGTAAAGTAGGGGCTAAGGAGACGAATCGTCTCGAAGGTAGGGCTATACGACTATAGACCGAAAGACTTAAGGTCCGTTAACGGTGTTAATAGTAATGTTATAACCGTTAATTACAGCAATCTTAAATAGTCCCTACTATCCTCCCTTTTCCCGCTAGACTTAGACTTTACTCTGCAATAGGAGAGTAATAGTTTTAACTATTAACGGACCGTTCCTTACATAAAGAGTATCTTACACCTATCGTTCTATAGAGAGTTATTAAAGCAATTTTATCGCCTTTTGTATAGCTATAGACCTTTTTAGGGTTATAGCTAACGGGGGCGAGTTAATAGTTATACGCGGGTACGTACTAAAGACGAGAAGTATAGGGATAAGGCCGTAGGGTCCGGCTGTGTTGTTAACGGCTTTTACGGCTATCTAAAAGACTGCCTTAAGAGACGTAATAGTCTTAATCTCTACATAAAGGATTTTAAACATACGGCGTAAAAGAGCGTAATACCTCTCGACCTTCCTAATCGACGTATATAATTCTATAGGGACCTGCTTATAGGTTATCCCTATAATCTTTGCCTTATTGCGGAACTCTATTAAGGCAGAATTAGTCCCTACGTCGTATTTAATCGTATTAGGAGGTCTAAGGTAACTATCGATCTAAAGGGCTTAAAGAACTTCTAAAGTATCCTTAGCTAATATAGAAGGAAGGAACCTAGCCCTTTAAAACGCTATTACGGAGTTAACGACGTATAGAATAGGTCGTTAAGGGCTCTTAAGGTATATTACGTCTACTATAATCTCGTAATTAAATTCCTAGTTATCTTTTAGCGTTAACTTAAAACGTCTAGGTGCTTATAAGTGCATTTAGCAGTAATAATAGAATTTAGAGATTAATTTAAGCTATATAGTCGTTATATTATAGCCCGCCTGCTTAAGTAGGTAATAGAGTCTCGAAATAGCTAGGTGCTTAAAGCGGCGATATAGAGTTCGCATCTTACTTTCTATTAGAAAGGAGATCGTTTCTTCTGCTTTTAATAAGAAGAACTATAGGTAACCCTATTTACGGATTACTAGGATCCGGTTGCCTAGATCGTTAGTCCTTAGTGTATTCGTTGGATTATCGAAGTAGATCCTAAGTTAGTATATATTAGTAAGAGAGAGCAGAAAATGGGTATAGGTCTTAAGAATGTGAAAAGTTACTCGACTAACGGGGGTTTTAAGGGCGATTAAACTAAGGGAATAAATAGGAGTGCTAGTTTTAAATCGGATGCTAGCTTGCCCGGCTATAGAGCTATTAAGCATAATAGAAGGTTCCGTTCGCTATAAAGCGAAGTACTACTCCTATCCTACTATTAATACTTTAGCCGCACTAATGTCGATTATAATTCCTTAGAACTATTAACGGGAGTAACGATCTTCGATTAGGAATTAGTCGGTAGGGATTAATTAATCTATGCCGTAGACGTCTTCGCCGGTCTAAAGGTATATAAATACGGCCTTATAAAGCATTTAAGTTACTGCTTGCTTTAGATCGCCGGCATTATTAGCATCTTCTACGTCCTAATACTCGTTAGCTTCTATTTCGTCGGTCTTATAACCTTTAAACTTAGTCACGTATGCCGTAAAGTTATTTATTAGGATCCTATCGTTAAAACACTACGTAAGGTATTAGTCCTTAGACTATTAGCGTTCCTTAAGCGTATGTTTAGTAGACTAATAGCCCTCCTTATAATAAACGAAATATTTCTTAGTCTATGTTAAGCGGTTATTAGAGCTATTCCCGTAGCTGCTACCGCGTCCTCGTGGACGGAAGGGTATACTACGGTTGTATCTAAAGCCTCGTAGATAGCCTCTACGTCTACTACCTCGTCCGTAGCTTCGTCTACGGAATCCACCTCGTCTACGATTGCTCGAGTATCTTCGGTCTAAGTACTATTAATCGTTATAATTAAATGCTTTATCCTATAGGAATTAGCTAGACGGGTTGTATATTAGGTATATCTCGATAGACGTACGTAAGTCTATAAATATAGTTTTAACCTTCTAGGCAGGCTTAAAGAGAGCGTACTCTAGCTTTAGAACACTACGGCATACGTTAATAAATAACGTACGAAGTGGTATATTACCTTCGTAGTCTTTTCCTAAGGCTCTCTTATATAGCTAAAGCTTATTAAAAAGAGTCTATAGTACCTTATAAAGCGGCATCGTAGGATTCTCTACGCGGACCTTATTAAATATAGTTATTGTTTAGTCCGTAAAGTAATAACTATAGTTAACATTTGTATTAAAATATTGCTTGATAGCATTATAGGTTATACGGAACGATATAGTTAATTTAACGTAGTAGATATAGAAGGTCTCGGCTCTATCCGTTAGGATCTAAGAGAATAGGTTATAGAATTAACCTAGTTAGACCTTAAGCTTATAGTAGGTCTTTATAAATATATAGACCTTATCGTCGAAGAGGTTATAGGGCTATCCCGTATAATACTTATCCTTCCTCTATAGCTTTACGAACTTCTGCTAAAGGTCTATATCTATATCGACGTTCGTAACATCGATTAGAGGGATCGTGGTATAAGCATTAAAGGACGGCAAAGGGGCAATAGTTATAATAGCATTAGCAAGGGGAATAGGAGCTTAAGAAATAAGGGCATTAGTTATAGCAGGCACATCGGGGATAGGGGCAGGCATAGGGACAGTCGGTTAGTTAAACTAGTATGTTATTAGGTGTATAGTCTATTATTATTGCGTTATACTAGGGATAGTTGTCTAATCGGGGGCTAGAGCTATGTCCGGGGCCGGGCTTAGGGCTAAAGTCGGTAGTATAAATGCAACGATCGTGCCCTAATTAAATGTCTGATTTATATACTCTTTTGCAGGCTATTGTAGTGGTTCTAAGATAGTCTATAGTTTAAGGAACTATATATTAAAGCCTTACTTATCTAGGCCGGTATAGATCCTACGTTTCTTTAGGAGCTTGCGTAAGGAACGTTTATAGCTCTAGTGCACCTTATTCTATATCTATAGAAGCCATCCTTAAAAGTGTTCTTAGAAGAAGGCAATAGCTTTATAGCCTTAGTTGTCTTTATCGTATACACACTCGTAGAGGAATCTTACAACGTATATAGTAGCCTCTATCTTACTTAGGTTTTCGAGGTCGGGTTATTATTATACATCCTAGATACCTATATAGGTATACTAGTAGTCGTTTTCTAGGATAGGGGTGATCTTTAATAGCTTCTCGCGCCTTATATTATCTACGCGGGTAGGGCTTAATAAAGTTATAATATTATACGTAATAGTCTTTACGTAGGTGTCGGCGTAAGGGATTTCTCACGAAGTTGTCTGCGTTAAGGACGCACTATAGGTTAACGTTACTCTTCTTCCTTTAGCCAGCGAGACGGGATCAATAGATAGCTTAGGAGATCTCGAAATAGCGTTAACGCGGTAACGTTATAGATAAGAGAGCTCGTTTAAAGCATAATAATAACTACCTTTAGGTGTTCCCTCGTAGGGTGTTTTATACCGTTAATAGTTACGGATCTTGTCTCTTCTACCTAGCTGTCTATAATTAACTAAGTTAACTACTAATTAGTATTAGTAGGTCTTTAGGTCGACCTTATAGGGTAAATAGTATGGTTGTATTAGGTTGGTTGCTAGCTAGGTAAGGGGAAGCTATCGCAGTGATATAGCCTTCCCGGATAATATATAATTCCTATAATCACGTGTGTGTGCGATAATAACGTCGCACGTAGCTACGTAGCTAGCTATTCCTATAAAAACTCTACTATATTTTATTAGTCCGTTTAGTAAACCTATATATAGGGAAAAACTAAAGGGTATATAGAGGAAAGCTAGAAGAAAGCATAAGAAAGAGCAGCTAAAAACCTCTACTTATCTTTATATATAGGATCCTATTAAAGACCTAAAAGGCCTCGGAATATATTAAATAGTATACGCCCTAATTCTTTTATATAGAATAATAATATCGATCCCGATAAAGACTTAAGCGAGGAAGCGGCGATAATATACGTCGTTAGGTTCTTATCCGACTATAAACCTAATTTAAATATATAAGGATATAATATCCTTAGCTATTTTTAAGAATACCTTTATAAATAGAAAGAAGCAATATAGCAAGCGGTTAATCCGGCCTATAAGAGATTAGTACGCAATCTTCTTCGCCGACGTAGCATTTATACTAGACCCCTTAGAGGTCGTTTTAACCGATAACTTATTACTACGCAATCTATTACGGATCCCCTAATATAGCCCGAAGGAGAACTAAGGAGAATCTAATTCGATAGATATACCGCGGTCCCTAAGGCTATAGAAGCTAACTATGCTAGAGCTAACTTACTATAATATATCAGCGATATTATTAGCAGACTTTATATAGAATACTTCTATTTCGCCTAGTAAAACACTATTGCGGGTGAAATTATAGGCAAGACGGATATATTTCCGGAGTTAATATACTTCCGGGTTATTTGCTATTTTTAGTGCTAATTGACTATTAGAGAATATAAGAGGGACTTTATTAGATATAGGTATAGACAACTCTTTTGCGATGCTATTTAGATGGCTGTATAGACATAGGGCCTCCTTATTAGCCTCTCTAAGGCCTATAAACTCTGCTTCGCAAGTAGATAGCCATTTTTGCTTTTAATATAACCAGCTTATGAAATTATTACGTATAAAGAAATAGTATCTAAAGACCGATCGTCGGTCTATAAGGTCACTAGCCTAGTTAGAGTCCGTATAGGCTATGAAATAAAGGTCTAGTATAGGTATATTACAGTTATAATATAAGCATAGGTCGGGGAATTTATTTAAGTATTTCTATATAACGTTAAGGGCTTTATAGTACGAGGAGTTAGGTTAAGAAGAGAATCTTAAGCAGGATATTACTGCGAAAAGGATATAGGGCCTTATAAATAGGGCTAAGAATAGCAAGGAGCCTATTTGCATTTAGTATAAGAGTATACCTTTTTAGAGGCGTTTTTTATTCCTGACTTATTTAATTTAACGCCTTTAGTAGCAGGTATATTAGAGGTTCCTATATTTTGTTTATTAAATTCCTTTATTTTGTTCTTCGTATAGTTTGCTTAGGATATATATAGTTCCTTTGTTTCTCTATATATCTATATAGATAATCCTAAGAAGTCTTTAACTTCCCCTAGAGATTCAATCGGTAGGGTTTTATTCATTTAGTCTATAACTTAGGTTATTACACGCTCGCTAGGTCTAAAGAATAAAAGATCGTCTACGTAGACGGCTATAGCTATTCTAAGCGTGCTATTTATAAACACCCCTTCGTCTATTAGAAGGCAATAGAAGCCTAGTTTATTTAAAACGCTTTTTAGCAGGTTATACTAGAGTAAAGGACTTTGTTTTAAGCCGTATAGTGCTTTTTTAATTTCGCTACGAGCTTCTTCGTTTTGTTTTTATTTAAGTAGTCTAAGTAGGTTATGCCTTTATATCTTGTTTCTTTATGTTAGTTAAACTATGCTTATAGTATTATATCTAGAAACGCTTCGGGTATTAGTATATACGTTTCTGTGTCTATATCTACATATAGAAAGGCATTCTTTATATTAAACTATAGTACTCTTTAGTTATTAGCGACAGCCTATAGCAGTAGGAGTCTTATAGACTTAGGTCTTGCTATAGTAGAGAAGGTTTTAATATAGTCTAGGCCGTATATTTGCTTATAGCCTACAGCTATAAGTCAGGCTTTAAACTTCTTTATTTAGTTTTTATTATCCTTCTTAACTCTATAGACCTATCGGCTTCCGAGGGCTTTCCGGTCTTTAGGTAGCTCGGTTATTTCCTAAGTATTATTATCTATAAGCTGCTATATCTCTACTACTATACCCTTATCCTAGTATAGAGCTTCGGCGCTTTTTATAGCTTGCTTATAGGCTTTTAGTTCTATAGGATTACAACCTTCTAAAGCAGATAAAAGGGTTATATTATCGTTATTTATTAGTAGATGTATTAGGTATTCTTAATAGTCGTTATAGAATTTAGCCGGCTTCTTAGGTATTTTAACCTAAATTCTTTAATCCTTATTATTATTATCCTATATTATATAGTTAGGATTTTTGTCCTCGGATATATTATCTAGTGATTTATTTGGATTATTCTAGGATTTATTATATAAGGTATTGTTAGGTTTTATATCTAATATAAAGGATCTCGTACGTAAATAATCCTCCGGAGTTTTATTTACAGAGGGTATAGTATTAAAGTTAAAGGTTTTATTATCTTTTAAGAAGTTGTTTTCTAATATAATTATGTCTTTTAATATCACGACCTTTTTTCTGCTATAGTCGTATTTTTTATAGGCTACGTCTTCGTAGCTAATTACGATTCCTATATAGGCTCGTAGGTCTAGTTTATCACTAGGTGTTTTATTCTTATAGTATAATATGCTTCCGAATATACGGATCTTGTCTATATCTTCTATAGTAAGGGCTCTATTTTCTTTCTTTTCTAAAGGGCATATATATCTTAGAGCAGTATAGGGAGATCGATTATATATATAAATAGCTGCTAGAATAGCTTTACCCTAAAGACATTTAGGCAGTTTAGCAGTATAGAGCATAGATCTGACTTTATTAAGTATTATTCTATTTATACGCTCTATTCTGCCGTTTGAGTAAGGGGTAAACGGTAGGCTCGAGTTATATTTTATACCGTTTTTAAGGGCATATAGTTTAATGTTATAGATAAATTCTTTTGCATTATCTAAGAAGACTTCTTTTATCTTTGTTTTATCTATATTAGTTTTAAGTTCTACTTTAAATTCTAGAAACTTAGGCAAGCTTTTAGCTTTATCTTTTATTAGGTATATTCTTAGGTACCTAGAATAGGTATTAAGAAAAGATATAAAGTATCTGAATTTCTCGTAGGTAGGGACTTTAATAAGGCCCTAGATATTAACGTTTATTTTATTAAGAAAGAGATATCGTCGTTTCGAGGGAGATTTCTTCTCTTTATCGGTATATTTAGCCTATATGCAAGCTTCGCATTGTTTTATAGCTATAATATCTTTTTAGTCTACGGATATATCTAGGTATAGTCTACGGAGGTATCGGTATAGGGATTTATAGCTAAGATAGCCTAGCCGTTTATGCTAGAGAATAAGGTCTATCTTCTTTTTATCTTAGGTGTTTTTATTTCCAGGTGTTTTTATTATATTAGTTAGTATAGTATCTTAGAGTATAGCGTTGTGTTTTATCTCTTTCGGGCTATGTTATATATTGTATATTTTGTTCTTAATTATAAATCGTGTTTTCTTTATGTCTAGAGGGATATAGTATAGTCCGTTTTTAATAAAACCGGTTATTAATTTATTTAGATTTCTTTCGAGGAGGGATATAGAGTCCGGGCCTATTAGTGGTATGTGTTTGTTATAGCTAATTGGCTAATTGTTTTAATGCCGATTTTAGGTATATAAATGCAATTTCTTAAGGTATAGTATTAATTACTCTTTAGGAATTTAAAGATAAGGTCTCTAGCACCTCGCACAATAATAGAGGAAGCTTTTCCCTAGGTCACGGTAGTATATATTTCTTTATAATTAGAAAGGAGAGTTTTATTCGAAACTATATGCCTAATAGCCTTAGTATCGAATATAAAGTTATAAAAATTCCTAATCCGCAAAGCAGCCCTATCGACCTTTAAAGTTACTCTTAAAATTGGCGAGAGAAGCGGCTTTAGAGGTCCTATTATTTATTGTCTATTAGAGGAGGACTTTATTTTTATAGGGGTATAGAGAAGGATATTTTTAAAGGGAAATAGGATATAGGAAGAGAAGGTATAAAAAGGGACTAGCATTTTATATAGTAACGAGGGTATAGAGGAGAGTATCGAGGGTATAGAAGAGAGTATCGAAGGTATAGCAGATAGTATCGAGGATATAAAGGATATAAAGAGTATAAGGAGGGGTAGGAAGGAACTTATAATACTAAAAGCTGACTTAAAGACAATAAGGACTTTGCTAGACTTAGAAGAAGATACCGAAGGGGCCTTTCTCTTCCGGAGCCGAGAAGTCTAGGGACGGTTAGCTAGGCGAAGAGTAAGGGAGGGGGAACTCTCTCGAGAGTTTAGGATAGGCGTAGGCCTGCTATAGCTCCTATTAATATACTCCTTAGGCTCCCTTTTAGTTAAGGAGGAAGAGGGCAACGTCTTAGTAGTAAATCTAGCGGCCTTACCCTTATCCTTATTCTTTAGTTTCTAAAAATAATTCTTTTCTATATGCCTACGCTTCTTATAGCAGGAGTAGATAGGAACTTTATTATTATTCGCTATAAAAAGGTCCTTATTACTCTCTAAAGCCTTAGTTCTCTTAAACTCGTAGATATAGGACGAGGAGAGGGGCTTAAAGGTATATGCCGTAGCATCGGTACGGAGTATTTAGGTTATATTTATACCATAACTCGAGAAGGAGCTATTTAGACTCTTAAGGATCTATATTATTACTATAATCTCCGGGATTCGGATCTCTTTAGTATTTAGCTTATTATAGAGCTCTTTTACCTTATTTAGGTAAGTTCCGATAGATAGTTTACCTTTAATCTTTAAATTAAAGAGCTCCTTAATAAGGAGGAAGTTTAAGGTAAAGTTCACTAGGTTATATAAGGTCTTAAGAGCATCCTAAGCCGTCGTTATAGACGTATAATGCTTTATTTAAGAGAGAGGACTATCGTTAACTATTAGGCGTATAAGTGTTAGATAGTCTTAGGATTTCTCGTAGGAAGCGTCGAGGATTATAAGAGTAAGCTTCTTACGTATAAAGACGGATTCTATGCGTAGAGACTAGGTAGAAAAGTTAACGCTCCCCTTAAGCTTAGTAAACGAGTAGTCCTTAAACGAACTTATTTTTAGGGTCGGGAGGTATCGGAGGAAATTCGGAAGAAATTCGGAGTTAACGGGCTAGAGTAAAGGTAGCAAAGGACTTTTAAAAAATCTTTTTAGTAGGTTTATTAGCGAAAGACAGTAGTTAAAAGAAAGTATATACTAAGGTCGAATCGGGGCCAACGAGGAGAACAGGGGATAAAACACTAAGAAAGTAGTAATATATATAAACTAAGGGTGGCTTAAGAAGGCAAAAGGCCTAAAAAGGCAAAGAGGAGGTCGTAGTAGACGGGCGGTTGTTTTTAATATAGCGGCGGGTGATCTAAAGGATCTAAAGAGGGCTTTAGGTAAGAAGTAAGTTAAAGCTTAGGCAGAGATAGGAATTATACCTAATAAGAGCCTAAAGGGAAGCTTAAAGGCAGAGAATTACGGTAGTGCAAAGAGTATTAAGATAAATGCAGAAATAAGAGAGAAAGGTATTATTAAATTGCTTAGTGAAGGTCTATCTAAGGGCGGACTAAGGTCCCTTTATATAGCTAATTCTATATAAACAAAGGTATATATAACTTAACTAATTGTAGTTATAGAAAGCGCTATTATTTGTCTATATAATGCAAGTAGTCTAATCCTATTTAATATCTTAGTTATTGTATAATTAACTACGTAAGTAATACGAGGTGATATAGATAACGCCGGTTGACCGAGTTATAAGTTATAACTTATATACCTCTGTCTCTACTCACACTATATACTTCGGGCTTCGGTATCCTAGCTATCGCCGGAGCTAATGCGACCGGATGACTTACGTTATATGCAATAATGCAAGGCGGTTCTAATGTATATCTGTATGCATTGGTGGGATAAACCAATTAGGAGATATCTGCTCCCTTATATAAAGTAGGTTAAATATATCGCCGATAACCTTCCTATCCTAAAGCCCTTATAGGTAGGGCCCTTAAGCGACTCGTTTTTCGTGCTAATTGTCGATTAAAGAAACTATTAATTTCTTTCCGGGTTTTACGACGGCGGTGCTTATATCTCGCTAAAGCTAGGAGTATTTTTTAAGAAGCCTTTTAATCCTCTATACGTAAGAGGGACTATAGTTGAAAATATAAATACCTTCTTTAGTGTATTTCTCTTAAAGCTCTAGTAGGCGCTAAACGTGCGTTTAGTATAGAATACGGCTAGAGAGGGGATCCTCGATTCTATCCGCAGCGTCTGTCTCGATACCTACGGCAGCTGCCGTTACGTTAGAGGCAGCTACTATAAGGTTCTAGCGAACCTTAGACCACTTGCCGGGTCCTATAGAAGAAGCTATAACGTAAGCGTAGATAGAGTCGGATAGCGAAGGCGCCGGAGAAGTGCCTAGAGCTTCTACGGGCTAAGGCAAGGCGGGAGGTTGTAGGCACTTAAGGACTTCCTAGGTAAGTAGGAAGGTACTCGCAACGTTAACCGATAAACTAATAAAAGAAGCAGTAGTAGCAATAGCGGTTCCTATAGAGGGTAAGGGCGTTATAGCTACAGCTCCTAAAGCGGGCGAAATTGCAGTAGCTAGCGTTAGAGCCTTTATAGCTGATTTCTAAGACAGGGCGGCAAAATAGCTAGACTTCTAACACTCCTATATCTAGCTAAGCTTCTACTTACGCTTAATAATAAGGTTAACGTTCGTGCTATTAGTAATAAAGATAGTAGGAAGAGATTTAGCATCGACGATACTATAAATAGTATTAGCGTAAGAGGCGAAGAAAGTATAAGCGCGGTCTTTAGGAAGTTCCTTTTAAGATATAGGGACTATAATAGTAGTGCCGGGCGGTATAATAGTCTTTCGGACGGCCTTAATATAGCGAATAACTTCGTAGGACTATTTATAAATATCGAATAGAATTTTAAACCCGTCGAGCACTCTAATGCGAATAACCTCTTTATTATAATTAAGGGATCCTCGGTATAGCTTAAGGAAGGCATTGCCGAAGGGTGCGCCGGCTTCTACTTTAGAAACCTAGGCGGAGTAAGTAAACTTAGCTATAGCTGCTTAAGCGGCAGGACTAGCTATAGTACTACGCGCGTAGAAGGAGAACGTAGCCTAGTCCTCGCAAAAAGAGCGACCGTTAACTCCGTTAATAGTAATAGGAGGCTTCTTCTCGACGGTATAGTTAAGAGTCTAAAGAAGGTCGCGATTAATTATAGGCTTACTATAGCTAGAGTTAGGGCAAACTTAGACTTCCTGCCTACCCGGTTAGGCAAAGACCTTAATTCTTATATAGGAGTATAAATGCGGCGGGGAATCCTAATCCTACTAGGGCTCCTCGGCTTTAGCTTTTAGGATCTCATTTAGTTAGGGTACTATAGTAAGCGCTATGTAAAAAACAGGCTCCTTAATAATAGGTGCGGGAAGAATAGGCTCCGTAGGAGCAGAGTTAATAATATTCCCTACGGGAATAGCAGGAGTAAGAGGGGTCTTCTTATACCTAAGACGGAGATAAGAGAAAAGAGCGTTACGAGAAAGAAAAGAGGCCTTATAAACCTTATAGACTAAAGGCTTAAGCGCGCGTTCTTTACTATAGAGCTACTGCTTAAACATATAGCAGTTAGCGTATATATGCTCCTTAAGCATAGAGGCGAGGGCGAAGGTACGGTCGTAAGTGCTATATTTAAACTTGCCGGTCCTTTTAGTAGGGTAGCGAGAGTTTCTATAGCTTACGAAGTTAGCTTCTAAGGAGGCGTAAGATAATGCGTCGTCCTAAGAGTCGTCGTTTAAGTATAGCTCGTTACTAGCTTCGTCGCCGCTAAAAGCAGTCTTCTTATCGCTCTAATACTTCGACTTAAAACGCACTTTCTTCTTATTATCGTTACCCTTATATTTACCTCGGCGGTATTCCGATCGGTTGTCTCTTCGGTCGTCCCGACGAGGGTAATGCTTATCGTAGCGTAGCCGGCGTAAGCTTAACTAGTTATAGTTATTACTTAAGCTTCGACCTTTAAGGCTATAGTTGCGATTATAGCCTTAGTCTTAATCCTAACGGTTAGTCTAATAGTAGTTATTGCCTTAGTTACCTTAACAATAGTTATCGCAATAATTATCGCGATAGCTACGATTACGGTTACCCTAACGGTAACTATTATTACGGCGATAGTTATCCTAACGATAGTTATTATCCCGACGAGAAAAGCTACCGCGGCGAGAACGGTCTTAGTCTCCGGAGATAAATAGCTTATAGGAGGCTATAATAAAGGGCTTCCGTTCCTTAATAATGCGAATCTATTTATCGATCGGAGTCTTCTTTATAGGAATAGGAAGGAGCGAAGAAATCTAGACGGCAATAAGAGGATAGATAGCCTTAATAATTTAGGCATCCTTACCTATCTTCAGTTAGCGGGCAAGCGAAATCTTTCTCTAGATCTATTGCGTAAGAGTAATAGAGCTAGAGGACTATATAGATATCGTATACCTTTCTCTATAAAGTTCCTTCGAGACATCGGCGTAAAGACGCTTAAAACGCTTAATTAAGAACTTATAGAAGGTTTTAAGAGGGGAGGAATTAAGGATATCGCGTTATTCCGCTATAAGCTTACTTATATACTATATAAGAGCTCCTCCTACTAAGAAGGAGAGGTAGTATAGGCAAAAGGCGAACGGATCCTCGTCTTAATAGATCCTTAGACGCTCTACGAAGAGGTAGACGTCTATATAGATATTCTTTCTATCGCTAAGAGCGACAATGCCTAGGTCCTTTAGATTATATTTATTTAGGTTAAAAGTACTAATATTATCCCGTTTAAGGGGTTTAGTAACGGCCTTATCGTTATAGGCCGAGGAGGAGGTATAGCTCGCCTTATAGTACCTACGCGGATTCGGATAGGACTTTAAAGGACGGCGGATAAAGCTATTATCGGATCTAGATAAATTATTATTATTATTATCCGAATCCTTCTATCGACGAGAGTAGAAGGCCTACGAATACTTAGATAACTTAGACTAAAGAGAATAATATAAAACCTAGGGTTGCTCCTTAGGGCGATGCTACTGCCTAATAGAGTACTGCTTAGGTAAGCGAAGGATTCCTTACAGACGAGGAGGAGGCTATTCCTCCGATTATTAACCGTTAAAAGGGTCTCCGTCGATTATTTACGGGTTAAGAGGCACGGCTTAAATTAGCCTATATACTAGAGTTATCGTAGCGTAGAGAGAAGTCTCTTTATCTAAAAGATCTCCTATAAAATAAAGATACGCGCGAATTCCCTTTCGCTAAGTATCGGCGTACTATAAATGCTTCTCCTTTATAGGCGGAAGGTCTATAATCTTAAGGATAGTCTCTGACTTAAAGGCTAAGGAGCCTAAGAGAATATAGGCTTACTTTATATATATTAGATCTATATTAATAAAGGTCTTAATAACCCTTTTCCTAGGTAGTATCTTAATTAACCTAAAGTAACGAACGGCCTAT
This sequence comes from Ophiocordyceps sinensis, assembly GCA_012934285.1. NCBI lineage: Eukaryota > Fungi > Ascomycota > Sordariomycetes > Hypocreales > Ophiocordycipitaceae > Ophiocordyceps > Ophiocordyceps sinensis. Next base: position 7,982,203 of record JAAVMX010000004.1, on the reverse strand, counting down.
TTTAAGAGATAACTATAGTCTATATCCTCTATAGCTAGTAAGGTAGACTGCTTGCGTAATACCTTAGTTTCTATAGATAAGCGAGGGCGATAATAGATAGGAGGAGGATCTTTATAATTACTCTTAGATTCCCTAAAAGGGGCGGCGCTATAGACACTTTCCGGCGGAGGATATTGCTAAGTCGGTAAGCGAGGATAGAGGTCGTCGTTTAAACGAGATATAGAGGCTATAGCTTAACGGGCTTCTTTATCCCTAGCTATAGTAATAATAGCTTAAATAAAACGAGGGAAGAAGGCGAAAAGGTCGATAGATAGAGAAGAGAAGGGATTGCGAAGGAAAGAAGAGTTATAGGAGAAGAGAAAAGTCTATAGTAGGAGGTATAAGGTGTTTTAATTTTAGCGTAGGAACGGGTATACGTAGGGAATCGAAAACATAGAGAGAAGGTTTTTCCTTACGGCTAATTGCGTAAGGACTTAAAATAAATAATTAGGTAGTAGACCCTAGTTTTAATAATACCTAGAAAGGCGAGCCTTATCGGATCGTAAGGCTTAGGTTAGTAGTTATATAAGCGTGCTAGCTAGGGTTATATAAGCTAGTTATACTATAGGTGTCGGGAGCCTTTAGGCGGCTTCTAATGAATAGCGAGAGCTTTAAAAAGCTCTTAGCGAACGTGTCGTAGTAGAGCGAAGCTCTAGAGATAGGAAGGGCGTTCCTAATAGTAGCTTAAAGGCAGAAGGTGCGAATTGCTACTAATTTAATACACTAAGCAGCGTGAAAAGGTAGGTATAGAAGGATGAATCTATTAGGTAGGCGTGTGCCCCGGGAGCTAGGAATAGCTCCCTGCTTATCTTATCTATAGCTGATTACATTAGCCCCGGCATATAGCACAGAGGATGCTTTACATACATTAATAGGGCATTCCGGACCTGCCTTTCGGCGGAGAGCTATCTTAAGGCTTTTATCGCCTTCTAGATTATTACGGCTCTTCTTACCGTAGTAGCTAAAGGAGGGGAGTCTTACGTTATCTAAGGATATACTTTTAAGACGAGGAGTATAAGAACGGGGCTGTTTAGTCCTACTATATTATTTACGGCTTTAATAGCTATTTGCAGGACGGACTTAAGGGTTATTATCTTACCGAATTTAGCGTATATTATTTTAAAAGCACGAAGAAGCGGGCCGTAGAATCTCCTAACCTTACCTATAGACGAATATGCCTTAACGGGGATCTAGGTATACGTAATACCTATAATATAAGCCTTATTACGCAACTCGGTTAAGGCAAGGTTTATGCCTACGTTATATCGGATAAAGTTAAAGGGCCTAAGGTATATATCGATCTATAGTGCCTTAAGCGTTTCCTATATATCTTAAGCCGATATAGAAGGGAGGAATCGCGCTCTTTGGAAAGATATCGCTATATCGACCGCGTATAGCACTAGACGGGTGCTATTTCTAACTTCTAGGTATATTATATCGACGACGACCTTAAAGTTAAATTTTTAATTATCCTTTAATATAAACCTAAACCTTCGGGGTGCTAGGTCGTAGAGCTAATAGTAATAGTAGAACTTCGAGATATCTTTTGGTATTTTTACTAAGATATCGTTATACCTTACTTACTTTAATAGGTAATAAAGCCTATTAACGACGGCTAAGTGGCTAAATCGGCGGTAGAGCGTATATATTTCGGCTTAAGTTAAGAAGGCGATTGCGTTTTCTTCCTTACTTAAGAAGAACTATAGATAGCCTTATTTACGAATAATAAGGACGTTTATACTTAGACCGATAATTATATCGGTAGTATTATTAAAGTATACGCTTAAGAAATCTATATTAGCTAGGCAAATAAGGAATAGAGTCATCGTTCTTAATATATAGAACGTAATACGGCTAATGAAGGTCTTAAGGGTAATAGTGCCGAGGGAACGCACGTCTTCGCCGCTACTAAATTTAATATATGCTTAGCCGGTGGTTAACTTATTAAGCGCGACGGAGGGGTCTTCTCGTTATAGGACGAGGTATTAGTCTTAGCCTATAGTAAAGACCGTAGCTACGCTAGTATTAACGAGAATGCCGTAGAAGCGATAACGGTCGAAGACGAATCACGTAGCTAGGACGCTTATTTAGTCTATCCCTTATACGTCTTTACCTATAATTAAATAATTAAAAGACTGCTAGCATAGGATTTACGATGTTTACTATTTAGCCGGTTCTTTATTATTATTAACCTTCTCGTTATACTACTCGATAGCGGCCTAAGGAGTCTTATTACCTTTCTATTCGGGGAAATAGGCCTTAAATCCTATGCTAAGGTTGCCGGTAAAAGGCATTACGCTATAAGGGTCTTTAACTATTAGTGAGATTAGGTCTACGACCCAATCCGTATTCTTATATACGAGCGGGGAAAGAGGCTTATGCGAATAAGGGTAAAGGGCTCGTGCGGATAGGGGTAAAAGGCACGTGCGGATAAAAGGGTACGTGCGTAGAGCTATATATCCGTATGTATAGGTGCGCCTACACTTAGTTCTTTATAGATGATTTATATACCTATATAGAGGGCACCTATATAATTACTCTACCTACCCTATTATAGTATTATCTATCTCTCTTTTTACGGACTTATTAATACGATAACGTCCTGCTTTTATAATAGCGGTATATATTAACTAAAACGATAGGCCGCTATAATAAAAGCGGCACGCATAGTAATACTAGCTGCTATTATAGACTTACTAAATAAAGATATAGAGGACGTCTTTAAGCAATAGGCCGAGGGGTCCTAGCAGCTATAGCTGCGATAAGAGTCGCTTTATAAGCGGGCCTTCGCAAAAGCCCGCCTTTAATAGGAAATAACAGAAGCCCGTTTAAGCAAAGCGACGGCGGATGCCGCACCTTCTATAGCGGAAGAGGAGCGCCTTTTAGTGCTACTATAGAAAATAGCCGTTAATCCGGTTAAACGAAGAGGGTTGCTAAAAGTCCTTAGAGTTAAAATAGGATCTATAGCGCCTACCTCTATAGATACGCTACTCGCGCTTACGGCTACGTCGACGAACTCTCCCGCGGCTAAAAGCGCTAGTATAGCTAACCTAAGGACGGTCTTTAAAGCTGCGTTCGGCAAAAGGAAGCCCTTACCGTAGCTTATATAGGATAGTAAGCTAGAGTCTTTTTACTTCTTCCTATATCGCCTCTATAGTAAGTTTACCGTTAATAAGAAGTAAGGCCTTAACGGTTACCGCGATACCGCTTAGTATTCGCTACTCTATACGCTGCCTAAGCCTTAGATACGGCGGATTTCTAGGTTTTAGGAGAGTAGCGGGCCTAATAGCGCTTACGACCCCCGTGCCTTCTTTAACTACCTTATCTACGCGTTCGGCAACGTGTAAGAGTAGGAGAAAGCGTAAGATAGGTTATAGACCCTCTTTTAGAAAGACGGCTAGACGTTTAAGAACTTCCTTCCCGACTTTAAAGAGACTATCACTCGCGCCGCCGGAAATACCGTTTAAGGAGATAGCGCTAAGCTTATATAGCTACGGAATTTAATCACTCTATAACTACGGGAGATACTTATCCTAATCGAGATGCTTACTAACTTTCAAGAGTACGTAGGTCGCCTTACGAAAGTAGCTTAAAACTATAAGCAAAGCCTTAGCTTCTAAAAGTTGTAAAAGCGCGCTAGTATAAACGGCGTTAGCATTAGGAACGGAGGAGTTACTACTAAAAACGCTATAACGCTCCCGCCGCTTAGATCCGCGCCTAATACTACGGTAGACTATAAGGCGACTATTGCATCCACCTGTGAGGGCCCGCACCCGTAGGCGCGAGGAGTGGTTAATAGGTGCACTTAAGGTCACAAAAAGGGGCACTAATTGATAAGAGAAAAAGGTCTGTTGTTGCGATGTATAGTCGCAGGCTAGCTGTCTTACAAGGCACCTTAAATAGGTGCGCAAGCGGACACGTGACCTGCACTAGTATAGAGCTACATCTAACACCTCCTTATAGGCACGCTCCGATGCGACACACCCCTTAGCGTTAAGAGATTAAATCAACGCTAAAGAAGAAGCTATCGTAAGCGCTTATTAAGGTGCAAACGTGCCCTTTTCCTTAGTGTTCTAGCCTTCCCTAGTCCTTTATTCCTTCTAGTATTCGCCCTCGTATATCCTTTAACTTTAATAGCGCCCTAAATCGCTCGAATTTTGCTCGTGGCAGCGCCTTCGTTAGACCATCGGCGGGTATGTCGGCAGTAGGCATATATTTAACTACGAAGCGGCCCTTCTTAAACTCCTGCTTTAACCATATGCTTTATATGTCCACGTAGCGTAGCTTTATTAAGATGCGGCCTTCTTCTACCACTAGTCTAATAGTCTAGAGGTTATCGCAGTATATTCTCAATAGCCTAAGCTCGATAGAGATATCCCTTATAAGCCTTAAGAAGGCGAACGCCTCCTTTATAGCCTATTCTAGGCTAAGCAGCTCTGCCTCTATCGTCGAGGTTGTTACTATATCTTATAGGCTCGCTTTCTATACGATTAAGCCGCCGTAGAGCATTATAATATAGCCTTGTGAAGAGCGGCGGGTCTTAGGGTCGTCTGCGAAAGAAGCGTTAGTTGCAATAATAAGAGCTTCCCCCTTAAGGCTATCGTATTCGATCGTAAGGAACCTCGTTGCATAAAGGTAGCGGATGCAATCGTTAGCTAGCTCCTTCTACTACGGCGAGGGGTTCGTAAGGAACCTCGAGAGCTATAAGGCTATAAGGGCTACATCCGGTCTTATAGTGACTGCCGTATATATGATAGAGCCGATCCTCTGTTAAAAGTCCTTAATCTCTCGAAAGGTCGCTTATCCGGGGTTCTTAAAGAGCGGTAAGGGCGGTAGAGGGATCATCGGCGCTTTCCTAGTGCCGTTAAGGCCGAATTTGCGTGCGATCTTCTCGATATAGGCATCTTAGCATAGAAAGATCTTCCGATTCGGCCGGTCTTAAATAACTCGGATCCCTAGATACCAACCAAAAGCTTCCTCGCGGACCTCGTACTTACCGTTTAGAAAGTCGATAAGCTCGTCCACGGAATAGCCCTTTAGAGATAAGATAAGGATATCGTCAACGTATATAAGGACGAGGATCTTGCCGTTTGTGAATACATAAGGTTCCTCGTTAATGCGGTCTAGCCCTTAACCTTTTAACGCCTGTTAGAGCTTATTATACTAGAGGAGAGGTAATTCGCATAGGCTATAGAGAGCTTTATTAAGCTCGGCGATTATAGAGGAATTCTTACCTTCCTCTAGGAAACCAAGCTTAATATACCCTTTTGGAAGCTCTACGTATATAGGCTCCCTTCCTTTATCTAAGCTAGTATTAAGAAATGCGTTAGCAATGTTAAGTTGTCTAACGTCGAGATCTCGCTTCGCTGCTACTGCGATAACGGTTCGAAAGGTCTTAATAGCGAGGGTTACGGCGTAAGTGTCTTCGCCTTAATCCTATTAGAGGTCTCCGCGCACGTAGATGCGGGCTTTACACCGAATTAGGTATCTATCTACATCGAATTTATAGAGAAAGACCTATTTAAGGGGAATCGGTGTGCCTCTAGCGCGCTCTCTGCTTAGAACTCGCTAGGTGCCTTGTCTAAAGAGGTCTCGAAGCTCCTTTCTACAACCCTCTTTAAACTCCTTCCCGTACGGGTGTCTATTAAGATCCTAGTATCGTCTTAGCAAGCGGACGAGGTCGTTACGATGGTTGCGGTGTAATGTTTGCTAAACAGCTGCTATAAATACTAAATGAAAAGTTATAAGGTCTCCCTTTAGATAGTAAGCCTCGGGAAGCAGAGTGCTAAAAACACTGAAAACATTAGAAATACTATCACTCTATTGTCTTAGCCGTCTTATTCGAGAGCTTCGTCTTATAGCTTTAGTGCTATAAAGCTCTTATTGCGTTCTTTAAGTCCGGCGAGTTCTCGATTATATTAATAGTACGTCTAAAGGCACCTCTATAGGCGCTTCTAAGGGCGCTGTCGTAAGCGTCCCTAATTGCGCTTTAGAGGGCGCTTCTATCCTTTTAGGCTCTATACCTACGGATACGTCACCTTATTCTATTAAAGGTATACTTACGTCGTCTTAGGCGGTGCCCCGTCCTAGCAAGACTCGCGATCCTTACTAGCCTTCCTTATCCTTACTGTCGGGGGGCTGCGAAGCTTTAGCAGTCTTCCGTTCTAGAGTTAATAAGTATTGCGCGGGCTAGGGTTCCGGCAATTCCTCTAGCTCTTTAGGCGTAAGATATACGAGGAATAGTGCGGCCTCGTAATCCTATATGCTTACCGGTGCCTCTAGACCCTATTGCCCCGTCGGGTTAGGCGTCTATAACGGTGTGAGATATGCTTCGGGCGGAGTAGGTATCGCTAATAGTAACTTCGCCGGTTTATTAGGTAATAATAGTGTTATTAGAGAAGCATCTATTTCTAGAGCCTTACCGGCGTCGTCCCCTTATAGGATATCGAACTCTTCTGCCGATATAGAAACAGCAGGTTTAATTCCTAAGCTATATTCGTTAAAGTCCTATAGGAAATCCTTAAGCAAAGCGTTCTAGTCGCGTTTAATAGGAAGATTAATTAATCTTGTGATAGGCTCGTATTCTTAGATAAGAAACTATAGATCCTTTATATTCGGGTCGAAAAAACAGTTCTCGTTAAACGTTATATCTCGGGTGATAATTACTTTGCTAAGTTAAGGCACTTAGACGCGGAATAGGTTGCTCGCTTAGTAACCTACGAGGTAGCTAATATACGCTCTTAGGTGTGTTTTAAAAGCCTTTTTGTTTAAGTTAGCCTTTAAGTTAATATAAAGAGGGTAGGCTCGGCAGCCGTAGGCGTAAAGATTGCTCTATAATAGGCGAAAGTCCTTCTCGCTATTAGCTATTACGCCTGACTTACTATACTAGCGAAGATAGTAGTTAAACCACCTATCGAGGGTCTCTTTCGGCGATTTCTACTAATTGCGGGCCTTAGGAAGGATGTTGTGTGTTCTTACTAATGCCTAATATGCTTTAGGCCATAGGTTCTAAGGCAGCTTTCCTATAGCGCAGCGGAGTCTTTATTATATAATTCCCCCGGGTCGTTCGGCTCCCCTTATAGGCTCTTTTATATGTGCTAGTAGAAGCTCGATCTCGATGCCTTCCCTTACTGCCTAGTCTTAAAATTTTAAAGCCACCTAGTTCGGAAGATTCACTAAGGACCTCTCGTTATTTATCTTAATCTTGCAAATTGCTGCGCCTATATAGCGGCGGACTAGACCCTCGAAGTTCCTAATTAGGAACAGCGTGTCTATCTTTCGGCTAATGCTCTATAAGAACATTATTCCGCTATATTCGTTAGTGATTAAAAGGATGTATTAATAGCCGTTATAGCCTCGCTCGAATTCGAAGATATCGAAGAAGATGCGGAAAAAAGGCTGCGTTAAACGGCTAGCGGGCTCGCGGCGTAAGATCATTTAGTAGGCTTTTCCTTATGCGCAGCCTACGCATTTAACCGATGTTAGTCCGTGAATTCGAACCCCTTAAGCTTAGTACATAAGTTATTCTAGTACTTAAGGGCTTACGTGCCCTAATCGAAGGTGCTATAGTTCTATAGTATTAACCCTAGGCCGAAGTAGAACTCGGAATAATGCCACGCGGCCCTTAGGGTACTGCGAAAACCCTTCTTATATCGCGGCAAAAGTGCATCCTTCGTCTTCGTTAAAAAGGGGCACTGTAAAACAAGAATCAACCGGCTTTAATTAAGCTACCGTTAGGCTATACTTAGGCTCTAGGTTTATTACCATATTATTGTCTTTAACCGAGCCGCACTAGACTATATAGTCAGCTCTATAAATCTATAAGCCTCCCTTTATAAGCCTCTCCGCGCTAATAATATTCGTATAAAAGCCGGGGACGAAGGCGGTGTCTTTTAACACTAGATCCCTTATGTTTAGACCGTCCGGGCTATAAAGAAGGTTCTTTATAGTTCGGGTTCCTTAATACACAACCGTAAGGGCCGTATCACCTACTAGCACAACATTATCCTCTACGGCGGCGACGATATCACCCCTTAGAAGATTGAGTTTATTAATAATATGCGTATTAGCGCAGTTATTAAATAAGGTTAAGTTATATAGCGGGTGTAGTCCTTGCCTATGCGTACTAAAGGCCGCATCCGGGGCATTATCGTTTTACGCGGAAAACTCAAGGTCGATGATTATATAAGCCTATAATCCCTAAGCGGACTTGCCCTAGTTCGGCGCGCTAGGCGGTGCGGTCTAGCCCTTTATGCCCCTAATAGCTTCGACGGTTTGCTTTTAACGAGGCTGGTTCTTAGCCTCTTCGTACTTCTTAATGCGGGCTAGGTTCTCCTTAAGCTTAGGCTTATAGGAGACCCTATTGACTGCCTTATAGAAAGCCGTGCAGTCTATCGGCTTCTAAGGATAGCGAGCCTTCTTAATTCCGCAGGCGTAGTTAAACCCCTAACGAGATGCTATCGTCGGCGTGTTAGGGAGTGCGGGTGGCAATTAGGCTTATGCGTTAAAAGCCCTTAAAGGTCCTAAAGGCTTCGCGTGGATTATCGCACGATCGTGATAAGCCTGGTTGAATTAGCGACTTATAGCCTTAAGTGTTATATTAACTGTCCTAGCAAGCTGCTGCTTGCGTAGCTTTCCTAGCATTTAACGACCCTATAGCTCGTCTATTGCTATAACCGCTTTAAGGAAGTCGACGATAGCCTATTCCCCGTTAATGTTAGAGATCTTTATAGTAACTGCCTTAAGATACGTAAGCTCCTACTAGAGGTACTAAGCTATAGGGCTTATCCTCTAATTAGTCTCTAAGGCATTGCGATAGTTAATATAGGCAAGGCCGACTCGAATAGAGTTAGTGACCCTAAGGAGATTACGTAGATAATTGACGATACCTCGAAGGTCCGGGCTTTCCGGGAAGTAGGCGATATAGGACTAGTCAACGGTCTTATAGCCCTAAGTCGAAAGGTTAGCGATAGCTTGCTTATCTTAGAGGTACTTAGCATAGTCTTCCTTATAGTTATAACCCTTAATCTTAAAGCTCTAGTACTAAGCTAGGGTAAGGCCTATGATAGGGGTCCTAGGGGTTAGGGTGTTTAGCCTTATAATCTCTTATTCCTTAGTCACTTTAGTCGGCGGAACTAGCTAAAGGACCTCTTTAGCGGCGATGCCTCTAGTATTAACGTACTTCTAAACCTCTACGCCCTTTACTATACGGCGGAAGGTCGAGAACCATATAGCCTAATGCTCTAACGTAGTTAAAGTTACCTTCGACTTAGTAGTGTTAGCAGTATTAGTTATAATTAAATAGTTATTAGTGTTTAAGTTAAAGTCAATAATATTCCTAAGTAGGAGAAAGCGGTTGTTGTATAATCCTTTGTGAAGGGATCTAATAACCTATTTATAAGTGCTCGCGGGTAAAACACTTACAGCGGCGAAGGCAGCCGTATAGTAATGCCTCCCTTAAACACCTATTAATAACGGTATCGATGGCCGTATTATAAGTTACCTTTCCTATTTAACTATCGATTACGGCGTCGATGTCGATGCCTTACTAGGCAACTGATTAAGGGCTTATATAGTCGATCGAGTGCCTTACACGCTTTCTTAAGAGCTTTACACACTTTCTTAGCAATAACCCTCGGATGGATTATGCTCCGAGTGTGTGCTCTGAGTGTGCCTCTATATAAGCCCTACATATAACATATTAGCCTTAAAGCTACCCTACTAGGTAAGTCCGTAGGGGCGATGCCGGGAGGGCTTAGGTTATAATTCTAAGGCTTCGTAAAGCCGTTGAAATCTTTAAGGATAGGCTCCTTATAGGAAGATGCGTCGTTTGTCTAGATCGTCGTCTATAGTAGCAATTTGCGCTAATTCGCATACCGGGCTTATAACTATTACATCCACCTATAAGGGCCCGCACCCGTAGGCGCGAGGAGTAGTCAATAGGTGCACTTAAGGTTACGAAAAGGGGCACTAATTAATAAGAGAAAAAGGTCTATTGTTGCGATATATAGTCGCAGGCTAGCTGTCTTGCAAGGCACCTTAAATAGGTGCGCAAGCGGACACGTGACCTACACTAGTATAGAGCTACATCTGACACCTCCTTATAGGCACGCTCCGATGCGACAGCGACGTTATAATATCTACTATACGGCCCGCTCGTAGAAAAGCGAGGATACTATCCGCCGCTTTAAGCAGCGCGCCCTCCTCCTCTATATAGCGAGCTAAGTAGGTATCGAAGGCGGAGCTTTAAAAGCGGAGAGAGGAAGGGCTTTACGTACGCTATAGCTTGGATAGATATTTAGCTATAGACTGCCTATATCGTCCCGCTCGCCCTACGGCGAAGCGAGCTAAACGGCCTATAGCGATTTACGCTACCCGACCTTCTCTTAAGTCTAATATTAAGGAGGATAATATAGTCCCCGCCGCTATTAGTATAGAGGGAGACGCATAGCTCTAGAGCATAGACGGGCCCTAAAGCCTAATTCGCTAGCATTAGGGAAAAAAGAGTTAATTAACTGTATTAAGACTTCTCCTACCTTAATACCTATTGTTATTAACCGTATAAACCTTATCTTTACTCTTTTAGACAAAGGTTGCTAGTGCTACGCCGCTATTAATAAGGCATTCGTATAAAGATTACGTTTGCTAATTAAAGATATAAGACCTTAGTATATACGAGGAGCCTTAAGCGTAATAGAAGAAGCGAAGATTTAAGGTATTGTATAAATAGCTGCGGAAATTAACGGGCATAAGCAATTGCTTATAGCATATATTAACCCTTAGCTAGAATTTAACCTAATCCTTAGAAAGTCTTAGCTTCTTTATATAGAGTCTTACTTTATACCGTACTAAAGAAGGCTTTAGTATAGGAATTCGTAGCGTTAGCTACGGTATATTAACGAGAACGAGCCTAAAGACACTAAGTATACTATAGAGCTTCGAGAGGCTAAGGAGGTTATAGCTTTAGTATTTATCGGCATAATTAACCGAATCTATAGACGATACGGCTCGGAAGCCGCTATAGCTACTATTTGCGTAGTTAGCCTCGCGGATATTAAAAAAGCGTTGCGACTAAAGAAGCCGAAGACGGAAGCCGAATTACGTTAAATAATCCTTACGTAGTTTTATAACCTACTACCGCTCTTTAGAAAAGCGAGGCCGATAAATTAAACCTATCTAAGCCCGGTATTAACTACGTGATACTACTTCGTAAGGATTCCTATAGATAAGATATAGTTCCGCCCTTCGGGCCGCTATACGCGATGTCTTAAGACGAGTTGCTTATATTAAAGAAAACATTACGCGGCCTTTTAGACAAAGGGTTTATTTAGGCTAGCTCTATTAAGGCCGCCGCTCTAGTGCTATTCGCGCGGAAACCCGGAGGAAGACTATAATTCTATATAGACTACCGAGCACTTAACGCAATAATACGACCGGACTACTACCCGCTTCCGCTTATTAAGGAGATACTCCGTAATATCGCTAAAGCGAAGTAGTTTACTAAGTTAGATATCTATTAGGCATTCTATAAAGTGCAAATTACAGAAGATAACGAGTAGAAGACCGCGTTCCGCACTCGCTATAGGCTCTTCGAATAAATAATAATACCGTTAAGGCTTATAGGGGCTCCTAGCACCTTCTAACTGTATATTAATAGCATTCTTCGCGAATTCCTAAACGAGTTTACTTCCGCCTATATTAATAAGAGTCTTACTATTTGCACAGCACGAAATCTCTATTTACTTAGTAAGAACATTAAAGTCTCTACTTTTCTACACGTACCCCGCGCGCCTATTGTTGTAGTTCGCCCTACTTCTAGTTAGTTAGCCTCTCGTGCTAGGGTGTCTTCTACACCCTCGCACAGTAGCCCATAGGGCTTCTTCCTAGCTAGATTATTATTATCGCACGATCTCACGCAGTACGCCTTACATGCCCTAACGTAAGCCTTAAGAGGTTATAAGCGCCGTTAAAACGCATCCCTACGCTTTATAAGTGGTTTTTCTTAATTATCACGATCTTTTTCCCACGTTTCTCGCCTTTATAGCTGTTTTTTCACCTAAACGCCTATTTAAAGAGTTTTTCTACGCATAAAATTCCCTTTCCACGATAACGCCTCTTTTGCCCGCAGGACAGTTGCCTAACGGGACGTTCGAGATAGCTAACGATAATAGAGCCCTAACGGGCACGATTAAACGTCTAAAGGGACTAGAAAATTATGCCGCCTAGCTAATTAACGTAAATCTTACGCTAAAGATGTTAGATGTTTACGAATATATCTAAAGGCACGTCCCTAGGCTAGAACGACCGGTAGGCACGATTAGCATTACCGAAGAATAAAAGGACTAGCAAAAGAACGACCTAAAGGCTACGAGAATCCTTATAATCACTCTATCGGATGATCTAAAGGAGATAGTCACACGGGGAGGCTAGACTATTAATTTAACGAGTTAATAGATATACCTCTTTATACAACGTATAGCATTATAGCTGCCTAAGTCTTCTATCGTAGAGACGATGCTTAAGTTTTTTAGACTTAAAGCCTATAACCTTACTACTTTAGATACATACTCTCGACGACTAGAGTAGTGCTAGCGTTAACTAAGGGCCGTCTATAAGATACTAGTCGAGAATATATACGTTTATACGGCTATCTATAGCCTTCGGACGGGTTACCCTTATTAGTTTTACGCCTAGCAATACGACTATAAGAAGGATAATTTTCCTACTAAAGCCGCTATCGATAAGTTCTTACAATATTAATGCTAGGTAAAGAAGGGATCTTAAAAGGTCCCCGGCTCTTAGGCGTTAGCTATTTAAGATAAGTCGTCTATATCCTTAACCCTATCTATAATAGATAATAGCCGTAGAGGAAGACGAGGCAGAGGCCGCGGTAAAGGCCGTAGAGGCAGAGGTAGCTCCGATAATACTAGATCCCGAACTAATAAGAACTTATCCAAGTAAGTGAAACTTAAATATAGTTGTATCGTCGCTGCTAGTAGAGGTTATAAGCTAAGCAACTGCTAGACTCTCTACCCCGATAAAGCCCCGGAATAAAAACGGGAAGAATAGCGTTAATAAGGCATTAATCCTTTTAATAAGGGCAATATAGACATCGTAGCGGTAGCCAAACGCGATGTAACCCTATTCGCTATAAGCTTTACGTCGTTTAAGGACGCTGTCTTAGCTATAGGTTATAAGGCCTTGCGGGATATAGTCGTATACGATACTAGAGCCTTAGACACCTGCTTTAACGACTTAAAGTAGTTTACGACCTTTACTCCTACTCCGGCCTATTGTCTAATATAAGCATTAAACGGTAGTAACCTTCGAGTCCTAAGCGTAGGTATAACACGCATAACGATTAGAGACTTAATTCTTAACCTAACTAACGTTCGCTTTTGCCCTAATGCACCCGCGAATTTAATAAGCTCTAGAGTCCTTTAGGATAAAGGTATCGTACTAGACGGATTTAATAGCCGACTAGCTATTTAAGCCATAGGGGAGGCAGTCTATAAGATTACTAAGGAACTTAGCGTTAGTACTATTCGTAATGCTTAGGCTATAGGTAACCCTACGATTCGAGATAAACACCTTAACCTCGCCTTTACGGCGTTGCCGAAGACCTTAATAAAGGTTAATAAGAAGGTCAACTATAGGCTTATACACCGTAGACTTAGACATATAGGTAAGGCTAGAGTCCTTAATGCGTGCCGAAAGTTAGGCATTAACGTTAATATAGATAGCCTTAACGACTTCTTTTATAAGGCCTATTATTTTGCAAAGGCCGACCTTATAGTCAGCCGGACGTCTTTAGTTAAGCTATTACAGTTCCTAGCATACGTCTTCTAGGACTTTATTTAGCACTTACCTACCGGTTTCGGCGGTAAGCAGTACTCGCTGCACGGGATCGATATATATATAAGGTTCTATTAGGTTCTCTTCGCGGTAAACCGAGGAGAGGCGTACGACTTGCTTTATAGTTAGATAAGGCAGGTATAAGCCTGCTCTATAAATAAGTCGGTTTAGTCTATGTGTTTTAATAACGCGTTAGAGTTCTAGTCGGACGTAATGTTTAAATAGGCTAATAAGGACGGATTTATCCTTCGCTTTAGTGCCCCCTATACTCCGGAGCAGAATAGACTTACTAAACGTGCGGGCCGTACTTTAATAGACCTTACACGCTGCATTTACGCCGATACGAATCTTCCGGCCTTTTTATAGCCGTACTTTATAGAGATAAGCGCCTACGTTAATAATATGCTTCCGACGAACGCCTATAAGGACGGTAGAGCCCTAATTAAGGTTTTATTCGACGAGATCCGCACGCTATACTTATATAGCATTAAGCATATAAGGGCTTAAGGCTATACTACGTTCGTTACTATCCCGTACTAGCAGAGGGTTAAAAGTGTAAAAATAGCCCTACGAGCTTAGAAAGGTCGCCTAGTTAGCATAAAGGGACTTAACGGGCATATATATAAGGTCTAGCTTCCCGAGAAGAAGATCGTTATACGCGCCTAAGATATCCGCTTTTAGGAAGGCAAGGTGCACTAGCGCCCTGCTGTTAACGACGTTGAATTTAAGGCTACCTTATAGGAGGATAACGATAAAGTCACCTACCTATTCGACATAGGGAAGATTAAAGCCGTAGATAGAAAACGCAATGCGAGGCACGACGACGAAGCCGCTTCGCCGCGTAAAGAAGAACTCGACCTATCCACCCTATAGGGGGTGCTTAAGGACCCGAGTTATATCCTAACACCCGATCCGACGCCTACTATAGAGCAATAGCAGCGTTAGATTTATTTTAATAAAGATACTATAGAATATAAGGAGACCGACTCGAATCCGGCTTCTAAGGATAAGGCATCGCCTTTCTATCCTCGCCGTACGTCTCGTCCCTATTAGGCCTACGACTATAACGAGCGGTTAGGACGAGGCCGTAGTCGTAGTGGCCGTGCTTACGGCAGCCGTAGAGGCAGCCGTAGTAGCAGCCGAGGCATAGCTAGGGAGTTATCCGGTTTACAACTTATAGTATTTCGCGAAAATAATACCTATTGTAATACTAATCCTCCTTAGATTCTTAGTGTAAGAGCGGCTCTAGCTTTTATATAGCCTAATACGACTCTAAAGAACTAGAAGCAGGCTATAGACTACCCTAACTATAAGAGTCGCTAGTTGCCTACTATAAGGAAGGAATACCGTAAGCTTAACAATAAAGGGACTTAGATTCTTATTTCCCGCCTACGAGGCTATTAAGTCCTTCCGGGCCGTTAGGTCTTTCTTAAGAAGCATATTACGGGAGCCGATAGCATCGCAAAGGCCCGTTAGTGTGTTCGCGGAGACCGGGACTCTATAAATAGGCCTATTAAAGACGTCTACGCCGCTATAGCACACTAGGCTTCTATTCGTGTGTTTGCTACTCTCGTAGCTTCGGATGACCTCGAATATAAGAGGTTCGACGTAGTTAACGCCTTCCCACACGCTAAAGTAAGGGAGGAAATTTATATTAAGTAGCTCTACGGTCTAACTAACGGCACTAGCCGCGTCTATAAGCTATAGCGAGCTCTATATAGGCACGAGGCCGCCCCTCATTAGTGGTTTAACAAAGTTGTTATTAACCTTATTGCTTTAGGCTTCGTTTAGCTAGAGATAGAATTATGCCTATTTCGTTACAATAATAGCACGCTTCTAATCCTCTACGTCGACGATATATTAATCGCAGTAGCTATACGAGACCTTATTACGGATAAGGCTCGCTAGTTAAGCGGCCTATATAAGATAAAGAGTCTTAGGGAGCCGACTAAGTTCCTAAGACTAGAAATAGATCGGGATCGCGTTAACTAAACGATTCGCCTATATTAGATAAGATTCGCGATAAAGATCCTTAAGGAGTTCGGCAGTAATATCGCGAATACGGCAATAACGCCGTAGCCGCTAAAGACCGTTATCCTAGCGGACTAGAAATAATAACAATTAGTAATGCCCTCTAAATAGCAGCTCCGAAGGACTGGCAGCTTAAATTAGCTAGCAATAGGGACTAGAATAGACTTATCTTATACGG
Source organism: Ophiocordyceps sinensis (assembly GCA_012934285.1). Classification (NCBI taxonomy): domain Eukaryota; kingdom Fungi; phylum Ascomycota; class Sordariomycetes; order Hypocreales; family Ophiocordycipitaceae; genus Ophiocordyceps; species Ophiocordyceps sinensis. Next base: position 7,966,101 of record JAAVMX010000004.1, on the reverse strand, counting down.
TAAATAAGTTATTAGAGGCAAATTACAACCCGACTATAACGTATATAGCTATCCTAAAGCACTTATTGCGTTATCTCAAGGGATCTTTAACCCTAGGCATTGTCCTTAGCGGTCGTTATTCGACTAACGATCTAAAGCTATACGTCTATGCCGATGCCTCTTTTACTAACGATCTTTAAACCCGCTATTCAACAGCCGGGTATATAGTCTTTTTAGCTAATAGACCGATCTTTTAGCGGTCGAAGCGATAAACGTTAGTAACAACCTCGTCTACTAAAGCAGAATTTATTAACCTTACGCCGGCTAGTATAGCAGCTATATAGCAAGCGAAGCTACTATACGATATAGGCTACCCGCAACCTACGCCGATGATTATATATACCGATAGTTAGAATACGAGACTAGCTGTTCTTAATAAGGCGAATGCAAGCCGTACGAGGTATATTAATCGCTATTTTAAATAGATTATCTAACGCACGGCAATAGGCTATTTTTAGCTTTATTAGGTCTAGACCGAGGAAACAATCGCTAACGGCTTAACGAAGCCGCTCTTGCGTATAAACTACGAGAAGTTCAGGCATTAGCTTAGACTTTAACCCGAGGTTTAACGACGAAGACTTCTTCCCGATTAGGAAAAGGATTTAGAGAAGGATTATAGGCCTAAGTAGGCAATTGGAAAGGCAAAAAGCCCTACGAATAGAGGAAGGATGACTTACGGAAGAAAGGAGCTATAGAAAAGCATTTTTAAGAGCGCGTTGCAATTACACGTTTGCCGTAGTATTAAGAGCCTTATATAGGCTATTCGGCTAAAGGGAGGTGTTATAGTTCGCCCCACTTTTAGTTAGTCAGCCTCTTGTGCTAGGGTGTCTTCTACACCCTTGCACAGCAGCCTATAGGGCTTCTTCCTAGCTAGATTATTATTATCGCACGATCTCACGCAGCACGCCTTGCATGCCCTAACGTGAGCCTTAAGACCTATGTCCCGCCACTAAAATCTAGTGCCGGTACATGGCAATTAAGAGAGCCGCGTAAATCGTGCGAAGGAGCCACGCAAATCGTGCGAAGGAGCCGCGCAAATCGTGCGAAGAACAACAATACGCAGTAGAGGGCGCGCAGCCGGGAGCTAGGCATAAAGCATACATTAAGGAGCCGTATATATAGTAGAAGGCACGTAGCAAAAGGCAGGCAATAAGGCACGCAGTAAGGCACGTAGTAAGGCATATAGTAAGACACGCAGTAGGGCATAACGTATATATTAAGGAGCCGTATATATAGTAGAGGGCACGTAGTAAAGGGCACGCAGTAGGGCACGTAGTAGGGCACGCAGTAAGGCATATAGCAAAGCACGTAGTAAGGCACGCAGTAGAGCACGCAATAGAGGGCGCGCAGCCGGGAGCCGGGCACGAAGCATACATTAAGGAGCCGTATATATAGTAGAAGGCACGTAGCAAAAGGCACGCAGTAGGGCACGCAGTAAGGCACGTAGTAGAAGGCACGTAGTAGGGCACGCAGTAAGGCACGTAGTAGAGCACGCAGTAAGTCACGCAGTAGAGCACGCAGTAGAGCACGCAGCCGGGAGCCGGGCATAAAGCATATATCAAAGAGCCGCACATACAGCAGAAGGCAGGCAGTAGAGGGCACGCAGTAGGGCACGCAGTAGGGCATAAAGCATACATTAAGGAGCCGCACGCAGTAGAAGGCACGTAGTAGAAGGCACGCAGCAGAAGGCACGCAGTAGAAGGCACGCAGTAGAAGGCACGCAGTAGAAGGCACGCAGCAGAGCACGCAGCCGGGAGCCGGGCACAAAGCATATATCAAAGAGCCGCACATACAGCAGAGGGCACGCAGCAGAGGGCACGCAGCAGGGCACGCAGTAGGGCACGAAGCATACATTTAATAAGGGCTTAATCCACGAGGCGGACGCACGAAGAGACATGGTCCATATATTTTTTGCGGGCCGGGTCCTCTTGTACCGTCGCATACCCTTGTTGGCGAATTCCCTTACCGCTTTCGCGCCCCGCGTGTTTCTTGCATTCGTCATTTAGCGGCGGTAGCAGCAGCAGCGGCGGCAGTAGTAGCAGCGGCGGCAGTAGTAGCAGCGGCGGCAGCAGCAGCAGCGGCGGCAGCAGCGCGAAGACGTGTACGGGCGACTATAGCTGAGTTAGGGCTAAAACGATTTTTGGCAATTTTTAGTCTACGTATACACCTCGGGTTTAATAACACGAGGCGGGGGAACGAAATTAGTAATCGATATTACGTAATAGGGATAAACGCTAGCCCCCTCCCCCCTTAAAGCTTAAAAATAAATACGTTAAATTAAAAAGATTTCTTTTAAAGTATTACTTATACCTTATAGTAATAAAGAAAGGATTATATAATTAATTAAATAATAAACATTAAGAAATAGGGTTTAGATTCTTTTTTAAAGTTTCTATTAGTTAATAAATATAAATAAAGGTCTAAAAGCTAGTAAGTATTAGTCTAAAGCTATTAATTAAAAGGCGAGAAATAGCCCTTTTATATAAGCTATAGTCTATAAGCGATTATAGCTAAGTTAAAGCTAAAGCTAAGCGTAAATAAAGCTATATAAGCTCTTAATTAAGCGATATTAAGTATTAGTAGGTCTCTAGGTCGACCTTATAGGGTAAACAGTATAGTTATATTAGGTTAATTGCTAGCTAGGTAAGGGGAAGCTATCGTAGTAATATAGCCTTCCCGGATAATACGTAATCCCTACGATTACGTATGTATGCGATAATAACGTCGCATGTAGCTATATAGCTAGCTATTTATACACTCGTAGTTTTTCCTTTATAGAAATAAATCGTACCTTATAGAACAAAAAGAAAGAGCCTAGTTAAGCAGGCTATTGCAGCTACGCAAGCGCGATCGCGCAGGCGTAGGTATAGTTACGCAATATTAAATTAAGGTTAAAGCTATATTATAATAGCTATATAACCGTTAAATACGCAGCTAGTTTACAACGTAATAACGCAATGCGAAAAAATACCCTTCGTAACGCAGTAGTTAGGCTAGTAACCTTATTAATAATTAGGCGGTCTAGACTACCGCTTCGTGCTAGTAACCGTGCTTTAGGGTAGCCTTACTAACTATCTTACCGAACGTTATAGTAGGAAATCGGGGGACTATAGGCAACTAGGGAAAAATAAACTATAGGCTTATAGGCAATTAGGGCAAAATAAGGTAAGAAGTAATATATACTATAATAGATAGTAAAAGAATGTAAATATATACGTAACTATACTAAACAAATTATTCGTCGAGGGCTATTCGTCTAGGGCTATTTATCTAGGGCTTGTTTATCGGGGGCGGTTGTAAGGATTAGACTCGTTAGACCTAATGTCTAAGGACCCCTTATAGGACGATTCTTAGTTAGGCATATTAATAATATCACTCTACCGAAAGATTATTCTTTTTGTTAAACTTACTGTTAGTGTTTAATATTTATAGCGAATTGTTAGAATATGTTTAACCGAATAATAGCATACGATAAGATAACCTTCCCGATTGGTTTAAATATAAACATCCGGAGGTTTAGGGTTTAAACCGTGCCGACGAATTCTTTTATTATAGTTAATTAAGCAATAGAATAGGTAAAGGAATAAGTACGCGAATAAGCGCGTAATTAAACAATAAAGTAAGCTAATAAAGTAAGCGCGCAATTAAATAAAGAAAGAGCGCGTAATTAAATAAGGAAAAAGAGCGTTAAAGATTAAGGCCGCACGACGAAAGCTTCTATCCTTACGGTTAGCGCGTTAGTCTTAACGAAGCGTTTAAGAGACTTATTCTAGGAGGACTTTGTTAATGCATTAGCTAGGTTATTATTCTTATTAATCTATCGTACTTCTATAATTTCCCTTCGCTCGTATAACTAACGAAGCGATATAATATCGATTATTAGTCGCTTTTCTTTCGTTATAGTAAGCTTTATAAGACATTCGTAGAGCGAATATAAGTCTATACAAAGGATTAGAGGCACTAAAGGCAGCCGTAGGCGTTCTATAATTATCTTAATCGTTATAGCGAGGCAAATGCCGATATTAACGCCTCTAACTATGCCGTAGACCTCTAAGGCTAGAACGCTACGTATAACCCTTTTGCACTTAGTAGAGCTCTAGTATACGATATTGCCTTTAATCTCGAAGTAGCTATTAGACCGGGTCTCTATAATAAGTGCAATAATAAAGCCTAGTTGTAAAGAGAGGTCTAAGTTATTTATAAAAGAGCCATCCGTAAATACTAGCAGCCTCGCATTCTTAAGATTAACTAGTTCGTACGTTAGGCCGCGTTTCTTATAGTCTATTTACTATTACAGGCGTTTATTAATCGTTATATAGTCTTTTTCGTTAGGGTTTTACACTTATACTACTATAGAAAGGTTAAAAGAAGCTTCCGGTTGGTAGATTAACGCGACGTATGCTCTTTAGGCTCGCTATTCTATATACCTCTACGTATAGTTATAATCCCGAGCGATAATAGTCTTAAGCTTTTCTAATTAACCCTTTTGCTAAAGAAGAAGATCCTAATCTTAGAGTGTTAGCCTAGCCCTATTAAAATTAAGCACTAAGCCGGCAGATATCTTAGTATTCGGCTTCGCTTTAAACTTAGCCTTTTAAAGCTGCTCTTCTTTAGTATTTAACAGGGTGCGTGTGCCTAATATTAACGTATTATCCGTCTATAGGCTAACTATCCTAAATCTATTAAAGGTCTTATTCGCGATTAATAAGCATAAGTCGTACGTTAAGGTTAATATATTAAGTCGGATAACGTAATACTTATAATACGTTTAGAACTAATATAGTCCTAACTCCGCGATCCCGTAAATAGGTCGAATTACATAAATAATAGTCCCTTCTAGGTATCGTCCTTATATCTCGGCGGGCAGCTTAGTTAAGATAGTCTTAAATAGCTTAGTTTCGGCTTATAGGTAGGCCTAATATAAGAGAACGAGCTTAGGGGGGGGTATATAATTATTGTTAATCCACGAAGGGACATAGCTATAGACTAGATCTAAATGTCTATATATATACGATGTAGAGGTTACGTAGGATAATATATAATATAACCTAACACCGTAATAGTATATCCCCTTTAAATCGGCGTTCGACTCGAACGCCTAAAAGGGTTAATAGGCTAATAAAAACGAAGGAAATCTATATTAATCGGCCCTAAAAGCGGGCCTAATATAGAACGAGAGAGAAATAGAAAGAAATAAGGGGCAAAACTAAGAAACTAATGCGTGCCGTCGTAACGTAAATTATATTAATAAATTATACTTATTATCACTTAGGCGAAGGGGAAGATATAAGGAAGGCCGTGTAAAAAGCCGGTTTAAGCTTAGTTAGGTTAAAGGCGTAAAAAGCCTTAAGGTCGTTTTAGCAGCCGTTAAGGCAGGAGGAGTCCTCTTACGTAAAAGGGCTATAACGCTATTAAACGCGATACTTAATCTTCCCGAAGGCGTACTAACGTTACGTAAGGATAGAAGAAAACTCCTACTTAAGGTACGCGTTATCGCCGTCGTCGTCGCTAAGGGAAAGGAGAACGCCGTTATCGACGGGCCGGACGTTAAGCTCCGACTAGCCGGGCAAAGGGGGCTCTTAGGTCTTAGTAAGGAGGGAGTAATAAAAAACGGGGTAAAGGCGGCTGCCCTTAAGGAGGCGAAGAAGACACGCCGTCTTATATACCTTAAGGACCTTATATAGGCCCTCCCGCTTATAGTCGAGCTTCTTTATAGGGCGGAGGGTCTAGATCTAGCGGGTGCTAAGGAATACTATATCGCCGGGATAATACGCTAAGGCGGGGGTCCGCCGGGCGTCCGTATAGTAAGCCTAAGTAGCCTAGGCATCCTCGATCGCATCGCGAAGGAAGTTAGAGATACGCTAAAGACGGGAAGCGAGCGCGTTACCGCGGAGGTATTCCTTCCGCTACTAGGGGGTTATTCTAAGCGGGGGGGGACTAAAGGGCTTAGTGCTAAGCTTTAGGTAGAAGCTATAGTTAGCGAAGAAAGGGGAAAGGCCGGTAGATTTAAAGACTTAATTATTAGTAGTAAACTTAGCGAGGGGAAGGAGGTCGACCTAATCGTCTTAAAGGTAGGTAGTATAATAACGAAGGTAAACCTCTATCTAAGCGTTCGCGATCTTAGTCTAACCGTCGGTCTAAGGGTAGTAGGCGGAGCTAGGGTAAAGGCGGTAACTAAGGCGGCGATTAAGCTACTACTAGAAAGCCGAAATAAACTAAGTGCTACGGTCGCTAATAATAAAGGCCGGGGTGCCGTAAAGGGACTAAACGCGGGAAACGAACGCGTTAATAACGTCTTTAACGGTTATCGAGGGTATCGGAACGTAGTAGCGTATCTTTATAAAGCGGTTAACGATAATAAAGATATTAGAAAACTTAACGCTATTATAGGTAGATAGGGAGGTCGGTAATAAAATCGCCGGATATATCGGTCTACGGGGCGAAGGGAATACTTAAGGGCTAGAGTAGGCTTTAAGGGGAGGAACGAGGGGATTTAGCGCATAAGCACGTATAATAGTTCCGCACGAAGCTAGAAATAGACTTATATATGCCGGGCTAGATATAAGACCGGCGGTAGAGGCTAGCGGTCTTCGTACGTCTAGGGTAGCCGGCAAAGGGGGAGATATAAGCGCGGATAAGGATCTAAAGAATTAGGGCGTCGTTAAGGGGAACGAAGAGCCGGCCTTAGAAATAGAACTAGCCTTAGACCTTAGAGAGAGCGGTCTTAGGGATCGAGCGGAGGGGGGCTCGAAGGGGGTAAGGCTAGCGGGGCTAAGGGGATTAGAGAGCTACGCGAATAGCGGAGATAAGCGGGGAGGTAGAATAAGCCCGGTCGATAAGGTTATCGATCGGCTTAGAGTCGTCGAAGGCGTAAAGGTCGAGGCAGTCGGAATTATATTTATAAATTATATTTATAAACGAATCGGACTCCTTAACGGTATTAAAGGCGGTAGTAGTATTAGGGTAAAGGGAGGCATTAACCTTAGACTTAGGGAGGATAACCTAATATCGATAGTTAATCCTCTCGTCGGCTCGGTCGGTAAGGGAGAGAGGGCGGGAGCCGGGCAGGCGGCTAAAGGCGTTAGGGAGAATAGCTTAAGAGCCGGGCTAAAAGACGATCTTAAAATTAAAACGACTAAGGAATTTAGCCTAGCGGGCCTATCGTTAGTTAAGGAGCTTTATAGTTATAAAATACTTAAGATTCTTATAGTCCGAGGCTATCTTAAACTTAGGCAGGCCCTTAAGCTTAAGGCGCTATTCCTCGAGAGATTTTACAATCGCGAAGAGTTCTTTATTATAGATTTCGTAATTACACTCTTAAATAAAGTGCTTTAACGAGAAGAAGGCAACCGGATAGTAACGACTATCGTCGAGGAGCTATATTAGTATACCCTTAGCGGCTTAGTTAGAAGCATCTATCTAAACCATAGTCTTACGATAGGGGTCGAAGTATATAAGGACTAAGGCGGTAGTAAAGGCGTGCTTAAAGGCTTTAAAGGCGTAGGCGTAGGCGGGAGACTAAATCTAAAGGGCAGAGTTCTTAGTAAAGGCGTTTAGAGGGTTCGTAAGCCTAGAAAAGCCGCGAATAAAACGCCGATAAAAATTAGCGAAACTTAAGAAGCGCCGGAGGTCTGTAATAAAGGAAGGGGCAGGCTAGTCTAAGACCGTACGAGCCTTATTAAGGTCTATACGAATGCCTTTATCCGAGATAATTAGGCCGAGGTACTTAGTCTTAGTAACGCAGAAGTTATACTTATCTACGTTAAGCTAGAGGCCGGCGGCATTAAGGCGCTTAAGAACCGTATTAACGTAGGCCTAGTGCTCCTCCCGCGTCTCTAAGAAGATTAAGACGTTATTTAGATAGGTAGAGTAAAACTCGTTAAGGATACTATAAAAGGCTATATTAATAAAACTCTAGAAGTAAGATAAAGAGGCGGTAAGGCTAAAGGGAGTAATATAATACTTAAAAAGCCTATACTATATAGTAAACGCGGTCTTCTACTTATATCCTTCGGAAATACGAAGGCGATTAAACGCCGTAATAACGTTAATCTTAGTAAAAAACTTCGCCTTCCGGATATAGGCGAGAGTATCGTAGATAAAAGGTAAGGGAAAACGGTTCTTAATTATAGCCTTATTTAAGCCGCGATAGTTAACGCAAAAATAAACGCCCCCGCCCGGCTTATAGGTAAGTATAACGTAGGCAATAGCGGGGGAGGTATAGCGGCGGATAAAGCCCTTCCTAAGCTGCTCGTTAACGTACGCGCGGACGATCTAATTCTCGGCTTCGCTAAAAGTACGGGGGCGGGCATAAGGAGGCTATATTCCCTCCTTAAGGTTAATTTAAGTATTAACGGTATAGTAAAGGGCGAGCTTATCGGCCTCGCTCTTAAGCTATATATAGATTATATAGTAGAGCTCCTTAAGGACCTTAGCCTAAAGCTCGTCGTATATATAAAGGACTTTCTCTTACTTCTTAAAGAACTTAGCGATATCGTTAGGGGAGATCTTATTAAGGTAGATCTTATCGAGGTAGTCGTCGACGAAGTCGTAAAGGCGGGGGTTAAAGCAGGCTTTCGCGTCCTTAGCGTTTATATATCTAGTTAAGACGGCCTAATAGAAGTCCTTAAAGATATCTTAATCGATAGGTAGCGGGGGCTTAGTAGGTAAAGGCTTAGCGGTAAGGGCCTTAATTAAGTTCTAAGAGGTCTAGACTTTAAGCTGCCGGTAGAATATTACTATCGCGTCGACGTTAAGCATCCGGACGTTAAACGCTAAGCCGTCGGGGGGCAAGAAGCAGAAAGGCTAGGGTCTAATAACCTTACGACTCGGCCGTAATATAGGACGGCGGTAGCCGGCGGTCTTATAGATAGGATAAAGGCGGGGAGGTCGAATATAGCGGCGAGGGTAGAGGGTAGCCGGGGAGTCGGAGTCGTAGCCGGAGTCGGAGTCGGCGTCGTTAACCTAGCGGGAGGAGTTTAGATAGGCGGGTTTACCTACGTTAAGGGCATCCTCGAAAAACGCCGAAAAAGAAAGGCTAAGAGATAGGGGAATAAACTTAAGAACGTCGCTAAAGCGGACGGACCGGATAAAGGCCGGAGGACGGGCTAAGGCCGTACGGGCGGGAATAAGGATCGTAGCGGTAGGAATAAGGATTATAGCGGTAGGGGGTTCGCCCTCGTTATCTAAGTCTCCGATAGAGGGGGCGGTAGGGGGTTCGCCCTCGTCGTTAGAGTCTTCGACGGAGGGAGCGGGGGGAAAACGAATTATATTTATTAATTATATTCCCTCCGAAATAAGGGCGGGGGGAGCTAGGACGGGGCGGGCAAGGCGGGCAAAGGTAGCCGAGAGGCCTAGGATAAGGCAAGGCTAGTAGTCCGAAAGGCAGGAGGCTAGATAAAAAGGGGACTAAAAGAAAAGGGAGTTACCGCACTAGCTAATAATAGGGTTATGCCGGCGTAGCTAAGGGAGGCTAAGAATAACCTCGTAGCTAAGCTTCGTAAGAAAGAAGCAGATAGACTTAGTATAAGCGCTAATCCGGGAGACTAAAAAAGCGCAATAAGTAATAGAGCCGCACTTATAGTCGCTACTATCGGCGAGAGAAAGCCGGCGTAAGAACTAGAGCTAGCGGATAGGAAGGGTAAGGCGGTGCGCTGTTTAAGCGTATATAAAGGCGTATCTAAAGCAGCCGGAGTTAACTAAAGCACTTATAACGATATTAGCGGATATAAAGGATAAAGGCATAAGTAGAGCACGCGGTTATATTCCCGCGGGGAGGCAAAGATCCTCCCCGGTGTCGAACGAAGCTATAAACTCAGACACTAAGAGTTTTATCGCGCGATAAGGCGAAAGAGCTACGTATTTCCTAAGGACGGGGAAGAGGCGGGGAGGTCGTCTACCTCGCCCTCGTTAAAGCCTTACTTAATAGCGCGAACTTAGTAGCGGGGGGGAGGGGGTTCGAGCAGGCGTAGGGCAGACGTACTGCTACTACGGCTACGGCCGTGGCTAGAGCTAGAACCGGCGCTGGGACTAGCGCTAGGGTTAGCGCCGGGATTAGCACCGATACCTTTATTAAGGTAAGTCCGGGCGGTATAGGTAGCGGTAGCCGGCTAAGCGTAGTAGAGGTAAAGACGGTTCTTAAACCGCCGTTGCTTCTTAGCGTTAGTAAGCCGGGCCTAGAATGCATCGAGCTATATCGGGTTACCGGCAGGAGGCGCACGCGGGGCGGGCGAGGTAGGGCTAGTGCGAGCGGGGTTATAAGGCGGCTAGAGCTAAGAACGGGCCTTAATACGCTGCTAGTTGTCCTAAAGCGTGGAATATATCTTAGCCTAGGCCGTAAAGTTATTATAGGCCGGGCATTCGACCTATAGAGCGGCGGCGTTAGTAAGTTTAATAAAGACCTTTAAATAAAGGTAGGCAACGTAAGCGGTGCCGTTAAACGATAAGTCGGCTTAAAGCTAGGTAAACTTCGAATAGAAGTCCGGCTAAGAGATATTCTTTATCGATAAGGCGTTAAAGTCAGCCTCTGACTAAGCGCGGGTAAAATTAGTACTAAAGACTAAGCTAAGGTCGTCGGTAAGGGCTTTAATAGTAGTATATTGCTAATTAACGAAGGAATTATTATTAAGGACGTCCTAAGGAACGCTAGCGATAATAAAGGCGGCCCGGCTAGTAAGCCGGCTAGCTATATAGAGAATACGGTCCTACTCCGTAAGGTATAAAGCGGCGTCCTAACGGAGCTTAATAGTAAGGCCGTCGCGCTAGGTCCGGAAAGCCTCCTAACGTTGCTTTTAGGTAGTAGAGTCGCCGGCGAACCTTTCGGGGTCGGCGATATAGGAACGGGTAAAGGTAAAGGCGGGGGCGGGGGCAAGGGCCTAGTCCTAAGCCGCGTCGCGTTTAGTTAAGACAAGGAGAGAGGACGTAGCGCGGTTAAGCTAACGCTAAAGATCGGTAGCGTGCTCTTAGGCAACGGCTGCGTACTCTTAAGCGACGAGTACTCCTATATCTAACTTAACGTAAGCATTATTAAGGTAAGTAAGGGCCTCGGTCTAAAGGGCGCGGAAGTCGGGAGTAGCGTTAGCCTAAATATAGGCGAACGTGCCGAATATAGGCCGTTAGGCTTAAAGAAGGGCGGCGAGGCGGGGGTAGTAAGAAACGTACTCGGTCTAAGGCTTTAAGTCGGTAGGAGCCGGCGGGGTAACGGCTGGGGTAGCGGACGGAGGATCGGCCTCTATATAGTCGGTTATCGTAGATTATAAAGCAAAGGGTAAGGAGGAAAATCTATATAATTCGCGTTAAGATAGCGTATTTATACCGGGAGAATTCTAATAATCGAGGAAAACTTAGTCGAAGGGGTCCGGCGAGGAGGCGGACTTACGTCGCGAAGAGAGGAGATTAGAAAAGAAATAGGTAAGATAGCGAGATTATTAATTAAAGGCAATAGGATGAAATAGTAGATTAAACTATAAGAGAACGGGCTTAAGGGGGGGTATATAATTGTTATTAATCTACGAAGGGACATAGCTATAGACTAGATCTAAATGTCTATATATATACGATATAGAGGTTACGTAGGATAATATGTAATATAACCTAACACTGTAATACCTAAGTAATATCTCGTAACGAAAGAGTTATGCTATAATAACGAAAGAGTCTAAGAGTAAGGACTAAGATTAGCCGCTAGCCGCTAGCTAACGCGTTAAATCGTCGGTAATTACGTTAATAGGGTCGTCTTTTCTTCGTTATTATATCCTTAAATAACGAATCGGGACTTCTCGTAGGGTTTCTTATCTTTCCCTTTTACTTTACGTACTATCCTCGACTTAAAGATACGGTAACCTCCGTAGATAGCTTTATCGTAGCGTTTAAAGCTAAAAACACCGCGGGCAATAAGGTTATCGATCGCTTGCCTATCTAATTCTTTAAACAGGGCTCCTAGGGTTATAATAACTCCCTTTTCCCGCAAATTAAGTGCTAATTCGTAGGCATCTTCTTCCTTCTTAATATAAAGGCTTAAGGAGGGTATAATAGAACGGTTAGAAGACAGAAGACAGTCTAACCGGACTAAGTCTCTAATAGTTTAAGACTAATAGAGGGCGTTATTTATCCTTAAAAGCTATAGGGGCGGAATAGTAAGTAGAAGAGCACTCGGGGTTACTTATACTAGACCGGCTGGCTAAGTCTAAGCAAGTAGGGGTAGTCGAGGCTAGAGCACTAAGGGCACTACTAAAAGAGGTGTAGGTCACTTAGTAGGCAGTTAAACTAAAACTATAATAAAAGCTAAAGAAGAAAAGAAGGAAGGAGAGCCTAAGGAAGGGCGGACTAAAGTTCCTTTATATAGCTCTTCCCGTCCGTCTAGACGGTCCCGGTACGTTCCTTTCCTTCTAGCACCTTCTGCCATGTATCCCTTACACTGCCCCGAACTAATGCGGGTCCTTAGGGCTGCGCAAGGGCTATATAGGTCGGCTGACCTCGAAAAGGCTGCCTCCCGCATCGTTCTAAAGCCCTTATAGACTAAACTAGGTCATATAGGTCTATTTATGCACTACGTGCATAACGTTATATAGGTAGGTCACACGACATAAGTCGTGTGACCTCCTTATGCGGAGGATCGGACGAATAATCGGTCCCGAAAGCCGGGAGGGCTATATTAGGCCTATACCTCCCGGTGGTCTAGGTGTCGGTCTATTATACGGGGCATCGAGCCAATCATCGGGTCTTATTAGGCAGGGGTGCCTAATAAGATCGTCGGCGTAACCGTAGCTGCGTGGTACGTCCCGTACCTAAGGAAGCTAAGTCCTAAAGGACTTAGGTTTAAAAAAGGGGTGTGTCTTAGGCTGAAAAGGGGTATGACCGGATAATAGGTAAGTCCGGGGCGAACATCTTTATGCTTAGTCATAAAGTACTAAGTACTAAAGTACTAAGTACCCCGGTACCCTCGTACTAAGTATTTCCGTACTTAAGTCCCTTAGTACTTAAGTCGTCCCGTACTTTAGAAAAAAGAAAGTAAACTAGGAACCTAGATTAGTAGTTCTATAATACATTACCCTTCCTAAGGGGGGTTAAACCTTTAAACCCTTAAACTCCTCTTCCCTTAAACCTAAGGGTTAGATTTATTATAGGCTTTAATCTTCTTAAGAGCGTTCTTAAGATGCTTAATAGGTTCCTACGTATTATTAGAAGAAGGATAATTCTTCTACTTTATAAGATAGAAATGCTAGCCGTTTTCTATCTTCTTAGATAAAATCTCTTCGACTTCGTATTCGTCTTCTTCGACTAGTATATCGATATCTTTCGCTAGGCGGCTATTCTTAAGTGCTAATTCGAGTAGCGAAACGTAAAAAACAGGATGTATAAGCATAGCCGTTGGTAGGTCTAGCTTATAGGTTAAGTCGGAGAATTTTTCCTATATAAGAAAAGGTCCTATCTTCTTATAGTCTAACGAATTGTTAGGCCTATTAGAAGTAATATTCTTCTTAATAAGGTAGACTTTATCGCCCTTATTAAAAGTAGGTTCCTTTTCGGTCTTCTTATTATAATAATAAGTTATTCGCTCCTTTATAAAGTCGAGCTCGTCTTTAATACCGGAATGTAAGCTTTTTAGCTGCTCGGAGCTTAAGATAGCTTTTTCGGCTATAACTTCCGGTAGGGAAGACCTATAGGCTTCGGGCGTAAATCCGTAATTCGCAAAGGCTAGCGTTTGCTATATAGGTTCCGATACCGAAGTATTATAAGCTAATTAGGCTATTAGTAGCCTAACTAGCTAGTCGTCTTACTAGTAGTTAATATAGCTTAGAAGGTATTGCTTTAAGGTCTAGTTTAGCCGTTCCGTAATTCCGTCGGTAATAGGGTAATAAGCAGTGGATAATTTATGCTTAGTTCCTAAAGGTCGCATAAGGCTCTGCCAAAAGTATGATATAAACCTTCGGTCCTTATCCGTAATTAGGGTTTTTAGTAGACCTCTAGCGGCTAGAATATATCTTATAAAGACGTAAGATAATTCCTTAGCCGATATAGCTTCTTTAATCGGAATAAAATAACCGTATTTCGTAAGGCGGTCTACTATAACTAATATAGAGTCGTATTCTATATTCGTTATAGGTTCGTATTAACGTTATACGACGTTAGGAGCCACACGGGGCATTGACCCGGGCCTAGACCATAGGGATGCAACAGGCTATTACGTCTCTAACGAGCCTGTTATATAACCCCCTTAGCTAAGGACGGTAGGTAGGTATTCCGTTGTATTATAACTGCGGTTAGTGCGGGCTAGGGGCCCTGTTTAAGAGGCTCTAGTACCTATATATACCTCCGTTAGTCCTATAGTTAGGTAGCTACATGCATCTTTGTGTCTACGAGTTTAGACCTCCTTTCTTTACTCTTCTGCTGTAATATTTATGCAGCTGATTTCCTGCATTTAAGAGTTCGATAGATTTCGGTAACTTCGTAATAAAGTCTATAGCAATAGATTCCTAAGGTAATTCGGGGGTTTCTATAGGCTGTAGATTTCCGTAAGGCTTATGCCGTGCAGCCTTAGCTTTATTGCAAGTATCGTATGCCTTAATAATCTTCTGAATTTTGCGGCGAAGATTATAAGTGTTGTAGTAATTCCGAATTCGATTATAAGTCCGGGATATCCCTTAGTAGCCGTGTATCGGGCTTTCGTAGAAATCCTTTATAATCGTTGCCTCGCTACTAAGCGTAAGGAATAACTTTCCCTTATAGTAGGCGAGGTCGTTTTCCTAGGTTATATACTTCTTAAACCTGCTGAAATCGGTATCCTTATAAGTGCTTTTAAGTAATTCTAAAACAGAATTATCTTATTCGATCTTAAATACGGCATCGAGTGATTGCTGCTTATAGTTGCCTCCCGTATTAAGATATAAAAGCCGTTCGTTATAAGGTTCGATCTTCGTATTATAGCCGGGACGTCGATTAATAGCGTCGGCACGGGAATTTTCGGTTCCCTTATTATGTAGAATTTCGTAGTTAAAATCTGCTAAGAACTCTGCCTAACGGATTTACCGTGCGTTAAGCTGCTGCGTGCTAGCGAAATAGGTGATATTCCTATAGTCTGTATAGACCTTCGTCTTATAGGAATTCCCTAGAATATAATGCCGAAACTCTTTAAAGGCGTTTATAATCGCTAAAAATTATTTATCGTAGATCGGATAATATATCTCTGCCCTACTTAGCTTTTTAGAGTAAAAAGCTATAGGATGCAATATATTATCGTCGTCCCTTTAGCTTAACTACGCACCTAATGCGAAATTAGAAGCGTCGGTTTCTAATTCGCACGGCTTTTCCGCATCGTAGCTATATAGTACCGGGGCGGAAGTTAATAGGCTTTTAAGCTTAATAAAGGCGTTATTAGCTTCGTCCGTCTAGGTATAGGGTTTCGTCCTAGCTAGCTTTATTACTGCTAGTATAGGGATTAACTCTTTGGAGAAATCTACTATAAAGCGTTAGTAGTAATTAGCGTAGCCTATAAAGCTCTGTATTTCCTTAATTATAGAAGGAATAGGCCAACCGCTAATTGCCTCTAACTTATATAGGTCCATCCGTATAGTGTTTAGGGTAATTATATAGCCTAAGAATTCGACTTCCTGCGTGTAGAATATGCATTTTTCTGGCTTAATATAAAGGCTAGCTGCTTCGAGAGCCTTAAGCACCTTTATAACGTTAAGTTTATGCGTTTCTAAATCGTCTAGATAGACGATTATATCGTCTAAATAAGCTAAGACGAATATATCGAGGTGTTCGTATAGAGCGTTATTAATACGCTTTTAAAAAGTCGCTAGGGCATTTGTAAGCCCTAGAGGGAGGATTAAAACTTCGTATAAGCCGTATCGAGTTCTAAAAGCGGTCTTATATTCGTCTCCTTCCCTAATTAGTATCTAGCTATAAGCCACTTTAAGGTCGATTTTCGTATAATATCTTTTCTTAGATAATCGATCCCTTAATTCGACAATAAAGGGTAAAAGGGTCCGGTCTTTAATAGTATCGTTGTTAAGCTAGCGGTAGTCGATGCATAGCCTAGTCATAACCTTATCTTTGCTGTTTTTTAGAGCAAATAGTACCGGGTGTAATAGGGTTGTTCTAAGTAGGCATAGAGGAGGTCCTTAAAAGAGGTGGAATAATACTACGAGAGGAGAAAGGAAGAGAAGTACGGGCGCAGCCTCTAAGGCTATAGAGCCACCTAAATATAGGTCATCTAGTCACGTGCACTAGATTATATAATAGGGGTTAAAGACCCTTATATTAGACCCTACCCCGCTAAGGCCCCTAACGTATAAGACCTAATGTCGTACCCCGACGTAGAGAGCAAACGTCGCGTGCGGCTTACGCATTAGAAAGTGCGGAAAACAACGCTCCTCGTAGCTCCCTTAACGCAACGAAGATTAGCTAGGCCGTTATTAGCTTATAAGAACGAGGGTAAGCTGCTTGCTAAGAATAACTAAAGGACTACTTTAAGTAAGGCCGGTTTTTCCTTTCCGGCTCGTGCGCTTCGCACGCTTAAGTGCTCTTAAGGACTCGCCCTATAGCGACGACTTTGTCTCTAAGCGCTACTATAGCCGCTAGTACCCGTTATTCTTCCCACACGAGGCTATACGGGCTCCGTCCGTTCTCTACGGCCCTTAGGGCATAGGCATAGCTTCCCTTATATAGCCTCCTAATATCGCCGCCGGCTGCCGGCGGAAGCATTCCTAACTATTTATCGCTTAAGCCGGAGTTATCGTCGCTTTCGCTCTCCTACGTGCGCCTTACCGCTATACGCCGGATGTTTACCCGCTTTAGGTATACCTTAGATTAATAAGTCTTACTGCCGTATCTTATATAGCGGCCCTCTTTTCGCTACTTCTATCTTTTAATTACGCTCGTAGCTAAGACGTAGATATCTATCGCATCGCCTAAAGGGCCGCCTTTACTTATAGGGGCGGAAATAGGAACTAATAAAAGAAATTTATTGCCGCTTAGCTCGCGAAGGTATTATATAAGGGCGTCGTACGCGTTTAAGAGACTAGTCTTCTCGCTTAAGCGTATACGTCAGTCTATATTTAAGCTAGCTATAAGATAGTTAGTCTTTACCGTATTAGGCTAAGTATTCGCGTCGGCTCGGAATAGCACTTCTTCGAACCGCATAAGGTAGGCCGGTATAGATTCGGTCCGCTTTTAATAAAGCGAACTAAGCTTAAGAGCCGTAGTTTTAGCTATATTAGGTTCTCCGTAAGAGAGTTAAAGCTTTACGATTATATCGGCGGGGGCGTTTATAGCAACGTAGGCAAAGGGCAGTAGCTGCCGTTAAATTTTCG
This sequence comes from Ophiocordyceps sinensis, assembly GCA_012934285.1. Classification (NCBI taxonomy): domain Eukaryota; kingdom Fungi; phylum Ascomycota; class Sordariomycetes; order Hypocreales; family Ophiocordycipitaceae; genus Ophiocordyceps; species Ophiocordyceps sinensis. Next base: position 7,948,747 of record JAAVMX010000004.1, on the reverse strand, counting down.
GTAATAGGCTTGCGTAGAGATAGTTAAATTAAGCATAGAGGTTACTAATAGCGGCGCCGTCGGTGCGGAGCTTCGCTTTTGCGTAAAGAATCTATATTTTAAGGTCGTTAGTAAAACCGTTAAATTTCGTAAGGTGCGGAAGAATAGCTTTTCGCGCGGGTTCGCGCTACTATTAAAGCAATCCCTTAATTGCCCATGCGAATTAACAATCGCGTTCTTCTTAGTTCTACGACTAAGGGAGATTCTAAGATTAAGTAGATATATCGGCTTATAAACGCGGGTGGTTTAATTACTTTTAAATTAAACGTTGGAGAAACTTCGTTATAGTACTTCTAGAAGCGGAAGAGGCTAGAGGTAAGTTAGAAGGGTAGTATTATTATATAATAGGGTTATTCCGAGTAGGCATAGAGGAGGTCCCTAAAAGAGGTAGAATAATACTACGAGAGGAGAAAGGAAGAGAAGTATAAGCGCAGCCTCTAAGGCTATAGAGCTATATAAATATAGGTCATCTAGTCACGTGCATTAGATTGTATAACAAGGGTTAAAGACCCTTACACCGGGGCCCGATATTCTAATTTCGACTCCCTTATATAACCTTTTCGAAGGGTTTCGTCGATATAATCTTAAAGCAATTTTAAATACAATTTATCGAGCTTATATATCTTACGGAAGCGAGGCTTCGCTCCGTCTTTAAGGTTAATTTCGTAATCCTATTGCGTTTAAGGTAGTAGTTTATCCTCTAGTAGGTCGTTAAATATTACACCGAATTTAACGAGGATATCGCGGTATAGTCTTAAATCTATTCGCTTTAAGGTCCGTCTCTGTTTCTTTAATAAAGGCGCTATTCGAAGCGTCTTCTAATAATAGGTTTAGCGGTTCCGGGACTGTATTAAATCGGTCCGGAAGTTCCTCTTCGAATAAGGTAGCAACTTCCTTAATTCCTAGGCTTCGCCTTTCTAGGCTAGTATTAAGTTCCGAGGTTTTTAGTCCGGTTAAGTCCTTTAATTCGTTATAGAGTAGAATATCTAAGGTATCGTCTTTAAACCTTAGAAGGCCTTTATTCTAGTCGATAGAAGGGTTATATTATTGCAAGAAGGGTAGTCCTAGTATAATATCGTATCGTATAGATAGGATATCGAAAGGGTCTTTAAACGATAAGTTTCCGATAGAATATTCGAAAGGATTAGTTTCGTAGATAATATTCCCGTTGTTATACGTAAAGGGTTTCCCTTCGGCTATAAATAGCGTATAAGGCGTGGTTTTCTACCGGTAATAAAGGCGTAGACGATTTATCGTTTCCGAGGTACTATAGTTGCTTATAGATCCGCTATCTACTAAAGCGGAAAGTCTATGCCCTTAGTAGTTAATTATAAAGGTTATCTTCTTACTAATAGTTTTATTAGTAATAAGAAGATCTTAATTATTAGTAAGTAGCCCTTTTACTTTTAGTAATAGAGGTTTTTTAAATCATCGGTAGTAAGGGTGCTATTACCCTATATCCCCTCCCTTAAAACAACCTTAGGGGGATTAGGTTCTCTCTTAAACCTAATAGACTCTCTTTTAAGTCTACTAGACTATCTTTTGTAAGTCTATATAGATTAAGCTCTCTTTTAAGCTCTAGGGGTTGTCTTTTAAACCTAGGGGGTTCTCTTTTAAACCTAGCAGAACCCGGCTCTTCTCTAATAGACTTACTGCTAGGTCTATTAGTAGTTCCCCGGGGTATAGGTTGTATTATAACCCTATAATTCGTAGTCTCGAAAGGGAGACCTTACAGTTGCCGGACCCGTTCGAGTAGGTCTCGGTTAACTTAAGAAGCGAGTCCGAGGGTCCGGGAGGCAAGGCAGTAGACGCCTTCTAGCCTCCGGAGGGCCTCCTAGAGAGTCCGGACCTCGAAAGAGGGTTCCGGGTATAGCTCCGGCATATAACCTCCTAGACGGTCTAGTCTAGTAAGGAGGTTAAGTTTCTCGCGTTCTTTCTCTTCCACGAGGTCGGATAGGGATGCAATTTCCCTGCCGAATTCCTCGTGGGTTTCGTGCTCGTTATCTAAAAGCAGTGCCTCTAGCCGATTTACTTTACGCTTATAGCTTCGAAGTAAAGCTAAAGTCTCTTCGGCTATATCGGTAAGGCACTCTAGGGGCCTATCTTCGGCGCTAGGGTAACCCTAGGCTTCTCGTTCGATAACTCCTTCTAGATAGTTCGTAATAGCTAGGTATTCCCTATAGCTGCTATATTCCGGGTTAAGGCTATCGAGAAGGTCCTTAACGTCTTTAAGTTCGCGGTAGGCTAGAGGGGACTCCGAGCCGTCGTATAGAGCAGCTATAGCTACGCTACCCTCTGAGAATTCTTCGGTATTAGCGGGGCTATAAGCATCGGGTATATAGCCTCCGGTAAGATCTTCTAACTCCGGGGCCCAGCTATAGTTATACTAGTACTAGGTTTCTTAAGGGAATTCCTTAGAGTCGTATTGCGTTGTTAGGGGTATGTCGTCGTCGTCCGGCTCCGGCCCGGGCTCCGGCCCGGGCTCCGGACCCTCTAAGTCCGGAGCGGACTCTATAGAGGAATCCGGGGAGTCCGGGGAGTCCGGGGGTGCTAGTCCGACCCCCGCGTTATCTATAGAGTTATCTGTAATCTCTCCGTCCTCTAAGTCGATCACTAGATCCTCTATCACGCTGTCCGGAGCGTCCGGACTATCCGGGCCGGCCGGGTCCTCTATTCCGGCCGGATCCTCGTCCGGGTCCGACTATCTAAATAGGTCCTCCTCTTCTTCGATAGAGGGCCTAACTAGGCTGTCTAGAATAGGTGCCATGTTGTTCTTAGAATCCCTAATAGTCGTAAAACGTTTTTCGTAGTAGGGATAGGCAGAAAGGCCTATAGGATCGCTGTTAAAAAGCGTAGGATCGAGAGCTTCTCTTAAAGGCGGTAGAGAGAGCCTAAGAGGTCCCTGCTCTAAGGTATTAAGGCTTCTAGAAGCCGCCGGCTTTCCTTTAGCTAGATTTGTCTTCCGGTAGTAATCTTTAGCAATATGCCCTGCCTTCTTACAAAAGAAGCAGGTAAGGCTTTTGTAAATGCTATTGTTTTTCGAGCTTCCGGCCGATGCCGAATAGCTAGTTGTTCTTAGGTTTAAAATAGCATTTAGGTCTATAGGATCGCCGTAATTCGTCTGTTTCCCCTTTTTCTTCGAAAAAACTTTATACCCCCCTCGGGGGTCCTTCTTCTATTGCCGGCGTTCGAAAAGCCGGTCGTCGATTCTAAATGCTTAGGCTATAAACTCGACGAGGGTGTCGGGACGGTCTTATTTAGAGATCTTATCCTTTATATCGTCCTTTAGCCCCTTATAGAAAACCGCTATCCTAGCGTCGTCGTCTTATTCTAATTTCGATGTTATCTACCTAAATAAGGCAGCATAATTAGAAGCAGAGGTTTTTTATCGTACATATCGCAGCTTATGCTCTACGGCTCTCTTCTCGTCACCTACGCCGAAGGTCTACTAGAGGTTGGTTTTAAAAGCTTAATAACTATTAAAGATATCGTCCGTAAGTTTATCCCGGTCCCCCTCTGCCTTAGTCACCCTATCCCTAAGAATAGGTTTAAACTAGGTTAAAGCTAATCCTCTTAAGCAGCTAGCTGTAAAGAAGACCTTTGCTTTATCGATAGAGAAGGAATCCGGAAAGGAAAGGAAGAAGGCCTTTAACTAGGTAAGAAATGCCTGCAGCTTGCCGGCTTCTCCGGTGTAAACAGCCGGCTTCGGGGTTTTAACAATTTCCCCGAACTGCCGGGGGTAGCGGAAGTCCGGAACCGGGGCCGGGACCGGGGCGTACCCGGCCGGGCCCGGAGGCGGCGGCGGTCCCGGGGCGGCGGTGTAAGCCAGAGCCGGGCCGGTAGGCGTAGTAGTAAAAGCAGCAGCCGTAGCTGCAGCCGGACGAGCTGCCGGGCGAGCTGCCGGGCGAGAGGTTAAAGAAGTAGAAGAAGACATTCTTAAAGAAGTAGTTGTTTTTAGTGTTTTTTCTAAAAAGGGTTCTTCGAATCTATAAAGATTGAAATAAGATCTAAGATCTAATAGATCGGAAAGATTAGAAAAAGATTAAGGGGTAAAACAAAGACTAAGCAAAGATTAAATAAAGATTAAGCAACGGTCTTAGAAACACACTCCGCGGCTAAGCAAAAGGTAAGAGCTTTTATCGTGTAATAGAACGGTTAGAAGACAGAAGATAGTCTAACCGGACTAAGTCTCTAATAGTTAAAGACTAATAGAGGGCGTTATTTATCCTTAAAAGCTATAAGGGCGGAATAGTAAGTAGAGGAGCACTTAGGGTTACTTATACTAGACCGGCTGGCTAAGTCTAAGCAAGTAGGGGTAGTCGAGGCTAGAGCACTAAGGGCACTACTGGAAGAGGTATAGGTCACTTAGTAGGCAGTTAAACTAAAACTGTGATAAAAGCTAAAGAAGAAAGGAAGGAAGGAGAGCCCGAGGAAGGGCGGACTAAAGTTCCTTTATATAGCTCTTCCCGTCCGTCTAGACGGTCCCGGTACGTCCCTTTCCTTCTAGCACCTTCTGCTATATATCCCTTGCACTGCCCCGAACTAATGCGGGTCCTTAGGGCTACGCAGGGGCTGTATAGGTCGGCTGACCTCGAAAAGGCTGCCTCCCGCGTCGTTCTAGAGCCCTTATAGACTAAACTAGGCCATATAGGTCCATTTATGCACCACGTGCATAACGTTATGTAGGTAGGCCATACGACATAAGTCGTGTGACCTCCTTATGCGGAGGATCGGACGAATAATCGGTCCCGAAAGCCGGGAGGGCTATATTAGGCCTATAGCTCCCGGTGGTCTAGGTGTCGGTCTATTATACGGGGCATCGAGCTAATCATCGGGTCTTATTAGGCAGGGGTGCCTAATAAGATCGTCGGCGTGACCGTAGCTGCGTGGTACGTCCCGTACCTAAGGAAGCTAAGTCCCGAAGGACTTAGGTTTAAAAAAGGGGTATATCCTAGGCTAAAAAGGGGTGTGACCGGATAATAGGTAAGTCCGGGGCGAACATCTTTATGCTAAGTCATAAAGTACCAAGTACTAAAGTACTAAGTACCCCGGTACCCTCGTACTAAGTATTTCCGTACTTAAGTCCCTTAGTACTTAAGTCGTCCCGTACTTTAGAAAAAAGAAAGTAAACTAGGAACCTAGATTAGTAGTTCTATAATAAGGGGGAAGGGGAATAGGGAGCTTTAGCTTATTCTTTACACTAGGAGGACGGCTATGCCTACGTGGCATTAGAGTCGTAAGAGCCGGAGCGGGAAGTATAGTCCCTAGTGTATAGTTAGGGGTTAGGTTAGGAGGAGTCTCTTTAGTTAGAGTAAGAGGAGTCGGTTTAATCGCGTGAAGTAGGGGCTAAGGAGACGAGTCGTCTCGAAGGTAGGGCTATACGACTATAGACCGAAAGACTTAAGGTCTGTTAACGGTATTAATAGTAATATTATAACCGTTAATTATAGCAATCTTAAATAGTCCCTACTATCCTCCCTTTTCCCGCTGGACTTAGACTTTACTCTATAATAGGAGAGTAATAGTTTTAACTATTAACGGACCGTTTCTTACATAAAGGATATCTTATACCTATCTTTCTATAGAGAGTTATCGAAGCATTTTTATCGCCTTTTGCATAGCTATAGACCTTTTTAAGATTATAGCTAACGGGGGCGAGTTAATAGTTATACGTAGGTACGCACTAAAGACGAGAAGTATAGGGATAAGGCCGTAAGGTCCGGCTGTATCGTTAACGGCTTTTACGGCTATCTAAAGGACTGCCTTAAGAGACGTAATAGTCTTAATCTCTACGTAAAGGATTTTAAACGCACGGCGTAAAAGAGCGTAATACCTCTCGACCTTCCTAATCGACGTATATAACTCTATAGGGACCTACTTATAGGTTATCCCTATAATCTTTGCCTTATTACGGAACTTTATTAAGGCAGAATTAGTCCCTACGTCGTATTTAATCGTATTAGGAGGTCTAAGGTAACTATCGATCTAAAGGGCTTAAAGAACTTCTAAAGTATCCTTAGCTAATATAGAAGGAAGGAACCTAGCCCCTTAGAACGCTATTACGGAGTTAACGATATATAGAATAAGTCTTTAAGGGCTCCTAAGGTATATTACGTCTACTATAATCTCGTAATTAAATTCCTAGTTATCTTTTAGCGTAAACTTAAAACGTCTAGGTGCCTATAAGTGCATTTAGCAATAATAATAGAATTTAGAGATTGATTTAAGCTATATAGTCGTTATATTATAGCCCGCCTGCTTAAGTAGGTAATAGAGTCTCGAAATAGCTAAGTGCCTAAAGCGGCGATATAGAGTTCGCATCTTACTTTCTATTAGAAAGGAGATCGTTTCTTTTGCTTTTAATAAGAAGAACTATAGGTAACCCTATTTGCGGATTACTAAGATCCGGTTGTCTAGATCGCTAGTCCCTAGTATGTTCGTTGTATTATCGAAGTAGATCCTAAGTTAGTCTATATTAGTAAGAGAGAGTAGAAAAGGGGTATAGGTCTTAAGAATATAAAAAATTACTCGACTAACGGGGGTCTTAAGGGCGATCGAACTAAGTAACTATATAGGTATGCTAGTGCTAAATCTAATAAAGGCTTAGCTAGCTATAGAGTTATTAAGCGTAATAGAAGGGTCCGTTCGCTTTAAAGCGAAGTAATATTCCTATCCTACGGTTAATACTCTATCCGCACTAATATCGATTATAATTCCCTAGAACTATTAACGTAAGTAACGATCCTCGATTAGGAATTAGTCGGTAGGGGTTAATAGGTCTATGCCGTAAACGTCTTCGCCGGTCTAAAGGTATATAAAGGCGGCCTTATAGAGCATTTAAGTCGCTGCTTAGTCGGGCTCGGCAGTGTTATCGGCGTCTTCTACGTCCTAGTACTCGTTAGCGTCGCTTTTAGCATCGGGTTTATAACCTTTAAATTCGGTTACATATGCTATAAAGTTAGTAGTAGAGATACCGTCGTTAAAACATTACGTAAGGTATTAGTCCTTAGACCGTTAACGTTCCTTAAGCGTATGTTTAGTTAACTAATAGCCTTCCCTATAATAGACGAAACACTTCTTAGTCTAGGTTAAGCGGTTGTTAGAGCTATTCCCGTAGCTACTACCGCGTCCTCGTAGACGGAAGGGTATGCTACGGTTGTATCTAAAGCCTTATAGATAGCCTCTACGTCTACTACCTCGTCTATAGCTCCGTCTACGGAATCTACCTCGTCTACGATTGCTTAAGTATCTTCGGTCTAGGTACTATTAATCGTTATAATTAAATGCTTTATCCTATAGGAACTAGCTAGACGGGTTATATGCTAGGTGTATCTCGATAGACGCACGTAAGTCTATAAATACGGTTTTAACCTTCTAGGCAGGCTTAAAGAGCGCGTACTCTAGCTCTAAAACACTACGGCACGCGTTAATAAATAACGTACGAAGTAGTATATTACCTTCGTAGTCTTTTCCTAGGGCTCTCTAATATAGCTAAAGCTTATTAAAAAGAGTCTATAGTACCTTATAAAGCGGTATTATAGGATTCTCTACGCGGACCTTATTAAATATAGTTATTGTTTAGTCCGTAAAGTAATAACTATAGTTAATATCTATGTTAAAATATTGCTTAATAGTATTATAGGTTATACGGAACGATATAGTTAATTTAACGTTATAGATATAGAAGGTCTCGGCTCTATCCGTTAGGATCTAGCAGAATAGGTTATAGAAATAACCTAGTTAGACCTTAAGCTTATAGTAGGTCCTTATAAATATATAGACCTTATCGTCGAAGAGGTTATAGGGCTATCCTATATAACACTTATCCTTCCTCTATAGCTTTACAAACTTCTACTAAAGGTCTATATCTATATCGACGTTCGGAACATCGACTAAAGGGATCGTAGTATAAGCATTAAGGGACGGCAAAGGGGCAATAGTTATAATAGCATTAGCAAGGGGAATAAGAACTTAAGAAATAGGGGTATTAGTTATAGCAGGCACATCGGGGATAGGGGCAGGCATAAGGACAGTCGGCTAGTTAAACTAGTATATTGTTAGGTGTATAGTCTATTGTTATTGCGTTGCACTAGGGATAGTTATCTAATCGGGGGATAGAGCTATCTCCGGGGCCGGGCTTAGGGCTATAGTCGGTAGTATAAATACAACGATCGTGCCTTAATTACATGTCTAATTTATATACTCTTTTGCAGGCTATTATAGTAGTTCTAAGATAGTCTATAGTTTAAGGAACTATATGTTAAAGCCTTTATTATCTAGGCCGGTGTAAATCCTACGTTTCTTTAAGAGCTTGCGTAAGGAACGTTTATAGCTCTAGTGCACTTTATTCTATATCTATAGAAGCTATCCTTAAAAGTATTCTTAGAAGAAGGCAATAGCTTTATAGCCTTAGTTGTCTTTATCGTATGTATACTCGTAGAGGAATGTTATAACGTATATAGTAGCCTCTATCTTACTTAGGTTTTTAAGGTCGGGTTATTATTATGCATCCTAGATCCCTATATAGGTATACTAGTAGTCGTTTTCTAGGATAAGGGTAATCTTTAATAGCTTCTCGCGCCTTATATTGTCTACGCGGGTAGGGCTTAATAAAGTTATAATATTATATATAATAGTCTTTACGTGTTTTATCGGCGTAAGGGATTTTCTCACGAAGTTGTCTTTTGCGTTAGGGACGTACTATAGGTTAAAGTTACTCTTCTTCCTTTAGGAAGCGAGACGGGATTAATAGATAGCTTAGGAGATCTCGAAATAGCGTTAACGCGGTAACGTTATAGATAAGAGAGCTCGTTTAAAGCATAAAGATAACCACCTCTAGGTGTTCCCTCGTAGGGTGTTTTATACCGTCGATAGTTAAGGATCTTATCTCTTCTACCTAGCTGTCTGTAATTGACTAAGTCAACTACTAATTAGTGTTAGTAGGTCTCTAGGTCGACCTTATAGGGTAAATAGTATGGTTGTATTAGGTTAGTTGCTAGCTAGGTAAGGGGAAGCTATCGTAGTGATATAGCCTTCCCGGATGACACGTAATCCCTACGATTACGTGTGTGTGCGATAATAACGTCGCACGTAGCTAGCTATTCCTACATCTTTTTTTATAATAATTTAATTTTGAAAAAGCAAGGGGTTATTTATTTTTCTTATCTTAGCGGAAAAAAAAAATGTCTATCGCCTTATCTCCCCTTATCGCCCGCAATTCCCTTTATACATTCGGGTACACTTAGTAACCTAAAATTACTAAAAATCGTTTTAGCTCTAACTTAGCTATAGTCGCCCGTAACGGGCATTCGCTAGCCGCCTCGACTAAGTTAAGGCGGCTAGCGGCAGAAAAATGCGTTTTGCTTAGCGACTTTCCCTAATATAGGCATTTACGCGACTATGCACGTGTTAGATCCGCGGGTAAAGGGATTACATACAGGATTACGTACGGGATTACGGACGGGAAATTCGGCTAAAAGGCCCCTTAAATAAGGTCTCGAGGCTTCCCCTCTTTAAGCAGAACAAGCATTATTATTATTATTATTAATATACTGCTTTCAGCGGTATTACAGCCGCTGCAACCTATATCTCTTGCATCCTTATTTAGTAGGCCGTAGATCGAAGATCTAACAATTAAGAGTCTTAGTCTTCTAGCTAAAAGCTACTAAGAGAAGCCACTATTCAATCATTAGGCCCCCTTTAAACCGCCAGACAGCTTAGCTAATTATCCTTTAATAAAGAAGAGGGAAACAAGCCTGCGAGAGACAACCTCGCGGTACTATATCGAATAAAGCCCGCGAGAACTATCCTCGCGGTAATACATCGAAAAAGCCCGTAACACGCGGCACCTTATCGAATAAAGCCCGTAACTCGCGGCACTATATCGAAACAAGCCCGCGAGAACTATCCTCGCGGCACTATATCGAAAGAAAGCCCGCACTAAGCGGCACGAATATATCGAAAGAAAGCCCGCACTAAGCGGCACTAATACATCGAATAAAGCCCGCAATAACTATCCTCGCGGCACTAATACATCGAAAGAAAGCCCCTAACACACGGCATTAGAATGAATAATACACATCCTGCTTTTAGTAGAGGCGAGAGGGTAATTCCCTCGTTAGCTAGCTAAACACATATCCTGCTTTTAGCAAAGGCGAGAGGGTAATTCCCTCGTTAGCTAGCCAAACACATATCCTGCTTTTAGCAGAGGCGAGAGGGTAATTCCCTCGTTAGCTAGCTAAATACAAGTCTATACAAACGTAGTATTATTCCGCACGATTAGGAGTAAACCCCTCCGCGGTATAAAAAGTCTATACGATTAGGAGTAAACCCCTCCGTGGCAATAAAGCCGTATAAATAAGGAGTAAACCCCTCCTCGGCTCGTCCGTACGATTAGGAGTAAACCCCTCCGCGGCATAAAAAGTCTATACGATTAGGAGTAAACCCCTCCGTAGTAATAAAGCCGTATAAATAAAGAGTAAACCCCTCCTCGGCTCGTCCGCACGATTAGGAGTAAACCCCTCTACGGTATTAAAAAGTCTATACGATTAGGAGTTAACCCCTCCGTAGCCTATAAATAAGGAGTTAACCCCTCCGTGGCATTCTTATATAGTCGGGAAATATATCTGCCTACTATTTACTTAGTAGTTATCTTATATAGTCGGGAAATATATCTGCCTACTATTTACTTAGTAGTTATCTTATATAGTCGGGAAATATATCTGCCTACTATTTACTTAGTAGTTATCTTATATAGTCGGGAAATATATCTGCCTACTATTTACTTAGTAGTTATCTTATATAGTCGGGAAATATATCTGCCTGCTATTTATTTAGTAGAATAAACAATACGGCGGCGGGAGGAAGGAAGACTCTCTCGTCGTAGCACACACATTTCGCGGCGGCGAGAGAAGAAGAGAAAGACTCTCTCGTCGCAGCACGCAGCAGTCGCGGCGGCGGAAGAGAAGACTCTTTCGTCGTTACGGCAAGCGCTCGCGGCGGCAGGAAGAGAAGAGAAGACTCTTTCGTCGTCGCGGCAAATACCGTTATAACAAACACATTCGCGGCGGCGGGAAGAGAAGAAGACTCTTTCGTCGTCGCAATAACAGTAAGCAATAATCGCAGCAGCGAAAGGAGGAAGACTCCCTCGTCGCGGTAGCACCCGCATCGCGGCGGCGGGAGGAAGACTCTCTCATCGTAGCATATATAACGCGGCGGCGGAAGAGAGAAAAAGACTCTTTCGTCGTTACGGCAAGAGCTCGCGGCGGCAGGAAGAGAAGAAGACTCTTTCGTCGTCGCGGTAAAGACAACATCGCGGCGGGAGGAAGACTCCCTCGTCGCGTATACTCACACGAGCTAATAGCTCTCGACGAGCTAATAGCTCGCGGCGGCGGAAGAGAAAAAAAAGACTCTTTCGTCGTCGCGGCAAACACTCGCAGCATACACATCGCGGCGGCGGAAAGAAGGAAAAGTCCCTTTCCCTCGTCACGAATACTCAATTCAAGCAAAAACAAACTCTCACGGCGAGCGGCAGAGTCCCTCATCGTGGCAAACAGCTCTCGCGGCGAGCGGTAGAGTCCTTCGTCGTAGCAAGCAGCTCTCGCGGCGACGGAAGACTTCCTCGTCGCGGCAAATACACTCAAACAAAAACAACGCGGCGAGCGGAAGAGTCCCTCGTCCGCATACTTATTCGAGCAAATGGCTCTCGAGCAAGCAGCTCTCGCGGCGAGCGGCAGAATCCCTCGTCGCTCTTATTTAAGCAAACGGCTCTCGAGCAAGCAGCTCTTACGGCGAGCGGTAGAGTCCCTCGTCGCACTCATTCGAGCAAGCAGCTCTCGAGCAAACGGCTCTTAAGCAAGCAGCTTTTACGGCGAGAGGTAGAGTCCCTCGTCGCAGCGAGCGGCAGAGTCCCTCGTCGCAATAAGACGAAAGACTACCTTCGTCACAAATACTTAAGCAAGAATAACGCAGCGAGCGGAAGACTCCCTCGTTACGCATACTTATTTAAGCAAGTAGCTCCCGCGGCGACGGAAGACTCCTTTATCGCGGCATAATAAAGAAGCAACAATCGCTTAAAATAGCAATACTCGCGGCGTCGGAAAACCCCCTCGTTACGTATACTCAATCGAGCAATAGCTCTTACGGCGAGTGGCAAAGTCCCTCGTCGCAGCGAGCGGTAGAGTCCCTCTCCCTCATATATACTTACTTACTCGAGCAAATAGCTCTCGCGGCTTCGTCCGCATCGCTTAAGCAGCAACATTCGAGCAAGCAGCTCTCGCGGCTTCGTCCGCACCACGGCCACACGAGCCTCGACTTTATACACGAGCCTCGAATTTACACACGAGCCTCGGCAACATATAAGCCTTACGGCAACACAAGCCTCGGCCATATAAGCCTCGACTTCATCCAAGCCCTCGGCCACACACACGAGCCCTCGGGAACATAACCCTCGGCCACACACACGAGCCCTCGGGAACACAACCCTCGGCCATATACAAGCCTCGGCCACACGAAGCCTTCGTCCGCCCGCATACTTAAATAAACCACACGAACCGTCCGAAGCGATCGACTAATCGACTAATATAGGAGGAATAAGGCGTGTTATTGCCGCTAAAGGCGCATACGGCAGCGTAAAGGCATAAAATGCCGAGTTGTAATTACCACTACGGTCGCGAGGAGGACCCGGAAGAATACGATAATCCGCCCCGATTGATAGATTAAATATTAGCAAAGACCCCGGATTTAAGCTATTTAAGCTCTTTAGTCTAGCTTCCCTCGCATTGCGGTCGAAGCTAAAGGGGTGTGTTAGATCCGCGGGTAAAGGGATTACATGCAGGATCACGTGCGGGATTACGGACGGGAAATTAGGCTAAGAGACCCCTTAAATAAGGTCTCGAGGCAGCCCCTTTTCAGGCACAACAAGCATTATTAAGCATTATTATTATATACACAAATATACTGCTTTCAGCGGCCTTACAGCCGCTACAACCTATATCTCTTATATCCTTATTTAGTAGGCCGTAGATCGAAGATCTAATAGCACGACCCTTACTAGCTTAGTATATTAAGAGTAAGGGTAGATATATAAATATAGAAGGAGGAGCTATAATTCTTTTATTTACACTAAAAATATATGCTAATCGGGGTTCTAATACCCTTCTATTATATGTGTATGTCCGAGTCGAGGCGTGATGGATTAGGCCCTAAGGAGCCGCACGCAGTAGAAGGCACGCAGTAGAAGGCACGTAGTAGAGCACGCAGCCGGGAGCCGGGCATAAAGCATACATTAAAGAGCCGTACATACAGCAGAGGGCACGCAGCAGAGGGCACGTAGTAGGGCGCGCGCGCTGCTATAGCTATTGAATTAACTAAATTAAGGCTACCTGTTGACTATTAGATGCCAACTTAATTAGCTCCGCATTAAGTTAGGAAGAATACGCTTGGACACCTAGTAAACGTTTGGACGTCTTTTAGGTGGTAAGGCTAGCTAAAAAAATGACAATATATTCTATAAACGTCGCATCGGATTTTTTTATTATTCTAAATAGGTATTAATTTATCTCTTGTTTTTAAAGCTATTAAAGAGGCGATTTAGAGTGCGTGTTGCGATGTGGATAGCGTTAAAGCTGCACACTAATGTGTTAAATTATATGTATATACCTAAGTATTTAATATCCTTTGCCCTAATCCTTACTAGATCGAAACATCGCTATTTTATATGTCTTCTTAAACCGGATTCGATTACTAAGTAGATTAATAAATAGCTTAAGTAGCCTAGCATTTATTAAAAATTTCTTCTAAAGCGCATTTCGCAATTCGTAGTATGCGGCCGCGATAATTATAGCGGCGACTAGCGCTACGAGACCGCTATAAGACTAGCGCCTTATAGCGCCTAGGTCGCCTATAAGAGGGTAGCAACGAGCCGTTTAACGGATTAATTAATAATATATTAACGATATATTAACGATGCAATAATGCTCTTGCGAGGGTTAATAACTAGCTTTATTACTGAATTTATAGTAGCGATTTAGGAATCTTTAACGCGTTGCGACGTAAAAGACGGTTTTTATAACGTAGAAACACAGCATAAATATCAGGCTTATACTAAAAAACATAGTGGCTACGATAGCAGGGCAGTGTCTAAACGTTTTCTGCCTGTCTAAAGGTTTTCTGCCTAACTTAATGCGGAGCTAATTAAGTTGGTATAAAGAGAGCTAACGGGTATATACGATTTGTGCGGCCCTCTTAATTACTATATACCTATACGGAAAATTTAGTAGCGGGATATAGGCGCGTAAGGTACGTTTAGAAAGAGTAGGGGTATATATGTCTTACTATGCAAATAGAGATTTCGTGCTATGCAAATAGTAAGACTTATTAATAATACTCTTATCTATACAAGCGGTAGCCTAAAGGATTATATAGATAAAGTACGGAAGGTGCTAGACCGGCTCTCCGAGCATAGGCTATACCTCGACCCTAATAAATACGAATTTAGCGTCCGCTAGGTTAAATACCTTAGATATAGGAATAAGGGATAAGGGATACGCAAGGTGCTATTACGGACACGTGATCCACGTGATCACGTGTACGCAGCGAGACTATATCTCCGCGATGCCTTCCCCTCTTCTAGCTAGCAAGACAGACACAATACACATACACCGGTTAACCCTAACAGTAGAGCCTAACTAACACTAATTAGTGATTGATTCGCTTAATTATAGACAGCTAGGTAGAAGAGATAGATACGCATCCTCGAACGTATACGGATCTTTTTCGAACGATCCTATTCCGTACACTTAGAGAGGGTTATCTCGTGCTAAGAATAAGGATCTCCGCTGGTTTTACCTGCCGAGAGATTCCTTCCTAGCTTCTAACTTAACCCCGTCACCGCTTTCGAACGATTAAAGAGTGGCACTAATTAGAAGTGCGTTAGTAACGCATTCGATAGAAGAAGATATCTCCGCTAGTCTTACCTGCTGAGAGATTCCTCCGACCGTTACGATAATCATCGCGAAGACCCTCGCGCCCCTAATACAACCTAGTCATTTACGATGACATCCACGAGCCCTTATTCCGCCGTCCCGACCGATATTCCCGTTACAGCCGTCGCCCCTACGGCAGTTACTACCCTAGCGGTAGAGAATCCCGCCGCTACCGCTATTATCGAATTTATTAGCGGTTGCAGACCCTTATAAGAGTATAATAACGACGAAGATATATTCTATTATTTTAAGAATTGGTTTAAAGACTAGACCGAAGATAAATAGAATAAGGTCCACCGGGAATATAAAAGGGCATTGCGAGACTTCCTAAATAGGCGTGGTATCTACACTAGGCAGAACTAGCCTTTCACGAAGCTATTTACCGTATATTAGGACTTCGAGATGCCGCTGCTAACCTAGCCGCAATAAGAATTCCTCGAGATAGACTTTATTACGGGAACGGCAACGCATAATAGGCAAAACAAGCTGCGAGCCTAACTCGGCTGGACGCTAAAGCCGGCACTAACGCTAAAGCTAGCCTCGCCCTCGCCCTCGCCCTCGCCCTCGCCCTCGATAGTCTCGGCAGCCTTGCTAACGACGCCTTCTTCGCCCTTGCCTTCGTTAACTACGGCAGCCTCGCTAACGACGCCTTCCTAGCCCTTCCTAGCAGTAAGAACACCAACGGCTTCGACTCTTTAAAGTCTGCCAGTTGCTGTAAAGCTAAAGCCATAGCCGCACGCTTCGCCAAGCCGGCTAAGCCGACTTCCTCTTCCAAGCCGGCTCCCTGCTTCGCCTACTTCGCCCGCTTTAAGCTCTCGCAGTAGCTCTTCGGACTGCTCTCTTAGCCCTTAAAGCAGCTCGTCAAGCTGCTCTTCTAATAGCTCTCGCAGCAGCTCGTTAAGCTGCTCGGAACCCACGAAGCCGCATACACAAAGGCTTCCTCTTTGCCTATAACAGCGCGCTCTTTAGCACGCCCTAAAGCTAAGCAAATGCCGCCGCTGTAAATCCCCTTTTAAGTCTCGCAGCGCACTCTTTCGCCACCTTAGCGAAGGATATTACTATATAAAACGCGTGTAGACTTCCTCCTAGACCGTTATGCCCTAAGCAAGGCATCCACTAAAGCAGGCTAATTGCTAGCACTGTAAATCCTACTTCGACTCCCGAGGCGCCCTCTTTCGTTACCTCGCTAAAGGATGTCGCTACCGTAAGCCCTTATAAGATTCCCCTTAGCTTATTAAATAATAGGGCAATAACTAATAGTCTCCCTAGCCCTAGCTCTCTCGTTACCGTAGAGAAGGAGACTACTACTAAAAGCCTATATAGGCTTCTTCCTCGCTAGTGACCTAATAGGTGCCCTCGTTCCGGCAAAAGCTGCCTTTGTTACGGCAGACGCTCTCGTCTTTACACGTTGTTTTTCCGAGCTTTAGCAACGCACCCTTCGTTCCGCGTGGCTAGCTCGAGGCAACGGCACAGCAGCTAGCCTCGCGAGCTTTCGGCTCGCGAGCCCTAAAGAAGAAGAACTCTTAAGGGATAACCTCGCGAGCTTCGCGAGCTTCCATGCCCGCTTCTTTCGGCCCTATTGCTCTGCCTGACTGTTTCTTCGTGTTTTCTCGCTGCTCGTTGCTTTGCCCGACTTCCTAACGCTCCTTTCCTTCCTTCGCTTATTGCGTTACGCTCTTTGCTTATTGCTTTCTCGTTGCTTCGTTGCTCGCTCGTTGCTTTATTGCTCGCTTTTGCTTCGTTGCTTAATCGTTACTCGTTGCTTAAAACGCCGCTCTTTTGGCTTAATCCTCGATGGCATCGCGCGGCCCGTTCAACCGGGCTAAAGATCCCGTAGATCCCTCTTTCGCTACGTTCGTTCGTTCGATGCGTTCGATAGTTCGTTAGGTTTAATTAGGTTACGTTCCTTTAGTTCGACCTTACTAGGTTATTAATGTATTACAGCCTTTTAAAGAAGAACTACTAGTATAGGAACAAGGGATAAGGGATACGTAAGGTGCTATTACAGACACGTGATCTACGTAATCACGTGTACGCAACGAGACTATATCTCCGCGATGCCTTCCCCTCTTCTAGCTAGTAAGACAGACATAATACACACACACCGGTTAACCCTAATAGTAGAGCCTAACTAACATTAGATTTATTACTATTGTAGGCGTTAGTATATAGGCGGACCTTATAAAGATTTAGGCTATTTAAGACTAAATAGCCCTAACTTTACAAAAAGGTATACGGAGTTTCTTAGGATTTACGAACTACTATCGGATTTTTATTCGTTAATTTTCTTATATTATTAGTCCGCTTATCGCCCTTACCGGGAAAGGGGTAGCCTTTCATTAAGGCGCTGTATAGGCAAAGGCGTTCTAGACGTTAAAGGACCTATTTTCGTAAGCCCTAGTGCTGCTATAGTAGGACTTTAATTATCCCGTAATACTTAAGGCGGACTATAATAGATTCGCGCTTAAAAGCACGCTTTCGCAAGAGGTAGATAGCTAACGCCGCCTTATGGCTTTTTACTCTCGTAAGCTTACCTCCGCTAAACGGAACTACGCTATCTACGATAAAGAAATATTCGTTATAATTAGCTATTTAAAGCAATAGCAAGCAGAGTTCCGTAGCTATAAGAACTTCGAGATCTTTATAGACTATCGCAACCTTAAGTATTTTATAACTTAACGTTATCTCTTTAAGCGATAGACCTGTTAGGCGGAATACCTTTCGCAGTTCTATTTCCGGATTAAGTACCGACCCGGAAAAGAGGCTATAGTGCTAGACGCTTTATCTTAAAGAGATTAAGATCGGCCTTCTAACGAAGATTATAATACCCGAGAGCTTTAAATGCTCTTAAAGGAAGCGCTACGCACGTATCTTAGAGTAACGCTTATCGGTATGGATGGCGTAGTCTTAGTTAATAGTAAGGGCGATAAGGACGAGGACGATAGCGAAGAGGATAATAATTCGTCTTTTAGTTCGCAAAGTAAGGGGATAATTAAAGAAGACGCGGAGCCCGATACTTAGGAAGCAGACTTCGCAGCGGCCGCGACTTAGGACGACCTTAACGCATAAGACGCGGAGCTAACTACTAATATAGGCCTTAACCGACGGATTTTTTAAGACGAGGAGCTTTAGCGTATATAGGACCGCTTAGCAGCTTAGGACGTTACCTACGGGAGCGTGCGCTATGCCGTAGAGGTAGGAGCACGACGATTCGACCTTAAGCTTAACCTTAAGGTATAGGTAGCCGACTGCTAAGTAGACCTACGTAGGCACCTACGGTTCCGCAGACGGCTTTAGGTTCTTAGTTCCTTTATAACTATAGAGGCTTTAGTAAGAGACGCTCCCTTAAAGCTAGAAGAAGGGAACGCGTATAAGAAGACAGACTAGAGGTAACTTTAGGAAGGTAGGAACGATGGTTAAAAGTACGAATGATCCTTTATTATAGTGCGGTTGCCCTCTCGTAGTAAGACTAAAGCTTGCCCCTCTTCTAAGATATATCGGGGCCTTAGGGATATACCCTTAGGCCTCGAGAGGGGTTGTCGGGGACTAGTTGGCGACTAATAGCCGAATAGTCCCTAAGCTAAAATGCATTATCTATCGTGTATATATCCCTATCTCCCGGCTCTATAGTTGCGTAGGTAGCTGCGTTATAATTATCCCCCCCTTTTAGGGCGGACGCCTTAGACGCTAGGATAGCTTTAGGTATAAATAAAGTCGTAATAGTAAATAAGACTAAAATAGGATTAAAATAGAATTAAACGTAGTATAAAAATCAACGACGATAGTTATTATTATATATATTATAATAATTATTATATTAATCGCGCGTTGTAATAGTTACTATGTAATAGGGGGCTAATCGCCTACGCATAGTTAGCGAACTATAATAGAGTACTACTTTTTATATATAAAGATTTTTTTCTTCTCTTCTCTTATTATATAACTATATCGAGATCTTATAGAGAAGTATATTCGGAATTAGACGAGTATATTCTAAATCTAACGAGCATATTCTGAATTAGACGAGCATATTCCGAATTAGTTTAACGCTATGCCTCTTAAGCGAACGGCAAGCGGAACGGTATAGATACTTTAAAAGCGAGGAAAGCAAGATAACATTCAGCCGATAGGCCCTTTAGTTATTACTTAAGTCTTAAAGCTATCCGTAAATAGAGTATTAATTAAGGACGCTATTACGATAGTATAGGAAGAGATAAAGCTAAAGAAGACACGCGGAGAGAAAACCACCCTATTAGAATAACTCCTCGTAGAGAAAAACATACGAGATGCTTTAGAGAAGTCGATATCCTTATTAAAGGAAGAAACCGACGATTAACCCTATCGTTAATTATTTAAAGGACCTTTTATAAGCATAAAAAACCCTATAGTAGTAAAGTCCTAAGAAGATTACGCAAATATAAAGCGTATAACGCTAGCGGTTGTTAAATCCGAAACATTTTCGTCGTTAAGTAAAGACGATAGAGATAAGGACATCGAGGCGAATACTAAAGGAGACACCGGCGAGAAGAGAAATATCTAGAAAGGGATATCGCCTAAGAAAAAGGGCAAGAAGGCTATGCATATAAAAAGTCGTAGGGCGAAAGGGTACCGTATCACCGAGCTATACTATATTAAGTGCCTTAATAGTAGTATATAAGGGTTTAGCGATAACGAGGACGATACTAAAATAGCCGAACTATATTATATATAGGAGGATGTATAATTAAGTAGATATATTTAATATAACTCGCGCGGCAACCTTTACGAATCGGTAAGCTCTTTATTCCTTATTAAGTCGGGATATAGTTGCTAATAAATTTATAAGTGCCGGCAATAATGTCTAGAGATATAGCTAATCTATGCGCTATTTAGACGAAGATAGCTAAGTTATAGACTACCTAAGATAAGACGGAGAAGAAGAAGATAAAGTCAATCTTCTACTAAGTTTATACGTCGTTTATAGCCGTAATAACGGCCTACCGAGAGGAATAGGGGGTATTAAGTACTAAACGTTTATATATAAAACGTCGTCTTAAATACCGGCAGGCATCGATAGAGCGACGGAAAGCTATACGCGAGAATAAGGACTAGAAGCTTCGCCTAGTGATTAAGGACGTAGGTTTTACCCTATAGTAGGTAAGACGAGAATATATATACGATAATTTACACGAAATAATTAAGGAGAGTAATCGCTAAGGAAGGGGGGAGTAGTTAAAACGTCTCCCTATTATTACGGAATTTACTAGCGAAATAAAAGTAGGAGACTTCTACCGTATAGATATTAAAGAATAACGATAAAATAGCGGCGGAGTAGTAAGAGAAAAGTTAAGGTAAGCTAAAAAGAAGTTATTTCGTAATGTGTAATTTCCGCTGTTTCTTTAGCTATATCTTTAGGTATTCGTTAATAAGTTCTTAGGCATTCGCTATATCGTCTTAAGCAACCTACTCGTTGTATTCGGCTAGCCAACCTTCCTATTTTATTAAATAGTAGGTAACGCCTTTCTTCTTCTTATAGTCCTTAATTTACTAGACCGACTATTCTCCTTCGGCATCGTTAAGGTTAAGCATCGGCAGTAATTCACTAAGGTGTTAGTTAATAGCCCGTTCTACCTACGGCTTAAGAAGACTAATGTAAAACATATTATAAAGCCGGTCGTATTTCTCTAGTAGGGCTAAGCGGTACGCCTGCTTGCTAATAGCTTAAAGGACCTTAAAAGGTCTAATATATTTAAGTAATAACTTCCTTCTTTAGTCCTTAAGGCGTAAGTTCTTCGTAGAGAGTCCTACTAGGTCCTTAACCTTAAGGGTAAGTGGCTTATAATAGAGATTATAGAATTTCTTTTACGACTTAATAGCTTATCGCTAATAAGTCTCTAGCTTTTTCCTTAAGTCTGCTAATTTACTAATGCGAGCTCTCGCTTTAGGTACTCCCCTATTAGTAGCATCGTCCGTAAGGTAGATATAGTAGTCTAGTTAGTATCTAAATAATGCTTTATTAGGCGAAAAGCCTATAGTTATATTCTTTGTATTATTATAAGCGAACTAAGCCTCTCGTAGTAGTCTAGGCTAGTTGTTCTATTCGGCATTTATATAATACCGAAGGTAGTATTATAGTATCTAATTCACCCATTCGGTCTAACCGTCGGTTTATAGGTAAAAGGCTATCGATAACCTACGTTTTATCCGTAATATATAATAGAGGTCTAACTAAAACTTATTAGTAAATAGAGATCCTCTATCGGAAATAATGCCTTTCGGTACTATATAGATAAGCTTAATCTTATAATAAAAAGCCTTAGCTAACTTAAGCGCTATTATTATCTTAGAGACCGCGAGAAATACGCTATACTTAGTGTATTAGTTAACGATTACTAGTATTACGTTAACTTCTCTACTATTAAACTATAACTGCGGAAAACCGGTAGTAAAGTCTATAGAGACTTCTTTCTAAGGTCTTATAGGAATAGGCAGCGACTTAAGGGCGCCGTATAGGCTATGCCGCTTTAGGACGGCGCTTTAATAGATATAATATAAACGTACGTAGCTATTTATATTACGAGCTATTCCTTCTTAGAAGAATTTCCGGGATAGGAGGTCTTTCGTACGGGCTATTCCAAAGTATCTTATAAAAGGATCGTTATAGTAAAGCTAAATAAGCTCTTGCCTTAAGGCAACCTCTACGGGCACTACGATGTTTCCCGAATGTAAAATAAGTCCGTCTAGGCTTAATAATTAAGGATTTACCCCTTCTTCTAAGGTACTTTCGGCCTATACTCGCTATATAGTCTACGGATCTTCCGCTTAAGTCCTCTTAAGGAGCTTAAAAAGGGGCTTAAAGATATTACTCTTATAGACCCTTTTACAATAAGCTACTAACCTAGCTAATTATCTTTAATACTATTATTTATAATTAACGATATCTTTAACCTAAGTAGCTAACTTAGCGGGACTCGTTCTTAAATGCTAAGCGATTAAATCTTAAAGAGCTTATATATTTTTATTACGTAAAGATATCTCGTTAAGCTTAGAGATAGTAGAGACCTAAGAACTCGTCTTAAGGTCGCTTTATATAGAATCTATAGCTATATATACCTACCGAATAACTGCTAACTTCTATTATAGTTCCGGGAGTAGCTCTATAAACGGTAGGGCTTCGCTTATAAATTCTAGCTTCCTTAATAAAGCATCGGTAGGATTTAATTTGCCGGCTCGGTATTTAATTATAAAATTAAAAGGAGCTAGGTATATATACTAACGTGCTTATCTTCTATTAAAGGATACTTACTTTATAAAGCCTTAAAGGTTTTAGTAATCTAATAAAACTTCAACGGTATTCGCCGCCCTTTCGACGTAGTATCGCTAGTATTTAAATAACTTAATAATAGTAAATATCTCCTAATTAAGGGTGCCGTAGTTAAGCTTAAGGCTAGTAAACTTCCGTAACTAGAAAGCAATCGGATAATAGTAGCCTTCGTTATCGGGCTACGAAAGAATGCTAGCTATTGCGAAAATTAAGGCATTAGTCTTAATGCGAATCGGTCTTTAAGGGTCGAAGTATCGGAGAAGTAAGGCTATTATAAAGGCGTTCTTTACGGCGTAAAACGCTATTAATTCGCTAGTATTTAGCTATACTTATCCGGGCTTTCTTTCCTTAACGTTCCCTTTTAATAACGTAGTAAGAGGGGCAATAATACTAGAGTATCTTAGAATAAATCGTCGGTAATAATTTATAAAACCGAGAAAAACTTAAACATTATAGAAAGAATAAGGTTCTTCCTAATTTATAATAGCCTTAACGCGGGCTAGGTCTATTATAACTCCGTTAATAGATAAGATAAATCCTAAAAACTCTAAAGACTGCTTATAGAAAGTGCACTTCGATAAATTAGCGAATAGCTTAGTGTTCTTTAGTCGTTTAAGGACTTATCGTAAGTGTTCTATATGCTCTTCGTAGGTCTTAGAAAAGATTAAAATACTATTAAGGTAAACGACGTAAATAGTATCTATAAGGCCTTTAAGAGCTTAGTTAATATATAACTAAAATATAGTAGGGGCGTTAGTTAATCTAAACGGTAATACTAAATACTTATAGTAACCGTAGCGAGTACGAAAGGCTATCTTCTATTTATCCCCTCCTTTAATCTAGATGCGTTAGTATACGTTTTTTAGGTCAATCTTCGAAAAGTACTTAGCCCTTTAACAACGGTCTATAATCTCTAAAATAAAGGGGAGTAGGTAGCGATTTTTATTAGTAATGCTATTAACCCCCTAGTAGTCTATATAAAGGCGTAAAGTGCCGTCTTTCTTAGGCATAAAAAGGATAAAAGCCCTAGCCGAACTTTTAGATTTCCGAATAATACTACGCTTAAGGGACTAATTTAACTACTCTTTTAGAACCTAAAGTTTAGATTAAGAAAGAGGGTAGATAGTTCTAAAAGGCGGCTTAAAGTCGGGCAATTAGTTAATCGTATAACCGGTGCCTTTCTTCTTTAGTAATAAATCGGCCTTATGCTTAGAAAACACGTCTTTAAAGTCTAAAAGAGTCGCCGGTATTCCTTCCCCCGTTTGCTCGGGGTTCGCCGAGTTATTATCTTTATCGGGAAATAGCATAAAATTTAAGTCTAGTATAACTATATAGACCTATGCCTTATTCTAACACTTATGTAAAAATTTCTGCGGTTAGCGTAATAACACCTTAGAAAGTTAGTGTTTAAACTATTAAGCGTATTTAAAAGGAATAAGATAAATATATTCCTAAGAAAGTACGGGTATACTAAGTAAAACTAATACGTCGTTAGGTTTTAATCTATTATTAACGCTAATATAAAGGCGAATAACTGTCTTTTCCCTATAGCGATTGTCTTAAAGTTAGATAGAAACTTCCTAGACTTTATATCGTCTTATAAGCGTATTCCTAACTACCTTTAATCTAAGGGTTAATAAAAGAAGCTATCGTAGTCCTTATTTTCAAGCAAAATTTATATCTACTAGGTCTACTTTACTACCGTAATCGAGATTAACGATAATTTTATAAGGTATTCGCCTTAATAGCTTTCTAGTAGCACGTAGTCTCTTAACTACCTCTACCTATAGCTTAGTCGAAGGAGAGGCATTTACTTCGACTTTTAAGCGTTTCCTTCCTTCTTCGTTATCTTTAAATCGGCTACGGCTCGGTTAGCTTTCGCTATCGCTTAGCAATCGGCTTATATATAGCCTAGTTTCTTATATTATTAATAAATAATTATGCCGGATTAGCTTTCGCTATTTCTATACGAATTTCCTCCCCGGTTGTTACTACGGCTATTCTTACTATATTTATTCCTACCGTTACGACTATTGCGACTATTTCTTCGGCTATTCTTACGGCCGTTGCTACGACCGTTTCTACGGCTATTTAAGGTCGATCTAGCGGCGTCGGAATCTTAATAGTTGTTAGTAGATCTCTTTCGGCCTTTACGTCGGCGATAGCCTATCGAACGGGAGCCTCTTGCCCTTTAAGTAGAGGTCGATTAGTCGTTAGTTAGCTTTACAAGGCGTTTCTTATTTCCTAGAGTATCTTAGAAGCGTTAAGCGAGTTAGACTATCTCCTTACGAGTATTATCCTAAATAAACGCTAAATAAAAGGAGATTTAGTCCTAAAGATCGGGACGTTACTTCGTAAAAAAGGAAAGTATATAAGTTTTTTCTAGCGGGACGTTTTAGGTATTGCTTAAGGGAATCTAAATAAAGACTAAAATCGAGGGGGGATTAACCCTCTCGTTAGCGTACTTCCTATAGTTACGTAGCTAAAAGAGTCTTACGATTAGTAATATCTTTAATTAAAATTAAGGTCTAGTTACGAAAATTATCTTAGTTAGTGCGAAGTAATTCCCTCTCTATAGGGAGCTTTTCGTTAAGGTATCGCCTTAATCTCGCCTTATAGTCTATATATATATAGTTAAGGGCATATAAGATTTTATTCTTATTGCGCTTAAAACAACGTATAGTAGCGATAAAGGCATCCTTAAGATCGCTAATCTAATCGAGACGTTTTCGAGGGTTAGTCGGTTATAATAACTAAGGAATGTTTTTTATTTTAATTTCCCTACTATAACTTTCCCTCGATTCGGTTAACTATCGGCGACGTTTGTATAAGTCTTTGCTAAATAAGTTACCCTACTGCGAAAATTCCTCTCGAAGTTCCGCAATTCTATCTCTTAATCTTTTCTCCTCCTTTAGCTCTACGGCTCTTGCTTAAAGGGCTACGAGGATATCTATACGCGGAGGGGTAGCTCGTAAAGGGCCGGCTTACGTTTAACTTCGCGAGGGGATAGATTAAGCCCCTTCGGGCAGCGAAAAAATTAGTAATAGCGTCCTAAGACGCTCGTTATAGCCCTTATATAAGTTAGTATATTTATCTTTTAATATTAATTCCGTTACGCGAGGTAACGGCGATAGGCTAGCGACTTAATAGCTAGTACGACTTATTCGGCCTACGCGGCCTATACGTCCGGAAACGCGCCTACCGCGCGGCGCTATCGCTCCTAAGTAACTAAAAAAGAGAAGCTTTAGAAATTATAAGAAAATAGACTAAAGGTACGTTTAAGAAGGTAGGAACGATAGTTAAAATTACGAATAATCCTTTATTATAATACGGTTGCCCTCTCGTAGTAAGACTAAAGCTTGCCTCTCTTTTAAGATATATCGGGGCCTTAGGGATATACCCTTAGGCCTCGAGAGGGGTTATTAGGGACTAGTTAGCGACTAATAGCCGAATAGTCCCCGAGCTAAAATGTATTATCTATCGTGCATATATCCCTATCTTCCGGATCTATAGTTGCGCGGGTAGCTGCGTTATAGTTATCTTCGTGCTAAAAATAAGGATATCTCCGACCCTATCTAACGGTCGAGACGTCTTTCCTAGCTTCTATTAAGGCCGTTACTCCTATTAGATAGGTTAGGCTAATATTAATTAAAATAACGGAAGACAACTATCGTGAAATCCCTTACGATACTAACGATAATAGCTTCTTCTTTAACCTTAACCTTAGGCCTATTAAAGAAGACCCTACCTACTCTTAAAAAGTACCTCGCTAACGTGCTAATCCTAGATAGCTTCCTATCGGCGATAGATATCGACCTCTAGGATGATAAAGTAACACCTAAAGAGCGCAACGAGACTGCCCTTACAATATATATAGTAAGATTCCTATCGTACTATTAACACGATGTTAGTCTTAAAGATAATAAGATCCTTAGATATTTCTAAGAGCATTTCTAAGGGTAGATGTTATAGAACTACTAATTTAGGTTCCTAGTTTACTTTCTTTTTTCTAAAGTACGGGACGACTTAAGTACTAAGGGACTTAAGTACGGAAATACTTAGTACGAGGGTACCGGGGTACTTGGTACTTTGGTACTTGGTACTTTATAACTTAGCATAAAGATGTTCGCCCCGGACTTACCTATTATCCGGTTATACCCCTTTTCGGCCTAGGACACACCCCTTTTTCTAACCTAAGTCCTCGGGACTTAGCTTCCTTAGGTACGGGACGTACTACGCAGCTACGGTCACGCCGACGATCTTATTAAGCACCCCTGCCTAATAAGACCCGTTGATTGGCTCGATGCCCCGCATAATAGACCGACACCTAGACTACCGGGAGCTATAGGTCTAATATAGCCCTCCCGGCTTTCGGGACCGATCATTCGTCCGATCCTCCGCATAAGGAGGTCACACGACTTATGTCGTGTGACCCACCTATATAACGTTATGCACGTGGTGCATAAATGGACCTATATGACCTAGATTAGTCTATAAGGGCTCTAGAACGACGCGGGAGGCAGCCTTTTCGAGGTCAGCCGACCTACACAGCCCCTACGCAGCCCCGGGGACCCCCATTAGCTCGGGGCAATGTAAGGGATACGTGGCAGAAGGTGCTAGAAGGAAAGGGACGTACCGGGACCGTCTGGACGGACGGGAAGAGCTATATAAAGGAACTTTAGTCCGCCCTTCCTCGGGCTCTCCTTCCTTCCTTTCTTCTTTAGCTTTTATCACAGTTTTAGTTTAACTGCCTACTAAGTGACCTACACCTCTTCTAGTAGTGCCCTTAGTGCTCTAGCCTCGACTACCCCTACTTGCTTAGACTTAGCCAGCCGGTCTAGTACAAGTGACCCCGAGTGCTCCTCTGCTTACTATTCCGCCCCTATAGCTTTTAAGGATAAATAACGCCCTCTATTAGTCTTTGACTATTAGAGACTTAGTCCGGTTAGACTGTCTTCTGTCTTCTAACCGTTCTATTATAGTAGACTAAAGAGACTTAGGAAGTATTAAAGAGGGAGTTTAGGAGAGAAGTCCGGCTTCTCCTTAAGCGACGAGGCATCTACCCTAGCCTAAACAATACCTCTTTCTTAAAACAATTTGTCACTCTACAATCAGCGGATATAGTGCCAAACTAGCCTAAACAAGCTTAAGCAACGACGAAGTTTAATGTCGGAATAACGGCATATAACATAAAGCTTTAGGGCATTAAAGGCATTTAGCAATAAGATAACACCCCGTCTCCTGCCCTAATATCTCCTGCCCTAGACCCGTCTCCTGCCCTAAACCTAGCTCTAGGCCCGGTAGCTATTCCCGGTGCAATGCAATAACAATAGGCCCTACACCTAATAATATACTAGTTCACTTAGCTAATTACGCCTATTGCCTCTATTCCCGTTCCCCTAGCTGCTACCCTAGCACCTGCTCCTGCTAAAGGCACTATTGCAACTATAACCCCTTTACCTCCTATTAATGCTTATACTATAATCCTACTAATCGAAGTTCTAAACGTTGATATAGACGCCGACCTCTAGCAGAAATTCGCTAAGCTCTAGAGGAAGGATAAGTGTTATACGGGAAAGCCCTATAACCTCTTCGACGATAAGGTCTATTTGTTTATAAGAACCTACTATAAGCTTAAAGTCTAACCTAGTTAATTCTATAACCTATTCTCTTAGATTCTAACGGATAGAGCCGAGACCTTCTATATCTAATACGTTAAGTTAACTACATCGTTCTATACAACCTATAATATTATTAAGCAACATTTTAACACAGACGTTAACTATAGTTATTATTTTACTAACTAGATAATAACGATATTTAATAAGGTCCGTACGGAAAATCCCTCTATGCCGCTTTATAAGGTTCTTTAGACTCTCTTTAACAAACTTTAACTATATTAGAGAGCCCTTAGTAAAGACTACGATAGTAATATTCTCTTTCGTATATCTCTTATTAATGCGTGCCGCGGTGTTCCTAAATTAGAGTACGCACTCTTTAAGCCCGCTTAGAAAGTCTAGACTGTTTTTGCAGACTTACGTGCGTCTACTAAGACATACCTCGCATGCAACCCTTCGGCCTAGTTTCTATAGGATAAAGCATTTAATTATAATGATTAATAGTACCTAGACTAAAGATACTCAAACAACCGTAGATAAGGTGGATTCCGTAGCCTACGAGGCTATAGACGAGGATACGAATATAGTAGCCGTAGAGGCTATTCACGAGGATTTAGCTATAACCGTAGGGCCCCCTTTCGCCTACGAGGACGCGGCAGCTATAGCAATAGCCCTAACCGCTTGACCTAGATAAAGAAGTGTTTCGTCTATTATAAGGAAGGTTATTAGTTAACTAAACATACGCCTAAGGAACGTTAACGGTCTAAGGACTAATACCTCACGCAGTGTTTTAACGATAGCATCCTAATGACTAACTTTACGGCATACGTGACCGAATTTAAAGGCTACGAGACCGACGAGATAGAAGCTAACGAGTACTAGGACGTAGAAGACGCCGATAATACAGCCGATCTAAAGCAAGTAGCAACTTAAATGCTCTACGAGGCGGTATTTACACACCTTTAGACCGGCGAAGATGTCTACGGCATAGACTAATTAATGCCTGCCGACTAATTTCTAATCGAGGACCGTTACTCCCGTAAATAGTTCTAGGGGATTATAATCGACACTAGTGCGGCTAGAGTATTAACAGTAGGATAAGAGCAGTACTTCGCTTTAAAACGAATAGAACCTTCTATTACGCTTAATAGCTCTACAGCCGGGCAAGCTAGCATCCGATTTAGAACTAGCAATCCTATTTATTCCCTTAGTTTAATCGCCCTTAAAACCCCCGGCGGTCGAGTAACTTTTTATATTCTTAAGACCTATACCCCTTTTCTGCTCTCCCTTACTAATATAGACCGACTTAGGATCTACTTCGATAATATAATAAATACACGAAGGACTAAAGATCTAGACAACCGGATCTTAGTTATCCGCAAAAAGGGTCACCTATAGTTCTTCTTACCTAAGGAAGAAGAGACGATATTATTCCTAATAGAAACCGAGATAAGGATACTATATCGCCGCTTTAGGCACTTAGCTGTTTCGAGGCTTTATTATCTACTTAAGCAAGCGGGCTATAATATAACGACTATATAGCTTAAATCGATCTCTAAATTTTATTATTACTGCTAGATGCACTTATAGGCACCTAGGCGTTTTAAATTTACGTTAAAAGATAACTAGGAATTCAATTACGAGATTATAGTAGACGTAATATACCTTAGGAGCCCTTAACGACCTATTCTATACGTCGTTAACTCCGCAATAGCGTTCTAAAGGGCTAGGTTCCTTCCTTCTATATTAGCTAAGGATACCTACGAAGTCCTTTAAGCCCTTTAGATCGATAGCTACCTTAGACCTCCTAATATAATTAAACACAACGCAGAAACTAATTTTGCTTTAATAGAGTTCCGTAATAAGGCAAAGATTATAGGGATAACCTATAAGTAAGTCCCTATGGAATTATATACGTCGATTAGGAAGGTCGAGAGGTATTATGCTCCTTTACGCCGTGCGTTTAAAATCCTTTACGTAGAGATTAGGATTATTACCTCTCCCGAGGCAGTCCTTTAGATAGCCGTAAAAGCCGTTAACGATATAGCCGGACCTTACGGACTTATCCCTATACTTCTCGTCTTTAGTGCGTACCCACGTATAAATATTAACTCGCCTCTGTTAGCTATAACCCTAAAAAGGTCTATAGCTATATAAAAGGCGATAAAGATGCTCCGATAACTTTCTATAGAACGATAAGTTTAGGATGCTCTTCGCGCTCGCAACGGCCCTTCTATAGCCGAAACACTTGCTCTACCGCTACAAAGCGAGGTTCGCGTCTAGAGAGAAAAGGGGGGATAGTAAAGACTATTTAAGATTGCTGCAATTAACGGTCACGACATTACTATAAACACCGTCAACGGACCTTAAGTTTTTCGGTCTACCCTTATATAGCCCTACCTTTAAGACAACTCGTCTCCTTAGCCCCTGCTTACCGCGATTAAGCTAGCTCCTCCTACTCTAACTAACGAGACTTCTCCTAATCCCCTTAACTACACACTAAGGCCTATACTTCCTATTCTAATCCCTATAGCCCCGATGCCACGCAGACGTAGCCGTCCTCCCGGTGTAAAGAATAAGCTAAAGCCCTTAGTTCGGCTTCTAATTCTACTTCTACCTCCCTAAGCCTTTGTCATTAAGAAAGAAGAAGATGCCTACGAATTAGCACTCAATCTACGGGAAAAAGGAGTTATTATAACCCTAAGAGCCCTATTTAAGCAGTTAGATTAATAAGAGATATATAACCTCGTTGCCCGTAGTGTTTTTAGCTTCGAACGATACGATAAAGCTATCTATAGAGGTCACTATATCTTTAAGTTAAGGATAGTGCGTAAAGTAAAAGGGAAGGATAAGAAACCTTACGAGAAGCCACGACTCGTTGTTTAAGGATATAATAACGAAGAGAAGACGACCTTATTAACGCAATTACCGACGATTTAATGCGTTAGCTAGCGGCTAATCTTAGCCCTCGCTTTAGGACTCCTTCGCTATTACGGCATAACTCTTTCGTTGCGAGACATTACTTAGGCCTACCTATAAGCCGAAACTAAGCTATTTAAGACGATCCTAACTAAACTACCCGCCGAGATATAAAGACGAAACCCGGAAGGGACTATTATCCGTATAATTCGACCCCTTTACGGGATCGCGGAGTTAGGACTGTATTAGTTCTAAGCGTATTATAAGCATTACGTTATCCGACTTAATATATTAACCTCGACGTATAACTTATGCCTCTTAATCGCGAACGGGACCCTTAATAGAATTAGCATAGTTAGCCTATAGATAGATAACATATTAATGTTAGGCATACGCAGCTTCTTAACGGCTAAGGAAGAGCAGCTTTAAAAGGCTAAATTTAGAGTAAAGCTAAAGACTAAGATATCTGCCGGCTCGGTACTTAACTTTAATAGAGCTAGACTAACTCTTTAAGATAAGAATTAAGGTCTCCTCCTTTAATAGAAGGGCTAGTTAGAGAAGATTAAGACTATTATCGCATAGGATTATAACTTCGCATAACGATATATAGAATAGCGAGCCCGAGGAGCATACGTCGCGTTAATTTGCCAACCGGAAGCTTCTTTTAACCTTTCTATAGTAGCATAAGTTTAAAACCCCAACGAAAAAGACTGCGTGACGATTAATAAACGCCTGCAATAGCAAATAGACTATAAGACACGCGGCTTAACGTACGAACTAATTGATCTTGCGAATGCGAAGCTGCTAGTATTTACGGATGGCTCTTTTACAAATAACGTAGACCTCTCTTCGCAACTAGGATTTATTATTGCACTTATAATAGAGACCCGGTCTAATAGCCACTTCGAGATTAAAGGCAATATCGTATACTAGAGCTCTACTAAGTGCAAAAGGGTTATACGTAGCGTTCTAGCCTTAGAGGTCTACGGCATAGTTAGAGGCGTTAATATCGGCATTTGCCTCGCTATAACGATTAAGATAATTATAGAACGCCTACGGCTGCCTTTAGTGCCTCTAATCCTTTGTATAGACTTATATTCGCTCTACGAATGTCTTATAAAGCTTACTATAACGAAAGAAAAGCGACTAATAATCGATATTATATCGCTTCGTTAGTTATACGAGCGAAGGGAAATTATAGAAGTACGATAGATTAATAAGAATAATAACCTAGCTAATGCATTAACAAAGTCCTCCTAGAATAAGTCTCTTAAACGCTTCGTTAAGACTAATACGCTAACCGTTAGGATAGAAGCTTTCGTCGTGCGGCCGTGATCTTTAACTTCCTTACTTTAACACACATATAAGGCTGACTATAATGTATGCAGACTGTTTTTCGTTGCCTAGCAAACGCGCGCTATTTTCTTATCGTTTAATTATACGCTCTTTCCTTATTTAATTACACGCTCTTTTATTATTTAATTACACGCTTACTTTATTATTCAATTGCGCGCTTATTCGCGCACTTATTCCTTTACCTATTCTATTGCTTAATTAACTGTAATAAAAGAATTCGTCGGCACGGTTCGAACCTTAAACCTCCGGATGCTTATATTTAAACCAATCGGGAAGGTTATCTTATCGTGTGCTATTATTCGGTTAAACACATTCTAACAATTCGCTACGAACATTAATAAACAATATAGCGAAATTAACAAAAAGAATAATCTTTCGGTAGAGTAATATTATTAACATGCTTAACTAGGAATCGTCCCCGAAGGGGTTCCTAGACATTAAGTCTAATAAGTCTAATCCTTACAACCGCCCCCGTCGAATAACCCTAGTACGAATAGCCCCGAACGAACAGCCTAGACAAACATTTTGTTATTTTTCCTTAGTTACTTTCCTTCCTACTATAACGTTCGGCAAGATAGTTAGTAAGGCTACCCTAAAGCACGGTTACTAGCACGAAGCGGTAGTCTAGACCGCCTAATCATTAATACAGGTTATTAGCCTAACCACTGCGTTAAAGAGGTGTTTTCGCGCGTTGCGTTATTACGTTATAAACCGGCTGCGTATTTAATAGTTATATAGCTATCACAATATAGCTTTAACCTTATTAATTTAACATTACGTAATAACTACACCTACGCTACCCGCGCGATCGCACCCGCGTAGCTGCAATAGCCTGCTTAACTAGGCTCTTTTGTTTATTTGCTTCTATAGGGTATAGTTTGCTTCTATAAAGGAAATACTACGAGTGTGGGAATAGCTAGCTACGTGCGACGATGTCGTCGTATATACGTAATGCACGGGATCCTTAGGATTACGTGCACGTACGAAGGAGCTACGTCACTGTGATAGCTTCCCCTTACTTAGCTAGTAACTAACCTAATACAACCATACTGTTTACCCTATAAGGTCGACCTAGAGACCTACTAACAATCGAAGAGATATAATATAAATTATAAATCTCTTCTCCTTAGTTATCCCGAGCTTTATAAGACATTCGTAGAGCGAGTACGAATCTTTATAGATAATTGATTAGATATTTAGTAGCTTAAGCCGGTCGGTAATAATTTTAAGCGTAGTTGCTAAAGCGATCCTAAGGTTAACGCTATTAACTATACCGTATATCTCGGAAGCTAGCACGCTTTAGGTAACTCTCTTATACTTTATTAAACTCTAATAAATAATGTTTCTAATAACCTTAAACTAGCTATTAGACCTTACGGTCTCGTTGACTAATGCAATAATAAAGCCTAGTTATAACGATAGGTCTTTATTATTAGCAAACGACCTATCCGTAAATACTATTAGCTTCGCCTTTATAAGATTAATTAGTTTATATATTAAACCTCTGCTTTAGTAGTATATTTACTACTTAAGTCGCTTATTTAAGATTATATAGTCCTTATTATCCGGGTTCTATACCTATACCGCAACCGTGATATTAAATACTACTTCTAGTTAGTATACCGAGGCTATATAGGCTCTACGAGCACGTTATTTTAGGTACTATTATATATAATACAGAGCCTTAACATCGATTTAGTTAATCCGGGCGGCTTATCCCTTTTATTAAAGTAGGAGTATTTTATCCTATTTTAAGCTTACCTTCGCGTCGTTGAAATCCGTAACGAAGCCCTCAGTCATCCTAGTTTTCGGCTTCGCCCTAAATTATGCCTCTTAGAGCTTTTCTTCTTTAGCGGCCGAAAAACTCGTCGTTCTAAGCACAAGGGTATCGTCCGTTTATATCTTAACAATGCTAAAATATTCTAGTCCTATATTAGATATTAGAAGGCAAGAGTTAAAGGTCGATATCGCTATATCGAGGCCCTCGATATAGTGCTTTTAATATATATTAAACTAATAGACTTTAGATTCTATAATTCTATATAAGGGCCTAATAACGCGGATGATTATATCGGGCGGGTACTTCCTTTATAATTCGGCGGGGAGACGTATTGAGACCGTTCGAAATAGCTCTATAGTCGCCCAAGGATATGCCTAGGTAATATCTCGAAGGAATAACGTTATCCCGTAGCGCATAAGGCTAAGAGCAAGGGCTAAGATTAGTCGTTAGCTAATACGTTAGATTATCGGGGACTACGTAAGTAAGGAAGCTTTCTCCCTATTATTATAACCTTAGACTATAAGCCTTAATTTTTTATAGGGCTTAGTATCTCTACCTTTAACCTCTCGAACTATACGGGAGCTAAAAATACGGTAGCCGCCGTAAATAGCCTCGTTATAACGTTCGAAACTAAATACTCCTCGTGATTTAAGATTATCGATCTTCGTACTATCTAACGCTTCGAATAGCGCTCTTAAGGCCGTAATAGCGCCTTGAGATCGGAGCTTAACGGCTAGCTTATAGGCCTCTTCTTCCTTTTTTATCGTAAAGGCCTCGTCCGCTTCTTCGTTACTTAAATCATCGAGGTCTATATCGTCCTCGTTATCGTCTAGGTTATCCTCTACGTTTATTCCTTCTATAATTTAATGCCTAGCCTTATTCTTTAATCCGGGTGGACGTCCTCGCTTACGGGGTGCTAGAGGGTCCGGTCGGGCGGGTTCGTCCGGCTGCTCGGACTTTAGGGCCGGGATATTATTAAGCATTTAATTACGATAGTACGGTTTTATTAATATAGATTTAAAAACCTAAGGTCTATTAACCGTATAGATCGTAATATCGTGCCCGTTAATAGCTATAATTTTAAATAGTCTTTACTATCCTAACTTTCCCCTCTATACGCGGACTTCGCTTTAGAGAGGGAGGGCAAGTGTGTTTACTATATCCGGGCCGTTCCGGCTATATACTACTGCCTAGACCTATCTTTTAGCCGTAAGCTGCCTAAGTGCCTTTATTACTTTCTATACTATAGCTGCTCGTTTAAAGGTCGTTAGCGATAGCGGCGAATTAAGAGTTATTTTAGGATACACTCCGAATATAAGTAACGTAGGTATTAGTCCGTTAGGTCTAATAGTATTATTAATAGCTTTAATAGCTATTTAAAGAACTGCCTTAGGAGAGGTAAAGCTGCCTATCTCTATAAAGAGGATATTATAAGCTTTACGTAAGGGGGTATAATACCTCTTAACCTTACCGATAGACTAATATGCCTTAATAAGAACTTATATATATATAATTCGTATAATACGGGCTTTATTCCGGAATTCTATAGCCGTAAAGTTTATACCGGCATTATATCTAATAATATTAAAGGGACTAAGGTATATATTAATTTAAAGGGCTTAAATAGTCTCCTATATATCTTTAGCTAATATAAAAGGAAGGAATCAAGCGCTTTAGAAGGCCGTCGATATATTAATAATATACAATACCGGGCGTTATGCCGAATTCGGAATATCTAAGTATATAATATTAACGATAACCTTATAATTAAAGTCTTAGTTATCTTTAAGGTTAAATTTAAACCGTTTTAGGGCAGGCGAATATATTTAGCAATAGTAATATAATTCCGAGATATTCTCTAGAGTGCTAAAAGATATATCGCCGTAGCCGGCTTGCTTTAATACGTTATATAGCCTAGCTATAGCTAGATGTCTAAATCGACGGTATTAGGTCTTAACCTCCGTTTCTATAAGAAATACGGTCGATTGTTTACTCTTCCTAAGGAAGAACTAAAGGTATCCCTATTTCCTAACCACCGGGATGTTTGCCTTAAGGCCGGTAAGGGTATTCGTCGTATTATTAAAGAATACGCTTAGCCGATCTATATCCGCGAGATATAGTAGGAAAGGGGTCGGAGTTTCTAGTATATAGAAAGTAACCCTTTTAATCGGAGTAATAAGATTAATTAATCCTAAGGACCTTATAATAGTGCCGGCGCTAAATCTAATTGCTTTTTAACCTACGGTCGATATGTCTAGTTTAACGGAAGGGTTTTCTTATTAAAGGGCTATATACTATTCTTATCCGGCCGTTAAGACCTTCGCCGCTCTTATATCGATTAGGATGCCTTAGAAATAGAGCTTTAAGTAACGGTCATCGATAAAGAACTAGTCGGCTAAGACTATCGGTTCTATGCCGTAGACGTTATCTCCTATAATAAGGTAATTAAAAGCTATTTAATAAAGTATTTAACTAGCTTACTACTATTCCAGCTCTTTATCCTCGCTATACTCTTCCTCCTTATCGTCCTTATAGCCTTTATAGCCTGCTAAATAGGATATAATATCTAGGGAGACGCCGGTATAAAGACAATACGAGAGATCTTAGTCCTTAGCTTTCCGCTATTCCTTTATAGAATGTTTCGTAGACTAATACTAGGGAGTGACCCCGCTTCGCGGGGTGCACTCCCTAGTTAGTAGCTAGGGGTTTGCACGTGACTGCCTTAGAGAGTGACCCCGCTCCGCGGCGTGCACTCTTTAATTAGTAGCCCTACCCGCTCCGCGGGGGTGTTAGCTTAGTTAGTAGCCTAGGGTTGCGGGTGTATGTAACTATAGGCGCTACGCGCTGCCGTAATTAATCCGAAAGTAGAATAGTGCGCTACTATAATATTATTATCATCGCGAAGCTTCCTTTTCTTTCTCTCCGTAAAAACACTATTACTACGCGTTTTATAATATAATATTACGATTATAATACACTACATAACGTTTAAATAGGGATTATAGCCCGTTAATTAAGTGTACTTACTAATATGTGTTTTTACTAGTAGGAATATGCTACTATCGATCGCTAGTAGCTTGGAGGGGTCGATTAGCGCGGGAGGGGGCTCGGAGCGCGATATAAACACAACTACGATAGCGACGGCGACGGTGACGGCGACCTATATATTAACCCGTAAAGCCCTTATAGGCGCATATACGGGGAAGACTACGAAAGATATAGCGCAAATGCTAGAGCTACTAGAGATACGGGTTATAATAATGCGCCTAGGCAAAGAGCTTAAGCTTAACCGGCCGGGAAACTTCGAGGCGGCCTTAATCTAGATTACGGGCGTAGAGTCGGCTTAATGCAGCAGCTACGACGCGGGCCTTAGGCCATTTGCCGGTTGTTTCGCCTACGCGAATATTGGAAAAGGAGTCTACGGGAATTGCTATTATAACTCAAAGGGAGTAAGGTGCTCTTTCCGTAAGTTACCAATCAATCTATTAATCTTCCGGTCTATTACTAATTTATTTAGACCGTAACCAAGTTATCTAACCCGCCACGCATATTACGCACGACACGCAGACTGCTATAGCTATAGCTACTCCTAAGAGGAAGAGATAAGCGGATAAAGCCGCGGAGAGGACACCGAAAAAAGGGCGTATTAAGGTTTAATTAGGGGGGCTAAAGAGTCCGGCAAAGAGTCCGGCAAAGCTTGTTCGCATAAAGCCTATTCGCACGCCGGGTCCTTCTAGTACTAAGGCCGGCTATTTTACGCTCTTAATCCCTAAGGGGGTGTTAGCCGCTAAGCGTCGCCGCTAGGGCAAGGTTTTCCTTACGGTTAGGCAGGCACTATTAACAGCCGATAATGATAAAGAGTAGGGTCTAGGGTGTAGGGTATAGGGTGTAGGGTGTTTTTTTGTTTGTTTATTATATATAGGAGTTTAGGGAGAAAGGAAATACAGGAGTTTAAGGGTATCTAAAGCCGTAGAAACGGAGACTGCCTTTATGCTTGCCTAAGTAAAACCTCTAGATAAACAATGTTAAGCACGGTGCTTTAGTTCCCCTTATTAAGCAGTAAGAATAAAGAAGAAACACTTATAACCCGAGATATTGCAATGTAAAACTAGCTGTATGTAAAAACAGAGTCCTATAAATCGACGCCTATAGCTTTAAAAGACTAGCCTTATGACTTATTAATAGTTATGCTAAAGCAGAGACGGATAGGAAACTATAAACGTATAATAAGAAAAGCAAACTTATCCTTGTTAGTAGAGAGCTTAATGCGAGGGATTAAGCGTCTTTAGCCGATAAAATCCCCTAATAGAATCTAGACATCTAAAATATGCCTAGTAAACCGGATAATTAACAGACGGGTGCCGTTATAAAGACCCTGCTTAGGATCTAAGTTACGGAGCAGAATAATAAGGCATCCTATCTTAAGTTTAAGCCGGGTAGGAGGGATAGAGGGAAATTAGAGGGAGGAAATAAACTTAGGGGAAAGCATATACGTAGCGCTATCGGGGTTACTAGCCCTATTTTTAGCCGTAGTACTTACAAGAGATAGATAGACCGAGCCTAGAAAACAGGCTAGGACCTTACTATTTAAGACTATAACATTCTTATTTATTATTGTAAGAATACAACGGTCCGCGAGAAGTATAGGCTTAAAAGGGGCTCTACGTAAGAGAGTATCCGGATAGACCCTTAAAAGAAATCCGGTAGGGAGACGTCCTTATAGATAGAAGGCAACGGTATAACTAGCCCGTTTAAGTCTACCCTATAAGGTAATTCGCCTAGCTACTAAATAAACTCGCGATTTTCCGGCGAGGCACCTTAGACCCGTATATTCTCCGTAAGGTAACGGACCTTTAAGCCTAGCTAAAGATAGGAGCGTTATAAGCATGCCGAAATAATCTAGGCTCGAGAACCGTTTTAGACTACGGGAAGGATCTATGCAAAGTCCCTACTAAAGACGGTAGGTATACTACTAAACGGGAGGTTGTTTAAGCGTAGGTCCTAGAGGGTGCGGTCTATAGCCTCGAAGCAGTACTTATACTGCATAAAGACCTCGTCCTAGATAATAAGAGAAGTCTGCTATAAGAGCTTACCCCTTTATGAAATTCGCCGTATATTGCATATTAAAGTCGAGTTAATCTATATCGGCATCTTAAAATAGGAGTAGGCTATACGGCCACCGGGAAGCAATAGTGCAGCGATGCCGGATAAAGCAACGCAAAGAACAATCTTGCCTTAAGCCCGGTAATAGGCTGTAAGTCTACGGTATAAAAAGGTCTTCCCGGTGCCGCCTAGACCTTATAGGAAGAAGGAAGCGGAAGCCGGAGTATTATCGATAGTAGAGACACACTCGTCGAAAAAACGGCGCTGCCCGTTATTAAATACACGGTAGGCATCCTCGTAGGTTAACTATTACTCGATTAAGTCGTAAGAATGCTCGTGACGAAGGAGAGGATTAGACTCTAAGTCGTCCTACTAGTACTAGAAAGGGGGAAGGCCGAAATCCTATAAAGACTTATCGGCTTCTAATAGAAGCTAGTTAATAAGAAATAGGCCGTAGTCGAGATAAGGGGATTAGAGATCCTATAGAAAGGCGAGGTCGCGGCGGCGTAACTAGTGCGAGAGGTTATCGTATAGCTGCTCCGCGAATTCGCGCTATAAAGCAGCCGGGTTAGAGATATCCCTAGTCTATAAACATATAATAAAGAGCCTGCGCAATATAAACCCTATTTTCTAGACCGAGGCCTCTCTAAAGCAAGACGACTAGCGGGTGTTATCTTCTAAGAGGCCTCTAGCTAAACAGGCTGCACGGAAGGTAGGGTATACCTAGCCCTTAAAGGTACGTATATGCTTAAATAACTAGAAGCTAGGCACGGTTGTAAGAAGGAGCCGTAGGTAGTGTTTCTCCCTAGCAGTAGGGGGAATAAAGGCCATACGGCTAAGAGAGCGTCCTCTTTATCGGGGCTACTACTTAAATAGGCTTTAGTCCTTCTTAAAAACAAAGGCAGTAGGGAAGTCGGGATATAGGATCCTACGGCCGTGTTTATTTGCTTAGTTATAATCGAAGAAGGCTATAAGTTCTATTTTATAGCGCTCGGCGATATTCTAGACCTCTTCTATAGATGCGTCGTCCGGGAAATATATTGCCTACTCGCCCTCGAGATGTATAGGTAGACGGATAACCGGGGGGTATTCCTTATAGACCGGAAACTTAAAGAGCTATACAACCGCCTTAGCTAGAGAGACGTAACGACCCTACCTATATATCTCTATCTCGTTGTTTAGTACTGCATTGCCGACCTATAAAGTAGTTCTATCTAGCCCTTTATAAATATACTTATAGATATATTTAATCGCCTTAACTATCGCGTAGATCTCGACGTTAATATACGCATTATACCTTAAACATAGGTATAGGCTATATAGCATAATATATCGGTGATAAGCTAGACTTCCCAGCCGTTTGCGCGGCGGACTATAAACTATCCCGTGTCCCTACGCCTATAAATAGGGTACCTATCTTCTAAGACGATTGTTTCCGCTGTAAACGGCTTTAGGAATCGCTTTAAGTACTACGGGGGACCGTTTCCTTAGGCCTATATATATAGTAATCGCGGGTTGTTATCCCCGTAGGGACTATAGGTTCTTTCGGACGTGATAATCCCGCGTAAGGTGCCTATAGGGTCCTCTTCTAGCGTAGGAATCTCTACCCGAATAACTCTATCGATGTTTGCTAGTATTCTATAAAGTCTAACCGTTGCCGCCGTAAGGAAGAGAAGGATATGCCTATAGGGGAGGCCCCGTTTTTAGTACTCGATAGTCTAAATAATACTAGCAAAGGTGCTAAATAGACTATTTTATAACTCTGCGTTTATAGCTTAGCACTTACTATTAAACACACGCCCGATAATATTAGGGCGGTCCGATGTAGTCTAGCCAGCCTAAAGCTCCCTCTTAATCTCGACCTAGTTTAGATTTGCTATAACTATAATAAAAAAGGTTAGAGGTCTAAGTACCTATACAATCGCTATAGAATCCTAGTAGTATTAGGCGATAAAACGGTCCCCTCCGATATATATCGCGGGTAGTATAACCCGTTAGCCTATATCTACGGCGTCTCCGTCCTCGATAGAAAGCTAGTCCTAAATGCCGTTATATAGGTCCGCTCGGAGGTTGGCTTAATAGTTCGCTAGCTAGTTTAGCTTAATTTAGTCTCTAGCGGCCTAAAGGTCGATTAGAAATTATTAAAAGAGGCGACTAAAAGCAAACGGGACCGTAAACTACTCGCGGCGAGGGTAAAAGATATACCGGCAATAAGCCCGCTACCTTAGACGACTATTAGTACGGCCTTAGTCGCGTAAGTCTTATAACTATAAACCTTAGTAAAAACTAGGATCTCTATAGGGTAGGAGCAACGGGTAGGCGAGTAGGAGATATAATGTATAGTAAGGGTATACCGTATAGAATACCCGTTTATAATTATTTTAGTCCCGCTTTACTAGCACGACGTCGCGGAAACCGGGTTTAGCGTATTCGTCCGGAATAAAGACTATAACCTCGTCTACGGTAGGTAAATTCTCGCGGCGCCTATCTACACTACTTTCTAAGATTAAACATAGCTGCGGGCTAAGCACTACCCTTACGGCTCCCTCGCTAGCCCGGAAACGCTTATAGGCGGTAAGGTAGATAGAGATAAACGGATTTATCTCGTAGAGGTATTCCGTAAACTTTATTAAGAACCGATTGTCTAAGTCCTAGTTGGAGATCGACCTAATTTCGGATGCATAAGTAGGGTTATAGAAATAAAGCTATGCGTACTAAGGGCCGTAACTAAGAGCGGCTTTAAACGGCCTAGTCGTATAATAAAGTGTGCCGTAGATCTAAAAGTCTATTAGGCCCTTAGTAGTAACGCTACGGGTTATTAGTATAGTCTTAATAAACGTAAAGGCAAATATATTATTATAATAGCGGAGATTCTTCCGGAAAGCAGATCCCTACGGATGGATTAAGAAAAGGAGGTCCTATAAGAAGTGCGGGATGTCCTTAAATAGTAAGAGATCGACGTCCTCTTAGTTACAATAGCTCTTAAACTTAGGGTCCGTAAGTATAGAAGACTAACGAATTAGTATATACGTAGTATTATTATGTAATAGGAGATAAGACTTATAGACAGCCGCTTAGCTGCCTAATAAAACGCGCCGTAGAACGTATATACTATATTCCGTAGCCTAAGATCGGCATACGGGACTAACATCGGAGAATCTAGTAGCAACTAAGCTAGAAAGGAGGGTGGTAGAACGGGTAGGAGTAGGAGCTAGAGTGCACCCGTAGGCTGCTATACTACTACACGGCGTCGGCGAGGCTATAGTATAGCGCGAGGCTAAGGAGCCTAACGCGACTAAGTAACGCGTGCGTTACCTAAGATTTCCTATAGTAGCTGCCTCCGGCGCGTGGTTATATAACGGATATAGGTAGAATATAGAGCGCTATTGCGTCTTATATAAAAGCTTACAATAGGTAGATACTCGCGACAATAAGAGCAATAATAACTAGGCGAGGAGTGGTTAGGCATTATGGCGGTAAATACGACGGTAAAAGGTACGATAGCTATATAAAAGGTAGTATAGTAACTTAAGGTAGTAGATACGGCAATAGACGGGTATATACGGCTTACGTCGTATACACATAGAGCCTGTAAAAAAGTGGGTTCGTAGCCGTAGCTAATTAAAATCGCGGGCTAGCACTAATAGGAACTATCCCGGTTATATTAGCAATCGCAAAGAAACAGGCCGTAAGACTAAACAGAATATTTACGTATACATCCCGTCCTATTACTTTACTATACGGATATAAGTACCGCGCTAATCCCCCTAGCCGCTAAATAAAAACACGCAAAAATACCTAAAAGCGGGCACTAGGGCGTTAAGGGCAGAGTGTTACAATAGGCTGTAAGGCTAACGGGGCCGCGGGAATTTATTAGTAACCGTCGAGTAGATCTACCGTTGCTTGCGTATATAGTAGATCCCTCCTTTCTATATATAAAGCACTTCTTAGTCTAGGTCTTATTGCCGTATCCTTAGCCGTAGCCTTCTCTACCGTAGGGCCGATAGCCTTATCTAAAGCCTCGCGAGCGAAATCCTCTATTACTTCTACTACTATTATT
Organism: Ophiocordyceps sinensis; assembly: GCA_012934285.1. NCBI lineage: Eukaryota > Fungi > Ascomycota > Sordariomycetes > Hypocreales > Ophiocordycipitaceae > Ophiocordyceps > Ophiocordyceps sinensis. The sequence goes on along the minus strand of JAAVMX010000004.1, from coordinate 7,905,585 downwards.
AATATACCTACGGTCTATATAGAACTAACTATTAGAGTTCCTCGAATTATATTTATAATTTATATCTATCCTATCGTTATAACGATATCTATAGGAATATAGTTATATAACTAAGGGATGGAGTCGCAACTACATTGCCGACTATATATAGAAAAGGAGTAATAGGGGTTATAATCACGCGGCGTATAATGCTACGTGACCTATATAGTTAATAACCTCGTTATTGACTAAGGGCATCGTTATAACTAGAGCAGTAAGCCCTAGCGTAGGCCTTAACAATATATTATTAAGGCATAGTAGGCTTTATAAAGGGACCCCGGCAGACGGGTATAAAGGAGCCCCCTTATTCCCCCTTCTCTAGCTAGATTAGATATAACAATAACTAATATAACCCCCTTTATTTAGATTAATCTAAGTGAATTACCTACTAACACTAATTAGTAATTAAATAGATTTAATTATAGAATAGTAAGGCAGAAGAGATAGATCTTAATCTTCGAAAGTGTAATAGAATCTTTATTCCTTACGGACGCTATTTCCGCGTATCTTTACCCTCGAGGTTCTATTACATATACCTAAGAGAAGTTTATCTATGCTAAGAATAAGGATTGTTTATATTAGCTCTACGGTAAATAAGACCTTCTAAGCTCTTTATTAATCCCGTTCTCGCCTATTATAGGAAGAGTAAACGTTAATAGGCAGTGCGTCTATAACGTAGAATAATATCGCGAACCCTTATAACTATTTAATCCCGTGCTTGCTTCCCTTAAGGAGGAAGAGTTACGTCCTTTAGAATAGAGACTAATCGCTTCGATATTTCTCGTAAAGACCCTTACGATATTAACTAACCCTTAAACGAACTCGAAAAATAAATAATAATAGTAGGATTACTATTAAAAATAAACGCACCGGCTCCCCTTAATAGCCCGGAACTAATTATATAATAGATAAAGGAGATCGGTATCCCTCTTACCGCTCGCATAGAGGTAGATATACGATACGAGGATATAAAAGAAATTACGATAGAAGATCCTAGTAAAGCGGAAGTTATAATATTCATAGCCCGGTTTATTATAATAGGCGAAGCATCTATCTACTACTAAGGTTAACGGCTCTTTAACCTATTCTAGGAATATTTCTAAGGATAGAATAAATCTATATAGAATACGGTAGATTAGAACTATAAGAAGGTCCTTAAGATACTATTGCGAAGACGCGGCGTTTCGATAGGACTAAAAAACGCGCCGTTTGTTAGATTATATATAACGATGCTTTAATCTAATAATCTATTCCCTTAGAACGAGAAAGAGTTTATAACGGAGGTATTCGATATAGGCATAAGGGCCCTTAGTAAGCAAGAAAAGAAGAAAACCGAAAAGGAACGAATAGCCTAAGACTAAGTAGATAAAGATCCGTTCTCGACTATAACGAACTAGTTAACGGTCTACCCGACCTTATACCGATTCTAACTTAGCGGCCCCACCCGAGCGGCGACTACGGATCCGACCCTAGAACTAGACTAAGACCCGAATACGGCTACGACGGATATACTAGCATTTCTACTATTTAATCGTATAAATCGGATTTATACGCTACGACTACTATTTCTCCCGGAACTAACGTTATATATCCTAAGAGCGAAACTAAGGCTTAATCTATCTGCTTTAACAATCGCCCTAAAGGCTACGGTCGAAGCATTTAATTATAATATTAAGGAGTATATAGTACTCCTACTAGCCGATGTTCCGAACCTCTCGTCCGATCCCGACGTTTAGACTAAGTTTGTCAAAATGTAGGATAAGGAGAAGAGCTATACCGGCGAGCTATATGCCCTATTTAACGAGACTATCCGTAAGTTTATAGGCGTATGTTATAACCTTAAGATTAAGCTAAGGCTTTTTTATACCCTTCTCCCTTAGATCTTAAAGGGACGAGCCGATAGATTCTATACGGAGAATATTACCTAGACGACTACCTTCCGAGGCGTATACGATAAGATTAAACGATATTTCGATACTAAGGCGACTTAGGCTTAGTACTACACCGATTAGACTAATATAACGTTTAACTAAGTTCGGGCTAGTAACCTTAAGAAAGGCCTTCTAAAAGTGCTTTAGTTATTAATCGATAAGTTATTATTATATTGACGAGCTCTAGGACCTAAGTTTATAGGCGAAACCCCGCTTATAGTAAATCTTACTAAGGCGTGCTAAGGTGTCCTAGAACTCGAAGGTGCCTTCTTTAAATAGGCTAAGGAGGCTAAGGAGCTCTATACCGACCTCCGAGCTTCCCTTACGACGTACCTCGTACGATAAGCGAGAAATGCCTCGCGCTAGTTTATCTAAGACCGACATCGTAATAAGGATAGGATAGATATAAATTATAAATACAATTCGAAGAACCCTAATAGTTAGTTTTATATAGACCGTAGGTATACTAACAATCGCAGTAGAGGTAACGGAGGATTTCGCCTATAAGGCTACGGATAAGGCTATCGACCCTACGGTAGAGGAGGCTATAGCTAAGGATACGGCAATAAGACCTAGACTAAGAAGTGCTTTATGTATAGAAAGGAGGGATATTAGTCTACGAAACATTCTATAGAGGAACGGCGGAAAGCTAAAGACTAATATCTCTCGCATTGTCTCTATATAGGCGTCTCCCCGGACATTACGGCCTATTTAGTAGGCTATAAAGGCTATAAGGACGATAAGGAGGAAGAGTATAGCGAGGATAACGAGCCGGAGTAGTAGTAAGCTAGTTCAATGCTTTGCTAAACAGCCTTTAACTACCTTATTATAGGAGATAACGTCTACGGTATAGAACTAATAGTCTCGGCCGACTAGTTCCTTATCGATAATCGTTACTTAAAGCTCTATTTTTAAGGTATCCTAATTAATATAAGAGTAGCGAAGGTCTTAACGGCCGGATAAGAACAGTATATAGCCCTATAGCAAAAAGACCCTTCCGTCTATTTAGATATATTAATAGTAGGCTAAGAATCAATTAGATTCGGCGCTAGCACTATTATAAGGTCTTTAGGATTAATTAATCTTATTACTCCGATTAGAAGGATTATATTCTATATGCTATAAACTTCGACCCCTTTCCTACTATATCTTACGGATATAGATAGGCTAGGCGTATTCTTTAATAACACGACAAATACCCTCACCGGCATTAAGGCAAATATCCCGGTAGTTAGGAAATAGGGACACCCTTAGTTCTTCCTTAGGAAGAGTAAATAATCGACCGTATTCCTTATAGAAACGGAAATTAAGACCTTATACCGTCGATTCGGATATCCTACTATAGCTAGGCTATACAACCTATTAAAGCAAGCAGGCTATAGCGATATATCTCTTAGCACTCTAGAGAATATCTTAGAACTATATTACTATTGCTAAATACATTCGCCTGCCTTAAAACGGTTGAAATTTAACCTTAAAGATAACTAAGACTTTAATTATAAGTCTTACTATTTACATAGCATTAAATCTCTATTTGTATAGCAATATATTTAAATCTCTACTTTTTCTACGCCTACCCCGCGCGCCTATATCCCGCTACTAAAATCTAGTGTAGGTATATAGTAATTAAGAGAGCCGCGTAAATCGTGCGAAGAACGCGAAGAATACTACCGACACGCAGTAAGGCACGCAGTAGGGCACGCAGCCGGGCACGCAGCCGGGCATAAAGCATATATTAAGGAGCCGCGCACGCAGCAAAAGGCACGCAATAGGGCATATAGTAGGGCACGCAGTAGGGCACGCAGTAGGGCACGCAGTAGGGCACGTAGTAGGGCATACAGCCGGGCATAAAGCATATATTAAAGAGCCGCACATATAGTAGAGGGCACGCAGCAAAGGGCACGCAGTAGGGCACGCAGTAGGGCACGCAGTAGAGTACGTAGCAGGCACGCAGTAAGGCACGCAGTAAGGCACGTAGTAGAGCACGTAGTAAGGCACGTAGTAAGGCACGCAGTAGAGCACGCAGTAAGGCACGCAGTAAGGCATACAGTAGAGCACGCAGTAGAGGGCACGCAGCCGGGAGCCGGGCATAAAGCATATATCGAGAAGCCGCCGAGCCGTATATATAGTAGAAGGCACGCAGTAGGCTACGCAGCCGGGCACGAAGCATATATTAAGGAGCCGCACATATAGTAGAGGGCACGCAGCCGGGCACGAAGCATATATTAAAGAGCCGCACATATAGTAGAGGGCACGCAGTAGGGCACGCAGTAGGGCATGCAGTAAGGCATACAGTAGGGCACGCAGTAGAGGGCGCGCAGCCGGGAGCCGGGCACGAAGCATACATTAAGGAGCCGCACATACAGCAGAGGGCACGCAGTAGGGCACGCAGTAGGGCACGTAGTAGGGCACGCAGTAGGGCACGTAGTAGGGCACGCAGTAGGGCACGTAGTAAAGGGCGCGCAGCCGGGGGCCGGGCATAAAGCATATATTAAGGAGCCGTATATATAGTAAAGGGCACGTAGTAGAAGGCACGTAGTAGGGCATATAGCGAATTAACTAAATTAAGGCTATATACGATTTACGCGGCCCTTTTAATTACTATATACCTATACGAAAAATTTAGTAGCTAGATATAGGCGCGCGGGGTACGTATAGAAAGAGTAGGGGTATACCTATCTTACTATATAAATAGAGATTTCGTACTATGCAAATAGTAAGACTTATATAGTAAGACTCTTAGTTATAAGGTTATCGTTAATATAATATACTTAGACGTTCTGAATTTAGTATAACGCCCGGTATTATATATTATTAACGCATCGACGGCTTTTTAAAGCGCTTAATTCCTTCCTTCTATATTAGTAAAGGATATATAGGAGATTCTTTAACCCCTTTAGATTAATATATACCCTAGTCCCCTTAATATTATTAAATATAATGCCGGCATAAACTTCGCGGCGGTAGAATTCCGAAATAAAGCCCGTATTATAGGTATTATATATATATAAGTTCTTATTAAAGTATATTAGTCTATCGGCAAGGTTAAGAGGTACTATACCCCCTTACGTCGAGCTTTTAATATCCTTTTTATAGAGATAGGCAGCGTTACCTCCCCTAAAGCGGTTCTTTAGATAGCTATTAAAGCTATTAACGATACTGCTAGGCCGAACGGACTAATACCTACGTTGCTTATATTTCGAGTATATCCTAAGATAACTCTTAATTCGCCGCTATCGCTAACGACCTTTAAACGAGCCGCTATAGTATAGAAAGCGATAAAGGCACTTAAGTAGCTAACGGCTAAACGGTAGGTCTAAGCAGCATTATATAGCCGTAACGGTCTAGATATAGCGAATATACTTGCCCTTCCTTTCTAAAGCGAAGTCTACGTATAGAGGGAAAAGTTAGGATAGTAAAGACCGTTTAAGATTATAGCTATTAACGGGTATAATATTACGATCGATACGGTTAATAGACCTTAGGTCTTTAGATCTACGTTAGTATAACCGTATTATCGTAATTAAATGCTTAACGACCTTCCGGCACTAGAATCCGAGCAGCCGGACGAACCCGCCCGACCGGACCCTCCGGCACCCTATAAGCGAGGACGCCCGCCCGGATCGAAGAATAAGGCTAGGTATTTAATTATAGAAGGACTAGACGTAGAGGATAACCTAGACGATAATAAGGACGATATAGATCTCGACGATTTAAGCGATAAAGAAGCGGACGAGGCCTTTACGATAAAAAAGGAGGAAGGGGCCTACGAGCTAGCCGTTAAGCTCCGATCTAAAGGCGCTATTACGACCCTAAGAGCACTATTCGAAGCGTTAGACAATATAGAGATCGACGATCTTATAGCATAAGGAGTATTTAGTTTTAAACGTTATAACGAAGCTATTTACTACGGCTACCGTATCTTTAGCTCCCGTATAGTTCGAGAGGTTATAGGTAGAGACACTAAGCTATATAAAAAGTTAAGGCTTATAGTCTAAGGTTATAATAATAGGGAGAAGGCTTCCCTACTAACGTAGTCCCTAACAATCTAACGTATTAGCTAACGACTAATCTTAGCCCTTACTCTAAGCCTTATACGCTATAGGATAACGTTGTCCCTTTAAGACATTACCTAGGCATATCCCTAGGCGACTATAGAGCTCTTTCGAACGGTCTTAATATATCTCCCCGCCGAATTATAAGGAAAGTATCCGCCCGACATAATTATCTAAGTCATTAGGCCCTTATATAGCATTATAGAATCGGGAGTCTATTAGTTTAATACGTATTAGAAGCATTATATCGAGGGCCTCGATATAGCGATATCGACCTTTAACTCTTGCCTTCTAATATCTAATACGGGACTAGAATACTTTGGCATTATTAGGATATAAACGGACGATACCCTTATGCTTAGAACGACGAATTTTTCGGCCGCTAAAGAAGAAAAGCTCCGAGAGGCATAATTTAAGGCGAAGCCGAAAACCACGATAACTTAAGGCTCTATCACGGATTTTAACGGAGCAAAGGTAAGCTTACAATAGGATAAAATACTCCTGCTTTAACAGAAGGGATAAGCCGCCCGGATCGATCGAATCGATGTTAAGGCTCTAGACTATGTATAATAGTACCTAGAATAACGTGCTTATAGAGCCTATATAGCCTCGGTGTGCTAACTGGAAGTAGCATTCGATATCTCGGTTGCGGTATAAGTATAGAACCCGGATGATAAGGATTATATAGTCTTAAATAAGCGACTTAAGTAGCAAATAGACTACTAGAGCAAAGACCTATTATCGCAACTAGGCTTTATTATTACACTAGTTAATAAGACCGAAAGGTCTAACAACTAGTTTAAGGTTATTAGAAACATTATCTACTAGAGTTCGACGAAGTATAAGAGAGTTACCTAAAGCGTGCTAGCTTCCGAGATATACGGTATAGTTAACGGCGTTAACCTTAGGATCGCCTTAGTAACTACGTTAAAGATTATTACCGACCGGCTTAAGCTACCGAATATCTAATTAATTATCTATATAGATTTGTATTCGCTCTACGAATATCTTATAAAGCTCGGGATAACTAAGGAGAAGAGATTAATAATTAATATTATATCTCTTCGATAGTTATATAAGCAACGAGAGATGATAGAGATCCGTTAGATTAACGGCGATAATAACCCGGCCGATGCTATAACGAAGGCATTACCGAACCGAGCCCTCGAACGCTTTATAGACAATAATAGCTTAACTATTCGGATAGAGGCATACGTTCTACGCCCCTAAGTTCCCCTTTTAGGACTCTTTTTCATTTATACTTATGTATTGTATTTATTAGACCCCTTTAGTCTAATACGCGTTATCCTTGCGATTAGGAAGGTTGCTTAGTAGTTAGAAAGAAAGACTGCTAGTATAGGAATGTAATTATATAACTAAGGGATAGAGTCGCAACTATATTGCCGACTATGTATAGAAAAGGGGCAATAGGGGTTATAACCACGCGGCGTATAACGCTACGTGACCTACATAGTTAATAACCTCGCTATTAACTAAGGGCATCGTTATAACTAGAGCAGTAAGCCCTAGCGTAGGCCTTAACAATGTATTGTTAAGGCATAGCAGGCTCTATAGAGGGACCCCGGCAGACGGGTATAAAAGGGCCCCCTTATTCCCCCTTCTCTAGCTAGATTAGATACAATAAGAACTAATGCAACCCCCTTTGTTTAGATTAATCTAAGTGAATCACCTACTAATAATATCGGTCTTAGATAAATTGTCGCGAGGTATTCCTCGCCTATCGTATAAGGTACGTCGTAAGGGAAGCTCGTAGGTCGGCATAGAGTTCCTTAGCCTCGTTAGCCTATTTAAAGAAGGCACCTTTAAGTTCCGGGATACTTTAGCACGCCTTAGTAAAGGTTACTATAAGCGGGGTTTCGCTTATAAACTTAGGTCCTAGAGCTCGTTAATAAAGCAATAGCTTATCGATTAGCAACTAGAGTACTTTTAGTAGGCCTTTCTTAAGGTTACTAGCCCGAACTTAGTTAAACGTTGTATTAGTCTACTCGGTATAATAATAAGCCTAAGTCGCCTTAGTATCGAAATAAGGTTTAATCTTATCGTATACGCTTTAGAAGGTAGTCGTCTAGGTAATATTCTCCGTATAAAAGCGGTCGGCTCGTCCCTTAAAGATCTAAGGGAGAAGGGTATAAAAGAGCCTTAGCTTAATCTTAAGGTTATAATATACGCTTATAAACTTATAGATAGTCTCGTTAAATAAGGTATATAGCTCGCCGGTATAGCTCTTCTTTTTATCTTATATTTTAAGAGTATTGCTATTTGCATAGCACGAAATTGCTATTTATATAGCAAGAATATCTAAATCCCTACTTTTCTGCTCGTACCCCGCGCGCCTATGTCCCGCCACTAAAATCTAGTGCCGGTATATGGCAATTAAGAGAGCCGCGCAAATCGTGCCAAGAACACCACCGACACGCAGCAAAGGGCACGCAGCCGGGCACGAAGCATACATTAAGGAGCCGCACACACAGTAGAGGGCACGCAGCAGAGCACGCAGTAGAGGGCACGCAGCAGAGCACGCAGCAGAGCACGCAGCAGAGGGCACGCAGCAGGCCACGCAGCCGGGCACGAAGCATACATCAAGGAGCCGCACACACAGCAGAGGGCACGCAGCAAAGGGCACGCAGTAGGGCACGCAGCAGGGCACGCAGTAGAGCACGCATCAAGGCACGCAGCAGAGCACGCAGCAGAGCACGCAGCAGAGCACGCAGCAGAGGGCACGCAGCAGAGGGCACGCAGCAGAGGGCACGCAGCAGGGCACGCAGTAGGGCACGCAGCAGAGGGCGCGCAGCCGGGAGCCGGGCACGAAGCATACATTAAGGAGCCGCACACGCAGCAGAGGGCACGCAGCAGAGGGCACCTGCTATAGCTATTGAATTAACTAAATTAAGGCTATACACGATTTGCGCGGCCCTCTTAATTGCCATATACCTATACGGAAAATTTAGTGGCGGGACATAGGCGCGTAGGGTACGTATAGAAAGAGTAGGGATTTAGGTATCTTACTATGCAAATAGCAATTTCGTGCTATGCAAATGGCAATACTCTATTTTAATAAACTTAGTCTAAACGTTAGGATCGGACGAGAGGTTTAGGACATCGGCGGGTAAGAGTGCTATATACTCCTTAATATTATAATTAAATACTTCGATTATAGCCTTTAAGGCGATTATTAAAGTAGATAGATTAAGCCTCGGTTTTGCTCTTAGAATATATAACGTTAGTTCTAGGATAAATAGTAATCGTAGCCTATAGATCCGATATATAGGATTAAATACTAGTGTATTCGTCGTAGCTATATTCGGTTCTTAGTCTAGTTCTAGGGTCGGATCTATAGTCGCCGCTTAGGCCGGGCCGTTATATTAGAATCGGTGCGAAGTCGGATAGACCGTTAACTAATTTATTATAGTAAAGAAAGGGTCTTAAGCTACTTATTTTTTATCGTTTTTCTTATTTTCTTATTTACGGAAGGCCTTTATGCCTATATTAAATTCTTCTATTATAAACTCCTTCTCGTTCTAAGGGAGTAGATTATTAGACCGAAGCATCGCTATATAGGATTTAGTAAACGACGTATTCTTTATCCCTATAAAAAGACTACGCCTACGTAAGAGAGCCTTAAGGACTTTCTTATATTCGTAGCTAACTATATTCTATATAAGCTTATTCTATAAGTATTGCTATTTGCACGGATATAAATCTCTATTTATATAAAAGTTCGCTAAAATCTCTACTTTTTCTACGCGACCCCGCGCGCCTATATCCCGCCACTAAATTTCCCGTATAGGTATATAGCAATTAAAAGGGCCGCGCAAATCGTATATAGCCTTAATTAAGTTAATTCGCTACGTGCCCTACTGCGTGCCCTACTGCGTGCCTTGCTGCGTGCCCTCTACTACGTGCCCTCTACTGTATATACGGCTCCTTAATGTATGCTTCGTGCCCGGCTGCGTGCCTTGCTGCGTGCCCTGCTGCGTGCCTTCTGCTGCGTGCCTCTGCTATGTGTGCGGCTCTTTGATGTATGCTTTGTGCCCGACTCCCGGCTGCGTGCCTTGCTGCGTGCCCTTTGCTGCGTGCTCTGCTGCGTGCTCTGCTGCGTGCCCTACTGCGTGCCTTGCTGCGTGCCCTCTGCTGCGTGCCCTCTGCTGTATGTGCGGCTCCTTGATGGATGCTTCGTGCCCGGCTGCGTGCCTTGCTGCGTGCCCTGCTGCGTGCCCTGCTGCGTGCCCTGCTGCGTCCCTTCTGCTGCGTGCCTCTGCTGTGTGTGCGACTCTTTGATGTATGCTTTGTGCCCGACTCCCGGCTGCGTGCCTTGCTGCGTGCCCTTTGCTGCGTGCCCTTTGCTGCGTGCTCTGCTGCGTGCTCTGCTGCGTGCCCTCTGCTGCGTGCCCTCTGCTGCGTGCCCTCTGCTGCGTGCCCTCTGCTGCGTGCCCTCTGCTGCGTGCCCTCTGCTGCGTGCCCTCTGCTGCGTGCCCTAATGCTGCGTGCCCTCTGCTGCGTGCCCTCTGCTATTAGGTGCCCTCTGCTGCGTGCCCTGCTGTATGCTCTACTGCGTGCCCTCTGCTGTGTGTGCGGCTCCTTGATTAAGCAAAGCTTGCTTTGCGCTATGAAGAACACAGAATGTGTGCAAGTTGCGGCAAGCCGCTTTGCTTACTTAATATGTGTAGTGAGCTTTTTTATTGTAAGGGTCCCCTGCTATAAAAACGAAGTACGGCCATTGGCTGCCGCGAAATAACACGCTATGATTGGATAGAGTCTAAAAATTTAGTGCGCTAATTGGCTAATAGTAGGGCCGGGGTTAAACCGGCTAAAAATACTAGGCGCCTATTAGCTACCTGTCTAACGGGGCTCTTGCTAAAATCCTATACTGCTATTAGATAGGTCTCCTCCCGGGGATTAACCCTATTTCCCGACAAGCAGAAAGGTCCCCTAGCTATAGCAAAGCTTTATAATACGCAAAGGCAGGGCACCTAATAGGTGCCTACGGATTAGTAGATAGTCCGGGCTCCGGCAGCCCTACAACTCGTAGGGCATGCTAGGCTACCTGTAAATCATTATCCTTCTTCTTACACACGCACCCTTTGCCTTATGCTATCTTTCCCTACACTATATAGTAGTAACACCTTGCCCTCTTTCCGGCAAGACTAGAGATCCGCAAGGCTCTTATTAGCATCGCCTTCGGAGCGTTGCATAAGGGCGTTATATAAACCTAAACTTATAGTATACGCCTATCTTACTTAGGACGAACCCCCCGTAATTTTCTATACGTTCCGCGTCCGATCCTCGATAGCGGAGCCTGCCGTTAGCTAATCGCCGTCGCTTTTAGTCTTAGCGCCCTAACGGCTTTACGATAGCCTTATACGCTATTTAGGAAGTATTATAGCTAATCTATATCTTTCTTCTATCGCTGCGAGAAGTTCTTTTTGTTTTCTCGTAAAGCGAAAAAAATTTCTCGCTTATACTCTTTCGTATGCCTTTCGCCTTACTCTTTATACGCACGATTCTTTTTACTTCCTTATATTATCGCACCTCGCGTTCTTTACCCTTACTATAAGCTTTTTATTCTTTAGTAAGTATAGCTCGGGACGTAGAGGACCGCGCCTAGGCCGATAAGGCAAACTCTCGCGATCGCGAAAACTCCCTTCCCCCTAACGACGATTAGTTCTCCGATAAGAATCGGTTTTAAGATGCCTATATCCCGCCGCTTAAGCGTCGTCGCTTTAACCGATACTCTTAGAATTAACCTAACGAGCTTAGCAACTTAGCGGCCGCGATTCTTAATAATAACCTCTATAAGCGGGTCGTAGGATAGAGTATACGTTTTAACCGCTTAATTCTTAATAATCCTACTAAGCTTATCCTTTAAACCTTTACCGACGGAGATATTCTCTATATTTAGGAAGTAGTTAATCTTATCTATCGCCTTACGAAAGACTACCCTAAATTCTAGGTTTATCTTAATAAGAGAACGGCTAGGGAATCCTACCTTAATATATATACCTTATAGAGGCGAAATCTTCGGGATATTCTAAATAAACCTATAGGTATGCCTTTAACTAAGATTCCTCTTATCGTAACTTACTACCCGATTCCCGCCCGGTCTTATCTATAACCTACTCTTATGCTTCCGGACGATAACCTCTCCGGCCTTAATCCCTTAGTACGTAGAGCCTCCTACTCCTAGGATTAAGTCCTATCTTCTTCTCGTTAGCCACTTAGACGCTAGCCTCCCCGTCGCCTGCCGGATTTTAGCTAGCTAGACGGTAACTCTTCCGATTTAAGTAAATATAGCGCTAGTATAGGCTAGCCTTTAAACGCTCGTCTCTATCGTAAGAACTCCGCTTTCTCTTATCCCTTAAAGGCGTTAGCCCTTAACGAAGCTATAGTAAAACGTCTTAAGAGAGATAATATAGGAGTATTTAACCTAAATAAGAGGGACCCGCGCTACCTTAGGCTAATCGCTTAAGCCGACGGGAAGAATACCTATACCGACGTTTATCTATTTTACGAGCGTCTTTAACTCTATTACGATAAAGACCTTTATATACTCTATCCTTTCTACCTATCGTTCTTTAGCGGAAGTACGCTTAGTTAGTATATAAGTAAACTTTCCGTCGCTTAGCGATACCGTCTACGATCTACGTCCCTTATAACCTTTATAAAGAAGCTTACTAAGAGGTTTAGCCGCCTTAATATAGAAATCTCCTATAAGCTCTATAGCGGAGAATATACTATCTCTATATAAAACGTAGGAGAGTTATCCCTTCCGTAGTAGATCTAACGTAAGGTTTTACTTATACGATAGCTTCGCCTTAAAAAAGACTATTAGATTATTTAGACCTTTTATAGACTTATTGCCGCGTAAATCGCTTCCCTCCTTCCGCTACTTAATAAAAAGACGTTTATTAAGAAGTAGATTTACGAAATCGAAGAGAGGAAGCCTCTTATTACCGCGTTACTTAACCGGTATATCTCTTAAGACTTTCGTCGTAGCGACTCCTATAACCTTAACCGCCGCGACCGCGACTATAACCGTCGCGACTCCCGTCGCTATAATAACGATTATAACGGAGACCGTAAGCGAGATACTCGCCGTTTTAATAACAGCCGCGGCTAAAGCAACCGTCGCTATGCCGGGCCTTCTACCCGCGACTATAACCGCCGTAAGTACGATCGCCGCCCCGACGACCGTCGTAATAACAATCGTCGTAATAACTAAGCTCCCCGTCGCTAGGATTAGGACGGTCGCCGCCCCGCTAGATAAAAAGATATATATAGAGAGGAAAAAGTAAAGAAGTAGGTGCGCTTTAAATCGAAGTATTAAGCTAGCGAGGCCCCTGCCTTAAGTAGCAGTAAGGCAGGCGACGAAGCCTTTAAGGACGATTAGAGCTCTATTCGTTTTAACTTAGACCTCTCTAAGGCCTACTTTATCGGTTGTATAACGACGTATGCCTTACCTAATAAAGGCCTTTTTAAGTACGCTACCTACGATCGATGCTTCCCCCTCGCCTCCGTTCTAAACGAGCATGTTCGCGCTAAGTGCTACGTTTTAAAGCAGTAGCTTACTAAGGAGACGAAAGCCTTAAAACCCGCTAAATATCGCCGTTATAAGACTAGTTTTCCATTACGAAACCTCCTCTTTTAGCACCTAGCTACTAACGGCTGCACTTAGGTATATAAGGGCATTATCCTAAGCTAATGCTTTACCCCTCTAGTCGTTATACCTCCCTCGGTTTCTTATAAAGTGACCGCTCCTCCTAGCCCTACGTCCTTAATAGCCGAGCTAGTTTATCTAGCCGAGGTCGTAAGCCCCGCGTCTCTCCTCGACTCCCTATCTATTCTTAAGCCTATGCCCTAACCCCTTTATCAAGATAACGAGGGTATGCCCGTTCCTTTTTCCTATATAAGGATTAAGATTATAGGCAAGCCGTTTAGGAAGGCGTTTAAGATCTATCCGGACACCGGATACGGTAAGCCTATAATTAATTAGGACCTTCTATAGCATTTGCCGTATACTATTAAGAAGCTGCCTCCTATAGCCGTTAAAGGCATTACCGGTTACGCCTATGTCGAAGACTAGGCTACCTTTTCTTTTCTAGTCTAAGGCCGTTACGCTAACGGTTCCGATATAAGGCTCGCGGAGTTTTCTTACTCCGCCTAGGTTATAAAGGTCGCTGCAAGCGCCCTGCTTAGGAATGCCTTTCTTAAACCGCACCTTAGCAACGTCGACTACGGATCGGATATAATCCGTATTAGCACTCTCTAGGACTTTAAGATCCCTTTTAACATCTATCGCCTTAGCCGGGATATAGTGCGACGCGTCTAGGCCGTCCGAAAGACCTTAGTTCCTGCCGGTTAGACTATTATTATACCTACCTCTTAGAAAGAAATCCCTAAAGGCCGGCCGTACGCCTTTTATTCTTCTTACGACCTAGCCGCGTACGCTATTATAGATAATTCCTCTTTCCTAAGCGTCGCTATAATTAATAACTCCGCTAGGGACGTAGTTATCTTACGCAAGCAGCGACTTAGCTAGATTTTAGAGTGCTATAATTTAGGATTCCTCGTAGTCCTGTCGTAGACTTCCGCCCTCTAAGCCCTAACTACTGCCTCTCTAGCTACGGTAGCCCTTAACCCTTTTATAGCCTCTTCTTCGGCTGCCGACCTTTAGTAAGTTCCTACAATCGGTAGTAGCTTTAATATCTCGGCATCTATTATATTCTCCTCTAATATTATCTCGGCCGCTTCGCAGCCGGCAGCTCTAGCGCCTCCCCTCGTTAATTAGGTCGACTTCCCTTCCGTAGCGCCCTTCCTAAAGCCTAACGTAGTCCCTTTCTAGCGCCGAGCCTAAAAGCTAAGCTCCCTTCCGGAGTATATCACTAAGGAGGGCATTTACATTTACGCCGGAGACCCTCGCTTTATCGATAAGGTTATTAAGCTCCTCTAGCGTTTCCCCTCTCTCTAAAAAGATATAGGTATAGCCGTTATCTAACCCGGTAAAGAGCTTACCGTCCCTCTCGTCGACGGATAGTAGTATTAGAAGATTGCCTAGCGTCTTTACCCGTAAGGACTCTACGACCGTGCGATTATTAATAAGACCTTCGATAAACCATACTAGTAGAATCGCATAGAATAGACTACGTAGCTAACGCCTTTCGCAGCGCCCGTTTTTATTATCTAGCGTACCTCTTGAGGTATTACGAAGGGCCGCGCCGTTATAGATATACGTAGAATAAACAGCGTTACGGTCCCTAACGCCTATCTACTTCCTCTTTAAGAGAGTATTATCGCCGAGCTACTAAGAGCTAAGTATATTACTATTATTAACGTAGCTTTATTCTTCTACTAATTCGGCGTACGTCGCGACTATCGCAACCGGTTTACCGTTACTAGCTACCGTAGACTCGAGAATCTTACCGTAGCGCCGATTGGATTTCGGAATAGCCCTACCTACGCCTAGAGATATATAGACCGTATTCTCCGACCTTACTAAGCCTTCTCCTACGCGTTTATCGACGATATCGTGATTTATTCGCGCACTTAAGTAGATTATCTTCGTTACCTTTAGACTATTATAGAACTATTTGCTAAGCTTAACCTAACTATATCCCTTACGAAGAGCTAGATTAGTTACCTATCTATATACCTTCTCGGGCATTGTGTCGACGTATTTAGCATACGAACGTTAGAGGACCGTATAGCCGCGTTCGTAAAGCTCGAATTCCCGAACATACTATAGAAACTTAAGCATTATATTAGCGCAGTAGGTTTTATACGATCGAAGATCCTTTATTTTAGCCCCCTCGTCGAACCTCTTTAAGCCCGGAAGACGGCTCTCCTCGCTTTAGGCCGCGCGCTCGGTAAAGTGACCGACGGGAACCTAAATCGCCGTAAAGCTTTTGTATAAAACACTGCCTTCCTACCTATAGCTACGGAGAAGCTATCCTTTTAGGCCCTCTAAGCTAAAATCGCGTCGGGACGGATGTTATACTACCTTAACCCGGCTAAAAAGCTATTCGCCTAGATCGACGCCTCTCTCTAACGCGGCTTTAGAGCGGTATTCTATTATCTCTTAAACGACTCTACTTAGGTTATAGGCTAGCCGATCCCTATAAAATATATAATGCCTATATACTTCCTCTCTTAGGTACTTACCCCCGCCGAACGGAACTATAGTCTATTTAAGCTAAAAGTTGCCTATCTTATTTAGGCAATTAAGAAAATGCGAACTATAATCTAGTTATTAACTCTACCGCTTATAGTCCTTACGGATTACTCCGCTATAAAGCAGATTTATAAGAAGCGCATACTTAATACGTCTAGCGCTAACCGTAGCAACCGTCGACTAATAGTTGCTTCTATCTATCTCTCGTAATTTAATCTTAAGATTTATTATATGCTCGGTAAGGATAACCTTATCCCTAACGCCTTTAGTAGGCTAGCTGCTTTAGAAACGGATCTTATCCCCGACCGTTGCCGCCCTAACTATACCGCGTTTAACGACGTGCTGCTTATGTCTAAAGCCGTTATAGATCTTAGGACGAAGACTTAATTCGTTACTAATTATGCCTTTAACCCGCACTTCTCTAAGATTATCGGCATGCTTTCCGACGACCTAGCCGCTCCGGCTACTACGGCTTCTACGCCCGACCCCGCCGGCACTCCTCTTCCTCCTACGCCCGTTCTTAGTATCGCCTCTAGCTAGGATAAGCGTAAGGCAGCCCTTCTACGCCTTAAAAGGCGCGGTATTCCTTTCCTTCTTTAAGACCAGCTGCTCTATCACGAGGGTCGTAATAGTTACCTCTGCCTTTATATCCCCGCTTCTATAGTATCGCCTATGCTAGCGGCCGCTTACGATACGAAAAATTACTTCGGGACTACTCGTATACTATAGGACCTTAAGCGCTACTCTATCCGGAACCTAACTTCTAAAGTTAAGAAGCATATTACGGCTTATAAGGCTTACTATCTAAGATAAATAGACCGCTAGCTACTTATAGGCTCCTATAAGCCTATCTAGGCCCCGGTTTAACCTATGCGTTCTATTAGAATAGACTTTATTATAGATATGCCTGTTATATCCTCTGCCTCTTCGCCTTAGGCTATCTCGAGCTTCGATACCTTTAACTAGCTGCTTACGGTAACCTACCTAGCTAGCAAACGTTATCTTTTAATCCCCGGAAACGCTAAGTACTCTACGACGAACTAAAGCGTATCCCTTTCTCGGCTTCTTTTGCTTACGGACTAAGGAATACTATCTACTATTATTAGTAATCGCGATAAGCGCTTTAATGCTAAGGTTTAGCGTTTACTATAGAAGTCCTTTAGGACTAAAATCGCTATAACTATAGCATACTACCCTTAGGCCGATGGCCTAGTAGAACGTCGCAATTAGACCGTCGAAGTCGTATTAAGGATAGCCTATATCGAGGACCTAGACCTTAATTAGAAATTGCTCTTGCCTACCTTATAATAGAACCTAAATTCGGCCTTTAACGCTAGCACCCGTATCTCCGCGTATAACTATATCTTTGGTTACGATCTCCGCTCCCCTCTTAAGGCCGACGACGTCTCCGTTGCGGATAACCTCCCTTATTTACGGGAAGCGGTAAGACGATAGGCCGGTTTTACAATAGACCTCGCGGCGATAAAAGCTAAACGCCGTTACGACGGCAAACATCGCTAGATCTACCTTTAAGCCGGCGATAAGGTATACCTTAAGTTATATCGTAGTTATTATAAACTATCTTAGCCCGCGAAGAAATAGTCCTATTAGAGGGAAGGGCCCTTCCTTATTAAAAGAATAGTTAACGACCTCGCAGCCGAGCTTAACTTACCCGCCTATATCCGAATCTATTTAGTTATCTCGGTAGAGCATTTAAAGCCCGCATACGATAGATGCTTTAAGGAAGATAAACCCGGCGCGGTTAAAGCAGCCTAAGATCTCGATAACGTCTTAAGCGAGGGCGATAAGCACTACGAGCTCGAGCGTATACTTAAATCTCGCAAGCGCTGTATTAGCCGGTTAAAGACCCCCGTTACTAAGTATTAAGTCCGCTAGAAAGGCTAGGGGGCCGCCTACGATTAGTAGGTCCCTACTAGCGCTATTTCCCGGGAAGCAATCGTAGAATTTGCCTTAAAGCGCATTACGCGTTCCGTCGGCGCTGCCTTAGCTGCGATTGATTAAGGGACATTAATCTAATTGTTTAGTTAGGAAAAGATCGCATAGTAACGCATAGAGCAAAGGAGCATAGATTAGAAGGATCGCGTTACTTTGCTCTAAATTGCCTTTTTCCTTCTTAATTAGTTCTTTGTTTTATTTTATTCTACTAAGGACAGCAGGGGCTTGTTTTTCGGGCCGGCATTATAATACGCAAAGGCAGGGCACCTAATAGGTGCATACGGATCAGTAGATAGTCCGGGCTCCGGCAGCCCTACAACTCGTAGGGCATGCTAGGCCACCTGCAAATCATTATCCTTCTTCTTGCACACGCACCCTTTGCCTTATGCTATCTTTCCCTACACCACTTTGCTTACAGTTGTGCCCCGCGGTATAAGCTATATTATATGCTTCGTGCCCGGCTCCCGGCTGCGCGCCCTCTACTGCGTGCTCTACTGCGTGCCTTCTGCTGCGTGCCTTGCTACGTGCCCTACTGCGTGCGCGGCTCCTTAATGTATCCTTCGTGCCCGGCTCCCTACTGCGTGCTCGGCTGTTAAGTCCGGGTTATCGTGGCCTTTACAGACTGGTGTTTTTCGCACGATTTGCGCGGATCTCTTAATTGCCATGTACCTACACTGTATTTTAGTAGCGGGACATAGGCGCGCGGGGTTCGCGCAGAAAGAGTAGGGATTTCCTAGACTTCCGTGCAAATAGAGATTTATATCCGTGCAAATAGCAATACTCTATTCTATCCTTAAAAACGCTTTTAAAACGAGTTAAAGAGTCGTTAACCTTAGCAATAGATAGATAATTCGTAGGTTATAATAAATCGGGCTATAAACGTTGTAACTTTAGCCGGGCTAGGGTCTTCTAACGTAATTTCTTCCGTATTTTAGTATCGTATATCTACCTCCTTATAAGCCGAGGTAAGGATACCGATTTCTTTTATCTATCGTTCGATTGGTTTAATTAGTTTATCGGTAGGGTTAAAGGGAGCCGGTGTGTTTATAGCTAATAACGGTCCTACTATTATGCTTATTTCGAATTCGTTAATAAGGTTATCTAAGGGTCTCGTAAGGATCTTTACGAGGGATATTAAAGCGATTAGTCTTTATTCTAAAGGACGTAACTCTTCCTCCTTAAGGGAAGCGAGCACGGGATTAAATAGTTATAGGGGTTCGCGATATTATTCTACGTTATAGACGCACTGCCTATTAACGTTACTCTTCTTCCTTAACGGAAGCGAGACGGGATTAAAAGAAAGCTTAGAAGGGTCTGTTTGCTAGTCGAGCTCGGTTTAAATAGTCTTATTCTTAGCATAGACGAACTTCTCTAGATGTGCGTAATAGAACCCGAAGGTAAAGATACGCGGAAATAGCGTCCGTAAGGAATAAAGATTCTACTACACTTTCGAAGATTAATATCTATCTTTTCTGCCTTGCTACTCTATGATTAAATCTATTTAATTACTAATTAGTGTTAGTAGGTGATTTACTTAGATTAATCTAAACAAAGGGGGTTATATTAGTGATAGTTATATCTAACCTAGCTAAGAAGGGGGAATAAGGGGGCCCCTTTATACCCGTCTGCTAGGGTCCCTCTATAGAGCCTGCTATGCCTTAACAATGCATTGTTAAGGCCTACACTAGGGCTTACTGCTCTAGTTATAACGATGCCCTTAGTTAATAACGAGGTTATTAACTATATAGGGCATATGGCGTTATGCGCCGCGTAGTTATAACCCCTATTGCCCCTTTCCTATCTATAGTCGGCAATATAGTTGCGACTCTATCCCTTAGTTATATAACTATATTCCTATAGTTTACCCCCTACTTAAACGGCAGAATAGAGCGTATAAATAGAATAATACTTAATGAAGTAAGATCTATACTTTATACGGCTAAACTGCCTAAATATCTTTAGGGTAAAGCTATTTAAGCAGCTATATATATATACAATCGATCTCCTTATACTGCTTTAAGGTATATATGCCCTTTAGAAAAAAAAAATAGAGCCTTAACTATAGAAGATATAGAAAAAATCCGTATATTCGGAAGCATTATATACTATAAGAATAAAACACCTAGTAATAAACTAAACGTACGAGCCTATAAAGGAATTATAATTAGCTACGAAGATATAGCCTATAAAATATACGACTATAGTAGAAGAAAGGTCGTTATATTAAAAGATACAACTATATTAGAAAATAACTTCTTAAAAGATAATAAAACTTTTAACTTTAATACTATACCCTCTATTAATAAGATTCCAAAGGATTATCTACGTATAAGATCCTTTATACTAAATATAAAGCATAATAATACCCTATATAAAAAATCCTAGAATAATCCAAATGAAATACTAAATAATATATCCGAGGATAATAATCCTAACTATATAATATAGGACAATAATAATAAGGATTAAAGAATTTAGGTTAAAATACCTTAAAGGCCGGCTGAATTTTATAACGAGTACTAATAATACCTAATACATCTACTAGTAAATAACGATAATATAACCCTTCTAACTGCTTTAGAAAGTTATAATCCTATAGAACTAAAAGCCTATAAGCAAGCTGGAAAAAGCGCCGAAGCTTTATACTAGGATAAAGGCATAGCAGTAGAAATATAGTAGCTTATAGATAATAATACTTAGGAAATAACCGAGCTACCCAAAGACCGGGAAGCCCTTAGAAGCCGATAGGTCTATAGAGTTAAAAAGGATAATAAAAACTAAATAAAGAAATTTAAGGCTCGACTTATAGCTTTAGGCTATAAGCAAATATACGGCCTAGACTATATGAAAACCTTCTCTACTATAGTAAGACCTAAGTCTATAAGGCTCCTACTACTATAGGCTATCGCTAATAACTAAAGAGTACTATAGTTTTATATAAAAAATGCCTTTCTATATACGGATATAGATATAGAAACTTATATATAGATACCTAAAGCTTTTCTAGATATATTACTATACGCATAGTTTTCCTAGCAGAAAAATACAAAATATAAAGGCATAACTTACTTTAATTACTTAAATAAGAACAAGACGAAGAAGCTTATAGCGAAATTAAGAAAAGCACTATACGGCTTAAAATAAAGTCCTTTCCTCTAGTATAACCTATTAAAAAGCGTCCTTAACGAGCTAAGTTTTACTGCCTTCTAATAGACTAAGGGGTGTTTATAAACAGCACACTTAGTATAGCTATAGCCGTCTTCGTAGACGATCTCTTATTCTTTAGACCTACCGAGCGTGTAATAACCTAAGTTATAGACTAAATAAATAAAACCCTACCGATTGAATCTCTAGGGGAAGTTAAAGACTTCTTGGGATTATCTATATAGATATATAGAGAAATAAAGGAATTATATATATCCTAAGCAAACTATATAAGAAACAAAATAAAGGAATTTAATAAACAAAATATAGGAACGTCTTATACACCTGCTACTAAAGGCGTTAAATTAAATAAGTTAGGAATAAAGAACGCCTCTAAAAAAGATATACTCTTATACTAAATGCAAATAGGCTCCCTACTATTCTTAGCCCTATTTATAAGGCCCGATATCCTTTTCGCAGTAATATTCTAGGCAAGATTCTCTTCTTAACCTAACTCCTCGCACTTTAAAGCCCTTAACGTTATATAGAAATACTTAAATAAATTCCCCGACCTATACTTATATTATAACTATAATATACCTATACTAGACTTCTATTATATATACTATACGGACTCTAACCAGGCTAGTAACCTTACAGAGCGACGATCGGTCTTTAGATACTATTTCTTTATACGTAATAATTTAATAAGCTAGTTATATTACAAGCGAAAATCGATATCGCTATCTACTTGCGAAGCAGAGTTTATAGGCCTTAGAGAGGCTAATAAGGAGGCCTTATATCTATATAGCTATCTAAATAGCATGGCAAAAGAGTTATCTATACCTATATCTAATAAAGTCCCTCTAATATTTTCTAATAGTTAATTAGCGCTAAAAATAGCAAATAACCCGGAAGCATATAAACTCCGGAAACATATCGGCCTTGCCTATAATTTTACCCGCGGTAGTGTTTTATTAAACGAAATAGATATATTCTATATAAAGTCTACTAATAACATCGCTAATATATTTACAAAAGAATTAGGGCGTATACTATTTAATAAATTTCGAGACCTCTTAGGTCTTAAATAGGATCTTATATATAAAGATAAATAAAGGTTTTTAGCTACTCTTTCTTATGCTTTCTTCTAGCTTTCCTCTATATACTATTTAGTCTTTCCCTAGATATAGGTTTACTAAACGGACTAATAAAATATAGTAGAGTTTTTAATTTTTCTCTATAAAATAGTAGAGTTATTTACTTAAAGTCCGTAGGATTAATATTAGCCCTAATAACCTTAGGTTCGGGAGGATATTTAGGAACCTATAGTAAGCCGAGGTAGCACCCCTTTAAAACGCCTTTATATTTATAGAAATCTAGGTAAACCTTAAGAGTATTACTATTTGCCTAAGTATAAATCTCTATTTGCCTAAGTAATACTTTAGGTACCCTCTTAAAATGCCTAACCCCCCCCCCCCCCCCCCCCCGCCTAGCCGCGCCTATTTAATTATAGTGCGTATAACTAGTAGGCTATAGGCTAATTCTTCGTATCGCATCGTTAAATCGTATCGTTAAAATCGCATCGTTAAATCGTATCGTTAAATCGCATCGTTACGTATCTCGCCGCATCGCATCGCTCTAGCCAACGAGGCTCTAAGGCACGCAGTAGGGCACGCAGTAGGGCACGCAGTAGGGCACGCAGCCGGGCACGAAGCATACATTAAGAAGCCGCACACATAGTATAGGGCACGCAGTAGGGAGCCGGGCACGAAGCATAGATTAAGGAGCCGCACATATAGTAGAGGGCACGTAGTAGAGGGCACGCAGCTAGGCACGTAGTAAACGGCACGCAGTAGGGCATGCAGTAGAGGGCACGCAGTAGAGGGCACGCTGTTGGGCTAATAGCCCCCGTAGAGGCCTCTAAGGGTGTAGGTGGCAGGGCGGTTAAGTAGGGCAGAAAAAAGCCCACTAGATACGTGTTTTTCGTAGGGCGCGGTAGAGCTATTCTATATCTACGATCACTTCCTTTTTAGGCCCTCTTTAAGCTTTGTTTTCTATGCAACTTCGCACTACCTCGTGTAATCTGGTTTTTAGTGGCAAGACTAGGGTATGTAGAGCGACATTCGCCGCTACGCCTTCTTAAGACCCTTAGAATCACACCTTACGCATTCTTCGCGACCCGACCGACATACTAGACCTTTCTAAAACAGCCTTTTCTAAGGCACGATCTCCTCTTTAGGAGGCAACAATCTCGTCGATATCACTATTGAGATTAAAGAAGTCAATTTTTTCCTTATCATTAGAAGTTTTTAAGCCTGCTTGCCCTCTACCTAAATCGTTAGTTTATACATTCTTCGAGATATTAGCTAGAGGAGAGTTTAGGCTGCCTATAGCGCCCGAGATTAGGAATTTTAACGGCAATAGAGCCGCTAGCCGATAGCTATCCTAGCTTAAGTAGACGTTCCGAGCGCTTAACGGCAACGCATTAGAGGCTTCTCTCGTAGTCTAGGCAATTGACATAAGGCTCCTTAGAGATGCTGCTATCTTTATAGATAGTTCGGATAGACTTAGGGAGATTTTAGCGCTTGCTAAAGGGGACTATGCCTTACTAAAAGACCTAGAGGAACTAGAAATAACTTTAACCGACTAGTTTAAAGCAACGCTTATCGACGAAATTAATACGAACTTCTAGCAGCCGATTTAGCAAAGACTAGATAAACTATTAGTTGCCTACTATAAGCGAGCCTAAAAGCTTATAAGATAGCATAGTAGTAGAGACCGGCTAAGACCTAGAGAGAGGCCTCTTACCCGTCTTAAGCGCTATTATCTCTCGTACTTTATTAAGAGTTTTATTAACGGGTTAGCTAATGCCGAACTTAAGCGAGGATTAATTAAGCAGAATGCTCTTACTATAGACAGTCTGTCTAGTGCGATAATAATTATCTAAAAGACCTAAGGCATTCTCGCGGTAAAGGCGAACGATACTCGACAAATAGCCCGTAATGCCTTAGTTACTGCTATAGCTAACTATATTCGTCGCTAGACTAGATAGAGTACTTAGAAAGTCCTTATAGATAAATATAGCTTTAATCCCTATTAGTTAGCACTTACGCCGGAGAATATAAGTAAGCGAGGGCAGACCCTATCCTATATAGGATCTCTATATATAGCTATAACGACACCGGATCCTATGTTTTTGCCATCCGCCTTATACCCGTACGTTAGGCAAAGTATATACTAATAGATAGGGGGGAATACTAGACGAGTGGTTAAGCAGCCTTATAGGCAAGCTCTTACTTAGAAGGTGCTCCTTATATATCGAACGCTAGGTAGTCGGGTCCTCGACATTAGTGTGATAGCAATTAAGTAGAAGAGAGGCTCTAAGGCTAAAACAGCCTATATAAAGGGATTAGAAGCTGCAAAAGGATATAAATCACTAAGAATAATAGCTCTTGTCTTATCTAGTAGGTAGGCTAACTAGTCTCTATATATAGGAAAATCCTCGGACGAAATCAGCCGCGTAGACCTAAGGAAAAACAGGTGACGTAAATAATCGGACGGAAAGATCGGTAAGAAAAGCAATAGATCGTGCCGTACGATAAATAAGTCATATAGTTAGCAAATAAATAAGCAGCCTAGTAGAAGACTAGTGAATTCTACGGTGAATTCTACGGTAGAAGCCGTAGAAGAGAATTAGAATTCTACGGTAGAAGACCGTAGAAGGGAATTAGAATTCTACGGTGGAAGACTATAGAAGGGAAGAGATTTTACGGGTAAAGACTATATAAATAACTATAAAATCACTATAAAATCACGGTGAAATATAACCGAAGAAAAGTAGGTAAATACGCCCGTAGAAGTGCGGGGTAAATAACTATAGAAGCCCGTGGAATTCTTTAGTAGAATCTAAGGAAAACCCGGGGATTTCCTAGTAGAAAGCAAATAGGGAAGACGGTAATATTAATATACCCCCCTAGCTAGAAGGGAATAACTTCCGGCTAGTTAGAATTATTATCGACTTCTTCTTAAATCCTAGAAGAAATATCCGTAAGTCGAAGCTAGCGAAGGAACGTTTGGAAACGTTATCGTAGAAGCAATTTAGTTAATCTATCCGTAACTATCTAATTAGAAGGGATATATTTAATATTAAAAGTATTGCGTAAGAATTCCTATCGGGCCTAGTAGTTGTAAATTTTAACGTGCTTTAAAGCGGTCTAAATCTTTAGAATCTTAGTAGAAACTAAGCGGATTGTCTAAGTATTATTATACTAAATAGTAGGAATAGGAATATCTAGCTATAAAGAAATATCGTTAAATAAACGCAGAATAGATATTAGCTCTTTCGCGGTAGAAGAGACTATAAGAAGTTCGGCTTTAGTAAAAGAAGTAGTAACCGTAGATTGTTTCCGGGCACTCTACGCGATTAGACCGTTAAATAGGCTAATAAAATAGCCTTTAGAAGAATAACGAGTGTTTAGGTCGTCGGCGTAGGCGGCATCGGAAGCTATAACGAGTTCTTACTCGTCTATATCCGAAAACTTAATCGTAAGGAAACGCGATTTGTATAAGTAAGTCACTAAGCTTTCTACGAGCTTAATATAGAGCGCAGACGGGTTTTATATATACTCCGCTAAAGAATTCGACGATTTTATAGCGTTAAGCCGGGTAGAAATAGTCGCGTAATTATAAGAACCGACTAAAGACTAAAAGTAGTAGATTTAGTTATCTATAGCCTATCCTTAGTATTTCTCTAGCTTCTCGGGAAGTAAGAATAAGCAAAGGGTCGAAATAGGCCGTAAAACTATAAAAGCAAAGATTAAACTAAACTTAAAAGCAATCTTATCTAGGTAAACGTCCTAGCATAACTATAGCTTTCGCTACTTACGGTCCTAGATAATCCTTATCCTAAGGAAATAGGTAAGCTCTCCGCGGTTAATAACTACATACTTTTGCTTAAAGCGACGGATAAAATCGTTAGTAGCCCTACGGTGCTCTTTACGGAAAAGGATAATAATATTATCTATAAAGAAGAAAGTAATAATACTACTTATAGTAGATATAAAAATGCAAAGATACTCCGCACTTTACTAAAGGCCTAGTTCGGTAAGAGACCTAGATAATTCCCGTTGCTAAAGAAGCGGCGAACGGCG
Organism: Ophiocordyceps sinensis; assembly: GCA_012934285.1. Lineage (NCBI taxonomy): Eukaryota > Fungi > Ascomycota > Sordariomycetes > Hypocreales > Ophiocordycipitaceae > Ophiocordyceps > Ophiocordyceps sinensis. The sequence goes on along the minus strand of JAAVMX010000004.1, from coordinate 7,879,121 downwards.
AAGTCTATATAAAGCCTTTATTAACCGAATTATAAAACTAAATACCTTAAATCCGTCCGGGAAGTAGATATATACTTCTTTATCTAGATCGATATTCGTAAAGGCGTTAACCGCGTTAAGTAAGCGGGTTTCTATGCTAAATTTAGCGGCAATAGCAATTATAATACGAAAATTTCGCGCTATAAGCGTTACGGCGTAAGTTTCCTTTCCGCTAAACGGCTAAAGATCTCCTCGTATATAAAGGCGAGACTTAAACTTCCTAAGGTAGCCGTGCTTATTAAACTTATAATCGAATGCCTATATTAATAGAAGAAGACGCATAAGAGCGTTCGCTCTTAGAGTAGGCGAAGGAAAGAAGGTTTTCCGCTAGCGAAAGGAGTCCTATTCTACCTTTCTAACGGCTTTAAACTTAGGTCTATACGGATGCGTCTCGAGATTAGACTAAAGCCTTAGAAGCGCGGGTAAGTCCCGTTTGTATATCTTCCTGGGTTTAAGAGAAGTAGTAAATGCAGCCGTAAAAGCGGTACTATTAGCCGGTAAATGCCTAACGTAGGCGAAAGCGGGATATCGACCTAAAAAACGGTTTAAGCGAGTAAGGCGTAAATCCCTTATAAACCTCGTCGTCCGTAGACTATCTATAGGAATAGTATTATCGTAATCATCGTAATCTATAGACCGAGAAGTAGCTTAAGGCAATTATACCTTACGTCGGTCTACTAGTTCTATAGTTATAGTTAGTAAAAGAGTAGAAATATCGGGTTAGAAATCCTATGCATTCTTAAAAACGTCCTCCGGCGGTTCTAAGGTTAGGTTAAGAGTAGGGAGCTAAGGATTGCCTTCGGCTAGAATATCTACTAGAGTGAAATGCTTATTAAGAAGCACTATTAGCGTTAACTAGAATTCTGCCTTATCTTGCTCTTCTTCTTATACAATGTATAGTAGAAATGCCGGTAATAATACTTATATTAGTAATTCGGATGCTTTAGACGCGGTGAAAAACTAAGTCTTATTAAACGTTATATTATAAACTCGACGAACCTCCTATCTCTATAGGATCTATACACGAAAAATATTAGTAGAATTATACCCGACTAAATAACTAACCTCTATATAAGGTTCCTGCTTAAGATTACGTTTCTACGTATTAGTTAAGGCCTTAGTGGTTAGTAGGTAGGCTTTATAGCTAAAAGCTCGAAGATAATTAAATCGTAATAGTTAGGGAAGGAGAAATGCTAGTATATTCCGGTCGTAATCCTTTAACTAATCGTAAAGGATCTCTATTAGGGAAATCCACTTCGATAGAAATAACGTAGAGGAAGCTGCCTATCGGGCTAGAATCCGATTGTGTAAATATACTGTAGTTTTCTACGTTTCTATCTATAAATGCTCGGGCAAATTTGCTTTAATCCTTATAGATCGAGCTTTCGTAGATACTACCCCCCGAGCTCGTTCGGCAGCGCCGTTTTAAGCGGGTGTATAGGGAGCAGTAGGCTTATTATAAATGCCCTACTAGTTAATAAAATCTTAAAAATCGTATCGAAGGGCTCGGTCGTTGTCTTAATAGATTATACCGATAGAAGGTAAGAACTATCGGGAAATATACCGATTTAGGCTCTTAAAGCATAAAATTAGCTCGTCTATAGAGGCGTTTAGAAGAGCATATAGAAAAACAAGCTTTATATAGTTATCCTTAATAAGAAATGCAACGTTCTTATTGTTATAACTCTTATATATAGAAAAGATATCGCAAAACACCTTAGAAAAGGGAAAAGTCGCCTTAGAAAGCGGCGGTTCGCGGTTGATAATTCGTTTAGCCTACGTAAGTTTATAAGACTTATAGGAGATTATCTTATCGAAGGTTATTAACTATAGTATTCCGAAAGCTTTCAAAAGCGCTTTATTATTCGGATGTCTAAGTCGTTAGTGCTAAAGAGAAAGTTCCTCTATACTTATTAGTGTAGAATCCGGCGTAATAACCGAAAAAGGTGCTACAACCGGGGTTTCTACGGTAGAATCTATAGAAGGAACGGAAGCAATAGTTAGAATTATTAAAAGCGTAAGAGAAAGTGCTAACGGGTTATATTCGATAATATACTAATTATAAATTAGCTCCGTTATGCAAATAGTGCGTATTAATAAAGAGATCTATATAGTCTATAGGTTCTATAAAAGATTCGCCTTATAAAGAAGACGAAGTAAATAAAGGGATGTATAAAAGGATAGGATATATACTACCTAATTAAGCTAAAAAGTGCCCGTTAAGATACGTATAAACACCGGGCCTATCCTAAGAATTAGAGTGCTTCTACTGCCTGCGAGTGCGTACTTGGAAGAAGGCTTAAAGTTATAGAAACGCTCCCTATTATTGCAAATATATCTATTAAACCTTAAATCTATAATAAAAGAATCCCTTCATAGGTATTCTATAGTAGTCGATAGAATAACTAGTGGTAAAAAGGTCGTAAGAACGTTAGCGGTAGCCGTAGCTTAAACCGTCTTTATCTTAGTCTAATTATTCTTCCGCTACTCCTTATCGCAAAGAAGTGCCGCGTTAACTTTAGCCTTATTAGCCGGAACCTTAAGGTAGTCGTCTATAGTCTTTTAGACGTCCTTATCGGGTTTCTATAAGAACGGAAGGGTTAAAGTAATAACACTATCGGAAATAGTATCGTTCTCCGCAAATACACGGCGGACTATCCTTTTTCTTGCCTTTATCCTTATCTAAGGACGTAGCTGCTAAAGTAGTTGCCGATTTATCCGTAGATTCCGCGGCTAGGGACTTTATTCCCTAGCCTTAGAACTTCGCAAAAGCGTTAGTCTTTAGCGCTTTAGTTGCAGCCTTTAAGGCCTACGAGCGCTCGAAAAGTTCGGATATCTTAAATCCGTCGGGGAAAGACTATTCTTAGCCTAGCTTATTTAGGCGGGCATCGTCCTCTATCTTATTTATCTAGTATTCCGCAAAAGGGCTAGAAATTGGCTAAATAGCCTTAAGAAAAAGCTATATAGCCCGGAGACCTTCCGATTCCGGCAACTTAATTCGCCGGGCATTAGTAAAGACCTTCTGCTAGTTGGAAATCTATATCGTAATATCCGTCCGGTCCGGTGCCTTTAAAACAGTATAGAACTACGTAAGAATAGTCTTCTATTGCGTCTACGAAGTCGGCTTTATACGCTACTATAGTAAAGCTAATTCCTTAGAAACCTTATATTCGTCGGCAATTGTTAAGTAGTAGTTCCCGATATTCTAAACGATAAACTACTAGATTAACGTAAGAGATTTCTATTAGTCCTTATAGGCTTAAAGCAACGTATAATACTAGGAAAAGAGAAACTTAAACCTCTTAAGTTCTTCTATAGATAAACTAGCAATATTAGCAATAGTCGCGTTAACTATTCTAGCTATTAGTTCTACGGGAAGAGGCAATAAGGGTTTCTAAAGTTTAGGCGTAATAGAAGGATCGATTTTCTCCTAAATCCCTTAGGCGAGTGCGTATTTCTAGATTATTAAGATCTATCGGTCCTAGTCCGCTAGTCTATTTAAAATAGTCTTCGAAGTAATATCGGCTATAATAGATACGGTAACGTAGGTGAAAGTATAATAAAATCACCGGAAGGGTGGTTAAATATATAATATATGTAAATAAACCGTAAAAACTAAACTAAGTGCGGGAAAACACTAATAGAATAGGGTAAACGTACTAACTAATCCTCCGCGAGTCGATTCGCTAGATTAATAACGCTTTATTAAGACATACTAGTCCTCCGCGAGTCGATTCGCTAGATATAAAGGCAAAGGCTTTACCACCGTAAGTCGTAGCGTTAGTAGGCTAAAAATATAAGCCGTTAGAACTCTCTATGCGTAGAGAAGTTCGTCCGGGCTTATAACTATCGAACGCTAGGTAGTCGGGTCCTCGATATTAGTGTAATAGTAATTAAGTAGAAGAGAGGCTCTAAGGCTAAAACAGCTTATATAGAGGGATTAGAAGCTGCAAAAGGATGTAAATCACTAAGAATAATAGCTCTTATCTTATCTAATAGGGAGGCTAACTAGTCTCTATATATAGGAAAATCCTCGGACGAAATTAGCCGCGTAGACCTAAGGAAAAATAGGTGACGTAAATAATCGGACGAAAGGATCGGTAAGAAAAGCAATAGATCGTGCCGTACGATAAATAAGTTATATAGTTAGCAAATAAATAAGCAGCCTAGTAGAAGACTAGTAAATTCCACGGTAAATTCTACGGTAGAAGCCGTAGAAGAGAATTAGAATTCTACGGTAGAAGACTATAGAAGGGAATTAGAATTCTACGGTAGAAGACCGTAGAAGGGAAGAGATTTTACGGGTAAAGACTATGTAAATAGCCGTAAAATCACCGTAAAATCACGGTAAAATATAACCGAAGAAAAGTAGGTAAATACGCCCGTAGAAGTGCGGGGTAAATAACCGTAGAAGCCCGTAGAATTCTATAGTAGAATCTAGGGAAAAACCGGAGATTTCCTAGTAGAAAGCAAATAGGGAAGACGGTAATATTAACATTATACCGCCTATTCGTTAGCAGCCTACCTACTAGCAGCTTATTTAAGGATAAACATAGGAAGAAAGATCGGAGAGGACTATAGGACTATATAATAACTAGCGAGGAGCATTGTATAGCTATAGTCGAGGAGGATTACCGCCCTTAGAAACCGAGCGGGACTATTAAAGTTAGAGGACTCCCGGAACTAATATATAAATAGATCCTCTCTTATTCTAGATTAGCCGATCTGCTTTATATACGGACAATATAGCTACTACCCGTCGATATATTTTACCTTATTTATAGAAAGGCTTTAGGATTAAGAGAGAGATATTCTTCGCGAGCGGTATTACGTAAAGAGAGTATAGTAGTAAGAGGCAAATAGACAATTGCCTAAGGGATTAGGAGGGACTAGACCTCCGCCCTAAGCTATAGTCTAAGCAAACTATAGATATATAGAAGAAGAGCTAGAGACCTATATTACTAAGGCTACGTTAAGTACGAGAGTAGTTTATTTCGTAGAATCGTAAGACCTTTTAAATAGTAATAACAAGTATAGCTATAGTATCCTCACTAGCCTTATAGAGGAAACCTATATTAATAAGGAGCTAGCCGTTAGAGCCCGCGCTATAGGATTAGAGCCCGATGCCGATGCTATTTAGGATTCCTTAGACTAAGACTAGGGCCCGGACGGAGCAAAAGCGTTGTTAATAATTAAGCGCCTTTAAAGAGTTATAACCGAGGAGGATATTAAGGACCGGGATGCATCGGCCTTAATTTAAAGCAACCTAGCGATTATAATGCTAGCGGGGGGGGCGAACCTACCTCGTGCTATAAAGAAGAGGCAAGTAGGAGGCGACGTAGTCCCCGTTATTATCTAGCCGGCGACGGATTCTAAGGAAGCGCTAAAGAGGCATAAAGTGCCCTAGGAGAGGTAGACCTCTTAGCAACTACTACTACTATTACTGCGAAGGTAAAAAAGGGAGTTAAGCCGAGAAGCCTTACGGAAATCTAAGCAAGAGAAGGGCTTAGATCCTTCGATTAGATTAACCTAGCTCGTAAGGTTATAGTGCCTCTTAGCCTAGCCGACTTTTAGTAAGTAAGCCCGGAGGGTGCTAAGCAGTTTCGTTATTTATCTTTACGTAAGCAGGTGCGATAGGCTAAACCTAAGAAACGAGCTATACTAGCAATAGCCGCGGCGGCACATAAGTATGCATCGCCCTTCTATAACACCTAGTTGCTAGCAAAAGCGGTAGTAACCCCGAAGACGTTTAGAGTAGCCGTTATAGTTATCTTCGCTAGCACTTAGTAAGAAGCTATATATATTGCTATGCTATCGCAGACCGTTTAGGCAGACTAGGGCTCGGAAGCTAATATTATATCGCAGAAGTTTGCCGTAGAATATAACTAGCTACGCTAGCAACTATCTAAAATCGGATTTCGAAGATTATTAATAACGAACGCTAAGAGATCGAGAATCCCTATTATAGAGTTCGTAAAGGGCACTATCGTTTGCGAAGGGGTTAGGCGGGAGATCCTAGCTATTATTCGACTAGACCTCTATAAAGGAACACTAAAGGACGACATTTTAATCTTGCTTAGGCTCCTATAGCTCTACGAGATTAGTATAGTATTCGACATCCGAGCAAGCACCCTTAAGATTAGACTTCCCGCTATTAGGGAATAACGTTAGAAGATATAAGGTCTAATTATAACTATAAGTAGCCGATAGAAGCTATTACTATCTCTAGCAGCGCCCTTACTGCTAAAGAGGTTCGTAGGGAAGAAGGACATACGCGAGGCTATTGCCGTATTAGAGGATAAGTCCTTATCGGAAGAAGACTCTTCCTCTACTAGATATACCGCATCTTCGGAAAACTAGATCTCTTGCTTCGACCCGAGCATATCGTTAAAGTGCGATTAATAATATTATTATTTAACTATACCCTATACCTCCCTTTCTCTTACTTTTTTATAGAGCCTTTATTATGGCTTTTAAGGCATATACTACGCCTAACGAACCCGAAGGATTAATCAGCTTTTAAGAGAATATACCACCTAGGAATATACTATGTAGGCCTATCACACGTTACGGATAAGTACACTATAGAGGAGGATTTAATCCCGATAGCCCCGATAGACTTTGCGAGAGATAGGCTACCCCTTAGAGACCGCGTGGATATAGTTAACTAGCCTAGACTATAGAGCGAGGGACCTTCTATATACCTTTTCCTAACGCAAAGAAGGGTCTAGAGGAAGCTAATTAATAAGACAACCCCGTTAGAGGTTATTATAGCCTAGTTTACTACGATAGGGATTCGGCTAGGCCTATTAGTGCTAAAAGACCTTAAGGAAGAAGTGCAGCGAGTATTCTTTACCTATCGGGGGCTTAATAGGACTACGGTGTATAACCTACCCCTAATAGACCTTTATACGCATAGACCCTACGTTAAGAGAGGCGTAAAGCCGTGGAATAGATCCCCGTAGAGACGTTAGACCGAGCCGTAAAGGTATTAGCTAAATAGGATCGTAAACGACTACGTTAATGCAGGCATATATAAATATATAGCTATAGCGAATAGCACGCTATTATCGTAGTCGGCCGAGCCGGTACTAGTGGTTAAGGATAAGAATAACCCGTAGGCAGAACGACGATTAACGATTAACTATAGCTATATCGAGGAGGACCTGCCGGGAACGGAGATCCTACTATTAGCCGAGATCTACGACAACCTCTCGGATCTTAGGGTAGGAACCTACTATTAATTTGACCTTAAACATAGATACTAGGCTATTCCCGTAGACCTAGAACTTCGACACGTTCTTGCTTTCGCGATACTAGGTTTTACGTAGTTATAGCCCACGAGAATGCCCTAAGGGACCTAGACGGCGCCCTTCTCTTTCACTGAGTTTATAAAGATTATAATAGGACCTATCCCTACACCCCTTACTAAGCCCTTACTTATAGCCCTTCCTACTGTTAGAGATATAGCACCCGTTAACGTATATATCGATAACGTATTCGGCAAATATAAGACCTTTAAGGAGCAGTAGGCTTTCGTGCGGGACTATCTTTTACCTCGATTCCTATAGGCACTACTTAAGTTAAGTTTTAAGAAGATAAGGCTCGGCATAGAAGAGATTATAGCGATCGGCTAGACCTACCGCATTAGGGGCGAAGTCCTTATTAAGCTAGAGAGAGCAGTAAAGCTAAAGGAGTAGCTAACACTAATAGACTAGACGGGTGTTAGGTCCTTCGTTAGTGTAGTAGGACCGTATCGACGATAGATCCCTAATTATGCCGAGATTGCCCGGCCGCTAAATAGACTAATAGGAAACGTGCCCTAGCGTTAGGGTAATAGTAAAGCTCTCTCTTTTGCTATTCTTAAGGCGTAGTGCTAAGTAGTCGTAGCGATATATAGCTACCTATTTAACGTGCTAGTATAGCTTTATATAGATACGAGCAAATTCGGGGCCGGATGTGCGCTGCTATAGCACCGCGATAATTAGGACTTCCCTATCCTATATAACTCTTTTCTATTTACAAAGATATAGAGGAACTATAGCACCTACAAAAGGGAGCTTTATGCCCTCGTAGAGTTTTGCAGGAGACACCGCTACTTCTTTTACGGCAGGAGCCTATCAATAATCTATACTAACTATATGCCGCTTACCTAGTTTCTTTCGGGATAAGGCTATAAGGGAATCTATGCCCGCTAGGTAACCGAGTTAAGGGTGCTTAACATTCGCATCTATTACATTAAGGGGACCCGCAATAGAGCCGTAGATAGGTTATTAAGGACTATCTTTCCTTCCTAGGAGTGTAATAACGACGGTCTAAAGTTATAGGGTTATATTAATGCCACCGGCGCATAGATCTAGAAGGATGGTAAGGGAGGCTTTAAGGAGCTTATTAAGGAGCTTAGGCGTTAGTTGCAGCCGCCCTAAGGACGAAGAGGGACTCTATGCCTGACCTTTTCTATAGACTAGTAGACGATACTCCGGAAACAATAGCGATAGGACGGGGAATAGACCCTAAGGGAGGTAAAGGCGTTATCGATTAAAGGAGAGGATCCTACCTTAGAGGCGCGTTTCTAAATGCATCCGGACTTCGGGGAGATCTTACGATATCTACTATAGGGAATACTAGAGGACCCGCTAGACCGACACGCACGACGACGAATCGCTAGCAAAGCGTAGAGCTTTAAGTAGACTAAAGGCCGGCTTTAGCATCGTAGTGCTAATAGTTCTTAGAAAAGATGCCTACTAGAAGAAGAGATCCCGAAAGTATTAAGGAGGGCTTACGATAATAGCGGATACTTTAGAATAGACTATACTCGCCGTAGACTATACACGCACGTATACTAGCCTAGGATAGCACGAGACATTATTAAATATATTGCGAGCTGCTTTCTATACGCTACCTTTAGGGCAAATAAGCTAAAGGCACTAGACCAGCCTATTATAATTACGCAGCTACTAGAAGTCGTTAGCATAGACTATATTAGCCCTTTTCCGCAGTTAGCTTTAGGGATAAGGCATATCCTAGTGATAATAGATTACTTCTTAAGATTCGCTTAGTTAATAGAGTATTATATAACGTAGGCAATAGAGGCGTTACATAAAGTTAAGAGCTAGCTTAACCCCTTAACAATATCCCCCCTAGCCTTTTATACGGATTTAAGCTCGTCCTTCCGATTAAGAGAATTCGGAGCAGTTATAGCATAGCATAATATAGAGATAGTAGGAGCACCTTTACAATCGCATAAGAGCGTATGCCTAGTGGAAGTTATAAATAGGATCCTATAGGAAGTCATAAGGCGTATTAGAGCATCGCAGCTAGAATAGGATAAGACCTTACCCTCTATTATAAAGACCTTTAACTATCGTTGCATTCGGTCGCTAGGATACTCTCCGAGTTAAATCCTCTTTAGGTTAAAATACGATGCTATTATAAAGGACTAGAACGACTAATAGACCGATAAACAAGCTGCACTTACATCGGGAAAGTGCTTATAGCTATTAGGAGGGGATTTAGCCGATCTAGTAATGTTACATTTGGCCGAAATAACCTTACGACGACTGGCAGTAAGAGCTACATTTTATCATAAAGCAGATTAGCAACGATAGCTCTATAAGGCATAAAGGCAACCGGGATTTAAAGCTAGAGATATAGTTCTTATGGCTTAAGAAGGAAAGCCTTAAAAGCTAACCCTACGATAGCGCGGACCCTTTATAAGTCATTAGAGAAAAGGCCGGGCAATATACGTATTAGTATATATAGATAGAACACCTATTCGGGGAGCCTAGGGGCTAGAGTTTCACGAAAATAGCCTATTAAAGATATATGTACGGCCGGCGCGCCTAGAAGGACGTTTCCTATAGGAATACCCCTTTAGACTATTATTAAGAGCGCAGAGAGGAAAGGCATAACGATAACGAGGATGTTACGAGAGAGGGGGAAAATTAGTGCTGTTTTCTTTGTTTGTTTTATTCGCATGCCGGAGGCATACTAGTTGCCGGGGAACATATTAGGCTAATAGCCCCCGTAGAGGCCTCTAAGGGTGCAGGTAGTAGGGCGGTTAAGTAGGGCAGAAAAAAGCCCACTAGATACGTGTTTTTCGTAGGGCGCGGTAGAGCTATTCTATATCTACGATTACTTCCCTTTTTAGGCCCTCTTTAAGCCTTGTTTTCTATGCAACGTCGCACTACCTCGTGTGATCTAGTTTTACCTCTCTTCTACGGTATGCTTAGTAGACTAGCAACCTTCCTTATTATAGTCGAAGCACTTCTTGCTTTAAGGTCGGCTCCCTATCGGGTAGCCGCCTCGTCCTCTAATACCGGAGCTATAACTACGGCTAAGGTTACCGCGGTAACCGCCGCGATTATAGCCTCGCCTATAGCCTCGTAAGAAGCCACGGTAACCTCCTCTACCGCGGTTGTTAGTATACCTACGGTCTAGGTATATCGCCTCCGGGTTAGATTAGTCTATATCCTTAGTTAGGAACTAACCGGGTGTGCTAAGGTTTAGGCTCGTCTTAAGGGAAGACCGGAGCTCTAAGAATAGGGTCTCGATATGCTTAGAGGGTCGGAATAGAGCCTATATAAGTTCGGGAATATTGCGGCACGCCTTAATAACGGTAGCTCGCAGTTAGTCTTTACCGATAAAGGTGCCGCTAAGAGCTCGTTAATCTAATTAAAGCCTATTAAAGAGTAGCTCTAGGATATCTTATAGAGGCAGCGTAGGGTTTTAGGTGCGCAGCTTATTAAACGAGATAGAGGTCTAATCGGTAAAGTAGTATACCTTATTTACCTTAGTGTTAAAATGCCTCTTAATGCTATTATAGGCTGCCTTAAACGTAGTGGTCTACGTTATGTGTTAAAGGTAATACGCTTAGGCGCGACCTATAAGAATCCTTAGAAGCAGCGTATAGAATTAGCTAGGCGTGGTATTAATGCTATAATAGATGCCTATAAACTAGCGGATTTTATCATTAAATAGGTCGTAGGGCTTGCCGGTATAATTCTCTATGCTATCCTAAAGCTTCGCAAATTTCTATTAAAGTTCCGCGTTAATAGTCTTATTTAGAATATACGCTAAGGCAATCTAAAGATAAGCTTTAAGCTTAGGGTTAGGGATTACAGCTATATCTCTTAGGTTAAGAACGGCGTAATCGATATATTATTAACGATAGCTTATAGGGTAGATCGTTATTTATTAATATAGTAGAAGAAATAGTATAGGGGCCTGCCTAGGTTGTATTCCTGCTAAAGGCAGGGGCCTTTTAAGGGGCATGCCGGCGATACTTAAGGCTTTATTCGACGGGGTTAAGGGCTAAGCCGGCGTGTTTCCACTATGTGTTTAACTATACGGGGAAGGACCGTTAGCGAGCGTGTAGTTAGCATCCGTAGCCTTAGGTACGGTAGTGCCTCTATCGAACTAGATTCTCGCTAGTTCTCTCTTAGGCTATATTAGCGGATCTTATATAGATTGCGTAGCTATAAGTTAACGATTAAAGCCCCCTTAAAGGGGTCCGGTGTATACGCCTCGTCGGCGGAGAAGATTGCGCACTGCCCTCTTAAAGGTTAGATAGACTGCCTGCTATATAGCCTCTTTCTATCTATAGAAATATTCTTAATAGTTGCTAAGGATATCGTATCTTTATATACTAAGAGAATTTTATAATCTACGAGAAACCTTATAACGTATATTATTGCTGTTTTCTCGTCTAGTTCCTTATCCGGGTCGATGCTATTATTCTAGCGATCGACGTCGACGTTATTACGAGCGGGCTATAGAACCGGTATGCTTCCTAGCAGTCGTTTGTATAAGCCACCGTCTAGATAGTCTAGTCTTTTAGGATATTAGTCTCTTCCTACCGAAAGGGAATTTCTAGTACGTCTTCTATCGTTATAAGGACCCCTTATTTTAGGGTAAACGTTAGGGTAGTCTAAATCTCTACGACGTTAGAAAAATATACCTTTTGATATAACTAATGCCCTTTAGGCGCGGGAGTAATAAGAGTCTTAAGAGCTATCCTATCCTCGGCTATTATGCTTAAGAGCAGGCAGTATCTTATATAGTAATCGGAATCGAAGCGGACTTAAAGAGATTTCTAAAGTATAGTTAGTTTATATTCCTAAAGCTAAAGGATACCTAAGATAATTAGGGTAAGTAGTAATAGATTCGTAACGAAGAAGAGCATAAGTTCTATATACTCGCTAATAGTTATTTAGGCTATAAAATGGTCCGTTATCTATATTAAGGGTATACTATCGGCTAGTCGAAGCGGTTAAGGTTTAAAGAGCTTCTTTATAGTAATATTATATTTCCGTACGATAGTATAAAGGTCGGCGAACGCTGCGGTAGTATAGCTAAAATCTATAAAAGATAACGTATTAACGTAGTAAAAAGACTAAAGGTTACGCATAAAGGAGAGATAAGTATAAAAAAAGATTAACTTTTTATTATTATTTAACGAACTAATCTAAAGATCCGTTCTATCTAAAAGCAACGACCTAATCCTTTTATCCTCCCCTATATATAACCCTTAAGAGCGACTTACTCTAAAGGTATATCTTTTAGCAGTAGCCTTAACGCCGGCCGCTCGCCTTATAAATCCGTATCCTCTTCCCTAAAGATACGGCCTTATTTATAGTCGGCCGTACGGACGAGCTAGCCCTAGCTATACCCGCCGCCGTAAGCGCCTTAAGATCCTCGGCCGAAGCTAGGGGAGGGGGCGCCCCGGCCCTAAAACTAAGGACTACCCTAACGTAAGGGCATTAAAAGCGGATTAGCTATCTTAGCTAAGTCTTAAGCCTCCCTTTAGTGTCTAGGCTCTCTATAAGCTATATAGAGTTTATTATCGATCTTAAATTATCGTTTAGTATCGGAAAGCCGGTCGAGGTCTATAAGGTTACTATATAAGGGTTAGGCTAAGGCGGTCGGGGTAAAGGTAGGTATAAGCGTTAGCGGGAACTACGAACGGGGGGCGGCCTTCTTCTCGAGCTTTTAACGATAAGCATAGTTAGCGAGATTCTTTATAAAGATATCTATCTACGCTAACTACTTCTCGTAGTCGGTATCGGGGATCTTAGTCTATATATTCTTAACGAGATCGCTTATATACTTGAAAATAAACTTCCGGAGGAGGTCGACTTACTATTCCTTTATCTTCCTTACCTTACGTATATAAGCGTTAAGGTCTACCTTTTAGATCTAATAATTCTTATCGCCTTAAGGGAAATCATCGAGGATATTCTTAGCGGCTTACGTTAAGTCTAAAACCTTATACTGCCTGCCTAAAGCTATGGATAGGTTAGCTATAATAATAGCTATCTTATCTTTAACGAAGTTATAGGCCCGTTTACTAAGCCTATCGCTAATATAAAGGAGGCAAGCGCTATCTAAGTCGAACTATATACTATCGCGAAGGAAGATACCCTATATCTTAAGTTCTTAGGCCTCGTACTTACGTTAACGGTCGGAGGTAGACCCCTTTTTAGTAAAGATCGGAGGGTCTACTATCTTTCGTTTTCCTAACGACTATATCGGGGTTATCGTCTAAGACTATAATATCTTTATAGTTAAGATCGTAAGGTCTTTAGCCTCGAGAAGTTACTCCCTCGTAGCTAGGAGCTAATCTTTTATAGCTAAAAGCTAATCTCGTATAGTTAGATGTTCCTTTAACCTAGTATTTCGGTTAACCTAAGAGGCCTCCGCTACGCGAAGGGACTAAAGACTCTCCTTAATATATATAAGAATATATCGGGTATTTAGGCTCTAAAGGTTTTCCTAGGTCTCCTACGCGTTAGCGACCGGGACTATATTATCGAACCTCTTAATCGCCTAGTCGATCTAAGGAAATTCATTAATAAACTCCTTAGTAAGGGCCTTTAAACCGTCGCCCGTAGCGTTAGAGGCTATAGGTATATCCGCTATAAGGAGGAAGGAGGAGTATCTAGTCTAAGGTATTATCGGGGACTATAAAAGAATTTCTATAGGCTATAAAGGTTTCTATAGGCTAGGGAAAAATTCTTAAGGGCTTAGGGGCTTAAGGGAATAATTTCTTAGGGGTTACGCTCGGGTCGCGACGACTAATGGGATAAGGTAATAGAGCTACTAGGACTATATTTGCAAAGCTAAGGATCGCGACGAGGCGCAATAGGAGATAGAACAAACTATTATAGCATTAGGTAATAGCTAGATAACCTTATTATTCTATAAAGAGGAGAAGAACTATATAGGCTAAGGGCTCGTTTATATATAGGACTATATATTACATAGCATATTACTATATACTATGTTATGTAATATAGTACTATAATACTATTCGCTATAAGTCTTACGTCGTTTATAGACGCTATCCTAGCTATAGGTTATAAGGCCTTATAGGATATAGTCGTATACGATACCGGAGCCTTAGACACCTGCTTTAACGACTTAAAGTAGTTTACGACCTTTACTCCTACTCTAGCCTATCGTTTAATATAAGCATTAAACGATAGCAACCTTTAAGTCCTAGGCGTAGGCATAATACGCATAACGATTAAAGACTTAACTCTTAACCTAACTAACGTTCGCTATTGCCCTAATGCACCCGCGAATTTAATAAGCTCTAAAGTCCTTTAGGATAAAGGTATCGTGCTAGACGGATTTAATAGCCGACTGGCTTTTTAAGCTATAGGAGAGGCAGTTTATAAGATTACTTAGGAACTTAGCGTTAGTACTATTCGTAATGCTTAGGCTATAGGTAACCCTACGATTCGAGATAAGCACCCCGACCTCGCCTTTACGGCGTTGCCGAAGACCTTAATAAAGGTTAATAAGAAGGTCGATTATAGGCTTATGCACTATAGACTAAGATATATAGGCAAGGCTAGAGTACTTAATGCGTATCGAAAGTCAGGCATTAACGTTAATATAGAAAGCCTTAACGACTTCTTTTATAAGGCCTATTATTTTGCAAAGGCCGACCTTATAGTTAGCCGGACGTCTTTAGTTAAGCTATTATAGTTCCTAGCATACGTCTTTTAGGACTTTATTTAGCACTTACCTACCGGTTTCGGCGGAAAGCAGTACTCGCTATACGGGATCGATATTTACATAAGATTCTATTAGGTTCTTTTCGTAGTAAACCGAGGAGAGGCATATAACTTGCTTTATAGTTAGATAAGGTAGGTATAAGCCTGCTCTACGAATAAGAAGGTTTAATCTATATATTTTAATAACGCGTTAGAGTTTTAGTCGGATGTAATATTTAAATAGGCCGATAAGGATAGGTTTATCCTTCGCTTTAGTGCCCCCTATACTCCCGAGTAAAATAGACTTACTAAACGTGCTAGCCGCACTCTAATAGACCTTGTAAGCTATATTTACGCTAATATAAACCTTCCGGCCTTTTTATAGCCGTACTTTATAGAGATAAACGCCTACGTTAATAATATGCTTCCGACGAGCGCCTATAAGGACGGTAGAGCCCCGATTAAGGTTTTATTTAATAAGATCCGCACGCTATACTTATATAGCATTAAGTATATAAGGGCTTAGGGCTATACTACGTTCGTTACTATCCCGTACTAGTAGAGGGTTAAAAGTGCAAAGATAGCCCTACGAGCTTAGAAAGGTCGCTTAGTTAGCATAGAAGGACTTAACGGGCATATATATAAGGTCTAGCTTCCTAAGAAAAAAGATCGTTATACGCGCCTAAGATATCCGCTTCTAGGATAGCAAGGAGCACTAGCGCCTTACTATTAACGAAGTCGAATTTAAAGCTACCCTATAGGAGGATATCGATAAAGTCACCTACCTATTCGACATAGGGAAGATTAAAGCCGTAGATAGAAAACGCAATATAAGGCACGACGAAGCCGCTTCGCCGCGTAAAGAAGAACTCGACCTATCCACCCTATAGGGGGTGCTTAAGGACCCGAGTTATATCCTAACACCCGACCTAACGCCTATAGTAGAGCAAGGGCGTTATGTTTATTTTAACAAGGACGTTATAGAATACGAGGAGACTAACTTAAATCCGGCTTTTAAGGATAAGGCGATAAAGAAGGTCTACGTTAAAATTAAGGTAAATCCTATTAAGCCGTTGCTATACTTGCTATTAGGCGGCCTCCTACTAGTAGTAGCGCTCTTTATTCTCGATTATCTAAAGCAAGGTGGTATAAAGGTAAAAGAGGTCTCCTATATATAAGAAGGCACGATTTAACGTCTTTATAAGCGGTCTCTACGGGGCTATTAACCCTTTAGCCGAAGTTGCGATACCTACTAATAAAGCAAGCAGCCTATTACTCTAGCTAAGGCATATATTCCTTCGAGATATACCTTATAATATAGGCCTAGAGCTCTCCGTAGGTCTTATCGAAAGTCTTCTATTTGGCCTTAAATTCTTCTTCCGTAGAAGCGTAGATTATACTTCTAAGCTGCGAACATACTCTTACGGGTGTATTTATCGGCCGTAGGGGGGGTGCGTTCCCTACCGCTTCTGCCTCTTCTGCCTCTTATTGTATGCGAGCTAGACCGGCAGTATCGTCTTCGGCAGCCTCGTTAGCCTCGTCGTCGTTATTATCGTCGTCGTCGTTATCGTCGTCGTTATTATCGTCGTCGTCGTTATTATCGTCGTCGTCGTTATTATCGTCGTCGTTATCGTCGTCGTCGTTATCGTCGTCGCAGCTAGGCTCCTTCTACCGTATCTTTATTCTCGCGTAGATATTAGCGTTAATATACTATACGTAAAGCCATTGCTATAAGAAAGGGAAAACGTTTAAAAGGGCGTTTTTAAGGGCCTTTTCCTTATCTATAATAATAATAGTCGGCTTTAGAGCCTCGACCTCTAGTCGTAGCTCGTTAAGCCGCTCTACTAGCTACTAGAAGCCCTCCTCTTTTATCGTATTAATAAGGCTAAAGGCGAAGTTAGCAACGGAATGCTAATTAGTAACTCTAGTAGCCTAGAAGAGAAATATCTTAAAGCGGTTAGTATTATATATATTATTAAGGCCGATAACCTTAAGGAACCGCTATTATATCTTCTTATACTAAGGGTAGGTCTAAAAGATAGCTTTAATCTTCCGACCGTTATTGCCGTCGCTATCGCCGTCGCTATCACCGTTACTATCGCTATTAGCGTTAGCGAGCTTAACGATATATTTAAGGCCGGCGTCTTAGAGGTAGGCGATAAAGGCTTAGGTAGCAGTCTTCCTACTAAAGGCTACGGCGCGGATCCTCTATCGGTCGTTATAGATATCGCGTTGCCGGAAGAAAGACTCTTCGGCAGTTAATTCCCTAAGAATTAACGCGGTCTTACGGGCGGGAACGGCTTAAAGCTTAAAAAGCCTACTCTTAAGCTCTTATTATGCAATAGTTCGTCGACGATATATATTATACGCCGAGGGATTAATTAACTACCTATAATTGTGCTAACTATTATAAGTAACGCGGAAAGTCTACTTTTAGTCTAAGCGCTTAGTTGCCGAGGCATAAATCGTAACGGGGCAGTTAAGCTTTACGGAGGAGGTTTTATAAAGCCTAGCGCTTTTCGAGGCTCGTTAAAGCCTACGATCGTAAATAAAGGTAACGTTAGAAAGAACTAGCTGCCCGTTAACCTTACGCTTATTAGAGCTATTTATCCTTACGATAGCGGCGCTATTCTCGCGGTAAAATATCTTAAGGAAGTTATATAGCTTATCGTATATATTAAAAGTTAGTAATAGCGGTAGGCGTAGAATTGCCGGGCCGTCGTAGGCATTAGGCTCGTAGGCATTTAGGGCCTCTTTATCTTTGTCTTTAAGAGGCTCTTTAATAGGCTATTAAGAGGGAATTAAGTCTATCGTAAAGGCTTTACTTTACGTACGAATACGCGATATAGAATTAAGGATAGAAAATTAGGCTAGGGACGATTTATGCGGGCCTCTTAATTGCTATATACCTATACGGAAATTTTAGTGGCAGGACCTAGGCGCGCGGGGTTCGCGTAGAAAAAGTAGAGATTTCCCGAACTTCCGTGTAAATAGAGATTTATATCCGTGCAAATAGCAATACTCTATAAAGAGATCTTAGTCCGCACCTAGATAGACTATTACTAAGCAATTATATATCCTCTTCTCTCTCTTATCTTTATATCTTCCTCGATACTTTCTATACTACCGTAATCCTCTGCCTCTAAGCTTCCCTTTAGGCTCTTATTAAAGGTAGTGCTATTAGCTAGTAAATGCCTAACGTAGGCGAATACGGAATATCGACCTAAAAAACGGTTTAAACGAGTAGGGCGTAAGTCCTTTATAAATATCGTCGTCTATAGACTATCTATAGAAATAGTATTATCGTAATCTATAGATTAAGAATTAGCTTAAGGCAACTATACCTAAAGACGGTCTATAGGTTCTACGGTTGTAGTTAGGGAAAGAGTAGAGATATCGGGTTAGAAATCCTATATATTCTTAAAAACGTCCTCCGGTAATTCTAGGGTTAGGTTAAGTATTACAGGATCTACCTAAACATCTATTCTAGGTAGAACACCTCTATAAGCACGCTATATACAACTAGCGATACTACTTATTTATTCTACTATAAAAGACATTAGATTTCTACCGTAGAACATATTAGAATTTAAGACATTAGAATTCTACTATAAAAGACATTAGAATTCCACCGTAGAAGACATTAGAATTCTACTATAGAAGATATTAGAATTCTACCGTAGAAGACATTAGAATTCTATCGTAAAAGATATTAGAATTCTACTTTAGAAGACATTAGAGTTCTACTATAAAAGATATTAGAGTTCTATTATAGAAGGACTATAGTATTTAGACGATAGATTCCTTAGACTAAGAAAGGGGGATAAGCTTTTTATAATTAGGTATTTACCTATATTATTTAGTTTTACCTTATGCTTATTCCTTTAAACGACCGGTATTTAGTCTTTATCTACCCTTATAGAGATCCTATTTCTATTATATAGGGATATATATATTAAATAGTAGCTATTCTAGCATAGTTAGACTCCTTTTATTTTTACCTTCAACCGTATTATTAAAGGCTACGCTTTACGGACCCCTTTTAGAATCGTATTAAACTACGATAAGTAAAAGGTCTTCTTAGCGATCTATCGTCGGCAACCTCGCTTCTATAGTTGCCTACGATTAATCATAGTAAGTCTTTACCTTAGCTTCCCGTCCGCTACTAAGCGGGTCTCTACGGTGGCACGATCGATTTCTTCCGCGGATATCCTTAGATACCTTCTTAAAAAGAAAGCTCTTACGAGCTTATATAAAACAACCGACTATACGTAACCTCTTCCATATAGCTATCCTTAAAGAGCTTAAGGCTAAATCGTACGCCTGATTTAAAGAAGCTATTGCCTATAACTTCTATACGTCTTAAGATAAGCCTTACCCTTTCGACGGATCTTTTAAACCCGCGATATGTAGGAAATACTCTAGACCTATAAAATTCCCGGCCTATTAGATTAATTATCTAAGCGACCTTTAAGCCGTACTTTAAATATTTTCTTCCCTTGATTTTTAAGATAAACCTCTTCCTAGCCTATTATCCGAGAATAATCCCCTTCTTAGTCCTTTATTTTAGGATAACCCTATAGCTAGCTAATTACCGATTTTCCGGCCTACGTCGACGACCGCCCTCCTTAGGCAGGCTATTATATTACCTCCTCCTTCGGCTATATTCTTTCTTACCGTTGTATAAATTTCCCTTACCCTTTAACTAGCTTCGGCAGTTATAGAAATAGTAATATCTAAAGAGGTATTAATACGCTTTATTAAAAGGATTTCTTTACGTTTACTTTCTAATCCTCCTCGATCTAAGGACGAGTATCGCGGATCTCCCTTACGTTCTTAAGTAAGACTTTAGGCTAAGGATATCGGCCGTTTTAACTTAATATCTCTATAGGATATCTTATTTAATATCCTTAAAGAGATAGAAAAAACTATAATTTATAAAAGCGTAGATCGCTTTATTAATACTTTAAATCGAATAGCTATATAGAGTATAAAACACGCTAATACCCTCGCCTTAATAATCCTATTATTCCTTTAAAGAACCGCTATTAAGTAATACTTAAGCGATCTTTTAGATAAAAGAATAAGCCTCTCTTTACTAACTAAGCCTAGGCTTTCGCATTTAGTATAATAAACTCTTTAAGCGCTTCTTTATACGTTTAGAGATCGCCTTTTATTCGCTATAACGTAAGAGGTTTACGGCGTAGGATATTATCGACGGAACGGACTTCCGCGGATAGATATCGAAAATAAAGCGAAAAGCTAAGGTAGCGGGCTACTTAAAGAATAATCTAACCTTAAATATATACTAACGATTAGATACCTACTCTAGGAATCTTTCCGTCGCCCTATTAGAGACGATAAAATCGACGAATAGGTTATAGAGTGTAAGCGAATTATTCCCTAGCTTAATATAAAACTAACTATCGGCACTTAAAGACGTCTCTAAAATTCGGTCTAAGGCCGTTTATAGACCGACCGTCTAGCCTTATAAAAACTACGTAAATAAACTTCTAGCGGTCTTTCTATATTACGCCTATACGGCCGTTTTAACCTATAGAATAAACCTAGACCTACTAATACTATTCCTTCCTTAATAGATAAAGGTAAAAAGGTAGCCTTTTAAATACCTTTTATACCTGCTTCTACCTCTCCTACCCGGCTGTAGAATAAGTCCTTTAGGTCTCTACCGCTTAAAGGCTATTATCATAGTATTAGGTCATATTATATATTATCCTACGTGACCTCTATATCGTATATATAGACATTTAGATCTAGTCTATAGCTATATCCCTTCGTGGATTAATAACAATTATATACCCCCCCCCTAAGCTCGTTCCCTTATAGTTTAATCTACTATTTTATCCTATTGCCCTTAATTAATAATCTCGCTATCTTACCGCTTTCTTTTCTAATCTCCCCTCTTCGCGACGCGAGTCCGCCTCCTCGCCGGACCCCTTCGACTAAGTTTTCCTTAATTATTAGAGTTTTCCCGGTATAGATACGCCGCCTTAACGCGAATTGCATAGATTTCCCTCCTTACCCTTTGCCCTATAATCTACGATAACCGACTATATAGAGGCCGATCCTTCGTCCGCTACCCCGGCTATTACCCCGCCGGCTCCTACCGACCTAGAGCCTTAGACCGAGTACGTTTCTTACTACCCCCGCCTCGCCGCCCTTCTTTAAGCCTAACGGCCTATATTCGGCATATTCGCCTATATTTAGGCTAACGCTACTCCCGACTTCCGCGCCCCTTAGATCGAGGCCCTTACTTGCCTTAATAATGCTTACGTTAAGTTAGATATAGGAGTTCTCGTCGCTTAAGAGCATATAGCCGTTGCCTAAAAGCACGCTGCCGATCTTTAGCGTTAGCTTAACCGCGCTACGTCCTCTCTCTTCGTCTTAACCGAACGCGACGCGGCTTAAGACTAGGCTCCTACCCCTGCCCCCGCCTTTACCCCTACCCGTTCTTATATCGCCGACCTTAAGAGGTTCTCCGGCGACTCTAGCACTTAGAAGCAACGTTAGGAGGCTTTCCGGACCTAGCGCGATAGCCTTACTATTAAGCTCCGTTAAAACGCCGCTTTATACCCTATAGAGTAAGACCGTATTCTCTATACGGCTAGCCGGCTTATTAGCCGGGCCGCCTCTATTATCGCTAGCGTTCCCTAGGACGTCTTCGGCAATAAGTCCTTCGCTAATTAGCAGTATACTACTATTAAAGCCTTTACCGACGACCTTAGCCTAGTCTTTAGTGCTAATTTTACCCGCGCTTAGTTAAAGGGCGACTTTAACGCCTTATCGATAAAGAATATCTCTTAGCCGGACTTCTATTCGAAGTTTACCTAGCTTTAAGCCGACTTATCGTTTAATAGCACCGCTTACGTCGCCTACCTTTATTTAAAGGTCTTTATCGAACTTACTAACGCCGCCGCTTTATAGGTCGAATGCCCGGCCTATAATAACTTTACGGCCTAGGCTAGGATATATTCTACGCTTTAAAATAACTAGCAGTATGTTAAGGCCCGTTTTTAGCTCTAGCCGCCTCGTAACCCCGCTCGCACTAGCCCTGCCTCGCCCGCCCCGCCCGCGCCTCCTGCCGGTAACCTAATGCAGCTCGATGTATTCCGGGCCTAGCTTACTAACGCTAAGAAGCAACGGCGGTTTAAGAACCGTCTTTGCCTCTACTACGCTTAGCCGGCTACCGCTACTTATACCGCCCGGACCTACCTTAATAAGGGTATCGGTGCTAATCCCGGCGCTAACCCTAGCGTTAGTCCTAGCGCCGGTTCCGGCTCTAGCCGCGGCCGTGGCCGTAGTAGCGGTACGTCTACCCCGCACTTGCTCGAACCCCCTCCCCCCCGCTATTAGGTTCGCGCTATTAAGTAAGGCTTTATCGAGGGCGAGGTAGACGACCTCCCTGCCTCTTCCCCGTCCTCGGGAAATATATAGCTCCCTCGCTTTATCACGCGATAGAGCTCTTAGTGTCTAAGTTTATAGCTTCGTTTAACACTAGGGAGGATCTTTGCCTCCCTATAGGAATACAACCGCGTGCTTTGCTTATGCCTTAATCCCTTATATCCGCCGATATCGTTGTAAGTGCTTTAGTCGACTCCGGCTGCTTTAGATACGCCTTTATATACGCTTAGACCGCGTAACGCCTTGCCCTTCCTATCCGCTAGCTCTAGTTCCTACGCCGGCTTTCTCTCGCCGATAGTAGCGACTGCGAGTCTAGCTCCGTTACTTATTACGCCTTTTCGGTCTCCCGGATTAGCGCTTATACTAAGTCTATCTGCTTCTTTCTTACGAAGCTTAGCTATAAGGTTATTCTTAGCCTCCCTTAGCTACGCCGGCATAACCTTATTATTAGCTAGCGCGGTAACTCCCTTTCCTTTTAGTCCCCTTTTTATCTAGCCTCTTGCCTTTTAGACTACTAGCCTTGCCTTATCCCGGGCCTCTCGGCTACCTTTGCCCGCCCTACCCGCCCTATCCCGGCTCCCCCCGCCCTTATTTCGGAGGGAATATAATTAATAAATACAATTCGTTTTCCCCCCGCTCCCTCCGTCGAAGACTCTAACGACGAGGGCGAACCCCCTACCGCCCCTTCTATCGGAGACTTAGACGACGAGGGCGAACCCCCTACCGCTATAATCCCTATTCCTACCGCTGCGATCCTTATTCCTACCCTTACGGCCTTAGCCCGTCTTCCGGCCTTTATCTAGTCTATCTGCTTTAGCGACGTTCTTAAGTTTATTCCCCTATCTCCTAGCCTTTCTCTCTTAGCGTTTTTTAAGGACGCCTTTAACGTAGGTAAACCCGCCTATCTAGACTCCTCCCGCTAGGTTAACGACGCCGACTCTAACTCCGGCTACGATTCTAACTCCTTAGCTACCCTTTACCCTCGCCGCTATATTCGACCTCCTCGCCCCCGTCCCGTCTATAAGACCGCCGGCTACCGCCGTCTTATATTACGGCCGAGTCGTAAGGTTATTAAACCCCGGCCTTTCCGCTTCTCGTCTTTTAACGGCTTAGCGTTTAACGTCCGAATACTTAACGTCGACGCGATAGTAATATTCTACCGGTAGCCTAAAGTCTAGACCTCTTAGACCTTAATTAAGGCCTTTACCGCTAAGCCTTTGCCTATTAAGCCCCCGCTACCTATCGACTAAGATATCCTTAAGGACTTTTATTAGGCCGTCTTAATTAGATATATAAACGCTAAGGACGTAAAAGCTTGCCTTAACCCCCGCCTTTACGACTTTATCGACGACTACTTCGATAAGATCTACCTTAATAAGATCTCCCCTAACGATATCGCTAAGTTCTTTAAGAAGTAAGAGAAGGTCCTTTATACACTCGACGAGCTTTAGGCTAAAGTCTTTAAAGAGCTCTACTATATAATCTATATATAGCTTAAGAGCGAGGCCGATAAGCTCGCCTTTTACCGTACCGTTAATACTTAAATTAACCTTAAGGAGGGAATATAGCCTCTTTACACCCGCCCCCGCCCCTTTAGCGAAGCCGAGAACCGGATCGTCCGCGCGTACGTTAACGAGCAGCTTAGGAAAGGCTTTATCTACCGCTCTACCTCCCCCGCTACTGCCCTTATTATACTTACCTATAAGCCGGGCGGGGGCGTCCGTTTTTATATAAACTATCGCGGCCTAAATAAGGCTATAATTAAGAACCGTTTTCCCTTACCCTTTATCTACTATACTTTTACCTATATCCGGAAGGCGAAGTTTTTTACTAAGATCGACGTTATTATAGCGTTTAATCGCCTTCGTATTGCCGAGGGATATAAGTAAAAGACCGCGTTTACTATATAGTATAGGCTTTTTAAGTATTATATTACTCCCTTTAGCCTTACCGCCGCCCTATCTTACTTCTAGAGTTTTATTAATATCGCCCTTTACGGCATCCTTAATAAGTTCTACTCTACCTATCTAAACGACGTCTTAATCTTCTTAAAGACGCGGGAGGAGCATTAGGCCTACGTTAATACGGTTCTTAAGCGCCTTAATGCCGCCGGCCTATAGCTTAACGTAGATAAGTATAACTTCTATATTACTAAGACTAAGTACCTCGGCCTAATTATATTAGATAAAGGCATTTGTATAGACTTTAATAAGGTTCGTGCGGTCTTAGACTAGCCTACCCCCTCCTTTATTAAAGACCTCCGGCGCTTCTTAGGATTCGCTAATTTTTATCGGCGTTTTATTCGCGGCTTTTCTAGGCTTACGAACCCTTTAAACGCCCTTACTAAGAACTCTACCCCCTAGATTTAGTCTCCCGCCTACGCCTACGCCTTCGAAGCCTTTAAGCACGCCTTTACTACCGCTTTAGTCCTTATATACTTCGACCCCTATCTTAAGACTATAGTTTAGATAGATGCTTCTAAATAAGCCGCTAAAGGTATGCTAATATAGCTCTTCGACGATAGTCATTACTATCCGGTTGCTTTCTTCTCGTTAAAGCACTCCGCTTAAAAGTGTAATTACGAGATCTACGATAAGGAACTCCTCGCGATTATAAAATCTCTCGAGGAGTAGCGCCTTAAGCTCGAGGGCCTGCCTAAGTTTAAGATAGCCTTAGACTATAAGAATCTTTAGTATTTTATAACTATAAAGCTCTTTAACTAACGATAGGCCCGCTAGGCCGAATTCCTTAATCGTTTTAATTTTAAAATCGTCTTTTAGCCCGGCTCTTAAGCTATTCTCCCCGACGCCTTTAGCCGCTTGCCCGGCTCCCGCCCTTTCTCCCTTACCGACCGAGCCGACGAGAGGATTAACTATCGATATTAGGTTATCCTCCCTAAGTCTAAGGTTAATGCCTCCCTCTACCTTAATACTACTACCGCCCTTAATACCGTTAAGGAGTCCGATTCGTTTATAAATATAATTTATAAATATAATTCCGACTGCCTCGACCTCTACGCCCTCGACGACTCCGAGCCGATCGATAACCTTATCGACCGGGCTTATTCCTCCTCCCCGCTTATCTCCGCTATTCGCGTAGCTCTCCGGTCCCCTTAGCCCCGCTAGCCTTACCCCCTTTAAGCCCCCCTCCGCTCGATCCTTAAGACCGCTCTCTCTAAGGTCTAAGGCCGGTTCTATTTCTAGGGCCGGCTCTTCGTTCCCCCTAACGACGCCTTAATTCTTTAGATCCTCGTCCGCGCTTATACCTCCCCCTTTGCCGGCTACCTTAGACGTACGAAGACCGCTAGCCTCTACCGCCGGTCTTATATCTAGCCCGGCATATATTAGTCTATTTCTAGCTTTATACGGAACTATTATATATGCCTACGCGCTAAATCCCTTCGTTCCTCCCCTTAAGGCTTGCTTTAGCCCTTAAGTATTCCCTTCGCCCTATAGACCGATATATCCGTCGATTTTATTACCGACCTCCCTATCTACCGCCGTAACGGCGTTAAGTTTTCTAATATCCTTATTATCGTCGACCGCCTTACGAAGATACGCTACTACGTTCTAATACCCTCGATAACCGTTAAAGACGTTATTAACGCGTTTGTTTCCCACGTTTAGTCCCTCTATAGTACCCTAGCCTTTATTATTAGCGACTATAGCACTTAGTTTATTTCGGCTTTCTAGTAGTAGCTTAGTCGTCGCCTTAGTTACCGCCTTTACCCTAGCTCCGCCTACTACCCTTAGACCGACGGTTAGACTAAGATCGCGAACGCTTAGATAGAGGTTTACCTTCGTTATTATACTACCTACCTTTAAGACGATTAGGTCGACCTCTTTCCCTTCGCTAAGTTTACTATTAATAATTAAGTCTTTAAATCTACCGACCTCTCCCCTTTTTTCGCTAACTATAGCTTCTACCTAAAGCTTAGCACTAAGCCCTTTAGTCCCCCCCCGCCCGGTATAACCCCCTAGCAGCGGAAGGAATACCTCCGCGGTAACGCGCTCGCTTTTTATCTCTAGCGTATCTCTAACTTCCTCCGCGATGCGATCGAGGATGCTTAAGCTACTTAAGCTCGCTACGCAAACGCCCGGCGGACTCCCGCCCTAGCGTACTAGCCCGGCGATATAGTATTCCTTAGCACCCGCTAGATCTAGACCCTCCGCCTTATAAAGAAGCTCGACTATAAGCCGGAGGGCTTATATAAGGTCCTTAAGGTATATAAGACGGCGTGTCTTCTTCGCCTCCCTAAGGGCAGCCGCCTTTACCCCGTTTTTTATTACTCCCTCTTTACTAAGACTTAGGAGCCCCCTTTGCCCGGCTAGTCGGAGCTTAACGTCCGGCCCGCCGATAACAGCGTTTTCCTTTCCCCCGGCGACGACGATAGCGATAACGCGCACCTTAAGTAGGAGTTTTCTTCTATCCTTACGTAACGCTAATACGCCTCCGGGAAGATTAAGTATCGCGTTTAATAGCGTTATAGCCCCCTTACGTAGGAGGACTCCTCCTGCCTTAACGGCTAATAAGACGACCTTAAGGCTTTTTACGCCCTTAGCCCGACTAAACCTAAACCGGCTTTTTATACGGCCTTCCTTATATCTTCCCCTTCGCCTAAGTAATAATAAGTATAATTTATTAATATAATTTACGTTACGACGGTATGTATTAGTTTCTTAGTTTTGCCCTTTGTTTCTTTCTATTTCTCTCTTGTTTTATATTAGGCCCGCTTTTAAGGCCGATTAATATAGATTTCCTTCGTTTTTATTAGCCTATTAACCCTTTTAGGCGTTTAAGTCGAACGCCAATTTAAGGGGGATATACTATAACGGTGTTAGGTTATATTATATATTATTCCACGTAACCTCTATATCGTATATATAGACATTTCGATCTAGTCTATAGCTATGTCCCTTCGTAGATTAACAACAATTATATACCCCCCCCCTAAGCTCGTTCCCTTACAGCTATAAGTTAAACCCTATTATAGTTAACTTAGCTTATTAACTCGCCGACGCCCTATTAGATAAGCACGGGAGTATAACGATTTCGTCCTCCTTATAAGATTAAATTTTGCTAGCCGTAGAAATACTAAACTTCGACTACTTAAAGGATCCCTCCTCTTCTTTTTCTAATAATAAAGACTACTTTTATATAGTATTAGAAGCCTTCTTTATTCTTAATCCTATAGCTACCGAAGAGCACGAATTGCCGATTAATACGCACGTAGACGAGCTCGTTAATAGTATTCCCGTTATTAACGCCGCTTTATAAATAAAAGATAATCCTTTAACCTAACCGTCTTAATATACCTACGTTAGAATTATAGCGTATAGATAACTTAGACCTACGGATATAATCGAAATTTGCGTTAACTACGGCGCTAGACGATATATTATCCGCGAGGATCTATTAGATAGATTCCTTTAGGTCTCCTATAATATATCCCGGAAGGCAGATCTCTTTAGCATTAGCTAGGCAAAGACCCTTAGGTAGGCTACGTTTACTATTTTTATCCTTAGAAAACGAGATAGAAAGTTCGCGGTAGTAAAGGTATGCGTAAGCGCTTAGGTAATAGAAGATCTCTTAGCCGGCCTCCTATTAGGTTAGGCATAGGCGGTTCCTTACGGAGTAAACGTCCTAAATACTAAATAGGCTATTACGATAAAAGCTTATAGCGGCCTTATAGTCGAATACTAAACTATTAGCCGTAGACCTACTATCCGACGACGTATTTATACTATTAGTTTTACTAAGATCCTATTATTAACTATAGTTATAGTTAAAATAGTAATTAAAAGTCCTTTATAGGATTAAGACTTAGTGTTTTTCCTAGATAATATTAACCTTTATAGCTTATAATTATAGGATTTTTTCTTTCGTTATAATATTTAATTTAAGTTTATATACCTTTATTTTCCCCCGCCGCCGCGAAGCCGCTTATCCGGTGGTTCCTTAAGCACCGCCTACTATAGTAGTTCCGGGCCGCGATAGCCCTTACGGAGAAGACAGACCGCCGGGACGCCGGCGGGGGGGAGCTCCGGGAGCAGGACGACGAGGCTCCTAGCGCTAGCCCCCTTTAACGTTTGTGTGTGTTTGTATGTGTTTGTGTGTTCGATTGTGCGCTCACTAAGATTTGTTTTTCTGCGTTCTAACCCGCTAGGCGGGGCCCCGGCCCGCACCCTATCGCCCGCGTGCCGTCTGCGCGCCGGCTTCACTAAGCCAGACTGTCCGCCCGACCCCGACGCCCCCGGGCCTGCCCGGGCGGGGTAACCTTCATTAGGCACTAGACCGGCGGCAGCAACCAAACTCAATTGACCGCAGCGAACACGGGCCGCATCCGGCCCGACGTCGAGATAGATAGACGTTGTATAGGTTTTCCCCTAGGCCGCCTAGTTTTTCCTATGCTAGCTAAATGCAGGGGCACTAGGCCCGTTAGGGCAGCTAGAGTACTTTAATAATAATAATAATAATAATACCTTTATTTTCTTAAAAACCTATTTCTTAAGTATACTTATCGACTTTAACGACGATATTTACTTTATATTAGCCGACGGGCATTAACCCGCGGGCATTATCTCCCTTTATATAATAGGAGATAGTAATATACTATAAACGGTAGTAAGAACTATAAACTCTCTACCGCTAAATTACTGAGTTTTGCTTCTAATATCGCTATAAACGGTAGCTTATTAACCCTTTCCTATAGCGGTAATAGTTTAAGATTAAAAGCCGCGAAGAACTCTCTACCCTATACTCTATAGAAGGACGATATACCGCCTAAGTTTCTACTAGATCTAGGTTAAGCCTTTCGGCTCGGCATCGGCCGAATTAAAGATATTCCCGAAATTAATACTAAGTATAATATAAAAATCTATAATCTTAAACTAAACCTCGCGCTATACGTCCGTAGTATCGCCGACGGCTTTCCTACGCTATAGGAAGATTAAGGCACCGTTAACGTAAATCCCGCTAACTATATAAAAATAAGTATTACTATTTGTATAGTAGAGAATTGCTATTTGTATAGTAAATTAAGATTGTCTCTATAATTTCGGCGCGCACCCCGCGCGCCTATATCCCGCCACCAAATTTCCGTAGAGGTATATAGCAATTAAGAGGGCTGCGCAAATGGTGCCTAGCCTTAATTCAATTTAATTCAATCCGGCTGCGTGCCCTCTACTGCGTGCCCTCTACTGCGTGCCCTCTGCTACGTGCCCTCTGCTGTGTGTGCGGCTCCTTAATGTATGCTTCGTGCCCGGCTGCGTGCCCTACTGCGTGCCCTTTGCTGTGTGTGCGGCTCCTTAATGTATGCTTCGTGCCCGGCTCCCGGCTGCGTGCCCTACTGCGTGCCCTGCTGCGTGCCCTACTACGTGCCCTACTGCGTGCCCTACTGCGTGCCCTACTGCGTGCCCTCTACTGTGTGTGCGGCTCCTTAATGTATGCTTCGTGCCCGGCTGCGTGCCTTCTGCTGCGTGCCCTACTGCGTGCCCTCTGCCTGCTGCGTGCCCTGCTGCGTGTTAGGGTGGATTGCGGCATAGTGTTATTCTTCGCACGATTTGCGCGGCTCTCTTAGTTGCCATATACCTACACTAGATTTTAGTGGCGGGACATAGGCGCGCGGGGTGCGTGCCGAAAAAGTAGGTTTACTATACAAATAGCAATTTATTACTATATAAATAGCAATACTTTATAAAAATCCCTTTAATTAAGAATTAGCATTAGAAAAAGCTAGGCTTTAGATTATACCTAGCTTCTTAGCGAGATAAAGCCTACTTAAACGAGAAGTATAATCTCCTTTATAAATAAAGACGTCTTAAGTAGGTATTTAAAGCCTCCCCCTTCGCTTGCCCTATCTTTATCACTTAGCAAATAGTTTACGGGACTAAGAAACTATATTAGTAGTAGACTTATGCGTGCTTAATAGCGTTATAGTTTCCGACGTATACCCTATGCCTATTTAGTCCGATATAATCTATAAGCTCGCTAAGAAAAAGTATATTTTAGCGGTCGACGTAAGGAACCTCTTCTATTAGTTCCTTATCTATAAAGACTATTAAAAACGCTTTACTATAGTAAGCTATAAAGAGCTTAAATATTCTATAGTAGTCTTAATAAGCTATAAGAACTTACCGACGTACGCTTAACGCTTTATAAATAAGATTCTACGCGATTACGTAGCCTACTCGGCGGTATATATTAATAATATTATTATCTTCTCTAATACCGCTAATAAATACGTATAATACCTCGCGATTATATTTTAAATATTTGTTAACTATAACCTCTTCTTCTCTAGCCCTAAATTATTCCTAGCCTACCCTTCTATAGAATTGCTTAAGTATTACGTTAATAGTATAAAACTTATAAATATAGCCGAACGAGTATAAGCCCTATAGGATATTAAATTCCCTAATACCCTTTAAGCCTTAGAATAATAGATTAGACTAATCGGGTAGATATAAAGTTTAGTTCTACGATTCGCGGCGTAAATCGAACTACTCTAAGTCCGTAAAACGGCGTTGCTAAAAGAAAGCCGCCTCGCGGGCTTAATCCCTAAAGGCTACGCCTATTCTCGCTTTACGTTAAAAACGGTCTTTAAATCTATAGCGATTAAAAGATATTGCTTTTAAGATATTACCGACGCGTTATATTCGGATTCCGCTATCTACTAAATTTTCCTTAATTAGTAGTTATTTCTTTAAGTTAACGCGAGTTATAATAACGGAATTTTAGCCGTCTTATTCTATATTAACGGTAAATCTTATTAATTACCTTCTAAAAGACTACCTAACAATAATATTAAACCTATCGTATACTTAAGCCGTAAACTAAAAGGCAGCGAACTACGGTATTAGCCTACTTAATTAAAAGTGGCCTACCTTATATAGGCTTATGGAAAGTTACGTTCCTATATAATCGCTATAACGGTTTCTTTAATTATAGTGCTTACCGACTACGCTATAACTACTATAATTCTAAAATAAACCTTTATATATACCTCGGCCTTAAGAGCGAATATAAGGCTTATACTAGCCTTATAGTATCTTAGCTAGTTCTTGCTTAAGGTTTACTATATTCCGGGCACTATAAATATTTTAGTAGACTCGGTTTCCTAGCTACTATTATAAGCCGTAGTAGAACTAAGAGCTAGGGAACTTAACTAAATCTAGGAGGATAAAACCTCTATAGACTATATTACTATCTTTACTAAGTTCTTAATCTAACCTAACCTACGCTAGAAAATTAAGGACGGCTATAATAGCGATCTATAATAGTCGGATATTATCGCCTAGCTTAGCGAAAGGGACTCTATCGAGGGATTATTATTCTTCCGTATCGACGGTCTATTATACCTTTAAGACCCCGATAATAAAAGACGATTATATATTCCTAAAGCATATAGGGAGGAAATCATCGCGGATAAGTATACGCGAACATTTCACGTAGGAAGAAGACGTTTATAAGAAGACCTCTCTTCTAGCTTCGTTATTATAAACTTAAAAAAACTTTATAATAACCTAATATCGAAATACGATACTTACGTACGCAATTAGACCGACCGCTTACTACTACCCGATAATCTTATTTCTATTACTTCCTTAGCTATCCCCTTCTATATAATAGCTATAGACTTCGTTATTAGATTACCTCCTATTATATCGGAAAATTCCCTATAGTCTCCGCTAGTTAGGGAATTCTATAACTCTCTCCTTATAGTTTTAGATAAATTCTCTAAAATATATATACTTATTCTAAGGCATAATGCCTTTACCGTAGAGGATTAAGCTTAAAGGTTATACTAAGAACTCCTCTATTTAAACTAAGGTATTCCTTAAGTATTTCTACTAGGATATCGTTATGCCCTGCTTATTTAAATAGGTAGTAAAGTCTATTAACGGCCGGGTGGCTAAAACGGCGGTAAAGCGTTCGTATCTCGGCTTTAGTTAAAAAGGCGACTGCGTTTTCTTCCTTACTAAAGAAGAACTATAGATATCCCTATTTACGAACAACGGGGACGCTAACACCTAGACCGATAATCGTATCGGTAGTATTATTAAAGTATACGCCTAAGCGATCTATATTAGCTAGGCAGAGGAGGAAGGGGGTCGTTGTTCCTAGCACGTAGAACTTAATACGGCTAGAAGGGGTCTCGAGGGCAACGGAGCCGAGGGAACGCACGTCCTCGCCGCTGCCGAATTTAATATAGGCCTAGCCGGCGGTAGACTCGTCGAGCACGATAGACGGGTCTTCTCGTTATAGGGCGAGATACTAGTCTTAACCTACCGTAGAGACTATAGCTGCTCCGGTGTCTACGAGGATACCGTAAAAGCGGTCCTTTAAGTAACGGTCGAAGACGAATTAGGTAGCTAGAACGCCTAACTAGTCTATCCCTTATGCGTCTTCGCCTATAATTAAATAGTTAAAGGACTGCTAATAGAGGATTTACGAGGCTTGCTATTTAGTTAGTTCTTCGTCGTTATTAGCCTTATCGTTACGCTATTCGATAGCGGCCTATAGAGTCTTATTACCTTTATATTCGGTAAGATAGGCCTTAAATCCTATGCTAGGGTTGCCGGTTAGTAGGCATTAAGCGTAGTATTAAGCCTTAGACCTAGCTCGTTCCTATAGGGTATGCTTTATCGACTAGCATCCTTCCTTTTAATAAATAAAGCACTTCTTCGACTATTAGCGGTTGCTAAAGCTACTACCGCTACTATAAGGGCTACGGTAGCTTTATCCGCTGCTCCCGCTAAACCTACGGCCGTTGCCGCGGTTATTAGTATATCTTCGGTCGGTGTAGAATACGCTTAATAAATTATATTTATTATTTATATTTATTACCTTATTACGATATTGCACGAACGTGCCGGACGTGCCGTTCTCGGCCTATATTAATAGATAGGTCTTTAGGGAGGAACGTAGTATAGAGAATAGCTTTTCTATAGTTTTAAGGGGGCTATATAGCGTATAGCTGAATTCCGGGACGTTTCGGCACGCGTTAAGCAATATAGTGCGAAGGGGGAGGTCTCTAGCGAACTTAAATCCTAAGGCGAGTTAACATCGTTATAGCTTATTAAAAACGGTCTATAGGACTTCCTATTAGGTCTTATTCGGATGCTTAACTTATAGCTTTTTAAAAGTTATAGTGCTTTAATCTACCTAATAGTGCTAATAATTTACTTCGGTGTCGAAGTAAGCCTTTAGTAGGTCGTAGGCTTACCTAAATATGCTATCCTACTCTATATGCTAGATATAGTAGTCCTAGGCTCGGCCGGTAAGGATCTAGGGAAAGAGGGCATAGAAATAGCCGGGCCAGGCCTTAACTATATAATAAACGTCTATAAAGATATAGACTTTATTATTAAGAATGTTATAGGGCTCTCCTATATAATTCTTGCTTTTATCCTATAACTTAATAAACTTTTATAGGAGGTCTACGTCTATTTCCTCGTTCGGAACGTCGTAAAGGGGAACTATCGTATAGGCTGCTTTTACCGTTATATTAATCGGAGGGGGCCTAGAGAACTAGTACGAGGTCGGGTGTAGTATTATTAGCGTTTCTAATATATCTCGGAACGAAGGGGCCTAAGGGTTCGGGAACGTGCCGGGTATTTAATCTTATAGGTACGAACCGGGATCGACGGAGGTAGCACGTATTAAGGTTATTAGAGCAAAAGAGGGTTCTAGCGCGAATATAACTACCGGGGCGGTCGTAGGTGTATAAGGGACGGCCGCGGGCGTAGATAGCGCCGTCGCAAAGGTTGCTATAGGAGCCGGGGTTAGGGCAATAAGAGGCGCCGTTAGGGCCGTGCCTAGGGCGACTAGAGAAGGAGGGTTAGTTACGGCAGCCGGGGCTATAACGGATGTATTTCTTACGAACTCTCGGGTTCGATTATCGTAGAACTTTAACTATTCTAATAGCAGCTCGTCCTTTAGCTAAATAAAGGGAATTTGCTATCGCTAGAGCATTAAAAATAATGCTATAAAGCTAAGGTTTAAAGCGCCGGTCTAGATCCTACGGGACCGTAAGAAGGATTTAAGAGCTTTCTTAAAATACCTATCTCCCTAGTTCTATATAGCCTCTATCTACCCGTTAAAGTAGTCTTAAAAGTCTAGGAATAGTTCGTATCTATAAACGGTTATACTAGCATTAATAATAATAAACCGGGCTATATAAGTTATAATAGCCTTCTTATTAGTATTATTATAGGTAACGTCTGTCTCTTAGAATTAAATATTAGTTTTATTTTAGAAAGACCTAAAGATACCGATACCGCTTAGCTAACCGGGAAAGGGGTTATTATTAGGGCTTATTGCTTTTAGTACGGGACCGGGAGCGTTAAGGTTATCGGTAGGGTCCGATATAGCGTGATTAAATAAAGCATACCGTTGTTATTAAAGGGGATCGCGAGGGTCGTTACGAAGGTTGTCTTACGTTACGGACGCACTATTGTTCGACGTAACTCTTCTTCTTATCGAAGCGAGATAGGATTAAACAAAAGCTAGGAAAGAACTTATCGGCGGCTACCGAGAGCTAGCTATATTATAATAGCTTCGTCGGCTCTAACTCGCGTAGGTTCCTTATTCTTAGCATAAAGGATCGTCTCTAGGTATAGGCAATAGAATCCGCTAGGGATAAAGATCTATATACTTTCGACGATTAAGCTCTACCTCTTCTACCTTACTAATCTATAATTAATCGTTTAATTACTAATTAGTATTAGTTAGTTAAATAAATAAAGGGGTTATAAACTAGTTGGATTTTAGTCTATAATATCTATTAACTAAGGGGCGACTAATAGCCCTTTTATATAGGCTATAAACGCGTACGTTAGTAGGGCCTAAAGCCGGACCTTTATAAGCCCTTATATACGACGTCGGGGCTATGCCTATAAGGGCGATTAGGTTAATAACTTAATTATCGTAAGGGCGGCCGAGTTAGTAACGCTATCACCGGGATCCCTAATACATACGATGTATCGTATAGTTAATAGCGCATCCGTTTAGGCGTTGCCTACACGTAATCTATTTAATCACGTAGATTACAACCGTACTTAAAGAACGAATATCCCTTATTCCTATACTAATACTAATTAGTAATTAAACGATTAATTATAGATTAGTAAGGTAGAAGAGATAGAGCCCGATCGTCGAAAAGTGTATTAGATCTTTATCCCTTACGGATTCTATTGCCTATACGTAAAGACGGTCCTTTATGCTAAGAATAAGGAATCTACGCGAGTTAGAGCCGACGAAGCTATTACGATATAGCTAGCTCTCGGTAGCCGCCGATAAGTTCTTTCCTAGCTTTTGCTTAATCCCGTCTCGCTTCGAGAAGAAGAAGAGTTACGTTAAGCAATAGTGCGTCCGTAACGTAAGACAACCTTCGTAACGACCCTCGCGATCCCCTTTAACAATAATAATAGTGTGTTTTATTTAATTACACTATATTAGACCCTACCGATAACCCTAACGCTCCCGGTCCCGCACCGGAAGTAACTAAGCCTAATAATAAACCCCTTTCCGGTTGGCTAAAAGGCATTAATATCTTCGGTTTATACTAAAACAGAGTTAATATTATATTCTAAGAGATAGACGTTACCTATAACAATATAAATAAGAAAGCAGTTATAACTTACGTAGCCCGGTTTATTATCGTTAATATCGGCTTAACTATTTATAGATATAAGCTATTCTTAGACTTTTAAAAATACTTTAATAGATAGATAAAGGCTCTATAGAACCGGGTAGATAAACATTTTAGGAGGACCCTTAAATCCTTCTTACGAGCCCGTAGGATCTAGACCGGCGCTAAAAACCTTAGCTATATAGCATTGTTTTTAATGCTTTAGCGCTAATAGATTCCCCCGATTAAGCTAAAAGACGAACTACTATTAGAATAGTCGAAATTCTATAATAAATAAACCCGAGAATTCGTAAGGAATACATCCGTTATAGCCCCGGCTGCTATAACTAACCCTTATTTACTAATTGTCCTAAGCATAGTCCTAACGGCACCTCTTACTGCCTTAACCCTAGCTCCTATAGCGACTTTTACAACGGTACCGTTAACGCCCGCGGCTGTCCCCCCTAACGCCTCTAACCGCCCCGGCAGTTATATTCGCGTTAGAACCCTCCTTTGCCTTAATAACCTTAATATATACTACCTCCGTCGATCCTAGCTTATACTTACGAGATTAAATGCCTAGCACGTTCCCGAACCTATAGGCCCTTTTATTCCGAGATATATTAGAAACGCTAATAATACTTTACCCGACCTTATACTAGTTCTCTAAGACCCCTCCGATTAATATAATAGTAAAGGCAGCCTATATAATAGTTCCCCCTTACGATATTCCGAACGAGGAGATAGACGTAGACCTCCTATAAAAGTTTATTAAATTATAGGATAAGAGTAAGAATTACATAGGCGAGGCCTATAATATTCTTAATAATAAAGTCTATATCTTTACGGACGTTTATTATCTAGTTAAGGCCCGGCCCGGTTATTTCTATGCCCTCTTTCCCCGGATCCTTACCGGATAAGCCTAAGACTACTATATCTAGCATATAGAGTAAGACAGCATGTTTAAGTAGGCCTACGACCTACTAAAGGCTTAATTTAATACTTAAGTAAACTATTAGCACTATTAGGTAGATTAAAGGACTATAACTTTTAAAAAGCTACGAGTTAAGTATCTAAATAAGACCTAATAGGAAGTCCTATAGACCTTTTTTAATAAGCTATAACGATGTTAACGCGCCTTAGGATTTAAGTTCGCTAGAGACCTCCCCTTTCGCACTATATTGCTTAACGCGTGCCGAAACGTCTCGGAATTTAGCTATACGCTATATAACCCCCCTAAGACTATAGAAAAGCTATTCTCTACGCTGCGTTCCTCCCTAAAGACCTATCTATCGATATAGGCTAAGAACGGCACGTCTAGCACGTTTGTATAATATCGTAATAAGGTAATAAATATAAATAATAAATGTAATTTATTAGGCGTATTTTACACCGAC
Organism: Ophiocordyceps sinensis; assembly: GCA_012934285.1. Lineage (NCBI taxonomy): Eukaryota > Fungi > Ascomycota > Sordariomycetes > Hypocreales > Ophiocordycipitaceae > Ophiocordyceps > Ophiocordyceps sinensis. The sequence goes on along the minus strand of JAAVMX010000004.1, from coordinate 7,841,628 downwards.
CGAAGATATACTAATAACCGCGGCAACGGCCGTAGGTTTAGCGGGAGCAGCGGATAAGGCTACCGTAGCCCTCGTAGCGGCGGTAGTAGCTTTAGCAACCGCTAATAGTTAAGGAAATGCTTCGTTTATTAAAAAGAAGGCTGCTAGTCGATAAAGCATACCCTAAAGGAATAAGCTAGGTCTAAGGCTTAATACTATACGTAATGCCTTTTAACCGGCAACCCTAGCATAGGATTTAAGGCCTATCTTACTAAATATAAAGGTGATAAGACTCCTTAGGCCGCTATCGAATAGCGTAACGATAAGGCTAATAACGAGGAAGAACTAACTAAGTGGCAAGCCTCGTAAATCCTATATTAGCAGTCCTTAAACTATTTAATTATAGGCGAAGACGTATAAGGGATAGACTAATTAAGCGTCCCGGCTACGTAATTTATCTTCGACCGTTACTTAAAGGACCGCTTTTATAGCATCCTCGTAGATATAGGAGCAGCTATAGTATCTACGGCTCGTTAAGACTAATATCTCGCCCTATAACGAGAAGACCCTTCTATTATGCTTAATAAGTCTACCGCCGGCTAGACATATATTAAATTCGGCAGCGGCGAGGACGTACGCTCCCTCGGCTCTATTGCCCTCGAGACCCTTATTAGCCGTATTACGTTCTACGTGCTAAGAACGACGACCTTCTTCCTCCTCTACCTAGCTAATATAGATAGATTAGGCGTATACTTTAATAATACTACCGATACGATTATCGGTCTAAGTGTTAGCGTCCTTATTATTCGTAAGTAAGGATATCTATAGTTCTTCTTTAGTAAGGAAGAAAACGTAGTCGCCTTTTTAACTAAAGCCGAAATACAAACGCTCTACCGCCGCTTTAGCCACCCGGCCGTTAATAGACTTTATTACCTATTAAAATAAGTAAGGTATAACGATATCTTAGTAAGAATACTTAAGGATATTTTAAAATTCTGCTTTTACTGCTAGCTTTACGCGCCGGCACCTTAGAGGTTTAGGTTTATATTAAAGGATAACTAAGAATTTAATTTCGAGGTCGTCGTCGATATAATATACCTAAAGGTCGGCAGTAGCACCCGCCTAGTGCTATACGCGGTCGATATAGCGACCTCTTTCTAAAGAGCGCGATTCCTCCCGTCTATATCGGCTAAAGATATATAGGAAATACTTAAGGCACTATAGATCGATATATACCTCGGCCCCTTTAACTTTATCCGGTATAACGCGGGTACTAACTTCGCCTTAACTAAGTTTCGCAACGAAGCTCGTATTATAGGTATTACGTATACCTAGATCCCCGTTAAGGCATATTAGTCTATAGGTAAGGTTAAAAGGTATTACGGCCCGCTCCGTCGTATGTTTAAAATAATATACGCTAAGATTAGTAAGACAACGGCCCTTAAATCCGTCCTGCAAATAGCTATTAAAGCCGTAAATAATATAGTAGGACTAAACGGCCTCGTCCTTACGCTCTTTGTCTTTTATCGAACGCTAGACAGTCGGGTCCTCGATATTAGTATAATAGCAATTAAGTAGAAGAGAGGCTTTAAGGCTAAAACAGCCTGTATAGAAGGATTAGAAGCTGTAAAAGGATGTAAATCACTAAGAATAATAGCTCTTATCTTTTCTAATAAGGAGGGCTAACTAGTCTCTATATATAGGGAAATCCCTCGGACGAAAACAGCCGCGTAGACCTAAGGAAAAGAGGTAAAAGAAAGAGTCGGACGGAGTCGCCGGTCGGAAGCGCCGGTCGTAAATAATAAATCGCATCCGTACGACAAATAGTCATACAGTTAGCAAATAATTAAACCAATAACGCAATAGTCTATTAGAAGGACTAGTGAATTCTACGGTAGAAGCCGTAACTATATAAAGGAATTCTACGGTAGAAGCCGTAGAAGGGAAGAGATTTTACGGGTAAAGACCGTATAAATAACCGTAAAATCACCGTAAAATCACGGTGAAATATAACCGAAGAAAAGTAGGTAAATACGCCTGTAGAAGTGCGTGGTAAATGACCGTAGAAGCCCGTAGAATTCTATAGTAGAATCTAGGAGAAAACCGGGGATTTCCCGGTGGAAAGCAAATAGGGAAGACGGTAATATCAACATCTTTAAAGCGTACCTACGGATAACGTAGGACTCCCCTCCTTCGGCAACTACGGTATAGAGAGCCGCGACTATCTAAAAGGCTATAAAAGCCTTACGGTAGCTCTCCGCCGCGCGATAAGTTAGGGATAGCCTATAAGCTCGAAACGGCCCCTTAACCCTTAATACTCTATTACTACCGCTATAAAGTAAAGTCCGCGTCTAGAGAGAGAAGCGAGGATAGTAAGGTCTATATAAGATTGCCTCTATTAACGGCTATAACGTTACTATCGAGACCGTTAACGGCCTTATAGTCTTCCGTTCTACACTTATACAGCCGTACTACTATAGTAAGGGCGATACCCTAAATCCCCTTATCTTTAATAATTAAGCAAAGCTTGCTTTACGCTATAAAGAACACAGAATGTGTGTAAGTTACGGCAAGCCGCTTTACTTACTTAATATATATAGTGAGCTTTTTTATTGTAAGGGTCCCCTGTTATAAAAACGAAGTACGGCTATTAGCTAACGCGAAATAACACGCTATGATTAGATAGAGTCTCTAAATCTAGTGCGCTAATTAGCTATAGTAAGGCAATGTTTAAACCGTGCTTCGCGCCTATTAGCTACCTGTCTAACGGGGCTTAAATAGAAAGGTTGACTAATGAAATCCTATACTACTATTAGATAGGTCTCCTCCGGGTATTAACCGCATTTCCTAACACATAGCTCGTATTATAATAAAAAAAACACGCCCTCGCTACGGCTCGCCTCCTTATCCCTTATCACGGCTTGCATCGTCGCCTCCTCGTATCGTTACCTGCTAATAGCTTCTATAGCAGCTGCTCCTCCGCCTCCGCCTCTGTCTCCGCCTCCGCCTCCGCCTCCGCCTCTATAACTAGATGCTTTACCTAATCGTTATTACAACCGTTGTAACGTATTAAAGCCTTCTAATTAATTTATCAACCTTTAATACCTAACGAGATAGACTATAAAGTGCCTTATATATCGCTAGGGATAATCCACTTCTATATACTCTTTGACTTCCCTTTTCTACTCCTCCTTTTCTATTCCTACTAATTGTAAATAGGCTTAAATCTCGGCTTCCTATAAGCGAACGTTAAGCAAAGTATAGTCCCTCGAGACGTAGAGCCCGCGCTCTCCTAGCTTGCCTCGCTTTTCGCCCTTGCCTTCCCTATATCTTCGCCCTATATAGGGCCCGCGCTATTGCAAGAAGTGTAATATAATAAAGCCTAATAATCAATTTATCAACTTTAAAGACTAAACGAAGCGGACTATAAAGTGCCTTATATATCGCTAGGATTAATCTACTTCTATATACGCTCTTACTTCCCTTTTCTATCTATTCCTACTAATTATAAATAGGCTTAACGCTTCGGCATTCGTAGCCTCTTCCGACGTAGTGTTCGCTCGTAGGATAGCCCGGGCTAGGCTCGAGCATACGCCCGTTAGGCTAATATCAGCCGTTAATATAGAGTCCTACGACGCGTAAGTAAAGAGCCTTCTCTAACACCGAGCATATCGTAGCTACTCTCTTTAGCTAAGCCTTCCTCTTAGCTATAAGCTCCGCCTTCCTCGCCTACGGCCTCGATATAATAACCTCCCCCGTCCTCGCCTCCGGCCTTAATATAATAACCTCCCCCGTCGCCTCTTTACTAGCTAGACTTTATAGGCGATCTCGATATACCTACTATATCCCCTTCTAACTAAGATCTTATAGGTTAGTAGAATAACTATCTTAAAGCTAATGTCCTAAAGTACTATAACCGCTATAAGGAATTATAGTTTAGTATATAGCTTATGGCTTCTATCTACTAATACTATCGTCGTTAAGATAGTAAGATATAGGATAGTTAGCCTTACTTCTTCTCGGAAGAAAACAACCTCGATTTTAGCAGCGTTCTAAAGCATCTTCTAGAGCTCTTATAAGTCGAAGAGATACTCATTACCCGGGTCTATATATATATCTAGGTCTTTTAGTATCGTAGTTAGTAATATAAATATTAGGGCTATATCGTTAACTTCCTATAAGATATTAGCTATATACATACATAGCTTCCGCTTCTACCGCGCGACTTAAATATTATTGTCTTACGACTATAGGAATTAATAGACTAGCCCTATCTTATTTAATAGTTCCGACGTTAATTCTAGGTTCGATAAGCTAATATCCGTGCCTAGCTTATATATCTTTAGCTTAATTACCCTAGCTATCGTAATATTATTATCGATAAGGACCGCATTAGCTAACTACCTATTAATAGTAACGTTAGTAACTAGCTACTTAGCGAGGTAGGCGACGCTAGTTTAGACGCTAGCTTCGACGCTACGTATCCTAACCCTAATGCTGCTTAAATCGCCGAGGCTGCCGACATTGATAATTACGATGCCGCGGCTGTCCTAAACTTTATCGTAGCCTAGCCGGACCTTAAGCGTTTACGGGCTTAGCTTAAGGGTTAGGTTATACCCGAATAGGTCCCTTTACGCGAGCAATAGCCGTATATCTAAATGCTAGATATGCGATCTACTCTTCTTAACGAGTTTAATCGCTTATAGCCTCTCCTATCTCTCGCCTTTCTAACCCTCTACCCTACCGGGTAGGGAGACTATATAGCCCCTTATTAAAGAATAATTCGGTATAGCGAGTATATCGAACACGCCTTAAAGTACTATAACGGCCGTTTTACTAGGCACTTACGCTTTCGTTATATTAGCTTTAATACGCTTATGCGTTAGTAAGTTAATTCTCGAAGCTCCTTTTATATTAAGAGGTTACGGTCCTATCGCCTAGTGGAAATTAAGGAGCTACGCGCCGCTTTTAGCAAAGATACCCCCGATTCTTAAGCTCTGCTTAATTCTATTGTTCGCTTCTCTAGCAGCTTAAGAGGCACGCGGGCTTACTAAGGTAGCTAAAGACATTAACTTAAGGCTAAAGTTTATAGCCTAGGCTGCCTAAGAGTGTTCCTAACGTTCTCGGCCGCCGATTTACATTAGGATAGCTTATAAAGGTATATGCCGTTATATCACGAGTGGTATAAGGCCGACGCCTAAGGCAAGGCTATAATCGCGTTTAAGAACTTACGAGAGAATCTATATATTGCCGCCTACTACTTCTATAGCCGATTTACCTCCTTCCTTAAGCTCGTCTTAACGCCTAAATTTAATATTATAGACTACTAGTTTCGGTATAAGTAGTAGGCCTATAGGAGCACTTATATATATAGTCTCTACTAGGTTAACGGAAGCCCGCCGCCTAATATATCTACTAATTCTACTTAAGAGGATTTTGCCTACTTTTAGGGCAAATACGTCTCTGCCTTTAACCTAGAGCTATAACGAGTAATGCAGTAAGGGGAGGCGAACCCGCTAGTAGTAGTTCGCCTTAGGTTTAACTTCTAATTCCTCTCCGAGGTTATTAACCGAGTATAACGTTACCGCTGTAATAAGGCGTATTGCCTACGCTTTCGCCGTTTCTTAGATAGATCTCGATCTAATTCGAAGAGCTGCCGTTTCTATTTCCTACGTACGTGCTACGTAGACGCCTACGTCGCTAAAGATCTTAATCTATAATACTTTATGTTTAAAAGCGTCCGGAACGATCCTCTTCTTAATAACTATAATCCCGCCTTAGCTATTAGCTAGCTAGCGAATCACGATATATCCCTTTATACCTCTATATATACCGTAATTAACTATATTAGGAAGTACTGCTCGAAGGGAGAGACGTAGTTAGAAAGCTACTATAATATTGCCCGGGCTATCCTGTCTAAGACTACTATATAATAGGGCCTTATAAGCTTTATTGCTAAGTTTATAAACAACCTTATTATAGAGCGTAACTAGTCTATAATAGAAGTTAGTTACCTATTGCTAAACTTACCGCTTTAAAAAGGCATAAGAGCTTTTTAGTCTATTAATTACCGCCCCCCTAAGCTTTAGTAGTAGGCGGATATTATTAATGCGATAGAGGGTATAGATAGGGTTCGTATATCTCGTAACGTCTATTAGAAATACCTTACATAGGAAGACGAATAGGCTAATTTAACTATGTTCGAACTATTAGCTAAGTTCGACTTTACGCGTACTCCCTAGCGACCCTTTCCTTAGGCGGCCGATCGTATCTTAAACTACTTTCCTCGCTATAAGCCTTAATAAAGGCATGACTAATACTAGGACTTTTGCCGGGTTAAGTTAACTCTTTACTATCCTTATCGATATGCCTAAGAGGTTAAGGAGGTTAAGGGCATTATGTTTAAGATATTCTCTAAGGTATATAACTATTGCCTTTCTATCTAAAGCAACGCTTATCCCGACGATTACTACGGTGACCTTCCCTCCCCTATTTAAGACGAATTTAAGGATAACCCTTAGAACGATAAAGACATTACGGCCGGGGAGTAAGAAGAACTTACTGCTCTACTGCTATATCGTAGCCTTAATACGGAAGACATTAAGTTACTTAGAAATCGCGACCTCGATCTTTAGCACGATTAGCAGCCTTATATTAGCAAATATCCCGATTTAGAGGCATAGGGGAACGACTACTAAAAGCTAGTTAAATTATAGCATGCCTTTACTAATAAGTAAGATAATGATATATCTAATAATATCTTTGCTCGTCTTAACGTTAAGCAACGCATAGTTTTCGACCTCTTTACTTAGCACCTAGAATAAGCCCTCGACCTTAACGAGCAAGACCCGGCGCCCTTTCTTATATAAGTAGATAGGTAAGGCGGTATAGGCAAGTCCTTTATAATTTACGCCCTCTATGCCTAGTTAAAGCAGCTCTCCCCGGGCTACTTCGCATAAGCGGCGCCTACGGGTGTTACTACTAACGTAATTAACGGCGTGACTTTATACTCCCTACTATACCTGCCTATCTCTAAGACTCTTAATGAAGTGCCTCTATTACGCACTATAGAGCTTAGTAACCTTTAGTCCTAGCTACGCCTTCTATATTACCTTATTATCGACGAGAAGTTAATAATTAGCCTATAAACCTTTTCTTATATCGATTCCCGCCTCTAATAGATCTTCCTAAAGCATTAAGACGAGTTCTTCGGTAGCCGTAGCGTTCTTATGCTTAGTGACTTCTATTAGCCCCCGCCTATAATAGAAAAGCCGCTCTTTACTATAGCGGCTCTTATAGCGCTACCTAAGATTCGTAGACGTAACGCCTACTACGCCTTTAATAAGACTATTATATTGCAGTAGGTCTTACAGCAGTAAGGTAACGACTAGGTTCTATTCCGGATAGCTCTTTAGGCCCTACGTGTTAATGCCCCCTCTATTAACGACTAGAAGCTGCTCTATACCCGCGTGTAGGTAAACCTGCCACTTAGGGAGGTAGCTTACTTCGACGGTGCGGTCTATATCTACTCTACTAATGCAAAGGTCCGCGACTTTAATATAGACTATATAGAACACCTTAGCTCGCTATATATCTAGGTTTAAGCGACTAATATCGGACCTAACGCGTTATAAGCCGACTCTATTACTACCGGCAACCTATATAACTATCTGCCTATCTATGTTAGTGCTAGGGTGATATTAATAGCGAATATTTAGACCCCTCCTAGCCTCGTTGATAATGCCTTAAGGACTGTCTACGACTTCGCTTAGAATGTCAATATAGACGACCCTTAAGCGCACCTACCCTTTATTATTTTAGTCCGCTTTAATCGCTATATAAGTCCGCCTTACTTCGACGACCTAGAGCTAGCGACTATTATACCTATCTTTCGGATAACGCGAGACTTCTTTAAGGGCGGCGCCTCTTACTATCGCACTTAGTTCCCCCTAACGATTGCGTATACTATTACTATTTATAAGGCATAAGGTGCTACGCTTAAGTAGGTTATAGCGGATATATCCTATCGCGATTTCTACTCTAGCCTTACTTACGTAGCTGTCTTATAGGCTAAGACGCTACGTGGCATTATGTTTAATGCCTGCTTTAATCTTAATAATATTATTCGAGGTAGTAACGTCTCTATGCTAGCGCGGGAGGCTAACGCTATTCGCCGTGCTAGTTAGGTTATTAGGTAATAAGGAAGAAGGGTTATTAAAGAATAGCTATAGTAAGTGAATTAACTATATGCACTATATCTATTATTAGTTATATTGCTTCGTTGCGCGCTTGCTGCTCCGGGCCTACTATTGCGTTCGTCGCTACGTTCGTTGCTTTATTACGCGCCTGCTATTATGCTGCTTCGTTGCTTTCTTACGCGCCTGCTGTTGTACTGCTTCGTTGCTTCGCTATTATACTGCTTCGTTGCTTCGTTGCGCGCTTACTATTGTACTACTTCGTTGCGCGCCTGCTATTATACTGCTTCGTTGCTTCGCTATTATGCTACTTCGTTACGCGCCGCGACTGCCTGCAATAGGGTTATAAAAGGGTATTATAATTGCAATTGCAATAACCCGAGAATATAGGATCGTACTAATAGCATATCGGTAGGGCGCTAACCCTCTAAGAACCGGAAGTAGATAGGTAATAGCCTCTGCCTTAAGGTCCTATATTTCGAAAGGTTAAAGCATAGTGCCTACCACTTATTCGGTCTTTAGTCTAAGTCTGCATTCGTATAGCTAGCTAGAAAGAAAAAACTCGAGGGTTTCTTTCGCTTAGGCGTCTACTATAATAGTAAGCCGGGTGTCTAGGTTAATTAATCTAGCCCGCAGAAATCAGTATCCGTTTAAGCTTAAGTTTTTACTTATTTACCTTTTTAGTATTGTTCCTTCCTTCGTTACGGCGTTAAATAACTTTCCGTTTCGGTGGCCGAAAATGCGTAGAGTGTGTAACTCGTGATAATAACGCGTAGCCTTATCTTAGCCTTGTATTTAATCACGCGTAGGGGCCCGCGCGCGGGGTAAAAAAACCGTGTGATAAGCCCCGCTTTTGTAAAGGCTTAGGGTTCGAATCCCGCCTATAGCTAAATAAAAAGGTGCCCTAGCTCTAGCAAAAAATTAAAGGTCCCCCGGCTATAGCAAAGCTTTGCTTATAGTTATGCCCTACGGCATACTCGTATTTTATAGATACCCTCTCTAAGGTCGATTCCTCTGCTCTAGACGAAATTCCTAAGCTAGACCCGTCCCCCTCTCCGGTATAAGCGCTGCCGGCTCCGCTATAGCCCCGTAAACGCGGACGTCCCCCGGGTTTAAGGAATAAGCTAAAGACCGTAACCTTCTATAATTAATTCCTAGTTAAGAAGGAAGAAGATATACTACGCCTTTCGACTAAGCTACGCAATAACGGCGTTATTACTATACCTAGCGCCCCTTTTAAAGAAACCGACTAACGAGAGATTAACGATCTCGTGGCCTACGGAGTCTTTAGCTTTAAATAGTACGACGAGTCTATTTATAGGCAATACCGCCTATTTCGATCCCGAATAGTCTAGGAGGTAAAAGATCGCGACGTTAAACTATACGAAAAGTCCCGTCTAGTAATCTAAGGCTATAGCGATATAGAGAAAAGCTTGCTTCTAACCTATTCCCCTACTATCTAACGTATTAGCTAGCGTTTAATCCTAGCCCTTACCCCCGCCTTACTTCGCCGAGTTATAAGCTTATTACTACGCGATATTATATAAGCCTATCCCTAAGCTTAAATAGAGCTTAATCGTATAGTATTAGCGGCTCTTCCGATAGAGCTCTAGGGCAAGTACCTAAAGGGCATAATTATAAGAGTTATTAGACCGTTGTATAGTCTTATAGAAGCCGGTATATATTAGTAGAAAACCTACTATAAGCACTATATTAAGAGCCTTAATATAGCTCCCTCTACCTATAACTCGTGCCTTTTAATCACGAATGAAGGACCTAACGACTTTAGTCTCGTCGGAATGTAAACCGATAATACCCTAATGCTCGGTTTAAATACCTTTTCGGCCTAGGAAGAAAAAGAGCTCGAGATAGCTTAATTTCGCGCTAAGCCGAAGGCTTAAATAACCCTAAGGAACGCTATAGACTTTAATAGAGTAAAGCTAACGCTCTACGACGACGTTCTACTCCTACAGCAGAAGGGATAGGCCTTAAAGATCGAGGTGGTCGACTTACGGGCTTATAATAAAGCCTAGTAGTACCTTAAGCAACGCGCTTGTATTGCGTACGTCGCCTCTATCTATTAGCCTAAGGCCTTATTCGATATCTCCGTAGCAGCCTAGGTCTAAGCCCCCGAAGAGAAGGATTGTAATATCCTTAATAAGGGCCTTTAGTAGTAGATCGACTATTAATAACGTAGACTTATATACCGACTAATTAATCTTAAGATAGCTAAACTCGTAGTATTTACGGATGGCTTATTCGCAAATAACCGAGACCTTTCGTCTTAGTTAGGCTTCGTTATTACGCTCGTTAATAAGACTAAGCGTACGGATACGTACTTCCGGATAAATAGCAATATTATCTATTAGAGCTCGACGAAGTATAAGCGAGTAACCCGTAGCGTTCTTACGAGCGAGATCTTCGGTATAGTTAACGGTATAGACTTTAGCATCTCCTTTATTACGACCCTCCGTAAAGTTATGGAACGGCTTTAGCTCTTACTAATCCCTCTTATTATATACACTAACTTATACTCCCTCTACGAATGCCTTATTAAGCTCGGCACTACGAAGGAGAAACGCCTAATAATCGATATTATAGCGTTGCGTTAGTCGTATAAGCGACGGGAGATTAAGGAGATTAGGTAGATCTACGGGGAAGATAACCCCGCCGACGCTAGCATCGCTAAATAAGGCCCTTAAACGCCTTATTAATATAAATAGCCTCTCGATTAAGATAGAACCCTTTATCCTTCGCCTATAGTCACTAACGGTTTCCCTACGATATTCCCTTTATTCTACTCCCTTTTTATTTATATTTATTAAATATATTTATTAGGCCTTCTACCTAATATATCGTTCTTCCTATCTCCCTTTATTTAGATTATAGACTTACTATTTAGCAACTATAAAGAAAAGTTGCTAGTATAGGAATTAAGGATATCCGTTCTTTAAGCACGATGGCAATCTACGTGATTAAATAGATTATATACGGGCAACGCCTATACGGATGCGTTAAAAACTATACGATGCATCGATCGTATGCATCGGGGACCCCGGTAATAGCGTTACTAACTCGGCCGCCCTTACGATAATTAAGTTATTGACTTAATCGCCCTTATAGGCATAGCCCTAACGTCGCAAGCAAGGGCTCGCAAAGGGCCGGCTTCGGGGCTTATTAATATACGCGTTTGTGGCCTATATAAAAGGGCTGTTCGTCGCCCCTTAGTTAATAGACATTATAGACTAATCCAGCTAGTTTACAACCCCCTTTGTTTGTTTAATTAACTAACACTTATAGAAGCCGGTGTTTATTATTTTAAAATATACTATAAGCGCTATATTAAGAGCCTTAATATAGCTCCTTCTACCTATAACGCGTGCTCTCTAGTTATAAATTAAAGACCCGACGACTTTAGCCTTATTAGGAATTAGACCGATAACACCTTAATGCTCGGTTTAGATACCTTTTCGGCCTAGGAAGAAAAAGAGCTTTAGATAGCTTAAATTCGCGCTAAGCCGAAGGCTTAAATAACCTTAGGGAATGCTATAGACTTTAATAAAGCAAAATTAACGCTTTACGACGACGTTCTACTTCTATAGCAGAAGGGATAAGCCTTAGTGATCGAGGTAGTCGACTTACGGGCTTATAATAAAGCCTAGTAGTACCTTAAATAACGCGCTCGTACTACGCACGTCGCCTTTATCTATTAGCTAAAGGCCTTATTTAATATCTCCGTAGTAGCCTAAGTCTAGGCCCCCGAAGAGAAAGACTATAATATCCTTAATAAGCGCCTTTAGTAGTAGATCGACTATTAATAACGTAGACTTACGTATAAGCTAATTAATCTTAAGATAGCTAAACTCGTAGTATTTACGGATAGCTCGCTTATAAACAACCGGGACCTTTTGTCTTAGTTAGGCTTCGTTATTACGCTTATTAATAAGACCGAGCGTATAAATACGCACTTTCGGATTAATAGAAATATTATCTATTAAAGCTTAACGAAGTATAAACAAGTAACCTAAAGCGTTTTTACGAGCGAGATCTATAGGATAGTTAACGGTATAGACCTTAGTATCTCTCTTATTATAACCCTCTATATAGTTACGGACCGGCTTCGGCTTCTACCGATCCCTTTTATTATCTATACCGATTTATACTCCCTCTACGAATGCTTAATTAAGCTCGGCACTACGAAGGAGAAACGCCTAATATTAGATATTATAGCGTTACGTTAATCGTATAAGCAATAGGGGATTTAAGAGATTAAGTAGATTAACGGGGAAGATAACCCCGCCGACGCTATAATTAAGTCATCGCTAAATAAGGCCTTTAAACTCTTTATCGATATAAATAGCCTTTTAATTAAGATAAAAGCCTTTGTCTTTCGCCTATAGTTACTACGGTTTCCTTATAGTACTCCTTTTATTCTACCCTCTTTTTATTTATATTTATTGGATATATTTATTAAGCCTTTTACCTAATACATCGTTCTTCCTATCTCCTTATTTTAGAATACGGATTTACTATTTAGCAACTATAGAGAAAAAGTTGCTAATATATAAATAAAGGATATCCGTTCTTTAGGCACGATTGCAATCTACGTAATTAAATAAATTATATACGGGCAACGCCTATATAGATACGCTATTAATAATACGATATATCGTATATATTAGGGACCCCGGTAATAGCGTTACTAACTCGGCCGCCTTTGCGATAATTAAGTTATTAACTTAATCGCCCTTATAGGCATAGCTCCGATATCGCAACGAGGGTATGCTTGCCGGGAGCGGGCAGCGGGCTTATCGCGTTATAGACGTACTATCGATTAAGGTCGCTATAGTCTACGAAAGCAGCGACTTCGATCGAGCAGCTTAAAAGGTATATCGACCGGTAATCTAGGGTAATATCCTTCGCCGAGGTAGCGAAAGAGTGCGCTACGAGACTTAAAGGGTAATTAGCAGCGGCGGCATTTGCTTAGGTTTAGGGTATGCCGTCTGCGTTGTTAAGGAAGCTGCTATATAGGCGGCTTTATAGGAGAGCAGCTTAGAGACTTACTGCGAGAGCTATTATAAGAGCAGCTTAAAGAGCTACTTTAAGGGCCGAAAGAGCGGTCTGAAGAGCTACTACGAAAGGTATTAAAGGAGCCGCACCTTAGTGAAGGATATTACTATACGAAACGCGTATAGACTTCCTCTTAGACCGTTATGCCTTAAGCCCGGCATATACTATAGTAGACCCCCTTGCCCTAAAGGTATCTACTAAAATAGGCTAATTGTAGGCACTATTATTCCTACTTCGACTCCTAAGGCGTACTCTTCTATTACCTCGCTAAAGGATATTACCACCGGAAGTATATATAAGCTTCCTCTTAGCCTATTGCCCGGTAGGATAAATAGTAGGATAAACGGCACCCTCCCCTTAAGGCAAAGGACACTCTTCCGCCCGGCCTTAGCCTACTATCCGGCCTACCCTCTTGCGAAACCGTAACGTAAGAGACCCTTACTAAAAGCCTATATAGGCTTCCTCCCTACTAATTGCTCGGTAGACGCTATTATCGCCTTTACGCCGGTAGACGCCGTCCTCGACTCTATACGTTATTGTTCTAAGGTTTAGCAACGCACCCCTTATTCTACGTAGCTAGCTAGCCTCGCGAGCTTCCGCACTATTAGCCTCGCCGTTAGCCTCGCGAGCCTAGCAGAAGAAAAGCTCTCGGGGGATTCCCTTACCTATTGCCCCTTCCGGCCCCTCTAGCCCTCTACTTAGCCGTTCCTTCGTGTATTCTTTTCGCTCGTTACTTCGCCTGTTTCCCTAATACTTTATTCGCGTGTATATCGCCTATTTATTCTATATAGAATTTCCGCGCATTATTCTTTACTATTTTCGCAATTTCCGTAAGTTATTCGCCCTTTTCCACGCGTTATTCCCCTTTTCCTGCCTTATTGTATTATCTTCCCTATTGTTCGTAGCTTTTGCTAATTGCTTGTTATTTTCGTACGATTATCTCTCGTTATTTCCTTACTATTTCCCGCCCGTTGACTATAATTTATACTTATTATTTATATTTGTTAGACACTTTCTAGCTTAATGCGTATTTTCCGTTGTTTCCTATTCGCAGTTATTGCCCGAATTAAGGCCCTATAAAGACCTAACTAAGGTCTATTCCGGCCCGAATAGACGTTCTATTCCGCCCCGGCAGCGCCCTAAGGATGCCCTCGAATCGGCTCTTCTAAACGCTCGTTTCCTGCTTATTTTCCTGCTTATTTATTGCGTTCGCTATATTCGATTATTCGATTATTCGATTATTCGATTATTCGATTATTTGATTATTCGATTATTCGATTATTCGATTAGTCCGTAAGAATAGTGTTTATAGCCTCTAAAAAAAGAACTACTAGTATCGGACTAATCTAATTACATAAGGGAGAAAAGGGTTATAACTTATAACCCTTATTAAGGCCCTAATAATAGCGTTATCGGGAGCGTTACGTGCCCCGACTAGGCTCCCTTTAGAGCCTACGATAGGCTCGGTTAGGACGCATAAAGGGGCCCCTATTCCGCTCCTCTTCGCCTTAGCTAGACACAATATATAGTCTAATCCAACTAGCTTTATAACCCCCTTTTTATTTAACTAACTAATACTAATTAGTATAGCTTAATTTCACGCTAAGCCGAAGGCTTAAATAACCATAGGGAATGCTATAGACTTTAATAGAGCAAAGTTAACGCTTTACGACGACGTTCTACTTCTATAGTAGAAGGGAAAAGCCTAAAGGATCGAGGTAGTCGACTTCCGGGCTCGTGATAAAGCCTAGTAATACCTCGAGTAACGCGCTTATACTACGTACGTCGCCTTTATTAATTAGCTAAAGGCTTTATTCGATATATCCGTAGTAGCCTAAGTCTAGGCCCCCGAAGAGAAAGACTATAATATCCTTTATAAGCGCCTTTAGTAGTAGATCGACTATTATTAACGCGGACTTACGTATAGACTAATTAATCTTAAGATAGCTAAACTCGTAGTGTTTACGGATAGTTCGTTCGTAAACAACCGAGACCTTTCGTCTTAGTTAGGCTTCGTTATTACGCTCGTTAATAAGACCGAGCGTATAGATACGTACTTTCGGATTCATAGAAATATTATCTATTAAAGCTTAACGAAGTATAAACGAGTGACTTAAAGCGTTTTTACGAGCGAGATCTATAGGATAGTAAACGGTATAGACTTTAGTATTTCTTTTATTACGACCCTCTATATAGTTATAGAACGGCTTTAGCTTCTACCGATCCCCCTTATTATCTATACTAACTTATACTCCCTCTATAAATGCCTAATTAAGCTTAGCACTACGAAGGAGAAACGCTTAATAATCGATATTATAGCGTTACTGTATAAGCGACGGGATATTAAGGAGATTAGGTAGATTAACGGGGAAGATAACCCCGCCGACGCTATAATAAAGGCATCGCTAAATAAGGCCTTTAAACGCCTTATCGATACGAATAGCCTTTCGATTAGGATAAAAGCCTTCGTCCTTCGCCTATAGTTACTACGGTTTCCTTATAGTATTCCTTTTATTTTGCCCCCTTTTTCTTTATATTTATTAAATATATTTATTAAGCCTTTTACCTAATATATCGTTCTTCCTACCTCCCTTTATTTAGATTACGGATTTACTATTTAGAAACTATAGAGAAAACGTTGCTAGTATAGGAATAAGGGATATCCGTTCTTTAAGCACAATTGCAATCTACGTAATTAAATAGATTACGTATAGGGAACGCCTATACGGATGCGCTACTAATAACATAATGTATCGTATGCATTAGGGACCCCGGTAATAGCGTTATTAACTCGCCTACTTTTACGATAATTAAGTTATAAACTTAATCGCCCTTAAAGGCATAGGCCCGACGTCGCAACGAGGGCTTATAAAGGGCCGGCTTCGGGCCCTAATAATATACGCGTTTATAGCCTATATAAAGGGGCTATTCGTCGCCCTTTAGTTAATAGATATTATAGACTAATCTAACTAGCTTTACAACCCCCTTTTTATTTAACTAACTAATAGGTATAGTATTAAAATTAAAAGGTTTTATTGTTTTTTAAGAAGTTATTTTCTAAAATAGTTATATTTTTAAGAATACAACCTTCTTTCTACTATAGTCGTATATTTTATATGCTATATCCTTATAGCCTATTATAATTCCTTTATAGGCTCGTACGTCTAGCTTATTACTAGGTGTTTTGTTTTTATAGTATATAATACTTTTAAAGACACGGATCTTATCTATATCTTCTATAGTAAGGGCTCTATCTTCTTTCTTTTTAAGAGGGCATATATACCCTAGGGCAGTATATAGAGATCGGTTATATATATATATAGCTGCTAGGATAGCCTTACCCTAAAGGTATTTAGGTAGCTTAGCTATATAAAGCATAGACCTAACTTTATTAAGTAATGTTTTTTTATACGTTCTATTCTACCGTTTAAGTAAGGGGTATATAGTAGACTTAAATTTAGAGTATTACTATTTATACTATAAGGAATCTCTATTTATACTATAAGACCCTATCGTCCCCGCTTTTTCTTCGCGTACCCCGCGCGCCTATGTCCCGCTACCTAAATCGGGTATAGGTACGAAGGTTCCGCCTATAGGAAAGTAGAGGCCTCGAGGTCGCTAGGTATCCCTGTCACTGTGTAAGCCGTAGTTTTTTTGACTTTTGTACTGTCCTCCTTTATCCCGCTTAGAGAGCATTAGCCTTAGTAAATCGTATGTGTATTCCTTCTCTTTAGAGTTTGCAGTAAATCCATAAAAAATCCACCGAAATTCGAAATGCCTTAAACACGAAGCCAAGCTAGAAAAGCTGCCTAAGCACCCGCTCGGGCCGCCCCTATACCATCCAACGCCGCAGCCGGCCCGGCTGCTAACGTCGCCCGAGCCGGCCCCGCTGCTAACAACATCGCAGACGAAGACGGTGCGCCTGCCGGCCCTACTGCCAATAACGTCGTAGACGAAGACGGTGCGCCTGCCGGCCCTACTGCTAATAACGTCGCAGTGGAAGACAGTGCGCCTGCCGGCCCCGCTGCTAACGACGTCGCAGACGCAGACGGTACCTATACCCGCCCTACTGCTAACGCCGTTATAAAGCTAACGCCGTTATATATAGACGAAGATAATACCTCTGCCGACCTAGCTGCCGATAGCGTCCCGAACGAAGACGGAACCCGTGCCGGCCCCGCTGCCGATAGCGTCGCGAACGAAGACGGTACCCGCGCCGGCCCGATATATAATACACAATCCACAATAGCGGCACGTTTAATTGCGCTAGAGCTTTAGTCATAAGGCAGGCTAGTTAAAGAGATTATATAAAGGACTAGGATAAAGCAGTTAACGTTCTATAAAATGCTATTAAAGGCTAAGATAAGGGGCTTTATTCGAGGGAATAATGTCTTACTAAAGCATGTTGTTGACTTACAACGCTCTGGAAGACTAACGAAGATTAACGACGAAGCCGGCAAGTAGGTCGTTAAGTCATTAACCCGCGTTAGCACAACCAGACAATATAGCCTAGCTAGGCTAAGTAAAGCTCTTTATAAGGCTAGTCTCTATCTTAGCCGTATAACCCTTTAGCGTTAGTTAAGAAAATAAGGGTATAAAAGCGTAAAGCTTATAGTAAAGCTAGGCATAAACAATAAGCAGAAGCATGCAAGGCTTTAATTTGCCTAGGACATAAAGGACTAGTCTCTTAACTAATAGCAGAAGGTTATTTAGTCTAACGAGACCTCTATAGTCCTTAGGTTAGTACGAGGCAAACGTCGCGTTTAGCGCCTTCCCTCCGAAGTATGCTATAAGCATATAATTCGCAAACGTTGGAAAGGGAGGCAGGAATTTATGTTTTAGGGCTGCTTTACATACGACTATAAAGGCCCTTATTACGTATGGCCTCTAGAGACGGCCGTAATAAAGAGGAAATACGATGCCGAAGTCTAACAATAGAACGACGATAACGAAGAACAGCTATGCAATAAATAGGAGCTAGCTAATAGCGTTAGACGAATTAACCTTAATAGGCAATACCCGGGCCGGAAGCCTACTTAGAAGTTTATACAAAAGACTAGAAAGTAGATACGGTCTGCTAAAGAGGGGGGGATTAACGCAATTCGTTATTACTACGAGGTATTAATATCTCTTTACTTTCCCTTTCTAGAAGGCTTACTAAGCAACGATTGGCTGGCCTAAGAGGATAATACGTCTCCTTACGCAAGCTAGCGTAATAGAGAGGTTTAGACGGAAAGCGGGTTTAATTACTTACGTTAGCCCCCGAACTCGCCGGATCTTTTACCTATTGAGCTAGCCTAGAACCTCCTTAAGCGGTATACGACTAAGAAAAAGGTATTAACATCACGGAAGCAGCTTGTCACTCTCTGGCAAGAGACATAGAGGACCCTTAAGTAAGAGAAGCTATAGTAATTCGTAGATCGAATGCTAAGTTATATACAATAGGTATTGCAATTGCGCGGCGGTAACGGCTATAAAGAGGGGGTAGCCCTACCGGTGCTCTCTAATAAAGACCGGGAGGATCTTTATAACGAGATTAAGGAGATTTTAGTAGGGCTAACGATAATAGCAACGGATTGTTTAGATAACCTAGGTTAGGAGGAATTAGACGATAAATAATAGCTTTACTTTCCCAATTAGGTAATCGGCTTACACAGTGGCTCGACCAACCGACTTACACGGTAATAGGGATACCTAGTGACCTTAAGGCCTCTACTTTCTTATAGGCGGAACCTTCGTATATAGCAATTAAGAGGGCGGCGGAAATCGTGCCTAGCCTTAATTAAACAAACAGTTAATTTAATAACAGCAATTTAACAGCTATAGCAGCGCGCGCGTAAGGAGCCCTACTATATGCCCTCTACTGCGTGCCCTCTACTACGTGCCCTCTACTACGTGCCCTCTACTGCAATAAGAGCCTAAAGGGAAGCTTAAAGGCAGAGGATTACGGTAGTGCAAAGAGTGTTAAGATTAATGCAGAAATAAGAGAGAAAGGTGTTGTTAAATTGCTTAGTGAAGGTCTGTCTAAGGGCGGACTAAGGTCCCTTTATATAGCTAATTCCATACGAACAAAGGTATATATGACTTAACTGATTGTGGTTATAGAAAGCGCTATTATTTGTCTGTATGATATAAGTAATCTAATCCTATTTGGTAGCTTAGTTGTTGCATGATTAAATGCGCGAGTAATACGAGGTAATGTAGATAACGCCGGTTGACCGAGTTATAAGTTATAACTTACATGCCTCTGTCTCCACTTACACCACATACTTCGGGCTTCGGTATCTCAGCTATCTTAGGAGCTAATACGACCGGGTGACTTATGTTATATATAACAATGCAAGGCGGTTCTAATGCATATCTTTATGCATTGGTGGGATAAACCAATCAGGAGATATCTGCTCCCTTATAGCCTCTCTTAAAGGGTACTTGTTTTATAAAGAAGTACGCTTTCTATATGTCCGTTTATAACTAACTAGGATTTATAAAAACTCTTTAAAACCCTATTTATAGGAAAAAAAAACCTTTATATAGAGAAAAAGTAACTCTACTATTTTTATAGAGAAAAGAATTAAAACTCTACTATATTTTATTAGTCCGTTTAGTAAACCTATATATAGGGAAAAACTAAAGGGTATATAGAGGAAAGCTAGAAGAAAGTATAACAAAGAGCAGCTAAAAACCTCTATTTATCTTTATATATAGGATCCTTCTTAAGACCTAAGAGGTCTCGAAATTTATTAAATAGTATACGCCTTAATTCTTTTGTAAATATATTAGCGATATTATTAGCGGATTTTATATAGAATACTTCTATTTCGCCTAGTAAAACACTATTGCGGGTGAAATTATAGGTAAGGCCGATATGTTTCCGGAGTTTATATGCTTCCGGGTTATTTGCTATTTTTAACGCTAATTAACTATCGGAAAATATTAGAGGGACTTTATTAGATATAAGTATAGACAACTCTTTTGCGATGCTATTTAGATAGCTATATAGATATAAGGCCTCCTTATTAGCCTCTCTAAGGCCTATAAACTCTGCTTTGCAAGTAGATAGCGATATCGATTTTTGCTTTTAGCATAACTAGCTTATTAAATTATTACGTATAAAGAAGCAATATCTAAAGACCGATCGTCGGTCTCTAAGGTCACTAGCCTAGTTAGAGTCTATATAAGGTGTAAAACAGGAGTCTAGTATAGGTATATTGCAGTTATAATATAAGCATAGGTCGGGGAATTTATTTAAGTATTTCTATATTACGTTAAGGGCTTTAAAATGCGAGGAGTCTAGTTAAGAAGAGAATCTTACGTAGGATATTACTGCGAAAAGGATATTAGGCCTTGTAAATAGGGCTAAGAATAGCAATAAGCCTATTTGCATTTAGTATAAGAGTATGTCCTTTTTAGAGGCGTTTTTTATTCCTGACTTATTTAATTTAACGCCTTTAGTAGCAGGTGTATTAGAGGTTCCTATATTTTGTTTATTAAATTCCTTTATTTTATTCTTTATATAGTTTGCTTAGGATATATATAGTTCCTTTGTTTCTCTATGTATCTATATAGATAATCCTAAGAAGTCTTTTACTTCCCCTAGAGATTCAATCGGTAGGGTTTTATTTATTTAGTTTATAACTTAGGTTATTGCACGTATAGTAGGTCTAAAGAATAAGAGGTCGTTTATATAGACGGCTATAGCTATTCTAAGCGTGCTATTTATAAACACCCCTTCGTCTATTGGAAGGCAGTAAAAACCAAGCTCGTTAAGGACGCTTTTTAATAGGTTATACTAGAGTAAAGGACTTTGTTTTAAGCCGTATAGTGCTTTTCTTAGTTTTGCTACGAGCTTCTTCGTCTTGTTTTTATTTAAGTAATTAAAGTAAGTTATGCCTTTATATTTTGTATTTTTATGCTAGGAAAACCATGTGTGTAGTATTATATCTAGAAAAGCTTCGGGTATCTATATATACGTTTCTATGTCTATATCCGTATGTAGGAAGGCATTTTTTATATTAAACTATAGTACTTTTTAGTTATTAGCGATAGCCTATACTAATAGGAGCCTTATAGACTTAGGTCTTGCTATAGTAGAGAAGGTTTTAATATAGTCTAGGCCGTATATTTGCTTATAGCCTAATGTTGCAATTGTGGCACGGACCACCCTTGCTATTAGTCAGCCTCGCCGTGTAGAGTTTTAGCCCTCTACACGCCGCACAGCTTTTTAGCTCTTTCTAAATTTATTAGAGCTTTCTCAATAGGTTATAGCCCTCGCGCACGCTTTTTCCAGCGCACGCTTTTTTTTTTAATCATCGTAAGGATTGATTCCACGATAGCTTTAATCATTGTTTTCCTAAGTATCCGATAGAACGGCACATTTACCGGTCGGGACCTTTTTTATGGCTTTCTGTTACCTATCACAAAATAGAGGCGTTTTTGCGTAATATACCTCGCATTACGCTAAGGACGCTAAGATAGCATTAGCAGCCCTACGCCGGATCCGAGACGCTAGACTTAATAAGCTTTAAGGATAGGAAAATTATAGCTTATGGTTTATTAAGCTGTCTATCGCCCTAGGTGTCGAGCACCTAGAAGGGCATATTAATAGAAAGATTAAGCCCGTGGAGGAGGACTCTCCCGGCTTCGAGAAATAGGATTAAAACGATAGAGTGATAAAGCACTATATTATTGCGAGTCTTTCCCCCGAACTACGGGACTAGATCTAAAAGGAAGGTTAGGACCTAGAGATAATAGCTTTTAAGACTATAAAGTGGATTAAGATAACCTCTATAGAGGCGCCTAAGGTGATATTCTACTCTATATTCGTAGAGCTTGCTACTATCGACGCGAGAAAGTTCGTAGATACGGCCTAATACGTAAAGAAGCTTTATTTCTGCTAGGACTAGCTTGTCGCGGTCTCAAAGGACCTAGACGAAAGAATCTTCGTTATCTTTACCCTTAAGGGACTAAAGGCATATCGACCGGACTAGTTTAATAACTAGAGTCACGATTAATAGAGAGGCAAAGAGATCTCTAAAGATAAGATTTATAAGTGGCTCGCCGGGAGAGCTCGAGCCGAGCAGTTAAATTCTCTTACTAATGCCGTATTTAAAAACACTCAACGCAATAACAGCGGGAATAATAACGCTAATAGCAGTACCGGTAGCAATAATAACACCGGCAATAATAATAATTCTAGCGGCAATAATAATAGTTCTAGTAGGAATAATAACAACTAAGGAGGTAGCTATATAAGGAGGAAGAGGAACCTTATAGACGCTCTAATTAAGATTAAATGTGGCTGCTTTATTAAGCCGGGCTAGTTATTCTACGAAAAAGATAAATGCTATCGTAAACACTCGGAAAAAGCCCTAAGATAGTAGGTTAATAAGACTAAGGACTAGAACGGCAATGCTAGGAATCCCGATATTATTATAGCCGGCGGAGAGTTTAACGGTTGCTTGCTAAACTGCGCAACGATCGAGGACCCCG
This sequence comes from Ophiocordyceps sinensis, assembly GCA_012934285.1. Classification (NCBI taxonomy): domain Eukaryota; kingdom Fungi; phylum Ascomycota; class Sordariomycetes; order Hypocreales; family Ophiocordycipitaceae; genus Ophiocordyceps; species Ophiocordyceps sinensis. The sequence continues at coordinate 7,818,895 of JAAVMX010000004.1, read as the reverse complement.
TCGAAGTTATCGCCGAGGCGGGTTTTCTAAGCGGCACCGCGATTAATAAGCCTATCCGCGACGAGGTTATCGCCGATTCGGGCTATGCTAACTATTGTTTTAACGACTTAAAGTGGTTTTTAGACGTAACCTCTCTTAGACCTTTTTCTATAACATCCTCTAATAGCTCCCCTTTGTAGGTTAAAGCCGTAGGAACGGTTAAAGTAGTTATAGAAGGCGTTATATTAAAGCTTTCTAAAGTCAACTATTTCCTATCGGCGCTAGCTAACCTTATTAGCTCCTAGTGTTTGCGAGAGAAGGGCATTAAGTTAGATAACGTTATTAAGTGCCTTATGCATATGCCTACTGCGTCGAAGATCTGCCGTATTAAATAGAAACTAGGTGTTACGATAATTCTCAACGTAGAGCCTAGGGGCAATTGCACCGACCTTAACCTAATGTCTTTGCCACGAGGCGATAAAGGGAAGCTATCGTATAAAACGATGCACCGTCGACTCGGCTACGCCGGATAGGAAAGAGTCCTTAAGGCTTATAAAAAGGCCGATATTAAGATTAATAAGGAAGAGGCTAAGGCCTTCCACTGCGAACTATGCCACCTCGCAAAGGCAGATAGGATAATATGCCGGAACCCGAGCGTTATCGCTACCGGCTTCCTTTTCTATATGTATTAGGATTTCTTTAGCTATAAGCCAGTCGGATATAGCGGGATTAATTACTGCCTACACGGCATTAATGTCTTTACTAGCTTTTATTAAAGCATCTTCTCACCTTTAAGGGATAGGGCCTTCGATATGCTTAAGGGTTAGAAGGCGTAGGTTAAGAACTACGCCGGCGATGCCCTAGTCTAAGTGATAGCGTTTAACAACGCTAGCGAATTTCACCCCGAGAAGATAAAGAAATAGTCGTAAGGGGATTACTTTATGCTGCGCTATAGCGTACTATATATATCTAAATAGAACGGTAAGGCCGAGAGAGCCGGCCGCACCCTTATAGAGTCTATACGCATAATATGCCTTAACGTTAGCCTCCTAGACTTCCTTTAGCCGCTCTACATCGAGATAGCTACCTACATTAACAACCTCCTTCCGACATAAGGCAATGCCTTAGGGGAGGCTCCTATAGAACTGCTAATACGGGAAATTAGGATCCTATATAAGTATACCCTTAAATACGTTAGGACCTAGGGTTATACGGCGTACGTGACGAAGCTATAAGAGGCTATCGTAAAGTCTCGGAAGATAGACCTAAAGGCCTAGAAAGGGAAGCTCGTAGGACTTAAGGGTCTTTATAGGCACCTCTATAAGGTGTGGTTGCTTAAAACAAAGACTATTATTATGGCTAAAGACGTTCGTTTCTATAAGGCTATTAAGAATACTCCTCCGCTAGGCATAGACGCCTATAATATCGCGATCTTTAACGAAGACGATACCGGCGACGAAGTTATAAGCGTGCGGGATGTAATGCCTTAACCGAGCCGTTATAAGGATTATCGCGATCCCGATCTAGACCGCTATTAGGAAGGTTATAACGACGTTCCTCGCACGCTTAAATAAGAACGGCGTGTGCACTTTAATAGTAAATAACGGGATAAGGCTAAAAGGCAGATATTGCCGACACCGCGGTCTAGTCTAGGCCTATAGCATCCTCGAGTCACTAAGCTAGGGGATAATAACGCCGACATCCTTATGTTAGAGGCTCCGGCTCTAGGACTAGAGATCCTTCCTAAAGCGTTCCCCGAAATACCGAGATAAGAGTAATAATTAGTCCCCTACACGCTAGTTTAAAGTAGGAAGAGAACAACGGACCCTCCGAAGGCGCTAAAGGCTTTTAAAATAGTCCGGCTTAATAATAGGCCTACCCGTCGCTAAACGAAGCAGGCAGCCGCCGTAAGGGGCGAGATACTATATCGCGGGTTAACTAGGCTAAGCACCGAACTTATCATTAATCGCGACGACCGCGTAGACCTTTTTCGGCCGAATGCAGGTGTATTACTTACTCTTTTAGCTATTTATCGTAAGCAGGATTAATTTAACGATCCCGGCCCTTAAATAGTGTTATCCGTATTTAGTGTAGTAATTCTCGCAGCTTTAAGCGCACCGACTACTTAGAGGCAAGCTGCTAAGCGGGACGACTACGAAACTAGGTGGCTTCCGGCAATAAAGAGGGAGATAGCCACGCTTTACGCAAAGAACGCATAGACCCTCGTACGACGACTCCTAGGCGTATAGGTCTTTAATAGCAAATAGGTCTTCCTAGAGAAGCCGCGCGCGGACTAAGATCCTTTAGCTAAGGCTAGGTAGGTCGTGCGCGGGGATTAAGACAACGAAGAAAGGCCGATAGAAGAGCTTTACGCAGCGGTCGCATACTAGGCCTTATTAAAGCTCTTCGTGACGATCTTAGCCACTTAAAATCTTAAGTAGGAATAGTTTAACGTCGTATGCGCTTACGGCCACGCCGAGGCATAGGAAGAAGTGTTCGTAATATAGCCGTCTAGACTTAATAACGGTTCCGGGCGTGTTTATCGTCTAAATAAAGCCCTTTACGGGCATCCTAGCTCTGCTAAATAGTGGTATAATTAGGTTAGAATAGACCTTAAGGCATATAGATACGAGAGGCTAAAGACGGACCGATGTCTCCTTCGATATTCGAACGGTACTCTTATTATTATTTATATCGATGACTTTATTATAGCCGCGCCGACACAACGGCTTATTTAGGCCGCTAGGGATATGCTCGATTAACTCTACGAGATTAAGGCATTAGGGGAACCTAAGGAGTTCCTCGGGATCTAGCTCGAGAGGAATAGAGATACCCGAACGATCCGCATAACCTAGACAAAGTACGCGACTAAGATCATTAATAAGTTCGGTGAGGGCGTTGTCGGTAGTGTTTTTACGCTATAGCCGCCGAAATGCGAGATCCTACACGACTAAAAGGCTTAGGAGCTAGTTATAACTTTAAAAGCATAGCTTTAACGCACCGGCAGCATTAATTACCTTTCGATAGGCATAAGGCCCGACATTACATTCACTGCGAATAAGCTGTCGGAGGCAAATAGCAATCTAACGGAGACGTACGGGGCGATTTTAAAGCATTTGCTTCGATATATTCGGGGTTCTTTAAAGCAAGGCGTTATTCTTAGGGGCAAATACCCTATAACTAACCTCAAGCTACGGGTGTATTTAGATACATCCTTCGCCGACGATAAGAGCATATAATGCTCTACGGCCGGATACGTAGTGTTTCTTAGAGACGGACCTATCTTCTAGAAGTCGAAGCGTTAAACTATTATAGCTATATCGTTAATAAAGGCAGAGTTTATAAACCTTACACTAGCTAGGATGGCTTCGATATAGATCTATTAACTTCTCGACGAGATAGGATATAAGCAACCGATTCCTTCCGTAATATATACGGATAGCTAGAATGCGAGGCTCGCGGTTTTAAATAAGAATAACCCGGCGCGTACGCGTTATATCGATATCCGATATAAATGGATCGTCTATCGCACTAACGAGGGCTTTTTCCAGCTGGTATAACTACGGACCGATGAAACAACTGCCGATAGCATAACTAAAGGGCTTTTAAAGGATAAGCATTTGCAGTTTATGCGTTAATTAAGGATGCGTATGTCCCTCTAAAGGAGGGCAGCATAAGTTAGAGGCAAGGAAGCCTATGTGAGCGAGGAAAAGGGCGGATTAAAAGGCGAGGCAATTAGAGGGAAAAGAGGCTAAGAGCTAAGCTCGGGAGCTCGGCTGAGGGGAGGTGTTGCAATTATGGCACGGACTACCCTTGCCATTAGTCAGCCTCGCCGTGCAGAGTTTTAGCCCTCTACACGCCGTATAGCTTTTTAGCTCTTTCTGAATTTATTAGAGCTTTCTTAACACCTAAAGCTATAAGTCGAGCCTTAAATTTCTTTATCTGGTTTTTATTATCCTTCTTAACTCTATAGACCTATCAGCTTCCGAGAGCTTCCCGGTTATCGGGTAGCTCGGTTATTTCCTAAGTATTATTGTCTATAAGCTGCTGTATTTCTGCTACTATGCCTTTATCCTAGTGTAGAGCTTCGGCGCTTTTTATAGCCTGCTTATAGGTTTTTAGTTCTATAGGATTACAACCTTCTAACGTAGATAGAAGGGTTATATTATCGTTATTTATTAGCAGATGGATTAGGTATTCTTAGTAGTCGTTATAGAATTCAGCCGGCTTCTTAGGTATTTTAACCTAAATTCTTTAATCCTTATTATTATTGTCTTATATTATATAGTTAGGATTATCATCCTCGGATATATTATCTGGTATTTCATTCGGATTATTCTGGGATTTATTATATAGGGTATTTTTAGGTTTTATATCTAGTATAGAGGATCTCGTACGTAGATAATCCTCCGGAATTTTATTTATAGACGGTATAGTGTTAAAGTTAAAGGTTTTATTATCTTTTAAGAAGTTGTTTTCTAATATAGTAATATCTTTTAATATCACGACCTTTTTTCTACTATAGTCGTATATTTTATAGGCTATGTCTTCGTAGCTAATTACGATTCCTTTATAGGCTCGTACGTTTAGTTTATCACTATGTGTTTTATTCTTATAGTATATAATGCTTCCGAACACACGGATTTTTTCTATATCTTCTCTAGTAAGGGCCCTATTTTCTTTCTTTTCTAAAGGGCATATATACCCTAAAGCAGTATAAGGAGATCGATTATATATATACGTAGCTGCTAAAACAGCTTTACCCTAAAGATATTTAGGCAGTCTAGCCGTATAGAGCATAGATCTAACTTTATTAAGTATTGTTCTGTTTATACGCTCTATCCTGCCGTTCGAGTAGGGGGTAAACGGTAGGCTCGAGTTGTATTTAATACCGTTTTAAGGGCATATAGTTTAATGTTATAGATAAATTCTTCTGCATTGTCTAAGAAGACTTCTTTTATCTTTGTTTTATCTATATTGTTCTTAAGTTCTGCTTTAAATTCTAGAAACTTAGGCAGGCTTTTAGCTTTATCTTTTATTAGGTATATTCTTAGGTACCTAAAATAGGTATTAAGAAAAGATATAAAGTGTCTAAATTTATCGTAGGTAGGGACTTTAATAGGGCCCTAGATTTCAACGTTTATTTTATTAAGAAAGAGATATCGTCGTTTTAAGGGAGTTTTCTTCTTTTTATCTATATATTTAGCCTAAATGCAAGCTTCGCATTGTTTTATAGCTATAATATCTTTTTAGTCTACGGATATGTCTAGGTATAGTCTACGGAGGTATCGGTATAGGGATTTATAGCTAAGATAGCCTAGCCGTTTATGCTAGAGAACGAGGTCTATCTTCTTTTTTATCTTAGGTGTTTTTATCTTAGTCTTAGGCATTTTTATTGTATTAGTTAGTATAGTGTCTTAGAGTATAGGGTTGTTTATTGTCTCTTTCGGACTATATTGTATATTGTATATTTTGTATTTAATTAGAAATCGTGTTTCCTTTATATCTAGAGGGATATAGTATAGTCCGTTCTTAATAAAACCGGTTATTAATTTATTTAGATTTTTATCGAGGAGGGATATAGAGTCCGGGCCTATTAAGGCGTATGTGTTTGTTATAGCTAATTGGCTAATTATATTAATGCCGATTTTAGGTATATAAAGGCAATTTCTTAAGGTATATTATTAATTACTATTTAGGAATTTAAAGACGAGGTCTCTAGCACCTCGTATAATAATAGAGGAAGCTTTTCCTTAGGTCACGGTAGTGTATATTTCTTTATAATTAGAGAGGAGAGTTTTATTCGAAACTATATGCCTAGTAGCCTTAGTATCGAATATAAAGTTATAAAAATTCCTAATCCGTAAAGCAGCCTAATCGACTTTTAAGGTCACCCTTAAAATTGCCGAGAGAAGCGGCTTTAGAGCTCTTATTATTTATTTTCTATTAGAGGAGGACTTTGTTTTTATAGGGGTATAGAGAAGGATATTTTTTACGGGAAATAGGGTATAGGAAGAGAAGGTATAAAGAAGGACTAGCATTTTATATAGTAACGAGCGTATAGAGAAGAGTATCGAGGGTATAGACGAGAGTATCGAGGGTATAGACGAGAGTATCGAGGATATAAAGGATATAAGGAGTATAAAGAGGGGTAAGAGGGAACTTATAATGCTAGAAGCCGACTTAGAGATAATAAGGACCTTGCTAGACTTAGGAGAAGATACCGAGGGGGCCTTTCTCTTCCGGAGTCGAGAAGTCCGGGGACGGGCAGCCGGGCGAGGAGCAAGGGAGGGGGAACTCTCTCGAGAGTTTAGGATAGGCGTAAGCCTCCTATAGCTCCTATTGGTATACTCCTTAGGGTCCCTTTTAGTTAAGGAGGAGGAAGGCAACGTCTTAGTAGTAAATCCGGCGGCCTTAGCCTTATCCCTTTTCTCTAGTTTCTAAAAACAATTTTTCTCTATATGCCTACGCTTCTTATAGTAGGAGCAAATAGGAATCTTATTATTATTCGCTATAAAGAGGTGCTTATTACTCTCTAAAGCCTTAGTTCTCTTAAACTCGTCGATAAGGGACGAGGAGAGCGACTTAAGGGTATATGCCGTAGCATCGGTACGGAGTGTCTAGGTTATATTTATAATATAACTCGAGAAAGAGCTATTTAGACTCTTAAGGATCTATATTATTACTATAATCTCCGGAATTCGGATCTCACTAGTATTTAGCTTATTATAGAGCTCTTTTACCTTATTTAGGTAAGTTTCGATAGATAGTTTACCTTTAATCTTCGTATTAAAAAGCTCCTTAATAAGGAGGAAGTTTAAGGTAAAGTTTACCGGGTTATATAAGGTCTTAAAAGCATCTTAAGCCGCCTTTATAGACGTATAATACTTTATCTAAGAGAGAGGACTATCGTCGACTATTAGGCGTATAAGTGCGAGATAGTCTTAAGACTTCGCGTAGGAAGCGTCGAGGATTACGGGAGTAAGCTTCTTACGTATAAAAACGGATTCTATCCGTAGAGACTAGGCAGAAAGGTTAACGCTCCCCTTAAGCTTTATAAACGAGTAGTCCTTAAATAAACTTATTTTCGGGGTCGGGAGGTATTGGACAAACTTCGGAAGGAATTTAGAGTCGACGGGCTACGGCAGAGGTAGCGAAAGAATTTTAAAAGAATCTTTTTAGTAGGTTTTTTAGCGAAAGACAGTGGTTAGAAGAAGGTATATGCTAGGGTCGAATCGGGGCCAACGAGGAGAACGGGGGACAAAACACTAAGAAAGTAGTGATATATGCAAACTAAGGGTGGCCTAGGAAGGCAAGAGGCCTTAAAAGGCAAAGAGGAGGTCGTGGTAGACGGGCGGTTGTTTTTAGTATAGCGGCGAGTGGTCTAAAGGATCTAAAGAGGGCTCTAGATAAGAAGCAACTTAAAGCTTAGGCAGAGATAGGGATTATAACTAATAAGAGCCTAAAGGGAAGCTTAGAGGCAGAGGATTACGGTAGTGCAAAGAGTGTTAAGATTAATATAGAAATAAGAGAGAAAGGTGTTATTAAATTGCTTAGTAAAGGTCTGTCTAAGGGCGGACTAAGGTCCCTTTATATAGCTAATTCCATACGAGCAAAGGTATATATAACTTAACTAATTATAGTTATAGAAAGCGCTATTATTTGTCTGCATAATGTAAGTAGTCTTATCCTATTTAGTAGCTTAGTTATTGTATGATTAAATACGCGAGTAATACGAGGTGATGTAGATAACGCCGGTTGACCGAGTTATGAGTTATAACTTGCATGCCTCTATCTCCACTCACACCACATACTTCGGGCTTCGGTATCTTAGTCATCTCGGGAGCTAATGCGACCGGGTGACTTATGTTATATGCAATAATGCAAGGCGGTTCTAATGCATATCCTTATGCATTAGTGGAATAAACCAATCAGGAGATATCTGCTCCCTTATAACTGCGTGCCCTCTACTACGTGCCTTCTGCTGTGTATGCGGCTCCTTAATGTATGCTTTATGCCCGGCTGCGTGCCCTACTGCGTGCCCTTTGCTATATGCCCTCTACTATGTGCGCGGCTCCTTAATATATGCTTCGTGCCCGGCTCCCGGCTGCGTGCCCTTTACTGCGTGCCTTACTGCGTGCCCTACTGCGTGCCCTCTGCTGCGTGCCCTGCTGCGTGCCTGTGCTGCGTGCGCGGCTCCTTAATATATGCTTCGTGCCCGGCTGCGTGCCCTACCGCGTGCCCTTTGCTGTGTGCCCTCTACTACGTGCGCGGCTCCTTAATGTATGCTTCGTGCGCGGCTCCCGGCTGCGTGCCCTCTGCTGCGTGCCCTCTACTGCGTGCTCGGCTGCGTGCCCTACTGCGTGTCGGTGGTATTCTTCGCGTTCTTCGCACGATTTACGCGGCTCTCTTAATTGCTATATACCTACACTAGATTTTAGTAGCGGGACATAGGTAAGGCTTTTAGTCCTTAGAATAGCTATATAAAGACCTCGTAGCTTCGCGTTGCGTGGTTGTAAGGAAGCTACGTTAAGGTTATATTCTATATGTTAATTAATTATCTAGAGGTTATAGGCGCGTAGGGTTTTTTTATAGAAAACCCTATGCGGTGCGCTAACTAATATGCCTATACTAATAGGATCCTTAATATCCCCTTGCTTATAAGGCAATTTATATAACCTAAATAGGAAATAACGCATTATCGTAAGTAATATAGAATAAGCAATAAAACAATAAAAACTCCTATGCCGCGCGAGCGGCATGCCTTTCTAATAAATTATCTTCCTTCTATACTCCTTTCTTAGCTACACACGGCCGGTCTACTCGCTATTGCGAGATACGCGAAGCTGCGTAAGAGCTCGAGGTTAGCTAGCCTATATATTAGGCTCGACTTGCCGGCCGCGGACTTATAAAGCCACAGCCGTTCGAAGGCGCTCGCGGTCACGCTATAGTATTATACGGCTGCCGTCCTACAAGCTGCGCATAGGATGCCTATTACGACTATAGGTAGGGAAGAGATTCGTGCTATTATAACGGCTAGGCAACGCGTAGCTACTAAGGGACGCTAAAGAGTAGGCGTTGCTAGGGTAGGCTACTATAATTGCCTAAAGGCCGTTATAATACGGCTTTTGCTTCTTCGTGCGCTACCGCACGCGTAATACCTAATCTCCGGGTGCTTATACACGAATTAGCCCTTTCCGCTCTTATAGGTAAGAGCAGGTGCGGGCACGAGCTGCCTTAAGGCTTGCGACGTATCGTCTCGCAATAGGGGCCTCGTGCTGCTATATAAGCTCCTATGCCTAAGCAATATCCCCCTCGACCGTAGGGTCGCGTGTATAGGCGGCGTACGTAGCCTCGTAGTATTATTTAGGCGGCTGCGTGCCGTATAGCAGGAAGAAAGGGCTATACCCGTAAGGACCTTCCTGCCGATTATAGAGGTATATAGCGCGGACGAGTCGCTAGTATAAGGACGCTTAAGGGTCGTCGAGGCGCAGTCGATAGAGGATCGCCTTAAGGGCGCTATTAGCTTACTCTACTTTACCGTTGCCTCGCGGCCTTATAGGCGTTATCGTTATCGAGCTTAACTATCCTTCCCTCGCCTATCGCGAGAGTCGCATACTTAAGGTCGGGGGGGCGGGAAAGGTAGTCGGCTAGCATATTAGCCTTACCGCTACGATATACTATATTAATGTTATAGTATTTAATCGCATTAAGGAAGCGGACTATATAAGCAGGTTATTCTATCTTCGTACGTAAGGTGCGAAGGGACTTATAGTTAGTGATAATAGTAATATCGGCACCTTTTACCTAATGTCGCTAGTGCTATACGGCTATTATAATGCCGAGGAGCTTACGGTCTTACGCGGAATAGCGCTATTATATTTCTATAAGCTCCTTCGAGAAGTAGGCGATAGGGTAGAGGAAAGAACGCTCTTTACCACTCGTTATAAGGTATAAATACGGTTATAGAAGTACTATACTAACGCACTTACCTAAAGCATTACTCTTAATTATCGCGGGAAGCTGCTAGCTATACTTCTTTAAGACCGGCGTAGTCGTAATAACCTCGCGGATCTATTTCTAAGCCGACTTTACTTCCTTAGTTAATATTACGGCGACGTTCCCACCGCTAAGAGAGAGCTCGATTAGTAGGGCGGAGAGGTCGGAGAAGTTAGCGATTAATATTCTTAAATAGCCTACTATATATACGGAGGCCTTAATCTCTATAGTAGTTGTCGGCATAAGGCGGTCGCGAATAGCGGCAACCTTTAAAAGGTTAGCGCGGATGCCGACCGTAGAGACTAGGAAGCCTAAGAAGACACCTTTATCTACGAAAAGGTAAGTCTTTAAGGCGTTAATAAAGAGCCCGTATATAGCGGCGCGGGTAAAAAACTATAGTAAGGGTTCGTATAGTTATTTACGTATATCGGCCTAAAGGGCTATGTCGTCTAAAAGACCGGCTATAAAGGCCCGGAGCGGCTCTAGCACTTCCTTTATAAAGGCTTAGAATAAAGCCGGGGCATTAGTTAGCCTATCGGCATAGCATCCTATTCGTAGAGCCTAAAGGGGGTTATAAAGGCGGTCTTCTCGCAGTCCTCTCGAGCGATACGTATATACTAGAAGCTATCTTTTAGGTTAATAAAGGCATAATAGCCGTGCCTAGCAAAACGCTAGATCTCGTCTATTATGTTCGGTAGAGGATATACGTGCTTCTTCGTATAGTTATTAAGGACGCGATATTACGGTGTTAGGTTATATTATATATTATCCTACGTGACCTCTATATCGTATATATAGACATTTAGACTTAGTCTATAGCTATGTCCCTTCGTGGATTAATAATAATTATATACCCCCCCTTAAGCTCGTTCTCTTATAGTTTAATCTACTATTTTATCCTATTGCCCTTAATTAATAATCTCGCTATCTTACCCTTTTCTTTTCTAATCTCCCCTCTTCGCGACGTAAGTCCGCCTCCTCGCTAGACCCTTTCGACTAAGTTTTCCTCGATTATTAGAATTTTCCTAGTGTAAATACGCCGTCTTAACGCGAATTACATAGATTTCCCTCCTTACCTTTCCCTTACCCTTACTTTATCCTATTGCCTTATAATCTACGATAACCGACTATATAATAGCCGATCCTCCGTCCGCTACCCCGACTGTTACCCCGCTAGCTCCTACCGACCTAAAGCTCTAGACTAAGTACGTTTCCTACTACCCCCGCCTTACCGCCCTTCTTTAAGCCTAACGGCCTATATTCGGCACGTTCGCCTATATTTAGGCTAACGCTATTTACGACTTCCGCGCCTTTTAGATTAAGGCCCTTACTTACCTAAATAATGCTTACGTTAAGTTAGATATAGGAGTGCTCGTCGCTTAAGAACACGCAGCCGTTGCCTAAGGGTATACTGCCGATTTCTAGCGTTAGCTTAACCGCGCTACGTCCTCTCTCCTCGTCTTAACCGAACGCGATACGGCTTAGGACTAAGCCTTTGCCCCCGCTCCCGCCTTTACCTTTACCCGTTCCCGTATAGCCGACCCCGAGAGGTTCGCCGGTGACTCTAGCACTTAAAAGCAACGTTAGAAGGCTTTCCGGACCTAGCGCAACGGCCTTGCTATTAAGCTCCGTTAGGACGCCGCCTTATACCCTACGGAGTAGGATCGTATTCTCTACGCGGCTAGCCGACTTACCGGCCGGGCCGCCTCTATTATCGCTAGCGTTCCTTAGGACGTCTTTAATAATAAGTCTTTCGCTAATTAGTAGTATACTATTATTAAAGCCCTTACCGACGACCTTAGCCTAGTTTTTAGTGCTAATTTTACCTACGCTTAGTCGGAGGCCGACTTTAACGCCTTATCGATAAAGAATATCTCTTAGCCGGACTTTTATTCGAAGTTTACCTAGCTTTAAGCCGACTTATCGTTCGACGGTACCGCTTACGTCGCCTACCTTTATTCGAAGGTCTTTATTAAACTTACTAACGCCGCCGCTTTATAGGTCGAGTGCCTAGCCTATAACGACTTTACGGCCTAGGCTAAGATATATTCTACGCTTTAGGACAACTAGCAGCGTGTTAAGGCCCGTTCTTAGCTCTAGCCGCCTTATAACCCCGCTCGCACCGGCCCTACCTCGCCCGCCCTACCCGCGTCCCCTACCGGTAACCCGATATAGCTCGACGTATTCTAAGCCCGGCTTACTAACGCTAAAAAGCAACGGCGGTTTAAGAACCGTCTTTACCTCTACTACGCTTAGCCGGCTACCGCTACCTACACCGCCCGGACCTACCTTAATAAGGATATCGGTGCTAATCCCGGCACTAACCCTAGCGCTAGTCCCGGCGCCGGTTCCGGCGCCGGTTCTAGCTCTAGCCGCAGCCGTAGCCGTAGTAGCGGTACGTCTGCCCTACGCCTAGTTAAACCCCCTCGCCCCCGATACTAGGTTCGCGCTATTAAGTAGGGCTTTATCGAGGGCGAAGTAGACGACCTCCCCGCCTCTTCCCCCGTCCTTCGGAAATACGTAGCTCCTTCGCTTTATCGCGCGATAGAGCTCTTAGTGTCTAAGTTTATAGCTTCGTTCGACACCGGGGAGGATCTTTGCCTCCCTACGGGAATACAACCGCGTGCTCTACTTATGCCTTTATCCCTTATATCCGCCGATGTTATTATAAGTGCTTTAGTCGACTCTAGCTATTCCGGATACGCCTTTATATACGCTTAGACCGCGTACCGCCTTACCCTTCCTATACGCTAGCTCTAATTCCTACGCCGGCTTTCTCTCGCCGATAGTAGCGACTATAAGTCCGGCTCCGTTACTTATTACGCTTTTTCGGTCTCCCGGATTAACGCCTATACTAAGTCTATCTGCTTCTTTCTTACGAAGCTTAGCTACGAGGTTATTCTTAGCTTACCTTAGCTACGCCGGCACGACCTTATTATTAGCTAGCGCGGTAACTCCCTTTCCTTCTAGTCCCCCTTTTGTCTAGCCTCCTGCCTTTCGGATTATTAGCCTTATCTTATCCCGGGCCTCTCGGCCACCCTTGCCCGCCCTGCCCGCCCCGTCCCGGCTCCCCCCGCCCTTATTTTAAATAGAATATAATTAATAAATACAATTCGTTTTCCCCCCGCTCCCTCCGTCGAAGACTTTAACGATAAGGGCGAACCCCCTACCGCCCCCTCCGTTAAAGACTCTAACGACGAGGGCGAACCCCCGCCGCTGCGATCCCTATTCCCGCCCGTATAGCTCTAGCCCGTCCTCCGGCCCTTGTCCGTTCCGTCCGCTTTAGCGACGTCCTTAAGTTTATTCCCTTATCCCTTAGCCCCTCTCTCTCGGCGTTTTTCGAGGATACCCTTAATGCGGGTAAACCCGCCTATCCGGACTCCTCCCGCTAGGTTAACGACGCCGACTCTAACTCTAGCTACGACTTTAACTCCCCGGCTACCCTTTACCCTCGCCGCTATATTTAACCTCCTTACCCCCGTCCTATCTATAAGACCGCCGGCTACCGCCGCCTTATATTACGGCTAAGTCGTAAGACTATTAGACCTTAGCCTTTCCGCTTTTTATCCCCCGACGACTTAGCGTTTAACGTCCGGATGCTTAATATCGACGCGATAGTAATATTCTACTAATAGCCTAGAGTCTAGACTTCTTAGACCTTAATTAAGGCCTTTACCGCCGAGCCTTTACCTACCGAGCCCTTACTACCTATTGACTAAGATATCCCTAAGGACCTTTATTAGGCCGTTTTAATTAGATATATAGACGCTAAGGACGTAAAAGCCTGCCTTAACCCCCGCCTTTACGACTTCGTCGACGACTACTTCGATAAGATCTACTTTAATAAGATCTCCCTTAATAATATCGCTAAGTTCTTTAAGAAGTAAGAGAATATCCTTTATACGCTCGACGAGCTTTAAGCTAAAGTCCTTAAGGAGCTTTACTATATAATCTATATATAGCTTAAGAGTAAGGCCGATAAGCTCGCCCTTTACCGTACCGTTAATACTTAAATTAACCTTAAGGAGGGAATATAACCTCTTTATACCCGCTTTTGCCCCTTTAGCGAAGCCGAGAACTAGATCGTCCGCGCGTACGTTAACGAGTAGCTTAGGAAAGGCTTTATCCGCCGCTCTACCTCCCTTACTATTGCCTTTATTATACTTACCCGTAAGCTAAGCGGGGGCGTCTATTTTTGCGTTAACTATCGCGGCTTAAATAAGGCTACGATTAAAACTCGTTTTCCCTTACCCTTTATCTACGATACCCTCGCCTATATCCGGAAGGCGAAGTTTTTTACTAAGATCGACGTTATTACGGTGTTTAATCGCCTTCGCATTACCGAAGGATATAAGTAAAAGACCGCGTTCGCTATATAGTATAGGCTTTTTAAGTATTATATTACCCCCTTTAGCCTTACCGCCGCCTTATCTTACTTTTAGAGTTTTATTAATATAGTCCTTTACGGCATCTTTAACGAGTTCTACTTTACTTATCTAAACGACGTTTTAATCTTCTTAAAGACTTAGGAAGAGCACTAGGCCTACGTTAATACGGTTCTTAAGCGCCTTAACGCCGCCGGCCTTTAGCTTAATATAGATAAGTATAACTTCTACGTTACTAATACTAAGTACCTCGGCCTAATTATCTTAGATAAAGGCATTCGTATAGATCCTAAAAAGGTTCGTGCGGTCTTAGACTAGCCTGCCCCCTCCTTTATTAAGGACCTCCGGCGTTTCTTAAGATTCGCTAATTTTTATCGGCGTTTTATTCGCGGCTTTTTTAAGCTTGCGAACCCCTTAAACGCCCTTACTAAGAACTCTACCCCTTAGATCTAGTCCTTTACCTACGCTTACGCCTTCAAAGCCCTTAAGCACGCCTATACTACCGCTTTAGTTTTTACATACTTCGACCCCTATCGTAAGACTATAGTTTAGATAGATTCTTCTAACTAAGCCGCCGGAGGTATGCTTATATAGCTCCTCGACGATAGTCGTTACTATTCGGTTGCCTTTTTCTCGTTAAAATACTCCGCTTAAGAGTATAATTATAAGATCTACGATAAAGAACTCCTTACGATTATAAAATCTCTTAAAGAGTAGCGCCTTAAGCTTAAAGGCCTGCCTAAGTTTAAGATAGCCTCGGATTATAAGAATCTTTAGTATTTTATAACTATAAAGCTCTTTAACTAGCGATAGGCCCGCTAGGCCGAATTCCTTAGTCGTTTTAATTTTACGATTGTCTTTTAGCCCGGCTCTTAAGCTATTCTCCTAAACGCCTTTAGCCGCTTGCCTAGCTCCCGCCCTCTCTCCCTTACCGACCGAGCCGACGAGAGGATTAACTACCGATATTAAGTTATCCTCCCTAAGTCTAAAGTCGATAGCTCCCTCTACCTTAATACTACTACCGCCTCTAATACCGTTAAGGAGTCCGATTTATTTATAAATATAATTTATAAATATAATTCCGACTGCCTTAACCTCTACGCCCTTAACAACTTTAAGCCGATCGATAACCTTATCGACTAGGCTTATTCCTCCTCCCCGCTTATCTCCGCTATTCGCGTAGCTCTTTAGTCCCTTTAGCCCCGCTAGCTTTACCCCCTCCGAGCCCCTCTCCGCTCGATCCTTAAGACCGCCCTCTCTAAGGTCTAGGGCTAGTTCTATTTCTAAGGCCGGCTCTTCGTTCCCTTTAACGACGCCCTAATTCTTTAGATCCTCGTCCGCGCTTATAGCTCCCCCTTTGCCGGCTACCCTAGACGTACGAAGACCGCTAGCCTCTACCGCCGGTCCTATATCTAGCCCGGCATATATAAGTCTATTTCTAGCTTCGTACGGAATTATTATATATGCCTATACGCTAAATCCCCGCGTTCCTCCCCTTAAGGCCTGCTCTAGCCCTTAAGTATTCCCTTCGCCCTATAGACCGATATATCCGTCGACTTTATTACCGACCTCCCTATCTACCGCCGTAATAGCGTTAAGTTTTCTAATATCCTCGTTATCGTCGACCGCTTAACGAAGATACGCTACTACGTCCTAATACCTTCGATAACTATTAAAGACGTTATTAACGCGTTCGTTTCCTACGTTTAGTCCCTCTATAGTACCCCGGCCTTTATTATTAGCGATTATAGCACTTAGTTTATTTCGGCTTTCTAATAGTAGCTTAGTCGCCGCCTTAGTTACCGCCTCTACCTTCGCTCCGCCTACTACCCTTAGACCGACGGTTAGACTAAGATCGTAAACGCTTAGATAGAGGTTTACCTTCGTTATTATACTACCTACCTTTAGGACGATTAGGTCGACTTCCTTCCCCTCGCTAAGTTTACTATTAATAATTAGGTCTTTAAATCTACCGGCCTCTCCCCTTTCTTCGCTAACTATAGCTTTTACCTAAAGCTTAGCACCGAGCCTTCTAGTCCCCCCCCGCCCGGTATAACCCCCTAGCAGCGGAAGGAATACCTCTACGGTAACGCGCTTACTTCCCGCCTTTAGCGTATCTTAAACTTCCTCCGCGATACGATTAAGGATGCTTAGGTTACTTAGGCTCGCTATACAGACGCCCGGCAGACTCCCGCCCCGGCGTACTAGCCTAGCGATATAGTATTCCTTAGCACCCGTTAGATCCGGACTCTCCGTCCTATAAAGAAGCTCGACTATAAGCGGGAGGGCCTATATAAGGTCCTTAAGGTATATAAGACGGCGTATCTTCTTTATCTCCCTAAGGGCAGCCGCCTTTACCCCGTTTTTTATTACTCCCTCCTTACTAAGACCTAAGAGCCCCTTTTGCCCGGCTAGTTAAAGCTTAACGTCCGGCCCGCCGATAATAGCGTTCTCCTTTCCCCCGGCGACGATAATAGCGACGACGCGTACCTTAAGTAGGAGTTTTCTTCTATCCTCGCGTAACGCTAGTATGCCTCCGGGAAGATTAAGTATCGCGTTTAATAGCGTTATAGCCCCCTTACGTAGGAGGACTCCTCCTGCCTTAACGGCTGCTAGGACTACCTTAAGGCTTTTTACGCCCTTAACCCGACTAAGCCTAAACTAGCCTTTTATACGGCCTTCCTTACGTCTTTACCTTCGCCTAAGTAATAATAAGTATAATTCATTAATATAATTTACGTTACGACGGCACGCGTTAGATTCTTTGTTTTATTCCTTATTTCTCCTTATTCTTCTCTCGTTCTATATTAGGCCCGCTTTTAAGACCGGTTAACATAGATTTCGTTTATTATTATTAGCCTATCGCCCCTTTTAGGCATTCGAGTCGAACGCCGATTTAAGGGGGATATACTATCACGGTGTTAGGTTATATTATATATTATCCTACGTAACCTCTATATCGTATATATAGACATTTAGACTTAGTCTATAGCTGTATCCCTTCGTGGATTAATAATAATTATATACCCCCCCCTAAGCTCGTTCTCTTACACACGATAGTCGGCATAAATACGCTAAATAACTTAGCTATAGGCGTTATACTAAAGGCCCGTAGGTGTCTTTTTCGGTGTTAATAATAAGGGCGAAGCCTAAGGGCTAATAGACTTCCGGATGATAGAGCCCTTATGTTTCTCGACGAACTCTCTAATAGCTTACGCCTATAAGGGACTATACCGTCGTAGGCTTGGCCGAATAGGCGTAGCGTCGCTTATATTAATCCGGTAGACACTCGAGCTATTTTATTACTACGACGAAGAGTAGGATTAAAGCATTTAGGGAACTTAGCGAGATACTAGTCTATATAGATCTTAGCTTAGTCTAGGGTAGTCTTATAGAAACGCGTAGTAAAGATCGGCTTTATTAACGACACGAAGGATGCTTGCTAGTCGTTCTTTACCGCCTAAGTAGCGTCGCTAGCGGTAAGGGCGAAATCATCCTCGTTATCTTCTTCCGCCGTTATAGAATAGACCTACGACTTCTAAGGTCGTAGCATAGGCTAGTGTAGGAGGCGGCGCAGGCGAATCGCGCTATTATCCTCGCACGAGAGACCTAAGGTGTGAAAAAGAGAGCGGCTAACGGTTAAGGAGCTAGGGAATATGCTATTAGGGACGATACTATAAGAGATAGTAACTAAGACGGTCTAGCCGTCGTCGTATAGCTACTATACCGAAATAAGAGTATTATCGCGGACGCTAGGCCCTAGGATTCCTCCGATTCCCTTTATCGTAGAGGAGACCTAAGAAGGGTACGGGGCGAGCTTATCGGCAAGGGAAGAGGCGACGTAATAAAAGGTCGACCTATAGTCGAAGAACGTAGATAAAGAAATAGCTAGTAATACCGTTAAACGAGTAAGAAAAACACTATATAGCTTACTAAAGCCTTTACGAAGAGGCTTCTCTTTAGTAATAATACTACCGCTTACTGCTATATAGTAAGCGGCATCGCTGTCTTAGTCGTAATAACCGGAATCTATTCCTTCCTATATCGCGGCGAAGATAGCCTCTATTTCGGCGTTATCCTCTTTAAACTAAGAGATAGGGTCCCGATCCTCGCTATCCGTATCGAGGACCTTAGTATCGAAGTAAACATACGGGCGGTTAACGCCTAAGTTACCGCGGCAGCTTCTTCTACTACCTTTACCTCTATCGCCGCCGCGTTAGGTATAGCCGCGGCTAGTGCTAGTATTACCGCGGTTGCGCTAGCGGCTGCTAAGTGTTTTAGCCATTTTATACATCTTGCCCGTAATCTTAATATCGCGGCCTAAGGCAGAAGACGAAGAGGAGGATATATTGCCTAAGCCTCCGTAGGTAAAGGCGGGCGTCGAAAGAAGCCTGCAATCCTTAGCCTAATAGCTAGGCTTACCGCAATTAAAATAGGTATTACCCTAAGACGTAGCAGTAAAGGACGATAAGGCGGCATCGTTAGCGGGGTAGACGGTAATGTCCGTAGTTCGTAGGTCGGCAATAATAATGCCGGGCGGTATAGAGAGTATAGAGGCAGACAGTTAGGATAGGCTCGGCTTAACTTTTTCTATAGTAGCCGGCTTATTCCCTATAGCCTTATTAACTCGCTAAGTCTATTAAGGCGAGGCCTCTTACGTGCGAATAGACGTAAAGGGCTTTCTATATATATCATCTACGGGATAGCGGGTCTATTTGCTAGCTAATAACACTATGCGTTCGATTAACGCCGTGCTATAGAGGGTAGCGATATTAAGCCTTAGCTAGGTCTAAATACGCGGGAGATTATTCCGTATATACTATACGGTAATGTTTTATATACCCGCGTTCCTTTTCTTAATATCGGGGAGGTTAAGAAACGCCTCCCTAATACGCTAGGCGAAGTTAAGGAGTGCTTCGTCCTAGACGGAGGCTAACTACGCGAAGATAGCTAAAGGAGCATCGAGGGCACTATAGTCCTAAAGAACGGTAAATATGCCTTCGATAAAGAGCAACTAGCTTAAGTAACGAACGTTAACCTAAGAAATAACGTAGCCGAAATCCCTAGACAATTCGTTAACTATACGAGCTAGCTATAGGTTATACGGGATCTAGCTAACGACTAGGGTAGACTAAATCTACTGTAATTTCTATAGTACGGTATAGTCCGCCCGATATAGCTTCTACTCCTGCTTTAGGATAACATTATTCCTATTATTACAAACCTCCTCGTCGATCTTACGGGCTGCCTTAGCTAGCGGCTATATATTCTTAACGAGAGCCTCTATAGAGGCGTTAAAAAAAGCATCGTATAGAATATGCTAAAGGCAATTAAAATTAAGCCGGAGGCAGTAGCCTCGTTCCTATAGAGTAAACTAATCACGATTGCCTTCCTTAACGTACGGGAATGCAATAACCTATCTTAGTTATAGGTGTTTACGCTGCCTTTATTACGGCTACTATTCCGGTTGCTGCCTTAGCTAATCCTACTAGCTAGAGCGTAAGAAATACTCTACGCTAGTTATAGCAGTAGGCGGCCGAGCAGTAGCATCTGCCGGAGGGGTAGTAGTAGCAGTCGGCGGAGTTATAGTCTATAGCGAAGAGGGCAATAGGGTAGACTTAGCAACTAGGGGAACGGGAATAAGAGCCGTTAGGCCACTAGGTTAGGCAGAGAGTTAAGCAGAGGACGACCGTTGCTATAGAGCGGTAACTATATCTAGGATGCGCTTAATATTCTTACGCTAATTAAAGACCGTAGCGCGTATGCTTTAGTTAAAGTCGCTCTACTTCTGCAGATGCTAGTCAGTCTATTTGCCGAGGTTAGCAACGCTTTTGCCCTTCCTAGGCTCTAGCTGCTACTCCTGCTCCTACTCCTGCTCCTAAGAGCTAGGGCCCGCTACGGTAGACTCGCGGGTATAAGTCTCGTAAAGCAATTAGCTCCTTGCCTCGTCGTTAGAACGGGGAGAGCCCGGGGGGAATGCTCCTACGATATTCGATATATTAATAGGTTCGGTCGGGGGGGGGTAGTGTTCGTTATAGGTTATTGCGTTACGTTCGCTATAGGTTAGTAGGAATCCGATTTCTAAAGAGCTAAGGGTGACTCTTTAAAAATACGTATTTTTAAAGCTTTTAGTCCTCGAAATAGCTGTATAAAGACCTCGTAGCTTCGCGTTGCGTGGTTGTAAGGAAGCTACGTTAAGGGTATATTCTATGTGTTAATTAATAATCTAGAGGTTGTAGGTGCGTAGGGTTTTTAGCGAAAACCCTATGCGGTGCGCTAACTAATGCGCCTATACTAATAGGATCCTTATAGGCGCGCGGGGTACGCGTAGAAGAAGTAGGGATTTTAGCGTCTTATAGGGTCTTATAGTATAAATAGAGCTTCCTTATAGTATAAATAGTAATACTCTAAATTTATATTTTATTCCGTTTTTAAGGGCATATAGTTTAATATTATAGATGAATTCTTTTGTATTATTTAAGAAGACCTCTTTTATCTTTATTTTATATTTATTATTCTTAATATAGGAATAAGGGATATCCGTTCTTTAGGCACGATTGCAATCTACGTGATTAAATAGATTACGTGTAGGCAACGCCTATACGGATGCGGTATTAACTATATAATGCATCGTATGCATCGGGGACCCCGGTGATAGCGTTACTAACTCGGCCGCCCTTACGATAATTAAGTTATTAACTTAATCGCCCTTATAGGCATAGTCCCGACGTAGCAACGGAGGCTCGCAAAGGGCCGGCTTTAGGCCCTAACAATATACGCGTTTATAGCCTATATAAAGGGGCTATTCGTCGCCGCTTAGTTAATAGGAATATAGACTAATCTAGCTAGTTTATAACCCCCTTTGTTTATTTAACTAACTAATACTAATTAGTAATTAAACGATTAATTATAGATTATTAAGGTAGAAGAGATAGAGCCTAATCGTCGAAAGTGCATCGGATCTTTATCCCTCGAGATTCTATTGCCTATACCTATAGACGGTCCTTTATGCTAAAAATAAGGAACCTACGCGAGTTAGAGCCGACGAAGCTATTACGATATAGCTAGCTCTTAGTAGCCGCTAATAAGTCCTTTCCTAGCTTTTGTTTAATCCTATCTCGCTTTAAGAAGAAGAAGAATTACGTTAAGCAATAGTGCGTTAGTAACGTAATACAACCTTTGTAATAACCCTCGCGATCCCCTCTAATAACTATATGTTTTATTTAATTATACTATATCGAACCCTATCGACGACCTTAACGCTCTCGGTCCTACACCGGAAGCAACTAAGCCTAACGATAACCCCCTTCCCGGTTAGCTAAAAGGCATCGGCATCTTTAGTATTATAGTACCACATTATATAACATAGTATATAGTGATATGCTATATAACATATAGTCCTATATATAAACGAGCCCTTAGCCTCTATAGTTCTTCTCCTCTTTATAGAATAATAAGGCTATCTAGCTATTACCTAGTGCCGTGATAGTTTGTTCTATCTCCTATTGCGCCCCGTCGCGATCCTTAGCTTTGCAAATATAGTCTTAGTAGCTCTATTACCTTATCCCCTTAGTCGTCGCGACCCGAGCGTAACCCCTAAGAAATCATTCCCCTAAGCCCTTAAGCCCTTAAGAATTTTTCCCTAGCCTATAGAAACCTATATAGCCTATAGAAATCTTTTTATAGTCCCTAATAAACACCTTAGATTAAACACTCCTTCTTCCTCCTTATAGCAGACATACCTATAGCCTCTAACGCTATAGGCGACGGTCTAAAGGCCTTTGCTAAGGAGTTTATTAGTGAATTTCCTTAGATCGCTTAGGCGATTAAGAGGTTCGATAACGTAGTCCCGGTCGCTAATACGTAGGAGACCTAGGAAAACCTTTAGAGCCTAGATACCCGATACATTCTTATATATATTAAGGAGAGTCTTCGCTCCCTTCGCGTAGCAGAGGCCTCTTAGGTTAACCGAAATGCTAGGTTAAAGGAACACGTAACTATACGAGATTAGCTCTTAGCTACGAAGGATTAGCTCTTAGCTACGAGGGAGCAACTTCTCGAGGCTAAAGACCTTACGATCTTAACTATAAAGATATTATAGTCTTAGACGATAACCCCGGCATAATCGTCCGGAAAACGAAAGACGGTAGACCCTCCGATCTTTACTAAAAAGGGGTCTACCTCCGACCGTTAACGTAAGTACGAGGCCTAGGAACTTAAGATATAAGGTGTCTTCCTCCGCGATAGCATATAGTTCGACTTAAATAGCGCCTGCCTTCTTTATATTAGCGATAGGCTTAGTAAACGGGCCTACGACTTCGTTAAAGATAGGATAGCTACTATTATAGCTAACCTATCTAAGAGAGAGAAGTAGGAATAGCCTACTATAACGATGCTTCTTATAGCTTTAGGTAGGTAGTATAAGGTTTTAAACTTAACGTAAGCCGCTAAGAACATCCTCGATAATTTCCCCTAAGGCGATAAGAACTATTAGCTTTAGAAGGTAGACCTTAACGCTTATATACGTAAGGTAAGGAAGACAAAGGAATAGTAAGTCGACCTCCTCCGGAAGTTTATATTAAAGGATATAAGCGATCTCGTTAAGAATATATAGACTAAGATCCCCGATACTAATGTAAGAAGACAGACTAGAGGTAACTTTAGGAAGGTAGAAACGATGGTTAAAAGTACGAATAATCCTTTATTATAGTACGGTTGCCCTCTCGTAGTAAGACTAAAGCTTGCCCCTCTTCTAAGATATGTCGGGGCCTTAGGGATATACCCTTAGGCCTCGAGAGGGGTTGTCGGGGACTAGTTGGCGACTAATGGCCGAATGGTCCCCGAGCTAAAAAATTGTAAGAAGACAGACTAGAGGTCACTTTAGGAAGGTAGGAACGATGGTTAAAAGTACGAATAATCCTTTATTGCAGTGCGGTTGCCCTCTCGTGGCAAGACTAAAGCTTGCCCCTCTTCTAAGATGTGTCGGGGCCTTAGGGATATACCCTTAGGCCTCGAGAGGGGTTGTCGGGGACCAGTTGGCGACTAATAGCCGAATAGTCCCCGAGCTAAAATGCATTATCTATCGTGTATGTATCCCTATCTCCCGGCTCTATAGTTGCGCGGGTAGCTGCGTTATAACTAACTACGAGAAGTAGTTAGCGTAGATAGATATCTTTACGAAGAATCTCGCTAACTATGCTTATCGTTAGAAGCTTAAAAAGAAGGCCGCCCTTTATTCGTAGTTCCCGCCGACGCTTATACTTGCCCTTACCCCGACCGCCCTAGCCTAACCCTTATACGGTAACCCTATAGACCTTAACCGGCTTTCCGATACTAAACGATAATTTAGGATCGATAATAAACTCTATATAGCCTACGGAGAGCTTAGATACTAGAAGGAGGCTTATAACCCGGCTAAAACAGTAAATCCGCTTTTAATGCCCTTACGTTAGGGTAGTCCTTAGTTTTAGAGCTAGGGCGCCCCTTCTACCGGCTTCGGCCGAGGATCTTAGGGCACCCGCGGCGGCGGGTATAGCTAAGGCTAGCTCGTCTATACGGCCGACTATAAATAAGGCTATATCTTTAAGGAAGAGGATACGGATTTATAAGGCGAGCGGCCGGCGTTAAGGCTACTGCTAAAAGATATACCCCTAGAATAAGTCGCTCCTAAGGGTTATATATAGGGGAGGATAAGAGGATTAAGTCGTTGCTTTTAGATAGAATAGATCTTCGGATTAGTTTATCGAATAGTAATAAAAGGTTAATCCTTCTCTATACTCGTCTCTCCTCTACGCGTAACCCTTAGTCCCCTTACTACGTTAATACGTTATCCCTCGTAGATTCTAGCTATACTACCGTAGCGTTCGCCGATCTTTACGCTATCGTACGGAAATATAACATTACTACGAAGAAGCTCCTTAAACCTCGACCGCTTTAACTAGCCGACGGTATACCCTTAATATAGATAACGGACTACTTTATAGCCCGAATAACTATTAGTAAGTATATAGAACTTATGCTCTTCTTCGTTACAAATCTATTACCTTTTACCCCGATTATCCTAGGCATCCCTTAGCTTTAGGAATATAAACTAACTATACTTTAGAAATCTCTTTAAGTCCGCTTCGATTCCGATTACTATATAAGATACTGCCTGCCTTTAAGTATAATAGCCGAGGATAGGATAGCTCTTAGGACTCCTATTACTCCCGCGCCCGGAGGGCATTAGTTACGTCGGAAAGTATATTTTTCTAACGTCGAAGAGATTTAGATAACCCCGACGTTTACTCTAAAATAAAGGGTCCCTATAACGATAGAAGATATACCGGAAATTCCCTTTCGGTAGGAAGAGACTAATATCTTAGAAGACTAGACTATCCTACCGGGAAGTTATATATCTATAGACTCGTTTACTAAGGAATATCTACCTAAGTAGGTATCGCACCTTTTAAACCCTAGCTAACCGATTCGATATCCCCTATATAGGATATAGCTATTCGCTTAGGAAACCGCCCGCTTAATATCCCCGATTAGCCCTCCGGACTCCCCTAAGACTTAAGCCTTTAAGGCTACTCCGCCGTAGACTACTTTAGTAGCTCGTCTACTCCTTATTCGACTTACCGCCGGCCGTCGCTATATTCCCGCCCGATAGGGCTAGACGAGACGCCCCCGCCGGCGTATACGATAGGAAGATTAAATGCCCTTAGATATAAACGATATCCGCTGCGTATAAGTAGTTAACTTCGTTTAATTCTATAAATAGGATAGTATCTAAGCGATACGAATTAGTATATCTAAATTAGCTAAGCTAGTCGAGGAGGGAGAAAATCTACGACTCCTTAACGAACTCTTAGTAGGCTTAGTTAAGGTCTTAGAATTATCTAAAACCTCTTTCTAACGCGTTATTACCGGGGACTATATAATAAAGGTAGCTTAGGCCGCTTTCCTTAAACGTTTTTATGATTTCCTTTAGACGAACCTCCGGGATATAGCTAATTCCGAATCTCTATTTCGGAGGGTCGATAAGGCCGACGTAGAAAAATTCCTCTATGTAAAACCGGGAGTTATAGAGGCAGATATCCTAAAGAAACTCCTAAAAGAGTTCTAAGATAAGCTTCCTTATTTCCTTCTAAAGAATGCGAACGAGCTCCCTTTATACCGCCCCTAAGATTATAAGATCGAACTTATACTTAGCAAATAAGCTTTATACTATAGAAATCGGCCTATATTACCTATAGAACTCCGCTATATTAAGAAGTAGATTAACGATATGCTTAATAAAGGCTTTATTTAAGAGTCTTCTTCTCTAGCCGCGGTATTACTAATCCTCGCTTATAAACCGGGCGGTAGTATCCGTATCTATTATAACTACCGATATTTAAATTAGGTTATAGTTAAGAATCGATATCCCCTACCTTTAATATGCGAAACACTAGATTCTCTCTACGACGCTAAGTTTTATATAAAGCTAGACGTAATTGCTATATTTAACCGTATTCGAATCGCCGAGGGCTATAAGTGGCTTATAGTATTTATTATACGCTTTAGACTATTCGAGATGCTAGTTACCCCCTTCGGCCTTTATAACGCACCGTCGACCTTCTAGAACTATATTAATTATATGCTTTATAATGCCTTCGATAACTTCTGTATAGTATATCTTAATAACGTATTAGTCTTTTTAAAGACTAGGGCGGAATACGAGAACTACGTGCGAATAGTTATCTAACACTTAGGCAACGTAGGGCTTTAAATCGATATCGGGAAGTTAGATTTTTATATAACGAAGACTAAGTATCTTAGATTAATTATTTCGATATCTAGCATAAGCATAGACCCTAAGAAGGTGCGTATAATTACGGCTTAGAATACCCCGACTTTAGTAAAAGAACTCTAGTAGTTTCTTAGGTTTATAAACTTCTACTATCGTTTTATTAAAGGATACTTTAGTATTATCTCCCTAATAACTACGTTACTTCGAAAGGATTCCCGTTAGTCTTAAGGACCCGAATAAGTTACCGCGTTTAAGGCCCTTAAACTTACTTTTACTATTGCCCCGGTCTAATCCTATTTTATTTACTTAAAGAAAACAGTTGTTAAAACTAACGCCTTAAATTAGGTCTTAGGAGGAGTCCTTTTATAGACCGGAGACGACGGATATCTTTACCCTATTGCGTTTTTTTCGTTAAAGTATACTGCCCTTAAGTACAACTATAAGATTTATAATAAAGAGCTATTAGCAATTATTAAAGCGCTTAAGGAATAGCGCTTAGAACTCTAAGGGACTACTAAGGCGTTCGACGTTATTATAGACTATAAGAATCTTTAGACGTTTATATCTATAAAGCAACTTAACTAACGATAAGTGCGCTAGGCTAAGTTCCTTTCCTAGTTTAACTTCGTGATTATATACCGCTTAGGCAATAAGGTTATTCTCCCTAACGCTTTTAGTAGGCTCCCTAGCGATAGACTAGCTACTATAGACGACGATAGACTCCTCTATCGAAATTAGGTAGTTATCCTTAAAGAGAAAGTCGACCCGACTATCCTAAAAGAACTCTTAATTAATTCCTATGCCTCGAAGGAGGACCTTAATATAGTCGTAGCCCTTAGACTAAACGTAGCTAGTAAATTACTTAATAAGCTTATCCGTAAAGTATATTAATAAGATAATCTTACCTAGGATATAGTAGCGATACTCCGGGATCTATACGCCCGACGCTAGCTAAAGTATATCTAAAAGCTCTTACGTTACGATATATCCGAATATTAGTTAATTAACGGACGTATCTTTTTCCGCGACCGGCTCTTCGTTCCCGATACTCCGGATCTCTACCTTAAAGTCGTTTATCGATCTTATAGCAGTAGCCTAATAGGATACTTAAGGAGGGTAAAAACCCTTAATCTATTAAACCGAATATACTAATAGCCGAGGATTTCTTACTTCGCCGCTACGTTCGTTAAAGACTATACTCTTTGTCTTTAGACTAAGACCCCCCGCTTATCTCCCTTTAGATTCCTAAAACCCTTCGCTCTACCGGTCCGACTATAGGCCGATATATTAATTAATTATATTACGATACTCCCTAAGTATACCCGAAACGGGAAGACTTATAAGAATATACTTACGATAGTTAATAGGCTTACGAAGATAAGATATTTTATCTTTATTACCGGCCTTTCTATAGAAGAACTAATTAACTCTTTTATTTACGTAGTCTATCGCTTATATAAAGCACCCGATACTATTATCTCCGACTAAAGCACTTAGTTTATCTCTAATTTTTAGCGATAGCTTAGCACTCGTTTAAGAATAACGTTAAAACTAAGCTTAGTATAGCACTTAAAGACTAACGGTTAAACCGAAATCGTTAACGCTACGATAAATAAATATATTCGAGCCTATATTAGCTTTACCTAAGATAATTAAGTCGACTAGCTCCCGCTCGCGGAATTCGCAACGAATAATTAAGTAAACGAAATAACCGGTATTTCTCCGTTTTTCGCTAACTACGGCTTTAATCTTTGTCTCGGCATTAAACCTATAGGCCCCCGACCCCCGACGCTCTTATTATAGGTAAAGAAGGAATTCCTTCGCGCGGACGCAATAGCTAATCGTTTTAACCGTATCTTTATTTAGCTTTAAGCTCTCGCATAAGCCTTATAATAGAAATATAAAGATAATGCTAATATAAAGCGGGACGAAGGCTTTCTCTTCCGACCTAGTGATATAGTTATAGTTTTATTAGAGAATATAACTACTAATCGCCCGAAGAAAAAATAAGACGATAAATAGGACGGTCTTTATCTTATTCTCGAGGTCTACCGTAGCACTATAGTTATCGACCTCCTAAAGCATATCTAAGTTAATAAGTCTTTCTATACGTTAAAGGTACGGCTTTAGATAACGGAAATAATACCGGGCTAAGCATAGATTAATCGAGAGGAACGACGCAATGTTATAGGCCGTATCGTAGAACGCGATAACGACGGCAATATTAAAGAAATATAGGAATTTAAGAAGATCCTTAACGTATACGATAACGAAGCCCCGATCCTAACTTATCTAATTAAATAGAAACATTACTAAGAACCGACCTAGTAGCCCGAAGATAACCTAAGAGGTTGCCCTAAAGCTATTTAACGCTTCTATAGATGCAACTTAGATAAGCCGGGCCCCTTAGATTAGGCCCGCCTATAAAAGATTTCTTTATTATATACGGATTTCTAGCGAAAATGACATTTTTTAGCGATTTAGGGACTAAATCGTCTTTAGAGGGGGAGTACTATTATAGTACTATATTATATAATATAGTATATAGTGATATACTACGTGATATATAGTCCTGTATATAAACGAGCCCTTAGCCTCTATAGTTCTTCTCCTCTTTATAGAACAATAAGGTTATCTAGCTATTACCTAGTGCTATGACATTCGGTTCGTACTATAAGAAAGCTAATATTGTATTCTAGGAGATAGACGTTACCTACGATAATATAAATAAGAAAGCAGTTACGACCTACGTAGCCCGGTTTATTATTATTAATATCGGCTTAACTATTTATAAATACCAGCTATTTACGGACTTCTAGGAATACTTTAATAGGTAGATAGAGGCTATATAGAACCGGGCAGATAAGTATTTTAAGAAGGCCTTTAAATCCTTCTAACGATCCCGTAGAATCTAGACCGGCGTTAAAAACCTTAGCTATATAGCATTGTTTTTAATGCTTTAGCGCTAATAGATTCCCCTAATTTAGCTAAGAGATAAACTACCTTTAGACTAGTCGTCTTTCTATAACGATCGAACCTAAGAGTTTATAAGGAATATATCCGTTGCGGCCCTAGCCGCTATAACTACCCCTCCTTCCCCGGGAGGCTATCCCCTCTACGCCTTTAACCGCCCCGGCAGTTATATTCGCGCTAGAACCCCCCTTTGCCCTAATAGCCTTAATACGCGATACCTCCGTCGATCCCGCCTTATACTTACGAGATTAAGTGCCCGGTATATTCCCGAACCCTTAGGCCCTTCCGTTCCGAGATATATTAGAGACGCTAATAATACTTTAACCGACTTTATATTAATTCTCTAAGACCCCTCCGATTTATATAACGTTAAAGGCAGCCTATACGATAGTCCCCTTATACAACGTTCTAAACGAGGAGATAGACGTAGACCTCCTATAAAAGTTTATTAAATTATAGGATAAGAGTAAGAATTATATAGGCGAGCCCTATAAGATTCTTAATAATAAAGTCTAGATCTTTACAGATGTTTGTTATATAATTAAGGCCTAGCCCGGCTATTTCTATACACTCTTTCCCTAGATCTTTACCGGGCGGGCCTAAGACTACTATATCTAGCATATAGAGTAGGATAGCACGTTTAGGTAGGCCTACGACCTACTAAAGGCTTACTTCGATACCGAAGTAAACTATTAATACTATTAGGTAGATTAAAGTACTATAACTTTTAAAAAGCTATAAGTTAAGCATCTTAATAAAACCTAATAGGAAGTCCTATAGATCCTTTTTAATAAGCTATAACGATGTTAACGTGCCTTAGGATTTAAGTTCGCCGGAGACCTCCTTTTTCGTACTACCTTGCTTAACGCGTGTCGAAACGTCCCGGAATTTAGATATACGCTATATAACCCCCCTAAGACTATAGAAAAGCTATTCTCCACGCTATATTCCTCCCTAAAGACCTATCTATTAATATAGGCCGAGAACGGCACGTCCGGCACGTTTGTGTAATATCTTAACGAGGTAATAAATATAAATAATAAGTATAATTTATTAGGCGTACTCTATACCGACCGAAGATATACTAATAACCGCGGCAACGGCCGTAGGTTTAGCGGGAGCAGCGGAAAAGGCTACCGTAGCCCTTATAGTAGCGGTAGTAGCTTTAGCAACCGCTAATAGTCGAGGAAATACTTCGTTTATTAGAAGGAAGGCTATTAGTCGATGAAGCATACCTTTAAGGAACGAGCTAGGTCTAAGGCTTAATACTACGCGTAATGCCTTCTAACCGGCAACCTTAGCATAGGATTTCAGGCCTATCTTACCGAATATAAAGGTAACGAGACTCTATAGGCCTCTATCGAATAGCGTAACGATAAAGAACTAACTAAGTAGTAAGCTTTATAAATCCTATATTAGTCCTTTAACTATTTGATTATAGGCGAAGACGTATAAAGGATAGACTAGTTAAGCGTCCTAGCTATACAATTCGTCTCCGACCGTTATTTAAAGGACCGCTTCTACGGCATCCTCGTAGATACTAAAGCAGCTATAGTCTTAACGGTAGGCTAAGACTAATATCTCGCCCTATAACGGGAAGACCCCTCTATCGTGCTTAACGAGTCTACCGCTAGCTAAGCCTATATTAAATTCGGCAGCGGCGAGGACGTGCGTTCCCTCGGCTCCGTTGCCTTTAAGACCCCTATTAGCCGTATTACGTTCTACGTGCTAAGAACGACGACTCCCTTCCTCCTTTGCTTAGCTAATATAGATCGCTCAAGCGTATACTTTAACAATACTACCGATACGATTATCGGTCTAAGTATTAGCGTCCCTATTATTCGCAAATAGGGCTATCTATAGTTCTTCTTTAGTAAGGAAGAGAATATAGTCGCCTTTTTAACTAAAGCCGAGATATAAACGCTCTACTGCCGATTTAGCCACCCGGCCGTTAATAGGCTTTACTACCTATTAAAATAAGTAAGGCATAATGATATCTTAGTAGAAACACTAAAGGATATCTTAAAATTCTACTATTACTGCTAACTCTACGCGCCGGTACCCTAGAGGTTTAGGTTTATATTAAAGGATAACTAAGAATTTAACTTTAAGGTCGTCGTCGATATAATATACTTAGCAGTCGGTAGTAGCACCCGTCCGGTGCTATACGCGGTTGATATAGCGATATCTTTCTAAAGAGCGCGATTCCTCCCGTCTATATCGGGTAAGGATATAAAGGAAATACTTAAGGCACTATAGATCTATATATACCTTAGGCCCCCTAACTTTATCCGGTATAACGCGGGCACTAACTTCGCCTTAACTAAGTTTCGCAACGAAGCTTATATTATAGGTATTACGTATACCTAGATCCCCGTTAAGGCATATTAGTCTATAGGTAAGATCGAAAGATATAACGGCCCGCTCCGTCGTGCGTTTAAAATAATATACGCTAAGATCGGTAGGATAATAGCCTTTTAATCCGTCTTATAAATAGCTATTAAAGCCGTAAATAATATAGTAGGACTAAACAGCCTCGTCCTTATACTCCTCGTCTTTAGCGCGTACCTACGGATGACTTAAGACTCCCCTCTTTCGGCAACTACGGTATAAAGAGCCGCGACTATCTAAAAGGCTATAAAAGCCTTACGGCAGCTCTCCGCCGTACGATAAGTAAAGAATGCCCTATTGGCTTAAAACGGCCCTTTAACCTTTAACACTCTATTTCTGCCGCTATAGAGTAAAGTCCGCGTCTAGAGAGAGAAACGAGGATAGTAGGGTCTATGAAAGATCGCCTCTATCGACGGCTATAACGTTACTATCGAGACCGTTAACGGCCTTACGGTCTTCCGTTCTCCCTTTATATAGCCGTACTACTATAGCAATAACGATACCCTTAATCCCCCTACCCTCGATAATATAGATACCCTCTCTAAAGTCGGTTCTTCTACTCTAGACGAAATTCCTAAGCTAGACCCTTCCCTTTCTCTAGTTCGGGCACTACCGGCTCCGCTATAGCCCCGTAAGCGCGGACGTCCCCTAGGCTTAAGGAATAAGCTAAAGACCGTAACCTTCTATAATTAATTCCTAGTTAAGAAGGAAGAGGATGCACTACGGCTTTCGCATAAGCTTCGCAACGACGGCGTTATTACTACACCTAGCACCTCTTTTAAGGAATCCGACTAACGAGAGATTAACGATCTCGTAGCCCGTAGGGTGTTTAGTTTCGAATAGTTCGACGAATGGATTTATAGATCCTACCGGTTGTTTCGTTCCCGAATAGTCCGGGAAGTAAGAGGCCGCGACGTTAAACCCTACGAAAAGTCCCGTCTAGTGATCTAAGGCTATAGCGATATAGAGAAAAGCTCGCTTCTAACCTATTCCCCTACTATCTAACGTATTAGCTAGCGCTTAATCCTAGCCCTTGCCCCCGCTTTGCTTCGCCGAGGCATAAGCTTATCTCTACGCGATATTATATAAGCCTATCCTTAAGCTTAAATAGAGCTTAATCATATAGTATTAGCAGCTCTTCCGATAGAGCTCTAAGGCAAGTACTTAAAGGGCATAATTATAAGAGTTATTAGACCTTTATACGGCCTTATAGAAGCCGGTATATATTAGTAGAAAACCTACTATAAGCACTATATTAAGAGCCTTAATATATCTCCTTCTACCTATAACTCGTGCCTTCTAATTATAAATTAAGGACCCGACGACTTTAGCCTCGTCGGTATATAGACCGATAATACTATAATGCTCGGATTAGAAACTTTTTCGGCCTAAGAAGAAAAAGAGCTTTAGGTAGCTTAATTTCGCCCTAAGCCGAAGGCTTAAAAAACCCTAAGGAATGCTATAGACTTTAATAAAGCAAAATTAACGCTCTACAACGATATTCTGCTCCTTTAGCCAAAGCGACAAGCCTTAAGGATCGAGGTAGTCGACTTACAAGCTCGTGATAAAGCCTAGCAGTACCTTAAGCAACGCGCTTATACTGCGTATATCGCTTCTATCTATTAGCTAAAGGCCTTATTCGATATCTCCGTAGCAGCCTAGGTCTAAGCCCTTAAGGGGAAGGATTGTAATATCCTTAATAAGCGCCTTTAGTAGTAGATCGACTATTAATAACGCGGACTTACGTATAGACTAATTAATCTCGAGATAGCTAAACTCGTAGTGTTTACGGATAGTTCGTTCGTAAACAACCGAGACCTTTCGTCTTAGTTAGGCTTCGTTATTACGCTCGTTAATAAGACCGAGCGTATAGATACGCACTTTCGGATTAATAGAAATATTATCTATTAAAGCTCGACGAAGTATAAGCGAGTAACCTATAGCGTTCTTACGAGCGAGATCTACGGCATAGTTAACGGTATAGACTTTAGTATCTCTCTTATTACGACCCTCTATATAGTTACGGAACGGCTTTAGCTTTTACCGATCCCTTTTATTATATATACTAACTTATACTCCCTTTACGAATGCCTTATTAAGCTCGGCACTACGAAGGAGAAACGCCTAATGATTAATATTATAGCGTTACGTTAGTCGTATAAGCGACGGGAGATTAAGAAGACTAGGTAGATCTATAGGGAAGATAACCCCGCCGACGCTATAACGAAGGCATCGCTAAATAAGGCCCTTAAACGCCTTATCGATACGAATAGCCTTTCGATTAGGATAGAAGCCTTTGTCCTTCGCCTATAGTTACTAACGGTTTTCCCTACGGTATTCCCTTTATTCTGCCCCTTTTTTATTTATATTTATTAAATGTATTTCTTAGGCCTTCTACCTAATATAGCGTTCTTCCTATATCCCTTATTTAGATTACGGACTTACTATTTAGCAACTATAAAGAAAAAGTTGCTAGTATAGCAATAAGGGATATCCGTTCTTTAGGCACGATTGCAATCTACGTGATTAAATAGATTACGTGCGGACAACGCCTATACGGATGCGCTATTAACCACACGATGTATTGTAGGCATCGGGGACCCCGGTGATAGCGTTACTAACTCGGCCGCCTTTGCGGTAATTAAGTTATTAACTTAATCGCCCTTATAGGCATAGCCCCGACGTAGCAACGAGGGGTCGCAAAGGGCCGGCTTATACGCGTTTGTAGCCTATATAAAGGGGCTATTCGTCGCCCCTTAGTTAATAGGAATATAGACTAATCTAGCTAGTTTACAACCCCCTTTGTTTTTTAAACTAACTAATACTTAAGCTCTATTTTAAATTCTAGAAACTTAGGTAGGCTTTCGGCTTTATCTTTTATCAGGTATATTCTTAGGTACCTAGAATAGGTATCTAGAAATAATATAAAGTATCT
The DNA here is from genome assembly GCA_012934285.1 of Ophiocordyceps sinensis. Classification (NCBI taxonomy): domain Eukaryota; kingdom Fungi; phylum Ascomycota; class Sordariomycetes; order Hypocreales; family Ophiocordycipitaceae; genus Ophiocordyceps; species Ophiocordyceps sinensis. The sequence continues at coordinate 7,784,460 of JAAVMX010000004.1, read as the reverse complement.
AAATTTATCGTATATAGGGACTTTTATAAGACCTTAGATATTAACGTTAATTTTATCTAAAAAGGGATATCGTCGTTTAAAAGGGGTTTTCTTTTTTTATCTATATATTTAGCTTATATATAAGCTTTATATCGCTTTATAGCTATAATATCCTTTTAGTCTACGGAAAAATCTAGGTATAGTCTACGAAGATATTAGTATAGGGATTTATAGCTAAGGTAGCCTAGGCGTTTATGCTAAAGAATTAGGTCTATTTTCTTCTTTATCTCTATTATTTTAGTTAGTATAGTATCTTTAAGTATAGCATTATCTATTATCTCTTTTAGATTATATTTTATATTATATATCTTATTTTTAATTAGGAATTATTAGTTAGTTAAACAAACAAAAGTATAATAGGGTAGGCAGAGTAATTATATAAGTGCCCTTTATATAGGTATAGAAATCATCTATAAAGAACTAAGTATAAGCGCACCTATGCATACGGATATATAGCTCTACGCACGTACCCCTTTGTCCGCACGTGCCTTTTACCCTTATCTATATAAGCCCCTTACCCTTATTCGCATAAGCCCTTTTCCCCGCCCGTATATACCTCTTCCCCGCTCGTATATAAGAATATAGATTAGGTCGTAGACTTAATCTTACTAATAATCGAAGACCCTTATATAAGACCTTTACCTTACCTAAGCGAAAATTTAACTATATATTACGTAGGGCCCGGCCGTGCTTTAGGCTACGCGGCTCGCTTTAGGGAGCGTAAACTATACCTTCTTCCGTCGTGTCTTTACCGGTAACGTAGCGTTAGGCGGTCCGTCGTTTTCTTTAATAGCCTTAAAGCGCTCTTCGAAGCGATCGAGCGCTTCCCTATTTACGAAGTCCGCTGCTAAGTACTACGTTAGGTCTTAGTACCTTTACTACCTTACGAAGACCTCGCGCCTACTACCGCGGCCGACCTTCTTCTATCGTACGGTAAGAATTTCCTCTATTAAAAAGTCTTTTTCTCCTTTTACTAAGATTACGGGAGGCTATAGGTCCGCTATTACTTAACCGGGCATCGGATCTACTACTACGCGATGAAAAAGGTCTACGTTAAAATTAAGGTAAATCCCGTTAGGCAGTCCCTTTAGCTCGACGGCTTACGGGCTTAGTACTCTCTTAACCGTAAATTTTATATTTAATTAGTCGAGCTTTTTCTTCGGCCTTAAGGATACGTAGTTCCGTAGGTCTACCTAGACTTTATTACCTACCGTAAATCGCTCTATAGGTTCCCGCCGTTTATTAGCATACCGCTCTTAGTCCTACGCTACCGAGGCTATTAACGACTAATAGAAGTCCGAGACCTACTTAAGTCGCTATATAAAGGAGGCTACGCGCCCCTCCGGGCTATTGCTAGACGGCTTTTCCGCTACTATATCTACGGCGATAGGAAATAGGGATACTAGTTTATACCTATATAATACAAAGAAAAGGGATATACTAATTAAAGAATAATTTCTCCCGTTAAGCGCTATTTACGCTACGGGGAGCTATTTATCTTAATCCCTTTAGTTACGGTCGATAACGCCCCGGAGGTAAGCTTAAACTTCCTAGTTAAGCCGTTCCGGCCTTTTATCGGTTTACGGAAAATATACTATACTTAGCAGCTATATAATTTATAGCAGCCGATATAAGTGCTGCTAGAAGCGGCTTATTTAATTTAAGCCCCTATCGCTTATAACTTATATTAGCTACTAATAGTATCGTATATAGTATACGAGAAAGCGCTTTACGTAGATCTCCGCTTCTATAGAAGGCATAGGTTCTAATATAACTTCCTTACTTAAACGTTCCTTAATTACCTAAAGATTACGGTTACCGCTCTCTATAAAAGGGAGGTCTATATTAAAGTCTATTTAAATATACGTATAGAACCGGTCTAGTATAAGAAGCGATTTAAGTAGCCCTTTCTAAAGTATACGCTAAATCTTTATACGCCCGTAGATATTATAGTTATAGAGGAATCGTCTAACGTATAGCTAAAGGAGCGGCTAATAGAAGTCGCGGGATACGGCGGTAACTATGCCTTCGCGGCTAAGGTAGCCGACGACGCTAGCGTCGTATACTATTTAAATAAGCCGTCCTTAGAGCGCGTTCCCTTCTTCTAGCTCTAGGGGAGCGTCTTTTACTACGGCCTCTATATTTATAGAGGAACTAAGAACCTAAAGCCGTCCGTAGAACCGTAGGTGCCTACGTAAGTCTATATAGCAGTCGGCTACCTATACCTTAAGATTAAGCTTAAGGTTAAATCGTCGTGCTCTTGCCTCTACGACGCGGCGCACGCTCCCGTAGGTAACGTCTTAAGCTACTAAGCGGTCCTATATACGCTAAAGCTCCTCGTCTTAAAAAATTCGTTAGTTAAGGCCTATATTAGTAGTTAGCTTTACGTCCTACGCGTCGAGGTCGTCCCCGGTCGTAGCCGCTATAAAGTCTATATCCTAAGTGTCGTCTATATCCTAAGTGTTAGGCTCTACGTCTTCTTTATTATCTTCCTCGCTATCGTCCTCGTTATTATCTCCCTTACTATTAACTAAGACTACGCCGTCCGTACCGATAAGTATTACTCTAAGATATATACGTAGCGCTTCCTCCGGGAGTATTTAAAGCTCTCGGGCATTATAATCTTTATTAGAAGGCCGATCTTAATCTCTCTAAGATAAAGTGTCTAATACTATAGCCTCTTTTCCGGGTCGGTACTTAATCCGGAAACGGAACTACGAAAGGTATTCTACCTAACGGGCCTATCGCTTAAAGAGATAACGTTAAGTTATAAAATACCTAAGGTTACGATAGTTTATAAAGATCTTAAAGTTCTTATAGCTATAAAGCTCTACTTACTATTGCTTTAAATAGTTAATTATAGCGAGCATTTCCTTATCGTAGATAGCGTAGTTCTATTTAGCGGAGGTAAGCTTACGGGAGTAAAAAGCCATAAGGCGGCGTTAGCCGTCTACCCTTTGCGAAAGCGTGCCTTTAAGTACGAATCTACTATAGTCCGCCTTAAGTATTATAGGATAATTAAAGTCCTACTATAGTAGCGCTAGGGCTTACAAAAATAGGTCCTTTAACGTTTAGAACGCCTTTACCTATACAGCGCCTTAATAAAAGGCTACCCTTTTGCCGGTAAGGGCTATAAGCGAACCGACGATATAAGAAAATTAATAAATAAAAATCCGGTAGTAGTTCGTAAATCCTAAGAAACTCCGTATACCCTTCTACGAAGTTAAGGCTATTTAGTCTTAAATAGCCTAGATCTTTATAATATAAGGTCCGCTTATATACTAACGCCCGCGATTATAATAAATCTAAGGTATTTAACCTAGCGGACGCCGAATTCGTATTTATTAGGGTTAAGGTATAGCCTATGCTCGAAGAGCCGGTCTAGCACCTTCCGCACTTTATCTATATAATCCTTTAGGCTGCCGCTTATATAGATAAGAATATTATTAATATAAGCGGAAGCGAACTCGTTTAGAAATTTATAAAGAATGCTATTAATATAAGTCTTACTATTTGCATAGAAGGTTTTCTCTATTTTCATAAAAGATCTACTCTTTCTGCGCCTACCCCGCGCGCCCACCCCGCGCCACCTAATTTACGTATAATAACATAGGCAACGGCGGGAGCCGCGTAAAGTAAAGATTAGGGCGTATACGTGCAATTCGTGTAAATAACGCAGCTTAATTCGCCGTTATAACATATCTTAATTCGTATTGATAATATATCTCAATTCGTGGCCTTAGGCTGCGTGGCGGGAATAACCTCCTCTACAGCCGACGACGCGGGCGTAGGTCTACCGCCCCTGCCTTATCTCCCTCTTAATCCTCTGCCTTATGTATTCACGCGCGTACGCGATCTTGCTTGCGACGGCTGGCTAGACCCCTAACTGCCTTCCGCTTGTATCTCGTCTATCTCGTATTGCGTGCGTGTGCGGCGCACGCTCGCATTAAGGCGGCGGGTGCTAGCCCTAACTTAGCTAGACCGCGGTAGCTGCCTCCCGCGCGTGCCTCCTCTCGTGGCTTACTATTGCGAAGCTTATTGCCAAGCTTATTGCGAAGCTTATTGCGAAGCTTAAGGCTACTATATATCGTGATCTTAATCTCGGCTTAGCTCTAAGTCTAGAGGCATAGGCAGGGTCGTGTTCTTAGCTTAACGAGGCCGGCCACGGAGGTTTTAAACAACGTTAGGGTCCTAGATTCGAAGGAGTGGTTCGTCGAGGTCCTAAGGGTAAGGATTAGCGTAATTTGCATAGAAACAGGGGGGGTGTCTTACTAGCGGCTTCTTAAGCTACTACCGAGGATAAACATTAAGCTATAGAAGCGGAAGGTCGGCTTAAAGCCGTTAGAAGATCGCGTAGGCGTAAGGAAGCCCTTACTGCTGTGTGAATCGCCCTATATAAGGCCGTAGCGGCTATAGCTCCCGAGGCTCTTTCCCTACCTCTAAGGGCATTGCGGCTAAGGCAAGTCGGTGCTGCTTAGCAAGGAGGTCAATGGCTTAGTAGGTGACTTAAACGTTAAGCTTGCTAAGCTACGTCTAGCCACGATATAATAACCGCTTCTAAGCCTACTGCCGGGCGGCTTCTTAGATGTAATAGCGTTGCTTATTCTCGATTATCTATAGTAAGGCGTTATAGAGGTAAAAGAGATCGCCGGTGCCCGTAAGCAAATATAACTTTATATCTTTATAAGCAGTCTCGACCGGGCTATTAACTCTTTAGCCGAAGTTGCGATAGCGGCTAAGAAAGCAACTAGCCTACTGCTCGCGCTAAGGCATATATTCCTTCGAGATATACCGTATGATATGCCCTTAAAGCTCGCCGAAGGTTTAGTTAAGAGCCTGCTAAGCCGCTTTAAATTGTACCTCTATAGGTGCGTAAACAACGACTTTCTAAAGGGCAAATATACCCTCGCGGCTATACTCGTAAGGCGGCGTTAGCAAAATCCCGTTTTCGGCTTCTTCTTGTATGCGGGCACGTTCGGCAGCATCCTCGGCGGTAAGGTTAGCATCGTCGTTAGCATCGTCGTTAGCATCGTCGTTAGCATCGTCGTCGCCGCCCCCGGGCTTCTTCTAGCGGGACTTAATCCTCGCATTAACGTTAGCGTTAATGTAATACACGCAAAGCTGTTGCTATAAGGTAGGGAAGACGCGTGAGAGAGCGTTCTTAAGGGCCTTTTCCTTGTCTATAATAATCACGGTAGGCTCTAGGGCCTTAACTTGCTGCCGAAGGTCGTTAAGCTGCTCGGAGAGCTACTAGAAGCCCTCTTCCTTTTCCGTGTTAATAAGGCTAAATGCGAAGTTAGCGATAGACTTTTAATTAGTGACCCTAGTGGCCTAGAAGAGATATATCTTAAAGCGATTCGTTTTATATGTATTATTAAGTCCTAAGACTTCCGGGAACCGCTTTTATATCTGCTTACACTAAGGATACGTCTAGAAGATAGCCTTAACCTTCGGATTATCGTAATCGTCGTTAAACTTCACTATATGCTTAAGCCCGCCGCGTTGTAGGTGGTTAATAAACGTCTGAGTAGCCGTCTTGCCACCGAGGGCTATAGCGCGTATCTTCTAGCGGTCGTTATATACATCTCGCTGCCGGAAGAAGCTCTCTTCGTCGGTAGAGTCTCTAATAATCGAAGCTATCTCGCGAGCTAAAAGGGCGCGATGCTTAGAGAGACTCTTCTTAAGCTCTTGCTACGCTAAGGTGCGGCGGCGATAGGCGTTATAAGCTAATAGGTCGATTAACTGCCCGTAGTTATGCTAAGTATCGCTAACGCGAAAAGTCTACTTCTAGTAGGATCTCTTTGTCGCTAATGCGATAATCTTAATAGGGCAGTCAAGCTTCTATAAGGAAGCCTTACGAACTCCGCTGCTTTACAAGGCTCGCTATTCGCTACGGTTATAGACGAATACTACGTAGGTAGGCAAGACCTGCCTATTAACCTTACGCTTACAAGAGCTCGACTTCTTAACGATAGCGGCGCCGTTATTACGATAGAAGCTTTAAAGGAAGCTATAGAGCTCGTTATACGTATCGAAGACTAGCGAAGGCGGAAGACGTGGAATTAGTAGGCTAGCAGGCTCGTTGGCAGTAGGATCGTCGATAGGCTCGTCGGCAGGATCGTCGGTAGAATCGTCGGCAGGCTCGTTAAGTAGGAGTCGTAGGTCTATCGTAAAGGCGCGAATTGCTTTACGATATAGAGGGAGAAAGGATTTTTCTCTTTGCGCGGCTCCCGCCGTTGCCTATATTATTACACGTAAATTAGGTAGCGCGGGGTAGGCGTAGAAAGAGTGGATCTTCTATGCAAATAGAGAAAACCTTCTGTGCAAATAGTAAGACTTATTAATATACCGTTAGAAGGTGCTAAGAGCCTTTATAAGCCTAAACGGTACTATTATCTATTCGAAAAGCTTATAGCGAGTGCGGAACGCGGTCTTCTACTCGTTACCTTCCGTAATTCGCACCTTATAGAACGCCTAATAGATATCTAACTTAGTAAACTACTTCGCTTTAGCGATATTACGGAGTGTCTCCTTAATAAGCGGAAGTAGGTAGCGGTCCGGTTGTATTATTGCGTTAAGTGCTCGGTAGTCTACGTAGAAACGTAGTCCTCCTCTAGGTTTCCGCGCGAATAGCACTAAAGCGGCGGCCTTAGAAGAGCTAGCTTAAATAAACCCTTTATCTAAAAGGCTGCGTAATGTTTTCTTTAATATAAGCAACTCGTCTTAAGATATCGCGTATAGCGGCCCGAAGGGCGGAACTATATCTTATCCGTGGGAATCCTTACGGAGTAGTATCGCGTAGTTAATACTAGGCTTATATAGGTTTAATTTATCGGCCTCGCTTTTCCGAAAGAGCGTTAGTAGGTTATAAAACCGCGTAGGGATTATTTAACGTAATTCGGCTTCCGTCTTCGGCTTCTTTAGTCGTAAGGCTTTTTCGATATCTGCGAGGCTAATTACGTAAATAGTAGCTATAGCGGCTTCCGAGCCGTATAGTCTACGGATTCGGTTAATTATACCGATAAATACTAAAGCTATAACCTCTTTAGCCTCTTAAAGCTCTATAGTATACTTAATATCTTTAGGCTTATTTTTATTAATATACCGTAGCTAACGCTACGAATTCCTATACTAAAGTCTTCCTTAGTGCGGTATAGAGTAGGACTCTATATAAAGAAGCTAAGGCTTTCTAAGGATTAGGTTAAATTCTAGCTAAGGGATAACGTATGCTATAAGCAATTGCTCGTGCCCGTTAATCTCCGTAGCTATCTATACGATACCTTTAATTCTCGCCTCTTCTATTGCGCTTAAGGCACCTCGTACGTACTAAAGTCCTATATCTTAAACTAGCAAACGTAGTTCTTATGCGAATGCCTTATCGATAGCGGCGTAGCACTAGCAACCTTCGTCTACGAGAGTAGAGATAAGGTTTATATAGTTAATAATAATAGGTATTAAGGTAGGAGAAGTCTTAATACGGTTAGTTAACTCTTTTTTCTCTAGTGCTAGCGAATTAGGCTCTAGGGCCTATCTATACTCTAGAGCTATGCGTTTCCCTCTATACTAATAGCGGCGGGGATATTATTATCCTCCTTAACATTAGATTTAAGAGAAGGTCGGGTAGCGCGAATCGCTATAGGCCGTTCGGCTCGCTTCGCCGTAGGGCGAGCGGGACGATATAGGCAGTCCGTAGCGAAATATCTATCTACGCTATAGCGTACGTAAAGCCCTTCCTCTCTCCGCTTCTAAAGCTCCGCCTTCGACACCTACTTAGCTCACTATATAGAAGAAGAAGGCGCGCTGCCTAAGGCGGCGGATAGTATCCTCGCTTTTCCACGAGCGGGCCGCGTAGTAGATATTATAACGTTACCTTTATAGTCTACCGTAGTATCGGGCGCGGATTTAAGCGGCGGGAGCGTTATAGCGTTCTTAGTATTAATTCCTCCGTTCCTATTGCTAACGCCGTTTATGCTAGCACGCTTTTGCAACTTCTAAAAGCTAGGGCTTTTCTTATAGTTTTAGGCTACCTTTATAAAGCGACCTACGTACTCCCGGAAGTTAGTAGGCATCTCGATTAAGATAAGTATCTCTCGTAGTTATAGAGTAATCGAATTCCGTAGCTATATAAGCTTAGCGCTATCTCCCTAAACGCTATTTCCGGCGGCATAAGTAATAGTCTTCTTAAAGTTAGGAAGGAAGTCCTGAAACGTTTAGCCGTCTTTCTAAAAGAGGGTCCGTAGCCTATCTTACGCTTTCTCCTACTCTTATATATTGCCGAACGCGTAGATAAAGTAGTTAAAGAAGGCACGGGGGTCGTAAGCGCTACTAGGCCCGCTACTCTCCTAGAACCTAGAAATCCGCCGTATCTAAAGCTCGGGCAGCGTATAGAGCAGCGAATACTAGGCGGTATTACGGCAACCGTTAAGGCCTTACTTCTCGTTAACGGTAAACTTACTATAGAGGCGATATAGGAAGAAGTAAAAAGACTTTAGCTTACTATCCTATATAGGCTACGGTAGAGGCTTCCTTTTGCTAAAGGCGGCTTTAAGGGCCGTCCTCGGGTTAGCTATGCTAGCGTCCTTAGCCGTAGGAGAGTTTATCGACGCAGCCGTAGGCGCGAGTAGCTTATCCGTAGAGGTAGGCGCCGTAGATCCTATTTTAACTCTAAGGACTTTTAGCAACCCCCTTTGTTTAACCGGATTAACGGCTATTTTCTATAGCAGCACTAGAAGGCGCTCCTCTTCCGCTATAGAAGGTGCGGCATCCGCCGTCGCCTTGCCTAAACGGGCTTTTGTTATTTCCTATCGAAGGCGGGCTTTTGCAAAGGCCCGCTTATTTAGCGACTTTTATCGCAGCTATAGCTGCTAGGACCCCTCGGTCTCTTACTTAAAGACGTCCTTTATATCGTTGTCTAGTAAGTCTATAATAGCAGCTAGTATTACTACGCGTGCCGCTTTTATTATAGCGGCCTATCGTTTTAGTTAATATATACCGCTATTATAAAAACGGGACGTTATCGTATTAATAAGTCTATAAAAAAGAGAGATAGATAATACTATAATAGGGTAGGTAGAGTAATTATATAGGTGCCCTCTATATAGGTGTAGAAATCATCTATAAAGAACTAAGTGTAAGCGCACCTATGCATACGGATATATAGCTCTACGCACGTACCCCTTTGTCCGCACGTGCCCCTTACCCCTATCCGCACGAGCCCCTTACCCTTATTCGCACGAGCCCCTTTCCCCGCCCGCACGTGCCTCTTCCCTACTCGCATAAAAGAATGCGGATTAGGTCGTAGACCTAATCTCACTAATCGTCGAAGACCCTTACAAAAAGGGGTTATAAACTAGCTAGATTAGTCTATAATTAGTTATCTAGCTAAGGCGAAGAGGAGAGGAAAGGGGGCCCCTTTATGCGTCCTAACCGAGCCCGTCGTAGGGTCTAAAGGGAGCTTAGTCGGGGCACGTAACGCTCCCAATAACGCTATTATCGGGGCCTTAATAAGGGTTATAACTTATAACCCTTTTCTCCCTGAAAAACTAGATTAGTCCGATACTAGCAGTTCTTCTTTTTAAAGGCTATAAACACTATTCTAACGGACTAATTGCCTAATCGAACGCAACGAATAAGCAGTAAGCAGCCTAGCGCGATAAGTAAGGAAAAAGAGCATTCGGAGGAGCTAAGTCGAGGGCATCCTTAGGGCGTTGCCGAAGAGCCGATTCGAGGGCATTCTTAGGGCGCTGCCGGGGCGGACTAAAGCGTCTATTCGGGCCGGAATAGACCTTAGTTAAGCCATTATAGGGCATAAGCGTGAATAAGAAATGACGGAAAATACGCATTAAGCTAGAAAGTGCTTAATAAATATAAACAATAAGTATAAATTGCAATTAGCGGCCGAGGAATGATCGTATGGAAAATAACGAGTAATTAGTAAGAAATACGAATAACGAATAAGATAATATAATAAAGCGGGAAATAGGGAATAACGCGTAGAAAAGAGGAATAACGCGTAGAAAAAGGCGAATAACTTACGGAAATAGTAAAGAATAATACGCGGAAAATTCATACGGAATAAATAGGCGATAAACGCGCGAACGGAGCATTAGAGAAATAGGCGAAGTAACGAGCAACGAGAACATATAAAGGAACGGCTAAGCAGAAGGCTAGAGGGGTAGCCGAGCAGAGGGCTAGAGGGGGCAATAGGCAGGGGAATCCCTTAAGAGCTTTTCTTCTGCTAGGCTCGCGAGGCTAATAGCGAGGCTAACGGTGCGGAAGCTTGCGAGGCTAGCTAGCTACGCGCAACGAGGGGTGCCTTGCTAAACCTCGGAAGAATAACGTATAGAGGCGAGGTCGGCGCCTGCCGGGATAAAGGTGCCTGCCGGGACGAAGGTGCCTGCCGGGACGACGGTGCCTGCCGGGTAGGCTAAGGCCGGGCGGAAGAGTGTCCTTTGCCTTAAAGGGGAGGGTGCCGTTTGTCCTACTATTTATCCTATCGGGCAACGGGCTAAGAGGAAGCTTATATATGCTTCCGGTAGTTATATCCTTTAGCGAGGTGACGGTAAGTGCGCTTCGGGAGTCGAAGTAGGAAAAATAGTGCTAGCAATTAGCCTACTTTAGTAGATGCCGGGCTTAGGGCATAACGGTCTATATATGCCGTGCTTAGGTCATTACGGTCTAAGAGGAAGTCTACACGCGTTTTATATAGTAATATCCTTCGCCGAGGTGGCGAAAGAGTGCGGTATAAGACTAGAAGGGCGCTTTACATTAACGGCATTTGCTTACCTTTAGGGTATGCTAAAGAGCGCGCTATTAAGGAAGCTACTATAGGACCTATAGCTTCGTAGGTTGCGAGCAGCTTAGCGAGCTACTGCGAGAGCTTATAGAAGAGCAGCTTAATAAGCTGCTTTAAGGGGAGCCGATATAGGAGTCGTTATAGCAGTAGTCCGAAGAGCTACTGCGAGAGCATAGAGCGGGCGAATAGGAGAGCCGGCTTAAACGGGGAGTCGGCTTCGAAGGGGGAGCCGGCTTAAAGCAAGGGGCCGGCTTAAAACAACGGGAATAACTAGCGGATTTTTTTTTAAAGGCGAAGAAGTCGTTATTATTATTATAGGGCCGGCACCGGGGCTATGCCTATAGAAGCTAGGAGCAGCTATAAGGTCTTCCCCGTAGGAAACTAAGTCGTGCCGGCGGGAGTTAAAGGTCTCTCCGGGGTCGTGCCGGCTTAATAGTAACGATATAGGTGCCGGCGAGGTTAACGGCGAGGCTAAGGGCGAGGCTACCGAAGCTAAATTAACTAACGGACTTTAAATAGTCGGCGGAACGGTCGGCGGAGCAGTTAGCGGAACGGGCGTGCTTATAACGGCGGGAGCAAGAGTAGGAGCGAGAGTAAGAGCAGCGGCGGGAGCAGGCGTAAGGGCTTTCTACGGCGGTAAGCTAAGCTAAGATCGTAGCTTATTCCTTTCTGCGTAGGCCTTTGTTTTAATATCGAAGTCTATCTTAAGGAATTCTTTTTAAGGCTAGGGCAAGGGTTTATCGGCGGCCTGTAATATAACGAATTAAGGTCCGATCGGTTCGTCCTTTCGTCTTATATAGAGCCTACGCCTCCGTACGAACGTTCGCAATGCCCTCCTATAGTCCCGTTAGACCTTATCTTAGGTAGCTTCGGTCTCGTCTCTAAAGGAGTCTTAAAAATCCTAAAGTAAGTAGTATCCGTTTATATATCCTATAGCTAGCATATATAATACGACGTGGGTAGTTATTACTACTTAGCTCTATTCGTCGGGGTCGATATTATTATTAAGGTTAAGGTCGACCTAGTTATGCAATAACTTATAGATAGGGATGCTATTTAACTATTTAGTATATTTTAGGTCTATAAGAGCTGCTATAGGAGCTTTCGGCTATAGAGTTAGACTCGTAAGGTCTTCCGGCTTAAGAGCCGGGCTTATAGGAGCTGCCGGCTAAGGAGCCGGAGTCGGACTTATAGGAGCTATCGGAGGAGCTCGTAGCGTAATAGGGTTATTTACCGTATAAGTGTCTACCGCTAGGATAGTCGCGATAGAAGTCGGGTTCGTCGGTGTTATCGTAGATAACTAGTTTTATAGGGATCGCGAGGGTCTTCGCGATATATGTTTGTCGAAATAAGCAGCGGGTCGCCGATTAGGTCGCTATAGTCTGCGAAAGCAGCGACGTTAACGGGGTCCCGTAATGCTTATTCTTTAGGGCAACGGTTGCCGAATTAGGTTACTATAGTCTGCGAAAGCAATAACTTTAAAAGGGTCGATGCTTGCCGGGAGCGGGCAGCGGGCTCGTCGCGTTATAAACGCACTATCGATTAAGGTCGCTATAGTCTGCGAAAGCAGCGACTTCGATCGAGCAGCTTAAAAGGTATCTCGACCGGTAATCTAGTATAGAGATGCCTTATTCTTAGCACGAAGGGTCGTCTCTCAACGCAGGAGGGATAGTACTACTAAAGATAACGGTCCTATATTATAATAATCGAGCCCTTGCCTCTTTAACCTTGCTAATCTATAATTAATCGTTTAATTACTAATTAGTGTTAGTTAGTTAAATAAACAAAAGGGGTTATAAACTAGCTAGATTAGTCTATAATTAGGTATCTAGCTAAGGCGAAGAGGAGAGGAAAGGGGGCCCTTTTATACGTCCTAACCGAGCCTGTCGTAAGCTCTAAAGGGAGCCTAGTCGGGGCATGTAACGCTCCTAATCACGCTGTTATTAGGGCCTTAATAAGGGTTATGACTTATAACCCTTTTCTCCCTTATGTGACTAAATTAGTCCGATAGGAATCGTGTTTTCTTTATATTTAAAGGGATATAGTATAGTCCGTTTTTAATAAACCCGGTTATTAGTTAATTAAGATTTCTATTAAGGAGGGATATAGAGTCTAGGCCTATAAGAGCATATGCTTATTATATCTAATTAGCTAATTATATTAATACCGAATTTAGTTATATAAAGGCAGTTTCTTAGGGTATATTATTAATTGCTATTTAGGAACTTAAAGATAAAATTACCGGCCCCTCGTATAATAATAGAGGAAGCTTTTCCTTAGGTTATAGTAGTATATATTTCTTTATAATTAGAGAGAAGAGATTTCTTTAAAACTATATGCCTAATAGCTTTAGTATTTAAGATAAAGTTATAAGAATTCCCTATCTATATTATAGCCTTATCTACTTTTAAGACTACCCTTGAAATTGCCGAAAGAAGAGCCTTTAGAGGTCTTATTATTTATTTTCTATTAGAGGAAGACTTTATTTTTATAAGGGTATATAGAAAGATATTATTTAAGGGAAATAAGGTATAGAAATAGGGTATTATTAAGGGTATTATATATAGTATAAGGGATATAAAAGATATATAGAGTATTATAAAAGAGGGGACGGTACTTACGATACTAAAAGTAGAGTCTAAGACGATAAAGACTTTATTAAAGGTCTTAAAGGAATCTAGAGTAGCCTTACGCTTCCGGATGCGGGAGGTCTAGGGACGGGCGGCCGGACGTAGGGCTAAAGACGGAAAGCTCTCCTAAGGGTAAAGAACTAAGGTCGGCCTTAGGTAGTTATAGTTAGTATTCTCCTTAAGCTCTCGGCGAGAAGAGGAAGTAAAGGAGACCGTTTTTAAAGTAAATCCTATAGCCTAAGCTTTATCTTTATTCTCGGGTTTCTAAAATTAATTCCTCTTAATATACCCTCGCTTTTTATAGTAAAAGCAAATAAAGACCTTAGTGCCGGCTATAAATAGCTGCTTATTATTCACGAGAGCTTTCGTCTTTTTAAACTTATCTATAAGAGATAAAGAGAGTGATATAAGGGTATATATCGTAGTATTATTATAAAGAGTATATATAATATTCGTAATATAACTTAAGAAAGAGCTATTAAAGCTCTTTAAGATATAGGTTATTTATCGGACTAATCTAGTTATGTAAGGAGGAAAGGGGTTATAAGTTATAACCCCTAATAACCCTAACGACAACGCCGTTATTAGCCTCGTTATAACTTAGGCAATAGCCTCGTTATAACCCGGATGACAGCGTTAGCGGCTAGGTCACGTGCTCCTAACAAGGCTTTATTAGGCGCCCGGCTAAGCCGGGCAGGCTCTTCGCAGCACCTATAAAGGGGCCCCCTTTTCCCCTTCCCTAGCTAGCAAGACAAGAGAATAGAACCTAATGCACCTAACCATATAAGTGTAATAGGTTTACCTTCCGGCCGCTCTACGCAGTAGAGCCCTGCTAACACTAATTAGTAATTAAAACGCTTTATAATAGATAAGCTAGGTAGAAGAGACAGACTCCCTAACCCTCGAACGTACGACGGATCCGATTGAATAGTTATTTTAACCTACGATCCCGATCCGTATACTTAGAGAGGGCTATTTATGCTAAGAACGAAGGATCTTCCCGAACTAGAACTAATATTGCTTTCGGTAGCCGAACGAAGAACACTTCCTAAGCTCCCCTTAACGGATTACTACTTTAACGAAGCCCGTGCTATTAAGAAGAGTGCGTTAATAACGCTAATAAGGGTGTTAAACAGCTACCCTTAAAGGAACCGCTTTAACGAAGCCCGTGCTATTAAGGAATAGTGCGTCCGTTTTCTACGACGCTAACCCTATCGCGAAGACCCCCTCGCGAACCCGTTAAATACTCCCGATAAACCTACGGGATATACGATTAATATAAGCTATTTAATCACGACCCTCGCGTAAAGACCCTTACGCAATACATTATTAAAGCCTATTGCTTGCTTCCGATAAGACTATCGCGAAGACCCCTATTACGATAAACACCCCGCCGTCTTCCGACCCGGCACTATATATATAGTCCGCTTACTGCCCTAAGCTCCCTTTAACAAAAGAATACCCTAGACAACCGTTATACGGCTATACGATATTAACCTCGGCTTAGACACTATTCCCGGAGGAAGAGAACCCCCTCGGCTACCTCGTGCATAAGATATTCTATAAGCACGTTAATATAAGCCGTTAGGAGGCAGATACTACGCTAGACGACGACGATATCGCCGTTACGACTTATACGGCCTGGTTTCTCGCCGTTTCGGACTATAGCGTATATATTAACGGCCCCTAGCTCTTCGACGACTTCTAAGAATACTTCGAGGGATAGCATAAGGCAACGTAGAATCGAGTTAATAAGGAATACACGAAGGCGCTAAAGACCCTCTTAAAAAGACGTAGGATCTTTCTAGACCGACGAAACGGCTTAAATACGGCGTAATTCGTCGCCTTATAAAGACTCAACGAACCGCCAACCTAGCCCGCCGACGAGTTCTTAACGACCTAATTCGACATCGGAATAGTAGCTTATGCTAAATAAATAGCTACTGCCGCCGCCGTATCGTTAGTTCCGCCGTCGCTTTTTCCTACCGCTTTAACGGCTACGCCCTCGTTAGTCCCGGCGTCCGTTGTTTAAAGAGCCGTAAGAGTGTCGTTACCCGTTTATTAACCGTTATTCCGCCGCTAGTTGTTCCCGTTATTCCCGGCCCGCCTCTGTAAGCTATTCCCGGCCCGTTCGTTCCTTAGGCCCCGTTCGTTCCTTAGGTTCCTTAGGCCCTGTTCGTCCCCTAGGTTCCCTAGGCTCCGCAATATACGGTCTATCCGATAAATCGCTAATTCCGGCACCTTAAGGTCATCGCCCCGGCTACTGCTTAACCGTTCTAGCCTACCGCTATTCCTCGAGGCCTTGTCCCGGCTCCTATCCCCGTCTTCCCCTTTAAGGCATATATAATAATGCTACCTCCCGAGGTCCCGAACGTCCCTACCGATAGGAACCTCGTGCTATAATTCGCTAAAGTATAGAGAAAGGATTATAATTATATAGGAGACCTATACGATATCCTCGACGATAAGGTCCGGCTCTTTATACGGACCTACTATAGCCTCCGAATCGCCTTAGGCTAGTTTCACGGGCTAATTGCTTAAATCCTCGCCGGTCGTGCCGAAGATTACTATATCCGGTAGATTAATTAGTCCTCGCTAACGACTACGTTCCGGGCCGTATATAATGCCCTTAAACGCTATTTCGAGGTCTATCGGCAATAATACTTTACGGAATAGACGATAACGACGTTTTAGTCACTTCGCAACTAGAACCCCGGTAAGCCACTTTAAGAGGTCCTCGAGCTGCTATTCGATAAGCTATAGCTTTGCCAACGTGCCCTTAGCCCTGCTTTTGCAAGAGACCCGGAAGATAAAGTCCTTTTGCGAATAGCTATAATAAACGCCTATCGAGGCGTTCCGGAACTTAAATAGGCCCTCTTTCGTCCGGCTAAACAAGTAGAAGAGCTATTTTCCGACCTTCGCTTGTGCCTCGAAACGCACCTCGCACGCCGCCTTAAATAGCAATACTTTAACTAATGAGGCCGTACGAGAGGTCGTATATAAGGCTCCGAACGATAACAATACGGCTACGTTCTAAGCGAAGAGGATAATAACAATAGGACTAACGAGTTCGGCTAACTAACCCTTTCGGATACTCCTTAGCTAAAGATAACGTCTTTATTTTTGTTCTTTGTTTAAAGACTAGTATGTTTATTGTTTCCCTTTATTCCCTGTTTTTCCTACTTCGACCCGGCAACGCTACGTTCCGGCCCTGCTTCGACCTTACGTAGCACCGGTTACGTTCTATTCCGGCCTAAATACGCTTTTTTAATCCTTTTACGATTTATATTTACAATTTATATTTATTAGGCATTTTAGCCTAATATGCATTTTTCCCTCTTTTTCTATACGTTGTAAAGGTTATTGCAACGTTGTTTTCCGGTCGGATCTACGATAATAATAACGGCCCGTTTAACCGGGCTATAGATCCCTATTTTTCCCCTTCTTTATTTATTAGCGGGATCTAAGATAATAATACGGCCCGTTTAATCGGGCTATAGATCTTATTTCTATTCGTTGCGTTCGATTAGTCCGTGATACGCTTCGCAGCCTCTTAAAGAAGAACTGCTAGTATAGGACTAATCTAGTTATGCAAGGAGGAAAGGGGTTATAAGTTATAACCCCTAATGACCCCGACGATAACGCCGTTATTAGCCTCGTTATAACCCGGGCAATAGCCTCGTTATAACCCGGATAACAGTGTTAGCGGTTAGGTCACGTGCTCTTAACAAGGCTTTGTTAAGCGCCCGGCTAAGCCGGGCAGGCTCTTCGCAGCACTTATAAAGGGGCCCCCTTTTCCCCTTCCCTAGCTAGCAAGACAAGAGAATAGAACCTAATGCACTTAACTACATAAGTGCAATAGGTTTACCTTCCGGCCGCTCCACGCAGTAGAGCCCTGCCAACATTATTACTATAATCTCTAGAAAACGGATCTCTCTAATATTTAGATTATCGAAGAGCTCTTTTACCTTATTTAGGTAAGTCTTAATAGATATTTCTCCTTTAATCTTTATATTAAAGAGTTCCTTTATAAGGAGGAAGTTAAAGGTAAAGTTTATAGGATTATATAGGGTTTTAAGCGCCTCTTAAGCCGTCTTTATAAACGTATAGTATTTTATTTAAGTTAAAAGGCCGTCATTAACAATAATCCTTATTAAGGCTAAATAGTCCTTAGACTTTATATAAAGAATATTAAGTATAGCTAGACTAAGGTTTTTATATATAAAGATAGATTCTATACGTAAAGATTAAGCAGAAAGGTTAGTGCTCCCCTTAAGCTTAGTAAGAGAATAATCTTTAAAGAACTTATTTTTGCTATGTATTAGATCGGAAGGTATTAAAGGAAGCTCGGAAGAAGCTCGGCGTCTATAGGCTAAGGTAAAGGTAAAGAAGGAATATTTTCTAATTTTCTTAAGTGTTTTTTAAGTATAGAATAATAGCTAAGAAAGGATATATCGTAAGAGCGAAAACGAGGCTAATAAGAAATAAAAAGGGCAAAACACTAAGAAAGTAGTAATATATATAAATAAAGGGTAGCTTAAGAAGGCAAATAGCCTAAAGAGGCAAAAAGGAGGTTATAGCGGAGAGACGGTTATTTTTAATATAATAGCGAGTAATCTAAGGGATCTAAAGGAGGCTTTAGGTAAGATATAACTTAAAGCTTAAGTAAAGATAGGGATTATAACTAATAAAAACCTAAAGGGAAGCTTAAAGGCAAAGGATTACGGTGGTATAGAAAGTATTAAGGAAGATATAAAGATAAAAAGAGAAGAAGATATAGAATTGCTTAGTAATAGTCTATTTAAGTACGGACTAAGATATCTTTATATAGCTAATTATATAGGAATAAAGGTATATATAACTTACTAATTCTCGGGATAGAAAGCGCTATTAATTCTATATAAGGTATATATAGTTTAACCTTATATTGTAACTTAGTTATTGCGTAATTAATTACGCGAGTAATAGGAGGTAGTATAAGTAACCTTAGTTAACTAAGGCCTAACTATAGACTATACGTATATTAGTCCCTATATATACTATATACTTCGGCATTCGGTATCTTAAGCATCCGGGCAGCTAATACAGCCTGGTGACTTATATTATATGCAAAAATACACGGCGGTTCTAATGCATATCCTTATATACCGGTAGGATAAACTAATAGGGAGATATCTACTCCTCTATACCTAAAGACCCGCTTTATCGAGGAGTATTAACGAGATACTTATTACCTATATATCTTACAAATAGTACGCAATAGCGATAACGCTAGGAAAATACTCTTAGGCCCTAAGCTAAAACGCTAGCAGCTTAAGCGATAAGGCATTCCCTTTTTCTTATAGGACGACCTACTATACTATAAGGCGAACGATAGGTATACGCGCCTTTATATTTATAAAGGTCTAGCTAGTATGCTATTAAAATTCGCTTATAATCGTAAGAATTATTTTCGCGTTGCGTGAATAATTAAAGACTTAAAAAGCTTCTCGATTTACAACGTTATAAGCCTAGCTAAGAAGCACGTAGCGAAGTATAAGGCCTACTATTTAAAGCAAACGGATCGCTCGCAGCCTACCGGGTTATATTAACCTATCGCTATGCCCGACCTACCGATAAAGTCTATTTCACTAGATTTTATTAGAGAGATACTACCCTCTTACTTAAAGCACTCGCCGTAGTAGATGCCTAGGTATACGATCTTTAACGCCCTTATAACCGCTACTTACGCTATTAGTAAACGATGCTTATTAATTCCAAGGTATATAAGGTATAAAGCCTAGCATTAGGCTAATGCGTTAGCACGCTAACTACTGCTTTAGGACTAAGGTATGCCTACGTAAATTATTAGCGACTGCGATAGGCGATTTTTAAGCACTTTTTAGCAAACGCTATAGAAAGATTTAAGCATAAGATTAGCTATAACGACCGCCTATAACCCGTATTCGGATAGTCTAGCGGAGCGACGGAACTAAACCGTAGAGATTGCCTTACGAATGGCTTATATTAAGGACCTTACAATAGATTAAAAGCTTCTTATCCCCGCGCTTTAATAGAATTTAAATAATGCCTATAACGCTAGGATAAAGATATCCGCTTACGAATTCCTCTTAAGGTATAAACTTTATACGCTTACTAAAGCTATTAAGAATATAGCAACCGACGAGATTCCCTATCTTAAGGAAGCCGTACGCCGCTAAGCGCACTTAGCTATAGACCTAGCAGCTATAAGAGCTAAGAGATAATACAATTTAAAGCACCGCCTAATAGTGCTTAAGGCTAGTAATAGGGTTTACTTAAAACTATATAGCGGATACTATAAGCTATCCCGACCGCTAGAGAAGTAGTCTAAGCAGCGAGAAGAACTATTTCGTATTAAACGTATAGTTAACGATCTTATAGTAGAGCTTAAGCTTTTAGCTTATTACGAGATCTATCTTATTATCTCTATCCTTTATTTACAATTAGCCTACGATAGGTATTATATAGATCCTAAACTATTATAGTGTTAGGTTATATTATATATTATCCTACGTAACCTTTACATCGTATATATAGACATTTAGACCTAGTCTATAGCTATATCCCTTCGTAGATTAATAATAATTATATACCCCCTTTAAGCTTATTCTCTTATAGTTTAATCTACTATTTTATCCTATTGCCCTTAATTAATAATCTCGTTATATTACCCCTTTCTTTTCTAATCTCCCCTCTTTGCGACGTAAGTCCGCCTCCTCGCCGGACCCCTTTGACTAGATTTTCCTCGATTATTAGAATTTTCCTAGTATAGATACGCCGTCTCGACGCGAATTATATAGATCTCCCTCCTTACCCTTCCCCTACCCCTCCCCTATCTTATTGCCTTATAATCTACGATAACCGACTATATAGAGGCCGATCCTCCGTCTGCTACCCCAGCCGTTACCCCGCCGGCTCTTACCGACCTAAAGCCTTAGACCGAGTACGTTTCCTACTACCCCCGCCTCGCCGCCCTTCTTTAAGCCTAACGGCCTATATTCGGCATATTCGCCTATATTTAGGCTAACGCTACTTATAACTTCCGCGCCCCTTAGATCGAGGCCCTTACTTACCTTAATAATACTTACGTTAAGTTAGATATAGGAGTGCTCGTCGCTTAGGAATACGCAGCCGTTGCCTAAAAGCACGCTGCCGATCTTTAGCGTTAGCTTAACCGCGCTATATCCTTTCTCCTCGTCTTAACTAAACGCGATACGGCTTTAGACTAGGCCTTTACTCCCGCCCCCGCCTTTACCCTTACCTATTCCCGTATAGCCGACCCTAAGAGGTTCGCCGGCGACTCCGGTACTTAGAAGCAACGTTAGGAAGCTTTCTAGACCTAGCGTAACGGTCTTACTATTAAGCTCCGTTAAGACGCCGCCTTATACCCTACGGAGTAGGATCGCATTCTCTATACGGCTAGCCGGCTTACCGGCCGGGCTATTTCTATTATCGCTAGCGTTCCTTAAGACGTCTTCGATAATAAGTCCTTCGCCGATTAGCAGTATACTACTATAAAAGCTCTTACCGACGACCTTAGCCTTATCTTTAGTGCTAATTTCACCCGTGCTTACTCGGAGGCCGACTTTAATGCCCTATCGATAAAGAATATTTCTTAGCCGGACTTCTATTCGAAGTTTACCTAGCTTTAAGCCGACTTATCGTTTAACGGCACTACTTACGTCGCCTACTTTTATTTAAAGGTCTTTATCGAACTTACTAACGCCGCTCTTATATAGGTCGAATGCCTAGCCTATAACGACTTTACGGCCTAGGCTAAGATATATTCTACGCTTTAAGATAACTAATAGCGTATTAAGGCCCGTTCTTAACTCTAGCTGCCTCGTAACCCCGCTTATACCGGCCTTGCCTCGCCCGCCCTACCTATATCTCCTGCCGGTAACCTAATGCAGCTCGATACGTTCTAGGCCCGGCTTATTAACGCTAAGAAGCAACGGCGGTTTAAGAACCGTCTTTGCCTTTACTACGCTTAGCCGGCTACCGCTACCTATACCGCCTAGACCTACCTTAATAAAGGTATCGGTGCTAATCCCGGCGCTAGCCCTAGCGCTAGTCCCGGCGCCGGTTCCGGCTCTAGCCGCGGCCGTAGCTATAGTAGCGGTACGTTTGCCCCGCGCTTGCTTAAACCCTCTCCCCCCCGCTATTAGGTTCGCGCTATTAAGTAAGGCTTTATTAAGGGCGAAGTAGACGACCTCCTTACCTCTTCCCCGTCTTTAGGAAATACGTAGCTCCCTCGCCTTATCGCGTGATAGAGCTCTTAGTGTCTAAGTTTATAGCTTCGTTCGACACTAAGGAGGATCTTTACCTCCCTACGGGAATATAACCGCGTGCTCTACTTATGCCTTTATCCCTTATGTCCGCCGATGCCGTTATAAGTGCTTTAGTCGACTCCGGCTATTCCGGATACGCCTTTATATACGCTTAGACCGCGTACCGCCTTGCCTTTCTTATCCGCTAACTCTAATTCCCGCGCCGGCTTTCTCTCGCCGATAGTAGCGACTATAAGTCCGGCTCTATCACCTATTACGCCTTTTCGGTCTCCCGGATTAGCGCCTATACTAAGTCTATCTGCTTCTTTCTTACGAAGCTTAGCTATAAGGTTATTCTTAGCCTCCCTTAGCTACGCCGGCATAACCTTATTATTAGCTAGCGTAGTAACTCCCTTTCCTTTTAGTCCCCCTTTTATCTAGCCTCCTATCTCTTAGACTATTAGCCTTATCTTATCCTAGGCCTCTCGGCTACCTTTGCCCGCCCTACCCGCCCTATCCCGGCTTCCCTTATCCTTATTTCGGAGGGAATATAATTAATAAATATAATTCGTTTTCCCTTTACCCCTTTTATTAGAGACTTCGACAATAGGGGCGAGCCCCCTACCGTACTCTTGCCTGCCTTTGCCCTAAGGGGGTTTCCCTTTAGTCCCTCCGTCGAGGATTTTAACGATAAGGGTAAGCCCTTTACCGCTACGATCTTTATTCCCGCCGCTATAATCCTTATTCCTGCCCGTCTAGCCTTAGCCCGTCCTCCGGCCTTTATCTATTCCGTCTGCTTTAGCGACGTTCTTAAGTTTATTCCCCCGTCCCTTAGCCCCTCCCTCTCTGCGTTTTTCGAGGATACTCTTAACGCGGGTAAACCCGCCTATCCGGACTCCTCCCGCTAGGTTAACGACGCCGACTCTAACTTCGGCTACGACTCTAACTCTTTAGCTACCCTTTACCCTTACCGCTACGTTCGACCTCCCCGCCTTTATCCTATCTATAAGACCGCTAGCTACCGCCGCCTTATATTACGGCCGAGTCGTAAGACTATTAGACCTTAGCCCCTTTGCTTTTTATCCCTTAACGACTTAGCGTTTAACGTCTAAATGCTTAACGTCGACGCGATAGTAATATTCTACCGGTAGCTTAAAGTCTAGACCTTTTAGACCTTAATAAAGGCCTTTACCGCCGAGCCTTTGCCTACCGAGCCTTTACTACCTATCGACTAAGATATCTCTAAGGACTTCTATTAGGCCGTTTTAACTAGATATATAGATACTAAGGACGCGAAAGCCTGCCTTAACCTTTACTTTTACGACTTTATCGACGACTACCTTAATACGATCTACCTTAATAAGATCTCCCCTAACGATATCGCTAAGTTCTTTAAGAAGTAAGAGAAGGTCCTTTATACGCTCGACGAGCTTTAGGCTAAGGTCCTTAAAGAGCTCTACTATATAATTTATATATAGCTTAAGAGCGAGGCCGATAAGCTCGCCCTTTACCGTGCCGTTAATACTTAAATTAACCTTAAAGAGGGGATATAACCTCTTTATACCCGCCCTCGCCCCTTTAGCGAAGCCGAGAACTAAATCGTCCGCGCGTACGTTAACGAGTAGCTTAAGAAAGGCTTTATCCGCTGCTTTACCTCCCCCGCTATTGCCTTTATTATGCTCGCCCGTAAGCCGGGCGGGGCGTTTATTTTTACGTTAATTATCGCGGCCTAAATAAGGCTACGATTAAGAACCGTTTCCCTTTACCCTTTATCTATAATACTCTCGCCTAAATCCGGAAGGCGAAGCTTTTTACTAAGATCGACGTTATCGCGGTGTTTAATCGCCTTTATATTGCTAAAGGATACGAATAAAAGACCGCGTTCGCTATATAGTATAGGCTTTTCGAGTATTATATTACCCCCTTTAGCCTTACCGCCGCCTTATTATATTTCTAGAGTTTTATTAATACGGCCTTTTATAATATCTTTAATAAGTTTTACTCTACTTATCTAAACGATGTCTTAATCTTCTTAGAGACGCGGGAGGAGCATTAGGCCTACGTTAATACGGTTCTTAAGCGCTTTAATGCCGCCGGCCTTTAGCTTAACGTAGATAAGTATAACTTTTATATTACTAAGACTAAGTACCTTGGCCTAATTATCTTAGATAAAGGCATTCGTATAGACCTTAATAAGGTTTATACGGTTTTAGACTAGCCTACCCTTTCCTTTATTAAAGACCTCCGGCGCTTCTTAGGATTCGCTAATTTTTATCGGCGTTTTATTCGCGGCTTTTTTAAGCTTATAAACCCTTTAAACGCCCTTACTAAGAACTCTGCCCCTAAGATCTAGTCTCCCGCCTACGCCTACGCCTTCGAAGCCCTTAAGCACGCCTTTACTACCGCCTTAGTCTTTATATACTTTAACCCTTATCGTAAGACTATAGTTTAGATAGATACTTTTAACTAAGCCGCTAAGGGTATGCTAATATAGCTCCTTAACGATAGTCGTTACTATCCGGTTGCCTTCTTCTCGTTAAAACACTCCGCTTAAGAGTATAATTACGAGATCTACGATAAGGAACTCCTCGCGATTATAAAATCTCTCGAGGAGTAGCGCCTTAAGCTCGAGGGCCTGCTTAAGTTTAAGATAGCCTTAGACTATAAGAATCTTTAGTATTTTATAACTATAAAGCTCTTTAACTAGCGATAGGCCCGCTAGGCTAAATTCCTTAGTCGTTTTAATTTTAAGATCGTCTTTTAGCCTAGCTCTTAAGCTATTCTCCCTAACGCTTTTAGCCGCCTGCTTAGCTCCCGCCCTCTCTCTCTTACCGACCGAGCTAAAGAAAGGATTAACTACCGATATTAGGTTATCCTCCCTAAGTCTAAGGT
Source organism: Ophiocordyceps sinensis (assembly GCA_012934285.1). Taxonomy (NCBI): domain Eukaryota; kingdom Fungi; phylum Ascomycota; class Sordariomycetes; order Hypocreales; family Ophiocordycipitaceae; genus Ophiocordyceps; species Ophiocordyceps sinensis. The sequence goes on along the minus strand of JAAVMX010000004.1, from coordinate 7,759,813 downwards.
TAATGCCTCCCTTTACCCTAATACTACTACTACCCTTAATACCGTTAAGGAGTTTAATTCGTTTATAAATATAACTTATAAATATAATTCCGATTGCCTTAACCTCTACGCTTTCGACGACTTTAAGCCGATCGATGACTTTATCGACCGGGCTTATTCCTCCTCCCCGCTTATCTCTACTATTCGCGTAGCTCTTTAGTCCCTTTAGTCCCGCTAGCCTTACCCCCTTTAAGCCCCCCTCCGCTTAATCCCTAAGACCGCTCTCTCTAAGGTCTAAGGCCGGTTCTATTTCTAAGGCCGGCTCTTCGTTCCCTTTAACGACGCTTTAATTCTTTAGATCCTCGTCCGCGCTTATACCTCCCCCTTTGCCGGCTACCTTAAACGTACGAAGACTACTAGCCTCTACCGCCGGTCCTATATCTAGCCTAGTATATATAAGTCTATTTCTAACTTTATATAGAATTATAATATATGCCTATATGCTAAATGCCTTCGTTCCTCCCCTTAAGGCCTACTTTAGCCTTTAAGTATTCCTTTCGCCCTATAGACCGATATATATATCGACTTTATTACCGACCTCCTTATCTACCGCTATAACGGCGTTAAGTTTTCTAATATCCTCGTTATCGTCGACCGCCTTACGAAGATACGCTACTATATCCTAATACCCTTAATAACCGTTAAAGACGTTATTAATGCGTTTATTTCCTATATTTAGTCCTTCTATAGTACCCCGGCCTTTATTATTAGCGACTATAGCACTTAGTTTATCTCGGCCTCTTAATAGTAGCTTAATCGTCGCCTTAGTTACCGCTTTTACCTTAGCTCTACCTACTACCCTTAGACCGATAGTTAGACTAAGATCGCGAACGCTTAGATAGAGGTTTACCTTCGTTATTATACTACCTACCTTTAGGACGATTAGGTCGACCTCCTTCCCTTCGCTAAGTTTATTACTAATAATTAAGTCTTTAAATCTACCGGCCTTTCCCTTTCTTCGCTAACTATAGCTTCTACTTAAAGCTTAGCACTAAGCCTTTTAATCCCCCCCCGCCCGGTATAACCCTTTAGTAGCGGAAGGAATACCTTTACGGTAAAGCGCTCGCTTCCCGCCTTTAGCGTATCTCTAACTTTCTCTACGATATAATTAAAGATACTTAAGCCACTTAGGCTCGCTTTATAGACGCCCGGCGGACTCCCGCCTTAGCGTATTCGCCCGGCGATATAGTATTCCTTAGCACTCGCTAGAGCTAGACCCTCCGCCTTATAAAAAAGCTCGACTATAAACGGGAGGGCTTATATAAGGTCTTTAAGGTATATAAGACGGCGTATCTTCTTTGCCTCCCTAAGGGCAGCCGCCTTTACCTTATTTTCTATTACTCCCTCCTTACTAAGACCTAAGAGCCTCTTTTGCCCGGCTAGTCGGAGCTTAACGTCCGGCCTACCGATAACGGCGTTCTCCTTTCCCCTAGCGACGACGATAGCGATAACGTATACCTTAAGTAGGAGTTTTCTTCTATCCTCGCGTACCGCTAGTACGCCTCCGGGAAGATTAAGTATCGCGTTTAGTAGCGTTATAGCCCCCTTATATAGGAGGACTCCTCCTGCTTTAACGGCTAATACGACGACCTTAAGGCCTTTTACGCCTTAAACCCGACTAAACCTAAGCCGGCCTTTTATACGGCCTTCCTTACGTCTTTACCTTCGCTTAAGTAATAATAAATATATTTTATTAATATAACTTACGTTACGACGGCACGCGTTAGTTTCTTAGCCTTACCCTTTATTTCTCTTTATTCCTCTCTCGTTTTATATTAGGCCCGCTTTTAGGACTAATTAATATAGATTTCCTTCGTTTCTATTAGCCTATTGCCCTTTTTAAGCGTTTAAGTCGAACGCCGATTTAAGGGGGATATACTATTATAGTATTAGGTTATATTATATATTATCCTACGTAATCTTTACATCGTATATATAGATATTTAGACCTAATCTATAGCTATATCCCTTTATGGATTAATAATAATTATATATTCCCTTAAAGCTTGTTTCCTTATAATTATATACGATACTATTAATAGCTAACGTCGATTATAAGCGATAAAGGTTTAAACTAAATAAGCCGCTTTTAATAGCACTTATATCGGCTATAATAAGAGCCCAAAGGGAAGCTTAGAGGCAGAGGATTACGGCAGTGCAAAGAGTGTTGAGATTAATGCAGAAATAAGAGAGAAAGGTGTTGTTGAATTGCTTAGTGAAGGTCTGTCTAAGGGCGGACTAAGGTCCCTTTATATAGCCAATTCCTCACGAACAAAGGTACATATAACTTAACTAATTATAGTCATAGAAAGCGCTATTATTTATCTGCATAATGCGAGTGGTCTAATCCCATATGGTGGCTTAGTTGTTGCATAAATAAATGCGCGAGTAATACGAGGTGATGTGGATGACGCCGGTTGACCGAGTCATAAGTCATGACTTACATACCTCTGTCTCCACTCACACCATATACTTCGGGCTTCGGTATCTCAGCCATCCCGGGAGCTAATGCAACCGGGTGACTTATGTTATATGCAACAATGCAAGGCGGTTTTAATGCATATCTTTATGCATTGGTTAGATCAACCAATTAGGAGATATCTGCTCCCTTATAGCTATTATAGATTATATAGCTGCTAAGCATAGCATATTATCCGTAAACTAATAAAGAGCTAGAACGGCTTAATTAGGAAGTTTAAGCTTACCTTTAGAGCGTAATAGACCGTAACTAAAAGGACTAAGATAAGTGGCTTCCTATAGCGTAAATAGCGCTTAACCGGAGAAATTACTCTTTAATTAGTATATTCCCTTTCTTCGCATTATATAGGTATAAACCGGTATCCTTATTTCCTATTGCCGTAGATATAGTAGCGGAGAAGCCGTCTAGCAATAGCCCGAAGGGGCGCGTAGCCTCTTCTTTACAACGGCTTAAATCGGTCTTAGACTTCTATTAGTCGTTAATAGCTTAAATAGCGTTAGACTAAAAGCGGTATACTAATAAGCGACGGAAACCCGTCGAACGATTTACGGTAGGTAATAAAGTTTAGGTAGACTTATAGAACTACGTATCCTTAAGGCTAAAGAAGAAGCTCGATTAGTTATACGTAGAATTTACGGTTAAGAGAGTGCTAAGCCTATAAGCCGTCGAGCTAAAGAGACTGCCTAACGGAGTTTACCTTAATTTTAACGTAGACCTTCTTTAACGCGCTATAATAGACCTAATGCCTAGCTAAATAATAGTAGACCTATAGCCTCCCGTAATTCTAATAGAGGGAGAGGAAGAGTTCTTAATAGAGGAAATTCTTACGGCACGATAGAAGAAGGTTAGCTATAGTAGTAGACGCAAGGTCTTCGTAAGGTAGTAAGGGTATTAAGACCCGACGTAGCACCTAGCAGCTATTAGATCTTCGATCTACGGCCTACTAAATAAGGATCCGAGAGATATATATTATAGCGGCCGTAAGGGCGCTATAGCGGCTGTAAGGCCGCTAAAAGCAGTATATTTATGTCTATAATAATAATGCTTATCGTGCCCAAAAAGGGGCTGCCTTAAGACCTTTAAGGGATCTTTTGGCCTAATTTCCCGTTCGTGATCCCGCACGTGATCCTGTATGTAATCCTACATATAATCCCTTTACCTGCGGATCTAACACACCCCTTTAGCTTCGATCACAATGCGAGGGAAGCTAGACTAAAGAGCTTAAATAGCTTAAATCCGGGGTCTTTGCTAATAAATCTATTAATTAGGGCGGATTATCGTATTCTTCCAGGTCCTCCTTACGACCGTAGTAGTAATTACAACTCGGCATTTTATGCCTTTACGCTGCCGTATGCGCCTTTAGCGGCAATAACACGCCTTATTCCTCCTCTTAAATATAGGAAATCAGCTGCATAAATATTATAGTAGAAGAGTAAAGAAAGGGGTAGACTTATAAACATAAGGAGGCATATAGCTACCTAACTATAGGACTAACGGAGGTATATATAGGTACCCGAGCCTCTTATATAGGGCCACTAGCCTATACTAACTATAGTGATAATACCTCGGAATACCCTCCTACCGTCCTTAGCTTAGGGGGTTATATAACAGGCTCGTTAGAGACGTAATAGCCTATTGTATGCCTATAGTCCGGGCCCGGGTTAGTGCCCCGTATAGCCCCTAACGTCGTATAGCGTTAATATACCCCTTTTCTATAGTTCTTACCTAGACTATAGCAATATAAAGAAAACACAATGATTAAATAAAATAGCACGTTTAAATTAGTTAGAACGGCCTATATCCGTTATACTACCCCTAATGTTAGATAAGGGGCTAATATCGCACAAACTATAAACAGATACTTTAGAGGTCCTTATTCGCTCTATCTCGGTCTTCCTTATCCGGGTCCTTAGGGCGGTCCCTTATTCCGAGCTATCTTACGAAGTCTTTGTGCTTTTATAAAGGGAGGGCTTTAGTTATACCGTCTGCCGGGTTCTCGGTGGATTTAATCTACTTAACCTAAAGCCGGTCTTCCTATACCTCCTAACGAAGCTAATATCAATAGATATTAATATACTTTAAATTCGTTTTAAGCCGAGCACTTAGCTTAGTTAATAGCTTAATCGTCTAAAGGTTATTATACTATAGCTCCGCGGTGCCTTTAACCTAGATCCTAAGCTCCTAAATAAGTCGAGCAAATTGCATCTGCTCTTTCGTGGTTTTTAATAAAGGTAGGAGCTCCGCTTCGGTAGACGAGGTCGTAATAGAAGCCTATTTAGTAGCTTTTTAGTCTACGGGCCCGCCGAGAAATAAGAATATATACCCCTATAATAACTTCCTCGACGTAGGGTCGTCCGCGAACGAGGAGTCTAACGCATAGAGAAACATCCTTATCTCGTTAGTTGCTTTAAAATAGATATAACGGTCCCGCGTAGTATATAAGTACGCTAAGCACCTCTTTGCCTCTCGAAGGTATCGTAGACCTAGGTTATAGCTAAACTAGGCTAGCCTCGCCGCCGGGAACGCCGCGTCCGCCTTAGTATAGATTGCCGGATAAAGGATTGTGCTTACTAAAGACAGAAAGTAATAGACCTCCTCGTTGCTCGCCGTCCCCTCGTAGGGAATTAGCTTATCCGTTGTTAAGGGGATCTTAAGCGCTCTTAAGCCCGAATCTTCGTCTATATGAAATTTCTTTGCTATCTTAGAGATATACGATGCCTAAGACAACTATAGCTTCCTATTAGGCCTATCCCGGATTATCTTAATCCCTAAGAACTAACGTAGTTCCCTTATAAAGTTAATAGTATATTTCGCTATTAGAGCCTTATAGAGTTCTAGCTAATTAGCTTTCCGCTCCTTCGGATATATTATCGCGATGTCGTCTACGAAGAAGAAGATAATAACTCCCTTATACACTATTATATAAGCGTCCTTAATTAGGGTTTCTATACCTAAGGACTTAAAGAAGCCGGTGAGGTCCTTATACTAGAGTTTCGGGGCGATCCTTAGGCCGTATAGCCCTCGTAGAAGCCGTATGTATAGGCCTAGTTCCGCATAACCGGGTGGAAGCTAATAATAGAATATAAATCGCAGTATTGTGTTTAGAAAAGCCGTCTTAACGTTATACTACGCGGACTCTATATCCTCGAGATATAGTAGGGCTATTAGCAGCCTAAAGGTCCTCGCTCGAAGGGTCGCGGCATACGTATCCTCGTTATCTTCCGGTTAGCGATCTCCTCGAATAACTAAGCGGGCTTTAAACCGAACTATATATCCCTATAGATCGCACTTATAGGCGTAGACCTATCTTATTAGAATTAAAGGTTCTCCCTTCTTCTTAGCCTTAGATTTTAAGGTCTTAACCTAGGTTAAAAGTTTCTCCTAGTCCTTAATCTCGCAGGCTATTCCTTTAAGCTATTAGGTCTTATAGGCCGAGGCTATCGCTATCTTATAGGAGGTAGGCATAGGACGCATATTCTCGATATATAGTCTATAGGTTAAAGCCCTCGCAATAACATTATTAATAAATAAGGTCCTTTAAGTCCTCTTTCTCTTCCCTTTAATGATATTGCTAGGGTTTATACCCTAAGACGTATCCCGCTCCTTACGTAACGGCTTTATCGAAGCCGGCACGTCTTCTTCGGTGTCTAAAAGCTCCTTTATCCGAGGTCGGCCTTTAAGGTCGGGTCTAGCCGTCGTCTCGGCTATCGATTCCGATGTTTTACCCCCTAGAGGAGGAGGCACCCCTAAGACCTTTAAGAGAGGCGTCCTAAGGCTAATTAGTCCCCCTATAGGTTCTAGCGTTATATTTTCCGGTGTTGCTAGATCCTTACCCCTAAGATTAAGTAGTATCGCGGCATCGAAGGAGACTACCTTACCGGTCTAAGGAGGCGAGACGTATAGACCCTCTATCGTCGGGAGTATTACCCCTTTGTTCTGCCTCCTATAATTAAATACTAGCATAAATTCAGCCGCCGTATATCGTAGCCTAATACCCTTATCGGTTTAAGGGTACTCGTAGGCCCCCTCTTTCTCGCCCTTATTATCTTCTAGCACGTTAATTGCGTTTATCTATCGGAGGATATTATAAGTGTAGGTCGTACCCTCTTCCCTCCTTAGATTATATATAACGTCCTCGTCGAATTAAATATTCGTAGAGGTTAAAAGCTTCGTCTATCCTAAGGAAGGGACCTAAATAACGAACTAGTTAGTAGACTTATATCTAACTAGGTATCTAATATATGCCCTTTACGTAGTCTACGAGAGGCACCTATGTGATTTAATGTGTTTTAGGGCATCCGTTGTTATTAGATATACTATACATCTATATATACGTAAATGCGTAATCGTAGGTCGAATCTCTCTAATATAGCTATATAAGGGGTTATATTCCTTTATATACTGCTACTATCTCTTATAGGGACTCCCCCCGGTCTTATCGACCCCTTTAAAGGGTATTAGATTTAGTAAGTAGACAGCCGTTCGATAGGTCTCGGTCTAAAGCGTATTAGGGATCTACGAGTCGAGACTTATTAGTCTCGCTCTTTTCTTAACAATAGCCCTTAATCGCTCTGTATGACTATTTTAAGTCGGGGTTAAAAGGGCTAACACAAAGAGCTATAGGCTAAATCTATCCGTATACTTCTTAATCTCCTTAGTGATTAAGGCCTTCTCTCCGTTAGTAACTAGGATAATTATTTAAATCTTATAGCGCGTAGCGAGCTTTGCAATTAGCTTCTTAAAGACGTTCCGGACCTCGGTCTTCTGCTTAATAGCCTAGAAGAACCTTATATTAGTCGTTATATAGGTAAATAAGCCGTAGTATTTAAATCCCGTGGCACTTACTTCGGGGCTAGCATAGAGGTTAAAGCTAAATTAAACCCCGGCTCCTTACGGCCTTAACGTTAGTAGGTCCTAGGAGACTTACCGTTTCGCCTTTCCTATTGCGTATACCTCGCATTTATAGGTTGCCGGTCCGTAAAGCTTCGTGCCTATAGATTTATCTACTAGTAGCCCTATCGCACCCGGCCTTAGGTGCCTTAAGCGCCTATGCTATAGGTTTATAAGGTCCTTATTCGAAGGCGGCTTAGGCCGTCGACGTATCGCAAAAACAGTCCTTAGAGTATCCGGCAGGCTTGCAATAATATATTAGTCCTCGAATCTATTAAGCTAAGTAAGCTGCTCGCCTATCGGTCTATAGAATAGCGTATTATCCTGCTAGTTTTAATAAACTTAAGCCTTAATCCTTTATCGAACGGAAAAAACACTTATCGGCATCTTAGGGATATAGTAGCTATTTTCGAGCAGGAGCCTTTTGCCCCCTAAGAGTAGGATAACTGCGGATCCTACCCCTTAGATTATAAGCGCGGTTTTACCTACGCGGACCTCCTCTTACTATCTCTAGGTAAACGTCTTCTCTTTAAACTACCTAATGTTATTAAATATATATACACTCGCCTACGAATTATAGATAACCTTATCTTTAAGAGGTTTCTCTTTAATATAGGTTAAGTTAACTTATAATATTGTGTTAATATAAGAAACTATATTCGCCTGCTTATTTCTATTACCGCTATTTAAAACCGTAATTATTTCGTCTAACTTACTCGACCCGGCTAGCTTTTAAGCTATAGCCTTCTTCTTACCTTCCGGGTGCTCGTAAAGCTACTTATTAATCCTAGTCCTTACTATATACTTTACGTCCTATCCCTTAGGGGCGTCCATTTTAAATATTGCACGGAATAAGAAGCAGCTTTCCTACTAACTCTCCTTATTAGTCCGGTGAGTATTATATAGGCATTGCGATTACCCTAACTCCTTCCTTAATGCCGGAGCGGTCTAGTTAACCTAAGGTTTAGATTTCTTCTAAAGGGTTACCTTACGTTTAAATTCCGCAATAAGGTTCCTTAAGGGGTTTTAAGTTATTCTAATAATGCCCTTAAGTCATTTATAAAAGGCATTATTTAATCTCTCGTTTAGGGCCTAACTAAGGTCGAATTCCTCCGCGGCACGAAGAAAATTCTGCCGGATCTCAATGTCGTTTAAAGTCGTGACTTTTAGGTCCTTAGAATTAATAATTACTTAATTAAGCTAATCTGCCCACGCCTTTAAGTCCCGATTCCCTCTTTTGCCGATAATTTAATAATACCGGTTATGTACGAGGGTCTTTTCCCCCTCCTCTAAGGGTAGGACCTTCTGTTTAAGTTCTTAGATCCTGCTTTAAGGCGAAGTTTATGCGAGGGTCTCTCCTTTAAGAGCCTTACTAATTAACTTACTAATTAGCTCCTCAATGCGAATTATAGCCTTTTACTAGGTCTTAAATAGGCCAACGGCTATATTATAGCCATCCTGCTTAAAGCGGAACCCTATAATCGCATTATTAAGCCGATTATTATAGTAAATAGTCTTATTATTAAAGTTAACGTCCGTAAGGTCCCCTCTCTAAGGTCGTTCCTTAACGTTGCTTTTAAATTCTTCCTAGCTAATCTTAGTAGGCTCTCCGAGCTCTTTAGATCCTACTAGGTCGATATATTCTTAGATATAGTAGATCTTCGCCTAGCCATTAATAGCCCGAATCTAGGGGGTCTAATTAAGGCTTTCCTTAAGCGTTACGATACTTACCTCTCTAGATATAGATATCGCTATAGTCGTTATTTTACCTCGCCGGTTTATAAGGGATAAATATATATCGTTTTTTCGACTTAATCCCTTTTTAAAGCTAGCTCTCTGTGATAACACTAAGGTTAGGGCCTAATGCCGTTAAAGAGTGCGATATTAATACCTTTAAATTAGCGTTGTTTAAGCGAAAAAGACTTAGCTTATACGGCCGGGCTTATAATTCTTAAATATAGGAAATCAGCTATATAAATTACAGCAGAAGAGTAAGAAAAGGGGTGATTAGACTATCGAATATAAAAATGCATATAGCTACCTAACTATAGGACTAACGGAGGTATATATAGGTACCGGAGCCTCGTAAATAGGGCACCTAGCCCGTACTAACCGCAGTTATAATACAACGGAATACCTACCTGCCGTCCTTAGCTAAGGGGGTTATATAATAGGCTCGTTAGGGACGTAATAGCCTGTTGTATACCTATAGTCCGGGCTCGGGTTAGTGCCCCGTGTAGCCCCTAACGTCGTATGATATTAATAAAGTCTTATTCTCTTCCGCCGCCGCGAGCTATTAGCTCGTCGAGAGCTATTAGCTTATATATTAGATAAGTACGCGGACGAGGGGGTCTTCCTCCCTCGCGAATATGTTATTGCTACGACGACGAAAAAGTCTTCTTTTCTTCCCGCCGCCGTAAGTGTTTATGCTGCGACGAGAGAGTCTTCCTCCCGCCGCCGCGAGTTATTAGCTTATAACTTAGAAGAACGCGCGGACGAGGGAGTCTTTATCCCGCCGCCGCGATGTGTGTGCTGCGACGAGAGTCTTCCTCCCGCCGCCGCGAATATATATACTGCGAATATATGTACTGCGACGAGAGTCTTCCTCCCGCCGCCGCGAATATATTTGCCGTAACGTATGTTTATTGCGACGATAAAAGAGTCTTCTTCTTTTCTTCCCGCCGCCGCGAGCTATTAGCTTATAAGCTAATAGGTTGTGTCTTATTTAAGTGTACGGACGAGGGGTCTCCCGCTCGCCGTATATAGCTTATATAATCTTATTTAATGCTACGGAGGGGTTAAGTCCTTAATATAGACTGATTGTTTAACTACTACGGAGGGGTTAACTCCTTAATATAGGCTTATTTAATGCCACGGAGGGGTTAGCTCCTTAACATAGACTTATTAATGCTATAGAGGGGTTTACTCCTTAATATAGACTTATTTAGCTTAGCTAGCTAAAGTAGGAGTTATCCTCTCGCCTCTACTAGTAGTAGGATATATATTTAGCTAGCTAACGAGGGAATTACCCTCTCGCCTTTACTAGTAGTAGTAGGATATGTCTTTAGCTAGCTAACGAGGGAATTACCCTCTCGCCTCTACTAGTAGCAGGATATATGTTTAGCTAGCTAACGAGGGAATTACCCTCTCGCCTCTACTAGTAGCAGGATATTATTCTTACTAGTGCCGCGAATCTTACGGGCTTTTATTGAATGTATTAGTGCCGCGTGTTACGGGGTTAATTCGATGTATTCGTGCCGTAAGTCTTACGCCCTTTTTCGATATATTAGTGCCGTGTGTCCCGGGCTTAATTCGATATCGTGCCGCGAGTGTAGTTCTCGCGGGCTTTATTTAATATATTAGTGCCGCGTAGTTACGGGCTTTATTCGATATATTACTGCGAGGATAGTTCTTGCAGGCTTAGTTCGATATAATACCGCGTGTTACGGGCTTTCTTTCGATATATTAGTGCCGCGTAGTTACGGGCTTTATTTAATATAGTAGTGCCGCGAGGATAGTTCTCGCGGGCTTTATTCGATATATTAGTGCCGCGAGGATAGCTCTCGCGGGCTTGATTTAATACGAGAGGAACCTCGTCCTCTTGCCGAGTATAATTCGCTATTAGATCGTAGATCTACGGCTCGGACTAAATAGGCGTTATAATAGGTCTAGATAGGTTGTATAGCAAAGACGTTATATTAATATAATATATAATAATGCGTATTGTGCGTGCTTCCCCTCTTTTTATAAGGGGGCCGCTCTTAAGGGATATTTCCCTTACGTTACGTAGTGGTTATGCTAACCTAATCTTTGTGACCTCTATTATATAATCTAACACACCCCTCTAGCTTTAAACCCGTATTTAAGAGAGGGAAGCTAGCGTAAAGAGGTCGCTAAATAGCTTAAATCCGATTAGTTTTTAATCCTCGTTCTATCGTTAAGCTATAGGGGCGGGATATCTTTAATCCCTGCCCGTTTAAGCTTTAATAAGTGCGGCTTTATAAGCTCTTATACTTCCTCTATTCCTTCCGGTACTATATATAGTAGATGCCCTTACTACGTAAAAGCATCGCTCTTCTAATCTTCCCTCTTAGCTCTACCGCCTTTAAGGGTATTCGTAGTCATTTGTAAGTCGTTTAGCAGCTAATGCTCGTAGCCATTTAATAAGGCTATAGTAATACGCAAGAGGAACGAGGTTCGCTAGTGTATCGTGCCGAAATCGCTATTAGTATAGTCGCTATTGCGAGACACGCTATATATGCCCTCGCTGCGTAAGAGCTTTCTTCTTTATTTAACGCTTAATCGAGTATTTAAACGCATTTAGCCTAGTTAATGCTCGTAGATATTTAATAAGGCCCTTTATCCGTTGTCTCCCTAACGTTTTTACGCAGGGCCCCTTAATACGCATTAGGAATTAGGTTCCCTACGGTTATTTCTTCTTACTAGTGCCTATGCGTAGTATTTCCTCTATTATATATATATATCGTGCCTCTATACGTATATAGTGCCGACATCGAGACTATTACCCTTAAGGATACGGCTTTATCGGCCTATGTTTATCTCCTAACCTTCCTATACTATATATATATCGGTCTATATTATTTCGTCGGTCGTTTTAAGGAGTTTTCGATCGGCCAGGCGTTAGGTAACATCGTAAAGGCTAATTTATTCGATAAAGGTCCTAAAGGAGGGCCCTTAAAGTGCTTTAGTAAGGCCGTCGGCTATTATCTTTACGGTAGGTATATATTTAACGTCGAGGGTCTTATTAAGGACTTCTTAACGAAGCTAGTGGTTGTTAATATCTATATAGCGAAGCTTCGTCTATAGAGTAGCGACTTTGGCAGTGACTAGTCGGATAGTCTATGTGTTATTATATTAAATATAAATACGGGAGTTATCGAAGGAGACGTCGAGCTTTTTAATAAGCCTGCTTACGTAGATTAACTCCGTTACTGCCTATAATAACGCTAGGAGCTTAGCCTCGGTTATTTAGGTTATAACTATATCTTATTTATTAGCTCTTTAGCCGATAACGCCTCCGAATAGCTTTATAGAAAATGTTTAAGAGCTTTTCCGGTCGGTGTTATCGGTAAAAGAGGCGTTACTTACTACTTTAAAGTCATCCCTACCCCCTAGACGAAGCGCAAGTCCCCGTATATAGTGTAGATAGTAGAGGACTCGATCGACCGTATCTTTATGTTTCGGTCTAAGGTTAGTATTAAATTTGCATAGTCTTAACGTAGTAAACGCGATATCGGGGCGGGTAATAACCGCCGCGTATAGTATAGAACCTACGTTTAACTAGTAGGCTTATATCTTATAGTATTTAGCGATCCCTTCGTAAGGAAGAAGCTCGTTTACCCCTATCGGTGTATCGAAAGGGCGGCGGTTCTTTATAAGTCGGTAGATCTTATTAATATATACGGCTTATAATAGCTAAATATACCGTTGATTGCGGTCTTATAGAATCTCGATGCTAAGGAACTATTATAGGTTATCGCCGCCTATAAGCTTATATTTTTCCTAAAGTTGTTTCTAAAGGGGTTTAGCCCTATCTTAATCCTTCTTATAATATATAAAGACAATATTATCTATATAGAAGAAGACGATAATGCCGTTAAGCGTTAGGTAGTATAGTTCCTACGGCACCGTCTTAAACCCTATCTCCCGAAGCGTTAACGTAAGTTCGCGATGCTATAGAAGAAGGGATTTTCGCAGTCTGTAGAGGGCTTTATTAAGTCGGAGGATAATAGAGTGTTTTCTATACCTTAGCGGCATCTTTATATATAAAATCTCGTTAAGCCTCGCGTTAACGAACGCGTTAACCGCATCGTACTACATTAGTTTAAGGTCGAACCTTATAGCTATCGTTATAAGTTTTCGAAAGCTTCGTCCTGTGAGAGTTACCGCGTAGGTCTCCTATCCGTTTCGAAGCTATTAATCCCTTTAGACTACTAGTCTTGCCTTATACTTCGAGAGCCTCCTGTGCTTATCGGTTTTATATACGTATACCTATATATAGTCGAGGACTTAGCCTTTCTTCGTTAGTGTTTTAGAGTAAACCTCGGTTTAGGACTTTATTTCCTTATAACTCTTAAGATACGATCGCTCCGCCTCCTTAAATTAAAGGCCGAGTAGGTAATATTTAAGCTATCTATAATATATTAAGACAGCTAGAAGGTCTTATCGATATACGGTCGAGGTAAGCCTTATCTTTAAACCGTAATATTTTAGTATCTTTCGAGATTAGTGCGGCTTAAGTGCCTACTATAAATGCAGAGTGCTAATAGGCGAGTTTTTCTTTCTACGGAAGGGTTAACTCTTTATTTATAGGCCACGGAGGGGTTAACTCCTAATTATATAGACTTTTTGCTATAGAGGGGTTTGCTCTTTATTTAAGTAGACTTATGTTTGCCTATAGAGGGGTTAACTCCTAATTATATAGACTTACCGCGGAAGGGTTTACTCCTTATTTATACGGACTTAATGCTACGGAGGGGTTTACTCTTTATTTATATAGACTTAATGCCGCGGAGGGGTTTACTCCTTATTTATGCGGACTTAATGCCGCGGAGGGGTTTACTCCTTATTTATGCGGACTGAGTGCTATAGAGGGGTTTACTCCTTATTTATATAGACTTAATGCTACGGAGGGGTTTACTCCTTATTTATACGGACTTATGTTTGCCTAAAAGGCCGCTTAAGAGGAATCGAGATACTCGCTCTATAGCTTAATAGTCTAATCAGCGAGATATAATTAGATTACAGCTATAAATAGGGCCGCCGGGGGAGTGCTTAAAGGAGTAAGGAGAGGCTTAAATCGAGCTTTAGTATATTGCTTTATATTTTTCCGGTCGTTTTTCAGCGCTATTACGTAGTCTATATCGTAGTTTACCTTACGTTTAGGGTTTATATCTTAGTAAACGAGGATATTATTAAATACTTAATTATTAAGCACTTATAGTATATTGATTTTATTATTATCGTGGAGAGTAATATTCCTTAGGGCTAGGGCTAGCTCCTTAAGGTCGCACTCCTTAACGCTTTCGGTAAGGTTCTTAAATATTCTATCGAAAATCTCTTACTTATCGAAAACAATATCTCGAGTAGTAATAACCTTCCCTTCTATAGGAACCTAGACTTAGTAGATATTAGAAGATATATATCCTATTAGGAAGCCTTTCTAGGCTTATAGGTCGAGCTTCCTAAGGCGTTATTTTTTCTTTTAAGCCGTAGTTATTATTGCAAAAGCTTTACACCTATAGGCATATAGATGCTATTACGCTAGCTTTCTCTTAGAAAGCTTATCGTAAGGGGATTCCTACTTATAGCTATATTTCAGCGTACGATTATAGAGATATATAGCGGACTTATAAATCTCTTGCTAAAGCTAGGTTAAGAGCTTTCCTCCTATCGCTTTAGACTTATCCTTAATTATACCCCTAAAGCGCTCGGCGCCGCTATTTTAATCCTATATATAAAAGGCCGAAGGCTCGATTTTAAGGAGCCTTGCCTTAAGGAATGCTTCTACTGCTAGCTTTTGAGTAGTAATCTCGTTATTGTATTTCACGATCTTAGTGTAAAACTAGTATTAGTGCTTTAAGTAGTTAAGGCCGGACTTAAGGGCCGTAATAATAGTTTCTGCGAGACGGTCTTAGAGGTAGCAATCCTATATAAAGCCGCTCGCTCTATCGGTTAAAAGCATTAGCGAGTTATAGCCCTTATTATCTAACATAAAGTTATAGAAGTCTATCGTAATTCTCTCGCCTATAATACCGTTGTCTTAAAGGGCTCGTCGTATTTCCCGTTTTACTTTCGTAGTGCTATAGTTATCGCACTATACTATTAAGATGCCTTTAATCTTAATACCTTTAGAGTAATTAATAAGGTATTCTAAGGCTCGTAGTCCTAGATGCCTTATTTAGAGATGCTAAAGTTTAGCAATAGCCTTTTGCGGCGTCTGTTTAGTATAGCTATTAAACTTATTTCGGCGGGTGTCTAATGCCCGCCTCATTGTATAGTAGGGGATATACCTAAGAACGAACTAGCTATAGTGCTATTTAATAAGACCGACGATAGCATCGTCGGCTAAATAAAGCGCTAATAGCCTATAAGGTCGTTCGTCCTACTAAAGTCCTTACTGCTTTAATAGCCTATAAGAGATTAAATTATATATAAAGTTCTTTTAGAAAGCAACGTTAAGTAAGCGTAATACTTACGGTTTAAACAATAGGGTCTATAAGCGGATGTTGACTTTACCGTAGCCGAGGATAGGCACTTTTTTAGCGCCTGCCTAAAGAAAATCTCCCTTATTTACTATTCTAAAGTTCTTAAACTAGGAAATCTCGTTAAAGATATAGAGAGTTATACTATAATCTAAGATTAAAGAGTAATAAAGAAAGTAAACGTCGACGTTAAGAGACGCATCGACTAAAAGGGCGAGGAATAAAGCCGAAGGGCATCTTCCTTTCTCCTGTATAAGTTAATCCGTATTATTATTATTCTAAATTCCACTCTTGCCTCTATATCTCTAGGCTTCTTTCTCGCCCTTAAGATTCTTTATATTCTTAGAGATAATATCCTTTTTGCTTTTAGGCTATTAGTTAGGCGCTTTATTAAGGTTAACCTCCTAGCAATTCTCTATTGCGTGGCCTTTTATAAAATAGAGCTTATAGTAAGGGATACCTCTCTTATCTATATTAGTAGGTCGCAACCTCTTTTTATTGTTTTTACCTTTCTAGTTGTTTTATTCGCTGCTTTACTCTTTGTCTTATCCTATATAGGAAGGGCCGAAGGAGCCTTTCTTAGTATAAGATAGTTAACTAGGCAGTTTATCTATAAATATAGTGAATTTATTAGTTATAGAATAGATATCGAAATCCTTCTCTTTCTCTACGTAAGAGAGGTAGAAGGAATCGACCTAGTTAGGATAATATAGATAGATAAAAGCCAGAAAGTCAGCAACTTAAATACTCTTATAGGTGGCTTCGGGAAGTTATTCTTAAATCCCTTTATATATAAGCTTCTTCTAGCTCTTAAGCCAAAGGTGCTAATTCTTTAGCTAACTTAGAGAAGGCTTAACTACCGTTTTATAGCGAACCTAAAGGGCCTATTAGATATCTTCCGGTTTGCCCTTTGCCTGCTTTTTAAGCGTAGCGTATTAGTCCTTAAGGTCTTTATCGGGCTTATAATAGGTCTAAAAAAGGTAGTCGGAGATTATCGAAGCGATCTAAGTAAAGAGCTCTTTAATATCATTCTTCTAACTCTCTTATTTCTTCTCCTTATATAGAAATATCTGCTATTATTAAGTGCTTTAAGGAGGTTAGCGTCCCTATTAGACTATTTCTTTGTCTGCTATACAAAAGCGAGATCCCTTCGGAGAGTCGTCTTTAATAGGCATAGCCGGAATAGAGAGGAGCCTTTTAGTGCCGAAGACCTAGTCCTATAGGTTGCTATCGAGGACCTACGCCTTAAACTTATTGTCTTAAATAGATTAATTAGCATTTTCGATAAGGATAACTTCGGTATTCTTCTTAATAGACATAGTGATTGTTTTGCCTAAAGGGAGCTTATTTTTAGTGTTTTATATCGTATTTTTAATAGATTATAGGCTAAGACTCTTAATTATTAGATCGTAGATCTACGGCTCGGACTAAATAAGCGTTATAATAGGTTAAGATAGGTTGTATAGCAAAGAGGTTATATTAATATAATATATAATAATACGTATTATACGTGCTTCCCCTCTTTTTATAAAGGGGCCGCTCTTAAAGGATATTTCCCTTTCGTTACGTAGTAGTTATATTAACCTAATCTTTATAAGTATTACTATTTATACTATAAGGAATCTCTATTTATATTATAAGACCTTATAAGACGCTAAAGTTCCTACTTCTTCTACGCGTACCTCGCGCGCCTATATCCCGCTACTAAAATCTAGTGTAGGTATATAGCAATTAAGAGAGCCGCGTAAATCGTGCGAAGAACGCGAAGAATGCTACCAATACGTAGTAGGGCATATAGCCGAGCACGTAGTAGAGGGCACGTAGTAGAGGGCATATAGTTAAAGGCATATAGCCGGGAGCTAGGCATAAAGCATATATAAAGGAGCCGCGCACGTAGTAGAAGGCATATAGTAAAAGGCACGTAGTAATACACGCAGCCGGGTATAAAGCATATATTAAAGAGCCGTATATATAGCAAAAGGCATATAGTAGAGGGCATATAGTAGAAGGCATATAGTAAAAGGCATATAGTAGAGGGCATATAGTAGGGCTCTTTACGCGTATGCTATTATAGCTATTAAATTGCTATTATTAAATTGACTATTTGTTTAATTAAGGGTAGGCACGATTTCCGCCGCCTTTTTAATTACTATATACCTATACCCGATTTAGGTAGCGGGATATAAGCGTATAGGGTATACGTAGAAAGAGCGGGGACAGTAGGGTTTTATAGTATAAATAGCAACCGCTAATAGTCGAGGAAATGCTTCGTTTATTAGAAGGAAGGCTGCTAGTCGATAAAGCATACCCTAGAGGAACGAGCTAGGTCTAAGGCTTAGTACTACGCGTAATGCCTTTTAACCGGCAACCCTAGCATAGGTTTCGAGGCCTATCTTACCGAATATAAAGGTAACGAGACTTCCTAAGCTACTATCGAATAGCGTAACGATAAGGCTAGTAACGATAAAGAACTAACTAAGTAGCAAGCCTTATAAATCCTATATTAGTAGTCCTTTAACTATTTAATTACGGGCGAAGACGCTTAAGGGATAGACTAGTTAAGGGTTCCGGCTACTTAATTCGTCTTTAACCGTTACTTAAAAGACCGTTTCTACGGCATCCTCGTAGATACCGGAGCAGCTATAGTCTCTACGGTAGGCTAAGACTAGTATCTCGCCCTTTATCGAGAAGACCCTTCTATCGTGCTCGATAAGTCTACCGCCGGCTAGGCCTTTATTAAATTCGGCAGCGGCGAGGACGTGCGTTCCCTCGGCTCTATTGCCCTCGAGACCCCTATTAGCCGTATTACGTTCTACGTGCTAGGAACGATAACTCCCTTCCTCCTTTGCCTAGCTAATATAGATCGCTTAGGCGTATACTTTAATAATACTACCGATACGATTATCGGTCTAAGTGTTAGCGTCTTTATTATTTATAAATAGGGTTATCTATAGTTCTTCTTTAGTAAGGAAAAGAACGTAGTCGCTTTTTTAACTAAAGCCGAGATACAAACGCTCTACCGCCGCTTTAGCCACCCGGCCGTTAATAGGCTTTATTACCTATTAAAATAAGTAGGATATATTACGATATCTTAGTAGAAATACTTAAGGATATCTTAAAATTCTGCTATTACTGCTAGCTCTACGCGCCGGTACCCCGGAGGTTTAGGTTTATATTAAAGGATAACTAAGAATTTAATTTCAAGGTCGTCGTTAATATAATATACCTAGAGGTCGGTAGTAGCACCCGCCCGGTGCTATACGCAGTCGATATAGCGATATATTTCTAAAGGGCGCAATTCCTCCCGTCTATATCGGCTAAAGATATATAGGAGATACTTAGGGCACTATAGATCGATATATACCTTAAGCCCTTTAACTTTATCCGGTATAACGCGGAAACTAACTTCGCCTTAACTAAGTTTCGTAACGAAGCTTATATTATAGGTATTACGTATACCTAAATCCCCGTTAAGGTATATTAGTCTATAGGTAAAGTTAAAAGGTATTACGGCCCGCTCCGTCGTGCGTTTAAAATAATATACGCCGAGATCGGTAAGACAACGGCCCTTAAATCCGTCCTATAAATAGCTATTAAAGCCGTAAAGAATATAGTAGGACTAAACGGCCTTATCCTTACGCTCCTTACCTTTAGAGCGTACCTACGGATACCTTAGGACTCCCCTCCTTCGGCAACTACGGTCTAAAGAGCCGCGACTATCTAAAAGGCTATAAAAGCCTTACGGTAGCTCTCCGCCGCGCGATAAGAGAAGCGAGGATAGTAAGGTCTATATAAGACCGCCTCTATTAACGGCTACGATATTACTATCGAGACCGTTAACGGCCCTACGGTCTTCCGTTCTACCTTTATATAGCCGTACTACTATAGCAATAACGATACCTTAGATCCCTTTGCCCTCGATAATATAGATACCTTCTCTAAGGTCGGTTCGTCTACTTTAGACGAAATTCCCGAGCTAGACCCTTCCCCCTTACCGGTGCGAGCGCTCCCTGCTCCTCTATAGCCCCGTAAGCGCGGACGTCCCCCGGGATTAAGGAATAAGCTAAAGACCGTCACCTTCTATAATTAATTCTTAGTTAAGAAGGAAGAAGATGCTCTACGGCTTTCGCATAAGCTACGCAATAACGGCGTTATTACTATACCTAGCGCCCTTTTTAAAGAATCCGACTAACGAGAGATTAACGATCTCGTAGCCCGCGGAGTCTTTAGCTTTAAATAGTACGATAAATCTATCTATAGGCAATACCGTCTATTTCTGTCCCGAATAGTCCGGGAGGTAAAGGGTCGCGACGTTAAACTATACGAAAAGTCCTATCTAGTAATCTAAGGTTATAGCGATATAGAGAAAAGCTCGCTTCTAACCTATTCCCCTACTATTTAACGTATTAGCTAGCGCTTAATCCTAGCCCTTACCCCCGCCTTACTTCGCCGAGGCATAAGCTTATCTCTACGCGATATTATATAAGCCTATCCTTAAGCTTAAATAGAGCTTAATCGTATAGTATTAGTAGCTCTTCCGATAGAGCTCTAGGGCAAGTACTTAGAGGGCATAATTATAAGAGTTATTAGACCGTTATATATCCTTATAGAAGCCGGTATATATTAGTTAAAACCCTACTATAAGCACTATATTAAGAGCCTTAATATAGCTCCTTCTACCTATAACTTATGCCTTCTAATTATAAAGAGTATTACTATTTATACTATAAGGAATCTCTATTTATACTATAAGACCCTATCGTCCCCGCTTTTTCCACGCGTACCCCGCGCGCCTATATCCCGCTACTAAAATCGGGTATAGGTATATAGCAATAAAGAGGGCGGCGTAAATCGTGCCTAGCCTTACCCGTTAGCTCTCTTTATGCCAACTTAATTAGCTCCGCATTAAGTTAGGCAGAAAACCTTTAGACAGGCAGAAAACGTTTAGACACTGCCCCGCTATCGTGGCCACTATGTTTTTTAGTATAAGCCTAATATTCATGCCGTCTTTCTACGTCGTAAAAACCGTCTTTTACGTCGCAACGCGTTAAAGATTCCTAAATCGCGATTATAAAGGCAGTCGTAAATGCAGTAATAAAGCTAGTTATAAACCCTTGCAAGAGAATTATTCTATCGTTAATGCATCGTTAATGCATCGTTAATTAATCCGTCAAACGGCTCGTCGTAAGCGACCTAGGCGCTATAAGGCGCTGGTCTTATAGCGGTCTCGTAGCGCTAGTCGCCGCTGTATTCGTCGCGGCCGCACACTACGAATTGTGAATTACGCCTTATAAGAAATTATCTATAAATGCTAGGCTGCTTAAGCTACTTAGCAATCTATTTAGCAATCGAATTCGGTTTAAGAAGATATATAAAATAGCTATGTTTCGATCTAGTGAGGATTAGGGCAAGGACATTAAGGATTAGGGCAGGACTATTAAATACTTAGGTACATATATATAATTCAACACATTAGTGTGTAGCTTTAACGCTATGCATATTGTATTACGCACTCTAAATCGCCTTTTTAATAGCTTTAAAAATAAGCGATAAATTAATACCTATTTAGAATGACAAAAAAATCCGATGCGACGTTTGTGGAATGTATTGTCATTTTTTTAGCTAGCCTTGCCACCCAAAAGGCGTCCAAACGTTTACTAGGTGTCTAAGCGTATTCTTCCTAACTTAATGCGGAGCTAATTAAGTTGGCATCTAATAGTCAACGGGTAATTAAACAGTCAATTTAATAACAGCAATTCAACAGCTATAGCAGCCCTACTGCGTGCCCTCTACTGCGTGCCCTCTGCTGCGTGCCCTCTGCTGCGTGCCCTCTACTGCGTGCCCTACTGCGTGCCCTGCTGCGTGCCCTCTGCTGTATGTACGGCTCCTTGATGTATGCTTCGTGCCCGGCTCCCGGCTGCGCGCCCTCTGCTGCGTGCTCTGCTGCTCTGCTGCGTGCCTTGCTGCGTGCCCTGCTGCGTGCCCTGCTGCGTGCCCTCTGCTGCGTGCCCTGCTGCGTGCCCTCTGCTGCGTGCCCTGCTGCGTGCCCTGCTGCGTGCCCTGCTGCGTGCCCTCTGCTGCGTGCCCTTTGCTGTGTGTGTGGCTCCTTGATGTATGCTTCGTGCCCGGCTCCCGGCTGCGTGCCCTACTGCGTGCCCGGCTGCGTGCCCTGCTGCGTGTCGGTGGTATTCTTCGCGTTCTTCGCACGATTTGCGCGGCTCTCTTAATTGCCATATACCTACACTAGATTTTAATGGCGGGACATAGGCGCGCGGGGTAGGCGTAGAAAAAGTAGGGATTTCAGCGTCTTATAAGGTCTTATAGTATAAATAGAGATTCCTTATAGTACAAATAGTAATACTTATTATAAATTAAGAACCCGAATACTTTAGCCTTATCGGAATATAGACCGATAATACCCTAATGCTCGGTTTAAATACCTTTTCGGCTTAAGAAGAAAAAGAGCTTTAGATAGCTTAATTTCGCGTTAAGCCGAAGGCTTAAATTTCCTTAAGGAATGCTATAGACTTTAATAAAGCAAAATTAACGCTTTACGACGATGTTTTACTCTTTTAGCAGAAGAGATAAGCCTTAAGGATCGAGGTTATCGACTTACGGGTTTTTAATAAAGCCTAGTAGTACCTTAAGCAATATACTTATACTACGTACGTCGCTTCTATCTATTAGCTAGAAGCCTTATTCGATATCTCCGTAGTAGCTTAGGTCTAAGCCCTTAAAGAAAAGGACTATAATATCCTTAATAAGCGCCTCTAGTAGTAGATCGACTATTAATAACGTAGACTTACGTATAGACTAATTAATCTTAAGATAGCTAAACTCGTAGTATTTACGGATAGCTCGTTCGTAAATAACCGAGACCTTTCGTCTTAGTTAGGCTTTATTATTACGCTCGTTAATAAGACTAAGCGTACGGATACGCACTTTTAGATTAATAGCAATATTATCTATTAAAGCTCGACGAAATATAAGCGAGTGACCTATAGCGTTCTTACGAGCGAGATCTATAGTATAGTTAATAGTATAGACCTCGGCATCTCTTTTATTACGACCCTCCGTATAGTTATAGAACGTCTTTAGCTCTTACTAATCCCTCTTATTATATATACTAACTTATACTCCCTTTACGAATGCCTTATTAAGCTCGGTACTACGAAGGAGAAACGCCTAATAATCGATATTATAGCATTACGTTAGTCGTATAAACGACGGGAGATTAAGGAGATTAAGTAGATCTATAGGGAAGATAACCCCGCCGACGCTATAGCGAAGGCATCGCTAAATAAGGCCCTTAAACGCCTTATTAATATAAATAGCCTCTCGATTAAGATAGAAGCCTTCGTCCTTTATCTATAGTTACTAACCGTCTCTACTACCGTTCCCTTTATCTTGCCCCCTTTTTTATTTATACTTATTAAATGTATTTATTAGGCTTTCTACCTAATATATCGTTCTTCCTATTTCCTTTTGTTTAATTACGGACTTACTATTTAGCAACTATAAAGAAAAGTTGCTAGTATAGGAATAAAGGATATCCGTTCTTTAAGCACGATTGCAATCTACGTAATTAAATAGATTATATATAGGCAACACTTATATAGATGCGTTATTAACTACACGATACATCGTATGCATTAAGGACCCCGGTAATAGCGTTACTAACTCGGCCGCCCTTGCGATAATTAAGTTATGAACTTAATCGCCCCTATAGGCATAGCCCCGACGTCGCAATAAGGGCTCGCAAAGGGCCGGCTTCGGGCCCTATTAATATACGCGTTTATAGCCTATATAAAGGGGCTATTCGTCGCCCTTTAGTCGATAGAATCATATAGACTAATCCAGCCAGTTTACAACCCCCTTTTATTTGTTTAACTAACTAACAAATACTCTTAATATATATATTGATAATACTTCTTATACCCGAAAAGGGGCTGCCTTAAGACCTTATTTAAGGGGTCTCTTAGCCTAATTTCCCGTCCGTGATCCCGCACGTGATCCCGTATGTGATCCCTTTACCCGTGGATCTAACAAAAGGGTATAACGGCGAGTATCGTTTTAGACCTGCTTTACTATAGCCAGAAGAAACACACGAGACGCACACACAACGACACGTTCTTTTTTTGCTAACCCTTTGTCGGACACTTTCCGTGGCCATCCATTTAGATGCGACCGCGCACGTGAGCCAGTATAAGACGAAGCCTCCTAAACGCCTTTGTCTCACCGCTTTCCGATTTCCCAGGCACAGGCTGTTTGCCCAACCTCTGCCGGTCGACGTCGCGCTTGGCCTCGGCAGCCAACGGACCTAAGTCTCCCCAGACCTCGTCGGTGTACGAGGACAAAACGTCGCTCCACTGCTGGAGCCAGATGCTTCGTGCGACGGTGGGATCCGCAGTGCCCAGTTGGAGCAGCGCATCGGCCGATGATGTCGCGCTCGGGTCGGAGATGAAATCCGGGACCAAGCTGAGCATATCGTCCCAGCAGAGTCTAGGGCTGACTGCGTTGCCGGCGCCGAACAGGGCCTCCCGAAGCCTCGCCGCCTCGTTCGGACTCAGGCCATTGCCGTCTTCTATTCGCAACGCATCCGCCGCATCGTCCGGGAAGGACAATAGCTGTACTACGGCTGCACCGTCGGTTGCCTCTTGCTCCGCGTACGAGGTATGAGGGGCTTCGGCCGGGGAATTCCGCCATGCCTGCTTCGAGGGTGAAAGGGGGTCCTGGCGGGGTTGCTCGTTGATGAAGGACTCAAACGCCTTGGACGAGCCTTGTCCGTGCTGGTTCAGCCTTAGCGGTTCGTCCACCCGAGCTCCATGTTGCGATGCTGACGCCTCGCCATGCATCGTCGGTAGCCGGCTCGGGGGGCTCAGTCCAGCTGTCTCCTTTTGTCCCGGCGTGGCCTCGGGCATGCTGCTAGTTCCGGCCATTGCGCTGAAAGCCATTCTGCCCGAGGCCTTCAGGCGCTCCGCTACCGAAGCCTTGTTGTCCTGTTCTTTTCCGTTGGCCTTTTCCATGCCATGGTCGTTGCTTGGGCCCCCCATTTCAAGTGGGACAGCGAACCTTTGAAGTCGGAGGCTTGTAGGCGCGTGCTGGCTGCATGAATGCTCTGCTCCGAGCGAGACTCTGACCGCCCGTTTCCTTTCGAAGTCAGTCGCCCTGGGCTCCTCTTAAATCTCTGATTACCACAGGCCCGACATAGAGGGGATGTGTGTATTGATTGCGTGTCCTTCGTACTAGGGAGTGACCCCGCTCCGCGGCGTGCACTCTCTAATTAGTAGCCCTACCCGCTCCGCGGGGGTATTAGCTTAGTTAGTAGCCTAAGGTGCGGGTGCACGTGACTATAACTGCGCTAGGCGCTGCCGTGATTAATCCGAAAGTAGAATAGTGCGCTACTATAGCTATAATATTATTGCGAATTAAGTTATAGCTTCCTTTTCTCTTTTCTCTATAATAATACTATTACTACGCGTTTTATAACCACGCGTTTTATAATATAATATTACGATTATAATACTACGTAACGTTTAAATAAGGATTATAGCCTATTAATTAAGTATACCTACTAATATATGTTTTTACTAATAGGACTATACCGCTATCGATCGCTAGTATTAGATCTTCGATCTACGGCCTACTAAATAAGGATGCGAGAGATATATATTATAGCGGCCGTTAGGGCGCTACAGCGGCTATAAGGCCGCTAAAAGCAGTGTATTTAATGTATGTAATAATAATGCTTGTTGTGCTTAAAAAGGGGCTGCCTTAAGACCTTATTTAAGGGGTCTCTTAGCCTAATTTCCCGTCCGTAATCCCGCACGTAATCCTGTATATAATCCCTTTACCTACGGATCTAATACACCCCTTTAGCTTCGATCGCAATGCGAGGGAAGCTGGACTAAAGAGCTTAAATAGCTTAAATCCGGGGTCTTTGCTAATAAATCCATTAATCGGGGCGGATTATCGTGTTCTTCCGGGTCCTCCTTACGACCGACTCTACTTCGTAGTAGTAATTACAACTCGGCATTTTATGCCTTTACGCTGCCGTATGCGCCTTTAGCGGCAATAACACGCCTTGTTCCTCCTGTATTAGTCGATTAGTCGATCGCTTCGGACGGTTCGTATAGTTCGTATGGTTTATTAGAGTGTGCGGGCGGACGAGGGCTTCGTGTGGCCGAGGCTTGTATGTATGGCCGAGGGTTATGTTCCCGAGGGCTTGTGTGTATGGCCGAGGGTCGTGTTCCCGAGGGCTTGTGTGTGTGGCCGAGGGTTGTGTTCCCGAGGGCTCTATATTGCCGAGGCTTGTGTGGCCGAGGCTCGTGGATGAAGTCGAGGGCTTATGTGGCCTGCTTAATGCGGACGAATGCCGTAAGGGGTGCGGACGAGGGAGTCTTCCGTCGCCGCGAGAGCTGCTTGCTTAAGTTATTAATTAAGTGATGCGGACGAAGCCGCGAGAGCGCTCGCTGCGATATGCGTATTGCTCGAATGATTGTTCGTGACGAGGGTAGTCTTTCGTCTTACTGCGACGAGGGACTCTACCGCTCGCCGCGAGAGCGCTCGCCGTAAGAGCTGCTTGCTCGAATAAGTATACGGACGAGGGAGTCTTCCGACGCCGTAAGAGCTGCTTGCTCGAATGAGTGTGCGTAACGAGGAAGTCTTTCGTCGCCGCGAGAGCTGCTTGCTCGAATGAGTGTGCGTAACGAGGAAGTCTTTCGTCGCCGCGAGAGCTAATTGCTCGAATGAGTATGCGTAACGAGGAAGTCTTTCGTCGCCGCGAGAGCTATTTGCTCGAGTGAGTAAGTATGCACGAGGGAGAGGGACTCTACCACTCGCTGCGATGAGGGACTCTGCCGCTCGCCGTGAGAGCTGCTTGCTCGAATGAGTGCTTGCTCGAGAGCTGCTTGCTCGAGAGCTGCTTGCTCGAGAGCTGCTTGCTCGAATAAGTGCGACGAGGGACTCTACCGCTCGCCGTGAGAGCTGTTTTCTTAAATAAGTATAAATAGACGAGGGAAAGGGACTTTTCCTTCTTTCCGCCGCCGCGAGCTATTAGCTCGTCGAGAGCTATTAGCTCGTGCGTTAGATAAATGTGCGGACGAGAGAGTCTTCCTCCCGCCGCCGCGAAATATCGCGTGCTGCGACGAGGGAGTCTTCCCGTCGCCGCGATTGTGTTTTTGCTGCTGCGACGAAAGAGTCTTCTTCTCTTCCCGCCGCCGCGAGCTATTAGCTTATGTGATGCTGCGATGAGAGAGTCTTCCTCCCGCCGCGTTGTGTGTTTGCTAGCGACGACGAAAGAGTCTTCTTCTCTTCCGCCGCTGCGAAATGTGTGTTACGACGAGAGAGTCTTCCTTCCGCCGCGATGTGTATGCTGCGACGAGAGAGTGTTCCTCTCGCCGCCGCGATGTGTTTGCCGTAACGACGAAAGAGTCTTCTTCTTCCGCCGCCGCGACTGCTGTGTGCTGCGACGAGAGAGTCTTTCTTTTCTCCTCTCGCCGCCGCGAATGTGTTATTACTGCTGCGACGAGAGACTTTGCCGCTCGCCGCGACGAGGGACTTTGCCGCTTGCCGCGACGAGGGACTCTTTCTTTCTCTCGCCGCGATGTGTGTGCTGCGACGAGAGAGTGTTCCTCCCGCCGCCGCGATATATTATTGCTGCGACGACGAAAGAGTGAGTCTTCTTCTCTTCCCGCCGCCGCGAGCTATTAGCTTGTGTGAGTGTACGCGACGAGGGAGTCTTCCTCCCGCCGCCGCCGATGTGTGTGCTGCGACGAGAGAGTCTTCTTCTCTTCCCGCCGCCGCGAGCTATTGGCTTATAAGCTAATAGCTTGTGTTTTATCTAAGTGTTTTGTCTAAGTGTTTTGTCTAAGTGTTTTGTCTAAGTGTACGGACGAGGGGTCTCTGCCGCTCGCCGCGAATGGCTTATATAGTTTTATTTGTTTAATGCTACGGAGGGGTTGACTCCTTAATGTAGGCTTATTTAATGCTACGGAGGGGTTTGCTCCTTAATGTAGGCTTATTTAATGCTACGGAGGGGTTTGCTCTTTAATATAGGCTTATTTAATGCTACGGAGGGGTTTACTCCTTAATGTAGGCTTGTTTTTAGCTTAGCTAGCTAACGAGGAAATTACCCTCTCGCCTCTGCTAGTAGCAGGATGTGTCTTAGCTAGCTAACGAGGGAATCACCCTCTCGCCTCTACTAGAAGCAGGATGTATCTTAGCTAGCTAACGAGGGAATCACCCTCTCGCCTCTGCTAGAAGCAGTATGTGTGGCTGGCGAGGGAATTACCCTCTCGCCTTTGCTAAAAGCAAGATATTGTTCTTTCTAATACCGCGAGGTAGTCTCTTACGGGCTCTTTCGATATATTAGTGCCGCTTAGTGCAGGCTTTCTTTCGATGTATTAGTGCTACGAGGATAGTTCTCGCGGGCTTAGTTCGATGTATTAGTGCCGTGTGTTTTACGGGCTTTATTCGATAATGCCGCGTGTTGCGGGCTTGTTTCGATGTGGTGCCGCGAGGATAGTTCTCGCGGGCTTGTTTCGATATAGTGCCGCGAGGATGGTTCTCGCGGGCTTTGTTCGATAAGGTGCCGTAAGGTGGTTCTCGCGGGCTTTATTCTTTCGATGCGAGAGGAATCTAGTCCTCTTGCCGAGCATGATTAGCTAGGCTTTTCTCGCGGTTTAAAAGGGGCCTAATGGTATGGTTGAATAGTGGCTTCTCTTAGTAGCTTGGCTAGAAGACTAAGACTCTTAATTATTAGATCTTCGATCTACGGCCTACTAAATAAGGATGCGAGAGATGTGTGTTATAGCGGCTGTAAGGCCGCTGCAGCGGCTGTAAGGCCGCTGAAAGCAGTGTATTTAATGTATGTAATAATAATGCTTATTGTGCCCGAAAAGGGGCTGCCTCGAGACCTTATTTAAGGGGTCTCTTAGCCTAATTTCCCGTCCGTGATCCCGCACGTGATCCTCTATGTGATCTATTTACCCGCGGATCTAACAGCTAGTAGCTTAAAGGGGTCGATTAGCGCGGGAGGGGGCTTAAAGCGCGATATAAACACAACGGCAACGACGACCTATATAATATCCTATAAAGCCCTAATAGCCGTATATATAGGGAAGACTACGAAAAATATAGCGCAAATGCTAGAGCTATTAGAGATACGGGTTATAATAATACGCTTAGGCAAAGAGCTTACTTAAGCTTAACCAGCCGGGAAACTTTAAGGCGGCTTTAATCTAGATTACGGGCATAGGTTCGGCTTAATGCAGTAGATACGAGGCGGGCCTAAGGCTATTTATCGGTTGTTTCGCCTACGTAAATATCGGAAAAGGAGTCTATAGGAATTGCTATTATAACTTAGAGGGGGTAAAGTGCTCTTTCCGTAAGTTACTAATTAATCTATTAATCTTCCGGTCTATTACTAATTTATTTAGACCGTAATTTAGTTATTTAACCCGCCTTTATTTAACCCGCCCTATATATTACGCACAATACGTAGACTGCTATAGCTACTTCTAAGAGAAAGAGATAGGCGGCTAAAGCGGCTATAGAGAAGATACCGAAAAAAGGGCGTATTAAGGTTGTATTAAGGGGGCTAAATAGTCCGGCAAAGAGTCCGGTAAAGTCTGTTCGCTCGTCGGGTCCTTCTAGCACTAAGGCCGGCTATTTTACGCTCTTAATCCCTAACGGGGTGTTAGCCGCTAAGCGTCGCCGCTAGGGCAAGGTGCTCCTTACGGTCGGGCAGGTACTATTAATAGCCGATAATAATAAAGAGTAAGGTGTAAGGTGTTTTTTTATTTATTTATTATTTTTGTTTATTTATTATATATAGGAGTTTAAGGAGAAAGGGAATATAGGAGTTTAAGGGTATATAAAGCTATAGACATAAAGACTGCCTTTATGCTTGCCTAAGTAAAACCTCTAGATAAATAATATTAAGAACGGTGCTTTAGTTCCCTTTATTAAGCAGTAAGAATAAGGATAATAATAATAGTTAAAGTACTCTAGCTACCTTAACGGGCCTAGTGCCTCGATCTTAGCTAGTATAGGAAACGGGAAGACCTTAGGAAAAACCTATATACTTCTTACTACGGTCGTTTAAGCCGCTTAGGCGCGTTGTATTCCCGTACGTATAGGTCACGTAGCCCCCTTAGCCCGGCTTCGCTTCGGTCGATTTAGTTAGTCGCGGCTACGTCGGACAAATAGTCGGACGGTATTTTCTTAGTGTAGCGAGTAGCCCGACTATTTAATTAGCTATCGGGGGGCTAGGTAAGGTTCCCTTAGTTATACTATATTTAAATTAGCCTAGTCCCTATATATACGTACCTACGTAGTTATACGGCGGGCACGTGCTATAGTCGTAGTTATCGGTGCGGGATTATCGCTACCCCTCTTTTTCCCTTAGTGTAGCTATGCGTAGGCTTAGTACTAGGCCGTACGGCTTAGTAGCTAATATCGGGAGCGCCTTGCCTAGTATTACGGTGTTAGGTTATATTATATATTATCCTATATAACCTCTACATCGTATATATAGACATTTAGGTCTAGTCTACTATTACGGTATTAGGTTATATTATATATCATCCTATATAACCTCTATATCGTATATATAGACATTTAGATCTAGTCTATAGCTATATCCCTTCGTGGATTAATAATAATTATATACCCCCCCTTAAGCTCGTTCTCTTATAGTTTAATCTACTATTTTATCTTATTGCCCTTAATTAATAATCTCGCTATCTTACCCCTTTCTTTTTTAATCTCCCCTCTTCGCGACGTAAGTCCGCCTTCTCGCCGGACCCCTTCGACCGAGTTTTCCTCGATTATTAGAATTTTCCCGGTGTAAATACGCCGTCTCGACGCGAATTATATAGATTTCCCTCCTTACCTTTCCCTTACCCCTATCCTATCCTATTGCCCTATAATCTACGATAACCGACTAAATAAAGGCCGATCCTTTATCTACTACCCCGGCCGTTACCCCGCCGGCTCCTACCGACCTAAAGCCCTAGACCGAGTACGTTTCCTACTACCCCCGCCTCGCCGCCTTTCTTTAAGCCTAACGGCCTATATTTAGCACGTTCGCCTATATTTAGGCTAACGCTACTTACGACTTCCGCGCCCTTTAGATCGAGGCCCTCGCTTACCTTAATAATACTTACGTTAAGTTAGATATAGGAGTGCTCGTCGCTTAAGAATACGTAGCCGTTGCCTAAAAGCACGCTGCCGATCTCTAGCGTTAGCTTAACCGCGCTACGTCCTCTCTCCTCGTCTTAGCTAAACGTAATACGGCTTAGGACTAGGCCCTTACCCCCGCCCCCGCCCTTACCCTTACCCGTTCCCGTATAGCCGACCTTAAGAGATTTACCGGCGACTCTAGCACTTAGAAGCAACGTTAGGAGGCTTTCTAGACCTAGCGCAACGGCCTTACTATTAAGCTCTATTAGGACGCCGCCTTATACCCTATAGAGTAGGATCGTATTCTTTACGCGGCTAGCCGACTTACCGGCCGGGCCGCCTCTATTATCGCTAGCGTTCTTTAGGACGTCCTTAACAATAAGTCTTTCGCTAATTAGCAGTATACTACTATTAAAGCCCTTACCGACGACCTTAGCCTTATTTTTAATGCTAATTTTACCCGCGTTTAGTCGGAGGCCGACTTTAACGCCTTATCGATAAAGAATATCTCTTAGCCGGACTTCTATTCGAAGTTTACGTAGCTTTAAGCCGACCTATCGTTCGACGGCACCGCTTACGTCTCCTACCTTTATTTAAAGGTCTCTATCGAACTTACTAACGCTACCGCTCTATAAGTCGAGTGCCCGGCCTATAACGACTTTACGGCCTAGGCTAAGATATATTCTACGCTTTAGGATAACTAGCAGCGTATTAAGGCCCGTTCTTAACTCTAGCCGCCTTATAACCCCGCTTATACCGGCCCTACCTTACCCGCCCTACCTATATCCCCTGCCGGTAACCCGATATAGCTTAACGCATTCCGGGCCTAGCTTACTAACGCTAAGAAGTAATAGCGGTTTAAGAACTATCTTTGCCTCTACTACGCTTAGCCGGCTACCGCTACCTATACCGCCCGGACCTGTCTTAATAAGGGTATTAGTGCTAATCCCGGCGCTAACCCTAGCGCTAGTCCCGGCGCCGGTTCCGGCTCTAGCCGTAGCCGTAGCCGTAGTAGCGGTACGTCTGCCCCGCGCTTGCTTAAACCCCCTCCCCCCTACTACTAGGTTCGCGCTATTAAGCAGGGCTTTATCGAGGGCGAAGTAGACGACCTCCCTACCTCTTCCCTATCCTCGGGAAATATATAGCTCCCTCGCCTTATCGCGCGATAGAGCTTTTAGTATCTAAGTTTATAGCTTTATTCGATACCGGGGAGGATCTTTACCTCCCCGCGGGAATATAACCGCGTGCTTTACTTATGCCTTTATCCCTTATGTCCGCTAATGCCGTTATAAGTGCTTTAGTCGACTTCGGCTATTCCGGGTACGCCTTTATATACGCTTAGACCGCGCACCGCCTTACCCTTCCTATCCGCTAGCTCCGATTCCTACGCCGGCTTTCTCTCGCCGATAGTAGCGACTATAAGTCCGGCTCCGTTACTTATTGCGCTTTTTCGGTTTCCCGGATTAGCGCTTATACTAAGTCTATTTGCTTCTTTCTTACGAAGCTTAGCTATAAGGTTATTCTTAGCCTCCCTTAGCTACGCTAGCACGACCCTGTTATTCGCTAGCGCGGTAACTCTCTTTCCTTTTAATCCCCCTTTTATCTAGCCTCCTGCCTCTCGGACTACTAGCCTTATCTTATCCCGGGCCTCTCGGCTACCTTTGCCTACCTTACCTATCTTATTCCGGCTTCCTTTACCCCTATTTTAAAGGGAATATAATTAATAAATATAATTCGTTTTCCCCTTGCTCCCTCCGTCGAAGACTTTAACGATAAGGGCGAACCCCCTACCGCCTCCTCCGTCGAAGAATCTAACGATAGGGACGAAACCCTTACCGCTACGATCCCTATTCCTACCGCTACGATCCCTGTTCCCGCCCGTACGGCCTTAGCCTATCCTCCGGCCTTTATTTATTCCGTCCGCTTTAGCGACGTTCTTAAGTTTATTCCCCCGTCCCTTAGCCCTTCCCTCTCTGCGTTTTTCGAGGATGCTCTTAACGTAGGTAAACCCGCCTATCCGGACTCCTCCCGCTAGGTTAACGACGCTAACTCTAACTCCGACTACGGCTCCGACTCCCCGGCTACCCTCTACCCTCGCCGCTACGTTTAACCTCCTTACCCCCGTCTTATCTATAAGACCGCTAGCTACCGCCGCCCTATATTACGGCCGAGTCGTAAGACTATTAGACCCTAGCCCCTCCGCTTCTCGTCCTTCGATAACTTAGCGTTTAACGTCCGGATGCTTAACGTCGATGCGATAGTAATATTCTACCGGTACCTTAAAGTCTAGACCTCTTAGACCTTAATTAAGGCCTTTACCGCCGAGCTTTTGCCTACCGAGCCTTTACTACCTATCGATTAAGATATCCTTAAGGACTTTTATTAGGCCGTTTTAATTAGATATATAAATGCCGAGGATGCGAAAGCCTGCCTTAACCCCCGCTTTTACGACTTTATCGACGATTACTTTAATAAGATCTACCTTAATAAGATCTCCTTTAACGATATCGCTTAGTTCTTTAAGAAGTAAGAGAAGGTCCTTTATACGCTCGACGAGCTTTAGGCTAAGGTCCTTAAGGAGCTCTACTATATAATCTATATATAGCTTAAGAGCGAGGCCGATAAGCTCGCCCTTTACTATACCGTTAATACTTAAATTAACCTTAAAGAGGGGATATAACCTCTTTATACCCGTATTCGCCCTTTTAGCGAAGCCGAGAACCGGATCGTCCGCGCGTACGTTAACGAGTAGCTTAAGAAGGGCTTTATCCGCCGCTCTACCTCCCCCGCTATTGCCTTTATTATGCTCGCCCGTAAGCCGGGCGGGGGCGTTTGTTTTTGCGTTAACTATCGCGGCTTAAATAAGGCTACGATTAAGAACTATTTCCCCTTACCCTTAGTCTACGATACTCTCGCCTATATCTAGAAGGCGAAGTTTTTTACTAAGATCGACGTTATCGCGGCGTTTAATCGCCTTCGTATTGCCGAAGGATATAAGTAGAAGACCGCGTTCGCTATATAGTATAGGCTTTTTAAGTATTATATTACCCCCTTTAGCCTTACCGCCGCTTTATCCTACTTCTAGAGTTTTATTAATACGGCCTTTTACGGCATCCTTAATAAGTTTTACTCTACCTATTTAAACGACGTCTTAATCTTCTTAAAGACGCGGGAGGAGCACTAGGCCTACGTTAACGCGGTTCTTAAGCGCCTTAATGCCGCCGGCCTTTAGCTTAACGTATATAAGTATAACTTCTACGTTACTAAGACTAAGTACCTCAGCCTAATTATCTTAGATAAAGGCATTCGCATAGACCTTAATAAGGTTCGTACGGTCTTAGACTAGCCTGCCCCCTCTTTTATTAAAGACCTCTAGCGCTTTTTAGGATTCGCTAATTTTTATCGGCGTTTTATTCGCGGCTTTTCTAAGCTTACGAACCCTTTAAACGCCCTTACTAAGAACTCTACCCCCTAGATTTAGTCTCCCGCTTACGCCTACGCCTTTAAAGCCCTTAAGCACGCCTTTACTACTGCCCTAGTCCTTATATACTTCGACCTTTATCGTAAGACCGTAGTTTAAATAGATGCTTCTAACTAAGCCGCTAAGGGTATACTAATATAGCTCTTCGACAATAGTCGTTACTATCTAATTGCCTTCTTCTCGTTAAAGCACTCCGCTTAAGAGTATAATTACAAGATCTACGATAAGGAACTCCTCGCGATTATAAAATCTCTCGAGGAGTAGCGCCTTAAGCTTAAGGGCCTGCTTAAGTTTAAGATAGCCTTAGACTATAAGAATCTTTAGTATTTTATAACTATAAAGCTCCTTAACTAGCGATAGGCCCGCTAGGCCGAATTCCTTAGTCGTTTTAATTTTAAGATCGTCTTTTAGCCTAGCTCTTAAGCTATTCTCCCTAACGCCTTTAGCCGCTTGCCCGGCTCCCGCCTTCTCTCTCTTACCGACCGAGCCGACGAGAGGATTAACTATCGATATTAGGTTATCCTCCTTAAGTCTAAGGTTAATGCCTCCCTCTACCCTAATACTACTACCGCCCTTAATACTATTAAGGAGTCTAATTTATTTATAAATATAATTTATAAATATAATTCCGATTGCCTTAACCTCTACGCCCTCGACGACTTTAAGCTAATCGATAACCTTATCGACCGGGCTTATTCCTCCTCCCCGCTTATCTCCGCTATTCGCGTAGCTCTTTAGTCTCCTTAGCCCCGCTAGCCTTACCCCCTTCGAGCCCCCCTCCGCTCGATCCCTAAGACCGCTCTCTCTAAGGTCTAAGGCCGGTTCTATTTCTAAGGCCGGCTCTTCGTTCCCCCTAACGACGCCTTAATTCTTTAGATCCTCGTCCGCGCTTATACCCCCCCCCTTACTAGCTACCTTAGACGTACGAAGACCGCTAGCCTCTACCGCCGGTCTTATATTTAGCCCGGTATATATAAGTCTATTTCTAGCTTTATACGGAACTATTATACGTGCCTACGCGTTAAATCCCCTCGTTCCTCCCCTTAGGGCTTACTCTAGCCCTTAAGTATTCCCTTCGCCCTATAGACTAATATATCCGTCGATTTTATTACCGACCTCCCTATCTACCGCTGTAACGGCGTTAAGTTTTCTAATATCCTTATTATCGTCGACCGCTTTACGAAGATAGGCTACTATATTCCGATACCTTTAATAACCGTTAAAAACGTTATTAACTCGTTCGTTTCCTACGTTTAGTCCCTTTATAGTACCCCGGCCTTTATTATTAGCGACTATAGCACTTAGTTTACTTCGGCTTTCTAATAGTAGCTTAGTCGTCGCCTTAGTTACCGCCTCTACTTTAGCTCTACCTACTACCCTTAGACCGACGGTTAGACTAAGATCGCGAACGCTTAGATAGAGGTTTACCTTCGTTATTATACTACCTACCTTTAGGACGATTAGGTCGACCTCCTTCCCCTCGCTAAGTTTACTACTAATAATTAGGTCTTTAAATCTACCGGCCTCTCCCCTTTCTTCGCTAACTATAGCTTTTACCTAAAGCTTAGCACTAAGCCCTTTAGTCCCCCCCGCCCGGCATAACCCCCTAGCAGCGGAAGGAATACCTCCGCGGTAATACGCTCGCTTCCTATCTCTAGCGTATCTCTAACTTCCTCCGCGATGTAATTAAGGATACTTAGGCTACTTAGGCTCGCTATACGGACGCCCGGCGGACTCCCGCCCTAGCGTATTAGCCCGGCGATATAGTATTCCTTAGCACCCGCTAGATCTAGACCCTCCGCCCTATAAAGAAGCTCGACTATAAGCGGGAGGGCCTATATAAGGTCCTTAAGGTATATAAGACGGCGTGTCTTCTTCGCCTCCCTAAGGGCAGCCGCCTTTACCCCGTTTTTTATTACTCCCTTCTTACTAAGACCTAAGAGCCCCCTTTGCCCGGCTAGTCGGAGCTTAACGTCCGGCCTGCCGATAACGGCGTTCTCCTTTCCCCTAGCGACGACGACGGCGATAACGCGTACCTTAAGTAGGAGTTTTCTTCTATCCTCGCGTAACGCTAATACGCCTCCGGGAAGATTAAGTATCGCGTTTAATAGCGTTATAGCCCCCTTACGTAAGAGGACTCCTCCTGCCTTAACGGCTGCTAGGACGACCTTAAGGCTTTTTACGCCTTTAACCCGACTAAGCTTAAACCGGCCTTTTATATAGCCTTCCTTATATCTTCCCCTTCGCCTAAGTAATAATAAGTATAATTTATTAATATAATTTACGTTACGACGGCACGTATTAGTTTCTTAGTTTTGCCCTTTATTTCTTTCTATTTCTCTCTCGTTCTATATTAGGCCCGCTTTTAGGGCCGATTAATATAGATTTCCTTCGTTTTTATTAGCCTATTAACCCTTTTAGGCGTTCGAGTCGAACGCCGATTTAAGAGGGATATACTATCACGGTGTTAGGTTATATTATATATTATCCTACGTAACCTCTATATCGTATATATAGACATTTAGATCTAGTCTATAGCTATGTCCCTTTATGGATTAATAATAATTATATACCCCCCTCTTAGCTCGTTCTCTTACACCCGGCCTTCTGTTTTTTCCGATAAATAACGTAGTTATACACTATACGTGATTTCGCCTACGTGACCTGCTTGCTAGCGACGCGATAATAAGGCGCGGCCGGCTTATTTTTTCCCTACGACTACGAACGTAGTCGTAAAAAGTCACCCTAGCCGGATTTAAACCGACTCTTATCTATAGGCTTATCTAGGCGGTTGACTACTCCGCTATAAGGGTAGTAAGAATAAGGAAGAAACACTTATAACCCGAGATATTATAACGTAAAACTAGCCGTATATAAAAATAGAGTTTTATAAATCGACGCCTATAGCTTTAAAAGACTAGCTTTATAACTTATTAATAATTATGCTAAAGTAAAGACGGATAAGAAACTATAAACGTGTAAGAAGAAAAGCAAACTTATCCTCGTTAGTAGAAAGCTTAATGCGAGGGATTAAGCGTCTATAGCCAATAAAATCCCCTAATAGAATCTAGATATCTAAAATATGCCTAATAAACCGGATAATAGATAGACGGGTGCCGTTATAAAGACCTTACTTAGGATCTAAGTTATAGAGCAGAATAATAGGGCATTCTATCTTAAGTTTAAGCTAGGTAGGAGGGATAGAGGAAAATTAGAGGGAGGAAATAAACTTAAGGGAAAGCATATACGCAGCGCTATCGGGGTTACTAGCCCTATTTTTAGCCGTAGTATTCGTAAGAGATAGATAGACCGAGCTTAGAAAATAGGCTAAGACCTTACTATTTAAGACCGTAATATTCTTATTTATTGTTATAAGAATATAACGGTCCGCGAGAAGTATAGGCTCGAAAGGGGCTCTACGTAAGAGAGTATCCGGATAGACCCTTAAAAAGAAATCCGGTAGGGAGACGTCCTTATAGATAGAAGGCAACGGTGTAATTAGCCTATTTAAGTCTGCCCTATAAGGTAATTCGCCTAGCCACGAAATAAACTCGCGATTTTCTAGCATAGTACCTTAGACCCGTATATTCTCCGTAAGGTAACGGACCTTTAAGCCTAGCTAAAGATAGGAGCATTATAAGCATAACGAAATAATCTCGGCTTAAGAACCGTTTCGGAATACGGGAAGGATCTATATAAAGTCCTTACTAAAGACGGTAGGTATACTACTAAACGGGAGGTTGTTTAAGCATAGCTCTTAGAGGGTACGGTCTATAGCCTTAAAGCAGTACTTATGCTATATAGGGGCTTCGTCTTAGATAATAAGAGAAGTCTACTATAAGAGCTTACCCTTCTATAAATTTCGCCGTATATTATATATCGAAGTTAAGTTAATCTATATCGGTATCTTAAAATAGGAGTAAGCTATACGGCTACTAGGAAGTAATAGTATAGCGATGCCGGATAAAGCAACGTAAAGAAAAATCTTGCCTTAAGCCCGGTAATAGGCTATAAGTCTACGGTATAAAAAGGTCTTCCCGATGCCGCCTAGCCCTTATAGGAAGAAGGAAGCGGAAGCCGGAGTATTATCGATAGTCGAGATATACTCGTCGAAAAAACGGCGCTGCCCGTTATTAAATATACGGTAGGCATCCTCGTAGGTTAACTATTGCTCGACTAAGTCGTAAGAATGCTCGTAACGAAAGAGAGGATTAGACTCTAAGTCGTCCTACTAATGCTAAAAAGGGGGAAGGCCGAAATCTTATAAAGACTTATCGGCTTCTAATAGAAGCTATTTAATAAGAAATAGGCCGTAGTCGAGATATAGGGATTAGAGATCGTATAGAAATACAAGGTCGCGGCGGCGTAACTAATGCGAGAGATTATCGCATAGCTGCTCTACGAATTTACGCTATAA
Organism: Ophiocordyceps sinensis; assembly: GCA_012934285.1. Taxonomy (NCBI): domain Eukaryota; kingdom Fungi; phylum Ascomycota; class Sordariomycetes; order Hypocreales; family Ophiocordycipitaceae; genus Ophiocordyceps; species Ophiocordyceps sinensis. The sequence continues at coordinate 7,721,096 of JAAVMX010000004.1, read as the reverse complement.
AGCAGCCGGGTTAAAGATATCCTTAGTCTATAAATATATAATAAAGAGCCTACGCAATATAAACCCTATTTTCTAGACCGAGGTCTCTCTAAAGCAAGACGACTAGCGGGTATTATCTTTTAAGAGGCCTTTAGCTAAATAGGCTATACGGAAGGTAGGGTATACCTAGCCCTTAAAGGTACGTATATGCTTAAATAACTAAAAGCTAGGCATAGTTATAAGAAGGAGCCGTAGGTAGTATTTCTCCTTAGTAGTAGGGGGAATTAAGGCTATACGGCTAAGAGAGCGTCCTCTTTATTAAGGCTACTACCTAAATAGGCTTTAGTCCTTCTTAAAAATAAAGGCAGCGGGGAATTGAGGATACAGGATCCTACGGCCGTATTCGTTTGCTTAGTTATAATCGAAGAAGGCTATAAGTTCGGTATTATAGCGCTCGGCGATATTCTAGACCTCTTTTATAGATGCGTCGTCCGGGAAATATATTGCCTACTCGCCCTCGAGATATATAGGCAGACGGATAACCGGGGTGTATTCCTCGTAGACCGGAAACTTAAAGAGCTATACAACCGCCCTAGCTAAAGAGACGTAACGTTCCTGCCTATATATCTCTATCTCGTTATTAAGTACTATAATACCGACCTATAAAGTGGTTCTATCTAGCCCTTTGTAAATATACTTAAAGATATATTTAATAGCATTAACCGTCGCGTAGATCTCGACGTTAATATACGTATTATACCTTAAATATAGGTATAAGGTATATAGCACAATATATCGGTTATTAAGCTAGACTTCCCGGCCGTTTGCACGGCGGACTATAAACTATCCTATATCCCTACGCTTATAAATAGGGTACCTATCTTCTAAGACGATTGTTTCCGCTATAAACGGCTTTAGGAATCGCTTTAAGCATTACGGGGGACTGTTTCCTTAGGCCTATATATATAGTAATCGCGGGTTATTATCCCTATAGGGACTATAGGTTAATAAAGACGTAATAATCCCGCGTAAAGTGCCTACTATAGGATCCTCTTCGGGCGTAGGAATCTCTACCTAAATAACTCTATCGATATTTACTAGTATTTTATAAAGTCGGACCGTTGCCGCCGTAAGGAAGAGAAGGATATGCCTAAAAAGGAGGCTTTATTTTTAGTACTCGATAGTTTAGATAATACGAGCAAAGGTGCTAAATAGACTATTTTATAACTCTACGTTTATAGACTAGCACTTACTATTAAACACGCGCCCGATAATATTAAGGCGGTCCGATGCAGTCTAGCCAGCCTAAAGCTCCCTTTTAATCTCGACTTAGTTTAGATTTACCGTAACTATAATAAAAAAGGTTAGAGGTCTAAGTGCCTATATAATCGCTATAGAATCTTAATAGCATTAGGCGATAAAACGGTCCCCTCCGATATATATCGCGGGCAGTATAACCCGTTAGCCTATATCTATAGCGTCTCCGTCCTCGATAGAAACCTAGTTCTAAATGCCGTTCTATAGGTCCGCTCGGAGGTTAGCTTAATAGTTCGCTAGCTAGTTTAGCTTAATTTAGTCTTTAGCGGCCTTAAGGTCGATTAGAAATTATTAAAAAAGGCGACTAAAAGCAAATAGGACCGTAAACTACTCGCGGTAAGGGTAAAGGATATACCGGCAATAAGCCCGCTACCTTAGACGACTATTAGTACGGCCTTACTCGCGTAAGTCCTATAACTATAAACCTTAGTAAAAACTAAGATCTCTATAGGGTAAGAGCAATAGGTAGGCGAGTAGGAGATACGATGTATAGTAAGGGTATACCGTATAGAATACCCGTTTATAACTATTTTAGTCCCGCTCTACTAGCACGACGTCGCGGAAACCGGGTTCGGCGTATTCGTCTAGAATAAGGACTATAACCTCGTCTACGGTAGGTAAATTCTCGCGGCGCCTATCTATACCGCTTTTTAGGATTAAACGTAGCTGCGGGCTAAGCACTACCCTTACGGCTCCCTCGCTAGCCCGGAAACGCTTACGGGCGGTAAGGTAGATAGAGATAAACGGATTTATCTTAAAGAGGTATTCCGTAAACTCTATTAAGAACCGGTTATCTAAGTCTTAATTAAAGATCGACCTAGTTTCGGATATATAAGTAGGGTTATAGAAATAAAGCTATACGTACTAAAGGCCGTATCTAAGAGCCGCCTTAAACGGCCTAATCGTATAATAAAGTATACTATAGATCTAAAAGTCTATTAGGCCTTTAGTAGTAACGCTATAGGTTATTAGTATAGTCTTAATAAACGTAAAGGCAAATATATTATTATAACGGTAGAGATTCTTCCGGAAAGTAGATCCTCGTAGATAGATTAAAAAGAGGAGGTCTTATAAGAAGTACGGAATATCCTTAAATAGTAAGAGATCGACGTCCCTTTAGTTATAATAGCTCTTAAACTTAGGATCCGTAAGTATAGAAGACTAGCGAATTAGTATATACGTAGTGTTATTATATAATAGGAGATAAGACTTATAGACAGCCGCTTAGCTGCTTAATAAAACGCGTTGTAGAACGTATATACTATATTCCGTAGCTTAAGATCGGCATACGGGACGAATATCGGAGAATCGAATAGCAACTAAGCTAGAAAGAAGGGTGGTAGAACGGGTGGGAGTAGGAGCTAGAGTGCACCGGTAGGCTGCTATACTACTATATAGCGTCGGCGAGGCTATAGTATAGCGCGAGGCTAAGGAGCCCGACGCGACTAAGTAACGCGTACGTTGCCTAAGATTTCCTATAGTAGCTGCCTCCGGCGCGTAGTTATATAACGAATATAGGTGGAATACGGAGCGCTATTGCGTCTTATATAAAAGCTTATAATTAGTAGATACTCGCGATAATTAGAGCAATAATAACTAAGTAAGAAGTGGTTAAGCATTGCGATAGGTAATAAAAGTGCGATAGTTAATAGTTAAATTAAGTAAATAGTTAATAAGTAAGACTATAAGAGGCGCAAAAGGGGAATACGGTAATAGACGGGTATATACGGCTTACGTCGTATATATATAGAGCCCTATAAAAAGGTTGTTTATAGCCGTAGCTAATTAAAATCGGGGGCTTGTACTAATAGAAATAATCCCGTTTATATTAGCACGCGTATAGAAATAGGCCGTAAAGGCAAATAGAATGTTTATAGGTATATCCCTTCCCGCGATTCTACTACGACTACCTAAGTATAGCGCTAGTCCCCTTACCTAGGAAATGAAAACACGCAAAAATACCTAAAAACGGGGACCGGGGCGTTAAAAGCAGAGTGTTACAATAGGCTATAAGGCTAACGCGACCGCGGGAATTTATTAGTAACCGTCGAGTAGATCTACCGTTGCTTACGTACATAGTAGAAACGGGCAAGTCGCTGCCTCGGGATGCCGTAGGCTACGGTAGGGGTTAAACTGCTGCGACTGTGCCCGGCTAGAGCGACTGTGTCTAGACCTAATTGGGTTAGAGAGGCTGGGACCGTCGGGCCTAGACGCGCGACCCGTCGCGCCTTTACTATCGTAGTACCCGTTGACTATTAAATGCTAACTTAATTAGCTCCGCATTAAGTTAAGCAGAAAACCTTTAGACAGGCAGAAAACCTTGAGATAAAATCGCTATATAAAAGCGTATAGGATAGAAGGGTAAAGGGGGAAAATTAACTCTACGAATGTCTATAAATCTTCTAGTATATAAAAAGTATCTTAAAATAGTATTACTGCACTAAGTGATAGCTAGATAACCTTATTATTCTATAAAGAAGAGAAGAACTATAGAGGCTAAGGGCTTATTTATATAGGACTATATATTACGTAGTATATTACTATATATAATGTATGCAAAGCATCCTCTATGCTATATTCCGTGGCTAATGTATTTAGCTATAGTTAAGATAAGTAAGGAGCTATTCCTAGCTCCCGGGACTTACGCCTACCTTATAGAATTATCCTTCTTTATATATATATTCTTAGTGCTTAATGCATTAAAATTAGTAGTAATTCGTACATTCTGCCTCTAAGCTACTATTTGAAACGCCCTTTCTATCTCTAGAGCTTTACTCTACTACGATACGTTCGCTAAAAGCTTCTTAAAGCTCTCGCTATCCGTTAGAAGCCGCCTAAGGGCTCTTAATACCTATAGTATAACTAGCTTATATAACCCTAGCTAGCACGCTTATATAACCACTAACCTAAGCCTTACGATCCGACGAGGCTTGTCTTTCTAGGCATTATTAAAACTAAGGTCTACTACCTAATTCTCTATTTTAAGTCTTTACGCAATTAGCTATAAGGAAAAACTTTCTCTCTATATTTTCGATTTCCTACGTATACCCGTTTCTACGCTAAAATTAAAATACCCTATACCTCCTACTATAGACCTTTCTCTTCTCCTATAACTCTTCTTTCCTTCGCAATCCCTTCTCTTCTCTATCTATCGACCTTTTCGCCTTCTTCCCTCGTTTTATTTAAGCTATTATTACTATAGCTAAGGACGGAGAAGCCCGTTAAGCTATAGCGTCTATATCTCGTTTAAATAACGACTTTTATCCTCGCTTACCAACTTAGCAATATACTCCGCCGGAAAGTGTCTATAGCGCCGCCTCTCTAGGGAATCTAAAAGTAATTATAAAGATCCTTTTTTTATCTATCGTCGCCCTCGCTTACCTATAGAAACCGAGGTGCTACGCAAGCAGTCTACCTTACTAGCTATAGAGGATAAAGACTATAATAATCTATTAAAATAGGCCGTTCGCTACTTTAGGTTAATTAAGATACTACCTACGGAAAGGGTTATTAAGTCCTTTACTAATATAGACTTAATATATATAAAGCAAGCCCGTATTCTCTTAGGCTTTTTATATATCTTCGTTTTATAGGCGATCTTCTAGATAAAAAGACTCCTTTTTACGCTACGATAACTCTAGTATATCGGCTAGTTTAAGCCGTGCCTTTTAACCCGCAAATAATCGACGGAAACCCTTTTAACGGTTGATAATTAGAGGAATAGCCTTATCCTCCTCCGTAAGGAATCCTTCGCTTATCTAAGCAGCACTCTATTAGGCAGTAGTATCGCCCTAAGGAGCAACCTTAGGTTCTATATTATTCTCTTTAGTCTAAGTTATCTAAGTATCCGCAAGCCTTTTACTCTCGTCGATAGAAGGATTCGGATAATAATAATAATAATTTATCTAGATTGAATAATAGCTTTATCCGCCGTCCCTTAAAGTCCTATCTAAATCTGCGTGAGCACTATAAGGCGAGCTATACCTCCTCCTTAGCCTATAATAATAAGGCCGTTACTAAATGCCTTAAATAGGATAATATTAGTACTTTTAACCTAGATAAATATAATCCGAAGAACCTAGGCATTATCGCTCTTAGCGATAGAAAGAATATCTATACGGACGTTTACCTCTTTGCGGAGCGTCTAAAGATCTATTAAGACGAAGATCTATTCGCCTTTTGCCTATACTACCTCTCCTTCTTAGCAAAAGGAGCTCTTATATAGTATATAAGTAAGCTTATAGCGGAATAACGCGATATCCTTAGTTCCTCCCCTCTTAGAACCTTTTATAAGTTCTTAATTAAGCGTTTTAAGCGCCTTTACGCCGATGTCTTAAAGGAACTTTATAAAGAAAGGTATACGATATCTATATAGTCCTCTAGCTCTATTACTCTTACGCAATAGATTTAAAGAGAGGTTTCACTCGCCCGCTAACTTAAGATAAGCAAGGATGCCTAAATCATTAAGGCTGTCTATCCTCTTATTGCCGTCTAGATCTCTTCGTTCTTTCCTATTCTAATTAAGAAGACTCCGATCGATAAATAGATTCGCATTATTAAGGAACGGAAGCCCTTTATTATAGCCTCCCTTAAGCTCTATATCTCCGGAGACCGAGACCGTTCTCGCCGCGGCAGCCTTTCTCGTCGGGATAATAACTATCGTTAAGATAACCGTCGCTATAATAATAGTTACCGTTAGGGTAACCGTAATCGCAGCCGTCGCGATAATCGTCGCGATAACTATCGTTAAGGTAACTAAGGCAATAACTACCGTTAGACTAACCGTCGGGATTAAGACTAAGGCTATAATCGTAACCGTAGCCTTAAAGGTCGAAGCTTAGGTAATAACCGTAACTAGTTAAGCTTACGCCCGCTACGCAGCGATAAGCGTTACCCTCGCTAGGACGACCGCCGAGGTAAATATAAGGGTAACGATAATAAGAAGAAAGTGCGTTTTAAGTTAAAGTATTAGACCGATAAAAAGACTACTCCTAGCGGCGATAAAGCTAGTAACGAGCTATACTTAAACGACGACTCTTAGGACGATGTATCCTCTTACGCCTCCTCGGAAGCTAACTTTATAGGCTATATAAACTCTCGCCACCCTACTAAAAGAGCCGGCAAGTTTAAATATAGCACTTACGACCGCACTTTCGCCCTCGCCTCCGTGCTTAAGGAGTATATATATGCCAACTGCTATATATCTAAGCAGTAGCTCCGTAGTAAAGAACACGTGCTTAAGCCTTTAACCTATAAGGTTTATAAGGCCTCTTTTGTTTTTCGTAACGCCCTCTTCTCTTACCTATATCTTAGGTATAAGAAATCTCCTCCTACTATTACTATAGGGAACGTTATTAATCCTACTATTATTAAGCCTAATGCCCCCGCCGCCTTAAAGCCTATTCTTCCTATACCTATTATTAAAGAGCCTGTTTTTTACGTAGCGCTTACTATAGTACCCTAACTAAATTAGATCCTAGAAGCTAAAGCCGAAGAGCCCTAGTAGGATTAGGATTCCCCGCCGTATTTATACTCCTATATAAGAATTAAGGTCTTTGCCTAACCCGGTAGGCAGGAAGTCTAAGTTTGCCTTAATTCTAGCAATAGGAAGCCTATAATTAATCGCGACCTTCTTTAGACTCTTAACCATACCGTCGAGAAGAAGCCTCCCGTTACTATTAACGGAGTTAATAGTCGTTCTTTTTGCGAAGACTAAGCTACGTTCTCCTTCTACACGTGCGGTACTATAGCTAGTCCGGCCGCTTAAGCAGCTATAGCTAAGTTTACTTACTCCGCCTAAGTCTCTAGAGTAAAAGCTAGCGCACTCCTCGGCAATGCCTCCCTTAAGCTATACTAAGGATCCCTTAATTATGATAAAGAGGTTATTTGTATTAGAGTGCTCGACGGGTTTAAAATCCTATTTAATATCTATAAATAGTCCTACGAAGTTATTCGCTATATTAAAGCCGTCCGAAAGACTATTATACTACCCGGCACTACCCTTATAGTCCCTATATCTTAGAAGGAACTTCCTAAAGACTACGCCTATACTTTCTTCGCCTTCTACGCTAATGCTATTTATAGTATTGTCGATGCTAAATCTCTTCCTACTATCTTTATCACGAATAGCACGAACGTTAACCTCGTTATTAAACGTAAGCAGAAGCTTAGCTAGATATAGAAGTATTAAGAGTCTAGCTATTTTACCGCCCTATCCTAGAAATTAGCTATAAAGGCTCTAACGCTAGCTATTGTAATTTCACCTAATTTAAGAGCTATAGCTATAACGCCCTCGCCCTCTATAGGAACCGCTATTACTACTACTGCTTCTTCTATTAGTTTATCGGTTAACGTTGCGAGCACCTTGCTACTTACCTAGGAAGTCCTTAAGTGCCTATAACCTCCCGCCTTACCTTAGCCTATAGAAGCTCTAGGCACTTCTCCGGCGCCTTCGCTATCCGACTCTATCTACGCCTATATTATAGCTTCTTCTATAAGACCCGGCAAGTAGTCTAAGGTTCGCTAGAACCTTATAGTAGCTACCTCTAACGTAACGGCAGCTGCCGTAGCTATCTAGACAGACGCCGCGGATAGAATCGAGGATCCCCTCTCTAGCCGTATCCTATTCTAAACGTACGTTTAGCGCTGATTAAAGCTTTAAGAGAAATACACTTAAGAAGTTATTTATATTTTCGACTATAGTCCCTCTTTTATATAAAGGATTAAAAGGCTTCTTAAAAAATACTCCTAGCTTTAGCGAGATATAGGCACCGCCGTCGTAGAACCCGGAAAGGAATTAATAGTTCCCTTAATCGATAATTAGCATTATAAACGAGTCGCTTAAAGGCCCTACCTATAAGGGCTTCGGGATAGGAAGGTTATCGACGATATATTTAACCTACTTTATAAGTAGGGTCGCTTAAAGTAGGCCGACGAACCTACGCCGTTCGTAGCGCCTATCTTTATAGTCTAGCGCATAGCCCGAGGGGAGACTAACGGCTAAGTCGTTATTAACCTACGCGCCGTTAATAGTATTACTATCCCGGACTCCTACCCTTTGCCTTTATAAAGCTCTATTATTGCTAAGCTCTTAAGCGCTTGTTTCATTACTACTATCGACGCTTCCGCCTTCTTTTATTAGTTTTAAGTTAAACTTAAGCATTAAGGCAGGTTTACTATTATAAGTCATCGAGGTCTAAAGCGCCTAATAGTTACACCTATTAGCTTTCGCAATAGCCTAGCGTACGTATAACGCTATATAGACCGAGTTCTCCGTCCGTATTAGGGCTATAGCCGTGCGTTTATTAATAATATTGTATTTACTCCGCTATAAAAGAGGAATACTTATAATATCTTAAGGCTATCTTTAAGCTCTTCGCGTCGCTTTATTTATCTATAAGCCTTACTAAAAGCTAGATCGGCTACCCTTTTATAGAGTTACTCGGATTTCGTATCGACGCGTTTAGGATAAATACTATAAAGCATAGTCTTACCGCCTTCGTAAAGCTTCTATTCCCTAATAACCTTACCGCTCTTAAATACTATATCGGCGCTATAAGGTATATTCGCAATCTTATTCTATACTATAGCGCTTCTACTGCCCTTTTATAGGACCGTAAGACTAGTCTTCTAGCCTAAGGTCGCTTAATCGGTAAGGTTAAGAACGGGAACCTTAATAAGCGGAAGTCTTATACGCGAGTTATATCGTTCTAGCCGACCTTAGCCGAGCTTTCCTCCTTCGCCTCTCTTTAGAAGGAAATCACTTCTAGCCGTATAATTCACTATATAGACCCGTAGAAGAGGCTATTCTATTAGATTAACGCCTCCTTATAGCGAGGCTTCGCCGCCGTCTTCTTCTACCTCCGCGACGGCACTATCTAGCAGCTAGGCTAGCCTATTCCGGTTAAAGCCATTATGCCTATCTACTTCCTCTCCTATACCTTAACGAGAGCTAAGTAGTCTTATAGTTCTTTAAAAGTAGAGGTCGCCTATCTTATATAGGCTGCGAAGAAGATACGCACTACGGTATAGTCGTCTACCCTCCCGCTCGTAGTCTTAACCGATTACTCCGCGATTAAGCAGATAGTCGCTAAAAGGACCCTTAATACTTCTAGTATAGACCGAGCTAACCGTCGTCTAATTATAGCCTTAATTTACCTCTCGGAGTACGAGAGGTTTACTACCTCCTTAGCAAGAAGAACTTTATTCCCGACGCCCTTAGTCGCCTGCTAGCCGAAGAGTCCGATTAGCTGCTTAACCGTCGCCGCCCCGACTTTACTATACTTAACGATATACTTATAGCCTCTAAAGCTATTATAGCGCCCGAGAAGCGTAAGGGATTCGCTATCGCCTACGATAATAACCCTTACTATAAGCGAATACTTTAAATAATCGTAGATAGCGAGGACGCTATCGAGAGTCTTTCCTCGCCCTTAGAAGGAGCTATAGTCACTAACTCTATAGTAAGAACGAAGGCATAGCTTAAACGCCGCGGCATACCGTTCTTTATAGTCGATAAGCTCTTATACTACGAAGGCCCTAACGGCTTTACCCGGCTATATATCCCTAACGCCCTCGTCCTATCTATAATCTCGGCAGCTTATAACGATAAGAACTACTTTAGCGTCGTCCGTATAATTAAGGACTTAGAGATATACTTAATTCGCGGAGTTATTCGTTAGGTAAAAAAGCATATTGCGGCCTATAAAGCCTATTGCCTTGGCTAAATACACCGTTAGACCCTTACCGGCAGCTATAAGCCTATTCGCCCCCCGCTACTTCTAATATAGAGTATCGCAATAGACTTTATAACCGACATACCGCCCTTACCTTTAGCAAGCTCCCTATAGTAGATCTTAGGCTTTAACCTCTTTAACTAACTTCTTATAGTCACCCGCCTTATTAGTAAGCGATATTTGCTAATCCTTAGTAACGCTAAGTACGGCACGAAGGATTAAGCGTAAAGCCTAGCCCGTTAACTACTCCTCTCCGACTAAGGTATACTAAGGACTATTATTAGCGACTAAGATTGTAAGTTTACTTCCGACTTTTAGAAAGGCCTCTAAAGCGCGTTTAGAACGAAGATTGCAATAATAACCGCGTACTATCTATAGGCTAACGGACTTACCGAACGTCGTAACTAGACCGTAGAAACCGCCCTACGGATATTATATATCGAAGATCCTAGCCTCGATTAGAAAATGCTAATCTTAGCTCTATAATAGAACCTTAATACTATATTTAACGCCGGCACTAAGATCTCGTCGCATAAGTTAATCTTCGGCTTCGATATATAAGGACTATTAAAAGCCGTAGATAACGCCGCCGGCATTACCCCCGATGATTTACCCTATATACGGGAAGTTATCTATAAGTAGGCAAGCCTCGCTCTAGACCTTACTGCTATAAAAGCTAAGCAGCACTATAATGTAAAGCATCGATCGGTCGTCCTTAAAGCTAGCGATAAGGTTTACCTAAAGCTATATATAGGCTATTATTAGCCTAGCTAGCCGCTAAAGAAATATTCGCAGTAATAAGAAGGCCCTTTTATTATTAAGCGTATAGTAAATAACCTTATAGCGGAGCTCGACCTTCCGAGCTAAGTTAGGATCTACTCTATTATCTCTATTTAGCACCTTAAGCTTACGCACGAAGGGCATTACGTCGAACTTAAGCCTAGGCCTATAGAAGCCGCTCGCGATATCGAGCAAGCGCTTAACGAAGGAGACTAGCACTACGAGGTTAAGCGCCTAATAGACATCCGTATTCGTCGCATCGGTCGGTCGAAGTCACCCGTAACTAAATACCTCGTGCGTTAGAAGGGATAGGCCGCTATATATAACGAATAGGTCTAAGCCGACTAGGTCTCCGCTAAAGCTATTACGGAGTTCTAAGGTCGCTATCTAGCACGCGCTATACGAAGTAAAAAGGCCGCTTAGCAGAAGGAATGATTAAAGGAATAATTACTAGCAGATATAAGCATAACTTATAAGAATAAAAGGAAGGATTTAGGCATTAGGAGTATTTCTCCTAATTGCCTAATTATAATTGTATTATAACTGCTATAGGCAGTAGTATTTCCTTTTTCGAGCCGGCATTTTAATGTATATAAAGCATCCTCTATGCTATATGCTAGGGCTAATGTAATTAGCTATAGATAAGATAAGTAAGGAGCTATTCCTAGCTCCCGGGGCTTACGCCTACCTAATAGAATTATCATTCTTTATACATACATTCTTAGTGCCTAGTGCATTAATATACTATATTATATAATATAGTACTATAATAGTATTCCACCTTTAGAGACGATTTAGTCCTTAAATCGCGAAGAAATCGTCGAAATCGCTTGCTAGAAATATCTTTTAAGGGCGGGCCTAATCTAAAGGGCCGGGCTAATCCGGATTGCATCTATAGAAGCGTTAAATAGCTTTAGGATAACCTCTTAGGTTATCTTTAGGCTGCTAGGTCGTTTCCAGTAATATTTCTATTTAATTAGATAAGTTAGAGTCGGGGCTTCGTCATCGTATACGTTAAGGATCTTTTTAAATTCTTATATTTCTTCGATATTACCGTCGTTATCGCGTTTCGTAATACGGCTTACGATATTACGTCGTTCCTCTTAATTAATCTATGCCTAGCTTAGTATTATTTCCGGTATCTTAAGGTATATATTAGACGTATAGAAAGACTTATTAACCTAGATATGCTTTAGGAGGTTAATAACTATAAAGCCTTAGTAGACTTTAAGAATAAGATAAGAACTATCCTATTTATCGTCTTTTTTCTTATTTAGGCGATTAATAGCTATATTCTTTAATAAAACTATAACTATATTACTAGGCCGGAAGAAGGAATCTTTATCCCGCTTTATATTAGCGGTATCCTTATATCTTTATTATAAGGCTTATACGAGAGCTTAAAGCTAAGCGAAGATGCGATTAAAGCGGCTAGCTATTACGTCTATACAAAGAAATTCCTTTTTCGCCTATAAGGAGAGAGTTAAGGGTTAAGGACTTATAGGTTTTATACTAAGATAAAGGTTAAAGCCGTGGTTAGTAAAGAATAGAGAAATACCGGTTGTTTTATTTACTAATTATTTATTGCGAATTCCGCGAGCGGGAGCTCGTCGACCTAATTATCTTAGGTAAAACTAATAAAGGCTTAAAGATATTTATTTATTACGGCATTAACGATTTCGGTCGAACCGTCGGTCTTTAAGTGCTATACCGAGCTTAGTTTTAATATTATTTATAACCGGGTGCTAAGTTATCGCTAAAAATCGGAGATAAATTAAATACCTAAATTAAAGTTAATAGTATTAAGTGCTTTATATAAACGATAGACTATATAGATAAAGGAATTAACTAATTCCTCTATAAAAACACCGGAAATAAAAATAAGATATCTTATCTTAATAAGCCTATTAACTATCGTAAGTATATTCTTTTAAGTCTTCTTCTTCCGGGTGCATTTAGGAAGTATTATAATATAATTAATTAGTATATCGGCCTATAGGCGGACCGGTAGAGCGAGGGTTTTTAGGATTCTAAAGGGAGATAAGCGGGGGGTTTTAGTCCGAAGATAAAGAGTATTATAAGAATAGCTAGCTACGTGCGACGTTATAGTCGCACACACGTAATACACGTAATCCCTAGGATTACGTGCAAGTATAAGGTAGCTACGTTACCGCGATAGCTTCCCCTTACTTAGCTAGCAATACAACCTAATATATACATACTGTTTACCCTATAAGGTTGACTTAGAGACCTACTAACACTAATTAGTAGTTAATTCAGTCAATTATAGACAGCTAGGTAGAAGAGATAAGATCTATAACTATCGAGTAGTATAAAACACCTTCGGGAATACTTAGGACGGTTATCTTTATGCTAAGAATAAAGATATCTCCGACCCGATCTAACGGTCGAGACGTTTTTCCTAGCTTTTATTAAGCCCGTTACTTCTATTAGATAGGTTAGGCTAATATTAATTAAAGTGCGTCTATAACGTAAGTAATAACTATCGTAAAATCCCTTACGATACTAAGGATAATAGCTTTTTCTTTAACCTTAGGCTTATTAAAGAGGACCTTACTATAATAGGGTAGGCAGAGTGATTATATAAGTGCCCTCTATATAGGTATAGCAATTATCTATAAAGAACTAAGTGTAAGCGCACCTATGCATACGGATATATAGCTCTACGCACGTATCCCTTTGTCCGTACGTGCCTTTAACCCCTATCTATACGAGCCCCTTACCTCTATTCGCATAAGCCCTTTTCCCTACCCGTACGTGCCTTTTCCCCGCTCGTATATAAGAATATAGATTAAGTCGTAGCCTTAATCTTACTAATAGTCGAAGACCCTTATATAAGACCCTTACCTTACCTAAGCGAAAATTAACGATATATTACGTAAGGCCCGGCTACGCCTTAAGCTACGTGGCTTGCTTTAGGGAGCGTAAACCGTACCTTCTTCCGTTGTGTCTTTACCGGTAATATAGCGTTAGGCGGTCCGTCGTTTTCTCCGATAGCCCTAAAGCGCTCTTCGAAGCGATCGAGCGCTTCCGTATCTACGAAATCCGCTGCTAGGTACTACGTCGGGTTTTAGTACCTTTACTACCTTACGAGTACCTCGCGTCTACTACCGTAGCTAACCTTTTTCTATCGTACGGTAAGAATTTCCTCTACTAAGAACTATTTTTCTCCCTTTATAAAGATTACGGGAGGCTATAGGTCGGCTATTATTTAGCCGGGCATTAGATTTACTACTATACGACGAAGAAGGTCTATATTAAAATTAAGGTAAATCCCGTTAGGCAATTCCTCTAGCTTAACGGCTTACGGGCTTAGCACTCTCTTAACCGTAAATTTTGCATATAAGTAATCGAGCTTCTTCTTTAGCCTTAAGGATGCGTAGTTCTATAGATATACTTAGACTTTATTACTTACCGTAAATCGCTCTATAGGTTCCTATCGCTTATTCGTATACCGCTCTTAGTCTTACGTTGCTAAGGCTATTAACGACTAATAGAAGTCCGAGACCTACTTAAGTCGCTATATAAAGGAGGCTACGCGCCCCTCCGGGCTATTGCTAGACGGCTTTTCCCCTACTATATCTACGGCGATAGGAAATAGGGATACTAGTTCGTACCTATATAGTGCGAAGAAAGGGGATATACTAATTAAAGAGTGATTTCTCCTATTAAGCGCTATTTACGCTACGGGGAGCTATTTATCTTAGTCCCCCTAGTTGCAGTCGATAACGCCCCGGAGGTAAGCTTAAACTTCCTAGTTGAGCCGTTCTAGCCCCCTATTGGTTTATAGATAATATACTATACTAAGCAGCTATATAATCTATAGCAGCCGATATAAGTGCTACTAAAAGCGGCTTATCTAATTTAAGCCTTTATCGCTTATAATTAACGTTAGCTATTAATAATATTATACGTAGTAATAAGAAAGCGCTTTACGTAGATCTCCGCTTCTATAGAGGGCATAGGTTTTAATATAACTTCCTTATTTAGAAGGTCCTTAATTACCTAAAGATTACGGTTGCCGCTTTCTATAAAGGGGAGGTCTATAATAAAGTCTATCTAAATATAGGTATAGAACCGGTCCGGTATAGGAAGCGATTTAAGCAGCCCTTTCTTAAGCGTACGCTTAATTTTTATACGCCTATAGATATTATAGTTGCGGAGGAATCGTCTAACGTATAGCTAGAGGAGCGGCTAATAGAAGTCGCTAGATACGGCGGCAACTATTCCTTCGCGGCTAAGGTAGCCGACGACGCTAGCGTTATATACTATTTAAATAAGCCGTCCTTAGAGCGCGTTCCCTTCTTCTAGCTCTAAGAGAGCGTCTCTTACTACGGCCTCTATAGTTATAGAGGAGCTAAGAACCTAGAGTCGTCCGCGGAACCGTAGGTGCTTACGTAGGTCTATATAGCAGTCGGCTACCTATACCTTAAGGTTAAGCTTAAGGTTAAATCGTCGTGCTCCGGCCTTTACGGCGCGGCGTACGCTACCGTAGGCAGCGTCTTAAGCTGCTAAGCGGTCCTATATGCGCTAAAGCTCCTCGTCCTAAAAAAGCCGTCGGTTAAGGCCTACATTAGTAGTTAGCTCTACGTCTTACGCGTTAAGGTCGTCCTAAGTCGTAGCCGCTGCGAAGTCCGCTTCCTAAGTGCCGGGCTCTACGTCTTCTTTAATTAGCCCCTTAACTTCCGAACTAATAGACGACTCGCTATCGTCTTCGTCCTTATCGCCCTTACTATTAACTAAGACTACGCCGTCCGTACTAATAAGCGTAGCTCTAAGATATATACGTAGCGTGTCCTCCGGGAGTATTTAAAGCTCTCGGGCGTTATAATCTTAATTAGAGGGTCGGTCTTAATCTCTTAAGGATAGAGCGTCCGGCACCGTAGGCTCTATTCTAAGTCGGTACTTAATCCGGAAATAGAACCGCGAAAGATATTCTGCCTAGCGGGCCTATCGCTTAGAGAGATAACGTCGAGTTATAAAATACTTAAGGTTACGATAATCCGTAAGGATCTTAAAGTTCTTATAGCTATAGAGCTCCGCTTACTACTGCTTTAAATAGCTAATTATAGCGAGTATTTCTTTATCGTAGATAGCGTAGTTTCGTTCGGTAGAGGTAAGCTTACGGGAGTAAAAAGCTATAGGGCGGCGTTAGCCGTCTACCTCTTACAAAAGCGTGCCTTTAAGCGCGAATCTACTATAGTCCGCCTTAAGTATTACGGGATAATTAAAGTCCTACTATAGTAGCACTAAGGCTTGCGAAAATAGGTCCTTTAACGTTTAAAACGCCTCTACCTATACGTCGCCTTAATAGAAGGGCACCCTTTTGCCGGTAAGGGCTATAAGCGGACCGACGATGCGAGAAAATTAATAAATAAAAATCCGGTAGTAGTTCGTAAATCCTAAGAAACTCCGCACACCCTTTTGCGAAGTTAGGGCTATTTAGTCCCGAATGGCTTAAATCTTTATAGGGTCCGCTTATACACTAACGCCTACGATAATAATAAATCTAAGGTATTTAACCCGGCGGACGCCGAATTCGCATTTATTAAGGTCGAGGTATAGCCTATGCTTAGAGAGCCGGTCTAATACCTTCCGCACTTTATCTATATAATCCTCTAGGCTGCCGCTCGTATAGATAAGAATATTATTAATATAAGCGGAAGCGAACTTATTTAGAAATTCGCGAAGAATGCTATTAATATATTATTAAAAGGTTCCGGGAGCCTTTATAAGCCTAAACGGTATTACTATCTATTTAAAAAGCCTATAGTAAGTGCGGAACGCGGTCTTTTACTTATCGCCCTCCGTAATTCGTACCTTATAGAACGCTTAATAGATATCTAACTTAGTAAACTACTTTGCCTTAGCGATATTACGGAGTATCTCCTTAATAAGCGGAAGCGGGTAGCGGTCTAGTCGTACTATTGCGTTAAGTGCTCGGTAGTCTATATAGAATCGTAGTCCTCCTCCGGGTTTCCGCGCGAATAGCACTAAAGCGGCGGCCTTAAAAGAGCTAGCCTAAATAAACTCTTTATCTAGAAGGCCGCGTAGTGTTTTCTTTAATATAAGCAACTCGTCTTAAAACATCGTATATAGCGGCCCGAAGGGCGGAACTATATCTTATTGTTAGATCTTTAATCTACGGCCTACTAAATAAGGATGCGAGAGATATAGGTTGCAGCGGCTGTAATGCCGCTAAAAGCAGTATATTAATAATGATAATAATAATGCTTATTGTGCCCGAAAAGGGGCTGCCTTAAGACCTTATTTAAGGGGTCTCTCGGCCTAATTTCCCGTCTATAATCCCGTACGTAATCCTATATATAATCCCTTTACCCGCGGATCTAATACACCCCTTTAGCTTCGATCGCAATACGAGGGAAGCTAGACTAAAGAGCTTAAATAGCTTAAATCCGGGGTCTTTTACTAATATTTAATCTATTAATTAGGGCGGATTATCGTATTCTTCCGGGTCCTCCTTACGACCGACTATACTTTATAGTAGTAATTATAACTCGGCATTTTATGCCTTTACGCTACCGTATGCGCCTTTAGCGGTAATAACACGCCTTATTCCTTCTATTCCTCCTATATTACATTAGTCGATTAGTCGATCGCTTCGGAAGGTTCGTATATAGTTTATTAGAGTATGTAGGCGGACGAGGGCTTCGTATAGCCGAGGCTAGTATATAGCCGAAGGCTTTATATTGCCGAGGGCTTTATATATATAGCCGAGGGTTATATTCCCGAGGGCTTATATATATAGCCGAGGGTTATATATAGCTTATAGATAAAGTCGAGGCTTATATAGCCGAGGCTTATAGATAGAGTCGAGGCTCGTATAGCCGAGGCTCGTAGATAAAGTCGAGGCTCGTATAGCTAAGGCTTATAGATAAAGTCGAGGCTTATATAGCCGAGGCTTATAGATAAAGTCGAGGCTTGTATAGCTTGCTTAATGCGGACGAATACCGTAAGGGGTATAGACGAAGGAGTCTTCCGTCGCCGCGAGAGCTGCTTACTTAAGTTATTGATTAAGTAATATAGACGAAGCCGCGAGAGCGCTCGCTACGATATGCGTATTGCTTAAATAATTATTCGTAACGAGGGTAGTCTTTCGTCTTACTATAACGAGGGACTCTACCGCTCGCCGCGAGAGCTATTTGCTTAAGTAAGTAAGTGTATATAAGGGAGAGGGACTCTACCGCTCGCTACGATAAGGGACTCTACCGCTCTCTACGACGAGGGACTCTGCCTTTCGCTATAAGAGCTGCTTGCTCGAATAAGTATATATAATAAGGGAGTCTTCCGCTCGCCGTAGGTGTTTATTTTCGCTTACTGCGATATATATATTGCTTAAATAATTATTATAACGAGGGTTATATTTCGTCTTACTACGACGAGGGAGTCTTCCGCTCGCCGTAAGAGCTGCTTGCTTAAATAAGTATACGGACGAAGGAGTCTTCCGACGCCGCCGCGAGAGTGCGATAAGGGACTCTACCGCTTACTGCGAGAGCTACTTGCTCGAATAAGTATTTATAACGAAGGTAGTCTTTTTCGTCTTACTGCGACGAGGGACTCTACCGCTCGCTATAACGAAAGACTCTACTGCTCGCTGCGACGAGGGACTCTGCCTCTCGCCGTAAGAGCTACTTGCTCGAATAAGTGCGACGAGGGACGCTACCGCTCGCTGTAAGAGCTGCTTACTTAAGAGACGTTTGCTCGAAAGCTGCTTGCTTAGCTTAAATAAATACGACGAAGGACGCTACCGCTCGCCGTAAGAGCTGCTTGCTTAAGTATTAAAGTATATACGAGGGAAAGGGACTTTTCCTTCTTTCTGCCGCCGCGAGCTATTAGCTCGTCGAGAGCTATTAGCTTATACGTTAGATAAGTGCGCGGACGAGGGAGTCTTCCTCCCGCCGTATTATATATTTACTAGCGACGACGAAATAGTCTTCTTTTCTTCCTGCCGCCGCGAGCTATTAGCTACGAGTATTTACCGTAACGACGAAAGAGTCTTCTTCTCTTTTCTTCTACCGCCGCGAGCTATTAGCTCGTCGAGAGCTTATTAGCTTGTGTAAGTATACGCGATAAGGGAGTCTTCCTCCCGCCGCCGCGATGTGTGTGCTACGACGAGAGAGTCTTCCTCTCTTCCGCCGCTGCGAAATGTGTATTACGACGAGAGAGTCTTCCTCCCGCCGCCGCGATATATTTGCCGTAACGACGAAAGAGTCTTCTTCTCTTCCCGCCGCCGCGAGCTTACTATAACGACGAAAGAGTCTTCTTCTCTTTCTTCCGCTGCCGCGAGCTATTAGCTTATAAGCTAATAGCTTATGTCTTATCTAAGTGTTTTATCTAAGTGTGCGGACGAAGGGTCTCTACCGCTCGCCGCGAATGGCTTATATAGTCTTATTTAATACTACGGAAGGGTTAACTCCTTAATATAGACTTATTTAATACTACGGAGGGGTTTACTCCTTAATATAGGCTTATTTAATACTATAGAGGGGTTTGCTCCTTAATATAGGCTTATTTAATGCTACGGAGGGGTTTACTCCTTAATGTAGGCTTGTTTTAGCTTGGCTAGCTAACGAGGGAATTACCCTCTCGCCTCTACTAGTAGCAGCATGTGTATTTGGCTAGCTAACGAGGGAATCACCCTCTCGGCCCTGCTAGTAGTAGCAGGATGTGTGTATATAGCTAGCTAACGAGGGAATTACCCTCTCGCCTCTACTAGTAGCACTAGGATGTGTTTTTAGCTAGGGAATCACCCCTTTTCGCCTCTGCTAAAAGCAGTGTGTATTGTTCTTTCTAGTGCTATAAGGTAGTCTCTTACGGGCTTTCTTTCGATGTATTAGTGCCGCTTGGTGCGGGCTTTCTTTCGATGTATTAGTGCCGCTTGGTGCGGGCTTTCTTTTGATGTATTAGCGCCGCGAGGATAGTTCTCGCGGGCTTAGTTCGATATATTAGTGCCGCTTAGTGCGGGCTTTTTCGATGTATTAGTGCCGCGTGGTGCGGGCTTTCTTTCGATGTATAAGTGCCGCGAGGATGGTTCTCGCGGGCTCTATTCGATGTGATACCGCGAGGTGGTTCTCGCGGGCTTTATTTAAGGTGATGCCGCGAGGTAGTTCTCGCGGGCTTTATTCGACGAGGTGCCGCGAGGTGGTTCTCGCGGGCTTGTTTCGATGTAGTGCCGCGAGGATAGTTCTCGCGGGCTTATTTCTTTCGATGCGAGAGGAATCTAGTCCTCTTGCCGAGCATAATTAGCTAGGCTTTTCTCGCGGTTTAAAGGGGGCCTAATGGTTAAATAGTAGCTTCTCTTAGTAGCTTGGCTAGAAGACTAAGACTCTTAATTATTAGATCTTTAATCTACGGCCTACTAAATAAGGATGCGAGAGATATAGGTTGTAGCGGCTGTAATGCCGCTGAAAGCAGTATATTGATAATGATAATAATAATGCTTGCTGTGCCCGAAAAGGGGCTGCCTCGAGACCTTATTTAAGGGGTCTCTTAGCCTAATTTCCCGTCTGTGATCCCGTACGTAATCCTGTATGTAATCCCTTTACCCGCGGATCCAACACTTATCCGCGGGAATCCTTGCGAAGTAGTATCGCGTGGTTAATGCCGGGCTTATATAGGTTTAATCTATTAGCCTCGCTTTTCCGAAAGAGCGGCAGTAGGTTATAGAACTACGTAAGGATTATTTAACGTAATTCGGCTTCTATCTTCGGCTTCTTTAGTCGTAAGGCCTTTTCGATATCCGCGAGGCTAATTGCGTAAATAGCAGCTATAGCGGCGCTTAAGCCGTATTGTCTACGGATTCGGTTAATTATGCCGATAAATACTAAAGCTATAACCTCCTTAGCCTCCCGAAGCTCGGTAGCATACTCGGTATCCTCCGGGTTATTCTCGTTAATATACTATAGCTAACGCTATGAATTCCTATACTAAAGCCTTCCTTAGTGTAGTATAGAGTAAGACTTTATATAAAGATGCTAAGGCTTTCTAAGATTAGGTTAAATTCTAGCTAAGGGATAATATACGCTACGAGCAATTGCTTATGCCCGTTAATTTTCGCAGCTATCTATATGATTCCTTTAATCTTCGCTTTATCTATTGCGCTTAAGGCTTCTTATACGTACTAAGGTCCTATATCTTTAACTAGTAAACGTAGTTCTTATGCGAATGCCTTATTAATAGCGGCGTAGTATTAGTAACCCTTGTCTATAAGAGTAAAGATAAGGTTTATATAGTTAATAACAATAGGTATTAAGGTAGGAGAAGTCTTAATACGGTTAGTTAACTCTTTTTTCTCTAGTGCTAGCGAATTAGGCTCTAGGGCCCGTCTATGCTCTAAAGCTATGCGTTTCCCTCCGTACTAGTAGCGGCGGGGACTATATTATCCTCCTTAACATTAGATTTAAGAGAAGGTCGGGTAGCGCGAATCGCTATAGGCCGTTCGGCTCGCTTCGCCGTAGGGCGAGCGGGACGATACGGGCAGTCCGTAGCGAAATGCCTATCCGCGCTATAGCGTACGTAAAGCCCCTCCTCTCTCCGCTTTTAAAGCTCCGCCTTCGACACCTACTTAGCTCGCTATATAGAAGAGGAGGGCGCGCTGCTTAAGGCGGCGGATAGTATCCTCGCTTTTCTATAAGCGGGCCGCGTAGTAGATATTATAACGTCGCCCTCGTAGTCTACTATAGTATCGGGCGCGGATCTTCGCGGCGGGAGCGTTATAGCGTCCTTAGTAATAACTCCTCCGTTCCTATTGCTAACGCCGTTTATGCCCGCGCGCTTCTATAACTTCTAAAAGCTAAGGCTTTGCTTATAGTTCTAAGCTACCTTTATAAGGCGACTTACATACTCCCTAAAGTTAGTAGGCATCTCAATTAGGATAAGCATCTCCTATAGTTGCGGAGTGATCGAATTCCGTAGC
Source organism: Ophiocordyceps sinensis (assembly GCA_012934285.1). Classification (NCBI taxonomy): domain Eukaryota; kingdom Fungi; phylum Ascomycota; class Sordariomycetes; order Hypocreales; family Ophiocordycipitaceae; genus Ophiocordyceps; species Ophiocordyceps sinensis. The sequence continues at coordinate 7,699,328 of JAAVMX010000004.1, read as the reverse complement.
TATATAAGCTTAGCGCTATCTCCTTAAACGCTATTTCCGGCGGCGTGAGTAATAGTCTCCTTAAAGTCGGGAAGGAAGTCCTTAAACGTCTAGCCGTCTTTCTAAAAGAGGGTCTATAACCTATCTTACGCTTTCTCCTACTCCTATACGTTGCTAAACGCGTAGATAAGGTAGTTAAAGAAGGCATAAGGGTCGTAGGCGCTACTAAGCCCGCTACTCTCTTAGAACCTAGAAATCCGCTGTATCTAAGGCTCGGGCAGCGTATAGAGTAGCGAATACTAGGCGGTATTACGGCAACCGTTAAGGCCTTACTTCTCGTTAACGGTAAACTTACTGCGGAGGCGGTATAGGAAGAAGTAAAAAGACTCTAGCTTACTATCCTATATAAGCTACGGTAGAGGCTTTCTTTTGCCGAAGGCAGCTTTAAAGGCCGTCTTAAGGTTAGCTATACTAGCGTCCTTAGCCGTAGGAGAGTTCGTCGACGTAGCCGTAGGCGCGAGTAGCGTATCCGTAGAGGTAGGCGCTAAAGATCCTATTTTAACTCTAAGGACTTCTAGTAACCCTCTTTGTTTAACCGGATTAACGGCTATTTTCTATAGCAGCACTAAAAGGCGCTCTTCTTCCGCTATAGAAGGTACGGCATCTACCGTCGCCTTACCTAAACGGGCTTTTATTATTTCCTATCGAAGGCGGGCTTTTGCGAAGGTCCGCTTATTTAGCGACTCTTATCGCAGCTATAGCTGGTAGGACCCCTCGGCCTATTGCTTAAAGACGTCCTTTATATCGTTATCTAATAAGTCTATAATAGCAGCTAGTGTCTCTACGCGTACCGCTTTTATCGTAGCGGCCTATTGTTCTAGTCGATACGTACCGCTATTATAAAAGCGGGACGTTATTGTATTAATAAGTCCGTAAAAAAGAGAGATAGATAATACTATAATAGGGTAGGTAGAGTAATTATATAGGTGCCCTCTATATAGGTATAGAAATCATCTATAAAGAACTAAGTGTAAGCGGACCTATATATACGGATCTATAGCTCTATGCACGTACCCCTTTGTCCGTATATGCCCCTTACCCCTATCCGCACGAGCCCCTTACCCTTATTCGCACGAGCCCCTTTCCCCGCCCGTACGTGCCTCTTCCCCGCTCGTATATAAGAATGCGGATTAGGTCGTAGACCTAATATCACTAATAGTCGAAGACCCTTATACTTACCTACTCTTAGAAGATACCTCGCTAACGTGCTAATCCTAGATAGCTTTATCTTAGCGATAGACATCGACCTTTAGGATAATAAAGTGTTATTAAAGGAGCGCAATAAGATAGCCCTTATAATATATACTGTACGATTCCTATTATTCTATTACTACGATATTAGTCTATAAGCCGAGGAGCTCCTTAGGTATTTCTAGGAGCATTTCTAAGGGTAGACTAAGAAGACTTAGGAAGTATTAAAGAGGGAGTTAAAGAGGGAAGTTAGGCTTCTCCTTAAGCGACGAGGCATCTACCCTAGCCTAAACAATACATTATTCCTAAAATAGTTTATTACTTTACGATAAGTAGAAATACTGCTAAACTAGCCTAGATAGGCTTAGGCAATAATAAAGTTCGATATTAGAATAACGGCATATAATCTAAAGCTTTAAGGTATTTAAGGCATTAAGCAATAAGACGACACCCCGTCTCTTGCCCCGGATCCGGCTTTAGGCCCGGTAACGGTTCCCGGTGTAATATAATAATAATAGACCTTATACCTAATAATATACTAGTTTAATCAGCCGATTGCGCTTATTGCGCTTATTCCCGTTCCCCCGACTATTGCCTTAGCTAAGTCGGCAAATATCGCCCTAACTGCTTTAACACCTACTGCTTAAGCACTTACTATAATATGTCCTACTTAAGGCACTATTGCGACTATAACCCTTTTACCTCCTATTAATGCTTATACTACGATTATACTAATCGACGTTCCTAGCGTTAATATAAATGCCGAACTTTAGCAGAAATTTGCTAAGCTCTAGAGGAAGGATAAGTATTATATAGGAAAGCCCTATAATCTCTTCGATAATAAGGTCCGTATATTTATAAAGACCTACTATAAGCTTAAGGGCTAACCTAGTTAATTCTATAACCTATTCTTATAGATCTTAATAGATAGAGCCGAGACCTTCTATATATAGCACGTTAAGTTAATTATATCGTTCCGCGCAACCTATAATACTATTAGGCAGTATTTTAACACAGACGTTAACTATAGTTATTATTTTACTAACTAGACAATAACGATATTTTATAAGGTCCGTACGGAAAATCCCTCTATACCGCTTTATAAGGTTCTATAGGCTCTCTTTAATAAACGTTAACTATATTAAAGAGCCCTTAGTACAGACTACGATAGTAATATTCCCCTTCGTATATCTCTTATTAACGCGTGCCGCGGTATTCCTAAATTAGAGTACGTCCTCTTTAAGCCCGCTTAGAAAGTCTAGACTGTTTTTACAGACTTACGTACGTCTATCGAAATTTACCTCGCACGTAACCCATCGGCCTAATTCCTATAAGATAAAGATTATAACGATTAATAATACTTAGACCGAAGATACTTAAGCAACCGTAGACGAGGTGGATTCCGTAGACGGGGCTACGGACGAAGATACAAACGTAATAGCCGTATAGGCTATTTACGAGGCCTTAGCTACAACCGTAGAACCCCCTTTCGTGTTTAAGGACGCGGTGGCAGCTACGGCTCTAATAACCGCTTAACCTAGACTAAGAAGTTTTTCGTCTATTATAAGGAAGAATATTAGTCTACTAAACACACGCTTAAGGAACGCTAACGGTCTAAGGACTAATACCTTACGTAGTATTTTAATAATAGCATCCTAATAACTAACTTTACGGCATACGTGACCGAATTTAAAGGCTATAAGACCGACGAGATAGAAGCTAATAAGTACTAGGACGTAGAAGACGCTAATAATACCGCCGATCTAAAGCAAACAGTAACTTAAATGCTCTACGAGGCCGCCTTTATATACCTTTAGACCGGCGATGTTATAGAACTACTAATCTAGGTTCCTAGTTTACTTTCTTTTTTCTAAAAGTACGGGACGACTTAAGTACTAAGGGACTTAAGTACGGAAATACTTAGTACGAATGTACCGGGGTACTTGGTACTTTGGTACTTGGTACTTTATGACTTAGCATAAAGATGTTCGCCCCGGACTTACCTATTATCCGGTCACACCCCTTTCCGGCCTAGGACACACCCCTTTTTCGAACCTAAGTCCCTCGGGACTTAGCTTCCTTAGGTACGGGACGTACAGTGGGTCAACAAAAATAACGACGACATATATGTAAAGCTACTACCTTATACTTCTCGTAGAACTATAAAAAACCCCACCCAAACCTAGAACGTGACTTAAAATCTCTAAGATTTTCACTATAGCTATATAGTATTATAAAGTATATAATGATTTTTGAGTTATAATTTATTAAGCTATAGGTGCTTTTTAATTGACTTTTAAATAAATTTTATTTTTATAGGTACTTCTTTTTTAGGATTTTTTTATTTTCGTTCTTCCTAGCGTAAAGGAAATAGAGAATTTACGTTTCTATTATTTATACGTTACGATATATATAAAGTTTATTATATAAAAGGGTCTATATATAATTAGAGTTATAGAATTAGTGAGAACTAAAAACGTAAGGGAAATCACGTTTAGTACTTTTCTTTAAGTTTCTACGATTTTATAAGCTTTTATAGCTTTTTGAGTAAATTAGGTAGAATAATATTTAAAAGAGTATAGGTACGATACCTTTTAAGTGGAATATATAGCGAAGTAACAGATTTATATAAACCTTATTGCAAATAAAGAGAAATTATTAAAGAAAGTACGTAAAGTACCTATTTTTAAGAAAAAAAGAGGTACTCGCAATATTAATCTTTAGTTACGTATAGAGAAGTATAATAGCTAGAAAACGAGGATCAATAGTTAGGTTAATAGTAAACCTATATATAAACCCTTTAGTTTTTTTTATAGCATTTTCGCTATTTATAATAAAAGTGTTTCAAAAAGGTGTTAAGTTTTACTCTAATTTAAAAAAACTATTTACTATTTTATTTCATTTAGAGCTAAATTCTATATAAAGAAATAAAATAATAATGACATCTTACTATATATAGTATTAGGTTTGGCATACAATATTCATTAAAGCTTTTACTAATAATACTCGAAAAAGAAAAATTAATTCAGTTAAGAGATAAGTACCTATCGGTCACGCTGACTTTTAACTCGTCGTTTTTAAAGTTGGGCTACTGTACCACGCAGCTACGGTCACGCCGGCGATCTTATTAGGCACCCTTGCCTAATAAGACCCTATGATTGGCTCGATGCCCCGCATAATGGACCGACACCTAGACTACCGGGAGCTATAGGCCTGATATAGCCCTCCCGGCTTTCGGGACCGATCATTCGTCCGATCCTCCGCATAAGGAGGTCACACGACTTATGTCGTGTGACCTACCTATATGACATTATGCACGTAGTGCATAAATGGACCCACATGACCTAGATTAGTCTATAAGGGCTCTAGAACGACGCGGGAGGCAGCCTTTTTAAGGTTAGCCGACCTACACAGCCCTTGCGTAGCCCTAGGGACCCGCATTAGCTTGGGGCAGTGTAAGAGATACGTGGCAGAAGGTGCTAGAAGGAAAGGGACGTACCGGGACCGTCTAGACGGACGGGAAGAGCTATATAAAGGAACTTTAGTCCGCCCTTCCTTAGGCTCTCCTTCCTTCCTTTCTTCTTTAGCTTTTATCATAGTTTTAGTTCAACTGCCTACTAAGCGACCTACACCTCTTCTAGTAGTGCCCTTAGTGCTCTAGCCTCGACTACCCCTACTTGCTTAGACTTAGCCAGCCGGTCTAGTATAAGTGACCCCGAGTGCTCCTCTGCTTACTATTCCGCCCCTATAGCTTTTAAGGATAAATAACGCCCTCTATTAGTCTTTAACTATTAGAGACTTAGTCCGGTTAGACTATCTTCTGTCTTCTAACCGTTCTATTATACGATAAAAGCTCTTACCTTTTGCTTAGCCGCGGAGTATATTTTTTAAGACCGTTGCTTAATCTTTATTTAATCTTTGCTTAGTCTTTGTTTTACCCCTTAATCTTTTTCTAATCTTTTCGATCTATTAGATCTTAGATCTTGTTTTAGTCTTTATGGATTCGAAGAACCCTTTTTAGAAAAAACACTAAAAACAACTACTTCTTTAAGAATGTCTTCTTCTACTTCTTTAACCTCTCGCCCGGCAGCTCGCCCGGCAGCTCGTCCGACTATAGCTACGGCTGCTGCTTCTGCTACTACGCCTGCGGGCCCGGCTCCGGCTTATACCGCCGCTGCCCCGGGACCGCCGCCGCCTCCGGGCCCGGCCGGGTACGCCCCGGTCCCGGTCCCGGTTCCGGACTTCCGCCACCCCCGGCAGTTCGGGGAAATTATTAAAACCCCGAAGCCGGCTGTTTACACCGGAGAAGCCGGCAAGCTGTAGGAATTTCTTACCTAGCTAAAGGCCTTCTTTCTTTCCTTTCCGGATTCCTTCTCTATTAATAAAGCGAAGGTCTTCTTTATAGCTAGCTACTTAAGGGGATTAGCTTTAACCTAGTTTAAACCTATTCTTAGGGATAGGGTGACCGAGGCAGAGGGGGACCGGGATAAACTCACGGACGATATCTTCAATAGTTATCAAGCTTTTAAAACCAACCTCTAGCAGACCTTTAGCGTAGGTGACGAGAAGAGAGCCGTAGAGCATAAGCTGCGGTATTTACGATAAAAAACCTCTATTTCTAATTATGCTGCCTTATTTAGGCAGATAACATCGAAATTAGAATAGGACGACGACGCTATAATAGTGGTTTTCTATAAGGGGCTAAAGGACGATGTAAAGGACGAGATCTCTAAACAAGACCGTCCCGACACCCTCGTCGAGTTTATAGCCTAAGGAGTTAGAATCGACGACCGGCTGTTTAAACGCCGGCAATAGAAGAAGGACCCCCGAGGGGGGTATAAGGTTTTTTCGAAGAAAAAGGGGAAACAGACGAATTACGGCGATCCTATAGACCTAGATGCTATTTTAAACCCGGGAACAACTAGCTATTCGGCATCGGCCGGAAGCTCGAAAAACAACAGCATTTACAAAAGCCTTACCTACTTCTTTTGTAAGAAGGCAGGGCATATTGCTAAAGATTGCTACCGGAAGAAAAATCTAGCTAAAGGAAAGCCGGCGGCTTCTAGAAGCCTTAATACCTTAGAGCAAGGACCTCTTAGGCTCTCTCTACCGCCTTTAAGAGAAGCTCTCGATCCTACGCTTTTTAACAGCGATCCTATAGGCCTTTCTGCCTATCCTTACTACGAAAAACGTTTTACGACTATTAAGGATTCTAAGAATAATATAGCACCTATTCCGGACAGCCTAGTTGGGCCCTCTATTAAAGAAGAGGAGGACCTATTTAGATAGTCGGACCCGGACGAGGATCCGGCCGGACCGGAGGACCCGGCCGGCCCGGATAGTCCGGACGCTCCGGACAGCGTGATAGAGGATCTAGTGATCGACTTAGAGGACGGAGAGATTATAGATAACTCTATAGATAACGCGGGGGTCGGACTAGTACCCCCGGACTCCCCGGAATCCCCGAATTCCTCTATGGAGTCCGCTCCGGACTTAGAGGGTCCGGAGCCCGGGCCGGAACCCGGGCCGGAGCCGGACGACGACGACATACCCCTAACAACGCAATACGACTCCGAGGAATTCCCTCGAGAAACCTAGTACTAGTACAACCATAGCTAGGCCCCGGAGTTAGAAGATCTTACCGGAGGCGATATACCCAATGCTTATAGCCCCGCTAATACCGAAGAATTCTCGGAGGGCAGCGTAGCTACGGCTGCCCTATACGACGGCTCGGAGTCCCCTCCGGCCTACCGCGAACTCGAAGACGTTAAAGACCTTCTCGATGGCCTTAACCCGGAATATAGCAGCTATAGGGAACACCTAGCTATTACGAACTATTTAGAAGGAGTTATCGAACGAGAAGCCTAAGGATACCCTAGCGCCGAAGATAGGCCCCCGGAGTGCCTTAACGACATAGCCGAAGAAACTTTAGCTTTACTTCGAAGCTATAAGCGTAAAGCTAATCGGCTAGAGGCACTGCTTTTAGATAACGAATACGAAACCTATAAGGAATTCGGCAGGGAAATTGCATCTTTAGCAGACCTCGTAGAAGAGAAAGAACGCGAGAAGCTTAACCTCCTTACTAGACTAGACCGTCTAGGAGGTTATATGCCGGAACTATACCTAGAACCCTCTTTCGAGGTCCGGACTCTCTAAGAGGCCCTCCGGAGGCTAGAAGGCGTCTATTGCCTCGCCTCCCGGACCCTCGGACTCGCTTCTTAAGTTAACCGAGACCTACTCGAACTAGTCCGGCAACTGTAAGGTCTCCCTTTCGAGACTACGAATTATAGGGTTATAATATAACCTATACCCCGGGGAACTACTAATAGACCTAGCAGTAAGTCTATTAGAGAAGAGCCAGGTTCTGCTAGGTTTAAAAGAAAACCCCCTAGGTTTAAAAGATAACCCCCGGAGCTTAAAAGAGAGCTTAATCCATATAGACTTAAAAGATAGTCTAGTAGGCTTAAAAGAGAGTCTACTAGGTTTAAGAGAGAACCTAATCCCCCTAAGACTGTTTTAAGGGAGGGGATATAGGGTAATAGCACCCTTACTACCGAGGATTTAAAAAACCTCTATTACTAAAAGTAAAAGGGCTACTTACTAGTAATTAAGATTTTCTTATTACTAATAAAACTATTAGTAAGAAGATAACCCTTACGATTAACTACTAAGGGCATAGACTTTCCGCTTTAGTGGATAGCGGATCTATAAGCAACTATATTGCCCCGGAAACGATAAATCGTCTACGCCTTCGTTACCGGCAGAAAACCACGCCTTATACGCTATTTACAGCCGAAGGGAAACCCTTTACGTATAATAATAGGAATATTATCTACGAAACTAATCCTTTCGAATATTCTATCGGAAACTTATCGTTTAAAGACCCTTTCGATATCCTATCTATACGATACGATATTATACTAGGACTACCCTTCTTATAATAATATAACCCTTCTATCGACTAGAATAAAGGCTTTTTAAGGTTTAAAGACGATGCCTTAGATATTCCACTCTATAACGAATTAAAGGACTTAACCGGACTAAAAACCTCGGAACTTAATACTAGCTTAGAAAGGCGTAGCCTAGGAATTAAGGAAGTTACTACCTTATTCGAAGAGGAACTTCCGGACCGATTTAATACGGTCCCGGAACCGCTAAACCTATTATTAGAAGACGCTTTAAATAGCGCCTCTATTAAAGAAATAGAGACGGACCTTAAAGCGGATAGATTTAAGACTATACCGCACGATATCCTCGTTAAATTCGGTTTAATATTCAACGACCTACTAGAGGATAAACTACCGCCTCGAACGCAATGGGATTACGAAATCAACCTTAAAGACGGAGCGAAGCCTCGCTTCCGTAAGATATATAACCTCGATAAATTGCATTTAAAATTGCTTCGAGATTATATCGACGAAAACCTTCGAAAAGGTTATATAAGGGAGTTAAAATTAGAATATCGGGCCCTAGTACTATTTGCTCCGAAAAACTGCAAAGATAAGGTTAAGACTAGGCTATGCATCGACTACCGCTAGCTTAACAACGATACTATTAAAGACCGGACCCTTTTACCCTTAATTGTCGAATTAAGGGATCGATTATCTAAGAAAAGATATTATACGAAAATCGACCTTAAAGTGGCTTATAGCTAGATACGAATTAGGGAAGGAGACGAACATAAGACCGCTTTTAGAACTCGATACGGCTTATACGAATTTTTAATCCTCCCTCTAGGGCTTACGAATGCCCTAGCGACTTTTCAGAAGCGTATTAATAACGCCCTACACAAACACCTCGATATATTCGTCTTAGCTTATTTAGACGATATAATCGTCTATTTAGACGATATAATCGTCTATTTAGACGATTTGTAAACGCATAAACTCGACGTTATAAAGGTGCTTAAGGCTCTCGAAGCAGCTAGCCTTTATATTAAGCTAGAAAATGCATATTCTACACGCAGGAAGTCGAATTCTTAGGCTATATAATTACCCTAAACACTATACGGATGGACCCGTATAAGTTAGAGGCAATTAGTAGTTAGCCTATTCCTTCTACGATTAAGGAAATATAGAGCTTTATAGGCTACGCTAATTACTACCGACGCTTTATAGTGGATTTCTCTAAAGAGTTAATCCCTATACTAGCAGTAATAAAGCTAGCTAAGACGAAACCCTATACCTAGACGGACGAAGCTAATAACGCTTTTATTAAGCTTAAAAGCCTATTAACTTCCGCCCCGGTACTATATAGCTACGATGCGGAAAAGCCGTGCGAATTAGAAACCGACGCTTCTAATTTCGCATTAAGTGCGTAGTTAAGCCAAAGGGACGACGATAATATATTGCATCCTATAGCTTTTTACTCTAAAAAGCTAAGTAGGGCAGAGATATATTATCCGATCTACGATAAAGAATTTTTAGCGATTATAAACGCCTTTAAAGAATTTCGGCATTACATTCTAGGGAATTCCTATAAGACGAAGGTCTATATAGACTATAGGAATATCACCTATTTCGCTAGTACGCAGCAGCTTAACGCACGGCAAATCCGTTAGGTAGAGTTCTTAGCAGATTTTAACTACGAAATTCTGCATAAGAAGGGAACCGAAAATTCCCGTGCCGACGCTATTAGTCGACGTCCCGACTATAATACGAAGATCGAACCTTATAACGAACGGCTTTTATATCTTAATACGGAAGGCAACTACGAGCAGCAATCACTCGATGCCGTATTTAAGATCGAAGGAGATAATTCTATTTTAGAATTACTTAAAAGCACTTATAAGGATACCGATTTCAGTAGGTTTAAGAAGCATATAACCTAGGAAAACGACCTCGCCTACTATAAGGGAAAGTTATTCCTTACGCCTAGTAGCGAGGCAACGATTATAAAAGATTTTTACGAAAGCCCGATATACGGCCACTAAGGGATATCCCGGACTTATAATCGAATTCGGAATTACTACAACATATATAATCTTCGCCGTAAAATTCAGAAGATTATTAAGGCATGCGATACTTATAATAAAGCTAAGGCTATACGGCATACGCCTTACGGAAATCTATAGCCTATAGAGACCCCTAAATTACCTTAGGAATCTATTGCTATAGACTTTATTACGAAGTTACCGAAATCTATCGAACCTATAATAAATATAGAATACGACTCTATATTAGTTATAGTAGACCGCCTTACGAAATACGGTTATTTTATTCTGATTAAAGAAGCTATATCGGCTAAGGAATTATCTTACGTCTTTATAAGATATATTCTAGCCGATAGAGGTCTACTAAAAACCCTAATTACGGATAGGGACCGAAAGTTTATATCACACTTTTAGTAGAGCCTTATGCGAGCTTTAGGAACTAAGCATAAATTATCTACTGCTTATTACCCTATTACCGACGGAATTACGGAACGGCTAAACTAGACCTTAAAGCAATACCTTCGAAGCTATATTAACTACTAGCAAGACGACTAGCTAGTTAGGCTACTAATAGCCTAGTTAGCTTATAATACTTCGGTATCGGAACCTATATAGCAAACGCCAGCCTTTGCGAATTACGGATTTACACCCGAAGCCTATAGGTCTTCCCTACCGGAAGTTATAGCCGAAAAAGCTATCTTAAGCTCCGAGCAGCTAAGAAGCTTACATTCCGCTATTAAAGACGAGCTCGACTTTATAAAGGAGCGAATGACTTATTATTATAATAAGAAGACCGAAAAGGAACCTACTTTTAATAAGGGCGATAAAGTCTACCTTATTAAGAAGAATATTACTTTTAATAGGCCTAACAATTCGTTAGACTATAAGAAGATAGGACCTTTTCTTATATAGGAAAAATTCTCCGACTTAACCTATAAGCTAGACCTACTAACGGCTATGCTTATACATCCCGTTTTTTTTCGCTACTCGAATCAGCGCCTAAGAATAGCCGCCTAGCGAAAGATATCGACATACTAGTCGAAGAAGACGAATACGAAGTCGAAGAGATTTTATCTAAGAAGATAGAAAACGGCTAGCATTTCTATCTTATAAAGTGGAAGAATTATCCTTCTTCCGATAATACGTGGGAACCTGTTAAGCATCTTAAGAACGCTCTTAAGAAGATTAAAGCCTATAATAAATCTAACCCTTAGGTTTAAGGGAAGAGGAGTTTAAGGGTTTAAAGGTTTAACCCCCCTTAGGAAGGGTAATGTGTTATAGAACCACTAATCTAGGTTCTTAGTTTACTTTCTTTTTTCTAAAAGTACGGGACGACTTAAGTACTAAGGGACTTAAGTACGGAAATACTTAGTACAAGGGTACCGGGGTACTTGGTACTTTAGTACTTAGTACTTTATGACTTAGCATAAAGATATTCGCCCCGGGCTTACCTATTATCCGGTCACACCCCTTTCCGGCCTAGGACACACCCCTTTTTCGAACCTAAGTCCCTTAGGACTTAGCTTCCTTAGGTACGGGACGTACCACGCAGCTACGGTCACGCCGACGATCTTATTAAGCACCCCTGCCTAATAAGACCCGATGATTGGCTCGATGCCCCGCATAATAGACCGACACCTAGACCACCGGGAGCAATAGGCCTAATATAGCCCTCCCGGCTTTCGGGACCGATTATTCGTCCGATCCTCCGCATAAGGAGGTCACACGACTTATGTCGTGTAACCTACCTACATAACATTATGCACGTAGTGCATAAATAGACCTATATGACCTAGATTAGTCTATAAGGGCTCTAGAACGACGCGGGAGGCAGCCTTTTCGAGGTCAGCCGACCTACATAGCCCCTACGCAGCCCCGGGGACCCGCATTAGCTCGGGGCAGTGCAAGGGATACGTGGCAGAAGGTGCTAGAAGGAAAGGGACGTACCGGGACCGTCTAGACGGACGGGAAGAGCTATATAAAGGAACTTTAGTCCGCCCTTCCTCGGGCTCTCCTTCCTTCCTTTCTTCTTTAGCTTTTATTATAGTTTTAGTTTAACTGCCTACTAAGTGACCTATACCTCTTCTAGTAGTGCCCTTAGTGCTCTAGCCTCGACTACCCCTACTTGCTTAGACTTAGCCAGCCGGTCTAGTATAAGTGACCCCGAGTGCTCCTCTGCTTACTGTTCCGCCCCTATAGCTTTTAAGGATAAATAACGCCCTCTATTAGTCTTTGACTATTAGAGACTTAGTCCGGTTAGACTGTCTTCTGTCTTCTAATCGTTCTATCACAGGCGAAGACGTATATAGCATAGACTAATTAATCCCTACCGACTAATTTCTAATCGAAGATTATTATTCCCGTTAGTAATTCTAAGGGATTATAATCGACACTAGCGCGGCTAAAGTAATAACCGCTTAACCTAGACTAAGAATTGTTTTGTCTATTATAAGGAAGGATATTAGTCTACTAAACACACGCCTAAGGAACGCTAACGGTCTAAGGACTAATACCTTACGTAGTATTTTAATAATAGTATCCTAATAACTAATTTTACGGCATACGTAACTAAATTTAAAGGCTATAAGACCGACGAGATAGAAGCTAATAAGTACTAGGACGTAGAAGACGCTAATAATGCCGCCGATCTAAAGCAAACAGCAACTTAAATGCTCTACGAGGCCGCTTTTATATACCTTTAGACCGGCGAAGACGTATACGGCATAGACTAATTAATCCCTACCGACTAATTTCTAATCGAAGATTATTATTCCTATTAGCAATTCTAAAGGATTATAATCGATACTAGCGCGACTAAAGTATTAATAGCAGGATAGGAATAGTACTTCGCTTTAAAGCGAATAGAACCTTTTATTATGCTTAATAACTCTATAGCCGGGCTATTACGACGACGAGGGGTGCTATCGCGCTAATAGCTAAAAGCCACTAGTGACATCAATTGTATCACTGCCCCTTACGTACACCTTATAAAGCCGACTACGAGCCGCACCTATATTGCACCTTATACTTATCCCCTCTTTAATGGCATTATGTCCTAGGCTGCACGTGTCGCCCGACCTCGACCACGTGACCTAGCGCAAACCATAGGCCTCGGAGTCCCGCAGGCAGGGACAACCTAATGTACGTTGACCTAAGGCGTTAGTAGGGTAACAAAAGTTACGATTAGCCCGATGTTTGTATACCTACCCTATACTTCTCCGAAAACAATAAAAACTCTACTTTAACTTAGAGCGTTACTTAAAACTTTTAAAATTTTTACTATAGCTATAAGATATACTAAAGTAAATAAAAACATTTTACTTATAATTTATAACGCTATAGGTACTTTTATATTTAAAAAAGTAGAATTTTTAAAACATTTAGTACTTACTTTCTCACTTTTACTTCTTTTATTAAAATCGAGCTAACTGAAAATAAATAATTTATAAAGCTTTTATTTTTAGGTTCTTAGATATATAATATAGATATATAGAAGATGTCCACTATCGGTTATTTCTCTAAAATTATAAGCAGATTTAAATATAAAGGGTATTACTTTTAGTACTTATTCCTAAGTAAAAGCAAGTTAAAAGACTTTAATAACTAAATATAGGAATTAGGTATTATATAAATAATAGTCGTAGAAATACTATATATAAATGCCTTTATTATACTAATAATAGACGATATCTATTCTACTACTTAGAATTAATAAATAATTAATATAGAAATACATTAAGTATATATTCTTTGCTTTAAGAAAGGTACTCTTTATATTAATCCGTAGTTAAATATATAGAACCTTTACTACCCTTGACCTTGTACTATAAATAAGAAAAACGGTTTCGGTATATAGCAAAAATTTCTATTAATAGAAAAACAATTTCTTTAGATAAATAAGAAATATTTTAAACAAATCGTTAAAATACTAAAATAGTAAAAGTATTTACCTATTATATTAAATATAAAACTTTAAACTAACTATAGAGAGTAGGAAAGATGCTATACTTACTATATATTATATAAGATATAATATAGGAATTATAGATAGAATTCCACGGTAGAAGGACTTCCCTTCTAAGGTGAATTCCATAGATAGAATTCCAATAGAATTCTACGGTAGAAGGACTTCCCTTCTAAGGTGAATTCTATAGATAGAATTCCACTTCCTTCTATAGACTTCCACGGTCGTCCCGATAGACGCATCCGTCCGCGGAAGGTCTTTCCTAACTAACGCATCCGTCTTTGCATTCTATTTACGGATCCCTTTCTATTCTTAGCTACCGAGGCTTCCCGGAGGCTAGCCCCGACCTTTCTCTCGTCTTATCTATAAAGAAGGTAGTATAGCCCTTAGCTAGATAGGTATTAATAATTCTAATAAGACTACTAGACCTATATTTGCATTTATATTTAAGACACCTACTAATACTAATCAGTGATTGTAAGGCTTAATTACAGATAGTAAGGTAGACGAGATAGTTTTATATCCTTCGAACGTATTATAGATCTTTATCGAACGGCTTCCGCCTAACGATCCTATTCTATACACTTAGAGAAGGATAACTATGCTAAGAATAAGAAGACTTTACCTTCCGAGTCTAGCTCGCCCTTAGGGGTTGCGTATAGCTCTTCTTTAAACTTTTTGCTAACCGATTACCGCTTTAGAAGAAAAAGAGTAGCACTAGCAGAAAGTGCGTTAATAACGCCGAACGATAAACTTTTCGTAGAGAACCCTACGAACACACCGATAAACCGCGTGAAAAACAAGCACGCATTATAACTTTAACACACTAACCTACTAGTCCTTTATCCGATATAATAGAGGAGACTCTTAGGGAATAGATAGAAGGCATAACTATCCACCGATCCCTTTTTCTATATATTAACGTAAAACATTAGGATAGCAATATTAAACCTAACGAGAACAACGGCATTGCGATTATAACATCCGTCGCTAAGTTTATTGCCCTCTACGAAGCGTCGATCGATTTTTAAGGAAACGAGATCCTATTATACTTCTAAGACTACTTCTAAGGATAGACAGCGAATATATAGGGTCTAACACACGTAGACTATAAACAAGCGCTAAAAGTTCTAATAAAGAAAAGAGGAATATACACCGGTCGTAGTAATACGTCCTATATAACGATCTTCCTAATATTATAAGCACTCGAGAAACCATTAGAATAGCCTATAGAAGATATAATAATATAGAAATTTAACGATAGCACGGAGGAATACACTAAGAAAATAGAGATAAAAAACACGATATATCCTTCTATACCTATTACCGCTAGAATAGCCCCCTTCTAACTATTAGAAGCAGTTCTAATAGAAAAAGCAGCATCTATAGCAAACGTTCTAGAGATGCTATAGACGTCTAACACACTTCTAACGGTTCCGCAATTCGATTCTAAAGGGACTATTCTATCTAAGCAGCAACCGACAGTTCTATTAGAGCAATAGACATTTAACACTAATATTCCGGGTATAATAATTTACCTAACATCACACCGATTTAGTCGTCTAAATCTCTTTACAAATCCTACGGACTAAGGTTCTACGGCTATTACCAAACAGCCGAATAACTCTAACCCTATTCTATTAAAGGCATATATAAGACTTCCTCTAGACAATGTTCTAAATGCTATCGCTAATATAGATGTCTAATAACGCTTTATTAAGCTTTAGACAAAAGATAAGAACTATGCCGGAGAACTATATAACTTACTTAACGATAAACTTTAGGTTTTTATAAACTTATGCTACAACCTATAAATTAAACTAAGTTAGTTCTATACTTTATTCCCTAGAATCCTCGCAAGACGTGCGTAAACCTATTACATTTAATACATTAACTAGACAGCAATATTCAGAAAGGCATACGATATAATTAAGAGACATTTTAACACAGAAGTCAATCACGTATATTATTATATAGACTAAACAACAACGACCTTCTATAAGTTGCGAGGAGAACACCCGGCTAAGCTATTACATAAAATCCTTTAAGCTTTATTCGATAAATTGCAACTTTGCTAACGGGCACTTAGCAAAGACTTTATAGGCGATCTTCCCCTACGAACTACACTTATTAATATATGCCGAGGCGTTCCTAAACTAGAATACGCTTTATTTAAACCCTTAACTAATGCTAAAGCACTTTTTGCCGACCTAAGATCCTCGTTGCAAACACACCTATCTCGCGGTTTATCTAACTAATTTATCTAAGAATATTAGTAGCCTATGTCGCGTGGGGAGCCTAGGGAATAGTCTAAGGAACCTAGGGAATAACGTTAGGGACTTAGCCGGGAATGACTAGTAGTGGCGGGCCGGAAACAATAGGTAATAGAGCAACTAGCGAAGGAACAACGGGCGGTAACGGCGGCGGAGCTATTATTGCGGCGGGTGGCGACGATAACAACAATCTGGCAGCTTCTTAATACTATCGGCGGACGAGGCTGGTACCGTTGATGCGGCGGCGGGAATAGTAGCGGTAGGGAAGGGCGAGGGCGAGGGCGGAATTAACGTTTCGGGCCACAACCGCGAATAGGAAACAACGGAAATACGCATTAAGCTAGAAAATGCCTAATAAATACAAATAATGAGTATAAATTGCAATCAGCGGCCGAGGAATAATCGTGCGGAAAATAACGAGCAATTCGCAGAAAATGCGAACAACGAATAAGATAATGCAATAAAGCGGGAAAAGGGGAATAACGCATGGAAAAGGGCGATAACGCGTAGAAAAAGGCGAACAAAATGCAGAAATAGCAAAGAATAATGCGCGGAAATTCTATACGGAATAAACATGCGATAAACGCGCGAATAGGGCATTAAGGAAACGGGCGAATTAACGAGCAACGAGAACATACAAAGGAACGGCTAAGCAGAGGGCTAGAGGGGCGGCCGAGCAGAGGGCTAGAGGGGGCATTAAGCAGGGGAATCCTCGAGAGCTTTTCTTCTGCTAGGCTCGCGAGGCTAACGGCGAGGCTAACGGTGCGGAAGCTCGCGAGGCTAGCTGCTATTACGGCGCTATTTTAAGCTAGCCGCGTAGTGCAATAGGCGCGTTGCCGAACCTCGGAAGAACAACGTGTGGAGGCGAGGACGGCGTCTGCTAGGACGAAGGTGCCTAGTAGAGAGCCTGCCGGGTGACTAGCAGGGAGGAAGCTTAAGCGGCCTTTTAGTAGTAGTCTCTTGCTCTACGGTAACGAGAGAGCGGCTAGGTGGCAAGCTAGGGCCGTAGGGGAGAGTGTCTCTTGCCCTACTGTTTAACAAGCTAAGGGGAAGCTTGTAAGGGCTTTTAGTAGCGACATCCTTTAGCGAGGTAACGGAAGAGTGCGCCTCGGGAGTCGAAATAAGATTTGTAGTGCTAGCAATTAGCCTGCTTTAGTAGTGTATGCCGGGCTTAGGGTATAACGGTCTAAGAGGAAGTCTGCACGCGTTTTGTATAGTAATATCCTTCGCCGAGGTAGCGAAAGAGTACGCTGCGAGACTATAAGGGTGATTAGCAGCGGCGGCATTAGCTTAGCTTTAGGGCATGCTAAAGAGCGCGCTATTAAGGAAGCTACAATAGAACCTACAGCTTCGTGGGTTGCGAGCAGCTTAGCGAGCTGCTTCGAGAGCTTATAGAAGAGCAGCTTAATGAGCTGCCTTTAAGAGTCGAAAGAGCAGTCCGAAGAGCTGCTATAAGAGCTTAACACAGGCGAATAGGAGAGCCGGCTCGGAACGGGGAGTCGGCTTCGAAGGGGGAGCTGGCTTGGAAAAGCAAGGGGCCGGCTTAGAACAACTAGCGGAATTTTGTTTAAAGGCAAAGAAGTCGTTGTTATTATTGTAGGGCCGGCACCGGGGCTATGCCTGTGGAAGCTAGGGGCGGCCACGGGGTTTTCCCCGTAGGAAACTAAGTCGTGCCGGCGGGAGTTAGGGTCCTCTCCGGGGTTATGCCGGCTTAAGGGAAACGATGGGGGTAACGCCGAGACTATTAAAGCTAACGAGGGTGTAGGTGCCGGCGAGGATAAGGAGGGCGAGGCTAAGGGCGAGGCTGCCGAAGCTAAAACAACTAGCGGACTTTAAACAGTCGGCGGCGGAACGGTCGGTAGAGCAGTTGTCGGGACGGGCGTGCTTATAACGGCGGGAGCAGGCGTAGGAGCAGCAGCGGGAGCCTATTTAACGGGGGCTTTATACAGCGGCAAGCCGAGCTAGGATCGCAGCTTATTCCTTTCTACGTAGGCCTCCGTTCTAATGTCGAAGTCTATCTCGAGGAGTTCTTATTAAGGCTATAGTAGGGGCTTGCTAGTAGCCTAGAGCATTACGAGTTAAGGGCTAATTAGCTAGTCTTTTCGGCCTGTATAGATCCCGCGCCTCTATAAGAACGTTCGCAATGCCCTTTTATAATCCCGTTAGACCTTATCATATATAGCTTTAGTCTATATTCTAAAGCAGTCCTAAAAGTCGTTAATCGCATCGTATAGGCTTATCCTTTCGCCTATAAGGAAGAATACGACGTAGGAAGTTATCACAATATAACATTGTTGCTGTATAGGGTTAACTAAAGGGGTGTATTATGTCTGTTTATGCTAGCTAGGAGGGAGGCATCGCGGAGATATAGCCTCGTTGCGTACACGTGATTACGTAGGGTTACGTAGGTCGCGTGCCCGTAACTATACCTTGCGTATCCCTTATCCCTTATTCCTATACTAGTAGTCTTTATAAGATGACAATAATAATATAACCTAGTCGTTAACCTAAAGATAAGATCTATCGAACGCAACGAACGAATCGAACGAAAGAAGGGATCCTTAGCCTAGTTAAACGGGCGGCGCGATGCTATCGAGGATTAGGCTAAATAGCCTTACAAAAGGTAGGGTTATAACCACGGGAAGGAAAAAGAACAATAAGCAACGAAGCAACGAAGCGAGCAACGAACGTAACGCAATAAGCGAATAAAGAGAGCGTTAGGAGGGGGTATAAAGCAACGAACAACGAGAATACACAAAGGAACGGTCGAGCGGAGCAACGGAGCCGAAGGAAGCAGGCAGGGAAGCTCTCCCTCGAGAGTCTTTCTTTTTAAGGGCTCGCGAGGCTAGGGATACGGGAGCTCGCGAGGCTGCCTGCTATAACGTTGTGAGCTAGCCACGCGCGAAGCCAATACTCGGAAAAATAAAGAGTAAACGTAAAGGCGTCTGCTAGGACGAAGGCGAAGAAGGCGTCTGCCGGTTAACTAGTAGGGAGGAAGCCTATATACGCTTCTAATAGTAGTCTCCTACTCTACGGTAGCGAGAGAGTTATACGGCAAGCTAGTGCCGGGGAGACTGCTAGTTATTGCCCTACTGTTTAACGGGCTAAGGGGAAGCTTATATGCGCTTCTAGTAGTAACATCCTTTAGCGAGGTAACGAAAGAGTGCGCTTCGGAAGTCGAAGTAGGTCTCGTAATGCTAGCAATTAGCCTACTTTAGTAGTGTCTGCCGGGCTTAAGACATAACGGTCTAGAAGGAAGTCTGCGTGCGCTTTGCGTAGTGATATCCTTCGCCGAGGTAGCGAAAGAGTGCGCTATAAGACGGGAAGGGTAATTAGCAGCGACGGCACTTGCTTGTCTTAAGAACGCGCTGCTATAGAAGCTACTATAGGAGCGGCTTTATAGGTTCCGAAGAGCTTAGAGAGCTGCTTTGAGAGCTAATAGGGGACTCGCTATAGGAGTCGAGGGAGCTAAGGGAGCAGTCTAAAGAGCTGCTTTAAGGGCTAAAAGAGTAGTCCGAAGAGCTGCTATAAGGGTTTAGAGTAGCGGGCGAATTAAAGCGCTAGCTTAGAATAGGGAGTCGGCTTAGCCGAGCGTGCGGCTTTAGAGCAATTAGCGGACTTTTAATAGTCGGCGGCGGGAGGCGTTATTGCTATTAAGGGCGACGGAATTATTAAGGCCTACATCGGGCTTATGCCTACTAAAGCTAGGTGCGATGCCGGGGTTATTCCTAAGGGAACTAGGATTATGCTAGTAGAAGCCCGCTGTAAAGCCTAGGCCGTGCCGGCGGGAGCGATAATAGGAGCAACGGTAGGAGCAACGGCGGTAGGAGCAACGGCGGTAGGAGCAACTACGGGAGCTTATATTAACGACGGCGAGGCTAGGGCCGTTATTGCTATTACTAACGAGGACGAAGAAGGCGACGTTAGAGATATTAGCGAGGCTGCCTTAAGCGATAGGGCCGTTGTTGTCTTCGTGGCTATTGGCTTTAGCGAGAAGCTCTTTAGCAACGGTTCTAGGTACGGCGGTAAGCCGAGTTCGGCTTTTATCTAGTTCCGCTCGTACTAGTATAACGCTATACCGTCGAAATCTATCTCAAGGAATTCTTTTTAAGGCTAGATTAGCAGCTCTTCGTATATCGGCTATATTATAAGGAATTATCGTACGGCTGAGTCTTCTTTCTTTAGATAAATGCCGCGGCGCTAGAGGAGGTTCCGTAAGGCCTTCCTATAGTCTTTATAAACGGTTTACTACGTCTCTTCCGACCAGCCTTCGAAATTCACTTAGAAATAGGCAAGGAGGGCAAAGTCCTATTTGTCCCTTAAGCCTTCGCAGCTTGCAATAAACGCCGCGACGTAGGTAGTCGTAGCGATCGGGTTTTGCTTATTTAGAGCCTCGTCGAACTAAAGGCTTATGTCGGCGTATTTCCACGCTGCCCTTACGATAAGGGTCCTCCCTAAGGGTTATTCGAGGGTCGGGACGTATCGTGCCTTAGGGCTAGTAGCGGCGGGATTCGGGCTCTAGGAAGTCATCGTAATAACTAGGACTCGGGCTATTCGGCTTCCCGGGTGTATAGGGATCGCGACAGTCTTCGCGATGTTATTGTCTAGGTAATGCGTTAATAACGCACTTGCAAGAATCGCTTCTATCGAAGATAGCCGCGACGGGTTTAATCGCAAGTTAAAGAAATCGAAGCACGGCAACGATCCTTATTCTTAGCACGGATAATCCTCTCTTATGCGAAGCACGTTCGATAATTGCGAATCTATCTCTTTTATACCTTACTATTTTATAATTAACCTTATTAAGCACTAATTAGTATTAGATAGGCTCTGCTATATAGGGTTAACTAAAGGGGTGTATTATGTCTGTTTATACTAGCTAGGAGGGAGGCATCGCGGAGATATAGCCTTATTGCGTGCACGTAATCACGTAGAGTCACGTGGGTCGCGTGCCTGCAACTGCACCTTACGGATCCCTTATCGCTTGTTCCTACAATAGGTAAAATAATAAATATTGCTATTTATATAATACGAAATTGCTATTTATACGATAAATACCTAACTTCTCTATTTTTCCTACGCGACCCCGCGCGCTTAGGTCCCGCTAGCAAAATAAGGTATAAGTATATAGCAATTAAGAGAGCCGCGTAAATCGTGCGAAGAATACTATTATACTATACCGCAATCTACCCTAAAGGCACGCAGCCGGGAGCCGGGCATAAAGCATACATTAAGGAGCCGTATACGTAGTAGAAGGCACGCAGTAAGGCACGTAGTAAGGCACGCAGTATGGCATAAAGCATATATTAAGGAGCTACGTATATAGTAGGCTATGCAGTAGGCCACGCAGCCGGGAGCTAGGCATAAAGCATATATTAAGGAGCCGTATATATAGTAGAAGGCACGCAATAAGGCACGTAGTAAGGCACGTAGTAGGGCATAAAGCATATATTAAGGAGCAACGCACGTAGTAGGCTATATAGTAGGCCACGCAGCCGGGAGCTAGGCATAAAGCATATATTAAAGAGCCGTTTATATAGTAGAGGGCACGTAGAAAATAGCACGTAGTAGAGCACGTAGCCTAAAGCCGGGCATAAAGCATATATCAAGGAGCCGTATATATAATAGAAGGCATATAGCAAAGGGCATATAGTAGGGCACGCAGTTAAGAGCATATAGTAAGGTACGCAGTAAGGCATATAGTAAAGCACGTAGCCTAAAGCCGGGCATAAAGTATATATTAGGGAGCCGTATATATAGCAGAAGGCACGTAGTAAAAGGCACACAGTAAAGCACGTAGCCTAAAGCCGGGCATAAAGCATATATTAAGGAGCCGTATATATAGTAGAAGGCACGTGGTAAAGGGCATATAGTAGGGCACGCAGTAAAAGGCACGTAGTAAGGCACGCAGTAGGGCACGTAGTAGAGCACGTAGCCTAAAGCCGGGTATAAAGCATATATTAAGGAGCCGCACATATAGTAGAAAGCACGTAGCAAAAGGCATATAGCAAAGCATATAGCCTAAAGCCGGGCATAAAGCATATATTAAGGAGCCGTATATATAGTAAAAGGCACGTAGTAAAGGGCACGCAGTAAGGCACGTAGTAAAAGGCACGTAGTAAGGCACGCAATAGGGCACGTAGTAGAGCATATAGCCTAAAGCCGGGCATAAAGCATATATTAAGGAGCCGTATATATAGTAAAAGGCATATAGTAAACGGCACGTAGTAGAGCATATAGCCTAAAGCCGGGCATAAAGCATACATTAAGGAGCCGTATATATAGCAGAAGGCATATAGTAGAAGGCATATAGTAAGGCATACAGCCGGGAGCCGGGCATAAAGCATATATTATAGAGCCGTATATATAGTAGAGGGCACGTAATAGAAGGCACGCAGTAAGGCACGCAGCCGGGAGCTAGGCATAAAGCATATATTAAGGAGCCGTATATATAGTAAAGGGCACGCAGTAAGGCACGTAGTAGGGCATGTAGTAGAGCACGCAGTAAGGCACGTAGTAGAGAGCTAGGCATATACGTTATTTAAGCTCTTTACGCGCCCGTGCTTATTGAATTAAATTAAGGCTAGGCACGATTTACGCGGCCCTCTCGATTGCTATATACCTCTACCTAATTTTAATAGCGGGACCTAAGCGCGCGGGGTCGCGTAGAAAGAACGGGGCTTAAAGGTATTTATTATATAAATTGTTAGATAGGGGTCTATTAGTGTTAACCAATAGGGTCTGTATTCTATATATCCGGCTAGCTAGAGAGGAGGCGACCGTGTTGTGATATAGCCTCCCTTAAGTCACGTGCGCACGTAATCGTATAGATCACGTATACGCAACTATATCTTATAACACTGCATTCCTATACTAGCAGTCTTTCTTTATAACCTTAAACCACGTGCTTACAAACGCGTAAAATAACCCAATGTCTATATAAATAAAATAGTACGCGGCTTTATTAAATAGGCCGGTACGAAGCAATAGCTAATGTTAAATTAGGCCTAGGTTAAAACGTGGCTAAAGCGTAGTAGGGCCGCATTAAGGTCGGTATAGGATAGTGCCGGTGTAACGCAGGTGATAGCTAGAGCGTATCGATTACGGCCTTATGATAAAGGCATCTATTCGAATCGTCAATCGGTTCGAATTAATAAAGCGCTATAGAGATCGGTTAGGGAAGTCCTTTATTATCGCGTTAGCTAGGTTATTATTACTATTAATCTACTTAATCTCTAAGATCTTACGCCTCTCGTATAACTATCGAAGGGCTATAATATCAATCATAAGCCTCTTCTCCTTAGTTATCCCTAGCTTAATAAGGTTCTCGTAAAGCGAGTATAAGTCTATGTAAATCACTAGAGGGAGAGGCGGAATTTATAAGTGTTTAGTAATTATTTTTATAGTTATTGCTAAGACAATGCCGAGGTCGATACTATTTACTATCCCGTAGACCTCTAATGTAAGCACGCTTTATATTACGCGCTTACACTTAGTCGAACTCTAATAAATAATATTGCCGGTAACGTTAAATTTAGTATCGGTCCTTTCCTTATTAATAATTGCAATAATAAAACCTAGTTGCGATAAGAGGTCTCTATTATTTGCGAAAGAGCCGTCGGTAAAGACTATTAGCTTTGCTATTGCTAGGTCTATCGGGACGTATTTTAGTCCTCGATCTTAGTTATCCTTTTGCTACTAGAGACGCTTGTTTAGCCTCTTACAGTCTTTCTTTTTAGGTTTATAAACTTAGGCTATAATAGAGACATTAAAAGCTTCTAGCTAATAGATATACGCAACGTAGCTTCCTTAGGCCCGTTGTTCTAGGTAGCGCTAAGGGCTATTAGGTGCTATCGTGTTAATTGTGTTAATGCGTATAGCCTGCCCTTTTTGCTGCAATAGTATATCACCGCTTTATTATAGTATTACCTTCGCGCCGTTAAAGTCTATAATAGAACTAGCTGTTATTAAGGTCTTTAGCTTAGCCCGGAACTTAGCCTCCTGCAATTTATCCTCTTCGGCGGCCGAGAAAGCGGGGGTGCCGAGGATAAAGGTATCGTCGGTCTAAATACCTACTATGCCTAAATTCTCTATGCCCTTATTCGTGATTAAAAGGCATAAGTCATAGGTTAAGGTAGATATATTAAGCTATTTAACGTAGTGGCCTTAGTAGGTGTAGAACTAATACATACTAGACTCCGTAATGCCGTAGAGCGGTCGAATAACGCGAATGATAGTCCCTTTCGGGTATCTACCTTCTAACTCCTTCGGAAGGTATGTTAGAATAGTCCTTAATAGCTTCGTTTAAGCCTATAGGTAGGCCTACGTTATATCACGAAGGGATAACGTTATGCTATAGTCCTATATTATAGCGGGCGCGATCGTAAGTATTAGCCGTTAGCTAAAGCGTTAGATCGTTAGCGATACGGTTAATAAACACTGCTTCTCTCGATCGTTATAACCTTAAACGACGAGCCTCGATTTCTCGTATAGCTTTATCTCTCGTCCCTTTACTTCTCGAACTATATATAATCGAAAGATACGGTGTCCTCTGTGTATTGCCTTATTATACCTTTCGAAGCTAAAAACTCCGCGTATAAGGAGGTCGTCGATTTCTTAGTTATTAGCTCCTTTAAATAGGGCGCCGGGAGTCGTAATAACGCCGTCGTTACTTAGCTTAAAGGCTAACGCGTATGTGTCTTCCTCTTTTCTAATAAGGAAGCTATACGTAGGGTTGCTTTTAAGCAAAAACCTAAAAGCCGTGTTAGCTATAATTAATTGCTTCGGCTTATTCTTAGAGCTAGGGGGGCGTCCGCGCTTTCAAGGCGCTAGAGGGCTTAGTCGAGGGGGCTTAGCCTGCTAAAGCGGGGAATCTTCTTCGAGACGTAGAGTAGGAAGCTCTTCGGTCTTCTTATCGCGGTTATACGGTTACATAAGCGTAGAACGAAAGACTTAAGGTCTATTAACTATATCGATCGTTACGTTATAGCCGTTAATTAAAGCAATCTTAAATAGTCCTTACTAGCCGGTTTTCTCTCTCTATATATAAACTTCACTTTATAAGGGAAGAGAGAGAATGTCGGACGTATTCGGTCTATTTCGGGCTTATAAGGCCTCCTTAACTTACCGCTCTATAGATAGCTAGCGCAATATCTTTATCGCTTTATAAACTACGGCGGCTCTCTTAAGGGTCGTGGCCGAGGGCGGAGAGTCTAACGTTATACGTAGATATACGCCGAATATAAGCAGCGTTAGCATAAGGCCTTAAGGTACGGCAGTATTATTAATAGCTTTTACCACTATCTAAAGAATTGCCTCGGCAGAGGTTACGTCGCCGAGTTCGGCATATATAATGTCGAAGGCATAGCGCAATAGAGCGTGGTATCTTTTAACCTTGCCGATAGACTAATATACTTCTACGGGAACTTGCTTATATATAATGCCTATAAATTTAGCCTTATTGGGGAATTCTACTAACGTAAAGTTCGTTCTAGCGTTATGTTTAATAGTATCCGGCGGGCCGAGATAGGTATTAATCTATAAGGTTCGAAGCGTTTCCTACGTATCCTTAGCGGATATTAAGGGCAAGAAGCAGGCTCTTTAGAATGCCGTAGCTAAGTTAACTACGTAGAGGACTAAGCGGTTATATAAGTGTATTACGTCGACGATAATCTCGTAGTTAAATTCCTAGTCGTCCTTTAACGTGAATTTAAATCGACGGGGGGCCTAAGAGTATAACTAGCAGTAATAGCAATACTTAGCAATATCTTTAAGCGTATTAACTAATACTACGTAACCTACTTATCGCAGTAAGTAGTAAAGTCTTATAACTATAAGGTGCCTAAAGCGACGATATAGCATACGGAGCTCGCTCTCTGCTAGGAACGAGATAGCTTATTCCGCCTTGCCTAAGAAGAACTAAAGATAGCCCTATTTACGGACTATAGGAACGGCAATGCCTTTAAGTTTGCTAATAATAACGTTCGTAGTATTATCGAAGTATACCTTTAAACGGTCTATATTAGCTAAGGAAAATAGGAATAGAGTCGAAGACTTAAGGATATAGAAAGTAATTCTTCCGACGGGCGTATTAACGGCTATCGAGCTAAAGGAATAAATCGCGTTACCTTTGTCGAACTTAATCGATGCCTAGCTAGCTATAGAGTCGTTAAGCTTTACGTTAGGGTGCTCTCGCTAGAACGCGAGATATTGCTCCTAACTAGCTATAGAGACCTTCGCGGTACCGGTATCGATTAGGATGCCTTAGAACTCTTTCCTCGAATACCTATCGTCGATAAGGAACTAAAAAGCCGGTATAGCTTATTCTATATTAAATATATCTTCCCTTATAAATAGATATATAAATGCTTATTGGTAGAGCATTTGTATCGCTTGCTACTATTCTATATTATCGTCGTTAGCACTATTATCTTAGTACTATTCTTCTTCCTAGTCGTCCGTTAGGCTACTAATCTCGTAACCTTCGTACTCTATTACGTATGTTATTAGGTTAGCGGCGGGCGTTCCCTAGAAGTAATATTAGGCTAAGTATTATTCTTTAGCCTTCTATCGCTCCTCTAAGGTATGCTTAGTTAACTAGCAACCTTCCTTATTGCATATAAAGCACTTCTTACTTTAAGGGCGGTTGCCTGCCTAGTAGCCGCCTCGCCCTCTATTGCCTAAGCTATACCCGCGGCCGGAGTTGCTACGGTAACTGCCCCGATCGTAGCCTCGTCCGTAGCCTCGCGTAAAGCTATAGTATCCTCCTCTACTTCGGTTATTAGTATACCTACGGTCTAGGTATATCGCGTTTGCGTTAAATTAGTCTATATCCTTAGTTAGAAATTAGCCTAAATTGCTAAAGGTTAGGTTCGTCTTAAGGGAGGATTAGAGCTTAGAAAATAAGGTCTCGATGTTCTTAGCGGGTCGGAATAGAGCTTATATAAGCTCTAGCACATTGCGGCACGCCTTAATAACTATCGCTCGCAATTAGTCTTTACCTACGAATATGCCGCCGAGAGCTCGTTAGTATAGCTAGAGCTTATCGAAGAGAAGCTTTAAGACGTCTTATAAGGGCAACGTTAGGTTCTAGCTACGTAGCTTCGTAAATAAGGTAGAGGTCTAATCTATAAAGTAATAGGCCTTCTTTACTTCTATATTAAAGTGCATCTTAATGCTATCGTAGGCTGCTCGAAAGGTAGTAGTCTATATAATATACTAAAGGTAATATATCTAAGCGCGGTCTATAAGGATCCTAGGAAGCAGTCTATAGAATTAACTAGGTATAGCATTAATGCTATAATAGATGCCTATAAACTAACGGATCTTATTATCGAATAGGTCGTAAGGCTTACCTATATAATCCTCTATATGGTTTTAAAGCTTCCTAAATTTCTATTAGAGGTCTACGTTAATAGGTTCGTTAGGGACGTACGTAGGGGGAACCTAAGTATATGCCGTAAGAGCAGGATCCGGGATCGCGGCTGCTGCCTTAGGGTCGAGAATAGCGTGATTGACGTGCTAATAGCGATAGCTAGTAGGATAGACCGTTATTTATTATTGCAGCGGAAGAACGGGTGTAAGGGCCGGCGGAAGAACGGGTATAAGGGTCGGCGTAGGGGTTTATTCTGCCTTAGGCCGGAGTGGTTCTAGGGCTATGCCTAGGGTGTTTAAGGCTCTGCCGGTAGGAGTTAGGGGCCTTACCGGGGTCGTTCTAGTAGGTGCCTAAGGTTAAGGTGTCGGGACGGGGGTATTGTAATTAATAGTAGTGGCTTTAGGTACTACTATTCCCTCGTCGAATCGAATCCTCGCTAAATCTTTATTAGGCTAAGTTAGCGGATCTTCGATCGTTTGCGTTATAATAAACTGCTTCGTAAAGGAGCTATTTATCGGTCCGGTGTAGATCCTATATCGGCGAAGAAGGTTCCTTAATGCTTTCTTAAAGCTAGAGTCTACGTAGTTCTATATGTTTTCTACCTATCCCTTAAAGTAGTCTTAAAAGAACCCGAGAAGGTTATATCCTTAAAGATATATATCGTATTCTACGTCTAACATAAACCTAGCAACGTACGTTATAGCTGCCTTACCGTTGTCCTCGTTATATAGGACTTCGTCGTCCTAAAGGTAAACGTTAATTAATTATTTCTACGCGGTGCCCTAGATCTATACATTCCTTATTAGGTATTCGAGTAGTTCCTCGTCTACCGTAGCAGTAGGATTTAGGGTGGAAGAAGTTATCGTAATAGCGGGATTACGTATTATCGGGGTTTATAATATTCTTTACGAGGGTTATCGGCGTAAGGGATTTATCACGTAGTTATCGAATCGGCGTTATAGACGCACTTAAGTTAGTATCCCTCTTCTATTCGATAGTAGAGACTATTAACGGAAGCTTAGGAGATAATTAATTAATATTACTCTTCTTTCCGAAAGCGGAGATAGGATTAATTAAGGACTCGATCTTAGCATAAGACCTTCTCTATGTTAACGTAATAGGAGCGCGGGGGCTAAAGATACGTAAACGTTTAAAGGTTATAAATCTTATCTCTTCTATCTTACTGTTCTATAATTAACTAAGTCAACTACTAATTAGTGTTAGATAGGGGTCTATTAGGTTTAACTAATAGGGTCTATATTCTATATATCCGGCTAGCTAGAGAGGAGGCGACCGTATTGTAATATAGCCTCCCTTAAGTCACGTGCGCACGTAATCGTATAGATTACGTATACGCAACTATATCTTATAACACTGCATTCCTATATAAATAGCAATTTCGTATCGTATAAATAGCAATACTTAAAATAATAGGTAAAGTAGATCCGTTAGTTGCTTTAGTAGTAGTATATATCGCGCGGGTAGTTTAAATAAGCACTATAATAGGCTTTTTTACTAGCTTAAGAGTTCGCTTTATTAGTTTAGCCGCCTCTCGTTAGTAAAACTTAGCTATTATAGCGGCTTTTACTTTAAACTCCTTAACCTAAGAATTATAAGCGGCGCTTAGCCTTTCTATTAAATAAAGTACTTAAGCACCCGCTAGCCGTTCCGTTTAGTAGTAAAATAGGCTATCTTAATAATAAAGTCGACCTTATAATAGTTATCGTTAGAGCCTAGCTTAGGGATATTTTAAGCGGTAGAGATTAGTCTAGGTTTATATAAGAGAACGAGCTTAGGGGGGGTATATAATTGTTGTTAATTCACGAAGGGACACAGCTATAGACTAGGTCTAGATGTCTATATATATCCTACTTAAATCGGCGTTCGACTCGAACGCCTAAAAGGGGCAATAGGCTAATAAAAACGAAGGGAATCTATATTAACCGGTCCTAAAAGTAGGCCTAATATAGAACGAGAGAGAAAAATAGGGAGAAATAAAGAATAAAATAAGGGGTAAAACTAAGAATCTTACGCGTGCTATCGTAACGTGAATTATATTAATAAATTATACTTATTATCACTTAGGCGAAGGTAAAGACGTAAGGAAGGCCGTATAAAAGGCCGGTTTAGGCTTAGTCGGGTTAAAGGCGTAAAAAGCCTTAAGGTCGTCCTAGCAGCCGTTAATATAGGAGGAGTCCTCCTACGTAAGGGGGCTATAACGCTATTAAACGCGATACTTAATCTTCCCGGAGGCGTATTAGCGTTGCGCGAGCATAGAAGAAAACTCCTACTTAAGGTGCGCGTTATCGCCGTCGTCGTCGCCGGGGGAAAGGAGAACGCCGTTATCGGCGGGCCGGACGTTAAGCTCCGACTAGCCGGGCAAAGGGGGCTCTTAGGTCTTAGTAAAGAAGGAGTAATAAAAAACGGGGTAAAGGCGGCTGCCCTTAGGGAGGCGAAGAAGATACGCCGTCTTATATACCTTAAGGACCTTATATAGGCCCTCCCGCTTATAGTCGAGCTTCTTTATAAGGCGGAGGGTCTAAATCTAGCGGGTGCTAAGGAATACTATATCGCCGGGCTAGTACGCTAGGGCGGGAGTCCGCCGGGCGTCCGCGTAGCGAACCTAAGTGGCCTAGGCATCCTTAATCGCATCGCGGAGGAAGTTAGAGATACGCTAAAGACGGGAAGCGAGCGCGTTACCGCGGAGGTATTCCTTCCGCTATTAGGGGGTTATGCTAAGAGGGGGGGGACTAAAAGGCTTAGTACTAAGCTTTAGGTAAAAGCTATAGTTAGCGAAAAAGGGGAAAGGCCGGTAGATTTAAAGACCTAATTATTAGTAGTAAACTTAGCGAGGGGAAGGAGGTCGACCTAATCGTCTTAAAGGTAGGTAGTATAATAACGAAGGTAAACCTCTATCTAAGCGTTCGCGATCTTAGTCTAACCGTCGGTCTAAGGGTAGTAGGTAGAGCTAGGGTAGAGGCGGTAACTAAGGCGACGACTAAGTTATTATTAGAAAGCCGAAATAAACTAAGTGCTATAGTCGCTAATAATAAAGGCCGGGGTGCCGTAAAGGGATTAAACGCGGGAAATAAACGCGTTAATAACGTCTTTAATAGTTATTAAAGGTATTAAGACGTAGTAGCGTATCTTCGTAAAGTAGTCGACGATAACGAGGATATTAGAAAACTTAACGCCGTTATAGCGGTAGATAAGGAGGTCGGTAATAAAATCGACGGATATATCGGTCTATAAGGCGAAGGGAATACTTAAGGGCTAAAGCAGGCCCTAAAGGGAGGAACGAGGGGATTTAGCGCGTAGGCATGTATAATAGTTCCGCACGAAGCTAGAAATAGACTTCTATATTGTTATAGTACTATATTATATAACACAGTACATAGTGATATGCTATATAACATATAGTCTTTTATATAAACGAGCCCTTAGCCTTTATAGTTCTTCTCCTCTTTATAGAATAATAAGGTTATCTAGCTATTACCTAGTACTATAATAGTTTGTTCTATCTCTTATTACGCCCCGTCGCGATCCCTAGCTTTATAAACACAGTCCTAGTAGCTCTATTACCTTATCCTCTTAGTCGTCGCGACCTAAGCGCAACCCTTAAGAAATTATTCCCCTAAGCCCTTAAGCCTCTAAGAATTTTTCCCTAGCCTATAGAAACCTATACAGCCTATAGAAATTTTTTTATAGTCCTTAATAAATACCCTAGATTAGATATTCCTCCTTCCTCCTTATAGCAGACATACCTATAGCCTCTAACGCAGCGGGCGACGGCCTAAAGGCCCTTACTAAAGAGTTTATTAGTAAATTCCCTTAGATTACCTAGGCGATTAAGAGGTTCGATAACGTAGTCCCGGTCGCTAATGCGTAGGAGACCTAGGAAAACCTTTAGAGCTTAAATACCCGATATATTCTTATATATCTCGAGGAGAGTCTTTACTCCCTTCGCGTAGCGGAGGCCTCTTAGGTTAACCGAAATGCTAGGTTAAAGGAACGTATAACTATACGAGATTAGCTCTTAGCTATAAAGGATTAGCTTTTAGCTATAAGGGAGCAACTTCTCGAGGCTAAAGACTTTATAATCTTAACTATAAAGATATTATAGTCTTAGACGATAACCTTAGCATAGTCGTCTAGGAAACGAAAGACAGTAGACCCTCCGATCTTTACTAAAAAAAGGTCTACTTCCGACCGTTAACGTAAGTATAAGTAAGGCCTAGGAACTTAAGATATAGGGTATCTTCCTCCGCGATAGCATATAGTTTAACTTAGATAGCGCTTGCCTCCTTTATATTAGCGATAGGCTTAATAAACGGGCCTACGACTTCGTTAAAGATAGGATAGCTACTATCGTAGCTAACCTATCCGAGAGGGAGAAGTAGGAGTAGCCTATAACGACGACGCTTCTTATAGCTTTAGGCAGGCAGTATAAGGTTCTAGACTTAACGTAAGGCGCTAAGAATATCCTCGATAATTTCCCTTAAGGCAAGGCGATAAGAACTATTAGATCTAGAAGGTAGACCTCGACGCTTATATACGTAAGGCAAGAAAGAGAAAAGAATAGTAAATCGACCTTATCTAAAAGTTTATATCGAAGGATATAAGCGATCTCGTTAAGAATATATAGACTAAGATCCCTAATACCGACTACGAGAAGTAGTTAGCGTAGAT
The DNA here is from genome assembly GCA_012934285.1 of Ophiocordyceps sinensis. Classification (NCBI taxonomy): domain Eukaryota; kingdom Fungi; phylum Ascomycota; class Sordariomycetes; order Hypocreales; family Ophiocordycipitaceae; genus Ophiocordyceps; species Ophiocordyceps sinensis. The sequence goes on along the minus strand of JAAVMX010000004.1, from coordinate 7,666,866 downwards.
AGATATCTTTACGAAGAATCTTACTAACTATACTTATCGTTAGAAGCTCGAGAAGAAGGCCGCCCCCTATTCGTAGTTCCCGCCGACGCTTATACCTATTCCTGCCTTAGCCGCCCTAGCTTAACCCTTATATAGTAACCCTATAGACCTCGACCGGCTTTCTAATACTAAACGATAATTTAGGATCGATAATAAACTCTATATAGCTTACGGAGAGCTTAGATACTAGAAAGAGGCTTACGACTTAGTTAAGATAGCGAATCCGCTTCTAATGCCCTTACGTTAGGGTAGTCCTTAGTTTCGGGGCTATAGCGCCCCCTCCCCCGGCTTCGGCCGAGGATCTTAGGGCGCCCGCGGCGGCGGGTATAGCTAGGGCTAGCTCGTCTATACGGCCGACTATAAATAAGGCCGTATCCTTAGGGAAGAAGATACGGATTTATAAGGCGAGCGGCCGGCGCTAAGGCTACTACTAAAAGATATACCCTTAGAATAAGTCGCTCTTAGGGGTTATATATAGGGGAGGATAAGAGGATTAAGTCGTTGCTTTTAGATAGAACGGATCTTTAGATTAGTTCGTCGAATAGTAATAAAAAGTTAATCCTTCTCTATACTTATCTCTCCTCTACGCGTAACCCTTATCTCTCCTCTACGCGTAACCCTTAGTCCCCCTACTATATTAATACGTTAGAGTCTTACTATTTGCATAGCACGAAATCTCTATTTGCATAGTAAGATAGGTATACCCCCACTCTTTCTATACGTACCCCGCGCGCCTATGTCCCGCCACTAAATTTTCCGTATAGGTATATGGCAATTGAGAGGGCTGCGCAAATCGTGTATAGCCTCAATTTAGTTAATTCAATAGCTATAGCAGCGCGCGCGCCCTACTACGTGCCCTCTGCTGCGTGCCCTGCTGCGCGCCTTCTGCTGCGTGCCCTGCTGCGTGCCTTCTGCTGTGTGTGCGGCTCCTTAATGTATGCGTCGTGCCCGGCTCCTAGCTGCGTGCCCTGCTGCGTGCCCTGCTGTATGCTTCGTGCCCTTTGCTGCGTGCCCTCTGCTGTGTGTGCGGCTCCTTGATGTATGCTTCGTGCCCTGCTGCGTGCCCTGCTGCGTGCCCTCTGCTGCGTGCTCTACTGCGTGCCCTCTGCTGTATGTACGGCTCGGCGGCTTCTCGATGTATGCTTCGTGCCCGGCTCCCAGCTGCGTGCCCTGCTGCGTGCCCTGCTGCGTGCCCTCTGCTGCGTGCTCTACTGCGTGCCCTCTGCTGTATGTACGGCTCGGCGGCTTCTCGATGTATGCTTCGTGCCCGGCTCCCAGCTGCGTGCCCTGCTGCGTGCCCTGCTGCGTGCCCTCTGCTGTGTGTGCGGCTCCTTGATGTATGCTTTGTGCCCGGCTCCCGGCTGCGTGCTCTGCTGCGTGCCTTCTGCTGCGTGCCCTCTGCTGTGTGTGCGGCTCCTTGATGTATGCTTCGTGCCCTACTGCGTGCCCTACTGCGTGCCCTCTGCTGTGTGTGCGGCTGCGTGCCTTCTGCTGCGTGCGGCTCGTTAATGTATGCTTCGTGCCCTGCTGCGTGCCCTGCTGCGTGCCCTGCTGCGTGCCCTCTGCTGTGTATGCGGCTACGTGCCTTCTGCTGCGTGCGGCTCGTTGATGTATGCTTCGTGCCCTGCTGCGTGCCCTGCTGCGTGCCCTGCTGCGTGCCCTGCTGCGTGCCCTCTGCTGCGTGCCCTACTGCGTGTTGTTGTTCTTCGCACGATTTGCGCGGCTCCTTCGCACGATTTGCGCGGCTCTCTTAATTGCCATATACCGGCACTAGATTTTAGTGGCGGGACATAGGCGCGCGGGGTACGTGCAGAAAAGTGGAGATTTAGATATCCTTACTATGCAAATAGAGATTTCGTGCTATGCAAATAGTAAGACTTATACGTTATCCCTCGTGGATTCTAGCTATACTAACGCAGCGTTCGCCGATCTTTACGCTATTATACGGAAATATAACGTTACTACGAAAAAGCTCCTTAAACCTCGACCGCTTCGACTAGCCGATAGTATACCCTTAATATAAATAACGGACTACTTTATAGCCCGAATAACTATTAGTAAGTATATAGAACTTATGCTTTTCTTTGTTATAAATCTATTACCCTTTACCTTAATTATCCTAGGCATCCCCTAGCTTTAGGAATACGAACTAACTATACTTTAGAAATCTCTTTAAGTCCGCTTCGATTCCGATTGCTATATAAGATACTGCCTGCCTTTAGGCATAATAGCCGAGGATAGGATAGCTCTTAGGACTCCTATTACTCCCGCGCCTAAAGGGCATTAGTTACGTCGGAAAGTATATTTTTCTAACGTTATAGAGATTTAAATAACCCTAACGTTTACCCTAAAATAAGGGGTCTTTATAACAATAGAAGATATACCGGAAATTCCCTTTCGGTAAGAAGAGACTAATATCCTAAAAGACTAGACTATCCTACCGGGAAGTTATACATCTATAGACTCGTCTACTAAGGAATATCTACTTAAATAGGCATCGCACCCTTTAAACCTTAGCGAACCGATTCGATATCCCTTATATAGGATATAGCTATTCGCCTAGTTAAGTAGGCATCGTACCTTTTAAACCTTAGCTAACCGATTCGATATCCCTTATATAGGATATAGCTATTCGCTTAGGAAACCGCCCGCTTAATATCCTTAATTAGCCCTTTAGACTCCCTTAAGACTTAAGCCTTTAAGGCTGCTCCGCCGTAGACTACTTTAGTAGCTCGCTTACTCCTTATTCATCTTACCGCCAGCCGTCGCTATATTCCCGCCCGATAGGGCTAAACGAGACGCCCCCGCCGGCGTATACGATAGGAAGATTAAATAACCTTAGATATAAACGATATCCGCTACGTATAAGTAATTAACTTCGTTTAATTCTATAAATAGGATAGTATCTAAGCGATGCGAATTAGTATATCTAAATTAGCTAAGCTAGTCGAAGAGGGAGAAAACCTACGACTCCTTAACGAACTCTTAGTAGGCCTAGTTAAAGTCTTAGAACTATCCGAAACCTCTTTCTAACGGGTTATTACTAAGGACTATATAATAGAGGTAGCTTAAGCCGCCTTCCCTAAACGTTTTTATAATTTCCTTTAGATAAACCTCCGGTATATAGCTAATTCCGAATCTCTATTTTAAAGGGTCGATAAGGCCGACGTAGAAAAATTCCTCTAAGTAAAACCGGAAGTTATAAAGGTAGATATTCTAAAGAAACTCCTAAAAGAGTTCTAAGATAAGCTTCCTTATTTCCTTCTAAAGAATGCGAACGAGCTCCCCTTATACCGCCCTTAGGATTATAAGATCGAACTTATACCTAGTAAATAAGCTCTATACTATAGAAATCGGCCTATATTACCTATAGAACTCCGCTATATTAAGAAATAGATTAACGATATACTTAATAAAGGCTTTATTTAGGAGTCTTTTTCTTTAGCTACGGTATTACTAATCCTCGCTTATAAACCGGGCGGTAGTATCCGCATCTATTATAACTACTAAGGTTTAAATTAGGTTATAGTTAAGAATCGATATCCCTTACCTTTAATCCGCGAAATACTAGATTCTCTTTATAACGCTAAGTTTTATATAAAGCTAGACGTAATTACTATATTTAACCGTATTTAAATCGCCGAGGGTTATAAGTAGCTTATAGTATTTATTATACGCTTTAGACTATTTAAGATACTAGTTACCCCCTTCGGCCTTTATAACGCACCGTCGACCTTTTAGAACTATATTAATTACGTGCTTTATAATGCCCTCGATAACTTCTATATAGTATATCTTAATAACGTACTAGTCTTTTTAAAGACTAGGACGGAATATAAAAACTACGTGCGAATAGTTATCTAACGCTTAGGCAACGTAGGGCTTTAAATCGATATCGGGAAGTTAAAGTTTTATATAATAAAGACTAAGTACCTTAGATTAATTATTTCGATATCTAGTATAAGTATAGACCTTAAGAAGGTACGTATAATTACGGCCTAAAACACCCCGACTTTAATAAAAGAACTCTAGCAGTTTCTTAGGTTTATAAACTTCTACCGTCGTTTTATTAAGGGATACTCCGGTATTATCTCCTTAATAACTACGTTACTTCGAAAGGATTCCCGTTAGTCTTAGGGACTTAAATAAGCTATTGCGTTCAAGGCCCTTAAACTTACTTTTACTACTGCCTTAGTCTTAGCCTATTTTAACTACTTAAAGAAAATAGTTATTAAAACTAACGCCTTAAATTAGGCTTTAGGGGGAGTCCTTTTATAGACTAGAGACGACGGATATCTTTACCCTATTACGTTTTTTTCGTTCAAGTATACTACCCTTAAGTATAACTACGAGATCTATTATAAAGAGCTATTAGCAATTATTAAAGCGCTTAAGGAATAGCGCTTAGAACTCTAAGGGACTACCGAGGCGTTTAACGTTATTATAGACTATAAGAATCTTTAGACGTTTATATCTATAAATTAATTTAACTAACGATAAGTACGCTAGGCTAAGTTCCTTTCTTAGTTTAACTTTATAATTATATACCGCTTAAGCAATAAGGCAAATCTCCTTAACGCTTTTAGTAGGCTCCCCGGCGATAGACTAGCTACTATAGACGACGATAGACTCTTTTATCGAAATTAGGTAGTAATCCTTAAAGAGAAAGTCGACCTAACTATCTTAGAAGAACTCTTAACCGATTCCTATGCCTTAAAGGAGGACCTTAACGTAATCGCCGCCCTTAGACTAAACGCAGCTAGTAAATCACTCGATAAGCTTATTTATAAAGCATACTAATAAGATAATCTTACCTAGGATATAGTAGCGATACTCTAGGATCTATACGCCTAACGCTAGCTAAAGTATATCTAAAAGCTCTTATATTACGATATATCCGAATATTAGTTAATTAATAGACGTATCTTTTTCCGCGACCGGCTCTTTGTCCCTAATACCTTAGATCTCCGCCTTAAAGTCGTTTATCGATCCTATAGCAATAGCCTAGTAGGATACCTAAGGAAGGTAAAAACCCTTAATCTATTAAACCGAATATACTAATAGCCGAGGATTTCTTACTTCGCCGCTATATTTATTAAAGACTATACTTTCTATCTTTAGACTAAGACCCCCCGCTTATCTCCCCTTAGATTCCTAAAACCCCTCGCTCTACCGGTCTAACTATAGGCCGATATATTAATTAATTATATTATAATACTCCTTAAGTATACCTAAAATAGGAAGACTTATAAGAATATACTTACGATAGTTAATAAGCTTACGAAGATAAGATATTTTATCCTTATTACCGGCCTTTCTATAGAAAAACTAATTAACTCTTTCGTCTATATAGTCTATCGCTTATATAAAGCACTTAATACTATTATCTCTAACTAAGGTACTTAAATTATCTCTAATTTTTAGCGATAGCTTAGCACTTATTTAAAAATAACGTTAAAACTAAGCTCGGTATAGCACTTAAAGACTAACGGTTAAACCGAAATCGTTAACGCTACGATAAAGAAATATATTCGAGCCTATATAAGCTTTACCTAAGATAATTAGGTCGATTAGCTCCCGCTCGCGGAATTCGCAATAAATAATTAAGTAAATAAAACAACCGGTATTTCTCTATTCTTCGCTAACTACGGCTTTAATCCTTATCTCGGTATCGAACCTATAGGCCTTTAACCCCCGACGCTCTTATTATAGGTAAAGAAGCAATTCCTTCGCGTAGACGCAATAGCTAGTCGTTTCGACTATATCTTTATTTAGCTTCGAGCTCTCGCATAAGCCTTATAATAGAAATATAAGGATAATGCTAATATAAAGCGGGACGAAGGCTTTCTCTTCCGGCCCGGTAATATAGTTATAGTATTATTAGAGAATATAACTACTAATCGCCTAAAGAAAAAATAAGACGATAAATAGGACGGTCTTTATCCTATTCTTAAGGTCTACCGCGGTGCTATAGTTATCGACCTCCTAAAGTATATCTAAGTTAATAAGTCTTTCTATACGTCTAAGGTACGGCTTTAGACAACGGAAATAATACCGGGCTAGGCATAGATTAACCGAGAGGAACGACGCAACGTCGTAAGCCGTATCGCAAAACGCGATAACGACGGCAATATCGAAGAAATATAGGAATTTAAGAAGATCCTTAACGTATACGATAACGAAGCCCTAATCTTAACTTATCTAATTAAATAGAAATATTACTAAGAACCGACCTAGTAGCCCGAAGATAACCTAAGAGGTTGCCCTAAAGCTATTTAACGCTTCTATAGATGCAACCTAGATAAGCCGGGCCCCTTAGATTAGGCCCGCCTAAAAAAGATTCCTCTATTACACACGGATTTCTAGCGAAAATGACATTTCTTCGCGATTTAAGGACTAAATCGTCTTTAGAGGGGGAGTACTATTATAGTACTATATTATACAATATAGTATATAGTAATATACCACGTGATATTTAGTCCTATATATAAACGAGCCCTTAGCCTCTATAGTTCTTCTCCTCTTTATAGAATAATAAGGTTATCTAGCTATTACCTAGTGCTATAATAGAGGAGGTAAAGCAAGGTCTATAAGAAAGATATAAGATAACCCTTTTAGGAGAGCTAAAGTAGTTTCTAGGCATTCGAATTCTACGAAATAAAAGCCAACGGACGATCTAGTTAATATAGGATGCCTATATCGATAAAGTAGCTTATAAGTTTCCACTAGACTAGCTAGAACAAAGAGCTCCGGCTACTCTAATGCTAGAAGAAGAGCTTCTGCTATCTCTATCGACCTTCCACGCAATAGAATAAGAAAAACACGCTTACCTTTAGAAGGTCAGGTTACTACTATTTGCAGCAATTTCTACTACGATCGATATAGCCTTTACGGTCCCCCGGCTAGCCCGGTATAACTAGAATCCCTCTGCAAAGCACTAGGAGGCAGTAGACCGAGCTATTCTCTACCTTTACTCTACTAGAAGCCACGGACTACGCCTAGGAGGGCATAAGCAGAAAGGGGCTAAGATATTCCTCTATTCTAGCGATAACTCCTTTGCCGATAACTTAGTCGACCGGAAAAGCTCTTAGGGATATATTATGTCTCTATTTAGAGGCTGTATAGCCTAGAAAGCGTTTAAATAGGCAATAGCTATAACGTCGAGTATAGAAGCAGAAATGCTCGCTCTTTTAGAGGCAGTAAAGGAGGCTATTTTTCTTAGCCGGTTGCTTACGTCTTTATAGCTTTAGATTCCGACCCCTTTATATAAGGGAGCAGATATCTCCCGATTGGTTTATTCTACCGGCACATAAAGATATGCATTAGAACCGCCGTGCATTGTTGTATATAACATAAGTCACCCGGCTGCATTTACTGCCCGGATGCTCGAGATACCGAATGCCGAAGTATGTGGTGTGTGTGAGGACTAATGTGCGTATGGTCTACAGTCGGGCCCCGGTCAACTAGGGTCACCCACACTACCTCCTATTACTCGCGCAATTAATCACGCAACAACTAGGATACTATATAAGGTTAGACCACATACACCTAGCACAAACTTAATAGCGCTTTCTATCCCGACAATTAGTTAAGTCATATATACCTTTATTCCTATGCAATTGGCTATATAAAGGGATCTTAGTCCGCACTTAGACAGACTATCACTAAGCAATTCTATATCCTCTTCTCTCTCTTATCTTTGCATCTTCCTCGACACTTTCTGCATTTGCCGTGATTATCCGCCTCTAAGCTTCCCTTTAGGCTCTTATTCTTTAGTCCTAGAGTGTGATAACACTTAGACTATTAGGTTATTTATAGAAGAAAACAATAAGCTATTAACTAGGCTTAGGAACGTTGATATTTATTAGCACTAGCTACGATAGGAGGTCTAGTAGGGACTTATCTCGCTCCGGTGGATTCTAATAGCAGAGATAAAGGCTAATAGACTTATAAAAGCCCTTCCTTAGCAAAGACTAGCTGTGTTTTTGCGGTAGGTTAGGCTAGAAGATCTTAGAGAAAGGATCCGACTAGAGGCCCGCTAAGAGGACCTTCGAGAAGCAATACTAGCTAGCAGGCTAGCTAGGTGTAAGGCAGCCGAACAGCAGTAGGGCGACTCTACCTCTGTCTAGTAGGTCTTAAAAACCGCCTAGGGGAATAACCTTAGGATAGGACCCCTAACTTAGCGGGCAAGGAGTTTAATCTAGTTTCTAGAACTTAAGGAGTTAGTCTATTATCTACAAAGCTCTTAGGGGGTAACTACCTATTATACGGCCCTAGGCGGTACGTAGGGCTATAAGTGTCCTCCCTAGCTATAAGGGTCTTCGACTATTAGTGAGATTAGGTCTACGACCTAATCCGCATTCTTATATACGAGCGGGGAAGAGGCACGTACGGGCGGGGAAAGAGGCTCGTGCGAATAAGGGTAAGAGGCCCGTACGGATAGGGGTAAGGGGCACGTGCGGACAAAGGGGTACGTGCGTAGAGCTATATATCCGCATGCATAGGTGCGCCTACACTTAGTTCTTTATAGATAATTTCTACACCTATATAGAGGGCACCTATATAATTACTCTACCTACCTTATTATAGTATTATATATCTCTCTTTTTTACGGACTTATTAACACGATAACGTCCCGCTTTTATAATAGCGGCACGTATTAACTAAAACGATAGGCCGCTACGATAAAAGCGGCATACGCACTAATACTAGCTGCTATTATAGACTTATTAGACAACGATATAAATGACGTCTTCGAGCAATAGGCCGAGGGGTCCTAGCAGCTATAGCTGCGATAAGAGTCGCTAAATAAGCGGGCCTTCGTAAAAGCCCGCCTTTAATAGGAAATAACAAAAGCCCGTTTAAGCAAGGCGACGGCGGATGCCGTACCTTCTATAGCGGAAGAGGAGCACCTTCTAGTGCTACTATAGAAAATAGCCGTTAATCCCGTTAAACGAAAGGGGTTGCTAGAGGTCCTTAGAGTTAAAATAGGATCTACGGCGCCTACCTCTACGGATACGCTACTCGCGCTTACGGCTACGTCGACGAACTCTCCTACGGCTAGGGACGCTAGTATAGCTAACCTAAGGACGGCTCTTAAAGCCGCCTTCGGCAAAAGGAAGCCTCTACCGTAGCCTATATAGGATAGTAAGCTAGAGTCTTTTTACTTTTTCCTATATCGCCTCCGCAGTAAGTTTACCGTTAAAAAGAAGTAGGGCCTTAACGGTTACCGCGATACCGCCTAGTATTCGCTGCTCTATACGCTGCCTAAGCCTTAGATATAGCGGAATTCTAGGTTCGAGGAGAGTAGCGGGCCTAGTAGCGCTTACGACCCCGCTTGCCTTTTTTAACCACCTTATCCACGCGTTCGGCAACGTATAGGAGTAGGAGAAAGCGTAAGATAGGTTGCGGATCCTCTTTTAGAAAGACGGCTAGACGTTTAAGGACTTTCTTCCCGACTTTAAGGAGACTATCACTTATGCCGCCGGAAATAGCGTTTAGGGAGATAGCGCTAAGCTTATATAGCTACGGAATTCGATTACTCCGCAACTATAAGAGATACTTATCCTAATCGAGATGCCTACTAACTTCCGGGAGTACGTAGGTCGCCTTACGAAGGTAGCCTAGAACTATAAGCAAAGCCTTAGCTTTTAGAGATTACGAAAGCGCGCTAGCATAAACGGCGTTAGTAATAGGAATAGAGGAGTTATTACTAAGAACGCTATAACGCTCCCGCCGCTTAGATCCGCGCTTAATACTACGGTAGACTATAAGGGCGACGTTATAATATCTACTACGCGGCCCGCTTATAGAAAAGTAAGGATACTATCCGCCGCTTTAAGTAGCGCGCCTTCCTCTTCTATATAGCGAGCTAAAAAGGTATTAAAGGCAGAGCTTTAGAAGCGGAGAAAGGAGGGGCTTTACGTACGCTATAGCGCGGATAGATATTTCGCTATAGACTGCCTATATCGTCCCGCTCGCCCTACGGCGAAGGGAGCCGAACGGCCTATAGCGATTCGCGCTACCCGACCTTCTCTTAAGTCTAATATTAAGGAGGATAATAATATCCCCGCCGCTACTAGTGCGGAGGGAAACGCATAGCTTTAGAGTATAAACGGGCCCTAGAGCTTAACTCGCTAGCACTAGAGAAAAAAGAGTTAAATAACCGTATTAAGACTTCTCCTACCTTAATACCTATTATTATTAACCGTATAAACCTTATCTTTACTCTCGTTAACGAAGGTTGCTAATACTACGCCGCTATCGATAAGGTATTCGCATAAGAACTACGTTTGCTAGTTAAAGATATAGGACCTCGGTACGTACGAAGAGCCTTAAGCGTAATAGAAGAGGCGAAGATTAAAGGTATTGTATAGATAGCTATAGAGATTAACGGGCATAAGCAATTCCTCGTAGTATACGTTATCCTTTAGCTAGAATTTAACCTAATCCTTAGAAAGCCTTAGCTTCTTTATATAGAGTCTTACTCTATACCGTACTAAGGAAGGCTTTAGTATAGGAATTCGAAGCGTTAGCTATAGCATATTAATAAGAATAAGCCTAAAGACACTAAGTATACTTTAGAGCTTCGAGAGGCTAAAGAGGTTATAGCTTTAGTATTTATCGGTATAATTAACTAAATTTATAGACGATACGGCTCGGAAGCCGCTATAGCTGCTATTTACGTAGTTAGCCTCGCGGATATTAAAAAAGCCTTACGACTAAAGAAGCCGAAGATAGAAGCCGAATTACGTTAAATAATCCTTACGTAGTTCTATAACCTACTACCGCTCTTTCGTAAAAGTAAGGCCGATAAATTAAACCTATATAAGCCCGGCATTAACTACGCGATACTACTTAGTAAGGATTCCCGCGGATAAGATATAGTTCCGCCCTTCGGGCCGCTATACGCAATATCTCGAGACGAATTGCTTATATTAAAGAAAATACTACGCGGCCTTTTAGATAAAGGGTTTATTTAAGCTAGCTCTTCTAAGGCCGCCGCTTTAGTGCTATTTACGCGGAAACCTAGAGGAGGACTACGTTTCTACGTAGACTACTAAGCACTTAACGCAATAATACGACCGAACCGCTACCCGCTTCCGCTTATTAAAGAGATACTCCGTAATATAGCTAAAGCGAAGTAGTTTACTAAGTTAGATATCTATTAGGCGTTCTATAAGGTGTGAATTACGGAAGGTAATAAGTAAAAGACCGCGTTCTATACTTACTATAGGCTTTTCGAATAGATAGTAATACCGTTTAGGCTTATAAAGGCTCCTAGCACCTTCTAACGGTATATTAATAGCATTCTTTGCGAATTTCTAAACGAGTTTACTTCCGCCTATATTGATAATATTCTTATCTATATAAGCGGTAGCCTAAAGGATTATATAGATAAAGTACGGAAGGTGCTAGACCGGCTCTGCGAGCATAGGCTATACCTCGACCCTAATAAATGCGAATTTAGCGTCCGCTAGGTTAAATACCTTAGATTTATTATTATCGCGGGTGTTAGTATATAGACGGACCTTATAAAGATTTAGGCTATTCGAGACTAGATAGCCCTAACTTCGTAAAAAGGTATACGGAGTTTCTTAAATTTGCGAACTACTACCGGATTTTTATTCGTTAATTTTCTTATATTATCGGTCCGCTTATAGCCCTTACCGGCAAAAGGGTGGCCTTTTATTAAGGCGTCGTATAGGCAGAGGCGTTCTAGACGTTAAAGGATCTATTTTTGCAAGCCTTAGTGCTATTATAGCAGGACTTTAATTGTCCTATAATACTTAAGGCGGACTATAGTAGATTCGTACTTAAAGGCACGCTTTCGTAAAAGGTAGACGGCTAACGCCGCCCTATAGCTTTCTACTCCCGTAAGCTTCCCTCCGCCGAACGGAACTACGTATATACGATAAGGAAATGCTCGCTATAATTAGCTATTTAAAGCAATAGTAAGCGGAGCTCCGTAGCTATAAGAACTTTAAGATCCTTATAGACTATCGTAACCTTAAGTATTTTATAACTTAACGTTATCTCTCTAAGCGATAGGCCCGCTAGGTGGAATACCTTTCGCGGTTCTATTTCCGGATTAAATACCGACCCGGAAAAAAGGCTATAGTGCCGGACGCTCTATCCTAGAGAGATTAAGATCGGCCTTCTAACGAAGATTATAATGCCCGAAAGCTTTAAATACTCCCGGAGGAGGCGCTACGTATATATCTTAAAGCAATACTCATCGGTGCGGACGGCGTAGTCTTAGTTAATAGTAAGGGCGATAAGGACGAGGACGATAGCGAGGAGGATAATAAAGAAGACGTAGAGCTTTATACTTAGGAAGCGGACTTCGCAGCGGCTACCACTTAGGACGACCTCGACGCGTAGGACGCGGAGCTAACTACTTATATAGGCCTTAACCGACGGATTTTTTAGGATAAGGAGCTTTAGCGTATATAGGACCGCTTAGCAGCTTAAGACGTTACCTACGGGAGCGTGCGCCGCGCTATAGAGGTAAGAGCACGACGATTCGACCTTAAGCTTAACCTTAAGGTATAGGTAGCCGACTGCTATATAGACCTACGTAGGCACCTACGGTTCCGCGGACGGCTTTAGGTTCTTAATTCCTCTATAACTTTAGAGGCCGTAGTAAAAGACGCTCCCTTAGAGCTAGAAGAAGGGAACGCGCTCTAAGGACGGCTTATTTAAACAGTATACGACGCTAGCGTCGTCGGCTACCTTAGCCGTAAAGGAATAGTTGCCGCTATATCCCGCGACTTCTATTAGCCGCTCTTCTAGCTATACGTTAGACGATTCCTCCGTAACTATAATATCTACGGGCGTATAAAGATTTAGCGTGCGCTTAAGAAAGGGCTGCTTAAAACGCTTCTTATACCGGACCGGTTCTATACCTATATTTAAATAAACTTTATTATAGACCTCCCCCTTATAGAGAGCAGCAACCGTAATCTTTAGGTAATTGAAGACCGTCTAAGTAAGGAAGTTATATTAGAACCTATGCCCTCTATAGAAGCGGAGATCTACGTAAAGCGCTTTTTTATATACTACGTGCGATACTATTAATAGCTAACGTTAATTATAAGCGATAAAGGCTTAAATTAAATAAGTCGCTTTTAGTTGCACCTATATCGACTGCTATAGATTATATAGCTGCTAAGTATAGTATATTATCCGTAAACCGATAAAGGGCTAGAACGGCTTAACTAGGAAGTTTAAGCTTACCTCTAAGGCGTTATCGACCGTAATTAAAGGGACTAAGACAAATAGCTCCCTATAGCTTAAATAGCGCTTAATAGGAGAAATCACTCTTTAATTAATCTTTCCCTTTTCTTCGCACTATATAGGTACGAACTAGTATCCTTATTTCCTATCGCCGTAGATATAGCGGCGGAAAAGCTATCTAGCAATAGCCTAAAAGGGCGCGTAGCGTCCTTTATATAGCGACTTAAGTAGGTCTTAGACTTCTATTAGTCGTTAATAGCCTCGGTAGCGTAAGACTAAAAGCGGTATACTAATAAACGGCGGGAACCCGTAGAGCGATTTATAGTAGGTGATAAAGTTTAGGTAGACCTATAGAACTACGCATCCTTAAGGCTAAAGAAGAAGCTCGATTAGTTATATATAAAGTTTACGGTTAAAAGAGTGCTAAGCCTATAAGCCGTCGAGCTAAAGGGACTACCTAATAGGATTTACCTTAATTTTAACGTAGACCTTCTTTATCGCGTAGTAGTAGATCCGATGCCCGGCTAAGTAATAGCGGACCTATAACCTCCCGTAATCTTAGTAAAAGGAGAAAAAGAGTTTTTAGTAAAGGAAATTCTTACCGTACGATAGAAGGAGGTCGGCCGCGGTAGTAAGCGCGAGGTCTTCGTAAGGTAGTAAAGGTACTAAGACCTAACGTAGTACTTAGCAGCGGACTTCGTAGATATAGAAGCGCTCGATCGCTTCGAAGAGCGCTTTAGGGCTATAAGAGAAAACGACGGACCGCCCGACGCTACGTTATCGGTAAAGATACGACGGAAGAAGGTACGGTTCGCGCTCCTTAAAGCGAGCCGCGTAGCTTAAGGCGCGGCTAGGCCTTAAATAATATATCGTTAATTTTCGCTTAGGTAGGGTAAGGGTCTTATATAAGGGTCTTCGACTATTAGTAAGATTAAGTCTACGACCTAATCCGTATTCTTATATACGAGCGGGGAAGAGGCATATATAGGCGGGGAAAGGGGCTCGTGCGAATAAGGGTAAAGGGCTCGTACGGATAAAGGTAAAGGGCACGTGCGGATAAAGGGGTACGTGCGTAGAGCTATATATCCGCATACATAGGTGCGCTTACACTTAGTTCTTTATAGATAATTTCTATACCTATATAGAGGGCACCTATGTAATTACTCTGCCTACCTTATTACACTAGCTAACTATATAACTAAAGTCCTAGACCTATAGATAGCTATACCCCTTTTAAAGGGGGCAGGCTATAGCTAAGGGGGTGTATTGCGAAGCTAGGCTAGGATTTATAAGACTTAGGTAGCCTAGGCGGGCTCTCGACCTAAAGGAACACCCGGGGGACTACTAGCGGCCTATACATCGCTGTGCGGCCTTTAGGGCACCCGAAGCTAGTTGGAAAAAGGGCTTAGAAAACGTGCTTAGAAAAGGGGCTTAGAAAAAGGGCTTGGAAAAAGGGCTTGGAAAGGGGGCTTGGAAAAGGGGCTTGGAAAAGGGGGCTTAGAAAAAGGGTTTAGAAAAAGAGGTTTGGAAAAGGGGCGTGGAAAAGAGGCTTAAGAAAACAGGGCTTTGGAAAAAGGCGTAGGGAAAAGGCTGGGAAAAGGGCTGGGCAGGAAAAAGGAAAAAGGGGGCTATGTCTTAAACTCAGACATTCAGGTGGAACGCTAAAGGGGGCTACTGATTTAGCAGGGACAGGACTGCCTATAAAAGGGGGCAGTCCCCCCTAGTAAGGCAGGGAGAGGTTAGAGATCAATCAATCACTTCTACACTATATTTCCTGCCTGCACAAGATTTAAATAGCTCCACACAGACTGTCTAAGTCTTCGACCCCCTTTTTAGTTATTGACTTCTATATGCACAGCGTATATCTCTCTTCTCGAGAACTATAGCCTCTATAGTTATAAAGCAATTAAGAACCTAAAGCCGTCTATAGAACTATAGGTGCCTACGTAGGTCTATATAGCAATCGGCTACCTATACCTAAAGGTTAAGTTTAGAATCGAATCGTTATGCTCTTGCCTCTACGGCGTGGCGTACGCTACCGTAGGTAATATCCTAAGCTGCTAAGCGGTCTTATATACGCTAAAGCTCCTCGTTCTAAAAAGTCCGTCGGTTAAAAGCTATATTAGAGGTTAGCTCCGCGTCCTACGCGTTAAGGTCGTCCTAAGTTATAGCCGCTGCGAAGTTCGCTTCCTAATTATCGGGCTCTACGTCTTCTTTAATTAGCTCCTTAATTTCCGAACTAAAAGACGAATTATTATCCTCCTCGCTATTATTCTCGTCCTTACTATTAACTAAGATTACGCCGTCTATACCGATAAGCGTTACTCTAAGATATATACGTAGCGCGTCCTTTAGGAGTATTTAAAGCTTTTAGGCATTATAATCTTAATTAGAAGGTCGGTCTTAGTCTCTTTAGGATAAGGCGTTAGGCACTATAGCCTCTTTTCCGGGTTAGTACTTAATCTAGAAGCGGAAGCGCGAAAGGTATTCCGGCTAGCGGGCCTACCGCTCGGAGAGATATCGTCGAGTTATAAAATACTTAAGGTTACGATAGTCTATAAGGATCTTGAAGTTCTTATAGCTATAAAGCTCCGCTTACTATTGCTTTAAATAGCTAATTATAGCGAGTATTTCTTTATCGTAGATAGCGTAGTTCCGCTCGTCGGAGGTAAGCTTATAAGAGTAAAAAGCTAAAGGGCGGCGTTAGCCGTCTACTTTTTTAAAAGCGTGCCTTTAAGCGTAAATCTCCTATAGTCCGCCTTAAGTATTACTAGATAATCGAAATCCTATTAAAGCAGCACTAAGGCTTATAAAAATAGTTTAACGTTTAAAACGCTTCTACTTATATAGCGCCTTTATAAAAGGCTACCCCTTTGCCGGTAAGGGCTACGACCGGACTAACGATGCGAGAAAATAAACGAATATAATTCCGGTAGTAATTTATAAACCCTTAAAAACGCCGTATACCCTTTTACGAAGTTAAGGCTATTTAGTCCCGGATAGCCTAAATCTTTATAGGGTCTACTTATACGCTAACGCCTACTATAATAATAAATCTAAGGTATTTAACCTAGCGGACGCTAAATTCGCATTAATTAAGGTCGAGGTATAAGCTATACTCCGAGAGCCGGTCTAGTATTTTCCGTACTTTATCTATATAATCCTTTAGGCTACCGCTTAAGTAAATAAGAATATTATTAATATAGGCGGAAGCGAACTCGTTTAGAAATTTACGAAGAATGCTATTAATATACCGTTAGAAGGTGCTAAAAGCCTTTATAAGCCTAAATAGTATTACTATCTATTCGAAAAGCCTATAACGAGTACGGAACGCGGTCTTCTACTTATCGCCTTTTATAATTTATACCTTATAGAACGCTTAATAGATATCTAATTTAATAAACTACTTCGCTTTCGCGATATTACGTAGTATCTCCCTGATAAACGGAAGCGGGTAGCGGTCCGGTCGTATTACTGCGTTAAGTACTTAGTAGTCTACGTAAAATCGTAGTCTACCTCCGGGTTTCCGCGCGAAAAGCACTAAAGCGGCGGCCTTAGAAAAGCTAGCTTAAATAAACCTATTATCTATAAGGCCGCGTAGTGTTTTCTTTAATATAAGCAACTTATCTCGAGAATCGCGTATAGCGGCCTAAAGGGCGGAACTATATCTTATCTACGGGAATCCTTATAAAGCGGTATCGCGTAGTTAATTCCGGGCTTATATAGGTTAAATTTATCGGCCTTACTCTTCCGAAAGAGCTATAGTAGGTTATAGAACTACGCAAGCATTATTTAACGCAATTCGGCTTCCGTTTTTAGCTTCTTTAGTCATAAGGCCTTTTTAATATCTATAAGGCTAATTGCGTAAATAGTAACCGTAGCGGCTTCCGAGCCGTGCCGTCTACGGATTTAGTTAGTAATGCCGATAAATACTAAAGCTATAACCTCTTTAGCTTCCTAAAGCTCGGTAGTATACTTAGTATCTTCCGGCTTATTCTTATTAATATACCGTAGCTAACGCTACGAATTCCTATACTAAAGCCTTCTTTAGTGCGGTATAGAGTAAGACTCTATATAAAGAAGCTAAGGCTTTCTAAGAATTAGGTTAAATTTTAGCTAAAGGATAACGTACGCTATAAGCAATTTCTAATGCCCGTTGATTTCTATAGCTATCTATACGATACCTTTAATCTTCGCTTCTTCTATTATGCTTAAGGCTCCTCGTATATACCGAGGTCTTATATCTTTAACTAGCAAACGTAGCTCTCGTACGAATGCCTTATCGATAGCGGCGTAGTATTAGCAACCTTCGTCTATAAGAGTAAAGACGAGGTTTATATAGTTAATAATAATAGGTATTAAGGTAGGAGAAGTCTTAATACGGTTAGTTAACTCCCTTTTCTCTAGTGCTAGCGAATTAAGCTTTAAGGCCCGACTATACTCTAGAGCTATGCGTTTCCCTCCGTTTTAGTAGCGGTAGGGACTATATTATCCTCCTTAATATTAGACTTAAGAAAAGGTCGGATAGCGCGAATCGCCGTAGGCCGTTTAGCTCGCTTCGCCGTAGGATAAGCGGGACGATATAAGCAATCCGCAGCGAAATGCCTATCCGCGCTATAGCGTACGTAAAGCCCTTCCTCTCTCCGCTTTTAAAGCTCCGCCTTTAATATTTATTTAGCTCGCTATATAAAAGAGGAAGGCGCGCTGCCTAAAGCGGTAGATAGTATCCTCGCCTTTCTACGAGCGGGCCGCGTAGTAGTTATTACGACGTCGCCTTTCTAGTCTACCGTAGTATTAGGCGTAGATTTAGGCGGCGGAAGCGTTATAGCGTTCCTAATAGTAATTCCTCTATTCCTATTGCTAACGCCGTTTATACTAGCGCGCTT
This sequence comes from Ophiocordyceps sinensis, assembly GCA_012934285.1. Classification (NCBI taxonomy): domain Eukaryota; kingdom Fungi; phylum Ascomycota; class Sordariomycetes; order Hypocreales; family Ophiocordycipitaceae; genus Ophiocordyceps; species Ophiocordyceps sinensis. Next base: position 7,648,702 of record JAAVMX010000004.1, on the reverse strand, counting down.
TAGCAACTTCTAGAAGTAGGGGCTTAGCTTATAGCTAGGCTACCTTCGTAAAGCGACCTACGTACTCCCGGAAGTTAATAGGCATCTCGATTAAGATAAGCATCTCTTATAGTTATAGAGTAATCGAATTCCGCAGCTATATAAGCTTAGCGCTATCTTCTTAAATGCTATTTCCGGCGGCGCGAGTAAAAGTCTTTTTAAAGTCGGGAAGGAAGTCCTTAAACGTCTAGCCGTCTCTCTAAAAGAGGGTCTATAACCTATCTTACGCTTTTTCCTACTCCTATACGTTGCTAAACGGGTGGATAAAGTGCTTAAAGAAGGCTTAAGGGTTATAGGCGCTATTAAGCCTACTACTCTCCTAAAACCTAGAAATCTACCGTATCTAAGGCTACGGCAGCGTATAAAGCAGCGAATACTAAGCGGTATCGCGGCAACCGTTAAGTCCTTACTTCTTATTAACGGTAAACTTACTGCGGAGGCGTAATACGTAAAGGCAGGGCACTAACTAAGTGCCTACGGATTAGTAGATAGTCCGGGCTCCGGCAGCCCTATAGCTTATAGGGCATGCCGGGCTACCTATAATTATTATCCTTCTTCTTATATACGTACCCTTTGCCTTATGCCTATCTTTCCCTATACTATATAGTAGTAATACCTTGCCCTCTTTCCGGTAAGACTAAAGATCCGTAAGGTTCTTATTAGCATCGTCTTTAGAGCGTTATATAAGGACGTTACGCAAGCCTAGGCTTATAGTCTACGCCTATCTTACTTAGGACGAAACCCCTTATAATTTTCTATACGTTCTACGTCCGATCCTCGATAGCGGAGCCTGCCGTTAGCTTATCGCTATTGCCTTTAGTCTTAGCGCTTTAACGGCTTTACAATAGCCTTATACGCTATTAGGGAAGTATCGCAGCTAATCTATATCTTTCCTCCTATCGCTGCGAGAAGTTCTTTTTATTTTCTCGTAAAGCGAAAATTTTTTCCTCGCCTTTACTCTTTTATATGCCTTACCTTACTTACGTCGCCCTTTTGTATAATTCTTTTTACTTCCTTATATTATCGCCCTTCGCGCTCTTTACCCTCGCTATAAGCTCTTCGTTTTTTAGCATAGCTTAAGACGTAGAGAAACGCGCTTAGGCCGACGAGGCAAATTCTCGCGATAACTCTCTTCCTCCCGACGATAAGTAGTTCTTTAATAAGAATCGGTATTAAGATACTTATATCCCGCCGCCCTAACGACGTTGCTTTAACCGATACTATTAGAATTAACCCGACGAGCTTAGTAACTTAGCGGCCGCGATTCTTAAGAAGGACCTCTATAAGCGGGTCGTAGGATAAAGCATACGTTTTAATCGCTTAATTCTTAATAATCCTACCGAGCTTATTCTATAAACCTTTATTAATAGAGATATTCTTTATATTTAGAAGGTAGTTAATCTTATCTATTACCTTACGAAGGACTACCTTAAATTCTAAGTCTATCTTAATAAGACAACGGCTAAGGAATCCTATCTTAATATATATTCTTATAGAGGCGAAATCTTCTGGATATTCTAAATAAACCCGCGGGTATACCTTCGACCGAGACTCCTTTTATTATAACCCGCTACCTAATTCCCGCTTAAGGGCATCTCGATAGGGATAAGCAGCTTACATAAGGCCGGGGAGATAGAGCCCCGTAACTACGTAAGCTTAGCACTATCCTCCTAGATAGTGCGGCCCGTAGCGCGAGTAATAGTCACCTTAAATTTAGGGAGGAATTCCCTAAACGGCTAGCCGTCTTTCTAAAAGAGGGTCCGTAGCTTGTCCTACGCCTTCTCCTATTCCTATGCGTTCCCGAATGCGTGTATAAGGTAGTCGAAAAAGACTTTAGGGTTACGGGTAGTACCGGGGCCGCTATTCTCCTAAAACCCTAAGACCCGTCGTATTTAAGGTTCCGGCAGCGTATAAAGCAGCGAATACTAAACGGTATCGTAGGGTAGCTATTAAGGCCCTACTTCTCGTCGATTGCAAATTTGCTCTAGAGGCGATATAGGAAAAAATAGAAGGATTCGGGCTTACCGTCCTATTCCGGCTACGGTAAGGGCTTCTGCTTACTAAAGGCGGCCTTTAAGTCCGTCTTCTCGGGTGCGGACGTCGGTTCCGTATAGGCGAAGGGGGGAGAGAACGTCGAAGCTCCCGTCGAGCTAGACGCGCCCTTAAGAACCGCGAGCAATTCCCTCCGTCTTACTAGGTCGCTAGCTAGTCGGCCTAGCAGCGCTAGCAGCTGCTCCTTACTCTAGGCCGCTAAAGGACGCGCGAAATTATCTATCGTACGCCCTTAGCGAACCCCCTCTATTATACCCCGAATGCGGGCCTCCTCGGCTGCCTATACGCATTAGCCTCTGCCCGTAGCTAATGCTGCTAGGCCTTCTCTCGTAGCTCTTACTACTACGTATTATAGAGCCGTTAGACTTCCGCCTAGAGATCGTCCTATAGAGCGTCTACTATTTTATTTTCTATAGGTCCGTTAGCGCTGCTATCGTACCGGCTAGCCGTTCGTAAGGTTCGTAAAAAAATTAGATAGAAGATACTATAACGGGGTAAGTAGAGTAATCGCATAAGTGCCCTCCGTATAGCTATAGAAATCTTCTATAAAGGACTAAGTGTGTACGTATATATACGTGCGGGTATATGCCCTTATGCGCTGCCCTTATCTACCCTATACGTAACTGCACGGATTAGGCCGTAGGCCTAATCTTATACAATAGTTAAAGACCCTTATACTAACTATGCTTTAGAAATCTCTCTAAGTCCGCTTTAACTCCTATTACTATATAAAATACTACCTACCTTAAGGCATAATAGTCGAGGATAGGATAGCCCTTAGGACTACTATTACTTCCGCGCCTAAAGGGCATTAGTTATATCGAAAGGTATATTCTTCTAACGTTATAGAGATTTAGACTACCCTAACGATTACCCTAAAATAAAAGGTCCTTATAATTGTAAGGTGCGACACAGGTAGTACGGCCCGGGGTCGGCTTTATAAAGTGTACGTAAGGGGCAGTGATATAATTAATATCACTAGTGGCTTTTGCTATTAGTGCGATAGCACCCCTCGTCGTCGCGTCGTTACAATTGTAATATTAATTGATAGCCTCTCTGTTCGAGACCCCTTAAAGAAAGGGGCTAGGCAGCGGCTGTAAGGCAGGTGTGCCGGCGTAGGCGTAGCTTACGTACCGTAGAGGCGGCGCATTAGGTGGACAATGCGACGGTGGCATCTACGTCTTAGGTCAACGTCCACTAGGTTATTCCTGCCTGCGGTTGCCGAGGCCTATGGTTTGCGCCGGGTCACGTAGTCGAGGGAGACACGTGCAGCCTAGGACATACTGCTATTAAAGAGGGGATAAGTATAAGGTGCGACACGGGTAATACGGCCCGGGGTCGGCTTTATAAGGTGTACGTAAGGGGCAGTAACACAATTAATGTTACTAGTGGCTTTTGCTATTAGCGCGATAGCACCCCTCGTCGTCGTTATAATAATAGTAAAAGACGTGCCGGAAACCCCTTTTCGGTAGGAAGAGATCGATATCCTAAAGGATTAGACTATCCTACGGGGATATTATATACCTATAGACTCGTCTATTAAAGAATGTCTACTTAAGCCGGCACTATACCCCTTAAACCTTAGCTAACCGATTCGATATCCTTTATATAGAATATTGCTATTCGCTTAGGATACCGCCTGTTTAATATCCCCGATTAGCCCTCCGAACTCCTTTAAAACCTAAGCCTTTAAGACTACTCCGCTATAGACTACTTTAGTAGCTCGCTTACTCTTTATTTATCTTGCCGCCGGCCGCCGCTACGTTCCCGTCCGATAGGGCTAAACGAGACGCCCTTACCTACGTATACGATAAGGAGATTAAATACCCTTAGATATAAACGATATCCGCTATATATACGTAGTTAACTTCGTTTAATTCTATAAATAAGATAGTATTTAAGTAATATAAATTAGTATATTTAAACTAGCGAAGCTAATTAAGTAGGAAGAAAATCGATGACTCTTAAAGGAACTCTTAATAGGCTTAGTTAAGGTCTTAGAACTATCCGAAACCTTTGTCTAATACGTTATCGCCTTAGAATATATAATAGAGGTAACTTAAGCCGCCTTCCTTTAACGTTTTTATAACTTCCTTTAAGCAAACCTTTAGGATATAGCTAATTCTAAATCCTTATTCCGGAGGGTTAATAAGGCCGATATAGAAAAGTTCCTTTAAGTAAAGCTAGAAGTTATAGATAAAGATATCCTAAAGAAACTCCTAAAAGAGTTCTAGGATAAGCTTCCTTATTTCCTTCCGAAGAATGCTAACGAGCTCCCTTTATACCGCCCTTAGGATTATAAGATTAAACTTATACTTAGTAAATAAGCTGTATTCTATAAGAATCGGCCTATATTACCTACGGAACTCCGCTATATTAAGAAGTAGATTAATAATATACTTAATAAAGCCTTTATTTAGGAGTCTCTTTCTTTAGCCGCGGTATTAAGTAAAAATATCGAATATACCTTAAAGTACTACGACGGCCGTTTTACTAAGCACCTACGCTTTCTTTATATTAGCTTTAATACGCTTATACGTTAGTAAGTTAATTCTTAAAGCTCTTTTTACATTAAGAGGTTACGGCCCTATCGCCTAGTAGAGATTAAGGAACTACGCGCCGGTTTTAGCGAGGATACCCCCGATTCTCAAGCTCTGCTTAATTCTATTATTTGCTTTTCTAGTAGCTTAAGAGGCACGCGGGCTTACTAAGGTGGCTAAAGACATTAACTCGAGGCTATAGTTTATAGCCTAGGCTGCCTAAGAGTATTCCTAACGTTCTCGGCGGCCGATTTATATTAGGATAGCCTATAAAGGCATATGCCGTTATATTACGAGTAGTACGAGGCTAACGCCTGTAGTAAGGCTATAATCGCGTTTAAGAACTTACGAGAGAATCTATATATTGCCGTCTACTACTTCTATAGCTGATTTACCTCTTTCCTTAAGCTCGTCTTAACGCCTAAATTTAATATTATAGACTATTAGTTTCGGTATAAGTAGTAGGCCCGTAGGAGCACCTATATACATAGTCTCTACTAGGTTAACGGATGCCTACCGCCTAATATATCTACCGATTCTACTTAAGAGGATTTTGCTTACTTTTAGGGTAAGTACGTTACTGCCTTTAGCCTAAATCTATAACGAGTAATATAGTAAAGGGAGGCGAACCCGCTAGTAGTAGTTCGCCTTAGGTTTAACTTCTAATTCCTCTCTAAGATTATTAACCGAGTGTAACGTTACCGCTATAACGAGGCGTATTGCCTACGCTTTCGCAGTCTGTTAGATAGATCTCGATCTAATTTAAAGAGCTGCCGTTTCTATTTCCTACGTGCGTGCTACGCAGACGCCTACGTCGCTAAAGATCTTAATCTATAATACTTTATATTTAATAGCGGCCGGAACGACTCTCTTCTTAACAACTATAATCCTACCTTAGCTATTAGCTACCTAGCGAATTACGATATATCCCCTTATACCTCTATATATGCCGTTATTAACTATATTAGGAAGTACTACTCGAAGGGTAAAACGCAGTTAGAAAGCTACCGTAATATTACCCGGGCTATCTTACCTAAGACTAATATATAATAAGGCCTTATAAGCTTTATTGCTAAGTTTATAAATAAGCTTACTATAGAGCGTGACTAGTCTATAATAGAAGTTAGTTACCTATTGCTAAACTTACCGCTTTAAAAGGGCATAAGGGCTTTTTAGTCTATTAATTACCGCCCCCCTAAGCTTTAATAGTAGGCGGATATTATTAATGCGATAGAGGGTATAGACGGGGTTCGTATATCTCGCAACGTCTATTAGAAATACCTTATATAGGACGACGAATAGGCTAATTTAACCTTCTTTAAACTATTAGCTAAGTTCGACTTTACGCGCACTCCCTAGCGACTCTTTCCTCGGGCGGCCGATCGTATCTTAAACTACTTTCCTTACTATAAGCCTTAACGGGGGTACGACTAATACTAAGACTTTTGCCGGGTTAAGTAAACTCTTTACTATCCTTATCGGAATGCCTAAGAGGTTAAAGAGGTTAAAGGCATTACGTTTAAGATATTCTCTAAGCTATATAACTATTGCCTCTCTATCTATAGCAACGCTTATCCTAACGATTACTATAGTAACCTTCCCTCCCTTATTTAACACGAATTTAAAGATAACCTTTAGAACGATAAAGTGTAACGCGACCGACGAGGGGTGCCGTCGCGCTAATAGCAAAAGCTACTAGTAACATTAATTGTATTACTACCCCTTACGTACACCTTATAAAGCCGGCTAACGCTACGCGCCGCCGCCTTACATTTATCCCCTCTTTAATAGCAGTATATCCTAGGCTGCACGTGTGCCCCGCACGTGACCTAGCGCGCTATAGGCCTCGGCAACCGCAGGCAGGAACAACCTAGTGGACGTTAACCTAAGGCGTAGATAACCGTCGCACTATATAGGGCCACCCTAGCCGGACTATGTCTTATACCCTAACCGGACTGTGTTTAGTCCCCTTTTGGCCCTAGGACTAGACCGTCAGCCAATGGACGGCAGGGACTTCAATTTCCCCATAAATTCACAATGTATTCTACGTACCTCACGTCGTCCATACGACCAGGCTAGTCTCTTCTTCGTAGCAGTCAATGCCGCACAACACCATAAGAACACCGCAACACGATTTCCTCACCGCGACGCCCTTACAACAGCAGCTTAGGCTGCCGGCACAACAAGAGCAGCTTAGGCTGCCGGCACAGCAACAGCAGCTTGGGCTGCCGGCACAGCAGCAGCAGCTTGGGCTGCCGCAACAACAGCAGCTTGGGCTGCCGCAACAACAGCAGCTTGGGCTGCCGGCATAACAACAGCAGCTTGGGCTGCCGGCACAGCAAAAGCAGCTTGGGCTGCCGCAATAACAGCAGCTTAGGCTGCCGCAACAATAGCAGCTTGGGCTGCCGTAACAACAGCAGCTTGGGCTGCCGGCATAGCAATAGCAGCTTAGGCTGCCGGCATAGTAGCAGCAGCTTGGGCTGCCGCAACAACAGCAGCTTGGGCTGCCGCAACAATAGCAGCTTAGGCTGCCGGAATAGCAATAGCAGCTTAGGCTGCCGGCATAGTAGCAGCAGCTTGGGCTGCCGCACTAACAGCAGCTTGGGCTGCCGCAACAATAGCAGCTTAGGCTGCCGTAATAACAGCAGCTTAGGCTGCCGCAATAATAGCAGCTTGGGCTGCCGGCATAGCAATAGCAGCTTAGGCTGCCGGCATAGTAGCAGTAGCTTAGGCTGCCGTAACAATAGCAGCTTAGGCTGCCGTAATAACAGTAGCTTAAGCTGCCGCAATAATAGCAGCTTAGGCTGCCGTAATAAAAGCAGCTTAGGCTGCAGCAATAATAGCAGCTTAGGCTGCTGCAATAACAGCAGCTTAGGCTGCCGTAATAATAGCAGCTTAGGCTGCTGTAATAATAGCTGCTTAGGCTGCCGGCATAGCAATAGCAGCTTAGGCTGCCGGCTATTAGATCGTAGATCTACGGCTCGGACTAAATAGGCGTTATAATAGGTCTAGATACGTTGCATAACAAAGAGGTTATATTAATGTGATATATAATAACATGTGTTATGCCTCCTTCCCTTCTTTTTATAAAGGGGCCGTATTTAAGGGATATTTCCCTTACGTTACGTAGCAGTTATGCTAACCTAATCGTTATGACCTCTATAATATAATCTAATACACCCCCCTAGCTTCGATCCCGAATTTAAGGGAGGGAAGCTAGCATTAAGAGGTCGCTAAATAGCTTAAATCCGATGAGTTTTTTAATCCTCGTTCTATCGTTAAGCTATCGGGGCGGGATATCTTTAATCCCTGCCTTTTTAATCCTACGCTTAAGCGCTTTAACGAGTGCGGCTTTATAAGCTCTTATACTTCCTCTATTACTTCCGCCGCTATATACAGCAGATGCCCTTACTGCGTGGAAGTATCGTTCCTCTTTAGTCTACCGTCGTTAAGGGTATTCGTAGTCGTTTGCAAGTCGTTTAGCAGCTAATGCTCGTAGCGATATTGCGAAGCTAGTCGTTTAGCAGCCTATGCTCGATTCCCCTAGTGCGTCGTGCCAAAATCGACGGAATAGTCGCTATTGCGGGATACGCTAATATTCTTCCTTCCGCCGCTACCTATAGTAGGTGCCCTTACTGCGGGAGAGCTTCCTTCTTATTTAATACTTAATCGAGTATTTAGACGCCTTTAGCCTAGTTAATGCTCGTAGATATTTAACGAGGCCCTTTATCTATCGTCTCCCTAATGTTTTTATATAGGACTTAGTAATACGCATAAGGAACTATATTCCTTACGGTTATTTCTTATCACCGGCGCTTAATGCGTGGTGTTTCCTCTAACGCGTGTATATTATGCCTAATATCGATACTATTACCCCTAAGGATACGGCTTTATCGGTCTATTTATATCTCCTAACCTTCCTATACTATATATATATCTGTTTATATTATTTCGTCGGTCGTTCCGGGGAGTTCTCGATCGGCGAGGCGTTAAGTAATATCGTAAAGGCCTATTTGTTTAATAAAGGCCTTAAAGGAGGGCCTTAAAAGTGCCTTAGTAAGGCCGTCGGCTATTATCTTCGCGGTAGGTATATATTTAACATCGAGGGTCTTATTAAGGACTTCTTAACGAAGCTAGTGGTTGTAAATGTCTATATAGCGAAGCTTCGTCTATAGAGTAGCGACTTCGGCAGTAATTAGTCGGATAGTCTATGTGTTATTATATTAAATATAAATACAGGAGTTATCGAGGGAGACGTCGAGCTCTTTAATAAGCCTGCTTACGTAGATTAACTCCTTTACTGCCTATAATAACGCTAGGAGCTTAGCCTCGGTTATTAAGGTTATAACTATATCTTATTTATTAGCTCTCTAGCCGATTAAGCCTTTAAATAGCTTTTTAGCAAATGCCTAAGAGCTTTTCCGGTCGGTGTTATCGGCGAAAGAGGCGTTACTTACTACTTTAAAGTCGTCCTTACCCCTTAGACGAAGCGTAAGTCCCTATATAAGGTATAGATAGTAGAAAACTCGATTAACGGCGTCTTTATAGTCCGGTCTAGGGTTATTGTTGAATTTATATAGTCTTAACGTAGTAAACGCGATATCGGGGCGGGTAATAACCGCCGCGTATAGAACGGAACCTACGTTTACCTAGTAGGCTTATATCTTAAGTGTTTAGCGATCCCTTCGTAGGGGAGAAGCTCTTTTACCCCTATCGGTATGTCGAAAGGGCGGCGTTTCTTTATAAGTCGGTAGATCTTATTAATATAGGCGGCTTATAATAGCTAAATATACCGTTAAATACGGTCTCGTAGAATCTTAATGCCGAAGAACTATTATAGGTTATTACCGCCTATAAGCTTATATTTTCCCTAAAGTTGATTTTAGAGAGATTTAGCCTTATCTTAATCCTTCTTATAATATACAAAGATAATATTATCTATATAGAAGAAGACTATAATACCGTCAAACGTTAAGTAGTATAGTTCGTACGGCACTATCTGAAACCTTATCTCCCGAAGTATTAACGTAAGTTCGCGATGCTATAGAAGAGGGGATTTTCGCAGTCCGTAGAGGGCTTTATTAAGTCGGAGGATAATAGAGTGTTTTCTATACCTTAGCGGTATCTTTATATATATAATCTCGTCGAGCCTTACGTTAACGAACGCGTTAACTATATCGTACTATATTAGTTTAAGGTCGAATCTTATAGCTATCGTTATAAGTGTTTAAAAACTTCGTCCTACGAGAGTTACCGCGTAGGTCTTTTGCCCGTTTTAAAGCTATTAATCCCCTCGGACGACTAATCTTGCCTTATACTTCGAGAGCCTTCCGTGCTTATCTATTTTATATACGTATACCTATATGCAGTCGAGGACCTAGCCTTTCTTCGTAAGTGTTTTAGAGTTAACCTTAGTCTAGGACTTTATTTCTTTATAACTCTCAAGATGCGTTTTCTCCGCCTCCTCTAATTAAGGGCCGAGTAGGTGTTGTTTAAGCTATCTATAATATATTAGGATAGCTAGAAGGTCTCGTGAATATACTTACCTTTTTAGGATTAGGCAGTCGAGGTAAGCCTTATCTTTAAACCGCAATATATTAGTGTTTTTCGAGATCGGTGCGGCTTAAGTGCCTGCTATAAATGCAGAGTGCTAATAGGCGAGTTTTTCTTTCTATAAAGGGGTTAACTCCTCGTTTATAGGCTACGGAGGGGTTAACTCCTAATTATATAGACTTACCGAGGAGGGGTTTGCTCTTTATTTATGCGGTATTACTAAGGAGGGGTTTGCCCCTTATTTATACGGCATAGGTGCTACGGAGGGGTTTATTCCTCGTAAGTATAGACTTACTAAAGAAGGGTTTGCTCCTTATTTATACGGCTTAGGTGCTACGGAGGGGTTTATTCCTCGTAAGTATAGACTTACTAAGGAGGGGTTTGCTCCTTATTTATGCGGCTTAGGTGCTACGGAGGGGTTTACTCCTCGTGAGTATAGACTTATATTTGCCTAAAAGGCTGCTCGAGATATATCGAGATGCTTGCTCTATAGTATATTCTAGTCAGCGAGATGTAATTAGATTGCAGCTGTAAATAAGGCCGCCGGGGGAGTGCTTAAAGGAGTAAGGAGAGGCTTAAATCGAGCTTCGGTATACTGCTTTATGTTTTCCCGGTCGTTTTAAGCGCTATTGCGTAGTCTATATCGTGGTTTGCCTCGCGTTCGGGGTTTATATCTTAATAGACGAGGATATCGTCGAATACTAAATTATCGAGAACTTATAGTATATTGATTTAATTATTATCGGGGAGAGTGATATTCCTTAGGGCTAAGGCTAGCTCCTTAAGGTCGCACTCTTTAACGCTTTCGGTAAGGTTCTCGAATATTCTATCGAAAATCTCTTACTCGTCGAAAACAATATCTCGAGTAGTAATAACCTTCCCTTCTATAGGAACCTAGACTCGGTAGATATTAGAAGATGTGTATCCTATTAGGAAGCCTATCTAGGCTTATAGGTCGAGCTTTCTAAAGCGTTGTTTCTTCTCTTAGGCCGTAGTTGTTATTATAAACGCTTTACACCCGTAGGCACGAAGATGCTACTACGCTAGCTTTCTCTTAGTCAGCTTCTCGTAGGGGGATTCCTACTTATAGCTGTATTTTAGCGTGCGATTATAGAGATATATAGCGGACTTATAAATCTCTCGCTAAAGCTAGGTTAAGAGCTTTCCTCGCATCGCTCTAGACTTATCTTTAATTATACCCCCCGAGCGCTTAGCGCCGCTATTTTAATCTTATATATACGGGGCTAAGGGCTCGATTTTAAGGAGCCTTGCGTTAAGGAATGCTTCTACTGCCGGCTTCTAAGTAGTAATCTCGTTATTATACTTAACGATCTTAGTATAAAACTAGTACTAGTGCTTTAAGTAGTCGAGGCCGGACTTAAGGGCCGTAATAATAGTTTCTGCGAGACGGTCTTAGAGGTAGTAATCCTATATAAAGCCGCTCGCTCTATTAGTTAAAAGCATTAGCGAGTTATAGCCTTTATTATCTAGCATAAAGTTATAGAAGTCTATCGTAATTCTCTCGCCTACGATACCGTTATCTTAAGGGGCTTATTATATTATCCGTTTTGCTTTCGCGGTGCCGTAGTTATCGCACTATACGGTTAAGATGCCTTTAATCTTAATACCTTCGGAGTAGTTAACGAGGTATTCTAAGGCTCGTAGTCCCGGATGCCTTATTTAGAGATGCTAGAGTTCGGCAGTAGCCTTTTGCGGCGTCCCTTTAGTATAGCTATTAAACTTGTTTCGGCGGTTGTAAAATGCCCGCCTTATTGTATAGTAGGGGATATACTCGAGAACGAACTAGCCGTAGTGCTATTTAATAAGACCGACGATAGCATCGTCGGCCGAACGAAGCGCTAATAGCCTATAGGGTCGTTTATCCTACTAGAGTCCCTACTGCTTTAATAGCCTATAAGATATTAGATTATCGAACGCTAGGCAGTCGGGTTCTCGACATTTAGGTGATAGTAATTAAAAAGGGAAGAGAGGCTCTAAGGCTTAAACAGCCTGCACAGAGGGATTAGAAGCTGCAAAAGGATGTAAAACACTAAGAATAATAGCTCTTGTTTTATCTAGTAGGGAGGCTAACTAGTCTCTATATATAGGAAAAATCCTCGGACGAAACCAGCCGCGTAGACCTAAGGAAAAACAGGTAACGTAAATAATCGGACGGAAGGATTAGTAAGAAAAGCAATAGATCATACCGTACGATAAAATAAGTCATGCAGTTAGCAAATAAATAAGCAGCCTAGTAGAAGACTAGTGAATTCTACGGTGAATTCTACGGTAGAAGCCGTAGAAGGGAATTAGAATTCTACCGTAGAAGACCGTAGAAGGGAAGAGATTTTATAGGTAAAGTCCGTGTAAATAACCGTAAAATCACTATAAAATCACGGTGAAATATGACCGAAGAAAAGTAAGTAAATACGCTTATAGAAGTGCGGGGTAATGCCCGTAGAAGCCCGTAGAATTCTATAGTAGAATCTAGGGAAGAACCGGGGATTTCCTAGGGGAAAGCAAATAGGGAAGACGGTGATATTAATATACCCCCCTAGCTGGAAGGGAATAACTTCCGGCTAGTTAGAATCATTATCGACTTCTTCTTAGATCCTAGAAGAAATATCCGTAAGTCGAAGCTAGCGAAGGAACGTCTAGAAACGTTATCGTAGAAGCAATTTAGTTAATCTATCCGCAACTATCTAATTAAAAGGGATATATTTAATATTAAACGTATTGCGTAAGAATTCCTATCGGGCCTAGCAGTTATAAATTTCAACGTGCTTTAAGGCGGTCTAAATCTTTAGAATCTCGGCGGAAACTAGGCGGATTGTCTAGGTATTATCACACTAAATGGTAGGAATAGGAACATCTAGCTATAGGGAAATATCGTTAAATAAACGAAGAATAGAAATTAGCTCTTTCGCGGTGGAAGAGACTATAAGAAGTTCGGCCTCGGTAGAGGAAATAGTAACCGTAGATTGTTTCCGGGCACTCTACGCAATTAGACTATTTAATAGGCTAATAAAATAGCCTTTAGAAGAATAACGCGTATCCGGGTCGTTAGCGTAAGCGGCATCGGAAGCTATAACGAGTTCTTACTCGTCTGTATCTAAGAACTTAATCGTAAGGAAACGCGATTCGTATAAATAAGTCACTAAGCTTTCTACGAGCTTAATATAGAGCGCAGACGGGTTTTATATATACTCCGCTAAAGAATTCGACGATTTTACGGCGTCGAGACGGGTGGAAATAGTCGCGTAATTGCAGGAACTGACTAAAGACTAAAAGTAATAGATTTAGTTATCCGTAGCCTATCCCTAGTGTTTCTCTAGCTTCTCGGGAAGTAAGAACAAGCAAAAGGTCGAAATAGGCCGTAGAACCGTAGAAGTAAGGATTAAACTAAACTTAGAAGCAATCTTATCTAAGTAAACGTCCTAGCATAACTATAGCTTTCGCTGCTTACGGTCTCGGATAATCCTTATCCTAAGGAAATAGGTAAGCTCTTTACGGTTAATAACTATATACTTCTGCTTAAAGCGACGAATAAAATCGTTAGCAGCCTTATAGTGCTCCTTACGGAAAAAGATAATAATATTATCTATAAAGAAGAAAGTAATAATGCTATTCGTAGTAGATATAAAAATGCAAGGATCCTCCGCACTTTACTAAAGGCCTAACTCGGTAAGAGACCCGGATAGTTCCCGTTGCTAAAGAAGCGGCGAACGGCGAAGCCTGTATAAAGCCTTTATTAACCGAATTATAAAACCAAATATCTTAAATCCGTCTAGGAAGTAGACATATACTTCTTTATCTAGATCGGCATTCGTAAAGACGTTAACCGCGTTAAGTAAGCGGGTTTCTATGCTAAATTTAGCGGCAATAGCAATTATAATGCGAAAATTTCGCGCTATAAGCGTCGCGGCGTATGTTTCTTTTCCGCTAAACGGCTAAAGATCTCCTCGCATATAAAGGCGAGACTTAAACTTCCTAAGGTAGCCGTGCTTATTAAACTTATAATCGAATGCCTATGTTAATAGAAGAGGACGCACTAGCGCGTTCGCTCTTAGGGTAGGCGAAGGAAAGAAGGTCTTCCGCTGTTTTAAGGAGTCCTATTTAACTGCTCTAGCGGCTTTAAACTCGGGTCTAAACGGATGCGTCTCGAGATTAAACTAAAACCTCGGAAGCACGGGTAAATCCCGTTTGTATATCTTCCTAGGTTTAAGAGAAGTAGTAAATATAGCCGTAAAAGCGGTGCTATTAGCCGGTAGATGCCTAACGTAGGCGAAAGCGGGATATCGACCCGAAAAACGGTTTAAACGAGTAAGGCGTAAATCCCCTATAAACCTCGTCGTCCGTAGACTATCTATAGGAATAGTATCATCGTAATCTATAGACCGAGAAGTAGCTTAAGGCAACTACACCTTAAGACGGTCTGCTAGTTCTATAGTTGCAGTAGGTAAAAGTATAGAAATATCGGGTTAGAAATCCTATGCATTTTTAAAAACGTCCTCCGGTAGTTCTAGGGTTTAGTTAGGAGTAGGGAGCTAAGGATTTCCATCGGCTAGAACGTCTGCTAGACTCTTATTAAGGAGTACTATTAGCGTTAACTAGAATTCCGCCTTATCTTGCTCTTCTTCCTATGCAATATATAGTGGAAATGCCGGTAATAACACCTATATTAGCGGTTCGGATGCCTTAGACGCGGTGAAAAACTAGGTCTTATTAAACGTTATATTACGAACTCGGCGAACCTCCCGTCTTTATAGGATCTACACACGAAAAATGTTAGTAGAATTATACCCGACTAAGTAACCAACCTCTACATAAGGTTCCTGCTTAAGATCGCGTTTCTGCGTATTAGTTAGGGCCTTAGTGGTTAGTAGGTAGGCTTTATAGCTAAAAGCTTAAAGATAATCGAATCGTGATAGTTAGGGAAAGAGAAATGCCGGTATATTCCGGTCGTAATCCCTTAACTAATCGTAAAAGATCTCTATTAGGGAAATCCACTTCGATAGAAATAACGTAGAAGAAGCTGCGTATCGGGCTAGAATCCGATTGTATAAATACACTATAGTTTTCTACGTTTCTATCTATAAATGCTCGGGCAAATTTGCTCTAATCCTTATAGATCGAGCTTTCGTAGATACTACCCCCCTAGCTTATTCGGCAGCGCTGTTCTAAGCGGGTGTGTAGGGAGTAGTAGGCTTATTATAAATGCCCTACTAGTTAATAAAGTCCTAAAAATCGTATCGAAGGGCTCGGTCGTTATCTCGATAGATTATACCGATAGAAAGTAAGAACTATTAGGAAATATACCGACCTAGGCTATTAAAGCATAAAGTTAGCTCGTCTATAGAGGCGTCTAGAAGCGCATATAGGAAAATAAGCTTCGTATAGTTATCCTTAATAAGAAATATAACGTTCTTATTGTTATAACTCTTATGCATAGAAAAAACATCGTAAAACACCTTAGAAAAAGGGAACGTTGCCTTAGAAAGCGGCGGTTCGCGGTTGATAATTCGTTTAGCCTACGTAAGTTTATAGGACTTATAGGAGATTATCTCATCGAAGGTCACCGACTATAGTATTCCGAGGGCTTTCGAAAGCGCCTTATTATTCGGATATCTAAGCCGTTAGTGCTAAAGGGAAAGTTCCTCTACACTTATTAGTGCAGGCTCTAGTATAGTGGCCGAAAAAGGTGCTATAACCGGGGTTTCTACGTCGGAATCTATAGAAAGAACGGAAGCAATAGTTAGAAACGCAGTAGAAGGCGTTAACGGGTTATACTCGATAACATACTGGTTGTAAATCAGCTCCGTTATGCAAATAGTGCGTATTAAAGAAGAGATTACACTAGTCTACGGGTTATACGAAAGATTCGCCTTATAAAGAAGAGGAAGTAAATAAAGGGACGTATAAAAGGACGGGATATATGCTACTTAACTAAGCTAAAAAGTGCCCGTCGGAATGCGTATAAACACCGTGCCTATCCCGAGAATAAAGGTGCTTCTACTGCCTGCGAGTGTATACTTAGAAGAAGGCTAGAAGTTATAGAAACGCTCCCTATTATTGCAAATATGTCTATTAGACCTTAAATCTATAATAAAAGAATCCCTTAACGGGTATTCTATAGTAGTCTATAGAATAACTAGTAGTAAAAAGGTCGTGAGAACGTTAGTAGCAGCCGTAGCTTATACCGTCTTTATCTCGGTCGGATTATTCTTCCGCTACTCCTCGTCACGAAGAAGTGCCGTATTAACTTTAGCCTTATTAGCCGGAACCTTAAGGTAGTCGTCTATAGTCTTTTAGACGTCCTTATCGGGTTTCTATAATAGAAGTCGAACGGAAGGGTTAAAGTAATAACACTATCGGAAATAGTATCGTTCTCCGCAAATACACGGCGGACTATCCTTCTTCTTGCCTTTATCCTTATCCTTATTTAAGGACGTAGCTGCTAAAGTAGTTGCCGATTTATTAGTGGATTCTACGCCTAGGGACTTTATTCCCTAGCCTTAGAATTTCGCAAAAGCGTTGGTTTTTAGCGCTTTAGTCGTAGCCTTTAAGGCCTACGAGCGCTCGAAAAGTTCGGATATCTTAAATCCGTCGGGGAAAGACTATTCCTAGCCTAGCTTGTTTAGGCGGGCATCGTCCTCTATCTTATTTATCTAGTATTCCGCGAAAGGGCTAGAGATTGGCTAAATAGCCTTAAGAAAAAGCTATATAGCCTAGAGACCTTCCGATTCCGGCAATTTAATTCGCCGGGCGTCGGTAATAACCTTCTGCTAGTTGGAAATCTATATCGTAATATCCGTCCGGTCCGGTGCCTTTAAAATAGTATAAAACTGCGCGAGAATAGTCTTCTCTTACGTTTACAAAGTCGGCTTTATACGCCGCTATAGTAAAGCTAATTCCTTAGAAACCTCGTGTTCGTCGGCAATCGTTAAGTAGTAGTTCCCGATGTTTTAAACGATAAACTGCTAGATTAACGTAAGAGATTTCTATTAGTCCTTATAGGCTTAAAGTAACGTGCGATACCGGGAAAAGAGAAACTTAAACCTCTTAAGTTCTTCTATAGATAAACTAGCAATATTAGCAACGGTCGCGTTAACTATTCTAGCTATTAGTTCTATAGGAAGAGGCAATAAGGGTTTCTAAAGTTTAGGCGTAATAGAAGGATCGATTCTCTCCTAAATCCCCTAGGCGAGTGCGTATTTCTAGATCGTTAAGATCTATTAGTCCTAGTCCGCTAGTCTATTTAAGACGGTCTTTAAAGTAATATCGGCTATAATAGATATAGTAACGTAGGTAAAAGTATAGTAAAATCACCGGAAAAGGGTGGTTAAATACACAATATATATAAGTAAACCGTAAAAACTAAACTAAGTGCGGGAAAACACTAATAGAATAGGGTAAACGTACTAACTAGTCCTCCGCGAGTCGATTCGCTAGATTAATAACGCTCCTTAAAAAGATAATCACACTAGTTCTTTAGGAGTCGATTCGCTAGATATAAAGGCAAAGGCTTTACTACCGTAAGTCGTAGCGTTAGTAGGCTAAAAATATAAGCCGTTAGAACTCTCTATGCGTAGAGAAGTTCGGCCGGGCTTATAACTATCGAACGCTAGGCAGTCGGGTTCTCGACATTTAGGTAATAGCAATTAAAAAGGGAAGAGAGGCTCTAAGGCTTAAATAGCCTACACAAAGGGATTAAAAGCTATAAAATAATGCAAAACACTAAGAATAATAGCTCTTATTTTATCTAGTAGGGAGGCTAACTAGTCTCTATATATAGGAGAAATCCTCGGACGAAATCAGCCGCGTAGACCTAAGGAAAAATAGGTGACGTAAATAATCGGACGGAAGGATCGGTGAGAAAAGCAATAGATTATACCGTACGATAAAATAAGTTATACAGTTAGCAAATAAATAAGCAGCCTAGTAGAAGACTAGTAAATTCCACGGTGAATTCTACGGTAGAAGCCGTAGAAGGGAATTAGAATTCCACGGTGGAAGACCGTAGAAGGGAAGAGATTTTACGGGTAAAGTCCGTGTAAATAACCGTAAAATCACCGTAAAGTCACGGTGAAATATGACCGAAGAAAAGTAGGTAAATGCGCCCGTGGAAGTACGGGGTAATGCCCGTAGAAGCCCGTGGAATTCTATAGTAGAATCTAGGGAAGAACCGGGGATTTCCTAGGGGAAAGCAAATAGGGAAGACGGTAATATTAACATAGATTATATGCAAAGTTCTTATAGAAAGCAACGTTAAGCAAGCGTAGTACTTACGGTTTAAACAATAGGGTTTATAGGCGGATGTTAACTTTACCGTAGCCGAGAATAAGCACTTTTTCGGCGCTTGCCTAAAGGAAATCTCCCTCGTTCGCTATTCCAAAGTTCTTAAACCGGGAGATCTCGTTAAAGATATAGAGGGTTATACTATAATCTAGGATTAACGAGTGATAAAGAGGGTAAACGTCGACGTTAAAAGACATATCGACTAAAGGGGTAAGGAAAGAAGCCGAAGGGCATCTTCCTTTTTCCCGCACGAGTTAATCCGTCTTATTATCATTCTTAGTTCCTTTCTTACCTCGTTGTCTTTAGACTTATCTTACGACCTCGGGTTTCTTTATATTCTTAGCGATAGTATCCTTTCTTCCGCCGGGCTACTAATCGGGTGCCTTATTAAGGTTAACTTCCTAGTAATTCTCTAGAGTATAACCTCTTATAGAGAAAAGGCTGTATTTAGTAATGCCTTTCTTATCTATGTCTATAGGTAGCGATCTCTTATTGTTATTCGTCTAGCTGCTGTTTCCTTTCTCGTCGTCTTATCCTACGTCTTGCCCTATATAAGAAGGGCCGAAAGAGCCTTTCTTAGTGTAAGATAGTTAAGTAGGCTATTTGTCTATAAATATAGTAAATTCGTTAGTTATAGAATAGATGTTAAAATCCTTTTCCTTCTCTACGTAAGAGAGGTTAAAGGAATCGACCTAGTTAGGAAAATATGGATTAATAAAAGCCAGAAAGTCAGTAACCTAAATACTCTTATAGGTAGCTTCGGGAAGTTCTTCCTAAATCCCTTTATATATAATCTTCTTCTAGCTCTTAAGCTAAAGGTGCTAGTTCTTTAGCTAACTTAGGGAAGGTTTAACAATCGTTTTATAGCGAACTTAAAGGGCCTATTAGATATCTTCCGTTTTTCCCTTTGCCTGCTTCTTAAGCGTAGCGTACTAGTCCTTAAGGTCTTTATTAGGCTTGCAATAGGTTTAGAAAAGGTAGTCGGAGATAGTTAAAGCGATCTAGGTTTAGAGCTCTTTAATGTCCTTTTTCTAACTCTCCTATTTCTTCTCCTTATGCAGAAACATCTACTATTGTTAGGTGCCTTAAGGAGGTTAGCGTCCCTATTAGACTATTTCTTCGTCCGTAGTGCGAGAGCGAGATCCCTTCGGAGAGTCGTCTTCGATAGGTATATCCGGAATAGGAAGGAGCCTTTCGGTACCGAAGACCTATTCCTATAAGTTGCTATCGAGAACCTACGCCTTAAACTTATTGTCCTAAACGGACTAATTAGCATTTTCGATAAGGATAACTTCGGTATTCTTCTTAGTAGACATAGTGATTGTTTTGCCTAAAGGGAGCCTGTTTTTAGTGTTTTATATCGTATTTTCGATAGATTAGAGGCTAAGACTCTTAATTATTAGATCGTAGATCTACGGCTCGGACTTAATAGGCGTTATAATAGGTCTAGATAGGTTGTATAGCAAAGAGGTTGTATTAATATAATATGTGATAATGCGTGTTATGCCTCCTTCCCCTCTTTTTATAAGGGGGCCGTATTTAAGAGATATTTCCCTTACGTTACGTAGCAGTTATGCTAACCTAATCGTTATAACCTCTATTATATAATCTAACACCGATATAGTAGCAGTAGCTTAGGCTGCCGCAATAATAGCAGCTTAGGCTGCCGTAATAATAGCAGCTTAGGCTGCCGCAATAATAGCAGCTTAGGCTGCCGCAATAATAGCAGCTTAGGCTGCCGCAATAATAGCAGCTTAGGCTACTATAATAACAGCAGCTTAGGCTGCCGTAATAATAGCAGCTTAGGCTGCCGGCATAGCAATAGCAGCTTAGGCTGCCGGCATAGTAGTAGCAGCTTAAGTGTCACGGCACTAGGTAATAGCTAGATAACCTTATTGTTCTATAAAGAGGAGAAGAACTATAGAGGCTAAGAGCTCGTTTATATATAGGACTATATGTCACATAGCATATCACTATATACTATATTATATAATGTGGTACTATAATAGTACTCCCCCTCTAAAGACGATTTAGTCCCTAAATCGCTAAGAAATGTCATTTTCGCTAGAAATCCGTATATAATAGAGGAATCTTTTATAGGCGGGCTTAATCTAAGGGGCCCGGCTTATCTAGGTTATATCTATAGAAGCGTTAAATAGCTTTAGGGCAACCTCTTAAGTTATCCTCGGGCTGCTAGGTCGGTTCTTAGTAATGTTTCTATTTAATTAGATAAGTTAGGGTCGGGGCTTCGTTATCGTATACGTTAAGGATCTTCTTAAATTCCTATATTTCTTCGATATTGCCGTCGTTATCGCGTTCCGCGATACGGCCTACGACGTTGCGTCGTTCCTCTCGATTAATCTAAGCTTAGCCCGGTATTATTTCCGTTATCTAAAGCCGTACCTTTAACGTATAGAAAGACTTATTAACTTAGATATGCTTTAAGAGGTCGATAACTATAGCGCCGCGGTAGACCTCGAGAATAAGATAAAGACCGTCCTATTTATCGTCCTATTTTTCCTTAAGGCGATTAATAGTTATATTCTCTAATAAAACTATAACTATATCACCGGGTTAAAAGAGGAAGCCTTCGTCCCGCTTTATATTAGCATTATCCTTATATTTCTATTATAAGGCTTATACAAGAGCTCGAAGCTAAATAAAGATACGGTCGAAACGACTAGCTATTACGTCCGCGCGAAGGAATTCCTTCTTTACTTATAATAAGAGCGTCGGGGGTTAAAGGCCTATAGGTTTAATACCGAGACGAGGATTAAAGCCGTAGTTAGCGAAGAATAGAGAAATACCGGTTATTTCGTTTACTTAATTATTTATTGCGAATTCCGCGAGCGGGAGCTAATCGACTTAATTATCTTAGGTAAAGCTAATATAGGCTCGAATATATTTATTTATCGTAGCGTTAACGATTTCGGTTTAACCGTTAGTCTCCGGGTGCTATACTAAGCTTAGTTTTAACGTTCTTCTTACACAAGTGCTAAGCTATCGCTAAAAATTAGAGATAAACTAAGTGCCTCGGTCGAAGATAATAGTATCGGGTGCTTTATATAAGCGATAGACTATATAGATAAAGGAGTTAACTAATTCTTCTATAGAAAGGCCGGTAATAGGGACGAAATATCTTATCTTCGTAAGCCTATTAACTATCGTAAGTATATTCTTATAAGTCTTCCCGTTTTAGGTATACTTAAGGAGTATCGTAATATAATTAATTCATATATCGGCCTATAGTCGGACCGGTAAAGCGAGGGGTTTTAGGAATCTAAGGGGAGATAAGCGGGGGGTCTTAGTCTAAAGACAGAAAGCATAGTCTTTAATAAACGTAGTAGCGAAGCAAGAAATCCTCGGCTATTAGTATATTCGGTTTAATAGATTAAGGGTTTTTACCCTCCTTAAGTATCCTACTAGGCTACTACTATAGGATTAATAAACGACTTTAAGGCGGAGATCTAAAGTATTAGGAATAAAAAGCCGGTTGCGGAAAAAGATACGTCCGTTAATTAACTAATATTCGGATATATCGTAGCGTAAGAGCTTTCGGATATACTTTAGCTAGCGTCGGGCGTATAGATCCTAGAGTATTGCTACTATATCCCGGGTAAGATTATCTTATTAGTATACTTTACGGATAAGCTTATCGAGTGATTTACTAGCTGCGTTTAGTCTAAGGGCGGCGACTGCGTTAAGGTCCTCCTTTAAGGCACGGGAATCGGTTAGGAGTTCTTTTAGGATAGTTAGGTCGACTTTCTCTTTAAGGATAACTACCTAATTTCGATAGAGGAGTCTATCGTCGTCTATAGTAGCTAATCTATCGCCGGGGAGCCTGCTAAAAGCATTAAGGAGAATTGCCTTATTACCTAAGCGGTATATAATTACGAAGTTAAACTAGGAAAAGAACTCGGCCTAGCGTACTTATCGTTAGTTAAGTTGCTTTAGAGATATAAACGTCTAAAGATTCTTATAGTCTGTAATAACGTCGAACGCCTTAGTAGTCCCTTAGAGTTCTAAGCGCTATTCCTTAAGCGCCTTAATAATTGCTAATAGCTCTTTATTATAGATCTCGTAGTTATACTTAAGGGCAGTATGCTTTAACGAAAAAAACGCAATAGGGTAAAGATGTCCGTCGTCTCCGGTCTATAAAAGGACTCCTCCTAAGGCCTAATTCGAGGCGTTAGTTTTAACAACTATTTTCTTTAAGTAGTTAAAATAAGCTAAGACCGGGGCAGTAGTAAAAGCAAGTTTAAGGGCTTTAAACGCGGCAGCTTATTCGGGTCCTTAAGACTAACGGGAATCCTTTCGAAGTAGCGTAGTTATTAGGGAGATAACACTAGAATATCCTTTAATAAAACGACGGTAGAAGTTTATAAACCTAAGAAACTATTAGAGTTCTTTTACTAAAGTCGGGGTATTTTAAGCCGTGATTATACGCACCTTTTTAAGGTCTATACTTATGCTAGATATCGAAATAATTAATCTAAGGTACTTAGTCTTCGTCGTATAAAACTCTAACTTCCCGATGTCGATCTAAAGCCCTACGTTACCTAAGCGTTAGATAACTATTCGCACGTAGTTCTCGTACTCCGCCCTAGTCTTTAAAAAGACTAGTACGTTATTAAGATATACTATATAGAAGTTATTAAGGGCATTATAAAGCATATAATTAATATAGTTCTAGAAGGTCGACGGTGCGTTATAAAGGCCGAAGGGGGTAACTAATATCTCGAATAGTCCGAAGCGTGTGATAAATGCTATAAGCCACTTATAACCCTTAGCGATTCGAATATAGTTAAATATAGCAATTACGTCTAGCTTTATATAAAACTTAGCGTTATAGAGAGAATCTAGTGTTTCGCGGATTAAAGGTAAGGGATATCGATTCTTAACTATAACCTAATTTAAACCTCGGTAGTTATAATAGATATAGATACTACCGCCCGGTTTATAAGCGAGGATTAGTAGTACCGCGGCTAGAGAAGAAGACTCCTAAATAAAGCCTTTATTAAGTATATCGTTAATCTACTTCTTAATATAGCGGAGTTCTATAGGTAATATAGGCCGATTTCTATAGTACGGAGCTTATTTACTAAGTGTAAGTTCGATCTTATAATCCTAGGGGCGGTATAAGGGGAGCTCGTTCGCATTCTTTAGAAGGAAATAAGGAAGCTTATCCTAGAACTCTTTTAGGAGTTTCTTAAGGATATCTGCCTCTATAACTTCCGGTTTTACTTAGAGAAATTTTTCTACGTCGGCCTCGTCGACCCTCCGAAATAGAGATTCGGAATTAGCTATATTCTAGAGGTTTATCTAAAGGAAATTATAAAAACATTTAGGGAAAGCGGCCCGGGCTACCTCTATTATATAGTCCCCGGTAATAACGCGTTAGAAAGAGGTTTCGGATAGTTCTAAGACTTTAACTAGACCTACTAAGAGTTCGTTAAAGAGTCGTAGATTTTCTCCCTCCTCGACTAGCTTAGCTAATTTAGATATACTAATTCGCATCGCTTAAACACTATCCTATTTATAGAATTAAACGAAGTTAACTACTTATACGCAGCGGATATCGTTTATATCTAAGGGCATTTAATCTTCCTATCGTATACGCCGGTAGGGGCGTCTCGTCTAGCCCTATCGGGCGGGAACGTAGCGACGGCCGGCGGTAAGGCGAATAAAGAGTAAGCGAGCTACTAAAGTAATCTACGGCGGAGTAGCCTTAAAGGCTTAAGTCTTAAGGGAGTCCGGAGAGCTAATCGGGGATATTAAGCGGGCGGTTTCCTAGGCGAACGGCTATATCCTATATAAGGGATATCGAATCGGTTAGCTAGGGTTTAAGGGGTATAATGCCTACTCGGGTAGATATTCCTTAGTAGACGAGTCTATAGATATATAACTTCTTAGTAGGATAGTCTAGTCTTCTAGGATATTAGTCTCTTTTTGCCGAAAGGGAATTTCTAGCACGTCTTCTATCGTTATAGGGACCCCTTATTTCGGAACAAACGTTAGGGTTATCTAAATCTCTACGACGTTAGAAAAATATACTTTCCGACGTAACTAATGCCCTCCGGGCGCGGGAGTAATAAGAGTCCTAAGAGCTATCCTATCCTCGGCTATTATACTTAAAGGCAGGCAGTATCTTATATAGTAATCGGAATTAAAGCGGACTTAAAGAGATTTCTAAAGTATAGTTAGTTTATATTCCTAAAGCTAAGGGATGCCTAAGATAATTAGGGTAAAAGGTAATAGGTTTATAACGAAAAAGAGCATAAGTTCTATATGCTTGCTAATAGTTATTTAGGCTATAAAGTAGTCTATTATCTATATTAAGGGTATACCGTCGGCTAGTCGAAGCGGTCGAGGTTTAAGGAGCTTTTTTATAGTAATATTATATTTCCGTACGATAGGGTAAAGATCGGCGAACGCTACGGCAGTATAGTTAGAATCTATAAAGGATAACGTATTAATATAGTAAGGGGACTAAGGGTTACGCATGGAGGAGAGACGAGTATAGAGAAAGATTAACTTTTTATTACTATTTAACGAACTAATCCGAAGATCTATTCTATCTAAAAGCAACGACCTAATCCTCTTATCCTCCCTTATATATAACCCCTAGGAGCGACTTATTCTAAGGGTATATCTTTTAGTAGTAGCCTTAACGCTAGCCGCCCGCTTTATAAATCCGTATCCTTTTCCCTAAGGATACGGCCTTATTTATAGTCGGCCGTACGGACGAGCTAGCCTTAGCTATACCCGCCGCCGCGGGTGCCTTAAGATCCTCGGCCGAAGCCGGGGGAGGGGGCGCCCCGGCCTTAAAACTAAGGACTACCTTAACGTAAGGGCATTAGAAGCGGATTCGCTATCTTAGCCGGGTCGTAAGCCTCCTTCTAGTATCTAGGTTCTCCGTAGGCTATATAGAGTTTATTATCGATCCTAAATTATCGTTTAGTATCGGAAAGCCGGTCGAGGTCTATAAGGTTACTATATAAGGGTTAGGCTAAAGCGGTTAAGGTAAAGGTAGGTATAAGCGTCGGCGGGAACTACGAACGGGGGGCGGCCTTCTTCTCGAGCTTTTAACGATAAGCATAATTAGCGAGATTCTTCGCAAAGATATCAATCTACGCTAACTACTTCTCGTAGTCGGTATTAGGGATCTTAGTCGGTATATTCTTAACGAGATCGCTTATATCCTTCGATATAAACTTCCGGAGGAGGTCGACTTACTATTCCTTTATCTTCCTTGCCTTACGCATATAGGCGTCGAGGTCTGCTTTCTAGATCTAATAGTTCTTATCGCCTTAGGGGAAATTATCGAGGATATTCTTAGCGGCTTACGTTAAGTCTAGAACCTTATACTACCTGCCTAAAGCTATAAGAAGCATTATCGTAGTAGGCTATTCCTACTTCTCTCTCTCGGATAGGTTAGCTATAATAGTAGCTATCCTATCTTTAACGAAGTCGTAGGCCTATTTACTAAGCCTATCGCTAATATAAAGGAGGCGGGCGCCGTCTAAGTCGAACTATATGCTATCGTAGAGGAAGTTACCCTATATCTTAAGTTCCTAGGCCTCGTACTTACGTTAACGGTCGGAGGTAGACCCCTTTTTAGTAAAGATCGGAGGGTCTACCGTCTTTCGTTTTCCGGACGACTATGCTAAGGTTATCGTCTAAGACTATAATATCTTTATAGTTAAGATCGTAAGGTCCTTAGCCTTAAGAAGTTGCTCCCTTATAGCTAAGAGCTAATCCTTCGTAGCTAAAAGCTAATCTTGTGTAGTCACGCGTTCCTTTAACCTAGCATTTCGGTTAACCTAAGAGGCCTCTGCTACGCGAAGGGAGCGAAGACTCTCCTTAATATATATAAGAATATATCGGGTATCCGGGCTCTAAAGGTTTTCTTAGGTCTCTTACGCATTAGCGACCGGGACTACGTTATTAAACCTCTTAATCGCTTAAGCGATCTAAGGAAATTCACTAATAAACTCCTTAGCAAAGGCCTTTAGACCGTCGCCTATAGCGTTAAAGGCTATAGGTATGTCTACTATAAGGAGGAAGGAGGAGTATCTAATCTAGGGTATTTATTAGGGATTATGAAAAAATTTCTATAGGCTAAATAGGTTTCTATAGGCTAGGGAAAAAATTCTTAGGGGCTTAGGGGCTTAGGGGCTTAGGGGAATAATTTCTTAGGGGTTGCGCTTAGGTCGCGACGACTAAGGGGGTAAGGTAATAGAGCTGCTAGGACTATATTTATAAAGCTAGGGATCGCGACGGGGCGCAATAAGAGATAGAACAAACTGTTATAGCACTAGGTAATAGCTAGATAACCTTATTGTTCTATAAAGAGGAGAAGAACTATAGAGGCTAAGAGCTCGTTTATATATAGGACTATATATCACGTGGCATATCACTATATACTATGTTATGTAATATAGTACTATAACATTAGGCTACCGTAATAATAGCAGCTTAGGCTGCCGTAATAACAGTAGCTTAGGCTGCTGTAATAATAGCAGCTTAGGCTGCCGGCATAGCAATAGCAGCTTAGGCTGCCGTAATAATAGCAGCTTAGGCTGCCGTAATAATAGCAGCTTAGGCTGCCGTAATAACAGCAGCTTAGGCTGCCGGCATAGCAATAGCAGCTTAGGCTGCCGGCATAGTAGCAGCAGCTTAGGCTGCCGTAATAATAGCAGCTTAGGCTGCCGTAATAATAGCAGCTTAGGCTGCCGCAATAACAGCAGCTTAGGCTGCCGCAATAACAGCAGCTTAGGCTGCCGGCATAGCAATAGCAGCTTAGGCTGCCGGCATAGTAGTAGCAGCTTAGGCTGCCGCAATAATAGCAGCTTAGGCTGCCGGCATAGCAATAGCAGCTTAGGCTGCCGGCATAGTAGCAGCAGCTTAGGCTACCGTAATAATAGCAGCTTAGGCTGCCGTAATAATAGCAGCTTAGGCTGCCGCAATAATAGCAGCTTAGGCTACCGGCATAATAATAGCAGCTTAGGCTGCCGGCATAGCAATAGCAGCTTAAGCTGCCGTAATAATAGCAGCTTAGGCTGCCGTAATAATAGCAGCTTAGGCTGCCGTAATAACGGCAGCTTAGGCTGCCGGCATAGCAATAGCAGCTTAGGCTGCCGGCATAGTAGCAGCAGCTTAGGCTGCCGTAATAATAGCAGCTTAGGCTGCCGTAATAATAGCAGCTGAGGCTGCCGCAATAACAGCAGCTTAAGCTGCCGCAATAACAGCAGCTTAGGCTGCCGGCATAGCAATAGCAGCTTAGGCTGCCGGCATAGTAGTAGCAGCTTGGGCTGCCGCAATAATAGCAGCTTAGGCTACCGCAATAACAGCAGCTTAGGCTGCCGCAATAACAGCAGCGTAGGCTGCCGCAATAACAGCAGCTTGGGCTGCCGGCATAGCAATAGCAGCTTAGGCTACCGGCATAGTAGCAGCAGCTTAGGCTGCCGCAACAATAGCAGCTTAGGCTGCCGCAATAACAGCAGCTTGGGCTGCCGCAATAACAGCAGCTTGGGCTGCCGCAATAATAGCAGCTTAGGCTGCCGCAACAACAGCAGCTTAGGCTGCCGGCATAGCAATAGCAGCTTGGGCTGCCGGCATAGTAGCAGCAGCTTAGGCTGCCGTAATAATAGCAGCTTGGGCTGCCGCAATAACAGCAGCTTAGACTGCCGCAATAACAGCAGCTTAGGCTGCCGCAATAATAGCAGCTTAGGCTGCCGGCATAACGATAGCAGCTTAGGCTGCCGGCATAGCAATAGCAGCTTAGGCTGCCGCAATAACAGCAGCTTAGGCTGCCGTAATAACAGCAGCTTAGGCTGCCGTAATAACAGCAGCTTAGGCTGCCGGCATAGTAATAGCAGCTTAGGCTGCCGGCATAGTAGCAGCAGCTTAGGCTGCCGTAACAATAGTAGCTTAGGCTGCCGCAACAACAGCAGCTTAGGCTGCCGCAAAAATAGCAGCTTAGGCTGCCGGCATAGCAATAGCAGCTTAGGCTGCCGTAATAACAGCAGCTTAGGCTGCCGCAATAATGGCAGCTTGGGCTACCGCAACAACAGCAGCTTAGGCTGCCGGCATAGTAATAGCAGCTTAGGCTGCCGGCATAGTAGCAGCAGCTTAGGCTGCTGTAACAATAGTAGCTTAGGCTGCCGCAATAACAGCAGCTTAGGCTGCCGCAAAAATAGCAGCTTAGGCTGCCGGCACAGCAATAGCAGCTTAGGCTGCCGTAATAACAGCAGCTTAGGCTGCCGCAATAATAGCAGCTTGGGCTACCGCAACAACAGCAGCTTAGGCTGCCGGCATAGCAATAGCAGCTTAGGCTGCCGGCATAGTAGCAGCAGCTTAGGCTGCCGTAACAACAGCAGCTTAGGCTGCCGCAATAACAGCAGCTTAGGCTGCCGCAATAATAGCAGCTTAGGCTGCCGCAACAATAGTAGCTTAGGCTGCCGGCATAGGAACAGCAGCTTAGGCTACCGGCATAGTAGCAGCAGCTTAGGCTGCCGCAATAATAGCAGCTTAGGCTGCCGCAATAACAGCAGCTTAGGCTACCGCAATAACAGCAGCTTAGGCTGCCGCAATAATAGCAGCTTGGGCTTCCGCAATAATAGTAGCTTAGGCTGCCGTAATAACAGCAGCTTAGGCTGCCGCAATAACAGCAGCTTAGGCTGCCGCAATAACAGCAGCTTAGGCTGCCGGCATAGCAATAGCAGCTTAGGCTGCCGGCATAGTAGCAGCAGCTTAAGCTGCCGTAATAATAGCAGCTTAGGCTGCCGTAATAATAGCAGCTTAGGCTACCGCAATAATAGCAGCTTAGGCCGCCGCAATAATAGCAGCTTAGGCTGCCGTAATAATAGCAGCTTGGGCTGCCGCAATAACAGCAGCTTAGGCTGCCGCAATAATAGCACCTTGGGCTGCCGCAATAATAGCAGCAGCAGCTTTAGCAGCAGCTTAGGCAGCCGGCCGCGATCTTCTAACAACCTGTGCTACCGCCTATACGCACGCAGCTATATAGCTTCCGATTAAACATAGCGCCTCGGCGCCTGCCCTCACGTTGGGAGCAGTAGGAGCCGCTAGCAAGCGGCCCTAGCGAGGTTATCGTGAGAGACCTCGTTCTTTCCTTTAGCCGCTACCTTAGGCACCCGCCTCTACGTCGTTTGCTCGGATCCCGACCACGCAGCCAAATCGTATAGGCGGCGAAGCACAAGGTCAACCTAATAGAGTGCCGCCACTATAGTAGTAGGGCTAGGTTCCGGGAGCGGGAGTAGGAGCGGGAGCTATAATACCGTAAGATAAGCCTTATTTCGCGCCTTTCTAGCTATTCTAATATCTTTAATTAATGCACATTCGTTTAAGAAACGCTAGGCTACGCTAGCCGCCTGGCTAGTCTGCCCGATCTAGCAGTATATTAGTCTTACTATTGCGCTCGGCAAAATTCATATACCCTATGTTCCTACAGCCTGCCCCTTAGTTAGTCCTGCCGAATCAGGACTAAACACAGTCCGGTTAGGGTATAAGACATAGTCCGGCTAGGGTGGCCTACTATATGCGCCGCCTCTACGGTACGTAAGCTGCGCCTACTATAATGCAGCTACCCGCGCAACTATAGAGCCGGGAGATAGGGATATATGCACGATAGATAATACATTTTAGCTCGGGGACTATTCGGCCATTAGTCGCTAACTAGTCCCCGACAACCCCTCTCGAGGCCTAAGGGTATATCCCTCAGGCCCCGATATATCTTAGAAGAGGGGCAAGCTTTAGTCTTACTATAAGAGGGCAACCGCACTATAATAAAGGATTATTTATACTTTTAACTATCGTTCTTACCTTCCTAAAGTTACCTCTAGTCTATCTTCTTATAATTTCTAAAGCTTCTCTTTTTTAGTTACCTAAGAGCGATAGCGCTATACGGTAGGCGCGTTTCCGGACGTATAGGCCGCGTAGGCCGAATAGGTTATACTAGCTATTAAGTCGCTAGCCTATCGCCGTTACCTTGCGTAACGGAACTAATATTAGAAGATAAATATACTAACTTATATAAAGGCTATAACGAGCGTCTTAAGACGCTATCACTAATTTTTTCGCTGCTTAAGGGGGCCCGATCTATCCCCTCGCGAAGTTAAACGTAAGCCGGCCCTTTACGACCTACCCCTTCGCGTATAGATGTCCTAGCAGCTCTTTAAGCAAGAGCCGTAGAGCTTAAGGAGGAGAAAAGATTAAGAGATAGGATTATAGAACTTCGAGAGGAATTTTCGCAGTAGGGTAACTTATTCGGTAGGGACTTATATAAACGTCGCCGATAGTTAACTAAATTAAGGGAGAATCGTAGTAAGGAAATTAAAATAAAAAACATTCCTTAGCTATTATAACTAACTAACCCTTAAAAACGTCTCGATTAGATTAACGATCTTAAGGATGCCTTTATCGCTGCCTTACGTCGTTTTAAGCGCAATAAGAATAAAATCTTATATGCCCTTAACTAAATATACGTAGACTATAAGGCGAGATAGAGGCAATACCTTAACGAAAAGCTCCTTATAGAGAGGGAATTGCTTCGCACTAACTAAGATAATTTTCGTAACTAGACCTTAATTTTAATTAAAGATGCTGCTAATCGCGAGACTCTTTTAGCTATATAACTATAGGAAGTACGCTAACGAGAGGGTTAGTCCCCCCTCGATTTTAGTCTTTACTTAAATTCCCTCGAGTAATACTTAAAACGTCCGCTAGAAAAAACTTATATACTTTCCTTTTTTACGAAGTTACGTCTTAATCTTCGGGACTAAATCTCCCTTTATTTAGCGTCTATTTAGGATAATGCTTATAAGGAGATAGTCTAACTCGCTTAACGCTTCTAAGATGCTTTAGGAAATAAGAAGCGCCTTATAAAGCTAACTAACGACTAGTCGACCTTTACTTAAGGGGCAAGAGGCTCCCGTTCGATAGGCTATCGCCGACGTAAAGGCCGAAATAAATCTACTAATAACTATTAAGATTCCGACGCCGCTAGATCGACCTTAAATAGCCGTAGAAATAGTCGTAGCAACGGCCGTAAGAACGGCCGAGGAAATAGTCGCAATAGTCGTAACGGTAGGAATAAATACAGTAGGAATAGCCGTAGTAATAACCGGGGAGGAAATTTATATAGAAACGGCGAAAGCTAATCCGGCATAGTTATTTATTAGTATTATAAGAAACTAGGCTATATATAAGCCGATTGCTAGGCGATAGCGAAAGCTAACCGAGCCTTAGCCGATTTAAAGACGATAAAGAAGGAGGGAAACGCCTAAAAGTCGAAGTAAATACCTCTCCTTCGACTAAGCTATAGGTAAAGGTAGTTAAAAGACTACGTACTACTAGAAAGCTACTAAGGCGAATACCTTATAAAATTATCGTTAATCTCGATTACGGTAGTAAAGTAGATCTAGTAGATATAAACTTCACTCGAAAATAAAGGCTACGATAGCTTCCTTTATTAACCCTTAGATTAAAGGTAGTTAAGAATACGCTTATAAGACGATACGGAGTTTAGGAAGTTTCTATCTAACTCTAAGACAGTCGCTATAGGGAAAAGACAGTCATTCGCCCTTATATTAGCGTCGATAACGGATTAAAACCTAACGACGCATTAGTTTTACTTAGTATACCCGTACTTTCTTAGGAATATATTTATCTCGTTCCTTTTAAGCGCGTTTAATAGTTTAAACACTAAATTTCTAAGGTGTTATTACGCTAACCGTAGAAATTTTTACATAAGTGTCGGAATAAGGCATAGGTCTATATAGTTATACTAGACCTAAATTTTATGCTATTTCCCGATAAAGATAATAACTCGGCGAACCTTAAGCGAATATAGGATGAAATACCGGCGACTCTTTTAGACTTTAAAGACGTATTTTCTAAGCACGAGGCCAATTTATTACTAAGGAAGAAAGGCACCGATTATACGATTAACCTATTGCCCGACTCTAAGCCGCCTTTTAGACCTATCTACCTTCTTTCTTAATCTAAACTTTAGGTTCTAAAGGAGTGGTTAGATTAGTCCCTTAAGCGTGGCATTATTCGGAAATCTAAGAGTTCGGCCGGGGCTCCTATCCTATTTATGCCTAAGAAATACGGCACTTTACGCCTTTATATAGACTACTAAAGGGTTAATAGCATTACCGATAAGAATCGCTACCTACTCCCCCTTATTTTAGAGATTATAGACCGTTATTAAAGGGCTAAGTACTTTTCGAAGATTAACCTAAAAAACGTATATTAACGCATCCGGATTAAAGGAGGGGATAAATAGAAGATAGCCTTTCGTACTCGCTATAGTTACTATAAGTATTTAGTATTACCGTTTAGATTAACTAACGCCTTTACTATATTTTAGTTATATATTAACTAAGCTCTTAAAGGCCTTATAGATACTATTTGCGTCGTCTACCTTAATGACATTTTAATCTTTTCTAAGACCTACGAAGAGTATATAGAACACTTACGATAAGTCCTCGAACGACTAAGGAATACCGAGCTATTCGCTAATTTATCGAAGTGCACTTTCTATAAGCAGTTATTAGAGTTTTTAGGATTTATCTTATCTATTAACGGAGTTGTAATAGACCTAGCCCGCGTTAAGGCTATTATAAATTAGGAAGAACCTTATTCTTTCTATAATATTTAAGTTTTTCTCGGTTTTACAAATTATTACCGACGATTTATTTTAGGATACTCTAGCATTATTGCCCCTCTTATTGCGTTATTAAAGGGGAGCGTTAAAGGAAGAAAGCCCGGACGAGTATAGCTAAACACTAGCGAATTAATAGCGTTTTACGCCGTAAAGAACGCCTTTATAATAGCCCTACTTCTCCGATACTTCGACCCTTAAAGACCGATTCGCATTAAGACTAATGCCTTAATTTTCGCAATAGCTAGCATTCTTTCGTAGCCTAATAACGAAGGCTACTATCATCCAATTGCTTTCTAGTTACGGAAGTTTACTAGCCCTAAGCTTAACTACGGCACCCTTAATTAAGAGATATTTACTATCGTTAAGTTATTTAAATACTAGCGATACTACGTTAAAAGGGCGGCGAATACCGTTAAAGTTTTATTAAATCACTAGAACCTTTAAGGCTTTATAAAGCAAGTATCCTTTAATAGAAGATAAGCACGTTAGTACATATACCTAGCTCCTTTCGATTTTACGATTAAATACTAAGCCGGTAAATTAAATCCTACCGATGCTTTATTAAGGAAGCTAGAATTTATAGGCGAAGCCCTACCGTCTATAGAGCTACTCCCGGAACTATAATAAAAGTTAGTAGTTATTCGGTAGGTATATATAGCTATAGATTCTATAAAGAGCGACCTTAAGACGAGTTCTTAGGTCTCTACTATCTTTAAGCTTAACGAGATGTCTTTACGTAACGAAAATGCATAAGCTCTTTAAGATTCGATCGCTTAGCATTCGGGAACGAGTCCCGCTAAGTTAGCTACCTAGGTTAAAGATATCGTTAGTTATAAACAACGGTGTTAAAGACAATTAGCCAGGTTAGCAGCTCGTTGTAAAAGGGTCTATAAGAGCAATATCTTTAAGCCCTTTTTTAAGCACCTTAAGAGGACTTAAGCGGAAGATCTATAGACTATATAGCGAGTATAGGCCGAAAGTACCTTAGAAGAAAGGGTAAGTCTTTAGTTATTAAGCCTAGACGGACTTATTTTATATTCGGGAAAAATCGTAGTGCCTATAGAGGTTGCCTTAAGGCAAGAGCTTATTTAGCTCTACTACGACGATCCCCTTACGGGATACTTCGGAATAGCCCGCATAAAAGACCTCCTATCCCGGAAATTCTTCTAGGAAGGAATAGCTCGTAATATAAATAGCTACGTGCGTTTATCTTATATCTATTAAGGCGCCGTCCTAAAGCGGCATCGCCTATACGGCGCCCTTAAGTCGCTGCCTATTCCTATAAGACCTTAGGAAGAAGTCTCTATAGACTTTACTACCGGTTTTCCGGAGTTATAGTTCGATAGTAGAGAAGTTAACGCAATACTAGTAATCGTTAACCGATATACTAAGTATAGCGTATTTCTCGCGGTCTCTAAAACAATAATAGCGCCTAAGTTAGCTAAGGCTTTTTATTATAAGATTAAGCTTATCTATAGAGTACCGAAAGGCATTATTTCCGATAGAGGATCTCTATTTATTAGTAAGTTCTAGTTAGACCTCTATTATATATTACGGATAAAACGTAGGTTATCGATAGCCTTTTACCTATAAACCGACGGTTAGACCGAACGGGTAAATTAGATACTATAATACTACCTTCGGTATTATACGAATGCCGAATAGAACAACTAGCCTAGACTACTATAAGAGGCTTAGTTCGCTTATAATAATGCGAAGAATGCAACTATAGGCTTTTCGCTTAATAAGGCATTATTTAGATACTAACTAGACTACTATATCTACCTTACGGACGATGCTATTAGTAGGGGAGTACCTAAAGCGAGAGCTCGTATTAGTAAATTAGTAGACTTAAGGAAAAAGCTAGAGACTTATTAGCGATAAGCTATCGAGTCGCAAAAGAAATTCTATAACCTCTATTATAAGCTACTTACCCTTAAGGTTAAGGACCTAGTAGGACTCTCTACGAAGAACTTACGCCTTAAGGACTAAAGAAGGGAGTTATTACCTAAATACATTAGACCTTTTAGGGTCCTTTAAGCTATTAGTAAGTAGGCGTACCGCCTAGCCCTACTAGAGAAATACGACCGGCTTTATAATATGTTTTATATTAGTCTTCTTAAGCCGTAGGTAGAACGGGCTACTAACTAACACCCTAGCGAATTACTGCCGATGCCTAACCTCGACGATGCCGAAGGAGAATAGTCGGTCTAGCAAATTAAGGACTATAAGAAGAAGAAAGGCGTTACCTACTACTTAGTGATATAGGAAGGTTAGCTAGCCGAATATAACGAGTGGGTTACTTAGGACGATATAGCGAATGCCTAGGAACTTATTAACGAATACTTAGAAATACGGCTAAAGAAACGGCGGAAATTACGCATTACGAAATAACTTCTTTTTAGCTTACCCTAACTTTTCTCTTACTACTCCGCCGCTATTTTATCGTCATTCCTTAATATCTATACGGTAGAAGTCTCCTACTTCTATTTCGCTAGTAAACTCCGCAATAATAAGGAGACGTTTTAACTACTCCCCCTTTCCTTAGCGACCGCTCTCCTTAATTATTTTATATAAATTATCGTATATATATTCTCGTCCTACCCGCTATAGGGTAAAACCTACGTTACTAATTACTAAACGAAGCTTCTAGTCCTTATTCTTACGCATAGCTTTCCGTCGCTCTATTAATGCCTACTAGTACTTAAGACGACGTTTCGTATATAAACGTTTAGCACTTAATACCCTTTATTCCTCTCGGTAAGCTGTTATTATAGCTATAAACGACGTATAAACTTAATAAAAGATTGACTTTATCTTCTTCCTCTCCGTCTCGTCCTAAGTAGTCTATAACTTAGCTATCTTTGTCTAAATAGCGTATAGATTAGCTATATCTCCGGACATTATTGCCGGCACCTATAATTTTATTAGCGATTGTATCTCGACTAAAGGGGGAACAAAGAGCTTATAGGTTCGTAAAGGTTACCGCGCGAGTTATATTAAATACATCGGCTTAATCACGCATCCTCCTATATATAATATAGTTCGACTATAGTAGTATCGTCCTCGTTATCGCTAAACCCTTATATACTGCTATTAAAGCACTTAATATAGTATAGCTCGGTGACTTAGCACCCTTTCACCCGGCGACTTTTTATATTCGCGGCCTTCTTGCCCTTTTTCTTAGGCGATATCCCTTTTTAGATATTCCTCTTCTCTATAATATCTCCTTTAGTATTTACCTCTATATCCTTATCTCTATCGTCTTTACTAGATAACGAAAATATTTCGGATTTAACAACCGCTAGCGTTATACGCTTTATATTCGCGTAATCTTCTTAAGACTCTACTACTATAGGGTTTTTTATGCTTATAAAAGGTCTTTTAAATAATTAACGAAAGGGTTAATCTTCGGTTTCTTCCTCTAATAAGGATATCGACTTCTCTAAGGCATCTCGTATATCTTTCTCTATAAGGAGTCGTTCTAATAGGGTGGTTTTCTCTCCGCGCGTCTTCTTTAGCTTTATCTCTTCCTATGCTATCGCTACGGTATCTTTAATCGATACTCTATTTACGGATAGCTCTAGGACCCGAGCAATAACTAAAGGGCCTATTAGCTCAATGTTGTCTGTCTGCTTTCCTCGCTTTCAAGGTATTTATACCGTTCCGCTTGCCGTTCGCTTAAGAGGTATAGCGTTAAACTAATTCGGAATGTGCTCGTCTAATTCGGAATATGCTTATTAGATTTAAAATATACTCGTCTAATTCCGAATATACTTCTCTATAAGATCTCGATATAGTTATATAATAAGAGAAGAGAAGAAAAAAATCTTTATATACAAAGAGTAGCACTCTATTATAGTTCGCTAACTATACGTAGGCGACTAGCCCCCTATTGCGTAATAACTATTATAACGCGTAACTAATACGATAATTATTATAATATATATAATAATAACTATCGTCGTTAATTTTTATACTACGTTTAATCCTATTTTAGTCCTATTTGCTATTATAACTTTATTCGTACCTAAAGCTATCCTAGCGTCTAAGGCGTCCGCCCTAGAAGGGGGGGATAATTATAACGTAGCTACCCGCGCTACTATAGAGCCGGGAGATAGGGATATATGCACGATAGATAATACATTTTAGCTTAGGGACTATTCGGCTATTAGTCGCTAACTAGTCCCCGACAACCCCTCTCGAGGCCTAAGGGTATATCCCTAAGGCCCCGATATATCTTAGAAGAGGGGCAAGCTTTAGTCTTACCACAAGAGGGCAACCGCACTGCAATAAAGGATTATTCGTACTTTTAACCATCGTTCCTACCTTCCTAAAGTTACCTCTAGTCTGTCTTCTCACACCTACGCCGATGCACCTACCTTACAGCCGCTGCCTAGCCCCTTTCTTTAAGGGGTCTTAAACAGAGAGGCTATTAATTGATATTACAATTATAACGCGACCGACGAGGGGTGCCGTCGCGCTAATAGCAAAAGCCACTAGTAACATTAATTGTGTTACTACCCCTTACGTATACCTTATAACGCCGGCTAACGCTGCGCGCTGCCGCCTTACATAAAGATATTACGGCCGGGGAGTAGGAGGAACTTACTACTCTACTGCTATATCGTAGCCTTAATACGGAAGACATTAAGTTACTTAGAAATCGGGACCTCGATCTTTAGCACGATTAGTAGCCTTATATTAGCAAATATCCCGACTTAAAGGCATAAGGGAACGACTATTAGAAGCTAGGTAAGTTATAGCATGCCTTTACTAATAAGCAAGATAATAATATATCTAATAATATCTTTGCTCGTCTTAACGTAAAGCAACGCATAGTTTTCGACCTATTTACTTAGCACTTAGAATATCCCCTCGACCTTAATAAGTAAGACCCGGCGCCTCTCCTTATATAAGTAGATAGATAAGGCGGTATAGGCAAGTCCTTTATAATTTACGCCCTCTATGCCTAGTTAAAGTAGCTCTTCTTAGGCTACTTTACACAAGCGGCCCTTACGGGTGTTACTACTAACGTAATTAACGGCGTAACTTTATACTCCCTACTATACCTACCTATCTCTAAGACTCTCGAAGAGGTGCCTCTATTACGCACTATAGAGCTTAGTAACCTTTAGTCCTAGCTACGCCTCCTACGTTACCTTATTATCGACGAGAAGTTAATAATTAGCCTACGAACCTTTTCGTATATCGATTCCCGCCTCCGATAAATCTTCCCGGAGCATTAAGACGAGTTCTTAAGTAGCTATAGCGTTCTTATGCTTAATAACTTCTATTAGCTACCGCCTGTAATAGAAAAGCCGCTCTTTACTACGGCGGCTCTTATAGCGCTACCTAAGATTTATAGACATAACGCTTACTACGCCTTTAATAAGACTATTGTATTATAGTAGGTCTTATAGCAGTAAGGCGACGACTAAGCTCCTTTCCGGATAGCTCTTTAGGCCCTATATATTAATGCCCTTTCTATTAACGACTAAAAGCTACTCTATACCCGCGTATAGGCAAACCTACTACTTAAGGAGGTAGCTTGCTTTAATAAGGCGGTCTATATTTACTCTACTAATGCATAGGTCTACGACTTTAATATAGACTATATAGAACGCCTTAGCTCGCTATATATCTAGGTTTAAGCGACTAATATCGGTCCTAACGCGTCTTAAGCCGACTTAATTACTGCCGGCAACCTATATAACTATCTGCCTATCTATATTAGTGCTAGGGTAATATTAATAGCGAATATCTAGACCCCTCCTAGCCTTATTAATAATGCCCTAAGGACTATCTACGACTTTGCCTAAAATGCTAATATAGACGACCCTTAAGCGCACCTACCCTTTATTATTTTAGTCCGCTTTAATCGCTATATAAGTCCGCCTTACTTCGACGACCTAAAGCTAGCGACTATTATACCTATCTTTTAGTTAACGTAGGACTTCTTTAAGGGCGGCGCCCCTTACTATCGCACTTAGTTCCCCCTAACGATTGCGTATACTATTATTATTTATAAGGCATAAGGTGCTACGCTTAAGTAGGTTATAGCGGATATATCCTATCGCGATTTCTAGTCTAGCCTTACTTACGTAGCTGTCTTACGGGCTAAGGCGCTACGTAGTATTATATTTAATGCCTGCTTTAATCTTAATAATATTATTTGAGGTAGTAACGTCTTTATGCTAGCGTAGGAGGCTAACGCTATTCGCCGTGCTAGTTAGATTATTAGGTAGTTAGGAAGAAGGGTTGTTAAAAAATAGCTATACTAAATCAACTATACGTACTATATCTATTATTAGTTACGCGCTTACGCGCCTACTGCTATATAGCTTTATTCCTACTATTGTTATTCCGTGCCTACTGCTGTGCCTACTGCCGTGCCTACTACCGCGCCTGCTATTGCGTAGCTTCGTTACGCGCCTATTTGCTTAAAATCCCTCGCTTAGTTACATTGCTTTATTATACGCCGCGCCTACTGCCGTGCCTGCTATTGCGTGGCTTCGTTCCTACTATTCCGTACCTACTGCTATGCCTACTATTACGTAGCTTTATTACGCGCCTATTTGCTTATAATCCCTCGCTTAGTTACGTTATAGTTATATTGCTTCGTTATACACTGCGCCTATTATTGCGTAGCTTTATTACGCGTCTGTTTGCTTATAATCCCTCGCTTAGTTACGTTATAGTTATATTGCTTTATTATACGCCGCGCCTACAATAGGGTTATAAAGGGGAATTATAGTTATAATTGCAATAACCTAAGAATATAGGATCGTACTAATAGTATATCGGTAGGGCGCTAACCCTCTAAGAACCGGAAGTAGATAGGTAATAGCCTCTGCCTTAAGGTCCTATATTTCGAAAGGTTAAAGCATAGTGCTTACTACCTATTCGGTCTTTAGTCTAAGTCTACATTCGTATAGCTAGCTAAAGAGAAAAAACTCGAGGGTTTCTTTCGCTTAAGCGTCTACTATAACAGTAAGCCGGGTGTCTAAGTTAATTAATCTAGCCCGTAGAAATTAGTATCCGTTTAAGCTTAAGTTTTTGCTTATTAAGCTTTTTAGTATTATTCCTTCCTTCGTTACGGCGTTAAATAACTTTCCCTTTCGGTAGCCGAAAATGCGTAGAGTATATAACTCGTGATAATAACGCGTGGCCTCGTCTTAGCCTTATATTTAATCCCGCATAAGGGCCCGCGTAAAGGGTAAACAAATACGTATAACAAGCCCTGCTTTTATTAACGCTTAGAGTTCGAATCCCGCTTATGGCTAAAACAAAAGGTGCCCTAGCTATAGCTCAAAATTAAAGGTCCCCCGGCTACAGCAAAGCTTTGCTTACAGTTGTGCCCCGCGGCATAAGCTATATTTACCCACTATTTGGCAGGACGATAAGAGGAATCCGTAGGATGGGCAAATAGGGCGGCTTTTTGAATCGGTCCGGGGGCACGGCAACCAGGTCGCCGACGAAGCTGCGCAACATCTCCGCCCTTTCCCCTCACCGAGAGCGGGACGCTCAAGCCTCTTGATAAGAAGACCATACCCGGA
The DNA here is from genome assembly GCA_012934285.1 of Ophiocordyceps sinensis. Taxonomy (NCBI): domain Eukaryota; kingdom Fungi; phylum Ascomycota; class Sordariomycetes; order Hypocreales; family Ophiocordycipitaceae; genus Ophiocordyceps; species Ophiocordyceps sinensis. The sequence continues at coordinate 7,607,969 of JAAVMX010000004.1, read as the reverse complement.
CTAGGACGCCCGACAGTCGCGGGCTATCTAGGCTTGGGCGTCTCCAGCAAATTCATCAAAGTTTGGGGCCACCAGCTTCTTTCGAGCACCCTGCCGCGCTGCCACGGAATCGCCATTTCCTGTGTGGAGGAAAGAGCACCATGGACGAAGACAGCGGCCCAAGCACCATCACGCCGGGTCACGCCTCGGGCCGTCATGCCTCGGGCCGTCATTCCTCGGGCCGTGGCGTCGGCGCCGTGCCGGCCCGCCTCCGCTCCGTTGCCCGGGCTTTCACCACCCGGGACGGCCTCGTCGGTGACTACGACTACGGCTTCCTCTTCCGCCCCAACCTGCCCTTTATGCGCAAGTCCAGTCGTCGCAGCCCCTTCTTCGGCCTGAACGACAGAATGCCCATCGTCCTCGCCCTCAGCGTTGGCCATGCTCGCGGGCGTCATCACGCCGCCCATCATTCTCAGTGGCGGTGGCGGCGCCAATCTCGAGCCTGCCCAGCAGCAGTATCTTGTTTCGACGGCGCTCATCGTGTCCGGCCTCCTCTCCAGTCTCCAGATCCATCGCTTCCGTATCCCCAAATCACCGTGAGTCCTAATGTCGTTCCCACCGTGCACCAAAGCAACCAAGAGTGCTAAAGTCATCGTCCGTCCACGTGGCATGTCAGATACTTCATCGGCACGGGCATCCTCTCCGTCGTGGGCATCTCGTTCAGCACCATACCCATCGCCCAGGGGGCCTTCCGCCAGATGTACGCCAATGGGTACTGCCCCTTGGACGCCGCCGGCAATCGTCTGCCTTGTCCGAAGGGCTACGGCGCCCTCATCGGCACCTCGTCTGTCTGCGCCCTCGTCGAGATATTCATCTCCTTCCTCCCACCTCGGATCCTGCTTAGCATGTTCCCTCCCATTGTCACCGGGCCGACGGTGATGCTAATTGGCATCCATCTCATCGAGAGCGGCTTCAAGGACTGGATGGGCGGCAGCGGGCAGTGCTCGGACCCGTCGGCGGCTGGAAGCCAGAGCAGCACATTTGCCAAGTGCCCAAATGTCACGGCGCCGCATGCTCTACCGTGGGGGTCCCCCGAGTTTTTGGGGCTGGGCTTCTCGGCCTTCATCACCATTATCCTCTGCGAGCGGTTCGGGTCACCCATGATGAAATCGACCTCGGTTGTCATTGGGCTGCTAGCGGGCTGTGTCATCGCAGGCGCTTGCGGGTACTTTGATGGGTCGGGTATCAATTCAGCGCCTATCGTGTCCTTTATCTGGGCAAAGACATTTCCGCTATCCGTCTATGGCCCGCTGGTGCTGCCACTCATGGCCGTCTTCATCATCGTCGCAACCGAGGCCGTGGGAGACATCACGGCCACCTGCGACGTCTCGCAGCTCGAGGGTCGCAACTACGAATCTCGCGTGCAGGGAGGGCTACTGATGGACGGGCTCAACGGCATTGCGGCCGGGCTCATGACCATGACGCTCATGAGCCGGTTCGCGCAGAACAATGGCGTGATTGTGCTGACGCGGTGCGCCAACTGCAATGCCGGCCTGGCTTGCTGCTTCTTCCTCGTCGTCATGGGCATATTTGCCAAGTTGGCGGCAGCCCTCGTGGCCATCCCCAAGCCCGTCCTTGGGGGCATGACGACGTTTCTGTTTGGCGCGGTGGCCGTGTCGGGCATGGCCATCATCGTGCGCGGAGTGCCTTTTGATCGACGCAGTCGCTTTATCCTGACCACCGGCCTGTCGCTCGGGTACGGGTCGACGCTGGTGCTCAACTACTTTGAGCGAGTCTTTACCTACTCGGGCGACAACCACGCGCTCGAGGGTTTCCTCAAGGCCATCGTGCTATTCATGGAGACGGGATTCGCCGTTACTGCGGCGGTCTGCATGCTCCTCAATCTGGTGCTCGCCGCGGAGACGAGCGAGGGTATTGCCGATAGTACCTTACGCAGTGTTTTAACGATAGCATCCTAATAACTAACTTTACGGCATACGTAACTAAGTTTAAAGGCTATAAGACTAGCGAGATAGAGGCTAAAGCTAACGAATACTAGGACGTAGAAGACGTAGATAATAATACGGAACTATAATAGGCGACTTAAATGCTGTATAAGGCCGATTTTACATACCTTAAGACTAGTAAAGACGTTTACGGCATAGACTAGTGCACCCCCGCCGACTGATTCCTAATTAAAGATCGTTATTTACGTTATTAATTCTAAGGGATTATAATCGATACTAGCGCGGCTAAAGTATTAATAGTAGGATAGGAATAGTACTTCGCTTTAAAGCAAATAGAACCTTCTATTATCCTTAATAACTCAATAGCCGGGCAAGCTAGCATCCGGTTTAGAACTAGCACTCCTTTTTATTCCCTTAATTTAATCGCCCTCGAAACCCCTATTAGTCGAGTGACTTTTCACATTCTTAAGACCTACACCCCTTTCTTACTCTCTCTCGCGGATATAGACCGACTTAGTGTCTATTTTAATAATACGATAAATACGCTTATAACTCGAACGACTACTAATTCCTTAGCAATATCCAACCGTATCCCTATGATCCGTAAATAGGGTTAACTATAGTTCTTCTTGCTAAAAGCAGAAGAAACGATCTCCTTTCTAATAGAGAGTGAAATATAAACCCTATATCGCCGCTTTAGGCACCTAGCTGTTTTAAGACTCTATTACCTACTAAAGCAAGCAAGGCATAATATAACGATAATACAGCTTAAATCAATCTCTAAATTCTATTATTACTACTAGATGCACTTATAGGCACCTAGGCGTTTTAAATTCACGCTAAAAGATAACTAGGAATTTAATTACGAGATTATAGTAGACGTAATATACCTTAGAAGCCCTTAATAACCTATTCTATACGTTGTTCACTCCGCAATAGCGTTCTAAGGAGCTAGGTTCCTTCTTTTAATATTAGCTAAGGATACCTAGGAAGTCCTTCGAGCCCTTTAGATCGATAGCTACCTTAGACCTCGTAATATAATTAAACACAACGCGGGAACTACTTTCGCCTTAATAGAGTTCCGTAATAAGGCAAAGTTTATAGGAATAACCTATAAGTAGGTCCTTATAGAATTATATACGTCGATTAGGAAGGTCGAGAGGTATTACGCTCCTTTACGCCGGGCATTTAAGATCCTTTACGTAGAGATCGGGAACATTACGTCTCCTAAGGCAATCCTTTAAATAGCATTAAAAGCCGTTAACGATACAGCCGGACCTTACGGCCTTATCCCTATACTTCTCGTCTTTAGCGCGTACCCGCGTATAACTATTAACTCGCCTCCGTTAACTATAACCTTAAAAAGGTCTATAGCTATACAAAAGGCGATAGAGATACTACGATAACTTTCTGCGGAGCGATAAGTTTAAGATGCTTTACGCGCTCGCAACGGCCCTTCTATAGCCGAAACACTTGCTCTACCGCTATAAAGCGAGGTTCGCGTTTAAAGGGAAAAGGGAGGATAGTAAGGACTATTCAAAATTACTGCAATTAACGGTTATAATATCACTATTAACACCGTTAACGGACCTTACGTCTTTCGGTCTACCCTAGTATAGCCCTACTTTCGAGACGATTCGACTCCTCTACCCTTACTTCCCGCGATTAAAGCGCTACCTGCTTCTAATCTAAACCCCGACTAAACACTAAGGTCTATACTCCCCCCTCCGATTTATGCACCCCCGATGCTAGCTCCGATTCCTACACCCCTAATACCACGAAGGCGTAGCCGTCCCCCCGGTGTAAAGAATAAGCTAAAACTCGCTATTCCCCTTCCCCCTCCTTAAGCTTTTATCATTAAGAAGGAAGAAGATGCCTACGAATTAGCACTTAATTTACGGGAAAAGGGAGTTATTATAACCCTAGGAGCCCCGTTTAAAGAGTTAGATAGATAAGAAATCGATGACCTCGTTGCCCGTAGTGTTTTTTGCTTCGAACGCTACGATAAAGCTATCTACGGAGGTTACCGTATCTTTAAGTCGAGGATAGTACGTAAAGTAAAAGGGAGGGATAAGAAACCCTACGAGAAGTCCCGCCTTATTGTTTAGGGATATAATAATAAAGAGACAACGACCTTATTAACGCAATCACCGACGATTTAATACGTTAGCTAACGGCTAATCCTAGCCCTCGCTCCCGGACTCCTTCGTTATTACGGTATAACTCTTTCGTTACGAGACATTACTTAGGCCTACCTATAGGCCGAAATAAAGCTATTTAGGACTATCCTAACTAGACTGCCCGTCGAAATATAAGGACGATAGCCGGAAGGGACTATTATCCGTATAATTCGACCCTTATATAGGATCGCGGAGTTAGGACTATATTAGTTCCAAACGTATTATAAGCATTACGTTCTCCGACTTAATATATTAACCTCGACGTATAACTCGTGCCTTTTAATCGCGAACGGGACCCCTAATAGATTTAGCATAGTTAGCCTATAAATAGATAATACGTTAATATTAGGCATACGTAGCTTCTTAACGGCTAAGGAAGAGCAGCTTTAAAAGGCTAAATTTAGAGTAAAGCTAAAGACTAAGATATCTGCCGGCTCGGTGCTTAACTTTAATAGAGCTAGACTAACTCTTTAAGATTAAAATTAAGGTCTCCTCCTTTAATAGAAGGGCTAGTTAGAGAAGATAAAGACTATTATCGCATAGGATTATAACTTCGCACAACGATATATAGAACAACGAGCCCGAGGAGCATACGTCGCGTTAATTTGCCAACTAGAAGCTTCCTTTAACCTTTCTATAGCAGCATAAGTATAAAACCCTAACGAAAAAGACTGCGTGATAATTAATAAACGCCTGCAGTAGTAAATAGACTATAAGAAACGCGGCCTAACGTACGAACCAATTGATCTTGCGAATGCGAAGCTGCTAGTATTTACGGATAGCTCTTTTATAAATAACGCAGACCTCTCTTTGCAACTAGGCTTTATTATTGCGGTATAACGGAAACCCGGTCTAATAGCCACTTCGAGATTAAAGGCAACATCGTGTACTAGAGCTCTACTAAGTGCAAAAGGGTCACACGTAGCGTTTTAGCCTTAGAGGTCTACGGTATAGTAGGAGGCGTTAATATCGGCATTTGTCTTGCCTCGACGATTAAGATAATCATAGAGCGCCTATAACTTCCTCTAGTGCCTCTAATCCTTTATATAGACTCGTATTTGCTTTACGAATGTCTTATAAAGCTTACTAGAACAAAGGAAAAGCGACTAATAATCGATGTTATATCGCTGCGTTAATTATATAAGCGAAGGGAGATTATAGAAGTGCGATAGATTAATAGGAATAATAACCTAGCTAATGCATTAACGAAGTCCTCCCCGAATAAGTCTCTTAAACGCTTCGTTAAGACTAACGCGCTAACCGTTCGGATAGAAGCTTTCGTCGTGCGACTATAATCTTTATCTTCCTCGCTTTAACATAAATATAAGACTAGATATAATATGTGCAGACTGTTCTTTCCTTATTTTATTACGCGCTCTTTCCTTATTTAATTACGCGCTTATTCACGTACTTATTCCTTTACCTATTATATTGCTTAATTAACTATAACAAAAGAATTCGTTGGCCCGGTTTAAACACTAAACCTTTACTTATTTATATTTAAACCAATCGGGAAGATTATTTCATCGAGTACTATTGTTCGGTTAAATAAATTCTTGCAATTCGCTGTAAACACTATAACAAACACTATAGCGAAATCAACAAAAAGAATAATCTTTCGGTAAAGTAATATCATTAATATACTTAACTAGGAATCGTCCCCGAAGGGGTTCCTAGACATTAAGTCTAATAAGTCTAATCCTTATAACCGCCCCCGTCGAATAAGCCTTAGTACGAATAGCCCCGACGAACATTTCGTTATTTAATTTCCTTAGTTCCTTTCCTATATTTCCTACTATAACGTTCGACAAGGTAGTTAGTAAGGCTACCCTAAAGCACGATTACTAGCCCCCTCCTCTATAAAAGACCTCCGGCGTTTCTTAAGGTTCGCTAATTTTTATCGGCGTTTTATCCGCGGCTTCTCTAAGCTTGCGAATCCCTTAAACGCCCTTACTAAGAACTCTGCCCCCTAGATTTAGTCCCCCGCCTACGCCTACGCCTTCGGAGCCCTTAAGCATGCCTTTACCGCCGCCCTAGTCCTTGCATACTTTAACCCCTCTCGAAAGACTATGGTTTAGACCGATGCTTCCGACTAAGCCGCTAAGGGCGTGCTAACATAGCTCTCTAACGACGGCCGCTACTACCCTATCGCGTTCTTCTCGTCGAAACACTCCGCCTAAGAATATAACTATAAGATCTACGATAAGGAACTCCTCGCGATCGTAAAGTCCCTTAAGGAATAGCGCCCTAAGCTTAAAGGCCTGCCTAAGTTTAAGATCGCTTCGGATTATAAGAACCTTTAGTATTTTATAACCACGAAGCTCCTTAACTAACGGTAGGCACGCTAGGCCGAGTTCCTAAGTCGCTTTAACTTTAAGATCGTCTTCTAGCCTAGCTCTTAAGCCACCCTCCCTAACGCCTTTAGCCGACTCCCCGGTTCCCGCCCTACCTCCTTAACCGACCGCGCCGACGAGAGGATCGACTATCGTTATTAGGTTATCCTTCTACGGTCTAAGGTCGACGCCTCTTTACTCCCTAACGGGTTTAAGGAGTCCGACTCGTCTATAAATATAATTAATAAATATAATTCTAACGACTCCGACTACTTTACCCTCTATGCCCTTAACGACTCTAAGCCGATCGACGACCTTATCGACCGGGCTTATTTCTCCTCTCCGCTTATCGCCGACATTCGCGCGGCTCTCCGGTCTCCTTAGCTCCGTTAGCCTAGTTCTCTTCGCGCACCTCTCCGCTTAATCCTAAAGTCCGCCCTCTTAAAGGCCTAAGGCCGGTTCTACTTTTAGGGCCGGTTATTTATTCCCCCTAACGACGCCTTTATCCTTTAGATCTTAATCCGCACCTATACTTCCCCGCTAGCTAGCCACCCTAGGCGCACTAAGACCGCGAGCCTTTACCGCCGAACCTACGTTTAGCCTAGCATATACGAGTCTATTTCTAGCTTCGTTCGCAACTGCTACGTCTGCCTCCGCGCTAAGTCCCCCTATTCCGCCCTTTAAGGCCTTCTTAAACCCTTAAGCATCCCTTTCGCCCTTTAGATCGATATCTCTATTGATTTTATTATAGACCTTCCCGTCTGCCGCCGTTATAGCGTTAAGTTCTTATATATCTTAGTTATCGTTAACCGTCTTACGAAGATACGCTACTACGTCCCGACGCTCTTAATAACGGTCGAAGACGTCGTTAATGCGTTCGTTTCTCGCGTTTAGTCTCTCTACGGCACCTTTACCTCGATCGTTAGTAATAGGGGCACCTAGTTCGTCTCTGCCTTCTAGTAGTAGCTTAGCCGCCGCCTCGGCTGCCGCTTATACCCTAGTTCCGCCTACTACCCTTAGACTAATAGCTAGACTAAGATCGCGAACGCTTAGATAAAGGTCTACCTCCGCTACTATACTACCTTCCTCTAAGACGATTAGGTAGATCTTCTTCCCCTCGCTAAGTTTACCGCTAATAACTAGGTTTCTAAGTCTACCGGCCTCTCCCCTTTCTTTGCTAACTACGGCTTTAACCTAAAGCTTAGCACTAAGCCTTAAGGACTACCCCCCCCCTAGTATAACCCCCTAGTAGCGTAAGGAGTACCTCTATAGCGACGCGCTCGCCTTACGTCTCTAACGCGTATCCGACTTCCTTCGCGACGCGATCGAGGACGCTTAAGCCACTAAGGCCCGGCACGCCGATACCCGCCGGGCGCCCGCCCTAACGTACTAGCCTAGCGATATAGTCTTTCTAAGCACCCGTTAGATCTATACCCTCCGCCCGATAAAGAAGCTTAACTATAAACGGGAGGGCCTATACGAGGTCCTTAAGGCGTATAAGACGGCTTGCCTCCTCCCCCTCCCTAAGGGTAGCCGTCTTTACCTTATTTTCTACTACTTACTCCTTACCCGGACCTAAGAGCCCCCCTTGCCTAGCTAAGCCGAGCTAAATATCCGGCCTACTAACGGGGGCATCCTACTTTCCCTAGACGGCGATAACGATAACGACGCGTACCTTAAGTAGGAATTCTCCTCTATCCTCGCGCAACGTTAGTACGCGTTTAGGAAGATTAAATATCGCATCTAGTAGCGTTATAGCCCCCTTACGTAGGAGGATTCCTTATGCCTCGACGGATGTTAGGACGACCTTAAGTCCTTCTACGCCGCGAACCCGGCTAAGCCTCGCCCCGCGTTCTATACTACCTTCCTCGCCTCGTCCCCCCCTGCCTAAATAATAATAGATATAATTAATGCATACAATTTATCTTAGCGCGCATAGGCTTTTTAACCTCGAGCTTTGTTTTCTTTCCTTCCTTTGTGTTATAGGGGCCTACCTTTTAGGTCGATTAACATAGGATTCCCTTAGCTCTCGCTCTTTTACTATTGCCCCTTTTTAAGCGTTCGAGTCGAACGCCGATTTAAGGGGGATGTACTATTATAGTGTTAGGTTATAAAATACGAGTATGCTATAGGGCATAACTATAAGCAAAGCTTTGCTATAGCTAGGGGACCTTTAATTTTTTACTATAGCTAGGGCACCTTTTTTTTAGCTATAAGCGGGATTCGAACCCTAAGCCTTAACAAAAGCGGGGCATATTATACGGTTTTTTTACCCCGCGCGCGGGCCCCTACGCGTGATTAAATACAAGGCTAAGACGAGGCCACGCGTTATTATTACGAGTTATACACTCTACGCATTTTCGGCTACCGAAACGGAAAGTTATTTAACGCCGTAACGAAGGAAGGAATAATACTAAAAAGGTAAATAAGCAAAAACTTAAGCTTAAACGGATACTAATTTCTGCGGGCTAGATTAATTAACCTAGACACCCGGCTTACTATTATAGTAGACGCCTAAGCGAAAGAAACCCTCGAGTTTTTTCTCTCTAGCTAGCTATACGAATGCAGACTTAGACTAAAGACCGAATAGGTAGTAAGCACTATACTCTAACCTTTCGAAATATAAGACCTTAAGGCAAAGGCTATTACCTATCTACTTCCGGTTCTTAGAGGGTTAGCGCCCTACTAATATACTATTAGTACGATCCTATATTTTCGGGTTATTATAATTGCAATTATAATACCCCTTTATAACCCTATTATAGGCAGGCAGTCGCGGCGCGTAATAAAGCAGTAGAATAGCAAGCGCGTAACGAAGCAACGAAGTAGTATAATAAAGCAGTATAACTATAATAGCGGCGTAACGAAGCAGTATAATAGCAGGCGTGTAACGAAGCAATAAACGTAGTAATAAACGCAATAGTAGGCATAAAGCAGTAAGCGCGTAATAAAGCAATAAAGCAGTATAATAGCGGCGCAACGAAGCAGTACAACTATAATAGCGGCGTAACGAAGTAGCACAATAGTAAGCGCGCAACGAAGCAATAAACGCAGCGTCGAACGCAATAGTAGGCATAGAGCAGTAGGCGCGCAATAAAGCAACGAAGCAGTATAATAGCGGCGCAATAAAGCAGCACAACTATAATAGCGGCGCAATAAAGCAGTATAACAATAGGCGCGCAACGAAGCAACGAACGCAGCAACGAACGCAATAGTAGGCATAGAGCAGTAGGCGCGCAACGAAGCAATATAACTAATAATAGATATAGTACGTATAGTTAATTTACTTACTATAGCTATTCTTTAATAACCCTTCTTCTTTATTACCTAATAACCTAACTAGCACGGCGAATAGCGTTAGCCTCCTACGCTAGCATAAAGACGTTACTACCTTAAATAATATTATTAAGATTAAAGCAGTTATTAAATATAATGCTACGTAGCGTCTTAGCCCGTAAGACAGCTACGTAAGTAAGGCTAGACTAAAAATCGCAATAGGATATATCCGCTATAACCTACTTAAGCGTAGCACCTTATGCCTTATAAATAGTAATAGTATACGCAATCGTTAGGGGGAACTAAGTGCGATAGTAAGAGGCGCCGCCCTTAAAGAAGTCTCGCGTTATCCGGAAGATAGGTATAATAGTCGCTAGCTCTAGGTCGTCGAAGTAAGGCGGACCTATATAGCGATTAAAGCAGACTAGAATAATAAAGGGTAGGTACGCTTAAGGGTCGTCGGTATTAGCATTCTAGGCGAAGTCGTAGATAGTCCCTAAGGCACTATTAACGAGGCTAAGAGGGGTCTAGATATTCGCTATTAATATTACCCTAGCACTAACATAGATAGGCAGATAGTTATATAGGTTGCCGGCAGTAATAGAGTCGGCTTATAACGCGTTAGGTCCGATATTAGTCGCTTAAACCTAGATATATAGCGAGCTAAGGCGTTTTATATAGTCTATATTAAAGTCGCGGACCTATACATTAGTAGAGTAGATATAGACCGCCCTATCGAAGTAAGCTACCTCCCTAAGTAGTAGGTTTGCCTATACGCGGGTATAAAGCAGCTTCTAGTCGTTAATAAAGGGGGCATTAACACGTAGGGCCTAAAGAGCTATCCGGAAAGAAGCCTAGTCGTTACCTTACTGCCGTAAGACCTACTATAATATAATAGTCTTATTAAAGGCGTAGTAGGCGTTACGTCTACGAATCTTAGGTAGCGCTATAAGAGCTACCGTAGTAAAGAGCGGCTTTTCTATTACGGGCGGGAGCTAATAGAAGTCACTAAGCATAAGAACGCTACGGCTATTAAAGAACTCGTCTTAATACTCTAGGAAGATCTATCGGAGGCGGGAATCGATATAAGGAAAGGTTCGTAGGCTAATTATTAACTTCTCGTCGATAATAAGGTAACGTAGGAGGCGTAGCTAGGACTAAAGGTTACTAAGCTCTATAGTGCGTAATAGAGGCACCTCTTTAAGAGTCTTAGAGATAGCTAGGTATAGTAGAGAGTATAGAGTTACGCCGTTTATTGCGTTAGTAGTAATACCTATAGGCGCCGCTTATACAAAGCAGCCCGGGGAGAGCTGCTTTAACCGGGCATAGAGGGCGTAAATTATAAAGGACTTGCCTATACCGCCTTGCCTATCTACTTATATAAGAAAGGGCGCTAGGTCTTGCTCGTTAGGGTCGAGGGCTTATTCTAAGTGCTAAGTAAAAAGGTTAAAAACTATACGTTGCTTAACGTTAAGACAAGCAAAGATATTATTAGATATATTATTATCTTGCTTATTAGTAAAGGCATACTATAATTTAACTAGCTTTTAGTAGTCGTTCCCTTATGCCTTTAAGTCGGGATATTTGCTAACATAAGGCTGCTAATCGTGCTAAAGATCGAGGTCGCGATTTCTAAGTAACTTAATATCTTCCGTATTAAAGCCACGATATAGCAGTAGAGCAGTAAGTTCCTCTTACTCCCCGGCCGTAATATCTTTATCGTTCTAAGGGTCGTCCTTAAATTCGTCTTAAATAGGGGAGGGAAGGTCACCGTAGTAATCGTCGGGATAAGCGTTCCTATAGACAGAGAGGCAATAGTTATATGCCTTAGAGAATGTCTTAAACGTAATACCCTTAACCTCCTTAACCTCTTAGGCATATCGATAAGGATAGTAAAGAGTTAACTTAACCCGGCAAAAGTCCTAGTATTAGTCGTGCCCTTATTAAGGCTTATAGCAAGGAAATTAGTTTAAGATACGATCGGCCGCCTAAGGAAAGGGTCGCTAAGGAGTACGCGTAAAGTCGAACTTAGCTAATAGTTCGAAGAAGGTTAAATCAGCCTATTCGTCGTCCCGTATAAGGTATTTCTAGTAGACGTTGCGAGATATTTAAACCCCGTCTATACCCTCTATCGCATTAATAATATCCGCCTGCTACTAAAGCTTAGGGGGGCGGTAATTAATAGACTAAAAAGCTCTTATGCCTTTTTAAAGCGGTAAGTTTAGCAATAGGTAACTAACTTCTATTATAGACTAGTCACACTCTATAGTAAGCTTGTTTATAAACTTAGCAATAAAGCTTATAAGGCCTTATTATATATTAGTCTTAGGCAGGATAGCCCGGGCAATATTACGGTAGCTTTCTAACTGCGTCTCTCCCTTCGAGTAGTACTTCCTAATATAGTTAATAACGGCATGCATAGAGGTATAAAGGGATATATCGTGATTCGCTAGCTAGCTAATAGCTAAGGCGGGATTATAGTCATTAAGAAGAGGATCGTTCCGGACGCTATCGAATATCAAGTATTATAGATTAAGATCTTTAGCGACGTAAGCGTCTATATAGCACGCACGTAGGAAATAGAAACGGCAGCTCTTTGAATTAAATCGAGATCTATCTAAGAGACGGCGAAAGCGTAGGCAATACGCCTTATTATAGCGGTAACGTTACACTCGGTTAATAACCTCGGAGAGGAATTAGAAGTTAAACCTAAGGCGAACTACTACTAGCGGGTTCGCCTCGCCTTACTATATTACTCGTTATAGCTCTAGGTTAAAGGCGAAGACGTATTTGCCTTAAAAGTAGGCAAAATCCTCTTAAGTAGAATCGGTAGATATATTAAGCGGCGGGCTTCCGTTAACCTAGTAGAGACTATATATATAGGTGCTCCTACGGGCCTACTACTTATACCGAAACTAGTAGTCTATAATATTAAATTTAGGCGTTAAGATAAGCTTAAGGAAGGAGGTAAATCGGCTATAGAAGTAGTAAGCGGCAATATATAGATTCTCTCGTAAGTTCCTAAAGGCGATTATAGCCTTACCCTAGGCGTCGGCCTTATACTACTCGTGATATAACGGCATATGCCTTTATAGGCTATCCTAATGTAAATCGGCGGCCGAGAACGTTAGGAATACTCTTAGGCAGCCTAGGCTATAAACTATAGCCTCGAGTTAATATCTTTAGCTACCTTAGTAAGCCCGCGTGCCTCTTAAACTGCTAGAGAAGCGAATAATAGAATTAAGTAGAGCTCGAGAATCGGGGGTATGCTCGCTAAAAGCGGCGCGTAGCTCCTTAATTTCTACTAGGCGATAGGACCGTAACCTCTTAATGTAAAAGGAGCTTCGAGAATTAACTTACTAACGCATAAGCGTATTAAAGCTAATATAACGAAAGCGTAGGTGCCTAGCAAAACGGCCGTCGTAGTACTTTAAGGCGTGTTCGATATACTCGCTATACCGAATTATTCTTTAACGAAGGGCTATATAGTCTCCTTACCCGGTAGGGTAAAGGGTTAGAAAGGCGAGAGATAGGAGAGGCTATAAGCGATTAAACTCGTTAAAAGGAGTAGATCGTATATCTAGCATTTAGATATACGGCTATTGCTCGCGTAAAGGGACCTATTCGGGTATAACCTAACCCTTAAGCTAAGCCCGTAAACGCTTAAGGTCCGGCTAGGCTACGATAAAGTTTAAGACAGCCGCGGTATCGTAATTATTAATATCGGCAGCCTCGGCGATTTAAGCAGCATTAGGGTTAAGATACGCAGCGTCGAAGCTAGCGTCTAAACTAGCGTCGCCTACCTCGCTAAGTAGCTAATCACTAACGTCACCGTCAATAGGTAGTTAGCTAATGCGGTCCTTGTCGATAATAGTATTACGATAGCTAGGGTAATTAAGCTAAAGATGCATAAGCTAGGCACGGATATTAGCTTATTAAACCCGGAATTAACGTCGGAACTATCGAATAAGATAGGGCTAATCTATTAATTCCCGTAGTCGTAGGACAATAATATCTAAGTCGTGCGGTAGAAGCGGAAGCTATATATATATAGCTAATATCTCGTAGGAAGTTAATAATATAGCCCCGATATTTATATTGCTAACTAAGATACTAAAAGACCTAGATATATATATAGACCCGGGCAACGAGTATCTCTTCGACTTATAAGAGCTCTAGAAGATGCTTTAGAACGCTGCTAAAATCGAGGTTGTTTTCTTCCGAGAAGAAGTAAGGCTAGCTATCCTATATCTTACTATCTCGACGACGATAGTATTAGCAGATAGAAGCCATAAGCTATATACTAAACTATAATTCCTTATAGCGGTTGTAGTACTTTAGGATATTAGCTTTAAGATAGTTATTCTACTAACCTATAAGATCTTAGTTAGAAGGAGATATAGTAGGCATATCGAGATCGCCTATAAAGTCTAGCTAGTAAAGAGGCGATAGGGGAGGTTATTATATCGAGGCCGGAGGCGAGGACGGGGGAGGTTATTATATTAAGGCCGGAGGCGAGGACGGGGGAGGTTATTGTATTAAGGACGTAGGCGAGGAAGGCGGAGCTTATAGCTAAGAGGAAGGCTTAGCTAAAGAGAGTAGCTGCGATATGCTCGGTGTTAGAGAAGGCTCTTTACCTACGCGTCGTAGGACTCTATATTAACGGCTAATATTAGCCTAATAGGCGTGTGCTCGAGCCTAGCCCGGGCTATCCTACGAGCGAACACTACGTCGGAAGAGGCTACGAATGCCGAAGCGTTAAGCCTATTTATAATTAGCAGGAATAGATAGAAAAGGGAAGTAAGAGCGTATATAGAAGTAGATTAACCCTAGCGATATATAAGGCACTTTATAGTCCGCTTCGTTTAGTCTTTAAAGTTAATAAATTAATCATTAGGCTTTATTATATTACACTTCTTGCAATAGCGCGGGCCCTATATAGGGCGAAGATATAGGGAAGGCAAGGGCGAAAAGCGAGGCAAGCTAGGAGAGCGCGGGCTTTACGTCTCGAGGGACTATACTTTGCTTAACGTTCGCTTATAGGAAGCCGAGATTTAAGCCTATTTACAATTAGTAGGAATAGAAAAGGAGGAGTAGAAAAGGGAAGTTAAGGAGTATATAGAAGTGGATTGTCCTTAGCGATATATAAGGCACTTTATAGTCTATCTCGTTAGGTATTAAAGGTTAATAAATTAATTAGAAGGCTTTAATGCGTTATAACGGTTGTAACGACGATTAGGTAAAGTATTTAGTTATAGAGGCGGAGGCGGAGGCGGAGACGGAGGCGGAGGCGGAGGAGCAGCTGCTATAGAAGCTATTAGCAGGTGACGATACGAGGAGGCGACGATGCAAGCCGTGATAAGGGATAAGGAGGCGAGCTATAGCGAGGGCGCGTTTTTTTTATTGTAATGCGAGCTGCGTGTTAGGAAATGCGGTTAATACCCGGAGGAGACCTATCTAATAGTAGTATAGGATTTTATTAGTCAACCTTTCTGTTTAAGCCCTGTTAGATAGGTAGCTAATAGGCGCTAAGCACGGTTTAAACATTGCCCTACTATAACCAATTAGCGCACTAGATTTAGAGACTCTATCTAATCATAGCGTGTTATTTCGCGTTAGCCAATAGCCGTACTTCGTTTTTATTACAGGGGACCCTTGCAATAAAAAAGCTTACTATATATATTAAGTAAGCAAAGCGGCTTGCCGCAACTTACACACATTCTGTGTTCTTTATAGCGTAAAGCAAGCTTTGCTTAATTATATATTATCCTACGTAACCTTTATATCGTATATATAGACCCTTAGACTTAGTCTATAGCTGCGCTCCTTCGTGGATTAATAATAGTTATATACCCCCCTTAGGCTCGTTCTATAACACCCTTACTTACCTTAATAATGCTTACGTTAAGTTAGACATAAGAGTGCTCGTCGCTTAGGAGCACGCAGCCGTTGCCTAAGAGCACGCTGCCGATCTCTAGCGTTAGCTTAACCGCGCTACGTCCTCTCTCCTCGTCCTAACCGAACGCGATGCGGCTTAGGACTAAGCCCTTGCCCCCGCCCCTACCCCTACCCGTTCCCGTATAGCCGACCTTAAGAGGTTCGCCGGCGACTCTAGCACCTAGAATTAACGTTAAGAGGCTTTCCGGACCTAGCGCAACGGCCTTGCTATTAAGCTCCGTTAGGACGCCGACTTATACCCTACGGAGTAGGATCGTATTCTCTACGCGGCTAGCTGACTTACCGGCCGGGCCGCTTCTATTATCGCTAGCGTTCCTTAAGACGTCCTCGACAATAAGTCTTTCGCGAATTAGCAGTATACTACTATTAAAGCCCTTACCGACGACCTTAGCCTAGTTTTCGTACTAATTTTACCTACGCTTAGTCGGAGGCCGACTTTAACGCCTTATCGATAAAGAATATCTCTTAGCCGGACTTCTATTCGAAGTTTACCTAGCTTTAAGCCGACTTATCGTTCGATAGCACCGCTTACGTCGCCTACCTTTATTTAAAGGTCTCTATCGAACTTACTAACGCCGCCGCTCTATAAGTCGAGTGCCCGGCCTATAACGACTTTACGGCCTAGGCTAAGATATATTCTACGCTTTAGGACAACTAGCAGCGTATTAAGGCCCGTTCTTAACTCTAGCCGCCTCGCAACCCCGCTCGTACCGGCCCTAACTCGCCCGCCCTACCTACGTCCCTTGCCGGTAACCCGATGCAGCTTAACGCATTCCGGGCCTAGCTTACTAACGCTAAGAAGCAACGGCGGTTCGAGAACCGTCTTTACCTCTACTACGCTTAGCCGGCTACCGCTACCTACACCGCCCGGACCTACCCTAATAAGGGTATTAGTGCTAATCCCGGCGCTAACCCTAGCGCTAGTCCTAGCGCCGGTTCCGGCTCTAGCCGCGGCCGTAGCCGTAGTAGCGGTACGTCTGCCCTACGCTTACTTAAACCCCCTCCCCCCCGCTACTAGGTTCGCGCTATTAAGTAAGGCTTTATTAAAGGCGAAGTAGATATTATAGTACTATATTACATAACATAGTATATAGTGATATACCACGTGACATATAGTCCTATATATAAACGAGCCTTTAGCCTCTATAGTTCTTCTCCTCTTTATAAAACAATAAGGTTATCTAGCTATTACCTAGTGCCGTAATAGTTTATTCTATCTCCTATTGCGCCCTATCGCGATCCCTAGCTCTATAAATATAGTCTTAGTAGCTCTATCACCTTATCCCCTTAGTCGTCGCGACCTAAGCGTAACCCCTAAGAAATTATTCCCTTAAGCCCTTAAGCCCCTAAGAAATTTTTTTCCCTAGCCTATAGAAACTTATATAGCCTATAGAATTTTTTTTATAGTCCCTAACAAACACCTTAGATTAGACACTCCTCCTTCCTCCTTATAGCAGACATACCTATAGCCTCTAACGCTATAGGCGACGGTCTAAAGGCCCTTGCTAAGGAGTTTATTAGTAAATTTCCTTAGATCGCTTAGGCGATTAAGAGGTTCGATAACGTAGTCCCGGTCGCTAATGCGTAGGAGACTTAGGAAAACCTTTAGAGCCCGGATACCCGATATATTCTTATATATATCGAGGAGAGTCTTCGCTCCCTTTACGTAGCGGAGGCCTTTTAGGTTAACCGAAATGCTAAGTTAAAGGAACGCGTAACTATATAAGATTAGCTCCTAGCTACGAAGGATTAGCTCCTAGCTACGAGGGAGCAACTTCTTAAGGCTAAGGACCTTACGATCTTAACTATAAAGATATTATAGTCCTAGATAATAACCCCGGCATAGTCGTCGTCTAGAAAACGAAAGATAGTAGACCCTCCGATCTTTACTAAAAAGGGGTCTACCTCCGACCGTTAACGTAAGTACGAGGCCTAGGAACTTAAGATATAGGGTATCTTCCTCTATAATAGTATATAGTTCGACTTAAACGGCGCCCGCCTCCTTTATATTAGCGATAGGCTTAGTGAATAAGCCTACGACTTCGTTAAAGATAGGATAGCTACTATTATAGCTAACCTATCTAAGAGAGAGAAGTAGGAATAGCCTACTACGACGACGCTTCTTATAGCTTTAGGCAGGTAGTATAAGGTTCTAGACTTAACGTAAGCCGCTAAGAATATCCTCGATAATTTCCCTTAAGGCGATAAGAACTATTAGATTTAGAAAGTAGACCTCAACGCCTATATACGTAAGGCAAGGAAGATAAAGGAATAGTAAGTCGACCTCCTCTAGAAGTTTATATCGAAGGATATAAGCGATCTCGTTAATAATATACCGACTAAGATCCCCGATACTAACTACGAGAAGTAGTTAGCGTAGATAGATATTTTTGCGAAGAATCTCGCTAATTATGCTTATCGTTAAAAGCTCGAGAAGAAGGCCGCCCCCCGTTTATAGTTCCTGCCGACGCTTATACCTACCTTTACCCTAACCGCCTTAGCTTAACCCCTATATAGTAATCCTATAGACCTCGACCGGCTTTCTAATACTAAACGATAATTTAGGATCGATAATAAACTCTATATACCCTACGGAGAACCTAGATACTAGAAGGAGGCTTACGACCTAGCTAAGATAGCGAATCCGCTTTTAATGCCCTTACGTTAGGGTAGTCCTTAGTTTTAAGGCCGGGGCGCCCCCTCCCCCGGGTTCGGCCGAGGATCTTAGGGCACCCGCGGCGGCGGGTATAGCTAAGGCTAGCTCGTCCGTACGGCCGACTATAAATAAGGCTATATCCTTAGGGAAAAGGATACGGATTTATAAGGCGGCCGGCCGGCGTCGAGGCTACTGCTAAAAGATATACCCCTAGAATAAGTCGCTCTTAGGGGTTATATATAAGGGAGGATAAAAGGATTAGGTCGTTGCTTTTAGATAGAACGGATCTTTAGATTAGTTCGTCGAATAGTAATAAAAAGTTAATCCTTCTCTATACTCTTCTCTCCTCTACGCGTAACCCTTAGTCCTTTTACTATATTAATACGTTATCCCTTATAGATTCTAACTATACTACCGTAGCGTTCGCCGATCTTTACGCTATCGTACGGAAATATAACGTTATTACGAAAAAGCTCCTTAAACCTTAACCGCTTCGACTAGCCGATAGTATACCCTTAATATAGATAATAGACTACTTTATAGCCTAAATAACTATTAGCAAGCATATAGAACTTATGCTCTTCTTCGTTACGAACCTATTACCTTTTACCCCGATTATCCTAGGCATCCCCTAGCTTTAGGAATATAAACTAACTATACTTTAGAAATCTCTTTAAGTCCGCTTTAATTCCGATTGCTATATAAGATACTGCCTGCCTTTAAGCATAATAGCCGAGGATAGGATAGCTCTTAGGACTCCTATTACTCCCGCGCCCGGAGGGCATTAGTTACTTTAGAAAGTATATTTTTCTAACGTCGTAGAGATTTAGATAACTCTAACGTTTACTCTAAAATAAAGGGTCCTTATAACGATAGAAGAAGTGCCGGAAATTCCTTTTCGATAGGAAGAGACTAATATCCTAGAAGACTAGACTATCCTACCGGGAAGTTATATATCTATAGACTTATCTACTAAGGAATATCTACCTAAGTAGGCATCGTACCCTTTAAACCCCGGCTAACCGATTTAATATCCCCTATATAGGATATAGCCATTCGCCTAAGAAACCACCCGCTTAATATCCCCGATTAGCCCTCCGGATTCCCTTAAGACTTAAGCCTTTAAGGCCACTCCGGCCGTAGACTACTTTAGTAGCTCGCCTACTCCTTATTCGCCCTACCGCCGCCCGTTGCTACGTTCCCGCCCGATAGGGCTAGACGAGACGCCCTTACCGGCGTATACGATAGGAAGATTAAATACCCTTAGATATAAACGATATCCGCTATATATAAGTAGTTAACTTTATTTAATTCTATAAATAGGATAGTATTTAGGCGATACGAATTAGTATATCTAAATTAGCTAAGCTAGTCGAGGAGGGAGAAAATCTACGATTCCTTAACGAACTCCTAGTAGGCCTAGTTAAGGTCCCGGAACTATCCGAAACCTCTTTCTAATGCGTTATTACCGGGGACTATATAATAGAGGTAGCTTAAGCCGCTTTCCCTAAACGTTTTTATAATTTCCTTTAGATAAACCTCCGGGATATAGCTAATTCCGAATCTCTATTTCGGAAGGTCGACGAGGCCGATATAGAAAAATTTCTCTAAGTAAAACCGGAAGTTATAAAGGCAGATATCCTAAAGAAGCTCCTAAAAGAGTTCTAGGATAAGCTTCCTTATTTCCTTCTAAAGAATACGAACGAGCTCCCCTTATACCGCCCTTAGGATTATAAGATCGAACTTACACCTAGCAAATAAGCTCTATACTATAGAAATCGGCCTATATTACCCGTAAAACTCCGCTATATTAAGAAGTAGATTAACGATATACTTAATAAAGGCTTTATTCGGGAGTCTTTTTCTCTAGCCGCGGCGCTATTAATCCTCGCTTATAAACCGGGCGGTAGTATCCGTATCTATTATAACTACCGAGGTTTAAATTAGGTTATAGTTAAGAATCGATATCCCCTACCTTTAATCCGCGAAATATTAGATTCTCTCTACGACGCTAAGTTTTATATAAAGCTAGACGTAATTGCTATATTTAACCGTATTCGAATCGCCGAGGGTTATAAGTGGCTTATAGCATTTATTACACGCTTCGGACTATTCGAGATGCTAGTTACCCCCTTCGGCCTTTATAACGCACCGTCGACCTTCTAGAACTATATTAATCACGTGCTTTATAATGCCCTCGATGATTTCTATATAGTATATCTTAATAACGTACTAGTCTTTTTAAAGACTAAGGCGGAATACGAGAACTACGTGCGAATAGTTATCTAACGCCTAGGCAACGTAGGGCTTTAAATTAATATCGGGAAGTTAGAGTTTTATACGATAAAGACTAAATACCTTAGATTAATTATTTCGATATCTAGCATAAGCATAGACCCCGAGAAGGTGCGTATAATCACGGCTTAGAATACCCCGACTTTAGTAAAAGAACTCTAGTAGTTTCTTAGGTTTATAAACTTCTACCGTCGTTTTATTAAGGGATACTTTAGTATTATCTCCCTAATAACTACGCTACTTCGAAAGGATTCCCGTTAGTCTTAAGGACCCGAATAAGCTGCTGCGTTTAAGGCCCTTAAACTTGCTTTTACTATTGCCTTAGTCCTAGTATAGGAATAGGGGATATCCGCATTGTTAAGGTAGTTGCACACACGTGATCCGTAGGATCACGTGCACGCAACGAGGCTATATCTCTACGAGACCTTCCCCTCTTCCTTAGCTTTATTATAGATTTAACAATACAATAACTTAATAGATCCATCCGGCTAGTCACCGTTATTAGAGCCTTACTAACACTAATTAGTAAAGGCTTCTCCGCTGGTTTTACCTACTAAGAGATACCTTTATAGATAGTTAGGAAAGAAGAGGCAAGATCTAACTATCGAAGGTGTAAAATACATTATAAGGGAACACCTAGAGGTAGTTATCTTTATGCTAAGAACGAGACCTCTTAATTATAATATCACTGCGTTAACCTCTTTTTTTTTTATAATGTCACTGCGTTAACCGCTTTATTTCGAAGTCTCCCTAGCTATCCTTTAATCCCGTCTCGCTTCCTAAAGGAAGAAGAGTTACGTCGATTAATAGTGCGTTAGCAACGCCGTTACGATAAGCATCGTAAAGACCCTTACGATTCTTACGACAACCTCGACTCCTTTAATAGCTAGTTCGAGCAACTAGTGCCGCCGCCGCCGCCGACGCGGCATACCCTATTAACCGCCGAAGAGAGCTCTTCTAAGCGCTCCCTTAAGAAAAGCTCTCCTAACGGCACCTTAGACAACTACGAGCCCGACCCTCGGACTACTCGTTACTATAAAGCCCGCCGCCTGCTTTCGACAAGCATCGCGAAGACCCTCGCGACTATAAGAATATAGTCCGCTTGCTGCCTTAAGCCATAAGAATACAGTCCGCTTACTGCCTTAAGCCCGCCACGAGAATATAGTCCGCTTGCTGCTATAAGCCCCCCGCAAACACAAAGCCGCTAGTTGCTTCACTAGGTCAATCACTAATCCCGCCTTCTGCTTTAAGCCCGCCTGCTGCTTTAAGCCCGCACGCTGCTTTAAGCCCGCACGCTGCTTTAAGCCCGCACGCTGCTTTAAGCCCGCACGCTGCTTTAAGCCCGCACGCTGCTTTAAGCCCGCACGCTGCTTTAAGCCCGCACGCTGCTTTACGCCTTCTGTTCTAATTCATTAGAAAGAGCTTTAGAAAGCGCAATACGCATCATTAAGGACTTTAACGCCGCAGCCCGCAGCCTTTAGCCACTCGTTGTATCACTAGCCCTTTCCTTCCTAACGCTCGTTACCTCGAATTCGCCCTGCTTTTTACCTCGAATTCACCTACGCTCTTTACCTTGCTTTCTGCGCCCTGCTTTCTAAATCCTTAGCAACGCTTGGCAACGCCTTTAGCAACGCCTTTTTGCAGCCTTAGCAGCCTACATTCGTTGCGTTACTTTTCGCCCTTAGCTTGGCAGCGTCGCCCTGCGCCCTTGGCAGCCGCCCCGACGCTCCAACCGCCCCGACGCTCCAACCGCCCCGAAGCTCCAGCCGCCCCGACGCTCCTTACACCATACGGCCCGAACGGCACCACACGGCTAGAACGGCCCTCTTTCCCTTTATTCGTTGCGTATCTCTGTTTAGTAGGAAAACCGGGTTCTTATTGCTCTTATTGTCATCTTAAAAGAACTGCTAGTATGGGAATAGGGGATATCCGCATTGTTAAGGTAGTTGCGCATACGTAATCCGTAGGATTACGTGCACGCAACGAGGCTATATCTCTACGAGACCTTCCCCTCTTCCTTAGCTTTATTATAGATTTAACAACACAACAACTTAATAGATCCATCCGGCTAGTCACCGTTATTAGAGCCTTACTAACACCTAGCCTATTTTAACTACTTAAAGAAAACAGTTGTTAAAACTAACGCCTCGAATTAGGCCTTAGGAGGAGTCCTTTTATAGACCGGAGACGACGGATATCTTTACCCTATTGCGTTTTTTTCGTTAAAGCATACTACCCTTAAGTATAACTACGAGATCTATAATAAAGAGCTATTAGCAATTATTAAAGCGCTTAAGGAATAGCGCCTAAAACTCTAAGGGACTATTAAAGCGTTCGACGTTATTATAGACTATAAGAATCTTTAAACGTTTATATCTATAAAGCAACTTAACTAACGATAAGTGCGCTAGGCCGAGTTCCTTTCTTAGTTTAACTTCGTGATTATATACCGCTTAGGCAATAAGGCAATTCTCCCCGACGCTTTTAATAGGCTCCCCGGCGATAGACTAGCTACTATAGACGACGATAGACTCCTTTATCGAAATCAGGTAGTTATCCTTAAAGAGAAAGTCGACCCGACTATCCTAAAAGAACTTTTAACCGATTCCCGTGCCTTAAAGGAGGACCTTAACGCAATCGCCGCCCTTAGACTAAATACAGCTAGTAAATCACTCGATAAGCTTATCCGCGAAGCATATTAATAAGATAATCTTGCCTAAGATATAGTAGTAATACTCTAGGATCTATACGCCTAACGCTAGCTAAGGTATATCCGAAAGCTCTTACGTTACGATATATCCGAATGTTAGTTAATTAATAGACGTATTTTTTTTCGCGACCGGCTTTTCGTCTCTAATACCCTAGATCTCCGCCTTAAAGTCGTTTATCGATCCTATAGCAGTAGCCTAGTAGGATACCTAAAGAAGGTAAAAACCCTTAATCTATTAAACCGAATATACTAGTAGCCGAGGATTTCTTACTTCGCCGCTACGTTTATTAAAGACTATACTCTTTATCTTTAGACTAGGACCCCCCGCTTATCTCCCTTTAGATTCTTAAAACCCTTCGCTCTACCGGTCCGACTATAGGCTAATATATTAATTAACTATATTACAATACTCCTTAAGTATACCTAAAATAAGAAGACTTATAAGAATATACTTACGATAGTTAATAGGCTTACGAAGATAAGATATTTTATCCTTATTACCGGCCTTTTTATAGAAAAACTAATTAACTCCTTTATTTACGTAGTCTATCGCTTATATAAAGCACTTAATACTATTATCTCCGACTAAGGCACTTAGTTTATTTTTACTTTTTAGCGATAGCTTAGCACTCGTTTAAGAATAACGTTAAAACTAAGCTCGGTATAGCACTTAGAGACTAACGGTTAAACCGAAATCGTTAACGCTATGAGAAATAAATATATTTAAGCCTATATTAGCTTTACTTAAGATAATTAAGTCGACTAGCTCCCGCTCGCGGAATTCGCAACGAATAATTAAGTAAATAAAACAACCGGTATTTCTCTATTCTTCGCTAACTACGGCTTTAATCCTTATCTTAGCATCAAACCTATAGGCCCCCGACCCCTAACGCCTTTATTATAAGCGAAGAAGGAATTCCTTCGCGCGGACGCAATAGCTAATCGTTTCGACTATATCTTTATTTAGCTTCGAGCTCTCGCATAAGCCTTATAATAGAAATATAAGGATAATACTAATATAAAGCAAGACGAAGGCTTTCTCTTCCGACTTAGTAATATAGTTAGAGTTTTATTAGAGAATATAATTACTAATCGCCTAAAGAAGAAATAAGACGATAAATAGGACGGTCTTTATCCTATTCTTAAGGTCTACCGCGGCGCTATAGTTATCGACCTCCTAAAGTATATCTAAGTAAATAAGTCTTTCTATATATCTAAGGTACGGCTTTAGATAACGGAAATAATACCGGGCTAGGCATAGATTAATCGAGAGGAACGACGTAACGTCGTAGGCCGTATCGTAGAACGCGATAACGACGGCTATATCGAAGAAATATAGGAATTTAAGAAGATCCTTAACGTATACGATAACGAAGCCCTAACCCTAACTTATCTAATTAAATAGAAACATCAATAAGAACCGACCTAGTAGCCCGAAGATAACCTAAGAGGTTGCCCTAAAGCTATGTAACGCTTCTATAAATGCAACCTAGATAAGCCGGGCCCCTTAGATTAGGCCCGCTTATAAAAGATTCCTTTATTATATACGGATTTCTAGCGAAAATGATATTTCTTAGCGATTTAAGGACTAAATCGTCTTTAGAGGGGGAGTACTATTATAATACTATATTATATAATATAGTATATAGTGATATACTACGTAATATATAGTCCTATATATAAACGAGCCTTTAGCCTCTATAGTTCTTCTCCTCTTTATAGAATAATAAGGTTATCTAGCTATCACCTAGTGCCGTAACACCTACCTACTAACTACTAAGGCCTTAACTAGCACGTAGAAACGTAATCTTAAATAGGAACCTTATATAGAGGTTAATTACTTAGTCCGGTATAATTCTACTAATATTTTTCGTATATAGATCCTATAGAGATAGGAGGTTCGTTAAGTTTATAATATAACGTTTAATAAGACTTAGTCTTTCACCGCGTCTAAGGCATCCGAACCGCTAATATAGGTATTATCACCGGCATTTCTACTATATATTATATAGGAAGAAGAGCAAGATAAAGCAGAATTCTAGTTAACGCTAATATTGCTTCCTAATAAGTATATAAGTCTAAGAGACGTTTAAGCCGATAGTAATCCTTAGCTCCCGACTCCTAACTAAACCCTAGAACTACTAGATAACGTTTTTAAGAATGCATAGGATTTCTAACCTTATATCTTTACCCTTTCCCTAACTGTAACGATAGAACCTATAGACTATCTTAAGATATAATTGCCTTAAGCTATTTCTCGATCTATAGATTACGATAATACTATTCTAATAGATAGTCTACGGACGATAAAGTTTATAGGGGATTTACGCCTTACTTATTTAAACCGTTTTTTAAGTCGATATCCTATATTCGCCTACGTTAGGCATTTACCGGCTAATAGCACCGCCTTTACGGCTGTATTCGCTACTTCTCTTTAACCTAAGAAGATATATAAATAGGACTTACCCGCGCTTCTAAGGTTTCAGTCTAATCTTAAGACGCATCCGTATAGACCTAAGTTTAAAGCCGCTAGAAAGGTTAAATAGGACTCCCTTTACTAGCGGAAGACCTTTTTTCCTTCGCTTACCTTAGGAGCGAACGCCTTTATACGTCCTCTTTTATTAACTTAGGTATTTAATTATAAGTTTAATAAGCATAGCTACCTTAGGAAGTTTAAGTCTCGCCTTTATATGCGAGGAGATCTTTAGCCGTTTAGCGGAAAGGAAACCTACGCCGCTATACTTATTGCGCGGGATTTTCGCATTATAATTAATATTGCCGCTAAGTTTAGCATAGAAACCCGCTTACTTAACGTAGTTAATGCTTTTACGAATGCCGATTTAGATAAAGAAGTATATATCTACTTCCTAGACGGATTTAAGGTATTTAGTTTTATAATTCGGTTAATAAAGGCTTTATATAGGCTTCGCCGTTCGCCGCTCCTTAAGCAATAGGAATTATCTAGGTCTTTTACCGAACTAGGCCTTTAGTAAAGTATAAAGGACCTTTGCATTTTTATATCTACTACGAGTAGCATTATTATATTCTTTTATTATAGATAATATTATTATCCTTTTCCGTAGGGAGCACCGTAAGGCTACTAACGATTTTATCCGTTCCTTTAGGCAGAAGTATATAGTTACCGACCGTAGAGAGCTTACCTATTTCCTTAGCATAATGATTATTTAGGACTATAAGTAGCGAAAGCTATAGTTATACTAAGACGTTTACCTAAATAAGATTGCTTTTAAGTTTAGTTTAATCCTTACTTTTACGGTTCTACGGCTTATTTCGACCTTTTGCTTATTCCTACTTCTAGAAAAACTAAAGAAATATTAAGGTAAGGCTACGGATAACTAAATCTATTACTTTTAGTCTTTAGTCGGTTCTTATAATTACGCGACTATTTCTACCTATCTTAACGCTATAAAATCGTTAAATCCTCTAGCGGAGTATGTATAGAACCCGTCTACGCTCTATATTAAGCTCGCTAAAAGCTTAGTAATTTACTTAAACGAATTGCGTTTCCTTACGATTAAGTTTTTAGATATAGACGAGTAAGAACTCGTTATAGCTTCTAATGCCGCTTACGCTAACGACCTAGACACTCGTTATTCTTCTAAGGGCTACTTTATTAGCATATTTAATAGTCTAATCGCGTAGAATGCTAGGAAATAATCTACGGTTACTACTTCCTCTACTAAAGCCGAACTTCTTATAGTCTCTTCTACCGTAAAAGAGCTAATTTCTATTCTTTGTTTATTTAACGATATTTCCTTATAGCTAGATATTTCTATTCCTACTATTTAGTATAATAATACCTAGACAATCCGCCTAATTTCCACCGAGATTCTAAAGATTTATACCGCCTTAAAGCACGTTAAGATTTACAACTGCTAGGCCCGATAGAAATTCTTACGCAATACCTTTAATATTAAGTATATCCCTTTTAATTAGATATTTACGGATAGATTAACTAAATTACTTCTACTATAACGTTTCTAGACGTTCCTTCGCTAGCTTCGACTTATAGATGTTTTATCT
Source organism: Ophiocordyceps sinensis (assembly GCA_012934285.1). Lineage (NCBI taxonomy): Eukaryota > Fungi > Ascomycota > Sordariomycetes > Hypocreales > Ophiocordycipitaceae > Ophiocordyceps > Ophiocordyceps sinensis. Next base: position 7,580,571 of record JAAVMX010000004.1, on the reverse strand, counting down.
AAGATTATAGAAGAAGTCGATAATAATTCTAATTAGCCGAAAGTTATTCCCTTTTAGCTAGGGGGGTATATTAATATTATCGACTCCCCTATTACTTTCTATCGGGAAATCCCCGGTTCTTCCCTAAATTCTAATTCCCTTCTACGGGAATCTCTTCTTACTTCTACGGTCTTCTACTACAGAATTCTACTTCCCTTCTATAGTCTTCTACTATAGAATTCTAATAAGTATTACTATTTAGCCTAGTATAAATCTCTATTTAGCCTAATAAAAAATTTTATATAGCCTACGTATAACTTAGAAAACGTCTAACCCCCCCGCGCCTAGCCGCGCCTATATAAATATAGTGCGTATATATAGCAGGCTATAGACTTATAATTCTTTACGTACGAAGTATGAATATCCGTCTACGGCTCGCTCCCTACTGCGTGCCCTCTACTATATGTGCGGCTCCTTAATGTATGCTTCGTGCCCGGCTCCCTACTGCGTGCTTTGCTGCGTGCCCTACTGCGTGCCCTGCTGCGTGCCCTGCTGCGTGCCCTTTGCTGTGTGTGCGGCTCCTTAATGTATGCTTCGTGCCCGGCTGCGTGGCCTGCTGCGTGCCCTCTACTGTGTGTGCGGCTCGGCGGCTTCTCGATGTATGCTTCGTGCCCGGCTCCCGGCTGCGTGCCCTCTACGTGCCCGGCTGCGTGCCCTGCTGCGTGCCCTGCTGCGTGCCCTACTGCGCGCCCTCTGCTGCGTGCTCTGCTGCGTGCCTTGCTGCGTGCCCTCTGCTGTGTGTGCGGCTCGGCGGCTTCTCGATGTATGCTTCGTGCCCGGCTCCCGGCTGCGTGCCCTCTGCCGCGTGCCCTACTGCGTGCCCTACTGCGTGCCCTACTGCGTGCGCGGCTCCTTAATGTATGCTTCGTGCCCGGCTCTACTGCGTGCCTTACTGCGTGCCTTACTGCGTGCCTTACTGCGTGCGCTAGAGCGATGCAATGCGATTTAACGATGCGATTTAACGATGCGATTTAACGATGCGATACGAAGAATTAGCCTATAGCCTGCTAGGCATACGCACTATAATTAAGTAGGCGCGGCTAGTCGTAGGGGGTATAGGCGTTTTTCGGGGGTACGTAAAGTATCACTAGGCTAAATAGAGATTTATACTAGGCTAAATAGTAATACTTATTCTAATTCCCTTCTACGGTCTTCTACCGTAGGTTTTTAGTTTTCTTTTATAGTCTTCTACCGTGGAATTCTAATTCTCTTCCACGACTTCTACCGTAGAATTTATATGCCGTAGGATTTACTAGTCCTTCTAATAGACTATTGCGTTATTAGTTTATTTATTGCTAATTATATAACTATTTATTATACGGATACGATCTATTGTTTCCGACCGGCGCTTCCGACTAGCGATTCCGTCCGACTCTTATATATATAAAGCATCCTCTATGCTATCTGCCGGGGCTAATATAATTAGCTATAGATAAGATAATAGGGAGCTATTCCTAGCTCCCGGGGCTTACGCCTACCTAATAGAATTATCCTTCTTTACATATATATTCTTAGTGCTTAGTGTATTAAATTAGTAGTAATTCGCACCTTCTGCCTTTAAGCTACTATTAGGAATGCCCTTCCTATCTCTAAAGCCTCGCTCTACTACGATACGTTCGCTAAGAGCTTCTTAAAGCTCTCGCTATTCGTTAGAAGCCGCCTAAAGACTCCCGACACCTATGGTATAACTAGCTTATATAACCCTAGCTAGCACGCCTATATAACCTCTAATATAAGCCTTACGATCCGACGACGCTCGCCTTTCTAGGCATTATTAGAACTAGGGTCTACTGCCTAATTCTCTATTTTAAGTCCTTACGCAATTAGCCGTAAGGAAAACGTTTCTCCCTATGTTTTCGATTTCCTACGCGTACCCGTTCTTACGCTAAAATTAAAACACCTTATACCTCCTACTATAGACTTTTCTCTTCTCCTATAACTCTTCTTCCTTCGCAATCCCTTCTCTTCTCTATATATCGACCTCTTTGCCTTCTTCCCTCGTTTGTTTAAGCTATTATCACTATAGCTAGGGACGAAGAAGCCCGTTAAGCTATAGCGTCTATATCTCGTTTAGACGACGACCTCTATCCTCGCTTACCGATATAGAAATATACTCCGCCGGAAAGTGTCTATAGCGCCGCCCCCTTTAGGGAATCTAAGAGTAATTATAAAGATCTTCCTCCTACCTATCGTCGCCCTCGCTTATCTATAGAAACCGAGGTATTACGTAAGCAGTCTGCCTTACTAGCTATAGAGGATAAGGACTATAATAATCTATTAAAATAGGCCGTTCGCTACTCTAAGTTAATTAAGATACTATCTACGGAAGGGGTTATTAAGAACTTTACTAATATAGACGTATTATATATAAAGCAAGCCTATATTCTCTTAGGCTCTTTAGCCTCTAAGTTAGAGACTATCTTTAAGATTATAGATCTTCCGCCCGTAAAGGAAAAGCATCTATAGCACGCCGATACTTAGCGAAAGGGAATTCGCGCGTATCTTCGTTTTATAGGCGATCTTCTAGATAAAGAGACTCCTCTATACGCTACGATAACTCTAGTATATCGGCTAGTTTAAGCCGAGCCTCTTAACCTATAAATAATCGACGGAGACCCTTCTAACGGTTAATCGGAGGAATAGCCTCCTCTTGATCCTTAAGGAATACTTCGCTTATTTAAGTAATACTCTATTAGATAGTAGTATCGCCTTAATAAGTAACCCTAGGTTCTATATTATTCGCTTTAGTCTAAGTTATTTAAGTACTCGTAGGCCTTTTACTCTCGTTAATAGAAGGATTCGGATAATAACAATAATCATTCGTTTAGGTCTAATAATAGCTTTATCCGCCGCCCCCTAAAGTCCTATCCGAACCTACGTAGGCACCGCGAGGCGAGCTATACCTCCTCCTCGGCCTATAACAATAAGGCCGTTACTAAACGCCTTAAACGGGATAATATTAGTGCTTTTAACCTAGATAAGCATAATCCGAAGAACCTAAGCATTATCCCTCTTAGCGATAGAAGAAATATCTATATAAACGTCTATCTCTTTACGGAGCGTCTAAGGATCTACTAAGACGAAGGATCTATTCGCCCTTTGCCTATACTACCTCTTTTTCTTAGCAGGAGGAGCTCTTATATAGTATATAAGTAAGCTTATAGCGGAATAACGCGATATCCTTAGCTTTTCCCCTCTTAAAACCTTCTATAAGTTCTTAACTAGGCGTTTTAAGCGCCCTAACGCCGATATTTCGAAGGAACTATATAGGGAAAGGTATACAATATCTATATAGTCCTTTAGCTCTATTACTCTTACGTAGTAGATCTAGAGAAAGGTTTCGCTCGCCCGCTAACTTAAGATAGGCAAGGACGCTTAGATTATTAAGGCTATCTACCCTCTTATTGCCGTTTAGATCTCCTCGCTTCTTCCTATTCTTATAAAGAAGACCTTAATCAATAAATAGATCCGTATTATTAAAGAACGGAAGCCTCTTATTATAGCCTCCTTTAAGCTATATATCTTTAGAGACTAAGACTATTCCCGCCGCGGTAGCTTTTCCCGTCGGGATAATAACTATCGTTAGGATAACCGTCGCTATAATAATAGTTACCGTTAGGGTAACTATAATCGCAGCCGTCGCGATAATCGTCGCGATAACTATCGTTAAGGTAACTAAGGCAATAACTACCGTTAGAATAACCGTTAAGATTAAGACCGAAGCTATAATCGCAACCATAGCCCTAAAGATCGAAGCTTAGGTAATAACCGTAATTAGTTAAGCTTACGCCTACTACGCCGCAATAAGCGTTACCCTCGCCGGGACGACCGACGAGATAACCGAACGGAATACCGCTAAGGTAAATATAAGGGTAACGATAATAAGAAGAAAGTACGTTTTAAGTCGAAGTATTAAAGCGATAAGAAGACTGCTCTTAGCGGCGATAAAGCTAGTAATAAGCTATACTTAAATAACTCTTAGGACGACGCGTCCTCTTACGCCTCCTCGGAAGCTAACTTCGTAGGCTATATAAACTCTCGCTACCTTACTAAACGGGCCGGTAAGTTTAAATATAGCACTTACGACCGTACCTTCGCCCTCGCCTCCGTGCTTAAGGAACATATATACGCTAACTGCTATATATTTAAGTAGTAGCTCCGTAGTAAAGAACGCGTGCTTAAGCCTTTAACCTATAAGGTTTATAAGGCCTCTTTTCTTTCTTATAACGCCCTTTTCTCTTACCTACGTCTTAAATATAAGAAGTCCCCTCCTATTACTATAAGGAACGTTACCGATCCTATTATTATTAAGCCTAATGCCCCCGCCGCCTTAGAGCCTATTCTTCCCGCACCTATTATTAAGGAGCCTGTTTTTTATATAGCGCCTACTGCGGTACCTTAACTAAATTAGATCCTAAAAGCTAAAGCCGAGGAGCCTTAGTAGGATTAGGATTCCCCGCCGTATTTATACTCTTATATAAGAATTAAGGTCTTTGCTTAACCCGGTAGGCAGGAAGTCTAAGTTTGCCCTAACTCTAGCTATAGTAAGCCTATAATTAATCGCGACTTTCTTTAGACTCTTAACTATACCGTCGAGAAGAAGCCTCCTATTACTATTAACGGAGTTAACGGTCGTTCCTTTTGCGAGGACTAGGCCACGTTCTCCTTCTACGCGCGCGGTACTATAGCTAGTCCGGCCGCTTAAGCAGCTATAGCTAAATTCACTTACTCCGCCTAGGTCTCTAAAGTAAAGGCCGGCGCACTCTTCGGCAATGCCTTCCTTAAGCTATACTAAGGATCCCTTAATTATAATAAAGAGGTTATTTATATTAAAGTGCTCGACGGGTTTAAAAACGCTAATGCTGTTTATAGTATCGTCGATGCTAAATCCCTTCCTACTATCCTTATCACTAATAACACGAACGCTAACCTAGTTATTAAGCGTAAGTAGAAGCTTAGCTAGATATAGGAGTATTAGGAGTCTGGCTATTTTGCCGCCCTGTCTTAGAAATTAGCTATAAAGGCTCTAATACTAGCTACGGCAATCTCGCCTGCTCTTAAAGCCGCTGCTATACTATCCTCCTCTATAGGAACCGCTATTGCTACTGCTGCTTCTTTTATTAATTTATCGGTTAACGTTATAAGCACCTTCCCGCTTACTTAGGAGGTCCTTAAGTGCCTATAGCCTCCCGCCCCGCCTTAACTCGTAGAAGCTTTAGTTTTAGGCACTTCTTAAACGCCTTCGCTATCCGACTCTATCTACGCCTACGTTATAGCTTCTTCTATAGGACCCGGCAAGTAGTCTAAGGTTCGCTAGAACCTTATAGCAGCTGCCTTTAATATAACGGCAGCTGCTATAGCTATTAAGACAGATGCTGCGGATAGAATTAAGGATCTCCTCTCTAGCCGCATTCCGTACTAAACGTACGTTTAGCGCCTACTAGAGCTTTAAGAGAAATACACTAAAGAAGGTATTTATATTTTCGACTATAGTCTTTCTTTCGTATAGCGGATTAAGAGGCTTCTTAGAAAGTACTCCTAGCTCTAGCGAGATATAGGCACCGCCGTCGTAGAACCCGGAAAGGAATTAATAGTTCCCTTAATTAATAATTAGCATAAAAAACGAGTCGCTTAAAGGCCTTACCTATAAGGGCTTCGCGATAGGAAGGTTATCGACGATATATTTAACCTACTTTATAAGCAAGGTCGCTTAGAGTAGGCCGACGAGCCTACGCCGTTTATAGCACTTATCTTCGTGGTCTAGCGCATAGCCCGAGGCGAGACTAAAGGCTAAGTCGTTATTAACCTACGTGTCGTTAATAGTATTACTATTCCGGACTCCTACCCTCTACCTTTGCAAAGCTCTATTATCGCTAAGCTCTTAGGCGCCCGTTTTATTACTGCTATCGACGCTTCCGCCTTCTTCTATTAGTTTTAAGTTAAACTTAAGCACTAAGGCAGGTTTACTATTATAAGTCATCGAGGTCTAAAGCGCTTAATAGTTACATCTATCGGCTTTCGCAATAGCCTAGCGTACGTATAACGTTATATAGACCGAGCTCTCCGTCCGTACTAGGGCTATAGACGCGCGTTTATTAATAATATTATTATTTACTCCGCTACGGAAGAGGAATATTTTTAATATCTTAAGGCTATCTTTAAGCTCTTTGCATCGCTTAACTTATCTATAAGCCCTGCTAAAAGCTAGATCGGCTACCTTCCTATAGAGCTACTCGGATTTTATATCGACGCGTTTAGGATAAGTACTATAAAGCATAGGCTCGCTGCCTTCGTAAAGCTTTTATTCCCTAATAACCTCGCCGCTCTTAAACACTATATCGGCGCTATAAGGTATATTCGCAATCTTATTCTATACTACGGCACTTCTATTGCCCTTCTATAGGATCGTAAGGCTAGTCTTTTAGCCTAAGGTCGCTTAATCGGTAAGGTTAAGAACGGGAACCCTAATAAGCGGAAGTCCTATGCGCGAGTTATATCGTTCTAGCCTGCCCTAGCCGAGCTTTCCTCCTTCGTCTCTCTTTAAAAGGAAATTACTTCTAGCCGTATAATTTACTATATAAACCTATAGAAGAGGCTATTCTATTAGATTAACGCCTCCTTATAGCGAGGCTTCGCCGCTGTTTTTTTTACCTCTGTGATAGCACTATTTAGCAGCTAGGCTAGCTTATTCCGGTTAAAGCTATTATGCCTATCTATTTCCTCTCCTATATCCTAACGAAAGCCGAGTAGTCCTATAGTCGCTTAGAGCTAGAGGTCGCCTAGAAGATACGTACTACGGTATAGTCGTTAACCCTCTTGCTTATAGTCTTAACCGATTACTCCGCGATTAAGTAGATCGTCGCTAAAAAGACCCTCGATACTTCTAGCATAGACTAAGCTAACCGTCGCTTAGTTATAGCCTTAATTTACCTCTTAAAGTACGATATCGAGGTTTACTACCTCTTTAGCAAGAAGAACTTTATCCTTAACGCCTTTAGTCGTCTGCTAGCCGAGGAGTCCGATAAGCTGCTTAACCGTCGCCGCCTTAACTTTACTATACTTAACGATATGCTTATAGCCTCTAAGGCTATTATAGCTCTTAAAAACCGCGAGGAATTCGCCGTCGCCTACGATAATAACCCTTACTATAAGCGAATACTTGAGATAATCGTAGACAGCGAGGACGCTATTAAGAGTCTTTCCTTACCCCTAGAAGGAGCTATAGTCGCTAACGCTATAGCACGAACAAAAGCATAGCTTAAGCGCCGCGGTATACCGTTCTTTATAGTCGATAAGCTTCTATACTATAAAAGCCCCGACGGCTTTACCTAGCTGTATATCCCTAACGCCCTCGTCTTATCTATAATCTCGGCAGCTTATAACGATAAGAACTACTTCGGCGTCGTCTGTATAATTAAGGACTTAGAGATATACTTAATTCGCGGAGTCACCCGTTAGGTAAAGAAGTATATCGCGGCCTATAAGGCCTATTGCCTTAGCTAAATAGACCGTTAGACCTTTACCGGCAGCTATAAGCCTATTCGCCCCCCGCTACTTCTAATATAGAGTATCGCGATAGAGTTTATAACCGATATACCGCTTTTACCTTTAGCAAGCTCTTTATAGTAGATATTAGGCTTTAATATCTTTAACTAACTTCTTACGGTTACTTACCTAACTAGCAGGAGATGCTTGCTAATCCTAGGCAACGCTAAATACCGCATAAAGGACTAGGCTTAAAGCCTAGCCCGTTAGTTGCTTCTTTCTAATTAGGGTATACTAAGAACTATTATTAGCGACCGGGATCGTAAATTTACATCCGACTTTTAGAAAGACCTTTAAAGCGCATTCGGCACTAAAATTGCAATAACTACCGCCTACTACCTATAGGCTAACGGACTTACCGAACGGCGCAACTAGACTATAGCGACCGCTCTACGAATATCCTATATTAAGGATTTTAGCTTAGATTCGAAGATAATAATCCCCGCCCTTTAGTAGAATCTAAATCCGGCATTTAACGCTAGTATAAAGATCTCCGCTTATAAATCTATTTTCGGCTTTAATATACGTAGACCGTTAAAAGCTGCCGATAATATCCTAGGCACTACTACGGACGAATTGCCCTACTTACGAGAAGTTATCTATAGATAAGCGAGCCTAGCTATAGACCTAGCGTATATAAAGGCTAAGTAGCGGTATAACGTAAAACACCGGCCGGTTCTTCTTAAAGCTAGTAATAAAGTCTACCTAAAGCTATATACGGGCTATTATAAGCCTAGCTAGCCGCTAAAGAAATAGTCGCGGCAACGAGAAGGCCTTTTCGTTATTAAGCGTATAGTTAATAACCTCGCGGTAGAGCTCGACCTCCTTAGCTAAGTTAGAATCCACCCGGTCGTCTTTATTTAGCACCTTAAGCTCGCGTACGAAGGGCATTACGTTAAACTCGAGCCTAGACCTATAAAAGCCGTACGCGATGTAGAATAACCGCCTAACGACGGAGACTAGCACTACGAGGTTAAGCGCTTAATAGACATCCGTATTCGTCGCATTAGTTAGTCGAAGTTACCTATAACCGAATACCTCGTACGATAGAAAGGATAGGCTGCTATATATAACTAATAGGTCCGAGCCGACTAGGTCTCCGCTAAAGCCATCGCGGAGTTCTAAGGTCGCCCTCTAGCACGCGCTACGCGAAGTAAGAAGGCCGCTTAGCAAAAGGAACGATTAGAGGATAAACGATTACTAGCATATATAAGCATAACTTATAAGAATAAAAGGAAGGATTTAGTTAATAAGAGTATTCCTCTTAATTGCCTAATTAGGATTATATTATAACTGCTATAGGCAGTAGTGTTTTCTTTTTCGAGCCGGTATTCTAATATATATAAAGCATCCTCTATACTATATACCGGGGCTAATATAATCAGCTATAGATAAAATAGCATATAGCTATTCCTAGCTCCTAGGGCTTACGCCTACCTAATAGAATCATCCTTCTTTACACACACATTATTAGTGCCTAGTGTATTAGACTCTTTCCTTTACCTCTTTTCCTTAGGTCTACGCGGCTGTTTTAATCCGAGGGATTTCACTATATATAGAGATTAGTTAGCCCCCTTATTAGAAAAGACAAAAGCTATTATTCTTAGTGATTTGCATTATTTACAGCTTTTAATCCTTCTATGCAGGCTGTTTTAGCCTTAGAGCCGCTCTTCCTTCTAATTGCTATTACCTAAATGTCGAGGACCCGACTGCCTAGCGTTCGATAAAAGGGCACGTAGTAAAGGGCACGCAGTAGGGCACGCAGTAAGGCACGTAGTAGAGCACGTAGGGAGCCGCACACATAGCAAAGGGCACGTAGTAAAGGGCACGTAGTAGAAAGCACGCAGCAAAGGGCACGTAGTAAAGGGCACGCAGTAGGGCACGCAGTAGGGCACGTAGTAGAGGGCACCTGCTATAGTATTAAATTAACTAAATTAAGGCTATATACGATTTACGCGGCCCTTTTAATTATACAAGGGAGCAAATATCTCCCGAACCAGATATCGTATAGGTACATAATAATATGCATAAAATCCACCGTTCAATGTTGTATAACATACTTATGTCCCGGTTGCATTAGCTAGTCGGGGTAATAAGATACAGGAGTTATAGCATAAGGTGTAGGTGCTAAGATAGATACGTCGGTACTCACATGTCTCGCTTAGAACTACCCTCTATTCCGCAACAATAACTCCGCGACAACGGTGCGATATATCGGCGATGTCTTATGCGCGTTCTTTTCTCCGGAAATAGCGCTGTCAGACGGCACAATAAGCTAATTGATATATACCCTAGTTCTTAAGATATTTGGCTATAAGAAGGCGCCGATGTCCTTAGCTAGATAGACTATTACTAACAATTTAACAACCGCTTTCTCTCTTAATTTTGCTCTAATCTTCACACTTCTTACATCTCTATAATCCTCTACTATTAGTCTTTATCTTAATCTCTTAGTGGTTATAATCCCTGCTGCTTCTTAAGCTCTAACAAATTGCTTTACCTAGAGCCTTACTCTACTCTTCTAGATCACTCGGCTATACTATATATACCGCTAAATCAACTTATCCCTACCTTTTTAGGCTACTTGCCTTCTTACGCTACACATGGTTTGCCTAGATCACTAGTTTCTTAGTGTTTTTACCCTTTTTTCCCCTATTACCCCCGATTTGCCCTTAGGACCCCCCCCTCTTAAAGTCTGTTTTCTATACTTAAACCCTTCTTTAAAAATCTTTTTAAAATTCCTTCGCCTACTCCTTCCTAGCCTATTTTCCACCGAATTTCTGCCGAACTTTCTCCGGTATCTTCCCGCCACGCAAAACTCAACAAAACACAAAAACACTAACAAACACTAATACTACCAATAAAAAAACATTATAGCCAGCTTTAAGGATTACTCTTTCTCTAAGCTTAAGGGAAGCGCAAACTACTCGTCCTAGTCCCTTAGGATGGAGTCTGTGTTTATTAGGGAAAAGCTTGCTTAAGCTATTCTCGATTAAGGACATAATAAGTCCTTTAAATGCCTCGCCCTTATAAGGCTAATGATTAATAATAGGCCTCTATCCTAGATAAAACACCAGGCTTCTGCTAAAGCCGCTTAGGAGGCTCTTAAAACCCTTTATAACCCTGTGAATTTTACGTCTAATTTCCTATTAATAAAGGAATTATTTAATACTAAGATAGAAGGGTACTCTTCTATTAAAGATTACCTTAATAAGGTAAAAGAGCTCTTTAATAAGCTTAACACTCGGGAAATCCTTATCCCTAAGATTGTTATAATCACCTGGATTTTAGAATCCCTAAATAGCTCGTTTTCGAGCTATATAACTAATATAACGTAGACCCTACGGGTCGATGCCTTAGCCTATACGCTTAAGTCCCTATCCTCCTCTTTAATAGATGAATTTAAGAGGACTAAGGCGCTTAATAGCGGTAAGCAGTTGTTCTATTCGAACAATAATAAAAACAATAAAATACCGGTTTGCTCTTACTATAAAAAGCGAGGCTATATAGAACGAAACTGCTTCTAGAAACTAGAAAATAGAGATAAGGCTAGAGCTGCTAGCTTTATACTAAGAAACAATACGCCCTCTTTGAATTCGAATTCGAAGAAATACTAGCTAAGAAAGCTAAGGGACTATACCAATAGAAATTATAGTAGGCCAACCCCTATTCTACACTCTCGGGAGAGTTCTTAGTCCCCTCGCCCTACTGCTCGCATCTCTCGACCGCGGAAGAGAAAGACGCCGTCTCGAAAGACGCCTTCTTAAGATACCTCTTCCGAAGCCTCTCGAAAGGTTATAGTTGTAACGGATTCGGGCTCGGGTATTGTAAGTTTTTTCCTGTCCCTTTATACACTCTTTATATCCTTTATACTCTTTATACCCTCTATACCCTTTTTATACCCTTTATTATCACTCTATAACCCGTTACTATATAAAGATACCCTTCTCTATACCCTTATATAGGCAAGATCTAAGTCTAATAGAAAACAAATAATAGGACCTTTAAAGCCACTTCTTTCTGCAATCTCGAGAGTTGTTTTAAGGGTTAATAAGTCTGTTATACGGATGGGGAACTTTTATAATTTTGTGTTTAATACTAGGGCTACGAGGCATATAGTTTCTAATAAATCCCTCCTCTCTAATTATAAAGATATCTATACAACTATAACCTAGGGAAAAGCCTCTTCGATTGTTGTACGAGGGGCTAGGGATCTTGTTTTTAAGTTCCCTAATAATACGCAATAATACATATTAAAAGACTGCCTATATATACCCGAAATCGGCATTAATATAATAAGCCAGTCTGCTATGAAAAACACATATGCTCTTATAGGCCTAGACTCTATATCTCTTCTCGATAAAAATCTTAAACAGTTAATATTAGGCTTTATTAAAAACGGCCTATACTATATCCCTCTAGAAATAAAGAAAACTCGCTTTCTTATTAAAAATAAGATATATAACATCCGGCATAGTCCGAAAGAAACGGTTGAAAATACTATACAAAAACCCTTACTAGATAAACAAGATAAAGATATTAAAAATAAATCTATACAAAATAAAAAGAAGGTAGATTTACTACTTTAGCATAAACGCTTAGGTCACCTTAGCTATAAATCCCTATACCGATACCTCCGTAGACTATACCCAGATATATCCGTAGACCAAAAAGATATTATAGCTATAAAACAATGCGAAGCTTATATACAAGCCAAACATACCGATAAGAAAAAGAAGACTCCCTCGAAACGACGATATCTCTTTCTTAATAAAATAAATGTTAATATTTAAGGCCTTATAAAGGTCCCTACATACGATAAATTTAGATACTTTATATCCTTTCTTAATACTTATTCTAGGTATCTAAGAATATACCTTATAAAAGATAAAGCCGAAAGCCTACTAAAGTTTCTAAAGTTTAAATCAGAACTCGAAAACAATAAAGATAATATTAAAATAAAAGAGGTCTTCTTAGACAATGCAAAAGAATTTCTATATAATATTAAACCATATGCCTTAAAAAAGGGTATAATATATAACTTAAGTCCGCCGTATACACTATACTTAAACGGTAGAATAGAACGTATAAATAGAACGATACTTAATAAAGCTAGGTCTATGCTTTATACGGCTAAACTACCTAAATATCTTTAGGGAGAAGCTGTTTTAGCAGCTACATATATATATAATAGATCCCCCTATACTGCTTTGGGATATATATGTCCTTTAGAAAAGAAGAACAATATAGCTCTTTCTATAGAAGATATAGAGAAAATCCGTATTTTCGGAAGTATTATATACTATAAAAATAAAACCCCAAGTGATAAACTCGATGTACGAGCTTATAAAGGAATTATAATAGGCTATAAAGATATAGCCTATAAAATATACGACTATAGCAGAAAAAAGGTCGTTATCTTAAAGGATATAACTATATTAGAAAATAACTTCTTAAAAAACAATGAAACCTTTAATTTTAATACTATACCTTCGCTAAATAAAATACCAGAGAGGCACCTACGGTCCTCTATAGATATAACTCCTAAACATACTAATAATATACCCTAGAATAATCCAAATTATATAACCGATAATATACCCTTAGATTATAATCCTGACAATATTGATAATATATTGGATAATATACCTATGTGCTAGGATAATAATAATAAGGATTAAAGAATTTAGGTTAAAATACCTAAGAAGCCGGCTGAATTCTATAACGAATATAAAGAATACCCGATACATGTTTTATTAAATAATGGTAATATAACCCTTCTATATGCTTTAGAAGGTAGTAATCCTATAGAACCAAAAACCTATAAGCAAGCTATAAACAGCAACGAAGCTATATACTAGGATAAAGGCATGGTTGCTAAGATACAACAGCTTATAGATAACGATACTTAGGAAATAACCGAGCTACCCGAAGGCCGGGAAGCCCTCGGAAGCCGATAGGTCTATAGAGTTAAAAAGGATAACGAAAATAATATAAAGAAATTCAAGGCCCGACTTATAGCTTTAGGCTATAAGCAGATATATGGTCTAGATTATATAGAAACCTTTTCTACTACAGCAAGACCTAAGTCTATAAGGCTCTTATTAGTATGGGCTGTTTCGAATAACTAAAAGATTATGCAGTTTGATATAAAAAATGCCTTCCTACATGCAGAAATAGACACAGAAACCTATATTCTTATACCCGAAGCTTTTATTAATATAATACTAAAAGCATGGTTTAATAAATATAAGAAAACAAAATATAGAGGCATGACTTACTCAGACTGTCTTAATAAACATAAAACGAAAAAGCTCGTAGCTAAACTAAGAAAAGCACTATACGGCTTAAAACAAAGTCCTTTACTCTGGTATAACCTATTAAAAAAGGTCCTCAATAAATTGGGTTTTTAATGCCTTCCGATAGACGAAGGGGTGTTTATAAACAGCACACTGAAAATAGCTATAGCCGTCCATATAGATGATCTTCTGTTTTTTAGGCCTACAGAGCGTCTAATAACCCAAGTAACAGATAAAATAAATAACATCCTACCGATTAAATCGTTAGGAGAGGTAAAAGACTTCTAAGGATTATCTATATATATAAACAGAGATACAAAGGAATTATATATATCCCAAGCAAATTATACAAAGAATAAAATAAAGGAATTTAATAAACAAAATATAGGAACCTCTAATACACCTGCTATAAAAGGCGTGAAATTGAATAAATTAGGAATAAAAACCGCGTTAAAAAGGACATTGAATAAATCAGGAATAAAAACCGCGTTAAAAAAGGACATACTCTTATACTAAATGCAAATAGGCTCTCTATTATTTCTAGCCCTTTTTATAAGGCCTGATATCTTATATGCTGTTATATCCTGCGCGAGATTTTCTTCTCAACTAGACTCTTCGCATTTTAAAGCTCTCGATGTTATATAGAAATATCTTAATAAATTTCCTAACCTTTGCTTATACTATAACTGTAATATACCGGCACCGGATTTTCACTTTACAGCTTATACAGATTCTGACTAGGCTAATGACCTTATATACCGACGATCGGTCTCTAGATACTGTTTCTTTATACGTAATAACCTAATAAGCTAGTCATGTCAAAAACAAAAATCTACATCGCTATCTACTTGCGAAGCGGAGTATATAGGCCTTAGAGAGGCTAATAAAGAGGTCTTATACCTATATAGTCACTTAAATAGCATAGCAAAAGAGTTGTCTATACCTATATTAAGAAAAGTCCCTTTAATATTTTCTAATAGCCAATCAGCGCTTAAAATAGCAAATAACCTAGAATCCTATAAACTTCGGAAACATATAGGCCTTGCTTATAATTTCACTCGTAATAGTATCCAGCTAGGCGAGATAGAGGTCTTTTATATAAAATCTATAGACAATATTGCTGATATATTTACAAAAGAATTAGGGCATATATTATTTTCTAAATTTCGAGGTCTTTTAGGCCTTAAAAAGGATCCTATATATAAAGATAAATAGAGGTTTTTAGCTGCTCTTTCTTATGCTTTCTTCTAGCTTTCCTCTATATACCTTTAGTTTTTTCCTTTATATAGGTTTGCTAAAGAGAATACCCTTAAAAGTTTTTCCCTTTATAAAAGGTTTTCTAAAAAGGTATAAAATATAATAGAGTTTTAAATTTTTTTCTCTATATAAATAAGACTTTTTCCTATAAAATAGGTTTTTTAAAAATAAAGAGAGAGTTTTTATTATTAGTTAGTTATAACGGACATTTATAAAGCGCACTTCTTTCTTATAAAATAAGTACCCTTTAAGAGAGGCTATAAGGGAGCAAATATCTCCCGAACCAGATATCGTATAGGTACATAATAATATGCATAAAATCCACCGTTTAATATTGCATAACATACTTGTGTCCCGGTTGCATTAGCTAGTCGGGATGACAAGATACAGGAGTTATAGCATAAGGTGTGGGTGCTAAGACAGATACGTCGGTACTCACATGTCTCGCTCAGAACTACCCTCCATTCCGCAACAATAACTCCGCGACAACGGTGCGACATATCGGCGATGTCTTATGCGCGTTCTTTTCTCCGGAAATAGCGCTGTCAGACGGCACAATAAGCCAATTGATATGTACCCTGGTTCCCAAGATATTTGGCTATAAGAAGGCGCTGATGTCCCTAGCTAGACAGACTATCACTAACAATTCAACAACCGCTTTCTCTCTCAATTTTGCTCCAATCTTCACACTTCTTGCATCTCTATGATCCCCTACCATTGGTCTTTATCTTGATTTCTGAGTAATTGCTATATACCTATACGGAACATTTAGTGACGGGATATAAGCGCGCGGGGTACGTATAGAAAGAGTAGGGATTTAGGTATCTTACTATGCAAATAGCAATTTCGTGCTATGTAAATAGCAATACTCTTTAGAAATGCTTCGGGTATCTATATATACGTTCCTATATCTATATCCGTATATAGAAAGGCATTTTTTATATTAAACTATAGTACTCTTTAGTTATTAGCTATAGCCTATAGTAGTAGGAGCCTTATAGACTTAGGTCTTACTATAGTAGAAAAGGTTTTAATATAGTCTAGGCCGTCTATTTGCTTATAGCCTAAAGCTATAAGTCGAGCCTTAAATTTCTTTATTTAGTTTTTATTATCTCTTTTAACTCTATAGACCTATCGGCTTCTAAAGGCTTCCTAGTCTTCGGGTAGCTCGGTTGTTTCCTAAGTATTACTATCTATAAGCTGCTATACTTCTATTACTATGCCTTTATCCTAGTGTAGAGCTTCGGCGCTTTTTATAGCTTGCTTATAGGTTTTTAGTTCTATAGGATTACAACCTTCTAAAGCAGATAGAAGGGTTTTATTATCGTTATTTATTAGTAGATATATTAGGTATTCTTAGTATTCGTTATAGAATTCAGCCGGCTTCTTAGGTATTTCAACCCGAATTCTTTAATCCTTATTATTATTGTCCTATATTATATAGTTAGTTTCGGACCAATCTAGTCACATAAGGGAGAAAAGGGTTATAAGTCATAACCCCTATTAAGGCCCCGATGATAGCGTTATCGGGAGCGTTATGTGCCCCGACTAAGCTCTCTTTAAAGCCTACGACGGGCTCGGTTAGGACGCATAAAGGGGCCCCCTTTCCTCTCCTCTTCGCCTTAGCTAGATAACCTATTATAGACTAATCCAGCTAGTTTGCAACCCCTTTTGTTTATTTAACCAACCAATAGTTAGCATTATTATCCTCGGATATATCATCGGGTATTTTATAAGGAAAATTCCGGGATTTATTATAGGGTGTATTTTTAGGATTTATATCTAGTATAGAGGACTTTATATATAAAAAGTCATCTAGTATTTTATTTATAGAAGGTATTATCGGACTAATCTAGTTATATAGGGAGGAAAAGGGTTATAAGCTATAACCCCTAATAAACCCGACGACAACGCCGTTATTAGCCTCGTTATAACCCGGGCAATAGCCTCGTTATAACCCGGATGACAGCGTTAGCGGCTGGGTCACGTGCTACCAACAAGACTCTGTTAGGCGCCCGGCCAAGCCGGGCAGGCTCTTCGTAGCACCTATAAAGGGGCCCCCTTTTCCCCCCTTTCTTAGCTAGAAGAAGATAAGAGAATAGAACCTAATGCACTTAAACACACGTGCAATAGGTTTACCTTCCGGCCGCTCCCTATAGTAAAGCCCTGCCAACACTAATCAGTAATTAAAACGCTTAATTATAGATAAGTAAGGTAGAAGAGACAGATTTAACCTTCGAATGCATACGGATCTTTATCGAATGATAACTAACGTCGCACGCATTAAGAAGGTTATCCGTGCTAAGAATAAGAATCTTCGCTACCCGGACCGACTTTATTGCCCTCGGAGGACGCTAATAGATTCCTTTAAAGCTGCTAACTAAGGCCGCTATTTTCATAGACTTTAAGTAGCCCGGTTGATAGTACGTCTATAACGCTAACAAGGGTATTATTAGCTCCCCTTAAAGGATTACCGCTTTAACAAAGCTTACGCTAATAAGGGAAGTGCGTTTACGACGCTAACCCTATCGCGAAGACCCCCTCGCGAACCTGTTAAACACTCTAGATAGCCTATAGGATATACGATTAACACGAACTATTTAATTACGACCCTCGCGTAAAGACACTTACGTACGATAAATACCCCGCCGTCTTCCGACCTAGCATATACATACAGTCTGCTTACTGCTTTAAGCCTTTTTTAATAAAAACACCCTAAAAGACACGATGTTAACCCTAAGCCCGGCTTTTATTAGCCTGCTCGAATAGTAGATAAAGGATATGCCGATCTATAGCTCCTTCTTAAAGTATATCGACATCGACTATTAGGAGACCGATATTACACCGGACGAAGGAAGGGAAGTTATTGTAATAACCTCCGTGGCTAGGTTCTTAGCTATTTCCGAAGCTAATATCTATACTAACGGGTATAAGATATTCTACGACTTCTAAAAACACTTCGAAGGGTAGACTAAGGCCACGTGGAATAAGGCTAATAAGGAATACCGGAAAGTCCTAAAGAACCTATAAAAAAGGCGAGGTATCTACATAGGCCGAAAGGGAAGCTCGTTAGCAAAACAGTTCGTCGCTTTATAAACCCTCGACGAACCGCTAACCTAGCCTGCCGACGAATTCTCGGAAGCCTAATTCGATATCGGCATAGCAGCTTATACGAAATAAACAGCTGCTGCCGCCGCCGTATCGTTAGTTCCGCTATCGCCTTTCCCTACTGCTTTAATGGCTGCGCCCTCGTTAGTCCTAGCGTCCGTTATTCAAAGAGCCGCAAGAGTGTCGTTGCCCGTATTATCGCCCGTTATTCCACCGCTAGTTGTTCCCGGCCCGCCTCCGCTAGTCATTCCCGGCCCGTTCGTTCCCTACGTTCCCTAGGCTCCGCAACATACGGTCTATTCGAAAAGTCACTAGTTCCGGCATCCCGAATTTATCGTCCCGGCTATTCAACCGTTCCAGCCTGCCGCTGTTCCTGCCGCTATTCCTGCCGCTATTCCTGCCACCGTTCCCTAAGGCCCCGCCCCGGCTGTCCACGCTCCCGTCCTTAAATTCCCCCTTAAGGCATATACAACCATGCCCCCTCCCGAGGTCCCGAACGTCCCTACCGACGGGAAACTCGTGCTATAATTCGCTAAGGTATAGAGATAAGATTATAATTATACGGGAGACCTATATAATATCCTCGACGATAAGGTCCGGCTCTTTATATAGACCTACTATTGACGTTATACGACGTTAGGGGTCTAGGGGCTAACACCCGGGCTCTAACCACAGGCTCCGACGAGCCTGTTATATATGACCTCCTTAGCTAAGGACGGCAGGTAGGTATTCCGTTGTATTATAACTACGGTCAGTGCGAGCTAGGGGCCCTATTTGAGAGGCTCCGGTACCTATATATACCTCCGTTAGTCCTATAGTTAGGTAGCTGCATGCATCTTTGTATCTACGAGTTTAGACCTCCTTTCTTTACTCTTCTGCTGTAATATTTATGCAGCTGATTTCCTATATTTAAGAGTTATAAGCCCGGCCGCATAAGCTAGGTCTCTTTCGCTTAAATAACGCTAAATTAAAGCTATCGACATCGCATTTTTCATACCGCATTAGGCTCTAACCTTAGTGTTATTACGAAGAGCTAGCTTTAAAGAAGGATTAAGACGATAAAACAACATATATTTATCCCTCGTAAACCGGCGAGGTAAAATAACGACTATAACAATATCTACATTTAGAGAGGTAAGTATCGTAACGCTTAAGGAAAGCCTTAATAAGACCCTTTAGATTCGGGCTATTAAGGGTTAGGCGAAGATCTACTATATTTAGGAATAAATCGACCTAGTAGGATCCGAATTGCTCTAAGAGCCTATTAAGATTAGCTAGGAAGAATTTAAAGCTAACCTTAGGGAACGACCTTAGAGAGGGGCCCTTACGGACGTTAAGTTTAACAATAGAACCACTAACTATAACAATCGGCTAAATAATGCGACGATAGAATTCCGTTTTAAGCAAGATAGCTATAACTTAGCCGTTGGCCTATTTAAAACCCGGGAAAAGGCTATAATTCGCATCGAAGAGCTAATTAGTAAGTCAATTAGTAAGGCTCTTAAGGGAGAGACCCTCGTATAGACCTCGCCTTAAAGCAGGATCTAGGAACTTAAACAGAAGGTCTTGCGCTTAGAGGAGGAGGAAAAGACCTTTATAGATGACCGGTACTACTAAATTATGGGAAAAAGGGGGAATCGGGACTAAAAGGCGTAGGCCGATTAACTTAATTAAGTAATTGTCGACTTTAAGGACCTAAAAGTCACGACTTTAAATAACATTAAGATCCGATAGGATTTCCTTCGTGCTATAGAGGAATTCGACCTGAGTTAGGCCTTAAACGAGAGATTAAATAATGCCTTCTATAAACGACTGAAAGGCATCTTTAGATTAACTCTAAACCCCCTAAGGAACCTTATCGCGGAATTCAAACGTAAGGTAACCCTTCGGAAGAAATCTAAACCTTAGGTTAATGAGACTACTCCGGCATTAAGGAAAGAGATAGGGCGGACCTAATGCCTATATATAACTCACCGGAATACGAAAGAAGACTAGTAGGAAAGCTGCTTCTCTTTCCGCGCGATGTTTAAGAAGGATGCCCTTAAAGGATAGGACGTACGGGATACATTAAGGGCTAAGATTAATAAGTAGCTAAACGATAACCCGGAAGGAAAGAAGAAGGCAACAGCTTAAAAGCTATCCGGATCGGGTAAGTTAAACGAAACGATTACGGTCCCGAATAGCGGTAACGGCAAAAAGCAGGCGAATATAGTTTCTCGTATTAATACGATATTATAAGTTAACCTCACCTATGTTAAGGATAAACCTCTTAGAGATAAGGTTATCCACGATTTAGGGGCGAGTGTATATATGTTTAATAACATTAGGTAGTTTAATAAGAAGACGTTTACCTAAGGGTCGTAAGAAAAGGTCCGCGCTAGTAAAACCGCGGTTATAGTTTAAGGGGTAGGATCCGTAGTTATCCTACTCTTAGGGGGCAAGAAGCTCCTACTTAAAAACAGCTACTATATCCCTAAGATGCCGATAAGCGTCTTTTCCGTTCGATAAAGGATTAAGGCTTAGGTTTATTAGAACTAGCAGGATAACACGCTGTTTTATAACCCGACGGGCGAGCAGCTTACTTAGCTTAAGGAATTCGAGGACTAATACGTTATTGCGAGCTTGCCGGATACCTTAGGAACTGTTTTTGCAACGAGTCGACGACCTAAGCCACCTTTAAATAAGGATCTCGCGGACCTTTAGCATAGGCGCCTAAGGCACCTAGGACCGGAGGCTATAGGGCTGCTAGTTAACAAATCCGTAGGCACGAAGCTTTATAGACCGACAACCTGCAAATATAAGGTATATACTACGGGAAAGGCGAAACGGCAAGTCTCCCGGGACCTACTAACGTTAAGGCCGTAAGGAGCCGGGGTTTAAAGCCGTAAGGAGCCGGGGTTTAATTTAGCTTTAACCTCTATGCTAGCCCGGAAGTAAGTGCCGCGGGATTTAAATACTACGCCTTGTTTACCTATATAACAACTAGTATAAGGTTCTTCTACGCTATTAAGCAGAAAACCGAGGTCCGGGACGTCTTTAAGAAGCTAATTGCGAAGCTCGCCACGCGCTACGGGATTTAAATAATCATCCTAGTTACTAACGGAGAGAAGGCCTTAATCACTAAGGAGATTAAGCAGTATACGGATAGACTTAGCCTATAGCTCTTTGTGTTAGCCCCTTTAACGCCGACTTAGAATAGTTATACGGAGCGATTAAGGGCTATTGTTAAGGAAAGGGCTAGACTAATAAGTCTTAACTCGTAGATCTCTAACACCCTCTAGACCGAGACCTACCGAACGGCCGTCTACCTACTAAACCTAACGCCCTTTATAAGGGTCGATAAGATAGGGAGGAGTTCCTATAAGAAATAGTAGCAGTATATAAAGGAATACAACCCCTTATATAGCTATATTAAGGAGATTCGACCTACGATTACGCATTTACGTGTATATAGATATATAGTATATCTAATAACAACGGATGCCTTAGAATATATTAAATTATATAAGTCCCTCTCGCAGACTACGTAGAGGGCGTATATTAGATATCTAGTTAAGTATAAGTCTACTAATTAGTTCGTTATTTAGGTCCCTTCCCTAGGATAGACGAAGCTTTTAACCTTTACGAATATTTAATTCGACGAGGACGTTATATATAATCCGAAGAGGGAAGAGGGTGCGTAGGCTCTATATACCTATACTTATAATATCCTCCGATAGATAAACGCAATTAATATGCCCGAAGATAATAAGGGCGATAAAGAGGGGGCCTACGAATACCCTTAAACTAATAAGACTACCCGGCTGCGATTTACGGCGGCTGAATTTATACTAGCATTTAATTATAGGAGGCAGAATAAGGGGGTAATACCCCCGACGATAGAGGGTCTATACGTCTCGCCTCTATAGACTAGTAAGGTAGTCTCCTTTAATGCCGCGATACTACCCGATCTTAGGGGTAGGGATCCCGCGGCACTAGAAACATTAACGCTAGAACCTATAGGGGGACTAGTTAGCCTCGGGACACCTCTCTTAGAGGTCTCGGGGATGCCTCCTCCTTTAGGGGGTAATATACCGGGATTAATAGCCGAGATAACGGCTAAACCCGAGCTTAATAGCCGACCTCGCATAGAGGAGCTTTTAGACACTAAGGAAGACGTGCCGGCTTCGTCGAAGCCGTTACGTCAGGAGCGGGACACGTCTTAAGGTATAAACCCTAGCAATATCGTTAAAGGGAAGAGAAAGAGAACTTAAAGGACCTTATTTATTAATAATATTATTGTTGCGAGGGCTTTAACCTATAGACTATATATCGAGGATATACCTCCTATGCCTACCTCCTATAAGATAGCGATAGCCTCCCCCTATAAGACCTAGTGGCTTAGAGGAATAACCTGCGAAATTAAGGATTAGGAGAGACTTCTAACCTAGGTTAAGACCTTAAAATCTAAGGCTAAGAAGAAGGGAGAACCCCTAATTCCGATAAGATAGGTCTACGCCTATACGTGCGATCTATAGGGATATATAGTTCGGTTTAAAGCCCGTCTAGTTATTCGAGGAGATCGCCAACCGGAAGATAACGAAGATACGTATGCGGCGACCCTTCGAGCGAGGACCTTTAGGCTGCTAATAGCCCTACTATATCTCGAGAATATAGAGTCCGCGCAGTATAACGTTAAGACGGCTTTTCGAAACACGATACTGCGATTTATAGTCTACCATTAGCTTCTACCTAGATACTTAGAACTAGGCTTTTGCATACGGCTTCTACGAGGGCTATACGGCCTAAGAATCGCCTTAAAGCTTTAGTATAAGGACCTTACCGGCTTCTTTAAGCCTTTAGGCGCGGAAACCGTAATTAAGGACGCCTATATAATAGTCTATAAGGGAGTAATTATCTTCTTCTTTATAGACGACATCGCGATAATATATCCGAAGGAGCGGAAGTATAACTAGCTTAAACTCTATAAGGCCTTTATAGTAAAATACACCGTTAACTTTATAAGGGAACTACGTTAGTTCTTAGGGATTAATATAATCCGGGATAAACCTAATAGGAAGTTATAGCTTTCTTAGGCATCTTATATCTCTAAGATACCGAAGAAGTTTTATATAGACGACGATTCGGGCTTTAGCGTGTTTAAGATCCCCCTAACGACGGATAAGCTAATTCCCTACGAGGAAAAGGCGAGCAACGAAGAGGTCTATTACTTTCTTTCTTTAGTAGGCACGATTCTACATCCGGCGATTTACACTAAGGCGGACGCGGCGTTCCCGGCGGCACGGCTGGCCTAGTTTAGCTATAACCCGGGTCTACGATACCTTCGAGAGGCAAGGAGGTGCCTAGCGTACTTATACACTACGCGGGACCGTTGCATTTAATTTAAAGCGACTAACGAGATAAGGAGGTTTCTCTATGCGTTAGACTCCTCGTTCGCGGACGACCCTACGTTAGGGAAGTTATTATAAGGGTATATATTCTTGTTTCTCGGCGGGCCTATGGATTAGAAAGCCATTAAGCAGGCTACTATCACGACCTCGTCTACCGAAGCGGAACTCCTAGCTTTATTAGGCACCGCGAAAGAGCAGATATAATTTGCTCGACTTATTAAGAAGCTTAGGATCTAGGTTAAGGGCACTACGGAGCTATAGTATAACAACCTTTAGATAATTAGGCTATTAACCGAGCTAAGTGCTCGACTTAAAACGAATTTAAAGTATATCGATATCTATCGACATTAGCTTCATTAGGAGGTGTAGGAAGACCGGCTTTAGGTTAGGTAGATTAAGTCTACCGAGAACCCGGCAGACGGCATAACTAAAGCCCTCCTTTTATAGAAGCATAAAGACTTCGTAAGGCAGCTCGGAATAAAGGACCGCCCCGAGGACCTAGATAGGAAGAGCTAAGACGCCGCGGATAGTACCCTCTAGGGTGTGTTTTTATAGTTTGTGCGAATTTAGCCCTTTATCTAACATTAGGGGTGGTATTATAGTTATAGGCCGTTCCGACTAATTCGAATAAGCTATTTTATTTAATTATTATATTTTCTTTGCGTTGCTATAGTCTCTATAAGGACTATAGTAAGGGGGTATGTTAGTCCGGACGCCTTACTAAGCCATTCAATCGGTAGTAACGTTATGCGACGTTAGGGGTCTAGGGGCTAACACCCGGGCTCTAACTATAGGCTCCGACGAGCCTGTTATATATAACCTCCTTAGCTAAGGACGGTAGGTAGGTATTCCGTTGTATTATAACTGCGGTTAGTGCGGGCTAGGGGCCCTGTTTGAGAGGCTCCGGTACCTATAAATACCTCCGTTAGTCCTAAAGTCAGGTAGCTGCATGCATCTTTGTGTCTACAAGTTTAGACCTCCTTTCTTTACTCTTCTGCTGTGATATTTATGCAGCTGATTTCCTGCATTTAAGACCTACTATAGCCTCTAAATCGCCTTAGGCTAGTTTTACGGGCTAGTTGCTTAAATCCTCACCGGTCGTACTAAGGACTATTATATCCGGTAGATTAATTAGTCCTCGCTAACGACTACGTTTTAAGCCGTATATAATGCCCTTAAACGCCGTTTCGAGGTCTATCGGCAATAGTACTTTACGGAATAAACGATATCAACGTTTTAGTTACTTCGCAACTAGAACCCCGGCAAGCTACTATAAGAGGTCTTCGAGCTACTATTTAATAAGTTGCAGCTTTACTAACGTGCCCTTAGCCTTGCTTTCGCAGATAGGGACCCGGAAACTAATATCCCCTTGCAAATGGCTATTACGAACGCCTATCGAGGCGTTCCGGAACTCGAATAGGCCCTCTTTCGTCCGGCTAAACGGGTAGAAGAGCTGTTTTCCGACCTTCGCTCGTGCCTCGAAACGCATCTCGCACGCCGCCCCGAATAGCAATACTTTAACTAACGCGGCAATGCGAGAGGTCGTGTATAAGGCTCTAGACGATAATAACACGGCTATGTTCTAGGCGAAGAGGATAATAGGACTAACGAGTTCGGCTAGCTAACCCTTTCGGATACTCCTTAGTCCCCGAGATAACGTCTTTGCTTTTGTTCTTGTTCTTTGTTTAAAGACTGCTAGTATGTTCTTGCTTTGTTTACTATTTTCCCTGCTTCGACCCTACGTCGCCCCGGCCACGTTCCGTTCCGGCACGAACACGCGATTTATATTTATTATTTATATTCATTAGGCAATTTAGCCTAATATGCATTTTTCCCTCTTCTTTCTCCTTTTGTTTCGGCCGGATCTACGATAATAATAACGGCCCGTTTGACCGGGCTATAGATCCCTGTTTTTCCTTTTGCTTTAGCCGGATCCGAGATAATCATACGGCCCGTTTGACCGGGCTATAGATCCTATTCCTATTTCGTTATGTTCGATTGGTTCGTTTGCAGCCTCTTAAAGAAGAACTACTAGTGTCGGACTAATCTAGTTATATAAGGAGGAAAAGGGTTATAAGTTATAACCCTTAATAACCCCGACGATAACGCTATTATTAGCCTCGTTATAACCCGGGCAATAGCCTCGTTATAACCCGGATAACAGCGTTAGCGGCTAGGTCACGTGCTCTTAATCACGCTTTAATAGGCGCCCGGCTAAGCCGGGCAGGCTCTTCGTAGCACTTATAAAGGAGCCCCCTTTTCCACTCTTTCTTAGCTAGAGGAAGACAAGAGAATAGAACCTAATGCACTTAAACACACGTGCAATAGGTTTACCTTCCGGCCGCTCCCCGTAGTAGAGCCCTGCTAATAGGTATAGTATTAAAATTAAAGGTTTTATTATCTTTTAAGAAGTTGTTTTCTAGTATAGTTATATCTTTTAAGATAATAGCCTTCTTTCTATTATAGTCGTATATTTTATATGCTATATCTTCGTAGCCTATTGTAATTCCTTTATAGGCTCGTACGTCTAGCTTATTACTAGGTGTTTTACTTTTATAGTATATAATACTTCTAAAGATACGGATCTAATCTATATCTTCTATAGTAAGGGCTCTATCTTCTTTCTTTTGAAGAGGGCATATATACCCTAGGGCAGTATAAGGAGATCGGTTGGTTGTATATATATATAGCTGCTAGGATAGCCTTACCCTAAAAGTATTTAGGTAGCTTAGCTATATAGAGCATAGACCTAACTTTATTAAGTATTATTCTATTTATAAGTTCTATTCTACCGTTTAAGTAAGGGGTATATAGTAGACTTAAACTTATATTTTATTCCGTTTTAAGGGCATATAGTTTAATACTATAGATAAATTCTTTTGCATTATTTAAGAAGACCTCCTTTATTATTCTTTTATTTTTATTATTCTTAAGCTCTATTTTAAATTCTAGAAACTTAGGTAGGCTTTCGGCTTTATCTTTTATAAGGTATATTCTTAGGTACCTAGAGTAGGTATCTAGAAATAATATAAAGTATCTAAATTTATCGTATATAAGGACGTTTATAAGACCCTAGATATTAACGTTGATTTTATCTAGAAAGGGATATCGTCGTTTAGAAGGGGTTTTCTTTTTCTTGTCTATATATTTAGCTTATATATAAGCTTTATATTGCTTTATAGCTATAATATCTTTTTAGTCCACGGATATATCTAGGTATAGTCTACGAAGATATCGGTATAGGGATTTATAGCTAAGGTAGCCTAGCCGTTTATGCTAAAGAACTAAGTCTATTTTCTTCTTTATTTCTACTGTTTTAGTCAGTATAGTATCTTAGAGTATAGCATTATATATTGTCTCTTTTAGACTATATTATATATATATATCTTATTTTTAATAAGGAATCGTGTTTTCTTTATATCTAGAGGGATATAATATAGTCCGTTTTTAATAAAACCGGTTATTAGTTTATTAAGATTTCTATTAAAGAGGGATATAGAGTCTAGGCTTATATAAGCGTATATATTTATTATAGCTTATTAGCCAATTATATTAAACCCGATTTTTAGGTATATAAAGGCAGTTTTTTAAGGTATATTATTAATTGCTATTTAGGAACTTAAAGAAAAGATTACCGACCCCTCTGAAAATAATAGAGGAAACTTTTCCCTATGTTATAGTAGTATATATTTCTTTCTAGTTAGAGAGGAGAGATTTATTCGAAACTATATGCCTAATAGCTTTAGTATTAAAGATAAAGTTCTAAAATTCCCTAATCGTATTATAGTCCTATCTACTTTTAATACTACCCTCGAAATTGCCGAAAGAAGAGGCTTTAAAGGTCCTATTATTTATTTTCTATTAAAGGAGGACTTTATTTTTATAAATGTTAGTTAGGCTCTACTATATAGGGTTAACTAAAGGGGGTGTATTATGTCTTTTCTTACTAGTTAGAGAGGGGAAGGCATCGCGGAGATATAGTGTTATTACGTACACGTAATCACGTAGGTTACGTAGATCACGTGCCCGCAACTACACCTTATATATATCCCTTATCCCTTATTCCTATACTAGTAATTCTTCTTTAGAAGGCTATAATACATTAATAATAACTTAGTAAGGTCGAACTAAAGGAATATAACCTAATTAAACGCATCGAACGAATGCAATGAAAGAGGGATCCTTAGCCCGGTTAAACGGGCCGCGCGATGCTATTAAGGATTAAGCTAAAAGAGCGGCGTTGCGAGCAATAAAAACGAGAAATAACGAGCGAGCAATAAAGTAAAAGCGAGCAATAAAGCAACGAGCGATAGTAACGCAATAAGCGAAGGAAGGGAGCGTTAGGAAGTCGGGCAAAGCAATAAGCAACGAGAATACATAAAGGAAGGGCTAGGCAAAGCAACGGGCAGGGGAATCCCTCGAGAGTTCTTCTTCTTTAGGGCTCGCGAGGCTACGGAAGCTCGCGAGGCTGCCTGCTATAATATTGCGAGCTAGCTACGCGGAACGAAGGGTGCGGGGCCGATACTCGGAAAAACAAAGAGTAAACGTAAAGGCGTCTGCCGGGGCGAAGGCGACTGCCGGTACGAAGGCGAAGAAGGCCTCTATCGGGTAACTGCCTAAAAGGAAGCCTATATAGGCTTCTAGTAGTAGTCTGTTGCTCTACGGTAACGAGAGAGCAGCTAGGTAGGAAGCTAAGGCCGGGGAGACTATCGGTTATTGCCCTATTGCTTAACGGGCTAAAAGGAAGCTTATATAGGCTTCCGGTAGCGATATCCTTTAGCGAAGTAACGAAAGAGGGCGCTTTAGCGGGGCATTTCTCCCCCCTATTTAACAAGGGGGAAAAAGAGGGTTATATAACATACTAGCATAACCTAGGCGTATAGAAGGGAAGGGAAAGGAGGAAGCATTTTAATCACACACACAAGATTGATATAACATAACTAAATTGACTTAATTTGCCCTCTTAAAGATTTAACGATTTCTCCTTAAGGACTTCTACCTATGAATTATTAAAGAAAAACGATTATTGCCGTACGACTTCTGCGACACCCGCGTCTAGTCGGTATTAGCATAATCAAATAATCCTAAAAATACGAAGAGACTAATCGAAATAGGTGCCCGAAAAACATAATTTAAGAGATTGCTCCCGGGTAGGATATCCTAACTTACACAGAAATCGACTAGCCGAGGCTATAACACAACTACCCTACGAATTTCTGCTATTCTTCCTAACCCTTAGTATAGCGACTGCTGCGCTTGCTTTAGGGTGTGTGCCCTTTCCTCCGTTAAAGCGCCTTAGGAGTTAAAGTAGGATTTATAGTGCTAGCAATTAGCCTACTTTAGTAGATGCCTTACTTAGGGCATAACGGTCTAGGAGGAAGTCTGCACGCGTTTTGTATAGTGATATCCTTCGCCGAGGTAGCGGAAGAGTGCGCTTTAAGACTTAAAAGGGGATTTACAGCGGCGGCATCTGCTTAGCTTTAGGGTATACCGTCTGCGCTATTAATAAGGAAGCTGCTATATAGGCGGCTTCGTGGGTTTTAAGCAGCTTAGAGAGCTACTGCGAGAGCTATTAGGGGAGCCGTTTAACGAGCTGCTATAAGGGTCGAAAGAGCAGTCTAAAGAGCTACTATAAGAGCTTAAGGCGGGCGAAGTAGGGAGCCGGCTTAGAATAGGGAGTCGGCTTAGCCGGCTTAGCGAAGCGTACGGCGAAGCGTACGGCGAAGCGTACGGCTATAGCTTCTGCTATAGACTTATAGCAATTGGCGGACTTTAAAGAGTCGTAGCCGCTAGTATTATTACTGCTTAAGAAGGCGAATAAGACAACGTTAGTAAAGCTGCCGAGACTATTAAGACTAACGAAGGCGAGGGCGAAGAAGGCGTCGTTAGTAAGGCTGCCTTTAGCGTTAGGGCCGGCTTTAGGGAAGCCGTTTTTAACGTTATTATAAACCCGGGGTATAGTAACGAAGCTATTCTTCCTTAAGCAGCTGCATTAATCTTCTATTCGTGCGCTATTATACCGATGTTAAATTACGTCGTAAGGAAGTTATCTTTAGGCTAGACTAGCGGGTCCTTAATTGTCTAGAACGCGATAAACTATATAGCAAAAGAGCCGTTTATCGGGCCGGTATAAATTCCACGTCGCCGAAGAAGATTTCGTATCGCCTTCTTATATTCGCGATAGACCCTATTTTAGGTCTTTTCGGTCTAGCCGTCGAACTATTCTTAGAGGTAGCTAAAGATCTCGTCGCCTTATTAATATACGTCGTATTCGTAGTATAATATCTATCTTAAGGCGTATATTATAACGGCGATCTTATCTTCTTCGTCCGGCTTAATCTCTTCGTCTTAAGAGTTACGTAGACGTGTTTATAAAGGCATTTCGGAATACGGATGTATGTTATTAGTAGGTCGATATCTTCGGCTTTAAAAAGGGAGATAGCGGCGTGATTCTCTATCGTAGGGGTAGCTATAGCGGCGGCGGCTACTGCTAGTTTCGGGTATATAGGTATTATCGTAACTAACTAGGTTATATTAAGGGCGCGAGGGTCTTCGCGATGCTATTATATCGGCGTTGCGAACGCACTTATAGTTAGTGCTACTCTTCGATCGTTCGAAAGCGGTAACTGTTAACTAAAAGCTAAGGAACTAATTAAATTAGCGTTACTCTTTAATCGTTTAGGAGCGGTAACGATTAATTGATTTATTCGTTTTTGGCATAATTAACCCTCTTTAAATACACGGAATAGGATCGTTTAAAGAAGATCTATAGTACGTTCGAGGGTTATAAATTATCTCTTCAACCTAGCTGTCTATAATTAAGCGGATTAATCACTAATTAGTATTAGTTAGGCTCTACTATATAAGGTTAACTAAAAAGGGTGTATTATGTCTTTTCTTACTAGCTAGAGAGGGGAAGGCATCGCGGAGATATAGTCTCGTTGCGTATACGTAATTACGTAGGTTACGTGGATTACGTGCCCGTAACTACACATTATACGTATCCCTTATCCCTTATTCCTATAATAAAGGTATATAAAAGGATATTATTTAAGGGAAATAAAGTATAAAAATAGGGTATTACTAAAGGTATTATATATAGTATAAGGGATATAAAGGATATATAGAGTATTATAAAGGATAGGAGGGTACTTACGATACTAAAAGTAGAGTCTAAGACGACGAGGACTTTATTAAAGGTCTTAGAGGAATCCGGAGTAGCCTTGCGCTTCCGGAGGCGGGAGGTCTAAAAATGGCCGGCCGGACGTAATGCCGGAGATAGAGAGCTCTCCCGAGAGTAGAAAACTAAGGTCGGCCTTAAGTAATTACGGTTAGTATTCTCCTTAAGGTCCCGGCGAGAAGAGGAAGTAAAGGAGACCGTTTCTAAGGTAAATCCTATAGCCTAAGCCTTATCTTTATTCTTAGGGGTTTGAAAATAATTCCTCTCGATATACCCTTACTTTTTACAATAAGAGTAAATAAGGACCTTAATGCCGGCTATAAATAGCTATTCGTTATTCTTAAGAGCTTTTGTGCTTTTAAACTTATCTATAAAAGATAAAGAGAGTAATTCAAGGGTATATACCGTAGTATTAATATAAAGAGTCTATATAATATTCGTATTATAACTTAATAAAGAGCTATTAAGGCTCTTTAAGATCTAGGTTATTACTACGATCTTTAGCATATATATCTCTTTAGTGTTTAGCTCGTCGAAAAGCTCTTTTACCTTATTTAGGTAAGTCTTAATAGATATTTCTCCTTTAGTCTTTATATTAAAGAGCTCCTTTATAAGGAGGAAGTTAAAGATTAAGTTTATAAGGTTATATAGGGTTTTAAGTGCCTTTTATACCGCCTTTATAAACGTATAGTCTTTTATTTAAGATAAAAGGCCGTTATTAACTATAAGCCTTATTAAGGCTAAATAGTCCTAAGACTTCGTATAAGTAGCATTAAGTCTAGCTAAACCGAGTTTTTTATGTATAACGATAGATTCTATACGTAAAGACTAAGCCAAAAGACGTATAGACCCTCTATCGTCGGAGGTATTATCCCCTTGTTCTAACTCCTATAATTAAATGCTAGCACAAATTCCGCCGCCGTATATCGCAGCCTAATAGTCTTATCGGTCCGAGGGTACTCGTAGGCCCCCTCTTTATCGCCCTTATTATCTTCGGGCATATTAATTGCGTTTATCTATCGGAGGACATTATAAGTATAGGTATATAGAGCCTATGCACTTTCTTCCCTCCTTAGATTATATATAACATCCTTATTAAATTAAACATTCGTAGAGGTTAAAAGCTTTGTCTATCCTAAGGAAGGGACCTAAATAACAAACTAGTTAGTAGACTTATACCTAACTAGATATCTAATATATGCCCTTTACGCGGTCTACGAGAGGGATTTATAAGATTTAATATATTCGAGGGCATCCGTCGTTATTAAGTATGCTATATATCTATATACGCGTAAATGCGTGATTATCGGTCGGATCTCCTTAGTATAGCTATATAAGGGGTTATAGTCCCTTATATACTACTACTATCTCTTATAGGGACTCCTTCCTATCTTATCGACCCTTATAAAGGGCGTTAGGTTTAGTAAGTAGACGGCCGTTCGGTAGGTCTCGGTCTAGAGGGTGTTAGGGATCTATAAGTTAAGACTTATTAGTCTAGCCCTTTCCTTAATAATAGCCTTTAATCGATCCGTATAACTATTCTAAGTCGGCGTTAAAGGGGCTAGTATAAAGAGTTATAGGCTAAGTCTATCCGTATACTGCTTAATCTCCTTAGTGATTAGGGCCTTCTCTCCGTTAGTGACTAGGATGATTATTTAAATCCCGTAGCGCGTAGCGAGCTTTGCAATTAGCTTCTTAAAGATATCCCTAACCTCGGTTTTCTGCTTAATAGCGTAGAAGAACCGTATATTCGTCGTTATATAGGTAAACAAGGCGTAGTACTTAAATCCCGCGGCACTTACTTCCGGGCTAGCATAGAGGTTAAAGCTAAATTAAACCCCGGCTCCTTACGGCCTTAACGTCGGTAAGTCCCGGGAGACTTACCGTTTCGCCTTCCTATAGTATATACCTCGCATTTATAGGTTGCCGGTCTATAAAGCTTCGTGCCTACGGATTTATCAACTAGCAGCCCTATAGCCTCCGGCCTTAGGTGCCTTAGGCGCCTATGCTATAGGCCCGTAAGATCCTTATTTAAAGGCGGCCTAGGACGTCGACTCGTTGTAAAAACAGTCCCTAGGGTATCTAGCAGGCTCGCAATAACGTATTAGTGCTCGAATTTCTTAAGCTAAGTAAGTTACTCGCCCGTCGGCTTATAGAATAACGTATTATCGTGCTAGTTCTAATAAACTTAAGCCTTAATCCCTTATCGAACGGAAAAGACGCTTATCGGCATCTTAAGGATATAGTAGCTGTTCTTAAGTAAGAGCTTCTTGCCCCCTAAGAGTAGGATAACTGCGGATCCTACCCCCTAGACTTTAAGCGCGGTTTTACTAGCGCGGACCTCTTCTTACGACCCTTAGGTAAACGTCTTCTTATTAAACTACCTAATATTATTAAACATATATACACTCGCTCTTAAATCGTAGATAACCTTATCTCTAAGAGGTTTAACTTTAATATAGGTAAGGTTAACTTATAATATCGTATTAATGCGAGAGACTATATTCGCCTGCTTATTATTGCCGCTATTTAGAACCGTAATTATTTCGTCTAACTTACCGGATCCGGATAGCTTCTAAGCTATTGCCTTCTTCTTACCTTCCGGGTAGTCCTAAAGCCACTTATTAATCCTAGATCTTACTATCTCCTTTAGTTCCTATCTCTTAGGGGCATCCTTTTTAAATATCACATGGAATAAGTAGTAGTTCTCCTACTATTGCTCTTTATTAGTCCGGTGAGTATTATATAGGCATTGCGATTACCCTAACTCCTTCTTTAGCGCTAGAGAGTTCTAGTTAACCTAAGGTTTAGTTTTCTTTCGAAAGGTTACCTTACGTTTAAATTCCGCGATAAGGTTCCTTAAGGGGTTCGGAGTTAATCTAACGATGCTTTTAAGTCGTTTATAGAAGGCATTATTTAATCTCTCGTTTAAGGCCTAACTAAGGTCGAATTCCTCTATAGTACGAAGGAAATCCTATCGGATCTTAATATTATTTAAAGTCGTGACTTTTAGGTCCTTAGAGTTAATAATCACTTAATTAAGTTAATCTGCCTATGCCTTCTAGTCTTAATTCCCCCTTTTGCCGATAATCTAATAATACCGGTTATCTACGAGGGTCTTTTCCTCCTCCTCTAAGGGCAAGACCTTCTATTTAAGTTCCTAGATCCTACTTTAAGGCGAGGTCTATACGAGGGTCTCTCCCTTAAGAGCCTTACTAATTGACTTACTAATTAGCTTTTCGATGCAAATTATAGCCTTTTCCCGGGTCTTAAATAGGCTAACGGCTAAGTTATAGCCATCCTGCTTAAAACGGAATTCTATCGTCGTATTATTAAGCCGATTATTATAGTCATTAGTCCTATTGTTAAACTTAACGTCCGTAAGGGCCCCTCTCTAAGGTGGCTCCTTAAGGTTGCGTTTAAACTCTTCCTAACTAATCTTAGTAGGCTCCTCGAGCTCTTTAGATCCTACTAGGTCGATATATTCCTAGATGTAGTAGATCTTCGCCTAGCCCTAAATAGCCCGAATATAAGGGGTCTAATTAAGGCTTTCCTTAAGCGTTACGATACTTACCTCTCCTAATATAGATATCGCTATAGTCGTTATTTTACCTCGCCGGTTTACGAGGGATAATTGTATATTGTTTTTATCGTCTTAATCCTTCTTTAAAGCTAGCTCTTCGTGATAATACTAAGGTTAGAGCCTAATACGGTGTGAAAAATGCGGTATTAATAGCTTTTATTTTAGCGTTATTTACGCGAAAGAGACCTAGCTTATGCGACCGGGCTTATAACTCTTAAATATAAGAGATCAGCTGCATAAATATCATAGCAGAAGAGTAAAGAAAGGAGGTCTAAACTCGTAGACATAAAGATATAGGCAGCTACCTAACTATAGGACTAACGGAGGTATATATAGGTACCGGAGCCTCTTAAATAGGGCCCTTAGCCCGTACTAACCGCAGTTATAATACAACGGAATACCTACCTGCCGTCCTTAGCTAAGGGGGTTATATAATAGGCTCGTTAGGGACGTAATAGCCTATTTATTACACGTAGGAATGTAAAACGGCTTTAGTACGTACGGGGCGGCGTTAGTGCAACGAAGAAAAACGTAGTCTAGATAGGGCAAGAGGCTAGTAGAAGTCTCTTTTACGGTGACCCTAAACGACTACCTACTAAAAATGTATGCAAAGCTATTAGGCCGGGGAGGCTAAGGTACCTAAAAATACCTACTCCCCTATCGGTCCCTAGATTAGATTAGACAGAGCAATACACACACTTTAAGACATATAAGACTTTATGCATTACGCTTAAATAACTGTATTACTATTTAATACAGTTATTTAAGCGTAATGCATAAAGTCTTATATATCTTAGAGTGTCTGTATTCCTTTATCTAATCTAATCTAGGGACCGATAGGGGAGTAGGTATTTATAGGTACCTTAGCCTCCCCTGCCTAATAGCGTTATATATATTTTTTAGTAGGTAGTCGTTTAGGGTCACCGTAAAAGAGACTTCTACTAGCCTCTTGCCCTATTTAGACTACGTTTTCCTTTATTAAACTAACGCCGCCCCGTACGCACTAAAGCCGTTATACATTCCTGCGTGTAATACACCCTTTTAGGTCTTAAGATCACACGAGGCCTGTTAATAAACGGGATGACGGGTAAATGCGAGGGTTATTAGTATTCTAATAAGAAGGGAAAATGAAAGGAAAAGGGGGTGCTTAATCTAGCCTAACTAAGACGAAGAAAACGAATCATAATAACGAGTAAAGCTATTGTTAGAATAGCCTCGTGATAAGTAGTATTAAGACTACTAAAATAAAGCAAAACAAAGGAACGATCGCAAAGAGAAAGGGGATCGTTAGGAAGGGGGCAATTTAACGAGTCCGATTTAACGCTAGAACTCGGCGAATTTCTGTCCCTAAAGAGGCTTCGTGAGACTATTAGCGGCTATTTAAGCTATCGGAATCTAGGTCACCTCGAGGTTCCCGGTCTAAACCTATTCCCGAAGCCAATAGTAATAGATATCAACGTGCCGGAGCTTCGTGACAAAGGTAACGATTTCCTTTGTTAGGAGGCGAATAGTCTGCTAGTTATCGCACTAAATCATTTAATCCGTCCCTTCTAGCTATAGCAATATGTCTTTATAGAGCCTATAAAAGGCCATTAGCTCCTTTAAAGCCTGCGATAGAGCTAACAACTCAGCCTCTATAGACGAGGTTATTATAGTCTTCTATTTCCCGGACTTCCATACAATAGGGCCACCGAACAGCTTAATAGCATATCCTTAGGTGCTCTTACGGTTAACCTAATCGTTAGCAAAGGAGGCATCGGATATAGCCCCGCAAAGGGCGGAGCTATTCCCGTCGAACTTAATAACACAATTAATGTCCCTATATAGGAATTGAATAGCCTCTTTCGCCCGCTTAATGTGCTCCGGGCTTAGGTTCGTTAGGAATTAGGAGAATTTCCTAGCCGCGTACGCTCTATTAACCCTTATAGTAACTATAGCATAAAGAAGCGAGCCAATTAGAGCTTAGAATAGGGAGACGTCGTTGCTTAAAGCAGTCCCTTTAAATAGCTTAAGGGGCTTTAGACCGAAGGGCTGCTTACGCTTAGTTAATAAAGATAGATAGTTAAACCGTTATGCGATCTTCTTAATATACGATTCTTACGATAGCTATAGCTTCCTGTTTAGGCGGTCCCGAATGACCTTAATGCCGATAAACCACTTTAAGTCGCTAAGGACCTTAACGTTATACCCCCTAATAAGGGCATCGTAGAACGTCTAATAACTAGCTTCCTATCCGTTCTAAAAGAGGGCGATAAAGTCGTTAATATAAAAGAAGACGATAATATTGCCGTTGTGCATTACGTAAGGGTCCTTTATCACGACGATAAAGCCCTAAGTCCTAAGGAAGGTAGCGAGCTCCTTATACTATAATAAGGGGGAACGCCGAAGACCGTATAAAGCCCTTAGGAGCAGCTAAAGCTTCCCCTTCTGCTTAAAGCCTTCTAGTAGCCTATAATATACCACCTCGTCTAGGATTGCGTTGCAAAAGGTATAAATAAAATCGTATTGCTTCGCATTAAGATCGTAGTAGTATATAACGGCTATTAACAGTCGAAAGTTCCGGGCCGCTAGCGTATAAGCCGTGACTATAAGCTCGTTCTTCGGTTATTAATCGCCCTAGACAACGAGGCGAGCCTTATATTCGATCACAAAGCCTTAGGCATTAAATTTATATGCGTATACCTATATCAACGGAATCGTGCTGTATTTTCTAAGGTCGACGGTGTTTTAGTCTACGATCCTATAGACCCCGTCCTCTTTAAGGCCTACAATCTCGTTTCCTGTCCCTATAATCCATCGAGGACTATTAGGTCTTAATATAGCCTCTTTAAAGCTCGTAGGAACCGGTAGAATATAGTCTTAATGTAGGCGCGTTTGTAAATCCGATATAGCGAAAACCATACTATCTTCCGGGCTAAGGTCTTCCGGGTTAAGGATATTAGCGAGGTCTATTTAATCCGGTTTAAGGGTCTATTCTAGGGTCTATAGTTGACTTACCCTTTAATCTTCCTGCGAGTCCTTCTTAAGCGCTGAGTTAAGGGCGGCAGACTCCTTAAGGTCCGGAATAGCCTCTTCTTCGTTCTTAGGTTCGCGAATTAGCTTATCCATAAAGTTAGGGAGGTCTTCTAATAGGTCGATCTAGGTAATCTGCTCCTGCTATTGCCTTTCCACCCCTTTACGCTAGTCCCGGCCGAAGAAGACCTTCTCGTTGAAAATAACGTGCGAAGTGTTAAAAAGGGCGTTTCTCTATAGACTAGGCACCTAAATGAGGTACTAAGTGCTAGAAATATAGCCCGTAAGGTAGCCGATATGCCCTCTTAAATTAAGCTTAGTAGAGGTCTTATTAAGTCTCTAACGGGTTATAGGGAACGCCTTATAGCCGAAACACCGGATGTACTATTTCCGGGGTTTAACCCGGATATATGCCTATTCGTCGCGGTTATCTTAGAGCTACTCGTTAAGGCGCTATAGCGGCGGCTTCTACCCCTTAGATTTAACGGGTGTTTAATTAAGCAGGTAGATAGCTGCCTCTATCGCTAATAGCTATATCGTGTGCGGGAAGCCGGACTAGGCTAGCAAGGTTGTTATTAATTAAACTACTATGCCCCCGGACCTCTCGGCATAAATATTCTAATATAGGTGTAATAGCGATAATTCCCGGACCTCTATTCCTACTTTATGTATATCCTTAACGTATTCCTCGGTTAGGAAGGCCATCTTGCTGTCTAATATTAGGATCGCAATCTTAATCCCGAATTTAGCGTTAATAGTCTCCTTAAGGCCTCGGAAGATGCTATAAAGCTCGGTCTTTTTACCTACCTTAAAATAATGCCTTCTTCCTATATTAAAATAGGTAAAGATAGCTATATTATTAATGCCGTAATACGCTATTCCTAGGTAAAATAGGTCGAAAGAGACCGCGCCGTACGGCCTCTTTATGTATAAAGGGTCTTAATATGCCCGCGAAATCTGCCTCCTTTTCTTCGTCGTGCAGTAGACCTCGCAGTCTAGAAGGTCGATTCCGTTAAGCTTAATAATATTATCGTCCTAACCGCTAAAAAGATGCCTTATCGCACCCTTTCCCGGGTAACCTATTCGTGCGTGCTATAGGGCGTCTACGGTCCCGGTTAAGGTCTTTAGGAAACGCGGAAGAGCCTTTAGGAGCCCTTTAGAATGATATATCGGGAAAGCCCCGTCTAGGACTACTTAAAGCGGGATCTACGACTATTCGTATAATCGTAACGTCGTAAACACGCATTTTCTAGCCGGGTTAAAGAGCTCGCCCGTAAGGTTATTCTAAAGGTAGCCTTTAGCGGTGAATTTGTCTATAGAGACTATATTCGTGTGAAAACCGGGAATATAGCGGGCGTTCTTAAAAGTTAGGACGAAGCCTGTATCTGCGATAACCTAGGCTATTCCAATGGCTTTAGCACCGACGGTCTAAGTGCCTAAGAGGAGCCTCGAGCTCTTCGAATAGTTAAGATCGATAAACTAAGCTAGGTCGTTAAAAATATGCTTAGAAGCCCCTATGTCCTAGAGAGCTCGATCCTTAATATCGCTTTTAGGGCTATTATTGCTTCCGGAGTCCTTTGCTAGAAAAGCAGCTTCCTTATCGGTCGTTGCGAATACTCCTCCCTTAAGGGCTAACTCTACGGACTTATCGGGGTTCTTAGCCTTCTAGGCGTCGATCTTAGCTCTAAGGCCTATCTCCGTATCGATCTTAGCCTTAACCTTCTTTAAAAGCTCTATATCTAAGGGTCGATTCTAAAATTACGGCTTCTAATTAAGGGCATAAAAACAGCTCTATTAATAAGGTTAATCCTTATGTTTAATAGGATTTACGTAAGACCTTTTACAATATTTATATTGAGTATATTTAGACCGTAGAACCCGCTATCTTTAACCTCCCGATGGCTTATTAGTGCTACCGCTACCACTGCCGCTATTGCTATTGCCGTTGCCGTTACTTACCTCCTTTCTCTCTTTATCCCGGCCTTAATAGGTCGCTAGGAATACCGAATCTTATTAGGTTAAATTAGCGGTAACCTAAATGCGGAAGTTAGAGGTAATCTCCTTAAATATAGGGATTTCTTTCCCTTCTTTCTTAGCCCGTTAATAGGTTATAGTCTATAGGTTCGACTAAGCCTAATATTAAGTAGCGATAGCGTTAAGGAATAATTCGATAATTTCCGACTCTTTGCCTAATATAGGCCCTGTATCCCTATAAAGGTTAAAGCTATCTACGATATAACTAGTTTAGGCCGTTAAATTAACCTTTCGAAGGTCTATTGCGAGGAGCTTCCGTAGGAATCTCTCAGCATACTTCTTCTTATCCTTAGCCCTTAGATAGACTTAGATAAAGAGTTCTTAGAGCTTTCCTTAGGCCGCGGTAATATAGGTAATAAAATTGTAATAGTCTTAAGAGATGCTAGCCGAGATATATAGACTAATATCTTAAAGCGTAGTTATCTTCTTCTTATAGACCTTAACTACCCGTTTATATTATAGGATAATAACTCTCTCGACGTTATATATAGCTTAACCTAAAGCATTAGATTTAGTCGCCTTAAGGGCTATAGCCGAGAGAAAATTTAATGCCTAAAGCCCTAATTCCTCTTAGTCTTTCTAAAGGACCGGGAGTCTAAGTTCTTAAGGTCTTAGCTAGGTTAACCTCTCCCGAGGTTATAATGCCGCTCTTATAGCACCCTCGGTAGTAGGGCTTTCTAACTCTGCCTTAATCTCTTTCTCGTTAAAGAAGGTATTAGAACGGAGGTTCTATAGCCTACCTAATAAGCTAGAATACGCACACGGCTAAAGAGGCTATTCTATAGGATGCATATATATGTCTATTTAGGGTCTATGCCTATGGCTCTAGCCCTAATATAGACGAGAGGTAGGCACGTGACTAGTGTCTACGTAGGTATACGTGATGTATATACGTGACTATCTAATACACCCCCTTAGTTGCGCTCTTAGGGAGAGGGAAGCTAAATCAAACAATAGCTCGAGCTAATTCCTTTAAATCCGAGGAGTTTTCCGAAAGCTTAAATCAATCGGCCT
Source organism: Ophiocordyceps sinensis (assembly GCA_012934285.1). Taxonomy (NCBI): domain Eukaryota; kingdom Fungi; phylum Ascomycota; class Sordariomycetes; order Hypocreales; family Ophiocordycipitaceae; genus Ophiocordyceps; species Ophiocordyceps sinensis. The sequence continues at coordinate 7,540,110 of JAAVMX010000004.1, read as the reverse complement.
AGATTAATATAACGCCGGTCTCGGGTCGTAGGATATTGCGTTCCCGCTTCGTCGCGTTCGCGCTATCTTATCTACGTTCCTACTCTTCCTACCGTATATGTATTTCCTCTTAAAGGGTATTCTCGTCCGATTCGGGTAGCTCGCTATCGTTAAAGAGGCTCGTAATATCGTAGAGACTAATCTAGGTAACGAATGCTCGGAAGCTATCGCCTTAGAGTGCCTTCGTAAGGCCGTCGGCTATTATCTTCGTAGTTAGAGTATATATAACGTTAAGGGTATCGTTTATTATCTCCTATCGAAGCTAGTAGTTATATATATTAACGTAGCGGAGCTTCGTCTATAACGTTATTACTTTAGCGGTAACGAGTCGGATTGTCTACTAATTATCGTATTATATTCTAATACGAAAGCCGTCGAGGGATATATCGAGCTCTTTAATAAGTCTACTAACTTAGATAGATTCTTTCGCGGCTTATAAAAGCGTAAGTAGTTCTACCTCTATCTTTAAAGTCGTGACTATATCTTACTTATTTGCTCTCTAGCCGATAAGCCCTTTAAATAGCTTTATAGTAAAAGCCTAATAACTCTTCTAATTAATTATATTATTAGCGAAGGAAGCATCGCTTATAACTTCGAAGTTATCTCTACCCCTTAAGCGGAGCGCTAGTGCCTAAGTATACGCTAGGTAGTAGAGAACTTAGTCCGCCGCTTCGTAATGTTTTAGCCTTAGGTTAAAGTTAAACTTCGTAAGCCGAGATATTGCAAATGCTATATCTAGGCGAGTGATTACCGCTGCTTATAGCACTAATCCGACTATCCTTTATTAAGCATTAATCTCCGCGTAGGTGGCGATCCTATCCTACGGGAGAAGCTCGTTAAGTCCTATTAGTATTTCTACTAACCGTCGTGACTTCGTAAGTCGGGAGGTGATTTTATCGATATATACCGCTTAAGAGAGCTAGTTATATCCCTTCCGCCTATCGCGTAGGATCTTAATGCCTAAGAACTATTATAGGTTATTACCTCCTATTAGTTTATACGTTGCCTTAAGTTAAGCTTATAGAGCCCTAGCCCTCTTACGATCCCTCTTATAATACGTAAATACGATATCGTTAACGTAAAAGAAAACAATAATGCCGTTAAGGGTAAGGCAGTATAGCTTATATAGAACCGACTAAAAACCTATATCTCGTAGTGTGTTAGTAAGGTCCCTATGCTATAGTAGAGGAGATTTCCTTAGACCGTAGAGTGCTTTATTTAGCCTAAGCATTACGCTATATTTCCTATATCCTAGCGGGAGCTTTATAAACATAAGCTTATTAAAGGCCGCGTTAACGAATGCGTTTATAGCGTCGTATTAGATAAGTTCGAGGTCGAATCGTGCCGAGATAGCTATTAATATACGAAAACTCCGCCCGGCTAACGTAGCTGCGTAAGTCTCTTACCTATTTCGGAGCTATTAATCGCCTCGCACTACGAGCCTTGCCTTACATTTTAAAAGCCTCCTATACTTATCTATTTTATATACGTAAACCTATATATAGTCGAGCACTTATGCCCCCGTAGGAACGTTAGAGCACTTGGTTTTATATTGGGATTTTATTTCCTTATAGCTAGCGAGGTATACCTTCTCGGCTTCCTTAAATTAAGGACTAAGTAAGTGAGTTCGCAGTTGTATATAGGAAGCCGGCGGTAGTAGAAAATCCTATCGGTAGACTCGTCGTTTAAAGATTAAGCGATCTATCTAAGCCTTATCGATAATATTATCTATATTACGGTCTCGTGCGATTAGAGCGGCGCGTATGCCGGCTAAAAACGTAGCGTATTAGTATATCTTCCTAGCTTATATAGGTAAAGGGTTTTCTTTAGGCGGAGGGGTTTTCTTAAAGTTTAATATATACGAGGAAAGGGTTCCTTTCTCTCGTAGCGGAGGGATTCCCTTAACGCCTTTCTTTCCTACCGGAGGGATTCCCTTAACGGTAGTCGCTTATAGCGGAGGGGTTCCTTTAACGCTGTTTGCTTATAGCGGAGGGGTTCCCTTAACGCTAGTTATTCGTAGCGGAGGGGTTCCCTTAACGCTAGATATATTAGTGTGCGAGGAAAAAGCTCCTTTCTCTCGCGGGGGAGGGATTCCCTCAACGCCTTGCTTATATAATATCTACCCGACGAATTGCGATTAGATTACTGCCGCGAATAGGGCTACGGGCGGCGTAGACGGAGGAGTTAGGAGGAGCTTAAATCGAGTAGTAGTATATTCTTTCTAGCTATTGCGTCCTTAGCCTCGGTTTTCGGCAATTGGTAGGATGCTCTTGTCGTTATCGACATCGAGGTTAAAGATCTGCTCGTCGGTTGTTTAAATAGGTCTTATTCTAACGTAGTCTTCGTCTAGGAGCGTAATAGTTATAAGAGTTTCGGCGAGCTCGTCGAGGTCTATTTCTTTTATACTTTCTACTAAGCTTTTAAGTATACTATTAAAGATTTAATCCTCGTCGAATATAACGTCGCGAGTGGTAATAACTTTGCCTTAAGACAGGACCTAAATCCTAAAGATATAAGATAAAGTATATCCTACTAGGAAGCCGACCTAAGCGCGTAAATCTAGCTTTTTAAGTCGACTAGACCCTTCTTAAGCAGAGACCTTTATCGCGAATGCCTTATATCCGTATGCTCGTAGATATTATTAAGACGGTTTATTCCCGGTAAGCTTTTCGTATAGGGACTCCTACTTATAGTTATACCTAGCGTTCTATTGTTTAAATATACGGTAGACTTATAGATTTCCCGCTATAGCTAAGCCGGGAGATTCTCTCTTATAGCGCGAGCTTTATCCTTAATAACGCCCGCGGAGCGTTCTACCCCTCCGTTTTATTCCTATATATATAGTGCCGAGGGTTCGATCTTAAATAGCTTACGCTTTAAGAAATTGTATACCCTCGTATTCTAGCTCGTTAGCTCGTTATCGCACTTAATCGTCTTAATCTTAAAGTTATACTAGTACGTAAGGTAGTTAAAATAGTGTTTAAGCGCGTTAATAATCGTAAGGCCTTTCCGATTTTTTAGGTAGTAATCCTATATAAAGCCGCTCGCTCTATCTATAATTAGCATTAGGGAGTTATAACCCTTATTATCCTTATTAAAGTCGTAGAAATCGATAGCGAGCCTCTCGCCTACTAGAAGTTTAGCTAATAGACGTAGTTCCTAACGGATAACCCTCTTTGCCTTTACTATGCTATAGCAGTCGTACTAGACTATTGTTAGTCCTTTAATCTTAGCGCTATTAGAGTAATTAACGAAGTGTTTAAGGGCTAGAGGGCTAAGGTGACTAAGTCTATAGTGCTATAGCTCCGCTATAGCTTTCTACGGCTTCCGTTTTATTATAGAGTTAAAGGCGTTCCTACGAGTATAAAAGGCTCGCCTTATTGTATATTCTAGAATATATTCTAGCATAGACTAGCTATAATATTGCGTGACTAGACTAACGACTATATTATCCGCCGCTCGTAGAGCGGAGGCTTTACCGGGCTTATCGTCCTACTAGATTCCCTTATATTTAAGTAGCCTATATAAGACGAGGTTATATACGAAGTTCTTATAGTAGGCAGTATCTAGCAGACGTAGGACTTATAGGTATATCGGGCCTTAGAGACGTAGGTATATATTACCGTAGCCTTATATCTTTACTTTATCGTCTCCCGCCTAAAGGAAGTCTCCCTCCTATATAGTTCGGAAGTTACTAAAGCGGGAGATCTAGTTAAAGATATATAAGGTCGTTCTATAGTTAAGGATAGACGAGTAATAAAGAGGGTAGGCGTTAACGTAGAAAGTACTATTAAGCTTTAGGACGAAAAAGGAGGCTAATAGGCATTTCCCTTTTGCCCTTATAAGTTAATCTATCTTATTATAGTCCTTAATAATACCCCTTTTCTTTGCCGTAAGCCTTTATACTTCTCTAGCGATATCTAGGTTCGCTATATTAGTATCGATTATTCTTTTTCTTAAGCCTATGCTTAGCTACTATAGTAGGGCATTATCGCGCTTAATCTCCTAGCAATCCTTTATTTTATAGCTAGTAAGAGAGCAAAGGCGGCAATAGGGGGTACCTTCTTCTTCGTTATAGCTAGGGAGTATTCTCTTCTTACCCGGCCTTGCCCTAGAGCTTCTTTACTTCTAGCCTTAACCTTAGGCGTTCGGCGTCCCGGTGTTATTTTCTTATTTTCGCTAGCCGGCTTCTTATTGTTATTCTCGTTCCCGGCGAAGGTTAGGCTAAAGGACCCCTTCTTTATATTAAGAATCGACGAGTTCGATAGAGTATCGAGGTGCCTTATAAATAAGTTAATTATCGCATGCCTATTAAAGTCGCGTTCGTCTTATTAGTTTCCGTAGATAAAGGCCTAAGCCTATTGCGGGTGAAAAAGGGCAACGACTTTAATAAAGTCCTTAACCTAGGTGCTTTTAAACACGGCTTTAGGAAGTTCTGCCTAGATTCTATCCTCTATAACGACCTTTTATTAATTAAGCTATATATCCTAGTTCCGAGGCGAAGACGTTAACGCTTTTATCGCCTCTTCGTACTATGCTTAGACTATGCGAATAGCGTCCTTACGATTTCCTTTATAGCTCTTTCGGAGCTTCTTATACTATATTAAGAGTTCGTTGTCGTAGCTATAGCACGATTAGTAATTCGAATCTAAGACCGTTATTAATACTTATTCTTAAAGAGCCTAAAGGTCTTTATTCTAGTCCTTTTATTCCTTTAAAGCCGCGTTATATATATTCTATTTCTAGTTGGTCTCTTACGCGGTAGGTATTGCATTTTAGCTACGAATATCGTTATCCGCCGTACGGGCCTAAGTGTAAGGTAGTTCTTCGAATATAAGAGTCGACGGTTTTTTAAAGAGCTCTTTACGCCGTTCGACGTACTCCTAAAGTTAAGCGGACTTAGCTTAGAAACGGAATTTATTATCTTAGATAAGCTATTCGGCCGTTCCCTTTAGCATAATATCCCTTCTTATAGTCGTTATCGTATTAAGGTTAATATTACGAGTACGGTAGTAATAAAGTAAGGACGGTAGTATTATCCTTATCTAATGCTAAAGGAAACCGTATAGTATTTCCGTCTTTACGTCGTTTAAAAGGGAAGAAGAGAAAGGTAAAGGGCAGTCGCGATAATCTACGATCGATATAGTATATACGCTATAGCGTGTTTTTCTTCGTTATCTAACTCCGACTCCTTATTATAGTGCCGAAAATAAATAAGAAAAGTTCTCCTTAAGCGTAACGTGCACTAGTATTCCGTTATTAGGGAGGGAGGAGGGAAAACGGAGAAGTATACTTAGTTTCTACGCCTAGATAATATTCTCGAGCGTATCGTAGCGCCGGTATATTCCCCGGTTGTTAGTTTTAGTGTTTTTCGATGTTTTTAGTGTTTTTAGTGTTTTTAGTAGCTTAAAGGGGGCCTATTAATTGACTAATAAGGTTTAAATTAAGTGCCGGAGAGATTAATTAAAAGGCTAAGACTCTTAATTATTAGAACGGAGGTTTTATAGCCTACCTAATAAGCTAGAATACGCATACGGCTAAAGAGGCTATTCTATAGGATGTACATATATGTCTATTTAAGGTCTATGCCTATAGCTCTAGCCCTAATATAAACGAGAGGTAGGCACGTGACTAGTATCTATGTAGGTACACGTGATATATATACGTGACTATCTAATAGGAGGGCACCTTAGGCATTTTAAGGACGATGTTTAAATAAGGGTTAACGTACTACTAAACCCGACGTAGCTTAGCTATAGTCTTAACCTAGCCATACTACCTAGTCTAGTCCTTAGGCTTCTTAAGGATATACTTAGGGGTTATAAAGGTAGACGTTAATAATAAGTCTACAATAATTAAATAGTTATTATTGTAGGAATAAGGGATATCCGTTCTTTAGGCACGATTGCAATCTACGTGATTAAATAGATCACGTGTAGGCAACGCTTAAACGGATGCGCTATTAACTATACGATGCATTGTATGCATCGGGGACCCCGGTAATAGCGTTACTAACTCGGCCGCCCTTACGATGATTAAGTTATTAACTTAATCGCCCTTATAGGCACATCCCCGACGTCGTAAGCAAGGGCTCGCAAAGGTCCGGCTTTAGGCCCTATTAATATACGCGTTTATAGCCTATATAAAGGGGCTATTCGTCGCCCCTTAGTTAATAGATATATAGACTAGAATCCAGCTAGTTTATAACCCCTTTGTTTATTTAACTAACTAACAATTATTATTATTAGAAAAAAAGGGTTGGAGTTAAAGTAGTAATAGCTTTAAAACCGGGGAACGTAATAAGAATAAAGGGATAAGACTTTAAATTAAAGCAGTTAGCAGCTTTTAATAAAAAGAGGATTTAATCTCTAAAAAGGCGTTTATTGCGAAGCTACGGACCTTATCCTAGGCTTATAACTAATATAGTTATTTAGGCGTAATATATAAAGTCTTATATATCTTAGAGTATATATATTGCTCTATTTAATCTAATCTAAGGACCGATAGGGGAGTAGGTATTTATAGGTACCTTAGCCTCCCCGGCTTAATAGCTTTACATACATTTTTAGTAGGTAGTCGTTTAGGGTTACCGTAAAAGAGACTTCCACTAGCCTCTTGCCCTATCTAGACTACGTTTTCCTTTATTGCACTAACGCCGCCCCGTACGCACTAAAGCCGTCATGCATTCCTGCGTGCAACACTTTTGCATACCTGTGGTCTGGGCTCGGGTCAATGCCCCGTGTGGCCCCTGACGTCGCATGACGTCAACAGACGGTCACCCAGCCACTGACAGGAACCCCGCCGGGCGCGCGAAGGTAGTGCAGGAAGCAACAGAATCGCGAAGAAAGGTACCAAACTACTCCGTAGGTCGGATCATTTCGTATTTACAACAGGGATGGCGGCTGTGAAGCTGCGCTGACTCTCCTCGCCTATAAGCCCCCTACTTGCTCTTCCGACCACGCGGCTGCGTTTGAGCCTGGAAAGTCCGCGCCCGCCAGTTTCATCGCAAAAGGCTAGAATCCGAACGGGTTATCTGGGGCTGCGGAAGAAGTCAGCGTTGGAGAATGAAGGTACTACGCACAACGGCATCACAACACTTACTTGCTTGCGCCAGGTTTGCCCGCCGCCCAGTTGGCTGTGGTGTCAGTCTTTTCGCCTCCGCACTTACGCCGAATCGGACCGGGGGCGGGGGGCCGGTCTTTTGTGGCTGCAACGGCTGAGGAAAGCCTCCTCCCATAGCCCCCGTGGGCTGCGAATGTAGGCTTGTCGCCCCTGTCGGCTGGGGCTCCAGCGCTGGCGGCAGGAAGCTGTTGATACCACCGGTGCTGCCGGAGCCTTGGCCGAGTGACGATATCCTGGGAGCATAGGTTGGCCGGAACCCGGTTTGCTGAGCTTGCATGGGCGAGAACTGAGACGGTCGTCCGGGGTCTGCAAAGGGGCTGGCACCAGGCACGCCTGTCATCATGGGCTGCATAAACTGGGGCTGGCCAGGGGCTGTCGTCTGGTAAGGAGCTATGCCTTGAGGCTGGAGCCCGGCGTAAACGGCCATTGCAGGCTGGAGCTGCTGCTGCATCGCAGCATACCGCTGCTGGAGCCTATACTGACCGAGATCGTGAAGGCTCTGGCCCGGTGGTGCCACCTGCGACTGTACGACCAACCCCATCGTAGGAGGGTCGAAAACGGTTGGCTGTGCCGATTGAGGGGCGGACAGTGGCCGCTGCGGGGGTGGAGGAGCCAGGGAGCCCTGGCTGGAAATCATTAAAGGGGGCGCTGGCCGTTGCCGCGCAAGGGTCTTCGGGGAAGACCGTACTTGACCGGGACTGGGAAATGTAAAGAAGGACGGGCTGGCACCCGTGGGTTGCTGAGTCTGCTGCGGTTGGAGACTTCCCAGGCTCGAGCTCGCGGCTGCCGTTTGTTGTGGCTCCATCGTGGTCGGTTGAAGGGGTTCGGTGAGCAATGACAGCTCTTTCAAGGAGCTCGTGAGCGCCGGCAAAGAAGCCAGACCCGGCTCTGATGATGACAGAGCTAAGCTGGCCTCCTTGGCCACCTGCTGCTGCGCGCTGGGCTGGGGCTTCAAATTCCAGGCATCGTCGTCGAACCCGCTGGCGGCCGGGGTCCCGGTCAACTTACTGGCACCATCTGCGCCTGACTCGGGGCCCGGCGCATTGGTTTTGGAGAAAGCAGTCGCATCGACAACATCGCTCGTCTGCACAGCAGGGGCCGGCCGGCCTTTCCGCGTGTTATTTCGAAGCGCGCCCCCAGGGCCAGAGAACAGGCCGCCGATGGCGTTATCGCCATCTGTCCCAGCGCTGCTTCGGTCGCGGCCGAATTTGATATCCAAAGCTCGCATAACCTTGATGATATCACCTTCGCGCAGTCCCAGAGTGCGCAAAATGGTGGCGTTGACGTCCGGCAAGACGCTCTCGTCCATGGAGTCTCGGAGGAAGGCTTGCGCATATCGTTCGCAAAGACCGACGGCAACGTCGCACGAGAGAAAGAACTGGAACCAGTCATACTCTGGCTTTTCGCTCTTTTCCACTGAAGCGCCGACCTCGGTGCGTCGCTTGTCCGTAGCCTTGCCTCGCTTCACGTCCGCCAGGGGCTTGTCGTCGTCCAGGGATATGCCGGTGATGTTCTCGACGGCTTCGAGATCGCCACGGGACATTTTCGCAATGGGAACGGCAATCTTGACACCGTTCATCTTGTGAAGGTGGATCATACCGTCTCTCAGGCCGAGGAACTGCGCATCAACACTAAAAGATCCTGACCGATCTGTCCACGTCCGTATTTTGGATGCGTCGGGCTCTGAATGAAACATTGTTCAGTCTGGTAAGCGATGGCGCGTGACGAAGGCCTGTGATGCGACTTACTCGACTTGGCCTTGAGATGACTTTCACGTCGGCCGTTCGCGCGTCGACTTCGCTATTCGCTATTATTACCGCATCTTTTGTTTGAGGAGCAAGCGTCGCTGGTCCTACCGGCTGCGGCTCCTTGCCCGCCTTCATAGCCTCCTTGGTAAGCCTGATTTCTTCCAACCTATTCTGTTCCACGGTGGACCTCGCCGAATCCATTGTGGAGTTGTTCGCCGAAGAATGTGGCGTGGCAGTCCCGGTCACTTCGACAAAGCTGCTCGGGACGACTCCTTCCTTGCCATTCTTGACGCGACGGACCTGCCACCACTCCTCACTCTTGGACTCGTCGATGACCACGACTTCATCGCCTGCTGCGACCGTCACTTCATCATCGCCCTTTGCCATGAAGTCGTACAGAATTTGGCCCTTGCGCCGGGCGCGCTGCGAGCCGGCCATTATGACTTCCCGCAGACCTTCGGCACGGACGGCGCCAGCCAACTCGCCCAAGGCACCTACAACCTCCTCCGCGGTGTCTTTGGCACCCGCATGAAAGTCGATGCTTTTACTCGGCCGAACCAACTCCATAAAGACGTGCTTGCCCTCCCGAGAGTAATGCGTCATATTGTCGGCTGTCCATTCCTGGGCTGGCTCATCCTGAGCCCGTTCGGGGGCAATCAGAATGATACCAGTCTTCAGGTTAATGCCCAGTGTGGTGGGCATCTTCTTCCTTTTCCCCATGACCGATACCATCTCGTTAATGTTGTACATGTGGAAGCCTCCCGGGGTTCGATATGGCTCGTCGGGTCGGGGATCGTGGCTGGCAGGCGCTAGGTCGGACGCGCGATCGTACGGCCGCTCACTGGGAACGGTTCGGGAGCGCGGCCGAGAAGACAGTGTTGGGGATTGCAGGGCTTCGTCATCGTCATCGTCTACTTCTGGCCGCTGCGGCCAGAAGGAGAGTGTCCTGAGACGGGGAGCTGCCCGGCCCTGCATGACACCCGCCAGCGCAGCCGCGGGGCCTGTTGCAGGCGGAGGAGCATGGCCTGCATCTAATACGCCCTCCGCTGAGTCCAAAGCAGCAGATTGGGGCCGCATGGGCAGAGCCGGGGATGCCGCGGTCGATGGTGAGCCGACGTCAGCGTCTGTCGTCTTAACGTCGATGTAGTTGGACGGCACAAATCCATATTCGTCGTCGAGGCCGGCAAGGATCCAGTCAGGATCAGAGTCGTCAAATATCGCAAGGAGGGCATCCTCAGGAAAAGACAATTCCTCGTCGGTCTGGCGAGTATACTCGTAGATGGCATGGGCATGGTTGAGCGTGGGAGCCTAGACGGCGCAGATGATATTAGCAAAACGACGATAGGCGTGGCTCGCGCACTAGGAGCATGAAGCGGGGACGACCAGGCACTCACGGCTTCGACGTAATTTTTGGGAATGAGACCCTCGGGTTCATCCTCCTCGTCGGTTCCAGCCTTTCTCTTGGCCTTCCACCAGCCGTCGTCGTCGTTCTTGTCAAGGAGGTACAGCAGATCTCCCTCTCCGATGGCCAGCTCGCCCTCGGCCGAGGGCGCATAGTCGTAAATCGCCCGGTATACGCCCAAGAATCCCATATCGACGCCGACGATAACGAACGACGAGTGATCGTGGGCGCGGGCGGTCTTCCGGGGCAGAGGCGGGGCTGGTAGGATGCTTGCTGCGCCCAGACTCGTGGATTATTGCGGCTGGCCACTTGCGGTGTGGTAGTGGAAGCGGCGACTCGTCCCGGGATAATATTCGCGGAGCGTATCGCGGAGCGGATTAGCGCGGACCAGGAGCAGCGGGTGCCAGTGTTGGCATGCTATGAGGGAGTATGGGCGGGAGAAGCGAGAAGTGGTGATGGTGGAGGGGTTTGGGGAATGACGATGGCGGGTGATGGCTAGTGAAGATGTTCGACTCCTCCACGCCTAAGGGTGAGGATCCTATTGGTGGGCGCCATTAGTCAGCGCACCGCGCAGGGTTTTCCCTAAAAACCATATGCGCCTATAACTCTAGATAATCAACCAACATATAGAACATAACCTTATAGTAGCTTCCTTGCCTATTATCACGGTATTTTATATTATATATAATCCTACGTGACCTCTATATCGTATATATAGACCTTTAGACTTAGTCTATAGCTATATTCCTTTATAGATAAGTCTTACTATTTATATACCACGAAATCTCTATTTATATAGGAAGATACTTAAATCCCTACTCTTTCTATATATACCCCGCGCGCCTATATCCCGCTACTAAATTTTAGTAGAGGTATAAAGTAATAAAGAGGGCCGCGTAAATCGTATATAGCCTTAATTTAGTTAATTTAATAGCTATAGCAGCCCGCGCTTAAGGAGCTTAAAGAGCTTAAATAATATATATTTGCGAGATATAGGTATAATCGGCCTGTTAATTAGTCCGGCCCGGACTACGTGCCCTCTATTACGTGCCCTCTACTATATGCCCTCTACTACGTGCCCTACTACGTGCCCTACTACGTGCCCTGCTATATGCTCTACTGCGTGCTTTACTGCGTGCTCTACTACGTGCCTTCTACTACGTGCCCTACTACGTGCCCTACTACGTGACCTTAACTACGTGCGCGGCTCCTTAATATATACTTCGTGCCTAGCTCCCGGCTGCGTGCCCTACTACGTGCCCTACTACGTGCCCTACTACGTGCTCTACTATAGTAGCCTAACTTTAAAAACGACGAGTTAAAAGTCAGCGTAACCGATAGGTACTTATCTCTTAACTAAATTAATTTTTCTTTTTAAAGCATTATAAGTAAAGGCTTAAATAAAACATATATACTATACCTAATACTATATATAGTAAGATTATAGGAATAAGGGATAAGGGATACGTAAGGTGCTATTGCAGACACGTGATCTACGTAATCACGTGCACGCAACGAGGCTATATCTCCGCGATGCCTTTCCCTTTCTAGCTAGTAAGACAGACGCAATACACCCCCTTTAGTTAACCCTATATAGCAGAGCCTAACCAACACTAATTAGAGTGATTGATTCGGTCAATCACAGACAGCTAGGTAGAAGAGACAAGATCCGTAACCATCGAGTAGTGTAAAACACCTTCGGGAACACTTAGGGACGGTTATCTTCATGCTAAGAATAAAGACATCTCCGACCCGATCTAACGGTCGAGACGTTTTTCCTAGCTTCTATTAAGCCTAAGAACTTTAACAGTGGCTCGAGCAAATGATGAAGAAGACGACTATTCCACAAGCGCTTTATAAATACGTCGATGCCAACATTATCTTTAAGCGTCGCGAGAACACGCTAGATAACGAGATCGCGGCTACGTCGTACGTTGCTAAGATGTTGTTCCCACACTAGCAGTTCTTCTTTAGAAGGCTGCAAAACACATCAACAACCCAGCAAGGTCGAACCAAAGGAACGTAACCTAATCGAACAACGAACACATCGAACGTACGAAAAGAGGGAAAGAGGGATCTTGCGATGCCATCGAGGGTTAGGCTAAATAGCCTTGCGAAGTATAGTGTTATGACCACGGAAAGTGTTGGTTAGGCTCTGCTATATAGGGTTAACCAAAGGGGGTATATTGTGTCTGTCTTGCTAGCTAGAGAGGGGAAGGCATCGCGGAGATATAGCCTTGTTGCGTGCACGTAATCACGTGGATCACGTGTCCGCAATAGCACCTTGCGTATCCCTTATCCCTTATTCCTATACTAGCAGTTCTTCTTTAGAAGGCTGCAAAACACATTAACAACCGATGGCAAAGGCTTAAGGAGGGGGAAGGGGAATAGGGAGTTTTAGCTTGTTCTTTACACCGGGAGGACGGCTACGTCTGCGTGGCATCGGGGCTGTAGGGATCGGAATAGGAAGTGTAGGCCTTAGTGCATAGTTAGGGGTCGGGTTAGGAGGAGTTCTATCGCATCGGAGCGGCGCCTATAAGACCGAGCTAGATGTAGCTCGGTACCTATACGGTTATTATATCTACTTGCGTACCTATTTAAGGTGCCTCGTAAGACAGCTAGCCTTTTATAGAACAAGATAAAAATAACATAGTTTTCCCTCGCTTTACTACCTTAATTACGCATAATTAACGGTATCTTAATCGCGCCCTTAGGTGCGGGTCCTTATAGGTAGGTGCGATAGTTATAAGCCCGGTATACGAACCCGCGTAAATTGCTACTAAGTCAACGCATTTAAGAATTATCGTATCTTCCTATAAGGAGCCTAAAGCTACCTTAGCTAGGCAGCTTTAAGGGACCGTAGCTCTCTAAGGCCTCTAGTAATAGTATAACGTTAGGCATAACGATTGTCCGCGTTAACCGTTAGGGGTCTCGAGGTATAACGTCTAGGTTAGCCTTAAGAAGCTAAGGTCCCCGAAGGCTGCCTTAACTAAGGCAGCTATATAAGCCCTCGATCGACTATTTAGTAAGGCATCGATATCGAGATCCTAATAGCATCGATATAATAACCGTATAAGACCTTAATGCTCTTTAACCTCTAAGATAGTCGCAATAAATAAGGCAGTAAGGAGAAGATTACCGTAAGAGGCGAAAAGGTAACGTACGACGTCTCCTTTACCGCTTAACGGGTGACTATCTCTAGTGCCTATAAAGAGCAAGTTATATATACTTAGAAGCCTTTTTCCTCGAGTATCTTTAATATCGTCTGCAATAAGCACTCTTATTTTATAACTACTTTCTTCTATAACTTTAACTTTAATACTTAACAATAGCTATAACTCTTACGTCTCTAGTAATTAACACTAAGGTTAGCCTATCTAAGGTAGACTACTAGGCAATATAGTTTATAACGTTCCGTCGTATAACTAAGGGTATAGAGGTTTAGAAGTATATAAATACCGGCGATAAGGGGGCTAATAAGACCCTTAAGCTAGTTAAACCTCCGGTTGTCTCCTATACTAGCTAGGTCGCGAAGATTAATAGCCTCGCAGCCTAGGCATACGTAGAAGCTATGCTTAACGATATAGAAGTATCGCTAGACCCGCTAGTTCCGATTATAGAGCTTAACGTAGGATAGCTTATATGCTTTAAGTCTAACCGAGATAACCGTAAGATAGCCTACGCTAAATACGTCTCTAAGAAAAAGGCCGTAATAGACTTTTTAAACTAGGTCTATTAAACCGTTAATTAATCCTACGTAAGGCATTTCCTAGACGATCTAGACCTCCGTAGGATCGTAAATAAGCTAAGAGAGCTTCTTAAGGTCTCTAACGCCTACCGTATCGGCATCGCACGACTAAACTATCGCAGGGCGCTATAGACACCCTAAAGGATTAACCTAGTAGATTAGTACATTTAGTAGGAACTAGTATACCTCGAAGCCTTTACTACGATAACTACTAATATCGAGGGAGATTAAGCTATCGTAGACTTCCTTAAGGCAACTATACCGCTAGACGAACTATAGTCTCGCAATTAGCTTAGCAAGCTACGCAAGCAGTAGTAAAATAGCAACGTCGTTACGATAACCTTCTAGAGCGTTAGCAAACTCTTCTACTCCGTAAGCCTCGATCGCAATATATATAGTAAGCTATTAGGGCTAGTAGGCGCGTTCTCTACACCCGGAGGAAATACTAACACACCGGCTCGATAGGAATATAAGTGCCCTTATAGCATTAGTAAGAATCGCTATTACTAAAAGCCTATAGACTATATGGCTTTCTATAAGGCTATTAACGGGGTCTCCTATAGGCCTAGGATTACCGAGGTCCTTAACCACGTTAAGAAGTATAAGGAAGCTAAAGACTTACCGCGCTAGAAGACTACGGTCGAGGCGATTAAGGCTTTAAAGGGCTAGCCGCCGCCGTAGATATCGACTTAGCCAAAGAAATCGACGTTAGGACCGCCGGCCTTAGCCTATACGGTGATTTAATAGACCGTTAAAGAGCAGTATGCATTTAGCATATTGCCGAATACGTACGCGGCTATTTATCCGCTATAGAACTCGACCTTTATCGCTAGTTACGCAAGCACCTATATTATTAATAAGCTCGAGCTTCTCCGGTATAACGTCGTTAAGGCAACCGAGACCGATATTATGCTAATTAGCGATATAGCGCTCGCGGTGCTATATAGAGGCACGCGGATTATCGAGAATATCGTTAATAGACTTAATAGTAAGAAAACGGAGGACCTAATCCTTTAGGATGCTGTATTTATCCCCGGATTCTATATTAACCTAATTAGCGGGGAGAAGCTTAAGGACTTTAGCTTTTAGCTATATAGGTATAATAACACATTAAGGTATAGAAGCATTAACTGCAATAAGATACTTATAAGCTTAAAGAGTATATACGGCCTTTTAGTAGCTAAATAAAAGCCACTTACGTCTTGCTTTACGTTGCCTAATGCTCTTTAGTATACGTTATTAGCGGTCTAAGATAAGATTCCGTAGTACCCCCGGCGGCGGATCGTAGTATTAAGAAACCTAGTTCCGCCTAAGGTTAATACGGCAAAGATTTAGCACTTAAGATTAAGGTATATAAGCCCTTAAGTACTCGAGCAATTAGTCTTTTAGGCGAGAGGAGTACGGATATACGGCCTAACTACGGTTAAATACGAGGGCTACGCGCGAGGAAAAGCATATAAGTAAATCTCTCGTAGAGAGCCGGCTAATCGCTTAAGGCAACCTTTCTACCGTATCTTCCTTAACCTCTTCAACTTTAAGCTAGGCTATAACGGCTACCGATATATCCTACTGCTATCCGACGAATATAGCGGGATAATATTCTTATAGAGCATTAGTTTAAAGATAGAGAGTCCCCCTTTTATACGTAACTTTAAGGCATTAGTCCGCCGATATATAGGCGTAGTAATTTATAAGATAAAAATAGATAATAAGAGAGCCTTAGTTTACCTCCTAGGATAGAAGATATCGAAGTTCTAGGAATAGGTAGAATAGGAAGGCATCGAGCTCGAGCTTCCGCCTATATATACGAAAGAGCCTACGGGAGGCGCGGAAAGACTAGGCGGCGTTATATAATAACGACTCCGTTCGGCAATAGGGAAGCTGCCTCGCAATCTTTAGCTAAAGGCTTACTAAGCTATAGTTAGGACGTATAATATCCTGCTGAGATACTATAACTAGTAGAAATCGCCTAAAGAGACACTTAATAGATAGTTTAATTAATATCTTCGCTAGTTCGGCCGGTTTAGCGTTATAGCGCATAGAGAAGCTAACTTCCGCCTATATTAGGACGGGCTCTACACCTTTAGCTGCCGCGCCTACCCTTTATATCTTAATATAAAGGCTGCCTTATATAAACGAGCCTTTAAAACACATCCTAGAGCGTATATTAGTTATCTCGTTGGCTATTACGCTAGTAACCTATATCGCGTCTAGGTTCCTTAACTTAAGAGGGTTATTATTACTCGAGATATAGTATTTAACGAGAACTATTTCTTCGACCTATAGATAGAGGACCTATAAGTCCTAATATAAGAATATATCCCTATCGTCGAGTCGATCGAAATACCGATTTAACGCGACTAGAATGCTATTCTTAATGATTTTTTGCAGGAGTTCGACGAATATATCTTAGGTATTAAGCCCGCTATTTCGAACTCAGGGGTAAAGGGCGTAGGTAAGGTCGTAAGAGAGGCTTTAATTCGCATAGAAGACTCCTCGTTAGCCTAAGTAGAGGCGGCGAAGCTATAACCTGCATTATTACCTCCCCCCGAAGGACTTCTTATACCGGAATAGACGCTTAACCTAACGGGGCAAGGTCTCGAACCGACCGTAGGATTATAAGATAACGAGACTAATACCCCTCTCGTGCATCTATAGCCTAAAAGGCTAGAGCAACTGCCGTAGCCCTAGCTTAGGCAAATACCTCCTTTACCGAAGAGGGAAGCCTTAGCTAGGCAACCTCCCGACTAAGAGGAAGAGGTAGGCCTATAAGAAGGTATATACGCTAAAGATCGCTAAGATCCTAATTAACGTAATACGACCTTAGTAGAAGAATGTAAGGTTTCTGCGGGACTACCTATAGAAGAAGCCCTAATATAAGAGAGGACCCGTCGCCTTCGTCGAATATAATAAGAGCTCTAAGGTATAGAAGCTATAAGGCAGATCTCTCGACTAAGATATATAAGGCAGAAGGATAACGTCTTTAGTACCCTACTGCCCGAAGATCTCTAGCTAAAAGGAGATCTTACGATATTTTATTTAGTATTCGCAGCCGTAGTCTAACAAAAAGCATATAAGCATTATTAAGATAACCTCGTCCGACTGCCTAAGCGCTATTAAGATCTCGACTACCACCCGTACGGGAAGGAGTTTAAAAAGGGCTACCGTAAGGAGCTATACGACCTCCTTTAAAGAGGTATATAGCGCCTCTTTAGCCGGGAGCGCGCTAAGGGAACCTTAATCCCGCTTAAATAGGTCTTCCTTTATCAGTTCGATAAAGATAAATACCTTATATAATATAAGGCACGTATTATTATGCGTAGAGACCTTTAGGGCGATTAAGGCGAGGAGACCTACGCTATAACCCTCGCTATTAAGACCTTTAGGATAGTAGTATCCGTAGCGGCAAAGCATAATCTTAATGTTCGGCAACTTAATATCGCTAACGCTTTTTTAAACACTAATATTAATAAAATAAAGCGGCCGGTCTATATAGAACTACTAAAAGGGTACGTTAAGCTAGGTTTTCTTAAAGGAGATAAGAATTCTTTAATAGTAGCCGAGCTTAATAAGGCTCTCTACGGATTGCGCGAATCGCCTCTTCTTTAGTATAACGAGATACACTAAGCGTTAGAGGAATAAGGGCTTATTCGTACCGGCGAGGAGCCTTACGTTTTTACAAACGGTAAGATCCTCGTGCTAGTATATGTTAATAATATCTTTATCCTAAGTCCTAAAAGGATTAGCGTAGACGACCTTATTAAGTACCTTAACAGGAAATACGAGGTCTGCGAGGAGGCCTTTAGATAGTATCTCGGGATTAGAGTTATCCGCGACCGATAGCTTCGGAAGATCTTCCTCTACTAAGACGCATATATCGAGAAGATTATACGTAAGTTTAGCCTTAACGATAATAGCAAAGCGCCGGCGGTTTTAATCCCGCCTTTTCTACTCGTTAAGAACACCGAATAAGCCTCCTTTCGCGAGATTAAGGACTTTTAGGAAAAGGTCGGGTTAATTATATACACCGCGATTACCGTAAGACCTAACGTAGCGCTCGTAGCCTCGTAGCTCTCGAGGTTCCTAATAAACCCTTCCCCTAAGTATTTAAAGGCGGCGAACTAGTATATCCGCTACCTATACGCAATAAGGTTCCTTATAATTAAGTTCGACGGACTTACTATAGGTAAAGCTCTTACTATCGCGACCGACGCGTCTTCCGTAGACGATCCCGACATACGCCGCTCGTTATAAGGCTATATTATAATGCTCTACGGCGGCTTAGTCGTTTAGAAAGCGAGCTTATAAGATACGGTAATAACCTTAACTATAGAGACAGAGCTCTTAGGACTCGAACGTATAACGAAGGAAGGCATCGCGCTATTAAGGCTACTACGAGATATCTTAGAGGACCTTAGGCTATTAAAAAGAGTCTTACTATTTGTATAGCACGAAATCTCTATTTGCATAGTAAGATAGGTACACCCCTACTCTTTCTATACGTACCCCGCGCGCTTATATCCCGCCACCTAATTTTAGTAGAGGTATATAGCAATTAAGAGGGCCGCGTAAATCGTGCCTATTGATTTTTCCTAAGCGTAAAGTATAACGTAAAGCTATTCGCGATAGATTCGCAACTGTAAGGGTCTTTGACCCCTGTTGTACAATCTAGTGCATGTGACTAGATGACCTGTATTTAGGTGGCTCCGTAGCCTTAGAGGCTGCGCCCGTACTTCTCTTCCTTTCTCCTCTCGTAGTATTATTCTACCTCTTTTAAGGACCTCCTCTATGCCTACTTAGAATAACCCCGTTATATAATAATACTACCCTTCTGACTTACCTCTAGCCTCTTCCGCTTCTAGAAGTGCTATAACGAAGTTTCTCTAACGTTTAATTTAAGGGTAATTAAACCGCCCGCGCCCGTAAGCCGATATATCTACTTAATCCTAGAATCTCTCCTAGTCGTAGAACTAAGAAGAACGCGACCGTTAATTCGCATAGGTAATTAAGGGATTGCTCTAATAGCAGCGCGAACCTACGCGAAAAGCTATTCTTCCGCACCTTACGAAATTTAATAGTTCTACTAACGACCTCGAACTATAGATTCTTTACGTAGAAGCGAAGCTCCGCACCGACGGCGCCGCTATTAGTAGCCTCCGCGCTTAATTTAACTATCTTTACGCGAGCCTATTACCGAAAATTTAACGGCAGCTGCTGCCCTTTGCCTGCGTTACTATAAACGCCCCCGCCGATATAATCGCAAAGCTCCGACTCTCCTACGGAGAACCTAATATAGCTAAAACTACGGCTCTTAAGCTTAGTTCGCTTTATTAAAAGCGGACCGAATTTATGCCGGCCTACCTTATGCGGTTCGAAGAAGTGCTATTCTAAGCCGACGCGAATACTTAGCCTAATGCGGCAAAGACTAACTATCTTATAGCTAGCTTAAACATAGACTAACGCGTACGCCTAAGCGAGAAGACCGGTCTCCTAGACGCATACGACCCCTTATATAGTACCTTCGCGAGTTAAGCGGTAATAAATTTCTTTTATTAGTTCTTATTTCCGCCCCTATAAGTAAGGGCGGCCCCTTAGGCGATACGATAGATGTCTGCGTCTTAGCTACGAGCGTGATTAAAAGAAGGAAGTAGCGAAAAGAGGGCCGCTGTATAGGATGCGGTAGTAAGACTTACTAGTCTAAGGCATGCCCGAAGCGGGTAAACATCCGGCGTATAGCGGTAGGGCGCACGTAGGAGAGCGAAAGCGACGATAACTCCGGCTTAAGCGATAAGTAGTTAGGAATGCTTCCGCCGGCAGCCGGCGGCGACATCGGGAGGCTATATAAGGGAAGCTATACCCGTGCCCTAAGGGCCGTAGAGAACGGACGGAGCCCGTATAGCCTTATGCGGGAAGAACAACGGGTAATAGCGGCTGTAGTAGCGCTTAAAGACAAAGTCGTCGCTACGGGGCGAGTCCTTAGGAGCACCTAAGCGTGCGAAGCGCACGAGCCGGAAAGGAAAAGCCGGCCCTACTCGAAGTAGTCCTTTAGTTATTCTTAACAAGCAGCTTGCCCTCGTTCTTATAAGCTAATAACGGCCTAGCTGACATTCGTTGCGTTAAGGGAGCTGCGAGGAGCGTTGTTTTCCGTACTTTCTAGTGCGTAAGCCGTACGCGACGTTTGCTCTCTACGTTAGGGTACGGCATCGGGTATTATACGTTAGGGGCCTTAGCGGGGTAGGGTCTAATATAAGGGTCTTTAACCCCTATTATATAATCTAGTGCACGTGACTAAATAACCTATATTTAGGTAGCTCCGCAGCCTTAGAGGCTGCGCCCGTACTTCTCTTCCTTTCTCCTCTCGTAGTATTATTCTACCTCTTTTAGGGACCTCCTCTATGCCTACTCGGAACAACCCCGTTATAGCAACGCCCTCCCTAAGAGCCGATATACAAGCAGCTACGCGCCGATAAGCCTTCTTAAGACGAGGAGAGGCCTCTTTACGAGCCCGACGACTACGATAGCCTACTAATTCTACCCCTACCGCCCTCGCCGACCTTTAATACGTACAATAAGCTATATAACTTCCTATAACGTTTCTACCGCGAGAACGGCGCCGCTATCGTAAAGAAGAATAGCGCCTATAAGCGTTAGATTAACGGCTAGCTAGTTCTAACCTACGTCGTCTTTATATGCGATCGTAGGCCTTAACGAGCCTCGAAAAGCGCTAGGCTCCGGAAAGCCTCCTTTATAAAGATTAACTGCCCCGTTACGATTATAGCCTTAGCAACCTAAAGTTTAAACTAGAAGTAGACCTTCCGCATTAATAATAGTTAGTATAACTATAGGTAGTTAATTAATCCCTCGGCGTATAATATACATCGTCGACGAACCTTTGCGTAGTAAGAGCTTAAGAGTAGCCTTTCTAAGCTTCGAGCTATTCCTGCTCGCGAGATCGTATTAATTCTTAGGGAATTAACCGCCGAAGAGAGCTTCTTTCGGCAACGCGATATCTATAACGACCGATAGAAGATCCGCGCCGTAGCCCTTAGTAGGAAGACCGCTACCTAAGCCTTTATCGCCTACCTCCGAGACGCCGGGCTTAAATATATCGTTAAGCTTGCTAACGCCGATAGCGAGGCTAACGGCGATAGTAACGGCGATAGCGATAGTAACGGCGATAGCGATAGCGGTCGGAAGGTTAAGGCTATCTTCTAGACCTACCCTTAGTGCGAGAAGATATAGAAGCGGTTCCCTAAGGTCATCGGCCTTAACAATACGTATAATACTAACCGTTTTAAGATATTTCTCTTCTAGGCTACTAAGATTACCGATTAGCATTCCGTTGCTAACTTCGCCTTTAGCCTTATTAATATAGAAAAGGAGGAGGGCTTCTAGTGGCTAGTAGAGCGGCTTAATAAGCTACGACTAGAGGTCGAGGCTATAGAGCCGACTATTATTATTATAGATAAGGAAAAGGCCCTTAAAAACGCCTTCTCGAACGTTTTCCCCTCCTCGTAGCAATAGCTTTACGTATAGCATATTAACGCTAATATCTACGCGAGGATAAAAACGCGGTAGAAGGAGCTTAGCTACGACGACGACGACGACGACGACGATAACGACGATAACGACGGTAACGACGACGAGGCTAACGAGGCTAACGAAGATAATACTACCGGACGTACTTATATACAACAAAAGGCAGAAGAGGCAGAAGAGGTAGGGAACGCGCCCCTGCCCCCGGCCGATAAATATACCCGTAAGAGCATATTCGCAGCTTAGAAGACTATAATCTATACGGCTACGGAAGAAGCCTTTAAGGCTAATTAAAAGACGTTCGATAAGACCTACGGAGAGCTTTAGGCCCGTATTATTAGGTATATCTCGAAGGAGTATATGCCTTAGCGGGAGCAATAGGCTGCCTGCTTTATTAATAGGTATTACAACTTCGGCTAGAGAGTTAATAGCCCTATAGAGACCGCCTATAAAGACGTTAAATCGTACCTTCTTATAGATATAGGAGACCTCTTTTACCTCTATACCGCCTTACTCTAATTAATCGAGAATAAAGAGCGCTACTATTAGTAAGAGGCCGCCCGATAGTAGGCACGGCAGCGGCTCTTCTATAGCGGTTAGGATTAGCTTAGAAAGCTAACTTTCTAGATTATATATTAGGCTATTAATATACTTACCGTATAGCACCGGCTTACTATAGCTGCGATGCCCTTAGAGCTAAGGAAAGAGCTACGGGAGCTAATCCTACTACCGTATTATACCGGGCGTTTTATATAATAGTAGGGGCTTCCTTATGCCTACGTTATTCTCGAGCGCCTTAAAGCTAACCCTCCGCTTCCGCTTATTAAGCTTAATATTCTTCCCCGGTAGTAGCTTAAGAAGCCTTTAGTAATACCCCCCCTTTTCCCCCTTTGTCTATATAGACGATGCTAATCGACCTCTAGGACCTCGAGGAGCTACTCCTCCGTATTCGTAACCCCGACGTAGTGTAAACGCTTAAAGGCCGGCCTCGCGTTGCGAAAAACACTAGTCTAACTATGCCCTTAACCCTATAACACTAAGAAGAGGAAGGCCACGATTAATAAGCGCCGGCAGCTTTATAAGCAGCCTTATAACTACGTAGACGAAGACGAGGGATATAAAGGCGGCTACCGCGATTAAGTAAGGCTAGTGTCCGCCGACTTAACGTAAGCGTACGGCGCATACGTTTATAGAATAAGGTCGATGAGGCATCTTAAGCGTTATAAGGAGCATTATAAGGACAAGCGTTATAAGGAAGATCGCTCATACGCGTAAATACATAGGCAAGGGGATCTTAAGGGAGACGGGCTAGGGGCGGAAGAGCTGTAAGAGCTACGCTATCGCCGTCGCCGTCGCCGTCGCCGTCGCCGTCGCCGTCGCTATCTATTAAGGAGGTTATTCTAGCTACGCAAGCCACGGACTAATTAACGGTCCGTACGCGCATCTCGCGATCTCTTTAAACATATGTTATTTGCGTTATTTAAGCTTCCTACGCGTGCGCTGCTATAGCTATTAAATTGACTATTTAATTAGAGTATTGCTATTTGTATAGTAGAGAATTGCTATTTGTATAGTAAATTAGGATTGTCTCTACAATTTCGGCGCGCACCCCGCGCGCACCCCGCGCGCCTATATCCCGCCACTGAATTTCCGTAGAGGTATATAGCAATTAAGAGGGCCGCGCAAATCATATATAGCCTTAATTTAGTTATTTTAGTTGAGTATTGCTATTCGCACGACACTAAATGTCTAATCGCACGACATCCCTATTTTTTCTTAGCCCTAACCCCGCTATGCCCCGCTATACGATTTAGCCTAGGTAGCCTAGCGCCGCCGGGAGTTATAAGAAGTCACTATGTCTAGCCTAATATATGCATCGTCGCATCGCGTATATCACATTCCTATAATTAAAGGCATCGCGCATACGTATTACAATACGCCTAATTCGCTTAAAAACTATATCTCCGTTAAGATAATAACTCATCGGCCCGCTAATTAACCCGTGGCCTACGTGGCCGGGACTATGGCCTGCGTGGCTGGAATTACCTCCTTAATAGCGTTAGCGTCCTTAATAGCGCGCCCGCCCCTACCGCGTCCCTTTGTAGATCCTCTGCCCCTTAATCTCCCTATGTTTTTCACTGCTCGCGATATCTTCGTAGACGGTCGGCCGGGGCGCTAGCTAGCGCCTTCCTCGATCTCGCTTTAGGTAAAGGTCCGGCGTAAGCTAGAGTTAAGTCTACGAGTGCTTTATTAGCTAGAGCGAGGTAGCTATAGCCGTAGAGCCTGTTAGGTCGGCTAGGTTGGCTAGGTCGGCTAGGGCAGCTTTAAAGCTGTCTCTAGAGTATTATAACCGCGGTCTTATTGTTAAAGCTATATAGGAACGGGCTGCTTTTTGTTCTTTAGGATGCGAGGCCGGCCACGGAGGTTCTAGACGACGTTAGGGTCGCGGATGTAAAGCAGTAGCTCCTCGAGGTCTTAAGAGTTATAGTTAGAGCGATTTCCTACGTAAATAGACTCGTTGCTTACTAAGGGCTTCTCTAGCTACTACCGTAGGTAAACATCCTCCTTTATTAGCTCTAGAGGCGTTTGTTAAAGGCGCTCGAGGATATTATAAGCGTATAGTAGGCCGAACTATTATACGAAGAAGCGGCGGTATAGCTTAGGTAGCACCGGCTCCTTTTAGGTAGGCAGCGAGGCAATAGCAAGGCGATACTACCGTATAATATACGAAACGGCACGATAACTAATCTCGAGGTTAAGTCGGCTAAGCCACTTTTAGCTAGAGTAGCGAAGCCGCTAACGAATCTACTAACGCCTAGCTTCTTTAACGTAATGCCGTTGCTTATTCTCAATTATCTATACTAACGCGGTATAAAGGTAAAGAAGATTACCGGTGCCTATAAGTAAGTATAACTTAATATCCTTATAGGCGGTTTCTATAGGACTATTGACCCGCTAGCCGAAGTTACGGTAGCGGTCGATATAGCACTTCGCCTACTACTCGCGCTACGGCATATATTCCTTAGAAATATATCGTATAATATAGCCTTAGCGTTAGAAGGTTTAGTTAAGTAGCTCTTATACCGTGAAAAAGTCCTCCTCTATTTTAGCGTAGATTACCCGCTTCTAGCAGTTATATATACCGTTATAGGTATTGTTAATCTTATTTTCATCCGTAGGCGAGGTAGAGATGCCTTCCTCCGCTTCGTCTATATTAAGGGCGGCTTAAGCGTCGTGGTCGGCATTAATAGCATCGTCGTTAGCTACGATTTCGTCTAAGCCGGGGCCGTTAACCTCTTTCTAACGGGCTACGATCTTGCCCCTAATATTGCTATTAATGTGATAGACGTAGAGCTACTACTATATATTAAGAAAAACACGGCAGAGGGCATTTTTTAAGGCCTTCTCTTTATCGGTAATTATTATAGTCGGCGCGGCTGCTTTAACCTCGCGACGAAGCTCGTTAAGACGTTTATAAAGCTACTAAAATCCCTCCTCTTTCTCTATATTAATAAGGCCGAACGCGAAGTTCGCTATAAACCCTAGATTAATAACCCTAGTGGCCTAGAAGAGGTATATCTTAAAGCGGTTCGTTTTATACGTATTATTAAGGCCGAGGACCTTTAGAAACCTCTTCTATATTATCTCGCACTATAGGTAGGTCTAAAAGAGTGCCGCGATCTTATTCTCGTCGTCCTTAGCGTATTTAACTCTATGCTTAATATTGTTTTACTAAAGGAGGCCGATAAAAGCTTAAGTAGCGGTCTTACCGCTAAGAGTCTTAAAGCGAAGCTTTTAACGATTGTTATAGATATCCCTCTACCTAAAATAGGTCTATCTAAGCGTTTAATCCCGAATAATCGACCTAAGCTCTCTCGCCGGGAGAGCTTTATATTTCGAGAGGGTCCGCTCGAGTTACTACTATAGTACGGTGCGCCGGCGATATATTTTATACGTAGAGGGATTAATTAACTACCTATAGTTATACTAACCTATCTTAACGCGAAAAGTCTATAGAAAGTCGGCCTTTTCTAACGTTAAGGCGATAATCTTAATAAAGCAGTCGATTTTTACAATCGAGGTGCGCTAGAGACTAATGCTCGCCTTAGCTCGCCGCGGGCCTCTATTGTAAGTAAAGATAACGTAGGTTAGGCTCTCTTAGCTATTAAAGGCGCGCTTGCGATTACTTAACTTTTTAACGATCGCGGCGCCGTTATCGCGATGCTAGCCTTAGAGGAATTCGTATAGTTCGTCGAGGGTTTAGAAGGTAGGCGAGGGCGGCAGCGAGGGAATTTCCCGGCCGTACGTAAGCGCGGGCTCGTCGGGAAGAGGCTCGTTAGGAAGAGGCTCGTTAGGAAGAGGCTCGTCGGGCGTAAGGGGCGTAGGAATAAAAGGCTTATCGTCGTAGTCTATCGCGGCGATTAATAGCGAATAGCTTTAATCACGTTATTACGTTACGTATTATATTACGACGGAAATTGTATTAGGCTAGACGTAGTGACTTCTTATAACTCCCGGCGGCGCTAGGCTACCTAGGCTAAATCGTGTGGCGGGGCATAGCGGGGTTAGGGCTAAGAAAAAATAGGGATGTCGTGCGATTAGACATTTAGTGTCGTGCGAATAGCAATACTCTTTTAGTTAATTTAATAGCTATAGCAGCGCGCGCGCCTTACTACGTGCCCTACTGCGTGCCCTCTACTGCGTGCCCTCTACTGCGTGCCCTCTACTGCGTGCGCGGCTCCTTAATGTATGTTTCGTGCCCGGCTGCGTGCTCTAATGCGTGCCCTCTGCTGCGTTCTCTACTGCGTGCCCTACTGCGTGCCTTGCTGCGTGCCCTGCTGCGTGCTCTGCTGCGTGCTCTGCTGCGTGCCCTTTGCTGTATGTACGGCTCCTTAATGCATGCTTCGTGCCCGGCTCCCGGCTGCGCGCCCTCTACTGCGTGCCTTGCTGCGTGCTCTCTACTATATGCGCGGCTCCTTAATGTATGCGTCGTGCCCTGCTGCGTGCCCTACTGCGTGCCGTGTCGGGGTGGCCTGACTGGATTAAGGCCTAGTGTTCTTCGCGTTATTCGCTATTCAATTAAGGCCAGGCACGATTTGCGCCGCCCTCTTTATTGCTATGTACCTATACCCGATTTTAGTGGCGGGACATAGGCGCGCGGGGTGCGCGCCGAAAAAGTGGGTTTACTATCTAAATAGCAATTTGTTACTATACAAATAGCAATACTCTATTATATTGCGAATATAATACCTATCTATAAGGCATTAAGATGCTAGGCTTCTTCGAGATATTATTCGAGTGCTAGACCGAACATACGTAGGATAAGCTCTATAGAGACTTTAAGAGAGCTTTACGACTATTGCTAAAAAGGCGTAGTATCTATATAGGCAGGACGAATACCCCTTTAGCGTAGCAATTTAATTTCTTTATAATATACGGCGGCAATCCTAAGGCGCTCTTTAACCCGCTACTACCGTAGCCTTAAGATAAACCTTAGGCGTTTAACCCGGTGGTCACAACGCCCTCGCCACTAGATAGAGACGATAAGGGACCTTATATAAAGATGTTAAGGAATAAAGCCGCCGCTGCCGAGGGACCATACATGGGAATGCTCGCCGCAGCCGAAGCCCTCGTCACGACATTGCTAAAGCCGGCCATGCCAACCTCGCCCACGCCTTCGTCAGTCTCGTCAGCCTTGCAAACGTCGACTTCTTCGTCCTCGCTAGCAGCAACAGCAGCCTTGCCAACGTCGTCTTGTTCGCCCTCCCAAGCAGCAACAACACAAACGGCTTCGACTCTTCAAAGTCCGCCAGTTGCTGCAGAGCCGCAGCCACAGCCGCACGCTTCGCCAAGCCGGCCAAGCCGACTCCCTGTTCCGAGCCGACTTCCTATTCCGACCCGGCCGTCAGCTTCGCCCGCCCCAAGCTCTCGCAGCAGCTCTTCGGACTGCTCTTTCGGCTCTTAAAGCAGCTTGTCAAGCTGCTCTCCCAATAGCTCTCGCAGCAGCTCTCCAAGCTGCTCTCCTACGAAGCCGCTCCCACAGCAGCTTCCTCAACAGCGCAGACGGCATGCCCTAAAACCTAGCAAATGCCGTTATTGCAAAGCGCCCTTCCAGTCTCGCAGCGCACTCTTTCGCCACCTCGGCGAAGGATGTCACCACACAAAACGCGTGCAGACTTCCTTCTAGACCATTATGCCCTAAGCCCGGCATCTACTAAAGCAGGCTAATTGTAGGCACTATAAATCTCACTTCGACTCTCGAGGCGCACTCTTCTGTCACCTCGCTAAAGGATGTCGCTACTAGAAGCGCACACGAGTTTCCCCTTAGCCCGTCAAACAATAGGGCGACAATAGACGCTCTCCCTATTAGAGCAACCGACACTTTTTCCCCCGACCCTAGCTCGCCACACAGCCACTCTCTCGTCACCGTAGAGCAAGAGACCACTACTAGAAGCCCATACAAGCTTCCTCCTAGGCAGTCACCCGGCAAACGCCTTCATCGCCTTCGTCCCGGCAGACGCCTCCACACGTTATTCTTCCGAGCTTTGGCAACGCACCCTTCGTTCCGCGTAGCTAGCTCGAGGCAACGGCATAGCAGCTAGCCTCGCGAGCTTCGCGAGCTTCCCTGCCCGCTTCTTTCGGCCCCGTTGCTCTGCCCGACCCTTCCTTCGTATGTTCTTGTTTCTCGTTGCTTTGCCCGCCTTCCTAATGCTTCCTTCCTCGCTCCCTTTATTCCCTTCATTCGCTTATTGCGTCACGCTCGTTGCTTCGTTGCTCGCTTCGAATTATATTCACGATTTGTATTTATTAAGCTATTTAGCTTAATCCTCGATGGCATCGCGCGGCCCCCTAAACCGGGCCAAAGATCCCTCTTTCCCTCTTTAGTTGCGTTCGTTCGTTCAATGCGTTCGTTGCGTTCGATTGGGTTACGTTCCTTTGGTTCGACCTTACCGGGTTGTTAATGTGTTTTGCAGCCTTCTAAAGAAGAACTGCCAGTGTAGGAATAAGGGATAAGGGATACGCAAGGTGCTATTACAGACACGTAATCCACGTGATCACATACACGCAATAAGGCTATATCTCCGCAATGCCTCCCCTCTCTAGCTAGTAAGATAGACATAATATACCCCCTTTAGTTAACCTTATATAGTAGAGCCTAACTAATAAAGATATAATTATTATTGAGTATTACTATTTGGCCTAGTATAAATCTCTATTTGGCCTAGTGATACTTTGCGTACACCCGAAAAACGCCTATACCCCCTACGACTAGCCGCGCCTACTTAATTACAGTGCGTATGCCTAGCAGGCTGCATGCTAATTCTTCGCATCGTTAAATCGCATCGTTAAATCGCATCGTTAAATCGCATCGTTAAGTCGCATCTCGCCGCATCGTATCGCTCTAGCTAACGAGTCTCTAAGGCACGCAGTAGGGCACGCAGCAGAGCACGCAGTAGAGGGCACGCAGCAGGGCACGCAGCATACATTAAGAAGCCGCACACACAGCAGAGGGCACGCAGCAGGGCACGCAGCAGGGCACGCAGCAGGGAGCTAGGCACGAAGCATACATGGAGAAGCCGCTAGGCACGAAGCATACATTAAGAAGCCGCACACACAGCAGAGGGCACGCAGTAGGGCACGCAGCAGGGCACGCAGCAGGGCACGCAGCAGGGCACGCAGCAGGGAGCCGGGCACGAAGCATACATCGAGAAGCCGCTAGGCACGAAGCATACATCAAGAAGCCGCACACACAGCAGAGGGCACGCAGCAGGGCACGCAGCAGGGCACGCAGCAGAGGGCACGCAGCAGGGAGCGAGCCGTAGACGGATATTCGTACGTGAAGAATTATTAGTCTGCAGCCTGCCATATATACGCACTATATTTATATAGACGCGGCTAGGTGCGGGGGGGTTAGACGTTTTCCGGGGTATACGTAGGCTATAAAAAAAATTTCACTGGGCTAAATAGAGATTTACACTAGGCTTAATAGTAATACTCTTATGATTTTATTTCTTTATACTAAATTTAGCTCTTAATTAAATGAAATAGTAAATTCTTTTTTAAATCGAGGTAAAACTTAACCTCTTTTTTAAACCGTTTTATAATAAATAGCTTAAATTGTTAGTTAAGTAAACAAAGGGGGTTATAAACTAGCTAGATTAGTCTATATAGGTTGTATCTATCTAGCTAAGGCGAAGAGGAGCGGAAAGGGGGCCTTTTTATACGTCCTAACCGAGCCCGTCCTAGGCTTTAAAGAGAGCCGAGTCGGGGCACGTAACGCTCCCGATAACGCTATAATCGGGGCCTTAATAAGCGTTATAACTTATAACCTATAAGGGAGCAGATATCTCCTAATTAGTTTATCCTACTAATATATAAAGATATATATAAGCACTACCTTTAAGGACTACTTATTTACTAAGCTTAAAGGGAGCGTTAACTTTTCTACTTAGTCTTTACGTATAGAATCCGTCTTTATATATAAGAAGCTTACTCCCGTAATCGTTAACGCTTTTTATACGAAATCCTAAGACTATCTAGCACTTATACGCCTAATAGTCGACGATAGTCCTCTTTCTTAAATAAAGCATTCTATATTTATAAAGGCGGCTTAAGATGTTTTTAAAACCCTATATAACCTAGTAAACTTTACCTTAAACTTCCTCTTTATTAAAGAGCTCTTTAATATAAAGATTAAAGGTAAACTATTTATCGAAACTTACTGTTACGGCACTAGGTGATAGCTAGATAACCTTATTGTTCTATAAAGAGGAGAAGAACTATAGAGGCTAAGGGCTCGTTTATATATAGGACTATATATTACGTAGCATATCACTATATACTATATTATATAATATAGTACTATAATAATACTCCCCCTCTAAAGACGATTTAGTCCTTAAATCGCTAAGAAATATTAGTTTCGCTAGAAATTAGTATATAATAGAGGAATCTTTTATAAGCGGGCCTAATCTAAGGGGCCTAGCTTATCTAGGTTATATCTATAGAAGCGTTAGATAGCTTTAGGGCAACCTCTTAGGTTATCTTTAGGCTACTAGGTCGGTTCTTAGTAATATTTCTATTTAATTAGATAAGTTAGGGTTAAGACTTTGTTATCGTATACGTTAAGGATATTTTTAAATTCCTATATTTCTTCGATATTGCCGTCGTTATCGCGTTCCGCGACGCGGCTTACGACGTTGCGTTATTCCTCTCGATTAATCTATGCCTAGCCCGGTATTATTTTCGTTGTCTAGAGCTATACCTTAGACGTATAGAAAGACTTATTGACTTAGATATGCTTTAAGAGATCGATAACTATAGCGCTACGGTAGACCTTAAGAATAAGATAAAGACTATCCTATTTATCGTCCTATTTTTTCTTTAGGTAATTAGTAGTTATATTCTTTAATAAACTATAACTATATTACCGGGTCGGAAGAGAAAGCCTTTATCCCGTTTTATATTAGCATTATCCTTATATTTCTATTATAAGGCTTATACGAGAGCTTAAAGCTAAATAAAGATACGGTCGAAACGACTAGCTATTACGTCCGCGCGAAGGAATTCCTTCTTTACCTATAATAAAAGCGTTAAGGGTCGAGGGCCTATAGGTTTAATGCCAAGACGAAGATTAAAGCCGTAGTTAGCGAAGAACGGAGAAATACTAGTTATTTCGTTTACTTAATTATTCGTTGCGAATTCCGCAAGCGGGAGCTAGTCGACTTAGTTATCTTAGGTAAAGCTAATATAGGCTCGAATATATTTATTTATCGTAGCGTTAACGATTTCGGTTTAACCGTTAGTCTCTAAGTGCTATACTAAGCTTAGTTTTAACGTTATTCTTAAATAAGTGCTAAGCTATCGCTAAAAATTAGAGATAAACTAAGTGCCTTAGTTAGAGATAATAGTATCGGGTGCTTTATATAAGCGATAGACTATATAGATAAAGGAATTAACTAGTTCTTCTATAGAAAGGTCGGTAATAGGGATAAAATATCTTATCTTTATAAGCCTATTAACTATCGTAAGTATATTCTTATAAGTCTTCCTATTTTAGGTATACTTAAGGAGTATCGTAATATAATTAATAAATATATCGGCCTATAGTTAGATAGGTAGAGCGAAGGGTTTTAGGAATCTAAGGGGGGACGAGCGGGGGGTCTTAGTCTAAAGACAAAGAGTATAGTCTTTAACGAATATAGCGGTAAAGTAAGAAATCCTTAGCTACTAGTATATCCGGTTTAATAGATTAAGGGTTTTTACCCTCCTTAGGTATCCTATTAGGCTACTGCTATAAGATCGATAAACGACTTTAAGGCGGAGATCTAAGGTATTAAGGACGAAGAGCCGGTCGCGGAAAAAAATACGTCTATTAATTAACTAATATTTAGATATATCGCAATATAAGAGCTTTCGGATATACTTTAGCTAGCGTTAGGCGTATAGATCCCGGAGTATCGCTACTATATCCTAGGTAAGATTATCTTATTAGTATGCCTCGCGGATAAGCTTATTAAGTAATTTACTAACTACGTTTAGTCTAAAGGCGGCGATTGCGTTAAGGTCCTCCTTCGAGGCATAGGAATCGGTTAGGAGTTCTTTTAAGATAGTCGGGTGTTAGATTATATAATAGAGGTTACAACGATTAGGTTAGTATAACCGCTACGTAACGTAAGGGAAATATCCCTTAAATACGGCCCCCTTATAAAAAGAGGGGAAGCACGCATAACACGCATTATTATATCTTACATTAATATAACCTCTTTGCTATATAACCTATCTACACCTATTATAACGCCTATTTAGTCCGAGCCGTAGATCTACGATCTAATAATTAAGAGTCTTAGCCTCTAATCTATCGAAAATACGATATAAAACACTAAAAACAGGCTCCCTTTAGGCAAAAACAATCACTATATTTACTAAGAAGAATACTAAAGTCATCCTTATCGAAAATGCTAACTAGTCCGTTTAGGACAATAAGTTTAAGGCGTAGGTCCTCGATAGCAACCTATAGGAATAGGTCTTCGGCACCGAAAGGCTCCTTCCTATTCCGGATATGCCTGTCGAAGACGACTCTCCGAGGGGATCTCGCTCTCGTATAGCGGACGAAGAAATAGTCTAATAGGGACGCTAACCTCCTTAAGGCACCTAACAATAGTAGATCTTTCTATATAAGGAGAAGAAATAGGAGAGTTAGAAGAAGGATATTAAAGAACTATGCACTTAGATCGCCTCGACCATCTCCGATTACCTATTTTAGACCTATTGTAAACCTAATAAAGACCTTAAGGACTAGTACGCTACGCTTAAGAAAGAGGCAAAGGGCAAGCCGGAAGATATCTATCGAGCCCTTTAGGTTCGCTATAAAGCGGTGGTTAAGCCCTCCCTAAGTTAGCTAAAGAACTAGCACCTTTAGCTTAAGGGCTAGAAGAAGATTATATATAAAGGGATTTAGGAAGAACTTCCTAAATCTATTTACAAGAGCATTTAGGTTACTGACTTTCTCGCCTTTGTCTAACCTTATTATCCTACCTAGGTCTATTCCTTCTACCTCTTACACTTAGAGAGGCAGAAGGATTTCGATATCTATACTATAACTAACGAATTTACTATGCTTATAGACTAGCTGCCTGCTTAACTATCTTAAACTAAGAAAGGCTCCTTCGGCCCTTCCTATACGGGATAAGACGAGGAGTAGAGCAGCTAGTAGAACAACTAGAAAGGCAAAAACAATAAAAAGAGGTCGCGACCTACTAATATAGATAAGAGAGGTATCCCTTACTGTAAGCTCTATTCTATAAAAGGCCACTTAATAGAGAATTGCTAGGATGTTAACCCTAATAAGACGCCCGACTAGTGGCCTAGAAGCAAAAAGGACATTATCTTTAAGAATATAAAGAACCCCGAGGTCGCGAAAGAAGCCTAGAGACATAGAGGCAAGAGGGGAACTAAGAATAATAATAAGACGGATTGACTCGTGCGGGAGAAAGGAAGATGCCCTTCGGCTTTATTCCTCGCCCCTTTAGTCGATGCGTCTTTTAACGTCGACATCTACCCTCTTTATCACTCTTTAATCCTAGATTATAACACAACCCTCTATATCTTTCTAGCCTTAGCCCTAAGGAATATCACTCTCCCCGATAATAATTAAATTAATATACTATTAGTTCTCGATAATTAAGTATTCGACGATATCCTCGTCTACTAAGATATAAACCCCGAACTTAAGGCAAACTATAATATAGACTACGCAATAGCGCCTAAAAACGACTAGGGAAACATAAAATAGTATACCGAAGCTCGATTTAAGCCTCTCCTTACTCCTCTAAGCATTCCCCCGGCGGCCCTATTTATAGCTATAATACAATTACATCTCGCTGACTAGACTATAAAGCTATAGAGCGAGCATCTCGATTCCTCTCGAGCAGCCTTCTAGGCAAATATAAGTCTATATAAATAAAGAGTAAACCCCTCCGCGGCATTAAGTCTATATAAATAAGGAGTAAACCCCTCCGTGGCATTAAGTCCGTATAAATAAGGAGTAAACCCCTCCGTAGCACTAAGTCCGTATAAATAAGGAGTAAACCCCTCCGCGGTAAGTCTATATGATTAGGAGTTAACCCTTCTATAGGCAAATAAAAGTCTACTTAAATAAGGAGTAAACCCCTCTATGGCAAAAAGTCTATATAATTAGGAGTTAACCCCTCCGTAGCCTATAAATAAGGAGTTAACCCCTCCGTAGAAAGAAAAACTCGCCTATTAGCACTCTATATTTATAGTAGCTACTTAAGCCGCACCGATCTCGAAAGACACTAATACATTACGGTTTAAAGATAAGGCTTACTTTAACCGCCTAATCCTAAAAAGGCAGGTATATCGACGAGACCTTCTAGCTGTCCTAACACATTATGGATAGCTTAAATAACACCTACTCGGCCTTTCATTCGAGGAGGCGGAGAGAACGTATCTTTAGAGTTATAAAGAAATAAAGTCCTAGACCGAGGTTAACTCTAAAACACTTATAAAGAAAGGCTGAGTCCTCGACTATATATAGGTATACGTATATAAAATAGATAAGCACGGAAGGCTCTCGAAGTATAAGGCAAGACTAGTCGTCCGAGGGGATTAATAGCTTCGAAACGGATAGGAGACCTACGCGGCAACCCTCGCAGGACGAAGCTTTCGAATACTTATAACGATAGCTATAAGGTTCGACCTTAAACTAATATAGTACGATACGGTTAACGCGTTCGTTAACGCAAGGCTCGACGAGATTATATATATAAAGATGCCGCTAGGGTATAGAAAACACTCTATTATCCTCCGACTTAATAAAGCCCTCTACGGACTGCGAAAATCCCCTCTTCTATAGCATCGCGAACTTACGTTGATACTTTAGGAGATAGGGTTTTAAACGGTGCCGTACGAACTATACTACTTAACGTTTAACGGCATTATCGCCTTCTTCTATATAGATAATATTGTCTTTATATATTATAAGAAGGATTAAGATAGGGCTAAATCTCTCTAAAATCAACTTCGGGAAAAATATAAGCTTATAGGCGGCGATAACCTATAATAGTTCCTTAGCATTAAGATTCTACGAGACCGTAATTAACGGTATATTTAGCTGTTATAAGCCGCCTATGTTAATAAGATCTACCGACTTATAAAGAAACGCCGCCCCTTTAATATACTAATAGGGGTAAAAGAGCTTCTCCCCTACGAAGGGATCGCTAAATACTATAAGATATAAGCCTATTAGGTAAACGTAGGTTCCGTGCTATACGCGGCGGTTATTACCCGCCCTAATACCGCGTTTGCTACGTTAAGACTATGCAAATTTAACACTAACCCTAGACCGGAATATAAAGACGCCGTCGATTGAGTTCTCTACTATCTATACTATACCCGGGGACTCGCGCTTCGTCTAGGGGGTAGGGACGACTTTAAAGTAGTAAGTAACGCTTCTTTCGCCGATAACACCGACCGGAAAAGCTCTTAGGCATTTGCTATAAAGCTATTCGGAGGCTTAATCGGCTAGAGAGCTAATAAATAAGATATAGTTATAACCTTAACAACCGAGGCTAAGCTCCTAGCGTTATTATAGGCAGTAAAGGAGTTAATCTACGTAAGCAGGCTTATTAAAGAGCTCGACGTCTCCCTCGATAACTCCCGCATTTGCATTTAATATAATAACATATAGACTATCCGACTAGTTACTGCCGAAGTCGCTACTCTATAGATAAAGCTTCGCTATATAGACATTCACAACTACTAGCTTCGTTAAGAAGTCCTTAATAAGACCCTCGATATTAAATATATACCTACCGCGAAGATAATAGCCGACGGCCTTACTAAGGCACTTTAAGGGCCCTCCTTTAAGGCCTTTGTCGAATAAATAGGCCTTTACGATGTTACTTAACGCCTCTCCGATTGAGAACTCCCTAAAACGACCGACGAAATAATATAAACCGATATATATATAGTATAGGAAGGTTAGGAGATATAAATAGGCCGATAAAGCCGTATCCTTAAGGGTAATAGGTTCGATATTAGGCATAATATACACGCGTTAGAGGAAACACTACGTATAGGCGCCGGTGATAAGAAATAACCGTAGGGAATATAGTTCCTTATGCGTATTACTAGGCCTTATATAAATACGTTAGGGAGACGATAGATAAAGGGCCTCGTTAAATATCTACGAGCATTAACTAGGCTAAAGGCGTCTAAACACTTAATTAAGTATTAAAAGGAAGCTCTCCCGCAGCGAGGGCATATTAGCGTATCTCGCAATAGCGACTATTCCGTCGATTTCGGCACGACGCACTAGGGGAATCGAGCATAGGCTGCTAAACGACTAGCCTCGCTATATCGCTACGAGCATTAGCTGCTAAACAACTTATAAACGACTACGAATACCCTTAACGACGGTAGACTAAAGAGGAACGATGCTTCTATGCAGTAAGGGCATCTACTGTGTATAGCGGCGGAAGGAATAGAGGAAGTGTAAGAGCTTATAAAGCCGCACTCGTTAGAGCGCTTAAGCGCAGGATTAAAAGGGCAGGGATTAAAGATATCCCGCCCTAATGGCTTAACGATAGAACGAGGATTGAAATCTCATCGGATTTAAGCTATTTAGCGACCTCTTAATGCTAGCTTCCCTCCCTTAAATTCGGGATTGAAGCTAGGGGGGTGTGTTAGATTATATAATAGAGGTCATAAGGATTAGGTTAGCATAACCGCTACGTGACGTAAGGGAAATATCCCTTAAATACGGCCCCCTTATAAAAAGAGGGGAAGCACGCACAACACGCATTATTATATATCATATTAATATAACCTCTTTGCTATACAACCTATCTAGACCTATTATAACGCCTATTTAGTCCGAGCCGTAGATCTATAATCTAACATCGGGTCGACTTTCTCTTTAAGGATAACTACCCGATTTTGATAGAGGAGTCTATCGTCGTCTACGGTAGCTAGTCTATTACTAAGGAGCCTACTAAAAGCGTCGGGGAGAATTACCTTATTGCCTAAGCAGTATATAATTACGAAATTAAACTAGGAAAGGAACTTAGCCTAGCGCACTTATCGTTAGTTAAATTGCTTTATAGATATAAACGTATAAAGATTCTTATAGTCCGTAATAACGTCGAACGCCTCGGTAGTCCTTTAGAGTTTTAAGCGCTATTCCTTAAGCGCCTTAATAATTATCAATAGCTCTTTATTATAGATCTTATAGTTGCACTTTAGGGTAGTATACTTTAACAAAAAAAACGCATTAGGGTAAAGATATCCGTCGTCTCCGGTCTAGAAAAGAACTCCTCCCGAGGCCTAATTTAAGGCGTTAGTTTTAACAACTGTTTTCTTCGAGTAGTTAAAATAGGCTAGGACTAAGGCAGTAGTAAAAGCAAGTTTAAGGGCCTTAAACGCGGCAGCTTGTTTAAGTCCTTAAGACTAACGGGAATCCTTTCGAAGTAGCGTAGTTATCGGGGAGATAATACTAAAGTATCCCTTAATAAAACGGCGGTAGAAGTCTTTTACTAAAGTCGGGGTATTTTAAGCCGTAATTATACGTACCTTCTTAAGGTCTATGCTTATGCTAGATATCGAAATAATTAGTCTAAGGTACTTAGTCTTCGTCGTATAAAACTCTAACTTCCCGATGTTGATTTAAAGCCCTACGTTGCCTAAGCGTTAGATAACTATTCGTATATAGTTCTTATATTCCGCCTTAGTCTTTAAAAAGACTAGTACGTTATAAAGATATACTATATAGAAGTTATTAAGGGCATTATAAAGCACGTAATTAATATAGTTCTAAAAGGTCGACGGTGCGTTATAAAGGCCGAAGGGGGTAACTAATATCTCAAATAGTCTAAAGCGTATAATAAATACTATAAGCTACTTATAACCTTTAGCGATTCGAATACGGTTAAATATAGCAATTACGTCTAGCTTTATATAAAACTTAGCGTCGTAGAGAGAATCTAGTGTTTCGCGGATTAAAGGCAAGGGATATCGATTCTTAACTATAACCTAATTTAAACCTCGGTAGTTATAATAGATATAGACACTACCGCCCGGTTTATAAGCCGAGGATTAGTAGTACTACGGCTAAAAAAGAAGACTCTTAAATAAAGCCTTTATTAAGTATATCGTTAATCTACTTCTTAATATAGCGGAGTTCTATAGGTAATATAGGCCGATTTTTATAGTATAGAGCTTATTTACTAAGTGTAAGTTCGATCTTATAATCTTAGGGGCGGTATAAGGGGAGCTTATTTATATTCTTTAAAGCTTATCTTAGAACTCTTTTAAGAGTTTCTTTAGGATATCTACCTCTATAACTTCCGGTTTTACTTAGAGGAATTTTCTACGTCGGCCTCGTCGACCTTCCGAAATAGAGATTCGGAATTAGCTATATCCTAGAGGTTTGTCTAAAGGAAATTATAAAAACGTTTAGGGAAGGCGGCTTAAGCTACCTCTATTATATAGAGTATTGCTATTTGCATAGCACGAAATTGCTATTTGCACAGCAAGAACATCTAAATCCCTACTTTTCTATACGTACCCCGCGCGCGTATGTCCCGCCACTAAAATCTAGTGCCGGTATATGGCAATTAAGAGAGCCGCGCAAATCGTGCGAAGAACACCACCGACACGCAGCAGGGCACGCAGCAAAGGGCACGCAGCCGGGCACGAAGCATACATTAAGGAGCCGCACACGCACGCAGCAGAGGGCACGCAGCAGAGCACGCAGCAAAGGGCACGCAGCCGGGCACAAAGCATACATTAAGGAGCCGCACACGCACGCAGCAGAGGGCACGTAGCAGAGCACGCAGCAAAGGGCACGCAGCCGGGCACGAAGCATACATTAAGGAGCCGCACACGCATTAGATAGCACGCAGTAGAGGGCACCTGCTATAGCTATTAAATTAACTAAATTAAGGCTATATACGATTTACGCGGCCCTCTTAATTACTATATACCTATACGGAAAGTTTAGTAGCGGGATATAAGCGCGCGGGGTACGTATAGAAAGAGTAGGGATTTATGTATCTTACTATACAAATAGCAATTTCGTGCTATGCAAATAGCAATACTTATTATATAGTCCCCGGTAATAACGCGTTAGAAAGAGGTTTTAGATAGTTCCGGGACCTTAACTAAGCCTACTAAGAGTTTGTTAAAGAGTCGTAGATTATCTCCCTCTTCGATTAGCTTAGCTAATTTAAATATACTAATTCGCGCCGCTTAAACACTATCCTATTTATAGAATTAAACGAAGTTAACTACTCGTACGTAGCGGATATCGTTTATATCTAAGGGCATTTAATCTTCCTATCGTATACGCCGGCGGGGGCGTCTCGTTTAGCCCTATTAGGCGGGAACGTAGCGACGGCCGGCGGTAAGACGAATAGGGGATATCGAA
This sequence comes from Ophiocordyceps sinensis, assembly GCA_012934285.1. Lineage (NCBI taxonomy): Eukaryota > Fungi > Ascomycota > Sordariomycetes > Hypocreales > Ophiocordycipitaceae > Ophiocordyceps > Ophiocordyceps sinensis. The sequence goes on along the minus strand of JAAVMX010000004.1, from coordinate 7,500,565 downwards.
TCGGTTAGCTAAGGTTTAAGGGGTATAATGCCCGCTTAGGTAGATATTCCTTAGTAGACGAGTTTATAGGTATATAACTTCCCGGTAGGATAGTCTAGTCTTTTAGGATATTAATCTCTTCCTACCGAAAGTGAATTTCCGGCATATCTTTTATCGTTATCAGGACCCTTTATTTTAAGGTAAACGTTAGGGTAGTCTAAATTTCTACGACGTTAGAAAAATATACTTTTCGACGTAACTAATGCCCTCCGGGCTTAAGAGTAATAGGAGTCTTAAGAGCTATCCTATCCTCGGCTATTATGCTTAAAGGCAGGTAGTATCTTATATAGTAATCGGAATTAAAGCGGACTTAAAGAGATTTCTAAAGTATAGTTAGTTTATATTCTTAAAGCTAGGGGATGCCTAAGATAATTAGGGTAAAAGGTAATAGATTCGTAACGAAGAAAAGCATAAGTTCTATATACTTACTAATAGTTATTCGGGCTATAAAGTAGTCCGTTATCTATATTAAGGGTATACCGTCGGCTAGTTAAAGCGGTCGAGGTTTAAAAAGCTTTTTTATAGTAACGTTATATTTCCGTACGATAGCGTAAAGATCGGCGAACGCTATAGTAGTATAGCTAGAATCCACGAGGGATAACGTATTAATATAGTAAAGGGACTAAAGGTTACGCGTAAAGGAGAGACGAGTATTAAGAAGGATTAACTTTTTATTACTATTCGACGAACTAATCTAAAGATCCGTTCTATCTAAAAGCAATAACCTAATCCTTTTATCCTCCCCTATATATAACCCTTAGGAGCGACTTACTCTAGGGGTATATCTTTTAGCAGTAGCCTTAACGCCGGCCGCTCGCCTTATAAATCCGTATCTTCTTCCCTTAAGATACGGCCTTATTTATAGTCGGCCGTATAGACGAGCTAGCCTTAGCTATACCCGCCGCCGTAAGCGCCTTAAGATCCTCGGCTAAAGCCGGGGGAGGGGGCGCCCTAGCCTTAAAACTAAGGACTACCCTAACGTAAGGGTATTAGAAGCGAATTCGCGATCTTAGCTAGGTCGTAAGCCTCCTTCTAGTGTCTAGGCTCTCTATCAGCTATATAGAGTTTATTATCAATCTTAAATTATCGTTTAGTATCGGAAAGCCGGTCGAGGTCTATAGGGTTACTATATAAGGGTTAGGCCGGGGCGGTTAGGGTAAGGGCAGGTATAAGCGTCGGCGGGAACTACGAATAGGGGGCGGCCTTTTTCTTAAGCTTTTAACGATAAGTATAGTTAGCGAGATTCTTTATAAAGATATCTATCTACGCTAACTGCTTCTCGTAGTCGGTGTTAGGGATCTTAATCTATATATTCTTAACGAGATCGCTTATATCCTTTAATATAAACTTCCGGAGGAGGTTAACTTACTATTCCTTTATCTTCCTTACCTTACGTATATAGGCGTTAAGGTCTACCGTCTAGATCTAATAGTTCTTATCGCCTTAAGGGAAATTATCGAGGATATTCTTAGCGGCTTGCGTTAAGTCTAGAACCTTATACTACCTGCCTAAAGCTACGAGGAGCGTTATTATAGTAGGCTATTCCTACTTCTCCCTCTCGGATAGGTTAGCTATAATAGTAGCTATCCTATCTTTAATAAAGTCGTAGGCCTGTTTACTAAGCCTATCGCTAATATAAAAGAGGCAGGCGCTATCTAAGTCGAACTATATACTATCGCGGAGGAAGATACCCTATATCTTAAGTTCTTAGGCCTTATACTTACGTTAACGGTCGGAGGTAGACCCTTTTTTAGTAAAGATCGGAGGGTCTACCGTCTTTCGTTTTCCAGACGACTATGCTAGGGTTATCGTCTAAGACTATAATATCTTTATAGTTAAGATTATAAAGTCCTTAGCCTTAAGAAGTTACTCCTTTATAGCTAGGAGCTAATCCTTCGTAGCTAAAAGCTAATCTCGTATAGTTATGCGTTCCTTTAACCTAGTATTTCGGTTAACCTAAGAGGCCTCCGCTACGCGAAGGGAGTAAAGACTTTCCTCGATATATATAAGAATATATTAGGTATCTAGGCTCTAAAGGTTTTCCTAGGTCTCCTACGCATTAGCGACCGGGACTACGTTATCGAACCTCTTAATCGCCTAAGCGATCTAAGGAAATTCACTTATAAATTCCTTTGCAAAGGCCTTTAGACATTCGCCCGTAGCGTTAGAGGCTATAGGTATGTCTGCTATAAGGAGGAAGAAGGAGTATCTAATCTAAGGTGTTTATTAGGGACTATAAAAAAAATTCTATAGGCTATATAGGTTTCTATAGGCTAGGGAAAAATTCTTTAGGGCTTAGGGGCTTAGGGGAATAATTTCTTACGGGTTACGCTCGGGTCGCAACGACTAAGGGGATAAGGTGATAGAGCTGCTAGGACTATATTTATAAAGCTAGGGATCGCGATAGGGCGCAATAGGAGATAGAATAAACTATTACGGCACTAGGTAATAGCTAGATAACCTTATTATTCTATAAAGAGGAGAAGAACTATAGAGGCTAAGGGCTCGTTTATATATAGGACTATATATTACGTGGCATATCACTATGTACTATATTATGTAATATAGTACTATGATACTTACCTAAATAAGGTAAAAGAGCTCTATAATAAGCTAAATACTAAAGAGATCCGAATCCTAAAGATCGTAGTAATAATATAGATCTTTAAGAGTCTAAATAGCTCCTTCTCGAAATATATTTTAAATATAACTTAGATACTCTATACTAATGCTATAGTATATACCTTTAAGTCTTTCTCTTTATCCTTTATCGATAAGTTTAAAAGAATTAAGGCTTTAGAGAGTAATAAGTACCTCTTTATAGCGAAAAATAATAAAGTTTTTATTTACTCTTATTATAAAAAACGTAGGTATATAGAAAAGAATTATTTTTAGAAACTAAAGAATAAGGTTAAGGCTAAGGCCGCTAGATTTATTACTAAGACGTTGCCTTCCTCCTCTTCGATTAAAAAGGAGCTTAAAGAGTATACTAATAGGAGCTATAAGAGGCCTACGCTTATCTTAAACTCTCGAGAGAGTTCCCCCTCCTTTACTCCTTACCTAGCTGCCTATCCTTAGACTTCTCGACTTTAGAAGAGAAAGGCCCCTTTAATATCTTCTCCTAAGTTTAGTAAAGTCTTTATTATCTTTAAATCGGCTTTTAGCATTATAAGTTCTTTCTTACCCCTCTTTATATTATTAGTTGGTTAAATAAACAAAGGGGTTATAAACTAGCTGGATTCTAGTCTATATATCTATTAACTAAGGGGCGACGAATAGCCCCTTTATATAGGCTATAAACGCGTATATTAATAGGGCCTAAAGCCGGACCTTTGCGAGCCCTTACTTACGACGTCGGGGATATGCCTGCAAGGGCGATTAAGTCAATAACTTAATTATCGTAAGGACGGCCGAGTTAGTAACGCTATTACTAAGGTCCCCGATGTATACGATGCATCGTATAGTTAATAGCGCATCCGTTTAAGCGTTGCCTATACGTAATCTATTTAATCACGTGGATTGCAATCGTGCCTAAAGAACGGATATCCCTTATTCCTATACTAGCAACTTTTATTTATAGTTGCTATATAGTAAGCCTATAATCTAAATAAAGGGAGATAGAAAGAACGATATATTAGGTAGAAGGGCTAATAAATATATTTAATAAATATAAATGAAAAAGGGGGTAGAATAAAAGGAATACCGTTAGTCGCTATAGGCGAAGGACGAAGGCTTCTATCCTAATCGAGAGGCTATTTATATTAATAAGGCGTTTAAAGGCCTTGTTAAGCGATGCCTTCGTTATAGCGTAAGCGGGGTTATCTTCCCCGTAGATCTACCTAATCTCCTTAATCTCTCGTCGCTTATATAACTAACGCAACGCTATAATATTAATTATTAGGCGTTTCTCCTTCGTAGTGCCGAGCTCAATAAGGCATTCGTAGAGGGAGTATAAGTTAGTGTATATAATAAGAGGGATTAGTAAGAGCTAAAGCCGTTCCGTAACTATACGGAAGGTCGTAATAAGGGAGATACTAAGGTCTACGCCGTTAACTATGCCGTAGATCTCGCTCGTAAGAACGCTACGGATTACTCTCTTATACTTCGTCGAGCTCTAATAGATAATATTGCTATTAATCCGGAAGTGCGTATCCGTACGCTTAGTCTTATTAACGAGCGTAATAATGAAGCCTAACTAAGACGAAAGGTCTTAGTTATTTGCGAATAAGCCATCCGTAAATACTACGAGTTTCGATATCTCGAGATCAATTAGTCGGTACGTAAGTCTACGTTATTAATAGTCGATTTACTACTAAAGGCGCTTATTAAGGATATTTTAATCCTTCTCTTCGGGAGCTTAGACCTAGGCTGCTATAGAGATATCGAATAAGGCCTTAGGCTAATAGATAGAGGCGACGTACGTAGCACGAGCGCGTTAGTCGAGGTACTGCTAGGCTTTATCACGAGCCTATAAGTCGACTACCTCGATCCTTAAGGCCTATCCCTTCTACTACAGGAGTAGAACGTCGTCGTAAAGCGTTAGTTTTACTCTATTAAAGTCTATAGCATTCCCTAGGGTTATTTAAGCCTTCGGCTTAGCGTAAAATTAAGCTATCTTAAGCTCTTTTTCTTCTTAGGCCGAAAAGGTGTTTAAACCGAGCATTAGGGTATTATCGGTCTATATTCTAACGAGGCTAAAGTCGTCGGGTCTTTAATTCGTAATTAGAAGGCACGAGTTATAGGTAGAGGGAGCTATATTAAGGCTCTTAATATAGTACTTATAGTAGGTTTTCTACTAATATACACCGGCTTCTATAAGACCGTATAACGGTCTAATAACTCTTATAATTATGCCCTCTAGGTACTTGCCTTAAAGCTCTATTAGAAGAGCCGCTAATACTATATAATTAAGCTCTATTTAAGCTTAGGGATAGGCTTATATAATATCGCGTAGAGATAAGCTTATGCCTCGGCGAAGTAAGGCGGGGGCAAGGGCTAGGATTAAGCGCTAGCTAATACGTTGAATAGTAGGGGAATAGGTTAGAAGCGAGCTTTTCTCTATATCGCTATAGCCTTAGATCACTAGACGGGACTTTTCGTAGGGTTTAACGTTACGAACTTTTACTTCCCGGACTATTTAGGATCGAAATAGACGGTGCTGCCTATAAATAGATTCGTTATACTATTCGAAGCTAAAGACTCCGTAGGCCACGAGATCGTTAATCTCTCGTTAGTCGGATTCTTTAAAAGGGGCGCTAGGTATAGTAATAACGCCGTTATTGCGTAGCTTAGTCGAAAGCCGTAGTATATCTTCTTCCTTCTTAACTAAGAATTAATTATAGAAGGTTACGGTCTTTAGCTTATTCCTTAAGCCTAAGGAACGTCCGCGTTTGCGGGGCTACGGCGGAGCAGGTAGTGCTCGTACCGGAGAGGGGGAAGGGTATAGCTCGGGAATTTCGTCTAGAGCAGAGGAATCGACCTCGGAGAGGGTGTCTATATTATCGAGGGCAGGGGGATCTAAGGTATCGTCTTTACTATAGTAGTACGGCTATACTAAAGTAGAACGGAAGACTATAGGGCCGTTGACGGTCTCGATAGTAACGTCGTAGCCGTTAATAAAGGCAATCTTATATAGACCCTACTATCCTCGCTTCTCTCTCTAGACGCGGACTTTACTTTATAGCGGTAGTAATAGAGTGTTAAAGGTTAAGGGGCCGTTTCGAGCTTATAGGCTATCCCTAACTTATCGCGCGGCGGAGAGCTACCGTAAGGCTTTTATAGCCTTTTAGATAGTCGCGGCTCTTTATACCGTAGTTGCCGAAGGGGAGTCCTAAGTTATCCGTAGGTACGCTCTAAAGACAAAGAGCGTAGGGATAAGGCCGTTTAGTCCTACTATGTTATTTACGGCTTTAATAGCCATTTATAGGACGGATTTAAGGGCCGTTATCGTACCGATCTTAGCGTATATTATTTCAAACGCACGATAGAGCGAGCTATAATACCTTTTAACTTTACCTATAGACTAATATGCCTTAACGGGGATTTAGGTATACGTAATACCTATAATACGAGCTTCGTTGCGAAACTTAGTTAAAGCGAAGTTAGTGCCCGCGTTATGCCGGATAAAGTTAGGGGGGCTAAGGTATATATCGATCTATAGTGCCCTAAGTGTCTCCTATATGTCTTTAGCCGATATAGATAGGAGGAATCACGCTCCTTAGAAAGAGGTCGCTATATCGACCGCGTATAGCACCGGGCGGGTGCTACTACCGACCTTTAGGTATATTATATCGACGATAACCTTAAAATTAAATTCTTAGTTATCCTTAAATATAAACCTAAACCTCCGGGGTGCCGGCGCGTAGAGCTAGCAGTAATAGCAGAATTTTAAGATATCCTTAAGTATTTCTACTAAGATATCGTTATGCCTTACTTACTTTAATAGATAGTAAAGTCTATTAACGGCCGGGTGGCTAAATCGGCGGTAAAGCGTACGTATCTCGGCTTTAGTTAAAAAGGCGACTACGTTCTCTTCCTTACTAAAGCAGAACTATAGATATCCCTATTTACGAATAATAAGGACGCTAACGCCGGGACCGATAATCGTATCGGTAGTGTTATTAAGGTATACGCCTAAGCGATCTATATTAGCTAGGCAGAGGAGGAAGGGGGTCGTCGTTCCTAGCACGTAGAACGTAATTCGGCTAATAAGGGTCTCGAGGGCAACGGAGCTAAGGGAACGCACGTCCTCGCCCCTACCGAATTTAATATATGCCTAGCCGGCGGTAGACTCGTAGAGCACGATAGAAGGGTCTTCCCGATGTAGGGCGAGATACTAGTCCTAACCTGCTATAGAGACTATAGCTGCTCCGGTGTCTATAAGGATACCGTAAAAACGGTCCTTCGAGTAGCGGTCGAAGACGAATTACGTAGCCGGGACGCCTAACTAGTCTATCCCTTATGCGTCTTCGCCTATAATTAAATAGTTAAAGGACTACTAATATAGGATTTACGAGGCTTACTACTTAGTTTGTTCTTCGTTATTACTAGCCTTATCGTTACGCTATTTAATAGCGGCCTAAGGAGTCTTATCACCTTTATATTCTATAAGGTAGGCCTTAAATCCTATGCTAAGGTTGCCGGTTAGAAGGCATTAAGCGTAGGACTAAGCCTTAGACCTAGCTCGTTCCTCTAGGGTATGCTTCGTCGACTAGCAGCCTTCCTTCTAATAAACGAAGCACTTCCTCGACTATTAGCGGTTGCTAAAGCTGCTACCGCCGCTATAAGGGCTATAGTAGCTTCGTCCGCTGCTCCCGCTAAACCTACGGCCGTTGCCGCGGTTGTTAGTATATCTACGGTCGGTATAAAATACGCCTAATAAATTGTATTTATTATTTGTATTTATCACCTCGTTATAATATTACACGAACGTGCCGGACGTATTATTCTCGCCCTATATCGATTGATAGGTCTCTAGGGAGGAACGCAGCGCGGAAAATAGCTTTTCTACGGTCTTAAGGGGGTTATATAGCGTATAGCTAAATTCCGGGACGTTTCGGCACGCGTTAAGCAATATAGGGCGAAAGGGGAGGTCTCTAGCAAACTTAAATCCTAAGGCGCGTTAATATCGTTATAGCTTATTAAAAAGGGTCTATAGGACTTCCTATTAGGTCTTATTCGGATATTTAACTTATAGCTTTTTAAAAGTTATAGTGCTTTAATCTACCTAATAGTGCTAATAGTTTACTTCGGTGTCGAAGTAAGCCTTTAGTAGGTCGTAGGCCTGCTTAAACGTGCTATCCTACTCTATATGCTAGATATAGTAGTCCTAGGCTCGGCCGGTAAGGATCCGGGGAAAGAAGGCATAGAAATAGCCGGGCTAGGCCTTAACTATATAACAAACGTCCGTAAAGATACGGACTTTATTATTAAGAATATTATAGGGCTCTCCCGTATAATTCTTACTCTTATCCTATAACTTAATAAACTTTTATAAGAGGTCTATGTCTATCTCCTCGTTCGGAACGTCGTAAGGGGGAACTATCGTATAGGCTGCCTTTGCCGTTATATTAATAAAAGGGGTCTTAGAGAACTAATATAAAGTCGGATAAAGTATTATTAGCGTTTCTAATATATCTCGGAACGGAGGGGCCTATATGTTCGGGAACGTGCCGGGCATTTAATCTCGCGGGTATAGGCCGGGATCGACGGAGGTAGCACGTATTAAGGTTATTAGAGCAAAGGAGGGTTCTAGCGCGAATATAACTGCTAGGGCGGTCGGAGGTATAAGGGGGATAGCCGCGGGCGTAGATAGTGCCGTCGCAAAGGTTGCTATAGGAGCCGGGGTTAGGGCATTAAGAGGTGCCGTTAGGGCCGTGCCTAAGATAACTAAGGAAGGAGGGTTAGTTATAGCAGCCGGGGCTACAACGGATGTACTCCTTACGAACTCTTAGGTTCGCTCGTCGTAGAACTTTAACTATTCTAGTAGTAGTTCGTCCTTAGGCTAAATCGGGGGAATCTATTAGCGCTAAAGCATTAAAAATAATACCGTAAAGCTAAGGTTTAAGGCGCCGGTCTAGATCCTATAGGACCGCAAGAAGGATTTAAGGGCCTTCTTAAAATACCTATCTCCCCGGTTCTATATAGCCTCTATCTACCCGTTAAAGTAGTCCTAGAAGTCTAAGAATAGCTTATATCTATAAATAGTTAAGCCGATATTAACGATAATAAACCGGGCTACGTAGGTCGTAACTGCTTTCTTATTTATATTATCGTAGGTAACGTCTGTCTCCTAGAATGCAATATTAGCTTTATTTTAGTACGAACCGAAGATATTAATGCCTACTAGCCAACCGGGAAGGGGGTTATCGTTAGGCTTAGTTGCTTCCGGTGCGGGACCGGGAGCGTTAGGGTTATCGATAGGGTTCGATATAATATAATTAAATAAAATACACTATTGTTATTAAAGGGGATCGCGAGGGTCGTTACGAAGGTTGTCTTACGTTGCGGACGCACTATTGCTTAACGTAACTCTTCTTCTTCTCGAAGCGAGATAGGAATAAACATAAGCTAGGAAAGAACTTATCGGCGGCTACTAAGAGCTAGCTATATCGTAATAGCTTTATCGGCTCTAACTCGCGTAGGTTCCTTATTCTTAGCATAAAGGACCGTCTTTAGGTATAGGCAATAGAATCCGCGAGGGATAAAGATCCGGTATACTTTCGACGATCGGGCTCTATCTCTTCTACCTTACTAATCTATGATTAATCGTTTAATTACTAATTAGTATTAGTTAGTTAAATAAACAAAGGGGTTATAAACTAGCTAGATTCTAGTCTATATATCTATTAACTAAGGGGCGACGAATAGCCCCTTTATATAGGCTATCAACGCGTATATTAATAGGGCCTAAAGCCGGACCTTTGCGAGCCCTTGCTTACGACGTCGGGGATATGCCTATAAGGGCGATTGAGTTAATGACTTAATTATCGTAAGGGCGGCCGAGTTAGGACCGCTATTACTAGAGTCCCCGATGCATACGATGCATCGTATAGTTAATAGCGCATCCGTTTAGGCGTTGCCCACACGTGATCTATTTAATCACGTAGATTAAAATCGTGCCTAAAGAACGGATATCCCTTATTTCCACAATATTCTTTATATTCTTTATATCCTTAATACTCTGTTTTATACCTTTAATACTCTCTTTTATACCTTTATTACTATATAAAATGCTAGTCCCTCTTTATACCTTTTCTTCCTATACCCTATTTCCCTCTAAGAATATCCTTCTCTATACCCCTATAGAAATAAAGTCTTCCTTTAATAGAAAATAAATAATAAGACTTCTAAAGCCGCTTCTTTCGGCAATTTTAAAGGTAAGCTTAAAGGTCGATAGGGCTGCTTTATAGATTAGGAATTTTTATAACTTTATATTCGATACTAAGGCTATTAGGCATATAGTTTGGAATAAAACGCTCTTCTCTAATTTTAAGGAAATATCTACTACCGTAACCTAAGGAAAAGCTTTCTCTATTATTATATAAGGTGCTAGAGACCTTATCTTTTAATTCCTAAATAGTAATTAACAATATACCTTAAGAAATTGCCTTAATATACCTAAAATCGGCATTAAGATAATTAGCTAATTAGCTATAATTAATATATACGCTATAATAGGCATAGACTCTATATCCCTCATCGATAAAAACCTAAAGAAATTAATAACCCGTTTTATTAAAAACGAACTATACTATATCCCTTTAGATGTAAAGAAAACACTATTTCTAATTAAGAATAAAATATACAATATATGTTGGTAGGTGATTCACTTAGATTAATCTAAACAAAGAGGGTTGCATTAGTTATGGTTGTATCTAATCTAGCTAGAGAAGGGGGAATAAGGGGGCCCCTTTATACCCGTCTACTAGGGTCCCTCTATAGAGCCTGCTGTGCCTTAACAATGCATTGTTGAGGCCTACGCTAGGGCTCACTGCTTTAGTTATAACGATGCCCTTAGTTAATAACGAGGTTATTGACTGTATAGGTTACGTAGCGTTATGCGCCGCGTGGTTATAACCCCTATTGCCCCTTTCCTATGCATAGTCGGCAATATAGTTACGACTCTATCCCTTAGTTATATAACTATATTCCTATACTAGCAGTCTTTCTTTCTAACTACTAAGCAACCTTCCTAATCGTAAGGATAACGCGTATTAGACTAAAGGGGTCTAATAAATACAATACATAAGTATAAATAAAAGAGAGTCCTAAAAGGGGAACTTAGGGGCGTAGAACGTAAGCCTCTATCCGAATAGTTAAGCTATTAGTGTCTACGAAGCGTTCGAGGGCTCGGTTCGGTAATGCCTTCGTTATAGCATCGGCCGGGTTGTTATCGCCGTTAATCTAACGGATCTCTACAATCTCTCGTTGCTTATATAACTATCAAAGAGATATAATATCAATTATTAATCTCTTCTCTTTAGTTATCCCGAGCTTTACGAGATATTCGTAGAGCGAATACGAATCTATATAGATAATTAATTAGATGTTCGGTAGCTTAAGCCGGTCGGTGATAATCTTTAACGTAGTTGCTAGGGCGATCCTAAGGTTAACGCCGTTGACTATACCGTATATCTCGGAAGCTAGCACGCTTTAGGTAACTCTCTTACACTTCGTCGAACTCTAGTAGATAATGTTTCTAATAACCTTAAACTAGTTGTTAGACCTTTCGGTCTTATTAACTAGTGTAATAATAAAGCCTAGTTGTAATAATAGGTCTTTATTATTAGTAAACGACCTATCCGTAAATACTATTAGCTTCGCCTTTATAAGATTAATTGGTTTATATATTAAACCTTTGCTTTAGTAGTCTATTTGCTACTTAAGTCGCTTATTTAAGATTATATAATCCTTATTATCCGGGTTCTACACTTATGCCGTAACCGAGATATCGAATGCTACTTCCGGTTAGTATACCGAGGCTATATAGGCTCTACGAGCACGTTGTTTTAGGTACTATTGTATATAGTCCGGAGCCTTAATATCGATTCGGTCGATCTAAGCGGCTTATCCTTTCTATTAGAGCAGGAGTATATTATCCTATTGTAAGCTTACCTTCGCGCTATTGAAATCCGTGACGGAGCCTTAAGTCATCGTGGTTTTCGGCTTCGCCCTAAATTATGCCTCTCGGAGCTTTTCTTCTTTAGCGGCCGAAAAACTCGTCGTTCTAAGCATAAGGGTATCATCCGTTTGCATCCTAATAATGCCAAAGTGTTCTAGTCCTATGTTAGATATTAGAAGGCAAAAGTCGAAGGTCGATATCGCTATATCGAGGCCCTCGATATAGTGCTTTTAATACGTATTAAACTAGTAGACTCCCGATTTTATAATGCTATATAAGGGCCTAATAACTCGGATGATTGTGTCGGGCGGATACTTCCCTTATAATTCGGCGGGGAGGCGTGTTAAAACCGTTCGAAAGAGCTCTATAGTCGCCTAAGGATACGCTTAGGTAATATCTCGAAGGGATAACGTTATCTTCTAGCGTATAAGGCTCAGAGCAAGGGCTAAGATTAGTCATTAGCTAATGCGTTAGATTATCGGGGACTGCGTTAGTAAGGAAGCCTTCTCCCTATTATTATAACCTTAGACTACTAGCCTTAATTTCTTATATAGCTTAGTGTCTCTGCCTTTAACCTCTCGAACTGTACGGGAGCTAAAGATACGGTAGCCGCCGTAAATAGCTTCGTTATAACGTTTTAACTAAATAGCTTCGTTATAACGTTTTAAACTAAACACTCCTCGTGCCACGAGATCGTCGATCTCCGTACTATCTAACGCTTCGAATAGTGCGCCTAGGGTCGTAATAGCGCCTTTAGATCGGAGCTTAACGGCTAGCTCGTAGGCCTCTTCCTCCTTTTTTATCGTAAAGGCCTCGTCCGCTTCCTCGTCGCTTAAATCGTCGAGATCTATATCGTCCTCGTTATCGTCTAGGTTATCCTCTACGTTTAGTCCTTCTATAATTAAATGCCTAGCCTTATTCTTCGATCCGGGCGGGCGTCTTCGCTTACAAGGTGCCGGAGGGTCCGGTCGGGCGGGTTCGTCCGGCTGCTCGGATTCTAATGCCGGAAGGTCGTTAAGCATTTAATTACGATAATACGGTTATACTAGCGTAGATCTAAAGACCTAAGGTCTATTAACCGTATCGATCGTAATGTTATGCCCGTTAATAGCTATAATCTTAAACGGTCCTTACTATCCTAACTTTTCCCTCTATACGCGGACTTCGCTTTAGAGAGGAAGGGCAAGTGTATTCGCCGTGTCTAGACCGTTACGGCTATACAATACTGCTTAGACCTATCGTTTAGCCGTAAGCTGCCTAAGTGCTTTTATCGCTTTCTATACTACGGCGGCTTATTTAAAGGTCGTTAGCGATAGCGGCGAATTAAGAGTTATCCTAGGATATGCCCCGAATATAAGCAACGTAGGTATTAGTCCGTTCGGTCTAGTAGTATCGTTAATAGCTTTAACAGCCGTCTAAAGAACTGCTTTAAGGGAGGTAAAGCTGCCTATTTCTATAAAGAGGATATTAAAAGCTCGGCGCAAAGGGGCATAATACCTCTTAAACTTACCGATAGACTAGTATGCTTTAATAGGAACTTATATATATATAATCCCTATAATACGGGCTTTACTTCGGAATTCTACCGCCGCGAAGTTTGTGCCGGCATTATGTTTAATAATATTAGGGGGACTAAGGTATATATTAATCTAAAGGGCTTAAAGAGTCTCCTATATATCTTTAGCTTATATAAAAGGGAGGGATCGAGCGCTTTAGAAGGCCGTCGATACGTTAATAATATATAATACCGGGCGTTATGCTAAATTTAAGACGTCTAAGTATATTACATTAACGATAACCTTATAATTAAAGTCTTAGTTATCTTAAAGGTTAAACTTAAACCGTTTTAGGGTAGGCGAATACATCTAGCAATAGTGATATAGTTCTAAGATATTCTCTAGAGTGCTAAGAGATATATCGCCGTAGCCTGCTTGCTTTAATAGGTTATATAGCCTAGCTATAGCCGGATGTCTAAATCGACGATATAGGGTCCTAATTTCCGTTTCTATAAGGAATACAGTCGATTGTTTACTCTTCCCGAGGAAGAACTAAGGGTGTCCCTATTTCCTAACTACCGGGATGTTTGCCTTAAGGCCGGTGAGGGTATTCGTTGTGTTATTAAAGAACACGCTTAGCCTATCTATGTCCGCGAGGCATAGTAGGAAAGGGGTCGGAGTTTCTAGCATATAGAATATAATCCTTCTAATCGGAGTAATAAGATTAATTAATCCTAGTAACCTTATTACGTTGCCGGCGCTAAATCTAATTGCTTCCTGTCCCGCGGTCGATATATCTAAATCGACGGAAGGGTCTTCTTATTAGAGGGCTATATACTATTCTCGTCCGGCCGTTAAGACCTTCGCTACTCCTATATCGATTAAGATGCCTTAGAAATAGAGCTTCGAATAGCGGTTATCGATAAGGAATTAGTCGGCCGAAACTATCGGTTCTATGCCGTAGACGTCGTCTCCTATAATAAGGTGGTTAAAAGCCATTTAGCAAAGCATTTAACTAGCCTACTATTGCTCCGGCTCGTTATCCTCGCTATACTCTTCCTCCTTATCGTCCTTATAACCTTTATAGCCTGCTAAATAGGCTATAATATCCGGGGAGACGCTAGTGTAAAGACAATGCGAGAGATATTAGTCCTTAGCTTTCCGTCGTTCCTCTATAGAATGTTTCGTAGACTAACACCCCTCCTTTCTACACATAAAGCACTTCTTAGTCTAGGTCTTATTGCCGTATCCTTAGCCGTAGCCTCCTCTACCGTAAGGTCGATAGCCTTATCCGGAGCCTCGCGGGCGAAATCCTCCGTTGCCTCTACTACGATTATTAGTATACCTACGGTCTATATAAAAATAACCATTAGGGTTCTTCGAATTATATTTATAATTTATATCTATCCAATCGTTATTACGATATCGATCTTAGATAAATTAGCGCGAGGTATTTCTCGCCTATCGTACGAGGTACGTCGTAAGGGAAGCTCGGAGGTCGGCATAAAGCTCCTTAGCCTCCTTAGCCTGTTTAAAGAAGGCACCTTCGAGTTCCAGGACACCTTAGCACGCCTTAGTAAGATTTACTATAAGCGGGGTTTCGCCTGCAAACTTAGGTCCTAAAGCCCGTTGATAAAGCAATAGCTTATCGATTAGCAACTAAAGCACTTCCGGTAGGCCTTTCTTAGGGTTGCTAGCCCGAACTTAGTTAAACGTTGTGTTAGTCTAATCGGTATAGTACTAAGCCTAAGTCGCTTTAGTATCGAAATATCGTTTAATCTTATCGTATGCGCCTTAGAAGGTAGTCGTCTAGGTGATATTCTCTATATAGAAACGGTCGGCTCGTCCCTTTAAGATCTAGGGGAGAAGGGTATAAAAGAGCCCTAGCTTAATCTTAAGGTTATAATATACGCCTATAAACTTGCGGATAGTCTCGTTAAATAGGGCATATAGCTCGCCGGTATAGCTCTTCTCTTTATCCTATATCTTAACGAACTTAGTCTATACGTTAGGATCTAATAAAAGGTAGGGAATATCGGCCGGTAGGAGTGCTATATACTCCTTAATGTTATAATTAAATGCTTCGATAGCCTTCGGGGTGATTATTAAAGCAGATAGATTAAGCCTCGATTTCGCCCCTAGGATATATAACGTTAGTTCCGGGAGGAATAGTAGTCGTAGCGCATAAATCCGATTTATACGATTAAATAGTAGAAATGCCGGTGCATCCGTTATAGCCGTGTTCGGGTCTTAGTCTAGTTCCGGGGTCGGATCCGTGGTCGCCGCTCGGGCCGGGCCGCTATATTAGAATCGGTGCGAAGTCGGAAAGACCGTTAACTAGTTCGTTATAGCCGAGAAGGGATCCGGATTTATTTATTCTTAGGCTGCTTAGTCTTATATGTCCCTTATCTTTTCTTATTTACGGAAAGCCTTTATGCCTATCTTAAATTCTTCTTTTATAAACTCTTTCTTATTCTAAGGGAGTAGATCGTCCGATCGAAGCATAGCTATATATAACCTAATATACGACGTGTTCTTAATTCCTATAGCGAGTCTACGTCTTCGTATAAGAGCTTTAAGGGCTCTCTTATAGTCCGTGGAAACTAGGTTCTATATAGACTTATTCTATCCCTAAAAGTGCTCTTAGAATAAGTCGAAGAGCCGTTAACCTTAGTAGTAGATAGATGCTTCGCTAACTATAATAAATCGGGCTATAAATGTCGTGACTTCGGCCTTGCTAAGGTCTTCCGATGTGATTTCCTCTATATCCCAATATTGTATGTCTACGTCTCTATAAGCGGACGGGATAATACTAATGTCCTTTATCTATCGTTCGATCGGTTTAACCGGGTTATCGGTATTTTTAGGGGGAGCCGATGTATTTATAGCTAACGACGGTCCTGCCATTTTTGCTTATTTCAAACTCGTTAATAGGGTTATCGTAGGGGTCTTGTGATAGTCTTTACGAAAGATATCGAAGCGATTAGTATCTATTCTAGATAACGTTACTCTTCCTCCTTAATAGAAGCGAGACGGGATTAAATAGTTATAGGGATTCGCGTTGTTATTCTACGTTATAGACGCACTGCCTGTTAACGTTACTCTTCCTCCTTAATAGAAGCGAGATAGGATTAAAAGGAAGCTTAAAAGGGTCTATTTGCTAGTCGAGCTCGGTTTAAATAGTCTTATTCTTAGCATAGATAATCTTCTCTAGGTGTACGTAATAGAACCCGAGGGTAAAGATGCGTAGGAGCCGCGTTCTTACAACTACTGCCCCTTTTACACTTTCGAAGATTAAGATCTATCTCTTCTGCCTTACTATTCTATGATTGAATCTATTTAATCACTGATTAGTGTTAGTAGGTGATTAACTTAGATTAATCTAAATAAAGGGGGTTACATTAGTTGTAGTTGTGTCTAATCTAGCTAGAGAAGGGGGAATAAAGGGGCCCCTTTATACCCGTCTGCCGGGGTCCTTCTATAGAGCCTGCTATGCCTTAACAATGCATTATTAAGGCCCACGCTAGGGCTTACTGCTCTAGTTATAACGATGCCCTTAGTCGATAACGAGGTTATTGACTGTGTCGGTCACGTGGCGTTATGCACCGCGTGGTTATAACCCCTATTGCCCCTTTCCTATGCATGGTCGGCAATATGGTTGCGACTCTATCCCTTAGTCTAATCGGTATAGTACTAAGCCTAAGTCGCTTTAGTATCGAAATATCGTCTAATCTTATCGTATATGCCTTAGAAGGTAGTCGTTTAGGTAATATTCTCCGAATAGAAGCGGTCGGCTCGTCCCTTTAAGATCTAAGGGAGAAAGGTATAAAACAGCCTTAGCTTAATCTTAAGGTTATAACATACGCCTATAAACTTACGGATAGTCTCGTTAAATAGGGCATATAGCTCGCCGGTATAGCTCTTCTCTTTATCCTATATCTTAACGAACTTAGTCTATACGTCGGGATAAGACGAAAGGTTCGGAATATCGGCGGGTATAAGTGCTATATACTCCTAGTATTATAATTAAATGCTTCGACCGTAGCCTTTAGGGCGATTATTAAAGCAGATAGATTAAGCCTCGGTTTTACTCTTAAGATATATAACGTTAGTTCCGGGATAAATAGTAATCGTAGCGCATCGATCCGACGTATAGGATTAAATGCCGGTGCATCCGTCGTAGCTATGTCTAGTTCTCGTTCTAGTTCTAAGGTCGGGTCCGTAATTGCCGCCTAAGCCAGATCGTTATATTAGAATCGGTATAAGGTCGGATAGATCGTTAACTAGTTAGTTATAGCCGAGAAGGGATCTTAAGCTGCTTAGCCTTAGCTATTCTACTTCTTTTCTTATTCGCGGAAAGCCCTTATGCCTATATTAAATTCCTCCTTTATAAACTCCTTTTTATTCTAAGGGAGTAGATCTTCCGATCGAAGTATAGCTATATAGGACCTAGTATACGACGTATTCTTTAGCCCTATAGAAAGTCTACGTTTCCGCATAAGAGCTTTAAGGGCTCTCTTATAGTCTGTGGAAACTAGGTTTTATATAGATTTACTCTATCCTAAAAAATGCTCTTAGAATAAGTCGAAGAGCCGTTAGCCTTAGTAGTAGATAAATGCTTCTCCGATTAAAATAAATCGGGCTATAAATGTCGTGACTTCGGCCTTACTAAGGTCTTCCGGGGTAATTTCTTCTATATCCTAGTATTATACATCTACGTCTCTACGAGCGGACGGGATAATGCTAATGTCCTTTATCTATCGTTCGATTAGTTTAACCGGGTTATCCGTGGAATTTAGTAAAGCCGGTATATTCGTAGCTAATAACGGTCCTACTATTATGCTTATTTCGAATTCGTTAATAAGGTTATCGTAGGGGTCTCGTAATGCTCTTTACGAAGGATATCGAAGCGATTAGTCTCTATTCTAAGTAACGTTACTCTTCCTCCTTAATATAATAAAATCCGTTAGTTTATAGGCATCTTTTATAGCATTAATGCTATACCCGGTTAATTCTATAGACTGCTTCCTAAGATCCTTATAAGCCCTACCTAGACGTATTACCTTTAGCATATTACGTAGACTATTACCTTTAGGGCAGCCTACGATAGTATTAAAATACACTTTAATACCGAAGTAAATAAGGCCTATTACTTTATAGATTAGACCTCTACCTCGTTTACTAAGCTACGTAGCTAAAACTTAACCTTACCTCTATAAGACGTCCTAAAGCTTCTCTTCGATAAGCTCTAGCTATACCAACGAGCTCTTAGCGGCATATTCGTAGGTAAAGACTAATTGCGAGCGATAGTCATTAAGGCGTGCCGTAATATACTAGAGCTTATATACGCTCTATTCCGACCCTCTAAAAACATCGAGACCTTATTTTCTAAGCTTTAGTCCTCCCTTAAGATAAACCTAACCCTTAGCAATTTAGGCTAATTTCTAACTAAGGATATAGACTAATTTAACCTAACCGCGATATACCTAGACCGTAGGTATACTAATAACCGAGGCAGAGGAGGGTACTATAGCTTTACGTAAGGCTACGGACGGGGCTACGATCGGGGCAATTACTATAGCAACTCCGGCCGCGGTTATAGCCTAGGCAATAGAGGGCGAGGCGGCTACTAGATAGGCAACCGCCCTCTAAAGCAAAAAATGCTTTATATGCAAAAGGGAAGGTTGCTAGTTAATTAAGCACACCGCGGAGGAACGATAGAAGGCTAAAGAATAATACTTGGCCTAATATTACTTCTAGGGAACGCCCGCCGCTAACCTAATAATATACGTAATAGAATACGAAGGTTATAAGATTAGTAGCCTAATAGACAACTAGAAAGAAGAATAGTACTATAATAATAGTGCTAACAACGCTAATATAGATTAGTAGTAGGTGATATAAATGCTCTACTAATAAGCATTTATATATCTATTTATAAGGGACGATATATTTAATATAAAATAAGCTCTGCCGGCTTCTTAGTTCCTTATCGACGATAGGTATTTAAGGGAATAATTCTAGGGCATCCTAATCGATACTAATGCCGCGAAAGTCTCTATAGCTAGTTAAGAGCAATATCTCGCGTTTTAGTGAGAGAACCCTAACGTAAAGCTTAACGACTCGCTAGCTCGCTAGGCATTAATTAAGTTCGGCAACGGTAACGCTATTTATTCCCTTAGCTCGATAGCTATTAATACGCCCGTCGGAAGAATTACTTTTTATATCCTTAAGTCTCTAACTCCGTTCCTATTTTCCCTTACTAATATAGACCGTTTAAAGGTGTATTTCGATAATACTATAAACGTTATTATTAGCAAACGTAAGGGCATTACCGTTCCTATAGTCCGTAAATAAGGCTACCCTTAGTTCTTCCTTAGTAAGGCGGAATAAGCTATCTTATTCCTAGTAGAGAGCGAGCTCCGTATACTATATCGTCGCTTTAGGCACCCCGTAGTTATAAGACTTTACTACTTACTACGATAAGTAGGTTACGCAGTATTAGTTAATACGCTTAAAGATATTGCTAAGTATTGCTATTACTATAAGCTATACTCTTAGGCCCCCCGTCGATTTAGATTTACGTTAAAGGACGATTAGGACTTTAACTATAAGATTATCGTCGACGTAATGCACTTATATAAGCGCTTAGTCCTCTACGTAGTTAACTTAGCAACGGCATTTTAAAAAGCCTGCTTCTTCCCCTTAATATCCGCTAAGGATACGTAGGAGACGCTTTAAGCCTTATAGATTAATACCTATCTTATCCCGCTAGATATTATTAAATATAATGCTAAAACGTACTTTAAGTTAGTAGAATTCCGCAATAAGGCTAAGTTTATAGGCATTATATATAAGCAAGTTCCCGTAGAAGTATATTAGTCTATCGGGAAGGTTAAAAGATATTACGCTCCGCTACGCCGTGCCTTCGACGTTATATATGCCGAACTTAGCGACGTAACCTCTACTAAGGCAATTCTTTAGATAGCGGTAAAAGCCGTTAATAATACTGCCGGACCTTAAGGCCTTATGCTAACGCTGCTTATATTCGGCGTATATCTATGTATAACGTTAGACTCTCCGCCCTAGACTACGACCCTTAAGAGAGTCCGAAGTTTATAAAGCGATAAAGATATTGCGCTAGCTCTCTATAAAACGGTAAGTTAAGGAGGCCTTATAAGCCCGGAATAGACCGAATACGTCCGATATTCTCTCTCTTCCTTTATAAAGTAAAGTTCGTGTATAGAGGGAGAAAACCGGCTAGCAATAGCTATTTAAGATTGCTTTAATTAACGGCTATAACGTAACGATCGATACGGTTAATATACCTTAAGTCTTTCGTTCTACGCTTATACAACCGTATTACCGTAATAAGAAGACCGAAAAGCTTTTTACTCTACGTCTTAAGGAAGATTCCCTGCTTTAGCAGGCTAAGCCCTCTCGACTAAGCCCTCTAGCGCCTCGAAAGCGCGGACGTCCCCCCGGCTTTAAGAATAAGCCGAAGCAATTAATTATAGCTAATACGGCTCTTAGGTTCCTGCTTAAAAGCAACCTTACGTATTGCTTCCTTATTAGGAAAAAGAGGAAGACGCGTACGCGTTAGCCCTTAAGCTACGTACCGATAGCGTTATTACGACTCCTATCGCCCCGTTTAAGGAAGCTAACAATTAGGAGATCGACGAGCTCCTTATGCGCGGAGTTTTTAGCTTCGAGGGGTATACCGAGGCAATATACGGAGGACACTATATCTTTCGCTTACGTATAGTTCGCGAAGTAAAGGGACGAGAGATAAAGCTATACGAGAAGTTAAGACTCGTCGTTTAAGGTTATAACAATCGAGAGAAGCAGTGTTTATTAACCGTATCGCTAATGATCTAGCGCGTTAGCTAACGGCTAATCCTAGCTCTCGCGCTAGCGTTATTACGGGATTATAATATAATATTACCCCTTCGTAATATAACGCAGGCCTACCTATAGGCTTAGACGAATTTATTATAGACTATTCTAATATACCTTCCGAAGGGGTTAGAGGGTAGATACTTAAAAGGGACTATTATTTGCGTTATCCGACCGCTCTACGGCATTATAGAGTCTAGTGTTTATTAGTTCTATACCTACTAAAGTCACTACGTTAAATACCTTAATATATCTACTTCTACCTATAACTTATGCCTTTTAATTACTAATAAGGGCCTAGAGAAGTTCGGCATAGTAGGCATTTAGACCGACGATACCCTTGTCCTTAGCATACCCGCTTTCTCGGCCGTAGAGGAGGATAAATTACAGGAAGCTAAGTTCCGGGCTAAGACTAAGACGTTAATAATAGCTAGTTCCATCACGGACTTTAATAGGGCTAAGGTAACGCTGCTATAAAGTAGCGACGTAACGCTTTAGCAGAAAGGATAGGCTGCTCGTCTCGATACTATTAATATAAAAGCTATAGATAGCGCCTAACGGTACCTAAAACAACGGGCCCGCGGAAGCTATATTACGTATATCTATTAGCCTAAAGCCTTATTTAATATATCCATTGTAGCCTAGGTTTACGACCCGGAAAAGAAAGATTATAAGAGGTTAAATAAGCGTTTTTAATAGTAAAAGAACAACTAAGATTAAGGCTTAAAATACGTCCCGATAGACCTCGCAATAGCGAAGCTAATAGTATTTATAGACTGCTCCTTTATAAACAATAACGATCTCTTATCGTAACTCGGCTTTATTATTATAATCGTTAATAAGGAAAGGGCTAATACTTAGTTCGATATTACCGACAATATAATCTATTTAAGCCTTACGAAGTGTAAGCGTGTAATACGTAGCGTGCTAGTATTAGAAATCTATAGTATAATTAACGGTATTAACTTCGGTATCGTTTTAGCAACTACGATAAAGATAATTACTAAGCACTTATAAATTCCGCTTCTTCCTTTAGTGACTTACACCGACTTATACTCGCTTTACGAGAACCTCGTTAAGCTAGGAATAACTAAGGAGAAAAGGCTTATAATTAACATTATAGCCCTTCGATAGTCGTACGAGAGGCGCGAGATCTCGGAGATTAGGTAGATTAATAGTAATAATAACCTAGCTAACGCAATAATAAAGGACTCGCTTAACCGGTCTCTATAGCGCTTTATTAATTCGAACCGATTAACGATTCGAATAGATGCCTTTATTATAAGGCCTTAATTAATATACTCTAGCTATCCCCTACGTTACACCGGCACTATTCTATGCCGGCCTTAATGCGGCTCTACTTCGCCTCGGTAGTATAGGGAAAGATAGGCATAAGGCAAAGGGTGCGTGTGTAAGAAGAAGGATAATAATTGCAGGTGGCCCGGCATGCCCTACGAGTTGTAGGGCTGCCGGAGCCCGGACTATCTACTAATCCGTAGGCACCTAACAGGTGCCCTGCCTTTGCGTATTATAATGCCGGCCCGAAAAACAAGCCCCTACTATACTTAGCCAAACAAAATAAAGAACTAATTAAGAAGGAAAAAAACAAATTAGAATAACTTAACGCGATCCTTCTAATCTATGCTCCTTTGCTCTATGCGTTACTATAGGATCTTTTCCTAACTAAATAATTAGATCGATGTCCTTTAATTAATCGTAGCTAGGGTAGCGCCGGCGGAACGCGTAATGTGCTTTAAGGCGAATTCTGCGATTGCTTCCCGGGAAATAGCGCTAGCGGGGACCTACTAGTTATAAGCGGCCCCCTAGCCCTTCTAGCGGACTTAATACTTAGTGACGGGGGTCTTTAATCGGCTAATATAGCGCTTACGAGATTTAAGTATACGCTCGAGCTCGGAGTGCTTATCGCCCTCGCTTAAGGCGTTATCGAGATCTTACGCTACTTTAACCGCGCTAGGTTTTTCTTCCTTAAAGCATCTATCGTACGCGGGCTTTAAATGCTCTACCGAAATAACTAGATAAATTCGAATGTAGGCCGGTAAGTTAAGCTTAGCTACGAGGTCGTTAACTATTCTTTCAATAAGGAAGGGCCCTTCCCTCTAATAGGACTATTTCTTCGCGGGCTAAGATAGTTCGTAATAACTATAATGTAATTTAAGGTATACCTTATTGCTAGCTTAAAAGAGGATCTAGCGATATTTACCGTCGTAACGGCGTTTAGCTTTTATTATCGCGAGGTCTATTATAAAACCGGCCTATCGTCTTACCGCTTCCCGTAAATAGGGGAGGTTATCCGCAATATAGATATCGTCGGCCTTAAGAGGGGAGTAGAGATCGTGACCGAAGATATAGTTATACGCGGATATACGGGTGCTAGCGTTAAAAGCCGAATTTAGGTTCTATTAAAGGGTAGGTAAAAGCAATTTCTAATTAAGGTTAAGGTCCTTAATGTAGGCTATCCTTAATACGGTTTCGACCGTTTAATTACGACGCTCTACTAGGCTATCGGCCTAAGGGTAGTATGCTATAGTTATAGCGATTTTAGTCCTAAAGGACTTCTATAGTAAACGCTAAACCTTAGTATTAAAGCGTCTATCGCGATTACTAACAATAGTAGATAGCATTCCTTAGTCCGTAAGCAAAAGAAGCCGAGAAAGGGATACGCCTTAGTTCGTTATAGAGTACTTAGCGTTTCCGGGGATTAAAAGACAACGTTTGCTAGCTAGGTAGGTTACCGTAAGCAGCTAGTTAAAGGTATCGAAGCTTAAGATAGCCTAAGGCGAAGAGGCGGAGGATATAACGGGTATATTAGTAATAAAGTCTATTCTAATAGAACGCATAGGTTAAACCGGGGCTAAGATAGGCTTATAAGAGCCTACGAGTAGCTAGCGGTCTATCTATCTTAGATAGTAAGCTTTATAAGCCGTAATATATTTCTTAACTTTAGAAGTTAGGTTCCGGATAGAGTAGCGCTTAAGGTCCTATAGTATATAAGTAGTCCTAAAGTGATTTTTCGCATCGTAAGCGGCCGCTAGCATAGGCGATACTATAGAGGCGGGGATATAAAGGCAGAGGTAGCTATTACGACCCTCGTAATAAAGCAGCTAGTCTTAAATAAGGAAAGGAATACTACGTCTTTTAAGGCGTAGAAGGGCGGCCTAACGCTTTTCTTAGCTAAAGGCGGCACTTAGAATAAACGCAGGAGGAAGAGGAGTGCCGTCGGGGTTAAGCGTAGAAGCCGTAGTAGCCGGCGCGGCTAGGTCGTCGGAAAGCATGCCGATAATCTTAGAGAAGTATAAGTTAAAGGCATATCTAGTAACGAATTAAGTCTTTATCCTAAGATCTATAACGGCTTTAGATATAAGCAATACGTTATTAAGCGCGGTATAGTCGGGGCGGTAAAGGTCGGGGATAAGATCCGTTTCTAAAGCGGCTAGCCTACTAAAGGCGTTAGGGATAAGGTTATCCTTACCGGGTATATAATAAATCTTAAGATTAAATTGCGAAAGGTAGATAAAAGCAACTATAAGTTAGCGGTTGCTATAGTCGGCGCTAGACGTATTAAGTATACGCTTTTTATAAATATGCTATATAGTAGAGTAATCCGTAAGGACTATAAGCGGTAGAGTTAATAACTAGATTATAGTTCGTATCTTCTTAATTGCCTAGACGAGATATGCAACTTTTAGCTTAAATAGACTATAGTTCCGTTCGACGGGGGTAAGCACTTAAGAGAGGAAGTATATAGGCATTATCTATTTTATAAGGATCGGCTAGCCTATAACCTAAGCGGAGTCGTCTAAAAGATAATAGAATACCGCTCTAAAGCCGCGCTAGAAGGAGGCGTCGATCTAGGCGAATAACTTCTTAGCCGGGTTAAGGTAGTATAGCATCCGTCCTAACGCAATTTCGGCTTAAAGGGCTTAAAAGGATAGCTTCTCCGTAGCTATAGGTAGGAAGGCAGTATTCTATGCAAAAGCTTTACGGCGATTTAGGTTCCCGTTAGTTACTTTACTAAGCGCGCGGCTTAAAGCGAGGAGAGCCGTCTTCCGGGCTTAGAGAGGTTCGACGAGGGGGCTAAAGTAAGGGATCTTCGATAGTATAAAACCTACTGCGCTAATATAATGCTTAAGTTTCTATCGGGTATTTAGGAAGTCGAGTTTTATAAATGCGGCTATATAGTCCTCTAACGTACGTATACTAAAGGCATCGATATAGTGCCTAAGAAGGTATACGGATAGGTAACCGATCTAGCTTTTTATCGGGGATATAGTTAGGTTAAGCTTAGCAAATAGTTTTATAATAGTTTAAAGGTAGCGAAGATAATCTACTTAAGTACGCGAATAAATTACGATATCGTCGATAAATACGCGGGAGAAGGCTTAGTAAGGTCGGAGAACGCGGTCTATATATCTCTAGGCGTAGGCAGGGCTATTCCGAAATCCAATCGGTGCTATAGTAAGATTCTTAAGTCTACGGTAGCTAATAACGGTAAACCGGTTGCGATAGTTACGACGCACGTTAAATTAGTAAAAGAATAAAGCTATATCGATAATAGTAATATACTCGGCTTTTAGTAGCTCGGCGATAATACTCTCTTAAAGAGGAAGTAGATAAGCGTCGGGGACTATAACGCCGTTTATTCTATATATATTTATAACGGCGCGGCCTTTCGTAATATCTCGAGAGATACGCTAGATAATAAAAACAAGCGCTGCGAAAGGCGTTAGTTACGTAGTCTATTCTATACGATTCTACTAGTATAGTTTATTAAAGGTCTTATTAATAATCGCACGGTCGCGGAGTCCTTACGGGTAAGGACGCTAGGCAATCTTTTAATACTACTATCCGTCGACGAAAGGCATAGTAAGCTCTTTACCGGGTTAGATAACGGCTATACCTATATCTTTCTAAAGAGAGGGGAAATATAACTTTATCGATAAAGCGAGGGTCCCTAACGTAAATGTAAATGCCCTCTTTAGTAATATACTCCGGAAGGGAGCTTAGCTTTTAGGCTCGGCGCTAAAAAGGGACTACGTTAGGTTCTAGGAAGGGCGCTACGGAAGGGAAATCGACCTAATTAACGAAGGGAGGTGCTAGAGCTGCCGGATGCGAAGCGGCCGAGATAATATTAGAGGAGAATATAATAGATACCGAGATATTAAAGCTACTACCGATTATAGGAACTTACTAAAGATCGGTAGCCGAAGGAGAGGCTATAGAAGGGTTAAGAGCTACCGTAGCTAAAGAGGCAGTAGTTAAGGCCTAAAAGGCTGAAGTCTACGATAGGACTACGAGGAATCCTAAATTATAGCACTCTAAAATCTAGCTAAGTCGCTACTTACGTAAGATAACTACGTCCTTAGTAGGGTTATTAATTATAGCAACGCTAGGGAAAGAGGAATTATCCACGATAGCGTATACGGCTAGGTCGTAAGAGGAAAAGGCGTACGGCCGGCCTTTAGGGATTTCTTTCTAAAAGGCGGGTATAATAATAGTTGAACTAGTAGGAACTAAGGTCTTTCGGACGGCTTAAACGCGACGCACTATATCCTAGCTAAGGCGATAGATATTAAAAAGGATCTTAAAGTCTTAGAGAGTGCCGATGCGGATTATATCCGATCCGTAGTCGATGTTACTAACGTGCGGTTTAAGGAACGCATTCCTAAGCAAGGCGCTTATAGCGACCTTAGTAACCTAAGCGGAGTAAGAAAACTCCGCGAGCCTTACGTTAAAACCGTTAGCGTAACGGCTTTAGACTAGAAAGGAAAAGGTAGCTTAATCTTCGACGTAAGCGTAACCGGTAATACCCTTAACGGCTATAGGGGGAAGCTTCTTAATATTATATAGTAAATGCTATAGTAGGTCTCGATTAATTATAGGCTTACTATATCTAATATCCGGATAGATCTTAAACGCCTTCTTAAACAGCTTACCTATAATCTTAATCCTTATATAGGAAAATAGAACGGGCATACCTTCGTTATCTTAATAAAAGGGTCGGGGCATAGGCTTAAGAATAGATAGGGAGTCGAGAAGAGACGTAGGGCCTACGGCCTTAGCTAGATAAACTAGCTCGGCTATAGAGGACGTAGGGCTAGGAGGAGCGGTTACCTTATAAGAAGCTAAAGGAGGTATAACGACTAAAGGGGTAAAGCATTAGCTTAAGATAATACCCTTACGTACCTAGGTATAGCCGTTAGTAGCTAAGTGCTAAAAGAGGAGGTTTTATAACGGAAAACTAGTCTTATAATAGCGATATTTAGCGGTTTTTAGGGCTATCGTCTCCTTAGTAAGCTACTGCTTTAAAACGCAGTACTTAGCGCGGATATACTCGTCTAAAATAAAAGCGAAGGGGAAGCATCGATCGTAGGTAGCGCACTTAAAAAGGCCTTTATTAGGTAAGGCATACGTCGTTATATAACCGACGAAGTAGGCCTTAGAAAGGTCTAAGTTAAAACGAATAGAGCTTTAATCGTCCTTAGAGGCTTCGTCGCCCGCCTTACTGCTACTTAAGGCGGGGGCCTCGCTAGCTTAGTACTTTTATTTAAAGCGCACCTACTTCTTTACTTTTTCCTCTCTGTATATATCTCTTTATCCGGCGGGGCGGCGACTATCTTAATCCTAGCGACGGGGAGCTTAGTTATTACGACGATTATTATTACAACGGTCGTTAGGGCAGCGATTGTACTTATAGCGGTCGTAGTCGCGGGTAGAAGGCCTAGTATAACGACGGTTGCCTTAGCCGCGGCTGCTATTAAAACGGCGAGTATCTCGCTTATAGTCTCTATTATAATCGTTATTATAGCGGCGGGAGTCGCGATAGTTATAGTCGTAGTCGCGGCGGTCGAAGCTATAGGAGTTATTATAGCGAGAGTCTCGAGAGATATACCGGTTAAGTAATACGGTAATAAAAGGCTTCCTCTCTTCGAATTCCTAGATCTACTTCTTAATAAAAGTCTTTTTATTAAATAGCGGAAGGAGGGAAGCGATTTACGCGGCAATAAGTCTATAAAAGGTCTAAATAATCTAATAGTCTTTTTAAAGGCGAAGCTATCGTATAAGTAAAACCTTACGTTAGATCTACTATAGAAGGGATAACTCTCTTACGTTCTATATAGAGATAGTATATTCTCCGCTATATAGCTCGTAAGAGATTTCCGTATTAATACGGCTAAACCTCTTAGTAAGCTTCTTTATTAAGGTTATAAAAGACGTAGATCGTAGACGGTATCGCTAAGCGATATAAAGTTTACTTATATACTAACTAAGCGTACTCCCGCTAAAGAACAATAGGTAGAAAGGATAGAGTATATAAATGTCTTTATTATAATAGAGTTAAAGACGCTTATAAAATAGATAGACGTCGGTATAAGTATTCTTCCCGTCGGCTTAAGCGATTAGGCTAAGGTAACGTAGGTCCCTTTTATCTAGGTTAAATACTCTTATATTATCTCTCTTAAGACGTTTTACTATAGCTTCGTTAGGGGCTAACGCCTTTAAGGGATAAGAGAAAGCGGAGTTCCTACGACGGAGACGAGCGTTTAAAGGCTAGCCTATGCTAGCGCTATACTTACTTAAGTCGGAAGAGTTACCGTCTAGCTAGCCGGAATCCGGCAAACGACGGGGAGGCTAGCGTTTAGGTAGCTAACGAGACGAAGAGGGGACTTAATCTTAGGAGCGGGAGGCTTTACGTATAGGGGGATTAAGGCCGGAGAGGTTATCGTCCGGAAGCATAAAAGTAGGTTATAGACGAGACCGGGCGGGAATAAGGTAGCGAGTTATAATAAGAGGAGTCTTAGTTAAAGATATACCCGCGGGTTTATTTAGAATATCCTAAAGATTTCGCCTTTATAGGGTATATATATTAAGGTAGGATTCCCTAGCCGTTATTTTATTAAGATAAACTTAGAATTTAAGGTAGTCTTTCGTAAAGCGATAGATAAGATTAATTACTTCCTAAATATAGAGAATATCTCTATCGGTAAAGGTTTATAGGATAAGCTCGGTAGGATTATTAAGAATTAAGCGGTTAAAACGTATGCTTTATCTTATAACCCGCTTATAGAGGTTATTATTAAGAATCGCGGGCGATAAGTTGCTAAGCTCGTCGGGTTAATTCTAAGAGTATCGGTTAAAGCGACGACGTTAGGGCGGTAGGATATAAGCATCCTAAGACCGATTCTTATCGGAGAACTAATCGTCGTCGGGAGGAAGAGAGTTTTCGCGATCGCGAGAATTTGCCTTATCGGCTTAAGCGCGGTACTCTACGTCTTAAGCTATGCTTACTAAAGAACGAAGAGCTTATAGCGAAGGTAAAGAACGTAAGGTACGATAACGCGAGGAAGTAAAAAGAATTATATATATAGAGAGTAAGGCGAAAGGCATATAAAAGAGTATAGGCGAGTAAATTATTTCGCTTTATAAGAAAATAAGAAGAACTTCTCGCAGCAATAGAAGAAAGATATAGATTAGCTATAATACTTCCTAAATAGCGTATAAGGCTATCGTAAAGCCGTTAGGGCGTTAAGACTAAAGGCGACGGCGATTAGCTAACGGTAGGCTCCGCTATCGAAGATTAAACGCGGAACGTATAGAAAATTATAGGGGGTTCGTCTTAAGTAAGATAGGCGTATACTATAAGTTTAGGCTTACGTAACGTCCTTATACAACGCTCCGAAGGCGATGCTAATAAGAAACTTACGGATCTTTAGTCTTACCGGAAAGAGGGCAAGGTATTACTACTATATAGTATAGGGAAAGATAGGCATAAGGCAAAGGGTACGTATATAAAAAGAAGGATAATAATTATAGGTAGCCCGGCATGCCCTACGAGTTGTAGGGCTGCCGGAGCGCGGACTATCTACTAATCCGTAGGCACTTAATAAGTGCCCTGCCTTTATACATTACTCGGCTATGTTCTAGCCCGGGCCTAATTTAACATTAGCTTTTGTTTCGTACCGGCCTATTTAATAAGGCCGTATAACCCTTTATTTATACGGCACTAATGCGTTTATTATTACTTAGTTAGAGGCTATAAAGAAAGACTGCTAGTATAGGAATATAGTATTATAAGATATAGTCGTATCTACGTAATCCATAGGATTACGTGCGTACGTAACTACCTAAGGGAGGCTATATTATAACACGGTCGCTTTCTCTATAGCTAGCCGCATTATATAGAATATAACCCTATTAGTTAACCCTAGTAGACCCTATCTAACAATTATAGTAATATCTTATAAGACAACGACCTTCTTTCTTTTATAGTCGTATATTTTATAGGCTATATCGTTATAGCCTCTTATTATTCCTTTATAAGCCCGAACGTCTTATTTATCAGCAGGCAATTTGTTTTTTGTAATAAATTATACTGCTAAAGACCCGAATCTTTTCTTAATCTTTAGGTAATAGAGCTATATTTTCTTTCTTTTCTATAGGACATATATGTCCTAAAGCAGTATAAGGTGATCTATTATATATAAAGATAGCTGCTAAAACAGCTTTGCCCTAAAGGTATTTAAGTAGCTTAGCTATAAATAGCATAGCTCGGACCTTATTTAATATTGTTCTATTTATACGTTCTATTCTCCTATTTATTTAAGTATAGTATATAGGGAGGACTACTATTAGTAGGTGTCTCGAATGCAAATGCATGTATAGGTCTAGTAGTCTTATTGGAATTGTTAATAGGTTGTTTCTCGAACTAGCTAATAAAGGAATCGAGGTTATCGTCGCGAGGTTCTTAGCGAAGCGGTCGGCGTTAATAGACGCACTTCCTGCTAGTGCTACTCTTCTTCTTCTAAAGCGGTGATCGGTTAGCGGGAAGCTAAAAGAAGATCTATACACAACCCCTAGAGGCGAGCTAGACTTAGAAGGTAAAGTCTTCTTATTCTTAGCGCAGATAACCCTCTCTAAGTATATAAAATAGGATTATCAGGCCGGAGGAGGCCGGTTTAGTAAAGAACTTTAACACGTTCGAAGATTAAGATCTGCCTCTTCTGCCTTACTGTTAGTATTCGAGCCTTACGAACACTAATTAGTGTTAGTAGGTATCTCCTGCATTTGCATTCGCAAAACTCGTTCTATTGTGTGTATTCTATATGTCTGTCTAGCTAGGAAGAAGGGGAAAGGGGACCCCTTTATAGGTAACGTAGCCTCGTTGCACGCACGTGATCACGTAGGATCACGTGGCTGCAATTGCCTCGTACGTATCCCTTATCCCTTATTCCCACACTAGCAGTCTTTATAAGATCGTAGAAACAGCAGCCTAAACGAACGTAGCAATAAGGGTCGCAATAAGGGGCTAAATAGGGATATATGGCCCGGTTAAACGGGGCCGTGTTATTATCGTAGATCCGGCTTTTTCCAACCTTACAACAGCCTTGCAAACAACCGTATAACGTACGGGAAAAATAGCGTTAGGAAGCATTAAGCTTCGGGGCGAAGCAGAGCAAGAGATAGAGTCATCTTCGGGCCGGGAAAAGAGCGTGAAATAGAGCGTGTGTTCGGGCCGGGAAAGAACGTTGCCGGAGCGTAGTAGGGTCGGCATATAACGTTGCCGGGGCGAAACAGGGCTTATTTCGGTGCTTGTTTCAGGCACTAAAAGGGGAAGCAAAAGAGGGAACGGGGCGCCGAAAGGGGGGAAGAATAGGGTGTCGAAAAGGGGAAAAACAAAGCAGGAAAAACAAAGCAGGGAACATACTCGCAGTCTTTAAAACAAAGGATAAGAACGCGAATAAGGGCGAATATAAATAAGGGCGAAAGACGTTATCTCGGAAAAACAAAGAGTAAAGGACGAGGGCGTCTATCGGGGCAAAGGCGGTCTTGCCGGGTGACTGTGACTAGCTAGGGCCGTAGGAGCTTAGGTTATCTCGGAACGTTCGAACGGGAAGTCGTCCCGGCCGGCTTAGCGGAGCGTTTAACTATAGCTGCGGACTTCGGCTATTGGATTAATATTGCCGAAAGCGTCGTGCGTGTGCTTAGCGGAGCTTTTGACTATAGCTGCGGACTTTAGCTATTGGATTAATATTATCGAAAGCGTCGTGCGTGTGCTTAGCGGAGCTTTTAAGGCGTTTTACGGACGGCGGAAAAATAACTGCGGGAGCTTGTTTTTAATAGTTGCGGAGCCGCTATTATTGCTGTTGCTAAGACTGCCGGAAACGTCCTCTTTAGCGTTAGGGCCGGATTTAGCGTTGCCGAAAGCGTTATCTTAAGCGTTGCCGAAAGCGTTGTCTTAAGCGTTGGCGAGAGCGCTGGCTTTATAGTGCCGGGTGCCGATAGAGCCGTCGTTGTATTCTCGGGGGGGGGGGTGGCTTAAAGCAGCAAGCGGACTGTGTTTTCGGGGGGGGCTTTAAAGCAGCAAGCGGACTGTGTTTTTAGGGGGGGGTTTAAAGCAGTAAGCGGACTATGTTTTTCGGGGGGGGCTTTAAAGCAGTAAGCGGACTGTATGCTCGATCGTGGCTTAAGGCAGCAAGCGGACTGTATTCTCGATCGTGGCTTTAGGCAGCAAGCGGACTGTGTTCTCGTGCCGGGTCGGAAGACGGCGGGGTGTTTGTCGTACGCGAGGGTCTTTACGCGATGATCTTATCGGAAGCAGGCGGCGGGCTTTTAGTTATTGCGTAAGGGTTTTCACGCGTCTAGTCGGATGATTAAATAGCTTATATATTAATCGAATGTTCCGTGGATTCGGGAGTGTTTGTCGGGTTCGCGAGGGTCTTAAGGGTCGGGCTCGTAGTTGTCTTTTAGTGTGCCGTTAGAGAAGCTTTTCTCGAGGAAGCGTTTAGAAGAGCTCCTTCCTTCCGGGAAGCCTCGGTAGCTAAGAACAGAAAGGGATCCGTAAATAGAATGCAAAGACGGATGCGTTAGTTAGGGAAGACCTTCCACGGACGGATGCGTCGACCGTGGAAGTCTATAGCAGGAAGTAGAATTCTATCTATAGAATTCACCTTAAAAGGGAAGTCCTTCTACCGTAGAATTCTATTAGAATTCTATCTATAGAATTTACCTTGGAAGGGAAGTCCTTCTACCGTGGAATTCTATCTATAGAATTTACCTTAGAAGAGAAGTCCTTCTATTATAGAATTCTATCTATAATTCCTATACTAGTAACTCTTTCTTTATGCCGTTTTATAAAAACCTCTCTTGTTTTTCGTTAAATATTACCCTTCTTTAAAAAGGAAATAAAAATGCATAATAAAATCGACTATTCGTTATATTAGAATAATTCGTTATGATATTATATAGTGTTATAACTATATAACCGTTAAAAGAAAGAATGTGTTAGAAGGGTTATAGGCGAATAATAAACCCTTCTATTCTAATAGTTAATTTGTTTATATCGACGAAACGTTTAAAGGCCTAGTTTAGTAATGCTTTCGTTATTGCATTAGCTATATTATCGGCTTTATTAATCTATCGGACTTCTATAATCTTACGGCGTTTATATAACTATCGTAAAGCCATAATGTCGATTATTAATCTTTTCTCCTTTATAGTACCTAGTTTAATAAGGCATTTATATAAAGAGTACGAATCGGTGTAAATAATTAATAGAACCGGAGGAAGACTAAGGCGATCCGTAATTATCTTAAGAGTTATAGTAAGAGATATCCTAATATCGAATCCGTTTACTATACCGTAGATTTC
The DNA here is from genome assembly GCA_012934285.1 of Ophiocordyceps sinensis. Lineage (NCBI taxonomy): Eukaryota > Fungi > Ascomycota > Sordariomycetes > Hypocreales > Ophiocordycipitaceae > Ophiocordyceps > Ophiocordyceps sinensis. The sequence goes on along the minus strand of JAAVMX010000004.1, from coordinate 7,466,845 downwards.
CGATATAAGGACGCTTTTAGTAACTCGTTTATATTTCGTAGAGTTTTAGTAAATAATATTGCATTTAATCGAAAATTGCTTATCTATTCGGTCGGTCTTATAAACTAAAGCAATAACGAATCTAAGCTATAAAGATAAGTCTTTATTATTTACAAACGATCTATCGGTAAAGACTAAGAGCTTAGCCGATGCGAGGTTAATTAGAAGATATATTAGTCTACGTTATTAATTATCTAGTTACTACTACAGTCTCTTATTTAGGATTATATAGTCTTTTTAATCTAGGTTCTAGACTTAAGCAGCAATAGAGATATTAAACGATGCTTCCGGTTGATAGATAGAAATAACGTATATAATACGAGCACGTTGCTCTATATACCTTTACGCATAGTTAATAGCCTAGGGTCTTACATTTTCAATCTTAGCTGCTTAACCCTTCTATTATAGTAGCAAACTTCTATCGTATTATAAGGTTAATTTCGCGCCGTTAAAGTCTATAGATTGTCTAGCAGTTATTAGAGTTTTAGGTTTAGCTCTAAATTATGCTTTCTAGAGTTCTTTTTCTTTATAGTCTAAAAAACTCTAAGTCCCGAGCATTAACGTATCGTCTATCTATATCCCGACGATTCTAAAAGGTAAAAGAAGGCTATAGTTAGAAATAAGCAAATATACGTCGTATATTAAATAAGCTATATTAAGTTCTTTAATATATTGACTATAGTATATATTAAACTAGTATAGTCTAGATTCTACGATGCCGTATAAAGGTCTAATTATACGGATGATTATGCCTTCCGGATACTTCTTTACTAATTTAGCGGGTAGAGCTATTAAGATTATTCGGCATAACTCTATATTAGCCTAAGGATATGCTTAGGTAATATCTCGTAGAGATAATATTATTCCGTATTCTTTAAGCATTCCGGCTATAATTACTATAATTAAACGTTAACTAACTCTCTAGATTATTAGCGACTATATAAGTATAGATATCTTCTTAATATCACTATATCTTTAGATTACTAGCCTCGACTTTTCGTATAGTTTAGTATTACGTCCCTTAACCTCTTTAACTATCCGAGAAAGGAAGATTCGATATCCTCTATGTTTTTCTTCGTTATATTATTCGAAACTAAACACACTACGAATAACTAGGTCGTTAATCTCTTTTATATTAGGATTTTCGAATAGGTCACCGGGTGTTATAATTACGCTATCGGCACGGAGTTTAAGTATAAGATCGTATGCGTTAACCTCTTTCTTAGCTAAGAACTACTAATTCTTCGGTTTATTTTTCGCGCCGGGTAGGCGACTACGTTTTTAGGGCATACGAGGAGGTTTTTGCATAGTTTTATATTGTTTTATTAGTTTATTGTGTTAAGAATTATATTCCGGTGTGTCTTAATTTACAGCTAGGAGTTCTTCTAATAGTAGTACCGATTTTTCGTCTCGGAAGTATAGTTGCATATATATTAACCTAAATCTTTATAGTCTATTAATAGTGTTAATTATTATATTATAGCCTTTAAGTACTGCGATTTTAAATAGACCTTACTAACCGTTCTTTTCTCTCTAGATATAGACCTTACTTTATAGTAGAAGATTAAGAATATCCTTTATTAATAGTCCGTTTCGGCTATAAATAGCATTCTTAATTCGTCGTTTAGTAGAGATCTAGCGAAGCAATTTTATAGCCTTTTGTATAGCTATAGCTCTTTATATCGTTATTATAGAAGGGGGTAATTCCTATATAATCTAAAGGTAAGCACTAAAAACTAACAGTATAGGAATTAAACTATTAGGACTAGCTATATTATTAATTGCCTTAACTACTATTTAAAGGATGGCTTTAGCTAATGTAATATTCCTAATTTCCTCCTAAAGAATACTAAATATATTAACCTAAATCTTTATAGTCTATTAATAGTGTTAATTATTATATTATAGCCTTTAAGTACTGCGATTTTAAATAGACCTTACTAACCGTTCTTTTCTCTCTAGATATAGACCTTACTTTATAGTAGAAGATTAAGAATATCCTTTATTAATAGTCCGTTTCGGCTATAAATAGCATCCTTAATTCGTCGTTTAGTAGAGATCTAGCGAAGCAATTTTATAGCCTTTTGTATAGCTATAGCTCTTTATATCGTTATTATAGAAGGGGGTAATTCCTATATAATCTAAAGGTAAGCACTAAGAACTAACAGTATAGGAATTAAACTATTAGGACTAGCTATATTATTAATTGCCTTAACTACTATTTAAAGGATGGCTTTAGCTAATGTAATATTCCTAATTTCCTCCTAAAGAATACTAAATATTCGTTTAAGGAGTCTATAATATCTCTTAATCTTTCCGATAGCCTAATAGGCTTTAACTAGAACTTGCTTATACGTAATGCTTATAACTTTAGCTTCGTTTCGGAATTTAGTAGGAGCAAAATTCGTTCCTACGTCGTGTTTAATAACATCTAGTAGACCGAGATATATATTAATCTATAACGCACGTAGTGTTTCCTACGCATCTTTAGCGGACATTAATAGAAGGAATCTTACTCCTTAGAATAAAGTTACTAAATCTACTGCGTATAGCATTAATCGTTATAGGTTTCCGAGGTATATAACGTTAATAATAATCTTATAGTTAAATTCTCGATTATCTTATAGTATGAATTTAAATCGTCTTAGAGCCTAAGAGTGTATTTAGCATTAGTGATAAAATTTAGAAATAGTTTTAAGTCTACCGATTAATATATTATTATATCTTGCTTAACGTAGTAGATAATATAGTCTTATAACTACGGGATGTCTAAAACGACGATAGAGCGTTCGGATCTTAACCTCTATAAGGAAGTTAATTAATTCCTTGTCTTTAGAAAGAAAGAACTATAGATATCCCTATTTTCGTATTATAGGAACCACGCCTCGACTAATGATTATGTCAGTTGTGTTATTAAAGTATACACCTAATCGGTCTATATCGGCTAAAGAGAGTAAGAAAGGTATAGGTGTCTCTAGAACGTGAAAAGTTATCCTTCTAATCGGTGTTTTAAAGGCAATAGAACTAAGTAAGTTAATAGCATCTCTACTATTAAACTTAATAGAAGCTTATCTTGCCGTAAACTTATCAATAGTGATTAAAGGATCTTCTTTCTATAGGGCAAAATATTAGTTAAATCCGGCTATTAACACTTTTGCTACACTTATATTAACTATAATGCCTTAGAAGCGTGTCTTAGAGTATCTTTTATTAATAATAAACTAGTTGGATATAGTAATAGCTTCTTATTCACTATATAGGTCTTCTTTAGTAAGCAGATGTATGAAAGCTTATTAGTAAATTATCTAACTAGCTTGCTATTATCCTATAAAGTTATCGTCGTCTCTTAGGCAAGATTTATTATTAAAGTCTTCTACTATATCGTCTATCTCGTAACCTTTATATTGTGTTACGTAGGCTATAAAACCTATTGTTAGGATGTTCGTAAAGTAGCATTATACGATATATTAGTCCTTCGATTTCTATCGTTCCTCGGGTGTATGTTTAGTTAACTAGCATCTTTGTTTTCCGCATATAAAACATTTCTTAGTCTATAGACGATTGCCGTAGTTGCCTCTATAGCTGCTGCGGGCTTAAGAGCCTGCTTATAATCTAGCAGCTAATAGGGATTATCCGCTACGGAATCCTCCGCGGAATCCTCTACGATTAAATAATCTGCTATAGGTTCGTCCTCCTCGTCCTTAGTATCTATATCTTCCGCGGTTATTATTATATCTCCGATCCGTATAGAATGCCTAGTCATACGGGTCGAAGTTATCCTCTTTAGTGTCTTAGTTATTAGACTAATATTCTTAGATAAATTAGTTAGATAAACCGCGAGATAGGTATATTTGCAATAAAGATCTTAGGTCGGCAAAAAGTGCTTCGGCATTAGTTAAGGGTTTAAATAAAGCGTACTCTAGTTCGGGAACGCCTCTATATACATTAATAAGTATGGTTCGTAGGGGAAGATCGCCTATAAAGTCTTTGCTAAGTGCCTGTTAGTAAAGTTGCAATTTATCGAATAAAGCCTAAAGGATCTTATACAATAGTTTAGCCGGGTGTTCTCCCCGCAACTTATAGAAGGTTGTCGTTATCTAGTCTATATAATAATATACGTAATTAACTTCTATATTAAAATGTCTCTTAATTATACCGTATGCCTTTCTAAATATCGCTGTCTAGTTAATATATTAAATATAATAGGTTTACGTACGTCCTATAAGGATCCTAGGGAATAAAGTATAGAACTAACTTAGTTTAATTTGCAGGTTATAGCATAAGTTTATAAAAACCTAAAGTTTATCGTTAAGTAAGTTATATAGTTCTCCGGTATAGTTCTTATCTTTTATCTAAAGCTTAATAAAGCGTTATTAGATATTTATATTAGCGATAGCATATAGAACATTGTCTAGAGGAAGTTTTATATATGCCTCTAATAGAATAAGCTTGGAATTGTTTAGCTATTTAGCAATCGCCGTAGAACCTTAGTCCGTAGGATTTATAAAGAGATCTAGACGACTAAATCGATATAATATAAGGTAAATAGTTATACCCGGAATATTGGTATTAAATAGCTATTGTTTATATAGAACTATCGGTTGTTGCTTAGATAGAATAGTCCCTTTAGATTTAAATTACGGAATCGTTAGAAGTATATTAGACGTTTAGGGCATCTCTAGAACGTTTGTTATAAATGCTGCTTTTTCTATTAGAACTGCTTCTAATAGTTAGAAAGGGGCTATTCTAGCGGTAATAGGCGTAGAAGGATGTATCGTATTTTTTATCTCTATCTTCTTAGTGTATTCCTCCGTGCTATCGTTAAATTTCTATGCTATTATATCTTCCGCAGGCTATTCCAATAGTTTCTCGAGTGCTTATAACATTAGGAAGATCTTTATATAGGATGTATTACTACGACCGGTGTATATTCCTCTTTTTCTTATTAGAACTTTTAGCGCTCGTTTATAGTTCGCGTGTGTTAGACCCTATGTATTCGCTATCTATCCTTAGAAGTAGTCTTAGAAGTATAATAGGATCTCGTTTCCTTAAAAATCGATCGACGCTTCGTAAAAGGCAATAAACTTAGCGACGGATGTTATAATCGTAATGCTATTATTCTCGTCGGGTTTAATATTGCTATCCTAATGTTTTACGTTAATATATAGAAAAAGGGATCGGTAGATAGTTATGCCTTCTATTTATTCCCTAAGGGTCTCCTCTATTATATCGGATAAAGGATTAGTAGGTTAGTATATCGAAGTTATAATACGTGCTTGTTTTTCACGCGGTTTATCGGTGTATTTATAGGGTTCTCTACGAAAATTTTATCGTTCGGCGTTATTAACGCATTTTTCTGCTAGTGCTACTCTTCTTCTTCTAAAGCGGTAATCGGTTAGCAAAAGGTTTAAAGAAGAGCTATACGCAACCCCTAAGGGCGAGCTAGACTTAGAAGGTAAAGTCTTTTTATTCTTAGCATAGTTATCCTCCTCTAAGTGTATAGAAGAGGATCGTCGGGCGGAAGCCGTTCGATAAAGATCTATAATACGTTCGAAGGATATAGAACTATCTCGTCTACCTTACTATCTATAATTAAGCCTTACAATCACTAATTAGTGTTAGTAGGTGTCTCGAATACAAATGTAAATATAGGTCTAGTAGTTTTATTAGAATTGTTAATACCTATCTAGCTACGGATTATACTACCTTCTTATAGACAAAACGAGAGAAGGGTCGGGGCTTCCTTCCGGGAAGCCTTAGTAGCTAAGAATAGAAAGGGATCCGTAAATAGAATATAAAGACGGATGCGTTAGTCGGGGAAGACCTTCCGCGGACGGATGCGTCGACCGTAGAAGTCTATAGAAGGAAGTAGAATTCCATCTATAGAATTCACTTTAGAAGGGAAGTCCTTCTACCGTAGAATTCTATTAGAATTCTATCTATAGAATTCACCTTAGAAGGGAAGTCCTTCTACCGTAGAATTCTATCTATAGAATTCACCTTAGAAGGGAAGTCCTTCTACCGTAGAATTCTATCTATAGAATTCACCTTAGAAGGGAAGTCCTTCTACCGTAGAATTCTATCTATAATTCCTATACCTTCTATAAATAAAATACCAGATAATTATCTATACATAAGAACTTCTATACTAGATATAAATCCTAAAAATACATAATCCAAGAATAATCCTTATAAAATACCCTATAATATATCCGAGGATAATATTCCTAACTATATAATATAGGACAATAATAATAAGGATTAAAGAATTCAGGTTAAAATACCTAAAAAGCCGGCTAAATCCTATAACGACTACTAAGAATACCTAATACATCTACTAATAAATAACGATAATATAACACTTCTATCTGCTTTAGAAGGTTGTAATCCTATAGAACTAAAAACCTATAAGTAAGCTATAAAAAGCGCCGAAGCTCTACACTAGGATAAAGGCATAGTAGCAGAAATACAGCAGCTTATAGATAATAATACTTAGGAAATAATCGAGCTACCTAAAGACCGGGAAGCCCTCGGAAGCCGATAGGTCTATAGAGTTAAAAAGGATAATAAAAACTAAATAAAGAAGTTTAAAGCTCGACTTATGGCTTTAGGCTATAAGCAAATATACGGCTTAGACTATATTAAAACCTTCTCTACTATAGTAAGACCTAAGTCTACAAGGCTCCTACTACTATAGGCTATCGATAATAACCAAAAAGTACTATAGTTTAATATAAAAAATGGCTTTCTTTATGCGGATATAGATATAGAAACGTATATATAGATACCTAAAGCTTTTCTAGATATAATACTACACGCATGGTTTTTCCAGCATAAAAATACAAAATATAAAGGCATAACTTACTTTAATTACTTAAATAAGAACAAGACGAAGAAGCTCGTAGCGAAATTAAGAAAAGCACTATACGGCTTAAAACAAAGTCCTTTACTCTAGTATAACCTATTAAAAAGCGTACTTAACGAGTTTGGTTTTTACTGCCTTCTAATAGACGAAGGAGTGTTTATAAATCGCACACTACGAATAGCTATAGCTGTCTATATAGATAATCTCCTCTTCTATAGACCTATAGAGCGTGTAATAACCTAAGTAATAGATTGAATAAATAAGACCCTACCGATCGAATCGCTAGGGGAAGTTAAAGACTTCTTAGGATTATCTATATAAATAAATAGAGACACAAAGGAATTACATATATCCTAAGCAACCTATATAAAAAATAAAAGAAAGGAATTTAAAAAAGAAAATATAGGAACCTCTAATGCACCTACTACTAAGGGCGTTAAATTAATAAATCAGGAACAAAGAACGCCTCTAAAAAAGACATACTCTTATACCAAATGCAAATAGGCTCCTTACTATTTTCAGCCCTATTTACAAAACCTGATATCCTCTTCGCAGTAATATCCTACGTAAGATTTTCTTCTTAACCTGACTCCTCGCATTTTAAAGCCCTCGATGTTATATAGAAATACCTAAACAAATTTCCTAGCCTATGCTTATACTATAACTACAATATACTAATACTAGATTTTCATTTTATAGCCTATACGGACTCCGATTAGGCTAGTGACCTTATAGACTAACGATCGATCTTTAGATACTAGTTCTTTATACGCAATAATCTAATAAGCTAGTTATATTAAAAGCAAAAATTAATATCACTATCTACTTACGAAGTAGAGTTTATAGGCCTTAGAGAGGCTAATAAGGAGGCCTTATATCTATATAGCTATCTAAATAGCATCGCAAAAGAGTTGTCTATACCTATATCTAATAAAGTCCCTCTAATATTTTCCGATAGTTAATTAGCGCTAAACATAGCAAATAACCCGGAAGCATATAAACTCCGGAAATACATCGGCCTTACCTATAACTTCACCCGTAATAGTGTTTTACTAGGCGAAATAGAAGTATTCTATATAAAATCTACTAATAATATCGCTAATATATTTACAAAAGAATTAGGGCGTATACCATTAATAAATTTCGAGACCTCTTAGGTCTTAAAAAGGATCCTCTATATAAAGATAAATAGAGGTTTTTAGCTGCTCTTTCTTATGCTTTCTTCTAGCTTTCCTCTATATACCCTTTAGTTTTTCCCTATATATAGGTTTACTAAACGGACTAAAACAATATAGTAGAGTTTTTAATGTTTCTCTATATAATATAGTAGAGTTATTTTCCTCTATATAAAAAGGTTTTTTCCTATAAATAGGGTTTTTTAGAGAGTTCTATAAATCTTAGTTAGTTATAAACGGACATATATAAAGCGCACTTCTTATACAATAAGTACCCTTTAAGAGGGGCTATAAGGGAGCGGATATCTCCCGATTGGTTTATCCTACCGGCATATAAAGATATATATTAGAACCGCCGTGTATTATTATATATAATATAAGTCACCCGGCTGTATTAGCTACCCGGATGCTTAAGATACCTAATGCCGAAGTATATAGGGTGTGTGGGGACTAATGTACGCATAGTCTATAGTCGGGCCCCGGTTAACTAAGGTTACCTATACTACCTTCTATTACTCGCGTAATTAATCACGCAACAACTAGGACACTATACGACGTTAGACTATATATACCTAGCATAGAATTAATAGCGCTTTCTATCCCGACAATTAGTTAAGTCATATATACCTTTATTCCTATGCAATTAGCTATATAAAGGGATCTTAGTCCGCACTTAGATAGACTACTACTAAGCAATTCTATATCCTCTTCTCTCTCTTATCTTTGCATCTTCCTCGATACTTTCTATATTTGCCGTAATCCTCTGCCTTTAAGCTTCCCTTTAGGCTCTTATAAGGCTTAAGCCTATTACGGGTAAAAAGGGGCAACGACTTTAATAAAGTCCTTAACCTAAGTGCTTTTAAACATAGCTTTAGGAAGTTCTTATCACGGTGTTAAGTTATGTTATATATTATCCCACGTGACCTCTATATCGTATATATAGATATTTAGACCTAGTCTATAGCTATATCCCTTCGTAGATTAATAACAATTATATACCCCCCCTTAAGCTTGTTCTCTTATAGTTTAATCTACTATTTTATCCTATTGCCCTTAATTAATAATCTCGCTCTCTTACCCCTTTTTTTTTCTTATCTCCCCTCTTTACGACGCGAGTCCGTCTCCTCGCCGGACCCCTTCGACTAAGTTTTCCTCGATTATTAGAATTTTCCTAGTATAGATACGCCGTCTTAACGCGAATTATATAGATTTCCCTCTTTACCCTTCCCCTACCCTTACCTTATCCTATTGCTCTATAATCTACGATAACCGACTATATAAAGGCCGATCCTCCGTCCGCTACCCCGGCCGTTACCCCGCCGGCTCCTACCGACCTAAAGCCCGAGACTAAGTACGTTTCCTACTACCCCCGCCTCGCCGCCCTTCTTTAAGCCTAACGGCCTATATTCGGCACGTTCGCTTATATTTAAGCTAACGCTACTTACGACTTCCGCGCCCTTTAGATTAAGGCCTTTGCTTGCCTTAATAATGCTTACGTTAAGTTAGATATAAGAGTGCTTATCGCTTAAAAGCATATAGCCGGTGCCTAAAAGCACGCTGCCGATCTTTAGCGTTAGCTTAACTACGCTACGTCTTTTCTCCTCGTCTTAACCGAACGTAACGCGGCTTAAGACTAGGCCCTTGCCCTTGCCCCCGCCTTTGCCCTTACCTATTCCTATATAGCCGACCCTAAAGGGTTCGCCGGCGACTCTAGCACTTAGAAGCAATATTAGGAGGCTTTCCGGACCTAGCGTAACGGCCTTACTATTAAGCTCCGTTAAGACACCGCCTTATACCTTATAGAGTAGGATCGCATTCTTTACGGAATTAGTAGGGTTACCGGCCGGGCCGCTTTTATTATCGCTAGCGTTCCTTAGGACGTCCTCGATAATAAGTCCTTCGCCGATTAATAATATACTACTATAAAAGCTCTTACCGACAACCTTAGCCTCGTCTTTAGTGCTAATTTTACCTATATTTAGTTAAAGGCCGACTTTAATACCCTATCGATAAAGAATATTTCTTAGCTAGACTTCTATTCGAAGTTTACTTAGCTTTAAGCCGACTTATTGTTTAACGGCACCGCTTATGTCGCCTACCTTTATTTAAAGGTCTCTATCGAACTTACTAACGCCGCCGCTCTATAGGTCGAATGCCCGGCCTATAACGACTTTACGGCTTAGGCTAGGATATATTATACGCTTTAGGACAACTAGCAGCGTATTAAGGCCCGTTCTTAACTCTAGCCGCCTCGTGACCCCGCTCGCACCGGCCCTACCTCGCCCGCCCTACCCGCGTCTCCTACCGGTAACCCGATATAGCTCGATATATTCCGGGCCCAGCTTACTAACGCTAAGAAGCAACGGCGGTTCGAGAACCGTCTTTGCCTCTACTACGCTTAGCCGGCTACCGCTACCTACACCGCCCGGACCTACCCTAATAAGGGTATTAGTGCTAATCCCGGCGCTAACCCTAGCGCTAGTCCCGGCGCCGGTTTAGGCTCTAGCCGCGGCCGTAGCTATAGTAGTAGTATGTTTGCCCCGCGCTTGCTTAAGCCCCCTCCCCCCCGCTACTAGGTTCGCGCTATTAAGCAAGGCTAAATAAATAACTAAACCAATAACGCAATAGTCTATTAGAAGGACTAGTAAATTCCACGGTAGAAGCCGTAGAAGAGAATTAGAATTCTACGGTAGAAAACCGTAGAAGGGAAGAGATTTTATAGGTAAAGACCGTATAAATAACCGTAAAATCACCGTAAAGTCACGGTGAAATATAACCGAAGAAAAGTGGGTAAATGCGCCTATAGAAGTGCGGGGTAAATGACCGTAGAAGCCTATAGAACTCTATAGTAGAATCTAAGGAAAAACCGGGGATTTCCCGGTAGAAAGCAAATAGGGAAGACGGTAATATTAACATACCCCCCTAGCTAGAAGGGAATAACTTCCGGCTAGTTAGAATTATCATCGACTTCTTCTTAGATCCTAGAAGTAATATCCGTAAGTCGAAGCTAGCGAAGGAACGTCTGGAAACGTTGTCGTAGAAGTAACTTAGTCAATCTATCCGCAATTATCTAGTTAAAGAGACTATAAGAAGGTCGGCTTTAGTAGAGGATGTAGTAACCGCGGATTGTTTCCGGGCACTCTACGCGATTAGAAAGTTAAAACGGCTGATAAAATAGCCCTCCGAAGAATAACGAGTGTCCGGGTCGTCGGCGTAAGCGGCATCGGAAGCTACAACGAGTTTTTGCTCGTCTATATTATTGCTGGTTTATCTATAGGAAGAGGCAATAAGGGTTTCTAAAGTTTAGGCGTGATAAAAAAAAACAGTCCTTTGTAAGTCGATTCGCTAAAGGTGTCGTGATTTTACGGTGAAATCACCGGAAAATAATGGTTGGAAGTAGGAAAAAATATGCAATGACTAGTCCTCTACGAGTCGATTCGCTAGATTAAAGCACCGTTTTTAAAAACAAACACACACTAGTCCTCTATAAGTTAATTCGCTAGATGTAAAGGCAAAAGGTGACTAGTCCTCCGTAAGTCGATTCGCTAAATAGCACCGTTCTTAAAAAAAAGACATACTAGTCTTCTATAAGTTAATTCGCTAGATGTAAAGACAAAAGGTAACTAGTCCTCCTTAAGTCGATTCGCTAGAAAGCACCGTTCTTAAAAGAAAGACACACTAGTCCTCTGCAAGTTAATTCGCTAGATGGATTGTGATTTCACGGTGAAATCACCGGAAAAGGGGGTGGTTAGATGCACAATATATGCAAACAAACCGCAAAAACTAAACTAGGTGTAGGAAAACACTAATAGAATAGGGTAAACGTACTAACCAGTCCTCCGTAAGTCGATTCGCTAGATTAATAACGCTCCTTAAAAGACACACTAGTCCTCTATAAGTTGATTCGCTAGATGTAAAGGCAAAGGCTTTACTACCGTAAGTCGTAGCGTTAGCAGGCTGAAAAATACAAGCCGTTAGAACTCTCTATGCGTAGAGAAGTTCGTCCGGGCTTATAACTATCGAACGCTAGGCAGTCGGGTCCTCGATATTAGTGTGATAGTAATTAAGTAGAAGAGAGGCTCTAAGGCTAAAACAGCCTGCATAAAGGGATTAGAAGCTGCAAAAGGATGTAAATCACTAAGAATAATAGCTCTTGTCTTATCTAGTAGGGAGGCTAACTAGTCTCTATATATAGGAAAAGTCCTCGGACGAAATCAGCCGCGTCGACCTAAGGAAAAGAGGTAAAAGAAAGAGTCGGACGGAGTCGCCGGTCGAAAGCGCCGGTTGTAAACAATAAATTGCATCCGTACGATAAATAGTCATATAGTTAGTAAATAACTAAACTAATAACGCAATAGTCTATTAGAAGGACTAGTAAATTCTACGGTAGAAGCCGTAGAAGAGAATTAGAATTCTATAGTAGAAGACTATAGAAGGGAAGAGATTTTATAAGTAAAGACTATATAAATAACCGTAAAATCACTGTAAAATTACAGTGAAATATAACCGAAGAAAAGTAGGTAGATACGCTTATAAAAGTACGGGGTAAATAACCGTAGAAGCCCGTAGAATTCTATAGTAGAATCTAGGGAAAAACCGGGGATTTCCTAGTAGAAAGCAAATAGGGAAGACGGTAATATTAACACTTTAGGACGATTAGGTCGACCTCCTTCCCCTCGCTGAGTTTACTACTAATAATTAGGTCTTTAAATCTACCGGCCTCTCCCCTTTCTTCGCTAACTATAGCTTCTACCCGAAGGTTAGCACTAAGCCCTCTAGTCCCCCCCCGCCCGGCATAACCCCTTAGCAGTAGAAGGAATACCTCCGCGGTAACGCGCTCGCTTCCCGCCTTTAGCGTATCTTTAACTTCCTCCGCGATACGATCGAGGATGCTTAGGCTACTTAAGCTCGCTACGCGGACGCCCGGCGGACTCCCGCCTTAGCGTATTAGCCCGGCGATATAGTATTCCTTAGCACCCGCTAGATCTAGACCCTCCGCCCTATAAAGAAGCTCGACTATAAGCGGGAGGGCCTATATAAGGTCCTTAAGGTATATAGGACGGCGTGTCTTCTTCGCCTCCCTAAGGGCAGCCGCCTTTACCCCGTTTTTTATTACTCCCTCCTTACTAAGACCTAAGAGCCCCTATTGCCTAGCTAGTCGGAGCTTAACGTCCGGCCCGCCGATAACGGCGTTCTCCTTTCCCCCGGCGACGACGACGGCGATAACGCGTACCTTAAGTAGGAGTTTTCTTCTATCCTCGCGTAATACTAATACGCCTCCGGGAAGATTAAGTATCGCGTTTAATAGCGTTATAGCCCCCTTACGTAGGAGGACTCCTCCTGCTTTAACGGCTGCTAGGACGACCTTAAGGCTTTTTACGCCCTTAACCCGACTAAGCTTAAACCGGCCTTTTATACGGCCTTCCTTACGTCTTTACCTTCGCCTAAGTAATAATAAGTATATTTTATTAATATAATTTACGTTACGACGGCACGCGTTAGATTCTTAGTTTTACCCTTTGTTTTACCCTTTATTTCTCCCTATTCTTCTCTCGTTCTATATTAGGCCCGCTTTTAGGACCGGTTAACATAGATTTCCTTCGTTTTTATTAGCCTATTGCCCCTTTTAGGCGTTTGAGTCAAACGCCGATTTAAGGGGGATATACTATCATAGTGTTAGGTTGTATTATATATTATCCTACGTAACCTCTATATCGTATATATAGACATTTAGACCTAGTCTATAGCTATATCCCTTCGTAGATTAACAATAATATTCATACCCCCCCTAAGCTCGTTCTCTTATAGTTCTACTTAGATTCTATCCTCTATAACAACCTTCTATTAATTAAGCTATATATTCTAGCTTTAGGGCGAAGATATTAACGCCTTTATCGCCTCTTCGTACTATGCTTCGACTATACGAATAGCGTCCTTACGATTTCCTTTATAGCTCTTTCGGAGCTTTTCGTACTATATTAGGAGTTCGTCGTTATAGCTATAGTACGATTAGTAATTCGAATCTAAGACCGTTATTAACACCTATTCTTAAAGGGCTTAAAGGTCTTTATTCTAATCCTTTTATTCCTTTAAAGCCGCGTTATATATATTCTATTTCTAGTTAGTCTTTTACGCGGTAGGTATTATATTTTAGCTACGAATATCGTTATCCGCCGTACGGGCTTAAGTATGAGGTAGTTCTTCGAATATAAGAGGCAATGGTTTTATAAAGAGCTCTTTACGCTGTTTAATATACTCCTAAAGTTAAGCGGACGTAGCCCGGAAACGGAATTTATTACCTTAGATAAGCCATTCGGCCGTTCCCTTTAGTATAATATCCCTTTATATAGTCGTTATTATATTAAGGTTAAGATAGCAAGTACGGTAGTATTACGGCACTAGGTGATAGCTAGATAACCTTATTGTTCTATAAAGAGGAGAAGAACTATAGAGGCTAAGGGCTCGTTTATATATAGGACTATATATCACGTGGTATATTACTATATACTATATTATATAATATAGTACTATAATAGTACTCCCCCTCTAAAGACGATTTAGTCCTTAAATCGCTAAAAAATGTTATTTTCGCTAGAAACCCGTATATAATAAAGGGATCTTTTATAGGCGGGCTTAATCTAAGGGGCCCGGCTTATCTAGGTTGTATCTATAGAAGCGTTAAATAGCTTTAGGGCAACCTCTTAGGTTATCTTTAGGCTATTAGGTCGGTTTTTAGTGATATTTCTATTTAATTAGATAAGTAAGGATCGGGGCTTTGTTATTGTATACGTTAAGGATCTTCTTAAATTCCTATATTTCTTTAATATTGCCGTCGTTATCGCGTTCCGTAATACGGCTTACGACGTTGCGTTATTCCTCTCGATTAATCTATACTTAGCCTAGTATTATTTCCGTTATCTAAAGCCGCACCTTTAACGTATAGAAAGACTTATTGACTCGGATATACTTTAGGAGGTCGATAACTATAGCGCTATAGTAGACCTCGAGAATAAGATAAAGACCGTCCTATTTATCGTTTTATTTTTCCTTCGGGCGATTAGTAATTATATTCTCTAATAAAACTATAACTATATTACTAGGTCGGAAGAGAAAGCCTTCGTCCCGCTTTATATTAGTATTATCCTTATATTTCTATTATAAGGCTTATACGAGAGCTTAAAGCTAAATAAGGATATAGGCGAAACGACTAGCTATTGCGTCTGCGCGAAGGAATTCCTTCTTTACCTATAATAAGAGCGTCGGGGGTCGGGGGCCTATAGGTTCGATGCCGAGATAAGGATTAAAGCCGTAGTTAGCGAAGAACGGAGAAATACCGGTTATTTTATTTACTTAATTATTTATTGCGAATTCCGTAAGCGGGAGCTAATCGACCTAATTATCTTAGGTAAAGCTAATATAGGCTTAAATATATCTATTTATCGTAGCGTTAACGATTTCGGTTTAACCGTTAGTCTCCGGATACTATACTAAGCTTAGTTTTAACGTTATTCTTAAATAAGTGCTAAGCTATCGCTAAAAATTAGAGATAAACTAAATGCCTCGGCCGGAGATAATAGTATCGGGTGCTTTATATAAGCGATAGACTATATAGATAAAGGAGTTAATTAGTTCTTCTATAAAAAGGCCGGTAATAAAGACGAAATATCTTATTTTTGTAAGCCTATTAACTATCGTAAGTATATTCTTATAAGTCTTCCCGTTTTAGGTATACTTAAGGAGTATTGTAATATAATTAATTAATATATCGGCCTATAGTCGGACCGGTAGAGCGAGGGGTTTTAGGAATCTAAAAGGAGATAAGCGGGGGGTCTTAGTCTAAAGACAAAAAGCATAGTCCTTAATAAATATAGCGGCGAAGTAAAAAATCCTTAGCTATTAGTATATTCGGTTTAATAGATTAAGGGTTTTTACCCTCCTTAGGTATCTTACTAAGCTACTGCTATAAGATCGATAAACGACTTTAAGGCGGAGATCTAAAGTATTAGGAACGAAAAGCCGGTCGCGGAAAAAGATACGTCTGTTAATTAACTAATATTCGGATATATTATAACGTAAGAGCTTTCGGATATACTTTAGCTAGCGTCGGGCGTATAGATCCCGGAGTATCGCTATTATATCCTAGGTAAGATTATCTTATTAGTATACTTTATAGATAAGCTTATCGAGTGATTTACTAGCTACGTTTAGTCTAAAGGCAGCGATTGTATTAAAGTCCTCCTTTAAGGCATAGGAATCGGTTAAGAGTTCTTCTAAGATAGTTAGGTCGACTTTCTCTTTAAGGATAACTACCTAATTTTAATAAAAGAGTCTATCGTCGTCTATAGTAGCTAGTCTATCGCCGGGGAGCTTACTAAAAGCGTTAGGGAGAATTGCCTTATTGCTTAAGCGGTATATAATCACGAAGTTAAACTAGGAAAAGAACTTAGCCTAGCGCACTTATCGTTAGTTAAGTTGCTTTATAGATATAAACGTTTAAAGATTCTTATAGTCTATAATAACGTCGAACGCCTTAATAGTCCCTTAGAGTTTTAAGCGCTATTCCTTAAGCGCTTTAACAATTGCTAATAGCTCTTTATTATAGATCTCGTAGTTATACTTAAGGGTAGTATGCTTTAATAAAAAAAAACGCAATAAGGTAAAGATATCCGTCGTCTCCAGTCTATAAAAGGACTCCTCCTAAGGCTTAATTCGAGGCGTTAGTTTTAATAACTATTTTCTTTAAGTAATTAAAATAGGCTAAGACCGGGGCAATAGTAAAAGTAAGTTTAAAGGCCTTAAACGCGGTAGCTCATTCGGGTCCTTAAGACTAACGGGAATCCTTTCGAAGTAGCGTAGTTATCGGGGAGATAATACTAGAGTATCCTTTAATAAAACGACGGTAGAAGTTTATAAACCTAAGAAACTATTAGAGTTCTTTTACTAAAGTCAGGGTATTCTAAGCCGTAATTATATATACCTTCTTAGGGTTTATGCTTATGCTAGATATCGAAATAATTAATCTAAGGTACTTAGTCTTCGTCGTATAAAACTCTAACTTCCCGATATCGATTTAAAGCCCTACGTTGCTTAAGCATTAGATAACTATTCGCACGTAGTTCTCGTATTCCGCCTTAGTCTTTAAAAAGACTAGTACGTTATTAAGATATACTATATAAAAGTCATCGAGGGTATTATTAAGTCTTACTATTTGCATAGCACGAAATCTCTATTTGCATAGTAAGAATATCTAAATCTCTACTTTTCTATACGTACCCCGCGCGCCTATGTCCCGCTACTAAAATCTAGTGCCGGTATATGGCAATTAAGAGAGCCGCGCAAATCGTGCGAAGAACAACAACACGCAGTAGGGCACGCAGCAGAGGGCACGCAGCAGAGCACGCAGCAGAGGGCGCGCAGCCGGGAGCCGGGCACGAAGCATACATCAAGGAGCCGCACACACAGCAGAAGGCACGCAGCAAAAGGCACGCAGCAGGGCACGACGCATACATCAAGGAGCCGCACACACAGCAGAGGGCACGCAGTAGAGGGCACGCAGTAGGGCACAAAGCATACATTAAGGAGCCGCACGCAGCAGAAGGCACGCAGCCGCACACACAGCAGAGGGCACGCAGTAGGGCACGCAGTAGGGCACGCAGCAGGGCACGAAGCATACATTAAGGAGCCGCACACACAGCAGAGGGCACGCAGCAGAAGGCACGCAGCAGAGCACGCAGCCGGGAGCCGGGCACAAAGCATACATCAAAGAGCCGCACATATAGCAGAGGGCACGCAGCAGAGGGCACGCAGCAGGGCACGCAGCCGGGAACGAAGCATACATCAAGGAGCCGCACACACAGCAGAGGGCACGCAGCAGGGCACGCAGCAGGGCACGCAGCAGAGCACGCAGCAGGGCACGCAGCCGGGAGCCGGGCACGAAGCATACATCAAGGAGCCGCGCACGCAGTAGAGGGCACGCAGCATGGCACGCAGCAGGGCACGCAGCAGAGGGCACGTAGCAGAGGGCACGCAGCAGGGGGCGCGCGCGCTGCTATAGCTGGGCTATACACGATTTGCGCGGCCCTCTCAATTGCCATGTACCTATACGGAAAATTTGGTGGCGGGACATGGGCGCGCGGGGTACGTATAGAAAGAGTGGGGGTATACCTGTCTTGAGAGATTTCGTGCTATGCAAATAGTAAGACTGTCACAAGCCTTGTTGCATGAGGGCTTTATTTCCCGTACGCGTTGGCGTTGGTGTAGCAAATAGGGGCATACACTAAGGGGTGGGCTCGTTGGGTGACCAACGGAACCCGGACTCGCCGAGAAATAGGGGTAAGTAGCTTTACGGTCATTTAGAATAACCAACCACTGTTTTTATATAGGAAGCTGTTAGCGCTAGTAGGTTTAGGTACCTATATAGACCCCCGGCTACGTCCCCCTCTAGATTTTAAAGAGATAAAGCATTTTACATACACTAAGACTTTATGCATTGCGCTTAGTAACTATAATAGTTATAAGCCCGGGATAAAGTCCGTGGCTTCGTAACGACGCTTCTTTTTAGGAGATTAAATCCTCCTCTTTATTAAAAGCCGCCGACTGCTTTAGATTAAAGTCTTGCCCTTATTCTCAACCTATTTATTTTAAAGCTATTACTACGGTTTTAACCCTTTAATAACATTACCTTTTTTAAAGCTATTTAGCTTTAACTTTTAACTATAGATACGAATTCGTCTTCTAAGATTACAACTATAACGCCTACCTATATCCTTATAGGAAGCCTAAGGATTAGACGCGCTAGTATATATAGGTTAAGACTATGGCCGAATTGTATTAGATTTAGCCGTATATTAATCCCTTTTCGAACATCGTTCTAAGGAGGCCGGATTTGCCGGTCTTTAACGATAAAGAGGGACCGACTATAGCGCTAAGGGAGTCTAGCGTAACTTCTTAAATTACCACGCAACTCACGGAGTCACGCCCTTAACCATAGGAAACCCCGGTTCGTTAGCCGGAGGAAGAAGAGGCTAAGGAGGAGGGACCGACGATCTTATCGGCCGCAGCCCTTAAGGCTACGAAAAGTACGAGCCTAGGCATTTCCGTTAGCAACTTCGAGAGGATTATTATCCCGAAGTACGAAAGAGACCTTAGGGTCTATAATAAACAGCAGGCTCTTTTATAGTCTATAAGCCTATTAGTTTTAGCGAGCATCTCGTAGGAATACAACCATTATATTATAGGCGTTATTACGGCTTATGCGAAGCTTTATAAGCTTTTTATCCGTGTTTATCTAGGCAAGTAGGCAGAGAAGAGGTATATAGAAAAGACCCTTTAAAAGCTGCTTACGACAGACCTTAAAAAGGTTAACCTTAGTGCTTAGGTCGGCAACGTTATTAACGCCTTTAACCTTTATAAGGACCTTAAGTCGCCTTAGGGCGACGATAGGGAGGCTATCTAGCAATTTTTAGATTGTATATTAACGCAGTATCCTACGTAGTCTAACCTATAGATAGAGACCTATACGGCAGCCGAGGAATACAGCGGTAAGGTCCTAACCTTCGATAGGGTGGCTTCTAGCTTCCTTAAGCGAGTTACCGCGAGGTTAACGTAATAAGATGATTCTGCTTTCCCTGCTAATTTCTAAGGTAGAGATAAGGATAGGAAGGAAACCGGCAGCTTAAGCGGCAATAAGGAGTCGTCGGGGGGTTAAGGGAAGCGAGGTTTACGCCCTAACTACGGAAAATGCAAGTAGTACGAAAGACCGTATATTAACCCTACTAAACATAGAGCCGAGCCTTATTAGAAGAGCTGTTTTTATGCTTTTAACCGGAAGCCGAGCTTTTAGAATAGGCCCTTTAATAAAGAGCTTATCCGGAAGGTCGTAGCTAAGGTAGAAAAAGAACTAGGTCTTAAGGCGAAGATTAATGCGTAGAAGCAGGAAAATCCTAACGCGGCGGGATTTAGGTCTACCCCTAGAGGCGGTGTTTTCGCTACTTTAAGATATAATAACTTTAAAGACGGCGTTTTCGCTATAATAGACGAAGAATTAGCCTTTCTAGCTAGCAACATAGCGTCTAATATCTACGACCGCACCCTTTAGGATATAAGGGCCTCGAAATACATTTTAACGACCCTTCTTAGTTTATCGACATAGACTACATATAGGGCTCGAGGCTTCTTTCCTAGACTTAGACGGTAGGCGTAGAAGCGATTAGAATAGCCTAAGTCGTTATAGATACGGGTTTCGTCTTAACGCTTAAAAAAGCCCGATTTATCCCGGGTTTTTACACAAATATTATCTCTATAGATAAGTTTACGGCGAAAGGCTACCTTTAGAATAATATTACGGGTTAGCTCTTCGACCCTGCCGGCCGCTGCGTGTTCACGACGTTTCGGTTGTACGAATAGTCCTAGGTGCCGCTTAAGGCGCTTAACGGAGCGTTTCTAGTAGTTTATAAGTTAAAGGGGCTTATTAAGGCTCCTCGACGCTATCCTAAGACCCCGATAAAGACTATTAACGCGCTTTAGCACGCAAGAATAGGCCATCCGGGGAAAGGTGCGATATAGCATCTTTTCGGAGGTTAAGACGATAATATCATTAAGCTTTAAGGCATCGACCTTACCGACTGCGAGGTTTATAGCACTACGAAGAATAAGCGCTTAATTTCGCGGGCACTTTAAGAACCCTCTTACCCGAAGAGGCCTTACGGCGCGGTATTATTTGATCTCTTTTACCTAGGGATAGCGTATTACGGCATTAATAATATGGCCGTTTTTATATGTTTTAAGATAGGCATACGTTACTGCTTTAAGGTCAATGAGAAGACCGACCTTTAGGGTATCTTTCGGGGTCTTAGGGAGTCCCTTATCGCTAAATTCAGGCTTACGATAGCCTTCCTAGTTTCTAACGGCGAGACGGCGTTCCTAATAGAGGAATACATTAGGGAAATGCTTAAGGCCGGGATAGATGTAAGACCTTTATCCCCTTCGCATCCTTATTAGAACGGATATACCGAACGGTCCGGGGGCATCGTCACGCAGCTTATAATAACGCTGCTTGCCTAATCCGGCTATCTATATATAATGTGGCCTCTTGTAATAGAGGCAGCCGTCTACCTTCTTAATCACACACCCGTTAAGTCTAAGGGGTAGAAGCCGCCGCTATAGCGTCTTAACGAGTGGCTTTAAGATAATAGAGCCGAATAGGCTTATGTCCGCGTTAAGCCTCGCAAGCAATACATCCGTAGCTTCGGCTATAAGGCTTTTCCTATAATAAGGCAGAGGCTAAATAAGACCTCGGCTAAGCTGGATTTAAGGGGATATATCGGCTACCTTACGGGCTATATTTCGAGCACGTAGTACCTTATTTAGGTCCTTAGTCTATAGAGGAACGCCTTTTTTAATACGTTATACGTTATTTTCAACGAGAAGGTCTTCTTCGGTCGAGACTAGCGCGAAGGGGTGGAGAAGCAGCAACTAGAGTAGGTCGCGTAGATCGACCTATTAGAAGACCTCCCGGACTACGTGGACGAGCCTGTCCGAGCTCCTAAGGGAGAAGACGATGCGGTCCTAGATCCTAAGCCCGAAGCCGAAGCCGCTCCTAAGCCCGCCGCCGAGTCCACAGAGGAAAAAGGCGCTCTAGAAGGGGTAAGGCAGCTATTAACGCCGGAATAAACCCTAGAACTATTTAATCTTATAGGCATTAATAACATCCTTAATCTAGCAGAGGAAGAACTTACGCTAGCGTTTGCAGCTTTAGACCTTATAGTAAGGCCACATCGAGACTACATTCTCCCGGCTCTAATAAGCTATAAAGAAGTAATATCCCGACTAGACTAGTATTACTAGATAGGAGGCATAAAAGGGGAAGTCGCAGGCCTTAAGACCGCCGAGGTCTATAAGGTTATAGACGAATCGACCGTTAACCTATTAAAGGTCTAGACGATCCCTCTAATATAGGTATATGCCTATAAGTTTAATCCCTAAGGCTTCGTTATTAAGTATAAAGCTCGCCTCGTCGTTAGGGGTGATTAGCAACCATACAATGACCTTACGATTATAGCTTACACTCTAGCTGCCCGAACGTTCCGTATCCTTATAGGCATCTTATGCTATTTTAACCTTAACGCAAAGCAATACGACTTTATCCGCGCCTTTTGCAACGTAACCCTTAACGAAGTTGTGTATTGCCGTCTTCCTAAAGGCTTTAAGCAGCCTAGAAAGCTATAGCTGCTTTTAGGGGCCTTATATAGTCTACGACGATCCCCCCTACTATAGTATAGAGAACTCGCGACTTTTCTAAAGGCATAGGGATTTATTACTATTATAGAAGACCCTTATATAATGCACAACGGGAACATCATCGTATTTTTCTACGTTAATGACTTCGTGGCTATATTCCGGGACGGATAGGAAGCTTTATATTAGTCGTTTTACAATGCCCTCGTCGGTAGATATAACGTTAAGGTCCTTAGGGACCTTAAATAGTTTATCGGGATTAAGGTAATTCGGGATCGGGATAATAGGAAGCTTTAGCTAAGCTAGGGGTCCTATATTAACAAGATAGCACAGCGATTCGGCTGTATTTTAACATCTCGAAAGCTTAAATAGCCCCTTAGACTAGAACCCCTCGAGCTATTTAAAGGGATCGCCTTAAGCAACGACGTTTCTCTCTTCTAGGCTTTAATTAGTTCGCTTCTTTACGCAACGGTCATTATAAGGGTCGATAGAGCGTACGCCGCTAAGAAATTCTCCTAATTCCTAACGAACCTAAGCTAGGAATACATTAAGCGGGCGAAAGAGGCTATTGAATTCCTGCATAGGGACATTGACCGTGTCATTAAGTTCGATAGGAATAGCTCCGCCCTTTGCGAGGCTATGTTAGACGCTTTATTCGCGGATAATATGTATGACCGGAAGAGCACCTAAGGATACGCTATTAAGCTGTTCGGTGGCCCCGTTCTCTAGAAGTTAGGGAAACAGAAGACGGTGATAACCTTATCTATAGAGGCTGAGTTGCTAGCTCTATCTTAGGCTTTAAAAGAGCTTGTGGCTTTTCATCGACTCTGCGATAAGATATCGTTGCAGCTAGAATCGACGGATAAAGTCATCTAGTGCGATAATTAGCAGACCATTCGCCTTCTAACGAAAGAGATCGTCACTCTCGTCACGAAGCTCCGGCACGTTGATATCTATTATCATTGGCTTCGTGAGTAGGTTTAGACCGGGAACCTTAACGTTGTCTAGGTTCTAACGGCCTAAATAGCCGCTAATGGCCTTACAAAGCCCCTATAGGGGCAGAAATTCGCCGAGTTTCAACGATAAATCGGCCTCGTTAAGTTGCCCCTTCCCTAGGGCTTTACTTTCATTCTCACAGTCAGGATTATTTAATCCTTCTTTTGTGGTCTTAACACCACACACGCATAGGGCTATTCTAACATAACCAATAGTCCTCCTTTTTCCTTCTTTGCTAATTTTCTATTCTTAGTTAGGTTTTAACACTAATAAATGCGCTGTTTGCCCTCTTTTCTAGTCATTTTCAGGCCTCACTTTGCTGCAAGCCCTAAAGGGGTGTGTTATAAGCCTTGTTGCATAAGGGCTTTATTTCCCGTACGCGTTAGCGTTAGTATAGCAAATAGGGGCATACACTAAGGGGTGGGCTCGTTAGGTGACTAACGGAACCCGGACTCGCCGAGAAATAGGGGTAAGTAGCTTTACGGTCATTTAGAACAACCAACCACTGTTTTTGTATAGGAAGCTATTAGCGCTAGTAGGTTTAGGTACCTATATAGACCCCCGGCTGCGTCCCCCTCTAGATTAAAGAGATAGAGCATTTTACATACACTAAGACTTTATGCATTACGCTTAGTAACTATGATAAAGACTCTATTATAAAGCACGTGATTAATATAGTTCTAGAAGGTCGACGGTGCGTTGTAAAGGCCGAAGGGGGTAACTAGCATCTCGAATAGTCCGAAGCGTGTAATAAATGCTATAAGCTACTTATAACCCTCGGCGATTCGAATACGGTTAAATATAGCAATTACGTCTAGCTTTATATAAAACTTAGCGTCGTAGAGAGAATCTAGTGTTTCGCGGATTAAAGGTAAGGGATATCGATTCTTAACTATAACCTAATTTAAACCTCGGTAGTTATAATAAATACAGATACTACCGCCCGGTTTATAAGCGAGGATTAGTAATACCGCGGCTAGAGAAAAAGACTCCTAAATAAAGCCTTTATTAAGTATATCGTTAATCTACTTCTTAATATAGCGAAGTTCTATAGGTAATATAGGCCGATTTCTATAGTATAGAGCTTATTTGCCGGGTATAATTTCGATCTTATAATCCTAAGGGCGGTATAAGGGGAGCTCGTTCGCATTCTTTAGAAGGAAATAAGGAAGCTTATCTTAAAACTCTTTTAGGAGTTTCTTTAGGATATCTGCCTTTATAACTTCCGGTTTTACTTAGAGTAATTTTTCTACGTCGGCCTCGTCGACCTTCTAAAATAGAGATTCGGAATTAGCTATATCCTAAAGGTTCGTTTAAAGGAAATTATAAAAACGTTTAAGGAAGGCGGCTTAAGCTACCTCTATTATATAGTCCCCGGTAAGAACGCGTTAGAAAGAGGTTTTAGATAATTCTAAGACTTTAACTAGGCCTATTAAGAGTTCGTTAAAGAGTCGTAGATTTTCTCCCTCCTCGACTAGCTTAGCTAATTTAGATATACTAATTCGCATTACTTAAATATTATCTTATTTATAGAATTAAACGAAGTTAACTACTCGTATATAGCGGATGCCGTTTATATCTAAAGGTATTTAATCTTCCTATTGTATGCGCTAGTAGGGGTATCTCGTCTAGCCCTATTAGGCGGGAATATAGCGACGGCCGGCGGTAAGGCGAATAAAGAGTAGGCGAGCTACTAAAGTAGTCTACGGCGGAGTAGCCTTAAAGGCTTAAGTCTTAGGGGAGTCTAGAGGGCTAATCGGGGATATTAAGCGGGCGGTATCCTAAGCGAATAGCTATATCCTTTATAGGGGATATCGAATCGGTTAGCTAGGGTTTAAAGGGTGCGATACCTACTTAGGTAGATATTCCTTAGTAGACGAGTCTATAGATATATAACTTCCCGGTAGGATAGTCTAGTCTTTTAGGATATCGGTCTCTTCCTATCGAAAAGGAATTTCCGGCATTTCTTCTATCGTTATAAGGACCTTTTATTTCGGAGTAAACGTCGGAGTTATTTAAATCTCTACGATATTAGAAAAATATACTTTGCGACGTAACTAATGCCCTCCGGGCGCGGGAGTAATAGGAGTCTTAAGAGCTATCCTATCCTCGGCTATTATACTTAAAGGCAAGCAGTATTTTATATAGTAATCGGAATCGAAGCGGACTTAGAGAGATTTCTAAAGCATAGTTAGTTTATATTCCTAAAGCTAGGGGATGCCTAGGATAATCGGGGTAGAAGGTAATAGGTTCGTAACGAAGAAGAGCATAAGTTCTATATGCTTGCTAATAGTCATTCGGGCTATAAAGTAGTCCGTTATCTATATTAAGGGTATACCGTCGGCTAGTCGAAGCGGTCGAGGTTTAAGGAGCTTCTTTATAGTAACGTTGTATTTCCGTACGATAGCGTAAAGATCGGCGAACGCTACGGTAGTATAGCCGGAATCTATAAGAGATAACGTATTAATCTAGTAGGGGGACTAAGGGTTACGCGTAAAGGAGAGACGAGTATAGAGAAGGATTAACTTTTTATTACTATTCGACGAACTAATCTAAAGATCTATTCCGTCTAAGAGCAACGACTTAATCCTTTTATCCTCCCCTATATATAACCCCTAAGAGCGACTTATTCTAAGGGTATATCTTTTAGCAGTAGCCTTAACGCTAGCCGCCCGCCTTATAAATCCGTATCCTCTTCCCTAAGGATATAGCCTTATTTATAGTCGGCCGTACGGACGAGCTAGCCCTAGCTATACCCGCCGCCGCGGGCGCTTTAAGATCCTCGGCCGAAGCCGGGGGAGGGGGCGCCCCGGCCTTAAAACTAAGGACTACCCTAACGTAAAGGCATTAGAAGCGGATTTGCTATCTTAGCCGGGTCGTAAGCCTCCTTCTAGTGTCTAGGTTCTCTATAGGCTATATAAAGTTTATTATCGATCCTAAATTATCGTTTAGTATCGGAAAGCCGGTCGAGGTCTATAGGGTTACCGTATAGGGGTTAGGCTAGGGCGGTTAGGGTAAGGGCAGGTGTAAGCGTCGGCGGGAACTATAAACGGGGGGCGGCCTTCTTCTTAAGCTTCTAACGATAAGTATAGTTAGCGAGATTCTTCGTAAAGATATCTATCTACGCTAACTACTTCTCGTAGTCGGTGTCGGGGATCTTAGTCGGTATATTCTTAACGAGATCGCTTATATCCTTCGATATAAACCTCTGGAGGAGGTCGACTTACTATTCCTTTGTCTTCCTTACCTTACGTATATAGGCGTCGAGGTCTACTTTCTAGATCTAATAGTTTTTATCGCCTTAAGGGAAATTATCGAGGATATTCTTAGCGGCTTACGTTAAGTCTAAAACCTTATACTGCTTGCCTAAAGCTATAAGAAGCGTCGTCGTAGTAGGCTATTCCTACTTCTCTCTCTTAGATAGGTTAGCTATAATAGTAGCTATCCTATCTTTAACGAAGTCGTAGGCCCGTTTACTAAGCCTATCGCTAATATAAAGGAGGCGGGCGCTGTCTAAGTTAAACTATATGCTATCGCGGAGGAAGACACCCTATATCTTAAGTTCCTAGGCCTCGTACTTACGTTAACGGTCGGAGGTAAACCCCTTTCTAGTAAAGATCGGAGGGTCTACCGTCTTTCGTTTTCCAGACGACTATACTAAGGTTATCGTCTAAGATTATAATATCTTTATAGTTAAGATCGTAAGGTCCTTAGCCTTAAGAAGTTGCTCCCTTATAGCTAGGAGCTAATCCTTCGTAGCTAAGAGCTAATCTTATATAGTTACGCGTTCCTTTAACCTAGTATTTCGGTTAACCTAAAAGGCCTCCGCTACGCGAAGGGAGCGAAGACTCTCCTCGATATATATAAGAATGTATTAGGTATTCGGGCTCTAAAGGTTTTCCTAGGTCTCCTACGCATTAGCGACCGGGACTACGTTATCGAACCTTTTAATCGCTTAGGCGATCTAAGGAAATTCACTAATAAACTCTTTAGCAAGGGCCTTTAGACCGTCGGCTATAGCGTTAGAGGCTATAGGTATGTCTACTATAAGGAGGAAGGAGGAGTATCTAATCTAAGGTATTTATTAAGGACTATAAAAAAATTTCTATAGGCTATATAGGTTTCTATAGGCTAGGGAAAAATTCTTAAGGGCTTAGGGGCTTAGGAGAATGATTTTTTAAGGGTTACGCTTAGGTCGCGACGACTAAGGGGATAAGGTAATAGAGCTACTAGGACTATATTTATAAAGCTAGGGATCGCGATAGGGCGCAATAGGAGATAGAACAAACTATTACGGCACTAAGTAATAGCTAGATAACCTTATTATTCTATAAAGAGGAGAAGAACTCTAGAGGCTAAAGGCTCGTTTATATATAGGACTATATGTCACGTGGCATATCACTATATACTATGTTATATAATGTGGTACTATAATAGGTAGCAATAAGGTAAAGATAGTAGTATTATCTTTATCTAGTGCTAGGGAAAACCGTATAGTATTTCCGTCTTTACGCTGTTTAAGAGGGAAGAGGAGAAAGGCAAAGGGCAGTCGCGATAATTTACGATAGATAAAGTAGATACACTATAGCGTATTTTTCTTCGTTATTTAACCCGGACTTCTTATTATAGTGCCGAAAATAAATAAGAAACATTCTCCTTAAGCATAACGTATACTAATATTCCGTTATTAAGGAGGGAGGAGGGAAAACGGAGAAGTACACTTAGTTTCTACGCCTAAATAGTATTCTCGAGCGTATCGTAGCACCGGTATATTCCCCGGTTGTTAGTTTTATTGTTTTTCGAAGTTTTTAGTGTTTTTAGTGTTTTAGTAGCTTAAAGGGGGCCTATTAATTAACTAATAAGGTTTTAATTAAGTGCCGGAGAGATTAATTAAGAGGCTAAGACTCTTAATTATTAGAATAGAGGTTCTATAGCCTACCTAATAAGCTAGAATACGCATACGGCTAAAGAGGCTATTCTATAGGATGTATATATATGTATTTAGGGTCTATGCCTATGGCTCTAGCCCTAATATAGACGAAAGCTAGGCGCGTGACTAGTGTCCACGTGGGTACACGTAATGTATGTACGTGACTATCTAACATATGCCCGGCTGCGTGCCCGGCTGCGTGCCTTCTGCTGCGTGCCCTACTGCGTGCCCTATTGCGTGCCCTCTGCTGTGTGTGCGGCTCCTTAATGTATGCTTTATGCCCGGCTGCGTGGCCTACTGCGTGGCCTACTGCGTGCGCGGCTCTTTAATCACGATTTACGCGGCTCTTTTAATTGCTATATACCGGCACTAGATTTTAGTGGCGGGACATAGGCGCGTAGGGTACGTGTAGAAAAGTAGAGATTTAGATATTCTTTGTTATAGTACTATTTTATATAACATAGTATATAGTAATATGCTACGTGATATATAGTCTTATATATAAACGAGCCCTTAGCCTTTATAGTTCTTTTCCTTTTTATTAAATAATAAGGTTATATAGCTATTACCTAGTGCTATAATAGTTTATTCTATCTCTTATTACGCCCCGTCGCGATCCCTAGCTTTATAAACATAGTCCTAGCATCCCTATTACCCTATTCCTTTAGTCGTCGCGACTAGAGCATAACCCCTAAGAAATCATTTCCTTTTAGCCCCTAAGCCCTTAAAACCCCTTTTTATAGCCTATAGAATCTTTTTTATAGTCCCTAGTAATACATACCCTAAAGGCTAACCTACTCCTTCCTTATATTAGATATACCTATAGTCTCCGACACTACGGGCGACGGCCTAAAGGCCCTTGCTAAAGAGTTTATTAGTAAATTCCCTTAAATCGCCTAGGCGGTTAAGAAGTTTAATAACGTAGTCCCGGTCGCTAATATATAGGAGACCTAGGAAAACCTTTAAAGCCTAGACACCCGATATATCCTTATATACGTTAAGGAGAGCCTTTAAGCCCTTCGTATAGCGGAGGCCTCTTAGGCTAATAAGATTATTAGGCTAAGAGAACGTTTAGCCGGACGGGATTAGCTCTTAGCTACGAAGGAGTAGCTCCTAGCAGCTAAAGAGCAACTTCTAAAGGCTAAGGACCTAACGATCTCTACTATATTAATGCTATAATTAAAAATAATAGGTCCGATCTAATCGTCTAGAAAATAGAAGACGGTAGATCCCCCGATCTTTACTAAAATAGGGTCTACTTCCGACCGTTTACGTATAAGGCCTAAGAGCTTAAGATATAGGGTATCTTCCTCCGCGATAGTATATAGTTCGACTTAGATAGCGCTTACCTCCTTTATATTAGCGATAGGCTTAGTAAACGAGCCTACGACTTTGTTAAGTATAGGATAGCTACTATTATAGCTAACCTATCTAAGAGGGAGAAATAGAAATAGCCTACTACGACGACGCTTCTTATAGCTCTCGGTAGGCAGTATAAGATTCTAGATTTAACGTAAGCCGCTAAGAATATTCTTAATAGCTTTCCTTAAGGCGATAAAATATTAGATCTAGAAGGCAGACCTCGACGCCTATATACGTAAGGTAAAGAAGATAAAGGAATAATAGGTCGACCTCCTCCTAAAGTTTATCTCGAAGAATATAGGCGACCTCGTTAAAGGCATATAGACTAAGATCCCTAACGCCGACTACGAGAAGTAGTCGGCGTAGATAGATATCTTTATAAAGAACTTAGCTAACTAAAGAATCTCGAGAAGAAGGCCGCCCCCTGTTTATAGTTCCCGCCGACGCTTACCCTTGCCCTTGCCCTAGCTGCCTTTGCCTAGCCTCTATACGGTAACCCTATAGACCTCGACCGACTTTCCGATGCTAAACGATAGTTTAGGATTAATAATAAACTCTATATAGCTTATAGAGAACCTAGGCACTAGAAGGAGGCTTACGACCCGGCTAAGACGGCTAATCCGCTTTTAATGCCTCCCCGCCGCGGTAGTCCTTAGTTTTAGGGCCGGGGTGCCCCCTCTCCCGGCTTTAGTCGAGGATCCTAGGGCGCCCGCGGCGGTAGGTATAGCCGGGGTAGTTAGTTCGTCCGTACAGCCGACTATAAATAAGGCCGTATCCTTAGAGAAGAGGATACGGATTTATAAGGCGAGCAGCCGACGCTAAGGCTGCTGCTAAAAGATTTACCCCTCGATTAAGTCGCTCTTAGGGGTTATATATAGGGGAGGATAAAAGGATTAGGTTATTGCTCTTAGATAGAACGGATCTTCCGATTAGTTCGTCGAATAGTAATAAAACGTTAATCCTTCTCTATACTCGTCTCTCCTCTACGCGTAACCCTTAGTCCCTTTACTATATTAATATATTATCCCTTATAGATTCTAGCTATCCTACCGCGGCATTCGCCGATCTTTACGCTATTATACGAAAATACAACGTTACTATAAAGAAGCTCCTTTAACCTAAACCGCTTCGATTAGCCGACGGCGTACCTTCTATATAAATAACGGACTACTTTACGGCCTAAATAACTATTAGCAAATATATAGAACTTATGCTCGTCTTCGTTATAAACCTATCCCCCTTTACCCTAATTATCCTAGGCATTCCTTAGCTTTAGGAATATAAACTAACTATGATTTAGAAATCTCTTTAAGTCCGCTTTAAATCCCCCTACTATATACGATACTGCCTGTCTTTAAGCATTATAGTCGAAGATAGAATAGCCTTTAAGACTCCTATTACTTCCGAGTCTAAAAGGCATTAGTTACGCCGAAAGGTATATTTTTCTAACGTCGTAGAGATTTAGACTTTCCCGATAATTACCTTAATATAGGAGATCCCTATAACGGTAGAAGACGTGCCGAAACCCCTTTTTCGGTAGGAAGAGGTCGATATCCTAAAGGACTAGACTATCCTGCTAGGATATTATATACCCTACTTAAAACCTACCGAACCGTCTATTAAAGAATGTCTACTTAGGCCGGCACCGCACCCTTTAAACCCCGGCTAACCGATTTAGCACCCTTTATATTAAATATTGCTATTCGCCTAAGATACCGCCTGTTTAATATCACCGATTAGCCCCTTAAACTCCTTTAAGACTTAAGCCTTTAAGACTACTCTACTATAGACTACTTTAGTAGCTCGCCTACTCTTTATTCGTCTTACCGCCGGCCGCCGCTATATTCCCGCCCGATAGGGCCGGATAAAACGCCCCTACTAACGCATACGATAAGAAGATTAAATACCCTTAAATAGAAACGATATCCGCTATATATACGTAATTAATTGTATTTAATTCTATAAATAAGATAGTATTTAAGCAATGCAAATTGGTATATTTAAATTAGCTAAGCTAGTCGAGGAAGGAGAAAATCTACGACTCTTTAACGAACTCTTAGTAGGCTTAGTTAAAGTCTTAAAACTATCCGAAACCTCTTTTTAATCCGTTATTACCGGGGACTATATAATAAAGGTAGCTTAGACTACCTTCTTTAAATGCTTTTATAACTTCCTTTAAGCGAACCTCTAGGATATAGCTAATTCCGAATCTTTATTCCGGAGGGTTAATAAAGCCGATATAGAAAGGTTCCTCTAAGTAAAGCCCGAAGTTACGGAGGCAGATATCCTAAAAAAAACTCCCGAAAGAGCTTTAGGATAAGCTTCCTTATTTCCTTCTAAAGAATGCGAACGGGCTCCCTTTATATCGCCCCTAAGAGTATAAGATCGAACTTACATTCGGTAAATAAGCTCTATTCTATATAAATCGGCCTATATTACCTATAAAACTCCGTTGCATTAAGAAGTAAATCGATAAAATGCTTAATAAAGGCTTGATTTAGGAATCTTCTTTTTTAGCCGTAGTATTACTAATCCTCGCCTATAAGCTAGGCGGTAGTATCTATATCTATTATAACTGCTAAAGTTTAAATTAAGTTATAGTTAAGAATCGATATCCTTTGCCTTTAATCCGCAAAACGCTAGATTCTCTCTACGACGCTAAGTTTTATATAAAGCTAGACGTAATTACTATATTTAACTATATCCGAACCGCCGAAGGTTATAAGTAGCTTACGGCGTTTGTTATACGTTTCGGACTTTTCGAGATATTAGTTACCCCTTTCGGCCTTTATAATATACCGTCGACCTTTTAGAACTATATTAATTACGTGCTTTATAATGCCCTCGATAATTTCTATATAGTATATCTCGACGACGTTTTAGTCTTTTCGAAGACTAAGGCAGAATATAAGAACTACGTGCGGATAGTTATCTAACGCTTAAGTAACGTTAGGCTGTAGATCGATATTAGGAAGTTAGAGTTCTATATGTTCTATACGATAAAGACTAAGTATCTTAGACTAATTATTTCGATATCTAGCATAAGCATAGACTTTAAGAAGGTATATATAATTACGGCTTAAAATACCTTAACCTTAGTAAAAGAACTTTAGTATTTTCTTAGGTTTATAAACTTCTACCGCCGTTTTATTAGGGGATACTTTAGTATTATCTCCCCGATAATTACGCTACTTTAAAAAAGATTCCCGTTAGTCTTAAGGACTAAAATAAGCTGCCGCGTTTAAAGCCCTTAAGCTTGCTTTTACTATTGCCCTTATCCTAGCCTATTTTAACTACTTAAAGAAGATAGTTATCGAAACCGAAGCTTTAAATTAGGCCTTAGGAGGAGTCTTTTTATAGATCGGAGACGATAGATATCTTTATCCTATTGCGTTTTTCTCTTTAAAGCATACTACTCTTAAGTATAATTACGAGATTTATAATAAAGAGTTATTAGCGATTATTAAAGCGCTTAAGAAATAGCGCTTAAAACTTTAAGGAACTACTAAAGCGTTCGACGTTATTATAGACTATAAGAACCTTAAGATATTTATATCTATAAAGCAACTTAACTAACGATAAGTGCGCTAGGCTAAGTTCCTTTCTTAGTTTAACTTTATGATTATATACCGCTTAGGCAATAAGGCAATCCTCCTTAACGCTTTTAGTAAGCTCCTTAGCGATAGACTAGCTATAGCGAACGACGACCGACTCCTCTATCGTAATTAGGTAATTAACTTTTATAGAGAAAGTCGACTTAACTATCCTAAAAGAACTTTTAGCCGATTCCTATGCCTTAAGTAAGGACCTCGATATAATCGCCGCCCTCGGATTAAACGTAGTTAATAAATCACTCGATAAGCTTATCCGCGAGGTATATTAATAAGATAATCTCGCTTAAGATATAGTAGCGATACTCTAGGACTTATACGCTTAACGCTAGCTAAAGTATATTCGTAAGCTTTTATATTACGATATATCCGAATATTAGTTAATTAATAGACGTATCTTCTTCCGCGACCGGCTTTTTGTCTTTAATACCTTAGATCTCTACTATAAAGTTATTTATCGATCCTATAGTAGTAGCCTAGCGGGATATTTAAAGAGGGTAAAAACCCTTAATTTATTAAACTAGATATACTAATAGCCGAGAATTTCTTATTTTACCGCTACGTTTGTATAAGACTATGCTTTCTGGCCTTAGACTAAGACCCCCCGCTTATCTCCCCTTATATTCCTAAAACCTCTCGCTCTACCGGTTTATTTATAGGCCGATATATTAATAAATTATATTACGATACTTCTAAAATATACTTAAAACGGGAAGACTTACGAGAATATACTTACGATAGTTAATAAGCTTACGATAATAAGAGATTTTATGCTTATTATTAATCTATTTACGGAAGAAATAGTTAACTCTTTTATCTATATAGTCTATCGTTTATATAAAGCACCTAATACTATTATCTTTAACTAAGGCACTTAGTTTATCTTTAATTTTTAACGATAGCTTAGCACTCGGTTATAAATAACGTTAAAATTAAGCTCGGTATAGCACTTAAAGTATAACGCAGCTACCCGCGCAACTATAGAGTCGGGAGATAGGGATATATACACGATAGATAATGCATTTTAGCTTAGGGAACATTCGGCTATTAGTCGCTAACTAGTCCCCGACAACCCCTCTTAAGGCCTAAGGGTATATCCCTAAGGCCCCGATATATCTTAGAAGAAGGGCAAGCTTTAGTCTTACTATAAGAGGGCAACCGTATTATAATAAAGGATTATTCGTACTTTTAACTATCGTTCCTACCTTCCTAAACGTACCTTTAGTCTATCTTCTTATAATTTCTAAAGCTTTTCTTTTTTAGTTACTTAAGAGCGATAGCGCTGCGCGGTAAGCGCGTTTCCGGACGTATAGGCCGCGTAGGCCGAATAGGTCGTAATAGCTATCGAATCGCTAGCCTATCGCCGTTACCTTACGTAACGGAACTAATATTAGAAGATAAATACACTAACTTATATAAGGGCTATAATAAGCATCTTAAGACGCTATTATTAATTTTTTCGCTGCCTAAGGGGGTCCGATCTATCCCCTCGTGAAGTTAAACGTAAGCCGGCCTTTTACGACCTACCTCTCTACGCATAGATGTCCTTATAGCTCTTTAAGCAAGAGCCGTAGAGCTTAAGGAGGAGAAGAGATTAAGAGATAGGATTACGGAACTTCGAGAGGAATTTTCGCAATAGGGTAACTTATTCGGTAAGGACTTATATAAACGTCGCCGATAGTTAACTAAATCGAGGGAGAGTCGTAGTAAGGAAATTAAAATAAAATATATTCCTTAGTTATTATAACCGACTAACCCTTAAAAACGTCTCGATTAGATTAGCGATCTTAAGGATGCCTTTATCGCTACTTTACGTTATTTTAAGCGTAATAAGACTAAAGTCTTATATGCCTTTAACTATATATATATAGACTATAAGGCGAGATAAAGGCGATACTTTAACGAAAAGCTCCCTATAGAGAGGGAATTGCTTTATATTAAGTAAGATAATTTTTATAACTAGACCTTAATTTTAATTAAAGATAGTGCGAATCGTAAGACTCTCTTAGCTACGTAACTATAAAGCACGCTAATAAGAGGGTTAGTCCCCCTTCGATTTTAGTCTTTACCTAAATTCCCTCGAGCAATACCTAAAACGTCCGCTAGAAAAAACTTATATACTTTACTTTTTTGCAAAATTACATCCCGATCTTCGGGACTAAATCTCCCTTTATTTAGCGTCTATTTAGGATAACACTTATAAGGAGATAGTCTAACTCGCTTAACGCTTTTAAGATACTTTAGGAAATAAGAAGCGCTTTATAAAGCTAACTAACGATTAGTCGACCTTAACTTAAGGGGCAAGAGGCTCCCGTTCGATAGGCTATCGCTAACGTAAAGGCCGAAATAGATCTACTAATAACTATTAGGATTCCGACGCCGCTAGATCGACCTTAAATAGCTATAGAAACGGTCGTAGCAACGGCCGTAGCAACGGCCGAAGAAATAATTATAATAGTCGTAACGGTAGGAATAGATACGGTAGGAATAGCCGTAGCAATAACCGAGGAGGAAATTCGTATAGAAACGGCGAAAGCTAATCCGGCATAGTTATTTATTAGTATTATAAGAAACTAGGCTATATATAAGCCGATTACTAAGCGATAGCGAAAGCTAACCGAACCGTAGCCGATTAAAAGATAATAAATAAAGAGGGAAACGCCTAAAA
Organism: Ophiocordyceps sinensis; assembly: GCA_012934285.1. Lineage (NCBI taxonomy): Eukaryota > Fungi > Ascomycota > Sordariomycetes > Hypocreales > Ophiocordycipitaceae > Ophiocordyceps > Ophiocordyceps sinensis. The sequence continues at coordinate 7,430,964 of JAAVMX010000004.1, read as the reverse complement.
GTTAAAGTAAATGCCTCTCCTTCGACTAAGCTATAGGTAAAGGTAGTTAAAAGACTACGTGCTATTAGAAAGCTATTAAGGCGAGTACCTTATTAAATCATCGTTAATCTCGATTACGGTAGTAAAGTAGACTTAGTAGATATATATTTTGCTCGAAAATAAGGGCTACGATAGCTTCCTTTATTAACCCTTAGATAAAAGGTAGTTAAGAATACTCTTATAAGACGATATAGAGTCTAGGAAGTTTCTATCTAACTCTAAGATAGTCGCTATAGGGCAAAGATAGTTACTCGCCCTTATATCGGCGTCGATAACGGATTAAAACCTAACGACGCATTAGTTTTGCTTAGTATACCCGCACTTTCTTAGGAATATATTTATCTCGTTCCTTTTAAGCGCGTTTAGTAGTTTAAATACTAACTTTCTAAAGTGTTATTACGCTAGCCGCAGAAATTTTTATATAAGTGCCGGAATAAGGCATAGGTCTATATAGTTATACCGGACTTAAGTTTTATGCTATTTCCTAATTAAGATAATAATTCGGCGAACCTTAAGCAAACGGGGGGGGAAATACTAGCGACTCTTTTAAACTTTAAAAACGTATTTTCTAAGCATAAGACCGATTTACTACTAAGGAAGAAAGGCACCGATTATACGATTAACCTATTGCCTAACTCTAAGCCGCCTTTTAGACCTATCTACCCTCTTTCTTAATCCGAACTTTAGGTTCTTAAGGAGTAGTTAGATTAGTCCTTTAAGCGTAGTATTATTCGGAAATCTAAGAGTTCGGCCGGGGCCCTTGTTCTTTTTATGCCTAAGAAAGATAGCACTTTACGCTTTTATATAGACTACTAGGGGGTTAATAGTATTACTAATAAGAATCGCTACCTACTCCCCCTTATTTCGGAGATTATAGACCGTTATTAAAAGGCTAAATACTTTTCGAAGATTAACCTAAAAAACGCATACTAACGCATCCGGATTAAAGGAGGAGATAAATAGAAGATAGCCTTTCGTACTTACTATAGTCACTATAAGTATTTAGTTTTGCCGTTTAGATTAACTAACGCCTTTACTATATTTTAGTTATATATTAACTAAGCCCTTTAAGGCCTTATAGATACTATTTACGTTGTCTACCTTAATAATATTTTAATTTTTTCTAAGACCTATAAGGAGCATATAGAATATTTGCGATAAGTCCTCGAACGACTAAAGAATACTAAGCTATTCGCTAGTTTATCGAAGTATACTTTCTATAAGCAATCTTTAGAACTTTTAGGATTTATCTTATTTATTAATAAAGTCGCAATAGATCTAGCCCGCATTAAGGCTATTATAAATTAGGAAGAACCTTATTCTTTCTATAATATTTAAGTTTTTTTCGGTTTTATAAATTATTACTAACGATTTATTTTAAGATACTCTAGTATTATTGCCCTTCTTACTGCGTTATTAACGGGGAGCGTTAATAGAAGAAAGCCTAGATAAGTATAGCTAAATACTAATAAATTAATAGCGTTTTACGCCGTAAAGAACGCCTTTATAATAGCCCTACTTCTCCGATACTTCGACCCTTAAAGACCGATTCGCATTAAGACTAATGCCTTAATTTTCGCAATAGCTAGCATTCTTTTATAGCCCGGTAATAAAGGCTACTATTATCCGATTGCTTTCTAATTACGGAAGTTTATTAGCCTTAAGCTTAACTATAGCACCTTTAATTAAGAGATATTTGCTCTCGTTAAGTTATTTAAACACTAGCGATACTACGTCGAAGGGGCGGCGAATACTGTTAAAGTTTTATTAAATTACTAAAACCTTTAAGGCTTTATAAAGCAAGTATCTTATAATAAAAGATAAGCACGTTAGTATATATACCTAGCTCCTTTCGATTTTACGATTAAATACTAAGCCGGTAAATTAAATCCTACTAATGCTTTATTAAGGAAGCTAGAATTTATAGGCGAAGCCCTACCGTCTATAGAGCTACTCCTAGAACTATAATAAAAGTTAGCAGTTATTTAGTAGGTGTATATAGCTATAGATTCTTTATAAAGCGACCTTAAGACGAGTTCTTAAGTCTCTACTATCTTTAAGCTTAACGAGATATCTTTACGTAATGAAAATACATAAGCTCTCTAAGATTCGATCGCTTAGCATTCGGGAACGAGTCCCGCTAAGTTAGCTACCTAGGTTAAAGACATCGTTAGTTATAAACAACGGTGTTAAAGACATTTAGCTAGGTTAGCAGCTCGTTATAAAAGGGTCTATAAAAGTAATATCTCTAAGCCCCTTTTTAAGCTCTTAAAGAGGACTTAAGCGGAAGATTTATAGACTATATAGCGAGTATAGGCCGAAAGTACCTTAAAAGAAGGTCTTTAGTTATTAAGCTTAGATAGACTTATTCTATATTCGGGAAGAATCGTAGTGCCTATAGAGGTTGCCTTAAGGTAAGAGCTTATTTAGCTCTACTACGACGATCCTTTTATAGGATACTTCGGAATAGCCTATACGAAAGACCTCCTATCCCGGAAATTCTTCTAAGAAGGAATAGCTTATAATATAAATAGCTACGTGCGTTTATATTATATCTATTAAGCCGCCGTTCTAAAGCGGCATCGCTTATATAGCGCCCTTAAGTCGCTGCCTATTCCTATAAGACCTTAGGAAGAAGTCTCTATAGACTTTACTACCGGTTTTCCGGAGATATAGTTCGATAGTAGAGAAGTTAACGCAATACTAATAATCGTTAACTAATACACTAAGTATAGCGTATTTCTCGCGGTCTTTAAGATAATAATAGCGCTTAAGTTAGCTAAGACTTTTTATTATAAGATTAAGCTTATCTATAGAGTACCGAAAGGCATTATTTCCGATAGAGGATCTTTATTTATTAGTAAGTTTTAGTTAGACTTCTATTATATATTACGGATAAAACGTAGGTTATCGATAGCCTTTTACCTATAAACCGACGGTTATACCGAATAGGTAAATTAGATACTATAATACTACCTTCGGTGTTATATAAATTCCGAATAGAATAATTAGCCTAGACTACTACGAGAGGCTTAGTTCGCTTATAATAATGCGAAGAATGCAACTATAGGCTTTTCGCTTAATAAGGCATTATTTAGATACTAACTAGACTATTATATCTACCTTACGGACGATGCTATTAGTAGGGGAGTCCCTAAAGCGAGAGCTCGTATTAGTAAAGTAGTAGACTTAAGGAAAAAGCTAGAGACTTATTAGCGATAAGCTATCGAGTCGTAAAAGAAGTTATATAACCTCTATTATAAGCCACTTATCCTTAAGGTTAAGGACCTAGTAGGACTCTCTACGAAGAACTTACGCCTTAAGGACTAAAGAAGGAAGTTATTACCTAAATATATTAGACCTTTTAGGGTCCTTTAAGCTATTAGCAAGTAGGCGTACCGCCTAGCCCTATTAGAGAAATACTACCGGCTTTATAATATATTTTATATTAGTCTTCTTAAGCCGTAGGCAGAAAGGGCTACTAACTAACACCTTAGCGAGTTACTGCCTATGCTTAACCTTAACGATGCCGAAGGAGAATAATCGGTCTAATAAATTAAGGACTATAAGAAGAAGAAGGGCGTTACCTATTACTTAGTGAAATAGGAAGGTTAGCTAGCCGAATACAACGAGTAGGTTACTTAAGACGATATAGCGAATGCCTTAGAACTTATTAACGAATACCTAGAGATACGACTAAAGAAACGGCGGAAATTACGTATTACGAAATAACTTCTTTTTAGCTTACCTTAACTTTTCTATTTCTACTCCGCCGCTACTTTACCCTTATTCCTTAATATCTATGCGGTAGAAGTCTTTTACTTCTATCGCGTTAGTAAACTCCGCAATAATTAGGAGACGTTTCGCCTACTCCCTTCTCCCTTAGCGACTACTCTCTTTAATTATTTCGTATAAATTATCGTATATATATTCTTAGCCTACCCGCTATAAGGTAAAACCCGCGTCTTTAATTACTAAACGAAGCTTTTAGTCCTTATTCTCGCGTATAGATTTCCGTCGCTCTATCGATGCCTACCGGTATTTAAGACGACGTTTCGTATATAAACGTTTAGCACTTAGTACCCTTTATTCCTCTCTATCGGCCGTTATTACGGCTATAAACGACGTATAAACTTAATAGAAGATTAACTTTATCTTCTTTTTCTCTATCTTATCTTAAGTAATCTATAGCTCGGCTATCTTTATCTAAATGCTGTATAGATCCGCTATATCCCCGGATATTATTATTAGCATTTATAATTTTATAAGCGATTGTATCCCGACTTAAGGGGGAATAAAGAACTTACGGATTTATAAAGGTTACTACGCGAGTTATACTAGATATACCTACTTAATTACGCGTCTTCCTAGACATAAGAGAGTTTAACTATTCTAGTATTATCCTCGTTATCGCCGAACCTTTATATACTGCTATTTAAGCACTTAATATAGTATAACTCGGTTACTTAGCACCCTTTCGCGCGGCGACTTTTTATAGTTACGGCCTTCTTAGCCCTTTTCTTTAGCGATATCCCTTTCTAGAGATTCTTTATATCGATAGTATCTCTTTTAGCATTCGCCTCTATATCCTCGTCTCTATCGTCTTCGGTAAACGACGAAAATAATAGGGTTATCTTCTCTCTAGTAGGAGTCCTCTCTCCGCGCGTCTTCTTTAGCTTTAAGGTCTTAACTTAGGTTAGAAGTTTTTCCTAGTCCTTAATCTTATAGGCTATTCCTCTAAGCCATTAGGTCTTATAGGCCGAGGCTATCGCTATCTTATAGGAGGTAGGTATAAGAGGCATATCCTCGATGTATAGTCTATAGGTCGAAGCCCTCGCAATAATATTATTAATAAATAAGGTCCTTTAAGTCCTCTTTCTCTTTCTTTTAACGATATTGCTAGGGTTTATACCCTAAGACGTGTCCCGCTCTTTGCGTAACGGCTTTATCGAAGCCGGCACGTCTTCTTCTATATCTAAAAGCTACTCTATCCGAGGTCGGCCTAAGGTCGGGTCTAGCCGTCGTCTCGGCTGTTGATTCTAGTATTTTACCCCTTAGAGGAAAAGGCACCCTTAAGACCTCTAAGAGAGGCGTTCTAAGGCTAACTAGTCCCCCCGTAGGTTCTAGCGTTATAGTTTCTAGTGTTGCTAGATTCCTACCCTTAAGATTAAGTAGTATCGTAGCATCGAAGGAGACTACCTTACCGGTCTAAGGAGGCGAGACGTATAGACCCTCTATCGTCTAAGGTATTACCCCTTAGTTCTAACTCCCTTATTCTAAGACTAGCATAAATTCAGCCGCCGTATATCGCAGTCTAGTAGTCTTATTAGTTTAAGGGTATTTATAGGCCCCCTCTTTATCGCCCTTATTATCTTTAGGCACGTTAATTGCGTTTATCTATCGGAGGATATTATAAGTGTAGGTATATAGAGCCTGCGCACCTTCTTCCCTCCTTAGATTATATATAACGTCTTCGTTGAATTAAACATTCGTAGAGGTTAAAAGCTTAGTCTATTTTAGAGAAGGGACCTAAACGACGAACTAGTTAGTAGACTTATATCTAACTAGGTATTTAATATATGCCCTCTATATAGTCTACGAGAGGGACTTATGTGATTTAATGTGTTTTAGGGCATCCGTTGTTATTAGATATACTATACATCTATATATACGCAAATGCGTAATCGTTAGTCGAATCTCCTTAATTTAGCTGTATAAAGGGTTGTATTCCTTTATATACTGCTACTATCTCTTATAGGGACTCCTCCCGGTCTTATCGACCCCTTTAAAGGGTTTAGATTTAGTAAGTAGATAGCCGTTCGATAGGTCTCGGTCTAGAGCGTGTTAGGGATCTATAAGTCGAGACTTATTAGTCTAGCTCTTTCCTTAATAATAGCCTTTAATCGTTCCGTATAACTATTCTAAGTCGGCGTTAAAGGGGCTAATATAAAGACCTATAGGCTAAGTCCGTCCGTATACCGCTTAATCTTCTTAGTAATTAGGGCCTTCTCTATGTTAGTAACTAGAATAATTGTAGGAATATAGTTATATAACTAAGGGATAGAGTCGCAACTATATTGCCGACTATATATAGGAAAGGGACAATAGGGGTTATAACCACGCGGCGTATAACGCCACGTGCCCTACATAGTTAATAACCTCGTTATTAACTAAGGGCATCGTTATGACTAGAGCAGTAAGCCATAGCATAGGCCTTAATAATGCATTATTTAGGCATAGTAGGCTCTATAGAGGGACCCCGGCAGACGGGTATAAAGGGGCCCCCTTATTCCCCCTTCTTAGCTAGATTAGATACAACTATAACTAATATAACCCCCTTTATTTAGATTAATCTAAGTAAATCACATTAGTAATCAAATAGATTTAATTATAAAACAGTAAGGCAGAAGAGATAGATCTCGATCTTTAAAAGTATAATAGGGGCAGTAGTTGCAAACGCGGCCCTTACGCATCTTTACCCTCGGGGTTCTATTGCGTACACCTAGAAAGGATTATCTATGCTAAGAATAAGACTATTTAAACCGAGCTCGACTAGCAAATAGATCCTTCTAAGCTTCCTTTTTAATCCCGTCTCGCTTCTATTAAGGAGGAAGAGTAACGTTAATAGGCAGTACGTCTATAACGTAGAATAACAACGCGAATCCCTACAACTATTTAATCCCGTCTCGCTTCTATTAAGGAGGAAGAGTAACGTTATCTAGAATAGAGACTAATCCCTTCGATATCTCTTGTAAAGACCCTTATAAGACCCCTACGATAATCCTATTAACGAATTCGAAATAAGCAAAAATAGCAGGACCGTTATTAGCTACGAATACATCGGCTCCTCCTAAAACCACCGATAACCTAGTTAAACCGATCGAACCATAGATAAAGGACATTAGCATTATCCCGTCCGCTCGTAGAGACGTAGACATATAATACTAGGATATAGAGGAAATCACATCGGAAGACCTTAGTAAGGCCGAAGTCACAACATTTATAGCCCGATTTATTATAATTAGCGAAGCATTTATCTACTGCTAAGGCTAACGGCTCTTTAACTTATTCTAAGAGCATTTTTAGGGATAGAATAAATATATATAGAATCTAGTTTCTATAGACTATTAAAGAGCCCTTAAAGCTCTTATACGAAGACGTAGACTCGCTATAGGAATTAAGAACACGTCGTATACTAGGTTATATATAGCTATGCTTCGATCGGACGATCTACTCCCTTAGAACGAGAAAGAGTTTATAAAAAAAGAATTTAAGATAGGCATAAGGGCTCTCCGTAAACAAGAAAGGATAAGGAATATATAAAACTAAATAGTCTAAGAATAGACGAATCTAGATCCCTTCTCGGCTATAATAAACTAATTAACGGTCTATCTAACTTTACACCGATTCTAATATAACGGCCTAGCCCGAGCGGCGACTATAGATCCGACCCCGGAACTAGACCGAGAACCGAACACAGCAACGATAGATATACCGACATTTTATCGTATAAATCGGATTTATACGCTACGACTACTATTTATCCTAAAACTAACGTTATATATCCTAAGAGCGAAACTAAGGCTCGATCTATCTGCTTTAACAATCGCCCTAAAGGCTACGGTCGAACCATTTAATTATAATATTAAGGAGTATCTAGTACTCTTACCCGCCGATGTTCTAAACCTTTCGTCTAATCCCGACGTTTAGACTAAGGTTATTAAGATATAGGATAAAGAGAAGAGCTATACCGGCGAGCTATATACCCTATTTAATAAGACTATCCGTAAGTTTATAGGCGTATATTATAACCTTAAGATTAAGCTAGGACTATTTTACACTCTTCTCCTATCTTAAAGGGACGAGCCGACCGTTTCTATACGGAGAATATCACCTAGACGACTACCTTCTAAAGCGCATACGATAAGATTAAACGATATTTCGATACTAAAGCGACTTAGGCTTAGTACTATACCGATTAGACTAATACGACGTTTAACTAAGTTCGGGCTAGCAACCTTAAGAAAGGCCTACCGGAAGTGCTTTAGTTGCTAATCGATAAGCTATTGCTTTATTAACGAGCTTTAGGACCTAGGTTTATAGGCGAAACCCCGCTTATAGTAACCCTTACTAAGGCATGCTAAGGAGTCCCGGAACTCGAAGGTGCCTTCTTTAAATAAGCCGACGAGGCTAAGGAACTCTATGCCGACCTCCGAGCTTCCCTTACGACGTACCTCGCATAATAGGCGAGGAATGCCTCGCGCTAATTTATCTAAGACCGAAATCGTAATAACGATAGGATAGATATAAATTATAAATATAATTCGAGGAAGCTTAATAGTTAGTTTTATATAGACCGTAGGTATACTATTAATCGTAGTAGAGGTAATAGAGGATTTCGCTCGCGAGGCTCTAGATAAGGCTATCGGCCCTACGGTAGAGGAGGCTACGGCTAAGGGTACGGCAATAAGACCTAGACTAAGAAGTGCTTTATATATAGAAAGGAGGGATATTAGTCTACGAAACATTCTATAGAAGAACGACGGAAAGCTAAGGACTAATATCTCTCGCATTACCTTTACACCGGCGTCTCCCCGGATATTATAGCCTATTTAGCGGGCTATAAAGGCTATAAGGACGATAAGGAGGAAGAGTATAGCGAGGATAATAAGCCGGAATAGTAGTAAGCTAGTTAAATGCTTTGTTAAATAGCTTTTAACTACCTTATTATAGGAGTTAACGTTTACGGCATAGAACCGATAGTCTCGGTCGACTAGTTCCTTATTAATAACCGTTACTTAAAGCTTTATATTTAAGGCATCCTAATTAATACGGGAGCAGCGAAGGTCTTAACGGCCGGATAAGAACAGTATATAGCCCTCTAATAAAAAGACCCTTCCGTCTATTTAGACATATTAACGGTAGGCTAAAAAGCAATTAGATTTAGCGCCGGCACTATTATAAGGTCTTTAGGATTAATTAATCTTATTACTCCGATTAGAAGGATTATATTCTATATGCTAGAAACTTCGACCCCTTTCCTACTATGTCTCGCGGATATAGATAGGCTAGGCGTATTCTTTAATAATACGACGAATACCCTCACCGGCCCTAAGACAAACATCCCGGTAGTTAGGAAATAGGGATACCCTTAGTTCTTTCTCGGAAAGAGTAAACAATCGACCGTATTCCTTATAAAAACGGAAATTAAGACCTTATACCGTCGGTTTAGACACCTAGCTATAGCTAGGCTATATAACCTATTAAAGCAAGCCGGCTACGGCGATATATCTCTTAGTACTCTAGAGAATATCTTAGAACTATATTACTATAGATATATTCGCCTACCTTAAAACGGTTTAAATTTAACCTTAAAGATAACTAAGACTTTAATTATAAGGTTATCGTTAATGTAATATACTTAGACGTTCTGAATTCGGCATAACGCCCGGTATTATATATTATTAACGCATCGACGGCCTTCTAAAGTGCTTAATTCCTTTCTTCTATATTAGCTAAGGATATATAGGAGACTCTCCGAGCCCTTTAGATTAATATATACCTTAGTCCCCCTAATATTATTAAACATAATGCCGGCACGAACTTCGCGGCTATAGAATTCCGAAATAAAGCCCGTATTATAGGAATTATATATATATAAGTTCCTATTAAAGCATATTAGTCTATCGGCAAGGTTAAAAGGTATTATACCCCCTTACGCCGAGCTTTTAATATCCTCTTCGTAGAAATAGGCAGCTTTACCTCCCCTAAGGCAGTTCTTTAGACGGCTATTAAAGCTATTAACGATACTGCTAGACCGAACGGACTAGTACCTACGTTACTTATATTTAGAGTATATCTTAGGATAACTCTTAATTCGTGGCTATTACTAACGACCTTTAAACGAGTAGCCGTAGTATAGAAAGCAATAAAGGCACTTAGGCAGCTTATAGCTAAAAGATAGGTCTAGGCTATATTATATAGCCGGAACGGCCTAAATACGGCGAATACACTTGCCCTTCCTCTCTAAAGCGAAGTCTACGTATAGAGGGAGAAGTTAGGATAGTAAAGACTATTTAAAATTGCAGCTATTAATAGGCACGATATTACGATCGATACGGTTAATAGACCTTAGGTTTTTAGATATATATTAGTATAACCGTATTATTGTAATTAAATGCTTAATGATATCCCGGCCCTAGAGTCCGAGCAGCCGGACGAACCCGCCCGACCGGACCCTCTAGCACCCTATAAGCGAGGACGTCCGCCCGGATCGAAGAATAAAGCTAGGCGTTTAATTATAGAAGGAATAGACGTAGAGGATAACCTAGACGATAACGAAGACGATATAGACCTCGACGATTTAAGTAATAAAGAAGCGGATAAGGCCTTTACGATAAAAAAGGAAGAAGAGGCCTATAAACTAGCCGTTAAGCTCCGATCTAAAGGCGCTATTACGACCCTAGGAGCACTATTCGAAGCATTAGATAGCGCGGAAATCGACGATCTCGTAGCACGAGGAGTATTTAGTTTCGAACGTTATAATAAAGCTATTTATAGCGGTTACCGTATCTTTAGCTACCGTATAGTTCGAGAGGTTAAAGGCAAAGACACTAAGCTATATAAGAAATTAAGGATTATAGTCTAAGGTTATAATAATAAGAAGAAGGCTTCCTTACTAACGTAGTCCCCGATAATCTAACGCGTTAGCTAACGATTAATCTTAGCCTTTACTCTAAGCCTTATACGCTATAGGATAATATTATCCTTTCGAGACATCACCTAGGCATATCCTTAGGCAACTATAGAGCTCTTTCGAACGGTCTTAATATTTCTCCCCGCCGAATTATAAGGGAAGTATCCGCTTAATATAATTATCTAAGTTATTAGGCCCCTATATAGTATTATAGAATCTAGACTCTATTAGTTTAATACGTATTAGAAGCACTATATTAAGGGCCTAGATATAGCGATATCGACCTTTAACTCTTGCCTTTTAATATCTAATACGGGACTAGAATACTTTAGCATCGTTAGGATGTAAACGGACGATACCCTTATGCTTAAAACGACGAGTTTTTTAGCCGCTTAAGAAGAAAAGCTCTAAGAGGCATAATTTAAGGCGAAGCCGAAAACCACGATAACTTAGGGCTCCGTCACGGATTTTAATAGAGCAAAGGTAAGCTTATAATAGGATAAAACACTCTTACTTTAATAGAAGGGATAAGCCGCCCGGATCGACCGAATCGATGTTAAGGCTCTAGATTATGTATAATAGTACCTAAAACAACGTGCTCTTAGAGCCTATATAGCCTCGGTATGCTAACCGGAAGCAGCATTCGATATCTCCGTTACGGTATAGGTATAGAACCCGGATAATAAGGATTATATAATCTTAAATAAGCGACTAAAGTAGCAAATAGACTACTAAAGTAGCAAATAGACTACTAAAGCAGAGGTTTAATATATAAACTAATTAATCTTATAAAGGCGAAGCTAATATTATTTACGGATAGGTCGTTTGCTAATAATAAAGACCTATTATCGCAACTAGGCTTTATTATTGCACTAGTTAATAAGACCGAAAGGTATAATAACTAGTTTAAGGTTACTAGGAATATTATCTATTAGAGTTCGACGAAGTATAAGAGAGTTACCCGAAGTATGGTAGCCTCTAAGATATACGGTATAGTTAACGGCGTTAACCTTAGGATCGCCTTAGTAATAACGCTAAAAATTATAACCGACCGGCTTAAGCTACTAAACATCTAATTAATTATTTGCATAGATTCGTACTTACTCTACGAATGTCTCGTAAAGTTCGGGATAACTAAGGAAAAGAGATTAATAATTAATATTATATCTCTTCGATAGTTATATAAGTAGCGTAAGATCGTAGAGATCTATTAGATTAACGGCGATAATAACCCGGCCGATGCTATAACGAAGGCATTACCTAACCGAGCCCTCGAACGCTTCGTAGACAATCATAGCTTAACTATTCGGATAGAGGCATACGTTCTACGTCCTTAAGTTCCCCTTTAGAACTCTCTTTTATTTATACTTATGTATTGTATTTATTAGACCCCTTTAGTCTAATACGCGTTATCCTTACGATTAGGAAGGTTGCTTAGCAGTTAGAAAGAAAGACTGCTAGTATAGGAATATAGTTATATAACTAAGGGATAGAGTCGCAACTATATTGCCGACTATATATAGGAAAGGGGCAATAGGGGTTATAACCACGCGGCGTATAACGCTACGTGCCTTACATAGTCAATAACCTTATTATTGACTAAGGGCATCGTTATAACTAAAGCAGTAAGCCCTAGCATAGGCCTTAATAATGCATTATTAAGGCATAGCAGGCTCTATAGAGGGACCCCGGCAGACGGGTATAAAGGGGCCCTCTTATTCCCCCTTCTTAGCTAGATTAGATACAACTACAACTAATGCAACCCCCTTTGTTTAGATTAATCCAAGTGAATTACCTACTAACAATAATTATTTAAATCCTATAGCGCGTAGCGAGCTTTATAATTAGCTTCTTAAAGATATCCCGGACCTCGGTCTTCTGCTTAATAGCGTAGAAGAACTATATGCTGGTTATTATATAGGTAAATAAGGCGTAGTATTTAAATCCCGCGGCACTTCCTTCCGGGCCCGTATAGAGGTTAAAGCTTAATTAAACCCCTACTTCTTACGGTCTTAACGTTAGAAAATCCCGGGAGACTTATCGTTTCGCTTTTCCCATAGTATATACCTTATATTTATAGGTTACCGGTCTGTAAAGCTTCGTGCCTACGGATTTATCTATTAGCAGCGCTATAGCATCCGGCCCTAGATGCCCTAGGCGCTTATGCTATAGGTCCGTAAGGTCCTTATTGGAAGGCGGCTTAAGTCGTCGACTTATCGCAAAAACAGTTCCTAGGGTATCCGGCAGGCTCGCAATAACGTATTAGTCCTTAAATTCCTTAAGCTAAGTAAGCTATAGAATAGCGTATTGTCCTACTAGTTCTAATAGACTTACGCCTTAATCCTTTATCAAATGGAAAAGATGCTCGTCGGTATCTTAGGGATATAGTAGCTGTTTTTAAGCAGGAGCCTCTTGCCCCTTAAGAGCGGGATAACTATAGATCCTACCCCCTAGACTATAAGCGCGGTTTTACTAGCGCGGACCTCCTCTTACGACCTTTAGGTAAACATCTTTTTGTTAAACTACCTAATGTTATTAAATATATATATACTCGCCCCCGAATCGTAGATACCCTTATCTCTAAGAGGTTTATTATTAATATAAGTAAGGTTGACTTAAGATATCGTATTAATACGAGAAACTATATTCGCCTATTTAATGCCGTTACCGCTATTCGGAACCGTAATCGTTTTGTCTAACTTACTTAATCCGGCTGGCTTTTAAGCTATTGCCTTCTTCTAACCTTCGGGGTTATCGTTAAGCCACTTATTAATCTTAGTCCTTGCTATATCTCGTATGTCCTATCCTTTAAGGGCGTCCTTTTTAAATATCGCGCGGAAGGAAAAGCAGCTTTCCTACTAATCCTCTTTCGTATTCCGGTAAGTTGTATATAGGCATTAGGTCCGCCTTAACTCTTTCCTTAATGCCGGAGCGGTCTAGTTAACCTAAGGTTTAGATTTCTTCTAAAGCGTTACCTTACGTTTAAATTCCGCAATAAGGTTCCTTAGTGGGTTTAGAGTTATCCTAACGATGCCCTTAAGCCGTTTATAGAAGGCATTATTTAATCTCTCGTTTAAGGCCTAACTAAGGTCGAATTCCTCTATAGCCCGAAGGAAATCCTATCGGATCTTAATATCGTTTAAAGTCGTAACTTTTAGGTCCCTAGAGTCGACAATTACTTAATTAAGTTAGTCGCCTATGCCTTCTAGTCTCGATTCCCTCTTTTGCCGATAATCTAATAATACCGCTTATCTACGAAGGTCTTTTCCTCCTCCTCTAAGGGCAAGACCTTCTATTTAAGTTCCTAGATCCTGCTTTAAGGCGAGGTCTATGTAAGGGTCTCTCCCTTAAGAGCCTTACGAATTAACTTACTAATTAGCTCCTCGATGCGAATCATAGCCTTTTCCCGGGTCTTAAATAGGATAACGGCTATATTATAGCTATCCTGCTTAAAACGGAATTCTATTGTCGTATTATTAAGCCGATTATTATAGTTAGTAGTCCTATTATTAAACTTAACGTCCGTAAGGGCCCCTGTTTAAGGTCGTTCCCTAAGGTTGCTTTTAAATTCTTCCTAGCTAGTCTTAACGGGCTCTTCGAGTAGTTCGGATCCTACTAGGTCGATATATTCCTAGATATAGTAGATCTTCGCCTAGCCCTTAATAGCCCGAATCTAAGGGGTCTAATTAAGGCTTTCCTTAAGCGTTACGATACTTACCTCTCTAAAGATAGATATCTTTATAGTTATTATTCTACCTCGACGTCACGAGGAATAACTTTATGTTGTTTTATCGTCTTAATCCTTCTTTAAAGCTAGCTCTTTGTGATAACACTAAGGTTAAAGCCTAATACGGTGTGAAAAATGCGATATCGATAGCTTTAATTTAGCGTTACTTAAGCGAAAGAGGCCTAGCTTATGCGGCCGGGCTGATTGCTCTTAAATATAGGAAATCAGCTATATAAATCTTATAGCAGAAGAGTAAAGAAAGGGGTAGACTCGTAAACACAAGGATGCATACAGCTACCTAACTATAGGACTAACGGAGGTATATATAGAGTAGCTCTCTAAAAGTTACGATTAGACACAAGTAAGAGTAATAGAAAGGTACTTCTCTCTTAACTTAATTTATTTATATTTACTTATAGTAATTAGTCTTCGGCAAACTAAAAATACTATATTATACCTTGTATTATATATAATAAGCATACCATTGGTTCTATTCTCTATATTGAGTTTTTCGTTTGATATTAAATACGATAGTTTATTACTTTTACTATTTATGTATTTTTCAGAGGTTTTTAAACCCTTTCTTTTATATCTAAAGAATAAGCTTTTATACCTAAAACAGAAGTTTCCTATATACCGACGCTATTGTTTCTATTTATAGTATAGAGTCTATAGTAGTAGGGTTTCCGTATATTTAACTATATATTAATATACAGAGTACCTTCCTTCTAGGAAAAGATATATACTTTACGTATTTCTATATTAATTGATTATTAATTCTAAATAGCATAATATATATATTACTTATCTTTAAAATTAAGGCATTTACGTATAGTATTTATACGACTATAATATATACAATAACTAATTCTCTCTTTTACTTAGAAAAGTTTTTAAACTCGCTTTTACTTAGTAATAAGTATTAAAAGTAATACCCTTTATATTTAAATCGATTTATAATTCTATATAAATGCCTAATACGGAAAGGATCTTCTATATCTATATTATATATTAAAGAAGCTTAAAATAAATTATTCGTAAATGCTTTAGTTATAATAGGCTCTATTTTAATAGGAGAAGTAAAAATAAGAAAGTAAGTACTAAATGTTTTTAAATATTCTATTTTTTAGAATATAAAAGGAGTATTGCTATTTGCACGATAAGAAATCTCTATTTACATAACAAATACCTCTAAGCCCCGCTTTTTCGCCTCGACCCCGCGCGCCTAGGTCCCGCCACTAAAATTAGGTAGAGGTATATAGCAATTGAGAGAGCCGCGCAAATCGCCCCTAGCCTCCCTTAATTTAATAGTTATAGCAGCGCGCGCGCAATAAGGCAAGGAAAAGAGCTTTAAAGAGCTTAAATAACGCATGTTCGCGAGATGTGCGTATAATCGGCTAGTCAATTAGTCCGGCCCGGACTGCGTGGCCTGTGTAGCTAGAATAACCTCCTTAATAGACGGCTGCGACGGCTGCGTCGGCGCCGTCGCCGTCGTAGCTCTTCTACCCCTAGCCTGTCTCCCTCGAGATCCCTTTGCCCGTGTATTTACGCGTATACGCGATCTTCCTTATGACGCTTGTGAGGCTTATGACTGTATGTCGTCTACCTTATTCTATATGCGTGTGCGCTGTACGCTCGCGTTGAGTCGGCGGGCACTAGCCTAACTTAATCGCGGCAGCCGCCTCTATATCCCTCGTCTACGTAGCTGTAAGGCTGCTTATAAAGCTGCTTGTAAAGCTGCTAGTGCCTATTAATCGAGGCCTTGCTCTTGCTCTTAGTGTTATAGGGTTAAGGGCATAGTTAGACTAGTATTCTTCGCAATGCGAGGCCGGCCTTTAAGCGTTTGCACTACGTTAGGGTTACGAATACGGAGCAGTAGCTCCTAAAGGTCCTAAAGGTCGTTATTAGCATCTTCTATACAGATAGACAAAGGGGGAAAGGGGGGGTCGTACTAAAGGCTTCTTAAGCTACCACCGGGGAAGAATGTTAAGCCTAATAAGCGGAAGCGGAGGGTTAGCTTTAAGGCGCTCGAGAATAACGTAGGCATAAGGAAGCCCCTACTGTTGTGTGAAACGCCCGGTATAACACGGCAGTAGGATTAGCTCCCGCGGCTCTTTCCCTAGCTCTAAGGGCATCGCGGCTATAGCAAGCCGGTGCTATACGGCAAGTATATTAATAGCCTAATATATAATTTAGAAAGTCAGCTTACTAAGCCAATCCTAACCGCTATAGAGGAGCCGCTGCCGTGCCTACTATCGGGCGGCCTTTTGCTAATAGTAGCGCTCTTTATTCTCAATCATTTAGAGTAAGGCGGTATAGAGGTAAAAGAGGTCTCCTATACCTATAAGAAGGTACGATTTAACGTCTTTATAAGCGGTCTTTACGGGGCTATTAACTCTCTAGCCGAAGTTGCGATACCTACTAATAAAGCAGGCAGCCTATTACTCCCGCTAAGGCATATACTCCTTTGAGATATACCTAATAATACGGGCCTAAAGCTCTCCGTAGGTCTTATCGAACGTCTTCTAATTGGCCTTAAAGGCTTCTTCCGTAGCCGTATAGATTATAGTCTTCTAAGCTGCGAATATACTCTTACGGGTATATTTCTCGGCCGGGGGTAGGGGCGCGTTCCCTACCTCTTTTGCCTCTTCTGCCTCTTATTGTTTGCGAGTTCGTCCGGCAGTATCGTCTTCGTTAGCCTCGTTAGCCTCGTCGTCGTTATCGTCGTTATCGTCGTTATCGTCGTCGTCGTAGTCGTCGCAGCTAGGCTCCTTCCACCGCGTCTTTATCCTCGCGTAGATATTAGCGTTAATATGCTATACGTAAAGCTATTGCTACGGGGAGGGGAAAACGTTCGAGAGGGCGTTTTTAAAGGCCTTTTCCTTATCTATAATAATAATAGTCGGCTCTATAGCCTCGACTATTAGTCGTAGCTCGTTAAGCCGCTCTACTAGCTACTATAAGCCCTCCTCCTTTTCTATATTAATAAGGCTAAAGGCGAAGTTAGCAACGGAATGCTAATCGGTGATTCTAATAGCTTAGAAGAGAAATATCTTAAAACGGTTAGTATTATACGTATTATTAAGGCCGATGACCTTAGGGAACCGCTTCTATATCTTCTCGCACTAAGGGTAGGTCTAGAAGATAGCCTTAACCTTCCGACCGCTATCGCTATCGCCGTTACTATCGCCGTTAGCCTCGCTATCGGCGTTAGCAAGCTTTACGATATATTTAAGCCTAGCGTCTCGGAGGTAGGTGATAAAGGCTTAGGTAGCGGTCTTCCTACTAAGGGCTACGGCGCGGATCTTCTATCGGTCGTTATAGATGTCGCGTTGCCGAAAGAAGGTCTCTTCGGCGGTTGATTCCCTAAGAATTAATGCGATCTCGCGAGCGGGAACGGCTTAAAGCTTAGAAAGCCTGCTCTTAAGCTCTTATTGCGTAGGGGTTCGTCGACGATATATATTATACGCCGAGGGATTAATTAACTGCCTATAATTATGCTAGCTATTATAACTAACGCGGAAAGTCTACTTTTAGTTTAAACGCTTAGTTGCTAAGGCTATAATCGTAACGGGATAGTTAAGCTTTACGGATAAGGCTTTACGGAGCCTAGCGCTTTTCGAGGCTCGTCGAGGCCTACGATCGTATATAAAGGTAACGTTAGTGAGAACTAGCTGTCCGTCGACCGTACGCTTATTAGCGCTATTTATCTTTACGATAGCGGCGCCGTGCTCGCGGTGGAATGTCTAAAGGAAGTTGTAAAGCTTATCGTATGTATTAAAGGTCGGCGATAGCAGTAGGGGTAGAATTAGCCGTGCGTCGTAGGCGTTAGGTTAGTAGGCATTCGGGTTAAGGGCCTCTTTGTCTCTAAGAGGCTCTTTAATAGGCTGTTAAGCGGGAGGAATTTAGTCTATCGTAAAGGCTTTACTTTACGTACGAATACGCGATGTAGAATTAAGGATGGAAAATTAGGCTAGGGACGATTTGCGCGGCCCTCTTAATTGCTATATACCTCTACTTAATTTTAGTAGCGGGACCTCGGCGCGCGGGGTCGCGTAGAAAAAGTAGAGAACTTAGGTGTTTATCGTGCAAATAGAGATTTCTTATCGTGTAAATAGCAATACTCTATAAAAGTACCTATAGCGTTATAAATTAGAAGTAAAATGTCTTTATTGACTTTAGTATGTAATATAGGTTTAGTAAAATTTATAGAGGTTTTAAGTAACGCGCTAAGTTTTAGTAGAGTTTTTATTGTTCCCGTAGAAGTATAGGGTAGGTATATAAACATCGGGCTAATCGTAACTTTTGTTACCCTACTATAGGTACCCGAGCCTCTTATATAAGGCCCTTAGCCCGCACTAACTATAGTAATAATACCTCGGAATACCCTCCTGCCGTCCTTAGCTAAAGGGGTTATATAATAGGCTCGTTAGGGACGTAATAGCCTATTGCATGCCTATAGTCTAGGCCCGGGTCAATGCCCTATATAACCCTTAACGCTATATAACGTTAATATAACCTAAGAGGTTGTCCTAAAGCTGTTTAATACTTCTATAGATATATCCCGGATAAGCCCGGCCCTTTAGATTAGGCCCGCCTATAAAGATTCTTTTATAGTGTATTGACTTTTAGAAAAATAATATTTCTAGGAAGCGATTTTAACGATTTTAGCGATTTCTTAGCGATTTAAAGACTAAATCATCTTTAGAAGGGGAGTACTATTATAGTACTATATTATATAATATAGTATATAGTAATATACCACGTGATATATAGTCCTATATATAAACGAGCCCTTAGCCTCTATAGTTCTTCTCCTCTTTATAGAATAATAAGGTTATCTAGCTATTACCTAGTGCTATAATATTCTTGCTATGTAAATAGAGATTTCGTGCTATATAAATAGCAATACTCTAACCTAATAGAGTGCCGCTACTATAATAGCAGGGCTAGGTTCTAAGAGCGGGAGTAGGAGCTATAACACCGTAAGATAAGCTTTATTTCGCGCCTTTCTAGCTATTCTAATATCTTTAATTAATATACATTCGTTTAAGAAACGCTAGGCTGCGCTAGCCGCCGGGCTAGTCTGCCCGATCTAGTAGTATATTAGTCTTGCTATTACGCTCGGTAAAATTTATATACCTTATATTCCTATAGCCTGCCCCTTAGTCCTACCGAATCCGGACTAAACACAGTCCGGTTAGGGCATAGCGCTTTCCTTAAAAGATTATAGGTTAATTTTTATCTTATTAGGTTAGGAAGGTACGTACCTAAGCCCCTCGCCGGTACGTACTAACGTAAGCTAAGGTACGTACCGACGTGAGCTAAGTTACGTACCGACGTAAGCTAAGGTACGTACCGACGTAAAAAATCACTTAAAAAGTAAAAAAAGTACATAGGCAGCTTTATTCCTTCGTTTTTAATGCACTAGGGCTTAGAACCTAAATAAAAACAATAAGAGAGATAGAGCGCGTCTCTACAAGCATAAAGATACTAGTCTTTTCTCTTAGGTTGTTTATTATTATAGCGAAAGTTAAGGGTTTATCTAACCGTTTCTCCTAATTACTTCTACTACGTTTTTAATTTCTTTACCCGCTGTATAATAGCGCACTTTTATAAGACTATAATCGAGTCCTTCTTAGTAAAGTACTAGCCACTAGCGCTAAAGGATATTACTACTACGCTTTAGTAGGAAGATCCTCTTACTATAGAAGACTATACATCGTAAGAGAGGGGTTAAAAGTCGAACTCTATAAGGCCTACTTTTTATACTAGAGTCTCCCGCCCGTCTATCTCCCGCCTATACTAATTTTCTATCAGCAAAGGAGCTTAGTAAGTATAAGGGAGCAAATATCTCCCGAACCAGATATCGTATAGGTACATAATAATATGCAAAGAATCCACCGTTCAATGTTGCATAACATATTTGTTTTTCCGTTGCATTAGCTACTCGGGGTGATAAGATATAGGAGTTACAGCATAAGGTATCTGTCTTAGCACCCACACCTTATGCTGTACCTCCTGTATCTTGTCACCCCGACTGGCTAATGCAACCGAGACACAAATATGTTATGCAACATTGAACGGTGGATTTTATGCATATCATTATGTACCTATACAATATCTGGTTCAGGAGATATTTGCTCCCTTATAGTAAGAACTATCACTAACTCACAAATAATTTACTATCTTTAAGCACTCTTCCTTAGCCTTCTACTAAGCCTTTACCTACGTTTTCTAATATTATTATATTCCCTTTCTTTATATAGCTTAGGAGCTTCCTGCCTAAATGCTATAAGATCTAATTTAACCCTAAAGGGCTCCTAACTCCCCTCGGGCCGCTTCCGCCCCCTATATCCTATCCTTATTATCCTTATTGCAGCAACCTACTAAGAGTCGAACAAGAACGCAGGAGCCGTATAGCCCTTATCCGACGAGAGCTTTAAGTCTAATAGCGAGAGCTCGTAGTTTACGAACGAGAGCGGCTCTTATTCCTCTAATAGCTATAAAGGCCACTCGAAGGCCTAAGCCGGTGCCTAAGCCGGCGAAGAGGCCTAAGATCGCAAGACCTTTACCTACCTTAATATTAAATTAGGGCACGTTTAATAATATTAGCACGCCGCCTACCGCAGCTAGGTCCGCCGCCTATGCTGCTACTACCGCCGCTGCTAATAAGGCAAGTCTTGCCTTAGAATTCGAGGCGGCATACGCGCTCGCGAGAGAGATCTCCGCCCGTATTGCGTTTAATGCCGCCCCTACCGTCGCCTACGATTCTTTCGCTCTTCCCCTCGCCCCCGACGGCGCACTTAACGGCGCCGCTCCCGACGTCGCCGCCCTAGGAGCTCACCTAGCACTCGCCCCTAACGTCGCCCCTACGGAGGACGACACTAATACTAATACTAGCAGAGGGGTCTTAGGTCTATATAAGGGGCCGGCACAGGGTTTAACTCAACACTGCGTGGCTAGACAATTAACTATCTAAAGCTAAGGATAAAGGGAAGAAGAGCCTGCCGTAGCTCGCCCTTCCCGTAGGTTTTATATATGCGCCTTGCCCGTATATAGGCCTTACGTCGGGCCGACCGTGCCCTCGTCTAGGGCATCGCTAGGCTATACGTGCTAGTAGCCGGCTTAATGCCGGGCTTACGCAGCGGCTAGCCTAAACGCCTACTACGGCATAGCCGTAGTACGTACTACGGCGTAGCCCGTAATATTAGTCCCCTCCCCCTTCGATAGAAGTAACGTTACGCTCTACCCTTACCGCCTAGCGGGGTAATTTTTTTCTGCCCCTCCCGCCGGTATAAGAACTCGTCGCCCCTCCCCCGGGTTATCTTTTCTTTTTCTTTCCTTCTTTAACTAATAAATACAATTATAGCGAGTATACTTACTCCTACCGGGCCGTATATACCGCGTATACTTACTCCGCTAGTCCCGCCCTCGCCGACACCTACTTAAACTCCCTTAAGGAGGAAGCTACTAACTTATAGCGACGAAAAGAGGTTAATACTATATACGCCTTACGTAGGCAGGATAGCCTACGGTAAGGCGGAGGCTTGCTAGGAGTAAGCCTCCCCTCTCGCGTAGGCCTACTATACGTATATAAAGATAGGAACGTAATGCCGCGCTATAAGTCGTCCTTATTATCGCTAGACGCGTTAGGGGTATTAACTATTCTTAGGTCGCTATTACCGGGGAGCCTACCGCCTACACGCTTGCTAAGTATTTAGCCGTCTACGGTTCTAATCCCTCTGCTAAAGGAGCCCGGATCCGTACGTAAGTAAGCCCGCTATATAAGAATATAAAGACCGTCCGCTAATTTATCGACCTATAGTTTACCCGCCTTATACACACGGCTATAGCGACTCGAAAATAAACCGATATAAGGTAGAAAATAAGGGTTAAAGAGCTAGGTAGGTATGGTTTTATCTTTCTATAGCTAATATACTATTAGCTTCCTTAATCCTCTTCGTAAACCTTATCGTCGTCGTTTATTATTATACTATTATTTTTCAATCGCGGGTGGTTTTAACGGCCTTTAGTCTAAGGCCGACTAAAAGCCGGGCTTCTAATAGTTTTACTAAGCGTATATAAAGCGCGCCCTCCGTCTATACTTACTTTACTTACCGGCGCTTTACTACCGCGCGAGCTAATTACCTCCTATAGCACGACGGGCTCGTCGACTAAAGTATACTTAATCGCTATTATGCTTAAGTACGTCGCTATATAGCCTTTTAAAGTTATCGAGCGCCTTTATATTACGGAATTCTTCTAAAAGCTTTTAGGTCGGCTCTATATACCTACGCTATCGAATAAGCACCTAGCGCTTTCGGCGGGGGCCTCGCCCTTTCTATTACGCCGCGAGGATCTCCTTTACGCCTTACTCTTACCCGCCCTTATAGAGGACTTAGCTAGGGGGAGGATTTATAGCGGCGCGCCGTAATAGGTTAATATAGAACCGTAGGTATATGCCTTATAGTACTTTAAGCTCGATAGTATACGAACTAAGGACTGCCTTTACCGGGTATTTATAGTAGATCTAATTAATCTTAAGGTAAGGTCTATCCGAGAGGTAGTTGCCTATATAAAGCCACGCCTTATCGCCGATTTAGAACCTTTCCGCTAGCTAGCGATAGCGATTATTAACGTCCTCCTATCGTGCTTACGCTACTTTTATTATAGCCAATATACTAAGAGCCCAAAGGGAAGCTTAGAGGTAGAGGATTACGGTAGTGTAAAGAGTGTTAACTTTTATGCATTGGTGGGATAAACCAATTAGGAGATATCTGCTCCCTTATAAATATAAAGTAAGTTACTTCTCGTATCTTAGCAATAAGGTCTTATATACTACGTAAGTTAAGCGTCGCGTATACCGGCTCGTTGTATAGCTAGATAGCATTAACGTTATATCTATACTCTACGAAGAACGGATTTAGCCCTATAGTCGACGATACCCTATTATTTATTGCTAGCTATACGGTAGGCAGTAGGTCCTTTTAATCGTTTTATATATAGCATATATACGCGCGAAAGTAGGCTTAGATCTCTTAGTTTGCCTTTTCCGGGCTACCGTTAGTCTAAAGGTAGTATACGATGCTAAGTTTCTATTTAATATCGTAGAGTCGATAGAACTTAACCTAAAACTCGCTAAGCTAATTGCTTCTTTAGTCTATTATAATAGACTTTAGTATACCGTAAAAGCGGTAGTATATTAAGAGAGACCTCGCGGCGTATACCTTTGCGTTTATTATCCCTATTGCTTTTAATATTACCGCCTTTATGAAATAGTCTATAATTATCTATAGATACCAGGTGCCGCTTTTAGTAGAATTTAGAAAATCTATTATAAAGTCTATCGAGAGGTATACTTTTAGCTAATCGGGGATAGGTAGCGGCTTTAGTATTCCCTTTTTTATCTAGCGCTAGATATAACTCTTACTATATGTTATAGTTCCGGATAAACCTACGAACGTCTTATAATTAGCCTAGCTAAAAGAACTAATAGGAAACTACTATAATCGTCCTATCTCTCCTTAGGTAGCCGTTTGCTCGCGAGTTATATATCTATTAGATAATATTAGTGCGGAGGATATTATCCTCGCTAGGCACCTAAATGCGGTTATAAAAGCAAAGACGGTTACTAAGGTCGATCGAATACTTAGCGATTAACGTCTTAAGCTTAAGCTACGACGGGAAGCGTCGCTCTACTTTTTGCACCGCCTTAAGGGCAGCTTATTATTTATAGTCTAAGGCTACTATCGTCTTTTACTAATATTATAAAGCTTTATCTAAAAATACTAGCGCTTATTCTAGCGCCTATAGTACTCTAATTCATCCTACTATAGGCCTTATATAAGGCCGTTAATTACTACTATTAGAGGAATATAGGGCTTCGCCTAGACCTAGCGTATTGTCTCGTCTAAGGCGGCACAAAAGATCCCGCTTTAGAACCTTTGCTATATAAGAGATAAACTTATTAGGTAGGAGCTAGACTACTCGTCTTTATTCGTAGGCGTCCTTAAACCTAGATAGCTTATCTTATTTTCGGCGAGATAATACGTTTGATACGACCGCTTAACTATATAAACGATATATTAAAGCGAAATCGTAGTTTAATAATTCTAAGGCCTAACGACTTTAGCGCTTGTTTAACGTCCTTTTTTATTATAAAATACTTTATATTATCGTAGTCGGTAAGGATTATAAACTATCGATTATTCTTAAATTTAGCCCTTTAAAAGGCTAAGCAGCGGACAATTGCTAGTATCTCCTCATCGTAAATCGAGTAATTAAACTTAGTAGGGTTTATCTATTTAAAGAAGTACCCGACCGCGTATCGTATCTAATTATAGCTAACCTATATTAGTATACTACCTATAGCGAAGCTAGAGCTATCGGTCTAAAGGAACGTCTTAAGCGAGGGATCCTACTATACGAAGACCGGCGCTTTATAGAATAATTACTTTAAACGGAGGAACGCTTGCTCTTCGACCGCCCTCTACTAGAACTATACCCCCTTCTTATATAACGTATTTAAGGCTTAAGCTATATATATAGAGTATTACTATTTAGCCTAGTGTAAATCTCGATTTAGCCTAGTGATATTGTTTTTATAGCCTAAGTATACCCCGGAAAACGTCTAACCCCCCCGCGCCTAGCCGCGCCTGTATAAATATAGTGCGCATATATAGCAGGCTGTAGACTAATAATTCTTTACGTACGAATATCCGTCTACGGCTCGCTCCCTGCTGCGTGCCCTCTGCTGCGTGCCCTACTGCGTGCTCTACTGCGTGCCCTGCTGCGTGCCCTACTGCGTGCCCTTTGCTGCGTGCCCTCTGCTATATGTGTGGCTCCTTGATGTATGCTTTGTGCCCGGCTCCCTGCTGCGTGCTCTACTGCGTGCCCTCTACTGCGTGCTCTGCTGCGTGCCTTCTGCTGCGTGCTCTGCTGCGTGCCCTGCTGCGTGCCCTGCTGCGTGCCCTGCTGCGTGCCTTAGAGCCTCGTTAGCTAGAGCGATACGATGCGGCGAGATGCGACTTAACGATGCGATTTAACGATACGATTTAACGATGCGATTTAACGATGCGATTTAACGATGCGATTTAACGATTGCGAAGAATTAGCCTACAGCCTGCTAGGCATACGCACTATAATTAAGTAGGCGCGGCTAGTCGTAGGGGGTATAGGCGTTTTTCGGGTATACGTAAAGTATTACTAGGCTAAATAGAGATTTATACTAGGCTAAATAGTAATACTCTATATATATAGAGCGGAATAAAGATACGGTAATAGTTAGCTAATCTAAGGAAGCTTTATACCCCCCGTACGTTAGGTAGTGCCTTCTACTCGCGGATAGTATAAAGCTTATCTAGGTCGTAACTAATTCCCCGTCCGGCCGTTACGATAAAGCTAACGTATTTTACTTACCTAACGTAGAACTCGTACTTCTTTAGGTCTAAGTATAACCCTATATCGCTAAGCGTCTTAAGCATAAGGCGGACCTTTTGCTAATAGTTATTTTCCGACTTAAAGGAGTAAACGAGAATATTATCTATAAACGCCGTAATAAAGTTATAAAAGAACCGTTAGAGTATAGAATTATAGCACCGTTAGAAGGTCGCTAAGGTCCTAGTAAGCCCGAACGGGCATACCCTCTACTAAAATAAGCTTAACCGTATATAAAAGGCTATCTTATACTCGTAGCCTTAAGCGATACGGATCTTATAGAACGCTACGACGACGTCGAGCTTAATAAACTACTTTGCCTTTGCTAAATTATTAAGTATCTTAGCGATTAATAGCGGCGTATACTAATCCCGCTTTTTAATATTATTAAAGGCTTAATATTTATAGTAGAACCGAATGCCCCCGTTTGGCTTTTTTACGAATAATATTAGCGCTACTACCGCCGAGCTACTAGCTTAGATAAATCTATAGTTAAGGAGGTCTATTAACGTCTTCTTTAGGATTAGTAACTCCTCCCTCGATATATTATATAATAGGCCCTAAGGCAGCCGTAGCTCGTCGCCCTTTAGGGTTAGCTTTAAATAGATCTCGTAGTCTACTCCCGGCCGGAATAGCGGTAGTATTATAGACTTATCTAGCGCAAAGAGGTAAAGGAAGTCTTAAAGTAAGTCCGCCGGGATATAGTCCGCCGGGTTAACCGGCTTCTTCGGTTCTAACGCCTATTTAATATCCTTTAATAAGATCGCGTTTACCGCGCTTATATCTCCTTATCGCCCCTTAAGCCGTCTTATCTCGGCGGTAAATACCGACGTCGAGACTAGCTTTACGTATTTTAAGCGCCGGATCCGGGCCGGCTTAGCCTATCCTAATAACCGTATCTAAAGATCGGCCTTTCCGTGCTAGATTGTATTATTCTTCGCGATATAGGTAACGTAGTTCCTTTTTATCTAAGGGCGGCCTAAGAATACCTCCTAGCTAAGGCCTTAAACGATATAAGCGAAGATACGTTCTTAAATACCGTTAATATCTATATCGAAGTAAACTATACCCTTAAAGTATATAGGCTTTATATCGTTAGAAAAGGGCAGTAATGCCCTCTCTTTATTAGATCCGCGGGTAAAGGGATTATATATAGGATTACGTACGGGATTACGGACGGGAAATTCGGCTAAGAGGCCCTTTAAATAAGTTCTTAGGGCAGCCCCTTTTAGACATAATAAGCATTATTATTAATATACTGCTTTTAGCGGCATTATAGCCGCTGTAAACTATATCTCTTATATCCTTATTTAGTAGGCCGTAGGTCTACTATTACGGTGTTAGGTTATGTTATATATTATCCCACGTGACCTCTATATCGTATATATAGACATTTAGACCTAGTCTATAGCTATGTCCCTTCGTAGATTAACAATAATTATATTCCCCCCTTAAGCTCGTTCTCTTATAGTTTAATCTATTATTTTATCCTATTGCCTTTAATTAATAATCTCGCTATCTTACCCCTTTCTTTTCTAATCTCCCCTCTTCGCGACGCGAGTCCGCCTCCTCGCCGGACCCCTTTCGACCGAGTTTTCCTCGATTATTAGAATTTTCCCGGTGTAGATACGCCGTCTCGACGCGAATTACACTAAATCCCCTCCTCCCCCCCCTTACCCCTTCCCCGTTATCTTCTTCGTTGCCCTATCTAATCTACGATATCCGACCTTATTATAGAGACCGATCCCTCGTCCGCCGCTACCCCGGCCGTTACTCCGCCGGCTCCCGCCGACCTAGAGCCTTAGAAAGACTACCTTTCCCGCTATCCCCGTCTCGCCGCGCTACTTCGGGCCTAACGGCCTATATTCAACTTATTCGCTTATATCTAGGCTTACGCTACCCCCGATTTCCGCGCCCTATAGGCCGAGTCCCTTGCCTACCTTAATAATGCTTATGCTAAGTTAGATACGGGAGTGCTTATCTCCTAAGAGCACGCCGCCGACCTCTAGCGGCAGCTTAACCGTGCTACGTCCTCTCTCCTCGTCCTTACCGAGCGTAACGTAGCCTAGGACTAGGCCTTAGCCCCTACCCCTTCCCCTACCCGTTCCCGTATCGCCGACCCTAAGAGGTTCGCCGGCGACTCCGGCACCTAAAAGCAACGTTAGGAGGCTTTCCGGACCTAACGCGACGGCCTTATTATTAAGCTCCGTTAAGACGCCGCCTTATACCCTACGGAATAGGACTATATTCTTTACGCGGCTAGCCGGCTTATTAGCCGGGCCGCCTTTATTATCGCTAGCATTCCTTAGGACGTCCTTAATAATAAGTCCTTCGCTAATTAGTAGTATACTACTATTAAAGCCCTTACCGACGACCTTAGCCTAGTCTTTAGTGCTAATTTTACCTACGCTTAGTCGGAGGCCGACTTTAACGCCTTATCGATAAAGAATATCTCTTAGCCGGACTTTTATTCGAAGTTTACCTAGCTTTAAGCCGACTTATCGTTTAACGGCACCGCTTACGTCGCCTACCTTTATTCGAAGGTCTCTATCGAACTCGCTAACGCCGCCGCTCTATAAGTCGAATGCCCGGCCTATAATAACTTTACGGCCTAGGCTAAGATATATTCTACGCTTTAGGACAACTAGTAGTATATTAAGGCCCGTTCTTAGCTCTAGCCGCCTCGCAACCCCGCTCGCACTAGCCCTACCTCGCTTACCCCGCCCGCGCCTCCTGCCGGTAACCTAATATAGCTCGATAGATTCCGGGCCCGGCTTACTAACGCTAAGAAGCAACGGCGGTTTAAAAACCGTCTTTGCCTTTACTACGCTTAGCCGGCTACCGCTACCTATACCGCTAGGACCTGCCTTAATAAGGGTATCGGTGCTAATCCCGGCGCTAACCCTAGCGCTAGTCCCGGCGCCGGTTCCGGCTCTAGCCGCGGCCGTGGCCGTAGTAGCGGTACGTCTGCCCTACGCTTACTTAAACCCCCTCCCCCCCGCTACTAGGTTCGCGCTATTAAGCAGGGCTTTATCGAGGGCGAAGTAGACGACCTCCCTACCTCTTCCCCGTCCTTAGGAAATATATAGCTCCCTCGCCTTATCGCGCGATAGAGCTCTTAGTATCTAAGTTTATAGCTTTATTTAACACTAAGGAGGATCTTTACCTCCCCGTAGGAATATAACCGTATGCTTTACTTATGCCTTTATCCCTTATGTCCGCCGATATTATTATAAGTGCTTTAGTCGACTCCGGCTATTCCGGATACGCCTTTATATATACTTAAACCACGCATTACCTTGCCTTTCCTATCCGCTAGCTTTAATTCCTACGCTAGCTTTCTCTCGCCGATAGTAGCGACTGCGAGTCCGGCTCCGTTACTTATTACGCCTTTTCGGTCTCCCGGATTAGCGCTTATACTAAGTCTATCTGCTTCTTTCTTACGAAGCTTAGCTATAAGGTTATTTTTAGCCTCCTTTAGCTACGCTAGTACGACCTTATTATTAGCTAGGGCGGTAACTCCCTTTCCTTTTAGTCCCCTTTTTATCTAGCCTCCTGCCTTTCGGACTATTAGCTTTATCTTATCCCGGGCCTTTCGGCCGTCCTTGCCCGCTTTACCCGCCCCGTCCCGGCTTCCCCTACCTTTATTTTAGAGGGAATATAATTAATAAATATAATTCGTTTTCCCCTTACTCCCTCCGTCGAAGACTCTAACGACGAGGGCGAACCCCCTACCGCCCCCTCTATCGAAGACTCTAACGATAAAGGCGAACCCCCTACCGCTATAATCCTTATTCCCGCCCGTATAGCCTTAGCCCGTCCTCCGGCCTTTATCCGCTCCGTCCGCTTTAGCGACGTTCTTAAGTTTATTCCCTTATCCCTTAGCCCCTCTCTCTCGACGTTTTTTAAGGATGCCCCCGACGTAGGTAAACCCGCCTATCTAGACTCCTCCCGCTAGGTTAACGACGTTAACTCTAACTCCGGCTATAACTCTAACTCCCCGGCTACCTTTTACCCTCGCTATTACGTTCGACCTCCTTACCCCCGTCCCGTCTATAAGACCGCCGGCTACCGCCGCCCTATATTACGGCTAAGTCGTAAGACTATTAGACCTTAGCCCCTCCGCTTCTTATCCCTTAACGACTTAGCGTTTAACGTCCGGATGCTCGACGTCGACGCGATATTATATTCTACTAGTAGCTTAGAGTCTAGACCTCTTAAACCTCGATTAAGGCCTTTACCGCCGAGCCTTTACCTACCGAGCCTTTATTACCTATCGACTAAGATATCCTTAAGGACCTCTACTAGGCCGTTTTAATTAGATATATAGACGCTAAGGACGCGAAAGCCTACCTTAACCCCCGCCTTTACGACTTTATTAACGACTACCTTAATAAGATCTACCTTAATAAGATCTCCTTTAATAATATCGCTAAGTTCTTTAAGAAGTAAGAGAAAGTGCTTTATACGCTTAACGAGCTTTAGGCTAAGGTCCTTAAGGAGCTCTACTATATAATCTATATATAGCTTAAGAGCGAGGCCGATAAGCTCGCCCTTTACCGTACCGTTAATACTTAAATTAACCTTAAGGAGGGAATATAACCTTTTTATACCCGCCCCCGCCCTTTTAGCGAAGCTAAGAACTAGATCGTCCGTATATACGTTAATAAGCAGCTCGGGAAGGGCTTTATCCGCCGCTTTACCTCCCCCGCTATTACTCTTATTATACTTGCCCGTAAGCCGGGCGGGGGCGTTCGTTTTTGCGTTAACTATCGCGGCCTAAATAAGGCTATAATTAAGAACCGTTTTCCCCTACCCTTTATCTATAATACCCTCGCCTATATCCGGAAGGCGAAGTTTTTTACTAAGATCGACGTTATCGCAGTGTTTAATCGCCTTCGTATTGCCGAAGGATATAAGTAAAAGACCGCGTTCGCTATATAGTATAGGCTCTTTAAGTATTATATTACCCCCTTTAGCCTTACCGCCGCCTTATCCTATTTCTAGAGTTTTATTAATACGGTCTTTTACGGCATCTTTAATAAGTTCTACTTTACCTATCTAAACGACGTCTTAATCTTCTTAGAGACGCGGGAGGAGCACTAAGCCTACGTTAATACGGTTCTTAAGCGCCTTAACGCCGCCGGCCTTTAGCTTAACGTAGATAAGTATAACTTCTACGTTACTAAGACTAAGTACCTCGGCCTAATTATCTTAGATAAAGGCATTCGTATAGATCTTAAAAAGGTTCGTGCGGTCTTAGACTAGCCTGCCCCCTCCTCTATTAAAGACCTCTAGCGCTTCTTAGGATTCGTTAATTTTTATCGGCGTTTTATTCGCGGCTTTTCTAAGCTTACGAACCCTCTAAACGCCCTTACTAAGAACTCTGCCCCTTAGATTTAGTCTCCCGCCTGCGCCTACGCCTTCGAGGCCCTTAAGCATGCCTTTACTATTGCCCTAGTCCTCGTATACTTCGACCCCTATCGTAAGACTATAGTTTAGATATATACTTCCGACTAAGCCGCTAAAGGTATGCTAATATAGCTCCTCGACGATAGTCGTTACTATCCGGTTGCCTTCTTCTTATTAAAACACTCTACTTAAGAGTATAATTACGCGATCTATAATAAGGAACTCCTCGCGATTATAAAATCTCTTAAGGAGTAGCGCTTTAAGCTTAAAGGCTTACTTAAGTTTAAGATAGCCTCGGATTATAAGAATCTTTAGTATTTTATAACTACGAAGCTCTTTAACTAGCGATAGGCCTATTAGGCCGAATTCCTTAGTCGTTTTAATTTTAAGATTGTCTTTTAGCCTAGCTCTTAAGCTATTCTCCCGGACGGCCTTAGCCGCCTGCCTAGCTCCCGCCCTCCCTCCCTTACCGACCGAGCCGACGAGAGGATTAACCACCGATACTAGGTTATCCTCCTTAAGTCTAAGGTTAATACCTCTATCTACCTAAATACTACTACCGCCCCTAATACCGTCGAGGAGTCCGATTTATTTATAAATATAATTTATAAATATAATTCCGACTGCCTTAACTTTTACGCCTTTAACGACTCCGAGCCGATCGATAACCTTATCGACCGGGCCTATTCCTCCTCCCCGCTTATCTCCGCTATTCGCGTAGCTCTTTAGTCCCCTTAGCCCCGCTAGCCTTACCCCCTCCGAGCCCCCCTCCGCTCGATCCCTAAGACCGCCTTCTTTAAGGTCTAAGGCCGGTTCTATTTCTAAGGCCGGCTCTTCGTTCCCCCTAACGACGCCTTAATTCTTTAGATCCTCGTCCGCGCTTATACCTCCCCCTTTACCGGCTACCCTAGACGTACGAAGACCGCTAGCCTCTACCGCCGGTGCTATATCTAGCCTAGCATATATAAGTCTATTTCTAGCTTTATATAGAATTATTATATATGCCTACGCGATAAATCCCCGCGTTCCTCCCCCTAGGGCCTACTCTAGCCCTTAAGTATTCCCTTCGCCCTATAGACCGATATATCCGTCGACTTTATTACCGACCTCCCTATCTACCGCCGCAATAGCGTTAAGTTTTCTAATATCCTTATTATCGTCGACCGCCTTACGAAGATACGCTACTACGTCTTAATACCCTCGATAACCGTTAAGGACGTTATTAACGTATTTATTTCCTACGTTTAGTCCCTCTATAGCACCTTAGCCTTTATTATTAGCGATTATAGCACTTAGTTTATTTCGGCTTTTTAGTAGTAGCTTAATCGTCGCCTTAGTTACCGCCTTTATCCTAGCTCCGCCTACTACCCTTAGACCGACGGTTAGACCGAGATCGTAAACGCTTAGATAGAGGTTTACCTTCGTTATTATACTACCTACCTTTAAGACGATTAGGTCGACCTCTTTCCCCTCGCTAAGTTTATTGCTAATAATTAAGTCTTTAAATCTACCGGCCTCTCCCTTTTCTTCGCTAACTATAGCTTCTACCTAAAGCTTAGCACTAAGCCCTTTAGTCCCCCCCCGCTTAGTATAACCCTTTAGTAGCGGAAGGAATACCTCCGCGGTAACGCGTTTACTTCCCGCCTTTAGCGTATCTCTAACTACCTCTATAATACGATCGAGGATACTTAGGTTACTTAGGCTCGCTACGCAGACGCCCGGCGGACTCCCGCCCTAGCGTATTAGCCCGGCGATATAGTATTCCTTAGCACCCGCTAGATCTAGACTCTCCGTCTTATAAAGAAGCTCGACTATAAGCGGGAGGGCCTATATAAAGTCTTTAAGGTATATAAGACGGCGTATCTTCTTCGTCTCCTTAAGGGCAGCCGCCTTTACCTTATTTTTTATTACTCCCTTTTTACTAAGACCTAGGAGCCCCCTTTGCCCGGCTAGTCGGAGCTTAACGTTCGGCCTGCCGATAACGGTATTCTCCTTTCCCCTAGCGACGACGATAGCGACGACGCGTACCTTAAGTAAGAGTTCTCTTCTATCCTCGCGTAACGCTAGTACGCCTCCGGGAAGATTAAGTATCGCGTTTAATAGCGTTATAGCCCCCTTACGTAAGAGGACTCCTCCTACCTTAACGGCTGCTAGGACGACCTTAAGGCTTTTCACGCCCTTAACCCGACTAAGCCTAAACCGGCCTTTTATACGGCCTTCCTTACGTCTTTACTTTCGCCTAAGTAATAATAAGTATAATTTATTAATATAATTTACGTTACGACGGCACGCGTTAGATTTTTTATTTTACCCTTTATTTCTCCTTATTCTTCTCTCGTTCTATGTTAGGCCCGCTTTTAGGACTAGTTAACATAGATTTCCTTTGTTATTATTAGCCTATCGCCCCTTTTAGGCGTTTAAGTCGAACGCCGATTTAAGGGGGATATACTATTACGGTGTTAGGTTATATTATATATCATCCTATATAACCTCTATATCGTATATATAGACATTTAGACCTAGTCTATAGCTATATCCCTTCGTAGATTAATAACAATTATATACCCCCCCTAAGCTAGTTCTCTTATATCTACGATCTAATAATTAAGAGTCTAAGTCTTCTAGCTATAAGCTACTAAAAAGAGAAGCTATTATTTATTTAACTATTAGGTCCCCTTTAAACGGCGAGATAGCCTAGCTAATTATGCTCGGTAAGAGGACTAGATTCCTCTCGCATTAAATTAAGCCCGTAAGACTTACGGTACTATATCGAAATAAGCCTGCGAGAACTATCCTCGCGGCACTATATCGAAAGAAAGCCCGTACTATACGGCACTAGTATATCGAAAGAAAAGCCCGCATTACGCAGAACTAATTATATCGAAAAAGCTAGTAATACGCGGTATTATATCGAATAAAGCCCGTAAGAACTACCTCACGGCATTATATCGAATAAAGCCCGCAGCACGCGGTAATATATTAAAGGAAAGCCGGTAAAACACGCGGCACTAATACATCGAATTAAACCCGCAATAAGCGGCACTAATATATCGAAAGAAAGCCTATAAGAGACTACCTCGCGGCACTAGAAAGAATAATACATCCTGCTACTAGTAGAGGCGAGAGGGTAATTCCCTCGTTAGCTAGCTAAAAACACATCCTACTACTAGCAGAGGCGAGAGGGTAATTCCCTTATTAGCTAGCTAAAAGCACATCCTACTATTAGCAAAGGCGAGAGGGTAATTCCCTCGTTAGCTAGCTTAAATATATCCTACTTCTACTAGCAGAGGCGAGAGGGTAATTCCCTCGTTAGCTAGCTAAAACCATATCCTACTACTAGTAGAGGCGAGAGGGTAATTCCCTTATTAGCTAGCTAAGACATATCCTGCTTCTACTAGTAGAGGCGGGAGGGTGATTCCCTCGTTAGCTAGCTAAGCTAAACATTAAGTCCGTATAAATAAGGAGTAAACCCCTCCGCGGTAAGTCTATATAATTAAGAGTTAACCCCTCCGTATATAAATATAAGTCAATACAAACGCGGCATTAAGTCTATATAAACGTAGCATTAATAAGTCGGCACGATTAAGAGTAAACCCCTCCGCGGCATTAAGTCTATATAAACGTAGCATTAGTCCGCACGATTAGGAGTAAACCCCTCCGCGGTATAAAAAGTCTATACGATTAAGAGTTAACCCTTCTATAGCATTTTATCTTATATAGTTAGGAAATATAGCTGCCTACTATTTATAGTAATTATTTTATATAGTAGGTAAATATATCTAACTACTATTTATAGTAGTTATCTTATATAGTTAGGAAATATATCTGCCTATTATTTAGTAGTAATCTTATAGAGTCTTACTATTTGTCCCGTAGTAAATCTCTATTCGTCCCGGAGGTACCGAAGTACTATATATCCCCGCGCCTCCCCGCGCCTCCCCGCACCTACACCCGCCAACCTAAATTACGTGCGTATACCTAGCAGGCTATATGCGTGCCCTCTACTACGTGCCCTCTACTACGTGCCCTCTACTACGTACGTGGCTCCTTAATATATGCTTCGTGCTTAGTTCTTCTACGTGCCCTTTACTACGTGCCTTCTACTACGTGCCCTACTACGTGCCCTACTGCGTGCCTTACCGTATGCTCTACTACGTGCCTTCTGCTGTGTATGCGGCTCCTTAATGTATGCTACGTGCTCTACTGCGTGCTTTACTACGTGCCCTCTATTGCGTGCCCTCTACTGCGTGCCCTACTGCGTGCCCTACTGCGTGCCCTACTGCGTGCCCTACTGCGTGCCTTACTGCGTGCCCTCTACTATATATACGGCTCCTTAATATATAATTTATATACGGCTGCGTGCCTTACTGCGTGCCTTCTGCTATATATACGGCTCTTTAATATATGCTTTATGCCTTACTGCGTGCTCTACTACGTGCTCTCTACTACGTGCCCTCTACTACGTGCCCTCTACTGCTTGCCCTACTGCGTGTCGGGGTAGATTAAGGCCTAGTGTTCTTCGCGTTCTTCGTACGATTTACGCGGCTTTATTAATTGCTATATACCGTAGGTAAAGGCGCGGGGAGATACCAGGAGATACAGGGATATATAGTACTTTAGTACCTCCGGGACGAATAGAGATTTACTATAGGACAAATAGTAAGACTTATCTTATATAATCGGGAAATATATCTGCCTATTATTTATAGTAGTTATTTTATATAATTAGGAAATATATCTGCCTACTATTTATAGTAGTTATCTTATATAGTCGGGAAATATATCTACCTGCTATTTATTTAGTAGAATATATAACGTAGCGGCGGGAGGAAAAAAACTCTCGTCGTAGTATATATATTCGGCGGTATAGAGAGGAAGACTCTCTCGTCGTAGTAAAAATATAATCGCGGCGACGGCGGCGGAAGAGAAGAGAAAAAGACTTTTTCGTCGTTATAGTAAAAGTATAATCGCAGCGATAGCGGCGGAAGAGAAAAGAAAAAGACTCTTTCGTCGTCGTAGTAAAAACATAATCTTAGCGACGGGAGGAAGACTCTCTCGTCGTAGTATAAGCGGCGGCGGGAGGAAGACTTTCTTATCGTAATATAAATATATTTCGTAGTAGCGGGAGGAAGACTTCCCTATAGTAGTATAAAGAATATCGCGGCGCGGCGGTAGGGAGGAAGACTCTTTCGTCGTAGTATATATATTGCCGCGGCGGAAGAGAAAAAGACTCTTTCGTTATCGTAGTAAAAACACACTTTTATAGCGGCGAGAGAAAGGCAAAATCCCTTATCGCGGCAAACGTAAAGCTCTTATAGCGAAGGAAAAGTCCCTTTCCTTTATCATAGTATATTTATTTAAGCTAATAGCAATTATAGCAAAAATATAGCTTATAGCGGCGGGAAGAAACGAAAAGACTCTTTCGTCGTCGCGGCGAATACTCTCTCGTCGTAGTATATATAACGCAGCGGTAGGAAGAAAAGAGAAAGACTCTTTCGTCGTTACGATAAACACTCGCGGCGGTAGAAGAAAGGAAGACTCTTTCGTCGTTATAGCAATAATATATTTCGCGGCTGCGGGAGGAAGACTCTTTCGTCGTAGTATATAACTATATTTCGCAGCGGTAAGGAGAAAGACTCCTTCGTCTATGTATTTATCTAACGTATAAGCAATAGCTCTTACGGCGAGCTTATCGTAGCGAGCGCTCTCGCGGTATCGTAGAAAATAAACACTCGCGGCGTCGGAAGACTTCCTTATTACGAATACTTATTTAAGTAAATAGCTCTTAAGTAAGTAGCTCTTAAGCAAAAGGCATTTAAGCAAGCAGCTCTTACGGCAAGAGGTAGAGTCCCTCGTTATAGCGAGCGGTAGAGTCCCTCTCCCTTATATATACTTACTTACTTAAGCAAATAGCTCTCGCAGCAAGCGGTAAAGTCCCTCGTCGTAGCGAATAGCTCTCGCGGCGATAGAAGACTCCCTCGTCTATACCTATTACGGCATTCGTCCGTATCGCTTAAGCAGTAACACTCGCTTAAGTAGTAATACTCGCGGCGTCGGAAAACTCCCTCGCTTATATCTATTACGGCAATATAAGCCTTAACTTTATCGACGAGCCCTCGACTCTATATATAAGCCTCGGCTATATAGAGCCCTCGGCAATACAAAGCCCTCGGCTATATATAAGTGTTACGGCACTAGGTGATAGCTAGATAACCTTGTTGTTTTATAAAGAGGAGAAGAACTATAGAGGCTAAGGGCTCGTTTATATATAGGACTATATATCACGTGGTATATCACTATATACTATGTTATGTAATATAGTACTATAATAGTACTCCCCCTCTAAAGACGATTTAGTCCCTAAATCGCTAAGAAATGTCATTTTCGCTAGAAATCCGTATATAATAAAGGAATCTTTTATAGGCGGGCCTAATCTAAGGGGCCCGGCGTATCTAGGTTGTATCTATAGAAGCATTAAATAGCTTTAGAGTAACCTCTTAGGTTATCTTCGGGCTGCTAGGTCGGTTCTTAGTAATGTTTCTATTTAATTAGATAAGTTAGGATCGGGGCTTCGTTATTGTATACGTTAAGGATCTTCTTAAATTCCTATGTTTCTTCGATATTGCCCTCGTTATCGCGTTCCGCGATACGGCCTACGACGTTGCGTCGTTCCTCTCGATTAATCTATACTTAGCCCGGTATTATTTCCGTTATCTAGAGCCGCACCTTTAACGTATAGAAAGACTTATTAACTTAGATATGCTTTAGGAGGTTAATAACTATAGCGTCGCGGTAGACCTTAAGAATAGGATAAGGACTATCTTATTTTTCGTCTTATTTTTTCTTCGGGCGATTAGTAGTTATATTCTCTAATAAAACTATAACTATATTACTAGGTCGGAAGAGAAAGCCTTCGTCCCGCTTTATATTAGCATTATCCTTATATTTCTATTATAAGGCTCGTGCGAGAGCTTAAAGCTAAATAAGGATACGGTCGAAACGATTAGCTATTACGTCCGCGCGAAGGAATTCCTTCTTTGCTTATAATAAGAGCGTCGGGGGTCGGGGGCCTATAGGTTCGATGCCGAAACGAGGATTAAAGCCGTAGTTAGCGAAGAACGGAGAAATACTAGTTGTTTCGTTTACTTAATTATTCGTTGCGAATTCCGCGAGCGGGAGCTAGTCGACCTAGTTATCTTAGGTAAAGCTAATATAGGCTCGAATATATTTATTTATCGCAGCGTTAACGATTTCGGTTTAACCGTTAGTCTTTAGGTGCTATACTAAGCTTAGTTTTAACGTTGTTCTTAAACGAGTATTAAGCTATCGCTAAAAATAAGAGATAAACTAAGTGCTTTAGTCGGAGATAATAGTATCGGGTGCTTTATATAAGCGATAGACTACGTAAATAAAAGAGTTAACTACTTCTTCTATAGAAAGGCCGGTAATAAGGACGAAATATCTTATCTTCGTAAGCTTATTAACTATCGTAAGTATATTCTTATAAGTCTTCCCGTTTCGGGTGCACTTAGGGAGTATCGTAATATAATTAATTAATATATCGGCCTATAGTCGGACCGGTAGAGCGAGGGGTTTTAGGAATCTAAGGGGAGATAAGCGGGGGGTCTTAGTCCGAAGATAGAGAGTATAGTCTTTAATAAACGTAGCGGTAAAGTAAGAAATCCTTAGCTATTAGTATATTCGGTTTAATAGATTAAGGGTTTTTACCCTCCTTAGGTATCCTACTAGGCTATTGCTATAGGATCGATAAACGACTTTAAAGCGGAGATCCGGAGTATTAGGAACGAAGAGCTAGTCGCGGAAAAAGATACGTCTATTAATTAACTAATATTCGGATATATCGTAACGTAAGAGCTTTCGGATATACTTTAGCTAGCGTCGGGCGTATAGATCCTAGAGTATTGCTACTATATCTTAGGTAAGATTATCTTATTAGTATGCTTCGTAGATAAGCTTATCGAGTGATTTACTAGCTGCGTTTAGTCCGAGGGCGGCGACTATATTAAGGTCCTCCTTTAAGGCACGGGAATCGGTTAAGAGTTCTTCTAAGATAGTTAGGTCGACTTTCTCTTTAGGGATAACTACCTAATTTCGATAGAGGAGTCTATCGTCGTCTACGGTAGCTAGTCTATCGCTAGGGAGCCTGCTAAAAGCGTCGGGAAGAATTGCCTTATTACCTAGGCGGTATATAATTATAAAGTTAAACTAAGAAAGGAACTCGGCCTAGCGTACTTATCGTTAGTTAAGTTGCTTTATAAATATAAACGTCTAAAGATTCTTATAGTCCGTAATAACGTCGAACGCCTTAATAGTCCCTTAGAGTTCTAAGCGCTATTCCTTAAACGCCTTAATAATTGCTAATAGCTCTTTATTATAGATCTCGTAGTTATACTTAAGGGCAGTATGCTTTAACGAAAAAAACGCAATAGGGTAAAGATATCTATTGTCTCCGGTCTATAAAAGGACTCCTCCTAAGGCTTAATTCGAGGCGTTAGTTTTAACAACTGTTTTCTTCGAGTAGTTAAAATAGGCTAAGACTAGGGTAGTAGTAAAAGCAAGTTTAAGGGCCTTAAACGCGGCAGCTTATTTAGGTCCTTAAGACTAACGGGAATCCTTTCGAAGTAGCGTAGTTATCGGGGAGATAATACTAGAGTATCCTTTAATAAAACGACGGTAGAAGTTTATAAACCTAAGAAACTGCTAGAGTTCTTTTACTAAAGTCGGGGTATTTTAAGCCGTAATTATACGCACTTTCTTAAGGTCTATACTTATGCCCGATGTCGAAATAATTAATCTAAGGTACTTAGTCTTCGTCGTATAAAACTCTAACTTCCCGATGTCGATTTAAAGCCCTACGTTGCCTAAGCGTTAGAGAACTATTCGTATATAGTTCTCGTATTCCGCCTTAGTCTTTAAAAAGACTAGTACGTTATTAAGATATACTATATAAAAGTTATCGAGGGCATTATAAAGCACGTGATTAATATAGTTCTAGAAGGTCGACGGTGTATTATAAAGGCCGAAGGGGGTAACTAGCATCTCGAATAGTCCGAAGCGTGTAATAAATGCTATAAGCTACTTATAACCCTCGGCGATTCGAATACGGTTAAATATAGCAATTACGTCTAGCTTTATATAAAACTTAGCGTCGTAGAGAGAATCTAGTGTTTCGCGGATTAAAGGTAAGGGATATCGATTCTTAACTATAACCTAATTTAAACCTCGGTAGTTATAATAAATATAGATACTACCGCCCGGTTTATAAGCGAAGATTAGTAATACCGCGGCTAGAGAAAAAGACTCCTAAATAAAGCCTTTATTAAGTATATCGTTAATCTACTTCTTAATATAGCGGAGTTCTATAGGTAATATAGGCCGATTTCTATAGTATAGAGCTTATTTGCCGGGTATAATTTCGATCTTATAATCCTAAGGGCGGTATAAGGGGAGCTCGTTCGCATTCTTTAGAAGGAAATAAGGAAGCTTATCTTAAAACTCTTTTAGGAGTTTCTTTAGGATATCTGCCTTTATAACTTCCGGTTTTACTTAGAGTAATTTTTCTACGTCGGCCTTATCGACCTTCTAAAATAGAGATTCGGAATTAGCTATATCCTAAAGGTTCGTTTAAAGGAAATTATAAAAACGTTTAAGGAAAGCGGCTTAAGCTACCTCTATTATATAGTCCCCGGTAAGAACGCGTTAGAAAGAGGTTTTAGATAATTCTAAGACTTTAACTAGGCCTATTAGAAGTTCGTTAAAGAGTCGTAGATTTTCTCCCTCCTCGACTAGCTTAGCTAATTTAGATATACTAATTCGCATTACTTAAATATTATCTTATTTATAGAATTAAACGAAGTTAACTACTCGTATATAGCGGATGCCGTTTATATCTAAAGGTGTTTAATCTTCCTATTATATACGCTAGTAGGGGTATCTCGTCTAGCCCTATCGGGCGGGAATATAGCGACGGCCGGCGGTAAGGCGAATAAAGAGTAGGCGAGCTACTAAAGTAGTCTACGGCGGAGTAGCCTTAAAGGCTTAAGTCTTAGGGGAGTCCGGAGGGCTAATCGGGGATATTAAGCGGGCGGTATCCTAAGCGAATAGCTATATCCTTTATAAGGGATATCGAATCGGTTAGCTAGGGTTTAAAGGGTGCGATACCTACTTAGGTAGATATTCCTTAGTAGACGAGTCTATAGATATATAACTTCCCGGTAGGATAGTCTAGTCTTTTAGGATATCGGTCTCTTCCTATCGAAAAGGAATTTCCGGCATTTCTTCTATCGTTATAAGGACCTTTTATTTTAGAGTAAACGTCGGAGTTATTTAAATCTCTACGATATTAGAAAAATATACTTTGCGACGTAACTAATGCCCTCCGGGCGCGGGAGTAATAGGAGTCTTAAGAGCTATCCTATCCTCGGCTATTATACTTAAAGGCAGGCAGTATTTTATATAGTAATCGGAATCGAAGCGGACTTAGAGAGATTTCTAAAGCATAGTTAGTTTATATTCCTAAAGCTAGGGGATGCCTAGGATAATCGGGGTAGAAGGTAATAGGTTCGTAACGAAGAAGAGCATAAGTTCTATATGCTTGCTAATAGTCATTCGGGCTATAAAGTAGTCCGTTATCTATATTAAAGGTATACCGTCGGCTAGTCGAAGCGGTCGAGGTTTAAGGAGCTTCTTTATAGTAACGTTGTATTTCCGTACGATAGCGTAAAGATCGGCGAACGCTACGGTAGTATAGCCGGAATCTATAAGGGATAACGTATTAATCTAGTAGGGGGACTAAGGGTTACGCGTAAATGAGAGACGAGTATAGAGAAGGATTAACTTTTTATTACTATTCGACGAACTAATCTAAAGATTTATTCCGTCTAAGAGCAACGACCTAATCCTTTTATCCTCCCCTATATATAACCCCTAAGAGCGACTTATTCTAAGGGTATATCTTTTAGCAGTAGCCTTAACGCTAGCCGCCCGCCTTATAAATCCGTATCCTCTTCCCTAAGGATATAGCCTTATTTATAGTCGGCCGCACGGACGAGCTAGCCCTAGCTATACCCGCCGCCGCGGGCGCCTTAAGATCCTCGGCCGAAGCCGGAGGAGGGGGCGCCCCGGCCCTAAAACTAAGGACTACCCTAACGTAAAGGCATTAGAAGCGGATTCGCTATCTTAGCCGGGTCGTAAGCCTCCTTCTAGTGTCTAGGTTCTTTATAGGCTATATAGAGTTTATTATCGATCTTAAATTATCGTTTAGTATCGGAAAGCCGGTCGAGGTCTATAGGGTTACTATATAGGGGTTAGGCTGGGGCGGTTAGGGTAAGGGCAGGTGTAAGCGTCGGCGGGAACTATAAACGGGGGGCGGCCTTCTTCTTAAGCTTCTAACGATAAGTATAGTTAGCGAGATTCTTCGTAAAGATATCTATCTACGCTAACTACTTCTCGTAGTCGGTGTTAGGGATCTTAGTCGGTATATTCTTAACGAGATCGCTTATATCCTTCGATATAAACTTCCGGAGGAGGTCGACTTACTATTCCTTTGTCTTCCTTACCTTACGTATATAAGCGTCGAGGTCTACTTTCTAGATCTAATAGTTTTTATCGCCTTAAGGGAAATTGTCGAGGATATTCTTAGCGGCTTACGTTAAGTCTAAAACCTTATACTGCTTGCCTAAAGCTATAAGAAGCGTCGTCGTAGTAGGCTATTCCTACTTCTCTCTCTCGGATAGGTTAGCTATAATAGTAGCTATCCTATCTTTAATAAAGTCGTAGGCCCGTTTACTAAGCCTATCGCTAATATAAAGGAAGCGGGCGCTATCTAAGTCGAACTATATACTATCGCGGAGGAAGATACCCTATATCTTAAGTTCTTAGGCCTCGTACTTACGTTAACGGTCGGAGGTAGACCCTTTTCTAGTAAAGATCGGAGGGTCTACCGTCTTTCGTTTTCCGGACGATAATTATACCGGTGTTATCGTCTAAGACTATAATATCTTTATAGTTAAGATCGTAAGGTCCTTAGCCTCGAGAAGTTGCTCCCTTATAGCTAAGAGCTAATCCTTTATAGCTAAAAGCTAATCTTATATAGTTATGCGTTCCTTTAACCTAGCATTTTAGTTAACCTAAGAGGCCTCCGCTATACGAAAAGAGCGAAGACTCTCCTTAATATATATAAGAATATATCGGGTATCCGGGCTCTAAAGGTTTTCCTAGGTCTCTCACGCATTAGCGACCGGGACTACGTTATCGAACCTGTTAATCGCCTAAGCGATCTAAGGAAATTCACTAATAAACTCCTTAGCAAAGGCCTTTAGACCGTCGCCTATAGCGTTAGAGGCTATAGGTATGTCTGCTATAATAAGGAAGGAGGAGTGTCTAATCTAAGGTGTTTATCGGGGACTATAAAAAAATTTCTATAGGCTATATAAGTTTCTATAGGCTGGGAAAAAAAATTC
Source organism: Ophiocordyceps sinensis (assembly GCA_012934285.1). Lineage (NCBI taxonomy): Eukaryota > Fungi > Ascomycota > Sordariomycetes > Hypocreales > Ophiocordycipitaceae > Ophiocordyceps > Ophiocordyceps sinensis. The sequence goes on along the minus strand of JAAVMX010000004.1, from coordinate 7,387,169 downwards.
TTAGGGGCTTAAGGGCTTAGGGGAATAATTTCTTAGGGGTTACGCTTAGGTCGAGACGACTAAAGGGATAAGGTAATAGAGCTACTAGGACTATATTTATAGAGCTAAGGATCGCAACGGGGCGCAATAGGAGATAGAATAAACTATTATAGCACTAGGTAATAGCTAGATAACCTTATTGTTTTATAAAGAGGAGAAGAACTATAAAGGCTAAGGGCTCGTTTATATATAGGACTATATATCACGTGGTATATTACTATGTACTATGTTATATAATGTAGTACTATAATAATAAGCCTCGGCTATATAAAGCCCTCGGCAATACGAAGCCTTCGGCTATATAAAGCCCTCGGTAATATAAAGCCCTCGGCTATATACGAGCCTCGGCTATATAAAGCCCTCGGCAATATAAAGCCCTCGGCTATATAAAGCCCTCGGCAATACGAAGCCCTCGGCTATATACGAGCCTCGGCTATATAAAGCCTTCGTCCGCCCGTATACTTTAATAAACTATACGAACTATCTAAATAATCGACTAATCGGCTAATCGACTAATATAGTTAGAATAAGGCGTATTACTACCGCTAAAGGCGCATACGGTAGCGTAAAGGCATAAAATGCTAAGTTGCAATTACTACTATAGTCGGTCGTAAGGAGGACCTAGAATAATACGATAATCCGCCCTTATTAATTAAACATTGGTAAAAGACTATAAGGTGCGATATAGGTGCGGCTTATAGTCGGCTTTATAAGGTATACGTAAGGGGCAGTAACACAATTAATGTTATTAGTGGCTTTTGCTATTAGCGCGACGGCACCCCTCGTCGTCGTTATAATTATAATATTAATTAATAGCCTCTCTATTCGAGACCCCTTAAAGAAAGGGGCTAGGCAGCGGCTATAAGGCAGGTGTATCGGCGTAGGGCGCGTGGCGTATACGTACCGTAGAGGCGGCGTATTAAGGCAATGCGACGATATGTCTACGTCTTAGGTTAACGTCTACTAGGTTATTCCTGTCTATAGTTACCGAGGCCTATAGTTTGCGCCGGGTTACGGAGTCGAGGGAGACACGTGTAGCCTAGGACATACTGCTATTAAAGAGGGGATAAGTGTAAGGTACGACATAGGTGCGGCTTATAGTCGGCTTTATAAGGTGTACGTAAGGGGCAGTAACACAATTGATATTATTAATAGCTTTTGCTATTAGCGCGACGGCACCCCTCGTCGTCGTTATAAAGACCCCGGATTTAAGCTATTTAAGCTCTTTAGTCTAGCTTCTCTCGCATTGCGATCGAAGCTTAAGAGGTGTATTAAATCGGCGGGTAAAGGGATTACATATTAGATTACATACGGGATTACAGACGGGAAATTCAGCTAAGAGGCCCCTAAAATAAGGTCTTTAAGCACCCCCTCCTTAAATACAATAAGCATTATTATTAATATACTGCTTTTAGCGGTATTACAGCCGCTGCAACCTATATCTCTCGCATCCTTATTTAGTAGGCCGTAGGTCTACGATCTAATACTCCTTCCTCTTTATGTACTTTAACCTAAGTCGTCTTACGACGTTAAGGTCGACTATAGTATAGCAATTATAGCTAGAGTCGACGAAGGCGCAAAAGTCGTTTACCTTATCTATCTTAATAAATATCGATACGGGCTTTATCCTTATATAGCCCTTCGCCTTTTACTACTCCCGTTAGACCGCTTCGTCTACCCTCCTAGCCTAACTTCGCTAAGGGGTTACTTATTTCCTAAGTCGTTACTATTATCTACCTCTTTTATAACCTCGCCTTAGGGCTATATGCCTTAAACCTTTAGAGGCATTTATTAAAGGTCTTTACCTTTCTTATCCGGATACTTAAACGCCCGGTGGCCGGTCTTAGCGTATACTTAATAGGCTCCCGATTGTTAGATCTTCGATCTACGGCCTACTAAATAAGGATGCGAGAGATATATATTATAGCGGCCGTAAGGGCGCTATAGCGGCTGTAATACCGCTAAAAGCAGTATATTAATAATAATGCTTTGTGTTGCTTAAAGAGGGGAAGCCTCCCTTAAGACCTTATTTAAGGGGGCCTTTTAGCCGAATTTCCCGTCTATAATCCCGCACGTAATCCTATATATAATCCCTTAACCCGCGGATCTAATACACCCCTTTAGCTTCGATCGCAATGCGAGGGAAGCTAGACTAAAGAGCTTAAATAGCTTAAATCCGGGGTCTTTTGCTAATGTTTAATCTATTAATCGGCGCGGATTATCGTATTCTTCCGGGTCCTCCTTACGACCGTAGTGGTATTTGCAACTCGGCATTTTATGCCTTTACGCTGCCGTATGCGCTTTTAGCAGCAATAACACGCCTTATTCCTCCTATATTAGTCGATTAGTCGCTTTAGAAGGTTTATATATAGCCGAGGGTTATGTTCCCGAGGGCTTGTGTGTATGGCCGAGGCTCTGTATGGCCGAGGCTTGTGTATGAAGTCGAGGCTTATGTGGCCGAGGCTCGTGGATAAAGTCGAGGCTTATGTGGCCGAGGCTCGTGGATGAAGTCGAGGCTTGTGTGTGAAGTCGAGGCTCGTGTGGCCGTAGGCTTTATGTTGCCGAGGGCTCTAATGCGTGGCCGTGGCTCGTGTTGCCGAGGGCTCTATGTGGCCGAGGCTTATGTAAAGTCGAGGCTCGTGTGGCCTGCTTAATGCGGACGAATGCCGTGATAGGTGCGGACGAGGGAGTCTTCCGTCGCCGCGAGAGCTATTTGCTCGAGTAAGTAAGTGTGTACGAGGGAGAGGGACTCTACCGCTCGCTGCGACGAGGGACTCTGCCGCTCGCTGTGACGAGGGACTTTGCCATTCGCCGTAAGAGCTGCTTGCTCGAATGTTAGAGTGTGCGGACGAGGGAGTCTTCCGACGCCGCGAGAGCTGCTTGCTCGAGAGCTGCTTGCTCGAGAGCCGTTTGCTCGAGAGCTGCTTGCTTAGATAAGTATACGGACGAGGGAGTCTTCCGACGCCGCGAGAGCTATTTGTTTTTGCTTCGCTACGACGAAGGACTCTACCGCTCGCCGTAAGAGCTATTTGTTTTTGCTTCGCTACGACGAAGGACTCTACCGTTCGCCGTAAGAGCTGCTTGCTCGAAAGCCGTTTGCTCGAGAGCTGCTTGCTTAAATAAGTATACGGACGAAGAAGTCTTCCGACGCCGTAAGAGCTGCTCGCTACGACGAGGGACTCTACCGCTCGCCGTAAGAGCTGCTTGCTCGAATGAGTATTTATGACGAGGGTAGTCTTTCGTCTTACTGCGACGAGGGACTCTGCCGCTCGCTGCGACGAAGGACTCTGCCGCTCGCCGTACGAGCTGCTTGCTCGAGTGAGTAAGTATATACGAGGGAAAGGGACTTTTCCTTCTTTCCGCCGCCGCGAGCTATTAGCTCGTCGAGAGCTATTAGCTCGTCGAGAGCTATTAGCTCGTGCGTTAGATAAATGTGCGGACGAGAGAGTCTTCCTCCCGCCGCGTTGTGTGTTTGCTAGCGACGACGAAAGAGTCTTCTTCTCTTCCCGCCGCCGCGACTACTGCGTGCTGCGACGAAAGAGTCTTCTTCTTCTTCCGCCGCTGCGATTGCTATATGCGGCGACGAGAGAGTCTTCCTCCCGCCGCCGCGATGTGTATACTACGACGAGAGTCTTCCTCCCGCCGCGATATTGTCTTTGCCGCGACGACGAAAGAGTCTTCTCTTCCGCCGTCGCGAGCTATTAGCTTATCGAGAGCTATTAGCTCGGGTGTTAAATAACTACGCGGACGAAAGAGTCTTCTCCTCTTCCGCCGCGAGTGTTTGTGCTGCGACGAGAGTTTTCTTCCTCTCGCCGCTACGTTGTTTATACTGCGACGAGAGTCTTCTTCCTCCCGCCGCCGCGTTGTTTATGCTACGACGAGAGTGTCTTTTTCCTCCCGCCGCCGCGTTGTTTATTCTGCTAAATAAATAGCAGGCAGATATATTTCCCGACTATATAAGACAACTACTAAATAAATAGTAGGCAGATATATTTCCCGATTGTATAAGAATGCCACGGAGGGGTTAACTCCTTATTTATAGGCTACGGAGGGGTTAACTCCTAATTGTATAGACTTTTTAATGCCGCGGAAGGGTTTACTCCTAATCGTACGGACGAGCCGAGGAGGGGTTTACTCCTTATTTATACGGCTTTATTACCACGGAGGAGTTTATTCCTTATATATATAGACTTACCGAGGAGGGGTTTGCTCCTTGTTTATACGGCTTTATTGCCACGGAGGAGTTTATTCCTTGTGTGTGTAGACTTGCCGAGGAGGGGTTTGCTCTTTGTTTATACGACTTTATTGCTACGGAGGGGTTTATTCCTCGTGTGTGTGGACTTATGTTCGGCTTAGCTAGCTAACGAGGGAATCACCCTCTCGCCTTTGCTAGTAGTAGGATGTGTATTTAGCTGGCTAACGAGGGAATCACCCTCTCGCCTCTGCTAGTAGTAGGATGTGTATTTAGCTAGCTAACGAGGGAATTACCCTCTCGCCTCTGCTAGTAGCAGGATGTATATTATTCTTTCTAGTGCCGCGTCTTTCTAGTGCCGCGTGTTGCGGGCTTTCTTTCGATATATTAGTACTGCGAGGATAGTTCTCGCGGGCTTTATTCGATATATTAGTGCCGCTTAGTGCGGGCTTTCTTTCGATATATTCGTGCCGCTTAGTGCGGGCTTTCTTTCGATATAGTGCCGCGAGTTGCGGGCTTTATTCGATAAGGTGCCGCGTGTTACGGGCTTTTTCGATATATTGCCGCGAGGATAGTTCTCGCGGGCTTTATTCGATAAGGTGCCGCGAGGTGGTTCTCGCGGGCTTATTTCGATATAGTGCCGCGAGGTAGTTCTCGCGGGCTTATTTCTTTCGATGCGAGAGGAATCTAGTCCTCTTACCGAGCATAATTAGCTAGGCTTTTCTCGCGGTTTAAAGGGGGCCTAATAGTTAAATAGTGGCTTCTCTTAGTAGCTTTTTAGCTAGAAGACTAAGACTCTTAATTGTTAGATCTTCGATCTACGGCCTACTAAATAAGGATGCAAGAGATGTGTGTTTTAGCGGCCGTAAGGGCGCTATAGCGGCTGTAATGCCGCTAAAAGCAGTATATTAATATCAATGCTTCGTATTGCTTAAAGAGGGGAAGCCTCGAGACCTTATTTAAGGGGGCCTCTTAGCCGAATTTCCCGTCCGTAATCCCGCACGTGATCCTATATGTGATCCCTTAACCCGCGGATCTAACACCGATCTTAACGAGGATTTTCCCTTACCTCGGCCTCTACCGCCTTAAACGGCACTACTACTATAGGGGGCATTAACTTCTTTAACTCCTATTATTATAGTATTGCCTTTAGCGTTTCGGCCGTTTCCTTCTAAAGCTAGATAACTACGGCCGCGGCCGCCCCTTTAGGCGGGGGCGCTATATAGGCGCTCGATCTTAGCCGCGATTTAAGCTACCTTTATATAGAATGTCGCATCGGAGCGGCGCCTACAAAGGCCGGTCAGATGTAGCTCGGTACCTAAGCAGGCCACCGTGTCTACTTTGCCGCCTATCTAAGCAGGCGCGTAAGACAGCTAGCCCCGTGCCTACACTAGACTAAAACAATAGACTTTTTCCGACCTTAATTATATACGTGCCTAATTAACCACCTAACCGCGCCTACGGCTACGGCCCCTTTTAGGTAGATGCGATAGTTATAAGCCCGGTATACGACCCGCGTATATTACTACTAATGCCTACTATTGCAATAACACGCGCGTCTACCTACGAGGCGGCCTAACGCCCTATAGGCGACCTTATAAGCCTACGATATGCTATAGAAATGCAGCTATAGTTATATCTTAGAATACGTTAAGGCATGCGCGAGGATGCGGATTACACCGCTCCTCTTATACCGCCGCTCTTAGCGTAGTTCTCTCGCACCTATAAGAACGCCGTAATATACGGTCTTAGAAGAGCTCTTTATCCCTAAGCACTTTAGCATTATTGCCCCTTTTAAGCCCCTTTTCTCTTAAAACACTCTTAACGTTAACTATTATTAATATATCTTCCTTTAGCGCAACTAAAGCCACGGACAACACTAAGATTATCCTTACTAAGTTAGTCTATAAGGCTATTTAGTACTATACGTACGAGATTAATGCTAGGACCGTACGTATCTAGGAGTTTATTCACTTTAAGGACACTACGGTCTCCCTTAAAGAGCCCGTAGAGGCATCGTTCGAAGGAGAGCTCGCGAGGCTAAATAAGCTCGGAGCCGCTAACTACGTAGAAGAAGTCCGGCTTAGTCGGCTACCGCTCCTACCGTATAAGCTAATCCGCACGCTCGACGAAGCCTAGCTTAAAGGCCTTACGGCCTAACGCAAGGAATATAAACAGAGGTATATTAAGTACGCTATAAAGCTTAAAGCGTATATAGAGCTTACGACCTAGGTGTTTTAGCGGGGCATTTCTCCCCCCTATTGATTAAGGGGGAAAAAGAGGGTTATATAACGTACTAGCATAACCTAGGCGTATAAAAGGGAAGGGAAAGGAGGAAGCATTTTAATCACACACATAAGATTAATATAACACAACTAAATTAACTTGATTTGCCCTCTTGAAGATTGAACGATTTCTCCTCGAGGACTTCTACCTATGAATTATTAAAGAAAATCGATCATTGCCGTACGACTTCTACGACACCAGCGTCTAGTCGGTATTAGCATAATTAAATAATCCTAAAAATACGAAGAGATTAATCGAAATAGGTGCCTAAAAAACATAATTTAAGAGATTGCTCCCGGGTAGGATATCCTAACTTATACGAAAATCCACTAGCCGAGGCTATAATACAACTACCCTACGAATTTCTGCTATTCTTCCTAACCCTTAGTATAGCGACTACTACGCTTGCTTTAGGGTGTATGCCCTTTCCTCCGTTAAAGTGTATATAACGGTAGACCTAGCTATAGTAAGGTTCTTTCTAAAAGCTTAAGACATCCGTAAGACTATCGTAAAGCTACGTAAGATGCTTAAGGTCACGGATAAATACCGAGTAGACTATACTCGCTCGGACTATCGTAAGGCCTTATAGATAACGAAGCGGACTAACCCAAGCGATTAGTACCTTTAATAAGAGCTTATATATCTTAAAGCCGTTAAATTAGACATCCTAGACATTAAGGGGTCTTAGGGTATAACCGACTTCCTTAACGCCGTTATAATGCTAGACTCTAAGTAGGCCTAGCAATAGCTTAGTGCGCTTCGCGCGGAATAGCTAAGCAATAACGTTACTATAACCCTCTAGATCCTAAGCGAGCTATTCTATTACGTTAGTTAGGATCGAGCCCGTACCTTTAGTAAGTCCGCGCCGTCCGGTACGTTCGCTATAATATAAGCTCCGCCGGCGACCCTAGGAGCCCGCTAATCCTACGACTGCCCCTACGGCATTATTAAGGCGCGCTATAGCTAGAAGCCCGCGGACTGCGTAGCGTTTAACATTGCCGTTAATAGGGTCTCTATAGGCCCTAGCTTCTCGTTAGTGCTAACCGTATTAAGAAGTGCGAGGAAGCGAAGTCCTTGCCTCGCTAAAAATAGATAGTAGAGGCTATTAAGGGCATAAAGGGGAAGACCCCTCCTACCTCGACTAAGACGACGCCTGCTATATAGGGTGCTTAGGCATATATTGTGATAGACTTAAGGTTCGTGGGTAGGAAGGCGAGCTCCGCTCTGACTTAGGCTAGCTTTAGCACCTTCGGCTCGCCCGATGGCTTTATCTCTTCCGTCTTTAGCAACTAGCGCTACGAGCACCCGCTAATTAAATCGACTCTATTCGACTACTACGCAAGCACCTATATTATTAATAAGCTTAAGCTTCTTAGGGGTTATATTATCGCCGCTATATAGACCGATATTATACCTATAGGCGATACCGCCCTTACGGTGCTATATCGTAGGACCTATACGATAAAGAACTTACTCTATAGACCGGATAGCCTTAGTACGCGAGATCTTATCCTTAAGGATACCGCCTACGTCCCCGGCTTTTATACTAATATTATTAGCGGGGAGAAGCTTAAGGTAGGCGGCTTCTAGATCTATAGCTGCAATAATACGATCCGAGTTAGCCTTATAGAGAATAATAACGTAGTTATATATATCGAGAGTAAGTATAGGCTCTTAATAGCTAAATTAAAGTCCTCTTACTCTTGCTTTGCCTTGCCTTACGCCCTTCCGTGCCTATTTTTGGCAGTATAAGACGCCGTCCTAGGATACCCTAGGCGCCGTATCGCCGTATCTAAGAACCTACGCCTACTAAGGGTAGACACCGTAGAGCTTTAGCATCTAAGGGCTAGGCACCTTAGCCCTTAAGTGCTCGAGCAATTAGTCTTTCGGGCACGCGGTATGCGAATTAAGGGGCCTATAACGGTTAAGTGCTTAGGCTACGCTTAAGGAAAAGCGCATAAGTAGATTTCTCGTAGAGAGCCTACTAACCGCTCGCGGTAGCCCTTTTACTATATCTTCCTCGATATCTTTAACTTCGAACTCGGCTATAACGGCTACCGATATATCTTACTACTCTCTAACGAATATAGCGGCATAATATTCTTATAGAGTATAACGCGGAAGACGGAATCGGACGACCTAATCCGTAACTTTAAGGCCTTAGTCCGCCGCTATATAGGCATAATGATTTATAAGATTAAGATAGATAATAAGAGAGCTTTAGTTAACCTCTTAGAGTAGAGAAATTCGCTTTTTTAATATTAGGCTAAGCGGGAGGGCATCGAGCTCGAGCTCCCGCCGTTATATATAAAAGAGCCTATAGGCGGAGTAGAGAGACCGGGAGGCGTAATCTAATAACGCCTCCGCTCCGTTATAGGGAAGCTACTACGCAACCTCTAGCCGTAGATATACTAAGCGCTCGTTCGCATATATAATATCCTGCCGAGATACCGCAATTAGTAGAGAACTCTTAAAGAGACTATCGATAGGTAGTTTAACTAGCACCTCCGCTAGTACGGTAAGATCGGCGCTACGGTATATAAGGACGTAGACCTCCGCCTTAAGTAGAACGCAATATATGCCTACGGCTACCGCGCTTACCCCCTATATAAGGATATAAAGGCTTACCTCTATAAGAGAGCCTTTAAGGTCTTTCCCTAAGCGTATATAGGTTACTTCGTCGGCTATTAAGCTAATAACCTATTTCGCGTTTAGGTTCCTTAGCTTGCCTAGGTTATTATTACCTAGGATATGATTTTTAATAAGCTCTACTACTTTAATCCTTAGACCGAGGATCTATAAATGCCTGTCTAAGAATACGCCCTTCTCGCTAAGTCGATTGAATTGCCGATCTAATACGATTAGAATGCTATACTTAAGGATTCTTTATAGGAATTTATCGATTATATCTTAGGAATTAAGCCCGACGATTCGAACTTAGGGGTAGAGGGTAGGGCATCGCTATCGCCGTCGCTAGCCGCTCCGGGAGCGGCTCTAACTCCGAAGGATGCCTCGCCTGCCCCTAAAGGACTTCTTACGCCGGAACGAACGCCTAACCCGATAGGGCTAGGCCCGTTGCCCGCACTGAGATTACCTCCTTAAGACGAGGATATAGATATACCCTTTATCCCGGCGCCCTAAGAGCTAGGCGTATAGCCGAAGCCCTAGCTCGGGCGAACCTCCTTAATACCTAAAGCTACTACCCCCGCTTATTAAGAGACCTAGCTTACGACCTAGCAGCCGCCTATACCTACGTAGGAGATAGGCCTATAGAGCATATAGTAACCTATCGACCGAACGGATCCCGGTTATAATATTATAGCTCTACTAGTATCGATATAGACGAGTAACGCTAAGGGCCTTAAAGCGGGCCTATCGGGCATATAGATAAGTAACGCCGAGGGCCTTAAAGCGGGCCTATTAGGCATATAACTAGACGCGAGGTTACGACGACCTCGCCGGATATAGAAGGAGCTCTACGGTATAGAAGCTACGAGATAGAGCTCCCGAGCGAATAAGGGGATAAGGAGAGATAATATCTTTACTACCTTACTTCCGGAGGCCCTCTATCTATAAGGGGACTTTATAACTTTTTATTTAGTATTCGCCGCCGTAGTCTCGTAGGAAGCTTATAAGCATTATCGTAACGACTTATTCCGCTTGCCTAAGCGCTACTAAGACCTTAACTACTACCCGTACGGTAATAAGTTTAAAGAGGGATATCGTAAGGAGCTTTAAGACCTCCTCTATAGAGGCATATAGCGCCTCCTTTCGCGAGAACGTGCTAAAGGAACCTTAATTCCGCTTAAATAGGTATTCCTCTATAAGTTTAACGAGGATAGGTACCTTATATATTGCAAAGCTCGTATTTATATACGCGGACACCTTTAGGGCGACTGAAGCGACGAAAAGACCTACGCCGTAACCCTTACTATTAAGACCTTTAGGACTATAATCTCTATAGTAGCGAAGCGTAACCTTAACGTCCGATAACTTAATATCGCTAATGCGTTCCTTAACACTAATATTAATAAGAAGAGGCCGGTATACGTAGAGCTCCCGAAAGGCTATATAGAGCTCGGATTCCTTAAGCCGGATAAGAATCCCGCGATAGTCGCCGAGCTCGATAAAGCCCTCTACGGACTTCGCGAATCCCCTCTCCTTTAGTATAACGAGATCTACTAAGCGCTTAAAGAAGAAGGCCTAATCCGCACCGGCGAGGAGCCTTATGTCTTTACAGACGGGAAGGTCCTTATGCTAGTATACGTTAATAATATCCTTATCTTAAGCCTAAAGGACTACTCTATAGACGACCTTATCGCCTTCCTTTACGGCAAATACGAAGTCCGTAAGGAAGCCTTTATATAGTATCTCAGGATCCGCGTTATTAGGGACCGATAGCTCCGCCGAATCTACCTATGCTAAAACGCTTATATCGAGAAGATCGCACCTAAATTCGGCCTTAATAACATAGGGAAAGCGCTGGCAATCCCTATGTCGACCTAGCAGCTTATTAAGAACACGGGACAAGCCTCTTTACACGAGATTAAGGACTTTTAAGAACGCGTAGGCTCTATTATATATACTACGGTGACGGCGAGGCTAGACGTAGCCCTCGTAGCTTCGCAGCTCTTACGGTTCCTAACGAACCCTTTAGCTAATTACCTTAAGGCGGCTAATTAGTATATCCGCTACCTCTACGGGACGAGGTTCCTCGCGATTATATTCGACGGACTCGCTTAACGCGAAGCCCTTATTATCGCGACTAACGCTTTATTCGCCGACGACCTTAAGACGCGCCGATCGTCGTAAGTACACAACCTTAGTATAAGGGAGCAAATATCTCCTAAACCAGATATCGTAGAGGTATATAATAATATGCATAAAATCCACCGTTTAGTATTGCATAACATACTTGTGTCCTAGTTGCATTAGCTAGTCGGGGTGATAAGATATAGGAGTTATAGCATAAGGTGTAGGTGCTAAGACAGATACGTCGGTACTTCTATATCTCGCTTACAACTACCCTCCATTCCGCAACAATAACTCCGCGACAACGGTGCAATATATCGGCGATGTCTTATACGCGTTCTTTTCTCCGGAAATAGCGCTATTAGACGGCACAATAAGCCAATTAATATATACCCTAGTTCCTAAGATATTTGGCTATAAGAAGGCGCCGATGTCCCTAGCTAGATAGACTATTACTAATAATTTTAATAACCGCTTTCTCTCTTAATTCTACTCTAATCTTTACACTTCTTATATCTCTATAATCCTCTACTATTAGTCTTTATCTTAATCTCTTAGTGGTTATAATCCCTACCGCTTCCTAAGCTCTAATAAATTGCTTTACCTAGAGCCTTACTACTCTTCTAGATCACTCGGCTGTACTATATATACCGCTAAATTAACTTATCCCTATCTTTTTAGGCCACTTGCCTTCTCACGCCACACACGGTTTGCCTAGATTACTAGTTTCTTAGTGTTTTTACCCTTTTTCCCCTATTACCCCCGATTTGCCCCTAGGACCCCCCCCCCTCTCTAAGTCTGTTTTCTATACTTAAACCCTCCTTTCAAAATCTTTTTAAAACTCCTTCGCTTACTTCTTCCTAGCCTATTTCCACCGAATCTCTGCCGAATTTTCTCCGGTATCTTCCCGCCACGCAAAACTCAATAAAACACAAAAACACCAACAAAAACTAACACCACTAATAAAAAAACATTATAGCCAGCTTTAAGGATTACTCTTTCTCTAAGCTTAAGGGAAGCGCAAACTACTCGTCTTAGTCCCTTAGTATAGAGTCTATGTTTATTAGGGAGAAGCTTGCTTAAGCTATTCTCGATTAAGGATATAATAAGTCCTTTAAATGCCTCGCCCTTATAAGGCTAATGATTAATAATAGGCCTCTATCCTAGATAAAACACTAGGCTTCTGCTAAAGCCGCTTAAGAGGCCTTTAAAACGCTCTATAACCCCGTGAATTTTACGTCTAATTTCCTACTAATAAAGGAATTGTTTAATACTAAGATAGAAGGGTACTCTTCTATTAAAGATTACCTTAATAAAGTGAAAGAGCTCTTTAATAAGCTTAACACTCGGGAAATCCTTATCCCTAAGATTATTATAATCACCTAGATTTTAGAATCCCTAAATAGCTCGTTTTTAAGCTATATAACTAATATAACGCAGACCCTACGGGTCGATGCCTTAGCCTATACGCTTAAGTCCCTATCCTCCTCTTTAATCGATGAATTTAAGAGGACTAAGGCGCTTAATAGCGGTAAGCAGTTGTTCTATTCGAACAATAATAAAAACAATAAAATACCGGTTTGCTCTTGCTATAAAAAGCGAGGCTATATAGAATAAAACTGCTTCTAGAAACTAGAAAATAGAGATAAGGCTAGAGCAACTAGCTTTATACTAAGAAACAATACGCCCTCTTCAAATTCGAATTCGAAGAAATACCAGCTAAGAGAGCTAAGGGACTATACTAATAGAAATCATAGGAGGCCGACCCTTATTCTACACTCTCGGGAGAGTTCTTAGTCCCCTCGCCCTACTGCTCGCATCTCTCGACCTCGGAAGAGAAAGACGCCGTCTCGAAAGACGCCTTCTCGAGATACCTCTTCCGAAGCCTCTCGAAAGGTTATAGTTATAACGGATTCGGGCTCGGGTATTATAAGTTTTTCCCTATCCCTTTATACACTCTTTATATCCTTTATACTCTTTATACCCTCTATACCCTTTTTATACCCTTTGTTATTACTCTATAACCCGTTACTATAAAAGGATACCCTTCTCTATACCCCTATAAAGGCAAGATCGAAGTCTAATAGAAAATAAATAATAGGACCTTTAAAGCCACTTCTTTCTGCAATCTCGAGAGTTGTTTTAAGGGTTGATAAGTTTATTATACGCATGGGGAATTTTTAAAACTTTGTGTTTAACACTAGGGCTACGAGGCATATATTTTCTAATAAATCCCTCGTCTCTAATTATAAAGATATCTAGACAACTATAACCTAGGGAAAAGCCTCTTCGATTGTTATACGAGGGGCTAGGGATCTTGTTTTTAAGTTCCCTAATAGTATACAACAATACACATTAAAAGAATGCCTATATATACCCGAAATTAGTATAAATATAATAAGCCAGTCTGCTATAAAAAACACATATGCTCTTATAGGCCTAGACTCTATATCTCTTCTCGATAAAATTCTTAAACAATTAATATTAGGCTTTATTAAAAACGGCCTATACTATATCCCTCTAGAAAGAAAGAAAACTCGCTTTCTTATTAAAAATAAGATATATAACATCCGGTATAGTCCGAAAGAAGCGGTTGAAAATACTATACAAAAACCCTTACTAGATAAACAAGATAAAGATATTAAAAATAAATCTATACAAAATAAAAAGAAGGTAGATTTACTACTTTAGCATAAACGCTTAGGTTACCTTAGCTATAAACCCTTATACCGATACCTCCGTAGACTATACCTAGACATATCCGTAGACTAAAAATATATTATAGCTATAAAACAATGCGAAGCTTGTATATAAGCTAAACATACCGATAAGAAAAACAAGACTCCCTCGAAACGACGATATCTCTTTCTCAATAAAATAAATATTGATATTTAGGGCCTTATAAAGGTCCCTATATACGATAAATTTAGATACTTTATATCCTTTCCTAATACTTATTCTAGGTATCTAAGAATATACCTTATAAAAGATAAAGCCGAAAGCCTACTAAAGTTTCTAGAGTTTAAATTAGAACTCGAAAATAATAAAGATAATATTTAAATAAAAGAGGTCTTCTTAGACAATGCAAAGGAATTTCTATATAATATTAAACCATATACCTTAAAAAATAGTATAATATATAACTTAAGTCCGCCGTATATACTATACTTAAACGGTAGAATAAAACGTATAAATAGAACGATACTTAATAAAGTTAGGTCTATGCTTTATACGGCTAAACTACCTAAATATCTTTAGGGAGAAGCTGTTTTAGCAGCTATATATATATATAATAGATCCCCCTATACTGCTTTAGGATATATATATCCTCTAGAAAAGAAGAATAATATAGCCCTTTCTATAGAAGATATAGAGAAAGTCCGTGTTTTCGGAAGTATTATATACTATGAAAATAAAACCCTAAGTGTGGGAATAAGGGATATCCGTTCTTTAGACACGGTTGCAATCCACGTGATTAAATGGATCACGTGTGGGCAACGCCTAAACGGATGCGCTATTAACCATACGATGCACCGTATGCATCGGGGATCCTAGTGATAGCGTCACTAACTCGGCCGCCCTTACGATAATTGAGTTATTGACTTAATCGCCCTTATAGGCATAGCCCCGACGTCGTATGCAAGGGCTCGCAAAGGTCCGGCTTCGGGCCCTATTAACGTACGCGTTTGTGGCCTATATAAAGGGGCTATTCGTCGCCCCTTAGTTAATAGATATTATAGACTAGAATCCAACTAGTTTGCAACCCCTTTGTTTGTTTAACTAACGAACACTAAGTGATAAAATAAAGGAATTATAATAGGCTATAAAGATATAGCCTATAAAATATACGACTATAGTAGAAAAAAGGTCGTTATCTTAAAGGATATAACTATATTAGAAAATAACTTCTTAAAAGACAATAAAACCTTTAACTTTAATACTTTACCTTCGCTAAATAAAATACTATAGAGGCACCTACGGTCCTCTATAGATATAACTCCTAAACATACTAATAATATACCGTAGAATTATCCAAATTATATAACCGATAATATACCCTTAGATTATAATCCTAACAATATTAGTAATATATTAGATAATATACCTATGCGCTAGGATAATAATAATAAGGATTAAAGAATTTAGTTTAAAATACCTAAAAAGCCGGCTGAATTCTATAACAAATATAAAGAATACCCGATATATATTTTATTAAGTAATAGTAATATAACCCTTCTATATGCTTTAGAAGGTAGTAATCCTATAGAACTAAAAACCTATAAGTAAGCTATAAACAGCAACGAAGCTATACACTAGGATAAAGGCATAGTTGCTAAAATACAATAGCTTATAGATAACGATACTTAGGAAATAACCGAGCTACCCGAAGACCGGGAAGCCCTCGGAAGCCGATGGGTCTATAGAGTTAAAAAGGATAACGAAAATAATATAAAGAAATTCAAGGCCCGACTTATAGCTTTAGGCTATAAGCAGGTATATAGTCTAGATTATATAGAAACCTTTTCTACTATAGCAAGACCTAAGTCTATAAGGCTCTTATTAGTATAGGCTATTTCGAATAACTAAAAGATTATGCAGTTTAATATGAAAAATGCCTTCCTACATGCAGAAATAGACATAGAAACCTATATTCTTATACCCGAAGCTGTTATTAATATAATACTAAAAGTATGGTTTAATAAACATAAGAAAACAAAATATAGAGCCATAACTTACTTAGACTATCTTAATAAACATAAAACGAAAAAGCTCGTAGCTAAACTAAGAAAAGCACTATACGGCTTAAAACAAAGTCCTTTACTTTAGTATAACCTATTAAAAAGGGTCTTTAATGAATTGGGGTTTTAATGCCTTCTAATAGACGAAGGGGTGTTTATAAATAGCACACTAAAAATAGCTATAGCCGTCTATATAGATAATCTTCTGTTTTTTAGGCCTATAGAGCGTCTAATAACCTAAGTAATAGATAAAATAAATAACATCCTACCGATTAAATCGTTAGAAGAGGTAAAAGACTTCTTAGGATTATCTATACATATAAACAGAGATATAAAGGAATTATATATATCCTAAGCAAACTATATAAAGAATAAAATAAAGGAACTTAATAAACAAAATATAGGAACCTTTAATACACCTGCTATAAAAGGCGTGAAATTAAATAAATTAGGAATAAAAACCGCGTTAAAAAAGGATATACTCTTATACTAAATGCAAATAGGCTCTCTATTATTTCTAGCCCTTTTTACAAGGCCTAATATCTTATATGCTCTTATATCCTGCGCGAGAATTTCTTCTTAACTAGACTCTTCGCATTTTAAAGCTCTCGATGTCATATAGAAATATCTTAAGAGATTTCCGAACCTTTGCTTATACTATAACTGTAATATACCGGCACCGGATTTTCACTTTATAGCTTATACAGATTCTAACTAGGCTAATGACCTTATAGACCGACGATCGGTCTCTAAATACTATTTCTTTATACGTAATAACCTAATAAGCTAGTTATATTAAAAACAAAAATCTATATCGCTATCTACTTGCGAAGCGGAGTATATAGGCGTTAGAGAGGCTAATAAAGAGGCCTTATACCTATATAGTCACTTAAATAGCATAGCAAAAGAGTTGTCTATACCTATATTAAGAAAAGTCCCTTTAATATTTTCTAATAGCCAATTAGCGGTTAAAATAGCAATAACCTAGAATCCTATAAACTTAGGAAACATATAGGCCTTGCTTATAATTTCACTCGTAATAGTGTCTAGCTAGGCGAGATAGAGGTCTTTTATATAAATCCTATAGATAATATTGCTGATATATTTACAAAAGAATTAAGGCATATATTATTTTCTAAATTTCGAGGTCTTTTAGGCCTTACAAAGGATCCTATATATAAAGATAAATAGAGGTTTTTAGCTGCTCTTTCTTATGCTTTCTTCTAGCTTTCCTTTATATACCTTGAGTTTTTTCCTCTATATAGGTTTACTAAAGAGGATACCCTTAAAAGCTTTTCCCTTTTTAAAAGGTTTTCTAAAAAGGTATAAAACATAATAGAGTTTTTAATTTTTCTCTATATAAATAAGAGTTTTCCTATAAAATAGGGTTTTTAAAAATAAAGAGAGAGTTTTTTAGTTAGTTATAACGGACATTTATAAAGCGCACTTCTTTCTTATAAAATAAGTACCCTTTAAGAGAGGCTATAAGGGAGCAAATATCTCCCGAACTAGATATCGTATAGGTATATAATAATATACATAGAATCCACCGTTTAATATTGCATAACATACTTATATTACAATTGCATTAGCTAGTCGGGGTGATAAGATATAGGAGTTATAGTATAAGGTGTAAGTGCTAAGATAGATACGTCGGTACTTATATGTCTCGCTTACAACTACCCTCCATTCCGCAATAATAACTCCGCGACAACGGTGCGATATATCGGCAATGTCTTATGCGAGTTCTTTTCTCCGGAAATAGCGCTGTCAGACGGCACACTAAGCCAATTAATATATACCCTGGTTCCTAAGATATTTGGCTATAAGAAGCCGCCGATGTCCCTAGCTAGACATACTATTACCAACAGTTTTAACAACCGCTTTCTCTCTTAATATTCTGCTCTAATCTTCACACTTCTTATATATCTATAATCCTCTACTATTAGTCTTTATCTTAATCTCTTAGTCTTAGTAATACGTAAAGGCAGGGCACCTGCTAGGTGCCTACGGATTAGTAGATAGTCCGGGCTCCGGCAGCCCTATAGCTCGTAGGGCATGCCGAGCCACCTGCAATTATTATCCTTTTTCTTACACACGCACCCTTTGCCTTATGCCTATCTTTCCCTATACTATATAGTAGTAATACCTTGCCTTCTTTCCGGTAAGACTAAAGACCGTAAGGTTCTTTTAAGCATCGCCTTTAGAGCGTTATATAAGGACGTTACGTAAGCCTAAACTTATAGTATACGCCTATCTTACTTAGGACGAACCCCTCGTAATTTTCTATACGTTCTACGTCCGATCTTCGATAGCGGAGCCTGCCGTTCGCTAATCGCCGTCGCCTTTAGTCTTAGCGCCCTAATGGCTTTACGATAGCCTTATACGCTATTTAGGAAGTATCGTAGCTAATCTATATCTTTCTTTCTATCGCTATAAGAAGCTCTTCTCGTTTTCTTATAAAGCGAATTATTTTTTCCTCGTCTATACTCTTTTATATGCCTTTCGCCTTACTTTCTATACGCACGATTCTTTTTACCTCCTTATATTATCGCACCTTATATTCTTTACCCTCGCTATAAGCTCTTCATTCTTTAGGAAGTATAGCTTAAGACGTAAAGGACCGCGCTTAGGCTAATAAGGCAAATTCTCGCGATTGCGAAAACTCTCTTCCTCCTAACGATAATTAGTTCTCTAATAAGAATCGGTCTTAAGATACTTATATCCTACCGCCCTAACGTTATCGCTTTAACTAATACTTTTAGAAATAACCCGACGAGCTTAGTAACTTAGCGGCCGCGATTCTTAATAATAACGTTTATAAGCGGGTCGTAGGATAGAGTATACGTTTTAATCGCTTAATTCTTAATAGTCCTACCGAGCTTATCCTATAAACCTTTACTAATAGAGATATTCTCTATATTTAAGAGGGAGTTAATCTTATCTATCGCCTTACGAAAGACTACCTTAAATTCTAAGTTTATCTTAATAAGATAACGGCTAAGGAATCCTACCTTAATATATATACCTTATAGAGGCGAAATCTTTAAGATATTTTAGATAAACCTATAGGTATGCCTTTAACTAAGACTTATTTTATTATAACCTACTACCCGATTCCCGCCCGATCTCGTTTATAACCTACTTTTATACTTCCGGACGATAACCTCTCCGGCCTTAATCCGCTTATACGTAAAGCCTCCCGCTCTTAGGATTAAGTCCCCGCCTTATCTCGTTAACTACCTAAACGCTAGCCTCCCCGTCGTATGCCGGATTCCGGCTACTACGATAGTAATTCTTCCGATTTAAGTAGGTATAGCGCTAGCATAGGCTAGCCTTTAAACGCTTATCTCCGCCGTAAGAACTCCGCTTTCTCTTATCCCTTAAAGGCGTTAGCCCCTAACGAAGCCGTAGTAGAACGTCTTAAGAGAGATAATATAAGAGTATTTAACCTAGATAAAAAGGACCCGCGTTACTTTAGGCTAATCGCTTAAGCCGACGGGAAGAATACCTATACCGACGTTTATCTATTTTACGAGCGTCTTTAACTCTACTACGATAAGGACCTTTATATACTCTATTATTTCTACCTATCGTTCTTTAGCGGAAGAACGCTCAATTAGTATATAAATAAACTTTCCGTCGCTTAGCGATACCGTCTGCGATTTATATCCTTTATAACCTTTATAAAGAAGCTTACTAAGAGGTTTAGCCGCCTTAATACGGAAATCTCCTATAAGCTATATAGCGGAGAATATACTATCTTTATATAGAACGTAAGAGAGTTATCCCTCCTATAGTAGATCTAACGTAAGGTTTTACTTATACGATAGCTTCGCCTTAAGAAAGACTATTAGATTATTTAGACCTTTTATAGACTTATTGCCGTATAAATCGCTTCCTTCCTTCCGTTACTTAATAAAAAGACTTTTATTAAAAAGTAGATTTAGGAAATCGAAGAAAGAAAGCCCTTTATTACCGCGTTACTTAACCGGTATATCTCTTAAGACTCTCGCTATAATAACTCCCGCGGTTTTAATCGCCGCGACCGCGACTATAACCGTTAAGACGCCCGCTGCTATAATAACGATTATAATAAAGACTATAGGCGAGATAGTCGCCGTTTTAATAGCAGTCGCGGCTAAGGCAACCGTCGTAAAGGGCCTTCTACCCGCGACTACGACTACCGCGAGTATAATTAGCGCCCCGACGACCGTCGTAATAACGATCGTCGTAACGACTAAGCTCCCCGCCGCCGGGATTAAGACGGTCGCCGCCCCGCCGGATAAAGCGATATATATAAAGAGGAAAAAGTAAAGAAGTAGGTGCGCTTTAAATTAAAGTACTAAGCTAGCGAGGCCCCCGCCTTAAGTAGCAGTAAGGCAAGCGACGAAGCCTCTAAGGATAATTAGAGTTCTACTCGTTTTAACTTAGACCTCTCTAAGGCCTACTTCGTCGGTTATATAACGACGTATGCTTTGCCTAATAAAGGCCTTTTTAAGTGCGCTACCTACGATCGACGCTTCCCCCTCGCTTCCGTCTTAGATAAGCATATTCGCGCTAAGTGCTATGTTTTAAAGCAGTAGCTTATAAGGGAGACAATAGCCTTAAAGCCTACTAAATATCGCCGTTATAAGACTAGCTTCCCGTTACGAAACCTCCTTTTTAGCACCTAGCTACCGACGGCTATACGTAGGTGCGTAAGGCTGCTATCTTAAGCTAATTCTTCTCCCCTTTAGTCGTTACGCCTCCCTCGGCCTCCTATAAGGTAACTACTCTTCCTAGCTCTACGCCCTTTATAGCCAAGCTAGTTTATCTAGCCGAGGCCGTAGCCCCTACGTCTCTTCTCGACTCTCTATCTATTCTTAAGCCTATGCCCCGACCCTTTTATCGAGACGACGAGAGTATACCCGTTCCCTTTTCCTATATAAAGATTAAAATTATAGGCAAGCCGTCTAAAAAGGAATTTAAGATCTACCCGGACACTAGATATAGAAAGCCTATAATCGATTAAGACTTATTATAGTATTTACCGTATATTATTAAAAAGCTACCTCCTATAGCCGTTAAAGGCATTACCGGTTACGCTTATATCGAAGACTAAGCTACTTTTTCTTTTTTAGTTTAAGGCCGTTACGCTAATAGTTCTAACGTAGGGCTCGCGGAGTTTTCTTACTCCGCTTAAGTTACTAAGGTCGCTATAAGCGCTTTACTTAAGAATGCTTTCCTTAAACTATACCTTAGCAACGTCGACTATAGATCGGATATAATCCGTATCGGCACTCTCTAAGACTTTAAGATCCCTTTTAATATTTATCGCCTTAGCCGGGATATAGTGCGATACGTCTAAGCCGTCCGAAAGACCTTAGTTCCTACCGGTTAGACTATTATTATACCTACCTTTTAGAAAGAAATTACTAAAGGCCGGCCGTACGCCTTTTATTCCTCTTACGACCTAGCCGCGCACGCTATCGTAGATAATTCCTCTTTCCTTAGCATCGCTATAATTAATAACTCCGCTTAAGACATAGTTATCTTACGTAAGCAGCGACTTAGCTAAATCCTAGAGTGTTATAATTTAGGGTTCCTCGTAGCCCTTTAGGCCCTAATAGTTGCCTCTATAGCTACGGCAGCCCTTAACCCTTCTATAGCCTCTCCTTTAGCTGCCGACCCTTAGTAAGTCCTTATAGTCGGTAGTAGCTTTAATATCTCGGCATCTGTTATATTTTCCTCTAACGTTATTTCGGCCGCTTCGTAGCCGCTAGCTCTTACGCCTTCCTTTATTAATTAAGTCGATTTCCCTTCCGTAGCGCCTTTCCTAGAGCCTAACGTAGTCCCTTTTTAGCGCCGAGCTTAAAAGCTAAGCTCCCTCCCGGAATATATTATAGAGGAGGGCATTTATATCTACGCTAAAGACCCTCGCTTTATCGATAAAGTTATTAAGCTCCTCGAGCGTTTCCTCTCTCTTTAGAAAGATATAGGGTTAGCCGTTATTTAACCTAATAAAGAGCGTACTATACCTCTCGTCGACGGATAATAGCATTAGAAGATTGCCTAGCGTCTTTACCCGTAAGGACTCCGCGACCGTGCGATTATTAATAAGACCTTCGATAAGCTATATTAGTAGAATCGTATAGAATAGACTACGTAATTAACGCCCTTCGCGGCGCTTATCTTTATTATTTAGCGTACCTTTCGAGGTATTACGAAAGGCCGCGCCGTTATAGATATACGTAGAATAAACGGCGTTATAGTCCCCGACGCTTATCTACTTCCTCTCTAAGAGAGTATTATCGCCGAGCTGCTAAAAGCCGAGTATATTACTATTATCGACGTAGCCTTATTCTTCTACTAATTTAGCGTATAGCGTAATTATCGCAACCGGTTTACTATTATAGGCTATCGTAGGCTTAAGAACCTTACCGTCGCGCCGATTAGGTTTTAAAATAGCCTTACTTACGCCTAGCGATATATAGACCGCGTTCTTTAACTATATCGAGCTTTTTCCCGTGCTTTTATTAACGATATCGTAATCTACTCTCGGACTTAGGAAGATTACTTTCGTTACCTATAGGCTATTATAGCCCGCTTTAATAAGCTTAATCTTACGATATCTCCGGCGAAAAGTTAGATCGGCTACCTATCTATATATCTCCTCGTCTACTGTATTAACGTATTTAGCATAAGCACTTCGGAGGATCATATAGCCGCTTTCGCTAAGCTCGAGTTCTTAAATATACTATAAAAGCTCGAACACTATATTAGCGCCGCCGGCTTTATTCGATTTAAGATCCTTTACTTTAGCCCCTTCGTCGAACCTCTTTAAGCCCGGAAGACGGCTCTCCTTATATTAAGCCGCGTAATCGGTAAAGTAAGCAATAGGAATCTAAATCGCCGTAAAGCCTTCGCGCGGAATACGGCCTTCTCCCTTACTACCGCGGAGAAGCTTTCCTTCTAAGCCCTTTAGGACGAAATCACGTTAAGAAGAATGCTTTATTACCTTAATCCCGCTAAGAAGCTTTTTGCCTAAATCGACGCCTTTATTTAACGCGGCTTTAGCGCAATATTTATTACCTTTTAGACGACTTTACTTAGCAAGAGCTAGATATTCTCTATTCCTACGTTAGGTAGTATTATCGATAGACCTAAGGTTATATTAAGGGTAGAGGCGGTCGGTGGTATCTAATTTAGCTACTATATAAAAGACGAGATAAGGTTAAATAACCTTATAATTGCCTTTTGCTATATCGCGTCTATTACTTAGACGCGCTTTATAGCGGCTGCTTATACCTCCTAAATTCGATCTAACTCGGCCTTAAGCGAGATCTCGTCTAAGGCCTACGCTATATTAGTATTAAGGCGGTTATCTACTATTATAGGCGGGGTATACTATCGTCTATCGTAAGAGCTTTAGATATATAAGGGGCCGGCATAGGGTTTAACTTAATACTACGTAGCTAGATAATTAACTATCTAAAGCTTAGGAGAAAGGAAAGAAAAGCCTACCGTAGCTCGCCCTTCCCGTAGGTTTTATATATACGCCTTGCCTTTATATAGGCCCTACGTTAGCCCGACCGTGCCCTCGTTTAGGGCATCACTAGGCTATATATGCTAGTAGCCGGCTTAATGCCGGGCCTACGCAGCGGCTGGCCTAGACGCCTACTACGGTATAGCCGTAGTACGTACTACGGCGCAGCCTGTAATAGTCTAGGGCTAGAGGACGAGGAAGAGGACGAGGGCGAGGGCGAGGACGAGGGCGAGGATATGCCTACACGCAGGCGGGTTGCCGATCCTACTATAGCTAACTAACGCTTATAGATTAAGACCTTACGGTTAATCGCTATAATATTAGTTTAGGAATTACAACGGCCTTTAGTCTCTCGAAAAGGCAGGTTTACTATACGTTAAGCTATAATATAACGCCGGCCTATAAGAATAGTAGACGCCTTTTAATCGTGCCGAGACTTCTTTTAGATAGTCTTAAAAGTATGATTTATACGCTAAAGAAGACTAAGCGGTTCCTATCACCTATATAGCTACGTAAAGCTATTTCTAAGCTTCGCCTCTATAGTAATAAGGCTATACGCAACGCTCTAACTGCAATTAGAGCCTAACGCTGCCTTTAATAAGTATAGCCTAACCTAGAAATATCCTAGCGTACACGGATTAAGTTTGCTCTTCGTTAGCGGCATCTTACTAAGGAAGAGTAGGAACAATAGATCTAGTCTAGCGAGACCTATATTACTAGCGTCCCTCGTCGCCGCTAGATAATATTCTCTCTGGGTTAGTCCTCTCTTAATTCTCTCTTTATATATTTTATCTATGGTACTAATCTTTATTAAATGATTACGCAAACGAGTTTAGGAAGTCCTAAATTAAGGGCAATATTGTTATATTCTAAGGCTACTTCGCCGGCGTAGAGAAAGGCATATATCAATTAAAGGATAAAGCAGCTTTAGGCTACGCAACGGCAGAGTCTTATTCCGAATATATTTTACCTCTATTTTAGGACTTCTAGCTTTAGCGGAAGGAATTCACGATTTAGTAAGACAATGCCTTAACGCACGCAGCCGCCTATATAAAAGAGGTTATCGCAAGGCTCTTCCTAAATAGGAATCAGGCCGTATAGCCGCCTAATAGCCCTAATCTTAACCTAATTAAGCATATATAGGCAGAGATAAAGGCATAGATTAACAATAAATACGTATACTAGCGGCCTAAAGGCTAAATCCTTAAAGGTGCTATTATTTAAGCTTAGAACGCTATTTCTAACGTTTTTCTACTACGTTTAGTGTATATAATGCCGAGGAGGCTCTAAGCTATGCTTAAGGCGGGCGGCGGACATTCTAGATACTAATTAACATTCTAGTACTTTTATTTATACTACTTTTTGTCTATTTCTTATGTATTTTTTTATATCCTTATATATCTCTTATCTTAGCGGCAATATGCACCACCCTTGTAAAAGGGCGGGAAAATAGGGCCGTAATTTATATGTTTACAATCTTTTAGGGATATAGCTGTATATATAAGACATAGTCCGGCTAGGGTTCTAGAGCTTATATAGCAGGAGCTAATAATCGTGTCTTATATATATGTGTAGGAGGAAGCTAGCTATGCGAGAGAGTAGCCTAAATAGTATTAGATTATATAATAGAGGTCATAAAGATTAGGTCAGCATAACCGCTACGTAATGTAAGGGAAATATCCCTTAAATACGGCCCCCCTTATAAAAAGAGAGGAAGCACGCACAACACGCATTATTATATATTATATTAATATAACCTCTATGCTATGCAACCTATCTAGACCTATTATAACGCCTATTTAGTCCGAGCCGTAGATCTACGATCTGATAATTAAGAGTCTCGGCCTTTAATCTATTAAAAATACGATATAAAACACTAAAAAACAGGATCCCTTTAGGCAAAACAATCACTATATTTACTAAGAAGAATACCGAAGTTATCCTTATCGAAAATGCTAACTAGTCTGTTTAGGACAATAAGTTTAAGGCGTAGGTCCTCGATAGTAACCTATAGGACTAGGTCCTTAGCACCGAAAGGCTCCTTCCTATTCCGGATATGCCTATCGAAGACGACTCTCCGAGGGGATCTCGCTCTCGTATAGCCGACAAAGAAATAGTCTAATAGGGACGCTAACCTCCTTAAGGCACCTAATAATAGCAGATGTTTCTACATAAGGAGAAGAAATAGGACAGTTAGAAGAAGGATATTAAAGAGCTCCGCACTTAGATCGCCTCGATAATCTCCGACTACCTTTTCTAGACCTATTATAAGCCCGATAAAGACCTAAAGGACTAGTACGCTACGCTAAAGAAGTAGGCAAAGGGCAAAACGGAAGATATCTAACGGGCCCTTTAGGTTCGCTATAAAACGGTAGTTAAGCCCTCCCTAAGTTAGCTAAAGAACTAGCACCTTTAGCTTAAGAGCTAGAAGAAGATTATATATAAAGGGATATAGGAAGAACTTCCTAAAGCCACCTATAAGAGTATTTAGGTTGCTGACTTTCTAGCTTTTGTTAATCTATATTATCCTAACTAGGTCGATTCCTTTTACCTCTCTTACGTAGAGAAGGAGAATGATTTCGATATCTATTCTATAAGTAACGAATTTAGTATATTTATAGACAAATAGCCTGCTTAACTATCTTACACTAAGAAAGGCTCCTTCGGCCCTTCCTATACGGGATAAGACGAGGAGTAAAGCAGCTAGTAGAATAACTAGAAAGGTAAGAATAATAAAAAGAGGTCGCGACCTACTAATATAGATAAGAGAGGTATCCCTTACTGCAAGCTCTATTCTATAAAAGGCTATATAATAGAGAATTGCTAGGAGGTTAACCTTAATAAAGCGCCCGACTAATAGCCTAAAAGCAAAAAGGACATTATCTCTAAAAATATAAAGAACCTTAAGGTCGCGAAAGAAGCTTAGAGATATAGAGGCAAGAGGGGAACTAAGAATAATAATAAGACGGATTCACTCGTGCGGGAGTAAGGAAGATGCCCTTCGGCTTTATTCCTCGCCCCTTTAGTCGATGCGTCTTTTAACGTCGACGTCTGCCCTCTTTATCACTCTTTAATCCTAGATTATAGTATAACCCTCTATATTTTCAACGAGATTTCCCGGTTTAAAAACTTTAGAATAGTAGATAAGGGAGATTTCCTCTAAGCAGGCGCCGAAAAAGTGCCTATCCTTAGCTACGGTAAAGTTAACATCCGCCTATAGACCCTATCGTTTAAACTATAAGTATTGCGCTTGCTCGACGTTGCTTTCTATAAGAACTTTATATATAATCTAATCTCTTATAGGCTATTAAAGCAGTAGGGACTCTAGTAGGACGAACGACCCCGTAGGCTATTAGCGCTCCGTTCGGCCGACGATGCTATCGTCGGTCTTATTAAATAGCACTACGGCTAGTTCGTTCTTAAGTATATCCCTTACTATACAATAAGGCGGGCATTTTATAACCGCCGAAATAAATTTAATAGCTATACTAAACAGACGCTATAAAAGGCTACTGCTAAACTTTAGCATCTCTAAATAAGACATCCGGGACTATAAGCCCTAGAATACCTCTTTAACTACTCCGAAGGTATTAAGATTAAAGGCATCTTAATAGTATAGTGCGATAACTACGGCACCGCGAAAGCAAAACGGATAATACGACGAGCCCCTTAAGATAATAGCATCGTAGGCGAGAGAATTACGATAGACTTCTATAACTTCGTGCTAGACAATAAGGGCTATAACTCGCTAATGCTTTTAACCGATAGAGCGAGCGGCTTTATATAGGATTACTACCTCTAAGACCGCCTTATAGAACCGATTATTACGGCCCTTAAGTCCGGCCTCGACTACTTAAAGCACTAGTACTAGTTTTACACTAAGATCGTTAAGTATAACAACGAGATTACCACTTAGAAGCTAGCAGTAGAAGCATTCCTTAAGGCAAGGCTCTTTAAAATCAAGCCCTCGGCCCTATATATATAAGATTAAAATAGCGGCGCCGAGCGCTTAAGGGGTATAATTAAGGATAAGTCTAAAGCGATGCAAGGAAAGCTCCTAACCTAGCTTTAGCGAGAGATTTATAAGTCCGCTCTAGCGCAATAGCATCTTCGTGCCTATAGGTATAAAGTGTTTATAATAATAACTACGGCCTAAGAGAAGAAACAACGCCTTAGGAAGCTCGACCTATAAGCCTAGATAGGCTTCCTAGTAGGATATATATCTTCTAACATCTACCGAGTCTAGGTTCCTATAGAAGGGAAGGTTATGACTACTCGAGATATTATTTTCGACGAGTAAGAGATTTTCGATAGAATATTCGAGAACCTTACCGAAAGCATTAAGGAGTACGACCTTAAGGAGCTAGCCTTAGCCCTAAGGGATATTACTCTCTTTAACAATAATTAAATCAATATACTATAAGTTCTCGATAATTAAGTATTTAACGATATCCTCGTCTACTAAGATATAAACCCCGAACGCGAGGTAAACTACGATATAGACTACGCAATAGCGCTTAAAAACGACCGGGAAAACATAAAGTAGTATACCGGAGCTCGATTTAAGCCTCTCCCTACTCCTTTAAGCACTCCCTTAGGGGCCCTATTTATAGCTATAATATAATTATATCTCGCTAACTAGACTATAAAGCTATAGAGCGAGCATCTCGTTTCCTCTCAAGCAACCTTTTAGGCAAATATAAGTCTATATAAATAAAGAGTAAACCCTTCCGTAGCACTAAGTCCGCATAAATAAGGAGTAAACCCCTCCGCGGCATTAAGTCTATATAAATAAGGAGTAAACCCCTCCGTAGCACTAAGTCCGCATAAATAAGGAGTAAACCCCTCCGCGGCATTAAGTCTATATAAATTAGGAGTAAACCCCTCCGTAGCACTAAGTCCGCATAAATAAGGAGTAAACCCTTCCGCAGCATTAAGTCCGCGCAAATAAGGAGTAAACCCCTCCGCGGTATTAAGTCCGCATAAATAAGGAGTAAACCCCTCTACAGTAAGTCTATATAATTAGAAGTTAACCCCTCTACGGTAAGTCTATATAATTAAGAGTTAACCCCTCTATAGGCAAATAAAAGTCTACTTAAATAAGGAGTAAACCCCTCTATAGCAAAAAGTCTATATAATTAGGAGTTAACCCCTCCGTAGCCTATAAATAAGGAGTTAACCCCTCTATAGAAAGAAGAACTCGCCTATTAGCACTCTATATTTATAGTAGGCACTTAAGCCGTACTAATCTCGAAAGATATTAATACGTTATAGTTTAAAGATAAGGCTTACCTCGACCGCTTAATCCTAAAAAGGCAGGTATATAGACGAGACCTTCTAGCTATCCTAATATATTATAGATAGCTTGAATAATACCTACTCGGCCCTTAATTCGAGGAGGCGGAGCGAACGTATCTTTAGAGTCATAAGGAAATAAAGTCCTAGACCGAGGTTAACTCTAAAACACTTACGAAGAAAGGCTAAGTTCTCGACTGCATATAGGTATACGTATATAAAATAGATAAGCACGGAAGGCTCTCGAAGTATAAGGTAAGACTAATAGTCCGAGGGGATTAATAGCTTCGAAACGGATAGGAGACCTACGCGGTAACTCTCGCGGGACGAAGCTTTTAAACACTTATAACGGTAGCTATAAGGTTCGACCTTAAACTAATATAGTATAATACGGTTAACGCGTTCGTTAACGTAAGGCTCGACGAGATTATATATATAAAGATACCGCTAGGGTATAGAAAACACTCTATTATCCTCCGACTTAATAAAGCCCTTTATAGACTACGAAAATCCCTTCTTCTATAGCATCGCGAACTTACGTTAACGCTTTAGGAGATAGGGTTTTAGACGGTGCCGTATAAACTATACTGCTTAACGTTAAACGGTATTATCGTCTTCTTCTATATAGATAATATTGTCTTTATATATTATAAGAAGGATTAAGATAAGTCTAAATCCCTTTAGAATTAACTTCGGGAAAAATATAAGCTTATAGGCGGCGATAACCTATAATAGTTCCTTAGTATCGAGATTGTACGAGACTATAATTAACGGTATATTTAGCTATTATAAGCCGTATATATTAATAAGATCTACCGACTTATAAAGAAACGCCGCCCCTTCGATACACCGATAGGGGTAAACGAGCTTCTTCCCTACTAAGGGATCGCTAAATACTATAAGATACGAGCCTACTAGGTAAACGTAGGTTTTATACTATACGCGGCGGTTATCACCCGCCCTAATATCGCGTTTGCTACGTTAAGACTATGCAAATTTAACACTAACCCTAGACTAAAATATAAAGATACGGTCGATTAAGTCCTCTGCTATCTATACTATATACGGGGACTTACGCTTCGTCTAAGGGGTAGAGACGACTTTAAAGTAGTAAATAACGCCTCTTTCGCCGATAACACCGACCGGAAAAGCTCTTAGGCATTTGCTATAAAGCTATTCGGAGGCTTAATCGGCTAAAGAGCTGATAAATAAGATATAATTATAACCTTAACAACCGAGGCTAAGCTCCTAGCGTTATTATAGGCAGTAGAAGAGTTAATCTACGTAAGTAGGCTTATTAAAGAGCTCGACGTCTCCTTCGATAACTCCCGTATTTAGATTTAATATAATAATATATAGACTATCCGACTAATTACTGCCGAAGTCGCTACTCTATAGATAAAGCTTCGCTATATAGACATTTATAACTACTAGCTTCGTTAAGAAGTCTTTAATAAGACCCTCGACGTTAAATATATACCTACCGTAAAGATAATAGCCGACGGCCTAACTAAGGCACTTTAAGAGCCCTCCTTTAGGGCCTTTATCGAATAAATTAGCCTTTACGATATTACCTAACGCCTCCCCGATTAAGAAGTCCCCGAAACGACTAACGAAATAATATAAACCAATATATATATAGTGTAGGAAGCTTAGGAGATATAAATAGGCCGATAAAGCCGTATCCTTAGGAGTAATAGTCTCGATGTTAGGCATAATATGTTACGGGATCTGCCTAGACATCTATGCTAGGCAGAACACCTCTATAAGCACGCTATATACAACTAGCGATACTACTTATTTATTCTACTATAGAAGACATTTAGAATTCCACCGTAGAAGATATTTAGAATTATACCGTAGAAGATATTTAGAATTCTACCGTAGAAGACATTTAGAATTCTACTATAAAAGACATTTAGAATTCCACCGTAGAAGACATTAGAATTCCACCGTAGAAGACATTAGAATTCCACCTTAAAAGACATTAGAATTCTACTGTAGAAGATATTAGAATTCTACTATAAAAGACATTAGAAATCCACCGTAGAAGGACTATAGTATTTAGACAATAGGTTCCCCGGACTAAGAAAAAGGGATAAGCTTTTTATAATTAGGTATTTACCTATATTATTTAGTTTTACCTTATGCTTATTCCTATAAACGACCGGTATCTAGTCTATATCTACCCCCGTAGAGATCCTATTTCTATTGCATAAGGATATATATATTAAATAGTAGTAATTCTTATATAGCTAGACTCCTTTTATTTTTACCTTTAACCGTGTTATTAAAGGCCACGCTTTACGGACCCCTTCTAGAGTCGTACTAAACCACGACGAGTAGAAGGTCTTCCTAGCGATCTATCGTCGGTAACCTCGCTTCTATAGTTGCCTATAATTAATCGTAGTAAGTCTTTACCCTAGCTTCCCGTCCGCTGCTAAGCGGGTCGCTACGGTAGCATAATCGATTTCTTCCGCGGATGTTATTAAATACCTTCTTAGGAAGAAAGCTCCTACGAGCTTATACGGAATAACCGACTACGCGCGACCTCTTCCCTATAGCTATCCTTAAAGAGCTTAAGGCTAAATCGCACGCCGGATTTAAAGAAGCTACTGCCTATAACTTCTATACGTCTTAAGGCAAGCCCTACCCTTTCGATAGATCCTTTAAACCCGTAATATATAGGAAATACGCCGGACCTATAAACTTCCCGGCCTATTAGATTAATTATCTAAGCGATCTTCGAGCCGTACTATAAACATTTTCTTCCTTTACTTTTTAAGATAAGCGTAATTAACTCTTTTTAAAAGTTAACGCTCTTTAGTATACGGAATCCTATTAGCCGTATCGACCGAATGTCGACTTTAACTATTAACTAGACTTAATTTAATACTAATTGCGATTTAATATAGCGGAAGGAAAACGTCCGGCTCTAAGTTTTAAAAGGGACATCGAGGATAGACCCCTTCCCGGCCCGTTATCTAAGAATAATCCCCTTCGTAGTCCCTTCTTTTAAGACGACCCTATAGCCGGCTAGTTACCGATTTTCTAGCCTACGTCGACGACCGCTATCCTTAAGCAGGCTATTGCATTACCTCCTCCTTCGGCTATATTCTTTCCCGCTACTGCGTAAATTTCCCCTACCCCTTAACTAGCTCCGGCAATTACATAAGTAGTAATATCCGAAGAGGTATTAATACGCCTTATTAAAAGGATTTCTTTACGTTTAATTTCTAATCCTCCTTAATCTAATAATAAGCATCGCGGATCTTCCTTACGTTCTTAAGTAAGACTTCGGGCCGAGGATATTGGCCGTTTTAACCTAATATCTCTATAGGATATCTCGTTTAATATCCTAAAAGAGATAGAGAAAACTATAATTTATAGAAGCGTAGATCGCTTTATTAATGCTTGAAAATAGGTAGCTATATAGAGTATAAAACACGCCGACGCCCTCGCCTTAATAATCCTATTACTCCTTTAAGGAACCGCTATTAAATAGTATTTAGGCGATCTTTTAAACGAGGAACGAGCCTCTCTTTACTAGCTAAGCCTAGGCTTTCGCATTTAGTGCGATAAACTCTTTAAGCGCTTCTTTATACGCTTAGAAATCGCATCTCGTTCGCTATAACGTAAGAGGTTTACGGCGTAGGATATTATCGACGGAACGGACTTCTATAGATAGATATCGAAAATAAAGCGAAAAGCTAAGGCAGCGGGCTACTTAGAGAATAATCCAACCTTAATTATATATTAACGATTAGACACGCTGCTCTAGGAATCTTTCCGTCGCCCTATAAGAGACGATAAAATCGACGAATAGGTTATAGAGTGCGAGCGAATTATTCCCTAGCTTGATATAAAACTAACTATCGGCACTTAAGGACGTCTCTAAAATACAGTCTAAGGCCGCCTATAGACCGACCGTTTAGCCTTACGAGAACTACGTAAATAAACTTCTAGCGGTCTTTCTACGTTACGCCTATACGGCCGTTCTAACGTATAGAATAAACCTAGACCTACTAATACTATTCCTTCCTTAGCAGACAAAGGTAAAAAGGTAGCTTTCTAAATACCTTCTATACCTACTTCTACCTCTTCTACCCGGCTGTAGAATAAATCCTCTAGGTCTCTACCGCCCGAAGGCTATAAGTTAAACCCTATTATAGTTAACTTAGCTTATTAACTCGCCGACGCCCTATTAGATAAATATAGGAGTATAACGATTTCGTTCTCTTTACGAGATTAAATTTTGCTAGCCGTAGAAATACTAAACGTCGACTACTCGGACGATTCCTCCTCTTCTTCTTTAGGTAATAAAGACTACTTCTATATAGTATTAAAAGCCTTTTTCGTCCCTAATACCGTAGCTACTAAAGAAGATAAATCACCGATCGATACGCACGTAGACGAGCTCGTTAATAGTATTCCCGTTATCGACGCCGCTCTATAGATAAAGGATAATCCTTTAACTTAACTATCTTAATACACTTACGCTAGAATTATAGCGTATAGATAACTTAGACCTACGGATATAATCGAAATTTGCGTTAACTATAGCGCTAGACGATATATTATCCGCGAGGATCTACTAAATAGATTCCTTTAGGTTACCTACGATATATCCCGGAAGGCAGATCTCTTTAGCATCGGCTAGGCAAAGACCCTTAGGTAGGCTACGTTTACTATTTTTATCCTTAGAAAACGAGATAGAAAGTTCGCAGTAGTAAAGGTATGCGTAAGCGCTTAGGTAGTAGAAGATCTTTTAGCCAGCCTCCTATTAGGTTAAGCATAGGCGGTTCCCTATAGAGTAGACGTCTTAAATACTAAATAGTCTATTACGATCGAAGCCTATAGCGGCCTTATAGTCGAATGCCGAACTATTAGCCGCGGACCTACTATCCGACGACGCGTTTATACCGCTAGTCTTACTAAGATCCTACTACTAACTACTGTTATAGTTAAAACGGTAATTAAAAGTCCTCCGTAGGATTATAACTTAGTGTTTTCCCTAGATAACGTAAACCTTAGTAGCTTATTATTACGGGATTTTTCTTTAGTTACTATATTTAATTTAAGTTAACGTACCCTTACTTTCTTAAAAAACCATTCCTTAGGTATACTTATCGACCTTAACGACGATATTTACTTTATATTAGCCGACGGGCACTAACCCGCCGGCTTTATCCCCCCTTATACAATAGGAGATAATAATATAATCCTAATAGCAGTAAGAACTATAAACTCTACCGCTAAATCACCGACTTTAGCTTTTAATATCTCTATAGGCAGCCTACCGACCTTTTCCTACGGCTATAATGTTTTAATATAAAAAGCCGCGGAGAACTCTCTACTATTTACTCTTTAGGAAGATAATATACCGCTTAAGTTTCTACTAGATCCGGGTTAAGCCTTTCGGCTCGGCATCGGCCGAATTAAGGATATTCCCGAAATCGAGACTAAGTATAATATAAAAATCTATAACCTTAAACTAAACCTTACGCTATACATCCGCAGTATCGCCGACGGCTTCCCTACGCTATAGGAAGATCGGGGCACTATCTACGTAGATCTAACTAACTATATAAAAATCCCTTTAATCGAGAACTAGCACTAGAAGAAGCTAGGCTTTAGAGCCTACCTAGCTTTATAGCGAGATAAAGCCTACTTAGACGAGAAATATAATCTCCTCTATAAATAAAGACGTCTTAAATAGGTATCTAAAGCCTCCCCCTTTGCTTGCTTTATCTTTATCGCCTAGCGAATAGTTTATAGGACTAAGAAACTACGCATAGTAGTAGACTTACGTATGCTTAATAGCGTTATAGTTCCCGACGTATGCCCTATGCCTATTTAGTCCGATATAATCTATAAGCTCGCTAAGAAAAAGTATATCTCTACGGTCGACGTAAAGAACTTCTTCTATTAGTTCCTCGTCTATAAAGACTACTAAGAACGCTTTACTATAGTAAGCTATAGAGGGCTTAAACGTTCTATAGTAGTCTTAATAGGCTATAAGAACTTACCGGCGTATGCTTAACATTTTATAGATAAGATTCTACGCGATTACGTAGCCTACGCGGTAGCGTATATTAATAATATTATTATCTTCTCCGATACCGCTAATAAATACGTATAATACCTTACGACTATGTTTTAAGTATTCGTTCACTATAACCTCTCCTTCTCTAGCCCTAAATTATTCCTAGCCTACCCTTTCGTAGAATTGCTTAGGTATTACGTTAATAGTATAAAACTTATAAATATAGCCGAACGAGTGTAAGCCTTACGGGATATTAAATTCCCCGCTACCCTCTAAGCCTTAGAATAATAGATTAGACTAATCGGGTAAATGCGAAGTTTAGTTTTACGATTCGCGGCGTAGATCGAACTACTCTAAGTCCGTAAAACGGCGTTGCTAAAAGAAGGCCGCCTCGCGGGCTCAATCCCTAAAGGCTACGCCCGTTCTTACTTTACGTTAAAAACGGTCTTTAAACCTATAGCGATTAAAAGATATTGCTTTTAAGATATCACCGACGCGCTATATTCGGATTCCACTATCTACTAATTTTTCCTTAACTAGTAACTATTCCTATAAGTTAACGCGAGTTATAATAACGGATTTTTAGCTATTTTATTTTATATTAACTATAAATCTAATTAGTTAACCTCTAAAGGACTACCTCGCAATAATATTAAACCTATCGTATACTTAAGTCGTAAATAAAAGGGCGGCGAGCTAAGGTACTAGCCTACTAAATTAGAAGTAGCCTACCTTATATAGGCTTATCGAAAGTTACGTTCCTACTTAATCGCTACGACGGTTCCTTTAATCGTCGTGCTTACTAACTACGCTACTACTACTGCTATTCTTAAGCAAACCTCTATATATACCTCGGCCCTAAGAGCAAACATAAGGCTTATGCTAGCCTTATAGTATCTTAGCTAGTTCCCGCTCGAGGTTTACTATATTTTAGGCACTATAAATATTTTAGTAGACTTACTTTCCTAGCTACTATTATAAGCCATAGTAGAACTAGGACTTAGGGAACTTAACTAAATCTCGGAGAATAAAACCTCTATAGACTATATTAATATCTTTACCGAGTCCTTAATTTAACCTAATTTACGCTAAAAATTAAAGACGGCTATAATAACGACCTACGATAGTCGGATATTATCGCCTAGCTTAGCGAAAAAGACTCTATCGAGGGATTATTATTCTTCCGTATCGACGGTCTATTATACCTCTAAGACCCCGATAATAGAAGACGATTATATATTCCCGATATATATACGGAAGAAATCATCGCGGATAAGCATACGCGAAAATTTTATACGGGAAGAAGACGTCTTTAGGAAGACCTCTCTTTTAGCTTCGTTACTATATACTTAAAAAAACTTTATAATAACCTAGTATTAAAATACAATACTTACGTACGTAACTAGACCGACCGCTTACTACTACCCGGTAATCTTATTCTTATTACTTCCTTAGCTATTCCCTTCTATACTATAGCTATAGACTTATGACTAGATTGCCTCCCGTTTTATCGGAAAATTCCCTATAGTCTCCGCTAGTTAGAGAATTCTATAACTATCTCCTTATAGTTTTAGATAAATTCTCTAAGATATATATATTAATTCTAAGGCATAATGCCTTTACCCCGGAAGATTAAGTATAAAGGTTATACTAAGAACTCCTCCGCTTAAATTAGGGTACTTTAAAGTATATTATCTCCGACCGTAACCTAAAATTTTTATCCGCCTTTTAGAAATCCCTTTAAATAGCGTTCGGCTTTAAACTGCTCGTCTTAATAGCCTAGCACCCTTAAACCGACGGTCTTTTAGAACGACGGAACTAGATAGTAGAAATCGCTCTACGTTTCTTTACGTTAGACTTTCTAGATAAACGATAGTTAGACGCGCTATTAGCGCTATAATTCTCCTTAAATAATTCCTACTCCTCGGTAATTAAGATATCACTAAGTAAACTAGTTATAGGATTTAGGATAGACGACGGGATATGCTACCTTAGCGACTAATTATTAGGAAAGTTAAAAGCGTTTCTACGTAATTAAGCGTTTATCTCTATTATATATACTTAAGCAGTAATAAAGCGCCGCTACGACGGTAAATATCGTAAACTAGAGTTTAAACTAAGAGACTAAGCATAGCTATAATTCGGTAAAGGCTACTCCGTCGCCGATAGACGTATAGCTAAGCTTACTAAACGAAGAATAGGTCTTTTCGAAATCGTAGAGCGTATCGGGCACTTAGCCTATCGACTAGATATAGATAACTTAATAAACATTCACCCTATTATTTCCGTAGTTTAACTTCGCCTAGCTAAGAAATCGGACTTACGCTTAAGTCCGGTGTCTAAAGAAACTTTATATTAAAAAGTAGACCATATCCTTAATTTACATTAACGAAAATATAGTCGCGGAAAGCTAAGGCAAGAGTACCTTATGTCTTAGAAAAGATAGCTAAGTAGTTATAATTCCTAGCTCGCAGTAACGGAAATAGACTCCCTAGATCTAGTAGCCGAACACCTATAAGGAAAGTCTTACTATACGTATTACTAAAACTCAAAAAGATAGGCAAGACGTACTAAAAGAATATAGACCTTTATAACTAAGGGAAAAATCGAAACTAACTCTACGCCGATCCCCCTATAACTACTTTCCTCCTACCTAATGATTTACTACTATTGCCTTACGGTTCCCCGGCTAATTCTATAATAACGCGTAGCGCTTCTATAGGCTTTTATAAACTCTTCTAAAACCTTCTATAATTAGTTAATACCCTGTTAATACCTAAATTTTCTTCTACCTACTATATACGTCTGCCTTTGCCCTAACACCGCTTATTTATCTATAACTATTATAGCCTTAGCAGAAGGCCTATATATATAGTTCCGAAGTAGGGACTAGCGCCTACGACTAGACTTTTCGATTCCGCTATTACGAAATCCGCCTCGACTAACCTTCCGAGGGTTTAAGAAGGCAATCGAGCTATACGGGTCGGAGTATAATCTTCTATAAAACCTACGGTCCCTAGCCCTAAAATACTTAGCTTAGAAGGCCGGCTATAGGCGAGAGTTTAGTAACTAGATACGTTTACTTAAACAATAAGGCTTTAACATCGTTAACGGCTTAAGCGACGGAACCCTCTACTATATACCTCCGGACGCACCGCTATAAGTCGCCCCCCTCTTAGCTACTACGATACCTATCTTAGACTCGCTACCCGTTAAACATCTAAAAGATAATAAAGACGACGATTCCTATTTAATTATTATGCCTACTAAACTATAAACGCTAGCCGGCAAATTTATCGTATAATAACCCTCTTAGCTACCTATATCCCTAACGGGATTAGAGGGAAATATCTACTATATCCTTAGCGACGTCGTAAAGAATAGCTTAGGCCTCGCCTTAATACTCGCCGTCCTTCTTAAAGCAGTCGATACATTAGCCGTTAGAGACGTTACCTTAAGCGACCTAGAAGAGATTAAAGGCATTTCAGCTACTATTAAGCAATAGAAATGCCTACTAGCTTATCTTAAAGCATTCGAAGATATAGTTACGGATACTAAAACTCCTACTAGACCGCGATTTAAGCGAAACCTTAAAAGGTAGGCTATATCTCTAGCGATCGATTATAAGCAGACCTTCGTTACTCTAACTAAATAAAGCTTACTAAGAGCGTAATTCGCGTCCGCCCTAGCAGCTAGTATTACCTAGCCGGATACGTTTAATATATTGCTCCTAAAGCGCGAGCTAACCGAGTTATTTATCGTAGAATACACAACCTTATCGAATTGCTTTATATTATACGGCAAGCACGAAGCTATAGTCTTTAAAATAGTAAATATCGCTACTATTTAGGCCGCACTTTTCGCCGAAATATAGACTAACACTAATACGCCGCTGCCGATATTAACATACGCGTGGCTATATAGCGTCCTAGCGCAATAGATTATTAAGTTTAACCTATTCGTGTGCGTGCTATTAGGAATAAGCCTTAGCTACGTAATGCATTAGACTACGAAGGTCGACGCCTTCCGTTTTCTAAACGAAGCAGTAGAACACTCGGCAAGCGTATATAAGCACTTTAACACGCTTAACTAATCGTTATCGCGCTTATATAATGCTAATATAACTAACCTTAATACATAACTTCGTAGAACAGCAGTTCCCGTCTAGCAACTTCTTAACGTAGCGTTTACTAGAAAACGCAAACCGACGGTATTTAACCCCGCCGGAATTCGAGTTATAAAATCAACCGACTTAAAGGCTATAATAGAGGCTAATATAGTCGAGGAGGATAATAAGGATAATCTATTCGGATTCCCTTCTACTACGGCATATATAGATTAAGCGAGATAAGTCTCCTATAACCACGCAAAAGTTTTATTTTTTAAATTTTCATTTACACCCTCTACTACGACCCACACGATTTAAGCCCTAATTATAAAAAGCTTTACCTTATGCTTGTTCCTATAAACGACCGGTATCTAGTCTGTGTCTGCCCCCGTAGAGATCCTATTTTTATTGCATAAGGACATGCATATTATAATACACACGCGTTAGAGGAAACACTACGTATAGGCGCGGGTAAGAAAAAATAACCGTAGGGAACCTAGTCCTTAATGCGAATTAAGGGGCCTTACGTAAAAACGTTAGGGAGACGACGGATAAGGGGCCTCGTTAAATATCTACGAGTATTAATTAGGCTAAAGGCGTTTAAACACTTAATTAAGCGTTAATAAAGAAGGAAGCTCTTACGCAGCGAGGGTATATATAGCGTGCCTTATAATAGCGACTATACCGGCAATTCGGCACGATACACTAGCGAACCTAGTTCCTTATGCGAATTACTACGGCCAGGGAGATCTACGAGCATTAGCTGCTAAACGACTTACGAACTACGAATACCCTTAACGGCGGTAGAGCTAAGAGGGAAGAACGAAGCTTCTACGCAGTAAGGGCATCTATTATATATAGTAGCGGAAGGAATAGAGGAAGTATAAGAGCTTATAAAGCCGCACTTATTAAAGCGCCTAAGCGTAGGATTAAACGGGAAGGGATTAAAGATATCCCGCCCCGATAGCTTAACGATAGAACGAGGATTAAAAACTCATCGGATTTAAGCTATTTAGCGACCTCTTTGCGCTAGCTTCCCTTCCTTAAATAGGTTTAAAGCTAGGGGGGTGTGTTAGATTATATAATAAAGGTCATAAAGATTATGTTAGTATAACCGCTACGTGATATAAGGGAAATATCCCTTAAATACGGCCCCCCTTATAAAAAGAGGGGAAGCACGTATAACACGCATTATTATATATTATATTAATATAACCTCTTTGCTATACAACCTATCTAGACCTATTATAACGCCTATTTTGTCCGAGCCGTAGATCTACGATCTAATAAATAGCTGCCCCTCGTATAAGGCTAACTAATAGCGGGCTTACTGTAATACCTCCCCTTAGCCGAATCCTACTACTATATAAGGCGGGCCGCGAGGGTTATCTTAGTATTCCTCTCTAAAATCTATAGTGTTTATATAAAAGGCGCCCTTTCCTAAAGGCTGCCGTAGGCAATTCCTACTAAATTATTCCTTCCTATAACTTATTATTACAATTTTATACAGGCAATTCGCGCCTATTCCTAATTCCGGGTTCTTTTTTCGTAGTTATATTATTATAGGAGCAAGCGGACTAAGCCTCTTAGGACAGGTTTTATTGCAAGAGAAGGTAGATAAAGCCTCTTAAGATAGCATCGTTTATTCGTAGTTATATCGTATAAGAGAAGGCAGACTAAGCCTCTTAGGATAGGTTCGTAGTTATATCGCGTAAGAGAAGGTAGACTAAGCCTCTTAGGATAGTATCGTTGTTTATTATATAAGAAGGCAAACTAGCCTCTTAGGATAAAAAATCGTCGTATTATAAGAGAAGGCAACTAGCCTCTTAGGATAGAAGCTATCTTCTAGTCGGCTAGCCGGCGTTAGTCGGTCGGCAGCATAAGAGGCTTTTCTTCGTTTAGACCTTACGGACAACTATATCGGAGGGAGTGGCTCGAGAAGACTCTTCTAGTCTCTCGGCATACTAGGGGGGCCTTAAAGTCGGCTGATCCCCGTGACCGCTCCGCTAACATAGGGGGTTTACTAACCTAGACAATTGTCGGCGACGTAGAAAAAAAAGAGGTACCTAGTTTTAGTAGCAGATGCCACGTAAAGTAAAGTATACATGTTTAAGGTCATATCTCTAATAATTCCAAATTTCACCCTATAAATGCTTCCTTATAGAAATATCTAGAGGCATAGGAACGTGCTGCGAACCGTTAGGCGCTTTATCTTAAAGTTAACGGCGTCGAGGTAGCTTCTCTTAAGGAAGAAGATAATTAAATTGATTGATTAATTCCGTACGAACGGGATGCATCGTAGTGTTAAGGCTTTTAGTCCTCGGAATAGCTGCAAAGAGACCTCGTGGCTTCGCGTTGCGTGGTTGTAAGGAAGCTACGTTAAGGTTATATTCTATATGTTAATTAATTCTCTAGAGGTTGTAGGCGCGCAGGGTTTTTAGGGAAAACCCTATGCGGTGCGCTAACTAATGCGCTTATAGTAGGATCCTTAGATGCCCTTTGCTTAAATAAGCAGTCCGCTGCTTATAAGTAAGGCAATTAACGCAACCTAAATAGGAAATAACACCTTATAAGAAGAGATGTAAAATAAGCAATAAAAACACACTAAGCAATAGAAACATACTAAAAGCAGACTAAGCAATACGAATAATATACTATATTCCTAACGGCCTAGTTATATAGGATTTAGTCGATTATAAAGGACTATATCTACTGCAATTTCTATAGCACGGTCTATTTGTTTATAACCTCCGTAATATCGTTAGCCGCCTTAGCTCGCGGCTATACGGACTTAACGAGAGCCTATATAGCCTAGTCGTACGAGGCGTCGTAGGGGACGTAGGCCGGGCAGTCGAAATTAAGGCGCTAATAATAATGCTCTCGCTCCCGCTCTTACTTGCCCGTTCTTTCCTCGCAGCACGGGAACGGCGTGTTTGCGGGCAGCCGCTAGGGCTGCTAGGCCGGCTGCTAGGTCGGCTGCTGCTGCTAGGCCGGCTGCTGCTGCTAGGCCGGCTGCTGCTGCTAGGCCTACTGCTTAGAGCGTGCAAAACGCTTCTCGCTAGTTAGAGCAGCTGGCTGGCCCGAAGTCGGCGGCGATAAAGAAGTCGGCGGCGA
The DNA here is from genome assembly GCA_012934285.1 of Ophiocordyceps sinensis. Classification (NCBI taxonomy): domain Eukaryota; kingdom Fungi; phylum Ascomycota; class Sordariomycetes; order Hypocreales; family Ophiocordycipitaceae; genus Ophiocordyceps; species Ophiocordyceps sinensis. The sequence goes on along the minus strand of JAAVMX010000004.1, from coordinate 7,345,070 downwards.
CGAGGGCAAAGGGACAGACGTAGCAGCAATAGGCATAAGGGCAGAATTGCCGGCTAGGGCAGAAGAAGCAGACTAGCCGGCTAAGGGAGAGGCAAAAGGGGGCGGCGGCTGCCGAGCAGCGAGTATATTTAGGATGCGCTTAATGTCCTTACCTTAGGCAAGAGTGTTATTGCGTTAAGCTAAAAGCTTATTGCGTTAAGCTAGAAGCTTATTGCGAATAGCGATATTAACCTCGGCTTGCCTCTAGAAGTAGTATTTAGCCTAGTTGCTAAGGCTAGCAACGGACCTGCCCTTGCCGGGCTCTTAAGCGGTAAGGGCCTAGCTAGGGCCCGCTAAGGAAGCCTCTACCTCGTCGTCTAAGCTTAGAGACGGTTAAGATATCTTAGCTCGTTGCTTTAGCGCGTTAGGTAGTATTCGCGGTAGAGTCGTTGCGTTACGTTCTATTGCGTTTATTATAGGTTAGTAGGAATCTGATTTCTAAAGAGCTAAGGGGAACTCTTTAAAAATACGTATTTTTAAGGCTTTTAGTCCTCGGAATAGCTACATAGAGACCTCGTGGCTTCGCGTTGCGTGGTTGTAAGGGAGCTACGTTAAGGTTATATTCTATATGTTAATTAATTCTCTAGAGGTTATAGGCGCGTAGGGTTTTTAGGGAAAACCCTGTGCGGTGCGCTGACTAATGCGCCCACAGCGGGATCCTTAGTGTCGTAACGTTATCGTAGTATTCGATAATTTATATGTCTATAGGGGGAATAAAGTAACATCTGCCTCTATATAAATTGGCGGGGCTGCTAAGTACCGGGGTTTTCTACGTCGCCGACAATTGTCTAGGTTAGTAAACCCCCCGTGTTAGCGGAGCGGTCACGGGGATCAGCCGACTTTAAGGCCCCCCTAGTATCGTTTCGTTAACCGTATCGTAGGTAAAAGGGCTCGAGAAGACTCTTCTAGTCTCTCGGCTCGAAGTCGTGAAAAATGATGCTCGAGAAGACTTTTCTTTCGGTCTCTCGGCGTGAAAAATCGATCGCTGCAATTAGAAGAGGGCGAAGAAATAGCCACTCGATGCAGAAGGTCGTCTCACAACGCAGGTGGAAGCGTGTGAGGGCTTATAACCTCTAGAGCTCACATAGCAGGAGCTGATGATCGTGTCTTGTGTGTGTGTGTGGGAGGAAGCTAGCTGTGCGCCCTAATGGCTGCCCCTCGCATGAGGCTGACTAATGGCGGGCTCACCGCAACAAGGGTGGGCAATACCCGCGTGCCGGCCGCATTCTCGATTGACCGACCACCTAAGCTCTTCGCGACCCTGCCACGCCCGCGCCCGCCTCGGATGGATGGCCGACTCCTCGGACAGGTGCGTCTCGTGTGCTTTTGAGTCCCGCATGTGAGACCCGCCTCGTTCATGCGCCTTTTCCCGTCGGCAGCATCACTTGCTAGCTGCTGCTCTGACGAGCCTGCTGCGCAATGCCCTCTTGCTTCCTCGCGTGAGGATTCTGCAGCTCTCCCATCTCCTATAGGCCCGCCCTGAAACCGACATCCGGGGCCATGGACCCGACCGCCCACCAGCATGGCCATGAAAATAGCTTCGCAACTGGAAGGAGGAGCCCACCCAAGCTTGCCCTTGCGTGGATTGCAGCAGACGGGTCAAGTCTGCTTGGATTGCAGCAGACGGGTCAAGTCTGCGTGGATTGCAGCAGACGGGTCAAGTCTGCGTGGATTGCAGCAGACGGGTCAAGTCTAAAGGAAAAGACCAAACAGCGGAGGGCATGCGACAATGCGAAACCCGCACCAGCATCACAACGCTCTCCCATACATTTCATCAGTGCTAGCAGTTCCCGTCGATCTCAGCGTCCATCATATCAGTCGGGTGCCCCAAATGCCGCGGCCAGCGCCCACGCCGAGCCATTCGCCGTAGTCGGTGTTTGGTAAATGGGGGGCCCAACCCAGATTACCGACTTCATAGTCACATTCCCAGCATGCCACCGGGCCTCGGTTGTTGTCCGGCTGCGTGGCACCGTTGACTGGCTGTCCGCCCATCGACGAGCCTGACGTCAGGAGATCCCACACAAGAACCTGGCAGTCATCGCCACCAGAGGCCAAAGTGCCTCGCCGCAAAGGCGACCATTCCAGGCAGTTGATGGACCCTGAATGGCCTCGAAGCTCGAGCAGCGCCTGACCAGGCTGCCTCACGTCCAGGATGCGGATGATGTTGGAGTCTTGCGCAAAGGTTGCCAGAAGATGCGTGTCGTGGGGTGATGTGGCCAAGCGCAACAGAGGCGGCGGGCTTGACGGGGCGTGTTGAGCGGCCGTGGGGCTGGTGCGGCCACTGGCATCTGTTCCTTGACGTTAATGTGGGCGGCGACGCTACGTCGACTCGAGGCATCTCACCTCTGTCCTCCTTGCCTGTCGGCTCATAGATTATAGTTGAATGCTCCAAGCTGCGCAAGTCAAACATGCGAACACTTCCGTCTTGTCCACAGCTTACAAAGACATCAACGCTATTGGCGCAGAATCGCACGTCGTAGACTTCCTTGTCATGGGCAATGAGCTGCGTCTTGGCTGTCAATGATGGAATGTCCCAGATGGTGCAGGTTGTGTCAATGCTGGAGGTGATGATGAGACTTGGAGAAATGGTGTTCCAGTCGAGCGAAGTGAGCGGCGCGGTGTGGTCGGGCGTCTTGGAGTTTGACAGCAACGCTAGGGGAGTCAGTTTGTTGATCAATGTATCCCGCGTAGCTCGAGTGATGGTGCTCCCAGGGCTTGCGGATGTTTCCGATGGCAGCGACCATAGGCGAAGATGGTCACCAGAAGTCGCCAAGAGATCGGTCGACTGTTTCTGAGAGGACGGCGGTTCCCACAAGAGCCTGGTGACGGGGTAGGAATGAGTCGCTTCAGCAACTTTAGTAAACTCAAGACTGTACTTGGATGAGCCGGGGGTATACACGTCCTGTGAGGTCGGAACAACCTGGCTATTGAGGATTTGGATCTGTAAAGGTTAGAATAGAGACGTCGACCCATACACGACTGATATCAGGGGCCATCGCAATCTTTAGAGACGACTAGCCGACCGTTCACGTGGTGGGCACTTACAAAGTTGTGCCCATCTTCGAGATAGCTGCCTACGGCCAGCTTCCCTGCACCGGTGCCTTGGGGCGGCCACTTGCACCAGCCAAGGGCGTAAACAGCCCAGGGAGCCAGGTAATTGCTAGGCCCAGGCTGAGCGTTGGCCAAGTCATAGGCTGCAGTGCCGGCAACGCTGTCCGACATGCTCGAATCGGCACGTGGCCGGATATCTGCGAGGCCTAGGGGTGCGTTGGAGAAGTTGCGTTGGGAACCAGGCGCACCGTAATTTGAGGCGTCTGCCGGCGAGATGAACTGTGACGAGGAGCCGGTCGGAGTTGTGGGCGTGTAGGCATGGTAGGAAGAGTGGAGGACATCGTAGCCAACGGTGGGGCTGGAGCGGGAGTATGAGTGCGAGTGTGACGGCATGGCGAGTGACGGCTTCGATGACGTATGATAGTCGTGGGAATGTTGCAACGTCGACGACATGGAGCCGTGGACAGTAGGGAGGGCAGTTGGCGCCGTGTTGGCCGACATGACCTGGGGCCGAGTCGATATGCCTCCGGGCTGGAGGACGTTGGGCACGGAACTGACTACGGGCGGCTGTTGATGCTGGGACGGGGGTTGTGAGTGGGCGTGGGCGCTGACGCTCGTCGGCTGCTCAAACTTGACCTGCGGTGCGCAGTCCCGCGACGATGACAGGTGCTGGCCTTGTGGGCTCGGCGCCATGCCCGACATGTGCAGCTCGTCCTGACCATAAGCACCAGGCCGTCGCGGCGTGGGGAGTTGCTGTGATTGGCTCATGAGCGACGCTGTGCCCCAGGCAGCCGTTTGAGAGTCAATGATCTCGTTCGTGTGGGGAACGTATCAAAATCGTCAAGCGGGAGCTTGGGCGACGAGGTGCGATCCGCGGAGTGATGCAAGGAAGCCAAAGGGCGCCCGTCGGGCCGGAGGCAGTGAGGCGACAATTTGGGGACGAGCAGGTTTGCGGGACAAGAGATGCCAAGAGGACCGGTGGGCCTGGCGCATCGGGGCGGGAGTTGCCGTTCTGAGATGAGTACAGGTCGCGTGGCTCACTGCTCTACCTACGCCAGGCGTCTTGAGTGTCCGAAGAGAGCGAACGCTGCAGAAGAGGCGTGGGCGAGGTTGTCGAGGTTGTCGAGCTAGGAGGTTGGTTGCGCGTGAAGTTGGCCCGCCTTAGGCCAACTTAGTTAGCTTCGCACTAAGTTAGGGAAAATAGGCTAGGATATCCCGAATAGGCTAGGACACCGATTTACCGGCCTACTATACGTATTATAACTATAGTAAACCACCCCTATAAGGATTAGCCCTTATAAGGATTTTCACTATATAAGGATAAGGCCGGCGGGAAGATAAATTAATAGGTACTAGAAACGCGTTTTCTTAATAATAGCAATTATCCTTAGGATAAGGGCTAAGTAACCTAAATTTAGGCTATTTATCCTTATAGAGAAGGAGCATGTAATAGAAAAAATTAAAACCTTTAATACTATAATAGATCTATCGCTAGCGCCCGACAACGTAAAGATAAGTATATATAGGCCTTTAATTATAGAGAAATAGCGATAATAGCTTCGTCGCGCCTATATAAAGCATTTAGGCTAGTATTAGCCGGATCTACTCGCGTAGACTAAGTAAGCGTTTAGGTAGAAGCTTACTTAGTCCTCGATTTTCTTAATCCTTAGCAAAAAAGACGCTTACCTTAATAATATAACTATTACTAGTAAGGCAACCTATTAAAGGTTGCGCTATAAGCCTTAAAAAACGAGTACCACGCGCCTATACATTATAAAGTGCTACTACGTGCTCTACTATATAGTATTATAAAGGGTATGGGAATACAGTTATATAACTAAGGGATAGAGTCGTAACTACATTGCCGACTATATATAGGAAAGCGGCAATAGGGGTTATAACCACGCGGCGCATAACGCCACGTGCCCTATATAGTTAATAACCTCGTTATTAACATCGTTATGACTAGAGCAGTAAGCCCTAGCGTGGGCCTTAACAATGCATTGTTAAGGCATAGCAGGCTCTATAGAGGGACCCCGGCAGACGGGTATAAAAGGGCCCTTTTATTCCCCCTTCTTAGCTAGATTAGATATAACTATAACTAATGTAACCCCCTTTGTTTAGATTAATCTAAGTGAATTACCTACTAACACTAAATAGTAAGTGAATAGATTTAATTATAGAATAGTAAGGCAGAAGAGATAGATCTTAATCTTCGAAAGTATAGTAGAATTTTTATTCCTTACGGACGCTATTTCCGCGTATCTTTACCCTCGAGGTTCTATTACGCACACCTAGAGAAGTTTATCTATGCTAAGAATAAGACTATTTAAACCGAGCTCGACTAGTAAATAGACCCTTTTAAGATTCCTTTTAATCCCGTCTCGCTTCCCTTAAGGAGGAAGAGTAACGTTAATAGGCAGTGCGTCTATAACGTAGAATAATAACGCGAACCCCTATAACTATTTAATCCCGTCTCGCTTCTATTAAGGAGGAAGAGTAACGTTATTTAGAATAGAGACTAATCGCTTCGATATCCCTCGTAAAGATCCTTACGAGACTCTTACGATAACCTTATTAACGAATTCGAAATAAGTATAATAGTAGGACCGTAATTAGCTACGAATACGCCGGCTCCCCCTAACCCTACCGATAAACTAGTTAAACTAATCGAACGATAGATATAAGAAATCGGCATCCTTACCTCGTCTTATAAAGAGGTAGATATACGATACTAGGATACGGAAGAGATTATATTAGAAGACCTTAGCCCGGCTAAAGTTACGACGTTTATAGCCTAATTTATTATAACCTACGAAGCATCTATCTATTGCTAAGGTTCACGACTCTTTAACTCGTTTTAAGAGCGTTTCTAATGATAGAATAAACCTATATAGAATATAGTTAGCCACGAATATAAGAAAGTCCTTAACGCTCTCTTACGTAAGCGTAGTCTTTTTATAGGGATAAAGAATATATAGTTTACTAAATCCTATATAGCGATGCTTTAATCTAAGGATCTACTCCCTTAAAACGAGAAGGAGTTTATAATAGAATAATTTAATATAGGCATAAGGGCCTTCCGTAAATAAGAAAAGAAGAAAAACAATAAGGAATAAGCAACCTAAGACCCTTTCTCTACTATAATAAACTAGTTAACGGTCTATCCGACTTCGCACCGATTCTAAAACAATAAACCGTCCCGAGCGGCGACTAGAGATCCAACCCCGGAGCTAGACTAAGAACTAAATATAGCTACGACGGATGCACCGATATTTGCACCGATATTTAATCGTATAAATCGGATTTATACGCTACGATTAGTATTTATCCCGGAACTAACGTTATATATCCTAAGAGCGAAGCTAAAGCTTAATCTATCTGCTTTAATAATCGCCCTAAAGGCTATAGTCGAAGTATTTAATTATAACATTAAGGAGTATATAGCACTCCTACCCGCCGATGTTCCGAACCTCTCGTCTAATCCCGACGTTTAGACTAAGTTTATTAAAATATAGGATAAAGAGAAGAGCTATACCGGCGAGCTATATGCCCTATTTAATAAGACTATCTATAAGTTTATAGGCGTATATTATAACCTTAAGATTAAGCTAAGACTATTTTATACCTTTCTCCCTTAGATCTTAAAGGGACGAGCCGACCGCTTCTATAGGGAGAATATTACCTAGACGACTATATTCTAAGGCGTATACGATAAGATTAAACAATAATACTAAAGCGACTTAGGCTTAGTACTATACCGATTAGACTAATATAACGTTTAACTAAGTTCGGGCTAGTAACCTTAAGAAAGGCCTACCGGAAGTGCTTTAATTACTAATCGATAAGCTATTGCTTTATTAACGAGCTTTAGGACCTAAGTTTATAAGCGATACCCCGCTTATAGTAACCCTTACTAAGGCGTGCTAAAGAGTCCTAAAACTCGAAGATGCTTTCTTTAAATAAGCTAACAAGGCTAAGGAACTCTATACCGACCTTTAAGCTTCCCTTACGACGTACCTTATATAATAGGCGAGGAATGCCTCGCGCTAATTTATCTAAGACCGAAATCGTAATAACGATAGGATAGATATAGATTATAAATATAATTCGAGGAACCCTAATAGTTAGTTTTATATAGACCGTAGGTATACTAATAATCGTAGTAAAGGCAACGGAGGATTTCGCTCGCGAGGCTTTAGATAAGGCTATCGGCCCTACGGTAGAGGAGGCTACGGCTAAAGGTACGGTAATAAGACCTAGACTAAGAAGTGCTTTATGTATAGAAAGGAGGGATATTAGTCTACGAAACATTCTATAGAGGAACGGCGGAAAGCTAAGGACTAATATCTCTCGTATTATCTTTACACCGGCGTCTCCCCGGATATTATAGCCTATTTAGCAGGCTATAAAGGCTATAAGGACGATAAGGAGGAAGAGTATAGCGAGGATAACGAGCCGGAATAGTAGTAAGCTAGTTAAATGCTTTATTAAATAGCTTTTAACTACCTTATTATAGGAGATAACGTCTACGGTATAAAACCGATAGTCTCGGCCGACTAGTTCCTTATTAATAACCGTTACTTAAAGCTCTATTTTTAAGGCATCCTAATTAATATAGGAGTAGCGAAGGTCTTAACGGCCGGATAAGAATAGTATATAGCCCTTTAATAAGAAGACCCTTCCGTCTATTTAGATATATTAACTATTTAACTATAGGCTAAGAAGCAATTAGATTCGGCGCTAGCACTATTATAAAGTCTTTAGGATTAATTAATCTTATTACTCCGATTAGAAGGATTATATTCTATATGCTAGAAACTTCGACCCCTTTCCTACTATATCTTACGGATATAGATAGGCTAGGCGTATTCTTTAATAATACGACGAATACCCTTACCGGCCTTAAGGCAAATATCCCGATGGTTAGGAAATAGGGATACCCTTAGTTCTTTCTCAGAAAGAGTAAATAATCGACTGTATTCCTTATAAAAACGGAAATTAAGACCTTATACCGTCGATTCGGACATCTAGCTATAGCTAGGCTATATAACCTATTGAAGCAAGCCGGCTATAGCGGTATATCTTTTAGTACTCTAAAGAATATCTCGGAACTATATTACTATTGCTAAATGCATTCGCCTGCCCTAAAACGGTTTAAATTAAACCTTAAAGATAACTAAGACTTTAATTATAAGGTTATCGTTAATATAATATACTTAGACGTTCTAAATTCGGCATAACGCCTAGTATTATATATTATTACCGTATCGACGGCCTTTTAAAGCGCTTAATTCCTTCCTTCTATATTAGCTAAGGATACGTAAGAGACTCTCTAAGCCCTTTAGATTTTCATATACCTTAGTCCCCTTTATATTATTAAATATAATGCCGGCATAAACTTCGCGGCTATAGAATTCCGAAATAAAGCCTATATTATAGGAATTATATATATATATAAGTTCCTATTAAAGCATATTAGTCTATCGGTAAGGTTAAGAGGTATTATGCCCCCTTACGCTAAGCTTTTAATATCCTCTTCGTAGAAATAGGCAGCTTTACCTCCCTTAAGGTAGTTCTTTAGACGGCTATTAAAGCTATTAACGATACTACTAGACTAAACGGACTAATACCCACGTTGCTTATATTCGGAGTATATACTAAGATAACTCTTAATTCGCCGCTATTACTAACGACCTTTAAACGAGCGGCCGTAGTAAAGAAAGCAATAAAGGCACTTAGGCAGCTTACGGCTAAAAGATAGGTCTAGGCTATATTATATAGCCGGAACGGCCCGGATACGGTGAATATATTTGCCCTTTCTCTTTAAAGCGAAGTCTACGTATAGAAGGGGAAGTTAGGATAGTAAAGACCGTTTAAAATTATAGCTATTAATAAGCACGATATTACGATCGATATAGTTAATAGACCTTAGGTTTTTAGATCTATATTAGTATAACTATATTATCGTAATTAAATGCTTAATAATATCCTAGCCCTAAAGTCTAAGCAGCCGGACGAACCCGCCCGACTAGACCCTCCGGCACCCTGTAAGCGAGGACGTCCGCCCGGATCGAAGAATAAAGCTAGGCATTTAATTATAGAAGGAATAGACGTAAAGGATAACCTAGACGATAACGAAGACGATATAGACCTCGACGATTTAAGTAACGAAGAAGCAGACGAGGCCTTTACGATAAAAAAGGAAGAAAAAGCCTATAAACTAGCCCTTAAGCTCCGATCTAAAGGCGCTATTACGACCCTAAGAGCACTATTTAAACCGTTAGATAGCACGGAAATCGACGATCTTATAGTATAAGGAGTATTTAGTTTTAAACGTTATAACGAAGCTATTTACGGCGGCTATCGTATCTTTAGCTCCCGTATAGTTTAAGAGGTTAAAGGCAAAGATATTAAGCTATATAAGAAATTAAGGCTTATAGTCTAAGGTTATAATAATAAAGAGAAGGCTTCCCTACTAACGTAGTCCCTAATAATCTAATGCGTTAGCTAACGACTAATCTTAGCCCTTACTCTTAGCCTTATACGCTATAGGATAACGTTATCCCTTCGAGACATTACCTAAGCATATCCTTAGGCAACTATAGAGCTATTTCGAACGGTCTTAATACGTCTCCCCGCCGAATTATAAAGGAAGTACCCGCCCGATACAATTATTTAAGTTATTAGGCCTTTATATAGTATTATAGAATCTAAAGTCTATTAGTTTAATATATATTAAAAGCACTATATCGAGAGCCGTAATATAGCGATATAGACCTTCGACTTTTATCTTCTAATATCTAATATAGGACTAGAATACTTTAGCATTGTTAGGATATAAACGGACGATACCTTTATACTTAAAACGACGAGTTTTTCGGCCGCTAAAGAAGAAAAGCTCCGAGAGGCATAATTTAAGGCGAAGCCGAAAACTACGATGACTTAGGGCTCCGTTACGGATTTCAACGGCGCGAAGGTAAGCTTACAATAGGATAAAATACTCCTGCTTTAATAAAAGGGATAAGCCGCCCGGATCGACTAAATCGATATTAAGGCTCCGGATTATATATAATAGTACTTAGAATAACGTGCTCGTAGAGCCTATATAGCCTTAGTATGCTAACCGGAAGCAGTATTTAATATCTCGGTTATAGCATAAGTGTAAAACCCGGATAATAAGGATTATATAATCTTAAATAAGCGACTTAAGTAGTTAATAGACTACTAGAGCAGAGGTTTAATATATAAACTAATTAATCTTATAAAGGCGAAGCTAATAGTATTTACGGATAGGTCGTTTGCTACTAATAAAGACCTATCGTTATAACTAAGCTTCGTTATTGCATTAGTTAATAAGACCGAAAGGTCTAATAACTAGTTTAAGGTTATTAGAAATATTATCTATTAGAGTTTAACGAAGTATAAGAGGGTTACCTAAAGCGTGCTAGCCTTTAAGATATATAGTATAGTTAATAGCGTTAACCTTATAATTGCTTTAGCAACTACGCTAAAAATTATTACCGACCGGCTTAAGTTACTAAATATCTAAGAGTATTACTATTTGGCCTAGTATAAATCTTAATTTAGCCTAGTAATACTTTACGTACACCCGAAAAACGCCTATACCTCCTACGACTAGCCGCGCCTACTTAATTATAGTACGTATGCCTAGTAGGCTATAGGCTAATTCTTCGCATCGTTGTATCGTTAAATCGCATTATTAAATCGCATTGTTAAATCGCATTGTTAAATCGCATCGTTAAATCGCATCGTTAAATCGCATCGTTAAATCGTATCGTTAAATCGTATCGTTAAATCGCATCGTTAAATCGCATCGTTAAATCGCATCGTTAAGCACGTAGTAGGGCATACGGTAGGGCACGTAGTAGGGCACGTAGTAGGGCACGCAGCCGGGCACAAAGCATATATTAAGGAGCCGTATATATAGTAGAGGGCACGTAGTAGAGCACGTAGTAGAGGGCACGTAGCCGGGAGCCGGGCACGAATTATACATCGAGAAGCCGCCGAGCCGTATATATAGTAGAGGGCACGTAGTAGAGGGCGCAGTAGGCCACGCAGCCGGCCACGCAGCCGGCCATAGAGCATACATTAAGGAGCCGCACACATAGTAGAGGGCACGTAGTAGAGCACGTAGTAGAGGGCACGCAGCCGGGAGCTAGGCACGAATTATACATCGAGAAGCCGCCGAGCCGTATACACAGCAGAGGGCACGCAGTAGAAGGCACGCAGCCGGGAGCCGGGCACGAATTATACATCGAGAAGCCGCCGAGCCGCACACATAGCAAAGGCCACGCAGCAGGCCACGCAGCAGGCCACGCAGTAGGCCACGCAGCAGGCCACGCAGTAGGCCACGCAGTAGGCCACGCAGCCGGCCACGCAGCCGGGCACGAAGCATACATTAAGGAGCCGTAAACACAGCAGAGGGCACGCAGTAGGGAGCTAGACACGCAATAAAGAGGCGGGTATTCGTACGTAAAGAATCGGTCCCTAGCTTGCTATATATACGCACTATATTTATATAGGCGCGGCTAAGCGTGCGGGGTTAAGCGTTTTTAAGAGTATACGTAGGTACGAAAAAACATATTACTAGGCTAAATAGAGATTTATACTAGGCTAAATAGTAATACTTATATCTAATTAATTATCTATATAGATTCGTACTTACTCTACGAATGTCTCGTAAAGCTCGGGATAACTAAGGAGAAGAGATTAATAATTAATATAAGTATTGCTATTTGCATAGCACGAAATTGCTATTTGTATAGCAAGAATATCTAAATCCCTACTTTTCTGCACGTACCCCGCGCGCCTATGTCCTACTACTAAAATCTAGTGTATATGGCAATTAAGAGAGCCGCGCAAATCGTTAAGGAGCCGCACACACAGCAAAAGGCACGCAGCAAAGGGCACGCAGCAAGGCACGCAGCAGAGCACGCAGCCGGGCACGAAGCAAACATTAAGGAGCCGCACACACAGCAAAGGGCACGCAGCAAAGGGCACGCAGCAGAGGGCACACAGCAGGGCACGCAGCAGGGCACGCAGCAGGGCACGCAGCAGGGCACGCAGCAGAGGGCACGCAGCCGGGAGCCGGGCACGAAGCATACATCAAGGAGCCGCACACACAGCAAAAGGCACGCAGCAGAGGGCGCGCAGCTAGGAGCCGGGCACGAAGCATACATCAAGGAGCCGCACACACAGCAAAAGGCACGCAGCAAAGGGCACGCAGCAAGGCACGCAGCAAAGGGCACGCAGCAAGGCACGCAGCAGAGCACGCAGCCGGGCACGAAGCAAACATTAAGGAGCCGCACACACAGCAAAGGGCACGCAGTAGAGGGCACGCAGCAGGGCACGCAGCAGGGCACGCAGCAGGGCACGCAGCAGGGCACGCAGCAGGGCACGCAGCAGGGCACGCAGCAAAGGGCACGCAGCAGAGGGCACGCAGCCGGGAGCCGGGCACGAAGCATACATCGAGAAGCCGCCGAGCCGCACACACAGCAGAGGGCACGCAGCACACGCAATAGAGGGCACGCAACAGAGGGCACGCAATAGAGGGCACGCAGCAGAAGGCACGCAGCAGGGCACGCAGCAGGAAGCTAGGCATATACGTTATTTGAGCTCTTTGCGCGCGCGCGTTTATTGAATTGAATTAAGGCTAGGCACGATTTGCGCGGCCCTCTCAATTGCCATGTACCTCTACCCAATTTTGGTGGCGGGACCTAGTCGCGCGGGGTACGTGCAGAAAGAGTGGGGATTTAGGTATCTTGCTATGCAAATAGCAATATCGTGCTGTGCAAATAGCAATACTCATTAATATTATGTCTCTTCGATAGTTATATAAGTAGCGTAAGATCGTAGAGATCCGTTAGATTAACGGCGATAATAACCCGGCCGATGCTATAATAAGGGCATTACTTAACCGAGCCCTTAAACGCTTCGTAGATAATAATAGCTTAACTATTCGGATAAAGGCATACGTTCTACGCCCTTAAGTTCCCCTTTAAGACTACTTTTTATTTATACTTATATATTATATTTATTAGACCCCTTTAGTCTAATATACGTTATCCTTATGATTAGGAAGGTTGCTTAGCAGTTAGAAAGAAAGACTACTAGTATAGGAATATAGTTATATAACTAAGGGATAGAGTCGTAACTATATTACCGACTATGCATAGGAAAGGGGCAATAGGGGTTATAACCACACGGCGTATAATGCTACGTGCCTTATATAATTAATAACCTCGTTATTAACTAAGGGCATCGTTATAACTAAATTAGTAAGCCTTAGCGTAGGCCTTAATAATGCATTATTAAGGCATAGTAGGCTCTATAGAAGGACCCTAGCAGACGGGTATAAAGGGGCCCCCTTTTTCCCCCTTCTTATAAGGGTCTAGACCCTAGTGTTGTTATCTAGTGCACGTAACTAGATTGCGTGTATTTAGGTAGTCTACGCCGGCGAGGGCTACGCCCGTACTCTCTTCCCTTTCCCCCTCTATAGTATTATTCTACCTCTTTCTAGGACCTCCTCTATGCCTACTCGGAATAACCCCGTTATATAATAACACTATCACTTTATTAATCCGTAGCTACGCCTACTACATACGCCGCCTCCGTACCGTCGGAAGCGCCGCCTAGAGTCTCTCCTACGATGCTTAATACGAGGATAAATTAAGCTGCCCTTTAGCTATTGCCTTAATCGCTAGTGCGATTTTTCGACCCCGCACTAATAAGAATACGCTCACGCGCTTATGTTAGCTTATACGAATTTTTTACTTCCCCGCACTTACGAATACGCCTTTAATCGGCTTTTCCTGCCCTGCTCGCAGCCGTTAATTTACCTACCTATAGCATAACCTTTCTGCCCTTTTTTTAACTTGCCCCTCGGAAGGGAGGACCTTACCGTCTCCGCTTTAAGGGCTGCGGGAGGAGCCTATGTATAGAAGCCTTAGGTGCGTTAGGAGCTAACGATATACGTTATTAACGCTAATAGCTCCCGCTTCTTCGGCTTCGGTACGAGTAATACCTGCAAAATTAGGCACGACCTTTAAGACGGTGGTAGGGCGTATTTATAACTACGGAATATATAGATCACGCGTATACGAAAGCACGCATACGGACGAGAACGGTAGTACGACTACGAGCGGGATACGACCGGACGATTTAAGTAATAAATATTAGGAATGCTTCCGCCGGCAGCCGGCGGCGACATCGGGAGGCTATGTAAGGGAAGCTATGCCCGTGCCCTAGGGGCCGTAGAGAACGGACGGAGCCCGTATAGCCTCGTGCGGGAAGGACAACGGGTAATAGCGGCTATAGTAGCGCTTAGAGACGAAGTCGTCGCTACGGAGCGAGTCCTTAGGAGCACCTAGGCGTATAAAGCACATAAGCCGGAAAGAGAAAACCGGCCCTACTTAAAGTAGTCCTTTAGTTATTCTTAGCAAGCAGCTTACCCTCGTTCTTATAAGCTAATAACGGCCTAGCTAATGTTCGTTACGATAAAGAAGTCGGGAAGGTTATATCCGCGTTTATAGCTATGTGCCGCTTTACTCTATATAGTGTTTTCGGCTATGCGTTTCGGTATAGGTTTCGCCTTAACTACGTGGTCCGCACGTGACGTCCGTCGCGCGCTAGGGTACGGCTTTAGGTGTCTTAGAAGGTAGCTCCGAAGGAGCCGGGGCTAGGGGCTAATATAAGGGTCTAGACCCTAGTATTGTTATCTAGTGTATGTGACTAGATTGCGTGTATTTAGGTAGTCCGCGCTAGCGAGGGCTACGCCCGTACTCTCTTCCCTTTCCCCCTCTATAGTATTATTCTACCTCTTTCTAAGACCTCCTCTATGCCTACTTAAAACAACCCCGTTATACTTCTTAGCTAGATTAGATACAACTATAACTAATATAACCCCCTTTGTTTAGATTAATCTAAGTAAATCACCTACTAATAGAGGGTATAATTATAGCGTAAGATAATTAGGTAAGACCTTAGAATAAGTATCTAGCGTATTAGCTCCGGCTTCCTTACTTTACCGCTTTCCTTACCTTATAGCTTCCTTACCTTACTGCTTCCTTACCTTACCGCTTCCTTACCTTACTGCTTCCTTACCTTACCGCTTCCTTACCTTACCGCTTCCTTACCTTACCGCTTCCTTACCTTACCGCTTCCTTACCTTACCGCTTCCTTACCTTACCGCTTTCTTATATTAATAGAGTATTACTATTTGTACTATAAGGAATCTCTATTTATATTATAAGACCCTATCGTCTCCGCTTTTTCTACGCGTACCCCACGCGCCTATATCCCGCCACTAAAATCGGGTATAGGTATATAGCAATTAAGAGGGCGGCGGAAATCGTGCCTAGCCTTAATTAAACGAATAGTTAATTTAATAATAGCAATTTAATAGCTATAGCAGCGCGCGCGTAAGGAGCTCTACTGCGTGCCCTCTACTATATATACGGCTCCTTAATGTATACTACGTGCCCTACTAGCCCTCTACGACGTGCCTAGCTCTCTGCCGCGTGCCCTACTGCGTGTGCGGCTCCTTAATGTATGCTTTATGCCTAGCTGCGTGCCCTCTACTGCGTGCCTTTTGCTGCGTGACCTCTACTATGTGTGCGGCTCCTTAATATATGCTTCGTGCCCGGCTGCGTGCCCTACTGCGTGCCCTACTGCGTGCCCTACTGCGTGCCCTACTGCGTGCCCTACTGCGTGCCCTACTGCGTGCTCTACGGCGTGCTCTACTGCATGCCCTTTGCTACGTGCCCTCTGCTGTGTGTGCGGCTCCTTAATGTATGCTTTATGCCCGGCTGCGTGCCCTCTGCTGCGTGCCCTCTGCTGCGTGCCCTACTGCGTGCCCTACTGCGTGCGCGGCTCCTTAATGTATGCTTCGTGCCCGGCTCCCGGCTGCGTGCCCTCTACTGCGTGCTCTGCTGCGTGCCTTACTGCGTGCCCGGCTGCGTGCCCTCTACTGCGTGCCCTTTGCTGTATATACGGCTCTTTAATGTATGCTTCGTGCCTAGCTCCCGGCTGCGTGCCCTCGGGGTAGTGTTCTTCGCACGATTTACGCGGCTCTCTTAATTGCTATATACCTACACCTAATTTTGCTAGCGGGACATAGGCGCGCGGGGTACGCGTAGAAGAAGTAGGGATGTTAGCGTCTTATAGGGTCTTATAGTATAAATAGAGATTCCTTATAGTATAAATAGTAATACTCTATTAATATTACCTATCTTTCCCGTTCTCTTTTACTAGGAAATCCCCGGCATTTTACTATAGAATTCTACTATAGAATTCCACCCTGGAATTTTTATTCGTATTATTCTATTATTATATATATCGTTCTAACCTTCCTAAACGTACTTTTAGTCTACCTTCCTTATAATTTCTCCGAGTAGTAAGCGTGTTTTAAAACGTATAAGCCGCGTCGGCCGAGTAATTATAGCGGTATTTAAGCCGCTAGCGTATCGCCGTTACCTAGCGTAACGGAATTAATATCTAACGAAGATATTAGCTTATAAGATTAGCTTCTTAAAATACTATCTGTTGGTAGGGATCTACTTAGATTAATCTAAACAAAGGGGGTTAATAATAATAATGATTGAAGTACTCTAGCTACCCTAACGGGCCTAGTGCCTTAATTTTAGCTAGTATAGGAAATAGGAGGACCCTAGGAAAAACCTACATACTTCCTACTGCGGTCGTTTAGGCCGCTTAGGCGCGTTGTATCCCCGCACGTGCGGGTTATATAGCGCCCCCGGCCCGGATTCGCTTCGGTTAATTTAGTTAATCGCGGCCACGTTAGACAAGTAGTCGGACGGTATTTTCTTAGTATAGCGAGTAGCCCGACTGTTTAATTAGCTGTCGGGGGTCTAGGCAAGGTTCCCTTAGTTATACTGTATTTAAATTAGCCTAGTCCCCGTATATATATACCCGCGTAACGACAGGCACGTGCTATAGTCGTAGTTATCGGTACGGGCGATTGTCGCTACCCCTCTTTTTTCCCTTAGTGTAGCTATGCGTAGGCCTAGTACCGGGCCGTGCGGCTTAGTAGCTAATATCGGGAGCGCCTTGCCCGGCCTTCTGTTTTTTCCTACAAATAACGTAGTCTTGCACTATACGTAATTTCGCCTACGTAACCTGCTTGCTAGCGGCCTATTTTTTCCCCGTGACTATAGGCGCAGTCGCAAAAAGTCACCCTAGCCGGATTCGAACCGACTCCTATCTATAGGCTTATCTAGGCGGTTGACTACTCCGCTATAGGGATAAACAAAGGGGGTTGTATTAGTTATAGTTATATCTAATCTAGCTAGAAAGGGGGAATAAGGGGGCCCCTTTATACCCGTCTGCCGGGGTCCCTTTATAAAGCCTACTATGCCTTAATAATGCATTATTAAGGCCTACGCTAGGGCTTACTGCTTTAGTTATAATAATGCCCTTAGTTAATAACGAGGTTATTATCTATATAAGGCACGTAGCGTTATATACCGCGTAGTTATAACCCCTATTACCCTTTTCCTATATATAGTCGGCAATATAGTTGCGACTCTATCTCTTAGTTATATAACTATATTCCTATACTAGTAGTCTTTCTTTCTAACTGCTAAGCAACCTTCCTAATCGTAAGGATAACGCGTATTAGACTAAGGGGGTCTAATATATATAATATATAAGTATAAATAAAAGAGAGTCCTAAAGGGGAACTTAAGGGCGTAGAATATATGCCTCTATCCGAATAGTTAAGCTATTATTGTCTATAAAGCGTTTAAGGGCTTAGTTAGGTAATGCCTTTGTTATAGCATCGACCGGGTTATTATTGCCGTTAATCTAACGGATCTCTATAATCTTACGTTGCTTATATAACTATCGAAGAGATATAATATTAATTATTAATCTCTTCTCTTTAGTTATTTTAAGCTTTACGAGATATTTATAGAGCGAGTATAAATCTATATAAATAATTAATTAAATATTTAGTAGCTTAAGCCGGTCGGTAATAATTTTTAGCGTAGTTGCTAAAGCGATCCTAAGGTTAACGCCGTTAACGATACCCTATATTTCGGAAGCTAGCACGCTTTAGGTAACTCTTTTATACTTCGTTAAACTTAAGTAAATAATATTTCTAATAACCTTAAATTAGCTATTAGACTTTTCGGTCTCGTTAACTAATATAATAATAAAGCCTAGTTATAACGATAGGTCTTTATTATTAGCAAAAGACCTATCTATAAATACTATTAGCTTCGCTTTTATAAGATTAATTAGTTTATATATTAAACCTTTACTCTAATAGTCTATTTACTACTAAAGTCGCTTATTTAAGATTGTATAATCCTTATTATCCGGGTTTTATACCTATGCCGCAACCGAGATATTAAATACTGCTTCCGGTTAGTATATTAAGGCTATTGTTATAAAACGAGCTTAAGGGGGGTATATAACTATTGTTAATCTACGAAGGAGCGCAGCTATAGACTAAGTCTAAGGGTCTATATATACGATGTAGAGGTTACGTAGGATAATATATAATATAACCTAACACCGTGATAGTATATCCCCCTTAAATCGGCGTTTAACTCGAACGCCTAAAAGGGGGCAATAGCAGAAGAGTAAGAGCTAAGGGAATCCCGTGTTAATCGACCTAAAAGGTAGGCCCCTATAACATAAAAGAAGGAAAGAAAATAAAGCTCGAGGTCGGAAAGCCTATACGCGCTAAGATAAATTGTATTTATTAATTATATCTATTATTACCTAGGTAGGGGGGACGAGGCGAGGAAGGTAGTATAAAAGGCGGGGCGAGGCTTAGCCGGGTTCGCGGCGTAAAAGGACTTAAGGTCGTCCTAACATCCGTTAAGGCATAAGGAATCATCCTACGTAAGGGGGCTATAACGCTATTAGATACGATATTTAATCTTCCTAGACGCGTACTAACGTTGCGTAAGGATAGAGGAGAATTCCTACTTAAGGTGCGCGTCGTTATCGTTATCGCCGTCCGGGGAGAGTAGGATGCCCCCGTTAGTAGGCCGGATATTTAGGTCGGCTTAGCCGGGTAAGGGGGGCTCTTAAGTCCGGGTGAGAAGTAAGTAGTAGAAAATAGGGTAAAGACGGCTACCCTTAAGGAGGCGGAGGAGGCAAGCCGTCTTATACGCTTTAAGGACCTTATATAGGCCCTCCCGTTTATAGTTAAGCTTCTTTATAAAGCGGAGGGTACGGATCTAACGGGTGCTAAAAAAGACTATATCGCTAGGCTAGTACGTCGGGGCGGGCGCCTAGCGGGCATCGGCGTGCTAGGCCTAAGTGGCCTAAGCGTCCTCGATCGCGTTATAGAGGAAGTCGGATACGCGTTAGAGGCGTAAGGCGAGCGCGTCGCTATAAAGGTACTCCTTACGCTACTAAGGGGTTATGCTAAGGGGGGGTAGTCTTAAGGGCTTAGTGCTAAGCTTTAGGTCGAAGCCGTAGTTAGCGAAGAAAGGGGAGAGGCCGGTAGACTTAGAAACCTAGTTATTAGCGGTAAACTTAGCGAAGGGAAGGAGATCTACCTAATCGTCCTAAAGGAAGGTAGTATAGTAGCGGAGGTAGACCTCTATCTAAGCGTTCGCGATCTTAGTCTAGCTATTAGTCTAAGGGTAGTAGGCGGAACTAAGGTATAGGCGGTAGCCGAGGCGGCGGCTAAGCTACTACTAGAAGGCGGAGACGAACTAAGTGCCTTTATTACTAACTATCGAGGTAGGGGTGCCGTAGAGAGACTAAACGCGAGAAACAAACGTATTAACAACGTCTTCGACCGTTATCGAGGGCGTCGGGACGTAGTAGCGTATCTTCGTAAGATAGTTAACGATAACTAAGATACTTAAGAACTTAACGCTATAACGGCGGTAGACGGGAAGGTCCGTAACGAAATTAATAGAGATATCGGTCTAAAAGGCGAAAGGGATGCTTAAATGTTAAAGAAGGCCTTAAAGGGCGGAACGGGGGGACTTAGCGCGGAGGCAGACGTAGTAGTTGCGAACGAAGCTAGAAATAGACTTATATATACTAGGCTAAACGTAGGTTTAGCGGTAGAGGCTCGCGGTCTTAGTGCGCTTAAGGTAGCTAGCTAGCGGGGAAGTATAGGTGCGGATTAAGATCTAGAGGATAAAGGCGTCGTTAGGGGGAATAAATAACCGGCCCTAAAAGTAGAACCGGCCTTAGGCCTTTAAGAGGGCGGACTTCGGGATTAAGCGGAGAGGTACGCGAAGAGAACTAGGCTAACGGAGCTAAGGAGACCGGAGAGCCGCGCGAATGTCGGCGATAAGCGGAGAGGAGAAATAAGCCCGGTCGATAAGGTCGTCGATCGGCTTAGAGTCGTTAAAGGCATAGAGGGTAAGGCAGTTAGAGTCGTTAGAATTGTATTTATTAATTATATTTATAGATAAGTCGGGCTCCTTAAACCTATTAGGGAGTAAGGAGGCGTCGACCTTAGACCGTAGAAGGACAACTTAGTAACGATAGTCGATCCTCTCGTCGGCGCGGTCGGTTAAGGAGGTAAGGCGGGAACCGGGGAGTCGGCTAAAGGCGTTAGGGAGGGTAGCTTAAGAGCTAGGCTAAAAGACGATCTTAAAGTTAAAGCGACTTAAGAACTCGGCCTAGCGGGCCTACCGTTAGTTAAAGAGCTTCGTAGTTATAAAATACTAAAGCTTTTTATAATCCGAAGCGATCTTAAACTTAGGTAGGCCTTTAAGCTTAGGGCGCTATTCCTCGAGGGACTTTACGATCGCGAGGAGTTCCTTATTGTAGATCTTATAGTTATATTCTTAGGCGGAGTGTTTCGACGAGAAGAACGCAATAGGGTAGTAGCGGCCGTCGTTAGAGAGCTATATTAGCATGCCCCTAGCGGCTTAGTTAGAAGCATCGGTCTAAACTATAGTCTTTCGAGAGGGGTTAAAGTATACGAGGACTAGGGCGGCGGTAAAGGCGTACTTAAGGGCTCTAAAGGCGTAAGCGTAGGCGGGGGACTAGATCTAAGGGGCAGAGTTCTTAGTAAGGGCGTTTAAGGGGTTCGCGAGCTTAAAGAAGCCGCGGATAAAACGCCGATAAAAATTAGCGAACCTTAAGAAACGCCGGAGGTCTTTTATAGAGGAGGGGGCTAGCTAGTCGAGGACGGCGCGGACCTTTTTAAGATCTATACGTATGCCCTTATCTAAGATAATTAGGCTAAGGTACTTAGTCTTAGTAATATAGAAATCGCACTTATCGACGTTAAGCTAGAGGCTAGCGGCGTTAAAGCGCTTAAGGACCTCCCGGACGTAGGCCTAGTGCTCCTCCCGTATAGTAGAAAAGATTAAAATATTATCTAAGTAGGCGGAATAAAAATCATCGAGGATATTATATAAGGCCGTATTAATAAAGCTTTAGAAGTAGGACGACGCGTTAGAGAGACTAAAGGGTATAACGTAATACTCGAAAAGCCTATACCGCGTAGCGAAAGCCGTCTTCTACTTATAGCCCTCGGCGATACGAAGGCGATTAAACGCCGTAATAACGTTAATCTTAGTAAAGAACTTCGCTTTTCTAATTTAGGCGAGGGTATTATAGACTAAAGGCAAAGGGAAGCGGTTCTTAATCGTAGCCTTATTTAGGCTATAGTAATCGACGTAGAAATAGATGCCGCCGCCGGGCTTATAAGCGAGTATAATAGGGGCGGCGGTAGCGGAGGTCGAACGGTAAATAAAGCCTTTCCTAAGCTGCTTGTTAACGTAAGCGTAGATAATACGGTTCTCGGCTTTACTAAAGAGGCGGGGGTAGGTGTAAGGGGGTTATATTCCTTCCTTAAGGTTAATCTAAGTATCGACGGCGCGGTAGGGGGCAAGCTTATCGGCCTTACTCTAGAGCTATATATAGATTATATAGTAAAGCTCCTTCGGGACCTTAGCCTAAAGCTTATCGAGAGTATAAGGGACTTTATCGTATTTTAAAAAGAACTTAGCGATATTATTAAGCGAAACCTTATTAAGGAAGATTTTATTAAGGTAATTATCGACGAAGTCGTAAAAGCGGGGGTTAAGTTAGGCTTTAGCGGCATTAGGATTAATAGACTTAAATAGAACGGCCTAATAGAGTTCCTTAGGGATCTCTTAGTCGATAGGAGGCGGAGGCTTAATAAGTAAGGGTTTAGCGGCTAAGGCTTTAATCGTAGTTTAAGAAGTCGTAATAAAGGGCTAGCGGTAGAATACCGCTATAGCGGCTACGTTAAGTATTTAGATAGAGAACGTAAGGTCGCCTAAAGGGATTATAAAAGGGCGGGGTCTTAACGCTCGATGCTTAGGTCGGGGAGCTAGGTAGCGGGAGCCGGCAGCCTAACGTATAAGCCGAGGGCGGGGGGGGCGGACGTAACGGCGGGGGTAGAGGGTATCTAGGGGGTCGGAGTTATAGCCTAGGTTAAGGTCGGTCTAACGGGAGGAGTCTAAGTAAATAGGTTTACCTACGTCGGGAGTATTTTTAAAGGACGTCGGGAGGCCGAGGGAAAAACGAGGCGATAGGGGAATAAACTTAAGGGTATTAGAAAAGCGGACGGTATAGGCAGAAGCCCGAAGGGTAAGAGGCGAGGATAAGGCAAAGGGCTCGCCCTCGTCGTTAGAGTTAGCGATAAAAGGGGCGGGGGGGGGAACGAATTATATTTATAAATTATATTCCCCTAAGGGCGGGAATAGGAATAGCGGGAGCGGCCGGGAGGCTAAGGATAAGATAAGGCTAAGGGTCTAAGAGGCAAGAGGCGAGGTAGAACGGGGATTAGAAGGAGAGGGAGTTATCGCGCTAGCTAATAACAGAGTCGTAGCAGCGTAGCTAAGGGAGGCCGAGAATAACCTTATAGCTAAGCTTCGTAAGGAAGAAGCAGATAGACTTAGCGTAAGCGCTAACTTAGGCGACTAAGTAGGCGTAATAGGTAACGGCGCCGGACTTATAGTCGCCGCTATCGGCAAGAGAGAGCCGGCGAAGGAACTAAAGCTAGCGGACGGGGAGGGTAAGGCGGTGCGCGGTCTAAGTATATATAAAGGCGAATCCGGAATAACTAAAGTCGACTAAAGCACTTATAGCGACGTTAGCAGGCATAAGAGAGAGCGGCAATAGCAAAGCGCGAGGCTATATTCCCGCCGGGAGATAAAGGTCCTCCTTTATATTAAATAAAGCTATAAAATTAAAAACCGAAAGCTCTATCGCACGATAAGGCGAAGGAGCTAGGCGTTTCCCGGGGGGGGAGAAGCGCCGGAGGTAAGGGTAGGAGAGTCGGTAACCTCGCACTTAACGAAGCCTTGCTTAATCGCCCGGACGTTAAGCCGGGGAGGGGGCGCGAGGAAGCGCGGGGCGGGAGTACCGCCGCCTTAGCCGCGACCCCGGCTAGCACCCTTCTTAAGATAGGTCCGGGCCGTATAGGTTAAGGTCACTAAGGCGGCGTAGTAGAGATAAAAACGGTTCTTATACCGTCGTTGCTTCTCGGCGTCCGTAAGACTAGCCCGGAACGCGTTAAGGTCTATTAGGTCGCTAGTAGGCGTAGAGGCGGTAGGGCCGGCGGACCTAGTAGGGGCGGGGGGGGGAATAGTCTAAGGCTAGACGAGCCTCTTACGGGCTTAAATACGCTTATAGTTCTCTTAGAGGGCGGCGTAGAGCTTAGCCTAGCCGTAGAAGTCGTCGGTATTAAGGCCGGGGACTTAAAGAGCGGCGGCATCGGCGAGCTTATTAATAACCTTTTAATAGAGGTATCTAACGTAGGCGCTCTCGTTGTAATTAAGGTCGGCCTATAGCTAGGTAAACCGCGAGAAGAAATCCGGCTAAAAGGTGCCTTTTATAGCTAGGGTATTAAATTCCGCCTTAGACTAAGCGCAGTGGTTTAAGGCACTAAAGATAGAGGCAAGCTTATAGGTAAGAGAGTCGAAGGACTAAAAGCGCTACTGCTCGAAGGGGGTATTATCGCGGATATAGCGGGGGATGCTAGCGGCGATAGAAGCGGCCCGGCCGGAAAGTCGGCCGGTCGTATAGACGACTTAGTCCCTATCGGTAGGGAATATATAGGGGTCGGAGGCGATCTTAAGGGATATGCCGTCGCGCTAGACGCGGAAGGCGTCTTAGCGCTGCTTTTAAGTGCCGATATCGCCGGAGAAGCGTTTAAGGTTAGCGAAGCGGGCATAAGGACTTACGGTAGGAGGGGTAAGGGTAGCCTAAAGGGCGGTAAGGTAGGCGAGGGCGGCGTTAGACTAATTAAGCTAGTCCTAGAGTCCCTCCGTAAGCTGCCGGTAGCCGAAGGCCTCCTTACGGGCGGTAGTAGCGGAGGTAGCGGCCTTAAGGAAACTAGACTTAAGAAGGACGAGAGACTAGGTCTAATCGGTATACCGGAGGAAATTCGTCTAAAGGTCGGCGAAGATAGACGAGGCGACGGAGGAGCCTTAGAGAATAAAGGCTAAGTAAGGGAAGGCGGAGAGGGCATTAGGCTAAGGGACGTCTTAAAGGGGAACGCCTACCGGAGGGCCGGGCGAAAGGGAGAGGGAGGGGGTAGAAACGGGAGTAGCTATCGTAGCGGCGGAAAAAAGGGTAGCGGCGGGAAAAAGGGCTAGAAAAATCTATAGGAGAGTAGAAAAGAGGCGGAAAGAGGCGTAATAAGACAAAGAACGAAGGCAGGCGTATAGGCGAAGCTAGGGGAACTAAGGAATCGTAAAAGCTCGGCGGGAGGGCAGAAGAATAGTAGATTAAACTATTATAGAACGAGCTTAAAAAGGGTATATAACTATTATTAATCTACGAAGGAGCGCAGCTATAGACTAAGTCTAAGTGTCTATATATACGATATAGAGGTTACGTAGGATAATATATAATATAACCTAATACTATAATAGCTATATAGGCTCTATAAGTACGTTATTTTAGGTACTATTATATATAATCTAAAGTCTTAATATCGATTCGGTCGATTTAAGCGGCTTATCCTTTTTATTAAAGTAGGCGTATTTTATCCTATTATAAGCTTACCTTTACGACGTTGGAATCTATAATAGAGCCTTAATTTATCGTGGTTTTCGGCTTCGCCTTAAATTATGCCTTTCGGAGCTTTTCTTCTTTAGCGGCCGAAAGACTTATCGTGTTAAGCATAAAGGTATCGTCCGTTTATATCCTAATAATGCTAAAGTATTCTAGTCCTATATTAGATATTAAAAGGCAAGAGTTAAAGGTCGATATCGCTATATTAAGGCCTATAATATAGTGCTTTTAATATATATTAAACTAGTAGACTTTAGATCCTATAATTCTATATAAAGGCCTAATAACTTAGATAATTGTATCGGGCGGATACTTCCCTTATAATTCGGCGGGGAGACGTATTAAGACTATACGAAAGAGCTCTATAGTCGCCTAAAGATATGCCTAAGTAATATCTCGAAGGGATAACGCTATCTTATAGTATATAAGGCTAAGAGTAAGGGCTAAGATTAATCGTTAGCTAATATGTTAGATTATCGGGGATTACGTTAGTAAGGAAGCCTTCTCCCTATTATTATAACCTTAGACTATAAGCCTTAATTTCTTATAGGGCTTAGTATCTCTACCTTTAACCTCTCGAACTATACGGGAACTAAAGATATAGTAGCCGCCGTAAATAGCTTTATTATAATATTTAAAACTTAATACTCTTTATGCTATAAGATTGTCGATCTCTATACTATCTAACGCTTTTAATAGCGCTCTTAGGGTCGTAATAGCGCCTTTAGATCGGAGCTTAACGGCTAGCTTATAGGCTTCTTCTTCCTTTTTTATCGTAAAGGCCTCGTCTGCTTCTTCGTCGCTTAAGTCGTTAAGGTCTATATCGTCTTCGTTATTGTTTAGGTTATTGTCTACGTTTAGTCTTTCTATAATTAAATGCCCAGCCTTATCCTTCGATTTAGGTAGACGTCCTCGCTTACGAGGTGCCGGAGGGTCTAGTCGGGCGGGTTCGTCCGGCTGCGCGGACTCTAGTACCGGGAGGTCGTTAAGCATTTAATTACGATAATATAGTTATACTAAAATAGATCTAAAGACCTAAGGTCTATTAACCGTATCGATCGTAATATTATACCCGTTAATACCTATAACTTTAAACGGTCTTTACTATCCTAACCTTTCTCTTTATACGCGGACTTCGCTTTAGAGAGGGAGGGCAAGTGTGTTTACTATATCCGGGCCGTTTAGCTATATAATGCTACTTAGACCTATCTTTTAGCCGTAAGCTGCCTAAGTGCCTTAATTGCTTTCTATACTATAGCTGCTTATTTAAAGGTCGTTAGCGATAGCGGTGAATTAAGAGTTATCTTAGGATATACTCTAAATATAAGCAACGTAGGTATTAGTCCGTTCGGTCTAATAGTATCGTTAATAGCTTTAATAGCCGTCTAAAGAACTGCCTTAAGGGAGGTAAAGCTGCCTATTTCTATAAAGAGAATATTAGAAGCTCGACGTAAAGGGGTATAATACCTCTTAACTTTACCGATTAACTAATATGCCTTAATAAGAACCTATATATATATAATTTCTATAATATAGGCTTCGTTCTAGAATTCTATAGCTACGAAGTTCGTTCCTATATTATGCTTAATAATATTAAGGGGACTAAGGTATATATTAATCTAAAGGGCTTAAAAGGTCTCTTATATATCTTTAGCTAATATAGAAGGAAGGAATCGAGCGCTTTAGAAGGCCGTTAATTCGTTAATAATATATAATACCGGACGTTATACCGAAATTAGAACGTTTATATATATTATATTAACGATAACCTTATAATTAAAATCTCAATTATCTTTAAGGTTAAATTTAAACTATTTTAAGGCGGGCGAATACATTTACTAATAGTAATCTAGTTCTAAGATATTCTCTAAAGTGCTAAGAGATATATCGCTATAGCAGCCTTGCTTTAATAGGTTATATAGCCTAGCTAAAGCTAGATGTCCGAATCGACGGTATAAGGTCCTAATTTCCGTTTCTATAAGGAATACGGTTGAGTATTTACTCTTCCTAAAGAAGAACTAAGGGTATCCCTATTTCCTAATTACCGGGATGTTTGCCTTAGGGCCGGTAAGGGTATTCGTCGTATTATTAAAGAATACGCCTAGCCTATCTATATCCGTAAGATATAGTAGGAAAGGGGTCGGAGTTTCTAGTATATAGAATATAATCCTTCTAATTAGAGTCATAAGATTAATTAATCTTAAGGACCTTATAACGGTGCTAGCGCTAAATCTAATTGCCTTTTATCCTACGGTCGATATATCTAAGTTAACGGAAGGATTTTCCTATTAGAGGGCTATATACTATTCTTATCCGGCCGTAGATACCTTCGCCGCTCCTATATCGATTAGGATGCCTTAGAAATAGAGCTTTAAGTAACGGTCGTCGATAAGGAACTAGTCGGCCGAGACTATCGGTTTTATGCCGTAGACGTTATCTCTTATAATAAGGTAGTTAAATGCTATTTAATAAAGCATTTAACTAGCTTGCTATTATTCTAGCTCTTTATCCTCGCTATACTCTTCCTCTTTATCGTCCTTGTAGCCTTTATAGCCTACTAAATAGGCTATAATTTCCGGAGAGACGCTAGTATAAAGACAATGCGAGAGATATTAGTCTTTAGCTTTCTGCCGTTCTTCTATTAAATATTTCGTAGCCTAATATCCCTCCTTTCTATATATAAAGCACTTCCCAGTCTATATCTTATTACTATATCCTTAGCCGTAGCCTCCTCTACCGTAGGGTCGATAGCCTTATCTAGAGCCTTATAGGCGAAATCCTCCGTTGCTTTTACTGCGATTATTAGTATACCTATAGTCTATATAAAACTAACTATTAGGGTTCCTCGAATTATATTTATAATTTATATCTATCCTATCGTTATTACGATATCGGTCTTAGATAAATTAGCGCGAGGCATTTCTCGTCTATTATGCGAGGTACGTCGTAAGGGAAGCTTAGAGGTCGGCATAGAGTTCCTTAGCTTCCTTAGCCTATTTAAAGAAAGCACCTTTAAGTTCCGGGATACTTTAGTACGCTTTAGTAAGGGTTACTATAAGCGGGGTTTCGCTTACGAACTTAGGTCCTAGAGCTTATTAATATAAATATAGCTTATCGATTAGTAACTAAAGCACTTCTAGTAGGCCTTTCTTAGGGTTGCTAGCCCGAACTTAGTTAAACGTCGTATTAGTCTAATTAGTGTAATATTAAGCCTAAGTCGTCTTAGTATTAAAATATCGTTTAATCTTATCGTATACGCTTCGGAAGGTAGTCGTTTAGGTAATATTCTCTATATAAAAGCGGTCGGCTCGTCCCTTTAAGATCTAAGGGAGAAGGGTATAAAAGAGCCTTAGCTTAATCTTAAGTTTATAATTTACGCTTATAAACTTACGGATAGTCTCGTTAAATAGGGCATATAGCTCGCCGGTATAGCTCTTCTCTTTATCCTATATCTTAATAAACTTAGTCTAAACGTCGGGATCGGACGGAAGGTTTAGAATATCGGCGGGTAGGAGTGCTATATACTCCTTAATATTATAATTAAATGCTTTAACTATAGCTTTTAAGGCGATTATTATAAGGGTCTTCGACTATTAGTAAGATTAGGTCTACGACCTAATCCGTATTCTTATATACGAGCGGGGAAGAGGCACGTGCGGGCGGGGAAAGGGGCTTATGCGAATAGGGGAAAGGGGCTTATATAGATAAGGGTAAGGGGTACGTGCGGATAAAAGGGTACGTGCGTAGAGCTATATATCCGCATGCATAGGTGCGCCTATACTTAGTTCTTTATAGATGATTTCTACACCTATATAAAGGGCACCTATATAATCACTCTGCCTACCCTATTATAGTATTATCTATCTCTCTTTTTCACGGACTTATTAATATAATAACGTCCCGCTTTTATAATAGCGGCACGTATCGACTAGAACGATAGGCCGCTACGATAAAAGCGGCACGCGTAGTAATACTAGCTGCTATTATAGACTTACTAGACAACGATATAGAGGACGCCTTTAAGCAATAGGCCGAGGGGTCCTAGTAGCTATAGCTGCGATAAAAGTCGCTAAATAAGCGGGCCTTCGCAAAAGCCCGCCTTCGATAAGAGATAATAGAAGCCTGTTTAGGTAAGGCGACGGCGGATGCCGCACTATCTATAGCGGAAGAAGAGCGCCTTTTAGTACTACTATAGAAAATAGCCGTTAATCCGGTTAAACGAAGGGGGTTGCTAAAAGTCCTTAGAGTTAAAATAGGATCTACGGCGCCTACCTCTAAGAATACGTTACTCGCGCCTACGGCTACGTCGACGAACTCTCCCGCGGCTAAGGACGCTAGCCTAGCTAACCCGAGGACGGCCCTTAAAGCCGCCTTCGGCAAAAGGAAGCCTCTATCGTAGCCTATATAGGACGGTAAGCTAGAGTCTTTTTACTTCTTCCTATATCGCCTCCGTAGTAAGTTTACCGTTAACGAGAAGTAGGGCCTTAACGGTTGCCGCGATACCGCCTAGTATTCGGTGCTCTATACGCTACCTAAGCCTTAGATACGGCGGATTTCTAGGTTTTAGGAGAGTGGCGGGCCTAGTAGCGCCTACGACCCCCGTGCCTTCTTTAACTACCTTATCTACGCGTTCGGCAACGTATAGGAGTAGGAGAAAGCATAAGATAGGTTGCGGATCCTCTTTTAGAAAGACGGCTAGACGTTTAAGGACTTCCTTCCCGACTTTAAGGAGACTATTACTTATGCCGCCGGAAATAGCGTTTAAGGAGATAGCGCTAAGCTTATATAGCTGCGAAATTCGATTACTCTATAACTACGGGAGATACTTATCCTAATCGAGATGCCTACTAACTTCCGGGAGTACGTAAGTCGCCTTACGAAGGTGGCCTAGAACTATAAGCAAAGCCCTAGCTTCTAGAAGTTGCGAAAACGCGCTAGCATAAACGGCGTTAGCAATAGGAACGGAGGAGTTATTACTAAAAACGCTGGAACGCTCCCGCCGCTAAGATCCGCGCCTAATACTACGGTAGACTATAAGGGCGACGTTATAATGTCTATTACGCGGCCCGCTTGTAGAAAAGCGAGGATACTATCCGCCGCTTTAGGCAGCGCGCCTTCCTCTTCTATATAGCGAGCTAAGTAAGTATCGAAAGCGGAGCTTTAAAAGCGGAGAGAGGAAGGGCTTTACGTACGCTATAGCGCGGATAGACATTTTACTATAGACTGCTTATATCGTCCCGCTCGCCCTACAGCGAAGCGAGCCGAACGGCCTATAGCGATTCACGCTACCCGACCTTCTCTTAAGTCTAATATTAAGGAGGATAATAATATCCCCGCTGCTACTAGTGCGGAGGGAAACGCATAGCTCCGGAGCATTAACGGGCCTTAGAGCCTAATTCGCTAGCACTAGAGAAAAAAGAGTTAACTAACCGTATTAAGACTTCTCTTACCTTAATACCTATTATTGTTAACCGTATAAACCTCGTCTTAACTCTTATAGACGAGGGTTACTAATGCTACGCCGCTATCGATAAGGCATTCGCACGAGAACTACGTTTGCTAGTTAAAGATATAGGACCTCGGTACGTATAAGGAGCCTTAAGCGTAATAGAAGAGGCGAAGATTAAAGTTATCGCATAGATAGTTTAACGGAGGAAAGGGCACACACCCTAAAGCAAGCGCAGCAGTCGCTATACTAAGGGTTAGGAAGAATAGCAGAAATTCGTAGGGTAGTTGTATTATAGCCTCGGCTAGTCGATTTCCGTGTAAGTTAGGATATCCTACCCGGGAGCAATCTCTTAAATTATGTTTTTCGGGCACCTATTTCGATTAGTCTCTTCGTATTTTTAGGATTATTTAATTATGCTAATACCGACTAGACGCGAGTGTCGTAGAAGTTATATAGCAATGATCGTTTTTCTTTAATAATTTATAGGTAGAAGTCCTCGAGGAGAAATCGTTAAATCTTTAAGAGGGCAAATTAAGTTAATTTAGTTGTATTATATTAATCTTATGTGTGTGATTAAATGCTTCCTCCTTTCCCTTCCCTTTTATACGCCTGGGTTATACTAGTACGTTATATAACCCTCTTTGTCCCCCTTATTAAATAGGGGGGGGGGGGTGAGAAATGCCCCGCTAAAATAGCTATAGAGATTAACGGGTATAAGCGATTGCTTATAGCATACGTTATCCCTTAGCTAGAATTTAACCTAATCCTTAGAAAGCCTTAGCTTCTTTATATAGAGTCTTACTCTATACCGCACTAAGGAAGGCTTTAGTATAGGAATTCGTAGCGTTAGCTACGGTATATTAATAAGAACGAGCCTAAAGACACTAAGTATACTATAGAGCTTCGAGGGGCTAAAGAAGTTATAGCTTTAGTATTTATTAGTATAATTAACCGAATCCGTAGGCGATATAGCTCGGAAGCTACTATAGCTGCTATTTACGCAATTAGCCTTACGGATATCGAAAAAGCCTTACGACTAAAGAAGCCGAAGACGGAAGCCGAATTACGTTGAATAATCCTTACGTAGTTCTATAACCTACTGCCGCTCTTTCGGAAAAGCGAGGCTGATAAATTAAACCTATATAAGCCTAGCATTAACTACGCGATACTACTTTATAAGGATTCCCGCGAATAAGATATAGTTCCGCCCTTCGGGCCGCTATACGCGATATCTCGAGACGAGTTGCTTATATTAAAGAAAATACTACGCGGCCTTTTAGATAAAGGGTTTATTTAGGCTAGCTCTTCTAAGGCCGCGGCTCCGGTGCTATTCGCGCGGAAACCCGGAGGAGAACTAGGTTTCTACGTAGACTACCGAGCACTTAACGCAATAATACGACCGGACCGCTACCTGCTTCCGCTTATTAAAGAGATACTCTATAATATCGCTAAAGCGAAGTGGTTTATTAAGTTAGATATCTATTAGGCGTTCTATAAGGTGCGAATTACGGAAGGTCATAAGTAAAAGACCGCGTTCCGCACTCGCTATAGGCTTTTCAAATAGATAGTAATACCGTTTAGGCTTATAAAGGCTTTAAGCACCTTCTATAGGTATATTAATAGTATTCTTCGCGAATTTCTAAACGAGTTCGCTTTTACTTATATTAATAATATTCTTATCTATATAAGCGGTAGCTTAAAGGATTATATAGATAAAGTGCGGAAAGTGCTAGACCGGCTCTTTAAGTATAGGCTATACCTTAACCTAGATAAATGCAAATTTAGCGTCCGCTAGGTAAAATACCTTAGATTTATTATTATCGCGGGCCTTAGTATATAGGCGGACCCCGTAAAGATTTAGGCGATTCGGGACTAAATAGCCCTAACTTCGCAAAAGGGTGTACGGAGTTTCTTAGGATTTACGAACTACTACCGGATTTTTCTTCGTTAATTTTCTTATATCGTCGGTCCGCTTATAGCCCTTACCGGTAAAAGGGTAGCCTTTTATTTAGGCGCTATATAGGTAAAGGCGTTCTAAACGTTAAAAGACTTATTTTCGTAAGCCCTAATACTATTATAATAGGACTTTAATTATCCTATAATACTTAAGGCGGACTATAGTAGATTCGCACTTAAAGGCACGCTTTCGTAAGAGGTAGACGGCTAATACCGCCCTATGGCTTTTTACTCCCGTAAGCTTACCTTAACCGAACGGAACTACGCTATCTACGATAAGGAAATGCTCGCTATAATTAGCTATTTAAAGCAATAGCAAGCGGAGCTCTATAGCTATAAGAACTTTAAGATCCTTATAGACCATCGCAACCTTAAGTATTTTATAACTTAACGATATCTCTTTAAGCGATAGGCCCGCTAGGCGGAATACCTTTCGCGGTTCCGTTTCTAGATTAAGTACTAACTTAGAAAAGAGGCTACGGTGCCGGACGCTCTATCTTAGAGAGATTAAGATCGGCCTTTTAACGAAGATTATAATGCCTAGGAGCTTTAAATACTCCCGGAAGAGGCGCTATATATATATCTTAAAGCAATACTTATTAGTACGGACGGCGTAGTCTTAGTTAATAGTAAAGGCGATAAAGACGATAACGATAGCGAGGAGGATAATAAAGAAGACGCGGAGCCTAATACTTAGGATATAGACGACACTTAGGATATAGACTTCGCAGCGGCTACGACCTAGGACGACCTCGACGCGTAGGACGTAGAGCTAACTACTAATATAGGCCTTAACCGACGAATGGTTTATAATAAGGAGCTTTAGCGTATATAGGACCGCTTAGCAGCTTAGGACGTTACCTACGGGAGCGTGCGCCGCGCTATAAAGGCAAAAGCACGACGATTCGACCTTAAGCTTAACCTTAAGGTATAGGTAGCCGACTGCTATATAGACCTACGTAGGCACCTACGGTTTCGCGGACGGCTTTAGGTTCTTAGTTCCTCTATAACTATAGAGGCCGTAGTAAGAGACGCTCCCCTAGAGCTAGAAGAAGGGAACGCGCTCTAAGGACGGCTTATTTTAATAGTATATAACGCTAGCGTCGTCGGCTACCTTAGCCGCGAAGGAATAGTTGCCGCTATATCCCGCGACTTCTATTAGCCGCTCCTTTAGCTATACGTTAGACGATTCCTCCGCAACTATAATATCTATAGGCGTATAAAGATTTAGCGTGCGCTTAAGAAAGGGCTGCTTAAATCGCTTCCTATATAAAACCGGTTCTACACGCATATTTCAATAGACTTTATTACGGACCTCCCTTTTTTAGAGAGCGGCAACCGTAATCTTTAGGTAATTAAGGACCGTCTAAGTAAGGAAGTTATATTAGAACCTATGCCCTTTATAGAAGCGGAGATCTACGCGGAGCGCTTTCTCGTATACTACGTGCGATACTATTAGTAGCTAACGTTAATTATAAGCGATAAAGGCTTAAATTAGATAAGCCGCTTCTAGCAGCACTTATATCGGCTGCTATAGATTATATAGCTGCTAAGTATAGTATATTATCCGTAAACCGATAGGGGGCCGGAACGGCTTAACTAAGAACTTTAAGCTTACCTCCGGGGTGTTATCGACTATAATTAAGGGGACTAGGATAAGTGGCTCCCCGTAGGGCAAATAGCGCTTAACGGGAGAAATTACTCTTTAATTAGTATATGCCCTTTCTTCGCACTATATAGGTACGAACTAGTATCCCTATTTCCTATCGCCGTAGATATAGCAGCGGAAAAACCGTCTAGCAATAGCCCGGAAAGGCGCGTAGCCTCCTTTATATAGCGACTTAAGTAAGTCTCGGACTTCTATTAGTCGTTAATAGCCTTAGTAGCGTAGGACTAAGAGCGGTATACTAATAAACGGCGGGAACCCGTAGAGCGATTTATAGTAGGAGATAAAGTCTAGGTAGACCTACGGAACTACGCATCCTTAAGGCCGAAGAAGAAGCTCGACTAGTTATACGTAAAATTTACGGTTAAGAGAGTGCTAAGCCCGTAAGCCGTCGAGCTAGAAGGACTGCCTAATAGGATTTACCTTAATTTTAATATAGACCTTTTTCGTCGCGTAGTAGTAGATCCGATGCCTAGCTAAGTAATAGCGGACCTATAGCTTCCCGCAATCTTAGTAGAAGGGGAAGAAGAGTTCTTAGTAAAGGAAATTCTTACCGTACGATAGAAGAAGGTCGGCCGCGGTAGTAAGCGCGAGGTCTTTATAAGGTAGTAAAGGTACTAAGACCCGACGTAGTACTTAGTAGCGGACTTCGCAGACATAGAAGCGCTCGATCGCTTCGAAGAGCGCTTTAGGGCTTTTAGAGAAAACGACGGACCGCCTAACGCTATATTGCCGGTAAAGACACAACGGAAGAAGGTACGGTTTACGCCCCCTAAAGCGAGCCGCGCAGCCTAAGGCGCGGCCGGGCCTTACGTAACACATCGTTAAATTTTCGCTTAGGTAAGGTAAGGGTCTTATATAAGGGTCTTAGACTAGTAGTGAGATTAGGTCTACGACTTAATCCGTATTCTTATATACGAGCGGGGAAGAGGCATATACGGGCGGGGAAAGGGGCTTATGCGAATAAGGGTAAAGGGCTCGTGCGGATAGGGGTAAAGGGCACGTACGGACAAAGGGGTACGTATGTAGAGCTATATATCCGTATATATAGGTGCACCTACACTTAGTTCTTTATAGATGATTTCTACACCTATATAGAGGGCACTTATGTAATTACTCTGCCTACCTTATTAGAATTATTATAGCAAAGAGGTCGAATCTCGGCTTCGCTCTAAGTATATATAGCGTTAGTTCTAGAATAAATAGTAGTCGTAGCGTATAAATCCGATATATAGGATTAAATGCTAGTGCATCCGTCGTAGCTGTGTTTAGTTCTCGTTCTAGTTCTAGGGTTAGGTCTATAGTCGCCGCTTAAGCTAGGTTGTTATATTAGAATCGGTATAAAGTCGGATAGATCGTTAACTAATTCGTTATAGCCGAGAAGGGATCTTAGGCTAGTTAGCCCTAGCTATTCTACTTCTTTTCTTATTCGCGGAAAGCTATTATACCTACCTTAAATTCCTCCTTTATAAACTCTTTTTTATTCTAGGGGAGTAGATCTTTCGATCGAAGCATAGCTATATAGGACCTAGTAAACGATATATTCTTTAGTCATATAGAAAGTCTACGTTTCTATATAAAAGCTTTAAGGGCTCTCTTATAGTCTATAGAAACTAGGTTTTATATAGATTTATTCTATCCCTAAAAATGCTCTTAGAATAAGTCGAAGAGCTATTAGCCTTAGTAGTAGATAGATGCTTCGCCGATTATAATAAATTAGGCTATAAATATCGTAACTTCGGCCTTATTAAGGTCTTCCGACGTAATTTCTTCTATATCTTAGTATTATATATCTACGTCTCTACGAGCGGATAGGATAATGCTAATATCCTTTATCTATCGTTCGATTAG
The DNA here is from genome assembly GCA_012934285.1 of Ophiocordyceps sinensis. Classification (NCBI taxonomy): domain Eukaryota; kingdom Fungi; phylum Ascomycota; class Sordariomycetes; order Hypocreales; family Ophiocordycipitaceae; genus Ophiocordyceps; species Ophiocordyceps sinensis. Next base: position 7,309,032 of record JAAVMX010000004.1, on the reverse strand, counting down.
TTTAATCGGGTTATCGGTGGATTTAGGGGGAGCGGGTGTATTCGTAGCTAATAACGGTCTTACTATTATGCCTATTTCGAATTCGTTAATAAGGTTATCGTAAGGGTCTCGTAAAGGTCTTTACGAGGGATATTAAAGCGATTAATCTTTATTCTAGATAACGTTACTCTTCCTCTTTAATAGAAGCGAGATAGGATTAAATAGTTATAGAGATTCGCGTTATTATTCTGCGTTATAGACGCACTGCTTATTAACGTTACTCTTCCTCCTTAATAGAAGCGAGACAGGATTAAGAGGGAGCTAAGAAGGGTCTATTTGCTAGTAGAGCTCGATATAAATAGTCCTTATTCTTAGCATAGAGGATCTTCTTTAGGTATACGTAATAGAACCCTAAGGGTAAAGATGCGTAAGAGCAGCGTTTGTAACTACTGCCCTTATTATACTTTCGAAGATCGAGATCTATCTCTTCTACCTTGCTATTCTATAATTAAATCTATTTAACCACTAATTAGTATTAATAGGGATTCACTTAGATTAATCTAAACAAAGGGGGTTGCATTAGTAATAGTTATATCTAATCTAGCTAGAAAGGGGGAATAAGGGAGCCCCTTTATACCCGTCTGCCGGGGTCCCTCTATAAAGCCTACTATGCCTTAACAATGCATCGTTAAGGCCTACGCTAGGGCTTACTGCTCTAGTTATAACGATCCGCTTAGTTAATAACGAGGTTTTTAACTATGTGGGGCACGTGGCGTTATACGCCGCGTGGTTATAACCCCTATTGCCTCTTTCCTATGTAGAGTCGGTAATGTAGTTGCGACTCTATCCCTTAGTTATATAAATATATTCCCACACTCTATACTATATATAATACCCCTAGTAGTACCCTATTTCTATACCCTATTTCCCTCGAATAATACCTTCTATATACCCTTATAAAAATAAAGTGTTCCTCTAATAGAAAACAAATAATAGGACCTCTAAAGCCTCTTCTTTCGGCGATTTCGAGGGTGGTTTTAAAAGTAGATAGGACTATAATGCGGATTAGGAATTTCTATAACTTTGTCTTCGATACTAGAGTTACTAGGCATATAGTTTCGAATGAATCTCTCCTCTCTAATTATAAAGAAATATATACTACTATGACCTAGGAAAAAGCTTCCCCTATTATTGTATAAGGGGCTAGTGATCTTATCTTTAAGTTCCTAAATAGTAAACAATAATATACCTTAAAACACTGCCTTTATATACCTAAAATCGGCATTAATAGAATTATCCAGTCTGCTATAACAAACACATACGCGCTTATAGGCCTAGACTCTATACCTCTCCTTAATAGAAATATTAATAAACTAATAACCGGTTTTATTAAAAACGGACTATACTATATCCCTCTAGATATAAAGAAAACATGATTTCTAGTTAAAAATAAAATACATAATATATAATATAGCCCGAAAGGAATAATAGATAACGCTATACTCGAAGATACTATACTAACTAATACAATAAAAAACCCTAAGATAAAAAAGAAAATAGACCTCGTTTTCTAGCATAAACGGCTAGGCTATCTTAGCTATAAATCCCCATACCGAAATCTTCGTAGACTATACCTAGATATATCCGTAGACTAAAAAGATATTATAGCTATAAAATAATGCGAAGCTTATATATAAGCTAAATATATAGATAAAAAGAAGAAAAGAAGAAACCCCCTTTAAAACGACGATATCTCTTTCTAGATAAAAGAAACGTTAATATCTAAGGTCTTATAATATTTAGATACTTAATATTATTTCTAGATACCTACTCTAGGTACCTAAGAATATACCTTATAAAAGATAAAGCCGAAAGCCTACCTAAGTTCCTAGAATTTAAAATAGAGCTTAAGAATAATAAAGATAAGACAAAGAAAAAAGAGGTCTTCTTAGACAATGCAAAAGAATTTATCTAGAATATTAAACTATATGCTCTTAAAAACGGAATAAAATATAATTTAAGTCTACTATATACCCCTTACTTAAACGGTAGAATAGAACGTATAAACAGAATAATACTTAATAAGTGTTATAGTACTATATTATATAACATAGTATATAGTAATATACCACGTGATATATAGTCCTATATATAAACGAGCCCTTAGCCTCTATAGTTCTTCTCCTCTTTATAGAATAATAAGGTTATCTAGCTATTACCTAATGCCGTAATAGTTTATTCTATCTCCTATTGCGCACCGTCGCGATCCCTAGCTTTATAAACATAGTCCTAGTAGCTCTATTACCTTATCCCCTTAGTTATCGCGACCTAAGCGTAACCCTTAAGAAATTATTCCCTTAAGCCCTTAAGCCCTTAAGAATTTTTCCTTAGCCTATAGAAACTTTTATAGCCTATAAAAAAAGTTTTATAGTCCCCGATAATACCTTAGACTAAATACTCCTCCTTCCTCCTTATAGCGGATATACCTATAGCCTTTAACGCTACGGGCGACGGTCTAAAGGCCTTTACTAAAGAGTTTATTAGTAAATTCCCTTAGATCGCCTAAGCGATTAAAAGGTTCGATAACATAGTCTTAGTCGCTAACGCGTAGGAGACCTAAAAAACCTTTAGAGCCTAGATACCCGATATATTCATATATATATCGAAGAGAGTCTTCGATCCTTTTGCGTAGCGGAGGCCTCTTAGGTTAACTAAAATACTAGGTTAAAGGAACGTCTAACTATATAAGATTAGCTCTTAGCTATAAAGGATTAGCTCTTAGCTATAAGGGAGTAACTTCTTAAGGCTAAGGACTTAATAGTCTTAACTATAAAGATATTATAGTCTTAGATAATAACCCCGATATAGTCGTTAGGAAAACGAAAGACAGTAGACCCTCTAATCTTTACTAAAAAAAATGTCTACCTCCGACCGTTAACGTAAGTACGAGGCCTAAGAACTTAAGATATAAGGTGTCTTCCTCCGCGATAGTATATAGTTCGACTTAAATAGCGCCCGCCTCCTTTATATTAGCGATAGGCTTAGTAAACGGGCCTACGACTTTATTAAAGATAAGATAGCTACTATTATAGCTAACCTATCCGAGAGGGAGAAGTAAAAATAGCCTACTATAATAACGCTCCTTATAGCTTTAGGCAGGCAGTATAAGGTTTTAGACTTAACGTAAGCCGCTAAGAATATTCTCGATAATTTCCCCTAAGGCGATAAGAACTATTAGATCTAAAAAGCAGACCTTAACGCCTATATATATTAGGTAAGGAAGATAAAGGAATAGTAAGTCGACCTCCTCCGGAAGTTTATCTTAAAGGATATAAGCGATCTCGTTAAGAATATATAGACTAAGATCCCTAACACCGACTACGAGAAGTAGTTAGCGTAGATAGATATCTTTATAAAGAATCTCGCTAACTATACTTATCGTTAAAAGCTCGAGAAGAAGGCCGCCCTTTATTTATAGTTCCCGCTAACGCTTATACCTACCTTTACCTTAACCGCCCCGGCCTAACTCTTATATAGTAACCCTATAGACCTCGACCGGCTTTCCGATACTAAACGATAATTTAAGATGGATAATAAACTCTATATAGCTTATAGAGAGCCTAGACACTAAAAGGAGGCTTACGACCTAGCTAAGATAGCTAATCCGCTTTTAATACTCTTTTATTAAAGTAGTCCTTAGTTTTAGGGCTAAGGCGCCCCCTCCCCCGGCTTCGGCCGAGGATCTTAAGGCGCCTACGGCGGCGGGTATAGCCGGGGCTAGCTCGTTCGTACGGCCGACTATAAATAAGGCCGTATCCTTAGGGAAGAGGATACAGATTTATAAGGCGAGCGGCCGGCGCTAAAGCTACTGCTAAAAGATATACCCTTAAAGTAAGTCGCTCTTAAGGGTTATATATAAAGGAGGATAAAAGGATTAAGTTATTACTCTTAAATAGAATAGATCTTTAGATTAATTTATCGAATAGTAATAAAAAGTTAATCTTTCTTTATACTCGTCTTTTATCTACGTATAACCCTTAGTCCCTTTACTACGTTAATACGTTATCCCTCGTAGATTATAGCTATACTACCGCGGCGTTCGCCGACCTTTACGCTATCGTACGGAAATATAACGTTACTATAAAGAAGCTCCTTAAACCTCGACTACTTCGATTAGCTAACGGCGTGCCTTTAATATAGATAATAGACTATTTTATAGCCTAAATAACTATAAGTAAGCATATAGAACTTATACTCTTCTTTATTACGAATTTATTACCTTTTACCCTAATTATCTTAGGCATCCTTTAGCTTTAGGAATATAAACTAACTATACTTTAGAAATCTCTCTAAGTCCGCTTTAACTCTTATTACTATATAAAATACTACCTACCTCTAACTATAATAGCTAAGGATATAATAGCTTTTAGGACTTTTATTACTCTTACGTCCGGAGGATATTAATTACGTCGAAAGGTATATTTTTCTAACGTCGTAAAGATTTAGACTACCTTAACGTTTACCTTAAAATAAAAGGTCTTTATAACGGTAGAAGACGTGCCGGAAACTCCTTTTCGGTAGGAAGAGATTAGTATCCTTAAAGACTAGACTATCCTACTAAGAAGTTATATACCTATAGACTTATCTAATATAGAATATCTACCTAAGTAGGCATTATACCCTTTAAACCTTAGCTAACCGATTCGATATCCTTTATATAGGATATAGCTATTCGCTTAAGAAACCGCTCGCTTAATATCCCCGATTAGCCCTTTAAACTCCCTTAAGACTTAAGCCTTTAAGGCTACTCCGCCGTAGACTACTTTAATAGCTTGCCTACTCTTTATTCGTCTTACCGCCGGCCGTCGCTACGTTCCCGCCTAATAGGGCTAAACGAGATACCCCCGCTAGTATATATAATAGGAAGATTAAATACCCTTAGATATAAACGATATCCGCTATATACGCGTAGTTAACTTCGTTTAATTTTATAAATAGGATAGTATTTAAGCAATGCGAATTAATATATTTAAATTCGCTAAGCTAGTTAAAGAGGGAGAAAATCTACGATTCTTTAACGAACTCTTAATAAGCTTAGTTAAGGTCTTAAAACTATCTAAAACCTCTTTTTAACGCGTTATTGCTAAAGACTATATAATAAAGGTAGCTTAAGCCGCCTTCCTTAAACGTTTTTATAACTTCCTTTAGATAAACCTCTAGGATATAGCTAATTCTAAATCTCTATTCTAAAGGGTCGATAAGGCCGATATAGAAAAATTCCTCTAAGTAAAGCCGGAAGTTATAGAGGTAGATATCCTAAAGAAACTCCTAAAAGAGTTCTAAGATAAGCTTCCTTATTTCTTTCTAAAGAATATAAATAAGCTTCCTTTATACCGCCCTTAGGATTATAAGATCGAACTTATACTTAGTAAATAAGCTCTATACTATAGAAATCGGCCTATATTACCTATAGAACTCTACTATATTAAGAAGTAGATTAACGATATACTTAATAAAGGTTTTATTTAAGAGTTTTTTCTCTAGCCGCGGCATTATTAATCCTCGCTTATAAGCCGGGTAGTAGTATCTATATCTATTATAACTACCGAGGTTTAAATTAGGTTATAGTTAAGAATCGATATCCTTTACCTTTAATCCGCGAAACGCTAGATTCTCTCTACGACGCTACTTTTATATAAAGCTAGACGTAATTACTACGTTTTACCGTATTTAAATCGCTAAGGGTTATAAATAGCTTATAGAATTTATTATACGCTTTAGGCTATTTAAGATACTAATTACCCCTTTCGGCCTTTATAACGCACCGTCGACCTTTTAGAACTATATTAATCACGTGCTTTATAATGCCTTTAATAACTTCTATATAATATATCTCGATAACGTACTAGTCTTTTTAAAGACTAAGGTAGAATATAAGAACTACGTGCGAATAGTTATCTAACGCTTAGGCAATATAAGGCTTTAAATCGATATCGGGAAGTTAGAGTTTAATATAATAAAGACTAAGTACTTTAGATTAATTATTTCGATATCTAGCATAAGTATAGACCTTAAGAAGGTATATATAATTACGGCTTAAAATACCCCGACTTTAGTAAAAGAATTATAGTAGTTTCTTAGGTTTATAAACTTCTACCGCCGTTTAATTTATCATAGTATTAGGTTATATTATATATCATCCTACGTAACCTCTACATCGTATATATAGATATTTAGATCTAGTCTATAGCTATATCCCTTCGTGGATTAATAATTATTATATACCCCCTTAAAGCTTATTCCCTTATAGTTTAATCTACTATTTTTATCCTATTGCCTTTAATTAATAATCTCGCTATCTTACCCCTTTCTTTTTTAATCTTCCCTCTACGTAACGTAAGTCCGCCTCCTCGCCGGACCCCTTCGACTAAGTTTTCCTTAATTATTAGAATTTTCCTAGTATAGATACGCCGTCTTAACGCGAATTATATAGATTTCCCTCCTTACCCTTTGCCTTATAATCCACGATAACCGACTATATAGAGGCCGATCCTCCGTCCGCTACCCCGGCCGTTACCCCGCCGGCTCCTACCGACCTAAAGCCTTAGACTAAGTACGTTTCTTACTACCCCCGCCTCGCCGCCCTTCTTTAAGCCTAACGGCCTATATTCGGCACGTTCGCCTATATTTAGGCTAACGCTACTCCCGACTTCCGCGCCCTTTAGATCGAGGCCCTTACTTACCTTAATAATGCTTACGTTAAGTTAGATATAGGAGTGCTCGTCGCTTAAAAGCATATAGCCGTTGCCTAAAAGCACGCTGCCGATCTTTAGCGTTAGCCTAACCGCGCTACGTCCTCTCTCTTCGTCTTAACCGAACGCGACGCGGCTTAGTACTAGGCCCTTACCCCCGCCCCCGCCTTTACCTTTACCCGTTCCTATATCGCCGACCCTAAGAGGTTCGCCGGCGACCCCGGCACTTAAAAGCAACGTTAAGAGGCTTTCTAGACCTAGCGCGACGGCCTTACTATTAAGCTCCGTTAAGACGCCGCTTTATACCCTACGGAGTAAGACCGTATTCTCTATACGGCTAGCCGGCTTATTAGCTAGGCCGCCTCTATTATCGCTAGCGTTCCTTAAGACGTCCTCGATAATAGGTCTTTCGCTAATTAGTAGTATACTATTATTAAAGCCCTTACCGACGACCTTAGCTTAGTCTTTAGTGCTAATTTTACCCGCGCTTAGTTAGAGGCCGACTTTAACGCTTTATCGATAAAGAATATCTCTTAGCCGGACTTTTATTCGAAGTTTACCTAGCTTTAAGCCGACTTATCGTTTAACGGCACTGCTTACGTCGCTTACCTTTATTTAAAGGTCTTTATTAAACTTACTAACGCCGCCGCTCTATAGGTTAAATGCCCGGCCTATAATAACTTTATAGCTTAAGCTAAGATATATTCTACGCTTTAGGATAACTAGTAGCGTATTAAGGCCCGTTCTTAGCTCTAGCCGTCTCGTAACCCCGCTCGCACTAGCCCTACCTCGCCCGCCCCGCCCGCGCCTCCTACCGGTAACCCGATGCAGCTCGATATATTCCGGGCCCGGCTTACTAACGCTAAAAAGCAACGGCGGTTTAAGAACCGTCTTTACCTCTACTATACTTAGCCGGCTACTACTACCTATACTACCTAGACCTACCCTAATAAAGGTATCGATGCTAATCCCGGCGCTAACCCTAGCGCGAGTCCTAGCGCCGGTTCCGGCTTTAGCCGCGGCCGTAGCTATAGTAGCGGTACGTCTACCCTACGTCTGCTCGAACCCCCTCCCCCCGCTACTAGGTTTACGCTATTAAGCAAGGCTTTATTAAGGGCGAGGTAGACGACCTCCCCGCCTTTTCCTTATCTTTAGGAAATGCGTAGCTCCCTCGCCTTATCGCGCGATAGAGCTTTTAATATCCGAGTTTATAGCTTCGTTTAACACTAAGGAGGATCTTTGCCTCCCTACGGGAATATAACCGCGTGCTCTACTTATGCCTTTATCCCTTATGTCCGCCGATATCGTTATAAGTGCTTTAGTTAACTCTAGCTGCTTTAGATACGCTTTTATATACGCTTAGACCGTATACCGCTTTGCCCTTCCTATCCGCTAGCTTTAGTTCCTACGCCGGCTTTCTCTCGCCGATAGTAGCGACTATAAGTCTAGCTCCGTTACTTATTACGCCTTTTCGGTCTCCCGGATTAGCGCTTATACTAAGTCTATCTACTTCTTTCTTACGAAGCTTAGCTATAAGGTTATTCTTAGCCTCCTTTAGCTACGCCGGTATAACCCTATTATTAGCTAACGTAGTAACTCCCTTTCCTTTTAGTCCCTTTTTTATCTAGCCTCCTACCTCTCGGACTACTAGCCTTATCTTATCCCGGGCCTTTCGGCTACCCTTGCCCGTCTTGCCCGCCTTATCCTAGCTCCCCCCGCCTTTATTTCGGAAGGAATATAATTAATAAATATAATTCGTTTTCCCCTTATTCCCCCTGTCGAAGACTCTAACGATAAGGGCGAACCCCTTACCGCCTCCTCTATCGGAGACTTAGACGATAAGGGCGAACTCTTACCGCTACGATCCTTATTCCTACCGCTACGATCCTTATTCCCGCCTATACGGCCTTAGCCCGTCCTCCGGCCTTTATCCGGTCCGTCCGCTTTAGCGACATTCTTAAGTTTATTCCCCTATCTCTTAGCCTTTCTCTCTCGGCGTTTTTTAAGGATACCCCTAACGTAGGTAAACCCGCCTATCCGGACTCCTCCTACTAGGTTAACGACGCCGACTCCGACTCCGGCTACGACTCTAACTCCCCGGCTACCCTCTACCCTCGCCGCTATATTCGACCTCCCCGTCTTTATCCCGTCTATAAGACCGCCGGCTACCGCCGTCCTATATTACGGCTAAATCGTAAGGTTATTAGACCTTAGCCTTTCCGCTTTTCGTCCTTTAATAATTCGGCGTTTAACGTCTAAATGCTTAACGTCGACGCGATAGTAATATTCTGCCGGTAACCTAAAGTCTAAACCTCTTAGACCTCGATTAAGGCCCTTACCGCCGAGCCTTTACCTACTAAGCCCCCGCTACCTATCGACTAAGATATCCTTAAGGACCTTTACTAAGCCGTCTTAACTAGATATATAGACGCTAAGGACGTAAAAGCTTACCTTAACCCCCGCCTTTATAACTTTATCGACGACTACTTTAATAAGATCTATCTTAATAAGATCTCCCTTAACGATATCGCTAAGTTCTTTAAGAAGTAAGAGAAAGTCCTTTATACGCTCGATAAGCTTTAGGCTAAGGTCCTTAAGGAGCTCTACTATATAATCTATATATAGCTTAAGAGCGAGGCCGATAAGCTCGCCCTTTACTATACTATTAATACTTAAATTAACCTTAAGGAGGGAATATAGCCTCCTTATACCTACCCCCGCCTTTTTAGCAAAGCCGAGAACCGGATCGTCCGCGCGTATATTAACGAATAGCTTAGGAAAGGCTTTATCCGCCGCTCTACCTCCCCCGCTATTGCCTTTATTATGCTTGCCTATAAGCCGGGCGGGGGTATTTATTTTTACGTTAATTATCGCGGCTTAAATAGGGCTACGATTAAGAACCGTTTTCCTTTACCTTTTATCTACGATACTCTCGCCTATATCCGAAAGGCGAAGTTTTTTACTAAGATCGACGTTATTACGGTGTTTAATCGCCTTCGTATTACTAAAGGATATAAGTAAAAGACTATGTTCGCTATACGGTATAGGCTTTTTAAGTATTATATTACTCCCTTTAGCCTTACCGCCGCTTTATCTTACTTTTAGAGTTTTATTAATACGGCCCTTTACGGCATCTTTAATAAGTTTTACTCTACTTATTTAAACGACGTCTTAATCTTCTTAAAGACGCGGGAGGAGCACTAAGCTTACGTTAATACGGTTCTTAAGCGCTTCGATACCGCCGGCCTTTAGCTTAACGTAGATAAGTATAACTTCTACGTTATTAAGACTAAGTACCTCGGCCTAATTATCTTAGATAAAGGCATTCGCATATACCTTAATAAGGTTTATGCGGTCTTAGACTAGCCTACCCTTTCCTTTATTAAAGACCTCCGGCGCTTCTTAAGATTCGCTAATTTTTACCGGCGTTTTATTCGCGGCTTTTCTAGGCTTACGAACCCTTTAAACGCCCTTATTAAGAACTTTACCCCCTAGATCTAGTCTCCCGCCTACGCCTACGCCTTTAAAGCCTTTAAGCACGCCTTTACTACCGCCTTAGTCCTTATATACTTCGACCCCTATCGTAAGACTATAGTTTAGATAAATACTTCCGACTAAGCCGCTAAGGGTATACTAATATAGCTCCTCGACGATAGTCGTTATTATCTAATTACCGTCTTCTCGTCGAAATACTCCGCTTAAGAGTATAATTACGAGATCTATAATAAAGAGCTCCTCGCGATTGTAAAATCTCTTAAGGAGTAGCGCCTTAAGCTTAAAGGCCTGCCTAAGTTTAAGATAGCCTCGGACTATAAGAATCTTTAGTATTTTATAACTATAAAGCTCCTTAACTAGCGATAGGCCCGCTAGGCCGAGTTCCTTAGTCGTTTTAATTTTAAGATCGTCTTTTAGCCTAGCTCTTAAGCTATTCTCCCCGACGCCTTTAGCCGCTTACCTAGCTCCCGCCCTCTCTCCCTTACCGACCGAGCCGACGAGAGGATTAACTACCGATATTAGGTTATCCTCCTTAAGTCTAAAGTTAATGCCTCCCTTTACCTTAATATTATTACCGCCTTTAATACCGTTAAGGAGTCTAATTCGTTTATAAATATAATTTATAAATATAATTCCGACTGCCTCGACCTCTACGCCTTTAACGGACCCGAGCCGATCGATAACCTTATCGACCGGGCTTATTCCTCCTCCCCGCTTAGCTCCGCTATTCGCGTAGCTCTTTAGTCCCCTTAGCCCCGCTAGCCTTACCCCCTTTACGCCCCCCTCCGCTCGATCCCTAAGACCGCTCTCTCTAAGGTCTAAGGCTAGTTCTATTTCTAAGGCCGGCTCTTCGTTCCCCCTAACGACGCCTTAATTCTTTAAATCCTCGTCCGCGCTTATACCTCCCCTCTTACCGGCCACCCTAGACGTACGAAGACTACTAGCCTCTACCGCCGGTCCTATATTTAGCCCGGCATACATAAGTCTATTTCTAGCTTTATACGGAACTATTATACATGCCTACGCGTTAAATCCCCTCGTTCCTCCCCCTAAGGCCTACTTTAGCCCTTAAGTATTCCCTTCGCCCTATAGACCGATATATCCGTCGATTTTATTACCGACTTCCCTATCTACTATCGCAACGGCGTTAAGTTTTCTAATATCCTCGTTATCGTCGACCGCCTTACGAAAATACGCTACTATATCTTTATACCCTTAATAACCGTTAAAGACGTTATTAACGCGTTTGTTTCCTACGTTTAGTCCCTTTATAGCACCCCGGCCTTTATTATTAGCGACTATAGCACTTAGTTTATTTCGGCTTTCTAGTAGTAGCTTAATCGTCGCCTTAATTACCGCCTTTACCTTAGCTCCGCCTACTACCCTTAGACCGACGGTTAGATTAAGATCGCGAACGCTTAGATAGAGGTTTACCTTCGTTATTATACTACCTACCTTTAGGACGATTAGGTCGACCTCCTCCCCCTCGCTAAGTTTACTACTAATAATTAAGTCTTTAAATCTTTCCCCTTTCTTCGCTAACTATAGCTTCTACCCGAAGCTTAGCACTAAGCCCTTTAGTCCCCCCTTACCCGGCATAACCCCTTAGTAGCGGAAGGAATACCTCCGCGGTAACGCGCTCGCTTCCCGTCTCTAGCGTATCTCTAACTTCCTCTACAATGCGATCGAGGATGCCTAAGCCACTTAGGCTCGCTACGTAGACGCCCGGCGGACTCCCGCCGTAGCGTATTAGCCCGGCGATATAGTATTCCTTAGCACCCGCTAGATTTAAACCCTCCGCCCTATAAAAAAGCTCGACTATAAGCGGGAGGGCCTATATAAGGTCCTTAAGGTATATAAGACGGCGTGCCTTCTTCGCCTCCCTAAGGGCAGCCGCCTTTACCCTATTTTTTATTACTCTTTCCTTACTAAGACCTAAAAGCCCCCTTTGCCCGGCTAGTCGGAGCTTAACGTCCGGCCCGCCGATAATAGCGTTCTCCTTTCCCCCGGCGACGATAACGGCGATAACGCGTACCTTAAGTAGGAGTTTTCTTCTATTATCGCGTAACGTTAATACGCCTCCGGGAAGATTAAGTATCGCGTTTAATAGCGTTATAGCCCCCCTACGTAAGAGGACTCCTCCTGCCTTAACGGCTGCTAGGACGACCTTAAGGCTTTTTACGCCCTTAACCCGACTAAGCCTAAACCGGCCTTTTATACGGCCTTCCTTATATCTTCCCCTTCGCCTAAGTAATAATAAGTATAATTTATTAATATAATTTATATTACGACGGCATGCGTTAGTTTCCTAGTTTTACCCCTTATTTCTTTCTATTTCTCTCTCGTTCTATATTAGGCCCGCTTTTAGGACTAGTTAATACGGATTTCCTCCGTTTTTATTAGCCTATTAACCCCTTTTAAGCGTTTAAGTCAAACGCCGATTTAAGGGGGATGTACTATTACAGTATTAGGTTATATTATATATTATCCTACGTAACCTCTATATCGTATATCTAGACATTTAGATCTAGTCTATAGCTATATCCCTTCGTAGATTAATAACGATTATATACCCCCCTTAAGCTCGTTCCCTTACATTATTAAAGGCTACTTTAGTATTATCTCCTTAATAATTATACTACTTTAAAAAGATTCCCGTTAGTCTTAAGGACTTAAATAAGCTACCGCGTTTATGCCCTTTAAACTTGCTTTTACTATTGCCTTAGTCTTAGCCTATTTTAACTACTCGAAGAAAATAGTTATTAAGACTAACGCCTTAAATTAGGCCTTAAGAGGAGTCCTTTTATAGACTAAAGACGATAGATATCTCTACCCTATTGCGTTTTTTTCGTTAAAGCATACTACCCTTAAGTATAACTATAAGATCTATAATAAAGAGTTATTAGCAATTATTAAAGCGCTTAAAGAATAGCGCTCGGAACTCTAAAAAACTACTAAGGCATTCGACGTTATTATAGACTATAAGAATCTTTAGACGTTTATATCTATAAAGCAACTTAACTTACGATAAGTATACTAGGCTAAGTTCTTTTCTTAGTTTAACTTTATAATTATATACCGCTTAAGCAATAAGGCGATCCTCCCTAACGCTTTTAGTAGGCTCCCCGGCGATAGACTAACTATTATAGACGACGATTAAGTCCTCTATCGAAATTAGGTAGTTATCCTTAAAGAGAAAGTCGACCCGACTATCCTAAAGGAACTCTTAACCGATTCCTATGCCTTAAAAGAAGACCTTAACGTAGTCGCCGCCTTTAGACTAAACGTAGCTAGTAAATTACTTAATAAGCTTATCCGTAAGGCATATTAATAAGATAATCTTACCTAAGATATAGTAGCGATACTTTAGGACTTATACGCTCGACGTTAGCTAAAGTATATCCGGAAGCTTTTACGTTACGATATATCCGAATATTAATTAACGGATGTATCTTTTTCGCGACCGGCTTTTTATCCTTAATACCTTAGATCTCTAGCTTAAAGTCGTTTATTAATCCTATAGGAGTAGCTTAGTAAGATACCTAAGGAAGGTATAAACCCTTAATCTATTAAACTAAATATACTAATAACTAAGAATTGCTTATTTTACCGCTACGTTTATTAAAGACTATACTCTTTATCTTTAGGCTAAGACCTTTTACTTATCTCCCCCCGGATTCCTAAAACCCTTCGCTTTACCGGTCTAGCTATAGGCCGATATATTAATTAATTAAATTACGATACTCCTTAAGTATACTTAAAACGGGAAGACTTATAAGAATATACTTACGATAGTTAATAAGCTTATAAAAATAAGATATTCTATCCTTATTACCGGCTATTCTATAGAGGAACTAATTAACTCTTTTATTTATATAGTCTATCGTTTATATAAAGTACTTAATACTATTATCTTTAACTAAGGCACTTAGTTTATCTCTAAATTTTAGCGATAGCTTAGCACTTAATTATAAATAACGTTAAAACTAAGCTTAGTATAGCACTTAAAGACTAACGGTTAAACTAAAATCGTTAACGCTATAATAAATAAATATATTTAAGCCTATATTAGCTTTACCTAAGATAATTAGGCCGACTAGCTCCCGCTCGCGGAATTCGTAATAAATAATTAAGTAAACGAAACAACCGGTATTTCTCCGTTCTTCGCTAACTACGGCTTTAATCCTCGTCTTAGTATTAAACCTATAGGCCCTTAACCCCTAACGCTTTTATTATAGGCAAAGAAGGAATTCCTTTACGTAGACGTAATAGCTAATCGTTTCGACTATATCTTTATTTAGCTTTAAGCTCTTATATAAGCCTTATAATAGAAATATAAGGATAATGCTAATATAAAGCGGGACGAAGGCTTTCTCTTCCGACCTAGTAATATAGTTATAGTTTTATTAGAGAATATAACTACTAATCGCCTAAAGAAGAAATAAGAGGATAAATAGGACGGTCTTTATCTTATTCTTAAGGTCTACTATAGCGCTATAGTTCTCGACCTCCTAAAGTATATCTAGGTTAATAAGTCTTTCTATACGTTTAAGGTACGGCTTTAGATAACGGAAATAATACCGGGCTAGGCATAGATTAATCGAGAGAAATACCGTAACGTCGTAGGCTATATTACGGAACGCAATAACGACGGCAATATCGAAGAAATATAGGAATTTAAAAAGATCCTTAACGTATATAATAATAAAGCCCTATATTACGGCACTAAGTAATAACTAGATAACTTTATTATTCTATAAAGAGGAGAAGAACTATAGAGGCTAAAGGCTCGTTTATATATAGGACTATATGTTATATAGTATATTACTATATACTATATTATATAATATAGTACTATAATAGTACTCCCCCTCTAAAGACGATTTAGTCCTTAAATCGCTAAGAAATATCATTTTCGCTAGAAATCCGTATGTAATAAAGGAATCTTTTATAAGCGGGCCTAATCTAAAGGGCCTAGCTTATCTAAGTTATATCTATAAAAGCGTTAAATAGCTTTAGGGCAACCTCTTAGGTTATCTTCGGGCTACTAGGTCGGTTCTTAGTAATATTTCTATTTAATTAGATAAGTTAGGGTTAAGGCTTCGTTATTATATACGTTAAGGATCTTCTTAAATTCCTATATTTCTTCGATATTACCGTCGTTATCGCGTTCCGCGATACGGCTTACGACGTTACGTCGTTTCTCTTAATTAATCTATACCTAGCCCGGTATTATTTCTATTGTCTAAAGCCGTACCTTAGATATATAGAAAGACTTATTAACTTAAATATGCTTTAAGAGGTCGATAACTATAGCGCCGCGGTAGACTTTAAGAATAGGATAAAGACCGTCCTATTTATCGTCTTATTTTTTCTTTAGGCGATTAGTAGTTATATTCTCTAATAAAACTATAACTATATTACTAGGTCGGAAGAGAAAGCCTTCGTCCCGCTTTATATTAGCATTATCCTTATATTTCTATTATAAGGCTTATATAAGAGCTTAAAGCTAAATAAAGATATAGTCGAAACGATTAGCTATTACGTCTACGTAAAGGAATTCCTTCTTTGCCTATAATAAAAGCGTTAGGGGTTAAGGGCCTATAGGTTTAATACTAAGACGAGGATTAAAGCCGTAGTTAGCGAAGAACGGAGAAATACCGGTTGTTTCGTTTACTTAATTATTTATTACGAATTCCGCGAGCGGGAGCTAGTCGGCCTAATTATCTTAGGTAAAGCTAATATAGGCTTAAATATATTTATTTATTATAGCGTTAACGATTTTAGTTTAACCGTTAGTCTTTAAGTGCTATACTAAGCTTAGTTTTAACGTTACTCTTAAACGAGTGCTAAGCTATCGCTAAAAATTAAAGATATACTAAGTGCTTTAGTTAGAGATAATAGTATTAAGTGCTTTATATAAGCGATAGACTATATAGATAAAGGAGTTAATTAGTTCTTTTATAGAAAGGCTAGTAATAAGGATAAAATTTCTTATCTTCGTAAGCCTATTAACTATCGTAAGTATATTCTTATAAGTCTTCCTAATTTAGGTATACTTAGGGAGTATCGTAATATAATGAATTAATATATCGGCCTATAGTCGGACCGGTAGAGCGAGGGGTTTTAGGAATCTAAAGGGAGATAAGCGGGGGGTCTTAGTCTAAAGATAAAAAGTATAGTCTTTAACGAACGTAGCGGCGAAGTAAGAAATCCTCGGCTATTAGTATATTCGGTTTAATAGATTAAGGGTTTTTACCCTCCTTAAGTATCTTACTAAGCTACTACTATAGGATCGATAAACGACTTTAAGGCGGAGATCTAAGGTATTAGGGATAAAGAGCTAGTCGCGGAAAAAAATACGTCTATTAATTAACTAATATTCGGATATATCGTAACGTAAGAGCTTTCGGATATACTTTAGCTAGCGTTAAGCGTATAGATCCTAGAGTATCGCTACTATATTATTATAGTATTAAGTTATATTATATATTATCCTACGTGACCTTTATATCGTATATACATTTAGACTTAGTCTATAGCTATATCCCTTCGTAGATTAATAATAATTATATACCCCCCTTAAGCTTGTTCTCTTATAGTTTAATCTACTATTTTATCCTATTGCCTTTAATTAATAGTCTCGCTATTTTACCCTTTTCTTTTCTAATATCCCCTCTTCGCGACGCGAGTCCGCCTCCTCGCCGGACCCCTTTCGACTAAGTTTTCCTCGATTATTAGAATTTTCCTAGTGTAGATACGCCGTCTCGACGCGAATTATATAAGATCCCCTCCTTCCCCCCCCTTTACCCTTTCCCCGTTGTCTTCTTCGTTGCCCTATTTAATCTACGATATCCGACCTCGTTATAGAGACCGATCCCTCGTCCGCCGCTACCCTAGCCGTTACTCCGCCGGCTCCCGCCGACCTAGAGCCTTAGAACGACTACCTTTCCCGCTATCCCCGTCTCGCCGCGCTACTTTAGGCCTAACGGCCTATATTCGACTTATTCGCTTATATTTAAGCTTACGCTACCCTTAATTTACGCGCCCTATAGGCTAAGTCCCTTACTTACCTTAATAATGCTTACGCTAAGTTAGATACGGGAGTGCTTATCTCTTAAGAGCACGCCGCCGACCTTTAGCGGTAGCTTAACTATGCTACGTCCTCTCTCCTCGTCTTTACTAAGCGTAACGTAGCCCGGGACTAGGCCTTAGCCCTTACCTCTACCCTTTCCCGTTCTTATATCGCCGACCCTAAGAGGTTCGCCGGCGACTCCGGTACTTAAAAGCAACGTTAGGAGGCTTTCTAGACCTAGCGCGACGGCCTTGCTATTAAGCTCTATTAGGACGCCGCCTTATACCCTACGGAATAAGACCGTATTCTTTACGCAGCTAGCCGGCTTACTAGCTAAGCCGCCTCTATTATCGCTAGCATTCCTTAGGACGTCCTCGATAATAAGTCTTTCGCTAATTAGTAGTATACTATAATTAAAGCCCTTACCGACGACCTTAGCCTAGTCTTTAGTGCTAATTTTACCTACGCTTAGTTAGAGGCCGACTTTAACGCTTTATCGATAAAGAATATCTCTTAGCCGGACTTCTATTCGAAGTTTACCTAGCTTTAAGCCGACTTATTGTTTAACGGTACCGCTTACGTCGCTTACTTTTATTCGAAGGTCTCTATCGAACTTACTAACGCCGCCGCTCTATAGGTCGAATGCCCGGCCTATAATAACTTTACGGCTTAGGCTAAGATATATTCTACGCTTTAGGACAACTAGTAGCGTATTAAGGCCTATTCTTAGCTTTAGCCGCCTCGCTACCCCGCTCGCACTAGCCCTACCTCGCCCGCCCCGCCCGTGCCTCCTGCCGGTAACCTAATATAGCTCGATATATTCCGGGCCCGGCTTACTAACGCTAAAAAGCAACGGCGGTTTAAGAACCGTCTTTACCTCTACTACGCTTAGCCGGCTACCGCTACCTATACCGCTTAGACCTGCCTTAATAAGGGTATTAGTGCTAATCCTAGCGCTAACCCTAGCGCTAGTCCCGGCGTCGGTTCTAGCTTTAGCCGCGGCTGTAGCCGTAGTAGCGGTACGTCTACCCTATTACGGTGTTAGGTTATATTATATATTATCCTACGTAACCTCTATATCGTATATATAGACCCTTAGACTTAGTCTATAGCTGCGCTCCTTTATAGATTAATAATAGCTATATACCCCCCCTTAAGCTCGTTTTATAATAGTTTAATCTACTATTCTTCTGCCCTCCCGCCGAGCCTTTATAATTCCTTAGTCCTCCTAGCTTCGCCTATACGCCTGCCTTCGTTCTTTGTCTTATTACGCCTCTTTCCGCCTTTTTTCTGCCCTCCTATAGATTTTTCTAGCCCCTTTTCCCGCCGCTACCCCTTTTTCCGCCGCTACGATAGCTACTCCCGTTTCTACCCCCTCCTTCTCCCCTTCGCCTAGCCCTCCGGCAGGCGTTCCCCTCTAGGACGTCCCTTAGCCTAACGCCCTCTCCGCCTTCCTTTACTTAGCCTCTATTCTCTAGGGCTCCTCCGTCGCCTTATCCGTCTTCGCCGACCTTTAGACGAATTTCCTCCGGCATACCGATTAGACTTAGTCTCTCGTCCTTCTTAAGTCTAGTTTCCTTAAGGCCGCTACCTCCGCTACTACCGCCCGTAAGGAGGCCCTCGGCTACCGGCAGCACGCGGAGGGACTCTAGGACTAGCTTAATTAGTCTAACGCCGCCTTCGCCTACCTTACCGCCCTTTAAGCTGCCTTTACCCCTCTTACCGTAAGTCCCTATGCCCGCTTCGCCGACCTTAAACGCTACTCCGGCGATATCGGCACTTAAAAGCAGCGCTAGGACGCCTTCCGCGTCTAGCGCGACGGTATATCCCTTAAGATCGCCTCCGACCCTTATATATTCCCTACCGATAGAGACTAAGTCGTCTACGCGACCGGCCGACTTTCCGGCCGGGCCGCTTTTATTACCGCTAGCATCCCCCGCTATATCCGCGACGATACCCCCTTCGAGCAATAGCGCTTTTAGTCCCTCGACTCCCTTACCTATAAGCTCGCCTCTATCTTTAGTGCCTTAAACTACCGCGCTTAGTCTAAGGCGGAATTTAATACCTTAGCTATAAAAGGCACCTTTTAGCCGGATTTCTTCTCGCGGTTTACCTAGCTATAGTCCGACCTCGATTATAACGAGAGCGCCTATATTAAACACCTCTATTAAAAGGTTACTAACAAGCTCGCTAATACCGCCGCTCTTTAAATCCCTAGCCCTAATACTAACGACTTCTACGGCTAGGCTAAGCTCTACGTCGCCCTCTAGGAGAACTATAAGCGTATTTAAGCCCGTAAGAGGCTCGTCTAGCCCTAGACTATTCCCCCCCCCGCCTTTACCGGGTCCGCCGGCCCCGCCGCCTTTACGCCCGCTAGCGACCCGATAGACCTCAACGCGTTCCGGGCTAGTCTTACGGACGCCGAGAAGCAATAACGGTATAAGAACCGTCTCTATCTCTACTACGCCGCCTTAGTAACCCCGACCTATATAGCCTAGACCTATCCTAAGAAGGGTGCTAGCCGGGGTCGCGGCTAAAGCGGCGGTACTCCCGCCCTACGCCTCCTCGCGCCCCCTCCCCGGCTTAACGTTCGGGCGATTAAGTAAGGCTTCGTTAAGGGCGAGGTTACCGACTCTCCTACCCTTACCTCTAGCGCTTCTCCCCCCTTAGGAAACGCCTAGCTCCCTCGCCTTATCGCGCAATAGAGCTTTCGGTTTTTAATTTTATAGCTTTATTTAATACAGGGGAGGACCTTTATCTCCCGGCGGGAATATAGCCTCGTGCGTTACTACTGCCTCTCTCTCTTATGCCTACTAACGTCGCCGTAAGTGCTTTAGTCGACTTTAGTTATTCCGGATTCGCCTTTATATATACTTAGACTATATACCGCCTTACCCTCCCCGTCCGCTAGCTTTAGTTCCCTCGCCGGCTCTCTCTCGCTAATAGCGGCGACTATAAGTCTAGCGCCGTTACCTATTACGCTTACTTAATCGCTTAAGTCGGCGCCTACGCTAAGTCCATCTACTTCTTCCTTACGAAGCTTAGCTATAAGGTTATTCTCGGCCTCCTTTAGCTACGCCGCTACGACCTTATTATTAGCTAGAGCGATAACTCCCTCTCCTTTTAGTCCTTATTCTACCTCGCCTCTTGCCTTTCGGACCTTTAGCCTTATCTTATCCCTAGCCTCCCGGCCGCTCCCGCTATTCCCGTTCCCGCCCTTAAGGGAATATAATTTATAAATATAATTCGTTCCCCCCCCGCCCCCTCTATCGCTAACTCTAACGACGAGTGCGAGCCTTTTGCCTTATCCTTGCCTCTTGCCCCTTAGGCTTCTGCCTATACCGTCCGCTTTTCTAATATACTCGAGTTTATTCCTCCGTCGCCTCGTTTTTCCCTCGGCCTCCCGACGTCCTTTAAAGATACTCCCGACGTAGGTAAACCTACTTACCCGGACTCCTCCCGTTAGACCGACCTCGACTTAAGCTACGACTCTAACCCTTTAGATACCCTCTACCCCCGCCGTTACGTCCGCCCCCCCCGCCCTCGGCCTATACGTTAGGCTACCGGCTCCCGCTACCTAGCTCCCCGACCTAGGCATCGAGCGTTAGGACCTTACCCCTTTATAATCCCTCTAAGCGACCCTACGTTCTCTATCCGGATGCTTAACGTAGCCGCTATAGTAGTATTCTACCGCTAGCCCTCCGTTACGACTTCCTAGACTATAATTAAAGCCTTAGCCGCTAAACCCCTACCTATTAAGCCTCCGCCTCCTATCGACTAAGAGATCCCTAAGGAACTTTATTAGGCCGTTCTATTTAGGTCTATTAATCCTAATGCCGCTAAAGCCCGACTCGACCCCCGCCTTTACGACTTCGTCGATAACTACCTTAATAAAATCTTCCTTAATAAGGTTTCGCCCGATAATATCGCTAAATTCTTTCTAAAACACAATAAGGTCTTTTATACTCTTAATAAGCTCTAGGCTAAGGTCCTAAAAGAGCTTTACTATATAATCTATATATAGCTCTAGAGTAAGGCCGATAAGCTCGCCCCCTACCGCGCCGTCGATACCTAGATTAACCTTAAGGAGGGAATATAACCCCCTTATACCCGCCCCCGTCCCTTTAGTAAAGCCGAGAACTGTATTATCCGCGCCTACGTTAACGAGTAGCTTAGGAAAGGCTTTATTCGCCGTTCGACCTCCGCTACCGCCGCCTTTATTATACTCGCTTATAAGCCCGGCGGCGGCGTCCGTTTTTACGTCGATTACCGTAGCTTAAATAAGGCTACGATTAAGAACCGCTTCCCCTTACCCTTAGTCTATAATACCCTCGCCCGAATTAGGAAGGCGAAGTTCTTTATTAAGATTAACGTTATTATAGCGTTTAATCGCCTTTGCATCGCCGAGGGCTATAAGTAGAAGACGGCTTTCGCTACGCGGTATAGGCTTTTCGAGTATTACGTTATACCCTTTAGTCTCTCTAACGCACCGTCTTACTTCTAGAGCTTTATTAATACGGCCTTATATAATATCCTTAATGGTTTTTATTCCGCTTACTTAGATAATGTTTTAATCTTCTCTATTATACGGGAGGAGCATTAAGCCTACGTCCGGGAGGTCCTTAAGCGCCTTAACGCCGCTAGCCTCTAGCTCGACGTCGATAAGTGCAATTTCTATATCACCGAGACTAAGTACCTTAGCCTAATTATCTCGGATAAAGGTATACGCATAGATCCTAAAAAGGTCCGCGCCGTCTTCTACTAGCTAGCCCCCTCCTTTATAAAAGACCTCCGGCGTTTCTTAGGGTTCGCGCTAATTTTTATCGGCGTTTTATCTATAGCTTCTCTAAGCTCGCAAACCCTTTAAACGCCCTTACTAAGAACTCTGCCCCTTAGATCTAGTCCCCCGCTTA
The DNA here is from genome assembly GCA_012934285.1 of Ophiocordyceps sinensis. NCBI lineage: Eukaryota > Fungi > Ascomycota > Sordariomycetes > Hypocreales > Ophiocordycipitaceae > Ophiocordyceps > Ophiocordyceps sinensis. The sequence continues at coordinate 7,286,818 of JAAVMX010000004.1, read as the reverse complement.
CGCCTACGCCTTCGGAGCCCTTAAGCACGCCTTTACCGCCGCCCTAGTCCTCGTATACTTAAACCCTTCTCGAAAGACTATAGTTTAGACCGATGCTTCCGATTAGGCCGCTAAGGGCGTGCTAATATAGCTCTCTAACGACGGCCGCTATTACCCTATTACATTCTTCTCGTCGAAATACTCCGCCTAAGAATATAACTATAAGATCTACGATAAGGAACTCCTCGCGATCGTAAAGTCCCTTAAGGAATAGCGCCTTAAGCTCGAAGGCCTGCCTAAGTTTAAGATCGCTTTAGATTATAAGAACCTTTAGTATTTTATAACTATAAAGCTCTTTAACTAACGGTAGGCCCGCTAGGCCGAGTTCCTAAGTCGCTTTAACTTTAAGATCGTCTTCTAGCCTAGCTCTTAAGCTACCCTCCCTAACGCCTTTAGCCGACTCCTTAGTTCTCGCCTTACCTCCTTAACCGACCGCGCTAACGAAAGGATTAACTATCGTTACTAGGTTATCCTTCTACGGTCTAAGGTCGACGCCTCCTTACTCCCTAACGGGTTTAAGGAGCCTAACTTATCTATAAATATAATTAATAAATATAATTCTAACGACTCCGACTGCTTTACCCTCTATGCCCTTAACGACTCTAAGCCGATCGACGACCTTATCGACTAGGCTTATTTCTCCTCTCCGCTTATCGCCGATATTCGCGCGGCTCTCCGGTCTCCTTAGCTCCGTTAGCCTAATTCTCTTTACGTACCTCTCCGCTTAATCCCGAAGTCCGCCCTCTCGGAGGCCTAGGGCCGGTTCTACTTTTAGGGCCGGTTGTTCGTTCCCCCTAACGACGCCCTTATCCTCTAGATCTTAATCCGCACTTATACTTCCCCGCTAGCTAGCTACCTTAAGCGTACTAAGACCGCGAGCCTCTACCGCCGAACCTACGTTTAGCCTAGCATATACGAGTCTATTTCTAGCTTTATTCGCAACTACTACGTCTGCCTCTACGCTAAGTCCCCCCGTTCCGCCCCTTAGGGCCTTCTTTAACCCTTAAGCATCCCTTTTGCCTTTTAGACCGATATCTCTATTAATTTCGTTACGGACCTTCCTATCTACCGCCGTTATAGCGTTAAGTTCTCGAGTATCTTAGTTATTATTAACTATCTTACGAAGATACGCTACTACGTCCCGACGCCCTCGATAATAGTCGAGGACGTCGTTAACGCGTTCGTTTCTCGCGTCTAGTCTCTCTACGGTACCTTTACCTCGATAGTTAGTAATAAAGGCACTTAGTTCGTTTCCGCCTTCTAGTAGTAGCTTAGCCGCCGCCTCGGCTGCCGCCTATACCCTAGTTCCGCCTACTACCCTTAGACTAATAGCTAGACTAAGATCGCAAACGCTTAGATAGAGGTCTACCTCCGCTGCTATACTACCTTCCTCTAGGACGATTAGGTAGATCTCCTTCTACTCGCCGAGTTTACCGCTAATAACTAGGTTTCTAAGTCTACCGGCCTCTCCCCTTTCTTCGCTAACTACGGCTTCGACCCGAAGCTTAGCACTAAGCCCTTAAGACTACCCCCCTTTAGTATAACCCCCTAGCAGCGCAAGGAGTACCTCCGTAGCGACGCGCTCGCCTTACGCCTTTAACGCGTATCCGACTTCCTTCGTAACGCGATCGAAGACGCTTAAGCTACTTAAGCCCGGCACGCCGATGCCCGCCGGGCGCCCGCCCCGACGTACTAGCCTAGCGATATAGTCTTTCTTAGCACCCGCTAGATCTATACCCTCCGCCCGATAAAGAAGCTTAACTATAAACGGGAGGGCCTATACGAGGTCCTTAAGGCGTATAAGACGGCTTGCCTCCTCCGCCTCCCTAAGGGTAGCCGTCTCTACCTTATTTTCTACCACTTACTCCTTACCCGGACCTAAGAGCCCTTCTTACCCGGCTAAGCCGACCTAAATATCCGGCCTACTAACGGGGGCATCCTACTCTCCCTAGACGGCGATAACGATAACGACGCGTACCTTAAGTAGGAATTCTCCTTTATCCTCGCGTAACGTTAGTACGCGTTTAGGAAGATTAAATATCGCATTTAGTAGCGTTATAGCCCCTTTACGTAGGAGGATTCCTTATGCCTTAACGGATGTTAGGACGACCTTAAGTCCTTTTACACCGCGAACCCGGCTAAGCCTCGCCCCGCCTTTTATACTACCTTCCTCGCCTTGTCCCCCCTACCTAGGTAATAATAGATATAATTAATAAATACAATTTATCTTAGCGCGTATAGGCTTTCCGACCTTAAGCTTTGTTTTCTTTCCTTCCTTTATATTATAAGGGCCTACCTTTTAGGTCGATTAATACGGGATTCCCTTAGCTCTCGCTCTTCTGCTATTGCCCCTTTTTAAGCGTTTAAGTCAAACGCCGATTTAAAGGGGATATACTATTATAGTATTAGGTTATATTATATATCATCCTACGTAACCTCTATATTGTATATATAGACCCTTAGACTTAGTCTATAGCTGCGCTCCTTCGTAGATTAATAATAGTTATATACCCCCCCCTAAGCTCGTTTTATAACATACCCCGCGCTTGCTTAAACCCCCTCCCCCCCGCTATTAGGTTCGCGTTATTAAGTAAGGCTTTATCGAGGGCGAAGTAGACGACCTCCCTGCCTTTTCCCCGTCTTTAGGAAATACGTAGCTCCCTCGCTTTATCGCACGATAGAGCTCTTAGTATCTAAGTTAATAGCTTTATTTAACACTAAGGAGGATCTTTACCTCCCCGTAGGAATATAACCGCGTGCTTTACTTATGCCTTTATCCCTTATATCCGCCGATGTTATTATAAGTGCTTTAGTCGACTCCGGCTATTCCGGATACGCCTTTATACACGCTTAGACCGCGTACCGCCTTGCCCTTCCTATCCGCTAGCTCTAATTCCTACGCTAGCTTTCTCTCGCTAATAGTAGCGACTATAAGTCCGGCTCTATTACTTATTACGCTTTTTCGGTTTCCCGGATTAGCGCCTATACTAAGTCTATCTGCTTCTTTCTTACGAAGCTTAGCTATAAGGTTATTCTTAGCCTCCTTTAGCTACGCCGGCACGGCCTTATTATTAGCTAGCGTAGTAACTCCTTTTCCTTTTAGTCCCCCTTTTATCTAGCCTCCTGCCTCTCGGACTATTAGCCTTATCTTATCCTAGGCCTCTCGGCTACCTTTGCCCGCCTTACCCGCCCTATCTTAGCTCCCCCCGCCTTTATTTTAGAGGGAATATAATTAATAAATATAATTCGTTTTCCTATTACTCCCTCCGTTAAAGACTCTAACGACGAGGGCGAGCCCCTTACCGCCTCCTTTATCGAAGACTCTAACGACGGGGACGAAACCCCCGCTACTATAATCCTTATTTCTACTACTACGATCCTTATTTCCGCCCGTATAGCCTTAGCCCGTCCTCCGGCCTTTATCTATTCCGTCCGCTTTAGCGACGTTCTTAAGTTTATTCCCCCGTCCTTTAGCCCCTCCCTCTTTGCGTTTTTCGAGGATGCTTTTAACGTAGGTAAACCCGCCTATCCGGACTCCTCCCGCTAAGTTAACGACGCTAACTCTAACTCCGGCTACGACTCTAACTCCCTAGCTACCTTCTACCCTTACCGCTACGTTTAACCTCCCCGCCTTTATCCCGTCTATAAGACCGCTAGCTACCGCCGCCTTATATTACGGCTAAGTCGTAAGACTATTAGACCTTAGCCCTTCTGCTTCTCGTCCTTTAACGACTTAGCGTTTAACGTCCGGATGCTTAACGTCGATGCGATAGTAATATTCTACCGGTAGCCTAAAGTCTAGACCTTTTAGACCTTAATTAAGGCCTTTACCGTTAAGCCTTTACCTACCGAGCCCCCGCTACCTATCGACTAAGATATCCCTAAGGACTTCTATTAGGCCGTTTTAACTAGATATATAGATGCTAAGGACGCGAAAGCCTACCTTAACCCCCGCCTTTACGACTTTATCGACGACTACCTTAATAAGATCTGCCTTAATAAGATCTCCCCTAACGATATCGCTAAGTTCTTTAAGAAGCAAGAGAAGGTCCTTTATATACTCGACGAGCTTTAGGCTAAGGTCCTTAAGGAGCTCTACTATATAATCTATATATAGCTTAAGAGTAAGGCCGATAAGCTCGCCCCTTACCGTACCGTTAATACTTAAATTAACCTTAAAGAAGGGATATAACCTCCTTATACCCGCCTTCGCCCCTTTAGCGAAGCTAAAAACTAGATCGTCCGCGCGTACGTTAACGAGCAGCTTAAGAAGGGCTTTATCCGCCGCTTTACTTCCCTTACTACTGCCTTTATTATACTCGCCTATAAGCCGGGCGGGGGCGTCCGTTTTTGCGTTAACTATCGCGGCCTAAATAAGGCTATAATTAAGAACCGTTTCCCTTTGCCCTTTATCTACGATACTCTCGCCTATATCCGGAAGGCGAAGTTTCTTACTAAGATCGACGTTATCGCGGCGTTTAATCGCCTTTGTATTGCCGAGGGATATAAGTAAAAAACCGCGTTCGCTATATAGTATAGGCTTTTTAAGTATTATATTACCTTTTTTAGCCTTACCGCCGCTTTATCCTACTTTTAGAGTTTTATTAATACGGCCCTTTACGGCATCTTTAACGAGTTTTGCTCTACCTATCTAAACGACGTTTTAATCTTCTTAGAGACGCGGGAAGAGCACTAGGCCTACGTTAACGCGGTTCTTAAGCGCCTTAATGCCGCCGGCCTTTAGCTTAACGTAGATAGGTATAACTTCTGCGTTACTAAGACTAAATACCTTAGCTTAATTATCTTAGATAAAGGCATTCGCGTAGACCTTAATAAGGTTCGTACGGTCTTAGACTAGCCTGCCCCCTCCTTTATTAAAGACCTCTAGCGCTTCTTAGGATTCGCTAATTTTTATCGGCGTTTTATTCGCGGCTTTTCTAAGCTTATAAACCCTTTAAACGCCTTTATTAAGAACTCTGCCTTTTAGATCTAGTCTCCCGTCTACGCTTACGCCTTCGAAGCCCTTAAGCACGCCTTTACTACCGCTTTAGTCCTCGTATACTTCGACCCCTATCGTAAGACTATAGTCTAAATAGATGCTTCCGACTAAGCCGCTAGGGGTATACTAATATAGCTCCTCGACGATAGTCGTTACTATCCGGTTGCCTTCTTCTCGTTAAAGCACTCCGCTTAAGAGTATAATTACGAGATCTACGATAAGGAACTCCTCGTAATTATAAAATCTCCCGAGGAGTAGCGCCTTAAGCTCGAAGGCCTGCCTAAGTTTAAGATAGCCTTAGACTATAAGAATCTTTAGTATTTTATAACTACGAAGCTCTTTAACTAGCGATAGGCCCGCTAAGCCGAATTCCTTAGTCGTTTTAATTTTAAGATCGTCTTTTAGCCCGGCTTTTAAGCTATTCTCCCCGACGCCTTTAGCCGCTTGCCTAGCTCCCGCCCTCTCTCCCTTACCGACCGAGCCGACGAGAGGATTAACTATCGATATTAGGTTATCCTCCCTAAGTCTAAGGTTAATGCCTCCCTCTACCCTAATACTACTACCGCCTTTAATACCGTTAAGGAGTCCGATTCGTTTATAAATATAATTTATAAATATAATTCCGACTGCCTCGACCTTTACGCCCTCGACGACTCTAAGCCGATCGATAACCTTATCGACCGGGCTTATTCCTCCTCCCCGCTTATCTCCGCTATTCGCGTAGCTCTTTAGTCCCCTTAGCCCCGCTAGCTTTACCCCCTTTAAGCCCTTCTCCGCTCGATCCTTAAGACCGCTCTCTCTAAGGTCTAAGGCCGGTTCTATTTCTAAGGCCGGCTCTTTATTCCCCTTAACGACGCCCTAATTCTTTAGATCCTCGTCCGCGCTTATACCTCCCCCCTTACCGGCTACCCTAGACGTACGAAGACTACTAGCCTCTACCGCCGGTCCTATATTTAGCCCGGCATACATAAGTCTATTTCTAGCTTTATACGGAACTATTATACGTGCCTACGCGTTAAATCCCCTCGTTCCTCCCCTTAGGGCCTACTCTAGCCCTTAAGTATTCCCTTCGCCCTATAGACCGATATATCCGTCGATTTTATTACCGACCTCCCTATCTACCGTCGTAATAGCGTTAAGTTTTCTAATATCCTTATTATCGTCGACCGCCTTACGAAGATACGCTATTACGTCCCGATACCCTTAATAACCGTTAAAGACGTTATTAACGTATTCGTTTCCTACGTTTAGTCCCTCTATAGCGCCTTAGCCTTTATTATTAGCGATTATAGCACTTAGTTTATTTCGGCTTTCTAATAGTAGCTTAGTTATCGCCTTAGTTACCGCTTTTACCTTAGCTCCGCCTACTACCCTTAGACCGACGGTTAGACTAAGATTGCGAACGCTTAGATAGAGGTTTACCTTCGTTATTATACTACCTACCTTTAGGACGATTAAATCGACCTCCTCCCCCTCGCTAAGTTTACTGCTAATAATTAGGTCTTTAAATCTATTAGCCTCTCCCCTTTCTTCGCTAACTATAGCTTTTACCTAAAGCTTAGCACTAAGCCCTTTAGTCCCCCCCTACCTAGCATAACCCTTTAGCAGCGGAAGGAATACCTCCGCGGTAATACGCTTACTTCCTATCTCTAGCGTATCTCTAACTTCTTCCGCGATATAATTAAGGATGCCTAGGCCACTTAGGCTTACTACGCGGACGCCCGGCGGACTCCCGCCCTAGTGTATTAGCCCGGCGATATAGTATTCCTTAGCACCCGCTAGATCTAGACCCTCCGCCTTATAAAGAAGCTCGACTATAAGCGGGAGGGCCTATATAAGGTCCTTAAGGTATATAAGACGGCGTGCCTTCTTTGCCTCCCTAAGGGCAGCCGCCTTTACCCCGTTTTTTATTACTCCCTCTTTACTAAGACCTAAGGGCCCCCTTTGCCCGGCTAGTCGGAGCTTAACGTCCGGCCCGCCGATAACGGCGTTCTCCTTTCCCCCGGCGACGACGACGGCGATAACGCGCACCTCGAGTAGGAGTTTTCTTCTATCCTTACGTAACGCTAATACGCCTCCGGGAAGATTAAGTATCGCGTTTAATAGCGTTATAGCCCCCTTACGTAGGAGGACTCCTCCTACCTTAACGGCTACTAGGACGACCTTAAGGCTTTTTACGCCTTTAACCCGACTAAGCTTAAACCGGCCTTTTATATAGCCTTCCTTATATCTTCCCCTTCGCCTAAGTAATAATAAGTATAATTTATTAATATAATTTACGTTACGACGGCACGCGTTAGATTCTTTATTTTACCCTTTGTTTCTCCTTATTCTTCCCTCGTTCTATATTAGGCCCGCTTTTAGGACCGGTTAATATAGATTTTCTTCGTTATTATTAGCCTATCGCCCCTTTTAGGCGTTTAAGTCGAACGCCGGTTTAAGAGGGATATACTATTACGGTATAAGGTTATATTATATATTATCCTACGTAACCTTTATATCGTATATATAGACATTTAGAGTTAGTCTATAGCTATGTCCCTTCGTAGATTAATAACAATTATATACCCCCCTTAAGCTCGTTCTCTTATATATATCCTAGGTAAGATTATCTTATTAATATACTTCGCGGATAAGCTTATTAAGTAATTTACTAGCTATATTTAGTCTAAAGGCAGCGACTACGTTAAGGTCCTCCTTTAAGGCATAGGAATCGGTTAAGAGTTCTTTTAAGATAGTTAGGTCGACTTTCTCTTTAAGGATAACTACCTAATTTCGATAGAGGAGTCTATCGTCTTCTATAGTAGTTAGTCTATCGCTAAAGAGCTTACTAAAAGCGTTAAGGAGAATTGCCTTATTGCCTAAGCGGTATATAATTATAAAGTTAAACTAGGAAAGGAACTTAGCCTAGCGTACTTATCGTTAGTTAAGTTGTTTTATAGATATAAACGTTTAAAGATTCTTATAGTCTATAATAACGTTAAACGCCTTAGTAGTCCTTTAGAGTTTTAAGCGCTATTCCTTAAGCGCTTTAATAATTGCTAATAGCTCTTTATTATAGATCTCGTAGTTATACTTAAGGGTAGTATACTTTAACGAAAAAAACACAATAAGGTAAAGATATCTATCGTCTTTAGTCTATAAAAGGACTCCTCCTAAGGCTTAATTCGAGGCGTTAGTTTTAATAACTATTTTCTTCGAGTAGTTAAAATAGGCTAAGACTAAGGCAGTAGTAAAAGTAAGTTTAAGGGCCTTAAATACGGTAGCTTATTTAAGTCCTTAAGACTAACGGGAATCCTTTCGAAGTAGCGTAGTTATTAGGGAGATAATACTAAAGTATCCCTTAATAAAACGACGGTAGAAGTTTATAAACCTAAGAAACTACTAAAGTTCTTTTACTAAAGTTAGGGTATTTTAAGCCGTAATTATATATACCTTCTTAAGGTCTATACTTATGCTAGATATCGAAATAATTAATCTAAGGTACTTAGTCTTCGTTGTATAAAACTCTAACTTCCTAATATCGATTTAAAGCCCTACGTTGCCTAAGCGTAAAATAACTATTCGCACGTAGTTCTTATATTCCGCCTTAGTCTTTAAAAAGACTAGTACGTTATTAAGATATACTATATAGAAGTTATCGAAGGCATTATAAAGTATATAATTAATATAGTTTTAGAAGGTCGATAGTGCGTTATAAAGGCCGAAGGGGGTAACTAGCATCTTAAATAGTCTAAAGCGTATAATAAATGCTATAAGCTATTTATAACCCTCGGCGATTCGAATATAGTTAAATATAGCAATTACGTCTAGCTTTATATAAAACTTAGCGTCGTAAAGAGAATCTAATGTTTCGTAGATTAAAGGCAAGGGATATTAATTCTTAACTATAACCTAATTTAAACCTAAGTAGTTATAATAGATATAGATACTACCGCCCGGTTTATAAGTAAGGATTAGTAATACTACGGCTAAATAAGAAGACTCTTAAATAAAGCCTTTATTAAGTATATCGTTAATCTACTTCTTAATATAGCGGAGTTCTATAGGTAATATAGGCCGATTTCTATAGTATAGAGCTTATTTACTAAGTGTAAGTTCGATCTTATAATCCTAAGGGCGGTATAAGGGGAGCTTATTCGCATTCTTTAGAAGGAAATAAGGAAGCTTATCCTAGAACTCTTTTAGGAGTTTCTTTAGGATATCTGCCTCTATAACTTCCGGTTTTACTTAGAGGAATTTTTCTATATCGGCCTTATCGACCTTCGGAAATAAAGATTCGGAATTAGCTATATCCCGGAGGTTCGTCTAAAGGAAATTATAAAAACGTTTAAGGAAAGCGGCTTAAGCTACCTTTATTATATAGTCCTTAGTAATAACGCGTTAGAAAGAGGTTTCGGATAGTTCCGGGACTTTAACTAAGCTTACTAAGAGTTTATTAAAGAGTCGTAGATTTTCTCCCTCCTTAATTAGCTTCGCTAATTTAGATATACTAATTCGCATCGCTTAAATACTATCCTATTTATAGAATTAAACGAAGTTAACTACTTATACGTAGCGGATATCGTTTATATCTAAGGGTATTTAATCTTCTTATCGTATACGTCGGCGGGGGCGTCTCGTTTAGCCCTATCGGGCGGGAACGTAGCGACGGCCGGCGGTAAGACGAATAAAGAGTAAGCGAGCTACTAAAGTAGTCTATAGTAGAGTAGCCTTAAAGGCTTAAGTCTTAAGGGAGTCCGGAGGGCTAATTAGGGATATTAAGCAAGCGGTTTCCTAAGCGAATAGCTATATCCTATATAGGGGATATCGAATCGGTTAGCCGGAATTTAAGGGATATAATGCCTACTTAAGTAGATATTCCTTAGTAGATAAGTCTATAGATATATAACTTCCCGGTAGGATAGTCTAGTCTTCTAGGATATTAGTCTCTTCCTACCGAAAGGGAATTTCCGGCACGTCTTTTATTATTATAAGGACCCTTTATTTTAGGGTAAACGTTAGAGTTATTTAAATCTCTACGACGTTAGAAAAATATACTTTCCGACGTAACTAATGCCCTTTAGGCGCGGGAGTAATAGGAATCCTAAGAGCTATCCTATCTTCGGCTATTATGCTTAAAGGCAGGTAGTATCTTATGCAATAATCGGAATTAAAGCGGACTTAGAGAGATTTCTAAGGTATAGTTAGTTTATATTCCTAAAGCTAGGGGATGCCTAGGATAATCGGGGTAAAGGGTAATAGATTTATAACGAAGAAGAGCATAAGTTTTATATACTTACTAATAGTTATTCGGGCTATAAAGTAGTCTATTATCTATATTAAGGGTATACCGTCGGCTAATTAAAGCAGTCGAGGTTTAAGGAGCTTTTTTATAGTAACGTTATATTTCCGTATAATAGCGTAAAAGTCGGCGAACGCTACGGTAGTATAGCTAAAATCTACGAGGGATAACGTATTAACGTAGTAAAGGGACTAAGGGTTATACGTAGAGGAGAGATAAGTATAGAGAAGGATTAACTTTTTATTACTATTCGACGAACTAATCTAAAGATTTATTCTATTTAAAAGCAACGACTTAATCCTTTTATCCTCCCCTATATATAACCCTTAGGAGCGACTTACTCTAAGGGTATATCTTTTAGTAGTAGCCTTAACGCCGGCCGCTCGCATTATAAATCTATATCCTTTTCCCTAAGGATACGGCCTTATTTATAGTCGGCCGTACGGACGAGCTAGCCCTAGCTATACCCGCCGCCGCGGGCGCCCTAAGATCCTCGGCCGAAGCTAGGGGAGGGGGCGCCTTAGCCCTAAAACTAAGGACTACCCTAACGTAAGGGTATTAGAAGCGGATTCGCTATCTTAGCTAGGTCGTAAGCCTCCTTCTAGTGTTTAAGCTCTCCGTAAGCTATATAGAGTTTATTATCGATCTTAAATTATTGTTTAATATCGGAAAGCCGGTCGAGTTCTATAAGGTTACCGTATAAGGGTTAGGCTAAGGCGGTCGGGGTAAAGGCAGGTATAAGCGTCGGCGGGAACTACGAACGGGGGGCGGCCTTCTTCTTAAGCTTCTAACGATAAGTATAGTTAGCGAGATTCTTCGTAAAGATATCTATCTACGCTAACTACTTCACGTAGTTAGTATTAAGGATCTTAGTCTATATATTCTTAACGAGATCGCTTATATCTTTTAATATAAACTTCCGGAGGAGGTTAACTTACTATTCCTTTATCTTCCTTGCCTTACGTATATAGGCGTCGAGGTCTACCTTCTAGATCTAATAGTTCTTATCGCCTTAAGGGAAATTATCGATAATGTTTTTAGCGGCTTACGTTAAGTCTAGAGCCTTATACTACCTGCCTAAAGCTATAAGAAGCGTCGTTGTAGTAGGCTATTCCTACTTCTCCCTCTCGGATAGGTTCGCTATAATAGTAGCTATCCTATCTTTAACGAAATCGTAGGCCTATTTACTAAGCCTATCGCTAATATAAAGGAGGCGGGCGTTGTCTAAGTCGAACTATATACTATCGCGGAGGAAGATACCTTATATCTTAAGTTCCTACGCCTCGTACTTACGTTAACGGTCGGAGGTAGACCCTTTTTTAGTAAAGATCGGAGGGTCTACCGTCTTTCGTTTTCTAAACGACTATACTAAGGTTATCGTCTAAAACTATAATATCTTTATAGTTAAGATTATAAGGTCCTTAGCCTCGAGAAGTTGCTCCTTCGTAGATAAGAGCTAATCCTTTATAGCTAAGAGCTAATCTCGTATAGTTACGCGTTCCTTTAACCTAGTATTTCGGTTAACCTAAGAGGCCTCCGCTACGCGAAGGGAGCGAAGACTCTCCTCGATATATATAAGAATATATCGGGTATCTAGGCTCTAAAGGTTTTCCTAAGTCTCTTATGCATTAGCGACTAAGACTACGTTATCGAACCTCTTAATCGCCTAGGCGATCTAAGGAAATTCACTAATAAACTCCTTAGCAAAGGCCTTTAGACCGTCGCCCGTAGTGTTAGAGGCTATAAGTATATCTACTATAAGAAGGAAGGAGGAGTATCTAATCTAAGGTGTTTATTAAGGACTATAAAAAGGTTTCTATAAGCTATATAGGTTTCTATAGGCTAAGGAAAAATTCTTAAGGGCTTAAGGGCTTAAAGGAATAATTTCTTAGGGGTTGCGCTTAGGTCGCGACGACTAAGGGGATAAGGTAATAGAGCTGCTAGGACTATATTTATAAAGCTAGGGATCGCGACGGGGCGCAATAGGAGATAGAACAAACTATTATAGCACTAGGTGATAACTAGATAACCTTATTATTCTATAAAAAGGAGAAGAACTATAGAGGCTAAGGGCTCGTTTATATATAGGACTATATGTTACGTAGTATATTACTATGTATTATGTTATATAATATAGTATTATAATAGTACTCCCCCTCTAAAGACGATTCAGTCCCTAAATCGCTAAGAAATCGCTAAAGTTATTAAAATCGTTCGCTAGAAATATTAGTTTTACTAGAAATTAGTATATAGTAAAGGAATCTTTTATAGGCGGGCTTAATCTAAGGGGCCCGGCTTATCTGGATTGCATCTATAGAAGCGTTAGATAGCTTTAAGGCAACCTCTTAGGTTATATTTAGGCTGCTAGGTTAGTTCTTAATAATATTTCTATTTAATTAGATAAGTTAGAGTCGGGGTATTATAGTATCACATTACATAACATAGTACATAGTGATATACCACGTGATATATAGTCCTATATATAAACGAGCCCTTAGCCTCTATAGTTCTTCTCCTCTTTATAGAACAATAAGGTTATCTAGCTATTACCTAGTGCTATAATAATAACCTATAATCAAGTCCTAATAAAATCACATACGTTGATTAGGAAGGTCGAGAGGTATTACGCTCCTCTACGCCGTGCGTTTAAAATCCTCTATATAAATATCGGGAATATTACGTCTTCTAAAGCAGTCCTTTAGATAGCTGTAAAGGCCGTTAACGATACAGCCGGACCTTACGGCCTTATCCCTACACTTCTCGTCTTTAGTGCGTACCCGCGTATAACTATTAACTCGCCTCCGTTAGCTATAACCCTAAAAAGGTCTATAGCTATGCAAAAGGCGATAAAGATACTTCGATAGCTTTCTATAGAGCGATAAGTTTAAGATACTCTATAGGCTCGCAATGGCCCTTCTATAGCCGAAACACTTCCTCTACCGCTATAAAGCGAGGTTCGCGTCTAAAGGGAAAAGGAAGGATAGTAGGGACTATTTAAGATTACTGCTATTAACGGTTATAATATCACTATTAATACCGTTAACGGACCTAAGTCTTTCGGTCTACCCTAGTATAGCCCTATCTTTAGGACGATTCGTCTCCTCCGCTCTTACTTCCCGCAATTAAAGGACTACGTAATGCTAATCTAACCCTTAACTAGACACTAAGGTCTATACTCCCTGCTCTTATTCCTAAACCCTTAATGCCACGCAAGTCATCCCGGTATAAAGAATAAACTAAAGCTACTTCTAGTTCGGCTTTTAATTCTACTTCCCCCTCCCTAGGCTCTACTTCCCCCTCCCTAGACCTTCGTTATTAAGAAAGAAGAAGATGCCTACGAATTAGCACTTAATCTACGGGAAAAAGGAGTTATTATAACCCTAAAAGCCCTATTTAAGGAATTAGACGGACAAAAGATTAATAACCTCGCTACCCGTAGTTTATTTAGCTTTAAACGCTACGATAAAGCTCTCTATAGCAATCACCGTATCTTTAAGTCACGAATAGTGCGAGAGGTAAAGGGCAGAGACAAAAAGCGCTACGAGAAGTCCCGCCTTATTATTTAAGGACATAATAACGAAGAGAAAACGACCCTATTAATGCAATTACCGACGATTTAACGCGTTAGCTAGCGGCTTATCCTAGCCCTCGCCCTAAGACTTCTTCGTTATTATAGCATAACTCTTTTATTACGAGACATTACTTAAGCCTACCTATAGGCTAAAACGAAGCTATTTAGAACTAACCTAATAAGACTGCCCGTCGAGATAGAAGGACGATACCCGGAAGGGACTATCATCCGTGTAATTTAACCCCTTTACGAGATCGCGGAGTTAGGACTATATTAGTTCCGAATGTATAATAAGCATTACGTTATCCGCCTGAATATATTAACCTCGACGTATAACTTATGCCTCTTAATCGCGAACGGGACCCCTAATAGGTTTAGTATAGTTAGCCTATAAACGGATAATACGTTAATATTAGGCATACGTAGCTTCTTAACGGCTAAGGAAAAGCAGCTTTAAAAGGCTAAATTTAGAGTAAAGCCGAAGACTAAGATATCTGCTAGCTCGTTGCTTAACTTTAATAGAGCTAGACTAACTCTTTAAGATTAAAATTAAGGTCTCCTCCTTTAATAAAAGGGCTAGTTAAAGAAGATTAAGACTATTATCTATTAAACGCTAGGCAGTCGGGTCCTCGACATTTAGGTGATAGCAATTAGAAAGGAAGAGAGGCTCTTAGGCTTAAAACAGCCTGTAAGGAAGGATTAGAAGCTGCAAATAATGCAAATTACTAAGAATAATAGCTCTTATCTTTTCTAATAAGGAGGGCTAACTAGTCTCTATATATAGGGAAATCCCTCGGACGAAAACAGCCGTATAGACCTAAGGAAAAGGGGTAAAGGAAAGAGTTAGACGGAAAACACCGGTTAGAAATTAATAGATCGTGTCTATACGATAAATAGTTATATAGTTAGCTATAGTTAGTAAATAAAGAAATCAATAACGCAATAGTCTATTAGAAGGATATATGAATTCTACGGTAGAAGCCGTTAGAAGAAAATTAGAATTCTACGGTAGAAGACCGTAGAAGGGAATTAGAATTCTACGGTAGAAGACTATAGAAAGGAATTAGAAGTACGGGGTAATACCCTATGGAAGTAATACACTAGGCACTAAGAATGTGTGTGTAAAGAAGGATGATTCTATTAGGTAGGCGTAAGCCCCGGGAGCTAGGAATAGCTCCCTGCTATCTTATCTATAGCTAATTACATTAGCCCCGGCATATAGCATAGAGGATATGTCGCATCGGAACGGGGCTAGGATAACGCGGTGGATAGGGCCTAGTGTACGTAGTCGACACGGTGTCCGCTGCTACGCCTATTTAAGCAGGCTCGAGGGACACTAAGCCCTTATAGAACACACACATAGATCAACAGACTTTTCACCCTTTGATTTAAGCCCTTTTCCCATGCCTAGTGCCGCGTGCCCCCGCGGGCGGATGCGATAGGATGCTTTATATACATTAAAATGCGGGCTTAAAAAAGAAAACACTACTGCCTATAGTAGTCATAAATATAATCCTAATTAGGCAATTAGGAGGAATACTCCTATTGCCTAAATCCTTCCTTTTATTCTTATAAGTTATGCTTATACCTGCTAGTAATTATTCCTTTAATCGTTCCTTTTGCTAAGCGGCCTTCTTGCTTTATATAGCGCGTGCTAGAGGGCGACCCTAGAACTCCGTAATGGCTTTAGCAGAGACCTAGTCGGCTCGGACCTATTGGTTATATATAGCAGCCTATCCTTTCTATCGTACGAGATATTCGGTTATAGGTTGCTTTAACCGACCGATGCGACGAACACGGATGTCTATTAGGCGCTTAACCTCGTAGTGCTAGTCTCCTTCGTTAGGCGCTTATTCGATATCGCGAGTAGCTTCGATAGGTCTAGGCTCTAGTTCGACGTAGTGACCTTCGTAAGCTAGTTTAAGGTGCTAAATAAATACGACGGGGTAGATCCTAACTTAGCTCGGGAGTATAAATTCCGCCGCGAGGTTATTAACTATACGCTTAATAACGAAAAGGCCTTCTCGTTGCCGCGACTATTTCTTTAGCGGCTAGCTAGGCTTATAATAGCCCGTATACAACTTTAGATAGACCTTATTACTCGCCTTAAGAAGAACCGGCCGGTGTTTCGCGTTATACCGCTACTTAGCCTTTATAGCGGCTAGGTCTATAGCTAAGCTCGCTTATCTACGGATGACTTCTCGTAAGTAAGGCAATTCGTCCGCAATAGTGCCTAGGATATTATCGGCAGCTTCTAACGGTCTATATATATTAAAGCCGAAGATGGATTTATAGGCGGAGATCTTCGTACTAGCGTGAAATGCTGTGTTTAGATTCTACTAAAGGGCGGGGATTATTATCTTCTAATCTAGGCTAAGATCCTTAATATAGGATATTCGTAGAGCGGTCTCTACGGTCTAGTTGCGCCGTTTAGTAAGTCCGTTAGCCTATAGGTAGTAGGCGGTAGTTATTGCAATTTTAGTGCCGAATGCGCTCTAAAGGCCTTTCTAGAAGTCGGATGTAAATTTACGATCCCGGTCGCTAATAATAGTTCTTAGTATACCCTAATCGGAAAGAAGCAACTAATAGGCTAGGCTTTAAGCCTAGTCCCTTATGCTATATTTAGCGTTGCCTAAGATTAGCAAGCATCTCTTGCTAGTTAAGTAAGTAATCGTAAGAAGTTAGTTAAAGATATTAAAGCCTAGGATCTACTATAAGGAGCTTGCTAAAGGTAAGGGCGGTATATCGGTTATAAAGTCTATCGCGATACTCTATATTAGAAGTAGCGGGGGGCGAATAGGCTTATAGCTGCCGGCAAAGGTCTAACGGTCTATTTAGCTAAGGCAATAGGCTTTATAAGCCGCGATATACTTCTTTACCTAATAGGTAACTCCGCGAATTAAGTATATCTCTAAGTCCTTAATTATATAGACGACGCCGAAGTAGTTCTTATCGTTATAAGCTACTAAGATTATAGATAAAACGAAGGCGTTAGGGATATATAGCCGGGTAAAGCCGTCGGGGCCTTTATAGTATAAAAGCTTATCGACTATAAAGAACGGTATGCCGCGGCGCTTAAGCTATACTTTCGTTCGTGCTATAGAGTTAGCGACTATAGCTCCTTCTAAAGGCGAGGAAAGACTCTTAATAGCGTCCTCGCTATCTACGATTATTTAAAGTATTCGCTTATAGTAAGGGTTATTATCGTAGGCGACGGCGAATTCCTCGCGTTTTTTAGGAGCTATAATAGCCTTAGAGGCTATAAGCATATCGTTAAGCATAGTAAAGTTAGGGCGGCGACGGTTAAGCAGCTAATCGGACTCCTCGGCTAGCAAACGACTAAGGGCGTCGGGGATAAAGTTCTTCTTGCTAAAGAGGTAGTAAACCTCGATATCGTACTCCGAGAGGTAAATTAAGGCTATAACTAGACGACGGTTAGCTCGGTCTATGCTAGAAGTATTAAGGGTCTTTTTAGCGACGATCTACTTAATCGTAGAGTAATCGGTTAAGACTATAAGCGGGAGGGTTAACGACTATACTATAGTGCGTATCTTCTTCGCAGCCTATACGAGATAGGCGACCTCTAGCTCTAAAGGACTATAGGACTGCTCGGCTCTCGTTAAAGTATAGGAGAGGAAGTAGATAGGTATAATAGCTTTAACCGGAATAGGCTAGCCTAGCTGCTAAATAGTACCGTCGTAGAGATAAAAAAAGACAGCGGCGAAGCCTCGCTATAAAGAGGCGTTAATCTAATAGAATAGCCTCTTCTACGAGTTTATATAGTAAATTATTCGACTAAAAGTAATTTCCTTCTAAAGAGAAGCGAAGGAGGAAAGCTCGGCTAAGGTAGGCTAGAACGATATAACTCGCGTATAGGACTTCCGCTTATTAAGGTTCCCGTTCTAAACCTTACTAATTAAGCGACCCTAAGCTAGAAGACTAGTCTTACGGTCCTATAGAGGGGCAATAGAGGCGCTATAGTACGGGATAAGGTTGCGAATATACCCTATAGCGCCGATGTAGTATTCGAGAGCGGTGAGATTGTCGGGGAATAAGAGCTTTATAAAGGCGGTAAGCCTATGCTTCGTAGTACTTATCCTAAACGCGTCGATACGAAATCCGAGTAGCTCTACGGAAGGGTAGCCGATCTAGCTCTTAGTAAGGCTTATAGATAGGTTAAGCGATACAAAGAGCTTAAAGATAGCCTTAAGATATTAAAAGTATTCCTCTTCTATAGCGGAGTAAATAACAATATTATTAATAAACGCGCGGCTATAGCCTTAGTGCGGACGGAGAACTCGGTCTATATAGCGTTATATATACGCTAGGCTATTGCGAAAGCCGATAGGTGTAACTATTAAGCGCTTTAGACCTCGATGACTTATAATAGTAAACCTGCCTTAATGCTTAAGTTTAACTTAAAACTAATAGAAGAAGGCGGAAGCGTTAATAGCAGTAATAAAACAGGCGCTTAAGAGTTTAGCAATAATAGAGCTTTATAGTAGTAGAGGGTAGGAATCTAAAATAGTAACACTATTAACGGCACGTAGGTTAATAACGACTCGGCCTTTAGTCTCGCCTCGGGCTATACGCTAAACTACGAAGACCGGTGCTACGAACGGCGTAGGCTCGTCGGCCTACTCTAGGCGACCCTGCTTATAAAGTAGGTTAAATATATCGTCGATAACCTTCCTATCGTAAAGCCCTTATAGGTAAGGCCTTTAAGCGACTCGTTTTTCGTGCTAATTATCGATTAAGGGAATTATTAATTCCTTTCTAAGTTCTACGACGGCGGTGCCTATATCTCGCTAGAGCTAGGAGTATTTCCTAAGAAGCTTTTTAACGCGGCGCACGAAAGAGGGGCTATAGTCGAAAATATAAATACCCTTTTTAGTATATTTCTCCTAAAGCTCTAGTAGGCGCTAAACATGCGTTTAGTATAGAATACGGCTAGAGAAAGGATCCTCGATTCTATCCGCGGCGTCTGTCTCGATAGCTACGGCAGCTGCCGTTACGTTAGTAGCAGCTACTACGAGGTTCTAGCGAACCTTAGACTACTTAGCGGGTCCTGCCGAGGAAGCTATAACGTAGGCGTAGATAGAGTCGGATAGCGAAGGCGTCGGAGAAGTACTTAGAATAAGAGCTTCTATAGGTTAAGGTAGGGCGGGAGGCTATAGATACTTAAGGACCTCCTAAGTAAGCGGGAAAGTGCTCGCGACGTTAACCGATAGACTGGTAGAAGCAGAAGTAATAATAGCGGTTCCTACGGAGGGCGTTATAGCTATAGCTCTTAGAGCGGGCGAAATTACAGTAGCTAGCGTTAGAGCCTTTATAGCTAATTTCTAGGACGGGGCGGTAAAATAGCCAGACTCCTAACACTCCTAGATCTAGCTAAGCTTCTGCTTACGCTTAATAACGAGGTTAACGTTTATGCTATTAGTAATAAGGATAGTAGGAAGAGATTTAGCATCGACGATACTATAAATAGCATTAGCGTAAAAGGCGAAGAAAGTATAGGCGCGGTCTTTAGGAAGTTCTTTCTAAGATATAAGGACTATAAGGGTAGTGCCGGGCGGTATAGCGGTCTTTCGGACGGCCTAAATACGGCGAACGACTTTATAAGGCTATTTATAGATATCGAATAGGATTTTAAACCCATCGAGCACTCTAATGCGAATAACTTCCTTATTATAATTAAGG
The DNA here is from genome assembly GCA_012934285.1 of Ophiocordyceps sinensis. Classification (NCBI taxonomy): domain Eukaryota; kingdom Fungi; phylum Ascomycota; class Sordariomycetes; order Hypocreales; family Ophiocordycipitaceae; genus Ophiocordyceps; species Ophiocordyceps sinensis. Next base: position 7,267,225 of record JAAVMX010000004.1, on the reverse strand, counting down.
GATCCTCGGTATAGCTTAAGGCAGGCATTGCCGAGAAGTGCGCCGGCCTCTACTTTAGAGACCTAGGCGGAGTAAGTGAATTTAGCTATAGCTACTTAGGCGGCCGGGCTAGCTAGAGTACCGCGCGCGTAGAAAGAGAACGTGGCCTAGTCCTCGCAAAAAGAACGACCGTTAACTGCGTTAATAGTAACGGGAGGCTTCTTCTTAACGGTATAATTAAGAGTCTAAAGTAGATCGCGATTAATTATAGGCTTGCTATAGCTAGAGTTAAGGCAAACTTAGACTTCCTGTCTACCGGGTTAGGCAGAGACCTTAATCCTTATATAGGAGTATAAATGCAGCGGGGAATCCTAATCCTACTAGGGTTCCTCGGCTTTAGCTTCTAAGACCTAATTTAGTCGGGGTACTGTAGTAGGCGCTATGTGAAAAACAGGCTCCTTAATAATAGGCGTGGGAAGAATAAGCTCTAAGGCGGCGGGGGCATTAGACTTAATAATAATAGGATCGGTAACGTTCCCTACGGTAATAGGAGGAGTAGAAAGGGTCTTCTTATACCCGAGACGGAGATAAGAGAGAAGTGCGTTGCGAGAAAGAAAAGAGGCCTTATAAACCTTATAGGTTAGTTAAAGGCTTAAGCGCGCGTTCTTTACTATAGAGCTACTACTTAGATATATAGCAGTTAGCGTATATATGCTCCTTAAGCACGGAGGCGAGGGCGAAGGTACGGTCGTAAGTGCTATATTTAAACTTACCGGTCCTTTTAGTAAGGTAGCGAGAGTTTATATAGCCTACGAAGTTAGCTTCTAAGAAAGCGTAAAAGGACGCGTTATCTTAAAAGTCGTTTAAGTATAGCTCGTTATTAGCTTCGTCGCCGCTAAGAGTAGTCTTTTCGTCGCTTTAATACTTCGACTTAAAACGCACTTTCTTCTTATTATCGTTACCTTTATATTTACCTTAGCGGTATTCCGTTCGGTTATCTTGTCGGTCGTCCCGGCGAGGGTAATGCTTATCGTAGCGTAACGGGCGTAAGCTTAACTAATTACGGTTATTACTTAAGCTTTAACCTTTAGGGCTACGGTTGCGATTATAGCCTTAGTCTTAATCCCGACGGTTATTCTATCGGTAGTTATTACTTTAGTTACCTTAACGATAGTTATCGTAACGATTATCGCGACGGCTGCGATTATAGTTACCCTAACGGTAACTATTATTATAGCGACGGTTATCCTAACGATAGTTATTATCCCGACGGGAAAAACTACCGCGGCGAGAACGGTCTTAGTCTCCGGCGATATATAGCTTAAGAGAGGCTATAATAAGGGGCTTTTATTCCTTAATAATACGAATCTATTTATCGATCGGGGTCTTTTTTATAGGAATAGGAAGAAGCGAGGAGATTTAGACGGCAATAAGAGGATAGATAGCCTTAATGATTTAGGTATCTTTGCCTATCTTAAGTTAGCGGGCGAGTAAAACCTTTCTCTAGATCTACTACGCGAGAGTAATAGAGCTAGAGGATTATATAGATATCGTATATCTTTTCCTATAAAGTTCCTTCGAGACATCGGCGTTAAGACGCTTAAAACGCTTAGTTAAAAACTTATAGAAGGTTCTAAGAGGGGAGGAACTAAGGATATCGCGTTATTCCGCTATAAGCTTACTTATATATTATATAAGAGCTCCTCCTACTAAGAAGGAGAGGTAGTATAGGCAAAAGGCGAAGGGATCTTCGTCTTAATAAATCCTTAGACGCTTTATAAAGAGATAGACGTTTGTGTAGATATTCTTTCTATCGCTAAAAGCGATAATACCTAGGTTCTTCGGATTATACTTATCTAGGTTAAAAGTACTAATATTATCCTATTAAAGGCGTTTAGTAACGGCCTTATTATTATAGGCCGAGGAGGAGGTATAGCTCGCCTCGCGGTGCCTACGTAGGTTCGGATAGGACTTTAGGGGGCGGTAGATAAAACTATTATCGGACCTAGACGAATTATTATTATTATTATCCGAATCCTTCTATCGACGAGAGTAAAAGGCCTACGAATACTTAGATAACTTAGACTAAAGAGAGTAATATAGAACCTAAGGTTACTGCTTAAGGCAATACTGCTATCTAATAGAGTATTGCTTAGATAAGCGAAGTATTCCTTACGGACGAGGAGGAGGCTAATCCTCTAATTAACCGTTAGAAGGGTCTCCGTCGATTATTAGCGGGTTAAAAGGCACGGCTCGGACTAGCCGATATACTAGAGATATTATAGCGTAGAAAGGAGTCTCTTTGTCGGGAAGATCGCCTATAAAACGAAGATACGCGCGAATTCCTTTTCGCTAAGTATCGGCGTGCTATAGATGCTTTTCCTTTACGGGCGGAAGATCTAAGACATTAAAGATAATCTCCGACTTAGAGGCTAAAGAGCCTAAGAGAATATAGGCTTACTTTATATATATTACGTCTATATTAGTAAAGGTCTTAATAACCCCTTCCGTAGGCAGTGTCTTAATTAACTTAGAGTAGCGGACGGCCTACTTTAATAGATTATTATAGTCCCTATCCTCTATAGCTAGTAAGGCAGACTGCTTACGTAGCACCTTAGTTTCTAAGGATAAGCGAGGACAACGGCGGGCAGAAGGAGGAGGATCTTTATAATTACTCTTAAAGTCTTTAGAAAAAGCGGCGCTATAAATACTTTCCGGCGGAGTATATTCTTATATCGGCAAGCGAGGATAAAGGTCGTTATCTAAACGAGATATATACGCTATAGCTTAACGGGCTTCTTCGTCCCTAGCTATAGTAATAATAGCTTAAATAAAATAAGGGATAAAGGAGAAAAGGAGGGATTATAAAGAAAGAAGAATTATAGGAGAGGAGAAAAGTCTATAGTAGGAGGTATAGGGTGTTTTAATTTTAGCGTAGGAACGGGTACGCGTAGGAAATCGAAAACATAGAGAGAAAATTTTTCCTTACGGCTAATTGCGTAAAGACTTAAATAGAGAACTAAGCAGTAGGCCTTAGTTCTAATAATGCCTAGAAAGGCGAGCCTCGTCTAATCGTAAGCCTTATATTAGAGGTTATATAGGTGTGCTAGCTAAGGTTATATAAGCTGGTTATACTATAGGTGTTAGGAGCCTTTAGGCGGCTTTTAACGAATAGCGAGAGCTTTAAGAAGCTCTAAGCGAACGTATCGTAGTAGAGCGAAGCTCTAGAGCTAGGAAGGGCGTTCCTAATAGCAGCTTTAAAGGCAGAAGGTGCGGAATTGCTACTAATTTAATGCACTAGGCACTAAGAATGTGTGTGTAAAGAAGGATGATTCTATTAGGTAGGCGTAAGCCCCGGGAGCTAGGAATAGCTCCCTGCTATCTTATCTATAGCTAATTACATTAGCCCCGGCATATAGCATAGAGGATGCTTTATATACATTAGGAAGCCTATGGAATTCTATAGTAGAAACACGTGACACTTCTACGTGAATTCTATAGACACTTCTATATAAATTCTATAATAGGACCGGGGATTTCCCGGTGGAAAGCAATAGGGGAAGACGGTGATGTTAATATTATCGCTTAGGATTATAACTTCGTATAACGATATATAGAATAACGAGCCCGAAGAGTATATATCGCGTTAATCTATTAACTAAAAGCTTCCTCAAAGCTTTCTATAGTAGTATAAGTTTAAAACCCTAACGAAAAAGACTATATAACTATTAACAAACGTCTATAATAGCAAATAGACTATAGGAAACGCGGCCTAATATACGAACTAGTTAATCTTACGAATGCGAAGCTGCTAGTATTTACGGATAGGTCCTTTGTAAATAACGCAGACCTCTCTATACAACTAGGCTTTATTATTACACTTATAATAGAGACCCTGTCTAATAGCTACTTCGAGATTAAAGGCAATATCGTATACTAGAGCTCGACTAAGTGCAAAAGGGTTACACGCAGCGTTCTAGCCTTAAAGGTCTACGGCATAGTTAAGGGCGTTAATATCGGCATTTGCCTTACTACAACGATTAAGATAATTGTAGAACGCCTTTAGCTCCCTCCGGTATATTTAATCCTTTGTATAGACTCGTATTTGCTCTACGAGTGCCTTATAAAACTAACTATAACGAAAAAAAGAGACTAATAATCGATATTATATTACTTCGTTAATTATACGAGGGAAGGGAGATTACTAGCATAAAGCGGTGGTCTAGACCGCCTAATTATTAATAGGGTTACTAGCTTAACTACTACGTTACGAAGGGTATTTTCTCGCGTTGCGTTATTACGTTATAAACCGGCTGCGTATTTAATAGTTATATAGCTATTATAATATAGCTTTAACCCTTTTAATTTAGCAACTGTAAGGGTCTTTAACCCTTATTGTACAATCTAGTGTACGTGACTAAATGACCTGTATTTAAGTGGCTCCGTAGCCTTAGAGGCTGCGCCCGTACTTCTCTTCCTTTCTCCTCTCGTAGTATTATTCTACCTCTTTTAAGGACCTCCTCTATGCCTACTTAGAACAACCCCGTTATATAATAATACTATAGAAGGGGAAAGGGAAGAGAGTACGGGCGTAGCCCTCGCCGGCGCGGACTACCTAAATACACGCAATCTAGTCACGTGCACTAGATAACAATACTAGGGTCTAGACCCTTATATTAGCCCTTTACCCCGCCCGGCTCTTTCGGAGCTACCTCCTAAGACACCCGAAGCCGCACCCTAACGCGCGGCGTGACGTTACGTACGGACTACGTAATTAAGGCGAAACCTATACCGAAAACGAATAGCTAAAAATATACATACGAAATCGCACCGAAAATCCCCTTAAGAGCGGCACGTAGCTTCTATAAACGCGGACATAACCTTCCCGATTCCCTCGTCGCAATAAATATTAACGGAACCGTATTTTCAGCTTTTTTAAAATATAGGGAAGCTCCTTTTCCTAATAAGTAGAATAGACTACTTTAAGTAGGGCTGGTTATTCCTCTCCGGCTTATGCGCTTCGCACGCCTAGGTGCTTTTAAGGGCTCGCCTTATAGCGACTAGCTCTTTATCTCTAGGCGCGTATCGCTATTACTATCTGCTCTCCCTATATAGGGCTATGCGGGCGCCGTTCTTTTTGCTACGGTCTCCCGGGTATAGGCAATATCCCCTCGTATCGCCCGCTATCGCCGCGCTAAGCGCGGTAGTATTCCTAATGTTTATTACTTAAATCGTCCGGTCGTATCCCGCTCGTAGTCGTACTACCGTTCCTTTAGTTAATCTAGAGCTCGTTCGTATGCGTGTCTCCGTATACGCGTGATCTATATATTCCGTAGTTATAACTACGCCCCGCTACTATCTTAAAGGTCGTGCCTTTCGGCATTGCTCGTACTAAAGCTAAAGAAGCGGGAGCTTTTAGCGTTAATAACGTATATCGTTAGCTCGACGCACCCGAGGCTCCTACACATAAGCTCTTCCCGCAGCCCTTAAAGCGGAGACGGCAAAGTCCTCCCTCCCGAGGGGGAAGTTAACAAAGGAAAGGAAAGGCAGAAAGGTCTCGCTATAAGCAGGTAATTAACGGCTGCGAGTAGGGCAGGAAAAGCCGATTAAAGGCGCATTCGTAGGTATAAGGTCGAAAAATTCGCATAAGCTAACATAAGCGCGGGATCGCGTTCTTATTAGTGCGGGGTATTAGAAAATCACGCACGAGCGATTAAGGCTACGAAGCTAAAGGGCAGCTTAATTTATCCTCGTATTAAGCATCGTAGGAGAGACTCTAAGCGGCGCTTCCGACGGTACGGAGGCGGCGTGTAGTAGGCGTGGCTGCGGATTAATAAAGTGATAGTTAGCTAGCTTAAATATAGACTAGCGCGCACGCCTAAGCGAGAAGACCGGTCTCCTAGCGCGTACGATGCCCTTATGTAATACCTTCGTAAGTTAAGCGGTAATAAATTTCTTTTATTAGTTCCTATTTCTACCCCTATAAGTAAGGGCGGTCCTTTAGGCGATGCGATAGATATCTACGTCTTAACTATAAGCGTGATTAAAAGAAGGAAGTAGCGAAAATAGGGCCGCTATATAGGATACGGCAGTAAGACTTACTAGTCTAAGGTATGCCTAAAGCGGGTAAACATCCGGCGTATAGCGGTAGGGCGTACGTAGGAGAGCGAAAGCGACGACGACTCCGGCTTAAGCGATAAATAGTTAGGAATACTTCCGCCGGCAGCCGGCGGCGACATCGGGAGGCTATATAAGGGAAGCTATGCCTATGCCCTAAGAGCCGTAGAGAACGGACGGAGCCTGTATAGCCTTATACGGGAAGAATAGTAGGTAATAGCGGCTATAGCAGCGCTTAAAGATAAAGTCGTCGCTATAAGGCGAGTCCCTAAGAGCACTTAAGCGTGCGAAGCGCACAAGCCGGAAAGGAAAAACCGGCCTTACTTAAAGTAGTCCTTTAGTTATTCTTAGTAAGTAGCTTGCCCCTGTTCTTATAAGCTAATAACGGCCTAGCTAACATTCGTTGCGTTAGGGGAGCTATAAGGAGCGTTATTTTCCGCACTTTCTAGTGCGTAGGCCGTACGCGACGTTTGCTCTCTACGTTAAGGTACGGTATTAGGTATTATACGTTAGGGGCCTTAGCGGGGTAGGGTCTAATATAAGGGTCTTTAACCTCTATTATATAATCTAGTGTATATAACTAAATGACTTATATTTAGGTAGCTTTATAGCCTTAGAGGCTGCGCTTATACTTCTCTTCCTTTCTCCTCTCGTAGTATTATTCTACCTCTTTTAGGGACCTCCTCTATGCCTACTTAGGACAACCCCGTTATAGCAACGTATAACTACGCCTACGCTATCGCAATCGCGCCTACGTATATATGCAATAGCCTGCTTAACTAGGCTTTTTTCTTGTTTAGGTATAGTTATAGTTACGGATTTACTTTAATAAAGAAAGAACTACGAGTATAGGAATAGCTAGCTATATAGCTACGTACGATAATATAGTCGCATATACGTAATACACGTAATCCTAGGGATTACGTACACGTATAAGGGAGCTATATTACCGCGATAGCTTCCCCTTACCTAGCTAGCAATATAACCTAATATACACATACTGTTTACCCTATAAAGTCGACTTAAAGACCTACTAATACTAATTAGTCCGCCTTACGAAAATACGCTACTACGTTCTAACGCCTTTAATAATAGTCGAAGACGTTATTAACGCGTTCGTTTCTCGCGTTTAGTCCCTTTACGGCACCTTTGCCTCGATTATTAGTATTAAAGGCATTTAGTTTATCTCCGCCTTTTAGTAATAGCTTAGCCGTCACCTTAGCTACCGGCTATACCTTAGTTCCGCCTACTATCCTTAGACCGATAGCTAAACTAAGATCGCGAACGCTTAAATAAAGGTCTACCTCTACTATTATACGACCTTCCTTTAGGACGATTAGGTTAACCTCCTTCTCTTCGCTAAGTTTACCGCTAATAACTAAGTTTTTAAGTCTACCGGTCTCTCCCTTTTCTTCGCTTACTATAGCTTTAACCTAAAGCTTAGCACTAAGCCATTAAGGCTACCCCCCTTTAATATAACCCTTTAATAGCGTAAGGAATGCCTCTATAGCGACGCACTCGCCTTACGCCTTTAACGTATATCCGACTTCCTTTATAACGCGATTAAAGACGCTTAAGCTACTTAGGCCCGGCACGCTAATACCCGCTAGGCACCTGCTCTAACGTATTAACCTAGCGATATAGTATTTCTTAGTACCCGTTAGATCTATACCCTCTATCCGATAAAGAAGCTTAACTATAAACGGGAGGGCTTATATAAGGTCTTTAAGGCGTATAAAACGGCTTATCTCTTCCGCCTCTCTAAGGGTAGCCGTCTTTACCTTATTTTCTACTATTTGCTCTTTACTTAGACCTAAGAGCCCCTTTTGCCTAGCTAAGCCGACCTAAATATCCGACCTTTTAATAAAGGTATCTTGCTTTCCTTAGACGGCGACGACGATAACGACGCGTATATTAAGTAGGAATTCTCCTCTATCCTTACGTAACGTTAGTACGCATTTAAGAAGATTATATATCGCGTTTAGTAGCGTTATAGCCCCCTTACGTAAGAAGATTCCTTATGCCTTAACGGATGCTAGGACGACTTTAAATCCTTCTATACCGTGAACCCGGCTAAGCCTCGACCTATGTTTTAGAGTATTGCTATTTACACGGATATAAATCTCTATTTGCACGGAAGTTCGCTAAAATCTCTACTTTTTCTACGCGAACCCGCCCGCCTATGTCCCGCCACTAAATTTTCCGTATAGGTATATGGCAATTAAGAGGGCCGCGCAAATCGCGTATAGCCTTAATTCAGTCAATTTAGTCAATTCGCTGCGTGCCCTACTGCGTGCCCTATTGCGTGCCCTATTGCGTGCCCTCTGCTGCGTGCCCTCTACTGCGTGCCTTCTACTGCGTGCCTTACTGCGTGCCCTCTGCTGTGTGTGCGGCTCCTTAATGATGTATGCTTCGTGCCCGGCTGCGTGCCCTACTGCGTGCCCTCTGCTGTGTGTGCGGCTCCTTGATGTATGCTTCGTGCCCGGCTCCCTGCTGCGTGCCCTGCTGCGTGCCCTGCTGCATGCCCTCTGCTGTGTGTGCGGCTCCTTGATGTATGCTGCGTGCCCTCTGCTGCGTGCCCTGCTGCGTGCTCTGCTGCGTGCCCGGCTGCGTGCTCTGCTGCGTGCCCTGCTGCGTGCCCTCTGCTGTGTGTGCGGCTCCTTGATGTATGCTTCGTGCCCGGCTCCCTGCTGCGTGCCCTGCTGCGTGCCCTCTGCTGTGTGTGCGGCTCCTTGATGTATGCTTCGTGCCCGGCTCCCTGCTGCGTGCCCTGCTGCGTGCCCTGCTGCATGCCCTCTGCTGTGTGTGCGGCTCCTTGATGTATGCTGCGTGCCCTCTGCTGCGTGCCCTGCTGCGTGCTCTGCTGCGTGCCCGGCTGCGTGCTCTGCTGCGTGCCCTGCTGCGTGCCCTCTGCTGTGTGTGCGGCTCCTTGATGTATGCTTCGTGCCCGGCTCCCTGCTGCGTGCCCTGCTGCGTGCCCTACTGCGTGCCCTCTACTGTGTGTGCGGCTCGGCGGCTTCTCAATGTATGCTTTATGCCCGGCTCCCGGCTGCGTGCCCTCTGCTGTATATGCGGCTCCTTAATGTATGCTGCGTGCCCTTTGCTGCGTGCCCTCTACTGTATATACGGCTCCTTAATGTATGCTTCGTGCCCGGCTCCCGGCTGCGTGCACGATTTGCGCGGCTCTCTTAATTGCCATATACTTACACTAGATTTTAGTGGCGGGACATAGGCGCGCGGGGTTCGCGTAGAAAGAGTAGGGATTTCCTAGACTTCCGTATGAATAGAGATTTATATCCGTGTAAATAGCAATACTTATATTTTATACTACCTTCTTCGCTTTATCCCCTTTGCTAAGATAATAATAAATATAATTAATAAATATAATTTATCTTAGCGCGTATAGGCTTTTTAACCTCGAGCCTTATTTTCTTTCCTTCCTTTATATTATAGGTTAAGCCCGCCTTTTAGGTCGCTTAATATAAGATTCTCTTAGCTCTCGCCCTTCTATTGCCCCTTTTTAAGCGTTTAAGTCAAACGCCGACTTAAGAGGGATATACTATTACGGTGTTAGTTTATATTATATATTATCCTATATAACCTCTATATCGTATATATATACCCTTAGACTTAGTCTATAGCTGCGCTCTTTCGTAGATTAATAATAGTTATATACCCCCCCTAAGCTCGTCCTATAATAATTAGCGGCTAGTATATTAGCTAAGGTCTTTAGGATAAGCGCTCCTACCGGGGGTAATAAGTAGTTAGCCCTAATACCTAATAGAAGGTATAAGAGGCGGAATAGGAATAAGTTTAAGAGCTAAGGGGCTAGCAGCTAGTAGTACGGGTGTTACGGGCTACGCCGTAGTACGTACTACGACTATGCCGCAGTAGGCGCTTAGGTTAGCCGCTGCGTAGGCCCGGCATTAAGTCGGCTACTAGCACGTATGGCCTAGCAATGCCCTAGACGAGGGCACGGTCGGGCCGACGTAAGGCCCGTGTAGGGGCAAGGCGTATATATAAAACCTACGGGAAGGGCGAGCTACGGCGGGCTCTTCTTCCTCTCCTCCTTAGCTTTAGATAGTCAATTGTCTAGCCACGCAGTGTTAAGTTAAACCCTATGCCGGCCCCTTATAACGGGTAGAGAAGGTAGTGCTTTAGAGAACTTAAGAAGAAGCCGTTTAATCTTACCGCCTAAGCCCTCTTCTAAACGCTTTAGCTAGTTAGCTTATTAGCGAGATTATTACCGTATCTCGCTACGTAGCTCGTTACCTAACTTATAAAGATAAGCGTCGAAGACTTTATTCTACTAAGCTATCTTCTACTCGACCTATTTTCGGAGGCTAGCAACTAAGCTAGCCCTGCCGGGCTTAGGGCCGGCGGCTAAACTTACTATCGAGGGCTATTAAAAGCCTCGATTATCCGCGCTTAGTTCGTCTTCGGAAGGCGAATTCGGCGGGAATAACCCTATAAGTCCGGCTATCTTATATAACGTTAGGCGGAAGAAGAAAAATAAGGTAGAAAGTAGGTTTAAGTAAGATAATAGGTTATATAACGCGAGAAATACGTATATAGCGTTTAGCCCGATTCTTCTTAAAGAGCTAAGGTTATCTCTTTAAGAATACGTATTTTTAAGGCTTTAAAATAGTCGGAATCGGGCATAATAAAAAGTCTTATAGCTTCCGGCTAGAAGCTTCGTTAAGACTATATTCTATATATATTAATTAACTAGCTAGAGTTATAGGCGCTTAGGGCTTTAAGGAGAACCCTATAGCGGGGCGCTAACGAATACGCCCACCTAATAGGATCCTTAATTATACACGGTATAATCACTATAATATTATTGCACGCAGGAATGCATAACGGCTTTAGTGCGTACGGGGCGGCGTTAGTGCAACGAAGGAAAACGTAGTCTAGATAGGGCAAGAGGCTAGTGCAGGTCTCTTTTACGGTGACCCTAAACGACTACCTACTAAAAATGTATGCAAAGCTGTTGGGCTAGGGAGGTCAAGGTACCTATAAATACCTAGACCCCTATCGGTCCCTAGATTAGATTAAACAGAGCAATACACACACTCTAAGACACATAAGACTTTATGCATTGCGCCTAAATAACTATATCAGTTATAAGCCCGGGATAAGGTCCGTGGCTTTATAATAGACGCTTTTTTAGAGATTAAATCCTCCTTTCGTTAAAAGCCGCCGACTGCTTTAATTTAAAGTCTTATCCCTTTATTCTCATTACGGGTTTTAAAGCTATTACCACTTTAATACTAACCCCTTTTTCTAACAAACAACAATAATAACTATTTAATTATTATAGACTTATTATTAAGGTCTACCTTTATAACCCCTAAGTATACCCTTAAGAAGCCTAAGGACTAGACTAGGTGGTATAGCTAGGTTAAGACTATAGCCGAGCTACGTCGGGTTTAGCAGTACGTCGACCCTTATTTAAACATTATCCCTAAAATGCCTAAAGTGCCCTCCTTTAATAAGAAAGAGATCGAGGTAGAGTTAGAAAGCCCTACTGCCGAGGGAGGTGCTATAAGGGCAGCATTACAACCTCGGGAGAGGTTAACCTAGCTAAGACCTTAAGAACTTAGACTCCCGGTCCCTTAGGAAGACTAAGAGGAATTAGGGCTTTAGGCATCTAATTTTCTCTCGGCTGCAGCCCTTAAGGCGACTAAATCTAGTGCTTTAGGCTAAGCTATACACAACTTCGAGAGAGTTATCGTCCTACAATACGAACGGGTAGTTAAGATCTATAAGAAGAAGATAACTACGCTTAAAGATATTAGTCTATATATCTCAGCTAGTATCTCTTAAGACTACTATAACTTTATTACCTATATCACCGCGGCCTAAGGAAAGCTCTAGGAACTCTTTATCTAAGTCTATCTAAAGGCTAAGGATAAGAAGAAGTATGCCGAGAGATTCCTACGAAAGCTTCTCGTAATAGACCTTTAAAAGGTTAATTTAACGGCCTAGACTAGTTACATCGTGGATAGCTTTAACCTCTATAGGGATATAGGGTCTATATTAGGCGAAGAGTCGGAAATCATCGAATTATTCCTTAACGCTATCGCTACTTAACATTAGGCTTAGTCGAACCTATAGACTATAACCTATTAACGGGCTAAGAAAGAAGGGAAAGAGATCCCTATATTTAAAGAGATTACCTCTAATTTCCGCATTTAGGTTGCCGCTAATTTAACCCAATAAGATTCGGTATTCCTAGCGACCTATTAAGGCCGGGATAAGGATAGAAAGGAGGTAAGTAACGGCAATAGCGGTAGCGGCAATAGCGATAGTAGCATAAAGCCATCGGGAGGTTAGGGACAGCGGGTTCTATAGTCCGAATACACTAAATGTAAATAGTATAATAGGTCTTACGTAAATCCCGTTAAATACAAGGATTAACCTTATTAGTAGAGCTATTTCTATGCCCTTAATTAGAAGCCGCAATTTTAGAATCGACCCTTAGATGCGGAGCTTTTAAAGAAGGTTAAGGCTAAGATTAATAAGGAAATAGGCCTTAGAGCTAAGATTAACGCCTAGAAGGCTAAGAACCCTGAGAAATCCGTAGAGTTAGCCCCTAAGGGAGGAGTGTTCGCAACGACCGATAAAGAAGCTACGTTCCTAGTAGGGGACTTCGGGAGCAATAGCCCTAAGAGCGATATTAAGGATCGGGCTCTCTAGGACATAGGGGCCTTTAAGTATATTTTTAACGACCTAGCTTAGTTTATCGATCTTAACTATTCGAAGGGCTCGAGGCTCCTCTTAGGCACCTAGACCGTCGGTGCCGAAGCTATTAGAATAGCCTAGGTTATCGCAGATATAGGCTTTGTCCTGACTTTTAAGAACGCCTGCTATATTCCCGGTTTTCACACGAATATAGTCTCTATAGATAAATTCACCGCTAAGGGCTACCTTTAGAATAACCTTACGGGCGAGCTCTTTAACCCGGCTGGAAAATGCGTGTTTACGACGTTTCGGTTGTACGAATAGTCGTAGATCCCGCTTTAAGTAGCCCTAGACGGGGCTTTCCCGACACATCATTCTAAAGGGCTCCTAAAGGCTCTCCCGCGCTTCCTAAAGACCCTAACCGGGACCGTAGACGCCCTATAGCACGCACGAATAAGCCACCCGGGAAAGGGTGCGATAAGGCATATTTTTAGCGGTTAGGACGATAATGTTATTAAGCTTAAAGGCATCGACCTTCTAGACTATAAGGTCTACTATACGACTAAAAATAGGAGGCAGATTTCGCGGGCATATTAGGACCCCTTATACCTAAAGAGGCCGTACGGCGCGGTCTCTTTCGACCTATTTTATCTAAGAATAGCGTATTACGGCATTAATAATATGGCTGTATTCACCTATTTTAATATAGGAATAAGGCATTGTTTTAAGGTAGGTGAAAAGACCGAGCTTTAAGGCATCTTCCGAGGCCTTAAGGAGACTACTAACGCTAAATTCGGGATTAAGATTACGATCTTAATGTTAGACGGCGAGACGGCCTTCCTAACCGAGGAATACGTTAAGGATATACATAAAGCAGGAATAGAGGTCCGGGAATTATCGCTATTACACCCGCATTAGAATAATTATGCCGAGAGGTCTAGGGGCATAGTAGTTTAATTAATAACAACCCTACTAACTTAGTCCGGCTTCCCGCATACGATGTGGCTATTAGCAATAGAGGCAGCTATCTACCTGCTTAATCGAACACCCGTTAAATCTAAGGGGTAGAAGCCGCCGCTATAGCGTCTTAACGAGTAGCTCCGAGATAACCGCGACGAATAGGCATATATTAGGGTTAAACCCCGAAAATAGCACATCCGGTGTTTCGGCTGTAAGGCGTTCCCTATAACCCGTTAGAGACTTAATAAGACCTCTACTAAGCTTAATTTAAGAGGGCACATCGGCTACCTTACGGGCTATATTTCTAGCACTTAGTACCTTATTTAGGTGCCTAGTCTATAGAGAAACGCCTTTTTTAATACTTCGCACGTTATTTTCAACGAGAAGGTCTTCTTTAGTCGGGACTAGCGTAAAGGGGTAGAAAGGCAATAGCAAGAGCAGATTACATAGATCGACCTATTAAAAGACCTCCCTAACTTTATAGATAAGCCAATTCGCGAACCTAAGGACGAAGAAGAGGCTATTCCGGACCTTAAGGAGCCTGCCGCCGCACCCGAATTAGCACCTAAAAAGGACTCGCAGGAAGATTAAGCGGTGAGTTAACTATTAACACCGGAATAGACCCCTAAACCGCCTAATTAAATAGACCTCGCTAATATTCTTAACCTAGAAGACCCTAGCCCGGAAGATAGTATAGTTTTCGCTACTTCGGACTTACAAGCACGCCTATATTAAGACTACATTCTGCCGGTTCCTACGAGCTTGAAAGAGGCTATATTAAGACCTAATAGCCCTCGATAGATTATAGGGATAGGAAACGAGATTATAGGCCTTAAAGAGGAAGGGGTCTATAGGATCGTAGACGAAAACACCGTCGACCTTAGAGAATATAGCACGATTCCGTTAATATAGGTATACGTATATAAATTTAATGCCTAGGGCTTTATAATTAAATATAAGGCTCGCCTCGTCGTCTAAGGCGATTAATAACCGAAGAATAAGCTTATAGTCACGGCTTATACGCTAGCGGCCCGGACCTTTCGACTATTAATAACCGTTATATACTACTACGATCTTAATGCGAAGCAATACGATTTTATTCGTGCCTTTTATAACGTAATTCTAGACGAGGTGGTATATTACAGGCTACTTAAAGGCTTTAAGCAGAAGGGGAAGCTTTAGCTGCTCCTAAAGGCTTTATACGGTCTTCGGCGTTCTCCCTTATTATAGTATAAGGAGCTCGCTACTTTTCTTAGGGCCTAGGGCTTTATCGTCGTAATAGAGGACCCCTACGTAATGCACAACGGCAATATTATCGTCTTCTTTTATATTAATGACTTTATCGCCTTCTTTCGGAACGGATAGGAAGCTAGTTATTAGACGTTCTATAATGCCCTCGTTAGGGGGTATAACGTTAAAGTCCTTAGCGACTTTAAGTAGTTTATCGGCATTAAGGTCATTCGGGACCGCTTAAATAGGAAGCTTTAGCTATTAAAAGAATCGTATATTAAGAAGATCGTATAACGGTTTAACTGCCTATCTTTATTAACTAAGCGAAAGCAGCCCCTCGGTCTAAAGCCCTTTAAGCCGTTAAAGAGACTGCTTTAAGCAACGACGTCTCCCTATTCTAAGCTTTAATTAGCTCGCTTCTCTATGCTATAGTTATCATAATGGTTAATAGAGCGTACGCGGCTAGGAAATTCTCTTAATTCCTAACGAACCTAAGCCTAGAGCACATTAAGCGGGCGAAAGAGGCTATCGAATTCCTACACGGGGATATTAACCGTGTTATTAAGTTTAACGGGAATAGCTCCGCCCTTTGCGAGGCTATATCCGATATATCTTTTGCTAACGATTAGGTTAACCGTAAGAGCACCTAAGGATATACGATTAAGCTATTCGGTGGCCCTATTATATGAAAGTCCGGGAAATAAAAGACTATAATAACCTTATCTATAGAGGCTAAGTTACTAGCTCTATCGCAGGCTTTAAAGGAACTAATAGCCTTTTATAGGCTCTACGAAGAGATATCGCTAAAGCTAGAAAAGACGGATTAAATAATTTAGTGCGATAACTAATAGACTATTCGCCTCCTAACGAAGGAAATCGTCACCTTTATTATAAAGCTTCGGCACGTTAATATATATTACTATTGGCTTTAGGAATAGGTTTAGACTAGGAACCTTAACGTAACCTAGATACCGATAGCTTAAATAGCCGCTAATAGTCTTACGAAGCCTCTTTAGTAATAGAAATTCGCCGAGTTCTAGCGTTAAATCGGACTTATTAAGATGCCCCCTTCCTAACGATCCCCTTTACGATCGTTCCTTTATTTTGCTTTATTTTATAGTCTTAATACTACTTATCACAAGGCTATTCTAATAATAGCCTTACTCGTTGTTTATTATTCGTTTTCTTCGTCTTAGTTAGGCTAAATTAGGCAAACCCCCTTTTTTCCTTTCGTTTTTCCCTTTTTGTTAGAATACTAATAACCCTCGCATTCACCCGTTATCCCGCTTATTTTAGCAGGCCTCGTGTGATCTTAAGACCTAAAGGGGTGTGTTGCACGTAGGAATGCATAACGGCTTTAGTGCGTACGGGGCGGCGTTAGTGTAACGAAGGAAAACGTAGTCTAGATAGGGCAAGAGGCTAGTGTAGGTCTCTTTTACGGTGACCCTAAACGACTACCTACCAAAAATATATGCAAAGCTGTTAGGCTAGGGAGGTTAAGGTACCTATAAATACCTAGACCCCTGTCGGTCCCTAGATTGGATTAGACAGAGCAATATACACACTCCAAGACACACAAGACTTCATGCATTGCGCCTAAATAACTGTATTAAATATCGCTATAATAGCTACATGCGTTTATCGCCGTGATACGTAATGTAACACCGTTACACCAATCACAACACGATGTCAGACCCACATATAACCGTTATACGTACCAAACATGGTCACCCACCTATTTGATGGCAGTGGAGAATGAGAAAACCGAAGTCGGGCTAGGAAAACCCTTTGGCGGCCACCATCTTCAACCCCCAATCTCGCGCTCCATGTTTGAGAACATCTGCACGCTGCCGCTACAGGCAGACGTTTTCGCGACCGCCCTGCACCCCACGGATCCTCTGCTGACCGTCGGCTTGTCGAGCGGCCATGTCGAGACGTTCCGACTGCCCTCCTCGGACGAGAGTGCCGATGGCGACACGAGCGTGCTGAGCAGCGACGGCAAGGGAATGGTAGACACCATTTGGAAGACGAGGAGGCACAAGGGAAGCTGCAGGTGCTTGGCCTATGGTCACGACGGCAAAGGTGGGTGGTAAAAGACAAAGAACGAGAGGATAGACTCCGGGGGCGTCCATTCACACTGGACATGCGCCGCTCTCCTCTCCCCCTTTCCCTACTCTACAGACGAGATGCAGGCACTGACGTAGAGGCTCGGGGAGGATGGATGGGAGTGGCCTGATACAACTGCAGCCATGTATTCTGCCGGGACCGACGCCCTCATCAAACATTTTGACGCCGTGACCGGCCAGGTCGTTTCCAAGGCGACCATTCCCAGCACCACGACGGTGCCCGACGCCCCGACCCTCCTCCATGTCCTCAACCCGCAGAGCCTCCTGCTCGCCACCGACTCGGGCGCCCTGCACACCTGGGACCTGCGCGAAGGCGGCTGCTCCCCTGGCTCGAGGCCCGCGCAGACGCACTACCCCCACGCCGACTACGTCTCCTCCATGACGCCCCTGCCGCCCTCGGACGAGAGCACGAGCGGCTTCCCCAAGCAGTGGGTCAGCACCGGCGGCACCACCCTCGCTGTCACCGACGTTCGCCGCGGTGTCCTCGTCCGCAGCGAGGACCAGGAGGACGAGCTGCTGAGCGCCTGCTTCGTGGCCGGCATGGGCCCCAAGCGCAAGCGCAGTAACGGCATCGTCGCCGTCGGCACCGGTTCTGGCGTTCTCACTCTCTGGGACAAAGGCGCTTGGGACGACCAGCAGGAGCGCATCATTGTCGACGGCGGCAGGGGTGGCGGCGAGAGCATTGATGCCATTGTCTGCGTTCCCTCGGCCATGGGCCTTGGCAAAAAGGTCGTTTGCGGAGTCGGCGATGGATCCCTGCGCATCGTTGACCTAGTCCGCCGAGAAGTCGACTGCTCGGTCAATCTGCGCCACGACGACATGGAGAGCGTCGTGTCCCTGGCCTTTGACTCACAAAATCGGCTCATCAGCGCCGGAGGCCGCACCGTCAAGGTCTGGGAAGAGCTGTCGGAGCTTCAGCGCGACGACGGTGGCTGCGACGACGGTGACGGCGACGACGACAGCGACGACGGTAACGACGAGGGCCAAATGAGCAAGCGCGCAGCCGAGAGCGACAGCGAAGGGGAAGCCAGTGACAATGGGAACAGCAGCGACAGCGGCGGCGGCGGAGTGGCCGACATGAAGCGCCGGGCCAAGCGGCGCAAGGAGATTCAAACCAGCAAGCTGGGGCCCATGGGCGCCCACGGTATTATGGGTTTTCAGGGGCTTGACTGACCCCGACATTGAAATCAACTCCCTTGCCCATTGCCGAGTATGCCGCAGCAGGCCGACTCAATGTCTTTTCCCTCTTGCCATCGTCTCTATCTTGAAGCCGGACAGGCAAGCCGAGCCTCCTCCGATCAGCATACACAACTGTGGACGTTTTGGCCAGACAACCAGCACACTGCAAATGGAATAAACCGGCGGGATTAAGAGCTCTCCCATGACCGTTTAGCTATAGGATATCCCTCCAGTGCTAGAATTCCCGTCCTTTTATGTCGAAGTCGCACCAAAACCGCTGGCTTGTTTCCCTCGATGCAGCTTCATTCCTCAAAATATTCTCACGAACCAAGTGATTCAGTAGATGCGCACTGACTCCCATCGGGGCCGAGCTCGGCCGGGCAAGCCTGCTGAGGCGTACCAGGCGCTTCGCCTCGCAAGAAGAGGACTCGCCATGTTTTGGCGCCAACCTCGTCTTGCTCAGCCGACTTGTCAGTGTGCCCCGGATAATCATGTCCCATGCACCCTTGGATGAGTGTGCCGTTCAACAACTGATACTCTCTCTTCCTGACAAACACAACCCCTCGTCTCCGCACGATCTTCACTTGACTGATCGTTTTCCGCTTGCCACTGCCAACTCTGGCGCGAGATACTGACACCAATGCATCCTGTTGGTCCATAACTATCTGGGTTCGATTTCGAATCAGCGAGCAGCGCATTCACGGAACCGCCCTGCTCTGCCAAAAGAAAGTCGCGGACTCCTTCCTCGTCGTTCCGCCACTCAAGTGACCGGGAGCTGCTTCTGGTAAAGCCTCTATGCTCCAAGGCTGTCTGCCTACCGATGTAACCAACCTCGACGAATCCAAACAGGCCATCGGGTCAGAAAAGGTGGGACGTATCCTTTTCAGGATTCAAGTTGACGTTATGGGAGAAGGCGAAGAATAATTCCACACAAGCGTTGCGCCTAGCATTGAGAAAAAGGGTAAGAGAAATTAAATGAGACTGCTATCGTCGGGTACTTGAGGGAGCCTCGTGTTCGAGAGTTTGAAGCTTTCTGATCAAAAGCGACAGGAGCCAAGTATCGGAGCGACGTTCTAGACGCCTGGCAGATGGATGTAGCTCCACTGTACAGTCTCGTCGCATTTGGAGGGGGAGTCTCGGAACTCAGTAGACCGAGCCATGACAGCGGAGTCCGAGGGAGCAGAAACCCTCTTCGAAGGGCTTATGGTGAGCTCCTCGTCATATATTATGACGGCCGGTTGGATCCTGGGGTCGCGGACAGTGCTCGTGTTGCTGGCCGTCTTTCTTCGAGACGACCCGTGTCCGTGGCGTCGACTGCTGCTGCTGCTGCTGCTGCTGCTACCATTGCTGCTGTGCCGAGCAGGACTGGCATCAAGGAGTAGAGGCATCATCTCAGAGCCACTATACGTCGTGGGAATGCAGATGTGAGGAATGCCCTTGCGACCACCGATTGCCTTGGCGAGACCGACGGCGGATGCCCCGCCGACGCTGATGACCACATCGCGGCCCGAGATGCGATCAAGGGCGTCGTCGACGACTCGAGCGGGAACGTTGACCACAGCTGAGTCAAGGATGTGCGAGTCCAGATTAGGGACGAGGCCCTGGATACGGCGGGCGAGAGCGATGCGTGACGGGCTCGAGACGATGAGGGGACAAGAGAGACGCAAGAGGCCTAGTACCGTAGGGAGGCAAGCAACGGTTCCAGGGCCGTAGACGACGCGGGGCTCGAGGGTCGAGGAAGGCGAGGATGCTGATCCGAAACCCAAAGACGCGCCTGGGACAGGTGAGGCATTTGCTGCGGGTGCAAGCCCTGGGGTGGCTGCGCCGGCAACAACACTTGGTAGTATCGGCTTTTCTTCGACTGCGGTCTCTGTCGACGTCGCAACTGATGCTGAGTCTATCGGCGTGAGCGGCGTTGGCGGTGAGCTGAGCGGCGAGCGGGAAGGGCGGCCGCTCGTCCCGCTGGGCAGATGATGAGGGCCAGATAAGGAGAGTGGTGATTGAGGCTCGGACGAGGTTCTTGTGCTGGTGGAACTGCTGTTTGCATCGGCAGAGGTGACGAAGTTCATAGCGCGACGTCTCGTCGACTCGACTAGGTGACGAGCCGGCTCTTCTCTATGCAGTCACAGTCACGGTGGTGTTCGGCGGTGATTGAAGATTGAACGGAGCGCTCGATCATCGGGACTGAAAAGGGCTCCGGGGATCGAGCCCATCGATTTTCGAGAGCTCAGCTCGTGGAAAGCGGGAGGGGGCGTTTGATGTTTGACACGGGGGTGTGCGGACCCTCCTTGCCACCTCCAAGACACCAAGAGTGGCCGGAGGCGGACCGGTGGGCTCGGACGATCCATTTTTTCCAATGCGTGTGGCACGGGTTGGGAGAAAGAAGCAACGAAACGGCGCGCCAATAGAGGGGGGCGTGGAGGCGTGTGCAACCACGAGACCAAGCAGAGGGAGAGGCTCTGTGTGGGAGATCCAATCCAATGATGTTGTCGTGACGTTTGGCGGAGGTTAGTTAAACTGCCTGAGAATCGTTGCACCGACGACAACCCCCCCGCTACTCTTGGCTTTCAAAGGCTAGGACGGGATCATCGATCATCCTTCTCGTGCGCCCCGGCGTGTCCTAAGGAGGCTGTCCTGTACCGAATGCGGGTCACACTGCTGCGACTGTGCTGCCCGGCTAAAGCGACTGTGTGTCTAACCTATTTAGGTTAGGCAGGCCGAGGCCGTCGGGCCCGGACGCGCGCCCCTCCCGGCCACACTAAATTTTACTAGCAACGCGCAGTCTAGCTGTCGCGCTATGACTATAGCCTACTATACCTATATACGGCATTAATTAAAGCTATCGTGGGGGTTGATAGTAAATAAATTGCAGCGTTCTATAGCGGCTGCTATAGGAAAGGGCACGCAATAGGGCACGCAGTAGGGCACGCAGCAAAGCACGCAGTAAAGCACGCAGTAGAGGGCACGTAGCATACATTAAGGAGCCGCATACGGCAGAGGGCACGCCGCAGAGGGCACGCAGTAGGGCACGCAGCAGGACACGCAGCAAGGCACGCAGTAGAGCACGCAGTAGAGGGCGCGCAGCCGGGAGCCAGGCACGAAGCATACATCAAGGAGCCGCACACATAGCAGAGGGCACGCAGCAGAGGGCACGCAGCAGGGCACGCAGCCGGGCACAAAGCATACATTAAGGAGCCGCACACATAGCAGAGGGCACGCAGTAGAGGGCACGCAGTAGGGCACGCAGCAGGTGTTAGATCACATAATAGAGGTCACAACGATTAGGTTAGCATAACCGCCACGTGACGTGAGGGAAATATCCCTTAAATACGGCCCCCTTATAAAAAGAGGGGAAGCACGCATAACACGCATTATTATATATTATATTAATACAACCTCTTTGCTATATAACCTATCTAGACCTATTATAACGCCGATTTAGTCCGAGCCGTAGATCTACGATCTAATAATTAAGAGTCTTAGCCTTTAATCTATTGAAAATACAATATAAAACACTAAAAATAGGCTCCCTTTAGGCAAAACAATTACTATATCTACTAAGAAGAACACCGAAGTTATCCTTATCGAAAATGCTAATTAATCCGTTTAGGATAATAAGTTTAAGGCGTAGGTTCTCGATAGCAACCTATAGAAATAGGTCTTCGGTACCGAAAGGCTTTTTCCTATTCCGGATATACCTATTAAAGACGACTCTCCGAGGGGATCTCGCTCTCGTACTACGGACGAAGAAATAGTCTAATAGGGACGCTAACCTCCTTAAGGCACTTAATAATAGCAGACGTTTTTACATAAGGAGAAGAAATAAGAGAGTTAGAAAAAGGACGTTAAGGAGCTCCGAACTTAGATCGCCTTAACTATCTCTAACTACCTTTTCTAGACCTATTATAAGCCTAATAAGGACCTTAAGGACTAATACGCTACGCTTAAGAAGTAGGCAAAGGGAAAAACGGAAGATATCTAACGGGCCCTTTAGGTTCGCTATAAAACGCTTGTTAAGCCTTCCCTAAGTTAGCTAAAGAACTAGCACCTTTAGCTTAAGAGCTAGAAGAAGATTATATATAAAGGGATTTAGGAAGAACTTCCTAAAGCTACCTATAAGAGTATTTAGGTTACTGACTTTCTAGCTTTTATTAATCTATATTTTCCTAATTAGGTCGATTCCTTTAACCTCTCTTACGTAGAGAAAGAGAAGGATTTTAATATCTATTCTATAACTAACGAATTCACTATATTTATAGATAAATAGCCTACTTAACTATCTTATACTAAGAAAGGCTCTTTCGGCCTTTCTTATATAAGGCAAGACGTAGGATAAGAAGACGAGAAAGGAAACAGCAGCTAGACAAATAACAAAAAGAGATCGCTACCTACCGACATAGATAAGAAAGGCATTACTAAATATAGGCTTTGCTCTATAAGAGGTTATACTCTAGAGAATTGCTAGGAAGTTAACCTTAAAAGGGCACCCGACTAATAGCCCGGCGGAAGAAAGGATACTATCGCTAAGAATATAAAGAAACCCGAGGTCGTAAGATAAGTCTAAAGATAACGAGGCAAAAAGGGAACTAAGAATAATAATAAGATAGATTAACTCGTGCGGGAAAAAGGAAGATACCCTTCGGCTTCTTTCCTCGCCCCTTTAGTTAATGCGTCTTTTAACGTCGACGTTTACCCTCTTTGCTACTCGTTAATCCTAGATTATAGCATAACCCTCTATATCTTTAACGAGATCTCCCGGTTTAAGAACTTTAGAATAGCGAATAAGGGAGATTTCCTTTAGGCAAGCGCCGAAAAAGTGCCTATCTTAGGCTATAGTAAAGTTAACATCCGCCTATAAACCCTATCGTTTAAACCGTAAGTACTACGCTTGCTTAACGTTGCTTTCTATAAGAACTTTATATATAATCTAATCTCTTATAGACTATTAAAGCAGTAAGGACTTTAGTAGGACGAACGACCCTATAGGCTATTAGCGCTCCGTTCGGCCGACGATACTATCGTCGGTCTTATTAAATAGCACTACGGCTAGTTTATTCTCGAGTATATCCCCTACTATATAATAAAGCGGGCATTTTACAACCGCCGAAATAAGTTTAATAGCTATACTAAACGGACGCTGTAAAAGGCTATTGCTAAACTCTAGCATCTCCGAATAGGGCATCCGGGACTATAAGCCCTAGAACACCTCGTTAACTACTCTAAAGGTATTAAGATTAAAGGCATCTTAACCGTATAGTGCGATAACTACGGCACCGCAAAAGCAAAACGGATAATACGACGAGCCCTACGAGATATAGGCATTATAGGCGAGAGAATTGCGATAGACTTCTATAACTTCGTGCTAGATAATAAGGGCTATAACTCGCTAATGCTTTTAACCGATAGAGCGAGCGGCTTTATATAGGATTACTACCTTTAAGACCGTCTCGTAGAAACTATTATTACGGCCCTTAAGTCCGGCCTCGACTACTTAAAGCACTAGTACTAGTTTTACATTAAGATTATTAAGTGCGATAACGAGATTACCACTTAGAAGCCGGCAGTAGAAGCATTCCTTAAGGCAAGGCTCCTTAAAATCGAGCCCTCGGCCCTATATATATAAGATTAAAATAGCGGCGCCGAGCGCTTAGGGGGTGTAATTAAGGATAAGTCTAAAGCGATGCGAGGAAAGCTCCTAACCTAGCTTTAGCGAGAGATTTATAAGTCCGCTATATATCTCTATAATCGCACGCTAAAATACAGCTATAGATAGGAATCCCCCTACGAGAAGCTAACTAGGAGAAAGCTAGCGTAATAGTATCTTCGTGCCTATAGGTGTAAAGCGTTTATAATAATAACTACGGCCTAAAAGAAGAAATAACGCCTTAGGAAGCTCGATCTACGAGCTTAGATAGGCTTCTTAGTAGGATATACATCTTCTAATATCTACCGAGTCTAGGTTCCTATAGAAGGGAAGGTTATTACTACTTAAGATATTGTTTTCGATAAGTAAGAGATTTTCGATAGAATATTCGAGAACCTTACCGAAAGCGTTAAGGAGTACGACCTTAAGGAGCTAGCCCTAGCCCTAAGGAACATTACTCTCCCCGATAATAATTAAATTAATATACTATAAGTTCTCGATAATTAAGTATTTAACGATATCTTCGTCTACTAAGATATAAACCCCGAACGTAAGGCAAACTACGATATAGACTACGAAATAGCGCTTAAAAACGACCGGGAAAACATAAAGCAGTATACTAAAGCTCGATTTAAGCCTCTCCCTACTCCTTTAAGCACTCCCCCGGCGGCCCTATTTATAGCTATAATCTAATTATATCTCGCTAACTAAAATATACTATAGAGCAAGCATCTCGATATATCTTAAGCAGCCTTCTAGGCAAACATAAGTCTATACTTATAAGGAATAAACCCCTCCGTAGTACCTAAGCCGTATAAACAAGGAGTAAACCCCTCCTCGGTAAGTCTATACTCACGAGGAATAAACCCCTCTATAGCACCTAAGCCGTATAAATAAAGAGCAAACCCCGCCTTAGTAAGTCTATACTTATAAGGAATAAACCCTTCCGTAGCACCTATGCCGTATAAATAAGGAGTAAACCCCTCCTTAGCAATACCGCATAAATAAGGAGCAAACCCCTCCTCGGCAAGTCTATATAATTAAGAGTCAACCCCTCCGTAGCCTATAAACGAGGAGTTAACCCCTCTATGGAAAGAAAAACTCACCTATTAGCACTCTGTATTTATAGTAAGCATACAAGCCGCACCGATCTTAAAAGACATTAATACTTTGCGGTTTAAAGATAAGGCTTACCTCGACCGCTTAATCCTAAAAAGGTAGGTATATCGACGAGACCTTCTAGCTGTCTTAACATATTATAGATAGCTTAAATAATACCTACTCGGCCTTTAATTCGAGGAGGCGGAGAGAACGCATCTTTAGAGTTATAAAGAAATAAAGTCCTAGACCGAGGTTAACTCTAAAACACTTATAAAGAAAGGCTAAGTCCTCGACTGCATATAGGTATACGTATATAAAACAGATAAGCACGGAAGGCTCTCGAAGTGTAAGGTAAGACTAGTCGTCCGAGGGGATTAATAGCTTCGGAACGGATAGGAGACCTACGCGGCAACCCTTATAGGACGAAGCTTTCGAACACTTATAACGATAGCTATAAGGTTCGACCTTAAGCTAATATAGTACGATGCGGTTAACGCGTTCGTTAACGTAAGGCTCGGCGAGATTATATATATAAAGATACCGCTAGGGTATAGAAAACACTCTATTATCTTCCGACTTAATAAAGCCCTCTACGGACTGCGAAAATCCCCTCTTTTATAGCATCGCGAACTTACGTTAATACTTCGGGAGATAGGGTTTTAGATAGTGCTATACGAACTATACTGCTTAACGTTTAACGGTATTATCGTCTTCTTCTATATAGATAATATTGTCTTTATATATTATAAGAAGGATTAAGATAAGGCTAAATCTCTCTAAAATTAACTTCGGGGAAAATATAAGCTTATAGGCGGCGATAACCTATAATAGTTCCTTAGCATTAAGATTCTACGAGACCGTGATTAACGGTATATTTAGCTATTATAAGCCGCCTATATTAATAAGATCTACCGACTTACAAAGAAACGCCGCCCCTTCGACACACCGATAGGGGTAAAAGAGCTTTTCCCCTACAAAGGGATCGCTAAACACTATAAGATACGGGCCTACTAGGTGAACGTAGGTTCCGTCCTATACGCGGCGGTTATTACCCGCCCCGACATCGCGTTTGCTACGTTAAAACTATGCAAATTTAATAGCAACCCTAGACCGGAACATAAAGACGCCGTTAATCGAGTTCTCTACTATCTATACTTTACCTAAGGGCTTGCGCTTCGTCTAAGGGGTAGGGACGACTTTAAAGTAGCGAATAACGCCTCTTTCACCGATAATACCGACCGGAAAAGCTCTTAGGCATTTGCTATAAAGCTATTTAAAGGCTTAATCGGCTAAAGAGCTAATAAATAAGATATAGTTATAACCTTAACAACCGAGGCTAAGCTCTTAGCGTTATTATAGGTAGTAAAGGAGTTAATCTACGTAAGCAGGCTTATTAAAGAGCTCGACGTCTCCTTTAATAACTCCCGCATTTGTATTTAATATAATAACATATAGACTATCCGACTAGTTACTGCCGAAGTCGCTACTCTATAGACGAAGCTTCGCTATATAGACATTTACAACTACTAGCTTCGTTAAGAAGTCCTTAATAAGACCCTCGATGTTAAATATACACCTACCGCGAAGATAATAGCCGACGGCCTTACTAAGGCACTTTAAAGGCCTTCCTTTAAGGCCTTTATCGAATAAATAGGCCTTTACAATATTACCTAACGCCTCGCCGATCGAGAACTCCCCGAAACGACCGACGAAATAATATAAACCGATATATATATAGTGTAGGAAGGTTAGGAGATATAAATAGGCCGATAAAGCCGCATCCTTAGGCGTAATAGGTTCGATGTTAGGTATAATACACACGCGTTAGAGGAAATACTACGCATAGGCGCTAGTGATAAGAAATAACCGTAGGGAATATAATTCCTTATGCGTATTACTAGGCCCTATATGAAAACGTTAGGGAGACGACGGATAAAAAGCCTCGTTAAATATCTACGAGCATTAACTAGGCTAAAGGCGTTTAAACACTCGATTAAGTGTTAAATAAGAAAGAAGCTCTCCTATAGCGAGGGTACCTACTATAGGTAGCGGCGGAAGAAAGAACATTAGCGTATCTCGTAATAGCGACTATTCCGTCGATTTCGGCATAACGCACTAAGGGAATCGAGCATAGGCTGCTAAACGACTAGCCTCGCAATATCGCTACGAGCATTAGCTGCTAAACGACTTACAAACGACTATAAATACCCTTAACGACGGTAGACTAAAGAGGAACGATACTTCTACGCAGTAAGGGCATCTGCTGTATATAGCGGCGGAAGTAATAGAGGAAGTATAAGAGCTTATAAAGCCGTACTCGTTAGAGCGCTTAAGCATAGGATTGAAAAGGCAGGGATTAAAGATATCCCGCCCCGATGGCTTAACGATAGAACAAGGATTAAAAACTCATCGGATTTAAGCTATTTAGCGACCTCTTAATGCTAGCTTCCCTCCCTTAAATTCGGGATCGAAGCTAGGGGGGTGTGTTAGATTATATAATAGAGGTCACAACGATTAGGTCAGCATAACCGCTACGTAACGTAAGGGAAATATCCCTTAAATACGGCCCCCTTATAAAAAGAGGGGAAGCACGTATAACACGCATTATTATATATTACATTAATATAACCTCTTTGCTATACAACCTATCTAGACCTATTATAACGCCTATTTAGTCCGAGCCGTAGATCTACGATCTAATAGCAGGGCACGCAGTAGGGTATAACGCATACATTAAGGAGCCGCGCATATAGTAGAGGGCACGTAGTAGAGCACGCAGCAGAAGGCACGTAGTAGGGCAAGTAGACCACGCAGTAGACTACGCAGTAAAGCACGCAGTAAAGCACGTAGCAAAGCACGCAGTAGAGGGCACGCAGCATACATTAAGGAGCCGCACATACAGTAGAGGGCACGTAGTAGAGCACGCAGTAGAGGGCACGCAGTAGAAGGCACGCAGTAGGGCAAGCAGAGCACGTAGTAGACCACGCAGTAAAGCACGCAGCAAAGCACGCAGTAGAGCACGTAGTAGAGCACGCAGTAGAAGGCACGCAGCCGTTATTGCTCGCCCGCTAATTGCATCTTCGAGGAATTCGAATAGGCCTAGGTCGGGAGGGGCTTCGAGCATTGTAGCGACGGTAGGTAGGCTGGTGGCTTAGCTTTAGCGAGAGCTTTACTTTTCGGGCACGTTTTTATTAGGTGGCAGGCTACGATAGTAAAGTCGCGATAGCTAGACTACGCGTTGCTAGTAAAATTTAGTATGGCCGGGGGGGCCGCGCGTCCGGGCCCGACGGCCCCGGCCTGCCTAACCTAAATAGGTTAGATACACAGTCGCTTTAGCCGGACAGCACAGTCGCAGCAGTGTGACCCCCGAATGCAATTGCCCGGAAGACATTGGTAATGGCGAACCGGTCCGCGAATGGCTGCATTAGAGCCTCTTTAGAACCTCGTTAGAATACTCCTCGCACCGAGAAGCGGCCGCACAATTTGCACGGGGGGCATACGGGATGAAGCCTCGCTTCTATGCCTTAACTCAGGTGTTTTAAGAGGCGCCTAAGGCATATTCTCATCGCATTTGCAAACCATGCCTACTATCCTAGCCACCTCCCGTCCCCGGTCGGTCTTCTTATCTCTCGCGATCAAACAAACAACGCTCTTAATTTGGTGGGAAATCCCGAGACGACGAGGTGTTTGTCCAGTCTTAGTCCTCGCAGGTGCCCCGTTTAACCCCCGTAGAGCCGGCAGCATCTACACCGCCGCGCAGCTCGACAACATTAGTCCTTAGACCGTTAGCGTTCCTTAGGCGTGTGTTTAGTAGACTAATAGCCCTTCTTATAACAAACGAAACATTTCTTAGTCTAGGTTAAGCGGTTAGGACTATTGCTATAGCCGCCGCATCCTCGTAGGCGAAAGGGGGTCCTACGGTTGTAGCTAAATCCTCGTGAATAGCCTCTACGGCCACTACGTTTCTATCCTCGTCCGTAGCCTCGTCTAAGACTACGGAATCCGCCTCGTCTACGGTTATTCGAGTGTCTTCGGTCTAGGTATTATTAATCGTTATAATTAAATGCTTTATTTTGTAGGAATTAGGCCGATAGGTTGCGTGCGAGGTAAGTCTCAATAGACGCACGTAAATCTGCAAAAACAGTCTAGACTTTCTAAGCGGGCTTAAAGAGGGCGTACTCTAATTTAAGAATACCGCGGCACGCGTTAATAAGAGATATACGAAGGGGAATATTACTATCGTAGTCTTTACTAAGGGCTCTTTAATATAGTTAAAGTTTATTATAAAGGGTTTATAAAACCTTATAAAGCGGTATAGATAGATTTTCCGCGCGGACCTTATTAAATATTGTTATCGTCTAATTAATAAAGTAATAACTATAGTTAACGTCTATATTAAAATGCTGCTTAATAGTATTATAGGTTGCACGGAATAATATAGTTAACTTAATATATTAGATATAGAAGGTCTCGGCTCTATCCGTTAAAATCTAAGAGAATAGGTTATAAAATTAACTAGGTTAGACTTTAAGCTTATAGCAGGTTCTTATAAATAAGTAGACCTTATCGTCGAAGAGGTTATAGGGCTTTCCCGTATAACACTTATCCTTCCTCTATAGCTTGGCGAATTTCTGCTAGAGGTCGGCATCTATATCGACGTTTAAAACGTCGATTAGTAGAATCGTTATATAAGCGTTAAAGGATAGCAAAAGGGCAATAGTTATAGCAGTAGTAGAAGGGACAATAGGGGCAAGGACAATAGGGGCACCGGGGGCAATAGGGGCACTAGGGCCAATAGGGGCTATAGGGTTAGGTATAGGGCTAGCTGGCTGGTTGAACTAATGTATTATTAGGTATATAGTCTATTATTGCTATATAGCACCGGGAACCGATTATTGCTATGTATTGCCGGGCACTTGCGCGCCGGGGACAATAGGGGTTATTAGGACTAGAGGTACGATCGGGGTCGGCAACGGTTGTATTAAGAGTTTCCTTATATATGCCGTTGTTCTTATATTAAAATCTATGTTAATCTAGTCGTCTTCGGGCTAGTTAAGGAGTCTCCTTATATCTTATAAGGCAAGGAGTTCCTTAGCGAATAATCCATTATTAGGTCCTAGATAAATGCCTTAGCGTTTTAATAGGGTCCTAATTTATCTCTTTACTTTATGTCTTATAGCCTTCTATACTTCCTCTTGCTATCCTTAAAAATGCTATTAGAAGTGGCTAAGAAGTTTATATCCCTATTAGTATATATTATATTCGCAATAGGATAGGAAGCGGGCACCGTATGTTATTATTAGAATTTCTCTACGTTCCTCCGGGTTTATATCGTTTTCCTAAAGGTTAATATTTATTTTCTTCTAGATGCTCTTTAGCATAGGCATATATAGCATATAGTCGTTAAATAGATTGCCTAATAGAACGGTCGGGGGTAGTATTAATAAAGAAGAAGTCATTTTAATAGTTATACGCAATAGTCTTTACGTAATAGAGCGGGGTATTATAAGGGATTTTACGATAGTTGTCTTAAGCGTTAATAACGCACTTGCAATTAACATTAGCTTGCCTATTAGATAGAAGTGACCGGATTAATTAAAGCTAGGAAAGATGTCTCGACCGTCTAATTAGGCCGGAGATATCCTTATTCTTAGCACGAAGACGACCTTCTTATAGTATTCCCGACTTAATAGGTGTTTTATATAATAGAGGGTTACGAATCTTATCTCTTCTACCTAGCTGTTTGTGATTAACTAAGTTAACTACTAATTAGTGTTAGTAGGTCTTTAGGTCGACCTTATAAGGTAAACTATATGGTTGTATTAGGTTAGTTACTAGCTAAGTAAAGGGAAGCTATCGCGGTGACGTAGCTCCCTCGTACGTGCACGTAACCCTAGGGATTACGTGCATTACGTATGTGCGACTATATTATCGCACGTAGCTAGCTGTTCCTATAAGAATGATAATCAATTTAAGGTAGCCCGGCATGCCCTACGGGAAGTAGGGCTACCGGAGCCCGGACTAATACTAGCCCGTAGGCACCTTTAATAAGTGCCCGCCTATTGCGTATTATAATAAGTGCCCGAAAAGGAAAGCCCTACTATCCTTAGCAATAAGAAAAACTAATATATAAATAATCGCTTAATTAATCCTTTAATTCGCTTTAATTCGCATCTATGCCTATAAGTTATACGTTCTAATCTTAACTACGCTTCCTAGATGGATTCCTTCGTAGGGCCGCGTTAAAGGGCATTCGCGGTAAAGCGCGTAACGCGCTTAGTAGAGAAAGCATCGATAGCTTCCTACGAGACCGAGCCGGCGGGCACCTACTAGTTGTAAGCTATACCTTAGCCTTTCTACTATACTTAATAGTCGGTTACTAAAGTCTTTAAGCGGCCTACGAAACGCTACCGTATCTTTATAATTCGTTTAACCTTATAATGCTAATCGCCCTCCCGTAAGGCATCGGTAAGATCTTAAGCTGCTTCGACTACTCCTAGCTTATCTTCTTTAAAACAGTCGTCGTAGGCTAGTCGTAGGTGCTTAACTAAGATTATAGGATAAACTTTAATTTACGGCGGGAGCTTAAGTTCCGCGGCGAGGTCGTTTATTATTCGGATAACTTAAAAGGGTCTTTTACGCTACCGAGACTACTTTTTCGAGGGCTTAATCGGCTTATAATATCTATAGTATAGCTTTAAATATACCTTATTACCGGCTAAGAAAACGACCTAACGATATTTACCGTCGTAATAGCGTTTAGCATATATTACTGCGAGGTCTATCGCTAGACTAGCCTATCCTCGCACCGTCTTACGGAGGTATAAGATATTATCGGCAGTAGTAAGGTTACTAGCCTTAAGCGGAGACCGAAGGCCGTAGCTAAAAAGATAGTTATAGGCTAATATCCGGGTTCCTGCGTTAAATACTATATTTAGGTTCTATTAGAGGCTAGGAAGCAATAGCTTTTCATCGAGATCTAGATCCTTAATATATTCTATACGAATAGCAATCTCGACCGTTTAATTACGTCGTTCTATAAGGCCGTCCGCCTAAGGATAATAAGCGGTTGTTATTGCAATTTTTATTCTAAATGCCTTTTAAAGGGATCGCTAAATCTCGCCGTTAAAACGACGATTATAGTCACTAATAATAGTAGACGGTATACCTTAATCCGCTAGGAGGAGGCGCCTCGAAAGGGATACGCCTTAATCCGTAGCGGTATACTTAGCGTTTCTTAGAATTAAAAGGCAACGTTTGCTAAATAAACACGTTATAGTAAGCAATTAATTAAAACTATTAAAACTAGTAATAGCCTAAGGCGAGAAGGCGGAGGGCGTAACGGGTATATCCGTAATAAAGTCTATCCTAACTAAACGCATAGGTTAAACTATAGCCTAGATAGGCTTATAAGCTCCTACTAGCTACTAACGATCCGTCTAGCCTAGGCAATAAGCCTTACAACCTATAATATGCTTCTTAACCTTAGCGGTTAGGTTTCGAATTGAGTAACGCTTTAGATCCTATAATATCCGCGTAGTTCTAAAATAGTTCTTCGCATCGTAGCTGCTAATATAGGCGGGACTATAGCGGAGGGGACGTAGAGTCGAAGATAGCTATTACGTCCTTTATAATAGAGTAATTAGTCTTATAGAAGAAAAAGAAAGCCGCGCCTTTTAAGGCGTAGAAGGGCTGCCTTACGTTCCTCTTAGGTTAGGGCGGCATTAGCAGTAGGTATAAGAGCAATACGAGGGACGCTAGCCGTATCGAGGTCGGGGGCTATAGCTATAGAAGGGTCGTCTAAGAGTATACCGATAATCTTCGCGAAATACGAATCCGCGGCGTAGCCGGCGATAAATTAGGCCTTTATCTTAAGGTCTATAACTGCTTTAGAAACGAGCAGAATATCGTCTAGCGTAGTATAGTCGGGACGCTATCGCTCGGCAATTATATCGGTTTTAAAGGCTATAAGTCGGCTAAAAGCATGCGGAATTAGATTATCTTTTCCGGGTAGGTAGTAGATCTTTAGGCGAAATTAAAATAAGTAGATAGACGCGACGACTAAGCGCCTATTTGCCTAATCTATACTCAAGGTATTAAGAGTCCTCTTTTCGCAGATTTGCCTTATCGCCGAGTAGTCGGTAAGGACTACTAAAGGTAGCGCAAAGAATTAAATAATTATTCGTATCTTCTTAATAGCCTAAACGAGGCAGGCTACTTTTAATTCCGAGGGGCTATAACTACGCTTAGCTAAGGTAAGAGTGCGGGATAAAAGTTAAATCGGCATTATTATTTTCACCGGAATAAGTTAGCCCGGCTTTTAGGCCGTATCGTCTAAGATATAGTAGAAGACGACTTAAAACCTCCTTTAAAGGAGGCATTAGTCTAGTAGAATAGTTTCTTCTAAGAGTTTATATAATAAAGCATACGACTAAAAGCAATCTCGGCTTAAAGGGCTATAAAGGCTAAACGTTCCGTCTTTGTTAGCATATACGAAGATAAGCGGGCGAAAGCTTTCCGCCGGTTCGGATTTTTAAGCGTAACCTTACCGACTTATCGGCTAGCAGCGAGGAGGGCAGTCTTCCGTGCCTAAAGAGGCTCTACTAGCTGACTATAGTATAGGATCTTTAACCGTAGGTAGCTTATTGCGCCGATATAGTATTCTAGGCTCTATAAGGAGTTTAGGAAGTCTAACTTCGTAAAGGCGGTAATACGATCCTTAAAGGTGCTAAGGCCGAAGGCGTCGATATAGTAACCTAGAAGATATACCGAAGGATATCCTATCTAGCTTTTAGTAGGTGATATCATAAGGTTAAGCTTTATAAAAAGCTAAAAGATCGTACGAAGATGCTTAAGATACGCTGCCTTAGACTTAGAATAGATAATACTATCGTTAATAAAGGCGTGAGAAAAGTCTTAATACGAGCGTAGAATACGGTCTATAAATCGTAACGTATATGCGGAAACCGATAGGTGCTATAGTAAGGTTTTTAAGGCTACGGTAATTAGTGATTATAAACCTATTCTAATGTATGCGCCGAACGCTAAATTAATAGAAGAAAGATACCGTATTAACGACCGTAATATAGGTTACGCTAAAGAGTTCTACGATAATATCCTCTTAAAGAGGAAGCAGGTAGGCATTAGGGAGTATAACCCTATTAATGCTACGTATATTAATTACTACTCGTCCTTTAGTAACTCTACGGGAGGTACGCTAAACTATAACGACTAAGGCGGTAAAGGGCGTCGGCTAAGTAGTCTACTCTATGCGTTTTTATTAATAAAGCTTTTCGAAGGTCTTATTAATAACCGCTCGATCCTAAAGGCCTTACGGATACGGTCGCTATAAGATTTTCTAATTCTACTAACCTTAAATAAGCGGGACTAATAATTCCTAGCTAGGTTCTACTATAGCTATGCCTATATCCTTCCAAAAAGATAGGTAGCGTGCTAATAGCTTTATTACCTTAGAGACGTATATAGAGTCTTTAGCGTAAATGTAAATGCCTTTCTTAGTAACGCGTTCCGGTAATAACCTAGGCTTCTATACTTACGGTTGAAAGGGAACCGTATTTAGCTTAGGGAAAGGAGTAGAATTAGGAAAATTAGACTATAGTGCGGAGGCGGCTTTAGTAGGTATAAGGGCGATGACTAAGGCCTAGCCGTTAGCTTTAGAGGAGAATATAGCTATAGGCTAAACGTTAAAGATATTGCCGACGGAGGGAGCAATCGATATATTAATAGGTAGTCCTAAAGGGAGCACGGTTGCTATAGCCGTAGAGGCTACTATTAGAGTTTTAAGGGCTAACTGCTAAGAAGGAGTAATAAAGGAACCGGAATTATAATATTCTAAAATCTAGCCGAGGCGCTACCTACGAGAAAGAGTATTACTATTTAGCTTAGTATAAATCTCTATTTAGCCTAGTGACATTTCTTTTATAGCCTATATACACCCCGGAAAACGCCTAACCCCGCACGCCTAGCCGCGCCTATATAAATATAGTGCGCATTTATAGCAACCCGGGGACTAATTCTTCCTGTTTAATTAAGATGCTTAATTCGTTTAAAAACGCATCTTTAAGGCGAAGGCGATCTTAATATATTACGGCCGGCCTGTTAATTCATCCGCCTGCGACGCCCTAGCCGCCGCCCCTAACTCTAAGCCTCTGCCTCGCCCTCGTCCTCTGCCTCGCCCTCGTCCCCTGCCTTAAGATGCCCTCACGCATAATCTTTACGACGGCCGGCCGGACTAGCTTCCTGCTTTATCTATCTTAGCTTATATAAGCTGGCTTCCTTATTTATCTATCTTAGCTTATATATAGTCACGTCGTATACTTGCATTAAGCCGACGGCTGCTAGCCTAACTAGACGCTGCGAGGCCTCGGCCCTAGGGTCGGCCTCGGCCCCTGCTTCTTAGCTATAAGGCCGGCTATAAGGTTATAGTATCTAAGCAATCCGCCTATAAGGTTAGAGGTATAATAAGGCTAGTATTCCTCGCAAGACGAGGCCGGCTATAAAGGTTCTATATAATATTAGGATCCCGGATCCGGAGGAGCGGTTCTTTAAGGTTAAGAGGCTTAATAAGCCACTATCGAGGGTGTATATCGAGCTTAGTAAGTGCAATATTAGACTAGAGTCGTTAGAAGATAATATAAGCATACGGCAGCCCGTATTACTATATAAAGCGGTGCGAATACGGCTTAAGAAGTATAGGCTCTTTAACCTATAAAGGCATCGCTACTAAGGCAAGCCGATACTGCTTAGCAAGAAGGTTAATAGTAACGTAGGTAACCTAAACGTTTAGCTTGCCGAGCTACGTTTAGCCCTTATGCTTTAGCCGAAGCGCATCCTTTTGCCTAGCAGCTTTTTTAAGATAAGTGCGTTCCTTATTAGCGATTATCTATAACGGGGTTGTTCCGAGTAGGCATAGAGGAGGTCCCTAATAGAGGTAGAATAATACTACGAGAGGAGAAAGGAAGAGAAGTACGGGCGCAGCCTATAAGGCTACGGAGCTACCTAAATATAGGTTATCTAGTTACGTACACTAGATTGTATAATAGGGGTTAAAGACCCTTATATTAGACCCTACCCCGCTAAAGCCCCTAACGTATAGTACCTAATGCCGTACCCTAACGTAGAGAGCAAACGTCGCATACGGCCTATATACTAGAAAGTGCGGAAAATAACGCTCCTCGTAGCTCCCTTAATGCAACGAATATTAGCTAGGCCGTTATTAGCTTATAAGAACGAGGGCAAGCTGCTTACTAAGAATAACTAAAGGACTACTTTAAGTAAGGCCGGTTTTTCCTTTCTAGCTCGTGCGCTTTATACGCCTAGGTGCTCTTAGAGACTCGCCCCGTAGCGACGACTTTGTCTCTAAGCGCTACTATAGCCGCTATTACTTATTATTCTTCCCGCACGAGGCTATACGGGCTCCGTCCGTTGTCTACGGCCCTTAGGGCACGGGCATAGCTTCCCTTATATAGCCTCCCGATGTCGCCGCCGGCTGCCGGCGGAAGCATCCCTAACTACTTATCGCTCGAGCCGGAGTTATCGTCGCTTTCGCTCTCCTACGTGCGTCCTACCGCTATACGCCGGATGTTCACCCGCTTTAGGCATGCCTTAGACTAGTAAGTCTTACTACCGTATCCTATATAGCGGCCCTCTTTTCGCTACTTCCTTCTTTTAATCACGCTTATAGCTAAGACGTAGATATCTATCGCATTGCTTAAAGGGCCGCCTTTACTTATAAGGGCGGAAATAGGAACTAATAAAAGAAATTTATTACCGCTTAGCTCGCGAAGGTACTATATAAGGGCGTTGTATATGTTTAAGAGACCGGTCTTCTCGCTTAAGCGCACGCGCTAGTCTATATTTAAGCTAGCTATAAGATAGTTAGTCTTTACCGTATTAGGCTAAGTATTCGCGTCGGCTCGGAATAGTACTTCTTCGAACCGCATAAGGTAGGCCGGCATAGATTCGGTCCGCTTTTAATAAAGCGAACTAAGCTCGAGAGCCGTAGTTTTAGCTATATTAGGTTTTCCGTAGGAGAGTTAGAGCTTCGTAATTATATCGGCGGGGGCGTTCGTAGCAACGCGGGCAAAGGGCAGCAGCTGCCGTTAAATTTTCGGTAATAGGCTCGCGTAGAGATAGTTAAATTAGGCGCGGAGGTTACTAATAGCGGCGCCGTCGGTACGGAGCTTCGCTTCTACGCAAAGAATCTATAGTTTAAGGTCGTTAGTAGAACCGTTAAATTTCGTAAGGTATAGAAGAATAGCTTTTCGCGCGGGTTCGCGCTACTATTAAAGCAACCCCTTAATTGCCTATGCGAATTAACGGTCGCGTTCTTCTTAGTTCTACGATTAGGGGAGATTCTAGGATTAAGCAGATATATCGGCTCGCGGGCGCGGGCGGTTTAATTACCCTTAAATTAAACGTCGGAGAAACTTCGTTATAGTACTTCTAGAAGCGGAAGAGGCTAGAGGTATGTTAGAAGGGTAGTATTATTATATAATAGGATTATTCCGAGTAGGTATAGAGGAGGTCCTTAAAAGAGGTAGAATAATACTACGAGAGGAGAAAGGAAGAGAAGTGCGGGCGTAGCCTTTAAGGCTACGGAGCCACCTAAATACAGGTTATTTAGTCACGTGCACTAGATTATACAATAGGGGTTAAAGACCCTTATATTATCTAAAGCAAGGCATTATAAAGGTAGAAGAGATCGCTAGTCCTTATTAGAAGATATAACTTTACATCCTTATATATAGTCTTAATAAGGCTATTAACCCTCTAGCTAAAGTTACGGTAGCGGCTAATATAGTAATAAGCCTACTATTTGCGCTAAGGCATATACTCCTTAGAGATATACCTTAAGATATAGCGTTAGTATTAAAAGGTTTAATCGAATGCCTTTTAATTAGTAAGGAACTTTTCCTTTATTAATGCGTAGATAATAGTATTCTAAGCATCGAATATACTATTGCGGTTATTCTCCGTCTATTGCTTTTCTTTGTCTACGCCGGCAGCTTCTTCTGCCTCTACTTATATAGTATTTCGGCTAAAGAGGTTAATATCCGTATTAATAGTCTCGTTAGCCTTATTAGCCTCGTCGTTCTCGTCGTCCTCGTCGTTATTGTTATCTATAGAGCCTAGCTCCTTCTAACGGGATATAATACTAGCGCGGATCTTTATGTTAATATGCTAAACACAAAGTTATTGCTATAATAAAGGAAAAACGCGTTTAAGTGTATTTTTAAGTGCCTTTTCTTTATCTATAATAATAACAGTCGGCTTTAAGTCCTCGACCTCCTGCCGGAGCTCGTTAAGCCGTTCTAATAGCTATTAGAAGCCCTCTTCCTTTTTGTTATTAATTAGGCTAAAGGCGAAGTTAGCGACGGACCTCTAATCTATAACTCTAGTAGCCTAAAAGAGATACATCTTAAAGCGGTTTGTTTTATACGTATTATTAAGCCTTATAACCTTTAGAAACTGCTTCTACATCCGCTCGTACTATAGGTATATCTAGAAGATAGCCTTAACCTTCTAAATATCGTAGTCGTTATCGTTATCGTTATCGCTATTATTATCGTTATTATTATCGTTATTATCGGCGTATTTAATAATAGAGTCTTACTATTTGCATAGTACGAAATCTCTATTTATATAGTAAGGATATCTAAATCCCTACTTTTCTATACGTACCCCGCGCGCCTATATCCCGCTATTAAAATCTAGTGCCGGTATATAGCAATTAAGAGAGCCGCGTAAATCGTACGAAGAACGCGAAGAATACCACCGACACGTAGTAGAAGGCACGTAGTAGGGCACGACGCATATATTAAGGAGCCGCACGTAGCAGAAGGCACGCAGCCGCACACATAGTAGAGGGCACGCAGTAGGGCACGTAATAGGGCATATAGTAGGGCACGTAGTAGGGCACGAAGTATACATTAAGGAGCCGCACGTAGTAAGGCACGTAGTAGGGCACAACGCATACATTAAGGAGCCGCACGTAGCAGAAGGCACGTAGCCGCATATATAGTAGAGGGCACGCAGTAGGGCACGCAGTAGGGCACGCAGTAGGGCACGCAGTAGGGCACGCAGTAGGGCACGCAGTAGGGCACGCAGTAGGGCACGCAGTAGGGCACGAAGCATATATTAAGGAGCCGCACGTAGTAGAGGGCACGTAGTAAGGCACGCAGAAGAAGGCACGCAGTAAGGCATAAAGCAAGGCACGCAGTAGGGCACGCAGTAGGGCACGAAGCAGGGCATGCAGTAGGGCACGAAGCATATATTAAGGAGCCGCACATATAGTAGAGGGCACGCAGCAAGGCACGTAGAAGAGGGCATGCAGTAAGGCATAAAGCAAGGCACGTAGAAGAAGGCACGCAGTAAGGCACGAAGCATACATTAAGGAGCCGCACGCAGTAGAATACACGCAGCCGCACATGTAGCAGAGGGTACGCAGTAGGGCACGCAGTAGGGCGCGCGCCTTTAGCTATTAAATTAACTAAATTAAGGCTATATACGATTTACGCGGCCCTTTTAATTACTATATACCTATACGGAAAATTTAGTAGCGGGATATAGGCGCGCGAGGTACGTATAGAAAGAGTAGGGGTATACCTATCTTACTATACAAATAGAGATTTAATGCTATGCAAATAGTAAGACTCTAATAATATACTTTAGGCCGCTACGCTAAAGGTAGTTAATAAAGGCTTAGGTAGCTATCTTTCTACTAAGAGCTACGGTATGAATCTTCTAGCGATCGTTATATATATCTCGCTAACGGAAGAAGGCCTTAACGGCGGCGTCGTTATTAGCCTTATCCCGAATGATTAAGGCTATCTCGCGAGCTAGAAAAGCGCGATGCTTCGAAAGCTCCTTCTTAAGCTCTTGCTATACTAAGGTACAACGGCGATAGATATTATAAGCTAATAGGCAAAGTAACTACGAGTGGTTATAATAGCCCTTAATACGGTAGGTCTATTACTAATTAGAGCTTTGCTTCGTTATTGCTATAATCTTTATAAGGTAGTTAGTCTTTTAGGTAAAGGCGTTATAAAGCCTAACGCTCTTTAAGGGCCGAGAGCGCCTACGATCGTAAATTAGCATACGACCTATAGGCTAGGCCTCCCTATTAACGATACGCTTGCCTTAGCTATTTCGCTTAATAATGCCTACGCTATTCTTACGATAGAAGGTTTAAAGGAAGGTATAGAGGTCGTCGAAGGAGTTATAGGTCGTAGAGGGTAGGAGCGGCGGAATTAGAAGCTTAAGCTCGTGCTCGTCGGCTTCGTCGGCTTCGTCGGCTTAGGGCGTGGCGTCGGCGTTCGCGGCGTCGGCTAGGCCGGCGTCGTCGGCTTAGGGCGCGGCGTCGGCGAGGCCGACGTCGGCTTAGGGCGCAGCGTCGGCTTAAGGCGCGGCGTCGGCGAGGGGCGCGGCGTCGGCGAGGGCTTAGGAGATTAATTAAGTATTTATTACGATATAATAATACGATATAAGGTTGCGATATAACGATGCGATATAACGATACGATGCATACGACTATACGGGAAGAATTAGTCTATATCTTACTATATAAACGCACTATAATTAAGTAGGCACGGCTAGCTATAGGGGGTATAAGCGTTTTTTAGGTGTATGCGAAGTATTACTAGGCTAAATAGAGATTTATACTAGGCTAAATAGTAATACTTACGAGAAATAATAAGGTCCTAGTCTAAGTTATTAATAACGGTAACGCTAGGAAAAGTCTTATCGTCTACGATAGTATAAGCGGCGAAGTCGGAAGCCGAGTAAAAGGCAAAAGCTCTCCTTTTAGGGACTTCCTTTTAAGAAGCAGGGACGATTGTTATTTAATAAGTAGGAACTATAGTCTTTCAAACGGCTTAGACTCTTCGTACTACGTTGTAACTTAGCGATATAGGTTAAAAGGAACCTTAAAGTCCGTAATAGTTCTAAAGCGAATAACGTCTTTTCTAAAGTCTATGTT
Organism: Ophiocordyceps sinensis; assembly: GCA_012934285.1. Classification (NCBI taxonomy): domain Eukaryota; kingdom Fungi; phylum Ascomycota; class Sordariomycetes; order Hypocreales; family Ophiocordycipitaceae; genus Ophiocordyceps; species Ophiocordyceps sinensis. The sequence continues at coordinate 7,226,202 of JAAVMX010000004.1, read as the reverse complement.
TCCTTAGTAGGGCTTAAGGAAAGCATTCCTAAGAAAGGCAACGGCTTCTACCTTAGTGACTTAAGCGGAGTAGATAAACTCTATAAGACTAGCTTCTATTCTATCTACGCGGAAACCTCGAATAAAGAAAGAAAAAGTTGCTTATTTATCTATAATAATATTGCCTACGATACCCTTAATAATAATAGGAGGTTGCTTCTCGAAGTAGTAAAGGAGCTTTTATTATAGGTCCGGGTCGATTAAAGGTCGGCTATATCTAGTATTAAGGTAGATCTTAACTTCTTGCCGGTCCGGGGAGCCTATGATTTTAATTCTTATAAAAGAGAAAAGGATAGGCATACCGTCTTAGTCTTAAGCGACTTAAAGAGGGACTAGCTTAAGGATAGATAAGGAGTTTAAAAGCAAAGCGTTTACTTAAAGTTACGGAGTAAAAGGTAGCGAGGTTATAATGTATACTATATCGGTAGAGATATCCTTAACCGGAGAGGGCGGAGTAGCGATTACCCTAATAGGTATAATAAGCTCGGCTATAGGAATAATAATCACTTACTTAGCTCCTTGCTTCTTTACCTAGGTATAGCCTTTATCCGCTAAATGCCGGAAGAAGATATTGCGTAAAGGAAAAGCCGTCTTATATCTTTAGCACTTTATAGGCTTTAGAGTAATAGCCTCGCGGACGAGCTATTGCTTAAAGACGTAGCACTTAGCGCGGATATACTCTTTTAATATAAGGGCTAGCGGAAAATATCTATTATAGATACTATATTTAAAAACTCCTTTAGTTAGGAGATTAAATATAGTTATACAATTTATAAAGTTAACCTTAGAAGGGCTTAAGTCCTTAGATACTATAATTTATTTAGAGTTAGAAGCTTTATTATTAGCTTTACTACTACTTTAGGCGGGTGCCTCGCTTATTTAGTATTTCTCCTTAAAGCGTACCTTTTTCTTGCCTTTCTCTTTATCCTCTCTATATATATCGCCTTAAGGAGTAGGGCGACGATCGCTTTAATCGCGACGGCGGTTATTTAGCTAATCTCGACGGTCGCGATTTCGGGTATCGTTATATTAATTACGATCTCGGTCGTCGTTATAGCGACGGTTGCCTTAATCCCGATCTTAATTACGGTTACGACGGTCGTTAAAACAACGGTCGTCGGTGCGCTTATCGCGGCGGTTTAAGCCTTAATACCTACCGGTGCTATAATCGTCTATAATAAACTAAAGGAGGGTAGCTATAATTAAACGACGACGCTACTTAATTTCGTAAATCTATCTATTAAGAATTATACGTTTAGTAAAAAGAGAGAGAAAAGTCGAGATATTAACTACGATAAGTAGGTAGAAAGCCTAAATAACTTAGGAGTCTTTAGTAATTCCTAGCTGCCGGGCTTAGGAGACTTTTATTTAGATTTATTAAGCTAAGAAAATTTCCCTTACGTTCTATATCGAGATTATATACTCTATGCTATAAAGCTCTTTCGAGATCTCTATGTTTAATCGGCTAAATCTATGCGTAATCTTTTTTATAAACGTATTAAGTAAGGAGTAACTAAGTTAGTAACGTTGCTCGTCTATTAGCTCGCTTATATATTAGTTAAGCGAACTCTATATTAGAAACGATATATAGAAGGAGCAGAAGGCGTAAGAGTCTTTATTTTAGTAGAGTTTAATACGCTTCTCAAAAATATAAACATCCGTATAGATATTCTTTCTATCTGCTTAAGTAATTAGACCGAGATTCTTAAGGTCTCTTTTATTAAGGTTAAAAGCCCTAATGTTATCTCTTTTAAGACGTTTCCCTACGGCTTTATTAGCAGCTTATATATCCGATATTATACCCGAAGCTTGTATAGCATAAGAGTTATAAGTACCCTCGCGACGAATCCGACGGTTTTAATAAAAACTAGCGCCGTTAATACTACTATCGACGCTAGAGTCGGAGGGATAGCTATCGTCTAATTCGTCTAGGTCCGGAAGCTAAGAAATATGCTTTTAGGTCCTTTATAAGAGACTAATAGCGGCTTAATAGGCAAAAGGGCGCTCTATAGAGTGTATAATCGTAGGGCGAAAGGAGCGAGTCTAAGGAATAGTTATAGTCTCGCCGCCGGAATAAACGGCTAGAAGATTATAGTCTATAGAGACTAAAGAAAGGGACCGACGAGGAGGCTTAAGACGATAAGTCTCGATTAAGAGAGTCTTTTCCTTAGGAAAGTTATTTAGTTTATCTAAGATATCGTAGAGGACTATTCGCTATTTATCGTATATCTTTAAGTAGGCCTCTCGGGTAGCTTTAGGATTGCAAAAAGGTCGAAAAGCGGCGTTGCTAATTGCTAAACGATAGACTAAGCGGGAAGCGTCCTTAAGATATAAAAGGTCGCCGTCGGTAAAAGTACGGAGGACTGCTTTAGTTAGGCTGCCTATAACCAACTTATAGAATCTTAAGCTTTAGCCTACGACCTTAAAGTATATATTATTTCCGAGAATAGCGTTAACTATTGCATTCGTAAGGTCTTCCTAATTAAAAGAGTATTAGTTTAATCGGCGTCGCTTAGTCTATAAGCGAGGAGGAAAAAAGTCTGCCTCTCTGCCGGGAAGATAAGATAAAAGCTTAAGATATAGATTTTCTAAGGAAGACTCTTTCTCGCGGTCCGTATAATCGCGGTCGTAATTATCTAAGTCTTAAGCTATAATAAAAGGATTAGCGAAAGAAAAGACAAAAAGGTAAAAAGGGTAAAGGAGGAGAATAGCGAGAAGTAAATGTAAAAGTAAAGCACGGTTAATATACGTAGAAATATTCTTTATTACCTAAATTTACTGTAGGAAAATCCTACTAAATATAGAAGAGAGAAAAAGAAGATATAGCTTATCGGCCTCCTAGCGGTGCTAGGAGGAAAGAGACGAGAGTATCGTAAACCGCTAAGATAAGGTTAATAGTAATTAGGCCTACTATCTGCGGATAGACGTAGGTCTTACTAAAAACGGGGGAGTAACCGTCTATAACTAGACGAAGGTTTTATAGGGAGCTACAACGCTTTAAAGCAACGCGAGAATACGTTACTAATACGACTCGTAAGGCGCTTAATTAAGGGCTTATAAAAGGCCTTAAAAACTTACGAAGGCAAAGTATTACTACTAAATCTAGTGTAAGAAAGGGATGCACTAAGCAAAGGGTGTATATAAAAGAAGAAGAAGAATAAATTTAAGGTAGCCCGGCATACCCTACGGGAAGTAGGGCTGCCGGAGCCGGGACTAATACTAGCCCGTAGGCACCTTTAATAAGTGCCCGTATATTGCGCATTAGCGAGGGAGCTATATATGTCCTAAGGACGGGGAAGAGGCGGGGAGGTTGTCTATAACTTCGCCCTTAATAAAACCCTACTTAATAGCGCTAACCTAGTAGTAGGGAGGGGGGGGTTTTAGGGAGCGCGGAGCAATTATACCGCTACTACGGCTACAGCCGCGGCTAGAGGTAGAACCGGCGCTAGGACTAGCGCTAGGATTAGCGCCGATAACTTTATTAAGGTAGGTCCGGGAGGTATAAGCGGCGGTGGTCGGCTAGGCGTAGTAGAGGTAAAGACGGTTCTTAAACCGTTATTACTTCTCGGTATTAATAAGCCGGACTAGAATATATTAAGCTATATAGGGTAACTAGTAGGGGGCGCGGGGAGGGCGGGCGAGGTAGGGCTAAGAAAAGTAGGGCGAGGCGGCTAAAGCTAGGAACGGGCCTTAATCCGCTACTAATTATCCTAAAGCGGAGAGTATATCTTAGCCTAGGCCGAAAATCCGTTATAAGCGGGGCACTTAACCTATAGAGTAGCGGCGGTAGTAAGGTTAATAAAGACCTTCGAATACAGGTAGGCGATATAAGCAATACCGTTAAATAAAAGGTCGGCCTAAAGTTAGGTAAACTTTAAGTAGAAGTCTAGCTAGGAGATATTCTTTATTAATAGGGCGTTAAAGTCGGCCTCGGACTAAGCGCGGGTAAAATTCGTACTAAAGACTAGGCTAGGGTCGTAGGTAAGCGGTTTAATTATAGGATACTATTAATTCGCGAACGGCTTATTATTAAGGACGTCCTAGGGAATACTAGTAATAATAAAGGCGGCATAGCCTATAAGCCGGCCAGCCGTATAGAGAATATAATCCTATTCTATAGGGTATAAGCCGGCGTCTTAGCGGAGCTTAATAGTAAGGCTATTCCGCTAGGTCCGGAAAGCTTCCTAACGTTACTTCTAAGCGCTAGAGTCGCCGCCGAACCTCTTAGGATTAGTAGAATAGGAATAGGTAGGGGTAGGGGTAAGGGCGGGACCTTTAGCCTAAGCCGCGTTACGTTTATTATAGGCAAGGATTAAGGACGTAGCGCGGTTAAGCTACCGCTAAAGATCGCCGGCTAAATCGGTATATACGGCGGCGGTCGATCTCGCTATATAGGAACTTAATGACTTGTTTTCCCCTTTTAATATAGCTCGGGCTTAGGTTAGCGAGGAATTATAATAGCTTCCCTACCGTAAATGCCGTATCCGGTCTTATAATAATCGTCGCGTATAAGAAGGAACCTACGAGAGCTTAGAACAACTTTATATCGTTGCTTAAGACTACTTAATTAAATAGTTTAAAGGGTTCCGGGCCTAGTAGCTGCTTAAGCCTTATTGATAATAATAGATAGTTAAATCGCTATACGATCTTCTCGATATATAACTTCTATAATAGCTAAATATAACGCGACTAACGAGGGGTGCTATCGCGCTAATAGCAAAAGCCACTAGTAATATTAATTATATTACTACCGTTTACGTATACCTTAAACAGCCGACTACGGGTTGCGCCCTATTATAGTGTCCCTACTATTAGTCAGCCTTATGCGAGGGGCAGCTATTAGGGCTACCCTCTCGCATAGCTAGCTAGCTTCCTTCCCTCTTTCCTCCTCTATAGCTCTTTATAGCATCGATCTTAGCACCTTATTTGCCTACGCCTATATATATTGCCTAAGACCTCGATAGGTTATAAGCTCCGTCCGCTTGCTTCTATAGCGTAGATAGAGTTATTTATTTATAGTAATATCCACGATCTTTTTCCGAGCGGAAGAATTTAACGAAAAAAGTTTCTATCCTCGTTTATATTTTTAGCCGGAATAGCAGACTACGAGCATACAGCCGGAATAGCTATAAAGACGATTAAAAGGCTAAAAGGGCTAGATAACTACTCCTTATAGTTAATACATATAGAGCTAACCCTACTTACGATAGACTTAGAGGAGTATATTAACGGCTCTTCTACCCGACCCGATAGCTCGGTTAGCTAAGTCGGTAAATCCGATAAATAGAAAGCATAGGATAAATAAGATTTTAAGGCGACTAAGATCTTAATTCTTAGTCTATCTAACGATATTAAGGAGTCGCTAATAAAGTCTAGATAGACTAATCTAATATCTCCTTATACTACGATAGGTTATATCTAAAGGGCTATATTATTAAATTTTTCCGTCTAAAAGCATAGAATTTTATAACTATTAACGCCTACTTAAAACGACTAGAATAGTGCTAGTAATAGATAATAACTATCTAGCTATAGACTAAGAAAGAGATATACGTCTATACTACTATATATAGACTTAAGTAAGCCTGCCTATAGTAGTTCTACGCATAGAAATACTACTATAAAAAGAATAACTTCCCGACGAGGGGAGAAATCGATAAGTTCCTATAAAAATAGGCTCTTATCGAGAAGAATATAGTAAAGGTGCCTAGCGGCGGATAAGTCCTAGCAGCTAATAAGAATAATATTCCGGCTTTCGATCGAGGAAATGCTTAAGGCTAGGGATAAGGCCGCGGTAGAAAACGTAGCGGTAGCGGCCGAGGTAAGGCTAATTACAACAATAATATAAGAGAAGGTTCTTCTAAAAAAGACCTTATAAAACTCGAGTATAGTTGCTTTATACTACCCGGCAAAGGTTATAAGCTAGGGTACTATTAGACCCTCTACCTAAAATAAGCCCTAGTGTTATAGTACTACATCACATAACATAGTATATAGTGATATACTACGTGATATATAGTCTTATATATAAACGAGCCCTTAGCCTCTATAGTTCTTCTCCTCTTTATAGAATAATAAGGTTATCTAGCTATCACCTAGTGCCGTGATAGTTTGTTCTATCTCCTATTGCGCCCCGTCGCGATCCCTAGCTTTATAAACACAGTCTTAGTAGCTCTATTACCTTATCCCCTTAGTCGTCGCGACCCGAGCGTAACCCCTAAGAAATCATTCCCCTAAGACCCTAAGCCCCTAAGAATTTTTCCCTAGCCTATAGAAACCTATATAGCCTATAGAAACTTTTTTATAGTCCCCGATAAACACCCTTTAGACTAAATACTCCTCCTTCCTCCTTATAGCAGACACACCTATAGCCTCTAACGCTATAGGCGACGGTTTAAAAGCTCTTGCTAAAGAGTTTATTAGTGAATTTCCTTAGATTGCTTAGGCGATTAAGAGGTTCGATAACGTAGTCCCGGTCGCTAATGCGTAGGAGACCTAGGAAAACCTATAGAGCTTAGATACCCGATATATTCTTATATATATCGAGGAGAGTCTTTGCTCCCTTCGCGTAGCGGAGGCCTCTTAGGTTAACCGAAATGCTAGGTTAAAGGAATGTATAACTATACGAGATTAGCTCTTAGCTACGAAGGATTAGCTCTTAGTTATAAAAGAGCAACTTCTCGAGGCTAAGGACCTTATAATCTTAACTATAAAGACGTTATAGTCCTAGACAATAACCCCGGTATAGTCGTTAGGAAAACGAAAGACGGTAGATCCTCCGATCTTTACTAAGAAGGGGTCTACCTCTAACCGTTAACGTAAGTATAAGGCCTAAGAACTTAAGATATAGGGTGTCTTCCTCCGCGATAGTATATAGTTCGACTTAAATAGCGCCTGCCTCTTTTATATTAGCGATAGGCTTAGTAAACGGACTTTATTAAAGATAGGATAGCTACTATTATAGCTAACCTATCCGAGAGGGAGAAGTAGGAATAGCCTACTACGACGACGCTCTTCGCAGCTTTAGGTAGGTAGTATAAGGTTCTAGACTTAACGTAAGCCGCTAAGAATATCCTCGATAATTTCCCTTAAGGCGATAAGAACTATTAGATCTAGAAGGCAGACCTCGACGCCTATATACGTAAGGTAAGGAAGATAAAGGAATAGTAAGTCGACCTCCTCCGGAAGTTTATATTAAAGGATATAAGCGATCTTATTAAGAATATATAGACTAAGATCCTTAAAACCGACTACGAGAAGTAGTTAGCATAGATAGATATCTTTGCAAAAAACCTCGCTAACTATGCTTATCGTTAGAAGCTTAAGAAAAAGACTGCCCCCCGTTTATAGTTCCCGCCGACGCTTATACCTACCCCTACCCCGACCGCCCTAGCCTAACCCCTATATAGTAACCCTATAGACCTTAACTAGCTTTCCGATACTAAACGATAATTTAAGATCGATAATATACTCTATATAGCTTACGGAGAGCCTAGATACTAGAAGGAGGCTTACGACCCGGCTAAGATAGCGAATCCGCTTCTAATACCCTTACGTCGGGGTAGTCCTTAGTTTTAGGGCCGGGGCGCCCCTTCCCCCGGCTTCGGCCGAGGATCTTAGGGCACCCGCGGCGGCGGGTATAGCTAGGGCTAGCTCGTCCGTACGGCCGACTATAAATAAGGCCGTATCCTTAGGGAAGAAGATATAGATCTATAGGGGGAGCGGCCGGCGTTAAGGCTACTACTAAAAGATATACCCCTAGAGTAAGTCGCTCTTAGGGGTTATATATAGGGGAGGATAAAAGGATTAGGTCGTTGCTTTTAGATAGAACGGATCTTCGGATTAGTTCGTCGAATAGTAATAAAAAGTTAATCCTTCTCTATACTCGTCTCTCCTCTATGCGTAACCTTTAGTCCCCCTACTATATTAATACGTTATCCTTCGTAGACTTTAGCTATACTACCGTAGCGTTCGCCGATCTTTACGCTATCGTACGGAAATATAACGTTACTATAAAGAAGCTCCTTAAACCTTAACCGCTTCGACTAGCCGACGGTATACCTTTAATATAGATAATAGACTACTTTATAGCCCGAATGACTATTAGTAAGCATATAGAACTTATGCTTTTCTTCGTTACGAATCTATTACCCTTTACCCCGGTTATCTTAGGCATCCCTTAGCTTTAGGAATATAAACTAACTTTGCTTTAGAAATCTCTTTAAGTCCGCTTCGATTCCGATTACTATATAAGATACTGCCTGCCTTTAAGCATAATAGCCGAGGATAGGATAGCTTTTTAAACTCGTATTACTCCCGCGCCTAAAGGGCATTAGTTACATCGAAAAGTATATTTTTCTAACGTCGTAGAGATTTAGACTACCCTAACGTTTACCTTAAAACGAGGGGTCCTTATAACGATAGAGGACGTGCCGGAAATTCCCTTTCGGCAAGAAGAGACTAATATCCTAAAAGACTAGACTATCCTACCGGGAAGTTATATATCTATAGACTTATTTAATAAGGAATGCCTACCTAAGTAGGCATTATACCCTTTAAACCTTAGCTAACCGATTCGATATCCCCTATATAGGATATAGCTATTCGCCTAAGAAACCGCCCGCTTAATATCCCCGATTAGCCCTCCGGACTCCCTTAAGACTTAAGCCTTTAAGGCCACTCCGCCGTAGACTACTTTAGTAGCTCGCCTACTCCTTATTCGTCTTACCGCCGGCCGTCGCTATATTCCCGCCCGATAGGGCTAAACGAGACGCCCCCGCCGGCGTATACGATAGGAAGATTAAATACCTTAAGATATAAACGATATCCGCTATATATAAGTAGTTAACTTTATTTAATTCTATAAATAGGATAGTGTCTAGGCGATATAAATTAGTATATCTAAATTAGCTAAGCTAGTCGAGGAGGGAGAAACTCTATAACTCCTTAACGAACTCCTAATAGGCCTAGTTAAGGTCTTAGAACTATCCGAAACCTGTTTCTAACGCGTTATTACCGAGGACTATATAATAGAGGTAGCTTAAGCCGCCTTCCCCGAACGTTTTTATAATTTCCTTTAGACGAACCTCCGGGATATAGCTAATTCCGAATCTCTTTTTCGGAGGGTCGATAAGGCCGATATAGAAAAATTCCTCTAAGTAAAACCGGAAGTTATAGAGGCAAATATCCTAAAGAAACTCCTAAAAGAGTTCTAAGATAAGCTTCCTTATTTCCTTCTAAAAAATGCGAACGAGCTCCCCTTATACCGCCCCTAGGATTATAAGATCGAACTTATACTTAGTAAATAAGCTCTATACTATAGAAATCGGCCTATATCACCCGTAGAACTCCGCTATATTAAGAAGTAGATTAACGATATACTTAATAAAGGCTTTATTTAAGAGTCTTTTTCTCTAGCCGCGGTATTACTAATCCTCGCTTATAAACTAGGCGGTAGTATCCGCATCTATTATAACTACTAAGGTTTAAATTAGGTTATAGTTAAGAATCGATATCCTTTGCCTTTAATCCGCGAAACACTAGATTCTCTCTACGACGCTAAGTTTTATATAAAGCTAGACGTAATTACTATATTTAACCGTATTTAAATCGCCGAGGGTTATAAGTAGCTTATAGCATTTATTATATACTTCGGACTATTCGAGATGCTAGTTACCCCCTTCGGCCTTTATAACGCACCGTTAACCTTTTAGAACTATATTAATTACGTGCTTTATAATGCCTTTAATAACTTCTATATAGTATATCTTAATAACGTACTAGTCTTTTTAAAGACTAGGGCGGAATATAAGAACTACGTGCGAATAGTTATCTAACGCTTAGGCAACGTAGGGCTTTAAATCGACATCGGGAAGTTAGAGTTTTATATAACGAAGATTAAGTATCTTAGACTAATTATATCAATATCTAGCATAAGTATAGACCTTAAGAAGGTGCGTATAATTACGGCTTAGAATACCCTAACTTTAGTAAAAGAACTCTAGCAGTTTCTTAGGGTTATAAACTTCTACCGCCGTTTTATTAAGGGATACTCTAGTGTTATCTCCCCGATAACTACGCTACTTCGAAAGGATTCCCTTTAGTCTTAAGGACCTAAATAAGCTACCGCGTTTAAGGCCCTTAAACTTGCTTTTACTACTGCCTTAGTTTTAGCCTATTTTAACTATTCGAAGAAAATAGTTATTAAAACTAATGCCTTAAATTAGGCCTCGGGAGGAGTCCTTTTATAGACTAAAGACAACGGATATCTTTACCCTATTGCGTTTTTTTCGTTAAAGCATACTAATCCTAAGTGCAACTACGAGATCTATAATAAAGAGCTATTAGCAATTATTAAAGCGCTTAAGGAATAGCGCTTAGAACTCTAAGGGACTACTAAAGCGTTCGATATTATTATAGACTATAAGAATCTTTAGACGTTTATATCTATAAAGCAACTTAACTAACGATAAGTACGCTAGGCTAAGTTCTTTTCCTAGTTTAACTTCGTAATTATATACCGCTTAGGCAATAAGGTAATTCTCCTTAACGCTTTTAGTAGGCTCCCCGGCGATAGATTAGCTACTATAGACGACGATAGACTCCTCTATCGAAATTAGGTAGTTATCCTTAAAGAGAAAGTCGACCCGACTATCCTAAAAGAACTCTTAACCGATTCCTATACCTTAAAGGAGGACCTTAACGTAGTCGCCGCCTTTAGACTAAACGTAGCTAGTAAATCACTTAATAAGCTTATCTATAAGGCATATTAATAAGATAATCTTACTTAGGATATAGTAGCGATACTCCGGGATCTATACGCTTAACGCTAGCTAAAGCATATCCGAAAGCTCTTACGTTACGATATATCCGAATGTTAGTTAATTAACGGACGTATCTTTTTCCACGACCGACTCTTTATCCCTAATACCCTAAATCTCCGCCTTAAAGTCGTTTATCGATCCTATAGCAGTAGCCTAGCGGGATACCTAAGGAGGGTAAAAACCCTTAATTTATTAAACCGAATATACTAATAGCCGAGGATTTCTTACTTCGCCGCTACGTTTATTAAAGACTATACTCTTTATCTTTAGACTAAGACCCCCCGCTTATCTCCCTTTAGATTCCTAAAACCCCTCGCTCTACCGGTCTAACTATAGGCCGATATATTAATTAATTATATTACGATACTTCCTAAGTATACCTAAAACGGGAAGACTTATAAGAATATACTTACGATAGTTAATAGGCTTATAAAGATAAGATATTTTATCCTTATTACCGGCCTTTCTATAGAAAAACTAATTAACTCCTTTATCTATATAGTCTATCGCTTATATAAAGCACTTAATACTATTATCTCCGACCGAGGCACTTAGTTTATCTCTAATCTTTAGCGATAGCTTAGCACTCGTTTAAGAATAACGTTAAAACTAAGCTTAGTATAGCACTTAAAGACTAACGGTTAAACCGAAATCGTTAACGCTACGATAAATAAATATATTCGAGCCTATATTAGCTTTACCTAAGATAATTAAGTCGATTAGCTCCCGCTCGCGGAATTCGCAACGAATAATTAAGTAAACGAAATAACCGGTATTTCTCCGTTCTTCGCTAACTACGGCTCCTTCGTCTTAGTATCTAACCTATAGGCCCCCGACCCTTAACGCTCTTATTATAGGCAAAGAAGGAATTCCTTCGTACGGACGCAATAGCTAGTCGTTTCGACTATATCTTTATTTAGCTTTAAGCTCTTATATAAGCCTTATAATAGAAATATAAGGATAATGCTAATATAAAGCGGGATAAAGGCTTTTTTTTCCGACCTAGTAATATAGTTATAATTTTATTAAAGAATATAACTACAAATCGCCTAAAGAAAAAATAAGACGATAAATAGGACGGTCCTTATCCTATCCTTAAGGTCTACCGCGGCGCTATAGTTATCGACCTCCTAAAGCATATCTAAGTTTATAAGTCTTTCTATACGTCTAAGGTACGGCTTTAGACAACGGAAATAATACCGGGCTAGGCATAGATTAATCGAGAGGAACGACGTAATATCGTAGGCCGTATTACGGAACGCGATAACGACGGCAATATCGAAGAAATATAGGAATTTAAGAAGATCCTTAACGTATACGATAATAAAGCCTTAACCTTAACTTATCTAATTAAAGAGAAATATCACTAAGAACCGACCTAGTAGCCCGAGGATAACCTAAGAGGTTGCCTTAAAGCTATTTAACGCTTTTACAAATATAACCTAGATAAGCCGGGCCCCTTAGATTAGGCCCGCCTATAAAAGATTCCTTTATTACACACGGATTTCTAGCGAAAATAACACTTCTTAGCGATTTAAGGACTAAATCGTCTTTAGAAAGGGAGTACTATTATAGTACTATATTACATAATATAGTATATAGTGATATACCACGTAATATATAGTCCTATATATAAACGAGCCCTTAGCCTCTATAGTTCTTCCCCTCTTTATAGAACAATAAGGTTATCTAGCTATCACCTAGTGCCGTAACACTTAGAATAGAAACGGGAAGAATAGCATTAATAAGGCATTAATCCCTTTAAGAAGGGAAATACTAATATTATTGCCGCTAGCAAACGCGATATAACCCTTTTTACTATACGGTCTAAAGATACTATCCTAGCTACGCGCTATAAGTCCCTACGAGATACGGTCGTATATATTACCGGCGCTTCGGATACCTGCTTTAATAATTTAAAGTGGTTTATATAAGTTAGTTAAACAAACAAAGGGGATAACAAACTAGCTGGATTAGTCTATAATAATTCTATTAACTAAGGGGCGATGAATAGCCCCCTTATATAGGCTATAACCGCGTATATTGTTAGGGCCTAAAGCCGGCCCTTTGTAAGCCCTCGTTGCGACGTCGGGGCTATGCCTATAAGGGCGATTAAGTTAATAACTTAATTATCGTAAGGGCGGCCGAGTTAATAACGCTATTACCGGGGTCTCCGATGCATACGATATATCGGCTAGTTAATAACGCATCCTATCCGTATAGGCGTTGCCCGCACGTAATCTATTTAATCACGTGGATTACAATCGTGCCTAAAGAACGGATATCCCTTATTCCTATACTAGCAACTTTTCTTTATAGTTGCTAAACAGCAAGTTTATAATCTAAACAAAGGGAGATAGGAAGAACGATATATTAGGTAGAAGGCCTAATAAATATATTTAATAAATATAAATGAAAAAAGGGGCAGAATAAAGGGAACGTCGTAGGGAAACCGTTAGTATCTATAGGCGAAGGACGAAGGATTTTGTCTTAATCGAAAGGCCGTTCGTATTAATAAGGCGTTTAAGGGCCTTATTTAGCGATGCCTTCGTTATAGCGTTAGTAGGGTTGTCTTCTCCGTTAATCTACCTAATCTCCTTAATCTCCTATCGATTATACGACTAACGCAACGCTATAATATTAATTATTAGGCGTTTTTCCTTCGTAGTGCCGAGCTTAATAAGACATTCGTAGAGGGAGTATAAGTTAGTATATATAATAAGAGGGATCGGTAGGAGCTAAAGCCGTTCTATAACTATACGGAAGGTTGTAATAAGAGAGATACCGAGGTCTATACCGTTTACTATACCGTAGATCTCGCTCGTAAGGACGCTTTAGGTTACTCGCTTATACTTCGTCGAGCTCTAATAGATAATGTTTTTATTAATCTAAAAGTGCGAATCCGTACGCTCGGTCTTATTAACGAGCGTAATAATAAAGCCTAACTAAGACGAAAGGTCTCGGTTGTTTGCGAACGAGCTATCTATAAATACCACGAGTTTAGCTATCTCGAGATTAATTAGCCTACACATAAGTCTACGTTATTAATAGTCGATCTACTACTAAAGGCGCTTATTAAGGATATTATAATCCTTCTCTTTAGGGGCCTAGACCTAGGCTGCTACGGAGATGTCGAATAAGGCCTTTAGCTAATAGATAGAGGTATAACGCAGCTACCCGCGCAACTATAGAGTCGGGAGGCAGGGATATATACACGATAGATAATGCATTTTAGCTCGGGGACTATTTAGGCATTAGTTGCTAACTAGTCCCCGTTAACCCCTCTCGAGGCCTAAGGGTATATCCCTAATGCCCTAATATATCTTAAAAGAAGGGCAAGCTTTAGTCTTACTATAAGAGGGCAACCGTATGATAATAAAGGATTATTCGTACTTTTAACTATCGTTCCTACCTTCTTAAACATACCTTTAGTTTATCTTCTTATAATTTCTAAAGCTTCTCTTTTTTAGTTACCTAAGAGCGATAGCGCCGCGCGGTAGGCGCGTTTCCGGACGTATAGGCCGTATAGGCCGAATAGGTTATAGCGGTTATCGAGTCGCTAGCTTATCGCCGTTACCTCGCGTAAGAGAACTAATATTAGAAGATAAATACACTAACTTATATAAAGGCTATAACGAGCGTTTTAAGACGCTATTACTAATTTTTTCGCTGCCTAAGGGGGCCCGATCTATCCCCTCGCAAAGTTAAACGTAAGCCGGGCCTTTACGACCTACCCCTCCGCGTATAGATATCCTCGTAGCCCTTTAAGCAAGAGCCGTAGAACTCGAGGAAGAGAAGAGATTAAGAGATAGGATTGCGGAACTTCGAGAGGAATTTTCGCAATAGGGTAACTTATTCGGTAGGGATTTATATAAACGTCGCTAATAGTTAACTAAATCGAAAGAGAGTTATAGTAGGGAAATTAAAATAAAAAATATTCTTTAGTTATTATAACCGACTAACCCTTAAAAACGTCTCGATTAGATTAGCGATCTTAAGGATGCCTTTATCGCTGCTTTACGTTGTTTTAAGTATAATAAGACTAAAATCTTATATACCTTTAACTATATATACGTAGAATATAAGGCGAGATAGAGGCGATACCTTAACGAAAAGCTCTTTATAAAGAGTAAATTGCTTTACACTAATTAGGATAAGTTTTATAACTAAACCCTAATTTTAATTAAAGATACTATTAATCGTAAGACTCTCTTAGCTATATAACTATAGGAAGCACGCTAACGAGAGGCTTAGTCCCCCCTCGATTTTAGTCTTTACTTAGATTCCCTCGAGTAATACCTAAAACGTCCGCTAGAAAAAACTTATATACTTTCCTTTTTTGCAAAGTTACGTCCCGATCTTTAGGACTAAATCTCCCTTTATTTAGCGTCTATTTAGGATAATACTTATAAGGAGATAGTCTAACTCGCTTAACGCTTTTAGGATGCTTTAGGAAATAAAAAGCGCTTTATAAAGCTAACTAACGATTAATCGACCTTTATTTAGGGGGTAAAAGGCTCTTATTCGATAGGCTATCGCCGGCGTAACGGTCGAAATATATCTACTAACAACTATTAAGATTCCGACGCCGCTAGATGAACCTTAAATAGCCGTAAAAACGGTCGTAGCAAGGGCCGTAGGAACGGCCGAAGAAATAGTCGCAATAGTCGTAACGGTAGGAATAAATACGGTAGGAATAGCCGTAGCAATAACCGGGGAGGAAATTCTTATAGAAACGGCGAAAGCTAATCCGGCATAGTTATTTATTAGTATTATAAGAAACTAGGCTATATGTAAGCCGATTGCCAAGCGCTAGCGAAAGCTAACCGAACCGTAGCCGATTTAGATTCGACGAAGAAGGAGGGAGGGGTGCCGTCGCGCTAATAGCAAAAGCCACTAGTGATATTAATTATATCACTACCCCTTAAAATCAGATCCTACGATGCAGTGCGACGTTGCATAGGATAATAAGGCTTAAAGAGGGCCTTGAAAAGGAAGTGATTATAGATGTAGAATAGCTCTACCGCGCCTTACGAAAAACACGTATCTAGTGGGTTTTTCTTCTGCCCTACTTCACCGCCCTGCCACCTGCACCCTTAGAGGCCTCTACGGGGGCTATTAGCCTAATATATTCCCCGGCAACTAGCATGCCTCCGGCATACGCACAAACAAAACAAAGAAAACAGCACTAATTTTCCCCCCTTTCTCGTAATATCCTCGTCATCGTTATGCCTTTGCCTTCCCTCTCTACGCTCCTAATAATAGTCTAAAGGGGTATTCCTACGGAAAACGTCCTTCTAAGCGCGCCGGCCGTATATATATCTTTAGCAGGCTATCTTTATAAAACTCCAACCCTTAGGCTCCCTAAATAGGTAATCCATCTATATACACTAATGCGTATATTGCCCGGCCTTTTATCTAATAAAATATAAAGGGTCCGCGCTATCTTAGGGTTAGCTTTTAAGGCTTTCCTTCTTAGGCTATAAGAACTATATCTCTAGCTTTAAATCCCGGTTGCCTTCGTGCTTTATAGAGATGCCTTTGCTAGTCTGCTTTATAATAAAATACAGCTCTTACTGCTAGTCGTCGTAAGGCTATTTCGGCTAAATATAACATTACTAAATCGGCTAAATCCCCTCCTAATAGCTATAAACACTGCCCTAATGCAAGTGCGACTTATTTTTCGTTCTATTAGTTATTCTAGTCCTTTATAATAGCATCGTCTTCTAATCTAAGAAGGATTTAACGTAGAGAGTATCCTAGTGACCGGATGCAACGCTAGTTAAGGGACTTTATAAAAGAAGGCAAGGTCTTATCCTACTCTAGTTATAATACTCTAATACGCCCTATAACTTCCTATAGGATCCTATTAGTGACCTTAACTAGTCCTACGCTCTTATTTAACTGCGAAGGTGCTCCTACTATCTCTATATTACGCCGAGCTATAACTTCGCCGAATTCTCGTAACCGGAAAGAAGAACCTAGCTCCGTATAGAAGGCAAGGGGTAATATCGTTAAGGAATTAAGCTAGCTCTCCACTTTGCGTAATGCCTCTATAGCCTACGTTATATAGCACTCTATTAGCTAAGCGAACCTTAAGAAGTAATCTACAACAACTAGGATATGCCTTATCCCTAAAGCTAACTACGGAAAAGGGCTAACGTAGTCTATGCTAATAACTTCTAGTAGTTGCATGATTATAATAGGCTAGTCTAGTGCTTTTGGCTTATTTGCCCTAAAGGTAGCGTATAGAAAGCAGCTCGCTATATAGTTAATAATGTCTCGTGCTATCCTAGGCTAGTACATATACGTATATAACCTACGGCGAGTGTAGTCTGCTCTTAAGTATCCGCTATTATCGTGCGCCTTCCTTAACACTTTAGGGATCTCTTCTTCTAGCAGGCATCTTTACTAAGAACCATTAATAACGCGGTGCTAAAGCCGGCTTTTAGTCTACTTAAAGCTCTACGCTCTGCTAGAGATTCGTCGTCGTGTGTGTCGGTCTAGCGGGTCCTTTAGTATTCCTTATAGCAGATATCGTAAGACCTCCCCGAAGTCCGGATGCATTTAGAAATAGGCCTCTAAGGTAGGATCCTCTCCTTTAGTCGATAACGTCTTTACCTCCCCTAGGGCTTATTCCCCGTCCTATTACTATTATTTCTAGAGTATCGTCTACTAATCTACGGAGAAGTAAGGGCATAGGGCTCCTTTACGTCCCTAAGGCGGCTGTAGTTATAGTTAACGTCTAAGCTCTCTAATAAGCTCCTTAAAGCCTCTTTTACTATCCTTCTAGATCTATACGCCGGTAGTATTAATATAACCCTATTGCTTTAGGCCGTCGTCGTTATACTCTTAGGAAGGAAAAATAGTCCTTAACAGTCTATCTTCCGCTCTATTGCGGGCCTCCTCGATATAGTAGATGCGAATGTTAAGCACCCTTAACTTAGTTACCTAGCGGGCATAGATTCCTTTATAGCCTTATCCCGATAGAAACTAGGTGAGTGGCATATAGTCGGTATAGACCGTTAATAAGCTTCTACCGCAAAAGAAGTAGCGGTGCCTCCTATAAAACTCTACGAAGGCGTAAAGCTCTCGCTTATAGGTGCCGTAATTCCTCTATGTCTTTATAAATAGAAAAGAGTTATATAGGATTAGGAAATCCTAATTATCCCGGTGCTATAGTAGCGTATAGCCGGCCCCGAATTTACTCGCATCTATATAAAGCTATACTAGCATATTAAATAGGTAGCTATATATCGCTACGACTACTTAATACTACGCCTTAAGAATAGCAAAAGAGAGAGCTTTACTATTACCCTAACGCTAGGGCACGTTTCCAATTAGTCTATTTAACGGCCGTGTAATCTCGGCATAATTTAGGATCTATCGTCGATAAAGTCCTACTATACCGACGAAGGACCTAACACCCGTTTAGTCTATTAGTGTTAGCTACTCTTTTAGCTTCGCTGCCCTCTTTAGCTTAATAAGGACTTCTCCCCCGATGCGGTAGGTCTAACCGATCGCTATAATCTCTTCTATAGCGAGCCTTACCTTCTTAAAACTTAACTTAAGCAGTGCCTATAGGAATCGAGGCAAGAGATAGTCCCGTACGAAAGTCTACTGCTCCTTAAAGGTCTTATGCTTGCTAAATACGTTATCGATATATATATTAACGGGTGCTATATCGCTAATAGCAGGAGGGGCTATAAGGGAGGGTTCCGCAAAGGGTGTAGGGATAGGTCCTATCACAATCTTTATAAACTTAGTAAAAGAGAAAGGCGCCGTCTAAGTCCCCTAAGGCATTCTTTTCGGCTATAACTGCGTAAAACCTAATATCGCGAAGGCAAGAACGTGTTAAAGGTCTAGGTCTACTAGCATAGCCTAGTATCTATATTTAAGATCGAATTAACTATAGGTTCCTACCCTAGGATCTAAGAGGTTATCGTAGATCTCGGCTAATAGCGGGATTTCTATGCCCGGTAGGTCCTCCTCGATATAGCTATAGTTAATCGTTAATCGTAGCTCCGCCTATAGGTTATTCTCGTCCTTAACCACTAGTACCGGTTCTATAGACTATACTAATAGGGTCCTATTTACAGCCATAGTATACTTATATATGCCTGCATCGATATAATCGGTCACGATCTTATTAAGCTAGTACTTCTATAGCTTAGTCTAACGCCTCCTTAGGGATCCTTTCTACGGCTTTACGCCTGCTCTAACATATAGTCTATAAGTATAGAGATCTATCGGTAGGAGGTTATATACTATCGTTCTATTTAGCTCCCGGTAGGTATAAAACATACGCTTTACTTCTTCCTTAAGGTCCTTCGGCACTAAGGGGCCTAGCCGGATCCCTATAGAGGCAAACCACTCTACGATAGTCTCTAACTACTCTGCGATAGTCTCTAATAGGGTCGTCTAATTAGTCGGCTTCCTCTAGACCCGTCTCTTCGTTAGAAATAGGTACGTAGGAGGACCCTAAATCTATAGCCCTAGCTAATTAATAGCATTAGTTTAACTACCTGCTAGTAGTCTATCCTTCTTAAAGTCTATTAGGGTTATCGGGATTAAATCCTCCTCTATAAGGCACTTATCCGTAACGTGTGATAGGCCTATATAGTATATTCCTAGGCGGTATATTCTCTTAAAAGCTGCTTAGTCCTTCGGCTTTATTAGGCGTAGTGTATGCCCTAAAAGCCATAGTAAAGGCTCTATAAAGAGCTAGGAGAAAGGAAGTTATAAGGTATAGTTAAATAATAATACTATTAATCTCACTTTAACGATATACTTAGGTCAAAGCAGTAGATCTAGTTTTCCGAAGATACGGGATTTCCCGTAGAGGAAGAGTCTTCTTCCGATAAGGAATTATCCTCTAATATAGTAATAGCCTCGCGTATATCCTTCTTTCCTACGAACCTCTTTAAAAGCGAGGGCGCTGCTAGGGATAGTAATAATTTCTGCCGGCTACTTATAGTTATAATTAGACCGTATATCTTCTAGCGTTGTTCCCTAATAGATAGAAGTCCAATCTCTATAGTGCTTGCTCTAATATCAAATATTGCACTAGTCTCGTAGAGCTATAGGAGCTTAAGTAGGACTAGAATATCGTCCTTTAGTATTCCTTTATAAAGGTCTAGTCGCACAATAGCTAGTATCTCCCGCTTAATTCCTTCGCAAACGACGGTGCACTTTACGAACTCTATAACAAGTTTCCTCAACTTATTAGCGTTCGTTATTAATAGTCCTTAAAATCCGATCTCGGATAGTTGCTAACGTAGCTAGTTATATTCTATAGCAAACTTTTGCGATATAATATTAGCTTCCGAGCCCTAGTCTGCCTAAACAGTCTAAGATAGCATAGCAATATATATAGCTTCCTACTAAATGCTAGCGAAGATAACTATAATAGCTACTCTAAACGTCTTTAGGGTTGCTAACGCTTTTGCTAATAACTAAGTGTTATAGAAGGGCGAAGCACACTTATATACCGCTACGGCTATCGCTAGCATAGCTCCTTTCCTAGGTTTAGCCTACCGTACCTATTTGCGCGAAGATAAATAACGAAACTGCTTAGCACCCTCCGGGCTTACTTGCTAGAAGTCGGCTAGGCTAAGAGGCACTATAACCTTACGAGCTAGGTTAATCCAATCGAAGGATCTAAGCCCTTCTCTTGCCTAAATCTCCGTAAGACTTCTCGGCTTCGCGCCCTTCTTTACCTTAGTAGCAGCAGTAGTAGTGGTTATTGCTAAAAGGTTAACCTCTCCCTAAGGCACCTTATGTCTCCGTAGTGCTTCTTAAGAATATATCGCCGGCTAGATGACAATAAGGACCGATTCGCCACCTACTTGCCTCTTCTTTATAGCACGAGGTAGGTTTACCCTACCCGCTAGCATTATAATCGCTAGGGCTCCTTAGATTAAGGCCGCTATATCCCGGTCCTTAATATCCTCCTTAGTTATAACTCTCTAAAGACGCTTAATTATTAATAGCGCCTCTATTCCCTCCGGGTCTTAGTCCTAGTCTAGGGAAACCTTAATAGCCTCGGCATCGGGCTCTAATCCTATAGCCTAGGCTTAACGGATAGCTCCTTATTAATTTAGGTTTCCTCTATAAGGTTAGTAAGAATACTATAGCTATACTCGTTATCGCTATCTAGAATATCCTCCGACTCGGTAAAGTAAACCACCCTCGCACTAAGCGCGGCCTCGGCAATATAGGTCTCTAGTTCCTCCTCGATATATCTATCGCTCGCTTAAACTATAGCTTAGGGTAAAGGCCTAGTCCCTCCTAATCCCTTAGGCAATTGCCTATTTGCTTCCTACTACTATACTCTTTTAGTAAAACACTTCTCGCGAAAGACATCTCTTTCCTAATCCCGAAGTCGATCTATAAATAGGGCAAAACATATAGAAGGGTAGTAGCTATATTGTCCGTATATAAAGCAAATCGGTTAATCTAAAATAGGCGAAGATCTATTTATATACTAGTTCTATAAGTCCTCTAGCCTTAATAGTCCCGCTCGGCTTTTAAAGAGCGGCAATCCTCCTCGACTATAGCTACGCAATGCTCCTCGCTAGTTATTATACGGTCCTATAGTCCTTTCCAATATTTATTCCTATATTTGCCCTTAAACAGGCTGCTAGTAGGTAGGCTACTAACGAACAGGTAGTATAGGGAGTACCTTCTACGTAAGAGCTTGCCTATAAGGCTGCTTAACTACTCGTCTAGTATTCCCCCCTATCTATTAGTATATGCCCTGCCTAACGTATAGGTATAGGGCGGATAGTAAGAATATAAGATCCGGTGTCGTTATAGCTATATATAGGGATCCTATATAAGATAGGGTCTGCCCTCGCTCGCTCGTATTCTCTAGCATAAGTGCTAAGTAGTAGGGATTAAAGCTATACTTATCTATAAGGATTTTCTAAGCACTTTGTCTAGTCTAGCGGCGAATGTAATTAGCTATAGCAGTAATTAAGGCATTACAGGCTACTTATCGAGTATCGTTCGCCTTTACCGCGAAGATGCCTTAGGTCTTTTAGACAATTATTATCGCATTAGATAGACTATCGGCAGTAAGAGCATTCTACTCGATTAATCCTCGCTTAAGTTTAGCACTAGCTAACCCGTTAATAAAACTCTTAATAAAGTGCGAGAGATAATAGCGCTTAAGAGGGGTAAGAGCCCTCTCTCTAAGTCCTAGCCGGTCTCTACCGCCGTACTACCTTATAAGCTTTTAGGCTCGCTTATAGTATATAACTAATAGTTTATTTAGTTTTTGCTAAATCGGCTGCTAAAAGTTCGTATTAATTTCATTAATAAGCGTCGCCTTAAACTAGTCTATTAACGCGGTCTCTAGTTCCTTAAGGTCTTTTAGTAAGGCATAGTCCCCTTAGCAAGTGCTACGATCTCTCTAAGTCTGTCCGAACTATCTATAAACACTACGGCATCCCTAAGAAGCCCTATATTAATAGCTTAGACTACGAGAGAGGCATCTAGTATATTGCCGTTAAGTGCTCGGAACGTCTACTTAAGCTAGGATAGCTATCGGCTAGCGGCTCTATTCCCGTCGAAATTTCCAATCTTAAGCGCTATAGGCAGCCTAAATCGCCTCTAGCTAAAGCTATCTTTAAGAATATACATACTAACGATTTAGGTAAAGGCTAGGCGGGATTAAGGACTTCTAATAATAAGGAAAATATAGACTTCTTTAATCTCGGTGGTAATATCGACGAGATTATTGCCTCCTAAAGAGGGGATCTTGCCTTAGAAAAGGCTTTGCTAAAAAGGTCTAGCTTATCGGCTGGATGACGCGGAGGAGGCATAAGGTCTACGATCCTAAAGGTCTTAAGAAATACGGAGCGGCAGTTAACGCTCTGCTTACCCTAGTCTTACCACTACTACTAAAAACAGATCCTACGATATAGTGCGACGTTGCATAGGATAATAAGGCTTAAAGAGGGCCTTAAAAAGGAAGTAATTATAGATGTAGAATAGCTCTACCGCGCCTTACGAAAAACATATATCTAGTGGGTTTTTGTTCTGCCCTACTTAACCACCCTACCACCTGCACCCTTAGAGGCCTCTACGGGAGCTATTAGCCTAACACCCTTACGTACACCTTTAAAGCCGGCTAACGCTACGTGCCGCCGCACCTTACACTTATCCCCTCTTTAATAGCAGTATGTCCTAGGCTGCACGTATGCCCCGCACGTGACCTAGTGTAAACTATAGGCCTCGGAGTCCCGTAGGTAGGGATAACCTAATGCACGTTGACCTAAGGCGTAGATGCTACCGTCGCATTGCCTACCTAATGCGCCGCCCGTACGCCTCTACAGACGGTACGTAAGCTGCGCCTACGCCAATGCACCTGCCTTACAGCCAGCTGCCCTAAGCCCCTTTCTTTAAGGGGTCTCGAATAGGGAGGCTATTAATTAATATTACAATTGTAACGACGACGAGGGGTGCCGTCGCGCTAATAGCAAAAGCCACTAGTAATATTAATTATATCACTGCCCCTTACGTACACCTTATAAAGCCGGCTAACGCTACGCGCCGCCGCACCTTATAAGAGGCGACGTACGTAGCACGAGCGCGTTGCTTAAGGTACTGCTAGGCTTTATCACAAGCCCGTAAGTCGACTACCTTAATCCTTAAGGCTTATCCTTTCTGCTATAGGAGTAGAACGTCGTCGTAGAGCGTTAATTTTGCTCTATTAAAGTCTATAGCATTCCCTAGGGTTATTTAAGCCTTTAGCTTAGCGTGAAATTAAGCTATCTAGAGCTATTAAAACTATACGATTAAGCTTTATCTAAGCTTAAGGGTAGGCTTATATAATATCGCGTAAAGATAGGTTTATGCCTTAGCGAAGTAAGACGGGAGTAAGGGCTAAGATTAAGCGCTAGCTAATACGCTAGATAGTAGGAGAATAGGTTAGAAGCGAGCTTTTCTTTATATCGCTATAGCCTTAGATTACTAAGCGGGACTTTTTATAGGGCTTAACGTTACGCCCCTTTACTTCCTAGACTATTCGGGAACGAAATAGACGATAAGACTTATAAAGCGATTCGTCGTACTATTTAAAACTAAAGACCCTACGGGCTACGAGATCGTTAATCTCTCGTTAGTCTAATTCTTTAAAGGGGGCGCTTAGTAAAGTAATAACGCCGTTATTACGTAGCTTAAGCGAAAGCCGTAGTGCGTCTTCTTCCTTCTTAACTAGGAATTAATTATTAAAGGTAACGGTCTTTAGCTTGCTCCTTAAGCCGGGGGGACGTCTGCGCTTACGGGGCTATAGGGGAGCAAGCAGTACTCGCACTAGAGAGGGGGAAGGGTCTAGCTTAGGAATTTCGTCCGGAGTAGAGGAGCCGATCTTAGAAAGGGTATCTATATTATCGAGGATAAAGGGGTTAAAGGTATTATTATTGCTATAGTAGTACGGCTATATAAGGGTAGAATAGAAGACCGTAGGGCTATTAACGGTCTCGATAGTAACATCGTAGCCGTTAATAAAGGCGATCTTATATAGACCTTACTATCCTTACTTCTCTCTTTAGACGCGGACTTTACTCTATAGCGGTAGTAATAGAGTATTAAGGGTTAAAGGGCCGTTTTAAGCCTATATAGCATCCTTAACTTACCGTATAGTAGAGAGCTACTATAAGGCTTTTATAGCCTTTTAGATAGTCGTGGCTCTCTATACCGTAATTGCTAAAGGAGGGGAGTCTTAAGTTATCTATAGGTACGCTCTAAAGATAAAGAGCGTAAGGATAAGGCCGTTTAGTCTTACTATATTATTTACGGCCTTAATAGCTATTTATAAGACGGATTTAAGGGCTATTATCCTACCGATCTTAGCGTATATTATTTTAAATATACGATAAAGCGGGCCGTAGTATCTTTTAACCTTACCTATTAATTAATATGCTATAATAGGGATTTAGGTATATATAATACCTATAATACGAGCTTTATTACGAAACTCGGTTAAGGCGAAGTTAATGCCTATATTATACTAGATAAAGTTAAGGGGCCTAAGGTATATATCGATCTAAAGTGCTTTAAGTGTCTCTTAGGTACCTTTAGCCGATATAGATAGGAAGAATCGCGCTTTTTAGAAAGATATAGCTATATCGACTATATAGCACTAGACGGGTGCTATTGCCGACTTCTAGGTATATTATATTAATAACGACTTTAAAGTTAAATTCTTAGTTATCCTTAAATATAAACCTAAACCTTTAGGGTGCTAGGGTGTAAAGCTAATAGTAATAGTAGAATTTTAAGATATCCTTTAGTATTTCTATTAGGATATTATTATGCCTTACTTACTTTAATAGGTAGTAAAGCCTATTAACGGCCGGGTAGCTAAATCGGCGGTAAAGCGTACGTATCTCGGCTTTAGTTAAGAAGGCGATTGCGTTCTTTTCTTTACTAAAGAAGAACTATAGATAGCCTTATTTACGAAGAATAAAGACGTTTATACTTAACCCGATAATTATATCGGTAGTATTATTAAAGTATACGCTTAAGCGATCTATATTAGCTAAGCAAAGGAGGAAGAGAGATATTGTTTTTAGCATATAGAACGTAATGCGGCTAATAGGGGTTTCTAGGGCAATAGAGCCGAAGGAACGCACGTCCTCGCCGCTGCCGAATTTAATATAGGCCTAGCCGGCGGTAGACTCATTAGGCACGACGGAAGGGTCTTCTCGTTATAGGGTGAGATATTAATCTTAGCATACGATAGAGACTATAGCTGCTCTAGTATCTATAAGGATGCCGTAGAAGCGGTCCTTTAAATAACAGTCGAAGATAAATTACGTAGCCGGGACGCTTAATTAGTCTATCCTTTATACGTCTTCGCCCGTAATTAAATAGTTAAAAGACTAGAAATATAGGATTTATAAGACTTGCTATTTAGTTAGTTCTTTATTATTATTAGCCTTATCGTTACGCTATTCGATAGCGGCTTACGGAGTCTTATTACCTTTATATTCGGTAAGATAGGCCTCGAATCCTATGCTAAGGTTGCCGGTTAAAAGGCATTACGCTTAATACTAAGCCTTAGACTTAGCTTATTCCTTTAAGGTATACTTTATCGACTAATAGCCTTCCTTCTAATAAACGAAGCACTTCCTTAACTATTAGCGGTTGCTAAAGCTACTACCGCCGCTATAAAGGCTATAGTAGCTTTACGCGCAGCTTTTACTAAACCTATAGCCGTTGCCGCGGTTATTAGTATATCTTCGGTTAGTATAAAATACGCTTAATAAATTATATTTATTATTTATATTTATTACTTCGTTACGATATTATATAAACGTGCTAAACGTGCCGTTTTTAGCCTATATCGATAGATAGGTCTTTAGGGAGGACCGTAGTGCGGAGAATAGCTTTTCCACGGTCTTAGGGGGGTTATATAGCGTATAGCTAAATTTCGGGACGTTTCGGCACGCGTTAAGTAAGGTAGTAGGAAAAGGGAGGTCTCCGGCGAACTTAAATCCTAAGGCGCATTAATATCGTTATAGCTTATTAAAAAGGGTCTATAGGACTTCCTATTAGGTCTTATTAGGATACTTAACTTATAGCTTTTTAAAAATCGTAGTATAATAAATCGCTATTTAAGGTACTTGTTAAATAAAAAAGAACGCTTAAGCGCCTAAAGGTATATCTACCCCCGCCGCTCCCCGCGAAATTTATGTCCGGCGATTAGGGGCGTGTCCGGCTAATTTAGACCTAACTAAGAGACAAAGGCCCTTAGGTCCTAACGGGTAACTATTGACGTTATGCGACGTTAGGGGCTATACGGGGCATTAACCCGAGCCTAGACTATAGGGATGCAATAGGCTATTACGTCCCTAACAAGCCTATTATATAACCCCCTTAGCTAAGGACGGTAGGTAAGTATTCCGTTGTATTATAACTGCGGTTAGTGCGGGCTAGGAGCCTTGTTTAAGAGGCTCCGGTACCTATATATACCTACGTTAGTCCTATAGTTAGGTAGCTACATGCATCTTTATGTCTATAAGTTTAGACCTGCTTTCTTTACTCTTCTGCTATAATATTTATATAGCTGATTTCCTGCATTTAAGAGTTATAAGCCCGGCCGCATAAGCTAGGTCTCTTTCGCTTAAACATCGCTAAATTAAAGCTATCGACATCGTATTTTTTATACCGCATTAGGCTCTAACCTTAGTGTTATTACGAAGAGCTAGCTTTAAAAAAAGGATTAAAACGATAAAAACAATATACAATTATCTCTTACAAACCGGCGAGGTAAAATAACGACTATAGCGATATCTAGTTCTAGAGAGGTAAGTATCGTAACGCTTAAAGAAAGCCTTAATTAGACCCCTTAGATTCGGGCTATTAAGGGTTAGGCGAAGATCTAATATATCTAGGAGTATATCGACCCGGTAGGATCCGAAGAGCTCGAGGAGCCTATTAAGATTAGCTAGGAAGAATTTAAAGCTAACCTTAGGGAACGACCCTAGAGAGGGGCCCTTACGGACGTTTACTTTAACAATTAGACTACTAACTACAATAATCGGCTTAATAATACGACGATAGAATTTAGTTTTAAGCAGGATGGCTATAACTTAGCCGTTGGCCTATTTAAGACCTAGGAAAAGGCTATAATTCGTATCGAAGAGCTAATTAGTAAGTCAATTAGTAAGGCTCTTAAGGGAGAGACCCTCGTATAGACCTCGCCTTAAAGTAAGATCTAGGAACTCAAACAGAAGGTCCTGCCCTTAGAGGAGGAGGAAAAGACCCTCGTAGATAACCGGTATTATTAGATTATCGGTAAAAAGAGGAATCGAGACTAAAAGGCATAGGCAAATTAACTTAATTAAGTGATTGTTAACTCTAGGGACCTAAATGTCACGACTTTAAATAATATTAAGATCCGATAGGATTTCCTTCGTGCTATAGAGGAATTCGACCTTAGTTAGGCCTTAAATAAGAGATTAAATAATGCCTTCTGTAAACGACTTAAAGGCATCGTTAGATTAACTCCGAATCCCCTTAGGAACCTTATCGCGGAATTTAAACGTAAGGTGACCCTTCGGAAGAAATCTAAACCTTAGGTTAACTAGAACTCTCTAGCGCCGAAGAAAGAGTTAGGGTAGTCGCAGTGATTATATAACACTTACCGGACTAATAAGAAGAATTAGTAGGAAAGCTACTTCTTATTCCGTGCGATATTTAAAAAAGATCCCCCTAAGGGATAGGAACTAAAAGACAGAGCAAGGGCTAGGATTAATAAGTAGCTTTAAGACCACCCGGAAGGTAAAAAGAAGGCAATAGCTTAAAAGCCATCCGGATCGAGTGAGTTAGACGAAACGATTACGGTTCTAAACAGCGGCAACGGCAATAAGCAGGCGAATATAGTTTCTCGCATTAACACGATATTATAAGTTAACCTTACCTATATTAAGGATAAACCTCTTAGAGATAAGGTTATCTACGATTTAAGGGCGAGTGTATATTTATTTAATAACATTAGGTGGTTTAATAAGAAGACGTTTACCTAAGGGTCGTAAGAAGAGGTCCGCGTTAGTAAAACCGCGCTTATAGTCTAAAGGGTAGGATCCGTGGTTATCCTACTCTTAGGGGGCAAGAAGCTCTTACTTAAAAATAGCTACTATATCTCTAAGATGCCGATAAGCGTCTTTTCCGTTCGATAAAAGATTAAGGCTTATGTTTATTAAAACTAGCACGATAACACGCTATTCTATAAGCCGATAGGCGAGCAGCTTAGTCGTTTACAGAAGGCATTATTTAATCTCTTATTTAAGGCCTAACTAAGGTCGAATTCCTCTATAGCACGAAGGAAATCCTATCGGATCTTAATATTATTTAAAGTCGTGACATTTAGGTCCCTAGAGTTAACAATCACGAGCGGCTTCTATAGGTCTAGGCTTAAGCTCGACGTAATGCCCTTCGTATGCGAGCTTAAGGTGCTAAATAGAAACGACTAGGTAGATTCGGACTTAGCTAAGGAGGTCGAGCTCCGCCGCGAGGTTATTAACTATACGCTTAATAACGAAAGGACCTTCTTATTGCCGCGACTATTTCTTTAGCGGCTAGCTAGGCTCGTAATAGCCCGTATATAGCTTTAGGTAGACTTTATCACTAGCTTTAAGAAGAACCGGCCGGTGTTTCGCGTTATACCGCTACTTAGCCTTTATAGCTACTAGGTCTATAGCTAGGCTCGCTTATCTATAGGTGACTTCTCGCAAGTAGGGCAGTTCGTCCGCAGCAGTGCCTAGGACATTGTCGGTAGCTTCAAACGGTCTATGTATATTAAAGCCGAAGATAGATTTATAGGCAGAGATCTTCGTACTAGCGTTAAATGCCGTGTTTAGATTCTACTAAAGGGCGGGGATTATTATCTTCTAATCTAGGCTAGGATCCTCGATGTAGGACATTCGTAAAGCGGTCTCTACGGTCTAGTTACGCCGTTCGGTAAGTCCGTTAGCCTAAGGGTAGTAGGCGGTAATTATTGCAATTTTAGTGCCGAATGCGCTCTAAAGGCCTTTCTAAAAGTCGGATGTAAATTTGCGATCCCGGTCGCTAACAATAGTTCTTAGCATACCTTAATCGGAAAGAAGCAACTAACGGGCTAGGCTTTAAGCCTAGTCCTTTATACCGTACTTCGCGTTGCCTAAGATTAGCAAGCATCTCTTACTAGTTAAGCAAGTGACCGTAAGAAGTTAGTTAAAGATATTAAAGCCTAGGATCTACTATAGGGAGCTTGCTAAAGGTAAGGGCGGTATGTCGGTTATAAAGTCTATCGCGATACTCTATATTAGAAGTAGCGGGGGGCGAATAGGCTTATAGCTGCCGGCAAGGGTCTAACGGTCTATTTAGCTAGGGCAATAGGCTTTATAGGCCGCGATATGCTTCTTTACCTAACGGGTGACTCTACGAATTAAGTATATCTCTAAGTCCTTAATTATATAGACGACGCTAAAGTAGTTCTTATCGTTATAAGCTGCCGAGATTATAGATAGGACGAGGGCGTTAGGGATATACAGCTAGGTAAAGCCGTCGGGGCCTTAATAGTATAGAAGCTTATTAACTATAAAGAACGGTATACCGCGGCGCTTAAGCTATGCTTTCGTTCGTGCTATAGAGTTAGCGACTATAGCTCCTTCTAAGGGCGAGGAAAGACTCTTAATAGCGTCCTCGCTATCTACGATTATTTAAAGTATTCGCTTATAGTAAGGGTTATTATCGTATACGACGGCGAATTCCTCGTGTTTCTTAGGAGCTATAATGGCTTTAGAGGCTATAAGCATATCGTTAAGCATAGTAAAGTCGGGACGACGACGATTAAGCAGCTAGTCGGACTCCTCGGCTAGTAGGCGACTAAAGGCGTCGGGGATAAAGTTCTTTTTGCTAAGGAGGTAGTAAACCTCGGTATCGTATTTAGAGAGGTAAATTAAGGCTATAATTAGGCGACGGTTAGCTCGGTCTATGCTAGAAGTATCGAGGGTCTTCTTAGCGACGATTTACTTAATCGCGGAGTAATCGGTTAAGACTACGAGCGGGAGGGTTAACGACTATACTATAGTGCGTATCTTCTTCGCAGCCTACACTAGGCAGGCGACCTCTAGTTCTAAGGGACTATAGGACTGCTCGGCTCTTATTAGAGTACGGGAGAGGAAGCAGACGGGCATAATGGCTTTAACCGGAATAGGCTAGCCTAGCTGCTAAACGGTGCTATCGCAGAGATAGAAAAAGACGGCTATAAAGCCTTACTATAAGGAGGCGTTAATCTAATAGAATAGCCTCTTCTACGGGTCTATATAGTGAATTATACGGCTAGAAGTGATTTCCTTCTAAAGGGAGGCGAAGGAGGAAAGCTCGGCTAAGGTCGGCTGGAATAATATAACTCGCGTGTAGGACTTCCGCTTATTAGGGTTCCCGTTCTTAACCTTACCGATTAAGCGACCCTAAGCTGGAAGACTAGTCTTACGATCCTATGAAGGGGCAATAGAGGCGCCGTAGTACGGGATAAGGTTGCGAATATACCCTATAGCGCCGATGTAGTGTTTAAGAGCGGCGAGGTTATCGGGGAATAAGAGCTTTGCGAAGGCAGCGAGCCTATGCTTTATAGTACTTAACCCGAACGCGTCGATACGAAATCCGAGTAGCTCTACGGAAGGGTAGCCGATCTAGCTCTTAGTAGGGCTTATAGATAGGTTAAGCGATGCGAAGAGCTTAAAGATAGCCTCGAGATGTTAAAAGTATTCCTCTTCCGTAGCGGAGTAAATAACAATATTATTAATAAACG
Organism: Ophiocordyceps sinensis; assembly: GCA_012934285.1. Classification (NCBI taxonomy): domain Eukaryota; kingdom Fungi; phylum Ascomycota; class Sordariomycetes; order Hypocreales; family Ophiocordycipitaceae; genus Ophiocordyceps; species Ophiocordyceps sinensis. Next base: position 7,195,032 of record JAAVMX010000004.1, on the reverse strand, counting down.
CGCGGCTATAGCCCTAATATAGACGGAGGACTCGGTCTATATAGCGTTATACGTACGCTAAGCTATTGCGAAAGCCGATAGGCGCAACTATTAGGCGTTCTAGACCTCGATGACTTATGATAGTAAACCTGCCTTAATGCTTAAGTTTAACTTAAAACTAATAGAAGAAGGCAGAAGCGTCGATAGCAGTAATAAAACAGGCGCTTAAGAGTTTAGCAATAATAGAGCTTTATAGTAGTAGAGGGTAGGAATCCGGGATAGTAATAATATTAACGGCACGTAGGTTAATAACGACTCGGCCTTTAGTCTCGCCTCGGGCTATGCGCTAGACTACGAAGATAGGTGCTACGAACGGCGTAGGCTCGTCGGCCTACTTTAGGCGACCCTGCTTATAAAGTAGGTTAAACGTATCGTCGATAACCTTCCTATCGCGAAGTCCTTATAGGTAAGGCCTCTAAGCGACTCGTTTTTTATGCTAATTGTCGATTAAAGGGACTATTAATTCCCTTCCGGGTTCTACGACGGCGGTGCCTATATCCCGCTAGAGCTAAGAGTATCTCCTAAGAAGCTTCTTAACGCGGCGTACGAAAGAGGGGCTATAGTCGAAAATATAAATACCCTCTTTAGCATATTTCTCTTATAGCTCCGGTAGGCGCTAAACGTACGTTTAGTATAGAATACGGCTAGAGAGGGGATCCTCGATTCTATCCGCGGCGTCTATCTCGATAGCTACGGCAGCTGCCGTTACGTTAGTAGTAGCTGCTACGAGGTTCTAGCGAACCTTAGACCACTTAGCGGGTCCTGCCAAAGAAGCTATAACGTAGGCGTAGATAGAGTCGGATAGCGAAGGCGTTAGAGAAGTGCTTAGAATAGGAGCTTCTATAGGTTAAGACGGGGCGGGAGCCTATAGGCACTCGAGGACTTCCTAAGTAAGCGGAAAAGTGCTCGCAACGTTAACCGATAAATTAATAGAAGAAGCAGTAGTAGCAATAGCGGTTCTTATAGAGGAGGATAGTATAGCAGCGGCTCTAAGAGCAAGCGAAACTGCTATAGCTAGCGTTAGAGCCTTTATAGCTGATTTCTAAGACGGGGCGGCAAAATAGCTAGACTTCTAACACTCCTATATCTAGCTAAGCTTCTGCTTGCGCTTAATAACGAGGTTAACGTTCGTGCTATTAGTAATAAGGACAGTAGGAAGAGATTTAGCATCGACGATACTATAAACAGTATTAGCGTAAGAGGCGAAGAAAGTATAGGCGCGGTCCTTAAGAAGTTCTTTCTAAGAGGCAGGGACTATAAGGGTAGTGCCGGGTGGCACAATAGTCTTTCGGACGGCCTAGACATAGCGAATAACTTCGCGGGGCTATTTATAGATATCGAATAGGATTTTAAACCCGTCGAGCACTCCGATACGAATAACCTCTTTATTATAATTAAGGGATCCTCGGTATAGCTTAAGGAAGGCATTGCCGAGAAGTGCGCCGGCCTTTACTTTAGAGACCTAGGCGGAGCAGGTGAATTTAGCTATAGCTGCTTAAGCGGTCGGGCTAGCTATAATACCGCGCGCGTAGAAGGAGAACGTAGCCTAGTCCTTATAAAAAGAGCGACCGTTAACTCCGTTAATAGTAACGGGAGGCTTCTTCTCGACGGTATAGTTAAAAGTCTAAAGAAGGTCGCGATTAATTATAGGCTTACTATAGCTAGAGTTAAGGCAAACCTAGACTTCCTATCTACCGGGTTAAGCAAAGACCTTAATCCTTATATAGGAGTATAAGTGCGGCGGGGAATCCTAATCCTACTAGGGCTCCTCGGCTTTAGCTTCTAGGACCTAATCTAGTTAAGGTGCCGTAGTTAGCGCTACGTGAAAAACAAGCTCCTTAATAATAGGTACGGTAAGAATAGGCTTTAGGGCGGCGGGGGCATTAGGCTTAATAACGATAGGATTAAAGACGTTCCCTATAGTAATAGGAGGGGATTCTTATACCTAAGATAGAGGTAAGAGAAGAAGGCATTACGAGAAAGAAAAGAGGTCTTATAAACCTTATAAGTTAAAGGCTTAAGCGCGCGCTCTTTACTATAGAGCTACTGCTTAGATATATAGCAGTTAGCACGTATATGCTCTTTAAGCATAGAGGTAAGGGCGAAGGTACGGTCGTAGGTGCTATATTTAAACTTACCGGCCTATTCGGTAGGGTAGCGGGAGTTTATATAGCCTACGAAGTTAGCCTCCGAGGAGGCGTAAGAGGACGCGTCGTCCTAAGAGTCGTTTAAGTATAGCTTATTACTAGCTTCGTCGCCGCTAGGAGTAGTCTTCTTATCGCTTTAATATTTCGACTTAAAACACACTTTCTTCTTATTATTATTACCCTTATATTTACCTTAGCGGTATTCTATTCGGTTATCTCGTCGGTCGTCCCGGCGAGGGTAATGCTTATCGCGGCGTAGCGGGCGTAAGCTTAACTAATTACGGTTATTACCTAAGCTTCGTCCTTTAGGACTACGGTTGCGATTATAACCTTAGTCTTAATCCCGACGGTTACCCTAACGGTAGTTATTGCCTCGGTTACCTTAACGATAGTTATCGTAACGATTATTATAACGGCTGCGATTACGGTTACCCTAACGGTAATTATTATTACGGCGACGGTTATCCTAACGGTAGTTATTATCCCGATAGGAAAAGCTGCCGCGGCGAGAACGGTCTTAGTCTCCGGAGATATATAGCTTAAGGGAGGCTATAATAAAGGGCTTTCGTTCCTTAATAATGCGAATTTATTTATCGATCGGGGTCTTCTTCGTAGGAATAGGAAGAAGCGAGGAGATCTAGACGGCAATAAGAGGATAGATAGCCTTAATTATTTAGGCATCCTTGCCTATCTTAAGTTAGCGGGCGAGCGAAACCTTTCTTTAGATCTACTACGCGAGAGTAATAGAGCTAAAGGACTATATAGATATAGTATACCTTTCCCTATAAAGTTCCTTTAAGACGTCGACGTTAGGACGCTTAAAACGCCTAGTTAAGAACTTATAGAAGGTTTTAAGAGGGGAGGAACTAAAGATATCGCGTTATTCCGCTATAAGCTTACTTATATACTATATAAGAGCTCCTCCTGCTAAAAAGGAGAGGTAATATAAAGCAAAGGGCGAATAGATCCTCGTCTTAATAGATCCTTAGACGCTCCGTAAAGAGATAGACGACTATATAGATATTCTTTCTATCGCTAAGAGCGATAATGCCTAGGTTCTTCGGATTATGCTTATCTAGGTTAAAAGTACTAATATTGTCCTGTTTAAGGCGTTTAGTAATAGCCTCGTCGTTATAGGCCGAGGAGGAGGTATAACTCGCCTCGCGGTGCCTACGCGGGTTCGGATAGGACTTTAGGGGGCGGCGGATAAAACTATTATCGGACCTAGACGAATTATTATTATTATTATTATCCGAATCCTTCTATCGACGAGAATAAAAGGGGTGCAAATACTTAGATAATTAAACTAAAGAGAGTAATATAAAACCTAAGGTTACTCTTTAGGGTAATACTGCTATCTAATAAAGCGTTGCTTAGATAAGCGAAGTATTCCTTACGGACGAAGAGGAGGCTAGTCCTTTAATTAACCGTTGGAAAGGTCTCCGTCGATTATTTCCGGGTTAAAAGGCACGGCTTAGACTAGCCGATATACTAGAGTTATCGTAGCGTAGAGAGGAGTCTCCTTATCGGGAAGCTCGCCTATAAAACGAAGATACGCGCGAATTCCCTTTCGCTAAGTATCGGCGTATTATAGATGCTTTTCCTTTACGGACGGAAGATCTAAGATATTAAAGATAATCTCCGACTTAGAGGCTAAAGAGCTTAAAAGAATATAGGCTTACTTTATATATATTACGTCTATATTAGTAAAAGTCTCAATAACCCCTTCTATAGGCAGTGTTTAAATTAACTTAGAGTAGCGAACGGCCTATTTTAATAGGTTATTATAGTCCTTATCCTCTATAGCTAGTATAGTAGACTGCTTGCGTAGTACCTCGGTTTCTAAGGATAGGCGAGGACGACGGCGGGCAAGAGGAGGAAGATCTTTATAATTACTCTTAAAGTCCCTAGAGGGGGCGGCGCTATAGACACTATCTAGCGGAGCGTACTCCTATATCGGCAAGCGAGGGTAGACATCGTCGTCTAAACGAGATACGGATGCCGTAGCTTAACGGGCTTCTTCGTCCCTAGCTATAGTAATAATAGCTTAAATAAAACGAGGGATAAAGGAGAAGAGGAGGGATTGCGAAGAAAGAAGAGTTATAGGAGAGGAGAAAAGTCTATAGTAGGAGGTATAGGGTATTTTAATTTTAGCGTAGGAACGGGTACGCGTAGGAAATCGAAAACATAGAGAGAAAATCTTTCCTTACGGCTAATTGCGTAAGGACTTAAAATAGATAACTAAGCAGTAGGCCCTAGTTCTAATAATGCCTAGAAAGGCGAGCCTCGTCGGATCGTAAGGCTTATATTAAAGGTTATATAGGCGTGCTAGCTGAGGTTGCATAAGCTAGTTATACTATAGGTGTCGGGAGCCTTTAGGCGGCTTCCAACGAATAGCGAGAGCTTTAAGAAGCTCTTAGCGAACGTGTCGTAGTAGAGCGAAGCTCTAGAGACAGGAAGGGCGTTCCTAATAGTAGCGTAAGGCAGAAGGTGCAGAATTGCTACTAATCTAATACACTAGGCACTAAGAATGTATGTGTAAAGAAGGATTATTCTCTTAAGTAGGCGTAAGCCCCGGGAGCTAGGAATAGCTCCCTGCTATCTTATCTATGGCTGATTACATTAGCCCCGGCATATAGCATAGAGGATGCTTTATATATATTACCCGGGGTCGGCTTTATAAGGTGTACGTAAGGGGCAGTAATATAATTAATGTTACTAGTGGCTTTTGCTATTAGCGCGACGGCACCCCTCGTCGGTCGCGTTACAATTGTGATATTAATTAATAGCCTTCCTATTCGAGACCCCTTAAAGAAAAGGGCTTGGGGCAGCTAGCTGTAAGGCAGGTGCATCGGCGTAGGCGTAGCTTACGTACCGCCCGTAGAGGCGGCGTATATAGTGCGACGGTTATCTACGCCTTAGGTTAACGTCTACTAGGTTATTCCTGCCTGCGGTTGCTAAGGCCTATGGTTTACGCTAGGTCACGTAGTCGAGGGAGACACGTGCAGCCTAGGACATACTGCTATTAAAGAGGGGATAAGTATAAGGTACGATACGGGTAGTACGGCCCGGGGTCGGCTTTATAAGGTATACGTAAGGGGTAGTAATATAATTAATATCACTAGTGGCTTTTGCTATTAGCGCGACGGCACCCCTCGTCGGTCGCGTTATACCCGCGACACCGGAACTAGTAATACTAGAGCCTATAGGGGGAGCAATTAGCCTTAGGACGCCTCTTTTAGAGGTCTTAGGGGTGCCTCCTCCTCTAAGAGGTGAATTAACAGCCGAAACGGCTATACCTAACCTTAAAGGCCGACCTTAGGTAGAGGAGCTTTCGGATACGGAAGAAGACGTGCCGGCTTTATCGAAGCCGTTACGTAAAGAGCGGGATACGTCTTAGGGTATAAACCCTAGCAATATCGTTAAAGGGGAGAGAAAGAGGACTTAAAGGACCCTATTTATCAATAATATTATTATAAAGGCTTTAACCTATAGACTATATATCGAGGATATACCTCCTATGCCTACCTCCTATAAGATAGCGATAGCCTCGCCCTATAAGACCTAATAGCTTAGAGGAATAACCTACGAAATTAAAGACTAAGAGAAAATTCTAACCTAGGTTAAGACCTTAAAATCTAAGGCCAAGAAGAAAGGAGAACCCCTAATTCCGATAAGATAGGTCTACGCCTATAAATGCGATCTATAGGGATATATAGTTCGATTTAAAGCCCGTCTAGTTATTTAAGGAGATCGCTAACCGGAAGATAACGAGGATACGTATACGGCGACCCTTCGAGCGAGGACTTTTAGGCTGCTAATAGCCCTACTATGTCTTAAGGACATAGAGTCCGCGTAGTATAACGTTAAGACGGCTTTTCTAAATACGATACTGCGATTTATAGTCTACTATTAGCTTCCACCTAATTACGTAGAACTAGGCTTATGCATACGGCTTCTACGAGGGCTATACGGCTAAAAGATCGCCTTAAAACTCTAATATAAGGACCTTACCTACTTCTTTAAGTCTTTAGGCACGGAAACCCTAATTAAGGACGCCTATATAATAGTCTATAAGGGAGTAATTATCTTCTTCTTCGTAGACGATATCGCGATAATATATCTAAAGGAGCGGAAGGATAACTAGCTAGAACTCTATAAGGCCCTTATAGCGAAATACACCGTTAACTTTATAGGGGAACTACGTTAGTTCTTAGGGATTAAGATAATCCGGGATAGACCTAATAGGAAGTTATAGCTTTCTTAGGCATCTTATATCTCTAAGATAGCGAAGAAGTTTTATATAGACGACGATTCGGGCTTTAGCGCGCCTAAGATCCCCTTAACGACGGATAAGCTAATTCTCTACATGGAAAAGGCAAGCAATAAAGAGGTCTATTACTTTCTTTCTTTAGTAGGCATAATCCTTTACCCGGCAATTCACACTAAGGCGGACGCGGCGTTCCTAGCGGCGAGGCTAGCTTAGTTTAGCTATAACCTAGGTCTATAATACCTTCGAGAAGCAAAGAGGTGCTTAGCGTACTTATATACTACGCGGGACTATTGTATCTATTTTAAAGCCACTAATAAGATAGAATATTACTATTTGCATAGGTAAGAATCTCTATTTGCATAGGAAATACATTTTTTCTGCGCCGACCCCGCCCTAACCCCGCGCACCTAGCCCGCGCCACCTAAATTAGGTGTAGCGCCATGGCAATTAAAAGGCGCGCAATATCTAGATTCGTATCTTAATTCGGCGTGCCTACGAATAGCTCTCTACTGCGTGCTCTACCGCGTGCCCTACTGCGTTCTCTTTTGCGTGCCCTCTACTGCATGCCCTACTGCGTGGCTGCGTGCCCTCTGCTATGTGTGCGGCTTCTTTAACAAAAGTTACGATTAGCCCGATGTTTGTATACCTACCCTATACTTCTACGAAAACAATAAAAACTCTACTAAAACTTAGAGCGTTACTTAAAACCTCTAAACATTTTACTATAGCTATATAATATACTAAAGTAAATCATAACATTTTACTTATAATTTATAACGCTATATGTACTTTTAAAGTTTTAAAAATAGAATTTTCAAAAACTTTTAGTATTTACTTTCTCGTGTTCACCTATTGAATTAAAATAGAGCTAATGTAAAGTAAATAATTACCTAAAACTTGATTCTTAAGTTCTCGGATATATAATATAAATATATAGAAATTTCCTACTATTGATTATTTCTCTACATTTATATATAGATTTAAATACAAAAGGCATTACTTTTAGTACTTATTACTAAGTAAAGGCAAGTTTAAAAACTTTTATACCTACATATAGGAATTAGTTATTATATTTATAATAGTCGTGAGAATACTATTCGTAATTGCCTTTATTATAATAATAATAGATAATATCTATTTTACTAATGGGAATTAATAAAGAATTAAAAAAGAAATACATTAAGTATATATATTTTAGTTTAAGGAATGTACTCTTTATATTAATCTGTAGTTAAAGCTACGGAACCTCTACTACTAAAAACGTTATACTATAAATAAGGGAATCGGTTTTGATATATAGCAGAAACTTAAATAAATATTAAAACATTTTTATTAGATATAAAAGAAATGTTTTAAAACAATCGTAAAAATACTTAAATAGTAAAAGTATTTAACTACTGTATTTAATATAAAACGTAAAACTGAATATAAAGAAAAGCAAAGATTGTATACTTACTATGTATAATATAAGGTATAATATGATATTTCTTTTTTCCCGAAAATAAATAATTGTAAGTAAATATAAATAAATAATTGTAAGTAAATATAAATAAATTAAGTTAAGAGAGAAGTACCTTTCTATCACTCTTACTTGTGTCTAATCGTAACTTTTAGAGAGCCACTGTATGCTTCGTGCCCGGCTCCCTGCTGCGTGCTCTGCTGCGTGCTTTGCTGCGTGCCCTCTGCTGTATGCGCGGCTCCTTAATGTATGATGCTTCGTGCCCGGCTCCCTACTGCGTGCCCTCTGCTGTGTGTGCGGCTCCTTGATGTATGCTTCGTGCCCGGCTGCGTGCCCTCTGCTGCGTGCCCTGCTGCGTGCCCTGCTGCGTGCCCTGCTGCGTGCCCTCTGCTGTGTGTGCGGCTCCTTGATGTATGCTTCGTGCCCGGCTGCGTGCCCTGGTGCGTGCCCTGCTGCGTGCCCTGCTGCGTGCCCTTTGCTGCGTGCCCTCTACTGTGTGTGCGGCTCCTTAATGTATGCTTCGTGCCCGGCTCCCGGCTCCCTGCTGCGTTTTACGCGGCTCTATTAAATGCCATGGCGCTATACCTAAATTAGGTGGCGTGGGCTAGGCGCGCGGGGTTAGCGTAGAAAAAATGTATTTCCTATGCAAATAGAGATTCTTACCTATGCAAATAGTAATACTTATAAGATAAAGAGGTTTCTCTTTACGTCGGACTCCTTATTCGCAGACGACCCTACGTCGAGGAAGTTATTATAGGGGTATATATTCTTATTTCTTAGCGGGCCCGTAGATTAAAAAGCCATTAAGTAGGCTACTATTACGACCTCGTTTACTAAAGCGGAACTCTTAGCTTTATTAAGCACCGCGAAAGAGTAAATGCAATTTGCTCGACTTATTAAAGAGCTTAGGATCTAGGTTAAGGGCACTACGGAGCTATAGTATAATAACCTTTAGACTATTAGGCTATTAACCGAGCTAAGTGCTCGACTTAAGACGAATTTAAAGCATATTAATATCTATCGATATTAGCTTCGTTAGGAGGTATAGGAAGACCGGCTCTAGGTTAGGTAGATTAAGTCTACTAAGAACCCGGCAGACGGTATAACTAAAGCCCTCCCTTTATAAAAGCACGAAGACTTCGTAAAGCAGCTCGGCATAAGGGACCGCCCCGAGGACCTAGATAGGAAGGACTAGGACGGCGCGGATAAGGCCCTCTAAGGTGTGTTTTTATAGTTTATGCGAAATTTAGCCCCCTATCTAACATTAGGGGTAGTATAATAGTTATAGGCCGTTCCGACTAATTCGAACGAGCTATTTTATTTAATTATTATATTTTCTTTACGTTACTATAGTCTTTATAAGGACTATAGCAAGGGGGTATATTAACGTTCTACGACGTTAAGGGCTATACGGGGCATTAACCCGAGCCTAGACTATAGGGATGCAATAGGCTATTACGTCCCTAACGAGCCTATTATATAACCCCCTTAGCTAAGGACGGCAGGTAGGTATTCCGTTGTATTATAACTAACTACGGTTAGTGCGGGCTAGGGGCCCTATTTAAGAGGCTCCGGTACCTATATATACCTACGTTAGTCCTATAGTTAGGTAGCTGCATGTATCTTTATGTCTACCCGTTGACTATTAGATGCCAACTTAATTAGCTCCGCATTAAGTTAGGTAGAAAACCTTTAGACAGCTAGAAAACTATTAGACAAAATCGCTATACAAAAACGTATAGGCTAGAGGGGTAAAGGGGGAAAATCAACTCTACGAATGTCTACGAATCTTCTAGTATATAAAAAGTATCTTAAAATAGGCTAGAATTTATCTTCTTTTTTTAAGCTAGGGAAGAGGTTATTTTAAAAGCGCTATGCGGAATGCATCGCGAAATGGCTGTATTTTGCACCTAAAATAATTTTTAATGACTTTTAATGACCGACCCTACCCTATCCCTCTTCCTCTTTTGATTGGCCGATTCGACTGTCCAAAGGTTTTCTGCCTGTCTAAAGGTTTTCTGCCCAACTTAATGCGGAGCTAATTAAGTTGGCATAAAGACAGCCAACGGGTACGAGTTTAGACCTCCTTTCTTCACTCTTCTGCTGTGATATTCATGCAGCTGATTTCCTGCATTTGAGAGTAACCAAGATCGTCTTCAACGTCGTTATCGTCACCACACGCCATCCGACATCCCACCCCACGTCTCCAGACGAGGTATGATTGGCACATCGCTTGGCGAATGGATCTTGATTCGCCTCTGCATCCTCGCCTTCCGCTATACTCCGCTGCTTTATATCGCCCTCCTTGTCGCCTTCTGTCTCCGGCATGGCAATGTCCCATGGAACAAGCCAGCCGCGAATTGCCTGTGCGCCCTGCTTGCTTCCGAGGCGCTCTTCCATGTCCTGATCTACAACCCCTACACGTGGAGGCTGCGCCAGCCAGCCTCACATCCGGCGCCTTTGTCACCTTCGGCCCGACGACATCTCTTTCGTCGATGCCTGGCCAATGTGTCTAACCTTGAGAGCTATCTGCGGTGGTGGTTCCTAGGTGCCGAAATCGATGACATTGGCCGCGAAAATGTGCGCGAATTTCTTCTGTGGGCCTTTTTCGACATGGCAGAGGCAGATGCGCTTATCAGTCCGCATTGCGAAGCCATCTCGACGGAGCTCGACGAGTACATTGCCATCGCTGAAGGCCGCCTGGGCCGCCATTTTGTCCAAGGCCGGGGATCGGCCCAATGCATGCGGCTCACGTTGGACCGCATCGAGACGGCATACCGCAGCCTGGCGTGGTACGTGGTCATCTTCATCGTCGACCACGCAACCCACGTGGCCATGTCCTGGCATGGCTTCCGCCACTACGCCAGAGCGCCCGCTGCAGCTATTAGTACATTTCCACCGAGGCCGTTGGAGCTCTTGGCGCGACGTCGGTCGCCAGCGCCGAGCTTGGGCTATTGGTACCATCCCCATCAGTCGAGTGAAGACGACCTCCCCGTTCTCTTCTTTCACGGCATCGGCATCGGTCTGTGGACGTATGTGCGCTTCCTCACGGACCTGCACGTGGCCAGCAAGCGAGGTGTCAACGGTCGTGGCCGCGGCGTTATCGCCGTTGAGATTCTCCCCGTCTCGTTTCGCCTCACGCCACCTGTACTTAGCAAGGCAAATTTCTTGCGGGACATAGGGATCATCCTAGACCACCACAGCGGCTGGGACAAGTTCGCAATGGCGTCGCATTCCTATGGCTCGGTCTTAAGCACCCACGTCCTCCTCTCATCGACGCTAGGCCCTCGAGTGCCTTCAGTGGTCCTTGTCGATCCCGTGACAGTCATGCTCCACATGCCTGGTGTGGCTTACAACTTCACGCGAAGACGTCCCGAGCAAGCAAACGAATGGCAACTATGGTATTTTGCCAGTACCGATCCCGGGGTTGCTCATTGTCTCGGGCGACACTTCTTTTGGCGTGAGAACATCATTTGGAAAGAAGAACTGCTCTCATGTGGCGGCAAGGACGCGGTGGCCAGGAAAGCTGTGGTCTTCTTGGCAGGCAAAGACTTGATTGTGGATGCGGCCGCGGTTGCGAAATACTTGGGAGAGGAAGTGGCGGCAACTTTCGAGAATGGCGAAGTCGGGGCAATTCATGACAATAATAACCGTGGTCGAGCCGGCAGGGTGGAAGTAATTGTTTCCCCAAACCTCGACCACGCGCAGATATTCGACAGTACGACCGACCACAGACGGCTGGTTGACACAATAGGGCGTCAGTGCAGGGGGTGATTCAGCTACCATCGCCACAATCTCCATTCGGCACTCAGTCGCAGTAGTGTGATGTTGGCTTAGGGAGCCCCGGGAGGCCTTAGAGGGTAAGGGCATAAAAGGGGTCACGTGGCGGTAGAAAGTGCCCTACTTAATGCGTGTTTTTCTAGAGCTCTACGGCGCTAATTTTTTATATCTATATAAGCCTCTTTTTCTACTCTTTTAAAAGGGCATTTTATATATAACGTTATTATAAGAGTAAGGGATATCTATATATTAAGCACGGGTACTATTATATAATCCGGAGGATTATATATAAGCAACGCTTATATAGACATACTATTAATAATATATAAGAGTATTGCTATTTATATAGTAATAAATTGCTATAAGTATAGGAATAAGGGATATCCGTTCTTTAGACACGATTGCAATCTATGTAATTAAATAGATTACGTGCGGGCAACGCTTATACGGATGCGCTATTAACTATACGATGCATCGTATGCATTAAGGACCCCGGTAATAGCGTTACTAACTTAGCCGCCCTTGCGATAAGTAAGTCATTAACTTAATCGCCCTTATAGGCATAGCCCTAACGTCGCAACGAGGGCTCGCAAAGGGCCGGCTTTAGGCCCTAATAATATACGTGTTTATAGCCTACATTAAGGGGCTATTCGTCGCCCTTTCGTTAATAGAACTATATTATAGACTAATCTAGCTAGTTTACAACCCCCTTTCGTTTATTTAACTAACTAATACTAATTAGGAATTAAACGATTAATTATAGATTAGTAAGGTAGAAGAGATAGAGCCTAATCGTCGAAAGTACATTAGATCTTTATCCCTCGAGATTCTATTGCCTATACCTAGAGACGGTTCTTTATACTAAGAATAAGGAACCTACGCGAGTTAGAACCGACGAAGCTATTACGATATAGCTAGCTTTTAGTAGCCGCCGATAAGTCCCTTCCTAGCTTTTATTTAATCCCGTCTCGCTTCGAGAAGAAAAAGAGTTACGTTAAGCAATAGTGCGTTAGCAACGTAAGATAACCTTCGTAATAACCCTCGCGATCCCCTCTAATAACTATATATTTTATTTAATTATACTATATCGAACCCTATCGATAACCCTAACGCTCCCGGTCTTATACCGGAAGTAACTAAGCCTAACGATAACCCCTTTCCTAGTTAGCTAAAAGGCATTAGTATCTTCGGTTCGTACTAGAATAAAGCTAATATTATATTCTAGGAGATAGACGTTACCTATAATAATATAAATAAATAAGCAGTTACGACCTACGTAGCCCGGTTTATTAGTATTAATATCGGCTTAACTATTTATAGATACGAGCTATTTACGGACTTTTAGGACTACTTTAATAGATAGATAGAGGCTATATAGAACTAGGCAGATAGGCATTTTAAGAAGGCCTTTAAATCCTTCTTACGGTCTTATAGAATCTAGACCGGCGTTAAAAACCTTGCCTATACGGTATTATTTTTAATGCTTTAACGCTAATAGATTCCCCCGATCTAGCCTAAGGACGAACTACTATTAGACTAGTCGAATTTCTATAACGAGCGGACCTAAGAATTCGTAAGGAATATATCTATTAAAGCCCCGGCTGCTATAACTAACCCTCCTTCCCCGGTTGTCCTAAGCACGGCCCTAACGGTACCTCTTAATGCCTTAACCCCGGCTCCCGTAATAGCCTTTACGACGGCACTATTAGCGCCCGCGGCTATCCCCTCTACGCCTTTAACCGCCCCGGCAGTTATATTCGCGCTAGAACCTTCCTTTGCCCTAACGGCTTTAATACGTACTACCTCTATCTATCCCGCCTTATACCTACGAGATTAAATGCCCGGCACGTCCCTAAACCCTTAGGCCCCTCCGTTTTAAGATATATTAAAAACACCTATAATACTTTACCCGACTTCGTATTAGTTCTTTAAGACCCGTCTGATTAATATAACGTTAAAGGCAGCCTTTATAATAGTCCCCCTATACGACGTTTTAAACGAGGAGATAGATATAGACCTCCCTTAAAAGTTTATTAAGCTATAGGATAAAAGTAAGAATTATATAAGCGAGCCTTATAATATTCTTAATAATAAAGTCCGGATCTTTACGAACGTTTATTATATAGTTAAGGCCTAGCCCGGCTATTTCTATACACTATTTCCTTAGATCTTTACCGGGTAGGCCTAAGACTACTATATTTAGCATATAGAATAGGATAGTACGTTAAAGCAAGTCTACGACCTACTAAAGGCTTACTTTAACACTAAGGTAAACTATTAGCACTATTAAGTAGATTAAAGTACTATAACTTTTAAAAAGCTATGAGTTAAGCATGCTAATAAGACCTAATAGGAAGTCCTATAAATACTTTTTAATAAGCTATAACGATATTAACGCGCCTTAGGATTTAAATTCGCCGGAGACCTCCCCCTTTACACTACCTTACTTAACGCGTGCCGAAACGTCTTTGAATTTTGCTATATACTAGATAACCCCCTTAAGACCGTAGAGAAGCTATTCTCCGCGCTAAGTTCCTCCTTAAAGACCTATCTATTGATATAAGCCGAAAACGGCACGTCCGGTATATTTATATAATATCGTAACGAAGTAATAAATATAAATAATAAATATAATTTATTAAGCGTATTCTATACCGACCGAAGATATACTAATAACCGCGGCAACGGCCGTAGGTTTAGCGGGAGTAGCGGATAAGGCTACCGTAGCCCTTATAGTAGCGGTAGTAGCTTTAGCAACCGCTAAACGTTAAGGAAATGCTTCGTTTATTAAAAGGAAGGCTGCTAGTCGATAAAACACACCCTAAAGGAACGAGCTAAGTCTAAGGCTTAATACTATACGTAGTGCCTTTTAACTAGCAACCCTAGCATAGGATTTAAGGCCTATCTTACCGAATATAAAGGTAACGAGACTCCTTAGGCCGCTATCGAATAGCGTAACGATAAGGCTAATAACGACGAAGAATTAACTAAATAGTAAGCCTTATAAATCCTATGCTAATAGTCTTTTAACTATTTAATTACGGGCGAAAACGCATAAAGGATAGACTAATTAAGCGTCTTAGCTATATAATTCGTCTTTAACCGTTACTTAAAGGACCGCTTCTACGGTATCTTCGTAAATACTAAAGCAGCTATAGTCTCTAAAGTAGGCTAAGACTAATATCTCGCCCTATATCGAGAAGACCTTTCTATTATGCTCGATAAGTCTACCGCCGGCTAGGCCTATATTAAATTCGGTAGCGGAGAGGACGTACGTTCCCTCGGCTCTATTGCCCTTAAGACCTTTATTAGCCGTATTACGTTCTATATACTAAGGACGAGAACTCCCTTCCTCCTCTACCTAGCTAATATAGATCGCTTAAGCGTATACTTTAATAATACTACCGATACGATTATCGGTCTAGGTATAAGCGTCCCTATTATTCGCAAATAGGGCTATCTATAGTTCTTCTTTAGTAAAGAAGAGAACGTAATCGCCTTTTTAACTAAAGCTAAGATACGTACGCTCTACCGCCGCTTTAGCTACCCGGCCGTTAATAAGCTTTATTACCTATTAAAATAAGTAAGGTATAACGATATCTTAGTAGAAATACTAAAGGATATCTTTAAATTCTACTATTATTGCTAGCTCTATGCGCTAGCACCTTAGAGGTTTAGGTTTATATTAAAGGATAACTAAGAATTTAACTTCGAGGTCGTCGTCGATATAGTATACCTAAAAGTCGGTAGTAGCACCCGTCCGGTGCTATATACTATCGATATAGCGATATCTTTCTAAAGAGCGCGATTCCTCCCGTCTATATCGGCTGAAGATATAGAGGAGATACTTAAGGCACTATAGATCGATATATACCTTAGGCCACTTAACTTTATCCGGCATAACGCGGGTACTAACTTCGCCTTAACTAAGTTTTATAATAAAGCTCGTATTATAGGTATTATATATACCTAGATCCTTATTAAGGTATATTAGTCTATAGGTAAGGTTAAAAGGTATTACGGCCCGCTCCGTTATACGTTTAAGATAATATACGCTAAGGTCGGTAGGATAACGGCCTTTAAATTCGTCCTATAAATAGCTATTAAAGCCGTAAATAATATAGTAGGATTAAACGGCCTTATCCTTACGCTCTTCGTCTTTAAAATATACCTATAGATAACTTAAGACTCCCCTCCTTTAGTAACTACGGTATATAGAGCCGCGACTATCTAAAAGGCTATAAAAGCCTTATGGTAGCTCTCCGCCGTACGATAAGTTAGGGATGCCCTATAGGCTTAAAATAGCCCTTTAACCCTTAATACTCTATTACTACCGCTATAGAGTAAAGTCTACGTATAAAGAGAAAAGCGAGGATAGTAAGGTCTATATAAGATCGCCTTTATAAATAGCTATAATATTACTATTAAGACCGTTAATAGCCCTACGGTCTTCCGTTCTACCCTAGTGTAGCCGTACTACTATAGCAATAACGATACCTTAGATCCCTTTATCCCCGATAATATAGACACCCTCTCTAAGGTCGATTCCTTTACTTTAGATAAAACTCCCGAGCTAGACCCTCCCCCCTCTCCGGTGCAAGCGCTGCTTGCTCTTCCGTAGCCCTATAAGCGCGGACGTCCCCCTAGCTTAAAGAATAAGCTAAAGACCGTAACCTTCTATAATTAATTCCTAGTTAAGAAGGAAGAAGATATACTACGGCTTTCGCTTAAGCTACGCAATAACGGCGTTATTACTATACCCGGCGCCTTTTTTAAAGAATCCGGGAAGGTATCGGAGGAAGCTCGGAAGAAGCTCGGCGTCTATAGGCTAATGTGAAGGTAAAGAAGGATTTATTTCTAAATTTTTCGAGTGTTTTTTAGGTATAGAATAATAGCTAGGAAAGGGTATATCGTAAGAGCGAAAATAAGGCTAATAAGAAACAAAAAGGGCAAAACACTAAGAAAGTAGTAATATATATAAACTAAGGGTAGCTTTAGAAGGCAAATAGCTTAAAAAGGCAAAGAGGAGGTTATAGCGGAGAGACGGCTATTTTTAGTGCAATAGCGAGTAATCTAAAGGATCTAAGGGAGGCTTTAGGTAAAAAGTAACTTAAAGCTTAAGTAGAGATAGGGATTATAACTAATAGTAGCCTAAAGGGAAGCTTAAAGGCAGAGGATTACGGTAGTATAGAAAGTATTAAGGAAGACATAAAGATAAGAGAGAGAAGAGGATATACAATTGCTTAGTAATAGTCTATCTAAGTACGGACTAAGATCCCTTTATATAGCTAATTATATAGGAATAAAGGTATATATAACTTAACTAATTATTAGAATAGAAAGCGCTATTCATTCTATATAATATATATATAGTCTAACCTCGTATAGTATCTTAGTTATTGCGTAATTAAACACGCGAGTAATAGGAGGTAGTATAGGTAACCTTAGTAAACCGGGGCCTAACTATAGACTATACGCACATTAGTCCCTATATATACTATATACTTCGGCATTCGGTATCTTAAGCATCCGGGCAGCTAATAGAGCTAGGTGACTTATATTATATATAATAATATACGGCGGTTCTAATAGATATCTTTATATGCCGGTAGGATAAATTAATAGGGAGATATCTACTCCCTTATATCTTTATAGTTATATTTGCTACTTCTCTTAAACCTAGGAAGATATATAAACGGGACTTACGCGCGTTTCTAAGGTTTTAGTCTAATCTTTAGACGCATCCGTATAGACCTAAGTTTAAAGCCGCTAGAAAGGTTAAATAAGACTCTCTTTACTAGCGGAAGACCTTCTTTCCTTCGCCTACCCTAAGAGCGAACGCCTTTATACATCCTCTTTAATTAACTTAGGCATTTAATTAGAGTATTACTATTTGGCCTAGTATAATTCTCTATTTAGCCTAGTAATACTTTACGCATACCCGAAAAACGCCTATACCCCCTACGACTAGCCGCGCCTACTTAATTATAGTGCATATACCTAGTAGGCTATAGGCTAATTCTTCGCATCGTTAAATCGCATCGTTAAATCGCATCGTGAAATCGCATCGTTAAATCGCATCGTTAAGTCGCATCGTTAAGTCGCATCGCGCCGCATTGTATCGCTCTAGCTAACGAGGCTCTAAGGCACGCAGCCGGGCACGCAGCCGGGCACGAAGTATACATTAAGGAGCCGCGCACGCAATAGAGGCTCGCAGTAGGGCACGCAGTAGAGCACGCAGTAGGGCACGCAGTAGAGGGCACGCAGCAGAAGGCACGCAGCAGGGCACGCAGTAGAGCACGCAGTAGAGGGCGCGCAGCCGGGAGCCGGGCACGAAGCATACATTAAGGAGCCGCACACACAGCAGAGGGCACGCAGCAGAGGGCACGCAGCAGGGCACGCAGCAGGGCACGCAGCAGGGCACGCAGTAGAGGGCACGCAGCAGAAGGCACGCAGCTGGGCACGCAGCAGAGCACGCAGTAGAGGGCGCGCAGTAGAGGGCACGCAGTAGGGCACGCAGCAAGGCACGCAGCAAGGCACGCAGCAGAGCACGCAGCAGAGGGCACGCAGCAGGGCACGCAGCAGGGCACGCAGTAGAGGGCACGCAGCAGAAGGCACGCAGTAAGGCACGTAGCAGAGCACGCAGTAGAGGGCGCGCAGCCGGGAGCCGGGCACGAAGCATACATCAAGGAGCCGCACACACAGTAGAGGGCACGCAGTAGAGCACGCAGCAAAAGGCACGCAGCAGGGCACGTAGTAGGGCACGCAGCAAGGCACGCAGTAGAGGGCACGCAGTAGGGAGCCAGACACGCAATAAAGAGCCGGGTATTCGTACGTAAAGAATTAGTCCCCGGCTTACTATATATACGCACTGTATTTATATAGGCGCGGCTAAGCGTGCGGGGTTAGGCGTTTTTAAGGGTATGCGTAGGTACGAAAAAACATTTCACTAAGCTAAATAAAGATTTATACTAGGCTAAATAGTAATACTCTGTAATTATAAGTTTAACAAGCATAGCTACCTTAGGAAGTTTAAATCTCGCCTTTATATAAGAGGAGACCTTTAATCGTTTAGCGGAAAAGAAACGTACGCCGCTACGCTTACTATACGAAAGTTTCGCATTATAATTGCTATTGCCGCTAAGTTTAGCATAGAAACCCGCTTACTTAACGTAGTTAACGCCTTTACGAATGCCGATTTAGATAAAGAAGTATATGTCTACTTCCTAAACGGATTTAAGATATTTAGCTTTATAATTCGGTTAATAAAGGCTTTATATAGGCTTCGCCGTTCGCTACTTCTTTAGCAATAGGAATTATCTAGGTCTCTTACCGAACTAGGCCTTTAGCAAAGTGCGGAGGACCTTTACATCTTTATATCTACTATAAGTAGTGTTATTACTTTCTTCTTTCTAGATAATATTATTATCCTTTCTATAAGGAGCACTATAAGGCTACTAACGATTTTATCTATCGCTTTAGATAGAAGTACGCATTTATAGACCGCGGAGAGCTTACTTATTTCCTTAAGATAAGGATTATTTAGGACTATAAGCAGCGAAAGCTATAGTTATGCTAGGACGTTTACCTAGATAATATTGCTTTTAAGTTGAGTTTAATCCTTACTTTTACAGTTATACGGCCTATTTCGACCCTTTATCTATTCCCGCTTTTAGAAAAGCTAGAGAAACACTAAGGTTAAGCTACGGATAATTAGATCTACTACTTCTAGTCTTTAGTCGGATCTTATAATTACGCGACTATTCCTACCCGGCTTAAAGCCGTAAAGTCGTCGAATTCTTTAGCGGAGTATATATAAAACCCGTCTATACTCTATATTAAGCTTACCGAGAGCTTAGTAATATACTGTTAACGTTATGCGACGTTAGGGGCTATACGGGGCATTAACCCGAGCCTAGACTATAGGTATACAATCGGCTATTACGTCCCTAACGAGCCTATTACATAACCCCCTTAGCTAGGACGGCAGGTGGGTATTCCGTTGTATTATAACTGCGGTTAGTGCGGGCTAGGGGCCCTATTTAAGAGGCTCCGGTACCTATATATACCTCCGTTAGTCCTATAGTTAGGTAGCTGCATGCATCTTTATGTCTACGAGTTTAGACCTCCTTTCTTTACTATTCTGCTGTGATATTTATACAGTTGATTTCCTGTATTTAAGATATACCTATACGAATCGCGTTTTCTCGCGATTAAGTACTTTAATATAGATAATTAAGAGCTTATTATAGCTTTAGATACCGCCTACGCTAATAATCCGGATACTCGCTATTCTTTAAAAGGCTACTTTATTAGCCTTTTTAACGGTCTAATCGCATAGAGTGCCCGGAAATAATCTACGGTTACTACGTCTTTCATTAAGGCTAAACTTATTATAGTCCCTTCTACCGTAAAAGAGCTAATTTCTATTCCTCGTTTATTTAACGATATTTCATTATAGCTATATATGCTTATTCCTACCGTTTAATGCGATAATATATAGACAATCCGCCTAATTTCCGCCGAGATTTTAAAGATTTAGACCGCCTTAAAGTATATTGAAATTTATAACTGCTAGGCCCGATAGGAATTCTTACGCAATACCTTTAATATTAAGTATATTCCTTTTAATTAGATAGTCACAGATAGATTAACTAAGTTACTTCTACGATAACGTTTCTATAAGGGAGTAGATATCTCCCGGTTGGTTTATCCTACCGGCATATAAAGATATGTATTAGAACCGCCGTGCATTATTGTATATATTATAAGTCACCCCGCTGCATTAGCCACCCGGATGCTCGAGATACCGAATGCCGAAGTATGTAGTGTATGTAGGGACTAATGTGCCTATAGTCTATAGTCGGGCCCCGGTTAACTAAGGTTACTTATACTACCTCCTATTACTCGCGTAATTAATCACGCAA
Organism: Ophiocordyceps sinensis; assembly: GCA_012934285.1. Lineage (NCBI taxonomy): Eukaryota > Fungi > Ascomycota > Sordariomycetes > Hypocreales > Ophiocordycipitaceae > Ophiocordyceps > Ophiocordyceps sinensis. The sequence continues at coordinate 7,174,407 of JAAVMX010000004.1, read as the reverse complement.
TAACTAGGATACTTTACGATGTTAGAGTATATACACTTAGCATAGAATTAATAGCGCTTTCTATCCCTATAATTAGTTAAGTTATATATACCTTTATTCCTATGCAATTAGCTATATAAAGGGATCTTAGTGCGCACCTAGACATACTACTACTAAGCAATTCTATATCTTCTTCTCTCTCTTATCTTTATATCTTCCTCGATACTTTTTATATTGCCGTAATCCTCTACCTTTAAGCTTCCCTTTAGGCTTTAATTAGTTATAATCCCTATCTCTACTTAAGCTTTAAGTTGCTTCTTACCTAAAGCCTCCCTTAGATCCCCTAGATTACTCGCTATTGCACTAAAAACGACCGTCTCTCCGCTATAACCTCCTCTTTGCCTTTTTAAGCTATTTGCCTTCTTAAGCTACCCTTAGTTTATATATATTACTAATTTCTTAGTGTTTTGCCCCTTTTATTTCTTATTAGCCTCGTTTTCGCTCTTACGACGCACTCTTTCTTAGCTATTGTTCTATACCTAAAAAACCCTTGAAAATATTAGAGAAAATTCCTTTATTACCCTTACCTTAGCCTTTAGACGCCGAGCTTCTTCCGAGTTTCCTCCGGTACCTTCCGATCTAATATACGGCAAAAATAAGTTCTTTTAAGGACTACTTATTTATAAAGCTTAAGTGGAGCACTTACTTTTCGGCTTAGTCTCTACGTATAGAATCTATCTTAATACGTAAAAAGCTCGGTCCTGCTATACTTAATACTGCTTATTTAAAGTCTTAGGACTATTTAGCCCTAATAAGGCTTATAGTTAATAACGGCCCTTTATCTTAGATAAAATACTATACTTTTATAAAGGCGGTATAAAAGGCACTTAAAACCTTATATAACCCTATAAGCTTTACCTCTTACTTCCTCCTTATAAAGGAACTCTTTAATATAAAGATTAAGGGAGAGATATCTATCGAGACTTACCTAAATAAGGTAAAAGAGCTTTTCAACGAGCTAAACACTAGAGAGATCTATATCCTAGAGATCGTAGTAATAACCTAGATCTTAAAGAGCCTTAATAGCTCTTTCTCGAGTTATATTACGAATATTACGTAGACTTTTCGTACTAATGCTATAGTATATACCCTTAAACCACTCTCTTTATCTCTTATAGATAAGTTTAAGAGAACTAAAGCTCTTAAGAATAATAACCAGCTATTTACAGCCGGCGGTAGTAAAGTCCCTATTTACTCTTACTATAAAAAGCGAGGGTATATCGAGAGGAATTGCTTTTAGAAACCCGAGAATAAAGATATAAGGGAGTAGATATCTCCCGATTTCTTTATCCTCCCGGCGTATAAAGATATGCATTAGAACCGCCGTGCATTATTGCATATAATATAAGTCACCCGGCTGCATTAGCTGCCCGGATGCTCGAGATACCGAATGCCGAAGTATATAGTATATGTAGGGACTAATGTACGTATAGTCTATAGTCGGGCCCCGGTTAACTAAGGTCACCTACACTACCTCCTATTACTCGCGCAATTAATCACGCAATAACTAGGATACTATACGAGGTTAGACTATATGCACCTAGCATAGATTTAATAGCGCTTTCTATCCTAACAATTAGTTAAATCACATATACCTTTATTCCTATGCAATTGGCTATATAAAGGAATCTTAGTCCGCACTTAGATAGACTATCACTAAGCAATTCTATATCTTCTTCTCTCTCTTATCTTTATATCTTCCTCGATACTTTCTGCATTGCTGTAATCCTCTGCCTCTAAGCTTCCCTTTAGGCTCTTATTAAAGATAAGGCTTAGGGTATAGGATTTACCCCGAAAACGGTCTTTACCTCCTCCTCTTCTCGCCGGGACCTTAAGAAGAACACTAACCGTAACTACCGGAGGCCGACCTCGGTTCTTTACTCTCGGGAGAGCTCTCTATCTCCGGCCCTACGTCCGGCCGGCCGTCCCCGGACCTCCCGCCTCCGGAAGCGTAAAGCTACTCCGGAATCCTCTAAGACCTTTAACAAAGTCCTCGTCGTCTTAGACTCTACTTTTAGTATCGTAAGTACCCTCCTATTCTTTATAACACTCTATATATCCTTTATATCCTCTATACTATATATAATACCCTTAATAGTACCTTATTTCTATACCCTATTTCCCTTAAATAACATCCTTCTATATACCCTTATAAAAATAAAGTCCTCCTCTAATAGAAAACAAATAATAGGACTTCTAAAGCCTCTTCTTTCGGCATTTTCGAGGGTAGTGTTAAAAGTAGATAGGACTATAATACGGATCGGGAATTTCTATAACTTTATCTTCGATACTAGAGCTACTAGGCGTATAGTTTTAAATAAATCTCTCCTCTCGAACTATAAAGAAATATATACTACTATAACCTAAGGAAAAGCTTCCTCTATTATCGTACGAGGGGCTAGGGATATTATCTTTAAGTTCTTAGATAGCAAATAATAGCATACCTTAAAAAACTGCCTTTATATACCTAAAATCGGCATTAATATAATTAGCCAATTAGCTATAATAAATATATACGCTCTTATAGGCCTAGACTCTATATCCCTCCTTAATAGAAGTCTTATTAAACTAATAACCGGTTTTATTAAAAACGGACTATACTATATCCCTCTAGATATAAAGAAAACACGATTTCTAATTAAGAATAAAATATATAAGATATAATATATCCCGAAAGAAATAATAAATAACTCTATCCTCTAAGATACTATACTAACTGTAGGAATATAGTTATATAACTAAGGGATGGAGTCGCAACTATATTGCCGACTATGCATAGGAAAGGGGCAATAGGGGTTATAACTACGCGGCGTATAACGCCACGTAACCTACACAGTCAATAACCTTGTTATTAACTAAGGGCATCGTTATAACTAGAGCAGTAAGCCCTAGCGTAGGCCTTAACAATGCATTGTTAAGGCACAGCAGGCTCTATAGAGGGACCCCGGCAGACGGGTATAAAAGGGCCCCCTTATTCCCCCTTCTCTAGCTAGATTAGATATAACTATAACTAATATAACCCCCTTTGTTTAGATTAATCTAGGTGAATTACCTACTAATACTAATCAGTGATTAAACAGATTTAATCATAGAATAGTAAGGCAAAAGAGATAGATCTTAATCTTCGAAAGTGTAGTAGAATCTTTATTCCTTACAGACGCTATTTCCGCGTATCTTTACCCTCGAGGTTCTATTACGTATACCTAAGAGAAGTTCATCTATGCTAGGAATAAGGATTGTTTGTATTAGCTCTACGGCAAACAAGACCTTCTAAGCTCCCTATTAATCCCGTTCTCGCCTAGTGTAGGAAGAGTAAACGTTAATAGGCAGTACGTCTATAACGTAGAATAATATCGCTAACCCTTATAACTATTTAATCCCGTGCTCGCTTCCCTTAAGGAGGAAGAGTTACGTCCTTTAGAATAGAGACTAAATCGCTTCGATATCCCTCGTAAAGACCCTTACGATATTAACTAACCCCTTAAAACGAATTCGAAAAATAGACAATAATAGCAGGATTATTATTAACTATAAACGCACTAGCTCCCCTTAATAAGCCGGTCGAACTAATCGAGCTATAGATAAAGGAAATTAGTATACCTACTGCCGCTCGCAAAGAGGTGGATATATAATACTAGGATGTAGAAGAGATTATAATAGAGGATCCTAGCAAAGCGGAAGTTACTATATTTATAGCCCGGTTTATTATAATAGGCGAAGCATCTATCTACTACTAAGGTTAACGGCTATTTAACCTATTCTAAGAGCATTTCTAGGGATAGAATAAGTCGATGTAGAATATACTTAATATTAACTATAAGAGGGTCCTTAAGATATTTCTGCGAAGACGCTGCGTTTTAATAGGATTAAAGAACGCGTAGTTCGTTAGATCTTATATAGCGATCCTTCGAGCAGACGACCTACTCCCTTAGAACGAGAAAGAGTTTATAAAAGAAGAATTTAAGATAGGCATAAGGGCTTTCCGTAAATAAGAAAAGATAAGGAATACGCAAGACTAAGCAGTCTAGGAATAGATAAACCTAGATCCCTTCTCGGCTATAACGAACTAGTTAATAGTCTATCCGACCTTACACTAATTCTAATATAGCGGCCCCGCCCGAGCGGCGACTACGGATCCGACCCCGGAACTAGACTAAGACCTAAACACAGCCACGACGGATGCACCGGCATTTCTACTATTTAATCGTATAAATCGGATTTATGCGCTACGACTACTATTCGTCCCGGAACTAACGTTATATATCCTAAGAGCGAAACCGAGGCTTAATCTATCTACTTTAATAATCGCCCCGAAGGCTATAGTCGAAGCATTTAATTATAACATTAAGGAGTATATAGCACTCCTAATAGCCGATGTTCTAAACCTCTCGTCTAATCCCGACGTTTAGACTAAGTTTATTAAGATATAGGATAAGGAGAAGAGCTATACCGGCGAGCTATATACCCTATTTAACGAGACTATGCGTAAGTTTATAGGCGTATGTTACAACCTTAAGATTAAGCTAAGGCTCTTTTATACCCTTCTCCCTTAGATCTTAAAAGAACGAGCCGATCGCTTCTATACGGAGAATATTACTTAAACGACTACCTTCCGAGGCGTATACGATAAGATTAAACGATATTTCGACACTAAGGCGACTTAGGCTTAGTATTACACCGATTAGACTAACACAACGTTTAACTAAGTTCGGGCTAGCAACCCTAAGAAAGGCCTTCTAAAAGTGCTTTAGTTATTAATCGATAAGTTATTATTATATTAACGAGCTCTAGGACCTAAGTTTATAAGCGAAACCCCGCTTATAGTAAATCTTACTAAGGCGTGCTAAAGTATCCTAAAACTCGAAGGTGCCTTCTTTAAATAGGCTAAGGAGGCTAAGGAACTCTATGCCGACCTCTAAGCTTCCCTTACGACGTACCTCGCACAATTAGCGAGAAATGCCTCGCGCTAATTTATCTAAGACCGATATCGTAATGACGATAGGATAGATATAAATTATAAATATAATTCGAAGAACCCTAATAGTTAGTTTTATATAGACCGTAGGTATATTAATAATTATAGTAGAGGCAACGGAGGATTTCGCCTATAAGGCTCCGGATAAGGCTATCGACCCTACGGTAGAGGAGGTTATAGCTAAGGATACGGCAATAAGGCCTAGACTAAGAAGTGCTTCGTGTGTGGAAAGGAGGGATGTTAGTCTACGAAATATTCTATAGAGGAACGGCGGAAAGCTAAGGACTAATATCTCTCGCATTGTCTTTACACCGGCGTCTCCCTAGACATTATAGCCTATTTAGCAGGCTACGAAGGCTATAAGGGCGATAAGGAGGAAGAGTATAGCGAGGATAACGAGCCGGAATAGTAGTAAGCTAGTTAAATGCTTTATTAAATAGCTTTTAACCACCTTATTACAGGAGATAACGTCTACGGCATAGAACCGATAGTCTCGGCCGACTAGTTCTTTATTAATAACCGTTACTTAAAGCTCTATTTTTAAGGCATTCTAATTAATACGGGAGTAGCGAAGGTCTTAGCGGCCGGATAAGAATAGTATATAGCCCTAAAGCAAGAAGACCCTTCCGTCTATTTAGACATATTAACCGTAGGCTAAGAAGCAATTAGATTCGGCGCCGGTACCGTTATAAGGTCTCTAGGATTAATTAATCTTATTACTCCGATTAAAAGGATTATATTCTATATGCTAGAAACTTTAACCCCCCTCCTACTATATCTCGCGGATATAGATAGGCTAGGCGTATTCTTTAATAATACGACGAATACCCTTACCGGCCCTAAGGCAAACATCCCGGTAGTTAGGAAATAGGGATACCCTTAGTTCTTCCTTAGGAAGAGTAAACAATCGACCGTATTCCTTATAGAAACGGAAATTAGGACCTTATACCGTCGATTCGGACATCCTACTATAGCTAGGCTATATAACCTATTAAAGCAAGCAGGCTACGGCGATATATCTCTTAGCACTCTAGAGAATATCTTAGAACTATATTACTATTGCTAGATGCATTCGCTTGCCTTAAAACGGTTTAAGTTTAACCTTAAAGATAACTAAGACTTTAATTATAAGGTTATCGTTAATATAATGTACTTAAACGTCCCGAATTTAGCATAACGCCCGGTATTGCATATTATTAACGCATCGACGGACTTCTAAAGCGCTCGATTCATTCCTTCTATATAAGCTAAAAATATATAGGAGACTCTTTAAGCCCTTTAGATTAATATATACCTTAGTCCCCTTAACATTATTAAACATAATGCCGGCACGACCTTTACGGCGGTGGAATTCCGAAACAAAGCCCGTATTATAGGAATTATATATATATAAGTTCCTATTAAAGTATATTAGTCTATCGGTAACGTTAAGAGGTATTATACCCTTTTGCGCCGAGCTTTTAATATCCTCTTCGTAGAAATAGGCAGCTTTACCTCCCCTAAGGCAGTTTTTTAGACGGCTATTAAAGCTATTAACGATACTACTAGACTAAACGGACTAATGCCTACGTTACTCGTGTTCGGAGTATATCCTAGGATAACCTTAGATTCGCCGCTATTACTAACGACCTTTAAACGGGCAGCTATAGTATAAAAAGCAATAAAGGCACTTAGGCAGCTTACGGCTAAAAGATAGGTCTAAGCTGCATTATATAGCCGGAACGGCCCGGATATGGTAAACACACTTGCCCTTCCTCTCTAAAGCGAAGTTCGCGTATAGAGGGAGAAGTTAGGATAGTAAGGACTATTTAAAATTATAGCTATTAATAGGCACGATATTACGATCGATACGGTTAATAGACCTTAGGTTTTTAGATCTATATTAGTATAACTGTATTATTGTTAGTAGGGCTCTCTACGGTAAGCAGCCGGAAGTAAACCTATCGCACGTGTGATAGTATGCGGTTTAGGTTCTTATTGTCTTATCTCGCTAGGAAGGAAGAGGGGAAAGGAGGCCCCTTTATAGGTGCTAACGTAGCCTCGGGTCACGTAGGTCACGTGCCCTTAACAACGTCGTACGTATCCTTTATCCCTTATTCCCACACTAGTAGTCTTTATAAGATCGTAGAAACAGCCTAAACGAACGTAGTAATAAAGGTCGCAATAAGGGGCTAAATAAGGATCTATAGCCCGGTTAAACAGGTCGTATTGTCATTGTGGATCCGGCTTTTCAACCTTGCAATAGCCTTCCAACAGCCGTATAATATACGGGAAAAAGGAGCGTTAGGAAGCATTAAGCTTCGGGGCGAAGCAGAGCAAGAGATAGAGTCATCTTCGGGCCGGGAAAAGATCGTAAAGCAAAGCGTGAAATAGAGCGTATTCGGGCCGGGAAAGAACGTTGCCGGGGCGAAATAGGGCTTATTTCGGGGCGCGAAGCAAAAGAGAAATAGGGCGCCGAAAAAGGGGGAAAAACAAATAGGAAAAACAAAAACAAGGAATACACTCGTAGTCTTTAAATAAAGAATAAAGGCAGGGGCATAAAGAACGTTATCTCGGCCACTACGGAGCGTCGGAAAAGGTTAGCTAGCTAAACGTGCCGGTGCTATCGTCGTTATCGTTATCCTCTTCGGCTAGGATATAGCCTTACTGTTAACGTCCGTAGCCTCGTCCGTACGGCTGACTAAGACCGGGTCTCGAACCTCGTATAGACCTAAAACGACCTCTTATACGGCCGAAAAACTGCTAGTCGGGGCGGCGCGCGAGGTGCGTTTCGAGGGACGATCGTAGGTCCGAAAACAGCTCTTTAATTCGTACGGCCGGGCGGAAAAGGACGGGCTCGAGTTCTAGAACGCTACGGTAGGCCCGGACGAGTGTTATCCGTAAGGGGGCGTTAGTCTCCGGGTCTTAGTCTACGAATATACCTCTTAGGGCTCGTTAGCAAAGCTATAGCTTATTAAATAGCAGCTTAAGCACCTCCTATATAGTCTTCTTAGGGTTTTAGGTTTAGAGCCTTTAGAATAACGTTATTATCTACTCCGTAAAGTACTATTAATAATTAACTTCCGTATTAAAGTAGCGTTTAAAGGCATCGTATACGCTTTAGAACGACGTATTCTAATCTAGGTGCCGGTTATAGTAGTCCTCGGCATAGCCGGCGAGAATTTAACTAACTAAGCCGTAGAACTAGCCGGGGGCGACCCGTAGGCTATAATAGGTCCGCATAAAGAGCCGGACCTTATCGTCTAGGATATCGTACGGGTTTTTTATATAGCTATATTCCTTTTTCTACGCCTTAGTGAATTATAGCATAAGGTTAGCGTCCGTAGGGAAGTTTAGGACCTCGGGCGGCGGCATTATTATATATGCCTTAAGGGGGAATTCGGTAGGGATAGTAGGGATAAGAGCGACGGTAGGGACGCGGACATAGGGAACGGCAGTAGGACTAGCGGTAGGCAGGAACGGCTAGGCGGTAGGCTAGTACTAAGCGGTAGGCGGGACGGCGAATTCGGGGTGCTAGAACCGGTGGCTTATCGGATAGACCGTGTGTTACGGAGCCTAAGGAGCCTAGGGGAAAACAGCCTATAAAACAATAGGGACTTAGCTAGGGACGAAGTAGTCGGGAGATAGGCCGGGAATAACTAGTAGCGGTAGGCCGGAAACACTAGGCGATAAAGCAATAAGCGATAGAGCAGCGGGCGAAGGAATAACTAGCAGAATAACGGGCGAAGGAGTAGCAGGCGAAGGAATAACTAACGGAATAACGGGCGAAGGAATAACGGCGGTAGGGGCAATAGGGGATAACAAAGGTAATAACACCCTAGCGGCTTTTTAAATAGTAGAAGCCGGAGCTAGGGAACCCTCTTCTTTGTTATCGGACGTAAGTAGTGCCGAGATTAATAATATAGCGGGGAAGGGCGAAGGCGGAACTAACGTTACGGCGGTAGCAGCTACGGCTGCTTGCTTCGCTTAGGCCGCGGTGCCGATATCGAATTAGGTCTTCGCGAATTTGTCGGCGGGCTAGGTTAGCGGCTCGTCGAGGTCTAGTAAAGCGGCTATTTGCGCCGTATTCGAGCCGTTCCGACGGTCTAGGTAGATCTCGCGCCTTCTTAAGAAGGTCTTTAGCGCCTTTATATATTCCTTATTAACTTTATTCTACGTTGCCTTATTCTATCCCTCGAAGTATTCCTAGAAGTCGTTAAAGAGCTAAAGGCCGTTAACGTATACGCTATAGTCTAAAACGGCGAGGAACCGAGCCGTATAGGTCGTAACGGCGATAGCATCGTCGTCTAGCGTAATATCTGCCTCCTAACGGCTTATATCGACGTGCTTATAGAATATCTTATGCATAAGGTAGCCGAGGGGGTTCTCTTCCTCCGGGAATAGCGTTAAGGCCGAGGTTGCCATCCTATGTTCTCTAGGCTTAGGGCAGCAAGCGGACTATATAGTTACCGGGGTAAAGTAGGTCTATTGCCGGGCCGAAAAAGGGCGTGGCTGGGTTCTTATAGGTCCTGCTTCGGGGCGGCAAAGGCAAAGTAGCATACTAGCAGTTCTTTACATAGTAAAGAACAACCTAGCAGGCCGGGCTTAAAGCAGCAAGCGGACTATTATGTGATGCCGGGCTTAAGGGAGCAAGCGGACTATATATAGTCCTAGGTCGGAAGACGGCGGGGTGTTTATCGTATACGAGGGTCTTCGTGATGGTTTTACTAGGAGCGGGCGGCGGGCTTTTAATAGTTATTGCGTAAGGTTCTTTACGCGATAGTCGTAATTAAATAGCTCGTGTGTTAATCGAATGTCCCGTAGTCTTAGGAGTGTTTGTCGGGTTTACGATAGGGTCTTCGCGATAGGGTTAATAGTATTCCTCGATGGCATAAGCTTTGTTAAAGCGGTAATCTAGCGAGGTAGCTAATAACACCCTTATCAGCGTTGTTAACGCACTCTTCTTAATAGCATAAGCTTCGTTAAAGCGGTAATCCGTTAAAGGGAGCTTAGGAAGTGTTCTTCGTTCGGCCACCGAAAGCAGCTATTCTACGGCAGCTTTGTCGGTTCTAGTTCGGGAAGATCCTTCGTTCTTAGCACAAATAGCCTTCTCTAAATGTACGGATCGGGATCGCAGGCTAACTAAATAACTATTCAATCGGATCCGCGCACGTTCGAAGGTTAAATCTGTCTCTTCCACCTAGCTAATCTGTGATTAAGCCGAGTCAATCACTAATTAGTGTTAGTAAGGCTCTACTACGGTAAGCAGCCGGAAGCGAACCTATCGCACGTGTGATAGTATACGGTTTAGGTTCTTATTGTCTTGTCTCGCTATGAAGGAAGAGGGGAAAGGAGGCCCCTTTATAGGTGCTAACGTAGCCTCGGGTCACGTAGGTCACGTGCCCTTAACAACGTCGTACGTATCCTTTATCCCTTGTTCCTACAATTATTGTAATTAAATACTTAATAATATCCCGGCCCTAGAGTCCGAGCAGCCGGACGAACCCGCCCGACCGGACCCTCTAGCACCCCGTAAGCGAGGACGTCCGCCCGGATCGAAGAATAAAGCTAGGCATTTAATTATAGAAGGAATAGACGTAGAAGATAACCTAGACGATAACGAGGACGATATAGACCTTAACGATTTAAGTAACGAAGAAGCGGACGAGGCCTTTACGATAAAAAGGGAAGAAGAGGCCTATAAACTAGCCGTTAAGCTCTAATCTAAAGGCGCTATTACGACCCTAAGAGCATTATTCGAAGGGTTAGATAGCACGGAGATCGACGACCTTATAGCACGAGGAGTATTTAGTTTCGAACGTTATAACAAAGCTATTTATAGCGGCTACCGTATCTTTAGTTCCCGTATAGTTCGAGAGGTTAAAGGCAGAGACACTAAGCTATATAAGAAATTAAGGCTTATAGTCTAAGGTTATAATAATAAGGAGAAGGCTTCCCTACTAACGTAGTCCCCGACAATCTAATGCGTTAGCTAACGACTAATCTTAGCCTTTACTCCTAGCCTTATGCGCTATAGAATAACGTTATCCCTTCGAGATATTACCTAGGTATATCCTTAGGCGACTATAGAGCTCTTTCGAACGGTCTTAATATATCTCCCCGCCGAATTATAAAGGAAGTATCCGCCCGATACGATTATCTAAGTCATTAGGCCCCTATATAGCATTATAGAATCGGGAGTCTAATAGTTTAATACGTATTAAAAGCACTATATCGAGGGCCTTAATATAGCGATATCGACCTTCGACTCTTGCCTCCTAATATCTAATATAGGATTAGAATACTTTAGCATCGTTAGGATATAAACGGACGATACCCTTATGCTTAAAACGATGAGTTTTTCGGCCGCTAAAGAAGAAAAGCTCTAAGAGGCATAATTTAAGGCGAAGCCGAAAACCATAATGACTTAGGGCTCTATTACGGATTTTAATAGAGCAAAGGTAAGCTTATAATAGGATAAAATACTCCTGCTTTAATAGAAGGGATAAGCCGCCCGGATCGACCGAATCGATGTTAAGGCTCCGGATTATATATAATAGTACTTAGAATAACGTGCTCGTAGAGCCTATATAGCCTCGGTATGCTAACCGGAAGTAGTATTCGATATTTCCGTTACGGTATAAGTATAGAACCCGGATAATAAAGATTGCATAATCTTAAATAAGCGACTTAAGTAGCAAATAGACTACTAGAGTAAAGGTTTAATAAATAAACTAATTAATCTTATAAAGCCGAAGCTAATAGTATTTACGGATAGGTCGTTTGCTAATAATAAAGACCTATTATCGCAATTAGAATTTATTATTGCACTAGTTAATAAGACCGAAAGGTCTAATAAGTAGTTTAAGGTTACTAAGAACATTATCTATTAGAGTTCGACGAAGTATAAGAGAGTTACCTAAAGCGTGCTAGCCTCTAAGATATACGGTATAGTCAACGGCGTTAACCTTAGGATCGCCTTAGTAATAACGCTAAAAATCATTACCGATCGGCTTAAGCTACCGAACATCTAATTAATTATCTATATATATTCGTACTCGCTCTACGAATGTCTCGTAAAGCTTAAGATAACTAAGGAGAAGAGATTAATAATTGATATTATATCTCTTCGATAGTTATATAAGCAGCGTAAGATCGTAGAGATCCGTTAGATTAACGGCGATAATAACCCGGCCGATGCTATAACGAAGGCATTACTTAACCGAGCCCTCGAACGCTTCGTAGACAATAATAGCTTAACTATTCGGATAAAGGCATACGTTCTACGTCCCTAAGTTCCCCTTTAGAACTCTCTTTCATTTATACTTATGTATTATATTTATTAGACCCCTTTAGTCTAATACGCGTTATCCTTACGATTAGGAAGGTTGCTTAGTAGTTAGAAAGAAAGACTACTAGTATAGGAATATAGTTATATAACTAAGGGATAGAGTCGTAACTATATTGCCGACTATGCATAGGAAAGGGGCAATAGGGGTTATAACCACGCGGCGTATAACGCTATATGCCCTATATAGTTAATGACCTCGCTATTAACTAAGAGCATCGTTATAACTAGAGCAGTAAGCCCTAGCGTAGGCCTTGATAATGCATTGTTAAGGCATAGCAGGCTCTATAGAGGGACCCCGGCAGACGGGTATAAAGGGGCCCCCTTATTCCCCCTTCTTAGCTAGATTAAATTAAACTATAACTAATGCAACCCGCTTTGTTTAGATTAATCCAAGTGAATCACCTACTAATAAAACCAAAAATAAAAAAGGTCTTCTTAGATAATGCAAAAGAATTTATCTATAATATTAAACTATATGCTCTTAAAAACGGAATAAAATATAATTTAAGTGTACTATATACCTCCTACTTAAACGGTAGAATAGAACGTATAAATAGAACAATACTTAATAAGGTTAAATCTATACTTTATATAGGTAAGCTACCTAAATACCTCTAGGGAGAAGCTATCCTAGCAGCTATATATATATACACACGATCTCCCTATACTGCCCTAGGGTATATATACCCTCTAAAAAAGAAAGAAGATAGAGCCCTTACTATAGAAGACATAGATAAGATCCGTGTCTTTAGAAGTATTATATACTATAAAAACAAAACACCTAGTGATAAGCTAGACGTACGAGCCTATAAAGGAATTATAATAGGCTATAAAGATATAGTATATAAATTATACGACTATATAGAAAGAAGGTTGTTATCTTAAAAGATATAACTATACTAGAAAACAACTTCTTAAAAGACAATAAAACCTTTAATTTTAATACTATACCTATTGGTTGGTTAAATAAACAAAGGGGGTTGTAAACTAGCTGGATTAGTCTATAATATCTATTAACTAAGGGGCGACGAATAGCCCCTTTATATAGGCTACAAACGCGTACATTAATAGGGTCTAAAGCCGGCCTCTTGCAAGCCTATATTGCGACGTCGGGGCTATGCCTATAAGGGCGATTAAGTTAATGACTTAATCATCGTAAGGGCGGCCGAGTTAATAACGCTATTACCGGGGTCCCCGATGCATACGATATATCGTATAGTTAATAACGCATCCTATCCGTATAGGCGTTGCCCGCACGTAATCTATTTAATCACGTGGATTACAATCGTGCCTAAAGAACGGATATCCCTTATTCCTATACTAGTAACTTTTCTTTATAGTTGCTAAACAGCAAGTTTATAATCTAAACAAAGGGAGATAGGAAGAACGATATATTAGGTTAAAGGCCTAATAAATATATTTAATAAATATAAATGAAAAAAGGGGTAGAATAAAGGGAACGTTGTAGGGAAACCGTTAGTATCTATAGGCGAAGGACGAAGGCTTCTATCTTAATCGAGAGGCTGTTTATATTAATAAGGCGTTTAAAGGCCTTATTTAGCAATGCCTTCGTTATAGCGTCGGCGGGGTTATATTCCCGTAGATCTACCTAATCTCCTTAATCTCCTATCGCTTATACGACTAACGCAACGCTATAATATAGATTATTAGGCGTTTCTCCTTCGTAGTACCGAGTTTAATAAAGCATTCGTAGAGGGAGTATAAGTTAGTGTATATAATAAGAGGGATTAGTAAGAGCTAAAGCCGTTCCGTAACTATACGGAGGGTCGTAATAAGGGAGATACTAAGGTCTATACCGTTAACTATACCGTAGATCTTACTCGTAAGAACGCTATAGGTCACTCGCTTATACTTCGTCGAGCTCTAATAGATAATATTGCTATTAATCCGGAAGTATTTATCCGTACGCTCGGTCTTATTAACGAGCGTAATAACGAAGCCTAACTAAGACGAAAGGTCTCGGTTATTTACGAATAAGCTATCCGTAAATACGACGAGTTTAGCTATCTCGAGATTAATTAGTCGGTACGTAAGTCTACGTTATTAATAGTCGATCTACTACTAGAGGCGCTTATTAAGGATATTACAATCCTTCTCTTCGGGGGCTTAGTGTAAGAAGACAGACTAGAGGTACGTTTAGGAAGGTAGGAACGATAGTTAAAAGTACGAATAATCTTTTATTGCAATACGGTTGCCCTCTTATAGTAAGACTAAAGCTTGCCCCCCTTCTAAGATATATTAGGGCCTTAGGGATATACCCTTAGGCCTCGAGAGGGGTTATCGGGGACTAGTTAGCGACTAATAGCCGAATAGTCCCTAAGCTAAAATGCATTATCTATCGTATATATATCCCTATCTCCCGGCTCTATAGTTGCGCGGGTAGCTGCGTTATAATTATCCCCCCCTTCTAAGGCGGACGCCTTAGACGCTAGGATAGCTTTAGGTATAAATAAGGTCGTAATAGCAAATAGGACTAAAATAGGATTAAAATAGAATTAAACGTAGTATAAAAATTAATAATAATAGTTATTATTATATATATTATAATAATTATCGTATTAGTTACGCGTTATAATAGTTATTACCTAATAGGTAGCTAGTCGCTTACGTATAGTTAGCGAACTATAATAGAGTACTGCTTTTTATATATAAAGATCTTTTTTCTTCTTTTCTCTTATTATATAACTATATCGAGATCTTATAGAAAAGCATATTCGGAATTAGACGAGTATATTCTAAATCTAAAGAGCATATTCTAAACTAGACGAGTATATTCTAAATTAGTTTAACGCTATAGGTCCTAAGCGAACGGTAAGCGCAACGGTAGAGACGCCCCGAAAGCGAGGAAAATAGATAGACGATATTTAGCCGATAGGTCCCTTAGTTATAGCTCGAGTCCTAGAGTTATCGGCGAATAGAGTATCGATTAAGGACGCCGTAGCGATAGCATAGGAAGAGATAAAGCTAAAGAAAACGCGTAGAGAGAAAACTACTATAAGAGAACGAGCTTAAGGGGGGTATATAATTGTTGTTAATCTACGAAGGGACACAGCTATAGACTAGATCTAAATGTCTATATATACAATGTAGAGGTTACGTAGGATAATATATAATATAACCTAACACCGTAATAGTATATCCCCCTTAAATCGGCGTTCGACTTAAACGCCTAAAAGGGTTAATAAGCTAATAAAAACGAACGAAATCTATATTAATTAGCCCTAAAAGCGGGCCTAATATAGAATGAGAGAGAAATAAAAAGAAATAAAAGGCAAAACTAAGAAACTAATACGTGCCGTCGTAACGTAAATTATATTAATAAATTATACTTATTATTACTTAAGCGAAGAGGAAGATATAAGGAAGGCTATATAAAAGGCCGGTTTAGGCTTAGTCGGGTTAAGGGCGTAAAAAGCCTTAAGGTCGTCCTAGCAGCCGTTAAGGCAGGAGGAGTCCTTTTACGTAGGGGGGCTATAACGCTATTAAACGCGATACTTAATCTTCCCGGAGGCGTACTATCGTTACGTAAGGATAGAAGAAAACTCCTACTCGAGGTCCGCGTTATCGCCGTCGTCGTCGCTAGGGGAAAGAAGAACGCCGTTATTAGCGGGCCGGACGTTAAGCTCCGACTAGCCGGGCAAAGGGGGCTCTTAAGTCTTAGTAAGGAGGGAGTAATAAAAGACAGGGTAGAGGCGGCTGCCTTTAGGGAGGCGAAGAAGACACGCCGTCTTATATACCTTAAGGACCTTATATAGGCCCTCCCGCTTATAGTCGAGCTTCTTTATAGGGCGGAGGGTCTAGATCTAGCGGGTGCTAAGGAATACTATATCGCCGGGCTAGTACGCTAGGGCGGGAGTCCGCCGGGCGTCCGCGTAGCGAGCTTAAGTAGCTTAAGCATCCTCGATCGCATCGCGGAGGAAGTTAAAGACACGCTAGAGGCGGGAAGCGAGCGCGTTACCGCGGAGGTATTCCTTCCGCTACTAGGGGGTTATACCGGGCGGGGGGGACTAAAGGGCTTAGTGCTAAGCTTCGGGTAGAAACTATAGTTAGCGAAGAAAGGGGAGAGGCCGGTAGATTTAGAGACTTAATTATTAGCAATAAACTTAGCGAGGGGGAGGAGGTCGACTTAATCGTCTTAAAGGTAGGTAGTATAACAACGGAGGTAAACCTCTATCTAAGCGTTCGCGATCTTAGTCTAACCGTCGGTCTAAAGGTAGTAGGCGGAGCTAAGGTAGAGACGGTAACTAAAGCGATAATTAAGCTACTATTAGAAAGCCGAAATAAACTAAGTGCTATAGTCGCTAATAATAAAGGCTAGGGTGCTATAAAGGGACTAAACGTAGGAAACAAACGCGTTTATAACGTCTTTAATAGTTATTAAGGGTATTAGGACGTAGTAGCGTATCTTCGTAAGGCGGTCGATAATAACGAGGATATTAGAAAACTTAACGCTATTGCGATAGTAGATAGGGAGGTCGGTAATAAAATCGACGGATATATCGGTCTACGGGGCGAAGGGAATACTTAAGGGCTAGAGCAGGCCCTAAGGGGAGGAATAAGGGGATTTAACGCGTAGGCACGTATAATTGTTCCGCACGAAACTAGAAATAGACTTATATATACCGGGCTAGATATAGGACCGGCGGTAGAGGCTAGCGGTCTTCGTACGTCTAGGGTGGCCGGTAAGGGGGGAGGTATAAACGCGGACGAGGATCTAAAGAATTAAGGCGTCGTTAAAGGGAACGAAGAGCCGGCCTTAGAAATAGAACCGGCCCTAGACTTTAGAGAGAGCGGTCTTAGGGATTAAGCGGAGGGGGGCGCGAAGGAGGCAAGGCTAGTAGGGCTAAGGGGACTAGAGAGCTACGCAAATAGCGGAGATAAGCGGGGAGGAGGAATAAGCCCGGTCGATAAGGTTATCGATCGGCTCGGAGTTATCGAGGGCGTAAAGGTCGAGGCAATTAGAATTATATTTATAAATTATATCCATAAACGAATCGGACTCCTTAACGGTATTAGGGGCGGTAGTAGTATTAGGGTAAAGGGAGGCATTAACCTTAGACTTAAGGAGGATAACCTAATATCGGTGGTTAATCCTCTCGTCGGCTCGGTCGGTAAAGGAGAGAGGGCGGGAGCCGGGTAGGCGGCTAAAGGCGTTAGGGAGAATAGCTTAAGAGCCGGGCTAAAAGACGATCTTAAAATTAAAACGACTAAAGAATTCGGCCTAGCGGGCCTATCGCTAGTTAAAGAGCTTCGTAGTTATAAAATACTAAAGATTCTTATAGTCTAAGGCTATCTTAAACTTAGGCAGGCCCTCGAGCTTAAGGCGCTACTCCTCGAGAGATTTTATAATCGCGAGGAGTTCTTTATCGTAGATCTCGTAATTATACTCTTAAGCGGAGTGCTTTAACGAGAAGAAGGCAACCGGATAGTAACGACTATCGTCGAGGAGCTATATTAGCATACCCCTAGCGGCTTAGTCGGAAGCATCTATCTAGACTACGGTCTTACGATAGGGGTTAAAGTATGCGAGGACTAAGGCGGTAGTAAAGGCGTGCTTAAGGGCTTCGAAGGCGTAGGCGTAAGCGGGAGACTAGATCTAAGGGGTAGAGTTCTTAGTAAGGGCGTTTAGAGGGTTTATAAGCTTAGAAAAGCCGTAAATAAAACGCCGGTAAAAATTAGCGAATCCTAAGAAGCGCCGGAGGTCTTTAATAAAAGAGGGGGCAGGCTAGTCTAAGACCGTACGAACCTTATTAAGGTCTATGCGAATGCCTTTATCCGAGATAATTAGGCTAAGGTACTTAATCTTAGTAACGTAGAAGTTATATTTATCTACGTT
This sequence comes from Ophiocordyceps sinensis, assembly GCA_012934285.1. NCBI lineage: Eukaryota > Fungi > Ascomycota > Sordariomycetes > Hypocreales > Ophiocordycipitaceae > Ophiocordyceps > Ophiocordyceps sinensis. The sequence continues at coordinate 7,156,206 of JAAVMX010000004.1, read as the reverse complement.
AAGCTAAAGGCCGGCGGCATTAAGGCGCTTAAAAACCGCGTTAACGTAGGCCTAGTGCTCCTCCCGCGTCTCTAAGAAGATTAAGACGTCGTTTAGATAGGCGGAGTAGAACTCGTTAAGGATGCCGTAAAGGGCTATATTAATAAAACTCTAGAAGTAAGATAGGGCGGCGGTAAGGCTAAAGGGGGTAATATAATACTCGAAAAGCCTATACCGTATAGCGAATACAGTCTTCTACTTATGTCCCTTAGCAATGCGAAGGCGATTAAACGCTGCGATAACGTCGATCTTAGTAAAAAACTTCGCCTTCCGGATATAGGCGAGAGTATCGTAGATAAAGGGCAAGGGGAAACGGTTCTTAATTATAGCCTTATTTAGGCCGCGATGATTAACGTAAAAACGGACGCCCCCGCCCGGCTTACGGGTGAGTATAATAAAGGCAGTAGTAAGGGAGGTAGAGCGGCGGATAAAGCCCTTCTTAAGCTGCTCGTTAATATACGCGCGGACGATCCGGTTTTCGGCTTCGCTAAAGGGGCGAGGGCGGGTATAAGGAGGTTATATCCCTTCTTTAAGGTTAATTTAAGTATTAACGGTATGGTAAAAGGCGAGCTTATCGGCCTCGCTTTTAAGCTATATATAGATTATATAGTAGAGCTCCTTAAGGACCTTAGCCCGGAGCTCGTCGAGCGTATAAAGGACTTTCTCTTACTTCTTAAAGAACTTAGCGATATCGTCGAGGGAGATCTTATTAAGGCAGATCTTATCGAGGTAGTCGTCGATAAAGTCGTAAAGGCGGGGGTTAAAGCAGGCTTTCGCGTCCTCGGCATTTATATACCTAGTTAAAACGGCTTAATAAAAGTCCTTAGGGATATTTTAGTCGATAGGTAGTAGAGGCTCGGTAGGCAAAGGCTCGGCGGTAAGGGCCTTAATCGAGGTCTAAGAGGTCTAGACTCTAAGCTGCCGGTAGAATATTACTATCGCGTCGACGTTAAGCATCCGGACGTTAAACGCCGAGTCGTCGGGGGATAAAAAGCGGGGGTTAAGGCAGGCTTTTACGTCCTCGGCATTTATATACCTAGTTAGAACGGCCTAGTAGAGGTCCTTAGGGATGTCCTAGTCGATAGGTAGTAGGGGCTCGGTAGGCAAAGGCTTAGCGGTAAAGGCCTTAATCGAGGTCTAAGAGGTCTAGACTCCGGGCTACCGGTAGAATATTACTATCGTGTTAACGTTAAGCATCCGTACGTTAAACGCTAAGTCGTTAAGGGACGAGAAGCGGAAGGGCTAAGGTCTAATAGTCTTACGACTCGGCTGTAATATAGGGCGGCGGTGGCTAGCGGTCTTATAGACGGGATAAGGGCGGGGAGGTCGAACGTAGCGGCGAGGGTAAAGGGTAGCCGGGGAGTCGGAGTCGTAGCCGGAGTTAGAGTCGACGTCGTTAACCTAGCGGGAGGAGTCCGGATAGGCGGGTTTACCTACGTTAGGAGCATCCTCGAAAAACGTAGAGAGGGATAGGCTAAGGGACGGGGGAATAAACTTAAGAACGTCGCTAAAGCAGACGGAACGGATAAAAGCTAGAGGACGGGCGGGAATAAGGATCGTAGCGGCGGGGGGTTCGCCCCCGTCGTTAGAGTCTTCGACGGAAGGGGTAGTAAGGGGTTCGCCCTCGTCGTTAGAGTCTTCGACGGAGGGGGCAAGGGGAAAACGAATTGTATTTATTAATTATATTCCCTCGGAGATAGGGGCAAAGGGAGCCGAGACGGGGCGGGCAAGGCGGGCAAGGGTAGCCGAGAGGCCTAGGATAAGATAAGGCTAGTAGTCCGAGAGGCAGGAGGCTAGATAAAAGGGGGACTAGAAGGAAAGGGAGTTACTACGCTAGCTAATAACAGGGTCGTGCCGGCGTAGCTAAAGGAGGCTAAGAATAACCTTATAGCTAAGCTTCGTAAGAAAGAAATAGATAGACTTAGTATAAGCGCTAATCCGGGAAACCGAAAAGGCGTAATAAGTAATAGAGCCGGACTTATAGTCGCTACTATCGGCGAGAGAAAGCTAGCGTAGGAACTAGAGCTAGCGGATAGGAAGGGTAAGGCGGTACGCGGTCTAAGCGTGTATAAAGGCGTATTTAAAGCAGCCGGAGTCGATTAAAGCACTTATAACGATATCGGCGGACATAAAGGATAAAGGCATAAGTAAAGCACGCGGTTATATTCCCGCAGGGAGGCAAAGATCCCCCTTAGTATCGAACGAAGCTATAAACTTAGACACTAAGAGCTCTATCACGCGATAGGGGGAGGGAGCTACGTATTTCCCGAGGACGAAGAGGCGGGGAGGTTATCTACCTCGCCCTTAATAAAGCCTTGCTTAATAGCGCGAACCTAGTAGCGGGGGGGAGGGGGTTTAAGTAAGCGTAGGGCAAACGTACCGCTACTACGGCTACGGCCGCGGCTAGAGCCGGAACCGGCGCCGGGACTAGCGCTAGGGTTAGCGCCGGGATTAGCACCGATACCCTTATTAAGGCAGGTCCGGGCGGTATAGGTAGCGGTAGCCGGCTAAGCGTAGTAGAGGCAAAGACGGTTCTTAAACTGCCGTTGCTTCTTAGCGTTAGTAAGCCGGGCCTAGAATGCATCGAGCTGTATTAAGTTACCGGCAGGAGGCGCGGGCGGGGCGGGCGAGGTAGGGCCGGTGCGAGCGGGGTTACGAGGCAGCTAGAGCTAAGAACGGGCCTTAACACGCTGCTAGTTGTCCTAAAGCGTGGAATATATCTTAGCCTAGGCCGTAAAGTTATTATAGGCCGGGCATTCGACCTATAGAGCGGCGGCGTTAGTAAGTTCGATAGAGACCTTTAAATAAAGGTAGGCGACGTAAGCGGTGCCGTCGAACGATAGGTCGGCTTAAAGCTAGGTAAACTTCGAATAAAAGTCCGGCTAAGAGATATTCTTTATCGATAAAGCGTTAAAGTCGGCCTCCGACTAAGCGCGGGTAAAATTAGTACTAAAGACTAGGCTAAGGTCGTCGGTAAAGGCTTTAATAGTAGTATACTACTAATTAGCGAAGGACTTATTATTAAGGACGTCTTAAGGAACGCTAGCGATAATAGAGGCGGCCCGGCTAATAAGCCGGCTAGCCGTATAGAGAATATAGTCCTACTCCGTAGGGTATAAGGCGGCGTCCTAATAGAGCTTAATAGTAAGGCCGTCGCGCTAGGTCTAGAAAGCCTCCTAACGTTGCTTTTAAGTGCTAGAGTCGCCGGCGAACCTCTTAAGGTCGGCGATATAGGAACGGGTAGGGGCAAGGGCGGGGGCAGGGGCAGGGGCCTAGTCCCGAGCAGCGTCGCGTTCGGTTAAGACGAGGAGAAAGGACGTAGCGTAGTTAAGCTAACGCTAAAGATCGGCAGCGTAATCCTAGGCAACGGCTACGTGCTCTTAAGCGACGAGCACTCCTATATCTAACTTAACGTAAGCATTATTAAGGCAAGCAAAGGCCTCGATCTAAAGGGCGCGGAAGTCGGGAGTAGCGTTAGCCTAAATATAGGCGAACGTGCCGAACATAGGCCGTTAGGCTCGAAGAAGGGCGGCGAGGCGGGGGTAGTAAGAAACGTACTCAGTCTAAGGCTCCGGGTCGGTAGGAGCTAGCGGGGTAACGGCCGGGGTAGCGGACGGAGGATCGGCCTCTATATAGTCGGTTATCGTAGATTATAAGGCAAGGGGTAAGGAGGGAAATCTATGTAATTCGCGTCGAGACGGCGTATCTACACTAGGAAAATTCTAATAATCGAGGGAAAACTTAGTCGAAGGGGTCCGGCGAGGAGGCAGACTCACGTCGCGAAGAAGGGAGATTAGAAAAGAAAGGGGTAAGATAGCGAGATTATTAATTAAGGGCAATAGGATAAAATAGTAGATTAAACTATAAGAGAACGAGCTTAAAGAGGGTATATAATTATTATTAATCCACGAAGGGATATAGCTATAGACTAGGTCTAAATATCTATATATACGATATAGAGGTTACGTATAATAATATATAATATAACCTAACACTATAATAGTATATCCCCTTTAAATCGGCGTTCGACTTAAACGTCTAAAAGGGGCAATAGGCTAATAAAAACGAAGGAAACCTATATTAACCGGTCCTAAAAGCGGGTTTAATATAGAACGAGAGAGAAGAATAAGGAGAAATAAAGGGTAAAATAAAAGGTAAAACCGAGAATCTAACATATGCCGTCGTAATGTAAATTATATCGATAAATTGCCTTAATTATTACTTAAGCGAAGGTAAAGACGTAAGGAAGGCCGTATAAAAGGCCGGTTTAAGCTTAGTCGGGTTAAGGGCGTAAAAAGCCTTAAGGTCGTCCTAGCAGCCGTTAAAGTAAGAGGAGTCCTCTTACGTAAGAGGGCTATAACACTATTAAACGCGATATTTAATCTTCCCGAAGGCGTACTAGCGTTATATAAGGATAGAAGAAAACTCTTACTTAAGGTACGTGTTATTGCCGTCGTCGTCGCTAGGGGAAAGGAGAACGCTATTATCGGCGGGCCGGACGTTAAGCTTTAACTAGCCGGGCAAAAAGGGCTCTTAGGTCTTAGTAAGGAAGGAGTAATAAAAAATAAAGTAAAGGCGGCTGCCTTAAGGGAGGCGAAGAAGATACGCCGTCTTATATACTTTAAGGACCTTATATAAGCCCTCCCGCTTATAGTCGAGCTTCTTTATAAGGCGGAGGGTCTAGATCTAGCGGGTGCTAAGGAATACTATATCGCTAGGCTAATACGCTAAGGCGGGAGTCCGCCGGGCGTCTACGTAGCGAGCTTAAGTAGCCTAAGCATCCTTAATCGCATCGCGGAGGAAGTTAGAGATACGCTAAAGGCGGGAAGCAAGCGCGTTACCGTAGAGGTATTCCTTCCGCTGCTAAATAGTTATACTAGGCGGGGGGGGACTAAAGGGCTTAGTGCTAAGCTTTAGGTAGAAGCTATAGTTAGCGAAGAAAAGGGAAAGGCCGGTAGATTTAAGGACTTAATTATTAGCAATAAACTTAGCGAAGGGAAGGAGGTCGACCTAATCGTCCTAAAGGTAGGTAGTATAATAATAAAGGTAAACCTCTATCTAAGCGTTCGCGATCTTAGTCTAACCGTCGGTCTAAGGGTAGTAGGCGGAGCTAAGGTAGAGGCGGTAACTAAGGCGACGACTAAGCTACTACTAGAAAGCCGAAATAAACTAAGTGCTATAGTCGCTAATTATAAAGGCCGGGGTACTATAAAGGGACTAAAGGTAGGAAATAAACGTATTAATAACGTCTTTAACGGTTATCGAAGGTATTAAGACGTAGTAATATATCTTCGTAAGGCGGTCGACGATAACGAGGATATTAGAAAACTTAACGCTGTTACGACGGTAGATAGGGAGGTCGGTAATAAAATCGACGGATATATCGGTCTATAAGGCGAAAGGAATAATTAAAGGCTAGAGTAAGCCCTAAAGGGAGGAACGAGGGGATTTAGCGTATAAGCATATATAATAATTCTATATAAATCTAGAAATAGACTTATATATACTAGGCTAAATATAGGACCGGCGGTAGAGGCTAGCGGTCTTCGTACGTTTAAGGTAGCCGGCAAAGGGGGAGGTATAAGCGCGGACGAGGATTTAAAGAATTAAGGCGTCGTTAAATAAAACGAAGAGCTAGCCTTAGAAATAGAACTAGCCTTAGACCTTAGAGAGAGCGGTCTTAGGGATCGAGCGGAGAGGGGCTCGAAGGGGGTAAGGGTAGCGGGGCTAAGGGGACTAAAGAGCTACGCGAATAGCGGAGATAAACGGGGAGGAGGAATAAGCCCGGTCGATAAGGTTATCGATCGGCTTAAAGTCGTCGAAGGCGTAGAGGTTAAAGCAGTCGGAATTATATTTATAAATTATATTTATAAACGAATTAGACTCCTTAACGGTATTAGGGGCGGTAGTAGCATTAGGATAGAGGGAGGCATTAACTATAGACTTAAGGAGGATAACCTAATATCGGTAGTTAATCTTTTCGTCGGCTTAGTCGGTAAGGGAGAGTAAGCGAGAGCTAGGCAAGCGGCTAAAGGCGTTAAGGAGAATAGCTTAAAAGCTAGGCTAAAAGATAATCTTAAAATTAAAACGACTAAGGAATTCGGCCTAGCGGGCCTATCGCTAGTTAAAGAGCTTTATAGTTATAAAATACTAAAGATTCTTATAATCTAAGGCTATCTTAAACTTAAGTAGGCTCTTAAGCTTAAGGCGCTACTCTTTAAGAGATTTTATAATCGTAAGGAGCTCTTTATCGTAGATCTCGTAATTATATTCTTAAGTAGAGTATTTTAACGAAAAGAAAGCAACCGGATAATAACGACTATCGTTAAAGAGCTATATTAGCATACCTTAAACGGCTTAGTTAAAAGCATTTATCTAAACTATAGTCTTACGATAGGGGTTAAAGTATACGAGGATTAAGGCGGTAGTAAAAGCGTGCTTAAAGGCTTAAAAGGCGTAAGCGTAGGTAAAGGACTAGATCTAAGGGGTAGAGTTCTTAGTAAAGGCGTTTAAAGGGTTCGTAAGCTTAGAAAACCCGCGAATAAAATGCCGATAAAAATTAGCGAATCCTAAGAAGCGCCGGAGGTCTTTAATAAAGGGGGGGGGTAAGCTAGTCTAAGACCGTATAAACCTTTTTAAGGTCTATGCGAATGCCTTTATCTAAGATAATTAGGCTAAGGTACTTAGTCTTAGTAACGTAGAAGTTATACTTATCTACGTTAAGCTAAAGGCCGGCGGTATTAAAGCGCTTAAAAACTACGTTAACGTAGGCTTAGTGCTCCTCCCGCGTCTTTAAGAAGATTAAGACGTCGTTTAGATAGGTAAAGTAGAACTTATTAAAGATACCGTAAAGGGCCGTATTAATAAAACTCTAAAAGTAAGATAAGGCGGCGGTAAGGCTAAAGGGGGTAATATAATACTTAAAATACGAGTATGCCGTAGGGCACAACTATAAGCAAAGCTTTGCTATAGCCGGGGGACCTTTAATTTTTAGCTATAGCTAGGGCACCTTTTTTAGCTATAAGCGGGATTCGAACCCCAAGCCTTAATAAAAGCGGGGCTTATCACACGTATTTGTTTACCCTACGCGCGGGCCCCTATACGTGATTAAATATAAGGCTAAGACGAGGCTACCGTTATTATCACAAGTTGCACACTCTACGCATTTTCGGCTACCGAAACGGAAAGTTATTTAACGCCGTAACGAAGGAAGGGATAATACTAAAAAGGTTAATAAGCAAAAACTTAAGCTTAAACGGATACTGATTTCTGCGGGCTAGATTAATTGACCTAGACACCCGGCTTACTATTACAGTAGACGCCTAAGCGAAAGAAACCCTCGAGTTTTTTCTCTCTAGCTAGCTACACGAATGCAGACTTAGACTAAAGACCGAATAGGTAGCAAGCACTATGCTCTAACCTTTCGAAATATAAGACCTTAAGGCAAAGGCTATTACCTATCTACTTCCGGTTCTTAGAGGGTTAGCGCCCTACCGATATGCTATTAGTACGATCTTATATTCTCGGGTTATTGTAATTATAACTATAATTCCCCTTTATAACCCTATTGCAGGCGTGGCGTATAATAAAGCAATACAACTATAACGTAACTAAGCGAGGGATTGTAAGCAAATAGGCGCGTAACGAAGCTATATAATAGCAGGCACGGCAGTAGGCACGGCGTATAACAAAGCAATATAACTATAACGTAACTAAGCGAGGGATTATAAGCAAATAAGCGCGTAACGAAGCTACGCAATAGTAGGCACGGTAGTAGGCACGGCGTATAACGAAGCAATATAACTATAACGCAACTAAGCGAGGGATTGTAAGCAAATAGGCGCGTAATAAAGCCACGCAATAGCAGGCACGGCAGTAGGCACGGCAGTAGGCACGGAATAGTAGGAACGAAGCCACGCAATAGCAGGCACGGCAATAAGCGCGGCGTATAATAAAGCAATACAACTATATATATATAGACGATAAGGCGAGATAGAGGCGATCCCTCGACGAAAAGCTCCCTATAGAGAGGGAATTGCTTTGTATTAACTAAGACAATTTTTATAACTAGACCTTAATTTTAATTAAAGATACTGCTAATCGCAAGACTCTCTTAGCTACGCAACTATAGGAAGCACGCTAACGAGAAGGTTAGTCCCCCCTCGATTTTAGTCTTTACTTAGATTCCCTCGAGCAATACCTAGAACGTCCGCTGGAAAAAACTCGTATACTTTCCTTTTTTACGAAGTTGCGTCCCGATCTTTAGGACTAAATCTCCCTTTATTTAGCGTCTATTTAAGATAATACTCGTAAGGAGATAGTCTAACTCGCTTAACGCTTTTAAGATGCTTTAGGAAATAAGAAGCGCCCCGTAAAGCTAACTAACGACTAGTCGATCCTAACTTAAGGGGCAAAAGGCTCCCGTTCGATAGGCTATCGCTAACGTAAAGGCCGAAATAGATCTACTAATAACTATTAAGATTCCGACGCCGCTAGATCGACCTTAAATAGCCGTAGAAACGGTCGTTGCAACGGCCGTAGGAACGGCCGAGGAAATAGTCGCAATAGTCGCAACGGTAGGAATAGATACGGTAGGAATAGCCGTAGCAATACCTAAGGAGGAAATTCTTATAGAAACGGCGAAAGCTAATCCGGCATAGTTATTTATTAGTATTATAAGAAACTAGGCTATATATAAGCCGATTGCTAGGCGATAGCGAAACCTAACCGAGCCGTAGCCGATTTAAAGACGATAAAGAAGGAGGGAAACGCCTAAAAGTTAAAGTAAATACCTCTCCTTCGACTAAGCTATAGATAGAGGTAGTTAAGAGACTACGTGCTATTAGAAAGCTACTAAAGCGAATACTTTATAAAATTATCGTTAATCTTAATTACGGTAGTAAAGTAGACTTAATAGATATAGATTTTGCTCGAAAATAAAGGCTACGATAGCTTCCTTTATACACCCTTAGATTAAAGGTAGTTAGGAATACGCTTATAAGACGGTATAGAGTTTAAGAAGTTTCTATCTAACTCTAAGACAGTCGCTATAGGGAAAAGACAGTCATTCGCCTTTATATCGGCGTCGACAACGGACTAAAACCCGACGACGCACTAGTTTTGCTTAGTATACCTATACTTTCTTAGGAATATATTTATCTCGTTCCTTTTAAATACGCTTAGTAGTTTAAATACTAACTTTCTAAGGTATTATTACGCTAACTATAGAATTCTTTACATAAGTGTCGGAGTAAGGCATAGGCCTATATAGTTACACTAGACCTAAATTTTATACTATTTCCTAATAAAGATAATAACTCGGCGAACCCTAAGCGAATAAGGGAAGAAATACCGGCGACTCTTTTAGACTTTAAAGACGTATTTTCTAAGCATAAGGCCGATTTACTACTAAGGAAGAAGGGCACTAATTATACGATTAACCTATTGCCCGACTCTAAGCTACCTTTTAGACCTATCTACCCTCTTTCTTAATCCGAACTTTAGGTTCTTAAGGAGTAGTTAGATTAGTCCCTTAAGCGTAGCATTATTCGGAAATCTAAGAGTTCGGCTAAAGCTCTTATTCTTTTTATGCCTAAGAAAGATAGCACTTTACGCCTTTAAATAGACTACCGGGGGTTAATAGTATTACTAATAAGAATCGCTACCTACTCCCCTTTATTTCGGAGATTATAGACCGTTTTTAAAGGGCTAAGTACTTTTCGAAGATTGACCTAAAAACGCATACTAACGCATCCGGATTAAGGGAGGGGATAAATAGAAGATAGCCTTTCGTACTCGATATAGTTACTACGAGTATTTAGTATTGCCGTTTAGATTAACTAACGCCCTTACTATATTTTAGTTATATATTAACTAAGCTTTTAAAGGCCTCGTAGATACTATTTGCGTTATCTACCTTAATGATATTTTAATCTTTTCTAAGACCTATAAAGAGTATATAGAACACTTACGATAAGTCCTCGAACGACTAAAGAATACCGAGCTATTCGCTAATTTATCGAAGTGCACTGTCTATAAGTAGTCTTTAGAGTTTTTAGGATTTATCTTATTTATTAACGGAGTTATAATAGACCTAGCCCGCGTTAAGGCTATTATAAATTAGGAAGAACCTCGTTCTTTCTATAATGTTTAAGTTTTTCTCAGTTTTATAAATTATTACCGACGATTTATTTTAGGATACTCTAGTATTATTGCCCCTTTTACTACGTTATTAAAGAGGAGCGTTAAGGGAAGAAAGCCCGGACGAGTATAGCTAAACACTAGCGAATTAATAGCGTTTTACACTATAAAGAACGCCTTTGCGATAGCCCTACTTCTCCGATACTTCGACCCTTAAAGACCGATTCGCATTAAGACTAATGCCTTAATTTTCGCAATAGCCGGCATTCTTTCGTAGCCCGATAACGAAGGCTATTATTATCCGATTGCTTTTTAGTTACGGAAGTTTACTAGCCTTAAGCTTAACTACGGCACCCTTAATTAGGAGATATTTGCTATCGTTAAGTTATTTAAATACTAGCGATACTACGTCGAAGGGGCGGCGAATACCGTTAAAGTTTTATTAGATTACTAAAACCTTTAAGGCTTTATAAAGCAAGTGTCCCTTAATAAAAGATAAGCACGTTAGTATATATACCTAGCTCCTTTCGATTTTATAATTAAACACTAAGCCGGTAAATTAAATCCTGCCGATGCTTTATTAAGGAAGCTAGAATTTATAAGCGAAGCCTTACCGTCTATAAAGCTACTCTTAGAACTATAATAGAAGTTAGCAGTTATTTAATAGGTGTATATAGCTATAGATTCTTTATAAAGCGACCTTAAGATAAGTTCTTAGGTCTCTACTATCTCTAAGCTTAACGAGATGTCTTTACCTAACGAAAATACATAAGCTCTCTAAGATTCGATCGCTTAGCATTTAGGAACGAGTCCCGCTAAATTAGCCACCTAGGTTAAAGATATCGTTAGTTATAAACAACGGTGTTAAAGATAATTAGCTAGGTTAGCAGCTCGTTGTAAAAGGGTCTATAAGAGTAATATCTCTAAGCCCCTTTTTAAGCTCTTTAAGAGGACTTAAGCGGAAGATCCGTAGACTATATAGCGAGTATAGGCCGAAAGTACCCTAAAAAAAGGGGTAAGTCCTTAGTAATTAAGCCTAGACGGACTTATTTTATATTCGGGAAATATCGTAGTACCCGTAGAGGTTGCCTTTAGGCAAGAGCTTATTTAGCTCTACTATAACGATCCCTTTATAAGATACTTCGGAATAGCCTATACGAAAGACCTCCTATCCCGGAAATTCTTTTAGGAAGGAATAGCTCGTAATATAAACAACTACGTGCGTTTATATTATATCTATTAAAGCGCCGTTCTAAAGCGGCATCGCCTATATAGCGCCTTTAAGTCGCTGCCTATTCCTATAAGACCTTAGGAAGAAGTCTCTATAGACTTTACTACCGGTTTTCCGGAGTTATAGTTTAATAGTAAAGAAGTTAACGTAATATTAATAATTATTAACCGATATACTAAGTATAGCGTATTTCTTATAGTCTTTAAGACAATAATAGCGCTTAAGTTAGCTAAGGCTTTTTATTATAAGATTAAGCTTATCTATAGAGTACCGAAAGGCATTATTTCCGATAGAGGATCTCTATTTATTAGTAAGTTTTAGTTAGACCTCTATTATATATTACGGATAAAACGTAGGTTATCGATAGCCTTTTACCTATAAACCGACGGTTAGACCGAATAGGTAAATTAGAGACTATAATACTACCTTCGGTATTATACGAATGCCGAATAGAATAACTAGCCTAGACTATTACGAGAGGCTTAGTTCGCTTATAATAATGCGAAGAATATAACTATAGGCTTTTCGCTTAATAAGGCATTATTTAGATACTAACTAGACTACTATATCTACCTTCTAGACGATGCTACTAGTAGGGGAGTGCCTAAAGCGAGAGCTCGCATTAGCAAATTAGCAGACTTAAGGAAAAAGCTAGAGACTTATTAGCGATAAGCTATTAAGTCGTAAAAGAAATTCTATAACCTCTATTATAAGCTATTTACCCTTAAGGCTTAGGACCTAGTAGGACTCTCTCCGAAGAACTTACGCCTTAAGGACTAAAGAAGGAAGTTATTACCTAAATACATTAGACCTTTTAGGGTCCTTTAAGCTATTAGCAAGCAGGCGTACCGCCTAGCCCTACTAGAGAAATACGACCGGCTTTATAATATATTTTATATTAGTCTTCTTAAGCTATAGGTAGAACGGGCTACTAACTAATACCCTAGCGAATTACTGCCGATGCTTAACCTCGACGATACTAAAGGAGAATAGTCGGTCTAGCAAATTAAGGACTATAAGAAGAAGAAGGGCGTTACCTACTACTTAGTAAAATAGGAAGGTTAGCTAGCCGAATACAATAAGTAGGTTGCTTAGGATAATATAGCGAATGCCTAAGAACTTATTAACGAATACCTAAAGCTACGACTAAAGAAACGGCGGAAATTACGCATTACGAAATAACTTCTTTTTAGCTTACCTTAACTTTTCTATTTCTACTCCGCCGCTACTTTATCGTTATTCCTTAACATCTATACGGTAAAAGTCTTTTACTTCTATTTCGCTAGTAAACTCCGTAATAATAAGGAGACGTTTTAACTACTCCCCCTTTTCTTAGCGACCGCTCTCCTTAATCATTTCGTATAAATTATCGTATATATATTCTCGTCCTACCTACTATAGGGTAAAACCTACGTCTTTAATTACTAGACGAAGCTTTTAGTCCTTATTCTCGCGTATAGCTTTTCGTCGCTTTATCGATGCTTGCTAGTATTTAAGACGACGTTTTGTATATAAACGTTTAGTACTTAATACCCCCTATTCCTCTCTATAGGCCGTTATTACGGCTATAAACGACGTATAGACTTAGTAGAAGATTGACTTTATATTCTTTTTCTCTATCTCGTCCTAAGTAGTCTATAATTTAGCTATCTTCGTCTAAATAGCGCATAGATCCGCTGTATCCCTAGACATTATTGCCGGCACCTATAATTTTATTAGCGATTATATCTCGACTTAAGGGGGAACGAAGAGCTTATAGATTCGTAGAGGTCCCTACGTGAATTATATTAAATACATCTGCTTAATCGTATATCCTCCTATATATAATATAGTTCGACTATTCTAGTATCGTCCTCGTTATCGCTAAACCCTTATATACTACTATTAAGGCACTTAATATAGTATACCTCGGTGATTTAGCACCCTTTCGCCCGGCGACCTTTTATATAGACGGCCTTCTTGCCTTTTTTCTTAGGCGATATCCCTTTCTAGACATTCCTTTTATCGACGGTGTCTCTTTTAGTATTCGCCTTTATATCCTCTTCTCTATCGTCTTTACTAAACGACGAAAATATTTCGGATTTAATAACTACTAGCGTTATACGCTTTATATTTATATAATCTTCTTAAGACTCTACTATAATAGGTTTTTTTATGCTTATAAAAGGTCTTTTAAATAATTAACGAAATAGTTAATCTTCGGTTTCTTCCTTTAATAAGGATATCGATTTCTCCGACGTATCTCGTATATTCTTCTCGGTAAAAAGTCGTTTTAATAAGGTAGTTATTATAGTATTAGGTTATATTATATATTATCCTACGTAACCTCTATATCGTATATATAGACATTTAGATTTAGTCTATAGCTATATCCCTTCGTGGATTAATAATAATTATATACCCCCCTTTAAGCTTGTTCTCTTATACTAACGGTCTATTTAGCTAAGGCAATAGGCTTTAGAAGCCGCGATATACTTCTTTACCTAATAGGTAACTCCGCGAATTATATATATCTCTAAGTCTTTAATTATATAGACGACGGTAAAGTAGTTCTTATCCTTATAAGCTGCCGAGATTATAGATAGGACGAGGGCGTTAGGGATATATAGCTAGGTAAAGCCGTCGGGGCTTTCGTAGTATAAGAGCTTATCGACTATAAAGAACGGTATGCTGCGGCGTTTAAGCTATGCCTTCGTTCTTGCTATAGAGTTAGTAATTATAGCTCCTTCTAAGGGCGAGGAAAGATACTCGATAGCGTCCTCGCTATCTACGATTATCTAAAGTATTCGCTTATAGTAAGGGTTATTATCGTAGGCGACGGCGAATTCCTCGCGTTTCTTAAGAGCTATAATAGCTTTTAAGGCTATAAGTATATCGTTAAGTATAGTAAAGTCGGGACGACGACGGTTAAGCAGTAAGTCGGACTCTTCGGCTAATAGGCGACTAAAGGCGTTAGGGATAAAGTTCTTCTTACTAAAGAGGTAGTAAACCTTAATATCGTACTCTAAGAGGTAAATTAAGGCTATAACTAAGCGACGGTTAGCTCGGTCTATACTAAAAGTATTTAAGGTCTTTTTAGCGACGATCTACTTAATCGTAGAGTAATCGGTTAAGACTATAAGCGGGAGGGTTAACGATTATACTATAGTGCGTATCTTCTTCGCAGCCTATATAAGATAGGCGACCTCTAGCTTTAAGGGACTATAAGACTCCTCGGCTTTCGTTAGAGTATAGGAGAGGAAGTAGATAGGCATAATAGCTTTAACCGGAATAGGCTAGCCTAGCTGCTAAATAGTAGCGTTATAGAGATAAAAAAAGACAGCGGCGAAGCCTTACTATAAGGAGGCGTTAATCTAATAGAATAGCGTCTTCTATAGGTCTATATAGTGAATTATATAGCTAGAAGTAATTTCCTTCTAAAGAGAGGCGAAGGAGGAAAGCTCGGCTAAGGTAGGCTAGAACGATATAACTTACGTATAGGACTTCCGCTTATTAAGGTTCCCGTTCTTAACCTTACCGATTAAGCAACCTTAGGCTAAAAGACTAGTCTTACGGTTTTATAAAAGGGCAATAGAGGCGCCGTAGTATAGGATAAGATTGCGAATATACCTTATAGCGCCGATATAGTGTTTAAGAGCGGCGAGATTATCGGGTAATAAGAGCTTTATAAAGGCGGCGAGCCTATGCTTTATAGTACTTATCTTAAACGCGTCGATACAAAATCCGAGCAGTTTTATAGAAGGGTAGCCGATCTAGCTTTTAGCGGGGCTTATATATAAATTAAGCGATGCGAAGAGCTTAAAGATAGCCTTAGGATATTAAAAGTATTCTTCTTTTATTAAGGAGTAAATAACGATATTATTAATAAACACGCGGCTATAGCCGTAGTGCGGACGGAGGACTTAGTCTATATAGCGTTATACGTACGCTAGGCTATTGCGAAAGCCGATAGGTGTAAATATTAAGCGCTCTAGACCTTAATAACTTATAATAGTAAACCTGCCTTAATGCTTAAGTTGAACTTAAAACTAATAGAAGAAGGCGGAAGAGTTAATAGCAGTAATAAAAAGGGCGCTTAAGAGCTTAGCAATAATAGAGCTTTATAAAGGTAGAGGGTAGGAGTCCGGGATAGGAATACTATTAACGGCACGTAGGTTAATAACGACTCGGCCTTTAGTCTCTATAAGGGGCCGGCATAGGGTTTAACTTAATACTACGTAGCTAGATAATTAACTATCTAAAGCTAAGGAGGAGAGGAAGAAGAGCCCGCCGTAGCTCGCCCTTCCCGTAGGTTTTATATATACGCCTTACCCTTATACGGGCCTTACGTCGGCCCGACCGTGCCTTTATCTAGGGCATTGCTAGGCTATACGTACTAGTAGCCGGCTAAATGCAGGGCTTACGCAGCGGCTAACCTAAGCGCCTACTACGGTATAGTCGTAGTATGTACTACGGCGTAGCCCGTAATATTAGTCCCCTCCCCCTTTAATAGAAATAACGTTACGCTCTACCCTTACCGCCGAGCGGGGTAACGCTTTTTCTGCCCCTCCTACCGCTATAAAAGCTCGTCGCCCCTCCCTTAGGTTCTTTTCCTCTTTTCTTTCTTTTCCTTAACTAATAAAAACAAATATAGCGACTCCTATATGCACTCCCTTGCCGCCGGCCCCGCCTACTCTAATACCGGCGAAGACCCTATCAAAAGGAAGCCGCTAATATATTCCGATGAGAAAAGGCTAGGCCTATACGCGTCTATATAGGCAGGATAGCCCGTAGGGAGGCGGAGGCTTGCTAATTACCTTTTATAGCGCGACGGGCTTATCGACTAAAGTATGCTTAGTCGCCGTTATACTTAAGCACGTCGCTATATAACCCTTTAAAGTCATCGAGCGCCTTTATATTACGGAATTCGTCTAAAGGCTCTTAAGTCGGCTCTATATACCTACGCTATTAAATAAGCACTTAGCGCTTCCGGCGGGGGCCTCGCCCTTTCTATTGCGCTACGAGGATCTCCTCTACGCCCTATTCCCGGCCGCCTTTATACGTAATAATTAGCGGCGGCTAAGCGTCGTAGAGGACCTAGCCGGGGAGAGGATCCGCGGCGGCGCGCCGTAATAGGTCGACGTAAAAGCGTAGGTATATACCTCGCGGCACTTTAAGTTCGATAGTATATAAACTAAAGACTACCTTTACCGGGTATTTATAATAGATTTAATTAATCTTAGGGTAAGGTCTATCCGAGAGGTAGTTGCCTATATAGAGCCACGCCTTATCGCCGACTTAAAACCTTTCCGCTAGCTAGCGATAGCGATTAGCGAAGTCCTCCTATCGTGCTTAAGCCGCTATTATCGCAGCTTATATAAATTTAGTTACCTCCTATATTCTAGCAACGAGGTCTCGTATACTACGTTAGTTAAGAGTCGGGTATACTAGCTTATCGTATATCTAGATAGCATTAACGTTATATCTATATTTTATAAAGAACGGACTTAGCTCTATAGAACGGACTTAGCTCTATAGTCGACGATACTCTATTATTTATTGCTAGCTACGCGGCGGGTAGTAGGTCCTTTTAATCGTTCTATATATAGCATACGTACGCGCGAAGGTAGGCCTAGATCTCTTAGTTTGCTCTTTCCGGGCTACCGTTAGTCTATAGGTAGTATATAGTGCTAAGTTTCTGCTTAATATCGTAGAGTCGATAGAACTTAACCTAAAACTCGCCGAGTTAGTTACTTCCTCGGTCTATTACTAATGTATATAAACCATCCTCTATGCTAAATGCCGGGGCTAATGTAATCAGCTATAGATAAGATAGCAGGGAGCTATTCCTAGGTCCCGGGGCTTACGCCTACCTAATAGAAGCATCCTTCTTTACACATACATTCTTAGTGCCTAGTGTATTAAATTAGTAGTAATTCTACACCTTCTGCCTTTAGCCACTATTAGGAACGTCCTTCCTGTCTCTAGAGCCTTGCTCTACTACGATACGTTCGCTAAGAGCTTCTTAAAGCTCTCGCTATTCGTTAGAAGCCGCTTAAAGGCTCCCGACACCTATAGTATAACTAGCTTATGCAACCTTAGCTAGCACGCCTATATAACCTCTAATGTAAGCCTTACGATCCGACGAGGCTCGCCTTTCTAGGCATTATTAGAACTAAGGCCTACTGCCTAGTTCTTTATTTAAGTCTTTACGCAATTAGCCGTAAGGAAAAGATTTCTCTCTATATTTTCGATTTCCTACGCGTACCTATTCCTACGCTAAAATTAAAATACCCTATACCTCCTACTATAGACTTTTCTCCTCTCCTATAACTCTTCTTTCTTTATAATCCCTTCTTTTCTCTTTTATCCCTCGTTTTATTTAAGCTATTATTACTATAGCTAGGGATAAAGAAGCCCGTTAAGCTATAGCGTCTATATCTCGTTTAGACGACGACCTTTATCCTCGCTTGCCGATATAGGAATATACTCCGCCGGAAAGTATTTATAGCGCCGCTCCTTCTAAGGACTTTAAGAGTAATTATAAAGATCGTCCTCCTCCTGCCCGCCGTCGTCCTCGTTTATCCTTAGAAACCGAAGTGCTACGTAAGTAGTCTACCTTACTAGCTATAGAGGATAGGGACTATAATAACCTATTAAAATAGGCCGTTCGCTACTCTAAGTTAATTAAGACACTACCTACGGAAGGGGTTATTAAGACCTTTACTAATATAGACGTAATATATATAAAGTAAGCCTATATTCTTTTAGGCTCTTTAGCCTTTAAGTCGGAGATTATCTTTAATATCTTAGATCTTCCGCCTATAAAGGAAAAGCATCTATAGCACGCCGATACTTAGCGAAAAGGAATTCGCGCGTATCTTCGTTTTATAGACGATCTTCCCGATAAAGAGACTCCTCTCTACGCTACGATATCTCTAGTATATCGGCTAATTCGAGCCGTGCCTCTTAACCCGTAAATAATCGACGGAGACCTTTCTAATAGCTAATCGGAGGAATAGCCTCCCCTTCGTCCGTAAGAAATCCTTCGCTTATCTAAGTAGCACTCTATTAAGCAATAGCAACGCTTTAAGGAATAACCCTAGGTTTTATATTATTCTCTTTAGTCTAAGTTATCTAAGTACTCTTAGGCCTTTTACTCTCGTCGATAAAAGGATTTAGATAATAATAATAATAATTCGTCTAGGTCCGATAATAGTTTTATCCGCCGCCCCCTAAAGTCTTATCTAAACCCTCGTAGGCACTATAAGGCGAGCTATACCTCCTCCTCGGCCTATAACGACGAGGCCGTTACTAAACGCCTTAAATAGGATAATATTAGTACTTTTAACCTAAATAAGTATAATCTAAAGAACTTAGGCATTATCGCTCTTAGCGATAAAAAGAATATCTATATAAACGTCTATCTCTTTATAAAGCGTCTAAGGATCTATTAGGACGAGGATCCCTTCGCCCTTTGCCTATACTACCTCTCCTTTTTAGCAAGAGGAGCCCTTATATAGTATATAAGTAAGCTTATAGCGGAATAACGCGATATCCTTAGTTCCTCCCCTTTTAAAACCTTCTATAAGTTCTTAACTAAGCGTTTTAAGCGTCCTAACGCCGATGTCTTAAAGTAACTTTATAGGGAAATGTATACGATATCTATATAGTCCTTTAGCTCTATTACTCTCGCGTAGTTAATCTAAAGAAAGGTTTCGCTCGCCCGCTAACTTAAGATAGGCAAGGATGCTTAGATTATTAAGGCTATCTACCCTCTTATTGCCGTTTAGATCTCCTCGCTTCTTCCTATTCCTACGAAAAAGACCCTAATCGATAAATAGATTCGTATTATTAAGGAACGAAAGCCCTTTATTATAGCCTCCCTTAAGCTATATATCTCCGGAGACTAAGACGGTTCTCGCTGCGGTAGCTTTTCCCGTCGGGATAATAACTACCGTTAGGATAACCGTCGCCGTAATAATAATTACCGTTAGGGTAACCGTAATCGTAGCCGTCGTAATAATTATCGCGATAACTATCGTTAAGGTAACCGAGGTAATAACTACCGTTAGGGTAACCGTCGGGATCGGGACTAAGGTTATAATCGCAACCGTAGTCCTAAAGGATAAAGCTTAAGTAATAACCGTAACTAATTAAGCTTACGCCCGCTACGCCGCGATAAGCGTTACCCTTACCGGGACGACCGACGAGATAACCGAGCGGAATACCGCCGAGGTAAATATAAAGGTAATAATAATAAGAAGAAAGTGCGTTTTAAGTCGAAGTATTAAAGCGATAAAAAGACTACTCTTAGCGGCGACGAAGCTAGTAATAATCTATACTTAAATGACTCTTAGGACGATACGTCCTCTTACGCCTCCTTAAAGGCTAACTTCGTAGGCTATATAAACTCCCGCTACCTTACCGAACGGGCCGGTAAGTTTAAATATAGCACTTACGACCGTACCTTCGCCCTCGCCTCTATGCTTAAGGAGCATATATACGCTAACTGCTATATATCTAAGTAATAGCTTTATAGTAAAGAGCGCGTGCTTAAGCCTTTAACCTATAAGGTTTATAAGGCCTTTTTTCTTTCTCGTAACGCACTTTTCTCTTATCTCTATCTTAAGTGCAAAAGACCCCTTTTACTCCTATTATTCCCGTAGGGAATATCGTCGACTTTATTCCTACTAAGCCTAATTCCCCTACCGTATTAGAGCCTATTCTTCCCGCACTTATTATTAAGCAGCCTGTTTTTTATATAGCGCCTCCTACGGTATCCCGACTAGATTAGGTCTTAGAAGCTAAAGCCGAGGAGCCTTAGTAGGATTAGGATTCCCCGCCGCACTTATATTCCTATATAAGGATAAAGGTCTCTGCCTAACCTAGTAGGCAGAAAGTCTAAGTTTGCCTTAACTCTAGCTATAGTAAGCCTATAATTAATCGCGACCTTCTTTAGACTCTTAACTATACCGTCGAGAAGAAGCCTCCTATTATTATTAACGGAGTTAACGGTCGTCCCTTTTGCGAGGACTAGCCTACGTTCTCCTTCTACGCGCGCGGCACTATAGCTAGCCCGGCCGCTTAAGCAGCTATAGCTAAATTTACTTACTCCGCCTAGGTCTTTAAAGTAAAGGCCGGCGTACTTCTCGGCAATGCCTTCCTTAAGCTATAGTAAGGATCCCTTAATTATAATAAGGAAGTTATTTGCATTAGAGTGCTCGACGGGTTTAAAATCCTATTTAATATTTATAAATAGCCCCGTAAAGTTATTCGCCGTATTTAGGCCGTCCGAAAGACTATTATACCGCCCGGCACTACCCTTATAGTCCCGGTATCTTAGAAAGAACTTCCTAAGGACCGCGCATGTACTTTCTTCGCCTCTTACGCTAGTGCTATTTATAGCATCGTCGATGCTAAATCTCTTCCTACTATCCTTATTACTAATAGCATAAACGTTAACCTTGTTATTAAGCGTAAGCAGAAGCTTAGCTAGATATAGGAGTGTTAGGAGTCTGGCTATTTTGCCGCCCTATCTTAGAAATCAGCTATAAGGCTCTAACACTAGCTACGGTAATCTCGCCTGCTCTTAGAGCCGCTACTATACTATCTTCCTCTATAGGAACCGCTATTACTACTACTGCTTCTTCTATTAATTTATCGGTTAACGTTACGAGCACTTTCCCGCTTACTTAAGAGGTCCTCGAGTGTCTATAGGCTCCCGCCCTATCTTAACCCGTAGAAGCTCCTATTTAAGGCACTTCTCCGACGCTTTCGCTATCCGACTCTATCTACGCCTACGTTATAGCTTCTTCGGCAAGACCCGCTAAGTAGTCTAAGGTTCGCTAAAACCTCGCAGTAGCTGCTACTAACGTAACGGCAGCTGCCGTAGCTATCGAGACAGACGCCGCGGATAGAATCGAGGATCCCCTCTCTAGCCGCATTCTATACTAAGCGTACGTTTAGCGCTTACTAAAGCTTTAAGAGAAATACACTAAGGAGGGTATTTATATTTTCGACTATAGCCCCTCTTTCGTACGCCGCGTTAAAAAGCTTCTTAGGAAATACTCCTAGCTTTAGCGAGATATAGGCACCGCCGTCGTAAAACCCGGAAAGGAATTAATAGTCCCTTTAATTAATAATTAACACGAAAAACGAGTTACTTAAAGGCCTTACCTATAAGGGCTTCGCGATAGGAAGGTTATCGACGATATATTTAACCTACTTTATAAGTAGGGCCGCCTAGAGTAGGCCGACGAGCCTACGCTGTTTATAGCACCGGTCTTCGTAGTTTAGCGTATAGCCCGAGGTAAGACTAAAGGCCGAGTCGTTATTAACCTACGTGCCGTTAATAGTATTACTATTCCGGATTCCTACCCTCTACTACTGCAAAGCTCTATTATTGCTAAACTCTTATTTTAGCCTAAGGTCGCTTAATCGGTAAGGTTAAAAACGGGAACCCTAATAAGCAGAAGTCTTATACGCGAGTTATATCGTTCTAGCCGACCTAAGCCGAGCTTTCCTCCTTTACCTCTCTTTAGAAGGAAATTACTTTTAGCTATATAATTTACTATATAGACCTATAGAAGAGGCTATTTCATTAAATTAACGCCTCCTTATAGCGAGGCTTCGCCGCCGTCTTCTTCTACCTCCGCGACGGTACTATCTAGCAGCTAGGCTAGCCTATTCCGGTTAAAGCTATTATGCCTATCTACTTCCTCTCCCGCACTCTAACGAGAGCCGAGCAGTCCTATAGTCTATTAGAACTAAAGGTCGCTTATCTTATATAAGCTGCGAAGAAGATACGCATTATAGTATAGTCGTTAACCCTCCCGCTTATAGTCTTAACCGATTACTCTACGACTAAGTAGATCGTCGCTAAGAAGACCCTCGATACTTTTAGTATAGACCGAGCTAACCGTCGCCTAGTTATAGCCTTAATCTACCTCTTTAAGTACGATATCGAGGTTTATTACCTCCTTAGCAAGAAGAACTTTATTCCCGACGGCCTTAGTCGCCTGCCAGCCGAGGAATCCGACTAGCTGCTTAACCGCCGCCGCCCCGACTTTACTATGCTTAACGATATGCTTATACTATAAGGGAACGAGCTTAAGGGGGGTATATAATTATTATTAATCTACGAAGGGACATAGCTATAGACTAGGTCTAAATGTCTATATATAGAATATAGAGGTTACGTAGGATAATATATAATATAACCTAATACCGTAATAGTATATCCCCCTTAAATCGGCGTTTGACTTAAACGCCTAAAAGGGGCAATAAGCTAATAAAAACGAAGGAAATCTATATTAACCGGTCTTAAAAGCGGGCCGAATATAGGACGAGAGAAGAATAAGGAGAAATAAAGGGCAAAACAAAGAGGTAAAACTAAGAATCTAACGCATGCCGTTATAACGTAAATTATATTACTAAATTATACTTATTATTACTTAAGCGTAGGTAAAAACGTAAAGAAGGCTATATAAAAGGCCGGTTTAAGCTTAGTGGGGTTAAAGGCGTAAAAAGCCTTAAGGTCGTCCTAGCAGCCGTTAAGGCATAAAGGGTCCTCTTACGTAAGGGGGCTATAACGCTATTAAACGCGATACTTAATCTCCCCGGAGGCGTACTAGCGTTACGTAAGGATAGAAGAAAACTCTTACTTAAGGTATGCGTTATCGCCGTCGTCGTCGCTAGGGGAAAAGAGAACGCTATTATCGGCGGGCCGGACGTTAAGCTCCGACTAGCTAGGCAAAAAGGGCTTTTAGGTCTTAGTAAAAAGGGAGGAATAAAAAATAAGGTAAAAGCGGCGGCCTTTAGGGAGGCGAAGAAGATACGCTATCTTATATACCTTAAGGACTTTATATAGGCCCTCCCGCTTATAGTCGAGCTTCTTTATAAAGCGGAGGGTTTAGATCTAGCGGGTGCTAAGGAATACTATATCGCTAGGCTAGTATATTAGGGCGGGAGTCCGCCGGGCGTCCGCGTAGTAAGCCTAAGTAGCTTAAGCATCCTTAATCGCATCGCGGAGGAAGTTAGAGATACGCTAAAGGCGGGAAGTAAACGCGTTACTATAAAGGTATTCCTTCCGCTGCTAAGGGGTTATACTAGGCGGGGGGGGAACTAAGGGCTTAATGCTAAGCTTTAGGTAAAAGCTATAGTTAGCGAAGAAAAGGGAAAGGCCGGTAGATTTAAAGACCTAATTATTAGCAATAAACTTAGCGAAGGGAAGGAGGTCGACCTAATCGTCTTAAAGGTAGGTAGTATAATAACGAAGGTAAACCTCTATTTAAGCGTTCGCGATCTTAGTCTAATAGTTAGCCTAAAGGTAGTAGGCAGAGCTAAGGTAGAGGCGGTAACTAAGGCGACGACTAAGCTACTATTAGAAAGCCGAAATAAACTAAGTGCTACGGTCGCTAATAATATAGGCCGGGGTGCTATAAAGGGACTAAACGCGGGAAAAAAACGCGTTAATAACGTTTTTAATAGTTATTAAAGGTATTAGGACCTAGTAGCGTATCTTCGTAAGGCGGTCGACGATAATAAGGATATTAGAAAACTTAACGCTATTATAGCAGTAGATAGGGAGGTCGGTAATAAAATCGACGGATATATCGGTCTATAGGGCGAAGGGAATACTTAAGGGCTAGAGTAGGCCCTAAAGGGAGGAACGAGGGGATTTAGCATATAGGCATATATAATAATTCCGCATAAAGCTAGAAATAGACTTATGTATACCGGGCTAGATATAGGACCGGCGGTAGAGGCTAGCGGTCTTCGTACGTTTAAGGTAGCCGGCAAAGGGGGAGGTATAAGCGCGGACGAGGATCTAAAGAATTAAGGCGTCGTTAGGGGGAACGAAGAGCCGGCTTTAGAAATAAAACTAGCCCTAGACTTCGGAGAGAGCGGTCTTAAGGATTAAGCAGAGGGGGGCTCGAAGGGGGTAAGGCTAGCGGGGCTAAAAGGACTAAAAAGCTACGCGAATAGCGGAGATAAGCGGGGAGGAGGAATAGGCCCGGTCGATAAGGTTATCGATCGGCTTAGAGTCGTTAAGGGCGTAAAGGTTAATACAATAGGAATTATATTTATAAATTATATTTATAAATTATATTTATAAATTATATTTATAAATTATATTTATAAATTATATTTATAAATTATATTTATAAATTATATTTATAAACGAATTAGACTCCTTAATAGTATTAGGGGCGGTAGTAGTATTAAGGTAAAGGGAGGCATTAACCTTAGACTTAAGGAGGATAACCTAATATCGGTAGTTAATCCTCTCGTCGGCTCGGTCGGTAAAGGAGAGAGGGCGGGAGCTAGGCAGGCGGCTAAAGGCGTTAGGGAGAATAGCTTAAGAGCCGGGCTAAAAGACGATCTTAAAATTAAAACGACTAAGGAATTCGGCCTAGCGGGCCTATCGTTAGTTAAAGAGCTTTATAGTTAAAAAATACTAAAGATTCTTATAATCTAAGGCTATCTTAAACTTAGGCAGGCCCTCGAGCTTAAGGCGCTACTCTTTAAGAAATTTTATAATCGCGAGGAGTTCCTTATCGTAGATCTCGTAATTATACTCTTAAGCGCAGTGTTTTAACGAGAAGAAGGCAACCGGATAATAACGACTATCGTCGAGGAGCTATATTAGCATACCCCTAGCGGCTTAGTCGGAAGCATCTATCTAAACTATAGTCTTACGATAGGGGTCGAAGTATATAAAGACTAAAGCGGTAGTAAAGGCGTGCTTAAGGGCTTTAAAGACGTAGGCGTAAGCGGGAGACTAAATCTAAGGGGTAGAGTTCTTAGTAAAGGCGTTTAAAGGGTTTATAAGCTTAAAAAAGCCGCGAATAAAACGCCGATAAAAATTAGCGAATCCTAAGAAGCGCTAAAGGTCTTTAATAAAAGAGAGGGTAGGCTAGTCTAAGACTATATAAACCTTTTTAAGGTCTATACAAATGCCTTTATCTAAGATAATTAGGCTAAGGTACTTAGTCTTAGTAATATAGAAGTTATACTTATCTACGTTAAGCTAAAGGCCGGCGGCATCGAGGCGCTTAAGAACTATATTAACGTAGGCCTAGTGCTCCTCCTACGTCTCTAAGAAGATTAAGACGTCGTCTAAATAGGCAAAGTAAAACTTCTTAAGGATACTATTAACGTTATGCGACGTTAGGGGCCATACGGGGCATTGACCCGGGGTTAGACTATAGGGATGCAATAGGCTATTACGTCCTTAACGAGCCTATTATATAACCCCCTTAGCTAAGGACGGTAGGTAGGTATTCCGTTGTATTATAACTGCGGTTAGTACGGGCTAGGGGCCCTGTTTAAGAGGCTCCGGTACCTATATATACCTCCGTTAGTCCTATAGTTAAGTAGCTGTATGTATCTTTATGTCTACGAGTTTAGACCTCCTTTCATTACTCTTCTACTATGATATTTATATAGCTAATTTCCTGTATTTAAGAGTTATAAGCCCGGCCGTATAAGCTAGGTCTCTTTCGCTTAAATAACGCTAAATTAAAGCTATCGATATCGCATTTTTTTATAACCGCATTAGGCTCTAACCTTAGTGTTGTCACGAAGAGCTAGCTTTAAAGAAGGAATAAAATATTACATAGTTATCCCTCGTAACGATGAGGTAAAAAGAACGATTATAGCAATATCTACATCCGGAGAGGTAAGTATCGTAACGCTTAAGGAAAGCCTTAAATAGACCCCTTAGATTCGGGCTATTAAGGGCTAGGCGAAGATCCACTACATTTAGGAATATATCGACCTAGTAGGATCCGAATTGCTCGATAAGCCTATTAAGATTAGCTAGGAAGAGTTTAAACGCAACCTTAGAGAACAACCCTAGAGAGGGGACCTTACGGACGTTGAATTTAACAATAGGACTACTAACTATAATAATCGGCTTAATAATACGACGATAGAGTTCCGTTTTAAGCAGGATGGCTATAACTTAGCCGTTGGCCTATTTAAGACCTAGGAAAAGGCTATAATTCGCATCGAAGAGCTAATTAGTAAGTTAATTAGTAAGGCTCTTAAGGGAGAGACCCTCGTATAGACCTTACCTTAAAGCAGGATCTAGGAACTTAAACAGAAGGTCCT
Organism: Ophiocordyceps sinensis; assembly: GCA_012934285.1. Lineage (NCBI taxonomy): Eukaryota > Fungi > Ascomycota > Sordariomycetes > Hypocreales > Ophiocordycipitaceae > Ophiocordyceps > Ophiocordyceps sinensis. The sequence continues at coordinate 7,129,697 of JAAVMX010000004.1, read as the reverse complement.
GCCTTTAGAGGAGGAGGAAAAGACCCTCGTAGATAACCGGTATTATTAGATTATCGGCAAAAAGGGGAATCGAGACTAGAAAGCGTAGGCCGATTAACTTAATTAAGTAATCATCGACTCTAGGGACCTAAAAGTCACGACTTTAAATAATATTAAGATCCGATAGGATTTTCTTCGGGCTATAGAGGAATTCGACCTTAGTTAGGCCTCGAATAAGAGATTAAATAATGCCTTCTATAAACGACTTAAGGGCGTCGTTAGGTTAACTCTAAACCCCCCAAGGAACCTTATCGCGGAATTCAAACGTAAGGTATCTCTTCGGAAGAAATCTAAACCTTAGGTCAATTAGACCGCTCCGGCGTCGAAGGGGCGAACGAGGTGCCTATACGATACACACCGGAACACGAGGGCTAATTAGTAGGAAAGCTGCTTCTCGTTCCGAGCAATATTTAAGAAGGATGCCCCTAAAGGATAGGACGTTCGAGACATATTAAGGGCTAACATCAATAAGTGGCTTTAGGATAACCCGGAAGGTAAAAAGAAGGCTATAGTATAGAAACCCTTAGGGGCAGGTAAGGCAGATAATACGATTATAGTCCCGAATAGCGGCAACGGCAATAAGTAGGCGAATATAGTTTCTCGTATTAACACGATATTATAAGTTAACCTTACTTATATTAAGGATAAACCTCTTAGAGATAAGGTTATCTATAATTTAAGGGCGAGTGTATATATATTTAATAACATTAGGTGGTTTAATAAGAAGACGTTTACCTAAGGGTCGTAGCAAGAGGTCCGCGCTAGTAAAACCGCGCTTATAGTCTAGGGGGTAGGATCCGTAGTTATCCTACTCTTAGGGGGCAAAAAGCTCCTACTCGAAAACAGCTACTATATCCCTAAGATGCCGACAAGCGTCTTTTCCGTTCGATAAGGGATTAAGGCTGAGGTTTATTAGAACTAGCACGACAACACGCTATTCTATAAGCCGACGGGCGAGCCGCTTACTTAGCTTAAGGAATTTAAGGACTAATACGTTATTGCGAGCTTGCCGGATGCCCTAGGAACTATTTTTGCAACGAGTCGACGACCTAAGCCACCTTCGAATAAGGATCTCGCGGACCTTTAGCATAGGCGCCTAGGGCACCTAGGGCCGGAGGCTATAGGGCTGCTAGTTGATAAGTCCGTAGGCACGAAGCTTTATAGACCGGCAACCTGCAAATGCGAGGTGTGTGCTATGGGAAAGGCGAAACGATAAGTCTCCCGGGACCTACTAACGTTAAGGCCGTAAGGGGCAGGGGTTTAATTCAGCTTTAACCTTTATGCTAGCCCGGAAGTAAGTGCCGCGGGATTTAAATACTACGCCTTGTTTACCTATATAACAACTAGCATAAGGTTCTTCTACGCTATTAAGCAGAAAACCGAGGTCCGGGACGTCTTTAAGAAGCTAATTGCGAAGCTCGCCACGCGCTACGGGATTTAAATAATCATCCTAGTCACTAACGGAGAGAAGGCCCTAATCACTAAGGAGATTAAGCAGTATACGGATAGACTTAGCCTATAGCTCTTTATGTTAGCCCCTTTAACGCCGACTTAGAATAGATATACGGAGCGATTAAGGGCTATTATTAAGGAAAGAGCTAGACTAATAAGTCTCGACTTATAGATCCCTAACACGCTCTAGACCGAGACCTATCGAACGGCTGTCTACTTGCTAAACCTAACGCCCTTTATAAGGGTCGATAAGACGGGAAGGAGTCCCTATAAGCAATAGTAGTAGTATATAAGAGACTACAACCCTTTATATAGCTATATTAACGAGATCCGACCGATAATTATACATTTACGCGTGTATAGATATATAGTATACCTAATAACAACGGATGCCCTCGAATATATTAAATCTTATAAGTCCCTCTCGCAGACCGCGTAGAGGGCATACATTAGATATCTAGTTAGGTATAAATCTACTAACTAGTTCGTTATTTAGGTCCCTTCCTTAGGATAGACGAAGCTTTTAACCTCTTCGAATATTCAATTTAATAAGGATGTTATATACGATCTAAGGAGGGAAGAAGGTACGCAGGCTCTATATACCTATACTTATAATATCCTCCGATTGATAAACGTAATTAATATACCTAAAGATAATAAAGGCGATAAAGAGGGGGCCTACGAGTACCCTCGGACCGATAAGACCACCCGGCTGCAATTTACGGCGGCTGAAATTATGCCGGCATTTAATTATAGGAGGCAGAATAAAGGGGTAACACCCCCGACGATAGAGGGTCTATACGTCTCGCCTCTATAGACTAGTAAGGTAGTCTCCTTTAATGCCGCGATACCACCCGATCTTAGGGGTAGGGATCCTACGACACTAAGAATAGTAACACTAGGACCTACGGAGGAGCTAATTAGCCTTAGGACGCCTTTATCGGAAGTCTTAGGGATGCCTCCTCCTCTAAGGGGTAAAACGACCGATTCGATAGCCGGGATAACGGCTGATAGACCCGACCTTAATAGCCGACCTCGCATAGAGGAGCCTTTAGACATAGAGGAAGACGTGCCGGCTTCGTCGAAGCCGTTACGCAAAGAGCGGGACACGTCTTAGGGTATAAACCCTAGCAATATCGTTAAAGGGAAGAGAAAGAGAACTCAAAGGACCCTATTTATCAACAATATTATTGCGAAGGCTTTAACCTATAGACTATACATCGAGGACATGCCTCTTATACCTACCTCCTATAAGATAGCGATAGCCTCCCCCTATAAGACCTAGTGGCTTAGAGGAATGACCTATGAAATTAAGGATTAGGAGAAACTTCTAACCTAGGTTAAGACCCTAAAATCTAAGGCTAAGAAGAAGGGAGAACCCCTAATTCCGATAAGATAGGTCTACGCCTATAAATGCGATCTAGAGGGATATATAGTTCGATTTAAGGCCCGTCTAGTTGTTTAAGGAGATCGCTAACCGGAAGATAACGAGGATACGTATACAGCGACCCTTCGAGCGAGGACCTTTAGGCTGCTAATAGCCCTACTATGTCTCGAGGATATAGGGTCCGCGCAGTATAACGTTAAGACGGCCTTTCTAAACACAATACTGCGATTTACAGTCTACTATTAGCTTCCACCCGGATACGTAGAACTAGGCTTATGCATACGGCTTCTACGAGAGCTATACGGCCTAAGAATCGCCCCGAAACTCTAGTATAAGGACCTTACCGGCTTCTTTAAGTCTTTAAGCGCGGAAACCCTAATTAAGGACGCCTATTTAATAGTCTATAATAGAGTGATTATCTTCTTCTTCGTAGACGATATCGCGATAATTTATCCGAAGGAGCGGAAAGATAACTAGCTAGAACTCTATAAGGCCCTTATAGCGAAATACACCGTTAACTTTATAAGGGAACTACGTTAGTTCTTAGGGATTAAGATAATCCGGGTTAGACCTAATAGGAAGTTATAGCTTTCTTAGGCATCTTATATCTCTAAGATAGCGAAGAAGTTTTATATAGACGACGATTCGGGCTTTAGCGCGCTTAAGATCCCCCTAACGACGGATAAGCTAATTCCCTACGAGGAAAAAGCGAGCAACGAAGAGGTCTATCACTTTCTTTCTTTAGTAGGCACGATCCTACATCCGGCGATTTACACTAGGGCGGACGCGGCGTTCCCGGCGGCACGGCTGGCCTAGTTTAGCTATAACCCGGGTCTACGATACCTTCGAGAGGCAAAGAGGTGCCTAGCGTACTTATACACTACGCGGGACCGTTATATCTATTTTAAAGCGACTAACGAGATAAGGAGGTTTCTCTATGCGTTAGACTCCTCGTTCGCAGACGACCCTACGTTGAGGAAGTTATTATAGGGGTATATATTCTTATTTCTCGGCGGACCCGTAGATTAGAAAGCTACTAAGTAGGCTACGGTTACGACCTCGTCTACCGAAGCGGAGCTCCTAGCTTTATTTAAGACCGCGAAAGAGTAGATGCAGTTTGCTCGACTTATTAAGGAGCTTAGGATCTAGGTGGAGGGCACTATAGAGCTATAGCATAATAACCTTTAGACGATTAGGCTATTGACCGAGCTAAGTGCTCGACTTAAAACGAATTTAAAGCATATCGACATCCATCGATATTAGCTTCGTTAGGAGGTATAGGAAGACCGGCTCTAGGTTAGGTAGATTAAGTCTACCGAGAACCCGGCGGACGGCATAACTAAGGCCCTCCCTTTATAGAAGCACGAAGACTTCGTAAAGCAGCTCGGCATAAGGGACCGCCCCGAGGACTTAGATAGGAAGGACTAGGACGGCGCGGATAGGACCCTCTAGGGTATGTTTTCATAGTTTATACGAATTCAGCCCCCTATCTAACATTAGGGGTAGTATAATAGATATAGGCCGTTCCGACTAATTTAAACGAGCTATTTTATTTAATTATTATATTGTTTTTGCGTTGCTATAGTCTATATAAGGACTATAGCAAGGGGGTATATTAACGTTATACGACGTTAGGGGCCATACGGGGCATTGACCCGGGCCTAGACTATAAGGATGCAATAGGCTATTACGTCCCTAACGAGCCTATTACATAACCCCCTTAGCTAAGGACGGCAGGTAGGTATTCCGTTGTATTATAACTGCGGTTAGTGCGGGCTAGGGGCCCTGTTTAAGAGGCTCCGGTACCTATATATACCTCCGTTAGTCCTATAGTTAGGTAGCTGCATATATCTTTATGTCTACGAGTTTAGACCTCCTTTCTTTACTCTTCTATTATAATATTTATGCAGCTGATTTCCTATATTTAAGAGATACTATAAAAGGCCGTATTAATAAAACTCTAGAAGTAAGATAAGGCGGCGGTAATACTAAAGGGGGTAATATAATACTTAAAAAGCCTATACTATATAGCGAACGCGGTCTTTTACTTATATCCTTCTATAATATAAAGGCGATTAAACGCCGCGATAACGTCGATCTTAGTAAAAAACTTCGCCTTCCGGATATAGGCGAGGGTATCGTAGATAAAGGGTAAAGGGAAACGGTTCTTAATCGTAGCCTTATTTAAGCCGCGATAGTTAACGCAAAAACGAACGCCCCCGTCCGGCTTATAGGCGAGTATAATAAAGGCAATAGTAAAGGAGGTAGAGCGGCGGATAAAGCCCTTCCTAAGCTATTCGTTAACGTACGCGCGGACTATCTAGTTCTCGGCTTTGCTAAAAGGGCAAAGGCGGGTATAAAGAGGTTATATTCCTTCTTTAAGGTTAATTTAAGTATTAACGGTACGGTAAAGGGCGAGCTTATCGGCCTCGCTCTTAAGCTATATATAAATTATATAGTAGAGCTCCTTAAGGACCTTAGCCTAAAGCTCGTCGAGCGTATAAAAGACTTTCTCTTACTTCTTAAAGAATTTAGCGATATCGTTAAAGGAGATCTTATTAAGGTAGATCTTATTAAGCTAGTCGTCGATAAAGTCGTAAAGGTAGGGGTTAAGGCAGGCTTTTACGTCCTCGGCATCTATATATCTAATTAAAACGGCTTAATAAAGGTCTTTAAGGATATCTTAGTTAATAGGTAGCGGGGGCTTAGTAGGTAAAGGCTTAGCGGTAAAAGCCTTAATTAAGGTCTAAGAGGTTTAGACTTTAGGCTACTAGTAGAATATTACTATTCTATTAACGTCGAGCATCCGGACGTTAAACGCTAAATCGTTAAGGGACGAAAAGCAGAGGGGCTAAGGTCTAATAATCTTACGACTTAGCTATAGTATAGAGCGGCGGTAGCTAGCGGTCTTATAGACGGGACGGGGGTAAGGAGGTCGAACGTAGCGGCGAAGGTAAAAGGTAGCCGGGGAGTTAAAGTCGTAGCCGGAGTTAAGAGTTAGCGTCGTTAACCTAGCGGGAGGAGTCTAGATAAACGGGTTTACCTACGTTAAGAGTATCCTTAAAAAACGTAGAGAGGGAGGGGCTAAGAGATAAGGGAATAAACTTAAGAACGTCGCTAAAGCGGACGGAATAGATAAAGGCTAAAGGATAGGCTAAGGCTAGACGGGCGGGGATAAGGATCGTAGCGGCGGGAATAAAGATTATAGTAGTAAAGGGCTCGCCTTTATTATTAAAATCCTTAACGGAGGGACTAAAGGGAAACCCCCTTAAGGCATAGGTAGGTAAAGGCGCGGTAGGGGGCTCGCCCCTATCTTCGAAGTCTTTAATAGAAGGGGCGGGGGGGAAACGAATTATATTTATTAATTATATTCCCTCCGAAATAAGGATAAAGGAAGCCGGGATAAAGCGGGCAAAGCGGGCAAAGGTAGCCGAAAGGCCTAGGATAAGATAAGGCTAATAGTCCGAGAGATAGGAGGCTAAATAAAAGGGGGACTAAAAGGAAAGGGAGTTATTACGCTAGCTAATAATAAGGTCGTGTTAGCGTAGCGAAAGGAGGCTAAGAATAACCTTATAGCTAAGCTTCGTAAGAAAGAAGTAGATAGACTTAGTATAAGCGCTAATCCGGGAGACTGAAAAAGCGCAATAGGTAATAGAGCCGGACTTATAGTCCCTACTATCGGCGAGAGAAAGCCGGCGTAGGAATTAGAGTTAGCGGATAGGAAGGGCAAGGCGGTACGCGGTCTAAGCGTATATAAAGGCGTATCTAAAATAGCCGGAGTCGACTAAAGCACTTATAACGATATCGGCGGATATAAGGGATAAAGGCATAAGTAAAGCACGCGGTTATATTCCCGTAGGGAGGCAAAGATCCTTATTAGTATTAAACGAAGCTATAAACGTAGACACTAAGAGCTCTATCGTGCGATAAGGCGAAGGAGCTACGTATTTCCCGAGGATAGGGAAGAGGCAAGGAGGTCGTCTACTTCGCCCTTAATAAAGCCTTACTTAATAGCGCGAACCTAGTAGCGGGGGGGATAGGGTTTAAGTAGGCGTAAGGCAGACGCACCGCTACTATAGCTACGGCCGCGGCTAAAGCCGGAACCGGCGCTAGGACTAGCGCTAAGGTTAGCGCCGGGATTAGCACCGATACCCTTATTAAGGTAGGTCTAGGTGGTATAGGTAGCGGTAGCCGGCTAAGCGTAGTAGAAGTAAAGACGGTTCTTAAACCGCCGTTGCTTCTTAGCGTTAGTAAGCCGGGCCCGGAATATATTAAGCTATATCGGGTTACCGGTAGGAGACGTAGGTAAGGTAGGCGAGGTAGGTCCGGTGTAAGCGGGGTTATAAGGCGGCTAAAGCTAAGAATAGGCCTTAATACACTACTAGTTGTCCTAAAGCGTAGAATATATCTTAGCTTAGGCCGTAAAGTCGTTATAGGCCGGGCATTTAACTTATAGAGCGGCGGCGTTAGGAAGTTTAATAGAGACCTTTAAATAAAGGTAAGCGACGTAAGCGGTGCTATTAAACTATAAGTCGGCTTAAAGCTAGGTAAACTTCGAATAGAAGTCCGGCTAAGAAATATTCTTTATTAATAAGGTATTAAAGTCGGCCTCTAACTAAGCATAGGTAAAATTAGCACTAAAGATAAAGCTAAAGTTATCGGTAAGAGCTTTTATAGTAGTATATTATTAATTAGCGAAAGACTTATTATCGAGGACGTCTTAAGGAACGCTAGCGATAATAGAGGCGGCCCGGCCGATAAGCCGGCTAGCCGCGTAGAGAATGCGATCCTACTCCGTAGGGTATAAGGCGGCGTCCTAACGGAGCTTAATAGTAAGGCCGTTACGCTAGGTCTAAAAAGCCTCCTAATATTGCTTTTAGGTGCTAGAGTCGCCGGCGAACCTCTTAGGGTCGGCTATACAGGAACGGGTAAGGGCAAAGGCGGGGGCGGGGGTAAAGGCCTAGTCCTAAGCCGCGTCGCGATTAGTTAAGACGAGGAGAGAGGACGTAGCGTAGTTAAGCTAACGCTAAAGATCGGCAGCGTACTCTTAGGCAACGGCTGCGTGCTCTTAAGCGACGAGCACCCCTATATCTAACTTAACGTAAGCATTATTAAGGTAAGTAAGGGCCTTAATCTAAAGGGCGCGGAAGTCGTAAGTAGCGTTAGCCTAAATATAAGCGAACGTGCTAAATATAGGCCGTTAGGCTTAAAGAAGGGCGGCGAGGTAAGAGTAGTAGGAAACGTACTCGGTCTAAGGCTTTAGGTCGGTAAGAGCTAGTAGGGTAACGGCTAAGGTAGCGGACTAAGGATCGGCCTTTATATAGTCGGTTATCGTAGATTATAAGGCAATATAATAAGGTAGGGGTAAGAGAAGGGTAAGGAGGGAAATCTATATAATTCGCGTCGAGACGGCGTATCTATACTGTAAAAATTCTAATAATTAAGGAAAACTTAGTCGAAGGGGTCTAGCGAAGAGGCGGACTCGCGTCGCGAAGAGGGGAGATTGGAAAAGAAAAAGGTAAGATAGCGAGATTATTAATTAAGGGCAATAGGATAAAATAGTAGATTAAACTATAAAGAAACGAGCTTAAGGGGGGTATATAATTATTATTAATCTACGAAGGGATATAGCTATAGACTAGGTCTAAATGTCTATATATACGATATAGAGGTTACGTAGGATAATATATAATATGACCTAACACTATAATATATAGCCTCTAAGGCTATTATAGCTCTTAAAAAACGCGAGGAATTCGCCGTCGCCTACGATAATAACCCTTACTATAAGCGAATACTTTAAATAATCGTAGATAGCGAGGACGCTATCGAGAGTCTTTCCTCGCTCTTAGAAGGAGCTATAGTCGCTAACTCTATAGTATAAACGAAAGCATAGCTTAAGCGCCGCGGCATACCGTTCTTAATAGTTAACAAGCTTTTATACTATAAAGGCCCCGACGGCTTTACCCAACTGTATATCCCTAACGCCCTCGTCCTATCTATAATCTTAGCAGCTTACAACGATAAGAACTACTTTAGCATCGTCTATATAATTAAGGACTTAGAGATATACTTAATTCGCGGAGTTACCCGTTAGGTAAAGAAGCATATCGCGGCCTATAAAGCCTATTGCCTTAGCTAAATAGACCGTTAGACCCCTACCGGCAGCTATAAGCCTATTCGCCCCACGCTACTTCTAATATAGAGTATCGCGATACACCTTATAACCGATATACCGCCCTTACCTTTAGCAAGCTCCCTATAGCAGATCCTAGGCTTTAATATCTTTAACTAACTTCTTACGGTTATTTACCTAACTAGCAAAAGATGCTTGCTAATCTTAAGCAACGCTAAGTACGGCATAAAGGACTAGGCTTAAAGCCTAGCCCGTTAGTTGCTTCTTTCTAATTAGGGTATGCTAAGAACTATTATTAGCGACCGGGATCGTAAATTTACATCCGACTTTTAGAAAGGCCTCTAGAGCGCATTCGGCACTAAAATTACAATAACTACCGCCTACTACCTATAGGCTAATAGACTTGCCGAACGACGTAACTAGACTATAGAGACCGCTTTACGAATATCCTATATCGAGGATCTTAGCCTAGATTAGAAGATAATAATCCCCGCCCTTTAGTAGAATCTAAACACGGCATTTAACGCTAGTATAAAGATCTCCGCCTATAAATCTATTTTCGGCTTTAATATGCGTAGACTAATAGAAGCTGCCGACAATGTCTTAGGCACTACTGCGGACGAACTGCCCTACTTGCGAGAAGTTATCCGTAGATAAGCGAGCCTAGCTATAGACCTAGCAGCTATAAAGGCTAAGCAGCGGTATAATATAAAACACCGGCCGGTTCTTCTTAAAGCTAGTAATAAAGTCTACCTAAAGCTATATATAGGCTATCACGAGCCTAGCTAGCCGCTAAAGAAATAGTCGCGGCAACGAGAAGGCCCTTTCGTTATTAAGCGTATAGTCAATAACCTCGCGGCGGAGCTCGACCTCCCTAGCTAAGTCTAAATCTACCTAGTCGTTTCTATTTAGCACCTTAAGCTCGCGTACGAAAGGCATTACGTTAAGCTCGAGCCTAGGCCTATAGAAGCCGCTCGCGATGTTAAAGCACCTAACAAAGGGGATTAGCACTACAAAGTCGAACGCTTAATAGACATCCGTATTCGTCGCATCGGTCGGTCGAAGTCACCTATAACCGAATACCTCGTACGATAGAAGGGATAGGCTGCTATATATAACCAATAGGTCCGAGCCGACTAGGTCTCCGCTAAAGCTATCGCGGAGTTCTAAGGTCGCCCTCTAGCACACGCTATACGAAGCAAGAAGGCCGCTTAGCAAAAGGATCGATTAGAGGATAAACGATTACTAGCATACATAAGCATAACTTATAAGAATAAAAGGAAGGATTTAGGCAATAGGAGTATTCCTCCTAATTGCCTAATTAGGATTGTATTATAACTGCTATAGGCAGTAGTATTTTCTTTTTTAAGCCGGTATTCTAATGTATATAAAGCATCCTCTATGCTATATGCTAGGGCTTATGTAATAAGCTATAGATAAGATAGTAGGGAGCTATTCCTAGCTCCCGGGGCTTACGCCTACCTAATAGAAGCATCCTTCTTTACACATACATTCTTAGTGCCTAGTGCATTAATTACGATAGACTTTAGTATATTATAGAAGCGGTAGTACGCTAAGAAGAACCTCGCGGCGCACGCCTTTATATTTATAGTTTCTATCGCTTTTAATATTACCGCCTTTATTAATTAGTCGACGATTACCTATAAATACCGGGCGCCGCTTTTAGTAGAACTTAGAAAGTCTATTATAAAGTCTATCGAGAGGTATGCCTATAGCTAATCGGGGACAGGCAGCGGCTTTAGTATTCCCCTTTTTATCTAGCGCTAGATATAACTCTAACTATATATATCGTAGTTCTAGATAAACCTTCGAACGTCCTATAATTAGCCTAGCTAAAAGAACTGCCGGGAAACTACTATAATCGTCCTATCTCTCCCTAAGTGGCCGTTTGCTCGCGAGTTATATATCTATTAGATAATATTAGTGCGAAAGATACTATCCTCGCCGGGCACTTAAATACGGTTACGAAAGCAAAGACGGTTGCTAAGGTCGATCAAGCACTTAGCGATTTACGTTTTAAGCTCGAGCTATAGCGGGAAGCGTCGCTCTCCCTTCTATACCGCCTTAAAGGCAGCTTAGTATTTATAGTCTTAGTCTACTATCGTCTCTTATTAACGTTATAAAGCGTCGTCTAGGAATACTAGCGCTTATTCTAGCGCCTATAGTACTCCGATTTGTCCTACTATAGGCCTTATATAAGGCAGTTAATTGCTATTATTAAGGGAATATAGGGCCTCGCTTAAACGCAGCGAGTCGTCTTATTAAAGGCGGCACGATAGATCCCCCTCCGGAACTTATGCTATATTAAAGACGCACTTATTAGGTAAGAGCTAGACTACTCTTCCTTATACGCGGGCGTCTTTAAACCTAAAGGGCTTATCTTATTCTCGGTGAGATAATGCGTTTAGGACGACCGCTTAACTACCCGGACGATACGTTAGTGCGAAATTATAGATTAATAGTTCTAAGGCCTAGCGATTTTAGCGCTTATTTAACGTCCGCTTTATTATAAAATACTTTAGGTTATTATAGTCTATAAGGATCGTAAACCGCCGATTATTCCTAAGTTTAGCCCTCTAAAAGGCTAAGCAATAGATAATTGCTAGTATCTCTTTATCGTAAATTAGGTAGTTAAACTCGGTAAGGTTTATCCGTTTAGAGAAGTACCCGACTGCGTATTGCATCCTATTATAGCTAACCTATATTAGCACGTTACCTATAGCGAAGCTAGAGCTATCGGTCTTAAGGTACGTCTTTAGCGAGGGATCCTACTACGTAAGGACCGGCGCTTTTTAGAATAATTGCTTTAAACGGAGGAACGCTTACTCCTCGACCGCCCCCTACCGGAACTATACCCCCTTCTTATATAACGCATCTAGGGTTTAAGCTATATACGCATAGAGCGGAATAAAGATATAGTAGTAGTTAGCGAATCTAAGGAAGCTTTGTACCCCCCGTACGTTAATTAATGCCTTCTACTTGCGGATAGCACGAAGCTTATCTAGGTCGTAATTAATTCCCCGTCCGGCCGTTACGATAAAGCTAAGGTATTTTACCTACTTTACGTAGAACTCGCACTTCTTTAGGTCTAGGTATAACCCTATATCGCTAAGCTTTTTAAGGATAAGGCGGACCTTTTGCTAGTAGTTCTTTTTCGACTTAGAGGAGTAAACGAGGATATTATCTATAAACGCCGTAATAAAGTCGTCGAGGAACCGTTAGAGCGTAGAATTAAAGTACCGTTAGAAGGTCGCCGGGGTCCCGGTAAGCCCGAACGGGCATACCCTCTACTCGAAAAGACCTAGCCGTATGCGAAAGGCGGTCTTATACTTATAGCCTTAGGCGATACGGATTTAATAGAACGCCGCGATAACGTCGAGCTTAGTAAACTACTTTGCCTTCGCTAAGTTATTAAACGTTTTAGCGATTAATAGCGGTGCGTACCGATCCCGCTTTATAATCTTATTAAGGGCCCGGTAGTTATAGTAGAACCGAATGCCCCCGTTAGGCTTCTTTACGAATAACACTAGCGCCGCCGCCGCCGAGCTACTAGCTTAGATAAATCTATAGTCGAGGAGGTCTATTAACGTCTTCTTTAGGATTAGCAACTCCTCTTTCGATATATTATATAATAGGCCCTAAGGCAGCCGTAGCTCGCCGCCCTTTAGGGTTAGCTCTAAATAGATCTTATAGTCTACCCCCGGCCGGAATAGCGGTAGCATTATAGACTTATCTAGCGCAAAGAGGTTAAGGAAGTCCTAAAGTAAGTCCGCTAGGATATAGTCCGCCGGGTTAACCGGCTTCTTTAGCTCTAACGCTTATTCGATCTCCTTTAACGAGATCGCCTTTACTACGCTTATATCTCCTTATCGCCGCTTAAGCCGTTGTATCTCGGCGGCGAATACCGACGCTAAGACTAGCTTCGCGTATTTTAAGCGCTAGATCCGGGCCGGCTTAGCCTAGCCTAACAATCGAATCTAAACATCGGCCTTCCTATGCTAGATCGTGTCATTCTTTGCGATATAGGTAACGTAGTTCCTTCTTATCTAAGGGCGGCCTAAGAATACGTCCTAGCTAAGGCCCTAAACGATATAAGCGAAGATACGCTCCTTAATGCCGTTAATGTCTATATCGAAGTAAACTATACCTTTAGAGCGTATAGGCTCTATTTCGTCCGAGAAGGGCAATAATGCTTTCTCCTTCCTCTATATATACTTTAACCTAAGCCGTCTTACGACGTTAAGGTCGACTATAGCGTAGTAATTATAGCTAGAGTCGACGAAGGCGCGAAAGTCGTTTACCTTATCTATCTTAATAGGTATTAATATAGGCTTTATCGTTATATAGCCCTTCGCCCTTTACTACTCCCGCTAGACCGCTTCGTCTACCCTCTTAACCTAACTTCGCTAAAGGGTTACTCGTTTCCTAAGTCGTTACTATTATCTACCTCTCCGATGACTTCGCCCTACGGCTGTGTGCCTTAGACCCTTAGAGGCGTTTGTTAAGGGCCTCTACCTTTCTTATCCGGACACTTAAACGCCCGGTGGCCGGTCTTAGCGTATACCTAGCAGGCTCCCGATCCTAACGAGGATTTTCCCTTACCTCGGCCTCTACCGCCCTAGACGGCACCGCTACTACGGGGGGCACTAACTCCTCTAACTCCCGTTATCGTAGTATCGCCCTTAGTATCTCGGCCGTTTCCTTCTATAGCTAGATAACTACGGCCGCGGCTACTCCTTTAGGTAGGGGCGCTATATAAGCGCTCGATCTTAGCCGCGATCTAGGCTATCTCTATATAGAACTTGTAGAAGCTATCCCTCGGCAGCTCTACGGTTACTAAGGCTATATAGAGGCGTAAGTTTAAAGTACCCTTAAGGAAGATAATCTTTACCTTAGGCTCTTACGAGCTACCGCCGGCTTCTACTAGCTTTTATTCGAACTTAGGCATAAAGATAGTAAAGGTCTAGTAGTCGCCCTACTTTATAGTGCATAAGGCTATCGCAGCTCGTGGCTAAAGGTCTACGTTAAGGTATACGCTATCGAGGTATTTTAGGAATTTTACTAGGTCGTACTAGTGCACGTCGCCCTAGCTATAGAAGGTCGCTATAGTCTACTAGGGTAATATATTTAGGCATGCGTAGATTAAATAAAAGATCTCTCGGTTAGTTAGGAAGAAGCCTTAGTCTAACTTATATTTCTCCTTTATCTAGTATAACTGCGCGATATAGTAGCGCCGCTAGCTAGCGAACTTACTTAGTGATTAGAACGGTTTCCGGTTTAGCGGGGTCTTTAGTAAGAGCTAGATATTCTCCGACCCTACGTTAGGTAGTATTATCGATAGACTTAAGGTTATATTAGGGGCAGAGGCGGTCGGCGGTATCTAATCTAGCCGCTATATAAGAGACGAGATAAGGTTAAATAACCTTATAATTGCCTCCTACTATATCGCGTCTATTGCTCGGACGCGCTTTATAGCGGCTGCCTATACCTCCCGAATTCGATCTAACTTAGCTATAAGCGAGATCTCGTCTAAGGCCTACGCTATGTCGGTATCGGCGCGGTTGTCTGCTATTACAGCGTCTATTATAAGAGCTTTAGAAATATAAGGGGCCGGTATAGGGTTTAACTTAATACTGCGTGGCTAGATAATTAACTATCTAAAGCTAAGGAGGAGAGGAAGAAGAGCCTACCGTAGCTCGCCCTTCCCGTACGTTTTATATATACGCCTTGCCCCTATATAAGCCCTACGTCGGCCCGACCGTGCCCTCGTCTAGGGCATTGCTAGGCCATACGTGCTAGTAGCCGGCTTAATGCCGGGCCTACGCAGCGACTAACCTAAGCGCCTACTGCGGCATAGCCGTAGTACGTACTACGGCGCAGCCCGTAATAGTCTCGCCTCGGGCTATACGCTAGACTATAAAGACGGGTGCTATTAACGGCGTAGGGTCGTCGGCCTACTCTAAGCGACCCTACTTATAAAGTAGGTAAAATATATCGTCGATAACCTTCCTATCCCGAAGCCCTTATAGGTAGGGCCTTTAAGCGACTCGTTTTTTATGCTAATTTTCGATTAAAGGGACTATTAATTCCTTTCCGGGTTTTACGATAGTAGTGCCTATATCTCTCTAAAGCTAGGAGTATTTTTTAAGAAGCCTTTCTACTCGGCGTACGAAAGAGGGACTATAGTCGAAAATATAAATTCCCTCCTTAGTGTATTTTTCTTAAAGCTCCGGTAGGCGTTATACATACGTTTAGTACGGAATACGGCTAAAGAGGGGATCCTCGATTCTATCCGCGGCGTCTGTTTTAATAGCTACGGCAGCTGCCGTTACGTTAAAGGCAGCTGCTATAAGGTTCTAGCAAACCTTAGACTACTTGCTGGGTCCTATAGAAGAAGCTATAACCTAGGCGTAGATAGAGTCGGATAGCGAAGGCGTCGGAGAAGTGCCTAGAGCTTCTATAGGCTAAGGTAAGGCGGGAGGTTAGAGGCACTTAAGGACTTCCTAGGTAAGTAGGAAGGTGCTCGTAACGTTAACCGATAAACTAATAGAAGAAGTAGTAGTAGCAATAGCGGTTCCCGTAGAGGGCGGGGGCGTGATAGCTACGGCTCCTAAAGCGGGCGAAATTACAGTAGCTAGCGTTAGAGCCTTTATAGCTGATTTCTAAAATAGGGCGGCAAAATAGCTAGACTCCTAACACTCCTATATCTAGCTAAGCTTCTACTTACGCTTAATAACGAGGTTAACGTTTGTGCTATTAGTAATAAGGATAGTAGGAAGAGATTTAGCATCGACGATGCTATAAATAGCATTAACGTAAGAGGCGAAGAAAGTATAGGCGCGGTACTTAGAAAGTTCTTTCTAAGATATAGGGACTATAAGGGTAGTCCGGGCGGTATAATAGTCTTTCGGACGGCTTTAATACGGCGAATAACTTCGTAGGACTGTTTATAGATATCGAAAAGAATTTTAAACCCGTCGAGTATATCGAACGCTAGGCAGTCGGGTCCTTAACATTTAGGTGATAGCAATTAAAAAAGAAGAGAGGCTCTAAGGCTTAAAACAGCCTATAAGGAAGGATTAAAAGCTGCAAATAATGCAAATCACTAAGAATAATAGCTCTTGTCTTTTCTAATAAGGGGGCTAACTAATCTCTATATATAGGGAAATCCCTCGGATAAAAACAGCCGCGTAGACCTAAGGAAAAGAGGTAAAGGAAAGAGTCGGACGGAATCGCCGGTCGGAAGCGCCGGTCGCAAACAATAAATCACATCCGTACGACAAATAGTCATACAGTTAGCAATAATAAATAAATAACGAAATTGTCTATTAGAAGGAATAATAAATTCTACGGTAGAAGCCGTAGATATATAAAGGAATTCTACGGTAGAAGACCGTAGAAGGGAAATAGAATTCTACGATAGAAGACCGTAGAAGGGAATTGGAATTCTATAGTAGAAGACCGTAGAAGTAGGAAGGGATTCCCGTAGAAGGGAATTAGAATTCTACGGTAGAAGACCGTAGAAGTACGGGGTAAATGCCTATAGAAGCCCGTAGAATTCTATATTAGAATCTAAGGAAGAACTAGGGATTTCCCGGTAGAAAGCAATAGGGGAGACGGTAATATTAACATACCCCCCTAGCTAGAAGGGAATAACTTCCGGCTAGTTAGAATTATTATCGACTTCTTCTTTAATCCTAGAAGAAATATCTATAAGTCGAAGCTAGCGAAGGAACGTTTAGAAACGTTATCGTAAAAGCAACTTAGTTAATCTATCCGTAACTATTTAGTTAAAAGGTATATATTTAATGTTAAAAGTATTACGTAAGAATTTCTATCGGGCCTAGCAGTTGTAAACCTTAACGTACTTTAAGGCAGTTTAAATCTTTAAAATCTTAATAGAGACTAAGCGAATTATCTAAGTATTATTACACTAAATAGTAGGAATAGGAATATATAGCTATAAAGAAATATCGTTAAATAAACGAAGAATGGAAATTAGCTCTTTCGCGGTAGAAGAGACTATAAGAAGTTCGGCTTTAGTAGAGGAAGTAATAACCGTAGATTATTTCCTAGCACTCTACGCGATAAGACCGTTAAATAGGCTAATAAAGTAGCCCTTAGAAGAATGACGAGTGTCTAGGTCGTCGGCGTAAGCGGTATCGGAAGCTATAACGAGCTCTTGCCCGTCTATATCCGAAAACTTAATTATAAGGAAACGCGATTCATATAAGTAAGTCACTAAGCTTTTAGCGAGCTTAATATAGAGCGTAGATAGGTTTTATATATGCTCCGCTTAAGCATTTGACGATTTTACGGTATTAAGACGGGTAGAAATAGTCGCGTAATTATAAGAACCGACTAAAGACTAAAAGTAATAGATTTAATTATCCGTAGCTTAACCTTAATATTTCTCTAGCTTTTCTAAAAGTAGGTATAAGCAAAGGGTCGAAATAAGCTATAGAACTATAGAAGTAGGGATTAAACTAAACTTAAAAGCAATCTTATCTAAGTAAATATCCTAGTATAACTATAGCTTTCGCTACTTACGGTCCTAGATGATTTTTATCTTAAGGAAATAGGTTGGCTCTCTATAGTTAGTAATTATATACTTTTTTCTAAAGCGATAAATAAAATCGTTAATAGCCCTATAGTGCTCCTTATAGAAAAGGATAATAATATTATCTATAAAGAAGAAAGTAATAATACTACTTATAGTAGATATAAAAATGCAAAGGTCTTCCGCACTTTACTAAAGGCTTAGTTCGGTAAAAGACCTAGATAATTTATATTGCTAAAAAGCGGCGAACGGCGAAGCCTATATAAAGCCTTTATTAACTAAATTATAAAACTAAATACCTTAAATCTATTTAGGAAGTAGATATATACTTCTTTATCTAAATCGGCATTCGTAAAGGCGTTAACCGTATTAAATAAGCGGGTTTCTATACTAAACTTAGCGGTAATAGCAATTATAATGCGAAATTTCACGTAGTAAGCGTAGCGGCGTAGGTTTCCTTTCCGCTAAACGGCTAGAGATCTCCTCGTATATAAAGGCGAGACTTAAACTTCCTAAGGTAGCTTTGCTTATTAAACTTATAATTAAATACCTAAGTTAATAAAAGAGGATATATAAGGACGTTCGCTTTTAGGGTAGGTAAAGGAAAGAAGGTCTTCCGCTAGTAAAGGGAGTCTTATTTAACTATTCTAGCGGCTTTAAACTTAGGTCTATACGGATGCGTCTTAAGATTAGACTAAAACCTTAGAAGCGTAGGTAAGTCCTATTTATATATCTTCCTAGGTTTAAGAGAAATAGCGAATATAGCCGTAAAAGCGGTGCTATTAGCCGGTAAATGCCTAACGTAGGCGAATACTAGATATCGACCTAAAAACGGTTTAAATAAGTAAGGCGTAAATCCCTTATAAATCTCGTCGTCTATAGACTATCTATAGGAATAGTATTATCGTAATCTATAGATCGAGAAGTAGCTTAAGGCAACTATACCTTAAGACGGTCTATAGGTTCTATAGTTGCAGTTAGGGAAAGGGTAGAGATATCGGGTTAGAAATCCTATATATTCTTAAAAACGTCCTCCGGTGGTTTTAAGGTTTAGTTAGGAGTCGGGAGCTAAGGATTGCTATCGGCTAAGACGTCTTCTAGACTAATATGCTTATTTAGAAGCACTATAAGCGTTAACTAGAATTCCACCTTATCTAACTCTTCTTCTTATATAATATATAGTAGAAATACCTATAATAATACCTATATTAGCGGTTTAAATACCTTAGACGCGGTAAAAAACTAAGTCTTATTAAACCTTATATTATAAACTTAACGAACCTCCCGTCGCTATAGGATGTATATACGAAATATTTTAGTAGAATTATACCCGACTAAATAACTAACCTCTATATTAATATCACCGTCTTCCCTATTTGCTTTCTACCGGGAAATCCCCGGTTCTTCCCTAGATTCTACTATAGAATTCTACGGGCTTCTACGGGCATTACCCCGTACTTCTACAAGCGCGCTACCCACTTTTCTTCGGTTATATTTCACCGTGATTTTACGGTGATTTTACGGTTATTTATACGGTCTTTACCTATGAAATCTCTCCCCTTCTACGGTCTTCTACCGTAGAATTCTAATTCCCTTCTACGGTCTTCTACCGTAGAATTCTAATTCTCTTCTACGGCTTCTACCGTAGAATTCACCGTAGAATTCACTAGTCTTCCACTAGGCTGCTTATTTATTTGCTAACTGCATGACTTATTTATCGTATAGCACGATCTTTTGCTTTTCTTACCGATCCTTCCGTCCGATTATTTACGTTACCTATTTTCCTTAGGTCTACGCGGCTGATTTCGTCCGAGGATTTTTCCTATATATAGAGACTAGTTAGCCTCCCTACTAGAGAAGATAAGAGCTATTATTCTTAGTGTTTTACATCCTTTTGCAGCTTCTAATCCCTTTATATAGGCTGTTTAAGCCTTAGAGCCTCTCTTCCCTTTTTGATTGCTATTACCTAAATGTCGAGAACCCGACTGCCTAGCGTTCGATAGTTATAAGCCCGGACGAACTTCTCTACGCATAGAGAGTTCTAACGGCTTATATTTTCAGCCTGCTAACGCTACGACTTACCGTAGTAAAGCCTTTGCCTTTATATCTAGCGAATCGACTCCTAGAGGACTAGTATGATTTTTTAAAGAGCGTTATTTAATCTAGTGAATCGACTTACGGAGGACTAGTTAGTACGTTTACCCTATTCTATTAGTGTTTTCCCGCACTTAGTTTAGTTTTTGCGGTTTATTTACATATATTGTATATCTAACTACCCTTTTCCAGTGATTTTACTATACTTTTACCTACGTTACTATATCTATTATAGGCGATATTACTTCGAAGACTATTTTAAATAGACTAGCGGACTAAGACCGATAGATCTTATCGATCTAGAAATACGTACTCGCCTTAGGGATTTAGGAGAAAATCGATCCTTCTATTACGCCTAAACTTTAGAAACCCTTATTGCCTCTTCCCGTAAAACTAATAATAGCTAGAATAGTTAACGCGACCGTTGCTAATATTGCTAGTTTATCTATAGAAGAACTTAAGAGATTCAAGTTTCTCTTTTCCCGGTATCGCACGTTGCTTTAAGCCTATAAGGACTAATAGAAATCTCTTACGTTAATCTAGCAGTTTATCGTTTAGAATATCGGGAACTACTACTTAATAATTGCCGACGAATATAAGGTTTCTAAGGAATTGGCTTTACTATAGCGGCGTATAAAGCCGACTTCGTAGACGCAATAGAAGACTATTCTTACGTAGTTCTATACTATTTTAAAGGCACCGGACTAGACGGATATTACGATATAGATTTCCAACTAGCAGAAGGTCCTTACCGATGCCCGGCGAATTAAGTTATAAGAATCGGAAGGTCTCTAGGCTATATAGCTTTTTCTCGAGCCTATTTAGCCAATTTCTAGCCCTTTTGCGGAATACTAGATAAATAAGATAGAGGACGATGCCCGCCTAAATAAGCTAGGCTAGGAATAATCTTTCCCCGACGGATTTAAGATATCCGAACTTTTCGAGCGCTCGTAGGCCTTAAAAGCTATAACTAAAGCGCTAAAGACTAACGCTTTTGCGAAATTCTAAGGCTAAGGAATAAAGCCCCTAGCCGCGGAATCTACTAATAAATCGGCAACTACTTTAGCAGCTACGTCCTTAGATAAGGATAAGGATAAAGGCAAGAAAAAGGATAGTCCGCCGTGTATTTACGGAGAACGATACTATTTCCGATAGTGTTATTACTTTAACCCTTCCGTTCGACTTCTATTATAGAAACCCGATAAGGACGTCTAAAAGACTATAGACGACTACCTTAAGGTTCCGGCTAATAAGGCTAAAGTTAACGCGGCACTTCTTCGCGACGAGGAGTAGCGGAAGAATAATTAGACCGAGACGAAGACAGTATAAGCTACGGCTGCCGCTAACGTTCTTACGACCTTTTTACCACTAGTTGTTCTATAGACTACTATAGAATACCCGTTAAGGGATTCTTTTATTATAGATTTAGGGTCTAATAGATATATTTGCAATAATAAGGAGCGTTTCTATAACTTCTAGCCTTCTTCTAAGTACGCACTCGTAGGTAGTAAAAGCACTCCTATTCTCGGGATAGGCACGGTGTTTATACGCATTTCGACGGGCACTTTTTAGCTTAGTTAAGTAGTATATATCCCGTCCTTTTATACGTCCCTTTGTTTACTTCGTCTTCTTTATAAGGCGAATCTTTCGTAGAACCCGTAGATTAGATAGATCTCTTCTTTAACACGCACTATTTGTATAACGGAGCTGATTTATAACTAGTATATCATCGAGTATAACCCGTTAACGACTTCTACTACGCTTTTAATAATTCTAACTATTGCTTCCGTTCCTTCTATAGATTCTACCGTAGAAACCCTAGTTATAGTACCTTTTTCGGCTACTATACCGGAGCCTATATTAATGAGTGTAGAGGAAATTTCTCTTTAGCACTAACGACTTAGACATCCGAACAATAAGGCGCTTTCGAAAGCCCTCGGAATACTATAGTCGGTGACCTTCGATAAGATAATCTCCTATAAGTCCTGCAAACTTACGTAGGCTAAACGAATTATTAACCGCGAGCCGCCGCTTTCTAAGGCGACGTTTCCCCTTTCTAAGGTGTTTTACGATGTCTTTTCTATATATAAGAGTTATAATAATAAGAATGTTGCATTTCTTATTAAGGATGACTATACGAAGCTTGTTTTTCTATATGCATTTCTAGACGCCTTTATAGACGAGCTAATTTTATGTTTTAAGAGCTTAGGTCGGTATATTTCCCGATAGTTCTTACTTTCTATCGGTATAATCTATCGAGATAACGACCGAGCCCTTCCATACGATTTTTAGGACTTTATTAACTAGTAGGGCATTTATAATAAGCCTACTGCTCTATATACACCCGCTTAAAACAGCGCTACCGAACGGGATAAGGGGGTAGTATCTACGAAAGCTCGATCTATAAGGATTAGAGCAAATTTGCCCGAGCATTTATAGATAGAAACGTAGAAGACTATAGTATATTTATATAATCGGATTCTAGCCCGATAGGCAGCTTCCTCTACGTTATTTCTATCGAAGTAGATTTCCCTAATAGAGATCCTTTACGACTAGTTAAGGGATTACGACCGGAATATACCGGCATTTCTGCTTCCTTAACTATTACGATTCGATTATCTTCGAGCTTTTAGCTATAAAGCCTACCTATTGACTACTAAGGCCTTAAATAACACGCAGAAACGTAATCTTAAGCAGGAACCTTATGCGGAGGTTAGTTACTTAGTTAGGTATAATTCTACTAATATTTTTCGTGTGTAGATCCTATAGAGACAGGAGGTTCGTTAAGTTCGTAATATAACGTTTAATAAGACTTAGTTTTTTACCGCGTCTAAGGCATCCGAGCCGCTAATATAAGTATTATCACCGGCATTTCTACTATATATTGCATAGGAAGAAGAGTAGGATAAGGCAGAATTCTAGTTAACGCTAATAGTGCTTCTTAATAAGCATTTTAATCTAGTAGACCTTTTAGCCGATAGCAATCTTTAGCTCCCGACTCCTAACTAAACCCTAGAACCGCCGGAGGATATTTTTAAGAATATACGGGATTTCTAACCCGATATTTCTATACTTTTACCTACTATAACTATAGAACTAGCTGACCGTCTTAAGGTGCAGTTGCCTTAAGCTACTTCTCGGTCTATAGATTACGATAATACTATTCCTATAGATAGTCTACGGATAATAAGGTTTATAAGGGATCTACGCCCTGCTCGTTCGAACCGTTTTTTAGGTCGATATCCCGCTTTCGCCTACGTTAGGCATCTACCGGCTAATAGCACCGCTTTTACGGCTATATTCGCTACTTCTCTTAAACCTAAGAAGATATATAAACGGGATTTGCCCGCGCTTCTAAGGTTTTAGTCTAATCTCGAGACGCATCCGTATAGACCTAAGTTTAAAGCCGCTAGAGCAGTTAAATAGGACTCCTTAAAACAGC
The DNA here is from genome assembly GCA_012934285.1 of Ophiocordyceps sinensis. Classification (NCBI taxonomy): domain Eukaryota; kingdom Fungi; phylum Ascomycota; class Sordariomycetes; order Hypocreales; family Ophiocordycipitaceae; genus Ophiocordyceps; species Ophiocordyceps sinensis. The sequence goes on along the minus strand of JAAVMX010000004.1, from coordinate 7,106,566 downwards.
GGAAGACCTTCTTTCCTTCGCTTACCCTAAGAGCAAACGCGCTAGTGCGTCCTCTTCTATTAATATAGGCATTCGATTATAAGTTTAATAAGCACGGCTACTATAGGAAGTTTAAGTCTCGCCTTTATATACGAGGAGATCTTTAGCCGTTTAGCGGAAAAGAAATATACGCTGCGACGCTTATAACGTGAAATTTTCGTATTAAAATTGCTATTACCGCTAAATTTAGCACTAAAACCCGCTTACTTAACGCGGTTAACGCTTTTACGAATGCCGATCTAGATAAAGAAGCATATATCTACTTCCTAGACGGATTTAAGATATTTAATCTTATAATTCGGTTAATAAAGGGTTTATATAGGCTTCGCCGTTCGCCGCTTCTTTAGCAATAGGAACTATCCGGATCTCTTACCGAACTTAGCCTTTAGTAGAGTGCGGAGGATCCTTGCATTTTTATATCTACTATAAGTAGTATTATCACTTTCTTCTTTATAGATAATATTATTATCCTTTTCCGTAAGGAGCACTATAGGGCTACTAACGATTTTATCCGTCGCTTTAGGCAGAAGTATGCAATTACTAACCGCGGAGAGCTTACCTATTTCCTTAGGATAAGGATTATCTAGGACCGTAAGTAGCGAAAGCTATAGTTATACTAGGACGTTTACTTAGATAAGATTGCTTCTAAGTTTAGTTTAATCCTTACTTCTACGGTTCTACGGCCTATTTCGACCCTTTATCTATTCCTACTTCCCGAGAAGCTAGAGAAACACTAAGGATAGGCTATAGATGACTAAATCTACTATTTTTAGTCTTTAGTCGGTTCCTACAATTACGCGACTATTTCTACCCGTCTTAACGCCGTAAAATCGTCGGATTCTTTAGTAAAGCATATATAAAACCCGTCTATGCTCTATATTAAGCTCGTAGAAAGCTTAGTGACTTACTTATACAAATCGCGTTTCTTTACGATTAAGTTTTCGGATATAGACGAGTAAGAACTCGTTATAGCTTCCGATACCGCTTACGCCGACGACTTAGATACTCGTTATTCTTCTAAAGGCTATTTTATTAGCCTATTTAACGGTCTAATCGCGTAGAGTGCTAGAAAACAATCTATAGTTACTACCTCTTCTACCGAAGCCGAACTTCTTATAGTCTCTTCTACCGCGAAAGAGCTAATGTCTATTCTTCGTTTATTTAACGACATTTCCCTATAGCTAGATATTCCTATCCCTACCATTTAGTATAATAACACCTAGACAATCCGCCTAGTTTCCGCCGAGATTCTAAAGATTTAGACCGCCTTAAAGCACGTTAAAATTCACAACTGCTAGGCCCGTTAGGAATTCTTACGTAATACTTTTAATATTAAATATATCCCTTCTAACTAGATAGTTACGGATAGATTAACTAAGTTACTTCTACGATAGCGTTTCTAAACGTTCCTTCGCTAGCTTCGACTTACGGATATTTCTTCTAGGATCTAAGAAAAAGTCGATAATAATTCTAACTAGCCGGAAGTTATTCCCTTCTAGCTAGAAGGGTATATTAATATTACCGTCTTCCCTATTTGCTTTCTACCGGGAAATCCCCGGTTCTGCCCTAGATTCTACTCTAGAATTCCACGGGCTTCTATAGGCATTACCCCGCACTTCTACGGGCGCGTTTACTTACTTTTCTTCGGTTATATTTTACTATAATTTTACGGTGATTTTACGGTGATTTATACGGTCTTTACCTATAAAATCTCTTCCCTTCTACGGTCTTCTACCGTAGAATTCTAATTCCCTTCTACGGTCTTCTACCGTAGAATTCTAATTCTCTTCTACGGCTTCTACCGTAGAATTCACCGTAGAATTAACTAGTCTTCTACTAGGCTGCTTATTTATTTACTAACTGTATAACTTATTTATCGTATAGCACGATCTATTGCTTTTCTTACCGATCCTTCCGTCCGATTATTTACGTTACCTGTTTTCCTTAGGTCTACGCGGCTGATTTCGTCCGAGGATTTTTCCTATATATAGAGACTCGTTAGCCTCCCTACTAGATAAGATAAATGCTATTATTCTTAGTGTTTTACATCCTTTTGCAGCTTCTAATCCCTCTGTGCAGGCTGTTTAAGCCTTAGAGCCTCTCTTCCCTTTTTGATTGCTATTACCTAAATGTCGAGAACCCGACTGCCTAGCGTTCGATACTCTATATAAGGTTCCTATTTAAGATTACGTTTCTACGTGCTAGTTAAGGCCTTAGTGGTTAGTAGGTAGGCTTTATAGCTTAAAGCTCGGAGATAACCGAATCGTAATAGTTAAGGAAGGAGAAAAGCCGGTATATTCCGGTCGTAATCCCTTAACTAATTATAAATAATCTCTATTAGGGAAATCTACTTTAATAGAAATAACGTAGAAGAAGCTGCCTAATAGGCTAGAATCCGATTGTGTAAATATACTATAGTTTTCTACGTTTCTATCTATAAATGCTTAAGTAAATTTGCTCTAATCCTTATAGATCGAGCTTCGTAGATACTCCCCCCCTAGCTCGTTCGGCAGCGCCGTTTTAAGCGGGTGTATAAAGAGCAATAGGCTTATTATAAATGCCCTACTAGTTAATAAAGTCCTAAAAATCCCGTCGAAGGGCTCGGTCGTTATCCCGATAGATCGTACCGATAGAAAGTAAGAACTATCGGGTAATATACCGACCTAGGCTCTTAAAGTATAAAATCAGCTCGTCTATAGAAGCGTTTAAAAGCGTATATAGAAAAATAAGCTTTATATAGTTATCCTTAATAAGAAATGCAACGTTCTTATTGTTATAGCTCTTATATATAGAAAAGATATCGTAAAACACCTTAGAAAAGGGAAAAGTCGCTTTAAAAAGCGGCGGTTCGCGGTTTATAATTCGTTTAGCCTACGTAAGTTTATAGGGCTTATAAGAGATTATCTTATCGAAGGTCACCGACTTTAGTATTCCGAGTGCTTTCGAAAGCGCCTTATTATTCGGATGTCTAAGTCGTTAGTGCTAAAGAGAAAGTTCCTTTATACTTATTAGTATAGAATCCGGTATAGTAGCCGAAAAAAGGTGCTATAACCGGGGTTTCTACGGTAGAATCTATAGAAGGAACGGAAGCAATAGTTAGAAGCGTAGTAGAAGGTATTAACAGGTTATACCTAATAATATACTAGTTGTAAATTAGCTCCGTTATGCAAATAGTGCGGGTTAAAGAAGAGATTTATATAGTCTGCGGGTTCTACGAAAGATTCGCCTTATAAAGAAGATAAAGTAAATAAAGGGATGTGTAAAAGGACGGAATATATACTACGTAACTAAGCTGAAAAGTGCCCGTCGAAATGCGTATAAATACCGTGCCTATCCTAAGAATTAAAGTGCTTTTACTACCTACGAGTATTTACTCGGAAGAAGGCTAGAAGTTATAGAAACGCTCCTTATTATTGCAAATATGTCTATTAGACCTTAAATCTATAATAAAAGAATCCCTTAATAGGTATTCTACGGTAGTTTATAGAGCAATTAGTAGTAAAAAGGTCGTAAGAACGTTAGCGGCAGCCGTAGCTTATACCGTCTTCGTCTTAGCCTTATTATTCTTCCGCTATTCTTCGTCGCGAAGAAGTATAGCGTTAACTCTAGCCTTATTGGTTGAAACCTTAAGGAAATTATCTATAGTCTTTTAGATATCTTTATTATGTTTCTAAGATAGAAGTTAAACGGAAGGGTTAAAGTAATAATTATTGCGAAGCTAGGCTGGGATTTGTGAGACTTAGGTAACCTAGGCGGGCTCTCGACCTAGAGGACTACCCGGGGGACTACCAGCGGCCCGTGCATTGCTGTGCGGCCTATAGGGCACCCGAAGCTAGTTGGAAAAGGGGCTTGGAAAAGGGGCTTGGAAAAAGGGCTTGGAAAAGGGGCTTGGAAAAAGGGGCTTGGAAAAAGGGTTTAGAAAAAGAGGCTTAGAAAAGGGGCGTGGAAAAGAGGCTTAAGAAAATAGGGCTTTTGAAAAAGGCGTGGGAAAAAGGCTGGGAAAAAGGCTGGGCAGGAAAAAGGAAATAGGGGGCTATGTCTTAAACTTAGACATTTAGGTAGAACGCTAAAGGGGGCTACGGAATTAGGAGGGATAGGACTGCCTATAAAAGTGGGCAGTCCCCCCTAGTAAGACAGGGAGAAGTTAGAGATCAATTAATCACTTCTACACTATATTTCCTGCCTGCATAAGATTCAAACAGCTCCACATAGACTGTCTGCGTCTTCGACCCCCTTTTTAGTCTTTAACTTCTATATATATAGCGCATATCTCTCTTCTCGAGAGTTATAAGCCCGGGAAGAACAGAGTTCCTATAACTTCCGGTTACTACGCAATACTACACCGCACACTAGTTATTACTGCGGTTGTATAGCACCCTATAAATTGCTCTAAGACAAACGACCGATATACTTTTCGGCTTATGCCTACGACGATATATTTCCCTTACTCTTCGGCAGGAGTATTTTAGACCTACGAACACTTAATATATCACTATACGATGCACCTACGGGGAAGACCCAGCGTATAATCCTTACGGGCCCGGAGGACTAAGATAAATAGATAAAGGAGACGAAGGCTCGAGTAGATTAGACCATCTATAACCTTATCTTCTCGGACGAATAATAGCCTTAAGAGCCCCTTATTCGACCGAGATATACTAACTTTATAAAAGAAGCTATAAGCTTTGCCTAGTTAAGTGCCCTAAAACAAAAAGCTTATACGGCATCGATCTATAACTATAAAAGTCTCCGGAAGGGATATTTATATAAAACGAAGCTTATTACAGCTACCTAAACAACGAGGAGGAACTGTAGGATCTAAGGCTATTTATACCGATTTTAGAGTCTATCTCAGCTGCTAAGCTTCTAGCCCTACGAGATAATAAGACCCTTCGATAGTAGATAAAGAATCTAAAGACCTCGATAGCCCTATCTATAGGTTATATAACCGACCGGATCCGGAAGAGATATACGGCCTACTTATAAGTGTTTCTAACCGGGACTTCGATGGTAGAGATATCGGCCTAGCTAGATAAGTAGGAAGAAACCGTAGAGGAAGCTAACTAGTATTTCCTTTCTAAAGCTATCTCTAGGTAGTGGCTAAGGGATATTGCTATACGAGTTTAACCCTTAAGTAATAGATACTCGTCTATATTCTAGGAAGCTAGTAGGGAAATCGACGAAGCAGTAGCTTAGGTATAGCAGCAAGCAGCCCTCTTAGTCTAAGGGGTTTACCCGAGAGAAGTTATATAAGCCCCGTTTACGGCTAAATAGACTATTTAGTTAGTATCCCGGAAGATTAAGGAGATAGTCGAAGAGATACTATAGGCCTAAACCTAGAAATAGCTAGGGGTTAGACGAGGAAGTGTCTACTAGACCGAAAAACGGGGAAATAGTAAGGATATAGATACCCTTAAGGCAAAACGGGGAAATAGTAAGGATACGGATACCCTTAAGGCAAAACGACTAAAAATCTCGTGCCTAGCTTATAAGAAGATTAGGCACCCTTTAGCAAGATGCTAGACGGTGTTTAAACATTTATAGCTTAATAAACGAGATCCCCTCCCCGAAAACCTAAGAAACGGTCTAGAATTCCCTCCGAGAGAACCTAGGCCTATAGAAAAAGATCGACGAGATTAAGGCTAAGGTTCGAGCCTTTCTATAATAGCAATTATAAGGGCAAGAGCAGGTTGTATAGTGGTTACTAAGGGTAGACCGAGTTAAGAGAAGAACCCGAGGAAAGATAGTAGGAACGGGAAATCTAGCTTTTATGTTTAAGACTTTAGAAGCCCCCCTTAAACCTTCGGAATATCTACTTCGGAAATTATCTATTCTAGACTTAGGAGCCTCTTTATACGTCTATAACGACCTCTCTTAATTCCGCTCCTTTAAGAAGGCCCGAAAAGAGTTATTAGTAGCCGGGGATTCTTTAGTATAAATAGAGGGCTACGGGAGGGTAAATTATCTTATAAAGATACCTTCCGGTCACCGGGTGCTTCGACTAAAGAAGGTTGCCTACTGTCTAGGCTTCTCTATTAGTCTAGTCTCCTTCTAGCTACTCCGCGAAGAAGGGATACACTAGGATATAATCCGAGACCTTACGAAGCTAATTAAAAACAACGAGGTTATCGGACTAGTCGAATAGAAATACGGCTAGTTTATTCTAGAATACCGACCTAATAACCCGGCTTCGACTCTAGGCTAGGCTGCCTTTCCGGCGGCAAAGAGGGCTAGTTCTAAAGACCCTCTACCGGCTGCTAAGGGAGACGGGAAGCTCTAGTATATAAGACTCGGCCACCTAAGACCTTTGGCCCTTTATAAGCTCGGAATTCAATAGGGAGTCTACATTTAGGGGCTAAAAACAGTCGAGTGCGAATTTTGCGGTTAAAGGAAAGCTAGAAGATAAGTTTCTAAAAGAACCCTTTCTCGGCCCTTAAAACTATATAAAGAGATCTAGATAGATTAGATAGATATAGCCCGGGCTTAAGAACACTTTATACGGGTTATATTTATTACTAACACTTTCTTAGGAATGGGTTTTCCCTTTTTTTTACGTACCTATTATAGTAAGCATAACTAGTCTGCTTTACGGGACTTTATAAACTAGATAAAGAACTATCACGGCCTTAAGGTTAAGAAAATTAGGTCTAAGAGAGAGTTCTTTATAAATAATATCTTAGCTTAGCTTTAAAAAGGGGGTATTTTACCCCTTCTATCGGCATTAAACACCTAGGCCTAGAACGGAGGAGCCGAGAGATTAAGGGGTCTTATAATAGAAAGGGCTCGAACTATAAGACTAGCAGTAAGTCTACCTTACGACCTTTAGAGAGAATTAATCGAGTTAGCGTGCTACCTTTAGAAACGGACCCTAAGGGACCCTAAGGACGGCTTAGAAGACTAAGAGTCTCCCCTAGATAAGTTTACTAGAAAAAGGGCCTCTCTAGCCTACCTTCGAGCCTATAGGTGTAAGGCCTACGCTATAAAGCCTAATGCCTAGCTGAAAAGGAAGAAGAAGAAGAAACTAGATCCTCGAGCGTGTATAGGGTTCCTAGTCGGTTATAGGTCTATTAATATCTTCCGGATCTAGGTATTAAGCCTAAAGAAGGTTTTTATAACTCGGGATATAGTGTTCGACGAATATAGCTACTTCGACGGGAAAAGAGAATAAGTTCCCCTTCTAGAAAGCACTCGATAGCTTATTTAGAGGAAAAACATACCCTCGGAGACTTAAGCTAACGAGGAGGCCTTCGACGAAGAAACGGACGAAGAAACCGATATTAAAGAAGTTAAGGGCAACGAGGACGAAATATAGGAAGAAGACCCGGAAGAAGACCTAAAGGAAGCCTAACTAGACGATAAAGACCTTAAGAAAGCAATCGAGCTCGAGTGTAATAGAACGGTTAGAAGACAGAAGACAGTCTAACCGGACTAAGTCTCTAATAGTTAAAGACTAATAGAGGGCGTTATTTATCCTTAAAAGCTATAGGGGCGGAATAGTAAGTAGAGGAGCACTCGGGGTTACTTAGACTAGACCGGCTGGCTAAGTCTAAGTAAGTAAGGGTAGTCGAGGCTAGAGCACTAAGGGCACTACTAGAAGAGGTGTAGGTCACTTAGTAGGCAGTTAAACTAAAACTGTGATAAAAGCTAAAGAAGAAAGGAAGGAAGGAGAGCCTAAGGAAGGGCGGACTAAAGTTCCTTTATATAGCTCTTCCCGTCCGTCCGGATGGTCCCGGTACGTCCCTTTCCTTCTAGCACCTTCTGCCACGTATCCCTTGCATTGCCCCGAACTAATGCGGGTCCCCGGGGCTACGTAAGGGCTATATAGGTCGGCTAACCTCGAAAAGGCTGCCTCCCGCGTCGTTCTAGAGCCCTTATAGACTAAACTAGGTCATATAGGTCTATTTATGCACTACGTGCATAATGTTATATAGGTAGGTCATACGATATAAGTATTATAACCTCCTTATGTAGAGGATCGGACGAATAATCGGTCCTAAAAGCCGAGAGGGCTATATTAGGCCTATAGCTCCCGGTAGTCTAGGTGTCGGTCCCTTATGCGGGGCATTAAGCCAATCATCGGGTCTTATTAGGCAGGGGTGCCTAATAAGATCGTCGGCGTGACCGTAGCTGCGTGGTACGTCCTATACCTAAGGAAGCTAAGTCCCGAAGGACTTAGGTTCGAAAAAGGGGTATGTCTTAGGCTAAAAAGGGGTATAACCGGATAATAGGTAAGTCCGGGGCGAATATCTTTATGCTAAGTCATAAAGTACTAAGTACCCTAGTACCCTCGTACTAGGTATTTCCGTACTTAAGTCCCTTAGTACTTAAGTCGTCCCGTACTTTAGAAAAAAGAAAGTAAACTAGGAACCTAGATTAGTGGTTCTATAACACATTACCCTTCCTAAGGGGGGTTAAACCTTTAAACCCTTAAACTCCTCTTCCCTTAAACCTAAGGGTTAGATTTATTATAGGCTTTAATCTTCTTAAAAGCGTTCTTAAGATGCTTAATAGGTTCCTATATGTTATCGGAAGAAGGATAATTCTTTTACTTTATAAGATAGAAATGCTGGCCGTTTTCTATCTTCTTAGATAAAATCTCTTCGACTTTGTATTCGTCTCCTTCGATTAGTATATCGATATCTTTCGCTAGGCGGCTATTCTTAGGCGCTAATTCGAGTAGCAAAACGTAAAAAACGGGGCGCATAAGCATAGCCGTTAGTAGGTCTAGCTTATAGGTTAAGTCGGAGAATTTTTCCTATATAAGAAAAGGTCCTATCTTCTTATAGTCTAACGAATTGTTAGGCCTATTAGAAGTAATATTCTTCTTAATAAGGTAGACTTTATCGCCTTTATTAAAAGTAGGTTCTTTTTCGGTCTTCTTACTATAATAATAAGTCATTCGCTCCTTTATAAAGTCGAGCTTATCTTTAATAGCGGAATGTAAGCTTCTTAGCTGCTCGGAGCTTAAGATAGCTTTTTCGGCTATAACTTCCGGTAGGGAAGACCTATAGGCTTCGGGTGTAAATCCGTAATTCGCAAAGGCTAGCGTTTGCTATATAGGTTCCGATACCGAAGTATTATAAGCTAACTAGGCTATTAGTAGCCTAACTAGCTAGTCGTATTGCTAGTAGTTAATATAGCTTCGAAGGTATTACTTTAAGGTCTGGTTTAGCCGTTCCGTAATTCCGTCGGTAATAGGTTGATAAGCAGTAGATAATTTATGCTTAGTTCCTAAAGCTCGCATAAGGCTTTGCCAAAAGTATGATATAAACTTTCGGTCCTTATCCGTAATTAGGGCTTTTAGTAGACCTCTATCGGCTAGAATATATCTTATAAAGACGTAAGATTATTCCTTAGCCGATATAGCTTCTTTAATCGGAATAAAATAACTATATTTCGTAAGGCGGTCTACTATAACTAATATAGAGTCGTATTCTAGATTCGTTATAGGTTCGATAGATTTCGGTAACTTCGTAATAAAGTCTAAAGCAATAGATTCCTAAGGTAATTCGGGGGTCTCTATAGGCTGTAGGTTTCCGTAAGGCTTATGCCGTATAGCCTTAGCTTTATTGCAAGTATCGTATGCCTTAATAATCTTCTGAATTTTACGGCGAAGATTATAAGTGTTATAGTAATTCCGAATTCGATTATAAGTCTAGGATATCCTTTAGTAGCCGTATATCGGGCTTTCGTAGAAATCCTTTATAATCGTTGCCTCGCTATTAGGCGTAAGGAATAACTTTCCCTTATAGTAGGCGAAGTCGTTTTCCTAGGTTATATGCTTCTTAAACCTGCTGAAATCGGTATCTTTATAAGTGCTTTTACGTAATTCTAAAATAGAATTATCTCCTTCGATCTTAAATACGACATCGAGTGATTGCTGCTCGTAGTTGCCTTCCGTATTTAGATATAAAAGCCGTTCGTTATAAGGTTCGATCTTTATATTATAGTCGGGACGTCGACTAATAGCGTCGGTAGGGGAATTTTCGGTTCCCTTCTTATGTAGAATTTCGTAGTTAAAATCTGCTAAGAACTCTGCCTAACGGATTTGCCGTACGTTAAGCTGCTGCGTGCTAGCGAAATAGGTGATATTCCTATAGTCTATATAGACCTTCGTATTATAGGAATTCCTTAGAATATAATGCCGAAATTTTTTAAAGGCGTTTATAATCGCTAAAAATTCTTTATTGTAGATCGGATAATATATCTCTGCCCTACTTAGCTTTTTAGAGTAAAACGCTATAGGATGCAATATATTATCGTCGTCCCTTTAGCTTAACTACGCACTTAGTGCGAAATTAGAAGCGTCGGTTTCTAATTTGCACGGCTTTTCCGCATCGTAGCTATATAGTACCGGGGCTAAAGTAAATAAGCTCTTAAGCTTAAGAAAAGCGTTATTAGCCTCGTCCGTCTAAGTATAGGGTTTCGTCCTAGCTAGCTTTATTACTGCTAGTATAGGGATTAACTCTTTAGAGAAATCTATTATAAAGCGTCGGTAGTAATTAGCGTAGCCTATAAAGCTCTATATTTCCTTAATCGTAGAAGGAATAGTCTAACCGCTAATTGCCTCTAACTTATACGGGTCTATCCGTATAGTGTTTAGGGTAATTATTTAGCCTAAGAATTCGACTTCCTGCGTGTAGAATATGCATTTTTCTGGCTTAATATTAAGGCTAGCTGCTTCGAGAGCCTTAAGCACTTTTATAACGTCGAGTTTATACGTTTCTAAATCGTCTAAATAGACGATTATATCGTCTAAATAGGCTAAGACGAATATATCGAGGTGTTTATGCAGGGCGTTATTAATACGCTTCTGAAAAGTCGCTAGGGCATTTATAAGCCCTAGAGGGAGGATTAAAAATTCGTATAAGCCGTATCGAGTTCTAAAAGCGGTCTTATGTTCGTCTTCTTCCCTAATTCGTATCTAGCTATAAGCCACTTTAAGGTCGATTTTCGTATAATATCTTTTCTTAGATAATCGATCCCTTAATTCGATAATAAGGGGTCAAGGGGTCCGGTCTTTAATAGTATCGTTGTTAAGCTAGCGGTAGTCGATGTATAGCTTAGTCTTAACCTTATCTTTGCTGTTTTTCGGAGCAAATAATACCGGGGCCCGATATTCTAATTACGACTCCTTTATATAACCTTTTCGAAGGTTTTCGTCGATATAATCCCGAAGCAATTTTAAATGCAATTTATTAAGGTTATATATCTTACGGAAGCGAGGCGTCGCTCCGTCTTTAAGGTTAATTTCGTAATCCTATTGCGTTTAAGGCGGTAATTTATCCTCTCGTAGGTCGTTAAATATCATACTAAATTTAACGAGGATATCGTGCGGTATAGTCTTAAATCTCTCCGCTTTAAGGTCCGTCTCTATTTCTTTAATAGAGGCGCTATTCGAAGCGTCTTTTAATAATAGGTTTAGCGGTTCCGGGACCGTATTTAATCGGTCCGGAAGTTCCTCTTCGAATAAGGTAGCAACTTCCTTAATTCCTAGGCTTCGCCTTTCTAGGCTAATATTAAGTTCCGAGGTTTTTAGTCCGGTTAAGTCCTTTAATTCGTGATAGAGTAGAATATCTAAGGTATCGTCTTTAAACCTTAGAAGGCCTTTATTTTAGTCGATAGAAGGGCTATATTCTTATAAGAAGGGTAGTCCTAGTATAATATCGTATCGTATAGATAGGATATCGAAAGGGTCTTTAAACGATAAGTTTCCGATAGAATATTCGAAAGGATTAGTTTCGTAGATAATATTCCCGTTGTTATACGTAAAGGGTTTCCCTTCGGATATAAATAGCGTATAAGGCGTAGCTTTCTACCGGTAACGAAGGCGTAGACGATTTATCGTTTCCGGGGCAATATAGTTGCTTATAGATCCGTTATCTACTAAAGCGGAAAGTCTATGCCTTTAGTAGTTAATCGTAAGGGTTATCTTCTTACTAATAGTTTTATTAGTAATAAGAAGATCTTAATTACTAATAAGTAGCCCTTTTACTTCTAGTAATAGAGGTTTTTTATATCCTCGGTAGTAAGGGTGCTATTACCCTATATCCCCTCCCCTAAAATAGTCTTAGGGGGATTAGGTTCTCTCTTAAACCTAGTAGACTCTCTTTCTAGCCTACTAGACTGTCTTTTAAGTCTATATAGATTAAGCTCTCTTTTAAGCTCTAGGGGTTGTCTTTTAAACCTAGGGGGTTCTCTTTTAAACCTAGCAGAACCCGGCTCCTATAATTAGTAGTCTCGAAAGGGAGACCTTATAGTTGCCGGACCCGTTCGAGTAGGAGTCCGAGGGTCCGGGAGGCGAGGCAGTGGACGCCTTCTAGCCTCCGGAGGGCCTCCTAAAGAGTCCGGACCTTAAAAGAGGGTTCCGGGTGTAGCTCCGGCATATAACCTCCTAGACGGTCTAGTCTAGTAAGGAGGTTCAGCTTCTCGCGTTCTTTCTCTTCTATAAGGTCTGCTAGGGATGCAATTTCCCCGCTAAATTCCTCGTAGGTTTCGTGCTCGTTATCTAAAAGCATTGCCTCTAGCCGATTTGCTTTACGCTTATAGCTTTAAAGTAAAGCTAAAGTCTCTTCGGCTATATCGGTAAGGTACTCCAGGGGCCTATCTTCGGCGCTAGGGTAACCCTAGGCTTCTCGTTCGATAGCTCCTTCTAAATAGTTCGTAATAGCTAGGTATTCCCTATAGCTGCTATATTCCGGGTTAAGGCTATCGAGAAGGTCCTTAACGTCTTTAAGTTCGCGGTAGGCCGGAGGGGACTCCGAGCCGTCGTATAGGGCAGCCTTAGCTACGCTGCCCTCCGCGAATTCTTCGGTATTAGCGGGGCTATAAGCATTAGGTATATAGCCTCCGGTGAGATCTTCTAACTCCGGGGCCTAGCTATAGTTGTGCTAGTACTAGGTTTCTCGAGGGAATTCCTCGGAGTTGTATTAGGTTATTTAGGGTATATCGTCGTCGTCCGGCTCCGGCCCGGGCTCTAGCCCGGGCTCCGGACCCTCTAAGTCCGGAGCGGACTCTAAAGAGGAATCTAGGGGGTCCGGGAAGTCCGGGGGTGCTAGACCGACCCCCGCGTTATCTATAGAGTTATCTATGATCTCTCCGTCCTTTAAGTCGATCACTATATCCTCTATTACGCTATCCGGAGCGTCCGGACTATCCGGGCCGGCCGGGTCCTCCGGTCCGGCCGGATCCTCGTCCGGGTCCGACTATCTAAATAGGTCCTCCTCTTTTTCGATAGAGGGCCTAACTAGGCTGTCTAGAATAGGTGCTATTTTGTTCTTAGGATCTATAATAGTCGTAAAACGTTTTTCGTAGTAGGGATAGGCAGAAAAGCCTATAAGATCGCTATTAAAAAGCATAGGATCGAGAGCTTCTCTTAAAGGCGGTAGAGAGAGCCTAAGAGGTCCTTACTCTAAGGTATTAAGGCTTCTAGAAGCCGCCGGCTTTCCTTTAGCTAGATTTTTCTTCCGGTAGCAATCTTTAGCAATATGCCTTACCTTTTTACAAAAGAAGTAGGTAAGGCTTTTGTAAATGCTATTGTTTTTCGAGCTTCCGGCCGGTGCCGAATGGCTAGTTATTCCCGGGTTTAAAATAGCATCTAGGTCTATAGGATCGCCGTAATTCGTCTATTTCCCCTTTTTCTTCGAAAAAACCTTATACCCCCCTTAAAGGTCTCTCTTCTATTACCGGCGTTTAAAAAGCCGGTCGTCGATTCTAACTACTTAGGCTATAAACTTAACGAGGGTGTCGGGACGGTCTTATTTAGAGATCTCGTCCTTTATATCGTCCTTTAGCCCCTCGTAAAAAACCGCTATTATAGCGTCGTCGTCTTATTCTAATTTCGATATTATCTACGCCGAAGGTCTACTAGAGGTTAGTTTTAAAAGCTTAATAACTATTAAAGATATCGTCCGTAAGTTTATCCTAGTCCCCCTCTGCCTTAGTCACCTTATCCCTAAGAATAGGTTTAAACTAGGTTAAAGCTAATCCCTTTAAGCAGCTAGCTGTAAAAAAGACATTCGCTTTATTAATAGAGAAGGAATCCGGAAAGGAAAGAAAGAAGGCCTTTAGCTAGGTAAGAAATTCCTATAGCTTGCCGGCTTCTCCGGTGTAAACAGCCGGCTTCGGGGTTTTAACAATTTCCCCGAACTGCCGGGGGTAGCGGAAGTCCGGAACCGGGGCCGGGACTAGGGCGTACCCGGCCGGGCCTAGAGGCGGCGGCGGTCCTAGGGCGGCGGTGTAAGCCGGAGCCGGGCCCGTAGGCGTAATAGCAGAAGCAGCAGCCGTAGCTACAGCCGGACGAGCTGCCGGGCGAGCTGCCGGGCGAGAGGTTAAAGAAGTAGAAGAAGATATTCTTAAAGAAGTAGTTGTTTTTAGTGTTTTTTCTAAAAAGGGTTCTTTAAATCTATAAAGACTAAAATAAGATCTAAGATCTAATAGATCGGAAAGATTAGAAAAAGATTAAAGGGTAAAATAAAGACTAAGCAAAGATTAAATAAAGATTAAGCAACGGTCTTTAAAACACACTCTACGGCTAAGCAAAAGGTAAGAGCTTTTATCGTATAATAGAACGGTTAGAAGACAGAAGATAGTCTAACTGGACTAAGTCTCTAATAGTTAAAGACTAATAGAAGGCGTTATTTATCCTTAAAAGCTATAAGGGTAGAATAGTAAGCAGAGGAGCACTTAGGGTCACTTATACTAGACCGGCTGGCTAAGTCTAAGCAAGTAGGGGTAGTCGAGGCTAAAGCACTAAGGGCACTACTAGAAGAGGTATAGGTTACTTAGTAGGTAGTTAAACTAAAACTGTGATAAAAGCTAAAGAAGAAAGGAAAGAAGGAGAGCCCGAGGAAGGGCGGACTAAAGTTCCTTTATATAGCTCTTCCCGTCCGTCTAGACGGTCCCGGTACGTCCTTTTCCTTCTAGCACCTTCTACTACGTATCCCTTGCATTGCCCCGAACTAATGCGGGTCCCCGGGGCTACGCAAGGGCTATATAGGTCGGCTAACCTTAAAAGGCTGCCTCCCGCGTCGTTCTAAAGCCCTTATAGACTAAACTAGGTTATATAGGTCCATTTATACACTACGTGCATAACGTTATATAGGTAGGTCACACGATATAAGTCGTGTGACCTCTATATGCAAAGGATCGGACGAATAATCGGTCCTAAAAGCCGAGAGGGCTATATTAGGCCTATAGCTCCCGGTGGTCTAAGTGTCGGTCCCTCCTATAGGGCATCGAGCCAATCATCGGGTCTTATTAGGCAAGGGTGCTTAATAAGATCGTCGGCGTGACCGTAGCTGCGTGGTACGTCCCGTACCTAAGGAAGCTAAGTCCTAAAGGACTTAGGTTCGAAAAAGGGGTGTATCTTAAGCTAAAAAGGGGTATAACCGGTTAATAAGTAAGTCTAGGGCGAACATCTTTATGCTAAGTCATAAAGTACTAAGTACCCCGGTACCCTCGTACTAAGTATTTCCGTACTTAAGTCCCTTAGTACTTAAGTCGTCCCGTACTTTAGAAAAAAAGAAAAGTAAACTAAGAACCTAGATTAGTAGTTCTATAACACCTAGTGTTAGATAGTTATATACATACATTACGTGTACCTACGTAGACACTAGTTACGTGCCTACCTCTCGTCTATATTAAGGCTAGAGCTATAGGCATAAACCTTAAATATATATATATATATCCTATAGAATAGCCTCTTTAGCCGTATACGTATTCTAGCTTATTAGGTAGGCTATAAAACCTCCGTTCTAATAATTAAGAGTCTTAGCGTCTTAATTAATCTCTCCGGTACTTAATTTAAACCTTATTAGTTAATTAACAGGCCCCCTTTAAGCTACTAAAAACACTAAAAATACTAAAAACACTATAAACACTAGAAATACTAAAAACATTGAAAAACACTAAAACTAACAACCGGGGAATATACCGGCGCTACGACACGCTTAAGAATACTATCTAAGCGTAGAAACTAAGTATACTTTACTTCTCCGTTTTAGCTCCTCCCTCTTTAATAACGGAATACTAGTATACGTTACGCTTAAGGAGAATTTTTCTTATTTATTTTCGGCACTACGATAAGGAGTTAGAGTTAGATAATAAAGAAAAACACGCTATAGCGTATATACTATATCGATCGTAAATTATCGCGACTACCCCCTGCCTTTCTCCTCTTCCCCTTTAAATAACGTAGAGACGAGATAATACTACCGCCCTTACCTTATTACTACCGCACTCGTTATATTAACCTTAATACGATAACGACTATAAGAAGGGATATTATACTAAAAAGAACGGCCGAATAGCTCGTCTAGGATAATAAATTCCGTTTCTAAGCTAAGTCCACTTAACTTTAAGAATACGTCGAACGGCGTAAAGAGCTCCTTACAAATTCGTCGCCTCCTAGATTTAAAGAACTACCTCGTACTTAGGCCTATACGGCGGATAACGATATTTATAGCTAAAATATAATACCTACCGCGTAAAAGACTAACTAAAAATAGAATATATATAACGCGGCTTTAAAGGAATAGAAGGACTAAATAAGGAACTTTAGGCCCTTTAAGAATAGGTATTAATAATAGTCTTGGATTCGAATTACTAATCGTACTATAGCTATAACGACGAACTCCTAATATAGTATAAGAAGCTCCGAAAAGGCTAAAAAGGAAATCGTAAAGACGCTATTCGTATAGTCTAAGTATAGTACGAAAAGGCGATAAAGGCGTTAACGTCTTCGCCTTAAAGCTAGAATATATAGCTTAATTAATAAAAGGTCGTTATAGAGGATAGAATTTAGGCAGAACTTCCCGAAGCCGTATTTAAGAGCACTTAGGTTAAGGACCTTATTAAAGTCATTGCCCCTTTTTACCTATAATAGGCTTAGGCCTTTATCTATAGAAACTAATAAAACGAACGCGACTTCGATAGACACGCGATAATTAAATTATTTATAAAGCACCTCGATACTCTATCGAACTCGTCGATCCTTAATATAAAGAAGGGGTCCTTCGGCCTAACCTTCGCTAGGAATAAGAATAATAATAAGAGGCCGGCTAGCGAAAATAACACTAGGACGCCGAACGCCTAAGGTTAGGGCCGGAAGTAGAGAAGCTTTAGGGCAAGGCTAGGCAAGAAGAGAATACTCCTTAGCTATAACGAAGAAGAAGGTACCCTTTATTACCGCCTTTACTCTCTTACTAGCTATAAAATAAAAGATTGCTAGGAGATTAAGCGCGATAATGCCCTACTATAGTAGCTAGGCATAGGCTTAAGAAAAAGAATAATCGATACTAATATAACGAACCTAGATATCGCTAAAGAAGTGCAAAGGCTTATAGGAAAGAAAAGGGTTATTATTAAGAACTATAATAAGATAGATTAACTCGTAAAAGCGAAGGGGAAATGCCTATTAGCCTCCTTTTTCGTCCTAAAGCTTTATAGTACTTTCTACGTTAACGCCTACCCTCTTTATCACTCGTCTATCCTTAACTATAGAACGACCTTATATATCTTTAACTAGATCTCCCGCTTTAGCAACTTCCGAACCGTATAGGAAGGAGACTTCCTTTAGGCGGGAGACGATAAAGTAAAGATATAAGGCTATAGTAATATAGACCTACGTCTCTAAAGCCTAATATACCTACGAATCCTACGTCTGCTAGATACTACCTACTATAAGAACTTCGTATATAACCTCGTCTTATATAGGCTGCTTAAACATTAGGGAATCTAGTAGGACGATAAGCCCGGTAAAGCCTCCGCTTTACTAGCGGCGGACAATATAGTCGTTAGTCTAATCACGTAATATTATAGCTAGTTCGTGCTAGAATATATTCTAGAATATATAATAAGGCGAGCCTTTTATACTCGTAGGAACGCCTTTAACTCTATAATAAAACGGAAGCCGTAGAAAGCTATAGCGGAGCTATAGCACCGTAGACTCGGTTACCCTAGCCCCTTAGCCCTTAAACACTTCGTTAACTACTCTAACGGCGCTAATATTAAGGGACTAACAATAGTCTAGTACGACTACTACGGTATAGTAAAGGCAAAGAGGGTTATCCGTCGGGAACTACGTCTGCTAGCTAAACTTCTAGTAGGCGAGAGGCTCGCTATCGATTTCCACGACTTTAATAAGAATAATAAGGGTTATAACTCCCTAATACTAATTATAGATAAAGCGAGCGGCTTTAAGTAGGATTACTACCTAAAAACTCGGAAGGGCCTTACGATTATTAACGCGCTTAAACACTATTTTAACTACCTTACGTACTAGCATAACTTTAAGATTAAGACGATTAAGTACTATAACGAGCTAACGAGCTAGAATGCGAGGGTATACGATTTCTTAAAGCGTAAGCTATTTAAGATCGAACCCTCGGCACTATATATATAAGAATAAAACGGAGGGGTAGAACGCTCCGCGGGCGTTATTAAGGATAAAGCTTACGCTATAAGAGAGAATCTCCCGGCTTAGCTATAGCGGGAAATCTATAAGTCTGCCGTATATTTCAATAATAGAATGCTAAGGTATAACTATAAGTAGGAGTCCCTATAAGAGAAGCTTACCGGGAATAAACCGTCTTAATAATATCTACGAGCATACGGATGGAAGGCATTCGCGATAAAGGTCTCTGCTTAAGAAAGGTCTAGTCGACTTAAAAAGCTAGATCCCCGCGCTTAGGTCGGCTTCCTAGTAGGATATACTTTATCTAATATCTTTAGGATCTAGGTCCTATCTTAAGGTAAGGTTATTACTACTCGCGACGTTATATTCGACGAGGATTAGATCTTTAATAGTATACTTAATAGCTTAGTAGAAAGTATAAAAAAAATAGACCTCGACGAGCTCGCCGAAACTCGTATAACTATTACGCTCCCGGACGAAGACTACGTCGGAATAAGACCTATTTAAACAACCGACAAGCAGATCTTTAACCTCGATATCGATAACCACGAGAGCATCCTACTAATTGCCGAAAACCGAGGCTAAAAACGCGATAGCTAGAAAGAATACACTACTGCTCGATTTAAGCTCCGCCTAACTCCTCCGTCTACGCCGCCTGTAGCCTTATTCGCGGTAGTAATCTAATCGCAATTCGTCGGGTAGATATTATATAAGAGAGGCGTTAAGGGAATCCCTCCGCCGCGAGAGAAAGGAGCTTTTTCCTCGTATACTAATACATCTAGCGTTAAGGAAACCCCTCCGCTGCGAATAACTAGCGTTAAGGGAACCCCTCCGCTACGAACAACTAGCGTTAAGGGAACCCCTCCGCTACGAACAACTAGCGTTAAGGGAACCTCTCCGCTATAAACAACCGGCGTTAAGGGAACTCCTCCGCTATAAGAAAATAGCGTTAAAGAAACCCCTCCGCTATAAGCAAATAGCGTTAAGGGAACCCCTCCGCTATAAGCGACTACCGTTAAGGGAATCCCTCCGGTAGGAAAGAAAGGCGTTAAGGGAATCCCTCTACTACGAGAGAAAGGAACCCTTTCCTCGCATACATTAAACTTTAAGAAAACCCTTTACCTATATAAGCTAGGAAGGTATACTAGCACGCTACGTTCTTAGCCGGCATACGTGCCGCGTTAATCGCACGAGACCGTAATATAAATAAGATTATCGATAAGGCTTAGATAGATCGCTTAATCTTTAAACGACGAGTCTACCGACGGGATCTTCTACTACCGCCGGCTTCCTATATATAACTGCGAACTTACCTACTCGGTCCTTAATTCGAGGAAGCTAAGAAGGTACACCTCGCTAGCTATAAGGAAATAAAATCCTAGTACGAAACTAAGTGCTTTAACGTTCCTATAGGGGCATAAGTGCTCGACTATATTTAGGTTTACGTATATAAAATAGATAAGCATAGGAGGCTTTTAAAATATAAGGCAAGGCTCGTGGTATAAGGCGATTAATAGCTCTGAAATAGGCAAGAGACTTACGCGGCTACGTTAGCCGGGCGGAGTTTTCGCATATTAATAGCTATCTCGGCATGATTAAACCTTAAACTTATCTAATACAACGCTATAAACTAAACGCATTCGTTAACGCGGCCCTTAACGAGCTTATGTTTATAAGGCTCCCGCTAGGATATAGGAAATATAGCGTAGTGCTTAAGCTAAATAAAGCACTCTACGGTCTAAGAAAATCTCTTTTACTATAGCATAAGGACCTTACTAACACGCTATAAGATATAGGTTTTTAGTCGGTTTTATATAAGCTATACTGCCTTACCTTTAACGGTATTATTGTTTTCTTTTACGTTAAAGATATCGTGTTTGCGTATTATAAGAGGGATTATAAGAGGGCTAAGGCTTTATAAGCTTAACTTAAGGCAACGTATAAACGTTTTCTTTTACGTTAAAGATATCGTGTTTGCGTATTATAAGAGGGATTATAAGAGGGCTAAGGCTTTATAAGCTTAACTTAAGGCAACGTATAAACTAATAGGAGGTAATAACCTATAATAGTTCCTAGGCATTAAGATCCTACGCGATAGGCGGAAGGGATATATCTAGCTCTCTTAAGCGGTATATATCGATAAGATTACCTCCCGACTTACGAAGTCACGACGGTTAGTAGAAATACTAATAGGACTTAACGAGCTTCTCCCGTAGGATAGGATCGCTACCTACGCGGAGATTAATGCTTACTAAAGGATAGTCGGATCGGTGCTATACGCAGTGGTAATTACTCGCCTAGATATAGCATTTGCAATATCTCGGCTTACGAAGTTAAACTCTAACCTAAGGCTAAAACATTATAAAGCGGCGGACTAAGTTCTCTACTACCTAGCGTATACTTAGGCACTAGCGCTCCGCTTAAAGGGTAGAGATAACTTTAAAGTCGTAAGCGATGCTTCCTTCGCTAATAATATAATTAATCGGAAGAGTTCTTAAGCTTTTACTATAAAGCTATTTAGAGGGCTTATCGGCTAAAGAGTAAATAAGTAGGATATAGTTACGACCTTAACGATAGAGGTAGAACTACTTACGCTCTTATAAGCCGCGAAAGAATCTATCTACGTTAGTAGACTTATAAAAGAGCTCGACGTATCCCTTAACGACTCTCGCATTAAGATATAATATAATAATTAGTAGATAATCCGACTTATTACCGCTAAAGTAACGACGTTATAGACGAAGCTCCGGTACGTTAATATATATAACTACTAGCTTCGATAGGAGATAATAAACGATACCCTCGACGTTATATATACTCCGACTATAAAGATAATAGCCGACGGCCTTACGAAGGCACTCTAAGGCGATAGCTTCTAAGCATTCGTTACTTAGATTAGTCTCTACGATATTACGAGCCTCCTTAACGATAGAGAGCTACCTAAATCGGACGAGAATACCCTTTAGGAGGAAATATATATACGGTAGGAAGAGTAGGAACGTAGATAAGATAGCGCGAACGCGACGAAGCGGGAACGTAATATCCTACGACCTAAGACCGGCGTTATATTAATCTAGGCCGATTAATTAGAGCTTTCGGAAAACTCCTTAGATTTAAAGGAATAAGCTCGAGCTATTGTTTTATTTAGCTTCCCTCTCCCTAAGAGCGAACCTAAGGGGGTATATTAGATAGTTATATACATATATTACGTATACCTACGTAGACATTAGTCACGTGCCTACCTCTCGTCTATATTAGGGCTAGAGCCATAGGCATAGACCCTAAATACACATACATGCATCCTATAGAATAGCCTCTTTAGCCGTGTGCGTATTCTAGCTTATTAGGTAGGCTATAGAACCTCCGTTCTAACACCTAGCCGTTACTCCGCCGACTCCCGCCGACTTAAAGCCTTAAAACGACTACCTTTCCCGCTATCCCCGTCTCGCTACTTTACTTTAGGCCTAACGGCCTATATTCGACTCGTTCGCCTATATCTAGGCTTACGCTACCCTTAATTTCCGCGCCCTATAGGCCGAGTCCTTTGCTTAATTTAATAATGCTTACGTTAAGTTAGATATAGGAGTACTTATCTCTTAAAAACACGCCGCCGACCTCTAGCGGTAGCTTAACCGTGCTACGTCTTCTCTCCTTATCCTTACCAAGCGTAACGTAGCCTAGGACTAAGCCCTAACCCCTGCCCTTGCCCTTACCCCTACCCGTTCCTATATCGCCGACCCTAAGAGGTTCGCCGGCGACTCTAGCACTTAAAAGCAACGTTAGGAAGCTTTCTAGACCTAGCGCAACGGCCTTGCTATTAAGCTCCGTTAAGACGCCGCCTTATACCCTATAGACTTCTATTCGAAGTTTAAATAGCTTTAAGCCGACTTATCGTTTAACGGCACCGCTTACGTCGCCTACCTTTACTTAAAGGTCTCTATCGAACTTACTAACGCCGCCGCTCTATAGGTCGAATGCCCGGCCTATAACGACTTTACGGCTTAGGCTAAGATATATTCTACGCTTTAGGACAACTAGCAGCGTGTTAAGGCCCGCTCTTAACTCTAGCCGCCTCGTAACCCCGCTCGCCTTAGCCTTACCTCGCCCGCCTTACCTACGTCTCCTACCGGTAACCCGATATAGCTTAACGCATTCCGGGCCCGGATTATTAACGCTAAGAAGCAATAGCGGTTTAAGAACCGTCTTTGCCTCTACTACGCCTAGCCGGCTACCGCTACCTATACCGCCCGGACGTACCTTAATAAGGGTATTAGCGCTAACCCTAGCGCTAACCCTAGCGCTAGTCCTAGCGCTAGTTCCGGCTCTAGCCGCGGCCGGGGCCGTAGTAGCGGTACGTCTGCCCCGCGCCTCTTTAAACCCCCTCCCCCCCGCTACTAGGTTTACGCTAAAAAGTAAGGCTTTATTAAGGGCGAAGTAAACGACCTCCCCGCCTCTTCCCTATCTTTAGGACATATGTAGCTCCCTCGCCTTATTACGCGATAGAGCTCTTAGTATCTAAGTTTATAGCTTCGTTTAATACTAAGGGGGATCTTTGCCTCCCCGCGGGAATATAACCGCGTATTCTACTTATGCCTTTATCCCTTATATCCGCCGATATCGTTATAAGTGCTTTAGTCGACTCCGGTTATTCCGGATACGCTTTTATATACGCTTAGACCGCGTACCGCCTTGCCCTTCCTATCCGCTAGCTCCGATTCCTACGTCGGCTTTCTCTCGCCGATAGTAGCGACTATAAGTCCGGCTGTATTACCTATTGCGCTTTTTCGGTCTCCCGGATTAGCGCTTATACTAAGTCTATCTGCTTCTTTCTTATAAAGCTTAGCTATAATATTATTCTTACCCTCCTTTAGCTACGCCGGCACGACCCTATTATTAGCTAGCGCGGTAACTCTATTTCCTTTTAGTCCCCCTTTTATCTAGCGTTCTACCTTTTAAACTACTAGCCTTATCTTATCCCGGGTCTCTCGGCTACCCTTGCCCGCCCTACCTGCCTTATCCTAGCTCCCCTTGCCTTTATTTCGGAAGGAATATAATTAATAAATATAATTCGTTTTCCCTTTGCCCCTTTTATTAAATATTCTAACGATAAGGGCGAACTTTTTACCGCTGCGATCCTTATTCCCGCCGCTGCGATACCTATTCCCGCCGCTACGATACCTATTCCCGCCTATATAGCCTTAGCCTATCCTCCGGCCTTTGTCCGTTCCGTCTGCTTTAGCGACGTTCTTAAGTTTATTCCTTTATCCTTTAGCCCCTCCTTTTCTACGTTTTTCGAGGATACTCCCGACGTAGGTAAACCCGCATATCTAAACTCCTCCCGCTAGGCTAACGACGCTAACTCTAACTCCGGCTATAACTCCGACTACCCGGCTACCTTCTACCCTCGCCGCTACGTTCGACCTCCCCGCCCCTATCCTATCTAAAAGACCGCTAGCTACCGCCGCCCTATATCGCGATTAAGTCGTAAGACTATTAGACCTTAGCCTTTCCGTTTCCTATCTCCCGACGAATTAGCGTTTAACGTCTAAATGTTCGACGTCGATACGATAGTAATATTCTACCGATAGCCTAGAGTCTAGACCTCTTAGACCTTAATTAAAGCCCTTACCTATTATAGAACCACTAATTTAGGTTCCTAGTTTACTTTCTTTTTTCTAAAGTATAGGACGACTTAAGTACTAAGGGACTTAAGTACGGAAATACTTAGTACGAGGGTACCGGGGTACTTAGTACTTTAGTACTTAGTACTTTATGACTTAGCATAAAGATGTTCGCCCCGGACTTACCTATTATCCGGTCACACCCCTTTTTAGCCTAGGACACACCCCTTTTTCGAACCTAAGTCCTTCGGGACTAATAAGAGCCTAAAGGGAAGCTTAAAGGCAGAGGATCACGGCAAATGCAGAAAGTGTCGAGGAAGATGCAAAGATAAGAGAGAGAAGAGGATATAGAATTGCTTAGTAATAGTCTATCTAGGTGCGGACTAAGATCCCTTTATATAGCTAATTGCATAGGAATAAAGGTATATATAACTTAACTAATTGTCGGGATAGAAAGCTCTATTAATTCTAAGCTAGGTGCATATAGTCTAACCTCGTATAGTATCCTAGTTGTTGCGTGATTAAATGGGCGAGTGATAGGAGGTAGTATAGGTGACCTTAGTTAACCGGGGCCCGACTATAGACTATGCGTATATTAGTCCCTATATACACTATATACTTCGGCATTTGGTATCTCGAGCGTCCGGGCAGCTAATGCAGCCGGGTGACTTATGTTATATACAATAATGCACGGCGGTTCTAATGCATATCTTTATGTGCCGGTAGGATAAACCAATCGGGAGATATCTGCTCCCTTATAGCCCCTCTTAAAGGGTACTTATTGTATAAGAAGTGCGCTTTCTATATGTCCGTTTATAACTAACTAAGATTTATAAAACTCTTTAAAAAAACCTATTTATAGGAAAAAACTTTTTATATAGAGAAAAATAACTCTACTATATTATATAGAGAAAAATCAAAAACTCTACTATATTTTATTAGTCCGTTTAGTAAACCTATATATAGGGAAAAACTAAAGGGTATATAGAGGAAAGCTAGAAGAAAGCATAAGAAAGAGCAGCTAAAAACCTCTATTTATCTTTATATATAGGATCCTTTTTAAGACCTAAGAGGTCTCGAAATTTATTAAATAGTATACGCCCTAATTCTTTTATAAATATATTAGCGATATTATCAGTAGATTTTATATAGAATACTTTTATTTCGCCTAGTAAAACACTATTGCGGGTGAAATTATAGGCAAGGCCGATGTGTTTTAGGAGTTTATATGCTTCCGGGTTATTTGCTATTTTTAGCGCTAATTAACTATCGGAAAATATCAGAGGGACTTTATTAGATATAGGTATAGATAACTCTTTTGCGATGCTATTTAGATGGCTGTATAGATATAAGGCCTCTTTATTAGCCTCTCTAAGGCCTATAAACTCTGCTTCGCAAGTAGATAGTAATATTGATTTTTGCTTTTAATATAACCAGCTTATAAGATTATTGCGTATAAAGAAATAGTATCTAAAGACCGATCGTCGGTCTATAAGGTCACTAGCCCAATCGGAGTCCGTATAGGCTGTGAAATGAAAATCTAGTGTTAGTATATTGCAGTTATAGTATAAGCATAGGTTAGGAAATTTATTTAGGTATTTCTATATAACATCGAGGGCTTTAAAATGCGAGGAGTCGGGTTAAGAAGAAAATCTTACGCAGGATATTACTGCGAAGAGGATATCAGGCCTTATAAATAGGGCTAGAAATAGTAAGGAGCCGATTTGCATTTAGTATAAGAGTATGTCTTTTTTAGAGGCGTTATTTGTTCCTGATATATTTAATTTAACGCCCCTAGTAGCAGGTGTATTCGAGGTTCCTATATTTTCTTTTTTAAATTCCTTTATTTTATTTTTTATATAGGTTGCTTAGGATATATATAATTCCTTTATGTCTCTATTTATTTATATAGATAATCCTAAGAAGTCTTTAACTTCTCCTAGCGATTCGATCGGTAGGGTCTTATTTATTTGATTTATTACTTAGGTTATTACACGCTCTATAGGTCTATAGAAGAGGAGATCATCTATATAAACAGCTATAGCTATTCGTAGTATGCTATTTATAAACACTCCTTCGTCTATTAGAAGGCAGTAAAAACCAAGCTCGTTAAGTACGCTTTTTAATAGGTTATACTAGAGTAAAGGACTTTGTTTTAAGCCGTATAGTGCTTTTCTTAATTTCGCTACGAGCTTCTTCGTCTTGTGTTTATTTAAGTAATTAAAGTAAGTTATGCCTTTATATTTTGTATTTTTATGCTAGACAAACCATACGTGTAGTATTATATCTAGAAAAGCTTCGGGTATCTGTATATACGTTTCTATATCTATATCCGTATAAAGAAAGGCATTTTTTATATTAAACTATAGTACTTTTTAGTTATTAGCGATAGCCTATAGTAGTAGGAGCCTTATAGACTTAGGTCTTACTATAGTAGAGAATGTTTCAATATAGTCTAAGCCGTATATTTGCTTATAGCCTAAAGCTATAAGTCGAGCTTCAAACTTCTTTATTTGGTTTTTATTATCCTTTTTAACTCTATAGACCTATCGGCTTCCGAGGGCTTCCCGGTCTTCGGGTAGCTCGGTTATTTCCTAAGTATTATTATCTATAAGCTGCTGTATTTCTACTACTATGCCTTTATCCTAGTGTAGAGCTTCTGCGCTTTTTATGGCTTGCTTATAGGTTTTTAGTTCTATAGGATTACAACCTTCTAAAGCAGATAGAAGGGTTATATTATCGTTATTTATTAGTAGATGTATTAGGTATTCTTAGTAGTCGTTATAGAATTCAGCCGGCTTCTTAGGTATTTTAACCTAAATTCTTTAATCCTTATTATTATTGTCCTATATTATACAGTTAGGAATATCATCCTCGGATATATTATCGGGTATTTCATAGGGATTATTCTAGGATTGTGTATTTTTAGGATTTATATCTAGTATAGAAGTTCTTATATGTAGATAATTATCTAGTATTTTATTTATAGAAGGTATAGTATTAAAATTAAAAGTTTCATTGTCTTTTAAGAAGTTGTTTTCTAGTATAGTTATATCTTTTAAGATAACAACCTTCTTTCTGCTATAGTCGTATATTTTATATGCTGTATCTTTATAGCCTATTATAATTCCTTTATAGGCTCGTACGTCTAACTTATTACTAGGTGTTTTGTTTTTATAGTATATAATACTTCTAAAGACACGGATCTTATCTATGTCTTCCGTAGTAAGGGCTCTATCTTCTTTCTTTTTAAGAGGGCATATATACCCTAGGGCAGTATAGGGAGATCGGTTGTATATATATATAGCTGCTAAGACAGCTTCCCCCTAGAGGTATTTAGGTAGCTTAGCTATATAGAGCATAGACCTAACTTTATTAAGTATTGTTCTATTTATACGTTCTATTCTCCCGTTTAAGTAGGGGGTATATAGTGGACTTAAGTTATATTTTATTCCGTTTTTAAGAGCATAAGGTTTAATGTTATAGATGAATTCTTTTGCATTATCTAAGAAGACCTCTTTTATCTTTGTCTTATCTTTATTATTCTCAAGCTCTATTTTAAATTCTAGGAACTTAGGTAGGCTTTCGGCTTTATCTTTTATAAGGTATATTCTTAGGTACCTAGATTAAGTACCTAGATTAGGTACCTAGATTAGGTACCTAGATTAGGTACCTAGATTAGGTACCTAGATTAGGTACCTAGATTAGGTATCTAGAAATAATATAAAGTATCTGAATTTATCGTATATAGGGACTTTTATAGGGCCCTAGATATCAACGTTTATTTTATCTAGAAAGAGATATCGTCGTTTTAAAGGGGTTTTCTTCTTTTTATCTATATGTTTAGCTTATATATAAGCTTCGCATTGCTTTACAGCTATAATATCTTTTTGGTCTACGGATATGTCTAGGTACAGTCTACGAAGATATCGGTATAGGGATTTATAGCTAAGATGGCCTAGCCGTTTATGCTAGAGAACGAGGTCTATTTTCTTTTTTATTTTAGGGGTTTTTATTGTATTAATTAGCATAGTATCTTATAGTATAGCGTTATCTATTGTTTCTTTCGGGCTATATTGTATGTTATATATCTTATTTTTGATTAGAAAACGTGTTTTCTTTATATCTAACGGGATATAGTAAAGTCCGTTTTTAATAAAACCGGTTATTAGTTTATTAAGATTTCTATTAAGGAGGGATATAGAGTCTAGGCCTGTGAGAGCGTATATGTTTGTTATAGCTGATTGGCTAATTATATTAATGCCGATTTTAGGTATATAAAGGCAGTTTTTTAAGGTATACTATTATTTGCTATTAGGGAACTTAAAGATTAGATCCCTAGCCCCTCGTACGATAATAGAGAAAGCTTTTCCCTAGGTCATAGTGGTATATATTTCTTTATAGTTAGAAAGGATAGATTTATTCGAAACTATATGCCTAGTAGCTCTAGTATCGAAGACAAAGTTATAGAAATTCCTAATCCGTATTATAGTCCTATCTACTTTTAATACCACCCTCGAAATTGCCGAAAGAAGAGGCTTTAAAGGTCCTATTATTTATTTTCTATTAGAGGAGGACTTTAATTTTATAAGGGTATATAGAAGGATATTATTTAGGGGAAATAGGGTATAGAAATAGGGTACTACTAGGGGTATTATATATAGCATAGAGGATATTAAGGATATATAGAGTGTTATAAAGGATAGGAGGGTACTTACTATACTAAAAGCAGAGTCTAAGACGACGAGGACCTTATTGGAGGTCTCGGAGGATTCCGGAGTGGCCTTGCGCTTCCGGAGGCGGGAGGTCCGGGGACGGCCGGCCGGACGCAGGGCCGGAGACGGAGAGCTCTCCCGAGAGTAGAGAACCGGGGTCGGCCTCCGGTGGTTGCGGTTAGTGTTCTCCTTAGGGTCCCGGCGAGAAGAGGAGGCAGAGACCGTTTTCGGGGTGAATCCTATAGCCCGAGCCTTATCTTTATTTTCGGGTTTCTAAAAACAATTCCTCTCGATATACCCTCGCTTTTTGCAGTAAGAGTAAATAGGGACCTTACTGCCGCCGGCTATAAATAGCTACTCGTTATTCTCGAGAGCTTTCGTCCTCTTAAACTTATCTATAAGAGACGAGCAGAGTAATTTAAGGGTATATGCCGTAGCATTAGTACGAAGGGTCTGCGTGATATTTGTGATATAACTCGAGAAAGAGCTATTAAGGCTCTCTAAGATCTAGGTTATTACTACGATCTCCGGGATACGGATCTCTCTAGTGTTTAGCTCGTCGAAGAGCTCTTTCACCTTATTTAGGTAAGTCTCGATAGATATCTCTCCCTTAATCTTCGTATTAAAGAGTTCCTTTATAAGGAGGAAGTTAGAGGTAAAGTTTATAGGGTTATATAGGGTTTTAAGTGCCTCCTATACCGCCTTTATAGACGTATAGTGCTTTATCTAAGACAAAGGGCCGTTATTAACTATAAGTCTTATTAAGGCTAAATAGTCCTAGGACTTCGCATAAGTAGCATCGAGTATGGCTAGACTAAGCTTTTCGCGTATAAATATAGACTCTATACGTAGAGACTAAGCCGAAAAGTTAGTGCTCCCCTTAAGCTTTGTGAATGAGTAGTCCTTAAAAGAACTTATTTTTACCGTGTATTAGATCGGAAGGTACCGGAGGAAATTCGGAAGAAGCTCGGCGTCTACGGGCTAAGGTAGGGGTAATAAAGGAATATTTTCAGATTTTTTCGAGGGGTTTTTAGGTATAGAACAGTAGCTAAGAAAGGGTGCGTCGTAGGAGCGAAAATAGGGCTAATAAGAAACAAAGGGGGGGTAAAAACACTAAGAAAGTGGTGATATATGTAAACTAAGGGTAGCTTAAGAAGGCAAGTGGCCTAAAAAGGCAAAGAGGAGGTTGTAGCGGAGAGACGGTTGTTTTTAGTGCAATAGCGAGTAATCTAAGGGATCTAAGAGAGGCTCTAAGTAAGAAGCAACTTAAAGCTTAAGCAGAGATAGGGATTATAACTTATAAGAGCCTAAAGAGAAGCTTAAAGGCAGAGGATTACGGCAAATGCAGAAAGTATTAAGGAAGATGCAAAGATAAGAGAGAGAAGAGGATATAGAATTGCTTAGTGATGGTCTGTCTAGGTGCGGACTAAGATCCCTTTATATAGCCAATTGCATAGGAATAAAGGTATATATAACTTAACTAATTATCGGGATAGAAAGCGCTATTAATTCTAAGCTAGGTGCATATAGTCTAACCTCGTATAGTATCCTAGTTGTTGCGTGATTAAATGCGCGAGTAATAGGAGGTAGTGTAGGTGACCTTAGTTAACCGGGGCCCGACTGTGGACTATGCGCACATTAGTCCCTATATACACTATATACTTCGGCATTCGGTATCTCGAGCATCCGGGCAGCTAATGCAGCCGGGTGACTTGTGTTGTATGTAATAATGCACGGCGGTTCTAATGTATATCTTTATGTGCCGGTAGGATAAACCAATCGGGAGATATCTGCTCCCTTATAGGACTTAGCTTTCTTAGGTATAGGACGTACCACGCAGCTACGGTCACGCCGACGATCTTATTAGGCACCCCTGCCTAATAAGACCCTATGATTGGCTCGATGCCCTGTATAATAGACCGACACCTAGACTACCGGGAGCTATAGGCTTAATATAGCCCTCCTAGCTTTCGGGACCGATTATTCGTCCGATCCTCCGCATAAGGAGGTTATACGACTTATGTCGTGTGACATACCTACATAAAGTTATGCACGTAGTGTATAAATGGACCTATATAACCTAGATTAGTCTATAAGGGCTCTAGAACGACGCGGGAGGCAGCCTTTTCGAGGTCAGCCGACCTACACAGCCCCTACGCAGCCCCGGGGACCCGCATTAGTTCGGGGCAATGCAAGGGATACGTGGCAGAAGGTGCTAGAAGGAAAGGGACGTACCGGGACCGTCTAGACGGACGGGAAGAGCTATATAAAGGAACTTTAGTCCGCCCTTCCTTAGGCTCTCCTTCCTTCCTTTCTTCTTTAGCTTTTATCATAGTTTTAGTTTAACTGCCTACTAAGTAACCTATACCTCTTCTAGTAGTGCCCTTAGTGCTCTAGCCTCGACTACCCCTACTTGCTTAGACTTAGCCAGCCGGTCTAGTATAACTAACCCCGAGTGCTCCTCTGCTTACTATTCCGTCCTTATAGCTTTTAAGGATAAATAACGCCCTCTATTAGTCTTTAACTATTAGAGACTTAGTCCGGTTAGACTGTCTTTTGTCTTCTAACCGTTCTATTATATTACCGCTAAGCTATTGCCTACCGAGCCTCTACTACCTATCGACTAAGATATCCCTAAGGACTTCTATTAGGCCGTTTTAATTAGATATATAGACGCTAAAGACGTAAAAGCCTGCCTTAACCCCCGCCTTTATAACTTTATCGACGACTACCTTAATAAGATCTACCTTAATAAAATCTCCCTTAATAATATTGCTAAGTTCTTTAAGGAGTAAAAGAAGGTCCTTTATACGCTCGACGAGCTTTAGGCTAAGGTCCTTAAAGAGCTTTACTACACAATCTATATATAACTTAAAAGTAAGGCCGATAAGCTCGCCCTTTACCGTACTGTTTATACTTAGATTAACCTTAGGGAGGGAATATAACCTCCGTATACCCGCCCCCGCCCTTTTAGCGAAGCCGAGAACCGGATCGTCCGCGCATACGTTAATAAGTAGCTTAAGAAAGGCTTTATCCGCCGCTCTACCTCCCCCGCTATTGCACCCGTTATGCTTGCCTATAAGCCCGGCGGGGGCGTCTGTCTTTACGTTAACTATCGCGGCCTAAATAAGGCTACGATTAAGAACCGTTTTCCCTTACTCTTTATCTATAATACCCTCGCCTATATTCGGAAAGCGAAGTTTTTTACTAAGATCGACGTTATTACGGCGTTCAACCGCCTTCGCATTGCCGAAGGATATAAGTAAAAGACTGCGTTCGCTATATAATATAGGCTTTTCGAGTATTATATAACCCCCTTTAGCCTTACCGCCGCCTTATCTTACTTCTAGAGTTTTATTAATATAGCCCTTTACGGCATCTTTAATAAGTTCTACTCTACCTATTTAAACGACGTCTTAATCTTCTTAGAGATATAGGAGGAAT
Source organism: Ophiocordyceps sinensis (assembly GCA_012934285.1). Classification (NCBI taxonomy): domain Eukaryota; kingdom Fungi; phylum Ascomycota; class Sordariomycetes; order Hypocreales; family Ophiocordycipitaceae; genus Ophiocordyceps; species Ophiocordyceps sinensis. The sequence continues at coordinate 7,074,332 of JAAVMX010000004.1, read as the reverse complement.
ACTAAGCCTACGTTAATACGGTTCTTTAGCGCTTTAACGCCGCCGGCCTTTAGCTTAACGTAGATAAGTATAATTTCTGCGTTACTAAGACTAAGTACCTCGGCCTAATTATCTCGGATAAAGGCATTCGTATAGACCTTAAAAGGGTTCGTGCGGTCTTAGATTAGCTTACCCTTTCTTCTATTAAAGAACTCCGGCGCTTCTTAGGATTCGCTAATTTTTATCGGCGTTTTATTCGCGGCTTTTTTAAGCTTACGAACCCTTTAAACGCCTTTACTAAGAACTCTGCCCCCTAGATTTAGTCTCCCGCCTACGCCTACGCTTTCGAAGCCCTTAAGCACGCCTTTACTACCGCTTTAGTCCTCGTATACTTCGACCCCTATCGTAAGACTATAGTTTAAATAAATGCTTCCGACTAAGCCGCCGGGGGTATGCTAATATAGCTCCTCGACGATAGTCGTTATTATCCGGTTACCTTCTTTTCGTTAAAATACTCCGCTTAAAAGTATAATTACGAGATCTATAATAAAGAACTCCTCGCGATTATAAAATCTCTCGAGGAGTAGCGCCTTAAGCTTAAGGGCCTGCCTAAGTTTAAGATAGCTTCGGATTATAAGAATCTTTAGTATTTTATAACTATAAAGCTCCTTAACTAGCGATAGGCCCGCTAGGCCGAATTCCTTAGTCGTTTTAATTTTAAGATTGTCTTTTAGCCTAGCTCTTAAGCTATTCTCCCCGACGCCCTTAGCCGCTTGCCCGGCTCCCGCTTACTCTCCCTTACCGACCGAGCCGACGAAAGGATTAATCACCGATATTAGGTTATCCTCCCTAAGTCTAAGGTTAATGCCTCCCTCTACCCTAATACCGTTAAGGAGTCCGATTCGTTTATAAATATAATTTATAAATATAATTCCGACTGCCTCGACCTTTACGCCCTCTAAGACTTTAAGCCGATCGATGACTTTATCGACCGGGCCTATTCCTCCTCCCCGCTTATCTCCGCTATTCGCGTAGCTGTTTAGTCCCCTTAGCCCCGCTAGCCTGACCCCCTCCGAGCCCCCCTCCGCTCGATCCTTAAGACCGCTCTCTCTAAGGTCTAAGGCCGGTTCTACTTCTAAGGCCGGCTCTTCGTTCCCCCTAACGACGCCTTAATTCTTTAGATCCTCGTCCGCGCTTATACCTCTACCCTTACCGGCTACCTTAGATATACAAAGACCGCTAGCCTCTACCGCCGGTCCTATATCTAGCCCGGTATATATAAGTCTATTTCTAGCTTTATATAGAATTATTATACGTGCCTACGCGCTAAATCCCCTCGGTCTTCCCCCTAAGGCCTACTCTAGCCCTTAAGTATTCCTTTCGCCTTATAGACCGATATATCCGTCGACTTTATTACCGACCTCCCTATCTACCGCCGTAACGGCGTTAAGTTTTCTAATATCCTTATTATTATCGACCGCTTTACGAAGCTATGCTATTACGTCCCGATACCCTTAATAACCGTTAAAGACGTTATTAACGTGTTTATTTCTCGCGTTTAGTCCCTTTACGGCACTTTAGCCTCTATTATTAGCGACTATAGCACTTAGTTTATCTCGGCTTTCTAGTAGTAGCTTAATTATCGCCTTAGTTGCCGCTTTTACCCTAGCTCCGCCTACTACCCTTAGACCGACGGTTAGACTAAGATCGTAAACGCTTAAATAAAGGTTTACCTTTATTATTATACTACCTACCTTTAAGACGATTAAGTCGACCTTTTTCCCTTCGCTAAGTTGACTATTAATAATTAAGTCTTTAAATATACCGGCCTTTCCCCTTTTTTCGTTAACTATAGCTTCTACCTAAAGCTTAGCATTAAGCCTTTTAGTCCCCCCCCGGTTAATATAACCCCTTAATAGCGGAAGGAATACCTCCGCGGTAACGCGTTCGCTTCCCGCCTTTAGTATATCTCTAACTTCCTCCGCGATGTGATTAAGGATACTTAGGCCACTTAGGCTCGCTACGTAGACGCCTAGCGGACTCCCGTCCTAGCGTATTAGCCTAGCGATATAGTATTCCTTAGCATTCGCTAGATTTAAACCCTCCGCTTTAAAAAAAAGCTCGACTATAAACGGGAGGGCCTATATAAGGTCCTTAAGGTATATAAGATAGCGTATCTTCTTCGCCTCCCTAAAGGCAGCCGCCTTTACCCCGTTTTCTATTACTCCTTCTTTACTAAGACTTAAGAGCCTCCTTTACTTAGCTAGTCGGAGCTTAACGTCCGGCCCGCCGATAACGGCGTTCTCCTTTCCCTTAGCGACGACGACGGTAATAACGTATACCTTAAGAAAGAGTTTTCTTCTATCCTCACGTAACGCTAGTACGCCTCCGGGAAGATTAAGTATCGCGTTTAATAGCGTTATAGCCCCCTTACGTAGGAGGACTCCTCCTACCTTAACGGCGGCTAGGACGACCTTAAGGCCTTTTACGCTTTTAACCCGATTAAACCTAAGCCGGCCTTTTATACGGCCTGCCTTATATCTTTACCTTCGCTTAAGTAATAATAAATATAACTTAGTTATAAAATTTATATTACGACGGTATATATTAGTTTCTAAGCCTTACCTCTTATTTCTCCCTATTTGTCTCTCGTTCTATATTAGGCCCGCTTTTAGGACCGATTAATATAGATTTCCTCCGTTTTTATTAGCCTATTGCCCCTTTTAGGCGTTTAAGTCGAACGCCGATTTAAGGGGGATATACTATTACGGTATTAGGTTATATTATATATTATCCTACGTAACCTCTATATCGTATATATAGATATTTAGACCTAGTCTATAGCTATATCCCTTCGTGGATTAATAATAATTATATACCCCCCCTTAAGCTTGTTTCCTTATACATCGGCTAAGCTTTTAGTCTTTACTAATAGGTCTTTTGCAAATAATAAAGACTTATCTTTATAGCTTAGATTGGTAATTGCTCTAGTTTACGAGACCGACCGAATAGATAAGCAATTTTCTATTAAAGGCAATATTATCTACTAAAACTCTACGAAATGCAAACGAGTTATCTAAAGTATACTTACATCGGATATCTATAGTATAGTAAACGGCTTCGATATTAGGATATCTCTTACTATAACTCTTTAGATAATCACGGATCTTCTTAGCCTTCCTCTAGTTCTATTAATTATCTATACCGATTCGTGCTTATTGTATAAATGCTTTATTAAACTAGGTACTTTAGCGGGGCATTTCTCCCCCCCCTATTTAATAAGGGGGAAAAGAGGGTTATATAACGTACTAGCACAACCTAAGCGTACAAAAGGAAAGGGGAAGGAGGAAGCATTTAATTACATACACAAGATTAATATAACACGACTAAATTGCCTTTATTTGCCCTCTTAAAGATTTAACGATTCCTCCTTAAGGACTTCTACTTATAAATTATTAAAGAAAAACGATTATTGCCGTATAGATTCTACGACACTCGCATTTAGTCGGTATTAGCATAATGAAGAAATCCTAAAAACACGAAGAGACTAATCGAAATAGGAGCCCGAAAAACATAATTTAAGAGATTGCTCCCGGGTAGGTTATCCTAACTTATACGGAAATCGACTAGCCGAGGCTATAATACAACTACCCTACGAATTTCTGCTATTCTTCCTAACCCTTAGTATAGCGACTACTACGCTTGCTTTAGGGTGTATGCCCTTTCCTCCGTTAAAATACTATAAAGAAGAAAAGATTAATAATCGATAAAATAGCTATTATTTATTTTTATTTCCTTTTAGATAAGGGTAATTTTATAGAGGGATAATGAAATAGTTTCTTATAAAAACGGCATAAAGAAAAAGTTGCTAGTATAGGAATTATAAATAGAATTCTCGGTAGAAGGACTTCCCTTCTAAGGTAAATTCCACTATAGAATACCTTCCCTTCTAAGGTAAATTCTACGGTAGAAGGACTTTCCTTCTAAAGTAAATTCTATAATAGAATTCTATTTCCTTCTATAGACTTCTACGGTCTTCCCGACTAACGCATCCGTCCGTAGAAGGTCTTCCCCGTCTAACGCATCTGTCTATAAGTTCTATTTACAGATCCCTTTCTATTAGTAGGTGATTCACTTGGATTAATCTAAACAAAGGGGGTTGCATTAGTTGTAGTTGTATTTAATCTAGCTAGAGAAGGGGGAATAAGGGGGCCTCTTTATACCCGTCTGCCGGGGTCCCTCTATAGAGCCTGCTGTGCCTTAACAATACATTGTTAAGGCCTACGCTAGGGCTTACTGCTCTAGTTATAACGATGCCCTTAGTTAATAACGAGGTCATTGACTATGTAGGTCACGTGGCGTTATGCGCCGCGTGGTTATAACCCTTATTGCCCCTTTCCTATGCATAGTCGGCAATATAGTTGCGACTCTATCCCTTAGTTATATAACTATATTCCTATACTAGCAGTCTTTCTTTCTAACTGCTAAGCAACCTTCCTAATCGTAAGGATAACGCGTATTAGACTAAAAGGGGTCTAATAAATACAATACATAAGTGTAAATAAAAGAGAGTCCTAAAAGGGGAACTTAGGGGCGTAGAACGTATGCCTCTATTCGAATGGTTAAGCTATTGTTGTTTACGAAGCGTTCGAGGGCTCGGTTCGGTAATGCCTTCGTTATAGCATCGGCCGGGTTATTATCGCCGTTAATCTAACGGATCTCTGCAATCTCTCGTTGCTCGTATAACTATCGAATAGATATAATATTAATTATTAATCTCTTCTCCTTAGTTATCCCGAGCTTTACGAGGCATTCGTAGAGCGAATACGAATCTATATAGATAATTAATTAGATGTTCGGTAGCTTAAGCCGGTCGGTGATAATCTTTAACGTAGTTGCTAGGGCGATCCCGAGGTTAACGCCGTTAACTATACCGTATATCTTAGAGGCTAGCACGCTTCGGGTAACTCTCTTACACTTCGTCGAACTTTAGTAGATAATGTTTCTAATAACCTTAAACTAGTTATTAGACCTTTCGGTCTTATTAATTAGTATAATAATAAAGCCTAGTTGCGATAATAGGTCTTTATTATTACCAAACGACCTATCCGTAAACACTATTAGCTTCGCCTTTATAAGATCAATTAGTTTATATATTAAACCTCTGCTCTAGTAGTCTATTTGCTACTTAAGTCGCTTATTTAAGATTATGCAATCCTTATCATCTAGGTTCTACACTTATGCCGTAATAGAGATATCGAATACGGCTTCCGGTTAGCACACCGAGGCTATATAGGCTCTACGAGGACGTTATTTTAGGTACTATTGTGTATAATCCGGAGCCTTAACATCGATTCGGTCGATTTAGGCAGCTTATCCTTTCTATTAGAGTAAGAGTATCTTATCCTATTATAAGCTTACCTTCGCGCCGTTGAAATCCGTGACGGAGCCCTAAGTCATCGTGGTTTTCGGCTTCGCCCTAAATTATGCCTCTTAGAGCTTTTCTTCTTTAGCGGCCGAAAAACTCGTTGTTCTAAGTATAAGGGTATCGTCCGTTTATATCTTAATAATACTAAAGTGTTTTAGTCCTATATTAGATATTAGAAGGCAAGAGTCGAAGGTCGATATCGCTATATTAAGGCCCTCGATATAGTGCTTTTAATACGTATTAAACTAGTAGACTCCCGATTCTAAGGGGCCTAATAACTCGGATAATCGTATTAGGTAGATACTTCCCTTATAATTCAGCGGGGAGACGTGTTAAGACCGTTCGAAAGAGCTCTATATTCGCCTAAGGATATGCCTAAGTGATATCTCGAAGGGATAACGTTATCCTATAGCGCATAAGGCTAAGAGCAAGGGCTAAGATTAGTCGTTAGCTAACGCGTTAGATTATTAAGGACTGCGTTAGTAAGGAAGCCTTCTCCCTATCATTATAACCTTAGACTATAAGCCTTAATTTCTTATATAGCTTAGTATCTTTGCCTTTAACCTCTCGAACTATACGGGAGCTAAAGATGCGGTAGCCGCCGTAAATAGCTTCGTTATACCGTTCGAAACTAAATACTCCTCGTGCTACGAGGTTATCGATCTCCGTGCTATCTAACGCTTCGAATAGTGCTCCCGGGGTCGTAATAGCGCCTTTAGATCGGAGCTTAACGGCTAGCTCGTAGGCCTCTTCCTCCTTTTTTATCGTTAAGGCCTCGTCCGCTTCTTCGTCGCTTAAATCGTCGAGATCTATATCGTCCTCGTTACCGTCTAGGTTATCCTCTACGTCTAGTCCTTCTATAATTAAATGCCTAGCCTTATTCTTTAATCCGGGCGAGCGTCCTCGCTTATAGGGTGCCGGAGGGTCCGGTCGGGCGGGTTCGTCCGGCTGCTTAGATTCTAATGCCGGGATATTATTAAGCATTTAATTACGATAATACGGTTGTACTAATATAAATCTAAAAACCTAAAGTCTATTGACTATATCGATCGTAATATCGTGCCCGTTAATAGCTTCGATTTTAAATAGTCCTTACTATCCTAACTTTTCCCTCTATACGCGGACTTCGCTTTAGAGAGGCAAGGTAAGTGTGTTCGCCGTATCTAGACCGTTGCGGCTATGCAATATAGCCTAGACCTATCTTTTAGCCGTAAGCTGCCTAAGTGCCTTTATTGCTTTCTATACTACGGCTGCTCGTTTAAAGGTCGTTAGTGATAGCGGCGAGTTAAGGGTTATCTTAGGGTATACTCCGAATACGAGCAACGTAGGTATTAGTCCGTTCGGTCTAGCAGTATCGTTAACAGCTTTAATAGCTATCTAAAGGACTGCCTTAAGGGAGGTTACGCTGCCTATCTCTGCAAAAAGGATATTAAAAGCTCGGCGCAATAGGGCATAATACCTCTTAACCTTACCGATAGACTAATATGCTTTAATAGGAACTTATATATATATAATCCCTATAATACGGGCTTTATTTCGGAATTCTACCGCCGCGAAGTTCGTGCCGGCATTATGTTTAATAATATTAGGGGGACTAAGGTATATATTAATCTAAAGGGCTCGAAGAGTCTCCTATATATCCTTAGCTAATATAGAAGGAAGGAATCGAGCGCCTTAGAAGGCCGTCGATGCGTTAACAATATGTAATACCGGGCGTTATGCTAAATTCAGGACGTCTAAGTATATTACATTAACGATAACCTTATAATTAAAGTCTTAGTTATCTTCAAGGTTAAACTTAAACTGTTTTAGGGCAGGCGAATGCATCTAGCAATAGTAATATAGTTCCGAGATATTCTCTAGGGTGCTAAGAGATATATCGCCGTAACCTACTTACTTTAATAGGTTATATAGCCTAGCTATAGTAGGATGTCCGAATCGACGGTATAAGGTCTTAATTTCCGTTTCTATAAGGAATACGGTCGATTGTTTACTCTTCCTAAGGAAGAACTAAGGGTATCCCTATTTCCTAACCACCGGGATATTTGCCTTAGGACCGGTAAGGGTGTTCGTCGTGTTATTAAAGAATACGCCTAGCCTATCTATGTCCGCGAGATATAGTAGGAAAAGGGTCGAAGTTTCTAGTATATAGAATATAATCCTTCTAATCGGAGTAATAAGATTAATTAATCCTAAAGACCTAATAATAGTGCCGGCGCCGAATCTAATTAATTCTTAGCCTACGGTTAATATATCTAAATAGACGGAAGGGTCTTCTTACTATAGGGCTATGTACTGTTCTTATCCGGCCGTTAAGACCTTCGCTGCTCTTATATTAATTAAGATACCTTAAAAATAGAGCTTTAAGTAGCGGTCGTCGATAAGAAACTAGTCGTCCGAGACTATTAGTTCTATGCCGTAGACGTTATCTCCTATAATAAAGTGGTTGAAAGCTATTTAGCAAAGCATTTAACTAGCTTACTACTACTCCGGCTCGTTATCCTCGCTATACTCTTCCTCCTTATCGTCCTTATAGCCTTTATAGCCTGCTAAATAGGCTATAATGTCCGGGGAGACGCTTATATAAAGACAATGCGAGAGATATTAGTCTTTAGCTTTCCGCCGTTCCTCTATAGGATGTTTCGTAGACTAATATCCCTTATTTCTATACATAAAGCACTTCTTAGTCTAGGTCTTATTGCCGTATCCTTAGCCGTAGCCTCCTCTACTATAGGGCCGATAGCCTTATCTAGAGCTACGCGAGCGAAATCCTCCGTTGCCTCTACTACGATTGTTAGTATACCTACGGTCTATATAAAACTAACTATTAGGGTTCCTTAAATTATATTTATAATTTGTATTTATCCTATCGCTATTACGATTCCGGTCTTAGATAAATTAGCGCGAGGCATTCCTCGCCTATCGTGCGAGGTATGTCGTGAGTAAAGCTTAGAGGTCGGCATAGAGTTCCTTAGCCTCGTCGGCTTATTTAAAGAAGGCTCCTTCGAGTTCCGGGACTCCTTAGCACGCCTTAGTTAGGGTTACTATAAGTGGGGTTTCGCCTATAAACTTAGGTCCTAGAGCCCGTTAATAAAGCAATAGCTTATCGATTAGCAACTAGAGTACTTCCGGTAGGCCTTTCTTAGGGTTGCTAGCCTAAACTGAGTTAAACGTTATATTAGTCTAATCGGTATAGTACTAAGCCTAAGTCGCCTTAGTATCGAAATGTTGTTTAATCTTATCGTATGCGCCTCGGAAGGTAGTCGTCTAGGTAATATTCTCCGTATAGAAACGGTCGGCTCGTCCCTTTAAGATCTAGGGGAGGAGGGTGTAAAAGAGCCCTAGCTTAATCTTAAGGTTATAACACACGCCTATAAACTTACGGATAGTCTCGTTAAATAGGGCATATAGCTCGCCGGTGTAGCTCTTATCTTTATCCTATATCTTAACGAACTTAGTCTATACGTCGGGATCTAATAAGAGGTTCGGAACATCGGCCGGTAGGAGTGCTATATACTCCTTAATATTATAATTAAATACTTCGATAGCCTTCGGGGCGATTGTTAAAGCAGATAGATCGAGCCTTAGTTTTGCCCTTAGGATATATAACGTTAGTTCCGGGAGAAATAGTGGTTATAGCGCATAAAGCCGATTCGTACGATTAAATAGTAGAAATGCCGGTGCATCCGTCGTAGCTGTGTTTAGGTCTTAGTCTAGTTCTAGGGTCGGATCCGTAGTCGCCGCTTAGGCCGGGTCGTTATATTAGAATCAGTGCGAAGTCGGGTAAACCGTTAACTAACTTATTATAGCAGAGAAGGGGTCTTAGGCTACTTACTCTATATCGTTTTTCTTCTTTTCTTATTTACGGAAGGCCTTTACGCCTATATTAAATTCTTCTATTATAAACTCCTTCTCGTTGTACGGGAGTAGATCTTTAGATCGAAGCATCGTTATATAGGATTTAGTGTACGATATATTCTTTATCCCTATAAAAAGTCTACGCCTACGTAAGAGAGCCTTAAGGACTTTCTTATATTCTTAGCCAACTATGTTCTATATAGGTTTATTCTATCCGTGGAAACGCTCTTAAAACGAGTTAAAGAGTCGTTAACCTTAGCAATAGATAGATGCTTCGTAGGTTATAATAAATCGGGCTATAAACCTCGTGACTATAACCGGGCTAAGGTCGTCTAATATAATCTCCTCCGTATCTTAGTATCGTATATCTACCTCTTTGTGAGATAAGGTAAGGATGCCGATTTCTTTTATCTATCGTTCGATTGGTTTAACTAGTTTGTCGGTAGGGTTAGGAGGAGCCGGTGTATTCGTGGCTAATAACGGTCCTACTATTATACTTGTTTTAAATTCGTCGATAAGGTTATCGTAGGGGTCTCGTAAGGATCTTCACGAGGGATATCGAAGCGATTAGTCTTTATTCTAAATGACGTTACTCTTCCTCCTTAATTAGAAGCGAGACGGGATTAAATAGTTATAGGGATTCACGTTTATTATTCTACGTTATAGACGTACTACCTGTTGACGTTACTCTTCCTCCTTAAGGGAAGCGAGACGGGATTAAAAGGAAGCTTAGAAGGGTCTGTTTGCTAGTCGAGCTCGGTTTAAATAGTCTTATTCTTAGCATAGATAATCATCTCTAGGTGTACGTAATAGAACCCGAGGGTAAAGATACGTAGGAGCCGCGTTCTTATAATAACTGCCCCTTTTACACTTTCGAAGATTAAGATCTATCTCTTCTGCCTTACTGTTCTATGATTGAATCTATTTAATCACTAATCAGTGTTAGTAGGTGATTTACTTAGATTAATCTAAATAAAGGGGGTTGCATTAGTTATAGTTGTATTTAATCTAGCTAAAGAAGGGGGAATAAAGGGGCCCCTTTATACCCGTCTGCCGGGGTCCCTCTATAGAGCCTGCTATGCCTTAACAATACATTGTTAAGGCTTACGCTAGGGCTTACTGCTCTAGTTATAACGATGCCCTTAGTCAATAACGAGGTTATTGACTGTGTGGGTTACGTAGCGTTATGCGCCGCGTGGTTATAACCCCTATTGCCCCTTTCCTATGCATAGTCGGCAATATAGTTGCGACTCCATCCCTTAGTCATATAACCACATTCCCACACTTTCTATTCTTAGCTACCGAGGCTTCCCGGAAGGAAGCCCCGACCCTTCTCCTATCTTATCTATAAGAAGGTAGTATTATCCTTAGCTAGATAGGTATTAATAATTCCAACTATATTACTAGACCTACATTTGCATTTGCATAAGAGACACGTACTAATAGTTATCTTATTAATATACCTCGTAGATAAGCTTATCGAATAATTTATTAGCTACGTTTAATCTAAGGGCGGCGATTACGTTAAGGTCTTCCTTCGAGATATAGGAATCGGCTAAGAGTTCTTTTAGGATAGTCGAATCGATTTTCTCTTTAAGGATAATTACCCCTATTGCGATAAAGGAGTCGGTCGTCGTTTACGGTAGCTAATCTATCGCTAAGAAGTTTACTAAAAGCGTTAAGGAGGATCGCTTTATTACCTAAGCGGTATATAATTATAAAGTTAAACTACGAAAGGGATTCGGCCTAGCGTACTTATCGTTAGTTAAGTTACTTTATAGATATAAACGTCTAAAGGTTCTTATAGTCTATAATAACGTCGAATGCCTTAGTAATTTCTTAAGGTTTTAGGCGCTATTCCTTAAGTGCCTTAATAATCGCTAATAACCCTTTATTATAAATCTCGTAGTTATACTTAAGAAGAGTATGTTTTAACGAGAAAAATACGATAGGTAAAGATATCCGTCGTCTCTAATCTAGGAAAAGACCCCTCCTAAGGCCTAATTTAAAGCGTCGGTTTTAATAACTATTTTCTTTAAGTAGTTAAAATAGGCTAAGATAAGGGTAATAGTAAAAGTAAGCTTAAGGGCTTTAAACGCGGTAGCTTATTCGGGTCCTTAAGACTAACGGAAGTCTTTTCTAAGTAGCGTAGTTATTAAGGAGATAACGCTAGAGTATCCCTAAATAAAACGGCGGTAGAAATTTATAAACTTAATAAACTACTAGAGTTCTTTTACTAAGGTCGGGGCGCTTTAAGCCGTAATTATCTATACCTTCTTAAGGTCTATGCTTATGCTAGATATCGAAATAATTAATCTAAGGTACTTAGTCTTTATTGTATAGAACTCTAACTTCCCGATATCGATCTAAAGCCCTACGTTGCCTAAGCGTTAAATAACTATCCGCACGTAGTTCTCGTATTCTGCCCTAGTCTTCGAAAAAACTAAAACGTCGTTAAGATATACTATATAGAAATTATTAAAGGCATTATATAGCATATAATTAATGTAATTCTAAAAGGTCGACGGTATATTGCAAAGGCCGAAAGGGGTAACTAATATCTTAAAAAGTCCGAAATATATAATAAACGCTATAAGCTACTTATAACCTTTAGCGATTCGGAAACGGTTAAACGTAGTAATTACGTCTAGATTTATATAAAACTTAGCGTCGTAGAGAGAATCTAGCGTTTTACGGATTAAAGGTAAGGGATATCGATTTTTAATAATAACATAATTTAGACTTTAGTAGTCGTAGTAGATATAAACGCTACCGCCTAGCTTATAAGCGAGGATTAATAGTGCTATAGCTAAAGAAAAAAACTCTTAAATAAAGCCTTTATTAAGCATTTTATCGATTTACTTCTTAATATAGCGGAGTTCTATAGGTAATATAGGCCGGCTTCTATTAAATAGAGCTTATTTACCGAGTGTAAGTTCGATCCTATAATCTTAAGGGCGGTATAAAGGGAGCTCGTTCGTATTCTTCGGAAGGAAATAAGGAAGCTTATCCTAAAACTCTTTTAGGAGTTTCTTTAGAATATCTACCTCTATAACTTCCGGCTTTACTTAAAGAAACTTTTCTATATCGGCTTTATTAACCCTCCGGAATAAGGATTCGGAATTAGCTATATCCCGGAGGTTTGCTTAAAGGAAGTTATAAAAACGTTTAAGGAAGGCGGTCTAAGCTACCTCTATTATATAGTCCCCGATAATAACGCGTTAGAAAGAGGTTTCGGATAGTTTTAAGACCTTAACTAGGCCTACTAGGAGTTCGTTAAGGAGTCGTAGATTTTCTCCTTCCTTAATTAGCTTAGCTAATTTAGATATACTAATTCGCATCGCTTAGATACTATCTTCTTTATAGAATTAAACGAAGTTAACTACGCGTATATAGCGGATATCGTTTATATCTAAGGGTATTTAATCTTTTTATCGTATACGCCGGCTAAGGCGTCTCGTTTAGCTATATCGGGCGGGAATATAGCGGCGGCCGGCGGTAAGACGAATAAGGAGTAAACGAGCTACTAAAGTAGTCTACGGCGGAGTAGTCTTAAAGGCTTAGGTCTTAAGGGAGTTTAGAGAGCTAATCGGGGATATTAAGCAGGCGGTGTCTTAAGCGAATAGCAATATTCTATATAAACGATATCGAATCTATTAGCCGGGGTTTAAGGGGTATAGTGCTAGCTCGGGTAGATATTCTTTAGTAGACGAGTCTATAGGTTTTAAGTAAGGTATATAATATCCTAATAGGATAGTCTAGTCCTTTAGGATATCGATCTCTTCCTGCCGAAAAGGGGGTTTTAGCACGTCTTTTACTATTATAGGGACCCCTTATTTTAAGGTAATCGTTAGGGTAGTCTAGATCTTTACGACGTTAGAAAAATGCACCTTTCGACGTAATTAGTGCCCTTTAGGCGCGGAAGTAATAAGAGTCTTAAGGGCTATCCTATCCTCGATTATTATACTAAAAGGTAGGTAGTATCTTATATAGTAATAAGAGTCGAAGCGGCCCTAAAGAGATCTCTAAAGTATAGTTGGTTTATTTTCCTAAAGCTAGGGGATATCTAGGATAATTAGGGTAAAAGGGGATAAATTTATAACGATAAAGAGTATAAATTCTATATATTTGCCAATGATTATTTAGGCTATAAAATAGTCTATTATGTATATAGAAGGCACGCCGTCGGCTAGTCGGAGCGGTCTAGGTTTAAGGAGCTTTTTTATAGCAACGTTATATTTCCGTATAATAGCGTAAAGGTCGGCGAACGCCGCGGTAGTATAGCTAGAATCTATAAAGGATAATGTATTAATATAGTAAAAGGACTAAGGTTTATACGTAAAGGAGAGACGAATATAGAGAAAGATTAACTTTTTATTACTATTTAACGAATTAATCCGAAGATCCGTTCTATCTAAAACTAACGACCTAATCCTCTTATCCTCCCCTATATATAACCCTTAAGAGCGACTTACTCTAAGGGTATATCTTTAAGTAGTAGCCTTAGCGCCGGCTGCTCGCTCTATAAATCCGTATCTTCTTTCCTAAGGATACGGCCTTATTTATAGTCGGCTGCACGAATAAACTAACCCCGGATATACCTACCGCCGTAGGCGCCTTAAAATCCTCGGCCGAAGCTAGGGGAAGGGGCGACTCGGCCTTAAAATAAGGACTACCGCAGTAGGGGGGCATGAAAAGCGGATTAGCCGTTTTAGCCGGGTTAGAAGCCTCCTTCTAGTGTTTAGATTCTCCGTAAGCTATATAAAGCTTATTATCGATCTTAAACTATTGTTTAGTATCGGAGAATCGGTCGAAGTCTATACGGTTACCGTATAGGAGCTAGGTAAGGGCAGCCGGTGTATAGGTAAGTATAAGCGTCGGCGGGAACTACGAATAAAGGGCGGCCTTCCTCTCGAGCTTTTAACGATAAGCGTAGTTAGCTAGATTCTTTATAAAGATATCTCTTTACGCTAACTACTTCTTATAGTCGGCGTCGGAGATCTTAGTCTATATAGTCTTAACGAGATCGCTTATATCCTTTAAGATAAACTTCCGGAGGAAGTCGACCTACTATTTCTTTATCTTCCTTACCTTACGTATATAGGCGTCGAGGTCTGCCTTTTAGATCTAATAGTTCTTATCGCCTTAGGGAAAATTATCGAGAATATTCTTAGCGGCTTACGTTAAATCTAGAACCTTATACTGCCTGCCTAAAGCTACGAGGAGCGTCGTCGTAGTAGGCTATTCCTATTTCTCCCTTTCGGATAGGTTAGCTATGATAGTAGCTATCCTATCCTTAACGAAGTCGTAGGCCCGTTTACTAAGCCTATCGCTAATATAAAGGAGGCAAGCGCTATATAAGTCGAACTATATACTATTACGGAGGAAGATACCCTATATCTTAAGTTCCTATGCCTTGTACTTACGTTAACGGTCGGAGGTAGACCTTTTTCTAATAAAGATTAAAAGGTCTACCGTCTTTCGTTTTCCTAATGACTAGGTTTAAGCTATCGTCTAGGATTGCAATATCGTTATAGTTAAGATCGTTAGATCCTTAGCCTTAAGAAGTTGCTCCCTTGTGGCTAAGAGCTAATTCTTTATAGCTAAGAGCTAATCTCGTGCTATTAGGCGTTCCTTTAACCTAGTATTTCGGTTAACCTAAGAGGCTTCCGCTATACGAAGGGATCGAAGACTCTCCTTAATATATATAAGGATATATCGGGTATCTAGGCTCTAAAGGTTTTCTTATGTCTCCTACGCGTTAGCGACCGGGACTACGTTATCGAACCTCTTAATCGCCTAGGCGATTTAAGGGAATTTACTAATAAACTCCTTACTAAAGGCCTTTAGACCGTTACCCGTAGCGTTAGAGACTATAGGTATATCCGCTATAAGGAAGGAGGAGGGTCTAGTCTTAAGGTATTATCGGGGACAAGAAAAAGATTTCTATAGGCTATAAAGGTTTTTATAGGCTAAGGAAAAGTTTTTAAGGGCTCAAGGGTTTAAGGGAAATGATTTCTTAAGGGTTACGCTCGAGTCGCTACGACTAAGGGGACGAGGTAATAGAGCTGCTAGGACTATTATTTATAGAGCTAGGGATCGCGACGGGGCGCAATAGGAGATAGAATAAACTACTATAGCACTAGGTAATACCTAGATAACTTTATAATTCTATAAAGAGGAAAAGAACTATAGAGGCTAAGAGCTCGTTTATATATAGGACTATATATCACGTGGTATATTACTATATACTATGTTATATAATATAGTACTATAATAAGAAGGCATGTAGTAGAGCACGCAGTAGAAGGCACGTAGTAGAGCACGTAGTAGGGCACGCAGCCGGGAGCCGGGCATAAAGGATATATTAAGGAGCTACGCACGTAGCAAAGGGCATGTTATAGAGCACGCAGTAAAGCACGTAGTAGAGCACGCAGCCGGGCATAAAGCCTACATTAAGCGCGTATCTAAAGAGCATACAGCCCCTAATATAGAGCATATAAAATAGTAGAGTAGTATAGCGTGTTAAAGCGTAGCGCCGATACTGTAAATTTTAGTAGGCATATCCCCCGCGGCTACGTAGCCGACTAGGCGAAGCTTATAAAGATTTTTTACACACGCTACTAAAATCTAATATCACTAATTTAATACTATTCGCACCGCACCTTTTGTATTAAGCCGCCGCCGTAATAGAGTCTCTTCTAAACCGTACCTTTCCCTCCCTTTAGGAGGCTTAAGCCGCTTACAATATAGTAGCCTAAATAAACGGCTACGCCCTTATTATAGCTATAAAGAGGCCTAATGCAGCTAATCCCTTATACGCTAACCTTCGCTGCTCGAAGGGCCGGAAATACGTCGACCGTAGTAATAATGCCCTCGCTAAACGCCGTAAGACAAGCAAAGAGATAACCGAATGCCCCTTGCGTCTAGTCCTTAACATAGACTAGGTCTAGGGCTCTTAGTCTATCTCTAACCCGTCTGCTAAGCCCTATAACTACTCTTTTATCGACCTAATGGCTTAGGCGAAGTATAAGGGGGAGGTTATTACGAAGTACTCCGTCGAGATCGTTCGGCTATATAATAACGGCCTTAGACTAATTTTTATTATAGAGCTACTATAAACACGCTCCGACAAAGACTACGACCTCGCAGACATTTCCACTAAGTAGATATATAACGCCCTTGCTCGTTATCGTTAGGAGGAGCTTGCTAGGCGTACGCCGCTTTAATTCCTCTACGATAAGCTTAATAAATCCGACTTCTTTATCCGTAATACCCGCGATCCGTAAGACCGACTGACCGGCCTCTTTTTAGCCTTAAAAAGCGGCGTAGAGATATTACGTTAGTTCCTTAATGTCTAGCAACTAGACTACACCTATAAGACCAACCGATTTAATATGCCTTTTCTTAATATATATAGTATTACGCACTTAATCTATTCCTTTTCTCTAGTCGAGGTCTATTAGACTAAGTAGAAGACGTTTTTAATCGCATCGGTCTTCCTTATAGGCGAGGATAAAGGCTAATACCGTTAGGCTATCGCGGCCCTACCTATATTGCTAGCTAAGGAAGGAATTTAGCCTCTTCGGCTTATCGTTATAGACTAGGAATTAGCCCTTATTAACGCTATTACGAGCTTTAAAGAGCTTAAGAAGGTAGTCCGTCTTCTCTACCGCTAGCACGTAAGTAAGAATATGCTTGTAAAGTATAAGACATACTTCTCTATAGCGTTAAAGAGTCTGTAAGGGCAGGTTATACGGGCTTTAACCTTTAAGGCGTTCCTTTAAGCTTAGATAAAGCTAATTAACTTAAACGATAAGGATACTAATGCGCTAAAAGCGGGCACCTAGTTAGGTGTCTACGGACTAGTAGATAGTCCGGGCTCCGGGAGCCCCTATATCTCGTAGGGCATGCCGGGCTACCTTTAATTTATTATCCTTCTTCTTTTATAGTACCCCCTTTGCCTAGTGCCCTGTTATTTGCACTAAATGGTAGTAATACCAATCGAACGCTGGGCAGTCGGGTCCTCGACATTTAGGTAATAGTAATTAAAAAAGAAGAGAGGCTCTAAGGCTTAAAACAGCCTGTAAGGAAGGATTAGAAGCTGTAAATAATGCAAATTACTAAGAATAATAGCTCTTATCTTTTCTAATAAGGAGGGCTAACTAGTCTCTATATATAGGGAAATCCCTCGGACGAAAACAGCCCCGTAGACTTAAGGAAAAGGGGTAAATGTAAGAGTTAGACGGAAAACATTGGTTAGAAATCAATAGATTGTGTCCGTACGACAAATAGTTATACAGTTAGCTGCAGTTAGTAAATAAAGAAATTAATAACGCAATAGTCTATTAGAAAGATATATAAATTCTACGGTAGAAGCCGTTAGAAGAGAATTAGAATTCTACGGTAGAAGACTATAGAAGGGAATTAGAATTCTACGGCAAAAGACCGTAAAAGGGAATATAAAGTGCGGGGTAATAACCCGTAGAAGCCTGTGGAATTCTATAGTAGAAATACGTAATACTTCTATATAAATTCTATAGATACTTCTATATAAATTCTATAATAGGACCGGGGATTTCCCGGTAGAAAGCAATAGGGGAAGACGGTGATATTAATATACCCCCTTAGCTAGAAGGAAAACACCTTCCGGCTAGTTAGAATTATTATCGACTTCCTTATAGATCCTAGATAAAATATCCGTAAGTCGAAGCTAGTAAAGGAACGTTTAGAACCGTTATCGTAGAAGTAACTTAGTTAATCTATCTATAACTATTTAGTTAAAAGGGATATACTTAATATTAATAGTATTACGTAAGAATCTCTATCGGGCCTAGCAGTTATAAATTTTAATATGCTTTAAGGCGGTCTAAGTCTTTAGAATCTCGGCGGAAACTAAGCGAATAGTCTAGGTATTATCGCACTAAATAGTAGGAATAGGAATATCTAATTATAGAGAAATATCGTTAAATAAACGAAGAATAGAAATTAGCTCTTTTACTATAGAAGAAACTATAAGAAGTTCGGCCTTAGTAGAAGACGTAGTAACCGTAGATTGTTTCCGGGCACTCTACGCAATTAGACCGTTAAAAATACTAATAAAGTAGCCTTCTAAAGAGTAACGAGTATCTAAATCATCGGCGTAGGCGGTATTTAAAGCTATAATTAGTTCTTAATCGTCTATATTAGAGTACTTAATCGCGAGAAAACGCGATTCGTATAGGTAAGTCACTAAGCTTTCTATAAGCTTAATATAAAGCGCAGACGGGTTCTATATATACTCCGCTAAAAAGTTTAACGACTTTACGGCGT
Source organism: Ophiocordyceps sinensis (assembly GCA_012934285.1). Lineage (NCBI taxonomy): Eukaryota > Fungi > Ascomycota > Sordariomycetes > Hypocreales > Ophiocordycipitaceae > Ophiocordyceps > Ophiocordyceps sinensis. Next base: position 7,055,755 of record JAAVMX010000004.1, on the reverse strand, counting down.
TAAGTCGGGTAGAAATAGTCGTATAATTGTAGGATCCGACTAAAGACTAAAAGTAGTAGATTTAGTTATTTATAGCTTAACCTTAGTGTTTCTCTAGCTTTTCTAAAAGTAGGAACGGGCAAAGAGTCGAAATAGGCCGTAGAACCGTAGAAGTACGGATTAAACTAAACTTAGAAGCAATTTTATCTAAGTAAACGTCCTAATATAACTATAGCTTTCGCTACTTACGGTCCCGGATAATTCTTATTCTAAGAAAATAGGTTAGCTCTCTACGGTCGGTAATTGCATACTTTTGTCTAAAGCGACGGATAAAATCGTTAATAGCCTTATAGTCCTACCTACGGAAAATAATAATAATATTATCTATAAAGAAGAAGGTAATAATACTACTTATAGTAGATATAAAGATATAAGGGTCCTTTATACTCTACTAAAGGACTAGTTCGGTAAGAGACCTAAATAATTCCCGTTGCTAAAGAAGTAGCAAATAGCGAAGCCTATATAAAGCCTTTATTAACCGAATTATAAGGCTAAATATCTTAGATCCGTCTAAGAAGTAGATATACTTCTATATCTAGATCGGCATTCGTAAAGGCGTTAACCGCGTTAAGTAAGCGGGTTTTAGTGCTAAACTTAGCGGTAATAGCAATTATAATGCGGAAATTTCGTATAGTAAGCGTAGCGGCGTAGGTTTCCTTTTTGCCAAACGGCTAAAGATCTCCTCGTATATAAAGGCGAGACTTAAACTTCCTAAGGTAGCCGTGCTTATTAAACTTATAATTAAATGCCTAAGTTAATAGAAGAAGACGTATAGGCGCGTTCGCTCTTAAGGTAGGCGAAGGAAAGAAGGTCTTTCGCTAGTAAAGGGAGTCCTATTTAACCTTTCTAGCGGCTTTAAACTTAGGTCTATACGGATACGTCTTGAGATTAGACTAAAACCTTAGAAGCGCGGGTAAGTGCCGTTTATATATCTTCCTAGGTTTAAGAGAAGTAGCGAATGCAGCTGTAAAAGCGGTGCTATTAGCTAGTAAATGCTTAATATAGGCGAATGCGGGATATCGACCTAAAAACGGTTTAAACGAGTAAGGCGTAAATCTCCTATAAATCTCGTCTTCCGTAGACTATCTATAAGAATAGTGTTATCGTAATCTATAGATTGAGAAGTAGCTTAAGGCAACTATACCTTAAGATAGTCTATAGGTTCTACGGTTATAGTTAAGGAAAGGGTAGTATTACGGTATTAGGTTATATTATATATTATCCTATATAACCTCTATATCGTATATATAGACCTTTAGACCTAGTCTATAGCTATATCCCTTCGTAGATTAATAATAATTATATACCCCCTTTAAGCTCGTTTTCTTATAGTTTAATAAACTCTTTTATCCTATTGCCTATAATTAATAATCTCGCTTTCTTACCCCTTTCTTTTCTCATCTCCCCTCTTTGCGATAGAAGCCCGCCTCCTCGCCGGACCTTTTTAACTAAGTTTTCTTCGATTATTAGAATTTCCCCGGTATAAATATACCGTCTTAATGCGAATTACATAGATTTCCCTCCTTACCCTTCCTCTACCTTATTTTATTGCCCTATAATCTACGATAACCGACTATATAAAGGCCGATCCCCCGTCCGCTACCTTAGCCGTTACCCCGCCGGCTCCTACCGACCTAAAGCCTTAGACCGACTACGTTTCCTACTACCCCCGTCTCGCCGCCCTTCTTTAGGCCTAACGGCCTATATTCGGCACCTTCGCCTATATTTAAGCTAACGCTACTTACGACTTCCGCGCCCTTTAGATCGAGGCCCTTACTATAAGAAGACAGACTAGAGGTACGTTTAGGAAGGTAGGAAAGATAGTCAAATGTACGAATAATCCTTTATTGCAATACGGTTGCCCTCTCGTGGTAAGATTAAAGCTTGCCCTTCTTCTAAGATATATTAGGGCCTTAGGGATATACCCTTAGGCCTCGAGAGGGGTTGTCTAGGACTAGTTAGCGACTAATAGCCGAATAGTCCCTAAGCTAAAATGCATTATCTATCGTATATATATCCCTATCTCCTAACTCTATACTTACGCGGGTAGCTGCGTTATAATTATCCCCCCCTTTTAGGGCGGACGCCTTAGACGCTAGGATAGCTTTAGGTATAAATAAAGTCGTAATAGCAAATAAGACTAAAATAGGATTAAACGTAGTATAAAAATTAATAACGATAGTTATTATTATATATATTATAATAATTATTATATTAGTCGCGCGTTATAATAGTTGCTATACAATAGGTAGCTAGTCGCCTACGTATAGTTAGCGAACTATAATAGAGTGCTGCTCTTTATATATAAAGTTTTTTCTTCTCTTTTCTTATTATACAACTATACCGAGATCTTATAGAGAAGCACATTCGGAATTAGACGAGCATATTTAAAATTAGACAAGCATATTCCGAATTAGTTTAACGCTATAGGTCCTAAGCGAACGGCAACCGCAACGGTAAAGACGCCCCGGAAGCGAGGAAAATAGATAGACGATATTTAGCCGATAGGTCCTTTAGTTATAGCTTAAGTCCTAGAGTTATCGGGTAATAGAGTATCGATTAAGGACGCCGTAGCGATAGTATAGGAAGAGATAAAGCTAAAAAAGAAGCGTAGAGAGAAAATAACCCTATTAGAACGACTTCTCATAGAGAAGAATATGCCGAATGTATTAAAGAAATCGACATCTTCGTTAGAGGAAGAAATCGAAGATCCGCTAATTCGTTAGTTATTTAAAGGACTATTTATAAGCATAAAGAAACCTATTATAGTAGAGTCTTAGGAAGATTAAGCGATTGCTAAGCGTATAACGCTAACGGTTGTTGAATCTAAAACATTTTCATCGTCTAGCGAAGACGATAGAGACGAGGATATAGAGGCGAATGCTAAGGGAGACACCGTCGACACAAAGAATCTCTAGAAAGGGATATCGCTAAAGAAAGGGGTTAAGAAGGCTATAACTATAAAAAGTCGCTGCGCGAAAGGGTGCTAAGTAACCGAGTTATACTATATTAAGTGCTTAAATAGTAGTATATAAGGGTTTAGCGATAACGAGGACAATACTAGAATAGTCGAACTATCTTATATATAGGAGAATGCGCGATTAAGTAGGTGCATCTAATATAACTCGCGCGGTGATAGCTTATCGCTAATAAGTCTCTAGCTTTTTCCTTAAGTCTGCTAATTTGCTAATGCGAGCTCTCGCTTTAGGCACTCCCCTACTAATAGCATCGTCCGTAAGGTTGATATAGTAGTCTAGTTGGTATCCGAATAATGCTTTATTAAGCGAAAAGCCTATACTTGTATTCTTCGCATTGTTATAAGCGAACTAAGCCTCTCGTAGTAGTCTAGGCTAGTTGTTCTATTTAGCATTTGTGTAATACCGAAGGTAGTATTATAGTGTCTAATTCACCCGTTCGGTCTAACCGTCGGTTTATAGGTGAAAGGCTATCGATAACCTACGTTTTATCCGTAATATATAATAGAGGTCTAACTAGAACTTACTAGTAAATAGAGATCCTCTATTAGAAATAATGCCTTTTAGTACTCTATAGATAAGCTTAATCTTATAATAAAAAGCCTTAGCTAACTTAGGCGCTATTCTTATCTTAGAGACCGCGAGAAATACGCTATACTTAGTGTATCGGTTAACGATTAACTTCTTTACTATCGAACTATAACTCCGGAAAACCGGTAGTAAAGTCTATAGAGACTTCTTCCTAAGGTCTGATAGGAATAGGCAGCGACTTAAGGGCGCCGTATAGGCGATGCCGCTTTAGAACGGCGCCTTAATAGATATAATATAAACGTATATAGCTATTTATATTACGAGTTATTCCTTCCTAGAAGAATTTCCGGGATAGGAGGTCTTTCGTATAGGATTCCGAAGTATCTTATAAAGGGATCGTCGTAGTAGAGCTAAATAAGCTCTTGCCTTAAGGCAACCTCTATAGGCACTACGATTCTTCCCGAATGTAAAATAAGTCCGTCTAGGCTTAATAACTAAAGACTTACCCCTTCTTTTAAGGTACTTTCGGCCTACACTCGCTGTATAGTCTACGGATCTTCCGCTTAAGTCTTCTTAAGGAGCTTAAAAAGGGGCTCGGAGATATTACTCTTATAGACTGTTAATATTACCGTCTCCCCTATTTGCTTTCCACCGGGAAATCCCCGGTTCTTCCCTAGATTCTACTATAGAATTCCATAGGCTTCTATAGGCATTACCCCGTACTTCCACGGGCGTATTTACCTACTTTTCTTCGGTTATATTTCACCGTGATTTTACGGTGATTTTACGGTTATTTACAAATTCCTTACCCGTAAAATCTCTTCCCTTCTACGGTCTTCTACTATAGAATTCTAATTCTCTTCCACGGCTTCTACTATAGAATTCACCGTAGAATTCACTAGTCTTCTACTAGGCTGCTTATTTATTTGCTAACTATATAGCTTATTTATCGTACGGCACGATCTATTGCTTTTCCTACTAATCCTTCCGTCCGATTATTTACGTTACCTAATTTTCCTTAGTTCTACGCGGCTGATTTCGTCTAAGGATTTTTCCTATATAGAGACCCTAGTTAGCCTCCCTACTAGATAAGATAAGAGCTATAATTATTAGTGATTTACACCTTACAGCTTTTAACCCTTCTTTATAGGCTGTTTTAGCCTTAGAGCCTCTCTTCTACTTAATTGCTATTACACTAATGTCGAGGACCCGACTACCTAGCGTTCGATAGTTATAAGCCCGGACGAACTTCCCTACGCATAGAGAGTTCTAACGGCTTGTATTTTTAGCCTGCTAACGCTACGACTTACGGTAGTAAAGCCTTTGCCTTTACATCTAGCGAATCGACTCGCGGAGGACTAGTATGATTTTTTTAAGGAGCGTTATTTAATCTAGCGAATCGACTTACGGAGGACTAGTTAGTACGTTTACCCTATTCTATTAGTGTTTTCCCGCACTTAGTTTAGTTTTTACAGTTTCTTTATATATAGTATATATCTAACTACCCTTTTCCGGTGATTTTACTATACTTTTACCTATATTACTATATCTATTATAGCCGATATTACTTCGAAGACTATTTTAAATAGACTAGCGGACTAGGACCGATAGATCTTAATAATCTAGAAATACGCACTTACTTAAGGGATTTAGGAGAAAATCGATCCTTCTATTACGCTTAAACTTTAGAAACCCTTATTGCCTCTTCCCGTGAAACTAATAGCTAGAATAATTAACGCGACTATTGCTAATATTGCTAGTTTATTAATAGAAGAACTTAAGAGGTTTAAGTTTCTCTTTTCCTAGTATCGCACGTTGCTTTAAGCCTATAAGGACTAATAGAAATCTCTTACGTTAATCTAGTAGTTTATCGTTTAGAATATCGGGAACTACTACTTAATAATTGCCGACGAATATAAGGTTTCTAAGGAATTAGCTTTACTATAGCGATGTATAAAGCCGACTTCGTAGACGTAATAGAAGACTATTCTTACGTAGTTCTATACTATTTTAAAGGCACTAGACCGGACGGATATCACTATATAGATTTCTAACTAATAGAAGGTCCTTACCGATGCCCGGCGAATTAAGTTCCCGGAATTAGAAGGTCTCTAGGCTATATAGCTTTTTCTTAAGGCTATTTAGCTAATTTCTAGCCCTTTTGCGGAATACTAAATAAATAAGATAGAGGACGATGCCCGCTTAAATAAGCTAGGTTAAAAGCAGTCTTTCCCCGACGGATTTAAGATATCCGAACTTTTCGAGCGCTCGTAGGCCTTAAAGGCTACGACTAAAGCGCTAAAGACTAACGCTTTTGCGAAGTTCTAAGACTAGGGAATAAAGTCCCTAGCCGCGGAATCTACGGATAAATCGGCAACCACTTTAGCAGCTACGTCCTTAGATAAAGACAAAGGCAAGAAAAAGGATAGTCCGCCGTGTATTTACGGAGAATAATACTATTTCCGATAGTGTTATTACTTTAACCCTTTTATTCGACTTCTATTATAGAAACCCGATAAAGACGTCTAAAAGACTATAGACGACTACCTTAAGGTTCCGGCTAATAAGGCTAAAGTTAACGCGGTACTTCTTCGCGACGAGGAGTAGCGGAAGAATAACTAAACCGAGATAAAGATAGTATAAGCTACGGCTACCGCTAACGTTCTTACGACCTTTTTACTATTAGTTATTCTATAGACTACCGTAGAATACCCGTTAAGGGATTCTTTTATTATAGATTTAGGGTCTAATAGATATATTTGCAATAATAGGGAGCGTTTACATAACTTCTAGCCTTCTTCCGAGTACGTACTCGCAGGCAGTAGAAGCACTCCTATTCTCGGGATAGGCACGGTGTTTATACGTATTTCGATAGGCACTTTTTAGCTTAGTTAAGTAGCATATATCCCGTCCTTTTATACGTCCTTTTATTTACTTCGTCTTCTTTATAAGGCGAATCTTTCGTAGAACCTATAGACTAGATAGATCTCTTCTTTAACTCGTACTATTTGTATAACGGAGCTAATTTACAATTAGTATATTATCGAATATAACCCGTTAATACCTTCTACTACGCTTTTAATAATTCTAACTATTGCTTCCGTTCCTTCTATAGATTCTACTATAGAAACCCCGGTTATAGTACCTTTTTCGGCTACTATACCGGAGTCTATACTAATAAGTGTAGAGGAACTTTCTCTTTAGCACTAACGACTTAGATATCCGAACAATAAGGCGCTTTCGAAAGCTCTTAGAATACTATAGTCGGTGACCTTCGATAAGATAATCTCCTATAAGTCTTATAAACTTACGTAGGCTAAACGAATTATCAACCGCGAGCCGCTGCTTTCTAAAGCGACGTTTCCCTTTTCTAAGGTGTTTTACGATATCTTTTCTATATATAAGAGTTATAATAATAAGAACGTTGTATTTCTTATTAAGGATGACTATACGAAGCTTGTTTTTCTATATGCGCTTTTAGACGCTTTTATAGACGAGCTGATTTTATACTTTAAGAGCTTAGGTCGGTATATTTCCCGATAGTTCTTACTTTCTATCGGTATAATCTATTAAGACAACGACCGAGCCTTTCGACACGATTTTTAAGATTTTATTAACTAATAGGGCATTTAAAGAAAGCCTACTACACCCTATACACCCGCTTAAAACGGCGCTGCCGAACGAGCTAGGGGGGTAGTATCTACGAAAGCTCGATCTATAAGGATTAAAGCAAATTTGCCTAAGCATTTATAGACAGAAACGTAGAAAACTATAGTATATTTATATAATCGGATTCTAGCCCGATAGGCAGCTTCCTCTACGTTCTTTCTATTAAAGTGGATTTCCTTAATAGAGATCCTTTACGATTAGTTAAGGGATTACGACCGGAATATACCGGCTTTTCTCCTTCCTTAACTATTACGATTCGATTATCTTCGAGCTTTTAGCTATAAAGCCTCCCTACTAACCACTAAGGCCTTAACTAACACGCAGAAACGTAATCTTAAGCAGGAACCTTATATAGAGGTTAGTTACTTAATCGGGTATAATTCTATTAATAGTTTTCGTATATAGATCCTATAGAGACGGGAGGTTCGTTAAGTTCGTAATATAACGTTTAATAAGACTTAGTTTTTCACCGCGTCTAAGGCATCCGAGCCGCTAATATAGGTATTATTACCGGCATTTCTACTATATATTGCATAGGAAGAAAAGCAAGATAAGGCATAATTCTAGTTAACGCTAATAGTGCTTCCTAATAAGCATTCTAAATAAGTAAACCTTTTAGCCGATGGCAATCCTTAGCTCCCGACTCTTAACTAAACCCTAGAACCGCCGGAGGATATTTTTAAGAATACATAGGATTTCTAACCCGATATTTCTACTCTTTTACTAACTGCAACCGTAGAATTAGTAGACCGACTTAAGGTATAGTTGCCTTAAGCTACTTCTCGGTCTATAGATTACGATAATACTATTCCTATAGATAGTCTACGGACGATAAGATTTATAGGGGATTTACGCCTTACTCGCTTAAACCGTTTTTCGGGTCGATATCCCGCTTTCGCCTACGTTAGGCATTTACCGGCTAATAGCACCGCTTTTACGGCTGTATTTGCTACTTCTCTTAAACCTAGGAAGATATATAAACGGGATTTGCCAGCGCTTTTAAGGTTTTAGTCTAATCTCGAGACTTATCCTTATAGACCTAAGTTTAAAGCCGCTAGAAAGGTTAAATAAGACTCCTTAAAACAGCGGAAGACCTTCTTTTCTTCGCCTACCCTAAGAGCGAACGCGCTAGTGCGTCCTCTTCTATTAATATAGGCATTCGATTATAAGTTTAATAAGCACGGCTACCTTAGGAAGTTTAAGTCTCGCCTTTATGTATAAGGAGATCTTTAGCCGTTTAGCGGAAAAGAAATATACACCGCGACGCTTATAGCGTAAAAGTTTCGCATTATAATTGCTATTGCCGCTAAATTAGCACTAAAACCCGCTTACTTAACGCGGTTAACGCCTTTACGAATGCCGATCTAGATAAAGAAGTATATATCTACTTCTTAGACGGATTTAAGGTATTTAGTTTTATAATTCGGTTAATAAAGGCGTTATATAGACTTCGCCGTTTACCGCTTCTTTAGCAACGGGAATTATCTAGGTCTCTTACTAAACTAGGCCTTTAGCAAAGTGCGGAAGATCTTTGTATTTTTATATTTACTATAAGTAGTATTATTACTTTCTTCTTTATAGATAATATTATTATCCTTTTCCGTAAAGAGCACTATAGGGCTACTAACGATTTTATCTATCGCTTTAGGCAGAAGTATATAGTTATTAACCGCGGAGAGCTTACCTATTTCCTTAGGATAAGAATCATCCGGGACCGTAAGTAGCGAAAGCTATAGTTATACTAGGACGTTTACTTAGATAAGATTGCTTTTAAGTTTAGTTTAATCCCTACTTCTACGGTTCTATAGCCTATTTCGACCCTTTGCCTATTCCTACTTCCTAAAAAGCTAGAGAAATACTAGGGATATGCTATAGATAACTAAATCTACTACTTTTAGTCTTTAGTCGGTTCCTACAATTACGTGACTATTTCTACCCGGCTCGACGCCGTAGAATTATCGAATTATTTAGCGGAGTATATATAGAACCCGTCTACGCTTTATATTAAGCTCGTAGGAAGCTTAGTAACTTACTTATACGAATCGCGTTTCCTTGCGATTAAGTTTTCGGATATAGACGAGTAAGAACTCGTTATAGCTTCCGATGCCGCTTACGCCGACGACCTAGACACTCGTTATTCTTCTAAGGGCTATTTTATTAGCCTATTTAACCGTCTAATCGCGTAGAGTGCCTGGAAAGAATCTACGGTTACTATTTCTTCTACCGAAGCCGAACTTCTTATAGTCTCTTCTACCGTAAAAGAGCTAATTTCTATTCTCCGTTTGTTTAACGATATTTCTTTATAGCTAGATGTTCCTATTCCTACTATTTAGTATAATAACACCTAGATAATCCGCTTAGTTTCCGCCGAGATTCTAAAGGGTTAAACCGCTTTAAAGCACGTTGAAATTTATAACTACTAGGCCCGTTAGGAATTCTTACGTAATACTTTTAATATTAAATATATCCCTTCTAACTAGATAATTACGGATAGATTAACTAAATTGCTTTTACGATAATGTTTCTAAACGTTCCTTCGCTAGCTTCGACTTACGGATATTTCTTCTAGGATTTAAGAAGAAGTCGATAATAATTCTAATTAGCCGGAAGTTATTCCCTTTTAGCTAGGGGGGTATATTAACATTACCGTCTCCCTTATTTGCTTTCTACCGGGAAATCCCCGGTTCTTCCCTAGATTCTACTATAGAATTCTATAGGCTTCTATAGGCATTACCCCGCACTTTCACAAGCGCATTTACTTACTTTTCTTCGGTTATATTTTACCGTAATTTTATAGTGATTTTACGGTTATTTATATAGTCTTTACCTATAAAATCTCTTCCCTTCTATAGTCTTCTACTATAGAATTCTAATTCTCTTCTACGGCTTCTACCGTAGAATTTACTATGGTATTTATTAGTCTTCTACTAGGCTGCTTATTTATTTGCTAACTATATAGCTTATTTATCGCACGGCACGATCTATTGCTTTTCCTACCGATCCTTCCGTCCGATTATTTACGTTACCTGTTTTTCCTTAGGTCTACGCGGCTGATTTCGTCCGAGGATTTTTCCTATATATAGAGACTAGGTAGCCTCTCTACTAGATAATATAAGAGCTATTAGTCTTAGTCATTTACACCTTATAGCTTCTAATCCTTCTTTGCAGGCTGTTTTAGCCTTTAAGCCTCTCTTCTACTTAATTACTATCACACTAATGTCGAGGACCCGACTACCTAGCGTTCGATATAGACCCCTTTTTAACGAGCTACTAACCTAGCTAATTGTCTTTAACACTATTGTTTGCAACTAACGATATCTTTAACCTAAGTGGCTAATTTAGCGGGACTTATTCCCGAATGCTAAGCGATTAAATCTTAAAGAGCTTATATATTTTCGTTACGTAAAGATATCTCGTTAAGCTTAAAGATAGTAGAGACTTAAGAACTCGTCTTTAGGTCGTTCTATAAAGAATCTATAGCTATATACACCTATCGAATAACTGCTAACTTCTATTATAGTTCTAGGAGTAGCTCTATAGACGGTAGGGCTTCGCTTATAAATTCTAGCTTCCTTAATAAAGCGTCGGTAGGATTTAATTTACCGGCTCGGTGTTTAATCGTAAAATCGAAAGGAGCTAGGTATATACACTAACGTGCTTATCTTCTATTAAGGGAAAGTTGCTTTATAAAGCCTTAAAGGTTTTAGTGATTTAATAAAACTTTAACGGTATTCGCCGCCCTTTCGACGTAGTATCGCTAGTGTTTAAATAACTTAACGATAGTAAATATCTCCTAATTAAGGGTGCCGTAGTTAAGCTTAAGGCTAATAAACTTCCGTAATTAGAAAGCAATCGGATAATAGTAGCTTTTGTTATCGGGCTATGAAAGAATGCTAGCTATTGCGAAAATTAAGGCATTAGTCTTAATGCGAATCGGTCTTTAAGGGTTAAAGTGTGGGAAAAGTAGGGCTATTGTAAAGGCGTTCTTTACGGTATAAAACGCTATTAGTTCGCTAGTATTTAGCTATACTCGTCCGGGCTTTCTTCTCTTAACGCTCCTTTTTAATAACGTAGTAAGAGGGGCAATAATACTAGAGTATCCTAAAATAAATCGTCGGTAATAATTTATAAAACCGAGAAAAACTTAAATATTATAGAAAGAATAAGGTTCTTCCTAATTTATAATAGCCTTAATGCGGGCTAGGTCTATTATAACTCCGTTAATAGATAAGATAAATCCTAAAAACTCTAAAGACTACTTATAGAAAGTAGACTTCGATAAATTAGCGAATAGCTTGGTATTCCTTAGTCGTTCGAGGACTTATCGTAAGTGTTCTATATACTCCTCGTAGGTTTTAGAAAATATTAAAATATCATTAAGGTAAACGACGTGAATAGTATCTATAAGGCCTTTAAGAGCTTAGTTAATATATAACTAAAATATAGTAAAGGCGTTAGTTAATCTAAACGGTAATACTAAGTACTCGTAGTAACTATAGCGAGTACGAAAGGCTTTCTTCTATTTATCCCCTCCCTTAATCCGGATGCGTTAGTATGCGTTTTTTAGGTTAATCTTCGGAGAGTACTTAGCCCTTCAACAACGGTCTATAATCTCCGAAATAAAGGGGAGTAGGTAGCGATTCTTATCGATAATACTATTAACCCCCCGATAGTCTATATAAAGGCGTAAAGTGCCGTCTTTCTTAGGCAAAAAAAGAATAAGAGCCCCGGCCGAACTCTTAGATTTCCGAGTAATACTACGCTTAAGGGACTAATCTAACCACTCCTTAAGAACCTAAAGTTCGGATTAAGAAAGAGGATAGATAGGTCTAAAAGGCGGCTTAAAGTCAGGCAATAGGTTAATCGTATAATCGGTGCCTTTTTTCCTTAGTAGTAAATCGGCCTTATGCTTAGAAAACACGTCTTTAAAGTCTAAAAGAGTCGCCGGTATTTCCTCTCCCGTTCGCTTAGGGTTCGCTAAGTTATTATCTTTATCGGGAAATAGCATAAATTTTAGGTCTAGTATAACTATATAGACCTATGCCTTATTCCGTTACTCTTATAAAAATTTCTACGGCTAGCGTAATAATACCTTAGAAAGTTAGTGTTTAAACTAATAAACGCGCTTAAAAGGAATAAGATAAATATATTCCTAAGAAAGTACGGGTATATTAAGTAAAACTAGTCCGTCGTTAGGTTTTAATCCGTTATCGACGCCGATATAAGGGCGAGTGACTATCTTTTCCCTATAGCGACTATCCTAAAGTTAGATAGAAACTTCCTAAACTCTATATCGTCTTATAAGCGTATTCTTAACTACCTTTAATCTAAGGGTTAATAAAGGAAGCTATCGTAGCCCTTATTTATAAGCAAGATTTATATCTATTAGGTCTACTTTACTACCGTAATCGAGATTAACGATAATTTTATAAACTATTCGCCCTAATAGCTTTCTAATCGCACGTAGTCTCTTAACTGCCTCTACCTATAGCTTAGTCGAAGAAGAGGCATTTACTTTAACTTTTAGGCGTTTCCTTCCTTCTTTATCGTCTTTAAATCGGCTACGGTTCGGTTAGCTTTTACTATCGCCTAGCAATCGGCTTATATATAGCTTAGTTTCTTATAATACTAAAAATAACTATGCTAGATTAGCTTTCGCCGTTTCGATATAAATTTCCTCCCCGGTTATTGCTACGGCTATTCCAACTATATCTATTCCTACCGTTGCGATTATTGCGACTATTTCCTCGGCCGTTCCTACGGCCGTTGCTACGACCGTTTCTACGGCTATTTAAGGTCGATCTAGCGGCGTCGGAATCTTAATAGTTATTAGTAGATCTATTTCGGCCTTTACGTCGGCGATAGCTTATCGAACGGGAGCCTTTTGCCCCTTAAGTTAAGGTCGATTAATCGTTAGTTAGCTTTACGGGGCGCTTTTTATTTCCTAAAGTATTTTAGAAGCGTTAAGCAAGTTAGACTATCTCCTTAAGAGTATTATCCTAAATAGACGCTAAATAAAGGGAGATTTAGTCTTAAAGATCGGGACGTAACTTCGTAAAAAAGGAAAGTATATATGTTTTTTCTAGCGGACGTTTTAGGTATTACTTAAGGGAATCTAAGTAAAGACTAAAATCGAGGGGGGACTAACCCTTTCGTTAGCGTGCTTCCTATAGTTGCGTAGCTAAGAGAGTCTCGCGATTAATAATATCTTTAATTAAAATTAATATTTAATTACGAAACTTATCTTAGTTAATGCGAAGCAATTCCCTCTCTATAGGGAGCTTTTCGTTAAGGTATCGCCTCTATCTTATCTTATAGTCTACTTATATATAGTTAAAGGTATATAAGATTTTAGTCTTATTACGTTTAAAACGACGTAGAGTAGCGATAAAGGCATCCTCGAGATCGCTAATCTAATCGAGACGTTTTCGAGGGTTAGTCGGTTATAATAACTAAGGAATGTTTTTTATTTTAATTTCCTTACTACGACTTTCCCTCGATTCGGTTAACTATCGGCGACGTTTATATAAGTCCTTGCCGAATAAGTCACCCTACTGCGAAAATTCTTCTCGAAGTTCCGTAATCCTATCTCTTAATCTCTTCTCCTCCTTTAGCTCTACGGCTCTTACTTAAAGGGCTATAAGCATATCTATACGCGGAAGGGTAGGTCGTAAAGACCTAGCTTACGTTTAACTTCGCGAGGGGATAGATTAAGCCCCCTCGGGTAGCGAAAAAATTAATAATAGCGTCTTAAGACGCTCGTTATAGCTCTTATATAAGTTCATATATTTATCTTCTAATATTAGTTCTATTACGCGAGGTCACGGCGATAGGCTAGCGACTCGAAAGCTACTACGACCTATTCGGCCTACGCGGCCTATACGTCCGGAAACGCGCTTACTACGCGGCGCTATCGCTTTTAGGTAACTAAAAAAGAGAAGCTTGAGAAATTGTAAGAAGATAGACTAAAGGTACGTTTAGGAAAGGAGGAACGATAGTTAAAAGTACGAATAATCCTTTATTGCAATGCGGTTGCACTCTCGTAGTAAGACTAAAGCTTATTCCTCTTCTAAGATATATTAGGGCCTTAGGGATATACCCTTAGGCCTCGAGAGGGGTTATCTAGGACTAGTTAGCGACTAATAGCCGAATAGTCCTTAAGCTAAAATGCATTATCTATCGTATATATATCCCTATCTCCCGACTCTATAGTTGCGCGGGTAGCTGCGTTATACTTACTTACCTTAATAATGCTTACGTTAAGTTAGATATAAGAGTACTTATCGCTTAAAAGCATATAGCCGTTACCTAAGAGCACGCCGCCGATCTTTAGCGCTAGCTTAACTACGCTACGTCCTCTCTCCTTATCTTAACCGAACGTAACGCGGCTTAGGACTAGGCCCTTACCCCCGCCCCCGCCCTTACCTTTACCTATCCTTATATAGCCGACCTTAAGAGGTTTGCCGGCGACTCTAGCACTTAAAAGCAACGTTAGGAAGCTTTCTAGCCCTAGCGTAACGGCCTTACTATTAAGCTCCGTTAGGACGCCGCCTTATAACCTACGGAGTAGGACTATATTCTTTACGCAGCTAGCCGGCTTACCGGCCGGGCTACCTTTATTATCGCTAGCGTTCCTTAGGACGTCCTCGATAATAAGTCTTTCGCCGATTAATAGTATACTATTATTAAAGCTCTTACCGACGACCTTAGCCTAGTCGTAAGTGCTAATTTTACCCGTACGGCCCTAGCCCGCCCTCTAGCCTTTATCCGTTCCGTCCGCTTTAGCGACGTTCTTAAGTTTATTCCCCTATCCTTTAGCGCCTCCCTCTCTACGTTTTTCGAGGAAACTCCCGACGTAGGTAAACCCGCCTATCCGGACTCCTCCCGCTAGGTTAACGACGCCGACTCTAACTCTAGCTATAACTCCGACTCCCCGGCTACCTTCTACCCTCGTCGCTATATTCGACCTCCCCGCCCTTATCCTATCTATAAGACCGCTAGCTACCGCCGCTTTATATCGCGATTAAGTCGTAAGACTATTAGACCCTAGCCTTTCCGCTACTTATCTTTTTAATAATTTAGCGTTGAATATTTAAATACTTAACGTTAACGCGATAGTAATATTCTACCGGTAGCTTAAAGTCTAGACCTTTTAGACCTTAATTAAGGCCTTTACTACTAAGCTATTGCTTATTAAGCCTTTACTACCTATTGATTAGGATATCCCTAAGGACCTTTATTAAGCCGTTTTAATTAGATATATAGACGCTAAGGATATAAAAGCCTGCTTTAACCCTCGCCTTTACGACTTTATTAACGACTACCTTAATAAGATCTACCTTAATAAAATCTCTTTTAACGATATCGCTAAGTTCTTTAAGAAGTAAGAGAAAGTCCTTTATACGCTTAATGTTAGTAGGTGATTCACTTAGATTAATCTTAACAAAGGGGGTTGCATTAGTTATAGTTATATCTAATCTAGCTAGAGAAGGGGGAATAAGGGGGCCCCTTTATACCCGTCTGCCGGGGTCCCTCTATAGAGCCTGCTGTGCCTTAACAATGCATTGTTAAGGCCCACGCTAGGGCTTACTGCTCTAGTTATAACGATGCCCTTAGTTAATAACGAGGTTATTAACTATATAGGTCACGTAGCGTTATGCACCGTGTGGTTATAACCCCTATTGCCCCTTTCCTATATATAGTCGGTAATATAGTTACGACTCTATTACTTAGTTATATAACTATATTCCTATACTAGTAGTCTTTCTTTCTAGTTGCTAAGCAACCTTCCTAATCGCAAGGATAACGCGTATTAGACTAAAGGGGTCTAATAAATACAATACATAAGTATAAATAAAAGAGAGTCCTAAAAGAAGAACTTAGGGGCGTAGAACGTATGCCTCTATCCGAATAGTTAAGCTATTATTGTCTACGAAGCGTTTAAGGGCTTAGTTCGGTAATGCCTTCGTTATAGCATCGGCCGGGTTATTATCGCCGTTAATCTAACGGATCTCTATAATCTCTTATTGCTCGTATAACTATCGAAGAGATATAATATTAATTATTAATCTCTTCTCCTTAGTTATCCCGAGCTTTACGAGGCATTCTTAAAGCGAATACGAATCTATATAGATAATTAATTAGATGTTTAGTAGCTTAATCCGGTCGGAAATAATCTTTAACGTAGTTGCTAAGGCGATCCTAAGGTTAACGCCGTTAACTATACCGTATATCTCGGAAGCTAGCACGCTTTAGGTAACTCTCTTATACTTCGTCGAACTCTAATAGATAATATTCCTAATAACCTTAAACTAATTGTTAGACCTTTCGGTCTTATTAACTAGTGCAATAATAAAGCCTAGTTGCGACGATAGATCTTTATTATTAGCAAACGACCTATCCGTAAACACTATTAGCTTCGCTTTTATAAGATTAATTAGTTTATATATAAAACATTTACTCTAGTAGTCTATTTGCTACTTAAGTCGCTTATTTAAGATCGTGCAATCCTTATTATCCGGGTTCTATACCTATGCCGTAATAGAGATATTAAATATAGCTTCCGGTTAGCACACTAAGGCTATATAGGCTCTACGAGTATATTATTTTAGGTACTATTGTATATAATCCGGAGCCTTAATATCGATTCGGTCGATCTAGGCAGCTTATCCTTTTTGTTAGAGTAGGAGTATCTTATCCTATTGTAAGCTTACCTTCGCGCCGTTGAAATCCGTAACGGAGCCCTAAGTTATCGTGGTTTTCGGCTTCGCCTTAAATTATGCCTCTCGGAGCTTTTCTTCTTTAGCGGCCGAAAAACTTATCGTTCTAATCATAAGGGTATTATCCGTTTGCATCCTAACGATGCTAAAGTGTTCTAATCCTATATTAGATATTAGAAGGCAAGAGTCGAAGGTCGATATCGCTTTATCAAGGCCCTCGATATAGTGCTTTTAATACGTATTAAACTAGTAGACTTTAGATTCTATAATGCTATATAAGGGCCTAATAACTTAGATAATTATATCGGGCGGATACTTCCCTTATAATTCGACGGGGAGATATATTAAGACCGTTCGAAAGAGCTCTATAGTCGCCTAAGGATACGCCTAGGTAATTTCTTAAAGGGATAACGTTATCCTATAACGCATAAAGCTAAGAGCAAGGGCTAAGATTAGTCGTTAGCTAACGCGTTAAATTATCGGGGACTGCTTTAATAAGGAAGCCTTCTCCCTATCGTTATAACCTTAGACTATAAGCCTCAATTTCTTATAGGGCTTAGTGTCTCTACCTTTAACCTCTCGAACTATACGGGAGCTAAAGATACGGTAGCCGCCGTAAATAGCTTCGTTATAACGTTCGAAACTAAATACTCCTTGTGCTATTAGATCGTCGATCTCCGTACTATCTAACGCTTCGAATAGTGCTCTTAGGGTCGTAATAGCGCCTTTAGATCGGAGCTTAACGGCTAGCTCGTAGGCCTCTTCCTCCTTTTTTATCGTAAAGGCCTTATCCGCTTCTTCGTCGCTTAAATCGTCGAGATATATATCGGCCCCGTTATCGTCTAGGTTATCCTCTACGTTTAGTCCTTCTATAATTAAATGCCTAGCCTTATTCTTCGATCCGGGCAAGCGTCCTTACTTATAAGGTACCGGAGGGTCTAGTCGGGCGGGTTCGTCCGGCTGCTCGGATTCTAGTGCCGGAAGGTCGTTAAGCATTTAATCACGATAATACAGTTATACTAGCGTAGATCTAAAGACCTAAGGTCTATTAACCGTATCGATCGTAATATTATACCCGTTAATAGCTATAATCTTAAACAGTCTTTACTATCCTAACTTTTCCCTTTATACGCGGACTTCGCTTTAAAGAGGAAGGGCAAGTGTGTTCGCTATATCTAGACCGTTGCGGCTATATAACGCTACTTAGACCTATCGTTTAGCCGTAAGCTACGTAAATGCCTTTTTTGCTTTTTATACTATAGCGGCTTATTTAAAGGTCGTTAGCGATAGCGGCGAATTAAGAGTTATCCTAGGATATACTCTAAATATAAGTAACGTAGGTATTAGTCCGTTCGGCCTAGCAGTATCGTTAATAGCTTTAATAGCTATCTAAAGAACTGCCTTAAGGGAGGTAACGCTGCCTATCTCTATAAAAAGGATATTAAAAGCTCGACGTAAAGGGGCATAGTACCTCTTAACCTTGCCGATAGACTAATACGCCTTAACCGGAACCTATATATATATAATTCCTATAATACGGGCTTCGTTCCGGAATTCTATAGCCGCGAAGTTTGTACCGGCATTATATCTAATAATATTAAGGGGACTAAGGTATATATTAATCTAAAGGGCCCGAAGGGTCTTCTATATATCTTTAACTAATATAGAAGGAAGGAATCGAGCGCTTTAAAAAGCCGTCGACGCGTTAATAATATATAATACCGGGCGTTATACCGAATTTAGAACGTCTAAGTATATAATATTAATAATAACCTTATAATTAAATTCTTAGTTATCTTTAAGGTTAAATTTAAACCGTTTTAGGGTAGGCGAATACATCTAGCAATAGTAATATAGTTTTAAGATATTCTCTAGAGTGCTAAGAGATATATCGCCGTAGCCGGCTTACTTTAATAGGTTATATAGCCTAGCTATAGCTAGATGTCTAAATCGACGGTATAGGGTCCTAATTTCCGTTTCTATTAGAAATACGGTCGATTGTTTACTCTTCCCGATGAAGAACTAAAGGTATCCCTATTTCCTAACTACCGGGATGTTTGCCTTAGGGCCGGTAAGGGTATTCGTTGTTTTATTAAAGAATACGCTTAGCCTATCTATGTCCGCGAGATATAGTAGGAAAAGGGTCGGAGTTTTAAGCATATAGAATATAATCCTTCTAATCGGAGTGATAAGATTAATTAATCCTAGTGACCTTATTACGTTGCCGGCGCCGAATCTAATTGCTTCCTATCCTACGGTCGATGTGTCTAAATCGACGGAAGGGTCTTCTTATTAGAGGGCTATATACTATGCTCGTCCGGCCGTTAAGACCTTCGCCGCTCTTATATCGATTAGGATGCCTTAGAAATAGAGCTTCGAATAGCGGTTATCGATAAGGAATTAGTCGGCCGAAACTATCGGTTCTATGCCGTAGACGTCGTCTCCTATAATAAGGTAGTTAAAAAGTGCTTTTATCGCTTTCTATACTATAGCGGCTTATTTAAAGGTCGTTAGCAATAGCGGCGAATTAAGAGTTATCTTAGGATATCCTCCGAATATAAGCAACGTAGGTATTAGTCCGTTCGGTCTAGCAGTATCGTTAATAGCTTTAATAGCCGTTTAGAGAACTACCTTAAGGGAGGTAAAGCTGCCTATTTCTGCGAAAAGGATATTAAAAGCTTAGCGCAAAAGGGCATAATACCTCTTAACCTTACCGATAGACTAATATGCTTTAATAAGAACTTATATATATATAATCCCTATAATACGGGCTTTATTTCGGAATTCTACCGCCGTAAAGTTCGTGCCGGCATTATGTTTAATAATGTTAGGGGGACTAAGGTATGTATTAATCTAAAGGGCTTAAAGAGTCTCCTATATATCCTTAGCTAATATAGAAGGAAGGAATCGAGCGCCTTAGAAGGCCGTTAATGCGTTAACAATATACAATACCGGGCGTTATACTAAATTCGGAACGTCTAAGTATATTATATTAACGATAACCTTATGATTAAAATCTTAGTTATCTTTAAGGTTAAACTTAAACCGTTTCGGGATAGGCGAATGCATCTAGCAATAGTAATATAGTTCCGAGATATTCTTTAGAGTGCTAAGAGACATATCGCTATAGCCTACTTGCTTTAATAGGTTATATAGTCTAGCCTTAGTAGGATATCTAAATCGACGGTATAAGGTCTTAATTTCCGTTTCTATAAGGAATACGGTCGATTGTTTATTCTTCCTAAGGAAGAACTAAAGGTGTCCCTATTTCTTAACCACCGGGATATTTGCCTTAAGGCCGGTAAGGGTATTCGTCGTATTATTAGAGAATACGCCTAGCCTATCTATATCCGCGAGATATAGCTGAAAAGGGGTCGAAGTTTCTAGCATATAGAATATAATCCTTCTAATCGGAGTAATAAGATCAATTAATCCTAAAGACCTTATAACGGTGCCGGCTCTAAATCTAATTGCTTTTTAGCCTACGGTTAATATATCTAAATAGACGGAAGGGTCTTTTTGTTAGAGGGCTATATACTATTCTTATCCGGCTGTTAAGACCTTTACCGCTCCCGTATCGATTAGGATGCCTTAAAAATAGAGCTTTAAGTAACGGTCGTCGATAAGAAACTAGTCGGCCGAGACTATTAGTTCTATGCCGTAGACGTTATCTCCTATAATAAGGTGGTTAAAGGCTATTTAACAAAGCATTTAACTAGCTTGCTACTATTCCGGCTTATTATCCTCGCTATACTCTTCCTCCTTATCGTCCTTATAGCCTTTATAGCCTGCTAAATAAGCCGTAATGTCTGGGGAGACGCCGGTATAAAGACAATACGAGAGATATTAGTCCTTAGCTTTCCTTCGTTCCTCTATAGAATATTTCGTAGACTAATATCCCTCCTTTCCACACATAAAGCACTTCTTAGTCTAGGTCTTATTGCCGTATCCTTAGCCGTAGCCTCCTCTACCGCAGGGTCGATAGCCTTATCTAAAGCCTCGTAGGCGAAATCCTCCGTTGCCTCTACTGCGATTGTTAGTATACCTACGGTCTATATAAAACTAACTATTAGGGTTCTTCGAATTGTATTTATAATTTACATCTATCCTATCGTTATTACGATATCGGTCTTAGATAAGGTAGCGCGAGGTATTTCTCGCTTATTATACGAGGTACGTCGTAAGGGAGGCTCGGAGGTCGGTATAGAGCTCCTTAGCCTCCTTAGTCTATTTAAAGAAGGCACCTTCGAGTTTTAAGACACCTTAGCACGCTTTAGTAAGATTTACTATAAGCGGGGTTTCGCCTATAAACTTAGGTCCTAGAGCTCGTTAATATAATAATAACTTATCGATTAATAACTAAAGCACTTTTAGAAGGCCTTTCTTAGGGTTGCTAGCCTAAACTTAGTTAAACGTCGTGTTAGTCTAATCGGTATAGTACTAAGCCTAAGTCGCCTTAGTGTCGAAATATCGTTTAATCTTATCGTATGCGCTTCGGAAGGTAGTCGTCTAGGTGATATTCTCCGTATAGAAGCGGTCGGCTCGTCCCTTTAAGATCTAAGGGAGAAGGGTATAGAAGAGCCCTAGCTTAATCTTAAGGTCATAAGATACGCCTATAAACTTACGGATAGTCTCGTTAAATAGGGCATATAGCTTGCCGGTATAGCTTTTCTCTTTATCCTATATCTTAATAAACTTAGTCTAAACGTCGGTATTAGACAAAAGGTTTAGAACATCGGCTAGTAGGAGTGCTATATACTCCTTAATGTTATAATTAAATGCTTCGACCGTAGCCTTCGGGGCGATTATTAAAGCAGATAAATCAAGCCTCGGTTTCGCTCTTAGGATATATAACGTTAGTTCCGGGACGAATAATAGTCGTAGCGTATAAATCCGATTTATACGATTAATTAGTAGAAATGCTAGTGCATCTATCGTAGCCGTATTCGGGTCTTAGTCTAGTTCTAGGGTCGGATCTATAGTCGCCGCTTAGGCCGGGCCGCTATATTAGAATCGGTGTAAGGTCGGATAGACTATTAACTAGTTCGTTATAGCCGAGAAGGGATCTAGGTTTATCTATTCCTAGACTGCTTAGTCTTACGTATTCCTTATCTTTTCTTATTTACGGAAAGCCCTTATGCCTATCTTAAATTCTTCTTTTATAAACTCTTTCTCATTCTAAGGGAGTAGGTCGTCTGCTTAAAGGATCGCTATATATAATCTAACGAACTACGCGCTCTTTAGTCCTATTAAAACGCCGCGTCTTCGTATAAACATCTTAAGGACCCTCTTATAGTCAATATCCACTGTATTCTATATCGACTTATTCTATCCTTAGAAATGCTCTTAGAATAGGTTAAATAGCCGTTAACCTTAGTAGTAGATAGATGCTTCGCCTATTATAATAAACCGGGCTATAAATATAGTAACTTCCGCTTTACTAGGATCTACTATTATAATCTCTTCTATATCCTAGTATTATATATCTACCTCTTTGCGAGCGGTAGTAGGTATACTTATTTCCTTTATCTATAGCTCGATTAGTTCGACCGGGTTATTAAGGGGAGCTAGTGCGTTTATAGTTAATAATAATCCTGCTATTATTGTCTGTTTTTCGAATTCGTTTTAAGGGGTTAGTTAATATCGTAAGGGTATTTACGAGGGATATCGAAGCGATTTAGTCTCTATTCTAAAGGACGTAACTCTTCCTCCTTAAGGGAAGCGAGCACGGGATTAAATAGTTATAGGGGTTCGCGATATTGTTCTACGTTATAGACGCACTGCCTATTAACGTTTACTCTTCCTACACTAGGCGAGAACGGGATTAATAGAGAGCTTAGAAGGTCTTGTTTGCCGTAGAGCTAATATAAATAATCCTTTTTCTTAGCATAGATAAATTTCTCTTAGGTATGCGCAATAGAACCTCGAGGGTAAAGATACGCGGAAACAGCGTCCGTAAGGAATAAAGATTCTGCTATACTTTCGAAGATTAAGATCTATCTCTTCTGCCTTACTATTCTATAATTAAATCTATTTAATTACTAATTTGTGTTAGTAGGTGATTCACTTAGATTAATCTAAACAAAGGGGGTTGTATTAGTTATAGTTATATCTAATCTAGCTAGAGAAGGGGGAATAAGGGGGCCCCTTTATACCCGTCTGCCGGGGTCCCTTTATAGAGCCTGCTATGCCTTAATAATGCATTGTTAAGGCCTACGCTAGGACTTACTGCTCTAGTTATAACGATGCCCTTAGTTTATAACGAGGTTATTAACTATATAGGTTACGTAGCGTTATGCGCCGCGTGGTTATAACCTCTATTGCCCCTTTCCTATGCATAGTCGGCAATATAGTTGCGACTCTATCACTTAGTTATATAACCACATTCCTATACTTAACGAGCTTTAGGCTAAAGTCCTTAAAGAGCTCTACTATATAATCTATATATAGCTTAAGAGCGAGGCTAATAAGCTCGCCCTTTACTATACCGTTAATACTTAAATTAACCTTAAAGAAAGAATATAACCTCTTTATACTTACCCCCGCCCTTTTAGCGAAGCTGAGAACCGGATCGTCTACGCGTACGTTAATAAGTAGCTTAAGAAAGGCTTTATCCGCCGCTTTACCTCCCCCGCTATTGCCTTTATTATACTTGCCCGTAAGTCTAGCGGTAGCGTCCGTTTTTATATTTACTATCGCGGCTTAAATAAGGCTATAATTAAGAACCGTTTTCCCTTGCCTTTTATCTACGATACCTTCGCCTATATCCGGAAGGCGAAGATTTTCACTAAGATCGACGTTATCGTAGCGTTTAACCGCCTTTATATTACCGAAGGATATAAATAAAAGACCGCGTTCGCTATATAGTATAGGCTTTTCGAGTATTATATTACCCCCTTTAGCCTTACCGCCGCTTTATGCTACTTCTAGAGTTTTATTAATACGGCCCTATATAATATCCTTAATGAATTTTGCTCTATTTATCTAGACGATGTCTTAATCTTCTCGGAGACGTAGGAGGAATACTATGCCTAAGTTAATACGGTTCTTAAGCGCTTTAACGCCGCCGGCATTTAGCTTAACGTAGATAAGTATAATTTCTACGTTATTAAGATTAAGTACCTCGGCCTAATTATCTTAGATAAAGGCATTCGTAAAGACTTTAAAAAGGTTCGTACGGTCTTAGACTAGCCTACCCTTTCTTTTATTAAGGACCTTTAGCGCTTTTTAGGATTCGCTTATTTTTATCGGCGTTTTATTCGCGGCTTTTCTAAGCTTACGAACCCCTTAAACGCCCTTACTAAAAACTCTGCTCTTTAAATCTAGTCCCCCGCCTACGCTTACGCCTTTAAAGCCTTTAAGCACGCCTTTACTACCGCTTTAGTCCTCGTATACTTCGACCTTTATCGTAAGACTATAGTTTAGATAGATGCTTCCGATTAAGCCGCTAAGGATATACTAATATAGCTCCTCGACGATAGTCGTTACTATCCGGTTGCCTTCTTCTCGTTAAAATACTCTGCTTAAGAGTATAACTACGAGGTCTACGATAAAAAACTCCTTACGATTATAAAATCTCTCGAGGAGTAGCGCCTTAAGCTCGAAGGCCTACCTAAGTTTAAGATAGCCTTAGAGAAGCGCCGAAAGTCTTTAATAAAGGAGGGTGCAGGCTAGTCTAAGACCGCACGAACCTTATTAAGGTCTATGCGAATGCCCTTATCCGAGATAATTAGGCCGAGGTACTTAGTCTTAGTAATGCAGAAGTTATATTTATCTACGTTAAGCTAGAGGCCGGCGGCATCGAGGCGCTTAAGAACCGCGTGAACGTAGGCCTAGTGCTCCTCCCGCGTCTTTAAGAAGATTAAGACGTCGTTTAGATAGGTAGAGTAGAACTCGTTAAGGATGCCGTAAAGGGCCGTATTAATAAAACTCTAGAAGTAGGATAAAGCGGCGGTAAGGCTAAAGGGGGTAATATAATACTTAAAAAGCCCGTACTATATAGCGAACGCGGTCTTTTACTTATATCCCTCGGCAATATAAAGGCGATTAAACGCCGCGATAACGTCGATCTTAGTAAAAAACTTCGCCTTCGGGATATAAGCGAGAGTGTCGTAGATAAAGGGTAAGGGGAAACAGTTCTTAATCGTAGCCTTATTTAAGCCGCGATAGTTAACGTAAAAACGGACGCCCCTGCCTAGCTTACGAGCGAGTAGTCTTACGACTCGGCCGTAATATAGGGCGGCGGTAGCTAGCGGTCTTATAGACGGGACGGGGGTAGGGAGGTCGAACGTAGCGGTAAGGGTAGAGGGTAGCTGGGGAGTCGGAGTCGTAGCCGGAGTTAGAGTCGGCGTCGTTAACCTAGCGGGAGGAGTCCGGATAGGCGGGTTTACCCGCATTAGGAGCATCCTTAAAAAGCGTAGAGAGGGAAGGGCTAAGGGACGGGGGAATAAACTCGAGAACGTCGCTAAAGCGGACGGAACGGATAAAGGCCGGATAACGGGCTAGGGCCGGACGGGCAGGAATAGGGATTATAGCGGCGGGAATAGAGATCGTAGCGATAAAAGGCTCGCCCTCGTCGTTAGAATCCTCGATAGAGGGACTAAAGGGAAACCCCCTTAAGGCAAAGGTAAGTAAAGGCGCGGTAGGGGGCTTGCCCCTATCGTCGAAGTCTCCGATAGAAGGGGCGGGGGAAAAACGAATTATATTTATTAATTATATTCCCTCTAAAATAGGGATAGGGGAAGCCGGGATAAGGCAGGTAAGGCGGGCAAGGGTAGCCGAGAGGCCTAGGATAAGATAAGGCTAGTAGTCTAAGAGATAGGAGGCTAGACAAAAGGGGGACTAAAAGGAAAGGGAGTTACCGCGCTAGCTAATAATAAGGTCGTGCCGGCGTAGCTAAAGGAGGCTAAGAATAACCTTATAGCTAAGCTTCGTAAGAAAGAAGTAGATAGACTTAGTATAGGCGCTAATCCGGGAGACCGAAAAGGCGTAATAGGTAATAGAGCCGGACTTATAGTCGCTACTATCGGCGAGAGAAAGCTAGCGCGGGAATTAGAGTTAGCGGATAGGAAGAGCAAGGCGGTACGCGGTCTAAGCGTATATAAAGGCGTATCCGGAATAGCCGGAGTCGATTAAAGCACTTATAACGACATCGGCGGATACGAGGGATAAAGGCATAAGTAAAGCACGCGGTTATATTCCCGTAGGGAGGCAAAGATCCTCCCCGGTGTTAAATAAAGCTATAAACTTAGACACTAAGAGCTCTATTGCGCGATAAGGCGAAGGAGCTACGTATTTCCTAAGGACGGGGAAGAGGTAGGGAGGTCGTCTACTTTACCCTCGATAAAGCCTTGCTTAATAGCGCGAACTTAGCAGCGGGGGGGAAGGGGTTTAAGCAGGTGTAGGGCAGACGTACCGCTACTATAGCCACGGCCGCGGCTAAAGCCGGAACCGGCGCCGGGACTAGCGCTAGGGTTAGCGCTAGGATTAGCACCGATACCTTTATTAAGGTAGGTCCGGGCGGTATAGGTAGCGGTAGCCGGCTAAGCGTAGTATAGGTAAAGACGGTTCTTAAACCGCCGTTGCTTTTTAGCGTTAGTAAGCCGGGCCCGGAATATATCGAGCTATATCGGGTTACTGGTAGGAGACGTAGGTAAAGCGGGCGAGGTAGGGCTAGTGCGAGCGGGGTTATAAGGCGGCTAGATTTAAGAACGGGCCTTAATACGCTGCTAGTTGTCCTAAAGCGTAGAATATATCTTAGCCTAGGCCGTAAAGTCGTTATAGGCCGGGCATTCGACCTATAGAGCGGCGGCGTTAGTAAGTTCGATAGAGACCTTTAAATAAAGGTAGGCGACGTAAGCGGTGCCGTTAAACAATAAGTCGGCTTAAAGCTAAGTAAACTTCGAATAGAAGTCTAGCTAAGAAATATTATTTATCGATAAAGCATTAAAGTCGGCCTTTAACTAAGCATAGGTAAAATTAGTACTAAAGATAAGGCTAAGGTCGTCGGTAAAAGCTTTTATAGTAGTATACTATTAATTAGCGAAGGACTTATTGTCGAGGACGTCCTAAGGAACGCTAGCGATAATAGAGGCGGCCCGGCTTATAAGCCGGCTAGCCGCGTAGAAAACGCGATCCTACTCCGTAAGGTATAAAGCGGCGTCTTAACGGAGCTTAATAGTAAGACCGTTGCGTTAGGTCTAGAAAGCCTCCCCACGTTGCTTTTAAGTGCTAGAGTCGCTAGCGAACCTCTTAAGGTCGGCTATATAGGAACGGGTAGGGATAAGTGCGGGGGCGGGAGTAAAGGCCTAGTCTTAAGCCGCGTCGCGTTTAGTTAAGACGAAGAGAGAGGATATAGCGTGTTTAAGCTAACGCTAAAGATCGGCAGCGTGCTTTTAGGCAATAGATACGTGCTCTTAAGCGATAAGCACTCCTATATTTAACTTAACGTAAGCATTATTAAGGTAAGTAAAGGCCTCGATCTAAAGGGCGCGGAAGTCGTAAGTAGCGTTAGCCTAAATATAAGCGAATATGCCGAATATAGGCCGTTAGGCTCGAAGAAGGGCGGCGAGGCGGGGGTAGTAGGAAACGTACTTAGTCTAAGGCTTTAGGTCGGTAGGAGCCGGCGGGGTAACGGCCGGGGTAGCGGATAAGGGATCGGCCTTTATATAGTCGGTTATCGTAGATTATAGGGCAATAGGATAGGGTAAGGGTAAGGGAAGGGTAAGGAGGGAAATCTATGCAATTTGCGATGAGATAGCGTATCTATACCGGGAAAATTCTAATAATCGAGGAAAACTTAGTCGAAGGGGTCCGGCGAGGAGGCGGACTTACGTCGCGAAGAGGGGAGATTAGAAAAGAAAGAGGTAAGATAGCGAGAGCATTAATTAAAGGCAATAGCATAAAATAGTAGATTAAACTATAAAGGAACGAGCTTAAGGGGGGTATATAATTATCATTAATCTACGAAGGGATATAGCTATAGACTAGGTCTAGATGTCTATATATACGATGTAGAGGTTACGTAGGATAATATATAATATGACCTAATACTATAACAATCCTTCTTAAAGAATAAAGTCGCGGAAGCCGTCGTAGATTTTGCCGTTAATTCCGTAGCTAGGTTTTAAGTTCCTTAGCCTTAGAACTTAGCGAATGCGTTAGTCTTTAGCGCTTTTATCGCAGCTTTTAAGGCCTACGAGCGCTCGAAAAGTTCGGATATCTTAAATCCGTTAAGGAAAGACTTCTCTTAATCTACTTTATTTAGTCGGGCATCGTCCTCTATCTTATTTATTTAGTATTCCGCTAAGGGGCTAGAAATTGGCTAAATAGCCTTAAGAAAAAGCTATATAGCCTAAAGCCCTTCTAATTCCGGCAACTTAATTCGCCGTACGTCGGTAAAGACCTTTTGCTAGTTAGAAATATTTATCGTAATATCCGTCCGGTCTAGTGCCTTTAAAATAGTATAGGACTACGCGAGAATAGTCTTCTATTGCGTCTATAAAGTCGGCTTTATACGCCGCTATAATAAAGCTAATTCCGTAGAAACCTTATATTCGTCGGCAATTATTAAGTAGTAGTTCCTAATATTCTAAATAATAAACTGCTAGATTAACGTAAGAGATTTCTATTAGTTCTTATAGGCTTAAAGCAATATACGATACCGGGAAAAGAGAAACTTAAACCTCTTAAGTTCTTCTATAGATATACTAGCAATGTTAGTAACGGCTATATTAACTATTCTAGGTATTAGTTCTACAGGAAGAGGCAGTAAGGGTTTCTAAAGTTTAAGCGTAATAGAAGGATCGATTTTCTCTTAAATCCCTTAGGCAGAAACATTATATTCGTCTATATTTATCGAGTAGTAGTTCCCGATATTCTAAATAATAAACTGCTAAATTAACGTAAGAGATTTCTATTAGTCCTTATAGGCTTAAAGCAATATGCGATACCGGGAAAAGAGAAACTTAAACCTATTAAGTTCTTTTATAGATAAACTAGTAATATTAGTAACGGCTATATTAACTATTCCGGGTGTCGGTTCTACGGGAAGAGGCAATAAGGGTTTCTAAAGTTTAAGCGTAATAGAAGGATCGATTTTCTCTTAAATCCCTTAGGCAAATGCGTATTTCTAGATCGTTAAGATCTATCGGTCTTAATCCGCTAGTCTATTTAAGACGGTCTTCGAAGTAATATCGGCTATAATAGATACGGTAATATTAGTGAAAGTATAGTAAAATCCACGGAAAGAGTAGTTAAATGCATAATATATATAAATAGACCGTAAGAATTAAAACTAGGTATAAGCAAGCAATATAGAATAAAGTAAACGTACTAATAAATCCTCTATTAGTCGATTCGCTAAATTAAAGCACCGTTCTTAAAAAAGATATACTAGTCCTTTATAAGTTAATTCGCTAGATATAAAAAAGGCTTTACTATAGTAAGTCGTAGTATAGTAGGCTAAAAATATAAGCCGTTAGAACTCTCTATATATAGAGAAGTTCGGCCGGGCTTATAACTATCGAACGCTAGGCAGTCGGGTCCTCGACATTTAGGTAATAGCAATTAAAAAAGAAGAGAGGCTCTAAGGCTTAAAACAGCCTATAAGGAAGGATTAAAAGCTATAAATAATGTAAATTACTAAGAATAAGAGCTTTTGTCTTTTCTAATAAGGAGGGCTAACTAGTCTCTATATATAGGGAAATCCCTCGGACGAAAATAGCCGCGTAAAACTAAGGAAAAGGGGTAAAGGAAAGAGTTAGACGGAAAACACCGGATAGAAATCAATAGATCGTGTCTATACGATAAATAGTCATATAGTTAGCTATAGTTAGCAAATAAAGAAATCAATAACGCAATAGTCTATTAGAAAGATATATAAATTCTACGGTAGAAGCCGTTAGAACAGAATTAGAATTCTATAGTAGAAGACTATAGAAGGGAATTAGAATTCTACGGTAGAAGACCGTAGAAGGGAATTAGAAGTACGGGGTAATAACCTATAGAAGCCTGTGGAATTCTATAGTAGAAACACGTGATACTTCCATGTGAATTCTATAGACACTTCTATATGAATTCTATAATAGGACCGGGGATTTCCCGGTGGAAAGCAATAGGGGAAGACGGTAATATTAACAATACCTTACCTCTTCTTTAGCAACTATTAGAGAAGCCACGAGCTCTCGCCTAAAGCGCTAACCCGCTTGTAGCGACGCATTCGTTTGCGTTGCAATAGAGCGTTTAGCTCCCTAAAGAACTTCCGTCTCCCCGAGGTCTTCCTTCCTTAAGCCATTTTCTCTCTCCCCCTCGAGGTCTTCCTTACCTCGAGCTATTATCTCTCTCGCTCGAGCTATCTTGCCTCTTCGAGCCCTTCTTTTCCCGCGTCTCCCTTAAGCTATTATCTCTTTCTTCAAACTATTTCGCCTCTTCGAGCTATTTCCTTCCCGAACTAATCTTTCCGCTTCTTCGTCTTTACGATGCCTCGCTATAAGATCCCTACCTAACTTAATCAAGATACCTTTCGAGTCTACATTAACGGCGTTAACGAATTAGTATAGATGCCGTTACCTTAGGACGACGATAACGCCTTTCTTCTTTCCTATCGGGAACGTCGCTAATAAGAGACTTAGGACCGTTAAGAGAACAACCGTCGGCAATATTAAGACACCGCCTAAGCCTTAAGGGACTAAGACTACCTCTCGAGGGACCGAGAGTCTTCTCGCCGTACTTACGAAAACCACCGCGGCCGGCACGAATAGAACAATCGCCGCCCTATCTGCTAGGGCAGAGAATACGGTAAGGAAGAGGCGAAAGGAGCCTAATTTATTAGTCGTGTGTCGGCAGCTTCGCCGGCTGCTATTTTGCCTACTATTGCTAAAGCTTCGCTGCCTATTATTGCTAAAGCTTCGCCGCCTGCTATTGCTAAGCCTTTATAGTAGCGTCTTTAACCTGCCGGCAACGCGGCTCTTTCTCTCGAGGCCCCTTAGGAATCTATAACTTATCCTATTAGGACGACATCCTCGCCGTCTGTTATTGCAATAGAATCTATAACTTGTCCTATTAGGACGATATCCTCGCCGTCTATTGCACGCCCTATTGCGATGTCTATAGCGTGCCTTGTTCCGCCGCCTGCTGCACGCCCTATTGCGATATCTATAGAGCGCCTTATTATAACGATGCCCTCGCCGCCCTCTAGCCGTGCGACGGCAGCTTTACCGTCTTATCGGACGGCCTCGCCGCCTTGTATAACGGTAGTTTCGCCGTCAATTAGGACGATGCTTTCGCCGCCTACCGTACGCTCTATTACGCCGCCTATTGTATATTCTATAGCTAAGACTCCCTTAGCCCTAAAGCCCTCTACGTGCCGAAAGTGTAAGGACCCTTTTATCTCCCGGAACGCTCTCTTTAAGCACCTTCGCTAGACCTTTTCCGGCTAGCAGAAGGCGCTTGCCGCCGTTATTGCAGCTGCTCCCGCGCCTACGTTAATACTTATAAGGGAGCAGATATCTCCTAATTGGTTTATTCCACAAATGCATAAAGATATACATTAGAACCGCCTTACATTATTGCATATAACGCAAGTCACCTAGTTGCATTAGCTCCCGAGATAGCTTAGATACCGAAGCCCGAAGTATATAGTGTGAGTGGAGACAGAGGCATGCAAGTTATAACTTATGACTCGGTCAACCGCCGTTATCCATATCACCTTGTATTACTCGCGCATTTAATCATGCAACAACCAAGCGACTGAATAGGATTAAACCACTTGCATTATCTAGAAAAATAATAGCGCTTTCTATAACCACAATTAGTTAAGTCATATATACCTTTGTTCGTATAGAATTAGCTATATAAAGGGACCTTGGTCCGCCTATAGACAGACCTTCACTAAGCAATTCAACAACACTTTTCTCTCTTATTTCTGCATTAATCTCAATACTTATTGCACTGCCGTGATCCTCTGCCTCTAAGCTTCCCTTTAGGCTCTTATTATACTTCTAGCCTCTCCCGCCGCGGCCTCTTCTCTTAAGGACGCCCCTTAGGAATCCGCCGCGACTGTTCTTACGCTTACTATTAACGATGACTTCGGCAACTCGGCGCCTACGGCCGAATTAAGCACTCCTCTCGCGACTGCTTTTACGCCTGCTTTAGCCGTTATTAAAGCCGTCTATACGACTATTCTCGCGGCTGTTGTTCGCCGCCTCGCAGCTTCTCCCGCCGCGGCCTCGACTTTCGAGGATGCCTCTTAAGAGCTCTCTGCTATTTATGCCGGCTGTATTTTAGCGTGGCATTTCTCCCCCCCCTATTTAATAAGGGGGAAAAGAGGGTTATATAATATACTAGCACAACCTAGGCGTATAAAAGGAAAGGGAAAGGAGGAAGCATTTAATCACATACATAAGGTTAATATAATACGACTAAATTAACTTAATTTGCCCTCTTAAAGATTTTACGATTTCTCCTCGAGGACTTCTCCCTATGAATTATTAAAGAAAAACGATTATTGCCGTATAGCTTGTGCGATACTCGCATCCACTCGGTATTAGCATAATTAAATAATCCTAGAAATACGAAGAGACTAATCGAAATAGGAGCCCGAAAAACATAATTTAAGAGATTACTCCTAGGTAGGATATTATAACTTATACGGAAATCGACTAGCCGAGGCTATAATATAACTACCCTACGAATTTCTACTATTCTTCCTAACCCTTAGTATAGCGACTGCTACGCTTCCTTTAGGGTGTATGCCCTTTCCTCCGTTAAAGTATATATCTTCTTCCTGCCGGCAACCTATTGTCGCAGCGAGTTCGCCTTATTCGGGATTTTCGTCCTACCGGTAAGTTATCGCCGTAGTAGTATCTTCTTCCTGCCGGTAAGTCATCGCCGTAGCGATACCTTTAAGTTGCCGGTAAGTTATCGCCGTAGCTATATCTTTACCCTACCGGTAAACCGCCGCCGCCGTAACGATGCTTTTTACCTACCGTATTATTAACCCGCCGGCCTTACGCTCCTTAGCGCACCGATTAGCGCCGCCCTAGACGCTTGCAGCACGATTAGAGAGCACCTGTTTAAGGCTGCTGCTCCGCTGCCTAAAGAACTCGCCGTTATATACCCCTTTCGGCGATTAAGGAATTCGATCTAGATAAACGGTTAATAATTAGGCATGACTTATTAGCAAAGGAACGATTTAGAGTATTAATTAGCCTTATAATTAGAGGTCTTAATTAAGCGTATTTCCTTATGTTTAGTTAGTTAGTTGTTTGTTCCTACTAAGGTTAGCAGAGGTTCCCTTTTTAAGGCCTGTATTATAATGCGCTAAAGGTAGGCACCTAGTTAGGTGCCTATAGACTAGTAGATAGTCCGGGCTCCGGCAGCTACTACATCTCGTAGGGCATGCCGGGCCACCTTTAATCTATCATCCGTCTTCTTTTATAGTACCCCCTTTGCCTAGTGCCCTCTTATATACACTAGATACCTTTAATAAACGTCTCTAGGAATACTAAGCGTTAGGGCATCCGCCTATAGCCGTGCGTTATACGCTCTAGACGTAGCTCGAGCCTTAGAGGGATAACCTTATTACTTGCTTAATTAACCTCTATCGTTACTTCGGTTATATAACTACCTTAGTCGTTAAGGGGCTTTATTCCTCGATAAAGCGGTTCCTTTAGTCTTTATTAGAGGACCTTATAAGCGTCTTTTAGAAATTCTCTACCTTCTAGGCATATTAGGCCGCTAAGGTTACGTCTATTCGTTCTAAGAACGTATATACGATTACGAGCTTTACCCGTAAAAGCCTCTACCTTCCGATACGCGAGAGAGTCTCCTCCCGGGCCTTTAAGCTTATTACCGAACAATACAATTCGATTTAGACTAAGCTAGATATAAACCCTCTAGAGCTTATTAAGCCGTCGGGCTGCTGCCCCTATAGCTTTAATATAAGCATAGGCTTGCCGTGCCGGCATTTAATCTTCTAGCGCTTTAACGAGGGGGGGACCTTATAGCTTAATGACTTTAACGTCTTTTAGCACGTAGGCCCTAGGGAAGATATCCCCGGCCTTAAGGCTCCCTTTAATCCGGCTATCGTATATGGTTAAGGCAGGCCTAAGGGCGCCCTTAACCTCGAGAAAACGACCCGTAGTATAAGGCGAGACCCGTCGGCGTACGAGATCGTAGAAGGCATCGAACGTGCCGAGGCTATAAGGGCGCTACCGCCGCCGTTAATAGCACCCGCGGCACTTAATACTATAGCACCCGCGGCACTTAATACTATAGCACCCGCGGTACTAAATACTATAACACCCGCGGCACTTAATACTACGGCTGCTATACGAGGCCTATAATACCTTAAGCAATATAGTAACGCGTATAAGGCGGGTATAAGCATGCTACGGGCATACTAGCGAGCTATACGTACGCCGCTTTCTAACGATAACGATAAGGCTGCCGGCGAGGCTGCCGGCGAGCCTTAAGCCGGCTCGTTATAACACTAGCCGGTCGACCTTATATAAGACGACGACGATAAGTTCGACGCTAACGAATTCGACGCTAACGAATTCGACGCTAACGAATTCGACGCTAACGAATTCGACGATAACGAATTCGACGATAACGAATTCGACGATAACGAATTTATCCCGGGAATACCCTCGTAGTGTAAGGGTCTTCGACTATTAGTGAGATTAGGTCTACGACCTAATCCGCATTCTTATATACGAGCGGGGAAGAGGCACGTGCGGGCGGGGAAAGGGGCTCGTGCGAATAGGGGTAAGGGGCTCGTCCGGATAGGGGTAAGGGGCACGTGCGGACAAAGGGGTACGTGCGTAGAGCTATATATCCGCATACATAAGTGCGCTTATACTTAGTTCTTTATAGATGATTTCCACACCTATATAGAGGGCACCTGTGTAATTACTCTGCCTACCCTATTATAGTATTATCTATCTCTCTTTTTTTTACGGACTTATTTAACACGACAACGTCCCGCTTTTATAATAGCGGTATATATCGACTAGAACGATAGGCCGCTACGATAAAAGCGGCACGCGTAGTAATACTAGCTGCTATTATAGACTTACTAGATAACGATATAGAGGACGTCTTTAAGCAATAGGTAGAGGGGTCCTAGCAGCTATAGCTATAATAAGAGTCGCTAAATAAGCGGGCCTTCGCAAAAGCCCGCCTTTAATAGGAGATAATAAAAGCCCGTTTAAGCAAGACGACGGCGGATGCCGCACCTTCTATAGCGGAAGAGGAGCGCCTTCTACTACTGCTATAGAAAATAGCCGTTAATCCGGTTAAACAAAGGGGGTTGCTAGAAATCCTTAGAGTTAAAATAAGATCTACGGCACCTACCTCTACGGATACGCTACTCGCGCTTACGGCTGCGTTAACGAACTCTCCCGCGTCTAGGGACGCTAGCCTAGCTAACCTAAGGACGGCCCTTAAAGCCGCCTTCGGCAAAAGGAAGCCTCTGCCATAGCCTATATAAAAGGGTAAGCTAGAGTCTTTTTACTTCTTCCTATATCGCCTCCGTAGTAAGTTTACCGTTAACGAGAAGTAAGGCCTTAACGGTTGCCGCGATACCGCTTGGTATTCGCTGCTCTATACGCTGCCTAAGCCTTAGATACGGCGGATTTCTAGGTTTTAGGAGAGTGGCGGGCCTATTAGCGCCTATAACCCTTATGCCTTCTTTAACTACCTTATCTACGCGTTCGGCAACGTATAAGAGTAGGAGAAAGCGTAAGATAGGTTGCGGATCCTCTTTTAGAAAGACGGCCAGACGTTTAAGGACTTCCTTTCCAACTTTAAGGAGACTATTACTTATGCCGCCGGAAATAGCGTTTAGGGAGATAGCGCTAAGCTTATATAGCTGCGAAATTCGATTACTCTATAACTATAGGAGATACTTATCTTAATCGAGATGCCTACTAACTTCCGGGAGTACGTAGGTCGCTTTACGAAGGTGGCCTAGAACTATAAGCAAAGCCCTAGCTTCTAGAAGTTGCGAAAGCGCGCTAGCACAAACGGCGTTAGCAATAAGAACGGAGGAGTTACTACTAAGAACGCTATAACGTTCCCGGCGCTAAGATCTACGCCCGATACTACGGTAGACTACGAGGGCGATATTATAATATCTACTACGCGGCCCGCTCGTAGAAAAGCGAGGACGCTATCCGCCGCCTTAGGCAGCGCGCTCTCCTCTTCTATATAGCGAGCTAAGTAGGTATTAAAGGCGGAGCTTTAGAAGCGGAGAGAGGAGGGGCTTTACGTACGCTATAGCGCGGATAAACATTTTACTACGGACTGCCTATATCGTCCCGCTCGCCCTACGGCGAAGCGAGCTAAACGGCCTATAGCGATTTACGCTACCCGACCTTCTCTTAAGTCTAATGTTAAGGAGGATAATAATATCCCCGCCGCTATTAGTACGGAGGGAAACGCATAGCTCTAAAGCATAGACGGGCCTTAGAGCTTAATTCGCTAGCACTAGAGAAAAAAGAGTTAACTAACCGTATTAAGACTTCTCCTACCTTAATACCTATTGTTATTAACTATATAAACCTCGTCTCTACTCTTATCGACGAAGTTTACTAATGCTACGCCGCTATCGATAAGGCATTTGCACGAGAACTACGTTTGCTAGTTAAAGATATAAGACCTCGGTACGTATAAGGAGCCTCGAGCGTAATAAAAGAGGCGAAGATTAAAGGTATCGCATAGATAGCTACGGAGATTAATAAGCATAAGCAATTGCTCGTAGCATACGTTATCCCTTAGCTAGAATTTAACCTAATCCTTAGAAAGCCTTAGCTTTATTATATAGAGTCTTACTTTATACCGCACTAAGGAAGGCTTTAGTATAGGAATTCGCAGCGTTAGCTACGGTATATTTATAAGAACGAGCCTAAGGACACCGAGTGTAGTACGGAGCTTTATATTAGAGAACGAGCTTAGGGGGGGTATATAATTATTGTTAATCTACGAAGGGATATAGCTATAGACTAGGTCTAAATGTCTATATATACGATATAAAGGTCACGTAGGATAATATATAATATAACCTAATACTATAATAGTATATCCCCCTTAAATCGGCGTTCGACTCGAACGCTTAAAAGGGGCAATAGGCTAATAAAAATAAAGGAAATCTATATCAACCGGTCCTAAAAGCGGGCCTAATATAGAACGAGAGAAGAATAAGGAGAAATAAGGGGTAAAATAAAGAATCTAACGCGTGCCGTCGTAATATAAATTATATTAATAAATTGTATTTATTATCACTTAGGCGAAGGTAAAGACGTAAGGAAGGCTATATAAAAGGCCGGTTTAGGCTTAGTTAGGTTAAAGCCGTAAAAAGCCTTAAGGTCGTCCTAGTAGCCGTTAAGGTAGGAGGAGTCCTCTTACGTAAGGGGGCTATAACATTATTAAACGCGATACTTAATCTTCCTAGAGGTGTATTAGCGTTACGCGAGGATAGAAGAAAACTCTTACTTAAGGTATGCGTTATCGCCGTCGTCGTCGCTAAAGGAAAGGAGAACGCTGTTATCGGCGGGCCGGACGTTAAGCTCCGACTAGCCGGGCAAAAGGGGCTCTTAGGTCTTAGTAAAGAGGGAGTAATAGAAAATAAGGTAAAGGCGGCTGCCCTTAGGGAGGCGAAGAAGATACGCCGTCTTATATACCTTAAGGACCTTATATAGGCCCTCCCGCTTATAGTCGAGCTTCTTTATAGGACGGAGAGTCTAGATCTAGCGGGTGCTAAGGAATACTATATCGCCGGGCTAATACGCTAAGGTGGGAGTCCGCCGGGCGTCCGTATAGCGAGCCTAAGTGACCTAAGCATCCTCGATCGCATCGCGGAGGAAGTTAGAGATACGCTAGAGGCAGGAAGCAAGCGTATTACCGTAGAGGTATTCCTTCCGCTACTAAGAGGTTATACTAGGCGGGGGGGGGACTAAAAGGCTCGGTGCTAAGCTTTAGGTAAAAGCTATAGTTAGCGAAGAGAAGGGAAAGGCCGGTAGATTTAAAGACCTAATTATTAGTAGTAAACTTAGCAAGGGGAAAGAGGTCGACCTAATCGTCCTAAAGGTAGGTAGTATAATAATAAAGGTAAACCTTTATTTAAGCGTTCGCGATCTTAGTCTAACCGTCGGTCTAAGGGTAGTAGGCGGAGCTAAGGTAAAGGCGGTAACTAAGGCGATAACTAAGCTACTATTAGAAAGCCGAAATAAACTAAGTGCTATAGTCGCTAATAATAAAGGCTAAGGTGCCGTAGAGGGACTAAACGTAGGAAACGAATGCGTTAATAACGTCTTTAACAGTTATTAAAGGTATCGGGATATAGTAGCGTATCTTCGTAAGGCGGTCGACGATAATAAGGATATTAGAAAACTTAACGCCGTTACGGCGGCAGATAGGGAGGTCGGTAATAAAGTCGACGGATATATCGGTCTATAAGGCGAAGGAAATACTTAAGGGCTAGAGTAGGCCTTAAGGGGAGGAACGAGGGGATTTAGCACGTAGGCATATATAATAATTCCGTATAAAGCTAGAAATAGACTTATATATACCGGGCTAAATATAGGACCGGCGGTAGAGGCTAGCGGTCTTTATACGTCTAAGGTAGCCGGTAAGGGGAGAGGTATAAGCGTAGACGAGGATCTAAAGAATTAAGGCGTTGTTAAGGGGAACGAAGAGCCGGCTTTAGAAATAGAACCGGCCTTAGACCTTAAAGAGGGCGGTCTTAGGGATCGAGCGGAAGGGGGCTTAGAGGGGGTAAGGCTAGCGGGGCTAAGGGGACTAAAGAGCTACGCAAATAGCGGAGATAAGCGGGGAGGAGGAATAGGCCCGGTCGATAAGGTTATCGATCGGCTCGGAGTTATTAAAGGCGTAGAGGTTAAGGCAGTCGGAATTATATTTATAAATTATATTTATAAACGAATCGGACTCTTCGATAGTATCGGGGGCGGTAGTAGTATTAAGGTAGAGGGAGGCATTAACCTAAGACTTAGGGAGGATAACTTAATATCGGTAGTTAATCCTCTCGTCGGCTCGGTCGGTAAGGGAGAGAGGGCGGGGGCTAGGCAGGCGGCTAAAGGCGTCCGGGAGAATAGCTTAAAAGCCGGGCTAAAAGATAATCCTAAAATTAAAATAACTAAGGAATTCGGCCTAGCGGGCCTATCGCTAGTTAAAGAGCTTTATAGTTATAAAATACTAAAGATTCTTATAATCCGAGGCTATCTTAAACTTAGGCAGGCCCTCGAGCTTAAGGCGCTACGCTTTAAGGGATTTTATAATCGCGAGGAGTTTCTTATCGTAGATCTCGTAATTATACTCTTAAGCGGAGTATTTTAACGAGAAGAAGGCAACCGGATAGTAGTAACTATCGTCGAGGAGCTATATATTAGCATACCTTTAGCGGCTTAGTCGGAAGTATCTATCTAAACTATAGTCTTACGATAGGGGTCGAAGTATGCGAGGACTAAGGCGGTAGTAAAAGCGTGCCTAAGGGCTTTAAAGACGTAGGCGTAGGCGGGAGACTAGATCTAAAGGGCAGAGTTCTTAGTAAAGGCGTTTAAAGGGTTCGTAAGCTTAGAAAAACCGCGAATAAAACGCTAATAAAAATTAGCGAATCTTAAGAAGCGCTAGAGGTCCTTAATAAAGGAGAGGGCAGGCTAGTCTAAGACCGTATAAACCTTTTTAAGATCTATACGAATGCCCTTATTTAAGATAATTAGGCCGAGGTACTTAGTCTCGGTAACGTAGAAGTTATACTTATCTACGTTAAGCTAAAGGCCGGCGGCGTTAAGGCGCTTAAGAACCGCATTAACGTAGGCCTAGTGCTCCTCCCGCGTCTCCGAGAAGATTAAGACGTCGTTTAGATAGGTAAAGCAAAACTCATTAAGGATGCCGTAAAGGGCTATATTAATAAAACTCTAGAAGAAAGATAGGGCGGCAGTAAGGCTAAAGGGGGTAATATAATACTTAAGAAGCCTATACTATATAGCGAACGCAGTCTTTTACTTATATCCCTTAGCAATATAGAGGCGATTAAACGCCGCGATAACGTCGATCTTATTAAAAAACTTCGCCTTCCGGATATAGGTAAGGGTATCGTAGATAAAGGGTAAGGGAAAACAGTTCTTAATTATAGCTTTATTTAGGCTACGATAGTTAACGCAAAAATAGACGCCTTTGCATAGCTTATAGGCAAGTATAATAAAGGCAGTAGCGGGGGAGGTAAAGCGGCGGTTAAAGCCCTTCCTAAGCTACTCGTTAACGTATGCGCGGACGATCCGGTTCTCGGCTTCGCTAAAGGGGCGGGGGTAGGTATAAGGAGGTTATATTCCCTCCTTAAGGTTAATTTAAGTATTAACGGTATAGTAAAGGGCGAGCTTATCGGCCTCGCTCTTAAGCTATATATAGATTATATAGTAAAGCTCCTTAGAGACTTTAGCCCGGAGCTTATCGAGCGTGTAAAGGACCTTCTCTTACTTCTTATAGAATTTAGCGATATCGTCGGGGGAGATCTTATTAAGGTAGATCTTATTAAGGTAGTCGTTAACGAAGTCGTAAAAGTAAGGGTTAAAGCAGGCTTTTATATCCTTAGCGTTTATATATCTAATTAAAACGGCTTAATAGAGGTCCTTAGGGATATCTTAGTCGATAGGTAGCGGGGGCTCGGTAGGTAAAGGCTTAGCGGTAAAGGCCTTAATTAAGGTCTAAGAGGTTTAGACTTTAGGCTACTAATAGAATATTACTATCGCGTCGATGTTAAGCATCCGGACGTTAAACGCTAAGTCGTTAAAGGACGAAAAGCGGAAGGGCTAAGGTCTAATAGTCTTACGACTCGGCCGTAATATAGGGCGGCGGTAGCCGGCGGTCTTATAGACGGGATAAGGGTAGGGAGGTCGAACGTAGCGGCGAGGGTAAAGGGTAGCTAAAGAGTTAGAATCGTAGCCGGAGTCGGAGCCGGCGTCGTTAACCTAGCGGGAGGAGTCTAAATAGGCGGGTTTACCCGCGTTAAGGGCATCCTCGAAAAACGCCGAGAGAGAGGGGCGGCTAAGGGATAGGGGAATAAACTTAAGAACGTCGCTAAAGCGGACGGAACGGACAAAGGCCGGAGGACGGGCTAGGGGCGTACGGGCGGGAATAGGGATCGTAGCGGTAGGAATAAGGATCGTAGCGTTAGGGGGTTTACCCTCGTCGTTAGAGTTTTCGACAGAGGGGGCGGTAAAGGGTTCGCCCTCGTCGTTAGAGTCTTCGACGGAGGGAGCGGGGGGAAAACGAATTATATTTATTAATAATATTCCTTTTAAAATAAGGGCGGGGGGAGCCGGGATAGGGCGGGTAAGGCGGGCAAAGGTGGCCGAAAGGCCTAGGATAAGATAAGGCTAGTAGTCTAAGAGGCAGGAGGCTAGACAAAAGGGGGACTAAAAGGAAAGGGAGTTACCGCGCTAGCGAATAACGGGGTTATACCGGCGTAGCTAAGGCAGGCTAAGAATAACCTCGTAGCTAAGCTTCGTAAGAAAGAAGTAGATAGACTTAGTATAGGCGCTAATCCGGGAGACTAAAAAAGCGCAATAAGTAATAAAGCCGGCCTCGTAGTAGCTACTATCGGCGAGAGAAAGCCGACGTAGGAATTAGAGCTAGCGGATAGGAAGGGCAAGGCGGTACGCGGTCTAAGCGTGTATAAAGGCGTATCTAAAATAGCTAAAGTCGACTAAAGCACTTATAATAATATCGGCGGATATAAGGGATAAAGGCATAAGCAAAGCACGCGGTTGTATTCCCGCGGGGAGGCAAAGATCTTCCCTAGTGTTAAACGAAGCTATAAACCTAGACACTAAGAGCTCTATCGCGCGATAAGGCGAAGGAGCTACGTATTTCCCGAGGACGGGGAAGAGGCGGGGAGGTCGTTTACTTTACCCTCGATAAAGCCCTGCTTAATAGCGCGAACCTAGTAGCGGGGGGGAGGGGGTTTAAGCAAGCGCGGGGCAGACGCACCGCTACTATAGCCACGGCCGCGGCTAGAGCCGGAACCGGCGCCGGGACTAGCGATAAGGTTAGCGCCGGGATTAGCACCGATACCCTTATTAGGGTAGGTCCGGGCGGTATAGGTAGCGGTAGCTAGCTAAGCGTAGTAAAGGCAAAGACGGTTCTCGAACCGCCGTTGCTTCTTAGCGTTAGTAAGCCGGGCCTGGAATACGTCGAGCTATATTAGGTTACCGGCAGGGGACGCGGGTAGGGCGGGCGAGGTAAGGCTAGTGCGAGCGGGGTTGCGAGGCGGCTAGGCTAGTATTAAAAACGGGCCTTAACACGCTACTAGTTGTCTAAAAGCGTGGAATATATCTTAGCTTAAGCCGTAAAGTCGTTATAAGCCGGGCACTCGACCTATAGAGCGGCGGCGTTAGTAAGTTTAATAGAGACCTTTAAAGAAAGGTAGGCGACGTAAGCGGTGCTATTAAACGATAAGTCGGCTTTAAGCTAAGTAAACTTCGAATAAAAGTCCGGCTAAGAGATATTTTTTATCGATAAGGCATTAAAGTCGGCCTCTAACTAAGCGTAGGTAAAATTAGCACTAAAAATTAAGCTAAGGTCGTCGGTAAGGGCTTTAATAGTAGTATACTACTAATTAGCGAAAGACTTATTATCGAGGACGTCTTAAGGAACGCTAGCGATAATAAAGGCGGCCCGGCCGGTAAGCCGGCTAGCCGCGTAGAGAATGCGATCTTACTCCGTAGGGTATAAGGCGGCGTCCTAACGGAGCTTAATAGTAAGGCCGTTGCGCTAGGTCCGGAAAGCCTCCTAACGTTGCTTCTAAGTGCTAGAGTCGCTGGCGAACCTCTTAAGGTCGGCTATATAGGAATAGGTAAGGGTAAGGGCGGGGGTA
Organism: Ophiocordyceps sinensis; assembly: GCA_012934285.1. Classification (NCBI taxonomy): domain Eukaryota; kingdom Fungi; phylum Ascomycota; class Sordariomycetes; order Hypocreales; family Ophiocordycipitaceae; genus Ophiocordyceps; species Ophiocordyceps sinensis. The sequence goes on along the minus strand of JAAVMX010000004.1, from coordinate 7,012,928 downwards.
AGGGCAAAGGCCTAATCCTAAGCCGTATCGCGTTTAGTTAAGACGAAGAGCGAGGACGTAGCGCGGTTAAGCTAACGCTAGAGATCGGCAGCGTGCTTTTAGGCAACGGCTACGTGCTCTTAAGCGACGAGCACTCCTATATCTAACTTAACGTAAGTATTATTAAGGTAAGTAAGGGCCTCGATTTAAGGGGCGCGGAAGTCGTAAGTAGCGTTAGCCTAAATATAGGCGAACGTGCCGAATATAGGCCGTTAGGCTTAAAGAAAGGCGGCGAGGCGGGGGTAGTAGGAAACGTACTTAGTTTCAGGCTTTAGGTCGGTAGGAGCCGGCGGGGTAACGGCTAAGATAGCGGACGGAGGATCGGCCTTTATATAGTCGGTTATCGTAGATTATAAGGCAATAGGATAAGGTAAGGGTAGGGGAAGGGTAAGGAGGGAAATCTATATAATTCGCGTCGAGACGGCGTAACTATACCGGGAAAATTCTAATAACTCGGTCGAAGGGGTCCGGCGAGGAGGCAGACTTACGTCGCGAAGAGGGGAAATTAGAAAAGAAAGGGGTAAGATAGCGAGATTATTAATTAAAGGCAATAGGATAAAATAATAGATTAAACTATAAGAGAACGAGCTTAAGGGGGGTATATAATTGTTATTAATCCACGAAGGGATATAGCTATAGACTAGGTCTAAATGTCTATATATACGATATAGAGGTCACGTAGGATAATATGTGATATAACCTAACACTATAACACTTTAAGAGGCTAAAGAAGTTATAGCTTTAGTATTTATCGGCATAATTACCTAAATCGGCAAACGATATAGCTTAGAAGCCGCTATAGCTGCTATTTACATAGTTAGCCTCGCGGATATCGAAAAAGCCTTACGACTAAAGAAGCTAAAGACGGAAGCCGAATTATATTAAATAATCCCTACGTAGTTCTATAACCTACTACCGCTCTTTCGGAAAAGCGAGGCCGATAAATTAAACCTATATAAGCCCGGTATTAACTACGCGATACTACTTCGCAAGGATTCCCGCGGATAAGATATAGTTCCGCCCTTCGGGCCGCTATACGCGATGTCTTAAGACGAGTTGCTTATATTAAAGAAAACACTACGCGGCCTTTTAAAAAAAGGGTTTATTTAGGCTAGCTCTTTTAAGGCCGCCGCTTTAGTACTATTCGCGCGGAAACCTAAAGGAGGACTACGTTTCTACGTAGACTACCGAGCACTTAACGCAATAATATAACCGGACCGCTACCTACTTCCGCTTATTAAGGAGATACTCTGTAATATCGCTAAAGCGAAGTAGTTTACTAAGTTAGATATCTATTAAGCGTTCTATAAGGTGCGAATTACGGAAGGTAATAAGTAGAAGACCGCGTTCTATACTCGCTATAGGCTTTTCGAATAGATAGTAATACTATTTAAGCTTTTAAAGGCTCCCGGCACCTTCTAACGGTATATTAATAGCATTCTTCGCGAATTTCTAAACGAGTTCGCTTCCGCCTATATTAATAATATTCTTATCTATATAAGCGGTAGCCTAGAGGATTATATAGATAAAGTGCGGAAGGTGCTAGACCGGCTCTCCGAGCATAGGCTATACCTTAATCCCGATAAATGCGAATTCGGCGTCCGCCTGGTTAAATACCTTAGATTTATTATTATCGCGGGCGTTAGTATATAGGCGGACCCCGTAAAGATTTAGGCTATTCGAGACTAGATAGCCCTAACTTCGCAAAAGGGTATACGGAGTTTCTTAGGATTTGCGAACTACTACTAGATCTTTATTCGTTAATTTTCTTATATTATCGGTCTACTTATAGCCCTTACCGGCAAAGGGGTGGCCTTCTATTAGAGCGCCGTATAGGCAAAGGCGTTCTAGACGTTAAAGGACCTATTTTTATAAGCCCTAGTGCTACTATAGTAGGACTTTAATTATCCCGTAATACTTAAGGTAGACTATAGTAGATTCGTACTTAAAGGCACGCTTTTGCAAAAGGTAGACGGCTAACGCCGCCCTATAGCTTTTTACTCCCGTAAGCTTACCTCCGCCGAACGGAACTACGCTATCTACGATAAGGAAATGCTCGTTATAATTAGCTATTTAAAGCAATAGTAAGCGGAGCTCTATAGCTATAAGAACTTTAAGATCCTTATAGACTATCGCAACCTTAAGTATTTTATAACTCGACGTTATCTCTTTAAGCGATAGGCCCGTTAGGCGGAATACCTTTCGCGGTTCTATTTCCGGATTAAGTACCGACCCGGAAAAGAGGCTATAGTGCTAGACGCTCTATCCCGGAGAGATTTAGATCGGCCTTTTAATAGGGATTATAATGCCTAAGAGCTTTAAATACTCCCGGAGGAGGCGCTGCGTATATATCTTAAAGCAATACTTATCGGTGCGGACGGCGTAGTCTTAGTTAATAGTAAGGGCGATAAGGACGAGGACGATAGCGAGGAGGATAATAAAGAAGACGCGGAGCCCGATACTTAAGATACGGACGATACTTAGGATATAGACTTTATAGCGGCTACGACCTAGGACGACCTCGACGCGTAGGACGCGGAGCTAACTATTAATATAGGCCTTAACCAACGAATTTTTTAGGACGAGGAGCTTTAGCGTATATAAGACCGCTTAGCAGCTTAAGACGTTACCTACGGGAGCGTGCGCCGCGCCGTAAAGGCAGGACACGACGATTTAACCCTAAGCTTAACCTTAAGGTATAGGTAGCCGACTGCTATATAGACCTACGTAAGCACCTACGGTTTCGCGGACGGCTTTAGGTTCTTAGTTCCTCTATAACTATAAAGGCCGTAGTAAAAGACGCTCCCTTAGAGCTAGAAGAAGGGAACGCGCTCTAAGAACCGCTTATTTAAATAGTATATAACGCTAGCGTCGTCGGCTACCTTAGCCGCGAAGGAATAGTTGCCGCTATATCCCGCGACTTCTATTAGCCGCTCCTTTAGCTATACGTTAGACGATTCCTCCGCAACTATAATATCTACAGGCGTATAAAGATTTAGCGTACGCTTAAGAAAGGGCTACTTAAATTGCTTCCTATGCCGGACCGGTTCTATACGTATATTTAAATAGACTTTATTATAGACCCCCCCTTTATAGAAAGCGGCAACCGTAATCTTTAGGTAATTAAGGGCCGTCTAAGTAAGGAAGTTATATTAAAACCTATGCGCTCTATAGAAGCGGAGATCTATATAGAGCGCTTTTTCGTATACTACATGCGATACTATTAGTAGCTAATATTAATTATAAGCGATAGGGGCTTTAATTTAATAAGCCGCTTCTAGCAGCACTTATATCGGCTGTTATAGATTATATAGCTGCTAAGTATAGTATATTATCCGTAAACCGATAGGGGGCCGGAACGGCTTAACTAGGAAGTTTAAGCTTACCTCCGGGGCGTTATCGACTATAACTAAAGGGACTAAGATAAGTAGCTCCCCGTAGCGCAAATAGCGCTTAACGGGAGAAATCACTCTTTAATTAGTATATCCCTTTTCTTCGCACTATACGGGTATAAATTAGTATCCCTATTTCCTATCGCCGTAGATATAGCAGCGGAAAAGCCGTCTAGCAATAGCCTAAAGGGGCGCGTAGCCTCCTTTATATAGCGACTTAAGTAGGTCTCGGACTTCTATTAGTTATTAATAGCCTCGGCAGCGTAGGACTAAAAGCGGTATATTAATAAACGGCGGGAACCTATAGAGCGATTTACGGTAGGAGATAAAGTCTAAGTAGACCTACGGAACTATGCATCCTTAAGGCCGAAGAAGAAGCTTGACTAGCTATACGTAAAGTTTATAGTTAAGAGAGTGCTAAGCCCGTAAGCCGTCGAGCTAAGAGGACTGCCTAACGGGATTTACCTTAACTTTAACGTAGACCTTCTTCGTCGAGTAGTAGTAGATCTAATGCCCGGCTAAGTAATAGCAGACCTATAGCCTCCCGTAATCTTAGTAAAGGGGAAAGAGGAGTTCTTAAAAGAAGAAATTCTTACCGTACGATAGAAGAAGGTCGGCCGCGGTAGTAGGCGTAAGGTCCTCGTAAGGTAGCAAAGGTACTAAGACCTAACGTAGCACCTAGCAGTAGACTTCGTAGATACAGAAGCGCTCGATCGCTTTAAAGAGCGCTTTAGGGCTATTAGAGAAAACGACGGACCGCCTAACGCTATATTACCGGCAAAGATATAACGGAAGAAGGTACGGTTTACGCTCCTTAAAGCGAGCCGCGTAGCCTAAGGCGCGGCCGGGCCTTACGTAATATATCGTTAAATTTTCACTTAGGTAAAGTAAAGGTCTTATATAAAGGTCTTCGAATATAAGTGAGATTAGGTCTACGACCTAATCCGCATTCTTATATACGAGCGGGGAAAAGACATATACGGGTGGGGAAAGGGGCTTATGCGAATAAGGGTAAGGGGCTTATATAGATAGGGGTAAGGGGCACGTATAGACAAAGGGGTACGTGCGTAGAGCTATATATCCGTATGCATAGGTACGCTTATACTTAGTTCTTTATAGATAATTTCTATACCTATATAGAGGGCACCTATATAATTACTCTGCCTACCCTATTACACGTAGTAGTAGCTCTCGCAGCGGCGGCTCCTATAGTAGCTCCCGTAGCGGCTCTTATAGCTCTCGCAATACTCGTAAGATATAAAGCATAAGTCGATTCCCTAGGCCGAGTAGGATGTATTAGTGGCATAATATAATAAGGCGGAGGTTATAGGGGTAGACTAGGATAAGATAGAGGCAGACGACGTAGAGGAAGTAAAGGCAGTATAGGAATTACATAAGGATAGCCTCGAGTGGCGTTATAAGCAGCCTAATATACAATTTCCCTTAAGCCGCGATAACCTCTCTTTACTAGGTATATATATTAGTACGGGCGGCTTCTCGCGCAGTCGGCTACGTAGCCGCGAGGGATATACCTACTAAAATTTCCGGTATCGGCGCTACGTCTTAACACGCTATACTACTCTACTATTTTATATGCTCTATATTAGGGGCTATATGCTCTTTAGATACGCCTTACATTAAGGAGCCGCATATATAGCAGAGGGTATATAGTAGAGGGCACGTAGTCGAAGGCATATAGTAGGGCACGCAGCCGGGCATAAAGCATATATTAAGGGCTTAATCTACAACGCCTCGACTTAGTTAAGGCGGATATACATATATAATAGAAATGTATTAGAACCCCGATTAGTGCCTTTTCTTAGTATAAGTAAAAGAATTATGGCTTTTTCTTCTAAATTTGTATATCTACCCCTACTCTTAATATACTAAGCTAGTAGGGGCCGTATATAATTGCTTAAATGCCTATATTAGGGAAAGTCGCTAAGCAAAACGCATTTTTCTACCGCTAGTCGCCGCCTTAACTTAGTTAGGGCGGCTAGCGAATGCAGTACGTATACTTTATATACGTCTTCGCGCTACTACTGCCGCTGCTACTACTACTACTATTATAGTACCACATTACATAATATAGTATATAGTAATATACCACGTGATATATAGTCCTATATATAAACGAGCCCTTAGCCTCTATAGTTCTTCTCCTCTTTATAGAATAATAAGGTTATCTAGCTATTACCTAGTGCCGTAATAGTTTATTCTATCTCCTATTGCGTCTTATCGAGATCCCTAGCTTTGCAAATATAGTCCTAGTAGCTCTATTACCTTATCCCTTTAGTCGTCGCGGCCTAAGCGTAACCCCTAAGAAATTATTCCCCTAAGCCCTTAAGCCCCTAAGAATTTTTCCCTAGCCTATAGAAACCTATATAGCCTATAGAATTTTTTTTATAGTCCCCGATAAACACCTTAGATTAGACACTCCTCCTTCCTCCTTATAGTAGACATACCTATAGCCTCTAACGCTATAGGCGACGGTCTAAAGGCCTTTACTAAGGAGTTTATTAGTGAATTTCCTTAGATCGCCTAAGCGATAAAGAGGTTCGATAATATAATCCCGGTCGCTAATACGTAGGAGACCTAAGAAAACCTTTAGAGCCCGTATACCCGATATATTCTTATATATATCGAGGAGAGTCTTCGCTCCCTTCGCGTAGCGGAGGCCTCTTAGGTTAACCGAAATACTAGGTTAAAGGAACGCGTAACTACATAAGATTAGCTCTTAGCTATAAAGGATTAGCTCTTAGCCACGAGGGAGCAACTTCTTAAGGCTAAGGACCTTACGATCTTAACTATAAAGATATTATAGTCTTAGACGATAACCCCGGCATAGTCGTCCGGAAAACGAAAGACGGTAGACCCTCCGATCTTTACTAAAAAGGGGTCTGCCTCCGACCGTTAACGTAAGTACGAGGCCTAGGAACTTAAGATATAGGGTATCTTCCTCCGCGATAGTATATAGTTCGACTCGGACGGCGCCCGCCTTCTTTACATTAGCGATAGGCTTAGTAAACGGGCCTACGACTTCGTTAAAGATAGGATAGCTATTATTATAGCTAACCTATATAAGAGAGAGAAGTAGGAATAGCCTACTACGACGACGCTTCTTATAGCTTTAGGTAGGCAGTATAAGGTTCTAGACTTAACGTAAGCCGCTAAGAATATCCTCGATAATTTCCCTTAAGGCGATAAGAACTATTAGATCTAAAAGGTAGACCTCGACGCCTATATGCGTAAGGTAAGGAAGATAAAGGAATAGTAAGTCGACCTCCTCTAGAAGTTTATATTAAAGGATATAAGCGATCTCGTTAAGAATATATAGACTAAGATCCCTAATACTAACTACGAGAAGTAGTTAGCGTAGATAGATATCTTTACGAAGAATCTCGCTAACTATACTTATCGTTAGAAGCTTAAGAAGAAGGCCGCCCCCCGTTTGTAGTTCCCGCGCACGCTTATACCTGCCCTTACCCCGACCGCCTTAGCCTAACCCCTTTACGGTAACCCTATAGACCTCGACCGGCTTTCCGATACTAAACGATAATTTAAGATCGATAATAAACTCTATATAGCCTACGGAGAGCCTAGATACTAAAAGGAGGCTTACGACCCGGCTAAGATAGTAAATCCGCGTTTAATGCCCTTACGTCGGGGTAGTCCCTAGTTTTAGGGCCGGGGCGCCCCCTCCCCTAGCTTTAGCCGAGGATCTTAATACGCCCGCGGCGGCGGGTATAGCTAGGGCTAGCTCGTCCGTACGGCTGACTATAAATAAGGCCGTATCCTTAGGGAAAAGGATACGGATTTATAAGGCGAGCGGCCGGCGTTAAGGCTACTACTAAAAGATATACCCTTAGAATAGGTCGCTCCTAGGGGTTATATATAAGGGAGGATAACAGGATTAGGTCGTTGCTTTTAGATAGAATAGATCTTCGGATTAGTTCGTCGAATAGTAATAAAAAGTTAATCCTTCTCTATACTCGTTTCTCCTCTACGCGTAACCCTTAGTCCCCCTACTACGTTAATACGTTATCCCTCGTAGATTCTAGCTATACTACCGTAGCGTTCGCCGATCTTTACGCTATCTTACGGAAATATAACGTTATTATAAAGAAGCTCCTTAAACCTTAACCGCTTCGACTAGCCGACGGTATACCCTTAATATAGATAATAGACTACTTTATAGCTTAAGTAACTATTAGCAAGCATATAGAACTTATGCTCTTCTTCGTTACGAATCTATTACCTTCTACCCCGATTATCCTAGGCATCCCCTAGCTTTAGGAATATAAACTAACTATACTTTAGAAATCTCTTTAGGTCCGCTTCGATTCCGATTACTATATAAGATATTGCCTACCTTTAAGTATAATAGCCGAGGATAGGATAGCTCTTAGGGCTGTTATTACTCCCGCGCCCGGAGGGCATTAGTTACGTCGGAAAGTATATTTTTCTAACGTCGTAGAGATTTAGATAACCCCGACGTTTACTCCGAAATAAAGGGTCCTTATAACGATAGAAGACGTGCCGGACATTCCCTTTCGGTAGGAAGAGACTAATATCTTAGAAGACTAGACTATCCTACCGGGAAGTTATATATCTATAGACTTATCTACTAAGGAATATCTACCTAAGCAGGCATTATACCCCTTAAACCCCGGCTAACCGATTCGATATCCCCTATATAGGATATAGCTCTTCGCTTAGGAAACCGCCCGCTTAATATCCCCGATTAGCCCTCCGGACTCCCTTAAGACTTAAGCCTTTAAGGCTACTCCGCCGTAGACTACTTTAGTAGCTCGCCTACTCCTTATTCGCCTTACCGCCGGCCGTCGCTACGTTCTTACCCGATAGGGCTAGACGAGACGCCCCCGCCGGCGTATACGATAGGAAGATTAAATGCCCTTAGACATAAACGATATCTACTGCGTATAAGTAGTTAACCTCGTTTAATTCTATAAATAGGATAGTATCTAGGCGATGCGAATTAGTATATTTAAATTAGCTACGCTAGTCGAGGAGGGAGAAAATCTACGACTCCTTAACGAACTCTTAGTAGGCCTAGTTAAAGTCCCGGAATTATCCGAAACCTTTTTCTAACGCGTTATTACCAGGGATTATATAATGGAGGTAGCTTAAGCCGCTTTCCCCGAACGTTTTTATGATTTCCTTTAGACGAACCTCCGGGATATAGCTAATTCCGAATCTCTATTTCGGAGGGTTAACGAGGCCGACGTAGAAAAATTCCTCTAAGTAAAACCGGAAGTTATAGAGGTAGATATCCTAAAGAAACTCTTAAAAGAGTTATAAGATAAGCTTCCTTATTTCCTTCTAAAGAATGCGAACGAGCTCCCCTTATACCGCCCTTAGGATTATAAGATCGAACTTATACTTAGTAAATAAGCTCTATACTATAGAAATCGGCCTATATTACCTATAGAACTCCGCTATATTAAGAAGTAGATTAACGATATGCTTAATAAAGGCTCGATAACTTCTATATAGTATATCTTAATAACGTACTAGTCTTTTTAAAGACTAAGGCGGAATACTAGAACTACGTGCGAATAGTTATCTAACGCTTAAGCAACGTAGGGCTTTAAATCGATATCGGGAAGTTAGAGTTTTATACGACGAAGACTAAGTATCTTAGATTAATTATTTCGATATCTAGCATAAGCATAGACCTTAAGAAGGTGTATATAATTACGGCTTAAAATACCCTAACTTTAGTAAAAGAACTCTAGCAGTTTCTTAGGTTTATAAACTTCTACCGTCGTTTTATTAAAGGATACTCTAGTATTATCTCCCCGATAACTACGTTACTTCGAAAGTATTCCCGTTAGTCTTAAGGACCTAAATAAGTTGCCGCGTTTAAGGCCCTTAAACTTGCTTTTACTATTGCCCCGGTCTTAGCCTATTTTAATTACTTAAAGAAAATAGTTACTAAAACTAACCCCTTGAATTAGGCCTTAGGAGGAGTCCTTTTATAGACCGGAGACGATAGACATCTTTACCCTATTGCGTTTTTTTCGTTAAAGCATACTACCCTTAAGTATAACTACGAGATCTATAATAAAGAGCTATTAGCAATTGTTAAGGCGCTTAAGGAATAGCGCTTAAAACTCTAAGGGACTATTAAGGCGTTCGACGTTATTATAGACTATAAGAATCTTTAGACGTTTATATCTATAAAGCAACTTAACTAACGATAAGTGCGTTAGGCCGAGTTCTTTTCTTAGCTTAACTTCGTGATTATATACCGCTTAGGCAATAAGGCAATTCTCCCCGACGCTTTTAGCAAGCTCCCCGGCGATAGACTAGCTACCGTAGACGACGATAGACTCCTCTATTAAAATTAGGTAGTTATCCTTAAAGAGAAAGTCGACCTAACTATCTTAGAAGAACTCCTAACCGATTCCTATGCCTCGAAGGAGGACCTTAATATAGTCGCAGCTTTTAGACTAAACGCAGCTAGTAAATTACTCGATAAGCTTATCCACGAAGTATATTAATAAGATAATCTTACCTAGGATATAGTAGCGATACTCCGGGATCTATACGCCCGACGTTAGCTAAAGCATATCCGAAAGCTCTTACGTTACGATATATCCGAATATTAGTTAATTAATAGACGTATCTTTTTCCGCGACCGGCTCTTCGTTCCTAATACTCCGGATCTCCGCCTTAAAGTCGTTTATTAATCCTATAGCAGTAGCCTAGTAGGATACTTAAGGAGGGTAAAAACCCTTAATCTATTAAACCGAATATATTAGTAGCTAAGGATTTCTTACTTTACCGCTACGTTTATTAAAGACTATACTCTTTGTCTTTAGACTAAGACCCCCCGCTTATCTCCCTTTAGATTCCTAAAACCCCTCGCTCTACCGGTCCGACTATAGGCCGATATATTAATTAATTATATTACGATACTCCCTAAGTGCACCTAAAACGGGAAGACTTATAAGAATATACTTACGATAGTTAATAGGCTTACGAAGATAAGATATTTCGTCCCTATTACCGGCCTTTCTATAGAAGAATTAGTTAACTCCTTTATCTATATAGTCTATCGCTTATATAAAGCACCCGATACTATTATCTCTAACTAGGGCACTTAGTTTATCTCTAATTTTTAGCGATAGCTTAGCACTCGTTTAAGAATAACGTTAAAACTAAGCTTAGTATAGCACTTAGAGACTAACGGTTAAACCGAAATCGTTAACGCTATAATAAATAAATATATTCGAGCCTATATTAGCTTTACCTAAGATAACTAAGTCGACTAGCTCCCGCTATAGGAATTCGCAATAAATAATTAAGTAAACGAAACAACCGGTATTTCTCCGTTTTTCGCTAACTACGGCTTTAATCCTCGTCTCGGCATCGAACCTATAGGCCCCTAACCCCTAACGCTCTTATTATAGGTAAAGAAGGAATTCCTTCGCGCGGACGCAATAGCTAGTCGTTTTAACTATATCTTTATTTAGCTTTAAGCTCTCGCACGAGCCTTATAATAGAAATATCAGGATAATGCTAATATAAAGCGGGACGAAGGCTTTCTCTTCCGACCCGGTAATATAGTTATAGTTTTATTAGAGAATATAACTACTAATCGCCTAAAGAAAAAATAGGACGATAAATAGGACGGTCTTTATCCTATTCTCGAGGTCTACCGTAGCGCTATAGTTATCGACCTCCTAAAGCATATCTAAGTTAATAAGTCTTTCTATACGTTAAAGGTACGGCTTTAGATAACGGAAATAATACCGGGCTAAGCATAGATTAATCGAGAGGAACGACGCAACGTCGTAAGCCGTATCGTAGAACGCGATAACGACGGCAATATCGAAGAAATATAGGAATTTAAGAAGATCCTTAACGTATACGATAACGAAGCCCCGATCCTAACTTATCTAATTAAATAGAAACATTACTAAGAACCGACCTAGTAGCCCGAAGATAACCTAAGAGGTTGCCCTAAAGCTATTTAACGCTTCTATAGATATAACCTAGATAAGCCGGGCCCCTTAGATTAGGCCCGCCTATAAAAGATTCCTTTATTATATACGGATTTCTAGCAAAAATAACATTTTTTAGCGATTTAGGGACTAAATCGTCTTTAGAGGGGGAGTACTATTATAGTACTATATTATATAACATAGTATATAGTGATATACTATATGACATATAGTCCTATATATAAACGAGCCCTTAGCCTCTATAGTTCTTCTCCTCTTTATAGAACAATAAGGTTATCTAGCTATCACCTAGTGCCGTAACAGCTACTGCTATTACTACTACTACTACTACTACTACTACTACTACTGCTGCTACTACTACTACTACTACTGCTACTACTACTGCTACTACTACTACTACTACTGCTGCTACTACTACTGCTACTACTACTACCGCTGCTACTACTACTGCCGCTAAATAACGAGTGTAAGAAACACACGGGGCGCGAAAGCGGTAAGGAAATTCGCTAATAAGGGTATGCGACGGTATAAGAGGACCCGGCCCGTAAAAAATATATGGGCTATGTCTCTACGTACGTCCGCCACGACTTATTCGAGGCGTTGTAGATAAGGCCCTATGTAGCCGCCTATATAGTAGAGGGCACGCAGTAGGACACGCAGTAAGGCACGCAGTAAGGCACGCAGTAGGGAGCCGGGCACGAAGCATACAATAAGGAGCCGCACATATAGTAGAGGGCACGTAATAAAGGGCACGTAGTAGAGGGCACGCAGTAGAGGGCACGCAGTAGAAGGCACGCAGTAGAGGGCACGCAGTAGGGCACGCAGTAGGGCACGCAGTAGGGCACGCAGTAGGGCACGTAGTAGGGCACGCAGTAGGGCACGCAGTAGGGCACGCAGTAGGGCACGTAGTAGGGCACGCAGCCGGGAGCCGGGCATAAAACAGGGCACGCAGTAGAGAGCTAGGCACATACGTTATTTAAGCTCTTTGCGCGCGCGCGTTGCTATAACTATTAAATCAAATTGATTAAGGCTAGGCACGATTTGCGCGGCCCTTTTGATTGCTATATTTCTCTACCTAATTTTAGTAGGGGGACCTAAGCGTGCGGGGTCGCGTAGAAAAAACGGGGCTTAAAGTTATTTATCCTATAAATAGCAATTTCTTATCGTGCAAATAGCAATACTATCTCTCTTTTTATAGACCTATTAATTAGAATAATAACGTCCCGCTTTTATAATAACGGTATATATTAACTAAAACAATAGGCCGCTATAATAAAAGCGGTACGTATAGTAATACTAGCTACTATTATAGACTTATTTAATAACGATATAAAGGACGTCTTTAAGCAATAGGCTAAAACGTCTTAATAGCTATAGCTACGATAAGATTCGCTAAATAAGCTAGCCTTCGCAAGAGCCCGCCTTTAATAGGAAATAATAAAAGCCCGCTTAGGTAAGGCGACGGCGGATGCCGTACCTTCTATAGCGGAAGAGGAGCGCCTTTTAGTACTGCTATAGAAAATAGCCGTTAATCTAGCTAAACGAAGGGGGTTACTAAAAGTCCTTAAAATTAAAATAGGATCTATAGCGCTTACCTCTACGGATACGCTACTTACGCTTACGGCTACGTTAGCGAACGCTCTTATAGCTAAGGACGCTAAAATAGCTAACCTAAGGACGGCCTTAAAAGCTGCCTTTAGCAAAAGGAAGCCTTTATATAGCCTATATAAGACGGTAAGCCTAAGTCTTTTTACTTCTTCTTATATCGCCTCTATAGTAAGTTTATCGTTAATAAGAAGCAAGGCTTTAACGGTTGCTATAATACCGCGTAGTATTCGCTGCTTTATACGCTGCTAGAGCCTTAGATATAGCGGATTTCCGGGTTTTAGGAAAGCGGCGGTCTTAGTGATACCTATAACTCTTAAGCTTTCTCTAAGCACTTTATCTACGTATTTAGGAACGTATAGGAATAGGTAGGAAAAAGCGTAAGATAGGTTGCGGATCCCCTTTTTAAAAGACGGCTAGACGTTTAGGGAATTCTTACCTAATTTTAAAGAGACTAGTACTTACGCCGTAGGAAATACTATTTAAGGAGATAGCGCTAAGCTTATATAGCTGCGGAATTCGATCTATTAAACCCTATAGGAAATACTTATCCCGATCGAGATGCTTACTAACTTCCGGGAGTACGTAGGTCGCTTTATAAAGGTAGCCTAAAACTATAAATAAAGCCTTTGCTTCTAAAAGTTATAAAAGCGCGCTAATATTAACGTCGTTAGCAATAGGAACGAAGGAGTTATCGCTAAAAGCGCTATAACGCTCCCGCCGCTTAAGTCTACGTCCGATACTATAGTAGACTATAAGGGCGACGTTGTAATATCTATTACGCGGCCTGCTTATAGAAAAGCGAGGATACTATCTACCGCTTTAGGTAGTGCGCTTTCCTCTTCTACCTAGCGAGCTAAATAGGTATTAAAGGCGGAACTATAGAAGCGGAGAGAGGAAGGGCTTTATATATATTATACTAGGGATAAGCATTTTGCTATAGACTGCTTATATCGTCCCGCTCGCCTTATACCGAAGCGAGCCGAACGGCCTATAGCGATTTACGCTATCCGACCTTCTTTTAAGTCTAATATTAAGGAGGATAATATAGTCCCCGCCGCCCTTAATGCGGAAGGAAACGTATAGCTCTAGAGTATAGATAGGTCTTAAAGCCTAATTTATAACGGGGTTGTTCCGAGTTAGCATAAAGGAGGTCCCTAAAAGAGGTTAAATAACACTATAGAGGGGGAAAGGGAAGAGGTACGGGCGCAGCCCTCGTAGGCGCGGAGCCTACCTAAATACACGCAATCTAGTCACGTATACTAGATAATAACACTAGGGTCTAGACCCTTACATTAGCCCCCCGCCCTAGCTCCTTCGGAGCTACCTTCCGAGACACCCGAAGCCGTACCCTAACGCACGACGGATGTTACGTACGGACTTCGTAGCTAAGGCGAAACCTATACTAAAAGCATAGCCGAAAACACTATATAGAGTAAAGCGGCACGCGGATATAAACGCGGATATAAACGCGGATATAACCTTCCCGACTCCTTTATCGTAATAAACACTAGCGGAACTATATTCTTAGCTTCTTAAAACGCGGGGAAGCTCCTTTTCCTAATAAGCAGAAAGACTACTTTAAGTAAGGCCGGTTTTTCCTCTCCGGCTCGTGCGCTTCGCACGCCTAAGTGCTCTTAAGGGCTCGCCTCGCAGCGACTAGCTCTTTGTCTCTAAGCGCGTCGCTATTACTATCTGCTCTTCCCGTATAGGGCTATACGGGCGTCGTTCTTTTCGCTACGGTCTCCCGGGCATAGGCAATATCCCCTTTCTTATCACCCGCCTTCGCCGTACCGAGCACGGTAGTATTCCTAATATTTATCACTCGAGTCGTCCGGTCGTATCCCGCTTATAGGCGTACTGCCGTTTCGTCTATATACGTGCTTCTGTATGCGTATTCTATATATTCCGTAGTTATAACTACGCCCTACTACCGTCTCGAAGGTCGTGCCTAATTTCACAGGCATTACTTATACCGAAGCCGAATACGGGAGCTATTAGCGTTAATAACGTATATCGTTAGCTCCTAACGCACCTAAGGCTTCTACGCATAGGCTCCTCCCGTAGCCCTTAAAGCGGAGACGGAAAAGTCCTCCCTTCCGAGGGGGAAATTAATAAAGGAAAAAGGCAGAGGTTATACTATAGGTAGGTAAATTAGCGGCTATAAGTAAGGTAAGAAAAGCCGATTAATACGCATTCGTAGGTGCGGGGAAGTAAAGAATTCACATAAGCTAACATAAGCGCGTTAGCGTGTTCTTATTAGTGCGGGGTCGAAAAATCGCACTAGCGATTAAGGCTACGAAGGGCAGCTTAATTTATCCTCGTATTAAGAATCGTAGAGAAAGACTTTAGGCGGCGCGTTCCGACGGTACGGAGGCGGCGTATAGTAGGCGTAGCTGCGGATTAATAAAGTAATAGTGTTATTATATAACGGGGTTATTCTAAGTTAGCATAAAGGAGGTCCCTAAAAGAGGTTAAATAACACTATAGAGGGGGAAAGGGAAGAGGTACGGGCGTAGCCCTCGTAAGCGCGGAGCCTACCTAAATACACGCAATCTAGTCACGTGCACTAGATAACAACACTAGGGTCTAGACCCCTACATAATTCGCTAGTACTAAAGAAAAAAGAGTTAACTAACCGTATTAAGACTTCTCTTACTTTAATACCTATTATTATTAACTATATAAACCTCGTCTTTACTCTTATAGACGAGGGTTATTAATACTATACTACTATCGATAAGGCATTTATATAAGAACTACGTTTGCTAATTAAAGATATAGGGCTTAAGTATATACGAGGAGCCTTAAGCGTAATAAATAAAGTAAAGATTAAAGGTATTATATAAATAGCCGCGGAAATCAATAGGTATAAGCAATTGCTCGTAGCGTATATTATCCCGTAGCTAGAATTTAGCCTAATCCTTAGAAAGCCTTAGCTTCTTTATATAAAGTCTTACTTTATACCGTACTAAAGACGGCTTTAGTATAGAAATTCTTAGCGTTAGCTATAATATATTTATAAAAACAAGCTAAAGGATACTAAGTATACTATTAAGCTTTAGGAAGCTTAAGAAGTTATAGCTTTAGTATTTATCGGTATTATTAACCGAATCTATAGACGACACGGCTTAAAAGCCGCTATAGCTACTATTTACGTAATTAACCTTACGGATATCGAAAAGGCCTTACGACTAAAGAAACTAAAAACGGAAGCCGAATTACGTTAAATAACCCCTACGTAGTTTTATAACCTACTACTCTCGCGAAGAGAGATATATAGTTGTAAAGGCCGATGACTAAAAAGGGTGTCGAAGTCCCGGACAGGAGGCGTGCAGTTATCTAGATCTAGCGTAGGCTATAAAGGTAGTAGAGACGTGATTAATTAATCTCCAACCTCTCCCTGCCTTACTAAGGGGAACTGCTCCCTTTTATAGGCAGTCCTATCCCTCCTAAATTAGAAGCCCCCTTTGGCTTTCCACCTGAATGTCTGAGTTTAAGACATAGCCCCCTTTTTCTTTTTTCCTGCCCAGCCTTTTCCCAGCCTTTTTTCCACGCCTTTTTTCTAAGCCCCTTTTTTCTAAGCCTCTTTTCTAAGCCCCTTTTCTAAGCCCTTTTTCTAAGCCCCTTTTCCAACTAGCTTCGGGGGCCCTATAGGCCGTATAGCGATGCACGGGCCGCTAGTAGTCCCCCGGGTAGTCCTTTAGGTCGAGAGCCCGCTTAGGCTACCTAAGTCTTATAAGTCCTAGCCTAGCTTCGCAATAACTACCGCTCTTTTAAAAGAGCGAGGTAGATAAATTAAACCTATATAAGTCTAGTATTAATTACGTAATACACTTTCGTAAGGATTCCCGTAGATAAGATATAGTATAAGAAGACAGACTAGAGGTACGTTTAGGAAGGTAGGAACGATAGTTAAGAGTACGAATAATTCTTTATTGCAATAAGGGTGCCCTCTTATAGTAAAACTAAAGCTTGCCCCTCTTTTAAGATATATCTAGGCCTTAAGGATATACCCTTAGGCCTCGAGAGGGGTTGTCGGGGACTAGTTAGCGACTAAACCCCGAATAGTCCTTAAGCTAAAATATATTATCTATTATATATATATCCCTACCTCCCGACTCTATAGTTGCGCGGGTAGCTGCGTTATAATTATCCCCCCTATTACAGTGTTAGGTTATATTATATGTTATCCTATGTAACCTCTATATCGTATATATAGACCCTTAGACTTAGTCTATAGCTACGCTCCTTCGTGGATTAATAACAGTTATATACCCCCCTTAAGCTCGTCCTAATAGCAGTTTAATCTACTATTCTTCTGCCCTTCCGCCGAGCCTTTACGATTCTTTAGTCCCCTTAGCTTCGCCTATACGCTTGCCTTCGTTCTTTGTCTTATTACGCCCCTTTCCGCCCCTTAGGGCCTTCTTTAACCCCTAAGCATCCCTTTTGCCCTTTAGACCGATATCTCTATTAATTTCGTTACGGACCTTCCCGTCTGCCGCCGTTATAGCGTTAAGTTCTCTAGTATCTTAGTTATCGTTAACTATCTTACGAAGATACGCTACTACGTCCCGACGCCCTTAATAATAGTCGAGGATATCGTTAACGCGTTTATTTCTCGTGTTTAGTCTCTTTACGGCACCCCTGCCTCGATCGTTAGTAATAAGGGCACTTAGTTTATCTCCGCCTTCTAGCAGTAGCTTAGCCGCCGCCTCGGCTGCCACCTATACCCTAGTTCCGCCTACTACCTTTAGACCGATAGCTAAACTAAGATCGCGAACGCTTAGATAAAGGTCTACCTCCGCTACTATACTACCTTCCTTTAGGATAATTAGGTAGACCTCCTTCCCTTCGCCGAGTTTACCGCTAATAATTAGGTTTCTAAGTCTACCGGCCTTTCCCTTTTCTTTACTAACTACGGCTTCGACCTAAAGCTTAGCACTAAGCCTTCGGGACTACCCCCCCTTAGCATAACCCTTTAATAGCGTAAGGAGTACCTCTATAGCGACGCGCTCGCCTTACGCCTTTAACGTATATCCGACTTCCTTCGTAATGCGATCGAGGACGCTTAGGCTATTTAAGCCCGGCACGCCGATGCCCGCCGGACGCCCGCCCTAACGTACTAGCCCGGCGATATAGTCTTTCTTAGTACCTATTAGATCTATACCCTCCGCCCGATAAAGAAGCTTAACTAGAAACGGGAAGGCTTATATAAGGTCTTTAAGGCGTATAAGACGGCTTACCTCCTCCGCCTCCCTAAGGGTAGCCGTCTTTACCCTATTTTCTACTACTTACTCCTCACCCGGACGTAAGAGCCCCCCTTACCCGGCTAAGCCGACCTAAATATCCGACCTTTTAATAAAGGCATCCTGCTTTCCTTAAACGGCGACGACGATAACGACGCGTACCTTAAGTAGGAATTCTCCTCTATCCTCGCGTAACGTTAGTACGTGTTTAGGAAGATTAAATATCGCATCTAGTAGCGTTATAGCCCCCCTACGTAAGAGGACTCCTTATGCCTCGACGGATGCTAGGACGACCTCGAGTCCTTCTACGCCGCGAACCCGGCTAAGCCTCGCCCTACGTTTTATACTACCTTACTCGATTTATCCCCTCTGCCTACATAATAATAGATATAATTAATAAATATAATTTATCTTAGCGCGTATAGGCGTTCTAACCTCGAGCTTTGTTTTCTTTCCTTCCTTTATGTTATAAGGGCCTACCTTTAGGTCGATTAATATAGGATTCCCTTAGCTCTTGCTCTTCTACTATTGCCCCTTTTTAAGCGTTTAAGTCGAACGTCGATTTAAGGGGGATATACTATCACAGTGTTAGGTTATATTATATATTATCCTACGTGACCTCTATATCGTATATATAGACCCTTAGACTTAGTCTATAGCTGCGCTCCTTTATAGATTAATAACAGTTATATACCCCCCCTAAGCTCGTCCTAATAACACCCCCCTTCTAAAGCGGACGCTTTAGACGCTAAGATAGCTTTAGGTATTATAGGAATGCAGTGTTATAAGATATAGTTACATACACGTGATTATATAATCACGTGCGTTACGTGCGTACGCGACTTAAGGGAGGCTATATTATAATACGGTAGCCTCCTCTCTAGCTAGCCGCATTATATAGAATATACATACACCGGTTAACCCTAAAGACCCTATCTAACACTAATTAGTAGTTAACTTATGGTTAATTATAGAACAGTAAGGACAGAAGAGATAAGATACTTTATCCTCGAAAGTGCTCGCATAGAAACCCTATTCTACGACCTTTATAAGGATCTTATGCTAAGTTAGATTACTAAAGTCACTGCCCTAAATAGGAGAACGTGACCTCCTGGACTCTAGCTCTATTAATAGTCTTAGCCTAAATTTTAGAGAAAGAGACGACGGAGCTACAATAAATAAACCATACACGCAGACGCGTTTACCGATAAGACTACCCCGTAATGCCTAACATTACTATAACTTCTTCGAACCTTAACCCTATACAGCTAGACAGTAGCCTATACGAACGACTGCTAGGAAGCATACCGGTTCTATAGCCTACTCGCAATAACGTCGACGTCGATCGCTAGAATAATAGCATCGACACCGATAAGCAACCGGACGAGAAAACAGCAATAATATACGTTATAAGGTTCCTCGTAGATTATAATATTAATCTTAGTATATAGGGATACGATATCTTAAGCTACTATTAAGAATATTTCTATAGATAGAAAGAGGCTATATAGCAGGCAGTCTATCTAACCTTTAAGAGGGTAGTGCGCAATCTTCTCCGCCGACGAGGCGTATATACCGGACCCCTTTAAAGCGGCTTTAACCGTTAACTTATAGCTACGCAATCGATGTAAGATCCGCTAATATAGCCTAAGGGAGAACTAGCGAGAATCTAGTTCGATAGAGGCACTACCGTGCCGGAAGCTACGGATGCTAACTATACGCTCGCTAACGGCCCTTTCCCGCATAGTTAAACATATAGTAGAAATACGCCGGCTTAGCCTTTAACCCCGTCGAATAAAGCCTTAAGCGTCGCCGGTATGCCCCTTAAAAGGTCCCTGCCTTTAGTAGGAATATAACCTATGTAGGCCCCTATACTATTTCTTCTACTACATTAATAAATAACGATCTACCCTACGAGCTATCGTTATTAACACATCGATTACGCCGTTCTTAACCTAAGAGATATAGCTGCTATCCCTTACCCCGAGCTTAAAGCTTATCTTTAGATTCCCCTAGCGTACGTTCTAAATAAGCCTATTAATGCGGAACTTTAATAGAAAATTACGAAGCTTTAGGATAGTATAAAGAATTATACCGGCAAGCCCTACGACCTATTCGATAATAAGATCCGCTAGTTTATAGGCGTCTGTTATAGTATTAATGCTACACCCGGCTAATTCTATAAGCTGCTTCCGAGGATTCTTATAGGTCGCGCCTAAGCGTATTACCTTTAATACATTACGTAGACTACTACGTTTAAGGCAGCCTATAACAGCATTAAAAGGCATTTTAACACTAAGGTAAATAAGGTATACTACTTTACCGATTAGACCTCTATCTCGTTTAATAAGCTACGCACTTAGAACCCTACGCTGCCTCTATAAGATATCCTAAAGCTACTCTTCGATAAGCTCTAATTGTATTAACGTGCCCTCGGCGGCACCTTTATCGGTAAAGACCAACTGCGAGCTACTATTATTAAGGCGTGCCGTAATATTCCCGAACTCACATAGGCCCTATTCTAACCCTCTAAGCATATCGAGATACTATTCTTAGAGCTCCGGTTATCCCTTAAGACAAGCCTAAACCTTAGCACGCCCGGTTAGTTCCTAACTAAGGATATAGACTAATCTAACCCGGAGGCGATATACCTAGACCGTAGGTATACTAATAACCGCGGTAGAGGAGGTTACCGTGGCTTCTTACGAGGCTATAGGCGAGGCTATAATCGCGGCGGTTACCGCGGTAACTCTAGCCGTAGTTATAGCTCCGGTAGTAGAGGACGAGGCGGCTACCCGATAGGGAGCCGACCCTAGAGTAAGAAGTGCTTCGTCTGCAATAAGGAAGGTTGCTAGTCTATTAAGCATACCCTAGAAGAGAGGCAGAGGGCGAAAGACTAGTACTTAACCTAGTGCTACTTCTAAGGAACGCCCGCTATAAATATAGTAGTATACGTAACTAAATATAAAGGTTATAAAATCACCGGCCTAACTAACGACTAAGAGGTTAAAGAGTACTAGGATAATAGTGCTAATAGTGCTAAGATAGAACAATAGCAAGCGACCTAAATGCTCTATTAATAAGCATTTATATATCTCTTTATAAGGGAGGATGTGTTTAATATAGAGCAGGCTATACTAGCTGCCTAATTCCTTATCGACGATAGGTACTTAAGGAAGCAATTCTAAGGCATCCTAATCGACACCGGTGCCGCTAAGGTCTCTACAGCTAGTTAGGAATAGTATCTCGCCTTCTAACGAGAGAACCCTAACGTAAAGCTTAACGACTCTATAGCTAGTTAGGCCTCGATTAAATTCGGCAACGGTAATGCTATTAACTCCGTCGGCTCGATAGCTATTAATACACTAGTAGGAAGGATTACCTTCTATATGCTTAAGTCCCCGACGCCTTTCCTATTTTCTCTCGCGGATATAGATCGTTTAAAGGTATATTTTAATAATACTACGAACGTTATTATTAGCAAAGATAAGGGCGTTAAGGTCCTAGTAGTCCGTAAATAGGGCTACCCTTAGTTCTTCCTTAGTAAGGCAGAATAGGCTATCTCGTTCTTAGCGGAAAGCAAACTCCGCACGCTCTATCGTAGATTCGGCTACCCTATAGTAATAAGACTTTATTACTTACTGCGTTAAGCAGGCTATATAGTGTCTATTAATATACTTAAGAATATCGCGAAGTATTGTTATTACTACTAGCTATACTCGTAGGCCCTTCGCCGATTTAAATTTACGTTAAAAGACGACTAGGACTTTAACTACGAGATTATCGTCGACGTAATACACTTATATAACCGCCTAGTCCTCTACGTAGTTAACTTAGCTACGGCATTCTAAAGAGCCCGCTTCTTACCCTTAATGTCCGCTAAGGATACGTAGGAAACGCTTCGAAGCTTATAGATTAATACCTATCTTAGCCCGCTAGATACTATTAAATATAACGCTAGAACGACCTTAACGTTAGCAGAATTCCGCAATAAGGCTAAGTTTATAGGCATTATATATAAGCAGGTTCTTATAGAGGTATATTAGTCTATTAGTAAGGTTAAAAGATACCACGCTCCGCTACGCTATGCCTTCGATATTATATATGCCGAACTTAGGGACGTAACCTTTGCCGAGGCAATTCTTTAGATAGTAGTAAAGGCTATTAATAATACCGCCGGACCTTAAGGCCTTATGCTAACGCTATTTATGTTCGGCGTATATCTACGCATAACGTTAGACTCTCCGCCCTCGGCTACGACCCTTAAGAGAGCCGCCGCAGTTTATAAGGCGATAAAGATATTACGCTAGCTCTCTATAAAGCAGTAAGTTAAAGAGGCCTTATAAACCCGGAAGAGACCGAATACGTCTAACATTCTCTCTCTTCCCTTATAAAGTAAAGTTCGTATATAGAGAGAGAAAACCGGCTAGTAAGGCCTATTTAAGATTGCCTTAATCGACGGCTATAACGTAACGATTAATACGGTTAACGGACCTTAGGTCTTTCGTTTAATATTAGTATAACCGTATAACCGCGATAAGAAGACTAAGGACCTTCCGGCTCTACGTCTTAAAGAAGATTCCCTATAGCTAATTTAGCAGGCTAAACCCCCTCGACTAAGCCCCTTAGCACCTCGAAGACGTAGACGTCCCCCCGGCTCTAAGAATAGGCCGAAGCAGTTGATTATAAGCAATATAGCTTTTAGGTTCTTGCTCTAAAGCAACCTTACGTATATCTTCCTTATTAAGAAAGAGGAGGATGTATACGCTTTAGCGCTTAAGCTACGTAACGATAGCGTTATTATAACTCCTAGAGCCTTGTTTAAAGAGGCCGATAATTAAGAGATCGACGACCTCCTTATCCGCGGAGTCTTTAGCTTTAAGAAGTATAATAAGGCAAAGCACGGCGGCTATCGTATCTTCCGGCTATATATAGTACGAGAGGTAAAAGGACGAGACATAAAGCTGTATAAGAAATCGAGGCTTATCGTTTAAGGTTATAATAACCGCGAGAAGTATTACTTATTAATAGCCTCGCTAACGATATAGGGCGTTAGCTAACGGCTAATACTAGCAATTACGCCCGTGATAATACGGGATTATAGGATAACTTTATCCTTACGTAATATTATATAAGCCTACCCGTAGGCGACGACGAAGCTATTATAGACAATTCTAATATACTTGCCTAAGGAGTTAGAAGGTAGATACCCGAAAGGGACTATTATTCGCGTTATCCGACTACTATACGGCATCGCGGAGTCTAGTGTTTACTAATTCTATATATACTAAGGTTATTACGTTAAGCAACTTAATATATCGACCTCGACCTATGACTTATGCCTGCTAATAACTAACATAGGACCTAAGAAATTAGGCATCGTAGGAATCTAGACCGATGATACCTTTATCCTTAGCACCCCTACTTTCTCGGCCGTCGAAGAGGACAAATTGCAGGAAGCTAAATTCCGGGCTAAGCTAAAGACGTTAATAATAGCTAGCTCTATTATAGACTTTAATAGCGCGAAGGTAATACTATAATAAAGCGGAGACATACTATTGCAGTAGAAGAGCTAGGCTATACGTATTAATATAATTAATATAATAATATCTAATAGCCCTTAGCGCTACCTAGAACAACGGGCCTAAGGGAGCTATATAGCGTGTGTCTATTAGCTAGAAGCATCCTTTAATGTCTCTATTATAGCCTAGGTTTACGAGCCTAAAAAGAAAGACTATAAGAGGCTAAATAAGCGTCTCTAATAGCAAAAGGATAGCTAAGATCGAGGACTAAAATACGTCCCGATAGACCTAGTAATAGCAAAGCTAATAGTCTTTATAGACGGCTTCTGCGCAAACAATAGAGACCTCTTATCGCAACTTAGCTTTATTATTGCAATTATTAATAAAGAGAGGACCGATACTAAATTCAACGTTACCGGCAATATTATTTATTAGAGTTCGACTAAATGCAAGCGCGTAATAAAAAGCGTGCTTACATCGGAGATCTACGGGATAGTAAACGGTGTCGACCTTAGCATCGTCCTAGCAATAATAATAAAGCTAATCACAAAACACTTGCAAATTCTACCCCTTCTACTAGTGATTTATATAGACTTATACTCGCTTTACGAGAACCTCGTTAAGCTAGGGATAACCTAGGAGAAAAGGCTTATAATTGACATTATAGCCCTTCGATAGTCGTATAAGAGGCGCGAGATCTCGGAGATTAAGTAGATTAATAGTAATAATAACCTAGCTAACGCGATGATAAAGGACTCCCCTAATCGATCTCTATAGCGCTTTATTAATTCGAACCGATTAACGGTTCGAATAGATGCCTTTATTATAAGACCTTAATCGATATTACCTACGTTACACCGGCACTATTCTATGCCGGCCTTAATGCGGCCCTGCTTCGCCCCGGCCACGTTCTAGCCCGGGCCTGATTTAACATTAGGATCTATTTCGTACCGGCCTATTTAATAAGGCCGCGTACTATTTCTTTCATACAGACATTAGGTTGTTTTACGCGTTTGTGATCGTAATCACTTAGTCTAAGGTTATAAAAGAAAGACTGCTAGTGTAGAAATATAGTGTTATAAGATATAGTTGTATACACGTGATTATATAATTACGTGCGTTACGTGCGCACGCGACTTAAGGGAGGCTATATCACAATACGGTGGCCTCCTCTCTAGCTAGCCGTATTATATAGAATACACACACACCGGTTAACCCTAAAGACCCTATCCAATAGGTATAAATAAAGTCGTAATAGTAAATAAGATTAAATATAATGCTTTAATAAAAGACGATAGTTATTATTATATATATTATAATAATTATCGTTTTAGGTATATATAGTAACGGTTGCTATGCAATAGGTAGCTAATCGCCTACGTATAGTTAGCGAACTAAGATAAAGTGCCGCTCTTTATATATAAAGTTTTTTCCTCTCTTCTTTTCTTTATATATTTCGCTCGTAGCTCGCAGTCTTATAAGATCTTTTAAGGACGAAATAAACTAAACTCTAAAGCGGAAACGTTAAGCTATAATATAATAGGTTATAATAAATAGGACGCCTTAGATAAAGAGGAACGCAACGCCGTCGGGATTAATAAAACAAACGCATTAGAAAAAGAATAAGGCGAAAAAAGGAACAGTTATAAATCCTTATATAGTTATACGTATACTTAAGCTTACGGGCAGCGGAATGCCTTTAGTAGAGGCATTAGCCGAGGCCTAAAAGGAAACAATCTCTTACGAATATATAAGCGGCTACTATAGAGAAAGAAACGCCGGTAGAACGCCTCTTAAAGGGAAAGAGTAAGATTCTTATCCGCTTATCGCTAATCTCGATATTATTAAAGGACGAGGCAATAAATAATAACTTATGCTCTCCGTAGGACTAATTCGTGCGGTAGATACGCGAGTGCCTATAGCTATAGCTGCGTCGAAAGTCTTAAGGATATTTTCGTTATTCGATAAAGACGATAGAGATAAAGAATTAAAGCCGAATGCCGAACGAGAAACTATTAAGATAAAGAACATTAGAAAAGGAATATCGCAGAATAAGAAGGCTAAGAAGGCCTTAACCTTAGAGAGTCGCCGTATAAATTCCTGCTAAATAACGGAGCTATACTACGTTAAATATATAAGCAGTAGTATATAAATGTTTAAGGACAATAATAAGAACGCTAAGATAATCGAGTTCTACTATATTTAAGAAGATGCCCGATCGAGCCGGTGCGTATAATGCAATTTACGCGGCGATTTTTATAAGCCTATAAGTTTATTATTTCCTCTAAAGTTAGGACGGAATCGCTTATTAAATACATAAGTGCCCGGCAAAATATCGGGCGATATAACCGATTTATATACGATCCGTAGGAAAATCGTAGAACTATAGAACACCCGTAAAGACAAAGATAAAAAGAAGATTAATATAATCTTTTATTTAGTTAATACGTTCTTTATAGCCGCTATAATAGCTTATAGGGAGAAGTAGGGTATAGCGGGGGCGAAACGTTCGTATATTATATGTATTTTAAATCCTTTATTAGTTAAACTAATTAAATAATATATAAAGGAAACCGGCATCCTTACTTCCGCTTATAAAGAGGTAGATATATAATATTAGGATATAGAAGAGATTACGATAGAAGATCTTAGTAAAGCGGAAGTTATAATATTTATAGCCCGGTTTATTATAATAAGCGTAGTATCTATCTATTACTAAGGTTAACGGCTCTTTAACCTATTCTAAGAGCATTTTTAAGGATAGAATAAGTCTATATAGAATATAGTAGATAAAGACTATAAGAGGGTCCTTAAGATGCTTTTGCGTAGACGCGGCGTTTCGATAGGGCTAAAAAACGCGCCGTTTGCTAAATCCTATATAACTATGCTTCGATCGGAAGATCTACTCCCTTAAAACCAAAGAGAGTTTATAAAAGAATAATTTAAGATAGGCATAAAGGCTTTCCGTAAATAGGAAAAGAAGAGGAATACCTAAGACTAAGTAGCTTAAGATTAGGCAGATTGAGATCCCTTCTCGGCTATAACGAATTAGTTAATAGTTTATCCGACTTTATACTAATTCCGATACAACGACCCGGCCGAAGCAATAACTATAGACCTAACCCTAAAACCGGAATAAAAACCAAATATAGCTATAGCGGATATACCGGCATTTAATTATATACGTCGGATTTATACGCTACGATTACTATTTATTCCGGGACTAACGTTATATATTCTAAAAGCTAAACCGAGACTTAATTTATCTGCTTTAATAATCGCCTTAAAGGCTATAGTCGAGGCATTTAATTATAATATTAAGGAGTATATAGTACTCTTACCCGCCGATATTCTAAACCTTTCGTCCGATCCCGACGTTTAGACTAAGTTTATTAAGATATAGGATAAGAATAAGAGTTATACCGGCGAACTATATACTCCCTTTAACGAGACTATCCGTAAGTTTATAAGCGTATGCTATAACCTTAAGATTAAGCTAAGACTATTTTATACCCTCCTCCCTTAAATCTTAAAGGGACGAGCCGACCGCTTTTATATAGAGAATATTACCTAGATAACTACCTTCCGAAGCGTATACGATAAGATTAAACGATATTTTAACACTAAGGCAACTTAAGCTTAATACTATACCGATTAGACTAATATAAGGTTTAACTAAGTTTAAGCTAGCAACCTTAAGAAAGGCCTTCTAAAAGTGCTTTAATTGCTAATCGTTATATTAATAGGCTTTAGGACTTACGTTTATCGGCAAAACCCCGCTTATAGTAACCCTTACTAAAGCGTATTAAGGTATCTCGGAACTTAAAAGTGCCTTCTTTAAATAGGTTAACGAAGCTAAGGAACTCTATGCCGACCTCCGAGCTTCTTTTACGACGTACCTTATACGATAGGCGAGGAATGCTTCGCGCTCGTATATCTAAGACCGATATTATAATAAAGATAGGATAAATATAAGTTATAAATATAATTTAAAGAACCCTAATAGTTAGTTTTATATAGACCGTATAATAGGGTAGGCAGAGTAATTATATAGGTGCCCTCTATATAGGTGTAGAAATAATCTATAAAGAACTAAGTGTAAGCGCACCTATGCATACGGATATATAGCTCTACGCACGTACCCCTTTGTCCGTACGTGCCCTTTACCCCTATCTGTATAAGCCTTTTACCCTTATTCGCATAAGCCCTTTTCCCCGGCCGTATATGCCTCTTCCCCGCTTATATATAAGAATGCGGATTAGGTCGTAGACTTAATCTTACTAATAGTCGAAGACCCTTATATAAGACCCTTACCCTACCCGAGTGAAAATTAACGACGTATTACGTAAGGCCCGGCCGTGCCTTAGGCTACGTAGCTCGCTTTAGGGAGCGTAAACCGTACCTTCTTCCGTTATATCTTTACCGGCAACGTAGCGTCGGGCGGTCCGTCGTTTGCTCTAATAGCCCTAAAGCGCTCTTTAAAGCGATCGAGCGCTTCTATATCTACTAAGTCCGCTGCTAAGTGCTACGTCGGGTCTTATTACCTTTACTACCTTACGAAGACCTCGCGCTTACTACTACGGCCGACCTTCTTCTAATATACGGTAAGAATTTCCTCTATTAGGAACTCTTTTTCTCCTTTTACTAAGATTATAAAAGGCTATAGGTCTACTATTACTTAGCCGGGCATCGGATCGACTACTACGCGACGAAAAAGGTCTACGTTAAAATTAAGGTAAATCCCGTTAGGTAGTCCCTTTAGCTCGACGGCTTACGGGCTTAGCACTTTCTTAACCGTAAATTTTACGTATAACTAATCGAGCTTCTTCTTCGGCCTTAAGGATACGTAGTTCCGTATGCCTACCTAGACTTTATTACCTACTATAAATCGCTTTACGGGTTCCCGCCGTTTATTAATATACCGCTTTTAGTCTTACGCTACTAAGGCTATTAACGACTAATAGAAGTCCGAGACCTACTTAAGTCGCTATATAAAGGAGGCTATGCGCCTCTCCGGGCTTACTAAACGGCTTTTCCGCTACTATATCTACGGCGATAGGAAATAGTAATATTAGTTCGTACCTATATAGTATAAAGAAAGGGGATATACTAATTAAAGAGTGATTTCTCCCGTTAAGCGCTATTTACGCTATAGGGAGCTACTTATCTTAGTCCCCTTAGTTACGGTCGATAACGCCCTAAAGGTAAGCTTAAACTTCCTAGTTAAGCCGTTCCGGCCCTTTATCGGTTTACGGATAATATACTATACTTAGCAGCTATATAATCTATAGCAGCCGATATAAGTGCTACTAAAAGCGGCTTATCTTATTTAAGCCTTTATCGCTTATAATTAACGTTAGCTATTAATAGTATCGTATATAGTATATAAGAAAGCGCTTTATATAAATCTCCGCTTTTATAGAGGGCATAGGTTTTAATATAACTTCCTTACTTAGACGGTCTTTAATTACCTAAAGATTACGGTTACCGGTCTCTATAAAAGGGAGGTCTATAATAAAGTCTATCTAAATATACGTATAGAACCGGTCCGATATAGGAAGCGATTTAAGTAGCCCTTTCTTAAGCGTACGCTAAATCTTTATACGCCCGTAGATATTATAGTTATAGAGGAATCGTCTAACGTATAGCTAAAGGAGCGGCTAATAAAAGTCGTAGGATATAGCGGCAATTATTCCTTTACGGCTAAGGTAGCCGACGACGCTAGCGTTATATACTATTTAAATAAGCCGTCCTTAGAGCGCGTTCCCTTCTTTTAGCTTTAAGGGAGCGTCTCTTACTATAGCCTCTATAGTTATAAAGGAACTAAGAACCTAAAGCCGTCCGCGGAACCGTAAGTGCCTACGTAAGTCTACGTAGTAGTCGGCTACCTATACCTTAAGGTTAAGCTTAAGGTCGAATCGTTATGCTCCTGCCTCTACGACGCGGCGTATGCTCCTATAGGTAACGTCCTAAGCTGCTAAGCGGTCCTATATACGCTAAAGCTCCTCGTCCTAAAAGATCCGTTAGTTAAGGCCTATATTAGTAATTAGCTCCGCGTCCTACGCGTTAAGGTCGTCCTAAGTCGTAGCCGCTACGAAGTCTGCTTTTTAAGTATCGGGCTTTATATCGTCTTCGATTATCCCCTTACTTTCCGAATTAAAAGACGAATCATTATCGTCCTCGCTATCGTCTTCGTCTTTATCGCCTTGGCTATTAACTAAGATTACGCCGTCTATACCGATAAGCGTTGCTTTAAGATATATGCGTAGCGCCTCCTCCGGGAGTCTTTAAAGCTCTTAGGTATTATAATCTTCGTTAAAAGGCCGATCTTAATCTCTTTAAAATAGAGCGTCTAGCACTATAGCCTCTTTACTAAGTCGGTACTTAATCCGGAAATAGAACCGCGAAAGGTATTCTACCTAATAGGCCTATCGCTTAAAGAGATAACGTTAAGTTATAAAATACTTAAGGTTACGATAGTCTATAAGGATCTCGAAGTTCTTATAGCTATAGAGCTCCGCTTACTATTGCTTTAAATAGCTAATTATAGTAAGCATTTCCTTATTATTTACGAAAATAAGTCCTTTAACGTCTAGAACGCTTTTACCTAAACGGCGCCCTAATAGAAGGCTACCCTTTTGCCGGTAAGGGCTATAAGCGGACTAACGATACGAGAAAATTAATAAATAAAAATCCGGTAGTAGTTTATAAATCCTAAGAAACTCCGTATACCCTTTTGCGAAGTTAGGGCTATTTAGTCTTAAATAGCCTAAATCTTTAAGGGGTCTGCCTATATACTAACGCCCGCGATAATAATAAATCTAAGGTATTTAACCTAGCGGACGCCGAATTCGCATTTATTAAGGTCGAGGTATAGCCTCTACTTAGAGAGCCGGTCTAGCACTTTCCGCACTTTGTCTATATAATCCTTTAGGCTACCGCTTATAAAGATAAGAATATAATTAATATAAGCGGAAGCGAACTCGTTTAGAAATTCACGAAGAATGCTATTAATATACTATTAAAAGGTGCTAAGAGCTTTTATAAGCCTAAACGGTATTACTATCTATTCGAAGGAGTATTGCTATTTGCATAGCACGAAATTGCTATTTATATAGTAAGAATATCTAAATCTCTACTTTTCTATACGTACCCCGCGCGCCTATGTCCCGCCACTAAAATCTTATGCCGGTATATGGCAATTAAGAGAGCCGCGCAAATCGTGCGAATAACGCGAAGAACACCACCGACACGCAGTAGGGCACGCAGCCGGGAGCCGGGCATAAAGCATACATCAAGGAGCCGCACGCAGCAGAAGGCACGCAGCCGCACACACAGCAGAGGGCACGCAGCCGGGAGCCGGGCACGAAGCATACATTAAGGAGCCGCACACATAGCAGAGGGCACGCAGCAAAGGGCACGCAGCCGGGAGCCGGGCACGAAGCATACATTAAGGATCCGCACACACAGCAGAGGGCACGCAGTAGAGGGCACGCAGTAGAAGGCACGCAGCAGGGCACGCAGTAGAGAGCTAGGCATATACGTTATTTAAGCTCTTTGCGCGCGCGCGTTTATTGAATTAAATTAAGGCTAGGCACGATTTGCGCGGCCCTCTCAATTGCCATATACCTCTACCTAATTTTAGTGGCGGGACTTAGGCGCGCGGGGTACGTGTAGAAAGAGTAGGGATTTAGGTATCTTACTATATAAATAGCAATATCGTGCTATACAAATAGCAATACTTATTCGAAGAGCCTATAGCAAGTGCGGAACGCGATCTTCTACTTATTACCTTCCGTAATTCGTACCTTATAGAACGCCTAATAGATATCTAACTTAGTAAAATACTTCGCTTTAGCGATATTACGGAGTATCTCCTTAATAAGCGGAAGCGGGTAGCGTTTCGGTCGTATTATTGCGTTAAGTGCTTAGTAGTTAATATAGAATCGTAGTCCTCCTTTAGGTTTCCGCGTAAATAGCACCGGAGCGGCGGGTTTAAAAGAGCTAGCCTAAATAAACCCTTTATCTAAAAGGCCGCGTAGTGTTTTCTTTAATATAAGCAACTTATCTTAAGATATCGCGTATAGTAGCCTAAAGGGCGGAACTATATCTTATCCGTAGGAACCCTTACGAAGTAGTATCGCGTAGTTAATACCGGGCTTATATAGGTTTAATTTATCGGCCTCGCTTTTCTAAAAGAGCGGTAGTAGGTTATAGAACTACGTAAGGATTATTTAACGTAATTCGGCTTTTATCTTCGGCTTCTTTAGTTATAAGGCTTTTTCGATATCTATAAGGCTAATTACGTAAATAGCAGCCGTAGTAGCTTTTAAGCCGTATTATCTACGGATTCGGTTAATTATACCGATAAATATTAAAGCTATAACCTTTTTAGCCTCTTAAAGCTCTATAGTATACTTAGTATCTTTAGGCTCGTTCTTATTAATATACTATAGCTAACGCTACGAATTCCTATACTAAAGCCTTCCTTAGTGCGGTATAGAGTAAGACTCTATATAAAGAAGCTAAGGCTTTCTTAGGATTAGGTTAAATTCTAGCTAAAGGATAACGTATGCTATAAGCAATTGCTTATGCTTATTAATTTCCGTAGCTATTTATAAAATACCTTTAATCTTCGCTTTTTCTATTATACTCGAGGCTCCTTATATATACCGAGGTCTTATATCTTTAACTAGTAAACGTAGTTCTTATATAAATGCCTTATTAATAGCGGCGTAGCACTAGCAACCCTCGTCTATAAGAGTAAAGATAAGGTTTATATAGTTAATAATAATAGGTATTAAGGTAGGAGAAGTCTTAATACGGTTAGTTAACTATTTTTTCTCTAGTGCTAGTAAATTAAGCTCTAGGGCCCGGCTATGCTCTAGAGCTATGCGTTTCCCTCCGCACTAATAGCGGCGGGGACTATCTTATCTTCCTTAATATTAGACTTAAGAGAAGGTCGGGTAACGCGAATCGCTATAGGCCGTTCGGCTCGCTTCGCCGTAGGGCGAGCGGGACGATATAGGCAGTCCGTAGCGAAATATCTATCCGCGCTATAGCGTACGTAAAGCCCCTCCTCTCTCCGCTTTTAAAGCTCCGCCTTCGATACCTACTTAGCTCGCTATATAGAAGAGGAGGGCGCGCTACTTAAGGCGGCGGATAGTGTCCTCGCTTTTCTATAAGCGGGCCGCGTAGTAGATATTATAACGTCGTCTTCGTAGTCTACCGTAATATCGGGCGCGGATCTAAGCGGCGGGAGCGTTATAGCGTTCTTAGTAATAACTCCTCCGTTCCTATTACTAATGCCGTTTATGCTAGCGCGCTTTCGCAACTTCTAGAAGCTAGGGCTTTGCTTATAGTTCTAGGCCACCTTCGTAAGGCGACTTATATACTCCCGGAAGTTAGTAGGCATCTTAATTAGGATAAGTATCTCCCGTAGTTACGGAATAATCGAATTCCGCAGCTATATAAGCTTAGCGCTATCTCCTTAAACGCTATTTCCGGCGGCGCGAGTAATAGTCTCCTTAAAGTTAGGAAGTATAATAGGGTAAGCAGAGTAAATACATAGTTGCCCTCTATATAGGTGTATTAACGATCTAGATAAGAGCTAAGTATCCCGCTCTTATACATGCGGGTAATACCCCTCTATGCGCTGCTATGCCCTTGCCCGTACGTAATAATACAGGTTAGGCCGTAGGCTTAATCTCTTACTATAGTTAAAGACCCTTATATAAGACCCCTACCCGGCCGTCTAAGAGAGGAAAAAAAAAGGTAACTTTATGCTAAGTGCAGCTACCACCCTCTTTTACCCCGTATATCTCGTAACCGCGTCTTTTCCCTCTTTCCTTCCTCTATAAGCTCGCCGCCGCCGTTAAATATAGTATATACCGCTCCCGTCGATAAGGATCTATAGCTAGAGCTAACGTAAGAAGTCGTCCTTACCTAATATCTCGCTCGTCTTTAAGGTCGATACGGATGCCTTTATTAATGCCGCCTTTTACTTACCCGCGTCGCTACCCGTAGAAGACGCTATACGACCTATACTATTATCCGCACTAACGGCCACCCGCCTAATAATAATAAACGACTATAAGGCACGCGAGGCCCTCGGATTTTAAGTAGTTAACGCGCTTCCTACTAGTATAACCTTAAAGCCTATTCCTATCGCCGCCCCTATCGCTAAGGATATCGACGAAGATAACGACGAGGAGGAGGAGCCGCCTTTAGTGCGTTTAACTATTCTATCCCGCTATCGCTAAAGCGAACCGTTATAGTATAAGCGGAGTATTACTTATAGCGCGAGTCGTTAATCGCTTTACGTTCGGTACGCTACGTAAGGCTTAGCGTACGTAGACTAAATAGCGCGCCCTGCCGGAAGTTGCCTTAATTATACGCGAGCTAGGCGCGTATGCGAGGCTACTCTAGCCGTCCTCCTATCGGCGGCCGCCGCTTAAAAAGCGGCGCCCGTCGGTAAAGACGCGGTTAAAGCTAAACGAGTATACGTTACTACGGCCGCTACGTACTATAACCTACGTACCTTAAAACGTACCGGGCTTTTACCTAAGTAAGTGCTTACTATCCTCTCCGCTCTCCCTCCCGCGGTATTTATTAACGATTATAGGGATACCGCTACTAACGCACTATCGCCCGCCGTCTTCGCCGGCCCGTCGCCCGCCGCTCTTAACGCTACTGCCGCTACGCTATCTTAGCTAGTAGGACTTAAAGGCCGTATTAACGCCTTAGAGAACCCGGATAAGGAGGAATAAGATAGGGAGGAGTCGGACGGAGATAAAGGGGAGGAGCCGGAGACCCCGGTGCGAAAGCGCGCTCGTCGTTAGCTATAACGCAGCTTACCGTATAAATAGGAGCTAGTTCCGCCTTAATAAGAGCGCCCGTCTAGGGAAAAACCGTAACTATAGTATTAAAGCGTACCGCCTTATTTTATACGGACCGACGTACCTAACGAGCGCTTCCCTCCGCTAGTTGCGGATCGCGGTCGTTATCCGCCGACCTAAAGCGTGCCTTAAAGCGGTCGAGGGCCTTTATATTCTATAACTTAGACAGCGGCTGCTAAGTCGGGTCGTAATCCCCGCGCTATTAAACGAGTATTTCGCGTCTCTTACTACGGCTAACCTACTTCTAACGAGCGGTAAAGACCTCGTCGATTATAAACTCCTCTCTACCCTCGATTAGAATAGCGGGGGGCTAAGGGTCCGTAGTGACTTAGCCGGGCATTAGGTCTATAGCTACGCGCTATAGTAGGTCGATGTTAAACGTATTATATACGCCGGTTAGGAGTCCCTCTAGCTCTACTACTTACGGGCTAAGCACCCGCTTAAGTATAAACTTCGCGTAAAGCTAGTCGAGCTTCTTCTTTAGCCGGGCGGAGTTATAGTTCTAGAGGTCGAGCTATACCTTATCGCCTACCGCGAACCGGTCTACGGGGTCTTAGCGCTTATTAGCGTACCGCTCTTAGTCTTAAGCAGCTAAGGCTATAGAGGATTAGTAGAGGTCGGTAACGTCTCGAAGCTTCCGCACGAATAAGGTCGCCCGGCCCTTTAGGGTAGCGCTTAAATACTTCTCTGCCTCTACGTCCGCGGCGATAGGGATAGGGGACGAGGGCTCGTACCTATATAAGGCGAAAAAAAGGGATATGCTAATCGAGCTATACGTCCTTTTATTAAGCGCTATCTAAGCTACGGCCAGCTACTTATCCTAGTCCCTTTAGTTACGGTCGATTACCCCTTATAAGTAGGCCTATAGCTTTTAGTTTAAGCGTTCCGGTCCTCCGTTAGTCTAAGGGTAGTACGCTATGCTTAGCAGTTATATAATCTATAGCAGCTTGCATAAGTGCTACTAAAAGCGGCTCGTCTAGTTCGACCCCCTATCGCTTATAATCGACGTCGGCTATTAGTAATACCGGGCGTAGTATAAAAGGAAGCGCTCGGCGTATACCTCCGCCTCTATAGAGAGCATCGGTTTAAGCATAACCTCCTTGCTTAGACGGTCCTTAATTACCTAAAGGTTGCGGTTACCGCTCTCCGTAAGGGGGAGGTCTATAATAAAGTCTATCTAGATATACGTATAGAAGCGATTAAGGATCGGCAAAGACTTTAGCAGCCCCTTCTTTAGCGCCCGCTAAATCTTAGTGCGGCCGTAGATATTATAGTTGCGGAGGAAGCGACGAATATAAGACTATATAAGGGGCTAATAGAAGTCTCGCGAGACCGCGGCTATCGTGCCCTTACGGCTAAGGTGGCTAATAACGCCTATATCGTATACTAGCTGCGTTACTCGCCCTCGAAGCTCGTTCCGTTCCTTAAGCTCCGGTAGCGAGTCCTATACTACGGCCTCCGTCGTTAGAAGGGAGCCGGGGACCTAAAGCCGCCCCCGCAACCGAAGGCGGCCCTTAGGGTCGACGTAATAGTCCCCGATTTAGACTTTAAGCCTAAGTTTAGGGTTAATAGTCCGGGCTCCGGCTTCTATAGAGCGGCGTACGCTCCCTTACGTACTATCCCAGGCCGCTAGCCGGTCCTAAAGTCGCTAAAGGTCGTTATCTTAGAAGATATAGCGACTAACGCTACTCTAGACGTCTAGCGGCACTACGGCGGTAACCTCCTCGTCTAAAATAGCGGCGTCCTCTATATCTACGAGGGTAGCGCTAAAGTACGTACAGAGCGCCTCCTTCGGGATTATCTATATATCCCTAGCCTTATAATTATCGCTAGAAGGCCGGTCTTAATCCCTCCGCGAGAGGGCATCCGGTATAGCTGCTTTTATACCGGGCCTATACTTAATCCGGAAGCGGAAGCGCGAAAGGTACTCGGCCTAGCGCGTCTACCGTTCCAAAAGGTACTACCGGGTTATAAAGTACTTAAGGTTCCTATAGTCTATAAGGATCTTAAAGTTCTTATAGCTATAGAGCTCCGCTTACTATTGCTTAAGGCAGCTAATAATAGCGAGCATCTCTTTATCGTAGATTGCGTAGTTACGCTCGGCTAGGCTTAGCTTACGGGAGTAGAACGCTATAGGGCGGCGCTAGCCGTTAACCTCCTAGGATAGCGTGCCCTTAAGCGCGTACCCGCTATAGTCCGCTTTAAGAGTCGCGGAACGGTTAAAGTCCTACTAAAGCAGTACTAGCGCCTATAAGAAGAGATCCTTTAGAGTCTAGAACGCCTCTACTTATATAAAGCCCTATTCGAACGGGGTGCCCTTCCCTATAAGGTCGACTAGCGGGGTAACGATACGAGAAAACTCCCGAATGAATATCCGGTAGTAGTTAGCGAACCTAAGGAAGCTTCGCACGCCTTTTTGCGAAGTTGGCGCCGCTTAGTCGCGAATCGCCTAGATCTTTATAGGGTCCGCTTAGATACTAACGCCCGCGATAATAATAAAGCCGAGATACTTAGCCCGCGTAACGCCGAGTTCGCACTTATCTAGGTTGTTAATATTACCGTCTCCCCTATTTGCTTTCTACCGGGAAATCCCCGGTTCTTCCTTAGATTCTACTATAGAATTCTACGGGCTTCTACGGTTATTTTACCCCGCACTTCTATATGCGCATTTACCTACTTTTCTTCGGTTATATTTCACTATAATTTTACGGTGATTTTACGGTTATTTACATAGTCTTTACCCGTGAAATCTCTTCCCTTCTACGGTCTTCTACCGTAGAATTCTAGTTCCCTTCTACGGTCTTCTACCGTAGAATTCTAATTCTCTTCTACGGCTTCTACCGTAGAATTTACCGTAGAATTTACTAGTCTTCTATTAGACTGCTTATTTATTTGCTAACTATATGACTTATTTATCGTACGGCACGATCTATTGCTTTTCCTACCGATCTTTCCGTCCGATCCTTTACGTTACCTGTTTTTCCTTAGGTCTACGCGGCTGATTTCGTCCGAGGACTTTTCCTATATATAGAGACTAATTAGCCTCCCTACTAGATAAGACAAGAGCTATTATTCTTAGTGATTTACACCTTATAGCTTTTAATCCTTTTGTATAGGCTGTTTTAGCCTTAGAGCTTCTCTTCCCTTTTTAATTGCTATTACCTAAATGTCGAGGACCCGACTGCCTAGCGTTCGATAGTTATAAGCCCGGACGAACTTCTCTACGCATAAAGAGTTCTAACGGCTTATATTTTCAGCCTGCTAACGCTACGACTTACGGTAGTAAAGCCTTTGCCTTTATATCTAGCGAATTAACTTATAGAGGACTATTGTGTTTTTTAAGAGCGTTATTAATCTAGCGAATCGACTCGCAAAGGACTAATTAATATGTTTACCCTATTCTATTAGTGTTTTCCTACACTTAGTTTAGTTTTTACGGTTTAGTTATATATATTATGCATTTAACTACCTATTTCCGGTGATTTTACTATACTTTTACCTACGTTACCGTATCTAT
Organism: Ophiocordyceps sinensis; assembly: GCA_012934285.1. Taxonomy (NCBI): domain Eukaryota; kingdom Fungi; phylum Ascomycota; class Sordariomycetes; order Hypocreales; family Ophiocordycipitaceae; genus Ophiocordyceps; species Ophiocordyceps sinensis. Next base: position 6,974,712 of record JAAVMX010000004.1, on the reverse strand, counting down.
TATAGCCGATATTACTTCGAAGACTATTTTAAATAGACTAGCGGACTAAGACCGATAGATCTTAACGATCTAGAAATACACACTCGCCTAAGGGATTTAGGAGAAAATCGATCTTTCTATTACGCCTAAACTTTAGAAACCCTTATCGCCTCTTCCCGTAGAACTAATAGCTAGAATAGTTAATACGACCGTTACTAATATTGCTAGTTTATCTATAAAAGAACTTAAGAGGTTTAAGTTTCTCTTTTTACGGTATCGTACGTTGCTTTAAGCCTATAAGAACTAATAGAAATCTCTTACGTTAATCTAGTAGTTTATCGTTTAAAACATCGGGAACTACTACTTAACGATTGCCGACGAATATAAGGTTTCTAAGGAATTAGCTTTACTATAGCGGCGTATAAAGCCGACTTCGTAGACGCAATAGAAGACTATTCTTACGTAGTTCTATACTATTTTAAAGGCACTAGACCGGACGGATATTACGATATAGATTTCTAACTAGTAGAAGGTCCTTACCGATAATTAAGTTGCCGGAATCGGAAGGTCTCTAAGCTATATAGCTTTTCCTAAGGCTATTTAGCTTATTTCTAGCCTTTTTGCGGAATACTAGATAAATAAGATAGAAGATAATGCCCGCCTAAATAAGCTAGGTTAAGAGCAGTCTTTCCCCGACGGATTTTAAATATCCGAACTTTTCGAGCGCTCGTAGGCCTTAAAGGCTACGACTAAAGCGCTAAAAACCAACGCTTTCGCAAAGTTCTAAGGCTAGGGAACACAGTCCTAAGCCGCGGAATCTACTAATTAATCGGCAACTACTTTAGCAGCTACGTCCTTAGATGAGGATAAAGGCAAGAAAAAGGATAGTCCGCCGTGCATTTATAGAGAACGATACTATTTCCGATAGTGTTATTACTTTAACCCTTCCGTTCGACTTCTATTATAGAAACCCGATAAAGACGTCTAAAAGACTATAGACGATTACCTTAAGGTTCCGGCTAATAAGGCTAAAGTTAACGCAGTACTTCTTCGCGACGAGGAGTAGCGGAAGAATAATAAGACTAAGATAAAGACGGTATAAGCTACGGCTACCGCTAATATTCTTACGACCTTTTTACTACTAGTTGTTCTATAGACTACTATAGAATACCCGTTAAGGGATTCTTTTACTATAGATTTAAGGTCTAATAGACATATTTCCAATAATAGGGAGCGTTTCTATAACTTCTAGCCTTCTTCTAAATACGCACTCGTAGGTAGTAGAAGCACTCTAATTCTCGGGATAGGCACGGTGTTTATACGTATTTCGACGGGCACTTTTTAGCTTATTTAGGTGGCATATATCCCGTCTTTTTACACGTCCCTTTATTTACTTCGTCTTTTGCATAAGGCGAATCTTTTATAGAACCTATAGACTAGATAGATCTCTTCTTTAATACGTACTATTTTAATTTATAACTAGTATATTATCGAATATAACCCGTTAATACCTTCTATTGCGCTTCTAACTATTCTAACTATTGCTTCCGTTCCTTCTATAGATTCTACTATAGAAACCCCGGTTATAGCACCTTTTTCTGCTACTACACCGGATTCTATACTAATAAGTATAGAGGAACTTTCTCTTTAGCACTAACGACTTAGACATCCGAATAATAAGGCGCTTTCGAAAGCTCTCGGAATACTCTAGTCGGTGACCTTCGATAAGATAATCTCCTATAAGCCCTATAAACTTACGTAGGCTAAACGAATTATTAACCGCGAACCGCCGCTTTCTATAGCGACGTTTCCCTTTTCTAAGGTGTTTTGCGATATCTTTTCTATGCATAAGACTTAATATAGCTTATGCCGCGGGGTATAACTATAAGCAAAGCTTTGCTATAGCTAGGGGACCTTTCTGCTTGTCGGGAAATGCGGTTAATCCCCGGGAGGAGACCTATCTAATAGCAGTATAGGATTTCAGCAGGAGCCCCGTTAGACAGGTAGCCAATAGGCGCCTAGTATTTTTAGCCGGTTTAACCCCGGCCCTACTATAAGCCAATTAGCGCACTGAATTTTTAGACTCTATCTAATCATAGCGTGTTATTTCGCGGCAGCTAATAGCCGTACTTCGCTTTTATAGCAGGGGACCCTTATAATAAAAAAGCTTACTACACATATTAAGTAAGCAAAGCGGCTTGCAGGAACTTACATACATTCTGTGTTCTTCGTAGCGTAAAGCAAGCTTTGCTTAATAACAATAAGAACGTTATATTTCTTATTAAGGATAACTATACGAAGCTTGTTTTTCTATATGCGCTTTTAGGAGCCTCTATCGACGAGCTGATTTTATGCTTTAAGAGCCTAGGTCGGTATATTTCCCGATAGTTCTTACTTTCTATCGGTACGATCTATCGGGATAACGACCGAGCCCTTCGACGGGATTTTTAAGATTTTATTAACTAGTAGGGCATTTATAATAAACCTATTGCTCCCTATACACCCGCTTAGAACGGCGCTGCCGAACGAGCTAGGGGGGTAGTATCTACGAAAGCTCAATCTATAGGGATTAGAGTAAATTTGCCCGAGCATTTATAGATAGAAACGTAGAAAACTATAGTGTATTTACACAATCGGATTCTAACCCGACAAGCAGCTTCCTCTACGTTATTTCTATCGAAGTGGATTACCCTAATAGAGATCCTTTACGCCTAGTTAAGGGATTACGACTAAATATACCGGTATTTCTCCTTCCCTAACCGTTACGATTTAATTATCTTTAAGTTTTTAGCTATAAAGCCTACTTACTAACTACTAAGGCCTTAACTAACACGTAGAAACGTAATCTTAAGCAAAACCCTTATATATAGGTTAGTTACTTAGTTAGGTATAATTCTACTAACATTTTTCGTGTGTAGATCCTATAGAGACGGGAGGTTCGTTAAGTTTATAATATAACGTTTAATAAGACTTAGTTTTTCACTACGTTTAAGACATCCGAACCGCTAATATAAGTGTTATTACCGGCATTTCTACTATATATTGCATAGGAAGAAGAGTAGGATAAGGCAGAATTCTAGTTAACGCTAATATTACTCCCTAATAAGAGTTTAGCAGACGCTTTAGCCGATAGCAATCCTTAGCTCCCGACCCCTAACTAAACCCTAGAACCGCCGGAGGATATTTTTAAGAATGCACCGGATTTCTAACCCGATATTTCTTCTCTTTTACTAACTATAACCGTAGAACTAGCAGACCGACTTAAGGTATAGTTGCCTTAAGCTACTTCTCGGTCTATAGATTACGATAATACTATTCCTATAGATAGTCTATAGACGATAAGGTTTATAAGGGATTTACGCCCTACTCGTTTAAACCGTTTTTTAGGTCGATATCCCGCTTTCGCCTACGTTAGGCATTTACCGGCTAATATCACCGCTTTTATAGCTATATTTACTACTTCTCTTAAACCTAGGGAGATATATAAACGGGATTTACCCGCGCTTTTAAGGTTTTAGTCTAATCTCGAAACGCATCCGTATAGACCTAAGTTTAAAGCCGCTAGAAAGGTTAAATAGGACTCCTTAAACTAGCGGAAGACCTTCTTTTCTTCGCCTACCTTAAGAGCGAACGCTTTTATACGTCTTCTTTTATTAATATAGGCATTCGATTATAAGTTTAATAAGCACGGCTACCTTAGGAAGTTTAAGTCTCGCCTTTATATATAAGGAGACCTTTAGCCGTTTAGCGGAAAGGAAACTTACGCCGCGACGCTTATAGCGCGAAACTTTCGCATTATAATTACTATTGCCGCTAAGTTTAGCACTAAAACCCGCTTACTTAACGAAGTTAACGCTTTTACGAATGCCGACCTAAATAAAGAAGTATATATCTACTTCTTAGACGGATTTAAGGTGTTTAGTTTTATAATTCGGTTAATTAAGGCTTTATATAGGCTTCGCCGTTCGCCGCTTCTTTAGCAATAGGAATTATCCAGGTCTTTTACTAAACTAGGCCTTTAGTAAAGTACGGAGGATCTTTATATTTTTATATCTACTATAAGTAGTATTATTACTTTCTTCTTTATAAATAGTATTATTAAAGTATTACTATTTAGCCTAGTATAAATCTCTATTTAGCCTAGTAATATGTTTTTTCGTACCTATATATACCCTTAAAAACGCTTAACCCTATACGCTTAGCCGCGCCTATATAAATATAGTGCGTATATATAGTAAGCTAGGGACTAATTCTTTACGTACGAATACCCGCCTCTTTATTGCGTATCTAGCTCCCTACTGCGTGCCCTCTACTATGTTTACGGCTCCTTAATGTATGCTTTATGGCCTGCTGCGTGGCCTGCTGCGTGGCCTGCTGCGTGGCCTACTGCGTGGCCTACTGCGTGGCCTGCTGCGTGGCCTACTGCGTGGCCTCTGCTGTGTGTGCGGCTCGGCGGCTTCTCGATGTATAATTCGTGCCCGGCTCCCGGCTGCGTGCCCTCTACTGCGTGCCCTCTACTGTATATACGGCTCGGCGGCTTCTCGATGTATAATTCGTGCCCGGCTCCCGGCTGCGTGCCCTCTATTGCGTGCTCTACTGCGTGCCCTCTACTATATGTGCGGCTCCTTAATGTATGCTTCGTGGCCGGCTGCGTGGCCGGCTGCGTGGCCTACTACGCCCTCTACTACGTGCCCTCTACTATATATACGGCTCGGCGGCTTCTCGATATATAATTCGTGCCCGGCTCCCGGCTGCGTGCCCTCTACTGCGTGCTCTACTGCGTGCCCTCTATTATATATGCGGCTCCTTAATGTATGCTTCGTGCCCGGCTGCGTGCCCTACTGCGTGCCCTACTGCGTGCCCTACTGCGTGCCCTACTGCGTGCCCTACCGCGTGCCCTACTGCGTGCTTAACGATGCGATTTAACGATGCGATTTAACGATGCGATTTAACGATGCGATTTAACGATACGATTTAACGATACGATTTAACGATGCGATTTAATAATACGACGATACAAAGAATTAGCCTATAGCCTGCTAGGCATACGCACTATAATTAAGTAAGCGCGGCTAATCGTAGGGGGTATAGGCGTTTTTCGGGTATACGTAAAGTATTACTAGGCTAAATAGAGATTTATACTAGGCTAAGTAGTAATACTCTATTATTATCCTTTTCTATAAGGAGCACCGTAGGGCTACTAACGATTTTATTTATCGCTTTAGGCAAAAGTATATAATTACTAACCGTAGAGAGCTTACCTTCTTCCTTAGGATAAGGATTATTTAGGACCGTAAGTAGCGAAAGCTATAGTTATGCTAGGACGTTTACCTAGATAAGATTGCTTTTAAGTTTAGTTTAATCCCTACTTCTACGGTTCTACGGCCTATTTTAACCCTTTGCCTATTCCTACTTCCGAGAAGCTAGAGAAATACTAAATATAGGCTATAGATAACTAAATCTACTACTTTTAGTCTTTAGTCGGTTCTTATAATTACGCGACTATTTATACCCGGCTTAACGCCGTAAAATCGTCGAATTCTTTAGCGAAGCATATATAAAACCCGTCTACGCTTTATATTAAGCTCGTAGAAAGCTTAGTGACTTACTTATATAAATCGCGTTTCCTTACGATTAAGTTTTCGGATATAGACGAGCAAGAACTCGTTATAGCTTCCGATGCCGCTTACGCCGACGACCTAGACACTTATTATTCTTCTAAGGGCCATTTTATTAGCCTATTTAACGGTCTAATCGCGTAGAGTGCTTAGAAATAATCTACGGTTACTACTTCCTCTACTAAAGCCGAACTTCTTATAGTCTCTTCTACCGCAAAAGATCTAATTTCTATTCTTCGTTTATTTAACGATATTTTTTTATAGCTAGATATGCCCGTTCCTACTATTTAGTATAATAATACCTAGACAATCCGCTTAGTTTCCGCCGAGATTTCAAAGATTTAGACCGTTTTAAAGCACGTTGAAATTTATAACTGCTAGGCCCCTTAGGAATTCTTACGTAATACTTTAAATATTAAATATATCCCTTCTAACTAGATAGTTACGGATAGATTAACTAAATTACTTCTACGATAACGTTTTTAAACGTTCCTTCGCTAGCTTCGACTTACGGATATTTCTTCTAGGATTTAAGAAGAAGTCGATAATAATTCTAACTAGCCGGAAGTTATTCCCTTCTAGCTAAGGGGGTATATTAATATTACTATCTCCCCTATTTGCTTTCTACCGGGAAATCCCCGGTTCTTCCCTAGATTCTACTATAGAATTCTATAGGCTTCTACGGTTATTTTACCCCGTACTTCTACCGGTGTATTTACCTACTTTTCTTCGGTTATATTTCACTATGATTTTATAGTAATTTTACGGTTATTTATACGATCTTTACCTATAAAATCTCTTCCCTTCTATAGTCTTCTACCGTAGAATTCTAATTCTCTTCTACGGCTTCTACCGTAGAATTTACCGTAGAATTCACTAGTCTTCTATTAGACTGCTTATTTATTTGCTAACTATATGATTTATTTATCGTACGGCACGATCTATTGCTTTTCCTACCGATCCTTCCGTCCGATCCTTTACGTCACCTGTTTTTCCTTAGGTCTACGCGGCTGATTTCGTCCGAGGATTTTTCCTATATATAGAGACTAGTTAGCCTCCCTAATAGACAAGACAAGAGCTATTATTCTTAGTGATTTACACCTTATAGCTTCTAATCCTTTTGTATAGGCTGTTTTAGCCTTAGAGCCTCTCTTCCCTTTTTAATTGCTATTACCTAAATGTTACGGGATCTGCCTAGACATCTATTCTAGGCAGAATACCTCTATAAGCACGCTATACACAACTAGCGATACTACTTATTTATTCTACCGTAGAAGACATTTGGAATTCTACCGTAGAAGACATTTGGAATTCTACCGCGGAAGACATTTGGAATTCTACCCTAGAAGATATTTAGAATTCTACCTTAGAAGACATTTAGAATTCTACCGTAGAAGATATTAGAAATCTACCGTAGAAGACATTAGAATTCTACTATAGAAGATATTGGAATTCCGCCGTAGAAGATATTAGAATTCCGCCGTAGAAGACATTAGAATTCCGCCGTAGAAGACCTTAGAATTCCGCCGTAGAAGATATTAGAATTCCGCTATAGAAGGACTATAGTATTTAGACGATAGGTTCCCCGGACGAAAAAAGGGGGATAAGCTTTTTATAATTAGGTATTTACCTATATTATTTAGTTTTACCTTATGCTTATTCCTATAAACGATCGGTATTTAGTCTATGTCTGCCCCCGTAGAGATCCTATTTCTATTGCATAGGGATATGCATATTAAATAGTAGTAATTCTAGTATAGCTAGACTCCTTTTATTTTTACCTTTAACTATATTATTAAAGGCCACGCTTTACGGACCCCTTCTAGAGTCGTACTAAACTACGATAAGTAGAAGGTCTTCCTAGTGATCTATCGTCGGCAACCTCGCTTCTATAGTTGCCTACGATTAATCGTGGTAAGTCTTTACCTTAGCTTCCCGTCCACTGCTAAGCGGGTCGCTATAGTAGCACGATCGATTTCTTCCGCGGATATCTATAGACACCTTCTTAGGAAGAAAGCTCCTACGAGCTTACGTAGAATAACCGACTATACGCGACCTCTTCCTTATAGCTATCCTTAAAGAGCTTAGGGCTAAATCGCACGCCCGATTTAAAGAAGCCACTGCCTATAACTTCTATACGTCTTAAGGCAAGCCTTACCCTTTCGACGGATCCTTTAAACCTATAATATATAGGAAATACGCTGGACCTATAAAATTCCCGGCCCGTTAGATTAATCATTTAGGCGATCTTCGAGCCGTACTATAAACATTTTCTTCCCCTGCTTTTTAGGATAAGCGTAATTAACTCTTTTTAAGAGTTAACGCTCTCTAGTATATAGAATCCTACTAGCCGTATCGACCGAATATCGACTTTAACCGTTAACTAGACTTAATTTAATACTAGTTGCGATCTAATATAGCGGAAGGAAAACGTCCGGCTCTTAGTTTCGAAAGGGACATCGAGGATAAACCCCTTCCCGGCCCGTTATTAACTCTTTTTAAGAGTTAACGCTCTCTAGTACACGGAATCCTACTAGCCGTATCGACCGAACATCGACTTTAACCGTTAACTAGACTTAATTTAACATAAGTTGCGATCTAATATAGCGGAAGGAAAACGTCCGGCTCTTAGTTTCGAAAGGGATATCGAGGATAAACCCCTTCCCGGCCCGTTATCCGAGAATAATCCCCTTCTTAGTCCCTTATTTTAGGACGACCCTATAGCCGGCTAGTCACCGATTTTCCAGCCTGCGTCGACGACCGCCCTCCCTAGGCAGGCTAGAGATAGAAAGTTCGCGGTAGCAAAGGTACGCGTAAGCGCTTAGGTAGTAGAAGATCTCTTAGCCGGCCTCCTATTAGGTTAGGCATAGGCGGTTCCCTACGGAGTGGACGTCCTAAACACTAAACAGTCTATTACGATCGAAGCCTATAGCGGCTTTATAGTCGAATGCCGAACTACTAGCCGCGAACCCGCTATCCGACGACGCGTTCGCACCGCTAGTCTTACTAAGATCCTACTACTAATTATTTTAGGACGACCCTATAGCCGGCTAGTCACCGATTTTCCAGCCTGCGTCGACGACCGCCCTCCTTAGGTAGGCTATTGTATTACCTCCGCCTTCGGCTGTATTCTTTCCCGCTATTACGCAAATTTCCCTTACCCTTTAACTAGCTCCGGCAGTTATATAAGTAGTAATATCCGAAGAGGTATTAATACGCTTTATTAAAAGGATTTCTTTACGTTTACTTTCTAATCCTCCCCGATCCGAGGACGAGCATCGCGGATCTTCCTTACGTTCTTAAGTAAGACTTTAGGCCGAGGATATCGGCCGTTTTAACCTAGCATCTCTATAGGATATCTCGTTTAATATCCTAAAAGAGATAGAGAAAACTATAATTTATAAAAGCGTAGATCGCTTTATCGATGCTTTAAAACGGGTAGCTATATAAAGCATAAAACACGCCGACGCCCTCGCCTTAATAATCCTATTACTCCTTCGAGGAACCGCTATTAAGTAATACTTAGGCGATCTTTTAGACGAGGAATAAGCCTCTCTTTATTAGCTAAGCCTAGGCTTTCGTATTTAGTGCGATAAACTCTCTAAGCGCTTTTTTATACGCTTAGAAATCGCCTTTCCTTCGCTATAACGTAAGAGGTTTACGGCGTAGGATATTATCGACGGAACGGACTTCCGTAGATAGATATCGAAAATAAAGCGAAAAGCTAAGGTAGCGGGCTATTTAGAGAATAATCTAACCTTAATTATATATTAACGATTAGATACGCTACTTTAGGAATCTTTCCGTCGCTTAGTAAGAGACGATAAAATCGACGAATAGGTTATAGAGTGCGAGCGAATTATTCCCTAGCTTAATATAAAACTAACTATCGGCACTTAGGGACGTCTCTAAAATACGGTCTAAGGCCGCCTATAGACCGACCGTCTAGCCTTACGAAAACTACGTAAATAAACTTCTAGCGGTCTTTCTACGTTACGCTTATACGGCCGTTCTAACCTATAGAATAAACCTAGACCTACTAACACTATTCCTTCCTTAGTAGACAACGGTAAAAAGGTGGCCTTCTAAATACCTTCTATACCTACTTCTACCTTTTCTACCCGGCCGTAGAATAAATCCTTTAGGTCTCTACCGCCCGAAGGCTATAAGTTAACCCCTATTATAGTTAACTTAGCTTATTAACTCGCCGACGCCCCGTTAGATAAATATAGGAGTATAACGATTTCGTCCTCCTTAAGAGATTAAATTTTGCTAGTAGTAGAAACACTAGACGTCGACTACTTAGACGATTCCTCCTCTTCTTCTTCTAATAATAAAGACTACTTCTATATAGTATTAGAAGCCTTTTTTATCCCCGATACTATAGCTACCGAAGAGGATAAATCACCGATCGATACGCACGTAGACGAGCTCGTTAACGGTATTCCTATTATCGACGCCGCTCTATAGATAGAGGATAATCCTCCGACTTAACTATCTCGATATACCTACGCTAGAATTATAGCGTATAGATAACTTAGACCTACGGATATAATCGAAATTTGCGTTAACTATAGCGCTAGACGATATATTATCTACGAGGATCTATTAGATAGATTCCTTTAGGTTACCTACGATATATCCCGGAAGGTAGATCTCTCTAGCATCGGCTAGGCAAAGACCCTTAGGTAGGCTACGTTTATTATTTTTATCCTTAGAAAACGAGATAGAAAGTTCGCGGTAGTAAAAGTACGCGTAAGCGCTTAGGTAGTAGAAGATCTCTTAGCCGGCCTCCTATTAGGTTAGGCATAGGCGGTTCCCTATAGAGTAGACGTCCTAAATACTAAATAGTCTATTACGATCGAAGCCTATAGCGGCCTTATAGTTAAATGCTGAACTATTAGCCGTAGACCCGCTATCCGACGATACGTTCGTACCGCTAGTCTTACTAAGATCCTACTATTAACTACCGTTATAGTTAAAACGGTAATTAAAAGTCCTCCGTAGGATCGAGACTTAGTGTTTTTCCTAGATAATATAAACCTTAGTGGCTCGTTATTACGGGATTTTTCTTTAGTTACTATATTTAATTTAAGTTCGCGTACCCTTACTTTCCTAAAAAACTATTCCTTAGGTATACTCGTCGACCTTAACGACGATATTTACTTTATATTAGCCGACGAGCACTAACCCGCGGGCTTTATCCCCCCTTACGTAATAGGAGATAATAATATAATCTAAACGGTAGTAAGAATTATAAACTCTACCGCTAAATTACTAACTTTAGCTTTTAATATCTCTATAGGCCGCCCGCCTACTTTTTCCTACGGCTATAATGTTTTAATACTAAAAGCCGCGGAAAACTCTTTACCCTTTACTCCTTAGGAGGACGATATACCGCCTAAGTTTCCACTAGATCTAGGTTAAGCCTTTCGGCTCGGCATTAGCCGAATTAAAGATATTCCCGAAATCGAGACTAAGTATAATATAAAAATCTATAACCTTAAACTAGACCTTGCGCTACGTATCCGCAATATCGCCGACGGCTTCCCCACGCTATAGGAAGATTAGGGCATAGTCTACGTAGATCTAACTAACTAAACAAAAATCCCTTTAATCGAGAACTAGCACTAGAAGAAGCTAGGCTTTAGAGCCTACCTAGCTTTATAGCGAGATAAAGCCTATTTAGATAAGAAATATAATCTCCTCTATAAATAAGGACGTCTTAAATAGGTATCCGAAGCCTCCCCCTTCGCTTGCCCTATCTTCGTCGCTTAGCGAATAGTTTACGGGACTAAGAAACTATGCATAGTAGTAGACTTACGCGTGCTTAATAGCGTTATAGTTCCCGACGTATACCCTATGCCTATCTAATCCGATATAATCTATAAGCTTACTAGGAAAAAGTATATCTCTACGGTCGACGTAAGGAACTTCTTCTATTAGTTCTTTATCTATAAAGACTACTAAGAATACTTTACTATAGTAAGCTATAGAGGGCTCGAACGTTTTATAGTAGTCTTAATAAGCTATAAGAACTTACCGGCGTACGTCTAACGTTTTATAGATAAGATTTTACGCGATTACGTAGCTTACGCGGCGGCGTATATTAATAACATTATTATCTTCTCCGATACCGCTAATAAACATATATAATACCTCGCGATTGTATTTTAAGTATTCGTTAAGTATAACCTCTCTTTCTCTAGCCCTAAATTATTCCTAGCCTACCCTTCCGTAGAATTGCTTAGGTATTACGTTAATAGTATAAAACTTATAAATATAGCCGAACGAGTGTAAGCCCTACGGGATATTAAATTCCCTAATACCCTTTAAGCCTTAGAATAATAGATTAGACTAATCGGGTAGATGCGAAGTTTAGTTTTATAATTCGCGGCGCGGATCGAACTACTCTAAGTCCGTAAAACGGCGTTGCTAAAAGAAGGCCGCCTTACGGGCTTAATCCCTAAAGGCTACGCCCGTTCTCGCTTTACGTTAAAAACAGTCTTTAAACCTATAGCGATTAAAAGATATTGCTTTTAAGATATTACCGACGCGCTATATTCGGATTCCGCTATTTACTAATTTTTCCCTAATTAGCAACTATTCCTATAAGTTAAAGCGAGTTATAATAACGTATTTATAGCCGTCTTATTTTATATTAACGGCAAATCTAATTAATTACCCTCTAAAGGACTACCTCGCAATAATATTAAACCTATCGTATACTTAAGTTATAAACTAAAGGGCGGCGAGCTAAGGTATTAGGCTACTGAATTAGAAGTAGCCTACCTTATATAGGCTTATCGAAAGTTACGTTCCTACCTAATCGCTATAACGGTTCCTTTAATTATCGTACTTACCGACTACGCCGCTACTACTGCTATTCTTAAGTAAACCTCTATATATACCTCGGCCCTAAGAGCGAACATAAGGCTTATGCTAGCCTTATAGTATCTTAGCTAGTTCCTACTTAAGGTTTACTATATTCTAGGCACTATAAATATTTTAGTAGACTTACTTTCCTAGCTACTATTATAAGCCGTAGTAGAACTAAGGCCTAGAGAACTTAACTAAATCTAAGAGGATAAAACCTCTATAGACTATATTAATATCTTTACTAAGTCCTTAATCTAACCTACTTTACGCTAAAAAATCAAAGACGGCTACGATAACGATCTACGATAGTCGGATATTATCGCTTAGCTCGGCGAAAAGAACTCTATCGAGGGATTATTATTCTTCTGTATCGACGGTCTATTATACCTCTAAGACCCCGATAATAGAAGACGATTATATATTCCCGATATATATGCAGAAGAAATCATCGTGGATAAGCACACGCGAAAATTTCACGCGGGAAGAAGACGTCTTAAGGAAGACCTCTCTTTTAGCTTCGTTATTATATACTTAAAAAAACTTTATAATAACCTAGTATTAAAATACGATACTTACGCACGCAATTAGACCGACCGCTTACTACCACCCGGTAATCTTATTCCTATTACTTCCTTAGCTATTCCCTTCTATACGATAGCTATAGACTTTATCACTAGATTGCCTCCCGTTATATCGGAAAGTTCCCTATAGTCTCCGCTAGTTAGAGAATTCTATAACTATCTCCTTATAGTTTTAGATAAATTCTCTAAGATATATATACTAATTCTAAGGTACGATGCCTTTACCGCGGAAGATTAAGCGTAGAGGTTATACTAAGAACTCCTCCGGTCGAACTAAGGTATTCTAAAGTATATTATCTCCGACCGTGACCCGAAATTTTTATCTACCTTTTAGAAATCCCTTTAGACGGCGTTCGGCTTTAAACTACTCGTCTTAATAGCCTAGCACCCTTAAACCGATAGTCTTTTAGAACGACGGAATTAGACAATAGAAATCGCTCTACGTTTCTTTACGTTAGACTTTTTAGACAAATAATAGTTAAACGCGCTATTAGCGCTATAATTCTCCTTAAATAATTCCTACTCCTCGGTGATTAAGAAATTACTAAGTAAACTAGTTATAGGATTTAGGATAAACGACGGGATACGCTACTATAGCGACTAATTATTAGGAAAGTCGAAAGCGTTTCTACGCGATTAAGCGTCTATCTCTATCGTATATACTTAAGCAGTAATAAAGCGCCGCTACGATAGTAAATATCGCAAACTAGAGTTTAAACTAAGAGACTAAGCATAGCTATAACTCGGCAAAGGCTATTCTATCGCCGATAGACGCGTAGCTAAGCTTACTAAACGAAGAATAGGTCCTTTCGAAATCGTAGAACGTATTAAGCACCTAGCCTATCGACTAGATATAGATAACTTAATAAACATTTACCCTATTATTTCCGTAGTTTAACTTCGCCTAGCTAAAAAACCGGACTTACGCCTAGGTCCGGTGTCTAAAGAAACTTTACATTAGGAAGTAGACCGTATCTTAGATTTACGTTAACGAAAATACGGTCGCGGAAAGGCAAGGCAAAAGTACCTTATGTCTTAGAAAGGATAGCTAAGCAGCTATAATTCCTAGCTCGTAGCAATAGAAATAGACTCCCTAGATCTAGTAGCTAAATTTAACGCCTATAAGGAAAGTCTTACTATACGTATTACTAAAACTCGAAAGGATAGGCAAGATATACTAAAAGAATATAGACCTTTATAACTAAGGGAAAAATCGAAACTAACTCTACGCCGATCCTTCTATAACTACCTTCCTCTACCTTAATAATTTACTGCTACTACCTTACGATTCCCCGGCTAATTCTATAATAACGCGTAGCGCTTCTATAGGCTTCTATAGACTCTTCTAAAACCTTCTATAACTAGACACCCTGTTAATACCTAAAACTTTCTTCTACCTACTATATACGTCTGCCTTTGCCCTAACACCGCTTATTTATCTATAACTATTATAGCCTTAGCAAAAGGCCTATATATATAGTTCCGAAGTAGGGACTAGCGCCTACGACTAGACTTTTCGATTCCGCTATTACGAAATCCGCCTCGACTAACCTTCTAAGGGTTTAAGAAGGCAATCGAGCTATACGGGTCGGAGCGCAATCTTCTATAAAACCTATGGTCCCTAGCCCCGAAATACTTAGCCTAGAAGGCCGGCTATAGGCTAGAGTTTAGTGACTAAATACGTTTACTTAAATAATAAGGCTTTAATATCGTTAACGGCTTAAGCGATAGAACCCTCTACTATACGCCTCCGGACGTACCGCTAGAGGTCGCCCCCCTCTTAGCTGCTATAACACCTATCTTAAACTCGCTACCTATTAAACATCTAAAGGACGACGAAGACGACGATTCCTATTAGATTATTATGCTTACTAAACTATAAACGCTAGCCGGCAAATCTATCGTATAATAACCCTCTAAGCTACCTATATCCTTAACGGGATTAAAGGGAAATATCTACTACGTCCCCGGCGACGTCGTAAAGAATGGCTTAAGCCTCGCCTTAATGCTCGCCGTCCTTCTCGAAGCAGTCGATATATTAGCCGTTGGAGACGTTACCTTAGGCGACCTAAAAGAGATTAAAGGCATCTCTACTACTATTAAGCAATAGAAATACCTACTAGCTTATCTTAAAGCATTCAAAGATATAGTTACGGACACTAAGACTCCTACCGGACCGTAGTTCGGGCGAAACCTTAAACGGCAGACTATATCTCTAGCGATCGATTATAAGTAGACCTTCGTTACTCTAACTAAATAAAGCTCGCTAAGAGCGTAATTCGCGTCCGCCTTAGCAGCTAGTATTAACCAGCCGGGCACGTTTAATACATTGCTTTTAAAGCGTAAGCTAACCGCGTTCTTTATCGTAGAATATACGACCCTATCGAATTGCTTTATATTATATAGCAAGCACGAAGCTATAGTCTTTAAAATAGTAGATATCGCTATTATTTAGGCCGTACCTTTCGCCGAAATATAGACTAATACTAACACGCCGCTGCCGATGTTAATATACGCGTAGTTGTGCGGCGTCCTAGCATAATAGATTATTAAGTTTAACCTATTCGTATACGTGCTATTAGGAATAAGCCTTAGCCACGCGATGTATTAGACTATAAAGGTCGACGCCTTCCGTTTGCTAAATAAAGCAGTAGAACACTCGGCAAGCGTATATAAACACTTTAACACGCTTAACTAATCGTCTACGCGCGGATATAATACCGATATAACTAGCCCTAACATACAACTTCGTAGAATAGTAGTTCCCGTCTAGCAACCTCTTAACGTAGCGTTTACTAGAAAACGCGAACCGACGGTATTTAACCCCGCCGGAATTCGAGTTATAAAGACAACCGACTTAAAGGCTATAACAGAGGCTAATATAGTCGAGGAGGATGATAAAGATAATCTATTCGGATTCCCTTCTACTACGGCGTATATAGATTAAGCGAGATAAGTCTCCTATAACTACGCAAAAGTTTTATTAAAAAAAAGAAATTTCATTTATACCTTCTACTACGACCTATACGATTTAAGCGTTATAGCTCTCGACCTAAAAGTTTTTATTTTTTATTTTTTTTATTGCCTAACATAGTCTAGCAAATATAGTCAATAAAATTGATTTAATCTATCGCCTAAACACAACTATATGCTATATTATTACCCGCCCGCAATACGACAATATGTTTTAAAATCTATTAAACTAATACAATAAGGGCGTTAAGAATCTTTAAGTTAGGGCAATTGTTACGGGATCTGCCTAGACATCTATTCTAGGCAGAATACCTCTATAAGCACGCTATATACAACTAGCGATACTACTTATTTATTCTACTATAGAAGACATTTAGAATTCTACTATAGAAGATATTTAGAATTCTACCGCGGAAGACATTTAGAATTCTACCCTAGAAGATATTTAGAATTCCACCCTAGAAGACATTTGGAATTCTACCGTAGAAGACATTAGAATTCTACCGTAGAAGATATTAGAATTCTACCGTAGAAGATATTAGAACTCCGCCGTAGAAGATATTAGAATTCCGCCGTAGAAGATATTAGAATTCCGCCGTAGAAGACCTTAGAATTCCGCCGTAGAAGACATTAGAATTCCGCCGTAGAAGGACTATAGTATTTAGACGATAGGTTCCCCGGACTAGGAAAGGGGGATAAGCTTTTTATAATTAGGTATTTACCTATATTATTTAGTTTTACCTTATGCTTATTCCTATAAACGACCGGTATCTAGTCTGTGTCTACCCCCGCAGAGATCCTATTTCTATTGCATAGGGACATGCATATTACTAAATGTCGAGGACCCGACTGCCTAGCGTTTAATATAGGTCGAGGTGTAAACCGTATAAAGCTAGCCGATTAAGCACTTTCCGCACCTTAGCTATATAGTCCCGCTCGAGTAGATAAGAATAGTATCTATATAGGCGGAAGCAAACTCGTCGAGGAACTCCTAAAGGATGCTATTAATATAGCGTTAAAAGGTAGCTAGGGCGCCGGTAAGCCTAAACGGCGTTACTATCTACTTAAAGAGGTTATAACGAGTACGGAATACGGTCTTCTACTCGTTACCTTTTGCGATTCGCACCTTATAGAACGC
Source organism: Ophiocordyceps sinensis (assembly GCA_012934285.1). NCBI lineage: Eukaryota > Fungi > Ascomycota > Sordariomycetes > Hypocreales > Ophiocordycipitaceae > Ophiocordyceps > Ophiocordyceps sinensis. The sequence continues at coordinate 6,957,544 of JAAVMX010000004.1, read as the reverse complement.
CTAATAGATGTCTAGTTTAGTAAACTACTTCGCCTTCGCGATATTACGGAGTATCTCCCTAATTAGCGGAAGTAGGTACCGATCCGGATAAGTTATCGCGTTAAGGGCTTTATAGTCGACGTAGAATCGCAGCCTACTACCCGGCTTCCGCGTGAATAAGACTAAGGCCGCTACCTCCGACGAGCTAGCCTAAATAAAAGCAGCTCGTCCCGGGATATAATATATAGTGGCCTAAAGGGCGGAACTATATTATTGCCGTTAGCATCTTAGCGGAGAGGAACGGCGTGGTTAATGCTAGGCTTATGCGGGTTAAGCTTATTAGGCTCGCTCTTCGTAAAAAGCGGAAGAAGGTCGTAGAACTACGCCGGGATTATCTAGCGTAGCTCGGACTCCGTCTTAGGCTTCCTAGGCCGTAGCGCCTTCTTAATGTCCGCTAGGCTTATAGCGTAGACCGCCGCCGACGGCGCTTCCGCGCCCTACCGTCTGCGGATTCGCCGAATAGTACCGATAAACATAGAGGCTATTACCTCCTACGCGGCCTATAGCTCCTTTAGGCACTCGCTCTCGTCCTCGTCTTCGTTAGTCTAGTGCCGCACCTACCGTTGCGAAGGCCCGTACTAGAGCTTTCCTTTATACAGCACGGAAAAAGATTCCGTATGCTTAAGCTAAGGCTTACCTAGAATTAAAGGGAACTTAAGTTAGGGAATTATATACGCGATAAGTAGCTAGGTATAACCGTCGACCTCCGTAGCTACTTAAGCGATGCCTTTAATCTCCGTACCTTCTATTACGCTAGAGGCTCCCTTTACCTACCTTAGGCGTATCCGTTCTACTAGCAAACGTAAGTCGTATGCGAATGCCTCGTTAATTACGGCGTAGCACTAGCACCCCTTATCTATAAGAGTAGAGAGAAGGTTAATCTAATTAACGATAACTAATATTAAAGTAGGCTTATCTTTAATATAGTCCGTTAACTCTTTCTTAGCTAGCGCTAGCGTATTAGGCTTTAGGGCCTAACTACGCTTTAGAGCTATATATTTTCCTCTACTACGGGTAGAGCGGGAACCTCCTCGTTATCCTCGGACTTAAGCGCCGGCGTGCGAGTAGCCTATACGCGTATTAGCCGTCGAGCCGGCTTATATAGGCAGGCAGCCACTAAGTAGCCGAGCACTCCGTAGCGTAAGTAAAGCCTATCGTCGCGCCGCTTTTAAAGCTCTGCTTCCGTCGCCTACCGAGCTCGCCTATTAGATAAGGCAAGCGTACGGGCTCCGGGCGGCGACTTCGGCTTCTCTTTCCTACCGTATGCCGGGCGTATAGCCGTTATAATAACGTCGCCGTCTTAGTCTACGGTCGTTGTATTAATAGCGGACTTCGGCGGCGGGAGGGGGGCTATAGTCCCGCCCGCGCTTATGCCGCCGGTGCGCTTTTAGAGCTTTTAAAAGCGCGGAGTCTGCTTGTAGTTTTACGTAACCTTCGTTAAGCGGCTAACGTACCCCCGAAAGTCGACGGGCATCTCGATAGGGATAAGCAGCTCCCGTAAGGCTAAGGAGATAGAATTCCGTAACTATATAAGATTAGCGCTATCCTCTTAAACGGTATTACCTATAGCGCGAGTAATAGCCTCCTTAAAGTTACGGAGAAACTCCTTAAACGCCTGTCCGTCGTTTTAGCCGAAGGTCCGTAGTCTATCCTACGCCTTCTCTTACTCCTACACGTTCCTAAACGCGTGTATAAGGTAGGTAAAGAAGGCCTTAGGGTCGCGCCTACGACCGGGGCCGCCGCCTTCCTAAAACCCGAAAACCTATCGTATCTAAGGCTCCGGCAGCGTATAAAAGAGCGAATACCACGCGGTATCGCGGCAGCCGTTAAGGCCTTACTTCTCGTTAATAGTAAATTTATTCTTTAGGCGGTATAGGAAGAAGTAGAACGACTTAGGCTTACCGTCCTATATAGGCTAAGGCAAAGGCTTCCGCTTGCCGTAAGCGGCCTTAAGGTCCGTCCGTACGTCTGTAAGAGCCGGCCTCTTAAGGGCGCGTTCCGTAGGGCCGGGGGGGGGAGGTATCGTCGAAGCTCCCGTTAAGCTCGGTATACCCTTAAGGACCGCGAGTACATTCCGTCGTTTATCCGGGTCGGTGGATAAACGCTATAGTAGCGCTATTAGGCGCTGCTCCTTCTCGGCCGCCTATAGGCGAGCGGCCTTTACTATCTCGTATCGAACGCGGGCCTCCTTAATAGCCTAAACGCGTTAAGCTTCGTCCTATAGCTACTGCTGCTAGACTGCCTCCTATAGCAGCTCCTATTACTCTTCGTAAAGGCGCTAGGCCTCTGCCTACTGCTAGGCATCGTTGCTTTAGTCTATTCCGATGTGTGTTTAATAGATCGTACTATAACGGGGTAAGCAGAGTAAATGCATAGTTGCCCTCCGTATAGGTGTATTAACGATCTATATAAGAGCTAAGTATCCCGCTCCTATACGTGCGGGTAATACCCCTCTATGCGCTGCTATTCCCTTGCCCGCACGTGATAATGCGGGTTAGGCCGTAGGCTTAATCTCTTACTATAGTTAAAGACCTTTATAGGAAGGAAGTCCTTAAAAGTCTAGCCGTCTTTCTAAAAGAGGGTCTACAACCTATCTTACGCTTTCTCCTACTCCTATACGTTGCCGAACGCGTAGATAAAGTGTTTAAAGAAGGCACGGGGGTCGTAGTCGCTACTAGGCCCGCTACTCTCCTAAAACCTAGAAATACGCTATATCTAAGGCTCGGGTAGCGTATAAAGCAGCGAATACTAAGCGGTATTGCGGCAACCGTTAAGGCCTTACTTCTCGTTAACGGTAAACTTACTGCGGAGGCGATATAGGAAGAAGTAAAAAGACTCTAGCTTGCTATCCTATATAGGCTACGGTAGAGGCTTCCTTTTGCCGAAGGCAGCTTTAAGGGCCGTCCTCGGGTTAGCTATGCTAGCGTCTCTAGCCGCGGGAGAGTTCGTCGACGTAGCCGTAGGCGCGAGTAGCATATCCGTAGAGGTAGGCGCCGTAGATCCTATTTTAACTCTAAGGACGTCTAGCAACCCCCTTTGTTTTACCGGATTAACGGCTATTTTCTATAGCAGCATTAGAAGGCGCTCCTCTTCCGCTATAGAAGGTACGGCATCCGCCGTCGCCTTGCCTAAACGGGCTTATATTATTTCCTATCGAAGGCGGGCTTTTGCGAAGGCCCGCTTATTTAGCGACTCTTATCGCAGCTATAGCTGCTAGGACCCCTCGGCCTATTGCTTAAAGACGTCCTCTATATCGTTGTCTAGTAAGTCTATAATAGCAGCTAGTATTACTACGCGTATCGCTTTTATCGTAGCGGCCTATCGTTTTAGTTAATACGTGCCGCTATCGTAAAAGCGGGACGTTATCGTATTAATAAGTCCGTAAAAAGGAGAGATAAATAATACTATAGTTAAGTAGGCAGTGTAATCACATAGGTGCCCTCTATATAGTTATAGAAATTATCTATAAAGAACTAAGTGTAAGCGCACCTATGCATACGGATATATAGCTCTACGCACGTACCCCTTTGTCTGTATATGCCCCTTACCACTATCCGCACGAGCCCCTTACCTTTATTCGCACGAGCCCCTTTCCCCACCCGCACGTGCCTCTTCCCCGCTCGTATATAAGAATGCGGATTAGGTCGTAGACCTAATCTCACTAATAGTCGAAGACCCTTATAGACCGTAAGTATATTAATAATCGTAGTAAAGGCAAGAGAGGATTTCGCCTATAAGGCTTTAGATAAAGCTATCGACCTTACGGTAGAGGAGGCTACGGCTAAGCATATAGCAATAAAATATAGACTAAGAAGTGCTTTATATATAGAAAGGAGGGATATTAGTCTACGAAATATTTAATAGAAGAACGGCGGAAAGCTAAAAACTAATATCTCTATATTATCTTTATACTAGCGTCTCCTTAGATATTATAGCCTATTTAGTAGGCTATAAAAGGCATAAGGACAATAAGGCAGAAAAGTATAGCGAGGATAAGGAGCTAGAATAGTAGTAAGCTAGCTAAAGGCTTTATTAAATAGCTTTTAACTACCTTATTATAGGAGACAACGTTTACGGTATAAAACCGATAGTCTCGGCTAACTAATTCCTTATCGACGACCGTTACTTAAAGCTTTATTTCTAAGGCATCTTAATAAATATAAAAGCGGCGAAGGTCTCTACGGCCGGATAAGAATAATATATAGCCCTTTAATAAGAAGAATCTTTCGTTAATTTAGATATATCGACGGTATGATAAAAGGTAATTAGATTTAGCGGTAGCACCGTTATAAAGTCCTTAGAATTAATGAATTGTATTACTCTAATTAGAAGGATTATATTCTATATATTAAAACCCTTAACTATCTTCCTACTATATCTCTCGGATATAGATAGGCTAGGTGTATTCTTTAATAATACGACGAATATCCTTACCGGCCCTAAGGCAAATATCCCGGTAATTAGGAAATAGGGAAACCCTTAGTTCTTCTTTAGGAAGAGTAAATAATCGACCTTATTCCTTATAGGAACGGAAATTAAGACCTTATACCGTCGATTCGGATATCTAGCTATAGCTAGGCTATATAATCTATAAAAGTAAGCCGGCTATAGCGATATATTTATTAGCACTCTAGAGAATATCTCGGAACTATATTACTATTATAAATGCATTCGCCTGCCTTAAAACGGTTTATATTTAACCTTAACTATAACTAAGACTTCAATTATAAGGTTATCGTTAATATAATATACTTAGATATTCCGAATTCGGTATAACGCCCGGTATTGCATATTATTAATGCATTAACGGCCTTTTAAAGCGCTTAATTCCTTCCTTCTATATTAGCTAAAGATATATAGGAGACTCTTTAAGCCCTTTACATTAATATATACCTTAATCCCCTAAATATTATTAAATATTATATAGGAACAAACTTTACGGCTATAGAATTCGGGAATAAAGCCCGTATTTTAGGAATTATATATATATATACAAGTTCTTATTAAGGTATATTAGTTAATCGGTAAAGTTAAGAGGTATTATGCCCTTTTGCATTAAGCTTTTAATATGCTTTTTATAGAGATAGGCAGCTTTACCTCCCTTAAGGCAGTTCTTTAGACGGCTATTAAAGCTATTAACGATACTACTAGACCTAATAGACTAATACCTACGTTATTAATATTTAAAGTATATCCTAAAATAACTCTTAATTCGCCGCTATTACCTACGACCTTTAAATAAGCCGCTATAGTATAGAAAGCGATAAAGGCGCTTAAGCAGCTTACGGCTAAACGATAGGTTTAGGCAGCGTTATATAGCCGAAACGGCCCGGATATAGCGAATATATTTGCCCTTTCTCTCTAAAGCGAAGTCCGCGTATAAAGGGAAAAGTTAGGATAATAAAGACTATTTAAAATTATAGCTATTAACGGGTATAATATTACGATCGATACGGTTAATAGACCTTAGGTCTTTAGATCTATATTAGTACGACTATATTATCGTAATTAAGTCGTTAATAATCTCCTGGCATTATATTTAAAGCAGCCGGACGAACCCGCCCGACCGGACCCTCTAGCACCCTATAAGCGAGGACGTCCGCCTAGATCGAAGAATAAGGCTAGGCATTGAATTCTAAAAGGACTAAACGTAGAAGATAACCTAAACGATAACGAGGACGATATAGACCTTAACGACTTAAGCGACGAAGAAGCGGATAAGGCCTTAACGATAAGAAAGGAAAAAGAGGCCTATAAGCTAGCCGTTAAGCTTTACTCTAAAAGCGCTATTACGACCTTAAGAGCGCTATTCGAAGCGTTAGATAGTACGGAGATTAACGATCTTATAGCATTAGGAGTATTTAGTTTCAAACGTTATAAAGAAGCTATTTATAGCGGCTACTGTATTTTTAATTCCCGTATAGTTTAAGAGGTTAAAGGCAGAGATACTAAACCCTATAAGAAATCGAGGCTTATAGTCTAAGGTTATAATAATAGGGAAAAGGCATCTTTACTAACGTAGTCGCCGATAATCTAACGCGTTAGCTAACGACTAATCTTAGCCCTTACTCTTAGTCTCCTACGCTATAGGTTAACGTTATCCCTTTAAGATATTACTTAGGTATATCCTTAGGCGACTATAGAGCTATTTCGGACGGTCTTAATACGTCTCCCCGCCGAATTATAAAGGAAGTATCCGCCCGATACGATTATCTAAGTTATTAGGCCCTTATATAGAATTAAAGAATCTAAAGTCTATTAGTTTAATACGTATTAAAAGCACTATATTAAAGGCCTTAATATAGTAATATCGACCTTTAACTCTTGCCTTTTAATATCTAATATAGGACTAGAATACTTTAGCATCGTTAGGATGCAAACGGACGATACCCTAATGCTTAGAACGATAAGTTTTTCGGCCGCTAAAGAAGAAAAGCTCCGAGAGGCATAATTTAAGGCGAAGCCGAAAACCACGATAACTTAAGGCTCCGTTACGGATTTTAACGGCGCGAAGGCAAGCTTATAATATAGTAAAATACTCCTACTTTAATAGAAAGGATAAGCCGCCCGGATCGACCGAATCGATATTAAGGCTCCGGATTATATATAATTGTACTTTAAATAACGTGCTCGTAGGGCCTATATAGCCTTAGTGTGCTAACCGGAAGCAGTATTCGATATCTTAATCGCGGTATAGGTATAAAACCCGGATAATAAGGACTATATAATCTTAAGTAAGCGACTTAAGTAGTAAATAGACTACTAAAATAATGGTTTAGTATATAACCTTATTAATCTTATAACGGCTAAGCTAATAGTATTTACGGATAGGTCGTTTATAAATAATAAAGACCTATCGTCGCAATTAGGCTTCGTTATTGCATTAGTTAATAAGACCGAAAGGTCTAATAACTAGTTTAAGGTTATAAGAAATATTATCTACTAGAGTTCGACGAAGTATAAGAGAGTTACCTAAAGCGTGCTAGCTTCCGATATATACGGTATAGTTAACGGCGTTAACCTTAGGATAGCTTTAGCAATTACGCTAAAAGTTATTACCGACTAGCTTAAGCTACCGAATATTTAATTAATTATCCATATAGATTCGTACTCGCTCTACGAATATCTAGTAAAGCTTAAGATAACGAAAGAGAAGAGATTAATAATTAATATTATATCCCTTCGATAGTTATATAAGCAGCGTAAGATTATAGAGATCCGTTAGATTAATAGCGATAATAACCCGGGCGATGCTATAAAGAAGGTATTACCTAATCGAGCCTTTAAACGCTTTATAAACACTAATAGCTTAACTATTCGGATAGAGGCATATATTCTACGCCCCTAAGTCCCCTTTTAGGACTCTCTTTTATTTATACTTATATATTATATTTATTAGCCCTCTTTAGTCTAATACGCGTTATCCTTTCGATTAAGAAGGTTGCTTAGCAGTTAGAAATAAAGACTGCTAGTATAGGAATATAGTTATATAACTAAGGGATAGAGTCGCAACTATATTGCCGACTATATATAGGAAAGGGGCAATAAGAGTTATAACTACGCGGCGTATAACGCTACGTGCTTTATATAGTTAATACCCTCGTTATTAACTAAAGGCATCGTTATCACTAGAGCAGTAAGCCCTAGCGTAGGTCTTAATAATGCATTATTAAAGCATAGTAGGCTTTATAAAGGGACCCCGGCAGATAGGTATAAGAGGGGCCCCTTATTCCCCCTTTCTAGCTAGATTAGATATAACTATAACTAATGCAACCCCCTTTGTTTAGATTAATCCAAGTAAATCCCTACTAACATAAGGAATATCGTTTATATTAATTTCCTTACTACGACTCTCCTTCTATTTAGGAGACTATCGGCGACGTTTATAAGATTCTTTACCGAATGAGTTACCCTACTGCGAAAATTCCTCCCTAAGGTCCGTAATCCTATCTCTTAATCTTTTCTCCTCCTTAAGCTCTGCGGCCTTTGCGTAAAGGGCTACGAGGATATTTATACGCGGAGGGGTAGGTATTAAAGGACCGGGCTACGTTTAAATTCGCGAGCGGATAGGACTAGGTAGCGAAAATATTAAAGATAGCGTCCTAAGACGCTCGTCGTAGCCCTTATATAAGGTAGTATCTTCGACTTTTAATATTAGTTCCGTTACGTAAAGTAACGGCGATAGGCTAGCGACTTAAAAGCCGCTATAACCTATTCGGCCTACGCGGCCTATACGTCTCTAAACGCGCTTGCCGCGCGGTGCTATCGCTCTTAGGTAACTAAAAAAGAAAAGCTTTGGAAATTATAAGAAAGGCAGACTAGAAGTACGTTTAGGAAGGTAGGAACGATAGTCAAGAGTACGAATAATCCTTTATTATAGTAAGGTTGCCCTCTTATAGTAAGACTAGAGCTTGCCCCTTCTTCTAAGAAATGTCGGGGCCTTAGGGATATACTATTAGGCCTCGAAAGGGGTTATTAGGGACTAGTTAGCGACTAATGCCCGAATAGTCCTTAAGCTAAAATGCATTATTTATTATATATATATCCCTACCTCCCGACTCTATAATTGCATAGGTAGCTACGTTATACTTTACGCCTTTAGCTACCGCGCCTACCCTTTATACCTTAATATAAAGGCTAACTTATATAAACAAGCCTTAAATATATACCCTAAAGCATATACTAGTTATCTCGTTAGCTACTACGCTAGTAACCTAGATCGCTTCTAGGTTCCCTAACTTAAGAGGGTTATTATTACTCAAGATATAGTATTTAACGAGAACTATTTCTTCGACCTATAGATATAGGACCTATAAGTCCTAATATAAGAATATATCCCTATCGTTAAGTCGATCGAAATACCGATTTAACGCGACTAAAATGCTATTCTTAATGATTTTTTATAGGAGTTCGACGAATATATCTTAGGGATTAAGCCCGCTATTTCGAACTTAGGGGTAGAGGGCGTAGGTAGGGACGTAGGAGAGGCTTTAATTGTAAGTAAGGAAGCCTTCCTATTAGCTTAAGTAGAGGCGGCGAAGCTATAACCTATATTTTTACCTCCCCTTAAAGGACTTCTTATACCGGAATAAACGCTTAACCCGACGGGGTAAGGTTTTAAACCGACCGTAAGATTATAGGATAACGAGACCGACACCCCTCTTATATATCTATGGCCTAAAGAGCTAGAGCAACCACTATAGCTCTAGCTCGGGTAAATACCTTCCTTACCGAGGACGGAAGCCTTAGCTAGGCAACCTCCTAACTAAGAGAAAGAGGTAGGCCTATAATAAGGTATATACGCTAAAGATCGTAGGGATTCTAATTAACGTAATACGACCTTAGTAGAAGAAGGTAAGGTTTCCGTAGGACTACCTACGGAAAAGCCCTAATATAAGAGAGGACTTATCGCCCTCGTCGAATATAATAAGAGCTCTACTAATATGTATGTCCCTATGCAATAGAAATAGGATCTCTGCGGGGGTAGACACAGACTAGATACCGGTCATTAATAGGAATAAGCATAAGGTGAAACTAAATGATATAGGTAAATACCTAACTATAAAAACCTTATGCCCTTTTCCTAGTCCGGGGAACCTATCGTCTAAATACTATAGTCCTTCTACGGTGGATTTCTAATGTCTTCTACGGTGGAATTCTAATTTCTTCTATAGTGGAATTCTAATATCTTCTACGGTAGAATTCTAATGTCTTCTACGGTGGAATTCTAAATGTCTTCTACGGTAGAATTCTAAATGTCTTCCTTAGTAGAAAAAATAAGTAGTATCGCTAGTTGTATATAGCGTGCTTATAGAGGTATTCTGCCTAGAATAGATATCTAGGCAGATCCCGTAACAATTGCCCTAACTTAAAGATTCGTAATGCCCTTATTGTATTAGTTTAAGGGACTTTAAAAACATATTGTAGTATTGCGGGCGGGTGAAGATATAGCATATAGTCGTGTTTAGGCGATAGATTAAATTAATTTTATTAACTGCATTTGCTTAACTATAGTAGGCAATAAAGAAAATAAAAAAACAAAAACTTTTAGGTCGAGAGCTATAACGCTTAAATCGTATAGGTTATAGTAGAAGGTGTAAATAAAGTTTTTAAGTGTTAACGGGGTAGTAACTAGTTGTAGAAGGTTTTAGAAGAGTCTATAGAAGCCCGTAGAAGCGCTACGTGTTTTTTTAGAATTAGCCGGGGAACTATAAAGCAGTAGTAGTAAATTATAAAGGTAGAGGAAAGTAGTTCTAGGGGGATCGGCGTAGAGTTAGTTTCGATTTTTCTCTTAGTTATAAAGGTCTATATTCTTTTAGTACGTTTTGCCTATCCTTTTAAGTTTTAGTAATACGTATAGTAAGACTTGCCTTATAGGCGTTAAATTTAGCTACTAGATCCGGGGAGTCTATTTCCGTTACTACGAGCTAGGAATTATAACTGCTTAGCTATCCTTTCTAAGATATAAGGTACCTTTGCCTTGCCTTTCCGCGACCCTATTTTCGTTAACGTAAATCTAAGATACGGTCTACTTCTTAATATAAAGTTTCTTCGGATATAGGACCTAAGCGTAAGTCCGGTTTCTTAGCTAGGCGAAGTTAAACTACGGAAATAATAGGGTAAATGTTTATTAAGTTATCTATATTTAGTCGATAGGCTAAGTGCCCGATACGCTCTACGATTTCAAAAGGACTTATTCTTCGTTTAGTCTTAGCTATTCGTCTATCGGCGACGGAGTAGCCTTTGCCGAATTACAGCTATACTTAGTCTTTTAGTTTAAACTCTAGTTTACGATATTTACCGTCGTAGCGGCGCTTTATTATTGCTTAAGCATATGCGATAGAGATAGACGCTTAATCGCGTAGAAACGCTTTTGACTTTCCTAATAGTTAATCGCTAAGGTAGCGTATTCCGTTGTTTATCCTAAATCCTATTATTAGTTTACTTAATAATATCTAAATCACTAAGGAGTAGGAATTATTTAAGGAGAATTATAGCGCTAATAGCGCGTCTAACTATCGTTTATCTAGAAAGTCTAACGTAAAGAAACGTAAAGCGATTTCTATTGTTTAGTTCCGTCGTTCTAAAAGACCGTCGGTTTAAGGGTGCTAGGCTATTAAGACAAGCAGTTTAAAGCCGAACGCTATCTAAAGGGATTTCTAAAAGGCGGATAAAACTTTCGGGTTATAGTTAGAGATAATATACTTAAAAATACCATAATTTAAGCGGAGGAGTTCTTAGTATAACCTCTACGCTTAATCTTCTGCGGTAAAGGCATTATGCCTTAGAATTAGTATATATATCTTAGAGAATTTATCTAAAACTATAAGGAAATAGTTATAGAATTCTCTAACTAGTAGAGACTATAGGGAATTTTCCGATATAACGGGAGGCAATCTATTATAGTACTATATTATATAACATAGTATATAGTAATATGCTATGTGATATATAGTCCTATATATAAACGAGCCCTTAGCCTATATAGTTCTTCTCCTCTTTATAGAATAATAAGGTTATCTAGCTATTACCTAGTGCGATAATAGTTTGTTCTATCTCCTATTACGCCCTATCGCGATCCCTAGCTTTGCAAATATAGTCCTTATAGCTCTATTACCTTATTACCTTAGTCATCGCGACCTAAGCGCAACCCCTAAGAAATTATTCCCTTAAGCCCCTAAGCCCTTAAGAATTTTTCCCTAGCCTATAGAAACTTTTATAGCCTATAGAAATTGTTTTATAATCCCTAATAACACCCTAGACTAGATACTCCTCCTTCCTCCTTATAGTAGATATACCTATAGCCTCTAACGCTATAGGCGACGGTCTAAAGGCCCTTACTTAAGAGTTTATTAGTGATTTTGCTTAGATTACCTAAGCGATAAAGAGGTTCGATAATATAGTCTTAGTCGCTAACGCGTAGGAGACCTAAGAAAACCTTTAGAGCTTAGATACCTAATATATTCTTATATATATCGAGGAGAGTCTTTAATCCCTTTACGTAGCGGAGGCCTCTTAGGTTAACCGAAATACTAGGTTAAAGGAACGTCTAACTATACGAGATTAGCTCTTAGCTACGAGGGATTAGCTCTTAGCTATAAAGGAGCACCTTCTTAAGGCTAAGGACTTAACGATCTTAACTATAAAGATATTATAGTCTTAGACGATAACCCTAATATAGTCGTTAGGAAAACGAAAGACGGTAGACCCTCCGATCTTTACTAAAAAAGGGTCTACCTCCGACCGTTAACGTAAGTATAAGGCCTAGGAACTTAAGATATAAGGTATCTTCCTCCGCGATAGTATATAGTTCGACTTAGATAGCGCCCGCCTCCTTTATATTAGCGATAGGCTTAGTAAATAAGCCTACGATTTCGTTAAAGATAGGATGCTACTATTATAGCTAACCTATCTAAGAGGGAGAAGTAGGAATAGTCTACTATAAAGACGCTCTTCGTAGCTTTAGGCAAGTAGTATAAGGTTTTAGACTTAACGTAAGCCGCTAAGAATATTCTCGATAATTTCCCTTTAGGCGATAAGAACTATTAGATCTAAAAGGTAGACCTTAACGCTTATATACGTAAGGCAAGGAAGATTGTCACGGTATTAGGACATGTTACATAACTGTCACGGTGTTAAAGATAAAGGAATAGTAAGTCGACCTTCTCCGGAAGTTTATCTTAAAGGATATAAGCGATCTCGTTAAGAATATATAGACTAAGATCCCCGACACTAACTATAAAAAGTAGTTAGCGTAGATAGATATTTTTATAAAGAATCTCGCTAACTATACTTATTGTTAGAAGCTCGAGAAGAAGGCCGCCCTTTATTCGTAGTTCCCGCCGACGCTTATACCTACCTTTACCCCGACCGCCCTAGCCTAACCTTTATATAGTAACCCTATAGACGTTAACCGGCTTTCCGATACTAAACGATAATTTAAGATTAATAATAAACTCTATATAGCTTACGGAGAGCTTAGACACTAGAAGGAGGCTTACGACCCGGCTAAGATAGCTAATCCGCTTCTAATGCCCTTACGTTAGGGTAGTCTTTAGTTTTAGGGCCGGGGCGCCCCCTCCCCCGGCGTCGGCCGAGGATCTTAGGGCGCCTACGGCGGCGGGTATAGCCGGGGCTAGCTCGTTCGTGCGGCCGACTATAAATAAGGCCGTATCCTTAGGGAAGAGGATACGGATTTATAAGGCGAGCGGCCGGCGCTAAGGCTATTACTAAAAGATATACCCTTAGAGTAAGTCGCTCTTAGGGGTTATATATAGGGGAGGATAAGAGGATTAGGTCGTTGCTTTTAGATAGAATAGATCTTCGGATTAATTCGTCGAATAGTAATAAAAAGTTAATCCTTCTCTATACTTATCTCTCCTTTATACGTAACCTTTAGTCCCTTTACTACGTTAATACGTTATCCCTCGTAGATTCTAGCTATGCTACCGTAGCGTTCGCCGACCTTTACGCTATCGTACGGAAATATAACTTTACTATAAAAAAGCTCCTTAAACCTCGACCGCTTCGACTAGCCGACGGCGTGCCCTTAATATAGATAACGGACTATTTTATAGCTTAAAGAACTATTCGCAAGTATATAGAACTTATGCTTTTCTTCGTTACGAATCTATTACCCTTTCTATTACCCTTTACCCCGATTATCCTAGGCATCCCCTAGCTTTAACAATATAAACTAACTATGCTTTAGAAATCTCTTTAAGTCCGCTTCGATTCCTATTACTATATAAGATACTGCCTACCTTTAAGTATAATAGCCGAGGATAGGATAGCTCTTAAGACTCTTATTACTCCTACGCCCGGAAGGCATTAGTTACGCCGAAAGGTATATTTTTCTAACTTCGTAGAGATTTAGACTACCCTAACGTTTACCCTAAAATAAGGGGTCCTTATTATAATAGAAGACGTGCCGGAAACTCCCTTTCGGTAAGAAGAGATTAATATCCTAAAGGATTAGACTATCCTACCGGGAAGTTATATACCTATAGACTCGTCTACTAAGGAATATCTACCTAAGTAGGCATCGCACCCCCTAAACCTTAGCTAACCGATTCGATATCCTCTATATAGGATATAGCTATTTGCTTAAGAAACCGCTCGCTTAATATCTTTAATTAGCCCTCTAAACTCCCTTAAGACCTAAGCCTTTAAGGCTACTCTGCCGTAGACTACTTTAGTAGCTCGCTTACTCCTTATTCGTCTTACCGCCGGCCGTCGCTATATTCCCGCCCGATAGGGCTAGACGAGACGCCCCCGCCGGCGTATACGATAGGAAGATTAAATACCCTTAGATATAAACGATATCCGCTATATATACGTAATTAACTTCGTTTAATTCTATAAATAGGATACTATTTAAGCGATACGAATTAGTATATCCGAATTAGCTAAGCTAGTCGAGGAGGGAGAAAATCTACGACTCCTTAACGAACTCCTAGTAGGCTTAGTTAAGGTCCCGGAACTATCTAAAACCTTTTTCTAACGCGTCGTTACTAAGAACTATATAATAGAGGTAGCTTAAGCCGCCTTCCTTAAACGTTTTTATAACTTCCTTTAGATAAACCTCCGGGATATAACTAATTCCGAATCTCTATTCCGGAGGGTCGACGAGGCCGATGTAGAAAAATTCCTCTAAGTAAAGCCGGAAGTTATAGAGGTAGATATCCTAAAGAAACTCCTAAAAGAGTTTTAAGAAAGGCTTCCTTATTTCCTTTTAAAGAATGCGATCGAGCTTCCCTTATACCGCCCTTAGGATTATAAGAACGAACTTATACTTAGCAAATAAGCTCTATACTATAGAAATCGGCCTATATTACCTATAGAACTCCGCTATATTAAGAAGTAGATTAACGATATATTTAATAAAGGCTTTATTTAGGAGTCTTCTTCTCTAGCCGCGGTATTATTAATCCTCGCTTATAAGCCGGGCGATAGTATTAATATCTATTATAACTACTAAGGTTTAAATTCAGTTATAGTTAAGAATCGATATCCCTTGCCTTTAATCTACGAAACGCTAGATTCCCTCTACGACGCTAAGTTTTATATAAAGCTAAACGTAATTACTGCGTTTAACTATATTCGAATCGCCGAGGGTTATAAGTAGCTTATAGCGTTTATTATACGCTTCGGACTATTCGAGATACTAGTTACCCTTTTCGGCCTTTATAACGCACCGTCGACCTTCTAGAACTATATTAATTAAGTACTTTATAATGCCTTCGATAACTTCTATATAGTATATCTCGATAACGTACTAGTCTTTTTAAAGACTAAGGCATAATATAAGAACTATATGCGAATAGTTATCTAACGCTTAGGCAACGTAAGGCTTTAAATCGATATCGGGAAGTTAGAGTTTTATACGATAAAGACTAAGTACCTTAGACTAATTATTTCGATATCTAGTATAAGCATAGACCTTAAGAAGGTATATATAATAATAGCTTAAAATACCTTAACTTTAGTAAAATAACTCTAGCAGTTTCTTAGGTTTATAAACTTCTCCCGCCGTTTTATTAAGGGATACTTTAGTATTATCTCCCTAATAACTACGCTACTTCGAAAAGATTCCCGTTAGTCTTAACGACTTAAATAAGCTGCCGCGTTTAAGGCCCTTAAACTTACTTTTACTATTACCTTAGTCCTAGCCTATTTTAACTACTCGAAGAAAATAGTTATTTAAACTAACGCCTTAAATTAGGCCTTAGGAGGAGTCCTTTTATAGACCGGAGACGATAGATATCTTTACCTTAATGCGTTCTTTTCGTTAACGTATACTACCCTTAAATATAACTACGAGATCTATAATAAAGAGCTATTAGTAATTATTAAAGCGCTTAAGGAATAGCGCCCGGAACTCTAAAGAACTACTAAAGCGTTCGACGTTATTATAGACTATAATAATCTTTAGACGTTTATATTATTAAAGTAACTTAACTAACGATAAATACGCTAGGCCGAGTTCCTTTCTTAGTTTAACTTTATAATTAGAGTCTTACTATTTGTATAGCACGAAATCTCTATTTGCATAGTAAGATAGGTATACCCCTACTCTTTCTATACGTACCCCGCGCGCCTATATCCCGCTACCTAATTTTAGTAGAGGTATATAGCAATTAAGAGGGCCGCGTAAATCGTGCCTATCGATTTTTTCTAAGCGTAAAGTGCAACGTAAAGCTATTCGCGATAGATTCGTAACGCCCTCCCTAAGAGCCGATACACGAGCAGCTACGCGCCGATAAGCCTTCTTAAGACGAGGAGAGGCCTCTTTACTAGCCCGACGACTACGATAGCTTACTAATTCTACCCCTACCGCCCTTGCCGACCTTTAATACGTACGATAAGCTATATGACTTCCTATAACGTTTCTACCGCGAGAATAGCGCCGCTATCGTAAAGAAGAATAGCGCCTATAAGCGTTAGATTAACGGCCAGCTAGTTCTAACCTACGTCGTCTTTATATAAGATCGTAGGCCTCGACGAGCCTCGAAAAGCGCTAGGCTCCGGAAAGCCTCCTCTATAAAGATTAACTACCCCGTTACGATTATAGCTATAGCAAGCTAAAGTTTAAACTAAAAGTAGACCTTCCGCGTTAATAATAGTTAGTATAACTATAGGCAGTTAGTTAATCCCTCGGCGTATAATATATATCGTCGACGAACCTTTACGCAGTAAGAGCTTAGGAGTAGCCTTTCTAAGCTTCGAGCTATTCCTACTCGCGAGATCGCATTAATTCTTAGGGAATCAACCGCCGAAGAGAGCTTCTTTCGGCAACGCGACATCTATAACGACCGATAGAAGATCCGCGCCGTAGCCCTTAGTAGGAAGACTACTACCTAAGCCTTTATCGCCTACCTTTAAGACGCCGGCCTTAAATACGTCGTTAAGCTCGCTAACGCCGATAGCGAGGCTAACAGCGACGGCGACGGCGATAACGGTCGGAAGGTTAAGGCTATCTTCTAGACGTACCCTTAGTGCGAGAAGATATAGAAGCGGTTCCCTAAGGTCATCGGCCTTAATAATATATATAACACTAACCGTTTTAAGATGTTTCTCTTCTAGGCTACTAGAATCACCGATTAGCATTCTGTTGCCAACTTCGCCTTTAGCCTTATTAACATAGAGAAGGAGGAGGGCTTCTAGTAGCTAGCAGAGCGGCTTAACGAGCTACGACTAAAGGTCGAGGCTATAGAGCCGACTATTATTATTATAGATAAAGAAAAGGCCCTAAAAAACGCCCTCTCGAACGTTTTCCCCTCCTCGTAGCAATAGCTTTGCGTATAGCATATTAACGCTAATATCTACGCAAGGATGAAGACGCGGTAGAAGGAGCCTAGCTGCGACGACGACGACGACGACGACGACGACGATAACGACGGTAACGACGACGAGGCTAACGAGGCTAACGGCGATCCTAACGGACGAGCTCGTATATAATAAGAGGCAGAAGAGGCAGAAGCGGTAGGGAACGCACCCCCCCCTCCGGCCGATAAATACACCCGTAAGAGTATGTTCGCAGCTTAGAAACTTATAATCTACGCTTCTACGGAAGAAGAATTTAAGGCCAAATAGAAGACTTTCGATAAGACCTACGGAGAGCTTTAGGCCCGTATTATTAGGTATATCTCGAAGGAATATATGCCTTAGCGGGAGCAATAGGCCGCCTGCTTTATTAGTAGGTATCGCAACTTCGGCTAGAGAGTTAATAGCCCCGTAGAGACCGCCTATAAAAACGTTAAATCGTACCTTCTTATAGGTATAGGAGACCTCTTTTACCTCTATACCGCCTTGCTCTAAATAATCGAGAATAAAGAGCGCTACTACTAGTAAGAGGCCGCCCGATAGTAGGCACGGCAGCGGCTCCTTTATAGCGGTTAGGATTAGCTTAGCAAGCTGACTTTCTAGATTATATATTAGGCTATTAACATACTTGCCGTATAGCACCGGCTTGCTATAGCCGCGATGCCCTTAGAGCTAAGGAAAGAGCCGCGGGAGCTAATCCTACTACCGCGTTATACCGGGCGTTTTATACAATAGCAAGGGCTTCCTTATGCCTACGTTATTCTCGAGCGCCTTAAAGCTAACCCTCCGCTTCCGCTTGTCAGGCTTAACATTCTTCCCCGGTGGTAGCTTAAGAAGCCTTTAGTACGACCCCCCCCCCCCCCTTCCCCCTTTGTCTATATAGACGATGCTAATCGACCTCTAGGACCTTAAGGAGCTACTCCTCCGTATTCGTGACCCCGACGTAGTGCAAACGCTTAAAGGCCGGCCTCGCGTTGCGAAAAACACTAGTCTAACTATGCCCTTAACCTTATAACACTAAGAAGAGGAAGGCTACGATTAATAGACGCCGGCAGCTTTATAAGCAGCCTTATAACCACGTAGACGAAGACGAGGGATATAGAGGCGGCTGCCGCGATTAAGTTAGGCTAGTGTCCGCCGACTTAACGCAAGCGTACGGCGCATACGTATATAGAATAAGGTCGACGAGGCATCTTAGGCGTTATAAGGAGCATTATAAGGACAGGCGTTATAAGGAAGATCGCGTGCACGCGCAAATACACGGGCAAGGGGATCTCGAGGGAGACGGGCTAGGGGCGGAAGAGCTGTAAGAGCTACGCTATCGCCGTCGCCGTCGCCGTCGCTATCGCCGTCGCCGTCGCCGTCGCCGTCGACGTCTACGTCTATTAAGGAGGTTATTCTAGCTACGCAGGCTACGGACTAATTAACGGTCCGATTGTACGCGCATCTCGCGATCTCTTTGAACATGCGTTATTTGCGTTATTTAAGCTTCCTACGCGCGCGCTGCTATAGCTATTAAATTAACTATTTAATTAAGGCTAGGCACGATTTGCGCGGCCCTCTTAATTGCTATATACCTCTACTGAAATTAGGTGGCGGGACTTAGGCGCGCGGGGTGAGTGTAGAAAGAGTAGGGATTTAGATATCTTACTGTATAAATAAAGATTTCGTGCTATGCAAATAGTAAGACTCTATAATTATATACCGCTTAGGTAATAAGGCAATCCTCCCCGACGCTTTTAGCAAGCTCCCCGGCGATAGACTAACTACCGTAGACGACGATAGACTCCTCTATCGAAATTAGGTAATTATCCCTAAAGAGAAAGTCGACCTAACTATCCTAAAGGAACTTTTAACCGATTCCCGTGCCTTAAAGGAGGACCTTAACGCAATCGCCGCCCTTAGACTAAACGCAGCTAGTAAATTACTTAATACGCTTATCTATAAGGTATATTAATAAGATAATCTTACCTAGGATATAGTAGCGATACTCTAGGACCTATACGCTCGACGCTAGCAAAAGTATATCCGGAAGCCTTTATATTACGATATATCCGAATATTAGTTAATTAATAAACGTATCTTTTTTTGCGACTAGCTTTTCGTCCCTAGTACCTTAGATCTCCGCCTTAAAGTCGTTTATCGATCTTATAGCAGTAGCCTAATAGGATACCTAAAGAGGGTAAAACCCCTTAATTTATTAAACCGAATATACTAATAGCTAAGAATTTCTTATTTCGCCGCTACGTTCGTTAAAGACTATACTCTCTATCTTCGGACTAAGCCCCCCCGCTTATCTCCCCCGGATTCCTAAAACCCCTCGCTCTACCGGTCTAGCTATAGGCCGATATACTAATTAATTATATTATAATACTCCTTAAGTATACCTAAAATAGAAAAACTTACGAGAATATACTTACGATAGTTAATAGGCTTACGAAGATAAGTTATTTTATCCCTATTACTAGCCTTTCTATAAAAGAACTAATTAACTCCTTTATCTACGTAGTCTATCGTTTATATAAAGCACCCGATACTATTATCTCCGACCTAAGCACTTAGTTTATCTCTAATTTTTAGCGATAGCTTAGCACTCGGTTATAAATAACGATAAAACTAAGCTTAGGATAGCACTTAAAGACTAACGGTTAAACCGAAATTATTAACGCTACGATAAATAAATATATTCGAGCCTATATTAGGTTTACCTAAGACGACTAGGTCGACTAGCTCCCGCTCGCAGAATTCGCAACGAATAATTAAATAAATAAAATAACCGGTATTTCTCCGTTCTTCACTAACTACGGCTTAAACCCTCGCCTCGGCATTAAACCTATAGGTCCCTAACCCTTAACTCTCTCGTTATAGGTAAAGAAGGAATTTCTTCGCGTAGACGCAATAGCTAGTCGTTTCGACCGTATCCCCGTTTAGCTTTAAGCTCTCGCATAAGCCTTATAATAGAAATATAAAGATAATGCTAATATAAAGCGGGACGAAGGCTTCCTCTTCCGACTTAGTAATATAGTTATAGTTTTATTAGAGAATATAACTATTAATCGCCTAAAGAAGAAATAAGACGATAAATAGGACGGTCTTTATCTTATTCTCGAGGTCTACCGCGGCGCTATAGTTATCGACCTCTTAAAGCATATCTAGGTTAATAAGTCTTTCTTTACGTCTAAGGTACGGCTTTAGATATCGGAAATAATACCGGGCTAGGCATAAATTAATCGAGAGGAACGACGCAACGTTATAAGCCGTATCGCGGAACGCGATAATAACGGCAATATCGAAGAAATATAGGAATTTAAGAAGATCCTTAACGTATACGATAATAAAGCCCTAACTCTAATTTATCTAATTAAATAGAAATATTACTAAGAACTAACCTAATAGCCCGAAGATAACCTAAGAGGTTGCCTTAAAGCTATCTAACGGTTTTATAGATGCAACCTAGATAAGCTAGGCCCCTTAGATTAAGCCCGCTTATAATAGATTCCTTTACTATATACTAATTTCTAGCGAAAATGATATTTCTTAGCGATTTAGGGACTAAACCGTCTCTAGAGGAGGAGTACTATTATAGTACTATATTATATAATATAGTATATAGTAATATGCCACGTAATATATAGTCCTATATATAAACGAGCCCTTAGCCTCTATAGTTCTTCTCCTTTTTATAGAATAATAAGGTTATCTAGCTATTACCTAGTGTTATAATATAATCTAATAACGAAGTCTATAGCTATCGTATAGAAGGGAATAGCTAGGGAAGTAATAGGAATAAGATTACCGGGTGGTAGTAAGCGGTCGGTCTAGTTGCGTGCGTAAGTATCGCATTTTAATACTAGGTTATTATAAAGTTTTTTTTAAGTATATAATAACAAAGCTAGAAGAAAGGTCTCCCTAAAGACGTCTTCTTCCTACGTAAAATTTTCGCGTATGCTTATCCGCGATAATATCTTCCGTATATATATCGGGAATATATAATCGTCTTCTATTATTAGGGAGTCTTACTATTTGTCCCGTAGTAAATCTCTATTCGTCCCGGAGGTACTAGAGTACTACTTAAATCCCCGCCTATTTTATACGCGCCTACTCTACCCCACTAAATTTGCGTGCTAACGCATAGGAAAAGTAAAATACCGTAGTAGTAGCGCTAGTAACCCCCTACTAAGCCACCGATGCAACCCCCTTATAATAGACCTTAAAGCTATACTTAACCTAGCGGCCGCGGCCGACGCAGCGGCCGACGTAGTTAATGCTGTATTCGATGCAGTAGCCGCTGCGTCGGCAGCTGCAGCGGACGCGGCGTTAGACGAATTGCTCTACGAGGGGCTCGAGGAATTCGACGACGCACTCGACGAGCTGCTCAATAAGGGCCTCGACGAACAGGCCGAACATTAAGCCGACGAACAGGCCGAACAGCAGGCCGACGAACAGGCCGAACAGCAGGCCGACGAATAGGCCGAACAGCAGGCCGACGAGCTCGTTAGGGACCTAATTCCGCCCTTGCCCCCTATAGAAGACCCCTTTAACACATTCGACGATCTCTTTAAGTCCCTCTAGACGTTCTATCGCAATAACGGCGCCGCCTTAATTAAGCAAAATAGCTAGGGCAAGCGTGTAGTCAATAGGGTCGCATAAGCTACGACTCGTATCTTAATATATAATCGTAGGCACGCCCGCGTCTCTTAAAGTGCCGGGTTGCGTAAGGCCTCGACCTAGAAGACTAACTGCTAATTTAAGATCATAGCGTTAATAATAGAGATAGGCTCGTAGACGTTCTATATTAAAGATTATTATAATTATAGGTAGTTACTTAATCTATTAGCTTATAACGTTTATCGCCGCCGTACCTTAGTATAATAAGAGCTCGAGAAGAACCTTTCGAAGCATTATGCCCTACCGGCCCGCGAGATAGCTGCGATTATTAGAGACACTACCGAATAGTCTTTCTTCCGGCAACGGGATATATATAACGATCGTTAGAAGATCCGTGCCGCCGTCCTTAGGGGCAAGACAGCGACCTAGGCCTTCCTTAAGCACCTCTAGCGCGATAACCTTAAGCATACGGTTAAATACGCCGCCGACGATAATAAGTAAGTTAAGGCGATTTTCTAGATATACCCTTAGTGTAAGAAGATATATAAGACGTTTCCGGAAGTCTTAGGACTTAATAATATATATAAAACAAACCGCTTTAAGATATATCTCTTCTAGGCTATTAGAGTCACCGATTAAAGGTCTATAGCTAACTTCGCCTTCGGTCTTATTAATAGGGAGAAGGAAGAGGGCTTCCTTTAGCTATATAGGCGACTAGACGAGCTTCGCTAATAGATTAAGGCTACCGCGCCGACTATAATTATTATAGATAAGGAAAAGGCCCTTAAAAACGCCCTCTTACGCGTTTTCCTATTCGCGTAATAATAGCTCTATGTATATTACATTAACGCTAATGTTAACTTAAGGATTAAAGCACGTTAGAAAGAGCCGGGTGCCGATAGTAACGACGACGACGACGACGACGACGAGTCTTTAGGTAATAAGGCTAACGAGGCTAACAACCTTACTAACGCCGCGCGCGATACTGCCCTTATATAAGAAGAGGCTAATGTAGCTAAGGAAGAAGAGGAAGAGGCTAAGAACGGCCTGCCTAAGCTATATAAGAAGCATAGCCGTAAGGGCATATTTGCCGCGTGGAAGTTAGTTATTTATATATCTACGGAGGAAGCTTTCTACGCACGCTAGCATACCCTCGATTAAACCTTCGGAGAACACTAAGGTTATATTATCCGGTATATTTCTAAGGAGTATATGCCGTAGCGTAAGCAGTAGGCTCGTTGATATATTAGCCGCTATCGTAACTTCGGGTAGATCGTTAATAGCCTAGTCGAGACCGCCTATAAAGACGTAAAGTCTTACCTTCTTACAGGCACAGGCGATCTCTTTTACGTTTATAACGCGCTACTATAGATAATCGCTAATAAAGAGCTTACCTATACGTAGGAGGCTAGGCGGCAGCGGTAGCGGCTGCGGGATAAATACGGCGGCTAAACGTAGCTTAGCAGGCTTAACCTCGAAGCTATGTATTAGGCCGTAAACCTCCTTACGATATAGCACCGGCTTGCTAAGGCGGCGATGCCCCTAACGCTAAGGGAAGGCGGGCGTCTAAGGGAGGAGCGGGAGGTACGCCCGCTACCGCCTTACATAGGGCGATTTACTTAGCAGTAAGGGCTTCCTTATGCTTATACAATCCTTTAACGACTCTAAGCGGATAGTTCGCTTATAAAGGATAATATTTACCCTCGGTGGTTGCTTTAGAAGCCCTTAGTAAGGCACCCCCCTATTTTCTATGTAAATTACGCTAATCTTTACCTCTAGGACCTTAAAGAGCTACTGCTTTAAATCCGGGACCTTAACGTCGTATAAAACCTGCGTGGCCGGCCTCGGCTAGTTAAGAATACCTACTAAGAGGTGCCTTAAGCCTTAATGCACTACCGAGACTAAGGCGACGATAAAGACGACGATACCCTCGGGCAAGCATTACAGCCGGGCTTATAGCCATAAGGGCGCGGGCGTAGGCGTAGGCGTAGGCGTAGGCGAGGCACGTAGAGGCAGCTACTATAGTCTAGTTAAGGCAGCACTCGTCGCCTTAATATAAGCGTGCGACACAGGCGCATATAATATAAGATAGAGGAGCGAGAGGCAAAGGCAGGCAGTTAGGGCTCTACTTAGCCGTCGTCGTAGGGAAGATCGCGTGCGTGCGCTAATATAAGGGGAAGGGGATCTCGAGGGAGATAGGCTTAGGGTAAGAAGGCTACGCTAGCTTTATCTACCGTAGCAGGAACGCAGCCGGATATACGTTAAATTAATAAGCCGAATAAATATACGTGCGTTTATCTCGCGATAGCCTTATATTACGGCGTGCGCAATTGTTCCTACGAAGTACTAGGCAGGACTAGTTAGGCCTATGGCCTGCTAGGTATACGCACGCAATTTAGGTTGGCGGGTGTAGGTGCGGGAAGGGGCGTGGAGGCGCGGAGAGGCGCGGGGAGGCGCAGGGAGGTGCGGGGATGTATAGTACTTTAGTACCTCCGGGACGAATAGAGATTTGCTACGGGACAAATAGTAAGACTCTTATTAGGGTCTTAGAGGTATAATAGATCGTCGATACGGAAGAATAATAATCCCTCGATAAAGTCTTTTTCGCCGAGCTAAGCGATAATATCCGACTATCGTAGATCGTTGTTATAGCCGTCCTTAAATTTTTAGCGCAAATTAGGTTAGATTAAGGACTCGGTAAAGATATTAATATAGACTATAGAGGTTTTATCCTCTTAGATTTACTTAAGTTCCTTAGGTCTTAGTTCTACTACGGCTTATAATAGTAGCCGAGAAAGTAAGTCTACTAAAATATTTATAATGCCCGAAATATAGTAAACCTTAAGCGGGAACTAGCTAAAATACTATAAGGCTAGCATAAGCCTTATGTTCGCTCTTAGGGCCGAGGTATATATAGAAGTTTACTTAAGAATAGCAGTAGTAGCGGCGTAGTCGGTAAGCACGATAATTAAAGGAACTATCGTAGTAATTAGGTAAGAACGTAACTTTCGATAAGCCTATATAAGGCAGACTACTTTTAATTTAGTAGGCTAGTACCTTAGCTCGCCGCCCTTTAGCTTACGGCTTAAGTATACGATAGGTTTAATATTATTGCGAGGTAGTCCTTTAAAGGGTAATAAGATAGATTTGCCGTTAATATAGAATAAGACGGCTAAAAATCCGTTATTTTAACTCGCGTTAACTTATAGGAATAGTTATTAGTTAGGGAAAAATTAATAGATAGCGGAATCCGAATATAGCGCGTCGGTAATATCTTAGAAGTAATATCTTTTAATCGCTATAGGTTTAAAGACTATTTTTAACGTAAAGCGAGAACGGGCGTATCCTTTAGGGATCGAGCCCGCGAGGCGGCCTTCTTTTAGCAACGCCGTTTTATAGACTTAGAGTAGTTCGATCCGCGCCGCGAATTATAGAACTAAACTCCGCATTTACCTAACTAATCTAATCTATTATTCTAAGGCTTAAAGGGTATTAAGGAATTTAATATCCCGTAAGGCTTACACTCGTTCGGCTATATTTATAAGTTTTATACTATTAACGTAATACCTAAGCAATTCTACGGAAGAGTAGGCTATGAATAATTTAAGGCTAGAGAGGGAGAGGTTATAGTTAACGAATACTTAAAACATAATCGCGAGGTATTATACGTATTTATTAGCGGTATTAAAGACGATAATAATATTATTAATATACGCCGCCGCGTAGGCTACGTAATCGCGTAGAATCTTATTTATAAAACGTTAAGCGTATGCCGGTAAGTTCTTATAGCCTATTAAGACTACTATAAAACGTTTAAGCCTTTTATAGCTTACTATAGTGAAGCGTTCTTAATAATCTTTATATATAAAGAACTAGTAGAAGAAGTTCCTTACGTTAACTATAGAGATATACTTTTTCTTAGCGAGCTTATAGATTATATCGGACTAAATAGGCATAAGGTATACGTCGGGAACTATAACGCTATTAAGCATACGTAAGGCTACTACTATACGTGGTTTTTTAGTCCTATAAACTATTCGCTAAGCGACGAAGATAGGGCAAGCGAAGGGGGAGGCTTCGGATACCTATTTAAGACGTTCTTATTTATAAAAGAGATTATATTTCTTATCTAAGTAGGCTTTATCTCGCTATAAAGCTAGGTAGGCTCTAAAGCCTAGCTTCTTCTAGTGCTAGTTCTCGATTAAAGGGACTTTTATATAGTTAGTTAGATTTACGTAGATAGTGCCCCGATCTTTCTATAGCGTAAGGAAGCCGTCGGCGATACTACGGATATATAGCGCGAGGTCTAGTTCGAGGTTATAGATTTTTATATTATACTTAGTCTCGATTTCGGGAATATCTTTAATTTAGCTAATGCCGAGCCGAAAGGCTTAACCTAGATCTAGTAGAAACTTAGGCGGTATATTATCCTCTTAAAGTATAAAAGGTAAAAGGTCCTTCGCGGCTTTTAATTTTAGAATATTATAGTCGTAGGAAAAGGTCGGCGGGCTTCCTATAGAGATATTAAAAGCTAAAGTCGGTGCTTTAGCGGTAGAGTTTATAGTTCTTACTACCGTTCGGATTATATTATTATCTCCTATTGCATAGAGGGGGATAAAGCCCGCGGGTTAGTACCCGTCGGCTAATATAAAGTAAATATCGTTATTAAGGTCGACGAGTATACTTAAGGAATGGCTTTTTAGGAAAGTAAGGGTACGCGAACTTAAATTAAATATAGTAACTAAAGAAAAATCCCGTAATAATAAGCTACTAAGGTTTACGTTATCTAGGAAAAACACTAAGTCTTAATCCTATAGAGGACTTTTAATTACCGTTTTAACTATAACTATAGTTAATAATAAGATCTTAGTAAGACTAGCGGTATAAACGCGTCGTCGGATAGTAGGTCCGCGGCTAGTAGTTCGGCATTCGACTATAAGGCCGCTATAGGCTTCGATCGTAATAGACTATTTAGTATTTAGGACGTTTACTCCGTAGGGAACCGCTTATGCTTAACCTAATAGGAGGCCGGCTAAAATATCTTCTACTACCTAAGCGCTTACGCGTACCTTTACTCCCGTAAATTTCTATCTCGTTTTCTAAGGATAAAAATAGTAAACGTAGCTTACCTAAGGGTCTTTGCCTAGCCGATGCTAGAGAGATCTACCTTCTAGAATATATCGTAGGTAACCTAAAGGAATCTATCTAATAGATCCTCGCGGATAATATATCGTCTAGCGCTATAGTTAACGCAAATTTCGATTATATCCGTAGGTCTAAGTTATCTATACGCTATAATTCTAGCGTAGGTATATTAAGATAGTTAAGTTAGAGGATTATCCTTTATCTATAGAGCGGCGTTAATAACGGGAATACTATTAACGAGCTCGTCTACGTACGTATCGATCGGTAATTTATCCTCTTCGGTAGCTATAGTATTAGGGACGAAGAAGGCCTTTAATACTATATAAAAGTAGTCTTTATTATTAGAAAAAGAAGAGGAGGAATCGTTTAAGTAGTCGACGTCTAGTATTTCTACGGCTAGCAAAATTTAATCTTATAAGGAGGACGAAATCGTGTCGGCGAGTTAATAAGCTAAATTAACTATAATAGGGTTTAACTTATAGCCTTCGGGCGGTAGAGACCTAGAGGATTTATTCTACGGCCGGGTGGAAGAGGTAGAAGTAGGTATAGAAGGTATTTAAAAGGCTACCTTTTTACCTTTATCTACTAAGGAAGGAATAGTGTTAGTAGGTCTAGGTTTATTCTATAGGTTAGAACGGCCGTATAGGCGTAATGTAGAAGGACCGCTAGAAGTTAATTTACGTAGTTCTCGTAAGGCTAGACGGTCGGTCTATAGGCGGCCTTAGACCGTATTTTAAAGACGTTCTTAAGTGCCGATAGTTAGTTTTATATTAAGCTAGGGAATAATTCGCTCGCACTCTATAACCTATTCGTCGATCTTATCGTCTCTAACGGGGCGACGGAAAGATTCCTAGAGTAGCGTGTCTAATCGTTAGTATATAATTAAAATTAGATTAATCTCTAAGTAGCCTACTGCCTTAGCTTTTTGCTTTATTTTCGATATCTATCTATAGAAGTCCGTTTCGTCGATAATATCCTACGCGTAAACCTCTTACGTTATAGCGAACGAGAGGCGATTTCTAAGCGTATAAAAAAGCGCTTAAAGAGTTTATCGCACTAAATGCGAAAGCCTAAGCTTAGCTAGTAAAGAGAGGCTCGTTCTTCGTCTAAAAGATTGCCTAAGTACTACTTAATAGCGGTTCCTCGAAGGAGTTATAGGATTATTAAGGCGAAGGCGTCGGCGTATTCTATGCTCTATATAGCCACTCGTTTTAAAGTATTAATAAAGCGATCTACGCTTTTATAAATTATAGTTTTTTCTATCTCTTTTAGGATATTAAACGAGATATCCTATAGAGATACTAGGTTAAAACGGCCGATATCCTTAGCCTAAAGTCTTACTTAAGAACGTAAGGAAGATCCGCGATGCTTATCCTTATATTAGGGAGGATTAGAAAGTAAACGTAAAGAAATCCTTTTAATTAAGCGTATTAATACCTCTTTAGACATTACTATTTATATAACTACCGGAGCTAGTTAAGGGTAAGGGAAATTTAGGTAATAGCGGGAAAGAATATAGCCGAAGAAGGAGGTAATATAATAGCCTGCTTAAGGAGGGCGGTTATAGACGTAGGCTAGAAAATCGGTAACTAGCCGGCTATAGGGTCGTCCTAAAATAAGGGACTAAGAAGGGGATTATTCTCGGATAATAGGCCGGGAAAGGGTTTATCCTTAATATCCCTTTTAAAACTAAAAGCCGGACGTTTTCCTTTCGCTATATTAGATCGCAATTAGTATTAAATTAAATATAATTAACGGTTAAAGTTGATATTTACTCGATATAGCTAATAGGATTCTGTATACTAAAGAGCGTTAACTCTTAAAAAGAGTTAATTACGCTTATCCTAAAAAGTAAGGGAAAAAAATATTTATAGTACGGCTTAAAGGTCGCTTAGATAATTAATCTAATAGGCCGGGAATTTTATAGGTCTAGCGTATTTCCTATATATTACGGGTTTAAAGGATCCGTCGAAGGGGTTAGGCTTACCTTAAGACGTATAAAAGTTATAGGCAATAGCTTCTTTAAATCGGGCGTGTGATTTAGCCCTAAGCTCTTTAAGGATAGCTATAGGGAAGAGGTCGCGTATAATCGGTTGTTCTACGTAAGCTCGTAGGAGCTTTCTTCTTAAGAAGGTATCTAAGGATATCCGCGGAAGAAATCAATTATGCTACCGTAGCGACCCGCTTAGCAGCGGACGGGAAGCTAGGGTAAAGACTTACTACGATTAATTATAGGCAACTATAGAAGCGAGGTTGCCGACGATAGATCGCTAGGAAGACTTTCTACTCGTCGTGGTTTAATACGACTTTAGAAGGGGTCTATAAAGCGTAGCCTGTAATAATATAGTTAAAAGTAAAAACAAGAGGAGTCTAGCTCTACTAGAATTACTACTATTTAATATATATATCCCTATATAATAGAAATAGAATCTCTATAAGATTAGGAGCCGAGTATATTACTATAATCGATATAGCTTCGTTTTTTTCTTAACTTAGCGTACGGCGTGATTATTATAATAGATTTACCGTTATAAGCTATCGTAGGCTTAAGAACCTTACCGTCGCGTCGATCGGATTCCGGAATAGCCTTCCTTACGCTTAACGATATATAGACTATATTCTTTAACTATACCGAGCTTTTTCCTATGCTTTTATCGACGATATTATAATCTACTATTAGACTTAGGAAGATTACCTTTGTTACCTATAGGCTATTATAGCCCTCTTTAATAAGCTTAATCTTACGATATCTCCGACGAAAGGTTAGATCGGCTATCCGTTTATATATCTTCTCGGCTACCGCGTCGATACCTTTAGTATAAGCACTTTAGAAGATCGTATAGCCGCCTTCGCTAAGCTTAAGTTCCCGGATATACTATAAAAGCTTAAGCACTATATTAGCGCCGCCGGTTTTATTCGATCTAAGATCCCTTACTTTAGCCCCTCGTCGAACCTCTTTAAGCCTAAAAGACGACCTTCCTTACGTCGGGCCGCGTAGTCGGAAAAATAACCGATAGAAATCCGAATCGCCGTAAAGCCTTTATACGGAATAAAGCCCTTTCCCCTACTACCGTAGAGAAGCTCTCCTTCTAAGCCCTTTAAGACGAGATCGCGTTAGGAAGAATACTTTATTACCTTAATCCCGCTACGAAGCTTTTTGCCTAAATCGACGCCTTTCTTTAGCGCGGCTTTAGCGTAATACTTTATTACCTTTTAGATAACTCTACTTAGTTTAGGGTTTAGGCTAGCCGATCCCTATAAAAAAGATAATGCCTAGATACTTCCTCTCTTAGGTTCTTACCCCCGCCGAGCGGAATTATAGTCTATTTAAGCTAAAAGTTGCCTATCTCGTTTAAGTAACTAAGAAGATACGAACTATAATCTAATCGTTAACTCTTCCGCTTATAGTCCTTACGGATTACTCTTCTATAAAGCAAATTTATAAAAAGCGTATACTTAATACGTCTAGCGCCGACCGGAGTAACCGCTAATTAATAGTTGCTTTTATCTACCTCTTTTAATTTAAGCTTAAGATCTATTATATGCCCGGTAAGGATAACCTTATCCTTAACGCCTTTAGTAAGCTAGCCGCTTTAGAAACGGATCTTATCCCCGACCGCTACCGCCTCGACTATATAGCGCTTAACGATATGCTACTTATATCCGAAGCCGTTATAGATCTTAGGATAAAGACTTAATTTATTACCGGTTATATCTTAAACCTATACTTCTCTAAGATTATTAATATGCTTTCCGACGACGCGCCGTCCGCTATAGCTTTTATTCCTAACCCCGATAGCACTCCTCCTCCTCCTATACCCGTCTTAAGTACCGCCTCTAGCTAAGAGGAGCGTAAGGCCGCTCTCCTACGTCTTAAAAGACGTAGTATTCCTTTCCTCCTTTAGGATTAGCTGCTCTATTATAAGAGTCGTAATAGCTACCTCCGCCTCTATATCCCTACCTCTATCGTATCGCCTATACTAGCGGCTGCTTACGATATAAAAAACCACTTTAGAACTATACGCATATTACAAGACCTTAAGCGCTACTTTATCTAGAATCTAACTTCTAAAGTTAAGAAATATATTACGGCCTATAAGTAATGCGCATAGGCAGGGCACCTGCTAGGTGCCTACGGATTAGTAGATAGTCGGGGCTCCGGCAGCCCTATAGCTCGTAGGGCATGCTAGGCTACCTGCAATTATTATTATTCTTCTTATACACGCACCCTTTGCCTTATGCCTATCTTTTCTTATACTATATAGTAGTAATACCTTGCCTACTTTCCGGTAAGACTAAAGACCGTAAGGTTCTTATTAGCATCGCCTTTAAAGCGTTATATAAGGACATTAAGTAAGCCTAAACTTATAGTATACGCCTATCTTACTTAGGACGACCCTCCCGTAATTTTCTATATGTTCCGCGTCCGATCTTCGATAGCGGAGCCTACCGTTAGCTAATCGCCGTCGCCTTTAGTCTTAGCGCCCTAACGGCTTTACGATAGCCTTATACGCTATTTATAAAGTATCGTAGCTAATCTATATCTTTCTTTTTATCGCTGCGAGAAGCTCTTTTTATTTTCTTATAAGGCGAAAAGTCCTTTTCTTATCTATACTCTCTCGTATGCCTTTCGCCTTACTTTCTCGTACGTATAATTCTTTTTACTTCCTTGCATTATCGCACCTTACGCTTTTTACCCTCGCTATAAGCTCTTCGTTCTTTAGTAAGTATAGCTTAGGACGTAGAGGAATACGCTTAGGCCGATAAGGCAAATTCTCGCGATCGCGATACCTCTCTTCCTCCCGACGATAATTAGTTCTCTAATAAGAATCGGTCTTAGGATGCTTATATTCCGCCGCCCTAACGTCGTCGCTTTAACTAATACTCTTAGCATTAACCCGACGAGCTTAGCAACTTAGCGACTACGATTCTTAAGAACGACCTCTATAAGTAGGTCGTAGGATAAAGCATACGTTTTAATAGCTTAATTCTTAATAACCCTACCAAGCTTATCCTATAAACCTTTACCGACAGAGATATTCTCTATATTTAGGAGGTAGTTAATCTTATCTATCGCCTAACGAAAGACTACCCTAAATTTTAAGTCTATCTTAATAAAATAACGGCTAAGGAATCCTATCTCGATATATATACCCTATAGAGGCGAAATCTTTAGGATATTCTAAATAAACCCACGGGTATGCCTTTAACTAAGACTCTTCTTATTATAACCTACTACCTAACTCCCGCCTAGTCTCGTCTATAACCTACTCTTATACTTCCGGACGATAACCTCTCCGGCCTTAATCTACCTATACATAGAGTCTCCCGCTCTTAGGATTAAGTTCCCTCTTTATCTCGTTAACTACCTAAACGCTAGCCTCCCTATCGTATGCCGGATTCCGGCTACTACGATAGCGATTCTTTCTATTTAAGTAAGTATAGTGCTAGCATAGGCTAGCCTTTAAACGCTTGCCTCCGCTATAAGAACTCTACTTTCTCTTATCCCTTAAAGGCGTTAGCCCTTAACGAAGCTATAGTAAAACGTCTTAAAAGAGATAATATAGGAGTATTAAACCCGGATAAAAAGGACTTACGTTACCTTAGGCTAATCGCTTAAGCCGACGGGAAGAATACCTATACTAACGTCTATCTATTTTACGAGCGTCTTTAACTCTACTATAATAAAGACCTTTATACGCACTATCCTTTCTACCTATCGTTCTTTAGCGGAAGTGCGCTTAGTTAGTACATAAGTAAACTTTCCGTCGCTTAGCGATACCGTCTACGATTTATATCCCTTATAACCTTTATAAAGAAGCTTACTAAAAGGTTTAGCGGCCTTAATATAGAAATCTCCTATGAACTATATAGCAGAGAATATACTATCTCTATATAGAACGTAAGAGAATTATCCCTCCTATAGTAGATCTAACGTAAGGTTTTACTTATATAATAGCTTCGCCTTAAGAAAGACTATTGTATTATTTAGACCTTTTATAGAATTATTGCTGCGTAAATCGCCTTTCTCTTTCCTTTGCTTAATAAAAAGAGTTCTATTAAAAAGTAGATCCGGGAAATCGAAGAAAGGAAGCCCTTTATTACTATATCTCTTAACTAGTATATCTCTTAAGACTCTCGCTATAACGACTCCCGCGGTTTTAACCGCCGCGACCGTAACTATAACCGTCGCGACGCCCGCCGCTATAACGATTATAATAGAGACCGTAAGCGGGATAGTCGCCGTTTGAATAGTAGGCGCGGCCGAGGCAACTATCGCCGTGCTAGACCTTCTACCCGCGACTACGACCGCCGCGAGTACGATCGCCGCCCAACGACCGTCGTAATAACGATCGTCGCAACGACTAAGCTCCCTACCGCTAGGATTAAGACGGTCGCCGCCCCGCCGGATAGGGCGATATATACGGAGAGAAAAAAGTAAAGAAGTAGGTGCGCTTTAAATTAAAGTATTAAACTAGCGAGGCCCCCGCCTTAAGTAGAAGTAAGGCAGGCGATAAAGCCTTTAAAGATAATTAGACTTTTATTTGTTTTAACTTAGACCTCTTTAAGGCCTACTTCGTCGGTTATATAACGATATATGCCTTACCTAATAAAGGCCTTTTTAAATACGCTACCTACGATCGGTGCTTCCCCCTCGCTTCCGTTTTAAATAAGCATATTCGCGCTAAATGCTACTTTTTAAAGCAGTAGCTTATAAAGGAGACAATAGCCTTAAAGCCCGCTAAATATCGCTGTTATAAGACTAGTTTCCTATTATAAAACCTCCTCTTTTAGCACTTAGCTACCGACGGCTATACCTAAGTGCGTAAAGGTACTATCTTAAGCTAATGCTTCTCCCCTTTAGTTATTACGCCTCTCTCGGCCTTATATAAGGTAACTACTCCTCTAAGCCTTACGCCTTTAGTAGCTAAGCTAGTTTATCTAGCCGAGGTCGTAGCCCTTACGTCTCTTCTCGACTCCCTATCTATTCTTAAGCCTATACCCCGACCCTTATATTAAGATAAGATAGGCATGCCTATTCCCTTTTCCTATATAAGGATTAAAATTATAGGCAAGCCGTTTAAAAAGGTATATAAGATTTATCTAGATACCGGATGCGGATAGCCTATAATCGATCGAGACCTATTATAGTATGTACCGTATACTATTAAAAAGCTACCTCCTATAGCCGTTAAGAGTATTAACGGTTACGCTTACGTCGAAGACTAAGCTACCTTCTCCTTTTTAGTCTAAGGCCGTTATACTAACGGTTCTAACGTAAGGCTCGCGGAGTTTTCTCACTCCGCCTAGGTTACTAAGGTCGCTATAAGCGCCTTGCTTAAGAATGCTTTCCTTAAACCGTACTTTAGCAATATCGACTACGGATCGGATATAATCCGCATCGGCACTCTCTAAGACTTTAAGATCCTTTTTAATATCTATCGCTTTAGCCGAGATATAGTACGTTGTGTTTAAGCCGTCTAAAAGACCTTAATTCCTATTAGTTAAACTATTATTATACCCGCCTTTTAGAAAGAAATCCCTTAAGGCCGGCCGTACGCCTTTTATTCCTCTTACGACCTAACCGTATATACTATCGTAGATAATTCCTCTTTCCCTAGCGTCGCTATAATTTATAACTCCGCTAAGGACGTAGTTATCTTACGTAAGCAGCGATTTAGCTTAATTCTAGAGTATTATAATTTAGGATTCCTTATAGTCCTATCGTAGACTTCCGCCCTTTAGGCCTTAACTATTGCCTCTTTAGCTACGGTAGCCCTTAACCCTTTTATAGCTCCTCCTTTAGCTACTAACCTTTAGTAAGTCCCTATAGTCGGTAGTAGCTTTAATATCTCGGCATCCGTTATATTTTCCTCTAACGTTATCTTAGTAGCTTTATAGCCGCTAGCTCTTATACCTCCCTTCGTTAATTAAGTCGACTTCCCTTCTATAGCGCTTTTTCTAAAGCTTAACGTAGTCCCTTTTTAGCGCTAAGCCTAAAAGCTAAGCTCCCTCCCGGAATATATTATAGAGGAGGGAATTTATATCTACGCTAGAGACCCTCGCTTTATTAATAAAGTTATTAAGCTCTTTCTAGCGCTTCCCCTCTCTTTAGAAAGATATAGGTATAGCCGTTGTCTAACTTAGTAAAGAGCTTACCGTACCTCTTATCGACGGATAGTAGTATTAAAAGATCGCTTAGCGTCCTTATCTATAAGGACTTTTCGACTATACGATTATTAATAAAACCTTAGATAAACTATATTAGTAGAATCGTATAGAATAGACTACGTAACTAACGCCCTTCGCGGCGCTTATCTTTATTATCTAGCGTACCTCTTAAGGTATTACGAAAGGCCGCGCCGTTATAAATATACGTAGAATAAACGGCGTTATAGTCCCCGACGCTTATCTAATTCCTCTCTAAGAGAGTATTATCGCCGAGCTATTAAGAGCCGAGTATATTATTATTATCGATATAGCCTTATTCTTCTACTAATTTAACGTACGGCGTAATAATCGCAACCGGTTTACTATTATAAGCTATTATAGGCTTAAGAACCTTACCGTCGCGTCGATCGGGTTCTAAAATAGCCCTACTTACGCTTAGCGATATATAGACCGCGTTCTCCGACCGTATTAAGCTTTTTCCTATGCTTTTATCGATAATATCGTAATCTACTCTTAGACTTAGGAAGATTACTTTCGTTACCTATAGGCTATTATAGCCCTCTTTAATAAGCTTAATCTTACGATATCTTTAACGAAGAGTTAGATCGGCTACTTATTTATATATCTCCTCGTATATTGCGTTAATATATTTAGAATAAGCATTTCGGAGGATTATATAGCCGCCTTCGCTAAGCTTAAGTTCTTAGATATACTATAAAAGCTTAAACTATAGGAATAAGGGATAAGGGATACGTATAAGGCAGTTGCAGCCACGTGATCCCACGTGATCACGTGCGTGCAACGAGGCTACGTTACCTATAAAGGGGCCTCCTTTCCCCTCTTCCTTCCTAGCTAGACAAGACAATAAGAACCCAACCGCATACTATCACACGTGCGATAGGTTCGCTTCCGGCTGCTTACCGTAGAGAGCCCTACTAACACTAATTAGTGATTAACCGTTAGCTTAATCACAGATTAGCTAGGTAGAAGAGATAGACTTAACCCTTAAACGTGCGCGGATCCGATTGATATAATCCTAATCCGTACATTTAGAGAGGGCTGTTTATGCTAAGAACGAAGGATCTTCCCGAACTAGAACCGACGGCTATTGCGATAACAATAGCTAGCTTTCGGTAGCCGCTAAAGAGAATTCCCGAGCTCCCCTTAACAGATTACCGCTTCACAAAAGCTCGTGCCGTTAAAGAGAGTGCGTCCGATAACGCTAATAAGGGTTATCACTAGCTACCCTTAAAGGATTACCGCTTTATAGAAGCTTATGCTATTAAGGAGCTATTAACCCTATCGCGAAGACCCCCTCGCGAACCGATAAACACTCCCGAGCCTACGGGATATACATTCGATTAACACACGAGCCATTTAATCACGACCATCGCGTAAAGAACCTTACGCAACAACACTCCCGAGCCTACGGGATATACATTCGATTAACACACGAGCCATTTAATCACGACCATCGCGTAAAGAACCTTACGCAACAACCAACCAAAAGCCCGCTGCCTGCTCCCGACAAGACTATCACGAAGACCCTCGTGTACGATAAAGACCCCGCCGTCTTCCGACCCGGCACTACATATAGTCCGCTTGCTCCCTTAAGCCCGGCATTATATATACAGTCCGCTTGCTGCTTTAAGCCCCTGCTGGTTGTTCTTTACTGTTTAAAGAACTGCTAGTGTGTGCCACCTGCGTTACTCTTTGCCGCCCTAAAGCAGGACCTATAAGAACCCGGCCACGCCCTTTTTCAGTCCGGCAAAAGACCTACTTTACCCCGGCACGAATAAGTCCGCTTGCTTCTTTAAGCTTCCTTCAATAAGAACACCCCGGACAACCGACACACGATGTTAACCTTAAGCCCGGTCCCCGCCGCCTCTACCGCCTCTACTGCCCTAGCGGCACGCACGCTGCTCGAAGAGTGGATAAAGGACGTGCCGATCTACGGCTCCTTCTATAAGCATATCGACATCGACTATTAGGAGACCGACGTCGCCCCGGAAGACAATAAGGTCGTTATAACGACCTCGGTGGCGAGATTCTTAGCCGTTTGCGAGGCTAACGTATACGCCCGCGGCCCCGACATACTAGACGATTTCTAAGAGCATTTCGAAGGGTAGACCGAAGCAACTTAGACGAAGGCTAATAAGGAATACCGTAAAGTCCTAAAGAACCTCTTAAACAGACGCGGCATCTACGTTAATAGAAAGAACGGCTTAAACGTAGCGCAATTCGTCGCCCTATAAAGCCTCGAAGAGCTACTAGCTTAGCCCGAAGCCGCTACAACTGCTGCTGCTATAACTGCTGCCGCCGCCGCTTTAACGGTACTACCCTCGTCCGCATCTAACAGCATTTAAGAAGCTGCTAGATTGTTGTTATCGTCGCCGCCCGCCGCCGCGTCAGTTGCCGCCGCAACGACAGCTCCGCTGCCGCCTTCGCCCGTTGTTCTTGCCCCTGCCGCCGTTGTTTCTTCGCCCGTTGTTCCTTCACCCGTTGCTCTATCACCCGTTATTCCGCCCGTTGTTCCTTCGCCCGTTGTTTCCGGCCCGCCACCACCAGTCATTCCCGACCCCTTTATCCCCGGCCATGTCCCCAACGTCGTTCCCCAGGCTGCACAACACACGGTCTATCCGATAAGTCACTAGTTCCGGCACCCCTAATTCGCCGTCCCACCTGCCGCCCAGCCGTTCCTGCCTGCCGCTGTTCCTGCCGCTGTTCCTGCCGCCGTTCCCCGTGTCCGCGTCCCTGCCGTCCCTGCCGTCGCTCTTGTCCTTGCCGAATTCCCCCTTAAGGCATACATAACAATGCCGCCGCCCGAGGTCCCGAACGCTCCTATAGACGCTAACCTTATGCTATAATTCACTAAGGCGTAGAAGAAGGAATATAGCTATATAGGAAACCCGTACGATATCTTAGACGATAAGGTCCGGCTCTTTATACGGACCTACTATAGCCTACGCGTCGCACCCGGCTAATTCTACGACCTAATTAGTTAAATCCTCGCCGGCCGTGCCGAGGACTACTATATCCGGCACGTTAATTAGGATGCGTCGTTCCGGACTATATACGATGCCCTTAAACGCCGCTTCGACGTCTATTAAGAATAGTACTTTATAGAGTAGACTATAACGTTATTCTAGAAGCTCTAGACCTAGAGCCCCGGGAAACCTATATAAGAGGTGCTCGAGCTGCTATTTAATAAGCTGCAGCTTTGCTAACGAGCCTTTAGTAGTTCTTTCGCAAACTAGGACCCGGAAATAAACGAGCCCTTACGAATGACTCTCGTCCGGGCCTGCCGAGGTATTCCGGAGCTCGAACCGGCCCTTTTCCGCCCGGCCGTACGCATTAAAGAGCTGTGTTCGGACCTACGATCGTCCCTCGAAACGCACCTCGCACGCCGCCCCGACTAGTAGTTTTTCGGCCGTGCAAGAGGTCGTTCTAAGGGATCTATACGAGGTTCGAGACCCGGTCCTAGTCAACCGTACGGACGAGGCTACGGACGACAATAAGGCTATATCCTCGCCGAAGAGGATAATAAGAACGATAGGACTAATAAGCTCGGCTAGCTGACCCTGTCTAACACTCCCTAGTGGCCGAGATGACGTTCTTTACGGCCTTTTGTTCTTTGTTTAAAGACTGCGAGTGTATTCCCTGCTTTGTTTGTTCTTCCCCTTTTCGGCGCCTTGTTCTTCCCCTTTTCGGCGCCCTATTCCCTCTTTTGCTTCCTATTTTCGGTGCCCCGAAACAAGCCCTATTTCGCCCTGGCAACGTTATGTGCCGACCCTATAGCGCTCCGGCAACGTTCTTTCCCGGCCCGAACACGCTTTGTTTCACGCTCTTTTCCCGGCCCGAAGATAACTCTATCTCTTGCTCTGCTTCGCCCCGAAGCTTAATGCTTCCTAACGCTCTTTTTCCCGTACGTTGTACGGCTGTTTGTAAGGCTGTTGCAAGGTTGGAGAAGCCGAATCCATAATGACAATACGGCCCGTTTGACCGGGCCATGGATCCCTGTTTGGCCCCTTATTGCGACCCTTATTGCTACGTTCGTTTAAGCTGTTTTTCACGATCTTATAAAGACTGCCAGTGTAGGAACAAGGGATAAGAGATACGTACGAGGCAGTTGCAGCCACGTGATCCCACGTAATCACGTGTGTGCAATAAGGCTACGTTACTTATAAAGGGGCCTCCTTTCCCCTCTTCTTTCCTAGCTAGATAAGACAATAAGAACCCAACCGCATACTATTACACGTGCGATAGGTTTGCTTCCGGCTGCTTACCGTAGAGAGCCCTACTAATATAAAAACTATATTAGTACCGCCGGTTTTATTCGATCTAAGATGCCTTACTTTAGCCCCTTCGTCGAACCTCTTTAAGCCCGGAAGACGGCTCTCCTCGCGTCGGGCCGCGTAGTCGGAAAAGTAACCGATAGGAATCCGAATTGCTATAAAGCTTTTACGCGGAATACGGCCTTCTCTCTTACTACCGTAGAGAAGCTCTCTTTCTAAGCCCTTTAAGACGAAATCGTATCGGGAAGAATGCTTTATTACCTTAACCCCGCTAAGAAGCTTTTTGCCTAAATTAACGCCTCTATTTAACGCGGCTTTAGCGTAGTATTTTATTACCTTTTAGATAACTTTACTTAGGTTTTAGGCTAGCCGATCCTTATAAAATAGATAATGCCTATATACTTCCTCTTTTAAGTGCTTACCCCCGCCGAATAGAACTATAGCCTATTTAAGCTAAGAGTTGCCTATCTTATCTAAGCAATTAAGAAAATGCGAACTATAATCTAATCGTTAACTCTACTGCTTATAGTCCTTACGGATTACTCTCTTATAAAGTAGATTTATTAAAAGCGTACCTTTAATATATCTAACTATTAGATAGGGTCTATTGTATAGGGTTAACTAAAGTGTGTGTATTCTATAGATGTATGTTCCTAGCTAGGAAGGAGGTATGCGTGTGTTATATAGCCTCCTATAAGTCACGTGTATAGTATATAATACCTCTACTCTTATACTAGGAGTTTTTCTTTTGTAATCGCAAACCTCTATACAAAATGAAAAAGCATAAAGGAAATAGCACTAGCTATATTAAATAGGCTAGTGCGGAGTAAAGTCTAATGTTAAATTAGGTCCGGGCTATAATATAGCCGGGGCGAAGCAGTACTAAAGAAGGGCCGGCATATAGCAAAGCCGGTGTATTATAGGTGTAAAATCAATATAACTATTAAGGTCTTATAATAAAAGCGTCTATCCGAATTATTAATTTATTCGAGTTAATAAACCTTTATAGAGACCGGTTAGGGGCGTCTTTCGTTATCGCGTTAGTAGGGTTATTATCGCTATTAATCTATCGGATTTCCGAGATTTTACGTCTTTCGTATAACTAGTAAAGAGTTATAATATCAATCATAAGCCTCTTCTCCTTAGTTATCCTTAGTTTCATAAGGTTCTCGTAAAGCGAGTATAAGTCTATATAAATCACTTAAGGTAGAGGTAGAATCTAAAGGTATTTCGTAATTATCCTTATAGTAGTAGTTATAACGAAGCCGAGATCGACACTATTTACTATACCGTAGATCTCCGATATAAGCACGCTATAGGTTACGCGTTTGCACTTCGTAGAACTCTAATAAATAATATTGCCGGTAATATCGAATTTAGTCTCGGTCTTTTTTCTTATTAACTATAGCAATAATAAAACCGAGTTGCGATAATAGGTCTCTATTATTAGCAAAGGGACCGTCCTTAAAGACTATTAGCTTCGCTATTAATAGGTCTATCGGGACGTATTTCAGTCTACGATCTTAGTTATCCTTTTGCTATTAGAGACGCTTATTTAGTATCTTATAGTCTTTCTTTTTAGGTTCGTAAACCTATGCTATAATAGAGACATTAAAGGATGCTTCTAGCTAATAGACATATATAATATAGCTGCCTTAGGCCCGTTGTTTTAGGTACCTCTAAGGGCTATTAGATGCTATTGTATTAATTATATTAATGCGTATAGCTTGCCCTTTTTGCTATAGTAGTATATCTCCGTTAGGTTATAGTATGACTTTCGCGCTGTTAAAGTCTATAATAGAGCTAGCTATTATTAATGTCTTTAGCTTAGCGCGGAACTTAGCCTTTTATAACTTAGCTTCCTCCGCGGCCGAGAAAGCAGGTATACCAATGATAAGTATATCGTCTGTCTAAATGCCTACGATGCCTAATGTCTTAAGGCCTATATTAGTTTATAAGAAGACAGACTAGAGGTACGTTTAGGAAGGTAGGAACGATAGTTAAAAGTACGAATAATGCTTTATTGCAATGCGGTTGCCCTCTTGTAGTAAGACTAAAGCTTGCCCCCTTTCTAAGATATATCGGGGCCTTAGGGATATACCCTTAGGCCTCGAGAGGGGTTTCCAGGGACTAGTTAGCGACTAATAGCCGAATAGTCCCCGAGCTAAAA
This sequence comes from Ophiocordyceps sinensis, assembly GCA_012934285.1. NCBI lineage: Eukaryota > Fungi > Ascomycota > Sordariomycetes > Hypocreales > Ophiocordycipitaceae > Ophiocordyceps > Ophiocordyceps sinensis. The sequence continues at coordinate 6,915,790 of JAAVMX010000004.1, read as the reverse complement.
TGCATTATCTATCCTATATATATCCCTATCTCCTAGCTCTATAGTTGCGCGGGTAGCTGCGTTATAATTATCCCCCCCTTCTAAGGCAGACGCCTTAGACACTAGGATAGCTTTAGGTACGAATAAAGTCGTAATAGTAAATAGGACTAAAATAGGATTAAACGTAGTATAAAAATTAACGACGATAGTTATTATTATATATATTATAATAATTATCGTATTAGTTACGCGTTATAATAGTTACTACGCAATAGGGGGCTAGTCGCCTACGTATAGTTAGCGAACTATAATAGAGTGCTACTCTTTATATATAAAGATTATTTTCTTCTCTTCTCTTATTATATAACTATATCGAGATCTTATAGAGAAGTATATTCGGAATTAGATAAGTATATTCTAAATCTAACGAGTATATTCTAAATTAGATAAGCATATTCCGAATTAGTTTAACGCTATAGGTCCTAAGCGAATAGGAAGCGCAACGGTAGAGACGCCCTAAAAGCGAGGAAAACAGATAGACGATATTTAGCCGATAGGTCCTTTAGTTATAGCTTAAGTCTTAGAGTTATCGGCGAATAGAGTATCGATTAAGGACGCTATAGCGATAGCATAGGAAGAGATAAAGCTAAAGAAGACACGCGGAGAGAAAACAACCCTATTAAAACGACTCTTTGCCGAGAAGAATATACGAGATGCCTTAAAGAAATCGATATCCTTATTAAAGGAAGAAACCGAAGATTAACTATTTCGTTTAATTATTTAAGGCACCCTTTATAAGCATAAAGAAACCTATTATAGTAGAGTCCTAAGAAGATAAAGCGATGATAAAGCGTATAGCGCGAATAGTTATTAAATCCAAAACATTTTCGTCGTTTAGTAAAGACGATAGAGATAAGGACCCCGAGGCGAATACTAAGGGAGACACCGTCGATAAGAGGAATATATAGAAAGGGATATCGCCGAAGAAAAAGGGCAAGAAGGCCGTAAATATAAAAAGTCGCCGGGCGAAAGGGTGCTAAGTCACCGAGCTATACTATATTAAGTGCCTTAATAGCAGTATATAAGGGTTTAGCGATAATAAGGACGATACTAGAATAGTCGAACTATATTGTATATAGGAGGATGCGCGATTAAGCAGATATATTTAATATAACTTATGCGGTAACCTCTACGAATCCGTAAGCTCCTCGTTCCTTATTAAGTCGGGATGTAATTGCTTATAAAATTATAGGTGCCGGCAATAATGTCCGGGGATATAGCGGATCTATGCGCTATTTAGACGAAGATAGCCGAGCTATAGATCACTCGGGATAAGACGGAGAAGAAGAAGATAAAGTCAATCTTCTACTAAGTTTATACGTCGTTCGTAGCCGTAATAACGGCCTATAGAGAGGAATAGGGGGTATTAAGTGCTAAACGTTTATACACGAAAATTCCTCTCAAAGTTCCGTAATCCTATCTCTTAATCTTTTCTCCTCCTTTAGCTTTACGGCTCTTGCTTAAAGGGCTGCGAGGATATCTATGCGCGGAGGGGTAGGTCGTAAAGGGCCGGCTTACGTTTAACTTCGCGAGGGGATAGATCGGGCCCGCTCGGGCAGCGAAAAAATTAGTAATAGCGTCCTAAGACGCTCGTTATAGCCCTTATATAAGTTAGTGTATTTATCTTCTAATGTTAGTTCCGTTACGCGAGGTAACGGCGATAGGCTAGCGACTCGATAGCTACTACGACCTATTCGGCCTACGCGGCCTATACGTCCGGAAACGCGCCTACCACGCGGCGCTATCGCTCCTAGGTAACTAAAAAAGAGAAGCTTTAGAAATTATAAGAAGATAGACTAAAGGTACGTTTAAGAAGGTAGGAACGATAGTTAAAAGTACGAATAATCCTTTATTGCAATACGGTTGCCCTCTTATAGCAAGACTAAAGCTTGCCCCCCTTCCAAGATATATCGGGGCCTTAGGGATATACCCTTAGGCCTCGAGAGGGGTTGTCGGGGACTAGTTAGCGACTAATAGCCGAATAGTCTCTAAGCTAAAATGCATTATCTATCGTATATGTATCCCTATCTCCCGGCTCTATAGTTGCGCGGGTAGCTGTTAGATCTTCGATCTACGGCCTACTAAATAAGGATGCAAGAGATGTATATTATAGCGGCCGTTAGGGCGCTGCAGCGGCTGTAAGGCCGCTGAAAGCAGTATATTAATAATAATAATAATGATTCTTATTGTGCCCGAAAAGGGGCTGCCTCGAGACCTTATTTAAGGGGTCTCTTAGCCTAATTTCCCGTCCGTAATCCCGCACGTGATCCTGCATATAATTCCTTTACCTAGGGATCTAACACACCCCTTTAGCTTCGATCGTAATGCGAGGGAAGCTAGACTAAAGAGCTTAAATAGCTTAAATCCGGGGTCTTTACTAATAAATCCATTAATTAGGGCGGATTATCGTATTCTTCCGGGTCCTCCTTACGACCGACTATAGTAGTAATTACAACTCGGCATTTTATGCCTTTACGCTACTATATGCGCCTTTAGCGGCAATAATACGCCTTATTCCTTTTATTCCTCCTGTATTGTATTAGTCGACTAGGGAGTAACCCCGCTTCGCGGGGTGCACTCCCTAGTTGGTAGCTAGGGGTTTACACATGACTGCCTTAGAGAGTGACCCCGCTCCGCGGCGTGCACTCTCTAATTAGTAGCCCTACCTACTCCGCGGGGGTGTTAGCTTAGTTAGTAGCCTAGGGTTGCGGGTGCACGTGACTATAAGCGCTACGCGCTACCGTAATTAATCCGAAAGTGGAATAATACGCTACTATAATATTATTATTATCGCGAAGCTTCCTTTTCTTTCTCTCCGTAAAAACACTATTACTACGCGTTTTATAATATAATATTACGATTATAATATACTACGTAATGTTTAAATAGGGATTATAGCCCGTTAATTAAGTATACCTACTAATATATGTTTTTACTAGTAGGAATATACTACTATCGATCGCTAGTAGCTCGGAGGGGTCGATTAGCGCGGGAGGGGGCTCGGAGCGCGATATAAACACGACTACGACTACGACGGCGACGGCGACGGCGATAGCGACGGCGACCCGTATATTAACCCGTAAAGCCCTTATAGGCGCATATACGGGGAATTCTACGAAAAATATAGCGCAAATGCTAGAGCTACTAGAGATACGGGTTATAATAATGCGCTTAGGCAAGGAGCTTAAGCTTAACCGGCCGGGAAACTTCGAGGCGGCCTTAATCTAGATTACGGGCGTAGAGTCGGCTTAATATAGCAGCTGCGACGCGGGCCTTAGGCCATTTGCCGGTTGTTTCGCCTACGCAAACATCGGAAAAGGAGTATACGGGAATTGCTATTATAACTTAGAGGGGGTAAGGTGCTCTTTCCGTAAGTTAATAATTAATCTATTAATCTTCCGGTCTATTACTAATTTATTTAGACTATAACTAAGTTATCTAACCCGCCCCGGATGTTACGCACGATACGTAGACTACTATAGCCACTCCTAAGAGAAAGAGATAGGCGGATAAGGCCGCGGAGAGGATACCGAAAAAAGGGCGTATTAAGGTTTAATTAAAGGGGCTAAATAGTCTGGCAAAGAGTCCGGCAAAGCCTATTCGTATAAAGCCTATTCGCACGCTAGGTCCTTCTAGCACTAAGGCCGGCTATTTTACGCTCTTAATCCCTAACGGGGTGTTAGCCGCTAAGCGTCGCCGCTAGGGCCAGGTTTTCCTTACGGTCGGGTAAGCACTATTAATAGCCGATAATAATAAAGAGTAGGGTATAGGGTATAGGGTATAGGGTATTTTTTTGTTTGTTTGTTATATATAGGAGTTTAGGGAGAAAGGAAATATAGGAGTTTTAGGGTATCTAAAGCCGTAGAAATAGAGACTGCCTTTATACTTGCCTAAGTAAAACCTCTAGATAAATAATATTAAGAACGGTGCTTTAGTTCCCCTTATTAAGCAGTAAGAATAAGAAAGAAAAACTTATAACCCGAGATATTATAACGTAAAACTAGCCGTATATAAAAATAGAGTCTTATAAATCGACGCTTATAGCTTTAAAAGACTAGCCTTATAACTTATTAATAGTTATGCTAAAGTAGAGACGGATAGGAAACTATAAACGTATAATAAGAAAAGCAAACTTATCCTTGTTAGTAGAGAGCTTAATGCGAGGGATTAAGCGTCTCTAGCCGATAAAATCCCGTAATAGAATCTAGACATCTAAAACATGCCTAGCAAACCGGGTAATAGACAGACGGGTGCCGTTACAAAGACCCTGCTTAGGATCTAAGTTACGGAGCAGAATAATAGGGCATCCTATCTTAAGTTTCAGCCGGGTAGGAGGGATAGAGGGAAATTAGAGGGAGGAAATAAACTTAGGGGAAAGCATATACGCAGCGCTATTAGGGTCACTAGCCCTATTTTCAGCCGTAGTACTCGTAAGAGATAGATAGACCGAGCCTAGAAAATAGGCTAGGACCTTACTATTTAGGACCGTAACATTCTTATTTATTATTATAAGAATGCAATAGTCCGCGAGAAGTATAGGCTCGAAAGGAGCTCTACGTAAGAGAGTATCCGGATAGACCCTTAAAAAGAAATCCGGTAGGGAGACGTCTTTATAGATGGAAGGCAACAGTGTAACTAGCCTGTTTAAGTCTACCCTATAAGGTAATCCGCCTAGCCACTAAATAAACTCGCGATTTTCCGGCGTAGCACCTAAGACCCGTATGTTCTCCGTAAGGTAACGGACCTTTAAGCCTAGCTAAAGATAGGAGCGTTATAAGCATGCCGAAACAATCTAGGCTTAAGAACCGTTTTAGACCACGGGAAGGATCTATATAAAGTCCCTACTAAAGACGGTAGGTATACTACTAAACGGGAGGTTGTTTAAGCGTAGGTCCTAGAGGGTGCGGTCTATAGCCTTAAAGCAGTACTTATACTGCATAAGGACCTCGTCCTAGATAATAAGAGAAGTCTGCTATAAGAGCTTACCCCTCTATAAATTTCGCCGTATATTATATATCGAAGTCGAGTTAATCTATATTAGTATCTTAAAATAGGAGTAGGCTATATAGCCACCGGGAAGCAATAGTATAGCGATGCCGGATAAAGCAACGCAAAGAATAATCTTGCCTTAAGCTTAGTAATAGGCTATAAGTCTACGGTATAAAAAGGTCTTCCCGGTGCCGCCTAGCCCTTATAGGAAGAAGGAAGCGGAAGCCGGAGTATTATCGATAGTAGAGACACACTCGTCGAAAAAACGGCGCTGCCTGTTATTAAATACATAGTAGGCATCCTCGTAGGTTAACTATTGCTCGACTAAGTCATAAGAATACTTATAACGAAGGAGAGGATTAGACTTTAAGTCGTCCTACTAATGCTAGAAAGGGGGAAGGCCGAAATCCTATAAAGACTTATCGGCTTCTAAAAGAGCTAGTTGATAAGAAATAGGCCGTAGTCGAGATATAGGGATTAGAGATCCTATAGAAAGGCGAGGTCGCGGCGGCGTAACTAGTACGAGAGGTTATCGTATAGCTGCTCCGCGAATTCGCGCTATAAAGCAGCCGGGTTAGAGATATCCCTAGTCTATAAACATATAACAAAGAGCCTACGTAATATAAACCCTATTTTCTAGACCGAGGCCTTTCTAAAGCAAGACGACTAACGGGTGTTATCTTCTAAGAGGCCTTTAGCTAAACAGGCTGCACGGAAGGTAGGGTATACCTAGCCCTTAAAGGTATGTGTATGCTTAAATAACTAGAAGCTAGGCATGGTTGTAAGAAGGAGCCGTAGGTAGTATTTCTCCCTAGCAGTAGGGGGAATAAAGGCTATACGGCTAAGAGAGCGTCCTCTTTATCGGGGCTACTACCTAAATAGGCTCTAGTCCTTCTTAAAAACAAAGGCAGCGGGGAAGTCGGGATATAGGATCCTACGGCCGTGTTTATTCGCTTAGTTATAATCGAAGAAGGCTATAAGTTCTGTTTTACGGCGCTCGGCGATATTCTAGACCTCTTCTATAGATGCGTCGTCTAGGAAATATATTGCCTACTCGCCCTCGAGATGCATAGGTAGACGGATAACCGGGGGGTATTCCTCGTAGACCGGAAACTCGAAGAGCTATACAACCGCCTTAGCTAAAGAGACGTAACGACCCTGCCTATATGTTTCTATCTCGTTATTTAGTACTGCATTGCCGACCTATAAAGTGGTTCTATCTAGCCCTTTGTAAATATACTTATAGATATATTTAATCGCCTTAACCGTCGCGTAGATCTCGACGTTAATATACGCATTGTATCTTAAACATAGGTATAGGCTATATAGCATAATATATCGGTTATTAAGCTAGACTTCCCGGCCGTTTACGCGGCGGACTATAAACTGTCCTATATCCCTACGCCTATAAATAGGGTACCTATCTTCTAGGACGATTGTTTCCGCTATAAACGGCTTTAGGAATCGCTTTAAGCACTATAGGGGACCGTTTCCTTAGGCCTATATATATAGTAATCGCGGGTTGTTATCCCCGTAGGGACTATAGGTTAATTAGGACGTAATAATCCCGCGTAAGGTGCCTATAGGGTCTTCTTCTAGCGTAGGAATCTCTGCCTAAATAACTCTATCGATATTTGCTAGTATTTTATAAAGTCTAACCGTTGCCGCCGTAAGGAAGAGAAGGATATGCCTATAGGGGAGGCCCTGTTTTTAGTACTCGATAGTCTAGACAATATTAGCAAAGGTGCTAAATAGACTATTTCGTAACTCTGCGTTTATAGCCTAGCACTTACTATTAAACACGCGCCCGATAATATTAAGGCGGTCTAATATAGTCTAGCTAGCCTAAAGCTCCCTCTTAATCTCGACTTAGTTTAGATTTACCGTAACTATAATAAAAAAGGTTAAAGGTCTAAGTGCCTATATAATCGCTATAGAATCTTAATAGCATTAGGCGATAAAACGGTCCCCTCTAATATATATCGCGGGTAGTATAACCCGTTGGCCTATATCTACGGCGTCTCCGTCCTCGATAGAAAGCTAGTCCTAAATGCCGTTATATAAGTCCGCTCGGAGGTTAGCTTAATAGTTCGCTAGCTAGTTTAGCTTAATTTAGTCTCTAGCGGCCTAAAGGTCGATTAGAAATTATTAAAAGAGGCGACTAAAAGCAAACGGGACTATAAACTGCTCGCGGCGAGGGTAAAGGATATACCGGCAATAAGCCCGCTACTTTAGACGACTATTAGTATAGCCTTAGTCGCGTAAGTCCTATAACTATAAACCTTAGTAAAAACTAAGATCTCTATAGGGTAAGAGTAACGGGTAGGCGAGTAGGAGATACGATATATAGTAAGAGTATACCGTATAGAATACCCGTTTATAACTATTCTAGTCCCGCTCTACTAGCACAACGTCGCGGAAACCGGGTTTAGCGTATTCGTCCGGAATAAGGACTATAACCTCGTCTACGGTAGGTAAATTCTCACGGCGCCTATCTATACCGCTTTCTAGGATTAAACGTAGCTACGGGCTAAGCACTACCCTTACGGCTCCCTCGCTAGCCCGGAAACGCTTACGGGCGGTAAGGTAGATAGAGATAAACGGATTTATCTTATAGAGGTATTCCGTAAACTCTATTAAGAACCGGTTGTCTAAGTCCTAGTTAGAGATCGACCTAATTTCAGATGCATAAGCAGGGTTATAGAAATAAAGCTATGCGTACTAAGGGCCGTAACTAAAAGCGGCCTTAAACAGCCTAGTCGTATAATAAAGTATGCCGTAGATCTAAAAGTCTATTAGGCCTTTAGCAGTAACGCTATAGGTTGTTAGTATAGTCTTAATAGACATAAAGGCAAATATGTTATTATAACGGCGGAGATTCTTCCGGAAAGCAGATCCCCGCGGATAGATTAAGAAAAGGAGGTCCTATAAGAAGTACGGGATATCCTTAAATAGTAAGAGATCGACGTCCTTTTAGTTATAATAGCTCTTAAACTTAGGGTCTGTAAGTGTAGAAGACTAACGAATTAGTATATACGTAGTGTTATTATATAATAGGAGATAAGACTTATAGACAGCCGCTTAGCTGCCTAATAAAACGCGCTGTAGAACGTGCATACTATATTCTATAGCCTAAGATCGGCATACGGGACTAACATCGGAGAATCTAGTGGCAACTAAGCTAGAAAGGAGGGTGGTAGAACGGGTGGGAGTAAGAGCTAGAGTGCACCGGCAGGCTGCTATGCTACTGCACGGCGTCGGCGAGGCTATAGTATAGCGCGAGGCTAAGGAGCCCGACGCGACTAAGTAACGCGTGCGTTACCTAAGATTTCCTATAGTAGCTGCCCCCGGCGCGTGGTTATAGAACGGATATAGGTAGAATACGGGGCGCTATTACGTCTTATATAAAAGCTTATAATTAGTAGATACTCGCGATAATCGGAGCAATAATAACTAGGTAAGGAGTAGTTAGGCATTACGACGGGTAATAAAGGTGCGATAGTTAATAGTAACCGTCGAGTAAATAGTTAATAAGTAAGACTATAAGAGGCGCAAAAGGGGAATACGGCAATAGACGGGTATATACGGCTTACGTCGTATGCATATAGAGCCTATAAAAAGGTTGTCTATAGCCGTAGCTAATTAAAAACGTAGGCTAGCACTAATAGAAATAATCCCGGTTATATTAGCACGCGTATAGAAATAGGCTATAAAGGCAAATAGAATGTTTACGGGTATATCCCTTCCCGCTATTCTACTACGACTACCTAAGTATAGCGCTAATCCCCTTACCCGGGAAATAAAAACACGCAAAAATACCTAAAAGCGGGCCCTAGGACGTTAAGGGCAGAGTGTCATAATAGGCTATAAGGCTAACGGGGCCGCGGGAATTCGTTAGTAACCGTCGAGCAGATCTACCGTTGCTTGCGTATATAGTAGATTAGTCGATCGCTTCGGAAGGTTCGTGTGTGGTTTATTAGAGTATACGGGCGGACGAGGGCTTCGTATAGCCGAGGCTAGTGTATGGCCGAGGGCTTTGTGTTGCCGAGGGCTTTATATATATAGCCGAGGGTTATGTTCCCGAGGGCTCGTGTATATAGCCGAGGGTTGTGTATGGCCTATGGATGAAGTCGAGGCTTATATAGCCGAGGCTCGTGGATAGAGTCGAGGCTCGTGTAGCCGAGGCTCGTGGATGGAGTCGAGGCTCGTATAGCCGAGGCTCGTGGATAGAGTCAAGGCTCGTGTATAAAGTCGAGGCTCGTATAGCCGAGGGTTGTGTTCCTAAGGGCTCGTGTGTGTAGCCGAGGGTTGTGTTCCCGAGGGCTCGTGTGTATGGCCGAGGGCTTTATATTGCCGAGGGCTCTATGTGTTAAGTCGACTTAATGCGGACGAATGCCGTAATAGGTGCGGACGAGGGAGTCTTCCGTCGCCGTGAGAGCTATTCGCTACGACGAGGGACTTTGCCGCTCGCCGCGAGAGCTAATTGCTTAAGTAAGTAAGTATATATAAGGGAGAGGGACTCTACCGCTTGCTACGACGAGGGACTCTACCGCTCGCTGCGATGAAGGGCTCTACCGCTCGCCGTAATATACGTATTGCTTAAATAATTATTATAACGAGGGTAATCTTTCGTCTTACTGCGATAAGGGACTCTACCTCTTATTGTAAGAGCTGCTTGCTCGAATAAGTATGCGTAACGAAAGAGTCTTTTTCTCTACCGCTCGCTGCTTGCTTAAGAGCCGTTTGCTTAAGAGCTGCTTGCTTAAATAAGTATAACGAGGGACTCTACCGCTCGCCGTAAGAGCTGCTTACTTAAGAGCTGCTTGCTCGAGAGCTACTTACTTAAGAGCTATTTACTTAAGAGCTGCTTGCTTGAATATTATTCGTGACCTCTCGCTATAAAAGCGCTCGCTACGACGATGGACTCTACCGCTCGTCGTAAGAGCTGCTTACTCGAGAGCCGTTTGCTCGAGGGCTGCTTGCTTAAATAAGCTGCTTGCTTAAGAACTGCTTGCTCGAGAGCCGTTTGCTCGAGAGCTGCTTGCTTAAATAAGCTGCTTGCTCGAGAGCTGCTTGCTCGAGAGCTGCTTGCTCGAGAGCTGCTTGATTAAGAGCTGCTTGCTCGAGAGCTGCTTGCTCGAGAGCTGCTTGCTCGAGAGCTGCTTGCTTAAGAGCTGCTTGCTTGAGTATGTAAGTATATATAAGGGAAAGGGACTTTTCCTTCTTTCCGCGCCGCGAGCTATTAGCTCGTCGAGAGCTATTAGCTCGTATAATACTACGACGAGAGAGTCTTCTAATACCGCGAGAGCTGCTCGCTACGATAAGGGACTCTACCGCTTACTATAATATATATTTATTATAACGATAAAAGAGTTCTTTTCTTCCCGCCGCCGCGAGCTATTAGCTTGTCGAAAGCTATTAGCTTGTGTGTTAGATAAGTGCGTAGATGAGGGAGTCTTCCTCCCGTCGCCGCGATTGTGTTTTTACTACGACGACGAAAGAGTCTTCTTTTTCTCTTCCCGCCGCCGCGAGCGCTTGCTATAACGACGAAAGAGTCTTCTTCTCTTCCCGCCGCCGCGACTACTACGTGCTGCGACGAGAGAGTCTTCCTCCCGCCGCCGCGATGTGTTTGCCGTAACGACGAAAGAGTCTTCTTCTCTTCCGCCGCCGCAAGCTATTAGCTCGTCGAGAGCTATTAGCTTATATGAGTGTACGCGACGAGGGAGTCTTCCTCCCGCCGCCGCGATATGTCTACTGCGACGAGAGAGTCTTCTTCCCGCCGCCGCGAACTTTTGCCGTAACGACGAGAGAGTCTTCTTCTCTTCCCGCCGCCGCGAGCTCTTATCTTATAAGCTAATAGCTTATATCTTATCTAAGTATACGGACGAAGGGTCTCTACCGCTCGCCGCGAATAGCTTATATAGTGTTATTTATTTAATACTACGGAGGGGTTAACTCCTTAATATAGGCTTATTTAATGCTACGGAGGGGTTTGCTCCTTAATATAGGCTTGTTTTTGGCTTAGCTAGCTAACGAGGGAATTACCCTCTCGCCTCTACTAGTAGTAGCAGGATATGTGTTTGGCTGGCTAACGAGGGAATTACCCTCTCGCCTCTGCTAGTAGTAGCAGGATGTGTCTTAGCTAGCTAACGAGGGAATCACCCTCTCGCCTCTACCAAAAGTAGGATATTATTCTTTCTAGTACCGCGAGGTGGTCTCTTACGGGCTTTCTTTCGATGTATTAGTGCCGCGTAGTTGCGGGCTTTCTTTCGATATAGTGCCGCGAGGATGGTTCTCGCGGGCTTTGTTCGATATATTGCCGCGTTGCGGGCTTTCTTTCGATATAGTGCCGCGAGGATAGTTCTCGCGGGCTTTATTCGCTATATTGCCGCGTTGCGGGCTTTCTTTCGATATATAAGTGCCGTGTGTTGCGGGCTTTGTTCGATGTAGTGCCGCGAGGATAGTTCTCGCGGGCTTTCTTTCGATATAGTGCCGCGTGGATGGTTCTCGCGGGCTTGGTTCGATGTAGTGCCGCGAGGATGGTTCTTACGGGCTTAGTTCGATGTGGTGCCGCGTATTGCGGGCTTTATTCGATAAGGTGCCGCGAGGTGGTTCTCGCGGGCTTTATTTCTTTTAATGCAAGAGGAATCTAGTCCTCTTGCCGAGCATAATTAGCTAGGCCTTTCTCGCGGTTTAAAGAGGGCCTAATGGTTGAATAGTAGCTTCTCTTAGTAGCAGTGGCTAGAAGACTAAGACTCTTAATTATTAGATCTTCGATCTACGGCCTACTAAATAAGGATGCGAGAGATGTGTGTTATAGCGGCCGTTAGGGCGCTGCAGCGGCTGTAAGGCCGCTGAAAGCAGTATATTAATGATAATAATAATGATTCTTATTGTGCCTAAAAAGGGGCTGCCTCGAGACCTTATTTAAGGGGTCTCTTAGCCTAATTTCCCGTCCGTAATCCCGCACGTAATCCTATATGTAATCCCTTTACCCGCAGATCTAATAGTAGGTGCGTTATATAGTTATTAATAGGCACGAGTTATAGGTCGAGGTTAATATATTAAGTTATTTAATGTAATAACCTTAGTATATATAGAATTAGTAAACACTAGATTCCGCGATTCTATATAGCGGTCGGATAACGCGAATAATAGTCCCTTTCGGGTATCTATCTACTAACTCCTTAGGCAGGTGCGTTAGGATAGTTCGTACGAGCTGTATTATAGCATACGGGTAGGCCTACGTTATATCACGAAGGGATAAAGTTATGCCGTAGTCTTATATTATTGCGGGCGCGATTATAAGTATTAGCCTTTAGCTAACGCGCTAGATCGTTAGTAAGGCTATTAATAAGTACTGCTTCTCGCGGTCGTTATAACCTTAAACAACGAGCCTTAATTTCTTATATAGCTTTATGTCTTATCCTTTTACTTCTCGAACTATGCGTAAGCTAAAGATCCGATGTCTTCCGTGCGTTGCCTTATTATATTTCTCGAAACTAAAGACTTTATAGATAAGTAGGTCATCGATTTTCTAATTATCTGCCTCTTTAAATAGGGCGCTAGGAGTAGTAATAATACTATCGTTACGAAGTTTAAGGGCTAACGCGTACGCGTCCTCCTCTTTCTTAATAAGGAAGGCGTATATAGGATTATTTTAAATAAGGAATCTAAAAGCCGTATTCTCTATAAACAATTGCTTTAGCCTATTCTTAGAGCCTAAAGGTCGTCTACGCCTACGTAGTGCCGGAGGGTCTAGTCGAGGGGGATTAGATTGTTAAATCGGCTTTAGTAAATCGTCTTTAAGACGTAGAGACGGAAGGTCTTCGGTCTTCTTATCGCGGTTATATAGCTATACTAACGTTTAACGAAGGACTTAAGGTCCGTTAATCGTATTAATTATTACGTCGTGGCCGTTAATAAAAGCAATCTTAAATAGGCTTTGCTAGCCGTTTTTCTCTCTCTATACCCGAACTTTACTTTATAAAGAAAGGGAGAGAATATCTATTGTTTTTAGGCTATTTCGGGCCTATAAGGCTTCTTTTAATTACCGCTCTATAGTAAGTTAACGCAATATCTTTATTGCCTTATAGACTATAGTAGCTCTCTTCGTCGTTATTAATAATAGCGGAGAGTCTAACGTTATACGCGGATACGCGCTAAATATAAGCAATATTAGCATTAATCCTTATAGGCTAGCCGTATTATTAACTGCTTTTATAGCTATCTAAAGTATTGCTTCGGCTAAAGTTACGTTACTAAGTTCGGTATATATAATAATGAAGGCATAGCGGAGTAGAGCGTAATATCTTTTGACTTTCCTAATAGACTAGTGTGCTTCTACGTACGGGAACTTGCTTATATATAATGCCTATAAAATTAGCTTTATTGCGGAATTCTAACGACGTAAAGTTCGTTCAAGCGTTTTATTTAATAATATCTAGCGGGCTAAGATAGGTATTAATCTATAAAGCTCGAAGTGTTTCCTATATATTCTTTATAGACATTAAGGGCAAGAAACGCGCTCCTTAAAAGGCCGTTGCCGAGTCTACTACGTAGAGGACGGGGCGTTTGTATAAGTGTATTACGTCGACGATAATCTCGTAGTTAAAGTCCTAATCGTCCTTTAATATAAATTTAAATCGACGCAGAGCTTAAGAGTATAGTTAATAATAATAATAATACTTCGCGATGCTCTTTAGCTTATTAACTAATACCTTATAGCCTGCTTGCCTTAGTAAGTAATATAGTCTTATAACTGCTAGGTGGCCGAAACGACGATAAAGGGTTCGGAGTTCGCTTTCTGCTAGGAAGGAAATCGCTTATTCTTGCCTACTAAGAAAGAACTAAGGGTAGCCCTATTTACGGACTATTAGGAGCGAGATCCTTTTATTCTTATTAATAATAACGTCCGTTGTGTTATCGTAATATATATTTAAACGATCTATATCCGCGAGACAAAAGAGGAAAGGGGTCGGAGACGTAAGCATATAGAAGGTAATCCTTCCTAACGGTGTTTCTACTGCTAATAAGCCGAGAGATTTAATAGCATCTCTATTTCCGAATTTAATAGAGGCTTAGCTAGCTATTAAGTCGTTAAGCTTTATATTAGGATTCTCTCGCTAGAAGGCGAGATATTGTTCTTAACTAGCTGTTAATACCTTAGCAGCGCCGGTGTTAATTAGGATACCTTAGAATTGCTCCCTAAAGTACCTATCGTTAATAGGAAACTATAAAGCCGGCGTTGCTTATTATATGCTAAATATATCTTCGCCTATAAAGAGATAAGTAAACGCTTATTAATAAAGCATTAAGGTTGCCTACTACTATTCGGTATTAGCGTCGTTATCCTAGTACTCTTTAACCTCCTAGTCGTCTATTAAATCGTTAATCTCATGACCTTTCTATTCTATTACGTATATTGTTAGGTTAGTAGAAGGCGTTCCTTAGAAGTAATATTAGGTTAGATACTAGTCCTTCGCCTTCTGCCTCTCTTCGGCGCTATGCTTAGTCGATTAGCAACCTTCCTTATTGTAGACGAAGCACTTCTTGCTTTAGGGGCGATTGTTAGTCTAATAGCCTCCTCGTCTTCTATAACCTCGGTTAGAATAACTACGGTAGCCGCTACGATTAATTCCTCGTCCGGAGCCTTATGTATAGCTACGGTATCCTCCTCTGCCTTAGTAATTAGTATACCTACGGTCTAGGTATATCGCTTTTAAGTTAGAATAGTCTATATCCTTAGTTAGGAATTAACCGGGATTAGCAAGTGTTAGTGTTAACGTTATGCGACGTTAGGGGCTGTACGGGGCATTGACCCGAGCCTAGACTATAGGGATGCAATAGGCTATTACGTCCCTAACGAGCCTATTATATAACCCCCTTAGCTGAGGACGGCAGGTAGGTATTCCATTGTATTATAACTGCGGTTAGTGCGGGCTCGGGGCCCTGTTTGAGAGGCTCCGGTACCTATATATACCTCCATTAGTCCTATAGTTAGGTAGCTGCATGCATCTTTATGTTTACGAGTCCACCCCTTTCTTTACTCTTTTGCTGTGATATTTATACAGCTGATTTCCTGCATTTAAGAGTTATAAGCCCGGCCGCATAAGCTAGGTCTCTTTCGCTTAAACAACGCTAAATTAAAGCTATCGACATCGCATTTTTTCGACAACGGCATTAGGCTCTAACCTTAGTGTTATCACGAAGAGCTAGATTTAAAGAAGGATTAAAACGACAAAACCAACACATAGTTATCCCTCGTGACGACGAGGTAAAAAGAACGACTATAGCGATATCTACATCCGGAGAGGTAAGTATCGTAACGCTTAAGGAAAGCCTTAATTAGACCCTTTAGATTCGGGCCATTAAGGGCTAGGCGAAGATCCACTATATTTAGGAATATGTCGACCTAGTAGGATCCGAAGAGCTCGAGGAGCCCGTTAAGATTAGCTAAGAAGAGTTTAAACGCAACCTTAGGGAACGACCTTAAAGAGGGGCCCTTATAGACGTTAAGTTTAACAATAGGACTACTAACTATAACAATCGGCTTAATAATGCGACGATAGAGTTCCGTTTTAAGCAAGATAGCTATAACTTAGCCGTTAGCCTATTTAAGACCTAGGAAAAGGCTATAATTCGCATCGAAGAGCTAATTAGTAAGTCAATTAGTAAGACTCTTAAGGGAGAGACCCTCGTATAGACCTCTCCTCGAAGTAGGATCTAAGAACTCAAACAGAAGGTCCTGCCCTTAGAGGAGGAGGAAAAGACCCTCGTAGATAACCGGTACTACTAAATTATCGGCAAAAGGGGGATTTAGGACTAGAAGGCGTAGGCCGATTAACTTAATTAAGTGACTGTCGACTCTAGGGGCCTAAAAGTCACGACGTTAAATAACATTAAGATCCGATAGGATTTTCTTCGGGCTATAGAGGAATTCGACCTTAGTTAGGCCTCGAACGAGAGATTAAATAATGCCTTCTATAAACGACTTAAGGGCGTCGTTAGATTAACTCCGAACCCCCTAAGGAACCTTATCGCGGAATTCAAACGTAAGGTAACCCTTCGAAAGAAATCTAAACCTTAGGTCAACTAGAACTCTCTAGCACCGAAGAAAGAGTTAGGGTAGTCGTAGTGCCTATATAACACTCACCGGACTAACAATAAGGAGAATTAGTAGGAAGGCTGCTTCTTATTCCGTGCGATGTTTAAAAAGGATCCCCCTAATAGATAGGAACCGAAAGACGGATTAAGGGCTAGGATTAACAAGTGGCTTTAAGACTACCCGAAAGGTAAAAAGAAGGCAATAGCTTAAAAGCTATCCGGATCGGGTAAGTTAGACGAAACGATTACGGTCCTAAATAGCGGCAACGGCAATAAGCAGGCGAATATAGTTTCTCGCATTAACACGATATTATAAGTTAACCTTACCTATATTAAGGATAAACCTCTTAGAGATAAGGTTATCTACGATTCGGGGGCGAGTATATATATGTTTAATAACATTAGGTGGTTTAATAAGAAGACGTTTACTTAAGGGTCGTAAGAAGAGGTCCGCGCTAGTAAAACCGTACTTAAAGTCTAGGGGGTAGGATCCGCAGTTATCCTACTCTTAGGGGGCAAGAAGCTCCTACTCGAAAACAGCTACTATATCCCTAAGATGCCGATAAGCGTCTTTTCCGTTCGATAAGAGATTAAGGCTTAGGTTTATTAGAACTAGCACGATAACACGCTATTCTATAAGCCGATAGGCGAGTAGCTTACTTAGCTTAAGGAATTCGAGGACTAATACGTTATTACGAGCTTGCCGGATACCCCGGGAACTATTTTTACGACGAGTCGACGACCTAAGCCACCTTCGAATAAGGATCTCGCGGACCTTTGGCATAAGCGCCTAGGGCACCTAGGACCGGAGGCTATAGGGCTGCTGGTTGATAAATCCGTAGGCACGAAGCTTTATAGACCGGCAACCTGCAAATGCGAGGTGTATACAATAGGTAAAGCGAAACGATAAGTCTCCCGGGACCTACCGACGTTAAGGCTATAGGGAGCCGGGGTTTTATTTAGCTTTAACCTCTATGCTAGCCCGGAAGTAAGTGCCGCGGGATTTGAATACTACGCCTTATTTACCTATATAACAACTAGCATAAGGTTCTTCTACGCTATTAAGCAAAAGACCGAGGTCCGGGACGTCTTTAAGAAGCTAATTGCGAAGCTCGCCACGCGCTACGGGATTTAAATAATTATCTTAGTCACTAACGGAGAGAAGACCTTAATCACTAAGGAGATTAAGCAGTATACGGATAGACTTAGCCTATAGCTCTTTGTGTTAGCTCCTTTAACGCCGACTTAGAATAGTTATGCGGAGCGATTAAGGGCTATTGTTAAGGAAAGGGCTAGACTAATAAGTCTTAACTCGTAGATCCCTAACACCCTCTAGACCGAGACCTACCGAACGGCCGTCTACCTACTAAACCTAACGCCCTTTATAAGGGTCGATAAGACGGGAAGGAGTCCCTATAAGCGATAGTAGTAGTATAGAAGGGACTATAACCCCTTATATAGCTATATTAAGGAGATCCGACTAACAATCACGCATTTGCGCGTGTATAAATGTATAGCATACCTAATAACAATAGATGCCCTCGAATACATTAAATCTTATAAGTCCCTCTCGCAGACCGCGTAGAGGGCATACATTAGATATCTAGTTAGGTATAAGTCTACTAACTAGTTCGTTATTTAGGTCCCTTCCTTAGGATAGATAAAGCTTTTAACCTCTTCGAATATTAAATTTAATAAGGATGTTATATACGATCTAAGGAGGGAAGAAGGTGCGTAGGCTCTATACACCTATACTTATAATATCATCCGATAGATAAACGCAATTAATATACCCGAAGATAATAAGGGCGATAAAGAGGGGGCCTACGAGTACCCTTAGACCGATAAGACTACTAGACTGCGATATACGGCGGCTGAATTTATGCTAGCATTTAATTATTAGAGGTAGAACAAAGGTGTAATACCCCTAACAATAGAGGGTCTATACGTCTCGCCTCCTTAGACCGGCAAGGTAGTCTCCTTCGATGCCGCGATACCACCTAATCTTAGGGGTAGGAATCCCGCGATACCGGAACTAGTAACACTAGGGCCTATAGGGGAAGCAATTGGCCTCGGGACGCCTCTTTTAGAGGTCTCGGGGGTGCCTCCTCCTCTAGGGGGTAGAATGATAGCTAAAACGGCTAGGCCTAACCTCGAAGGCCGACCTCGGGTAGAAGAGCTTTCGGACACGGAAGAAGACGTACCGGCTTCGTCGAAGCCGTTACGTAAGGAGCGGGATACGTCTTAGGGTATAAACCCTAGCAATATTGTTAACGGGAAGAGAAAGAGGACGTAAAGGACCCTATTTATCAATAATATTATTGCGAGGGCTTTAACCTATAGACTATGCATCGAGGATATACCTCCTATGCCTACCTCCTATAAAATAGCGATAGCTTCGCTATATAAGGCCTAGTGGCTTAAAGGAATAACCTACGAAATTAAGGACTAAGAGAGACTTCTAACCTAGGTTAAGACCCTAAAATCTAAGGCTAAGAAGAAGGGAGAACCCCTAATTCCGATAAGATAGGTCTACGCCTATAAGTGCGATCTATAAGGATATATAGTTCGGTTTAAAGCCCGTCTAGTTGTTCGAGGGGATCGCCAACCGGAAGATAACGAGGATACGTATACAGCGACCCTTCGAGCGAGGACCTTTAGGCTGCTAATAGCCCTACTATATCTTAAGGACATAGAGTCCGCGCAGTATAACGTTAAGACGGCTTTTCTAAACACGATACTACGATTTATAGTCTACTATTAGCTTTTACCCGGATATATAGAACCAGGCTTATGTGTACGGCTTCTACGAGGGCTATACGGCCTAAGAATCGCCCCGAAACTCTAGTATAAGGACCTTACCGGCTTCTTTAAGTCTTTAGGCGCGGAAACCCTAATTAAGGACGCCTATTTAATAGTCTATAAGGGAGTGATTATCTTCTTCTTCGTAGACGACATCGCGATAATATATCCGAAGGAGCGGAAGAATGACTAGCTTAAACTCTATAAGGCCCTTATAGCGAAATACACTATTAACTTTATAAGGGAACTACGTTAGTTCTTAGGGATTAAGATAATCCGGGATAGACCTAATAGGAAGTTATAGCTTTCTTAGGCATCTTATATCTCTAAGATAGCGAAGAAGTTTTATATAGACGACGATTCGGGCTTTAGCGCGCCTAAGATCCCTTTAACGACGGATAAGCTAATTCCCTACGAGGAAAAGGCGAGCAACGAAGAGGTCTATTACTTTCTTTCTTTAGTAGGCACGATCCTAAATCCGGCGATTTACACTAGGGCGGACGCGGCGTTCCCGGCGGCACGGCTAGCCTAGTTTAGCTATAACCCGGGTCTACGATACCTTCGAGAGGCAAAGAGGTGCTTAGCGTACTTATATACTACGCGGGACCGTTATATCTATTTTAAAGCGACTAACGAGATAAGGAGGTTTCTCTATACGTTAGACTCCTCGTTCGCGGACGACCCTACGTCGAGGAAGTTATTATAGGGGTATATATTCTTGTTTCTCGGCGGGCCCGTGGATTAAAAAGCCATTAAGCAGGCTATAGTTACGACCTCGTCTACCGAAGCGGAGGTCCTAGCTTTATTAAGGACCGCGAAAGAGCAGATGCAATTTGCTCGACTTATTAAAGAGCTTAGGATCTAGGTTAAAGGCACCGCGGAGCTATAGTATGATAACCTCTAAACGATTAGGCTATTAACCGAGCTAAGTGCCCGGCTTAAGATAAATTTAAAGTATATCGACATGCATCGATATTAGCTTCGTTAGGAGGTGTAAGAGGAACGGCTCTAGGTTAAATAGATTAAGCCCACCGAGAACCCGGCGGACGGTATAACTAAGGCCCTCCCTTTATAAAAGCACGAAGACTTCGTAAGGCAGCTCGGCATAAGGGACCGCCCCGAGGACCTAGATAGGGAGGACTAGGACGGCGCGGATAAGGCCCTTTAGAGTGTGTTTTTATAGTTTATGCGAATTCAGCCCCCTATCTAATATTAGGGGTAGTATAACAGATATAGGCCGTTTCGACTAATTTAAACGAGCTATTTTATTTAATTATTATATTGTCTTTGCGTTGCTATAGTCTCTATAAGGACTATAGCAAGGGGGTGTATTAACGTTATACGACGTTAGGGGCTATACGGGGCATTAACCCGACCCTAGACTATAGGGATACAATAGGCTATTACGTCCCTAACGAGCCTATTATATAACCCCCTTAGCTAAGGACGGTAGGTAGGTATTCCGTTGTATTATAACTGCGGTTAGTGCGGGCTAGGGGCCCTATTTAAGAGGCTCCGGTACCTATATATACCTCCGTTAGTCCTATAGTTAGGTAGCTACATGCATCCTTATGTTTATAAGTCCACCCCTTTCTTTACTCTTCTGCTATGATATTTATGCAGCTAATTTCCTATATTTAAGAGTTAGGCTTATTTTAACGGATAAGCGGAGCTCTAAGAATAGGGTTTTAATACGCTTAGAGGGTCGAAATAAGGTCTATGTAAGCTCGGGAATATTGCGGCATGCCTTAATAACCGTCGCTCGCAGCTAGTCTTTACCGACGAAGCTGCCGCCGAGAGCTCGTTAATATAACTAAAGCTTATTAAAGAGTAGTTCTAGGATATCTTATATAGATAGGGTGGGATTTTAAGTGCGTAGCTTATTAAACGAGATAGAGGTCTAGTCGGTGAAATACTAGGCCTTATTTACCACTATGTCGAAATGCTTCTTAATACTATCGTATACGGCCTTAAACGTAGTAGTCTATATAATGGATTAAAGGTAGTACGCTTAGGCGCGACCTATGAGAATTCGTAGGAGCAGCCTATAGAACTAACCGGGTGTGGCATTAATGCTAATAGGTCGTAGGGCTTGCCGGTATAATTCTCTATGCTATCCTAAAGCTTCGTAAATTTCTATTAAAGATCTGCATTAACTAGCTCGTTTAGGACGTATGCTAGAGGAACCTAAAGGTATGCCTTAAGGTCGGGGTTAGGGATTACAGCAGCTATGCGTAGGTTAACTAAACCACTATAGTTATCGTTAAACTAATAACTTATAGGGTTAATAGTCATTTGCCTCTATAACGTTGGAAAGATTAGGGGAGCCGGCCTTAAGACGACTCCTGCCGGTCGTAGGGGTCGATTAGGGGTATGTCTAGCGACACTAAGTGCTCTATTAGGCGGAGTTAGGGGCTATATCGGCGTGTTTCTAGTGTGTGTTTAACTAGGCGGGGGTAGTAAGTTAGCTTTACCGTAGTTAGCCTCTATAGCCTTAGGGACCGCGGTGTATCTATTGAATTAGATTCTCCCGAGTTCTCCTTCGGGCTATATTAGGGGGTCTATAATAGATTGCGTATTAGCGAGTTATCGGTTTAAACCACCGCGAAAGGGTCTAGTATAAATGCTACGTCGGCGAAGAAGATTGCGTACTAATCTCTTATAAGCCGGATTAACCGCTTGCTATATTGCTTCTTTCTATCCGTAAAAGTATTCCTAAATGTAGCTAAGGATATTATATCCTTGTATATTTAAATAAGGTTTACAGCCGGATAAGAACCTAGCAACGTATGTTATCGCCGCTGCTTCGCTTAGGTCCTTATCGGGATCGATGTTGTTATTCTAGAGTTCGATGTTAACGGCGTTAAGAACGTATTCTAGGACTTATACGTTCTTTATTAACCTCCCGAATAGTCTATTGTCTATAAGTCGGAGGTAATTATTGTAATATCGTAATTATAGGGTATATCGTCTATTGTTTTTGTTTGTTTTTATCTATGTATACGTCTGCGTTTGTCGTTTATTTAATGCAGCTCTATCGTCTCTTTCTCTAGTTCTTAGGCCGAGACTAATAAGAGAGCTAGAGTTTACGACGTTACGTTCTCCTATTTAGGGCGGTAACTTTAGTAAACTAACTTAGCATAAGATCCTCGTAGAGGTCGTAGAACGGGTTCTCCGTGCGAGCTGTCTTAAGGATTATAGATCTTATCTCTTCTATCCTTACTATTCTATAATTAACTATAAGTCAACCACTAGTTAGTATTAGATAGGGTCTATTGTATAGGGTTAACTAAAGTATGTGTATTCTATAGATATATGTTCCTAGCTAGGAAGGAGGTATACGTGTGTTATATAGCCTCCTATAAGTCACGTGTGCAGTATATAATACCTTTACTCCTACACTAACGCTAACTATAGTAACTGCCGACTTATAGTTGCTTTTATCTACCTCTCGTAATTAAATCTTAAGATTTATTATATACCCGGTAAGGATAACCTTATCCCTAACGCCTTTAGTAGACTAGCCGCTTTAGAAACGGATCTTATTCCCGACCGTTGCCGCCTTAACTATATAGCGCTTAACGACGTACTGCTTATATCTAAAGCCGTTATAGATCTTAGGATAAAGACTTAATTCGTTATTAGTTATGCCTTTAACCCGTACTTCTCTAAGATTATCGATATACTTTCCGACGACCCGCCTACGCCGGCTACTATAGCTTTTGCTCCCGACCCTAACGGTACTCTTCTTCCTCTTATACCCGTGCTAGGTGCCGTCTTTAGCTAGGAAGAGCGTAAGGCCGCCCTTCTACGCCTTAAAAGATATAGTATTCCTTTCCTTCTTTAGGACTAGCTGCTCTATTACGAAAGTCGTAATAGCTACTTCCGCCTCTATATCTCCGCCTCTATAGTATCGCCTATACTAACGGCCGCTTACGATACGAAAAATCACTTTAAGACTACTCGTATATTATAGGACCTTAAGCGCTATTCTATCTAAAACCTAACTTCTAAAGTTAAGAAATATATTACGGCTTATAAGGCTTACTATCTAGGATAGATAGACCGCTAGCTACTCGCAGGCTCTTATAAGCCTATTTAGGCCCCGGTTTAACCTATACGTTTAATTAGAATAGACTTTATTACGGATATACCCGTTATATCCTCCGCCTCTTCGCCTTAGGCTATCTCTAGCTTCGATATTTTTAACTAGCTGCTTATAGTAACCTGCCTAGCTAGTAAACGTAATCTTTTAATCCCTAAAAACGCTAAGTACTCTACGACGAACTAAGGCATATCCCTCTCTCGGCTTCTTCTACTTACGGATTAAGGAATACCGTCTACTATTATTAATAACCGCGATAGGCGCTTTAATACTAAGGTTTAGCGTTTACTATAGAAGTCCTTTAGGACTAAAATCGCTATAAATATAGCATACTACTCTTAAGCCGATAGCCTAGTAGAACGTCGCAATTAGACGGTTAAAACCGTATTAAGGATAGCCTATATCTAGGACTTAGACCTCGACTAGAAATTGCTTTTACCTACCTTATAATAGAACCTAAATTCGGCTTTTAACGCTAGCACTTATATATCCGCGTATAACTATATCTTCGGTTACGATCTCCGCTCCCCTCTCGAGGCCGACGATATTTCGGTCGCGGATAATCTCCCCGATTTACGAGAAGCCGTAAGACGATAGGCTAGTTTTACAATAGACCTAACAGCTATAAGGGCTTAACGCCGTTACGATAGTAAGCACTATTAGATCCTCCTCTAAGTAGGCGATAAGGTCTACCTTAAACTATACTAAGGTTACTATAAACCTTCTCGTCTTATAAAAAAATGGCCTTAATAGAGGGAAGGGCCTTTCTTTATTAAACGTATAGTTAATAACCTCGCCGCTAAACTAGAATTGCCTTATAATATCCGAATCTATCCCGTTATCTCGGTAGAATACTTAAAGCCCGTATACGAGGGCTTTTTTAAAGAAGATAAGCCCGGCGCGGTTAAAGCAGCGTAAGATCTTAATAACGCCTTAAGCGAGGGCGACGAGCACTACGAGCTTAAGCGTATACTTAAATCTCGCAAACGCCGTATTAGCCGATTAAAGACCCCCGTTTCTAAATATTAAGTCTAGTAGAAGGGCTAAGGGGCCGCCTACGACTAATAAGTCCCCGCTAGCGCTATTTCCCGGAAAGCAATCGCAGAATTCGCCTTAAAGCGCATTACGCGTTCCGCTAGCGCTAGCCTCGCTGCGATTGATTAAGCGATATCGATCTAATTATTTAGTTAGGAAAAGATCCTATAGTAAAAAGATTATATAGTAACGCATAGCGTAAAGGAGCATAGATTAAAAGGATTGTGTTACGTTATTCTAAATGTTTTTCCTTCTTAATTAGTTCGTTGTTTTATTCTACTAAGGATAGTAGGGGCTCGTTTTTTCGGGCCGGCATTATAATGCGCAAAGGCAGGGCACCTGCTAGGTGCCTACGGATTAGTAGATAGTCCGGGCTCCGGCAGCCCTATAGCTCGTAGGGCATGCCGGGCTACCTCTAATTATTATCCCTCTTCTTATACACGCACCCTTTGCCTTATGCCTATCTTTCCCTATACTAATAAGGCTTACTATCTAAGATAGATAGATCGCTAGCTACTCGCAAGCTCCTATAAGCCTATCTAGGCCTCGGTATAACCTATACGTTTAATTAGAATAGACTTTATTACGGATATGCCTATTATATCTTCCGCCTCTTTGCCTTAGGCTTTCTTTAGCTTCGATACTATTAACTAGCTGCTTATAGAAACCTATTTAGCTAGCAAACGTTATCTTCTAATGCCCGGAAACGCTAAGTACTCTACGACGAACTAAGGCGTATCCCTCTCTCGGCTCCTTCTGCTTACTAATTAAGGAATGCTATCTACTATTATTAGTAACCGCGATAAGCGCTTTAATACCGAGGTTTAGCACTCGCTTTAAAGGTCCTTTAGGACTAAAATCGCGATAACTATAGTATATTACCCTTAAGCGGATGGCTTAGTAGAACGTCGCAATTAGACGGTCGAAACCGCTTAATATCGAACGCTAGGCAGTCGGGTCCTCGATATTTAGGTAATAGCAATTAAAAAAGAAGAGAGGCTCTAAGGCTTAAAACAGCCTGTAAGGAAGGATTAAAAGCTGTAAATAATGCAAATCACTAAGAATAATAGCTCTTGTCTTTTCTAATAAGGAGGGCTAATTAGTCTCTATATATAGGGAAATCCCTCGCACGAAAACAGCCGCGTAGAACTAAGGAAAAGGGGTAAAGAAAGGAGTTAGACGGAAAACACCGGTTAGAAATCAATAGATTGTGTCCGTACGTCAAATAGTCATACAGTTAGCTATAGTTAGCAAATAAAGAAATCAATAACGCAATAGTCTATTAGAAAGATATATAAATTGTACGGTAGAAGCCGTTAAAAGGGAATTAGAATTCTACGGTAGAAGACCGTAGAAGGGAATTAGAATTCTACGGTAAAAGACCGTAGAAGGGAATTAGAAGTATAGAGTAATAACCCGTAAAAGCCCGTTGAATTCTATAGTAGAAATACGTAATACTCCTATATAAATTCTATAGATACTTCTATATAAATTCTATAATAGGACCGGGGATTTCCCGGTAGAAAGCAATAAAGGAAGACGGTAATATTAATATACCCCCTTAGCTAAAAGGAAAACACCTTCCGGCTAGTTAGAATTATTATCGACTTCCTTATAGATCTTAGATAAAATGTCCGTAAGTCGAAGCTAGTAAAGAAACGTTTAGAAACGTTATCGTAGAAGTAACTTAGTTAATCTATCCGTAACTATTTAGTTAGAAGGGATATACTTAATATTACAAGTATTACGTAAGAATTCCTATCGCGCCTAGTAGTTGTAAATTTCAATATGCTTTAAGGCGGTCTAAATCTTTAGAATCTCGGCGGAAGCTAAGCGAATAGTCTAGGTATTATCGCACTAAATAGTAGAAATAGGAATATCTAGTTATAGAGAAATATCCTTAAATAAATAAAGAATAGAAATTAGCTCTTTTACTATAGAAGAGACTATAAGAAGTTCGGCCTTAGTAGAGGATATAGTTACTCTGGATTGTTTCTAAGCACTCTACGCAATTAGACCGTTAAAAGGACTAATAAAGTAGCCTTCTAAAGAGTAATAAGTATTTAGATTATCGGCGTAAGCGGTATCTAAAGCTATAACTAATGCTTAATCGTCTATATTAGAGTACTCGATCGCGAGAAAACGCGATTCGTATAGGTAAGTTACTAAGCTCTCTATAAGCTTAATATAGAGCGTAGACGGGTTTTATATATACTCTGCTAAAGAATTCGACGACTTTACGGCGTTAAGTCGGGTAGAAATAGTCGTATAATTGCAGGATCTAACTAAAGACTAAAAGTAGTAGATTTAGTTATTCGTAGCCTAACCTTAGTAACTCTCTAGCTTTTCTAAAAGTAAGGATGGGTAAAGGGTCGAAATAGGCCGTAGAACTATAGAAGTAGGGATTAAACTAAACTTAAAAGCAATTTTATCTAAGTAAACGTCCTAATATAACTATAGCTTTCGCTACTTACGGTCCCGGATGATTCTTATTCTAAGAAAATAGGTTAGCTCTCCGCGGTCGGTAATTATATACTTTTATCTAAAGCGATAGATAAAATCGTTAGTAGCCCTACGGTACTCCTTATAGAAAAGGATAATAATATTATCTATAAAGAAGAAAGTAATAATACTACTCGTAGTAGATATAAAGATGCAAAAGTCCTCCGCACTCTACTAAAGGCCTAGTTTGGTAAGAGACCTAGATAATTCCTATTGCTAAAGAAGCGGCGAATAGCGAAGCCTATATAAAGCCTTTATTAACCTAATTATAAAGCTAAATAAATATCTTAAATCCGTTTAGGAAGTAGATATATACTTCTTTATCTAAATCGGCATTCGTAAAGGCGTTAACCGCGTTAAGTAAGCGGGTTTTAGTGCTAAACTTAGCGGTAATAGCAATTATAATACGGAAATTTTATATAGTAAGCGTAGCGGCGTAGGTTTCCTTTCCGCTAAACGGCTAGAGATTTCCTCGTATATAAAGGCGAGACTTAAACTTCCTAAGGTAGTCGTGCTTATTAAACTTATAATTAAATGCCTAAGTTAATAGAAGAGGACGTATAATCGCGTTCGCTCTTAAGGTAGGCGAAGGAAAGAAGGTCTTCCTTTAGTAAAGGAAGTCTTATTTAACCTTTCTAACGGCTTTAAACTTAGGTGTATACGGATGCGTCTTAAGATTAGACTAAAACCTTAAAAACGCGGGTAAGTCCCGTTTATATATCTTCTTAGGTTTAAGAGAAGTAGCGAATATAGCCGTAAAAGCGGTACTATTAAGCCGGTAAATGCTTAATATAGGCGAATACGGGATATCGACTTAAAAAACGGTTTAAATAAATAAGACGTAAATCCCTATTATAGAACCACTAATCTAGGTTCCTAGTTTACTTTCTTTTTTCTAAAGTACGGGACGACTTAAGTACTAAAGGACTTAAGTACGGAAATACTTAGTACGAGGGTACCGGGGTACTTGGTACTTTGGTACTTGGTACTTTGGTACTTGGTACTTTATGACTTAGCATAAAGATATTCGCCCTAGACTTACCTATTATCCGGTTATACCCCTTTTTAGCCTAGGACATACCCCTTTTGCGAACCTAAGTTCTTTAGGACTTAGCTTCCTTAGGTACGGGACGTACTACGCCGCTACGGTCACGCCGACGATCTTATTAGGCACCCTTGCCTAATAAGACCCGATGATTGGCTCGATGCCACGCATAAGGGACCGACACCTAGACTACCGGGAGCTATAGGCCTAATATAGCCCCCTCGGCTTTCGGGACCGATTATTCGTCCGATCCTTCGCATAAGGAGGTCACACGACTTATATCGTGTGACCTACCTACATAACGTTATGCACGTAGTGCATATATGGACCTATATGACCTAGTTTAGTCTATAAGGGCTCTAGAACGACGCGGGAGGCAGCCTTTTCGAGGTCAGCCGACCTATATAGCCCTTACGTAGCCCCGGAGACCCGCATTAGTTCGGAGCAGTGTAAAAGATACGTGGCAGAAGGTGCTAGAAGGAAAGGGACGTACCGGGACCGTCCGGACGGACGGGAAGAGCTATATAAAGGAACTTTAGTCCGCCCTTCCTCGGGCTCTCCTTCCTTCCTTTCTTCTTTAGCTTTTATCATAGTTTTAGTTCAACTGCCTACTAAGTGACCTACACCTCTTCTAGTAGTGTCCTTAGTGCTCTAGCCTCGACTACCCCTACTTGCTTAGACTTAGCTAGCTAGTCTAGTATAAGTAACCCTAAGTGCTCCTCTACTTACTATTCCGCCCCTATAGCTTTTAAAGATAAATAACGCCCTCTATTAGTCTTTAACTATTAGAGACTTAGTCCGGTTAGACTGTCTTTTGTCTTTTAACCGTTTTATTACACGATAAAAGCTCTTACCTTTTGCTTAGCCGCGGAGTGTGTTTTAAAGACCGTTGCTTAATCTTTATTTAATCTTTGCTTAGTCTTTGTTTTACCCCTTAATATTTTTCTAATCTTTCCGATCTATTAGATCTTAGATCTTGTTTTAGTCTTTGTGGATTCGAAGAACCCTTTTTAGAAAAAACACTAAAAACAACTACTTCTTTAAGGATGTCTTCTTCTACTTCTTTAACCTCTCGCCCGGCAGCTCGCCCGGCAGCTCGTCCGGCTGTAGCTACAGCTGCTGCTTCTACTACGCCTACGGGCCCGGCTCCGGCTTACACCGCCGCCCCGGGACCGCCGCCGCCTCCGGGCCCGGCCGGGTACGCCCCGGTCCCGGCCCCGGTTCCGGATTTTCGCCACCCCCGGCAGTTCGGGGAAATCGTTAAAACCCCGAAGCCGGCTGTTTACACCCGAGAAGCCGGAAAGCTATAGGAATTTCTTACCTAGCTAAAAGCCTTCTTTCTTTCCTTTCCGGATTCCTTCTCTATTAATAAAGCGAAGGTCTTCTCCATAGCTAGCTGCTTAGGGGGGCTAGCTTTAACCTAGTTTAAACCTATTCTTAGGGATAGGGTTACCGAGGCAGAGGGGGACTAGGATAAACTCACGGACGATATTTTTAATAGTTATTAAGCTTTTAAAACTAACCTCTAGCAGACTTTCGGTATAGGTAACGAGAAGAGAGCCGTAGAGCATTAGCTGCGGTATTTACGATAAAAAACCTCTGCTTTTGATTATGCTGCCTCGGTTAGGCAGATAATATCGAAATAGAATAGGACGACGATGCTATAATAGCGGTTTTTTACGAGGGGCTAAAGGACGATGTAAAGGACGAGATCTCTAAATAAGACCGTCCTAATACCCTCGTCGAGTTTATAGCCTAGGCAGTTAGAATCGACGACCGGCTTTTTAAACGCCGGCAATAGAAGAAGAACCCCCGAGGGTGTAAACCATATGCCTTAAAAAAGGGTATAATATATAACTTAAGTTCGCCGTATACACTATACTTAAACGGTAGAATAGAACGTATAAATAGAACGATACTTAATAAAGTTAGGTCTATGCTTTATACAGCTAAACTACCTGAATATCTTTAGGGAGAAGCTGTTTTAGCAGCTATATATATATATAATAGATCCCCCTATACTGCTTTAGGATATATATGTCCTTTAGAAAAGAAGAATATAATAGCCCTTTCTATAGAAGATATAGAGAAAATCCGTGTTTTCGGAAGTATTATATACTACGAGGGGGGTATAAGGTTTTTTCGAAGAAAAAGGGGAAATGGCGGATTACGGCGATCCTATAGACCTAGATGCTATTCTAAACCCGGGAACAGCTAGCTATTTAGCACCGGCCGGAAGCTCGAAAAACAATAGCATTTATAAGAGCCTTACCTACTTCTTTTATAAGAAGGTAGGGTATATTGCTAAAGATTGCTACCGGAAGAAAAATCTAGCTAAAGGAAAGCCGGCGGCTTTTAGAAGCCTTAATACCTTAGAGCAGGGACCTATAAGAGAACGAGCTTAAGGGGGGTATATAATTGTTATTAATCCACGAAGGGACATAGCTATAGACTAGGTCTAGATGTCTATATATACGATATAGAGGTCACGTGGGATAATATATAATATAACCTAACACCGTAATAGTATATCCCCCTTAAATCGGCGTTCGACTCGAACGCCTAAAAGGGGCAATAGGCTAATAAAAACGAAGGGAATTTATATCAACCGGTCCTAAAAGCGGGCCTAACATAGAACGAGAGAGAAGAATAAGGAGAAATAAAGGGTAAAATAAGGGGTAAAACTAAGAATCTAACGCATGCCGTCGTAACGTAAATTATATTAATAAATTATACTTATTATTACTTAGGCGAAGGTAAAGACGTAAGGAAGGCCGTATAAAAGGCCGGTTTAGGCTTAGTCGGGTTAAGGGCGTAAAAAGCCTTAAGGTCGTCCTAGCAGCCGTTAAGGCAGGAGGAGTCCTCTTACGTAGGGGGGCTATAACGCTATTAAACGCGATACTTAATCTTCCCGTAGGCGTACTAGCGTTACGCGAGGATAGAAGAAAACTCTTACTTAAGGTGCGCGTTATCGCCGTCGTCGTCGCCGGGGGAAAGGAGAACGCTATTATCGGCGGGCCGGACGTTAAGCTCCGACTAGCCGGGCAAAGGGGGCTCTTAAGTCTTAGTAAAGAAGGAGTAATAAAAAATAAGGTAAAGGCGGCTGCCCTTAAGGAGGCGAAGAAGACACGCCGTCTTATATACCTTAAGGACCTTATATAGGCCCTCCCGCTTATAGTCGAGCTTTTTTATAAGGCGGAGGGTCTAGATCTAACGGGTGCTAAGGAATACTATATCGCCGGGCTAGTACGCTAGGGCGGGAGTCTACTAAGCGTCCGCGTAGTAAGCCTAAGTAGCTTAAGTATCCTTAATTATATCGCGGAGGAAGTTAGAGATACGCTAAAGATAGGAAGCGAGCGCGTTACCGCGGAGGTATTCCTTCCGCTGCTAGGGGGTTATACTAAGCGGGGGGGGACTAAAGGGCTTAATGCTAAGCTTTAGGTAAAAGCTATAGTTAGCGAAGAAAAGGGAGAGGCCGGTAGATTTAAAGACTTAATTATTAGTAGTAAACCTAGCGAGGGGAAAAAGGTCGACCTAATTATCCTAAAGGTAGGTAGTATAATAACGAAGGTAAACCTCTATCTAAGCGTTTGCAATCTCGGTCTAACCGTCGGTCTAAGGGTAGTAGGCGGAGCTAAGGTAAAAGCGGTAACTAAGGCGACGATTAAGCTACTATTAGAAAGCCGAAATAAACTAAGTGCTACTTTAACGGAGGAAAGGGCATACACCCTAAAGCAAGCGCAGTAGTCGCTATACTAAGGGTTAGGAAGAATAGCGGAAATTCGTAGGGTAGTTATATTATAGCCTCGGCTAGTCGATTTCCGTATAAGTTAGAATATCCTACCCGGGAGTAATCTCTTAAATTATGTTTTTCGGGCACCTATTTCGATTAGTCTCTTCGTATTTTTAGGATTATTTAATTATGCTAATACCGACTAGACGCGGGTGTCGCAGAAGTCGTACGGCAATAATCGTTTTTAAATAATAATTTATAGGTAGAAGTCCTCGAGGAGAAATCGTTAAATCTTTAAGAGGGCAAATTAAGTCAATTCAGTTGTATTATATCAATCTTATATATGTGATTAAAATGCTTCCTCCTTTCCCTTCCCTTTTATACGCCTAGGTTGTGCTAGTACGTTATATAACCCTCTTTTTCCCCCTTGTTGAATAAGGGGGAGAAATGCCCCGCTAAACTACGGTCGCTAATAATAAAGGCCGGGGTGCCGTAAAGGGATTAAACGCGGGAAACGAACGCGTTAATAACGTCTTTAACGGTTATTAAAGGTATTAGGACGTAGTAGCGTATCTTCGTAAGGCGGTCGACGATAACGAGGATATTAGAAAACTTAACGCCGTTGCGGCGGTAGATAGGGAAGTCGGTAATAAAATCGACGGATATATCGGTCTACGGGGCGAAGGGAATACTTAAGGGCTAGAGTAGGCCTTAAGGGGAAGAACGAGGGGATTTAGCGTATAGGCACGTATAATAGTTCCGTACGAAGCTAGAAATAGACTCGTGTATGCCGGGCTAGATATAGGACCGGCGGTAGAGGCTAGCGGTCTTCGTACGTCTAGGGTAGCCGGTAAAAGGGGAGGTATAAGTGCGGACGAGGATCTAAAGAATTAAGGCGTCGTTAAGGGGAACGAAGAGCCGGCCTTAGAAATAGAACCGGCCTTAGACCTTAGAGAGAGTGGTCTTAAGGATCGAGCGGAGGGGGGCTTAAAGGGGGCAAGGCTAGCGGGGCTAAAGTGACTAAAGAGCTACGCGAATAGCGGAGATAAGCGGGGAGGAAGAATAAGCCCGGTCGATAAGGTTATCGATCGGCTTAGAGTCGTCGAGGGCGTAAAGGTCGAGGCAGTCGGAATTATATTTATAAATTATATTTATAAACGAATCGGACTCCTTAACGGTATTAAGGGCGGTAGTAGTATTAGGGTAAAGGGAGGCATTAACCTTAGACTTAGGGAGGATAACCTAATATTAGTAGTTAATCCTCTCGTCGGCTCGGTCGGTAAGAGAGAGAGGGCGGGAGCCGGGCAAGCGGCTAAAGGCGTCGGGGAGAATAGCTTAAGAGCCGGGCTAAAAGACGATCTTAAAATTAAAACGACTAAGGAATTCGGCCTAACGGGCCTATCGCTAGTTAAAGAGCTTTATAGTTATAAAATACTAAAGATTCTTATAGTCTAAGGCTATCTTAAACTTAGGTAGGCCCTTAAGCTTAAGGCGCTACTCTTCGAGAGATTTTATAATCGCGAGGAGTTCTTTATCTTAGATCTCGTAATTCTACTCTTAAGCGGAGTGTTTTAACGAGAAGAAGGGAACCGGATAGTAACGACTATCGTCGAAGAGCTATATTAGTATACCTTTAGCGGCTTAGTCGGAAGCATCTATCTAAACTATAGTCTTATAATAGGGGTCGAAGTATACGAGGACTAAGGCGGTAGTAAAAACGTGCTTAAGGGCTTTAAAGGCGTAAGCGCAGGCGGGAGACTAGATCTAAGGGGTAGAGTTCTTAGTAAAGGCGTTTAAAAGGTTCGTAAGCTTAGAAAAGCCGCGAATAAAACGCCGATAAAAATTAGCGAATCTTAAGAAGCTCCGGAGGTCTTTAATAAAGGAGGGGGTAGGCTAGTCTAAGACCGCACGAACCTTATTAAAGTCTATGCGAATACCTTTATCTAAGATAATTAGGCCGAGGTACTTAGTCTTAGTAACGTAGAAGTTATACTTATCTACGTTAAGCTAAAGGCCGGCGGCATTAAGGCGCTTAAAACCGCGTTAACGTAGGCCTAGTGCTCCTACCGCGTCTTTAAGAAGATTAAGACATCGTTTAGATAGGTAGAGTAGAACTCGTTAAGGATGCCGTAAAAGGCTATATTAATAAAACTCTAGAAGTAGGATAAGGCGGCGGTAAGGCTAAAAGGGGTAATATAATACTTAAAAGGCCTATACTATATAGCGAACGCGGTCTTTTACTTATATCCTTCGGTAATATAAAGGCGGCGATTAAACGCCGCGATAACGTCGATCTTAGTAAAAAACTTCGCCTTCCGGATATAGGCGAGAGTATTATAGATAAAGGGTAAAGGGAAACGGTTCTTAATTATAGCCTTATTTAAGCCGCGATAGTTAACGTAAAAACGGACGCCCCCGCCCGGCTTACGAGCGAGTATAATAAAGGCAGTAGCGGGGGAGGTAAAGCGGTAGATAAAGCCTTTCTTAAGCTACTCGTTAACGTACGCGCGGACGATCTAGTTCTCGGCTTCGCTAAAGGGGCAAAGGCGGGTATAAGGAGGTTATATCCCTTCTTTAAGGTTAATTTAAGTATTAACGGTACGGTAAAAGGCGAGCTTATCGGCCTCGCTCTTAAGCTATATATAAATTATATAGTAGAGCTCCTTAAAGACCTTAGCCTAAAGCTCGTCGAGCGTATAAAAGACCTTCTCTTACTTCTTAAAGAATTTAGCGATATCGTTAAGGGAGATTTTATTAAGGTAGATCTTATCGAAGTAGTCGTCGATAAAGTCGTAAAGGCAAGGGTTAAGGCAGGCTTTCGCGTCCTCGGCATTTATTTATCTAATTAAAACGGCCTAATAGAAGTCTTTAGGAATATCTTAGTTAATAGGTAGCGGGGCCTTAGTAGGCAAAGGCTTAGCGGTAAAGGCTTTAATTAAGGTCTAAAAGGTATATACTTTAGGCTACCGGTAGAATATTACTATCGCGTCGACGTTAAGCATTCGGACGTTAAACACTAAGTTATCGAGGGATAAGAAGCGGAGGGGCTAAGGTCTAATAGTCTTATAACTTAGCCGTAATATAGGGCGGCGGTAGCTAGCGGTCTTATAGATAGGATAGGGGCGGGGAGGTTAAATATAGCGGCGAGGGTAAAGGGTAGCTAGGGAGTTAGAGTTATAGCTAGAGTTAGAGTCGGCGTCGTTAACCTAGCGGGAGGAGTCCGGATAGGCAGGTTGACCTACGTCGGGAGTATCCTCGAAAAACGCAAAAAGGGAGGGGCTAAGGGACGGGGGAATAAACTTAAAAACGTCGCTAAAGCAGACGGAATAAACAAAGGCCGGAGGACGGGCTAGGGCCGGACGGGCGGGAATAAGGATTATAGCGGCGGGAATAGAGATCGCAGCGGTAGGGGGCTCGCCCTTATCCTTAGAATCCTCGACGGAGGGACTAAGGGGAAACCCCCTTAAGGCAAAGGCAGGCAAGGGCGCGGTAAAGGGCTCGCCCCTATCGTCGAAGTCTCTAATAGAGGGGGCGGGGGGAAAACGAATTATATTTATTAATTATATTCCCTTTAAAATAAGGATAAGGGAAGCCGGGATAGGGCGGGCAGGGCGGGCAAAGGTAGCCGAAAGGCCCGGGATAAGATAAGGCTAATAGTCTAAGAGATAAGAGGCTAGATAAAAGGGGGACTAGAAGGAAAAGGAGTTACCGCGCTAGCTAATAATAAGGTCGTGCCGGCGTAGCTAAGGGAGGCTAAGAATAACCTTATAGCTAAGCTTCGTAAGAAAGAAGTAGATAGACTTAGTATAGGCGCTAATCCGGGAGACTAATTAGGTAATAGAGCCGGACAAATAGTCGCTACTATCGGCGAGAGAAAGCCGACGCGGGAATTAGAGTTAGCGGATAGGAAGGGCAAGGCGGTGCGCGGTCTAAGCGTATATAAAAGCGTATCCGGAATAGCCGGAGTCGACTAAAGCACTTATAACGGCATCGGCGGACATAAGGGATAAAGGCATAAGTAGAGCACGCGGTTATATTCCCGCGGGGAGGCAAAGATCCTCCCCGGTATCGAACGAAGCTATAAACTTAAATACTAAGAGCTCTACCGCGCGATAAGGCGAAGGAGCTACGCATTTCCCGAGGATAGGGAAGAGGTAGGGAGGTCGTCTATTTCGCCCTCGATAAAGCCCTGCTTAATAGCGCAAACCTAATAGCGGGGGGGAGGGGGTTTAAGCAAGCGCGGGGCAAACGTACCGCTACTACGGCTACGGCCGCGGCTAAAGCCGGAACTAGCGCCGGGACTAGCGCTAGGGTTAGCGCTAGGATTAGCACTAATACCCCTATTAAGGCAGGTCCGGGCGGTATAGGTAGCGGTAGCCGGCTAAGCGTAGTAGAGGTAAAGACGGTTCTTAAACCGCCGTTGCTTTTTAGCGTTAGTAAGCCGGGCCTAGAATATATCGAGCTGCATTAGGTTACCGGTAGGAGACGTAGGTAAGGCGGGCGAGGTAGGGCTAGTGCGAGTAGGGTTACGAGGCGGCTAGAGTTAAAAACGGGCCTTAATACGCTATTAGTTATCCTAGAGCGTGGAATATATCTTAGCCTAGGCCGTAAAGTCGTTATAGGCCGGGCATTCGACCTATAGAGCGGCGGCGTTAGTAAGTTTAATAAAGACCTTTAAATAAAGGTAGGCGACGTAAACGGTGCTATTAAACAATAAGTCGGCTTAAAGCTAGGTAAACTTCGAATAGAAGTCCGGCTAAGAAATATTCTTTATCGATAGGGCATTAAAGTCGGCCTTTAACTTAGCATAGGTAAAATTAGCACTAAAGATAAGGCTAAGGTCGTCGGTAAGAGCTTTTATAGTAGTATACTGCTAATCGGCAAAGGACTTATTATCGAGGACGTCCTAAGGAACGCTAGCGATAATAGAGGCGGCCCGGCCGGTAAGCCGGCTAGTCGCGTAGAGAATATAATCCTACTCCGTAGGGTATAAGGCGGCGTCTTAACGGAGCTTAATAGCAAGACCGTTGCGCTAGGTCCGGAAAGCCTCCTAACGTTGCTTTTAATTGCTAGAGTCGCCGGCAAACCTCTTAGGGTCGGCTATACGGGAATAGGTAAGGGTAAGGGCGGGGGCGGGAGTAAGGGCTTAGTCCCGAGCTATATTACGCTTAGTTAAGACGAAGAGAGAGGATATAGCGCGGTTAAGCTAATGCTTAAGATCGGCAGCGTGCTTTTAGGCAACGGCTGCGTATTCTTAAGCGATAAATACTCTTATGTCTAACTTAACGTAAGCATTATTAAGGTAAGTAAAGGCCTCGATCTAAGGGACGCGGAAGTCGTAAGTAGCGTTAGCCTAAATATAGGCGAACGTGCCGAATATAGGCCGTTAGGCTTAAAGAAGAGCGGCGAGGCGGGGGTAGTAAGAAACGTACTTAGTCTAAGGCTCTAGGTCGGTAAGAGCCGGCGGGGTAACGGCTAAGGTAGCGGATAGAGGATCGGCCTCTATATAATCGGTTATCGTAGATCATAAGGCAATAAGATAGGGTAAAGGTAGGGGAAGGGTAAGGAGGGAAATCTATATAATTCGCGTCGAGACGGCGTATCTATACCGGGAAAATTCTAATAATCGAGGAAAACTTAGTCGAAAGTGTCCGGCGAGGAGGCAGACTTACGTCGCGAAGAGGGGAGATAAGAAAAGAAAGGGGTAAGATAGCGAGATTATTAATTAAGGGCAATAGGATAAAATAGTAGATTAAACTATAAGAGAACGAGATTAAAGGGGGTATATAATTATTATTAATCTACGAAAGGATATAGCAATAGACTAGGTCTAGATGTCTATATATACGATATAGAGGTTACGTGGGATAATATATAATATGGCCTAACACTGTGATAGGACCTCTTAGGCTCTCTCTACCGCCTTTAAGAGAAGCTCTCGATCCTACGCTCTTTAACAGCGATCCTATAGGCTTTTCTGCTTATCCCTACTACGAAAAACGTTCTACGACTATTAGGGATCCTAAGGATAAATTAGCACTTATTCTAGATAGCCTAGTTCGGCCCTCTATTAAAGAAGAGGAGGACTTATTTAGATAGTCGGACCCGGATGACGATCCGGCCGGCCTAGAGGACCCGGCCGGCCCGGATAGTCCGGACGCTCTAGATAGCGTGATAGAGGATCTAGTGATCGACTTAGAGGACGGAGA
The DNA here is from genome assembly GCA_012934285.1 of Ophiocordyceps sinensis. NCBI lineage: Eukaryota > Fungi > Ascomycota > Sordariomycetes > Hypocreales > Ophiocordycipitaceae > Ophiocordyceps > Ophiocordyceps sinensis. The sequence continues at coordinate 6,878,225 of JAAVMX010000004.1, read as the reverse complement.
GATTATAGATAACTCTATAGACGAGGCGGGGGTCGGTCTAGCACCCCCGGACTCCCCGGACTCCCCGGATTCCTCCGTAGAGTCCGCTCCGGACTTAGACGGTCCGGAGCTTAGGCCGGAGCCCGGGCCGGAGCCGGACGACGACGATATACCCCTAATAACCTAATACGACTCCGAGGAATTCCCTCGAGAAACCTAGTACTAGCATAATTATAGCTAGGCCCCGGAGTTAAAAGATCTTACCGGAGGCTATATACCTAATGCTTATAGCCCCGCTAATACTAAAGCATTCTCGGAGGGCAGCTTAGCTACAGCTGCCCTATACGGCTTAGAGTCCCCTCCGGCCTACTAAGAATTCGAAGACGATAAGGACCTTCTCGATGCCTTTAACCCGGAATATAGTAGCTATGCGGAATACCTAGCTATTACAAACTATTTAGAAGGAGTTATCGAACGAAAAGGCTAGGGTTACCCTAGCGCTAAGGATAGGCCCCCGGAGTGCCTTACCGATATAGCCGAAGAGACTTTAGCTTTACTTTAAAGCTATAAGCGTAAAGGAAATCGGCTAAAGGCAATACTTCTAGATAACGAGCATAAAACATACGAGGATTTTTATAGGGAAATTACGTCCTTAGTAGAACTCGTGTAAGAGAAAGAATACGAGAAGCTTAACCTCCTTACTATACTAGACCGTCTAGGAGGTTATATACCGGAGCTACACCCGGAACCCTCTTTCGAGGTCCGGACTCTCTAGGAGGCCCTCCGGGGGCTAAAAGGCGTCTACTGCCTCGCCTCCCGGACCCTCGGACTTACTTCTTAAGTTAACCGAGACCTACTTAAATAGGTCCGGCAACTATAAGGTCTCCCTTTCGAGACTACTAATTATAGGGTTATAATATAACCTATACCTTAGGGAACTATTAATAAACTTAACGGTAAGTCTATTAGAGAAGAGCTAGGTTCTACTAGGTTTAAAAGAGAACCACCTAGGTTTAAAAGAAAACCCTTAGAGCTTAAAAGAGAGCTTAATCTATATAGACTTAAAAGACAGTCTAGTAGGCTTAAAAGAGAGTCTACTAGGTTTAAGAGAGAACCTAATCCCCCTAAGACTGTTTTAAGGGAGGGGATATAGGGTAATAGCACCTTTACTACCGAGGATATAAAAAACCTCTATTACTAGAAGTAAAAGGGCTACTTACTAGTAATTAAGATCTTCTTATTATTACTAAAACTATCAGTAAGAAGATAACCCTTACGATTAACTACTAAGGGCATAGACTTTCCGCTTTAGTAGATAGCGGATCTATAAGCAACTATATTGCCCCGGAAACGATAAATCGTCTACGCCTTCGTTACCGGCAGAAGACTACGCCTTATACGCTATTTATAGCCGAAGGGAAACCCTTTACGTATAACAACGGGAATATTATCTATAAAACTAATCCTTTCGGATATTCTATCGGAAACTTAACGTTTAAAGACTCTTTCGATATCCTATCTATACGATACGATATTATATTAATACTACCTTTCTTATAATAATATAACCCTTCTATCGACTAAAATAAAGGCCTTCTAAGGTTTAAAGACGATACCTTAGATATTCTACTCTATTACGAATTAAAGGACTTAACCGGACTAAAAACCTCGGAACTTAATACTAGCCTAAAAAGGCGAAGCCTAGGAATTAAGGAAGTTGCTACCTTATTCGAAGATAAACTTCCGGACCGATTTAATACGGTCCCGGAACCGCTAAACCTATTATTAAAAGACGCTTCGAATAGCGCCTCTATTAAAGAAATAGAGACGGACCTTAAAGCGGATAGATTTAAGACTATACTATACGATATCCTCGTTAAATTCGGTATAATATTTAACGACCTACTAAAAGATAAACGACTACCTTAAACGCAATAGGATTACGAAATTAACCTTAAAGATAGAGCGAAGCCTCGCTTCCGTAAGATATAGAACCTCGATAAGTTGCATTTAAAATTGCTTTAGGATTATATCGACGAAAACCTTCGAAAAGGTTATATAAGGGAGTCGAAATTAGAATATCGGGCTCTAGTACTATTTGCTTTAAAAAACAGTAAAGATAAGGTTAAGACTAGGCTATATATCGACTACCGCTAGCTTAATAACGATACTATTAAAGACCGGACCCCTTTACCTCTTATTATCGAATTAAGGGATCGATTATCTAAGAAAAGATATTATACGAAGATCGACCTTAAAGTGGCTTATAGCTAGATACGAATTAGGGAAGGAGACGAATATAAGACCGCTTTTAGAACTCGATACGGCTTATACGAATTTTTAATCCTCCCTTTAGGGCTTATAAATGCCCTAGCGACTTTTTAGAAGCGTATTAATAACGCCCTATACGAATACCTCGATATATTTGTCTTAGCTTATTTAGACGATATAATCGTCTATTTAGACGATTTAGAAACGCATAAACTCGACGTTATAAAGGTGCTTAGGGCTCTCGAAGCAGCTAGCCTTTATATTAAGCTAGAAAAATGCATATTCTACACGCAGGAAGTCGAATTCTTAGGCTATATTATTACCCTAAACACTATACGGATAGACCCGTATAAGTTAGAGGCAATTAGCGGTTAGCCTATTCCTTCTACTACTAAGGAAATATAGAGCTTTATAGGCTATGCTAATTACTACCGACGCTTTATAATAGATTTCTCTAAAGAGTTAATCCCTATACTAGCAGTAATAAAGCTAGCTAAGACGAAACCCTATACTTAGACGGACGAAGCTAATAACGCTTTTCTTAAGCTTAAGAGCCTATTAACTTCCGCCCTAGTACTATATAGCTACGATGCGGAAAAGCCGTGCGAATTAGAAACCGACGCTTCTAATTTCGCATTAGGTGCGTAGTTAAGCTAAAGGGACGACGATAATATATTATATCCTATAGCCTTTTACTCTAAAAAGCTAAGTAGGGCAGAGATATATTATCCGATTTACGATCAAGAATTTTTAGCGATTATAAACGCCTTTAAAGAATTTCGGCATTATATTGTAGGGAAATCCTATAAGACGAAGGTCTATATAGACTATAGGAGTATCACCTATTTCGCTAGTACGCAGTAGCTTAACGCATGGTAAATCCGTTAGGCAGAGTTCTTAGCAGATTTTAACTACGAAATTCTGCATAAGAAGGGAATAGAAAATTCCCGTGCCGACGCTATTAATCGACGTCCCGACTATAATACGAAGATCGAACCTTATAACGAACGGCTTTTATATGTTAATACGGAAGGCAACTATAAGCAGCAATCACTCGATGCCGTATTTAAGATTAAAGGAGATAATTATATTTTAGAATTACTTAAAAGCACTTATAAGGATACCGATTTTAGTAGGTTTACGAAGCATATAACCTAGGAAAACGAGCTCGCCTACTATAAGGGAAAGGTATTCCTTACGCCTAGTAGCGAGGCAACGATTATAAAGGATTTCTACGAAAGCCCGATATACGGCCACTAATGGATATCCCGGACTTATAATCGAATTCGGAATTACTATAATACTTATAATCTTCGCCGCAAAATTCAGAAGATTATTAAGGCATGCGATACTTGCAATAAAGCTAAGGCTGTACGGCATAAGCCCTACGGAAATCTACAGCCTATAGAGACCCCTAAATTACCTTAGGAATCTATTGCTATAGACTTTATTACGAAAGTTACCGAAATCTATCGAACCTATAACGAATATAGAATACGACTCTATATTAGTTATAGTAGACCGCCTTACGAAATACGGTTATTTTATTCCGATTAAAGAAGCTATATCGGCTAAGGAATTATCTTACGTCTTTATAAGATATATTCTAGCCGATAGAGGTCTGCTAAAAACCCTAATTCCGGATAGGGACCGAAGGTTTATGTCACACTTTTGGCAGAGCCTTATGCGAGCTCTAGGAACTAAGCATAAATTATCTATTGCTTATTACCCTATTACCGACGGAATTACGGAACGGCTAAACTAGACCTTAAAGCAATGCCTTCGAAGCTATATTAACTATTAGCAAGACGACTAGTATGTTAGGCTACTAATAGCCCAGTTAGCTTATAATACTTCGATATTAGAACCTATATAGCAAACGCTAGCCTTTGCAAATTACGGATTTACGCCCGAAGCCTATAGGTCTTCCCTACCGGAAGTTATAGCCGAAAAAGCTATCTTAAGCTCCGAGTAGCTAAGAAGCTTACATTCCGCTATTAAAGACGAGCTCGACTTTATAAAGGAGCGAATGACTTATTATTATAATAAGAAGACCGAAAAGGAACCTACTTTTAATAAAGGCGATAAAGTCTACCTTATTAAGAAGAATATTACTTCTAATAGGCCTAACAATTCGTTAGACTATAAAAAGATAGGACCTTTTCTTATATAAGAAAAATTCTCCGATTTAACCTATAAGCTAGACCTACTAACGGCTATGCTTATACACCCTGTTTTTTACGTTTCGCTACTCGAATTAGCGCCTAAGAATAGCCGCCTAGCGAAAGATATCGATATACTAGTCGAAGAAGACGAATATAAAGTCGAAGAGATTTTATCTAAGAAGATAGAAAACGGCTAGTATTTCTATCTTATAAAGTGGAAGAATTATCCTTCTTCCGATAATACGTAGAAACCTATTAAGCATCTTAAGAACGCTCTTAAGAATATTAAAGCCTATAATAAATCTAACCCTTAAGTTTAAGGGAAGAGGAGTTTAAGGGTTTAAAGGTTTAACCCCCCTTAGGAAGGGTAATGTGTTATAGAACCACTAATCTAGGTTTATAGTTTACTTTCTTTTTTCTAAAGTACGGAAATACTTAGTACGAGGGTACCGGGGTACTTAGTACTTTGGTACTTGGTACTTTATGACTTAGCATAAAGATGTTCGCCCCGGACTTACCTATTATCCGGTTATACCCCTTTTTAGCCTAGGACACACCCCTTTTTCGAACCTAAGTCCTTCGGGACTTAGCTTCCTAAGGTACGGGACGTACCACGCAGCTACGGTCACGCCGACGATCTTATTAAGCACCCCTGCCTAATAAGACCCGATGATTAGCTCGATGCCCCGCATAAGGGACCGACACCTAGACTACCGGGAGCTATAGGCCTAATATAGCCCTCTCGGCTTTCGGGACCGATTATTCGTCCGATCCTCCGTATAAGGAGGTCACACGACTTATGTCGTGTGACCTACCTATATAACATTATGCACGTAGTGCATAAATAGACCTATATAACCTAGTTTAGTCTATAAGAGCTCTAGAACGACGCGGGAGGCAGCCTTTTCGAGGTCAGCCGACCTATATAGCCCTTACGTAGCCCTAGGGACCCGCATTAGTTCGGGGCAGTATAAGGGATACGTGGCAGAAGGTGCTAGAAGGAAAGGGACGTACCGGGACCGTCCGGACGGACGAGAAGAGCTATATAAAGGAACTTTAGTCCGCCCTTCCTTAGGCTCTCCTTCCTTTCTTTTATCTTTAGCTTTTATCACAGTTTTAGTTTAACTGCCTACTAAGTGACCTACACCTCTTTTAGTAGTGCCCTTAGTGCTCTAGCCTCGACTACCCCTACTTGCTTAGACTTAGCTAGCCGGTCTAGTATAAGTGACCCCGAGTGCTCCTCTACTTACTATTCCGCCCCTATAGCTTTTAAGGATAAATAACGCCCTCTATTAGTCTTTAACTATTAGAGACTTAGTCCGGTTAGACTATCTTCTGTCTTTTAACCGTTCTATCACACTCCTTTATATAGCGACTTAAGTAGGTCTTAGACTTCTATTAATCGTTAATAGCCTTAGCAATATAGGACTAAGAGCGGCATACTAATAAACGATAGGAACCTATAGAGCGATGTACGGTAGGTAATAAAGTCTAAGTAGACCTATAAAACTACGTATCCTTAAGGCTAAAGAAAAAGCTCGACTAATTGCACGTAAAATTTATAGTTAAGAGAGTGCTAAGCCCGTAAGCAGTCGAGCTAGAGGGACTACCTAACGGGATTTACCTTAATTTTAACGTAGACCTTCTTTACCGTATAGTAGTAGATCTAATGCCCGGCTTAATAATAGCGGACCTATAGCCTCCCGTAATCTTAGTAGAAGGAGAAAAAGAGTTCTTAGTAAAGGAAATTCTTACCGTACGAAAATTCTTACCGTACGATAGAAGAAGGTCGGCTACGGCAGTAAGCGCGAGGTCTTCGTAAGGTAGTAAGGGTACTAAGACCCGACGTAGCACCTAATAGCGGACTTCGCAAATATAGAAGCGCTTAATCGCTTCGAAAAACGCTTTAGGGCTATCGGAGAAAACGATAGGCCGCCCGACGCTATATTACCGGCAAAGATACGACGGAAGAAGGTACGGTTTACGCTCCCTAAAGCGAGCCGCGTAGCCTAAGGCGCGGCCGGGCCCTACGTATTACGTCGTTAAATTTCGCTTAGGTAAGGTAAGGGTCTTATATAAGGGTCTTCGACTATTAGTAAGATTAGGTCTACGACTTAATCCGTATTCTTATATATAAGCGGGGAAGAAGCACGTATAGGTAGGGAAAAAGGCTTGTGCGAATAAGGGTAAAAGGCTCGTGCGGATAAAGGTAAGGGGCACGTGCGGATAAAGAGGTACGTGCGTAAAGCTATATATCCCTATATATAGGTGCGCTTATACTTAGTTCTTTATAGATAATTTCTATACCGATATAAAGGGCACCTATATAATTCCTCTGCCTACCCTATTATAGCTAATAGATATATCGCTATAGCCGGCTTGCTTTAATAGGTTATATAGCCTAGCTATAGCTAGATGTCTAAATCGATAGTTTAGGGTTTTAATTTCCGTTTATATAAGGAATACAGTCGATTATTTATTCTTCCTAAAGAAGAACTAAGGCTATCCCTATTTCCTAATTACCGGGATATTTGCCTTAAGGCTAGTAAGGATATTCGTCGTATTATTAAAGAATATACTTAGCCTATCTATATCCGTAAGATATAGTAGGAAAAAAGTCGGGGTTTTTAATACATAGAATATAATCCTTCTAATTAGAGTAATAATATTAATAAGTCTTACTATTTGTCCTATAGTAAATCTCTATTCGACCTAGAGGTACCGAGGTACTAATATCCCTATATCTCCCTGTATCTCCCCGCGCTACCCTACGCCGACACGTAGTAAGGCATACAGCCGGGCAAGTAGAGCACGCAGCCGGGCAAGTAGAGCACGAAGCATACATTAATAAAGAGCCGCGCACGTAGTAGAGGGCACGCAGTAAGGCACGCAGCACACGCAGCAGAGGGCACGCAGTAGGGCACGCAGCAGAAGGCACGCAGTAGGGCACGCAGTAGGGCACGCAGCCGGGCACGTAGTAGAGCACGCAGTAGAGCACGCAGCCGGGCACGAAGCATATATTAAAGAGCCGCACATATAGCAGAAGGCACGCAGTAAGGCACGCAGTAAGGAGCCGGGCACGAAGCATACATTAACAAAGAGCCGCGCACGCAGTAGAGGGCACGCAGTAGGGCACGCAGCTAGGCACGCAGCCGGGAGCCGGGCACGAAGCATACATTAAGGACCCGCGCACATAGTAGAGGGCACGTAGTAGAGGGCACGAAGTAGAGGGCACGTAGTAGAGGGCACGCAGCCGGGCACGAAGCATACATTAAGTAGCCGTATATATAGTAGAGGGCACGTAGTAAAGGGCACGCAGCCGGGCACGCAGCTAGGCACGCAGCCGGGAGCCGGGCACGAAGCATACATTAAGGAGCCGCGTATATAGTAGAGGGCACGCAGTAGAGGGCATATAGTAGAGGGCACGCAGTAGAGAGCACGCAGTAGAGGGCACGCAGTAGAGGGCACGCAGTAGGGCACGCAGTAGAAAACGCAGTAGAGGGCACGCAGTAGGCCACGCAGCCGGGCATAAAGCATACATTAAGAAGCCGTACACACAGCAGAGAGCACGTAGTAGAGAGCACGCAGCAGAGGGCACGCAGCTAGGCACGCAGCCGGGAGCCGGGCACGAAGCATATATTAAGGAGCCGCGCATATAGTAGAGGGCACGCAGTAGAGGGCACGCAGTAGAGGGCACGCAGCAGAGGGCACGCAGCAGAGGGCACGCAGTAGAGGGCACGTAGCAGAGGGCACGCAGTAGAGGGCACGTAGTAGAGGGCACGCAGTAGAGGGCACGCATATAGCCCGCATATGGCCTGTTAGGTATGCGCACGTAATTTAGGTTGGCGGTTGTAGGCGCGGGGAGATGCGGGGAGGTGCGGGGATGTATAGTACTTCGGTACCTCCGGGACGAATAGAGATTTACTACGGGACAAATAGTAAGACTTATATTAATTAATCCTAAGAACCTTATAATAGTGCTACTACTAAATCTAATTGCCTCTTATCCTACGGTCGATATATCTAAATTAACGGAAGGATCTTCTTATTAAAGGGCTATATATTATTCTTATCCGGCCGTAGAGACCTTCGCTACTCCTATATAAATTAGGATGCCTTAGAAATAGAGCTTTAAGTAACGGTCGTCGATAAGGAATTAGTCAGCCGAGACTATCGGTTTAATACCGTAGACGTCGTCTCCTATAATAAGGTGGTTAAAAGCTATTTAATAAAGCATTTAACTAGCTTACTACTATTCCGGCTCTTTATCCTCGCTATACTCTTCTTCCTTATCGTCCTTATGCCTTTTATAGCCTGCTAAATAGGCTATAATATCTAGGGAGACGCTAGTATAAAGATAATACGAGAGATATTAGTCTTTAGCTTTCCGCCGTTCTTCTATAAAATGTTTCGTAGATTAATATCCCTCCTTTCTATGTATAAAGCACTTCTTAGTCTATATCTTAATGCCGTATCCTTAGCTATAGCCTCTTCTACCGTAGGGTCGATAGCCTTATCTAAAGCCTTATAGGCGAAATCCTTTATTACTTCTACTACGATTATTAATATACCTATAGTCTATATAAAACTAACTATTAAGGTTCTTCGATTTATATTTATAATTTATATTTATCCTATATTTATTACGATATCGGTCTTAGATAAACTAACGCAAGGCGTTTCTCGCTTATCGTATAAGGTATATCGTAAGGAAAGCTCGGAGGTCGGTATAGAGTTCCTCGGCCTTATAAGCCTATTTAAAGAAGGCACCTTTAAGTTCCGGGACTCTTTAGCACGCCTTAGTAAAGGTTACTATAAGTAGGGTTTCGCTTATAAACTTAGGTCTTAAAGCTCGTTAATATAATAATAGCTTATTAATTAGCAATTAAAGCACTTTTAGAAGCCTTTCTTAAGGTTATTAGCCTAAACTTAGTTAAACGTCGTATTAGTCTAATCGGTATAGTATTAAGCTTAAGTTACCTTAGTATTAAAATATCGTTTAATCTTATCGTATACGCCTCGGAAGGTAGTCGTCTAAGTAATATTCTCTATATAAAAGCGGTCGGCTTATCCTTTTAAGATCTAAGGGAGGAGGGTATAAAAAAGTCTTAGCTTAATCTTAAGGTTATAGCATACGCCTATAATCTTACGGATAGTCTTATTAAAGAGAGTATATAGTTCTCCGGTATAGCTTTTATCTTTATCCTATATCTTAATAAACTTAGTCTAAACGTTAAGATCGGACGAAAGGTTTAAAACATTAGTAGGTAAAAGTGCTATATACTCTTTAATATTATAATTAAATGCCTTAACTATAGCCTTTAAGGCGATTATTAAAGCCGATAGATTAAGTCTTAGTTTCGCTTTTAGAATATATAACGTTAGTTCCGGAATAAATAGTAATTATAGCGTATATATCCGACGTATAGGATTAAATACCGGTATATCTATCGTAGCCGTATTTAATTCTTATTCCGGTTCTAGGGTTAGGTCTATAGTCGTCGCTTAGGCCGGGTCGTTATATTAGAACCGGTGCGAAGTCGGATAGACCGTTAACTAATTCGTTATAGTCGAGAAAGGTTCTTTATCTGCCTAATACTAGGCTACTTAGTCTTAGGTATTCCTCTTCTTTTCTTATTTACGGAAAGCCTTTATGCCTATCTTAAATTCTTCTTTTATAAACTCTCTCTTATTCTAAAGGAGTAGATCTTCCGATTAAAGCATAGTTATATAAGATTTAGCAAACGGCGCGCTTTTTAGCCTTATCGAAACGCCGCGTCTTCGCAAGAATATCTTAAGGACCCTCTTATAGTCTTAATCTCCTATATTCTAAATAGATTTATTCTATCCTTAGAAATATTCCTAAAATAGGTTAAAGAGCCGTTAACCTTAATAATAGATAGATACTACGCCTATTATAATAAACCGGGCTATAAATATTATAACTTCCGCTTTACTAAGATCTTCTAATATAATTTCTTTAATATCTTAATATTATATATCTACCTCTTTATAAGCGGAAGTAGGGATGCCGATTTCCTTTATCTATTATTCGATTAGTTTAACCGGGTTATTAAAGGGAGCTAGTGCGTTTATAGTTAATAATAATCCTGCTATTATATCTATTTTTCGAATTCGTTTAAGGGTTAGTTAGTATCGTAAAGGTCTTTATAAGAAATATCTAAGCGATTAGTCTTTATTCTAAAGGACGTAACTCTTTCTCCTTAAGGGAAGTAAGCACGGGATTAAATAGTTATAAAAGTTCGCGATATTATTCTATATTATAAACGTATTGCCTTTTAACGTTTACTCTTCCCTTAAAGGCGAGAACGGGATTAATAAAGAGCTTAGAAGGTCTATTCGCTAGTTATAAAGGAGTAGATATCTCTTAATTAGTTTATCCTACTAATGCATGAAGATATGCATTAGAACCGCCTTACATTATTGCATATAACGCAAGTTATTCGGTTGCATTAGCTCCTAAGATAGCTAAGATACCGAAGCCCGAAGTATATAGTATAAGTAGAGATAGAGGTATATAAGTTATAACTTATAACTCGGTCAACCGGCGTTATCTACGTTACCTTATATTACTCGCGTATTTAATTATATAATAACTAAGCTATTCAATAGGATTAGACTACTTATATTATATAGATAAATAATAGCGCTTTCTATAACTATAATTAGTTAAGTTATATATACCTTTATTTATATAGAATTAGCTATATAAAGGGACCTTAGTCCGCCCTTAGATAGACCTTTACTAAGTAATTCAATAATACTTTTCTCTCTTATTTCTATATTAATCTTAATACTCTTTATACTACCGTAATCCTCTACCTCTAAGCTTCCCTTTAGGCTTTTATTAGTTATAGTCCCTATCTCTGCCTAAGCTTTAAGTTACTTCTTACCTAAAGCCTTCTTTAGATCCTTTAGATTACTCGCTGCTATACTAAAAACAACCGCCTATTTACTATAACCTCCTCTTTGCCTTCTTAAGCTACCCTTAGTTTATATATATTACTACTTTCTTAGTGTTTTATCCTTTATTCTCCTCGTTAGCCCCGATTAGACCTTAGTATATACCTTCTTTTAACTATTGTCTTTCGCTAAAAAACTTACTAAGAAATTTCTTTTACAATCCTTTCGCTTCCTTTGCCTTAGCCCGTCGATTCCGAATTTCTTTCGAATTTCCTCTAATACCTCCCGACCCTAAAAATAAGTTCGTTTAAGGACTACTCGTTTACTAAGCTTAAGGGGAGCGTTAACGTTTCTGCCTAATCTTTACGTATAGAATCCGTCTTTATACGTAAGAAGCTTACTCCTGTAATCCTTAACGCTTCTTACGCGAAATCCTAAGACTATTTAGCACTTATACGTCTAATAGTCGACGATAGTCCTCTATCTTAAATAAAGCATTATAGGTTTATAAAGGCGGCTTAAGATACTCTTAAGACCTTATATAACCCGGTAAACTATCTATCGAAACTTACCTAAATAAGGTAAAAGAGCTCTATAATAAGCTAAATACTAGAGAGATCCGAATCCTAGAGATTATAGTAATAATATAGATCCTTAAGAGTCTAAATAGCTCTTTCTTAAGTTATATTCTAAATATAACCTAAATACTCTATGCCGATACTACGGTATATACTCTTAAGTCCTTCTCTTTATCCCTTATCGACGAGTTTAAGAGAATTAAGGCTTTAGAGAGTAATAAGCACCTCTTTATAGCGAATAATAATAAAGTTCCTATTTGCTCTTATTGCAAAAAGCATACGTATATAAAAAAGAATTAGTTTTAGAAACTAAAGAATAAGGATAAGGCTAAGGCCGCTAGATTTACTATTAAGACGTTGCCTTCCTCCTCGTCGACTAAAAGGGAGCTTAAGAAGTATACTAATAGGAGCTATAGGAGGCCTACGCTTATCTTAAACTCTTAAGAGAGTTTCCCTTTATTTACTCCTCGCCCGGCTGCCCGTCCTTAGACTTCTCGACTCTAGAAGAAAAAGACCCTTCAGTATCTTCTCCTAAGTCTAATAAGGTCCTTATTATCTCTAAGTCGGCTTTTAGCATTATAAGTTCCTTCCTACCCTTCCTTATACTCTTTATATCCTTTATATCCTCGATACTCTCTTTTATACTATTAATATTACTATCTTCCCCTATTGTTTTCTACTAGGAAAATCCCGGTCCTATTATAGAATTTATATAGAAGTATCTATCGAATTTATATAGAAGTATTACGTATTTCTACTATAGAATTCCACGAGCTTCTATAGGTTATTACCCCGTACTTCTACAGTCTTCTACCGTAGAATTCTAATTCCCTTCTATAGTCTTCTACCGTAGAATTCTAATTCCCTTCTACGGTCTTTTACTATAGAATTCTAATTCTCTTCTAACGGCTTCTACTATAGAATCTATATATCCTTCTAATAGACTATTGCGTTATTGATTTCTTTATCTTTAGTAGAGTATATATAAAACCCGTCTACGCTCTATATTAAGCTTATAGAGAGCTTAGTAACTTACCTATACGAATCGCGTTTTCTCGCGATTAAGTACTCTAATATAGACGATTAAGGATTAGTTATAGCTTTAGATACCGCCTACTTTAAGAATCTAGATACTTGTTACTCTTTAGAAGGCTACTTTATTAGTCTTTTTAACGGTCTAATTGCGTAGAGTGCTTAGAAACAATCTATAGTTACTATATCTTCTACTAAGGCCGAACTTCTTATAGTCTCTTCTATAGTAAAAGAGCTAATTTCTATTCTTTATTTATTTAACGATATTTCTCTATAATTAGATATTCCTATTCCTACTATTTAGTGCGATAATACCTAGACTATTCGCTTAGTTTCCGCTGAGATTCTAAAGATTTAGACCGCCTTAAAGCATATTGAAATTTATAACTACTAGGCCCGATAGGAATTCTTACGTAATACTTTTAATATTTAGTATATCCCTTCTAACTAAATAGTTGCGGATAGATTAATTAAGTTACTTCTACGATAACGTTTCTAAACGTTTCTTTACTAGCTTCGACTTACGGACATTTTATCTAAGATCTATAAGGAAGTCGATAATAATTCGAACTAGCCGGAAGGTGTTTTCCTTTTAGCTAAAGGTATATTAATATTACCGTCTTCCTTTATTGCCTTCTACCGGGAAATCCCCGGTCCTATTATAGAATTTATATAGAAGTATCTATAGAATTTATATAGAAGTATTATGTTTTTCTACTATAGAATTCCATAGGCTTTTACAGATTATTACCCTATACTTCTAATTCCCTTCTATAGTCTTTTACCGTAGAATTCTAATTCCCTTTTATAGTCTTCTACCGTAGAATTCTAATTCCCTTCTACGGCTTCTACCGTAGAATTTATATATCCTTTTAATAGACTAGTGTATTATTAATGTCTTTATTGCTAACTGTATCTAACTGTATAACTATTTATTTTACGGACACGATCTATTAATTTCTAACCGGCATTTTCCGTCTAACTCTTTCCTTTACCCCTTTTCCTTAGGTCTACGCGGCTGTTTTTATACGAGGGATCTCCCTATATATAGAGACTAGTTAGCCCTCCTTATTAGAAAAGATAAAAGCTATTATTCTTAGTGATTTGCATTACTTATAGCTTTTAATCCTTCCTTATAGGCTATTTTAAGCCTTAGAGCCTCTCTTCTTTTTTAATTGCTATTACCTAAATATCGAGGACCCGACTGCCTAGCGTTCGATAGTTATAAGCCCGGCCGAACTTCTCTATATATAGAGAGTTCTAACGGCTTATATTTTTAGCCTACTATATTACGATTTACTATAGTAAAGCCTTTTCTATATCTAGCGCATTAAATTATAGAAGATTAGTATATCTTTTTTAAAAACGGTGCTTTAATCTAGCGAATCGATTAATAGAGGACTAATTAGTACGTTTACTTTATTCTAAGGTGCTTGCTTATACTTAGTTTAAATGTTTACGGTTTATTTGCATATATTATGCATTTAACTACCATTTCCGTAGATTTTACTATACTTTTACCTATATTACTATATCTATTATAGCCGATATTACTTCGAAGACCGTCCTAACTAGACTAGCGGATTAAGACCGATAGATCTTCACGATTAAGAAATACGCACTTACCTAAGGGATTTAAGAGAAAATCGATCCTTCTATTACGCCTAAACTTTAGAAACCCTTACTGCCTCTTCCTATAGAACTAATACCTAAAATAGTTAATATAGCTATTCCTAATATTACTAGTTTATCTATAGAAGAAGTTAAAAGGTTTAAGTTTCTCTTTTCCTAATATTATACGTTGCTTTAAGCCTATAAAGACTAATAGAAATCTCTTATATTAATCTAGTAGTTTATTATTTAGAATATTAAGAACTACTACTCGATAATTACCGACGAATATAAGGGTTCTACGGAATTAGCTTTATTATAGTAGCGTATAAAGCCGACTTCGTAGACGCAATAGAAGACTATTCTTACGTAGTTCTATACTATTTTAAAGGCACTAGACCGGACGGATATTACGATATAGATTTCTAACTAGCAAAAGGTCCTTACCGACGCACGGCGAATAAAGTTGCCGGAATTAGAAGGTCTTTAGGCTATATAGCTTTTTCTTAAGGCTATTTAGCTAATTTCTAGCCCTTTTGCGGAATACTAAACGAATAAGATAAAGGACGATACCCGATTAAATAAACTAGATTAGGAAAAGTCTTTCCCTAACGGATTTAAGATATCCGAACTATTCGAGCGCTCGTAGGCCTTAAAGGCTGCAATAAAGGCGCTTAAGACTAACGTGTTCGCTAAATTCTAAGGCTAGGGAACCTAAAACCTAGCCACGGAATTAACGGCAAAGTCTACGACGGCTTTTGCGGCTTTATCCTTTAAGAAGGATAAGACTAAGCCGAAATTCTAACTATAGTATACTTATAGAGATAAATATTTCTACGCCGAATGCTATTACTTTAACCCTTCTTTACGACTTCTATTATCGAAACCTAATAAGGATATCTAAAAGACTATAGATAATTTCCTTAAGGTTCCGGCTAATAAGGCTAAAGTCGACGTAGTATTACTTAAGGCCGAGTAGTAGAAGAAGAATAATAAAAGTAAGACTAAGACGGTTTAAGCTACGGCTACCGCTAACGTTATTACGACCTTTTTACCGCCTATTACTTAATAAACCACTATAGAATACCCGTTAAGGGATTCTTTTATTATAGATTTAGGGTTAGATAGGCATATTTGCAATAATAGGGAGCGTTTCTATAACTTCTAGCCTTCTTCCGAGTATATACTCGTAGGCAGTAGAAGCACTCCGATTCTTAGGATAGGCACGGTATTTATACGTATCTCGACGGGCACATTTTAGCTTAGTTAAGTAGTATATATCCCGTCTTTTTATACGTCCCTTTATTCCCTTCGTCTTCTATATAAGGCGAACCTTTTATAGAACCCGGAGACTAGCGTAATCTTTTCCTTAACTCGCACTATTTATATAACGGAACTAATTTATAACTAGTATATTATCGAGTATAACCCGTTAATACCTTCTTCTACGCTTCTAACTATTGCTTCTACTCTTTCTATTCCTTCTATAGATTCTACCGTAGAAACCCTAGTAGTAGCACCTTTTTAGCCACTATATTAGATTCTATACTAATAAGTATAGAGGAACTTTCTCTTTAGCACTAACGACTTAGATATTTAAATAATAAGGCGCTTTCGAAAGCACTCGGAATACTATAGTCGGTGACCTTCGATAAGATAATCTCCTATAAGCCCTATAAACTTACGTAGGCTAAACGAATTATTAACCGCGAACCGCCGCTTTTTAAGGCGACTTTTCTCTTTTCTAAGGTATTTTACGATATCTTTTCTATGTATAAGAGCTATAATAATAAGAATGTTATATTCCTTATTAAGGATAACTATATAAAGCTTATTTTCCTATATATGCTTTTAGACGCTTTTATAGACGAGCTAATTTTATACTTTAAGAGCTTAGGTCGGTATATTACCTAATAGTTCTTACTTTCTATCGGTACGATCTATCGGGATAACGACTAAGCCCTTCGACGGGATTTCTAGGACTTTATTAACTAATAGGGCATTTATAATAAGCCTACTACTTCCTATACACCCGCTTAAAACGGCGCTGCCGAATAAGCTAAAGGGGTAGTATCTATAAAAGCTCGATCTATAAGGATTAAAGCAAATTTGCCTAAGCATTTATAGATAGAAACGTAGAAAACTATAGTATATTTATATAATCGGATTTTAGCCTATTAGGCAGCTTCCTCTACGTCTTTCCTATCGAAGTGGATTTCCCTAATAGAGATTCTTAACGATTAGTTAAAGGATTATAACCGGAATATACTAGCGTTTCTCCTTCCTTAACTATCGTAATTCGGTTATCTCTAAGCTTTTAGCTATAGAGCCTACCTACTAACTACTAAGGCCTTAACTAGCACGAAGAAATATAACCTTAAGTAGGAACCTTATATAAAGGTTAGTTATTTAGTTAGGTATAATTCTATTAATACTTTTCGTATATAGATCCTATAGAACGGGAGGTTCGTTACCTTTGTAATATAACGTTTAATAAGACTTAGTTTTTCACCGCGTCTAAGGCATCTATAAAGGAGCAGATATCTCCTAATTGGTTTATCCTACTAATGCATAAAGATATGCATAAGAACCGCCTTACGTTATTATATATTACGTAAGTTATCCGGTCGCATTAGCTCCTAAGATAGCTAAAATACCGAAGCCCGAAGTATATAGTGTAAGTAGAGATAGAGGTATATAAGTTATAACTTATAACTTAGTTAACTAGCGTTATCTACGTTACCTCGTATTACTCGCGTATTTAATTATGCAATAACTAAGCTGTTAAATAGGATTATACTACTTTTATTATATAGATAAATAAAAGCGCTTTCTATAACTATAGTTTGTTAAGTTATATATACCTTTGTTTATATAGAATTAGCTATATAAATGGACCTTATTCCGCCCTTAGATAGACCTTTACTAAGCAATTTAATACCACTTTTCTCTCTTATTTCTATATTAATCTTAATACTCTTTACACTATAGTAATCCTCTACTTTTAGGCTTCCCTTTAGGCTCTTATTAGTTATAATCCCTATCTATACCTAAGCTTTAAGTTACTTCTTATCTAAAGCCCTCTTTAGATCCTTTAGATTACTCGCCGCTATACTAAAAACAACCGCTTGTCTACTACGACCTCCTCTTTGCCTTTTTAAGCCTTTTGCCTTCTTAAGCTACCCTTAGTTTATATATATTATTACTTTCTTAGTGTTTTATCCCTTATTCTCCTCGTTAGCCTTAATTCGACCTTAGTATATACTTTCTTCTAACTATTGTCTTTCGCTAAAAAAACTATTAAAAAGTTCTTTTAAAGTTCTTTTGCTACCTTTACCGTAGCCCGTCGACTCCGATTTTTTTCGGATTATCTCTAATACCGTAACCCCGAAAATAAGTTCGTTTAAAGACTACTCGTTTACTAAGCTTAAAAAGAGCGTTAACTTTTCTGCCTAGTCTTTACGTATAGAATCCGTCTTTATACGTAAGAAGCTTACTCCCGTAATCCTCGACGTTTTTTACGCGAAATCCTAAGACTATCTAGCACTTATACGCCTAATAGTCGACGATAGTTGTTAGTTAGTTAAACTAACAAAGGGGTTACAGGCTGGCTGGATTTTAGTCTATAATGTCTATTAACTAAGGGGCGACGAACAGCCCCTTTATATAGCCTACAAACGCGTATATTAATAAGGCCCGAAGCCGGAACTTTAGGAGCCCTTGCTTACGACGTCGGGGCTATGCCTGTAAGGGCAATTAAGTTAATAACTTAATCATCGTAAGGGCGGCCGAGTTAGTAACGCTATTACCGGGGTCCCCGACGCATACGATCGATGCATCGTATAGTTAACAACGCATCTATGTAAGCGTTACCTATACGTAATCTATTTAATCACGTGGATTGCAATCGTGCCTAAAGAACGGATATCCCTTATTCTTATACTAGCAACTTTTCTTTATAGTTGCTAAACAGCGAGTCCGTAATCTATATTTAAATAAGGGGAGATAGGGAGAACGATATATTAAGTAGAAGGCCTAATAAATATATTTAATAAATACGAATAAAAAGGGGGCAGAATAAAGAAAATACCGTAGGTAGCTATAAGCGAAGGACGAAGGCTTCTATCTTAATCGAGAGGCTGTTTATATTAATAAGGCGTTTAAAGGCCTTATTTAGCGATGCCTTCGTTATAGCGTCGGCAGGGTTATCTTCCTTATAGATCTACCTAATCTCTTTAATCTCCCGTCGCTTATACGACTAACGCAACGCTATAATATCGATTATTAAACGTTTCTCCTTTATAGTGCCGAGCTTAATAAGGCATTCGTAGAGGGAGTATAAGTTAGTGTATATAATAACAGGGATTTATAAGAGCTAAAGCCGTTCCGTAACTATACGGAGGGTCGTAATAAGGGAGATGCTAAGGTCTATACCGTTAACTATACCGAAGATCTCGCTCGTAAGAACGCTATAGGTCACTCGCTTATACTTCGTCGAGCTCTAATAGATAATATTGCTATTAATCCGGAAGTACGTATCCGTACGCTCGGTCTTATTAACGAGCGTAATAACGAAGCCTAACTAAGACGAAAGGTCTCGGTTATTTGCGAATAAGCTATCCGTAAACACTACGAGTTTAGCTATCTTAAGATTAATTAGTCGGTACGTAAGCCTACGTTATTAATAGTCGATCTACTACTAGAGGCGCTTATTAAGGATATTATAATCCTTCTCTTCGGGGGCTTAGACTTAGGCTGCTACGGAGATATCGAATAAGGCCTCTAGCTAATAGATAGCGGCGACGTACGTAGCATAAGCGCGTTTCTCGAGGTACTACTAGGCTTTATCACAAGCCCGTAAGTTAACTACCTCGATCCTTAAGGCCTATCCCTTCTACTATAGGAGCAGAACGTCGTCGTAGAGCGTTAGTTTTACTCTATTAAAGTCTATCGCATTCCTTAGGGTTATTTAAGCCTTCGGCTTAGCGTAAAATTAAGCTATCTCGAGCTCTTTTTCTTACTAGGCCGAAAAGGTATCTAAACCGAGCATTAAGGTATCATCGGTCTATATGCCGACGAGGCTAAAGTCGTCGGGTCCTTAATTTATAATTAGAAGGCACGAGTTATAGGTAGAGGGAGCTATATTAAGGGTCTTAAAATAGTGCTTATAGTAGGTTTTCTACTTATATACACCGGCTTCTATAAGACTATATAACGGTCTAATAACTCTTATAATTATGCCCTTCGGGTATTTGCCCTATAGCTCTATCGGAAGAGCCGCGAATACTATACGATTAAGCTCTATTTAAGCTTAGGGATAGGCTTATGTAATATCGCGTAGAAATAAGCTTATGCCTCGGCGAAGTAAGGCGGAGGCAAGGGCTAGGATTAAGCGCTAGCTAATACGTTAAATAGTAAGGGAATAGATTAAAAGCGAGCTTTTCTCTATATCGCTATAGCCTTAGATCACTAGACGGGACTTTTCGTCGGGTTTAACGTCGCGACCCTTTACTTCCCGGACTATTCGGGATCGAAATAGACGGTATTGCCTATAAACAGATTTATCGTACTATTCGGAGCTAAAGACTCCGTAGGGTTATAAGATCGTTAATCTCTCGTTAGTCGGATTATTTAAAAAGGGCGCCGGGTATAGTAATAACGCCGTTATTACGTAGGTTAGTCGAAAGCCGTAGTGTATCTTCTTCCTTCTTAACTAAGAATTAATTATAGAAGGTTACGGTCTTTAGCTTATTCATTAAGCCTAGGGGACGTCCGCGTTTGCGGGGCTACGGCGGAGCCGGCAGTGCCTATACCGGAGAGGGGGAAGGATCTAGCTCGGGAATTTCGTCCGGAGCAGAGGAATCGACCTTAGAGAGGGTGTCTATATCATTAAGGGTAAGGGGATCCGGGGTATCGTCCTTACTATAGTAGTACGGCTGCATAAAGGTAGAACGGAAGACTATAGAGCCGTTAACGGTCTCGATAGTAACGTCGTAGCCGTTAATAAAGGCAATCTTATATAGACCTTACTATCCTCGCTTCTCTCTCTAGACGCGGACTTTACTCTATAGCGGTAGTAATAGAGTATTAAGGGTTAAGGGGCCGTTTCGAGCTTATAGGCTATCCCTAACTTATCGCGCGGCGGAGAGCTACCGTAAGGCTTTTATAGCCTTTTAGATAGTCGCGGCTCTCTATACTATAGTTGCCGAAGGAGGGGAGTCCTAAGTTATCCGTAGGTACGCTCTAAAGACGAGGAGCGTAGGGATAAGGCCGTTTAGTCCTACTATATTATTTACGGCTTTAATAGCTATTTATAGGACGGATTTAAGGGCTATTATCCTACCGATCTTAGCGTATATTATTTTAAACGCACGGCGGAGCGGGCCGTAATACCTTTTAACCTTACCTATAGACTAATATGCCTTAACGGGGATCTAGGTATACGTAATACCTATAATGCGAGCTTCGTTGCGAAACTTTATTAAGGCGAAGTTAGTGCCCGTGTTATGCCGGATAAAGTTAAAGGGGCCGAGGTATATATCGATCTCTAGTGCTTTAAGTATCTCCTAGGTATCCTTAGCCGATATAGACGGTAGGAATCGCGCTCTTTAAAAAGAGGTCGCTATATCGACCGCGTATAGCACCGGGCGGGTGCTACTGCCGAACTTAAGGTATATTATATCGACGACGACCTCGAAATTGAATTTTTAGTTATCCTTTAATATAAACCTAAACCTCCGGGGTGCTAGCGCGTTAGAGCTAATAGCAATAGCAGAATTTTAAGATATCCTTAAGTATTTCTACTAAGATATCGTTATGCCTTACTTACTTTAATAAATAGTAAAGTCTATTAACGGCCGGGTAGCTAAATCGGCGGTAAAGCGTACGTATCTCTACTTTAGTTAAGAAAGCGACTACGTTTTCTTCCTTACTAAAGAAGAACTATAAATAACTCTATTTGCGAATAACGGGGACGCTAACGCCTAGACCGATAATCGTATCGGTAGTATTATTAAAGTATACGCCTAAGCGATCTATATTAGCTAGGCAGAGGAGGAAGGGGGTCGTCGTTCTTAGCACGTAGAACGTAATTCGGCTAATAGGGGTCTTAAGGGCAATAGAGCCGAGGGAACGTACGTCCTCGCCGCTGCCGAATTTAATATATACCTAGCCGGCGGTAGACTCGTCGAGCACGATAGAGGGGTCTTCCCGCTGTAGGGCGAGATACTAATCCTTACCTACTATAGAGACTATAGCTGCTCTTATGTTTATAAGGATACCGTAAAAACGGTCCTTTAAGTAACGGTTAAAGACGAATTACGTAGCCGGGACGCTTAATTAGTCTATCACTTATACGTCTTCGCCCGTAATCAAATAGTTAAAGGATTGCTAATATAGAATTTGCGAGGCTTACTATTTAGTTAGTTCTTCGTCGTTACTAGCCTTATTGTTACGCTACTCGATAGCGGCCTAAGAAGTCTCGTTACCTTTATATTCGGTGAGATAGGCCTTAAATCCTATACTAGGGTTGCCGGTTAGAAGGCATTACGCGTAGTATTAAGCTTTAGACCTAGCTCGTTCCTCTAGGGTATGCTTTCTCGACTAGCAGCCTTCCTTTTAATAAACGAAGCACTTCCTCGACTATTAGCGGTTGCTAAAGCTACTACCGCCGCTATAAGGGCTACGGTAGCTTCGTCCGCTGCTCCCGCTAAACCTACGGCCGTTGCCGCGGTTATTAGTATATCTACGGTCGGTGTAGAATACGCCTAATAAATTACATTTATTATTTATATTTATTACCTTATTACGATATTATATAAACGTGCCGGACGTATTATTCTCGGCCTATATCGATAGATAGGTCTTTAGGGAGGAACGCAACGCGGAGAATAGCTTTTCCACGGTCTTAGGGGGTTATATAGCGTATAGCTAAATTCCGGGACGTTCCGGCACGCGTTAAGCAAGGTAGTGCGAAGGGGGAGGTCTCTAGCGAACTTAAATCCTAAGGCGCGTTAATATCGTTATAGCTTATCAAAAAGGGTCTATAGGACTTCCTATTAGGTCTTATTTAAATGCTTAACTTATAGCTTTTTAAAAGTTATAGTGCTTTAATCTACCTAATAGTGCTAATAGTTTATTTCGGTATTAAAGTAAGCCTTTAGTAGGTCGTAGGCCTGCCTAAACGTGCTATCTTACTCTATATGCTAGATATAGTAGTCTTAGGCTCGGCCGGTAAGGATCTAGGGGACGAAGGCATAGAAATAGCTAAGCCGGGCCTTAACTATATAATAAACGTCCGTAAAGGTACGGACTTTATTATTAAGAATATTATAGGGCTCTCCTATATAATTCTTACTCTTATCCTATAACTTAATAAACTTTTATAGGAGGTCTACGTCTATCTCCTCGTTTTAAACGTCGTAGGGGAGAACTATCGTATAGGCTGCCTTTGCCGTTATGTTAATAGGAGGGGTCTTAAAGAACTAGTATAAAGTCGGGTAAAGTGTTATTAGCGTTTCTAATATATCTTAGAACGGAGGGGCCTATAGGTTTAGGAACGTGCCGGGCATTTAATCTCGCGGGTATAGGCCGGGATCGACGGAGGTAGCACGTATTAAGGATATTAGAGTAAATAAGGGTTCTAGCGCGAATGTAACTGCCGGGGCGGTTAGAGGCGTAGGGGGAATAGCCACGGGCGTAGACGGTGCCGTCGTAAAGGTTGCTATAAGAGCCGGGGCTAAGGCAGTAAGAGGTGCTATTAAGACCGTGCTTAAGACAATTAGTGAAGGAGGGTTAGTTATAGCAGCCGGGGCTATAACAGATGTATTCCTTACAAATTCTTAGGTTCGTTCGTTATAGAATTTCGACTATTCTAGTAGTAGTTTGTCTCTTAGCTAAATCGGGGGAATCTATTAGCGCTAAAGCATTAAAAACGATACTATATAGCTAAGGTTTTTAGCGCCGGTCTAGATCCTACGGGCTCGTAAGAAGGATTTAAGGGTCCTCTTAAACTATTTGTCTGCCCGGTTCTATATAGCCTCTATCTATCCGTTAAAGTATTCTTAGAAGTCTAAGAATAGCTCGTATTTATAAATAGTTAAGCTAGTGTTAACGATAATAAACCGGGCTACGTAGGTCGTAATTGCTTTCTCATTTATATTATTATAGGCGACGTCTATCTCTTATAATGCAATATTAACTCTATTTTAGTACGAACCGAAGATATCGATGCCTTCTAGCCACCCGGGAAGGGGATTATCGTTAGGCTTAGTTACTTCCGGTGCGGGACCGGGAGCGTTAGGGTTATCGGTAGGGTCCGAAATAGTGTGATTAAATAAAATACACTATTATTGTTAAAAAGGGGATCGCGAGGGTCGTTACGAAGGATGTCTTACGTTGCGGACGCACTATTGCTTAACGTAACTCTTCTTCTTCTCGAAGCGAGACGGGGTTAAATAAGAGCTAGGAAGGGACTTATCGGCGGCTACCGAGAGCTAGCTATATCGTGATAGCTTCGTCGGCTCTAACTCGCGTAGGTTCCTTATCCTTAGCATAAAGGACCGTCTTTAGGTATAGGCAATAGAATCCGCGAGGGATAAAGATCTAATGCACTTTCGACGATTAGGCTCTATCTCTTCTACCTTGCTTATCTATAATTAATCGTTTAATTATTAATTAGTGTTAGTTAGTTAAACAAACAAAGGGGTTGCAAACTAGCTAGATTCTAGTCTATAATGTCTATTAACTAAGGGGCGACGAATAGCCCCTTTATATAGCCTATAAACGCGTATATTAATAGGGCCTAAAGCCGGACCTTTGCGAGCCCTTGCTTACGACGTCGGGGCTATGCCTATAAGGGCGATTAAGTTAATAACTTAATTATCGTAAGGGCGGCCGAGTTAGTAACGCTATTACTAAGGTCCCCGACGCATACGATCGATGCATCGTATAGTTAACAACGCATCCGTATAGGCGTTGCCCGCACGTAATCTATTTAATCACGTAGATTGCAATCGTGCCTAAAGAACGGATATCCCTTATTCCTACAATAGTCCTCTCTCTTAAATAAAGCATTATATATCTATAAAGGCGGCTTAAGATACTCTTAAGACCTTATATAACCCGGTAAACTTTACCTTAAACTTCCTCTTTATTAAAGAGCTCTTTAATATAAAGATTAAAGGTAAACTATCTATCGAAACTTACCTAAATAAGGTAAAAGAGCTCTATAATAAGCTAAATACTAAAGAGATCCGAATCCTAGAGATCGTAGTAATAATATAGATCCTTGAGAGTCTAAATAGCTCCTTCTTAAGTTCTATTATAAATATAACTTAGATACTCTATACCGATACTATAGTATATACCCTTAAGTCCTTCTCTTCGTCCTTTATCGACGAGTTTAAGAGAACTAAGGCTTTAGAGAGTAATAAGTACCTCTTTATAGTAAATAATAATAAGATTCCTATTTGCTTTTACTATAAAAAGCGTAGGTATATAGAAAAGAATTATTTTTAGAAACTAAAGAATAAAGATAAGGCTAAGGCCGCCGGATTTACTATTAAGACGTTGCCTTCCTCCTCCTCGACTAAAGGGAGCCTAAAGAGTATACTAATAGGAGCTATAAAAGGCCTACGCCTATCTTAAACTCTCGAGCGAGTTTCCCCTTCTTTACTCCTCGCCCGGCTGCCTATCCTTAGACTTCTCGACTCCGGAAGAGAAAGGCCCCCTTAGTATCTTCTCCTAAGTCTAGTAAGGTCCTTATTATCTCTAAGTCGGCTTTTAGTATTATAAGTTCCCTCCTACCCCTCTTTATACTCCTTACATCCTTTATATCCTCGATACTCTCGTCTATACCCTTAATACTCTCGTCTATACCCTTAATACTCTTCTCTATACTCTTATTACTATATAAAATGCTAGTCCTTCTTTATACCTTCTCTTCCTATACCTTATTTCCCTTTAAAAATATCCTTCTCTATACCTCTATTAAAATAAAGTCCTCCTCTAATAGAAAAGAAATAATAGGACCTCTAAAGCCGCTTCTCTTAGTAATTTTAAAGGTAACCTTAAAGGTCGATAGGGCTGCTTTACTAATTAGGAATTTTTATAACTTTATATTCGATACTAGGGCTATTAGGTATATAGTTTTAAATAAAACTGTCCTCTTTAATTATAAAGAAATATATGCTACCGTAACCTAAGGAAAAGCTTCCTTTATTATTATATATAAAGTGCTATAGACCTTATTTTTAAATTCATAAATAGTAATTAATAATATACCTTAAGAAATTGCCTTTATATACCTTAAATCGGCATTAACATAATTAGCCAATTAGCTAGAATAAACACATACGCCTTAATAGGCCCGGACTCTATATCCCTCCTCGATAAAAATCTAAATAGATTAATAACCGGTTTTATTAAGAACGGACTATACTATATCCCTCTAGACATAAAGCAAACACGATTTCCAATTAAAAATGAAATATATAATATATAATATAGCCCGAAAGAGATAATAAACAACGCTATACTTTAAGACACTATACTAACTAATATAATAAAAACACCGAAAAAAAAACACCTAAGATAAAAACACTTAAGATAAACAAGAAGATAGACCTTATTCTTTAGCATAAACGGCTAGGCTATCTTAGCTATAAATCCCTATACCGATACCTCCGTAGACTATACCTAGATATATCCGTAGACTAAAAAGATATTATAGCTATAAAACAATGCGAAGCTTATATATAGGCTAAACATACCGATAAAAAGAAGAAAACTCCCTTAAAACGACGATATCTCTTTCTTAATAAAATAAACGTTAATATCTAGGGCCTTATTAAAGTCCTTACCTACGATAAATTTAGATACTTTATATCTTTTCTTAATACCTATTCTAAGTACCTAAGAATATACCTAATGAAAGATAAAGCTAAAAGCCTGCCTAAGTTTCTAGAATTTAAAGTAGAACTTAAGAATAATATAGATAAAATAAAGATAAAAGAAGTCTTCTTAGACAATGGAAAAGCATTTATCTATAATATTAAACTATATGCCCTTAAAAACGGTATAAAATAAAACTTAAGCCTACCGTTTACCCCTTACTTAAACGGCAGAATAGAGCGTATAAATAGAATAATACTTAGTAAAGTTAGATCTATACTCTATACGGCTAAACTGCCTAAATATCTATAGGGTAAAGCTATTTTAGCAGCTATATATATATATAATCGATCTCCTTATACTGCTTTAGGGTATATATGCCCTTTAGAAAAGAAAGAAAATAGGGCCCTTACTAAAGAAGATATAGAAAAGATCCGTATGCTCGGAAGCATTATATACTATAAGAATAAAACACCTACTAATAAACTAGACGTACGAGCCTATAAAGGAATCGTAATTAGCTATAAAGACATAGCCTATAAAATATACGACTATAGTAGAAAAAAGGTCGTAATATTAAAAGATATTACTATATTTGTTGGTTGGTTAAACAAACAAAGGGGTTGCAAACTGGCTGGATTCTAGTCTATGATAGGTTATCTAGCTAAGGCGAAGAGGAGAGGAAAGGGGGCCCCTTTATGTGTCCTCACGAGCCTGTCCTAGGCTGTAAAGGGAGCCTAGTCGGGGCACGTAACGCTCCCGATGACGCTATCATCGGGGCCTTGACAGGGGTTATGACTTATAACCCTTTTCTCCCTTATATAACTAGATTGGTCCGACACTAGCAGTTCTTCTTTTAGAGGCTGCAAACACTATACCAACGGACTAATCGCCTAATCGAACGACCGAACGACCGAACAACCGAACGCAAACGCAACGAATAAGCAGGGAAAGAGCGTTCGGAAGAGCCGATTCGAGGGCATCCTTAGGGCGCTGCCGAAGAGTCGATTCGAGGGCATCCTCGGGGCGATAGGGCGGAAAAGGCGTCTGTTCGAACCTCAATTTAGGCCACAAACGCGAATAAAGAAACAACGGACCGCGAACAGGAAACAACGAAAAGACGCATTAAGCTAGAAATTGCCTAATGAATATAAATAATAAGTATAAATTGCAATTAGCGGCCGAGGAATAATCGTGCGGAAAATAACGAGCAATTCGCAAAAGCTGCGAACAACGAATACGATAATGCAATAAAGCGGGAAAAGGGGAATAACGCGTAGAAAAGGGCGAACAAATTGCAGAAATAATAAAGAAAAAAATACGCGGAAATTCCACTCGTTAAACGGGCAATAAATACACGAAGGAACAGGGCATTAGGGAGATAGATGAAGTGACGAGCAACGAGAACAACGAGAACACACGAAGGAACGGCTAAGCAGAGGGCTAGAGGGGTAGCGAAGCAGAGGGCTAGAGGGGCCGGAAGGGGCAATAGGCAGGGGAATCCCTCGAGAGCTTTTCTTCTGCTAGGCTCGCGAGGCTGACGGTGCGGAAGCTCGCGAGGCTAGCTAGCCACGCGCAACGAGGGGTGCGTTGCCAAACCTCGGAAGAACAACGTGTGGAGGCGAGGCCGGCGTCTGCCGGCAAGAAGGTGACTGCCGGGACGAGAGAGCCTGCCGGGACGAAGGTGCCTGCTAGAGAGCCTGCCGGGTGACTAGCAGGGAGGAAGCTTAGGCGGGCTTTTAGTGACGACATCCTTTAGCGAGGTGACGGAAGAGTGCGCCTCGGGAGTCGAAGTGAGATTTGCAGTGCTAGCAATTGGCCTGCTTTAGTGGATGCCGGGCTTAGGGCATGACGGTTTAGAAGGAAGTCTGCACGCGTTTTATGTAGTAACATCCTTCGCCGAGGTGGCGAAAGAGTGCGCTACGAGACTCGAAGGGTAATTAGCAGCGGCGGCATTTGCTTAGCTTTAGGGTATGCCGTCCGCGTTGTTAAGGAAGCTGCTGTAGGACCTATAGCTTCGTAGGTTACGAGCAGCTTAGCGAGCTGCTGCGAGAGCTAATAGAAGAGCAGCTTAATGAGCTGCTAGGGGAGCCGATAGGGGAGTCGTTGTAGCAGCAGTCCGAAGAGCTGCTGCGAGAGCTTAGAGCGGGCGAATAGGAGAGCCGGCTTAGAATAGGGAGTCGGCTTAGAAGAGAGAGTCGGCTTCGAAGGGGGAGCCGGCTTAGAATAGGGAGCCGGCTTAAAGTAAGGGGCCGGCTTAGAACAAGGGGCCGGCTTAGAATAACGGGAACAACTAGCGGACTTTTGTTTAAAGGCGAAGTCGCCGTTGTTGTTATTATAGGGCCGGCACCGGGGCTATGCCTATAGAAGCTAGGGGCAGCTACGGGGTCTTCCCCGTAGGAAACTAAGTCGTGCCGGCGGGAGTTAGGGGTCTTCCCGTGGTCGTGCCGGCTTAGGGGTGACGATAAGGGTAACGCCGAGACTATTAAAGACGGCGAGGCTAAGGGCGAGGGTGTAGGTGTCGGCGAGGATAAGGACGAGGCTAAGGGCGAGGCTGCCGAAGCTAAATCAACTAGCGGACTTTAAATAGTCGGCGGAGCAGTTGTCGGGACAGGCGTGCTTATAACGGCGGGAGCAGGCGTAGGAGCCTGTTTAACGGGGGCTTTATACGGCGGCAAGCCGAGCCGGGACCGTATCTTATTCCTTTCTGCGTAGGCCTCCGTTTTAATATTAAAGTCTATCTCGAGGAATTCTTCTTAAGGCTAGGGCAGGGGCCTATTAGCGGCCTATAGCACTACGAATTAAGGTCCGATCGGTTCGTCCTTTCGTCCTATATAGAGCCCACGCCTCCGTACGAACGTTCGCAATGCCCTCCTATAGTCCTGTTAGACCTTATCCTAGGTGGCTTCGGTCTAGTCTCTAAAGTCGTCCCTAAAATCCCGAAGCAAGTAGTATCCGTTAATATTTCCTATAGCTAGCATATATAATGCGACGTACGTAGTTACTACCACTTAGCTTTATTCGTCGGGGTCGACGTTATTAACGAGGTTAAGGTCGACCTAGTTATATAATAATTCGTGGATACCGATGCTATTTAACCATTTGGTGTATTGCGGGTCTATAGGAGGTGCTAGTAGGGGAGCTTTCGGCTGCGAAGTCGGACTCGTAAGGTCTTTCGGCTGGGGAGCCGGGGCCGGATTCGTGGGAGCTGTCGGAAGAGCTCGTGGGGTGACGGGGTTGTCTGCCGTTAGGGTGGTTGCCGCGTGGGTGTCTGCCGCGTGGGTGGCGGCGGCGGCGGAAGTCGGGTTCGTCGGTGTCATCGTGGATGACTGGGGTTTGTGGGGATCGCGAGGGTTTTCGCGATGTGTGTCGGAACAAGCAGCGGGTCGCCGATTGAGTCGCTGTAGTCTGCGAAAGCAGCGACGTTAAGGGGGGGTTCCGTGATGCTTGTCTTTAGGGCAACGGTTG
Organism: Ophiocordyceps sinensis; assembly: GCA_012934285.1. Classification (NCBI taxonomy): domain Eukaryota; kingdom Fungi; phylum Ascomycota; class Sordariomycetes; order Hypocreales; family Ophiocordycipitaceae; genus Ophiocordyceps; species Ophiocordyceps sinensis. The sequence goes on along the minus strand of JAAVMX010000004.1, from coordinate 6,848,305 downwards.
CCAATTGGGTTTCTATAGTCTGCGAAAGCAGCAACGTTAAAGGGGGTCCCGTAATGCTTATTCTTCGGGGCAAGGGTTGTCGATTAGGTCGTTAAAGAAAGGATCTAGTCGGTGATCTAAGTAGATTCCTTTAGCAACGTTAAAGGGTCGATGCTTGCCGGGAGCGGGCAGCGGGCTCGTCGCGTTATAGACGCACTATCGATTAAGGTCGCTATAGTCTACGAAAGCAGCAACGTTAATTAACAGCTTAGAAGGTATCTCGACCGGTGATCTAGTGAGATGCCTTATTCTTAGCACGAAGGATCCTCGTTCCGAGCAGGCGGGACGGTACTACTAAAGGCAACGGTCCTATATCGTAAGAAGGGTCCTTACCTCTTTAACCTTGCCAATCTATGATTAATCGTTTAATCACTAATTAGTATTAGTTAGTTAAACAAATAAAGGGGTTATAAACTAGCTAGATTCTAGTCTATAATAGGTTATCTAGCTAAGGCGAAGAGGAGAGGAAAGGGGGCCCTTTTATATATCCTTACGAGCCTGTCCTAGGCTCTAAAGGGAGCCGAGTCGGGGCACGTAACGCTCCCGATAACGCTGTCATCGGGGCCTTAATAGGGGTTATGACTTATAACCCTTTTCTCCCTTATGTGACTAGATTAGTCCGATAATATTAGAAAATAACTTTTTAAAAGATAATAAAACCTTTAACTTTAATACTATACCCTTTAAAAATAAAATTCCGGAGGATTATCTACGTACGAGATCCTCTATACTAGATATAAAACCTAACAATACCCTATATAATAAATCCTATAATAATCCGAATGAAATACTAGATAATATATCCGACGATAATAATCCTAACTATATAATATAGGTAATAATAATAAGGATTAAAGAATTTAGGTTAAAATACCTAAGAAGCCGGCTGAATTCTAGAACGATTACTAAGAATACCTAATATATCTGCTGATAAATAACAATACTATAACCCTTCTATCTGCTTTAGAAGGTTATAATCCTAGAGAACTAAAAACCTATAAGCAAGCTATAAAAAGCGCTAAAGCTCTATACTAGGATAAATGTATAGTAGTAGAAATATAGCAGCTTATAGATAATAATACTTAGGAAATAACCGAGCTACCCGAAGACCGGGAAGCCCTCGGAAGCCGATAGGTCTATAGAGTTAAAAATGATAATAAAAACCAGATAAAGAAATTTAAGGCTCGACTTATAGCTCTAGGCTATAAGCAAGAATACGGCCTAGACTATATTAAAACCTTCTCTACTATAGTAAGACCTAAGTCTATAAGGCTCCTACTACTATAGGCTATCGCTAATAACTAAAACGTACTATAGTTTAATATAAAAAATGCCTTTCTATATACGGATATAGATATAGAAACGTATATATAGATTACCGAAGCTTTTCTAGATATAATACTATACGTATGGTTTTCCTAGCATAAAAATACAAAATATAAAGGCATAACTTACTTTAATTACATAAATAAAAATAAGACGAAAAAGCTTATAGTAAAACTAAGAAAAGCACTATACGGCTTAAAATAAAGTCCTTTACTCTAGTATAACCTATTAAAAAGCGTCTTTAATAAGCTTAGTTTTTACTGCCTTCTAATAGACGAAGGGGTGTTTATAAACAGCACACTTAGAATAGTTATAGCCGTCTATATAGACGATCTCTTATTCTTTAGACCTACTATACGTATAATAACCTAATTTATAGACTAAATAAATAAAACCCTACCGATTAAATCTCTAGGGAAAGTAAAAGACTTCTTAGGATTATCTATATAGATATATAGAGAAACAAAGGAACTATATATATCCTAAGTAAACTATATAAAAATAAAATAAAGGAATTTAATAAATAAAATATAGGAACCTTTAATATACCTACTACTAAAGGCGTTAAATTAAATAAGTTAGGAATAAAAAAACGCCTCTAAAAAGGACATACTCTTATACTAAATGCAAATAGGCTCCCTGCTATTCTTAGCCCTATTTATAAGGCCCGATATCCTTTTCGCAGTAATATCCTGCGTAAGATTCTCTTCTTAACTAGACTCCTAGCACTTTAAAGCCCTTAACGTTATATAGAAATACTTAAATAAAAAAAATTCCCCGACCTATGCTTATATTATAACTGTAATATACCTATACTAAACTTCTATTTTATAGCTTTTAGAGACTCTAACTAGGCTAGTGATCTTATAGACCGACGATCGGTCTTTAGATATTGCTTCTTTATACGTAATAATTTAATAAGCTAGTTATATTAAAAGCAAAAATCGATATTGTTATCTACTTATAGAGTAGAGTTTATAGGCCTTAGAGAGGCTAATAAGGAGGCCTTATATCTATATAGCTATCTAAATAGCATCGCAAAAGAGTTGTCTATACCTATATCTAATAAAGTCCCTCTAATATTTTCCGATAGTTAATTAGCGCTAAAAATAGTAAATAACCCGGAAGTATATAAACTCCGGAAATACATCGGCCTTGCCTATAATTTCACCCGTAATAGTGTTTTACTAGGCGAAATAGAAGTATTCTATATAAAATCTGCTAATAATATCGCTAATATATTTACAAAAGAATTAAGGCGTATTGTTAGATAGGGTCTTTAGGGTTAACCGGTGTGTGTGTATTCTATATAATGCGGCTAACTAGAAAGGAGGCTACTATGTTGTAATATAGCCTCCCTTAAGTCGCGTACGTACGTAATGCACGTGATTATATAATTACGTGCATGCAACTATATCTTATGATACTGTATTCCTATACTAGCAGTCTTTCTTTTATAACCTTAGACTAAGTGATTATAAACGCGTAAAAATAACCCGATGTCTGTATAAATAAAATAGTACGCGGCCTTATTAAATAGGCCGGTACGAAATAAATCCTAATGTTAAATTAGGCCCGGGCTAGAACGTGGCCGGGGCGAAGTAAGGCCGCATTAAGGCCGGCATAAAATAGTGCCGGTGTAACGTAGGTGATATCGATTAAGGTCTTATAATAAAGGCATCGATTCGAACCGTTAATCGGTTCGAATTAATAAAGCGTTATAGAGATCGATTAAGGGAGTCCTTTATCATCGCGTTAGTAGGGTTATTATTACTATTAATCTACCTAATCTCCGAGATCTCACGCCTCTTATACGACTATTAAAGGGCTATAATGTTAATTATAAGCCTCTTCTCCTAGGTTGTCCCTAGCTTAACGAGGTTCTCGTAAAGCGAGTATAAGTCTATGTAAATCACTAGCGGAAGGGGTAGAATTTATAAGTGTTTCGTAATTAGCTTTATAGTTATTGCTAGGACGATGCCTAGGTCGATACCGTTTACTATCCCGTAGATCTCCGATATAAGCACGCTTTATATTACGCGCTTATACTTAGTTAAACTCTAATAAATAACATTGCCGGTAACGTCGAATTTAGTGTCGGTCTTCTCCTTATTAATAATTGCAATAATAAAGCTAAGTTGCGATAAGAGGTCTCTATTATTTACGAAGGAGCTATCTATAAAGACTATTAGCTTTGCTATTGCTAGGTCTATCGGGACGTATTTTAGTCCTCGATCTTAGTTATCCTTTTGCTATTAGAGACGCTTGTTTAGCCTCTTATAGTCTTTCTTTTTAGGCTCGTAAACCTAGGCTGCAATAGAGATATTAAAGGATGTTTCTAGCTAATAGACATACGCTACGTAGCTCCCTTAGGCCCGTTATTCTAGGTAGCGCTAAGGGTAATTAAATGCTATTGTGTTAATTATATTAATGCGTGTAGCCTAGCCTTTTTGCTGCAATAGTATGTCTCTGCTCTATTATAGTATTACCTTCGCGCCGTTAAAGTCTATAATAGAGCTAGCTATTATTAACGTCTTTAGCTTAGCCCGGAACTTAGCTTCCTGCAATTTGTCCTCTTCGACGGCTAAGAAAGTAGGGGTGCTAAGGATAAGGGTATCGTCGGTCTAGATTCCTACGATGCCTAATTTCTTAGGTCCTATATTAGTTATTAGTAGGCATAAGTTATAGGTCGAGGTCGATATATTAAGTTGCTTAACGTAATAACCTTAGTATATATAGAATTAGTAAACACTAGACTCCGCGATGCCGTATAGTAGTCGGATAACGTTAATAATAGTCCCTTTTAGATATCTACCTTCTAACTCCTTAGGCAGGTACGTTAGAATTATCTATAATAGCTTCGTCGTCGCCTACGGGTAGGCTTACCTAATATTACGTAGGGATAAAGTCATCCTATAATCCTATATTATTGCGGGCGCGATTGCTAGTATTAGCCGTTAGCTAACTCGCTAGATCGTTAGCGAGGCTATTAATAAGTAGTGCTTCTCGCGGTTATTATAACCTTAAACGACGAGCTTTAATTTCTCGTATAGCTTTATGTCTCGTCCTTTTACCTCTCGTACTATATATGACCGGAAGATACGATAGCCGCCGTGCTTTGCCTTATTATACTTCTCGAAGCTAAAGACTCTATAGATAAAGAGGTCGTCGATCTCCTAATTGTCGGCCTCTTTAAATAGGGCTCCGGGAGTTATAATAACGCTATCTTTACGTAGCTTAAGCGCTAAAGCGTACGTATCCTCCTCTTTCTTAATAAGGAAGGTATATATAGGGTTGCTTTAGAGTAAGAACCTAAGAGCTATATTGCTTATAATTAATTACTTCGGCCTATTCTTAGAGCCGGGGGGACTTCCGCGTCTTTAAGGTGCTAGGGGACTTAGTTAAGGGGTTTTAGCCTACTGAATTAGCTATAGGGAATCTTCTTTAAGACGTAGAGCCGGAAGGTCCTTAGTCTTCTTATCCCGGTTATACGGTTGCATTAACGTTAAACGAAGGACCTAAGGTCCGTTAACTATATTAATCGTTACGTTATAGCCGTCGATTAAGGCAATCTTAAATAGCCTTTACTAGCCGGTTTTCTCTCTCTATATACTAACTTTACTTTATAAGGGAAGAGAGAGAATATCGGACGTATTTAGTCTATTCCGGGTTTATAAGGCCTCTTTAACTTACCGCTCTATAGAGAGCTAGCGCAATATCTTTATCGCTCTATAAACTGCGGCGGCTCTCTTAAGGGTCGTGGCCGAAGGCGGAGAGTCTAACGTTATGCGTGGATATACGCCGAATATAAGCAGCGTTAGCATAAGGCCTTAAGGTCCGGCGGTATTATTAATAGCCTTTACTGCTATCTAAAGAATTGCCTTAGTAAAGGTTACGTCGCTAAGTTTAGCATATATAATATCGAAGGCATAGCGTAGTAGAGCGTAGTATCTTTTAACCTTACCGATAGACTAATATGCCTTTACGGGAACTTGCTTATATATAATGCCTATAAACTTAGCCTTATTGCGGAATTCTACTAACGTAAAGTTCGTTTTAGCGTTATGTTTAATAGTATCCGGCGGGCCGAGATAGGTATTAATCTATAAGGTTTAAAGCGTCTCCTACGTGTCTTTAGCGGACATTAAGGGCAAGAAGCGGGCTCTTTAGAATGCCGTAGCTAAGTTAACTACGTATAGGACTAGGCGGTTATATAAGTGCATTACGTCGACGATAATCTCGTAGTTAAAGTCCTAGTCGTCCTTTAACGTAAATTTAAATCGGCGAAGGGCCTACGAGTATAGCTAGCAGTAATAATAATACTTCGCGATATTCTTAAGTATATTAATAAACACTGTATAGCCTGCTTAACGCAGTAAGTGATAAAGTCTTATTACTATAGGGTAGCCGAATCGGCGATAGAGCGTGCGGAGTTCGCTTTCCGCTAAGAATAAGATAGCTTATTCTGCCTTAATAAGGAAGAACTAAGGGTGGCCCTATTTACGGACTATTAGGACCGTAACGGCTTTATCTTTACTAATAATAACGTTTATAGTGTTATTAAAACATACCTTTAAACGATCTATATCCGCGAGAGAAAATAGGAAAGGCGTCGGGGACTTAAGCACGTAGAAGGTAATCTTTCCTACTAGTGTATTAATAGCTATCGAGCCGACGGAGTTAATAGCATTACCGTTGCCGAATTTAATCGAGGCTTAACTAGCTATAGAGTCGTTAAGCTTTACGTTAGGGTTCTCTCGCTAAAAGGCGAGATACTATTCCTAACTAGCTGTAGAGACCTTAGCGGCGCCGGTATCGATTAGGATGCCTTAGAATTGCTTCCTTAAGTACCTAGCGTCGATAAGGAATTAGGCAGCTAGTATAGCCTGCTCTATATTAAACATATCCTCCCCTATAAAGAGATGTATAAATGCCTATTAATAGAGCATTTAGGTCGCTTACTACTATTCTATCTTAGTACCTTTAGCACTATTATCCTAGTACTCTTTAACCTCTTAGTTATTAGTTAGGCCGGTGATCTCGTAACCTTTATATTCCGTTACGTATGCTGCTAGGTTTATAGCGGGCGTTCTTTAGAAGTAGTATTAGGTTAAGTATTAGTCTTTCGCCCTCTGCCTCTCTTCTAGGGTATGCTTAGTAGACTAGCAACCTTCCTTATTATAGACGAAGCACTTCTTGCTTTAGGGTCGGCTCCCTATCGGGAAGCCGCCTCGTCTTCTGCTACCGGAGCTATAACTACGGCTAGAGTTACCGCGGTAACCGCCGCGATTATAGCCTCGCCCGTAGCCTTATAAGAAGCTACGGTAACCTCCTCTACCGCGGTTATTAGTATACCTACGGTCTAAGTATATCGCCTCCGGGTTAGATTAGTCTATATCCTTAGTTAGGAACTAACCGGGCGTGCTAAGGTTTAGGCTCGTCTTAAGGGATAACCGGAGCTTTAAGAATAGTGTCTCGATGTGCTTAGAGGGTCGGAATAGGGCCTCTATGAGTTCGGGAATATTGCGGCACGCCTTAATAATATTAGCTCGCAGTTGGTCTTTACCGACAAAGGTGCCGCCGAGGGCTCGTTAATATAATTAGAGCTTATCGAAGAGTAGCTCTAGGATATCTTATAGAGGCAGCGTAGGGTTCTAGGTGCGCAGCTTATTAAACAAGATAGAGGTCTAATCGGTAAAGTAGTATGCCTTATTTACCTTAGTGTTAAAATGCCTCTTAATGCTATTATAGGCTGCCCTAAACGTAGTAGTCTACGTAATGTATTAAAGGTATTACGCCTAGGCGCGACCTATAAGAATCCTCGGAAGCAGCCTATAGAATTAGCCGGGCGTGGCATTAATGCTATAATAGACGCCTATAAACTAGCGGATCTTATTATCGAATAGGTCGTAAGGCTTGCCGGTATAATTTCCTATGCTATCCTAAAGCTTCGCAAATTTCTATTAAAGTTCCGCGTTAATAGTCTTATTTAGAACGTACGCTAGGGGAATCTAAAGGTAAGCTTTAAGCTCGGGGTTAAGGATAGCAGCTATATCTCTTAGGTTAAGAACGGCGTAATCGATGTGCTAATAACGATAGCTTATAGGATAGATTGTTATTTATTAATATAGTAGAAGAAATAGTATAAGGGCTTATATAGGTTGTGTTCCTACTAGACGCAAGGGCTTTTTAAGGGGCATACCGGCGACGCTTAAGGCTTTATTCGATAGGGTTAAGGGCTAAGCCGGCGTGTTTCTACTATATATTTAACTATGCGGGGAAAGACCGTTAGCGAGCGTATAGTTGGCATCCGTGGCCTTAGGCACGGTAGTGCCTCTATCGAACTAGATTCTGGCTAGGTCTCCCTTAGGCTAAATTAGCGGATCTTACATCGATTGCGTAGCTATAAGTTAACGATTAAAGCCGCCTTAAAGGGGTCTAGTATATACGCCTCGTCGGCGGAGAAGATTGCGTACTGCCCTCTTAAATGTTAGATAGACTGCCTGCTATATAGCCTCTTTCTATCTATAGAAATATTCTTAATAGTAGCTTAGGAAATCGTATCCCTATATACTAAGATTAATGTTATAATCTGTGAGGAACCTTATAACGTATGTTATTGCTGTTTTTTTCGTCCGGTTGCTTATCGGGGTCGATGCTATTATTCTAGCGATCGACGTCGACGTTATTGCGAGCGGGCTATAGAACCGGTATGCTTCCTAGCAGTCGTTTGTATAAGCTACCGTCTAGCTGTGTAGGGTTAGGGTTTAAAGAAGTTATAGTAATGTTAGGTATTACGGGGTGTTTTTATCGGTAAACGCGTCTACGTACGTAGTTTATTTATTATAGCTCCGTCGTCTCTTTCTTTAAAATTAAGGCTAAGACTATTGATAGAGCTAGAGTCTATAAGGTCACGTTCTCCTATTTAGGGCAGTGACTTTAGTAATCTAGCTTAGCATAAGATCCTTATAAAGGTCGTAGAACGGGGTTTCCGTCCGAGCACTTTCGAGGATAAAGTATCTTATCTCTTCTGTCCTTACTATTCTATAATTAACTATAAGTTAACTACTAATTAGTATTAAATAGGGTCTTTAGGGTTAACCGGTGTATGTGTATTCTATATAATGCGGCTAACTAGAGAGGAGGCTACCGTGTTATAATATAGCCTCCCTTAAGTCGTATACGCACGTAATGCACGTAATTATATGATTACGTATATGCAACTACATCTTATAATACTGCATTCCTACACGTATACTATTTAATAAATTTAGAGACCTCTTAGGTCTTAAAAAGGATCCTATATATAAAGATAAATAGAGGTTTTTAGCTACTCTTTCTTATGCTTTCTTTTAGATTTCCTCTATATACCCTTTAGTTTTTTCCTATATATAGGTTTACTAAACGGACTAATAAAATATAGTAGAGTTTTAATTATTTCTCTATAAAAAGTAGTAGAGTTATTTTTCTCTATATAAAGGTTTTTTCCTAGAAACAGGTTTTTAGAGAGTTTTTATAAATCCTAGTTAGTTATAAACGGATATATATAAAGCGCAATTCTTTATAAAATAAGTACCCTTTAAGAGAGGCTATAAGGGAGTAGATATCTACTGATTGGTTTATCCTACTAATGCATAAAGATATATATTAGAACCGCTTTACATTATTACATATAACGTAAGTCACCCGGTCGTATTAGCTCCCGAGATAGCTAAGATACCGAAGCCCGAAGTATATAGTATAAGTAGAGATAGAGGCATATAAGTTATAACTTATAACTTAGTCAACCGGCGTTATCTATATTACCTCGTATTACTCGCGTATTTAATTATGCAATAACTAAGCGACTAAATAGGATTAGACTACCTACACTATATAGAAAGATAATAGCGCTTTCTATAACTATAATTAGTTAAGTTATATATACCTTTATTTATATGGAATTAGCTATATAAAGGGACCTTAGTCCGCCCTTAGATAGACCTTTACTAAGCAATTTAATAATACTTTTCTCTCTTATTTCTGCATTAATCTTAATACTCTTTGCACTACCGTAATCCTCTGCCTTTAAGCTTCCCTTTAGGCTCTTATTGCATCCGAACCGCTAATATAGGTATTATTACCGGCATTTCTACTATATTTTTTATAGGAAGAAGAGTAAGATAAGGCCGAATTCTAGTCTACGTTAATAGTACTTCTTAATAAGTATATTAGCCTAGCAAACGTTCTAACCGACGGAAACCCTTAGCTCCTAACTCTTAACTAAGCCTTAGAACTACCGGAGGATATTTTTAAGAATATATAGGATTTCTAACCCGATATCTCTACCCTTTCCTTAACTATAACCGTAGAACCTATAGACCGTCTTAAGGTATAGTTGCCTTAAGCTACGTCTTATAATAGGGTGAGTAGAGTAATCGCATAAGTGCCCTCCGTATAGGTATAGAAATCTTCTATAAAGGACTAAGTTTCTACGTATATATACGTGCGGGTATATACCCCTATGCGCTGCCTTTAACCGCCCCGTACGTAACTACACGGATTAAGCCGTAGGCCTAATCTTATATAATGGTTAAATATAAGGGTCTTCGACTATTAGTGAGATTAAGTCTACGACCTAATCCGCATTCTTATATACGAGCGGGGAAGAGGCACGTGCGGGTAGGGAAAGGGGCTTATGCAAATAAGGGTAAAGGGCTCGTACGGATAGGGGTAAGCGGCACGTATAGACAAAGGGGTACGTGTGTAAAGCTATATATCCGTATATATAGGTGCGCTTACACTTAGTTCTTTATAGATGATTTCTATACCTATATAGAGGGCACTTATGTAATTACTCTACCTGCGTCGACGAACTCTCCCGCGGCTAAGGACGCTAGTATAGCTAACCTAAGGACGGCCCTTAAAGCCGCTTTCGGCAAAAGGAAGCCTCTACCGTAGCCTATATAGGATAGTAAGCTAAAGTCTTTTTACTTCTTCCTATATCGCCTCTATAGTAAGTTTACCGTTAACGAGAAGTAAGGCCTTAACGGTTGCCGCGATACCGCTTAGTATTCGCTGCTTTATACGCTGCCCGAGCCTTAGATACGGCGGATTTCTAGGTTCTAGGAGAGTAGCGGGCTTAGTAGCGCCTACGACCCTTATGCCTTCTTTAACTACCTTATCTACGCGTTCGGCAATATATAAGAGTAGGAGAAAGCGTAAGATAGGTTGCGGATCCTCTTTTAGAAAGACGGCCAAACGTTTAGGGACTTCCTTCCCGACTTTAAGGAGACTATTACTTATGCCGCCGGAAATAGCATTTAGGGAGATAGCGCTAAGCTTATATAGCTGCGGAATTCGATTACTCCGCAACTATAGGAGATACTTATCCTAATCGAGATGCCTACTAACTTCCGGGAGTACGTAGGTCGCCTTACGGAGGTAGCCTAGAGCTATAAGCAAAGCCCTAGCTTCTAGAAGTTGCGAAAGCACGCTAGCACAAACGGTGTTAGCAATAGGAACGGAGGAGTTACTATTAGGAACGCTATAACGCTCCCGCCGCTTAGATCTACGCCCGACACTACGGTAGACTACGAAGGCAACGTTATAATATCTACTATTATAGCACTAGGTAATAGCTAGATAACCTTATTATTTTATAAAGAGGAGAAGAACTATAGAGGCTAAAGGCTCGTTTATATATAGGACTATATATCACGTAGTATATTACTATATACTATATTATGTAATATAGTACTATAATAGTACTCCCCCTCTAGAGACGATTTAGTCCTTAAATAGCTAAGAAATATTATTTTCGCTAGAAATTAGTATATAGTAAAGGTATGGGAATTGTAGATAGAATTCCACGGTAGAAGGACTTCCCTTCTAAGGTAAATTCCATAGATAGAATTCCAATGGAATTCTACGGTAGAAGGACTTCCCTTCTAAGGTGAATTCTATAGATAGAATTCTACGGTAGAAGGACTTCCCTTCTAAGGTGAATTCTATAGATGGAATTCTACTTCCTTCTATAGACTTCTACGGTCGTCCCGATAGACGCATCCGTCCGCGGAAGGTCTTCCCCGACTAACGCATCCGTCTTTACATTCTGTTTACGGATCTCTTTCTGTTCTTAGCTACCGAAGCTTCCCGGAGGGTAGCTCCGACCCTTCTCTCGTCTTGTCTATAAAGAAGGTAGTATAGCCCTTAGCTAGATAGGTATTAACAATTCCAATAAGACTACTAGACTTGCATTTGCATTTGCATTCGAGACACCTACTAACAAAAGGAATCTTTTATAGGCGGGCTTAATCTAAAAGGCCCGGCTTATTTAAGTTATATCTATAGAAGCGTTAGATAGCTTTAGGACAACCTTTTAGGTGATCTTTAGGCTACTAGGTTAGTTCTTAGTGATATTTCTATTTAATTAGATAAGTTAGAGTTAGGGCTTCGTTATTATATACGTTAAGGATCTTCTTAAATTCTAATATTTCCTCGATATTACCGTCGTTATCGCATTCCGTAATACGGCCTACGACGTTGCGTCGTTCCTCTCGATTAATCTATGCCTAGCCCGGTATTATTTCCGTTATCTAAAGCCGTACCTTAGATATATAGAAAGACTTATTAACTTAGATAAACTTTAGGAGGTCGATAACTATAGCGCCGCGGTAGACCTTAAGAATAGGATAAAGACCGTCCTATTTATCGTCTTATTTCTTCTTTAGGCGATTAGTAGTTATATTCTCTAATAAAACTATAACTATATTATTAAGTTAGAAGAAAAAGCTTTCGTCCTGCTTTATATTAGTATTATCTTTATATTTCTATTATAAGGCTTATACGAAAGCTCGAAGCTAAATAAAGATATAGTCGAAACGACTAGCTATTACGTCTACGTAAAGGAATTCCTTCTTTACCTATAACGAGAGAGTCGGGGGTTAGGGACCTATAGGTTTAATACTAAGACGAAAATTAAAGCCGTAGTTAGCGAAGAACGGAGAAATACCGGTTGTTTTATTTACTTAATCATTCGTTGCGAATTCCGCGGGCGGGAGCTAGTCGACCTAGTCGTCTTAGGTAAAGCTAATATAGGCTCGAATATATTTATTTATTATAGTATTAACGATTTCGGTTTAACTATTAGTCTCCGGGTGCTATACTAAGCTTAGTTTTAATATTATTCGTAACTAAGTGCTAAGCTATCGCTAAAAATTAAAGATAAACTAAATGCCTTAGTTAAAGATAATAGTATTAAGTGCTTTTTATAAACGATAGACTACGTAAATAAAGGAGTTAATTAGTTTTTCTTTAGAAAGGCCGATAATAAGGATAAAATATCTTATCTTTGTAAGCCTATTAACTATCGTAAGTATATTCTCGTAAGTCTTCCCGTTTTAGGTATACTTAAGGAGTATTATAATATAATCGATTAATATATCGGCCTATAGCCGGACCGGTAGAGCGAAGGGTTTTAGGAATCTAAAAGGAGATAAGCGGGGAGTCTTAGTCCGAAGATAAAAAGCATAGTCTTTAATAAACGTAGTAGTAAAGTAAGAAATTCTCGGCTATTAATATATTCGGTTTAATAGATTAAGGGTCTTTACCCTCCTTAGGTATCTTACTAAGCTACTACTATAGGATTGATAAACGACTTTAAGGCAAAGATCTAAGGTATTAAAGACGAAGAGGCGGTCGTAGAAAAAGATACGTCTATTAATTAACTAATATTTAGATATATCGTAACGTAAGAGCTTTTAGATATACTTTAGCTAGCGTTAAGCGTATAGGTCTTAGAGTATCGCTATTATATCCTAGGTAAGATTATTTTATTAATATACTTCGCGGATAAGCTTATTTAGTAATTTACTAGCTGCGTTTAGTCTAAAGGCGGCGATTACGTTAAGGTCCTCCTTCGAAGCATAGGAATCGGTTAAGAATTCCTTTAGGATAGTCGGGTCGACTTTCTCTTTAGGGATAATTACCTAATTTCGATAGAGGAGTCTATCGTCGTCTATAGTAGCTAGTCTATCGCCGGGGAGCCTGCTAAAAGCGTTAAGGAGGATTGCCTTATTGCCTAAGCGGTATATAATCACGAAGTTAAACTATAAAAGGAACTCGGCCTAGCGCACCTATTATTAGTTAAGTTGCTTTATAGATATAAACGTCTAAAGATTCTTATAGTCTATAATAACGTTAAACGCTTTAGTAGTTCTTTAAAGTTTTAAGCGCTATTGCTTAAGCGCTTTAATAATTGCTAATAGCTCTTTATTATAGATCTTATAGTTATAATTAAGGGCAGTATGCTTTAACGAAAAAAACGCAATAGGGTAAAGATATCTATCGTCTCCGGTCTATAAAAGGACTCTTCCTAAGGCCTAATTTAAGGCGGTAGTTTTAATAACTATTTTCTTTAAGTAGTTAAAATAGGCTACGACTAAGGCAATAGTAAAAGTAAGTTTAAAGGCCTTAAACGCGGCAGCTTATATAGGTCCTTAAGACTAACGGGAATCTTTTCGAAGTAGTATAATTATCGGGGAGATAATACTAAAGTATCCTTTAATAAAACGGCGGTAGAAGTTTATAAACCTAAGAAACTACTTAAGTTCTTTTACTAAAGTTAGGGTATTTTAAGCCGTAATTATATATACCTTCTTAATGTCTATGCTTCTATTAGATATCGAAATAATTAGTCTAAGGTACTTAGTCTTTATCGTATAAAACTCTAACTTCCCGATATCGATTTAAAGCCCTACGTTACCTAAGCGTTAGATAACTATTCGCACGTAGTTCTTATGTTTTGCCTTAGTCTTTAAAAAGACTAATACGTTGTTAAGATATACTATATAAAAGTCATTAAGGGTATTATAAAGCACGTAATTAATATAGTTCTAGAAGGTCGACGGTGCGTTATAAAGGCCGAAGGGGGTAACTAGCATCTCGAATAGTCCGAAGCGTATAATAAACGCTATAAGCTATTTATAACCCTTAGCGATTCGGATATAGTTAAACGCAGTAATTACGTCTAGCTTTATATAAAACTTAGCGTTATAAGGAGAATCTAGCGTTTCGCGGATTAAAGGTAAAGGATATCGATTTTTAACTATACCTTAATTTAAACCTCGGTAGTTATAATAAATATAGATACTACCGCCCGGCTTATAAGCGAGGATTAGTAGTACTACGGCTAGAGAAAAAGACTCTTAAATAAAGCCTTTATTAATTAAGTATATAGTAAATCTACTTCTTAATGTAGTAGAGTTCTATAGGTAATATAGGCCGATTTCTATAGTATAGAGCTTATTTGCTAAGTGTAAGTTCGATCTTATAATCCTAAGGGCGGTATAAAGGAAGCTCGTTCGCATTCTTTAAAAGGAAATAAGGAAGCTTATCCTAGAACTCTTTTAGGAGTTTCTTTAGGATATCTGCCTTTATAACTTCCGGCTTTACCTAGAGGAATGTTTCTATATTAGCCTCGTCGACCCTCTAGAATAAAGATTCGGAATTAGCTATATCCCGGAGGTTTATCTAAAGGAAGTTATAAAAACGTTTAGGGAAGGCGGCTTAAGCTACCTCTATTATATAGTCCTTAGCAATAACGCGTTAGAAAGAGGTTTCGGATAGTTTTAAGACCTTAACTAAGCTTATTAAGAGTTCGTTAAGGAGTCATAGATTTTCTCCCTCCTCGACTAGCTTAGCTAATTCGGATATACTAATTCGTATCGCCTAGATACTATCCTATTTATAGAATTAAACGAAGTTAACTATACGTACGTAGCGGATATCGTTTATATCTAAAGGCATTTAATCTTCCTATCGTATACGTTAGTAAGGGCGTCTCGTTTAGCCCTATCGGGCGGGAACGTAGCGACGGCCGGCGGTAAGACGAATAAAGAGTAAGCGAGCTACTAAAGTAGTCTACGGTAGAGTAGCCTTAAAGGCTTAAGTCTTAAGGGAGTTCGGAAGGCTAATCGGGGATATTAAGCGAGCGGTTTCCTAGGCAAATAGCTATATCTTATATAGAGGATATCGAATCGGTTAGCTAAGGTTTAAAGGGTGCGATGCCTATTTAGAAAGATATTCCTTAGTAGATAAGTCTATAGGTATATAACTTCCCGGTAGGAAAGTCGAGTCCTTTAGGATATTAATCTCTTCCTACTAAAAGGGAGTTTCTTATACGTCTTCTATCGTTATAAGGACCCCTTATTTAAGGGTAAACGTTAGGGTAGTCTAAATCTCTACGACGTTAGAAAAATATACCTTTCGACGTAACTAATGCCCTTTAGGCGCGGGAGTAATAGGAGTCTTAAGAGCTATCCTATCCTTCGCTATTATACTTAAAGGTAGGCAGTATCTTATATAGTAATCGGAATTAAAGTAGACCTAAAGATATTTCTAAAGTATAGTTAGTTTATATTCCTAAAGCTAGGGGATGCCTAAGATAATTAAGGTAAAGGGTAATAGATTCGTAACGAAGAAGAGTATAAGTTCTATATACTCGCTAATAGTTATTCGGGCTATAAAATAGTCCGTTATCTATATTAAAGGCACGCCGTCGGCTAATTAAAGTAGTCGAGGTTTAAAGAGCTTTTTTATAGTAACGTTATATTTCTATACGATAGCGTAAAGATCGGCGAACGCTACGGTAGTATAGCTAGAATCTATAAAGGATAACGTATTAACGTAGTAAAAGGACTAAGGGTTATACGTAGAGGAGAGACGAGTATAGAGAAGGATTAACTTTTTATTACTATTCGACGAATTAATCTAAAGATCCGTTCTATCTAAAAGCAACGACCTAATCCCTTTATCCTCCCCTATATATAACCCTTAAGAGCGACTTACTCTAAGGGTATATCTTTTAGCAGTAGCCTTAGCGCCGGCCGCTCGCCTTATAAATCCGTATCCTCTTCCCTAAGGATACGGCCTTATTTATAGTCGGCCGTATAAACGAGCTAGCCTTAGCTATACCCGCCGCCGTAAGCGCCCTAAGATCCTCGGCCGAAGCTAGGGGAGGGGGCGCCTTAGCCCTAAAACTAAGGACTACCTTAACGTAAAGGCATTAAAAATGGATTAGCTATCTTAGCCGGGTAGTAAGCCTCCTTCTAGTGTCTAGGCTCTCCGTAAGCTATATAGAGTTTATTATCGATCTTAAATTATCGTTTAGTATCGGAAAGCCGGTCGAGGTTTATAAGGTTACCGTATAGGGGTTAAGCTAAGGTAGTTAGGGTAAAGGTAGGTATAAGCGTCGGCGGGAACTATAAACGGAGGGCGGCCTTTTTCTTAAGCTTTTAACGATAAGTATAGTTAGCGAGATTCTTTATAAAGATATCTATCTACGCTAACTACTTCTCGTAGTCGGTATTAGGGATCTTAGTCGGTATATTCTTAACGAGATCGCTTATATGCTTTAAGATAAACTTCCGGAGGAGGTCGACTTACTATTCCTTTATCTTCCTTACCTTACGTATATAGGCGTTAAGGTCTGCCTTTTAGATCTAATAGTTCTTATCGCCTTAAGGGAAATTATCGAGAATATTCTTAGCGGCTTACGTTAAGTCTAAAACCTTATACTACCTGCCTAAAGCTACGAGGAGCGTCGTTATAGTAGGCTATTCTTACTTCTCCCTCTCGTATAGGTTAGCTATAATAGTAGCTATCCTATCTTTAATAAAGTTATAGGCCCGTTTACTAAGCCTATCGCTAATATAAAGGAGGTAAGGGCTATTTAAGTCGAACTATATACTATCGTAGAGGAAGATACTTTATATCTTAAGTTCCTAGGCCTTATACTTACGTTAACGGTCGGAGGTAGACCCTTTTTTAGTAAAGATCGGAGGGTCTACTATCTTTCGTTTTCCTAACGACTATATTAGGGTTATCGTCTAAGTCTATAATATCTTTATAGTCGAGATCGTTAGGTCTTTAGCCTTAAGAAGTTACTCCCTTATAGCTAGGAGTTAATCCTTTATAACTAAAAGCTAATCTCGTATAGTTAGACATTCCTTTAACCTAGCATTTCGGTTAACCTAAGAGGCCTCCGCTATACGAAGGGATTAAAGACTCTCCTCGATATATATAAGAATATATTAGGTATTTAAGCTCTAAAGGTTTTCCTAGGTCTCCTACGCGTTAGCGACTAAGACTACGTTATCGAAACCTCTTAATCGCTTAGGCGATCTAAGGAAATTCCTTAATAAACTCTTTAGTAAAGGCTTTTAGACCGTCGCCTATAGCGTTAGAGGCTATAGGTATATCTAATATAAGGAGGAAGGAGGAGTATTTAGTCTAAGGTATTATCGGGGACTATAAAAAGAATTCTATAGGCTATAAAAGTTTCTATAGGCTAGGGAAAAATTCTTAAGGGCTTAAGGGCTTAAGGGAATAATTTCTTAAGGGTTACGCTCGGGTCGCGACGACTAAGGTAATAAGGTAATAGAGCTACTAAGACTATATTTATAAAGCTATAGATCGCGACGGGGCGTAATAGGAGATAGAATAAACTATTACGGCACTAAGTAATAGCTAGATAACCTTATTATTCTATAAAAGGAGAAGAACTATAGAGGCTAAGGGCTCGTTTATATATAGGACTCTATATCACGTAGTATATTACTATATACTATATTATATAATATAGTACTATAATATAATATCTACTACGCGGCCCGCTCGTAGAAAAGCGAGGATACTATCCGCCGCCTTAGGTAGCGCGCCTTCCTCTTTTATATAGCGAGCTAAGTAAGTATCGAAGGCGGATCTTTAAAAGCGGAGAGAGGAGGGGCTTTACGTACGCTATAGCGCAGATAGATATTTCGCTACGGACTGCCTATATCGTCCCGCTCGCCCTATAGCGAAGCGAGCCGAACGGCCTATAGCGATTCGCGCTACCCGACCTTCTCTTAAGTCTAATATTAAAGAGGATAATAATATCCCCGCCGCTACTAGTGCGGAGGGAAACGCATAGCTCTAGAGCATAGACGGGCCCTAAAGCCTAATTCGCTAGCACTAGAGAAAAAAGAGTTAATTAACCGTATTAAGACTTCTCTTACCGTAATACCTATTATTATTAACTATATAAACCTTATCTCTACTCTCGTAGACGAAGGTTACTAATGCTACGCCGCTATCGATAAGGCATTCGCACGAGAACTACGTTTGCTAGTTAAAGATATAGGACCTCGGTATATATAAGGAGCCTTAAGCGTAATAGAAGAGGCGAAGATTAAAGGTATCGTATAGATAGCTATAGAGATTAATAGGCATAAGCAATTACTCGTAGTATACGTTATCCTTTAGCTAGAATTTAACCTAATCCTTAGAAAGCCTTAGCTTCTTTATATAGAGTCTTACTCTATACCGTACTAAGGAAGGCTTTAGTATAGGAATTCGCAGCGTTAGTTACGGTATATTAATAAGAACGAGCCTAAAGACACTAAGTATACTATAGAGCTTTAAGAGGCTAAAGAGGTTATAGCTTTAGTATTTATCCGTATAATTAACCGAATCCGTAGACAATACGGCTCGGAAGCCGCTATAGCTGCTATTTACGCAATTAGCCTTACGGATATCGAAAAAGCCTTACGATAAAAAAAGCTAAAGATAGAAGCCGAATTACCTTAAATAATCCTTACGTAGTTCTATAACCTACTATCGCTCTTTCGGAAAAGCGAGGCCGATAAATTAAACCTATATAAGCCCGGTATTCACTACGCGATACTACTTCGCAAAGATTCCCGCGGATAAAACATAGTTCCCCCCTTCGGGCCACTATACGCGATATCTTAAGACGAGTTGCTTATATTAAAGAAAACACTACGTAGCCTTTTAGATAAAGGGTTTATTTAAGCTAGCTCTTCTAAGGCCGCCGCTTTAGTGCTATATATACGGAAACCCGGAGGAGGACTACGTTTCTACGTAGACTACCGAGCACTTAACGTAATAATACGACCGGACCGCTACCTACTTCCGCTTATTAAAGAGATACTCCGTAATATCGCTAAAGCAAAGTAGTTTATTAAGTTAGATATCTATTAAGCGTTCTATAAGGTGCGAATTATAGAAGGTAATAAGTAAAAGACTACGTTCCGTACTTACTATAGGCTTTTCGAATAGATAGTAATACCGTTTAGGCTTATAAAAGCTCTTAGCACCTTCTAATAGTATATTAATAGCATTCTTTGCGAATTTCTAAATAAGTTTACTTCCGCTTATATTAATAATATTCTTATCTATATAAGCGGTAGCCTAAAGGATTATATAGATAAAGTGCGGAAGGTGCTAGACCGGCTCTCTAAGTATAAGCTATACCTCGACCTTAATAAATGCGAATTCGGCGTCCGCTAGGTTTAATACCTTAGATTTATTATTATCGCGGGCGTTAGTATATAGGCGGACCCCGTAAAGATTTAGGCTATTTAAGACTAAATAGCCTTAACTTTATAAAAGGGTATACGGAGTTTCTTAGGATTTATAAACTACTACCGGATCTTTATTCGTTAATTTTCTAATATCGTCGGTCCGCTTATAGCCTTTACCGGTAAAAGGGTAGCCTTCTATTAAAGCGCTATATAAGCAGAGGCGTTCTAGACGTTAAAGGACTTATTTTCGTAAGCCTTAGTACTATTATAGTAAGACTTTAATTATCCCGTAATACTTAAGGCGGACTATAGTAGATTCGTACTTAAAGGCACGCTTTCGCAAAAGGTAGACGGCTAACGCCGCCCTATAGATTTTTAATTCTAGAAGCTTACCTCCGCCGAACGGAACTATACTATCTACAATAAGGAAATGCTCGCTATAATTAGCTATTTAAAGCAATAGTAAGCGGAGCTCCGTAGCTATAAGAACTTTAAGATCTTTATAGACTATCGCAACTTTAAGTATTTTATAACTCGACGTTATCTCTTTAAGCGATAGGCCCGTTAGGCGGAATACATTTCGCGGTTTTATTTCCGGACTAAGTACTAACCCGGAAAAAAAGCTATAGTGCCGGACGCTTTATCCTAAAGAGATTAAGACCGGCGTTCTAACGAACATTATAATGCCTAAGAGCTTTAAATACTCCCGGAGGAGGCGCTATGTATATATCTTAAAGCAATACTTATTAATATAGACGGCGTAGTCTTAGTTAATAGTAAGGGCGATAAGGACGAAGACGATAGCGAGGAGGATAATAAAGAAGACGTAGAGCCTAACACTTAGGAAGCGGACTTCGTAGCGGCTACGACTTAAGACGACCTCGATGTATAGGACGTAGAGCTAACTACTAATATAGGCCTTAACCGACGGATTTTTTAGGACGAGGAGCTTTAGCGTATATAGGACCGCTTAGCAGCTTAAGACATTACCTACGGGAGCGTGCGCTATGTCGTAGAGGCAAGAGTATAACGATTCGACCTTAAGCTTAACCTTAAGGTATAGGTAGCCGACTGCTATATAGACCTACGTAAGCACCTACGGTTCCGCGGACGGCTTTAGGTTCTTAGTTCCTCTATAACTATAAAGGCCGTAGTAAAAGACGCTCCCCTAGAGCTAGAAGAAGAGAACGCGCTTTAAGGACGGCTTATTTAAATAGTATACGACGCTAGCGTCGTCGGCTACCTTAGCCGCGAAGGAATAATTGCCGCCGTATCCCGCGACTTCTATTAGCCGCTCCTCTAGCTATACGTTAGATAATTCCTCTATAACTATAATATCTACGAGCGTATAAAGATTTAGCGTACGCTTAAGAAGGGGCTACTTAAATCGCTTCTTATACTAGACCGGTTCTATACGTATATTTAAATAGACTTTATTATAGACCTCCCCTTTATAGAGAGCGGTAACCGTAATCTTTAGGTAATTAAAGACCGTCTAAGTAAGGGAGTTATATTAAAACCTATGCCCTCGATAAAAGCGGAGATCTACGCGGAGTGCTTTTTTATATACTATATACGATACTATTAGTAGCTAACGTTAATTATAAGCGATAAGGGCTTAAATTAGATAAGCTGCTTTTAATAGCACTTATATCGGCTACTATAGATTATATAGCTGCTAAGCATAGTATATTATCTATAAACCGATAAAGAGCTAGAACGGCTTAATTAGAAAGTTTAAGCTTACCTCTAAGGCGTTATCGACCGTAACTAAAGGGACTAGGATAAATAGCTCCCTATAGCACAAATAGTGCTTAACGGGAGAAATTACTCTTTAATTAATATATCCCCTTTCTTCGCACTATACGGGTATAAATTAGTATCCTTATTTCCTATCGCCGTAGATATAGTAGCGGAAAAGCCGTTTAGCAATAGCCCGGAAGGGCGAGTAGCCTCCTTTATATAGCGACTTAAGAAGGTCTCGGACTTCTATTCGTCGTTAATAGCCTTAGTAGCATAGGACTAAGAGCGGTATACTAATAAACGGCGGGAACCCGTAGAGCGATTTACGGTAGGTAATAAAGTCTAGGTAGACCTACGGAACTACGTATCCTTAAGGCCGAAGAAGAAGCTTAATTAATTATACGTAAAATTTACGGTTAAAAGATTAATTATACGTAAAATTTACGGTTAAAAGAGTGCTAAGCCTGTAAGCCGTCGAGCTAGAGGGACTGCCTAACGGGATTTACTTTAATTTTAACGTAGACCTTCTTTATCGCGTAGTAGTAGATCTAATGCCCGGCTAAGTAATAGCGGACTTATAACCTCCCGTAATCTTAGTAAAAGGAGAAGAAGAGTTCCTAATAGAGGAAATTCTTACCGTACGATAGAAGAAAGTCGGCCGCGGTAGTAGGCGCGAGGTCCTCGTAAGGTAGTAAAGGTACTAAGACCTAACGTAGCACCTAGCAGCGGACTTCGTAGATACGGAAGCGCTTAATCGCTTTAAAGAGCGCTTTAAGGCTATTAGAGAAAACGACGGACCGCTTAACGCTACGTTGCCGGCAAAGATACGACGGAAGAAGGTACGGTTTACGCTCCCTAAAGCAAGCCGCGTAGCCTAAAGCGCGGCCGGGCCCTACGTAATACGTCGTTAATTTTCGCTTAGGTAGGGTAAGGGTCTTATATAAGGGTCTTCGACTATTAGTAAGATTAAGTCTACGACTTAATCCGTATTCTTATATACAAACGGGGAAGAGGCACGTACGGGCGGGGAAAAGGGCTTATGCTAATAAAGGTAAGGGGCTTATATAGATAGGGGTAAGGGGCACGTGCGGATAAAGGGGTACGTGCGTAAAGCTATATATCTATATACATAGGTGCGCTTACACTTAGTTTTTTATAGATAATTTATATAGAGGGCACTTATGTAATTACTCTACCTACCCTATTATATTAAAGACCTTTATATAAGGTCCTTACCTAGCCGCCCGAAAAAATAACGTTATGCGAGGTGCTAGGTTGCCCCGCCCTTCTTCCTTACGCGCCTCTATTATAGCCCTCTCTTCCTTCCCTTCCTTAAGCGCTACGGTCCGAATAGCCTTAAATAATATAGTGCGTGCCGCCCTTAACGATACGACCGGCGTAGCTTGTGCTAACCGCGGTTAGTTACCTTTAATTTCGCCTACGCTATCGCCGCTCTTCTCCGCTATAGCGGAGGCGTTTATAGACGATGCGCTTGTTAATACGCCCTTACCGTCGCCGATTGCGCTTATCGCCGCGTCTTTAGTCGCTAAGGCGCTTATTAACGAAATAAATACGCTTTAGCCGTCGCCGCTTACGCTTGCCCTTGCCGCCGCGTCCTTAGTCGCTAAGGCGCTTATTAACGAAATGCCTATAAATACTCTATTGCCGCCGTCTTATAAGGAAGAGACGGAATGCCTACCTTTTATACGCCCTTTTGCCTCGCCTCCCGCCTTTATTATTGCGTATAAGCTAATCCGTTTATAGCATAAGCGTACCGTAGCACGCGGGGAGGACCGCGATATGCTTTATTATCGTTGCGTAGCCTAAGACCTACCTTACGCCTATTAGGCTAAGCGGCCTAGCGGGAGTTATTACTACTATACTCGCGTAAGACGCGCCTACGAGCTTACGCTATCCGTCCTCCTATCGGCGGTCGCCGTTTAAAAGGCGGCTTCCACCGGCAAGGAGGCGGGAAAGGCGAAGCGGGTCTATACCGCCGCCGCTATTATATACCGTAATATACGCGCATTAGAGCGTGCCGGGCTCGTCGCTAAGTAAGAACCTACTCCCCCTCCTCGTCCGCTCGTTAGCCCTTAGGGATATTAATAAGGAATAGGGATACTACGATTACCGTTCTATCGTACGCTTTTAACGCGCTACCTATTGCGGCCTACGCTTCTAGCGCCTTAGTATAGGCCCTTACGTAGCTAGCGGGTTTAGAGAGCTAATTAAGCGCCTTAGAGGGCGCGGTAGACGACTACTTAAAGGAGGACGAGGATATTAAGTCTATAGAGACGCCGGTAAAAAAACGCGCTCGCTAGAACTAGATAGAGGGCGCTCGTCTACGTAAATAAAGGCTCCCTCTATTATAGTATAAACGCTCGCCTTAAGAATAACTATAATCGTCGTATCGAAGCGCACCGCCTTAGGCCTTACGGACCGATATAGTAGCGTACTCTCTTTAGCTAGTAGCGTATCGCTATCCTCGCTAGCCGGCCTAAAGCGTGCTTTAAAGCGGTTAAAGGCCGCTATATCCTAGAGCTCGGATAATAGCTGCTAAGTTAGGTCGTAATATTCGCGCTATTAGACAAACACTTCGCGTCTCTTACCGCGATTAACCTATCTCTA
Organism: Ophiocordyceps sinensis; assembly: GCA_012934285.1. Classification (NCBI taxonomy): domain Eukaryota; kingdom Fungi; phylum Ascomycota; class Sordariomycetes; order Hypocreales; family Ophiocordycipitaceae; genus Ophiocordyceps; species Ophiocordyceps sinensis. The sequence continues at coordinate 6,824,225 of JAAVMX010000004.1, read as the reverse complement.
GCGAGCGGCGAAGACCTCGTCGATTATAAACTCCTCCTCCCCCTCGACTAGGATAGCTAAAGGCTATAGGTCTATAGTTACCTAGCCGAGCGTAGGGTCTATAGCGGCGCGGCGAAGAAGGTCTACGTTAAAATTACTATAAATACCGTTAGGCAGCCTATCTAGCTCTACTACCTATAGGCTAAGCACCTTTTTAACTATAAACTTTGCGTATAGCTAGTCGAGCTTCTTCTTTAAGCGTACGAAGATATAGTTCTAGAGGTCGAGCTATACCTTATCGCCTACCGTAAACCGGTCTATAAGGTCCTTACGCTTATTAGTATAACGTTTTTAGTCTTACGCGGCCGAAGCTATAGAGGACTAGTAGAGGTTAGTAACCTCCCGAAGCTTCCGTATAAATAAGGTCGCTCTACCTTCCGGTAAGGCTCCTAAATGCTTTTCTATCTTTACGTCCGCGGCGATAGGGAATAGGGATAATAGCTTATACCTATATAAGGCGAAGAAAGGGGATATACTTATCGAGCTATATGCCCTTCCGTTTAGCGCTATCTAGGCTACGGGCAGCTATTTATCCTAGTCCCTTTAGTTACGGTCTATTACACCTTATAGGTAAGCTTAAACTTCTTAGTTAAGCCGCTCTAGCCCTCCGTTAGTCTAAGGGTAGTACGCTATGCTAAGCAGCTAGGTGATTTAAAGCAGCTTATATAAGTGCTACTAAAAGCGGCTCGTCTAGTTTAAACCCCTATCGCTTATAATTAACGCTAGCTATTAGTGGTATTAGGCGTAGTATATAAGGAAGCGCTTAGTATACGCCTCCGCCTTTATAGAAGGCATTAGCTTAAGCACGACTTTTTTACTTAAGCGGTCTTTAATAACCTAGAGGTTGCGGTTACCGCTCTCCGTAAGGGGGAGGTCTATAATAAAGTCTATCTAGATATATACGTAAAAACGGTCTAAGATTAGCAAAGACTTAAGCAGCCCTTTCTTTAGCGTACGCTAGATCTTTATGCGGCCGTAGACGTTATAGTTGCGGAGGAAGCGGCGGATATACGATTATATAAGCGGCTAATAGAAGTCTTATAAAACCGCTACGATTACGCCCTCCCGGCTAAGATAGCCGACGACGCTAGCGTTATATATTAGCTATATAACGCGGCCGTAAAGTTTATTCCGTTCCTTAAGTTCTAGCGGCGAATCTCGTGCTACGGCCTCCGTTGCGATAGGAGAGCTAAGGACCTAAAGCCGCTCTTAGAACTAAAGGTAGCCCTTAGAGTCGATATAGCAATCCGTAACTTAGACCTTTAGTCTAAGCCTAAGGTTAAGAGTACAGGCGCTTGTCTTTACGGAGCGGCGAACGCTCTCGTACGTGCTATCTTAGGCGGCTAGCCGGTCCTATAGGCGCTAGAGTTCGTTATCGTTAAAGATATAGCGGCTAATCCCGCTTAAAGCGTCGAGCGTTACTACGGCGGTGCCCTCCCCGCCTAAGGGGTTAGGCGCTATATCCTCCTTACCTAAGGCGTTAGGCGCGTCCTCCTCGTCTAGGGCGTCGGGCGCTATATCCTCCTCGTCTAAGGTATCGGGCGCTATACCCTCCTCGCCGTCTTCCGCACCTATAAGGGTAGCGCTAAAATACGTGCTTAGCGCGTCTTTTAGGATTATCTAGATATCCTAAGCCTTATAATCGTCGTTAGAGGGCCGGTCTTAGTCCTTTTATAAGAGAGCATCCGGCACTATAGCCTTATTGCCGGGTCTATACTTAATCTAAAACCGGAACTATAAGAGGTACTCGGCCTAGCGTGCCTACCGCTCCGATAGGTATTACTATATTATAAAATACTCGAGATTTTTATAATCTATAAAGATCTTAAAGTTCTTATAGCTATAGAGTTCCGCTTGCTATTGCTTAAGGCAGTCGATAATCGCGAGTATTTCCTTATCGTAGATAGCGTAGTTACGCTCGGTAGAGCTTAGCTTTCGAGAGTAGAAGGCTATAGGGCGGCGCTAGCCGTTAACCTCTTAGGAAAGAGTGCCCTTAAGCGCGTAACCGCTATAGTCCGCTTCTATAGTAGCGTAATAGTCGAAATCCTACGAAAGTAGTACCGGCGCCTACGAGAAGAGGTCTTTAAGCGTTTAGCACGCCTTTACCTATATAGGACCTTACTTAAATAGGGTGCCTTTCCCTATAAGACCTACTAGCGTAGTAACGATACGAGAAAACTACTAAATAAATATCCGGTAGTAGTTTATAAACCCGAGGAAGCTCTATACGCCCTTTTGCGAAGTTAGCGCCGCTTAGTCGCGAATAGCTTAAATCTTCGCCGGGTCCGCCTATACGCCGACGCCCGTAATAATAATAAACCTAAGGTACTTTACCTATATAACTCTAAATTCGCACTTATCTAGGTCGAGATATAGACTATACGTAGCGAGCTAGTTAAGCACTTTCCGCACTATAGCTATATAGTCCTCGTAGCTTTTGCTTAAGTAGATAAGGATATTATCTATATAAGCGGAGGCGAACTCGTTAAGGAACTCTCGTAGGATGCTATTAATATAGCGTTAGAAGGTAGCTAAAGCGTCGGTTAGCCTAAATAGCGTTACTATCTACTTAAAGAGGCTATAATAGATACGGAACGCGGTCTTCTACTTATTACCCTCTATAATTCGCACTTTATAAAACGCCTAATAGATATTTAGTTTAGTAAACTACTTCGCCTTTGCGATATTACGGAGTATCTCCTTAATTAGCGGAAGTAGGTACCGATCTAGACGAGTTATTATATTAAGGGCGCGGTAGTCGACGCAAAATCGCAACCTACTATTAGGCTTCCGCGCGAATAAGACCGGGGCCGCTACTTCCGACGAGCTAGCCTAAATAAACCCCTTATCGAGTAGGTCGCGTAAAGTCTTTTTTAAGACTAAAAGCTCGTCCTAAGATATACTATATAGCGGCCTAAAGGGCGGAACTATATCGTTGCCGTTAGCGTCCTTACCCCTATTCGCACGAGCCCCTTTCCCCGCCCGCACGTGCCTCTTCCCCGCTCGTATATAAGAATGCGGATTAGGTCGTAGACCTAATCTCACTAATAGTCGAAGACCCTTATAATAAGGGTCTCTAAAGTTTAAGCGTAATAGTAGGATCGATTCTCTCTTAAATCCCTTAGGTAAAAGCGTATTTCTAGATTATTAAGATCTATCGGTCTTAATCCGCTAGTCTATTTAAAATAGTCTTTAAAGTAATATCGGCTATAATAGATATAGTAACGTAGGTAAAAGTATAGTAAAATTTACGGAAAGGGTAGTTAAATGCATAATAAATATAAATAAGCCGTATAAATTAAACTAAGTATAGGCAAGCACTAATAAAATAAGGTAAATGTTAGTTGGTTAAATAAACAAAGTGCAAACTTGCTAGATTAGTCTATAATATCTATTAACTAAGGGGCGACGAACAGCCCCTTTATACAGGCTATAAATTGTTAGGGCCTAAAGCCGGCCCTTTGCAAGCCCTCGTTACGACGTTAGGGCTATGCCTATAAGAGTGATTAAGTCAATAACTTAAATATCGTAAGGGCGGCTGAGTTAGTAATGCTTTAACCGGGGTCCCCGATGTATATAATGCATTGTATTATTAATAGCGCATCTATATAGGCGTTGCCCGCACGTAATCTATTTAATTACGTAGATTATAATCGTGCCTAAAGAACGGATATCACTTATTCCTATACTAGCAACTTTTCTCTATAGTTGCTAAATAGCAAATCCGTAATCTAAATAAGGGGAGATAGGAATAACGATATATTAGGTAGAAGGGCTAATAAATATATTTAATAAATATAAATGAAAAGGGGGTAGAATAAAGGGAATACTATAGGTAACTAGATGCGAAGGACAAAGGCTTCTATCCTAATCGAAAGGCTATTTATATCGATAAGGCGTTTAAAGGCTTTATTTAGCGATGCCTTCGTTATAGCGTTAGTAGGATCGTCTTCTCCGTTAATCTACCTAATCTCCTTAATCTCCTATCGCTTATACGACTAACGTAACGCTATAATATCGATTATTAAGCGTTTCTCCTTCATAGTGCCGAGCTTAATAAGGCATTCGTAAAGGGAGTATAAGTTAGTATATATAATAAGAGGGATCGGTAGGAGCTAAACCCGTTCCGTAACTATACGGAGGGTCGTAATAAGGGAGATACTAAGGTCTATACCGTTAACTATGCCGTAGATCTCGCTCGTAAGAACGCTATAGGTTACTCGCTTATACTTCGTCGAGCTCTAATAGATAATATTGCTATTAATCCGGAATTACGTATCCGTACGCTCGGTCTTATTAACGAGCGTAATCACAAAGCCTAACTAAGACGAAAGGTCTCGGTTATTTGCGAACGAGCTATCCGTAAATACTATAAGTTTAGCTATATCGAGATTAATTAGCCTATACGTAAGTCTACGTTATTAATAGTCGATCTACTACTAAAGGCGCTTGTTAAGATTATTATAATCCTTCTCTTCGGGGGCTTAGACCTAGGCTGCTACGGAGATATCGAATAAGGCCTTTAGCTAGTAGATAGAGGCGACGTACGCAGCACGAGCGCGTTGCTTAAGGTACTGCTAGGCTTTATCACGAGCCCGTAAGTCGACTACCTCGATCCTTAAGGCTTATCCCTTCTGCTATAGGAGTAGAACGTCGTCGTAGAGCGTTAAATTTGCTTTATTAAAGTCTATAGCATTCCCTAGGGTTATTTAAGCCTTTAGCTTAGCGCGAAATTAAGCTATCTAGAGCTCCTTTTCTTCCTAAGCCGAAAAGGTATCTAAACCAAGCATTAAGGTATTATCGGTCTATATCCCGACGAGGCTAAAGTCGTCGGGTCCTTAATTCGTAATTAGAAGGCATAAGTTATAGGTAGAAGGAGCTATATTAAGGCTCTTAATATAGTGTTTATAGTATGTTTTCTATTAATAAATACCGGCTTCTATAAGGCCGTATAACGGTCTTATAACTCTTATAATTATGCCCTTTAGGTACTTGCCCTAAAGCTCTACTCAATAAGCTGCTAAAACTATACGATTAAGCTCTATCTAAGCTTAAGGGTAGGCTTATATAACATCGCGTAGAGATAGGTTTATACCTTAGCGAAGTAAGGCGGGAGTAAGGGCTAAGATTAAGCGCTAGCTAATACGCTAGATAGTAGGAGAATAGGTTAAAAGCGAGCTTTTCTCTATATCGCTATAGCTTTAGATTATTTGGCGGGACTTTTCGTAAGGCTTAACGTTACGGCCCTTAACTTCCCGGACTATTCGGGAACGAAACAGCCGGTAAGATCTATAGAGCGATTCGTCGAACTATTTAAAACTAAAAACCCCACGTGCTATAAGATCGTTAATCTCTTATTAGTCAGATTCTTTAAAAAGGGCGCCGGGTATAGTAATAACGCCGTTATTACGTAGCTTAAGTAAAAGCCGTAGTATATCTTCTTCTTTCTTAACTAGGAATTAATTATTAAAGGTTATAGTCTTCCGCTTATTTCTTAAGCCGGGGGGACGTCCGTGCTTACAGGGCTACGGGGGAGTAGGCAGCGCTCGCACCGGAGAAAGGGAAAGGTCTAGCTCGGGAATTTCGTCTAGAGCAGAGGAGTCGATCTCGGAAAAGGTGTCTATATTATCGAGGACTAAGGGATTAAGGGTATTATTATTGCTATAGTAGTACGGCTATATAAGGGTAGAACGGAAGACCGTAGGGCTATTTACGGTCTTAATAGTAACGTTATAGCAGTTAATAGAGGCGATCTTATATAGACCTTACTATCCTTGTTTTTCTCTCTAGACGTGGACTTTACTCTATAGCGGTAGTAATAGAGTATTAAGGGTTAAAGAGCCGTTTTAAGCCTATAGGGTATCCTTAACTTACCGTACGGCGGAGAGCTACCGTAAGGCTTTTATAGCCTTTTAGATAGTCGCGGCTCTTTATACCGTAGTTGCCGAAGGAGAGGAGTCTTAAGTTATCCGTAGGTACGCTCTAAAGACGAGGAGTATAAGAACGAAGCCGTTTAGTCTTACTATATTATTTACGGCTTTAATAGCTATTTATAGGACGGATTTAAGGGCCGTTATCCTACCGATTTCGGCGTATATTATCTTAAACACACGACGAAGCGGGCCGTAATATCTTTTAACTTTACCTATAGACTAATATGCCTTAACGGGGATTTAGTTATATATAATACCTATAATACAAGCTTTATTACGAAACTCGGTTAAGGCGAAGTTAGTGCCTACGTTATACCGGATAAAGTTAAGGGGCCTAAGATATATATCGATCTATAGTGCCTTAAGTATCTCCTATATATCCTTAGCCGATATAGACGGGAGGAATCGCGCTCTTTAGAAAGATATCGCTATATCGACCGCGTATAGCACTAGCCGGGTGCTATTGCCGACTTTTAGGTATATTATTTCGATAACGACCTTAAAGTTAAATTCTTAGTTATCCTTTAATATAAACCGAAACCTCCGGGGTGCTAGGGCGTAGAGCTAGCAGTAATAGCAGAATTTTAAGATATCCTTAAGTATTTCTACTAAGATATCGTTATGCTTTACTTATTTTAATAGATAGTAAAGCCTATTAACGGCCGGGTGGCTAAATCGGCGGTATAGCATTTATATCTCGGCTTTAATTAAAAAAGCGATTGCGTTTTCTTCCTTACTAAAGAAGAACTATAGATAACCCTATTTATAAATAATAAAGACGCTAATACCTAGACCGATAATCGTATCGGTAGTATTATTAAAGTATACGCTTAAGCGATCTATATTAGCTAGGTAGAGGAGGAAGGGGGTCGTTATTCCTAGCACGTAGAACGTAATACGGCTAATTAAGGTCTCGAGGGCAATAGAGCCGAGGGAGTGTACGTCCTCGCCGCTGCCGAATTTAATATATGCCTAGCCGGCGATAGACTCGTCGAGCACGATAGATAGGTCTTCTCGTTATAGGGCGAGATATTAGTCTTAACCTACTATAGAGACTATACCTGCTTTAGTGTCTACGAGGATACTATAAAAGCGGTCCTTTAAGTAATAGTCGAAGACGAATTATATAGCTAGGACGCTTAACTAGTCTATCCCTTATATATCTTCGCCCGTAATTAAATAGTTAAAGGATTGCTAATATAGGATTTACGAGGCTTACTACTTAGTTAGTTCTTCGTCGTTACTAGCCTTATCGTTACGCTATTTGATAGCGGCCTAAGGAGTCTCGTTACTTTTAATAAGCCTTAAATCCTATGCTAGGGTTGCCGGTTAGAAGGCATTGCGCGTAGTATTAAGCCTTAGACCTAGCTCTTTCTTCTAGGGTATACTTTATCGACTAGTAGCCTTCCTTTTAATAAACGAAGTACTTCCTCGACTATTAGCGGTTGCTAAAGCTACTACCGCCGCTATAAGGGCTACGGTAGCTTAGTCCGCTGCTCCCGCTAAACCTACGGCCGTTGCCGCGGTTATTATTATATCTACGGTCGGTATAAAATACGCCTAATGAATTATATTTATTATTTATATTTATTACTTTATTACGATATTATTTAAACGTGCCGGACGTGCCGTTCTCGGCCTATATAGATAGATAGGTCCTTAGGGAGGAACGCAATATAGAGAATAGCTTTTCTATAGTCTTAAAGGGGTTATATAGCGTATAGCTAAATTCCGGGTCGTTTCGGCATACGTTAAGTAAGGTAGTACGAAAGGGGAGGTCTCCGGCGAACTTAAATCCATTAGGCGCGTTAATATCGTTATAGCTTATTAAAAAAGATCTATAGGACTTCCTATTAGGTCTTATTAGGACACTTAACTCGTAGCTTTTTAAAAGTTATAGTAGTCTAATCTACCTAATAGTGCTAATAGTTTACTTTAGTATTAAAGTAAGCCTTTAGTAGGTCGTAGGCCTGCCTAAACGTATAGTCCTAATTATATGCTAAATATAGTAGGTTTAGGCTCGCCCGGTAAGGATCCGTAGGAAGAGCGTATAGAAATAGCCTAGCCGGGCCTTAACTATATAATATACGTCCGTAAAGATCTAGACTTTATTATTAAGTATATTATACCGCTCGCCTATATACTTCTTAGTTTTATCCTATAGCTTAATAAACTTTTATAAGAGGTCGGCGTCTATCTCCTCGTTTAGAACGTTATATAGGGGGACTATCGTATAGGCTTCCTTTAACGTTATATTAATTAAAGGGGTCTTAGTTATAAACTAGTACGAAGTTATATAAAGTATTATTAGCGTTTCTAATATATCGCGGAACGGAGGGGCCTAAAGGCTCGGGAATATACCGGGCATTTAATCTCGTAGGTATAAGGCGGGATCGATAGAGGTAGCACGTGTTAAGGCTATTAGGGCAAAGGAGGTTTCTAGCGCAAATATAACTGCCGGGGCGGCTAAAAGCGCGGAGGGGATAGCCGTAGGGGTTAACGGTGCTATCGCAAAGGTTGCTGCCGGAGCTAGGGTTAGGGCATTAAGAGGCGCTATTAGGGCCGTGTCTAGGATAACTAGCGAAGGAGGGTTAGTTATAGCGGCTAGGGCCGCAACGGATGTATTCCTTACGAACTCTTAGGTTCGATCGTTATAGAAAGACGATTAGTCTAGAGGTAGTTCGTCCTTAAGCTAGATCGGGGGAATCTATTAGCGCTAAAGCATTAAAAACGATGCCGTATAGCTGCTATTTTCAACGCCGGTCTAGATTCTATAAGACCGTAAGAAGGATTTAAGGGCCTTCTTAAAATACCTATGTGCCTAATTCTATATAGCCTCTATCCACCCGTTAAAGTGTTCCTAGAAGTCCGTAAATAGCTTGTATCTATAAATAGTTAAGCCGGCATTAGTAATAATAAACCGGGCTACGTAAGTCGTAACTGCTTTCTTATTTATATTATCGTAGGTAACGTCTATCTCTTAGAATATAATATTAGCTTTATTATAGTACGAACTAAAGATATTAATGCCTTTTAGCCAACCGGGAAGGGGGTTATCGTTAGGATTAGTTGCTTTTAGTGCGGGACCGGGAGCGTCGGGGTTATCGATAGGGTTCGATATAGTATAATTAAATAAAAACACATAGAGTTATTAAAGGGGATCGCGAGGGTTATTACGAAGGTTATCTTATATTGCTAACAGACTATTGCTTAATATAACTCTTCTTCTTCTTAAAGCGAGACGGGATTAAATAAGAGCTAGGAAGGAACTTATCGGCGGCTACCGAGAGCTAGCTATATCGTAATAGCTTCGTCGGCTCTAACTCGCGTAGGTTCCTTATTCTTAGCATAAAGGACCGTCTTTAGGTATAGGGAATAGAATCTCGAGGGATAAAAATCCGATGCACTTTCGACGATTAGGCTCTGTCTCTTTTACCTTACTAATCTATAATTAATCGTTTAATTACTAATTAGTGTTAGTTACTTAAATAAACAAAGGGGGTTATAAACTGGCTAAATTAGTCTATAATATCTAATAACTAAGGGGCGACGAATAGCCCCTTTATATAGGCTATAAACGCGTATATTATTAGGGCCTAAAGCCGGCCTTTTGCAAGCCCTCGTTGCGACGTCGGGGCTATGTCTATAAGGGTGATTAAGTTAATGACTTAATTATCGCAAAGGCGGCCGAGTTAGTAACGCTATCACTAGGGTCCCCGATGCATACGATGCATCGTGTTATTAATAGCGCATCCGTATAGGCGTTGCCCGCACGTGATCTATTTAATCACGTGGATTGCAATCGTGCCTAAAGAACGGATATCCCTTATTCCTATAGTAAACGTATTAACTAGTCCTTTATAAGTCGATTCGCTAGATTAAAGCACCGTTCTTAAAAAAGATATATTAGTCCTCTATAAGTTAATTCGCTAGATATATAAAAGGCTTTACTATAGTGAATCGTAGTATGATAGGCTGAAAATATAAGCCGTTAGAACTCTCTATGCGTAGAGAAGTTCGGCCGGGCTTAAAACTATCGAACGCTAATTAGTTAGGTCCTCGATATTTATATAATAGCTATTTAAAAGGAAGAGAGGCTCTAAGGCTAAAACAACCTATATAGAAGGATTAAAAGCTATAAATAATATAAATCACTACGAATAATAGCTTTTGTCTTTTCTAATAAGGGGGGCTAATTAGTCTCTATATATAGGGAAATCCCTCGCATAAAAACAGCCGCGTAGACCTAAGGAAAAGGGGTAACGGAAAGAGTCGGACGGAAATACCGGTTAGAAATTAATAGATTATATAGTGTGAAATAGGAGGGCACTAGGCAAAGGAGGTGCTATGGAAGAAGAAGGAAAATGAATTAAAGGTGGCCCGGCGTGCCCTACGAGATGTAGGGGCTGCCGGAGCCCGGACTATCTACTAGTCCGTAGGCACCTAGTCGGTGCCCGCCTTTAGCGCATTATAATGCGGGCCTTAAAAAGGGAACCTCTACTAACCTTAGTAGGAATAAACAAACAACTAATAAAACATAAAGAATAAGCTGAATTAAGACCTCTAATTGTAAGGTTAAATAATCCTCTAAATGCATTCCTTTGCCAATAAGTTATATTATGCCTAATTATTGACTATTTAACTATCTAGATCGAATTTCTTAATCGCCGAAAGGGGCATATAACGGCGAGTTCTTTAGGCAGCGGAGCAGTAGCCTTAAACGGGTGCTCTTTAATTATACTAAAGGCGTATAGCGGAATATTCTTACTATAAGCGTCTAAGGCGGCGCTAATCGGTGCGCTAAGGAGCATAAGGCCGGCGGGTTAATAATGCTGCTCGCGTAGGTTAGAAGCATCGTTGCTACGGCGGTAGCGGCTTGCCGAAGGCGTTATTAAACGGAAGGGGCGGGCAGTAGGCGGCGAGACTATGGTTGTAAGAGGCGGCGAGGATATCGTCTTAATAGGATAAATCATAGAATCCTAAGGGGCCTTAAGAGAAAGGGCCGCGGCGGGAGAGATGCTTAATGCGGCTAAAGGCGACGGGTTGCCGGCAGGTTAAAGATACTACTACAATGGCTTAGTAATAGCAGGCGCCGAAGGCTCGGCAATAGTAGGCGGCGAGGGCTTAGCAATAGCAGGCAAAATAGCAGGCGCCGAAGGCTTAGCAATAACGGGCGGCGAAGCTTTAGCAATAGTAGGCGGAATAGCAGCCGGCGAAGCTATCTTTATACGGCTAATTTAGGCTCCTCTCGCCTCTTCCTTACTGTATTCTTCGCCTTAGTAGGCAAGGCGGCGATCGTTCCGGTCGTAGCGTTTGCGGCGGTTGGCTTTAATACGGCGAGAGGAAGACTCTCAGTCCCTCGAGAGGTAGTCTTAGTCCTTCGTTATTTAACGGTCCTAAGTCTCTTATTAGCGACGTTCCCGATAGGAAAGGAGAATAGCGTTATCGTTATTCTAAGGTAACGGCATCTATACCACTTCGTCGACGCCGTTAACATAGACTTAAAAGGTATCTTTGTCTAGTTAGGTAGGGATCTTATTAATCGAAGCGTTAGTGCTATTGGTATAACTGCCGCGGCGAAAAGAAGTGTCTCGGTCCTTTAAGACGGTCTCGTAGCGGCGTTCTTAGGCTATCGTAAGATACGAGCAGGCGGAAGACTCGAGGGGAAATAGCTCGAGAAGGCGGAATTCTAGTTCGAGAAGATAACTCGAAGAGGAAAGAAGATAGCTCGAAGAGTCGAAGAGAAAGGGTCGAAGAGGCAAATAGCTCGAGGAAGGAAGACCTCGGGGAGATAGAAAGGCTTAAGGGGAGTTCGGCTCGAGAAGGTAAAGGTTAGGCAGGCGGCATATAAGGCGACATACAGAAATCGGGTTAGTGTAGGCAGAAATTTGCGCTTACCTAAAATAGGTGCGAAGTAATTCGGGAATATATAGAAAAAGGGAATAGGGAGAGGTTAGCTTCTAAAACTTGCTAGAAGAGGTTATCGTAAAGGTGAGAAACGAGGGGCGCGTTAGTAAGGCGCTAAGACGGAGAGAGTAATAGTATTAGCTCTACTATCCGTAACGTAACGCGGGTTAGGCCGAGAATAGCAAGGTGGTTCGTCCGAGGGTAGACGGAAGTTCTTAGGGAGCCGTAGCTCTATTGCAACGCAAATAAATGCGTCGCTACAAGCGGCTTAGAAGGGCGCTTTAGGCGAGGGCTCTCGAGGGAGCTCTCTCGTAGTTGCCGAAGAAGAGGCAAGGTGTTACTACCATTTAGTGTAAAATAGGAGGGCACTAGGCAAAGGGGGTGCTATAAAAGAAGAAGGATGATAAATTAAAGGTGGCCCGGCGTGCCCTACGAGATATAGGGGCTGCCGGAGCCCGGACTATCTACTAGTCCGTAGGCACCTAGTCGGTGCCCGCCTTTAGCGCATTATTATGTCTATACGATAAATAGTTATATAGTTAGCAATAAAGGAATTAATAATGCAATAGTCTATTAGAAGGACTAGTGAATTCTACGGTAGAAGCCGTGGAAGGGAATTAGAATTCTACGGTAGAAGCCGTAGAAGGGAAGTAGATTCTACGGTAGAAGACTATAGAAGGGAAGAGATTTTACGGCTAAAGACCGTATAAATAACCGTAAAATCACTGTAAAATCACGGTGAAATATAACCGTAGAAAGGTAGGGCGGACTGCCCGTAGAAGTGCGGGGTAAATGCCTATAGAAGCCCGTGGAATTCTATAGTAGAATCTAGGGAAGAACCGGGGATTTTCTAGTAGAAAGCGAATAGGGAAGACGGTGATATTAACAATAAGCTTAGCGCTATCTCCTTAAATAGTATTTCCTATAGCGTAAGTAATAGTCTCTTTAAAATTAGGCAGGAATTCCCTAAACGTCTAGCCGTCTTTCTAAAAGAGTATCCGTAACCTATCTTACGCTTTTATAAGAGAACGAGGTTAGGGGGGGTATATAATTGTTGTTAATCTACGAAGGGACACAGCTATAGACTAGGTCTAAATGTCTATATATACGATGCGGAGGTTACGTAGGATAATATATAATATAACCTAATACCGTAATAGTATATCCCCTTTAAATCGGCGTTCGACTCGAACGTCTAAAAGGGGCAATAGGCTAATAAAAACGAAGGAAATCTATATTAATCGGTCCTAAAAGCGGGCCTAATATAGAACGAGAGAGGAATAAGGAGAAATAAGGGGTAAACCTAAGAAACTAACGCGCGCCGTCGTAACGTAAATTATATTAATAAATTATATTTATTATCACTTAGGCGAAGGTAAAGACATAAGGAAGGCCGTATAAAAGGCTAGTTTAGGCTTAGTTAGGTTAAAGGCGTAAAAAGCCTTAAGGTCGTCCTAGCAGCCGTTAAGGTAGGAGGAGTCCTCCTACGTAAGAGGGCTATAACGCTATTAAACGCAATACTTAATCTTCCCGGAGGTATACTAGCGTTACGCGAGGATAGAAGAAAACTCCTACTTAAGGTACGCGTTATCGCCGTCGTTATCGCTAAGGGAAAGGAGAACGCCGTTATCGGCGGACCGGACGTTAAGCTCCGACTAGCCGGGCAAAGGGGGCTCTTAGGTCTTAGTAAAGAGGGAGTAATAAAAAATAAGGTAAAGGCGGCTGCCCTTAGGGAGGCGAAGAAAACACGCCGTCTTATATACCTTAAGGACCTTATATAAGCCCTCCCGCTTATAGTCGAGCTTCTTTATAGGATAGAGGGTCTAAATCTAGCGGGTGCTAATAAATACTATCTCGCCGGGCTAATACGCTAAGGCGGGAGTCTACTAGGCGTCCGCGTAGCGAGCCTAAGTAGCTTAAGCATCCTTAATCGTATCGTAGAGGAAGTTAGAGATATACTAAAGGCGGGAAGCGAGCACGTTACCGTAGGGGTATTCCTTCCGCTGCTAAAGGGTTATACCGGGCGGGGGGGACTAAAGGGCTTAGTGCTAAGCTTTAGGTAGAAGCTATAGTTAGCGAAGAAAAAGGAGAGGCCGGTAGATTTAAAGACCTAATTATTAATAGTAAACTCGACGAAGGGAAAAAGGTCGACTTAATTATCCTAAAGGTAGGTAGTATAATAACGAAGGTAAACCTCTATCTAAGCGTTTACGATCTTAGTCTAACCGTCGGTCTAAGGGTAATAGGCGGAGCTAAGGTAGAAGCGGTAACTAAGGCGACGACTAAGCTATTGCTTAAAAGCCGAAATAAACTAAGTGCTATAGTCGCTAATAATAAAGGCTAAGGTACTATAGAGGGACTAAACGCGGGAAATAAACGCGTTAATAACGTCTTTTATAGTTATTAAGGGTATCGGAATATAGTAGCGTATCTTCGTAAAGTAGTCGACGATAATAAGGATATTAGAAAACTTAACGCCGTTACGGTAGTAGATAGGGAGGTCGGTAATAAAGTCGATAGATATATCGGTCTATAGGGCGAAGGGAATACTTAAGGGCTAGAGCAGGCCTTAGGGGGAGGAACGAGGGGATTTAACGCGTAGGTATATATAATAATTCCGCACGAAGCTAGAAATAGACTTATATATACCGGGCTAGATATAAGACCGGCGGTAGAGGCTAGCGGTCTTCGTACGTCTAAGGTAGCCGGCAAGGGGGGAGGTATAAGCGCGGACGAGGATCTAAAGAATTAAGGCGTCGTTAAAGGGAACGAAAAGCCGGCCTTAGAAATAGGACTAGCCTTAGACCTTAGAGAGAGCGGTCTTAGGGATCGAGCGGAGGGGGGCTTAGAGGGGGTAAGGCTAGTAGGGCTAAAGGGACTTAAGAGCTACGCGAATAGCGGAGATAAGCGGGGAGGAGGAATAATCCCGGTCGATAAGGTTATCGATCGGCTTAAAGTCGTCGAGGGCGTAGAGGTTAAGGCAGTCGGAATTATATTTATAAATTATATTTATAAACGAATCGGACTCCTTAACGGTATTAAAGGCGGTAGGTAGTAGTATTAAGGTAAAGGGAGGCATTAACCTTAGACTTAAAGAGGATAACCTAATATCTATAGTTAATCCTTTCGTCGGCTCGGTCGGTAAGGGAGAGAGGGCGGGAGCCGGGCAAGCGGCTAAAGGCGTCGGGGAGAATAGCTTAAGAGCCGGGCTAAAAGATAATCTTAAAATTAAAACGACTAAGGAATTCGGCCTAGCGGGCCTATCGCTAGTTAAAGAGCTTCGTAGTTATAAAATACTAAAGACTTTTATAATCTAAGGCTATCTTAAACTTAGGTAGGCCCTTAAGCTTAAGGCGCTACTCTTTAAGAGATTTTATAATCGCGGGGAGTTCCTTATCGTAGATCTCGTAATTATACTCTTAAGCGGAGTATTTTAATAAGAAGAAGGCAACCGGATAGTAACGACTATCGTCGAGGAGCTATATTAGCATACCCTTAGCGGCTTAATCGGAAGCATTTATCTAAACTATAGTCTTACGATAGGGGTCGAAGTATACGAGGACTAAGGCGGTAGTAAAGGCGTGCTTAAAGGCTTTAAAAACGTAAGCGTAGGCGGGAGACTAAATCTAAAGGGTAGCGTTTTTAGTAAAGGCGTTTAAAGGGTTTATAAGCTTAGAAAAGCCACGAATAAAACGCCGATAAAAATTAGCGAATCTTAAAAAGCGCTAAAGGTCTTTAATAAAATAGGGGGTAGGCTAGTCTAAGACTATATAAACCTTTTTAAGGCCTATACGAATGCCTTTATTTAAGATAATTAGGCCGAGGTACTTAGTCTCGGTAACGCAAACGTTATACTTATCTACGTTAAGCTAAAGGCCGGCGGCGTTAAGGCGCTTAAAAACCGTATTAACGTAGGCTTAGTGCTCTTCCCGCGTCTTTAAGAAGATAAAGACGTTGTTTAAATAGGTAAAGTAGAACTAATTAACGATACTATAAAAGGCCGTATTAATAAAACTCTAAAAGTAGGATAAAGCGGCGGTAAGGCTAAAGGGGGTAATATAACACTTAAAAAGCCTATACCGTATAGCGAACGCGGTCTTTTACTTATATCCTTCGGTAATATAAAGGCGATTAAACGCCGCGATAACGTCGATCTTAGTAAAAAACTTCGCCTTCCGGATATAGGCGAGGGTATTATAGATAAAGGGTAAAGGGAAACGGTTCTTAATTATAGCCTTATTTAAGCCGCGATAGTTAACGCAAAAACGGACGCCCCCGCCCGGCTTATAGGCAAGCATAATAAAGGCAATAGTAAGGGAGGTAGAGCGGCGGATAAAGCCTTTCTTAAGCTACTCGTTAACGTACGCGCGGACGATCTAGTTCTCGGCTTCGCTAAAAGGGCGGGGGCGGGTATAAGGAGGTTATATTCCCTCTTTAAGGTTAATTTAAGTATTAACGGTATAGTAAAGGGCGAGCTTATCGGCCTCGCTTTTAAGCTATATATAGATTATATAGTAAAGCTCCTTAAGGACCTTAGCCTAAAGCTCGTCGAGTGTATAAAGGAATTTCTCTTACTTTTTAAAAAGCTTAGCGATATTATCGAAGGAGATCTTATTAAGGTAGATCTTATTAAGGTAGTCGTCGACGAAGTCGTAAAGGCGGGGGTTAAGGTAAGCTTTTATATCCTTAGCGTCTATATTTCTAATTAAAACGGCTTAATAAAGGTCCTTAGGGATATTATAGTCGATAAGTAGCGGAGGCTCGGTAGGCAATAGCTCGGCGGTAAAGGCCTTAATTAAGGTCTAAAAAGTCTAGACTTTAGGTTACCGGTAGAATATTACTATCGCGTCGACGTTAAGCATCCGGACGTTAAACGCTAAGTTATTAAAGGCCGAGAGGCGGAAGGGATAAGGTCTAATAGTCTTACGACTTAATCGCGATATAAGGCGGCGGTAGCTAGCGGTCTTATAGATAGGATAAGGGTAAGGAGGTCGAACGTAGCGGCGAAGGTAAAAGGTAGCCGGGGAGTTTAAGTCGTAGCCGGAGTTAGAGTCGGCGTCGTTAACCTAGCGGGAGGAGTCCGGATAGGCGGGTTTACCTACGTTAAGGGCATCCTCGAAAAACGCCGAGAGAGAGGGGCTAAAGGATAAGGGAATAAACTTAAGAACGTCGCTAAAGCGGACGGAACGGACAAAGGCCGGAGGACGGGCTAAGGCCGTATAGGCGGGAATAAGGATCGTAGCGGCGGGAATAAGGATCGCAGCGGCAGGAATAAGGATCGTAGCGGTAAAGGGTTCGCCCTTATCGTTAAAGTCTTCGACGGAAGGGGCAAAGGGAAAACGAATTATATTTATTAATTATATTCCCTCCTTAATAAAGGCAAAGGGAGCTAGGATAAGGCAGGTAGGGCGGGCAAAGGTACCCGAAAGGCCTAAGATAAGATAAGGCTAGTAGTCCGAAAGGCAAGAGGCTATATAAAAGGGGGACTAAAAGGAAAGGGAGTTACCGCGCTAGCTAATAATAGGGTCGTGCGGGTATAGCTAAATGTTAATATTACCGTCTTCTTTTTTTACTTTCTACCGGGAAATCCCCGGTTCTTCCCTAGATTCTACTATAGAATTCCACGGGCTTCTATAGGCATTTACCCCGTACTTCCACGGGCGTATTTACCTACTTTTGTTCGGTTATATTTTACCGTGATTTCACGGTGATTTTACGGTTATTTATACGGTCTTTACCCGTGAAAACTCTTCCCTTCTACGGTCTTCTACCGTAGAATTCTAATTCCCTTCTACGGTCTTTTACCGTGGAATTCTAATTCTCTTCTACGGCTTCTACCGTAGAATTCCTTTATATAGTTACGGCTTCTACCGTAGAATTCACTAGTCTTCTATTAGGCTGCTTATTTATTTGCTAACTATATGACTTATTTATCGTACGGCACGATCTATTGCTTTTCTTACCGATCCTTCCGTCCGATTATTTACGTTACCTGTTTTTCCTTAGGTCTACGCGGCTAATTTCGTCTAAGGATTTTTCCTATATATAGAGACTAGTTAGCCTCCCTACTAGATAAGATAAGAGCTATTATTCTTAGTGATTTACATCCTTTTACAGCTTTTAATCCTTTTATATAGGCTGTTTTAGCCTTAGAGCCTCTCTTTTACTTAATTGCTATTACACTAATATCGAGGACCCGACTGCCTAGCGTTCGATAGTTATAAGCCTAGACGAACTTCTCTACGCATAGAGAGTTCTAACGGCTTATATTTTCAGCCTGCTAACGCTACGACTTATAGTAGTAAAGCCTTTGCCTTTATATCTAGCGAATCGACTTATAGAGGACTAATATAATTTTTTTAAGGAGCGTTATTTAATCTAGCAAATCGACTTACGGAGGACTAGTTAAGACGTTTACCTTATTCTATTAGTGTTTTCCCGCACTTAGTTTAGTTTTTGCGGTTTATTTATATATATTGTATATCTAACTACCCTTTCCCGGTGATTTTACTATACTTTTACCTACGTTACCGTATCTATTATAGCCGATATTACTTCGAAGACTATTTTAAATAGACCGGCGGACTAGGACCGATAGCTCTTAATAATCTAGAAATACGTACTCGCTTAGGGGATTTAGGAGAAAATCGATCCTTCTATTACGCCTAAACTTTAGAAACCCTTATTGCCTCTTCCCGTAGAACTAATAGCTAGAATAGTTAACGCGACTATTGCTAATATTACTAATTTATCTATAGAAGAACTTAAGAGGTTTAAGTTTCTCTTTTCCTAGTATCGTATATTACTCTAAGCTTATAAGGACTAATAGAAATCTCTTACGTTAATCTAATAGTTTATCGTTTAGAATATAGGGAACTACTACTTAATAATTGCCGACGAATACGAGGTTTCTAAGGAATTGGCTTTACTATAGCGGCGTGTAAAGCCGACTTCGTAAACGCAATAGAAGACTATTCTTACGTAGTTCTATACTATTTTAAAAGCACCGGACCGGACGGATATTACGATATAGATTTCTAACTAATAGAAGGTCCTTACCGATGCCCGGCGAATTAAGTTGCCGGAATTAGAAGGTCTCCGGGCTATATAGCTTTTTCTTAAGGCTATTTAGCTAATTTCTATCCCTTTTGCGTAATACTAGATAAATAAGATAGAAGACGATGCCCGCCTAAATAAGCTAGGTTAAGAGTAGTCTTTCCCTAACGGATTTAAGATATCCGAACTTTTCGAGCGCTCGTAGGCCTTAAAGGCTACGACTAAAGCGCTAAAGACTAATGCATTTGTAAAGTTCTAAGGCTAGGTGTTACGGTATAGGACCCTAATAGGTACGTACCTATATAGATGTAGGTTAACCCCGGACTACGCTAATATTGCCCTACTATATTTTACGGGCATTTTACGGGCATTTTACGGTTATAGCACGATAATATTATAGTGAAATCTAGCATACGTAAACCCCGGCATTACGCTACGACTCTACGGCTATCTCGCGACGCGTATTATAGGGATTTTACTATAATACGTAAAGCGTATAATAGGAGGAAATCACCGTATTAAGGCATATATAGGGAGAGGATCGGGTATATACGGTAATACGCGATTAGGTATTATTAGGGAGATTCCTTAAGGAAGCTATAGTAATACACTAGGATTTTACGGTAAAAACCCGGATAGTAATATAGGCATATAACGGGCATCTTCCCCGGCCTAAGAATAGAAGGGATAAGTAATTATTTTCTATATTATTTAATAGTTAAAAACCTGCTTTATACTATACTTACCCTCGCAACTAGTAGTTAGTCCGTCTTTAGTAAAACTATTAGCCGGCTTAACTCCCTTCCTAAGCCTTATTGCGGCTAGGAGTATCCTATCCTTTCGATAACCCTATAGTATACTAATTATATTAGTCTATTGCATAATAAATAGTAGTAATTCTCTTTCCTTAATTCTAAACTAACTTTAGGAGCGCCGTGAGTTTAAAGCCCTACGGTGCTAAGAAGAGAGGAAGCATAGACTTATGCCGATTAAGTACTATATGCTAGAGGATATCTTCTAAGGAAGAAAACTCCTGCTTATATATAGCTAACTCCCGGAAGCCAACTAGTTCTTTACCGAACGACTTCTCCGGGATCTCTAAAAGGAAGCAGACGCCCGGACTAAGGAAGCCTAAGCGGTACGAAGCTTCTACGCTAACTACTCTTAATACCCTTTCGACGGATTATATTTACAAAGGTTATATAGCGAACTTCTTATTAAGTTCTTAAATAGCTAACGAAGAGATACCTAGCTAATCTAACGGGAAATCGCTAGTTTTAACTTATTCTTCGGAAGATAATACTAAGACGCGCTCTTCCGTCGCGTTAATAAGCTATAGTACTACCCTAACGGACGCCTGTATAGGATAGAACTAGACCTCGACCCGCCGGCCGGTAGCTCTTATAGATCCGCGGAGTCTTAACCTAGCCCCGCCCTAGCGTTAAGCCCGGCCTAAGCGCTAGCTCTATAGACCGGAACGATGCCCGCGCCGGTTATAATAACCGAAGATATACTCGCCCGGCTATTAGACCGTCTATAGATAGGGATATCCTACCCTACGGGATAACCGAACGGCGCCGGCGATCGTATGCCGAATAAGCCTACGACTTAGATCCGAGCCGAAGACGTCGGATTTTTTAATCCGGCTAGTCTATTTAACGCTTCGTTCGATACCCTCTAGGAGACCGAAAAGACTATTACGTACCGAAGCGTCGAGAGATTTATCGACGCCCTCGAGAGGGTTACTATCCGTAGGACTAAGTACGCCGACGAACTAGCCGCCTTAGTCCCTAGCCTCCTTAAAGGAACTACGATCGAATAGTACTCTAAAGACCTCTCGGAGTTAGACCGGTTATTGCTTTATACCCTAGGCCTAGGCTATAGGGCATAGTGCTAAAAGCTTAAGACTCGCTTTACTACCCGGCCTAAAGTCGTAGTATAAGCGCTTTAAAAGGAATACTTTTCTATTAAGGATATTATTAGCGGTGCTAACTTTCGCGGATATATATCGTGCTTAAAGCGGAAGGCTAAAGCAGCCTTATACACCGATTAGCACCTTACTATAATAGTCTATTAGCGGCTCGATACCTTACTTTAAGAATCCTTTAGATAGCCTATAAGAGCCGACGACCTCGACAATTAGGTTATAGAATACAAACGGACGATTCCCTAGCTTTAGACTAAGCTTATAGCCGGATCTTAGGGCAGGCTAGCAAATAAGCTAGCCGCGAAACCTTAATAATCCGCCGGAAGTTAGCGGCCGAACTACGGCTAACGCAATACATAGGGATCGCTACGATCTAATTCCGCACCGCGATCCGAGTATAGCACTAGAGTAAGCGGTTAGCGTTTTAATAAGCCTAACGCTACTAACCCTAGGAAGACGCCGATACTAGCCGCATAAGTCCCTCCCGCTCTAGCAATAACGCCCGTGCTTCGACCTTAGCCTAAGCCTAAGGACCCGCCTACGACTAAACCTATAAACGGTTCTAGAGATAACCCTATCGTTATTAACCTCGCTTAGGAAATCGAAGCTAGAGAAACTAACGGCGGAGGAGCTTACCTACCTTAGCACGTTATTAACTAGATTCTTTATGCTTACGAAGACGACCTAACGCCGAGCGGCGAGCTAGACCTTATAGACGTAGACGAAGAGGACGAGCCTAACTATATTAACTTTACTACGGACGATCCTTTGCCTATAGGGCCTCGCGTTATCCCTACCTTAATCGGCGACGTACTAATCGTATAAGCCATGCCGTTAAGACCCGCCGACTCCCCGGATAGGCTATCCCGCTTTACGTACGCTTATATTATAGCATACGGTAAAGATAGGCCTACCGACTAATATAAAGTATACGTCGATACTAACGCCGATCGTAGTTGCGTTTATCTAGACTTCCTTACTAACTTCGATAATATTTCGGTCGACTTTACTAAGAAACGCCCCTTTACCGGAATCGGTAGCGCTACGATAGAGGGATAGGCCGACTTTAATATATATATCCCTAGTAAGATTAACGGCGACCTTATAGTTAGCGCTATACGAGTTAGCGCTTAGATTAACCTTAAGCAGCCGATTAGGTTATTGCTTAGCTAATCCTAGAGCATCCCGCACTAAGTAGACGTTATAAACTTATCGAGCTACGTAATTATCGGAGCCTACGGCAATTTATCTATCGACGCTCGTTTAGAACGGGATAGACCGTTCCGCCCGGTATAACCGTAAGTCTTCCGGTTAATATTAAGGACCTTCCCGTTAATAAGGACCTAATGTTTTTCCTAATAAAGATAAAGCTCGCCTATAGCTTATTTTCCGAAGGCTAATCCTTAGTTATAGTAAATACTAGTAGTCGTATAATAAGGATTTATAAAGGGCAACGAATTAGAACGGTCGTTAACCTTTACGACTAAATCTAGTTTATAAATATCGGTACGTATACTATAATCCCCGATTCGTCCTTAGACGGCTAGTCCGCTTTAGAATCCTCTAAAGACTAGGACGACTTAAAGTTAGCCGAAGCGCTAGATATACCCGACGGGAAACTACCCCTATAGGATAGCGGCCTTAACTAGCATCTTATAACGCAGCTACCTGCGCAACTATAGAGCCGGGAGATAGGGATATATACACGATAGATAATGCATTTTAGCTCGGGGACTATTCGGCTATTAGTCGCTAACTAGCCCCCGATAACCCCTCTCGAGGCCTAAGAGTATATCCCTAAGGCCCTGATATATCTTAGAAGAGGGGCAAGCTTTAGTCTTACTACGAGAGGGCAACCGCATTGTAATAAAGGATTATTCATACTTTTAACTATCGTTCCTACCTTCCTAAACGTGCCTTTAGTCTATCTTCTTATAATTTCTAAAGCTTCTCTTTTTTAGTTACCTAAGAGTGATAGCGCTACGCGGTAGGTGCGTTTCCGGACGTATAAGCCGCGTAGGCCGAATAAGTTATAGTAGCTATTAAGTGGCTAGCCTATCGCCGTTACCTTACGTAACGGAACTAATATTAGAAGATAAATATACTAACTTATATAAGGGCTATAATAAGCGTCTTAAGACGCTATTACTAATATTTTTACTACTTAAGGGGGCCCGATCTATCCCCTCGTGAAGTTAAACGTAAGCCGGGCCTTTACGACCTACCCCTCCGCGTATAAATGTCCTTATAGCCCTTTAAGCAAGAGCCGTAGAGCTAGAGGAGGAGAAAAGATTAAGAGATAGGATTACGGAACTTCGAGAGGAATTTTCGTAATAGGGTGACTTATTCGGCAGGGATTTATATAAATATCGCCGATAGTTAACCGAATCGAGGGAGAGTTATAGTAGGGAAATTAAAATAAAAAACATTCCTTAGTTATTATAACCGACTAACCCTTGAAAACGTTTCGATTAGATTAGCGATCTTAATAATGCCTTTATCGCTACTCTACGTTGTTTTAAGCGTAATAAGAAGAAAATCTTATATACCTTTAACTATATATACGTAGACTATAAAGCGAGATAGAGGCGATACTTTAACGAAAAGCTCTTTATAAAGAGGGAATTGCTTTATACTAACTAAGATAATTTTCGTAATTAGACCTTAATTTAAATTAAAGATACTACTAATCGCAAGACTCTTTTAGCTACGCAATTATAGGAAGTACGCTAACGAGAGGGTTAGTCCCCCCTTAATTTTAGTCTTTACTTAGATTCCCTTAAGTAATATCTAGAACGTCCGTTAGAAAAAACTCGTATACTTTCCTTTTTTACGAAGTTACGTCCCGATCTTTAGGACTAAATCTCCCTTTATTTAGCGTCTATTTAGGATAACACTTATAAGGAGATAGTCTAACTCGCTTAACGCTTCTAAGATACTCTAGGAAATAAGAAGCGCCTTGTAAAGCTAACTAACGATTAGTCGACCTCTACTTAAGGGGCAAGAGGCTCCCGTTCGATAGGCTATCGCCGACGTAAAGGCCGAAATAGATCTATTAACAACTATTAAGATTCCGACGCCGCTAGATCGACCTTAAATAGCCGTAGAAACGGTCGTAGCAACGGCCGTAGGGTTAGCCGAGGAAATAGTTATAATAATCGCAACGGTAGGAATAGATACGGTAGGAATAGCCGTAGTAATAACCGGGGAGGAAATTTATATAGAAATAGCGAAAGCTAATCTAGTAATGTTATTTATTAGTATTATAAGAAACTAGGCTATATATAAGCCGATTGCTAGGCGATAGCGAAAGCTAACCGAGCCGTAGCTAATTTAAAGACGATAAAGAAGGAGGGAAACGCCTAAAAGTCGAAGTAAATACCTCTCCTTCGACTAAGCTATAGGTAGACGTAGTTAAAAGACTACGTGCTATTAGAAAGCTATTAAAGCGAATACCTTATAAAATTATCGTTAATCTCGATTACGGTAGTAAAGTAGACCTAATAGATATAAATTTGCTCGAAAATAAGGACTACGATAGCTTCCTTTATTAATCCTTAGATTAAAGGTAGTCGGGAATACGCTTATAAGATAATATAGAGTCTAGGAAGTTTCTATCTAACTTTAAGACAATCGCTATAGGGAAAAGATAGTTATTCGCCCTTATATCGGCGTCGATAACGGATTAAAACCTAACGACGCATTAGTTTTGCTTAGCATACCCGCACTTTCTTAGGAATATATTTATCTCGTTCCTTTTAAACACGTTTAGTAGTTTAAATACTAACTTTCTAAGGTATTATTACGCTAACCGTAGAAATTTTTATATAAGTGTCGGAATAAGGCATAGGTCTATATAGTTATACTAGACCTAAATTTTATGCTATTTCCCGATAAAGATAATAACTCGGCGAACCCTAAGCGAATAGGGGAGGAAATACTAGCGACTCTTTTAGACTTTAAAGACGTGTTTTCTAAGCATAAGGCCGATTTATTGCTAAGGAAGAAGGGCACCGATTATATAATTAACCTATTGCCCGACTTTAAGCTACCTTTTAGACCTATCTACCCTCTTTCTTAATCCGAACTTTACGTTCTTAAGGAGTGGTTAGATTAGTCCCTTAAGCGTAGTATTATTCGGAAATCTAAGAGTTCGGCCGGAGCTCTTATTCTTTTTATGCCTATAAAAGACAGCACTTTACGCCTTTATATAGACTATAGGGGGGTTAATAGATTACCGATAAGAATCGCTACCTACTCCCCCTTATTTCGGAGATTATAGACCGTTATTAAAGGGCTAAGTACTTTTTAAAGATTAACTTAAAAAACGCATACTAACGCATCCGGATTAAGGGAGGGGATAAATAGAAGATAGCCTTTCGTACTCGCTACGGTTACTATAAGTATTTAGTATTGCCGTTTAGATTAACTAACGCTTTTACTATATTTTAGTTATATATTAACTAAGCTTTTAAAGGCCTTATAGATACTATTTACGTCGTCTACCTTAATAACATTTTAATCTTTTCTAAGACCTACGAAGAGTATATAGAACACTTGCGATAAGTCCTCGAACGACTAAAGAACACCGAGCTCTTTGCTAATTTATCGAAGTATACTTTCTATAAGCAGTCTTTAGAGTTTTTAGGATTTATCTAATCTATTAACGGAGTTATAATAGACTCAGCCCGCGTTAAGGCTATTATAAATTAGGACGAACCTTATTCTTTCTATAATATTTAAGTTTTTCTAGGTTTTGCTAATTATTACCGACGATTTATTTTAGGATACTCTAGTATTATTGCCCCTTTTACTACGTTCTTAAAGGGGAGCGTTAAGGGAAGAAAGCCCGGACGAGTATAGCTAAACACTAGCGAATTAATAGCGTTTTACGCCGTAAAGAACGCCTGTGTAATAGCCCTACTTCTCCGATACTTCGACCCTTAAAGACCGATTCGCATCGAGACTAATGCCTTAATTTTCGTAATAGCTAGCATTCTTTTATAGCCCGATAACGAAGGCTACTATCATCCGATTGCTTTTTAGTTACGGAAGTTTACTAGCCTTAAGCTTAACTACGGCACCCTTAATTAGGAGATATTTACTATCGTTAAGTTATTTAAACACTAGCGACACTACGTCGAAAGGGCGGCGAATACCGTTAAAGTTTTATTAGATTACTAAAACCTTTAAGGCTTTATAAAGCAAGTATCCTTTAATAGAAGATAAGCACGTTAGTGCATATACCTAGCTCCTTTCGATTTTACGATTAAATACTAAGCCGGTAAATTAAATCCTACCGATGCTTTATTAAGGAAGCTAGAATTTATAGGCGAAGCCCTACCGTCTATAGAGCTACTCCTAGAACTATAATAGAAGTTAGTAGTTATTCGGCAGGTGTATATAGCTATAGATTCTATAAAGAGCGACCTTAAGACGAGTTCTTAGGTCTCTACTATCTCTAAGCTTAACGAGATGTCTTTACGTAACGAAAATGCACGAGCTCTCTAAGATTCGATCGCTTAGTATTTAGGAACAAGTCCCGCTAAGTTAGCTACCTAGGTTAAAGATATCGTTAGTTATAAACAACGGTATTAAAGACAATTAGCTAGGTTAGCAGCTTATTGTAAAAGGGTCTATAAAAGCAATATCTCCGAGCCCCTTTTTAAGCTCCTTAAGAGGACTTAAGCGGACGATCCGTAGACTATATAGCGAGTATAGGCCGAAAGTACCCTAAAAGAAGGGGTAAGTCCTTAGTCATTAAGCCTAAACGGACTTAGTTTGCATTCGGGAAAAATCGTAGTGCCCGTAGAGGTTGCCTTAAGGCAAGAGCTTATTTAGCTCTACTATAACGATCCCCTTATAGGATACTTCGGAATAGCCTATACGAAAGACCTCCTATCCCGGAAATTCTTTTAGGAAGGAATAGCTCGTAATATAAATAGCTACGTGCGTTTATATTATATCTATTAAAGCGCCGTCCTAAAGCGGCATCGCTTATACAGCGCCCTTAAGTCGCTGCCTATTCCTATAAGACCTTAGGAAGAAGTCTCTATAGACTTTACTACCGGTTTTCCGGAGTTATAGTTCGATAGTAGAGAAGTTAACGCAATACTAGTAATCGTTAATTAATACACTAAGTATAGCGTATTTCTCGCGGTCTTTAAGACAATAATAGCGCCTAAGTTAGCTAAGGCTTTTTATTATAAGATTAAGCTTATTTATAGAGTACCGAAAGGCATTATTTCCGATAGAGGATCTCTATTTATTAGTAAGTTTTAGTTAGACCTCTATTATATATTACGGATAAAACGTAGGTTATCGATAGCCTTTTACCTATAAACCGACGGTTAGACCGAGTAGGTAAATTAGATACTATAATACTACCTTCGGTGTTATACGAATGCCGAATAGAATAACTAGCCTAGACTACTACGAGAGGCTTAGTTCGCTTGCAATAATGCGAAGAATGCAACTATAGGCTTTTCGCTTAATAAGGCATTATTCGGATACTAACTAGACTACTATATCTACCTTATAGACGATGCTACTAGTAGGGGAGTGCCTGAAGCGAGAGCTCGCATTAGCAAATTAGCAGACTTAAGGAAAAAGCTAAAGACTTATTAGCGATAAGCTATCGAGTCGCAAAAGAAATTCTATAACCTCTATTATAAGCCACTTACCCTTAAGGTTAAGGACCTAGTAGGACTCTCTACGAAGAACTTACGCCTTAAGGACTAAAGAAGGAAGTTATTACCTAAATATATTAGACCTTTTAGGGTCCTTTAAGCTATTAGCAAGCAGGCGTACCGCTTAGCCCTACTAGAGAAATACGACCGGCTTTATAATATGTTTTACATTAGTCTTCTTAAGCCGTAGGTAGAACGGGCTACTAACTAATACCCTAGCGAATTACTACCGATGCTTAACCTCGACGATGCCGAAGGAGAATAGTCGGTCTAGCAAATTAAGGGCTATAAGAAGAAGAAAGGCGTTACCTACTACTTAGTGAAATAGGAAGGTTAGCTAGCCGAATACAACGAGTAGGTTGCTTTACGTATTACGAAATAACTTCTTTTTAGCTTACCCTAACTTTTCTTTTACTACTCTACCGCTACTTTATCTTTATTCCTTTATAACTATACGGTAGAAATCTCCTACTTCTATTTCGCTAGTAAACTCCGCAATAATAGGGAGACGTTTTAACTACTCCCCCCTTCCTTAGCGACCGCTTTCCTCGATTATTTCGTGTAAATCATCGTATGCACATTCTCGTCCT
The DNA here is from genome assembly GCA_012934285.1 of Ophiocordyceps sinensis. Lineage (NCBI taxonomy): Eukaryota > Fungi > Ascomycota > Sordariomycetes > Hypocreales > Ophiocordycipitaceae > Ophiocordyceps > Ophiocordyceps sinensis. Next base: position 6,796,084 of record JAAVMX010000004.1, on the reverse strand, counting down.
ACCCGCTATAGGGTAAAACCTACGTTACTAATCACTAGGCGAAGCTTCTAGTCCTTATTCTCGCGTATAGCTTTCCGTCGCTTTATTAATACCTGCCGGTATTCGAGACGACGTTTCGTATATAAACGTTTAGCACCTAGTACCCCCTATTCCTCTCGGTAGGCCGTTATTACGGCTATAAACGACGCATAAACTTAGTAAAAGATTGACTTTATCTTCTTCTTCTCCGTCTTATCCCGAGTAGTCTATAACTTAGCTATCTTCGTTTAAATAGCGCATAGATTAGCTATATCTCTAGACATTATTGCCGGCACCTATAATTTTATTAGCAACCGTATCCCGACTTAATAGGGAACGAGGAGCTTACCGGTTTGTAGAGGTTACCGCGTAAGTTATATTAAATATATCTACTTAATCGTGCATCCTCCTATATATAATATAGTTCGGCTATTTTAGTATCGTCCTCGATATCGCTAAACCCTTATATACTGCTATTAAGGCACTTAATATAGTATAGCTCGGTGATACGGCACCCTTTCGCCCTGCGACTTTTTATATATTTGGCCTTCTTGCCCTTTTTCTTAGGCGATATCCCTTTCTAGATATTTCTCTTCTCGCCGGTGTCTCCTTTAGTATTCGCCTCGATGTCTTTATCTCTATCGTCTTTACTCGACGACGAAAATGTTTCGGATTTAACAACCGCTAGCGTTATACGCTTTACATTCGCGTAATCTTCTTAGGACTCTACTACGATAGGTTTTTTTATGCTTATAAAAGGTCCTTTAAATAATTAACGATATAGTTAATCTTCGGTTTCTTCCTTTAATAAGGATGTCGACTTCTCTAAGGCATCTCGTATGTCTTTCTCTACGAGGAGTCGTTCTAATAGGGTGGTTTTCTTTCCGCGCGTCTTCTTTAGCTTTATCTCTTCCTATGCTATCGCTATAGCGTCCTTAATCGATACTCTATTTACGGATAGCTTTAGGACTCGAGCAATAACTAAAAGGCCTATCGGCTAAATGTTATCCTGCTTTCCTCGCTTTTAAAGTGTCTATACCGTTCCGCTTGCCGTTCGCTTAAGAGGCATAGCGTTAAACTAATTCGGAATATGCTTATCTAATTCGGAATATGCTCGTTAGATTTAGAATATACTCGTCTAATTCCGAATATGCTTCTCTATAAGATCTTAATATAGTTATATAATAAGAGAAGAGAAGAAAAAAATCTTTATATATAAAGAGCAGTACTCTATTATAGTTCGCTAACTATACGTAGGCGACTAGCCCCCTATTGCGCAATAACTATTATAACGCGTAACTAATACGATAATTATTATAATATATATAATAACAACTATCGTTATTGATTTTTATACTACGTTTAATCTTATTTTAGTCCTATTTGCTATAACGACTTTATTCGTACCTAAAGCTATCCTAGCGTCCGAGGCGTCCGCCTTAGAAGGGGGGGATAATAATAACACAGCTACCCGCGCAACTATAGAGCCGGGAGATAGGGATATATATACGATAGATAATGCATTTTAGCTTAGGGACCATTCGGCCATTAGTCGCCAACTAGTCCCCGATAACCCCTCTCGAGGCCTAAGGGTATATCCCTAAGGCCCCGATATATCTTAGAAGAGGGGCAAGCTTTAGTCTTACTACGAGAGGGCAACCGCACTATAATAAAGGATCATTCGTACTTTTGACTATCGTTCCTACCTTCCTAAACGTACCTCTAGTCTGTCTTCTTACACTAGGTCGGTATATTTCCCGATAGTTCTTACTTTCCTTCGGTATAATCTATCGAGATAACGACCGAGCCCTTCGATACGATTTATAAGATTTTATTAACTAGTAGGGCATTTATAATAAGCCTACACCTTATACACCCGCTTAAGACGGCGCTGCCGAACGAGCTAGGGGGGTAGTATCTACGAAAGCTCGATCTATAAGGATTAAAGCAAATTTGCCCGAGCATTTATAGATAGAAACGTAGAAAACTATAGTATATTTACACAATCGGATTCTAGCCCGATAGGCAGCTTCCTCTACGTTATTTCTATCGAAGTGGATTTCCCTAATAGAGATTCTTTACGATTAGTTAAGGGATTACGATAGGAATATACCGGCTTTTCTCCTTCCTTAACTATTACGATTCGATTATCTTCGAGCTTTTAGCTATAAAGCCTATCTACTAACTATTAAGGCCTTAACTAATATATAGCAACGTAATCTTAAGCAAGAACCTTATATAGAGGTTAGTTACTTAGTCGGGTATAATTCTACTAATATTTTTCGTATATAGATCTTATAAAGATAGGAGGTTCGTCGAGTTCGTAATATAACGTTTAATAAGACTTAGTTTTTTACCGCGTCTAAGGCATCTAAACCACTAATATAAGTATTATTACCGGCATTTCTACTATATATTATATAGGAAGAAGAGTAAGATAAGGCAGAATTCTAGTTAACGTTAATAGTGCTTCCTAATAAGCATTTTACTCTAGCAGACATTCTAGCCGAAGGCAAACCTTAGCTCCCTACTCTTAACTAAACCTTAGAACCGCCGGAGGACGTTTTTAAGAATATATAGGATTTTTAACCCGATATTTCTACTCTTTTACTAACTATAACCGTAGAACTAGTAGACCGACTTAAGGTATAGTTGCCTTAAGCTATTTCTCGGTCTATAGATTACGATAATACTATTCCTATAGATAGTCTATAGACAATAAGGTTTATAGGGGATTTACGCTATACTTATTCGAACCGTTTTTCGGGTCGATATCCCGCTTTCGCTTACGTTAGGCATCTACCGGCTAATAGCACCGCTTTTACGGCTGCATTTACTACTTCTCTTAAACCTAGGAAGATGTATAAACGGGATTTACCCGCGCTTTTAAGGTTTTAGTCTAATCTCGAGACTTATCCGTATAGACCTAAGTTTAAAGCCGCTAGAAAGGTTAAATAGGACTCCTTAAAATAGCGGAAGACCTTCTTTTCTTCGCCTACCCTAAGAGCAAACGCGCTAGTATATCCTCTTTTATTAATATAGGCATTCGATTATAAGTTTAATAAGCACGGCTACCTTAGGAAGTTTAAGTCTCGCCTTTATATACGAGGAGATCTTTAGCCGTTTAGAGGAAAAGAAATATACGCCGCGACGCTTATAGCGTAAGATTTTCGCATTATGATTGCTATTGCCGCTAAATTTAGTACTAAAACCCGCTTAATTAACGCGGTTAACGCCTTTACGAATGCCGATCTAGATAAAGAAGTATATATCTACTTCCTAGACGGATTTAAGGTATTTGGTTTTATAATTCGGTTAATAAAGGCTTTATACGGACTTCGCCGTTTGCCGCTTCTTTAGCAACGGGAATTATCTAGGTCTCTTATTAAACTAGGCCTTTAGTAAAGTACGGAGGATCTTTGCATTTTTATATATACTATAAGTAATATTATTACTTTCTTCTTTATAGATAATATTATTATCCTTTTCCGTAAGGAGCACCGTAGGGCTACTAACGATTTTATCTATCGCTTTAAGAAGAAGTATATAGTTACCGACCGCGGAGAGCTTACCTACTTTCTTAGGATAAGAATTATTCGGGACTATAAGTAGCGAAAGCTATAGTTATACTAGGACGTTTACTTAGATAAGATTGCTTCTAAGTTTAGTTTAATCTTTGCTTTTACGGTTCTATAGCCTATTTCGACCTTTTGCCCGTTCCTACTTCTAGAGAAGCTAGAGAAACACTAGGGATAGGCTATAGATAACTAAATCCACTACTTTTAGTCTTTAGTCGGTTTTTATAATTACGCGACTATTTCTACCCGTCTTAACGCCGTAAAATCGTTAAATTCTTTAGTAAAGTATATATAGAACCCGTCTACGCTCTATATTAAGCTCGTAGAAAGCTTAGTGACTTACTTATACGAATCGCGTTTCCTTACGATTAAGTTTTCGGATATAGACGAGTAAGAACTCGTTATAGCTTCCGATACCGCCTACGCTAACGACTTAGACACTCGTTATTCTTCTAAGGGCTATTTTATTAGCCTGTTTAACGGTCTAATCGCGTAGAGTGCTTAGAAACAATCTACGGTTACTACTTCCTCTACCGAAGCCGAACTTCTTATAGTCTCTTCTACCGCGAAAGAGCTAATTTCTATTCTTTGTTTATTTAACGATATTTCCCTATAGCTAGATATTCTAGTTCCTACTATTTAGTATAATAACACCTACATAATCCGCCTAATTTCCGCCGAGATTCTAAAGATTTAGACCGCTTTAAAGTATATTAAAATTTATAAGTACTAGGCCTATTAGGAATTCTTACGCAATACTTTTAATATTAAATATATCCCTTTTAACTAGATAGTTACGGATAGATTAACTAAGTTACTTCTATAATAACGTTTCTAAACGTTCTTTCGCTAGCTTTAACTTATAGATATTTCTTCTAGGATTTAAGAAGAAGTCGATAATAATTCTAACTAGCCGGAAGTTATTCCCTTCTAGCTAGGGGGGTATATTAACATTACCGTCTTCCCTATTTGCTCTCTACCGGGAAATCCCCGGTTTTTCCCTAGATTCTACTATAGAATTCTATAGGCTTCTACAGGCATTTACCTTACACTTCTATAGGCGCATTTACCTACTTTTCTTCGGTTATATTTTACCGTAATTTCACGGTGATCTTACGGTTATTTATACGGTCTTTACCTATAAAAACTCTTCCCTTCTACGGTCTTCTACCGTAGAATTCTAATTCCCTTCTACGGTCTTCTACTATAGAATTCTAATTCTCTTCTACGGCTTCTACCGTAGAATTCCTTTATATAGTCACGGCTTCTACTGTAGAATTTACTAATCTTCTACTAAGCTGCTTATTTATTTGCTAACTATATGACTTATTTATCGTACGGCACGATCTATTGCTTTTCTTACCGATCCTTCCGTCCGATTATTTACGTCACCTGTTTTTCCTTAGGTCTACGCGGCTAATTTCGTCCGAGGATTTTTCCTATATATAGAGACTAGTTAGCCTCCCTACTAGATAAGACAAGAGCTATTATTCTTAGTGATTTACATCCTTTTGCAGCTTCTAATCCTTTTGTGCAGGCTGTTTTAGCCTTAGAGCCTTTCTTCTACTTAATTGCTATTATACTAATATCGAGGACCCGACTGCCTAGCGTTCGATACTAAAGGAGGCTAAGAATAACCTTATAGCTAAGCTTTATAAGAAATAAATAAATAGACTTAGTATAGGCGCTAATCCGGGAGACCGAAAAGGCGTAATAAGTAACGGGGCCGGACTTATAGTCGCTACTATCGGCGAGAGAAAGCCGGCGTAGGAATTAAAGCTAGCGGATAAGAAGGGCAAGGTGGTACGCGGTCTAAGCGTATATAAAGGCGTATCCGGAATAGCTAAAGTCGACTAAAGCACTTATAATAATATCGGCGGATATAAGGGATAAAGGCATAAGTAGAGCACGCGGTTATATTCCCGTAGGGAGGTAAAGATCCTCCCCGGTGTCGAATAAAGCTATAAACTTAGACACTAAGAGCTCTATCGCGCGATAAGGCGAGTGAGCTACGTATTTCCCGAAGACGGGAAAGAGGCAAGGAGGTCGTTTACTTCGCCCTCGATAAAGCCTTGCTTAATAGCGCGAACTTAGTAGCGGGGGGGAGGGGGTTTAAGCAAGCGCGGGGCAGACGTACCGCTACTACAGCTACGGCCGCGGCTAAAGCCGGAACCGGCGCTAGGACTAGCGCTAGGGTTAACGCCGGGATTAGCACTAATACCTTTATTAAGGTAGGTCTAGGCGGTATAGGTAGCGGTAGCCGGCTAAGCGTAGTAAAAGTAAAGACGGTTCTTAAACCGCCGTTGCTTTTTAGCGTTAGTAAGCCGGGCCCGGAATATATCGAGCTGCATTAGGTTACCGGTAGGAGACGTAGGTAAGGCGGGCGAGGTAGGGCTAGTGCGAGTAGGGTTACAAGGCGGCTAGAGTTAAGAACGGGCCTTAATACGCTATTAGTTATCCTAGAGCGTGGAATATATCTTAGCCTAGGCCGTAAAGTTGTTATAGGCCGGGCATTCGACCTATAGAGCGGCGGCGTTAGTAAGTTTAATAGAGACTTTCGAATAAAGGCAGGCGACGTAAGCGGCGCCGTTAAACAATAAGTCGGCTTAAAGCTAGGTAAACTTCGAATAGAAGTCCGGCTAAGAGATATTCTTTATCGATAAAGCGTTAAAGTCGGCCTCTAACTAAGCGTAGGTAAAATTAGCACTAAAGACTAAGCTAAGGTCGTCGGTAAGGGCTTTAATAATAGTATACTACTAATTAGCGAAAGACTTATTATTAAGGACGTCCTAAGGAACGCTAGCAATAATAGAGGCGGCCTAGCTAATAAGCCGGCTAGCCGCGTAGAAAATATAGTCTTATTCCGTAGGGTATAAGGCAGCGTCCTAACGGAGCTTAATAGTAAGGCCGTTGCGCTAGGTCCGGAAAGCCTCTTAATATTGCTTTTAAGTGCTAGAGTCGCCGGCGAACCTCTTAAGGTCGGCGATATAGGAATAGGTAGGGGTAAAAGCAGGGGCTAGGGCCTAGTCCCGGGCTACGTTACGCTCGGTAAAGACGAGGAGAGAAGACGTAGTACGGTTAAGCTACCGCTAGAGGTCGGCGGCGTGCTTTTAAGAGATAAGCACTCCCGTATCTAACTTAACGTAAGCATTATTAAGGTAAGTAAAGGACTCGGCCTATAGGGCGCGGAAATTAAGGGTAGCGTAAGCCTAGATATAGGCGAACGAGTTAAATATAGGCCGTTAGGCCCGAAGTAGAGTAGCGAGACGGGGATAGCGGAAAAGGTAGTCGTTCTAAGGCTTTAGGTCGGCGGGAGTCGGCGGAATAACGGCTAAGGTAGCGGTAGACAAAGGATCGGTCTCTATAACGAGGTCGGATATCGTAGATTAGATAGGGCAACGAAGAAGACAACGGGGAAGGGGTTAGGGGGGGAGAAGGGAATCTTATGCAATTCGCGTTAAGATAGCGTATCTACACCGGGAAAATTCTAACAATCGAGGAAAACTTAGTCGAAAAGGTCCGGCGAGGAGGCGGACTCGCGTCGCGAAGAGGGGAGATTAGAAAAGAAAGGGGGAAGATAGCGAGATTATTAATTAAGGGCAATAGGATAAAATAGTAGATTAAACTATAAGAGAACGAGCTTAAGGGGGGTATATAATTATTATTAATCTACGAAGGGATATAGCTATAGACTAGGTCTAAATGTCTATATATACGATACGGAGGTTACGTAGGATAATATATAATATAACCTAATACCGTGATAGCTTTTTCCTATTCCTATACGTTCCCGAATGCGTAGATAAAGTGTTTTAAGAAGGCGTAAGGGTCTTAAGCACTATTAAGCCCGCCGCTTTCCTAAAACCCGGAAATCCGCTATGTTTAAGGCTCCGGCAGCGTATAAAGCAGCGAATACTAAGCGGTATTATAGCAACCGTTAAGGCTTTACTTCTTATTAACGGTAAACTTACTATAGAGGCGATATAAGAAGAAGTAAAAAGACTTAGGCTTACTGTCTTATATAGGCTACGGTAGAGGCTTCCTTTTGCCGAAGGCAGCTTCTAAGGCCGTCCTAAGGTTAGCTATTTTAGCGTCTTTAGCTATAAGAGAGTTCGTCGACGTAGCTATAGGCGCGAGTAGCGTATCCGTAGAGGTAGGCGCTATAGATCTTATTTTAATTCTAAGGACTTTTAATAGCCCCTTTCGTTAAGCCGGATTAACGGCTATTTTCTATAGTAGTACTAGAAGGCGCTCTTCTTCCGCTATAGAAGGTACGGCATCCGCCGTCGCCTTACCTAAAAGGGCTTTTATTATTTCCTATCGAAAGCGGGTTTCTATAAAGGCCCGCTTATTTAGCGAATCTTATCGCAGCTATAGCTGCTAGGACGTCTTAGCCTATTGCTTAAAGACGTCCTCTATATTGTTATTAAATAAGTCTATAATAGTAGCTAATATTACTATACGTGCCGCTTTTATCGTAGCGGCCTATCGTTCTAGTCGATACGTGCCGCTATTATAAAAGCAGGACGTTATTTTTCTAGTTAATAAGTCCGTAAAAAGAGAGATAGATAATACTATAATAGGGTAGGTAGAGTAATTATATAGGTGCCCTCTATATAGGTGTAGAAATTATCTATAAAGAACTAAGTATAGGCGCACTTATGCATGCGGATATATAGCTCTACGCACGTACCCCTTTATCCGTACGTGCCCCTTACCCCTATCCGCACGAGCCCCTTACCCCTATTCGCATGTAAGAATGCGGATTAGGTCGTAGACCTTATCTCACTAATAGTCGAAGACCCTTATAGAAGGGGGCAACTTAATAAGTCCGATTTAACGCTAGAACTCGGCGAATTACTACCCTTAAAGAGGCTTCGTAAGACTATTAGCGGCTATTTAAGCTATCGGAATCTAGGTTACGTCGAGGTCCCCGGTCTAAACCTATTCCTAAAGCCAATAGTAATAGATATTAACGTGCCGGAGCTTCGTGATAAGGGTGACGATTTCCTTTGTTAGGAGGCGAATAGTCTGCTAGTTATCGTACTAAATTATTTAATCCGTCTTTTTTAGCTGCAGCGATATCTCTTCGCAGAGCCTATAAAAGGCCATTAGCTCTTTTAAAGCCTGCGATAGAGCTAGCAACTTAGCCTCTATAGACGAGGTTGTTATAGTCTTCTATTTCCCGGACTTCTATACAATAGGGCCACCGAATAGCTTAATACCGTATCCTTAGGTGCTCTTTCGGTTATGCGTATTATCCGCGAATAAGGCATCGGATATAGCCTAGCAAAGGGCGCAGCTATTCCCGTCGAACTTAATGATATAGTTAATATCCTTATATAGGAATTTAATAGCCTCTTTCGCCCGCTTAATATGCTCCGGGCTTAGGTTCGTTAGGAATTAGGAGAATTTCCTAGCCGCGTACGCTCTATTAACCCTTATAATAACTATAGCATAAAGAAGCGAGCTAATTAAAGCTTACAAGAGGGAGACGTCGTTGCTTAAAGCAGTCCTTTTAAATAGCTAAAGGGGCTTTAGACCGAGGGGCTGCTTGCGCTTAGTTAATAAAGATAGATAGTTAAACCGTTATACGATCTTCTTAATATACGATTCTTACGATAGCTAAAGCTTTCTATTTAGGCGGTCTTAAATAACCTCGATGCCGATAAACCACTTTAAGTCGCTAAGGACCTTAACGTTATACCCCTTAACGAAGGCATCGTAGAACGTCTAATAACTAGCTTCCTATCCGTTCCGAAAGAAGGCGATAAAGTCGTTAATATAAAAGAAGACGATGATATTGCCGTTATACATTACGTAAGGGTCCTCTATTACGACGATAAAGCCCTAGGCCCTAAGGAAGGTAGCGAGCTCCTTATACTATAATAAGGGGGAACGCCGAAGACCGTATAAAGTCCTTAGAAGCAGCTTAAGCTTTCCCTTCTGCTTAAAGCCTTCTAGTAGCCTATAATATACTACCTCGTCTAGGATTGCGTTGCAAAAGGCACGAATAAAATCGTATTGCTTCGCATTAAGATCGTAGCAGCATACAACGGCTATTAACAGTCGAAAGGTCTAGGCCGCTAGCGTATAAGCCGTAAATATAAGCTCGTTCTTCGGTTGTTAATCACCCTAGACGACGAGGCGAGCCTTATATTCGATTATAAAGCCTTAGGCATTAAATTTATATACGTATACCTATATTAACGGAATCGTGCTATATTTTCCGAGGTCGACGGTATTTTCGTCTACGATCCTATAGACCCCCTCCTCTTTAAGGCCTATAATCTCGTTTCCTATCCCTATAATCCATCGAGGACTATTAGGTCTTAATATAGCCTCTTTAAAGCTCGTAGGAACCGGCAGAATGTAGTCTTAATGTAGGCGCGCTTATAAATCCGATATAGCGAAGACTATACTATCTTCCGGGCTAAGGTCTTTCCGGTCAAGGATATTAGCGAGGTCTATTTAATTAGGCGGTTTAGAAGTCTATTCCGGGGTTAATAGTTGACTTACCCCTTAATCTTCCTGTAAGTCCTTCTTAAGCGCTGATTTAAGGGCGATAGACTCCTTAGGGTCCGGAATAGCCTCTTCTTCGTCCTAAGGTTCGCGAATTGGCTTATCTATAAAGTTAGGGAGGTCTTCTAATAGGTCGATCTAGGTGATCTGCTCCTACTATTGCTTTTTTACCCCTTTACGCTAGTCCCGGCCGAAGAAGACCTTCTCGTTGAAAATAACGTGCGAAGTATTAAAAAAGGCGTTTCTCTATAGACTAAGCACCTAAATAAGGTACTAAGTGCTGGAAATAGAGCCCGTAAGGTAGCCGATATGCCCTCTTAAATCAAGCTTCGCAAAGGTCTTATTAAGTCTCTAACGGGTTATAGGGAAGGCCTTATAGCCGAAACACCGGATGTGCTATTTCTAGGGTTTAACCCGAATATATGCCTATTCGTCGCGGTTATCTCGGAGCCACTCGTTAAAGCGCTATAGCGACGGCTTCTACCCTTTAGACTTAACGGGTATACGATTAAGTAGGTAGATAGCTGCCTCTATCGCTAATAGCTATATCGTGTGTAGGAAGCCGGACTAGGCTAGTAGGGTTGTTATTAATTAAACCACTATGCCCCCGGACCTTTCGGCATAACTATTCTAATGCGGGTGTAATAGCGATAATTCCTAGACCTTTATTCCTGCTTTATGTATATCCTTAACGTATTCCTCGGTTAGGAAGGCCGTCTCGCCGTCTAATATTAAGATCGCAATCTGAATCCCGAATTTAGCGTTAATAGTCTCCTTAAGGCCTCGGAATATACCCTAAAGCTCGGTCTTTTTACCTACCTTAAAATAATGTCTTATTCCCATATAAAAATAGGTAAATATAGCTATATTATTAATGCCGTAATACGCTATTCTTAGGTAAAATAAGTCGAAAGAGACCGCGCCGTACGGCCTCTTCGGGTATAAGGGGTCCTAATATGCCTACGAAATCTGCCTTTTATTCTTCGTCGTGTAGTAGACCTCGTAGTCTAGAAGGTCGATTCCGTTAAGCTTAATAACATTATCGTCCTAACCGCTAAAAAGATGCCTTATCGCACCCTTTCCCGGGTGGCCTATTCGTGCGTGCTATAGGGCGTCTACGGTCCCGGTTAAGGTCTTTAGGAAGCGCGGAAGAGCCTTTAGGAGCCCTTTAGAATAATATGTCGGAAAAGCCCCGTCTAGGGCTATTTAAAGCGGGATCTAAGACTATTCGTATAACCGGAACGTCGTAAACACGTATTTTCTAGCCGGGTTAAAGAGTTCTCCCGTAAGGTTATTCTAAAGGTAGCCCTTAGCTATAAATTTATCTATAGAGACTATATTCGTATAAAAACCGGGAATATAGCGGGCGTTCTTAAAAGTTAGGATAAAGCCTATATCTGCGATAACCCGGGCTATTCTAATAGCCTCGGCACTAACGGTCTTAGTGTCTAAGAGGAGCCTTAAGCTCTTCGAGTAGTTAAGATCGATAAACTAAGCTAGGTCGTTAAAGATATGCTTAAAAGCCCTTATATCTTAGAGAGCTCGATCCTTAATATTGCTCTTAGGGCTATTGCTTCCGAAGTCCCTTACTAAGAACGTAGCTTCCTTATCGGTTGTTGCGAACACTCCTCCCTTAGGGGCTAACTCTACGGACTTCTTAGGGTTCTTAGCCTTTATTAATATTACTATTGTACTAACTAGGCTAAATAAAAGTAAGATGTATCCCGACCGTAGACGTAATACAATGGCTTAAATAAAATATCGATATACCCCCCTACGTACACGGTGGCCTGCCCGACCGTGCTAAATAAGCCGTAGTGTTAATCGCCGCCGAATATGCCGTGAATATGCCGTGCCGTGCCGTGCCGTGCTATAAGGTGCCTTAGCGTAAATGCGCCGCCGAAGTCACAATGTATAACATACCGGATCGAAGGCGTAAGGGTAGCGCGCAGCCGCTAAAAGTGCGACCGGGCCCGAAGTGGCAAAATGGCGTCTTATAGCGTCTTATAGCGTTTAAAGCGAATGTAGCGAAAAGATAACGAATTAACGCAGGGTTCGAAAGAATACTAATAGCAGTGGAAGTTACAGCTAGGTCCTAGCAAAATAGACTTCGCTCCCGGGCTTATAACTATTAACATTACTATTATACTAACTAGGCTAAACAAAAGTAAGATGTATCCCGACTATAGACGTAATACAATAGCTTAAATAAAATGTCGATAGCCTTTTAGGCGTCGATCTTAGCTCTAAGGCCTATTTCCTTATCGATCTTAGCCTTAACCTTCTTTAAAAGCTCTATATCTAAAGGTCGACTTTAGAATTATAGCTTCCGATTAAGGGCATAGAAATAGCTTTATTAATTAGGTTAATCCTTATATTTAACGGGATTTACGTAAGACCTTTTATATTATTTGCATTAAGTGTATTCGGACTATAGAACCCGCTGTCCCTAACCTCCCGATGGCTTATTAGTGCTACCGCTGCCGCTATTGCTATTGCCGTTACTTACCTCCTTTCTATCCTTATCCCGGCCTTAATAGGTCGCTAAGAGTACCGAATCTTATTAGGTTAAATTAGCGGCAACCTAAATGCGGAAATTAGAGGTAATCTCCTTAAATATAGGGATCTCTTTCGCTTCTTTCTTAGCCCGTTAATAGGTTATAGTCTATAGGTTCGACTAAGCCTAATAATAAGTAGCGATAGCGTTAAGGAATAGTTCGATAATTTCCGATTCTTCGCCTAATATAGACCCTATATCCCTATAGAGGTTAAAGCTATCTACAATATAATTAGTCTAGGCCGTTAAATTAACCTTTCGAAGGTCTATTGCAAGGAGCTTCCGTAGGAATCTCTTAGCATACTTCTTCTTATCCTTAGCCCTTAGATAGACTTAGATAAAGAGTTCCTAAAGCTTTCCTTAGGCCGCGGTAATATAAGTAATAAAATTAAAGTAGTCTTAAGAGATGCTAGCCGAGATATATAGACTAATATCTTAAAGCGCAATTATCTTCTTCTTATAGACCTTAACTTCCCGTTCGTATTATAGGACGATAACTCTCTCGAAGTTATATATAGCTTAACCTAAAGCACTAGATTTAGTCGCCTTAAGGGCTATAGCCGAGAGAAAATTTAATGCCTAAAGCCTTAATTCCTCCTAGTCTTCCTAAAGAACCTAGAGCCTTAGTTCTTAAGGTCTTAGCTAGGTTAACCTCTCCCGAGGTTATAATATAGACGATCTTATAGCACCCTCGGCAGTAAGGCTTTCTAACTCTGCCTCGATCTCTTTTTCGTTAAAGGATAGCACCTTAGGCATTTTAGGGACGATGTTTAAATAGGGGTTAACGTACTGCTAAACCCGTCGTAGCTCGGCTTTAGTCTTAACCTAGTTATACCACCTAGTCTAGTCCTTAGGCTTCTTAAGGGTATACTTAGGGGTTATAAAGGTAGACGTAAATAATAAGTCTATAATAATCAAATAGTTATTAGAAAAGGGGTTAGAGTTAAAGTAGTAATAGCTTTAAAACCGGGGAACGTAATAAGAATAAAAGGATAAGACTTTAAATTAAAGCAGTCGGCGGCTTTTAGCAAAAGGAGTATTTAATCTCTAAAAAGCGTCTATTACGAAGCTATAGTCCTTATCCCGGGCTTATAACTAATATAGTTATTTAAGCGTAATGCATAAAGTATTATATATCTTAGAGTATATATATTGCTTTATTTAATCTAATCTAAGGACTAATAGGGGAGTAGGTATTTATAAGGAGTCTTACTATTTACATAGCACGAAATCTCTATTTGTATAGTAAGATAGGCATACCCCTACTCTTTCTATACGTACCTTACGTGCCTATATCCCGCTACTAAATTTTCCGTATAGGTATATAGTAATTAAGAGGGCCGCGCAAATCGTATATAGCCTTAATTTAGTTAATTCGCTGCGTACCCTACTGCGTGCTCTCTACTACGTGCCCGCTACTATATGTGCGGCTCCTTAATGTATGCTTTATGCCCGGCTCCCGGCTGCGCGCCCTCTACTGCGTGCCTTACTGCGTGCCCTACTGCGTGCCCTGCTGCGTGCCCTACTGCGTGCCCTACTACGTGCCCTCTACTGTATGTGCGGCTCCTTAATGTATGCTTCGTGCCCGGCTGCGTGCCTTGCTGCGTGCCCTGCTGCGTGCCCTACTACGTGCCCTACTGCGTGCCCTACTACGTGCCCTACTACGTGCCCTCTACTGTGTGCGCGGCTCCTTAATGTATGCTGCGTGCCCTACTGCGTGCCCTCTACTACGTGCACGGCTCCTTAATATATGCTTCGTGCCCGGCTGCGTGCCCTCTACTACGTGCCTTCTACTATATGTACGGCTCCTTAATATATGCTTCGTGCCCGGCTGCGTGCCTTACTACGTGCGGCTCCTTAATATATGCTTTATGCCTTACTCCGTGCCCTCTACTACGTGCCCTCTACTATATATACGGCTCCTTAACATATGCTTTATGCCCGGCTGCGTGCCCTACTACGTGCGGCTCCTTAATATATGCTTTATGCCCTACTATATGCCTTCTACTACGTGCCCTCTACTATATATACGGCTCCTTAATGTATGCTTTATGCCCTACTGCGTGCTCTCTACTACGTGCCCTCTACTATATGTGCGGCTCCTTAATGTATGCTTTATGCCCGGCTGCGTGCCCTACTACGTGCGGCTCCTTAATATATGCTTTATGCCCGGCTGCGTGCCTTCTACTACATGCCTTTTGCTATATATACGGCTCCTTAATATATGCTTTATGCCTAGCTGCGTGCCCTACTATATACGGCTCCTTAATATATGCTTCGTGCCCTACTATATGCCCTTTACTACGTGCCCTCTATTATATATACTGCTCCTTAATATATGCTTTATGCCCTACTATATGCTATCTACTATATGCCCTCTACTATATATACGGCTCCTTAATATATGCTTTATGCCCTACTACGTGCCCTCTACTACGTGCCCTCTACTATATGTGCGGCTTATTAATAT
Organism: Ophiocordyceps sinensis; assembly: GCA_012934285.1. Classification (NCBI taxonomy): domain Eukaryota; kingdom Fungi; phylum Ascomycota; class Sordariomycetes; order Hypocreales; family Ophiocordycipitaceae; genus Ophiocordyceps; species Ophiocordyceps sinensis. The sequence continues at coordinate 6,780,939 of JAAVMX010000004.1, read as the reverse complement.
ATGCTTTATGCCCTACTACGTGCCCTCTACTACGTGCCCTTTACTATATATACGGCTCCTTAATATATACTTTATGCCCGGCTCCTAGCTGCGCGCCCTCTATTGCGTGCCTTACTGCGTGCCCTACTACGTGCGCGGCTCCTAAATGTATGCTTTATGCCCGGCTGCGTGCTTTACTACGTGCCCTACTGTATATTAAGGTAGCGGTATAGTGTTTTTTATACGATTTACGCGGCTCTCTTAATTGCTATATACCGGCACTAGATTTTAGTAGCGGGATATAGGCGCGCGGGGTAGGCGTAGAAAAAGTAGAGATTTAAATATATTGCTATATAAATAGAGATTTAATGCTGTGTAAATAGCAAGACTCTGTTGATTTGCATGGAGGGGGGGGGCACATGCATGCACGTCTGTCGCGATGCCCCAAGGGACCGACCGACTGCGAGGTTCCGTTGAGGGGCGAGGGATCTCCAGGGACGTCGCATCGAGACTTGGTGTCGGGCGGCATGTCAACAAGTGTGTGTGCGCGCAGAAGAAGCAGAAGCCACGCCCCCTTCCCGGCACGGCAGTCCAAGCGGGCTTGCAAGGGGCCGGCCGTTGAGCAAGCCTCGACGATGAGAGAATCGGCTGGGGATGGATGCATGGTTGGATGTTGGATGGTGATTCACATGGCAAAATGGGTTTGACGTTGCCCCGTGGCGTAATCAGGGACTGCCTGATAGGGCAAGCCCAAGGGGTGCCTGCACCAGAGCCCGTTTCATCAGCCACGGTCAATCGCCACGAGTTTTTGCAGCCCCAAACTTGGCATAATTTTATTCACGGCATTCATCATAATGAGCGCCTCTCGCTCCCCGCCGCAGCACAGAGCCCAAAGGCTCGCACGAATGTTTCGGAGTCCCCTACCGGTATCAGCCCAAGGCCGAGTGGCTCGGCAACGGGCCCGGCCTCTGGAACGAGCTCTGAGCATCGCGCTCGAGGCCAGAAGAAAGGACAGTGTTCGTAAAGTAAAGGGTACCTGGAGCGCATGCGCCGAGCCGGCAAACGGGAATGTACCCTAGTATTCGTACATCTCTCTTGCGCGAGCAGCCGAGACCCCCGTCGTCAGCCACACGCAACCAGAAGCTTGGTTTTCCTAGGTCGCGGGTCGGCGGTGTTGTGGGTCGCCCCACTTTAGTTAGTCAGCCTCTCGTGCTAGGGTGTCTTCTGCACCCTCGCACTAGCCTATAGGGCTTCTTCCTAGCTAGATTATTATTATCGCACGATCTTACGCAGCACGCCTTATATGCCCTAATGTAAGCCTTAAGAGGTTATAAGCGCCGCTAAAACGCATCCCTGCGCTTTGTAAGTGGTTCTTTTTAATTATTACGATCTTTTTCCGACTTTTCTCGCCTTTATAGCTATTTTTTCGCCTAAACGCCTATTTAAAGAGTTTTTCTATATATAAAATTCCCTTCCTATAATAACGCCTCTTTTACCCGTAGGATAGTTGCCTAACGGGACGTTTAAGATAGCGAACGACGATAGTACCCTTACGGTTACGATTAAACGTCTAAAAGGACTAGAAAATTATACCGCTTAGCTAATTAACGTAAATCTTACGCTTAAGATATTAAATGTTTACGAATATATCTAAGGGCAAGTCCTTAGGCTAAAACGACCGGTAGGCACGATTAGCATTACCGAAGAATAAAAAGACTAGCAAAAGAACGACCTAAAGGCTATGAGAATCCATATAATTACTCTATCCGATAATCTAAAGGAGATAGTCACTAAGGGAGGTTAGACTATTAATTCGATAAGTCAATAGACATACCTCCTTATATAACGTATAGCCTTATAGCTGCCTAAGTCTTCTATCGTAGAGACGATGCTTGAGTTTTTTAGACTTAAAGCCTATAACTTTGCTACTTTAGATATATACTCTCGACGACTAGAGTAGTGCTAGCGTTAACTAAGGGCCGTCTATAAGATACTAGACGAGAATATATACGTTTATACGGCTATTTATAGCCTTCGGACGGGTTACCTTTACTAGTTTTACGCTTAGCAATACGACTATAAGAAGGATAATTTTCCTACTAAAGCCGCTATCGATAAGTTCTTGCAATATTAATGCTAGGTAGAGAAAGGATCTTAAAAGGTCCCCGGCTCCTAGGCGTTAGCTATTTAAGATAAGTCGTTAATATCCTTAACCCTATCTAGAATAGACAATAGCCGTAGAGGAGGACGAGGCAGAGGCCGCGGTAGAGGTCGTAGTAAAGGCAAAGGTAGCTCCGATAATACTAGATCCTAAACTAAAGATAACTTATCCGAGCAAGTAAAACTCGAATATAGTTATATCGTCGCCGCTAGTAGAGGTTATAAGCTAAGCAACTGCTAGACTCTCTACCCTAATAAAGCCCCGGAATAAAAACGGGAAGAATAGCGTTAATAAGGCATTAATCCGTTTAAGAAGGGCAATATAGATATCGTAGCGGCAGGCAAACGCGATATAACCCTATTCGCTATATGTCTTACGTCGTTTAAAGACGCTATCTTAGCTACGGGTTATAAGGCCTTGCGGGATATAGTCGTATACGATACCGGAGCTTTAGACACCTGCTTTAACGACTTAAAGTGGTTTACGACCTTTACTCCTACTCCAGCCTATCGTCTAATATAAGCATTAAACGGTAGCAACCTTTAAGTCCTAAGCTTAGGCACTATACGTATAACGATTAAAGACTTAACTCTTAACCTAACTAACGTTCGCTACTGCCCTAATGCACCTATGAATTTAATAAGCTCTAAAGTCCTTTAGGATAAGGGCGTTATGCTAGACGGATTTAATAGCTAACTGGCTTTTTAAGCTATAAGGGAGGCAGTCTGTAAGATTACCTAGGAACTTAGCGTTAGCACTATTCGTAATGCTTAGTCTATAAGTGACCCTACGATTCGAGATAAGCACCCCGACCTTACCTTTACGGCGTTGCTAAAGACCTTAATAAAGGTTAAGAAGGTCGACTATAGGCTTATACACCGTAGACTTAGACATACGGGCAAGGCTAGAGTCCTTAATGCGTGCCGAAAGTTAGGCATTAACGTTAATATAGAAAGTTTTAACGACCTCTTTTATAAGGCCTATTACTTTATAAAGGCCGACCTTATAGTTAGCCGGACATCTTTAGTTAAGCTATTATAGTTCCTAGCATACGTCTTTTAGGACTTTATTTAGCACTTACCTACCGGTTTCGGCGGTAAGCAGTACTCGCTGCACGGGATCGATATATACATAAGGTTCTATTAGGTTCTCTTCGCGGTAAACCGAGGAGAGGCGTATAACTTACTTTATAGTTAGATACGGTAGGTATAAGCCTGCTCTGCGAATAAGTCGGTCTAGTCTATATGCTTTAATAACGCCTTAGAGTTCTAGTCGGATGCAATGTTTAAATAGGCCGATAAAGACGGGTTTATCCTTCGCTTTAGTGCCCCCTATACTCCGGAGTAGAATAGACTTACTAAACGTGCTAGCCGTACTCTAATAGACCTCGCACGCTATATTTACGCCGATACGAACCTTCCGGCCTTTTTATAGCCGTACTTTATAGAGATAAGCGCCTACGTTAATAATATGCTTCCGACGAGCGCCTATAAGGACGGTAGAGCTATAATTAAGGTTTTATTCGACGAAATCCATACGCTATACTTATATAGCATTAAGCATATAAGAGCTTAGGGCTATACTACGTTCGTTACTATCCCGTACTAGCAGAAGGTTAAAAGTGCAAAAATAGCCCTACGAGCTTAGAAAGGTCGCCTAGTTGGCATAGAGGGACTTAACGGGCATATATATAAGGTCTGGCTTCCCGAGAAGAAGATTGTTATACGCGCTTAAGATGTCCGCTTTTAGGAAGGCAAGGAGCACTAGCGTCCTGCTATTAACGAAGTCGAATTTAAAGCCACCCTATAGGAGGATAACGATAAAGTCACCTACCTATTCGATATAGGGAGATTAAAGCCGTAGATAGAAAACGCAATGCGAGGTAAGACGAAGCCGCGTCGCCGCGTAAAGAAGAACTCGACCTATCCACCCTATAGGGGGTGCTTAAGGACCCGAGTCACGTCCTAATACCCGATCCGACGCCTGCTATAAGGCAATAGCAGCGTTATATTCATTTTAATAAAGAGACTATAAAGCACGACGATATAGAAGACTTAAATCCGGCTTCTAAGGATAAGGCATCGCTATTTTATCCTCGCCGAACCTCGCGACCTTATTAGACCTACGACTACAACGAGCGGTTAGGACGAGGCCGTGGCCGTAGTAGCCGTGCTCGCGGCAGCCGTAGCAGTAGTCGTAGGGAGTCATCCGGTTTACAACTCGCAGTATTTCGCAAAAATAACACCTATTGTAAGACTAATCCTCCTTAGGTTCTTAGTGTAAGAGCGGCTCTAGCTTTTCCATAGCCTAATACGACTCTAAAGAACTAGAAGTAGGCTATAGACTACCCTAACTATAAGAGTCGCTAGTTGCCTGCAATAAGGAAGGAATACCGTAAGCTTAACGATAAAGGGACTTAGATTCTTATTTCTCGCCTACGAGGCTGTTAAATCCTTCCGGGCCGTTAGGTATTTCTTAAGAAACTTATTACGGGAGCTAATAATATCGCTAAGGCCCGTTAGTGTATTCGCGGGGACTAAGACTCTATAAACAGGCCTATTAAAGACGTCTACGCCGCTATAGCAAACTAGGCTTCTATTCGTGTGTTTACTACCCTCGTGGCTTCGGATGACCTTAAATATAAGAAGTTCGACGTAGTTAACGCCTTCCCACACGCCGAAGTAAGGGAGGAAATTTATATTAAGCAGCCCTACGGTCTAACTAACGGCACTAGCCGCGTCTATAAGCTGCAATAAGCTCTATATAAGCACGAGGCCGCCCCTCGTTAGTAGTTTAATAAAGTTATTATTAACCTCGTTGCTTTAGGCTTCGTTTAGCTAGAGGCAGAATTATGCCTGTTTCGTTACGATAATAGCACGCTTTTAATCCTCTACGTCGACGATATATTAATCGCAGCAGCTATACGAGACGTTATTGCGGATAAGGCTCGCCTATTAAGCGGCCTATATAAGATAAAGAGTCTTAGGGAGCCGACCGAATTCCTAGGACTAGAAATAGACCGGGATCGCGTTAACCAAACGATTCGTCTATATTAGATAAGATTTACGACAAAGGTCCTTAAGGAGTTCGGCAGTAATATTAAGAATACGGTAATAACGCTATAGCCGCTAAAGACCGTTATCCTAGCGGACTAAAGACAATAATAATTAGTAATACCCTTTAAATAGTAGCTCCGAAGGACCGGCAGCCTAAATTAGCTAGCAATAGGGACTAGGCTAGACTTATCCTATACGGTAAATAAGTTATCGGAGGTAAATCACAACCCGACTATAACGTATATAGCTATCCTAAAGCACTTATTGCGTTATCTTAAAGGGTCTTTAACCTTAGGCATTATCCTTAGCGGCCGTTATTCGACTAACGATCTAAAGCTACGCGTCTATGCCGACGCCTCTTTTACTAACGATCTTCGAACCCGCTATTCTATAGCCGGGTATATAGTCTTTTTAGCCGATAGACCGATCTTTTAGCGGTCGAAGCGGCAAACGTTAGTAACAACCTCGTCTACGGAGGCAGAATTCATTAACCTTACGCCGGCTAGTATAGCCGCTATATAGCAAGCGAAGCTTCTATACGATGTAGGATATCCGTAACCTACGCCGATAATTATATACACCGATAGTTAGAATGCGAGACTAGCTGTTCTTAATAAGGCGAATGCGGGCCGTACGAGGCATATTAATCGCCACTTTAAATAGATTATCTAACGAACGGCAATAGGCTATTTTTAGCTTTATTAGGTCCGGACCGAGGAAATAATCGCTAACGGCTTAACGAAGCCGCTCTTACGTATAAACCACGAGAAGTTTAGGCATTAGCTTAAGCTTTAACCCGAGGTTTAACGACGAAAAAGGATTAATAGCCTAATTAGGCAATTGGAAGGGCAAAAAGCCCTGCGAATAAAGGAAGGATAACTTACGGAAGAAAGGAGCTATAGAAAAGCATTTTTAAGAGCGCGTTGCAATTACACGTTTGCCGTAGTATTAAGAGCCTTATATAGGCTATTCGGCTAAGGGGAGGTGTTATAGTTCGCCCCACTTTAGTGAGTCAGCCTCTCGTGCTAGGGTGTCTTCTACACCCTCGCACTAGCCTATAGGGCTTCTTCCTAGCTAGATTATTATCATCGCACGATCTCACGCAGCACGCCTTGCATGCCCTAACGTGAGCCTCAAGAGGCGGGGCTCAAGGCAGGAAGCGGGGCGGGTCATTAGAAGTACCTTTAAGCCTGCCCAATCTGCCACCGACAATCCTCGATGGCTGCCACACAACACAGTCCCCCCCCCGTCAAGCCGTCCGTCTAGAGGAGTACTTTCGGTTCGCTCTTGCTCCAGCGTGCCTGAGGAATATGTACCTCCGAGCCAAGGGACTTGGCCTAGCCCACCCTTTTGTATGGTTACCAAGTCGAGTCTTTGTGCTCGACCTGAGCCCACTAGAACTGCGTGATCCAGATGAGCATAACCATGATCCAATCCAGCCCTGACCTTTTCACCGAGGTGCTGGGCCGTGAGGAATGGGACTACTACTTACTACACCTATGTCTTGTCTGCTCTTTGCGTGGCTTCGTTGCTTGCTGTCGGCCGATATTTCCCTCGCCCTGCCACTGCTTGACCAAACCCTTCCAGGCCAACAGCAGCAACTATCCAAGCGGTTGTAATTCTTTGGCGTCTTCCAGGTTCGTGACGTTGACATGTGAATGGACCTTTTAGCAAAACAGGTCTCAGCCCCCTGGAAGGGCAGGTCGTGACCCCGAAAAGGATAGCTCGGGCCGTTGACGTCACGGCAAGACAGTTCTTGCTTGACCAGATAAACTAGACTGCCGGAGCAAATGGCCCGCTGCAAAGAGCGGGTGCCGTGACATGGGGGAATCCAGACATGTGCCGAAATCGAGTTCTCCTGCACGGGCAAAATGGGAGCAACCAGGGAAAAGAGCATCCGAGTAACTCGTACGGTCTTGTCATAAGCCTTATTGCATAAGTGTAGGAATAGGGGATATCCGCATTGTTGAGGTGGTTGCGCACACGTGATCCTGCGGATCACGTGCACGCAACAAGGCCATATCTCTACGAGGCCTTCCCCTCTTCCTTAGCTAGATCATAGATTTAACAACACAACAACTTAATAGATCCATCCGGCTAGTTACCGTTATTAGAGCCTTACCAACCGATGCCGCCGCCGCCGACGCGGTATACCCGAATTAACCGCTAAAGAGCTCGTCGAAACGCTCCCTTTAAGAAAAGCTCTTCTAACGGTATACTAGATAACCACGAGCCCGACTCTTACGTTAGACCACTCGTCCTTATAAAGCCCGCCGCCTGCTTCGACAAGCATCGCGAAGACCCTCGCGATTCCTACGAGAATATAGTCCGCTTACTGCCTTAAGCTACGAGAATATAGTCCGCTTACTGCCTTAAGCTACGAGAATATAGTCCGCTTACTGCCTTAAGCCCGCTATAAGAATATAGTCCGCTTACTGCCTTAAGCCCTATAAGAATATAGTCCGCTTACTGCTATAAGCACGCCGTAAATATAAAGTCGCTAGTTACTTTAACGACTAAATTAATTACTAATCCCGCACGCTACTATACGCTGCTTTAAGCCCGCCTACTGCTTTAAGCCCGCCTACTGCTTTAAAGCCCGCACGCTGCTTTTCGCCTTTTATTCTAATTTAGAAAGAGCTTTAGAAAGCGTAATACGGCATCGTTAAGGACTTTAACGCTATAGCCCGCAGCCTTTAGCCACTTGTTGTATTACTAGCCCTTTCTTTCCCAACGCTCGTTACCTTAAATTCGCCCTGCTTTTTACCTCGAATTTACCTACGCTCTTTACCTTATTTTTCGCCCTACTTTCTACGCCTTAGCAACGCTCTTAGCAACGCCCTTTATAATACTATTTACAATACTCTTAGCAACGCCTTTTATAGCCTTAGCAGCCTATATTCGTTGCGTTACTTTTCACCCTTAGCTTAGTAGTCTCGCTACGCCCTTAGCAGCCTTACCCTACGCCCTTAGCAGCCGCCCCGACGCTCCTTATACTATACGGCTAAAACGGCCCTCTTTCCCTTTATTCGTTGCGTATCTCTATTTAGTAGGAAAACCGGGTTCTTATTGCTCTTATTATTATCTTAAAAGAACTGCTAGTATAGGAATAAGGGATATCCGCATTATTAAGGTAGTTACGCACACGTGATCCTACGGATCACGTGCACGCAATAAGGCCAGATCTCTATAAGGCCTTCCCCTCTTCCTTAGCTAGATTATAGATTTAACAATATAATAACTTAATAGATCCATCCGGCTAGTCACCGTTATTAGAGCCTTACTAACAATAAGGGCTTTATTTCCCGTACGTATTAGCGTTAGTATAGCAAATAGGGGCATATACTAAGGGGTAGGCTCGTTAGGTAACTAACGGAACCCGGACTCGCCGAGAAATAGGGGTAAGTAGCTTTACGGTCATTTATAATAACTAACCACTGTTTTTATATAGGAAGCTGTTAGCGCTAGTAGGTTTAGGTACCTATATAGACCCCCGGCTGCGTCCCCCTTTAGATTAAAGAATTAGAGCATTTTACACACACTAAGACTTTATATATCACGCTTAGTAACTATAATAGTTATAAGCCCGGGATAAAGTCTATAGCTTTATAACAACGCTTCTTTTTAGGAGATTAAATCCTCCTCTTTATTAAAAGCCGCCGACTGCTTTAGATTAAAGTCTTGCCTTTATTCTTAACCTATTTATTTAAAGCTATTACTACGGTTTCGACCCTTTAATAACATCTCCTTTTTTAAAGCTATTTAGCTTTAACTTTCGTAATTATAGATATAAATTCGTCTTCTAAGATTATAACTATAACGCTTACCTATATCCTTAGGAAGCCTAAGGATTAGACGCGCTAGTATATATAGGTTAAGATCGTGGCCGAATTATATTAGATTTAGCCGTATATTAACCCCTTTTCTAATATCGTTCTAAGGAGGCCGGATTTGCCGGTCTTTAACGATAAAGAGGGACCGACTATAGCGCTAAGGGAGTCTAGCGTGACTTCTTAAATCACTACGCAACTCACGGAGTCACGCCCTTAACTATAGGAGACCCCGGTTCGTTAGCCGGAGGAAGAAGAGGCTAAGGAGGAAGGACCTATAATCCTATCGGCCGTAGCCCTTAAGGCTACGAAAAGTACGAGCCTAGGCATTTCCGTTAGCAACTTCGAGAGGATTATTATCCTAAAGTACAAAAGAGACCTTAGGGTCTATAATAAGCTATAGGCTCTTATATAGTCTATAAGCCTATTTATTTTAGCGAGTATCTCGTAGGAATATAACTATTATATTATAGGCGTTATTACGGCTTATGCGAAGCTTTATAAGCTTTTTATCTATATTTACCTAGGTAAGTAGGTAGAGAAGAGGTATATAGAAAAGACTCTTTAAAAGCTACTTACGACGGACCTTAAAAAGGTTAACCTTAGTGCTTAGGTCGGCAACGTTATTAACGCCTTTAACCTTTATAAGGACCTTAAGTCGCCTTAGGGCGACGATAGGGAGGCTATCTAGCAATTCTTAGATTATATATTAACGTAGTATCCTACGTAGTCTAACCTATAGATAGAGACCTATACGGCAGCCGAGGAATATAGCGGTAAGGTCTTAACCTTCGATAAGGTGGCTTTTAGCTTCCTTAAGCGAGTTGCCGCGAGGTTAACGCAATAAGATAACTCTACTTTCCCTGCTAATTTCTAAGGTAGAGATAAGGATAGGAAGGAAACTAGCAGCTTAAGCAATAAGGAGTCGTCGGGGGGTTAAGGAAAGCGAGGTTCGCGCCCTAACTATAGAAAATATAAGTAGTGCGAAAGACCTTATATTAATCCCGCTAAATATAGAGCCGAACCTTATTAGAAGAGCTATTTTTATGCTTTCAACCGGAAGCCGAGCTTTTAGAATAGGCCCTTTAATAAAGAGCTTGTCCGGAAGGTCGTAGCTAAGGTGGAAAAGGAACTAGGTCTTAAGGCGAAGATTAATGCGTAGAAATAGGAGAATCCTAACGCCGCGGGATCTAGGTCTACTCCGGGAGGCGGTGTTTTCGCTACTTTAAGCTATAATAACTTCGAAGACGGCGTTTTCGCTATAATAGACGAGGAATTAGCCTTTCTAGCTAGCAATACGGCGACTAACATCTACGACCGCACCCTTTAAGATATAGGGGCCACGAAATACATTTTTAACGACCCTTCTTAGTTTATCGATATAGACTATATATAGGGCTCGAGGCTTCTTTCCGGGACTTAGACGGTAGGCGTAGAAGCGATTAGAATAGCCTAAGTCGTTATAGACATAGGTTTCGTCTTAACGCTTAAAAAAGCCTGCTTTATCCCGGGTTTTTATACAAATGTAGTCTCTATAGATAAGTTTACGGCGAAAGGCTACCTTTAGAACAATATTAAAGGTTAGCTCTTCGACCCTACTAGCCGTTGCGTATTTACAACGTTCCGGTTGTACGAATAGTCCTAGGTGCCACTTAAGGCGCTTAACGGAGCGTTTCTAGTGGTTTATAAGTTAAAGGGCCTTATTAAGGCTCCTCGACGCTATCCGGAGACCCCGATAGGGACTATTAACGCGCTTTAGCACGCAAGAATAGGCCATCCGGGGAAAGGTGCGATGCAGTATCTTTTCGGAGGTTAAGACGATAATATTATTAAGCTTCGAGGCATCGACCTTACCGACTGCGAGGTTTATAGCACTACGAAGAATAGGCGCTTAATTTCGCAGGCACATTAAGAACCCTCGTACCTAAAGGGACCTTATAGCGCGGTATTATTTAATCTCTTTTACCTAAGAACGGCGTATTACGGCATTAACAATATAGCCGTTTTTACGTATTTTAAGATAGGCATACGGCACTGCTTTAAGGTTAATAAGAAGACCGACTTTTAGGGCATCTTTTAGGGCCTTAGAGAGTCCTTTATCGCTAAATTTAGGCTTACAATAGCCTTCCTCGTCTTAGACGGAGAGACGGCGTTCCTAATAGAAGAGTATATTAGGGAAATGCTTAAGTCCGGGACGGATGTAAGACCTTTATCCCCTTTATATCCTTATTAGAATAGATATGCCGAACGGTCCGGGGGCATCGTCACGCAGCTTATAACAACGCTGCTTGCCTAATCCGGCTTTCCACACACGATATAGCCTCTTGCAATAGAGGCAGCCGTCTACCTTCTTAATCGCACACCCGTTAAGTCTAAGGGGTAGAAGCCGCCGCTATAGCGCCTTAACGAGTGGCTTCGAGACAATAGAGCCGAATAGGCTTATATCCGCGTTAAGCCTCGTAAGCAATACATCCGCAGCTTCGGCTATAAGGCTTTCCCTATAATAAGGCAGAGGCTAAATAAGACCTCGGCTAAGCTAGAATTAAGGGGATACATCGGCTACCTTACGGGCTATATTTCGAGCACGTAGTACCTTATTTAGGTCCTTAGTCTATAGAGGAACGCCTTTTTTAACACATTATATATCATTTTTAACGAGAAGGTCTTCTTCGGTCGAGACTAGCGCGAAGGGGTAGAGAAGCAGCAACTAGAGTAGGTCACGTGGATCGACTTATTAAAAGACCTCCCGGACTACGTAGACGAGCCTATCCGAGCTCCTAAGGGAGAAGACGATGCGGTCCTAGACCTAGGGCATCTTATAGAAGCCGAAGCCGCTTCTAAGCCCGCCGCCGAGTCTACGGTGGAAAAGGACGCTCTAGAAGGGGTAAGGCAGCTGTTAACGCCGGAATAGACCCTAGAACTATTTAATCTTATAGGCATTAACAACATCCTTAATCTAGTAGAGGAAGAACTTACGCTAGCGTTTATAGCTTTAGACCTTATAGCGAGGCTATATCGAGACTCTATTCTCCTTATTCTAATAAGCTATAAAAAAGCAATGTCCCGACTAGACTAGTATCACTAGATAGGAGGCATAAAAGGGGAAGTCGTAGGCCTTAAGACCGCCGAGGTCTATAAGGTTGTTAACGAATTAACCGTTGACTTATTAAAGGTCCGGACGATCCCTCTAATGTAGGTATATGCCTATAAGTTTAATCCCTAAGGCTTCGTTATTAAGTATAAAGCTCGCATCGTCGTTAAAGGTAATTAGCAACTATATAATAACCTTGCAATTATAGCTTGCACTCTAGCTGCCCGAACTTTCCGCCTCCTTATAGCTATCCTATGCTACTTTAACCTTAACGTAAAACAATACGACTTTATTCACGCCTTTTGCAACGCAACCCTTAACGAAGTTGTATATTGCCGTCTCCCTAAAGGCTTTAAGCAGCCTAGAAAGCTCTAGTTGCTTTTAAAGGCCTTATATAGTCTACGATAGTCCCCCCTTCTATAGTATAAAGAACTCGCGACTTTTTTAAAGGCATAGGGATTTATTATTATTATAGAAGACCCTTATATAATACACAATAAGAACATCATCGTATTTTTCTACGTTAATGACTTTATAGCTATATTCCGGGACGGATAGGAAGCTTTATATTAGTCGTTTTATAATGCCCTCGTCGGTAGATATAACGTTAAGGTACTTAGAGACTTTCAATAGTTTATCGGGATTAAGGTAATTCGGGATCGGGATAATAGGAAGCTTTAGCTAAGCTAGGGGTCCTATATTAAAAATATAGGACAGCGATTTAGCTATATCTCGATATCTCGAAAGCTTAAGCAACCCCTCGGACTAGAACCCCTCGAGGCATTTAAAGGGATCGCCCTAAGCAACGACGTTTCTCTCTTCTAGGCCTTAATTAGTTCGCTTCTTTACGCAACGGTTTTTATAAGGGTTAATAGAGCATACGCCGCTAGGAAATTCTCCTAATTCCTAACGAACCTAAGCTAGGAATACATTCAATAGGCAAAAGAGGCTATTGAATTCCTACATAAGGATATTAACCGTATTATTAAGTTCGATAGGAATAGCTCCGCCCTTTGCAAGGCTATATTAGACGCTTTATTCGCGGATAATACGCATAACCGGAAGAGCACCGAAGGATACGCTATTAAGCTATTCGGTAGCCCCGTTGTCTAGAAGTCTAGGAAACAGAAGACGGTAACAACCTTATCTATAAAGGCTAAGTTGCTAGCTCTATCTTAGGCTTTAAAAGAGCTTATGGCTTTTCATCGACTCTACGATAAGATATCGTTGCAGCTAGAATCGATAGACTAAGTTATCTAGTGCGATAATTAGCAGACTATTCGCCTTCTAACGAAAGAGATCGTTACTCTCGTCACGAAGCTCCGGCACGTTAATATCTGTCATTATTAGCTTTATAAGCAGGTTTAGACCGGGAACCTTAACGTTGTCTAGGTTCTAACGGCCTAAATAGCCGCTAATAGCCTTATAAAGCCCCTATAGGGGCAAAGATTCGCCGAGTTTTAACGATAAATCGGCCTCGTTAAGTTGCCCCTTCCCTAAGGCTTTACTTTTATTCTTAGGTAATTAGGATCATTTAATCCTTCTTTTATAGTCTTAACACTACACACGCATAAGGCTATTCTAACATAACGAACAGTCCTCCTTTTTCCCCTTATTTTCTTATTTTATATTCTTAGTTTAGAAAACACTAATAATGCGCTGTTTGCCCTCTTTTCTAGTCATTTTCAAGCCTCACTTTGCTATAAGCCCTAAAGGGGTGTGTTATAAGCCTTATTGCATAAGGGCTTTATTTCCCGTACGCATTAGCGTTAGTATAGCAAATAGGGGCGCATACTAAGGGGTAGGCTCGTTAGGTAACTAACGGAACCTAGACTCGCTGAGAAATAGGGGTAAGTAGCTTTACGGTCATTTAAAACAACCAACCACTGTTTTTGTATAGGAAGCTATTAGCGCTAGTAGGTTTAGGTACCTATATAGACCCCTAGCTGCGTCCCCCTCTAGATTAAAGAATTAGAGCATTTTACACATACTAAGACTTTATGCATTGCGCTTAGTAACTGTAATAGGTCTTATACGCAGAATTGCATCCTTAACTAACTCACACAGCAAAAAGCACAAAGGCACGGGCACAAGCATAGTTAAGACAGAATATTTTGGTGTTGTCGAGCCTTGCTAGGTATCTAGGTACATACTGACTATAGCGGCGACCTACTCCCGTCTTCCCAGCTCTCGCTCGACGTTTTCGACGTGTCCGATTATTGGCGGCCCTAGGTGCGACCCTAGATCTTTAGGCCCTGCCCGCCCGCAAACATTCGCCTACCTACTAAGTCTAATCGTAGCAGTGGAAACCCGCTATCTAAAATAACGCCCCTTTTACCTGTCCTACGACTTTTTATAATCGTCCTACCGAATAGTAGATTACTATAGCGCGGTTAAGCTCGGGTGCTAATACCGCAATTTTTATATACGCCTATTCCCCGCGACTACTATTATCGTAGTAGTAGTATAACCTTAGTAAAACTCTTTACTACCTACGATTATACCGTTAATTTAACCTAATTAAAGCTATTTCTACCGTATATTTTACTATTAACCCGCGAAGCAATAGAGTCTCTCTATAACACTAAGTTTACTACATTTTAGGCCGCCTAGACCGCTTATAACGCAATTACGCGTACGTAAGGCTTTGCTTTTGCAATTCGCACTAAGAAGCGTAATGCGGCCGACCTAAGCTATATTTACTTTTGATGCTCTAAGGGGGGCAATTTCGTTAGAATTAGCGATAAAGCTATCGCTAACTCGAATGTTAAGAGCCGTAAGACGAACACGCAGATTATAGAATGCCCGTACCGGCTTATTATAAAGCTAGATTAAGTCACGGGCACCTAGTCGGTCTCCTCTGCCTTTAGAAGCTCTTACAACCACTTATTTATTAATGCTATAGCCTATGCGAAATACCGTAGCGAGGCGATTTTAAGATACTTTAACGAGATCGTATATATATATAATAGCGGCATAAGGCTAGTTTACATCGCCGTACAGCTTAGAGAGCGCTTTAAGGAAGACCCCGACTTAGCGGGCATTATAGTTACGTAAATCCATAACGCCCTTAGTCGATATCGCCGCGACGAACTAGCCGGACGAATACCGCTCTATTATAGGTGTTAGAACGGAGGTTCTATTAGCTTGTTGTTATACTTAATCGTCTTAATCTTAAAGTTATACTAGTATATAAGGTAGTTAAAATAGTGTTTAAGCGCGTTAATAATTGTAAGGGCCTTCCGATGTTTTAGGTAATAGTCTTATATAAAGCCGCTCGCTTTATCCGTGATTAGCATTAGGGAGTTATAACCCTTATTGTCTTTATTAAAATCGTGGAAATCGATAGCGAGCCTCTCGCCTACTAGAAGTTTAGCTAGTAGACGTAGTTTACGACGGATGACCCTTTTTGCCTTTGCTATGCCGTAGTAGTCGCACTAGACTATTGTTAGTCCTTTAATCTTAGCGCCGTTAGAGTAGTTAACGAAGTGTTTAAGGGCTAAGGGGCTAAGGTGATTAAGTCTACGGTGCTATAGCTCCGCTATAGCTTTCTACGGCTTCCGTTTTATTATAGAGTTAAAGGCGTTCCTACGAGTATAAAAGGCTCGCCTTATTATATATTCTAGAATATATTCTAGCACGAACTAGCTATAATATTATATAATTAAACTAACGACTATATTATCTACCGCTCGTAGAGCGGAGGCCTTGCCGGGCTTATCGTCCTACTAGATTCCTTAATGTTTAAGCAACCTATATAATACGAGGTTATATACGAAGTTCTTATAGTAGGCAGCATCTAGTAGACGTAGGACTTATAGGTGTGTCGGGCCTTAAGGACGTAGGTTTACGTTACCGTAGCCTTAGATCTTTACTTTATCGTCTCCCGCTTAAAGGAAGTCTCCTTCCTATACGGTTAGGAAGTTGCTAAAGCGGGGGATTTAATTAAAGATATATAAGGTCGTTCTATAGTTAAGGATAGATAAGTAATAAAGAGGGTAGGCGTTAACGTAGAAAGTACTATTAAGCTTTAGGACGAAAAACGGGGCTATTAGGCATTTCCCTTTCGCCTTTACGAGTTAATCTATCTTATTATAGTCTTTAATAATAACCCCTTTCTTTCCTAAAAGCCTTTACACTTCTCTAGCGATATTTAGGTTCGCTATATTAATATCGATTATTCTTTTTCTTAAGCCTATGCCTAGCTACTATAGTAGGGCATTATCGCGCTTAATCTCTTAGTAATCCTTTATTTTATAGCTAGTAAGAAAGCAAAGGCGGTAATAGGGGGTACCTTCTTCTTCGTTATAGCTAAAGAGTGTTCTCTTCTTACCCGGCCTTGCCCTAAAGCTTCTTTACTTCCGGCCCTAACTTTAGGCGTTTAGCGTCCTATTATTATTTTCGCTAGCCGGCCTCTTATTATTATTTCTATTCCCGGCGAAGGTTAAGCCGAAGGACCCCTTCTTTATATTAGGGATCGACGAGTTCGATAAAATATCGAGGTGCTTCGTAAATAAGTTAATTATCGCGTGCCTATTAAAGTCGCGTTCGTCTTATTAGTTTCCGTAGATAAAGGCCTAAGCCTATTATAGGTAAAAAGGGGCAACGACTTTAATAAAGTCCTTAACCTAAGTGCTCTTAAATACGGCTTTAGGAAGTTCTGCCTAAATTCTATCCTCTATAACGACCTTTTATTAATTAAGCTATATATTCTAGCTTTAAAGCGAAGAAGTTAACGCTTTTATCGCCTCTTCGTACCGTGCTTAGACTATATAAATAGCGCCCGTACGATTTCCTTTATAGCTCTTTTAGAGCTTTTCGTACTATATTAGGAGTTCGTCGTCGTAGCTATAGCACGACTAGTAATTTAAATCTAAGACCGCTATTAATACCTATTCTTAAAGGGCCTAAAGGTCTTTATTCTAGTCTTTTTATTCCTTTAAAGCCGCGTTATATATATTCTATTTTTAGTTAGTCTCTTATATAGTAGGTATTATATTTTAGCTATAAATATCGTTATCCGCTATATAGGCCTTAGTGTAAGGTAGTTCTTCGAATATAGGAGGCGACGGTTTTATAAAGAGCTCTTTACGCTATTCGACGTACTCCTAAAGTTAAGCGGACTTAGCTCGGAAACGGAATTTATTATTCTAGACGAGCTATTCGGCCGTTCCCCTTAGCATAATATCCCTTCTTATAGTCGTTATCGTATTAAGGTTAATATAGCGAGTGCGGTAGCAATAAGGTAAGGACGGTAGTATTATCTTTATCTAGTGCTAGGGAAAACCGTATAGTATTTCCGTCTTTACGCCGTTTAAGAGGGCAAAGGAGAAAGGCAAAGGGCAGTCGCGATAATTTACGACCGATAAAGTAGACACGCTATAGCGTGTTTTTTCTTCGTTATCTAACTCTTACTTCTTATTATAGTGCCGAAAATAAATAAGAAAAATTCCTTAAGCGTAACGTGCACTAGTATTCCGTTATTAGAGAAGGAGGAGGGAAAACGGAGAAGTATACTTAGTTTCTACGCTTAGATAGTATTCTTAAGCGTGTCGTAGCACCGGTATATTCCCCGGTTGTTAGTTTTAGTGTTTTTAGTGTTTTTTAGTGTTTTTAGTGTTTTTAATAGCTTAAAGGGGGCCTATTAATTAACTAATAAGGTTTAAATTAAGTGCTAGAGAGATTAATTAAGAGGCTAAGACTCTAAGTTATTAGAACGGAGGTTCTATAGCCTACCTAATAAGCTAGAATACGCATACGGCTAAATAGGCTATTCTATAAGATGTATATATATGTATTTAGGGTCTATGCCTATAGCTCTAGCCTTAATATAGACGAGAGGTAGGCACGTGACTAGTGTCTACGTAGGTATACGTAATGTGTGTATATAACTATCTAATAATAGGCTGCGCTATAGTACGTACTACGGCTATGCTATAGTAGGCGCTTAGGTTAGCCGCTGCGTAGGCCCGGCATTAAGTCGGCTATTAGCACGTATAGCCTAGCAATGCCTTAGACGAAGGCACGGTCGGGCCGACGTAGGGCCTATATAGGGGCAAGGCGTATATATAAAACCTACGGGAAAGGCGAGCTACGGCGGGCTCTTTTTTCTCTCCTCCTTAGCTTTAGATAGTTAATTATCTAGCCACGTAGTGTTACGTTAAACCCGATGCCGGCCCCTTATATATCTAAAGCTCTTACAATAGACGCCGTAATAGTAGACAACCGCGCCGATACCGATATAGCGTAGGCTTTAGACCAGATCTCGCTTAAGGCCGAGTTAGATTAAATTCGGGAGGTATAGGCAGCCGCTATAGAACGCGTCCGAGCAGTAGACGCGATATAGTAAGAGGCAATTATAAGGTTATCTAACCTTATCTCGTCTCTTATATAGCGGCTAGATTAGACACCGCCGACCGCCTCCGCCCCCGATATAACCCTAAGTCTATCGATAATACTACCTAACGTAAGGACGGAGAATGTCTAGCTCTTACCGAGGACCTAGCTAAACTAGAAACCGCTCCTATCACTAAGTAAGTTCGATAGCTAGCGGCGCTACTACCTCGCGTAGTTACACTAGATAAAGGAGAAATACGAGTTAGACTAAGGCTTTTTCTTAACTAACCGGGAGATCTTTTATTTAATCTACGCGTGCCTAGATATATTACCTTAGTAGACTATAGCGACCTTCTATAGCTAAGGCGATATATACTAATACGACTTAGCGAAATTTCTAAAATATCTTAATAGCGTATACCTTAACGTAGACCTTTAGCTATAAGCTACTACGGCCTTACGTACTATAAAGTAAGGCGACTATTAGACCTTTACTACCTTTATGCCTAAGTTCGAATAGAAGCTAGTAGAAGCCGGCGGTAGCTCGTAAGAGCCTAAGGTAAAGATTATCTTCCTTAAGGGCACTCTAAACTTACGCCTCCGTATAGCCTTAGTAACCGTAGAGCTGCCGAAGGATAGCTTCTATAAGTTCTATATAAAGGTAGCTTAGATCGCGGCTAAGATCGAGCGCTTATATAACGCCTTTACCTAAAGGAGCGGCCGCGGCCGTAGTTATCTAGCTCTAGAAGAAAACGGCCGAGATGCTAAAGGCGATACTATAATAACGGGAGTTAGAGGAGTTAGTGCCCCCTATAGTAGCGGTGCCGTCCGGGGCGGTAGAGGCCGGGGTAAGGGAAAATTCTTATTAGGATCGGGAGCCCACTAGGTATACGCTAAGACCGGCCACCGGGCGTTTAAGTATCCGGATAAGAAAGGTAGAAGCCCTTAATAAACGCCTCTAAGGGTCTAAGGCATATAGCCGTAGGGCGAAGTTATCGGAGAGGTAAATAATAGTAACGACTTAGGAAACGAGTAACCCCCTAGCGAAGTTAGGCTAGGAGGGTAGATAAAGCGGTCTAGCGGGAGTAGTAGAAGGCGAAGGGCTATATAACGATAAAGCCTATATCGATACCTATTAAGATAGATAAGGTAAACGACTTTCGCGCCTTCGTTAACTCTAGCTATAATTGCTATACTATAGTCGACCTTAACGTCGTAAGATAGCTTAGGTTAAAGTATATAGAGAGGAAGAAGAAGAAGGTATTACTGCTCTTCTCGGACGATATAGAGCCTATGCGCTCTAAAGGTATAGTTTACTTCGATATAGATATTAACGGTATTTAGGAGCGTATCTTCGCTTATATCGTTCGTGGCCTTAGCTAGGACGTGTTCTTAAGCCGCCCTTAGATAAGAAGGAACTATATTACCTATATCGCGAAGAATAACACGATCTAGCATAGGAAGGCCGATATTTAGATACGATTGTTAGGCTAGGCTAAACCGGCCCGGATCCGGCGCTTAAAATACGCGAAGCTAGTCTCGGCGTCGGTGTTTATAGCCGAGATAAGACGGCTTAAGCGGCGATAAGGAGATATAGGCGTAGTAAAAGCGATCTCGTTAAAGGAGATTAAATAGGCGTTAGAACCGAAGAAGCCGGTTAACCCGGCAGACTATATCCTAGCGGACTTACTTTAGGACTTCCCTAACCTCTTTACGCTAGATAAGTCTATAATACTGCCGCTATTCCGGCTAAGGGTAGACTATAAGATCTATTTAAAGCTAACCCTAAAGGGCGGCGAGCTACGGCTGCCTTAGCGCCTATTATATAATATATCGAGGGAGGAGTTGCTAATTCTAAAGAAGACGTTAATAGACCTCCTCGACTATAGATTTATCTAGGCTAGTAGCTCGGCGGCGGCGGCGCTAGTGTTATTCGTAAAGAAGCTAAATAAGGGCATTTAGTTCTACTATAACTACCGGGCCCTTAATAAGATTAGAAAGCAGGATCGGTACGCACCGCTATTAATCGCCGAGACGTTTAATAACTTAGCGAAGGCAAAGTAGTTTACTAAGCTCGACGTCGTCGCGGCGTTTTATAAAATCTATATCGTCTAAGGCTATAAGTATAAGACTGCCTTTCGTATACGGCTAGGTCTTTTCGAGTAAAGGGTATACCTGTTTAAGCTTACCGGATGATGTATGTAAAGCATCCTCTATGCTATATGCCGGGGCTAATGTAATTAGCTATAGATAAGATAGCAGGGAGCTATTCCTAGCTCCCGGAGCTTACGCCTACCTAATAGAATCATCCTTCTTTACACACACATTCTTAGTGCCTAGTGCATTAAATTAGTAGCAACTCTGCACCTTCTGCCTTTTAAGCCACTATTAGGAACGCCCTTCCTATCTCTAGAGCTTCGCTCTACTACGACACGTTCGCTAAGAGCTTCTTAAAGCCGAGCTATTCGTTAGAAGCCGCCTAAAGGCTCCCGACACCTTTAGTATAACCAGCTTGTGCAACCTTAGCTAGCACGCCTATATAACCTCTAACACAAGCCTTACGATCCGACGAGGCTCGCCTTTCTAGGCATTATTAGAACTAAGGCCTACTGCCTATTTCTCTATTTTAAGTCCTTACGCAATTAGCCGTAAGGAAAAAGTTTCTCTCTATGTTTTCGATTTCCTACGTATACCCGTTCCTACGCTAAAATTAAAACACCCTATACCTCCTACTAGAGACTTTTCTCTTCTCCTATAACTCTCCCTTCGCAATCCCTTCTCTTCTCTATCTATCGACCTTTTCGCTTTCTTCCCTCGTTTTATTTAAGCTCTTATTACTATAGCTAGGGACGAAGAAGCCCGTTAAGCTATAGCGCCTATATCTCGTTTAGACGACGACTCTTACCCTCGCTTGCCGACATAGGAATATACTCCGCCGGAAAGTGTTTATAGCGCCGCTTATATAACCTCTAACATAAGCCTTACGATCCGATAAGGCTCGCCTTTCTAGGCATTATTAGAACTAGGGCCTACTGCCTAGTTCTCTATTTTAAGTCCTTACGCAATTAGCGGTAAGGAAAAATTTTCTCTCTATGTTTTCAATTTCCTACGCGTACCTATTCCTACGCTAAAATTAAAATACCCTATATATCCTACTATAGACTTTTCTCTTCTCCTATAACTCTTCTTCCTTCGCAATCCCTCCTCTTCTCCTTTATCCTTCGTTTTATTTAAGCTATTATTACTATAGCTAAGGACGAAGAAGCCCGTTAAGCTATAGCGTCTATATCTCGTTTAGACGACGAATCCTATCCTCGCTTGCCGATATAGGAATATGCTCCGCCGGAAAGTGTTTATAGCGCCGCTCTTTTTAAGGACTTTAAGAGTAATTATAAAGATCCTCCTCCTCCTGCCCGCCGTTGTCCTCGCTTATCCTTAGAAACTAAGGTGCTACGTAAGCAGTCTGCCTTACTAGCTATAGAAGATAGGGACTATAATAGACTATTAAAGTAGGCCGTCCGCTACTCTAAGTTAATTAAGATACTGCCTACGGAAGGGGTTATTAAGACCTTTACTAATATAGACGTAATATATATAAAGTAAGCCTATATTCTCTTAGGCTCTTTAGCCTTTAAGTTAGAGATTATCTTTAATATCTTAGATCTTCCGCTTATAAAGGAAAAGCATCTATAGCACGCCGACACTTAGCGAAAGGGAATTCGCGCGTATCTTCGTTTTATAGGCGAGCTTCCCGATAAAAAGACTCCTCTCTACGCTACGATATCTCTAGTATATCGGCTAGTTTAAGCCGTGCCTTTTAACCCGTAAATAATCGACGGAGACCCTTCTAACGGTTAATTAGAGGACTAGCCTCCTCTTCGTCCGTAAGAAATACTTCGCTTATCTAAGCAAGGCTCTATTAGATAGTAGCATTACCTTAAGGAGCAACCTTAGGTTCTATATTACTCTCTTTAGTCTAAGTAATCTAAGTATTCGTAGGCCTTCTACTCTTATCGATAGAAGGATTCGGATAATAATAACAATAATTTATCTAGCTCCGATAATAGTTTTATCTACCGCCCCTTAAAGTCCTATCCGAACCCGCGTAAGTACCGCGAGGCGAGTTATACCTCCTCCTCGGCCTATAACGACGAGGCCGTTATTAAACGCCTTAAACGGGATAATATTAGTACTTTTAACCTAGATAAGCATAATCCGAAGAACTTAGGCATTATCGCTCTTAGCGATAGAAAGAATATCTATATAGACGTCTATCTCTTTACGGAGCGTCTAAGGATCTACTAAGACGAGGATTTATTCGCCTTTTACCTATATTACCTCTCCTTCTTAGTAGGATGAGCTCTTATATAGTATATAAGTAAGCTTATAGCGGAATAACGCGATATCCTTAGTTCCTCCCCTCTTAGAACCTTCTATAAGTTCTTAACTAAGCGTTTTAAGCGCCTTAACGCCGATGTCTCGAAGGAACTTTATAGGGAAAGGTATACGATATCTATATAGTCCTCTAGCTCTATTACTCTCGCGTAGTAGATCTAGAGAAAGGTTTCGCTCGCCCGCTAACTTAAGATAGGCAAAGATGCCTAAATCATTAAGGCTATCTATCCTCTTATTGCCGTCTAGATCTCCTCGCTTCTTCCTATTCCTACGAAGAAGACCCCGATCGATAAATAGATTCGTATTATTAAGGAACGGAAACCCCTTATTATAGCCTCTCTTAAGCTATATATCTCCGGAGACTAAGACCGTTCTCGCCGCGGTAGCTTTTCCTATCGGGACGGTGACTATCGTTAGGATAACCGTCGCCGTAATAATAGCTACCGTTAGGGTAACCGCGATCGTAGCCGTCGTAATAATCATCGCGATAACTATCGTTAAGGTAACCGAGGTAATAACTACCGTTAGAATAACCGTCGGGATTAAGACTAAGGTTATAATCGCAACCGTAGTCCTAAAAGACAAAGCTTAGGTAATAACCGTAATTAGTTAAGCTTACGCCCGCTACGCCGCGATAAGCGTTACCCTCGCTAAGACGACCGACGAGATAACCGAATAAAATACCGCCGAGGTAAATATAAGGGTAATAATAATAAGAAGAAAGTACGTTTTAAATCGAAGTATTAAAGCGATAAGAAGACTGCTTTTAGCGGCGATAAAGCTAGTAACGAGCTATACTTAAACGACTCTTAGGACGATACGTCCTTTTACGCCTCCTTAGAGGCTAACTTCGTAGGCTATATAAACTCTCGCTACCTTACTAAACGGGCCGGTAAGTTTAAATATAGCACCTACGACCGCACTTTTGCCCTCGCCTCTATGCTTAAAAAGTATATATACGCTAACTACTATATATCTAAGCAGTAGCTCCGTAGTAAAGAGCGCGCGCCTAAGCCTTTAACCTATAAGGTTTATAAGGCCTCTTTTCTTTCTCGTAACGCACTTTTCTCTTATCTCTATCTCGGGTGTAAGAAGATCCCTTCTACTCCTACTATTTCCGTAGGGAATATCGTCGACTCTATTCCTACTAAGCCTAATTCCCCTGCCGTATTAAAGCCTATTCTTCCCGCACCTATTATTAAGGAGCTTATTTTTTACGCAGCGCCTACTACGGCACCCCGACTAGATTAAGTCCTAGAAGCTAAAGCTAAGGAGCTCTAATAGGATTAGGATTCCCCGCCGCACTTATATTCCTATATAAGGATTAAGGTCTCTACTTAACCCGGTAGGCAGGAAGTCTAAGTTTTCCCTAACTCTAGCTATAGTAAGCCTGTAATTAATCGCGACCTTCTTTAGACTTTTAACCACACCGTTAAGAAAAAGCCTCCCGTTACTATTAACGGAGTTAACGGTCGTTCTTTTTGCGAGGACTAGGCTACGTTCTCCTTCTACGCGCGCGGTACTATAGCTAGCCCGACCGCTTAAGCAGCTATAGCTAAATTCACTTACTCCGCCTAGGTCTCTAAAGTAGAGGCCGGCGCACTTCTCGGCAATGCCTTCCTTAAGCTATACCGAGGATCCCTTAATTATAATAAGGAAGTTATTCGCATTAGAGTGCTCGACGGGTTTAAAATCCTATTCGATATCTATAAATAGCCCCGTAAAGTTATTCACTATATCTAAGCCGTCCGAAAGACTATTATACCGCCCGGTACTACCCTTATAGTCCCTATATCTTAGAAATAGCTTCCTAAGGACCGCGCCTATACTTTCTTCGCCTCTTACGCTAATGCTATTTATAGTATCGTCGATGCTAAATCTCTTCCTACTATCTTAGTTACTAATAGCACGAACGTTAACCTTGTTATTAAGCGTAAGCAGAAGCTTGGCTAGATATAGGAGTGTTAGGAGTCTGGCTATTTTGCCGCCCCGTCCTAGAAATCAGCTATAAAGGCTCTAACGCTAGCTATAGTATCGAACGCTAGGCAGTCGGGTCCTCGACATTAGTGTAATAGCAATTAAGTAGAAGAGAGGCTCTAAGGCTAAAACAGCCTGCATAGAGGGATTAGAAGCTATAAAAGGATGTAAATTACTAAGAATAATAGCTCTTGTCTTTTCTAATAAGGAGGGCTAACTAGTCTCTATATATAGGGAAATCCCTCGGACGAAAACAGCCGCGTAGACCTAAGGAAAAGAGGTAAAAGAAAGAGTTAGACAGAGTCGCCGGTCGAAAGCGCCGGTCGTAAACAATAAATCGCATCCGTACGACAAATAGTCATATAGTCAGCAAATAACTAAACCAATAACGAAATAGTCTATTAGAAGGACTAGTGAATTCCTCGGTTAAAGCCGTGACTATGCAAAGGAATTCTACGGTAGAAGCCGTAGAAGAGAATTAGAATTCTATAGTAGAAGACCGTAGAAGGGAAGAGATTTTACGGGTAAAGACTATGTAAATAACCGTAAAATCACTGTGAAATTACGGTAAAATATAACCGAAGAAAAGTAGGTAAATGCGCCTATAGAAGTGCGGGGTAATAACCGTAGAAGCCCGTGGAATTCTATAGTAGAATCTAAGGAAGAACCGGGGATTTCCCAGTAGAAAGCAAATAGGGAAGACGGTAATATTAATATACCCTCCTAGCTAGAAGGGAATAACTTCCGGCTAGTTAGAATTATTATCGACTTCTTCTTAGATCTTAGAAGAAATATCCGTAAGTCGAAGCTAGTAAAAGAACGTTTAGAAACTTTATTATAGAAGTAACTTAGTTAATCTATCTGTAACTATTTAGTTAGAAGGGATATATTTAATATTAAAAGTATTACGTAAGAATTCCTATTAGGTCTAGCAGTTATAAATTTTAACGTGCTTTAAAGCGGTCTAAATCTTTAGAATCTTTGCGGAAACTAAGCGGATTATCTAAGTGTTATTATACTAAATAGTAAGAATAGGAATATCTAGCTATAGGGAAATATCGTTAAATAAACGAAGAATAGAAATTAGCTCTTTCGCGGTAGAAGAGACTATAAGAAGTTCGGCTTTAGTAGAAAAAGTAGTAACCGTAGATTGTTTCCGGGCACTCTACGCGATTAGACTATTAAATAGGCTAATAAAATAGCCCTTAGAAGAATAACGAGTGTCTAAGTCGTCGGCGTAGGCGGTATCGGAAGCTATAACGAGTTCTTACTTATCTATATCCGAAAACTCAATCGTAAGGAAACGCGATTTGTATAAGTAAGTCACTAAGCTTTCTGCGAGCTTAATATAAAGCGTAGATAGGTTCTATATATACTCCGCTAAATAATTCGACGATTTTACGGCGTTAAGCCGTATAGAAATAGTCGCGTAATTATAAGAACCGACTAAAGATTAAAAGTAGTAGATTTAGTTATCTATAGCCTATCCTTAGTGTTTCTCTAGCTTATCGGGAAGTAGGAAAAGGCAAAGGGTCGAAATAGGCTATAGAACCGTAGAAGTAGGGATTAAACTAAACTTAAAAGCAATCTTATCTAGGTAAACGTCCTAGTATAACTGTAGCTTTCGCTGCTTATAGTCCTAGATAATCCTTATCCTAAGAAAATAGGTAAGCTCTCTACGGTTAATAACTATATACTTCTGCCTAAAGCGATAGATAAAATCGTTAATAGCCCTATAGTGCTCCTTACGGAAAAGGATAATAATATTATCTATAAAGAAGAAAGTAATAATACTACTTATAGTAGATATAAAAATATAAGGATCTTCCGCACTTTGCTAGAGGCTTAGTTCGGTAAGAGACCCGGATAATTCCTATTGCTAAAGAAGCAGCGAACGGCGAAGTCTATATAAAGCCTTTATTAACCGAATTATAAAACTAAACACCTTAAATCCGTCTAAGAAGTAGATATATACTTCTTTATCTAAATCGGCATTCGTAAAGGCGTTAACCGCGTTAAGTAAGCGGGTTTTAGTGCTAAATTTAGCGGTAATAGCAATTATAATACGAAAATTTCGCGCTATAAGCGTTGCGGCGTAAGTCTTCTTTTTGCTAAACGGCTAAAGGTCTCCTCGTATATAAAGGCGAGACTTAAACTTCCTAAGGTAGCTATGCTTATTAAACTTATAATCGAATGCCTATAATAATAGAAGAGGACGCACTAGCGCGTTCGCTCTTAGGGTAGGCGAAGGAAAGAAGGTCTTCCGCTGTTTTAAGGAGTCCTATTTAACCTTTCTAGCGGCTTTAAACTTAGGTCTATAAGGATAGGTCTCGAGATTAGACTAAAACCTTAGAAGCGCGGGTAAATCCTATTTATATATCTTCTTAGGTTTAAGAGAAGTAGCAAATATAGCCGTAAAAGCAGTGCTATTAGCCGGTAGATGCCTAACGTAGGCGAAAGCGGGATATCGACCTAAAAAACGGTTTAAATAAGTAAGGCGTAAATCCCCTATAAACCTCGTTGTCTATAGACTATCTATAGGAATAGTATTATCGTAATCTATAGACCGAGAAGTAGCTTAAGGCAACTATACCTTAAGCCGGTCTATTAGTTCTACGGTTATAGTTAGTAAAAGAGTAGAAATATCGGGTTAGAAATCCCGTATATTCTTAAAAACGTCCTCCGGCGGTTCTAGGGTTTAGTTAGGAGTAAGGAGCTAAGGATTACCTTTAGCTAAAATGTCTGCTAAAGTAAAATGCTTATTAGGAAGCACTATTAGCGTTAATTAGAATTCTGCCTTATCTTACTCTTCTTCCTATATAATATATAGTAGAAATGCCGGTGATAATACCTATATTAGTGGTTTAAATGCCTTAGACGCGGTGAAAAACTAAGTCTTATTAAACGTTATATTACGAACTTAACGAACCTCCTATCTCTATAGGATCTATATACGAAAAATATTAGTAGAATTATACCTAACTAAGTAACTAACCTCTATATAAGGTTCTTGCTTAAGATTACGTTTCTACGCGTTAGTTAAGGCCTTAGTAGTTAGTAGGTAGGCTTTATAGCTAAAAGCTCGAAGATAACCGAATTGTAATAGTTAGGGAAGGAGAAAAGCCGGTATATTCTAATCGTAATCCTTTAACTAATCGTAAAGAATCTCTATTAGGGAAATCTACTTAGATAGAAATAACATAAAGGAAGCTACCTATCGGGCTAGAATCCGATTATATAAATATACTATAGTTTTCTACGTTTCTATCTATAAATGCTTAGGCAAATTTGCTTTAATCCTTATAGATCGAGCTTTCGTAGATACTACCCCCCTAGCTCGTTCGGCAGCGCCGTTCTACGCGGGTATATAGGAAGCAGTAGGCTTATTATAAATGCCCTATTAGTTAATAAAGTCCTAAAAATCCCGTCGAAGGGCTCGGTCGTTATCCTAATAGATTATACCGATAGAAAGTAAGAAGTATCGGGAAATATACCGACCTAAGCTCTTAAAGCATAAAATCAGCTCGTCTATAAAGGCGTCTATAAGCGCATATAGAAAAATAAGCTTCGTATAGTTATCCTTAATAAGAAATGCAACGTTCTTATTATTATAACTCTTATATATAGAAAAAACATCGTAAAATACCTTAGAAAAGGGAAACATCGCCTTAGAAAGCGGCGGCTCGCGGTTAATAATTCGTTTAGCCTACGTAAGTTTATAGGACTTATAGGAGATTATCTTATCGAAGGTTACCGACTATAGTATTCCGAGAGCGTTCGAAAGCGCTTTATTATTCGGATGTCTAAGTCGTTAGTGCTAAAGAGAAAGTTCCTCTATACTAATTAGTATAGAATCCGGTATAATAGCCGAAAAATGTGCTATAACTAAGGTTTCTATAGTAGAATCTATAGAAAGAACGGAAGTAATATTTAAAAGCATAGTAGAAGGTATTAACAGGTTATATTCGATAATATACTAATTGTAAATTAGCTTTATTATACAAATAGTACGGGTTAAAGAAGAGATCTATTTAGTCTATAGGTTTTATAAAAGATTCGCCTTATGCAAAAGACGAAGTAAATAAAAGGACGTATAAAAAGACGGGATATATACTACCTAACTAAGCTAAAAAGTGCCCGTCGAAATGCGTATAAATACTATGCCTATCCTAAGAATAAGAGTACTTCTACTGCCTACGAGTGCGTAATTAGAAGAAGGCTAGAAGTTATAGAAACGCTCCCTATTATTATAAATATATCTATTAGACCTAAAGTCTATAATAAAAGAATCCCTTAATAGGTATTCTATAGTAGTTTATAGAATAACTAATAGTAAAAAGGTCGTAAGAACGTTAGCGGTAGCCGTAGCTTAAACCGTCTTTATCTCGGTCTAATTATTCTTCCGCTACTCCTTATCGCGAAGAAGCGCCGCATTAACTTTAGCCTTATTAGCCGGAACCTTAAGGTAGTCGTCTATAGTCTTTTAGACGTCCTTATTAGGTTTCTATAATAGAAGTCGAACGGAAGGGTTCAAGTAATAACACTATCGGAAATAGTATCGTTCTCCGTAAATACATAGAGGACTATCCTTTTTCTTGCCTTTATCTTTATCTAAGGACGTAGCTGCTAAAGTAGTTGCCGATTTATTAGTAGATTCCGCGGCTAGGGACTTTATTCCCTAGCCTTAGAATTTCGCAAAAGCGTTAGTCTTTAGCGCTTTAGTCGTAGCCTTTAAGGCCTACGAGCGCTCGAAAAGTTCGGATATCTTAAATCCGTTAGGGAAAGACTATTCTTAGCCTAGCTTATTTAGGCGGGCATCGTCTTCTATCTTATTTATCTAATATTCCGTAAAAGGGCTAGAAATTGGCTAAATAGCCTTAAGAAAAAGCTATATAGCCTAAAGACCTTCCGATTCCGGCAACTTAATTCGCCGGGCATCGGTAAAGACCTTCTGCTAGTTAGAAATCTATATCGTAATATCCGTCCGGTCTAATGCCTTTAAAATAGTATAGAACTACGTAAGAATAGTCTTCTATTGCGTCTACGAAGTCGGCTTTATACGCTGCTATAGTAAAGCTAATTCCTTAGAAACCTTATATTCGTCGGCAATTATTAAATAGTAGTTCCTAATATTCTAAACGATAAACTACTAAATTAATATAAGAGATTTCTATTAGTCCTTATAGGCTTAAAGCAATATACGATATTAGGAAAAGAGAAACTTAAACCTCTTAAGTTCTTCTATAGATAAACTAATAATATTAGCAATAGTCGTGTTAACTATTCTAGCTATTAGTTCTATAGGAAGAGGCAATAAGGGTTTCTAAAGTTTAAGCGTAATTAAAGGATTGATTTTCTCTTAAATCTCTTAGGCGAGTGCGTATTTCTAGATCATTAAGATCTATCGGTCTTAGTCCGCTAGTCTATTTAAAATAGTCTTCGAAGTAATATCGGCTATAATAGATATAGTAACGTAGGTAAAAGTATAGTAAAATTACCGGAAAAGGGTAGTTAGATATATAATATATATAAATAAACCGCAAAAACTAAACTAAGTGCGGGAAAACACTAATAGAATAAGGTAAACGTCTTAACTAGTCCTCCGTAAGTCGATTCGCTAGATTAAATAACGCTCCTTAAAAAAATCATACTAATCCTCCGTGAGTCGATTCGCTAGATATAAAGGCAAAGGCTTTACTACCGTAAGTCGTAGCGTTATTAGGCTAAAAATACAAGCCGTTAGAACTCTCTATGCGTAGAGAAGTTCGTCCGGGCTTATAACTATCGAACGCTAGGCAGTCGGGTCCTCGATATTAGTATAATAGCAATTAAGTAGAAGAGAGGCTCTAAGGCTAAAACAGCCTGCATAGAGGGATTAAAAGCTATAAAAGGATGTAAATCACTAAGAATAATAGCTCTTATCTTTTCTAATAAGGAGGGCTAACTAGTCTCTATATATAGGGAGATCCCTCGGACGAAAACAGCCGCGTAGACCTAAGGAAAAGAGGTAAAAGAAAGAGTTAGACGGAGTCGCCGGTGGAAAGCGCCGGTCGCAAACAATAAATCGCATCCGTACGACAAATAGTCATATAGTCAGCAAATAACTAAACCAATAACGCAATAGTCTATTAGAAGGACTAGTGAATTCCTCGGTAGAAGCCGTGACTATATAAAGGAATTCTATAGTAGAAGCCGTAGAAGAGAATTAGAATTCTACGGTAGAAGACCGTAGAAGGGAAGAGATTTTATAGGTAAAGACTATGTAAATAACCGTAAAATCACCGTGAAATCATAGTGAAATATAACCGAAGAAAAGTAGGTAAATGCGCTTATGGAAGTGCGGGGTAATAACCGTAGAAGCCCGTGGAATTCTATAGTAGAATCTAGGGAAGAACCGGGGATTTCCTAGTGGAAAGCAAATAGGGAAGACGGTAATATTAACACACGGCAATCTCGCCTACTCTCGGAGCCGCTGCTATACTATCCTCCTCTATAAGAACCGCTATTACTACTATTGCTTCTTCTATTAATTTATCGGTTAACGTTGCGAGCACCTTCCCGCTTACTTAGGAGGTCCTTAAGTGTCTATAGGCTCCCGCCCCGCTTTAACCTATAGAAGCTCCTATCTTAGGCACTTCTCTAACGCCTTCGCTATCCGACTCTATCTACGCCTACGTTATAGCTTCTTCGGCAGGACCCGCCTAGTAGTCTAAGGTTCGCTAAAACCTCGCAGCAGCTACTACTAACGTAACGGCAGCTGCCGTAGCTATCGAGACAGACGCCGCGGATAGAATCGAGGACCCTTTCTCTAGCCGTATTCTATACTAAACGCACGTTAAGCGCTTACTAGAGCTTTAAGAGAAATATACTAAAGAGGGTATTTATATTTTCGACTATAGCCCCTCTTTTGTGCGCCGCGTTGAAAAGCTTCTTAGGAAATACTCCTAGCTCTAGCGAGATATAGGCACCGCCGTCGTAAAACCCGGAAAGGAATTAACAATCCCCTTAATTAACAATTAGCACGAAAAACGAATCGCTTAGAGGCCTTACCTATAAGGGCTTCGCGATAGGAAGGTTATCGACGACATATTTAACCTACTTTATAAGCAGGGCCGCTTAAAGTAGGCCGACGAGCCTACGCCGTTTGTAGTACCGGTCTTCGTAGTTTAGCGTATAACCTAAGGCGAGACTAAAGGCCGAGTCGTTATTAACCTACGTGCCGTTAATAGTATTACTATTCCTAATTCCTACCCTCTGCTACTATAAAGCTCTATTATTGCTAAACTCTTAGGCGTCTGTTTTATTACTGCTATCGACGCTTCCGCCTTCTTCTATTAGTTTTAAGTTAAACTTAAGCATTAAGGTAGGTTTACTATTATAAGTTATCGAGGTCTAAAGCGCTTAATAGTTATATCTATCGGCTTTCGCAATAGCCTAGCGTACGTATAACGCTATATAGACCGAGTTCTCTATTAGCACTAGGGCTATAGCTACGCGTTTATTAATAATATTGTTATTTACTCCGCTATAAAAGAGGAATACTTTTAATATCTTAAGGCTATCTTTAAGCTCTTCGCATCGCTTAACCTATCTATAAGCCCTGCTAAGAGCTAGATCGGCTACCCTTCTATAGAGCTACTCGGATTTCGTATCGATGCGTTTAGGATAAGTACTATAAAGCATAGGCTCGCTGCCTTCGCGAAGCTTCTATTCCCCGATAACCTCGCCGCTCTTAAACACTATATCGGCGCTATAAGGTATATTCGCAATCTTATTCTATACTACGGCGCCTCTATTGCCCTTCTATAGGATCGTAAGACTCGTCTTCTAGCCTAAGGTTGCTTAATCGGTAAGGTTAAGAACGGGAACCCTAATAAGCGGAAGTCCTATACGCGAGTTATATCGTTCTAGCCGACCTTAGCCGAGCTTTCCTCCTTCGCCTCTCTTTAGAAGGAAATCACTTCTAGCCGTATAATTTACTATATAGACCCGTAGAAGAGGCTGTTCTATTAAATTAACGCCTCCTTATAGCGAGGCTTCGCCGCCGTTTTCTTCTACCTCCGCGACGGCACTATCTAGCAGCTAGGCTAGCCGATTCCGGTTAAAGCTATTATGCCTATCTGCTTCCTCTCCCGCACTCTAACGAGAGCCGAGCAATCCTATAGTCTATTAGAGCTAGAGGTCGCTTATCTTATATAGGCTGCGAAGAAGATGCGTACTATAGTATAGTCGTTAACCCTCCCGCTCGTAGTCTTAACCGATTACTCCGCGATTAAGTAGATCGTCGCTAAGAAGACCCTCGATACTTCTAGCATAGACCGAGCCAACCGTCGCCTAGTTATAGCCTTAATTTACCTCTCTAAGTACGATATCGAGGTTTACTACCTCCTTAATAAAAAGAACTTTATCGCCGACGCCTTTAGTCGCCTACTAGCCGAGGAGTCCGACTAGCTGCTTAATCGTCGTCGTCCCGACTTTACTATGCTTAACGATATACTTATAGCCTCCGAAGCTATTATAGCTCTTAAGAAACGCGAGGAATTCGCCGTCGTATATAATAATAACCCTTACTATAAGCGAATACTTTAGATAATCGCAGATAGCGAGGACGCTATCGAGAGTCTTTCCTCGCCCTTAGAAGGAGCTATAGTTACTAACTCTATAGCAAGAACGAAGGCGTAGCTTAAACGCCGCGGCATACCGTTCTTTATAGTTAATAAGCTTCTATATTATAAAGGCCCCGACGGCTTTACCCGGCTATATATCCCTAACGCCCTCGTCCTATCTATAATCTCAGCAGCTTATAACGATAAGAACTACTTCGGCGTCGTCTATATAATTAAGGACTTAGAGATATACTTAATTCGCGGAGTCACCCGTTAGGTGATATAAGGGAGCAAATATCTCCCGAACTAGATATCGTATAGGTATATAATAATATGCATAAAATCCACCGTAATTAATATGCATAAAATCCACCGTTTAATATTATATAACATACTTATGTCCCGGTTGCATTAGCTAGTCGGGGTGATAAGATATAGGAGTTATAGCATAAGGTGTAGGTGCTAAGACAGATAAATCCACCGTTTAATATTGCATAACATACTTATGTCCCGGTTGCATTAGCTAGTCGTGGTGATAATATACAGGAGTTATAGCATATTATTATATACCTATATATAAGAAGACAGACTAGAGGTACGTTTAGGAAGGTAGGAACGATAGTTAAAAGTACGAATAATCCTTTATTGCAATACGGTTGCCCTCTTATAGTAAGACTAAAGCTTGCCCCTCTTCTAAGATGTGTTAGGGCCTTAGGAATATACCCTTAGGCCTCGAGAGGGGTTATCGGGGACTAGTTAGCGACTAATAGCCGAATAGTCCCTAAGCTAAAATATATTATCTATTGTGTATATATCCCTATCTCCCGGCTTTATAGTTGCGTAGGTAGCTGCGTTATAATTATACTCCCTTTCTAAGGCGGACGCCTTAGACGCTAGGATAGCTTTAGGTACGAATAAAGTCGTAATAGTAAATAAGACTAAAATAGGATTAAATATAGTATAAAAATTAACGACGATAGTTATTATTATATATATTATAATAATTATTATGTTAGTTACGCGTTATAATAGTTATTGCGTAATAAGGGGCTAGTCGCCTACGTATAGTTAGCGAACTATAATAGAGTGCTGCTCTTTATATATAAAGATTTTTTTCTTCTCTTCTTTTATTATATAACTATATTAAGATCTTATAGAGAAGTATATTCGGAATTAGACGAGTATATTCTAAATCTAACGAGCATATTCTAAATTAGATAAGCATATTCTAAATTAGTTTAACGCTATAGGTCTTAAGCAAACGGTAAGCGTAATAGTATAAACGCCCCGAAAGCGAGGAAAATAGATAGACGATATTTAGCCGATAGGCCCTTTAGTTATTGCTTAAGTCCTAGAGTTATCGGCGAATAGAGTATCGATTAAGGACGCTATAGCGATAGCATAGGAAGAGATAAAGCTAAAGAAGATACGCGGAGAGAAAATAATCTTATTAAAACGACTCCTTATAGAGAATAATATACGAAATGCCTTAGAGAAGTCGATATCCTTATTAAAGGAAGAAACCGAAGATTAACTATTTCGTTAATTATTTAAGGGACCTTTTATAAGCATAAAAAAACCTATTATAGTAAAGTCTTAAGAAGATTACGCGAATATAAAGCGTATAATAGTAGCGGTTGTTAAATCCGAAACATTTTCGTCGTTTAGTAAAGATAATAAAGACGAAGATATAAAGGCGAATACTAAAGGAGATACCGGCGATAAGAGGAATATCTAGAAAAGGATATCGCTTAAGAAAAAGGGTAAGAAAGCCGTATATATAAAAAGTCGCTAGGCGAAAAGGTGCTAAGTCACCGAGCTATACTATATTAAGTGCCTTAATAGTAGTATATAAAGTTTTAGCGATAATAAGGACGATACTAGAATAGTCGAACTATATTATATATAGGAAGATATACGAGTAAGTAAATATATTTAATATAACTTACGCGGTAACCTTTATCAATCTAAAAGCTCCTCGTTCTTTATTAAGTTAGGATATAGTTGCTAATAAAATTATAAGTGCCGGCAATAATATCTAGGGATATAGTAGATCTATACGCTATTTAGACGAAGATAGCTAAGTTATAGACTATTTAGGACGAGATAGAGAAGAACAAAATAAAGTTAATCTTCTACTAAGTTTATACGTCGTTTATAGCCGTAATAACGGCCTACCGAGAGGAATAAAGGGTATTAAGTGCTAAATGTTTATATATAAAACGTCGTCTCGAATACTAATAGGCATCGATAAAGCGACGAAAAGCTATACGTGAGAATTAGGACTAAAAGCTTCGTCTAGTAATTAAAGACGTAGGTTTTACCCTATAGTAGGTAAGACGAGAATATATATACGATAATTTATACGAAATAATCGAGGAGAGCGGTCGCTAAGGAAGGGGGGAGTAGTTAAAACGTCTCCCTATTATTACGGAGTTTACTAGCGAAATAAAAGTAAGAGACTTCTACTATATAGATATTAAGGAATAACGATAAAGTAGCGGCGGAGTAGAAGTAGAAAAGTTAAGGTAAGCTAAAAAGAAGTTATTTCGTAATACGTAATTTCCGCCGTTTTTTTAATCGTATCTTTAGGTATTCGTTAAGAAGTTCTTAGGCATTCGCTATATTGTCTTAAGCAACCTACTCGTTGTATTCGGCTAGCTAACCTTCTTATTTCACTAAGTAGTAGGTAACGCCCTTCTTCTTCTTATAGTCCTTAATTTGCTAAACCGACTATTCTCCTTTAGTATCGTCGAGGTTAGGCATCGGCAGTAATTCGCTAGGGTGTTAGTTAGTAGCCCGTTCTACCTACGGCTTAAGAAGACTAATATAAAATATATTATAAAGCCGGTCGTATTTCTCTAGTAGGGCTAGGCGGTACGCCTATTTGCTAATAGCTTAAAGGACCTTAAAAGGTCTAATATATTTAGGTAATAGCTTCTTTCTTTAGTCCTTAAGGCGTAAGTTCTTCGTAGAGAGTCCTACTAGGTCCTTAACCTTAAGGGTAAGTGGCTTATAATAGAGGTTATAGAATTTCTTTTGCGACTCGATAGCTTATCGCTAATAAGTCTCTAGCTTTTTCCTTAAGTCTGCTAATTTACTAATACAAGCTCTCGCTTTAGGCACTCCCTTACTAATAGCATCGTCCGTAAGGTAGATATAGTAGTCTAGTTAGTATCCGAATAATGCCTTATTAGGCGAAAAGCCTATAGTTATATTCTTCGCATTATTATAAGCGAACTAAGCCTCTCGTAGTAGTCTAGGCTAGTTATTCTATTCGGCATTTATATAATACTTAAGGTAGTATTATAGTGTCTAATTTACCTATTTAGTCTAACTATCGGTTTATAGGTAAAAGGCTATTAATAACCTACGTTTTATCCGTAATATATAATAGAGGTCTAATTAGAACTTACTAATAAATAGAGATCCTCTATCGGAAATAATAACTTTTAGTACTCTATAGATAAGCTTAATCTTATAATAAAAAGCTTGAACTAACTTAAGCGCTATTATTATCTTAGAGACCGTAAGAAATACGCTATACTTAGTGTATCGGTTAACGATTATTAGTATTACGTTAACTTCTCTACTATCGAACTATAACTCTAGAAAACCGGTAGTAAAGTCTATAGAGACTTCTTCCTAAGGTCTTATAGGAATAGGCAGCGACTTAAGGGCGCTATATAGGCGATGCCGCTTTAAAACGGCGCTTTAATAGATATAATATAAACGTACGTAGCTATTTATATTACGAGCTATTCCTTCCTAGAAGAATTTCCGGGATAGGAGGTCTTTCGTATAGGTTATTCCGAAGTATTTTATAAAAGGATCGTCGTAGTAGAGCTAAATAAGCTCTTGCCTTAAGGCAACCTCTATAGGCACTATAATTCTTCCCGAATATAAAATAAGTCCGTTTAGGCTTAATGACTAAAGACTTACCCCTTCTTTTAGGGTACTTTCGGCCTATACTCGTTATATAGTCTACGGATCTTCCGCTTAAGTCTTCTTAAGGAGCTTAAAAAAAGGCTTAGAGATATTGCTCTTATAGACCTTTTTATAATAAGCTGCTAACCTAGCTAATTGTCTTTAATACCGTTATTTATAACTAACGATATCTTTAACTTAGGTAGCTAACTTAGCGGGACTCGTTCCTAAATGCTAAGCGATTGAATCTTAGAGAGCTTATGCATTTTTATTACGTAAAGATATCTCGTTAAGCTTAAAGATAGTAAAGACTTAAGAACTCGTCTTAAGGTCGCTTTATATAGAATCTATAGCTATATATACCTACCGAATAACTACTAACTTCTATTATAGTTCTAAGAGTAGCTCTATAGACGGTAGGGCTTCGCCTATAAATTCTAGCTTCTTTAATAAAGCATCGGCAGGATTTAATTTACCGGCTTAGTATTTAATCGTAAAATCGAAAAGAGCTAGGTATATATATTAATATGCTTATCTTTTATTAAAGGACACTTGCTTTATAAAGCCTTAAAGGTTTTAGTAATCTAATAAAACTTAAACGGTATTCGCCGCCCTTTCGACGTAGTATCGCTAGTGTTTAAATAACTTAACGATAGTAAATATCTCTTAATTAAAGGTGCCGTAGTTAAGCTTAAGGCTAATAAACTTCCGTAACTTAAAAGCAATCGGATAATAGTAGCCTTCGTTATTAAGCTACGAAAGAATGCCGGCTATTGCGAAAATTAAGGCATTAGTCTTAATGCGAATTAGTCTTTAAGGGTCGAAGTATCGGAGAAGTAGGGCTATTATAAAGGCGTTCTTTACGGCGTAAAACGCTATTAATTCGCTAGTATTTCGCTATATTCGTCCGGGCTTTCTTCCTTTAACGCTCCCCTTTAATAACGTAGTAAAAGGGGCAATAATACTAAAGTATCCTAAAATAAATCGTCGGTAATAATTTATAAAACTAAAAAAAACTTAAATATTATAGAAAGAATAAGGTTCTTCCTAATTTATAATAGCCTTAATATAGGCTAAGTCTATTGCAACTCTATTAATAGATAAGATAAATCCTAAAAACTCTAAAGACTACTTATAGAAAGTATACTTCGATAAATTAGCGAATAGCTCGGTATTCTTTAGTCGTTTAAAGACTTATCGTAAGTGTTTTATATACTCTTCGTAGGTCTTAGAAAAGATTAAAATATTATTAAGGTAGACGACGCAAATAGTATCTATAAGGCCTTTAAAAGCTTAGTTAATATATAACTAAAATATAGTAAGGGCGTTAGTTAATCTAAACGGTAATATTAAATACTTATAGTAACTATAGCGAGTATAAAAGGCTATCTTCTATTTATCCCCTCCTTTAATCCGGATACGTTAGTATACGTTTTTTAGGTTAATCTTCGAAAAGTACTTAGCCTTTTAATAACGGTCTATAATCTCCGAAATAAAGTAGAGTAAGTAGCGATTCTTATCGGTAATGCTATTAACCCCTTAGTAGTCTATATAAAGGCGTAAAGTGCTATCTTTCTTAGGCATAAAAAGAATAAGAGCTTTAGCCGAACTCTTAGATTTCCGAATAATGCTACGCTTAAGGGACTAATCTAACTACTCCTTAAGAACCTAAAGTTCGGATTAAGAAAGAGAGTAGATAGGTTTAAAAGGTAGCTTAAAGTTAGGCAATAGGTTAATCGTATAATCGGTGCCTTTCTTCCTTAGTAGTAAATCGGCCTTATGCTTAGAAAATACGTTTTTAAAGTCTAAAAGAGTCGCCGGTATTTCCTCCTTTATTCGCTTAAGGTTCGCTAAGTTATTATCTTTATCGGGAAATAGTATAAAATTTAGGTCCGGTATAACTATATAAACCTATGCTTTATTCCGATACTTATATAAAGATTTCTACGGTTAGCGTAATAATACCTTAGAAAGTTAGTGTTTAAACTATTAAGTATGCTTAAAAAGAACGAGATAAATATATTCCTAAGATAGTATAAGTATACTAAGTAAAATTAATACGTGGTTAGGTTTTAATCCGTTATCGACGCTAATATAAGGGCGAATAATTGTCTTTTCCCTATAGCGATTGTCTTAAAGTTAGATAGAAACTTCCTAGACTCTATACCGTATTATAAGCGTATTTTTAACTACCTTTAATCTAAGGGTTAATAAAGGAAGCTATTATAGCCTTTATTTTCGAGCAAAACTTATATCTATTAGGTCTACTTTAATACCGTAATCGAGATTAACGATAATTTTATAAAGTATTCGCTTTAATAGCTTTCTAATAGTATATAGTCTTTTAACTACCTTTACCTATAGCTTAATTAAAGGAGAGGCATTTACTTTAACTTTTAGGCGTTTCCCTCCTTCTTTATCGTCTTTAAATCGGCTACGGCTCGGTTAGCTTTTGCTATCGCTTAGCAATCGGCTTATATATAGCCTAGTTTCTTATAATACTAATAAATAACTATACCGGATTAGCTTTCGCCGTTTCTATAAGAATTTCCTCTTTAGGTATTACTACGGCTATTCTTACTATATCTATTCCTACCGTTACGACTATTGCGACTATTTCCTTAGCCGTTCTTACGGCCGTTGCTACGACCGTTTCTACGGCTATTTAAGGTCGATCTAGCGGCGTCGGAATCTTAATAGTTATTAGTAGATCTATTTCGGCCTTTACGTCGGCGATAGCTTATCGAACGGGAGCCTTTTACCTCTTAAGTTAAGGTCGACTAATCGTTAGTTAGCTTTATAAAGCGCTTTTTATTTCCTAAAGCATCTTAAAAGCGTTAAGCGAGTTAGACTATCTCTTTATAAGTATTATCTTAAATAGACGCTAAATAAAGGGAGATTTAGTTCTAAAGATTAAGACGTAACTTCGTAAAAAAAGGAAAGTATATAAGTTTTTTC
Organism: Ophiocordyceps sinensis; assembly: GCA_012934285.1. Lineage (NCBI taxonomy): Eukaryota > Fungi > Ascomycota > Sordariomycetes > Hypocreales > Ophiocordycipitaceae > Ophiocordyceps > Ophiocordyceps sinensis. The sequence continues at coordinate 6,740,623 of JAAVMX010000004.1, read as the reverse complement.
TAGCGGACGTTTTAGGTATTACTTAAGGGAATCTAAGTAGAGACTAAAATCGAGGGGGGACTAACCCTCTTATTAGCGTACTTCCTATAGTTACGTAGCTAAAAAAGTCTCGCGATTAGTAGTATCTTTAATTAAAATTAAGGTCTAATTACGAAAATTATCTTAATTAGTATAAAGTAATTCCCTCTCTATAAGGAGCTTTTCGTTAAAGTATCGCCTTTATCTCGCCTTATAGTCTACGTATATATAGTTAAAGGTATATAAGATTTTATTCTTATTGCGCTTAAAACAACGTAAAGTAGCGATAAAAGTATCCTTAAAATCGCTAATCTAATCGAGACGTTTTTAAGGGTTAGTCGGTTATAATAATTAAGGAATGTTTTTTATTTTAATTACCTTACTATAATTCTCCCTCGATTTAGTTAATTATTAGCGACGTTTATATAAGTCTTTGCTAAATAAGTTACCTAAACTAGATATCGTATAGTATAACGCAGCTACCCGCGTAACTATAGAGCTAGGAGATAGGGATATATACACGATAGATAATGCATTTTAGCTTAGGGACTATTCGGCTATTAGTCGCTAACTAGTCCCCGATAACCCCTCTCGAGGCCTAAGGGTATATCCTTAAGGCCCTACTATATCTTAGAAGAAAGGCAAGCTTTAGTCTTACTATAAGAAGGCAACCGTATTATAATTAAGGATTATTTATACTTTTAACTATCGTTCCTACCTTCTTAAATATATCTTTAGTCTATCTTCTTATAATTTCTAAAGCTTCTCTTTTTTAGTTACTTAAGAGCGATAGCGCTGCGTAGTAAGCGCGTTTCCGGACGTATAAGCCGCGTAGGCCGAATAGGTTATAGTAGCTATCGAGTCGCTAGCCTATCGCCGTTACCTCGCGTAACGGAACTAATATTAAAAGATAAATATACTAACTTATATAAAGGCTATAATAAGCGTCTTAAGACGCTATCGCGATTTTTTTCGCTACCTAAAGGGGCTTAATCTATCCCCTCGCGAAGTTAAACGTAAGCCGGCCTTTTACGACCTACCCCTCCGCGTATAGATGTCCTTATAGCCCTTTAAGTAAGAGCCGTAGAGCTAAAGGAGGAGAAGAGATTAAGAGATAGGATTACGGAACTTTAAGAGGAATTTTCGTAATAAGGTAACTTATTTAGCAAAGATTTATATAAATATCGCCGATAGTTAACTAAATTAAAGGAGAATTATAGTAGGGAAATTAAAATAAAAAATATTCTTTAGTTATTATAACCGACTAACCCTTAAAAACGTCTCGATTAGATTAGCGATCTTAAGGATGCCTTTATCGCTACTTTACGTCGTTTTAAACGCAATAAGAATAAAATCTTATATACCTTTAACTATATATACGTAGACTATAAGGCGAGATAAAGGCGATACCTTAACGAAAAGCTCTTTATAAAGAGGGAATTGCTTTATACTAACTAAGATAATTTTCGTAATTAGACTTTAATTTTAATTAAAGATATTACTAATCGCGAGACTCTTTTAGCTATATAACTATAGGAAGCACGCTAACGAGAAGGTTAATCCCCCCTCGATTTTAGTCTTTACTTAGATTTCCTTAAGTAATACCTAAAACGTCCGCTAGAAAAAACTTATATACTTTCCTCTTTTATAAAGTTACGTTTTAATCTTTAGGACTAAATCTCCCTTTATTTAGCGTCTATTTAAGATATTACTCGTAAGGAGATAATCTAACTCGCTTAACGCTTTTAAGATACTTTAGGAAATAAAAAGCGCTTTATAAAGCTAACTAACGATTAATCGACCTTTACTTAAAGGGTAAAAGGCTCCCGTTCGATAGGCTATCGCCGACGTAAAGGCCGAAATAGATCTATTAATAATTATTAAGATTCCGACGCCGCTAGATCGACCTTAAATAGCCGTAGAAATAGTCGTAGCAACGGCCGTAAGAACGGCTAAGGAAATAATCGTAATAGTTATAACGGTAGGAATAGATATAGTAGGAATAGCTATAGTAATAACTAAGGAGGAAATTCGAATAGAAATAGCGAAAGCTAATCCGGCATAGTTATTTATTAGTATTATAAGAAACTAGGCTATATATAAGCCGATTGCTAGGCGATAGCGAAAGCTAACTAAGCTATAGCCGATTTAGAGATAATAAAGAAAGAGGGAAACGCTTAAAAGTTAAAGTAAATGCCTCTCCTTCGACTAAGCTATAGGTAGAGGTAGTTAAAAAACTACGTACTATTAGAAAGCTATTAAAGCGAATACCTTATAAAATTATCGTTAATCTCGATTACGGTAGTAAAGTAGACTTAATAGATATAAATTTTACTTAAAAATAAGGACTACGATAGCTTCTTTTATTAACCCTTAGATTAAAGGTAGTCGGGAATACGCTTATAAGATAATATAGAGTTCAAGAAGTTTCTATCTAACTTTAAGACAATCGCTATAAATAAAAGATAGTTATTCGCCTTTATATCGGCGTTAATAATAGATTAAAACCTAACGACGCATTAGTTTTACTTAGTATACCTATACTTTCTTAGGAATATATTTATCTCGTTTCTTTTAAGCGCGTTTAGTAGTTTAAGCACTAACTTTCTAAGGTATTATTACGCTAACCGTAGAAATCTTTATATAAGTATCGGAATAAGGCATAAGTCTATATAGTTATACTACACCTAAATTTTATGCTATTTCCCGATAAAGATAATAACTTAGCGAACCCTAAGCGAATAAGGGAAGAAATACCGGCGACTTTTTTAAACTTTAAAGACGTGTTTTCTAAGCATAAGGCCGATTTATTACTAAAGAAGAAAGGCACTAATTATACGATTAACCTATTGCCTAACTCTAAGCTACCTTTTAGACCTATCTACCCTCTTTCTTAATCCGAACTTTACGTTCTTAAGGAGTAGTTAGATTAGTCCCTTAAGCATAGTATTATTCGGAAATCTAAGAGTTTAGCTAAAGCTTTTATTCTTTTTATACTTAAGAAAGACAGCACTTTACGCCTTTATATAGACTATTAGGGGGTTAATAGCATTACCGATAAAAATCGCTACCTACTCCCTCTTATTTCGGAGATTATAGACCGTTATTAAAGGGCTAAGTACTTTTCGAATATTAACCTAAAAAATATATACTAACGCATCTAGATTAAAGGAGGGGGTAAATAGAAGATAGCCTTTCGTACTCGCTATAGTTACTATAAGTATTTAGTATTACCGTTTAGATTAACTAACGCCTTTACTATATTTTAGTTATATATTAACTAAGCTCTTAAAGGCCTCGTAGATACTATTTACGTCGTCTACCTTAATAATATTTTAATCTTTTCTAAGACTTACGAAGAGTATATAGAATACTTACGATAAGTCTTTAAACGACTAAGGAATACCGAGCTATTCGCTAATTTATCAAAGTATACTTTCTATAAGTAGTCTTTAGAGTTTTTAGGAATTATCTTATCTATTAACGGAGTTATAATAGACTTAGCCTACGTTAAGGCTATTATAAATTAGGAAGAACCTCGTTCTTTCTATAATATTTAAGTTTTTCTTAGTTTTATAAATTATTACCGACGATTTATTTTAGGATACTCTAGTATTATTGCCCCTCTTACTACGTTATTAAAGGGAGCGTTAAAGGAAGAAAGCCCGGACGAGTATAGCTAAACACTAGCGAATTAATAGCGTTTTACGCCGTAAAGAACGCCTTTATAATAGCCTTACTTCTCCGACACTTCGACCCTTAAAGACCGATTTATATTAAGACTAATGCCTTAATTTTTATAATAGCTAGTATTCTTTCGTAGCCTAATAATAAAGGCTACTATTATCCGATTGCTTTCTAATTACGGAAGTTTACTAGCCTTAAGCTTAACTACGGTACCTTTAATTAAGAGATATTTATTATCGTTAAGTTATTTAAACACTAGCGATACTACGTCGAAAGGGCGGTAAATACCGTTAAAGTTTTATTAGATTACTAAAACCTTTAAGGCTTTATTAAGTAAGTATCCTTTAATAGAAGATAAGCACGTTAGTATATATACCTAGCTCCTTTCGATTTTACGATTAAACACTAAGCCGGTAAATTAAATCCTACCGATGCTTTATTAAAGAAGCTAGAATTTATAGGCGAAGCCCTACCGTCTATAAAGCTACTCCTAGAACTATAATAGAAGTTAGTAATTATTCGGTAGGTGTATATAGCTATAGATTCTTTATAAAGCGACCTAAAGACGAGTTCTTAGGTCTCTACTATCTCTAAGCTTAACGAGATATCTTTACGTAACGAAAATATATAAGCTCTTTAAGATTTAATTACTTAGCATTTAGGAACGAGTCCCGCTAAGTTAGCTACCTAAGTTAAAGATATCGTTAGTTATAAATAACGGTGTTAAAGATAATTAGCTAGGTTAGTAGCTTATTATAAAAGGGTCTATAAGAGCAATATCTCTAAGCCCTTTTTTAAGCTCTTTAAGAGGACTTAAGCGGAAGATCTATAGACTATATAGCGAATATAGGCCGAAAGTACCTTAAAAGAAGGGGTAAGTCCTTAGTTATTAAGCTTAGACGGACTTATTTTATATTTAGGAAAACTCGTAGTGCCCGTAGAGGTTGCCTTAAGGCAAGAGCTTATTTAGCTCTACTACGACGATCCCCTTATAGGATACTTCGGAATAGCCTATACGAAAGACCTCCTATCCTAGAAATTCTTCTAGGAAGGAATAGCTCGTAATATAAATAGCTACGTACGTTTATATTATATCTATTAAAGCGCCGTTCTAAAGCGGTATCGCCTATATAGCGCCCTTAAGTCGCTGCCTATTCCTATAAGACCTTAGGAAGAAGTCGCTATAGACGTTACTACCGGTTTTCTAAAGTTATAGTTCGATAGTAGAGAAGTTAACGCAATACTAATAATCGTTAACTAATACACTAAGTATAGCGTATTTCTCGCGGTCTCTAAGATAATAATAGCGCTTAAGTTAGCTAAGGCTTTTTATTATAAGATTAAGCTTATCTATAGAGTACCGAAAGGCATTATTTCCGATAAAGGATCTCTATTTACTAGTAAGTTTTAGTTAGACCTCTATTATATATTACGGATAAAACGTAGGTTATCGATAGCCTTTTACCTATAAACCGACGGTTAGACTAAATAGGTAAATTAGACACTATAATACTACCTTTAGTGCTATATAAATGCCGAATAAAATAACTAGCCTAGACTACTACGAGAGGCTTAGTTCGCTTATAATAATACGAAGAATGTCCTTTATTCCTAAATATCTATACGGTAAAAGTCTTTTACTTTTATCTCGCTTATAAACTCCGCAATAACTAAGAGACGCTTCGCCTACTCGCCTCTTCCTTAGCGACTACTCTCCTCGATTATTTCGTATAAATTATCGTATATATATTCTTATCTTACCCGCTATAAGGTAAAACCTATATCCTTAATCACTAGACGAAGCTTTTAGTCTTTATTCTCGCGTATAGCTTTTCGTCGCTCTATCGATACTTACCGGTATTCGAGACGACGTTTCGTATATAAACGTTTAGCACTTAATACCCCTTATTCCTCTCTATAGGCCGTTACTACGGCTATAAACGACGTATAAAATTAGTAGAAGATTAACTTTATCTTCTTCTTCTCCGTTTTATCTTAAGTAGTCTATAACTTAGCTATCTTTATCTAAATAGCGCATAGATCCGCTATATCCTTAGATATTATTACCGGCACTTATAATTTTATTAGTAACTATATCTTAACTTAATAGGGAATAAGGAGCTTACCAATTCGTAGAGGTTACCGCGCGAGTTATATTAAATTTATCTACTTAATTATATATCCTCCTATATATAATATAGTTCGACTATTCTAGTATCGTCCTCGTTATCGCTAAACCCTTATATACTGCTATTAAGGTATTTAATATAGTATAGCTCGGTAACTTAGCACCCTTTCGCCTAGCGACTTTTTATATATACGGCCTTCTTGCCCTTTTTCTTAGGCGATATCCTTTTTTAGATATTCCTCTTATCGCCGGTGTCTCTTTTAGTATTCGCCTCTATATCTTTGTCTCTATCGTCTTTACTAAACGACGAAAATGTTTCGGATTTAATAACCGCTAGCGTTATACGCTTTATATTCGCGTAATCTTCTTAAGACTCTACTATAATAGGGTTTTTTATACTTATAAAAGGTCCCTTAAATAATTAACGAAATGGTTAATCTTCGGTTTCTTTTTTTAATAAGGATATCGACTTCTCTAAGGCATTTTATATATATTTCTCTATAAAGAGTCGTTTTAATAGGGTTATTTTCTCTCCGCGCGTCTTCTTTAGCTTTATCTCTTCTTATGCTATCGCTACGGCGTCCTTAATTAATACTCTATTCGCCGATAACTCTAAGACTTAAGCAATAACTAAAGGGCCTATCGGCTAAATATCGTCTATCTATTTTCCTCGCTTTCGGGGCGTCTATACCGTTATGCTTACCGTTCGCTTAAGACCTATAGCGTTAAACTAATTCGGAATATGCTTATTTAATTCGGAATATACTCGTTAGATTTAGAATATACTCGTCTAATTCCGAATATACTTCTCTATAAAATCTCGATATAGTTATATAATAAGAAAAGAGAAGAAAAAAATATTTATATATAAAGAGTAGCACTTTATTATAGTTCGCTAACTATAGGTAAGCGGCTAGCCCTTTATTACGTAGTAACTATTATAACGTATAACTAATACAATAATTATTATAATATATATAATAATAACTATTATCGTTGATTTTTATACTATATTTAATCCTATTTTAGTCCTATTTGCTATTACGACTTTATTCGTACCTAAAGCTATCCTAGCGTTTAAAGCGTCCGCCCTAAAAGAGGGGGATAATTATAACGTAGCTACCCGCGTAACTATAGAGCCGGGAGATAGGGATATATATACGATAGATAATACATTTTAGCTCGGGGACTATTCGGCTATTAGTCGCTAACTAGTCCCCGATAACCCCTCTCGAGGCTTAAGGGTATATCCCTAAGGCCCCGATATATCTTAGAAGAAGGGCAAGCTTTAGTCTTACTACGAGAGGGCAACCGTATTGCAATAAAGGATTATTCGTACTTTTAACTATCGTTCCTACCTTCCTAAACGTACCTCTAGTCTGTCTTCTCACACGTATGCTATGTATAAAACGATTAGGAGGACCTACTGCCCGCTGTATAGCTAGCAATAAATAATAAGGTATCGTCGACTATAGAGCTAAGTCCGTTCTTCGTAGAATATAGATATAACGTTAATACTATCTAGCTATATAACGAGCCGGCACGCGCGACGCTTAACTAACGTAGTGCACGAGACCTTATTGCTAGAATACGGGAGGTAACTAACTTTATATAGGCTACGATAATAGCGGCTTAAGCACGATAGGAGGACTTCGCTAATCGCTATCGCTAGCTAGCGGAAAGGTTCTAAGTCGGCGATAAAGCATAGCTTTATATAGGCAACTACCTCTCGGATAGACCTTACCTAAAGATTAATTAAATCTACTATAAATACCCGGTAAAGGTAGTCCTTAGTTTATATACTATCGAGCTTAAGATGCCGCGAGGCATATACCTACGCTTCTACGTCGACCTATTGCGGCGCGCCGCCCCGGATCCTCTCCCCGGCTAGGTCCTCTACTATTATAGGACGAGCTTAGGGGGGGGTATATAACTATTGTTAATCCACGAAGGAGCGTAGCTACAGACTAAGTCTAAGGGTCTATATATACAATATAGAGGTTACGTAGGATAATATATAATATAACCTAACACCGTGATAGTATATCCCCCTTAAATCGGCGTTCGACTTAAACGCCTAAAAAAGGGCAATAGTAGAAGAGCGAGAGCTAAGGGAATCCTATGTTAATCGACCTAAAGGTAGGCCCCTATAATATAAAGAAAGGAAAGAAAATAAAGCTCGAGGTTAGAAAGCCTATACGCGCTAAGATAAATTATATTTATTAATTATATCTATTATTATCTAGGCAGAGGGGACGAGGTAAGGAAGGTAGTATAGAACGCGGGGCGAGGCTTAGCCGGGTTTACGGCGTAGAATGACTTAAGGTCGTCCTAGCATCCGTCGAGGCATAAGGAATCCTCCTACGTAAGGGGGCTATAATGCTACTAAATGCGATATTTAATCTTCCTAGACGCGTACTAACGTTACGTAAGGATAGAGGAGAATTCCTACTTAAAGTGCGCGTCGTTATCGTCGTCGCCGTCTAGGGAAAGCAGGATACCTCCGTTAGAAGGCCGGATATTTAGGTTAGCTTAGCTAGGCAAAGGGGGCTCTTAGGTTAGGGTAAGGAGTAAGTAATAGAAAATAAGGTAAAGACGGCTACCCTTAGAGAGGCGGAGGAGGTAAGCCGCCTTATACGCCTTAAAGACCTTATATAGGCCCTCCCGTTTATAGTTAAGCTTCTTTATCTAGCGGAGGGTATAGATCTAATAGGTATTAAGAAAGACTATATCGCCGGGCTAGTACGTTAGGGCGGGCGCTTAGCGGGTATCGGCGTGCCGGGCCTAAGTAGCTTAAGCGTCCTTAATCGCGTTACGAAGGAAGTCGGATATACATTAAAGACGTAAGGTAAACGCGTCGCTATAGAGGTACTCCTTACGCTACTAAGGGGTTATACTAAGGGGGGGTAGTCCTAAGGGCTTAGTGCTAAGCTTTAGGTCGAAGCCGTAGTTAGCGAAGAAAAGTGAAAGGCTAGTAGACTAAGAAACCTAGTTATTAGCGGTAAACTTAGCGAAGGGAAGGAGGTCTACCTAATCGCCCTAAAGGAAGGTAGTATAGCAGCGGAGGTAGACCTCTATTTAAGCATTCGCGATCTTAGTTTAGCTATCGGTCTAAGGGTAGTAAGCGGAACTAAGGTATAAGCGGCAGCCGAGGCGGCGGCTAAGCTACTGCTAGAAGGCGGAGACGAACTAAGTGCCTTTATTACTAACGATCGAGGTAAAGGTGCCGTAGAGAGACTAAACGCGAGAAATAAACGCGTTAACGACGTCCTCGACCGTTATCGAGTGCGTCGGGACGTAGTAGCGTATCTTTATAAGACGGTTAACGATAACTAAGATACTAAAGAACTTAACGCTATAACGGCGGTAGATAGGAAGGTCTATAACGAAATTAATAAAGATATTAGTCTAAAGGGCAAAAAGGATGCTTAAGGGTTAAAGAAGGCCCTAAAGGGCGGAACGGGGGGGCTTAGCGCGGAGGTAGATATAGTAATTGCGAACGAAGCTAGAAATAGACTTATATATGCTAAGCTAAACGTAGGTTCGGCGGTAGAGGCTCGCGGTCTTAGTACGCCTAAGGTAGCTAGCTAGCGGGGAAGTATAGGTATAGATTAAGATCTAGAGGATAAGGGCGTCGTTAAGGGGGACGAATAACCAGCCCTAAAAGTAGAACCGGCCTTAAGCCTCTAAGAGGGCGGACTTTAGGATTAAGCGGAGAGGTACGCGAAGAGAATTAAGCTAATAGAGCTAAAGAGACCGGAAAGCCGCGCGAATATCGGCGATAAGTAGAGAGGAGAAATAAGCCCGGTCGATAAGGTCGTCGATCGGCTTAAAGTTATTAAAGGCATAGAGGGTAAGGTAGTTAGAGTCGTCGGAATTGTATTTATTAATTATATTTATAGATAAGTCGGACTCCTTAAACCCGTTAGGGAGTAAAGAAGCGTCGACCTTAGACCGTAGAAGGATAACCTAGTAACGATAGTCGATCCTTTCGTTAGCGCGGTCGGTTTAAGAGGCAGGGCGGGAGCTAGGGAGCCGGCTAAAGGCGTTAGGGAAGGTAGCTTAAGAGCTAGGCTAAAAGACGATCTTAAAGTTAAAACGACTAAAGAACTCGGCCTAGTAGGCCTACCGTTAGTTAAGGAGCTTTATGGTTATAAAATACTAAAGGTTCTTATAGTCTAAAGCGATCTTAAACTTAAGTAAGCCTTTAAGCTTAAGGCGCTATTCCTTAAGGGACTTTACAATCGCGAGGAGTTCCTTATCGTAGATCTTATAGTTATATTTTTAGGCGGAGTATTTCGACGAGAAGAACGCGATAGGGTAGTAGCAGCCGTCGTTAGAGAGCTATATTAGCACGCCTCTAGCGGCTTAGTTAAAAGCATCGGTCTAAACTATAGTCTTTCGAGAGGGGTTAAAGTATACGAGGACTAAGGCGGCGGTAAAGGCGTGCTTAAAGGCTCCGAAGGCGTAAGCGCAAGCGTGGGACTAGATCTAAGGGGTAAAGTTCTTAGTAAAGGCGTTTAAGGGGTTCGCAAGCTTAAAGAAGCCGTAGATAAAACGCCGATAAAAATTAGCGAACCCTAAGAAACGCCGGAGGTCTTTTTTAAAGGAAGGCGCTAGCTAGTTAAAAACTACGCGGACCTTTTTAAGATCTATACGTATGCTTTTATCCGAGATAATTAGGCTAAGGTACTTAGTCTCGGTAATATAGAAATCGCACTTATCGACGTTAAGCTAAAGGCTAGCGGCATTAAGGCGCTTAAGAACCTCCCGGACGTAGACCTAGTGCTCCTCCCGTATAGTAGAGAAGATTAAGATATCGTCTAAGTAAGCGGAATAAAAATCATCGAGGATATTATATAAGGCTATATTAATAAAGCTTTAGAAGTAGGACGGCGCGTTAGAGAGACTAAAGGGTATAACGCAATACTTAAAAAGCCTATACCGTATAGTAAAGGCCGTCTTCTACTTATAGCCCTCGGCGATATAAAAGCGATTAAACGCTATAATAACGTTAATCTTAGTAAAGAACTTCGCCTTTCTAATTTAGGCGAGGGTATTCTAGACTAAGGGTAAAGGGAAGCGGTTCTTAATCGTAGCCTTATTTAGGCTACGGTAATCGACGTAGAAATAGACGCCGCCGCTAGGCTTATAAGCGAGTATAATAGGGGCGGCGGTAGTAGAGGTTAAACGGCGAATAAAGCCTTTCCTAAGCTACTCGTTAATATAAGCGTAGATAATACGGTTCTCGGCTTTACTAAAGGGGCAGGGGCGGGTATAAGGGGGTTATATTCCCTCCTTAACGTTAATCTAGGTATCGACGGCGCGGTAAAGGGCGAGCTTATCGGCCTTACTTTAGAGCTATATATAGATTATATAGTAAAGCTCTTTTAGGACCTTAGCCTAAAGCTTATCGAGAGTATAAAGGACTTTATTATATTTAAAAAAGAATTTAGCGATATTATCGGGCGAAACCTTATTAAGGAAGATCTTATTAAGGTAGTTATCAACGAAGTCGTAAAGGCGGGGGTCGAGTTAGGCTTTAGCAATATTAGGATTAATAGACCTAAATAAAACGGCCTAATAGAGTTCCTTAGGGATCTCTTAGTCGATAAGAGGCAAAGGCTTAGTAAATAAGGGTTTAGCGGCTAAGGCTTTAATTATAGTCTAGGAAGTCGTAATAGAGGGCTAGCGGTAGAATACCGTTATAGCGGCTACGTTAAGCATCCGGATAGAGAACGTAAGGTCGCCCGGAGGGATTATAAAAGGGCGGGGTCTTAACGCCTAATGCTTAGGTCGGGGAGCTAGGTAGTAGGAGCCGGTAGCTTAACGTATAGGCCGAAGACGGGGGGGGCGGACGTAACGGCGGGGGTAAAGAGTATCTAAAGGGTCGGATTTATAGCTAAAGTCAAGGTCGGTCTAGCGGGAGGAGTCTAAGTTAATAGGTTTACCTACGTCGGGAGTATCTTTAAGGGACGTCGGGAGGCTAAAGGGAAAATAAAGCGATAGGGGAATAAACTTAAGGGTATTAGAAAAGCGGACGGTATAGGCAAAAGCCTAAAGGGCAAGAGGCAAGGATAAGGCAAAAGGCTCGCCCCTATCGTTAGAGTTAGCGATAGAAGGGGTAAAAAAAGAACGAATTATATTTATAAATTATATTCCCTTAAAGGCGGGAATAAGAATAGCGGGAGCGGCCGGGAGGATAGGGATAAGATAAAGCTAAAGGTCCGAAAAGCAAAAAGCGAGGTAGAATAAGTATTAGAAAGAGAGGGAGTTATCGCCCTAGCTAATAATAAGGTTGTAGCGGCGTAGCTAAAGGAGGCCGAGAATAACCTTATAGCTAAGCTTCGTAAGGAAGAAGTAGATAGACTTAGTATAGGCGCTGACTTAAGCGATTAAGTAAGCGTAATAGGTAACGGCGCCGGACTTATAGTCGCCGCTATCGGTAAAAGAGAGCTAGCGAGGAAACTAAAGCTAGCGGATAGGGAGGGCAAGGCGGTACGCGGTCTAAGCGTATATAAAGGCGAATCCGGAATAACTAAAGTCGACTAAAGCACTTACGGCGACGTTAGTAAGCATAAGGGAGAAAGGCAGTAGTAAAGCGTAAGGCTATATTCCCGCCGGGAGATAAAAGTCTTCCTTTATATTAGATAAAGCTATAAAATAAAAAACCGAAAGCTCTATCGCGCGATAAGGCGAAAGAGCTAGGCGTTTCCTAAGGGGGGGGAAGCGCTAGAGGTAAAGGCAAGAGAGTTAGTAACCTCGCCCTTAACGAAGCCTTACTTAATCGCCTTAACGTTAAGCCGGGGAAAGGACGCGAGAAGGCGTAGGGCGGGAGTACCGCCGCTTTAGCCGCGACCCCGGCTAGCACCCTTCTTAGGATAGGTTTAGGCCGTATAGGTCGGGGTTACTAAGGCGGCGTAGTAGAGATAAAGACGGTTCTCGCACCGTTATTGCTTCTCGGCGTCCGTAAGACTAGCCTAAAACGCGTTAAGGTCTATCGGGTCGCTAGCGGGTATAGAAACGGCGGGGCTAGCGGACCCGGTAGGGGCGGGGGGGGGGGGAATAGTCTAGGGCTAAAAGAGCCTCTTACGGGCTTAAATACGCTCGTAGTTCTCCTAAAGGGCGGCGTAAAGCTTAGCCTAGCCGTAAAAGTCGTCGGTATAAAGGCTAAGGACTTAAAGAGCGGCGGCATCGGCGAGCTTATTAATAACCTTTTAATAAAGGTAGCCGACGTAAGTACTCTCGTTATAATCGAGGTCGGCCTATAGCTAAGTAAACCGCGAGAAGAAATCCGGCTAAAAGGTATCTTTTATAGCTAAAGTATTAAATTCCGCCTTATACTAAGCGCGGTAGTTTACGGCACTAAAGATAAAGGCGAGCTCGTAGGTAAGGTAGTTAAGGGACTAAAAGCGCTACTACTTAAAGGGGGTATTATCGCGGATATAGTAAAGGATGCTAGCGGCGATAAAAGCAGCCCGGCCGGAAAGTCGGCTAATCGTATAGACGACTTAATCCCTATCGGTAGGGAATATATAAGAGTCGGAGGCGATCTTAAGGGATATACCGTTGCGTTAGACGTAGAAGGCGTCTTAGCGCTACTTCTAAGTGCCGATATCGCCGGAGAAGCGTTTAAGGTCGGCGAAGCGGGTATAAAGACTTACGGTAGGAGGGGTAAAGGCAGCCTAAAGGGCGGTAAGGTAGGCGAGGGCGGCGTTAGACTAATTAAGCTAGTCCTAGAGTCCCTCCGCGTACTGCCGGTAGCCGAGGGCCTTATTACGGGCGGTAGTAGTAAAGGTAGCGGCCTTAAGGAAACTAAACTTAAGAAGGACGAGAGACTAAGTCTAATCGGTATAATAGAGGAAATTCGTCTAAAGGTCGGCGAAGACAGACGAGGCGACGGAGGAACCCTAGAGAATAAAGGCTAGGTAAGGGAAGGCGGTAAGGGCGTTAGGCTAAAGGACGTCTTTAAGGGGAACGCCTGCCGGAGGGCCGGGTAAAGGGGAGAGGGAGGGGGTAGAAACGGGAGTAGCTATCGTAGCGGCGGGAAAAAAGGGTAGCGGCGGGAAAAAGGGCTAGAAAAATCTATAAGAGCGTAGAAAAGAGGCGGAAAGGGGCGTAATAAGACAAAGAACAAAGGCAGGCGTATAGGCGAAGCTAAAGGGACTAAAGAATTATAAAGGCTCGGCGGAAGGGTAGAAGAATAGTAGATTAAACTATTATAGGACGAGCTTAAGGGGGGGTATATAACTATTATTAATCTACGAAGGAGCGTAGCTATAGACTAAGTCTAAGGGTCTATATATACGATATAGAGGTTACGTAGGATAATATATAATATAACCTAATACTATAATATCTACGACGCTTAGCCGCCGCTAGTTATCACGTATAAGGGCGGCCGGGAATAAGGCGTAGAGGAGATCCTTATAGCGTAATAGAAAGGGCGAGGCCCCCGCCGAAAGCGCTAGGTGCTTATTTAATAGCGTAGGTATATAGAGCCGACTTAAGAGCCTTTAGAAGAATTCCGTAATATAAAGGCGCTCGATGACTTTAAAGGGTTATATAGCGATATGCTTAAATATAACAGCGACTAAGCATACTTAGGTCGACGAGCCTATCGCGCTATAGAAGGTAATTAGCTCGCGTAGTGCCGGAGCGCCGGTAAGTAGAGTAAGTATAGACGGAGGGCGGGCCTTATATACGCCTAGTAAAACTACTAAAAGCCTAGCTCTTAGTCGGCCTTAGACTAAGGGCTGTTAGAACTACCCGCGATTAGAAAACGATAGTATAGTAACGGACGACGACGATAAGGTTTATAACGAGGATCGAGGAAGCTAAGAAGCTATATATATTAGCTATAGAGATAAAAAGAAACCGCCCTTACCTAACCCCCGTTTTCTACCGTTTTCCACCTTATATCGGTTTACTTTCGGGTTAAGACAACCGTACGCGCTAAGCGGGCGAACTACGAGTCGATAAGTTAGCGGACGGTCTTTTTATTCTTATATAATAGGCTTGCTTACGTACGGGTCGCGCGCTCCTTCGGCGGAGCGGTTAAAGCCGTATATAGCTAGGTACTCTACGAGCGCACGGGCGGCGGGCTCCCTAATAGCGATAACCTAAGAATAGTTAATACTACTAATACGTCTAGTGATAATAAGGGCAACTTACGACGCGGCATTATATTCCCGCCCTTATATACGCGTAGTAGGCCCGCTCGAGAGGGGAGGCTTGCTTTTAGTAAGCCTCCGCCTCCCCGCGGGCTATCCTACCTATATAGAGCGCGTATAGGACTAGCCTTTTCTCGTCGCTATATATTAGCGGCTTCCTTTTAGATAGGGTCTTCGCCGGTGTTAGAGTAAGCGGGGCCGGCGGCGAGGGAGTACGTGCGGGAGTCGCTATATTTGTTTTTATTAGTTAAGGACAAGAAAGAAAAGAGGAAGAGAACCTAGGGGAGGGGCGACGAGCTTTTATAGCGATAGGAGGGGCAAAAAAAAAAAGCGTTGCCCCGCTTAGCGGTAAGGGCAAAGCGTAACATTATTTCTATTAAAGGGGGAAGGGACTAATATTACGGGCTACGCCGTAGTACGTACTACGGCTATGCCGTAGTAAGCGCTTAGGTTAGCCGCTGCGTAGGCCCGGTATTAAGCCGGCTACTAGCACGTATGGCCTAGCAATGCCTTAGACGAGGGCACGGTCGGGCCGACGTAGGGCCTGTGTAAGGGCAAGGCGCATATATAAAACCTACGGGAAGGGCGAGCTACGGCGGGCTCTTCTTCCTCTCCTCCTTAGCTTTAGATAGTTAATTGTCTAGCCACGCAGTATTAAGTTAAACCCTATGCCGGCCCCTTACACGCTCTAATTCCTCTATAATAAGCTCGATCGGTCTTCTTTCTTCTTTCGTAATACCCGTAACGCCGAAGGTCGATTATCTAGTCTTTTTCTCGCGTCTTAAAGCGGCATTAACTTACTACGTTAATTCCCGGATGTCTTATTGCTTAACTATACGTATAAGACTAATCGCTTTAATATGCCTCTCTTAAATATCTACGGCACTACGTTAAAAAAGAAGACTTTCTCTATAGCCTTAATATTCCTTAGCGGCGAGGACGAATCGCAATATCGCTAGGCTCTCTCTACGCTCCTCGCGATGCTAGCTAAGGAGGGAATTTAGCTTCTACGCTTTATCGTTACCGACCGCGACGTTGCCCTAATTAACGCTATCGTAAGCTTTAAAGAGCTTAAAGATATAGTCTATTTGCTCTACCGCTAGCATATTAATAAGAACGTGCTTGTAAAGTGTAAAGGCTACTTCCTAAAGGCCTTTAAAGGACCCCTCTAGTCGTATTATACGCGCACTAGCTTTTTCCGCGTTCCTTAAAGAGTGGAATTAGCTCCTTCGCTTAGACGACGAGGCTATCTTCTAAGAGCGGCTTTAGGCGTTTAAGTATGCCGGGCACCCGCTAAACGCGATTCGGTATACCCTTAAGACCTAGCTTAACCCTTAGAAGGAGAAGATCGTAGCCTATTTCGTTAATTAATGCCGTTACTTCGGCTACTCGACGACCTTAGTCGTCGAGGGGCTTTATGCCTCGATAAAGAGGTTCCTATAGTCCTCGATAGGCGACCTTAATACAGTCTTCTAGAAGTTCGACGCCTTTTAGAGTTATTAAGCCTCTAAGATCGAGTCTATTCGATCGTATAATACTTATAAGATTAGTTTATTTAGTCTTAAGGCGCTATATCTTATTATTCGCGAGAGGGTCTCCTTATACGCCCTTAGCCTCGTAGGCGAAGAGTATCGCGAGATTCCTATAGAGCTATATAGTAAGTCTAAGAAGCTAATACAACGACTAGGGCGCTGCCCTTACGCCTTTATAGTCTCTATAGGCTTACTATACCGCTACCTTATCTTCTAGCGCCTTAAAGAGAATAAGCTACTATAGCTTAATAACTTTAATAGGTTTTAGTATACTATACGTACGAGTATTACTAATAGGGCGCTATACGAGCCGGTCGTAATACGCGCTAAAGGCAGGCTAAAGGGCGGCCTTAGCCTCGAGAAGACATTACGAAGCATAAGGCGGGATCCCTTATTATATAAGCTCGTAGAATAGCTTAAACGGAACGAGGCTATAAGGCTGCCGCGGGCGGCGCCGCCCTCGATAGCAGCCTTAGCGCCGCCCTCGATAGTAGCCTCGGCGCCGCCCTTAATAGCAGCCTCGGCAGTAGCGCAGCCCTTATTAGCCGTAGCAATAACCGCGGGAGGGCTAGACTACCTTTAACAGCACGGTAATACGTATAAGTCCGGCACTCGTATATAGCGCGCATACTAACGAGCTATTCGCTATACGCCTAACTCCGACGATAACGACCCTTTTGCCTCCTCGCCTAAGCCTAAGCCTACTGCTAAGCCTACTGCTACTACCGGGTTATAGCATACGGCTGCTGCCGGGTTATAGCATACGCCTATCGTCCTTACGGACGACGAGGACGCAGTCGTGCTAATAGCCTTATAGGCACCGGTAGCGATAGCCTTACGGTTATAAAAGCTACTATTATAGGAGCTACTATTATAGGATGCTAGGCATAAGTTAATTCCGCTTAATAAGTAGGAGCGGCTTACTACGCAGTAGGATAAGGAGGCGGGGAGGGATATCGATTAGGATAAGGTTAACGTAGAGGTCGAGGATAATAAATTAGCCGAGGGGGAAATAAAGAAGGGAGGACTACTTAGAGGGCTGCTTAGGTAAACACTACGCATTTACTAAATATACGATAATTCCGCGTTTATAAAACTTTATATCGTTTAAGTCTATATACCTAAGTAAAGAGGGTAACTACCTCGAATACGTAGTCGCGGGGAATAAGCGCATACAAAAATTACGGTATCGGCACCCGAGCTTAACCGCGCTATAGTAATCTACTATTCGGTAGGACGACTATAAGAAGTCGTAGGATAGGTAAATGGGGCGTAAAATAACTCTAAGATGCCCAACTGACCTAATAGTGCTTATAGAATTACTATAGAGCTTCCTAGAGTTTATTTACTATTACTTTCTAAGGGGAAGCACTTAAATATCTTTACTAAGAGATAAATAGTAAATCTATCATAAGCCTTATTGCATAAGGGCTTTATTTCCCGCACGCATTAGCGTTAGTGTAGCTAATAGGGGCATACACTAAGGGGTAGGCTCGTTAGGTAACTAACGGAACCCGGACTCGCCGAGAAATAGGGGTAAGTAGCTTTACGGTCATTTAGAACAACCAACCACTGTTTTTATATAGGAAGCTATTAGCGCTAGTAGGTTTAGGTACCTATATAGACCCCCGGCTGCGTCCCCCTCTAGATTAAAGGAGCAGAGCATTTTACATACACTAAGACTTTATGTATTGCGCCTAGTAACTATAATAGTTATAAGCCCGGGATAAAGTCCGTGGCTTCGCAACGACGCTTCTTATTAGGAGATTAAATCCTCCTCTTTATTAAAAGCCGCCGACTGCTTTAGATTAAAGTCTTGCCTTTATTCTCAACCTATTTATTTAAAGCTATTACTACGGTTTCGACCCTTTAATAAAACATTACCTTTTTAAAGCTATTTAGCTTTAACTTTCGTGATTATAGATACGAATTCGTCTTCTAAAATTACAACTATAACGCCTACCTATATCCTTAGAAAGCCTAAGGATTAGACGCGTTAGTATATATAGGTTAAGACCGTGGCCGAATTATATGAGATTTAGCCGTATATTAACCCCTTTTCTAACATCGTTTTAAGGAGGCCGGATTTACCGGTTTTTAACGCTAAAGAGGGACTAACCACGGCGCTAGGGGAGTCTAGCGTGACTTCTTAAATCACTACGTAACTCATAGAGACACGCCCTTAACTATAGGAAACCCCGGTTCGTTAGCCGGAAGAAGAAGAGGCTAAGGAGGAAGGACCTACGATCCTATCGGCCGTAGCCCTTAAGGCTACGAAAAGTATAAGCCTAGGCATTTCCGTTAGGAACTTCGAGAGGATTATTATCCTTAAGTACGAAAGAGACCTTAGGGTCTATAATAAGCAGTAGGCTCTTTTATAGTCTATAAGCCTATTTATTTTAGCGAGCATCTCGTAGGAATATAACTATTATATTATAGGCGTTATTACGGCTCGTGCAAAGCTTTATAAGCTTTTTATCTATATTTATCTATGCAAATAGGCAGAAAAGAGGTATTTAGAAAAGACTCTTTAAAAGCTGCTTATAATAGACCTTAAAAGGGTTAACCTTAGTGCTTAGGTCGGCAACGTTATTAACGCCTTTAACCTTTATAAAGACCTTAAGTCCCCTTAGGGCGACGATAGGGAGGCTATCTAGCAATTCCTAGATTATATATTAACGCAGTATCCTACGTAGTCTAACCTATAGATAGAGACCTATACGGCAGCCGAGGAATACGGCGGTAAGGTCCTAACCTTCGATAGGGTGGCTTCTAGCTTCCTTAAGCGAGTTGCCGCGAGGTTAACGCAATAAGATAACTCTACTTTCCCTACTAATTTCTAAGGCAGAGATAAGGATAGGAAGGAAACCGGCAGCTTAAGCAATAAGGAGTCGTCGGGGGGTTAAGGGAAGCGAGGTTCGCACCTTAACTATAGAAAATGCAAGTAGTGCGAAAGACCTTATATTAATCCCCTTAAATATAGAGCCGAACCTTATTAGAAGAGCTGTTTTTATGCTCTTAACCGGAAGCCGAGCTTTTAGAATAGGCCCTTTAATAAAGAGCTTGTCCGGAAGGTTGTAGCTAAGGTAGAAAAGGAACTAGGTCTTAAGGCGAAGATTAATGCGTGGAAATAGGAGAATCCTAACGCCGCGGGATCTAGGTCTACTCTAAGAGGCGGTGTTTTCGCTACTTTAAGCTATAATAACTTCGAAGACGGCGTTTTCGCTATAATAGACGAGGAATTAGCCTTTCTAGCTAGCAATACGGCGACTAACATCTACGACCGCACCCTTTAGGATATAAGGGCCTCGAAACACATTTTTAACGACCCTTCTTAGTTTATCGATATAGACTATACATAGGGCTCGAGGCTTCTTTCCGGGACTTAGACGGTAGGCGTAGAAGCGATTAGAATAGCTTAGGTCGTTATAGACACGGGTTTCGTCTTAACGCTTAAAAAAGCCCGCTTTATCCTAGGTTTTTATAAGAATATAATCTTTATAGATAAGTTTACGGCGAAAGGCTACCTTTAGAATAACATCACGGGTTAGCTCTTCGACCCTACTAGCCGCTGCGTGTTTACGACGTTTCGGTTATATAAATAGTCCTAGGTGCCGCTTAAGGCGCTTAACGGAGCGTTTCCGGTGGTTTACAAATTAAAGGGCCTTATTAAGACTCCTCGACGCTATCCGGAGACCCCGATAGGGACTATTAACGCGCTTTAGCACGTAAGAATAGGCCATCCGGGGAAAGGTGCGATGTAGTATCTTTTCGGAGGTTAAGACGATAATATTATTAAGCTTCGAGGCATCGACCTTACCGACTGCGAGGTTTATAGCACTACGAAGAATAAGCGCCTAATTTCGCAGGCATATTAAGAACCCTCGTACCTAAAGAGACCTTATAGCGCGGTATTATTTAATCTCTTTTACCTAAGAACGGCGTATTACGGCATTAACAATATAGCCGTTTTTACGTATTTTAAGATAGGCATACGGCACTGCTTTAAGGTTAATAAGAAGACCGACCTTTAGGGCATCTTTCGGGGCCTTAAGGAGTCCTTTATCGCTAAATTTAGGCTTATAATAGCCTTTCTAGTCTCTAACGGCGAGACGGCTTTCCTTATAGACGAATATATTAGGGAAATGCTTAAAGCCGGCATGGATATAAGACCTTTATCCCCTTCGCATCCTTATTAGAACGGATATACCGAACGGTCCGGGGGCATCGTCACGCAGCTTATAATAACGCTGCTTGCCTAATCCGGCTTTCTATACATAATATAGCCTTTTGCAATAGAGGCAGCCGTCTACCTTCTTAATCGCACACCCGTTAAGTCTAAGGGGTAGAAGCCGCCGCTATAGCGCTTTAACGAGTGGCTTCGAGATAATAGAGCCGAATAGGCCTATATCCGCGTTAAGCCTCGTAAGCAATACATCCGTAGCTTCGGCTGTAAGGCTTTTCCTATAATAAGGCAGAGGCTAAATAAGACCTCGGCTAAGCTAGATTTAAGAGGATACATCGGCTACCTTACGGGCTGTATTTCGAGCACGTAGTACCTTATTTAAGTCCTTAGTCTATAGAGGAACGCCTTTTTTAATACATTATACGTTATTTTTAACGAGAAGGTCTTCTTCGGTCGAGACTAGCGCAAAGGGGTAGAGAAGCAGTAACTAAAGTAGGTCACGTAGATCGACCTATTGGAAGACCTCCCGGACTACGTGGATAAGCCTGTCCGAGCTCCTAAGGGAGAAAACGATGCGGTCCTAGACCCTAAGCCCGAAGCCGAAGCCGCTCCTAAGCCCGCCGCCGAGTCTACGGAGGAAAAAGACGCTCTAGAAGGGGTAAGGCAGCTATTAACGCCTAAACAGACTCTAGAACTATTTGATCTTATAGGCATTAACAATATCCTTAATCTAGCTAAAGAAGAGATTACCTTAGCGTTTACTGCTTCGGACCTTTAAGCAAGGCTATATCGCGACTATATTCTACCCGTCCTAATAAGCTATAAAGAAGCAATGTCCCGACTAGACTACTATTATTAGATAGGAGGCATAAAAGAGGAAGTCGTAGGGCTTAAGACCGCCGAGGTCTATAAGGTTATAGACAAATCGACCGTTAACCTATTAAAGGTCCGCACGATCCCTCTAATATAGGTATATGCCTATAAGTTTAATCCCTAAGGCTTCGTTATTAAGTATAAAGCTCGCATCGTCGTTAGAGTTAATTAGCAACTATACAATAACCTTATAATCACAGCTTGCACTCTAGCTGCCCGAACGTTCTATATCCTTATAGGCATCTTATGCTACTTTAACCTTAACGTAAAGCAATACGACTTTATCCGCGCCTTTTGCAACGCAACCCTTAACGAAGTTGTTTATTGCCGTCTCCCTAAAGGCTTTAAGCAGCCTAGGAAGCTATGGCTGCTTTTAAGGGCCTTATATAGTCTACGACGGTCTCCTCTCCTATAGTACAAAGAACTCGCGACTTTTCTAAAGGCATAGGGATTTATTATTATTATAGAAGACCCTTATATAATGCACAATAGGAACATTATACGTTAATAACTTTATAGCTATATTCCGGGATAGATAGGAAGCCTTATATCAGTCGTTTTATAATGCCCTCGTCGGTAGATATAACGTTAAGGTCCTTAGGGACCTTAAATAGTTTATCGGGATTAAGGTAATTTAGGATCGGGATAATAGGAAGCTTTAGCTAAGCTAGGGGTCCTATATTAAAAAGATAGCATAGCGATTCGGCTGTATCTTAATATCTCGAAAGCTTAAGTAGCCCCTCGGCCCTAAACCCCTCGAGCCGTTTAAAGGGATCGCCCTAAGCAACGACGTTTCTCTCTTCTAGGCCCTAATTAGTTCGCTTCTTTACGCAACGGTTATCATAAGGGTTAATAGAGCATACGCCGCTAGGAAATTCTCCTAATTCCTAACGAACCTAAGCTAGGAATATATTAAACGGGTAAAAGAGGCTATTAAATTCCTATATAGGGATATTGACCGTATTATTAAGTTCGATAGGAATAGCTCCGCCCTTTGCGAGGCTATATTAGACGCTTTATTTACGGATGATACGTATGACCGGAAGAGCACTTAGGGATACGCTATTAAGCTGTTCGGTAGCCCCGTTGTCTAGAAGTCCGGGAAATAGAAGACGGTAATAACCTTATCTATAGAGGCTAAGTTGCTAGCTCTATCTTAGGCTTTAAAAGAGCTTATGGCTTTTTATCGACTCTACGATGAGATATCGTTGCAGCTAGAGTCGACGGACTAAGTCATCTAGTGCGATAATTAGTAGACTATTCGCCTTTTAACGAAAGAGATCGTTACTCTTATTATAAAGCTCCGGCACGTTGATATCTATTATTATTGGCTTCGTGAGTAGGTTTAGACCGGGAACCTTAACGTTGTCTAGGTTGTAACGGCCTAAATAGCCGCTAATGGCCTTATAAAGCCCTTATAGGGGCAGAAATTCGCCGAGTTTCAACGATAAATCGGTCTCGTTAAGTTGCCCCTTCCCTAAGGCCTTTACTTTTATTCTTAGGTAATTAGGATTATTTAATCCTTCTTTTATAGTCTTAACCCTATACACGCATAGGGCTGTTGTAATATAACGAATAGTCCTCCTTTTCCCTTTGTTTTTCTTATTTTCTATTCTTAGTTAGGTCTTAACACTAATAATGCGCTATTTGCCCTCTTTTTTAGTTATTTTTAGGCCTTACTTCGCTATAAGCCCTAAAGGGGTGTGTTATAAGCCTTATTGCATAAGGGCTTTATTTCCCGTACGTATTAGCGTTAGTATAGCTAATAGGGGCATATACTAAGGGGTAGGCTCGTTAGGTAACTAACGGAACCCGGACTCGCCGAGAAATAGGGGTAAGTAGCTTTACGGTCATTTGGAACAACCAACCACTGTTTTTGTATGGGAAGCTGTTAGCGCTAGTAGGTTTAGGTACCTA
This sequence comes from Ophiocordyceps sinensis, assembly GCA_012934285.1. Classification (NCBI taxonomy): domain Eukaryota; kingdom Fungi; phylum Ascomycota; class Sordariomycetes; order Hypocreales; family Ophiocordycipitaceae; genus Ophiocordyceps; species Ophiocordyceps sinensis. The sequence continues at coordinate 6,717,109 of JAAVMX010000004.1, read as the reverse complement.
TATAGACCCCCGGCTGCGTCCCCCTCTAGATTAAAGGAGCAGAGCATTTTACACACACTAAGACTTCATGCATTGCGCCTAGTAAACATGCTGCCCCGCATTTCTTAATTGCACCCGACCCATAAGTTATGCTAGATTGAGGGTGCTGATTTGCTAGATGGGTCAATGTTCGGGCCGCAAGCCGCGGACGGATAACTCTTCCCACCCCCTTCTCTTTTGCCTCTGACCCCCCAAGCTTGTTAGCTGCGTAGCGCAAAGTTCCGATACGCCCGGGTACTTGCGTGCAGAAAGCGGGCTACGCGACGTCTTTTCGTTAGGGTTAAGTCACGATGACGACGCACTCTTGTCAACCGGGCCACACACTTTAAACAAGCAGCTCGTTGTAGGCCAAGAGGGGGGGCTGACTATGCGAGCCGGCAGGGTCGGCCGGATTGGGCCTGAAATTCATCCCGTTGGGTCCTTGTTTTTGGCAATAGTAACCGGTCTCGTGGTGCAATTGCTGATGGCCGATCGAAAATCGAAACTGACGATGACGATGCTTACTTTTCATGGACTGACTTATCGAACAAATAGGGTATAGGAAAACGTGTTGATTCTCGCAGTGTGATAAAACGACCGAGGCAAAGGGCATTGACGCGATTAGGTTTTCTCGGCGGTTCTGTTTATTATCTCTCGCTGCCTTCCTTCCCTTGGTTCCCGTTGGCCCGGTTGGTGTTATAAACGCGAACCGAGAACCGAATTTCTGGGAATCCTCGGGCAATGCAGCAACTAACAGCAGGATGGCGAATGACTCCGGGCTAAGCAAGCCTTGCTTGCACGACGACCCCTGCCCGGCAAATACGTCTCACGAGCCCTGTGGCTGCTACGGTATCCAACACTGATTGACGAGCAGCGCGCGTCGTGGCTTGACCCGCAGGTCGTTAAGTCTCAGCCCTGACGTCATAGGAGACGAGGCGTGCGCGGGTAAGGCTCAGCTTGGGTCCCCTAATGCTTAGAGGGGCCGACTACATACCTGTTGGGCTGACAGCCCCCGTGGAGGCCTCTGAGGGTGCAGGTGGCAAGGCGGTCAAATGGGGCAGAAAAAAGCCTACTAGATACGTGTTTTTCGTAGGGCGCGGCAGAGCTTTTTAGCATCTACGATCACTTCCTTTTTAGGCCCTCTTTAAGCCTTATTTTCTATGCAACGTCGCACTATATCGTATAACCTTTGTTTTTAGTAGTAAGACTAGGGTACGTAGAGCGATATTCGCCGCTACGCCTTCTTAAGACCCTTAGAATTATTACGGACCTTACGTATTCTTCGCACTCTTTACGGCACTTAGCCGATATACTAGACCTTTCTAGAATAGCCTTTTCTAAGGTAAGATTGCCGCTTTAGGAGGCAACTATCTTATCGATATTACTATCGAGATTAGAAAAGTTAAATTTTTCCTTATTATTAGAAGTTCTTAAGCCTACTTGCCTTCTACCTAAATTGTTAGTTTATATATTCTTTAAGATATTAGCTAAAGGAGAGTTTAGGCTGCCGATAGCGCCTAAGATTAGGAATTTTAACGGTAATAAAGCCGCTAGCCGATAGCTATCCTAGCTTAAATAGATATTCCAAGCGCTTAACGGCAATACATTAGATACTTTTCTTATTATTTAGGCAATTGATATAAGGCTCCTTAGGGATACTGCTATTTTCGTAGATAGTTTAGATAGACTTAAGGAGATCGTAGCTCTTACTAAAGGGGACTATACCTTACTAAAAGACCTAGAGGAACTAGAAACCGCATTAACCGATTAGTTTAAGGCGACGCTTATCGACGAGATTAATACGAACTTCTAGCAGCCGATTTAGTAAAGACTAAATAAACTATTAGTTGCCTACTATAAGCGAGCTTAAAAGCTTATAAGATAGCATAGTAGTAGAGACCGGCTAGGGCCTAAGGAGAGGGCCCTTACGCTACTAAAGCGTTATTATCTTACGCATTTTATTAAGAGTTTTATTAACGGGTTAGCTAGTGCTAAACTTAAGCGAGGATTAATCGAGTAGAATGCTTTTACTATAGATAGTCTATCTAATACGATAATAATTATCTAAAAGACCTAAGGCATTCTCGCGGTAAAGGCGAACGATACTTAATAAGTAGCCTATAATGCCTTAGTTACTACTATAGCTAACTATATTCGTCGCTAGACTAGATAGAGTGCTTAGAAAGTCTTTATAGATAAATATAGCTTTAATCCCTATTAGTTAGTACCTACGCTAGAGAATATAAGCGAGCGAGGGCAGACCCTATCCTATATAGGATCTCTATATATAGCTATAATAATACCGGATCCTATGTTTTTGCTATCCGCCTTATACCCGTACGTTAGGTAATGCATATACTAATAGATAGGGGGGAATACTAAACGAGTGGTTAAGCAGCCCTATAGGCAAGCTCTTGCTTAAAAGGTGCTCTTTATACCGCCTATTCGTTAGCAGCCTACCTACTAGCAGCTTATCTAAAGATAAATATAGGAAGAAAGATCGGAGAAGACTATAGGACTATATAATAACTAGCGAGGAGCATTGCGTAGCTATAGTCGAGGAGGATTACCGCCCTTTAAAAGCCGAGCGGGACTATCGAAGCTAGAGGACTCTCGGAACTAGTATAGAAATATATCCTCGCTGATTCCGGATTAGCTAATCTGCTTTATATATAGGCAATATAGCTACTACCCGTCGATATATTCTATATTATTTATAGAAAGACTTTAGGATTAGGAGAGAGATACTCTTCGCGAGCGGTACTACGTAAAGAGAGTATAGCAGTAAGAGGCAAATAGACGATTGCCTAAGGGATTAGGAGGGACTAGACCTTTACCTTAAGCGGTAGTCTAAGCTAACTATAGATATATAGAAGAAGAGCTAGAGACCTATATTACTAAGGCTGCTTTAAGTACGAGAGTGGTTTATTTTATAGACTCATAGGACCTTTTAGATAGCGATAATAAGTGCGGCTATAGTATCCTTACTAGCCTTATAGAGGAAACCTATATTTATAAGGAACTATCTGTTAGAGCCCGCGCTATAGGATTAAAGCCCGATGCCGATGCTATTTAGGATTTCCTAGACTAGGACTAGGACTAAGGCCCGGACGGAGCAAAAGCGTTATCAATAATTAAGCGCCTTTAAAGAGTTATAACTAAGAAGGATATTAAGGACCGGGATATATCGGCCTTAATTTAAAGCGCCCTAGCGATTATAATACTAGCGGGGGGGGCGAACCTACCTTATGCTATGAAGAAGAGGCAAGTAGGAAGCGACGTAGTCCCTATTGTTATTTAGCTAGTGACGGATTCTAAAGAAGCGCTAAGGAGGCATAAGGTGCCTTAAGGAGAGGTAGACCTCTTAGCAACTACTACTACTATCGCTGCGAAGGTGAAAAAGGGAGCTAAGCTAAGAAGCCTTACGGAGATTTAGGTAAGGGAAGGGCTTAGATCCTTCGATTAGATTAACCTAGCTCGTAAGGTTATAGTGCCTCTTAGTCTAGCCGACTTTTAGTAAGTAAGCCCGGAGGGTGCTAAGTAGTTTCGTTATTTATCTTTACGTAAGTAGGTGCGATAGGCTAAACCTAGGAAAGGAGCTATGCCGGCAATAGCCGCGGCGGCATATAAGTATGCATCGCCCTTCTATAATACCTAGTTGTTAGTAAAAGCGGTAGTAACCCTAAAGACGTTTAGAGTAGCTATTATAGTTATCTTCGCTAGTACTTAGCAGGAAGCTATATACGTCGCTATGCTATCGTAGACCGTTTAGGCAGACTAAGGCTTAGAAGCTAATATTATATCGTAGAAATTTGCCGTAGAATATAACTAGCTACGCTAGCAACTATCCGAAATCGGGTTTTAAGGACTATTAATAACAAACGCTAATAGATCGAGGACCTTTATTATAGAGTTCGTAAAGGGCACTATCGTTTGCGAGGGGATTAAGCGGGAGATCCTAGCTATTATTCGACCGGACCTCTATAAAGGAATACTAAAGGACGATATCTTAATCTTGCTTAGGCTCCTATAGCTCTACGAGATTAATGCAGTATTCGACATCCGAGCAAGCACCCTTAAGATTAGACTTCCCGCTATTAGGGAATAACGTTAGAAGATATAAGGTCTAATTATAACTATAAGTAGCCGTTAGAAGCTATTGCTATCTCGAGCAGCGCCCTTATTATTAAAGAGGTTTATAGGGAAGAAGGATATACGCGAGGCTATTGCTGTGTTAGAGGATAATTCTTTATCGGAAGAAGACTTTTCCTCTATTAGATATACCGTATCTTCGGAAAACTAGATCTCTTGCTTCGACCCGAGTATATCGTTAAAGTGCGATTAATAGTGTTATTATTTAACTATACCCTATACCTCCCTTTCTCCTAGTTCTTTATAGAGCCTTTACTATAGCTTTAAGGATATATACTACGCCTAACGAAGCCGAAGGACTAAGCAGCTTTTAAGAGAATATACCGCCTAGGAATATACTATGCAGGCCTATTATATATTACAGATAAGTGTACTATAGAGGAGGATTTAATCCTAATAGCCCCGATAGACTTTACGAAAGATAGACTACCCCCTAGAGACCGCGTGGATATAGTTAACTAGCCCGGACTATAGAGCGAGGGACCTTCTATATACCCTTTCCTAATATAAAGAAGGGTCTAAAGGAAGCCAATTGATAAGACAACCCCGTTAGAGGTTATTACAGCCTGGTTTACTACGATAGGGATCCGGCTAGGACTATTAGTGCTAAAAGACCTTAAGGAAGAAGTATAGCGAGTGTTCTTTACCTATCGGGAGCTTAATAGGACTACGGTGTATAACCTACCCCTAATAGACCTTTATACGTATAGACCCTGCGTTAAGGGAGGCGTAAAGCCGTAGAATAGATCCCCGAGGAGGCGTTAGACTAAGCCGTAAAAGTATTAGCTAAATAAGATTATAAACGACTACGTTAATGTAGGCATATATAAATATACTACTATAGCGAATAGCACGCTGTTATTATAGTCGGCCGAACCGGTACTAGTAGTTAAGGACGAGAATAACCCGTAGGTAGAACTACGATAAACGATTTACTATAGCTATATCGAGGAGGACCTGCCGGGAATAGAGATCCTACTATTAGCTGAGATTTACGATAACCTCTCGGATCTTAGGGTAGGAACCTACTGTTAATTTAACCTTAAATATAGATACTAGGCTGTCCTTATAGACTAGGAACTACGATACGTTCTTGATTTCGCGATACTAGGCTTTGCGTAGTTATAGCCGACGAGAATGCCCTAAAGGACCTAGACGGCGCCTTTCTCCTTTACGGAGTTTATAAAGATTGTGATAGGACCTATCCCTATACCCTTTGCTAAGCCCTTACTTATAGCCCCTCCTATTGTAGGAGATATAGCACTTATTAACGTATATATCGATAATGTGTTCGGCAAGCATAAGACCTTCGAGGAGTAGTAGGCGTTCGTATGGGATTATCTCTTGCCTTAATTTCTATAGGCACTACTTAAGTTAAGTTTTAAGAAGGTAAGGCTCGGCATAGACGAGATTATAGCGATCGGCTAGACCTACCGTATTAAGGGTAAAGTCTTTATTAAGCTAGAGAGAGCAGTAAAACTAAAGGAGTAGCTAACACTAATAGACTAGACGGGTGTTAGGTCTTTCGTTAGTATAGTAGGACCTTATCGACGATAGATCCCTAATTGTGCCGAGATTGCCCGGCTATTAAATAGACTAATAGGCAATATGCCTTAGCGTTAGGGTAATAGTAAAGCTCTTTCGTTTGCAATTCTTAAGGCGTAGTGCTAAGTAGTCGTAGCGATATATAGATACCTATTTAATATGCCGGTGCAATTATATACTAATGCAAGCAAATTCGGGGCCGGGTATACGCTATTATAGCACCGCGATAATTAGGACTTCCCTATCCTATATAACTCTTTTCTGTTTATAAAGACATAGAGGAACTATAGCACTTACAAAAGGGAGCTTTATGCCCTCGTAGAGTTTTATAGGAGACACCGTTACTTCTTTTACGGTAGGAGCCTATTAATAGTCTATACCGACTATATGCTACTAACCTAGTTTCTTTCGGGATAAGGCTATAAGGGAATCTATGCCCGCTAGGTAACTAAGTTAAAGGTGCTTAATATTCGCATCTATTATATTAAAGGGACCTATAATAGAGCCGTAGATAGGCTATTAAGGACTATCTTTCCTTCCTAAGAGTATAACGACGACGGTCTAGAGTTATAGGGTTATATTAATACCGCCGGCGCATAGATCTAGAAGGATAGTAAGGGAGGCTTTAAGGAGCTTATCGGGGAGCTTAGGCGTTAGTTATAGCTACTCTAAGGACGTAAAGAGGCTCTATGCCCGACTTTTTCTATAGACTAATAGACGATACTCCGGAAATAATAGCGATAGGACGGGGAATAAGCCCTAGGGGAGGTAAAGGCGTTATCGACTAAATGAGAGGATCCTACCTTAGAGGCGCGCTTCTAAATGCATCCGGACTTCGGAGAGATCTTGCGATATCTACTATAGGGGATACTAGAGGACCCGCTAGACCGACACACACGACGACGAATCGCTAGTAGAGCGTAGAGCTTTAAGTAGACTAAAGGCCGGCTATAGTACCGTAGTGCTAATAGTTCTTAGCAAAGATGCCTGCTAGAAGAAGAGATCCCGTAAGTGCTAAGGAGGGCTTACAATAATAGCGGATACTTTAGAGCAGACTATACTCGCCGTAGACTATACACGCACGTATATTAGCCTAAGATAGCACGAGACATCGTTAACTATATTACGAGCTGCTTTCTATACGCTACCTTTAGGGCAAATAAGCTAAAGGCACTAGACTAGCCTATTATAATTACGCAGCTACTAGAAGTCGTTAGTATAGACTACGTTAGCCCTTTTCCGCAGTTAGCTTTAGGGATAAGGTATATCCTAGTTATTGTAGATTACTTCTTAAGATTCGCTTAGTTAATAGAGTGTCGGGTAATATAAGCTATAGAGGCGTTATAGAAAGTTAAGAGCTAGTTAAACTCTTTAATAATATCTCCCCTAGCCTTTTATATAGACCTAGGCTCGTCCTTTAGATTACGAGAATTCGGAGCGATTATAGCACGGTATAATATAGAGATAGTAGGAGCACCTTTATAGTCGTATAAGAGCGTAGGCCTAGTCGAAGTTATAAATAGGATCCTATAGGAAGTTATAGGGCGCATTAGAGTATCGCAGCTAGAATAGGATAAGACTTTGCCTACTATTATAAAGTCCTTTAACTATTGTTGTATTCGGTCGCTAGGATACTTATTAAGTTAAATCCTCCTTAGACTAAAAGACGATGCTATTATAAAGGACGAACGACCCTTAGAACGAAAAACAAGCCGCACTTGCATTAGGGCAGTATTTATAGCTATTAGGAGGGGATTTAGCCGACCTAGTGATATTACATTTGGCCGAAATGACCTTACGACGACTGGCAGTAAGAGCTGCATTTTATTATAAAGTAGATTAGCAACGATAGCTCTACGAAGCACGACGGCAACCGGGATTTAAAGCTAGAGATATAGTTCTTATAGCCTAAGAAGGAAAGCCTTAAAAGCTAACCCTACGATAGCGCGGACCCTTTATAATTTATTAGAGAAAAGGCCGGGCAATATACGCATTAGTGCATATAGATAGATCACCTATTCGGGGAGCCTAGGGATTAGAGTTTTATAAAGATAGCCTACTAAAGATATATATGCGGCCGGCGCGCTTAGAAGGCCGTTTCCTATAGGAATACCCCTTTAGACTATTATTAAGAGCGTAGAAAGGGAAGGCAAAGGCATAATAACGACGAGGATATTATAAGAGAGGGGGAAAATTAGTGCTGCTTTCTTTATTTATTTTATTCGCATGCCGGAGGCATGCTAGTTGCCGGGGAACATATTAGGCTAATAGCCCCCGTAGAGGCCTTTAAGGGTGTAGGTGGCAAGGCGGTCAAATAGGGCAGAAAAAAGCCCACTAGATACGTGTTTTTCGTAGGGCGCGGTAGAGCTTTTTAGTATCTACGATTACTTCCTTTTTTAGGCCCTCTTTAAGCCTTATTTTCTGTGTAACGTCGCACTACATCGTGTGACCTCTGTTTTTATACCTTTAGTACTTCGTATATACCTGCCATCGGAGGACCCCCTCCATTCGTCCTATATGCCGATACTATCCTCCCTGTGTAGTTAAGAGGTTCTAATTAGCTCGGGAGAAAGGGGACATCTTGCTCTACGTAAAATGGCAGGAGTAAGAGGTACCGAATACCCCGCTATACCCTACCTAACACCGATTTCGCAGACTATCTTTAACTATTTACTAGAATTGCAAAAGATTTACTAGAAAGTTAAAATTTAAGATATATGCTTTTTAATATCTACTCTTTACGATTATAACCTTATAGTACGATGCATCGGCCATTTAGGTATTTTTATATAACTTAGAAACCTATAGTCTATTAGTGTAAATTTTAGCGGGGTGAGTCGCTATCGGTACTTAACTCGCTAGGGATTTAGTATAGTATACCTTGTATATAGGGTGGGCATATAGGACGAATAGAGGGGGTCCTATCGGAGTGCTCCGTAGATACCTCCTAGGTACCTTCGCGCGCCGGGCATACTTAAGAATAGTAGGTGGGTGTATTAGTAGGGATTACACGTGAGATATCTTATTAAGAGGTCTTCTGGTTGGTATTTAAGTGTGTTGTCTTGCCTAGCTAGAAAGGGGGGGAAAGGGGCCCCCTTTATAGGTCCTTTAAAGAACCTAACCCGGGCCTGCCGGGCTCCTAATAGAGCCCTGTTAGGAGCACGTGACCTAGCCGCTAACGCTATCATCCGAGTTATAACAAGGCTGCTGCCGGGGTTATAACGGGCTAATAACGCTACCGTCGGGACCGTTAGGGTCATTAAGGGTTATAACTTATAACCCTTTTCCTCGTAGTGTTTATCCTATATTCCTACATTCCTATACTAGCAGTTTTTCTCTTTTAAAGCTTCTTCTTAGAAAGCTTATAACCGTAGCTAGTAACTAATTAATTAAAAGAACGCGCATTAGGCCGAATTCCCTAATAAATACAAAAGATAAATATAAATAAGATAATATAAGATTAGCAGAGGTCTAGGCTCGCGAGGCTGCTATTATTACCGTGCTGTTGTTATTACGCGGAGCTATAGGCGCTCTGCTAAATCTCGGAATAAAAAGAGTATAGTCGTTAGCCGGGCTTCGGGCGTAACAGTCTTAAAGGAAGTCTATATACGCTTCGTATAGTGACATCCTTCGTTAAGGTATCGGACGAGTGCGCTGTAAGACTTCGTGTGTTTTGCAGTGACGGCTTTCTGCTAGGGGCTTAAGGGAAGCGTCTGTGTGGTCGGCGGCTTCGTGGTATTAAGGGAGCTGCTTCGAGAGCTGCTTTAAGAGCTGCTTCGAGGCTTGCTTTAAGGGCTACTTCGCTCAATAATGTAGGTTTATAGTGACGGCTTTCTACTAGGGGGTTAAGGGAAGCGTCTATATAGGCTGCTTTATAGGTGTTGAGGGAGCTGCTTCGAGAGCTGCGTTAAGAGCTGCTTTAAGGCTTGCTTTGCTCGACGGGATTTATAGTGACTATATTGCTGCTAGGGGCTTAAGGGAGAAGCGTCTATACGGTCGGCGGCTTCGTAGGTTTAAAGCGTCTATTAGACGGCTTCGTTAGTTCGATAGAGCTGCTTCGAGGGCTACTTCGAGGCTTAATAAGAGCAGTAACGGCTTTCTGCTAGGGTTTTGCTAAGGGAAGCGTCTATTTAAGCGGCGGCTTCGTCGTTTAAAGCGTCTATTAAGGCGGCTTTATAGGTTAGCTTTAGAGGCAGCTGTAAGAGCTACTGCTGCGAGAGTTAATAGGGGAGCCGAATAGGTCGTAAAGACTAGCATCGGGGCCTTAAGTCGCTAATTAAATAGTACGACGAGGTTATCTGCCGCGTCGGCGGCTACGGCGATAGTCGGGCTCGTTAGTAGTTATCGTAGATAATTGGTTTTATCGCGAAGGTCTTCGCGATAATTATCGTAACGGTCCGAAGAAAAGAATCTCTTAGTAGGTAAAACTAGCGGTGTTTCTTTTCTTTCTTCTCGTCCTTACGGTCCGAAGAGAACTCCTATAGGTAAAACCAGCAGTATTCTTCTTCTTCGCGTAAATGCGTTACTAACGCGCTTCCTATCGATATTTACTCTTCCTGCATTAGGCGAGAACGGGATTAATGAGAAGCTTAAAGGGTCTATTTACTAGTCGAGCTTAGTTTAAATAGTCTTATTCTTAGCATAGATAACCCTCTCTAGGTATACGTAATAGAACCCTAAGGGTAAAGATGCGTAGGAGCCGCGTTCTTATAACTACTGCCCCTTTTATACTTTCGAAGATTAAGATCTACCTCTTCTAGCCTTACTATTCTATAGTTAAATCCGTTTAACTACTAATTAGTGTTAGTAGGGATTATACGTAAGATATCTTATTAAGAGGTCTTTTAGTTAGTATTTAAGTGTGTTGTCTTGCCTAGCTAGAAAGGGGGGGAAAGGGGCCCCCTTTATAAGTCCTTTAAAGAACCTAACCCGGGCCTGCCGGGCTTCTAATAGAGCCCTGTTAGGAGCACGTGACCTAGCCGCTAACGCTGTCATCCGAGTTATAATAAGGCTGCTGCCGGGGTTATAACGGGCTAATAACGCTGCCGTCGGGACCGTTAGGGTCATTAGGGGTTATAACTTATAACCCTTTTCCTCGTAGTATTTATCCTATATTCCTATATTCCTATAGGGTGACTATATTTAGTACGTATAACAGATATATATAGGTCTAACATCGTGTTGTAATTAGTATAACGGTGTTATATTACGTATTACGGCGATAAACGCATATAGCTATTATAGTTATATTATAGTAACTAAAGCGTAATAGTTATACCGCGTATAATAGTTACTATACGCGATAAAATAAGCAGTATTATATAATAGTCATTTAGTTAATAACCGTGCTAAGGGAATAACTATTTTAGGTAAGTATAATATATATATATATATAACCGTTATACGGCTTAAAGCCCTATTAGCCGCTAGTGACTATGTTAGCCGCTAGTGACTGTGTTAGCCTAGCCGCGAGGCGCGGGTACGTATCCCTTATACCGCTTAGGTAGCGGGGTTACCTTTACATAGTAAAATAAAGTTTAAAATTTTCAACAATTAGTAATCATCCCGCTTGGCTAAGTGGCAAGCGGCGTAGATCGTAAACACGTAACCTCGTAGGTCCGGGTTCGATTCCTAGTATATAAAATTTTTTGTCCTTTGCCTCGTAACCTATAACCTGTAGCCCGTGCCTCGTAGCCTATAACCCGTGCCTGTGCCTCGTAGTGCCTCGTAGCCTATAATCCGTACCTATGCCTTATACCGTAGTAATTTAACAAATTGAGCCGGAATTTTCGTTTAGGGAAGTAGGGGCCCTACGGGTTCTTTCGTCACCTGATTTGTATATAAGAAGTACCGGGCCACACCCGGCCCAGCTAAATCTCGCTTATTGCCTACTTTTCAAGCCTATTTTGCATTTTAAAGCCGTTACCTTATATAAGCCCGGTACTTCTCGTATATAAATTAGGTGACGAAAGAACCCGTAGGGCCCCTACTTCCCTAGACGAAAATTCCGGCTTAATTTGTTAAATTACTATAGTAGCCTATAACGTAACCCGTACCTATACCACGTGACCTGCCGGGCCCGGGCCTAGACCCGGCCCTATAGCCGGCGTCCCGTACCTAGGGCTAAGTACTCTTTATTTAATACTTAAAATAATTATTTTTTATAACCTTTATATTATATATAACGGTAATATATTTAAAACTATTCTTAAGCTATTCTTATTACGCTTATAATACTATTATATACTATTATAACTATTATAGGCATATAATAGTTAATAGCCGTATAACGGTTACGATCCTAATATTATTATTAGTCTAATAGAGTTATAAGACACATAGCGAGACTAATACGGTTATAGCGCGTATAATAGTCACCTAGCTACTAATAGGAACCCCGCCCGGCGAGCGAAGGTAGGCAGTACTAATATAGTTATTTAAGCGCAATGCATAAAGTCTTATATATCTTAGTGTATATGTATTGCTCTATCTAATCTAATCTAGGGACCGATAGGGGAGTAGGTATTTATAGGTACCTAGGCCTCCCCGGCCTAATAGCTTTACATATATTTTTAGTAGGTAGTCGTTTAAGGTCACTATAAAAGAGACTTCTACTAGCCTCTTGCCCTATCTAGACTACGTTTTCCTTTAATATACTAACGCCGCCCTATACCTACTAAAGCCGTTATATATTCCTACGTATAATACACCCCTTTAGGTCTCGAGATTATATAAGGCTTATTGATAAGCGGGATAACGGGTGAATGCGAGGGTTGTTAGTATTCTAATAAGAAGGGAAAACAAAAGGAAAAAGAGGTGCTTAATCTAGCTTAACTAAGACGAAGAAAACGAATTATAAATAACGAGTAAAGCTATTATTAGAATAGCCTTGTAATAAGTAGTGTTAAGACTATTAAATAAAGCAAAATAAAGGAACGATCGCAAAAGGGATCGTTAGGAAAGGGGCAAGTTAACGAGTCCGATTTAACGCTAGAACTCGGCGAATTTCTATCTATAAGGAGGGTTAGTAAGGCTATTAGCGGCTATTTAAGCTATCGGTATCTAAATTATATCGATGTTCCTGGTTTAAACCTGTTCCCGAAGCTAATTATAGGAATAAGGGATATCCGTTCTTTAGGCACGATTGCAATCCACGTAATCAAATAGATTACGTGCGGGCAACGCCTAAACGGATGCGCTATTAACCACACGATGCATCGTATGCATCGGGGACCCCGGTAATAGCGTTACTAACTCGGCCGCCCTTACGATGATTAAGTTATTGACTTAATCGCCCTTATAGGCATAGCCCCGACGTCGTAGCAAGGGCTCGTAAAGGGCCGGCTTTAGGCCCTATTAATATACGCGTTTATAGCCTATATAAAGGGGCTATTCGTCGCCCCTTAGTTATTAGACATTATAGACTAATCTAGCTAGTTTGCAACCCCCTTTATTTATTTAATTAACTAATACTAATTAGTGATTAAACGATTAATTATAGATTAGTAAGGTAGAAGAGATAGAGCCTAATCGTCGAAAGTATACCGCAACTTTATCCTTAGGGATTCTATTGCCTAAACCTAGAGACGGTCCTTTATGCTAAGAATAAGGAACCTACGCGAGTTAGAGCCGACGAAGCTATTACGATATAGCTAGCTCTCGGTGGCCGCCGATAAGTTCTTTCCTAGCTCTTACTTAATCCCGTCTCGCTTCGAGAAGAAGAAGAGTTACGTTAGGCAATAGTACGTTAGCAACGTAAGATAACCTTCGTAACGACCCTTACGATTCCCTTTAATAACAATAGTGTATTTTATTTAATTATACTATATCGGACCCTATCGATAACCCTAACGCTCCCGGTCTTACACCGGAAGCAACTAAGCCTAACGATAACCCCCTTCCCGGTTAGCTAAAAGGCATTAATATCTTTAGTTCGTACTAAAATAGAGCTAATATTGCATTCTAAGAGATAGACGTTACCTACGATAATATAAATAAGAAAGCATTTACGACCTACGTAGCCCGGTTTATTATTATTAATGCTAGTATAACTATTTATAGATACGAGCTATTTATAGACTTCTAAGACTACTTTAACAGGTAGATAGAGGCTATATAGAACCGGGGAGATAGGTATTTTAAGAAGGCCTTTAAATCCTTCTTACGGTCCTATAGAATCTAGACCGGCCCCTTAAACCTTAGCTTTACGGCATCGTTTTTAATGCTTTAACGATAATAGATTCCCCTAATTTAGCCTAGGGGCGAACTACTACTAGAATAGTCGAAATTCTATAACGAACGAACCTAAGAATTCGTAAGGAATACATCCGTTATAGCCCCGGCTGCTATAACTAACCCTCCTTCCTTAATTATCCTAAGCACGGTCCTAATAGCACCTCTTACTGCCTTAACCCCGGCTCTTATAGCAACCTTTACGACGGCACCGTTAACGCCTACGGCTATCCCCTCTATACCTCTAACCGCCCCGGCAGTTATATTCGCGCTAGAACTATCCTTTGCCCTAATAGCCTCGACACGTGCTACCTCTATCGATCCCGCCTTATACCCGCGAGATTAAATGCCCGGTATATTCCCGAACCCTTAGGCCCTCGCGTTTTAAGATATATTAGAAACGCTAATAATACTCTACCCGACTTTATACTAGTTCTTTAAGACCCCTCTGATTAATATAACGGCAAAGGGAGCCTATACGATAGTCCCCCCCTACGACGGTCCGAACGAGGAGATAGACGTAGACCTCTTATAAAAGTTTATTAAGCTATAGGATAAGAGTAAGAATTATATAGGCGAGCCTTATAACATTCTTAATAATAAAGTCTATATCTTTACAGACGTTTATTATATAGTTAAGGCCCGGCCCGGCTATTTCTATGCCCTCTTTCCCTAGATCCTTACCGGACGAGCCTAAGACTACTATATCTAGTATATAGAGTAAGATAGTACGTTTAGGTAGGCCTACGACCTACTAAAGGCTTACTTTAATACCGAAGTAAACTATTAGCACTATTAGGTAGATTAAAGCACTATAACCTTTAAAAAGCTATAAGTTAAGCATCCGAATAAGACTTAATAGGAAGTCCTATAGACCTTTTTTAATAAGCTATAACGATATTAACGCGCCTTAGGATTTAAGTTCGCTAGAGACCTCCCCCTTAGCACTATATTGCTTAACGCGTGCCGAAACGTCCTAGAATTTAGCTATACGCTATATAACCCCCCTAAGACCGTAGAAAAGCTATTCTCTACGCTACGTTCCTCCCTAAAGACCTATCTATCGATGTAGGCCGAGAACGGTACGTCCGGCACGTTTATATAATATCGTAACGAGGTAATAAATATAAATAATAAATATAATTTATTAAGCGTATTTTATACCGACCGAAGATATACTAACAACCGCGGCAACGGCCGTAGGTTTAGCGGGAGCAGCGGACGAGGCTACTATAGCCTTCGTAGCGGCGGTAGTAGCTTTAGCAACCGCTAATAGTTAAGGAAATACTTCGTTTATTAAAAGGAAGGCTGCTAGTAGATAAAGCATACCTTAAAGGAACGAGCTAGGTCTAAGGCTTAATACTACGCGTAATACCTTCTAACCGGCAACCCTAGCATAGAATTTAAGGCCTATCTTACCGAATATAAAGGTAACGAGACTCCTTAAGCCGCTATCGAATAGCGTAACGATAAGGCTAGTAAAGACGAAGAACTAACTAAATAGTAAGCCTCGTAAATCCTATATTAGCAGTCCTTTAACTATTTAATTATAGGCGAAGACGCATAAGGGATAGACTAGTTAGGCGTCCCGGCTACGTAATTCGTCTTTAACTATTACTTAAAGGACCGCTTTTACGGTATCCTTATAGATACTAGAGCAGCTATAGTCTCTATAGTAGGTTAGGACTAGTATCTCGCCTTATAACGAGAAGACCTATCTATCGTGCTCGATGAGTCTACCGCCGGCTAGGCATATATTAAATTCGGCAGCGGCGAGGATATACGCTCCTTTAGCTCCGTTGCCCTTAAGACCCCTATTAGCCGTAGTACGTTCTATATGTTAGGAACGACGACCCCCTTCCTCCTCTGCCTAGCTAATATAGATCGCTTAGGCGTATACTTTAATAATACTACCGATACGATTATCGGTCGAGGTATTAACGTCCCTATTATTCGCAAATAGGGTTATCTATAGTTCTTCTTTAGTAAGGAAGAAAACGTAGTCGCCTTTTTAACTAAAGCCGAGATACGAACGCTCTACCGCCGATTTAGCCACCCGGCCGTTAATAGGCTTTACTATCTATTAAAATAAGTAAGGCATAACGATATCTTATTAGAAATACTCGAGGATTTCTTAAAATTCTACTATTACTGCTAGCTCTACGCGCCGGCACCCCGGAAGTTTAGGTTTATATTAAAGGATAATTAGGAATTTAATTTCGAGGTCGTCGTCGATATAATATACCTAAAGGTCGGTAGTAGCACCCGCCCGGTGCTATATATAGTCGATATAGCGATATCTTTCTTAAGAGCGCGATTCCTCTCGTCTATATCGGCTAAAGATATATAGGAAATACTTAAGGCACTATAGATCGATATATACCTTAGATCCCTTAACTTTATCTAGTATAACGCGGGTACTAACTTCGCCTTAACTAAGTTTCGCAACGAAGCTTATATTATAGGTATTACGTATACCTAGATCCCTATTAAGGTATATTAGTCTATAGGTAAGGTTAAAAGGTATTATAGCCCGCTCTATCATGCGTTTAAAATAATATACGCTAAGATCGGTAGGATAATAGCCCTTAAATCCGTCCTATAAATAGCTATTAAAGCCGTAAATAATACAGTACGACTAAACGGTCTCGTCCTTACGCTACTCGTCTTTAGAGCGTACCTAAGGATGACTTAAGACTCCGCTCCTTCGGCAACTATAGTATAGAGAGCCGTAACTATCTAAAAAGCTATAAAAGCCTTACGGTAGCTCTCCGCCGTACGATAAGTTAGGGATGCCCTATAAGCTCGAAACGGCCCTTTAACCTTTAATACTCTATTACTACCGCTATAAAGTAAAGTCCGCGTCTAGAGAGAGAAGCGAGGATAGTAGGGTCTATATAAGATCGCCTTTATTAACGGCTACGATATTACTATCGAGACCGTTAATAGCCCTATAGTCTTCCGTTTTACCTTCGTATAACCGTACTACTATAGCAATAACGATACCCTAGATCCCCCTACCCTTAATGATATAGACACCCTCTCTAAGGTCGATTCCTTTACTCCGGACGAAATTCCCGAGCTAGACCCTTCCCCCTCTCCGGTACGGGCACTGCTAGCTCCTCCGTAGCCCCGTAAACGCGGACGTCCCTTAGGCTTAAGGAATAAACTAAAGACCGTAACCTTCTATAATTAATTCCTAGTTAAGAAGGAAGAAGATATACTACGGCTTTCGACTAAGCTATGCAATAACGGCGTTATTACTATACCCGGCGCCCTTTTTAATAAATCCGACTAACGAGAGATTAACGATCTTATAGCCAGCGGGGTCTTTAGTTTTAAATAGTTCGACGAGTTAATTTATAGGTCTTACCGTCTATTTCGGTCCCGAATGGTCTAGGAAGTAAAGGGTCGCGACGTTAAACTATACGAAAAGTCCCGTCTAGTAATCTAAGGCTATAGCGATATAGAGAAAAGCTCGCTTCTAACCTATTCCCCTACTATTTAACGTATTAGCCAACGCTTAATCCTAGCCCTAGCCCCCGCCTTACTTAGCCGAGGCATAAGCTTATCTCTACGCGATATTATATAAGCCTATCCTTAAGCTTAAATAGAGCTTAATCGTATAGTGTTAGCGGCTCTTCCGATAGAGCTTTAGGGCAAGTACATAGAGGGCATAATTATAAGAGTTATTAGACTATTATACGGTCTTATAGAAGCCGGTGTATATTAGTAGAAAACCTACTATAAGCACTATATTACGAGCCTTAATATAGCTCCTTCTACCTATAACTCGTGCCTTTTAATCACGAATTAGGGACCCGGCGACTTTAGCCTCGTCGGAATATAGACCGATGATACCCTAATGCTCGGTTTAGACACCTTTTCGGCCTAGGAAGAAAAAGAGCTTTAGATAGCCTAATTTCGCGCTAAGCTAAAGGCTTAAATAACCTTAGGGAATGCTATAGACTTTAATAGAGTAAAGTTAACGCTTTACGACGATGTTCTACTTCTATAGCAGAAGGGATAAGCCTTAAGGATTAAGGTAGTCGACTTACGGGCTCGTAATAAAGCCTAGCAGTACCTTAAGCAACGCGCTTATGCTATATACATCGCCTCTATCTATTAGCTAGAGGCCTTATTCGATATCTCCGTAGTAGCCTAGGTCTAAGCCCCCGAAGAAAAGGATTATAATATCCTTAATAAGCGCCTCTAGTAGTAGATCGACTATTAATAACGTAGACTTACGTACCGACTAATTAATCTCGAGATAGCTAAACTCGTAGTATTTACGGATAGCTTATTCGCAAACAACCGAGACCTTTCGTCTTAGTTAGGCTTCGTAATTACGCTCGTTAATAATACCGAGCGTACGGATACGCAATTCCGGATTAGTAGCAATATTATCTATTAGAGCTCGACGAAGTATAGGCGAGTAACCTATAGCGTTCTTACGAACGAGATCTACGGCATAGTTAACGGTATAGACCTTAGTATCTCCCTTATTACGACCCTCCGTATAGTTATAGAACGGCTTTAGCTCTTACTAATCCCTCTTATTATATATATTAACTTATACTCCCTCTACGAATGCCTTATTAAGCTCGGCACTATAAAGGAGAAACGTCTAATAATTAATATTATAGCATTACGTTAGTCGTATAAGCGACGGGAAATTAAGGAGACTAGGTAAATCTATAGGGAAGATAACCCCGCTAACGCTATAACGAAGGCATCGCTAAATAAGGCCCTTAAACGCCTTATTAAGATAAACAGCCTTTCGATTAGGATAGAAGCCTTCGTCCTTCGCCTATAGTTACTAACGGTTTCCCTACGACGTTCCCTTTATTCTGCCCCCTTTTCATTTATATTTATTAAATATATTTATTAGGCCTTCTACCTAATGTATTATTCTTCCTATCTCCTTTTATTTAGATTATAGACTTAATAGTTAGCAACTATAAAGGAAAGTTGCTAGTATAGGAATAAGGGATATCCGTTCTTTAGGCACGATTGCAATCTACGTAATTAAATAGATTACGTGCGGGCAACGCCTAAACAGATGCGCTATTAACCACACGATGCATCGTATATATCGGGGACCCCGGTAATAGCGTTACTAACTCGGCCGCCCTTGCGATAATTAAGTCATTAACTCAATCGCCCTTATAGGCATAGCCCCGACGTCGCAGTAAGGGCTCGCAAAGGGCCGGCTTTAGGCCCTATTAATATACGCGTTTGTGAGCTATATAAAGGGGCTGTTCGTCGCCCCTTAGTTAATAGACATTATAGACTAATCCAGCCAGTTTACAACCCCCTTTGTTTGTTTAACTAACTAATACTAATAGTAATAGATATTAACGTGCCTAAGCTTTATAATAAGGGTAACGATTTCCTTCGTTAGGAGGCGAATAGTCTATTAGTTATCGCACTAGATTATTTAATCTATCTCTTCTAGCTATAGCAATATATTTTTGTAGAGCCGATAAAAGGTTTTAGCTTCTTTAAAGCCTGCGATAGAGCTAGCAACTTCGCCTCTATAGACGAGGTTATTATAGTCTTCTATTTCCCGGACTTTTATATAATAAGGCTACCGAATAGCTAAATAGTATATCCTTAAGTGCTCTTCCGGTTACACGTATTATCCGCGAATAAGGCATCTAATATAGCCTCGCAAAGGGCGGAACTATTCCCGTCGAATTTAATAATACAGTTTATATCCCTATATAGGAATTTAATAGCCTCTTTCGCCCGCTTAATGTGCTCCGGGCTTAAGTTCGTTAGGAATTAGGAGAATTTCCTAGCCGCATACGCTTTATTAACCCTAATAATAATTATAGCGTAAAGAAGCAAGCTAATTAAAGCTTAGAAAAGGGAAACGTCGTTGCTTAAAGCAGTCCCTTTAAACGGCTTAAGGGGTTCTTAACTAAGGGGCTACTTACGCTTAGTGAATAAAGATAGATAGTTAAACCGCTATGCGATCTTCTTAATATACGATTCTTATAATAGCTAAAGCTTCCTATTTAGTCGGTCCTAAATAACCTTAATGCCGATAAACCACTTTAAGTCGCTAAGGCCCTTAATGTTATACCCCTTAACGAGGGTATTATAGAACGTCTAATAACTAGCTTCCTATCCGTTCCGAAAGAGGGCGATAAAGTCGTTAATATAAAAGAAGACGATGATATTACCGTTATGCATTACGTAGGGGTCCTCTATTACGGCGATAAAGCCCTAGGCCCTAAGGAAAGTAGCAAGCTCCTTATACTATAATAAGGGGGAACGCCGAAGACCGTATAAACCTTTTAGGAGCAGCTAAAGCTTCCCTTTCTGCTTAAAGCCTTTTAGTAGCCTATAATATACTACCTCGTCTAGGATTGCGTTGCAAAAGGCACGAATAAAATCGTATTGCTTCGCATTAAGATCGTAATAGCACGCAACGGCTATTAATAGTCGAAAAGTCCGGGCCGCTAGCGTATAAGCTATAACTACGAGCTCGTTATAAGGTTATTAATCGCCTTAGACAATAAGGCGAGCCTTATATTTAATTATAAAGCCCTAGGCATTAAATTTATATGCGTATACCTATGTTAATAGAATCGTGCTGTATTTTCTAAGGTCGACGGTGTGTTCGTCTACTATCCTATAGACCTCCCCTTTTTTAAGGCCTATAATCTCGCTTCCTATCCCTATAACCTATTTAGGACTATTAGGTCTTAATATAGCCTCTTTAAAGCTTGTAGGAACCGGCAGGATATAGTCTCGATATAGGCGCGCTTAGAAATCCGATATAGCGAAAACCATACTATCTTCCGGGCTAAGGTCTTCCGGGTTAAGGATATTAGCGAGGTCTATTTAATCAGGCGGTTTAGGGGTCTATTCTAAGGTTAATAGTTAACTTACCCCTTAATCTTCCTACGAGTCATTTTTAAGCGCTAATTCGGATGCGGCGGTAGGCTCCTTAAGGTCCGGAATAGCCTCTTCTTTGTCTTTAGGTTCGCGAATTAGCTTATCTATAAAGTTAGGGAGGCCCTCTAATAGGTCGATCTAGGTAATCTACTCCTGCTATTGCTTTTCCACCCCTTTACGCTAGTCCTAGCCGAAGAAGACCTTCTCGTTAAAAATAACGTATAAAGTATTAAAAAAAGCGTTTCTCTATAGACTAAGCACCTAAATAAGGTACTAAGTGCTAGAAATATAGCCCGTTAGGTAGCCGATATGCCCTCTTAAATTAAGCTTAGCAAAGGTCTTATTAAGTCTCTAACGGGTTATAGGGAACGCCTTATAGCCGAAACACCGGATGTGCTATTTCCGGGGTTTAACCCGGATATATGCCTATTTTTCGCGGTTATCTCGGAGCTACTCGTTAAAGCGCTATAGCGGCGGCTTTTACCCCTTAGACTTAACGGGTGTATAATTAAGCAGGTAGATAGCTGCCTCTATCGCTAATAGCTATATTATGTATAGGAAGCCGGACTAAGCTAGTAGGGTTATTATTAATTAAACTACTATGCCCTTAGACCTCTCGGTATAACTATTCTAATACGGGTGTAATAGCGATAATTCCCGGACCTTTATTCTTGCTTTAAGTATATCCTTAACCTATTCCTTAGCTAGGAAGGCCGTCTCGCCGTCTAACATTAGGATCGCAATCTTAATCCTAAATTTAGCGTTAATAGTCTCCTTAAGAGCTTAGAAGATGCCCTAAAGCTCGGTCTTTTTACCTACCTTAAAACAATACCTTATTCCTATATTAAAATAGGTAAATATAACCATATTATTAATGCCGTAATACGCTATTCCTAGGGAAAATAGGTCGAAAGAGACCGCGCTATACGGCCTCTTTAGGTATAAGGGGTCCTAATATACCTGCGAAATCTGCCTCTTATTCTTTATTATATAGTAGACCTCGCAGTCTAGAAGGTCGATTCCGTTAAGCTTAATGATATTATCGTCTTAACCGCTAAAAAGATGCCTTATCGCACCCTTCCCCGGGTAGCCTATTCGTGCGTGCTATAGGGCGTCTACGGTCCCGGTTAAGGTTTTTAGGAAGCGCGGAAAAGCCTTTATAAGCCCCTTAGAGTAATATATCGGGAAAGCCCCGTCTAGGGCTACGTAAAGCGGGATCTAAGACTATTCGTATAACCGGAACGTCGTAAACACGCATTTTCTAGCCGGGTTAAAGAGCTCGCCCGTAAGGTTATTCTAAAGGTAGCCTTTAGCGGTGAATTTATCTATAGAGACTATATTCGTATAAAAGCTAGGAATATAGCGGGCGTTTTTAAAAGTAAGGAGGAAGCCTATATCTATAATAACCCGGGTTATTCTAATAGCCTTAGCACTAACGGTCTAAGTGCCTAAGAGGAGCCTTAAGCTCTTCGAATAGTTAAGGTCGATAAACTAAGCTAGGTCGTTGAAAATATGCTTAGAAGCCCCTATGTCTTAGAGAGCTCGATCCTTAATATCGCTTTTAGGGCTATTGCTTCTAAAGTCCCTTATTAGAAACGCAGCTTTCTTATCGGTCGTTGTAAATACTCCTCTATTAAGGGCTAACTTTACGGATTTCTCGGGGTTCTTAGCTTTCTAGGCGTTAATCTTAGCTCTTAGGCCTATTTCCTTATCGATTTTAGCCTTAACCTTCTTTAAGAGCTCTATATCTAAGGGTCGATTCTAGAATTACGGCTTTCGATTAAGGGCATAGAAATAGCTCTACTTATAAGGTTAATCCTTATATTTAACGGGATTTACGTAAGACCTTTTACACTATTTGCATTTAGTATATTCGGACCGTAGAACCCGCTGTCCTTAACCTCTAGATGGCTTTGTGCTACTACCGCTATTGCCGTTACTTACCTCCTTCCTATCCTTATCCCGGCCTTAATAGGTCGCTAGGAATATAGAATATTATTAGGTTAAATTAGCGGTAACCTAAATACGGAAATTAGAGGTAATCTCCTTAAACGTAGGGATCTCTTTCCCCTCTTTCTTAGCCCTTTAATAGGTTATAGTCTATAGGTTCGACTACGCTTAATATTAAGTAGCGATAGCGTCGAGGAACTATTCGATAATTTCCGACTCTTCGCTTAATATAGACCTTATATCCCTATAGAGGTTAAAGCTATCTACGATATAACTAGTCTAGGCCGTTAAATTAACCTTTTAAAGGTCTATTGCTAAGAGCTTCCGTAAGGACCTCTCGGCGAACTTTTTCTCGTCCTTAGCCCTTAGATAGACTTAGATAAAGAGTTCCTAAGGCTTTTCTTAGGCCGCGGTAATATAAGTAATAAAATTATAATAGTCCTAAGAGATGCTTACTAAGATATATAGACTAATATCTTAAAGCGAATTTATCTTTTTCTTATAGACCTTAACTACTCGTTTATATTATAGGACGATAACTCTCTTAAAGTTATATATAGCTTAACTTAAAGCACTAGATTTAGTTGCCTTAAGGGCTATAGCTAAGAGAAAATTTAATGCCTAAAGCCCTAATTCCTTTTAGTCTTCCTAAAGAACCGGGAGTCCGATCTCTTAAGGTCTTAGCTAGGTTAACCTCTCTTAAGGTTATAATACCGCTCTTATAGCACCCTCGGTAGTAGGGCTTTCTAACTCTGCCTCGATCTCTTTCTCGTTAAAGGACGGCACCTAAGGCATTTTAGGGACGATATTTAAATAAGGGTTAACGTATTGCTAAACCTAAAGCAGCTCGGCTATAGTCTTAACCTAGCTATACTACCTAGTCTAGTCCTTAGGCTTCTTAAGGGTATACTTAGGGGTTACGAAGGTAGACTTTAATAATAAGTCTTACTATTTGTATAGCACGAAATCTCTATTTATATAGTAAGGATATCTAAATCTTTACTTTTCTATACGTACCCCGCGCGCCTATATCCAGCTACTAAAATCTAGTGCCGGTATATAGCAATTAAGAGAGCCGCGTAAATCGTACGAAGAACGCGAAGAATACTACCGATACGCAGCAGAAGGCACGTAGTAGGGCACGACGCATACATTAAGGAGCCGCACGCAGCAGAAGGCACGCAGCCGCACACACAGCAGAGGGCACGCAGCAGGGCACGCAGCAGGGCACGCAGTAGGGCACGCAGCAGGGCACGCAGTAGGGCACGCAGCAGGGCACGAAGCATACATCAAGGAGCCGCACACACAGCAGAGGGCACGCAGCAGGGCACGCAGCAGAGGGCACGCAGTAAGGCACGCAGAAGAGGGCACGCAGTAAGGCACGAAGCATACATCAAGGAGCCGCACGCAGTAGAAGGCACGCAGCCGCACACACAGTAGAGGGCACGCAGCAGGGCACGTAGTAGGGCACGAAGCATACATTAAGGAGCCGCACACATAGCAGAGGGCACGCAGTAGGGCACGCAGCAGAAGGCACGCAGCAAGGCACGCAGAAGAGGGCACGCAGTAAGGCACGAAGCATATATTAAGGAGCCGCACGCAGCAGAATGCACGCAGCCGCACATATAGTAGAGGGCACGCAGTAGGGCACGTAGTAGGGCGCGCGCCTTTAGCTATTAAATTAACTAAATTAAGGCTAAATACGATTTACGCGGCCCTCTTAATTACTATATACCTATACGGAAAATTTAGTAGCGGGATATAGGCGCGCGGGGTACGTATAGAAAGAGTAGGGGTATACCTATCTTACTATACAAATAGAGATTTAATACTATGCAAATAGTAAGACTCTTAATAATAAGTTTATAATAATTAAATAGTTATTAAAAAAGCGGTTAAAGTTAAAGTAGTAATAGCTTTAATAAGGCTTTAACCGGGGAATGTAATAAGAATAAAGGGATAAGACTTTAAATTAAAGTAGTTAGCGGCTTTTAACAAAAAGAGGATTTAATCTTTAAAAAAGCGTCTATTGCGAAGCTATAGACTTTATCCTAGGCTTATAACTAATATAGTTATTTAAGCGTAATGCATAAAGTCTTATATATCTTAGTATATATATATATTACTTTATCTAATTTAATCTAAGGACCGATAGGAGAGTAGGTATTTATAGGTACCTAGGCCTCCTTAGCCTAATAGCTTTATATACAATTTTAGTAGGTCGTCGTTTAGGGTTACTATAAAAGAGACTTCCACTAGCCTCTTGCCCTATCTAGACTACGTTTTCCTTCGTTGCACTAACGCCGCCCCGTACGCACTAAAGCCGTCATGCATTCCTGCGTGCAACAAGTACCCGGCGATGCCCGCTTCATTCCGTGGTCTTTGGGCCCCGCAGGGGTCGGGGGCTTGGGTACGAATACCTCTAGGTACCTAGGGACACCGCATGTGGCCTGTGGCGTGCGCCCCGGGCATGCAGGATATGAGAGAGACATTATTATACTTCGTAGGTACTGCCTAATCCTCCATCAAGGGATGGGAGAGCGCGAGAAGAGGATAGCTCGAGTACCTAATCGAGCGACGGTTCACTCGGCAACAACAGATCGGAGAAGCGGGCGCGAGATCGGTGGTCCCTTGGACAACTGAACAATGCCATGGCGGTAATCGGTGCCAATCTGAAGCTGTTCATCTCGCACTCTTCTCGCTCCCTCGATTGGCGTCTGTTGCAGACGAGATTGCAGCTCCGCCGGACGAGCTGCCGGCCGCAAGTGATTCCATCCATCACGGACCAAGAAGGGAGACCCTGGGCATCCGGCGGCGGGCAGCACCCCGGGTCGCTGGCCTCTACCACGGGCGAGGTGATTAGATGGGTTGGCGACATCTAGGACGGGCTTGGCGTCTCGTGCAGCATGTCATTTCATGTCAGGTCTTCGGCGTATCTCCCCGGCTCGTCCGGAGCGACGACTGACGAACGGAAGCATCACATGTGTTGGCTGTGGGTGCAGGCTAGATCTCCGGAGGGAGCAAAGGAAGCCGACGCGAACCCGGATGGAAGCATCGGCTGGCGAGCGGGTTAAGCCACGCATTTTCAATGGTCGACCGACCGACGAGCCACGCTCCTTTCGGGGTATGCACAGAGATTAGAGCCTGGCACGGATGGACGGGAAGGGGCAACGCCTAATTTTTGGGGGTTCGATTGCGATGCTCCCTCCATCTTCTCTAACCGTCTCCAGTCAAGCTGTTGCAGCAGAGGACACACAGACATACTGCAGGCGACTGCGCGGGCATGCCCCCCGTCTCCCTCTATCTTGTTCCCTGGTTTCTTTCTCCCCCATATCCCCCAGTCTCCGTACTTCGTACGAATAGAGACTCCCAGATCAGACCGGGGCGGTGGCTTGCGTGGCGCCTGTCCCCGAGGGAAGGGCTTGTACCCCCTTGTACCTAGGGCAAGAACAAGGACAGGGAGAGAAAGTGAGAAAGGGGCCGTGTGGAGAGGATCGGGGGTGTCAAGGGGTGAGTAAAGCAAACAGTGCAAACAGTGGGGTCGCCCGGGATAAGTCCATGCTGTACCCACGCCCCCCCCTACCCTCGGGGTGCCCAGCAGCCGCCAACCTCTGTACATGACAATACAGTACCTACAGAGCGGGAGGCAACAGCAGCAGCAGCAACTCCTCGATCCCGTCGATCGCTTAATGGGTTTCATGCGCGACAGGCCAAAAGTGCATCCCTCCCTCCATCCCTCTTCTTGCTTTCGCCACCCGCTTCTCGCTTCTCTCTCCATCCTCTTTGCCCTCGCCGACCCCTCTTCTGCTCAAAAGCCGCTCTCCCCCGGCACAATCCCCTGTTAAAGAAGCTACCCCTCGGTCTCGCCCCGGCACCTTTGCTCCCCTTGCCACTCAGCTTCTCTTCAACGTTCCTCGTCGTCATCCCACATCATCACCGCCAATTACAGGCAGCGCTGCAACATCCTCACCGGCACCCCTCAATCTGCTGACGTCAACCTCACACACTGGTTCGGTGCAGCATCCCGAGCATCCAGTGCTTGACTCGCGATACGTCAGAGGGCAGAACAAAACATCAATCGACAAGAGCTCAACAAGATTCCTCCCAAGGCAATAAATAGGTGGCGCATTGATCTTCACCCCAGCGTCACCAGTGTTCAACAAGCAACAAGACATATTTGTGCTACGAACCTTGCTTCTTCCTCGCCACTCTTGGCTCAAACAGAAGGAGGCTTCAGACAATTTTCTCACGACACAACGGCCGCTTCCCCCCACGTTTTCTCTTCATCGGCGCAGACACGCAGCCACCCACAACGGTTCCCCGATCATCATCTGCGCCGCCCCGTCACCATGCAAGCTCGAAACGCTGCGGGCCGTCAGGTCTCGTTGCTCAATGATGACAGCTCCAGCTTAAGCACCAAGCGCCCCAGTATCCACCAACAGCAACGACCCGTCAGCTTCCACTCGGCCTGCCACGTCCTCTCACGCCCGTACCCCAGCCCGCCCAGCAGTTCATCGGCGCCCAACACGCCCGAGCTGCTGCGGTCCGACTCGTACGATTCACAGATGAGCAACGATCCCATTTCCCCCTTGACGCCGTCAATCGACTACGCCTACCCGCGCGGAGCTCTATACCCGCCCATGGACGCGCCACCAGCCAAGCGCCCGGGCTATGCGGATAGCAGCAGGGCCACGTCGTTCGACGACGACAGCTCCGCCAAGTCAGCCATGGCTGACCAGCGGCCCAGCAAGCGCTACCCGTGCCGGTACCGCGACAGCCACGGCTGCGAAAAGACTTTTACCACGTCTGGCCACGCTTCGCGCCACTCCAAGATACACACGGCCGAGAAGGCGGTCCAGTGCACCTTTCATGGATGCCAAAAGAAGTTTACGCGTGCCGACAACATGAAGCAGCACCTCGAAACACATTACAAGGACAAGGGCCGCTCGTCAGGCGTCGCCCGCGTTCACAAGGCGTCGCTGGTGGAAGCTCGTCGCATCTCTAGTGGCTCGAGCCGCACCCGCTCCTCGGCGACGACGAACATTGGTTCGCGCGACGCAACGCGATGGGAGGGCGAGCAGCTTCACCGGCCGATGCCCGCGTCGCCGCCCCTCCCTTCGCCGACACGCAGCGCCGCATGGGACATGGGCAGCATGAACATGCCTCTCCTCAGCCGGCCAGTACCGGCAAGAACACCGAGCACTGGTCTCGACGCCTTGGCCATGGCTGTGGCGTGCCAAGAGGGCAGCTCATGATTGCACGAAAGAAAAAGCGAGACGATTGCTCCGTCACATGAAGCCAGGCGTGTGTCCCTGGGTCAAAAGTACCACTGGTGGTAATGCATAATCACGGACGCCGCGGGCGCACCTGCGGGCGTCTCCACTCATTCCTCTGAAGCGATCAAGGCCCCCTGCGGCCCACTCAACCTCGCTTCGCTTCTTCATTCCTTGTGCGGATGAAAGGGCCGAGCTCGCTTCCTTTTCTAATGGCACGCGGGCGACGAGAGACACCAAAAGCACGAAGAAAGGCACTGTTCCAAGGGAAGGCGCGTGTTGTTTTTTCGGCCGTTTCGAATGTGTGGCCCCTCTTTGATTTACTCTATTCCGTGCGCGGGACACGACTTACTTTGGATGCATGGGAACATACATGAAGGGGTTGCATGCACCAGTCGGTTGAGCGACGACATCTTTCAGGGTGGCATTATTGTTTATGGTTTTTTCCCCAAATCTCGTCCCTCGCACGCCGAATGGAGACGTGTATCGGGCCGTCCCGGCTGGAGAGCGGATGGAGTGCCGAGCCGTGTGCGGTGACGGGGGAAAGGGTCTGGCGCATGGAAAGCGATGGCGTCTTATGGACAAGGATGAGAGAGCCCTCGCGCCTCACAGACATCTTTTTTTACATTTTTCTGACGGTTGCCTATTATCTCGAGAGTTGACGGACGAGGGGCGAGGTGGCTATCATCTCGCGAAGTCGACGGACGAGAGGCGAAGAGGGTCGTCGATTGATACCCGGAAGCTATTCATGTTCATTTTTCTCGCCTCAAACCATACTCGGTACGGAGTAGTGCCTAATGAAACGGTTTGAAGGGGAAGCTTCGTCCGCTTGGGCAGCCTCGTATGGCAGACGCTTTGCGATGACCAAGGTGAATGGGGAATCAAAGGAAGGCCATTGTCTTGGTATGCCGAGACCATTACACGGCGTCTGCCGGGCCGCGCGCGGCAAGGTATCAAACAAAGAACAAAGACAGGCTGTCACGGAGATCCTATCGTCTGACTGGTTGACAACAATTGCGATTGACGGGGACCGGGCCAGGGGTCCTCCATCGTCACCCTTTTCGCTTTTCGCTTTTCGCCCCCGGTCTTTTTGTCTCACGATGCAGCATGAATCTTGTAGTACTAGTTACATGCCTATCGGCGGGAGGGTGAGAAGAGAGGAGTGCCTGCTTGCATGCTCCCCTCCCGGAGAGACCTCCGTCCCTCTCTTTGCTTCCACTCACTCCTCCCGATGCTTCCTTCCTGGTTGGAGGGTGGGGTCCGATGGGGAGGTAGGGGACGAAAAAGTACCGTGTACGATCACGAAGTACCTTCGCGCGCCGGGCGGGGTTCCTATAAGTGGGTAGGTGACCGTTATAGGCGGTATAACTGTATTAACCCTACCGTAAGTCTTATAACTCTAGCAGACTAATAATAGTATTAGGCTAATAACCGCTAAATAGCTAATAATAATCGCGTAGCTATTATAGTTATAGTAGTATAATATCGTATTCCGGCTAATACTATTAGAGTATTGCTATTTGTATAGTAATAAATTGCTATTTAGATAGTAAACTACGATTGTCTCTACTTTTTCAGCGCGCACCCCGCGCGCCTATATCCCGCTACTAAATTTCCGTAGAGGTATATAGCAATTAAGAGGGCCGCGTAAATCGTCCTTAGGTAAAATTTCTATCCCCTATTATATAAGTAAAGCTATTATCGTAATAGACTAAATTCCTACTTAATAGCCCGTTTAAGACGACGAAGAGGCTATCCTATACGAACCTAATGCC
Source organism: Ophiocordyceps sinensis (assembly GCA_012934285.1). NCBI lineage: Eukaryota > Fungi > Ascomycota > Sordariomycetes > Hypocreales > Ophiocordycipitaceae > Ophiocordyceps > Ophiocordyceps sinensis. The sequence continues at coordinate 6,687,255 of JAAVMX010000004.1, read as the reverse complement.
TACGACGGCCCGTTAATTCCACGCGTACCGCTATTCCCGACCTTTAATACGTATAATAAGCTTTAAAACTTCCTTTAGACGTTCTACCGCGAGAACCGCGCCGCTATTATAAAGAAAAATAGCTTTAATAAGCGTAAGATTAACGGCTAGCTAGTTTTAACCTACGTTATCTTTATTTACGATCGTAGGCCTCGATAAGCCTCGATAAGCGCTAGGCTCTATAAAACCTCCTTCGTAAAGCTTAACTACCCCGTTACAATTATAGCCTTAGCAACTTAGCGTTCGAACTAGAAGTAGACCTACCGCATTACTAATAGTTAGTATAATTATAGGTAGTTAATTAATCCTTCGGCGTGTAATATACATCGCCGACGAACCTTTGTATAGTAAGAGCTAGAGAGCCGGCTTTCTAAGGTTCTAGCCGTCCTTACTCGCGAGATCGCATTAATCCTTCGGGAGTTAACTACCGAAGAGTCCTTCTTTCGGCAAAAGGATATCTATAACGATCGTTAGAAGATCCGCGATATAGCACTTAGCGGGAAGATAGCTACCTAAGCCTTTCTCGCCTATCTCTAAAACGCCGGCCTTATATATATAGTTAAGTTCGCTAACGCTAATACTAACGGCGAGGCTAACGGTAGCGACGACGACGATAACGACGACGACGACGACGATAACGGCGATTATTAGAAGGTTAAGGCTATCTTCTAGACCTACCCTTAGTGCGAGAAGATATAGAAGCGGTTCCTTAAGGTCCTTAGCCTTAATAATATATATAATACTAACCGCTTTAAGATAGTTCTCTTTATAAGGGAGCAGATATCTCCCGATTGGTTTATCCTACCGGCACATAAAGATATGCACTAGAACCGCCGTGCATTATTGCATACAACACAAGTCACCCGGCTATATTAGCTGCCCGGATGCTTAAGATACCGAATGCCGAAGTATGTAGTGTATATAGGGACTATTATAGTACCACATTATATAACATAATACATAGTAATATACCACGTGACATATAGTCCTATATATAAACGAGCCCTAGCCTCTATAGTTCTTCTCCTCTTTATAGAACAATAAGGTTATCTAGCTATCACCTAGTGCTATAATAGTTTATTCTATCTCCTATTACGCCCCGTCGCGATCCCTAGCTTTATAAATATAGTCCTAGCAGCTCTATCACCTTATCCCCTTAGTTATCGCGACCTAAGCGTAACCCCTAAGAAATCATTCCCCTATGCCCCTAAGAATTTTTCCCTAGCCTATAGAAACCTATATAGCCTATAGAATTTTTTTTATAGTCCCTAATAAACACCCTTTAGACTAAATACTCCTCCTTCCTCCTTATAGTAGATATACCTATAGCCTTTAATACTATAGGCGACGGTCTAAAAGCTCTTACTAAGGAGTTTATTAATAAATTTCCTTAGATCGCTTAGGCGATTAAGAGGTTCGATAACGTAGTCCCGGTCGCTAATGCGTAAGAGACCTAGGAAAACCTATAGAGCCTAAATACCTAATATATTCTTATATATATTAAGGAGAGTCTTCGCTCCCTTCGTATAGCGGAGGCCTCTTAGGTTAACCGAAATGCTAGGTTAAAGGAACGTATAACTACACGAGATTAGCTCTTAGCTATAAAGGATTAGCTCTTAGTTATGAAAAAGCAACTTCTCGAGGCTAAGGACTTTATAATCTTAACTATAAAGACGTTATAGTCTTAGATAATAACCCTAGCATAATCGTTAGGAAAACGAAAGACGGTAGATCCTCCGATCTTTACTAAGAAGGGGTCTGCCTTTAACCGTTAACGTAAGTACGAGGCCTAGGAACTTAAGATATAGGGTGTCTTCCTCCGCAATAGTATATAGTTCGACTTAGACGGCGCCTACCTCCTTTATATTAGCGATAGGCTTAGTAAACGGGCCTACGACTTCGTTAAAGATAGGATAGCTACTATTATAGCTAACCTATCCGAGAGGGAGAAGTAGGAATAGCCTACTATAACGACGCTCCTCGTAGCTTTAGGCAGGTAGTATAAGGTTCTAGACTCGACGTAAGCCGCTAAGAATATCCTCGATAATTTCCCTTAAGGCGATAAGAACTATTAGATCTAGAAGGTAGACCTTAACGCCTATATACGTAAGGTAAGGAAGATAAAGGAATAGTAAGTCGACCTCCTCCGGAAGTTTATATCGAAGGATATAAGCGATCTTATTAAAAATATATAAACTAAGATCCTTAATACCGACTACGAGAAGTAGTTAGTATAGATAGATATTTTTATAAAGAACCTCGCTAACTATACTTATCGTTAGAAGCTCGAGAAGAAGACCGCCCCCCGTTTATAGTTCCCGCCGACGCTTATACCTACCCTAACCCCGACCGCCTTAGCCTAACCCTTATATAGTAACCCTATAGACCTCGACCGGCTTTCCGATACTAAACGATAATTTAGGATCGATAATAAACTCTATATAGCTTATAGAGAGCTTAGACACTAGAAGGAGGCTTACGACCCGGCTAAGATAGCGAATCCGCTTTTAATGCCCTTACGTTAAGGTAGTCCTTAGTTTTAGGGCTAGGGCGCCCCCTCCCCTAGCTTCGGCCGAAGATCTTAAGGCGCCTACGGCGGCGGGTATAGCTAGGGCTAGCTCGTCTATACGGCCGACTACGAATAAGGCCGTATCCTTAGGGAAGAAGATACGGATCTATAGGGCGAGCGGCCGGCGTTAAGGCTACTACTAAAAGATATACCCCTAAAGTAAGTCACTCCTAAGGGTTATATATAGGAGAGGATAAAAGGATTAGGTCGTTGCTTTTAGATAGAACGGATCTTTAGATTAGTTTATCAAATAGTAATAAAAAGTTAATCCTTCTCTATACTCGTCTCTCTTCTACGTATAACCCTTAGTCCCCCTACTATATTAATACGTTATCCCTTATAGACTTAAGCTATACTACCGTAGCGTTCGCTAATCTTTACGCTATCGTACGGAAATATAACGTTATTATAAAGAAGCTCCTTAAACCTCGACCGCTTTAACTAGCTAACGGTATACCTTTAATATAGATAACGGACTACTTTATAGCCCGAATAACTATTAGTAAGCATATAGAACTTATGCCTTTCTTCGTTATAAATCTATTACCCTTTACCCTAGTTATCTTAGGTATCCCCTAGCTTTAGGAATATAAACTAACTATGCTTTAGAAATCTCTTTAGGTCCGCTTCGACTCCGATTACTATATAAGATACTACCTACCTCTAAGTATAATAGCCGAGGATAGGATAGCTTCTTAGACTCCTATTACTCCCGCGCCCGGAGGGTATTAATTACTTCGAAAAGTATATTTTTCTAACGTCGTAGAGATTTAGATTACCCTAACGTTTACCCTAAAACGAAGGGTCCTTATAACGATAGAAGATATGCCGGAAATTCCCTTTCGGTAGGAAGAGACTAATATCCTAAAAGACTAGACTATCCTATCGGGAAGTTATATATCTATAGACTCGTCTACTAAAGAATACCTACCTAAGTAAGCATCGCACCCCTTAAACCCCGGCTAACCGATTTAATATCCCCTATATAAGATATAGCTATTCGCCTAGGAAACCGCCCGCTTAATATCCCCGATTAGCCCTCCGGACTCCTCTAAGACTTAAGCCTTCGAGGCTACTCCGCCGTAGACTACTTTAGTAGCTCGCCTACTCCTTATTCGTCTTACCGCCGGCCGTCGCTACGTTCCCGCCCGATAGGGCTAAACGAGACGCCCCCGCCGGCGTATACGATAGGAAGATTAAATACCTTTAGATATAAACGATATCCGCTATATATAAGTAGTTAACTTTATTTAATTCTATAAATAGGATAGTATTTAAGCGATGCGAATTAGTATATCTAAATTAGCTAAGCTAGTCGAGGAGGGAGAAAATCTACGACTCTTTAACAAACTCTTAGTAGGCCTAGTTAAAGTCCTAGAACTATCTAAAACCTCTTTCTAACGCGTTATTACTAAGGACTATATAATAGAGGTAACTTAAGCCGCCTTCCCTAAACGTTTTTATAATTTCCTTTAGACAAACCTCCGGGATATAGCTAATTCCGAATCTCTTTTTTAGAGGGTCGATAAGGCCGACGTAGAAAAATTCCTCTAAGTAAAACCGGAAGTTATAAAGGCAGATATTATAGTATTAGGTTATATTATATATTATCCTACGTAACCTCTATATCGTATATATAGACCCTTAGACTTAGTCTATAGCTACGCTCCTTTATAGATTAATAATAGTTATATACCCCCCTTAAGCTTATTCTATAATAGTTTAATCTACTATTCTTCTGCCCTCCCGCCGAGCTTTTACGATTCCTTAGTCCCCTTAGCTTCGCTTATACGCCTGCCTTTGTTCTTTATCTTATTACGCCTCTTTCCGCCTCTTTTCTACTCTCCTATAGATTTTTCTAGCCCTTTTTCCCGCCGCTACCCCTTTTTCCCGCCGCTACGATAGCTACTCCTGTTTCTACCCCCTCCCTCTCCCTTTCGCCCGGCCCTCCGGCGGGCGTTCCCCTTTAGGACGTCCTTTAGCCTAACGCCCTCTCCGCCTTCCTTTACTTAGCCTCTATTCTCTAGGGTTCTTCTATCGCCTCGTCCGTCTTCGCCGACTTTTAGACGAATTTCCTCCGGTATACCGATTAGACCCGGTCTCTCGTCCTTCTTAAGTCTAGTTTCCTTAAGGCCGCTACCTCCGCTACTACCGCCCGTAAGGAGGCCCTCGGCTACTAGCAGCACGCGGAAGGACTCTAAGACTAGCTTAATTAGTCTAACGCCGCCCTCGCCTACCTTACCGCCCTTTAGGCTACCTTTACCCCTCCTACCGTAAGTCCTTATGCCTACTTCGCCGACCTTAAACGCTTTTCCGGCGATATCGGCACTTAAAAGTAGCGCTAAGACGCCTTCCGCGTCTAGCGCGACGGTATATCCCTTAAGATCGCCTCTAACCCTTATATATTCTCTACCGATAGGGACTAAGTCGTCTACGCGACCGGCCGACTTTCCGGCCGGGCCGCTTCTATCGCCGCTAGTATCCCCCGCTATATCCGCGACGATACCCCCTTCGAGTAGTAGCGCTTTTAGTCCCTCGACTCCTTTACCTACGAGCTCGCCTTTATCTTTAATACCTTAAACTACCGCGTTTAGTCTAAGGCGGAATTTAATACCTTAGCTATAAAAGGCACCTCTTAGCCGGATTTCTTCTCGCGGTTTACCTAGCTATAGGCCGACCTTAATTATAACGAGAGCGCTTGCGTTAGATACCTTTATTAAAAGGTTACTAATAAGCTCGCTAATACCGCCGCTCTTTAAGTCCCCGGCCCTAATACCGACGACTTCTACGGCTAGGCTAAGCTCTACGCCGCCCTTTAGGAGAATTACGAGCGTATTTAAGCCCGTAAGAGGCTCTTCTAGCCCTAGACTATTCCCCCCCCCCCCGCCCCTACCGGGTCCGCTAGCCCCGCCGTTTCTATACCTACTAGCGACCCGATAGACCTTAACGCGTTTTAGGCTAGTCTTATAGACGCCGAGAAGCAATAACGGTACGAGAACCGTCTTTATCTCTACTACGCGGCCTTAGTAACCCCGACCTATACGGCCTAAACCTATCCTAAGAAGGGTGCTAGCCGGGGTCGCGGCTAAGGCGGCGGTACTCCCGCCCTACGCCTTCTCGCGTCCTTTCCCCGGCTTAACGTTAAGGCGATTAAGTAAGGCTTCGTCGAGGGCGAGGTTACTAACTCTCTTACCTTTACCTCTAGCGCTTCTCCCCCCTTAGGAAACGCCTAGCTCCTTCGCCTTATCGCGCGACGGAGCTTTTAGTTTCTAATTTTATAGCTTTATTTAATATAAAGGAGGACCTTTATCTCCCGGCGGGAATATAGCCTTACGCTTTACTACTGCCTTTCTCCCTTATATCTATTAACGTCGCTATAAGTGCTTTAATCGACTTTAGTTATTTTAGATTCGCCTTTATATATACTTAGACCGCGCACCGCCTTACCCTCCCCGTCCGCTAGCTTTAGTTCCCTCGTCGGCTTTCTCTCGCCGATAGCGGCGACTATAAGTCCGGCGCTATTACCTATTACGCTTACTTAGTCGCCTAAGTTAACGCCTACGCTAAGTCTATCTGCTTCTTCCTTACGAAGCTTAGCTATAAGGTTATTCTCGGCCTCCCTTAGCTACGCCGCTACGACCTTATTATTAGCTAGCGCGATAACTCCCTCTCCTTCTAGTCCTTATTTTACCTTGCCTCTTGCCTTTTAGACCCTTAGCCTTATCTTATCCCTAGCCTCCCGGCCGCTCTTACTATTCCCGTTCCCGCCCTTTAGGGAATATAATTTATAAATATAATTTATTCCCCCCCCGCCCCTTCTATCGCTAACTCTAACGACGAGGGCGAGCCTTTTGCCTTATCCTCGCCTCTTGCCCTTTAGGCTTTTGCCTATACCGTCCGCTTTTCTAATACCCTTAAGTTTATTCCCTTATCGCCTTATTTTTCCCTTAGCCTCCCGACGTCCCTTAAAGATACTCTTAACGTAGGTAAACCTACTTACCTAGACTCCTCCCGTTAGACCGACCTTAACTTAGGCTACGACTCTAACCCCCCGGATACCCTTTACCCCCGCCGTTACGTCCGCCCCCCCCGCCTTTAGCCTATACGTTAGGCTACCGGCTCCCGCTACCTAGCTCTTTAACCTAAGCATCGAGCGTTAGGACCCCGCCCCTTTATAATCCCTTTAGGCGACCTTACGTTCTCTATCCGGATGCTTAACGTAGCCGCTATAGCGGTATTTTACCGCTAGCCTTCCGTTATAACTTCTTAAACTACGATTAAAGCCTTAGCCGCTAAACCCTTACCTACTAAGCCTTTGCCTCCTATCGACTAAGAGATCCCTAAGGAACTCTATTAGGCCGTTTTATTTAGGTCTATTAATCCTAATGCCGCTAAAGCCTAACTTAACCTCCGCTTTTACGACTTCGATAATAACTACTTTAATAAAATCTTCCTTAATAAGGTTTTACCCGATAATATCGCTAAGTTCTTTTTAAAATACGATAAAGTCCTTTATACTCTCGATAAGCTCTAGGCTAAGGTCCTAAAGGAGCTTTACTATATAATCTATATATAGCTCTAGAGTAAGGCCGATAAGCTCGCCCCCTACCGCGCCGTCGATACTTAGATTAACCTTAAGGAGGGAATATAACCCCCTTATACCCGCCCCCGCCCTTTTAGTAAAGCCGAGAACCGTATTATCTACGCCTACGTTAACGAGCAGCTTAAGAAAGGCTTTATTCGCCGTTCGACCTCCGCTACCGCCGCCCCTATTATACTCGCTTATAAGCCCGGCGGCGGCGTCTATTTCTACGTCGATTACCGTAGCTTAAATAAGGCTACGATTAAAAACCGCTTCCCCTTGCCTTTAGTCTATAATACCCTCGCTTAAATTAGGAAGGCGAAGTTCTTTACTAAGATTAACGTTATTATAGCGTTTAATCGCCTTTATATCGCCGAGGGCTATAAGTAGAAGACGGCTTTCGCTACGCGGTATAGGCTTTTTAAGTATTACGTTATACCCTTTAATCTCTCTAACGCGCCGTCCTACTTCTAGAGCTTTATTAATACGGCCTTATATAATATCCTCGATGATTTTTATTCCGCTTACTTAGATAATGTTTTAATCTTCTCTACTATACGGGAGGAGCACTAGGCCTACGTCCGGGAGGTCCTTAAGCGCCTTAACGCCGCTAGCCTCTAGCTCGACGTCGATAAGTGCGATTTCTATATTACCGAGACTAAGTACCTTAGCCTAATTATCTCGGATAAAGCCATACGTATAGATCCTAAAAAGGTCCGCGCCGTCCTCGACTAGCTAGCCCCCTCCTCTATAAAAGACCTCCGGCGTTTCTTAGGGTTCGCTAATTTTTATCGGCGTTTTATCCGCGGCTTCTTTAAGCTCGCGAACCCCTTAAACGCCCTTACTAAGAACTCTACCCCTTAAATCTAATCCCCCGCCTACGCCTACGCCTTTAAAGCCCTTAAGCACGCCTTTACCGCCGCTTTAGTCCTTGTATACTTTAACCCCTCTCGAAAGACTATAGTTTAGACCGATGCTTCTAACTAAGCCGCTAAAGGCGTGCTAATATAGCTCTCTAACGATAGCCGCTACTACCCTATCGCGTTCTTCTCGTCGAAATACTCCGCCTAGGAATATAACTATAAGATCTACGATAAAGAACTCCTCGCGATCGTAAAGTCCCTCGAGGAATAGCGCCTTAAGCTCGAAGGCCTGCCTAAGTTTAAGATCGCTTCGAATTATAAGAACCTTTAGTATTTTATAACTACGAAGCTTTTTAACTAACGGTAGGCCCGCTAGGCCGAGTTCTTAAGTCGCTTTAACTTAAAGATCGTCTTTTAGCCTAGCTCTTAAGCTACCCTCCCTAATGCCTTTAGCCGACTCCTTAGTTCCCGCCCTACCTCTTTAACCGACCGCGCCGACGAGAGGATTGACTATCGTTACTAGGTTATCCTTCTACGGTCTAAGGTCGACGCCTCCTTACTCCCTAACGGGTTTAAGGAGCCCGACTTATCTATAAATATAATTAATAAATATAATTCTAACGACTCCGACTGCATTACCCTCTATGCCCTTAACGACTCTAAGCCGATCGACGACCTTATCGACCGGGCTTATTTCTCCTCTCCGCTTATCGCCGATATTCGCGTAGCTCTCCGGTCTCTTTAGCTCTATTAGCCTAATTCTCTTCGCGTACCTCTCCGCTTAATCCTAAAGTCCGCCCTCTTAAAGGCCTAAGGCCGGTTCTACTTTTAGGGCCGGTTATTCGTTCCCCCTAACGACGCCTTTATCCTTTAGATCTTAATCCGTACCTATACTTCCCTACTAGCTAGCTACCCTAGGCGCACTAAGACCGCGAGCCTCTACCGCCGAACCTACGTTTAGCTTAATATATATAAGTCTATTTCTAGCTTCGTTCGCAACTACTACGTCTGCCTCCGCGCTAAGTCCCCTTATTCCGCCCCTTAGGGCCTTCTTTAACCTTTAAGCATCCCTTTCGCCCTTTAGACCGATATCTCTATTAATTTCGTTATAGACCTTCCCGTCTACCGCCGTTATAGCGTTAAGTTCTTAAGCATCTTAGTTATCGTTAACCGTCTTACGAAGATACGCTACTACGTCCCGACGCCCTTAATAACGGTCGAGGACGTCGTTAACGCGTTCGTTTCTCGCGTTTAGTCTCTCTATAGCACCCTTACCTTAATAGTTAGTAATAAAGGCACTTAGTTCGTCTCCGCCTTCTAGCAGCAGCTTAGCCGCCGCCTCGGCTGCCGCTTATACCCTAATTCCGCCTACTACCTTTAGACTAATAGCTAGACTAAGATCGCGAACGCTTAGATAAAGGTCTACCTCCGCTACTATACTACCTTCCTCTAGGACGATTAGGTAAATCTCCTTCCCTTCGCTAAGTTTACCGCTAATAACTAGGTTTCTAAGTCTACCGGCCTTTCCCCTTTCTTCGCTAACTACGGCTTCGACCTAAAGCTTAGCACTAAGCCCTTAAGACTACCCCCCCTTAGTATAACCCTTTAATAGCGTAAGGAGTACCTCCGTAGCGACGCGCTCGCCTTACGCTTTTAACGTGTATTCGACTTCCTTCGTAACGCGATCGAGGACGCTTAAGCTACTTAAGCCCGGCACGCCGATGCCCGCCGGGCGCCCGCCCTAACGTATTAGCCTAGCGATATAGTCTTTCTTAGCACCCGTTAGATCTATACCCTCCGCCCGATAAAGAAGCTTAACTATAAACGGGAGGGCCTATACGAGGTCCTTAAGGCGTATAAGACGGCTTGCCTCCTCCGCCTCCCTAAGGGTAGCCGTCTTTACCCTATTTTCTACTACTTACTCCTCACCCGGACCTAAGAGCCCCCTTTGCTTAGCTAAGCCGACCTAAATATCCGGCTTACTAACGGGGGCATCCTACTTTCCTTAGACGGCGATAACGATAACGACGCGTACCTTAAGTAGGAATTCTCCTTTATCCTCGCGTAACGTTAGTACACGTTTAGGAAGATTAAATATCGCATTTAGTAGCGTTATAGCCCCTTACGTAGGAGGATTCCTTATGCCTTAACGGATATTAGGACGACCTTAAGTCCTTCTACGCCGCGAACCCGGCTAAGCCTCGCCCTGCCTTCTATACTACCTTCCTCGCCTCGTCCCCCCTGCCTAGATAATAATAGATATAATTGATAAATATAATTCATCTTAGCGCGCATAGGCTTTCCGACCTTAAGCTTTGTTTTCTTTCCTTTCTTTGTGCTATAGGGGCCTACCTTTTAGGTCGATTGATACGGGATTCCCTTAGCTCTCGCTCTTCTACTATTGCCCCTTTTTAGGCGTTTGAGTCGAACGCCGATTTAAGGGGGATATACTATCACGGTGTTAGGTTATATCATATGTTATCCCACGTGACCTCTACATCGTATATATAGACCCTTAGACTTAGTCTATAGCTACGCTCCTTTATAGATTAACAATAGTTATATACCCCCCCTAAGCTCGTTCTATAATAGCAGATATCCTTAAGAAACTCCTAAAAGAGTTCTAAGATAAGCTTTCTTATTTCCTTCTAAAGAATGCGAACAAGCTCCCTTTATACCGCCCTTAGGATTATAAGATCGAACTTACACTTAGTAAATAAGCTCCGTACTATAGAAATCGGCCTATATTACCCGTAGAACTCCACTGTATTAAGAAGTAGATTAACGATATACTTAATCAAGGCTTTATTTAGGAGTCTTCTTCTCTAGCCGCGGTATTACTAATCCTCGCTTATAAACTAAGCGGTAGTATCCGTATCTATTATAACTACTAAGGTTTAAATTAGGTTATAGTTAAGAATCGATATCCCTTGCCTTAAATCCGCGAAACACTAGATTCTCTCTATAACGCTAAGTTTTATATAAAGCTAGACGTAATTACTACGTTGAACCGTATTTAAATCGCTAAAGGTTATAAGTGGCTTATAGCATTTATTATACGCTTTAAACTATTCGAGATACTAGTTACCCCCTTCGGCCTTTATAACGTACCGTCGACCTTTTAGAACTATAATAATCATATGCTTTATAATGCCCTCGATAACTTCTATATAGTATATCTTAATAACGTACTAATCTTTTTAAAGACTAGGGTAGAATATAAGAACTACGTGCGGATAGGTATCTAACGCTTAGGTAACGTAGGGCTTTAAATCGATATTAGGAAGTTAGAGTTTTATACGACGAAGACTAAGTATCTTAGACTAATTATTTCGATATCTAGCATAAGTATAGACCTTAAGAAGGTGTGTATACATACGGCTTAAAAAATACCCTAACTTTAGTAAAAGAACTCTAGTAGTTTCTTAGGTTTATAAACTTCTACCGCTACTTTATTAAGGGATACTTTAGTATTATCTCCCCGATAACTACGCTACTTTAGAAAGATTCCCGTTAGTCTTAAAGACCTAAATAAGCTACCGCGTTTAAGGTCCTTAAACTTGCTTTTACTATTGCCCCGGTCTAAGCCTATTTTAACTACTCGAAGAAAATAGTTATTAAAACTAACGCCTCGAATTAAGCCTTAGGAGGAGTCCTTTTATAGACTAAAGACGACGGATATCTTTACCCTATTGCGTTTTTTTTCGTTAAAGTATACTACCCTTAAGTATAACTACGAGATCTATAATAAAGAGCTATTAGCAATTATTAAAGCGCTTAAGGAATAGCGCTTAGAACTCTAAAGGACTACTAAAGCGTTTAACGTTATTACGGACTATAAGAATCTTTAGACGTTTATATCTATAAAGCAACTTAACTAACGATAAGTGCGCTAGGCTAAGTTCCTTTCTTAATTTAACTTTATAATTATATACTGCTTAAGTAATAAGGCAATCCTCTCTAACGCTTTTAGCAAGCTCCCCGGCGATAGACTAGCTACTATAAACAACGATAGACTCTTCTATCGAAATTAGGTAGTTATTATTAAAGAGAAAGTCGACCCGAGTATCCTAAAGGAACTCTTAACCGATTCCCGTGCCTTAAAGGAGGACCTTAATGCAGTCGCCGCCCTTAGACTAAACATAGCTAATAAATCACTCGATAAGCTTATCCGCAAAGTATATTAATAAGCTAATCTTACCTAAGATATAGTAGCGACGCTTTAAGACCTATACGCCTAACGTTAGCTAAAGTATATCCGGAGGCTCTTACGTTACGATATATCTAAATATTAGTTAATTAACGGACGTATCTTTTTCCGCGATCGGCTTTTCGTCCTTAATACCTTAGATCTCCGCCTTAAAGTCGTTTATCGATCTTATAGTAGTAGCTTAATAAGATACTTAAGGAGGGTAAAACCCCTTAATCTATTAAACCGAGTATACTAATAGCCGAGAATTTCTTACTTCGCCGCTACGTTTATTAAAGACTATACTCTTTATCTTTAGACTAAGACCCCCCGCTTATCTCCCTTTAGATTCCTAAAACCCCTCGCTTTACTAGTCCGGCTATAGGCCGATATATTAATTAATTATATTACGATACTCCCTAAGTATACTTAAAACGGGAAGACTTACGAGAATATACTTACGATAGTTAATAGGCTTACGAAGATAAGATATTTTATCCTTATTACCGGCCTTTCTATAGAAGAACTAATTAACTCTTTTATCTATATAGTCTATCGTTTATATAGAGCACCTAATACTATTATCTCCGACTAAGGTACTTAGTTTATCTCTAATTTTTAGCGATAGCTTAATACTTATTTACGAATAACGTTAAAACTAAGCTTAGTATAGCACTTAGAGACTAACGGTTAAACCGAAATCGTTAACGCTACGATAAATAACTATATTCGAGCCTATATTAGCTTTACCTAAGATAACTAAGTCGATTAGCTCCCGCTCGCGGAATTCGCAATAAATAATTAAGTAAATAAAACAACCGGTATTTCTCTATTTCTCGCTAACTACGGCTTTAATCCTCGTCTTAGTATTAAACCTATAGGTCCCCGACCCCCGACTCTCTCGTTATAGGTAAAGAAGGAATTCCTTCGCGTAGACGCAATAGCTAATCGTTTCGACTATATCCTCGTTTAGCTTTAAGCTTTCGCATAAGCCTTATAATAGAAATATAAGGATAATGCTAATATAAAGCGGGATAAAGGCTTTCTCTTCCGACCCGGTAATATAGTTATAGTTTTATTAGAGAATATAACTACTAATCGCCTAAAGAAGAAATAAGACGATAAATAGGACGGTCTTTATCCTATTCTCGAGGTCTACCGTAGCGCTATAGTAGTCGACCTCCTAAAGTATATCCGGGTTAATAAGTCTTTCTATACGTCTAAGGTGCGGCTTTAGATAACGGAAATAATACCGGGCTAGGCATAGATTAATCGAGAGGAACGACGTAATATCGTAGGCCGTATCGCGGAACGCGATAACGACGGCAATATTAAAGAAACATAGGAATTTAAGAAGATCCTTAACGTATACGATAACGAAGCCCTAACTCTAACTTATCTAGATAAATAGAAATATCACTAGGAACTAACCTAATAGCCCGAAGATAACCTAAGAGGTTGCCCTAAAGCTATCTAACGCTTCTATAGATATAACCTAGATAAGCCGGGCCCTTTAAATTAGGCCCGCTTATAAAAGATTCTTTTACTATATACTAATTTCTAGCGAAAATAATATTTCTTAGCGATTTAAGGACTAAATCGTCTTTAGAGGGGGAGTACTATTATAGTACTATATTATATAATATAGTATATAGTAATATACTACGTAATATATAGTCCTATATATAAACGAGCCCTTAGCCTCTATAGTTCTTCTCCTCTTTATAGAATAATAAGGTTATCTAGCTATTACTTAGTGCTATAATATATACCGAGGATAAGTATATCGTCTATTTAGATACCTACGATGCTTAATATCTTAGGGCCTATATTAGTTATTAGTAGGCACGAGTTATAGGTCGAGGTCGATATATTAAGTTATTTAATATAATGACTTTAGTATATATAGAACTAGTAAATACTAGATTCCGCGATTCTATATAGCGGTCGGATAACGCGAATAATAGTCCCTTTCGGGTATCTACCCTCTAACTCCTTAGGCAGGTGCGTTAAGATAGTTTATATAAGCTTTATCGTAGCCTACGGGTAGGCCTACGTTATATCACAAAGGGATAAAGTTATATAGTAGTCTCGTATTATTATAGGCGCGATTATAAGTATTAGCGTTTAGCTAACGCGCTAGATCGTTAGCGAGGCTATTAATAAGTACATCTTCTCGCGGTCGTTATAACCTTAAACGACGAGCCTTAATTTCTTATATAGCTTTATATCTCGTCCCTTTACTTCTCGAATTAAACATAAGCTAAAGATCCGATATCCTCTATATATTGCCTTATTGTATTTCTTAAAACTAAAGACTCTACGGATAAGGAGGTCGTCGATTTCCTAATTGTCTGCCTTTTTAAATAGGGCGCCGGGAGTAGTAATAATACTATCGTTACGTAGTTTAAGGGCTAATACGTACGCGTCCTCCTCTTTCTTAATACAGAAGGCGTATATAGGATTATTTCGAACTAAGAATCTAAAAGCCGTATTCTCTATAATTAATTGCTTTAGCCTATTCTTAGAACCTAGAGGTCGTCTACGCCTACGTAGTGCCGGAGGGTTTAGTCGAGGGGGATTAGACTGCTAAATCGGCTTTAGTAAAGAGTATTGCTATTTATATAACACGAAATTGCTATTTACACGATAAATACCTAAATTCTCTACTTTTTCTAAGCGACCCCGCGCGCCTAGGTCCCGCTAGCAAAATTAGGTGTAGGTATATAGCAATTAAGAGAGCCGCGCAAATCGTGCGAAGAACGCAATCCACCCCGAGGGCACGCAGCCGGGAGCTAGGCATAAAGCATACATTAAGGAGCCGCACACATAGTAGAGGGCACGCAGTAGAAGGCACGCAGTAGGGCACGCAGCCGGGCATAAAGCATACATTAAGGAGCCGCACATATAGCAGAGGGCAGGCAGTAGGGCAGGCAGTAGGGCAGGCAGTAGGGCAGGCAGTAGGGCAGGCAGTAGGGCACGCAGCCGGGCACGAAGCATACATTTAGGAGCCGTACACACAGCAGAGGGCACGCAGCAAAGGGCACGCAGTAGGGCACGCAGTAGGGCACGCAGCCGGGCACGAAGCATACATTAAGGAGCCGCACACATAGTAGAAGGCACGCAGCAAGGCACGCAGTAGGGCACGAAGCAGGGCACGAAGCAGAGCACGCAGTAGAGCACGCAGCAAGGCACGCAGCCGGGCACGCAGTAGGGCACGCAGTAGGGCACGCAGTAGGGCACGAAGCAGGGCACGAAGCAGGGCACGAAGCAGAGCACGCAGTAGAGCACGCAGTAAGGCACGCAGCCGGGCACGCAGCAGGGCACGCAGCAGGGCACGCAGCCGGGAGCTAGGCACGAAGCATACATTAAGGAGCCGCACACATAGCAGAGGGCATATAGTAGAGGGCACGCAGTAGAGGGCACGCAGTAGAGGGCATATAGTAGAGGGCACGCAGTAGGGGGCACGCGTGCTACTATAGCTATTAAATCGACTAAATTAAGGCTATACATACGATTTGTGCGGCCCTCTCTATTGCTATATACCTCTACCTAATTTTAGTGGCGGGACCTAGGCGCGCGGGGTCGCGTAGAAAAAACGGGGCTTAGATATATTTATCGTGTAAATAGCAATTTCGTGTTATATACATAGCAATATTCTTAGTAAATCCTCTTTAAGACGTAGAGACGGAAGGTCTTCGGTCTTTTTATTGCGGTTGTACGGCTGTACTAACGTTAAACGAAGGACTTAAAGTCCGTTAATCGTATTAATTATTACGTCGTAGCCGTTAATAAAAGCAATCTTAAATAGGCCTTACTAGCCGTTTTTCTCTCTCTATACCTAAACTTTACTTTATAAAGGAAGGGAGAGAATATCTATTGTCTTTAGGCTATTTCGGGCTTATAGGGCTTCTTTAACTTACCGCTCTATAGTAAGTTAACGCAATATCCTTATTGCCTTATAGACTATAGCGGCTCTTTTCGTTATTATTAATAATAGCGGAGAGTCTAACGTTATACGCGGATAAGCGCTAAATATAAGCAATATTAGCACTAATCCTTAAGGGCTAGCCGTATTATTAACTGCTTTTATAGCTATCTTAAGAATTGCTTTAGCTAAAGTTATATTGCCGAGTTTAGTATATATAATATCGAAGGTACGGCGGAGTAAAGCGTAATACCTTTCGACCTTCCTAATAGACTAATATGCCTCTATAGGAACTTGCTTATATATAATGCCTATAAACTTAGCTTTATTACGGAATTCTAACGACGTAAAGTTTGTTCTAGCGTTATATTTAATAGTATCTAGCGGGCTAAGATAGGTATTACTTTATAAAGCTCGAAGTGTTTCCTATATATCCTTTACGGACATCGAGGGTAAGAAACGCGCTCTTAAAAAGGCTATTGCTAAGTTAACAACGTAGAGGACGGGGCGTTTATATAAGTGTATTATATCGACGATAATCTCGTAGTTAAAGTCCTAATCGTCCTTTAATATAAATTTAAATCGTCGTAAGGCTTAAGAGTATAGTTAATGATAATAATAATACTTTGCGATACTCTCTAGCTTATTAACTAACACCTTATAGCCTACTTGCCTTAGTATCTAATATAGTCTTATAACTACCGGGTGGCTAAATCGACGATAAAGGGTACGGAGTTCGCTTTCTACTAGGAACGAAATCGTTTATTCTTACTTACTAAGAAAGAACTAAAGGTAGCCCTATTTACGGACTACTAAGAGCGAGAACCCTTTATTCTTACTAATAATAACGTCTATTATGTTATCGTAATATATATTTAAACGATCTATATCCGCGAGATAAAAGAGGAAAGGGGTTAAAGACGTAAGCACGTAGAAGGCAATCCTTCCTAACGGTGTTTCTACTGCTAATAAGCCGAGAGATTTAATAGCATCGCTATTCCCGAATTTAATCGAGGCTTAGCTAGCTATAGAGTCGTTAAGCTTTATGTTAGGATTCTCTCGCTAGAAGGCGAGATATTGCTCTAAACTAGCTGTTAATACCCTAATAGCGCTAGTATTAATTAGGATACCTTAGAATTGCTTCCTAAAGTACCTATCGCTAATAAGAAACTAAGAAGCCGGCGTTACTTATTCTATACTAAATATATCTTCGCTTATAAAGAGATAAGTAAACGCTTATTAATAAAACATTTAGGTTGCCTACTATTATTCTATATTAGCGGTATTATCCTAATACTCTTTAACCTCTTAGTCGTCTATTAAATCGTTAATCTCGTAACCTATATATTCTATTATATATACTATTAGGTTAGTAGAAGGCGTTCGTTAGAAGTAATATTAGGTTAGATACTAGTCCTTTGCCTTCTGCCTCTCTTCGGCGCTATGCTTAGTCGATTAGCAACCTTCTTTATTATAGACGAAGCACTTCTTGCTTTAAGGGCGATTGTTAGTCTAGTAGCCTCCTCGTCCTCTATAATCTCGGTTAGAATAACTACGGTAGCCGCTACGATTAATCCCTCGTCTAGAGCCTTATGTATAGCTACGGTATCCTCCTCTGCCTTAGTGATTAGTATACCTACGGTCTAGGTATATCGCTTCCGAATTAGAATAGTCTATATCCTTAGTTAGGAATTAACCCGGATTAGCAAATGTTAGGCTTATTTAAAAGGATAAACGGAGCTCTAAGAATAGGGTCTTAATATGCTTAGAGGGTCGAAATAGGGCTTATATAAGCGCGGGAATATTACGGCATGCCTTAATAACCGTAGCTCGTAGCTAGTCTTTACCGATAAAGGTGCCGCTAAGAGCTCGTTAATATAACTAAAGCTTATTAAAGAGTAGCTCTAGGATATCTTATATAGATAGGGTAGGATTTTAAGTGCGTAGCTTATTAAACGAGATAGAGGTTTAGTCGGTGAAATACTAGGCCTTATTTACCTCTTTGTTAAAATGTTTCTTAAAGCTATCGTATACGGCCTTAAACGTAGTAGTCTATATAATATATTAAAGGTAGTACGCTTAGGCGCGACCTATAAGAATTCGTGTAAGCAGCTTATAGACCTAACTAAGTATAGCATTAATGCTGTGATAGATGCCTATAAACTAGCGGATTTTATTATCGAATAGGTTATAGGGCTTACCGGTGTAATTCTCTATGCTATCCTAAAGCTTCGTAAATTTCTATTAAAGATCTATATTAACTAGCTCGTTTAGGACGTATGCTAGAGGAATCTAAAGGTATGCCTTAAGGTCGGGGTTAAGGATTATAGCAGCTATTAATATATGTAAAGCATCCTCTGTGCTATATGCCGGGGCTAATGTAATTAGCCATAGATAAGATAGCAGGGAGCTATTCCTAGCTCCCGGGGCTTACGCCTACCTAATAGAAGCATCCTTCTTTACACACATATTCTTAGTGCCTAGTGCATTAAATTAGTAGCAATTCTATACCTTCTGCCTTTAAAGCCACTATTAGGAACGCCCTTCTATCTCTAGAGCTTCGCTCTACTACGATACGTTCGCTAAGAGCTTCTTAAAGCTCTCGCTATTCGTTAGATAAGAAGCTCTCGCCATTCGTTAGAAGCCGTCTAAAGGCTCCTAACACCTATAGTATAACTAGCTTATATAACCTCAGCTAGCACGCGTATATAACCTCTAATATAAGCCTTACGATCCGACGAGGCTCGCCTTTCTAGGCATTATTAGAACTAGGGCCTACTGCCTAGTTCTCTATTTTAAGTCCCTACGCAATTAGCCGTAAGGAAAAACTTTCTCTCTATGTTTTTGATTTCCTACGCGTACCCGTTCCTACGCTAAAATTAAAACACCCTATACCTCCTACTATAGACTTTTTACTTCTCCTATAACTCTTCTTCCTTCGCAATCCCTCCTCTTCTCCTTTATCCCTCGTTTTATTTAAGCTATTATTACTATAGCTAGGGACGAAGAAGCCCGTTAAGCTACGGCGACCGTATCTCGTTTAGACGACGACCTCTATCCTTACTCGCCGACTTATACTTAGCCGTATACTCCGCCGGAAAGTGTCTATAGCGCCGCCCCCTCTAAGGAATCTAAGAGCGATTATAAAGATCCTCCTCCTGCCCGTCGTCGCCCTCGCTTATCCTTAGAAACCGAGGTGCTACGCAAGCAGTCTGCCTTACTAGCTGTAGAGGATAAGGACTGCAATAATATATTGAAATAGGCCGTTCGCTACTCTAAGTCAATTAAAACACTGCCTACGGAAGGGGTTATTAAGACCTTTACTAATATAGACGTAATATACATAAAGCAAGCCTATGTTTTCTTAGGCTCTTTAGCCTCTAAGTCGGAGACTATCTTTAATATCTTAGATCTCCCGCCCGTAAAGGAAAAGCATCTATAGCACGCCGATACGTAGCGAAAAGGAATTCGCGCGTATCTTCGTTTTATAGGCGATCTTCCCGATAAGGAGACTCCTCTCTACGCTACGATATCTCTAATATCGGCTAGTTTAAGCCGTGCCTCTTAACTTATAAATAATCGACGGAGACCTTTCTAACTGTTAATTAGAGGAAGAGCCTCCTCCTCGTCCGTAAGGAATACTTCGCTTATCTAAGTAGTATCCTATTAGATAGCAGTATCGCCTTAAGGAGCAACCTTAGGTTCTATATTATTCTCTTTAGTCTAAGTTATCTAAGTATTTATAGGCCTTTTACTCTCGTCGATAGAAGGATTTAGATAATAATAACGATAATTTATTTAGATCCGATAATAGCTTTATTCGCCGTCCCTTAAAGTCCTATCTAAATCCGCGTAAGCACCGCGAGGCGAGCTATACCTCCTCCTCGGCCTATAATAACGAGGCCGTTACTAAACGCCTTAAACGGGATAATATTAGTACTTTTAACCCGGATAAGCATAATCCGAAGAACCTAGGCATTATCGCTCTTAGCGATAGAAAGAATATCTATATAAACGTTTACCTCTTTGCGGAGCGTCTAAGGATCTACTAAGACGAGGATCTATTCGCCCTTTGCCTATATTACCTCTCCTTCTTAGTAGGAGGAGCTCTTATATAGTATATAAGTAAGCTTATAGCGGAATAACGCGATATCCTTAGTTCCTCCCCTCTTAAAACCTTCTATAAGTTCTTAACTAAGCGTTTTAAGCGTCCTAACGCCGATATCTCGAAGGAACTTTATAGGGAAAGGTATACGATATCTATATAGTCCTCTAGCTCTATTACTCTTACGTAGTAGATCTAGAGAAAGGTTTAGCTTACCCGCTAACTTAAGATAGGCAAGGATGCCTAAATTATTAAGGCTATCTATCCTCTTATTGCCGTCTAGATCTCCTCGCTTCTTCCTATTCCTATAAAGAAGACCCCGATCGATAAATAGATTCGCATTATTAAGGAATAGAAGCCCCTTATTATAGCCTCCCTTAAGCTATATATCTCTAAAGACTAAGACCGTTCTCGCCGCGGTAGCCTTTCCCGTCGGGATAATAACTATCGTTAGGATAACCGTCGCTATAATAATAGTTACCGTTAGGGTAACCGTAATCGCAGCCGTCGCAATAATCGTCGCGATAACTATCGTTAAGGTAACCGAGGCAATAACTACTATTAGAATAACCGTCGGGATTAAGACCGAGGCTATAATCGC
Source organism: Ophiocordyceps sinensis (assembly GCA_012934285.1). NCBI lineage: Eukaryota > Fungi > Ascomycota > Sordariomycetes > Hypocreales > Ophiocordycipitaceae > Ophiocordyceps > Ophiocordyceps sinensis. Next base: position 6,666,379 of record JAAVMX010000004.1, on the reverse strand, counting down.
AACCGTAGCCCTAAAGGTCGAAGCTTAGGTAATAACCGTAACTAGTTAAGCTTACGCCCGCTACGCCGTAATAAGCGTTACCCTCGCCGGGACGACCGATAAGACAACCGAACGGAATACCGCTAAGGTAAATATAAGGGTAACGATAATAAGAAGAAAGTGCGTTTTAAGTTAAAGTATTAGAGCGATAAGAAGACTGCTTTTAGCGGCGATAGAGCTAGTAACGAGCTATACTTAAACGACGACTCTTAGGATAACGTATCCTCTTACGCCTCTTCGGAAGCTAACTTTATAGGCTATATAAACTCTCGCCACCCTACTAAACGGGCCGGCAAGTTTAAATATAGCACTTACGACCGCACCTTCGCCCTCGCCTCTATGCTTAAGGAGTATATATACGCTAACTGCTATATATCTTAGCAGTAGCTCTATAGTAAAGAGCGCGCGCTTAAGCCTTTAACCTATATAGTTTATAAGGCCTCTTTTCTTTCTCGTAACGCACTTTTCTCTTATCTCCGTCTTAGGTATAAGAAGTCCCCTTCTACTCCTACTATTCCCGTAGGGAATATCGTCGACTCTATTCCTACTAAGCCTAATTCCCCCGCCGTATTAAAGCCTATTTTTCCCGCACCTATTATTAAGTAGCCTATTTTTCACGCAGCGCCTACTATAGTACCCCGACTAAATTAGGTCCTAAAAGCTAAAGCCGAGGAGCCCTAGTAGGATTAGGATTCCCCGCCGTACTTATATTCCTATATAAGGATTAAGGTCTCTGCCTAACCCGGTAGGCAGGAAGTCTAAGTTTGCCTTAACTCTAGCTATAGTAAGCCTATAAGTAATCGCGACCTGCTTTAGACTTTTAACTATACCGTCGAGAAGAAGCCTCCCGTTATTATTAACGGAGTTAACGGTCGTTCTTTTTGCGAGGACTAGGCTACGTTCTCCTTCTACGCGCGCGGCACTATAGCTAGCCCGGCCGCTTAAGTAGCTATAGCTAAATTTACTTACTCCGCCTAGGTCTCTAAAGTAGAGGCCGGCGCACTCCTCGGCAATGCCTTCCTTAAGCTATATCGAGGATCCCTTAATTATAATAAGGAAGTTATTTGTATTAGAGTGCTCGACGGGTTTAAAATCCTATTCGATATCTATAAATAGCCCCGTAAAGTTATTCACTGTGTCTAAGCCGTCCGAAAGACTATTATACCGCCCGGCATTACCCTTATAGTCCCTATATCTTAGAAAGAACTTCCTAAAGACCGCGCCTATACTTTCTTCGCCTCTTACGCTAATGCTGTTTATAGTATCGTCGATGCTAAATCTCTTCCTACTATTCTTATTACTAATAGCACGAGCGTTAACCTTATTATTAAGCGTAAGTAGAAGCTTAGCTAGATATAAGAGTGTTAGGTGTCTAGCTATTTTGCCGTCCTATCTTAGAAATCAGCTATAAAGGCTCTAACACTAGCTACGGCAATCTCGCTTGCTCTCGGAGCCGCTACTATGCTATCCTCCCCTATAAGAACCGCTATTGCTACTACTACTTCTTTTATTAATTTATCGGTTAAGGTTGCGAGCACCTTCCCGCTTACTTAAGAGGTCCTTAAGTGCCTATAGCCTCCCGCCCCGTCTTAACCTATAGAAGCTCTTATTCCTAGCACTTTTCCGACGCTTTCGCTATCCGACTCTATCTACGCCTACGTTATAGCTTCTTCGGCAGGACCCGCTAAGTAGTCTAAGGTTCGCTAGAACCTCGTAGCAGCTACTACTAACGTAACGGCAGCTGCCGTAGCTATCGAGATAGACGCCGCGGATAGAATTAAGGATCCCTTCTCTAGCCGTATTCTATATTAAACGTACGTTTAGCGCCTACTAGAGCTTTAAGAGAAATGCACTAAAGAGGGCATTTATATTTTTAACTATAGCCCCTCTTTTATACGCCGCGTTTAAAAACTTCTTAGGAAATACTCTTAGCTTTAGCGAGATATAGGCACCGCCGTCGTAAAGCCCGGAAAGGAATTAACGGTTCCTTTAATCGACAATTAGCACGAAAAGCGAGTCGCTTAGAGACCTTACCCCTTAGGGCTTCGCAATAGGAAGGTTATCGACGATATATTTAACCTACTTTATAAGCAAGGTCGCCTAAAGTAGGCCGATAAGCCTACGCCGTTCATAGCACCTATCTTCGTGGTTTAGCGTATAGCCTAAGGCGAGACTAAAGGCCGAGTCGTTATTAACCTACGTGCCGTTAATAGTATTACTATTCCGGATTCCTACCCTTTACTACTATAAAGGTCTATTATTGCTAAACTCTTAAGCGCCCGTTTTATTACTACTATCGACGCCTCCGCCTTCTTCTATTAGTTTTAAGTTAAGCTCGAGCATTAAGGTAGGTTTACTATTATAAGTCATCGAGGTCTAGAGCGCCTAATAGTTACACCTATTAGCTTTCGCAATAGCCTAGCGTACGTATAACGCTATATAGACCGAGTCCTCCGCCTATATTAAGACTATAGCCGTGCGTTTATTAACGATATTATTATCTACTCCGCTATGGAAGAGGAATACTTCTAATATCTCGAGGCTATCTTTAAGCTCTTCGCATCGCTTTATTTATCTATAAGCCTTGCTAAAAGTTATATTAATTACTCTTCTATAGAGTTACTCGGGTTTTATATCGACGCGTTTAGGATAAGTACTATAAAGCATAGGCTTACCGCCTTTATAAAGCTTCTATTCCCCGATAATTTCGCCGCTCTTAAACACTACATCGGCGCTATAGGGTATATTCGTAACCTTATCCTATACTATAGCGCTTCTATCGCCCTTCTATAGGATCGTAAGACTAATCTTCTAGCCTAAGGTCGCTTAATCGGTAAGGTTAAGAACGGGAACCTTAATAAGCGGAAGTCCTATACACGAGTTATATCGTTCTAGCCGACCCTAGCCGAGCTTTCCTCCTTCGCCTCTCTTTAGAAGGAAATTACTTCTAGCCGTATGATTTACTATATAGACCTATAAAAGAGGCTATTCTATTAGATTAACGCCTCCTTATAGCGAGGCTTCGCCGCTATCTTTTTTTATCTCCGCGACGGCATTGTTTAGCAGCTAGGCTAGCCTATTCCGGTTAAAGCTATTATACCTATCTACTTCCTCTCCTATACTCTAACGAAAGCCGAGTAGTCCTATAGTCCCTTAGAGCTAAAGGTCGCCTATCTCGTATAGGCTGCGAAGAAGATACGTACTATAGTATAGTCGTTAACCCTTCCGCTCGTAGTCTTAACCGACTACTCCGCGACTAAGCAGATCGTCGCTAAGAGAACCCTCGATACTTCTAGCATAGACCGAGCTAACCGTCGTCTAGTTATAGCTTTAATTTATCTCTCTAAATACGATATCGAGGTTTATTACCTCCTTAGTAAAAAGAACTTTATTCCCGACGCTTTTAGTCGCCTGCTAGCCGAGGAGTCCGATTAGCTGCTTAACCGTCGCCGCCCCGACTTTACTATGCTTAACGATATGCTTATAGCCTCTAAAGCTATTATAGCTCTTATAAAACGCGAGGAATTCGCCGTCGCCTACGATAATAACCCTTACTATAAGCGAATACTTTAGATAATCGTAGATAGCGAGGACGCTATCGAGAGTCTTTCCTCGCCCCTAAAAGGAGCTATAGTCACTAACTCTAAAGTAAGAAAAAAGGCATAGCTTAAACGCCGCGGTATACTATTCTTTATAGTCGATAAGCTCCTATACTACGAAGGCCTTAACGGCTTTACCCGGCTATATATCCCTAACGCCCTCGTCCTATCTATAATCTTAGTAGCTTATAACGATAAGAAATACTTCGGCGTCGTCCGCATAATTAAGGACTTAGAGATATACTTAATTCGCGGAGTTACCTATTAGGTAAAGAAGCATATCGCGGCTTATAAAGCCTATTGCTTTAGCTAAATAGACTGTTAGACCCTTACCGGCAGCTATAAGCTTATTCGCCCCCCGCTATTTTTAATATAGAGTATTGCGATAGACTTTATAACCGATATACCGCCCTCGCCTTTAGCAAGCTCCTTATAGTAGATCTTAGGCTTTAATATCTTTAACTAACTTCTTATAGTTACTTGCCTAACTAGCAAGAGATACTTACTAATCTTAGGTAACGCTAAATACGGCATAAAGGACTAGGCTTAAAGCCTAGCCCGTTAGTTGCTTTTTTCTAATTAGGGCATACTAAGAACTATTATTAGCGACCGGGATCGTAAATTTACATCCGACTTCTAGAAAGGCCTTTAAAGCGCATTCGGCACTAAAATTGCAATAACTACCGCCTACCACCTATAGGCTAACGGACTTGCCGAACGGCGCAACTAGGCCGTAGAGACCGCTCTACGAATGTCCTATATTAAGAAACCTAGCCTAGATTAGAAGATAATAGTTCCCGCCCTCTAGTAGAATCTAAATACGGTATTTAACGCTAGTACGAAGATCTCCGCCTATAAATCTATCTTCGGCTTTAATATACGTAGACCGTTAGAAGCTGCCGATAATATCTTAGGCACTACTACGGACGAACTGCCCTACTTACGAAAAGTTATCCGTAGATAAGCGAGCCTAGCTATAGACCTAGCTGCTATAAAGGCTAAGCAGCGGTATAACGCGAAATACCGGCCGGTTCTTCTTAAAGCTAGTAATAAGGTCTACCTAAAGTTGTATATAGGCTATTATAAGCCTAGCTAGCCGCTAATAAAATAGTCGCGGTAATAAGAAGGCCTCTTCGTTATTAAGCGTATAATTAATAACCTCCCGGCGGAGCTCGACCTCCTTAGCTAAGTTAGAATCCACCCGGTCGTCTCTATTTAGCATCTTAAGCTCGCGCACGAAGGGCATTACGTTAAACTTAAGCCTAGACCTATAGAAGCCGCTCGCGATATCGAACACGCGCCTAACGAAGGAGATTAGCACTACGAAGTCGAGCGCCTAATAGACATCCGTATTCGTCGCATCGGCCGGTCGAAGTCACCTATAACCGAATACCTTATACGATAGAAAGGATAGGCCGCTATATATAACTAATAGGTCCGAGCTAACTAGGTCTCCGCTAAAGCTATTACGGAGTTCTAGGGTCGCCCTCTAGCACGCGCTATACGAAGCAAGAAGGCCGCTTAGCAAAAGGAACGATTAAAGGAAACGATTACTAGCATATATAAGCATAACTTATAAGAATAAAAGGAAGGATTTAGGCAATAGGAGTATTCCTCCTAATTGCTTAATTAGGATTGTATTATAACTGCTATAGGCAGTAGTGTTTTATTTTTTAAGCCGGCATTCTAATGTATATAAAGCATCCTCTATGCTATATGCCGGGGCTAATATAATCAGCTATAGATAAGATAGTAGGGAGCTATTCCTAGCTCCCGGGGCTTACGCCTACCTAATAGAAGCATCCTTCTTTACACATACATTCTTAGTGCCTAGTGCATTAGCTATGCGTAGGTTAACTAAACTACTATAGTTATTGTTAAACCGATAACTCGTAGGGTTAATAGTTATTTGCCTCTATAACGTTAGAAAGATTAAGGGAGCCGGCCCTAGGACGACTCCTACCGGTCGTAGGGGTCGATTAAGGGTAATTCCGGCGACACTTAGTGCCTTATAAGGCGGAGTTAGGGGCTATATCGGCGTGTTTCCGGTATATATTTAACTATACGGGGGTAGTAAGTTAGCTCTAGCGTAGTTAGCTTCTATAGCCTTAGGGACCGCGGTGTATCTATTGAATTAGATTCTCCTTAGTTCTCCTTCGGGCTATATTAAGGGATCCGTAATAGATTGCGTATTAATAAGTTATCGGTTAAAACTACCTTAGAGGGGTCTAGTATAGATACTACGTCGGCGAAGAAGATTGCGTACTAATCTCTTATAGGCCGGATTAACCGTTTGCTATATTGCTTCTTTATATCCGTAAAAGTATTCTTAAAAGTAGCTAAGGATATTATATCCTTATATATTTAAATTAGGTTTATAGTCTAATAAGAACCTAGCGACGTATATTATCGCCGCTTTCTCACTTAGGTCCTTATCGGAATCGATGTTATTACTCTAAAGTTTAATATTAACGGCGTTAAGAAGGTATTCTAGGACTTATACGTTCCTTATAAACCCCCCGAATAGTCTATTGTCTACGTAGTCTAAGGTAGTTATTATAATATCGTGATTATAGGGTATATCGTCTATTATCTTTGTATAGTTTTGTCTATATACGCGTCTGCGTTTATAGTTTGTTTAATATAGCTCCGTCGTCTCTTTCTCTAGTTCTTAGGCCGAGACTAATAAGGGAGCTAGAGTTTACGATATTAAGTTCTTATATTTAGGGCGGTGACTTTAGTAAACTAACTTAGCATAAGATCCTTATAGAGGTCGTAGAACGCGTTCTCTATACGAGCTATCTCGAGGATTATAGATCTTATCTCTTCTATCCTTACTATTCTATAATTTACTATAAGTTAACCACTAATTAGTGTTAGATAGGGTCTATTGTATAGGGTTAACTAAAGTGTATGTATTCTATAGATGTATGTCCTTAGCTAGGAAGGAGGTATTCGTATGTTATATAGCCTCCTGCGAGTCACGTGCGTACGTAATCTTATAGATCACGTGTATATAATACCTCTACTCCTTTATACGGTAACGTAGGTAAAAGTATAGTAAAATCTACGGAAAGAGTAGTTAAATATATAATATATATAAATAAGCCGTATAAATTAAACTAAGTATAAGTAAGCACTAATAAAAGAAGGTAAACGTATTAACTAATTCTCTATAAGTTAATTCGCTAGATTAAAGCACCGTTCTTAAAAAAGATATATTAGTCCTCCGTAAGTTAATTCGCTAGATATATAAAAGCCTTTACTATAGTAAGTCGTAGTATAATAGGCTGAAAATATAAGCCGTTAGAACTCTCTATACGTAGAGAAGTTCGGCCGGGCTTATAACTATCGAACGCTAATAAGTTAGGTCCTCGATATTTAGGTAATAGTAATTTAAAAGGAAGAGAGGCTCTAAGGCTAAAATAGCCTATAGGGAAGGATTAAAAGCTATAAATAATATAAATTACTAAGAATAATAGCTCTTATCTTTTCTAATAAAGGGGGCTATCTAGTCTCTATATATAGGCAAATCCCTCGGACGAAAACAGCCGCGAAGACTTAAGCAAAAGGGGTAACGAAAAGAGTTAGACGGAAACACCGGTCGGAAATCAATAGATTATATCCGTACGATAAATAGTAATGTAATTAGCAATAAAGGAATTTATAACGCAATAGTCTATTAGAAGGACTAGTAAATTCTACGGTAGAAGCCGTAGAAGGTATAAGGGTCTTTAACTATTAGTAAGATTAGGTCTACGACTTAATCCGCATTCTTATATACGAGCGGGGAAGAGGCACGTACGGGCGGGGAAAGGGGCTCGTGCGAATAGGGGTAAGGGGCTCGTGCGGATAGGGGTAAAGGGCATATACGGACAAAGGGGTACATGCGTAAAGCTATATATCCGTATATATAGGTGCGCTTACACTTAGTTCTTTATAAATGATTTCTATACCTATATAAAGGGCACCTATATAATTACTTTGCCTACCCTATTATAGTATTATCTATCTCTCATTTTTATAGACTTATTAATACGATAACGTCCCGCTTTTATAATAGCGGTATATATCGACTAAAACAATAGGCCGCTACGATAAAAGCGGCACGCGTAATAATACTAGCTGCTATTATAGACTTATTAGATAACGATATAGAGGACGTCTTTAAGCAATAGGCTAAAGGGTCCTAGCAGCTATAGCTGCGATAAGAGTCGCTAAATAAGCGGGCCTTTGGAAAAGCCCGCCTTCGGTAGAAAATAACAAAAGCCCGCTTAGGCAAGACGACGGCGGATGCCGTACTTTCTATAGCGGAAGAAGAGCGCCCTCTAGTACTACTATAGAAAATAGCCGTTAATCCGGCTAAACGAAAGGGGTTACTAGAAGTCCTTAGAGTTAAGATAGGATCTATAGCGCCTACCTCTACGGATACGCTACTCGCTCTTACGGCTACGTCGACGAACTCTCCTATAGCTAAGGACGCTAAAATAGCTAACCTAAGGACGGCCTTAGAGGCTGCCTTCGGCAAAAGGAAGCCTCTACCGTAGCCTATATAGGATAGTAAGCTAGAGTCTTTTTACTTCTTCTTATATCGCCTCCGCAGTAAGTTTACCGTTAAGGAGAAGTAGGGCCTTAACGGTTGCCGCCATACCGCTTAGTATTCGCTGCTTTATACGCTACCGGAGCCTAAAATACGGCGGATTTCCGGGGTTTAAGAGAGTAGTAGGCTTAGTAGCGCCTACGACCCTTAAGCCTTCTTTAAGCACCTTATCTACGCGTTCGGCAACGTATAGGAATAGGAAAAAGCGTAAGATAGGTTATAGACCCTCTTTTAGAAAGACGGCTAAACGTTTAAGGACTTCCTTCCCGACTTTAAAAAGACTATTACTCGCGCCGCCGGAAATAGCATTTAAGGAGATAGCGCTAAGCTTATATAGCTATGGAATTCGATTACTCTATAACTATAGGAGGAAAAAAAACGCTCTACGATCTCCTCGTATAGCCGCCGAGGTCGACACCGGATTAAAAATCAATTTAGACTTAAGAATTAGACTCCTTAGACCCGGTTGCCCTTAAGCGCGGTAGCGCATCGGGGGACGGACGCAGGCTATAAGCCGATAGACGTTAACGTCGTAAGAAAAGGGTTAAAGGCTAGCGTGTATAGCCCGCCGACCCCTAGCGAAGCGCCCTTTAAGCCCGGCGTAGGTAAGGAGAAACTAATAGGAAGGGATAGTGCCGCTTACCTAAAATTCGTAGGTCTAGTGCTTAAGGAGGCCCTCTAAGGCGTTTAAAAGGCCTTTAAGTCTATTCTTTAAGGTACCCTAAAGGAATAGGAGGAGAGGATTTAAGCGGATACCGCGGTCTATACGACCGTAGGCTAGCTTAAGAAATCGGTTAAGGAATCGGTAAAAAAGGCTATTAAGGCGGCGCTCTTATTAAAGCAAGCGTCGAAGTCTTAGGCCGACGTAGCCGCGGCCGCGGTCGCGGCTACTACCGTCGCGCCCCTAACGCGACGCTAGCCCGCACTTAAAGGCGCTAGCGGTATTTATAACATTAGGGCTAATAGCGAGAAGCCGACTCTCGCCCGCTACGAAAACTAGCTTACGGTCCGGCATAAGGGGATTGCCTTAGATCTTTAATATTAAACCCTTTAAGCGATCGTTAACAACGTTAACCACGCCTTTAAGGAGCCTACCGTAAAAGCGGCGCGGGTTATTTATAGCGGCGATATTACGCTTATATTTAAGCAGAATATAAAGAAGTATAAGGCGGATAGGGAGTAGCTAGAGAAGGCTTTTAGGAAGGAGACGATGCTATATTAGGGCGGCTTTACGGTAATAGTAAAGGGCGTCCCGATAATAGTCTTTTAGAGAAGGAACGACGCTCCCTTAGCGGCCGAGCTAGCTAAGGCAAACGACGTTAAGGTTATCTACCTTTACCTTAAGAAGGCCTATATAAAGGCGGGCATAAAGGCGACCTTAATTATTACGGTAGACGGCGTAAAGGCGGCGAATAAGCTTTACGACTTCGGTACGGTAATATAGGTAGAGATCTTTAATATAAAGCCTTTCGACGATACGATCTAGCTAAGGTAATACTATTAGTGCTTTTAGTATATATACGTTATAAAATACTATACGGTAAAAGCGATATATAGGCAGTATGCGTTAGGACTATACGACGAAGCTATATATACGGCTATTATAAGGTAAATCCTATACCGGTATACCCTTTATAGGGGGAGATATACAGCGTAGGATAGGCATTGCCCTAAGGCGGAGAAGCTTTAGGATAGGGCATAGGAGGTATATTCTTAAAGGCCGAGGCGTTTCGCCGCCGCGGTAACGCCGACGATACGCCTTAAGCTAGCGCTACTTTATATATAGCCCCCCCTTCTTCCTACCGCGTTATAGACGTCGCTATCGAAACGGCGGCGATAGGACACCCCCCCCCCCCCCCCCCCCCCGCTACCCGCCCTTCCCCCCGGCCGGCCTTAGGACATTATAAAGGCTAGCCGGGCGTAAGGCTAGTCGACTATTCGTAGGTATCTACGGTCGCGGCCGGCCTTAACGTCGGCTAAGGCTAGCACTACTACGACCGAGGCTACGGCCGCTCTTAACGACGACCCTTTTTCCGACACCCCTTAATATAAGATATCCTTTACTAAAATACCGTAAGGATAGGCGCGAATATATACCTCGCGCTCGCCGCCCTTAAGGCGTACGATATTATAGCACTTTAGGAGATACTAATTAATAGTAGGATAAAAGCCCTAGCGTGCTTAAGGCGGTGCGACTATAGGCTCGTCTTTAAAGCGACCTAAAGTACGCTATACGTCTATAAAAGGCATAGCATTAATATATAGACGAGCGACTAAACGTTAGACTAATATAGCGTTACGTTTACTAATTTTAATACTATAGTCTTTTTAGTTTACTCCCCGCTAGTTAACTCCCCCCTCCCGACTACTCCGCTCTTTAACCTTACGGTAAAATCGTTACGCACTTAGTGCGTCCTTATTAAAGACTTTAATAGCTATAACCTACGCTAGGATGCCTATAAGCGTACCTTTAGGAATAGCAAAGACCTCCTAGAGCTAACGACGCGATAGCGCCTTAGGCTTATAACCCTTAAGGGCTAGGTTATACGTATCGCCTTTAAGGGCTAGAGGAACGGTATAATAGACCTCGCTTAAGCGTCTTAGGGTCTAGGCGTAACGTACTATAGAAACATAGGCCTCGTCGGGTCGGATTATATCTCGCAGCGGCTAAAGGTAGATATTAGGCCGTTAACCTACCGGCCGGCGGCTCGAAAGATAGGGCTTAACCGCCTCTAGAGAAAACTCGACCTAAATAAAGCCTAAGCGGCAGCCGTCGAGAAGTTCCGGCTAAAGGCCGCGCTAACTACGCCTACGACCCTAAGGGAGGCCGAGGCGTACGTAGACTAGGTAGTTACCTAGCTAACTAAGATCGCGAAAGACTATATACCTAAGGCCTAAAGCCGTACCGACAGCGGCTGCCCTAACTAATAGACTATAAAGGTAGACCGGTGCGATAGGGAGGCTAAACGCGCCCTCCGGGCGTTCTTAGCGTCCGGCAACTAGACGACCTAGGAGACGTTAGATAAGGCGAAGATAGCCCTCCGGCGGACTATCGTTGCCGTATAACGAGACTCCTAGCGGGAGCTTACCTACGATTTAGCCGCTAACTAAGCCCTCCTTTAGAAGATCGAGAGGTAGGCGCGGCTTTAAAGCGGTAGTCTACTATAGGCGATATATATCCCCGACCTAAAGAGACCGGGCGACCCGATAAGGCCGGCCTACGCTTACGTAGAAAAGGCAAAGACCCTTATAGGCCGGTTCTTCCCGCCTTTAGTAGCGAGAAGCGAGGGGAGCCCTTAAGCCGCCCGGGAGGCCTATATAATACTATAGCGTTTTATAGTCGGCGACGTTAGGTTAGCGGTTAGGAAGATAGCGTCGTAAAAGGCCGTAGGGGAAGATAGCCTCCCGATAGGGCTTATAAAGGCCTATAAAGAGCCGCTGCTTAAAGCGCTTACGGTATTGCTTAACGCTAATTGCGACGTTAGATACTTTCTAACACGGTTCTAATATACGGCTATTATTATCCTACCGAAGCTTAAGAAGATAGCGGCCTAGCTTTAATAAGCCTAAGGGTAGAGACTAATCTCTCTCTTTAGTATAATAGGGAAGATCCTTAAGGCTATAGTCGCGAGGAGGATTATAGACGTAGCGGAGGCGTATAACCTCCTGCCCGAAGGGTAGATAGAAATAAGACCGAGAGATCTTATAAAAGAACGAGCTTAAGGGGGGTATATAATTATTATTAATCTACAAAGGTATACAGCTATAGACTAGGTCTAAATGTCTATATATACGATATAGAGGTTACGTAGGGTAATATATAATATAACCTAATACCGTAATAGTATATCCCCCTTAAATCGGCGTTCGACTTAAACGCCTAAAAGAGGCAATAGGGTAATAAAAACGAAGAAAATCTATGTTAATCGGTCCTAAAAGCGGGCCTAATATAAAACGAGAGAAGAATAAAGGGAAATAAGGGGTAAAACTAAGAAACTAACGTATACCGTTATAACGTAAATTATATTAATAAATTATATTTATTATTACTTAGGCGAAGGCGAAGACGTAAGGAAGGCTATATAAAAGGCTAGCTTAGGCTTAGTCGGGTTAAAGGCGTAAAAGGCCTTAAGGTCGTCCTAGCAGCCGTTAAGGTAAGAGGAGTCCTCCTACGTAAGGGGGCTATAACGCTATTAAACGCAATACTTAATCTTCCCGGAGGCATACTAGCGTTACGTAAGGATAGAAGAAAACTCTTACTTAAGGTATACGTTATCGCCGTCGTCGTCGCCGGCGGAAAGGAGAACGCCGTTATCGGCGGGCCGGACGTTAAGCTCTAACTAACCGGACAATAGAGGCTCTTAGGTATTAGTAAAGAGGGAGTAATAAAAAATAAGGTAAAGGCGGCTGCCCTTAAGGAGGCGAAGAAGATACGCCGTCTTATATACCTTAAGGACCTTATATAGGCCCTCCCGTTTATAATCGAGCTTCTTTATAAGGCGGAGGGTCTAGATCTAGCGAGTGCTAAGGAATACTATATCGCCGGGCTAATATACTAAGGCGGGAGTCCGCCGGGCGTCTACGTAGCGAGCCTAAGTAGCTTAAGTATCTTTAATCGCATCGCGGAGGAAGTTAAAGATACGCTAAAGGCGGGAAGCAAGCGCGTTACCGTAGAGGTATTCCTTCCGTTACTAAAGGGTTATACTAGACGGGGGGGGGCTAAAGGGCTTAATGCTAAGCTTTAGGTAAAAGCTATAGTTAGCGAAGAAAAGGGAAAGGCCGGTAGATTTAAAGACTTAATTATTAATAGTAAACTTAGCGAAGGGAAGGAGGTCGACTTAATCGTCTTAAAGGTAGGTAGTATAATAACAAAGGTAAACCTCTATCTAAGCGTTCGCGATCTTAGTCTAACCGTCGGTCTAAGGGTAGTAGGCGGAGCTAAGGTAAAGGCGTTAACTAAGGCGACGACTAAGCTACTATTAGAAAGCCGAGATAAACTAAATGCTACGGTCGCTAATAATAGAGGCTAGGGTACCGTAAAGGGACTAAACGTAGGAAATAAATACGTTAATAACGTCTTTAACGGTTATTAAAGGTATTAAGACGTAGTAGCGTATCTTCGTAAAGCGGTCGACGATAATAAGGATATTAGAAAACTTAACGCCGTTACAGCGGTAGATAGGGAGGTCGGTAATAAAGTCGACGGATATATTAGCCTATAGGGCAAAGGGAATACTTAAGGGCTAGACTAGGCCTTAGGGTAAGGAACGAGGGGATTTAGCGTATAGGCACGTATAATAATTCTATATAAAGCTAGAAATAGACTTATGTATACCGGGCTAGATATAGGACCGGCGGTAGAGGCTAGCGGTCTTCGTACGTCTAGGGTAGCCGGCAAAGGAGGAAGTATAAGCGCGGACGAGGATCTAAAGAATTAAGGCGTCGTTAAAGGGAACGAAGAGCCGGCCTTAGAAATAGAACCGGCCTTAGACCTTAGAGAGAGCGGTCTTAAGGATCGAGCGGAGGGGGGCTCGGAGGGGGTAAGGCTAGCAGGGCTAAAGGGACTAAAGAGCTACGCGAATAGCGGAGATAAACGGGGAGGAGGAATAGGCCCGGTCGATAAGGTTATTAATCGGCTTTAAGTCGTCGAGAACGTAAAGGTTAAGGCAGTTAGAATTATATTTATAAATTATATTTATAAACGGATTAGACTCTTTAACGGTATTAAAGACGGTAGTAGTATTAAGGTAGAAGGAGGCATTAACCTTAAACTTAAGGAGGATAACCAAATATCGGTAGTTAATCCTCTCGTCGGCTCGGTTAGTAAGGGAGAGTAAGCGGGAGCTAGGCAAGCGGCTAAAAGCGTCGGGGAGAATAGCTTAAGAGCTAGGCTAAAAGATAATCTTAAAATTAAAACGACTAAGAAATTCGGCCTAGCGGGTCTATCGCTAGTTAAAAAGCTTTATAGTTATAAAATACTAAAGATTCTTATAATCTCAGGCTATCTTAAACTTAGGTAGGCCTTTAAGCTTAAGGCGCTACTCTTCGAGAGATTTTATAATCGCGAGGAGTTCCTTATCGTAGATCTCGTAATTACACTCTTAAGCAGAGTGCTTTAATAAAAAAGAAGGCAACCGGATAGTAACGACTATCGTCGAGGAGCTATATTAGTATACCTTTAGCGGCTTAATTAGAAGCATTTATCTAAACTATAGTCTTACGATAAGGGTCGAAGTATATAAGGACTAAGGCGGTAGTAAAGGCGTGCTTAAAGGCTTTAAAGGCGTAAGCGTAGGCGGGAGACTAAATCTAAGGGGTAGAGTTCTTAGTAAAGGCGTTTAAAGGGTTTATAAGCTTAGAAAAGCCACGAATAAAACGCTAATAAAAATTAGCGAATCCTAAAAAGCGCTAGAGGTCTTTAATAAAGGAAGGGGTAGGCTAGTCTAAGACCGCACGAACCTTTTTAAGGTCTATGCGAATGCCTTTATTTAAGATAATTAAGCTAAGGTACTTAGTCTTAGTATCGTAGAAATTACACTTATCTACGTTAAGCTAAAAGCCGGCGGCGTTAAGGCGCTTAAGAACTATATTAACGTAGGCTTAGTATTCCTCCCGATTCTTTAAGAAGATTAAGACGTCGTTTAGATAGGTAGAGTAGAACTTATTAAAGATGCCGTAAAAGGCCGTATTAATAAAACTCTAAAAGTAAGATAAGGCGGCGGTAAGGCTAAAGGGGGTAATATAATACTCGAAAAGCCTATACTATATAGCGAACGCGGTCTTTTACTTATATCCTTCGGTAATGCGAAGGCGGTTAAACGCTACGATAACGTCGATCTTAGTAAAAAACTTCGCCTTCCGGATATAGGCGAGGGTATTATAGATAAAGGGTAAGGGAAAACGGTTCTTAATTATAGCCTTATTTAGGCCGCGATAGTTAACGTAAAAACAGACGCCTTTACCTAGCTTACGGGCAAGTATAATAAAGGCAATAGCGGGGGAGGTAGAGCGGCGGATAAAGCATTTCTTAAGCTGCTCGTTAATGTATACGCGGACGATCCGGTTCTCGGCTTCGCTAAAGAGGTAAGGGTAGGTATAAAGAGGTTATATTCCTTCCTTAAAGTTAGTTTAAGTATTAACGGCACGGTAAAGGGCGAGCTTATCGGCCTCGCTTTTAAGCTATATATAGATTATATAGTAAAGCTCTTTAAAGACCTTAGCTTAAAGCTTATCGAATGTATAAGGGACTTTCTCTTACTTCTTAAAGAACTTAGCGATAGCGTTAAAGGAGATCTTATTAAGGTAGATCTTATTAAGGTAATCGTCGACGAAGTCGTAAAGGCGGGGGTTAAGGCAGGCTTTCGCGTCCTTAGCGTTTATATATTTAATTAAAACGGCTTAATAGAAGTCCTTAAGGATATCTTAATCGATAGGTAATAAGGGCTCGGTAGGCAATAGCTTAGCGGTAAAGGCCTTAATTAAGGGCTAAGAGGTCTAGACTTTAGGCTGCCGGTAGAATATTACTATCGCGTCGATGTCGAGCATCCGAACGTTAAACGCTAAGTCGTTAAAGGACGAGAAGTAGAAACGCTAAGGTCTAATAGTCTTACGACTTAGCTATAATATAAGGCGGCGGTAGCTAGCGGTCTTATAGACGGGATAAAGGCGGGGAGGTCGAACGTAGCGGCGAAGGTAAAGGGTAGCTAAGGAGTTAAAGTCGTAGCTAGAGTGGGGGTTAGCGTCGTTAACCTAGCGGGAGGAGTCCGGATAAGTGGGTTTACCTACGTTAGGAGCATCCTCGAAAAACGTAGAGAGGGAGGGGCTAAGGGACGGGGGAATAAACTTAAAAACGTCGCTAAAGCAGACGGAACGGATAAAGGCCGGAGGACGGGCTAAGGCTAGACGGGCGGGAATAGGGATCGTAGTAGCGGGAATAAAGATCGCAGCGGTAAAGGGTTCGCCCTCGTCGTTAGAATCCTCGACGGAGGGACTAAAGAGAAACCCCCTTAAGGCAAAGGCAGGCAAAGGCGCGGTAAGAGGCTCGCCCCTACTATTAAAATCTCCGATAAAAGAGATAAAGGGAAAACGAATTATATTTATTAATTATATGCCCTCCGAAATAGGGATAAGAGAAGCCGGGATAAGGCGGGCAGGGCGGGCTAGGGTAGCCGAGAGGCCTAGGATAAGATAAGGCTAGTAGTCCGAGAGGCAGGAGGCTAGATAAAAGGGGGACTAAAAGGAAAAGGAGTTTAATACGCAAAGGCAGGGCACCTATTAGGTGCCTACGGATGAGTAGATAGTTCGGGCTCCGGCAGCCCTATAACTCGTAGGGCATACCGGGCTACCTACAATTTATTATCCTTCTTCTTATACACGCACCCTTTGCCTTATGCTATCTTTCCCTATACTATATAGTAGCAATACCTTGCCCTCTTTCCGGCAAGACTAGAGATCCGTAAGGGTCTTATTAGCATCGCCTTCGGAGCGTTATATAAGGGCGTTATATAAACCTAAACTTATAGTATACGCCTGTCTTACTTAGGACGAACCCCCCGTAATTTTCTATACGTTCTACGTCCGATCTTCGATAGCGGAGCCTACCGTTAGCTAATCGCCGTCGCCTTTAGTCTTAGCGCCCTAACGGCTTTACGATAGCCTTATACGCTATTTAGGAAGTATTATAGCTAATCTATATCTTTCTTCTATCGCCGCGAGAAGTTCTTCTTATTTTCTTATAAGGCGAAAAATCTTTCTCGCCTATACTCTTTCGTATGCCTGTCGCCTTACTCTGTATACGCACGATTCTTTTTACTTCCTCGCATTATCGCACCTTATGTTCTTTACCCTTACTATAAGCTCTTCGTTCTTATTGACATTACCGTCTTCCCTATTTGCTTTCTATCGGTAAATCCCCGGTTCTTCCTTAGATTCTACTCTAGAATTCCACGGGCTTCTACAGGCATTTACCCCGCACTTCTATAGGCGTATTTACCTAGTTTTCTTCGGTTATATTTTACGGTGATTTTACGGTTATTTATACGGTCTTTACCCGTAAAATCTCTTCCCTTCTATAGTCTTCTACCGTAGAATTCTAATTCACTTCTACGGTCTTCTACCGTAGAATTCTAATTCTCTTCTACGGCTTCTACCGTAGAATTCACCGTAGAATTCACTAGTCTTCTACTAGGCTGCTTATTTATTTGCTAACTATATAACTTATTTATCGTACGGCATAATCTATTGCTTTTCTTACCGATCCTTCCGTCCGATTATTTACGTTACCTATTTTTCCTTAGGTCTACGCGGCTGATTTCGTCCGAGGATTTTTCCTATATATAGAGACTAGTTAGCCTCCCTACTAGATAAGACAAAAGCTATTATTCTTAGTGATTTACACCTTATAGCTTTTAATCCTTCCTTATAGGCTGTTTTTAGCCTTAGAACCTCTCTTCTACTTAATTGCTATTATACTAATAATAAGGACCCGACTGCCTAGCGTTTAATAGTTATAAGCCCGGACGAACTTCTCTACGCTTAGAGAGTTCTAACGGCTTATATTTTCAGCCTGCTAACGCTACGACTTACCGTAGTAAAGCCTTTGCTTTTATATCTAGCGAATTAACTTATAGAGGACTAATATGCCTTTAAGGAGCGTTATTAATCTAGCGAATCGACTCGCGGAGGATTAGTTAGTACGTTTACCCTATTCTATTAGTGTTTTCCCGCACTTAGTTTAGATTTTGCGGTTTATTTATATATATTGTGTTTTTAGCCACCCTTTCCGGTGATTTTACTATACTTTTACCTACGTTACTATATCTATTATAGCCGATATTACTTTAAAGACTATTTTAAATAGACTAGCGGACTAAGACTAATAGATCTCAACGATCTAGAAATACGCACTCGCCTAAGGGATTTAGGAGAAAATCGATCTTTCTATTACGCCTAAATTTTAGAAACCCTTATTGCCTCTTCCTATAGATCTAATAGCTAGAATAGTTAACGCGACTATTGCTAATATTACTAGTTTATCTATAGAAGAACTTAAGAGGTTTAAGTTTCTCTTTTCCTAGTATCGTATATTGCTTTAAGCCTATAAAGACTAATAGAAGTCTTTTACGTTAATCTAGTAGTTTATTATTTAAAACATCGGGAACTACTACTTAACGATTGCCGACGAATATAAGGTTTCTAAGGAATTGGCTTTACTATAGCGGCGTATAAAGCCGACTTTATAGACGCAATAAAAGACTATTCTCACGTAGTTCTATACTATTTTAAAGGCACTAGACTAGACGGATATTATAATATAGATTTCTAACTAATAGAAAGTCCTTACCGATACCTAGCGAATTAAGTTGCCGGAATCGGAAGGTCTTTAGGCTATATAGCTTTTTCTTAAGGCTATTTAGCTAATTTCTAGCCCTTTTGCGCAATACTAGATAAATAAGATAGAGGATAATGCCCGCCTAAATAAGCTAGGCTAAGAGTAGTCTTTCCCCGACGGATTTAAGATATCCGAACTTTTCGAGCGCTCGTAGGCCTTAAAGGCTGCGACTAAAGCGCTAAAGACTAACGCTTTTACGAAGTTCTAAGGCTAAGGAATAAAGTCTCTAGCCGCGGAATCTACGGATAAATCGGCAACTACTTAAGCAGCTGCGTCCTTAGATAAGGATAAAGGCAAGAAAAAGGATAGTCCGCCGTGTATTTACGGAGAACGATACTATTTCCGATAGTATTATTACTTTAACCCTTCCGTTCGACTTCTATTATAGAAACCCGATAAAGACGTCTAAAAGACTCTAGACGACTACCTAAAGGTTCCGGCTAATAAGGCTAAAGTTAACGCAGTACTTTTTTACGACGAGGAGTAGCGGAAGAATAATTAGACTAAGATAAAGATAGTATTAGCTACGGCTGCCGCTAACGTTCTTACGACCTTTTTACTATTAGTTATTCTATAGACTACCGTAGAATACCCGTTAAGGGATTCTTTTATTATAGATTTAAGGTCTAATAGACATATTTGCAATAATAAGGAGCGTTTCTATAACTTCTAGCCTTCTTTTAAGTACGCACTCGTAGGTAGTAAAAGCACTCTTATTCTCGGGATAGGTATAGTGTTTATAGGTATTTCGACGGGCACTTTTTAGCTTAGTTAGGTAGCATATATCCCGTCTTTTCACACGTCCTTTTATTTACTTTGTCTTTTGCATAAAGCGAATCTTTTATAGAACCCGTAGACTAGATAGATCTCTTCTTTAACCCGTACTATTTGTATAACGGAGCTAATATATAACTAGTATATTATCGAATATAACCTATTAATACCTTCTACTGCGCTTTTAACTATTGCTTCCGTTCCTTCTATAGATTCTACTATAGAAACCCCGGTTATAGCACCTTTTTTAGCTACTATACCGGATTCTATACTAATAAGTATAGAGGAACTTTCTCTTTAGCACTAACGACTTAGACATCTAAATAATAAAGCGCTTTTAAAAGCACTCGGAATACTATAGTCGGTGACCTTCGATAAGATAATCTCCTATAAGTCCTATAAACTTACGTAGGCTAAACGAATTATTAACCGCGAACTCTAGAGCTTATATAGTAGGAGCTAATGATTGTGTCTTATGTATGTCTAGGAGGAAGCTAGCTGTGCGAGAGGGTAGCCCTAATAGCTGCCCCTCGCATAAGGCTGACTAATAGCGGGCTAACCGTAATACCTCCCCTTAGCCGAATCCTACCACTATATAAGGCGGGCCGCGAGGGTTATCTTACTGCTCCTCCCTAAAATCCATAGTGTTTATACAAAAGGCGGCCTCTAAAGGCTACCGCAGGCAATTCCTGCTAATTAATCCTTCCTATGACTCATTGTCACGTTTTCGTACGGGCAATTCGCGCCTATTCCTAATTCCGGGTTCTTTTTTTTCGTCGTTTTTTCGTCGTGGTTATATTACTGTAGGAGCAGGCGGACTAAGCCTCTTAGGACAGTATTCGTGGTCATGTCATTGCAGGAGCAGGCGGACTAAGCCTCTTAGGATAAGTTCGTTGCAAGAGAAGGTAGACAAAGCCTCTTAGGACAGGTTCGTGGTCAAATCGCGTAAGAGAAGGCAGACTAAGCCTCTTAGGACAGTATCGTAGTCAAATCGCGTAAGAGAAGGCAGACTAAGCCTCTTAGGACAAAATCGTCGTTCGTAGTTAAATCGCGTAAGAGAAGGCAGACTAAGCCTCTTAGGATAGTATCGTTCGTATTGCAAGAGAAGGCAACCAGCCTCTTAGGACAAAATCGTCGTTCGTAGTTAAATCGCGCAAGAGAAGGCAGACTAAGCCTCTTAGGACAGGTTCGTAGTCATATCGCGTAAGAGAAGGCAGACTAAGCCTCTTAGGACAGGAGCTATCTTCCAGTCGGCTAGCCGGCGTTAGTCGGTCGGCAGCGTGGGAGGCTTTTTTCTTCGTTCGGACCTCACGGACAACTATGTCGGAGGGAGGGAGTAGCTCGAGAAGACTCTTCTAGTCTCTCGGCATATCGTTTCGTTCTGTCGGACCTAACGGACAACCGTGTCGTATGTGAAGGCTCGAGAAGACTCTTCTAGTCTCTCGGCTCGAAGTCGTGAAAAAATGCTCGAGAAGACTTTTCTTTCGGTCTCTCGGCGTGAAAATCGATCGCTGCAACTAAGGGCAAAGAATAGCCACTCGATGCAAAAGAAGGTCGTCTTATAACGCAAGCAAGTAGAAGCGTGTGAGGGCTTATAACCTCTAGAGCTTATATAGCAGGAGCTAATAATCGTGTCTTATATGTGTCTAGGAGGAAGCTAGCTGTGCGAGAGGGTAGCCCTAATAGCTGCCCCTCGCATAAGGCTGACTAATAGCGGGCTAACCGCAATACGAACCGCCGCTTTCTAAGGCGATGTTTCCTTTTTCTAAGGTGTTTTACGATATCTTTTCTATATATAAGAGTTATAATAATAAGAACGTTATATTTCTTATTAAGGATAACTATACGAAGCTTATTTTCCTATATACGCTTTTAGACGCCTCTATAGACGAGCTAATTTTATACTTTAAGAGCCTAGGTCGGTATATTTCCCGATAGTTTATACTTTCTATCGGTATAATCTATTAAGATAACGACCGAGCCCTTCGATACGATTTTTAAGATTGTATTAACTAGTAGGGCATTTATAATAAGCCTACTATACCCTATACACCTATTTAAAACGGCGCTGCCGAACGAGCTAAGGGGGTAGTATCTACGAAAGCTCGATCTATAAGGATTAAAGTAAATTTGCCCGAGCATATATAGATAGAAACGTAGAAAACTATAGTATATTTACACAATCGGATTCTAGCCCGATAGGCAGCTTCCTCTACGTTATTTCTATCGAAGTAGATTTCCCTAATAGAGATCCTTTACAATTAGTTAAGGGATTACGACCGGAATATACCGGCTTTTCTCCTTCCTTAACTATTACAATTTAATTATCTTCGAGCTTTTAGCTATAAAGCCTACCTACTAACCACTAAGGCCTTAACTAATATATAGAAACGTAATCTTAAGTAAGAACCTTATATAGAGGTTAGTTACTTAGTCGGGTATAATTCTACTAATATCTTTTATATATAGATCCTATAGAGACGGGAGGTTCGTTAAGTTCGTAATATAACGTTTAATAAGACTTAGTTTTTCACCGCGTCTAAGGCATCCGAACCACTAATATAGGTATTATTACCGGTATTTCTACTATATATTATATAGGAAGAAGAATAGGATAAGGCAGAATTCTAGTTAACGCTAATAATGCTTCTTAATAAGCATTTCACTTTAGTAGATATTCTAGCCGAAGGCAATCAATAGCTCCTTACTCCTAACTAAACCCTAAAACCGCCGGAGGACGTTTTAAGAATATATAGGATTTCTAACCCGATATTTCTACCCTTTTATTAACTATAACCGTAGAATTAGCAGACTAACTTAAGGTATAGTTGCCTTAAGCTACTTCTCGGTCTATAGATTACGATAATACTATTCCTATAGATAGTCTATAGACAACGAGGTTTATAGGGGATTTACGCCCTACTCGTTTAAACTATTTTTCGGGTCGATATCCCGCTTTCGCTTACGTTAGGCATCTACCGGCTAATAGCACTACTTTTACGGCTGCATTTACTACTTCTCTTAAACCTAGGAAGATATATAAACGGGATTTGCCTACGCTTCTAAGGTTTTAGTCTAATCTTAAGACTTATCTTTATAGACCTAAGTTTAAAGCCGCTAGAAAGGTTAAATAGGACTCCTTAAAATAGCGGAAGACCTTCTTTTCTTCGCCTACCCTAAGAGCGGGCGCGCTAGTGCGTCCTCTTCTATTAATATAGGCATTCGATTATAAGTTTAATAAGCACGGCTACCTTAGGAAGTTTAAGTCTCGCCTATATTTGCGAGGAGATCTTTAGCTATTTAGCGGGAAGGAAATATACGCCGCGACGCTTATAGCGCGAAGTTTCGATTATAATTGCTATTACTATTAAATTTAGCACTAAAACCCGCTTACT
Source organism: Ophiocordyceps sinensis (assembly GCA_012934285.1). Classification (NCBI taxonomy): domain Eukaryota; kingdom Fungi; phylum Ascomycota; class Sordariomycetes; order Hypocreales; family Ophiocordycipitaceae; genus Ophiocordyceps; species Ophiocordyceps sinensis. The sequence continues at coordinate 6,643,582 of JAAVMX010000004.1, read as the reverse complement.
TAACGCGGTTAACGCCTTTACGAATGCCGATCTAGATAAAGAAGTATATATCTACTTCCTAGACGGATTTAAGGTATTTGGTTTTATAATTCGGTTAATAAAGGCTTTATATAGACTTCGCCGTTCGCCGCTTCTTTAGCAATAAGAACTATCCGGGTCTCTTACCGAAATAGGCCTTTAGCAAAGTACGGAAGATCTTTATATTTTTATATCTACTATAAGTAGTATTATTACTTTCTTCTTTATAGATAATATTATTATCCTTTTCCGTAGGGAGCACCGTAAGGCTACTAACGATTTTATCCATCGCTTTAGGCAAAAGTATATAGTTACGGACCGTAGAGAGCTTACCTATTTCCTTAGGATAAGGATTATTTAGGACCGTAAGTAGCGAAAGCTATAGTTATGCTAGGATGTTTACTTAGATAAGATTGCTTCTAAGTTTAGTTAATCTTTACTTTTATAGTTCTACGGCCTATTTCGACCTTTTATCCGTTCTTACTTCCCGAGAAGCTAGAGAAATACTAAGGATAGGCTATAGATAACTAAATCTACTACTTTTAGTCTTTAGTCGGTTCCTATAATTACGCGACTATTTCTACCCGTCTTAACGCTATAAAATCGTCGAATTCTTTAGCAAAGTATATATAGAACCCGTCTACGCTCTATATTAAGCTCGCAGAAAGCTTAGTAACTTACCTATACGAATCGCGTTTCCTTACGATTAAGTTTTTAGATAAAGACGGGCAAGAACTCGTTATAGCTTCCGATGCCGCTTACGCCGACGACTTAGACATTCGTTATTCTTCTAAGGGCTATTTTATTAGCCTATTTAACGGTCTAATCGCGTAGAGTGCCCGGAAACAATCTACGGTTACTACTTCCTCTACCGAAGCCGAACTACTTATAGTCTCTTCTACCGCGAAAGAGCTAATTTCTATTCTTTATTTATTTCACGATATTTCTTTATAGCTAGATATGCCTATTCATACTATTTAGTATAATAACACTTAGACAATCCGCTTAGTTTCCGCCGAGATTCTAAAGATTTAGACCGCTTTAAAGCACGTTAAAATTTACAACTGCTAGGCCCGTTAGGAATTCTTACGCAATACTTTTAATATTAAATATATCCCTTTTAACTAGATAGTTGCGGATAGATTAACTAAATTGCTTTTACGATAACGTTTCTAAACGTTCTTTTACTAGCTTCGACTTACGGATATTTCTTTTAGAATTTAAGAAGAAGTCGATAATAATTCTAACTAGCCGGAAGTTATTCCCTTCTAGCTAGGGGGGTATGTTAATATTACCGTCTTCCCTATTTGCTTTCTACTAGGAAATCCCCGGTTCTTCCCTAGATTCTACTAAAAATCTCCTCCCTTCTACGGTCTTCTACCGTAGAATTCTAATTCCCTTCTATAGTCTTCTACCGTAGAATTCTATTTCTCTTCTACGGCTTCTACCGTAGAATTTACCGGAGAACTTACTAGTCTTCTACTAGGCTGCTTATTTATTTACTAACTATATGACTTATTTATCGTACGGCATAATCTATTGCTTTTCTTACCGATCCTTCCGTCCGATTATTTACGTTACTTATTTTTCCTTAGGTCTACGCGGCTGATTTCGTCCGAGGATTTTTCCTATATATAGACACTAGTTAGCCTCCCTACTAGATAAGACAAGAGCTATTATTCTTAGTGATTTACACCTTATAGCTTCTAATCCTTCCTTATAGGCTGTTTTTAGCCTTAAAACCTCTCTTCTACTTAATTGCTATTATACTAATATCGAGGACCCGACTGCCTAGCGTTCGATAGTTCTTTAGTAAGCATAGCTCGGGACGTAGAGGACCGCGCTTAGGCCGATAAGGTAAACTCTCGCGATCGAGAAAACTCTCTTCCTCCCGACGACGATTAGTTCTCCGATAAGAATCGGTCTTAGGATAGTTATATCCCGCCGCCCTAACGTCGTCGCTTTAACCGATACTCTTGGAATTAACCCGACGAGCTTAGCAACTTAGCGGCTGCGATTCTTAATAATAACCTCTATAAGCGGGTCGTAGGATTGAGTATGCGTTTTAACCGCTTAATTCTTAATAATCCTACCGAGCTTATCCTATAAACCTTTACCGACGGAGATATTCTCTATATTTAGGAAGTAGTTAATCTTATCTATCGCCTTACGAAAGACTACCCTAAATTCTAAGTTTATCTTAATAAGATAACGGCTAAGGAATCCTACCTCGATATATATACCTTATAAAGGCGAAATATTCGGGATATTCTAGATAAACCTACGGGTATGCCTTTAACTAAGACTCCTTTTATTATAACTCGCTACCTAATTCCCGCCTAGTCTCGTCTATAACCTACTCCTATGCTCCCGGACGATAACCTCTCCGGCTCTAATCCCCCTATACGTAGAGCCTCCCGCTCCTAGGATTAAGTCCCCTCTTCTTCTCGTCAGCCACCCGGACGCTAGCCTCCCCGTCGTTTGCCGGATTCTAGCTAGCTAGACGGTAACTCTTCCGATTTAAGTAAGTATAGCGCTAGCATAGGCTAGCCTTTAAACGCTCGTCTCTATCGTAAGAACTCCGCTTTCTCTTACCCCTTAAAGGCGTTAGCCCCTAACGAAGCTATAGTAATACGTTATAAGAGAGATAATATAAGAGTGTTTAACCTAGATAAGAAGGACCTACGCTACCTTAGGCTAATCGCTTAAGCCGACGGGAAGAATACCTATACCGACGTCTATCTATTTTCCGAGCGTCTTTAACTCTACTACGATAAGGACCTTTATATACTCTATCCTTTCTACCTATCGTTCTTTAGCGGAAGTGCGCTTAGTTAGTATATAAGTAAACTTTCCGTCGCTTAGCGATACCGTCTGCGATTTACGTCCTTTACTACCTTTATAAAGAAGCTTACTAAGAGGTTTAGCCGCCCTAATACGGAAATCTCCTATAAGCTCTATAGCAGAGAATATACTATCTTTATATAGAATATAAGAGAGTTATCCCTCTTATAATAGATCTAACGTAAGGTTTTACTTATATAATAGCTTCGCCTTAAAAAAGACTATTAGATTATTTAGACCTTTTATAGACTTATTGCTGCGTAAATCGCTTCCTTCCTTCCGCTGCTTAATAAAAAGACTTTTATTAAGAAGTAGATTTAGGAAATCGAAGAGAGGAAGCCTCTTATTACCGCGTTACTTAACCGGTATGTCTCTTAAGACTCTCGCCGTAACGACTCCCGTAGCTTCGACCGCCGCGACCGCGACTATAACCGTCGCGACTCCCGCTGCTATAATAACGATTATAATAAAGACCGTAAGTAAGATACTCGCCGTTTTAATAGCAGCCGCGGCCGAAGCAACCGTCGTCGTGCTAGGCCTTCTACCTATAACTACGACCGCCGTAAGTACGATCGCCGCCCCGACGACCGTTGTAATAACGATCGTCGTAACGACTAAGCTCCCCGTCGCTAAGATTAAGATAGTCGCCGCCCCGCCGGATAAGGAGATATATACGGAGAGGAAAAAGTAAAAAAGTAAGTGCGCTTTAACTTAAAGTACTAAGCTAGCAAGGCCTTTACCTTAAGTAGTAGTAAGGTAGGCGACGAAGCCTCTAAGGACGATTAAAGCTCTATTCGTTCTAACTTAGACCTCTCTAAGGCCTACTTCGTCGGCTATATAATAACGTATGCCTTACCTAATAAAGGCCTTTTTAAGTGCGCTACTTACGATCGATGCTTCCCCTTCGCCTCCGTTTTAGACGAGTATATTCGCGCTAAGTGCTGCGTTTTAAAGCAGTAGCTTACTAAGGAGACGATAGCCTTAAAACCCGCTAAATATCGCTATTATAAGACGGGTTTTCTATTACGAAACCTCCTCTTTTAGCACCTAGCTACTAATAGCTATACTTAGGTGCGTAAGGGCATTATCCTAAGCTAATGCTTTACCCCTTTAGTCGTTATACCTCCCTCGGCTTTTTATAAGGTAACCGCTCCTCTTAGCCCTACTTCCTTAATAGCCGAGCTAGTTTATCTAGCCGAGGCCGTAGGCCCTACGTCTCTCCTCGACTCCCTATCTATTCTTAAGCCTATGCCTTAACCCCTTTATCGAGATAATAAAGGTATGCCCGTTCCTTTTTCCTATATAAGGATTAAGATTATAGGCAAGCCGTCTAAGAAGGCGTTTAAGATCTATCCGGATACCGGATATAGTAAGCCTATAATTAATCGGGACCTTTTATAGTATTTACCGTATACTATTAAAAAGCTGCCTCCTATAGCCGTTAAGGGCATTACCGGTTACGCCTACGTTAAAGATTAGGCTACTTTTTCTTTTCTAGTCTAAGGCCGTTACGCTAACGGTTCTAATATAGGGCTCGCGGAGTTTTCTTACTCCGCCTAGGTTATAAAAGTCGCTATAAGCGCCTTGCTTAAGAATGCTTTCCTTAAACCGCACCTTAGCAACGTCGACTACGGATCGGATATAATCCGTATTAGCACTCTCTAAGACTTTAAGATCCTTTTTAATATCTATCGCCTTAGCTAGGATATAGTGCGTTGCGTCTAAGCCGTCCGAAAGACCTTAATTCCTACCTTTTAAACTATTATTATACCCGCCTTTTAGAAAGAAATCCCTAAAGGCCGGCCGTACGCCTTTTATTCCTCTTACGACCTAGCCGCGTACGCTATCGTAGATAATTCCTCTTTCCCTAGCGTCGCTATAATTAATAACTCCGCTAAGGACGTGGTTATCTTACGTAAGCAGCGACTTAACTAGATTTTAGAGTGCTATAATTTAAGATTCCTTATAGTCCTATCGTAGACTTCCGCCCTTTAAGCCCTAACTACTACCTTTTTAGCTACGGTAGCCCTTAACCCTTCTATAGCCTCTCCTTCGGCTGCCGACCTTTAGTAAGTTCCTATAATCGGTAGTAGCTTTAATTTCTTAGCATCCGTTATATTCTCCTCTAACGTTATTTTAGCCGCTTCGCAGCCGGTAGCTCTAGCGCCTCCCTTCGTTAATTAGGTCGACTTCCCTTCTATAGCGCCCTTCCCGGAGCCTAACGTAGTCCCTTTTTAGCGCCGAGCCTAAAGGCTAAGCTCTCTTCCGGAGTATATTACTAAAGAGGGCATTTACATTTACGCCGGAGACCTTTGCTTTATCGATAAAGTTATTAAGCTCTTTTAGCGTTTCCCCTCTCTTTAGAAAGATATAGGTATAGCTATTACTTAACCCGGTAAAGAGCTTACCGTTCCTCTCGTCGACGGATAGTAGTATTAGAAGATTGCCTAGCGTCTTAACCTATAAGGACTCCGCGACCGTGCGATTATTAATAAGACCTTCGATAAACTATACTAATAGAATCGCATAGAATAGACTACGCAACTAACGCCTTTCGCGGCGCCTATTTTTATTATCTAGCGTACCTCTCGAGGTATTACGAAAGGCCGCGCTATTATAGATATATATAGAATAAACGGCGTTATAGTCCCCGACGCCTATCTACTTCCTCTTTAAGAGAGTATTATCGCCGAGCTGCTAGGAGCCGAGGATATTACTATTATCGACGTAGCTTTATTCTTCTACTAATTTAGCGTACGTCGTAACTATCGCAACCGGTTTACCGTTATTAGCTACCGTAGACTTAAGAATCTTACCGTAGCGCCGATTGGATTTCGGAATAGCCTTGCCTACGCCTAGAGATATATAGACCGTATTCTCCGACCTTATTAAGCCTTCTCCCGCGCGTTTATCGATAATATCGTGATTTATTCGCGCATTTAGGCAGATTATCTTCGTTACCTCTAAACTATTATAGAACTATTTGCTAAGCTTACCCTAACTATATCCCCGACGAAGAGCTAGATTAGTTACCTATCCGTATACCTTCTCGGGCATTATATCGATGTATTTAGCATACGTACGTTAGAGGACTATATAGCTACGTTCGTAAAACTCAAATTCCCGAATATACTATAGAAACTTAAGCATTATATTAGCGCAGTAGGTTTTATACAATCGAAGATCCCTTACTTTAGCCCCCTCGTCGAACCTCTTTAAGCCCGGAAGACGGCTCTCCTCGCTTTAGGCCGCGCGATCGGTAAAGTAACCGATAGGAACTTCAATCGCCGTAAAGCTTTTGCACGGAATACTGCCTTCCTACCTATAGCTGCGGAGAAGCTATCCTTTTAGGCCCTTTAAGCCGAAATCGCGTTAGGATAGATGCTATACTACCTTAACCTAGCTAAGAAGCTATTCGCCTAGATTAACGCCTCCCTCTAGCGCGGCTTTAGAGTAGTATTCTATTATCTCTTAGACGACTTTACTTAGGTTACGGGCTAGCCGATCCCTATAAAATAGATAATGCCTATATGCTTCCTCTCTTAGCTATTTACCCCCGCCGAACGGAACTATAGTCTATCTAAGCTAGAAGTTGCCTATATTATTTAAATAATTAAGAAGATACGAACTATAATCTAGTTATTAACTCTACCGCTTCTAGTCCTTACGGATTACTCCGCTATAAAGCAGATTTATAAAAAGCGCATACTCGATACGTCTAGCGCCGACCGTAGCAACCGCCGGCTTATAGTTGCTTTTATCTACCTCTCGCAATTTAATCTTAAGATTTATTATATACCCGGCAAGGATAACCTTATCCCTAACGCCTTTAGTAGGCTAGCCGCCTTAGAAACGGATCTTATCCCCGACCGTTGCCGCTATAACTATACCGCGCTTAACGACGTACTGCTTAAAGCCGTTATAGATCCTAGAATAAAAACTTAATTCGTTACTAATTATACCTTTAACCCGTACTTCTCTAAGATTATCGGCATACTTTCCGACGACCTAGCTGCGTCGGCTACTACGGCTTCTACGCTTAACCCCGATAGCACTCCTCTTCCTCCTACGCCTATTCTAGGTGCCGCCTCTAGCTAAGCAGAGCGTAAGGTAGCCCTTCTACGCCTTAAAAGGCGTAGTATTCCTTTCCTTCTTTAGGACTAGCTGCTCTATCATAAGGGTTATAATAGCTACCTCCGCCTCTATATCCCCGCTTCTATATTATCGCTTATGCTAGCGGCCGCTTATAATGCAAAAAATCACTTTAGGACTACTCGTATGCTATAGGACCTTAAGCGCTACTCTATCCGGAACCTAACTTCTAAAGTTAAAAAGCATATTACGGCTTATAAGGCTTACTATCTAAGGCAGATAGACCGCTAGCCCCTCGCAGGCTCCTATAAGCCTATCTAGGCCCTGGTTTAACCTATGCGTTCTATTAGAATAGACTTTATTACGGATATGCCTATTATATCCTCCGCCTCTTCGCCTTAGGCTATCTCGAGTTTCGATACCTTTAACTAGCTGCTTACGGTAACCTGCCTAGCTAGCAAACGTTGTCTTTTAATCCCCGGAAACGCTAAGTACTCTACGACGAACTAAGGCGTATCCTTTTCTCGGCTTCTTCTACTTATAGATTAAGGAATGCTATCTACTATTATTAGTAATCGCGATAGACGCTTTAATGCTAAGGTTTAGCGTTTACTATAGAAGTCCTTTAGGACTAAAATCGCTATAACTATAGCATACTACCCTTAGGCCGATAGCCTAGTAGAGCGTCGTAATTAAACAGTCGAAATCGCATTAAGGATAGCCTATATCGAGGACCTAGACCTTTATTAGAAATTGCTTTTGCTTGCCCTATAATAGAACCTAAATTCGGCTTTTAACGCTAGCACCTATATCTCTACGTATAACTATATCTTTAGTTACGATCTCCGCTCCCCTCTTAAGGCCGACGATATCTCTATTATAGATAACCTCCTTTATTTACGGGAAGCGGTAAGACAATAGGCCGGTTTTATAATAGACCTCGCGGCGATAAAAGCTAAACGCCGTTACGACGGTAAATATCGCTAGATCCTCTTTTAAGCTAGCAATAAGGTATACCTTAAGTTATATCGTAGTTATTACGAACTATCTTAGCCCGCGAAGAAATAGTCCCGTTAGAGGGAAGGGCCTTTCCTTATTAAAAGAATGGTTAACGACCTTATAGCCGAGCTTAACTTACCCGCCTATATTCGAATCTATCTAGTTATTTCGGTAGAGTATTTAAAGCCCGCGTACGATAGATGCTTTAAGGAAGATAAACCCGACGCGGTTAAAGTAGCGTAAGATCTCGATAACGTCTTAGGCGAAGGCGACGAGCACTACGAGCTCGAGCGTATACTTAAATCTTATAAGCGCCGCATTAGCCGATTAAAGACCCCTATCACTAAGTATTAAGTCCGCTGGAAGGGCTAGGGGGCCGCCTACGATTAGTAGGTCCCCGCTAGCGCTATTTCCTAGGAAGCAATCGTAGAATTCGCCTTAAAGCGTATTACGCGTTCCGCCGGCGCTGCCCTAGCTGCGATTAATTAAAGGACATCGATCTAATTATTTAGTTAGGAAAAGGTCCTATAGTAACGTATAGAGCAAAAGAGCATAGATTAGAAGGATCGCGTTACGTTGCTCTAAATAGTTTTTTCCTTCTTAATTAGTTCTTTGTTTTGTTTTGTTTTATTCTGCTAAGGATAGTAGGGGCTCGTTTTTCGGGCCGGCATTATAATACGCAAAGGCAGGGCACCTATTAGGTGCCTACGGATTAGTAGATAGTCCGGGCTCCGGCAGCCCTATAACTCGTAGGGCATGCTAGGCTACCTGCAATTTATTATCCTTCTTCTTATACACGCACCCTTTGCCTTATGCTATCTTTCCCTACACTAGAGTTACCGCGCTAGCTAATAATAGGGTTATGCTAGCGCAGCTAGGGGAGGCTAAGAATAACCTTATAGCTAAGCTTCGTAAGAAAGAAGTAGATAGACTTAGTATAAGCGCTAATCCGGGAGACCGAAAAGGCGTAATAGGTAATAGAGCCGGACTTATAGTCGCTACTATCGGCGAGAGAAAGCTAGCGTAGGAATTAGAGTTAGCGGATAGGAAGGGTAAGGCGGTACGCGGTCTAAGCGTATATAAAGGCGTATCCGGAATAGCCGGAGTCGACTAAAGCACTTATAACGATATCGGCGGATATAAGGGATAAAGGTGTTACGGTTAGCCCGCTATTAGTCAGCCTTATGCGAGGGGCAGCTATTAGGGCTACCCTTTCGCATAGCTAGCTTCTATACACACATACATAAGACACGATTATTAGCTCCTACTATATAAGCTCTAGAGGTTATAAGCCCTTACACGCTTCTACTTGCTTGCGTTGTAAGACGACCTTCTTTTACATCGAGTGGCTATTCTTCGCCCTCTTCTAATTGCAGCGATTGATTTTTCACGCCGAGAGACCGAAAGAAAAGTCTTCTCGAGCATTTTTTCACGACTTCGAGCCGAGAGACTAAAAGAGTCTTCTCGAGCCCCTTCACCTACGATATAGTTGTCCGTTAGGTCCGAACGAAACGATAGGGAATTTTCTCGCGTTGTATAGCCTATTGTCGCCCTTAAGCCGCCTTCTGAAAAATTTTCCCTCCCTCCCTCCGATATAGTTGTCCGTAAGGTCCGAACGAAGAAAAGCCTCCTACGCTGCCGACCGACTAACGCCGGCTAGCCGACTAGAAGATGGCTTCTGTCCTAAGAGGCTTGGTCTGCCTGCTCTTGCGCGATAACCACGAACCTGTCCTAAGAGGCTTGGTCTGCCTTCTCTTACGCGATTTAACCACGAACCTGTCCTAAGAGGCTTGGTCTGCCTTCTCTTACACGATATAACCACGAACGAACGATACTATCCTAAGAGGCTTGGTCCGCCTGCTCCTACAGTGATATAACCACGACGAAAAAACGACGAAAAAAGAACCCGGAATTAGGAATGGGCGCGAATTGCCTATACTAAAACGTAATAATAAGTCATAGGAAGGATTAATCGGCAGGAATTGCCTACGGCAGCCTTTAGTAAAGGGCGCCGCCTTTTATATAAACACTATAGATTTAAGGGAGGAGCAGTAAGATAACCCTCGCGGCCCGCCTTATATAGTGGTAGGATTCGGCTAAGGGGAGGTATTGCGGTTAGCCCGCCATTAGTCAGCCTTATGCGAGGGGCAGCTATTAGGGCTACCCTCTCGCACAGCTAGCTTCTACAGACATATACATAAGACACGATTATTAGCTCCTGCTATATAAGCTCTAGAAAAGGCATAAGTAAAGCACGCGGTTATATTCCCGTAGGGAGGCAAAGATCCTCCTTAGTGTCGAACGAAGCTATAAACTTAGATATAGAGAGCTATATCGCACGATAAGGCGAGGGAGCTATATATTTCCTAAGGACGGGGAAGAGGCGGGGAGGTCGTCTACTTCGCCCTTAATAAAGCCCTACTTAATAGCGCGAACCTAATAGCGGGGGGGAGGGGGTTTTAGGAGGCGTAAGGCAAACGTACCGCTACTACGGCTACGGCCGCGGCTAAAGCCGGAACTAGCGCCGGGACTAGCGCTAGGGTTAGCGCTAGGATTAGCACTAATACCCTTATTAAGGTAGGTCTAGGCGGTATAGGTAGCGGTAGCCGGCTAAGCGTAGTAAAGGTAAAGACGGTTCTTAAACCGCCGTTGCTTCTTAGCGTTAGTAAGCTAGGCCTGGAATATATCGAGTTGTATTAGGTTACCGGTAGGAGACGCGGGTAAGGCAGGCGAGGTAGGGCTAGTGCGAGCGGGGTTATAAGGCGGCTAGAGTTAAAAACGGGCCTTAATACGCTACTAGTTATCCTAAAGCGTGGAATATATCTTAGCCTAGGCCGTAAAGTCGTTATAGGCTAGGCATTCGACTTATAGAGCGGCGGCGTTAATAAGTTCGATAAAGACCTTTAAATAAAGGTAGGCGACGTAAGCGGTGCCGTTAAACGATAAGTCGGCTTAAAGCTAGGTAGACTTCGAATAAAAGTCCGGCTAAGAGATATTCTTTATCTATAGGGCGTTAAAGTCGGCCTCTAACTAAGCGTAGGTAAAATTAGGACTAAAGACTAAGCTAAGGTCGTCGGTAAGGGCTTTAATAGTAGTATACTACTAATTAGCGAAAGACTTATTATTAAGGACGTCTTAAGGAATGCTAGCGATAAGAAAGGCGGCTTAGCTAATAAGCCGGCTAGCTGCGTAGAGAATACGGTCCTATTCCGTAGGGTATAAAGCGGCGTCTTAACGGAGCTTAATAGCAAGGCCGTTACGCTAGGTTTAGAAAGCCTCCTAACGTTGCTTCTAAGTGCTAGAGTCGCCGGCGAACCTCTTAAGGTCGGCGATATAGGAACGGGTAAAGGCAAAGGTAGGGGCTAGGGCTTAGTCCCGGGCTACGTTACGCTTAGTAAAGACAAGGAGAGAGGACGTAGTATAGTTAAGCTACCGATAGAGGTCGGCGGCGTACTTTTAAGAGATAAACACTCTTATATCTAACTTAACGTAAGCATTATTAATGTAAGTAAGGGACTCGGCCTATAAGGCCCGGAAATTAGAGGTAGCGTAAGCCTAAATATAGGCGAACGAGTCGAATATAGGCCGTTAGGCCTAAAGTAGAGTGGCGAGATAGGGATAGCGGGAAAGGTAGTCGTTCTAAGGCTTTAGGTCGGCGGGAGTCGGCGGAGTAACGGCTAAGGTAGCGGCGGACGAAGGATCGGTCTCTATAACGAGGTCGGATATCGTAGATTAAATAGGGCAACGAAGAAGACAATAGGGAAAGGGTAAGGAGGGAAGAAGAAGAAGACAACGGGGAAGGGGTAAAGAGGGAAGAAGGAAATCTTATATAATTCGCGTTGAGATAGCGTATCTATACTAGGAAAATTCTAATAATTAAGGAAAACTTAGTCGAAGGGGTCCGGCAAGGAGGCGGACTTACGTCGCGAAGAGGGGAGATTAGAAAAGAAAGGGGTAAGATAGCGAGATTATTAATTAAGGGCAAGAGGATAAAATAGTAGATTAAACTATAAGAGAACGAGCTTAAGGGGGGTATATAATTATTGTTAATCTACGAAGGGATATAGCTATAGACTAGGTCTAAATGTCTATATATATAGTAGCTCTCTAAAAATTACGATTAGACATATGCAAGAGTAATGGAAAGGTACTTCTCTCTTAACTTAATTTATTTATATTTACTTACAATTATTTATTTTCGGGAAAAAAGAAATGTTATATTATACCTAATATCATATATAGTAAGTATACTATCTTTGCTTTTCTTTATATTTAGCTTAACGTTTTATATTAAATGCAATAGTTAAATACCTTTAACATTTAAGTATTTTTACGATTGTTTTAAAACATTTCCTTTATATTCAATCAAAATGTTTTAATATTTATTTAAATTTCTGCCCTATACTAAAACCTATTCCCTTATTTATAGTTTAACTTTTTCAGTAGTAGAGGTTCCGTAGCTTTAACTATAGATTAATATAAAGAGTACCTTCCTTAAACTCAAAGATATATACTTAATGTATTTCTTTTTTAATTCTTTATTAATTCCAACTAGTAAAATAGATATTATCTATTATTATTATAATAAGGGCCATTACGGATAGTATTTTTACGACTGTTATAAATATAATAACTAATTCCTATATTTAGGTATAAAAGTTTTCAAACTTGCATTCACTTAGTAATAAGTACTAAAAGTAATGCTTTTTGTATTTAAATCTATATATAAATCTAGAGAAATGATTAATAGTAGAAGCTTTCTGTTTATTTATATTATAGATCCGAGAACCTAAAAATAAAGTTTTAGGTAATTATTTACTTTACATTAGCTCTCTTTTAATACAATAAGTAAACGCGAGAAAGTAAATACTAAAAGTTTTTAAACATTTAAAAGTTTATATAGCGTTATAAATTATAATTAAAATGTTATTATTTACTTTAGTACATTATATAGCTATAGTGAAATTTGTAGAGGTTTTAAGTAACGCTCTAAGGTTAAGTAGAGTTTTTATTGTTTTCGTAGAAGTATAGGGTAGGTATACAAACATCGGGCTAATCGTAACCTTTGTTACCCTACTGTACGATGTAGAGGTCACGTGGGATAATTTATAATATAACCTAACACTATAATAGATCTACCGAGACGGTAATACGACTTATAACGGAGCTCGTAAAGATAGCGTAGGCCTAAGGAAGGGTAGCGTTATTTCTCTAACTTAATCTTAAAGAAGCTTTCGATAGGGTAGACTATATATATCTCGTCGGGACCTTCCGCTTAAAGGGTTTCTTAGGTTAGGTTATCGCGTAGGTTAAGAGCTTCCTTAAGGGGAGGACGGCTTAGCTTTACTTCGATAGCACGCCGGCGGAGACCCGGGAGGTGCCTACGGGCGTGCCTTAAAGCTCGCCCTTCTCCTTTATCCTCTTCCTCCTCTATATCGCACCGCTATATAACGACCTTAAGCCGGAGATAGGAGTTACTACCGTCGGTTTTACCGACGATATAAACCTTTTAGCCTACGGTAAGACTATAGCCGCGACTATACGGCGGCTAAAGAGCGCCTAAAAGAAGTACGATAAGTAGGTAAGGGAGGTCGGCGCTAAGTTTAAGCCGGAGAAAAGCGAGCTTATATACTTTACGAAGACCTATAAGCCGATACCGACGAAGCTTTAGCTCGGGACGAATATAGTCCGGCCGGTTAAAGATAAGCGTTTCCTTAGGGTTTAGTTTAACCGAAAGCTATAGTAGAAAGCCTAAGTTAAGAAGCTTAAGGCGAAAATAGGCATATAAGCGCTAGCCTTTACCGGGCTCGCGGCGTTTATATAAGGCATACGATTATAAAGCGCGAGGACGGTCTACGCTAGCGTAGTTTAAAGCGCGCTCGCCTATAGGGCGTCGACGTTCTATAAGCCTACGCTAAGGCGTTTAAAGCGACCCCGATCTAGAACCTAAAGATATAGACGGCGGTCCTACCGCTCGACCTTTACCTTAACGACCGCACTCTACTTACACTACATACTTCGGGCTTCGGTATCTTAGCTATATCGGGAGCTAATGCAACCTAGTGACTTGCGTTATATGCAATAATGCAAGGCGGTTCTAATGCATATTTTTATGCATTGGTTGAATGAACCAATCAGGAGATATCTGCTCCCTTATAGTATAAGGAGCGTACTAAGGAGTTAGGCATAGCGGACCGGATCTAACGCGCCTATAAGAAGCCGGCGAGAGTACTGCCCTAACCCCGACGGCCGACCCGACCGCCCGGCCGGCCGCACGACGCGTAGCTCTAAGACTAATGCCCTTAGGGCACTATACCTAAGGAGGCGGTCTTCCGCGATTAAGAGGCGCGTTAGAAGGAGGATCTTTAAGTAGCGGAGGCAAAGCGACTACGATAAGCCTAGCAGCCGGTAGATATTAACCCTTACTTTAACCGGCCGAAGAAGGCGCTAAAGGTATATAACGGTCTATATAAGCACGAGAGCTCCGCGCTTATTTAGATCCGGACCGGAAAGATTAGTCTATGTTCCTATTCGACCGGAACGTGCCTAACGTTAACTCGCCGCTCTATTAGTATAAGACCGCGCGTAAGACCGTGTTTTACCTCTTCCTCTAGTGCCCTACCCTCGCTAACGTAAGGGCGGCCTTACTAAAAGGCATCCGACGGGAGAGCGACCTTAAGGCGGCGCTTAACCGCCCCGCCGCCGCTAAGCCGCTTATTCGGTAGTTCCTTAAGCACCGCCTACTATAATAGTTCTAGGCCGCGACGGCCCTTATAGAGAAGATAGACCGCCGTAACGCCGGCGGGGGGGAGCTCCGGGAGTAGGACGATAAGGCCCCCGACGTAGACCTCTTTTAGCGTTTATAAATTTATATATTCGAATATACGCTTATTAAGATTTTTTTTCTATGTTCTAACCCGCTAGTTAGGGCTCCGGCCCGCACCCTATCACCTGCGTGCCGTCTACGCGCCGGCTTTACTAAGTTAGACTATCCGCCCGACCCCGACGCCCTTAGGCCTACCCGGGCGGGGTAACCTTTATTAAGCACTAGACCGGCGGCAGTAACTAAACTTAATTAACCGCCGCGAATATAGGCCGTATCCGGCCCGACGCTAAGATAGATAGACGTTATATAGGTTTTCTATTAGGCCTCCTAGTTTTTACTATACTAGCTAAATGCAGGGGCACTAGGCCCGTTAGGGCAGCTAGAGTACTTTAATAATAATAATAATATAACTATAGGAGATACTTATCCTAATCGAGATGCCTACTCTAACGGAGGAAAGGGCATATACCCTAAAGCAAGCGCAGTAGTCGCTATACTAAGAGTTAGGAAGAATAGCAGAAATTCGTAGGGTAGTCGTGTTATAGCATCGGCTAGTCGATTTCCGTGTAAGTTAAGATATCCTACTCGGGGAGTAATCTCTTAAATTATGTTTTTCGGGCTCCTATTTCGATTAGTCTCTTTGTATTTTTAAGATTATTTAATTATGCTAATACCAACTGGATGCGAGTGTCGTAGAAGCTGTACGGCAATAATGGTTTTTCTTTAATAATTAATAGGTAGAAGTCCTCGAGGAGAAATCGTTAAATCTTTAAGAGGGCAAATTAAGTTAATTCAGTTGTATGTTATCAATCTTATATATGTGATTAAATGCTTGCTCCTTTCCCTTCCCTTTTATACGCCTAGGTTGTGCTAGTACGTTATATAACCCTCTTTTTCCCCCTTATTAAATAGGGGGAGGGGAAATGCCCCGCTAAACTACTAACTTTCGGGAGTACGTAAGTCGCCTTACGAAGGTAACCTAAAACTATAAGCAAAGCCCCGGCTTCTAAAAGTTACGAAAGCACGCTAGCACAAAAGGCGTTAGCAATAGGAATAAAGGAGCTACTACTAAGAACGCTATAACGCTCCCGCCGCTTAAATCCGCGCTTAATACTATAGTAGACTATAAGGGCGACGTCGTAATATCTACTACGCGGCCCGCTTATAGAAAAGCGAGGATACTATCTACCGCTTTAAGCAGCGCGCTTTCCTCTTCTATATAGCGAGCTAAGTAAGTGTCGAAGGCGGAGCTTTAAAAGCGGAGAGAGGAAGGGCTTTACGTACGCTATAATACGGATAGGCATTTCGCTATAGACTGCTTATATCGTCCCGCTCGCCCTACGGCGAAGCGAGCCGAACGGCATATAGTAATTCACGCTATCCGACCTTCTCTTAAGTCTAATATTAAGGAGGATAATATAGTCCCCGCCGCTACTAATATAGAGGGAAACGCATAGCTCTAAAGCATAGACGGGCCTTAGAGCCTAATTTGCTAGCATAAGAGAAAAAAGAGTTAATTAACCGTATTAAGACTTCTCCTACCTTAATACCTATTATTATTAACCGTATAAACCTCGTCTTTACTCTTATAGACGAGGGTTGCTAATACTACGCCGCTATTAATAAGGCATTCGTATAAGAGCTACGCTTACTAGTTAAAGATATAGGACTTTAGTATTTATAAGGAGCTTTAAGCGCAATAGAAAAAGCGAAGATTAAAGGTATTATATAGATAGCTATAGAAATCGACGGGCATAAGCAATTGCTTATAGCGTACGTTATCTCTTAGCTAGAATTTAACCTAATCTTTAAAAAGCCTTAGCTTCTTTATATAGTATCTTACTCTATGCCGCACTAAGGAAGGCTTTAGTATATAAATTCGTAGCGTTAGCTACGGTATATTAATAAGAACGAGCTAGCAGATAGTAAGTATACTACCGAGCTTCGGGAAGCTAAGGAGGTTATAGCTTTAGTATTTATCGGCACTATTAACTAAATCCGCAAACGATACGGCTTAAAAGCCGCTATAGCTGCTATTTACGTAGTTAGCCTCGCGGATATCGAAAAGGCCTTACGATTAAAGAAGCTTAAGATAAAGGCCGAATTACGTTAAATAATCCTTACGTAGTTCTATAACCTACTACCGCTCTGTTAGAAGAGCGAGGCCGATATATTAAACCTATATAAGCCCGGCATTAACTACGCGATACCGCTTCGTAAGGATTCCCGCGGATAAGATATAGTTCCGCCCTTTAGGCTATTATACGCGATATCTTAAGACGAGTTGCTTATATTAAAGAAAATACTACGCGGCATTTTAAATAAAGGGTTTATCTAGGCTAGCTCTTTTAAGGCCGCCGCTTTAGTGCTATTCGCGTAGAAACCCGGAGGTAGACTACGATTCTACGTAAACTACCGAGCACTTAACGCAATAATACGATAAGACCGCTACCCGCTTCCGCTTATCGGGGAGATACTCTATAATATCGCTAAAGCGAAGTAGTTTACGAAGTTAAATATCTATTAGGCGTTCTATAAGGTGTGAATTATAGAAGGCGACGAATAAAAGACCGCGTTCCGCACTTATTACGGACTCTTCGAATAGATAGTAATACTATTCGGGCTTATAAATGCTCCCGGCACCTTCTAACAGTATATTAATAGCATTCTTCGTAAATTTCTAAACGAGTTCGCTTCCGCCTATATTAATAATATTCTTATCTAGTTAAGCGGTAGCCTAAAGGACTATATAGATTAAGTGCGGAAGGTGCTAGACCGGCTCTCTAAGCATAGGCTATACCTTAACCCCGATAAATGCGAATTCGGCGTCCGCTAGGTTAAATACCTTAGTTTTATTATTATCGTAGGCGTTAGTATATAGGCGGACCTTATAAAGATTTAGGCTATCCGGGACTAGATAGCCTTAACTTTATAGAAAGGTATACGGAGTTTTTTAGGGTTTGCGAATTACTACCGGATTTCTATTCGCTAATTTTCTTATATCGTCGGTCCGCTCGTAGCCCTTATTAGCAAAAGGGTAGCCTTTTATTAAGGCGCTATATAAGTAAAGGCGTTTTAAACTATAAAAGACCTATTTTCGTAAGCCTTAGTACTGCTTTAGTAGGATTTTAATTATATTATAACGCTTAAGGCAGACTATAGTAGATTCGCGCTAAAAGGCACGCTTTCGCAAAAGATAGACGGCTAACGCCGCCCTATAGCTTTTTACTCCCGTAAGCTTACCTCCGCCGAGCGGAACTACGCTATCTAGAATAAAGAAATGCTTGCTATAATTGGCTTTTTAAAGTAATAGCGAGCGGAGCTCTATAGCTATAAGAACTTCGAAATCCTTATAGACTATCGTAACCTTAAGTATTTTATAACTCGATAATATATCTCCGAGCGGTAGGCCCGCTAGGCGGAATACCTTTCGCGCTTCCGCTTCCGGATTAAATACCGACTTAGAAAAGAGGCTATAGCACTAGACGCCCTATCCTAAAGAGACTAAGACCGACCTTCTAATAAAGATTATAATGTCCGAGAGCTTTAAATACTTCCGGAGAACGCGCTATATACGTATCTTAAAGCAACGCTTATCGATATAGACGGCGTAGTCTTAGTTAATAGTAAGGACGATAAGGATAAGAACGATAGCGAGGACTATAATAATTCGTCGATTAGTTCGGAAATTAAAAGGCTAACTAAGGAAGACGTAGAGCCCGGCACTTAAGAAGCGGACTTCGCAGCGGCTACGACTTAGGACGACCTTAACGCGTAAAACGCGGAGCTAACCTTTAATATAGGCCTTAACCGACGGAGTTTTTAAGATAAGGAGCTCTAGCGTATATAAGACCGCTTGGCAGCTTAAGACGTTACCTACGGTAGCGTACGCCGTGCCGTAAAGGCAAAAGCACGACGATTCGACCTTAAACTTAACCTTAAGGTATAGGTAGCCGACTGCTATATAGACCTACGTAGGCACCTACGGTTCCGCAGACGGCTCTAGGGTCTTAGTTCCTCTATAACTATAAAGGCCGTAGTAAGAGACGCTCCCTTAGAGCTAGAAGAAGGGAACGCGCTTTAAGGACGGCTTATTTAAATAGTATACGACGCTAGCGTCGTCGGCTATATTAGCCGCGAAGGAATAGTTACCGCCGTATCCCGCGACTTCTATTAGCCGCTCCTCTAGCTATACGTTAGATAGTTCCTCTATAACTATAATATCTATAGGTGTTAGTAGGGATCACACGTGAGATATCTCATTAGGTCTTCTAGTTGGTATTTAAGTGTGTTGTCTGCTTAGCTAGAAAGGGGGGGAAAAGGGCCCCTTTTATAGGTCCTATAAAGAGCTTAACCCGGGCCTACCGGGCTCCTAATAGAGCCCTGTTAGGAGCACGTGACACAGCCGGTAATGCTACCATCCGAGTTATAATAAGGCTGCTGCCGGGGTTATAATAGGGCTAATAACGCTGCTGTCGGGACCGTCGGGGTTATTAGAGGTTATAACTTATAACCCTTTTCCTCGTAGTGTTTATCCTATATTCCTATATTCCTACAATAGGCGTATAAAGATTTAGCGTACGCTTAAGAAAAGGCTGCTTAAATCGCTTCCTATGCTAGATGTAAGAGTCTTCGACTATTAGTGAGATTAGGTCTACGACCTAATCCGCATTCTTATATACGAGCGGGGAAGAGGCACGTACGGGCGGGGAAAGGGGCTCGTGCGAATAGGGGTAAGGGGCTTGTACGGATAGGGGTAAGGGGCACGTGCGGACAAAGGGGTACGTGCGTAAAGCTATATATCCGTATGCATAAGTGCGCTTACACTTAGTTCTTTATAGATGATTTCTACACCTATATAGAGGGCACTTATATAATCACTCTGCCTACCTTATTATAGTATTATCTATCTCTTTTTTTTTACAGACTTATTAATATAATAACGTCCCGCTTTTATAATAGCGGCACACGCTATAACGCTCCCGCCGCTAAGATCTACGCTTAATACTACGGTAGACTATAAGGGCGACGTTATAATATCTACTACGCGGCCCGCTTATAGAAAAGCGAGGATACTATCCGCCGCCTTAGGCAGCGCGCCTTCCTCTTTTATATAGCGAGCTAAGTAGGTGTCGAAGGCGGAGCTTTAGAAGCGGAGAGAGGAGGGGCTTTACGTACGCTATAGCGCGGATAGACATTTTACTACGGACTGCCTATATCCTCCCGCTCGCCCTACGGCCAAGCGAGCCGAACGGCCTATAGCGATTCGCGCTACCCGACCTTCTCTTAAGTCTAATGTTAAGGAGGATAATAATATCCCCGCCGCTACTAGTATAGAGGGAAACGCATAGCTTTAGAGCATAGATAGGCCTTGGAGCCTAATTCGCTAGCACTAGAGAAAATAGAGTTAACTAACCGTATTAAGACTGCTCCTACCTTAATACCTATTATTGTTAACTATATAAACCTCGTCTTTACTCTTATAGACGAGGGTTGCTAATACTACGCCGCTATCGATAAGGCATTCGCACGAGAACTACGTTTCCTAGTTAAAGATATAAGACTTTAGTACGTATAAGGAGCCTTAAGCGCAATAGAAGAGGCGAAGATTAAAGGTATCGCATAGATAGCTATAGAAATTAATAGGCATAAGCAATTGCTTATAGCATACGTTATCCTTTAGCTAGAATTTAACCTAATCCTTAGAAAGCCTTAGCTTCTTTATATAGAGTCTTACTCTATACCGCACTAAGGAAGGCTTTAGTATAGGAATTCGTAGCGTTAGCTACGGTATATTAATAAAAACGAGCCTAAGGATACTAAGTGTGCTATAGAGCTTCGAGAGGCTAAAGAAGTTATAGCTTTAGTATTTATCGGTATAATTAACTAAATCCGTAGACGATACGGCTCGGAAGCCGCTACGGCTGCTATTTACGTAGTTAGCCTCGCGTATATCGAAAAAGCCTTACGACTAAAGAAGCCGAAGATAGAAGCCGAATTACGTTAAATAATCTTTACGTAGTTCTATAACCTACTACCGCTCTTTTAGAAAAGCGAGGCCGAAAAATTAAACCTATATAAGCCCGGCATTAACTACGCGATACTACTTCGTAAGGATTCCTACGGATAAGATATAGTTCCGCCCTTCGGGCCGCTATACGCGATATCTCGAGACGAATTGCTTATATTAAAGAAAACACTACGCGGCCTTCTAAATAAAGGGTTTATTTAGGCTAGCTCTTCTAAGGCCGCCGCTTTAGTACTATTCGCGCGGAAACCCGGAGGAAGACTACGTTTTTACGTAGACTACTAAGCACTTAACGTAATAATACGACCCGACCGCTACCCGCTTCCGCTTATTAAGGAGATACTCTATAATATCGCTAAAGCGAAGTAGTTTACTAAGTTAGATATCTATTAGGCGTTTTATAAGGTGCGAATTACGGAAGGTAATAAGTAGAAGACCGCGTTCCGTACTTACTATAGGCTTTTCGAATAGATAGTAATACCGTTTAGGCTTATAAAGGATCTTAGCACCTTCTAACGGTATATTAATAATATTCTTCGCGAATTTCTAAACGAGTTTGCTTCCGCCTATATTAATAATATTCTTATCTATATAAGCGGCAGCTTAGAGGATTATATAGATAAAGTGCGGAAGGTATTAGACCGGCTCTCCGAGCATAGGTTTTACCTCGACCTTAATAAATGCGAATTTAGCGTCCGCTAGGTTAAATACCTTAGATTTATTATTATCGCAAGCGTTAGTATATAGGCGGACCCCGTAAGGATTTAGGCTATTCGAGACTAAATAGCCCTAACTTTATAGAAGGGTATACGGAGTTTCTTAGGATTTACGAACTACTACCGGATTTTTATTCGTTAATTTTCTCGTATCGTTAGTCCGCTCGTAGCCCTTACCGGCAAAGGGGTAGCCTTCTATTAGGGCGCTATATAGGCAAAGGCGTTTTAGACGTTAAAGGACTTATTTTCGTAAGCCCTAGTGCTACTATAGTAAGACTTTAATTATCCTATAATACTTAAGGCGGACTATAGTAGATTCGCACTTAAAGGCACGCTTTCGTAAGAGGTAGACGGCTAACGCCGCCCTATGGCTTTTTACTCCTATAAGCTTACCTCTACTAAACGGAACTACGCTATCTATAATAAGGAAATGCTCGCTATAATTAGCTATTTAAAGCAATAGTAAGCGGAGCTCTATAGCTATAAGAACATTAAGATCCTTATAGACTATCGCAACCTTAAGTATTTTATAACTTAACGTTATCTCTCTAAGCGATAGGCCCGCTAGGCGGAATACCTTTTGCGGTTCTGTTTCCGGATTAAGTACCGACTTAGAAAAGAGGCTATAGTGCTAGACGCTCTATCCTAGAGAGATTAAGATCGGCCTTCTAACGAAGATTATAATGCCTAAGAGCTTTAAATACTCTTAGAGGAGGCGCTACGTATATATCTTAAAGCAATACTTATCGGTGCGGACGGCGTAGGCTTAGTTAATAATAAGGGCGATAAGGACGAGGACGATAGCGAGGAGGATAATAAAGAAGACGTAGAGCTCGATACTTAGGATATAGACGACACTTAGGATACGGACTTCGCAGCGGCTACGACCTAGGACGACCTCGACGCATAGGACGTAAAGCTAACTACTAATATAAGCCTTAACCGACGAACTTTTTAGGATAAGGAGCTTTAGCGTATATAGGACCGCTTAGCAGCTTAGGACGTTACCTATAGGAGCGTGCGCCGCGTCGTAAAGGCAGAAGCACGACGATTCGACCTTAAGCTTAACCTTAAGGTATAGGTGGCCGACTGCTACGTAGACTTACGTAGGCACCTACGGTTTCGCAGACGGCTTTAGGTTCTTAGTTCCTTTATAACTATAAAGGCCGTAGTAAAAGACGCTCCCCTAGAGCTAGAAGAAGGGAACGCGCTCTAAGGACGGCTTATTTAAATAGTATACGACGCTAGCGTCGTCGGCTACCTTAGCCGCGAAGGAATAGTTACCGCTATATCCCGCGACTTCTATTAGCCGCTCCTTGAGCTATACGTTAGCCGATTCCTCTATAACTATAATATCTACGGGCGTATAAAGATTTAGCGTACGCTTAAGAAAGGGCTGCTTAAATCGTTTCCCGTACCGGACTAGTTCTATACGTATATTTAAATAGACTTTATTACGGACCTCCCCTTTATAGAGAGCGGCAACCGTAATCTTTAGGTAATTAAGGACTATCTAAGTAAAGAAGTTATATTAGAACCTATGCCCTCTATAGAAGCGGAGATCTACGCGGAGCGCTTTCTTATATACTACGTGCGATACTATTAGTAGCTAACGTTAATTATAAGCGATAAAGGCTTAAATTAGATAAGCCGCTTCTAGTAGTACTTATATCAGCTGCTATAGATTATATAGCTACTAAGCATAGTATATTATCCGTAAACCGATAAAGGGCTAGAACGGCTTAATTAGAAAGTTTAAGCTTACCTCCGGGGCGTTATCGACCGTAACTAAAGGGACTAAGATAAGTAGCTCCCTATAGCGTAAATAGCGCTTAACGGGAGAAATCACTCTTTAATTAGTATATCCTCTTTCTTCGCACTATACGGGTATAAACTAGTATCCTTATTTCCTATCGCCGTAGATATAGCAGCGGAAAAGCCGTCTAGCAATAGCCCGGAGGGGCGCGTAGCCTCCTTTATATAGCGACTTAAGTAGGTCTTAGACTTCTATTAGTCGTTAATAGCCTTAGTAGCGTAGGACTAAGAGCGGTATACTAATAAACGGCGGGAACCTATAGAGCGATTTACGGTAAGAGATAAAGTCTAAGTAGACTTACGGAACTATGTATCCTTAAGGCCGAAGAAGGAGCTCGATTAATTATATGTAAAATTTACGGTTAAGAGAGTGCTAAACCCGTAAGCCGTCGAGCTAGAGGGATTGCCTAACGGGATTTACCTTAATTTTAACGTAGACCTTCTTCGTTACGCAGTAGTAGATCTAATGCCCGGCTAAGTAATAGCGGACCTATAGCCTTCCGTAATCTTAGTAAAGGGGGAAAAGGAGTTCCTAATAAAGGAAATTCTTACCGTACGATAGAAGAAGGTCGGCCGCGGCAGTAGGCGCGAGGTCTTCGTAAGGTAGTAAAGGTATTAAGACCCGACGTAGCACTTAGCAGCGGACTTCGCAGATATAGAAGCGCTCGATCGCTTCGAAGAGCGCTTTAAGGCTATTAAAGAAAACGACGGACCGCCCGACGCTATATTGCCGGCAAAGATATAACGGAAGAAGGTACGGTTTACGCTCCCTAAAGCAAGCCGCGTAGCTTAAGGCGCGGCCGGGCCCTATATAATACGTTATTAGATTTTCGCTTAGGTAGGGTAAGGGTCTTATATAAGGGTCTTCGACTATTAGTAAGATTAGGTCTACGACTTAATCCGCATTCTTATATACGGGCGGGGAAGAGGCATGTACGGGCGGGGAAAGGGGCTTATGTAAATAAGGGTAAAGGGCTCGTGCGGATAAGGGTAAAGGGCACGTACGGACAAAGGGGTACGTACGTAAAGCTATATATCCGTATGCATAGGTGCGCTTATACTTAGTTCTTTATAGATGATTTCTACACCTATATAAAGGGCACCTATATAATTACTCTGCCTACCCTATTACACTAGACCGGTTCTATACGTATATTTAGATAGACTTTATTATAGACCTCCCTTTTATAAAAAGCGGCAACTATAATCTTAAAGTAATTAAACACTGTTTAAGTAAGGAAGTTATATTAAAACCTATGCCCTTTATAAAAGCGGAGATCTACGTAAAGCGCTTCCTAGTATACTACGTGCGATACTATTAATAGCTAACGTCGATTATAAGCGATAAAGGATTAAATTAAATAAGCCGCTTCTAGTAGCACTTATATCGGCTGCTATAGATTATATAGCTACTACGTATAGCATATTATCTATAAACTAATAAAGGGCCGGAACGGCTTAATTAAGAAGTTTAAGCTTACGTTTAGGGCGTTATCGACTATAACTAAAGGGATTAAGACAAATAGCTCCCTATAGCGTAAATAGCGCTTAACGGGAGAAATCACTCTTTAATTAGTATATCCCCTTTCTTCGCACTATATAGGTACGAACTAGTATCTCTAGTTCCTATCGCCGTAGATATAGTAGTAGAGAGGCCGTTTAGAAATAGCCTAGAAGGGCGCGTAGCTTCCTTTATATAACGACTTAAATAAGTCTCGGACTTTTATTAATCGTTAATAGCCTTAGTAGCGTAAGACTAAGAGCGGTATGCTAATAAACAATAGGAACCTATAGAGCGATTTACGGTAGGTAATAAAGTCTAGGTAGACCTATAGAACTACGCATCCTTAAGGCTAAAGAAGAAGCTTAATTAATTATACGTGAAATTTACGGTTAAGAGAGTGCTAAGCCCGTAAGCTATCGAGCTAAACGGACTACCTAACGGGGTCTACCTTAATTTTAATATAGACCTTCTTTAACGCGTAATAGTAGATCTAATGCCCGGCTAAATAATAGCGGACCTATAGCCTTTAGTAATTTAAGTAAAAGGAGAGGAAGAGTTTTTTAAAAAGGGAATTCTTACGGTATAATAGAAGAAGGTCGGCTATAGTAGTAGGCGTAAGGTCTTCGTAAGGTGGCAAAGGTACTAAGACCTAACGTAGCACCTAGTAGCGGACTTCGCAGATATAAAAGCGCTCGATCGCTTTAAAGCGCGCTTTAGGGCTATTAGAGAAAACGACGGGCCGCTTAACACTATATTGCCGGCAAAGATACGACGGAAGAAGGTACGGTTTACACTCCTTAAAGCGAGCTACGTAGCTTAAAACGCGGCTAGGTCTTACGTAATATATCGTTAATTTTCGCTTAGGTAATATAAAGGTCTTATATAAGGGTTTTCGACTATTAGTAAGATTAGGTCTACGACTTAATCTATATTCTTATATACGAGTAGAGAAGAGGTATTTATAGGCGGGGAAAGGGGCTTATATAAATAAGGGTAAAAGGCTCGTACGGATAAAGGTAAAAGACACGTATAGACAAAGGGGTACGTGCGTAGAGCTATATATCCGTATATATAGGTGCGCTTATACTTAGTTCTTTATAGATAATTTCTATACCTATATAAAGGGCAGCTATATAATTACTCTGCCTACCTTATTATAGGAGGGAATTAGAATTCTATAGTAGAAGCCGTAGAAGGAAAGTAGAATTCTACGGTAGAAGACTATAGAAAGGAAGAGATTTTACGGGTAAAGCCCGTATAAATACCCGTAAAATCACCGTAAGATCACCGTAAAATATAACCGTAGAAAAGTAAGGCGGATTGCCTATAGAAGTGCGGGGTAAATGCCTATAGAAGCCCGTAGAATTCTATAGTATAATCTAAGGAAGAACCGGGGATTTCCTAGTGGAAAGCAATAGGGAAGACGGTAATATTAACACTAGACGATAGCTTTAACCTAATCGTTAGGAAAAAGAAAGTCGGTAGACCCTCCTATCTTTATAAAAAAGGGTCTACCTCCGACCGTTAACGTAAGTATAAGGCATAGAAACTTAAGATACAGGGTATCTTCCTCCGCGATAGTATATAGTTCGACTTAAACAGCGCCCGCCTCTTTTATATTAGCGATAGGCTTAGTAAACAGGCCTACGACTTCGTTAAGGGTAGGATAGCTACTATTATAGCTAACCTATCCGAGAGGGAGAAATAGGAATAGCCTACTATAACGCCGCTCCTCGCGGCTTTAGGCAGGCAGTATAAGGTTCTAGATTTAACGTAAGCCGCTAAGAATATTCTCGATAATGTTCCCTTACGGCGATAAGAACTATTAGATCTAGAAGGAAGACCTTAACGCCTATATACGTAAGGCGAGAAAGATAAAAGAATAGTAGGTCGACCTCCTCCGAAAGTTTATCTTAAAGGATATAAGCGATCTCGTTAAAAGCATATAGACTAAGATTCCCGACGCCGACTATAAGAAGTAGTCGCCATAGATAGATATCTTTATAAAGAATTTAGCTAACTACGCTTATCGTTAGAAGCTTGAGAAGAAGGCCGCCCTTTATTTATAGTTCCCGCCGACGCTTATACCTGCCCTTACCCCGACCGCTTTTACCTAACTCCTATATAGTAATCCTATAGACCTCGACCGACTTTCCGATACTAAACGATAATTTAGGGTCGATAATAAACTCTACATAGCTTACGGAGAACCTAGATACTAAAAGGAGGCTTACGACCCGGCTAAGACGGCTAATCCGCTTTTAATGCCTCCTCGCCGCGGTAGTCCTTAGTTTTAGTGCCGAAGTGCCCCCTCCTCCGGCTTCTGCCGAGGATCTTAGGGCGCTTACGGCGGTAGGTATAGCCGGGGTTAGTTCGTCTATATAGCCGACTATAAATAAAGCCGTATCCTTAAGGAAGAGGATACGGATTTATAAGGCGAGCAGCCGACGGTAAGGCTATTACTAAAAGATATACCCTTAGAGTAAGTCGCTCTTAAGGGTTATATATACGGGAGGATAAAAGAATTAGGTCGTGACTCTTAGATAGAACGGATCTTTAGATTAATTCGTCGAATAGTAATAAAAAGTTAATCCTTCTCTCTACTCGTCTTTCCTCTACGCGTAACCTTTAGTCCCCTTACTACGTTAATATATTATCCCTCGTAGATTCTAGCTATACTACCGCGGCATTCGCCGATCTTTACGCTATTATACGGAAATACAACGTTATTATAAAAAAGCTCCTTAAACCTAGACTGCTTCGGCTAATAGATAGCGTGCTATTTACGTAGATAATAGACTACTTTCTAGCCTAGATAACTATTAGCAAATATATAGAACTTATGCTTTTCTTCGTTATAAACCTATCCCCCTTTACCCCGTTTATCTTAGGTATCCCTTAGCTTTAGGAATATAAACTAACTATACTTTAGAAATCTCTTTAAGTCCGCTTCGATTCCCCCTACTATATAAGATACTGCCTGCCTCTAAGCGTTATAATCGAGGATAGGGTAGCCCTTAAGACTCCTATTACTTCCGCGTCTAAAGGGAATTAGTTACGCCTAAAGGTATATTTTTCTAACGTCGTAGAGATTTAGACTACCCCGACGATTATCTTAAAATAGGGGGTCCCTATAATAGTAGAGGACGTGCCGGAACCTCTCTTTCGGTAGGAAGAGATTGATATTCTAAAGGACTAGACCGTCTTACCGGGATATTATATACCTTACTTAAAACCTTTAGACTTATCTACTAAGGAATGCCTACTTAAGCCGGTACCGTACCTTTTAAACCCCGGCTAACCGATTTAGCACCTTTTATATAGGATATTACTATTCGCCTAAGATACCGCCCGCTTAATATCCCCGATTAGCTCTTTAATCTCCCTTAAGACTTAAGCCTTTAAGACTACTCCGCTATAGTCTACTTTAGTAGTCCGCCTACTCCTTATTTATCTTACCGCCGGCCGCTGCTATATTCCCGCCCGATAGGGCTAAACGAGACGCCCCTACCGGCGTATACAATACGAAGATTAAAAAACCTTAGATACAAACGATATCCGCTACGTATATATAGTTAACTTCGTTTAATTCTATAAATAAGATAGTATCTAAGCGATACGAATTAATATATCTAAAGTAGCTAAGCTAATAGAGGAGGGCGAAAATCTACGACTCCTTAACGAACTCTTAATAAGCTTAGTTAAAGTTCTAGAACTATCTAAAACCTCTTTCTAACGCGTTATTGCTAAGGACTATATAATAGAGGTAGCTTAGACCGCCTTCCCTAAACGCTTTTATAACTTCCTTTAAGCGAACCTCCGGGATATAGCTAATTCCGAATCTTTATTCCGGAAGGTTAATAAGGCCGATATAGAAAAGTTCCTCTAAGTAAAGCCTAAAGTCACGGAGGTAGAAATCCTAAAAAAACTCCCGAAAGAGTTCGAAGATAAGCTTCCTTATTTCCTTCCGAAGAATACGAACAAGCTCCCTCTATACCGCCCTTAGGATTATAAGGTCGAGCTTATATACGGTAAATAAGCCCTATTCTATAGAAATCGGCCTATATCACCCGCGGAACTCCGCTATATTAAGAAGTAGATCGATAATATCCTTAATAAAGGCTTTATTTAAGAGTCTTTTTCTCTAGCCGCGGTACCGCTAATCCTCGCCTATAAGCTAGGCGGTAGTATCCGTATCTATTATAACTACCGAGGTTTAAATTAGGTTATAGTTAAGAATCGATATCCCCTACCTTTAATCCGCGAAACGCTAGATTCTCTTTATAACGCTAAGTTTTATACGAAGCTAGACGTAATTACTACGTTTAACCGTATCCGAATCGTTAAAGGTTATAAGTAGCTTAAAGCGTTTATTATATATTTTAGACTTTTCGAGATGCTAGTAACCCCTTTTAGCCTCTATAACGCACTATCGACCTTTTAGAACTATATTAATCACGTAATTTATAATGCCCTCGATGATTTCTATATAGCGTATCTCGACGACGTCCTAGTCTTTTCGAAGACTAAGGCAGAATATAAAAACTACGTGCGAATAGTTATCTAACGCCTAGGTAATGCAGGGCTTTAAATCGATATCGGGAAGTTAGAGTTCTATACGATAAAGACTAAGTACTTTAGACTAATTATTTCGATATTAAGTAAAATCATAGACCTTATATAATTACGGCTTAAAACGCCCTAACCTTAGTAAAAGAACTCTAATAGTTTTTCGGGTTTATAAACTTCTACCGCCGTTTTATTAAGGGATACTCTAGTATTATCTCCCTAATAACTACGCTACTTCGAAAAGATTCCCGTTAGTCTTAAGGACTAGAATAAGCTACCGCGTTTAAAGCCCTTAAGCTTGCTTTTACTATTGCCCTAGTCTTAGCCTATTTTAACTACTTAAAGAAAATAGTTATCGAAACCGACGCTTCGAATTAAGCCTTAGGTAAAGTCCTTTTATAGATCGGAGACGACGGATATCTTTACTCTATTGCGTTTTTCTCGTTAAAGCATACTACCCTTAAGTATAAATACGAGATTTATAATAAAAAGTTATTAGCGATTATTAAAGCGCTTAAGGAATAGCGCTTAGAACTTTAAGGAACTACTAAAACGTTTAATATTATTACGGACTATAAGAATCTTTAGACGTTTATATCTATAAAGTAACTTAACTAAATATAAGTACGCTAGGCCGAGTTCCTTTCTTAGTTTAACTTTGTAATTTTATACCGCTTAGGCGATAAGGCAATCCTCCCCGAAACTTTTAGCAAGCTCCCTAGCGATAGACTAGCTATTATAAACGGCGATTAGCTCCTCTATTATAACTAAGTGATTATCCTTAAAGAGAAAGTAGACCCGACTATCCTAAAAGAACTCTTAGCCGATTCCTATGCCTTAAAGGAAGACCTTAAAGTAATCGCCGCCCTTAGATTAAATATAGCTAGTAAATCACTCGATAAGCTTATCCGCGAGGTATATTAATAAGATAATCTCACCTAGGGTATAGTAGCGATACTCGATGACTTATACGCTTAACGCTAGCTAAAGTATATTCGGAAGCTTTTGCGTTGCGATATATCCGAATATTAGTTAATTAATAGACGTATCTTTTTCCGCGGCCGGCCCTTTATCCCTAATACCTTAGATCTCCGCCTTAAAGTCGTTTATTAATCCTATAGCAATAGCCTAGTAGGATACTTAGGAAGGGTAAAAACCCTTAATCTATTAAACCGGATATACTAGTGGCTAAGAATTTCGCACTTCGCCGCTACGTTCGTTAAAGACTATACTCTTTATCTTTAGACTAAAACCCCCCGCTTATCTTCTTTTAGATTCTTAAACCCTTCGCTCTACCGGTCCGCTTATAGGCCGATATATTTATTAATTATATTATAATACTTCTTAAATATACCTAAAATAGGAAGACTTACGAAAACGTACTTACGATAGTCGATAGGCCTACTAAAATAAGATATTTTATTCCTATTTCCGGTCTCTCTATAGAGGAATTAGTTAATTCCTTTATCTATATAGTCTATCGTTTATATAAAGCACCCGATACTATTATCTCTATTAGTAGGGATCACACGTGAGATATCTCATTAGGTCTTCTAGTTGGTATTTAAGTGTGTTGTCTGCCTAGCTAGAAAGGGGGGGAAAGGGGCCCCCTTTATAAGTCCTTTAAAGAACCTAACCCGGGCCTGCCGGGCTCCTAACAGAGCCCTGTTGGGAGCACGTGACCCAGCCGCTGACGCTATCATCCGGGTTATAATAAGGCTACTGCCGGGGTTATAACGGGGCTAATAACGCTGCCGTCGGGGCCGTCGGGGTTATTAAGGGTCATAACTTATAACCCTTTTCCTCGTAGTGTTTATCCTACATTCCTATATTCCCACACTAGCAGTTTTCTCTTTAAAGCTTCTTCTTTTAAAGCTTGCAACCGCAACTAATTAATCACGTGTATTAGGCCAAAAGGGGCCTAATGAATACAAAGAATAAATACAAATAAGATAGTAAGATTGGCGGAGGTCTAGGCTCGCGAGCCTGCTGTTATTATTACGCGGAGCTATAAGCGCTCTGCTAAATCTCGGAAGAACAAAGAATATAGTCGTTAGCCGGGGCGTCTGCGCCTGCCGGGTGACTAATTAAGGGGAAGCCCGTACGGGGCTTCCGTAGTAGCATCCTGCGTTAAAGTGACGATAGAGGGTATGCCTTAGTAGCGTATGCCTGGTTAGCGTATGCCTAGTTGCCCTTTTGTATAACGGGCTAAGGGGAAGCTTATATAGGCTTTTAGTAGTAACATTCTTTAACGAGGTGACGAAAGAGCGCGTTGCGGGAGTCGAATTAGGAATTGCAGGACCTGCAATTAGCCTGCTTAAAATGCCGGGCTTAGGGCATAACGGTCTTAGTGGGAATCTACGCGTGTTTTATATTAGGGCATCCTTCGCCTAAGTGACGGAAGAGTGCGTTGCGAGCTTCGAATAGTGCTTTGCAGTAACGGTAGGGCTACTAGGGGCTTAATGTTAGTAGAAGCTTCTATATTAGCGGCTTTAATAATTCGATAGAGCTGCTTCGAGAGCTGCTTCGAGAGCTGCTTCGGGGCTTAATGGTAGCAGTAACGGTTTTCTGCTAGGGGCTTGCTATTAGTTCGAGAAAGCTGCCTTAAGGGCTGCTTCGAGGGCTGCTTTGCTCGATGGTAAATTCGCTTTAGGAGCTACTATAAGAGCTACTACTACGAGAATTAATAGTAGAGCCGATTGGTTCGTCGCTTAGTAGGCAGTCTAAAGAACTGCGAGAGCTTAGTGGGTTAGCTATTAATACAGGGTCGGCATTAGGGCCGTGCCTATAGGAGCCGGAGGGAGGATCGGGATCGAGGTTTTATCGGGAGTTAGGGTCGGGATCGGGGTCGTGCTGGCTTAAGGGCGAGGGCGAGGGCGAGGGCGAGGCTAAAGACGACGTCTTCGAGGCTGCTGCTTCGTACGGCGGCAAGCCGAGTTAAGCTTGCATCGTATCTCGGTCTCGGTAGACCCTTATTCCCGGGTAGAAATCGCTATCGAGGAATTCCTATTAAGGCTAAGGTTGAATATCTTCCTCGGTCTATACTCCGATAAATTGTATCGTAAATGGCTGGTTGTTCCTGATATAAATTCCGCGCTTATTTAGCTAGTCCCGTAGTGCTCTCTTATAGTCCCGATAGACCTTCTTCTAGGCCTCTTTAGACTATCCCTCGAAGTCTTCTCGGAAGAGATGCCAAACGTCGTAATTATCGTCGCCGAATCGACTTACGTTATGCCTACAATTCGAAAGGAATACGGCAACGGCAGACGTAGCAGCGGTCTAACTGTCTGGCTTAATGTCGCGAATTAAGGTCTTAACGACGAGGTCGACATCGATGTATTTCTAAGAGGCTTATAGGACGGTTATGCCTATTATAATCTCTTCGATCCGTAGATTAAATAGTGCGACGGGGTTATCTACCGCGTCGGTAGCTACGGCGCTAGGGGTCGGGCTCGTGGTTGTTATCGTAATAACTAGTTTTATCGCGAGGGTCTTTGCGATGTTTGTCGTAACGGTCGGAGGAATCTCTTAGTAGGTAAAACCAGCGGTGTTTCCTTTTTCTTCTCGTCCTTACGGTCCGAAAAAGAACTCCTATAGGTAAAACCAGCGGTATTCTTCTTCTTCTCGCGTTAGTGCGTTGCTAACGCGCTTCCTTATTAACGTAATTTCTTCCTCCGTAAGGGAGGCGAGTACGGGATTAATTCGGAAGCTTAAAGGAGTCTCTTATAGGTAAAACCAGCGGAGATGCCTTATTCTTAGCATAGATAATCCTCTCTAGGTATACGTAATAGAACCCGCAAAGGGGTAAAGATGCGTGGAAACAGCGCCTATAGATCGGATAAAGATTCTACTATACTTTCGGGGATCGAGACCTACCTCTTATAGCCTTGCTGTTCTATAGTTAATCGTTTAACCACTGATTAGTGTTGGTAGGGATCATACGTGAGATATCTCATTAGGTCTTCTAGTTGGTATTTAAGTGTGTTGTCTGCCTAGCTAGAAAGGGGCGGGAAGGGGCCCCCTTTATAGGTCCTTTAAAGAACTTAACCCGGGCCTACCGGGCTTCTAATAGAGCCCTGTTAGGAGCACGTGACCTAGCCGCTGACGCTGTCATCCGGGTTATAATAAGGCTACTGCCGGGGTTATAACGGGGCTAATAAAGCTGCCGTCGGGGCCGTCGGGGTTATTAAGGGTTATAACTTATAACCCTTTTCCTCGTGGTGTTTATCCTATATTCCTATATTCCCACAATCTCCGACTAAGACATTTAGTTTATCTCCGATTTTTAGCAATAACTTAGCAACCGGTTATAAATAACGTTAAAACTAAGCTCGGTATAGCACTTAGAGACCGACGGTTAGACCGAAATCGTTAACGCAGCGATAAATAAATATCTTTAAACCTTTATTAGTTTTACCTAAGATAACTAGGTCGACTAGCTCCCGCTCGTGGAATTCGCAACGAATAACTAGGTAAACGAAACAACCGGTATTTCTCCGTTTTTACTAACTACGGCTTTAACCCCCGTCTCGGTATTAAAACTATAGGTCTTCGACCCCTAACTCTCTCCTTATAGGCGAAAAATGAATTTATTTACGCAGACGTAATAGCTAATCGCTTCGCTCGTATCCTCGCCTAGCTTTAAGATCTTATATAAGCTTTATAATAGAGATAGAAAGAGAACGCTAATATAAAGAGGGGTAAAGGTTCCTTCTTCCGGCTTAGTAATTTAGTTATAGTTTTATTAGAGAATATAGCTACTAATCGCCTAAAGAAGCAATAGGACGATAAATAGGACGGTCTTTATCCTATTCTTAAAGTCTACCGAGGCGCTATAGTTATTAACCTCCTTACGCATATCCGGGTTAATAAGTCTTTCTATATGTCTAAGGTACGGCTTTAGATACCGGAAACAATACTAAGCTAGGCATAAATTAATTAAGAGGAACGACGTAACGTCGTAGGCCGTATCGTAAAACGCGATAACAACGGCAATATTAAAGAAATATAGGAATTTAAAAAGATCCTTAACGTATATAATAATAAAGCCCCGACTCTAACTTATCTAATTAAATAGAAACATTACTAAAAACCGACCTAATAGCCCGAAGATAACCTAAGAGGTTGTCCTAAAGCTATTTAACGCTTTTATAAAGAGTCTTGCTATTTGCATAGTATTAAATCTCTATTTATACAGTAATATATTTAAATCTCCACTTTTTCTACGCCTACCCCGCGCGCCTATGTCCCGCCACTAAAATCTAGTATAGGTATATAGTAATTAAGAAAGCCGCGCAAATCGTGCGAAGAACGCAAAGAACACTACCGACACGCAGTAGGGCACGTAGTAGGGCACGCAGCATATATTAAAGAGCCGCACACATAGTAGAGGGCACGCAGCAGGGCACGCAGCCGGGCACGAAGCATACATTAAGGAGCCGCACACACAGTAGAGGGCCCGCAGTAGAGGGCACGCAGTAGGGCACGAAGCATACATTAAGGAGCCGCACACACAGCAGAGGGCACGCAGCAGGGCACGCAGTAGGGCACGCAGTAGGGCACGCAGCAGGGCACGTAGCAGAGGGCGCAGTAGGGCACGCAGCCGGGCACGAAGCATACATTAAGGAGCCGCACACACAGCAGAGGGCACGCAGCAGGGCACGCAGCCGGGCACGAAGCATACATCAAGGAGCCGCACATACAGCAGAGGGCACGCAGTAGGGCACGCAGCCGGGCACGAAGCGAATTGACTGAATTAAGGCTATACACGATTTGCGCGGCCCTCTTAATTGCTATCTACCTATACGGAAAATTTAGTAGCGGGACATAGGCGCGCGGGGTACGTATAGAAAGAGTAGGGGTATACCTATCTTACTATACAAATAGAGATTTCGTGCTATGCAAATAGTAAGACTCTTTATAAATGTAATCCGGATAAGCCCGGCCCTTTAGATTAAGCCCGCCCTTAAAGATATTTCTAGCAAGCGATTTCGACGATTTCTTAGCGATTTAGGGACTAAATCGTCTTTAAAGGGGGAGTAGTATTACAATACTATATTATATAATATAGTATATAGTAATATACTACGTGATATATAGTCCTATATATAAACAAGCCCTTAGCCTTTATAGTTCTTCTCCTCTTTATAGAACAATAAGGTTATCTAGCTATTACCTAGTGCCGTAATAGCTACTAGAATTACTAATTAAAAGTCCGTTGCTAACTTCGCCTTTAGGCTTATTAACTCGGAAAAGGAAGAGGGCTTTTAGTAGCTATTAGAGCGGCTAGACGAGCTACGACAATAGGTTAAGGCCGTAGAGCCGACTGTAATTATTATAGATAAGAAAAAGGCCCTTAGGAACGCCCTTAAGAACGTTTTCCCTTGCTCGCAATAATAGCTTTGCGTATAGTATATTAACGCTAAGGTCTACGCTAGAATTAAGTTACGGTAGAAGGAGCCCGGCTGCGAAGACGACGATAAAGACGACGACGAGGCTAATAAGGCTAATAAGGCTAACGATACTGCCGAAGACGATGCTGCTAAAAACGATACTGCCGGACGAGCTAGAATATAATAAGAGGTAGAAGAGGTAGTAAACGCGCCCCCGGCCCCGGCCGATAATAATAAAGATAAATATAGCCGTAAGAGTATATTCGTAGCTTAGAAGCTTGTGATCTACGCTCCTACGGAAGAAGAATTTAAGGCTAATTAGAAGACTTTCGATAAGACCTATAGAGAGCTTAAGGCCCGTATTATTAGGTATATTTCGAAGGAATATATGCCTTAGCGGGAGCAATAGGCTGCTTGCTTTCTTAGTTAGTATCGCAACTTCGGCTAAAGGGTTAATAGCCCTATAGAGACCGTCTATAAAGACGTTAAGTCGTACCTTCTTATAGGAACGGGAGACCTCTTTTACCTCTATACCGCGTTGCTTTAAATAATCGAGAATAAAGAGCGCTACTATAAGCAAGAAGTCGCCTAATAGTAGGCACGGTAGCGGCTTATCTATAGCGGTTTGATTTAGCTTAGTAAGCTAACCTTCTAGATTACCTACTATGCTATTAATATGCTTGCTATATAGTACCGGCTTGCTAAGGCTACGATGCCTTTAGAGCCTAAGGAAGAGCCGCGGGAGCTTATCCCGCTACCGCGTTATACCGGGCGATTTATATAATAGTAGGGGCTTCCTTATGCCTACGTTATTCTCTAGCGCCTTAAAGCTAACCCTCCGCTTCCGCTTATTAGGCTTAATATTCTTCCCCGGTAGTAGCTTAAGAAGCCTTTAGTACGACCCCCCCTTTCCCCTTTTCCCCTTTTATCTATATAGACGATGCTAATAACGACCTTTAGGTACTCGAGGAGCTACTCCTCCGTATTCGTAACCCCGATGTAGTGCAAACGCTTAAATGCCGGCCTTACATTGCGAAGAATACTAGTCTAACTATACCCTTAACCCTATAACACTTAGAAGAGGAAGGCCACGATTAATAGGCAGCCTTATAGCTAAGACGAGGACAAGGACGAGGACGAGGGATATAAAGGCAGCTGCCGCGATTAAGTTAGGCTAGTGCCCGCCGGCTTAACGTAAGCGTACGGCGCATACGTATACAAAATAAGGTAGACGAAATATAAGCATTATAAGGATTATAAGGAGGATAGGCGGCTTTATAAGGAAGATCGCGTGCGCGTGTAAATACATAGGCACGGGGATCTCGAGGGAGAGGAGCTAGGGGCGGAAGAGCTTAGCTAGCGCCGTCGCCGTCTATTAAGGAGGTTATTCCAGCTACGTAGGCCACGCAGTCCGCGGACTAATTAACGGGCCGATTGATTATGCATATATATCGCAAATATGCGTTATTAAAGCTCTTTAAGCTCTTCTTTAAGCTCTTTGCGCGCGCGCTACTATAGCTATTAAATTAACCGTTGCGTTAAATTAAGTCTAGGGACGATTTACGCGGCCCTCTTAATTACTATATACCTCTACGGAAATTTAGTAGAGGGATATAAGCGCGCGGGGTGCGCGTAGAAAAAGCGGGTTGACTATTTAAATAGCAATTTATTACTATGTAAATAGCAATACTCTACTATTATACGTATAGTAACTATAATAGCTATTAGAGTAAGTATTGCTATTTATACGATACGAAATTGCTATTTAAACGATAAATATATCTAAGCCCTGTTTTTTCTACGCGACCCCGCGCGCTTAGGTCCCGCTACTAAAATTAGGTAGAGGTATATAGTAATTAAAAGAGCCGCGTATATCGTGCCGAGCCTTAATTTAATTAAATAGTTATAGTAGAGCGCGCGCGTAAAGAGCTTAAATAACGTATATGCCTAGCTCTCTACTTTATGCCCTGCTGCGTGCCCTACTGCGTGCCCTACTACATGCCCTACTGCGTGCCCTACGTGCCTTCTACTCCGTGCCCTCTACTACGTGCCCTCTACTACGTGCTATACTACGTGCATTCTACTATATATACGGCTCCTTAATGTATGCTTCGTGCCCGGCTATATGCCTTACTGCGTGCCTTTTGCTGCGTGCCCTCTACTATATGTGCGGCTCCTTAATAAATGCTTTATGCCCGGCTCCCGGCTGCGTGCCCTCTGCGTGCCCTATTGCGTGCCCTACTGCGTGTCCTACTGCGTGCCCTCTACTATATGTGCGGCTCTTAATATATGCTTCGTGCCCGGCTCCCTACTGCGTGCTCTACTGCGTGCCCTACTGCGTGCCTAACTGCGTGCCCTACTGCGTGCCCTACTGCGTGCCCTCTGCTATGTATGCGGCTCCTTAATCTATGCTTCGTGCCCGGCTCCCGGCTGCGTGCCCTCTGCGTGCCCTACTACGTGCCCTACTACGTGCCCTCTACTGCGTGCCCTCTACTGCGTGTGCGGCTCCTTAATATATGCTTTGTGCCCGGCTCCCGGCTGCGTGCCCTCGGGGTGGATTGCGGTGCGGTAATAGTGTTCTTAGCACGATTTGCGCGGCTCTCTTAATTACTATATACGAAGTACCTACACCTAATTTTGCTAGCGGGACCTAGGCGCGTGGGGTCGCGTAGAAAAAGTAGGGAAGTTAGGTATTTGTCTTATAAATAGCAATTTCGTATCGTGTAAATAGCAATACTTATTAGAGTTATATTAGTAAGTAATCCTATTTCGTTTAATATAATTACTTATGGAAAAGCTTATATATAGGTATAAGGCTTACTAGTATATTAGTCTTATATTATATAATAATACATTTATAGCTAATAGGGTTATATTGCTAGATAACCCTTTTTTATTTAACGCTCTAACGCTGCTATTATAGTTACGATTATAATAACTCTTTAATAAATATAACACTTATTATACTATAATCTAATTATACTAAAATCCATCTCGCTAAATACCCGCGTATTATAATTATAATGCTATCTAAGTACTAAAACAATTGCTTACGAAGCTTATAACTACTACTATTGCCTATAACCGCGGTTAATCTAATAGAGTATTTATAGGAATAAGGGATATCTATTCTGAAAGCACGATTGCAATCTACGTAATTAAATATATTACGTGCGGGCAACGCCTATATAGATACACTATTAATAATACGATATATTATTTGCATTAAGGACATTAGTAATAGCGTTACTAACTCGGCCGCCCTTACGGTAATTAAGTTATTAACTTAATTGCCCTTATAGGCATAGCCCCGACGTTGCAACGAGGGCTTACAAAGGGCCGGCTTTAGGCCCTAATAATATACGCTATTATAGCCTATATAAAGGGGCTATTCGTCGCCCCTTAGTTAATACAATAATATAGACTAATCCAACTAGCTTTATAAACCCCTTTTTATTTAACTAACTAACACTAATTAGTAATTAAACGATTAATTATAGATTAGTAAGGTAGAAGAGGCAAAGTCCGATCGTTATTAATATAAGGCCGTTACCTTTAGTAATACTATCCCCTTTATATTATAAGACGATGCGTTAGGCTAAGAATAAGAATGTACGCGTATTAAGAACCGACCTAGCACTTAATAGCCCCGATAGTTCTTCTAGCTCTTACTTAATCCCGTCTCGCTTTAGAGAAGAAGAGTAACGTTAAGCAATAGCGTGTTATTAACGCAACCGATAGACTTCGTAACGGCCCTTACGATCCCCTTTTAATAAACACTTATATAAAGAATATTACACGATATCGACGTCCGTCGATAACCCTAACGCTTATAAATCTACCCCGGTAGTCGATAAACCGCTCTTTAATCCCCTCCTATAATAGCTTAGCGAGATTAATATCCCGAACGCTATGCTAAAAGGGGTAGACTACGTATACTAAGATATATAAGTTAACCTAAAGAACCCCTCTAAAATCGTAATAACTACCTGTATTATAAGGTTCCTCGTTATATATTATAATATAGACCTATATAGCAACGACTTCCTTAAAGCATTCTAAGACTACTTTAAGGGATAGATAATAGACACTTAGAAAGCAGCTAACGGTAACTACCATCGGAAGCTAAAGCACCTACTTAAGGTCCGTAGTATTAACATTAGTGTTAATATTACCGTCTTCCCCTATTACTTTCCACCGGGAAATCCCCGGTTCTTCCCTAGTCTTCTACTATGGAATTTATATGGAAATGTCTATAGAATTTATATAGAAGTATTACGTGGTTCTACTATAGAATTCCATGGGCTTCTACGGGCTATTACCCCGTACTTCTATAGTCTTCTACCGTGGAATTCTAATTCCCTTCTACGGTCTTCTACTATAGAATTCTAATTCCCTTCTATAGTCTTCTACCGTAGAATTCCAATTCCCTTCTACGGCTTCTACCGTAGAATTTATATATCCTTTTAATAGACTAGTGCATTATTAATGTCTTTATTGCTAACTATAGCTAACTGCATAAACTATTTATCGTACGGATACGATCTATTGATTTCTAACCGGTGTTTTCCGTCTGACTCTTTCCTTTACCCCTTTTCCTTAGGTCTACGCGGCTGTTTTCGTCTAAGGGATTTCCCTATATATAGAGACTAGTTAGCCCTTCGTATTAGAAAAGACAAGAGCTATTCTTCTTAGTGATTTGCATTATTTACAGCTCTTAATCCTTCCTTATAGGCTGTTTAAGCCTTAGAGCCTCTCTTCTTTTTTAGTTGCTATTACTTAAATATCGAGGACCCGACTGCCTAGCGTTCGATAGTTATAAGCCCGGCCGAACTTCTCTATGCATAGAGGGTTCTAACGGCTTATATTTTTAGCCTACTATACTACGACTTACTATAGTAACGCCCTTTTTTATATTTAGCGAATTAACTTATAGAGGACTAGTAGGTCTTTTTTAAGAACGGTGGTTTAATCTAGCGAATCGACTAGCTAAGGACTAGTTAATACGTTTACCTTATTCTATTAATGCTTGCTTATACTTAGTTTAATTCTTACGGCTTATTTGCTTATATTATGTATTTAACTACCCTTTCCGTAGATTTTACTATACTTTTACCTATATTACCGTATGTATTATAGCCGATATTACTTTAAAGACCGTCCTAAATAGACTAGCGGATTAAGACTAATAGATCTTAACGATTTAGAAATACGCATTTGCCTAAGGGATTTAGGAGAAATTCGATCCTTCTATTACGCTTAAACTTTAGAAACCCTTATTGCCTCTTCCTATAGAACTAATACCTAGAATAGTTAATATAGCCGTTACTAATATTGCTAGTTTATTTATAAAAGAACTTAAGAGGTTTAAGTTTCTCTTTTCTTAATATCGTACGTTGCTTTAAGCCTATAAGGACTAATAGAAATCTCTTACGTTATTATTATTAAAGTACTCTAGCTGCTCTAACGGGCCTAGTGCCCCTATATTTAGCTAGCATAGGAAAAACTAGGCGGCCTAGGGGAAAACCTATACAACGTCTATCTATCTTAACGTCGGGCCGGATGCGGCCTATGTTCGCTACGGTTAATTAAGTTTAGTTGCTGCCGCCGGTCTAGTGCTTAGTGAAGGTTACCCCGCCCGGGCAGGCCTAGGGGCGTTAGGGTCGGGCGGATAGTCTAACTTAGTAAAGCCGGCGCGTAGACGGCACGCGGGCGATAGGGTGCGGGCCGGGGCCCCGCCTAGTAGGTTAAAACGTAGAAAAACAAATCTTAGTAAGCGTATAATCGAATACACAAACATATATAAACATATATAAGCGTTAACGGGGGCTAGCGCTAAGAGCCTCGTCGTCTTACTCCCGGAGCTCCCCCCCGCCGGCGTTACGGCGGTCTATCTTCTCTATAAGGGCTATCGTGGCCCGGAACTGCTATAGTAGGCGGTGCTTAAGGAACCACCGGATGAGCGGCTTCGCGGCGGCGGGGCGGTTAAGCGCCGCCCTAAGGTCGCTCTCCCGTCGGATGCCTTTTAGTAGGGCCGCCCTCGCGCTAGTAAGGGTAAGGCACTAGAGGAAGAGGTAAAACGCGGTTTTACGCGCGGTCTTATACCGATAGAGCGGCGAGTCGACGTCGGGGATATTCTAGTCGAATAAGAAACCCTATAGACCGATCTTCCCGGTCTAAATCTAGATAAGCGCGGAGCTCTTATGCTTATATAACCTATTATATGCCTTTAGTGCCTTCTACGGCCGGTTAAAGTAAGGGTTAATGTCTGCCGGCTGCCGTGCTCTTTATAGTCGCTTTGCCTCCGTCGCTTAGAGATCTTCCTTCTAGCGCGCCTCTTAATCGTAGAGGACTGCCTCCTCCGTTATAGTGCCTTAGGGGCACTAGTCTTAGAGCCACGCGTCGTGCGGCCGGCTAAGCGGCTAGGTCGGCCGACGGGGTTAAGGCAGCACTCTCGCCGGCTTCTCGTAGGCGCGTCGGATCCGGTCCGCTATGCCTAACTCCTCGGTTCGCTCCTCGTACCGCGTAAGGCGGTCGTTAAGGTAAAAGTCGAGCGGCGGGACCGCCGTCTATATCTCTAGGTTCCGGATTAAGGTCGCCTTAAACGCCTTAGCTATTACCTATAGGCAGCTCGACTAATATACTATAAGCGCCTTTATTAGGCCGGTAGGTTTCCCTCCTTTAGGCGTAGGCTTATAGAACGTCGACGCTTTATAGGCGAGCGCGCTTTAAACTATACTAGCGTAGACCGTCCTCGCGTTTTATAGTCGTATGCTTTATATAAACGCCGTAAGCCCGGTAAGGGCTAGCGCCTATATGCCTATTTTCGTCTTAAGCTTCTTAACTTAGGCTTTCTATCGTAGCTTTCGGTTAAACTAAACCCTTAAGAACCTCCCGTCTTCGACCGGCCGGACTATATTCGTCTTAAGCCGAAGCTTCGTCGGTATCGGCTTATAGGTCTATATAAAGTAGATTAGCTCGCTCTTCTCCGGCTTAAACTTAGCGCCGACCTCCCCTACCTACTTATCGCACTTCTTCTAAGCGCTCCCTAAGCGCTATATAGTCGCGGCTACGGTCTTCCCGTAGGCTAAGAGGTTTATATCGTCGGCGAAGCCGACGGTAGTAACCCCTATCTCCGGCTTAAGGTCGTCGTATAGTAGCGCGATATAAAGGAGGAAAAGGGTCGGGGAGAGGGGCGAGCTTTAAGGCACGCCCGTAAGCACCTCCTAGGTCTTTACCAGCGCGTCGTTAAAGTAGAGCTAGGCCGTCCTCCCCTTAAGGAAGCTCTTAACCTACGCGATAACCTAGCCTAGGAAACTCCTCTAGCGGAGGGTCTCGACGAGGTACGTATAGTCTACCCTATCGAAAGCTCCCTTAAGGTCGAGCTAGAGGAACGACGCTACCCTTCCTTAGGCCTACGTTATCTTTACGAGCTCTATTACGAGTCGTATCGCCGTCTTAATAGACCTCTTAGTCTTATTCCCTATCTACCCCTTAGGTAGGAGGTTATACGCCTCCGCTACGTCTATAATCCTCCTCGCGACTATAGCCTTAAGGATCTTCCC
Organism: Ophiocordyceps sinensis; assembly: GCA_012934285.1. NCBI lineage: Eukaryota > Fungi > Ascomycota > Sordariomycetes > Hypocreales > Ophiocordycipitaceae > Ophiocordyceps > Ophiocordyceps sinensis. Next base: position 6,600,214 of record JAAVMX010000004.1, on the reverse strand, counting down.
TACCGTACTAAGGAGAGAGATTAGTCTCTACCCTTAGGCTTATTAAAGCTAGGCAGCTATCTTCCCGGGCTTCGGTAGGACGATAATAGCCGTATGTCGGAACCGTCTTAGAAAATATCCGACGTTATAACTAACGTTAAGCAATACCGTAAGCACCTTAAGCAATAGCTCCTTATAGGCCTTAATAAGCTTAACTAGGAGGCCGTCTTCCCCTACGGCCTTCTACGACGCTATCTTCCTAACCGCTAACCTAACGTCGCCGACTATAAAACGCTGCGATATAGTATAGGCCTCTTAAGCGGCTTAAGGGCTCCCTTCGCCTCTCGCTACTAAGGGTAGGAAGAACCGGGCCGCGAGGGTCTCTACCTTCTCCTTATAAGTGCGGGCCGGCCTATTTAAGTCGCTCGGTCTCTTTAGGTCTAGGATATATATCGCCTATAGTAGGCTGCCGCTTTAGAGCCGCGCTTACCTCTCGATCTTCTAGAGGAGGGCTTAGTTAGCGGCTAAATTATAGGTAAGCTCCCGTTAGGAGTCTCGTTATATAGTAACGACGGTACGCCGGAGGGCTATCTTCGCCTCGTCTAACGTCTTATAGGTCGTTTAGTTGCCGGACGCTAAGAACGCCCGGAGGGCGCGTTTAGCCTCCCTATCGCACCGGTCTACCTTTATAGTCTATTAGTTAGGGCGGCCGCCGTCGGCGCGGCTTTAGGCCTCGGGTGTATAGTCTTTCGCAATCTCGGTTAATTAAGCGACTATTTAGTCTACGTATGCCTCGACCTCCTCGGGGGTTATAGGCGTAGTTAGCGCGGCCCCCGGCCGGAACTTTACGATAGCTACTGCTTAGGCCTTATCCGGGTTAAGTTTCCTCTAGAGGCGGTTAAGTCCTATCGTCCGGGCCGCCGGCCGATAAGTTAGCGGCCTTATATCTACCTTTAGCCGTTGCGATATATAATCCGATCCGACGAGGCCTACGTTTCTACGGTACGTAACGCTTAAACCTTAAGACGCTTAGGCGAGGTCTATCGTGCCGTTCCTCCGGCCCTCGGAGGCGATGCGTATAACCTAGCCCTTAGGGGTTATAAGCCTAAGGCGCTAATGCGCCGTTAGCTCTAGGAGGTCCTCGCTATTCCTAGAGGTGCGCCCGTAGGCGTCCTAAAGCGGGTGATAGCTATTAAAGTCCCCGACGAGGACGCAATAAGTGCGTAACGATTTAGTCGCGAGGTTAAGGAGCGGAGTAGTCGGGAGGGGGGAGTTAACCGGCGGGGAGTAAACTAAAAAAACTATAGTATTAAAATTAGTAAACGTAATACTATATTAGTCTATACCTTAGTCGCTCGTCTATATATCGATGCCGTACCTTTTATAGACGTATAGCGCGCTTTAGGTCGCCTTAAAGACAAGCCTATAGTCGCACCGCCTTAGGCACGCCGGGGCTCTTATCCTACTATTAATCGGTGTATCCTAAAGTGCTATAATATCGTACGCCTTAAGGGCGGCGAGCGCGAGGTATATATTCGCGCCTATCTTTACGGTATTAAAGGATATCTAACATTAGGGGGGGTTAGAGAAAGGGTCGTCGTTAGGAGCGGGCGTAGCCTTAACTATAGCAGTGCGAGCCCTTACTAACGCTAAGGCCGGCCGCGACTATAGAAGCCCGCGAATAGTCGACTAGCCTTACGCCCGACCGGCCTTCGTAATGTCCCGAGGCCGGCTAAGGGGAAGGGCGGGTAGTAGGGGGGGGGGTGTCCTATCGTCGCCGTTTCGACGGCGACGCCTACGGCGCGGTAGGAAGCGGAAAAGGCTACGTATAGGGCGGCGCTTGCTTAGGGCGTATCGTCGGCATCGCTATAGCGGCGAAACGCCTTAGCCTTTAGGAGTATGCCTCCTAAGCCCTATCCTAAAGCTTCTCTACCTTAGGGCAGTGCTTATCCTACGCCGCGTATCTCCCCCCGTAGAGGGTATACCGGTACGGGATCTGCCTAATAGTAGCCGCGTATATAGCTTCGTCGTATAGTCCTAACGTATACCGCCCGTACGTCGCCTTCGCCGTATAGTACTCCGCGATGTATTTATATTAGAAATACTAATAGCACTACCTTAGCCGGATTATATCGTCGAAGGGCTCTATATTAAAAATCTCCGCTTATATTACCGTACTAAAGTCGTAAAGCCTATTCGCCGCCTTTATGCCGTCTACTATAATAATTAAGGTCGCCTTTATGCCCGCCTTTATATAGGCCCTTTTAGGGTAGAGGTAGATAACCTCGACGTCGTTCGCCTTAGCTAGTTCGGCTGCTAGGGCGGCGTCGTCCCTTCGCTAAAGGACTATTATCGGGACGCCCTTTACTATTACCGTAAAGCCGCCTTAGGATAGCATTATCTCCTTCCCGAACGCCTTCTCTAGCTACTCCCTATCCGCCCTATACTTCTTTATATTCTGCTTAAATATAAGCGCGATATCGCCGCTACGGAAGACCCGCGCCGCTTTTACGGCGGGCTCCCTAAGGGCGCGATTAACGTCGTTAACGATCGCTTAAGGGGTTCTATATTAGAGATCTAAGGCGATCCCCTCGTGTCGGACTATAAGCTAGTTTTCGTAGCGGGCGAGAGTCGGCTTTTCGCTATTAGCCCTAATATTATAGCTGCCGCTAGCGCCTCCGGGCGCGAGCTAGCGTCGCGTCGGGGGCGCGACGGTAGCAGCCGCGACTACGGCCGCGGCTACGTCGGCCTAAGACTTTAACGCTTGCTTCGATAGGAGCGCCGCCTCGATAGCCTCCTTTACCGACTCTTTAACCGATTTCTTAAGCTAGCCTACGGTCGTATAGACCGCGGTGTCCGCTTAGATCTTCTCCTCCTATTCCTTTAGGTAGCCCTAGAGAACGGACTTAAAGGCCCCTTAAACGCCTTAGAGGGCCTCCTTAGGCACTAGACCCGCGAATTTTAGGTAAGCGGCACTATCCCTTCTTATTAGTTTCTCCTTGCCCGCGTCGGGCTTAAGGGGCGCTTCGTTAGTAGTCGGTAGGCTATATACGCTAGCCTCTAACCCCCGTCTCGCGATATTAACGTCTATCGGCTCGCAGCCCGCGCCCGTCCCCCGATGCGCTATCGCGCCTAAGGGCAACCGGGTCTAAGGAATCCGATTCTTAAGTCTAAATTGATTTTATAATCCGGTGTCGACCTCGGCGGCTGTGCGAGGAGATCGTAGAGCTTTTTCTTACTAATCTCTTACGTTAATTTAGCAGTATATTATTTAAAACATCGGGAATAACTACTCGATAATTGCCGATAAATATAAGGTTTCTAAGGAATTAGCTTTATTATAGAGGCGTATAAAGCCGACTACGTAAACGCAATAGAAGACTATTCTCGCGTAGTTCTATACTATTTTAAAGGCACTAGACCGGACGGACATTACGATATAGATTTCTAACTAGCAAAAGGTCCTTACTAACGCACGGCGAATTAAGTTGCCGGAATCGGAAGGTCTTAAGGCTATATAGCTTTTTCTTAAGGCTATTTAGCTAATTTCTAGTCTTTTTGCGGAATACTAAATAAATAAGATAGAGCACAATGCCCGACGAAATAAACTAGATTAAGAGAAGTCTTTCCTTAACGGATTTAAGATATCCGAACTTTTCGGGCGCTTGTAGGCCTTAAAGGCTGCGACAAAAGCGCTAAAGACTAACGCATTCGCTAAGTTCTAAGGCTAGGGAACTTAAAACCTAGCTACGGAATTTACGGTTAAATCTACGACGGCTTTAGCGGCTTTATTATAACGCAGCTACCCGCGTAACTATAGAGTCGGGAGATAGGGATATATGCACGATAGATAATGCATTTTAGCTCGGGGACTATTCGGCTATTAGTCGCTAATTAGTCCCCGATAACCCCTCTTAAGGCCTAAGGGTATATCCCTAAGGCCCTAATATATCTTAAAAGAGGGGCAAGCTTTAGTCTTACTATAAGAGGGCAACCGTATTATAATAAAGGATTATTCATACTTTTAACTATCGTTCTTACCTTCCTAAATATACCTTTAGTCTATCTTCTTATAATTTCTAAAGCTTTTCTTTTTTAGTTACTTAAGAGCGATAGCGCTATATAGTAGGCGCGTTTCCGGACGTATAGGCCGCGTAGGCCGGATAGGTCGTAGTAGCTATCGAGTCGCTAGCCTATCGCCGTTACCTTACGTAACGGAACTAATATTAGAAGATAAATACACTAACTTATAAAAGGGCTATAACAAGCGTCTAAGGACGCTATTACTAATCTTTTCGCTGCCTAAAGGGGCCCGATCTATCCCCTCGCGAAGTTAAACGTAAGCCGGGCCTTTACGACCTACCCCTCTGCGTATAGATGTCCTCGTAGCCCTTTAAGTAATAGCCGTAGAGCTAGAGGAGGAGAAGAGATTAAGATATAGGATTATAGAACTTCGAGAAGAATTTTTATAGTAAGGTAACTTATTCGGCAAAGACTTATATAAACGTCGCCGATAGTTAACCGAATCGAGGGAGAGTCGTAATAAGGAAATTAAAATAAAAAACATTCCTTAGTTATTATAACTAACTAACCTTTAAAAACCTCTCGATTAGATTAGCGATCTTAAGGATGCCTTTATCGCTACTTTACGTCGTTTTAAGCGCAATAAGACTAAAATCTTATATACCCTTAACTATATATATATAGACTATAAGGCGAGATAAAGGCAATACTTTAATAAAAAGCTTCCTATAGAAAAGGAATTGCTTCGTACTAACTAAGATAATTTTCGTAATTAGACCTTAATTTTAATTAAAGATACTACTAATTGCGAGACTCTTTTAGCTATATAACTATAGGAAGCATGCTAACGAGAGGGTTAGTCCCCCCTCGATTTTAGTCTTTACTTAGATTCCCTTAAGCTATACTTATAACGTCCGCTAGAAAAAACTCGTATACTTTCCTTTTTTGCGAAATTACGTCTCGATCTTTAGGACTAAATCTCCCTTTATTTAGCGTCTATTTAAGAAAATACTCGTAAGGAGATAGTCTAACTCGCTTAACGCTTCTAAGATGCTTTAGGAAATAAAAAGCACCCCGTAAAGCTAACTAACGATTAGTCGACCTTAACTTAAGGGGCAAGAGGCTCCTATTCGATAGGCTATCGCCGACGTAAAGGCTAAAATATATCTACTAATAACTATTAAGATTCCGACGCCGCTAGATCGACCTTAAATAGCCGTAGAAACAGTCGTAGCAACGGCCGTAAGAACGGCCGAGGAAATAATCGCAATAGTCGTAACGGCAGGAATAGATATAGTAGGAATAGCTATAGCAATAACTAAGGAGGAAATTCTTATAGAAATAGCGAAAGCTAATCTAGTATAGTTATTTATTAGTATTATAAGAAACTAGGCTATATATAAGCCGATTGCTACGCGATAGCGAAAGCTAACCGAACCGTAGCCGATTTAGAGACGATAAAGAAGGAGGGAAACGCCTAAAAGTTAAAGTAAATGCCTCTCCTTCGACTAAGCTATAGGTAGAGGTAGTTAAAAGACTACGTACTATTAGAAAGCTACTAAGGCGAATACTTTATAAAATTATTATTAATCTCGATTACGGTAGTAAAGTAGACTTAGTAGATATAAATTTTACTCGAAAATAAGGGCTATAATAGCTTCCTTTATTAACCCTTAGATTAAAGGTAATCTAGAATACGCTTATAAGACGATATAAAGTCTAGGAAGTTTCTATCTAACTCTAAGACAATCGCTATAAGGAAAAGACAATCACTCGCCCTTATATCGGCGTCGATAATAGATTAAAACCCGACGACGCATTAGTTTTGCTTAGTATGCCTATACTTTCTTAGGAATATATTTATCTTATTCCTTTTAAGCGTGCTTAATAATTTTAAAACTAACTTTCTAAGGTATTATTACGCTAGCCGTAGAAATTTTTGCATAAGTATCGGAATAAGGCACGGGTCTATATAGTTATATTAGACCTAAATTTTATGCTATTTCCCGATAAAGATAATAACTTAGCGAACCCTTAGCGAATAGGGGAGGAAATACCGGCGAGTCTTTTAGACTTTAAAGACGTATTTTCTAAGCATAAGGCCGATTTACTACTAAGGAAGAAAGGCACCGATTATGCGATTAACCTATTGCCCGACTTTAAGCCGCCTTTTAGACCTATCTACCCTCTTTCTTAATCCGAACTTTAGGTTCTTAAGGAGTAGTTAGATTAGTCCCTTAAGCATAGTATTATTCGGAAATCTAAGAGTTCGGCCGGGGCTCTTATTCTTTTTATGCCTAAGAAAGACAGCACTTTACGCCTTTATATAGACTACTAAGGGGTTAATAGCATTACCGATAAGAATCGCTACCTACTCCCCTTTATTTCGGAGATTATAGACCGTTGTTAAAGGGCTAAGTACTTTTCGAATATTAACCTAAAAAACGCATACTAACGTATCCGGATTAAGGGAGGGGATAAATAGAAGATAGCCTTTCGTACTCGCTACGGTTACTATAAGTACTTAGTATTACTATTTAGATTAACTAACGCCTTTACTATATTTTAGTTATATATTAACTAAGCTCTTAAAGGCCTTGTAGATACTATTTGCGTCGTCTACCTTAATAATATTTTAATCTTTTCTAAGACCTACGAGGAGTATATAGAATACTTACGATAAGTCCTTAAACGACTAAAGAATACCGAGCTATTCGCTAATTTATCGAAGTATACTTTCTATAAGTAGTCTTAAGAGTTTTAAGGATTTATCTTATCTATTAACGGAGTCGCAATAGACTTAGCCCGCATTAAGGCTATTATAAATTAAGAAGAACCTCGTTCTTTCTATAATATTTAAGTTTTTCTCGGTTTTATAAATTATTACCGACGATCTATTTTAGGATACTCTAGCATTATTGCTCTTCTTACTACGTTATTAAAGGGGAGCGTTAATAAAAGAAAGCCTAGACGAATATAGCTAAATACTAGCGAATTAATAGCGTTTTACGCCGTAAAGAACGCTTTTGCAATAGCCTTACTTCTCCGATACTTAGACCCTTAAAGACCGATTCGTATCGAGACTAATGCTTTAATTTTCGCAATAGCTAGCATTCTTTCGTAGCCCGATAATAAAGGCTACTATTATCCGATTGCTTTCTAGTTACGGAAGTTTACTAGCCTTAAGCTTAACAATAGTACCCTTTATTAGGAGATGTTTGCTATCGTTAAGTTATTTAAACACTAGCGATACTACGTCGAAGGGGCGGCGAACACCGTTAAAGTTTTATTAGATATAACGGGGTTAATCTAAGTCGGTATAGAGGAAGTCCCTAAAAGAGGTTTAATAATACTATAAGAGAGGAAAGGAAGAGAGTGCGGGCGCAGCTATAAGGGCTGCGGAGGCCGCCTAAATATAGGCTTATCTAGTTATATACACTAGATTGTAATAGAGGGTAAAAGACCTTTATATTAGACCCTACCCCGCTAAGGCCCCCTACGCATAATACCTAATGCCGTACCCTAACGTGGCAAAAACGTTGTGTACGGTCTACGCACTTATCTATGCGAAAAAATAACTTATCGCAACTCCCTTAGCGTAATAGTAACTAGCTAGGCCGTATTTCTAGCTTTATAAGGGCGAGGGCAAAGCTCCTTTTTGCTAAGAATATAAGACGATTAATAGCTAACCTATTATACGCTTTCCCGCTTGCTAGCGTACGCCGAGCGCACCTACGTACGTTCTCTACGACTATAATGCTTGCTATTCTTCCTATATAAGGCTATACGGGCTCCGTCCTATTTGCTACGGCCCTTAGAGCGCGGGTCTAACTTCCCTTATATAGTCTCTCCCACCTTTACTGCCCGTATAATAGAGACATTCCTAGCTACTCATCGCTTAAGTCGGAGTTATTATCTTCGCTATTAGAGGTACGCCCCGCCGCTAAACATAGGACGTTTACCCGATTTTTAGTTAGGCACGCCTTAGACTAATAAGTCTTACTGCCGTAGCTTATATAGCGGCCGTCTTTCTTCTACTTCTTACTTTTATCCGCAATCGTAGGAGTAGAGACGGTAATATCTATCGTATTACTAAAGCCGCCCTTACTTATAAGGGGAGGAACTAATAAAGGAAATTTATTGCCGCTTAGCTCGCGGAGATATTATATAAAGGCGTTATATATATCTTAAAGACCGGTCTTCTCGCTTAGGCGTGTGTGTTAGTCTATGTTTAAGCTAGCAATAAGGCAGTTAGTCTTTGCCGCGTCGGGCTATATATATGCGTCTACTCGAAAGAGCACTTCTTCGAACCGTATAAGGTAGGCCGGCATCGTCTCGCTCCGCTTTTATCGTAGTAAAGAAAGCTCGAGGGCCGCTATTTTAGCTGCATTTAGTTCTCTATAGCTAATACAGAGCTTCGTAATTATATCGGTCGGCGCGTTCGTAGGAACGCGGGCAAAAGGGAGTAGCTGCCTTTAAACATTAGGTAATAGGCTCGCGTAGAGGTAGTTAAATTACGCGCGGGTGTTACTAATAGCGGCGCCGTCGGTGCGGAGCTTTGCCTTAGCATAAAGAATCTAAGGTTTAAGGTTATCGGAAGACCTATTAAACTTCGTAAGGTGCGGAAGGATAGCTTTTCGCGTTATAGGCTGCTATTAAATTAATCCCTTAATTATAAGTGTAAATTAACGGTCGCGTTCTTCCTAGTTTTAAGACTAAGGCAGAGACTAAGGAGTAGCTATCGTGTAAAGCTATAGAGGGCGCGGGCGGTTTAAGTATCCTTAAATTAAACGTCGGAGAAAACTTCGTAGTAGTACTTCCCGGAGCGGAAGGAGCTAGAAAATTAATAAAGGATAGTGTTATTTTATAACGGCGTTAATCCGAGTCGGCATAGAGGAAGTCCCTAAAAGAGGTTTAATAACACTATAGGAGGGGAAAGGAAGAGAGTACGGGCGCAGCTATAAGGGCTACGGAGGCGGCTGCGCGCTGGATTTTATCTATAGTATTCGGGAGAGGATGCGCATACTTCTTCGTTAGGGTGTTAAGTATGCGGTAGTCGGCGTAGATACGCTAAATCACTTGCCTACGGGTATTATGCCATAGGCCCGTAGGTGCCTTCTTCGGCGTTAATAGTAGAGGAGACGACTACGGGCTAACGGACTTTCGAATAATACTCCCCTTATGTTTCTTAATAAAGTCCTTAATAGCTTATGCCTGCGAGGGACTATAGCGTCGGGGAGCCTACCGTATAGGCGTGCTATCGCCTATGTTAATTCGATAGACTATCTATGCTAATTTTTCTATGCGTCGAAGCGATACGTCGAAGAGCTCCGGGAATTTAGCGAAATAAACGTCTATAAAACATTTCGCCTATTCCGGCGTATTAGCGTAAAAGCGAATAGCACGCGTAGGAGTAAGTTAAACGTCGGTCGAATTAGCGAAAACAGCTATAGAGAAAACGTTCGACGGCCGCGGCTATAATAGAGGCTTGCCCTTAAGATTGCAAAGTCGTATAGCGCCGTTGCCTTTATAAGCGACTCTAAGGGCGTAAAAGATAGATCGTCTAAGGGTTAAGTCACCGGGGAAAGTCCCGTTAGGGACGATACCGTAAGAGAGGGCAACCGAACCGGTCTAATCGTCGTTGCTTTACTATTATAAAGCGATAACGATATCGTCTTAAACGCTTAGTCCGGGAATCCTTCCTATCCCCTTTATAGTAGAGGCGACTTAAGACGGGTATAGGGCTAGCTTATATACGAGTAAAGAAGAAACGTAATAAGATATAGAACTATAGTCGAAGAAAGAAGAAAGAGTAGAAGATAGGGAAGTCGTTAGTCGGCAAAGGAAAATACTATAACGATCGCCGAAGCCCTCGCGGAGAGGCTTTTAGCTAGTATTAATACCGCTATCTATAGTTATAAAGTAAATAGCGTCGCCTCCCTATTAGAAATACGCTAAGTCTATCCCCTCTTATATAGCTATAAGGATAGCTTCCGTTTCTACGTTATCTTCCTTAAGTTAGTACGTCGGATCTTAGTCTTCGTTAGCATTATCTATAACCTCGTCGTCGAAGTATATATATAGGCGGTTAGCGTAGTTGCGATAATTTCCTCGCGTGCCCTTACGTATGCTCCTGCCTTAGTTACCTCTGCCGTGATTACTACCGCGGCCGCGGCTACTCCCTCTAGAGCGCTAGCGGGAACCGAATGCCTTAGCAGCTTTATATATCTTCCCTTTTATCGTAACGTCTTAAGGCGGGCTAAACGATAAGGATAACGTAGTAGCAAGTGCTAGCGAGGACAATAGTCGGCAGTCTTAGGCCTAATGCCTAGCCTTACTATAGTTAAAATAGGTATTCGCCTTAGATAAGGCCGTAAAAGTCGAAGCGGCGATAGCTTTATCGTCGGCGGCGTAGACGAGAGTGTCGGTCGTACGCGGATCGGCTATAACAATGCCCGGGGGGCCTAAATAGGAGGAGGCGGATAGTATACCTAGATTAGCCTTAACGACTTCTATTATCGCCGGCTTATTGCTAACGACCTTATTTATCTTTTATATCTAGTATAGTTAGCCCTCTTATATACGGATAAAAGTAGCTAGCTTGCCGTAGATATCTTCTATAGGCTAACGCATTTGCTCGCTAGCTAATAGCATAAGACGCTAAATAAGGGCTATGCTATATAGTATAGTAATATCGGAACCGATCTATAACTAAATACGTAGGAGGTTATTCCGAATGTGCTAGAGGGTAATAGTGCGGATACTAAGGCTGCGTTTCTTAATATCGGGAAGGTTTAAGAACGCGTTACGAATGCGCTAGGCAAAGTTAACAAGGGCCTCGTCCTTAACTAGCGCTAGTTAAGCGTAAATAGCTAACGGCGCGTCTAAAACACTATAGTCCCTTAGGACCGTAAAAATGCCCTTAAGGAGCAATATTTAGTCTAGGTGCCTAACGTTAACCTAATACGCGATAGGGCCGAAGTCTTTAGACAACTCGTTAGCTATCTAAGTAAGCTAGAGGTTATATAGTATCTATCCGATAAGAAACGCGGATTGTATCTATTAGAGCTTTTAGAGGACGGTATAGTCCGCTTAGTATAACTTCTATTTAGGCTTTATAGTAATCTTATTTCGGTTATTAGTCACTGTATCGTTAACGTCTCTAGCAGCCTTCGCTTAAGGCTAGATGCTTTTTATAAGAGTCTTAGTGGCTCGATTATAAGTAGCATTATACGGGATGTATATAGGATAGTCGAAGTTTAAACGTAAGTCGGGACCTCGTTTTAAGAATACGTACTAGTCGATGGCTCTTTCGTCGTAGTATAGGAAAGGCTTTACTAGCAGCTAGTGCTATTGCGGTAGAACCGGTTGCTAAGCGGGTTGCCTATACTACGGCTAAGCCACCTGCCCTTACTACTACTAATTCGAACGAGCAAATCGCTGCTCGCTAGTAAGGTTAGCAGCAAGCGTTGCCGTAATACTCTAGTTAGGTAGGTCTACGGGAGGAGTAGGAGGCGACGAGTAGTCCGGCACGGGAGGCTCGGGAGGAACGGGAATAAGTCCTAAAGCTAAGGAGCTAGCAGTAGGTAGTAGTGCTAGAAGAGGAGGTGCTTGTGCTCGAAAGAGACTAGCTAGGCGCTCCTTTATACGCTTTATCTAGGTAGCTTAACGCTCCTCGAAACGCTCTATCTAGGTGATTTAGTTATCTTCCAGCTGTTTAAGCTAGTTAGCTTACTGCCGAGACTGCTAACGTATTTCACCGCGAAGTTCTTTACGTAGGTCGTTAAGGTAAGTTTAAAGACTTCGTTTTAGCGGGTTATCTTCTAGTCTACCTATCTTCCTAGGCTAGCGACTAAACTCGTCTTATTCGGCTTAGGGCCGATAGTAGAGCTTGCTATAGAGCCCCGGCGAGAGCTTCGGTCTGCTCTAAGCTTGTCCTTAGACGGCGAATTCGGCGGCAACGCTGCCGATATACTATGCAACGTTGAAGAAAACTAGGGTAGAACGTGCGTTTAGGGTGACACGATAGGTCTACGTAGCGTAAACTCTAGGATGCGTGATTCGTCCGATTTTTAAAGAGGCTAAGGTTTACTCTTTAAAAATACGTATTTTTAAGGCCTTTTAAAGGTCGGATTAGGTGTATAATAGAGAGTCTCGGGGCTTCCTGCTAGGGGAAGCTTCGTTAAGACTATGTTCTATGTATGGTTGATTATCTAGAGTTGTAGGCGTGTAGGGCTTTAGGGAAAACCCTGCAGTAGGGCGCTGACTAATGCGCCCACCCAATGGGATCCTTAAGGAGGGTAAAAACCCTTAATCTATTAAACCGAATATACTAATAGCCGAGAATTTCTTACTTCGCCGCTACGTTTATTAAAGACTATACTCTCTATCTTTAGACTAAGACCCCCCGCTTATCTTCCCTTAGATTCCTAAAACCCCTCGCTCTACTAGTCCGGCTATAGACCGATATATTAATTAATTATATTATAATACTCCTTAAGTATACCTAAATTAGGAAGACTTACGAGAATATACTTACGATAGTTAATAGGCTTACGAAGATAAGATATTTTATCCTTATTACCGGCCTTTCTATAGAAGAATTAGTTAACTCCTTTATCTACGTAGTCTATCGTTTATATAAAGCACCCGATACTATTATCTCCGACCGAGGCACTTAGTTTATCTCTAATTTTTAGCGATAGCTTAGCACTCGTTTACGAATAACGTTAAAACTAAGCTCGGCATAGCACCTAAAGACTAACGGTTAAACCGAAATCGTTAACGCTATAATAAATAAATATATTCGAGCCTATATTAGCTTTACCTAAGATAACTAGGTCGATTAGCTCCCGCTTACGGAATTCGTAATAAATATTTAAGTAAACGAAATAATCGGTATTTCTCTATTCTTCGCTAACTACGGCTTTAATCCTTGTCTCGGCATTAAACCTATAGGTCCTTAACCCCCGACTCTCTTATTATAGGCAAAGAAGGAATTCCTTCGCGCGGACGTAATAGCTAATCGTTTTAACCGTATCCTTATTTAGCTTCGAGCTTTTATATAAGCCTTATAATAGAAATATAAAGATAATGCTAATATAAAGCAGGACGAAGGCTTTCTCTTCCGACTTAGTAATATAGTTATAGTTTTATTAGAGAATATAACTACTAATCGCCTAAAGAAGAAATAAGACGATAAATAGGATAGTCCTTATCTTATTCTTAAGGTCTACCGCGGCGCTATAGTTATCGACCTCCTAAAGCATATCCGGGTTAATAAGTCTTTCTATACGTCTAAGGTACGGCTCTAGATAACGGAAATAATACCGGGCTAGGCATAGATTAATCGAGAGGAACGACGTAACGTCGTAAGCCGTATCGTAGAACGCGATAACGACGGCAATATCGAAGAAATATAGGAATTTAAGAAGATCCTTAACGTATACGATAACGAAGCCCCGACTCTAACTTATCTAATTAAATAGAAACATTACTAAGAACTAACCTAGCAGCCTAGAGATAACCTAAGAGGTTGCCTTAAAGCTATCTAACGCTTCTATAGATATAACCTAGATAAGCCGGGCCCTTTAGATTAAGCCCGCCTATAAAAGATTCTTTTACTATATACTAATTCTTTTACTATATACTAATTTCTAGCGAAAATGATATTTCTTAGCGATTTAAGGACTAAATCGTCTCTAGAAGGGGAGTACTATTATAGTACCACATTACATAACATAGTATATAGTAATATACTACGTAATATATAGTCCTATATATAAACGAGCCCTTAGCCTCTATAGTTCTCCTCCTCTTTATAGAACAATAAGGTTATCTAGGTATTACCTAGTGCCGTAACACTTCTTTTACCTTAATACCTATTATTATTAACCGTATAAACCTCGTCTTTACTCTTATAGACGAGGGTTGCTAATACTACGCCGCTATTAATAAGGCATTCGTATAAAAACTACGTTTGCTAGTTAAAGATATAAGACCTTAGTATATATAAGGAGCCTTAAGCGCAATAGAAGAAGCGAAGATTAAAGGTATTATATAGATAGCTATAGAAATTAACGGGCATAAGTAATTGCTTATAGCATACGTTATCCTTTAGCTAAAATTTAACCTAATCCTTAGAAAGCCTTAGCTTCTTTATATAGAGTCTTATTATATACCGCACTAAGGAAGGCTTTAGTATAGGAATTCGCAGCGTTAGCTACGGCATATTAATAAGAACGAGCCTTAAGACACTAAGTGCGCTACCGAGCTTCGAGAGGCTAAAGAGGTTATAGATTTAGTATTTATCGGTATAATTAACCGAATACATAGACGATACGGCTTAAAAGCCGCTACGGCTGCTATTTACGTAATTTAACCTTATAGATATCGAAAAAGCCTTACGATTAAAGAAGCCGAAGACGGAAGCCGAATTGCGTTAAATAATCCCTACGTAGTTCTATAACCTACTGCCGCTCTTTCGGAAAAGCGAGGCCGATATATTAAACCCTTATAAGCCCGGCATTAACTACGCGATACTACTTCGCAAGGATTCCCGCTAATAAGATATAGTTCCGCCCTTCGGGCCGCTATACGCGATATCTCGAGACGAGTTGCTTATATTAAAGAAAACACTACGCGGCCTTTTAGATAAAGGGTTTATTTAGGCTAGCTCTTTTAAGGCCGCCGCTTTAGTGCTATTCGCGCGGATACCAAAAGGAGGACTACGATTCTATATAGACTACCGAGTACTTAACGCAATAATACGACTAAACCGCTACCCGCTTCCGCTTATTAAAGGGATACTCCGTAATATCGCTAAGGCGAAGTAGTTTACTAAGTTAGATATCTATTAAGCGTTCTATAAGGTGCGAATTACGGAAGGTAATAAATAAAAGACCGCGTTCCGCACTCGCTATAGGCTCTTCGAATAGATAGTAATACCGTTTAGGCTTTTAATAGCTCCTAGCACCTTCTAACGGTATATTAATAGCATTCTTCGCGAATTTCTAAATAAGTTCGCTTCCGCTTATATTAATAATATTCTTATCTATATAAGCGGTAGCCTAGAGGATTATATAGATCAAGTACGGCGGGTATTAGACCGGCTCTCTAAGCATAAGCTATACCTTAACCCCGATAAATGTAAATTCGGCGTCCGCGAGGTTAAATACCTTAGACTTATTATTATCGTAGGCGTTAGTATATAGGCGGACCCCGTAAAGATTTAGGCTATTCGGGACTAAATAGCCTTAACTTCGCAAAAAGGTATACGGTGTTTCTTAGGATTTACGAACTACTACCGGATCTTTATTTATTAATTTTCTTATATCGTTAGTCCGCTTATAGCCCTTACCGGCAAAAGGGTAGCCTTTTATTAAAGCGCCGTATAGGTAAAAGCGTTTTAGACGTTAAAGGACTAATTTTCGTAAGCCCTAGTGCTACTATAGTAGGACTTTAATTATCCTATAATACTTAAGGCGGACTATAGTAGATTAGCGCTTAAAGGCACGCTTTCGTAAGAGGTAGACGGCTAACGCCGCCCTATAGCTTTTTACTCTTATAGGTTTACCTCCGCCGAGCGGAACTATGCTATCTACGATAAAGAAATACTCGCTATAATTAGCTATTTAAAGCAATAGTAAGCGGAGCTTTATAGCTATAAGAACTTCGAGATCCTTATAGACTATCGTAACCTTAGGTATTTTATAACTTAACGTTATTTCTCTAAGCGATAGGCCCGCTAGGTAGAATACCTTTCGCGGTTCTATTTCTAGATTAAGTATTAACCCGGAAAAAAGGCTATAGTGCTAGACGCTCTATCCCGGAGAGATTAAGAGCGGCCTTATAACGAAGATTATAATACCCGAGAGCTTTAAATGCTCTTAAAGGAGGCGCTACGTATATATCTTAAAGCAATGCTTATCGGTGCGGACGGCGTAGTCTTAATAAATAGTAAGGGCGATAAGGACGAGGACGATAGCGAGGAGGATAATAATTCGTCTATTAGTTCGGAAAATAAAAGGGTAATTAAAGAAGACGTAAAGCCCGATACTTAGGAAGCGGACTTCGCAGCGGCTACGACCTAGGACTACCTTAACGCATAGGATGTAGAGCTAACTACTAATATAGGCCTTAACCGACGTATTATTTAAGACGAGGAGCTTTAGCGTATATAAGACCGCTTAGCAGCTTAAGACGTTACCTATAGGAGCATGCGTCGCGCCGTAGAGGCAAAAGCACGACGATTCGACCTTAAGCTTAACCTTAAGGTATAGGTGGCCGACTACTACGTAGACTTACGTAGGCACCTACGGTTCCGCGGACGGCTCTAGGTTCTTAGTTCCTCTATAACTATAGAGGCCGTAGTAAAAGACGCTCCCTTAGAGCTAGAAGAAGGGAACGCGCTCTAAGGACGGCTTATTTAAATAGTATACGACGCTAGCGTCGTCGGCTACCTTAGCCGCGAAGGAATAATTACCGCTATAACCCGCGACTTCTATTAGCCGCTCTTTTAGCTATATATTAGACGATTCCTCCGTAATTATAATATCTATAGGCGTATAAAGATTTAGCATACGCTTTAGAAAGGGCTGCTTAAATCGCTTCCTATACAGGACCGGTTTTATATATATATTTAGATAGACTTTATTACGGACCTCCCTATTATAGAGAGCGGCAACCGCAATATTTAGGTAATTAAAGACCGTCTAAATAAGGAAGTTATATTAGAACCTATACCCTTTATAAAAGCAGAGATCTACGTAAAGCGCTTTCTTATATACTATGTACGATACTATTAGTAGCTAACGTTAATTATAAGCGATAAGGGCTTAAATTAGATAAACCGCTTCTAGTAGCACTTATATCGGCTACTATAGATTATATAGCTGCTAAGTATAGTATATTATCCGTGAACCGATAGGGGGCCGGAACGGCTTAACTAAGAAGTTTAAGCTTACCTCTAAGGTGTTATCGACTATAACTAAAGGGACTAGGATAAGTAGCTCCCTATAGCGTAAATAGCGCTTAACGGGAGAAATCACTCTTCGATTAGTATATCCCCTTTCTTCGCACTATATAAGTACGAACTAATATCCTTATTTCCTATCGCCGTAGATATAGCAGCGGAGAAGCCGTCTAGCAATAGCCTAAAGGGGCGTATAGCCTCCTTTATGCAGCGACTTAAGTAGGTCTTAGACTTCTATTCGTCGTTAATAGCCTTAGTAGCGTAAGACTAAAATCGGTATACTAATAAACGACGGGAACCCGTAAAGCGATTTACGGTAGGTAATAAAGTCTAGGTAGACCTACGGAACTACGCGTCCTTAAGGCCGAAGAAGAAGCTTAATTAGTTATACGTAAAATCTATAGTTAAAAGAATGCTAAGCCCGTAAGCCGTTAAGCTAAAGGGACTGCCTAATAGGATTTACCTTAATTTTAACGTAGACCTTCTTTATCGCGTAGTAGTAGATCTAATGCCCGGCTAAGTAATAGCGGACCTATAGCCTCCCGTAATCTTAGTAGAGGGAGAAAAAGAGTTCTTAATAAAGGAAATTCTTACTATACGATAGAAGAAAGTCGGCCGCGGTAGTAGGCGTAAGGTCGTCGTAAGGTAGTAAAGGTACTAAGACCTAATATAGCACTTAGCAGCGGACTTCGCAGATATAGAAGCGCTCGATCGCTCTAAAAGGCGCTTTAGGGCTATCGGAGAAAAAGATAGGCCGCCCGACGCTATATTGCCGGTAAAGATATAACGGAAGAAGGTGCGGTTTACGCTCCCTAAAGCGAGCCGCGTAGCTTTAGGCGCGGCTAGGCCCTACGTAATACGTCGTTAATTTTCGCTTAGGTAAGGTAAAGGTCTTATATAAGGGTCTTCGACTATTAGTAAGATTAGGTCTACGACTTAATCCGTATTCTTATATACGAGCGGGGAAAAGGCACGTGCGGGTAGGGAAAGGGGCTTATAAGAATAAGGGTAAGGGGCTTATGCGGATAGGGGTAAAAGGCACGTGCGGATTAAGGGGTACGTGCGTAGAGCTATATATCCGTATGTATAGGTGCGCTTACACTTAGTTCTTTATAGATGATTTCTACACCTATATAAAGGGCACCTATGTAATAACTCTGCCTACCCTATTATAATAGGTATGCTAGTACTAAATCTAATAGAGGCTTAGCCGGCTATAGAGTTATTAAGCGTAATAGAAGGGTCTATTCGCTTTAAAGTAAAGTACTATTCTTATCCTACGGTTAATACTCTAGCTGCACTAGTATCGATTATAATTCCTTAGAACTATTAACGGGAGTAGCGATCCTCGATTAGGAATTAGTCTATAGGGGTTAATTAGTCTATGCCGTAGACGTCTTCGCCGGTCTTAAGGTATATAAATACGGCCTCGTAGAGTATTTAAGTTACTGCTTATTCCGGTCCGGTAGTATTATCGGCGTCTTCTACGTTATAGTACTCGTTAGCGTCGCCTTCGGCATCGGTTTTATAACCTTTAAATTCGGTTACGTATACTATAAAGTTAGTAGTAGAGATGCTATTGTTAAAATACTACGTAAGGTATTAGTCCTTAGACCGTTAACGTTCCTTAGGCGTGTCCTTAGTTAACTAATAGCCTTCCTTATAATAGACGAAACACTTCTTAGTTTAGGTTTAGCGGTTGTTAGAGCTATCCCCGTGGCTACTATTGCGTCCTCGTAGACGGAAGGGTATGCTACGGTTATATCTAAAGCCTGGTAGATAGCCTCTACGTGTACTACCTCGTCCGTAGCTTCGTCTACGGAATCTACCTCGTCTATAGTTGCTTAAGTATCTTTAGTTTAAGTATTATTAATCGTTATAATTAAATGCTTTATCCTATAGGAACTAGGCCGACGGGTTACGTTCTAAGTATATCTAGATAGACGCACGCAAGTCTATAAAGACGGTTTCGACTTTTTAGGCGGGTTTAAATAGAGCGTATTCTAGCTCTAGGACACCGCGGCACGCGTTAATAAACGACGTACGAAGTAGTATATCACCTTTATAGTCTTTGCCTAGAGCTCTTAAATATAGCTAAAGCTTATTTAAGAGAGTCTATAGTATTTTATAAAGCGGTATCGTAGGATTCTCTACGCGGACTTTATTAAATATTATTATTGTCTAGTCCGTAAAGTAATAACTATAGTTAACGTCTATATTAAAATGTTGCTTAATAGTATTATAGGTTATACGGAACGATATAGTTAACTTAAAGTAGTAGATATAGAAGGTCTCGGCTCTATCCGTTAGGATCTAGGAGAATAGGTTATAGAACTAACCCGGTTAAACCTTAAGCTTATAGTAGGTCCTTATAAATATATAGACCTTATCGTCGAAGAGGTTATAGGGCTATCCCGTATAATACTTATTCTTCCTCTATAGCTTAGCGAACTTCTACTAAAGGTCGGCATTTATATCAACGTTCGGAATATCGATAAGAGGGATCGTAGTATGAGCATTAAGGGACGGCAAAAGGGCAATAGTTATAATAGCATTAGTAGGGGGAATAGGAGCTTAAGAAATAAGGGCATTAGGGGCAATAGGGACATTAGGGATAAGGGCAGGCATAGGGACAGTTGGCTATTTAAACTAGTAAGTTATTAGGTGCATAGTCTATTGTTATTGCGTCGCACCGGGGATAGTTATCTAACCGGGGGCTAGAGCCGGGTCCGGGGCCGGGCTTAGGGCTATAGTCGGTAGTAAAAATGCAACGATCGTGCCCTAATTAAATATCTAATTTGTATACTCTTTAGCAGGCTATTATAGTAGTTCGTAGATAGTCTATAGTTTAAGGAACTATATATTAAAGCCTTAATTATCTAGGCCGGTGTAGATACTACGTTTCTTTAGGAGCTTGCGTAAGAAACGTTTATAGCTCTAGTATACCTTATTCTACGTCTATAGAAGCCATCCTTAAAAGTGTTCTTAGAAGAAGGCAATAGCTTTATAGCCTTAGTTATCTTTATCGTATGCATACTCGTAGAGGAACCTTATAACGTATATAGTAGCCTTTGACTTACTTAGGTTTTTAAGGTCGGGTTATTATTATGCATCTTAGATACCTATATAGGTGTACTAGTAGTCGTTTTCTAAGATAGGGGTCATCTTTAACAGCTTCTCGCGCCTTGTGTTGTCTACGCGGGTAGGGCTTAATAAAGTTATAATATTATACGTAATAGTCTTTACGTGTTTTATCGGCGTAAGAGATTTTCTTACAAAGTTGTCTTTTGCGTTAGGGACGTACTATAGGTTAACGTTACTCTTCTTCTACCTAAAAGCGAGACGGGATTAATAGATAGCTTAGGAGATCTCGAAATAGCGTTAACGCGGTAACGTTATAGATAAGAGAGCTCGTTCTTAGCATAAAGATAACTACCTCTAGGTGTTCCCTCGTAGGGTGTTTTATACCTTCGATAGTTACGTATCTTATCTCTTCTACCTAGCTGTCTGTAATTAACTAAGTCAACTATTAATTAGTGTTAGTAGGTCTTTAGGTCGACTTTATAGGGTAAACGGTATAGTTATATTAGGTTAGTTGCTAGCTAGGTAAGGGGAAGCTATCGCAGTAATATAGCTTTCCCGGATAACACGTAATCCCTACGATTACGTGTGTGTGCGATAATAACGTCGCACGTAGCTACGTAGCTAGCTATTCCTACACCGGGCCTATTAAAGCGTATATATTTATTATAGCTAATTGGCTAATTATATTAATGCCTATTTTAGGTATATAAAGGCAATGTCGTAGGGTATATTATTAATTACTATTTGGGAATTTAAAGATAAGGTCTCTAATACCTCGTATAATAATAGAGGAAGCTTTTCCTTAGGTTACGGTAGTGTATATTTCCTTAAAATTCGAGAGGAGGGTTTTATTCGAAACTATATGCTTAGTAGCCTTAGTATCGAATATAAAGTTATAAAAATTCCTAATCCGTAAAATAGCCCTATCGACCTTTAAGGTTACCCTTTAAATTACTAAAAGAAGCGGCTTTAGAGGTCCTATTATTTGTTTTCTATTAGAGGAGGACTTTATTTTTATAGGGGTATAGAGAAGGATATTTTTAGAGGGAAATAGGGTATAGGAAGAGAAGGTATAGAGAGGGACTATAGGTATTTTATATAGTATTTAGGGTATAGAAGAGAGTATCGAGGGTATAGAGGAGAGTATCGAGGATATAAAGGATATAAAGAGTATAAGGAGGGGTAGAAGGGAACTTATAATACCGGAAGCCGATTAAGAGACAATAAGGACTTTACTAGACTTAGGAGAAGATACCGAGGGGGCCTTTCTCTTCCGGAGTTAAGAGGTCTAGGGATAGGCAGCCGGGCGAGGAGCAAAGGAGGGGGAACTCTCCCGAGAGTTTAAGATAAGCGTAGGCCTTCTATAGCTCCTATTAATATACTCCTTAGTGTTAGAACGGAGGTTCTATAGCCTACCTAATAAGCTAGAATGCGCACACGGCTAAAGAGGCTATTCTATAGGATGCATATGTATGTGTATTTAGGGTCTATGCCTATAGCTCTAGCCCTAATATAGACGAGAGGTAGGCACGTGATTAGTGTCTACGTAAGTATACGTAATGTATATACGTGACTATCTAACACACCCCCTTAGGTTCGCTCTTAAGGAGAGGGAAGCTAAATAAAATAATAGCTCGAGCTAATTTCTTTAAATCCGAGGAGTTTTCCGAAAGCTTAAATCAATCGGCCTAGATTAATATAACGCCGGTCTCGGGTCGTAGGATATTGCGTTCCCGCTTCGTTGCGTTTGCGCTATCTTATCTACGTTCTTACTCTTCCTACCGTATATATATTTCCTCCTAAAGGGTAGTCTCGTCCGATTCGGGTAGCTCTTTATCGTTAAAGAGGCTCGTGATATCGTAGAGACTAATCTAGGTAACGAATGCTTAGAAGCTATCGCCTTAAAGTGCCTTCGTAAGGCCGTCGGCTATTTTCTTCGTAGTCGGAGTATATATAACGTCGAGGGTATTATTTATTATCTCCTATCGAAGCTAATAGTTATATATATTAACGTAGCGGAGCTTTATCTATAACGTCGTTACTTTAGCGGTAATAAGTCGGATTATCTACTAATTACCGTATTATATTCTAATACGAGAGTCGTCGAAGGATACGTCGAGCTCTTTAATAAGTCTACTAACGTAGATAGATTATTTCGCGGCTTATAAGAGCGTAAGTAGTTCTACCTCTATCGTTAAGGTCGTAACTATATCTTACTTATTTGCTCTCTAGCCGATAAGCCCTTTAAATAGCTTTATAGCAAAAGCCTAGGAACTCTTCCGATTAATTATATTATTAGCGAAGAAAGCATCGCTTACGACTTTAAAGTTATCTCTACCCCTTAAGCGGAGCGCTAGTGCCCGAGTGTGCGCTAGGTAGTAGAGAACTTAGTCCGCCGCTTCGTAATATTTTAGCCCTAGGTTAGAGTTAAACTTCGCAAGCCGAGATATTGCAAATGCTATATCTAGGCGAGTAATCACCGCTGCGTATAGCACCGATCCGACTATCCCTTAGTAAGCATTAATCTCCGCGTAGGTAGCAATCCTATCCTATAGGAGAAGCTCCTTAAGTCCTATTAGTATTTCTACTAACCGTCGTAACTTCGTAAGTCGGGAGGTAATCTTATAGATATATGCAGCTTAAGAGAGCTAGATATATCCCTTCCGCCTATCGCGTAGGATCTCGATGCCTAAGAACTATTGCAGGTTATTACCTCCTATTAGTTTATACGTTGCCTTAAGTTAAGCTTATAGAGCCCTAGCCCTCTTATAATCCCTCTTATAATACGTAAACACAATATCGTTAATATAAAAGAAAACAATAATGCCGTTAAGGGTAAGGCAGTATAGCTTATATAGAACCGACTAAAAACCTATATCTCGCAGCGTATTAGTAAGGTCCTTATACTATAGTAGAGGAGATTTCCTTAGACCGTAGAGGGCTTTATTTAGCCTAAGCACTACGCTATATTTCCTATATCCTAGCGGGAGCCTTATAAACATAAGCTCGTTAAGGGCCGCGTTAACGAATACGTTTATAGCGTCGTATTAAATAAGTTCGAGGTCTAATCGTACCGAGATAGCTATTAATATACGAAAACTCCGCCCGGCTAACGTAGCCGCGTAAGTCTTTTGCCTATTTCCGAGCTATTAATCGCCTCGCACTATAAGCCTTACCTTAAATTTTAAAAGCCTCCCGTGCTTATCTATTTTATATACGTAAACCTATATATAGTCGAGCACTTATGCCCCCGTAGGAACGTTAAAGCACTTAGTTTCGTACTAGGATTTTATTTCCTTATAGCTAGCGAGGTATACCTTCTCGGCTTCCTCGAATTAAGGACCGAGTAGGTAAGTTCGCAGTTATATATAGGAAGCCGGCGGTAGTAAAAGATCCCGTCGGTAGACTTATCGTTTAAAGATCAAGCGATCTATCTAAGCCTTATCGATAATCTTATCTATATTACGGTCTCGTGCGATTAAAGCGGCGCGTATGCCGGCTAAGAACGCAGAGTGCTAGTATATCTTCCTAGCTTATATAGGGAAAGGGTTTTCTTTAGGCGGAGGGGTTTTCTTAAAGTTTAATATATACGAGGAAAGGGTTCCTTTCTCTCGTAGCGGAGGGATTCCCTTAACGCCTTTCTTTCCTACTAGAGGGATTCCCTCGACGGTAGTCGCTTATAGCGGAGGGGTTCCCTTAACGCTGTTTGCTTATAGCGGAGGGGTTCCCTTAACGTTGTTTTCTTATAGCGGAGGAGTTCCCTTAACGCCGGTTATTCGTAGCGGAGGGGTTCCTTTAACGCTAGTTGTTTGTAGCGGAGGGGTTCCCTTAACGCTAGTTGTTTACAGCGGAGGGGTTCCCTTAACGCTAGTTATTCGCAGCGGAGGGGTTCCTTTAACGCTAGTTGTTCGTAGCGGAGGGGTTCCCTTAACGCTAGATATATTAGTGTGCGAGGAAAAAGCTCCTTTCTCTCGCGGCGGAGGGATTCCCTTAACGCCTCGCTTATATAATATCTACCCGACGAATTGCGATTAGATTGCTACCGCGAATAGGGCTACGGGCGGCGTAGACGGAGGAGTTAGGAGGAGCTTAAATCGAGTAGTAGTATATTCTTTCTAGCTATTATATCCTTAGCCTCGGTTTTCGGCAATTAGTAAGATGCTCTCGTCGTTATCGATATCGAGGTTAAAGATCTGCTCGTTGGTTATTTAAATAGGTCTTATTCCGACGTAGTCTTCGTCCGGGAGCGTGATAGTTGTAAGAGTTTTAGCGAGCTCGTCGAGGTCTATTTCTTTCACCCTTTCCACTAAGCTCTTAAGTATACTATTCAAGATCTAATCCTCGTCGAATATAACGTCGCGAGTAGTAATAACTTTGCCTTAAGACGGGACCTAGATCCTAAAGATATTAGATAAAGTATATCCTACTAGGAAGCCGACCTAAGCGTGTAGATCTAGCTTTTTAAGTCGACTAGACCCTTCTTAAGTAAAGACCTTTATCGCGAATGCCTTATATCCGTATGCTCGTAGATATTATTAAGACGGTTTATTCCCGGTAAGCTTCTTATATAAGGACTCCTACTTATAGTTATACCTTAGCGTTCTATTGTTTAAATATATAGTAGACTTATAGATTTCCCGCTATAGCTAAGCCGGGAGATTCTCTTTTATAGCGCGAGCTTTATCTTTAATAACGCCCGCGGAGCGTTCTACCCTTCCGTTTTATTCCTATATATACGGTGCCGAGGGTTCGATCTTAAATAGCTTACGCTTTAAGAAATCGTATACCCTCGTATTCTAGCTCGTTAGCTCGTTATCGCACTTAATCGTCTTAATCTTAAAGTTATGCTAGTATATAAGGTAGTTAAAATAGTATTTAAGCGCGTTAATAATCGTAAGGCCCTTCCGATCTTTTAGGTAGTAATCCTATATAAAGCCGCTCGCTTTATCCGTAATTAGCATTAAGGAGTTATAACCCTTATTGTCTTTATTAAAGTCGTAGAAATCGATAGCGAGCCTCTCGCCTATTAGAAGTTTAGCTAGCAGACGTAGTTCCCGACGGATGACCCTCTTTGCCTTTGCTATACCGTAGTAGTCGTACTAGACTATTATTAGTCCTTTAATCTTAGCGCCGTTAGAGTAGTTAACGAAGTGTTTAAGGGCTAAAGAGCTAGGGTAACCGAGTCTATAGTGCCATAGCTCCGCTATAGCTTTCTACGGCTTCCGTTTTATTATAGAGTTAAAGGCGTTCCTACGAGTGTAAAAGGCTCGCCTTATTGTATATTCTAGAATATATTCTAGCACGAACTAGCTATAATATTGCGTAACTAAACTAACGACTATATTATCCGCCGCTTATAGAGCAGAGGCTTTGCCGGGCTTATCGTCCTACTAGATTCCCTAATGTTTAAGTAGCCTATATAAGACGAGGTTATATATAAAGTTCTTATAGTAGGCAGTATTTAGTAGACGTAGGACTCGTAGGTGTATCGGGCCTTAGAGACGTAGGTCTATATCACCGTAGCCTTATATCTTTACTTTATCGTCTCCCGCCTAAAGGAAGTCTCCCTCCTATACGGTTTAGAAGTTGCTAAAGCGGGAGATCTAGTTAAAGATATATAAGGTCGTTCTATAGTTAAGGATAGACGAGTAATAAAAAGAGTAGGCGTTAACGTAGAAAGTACTATTAAGCTTTAAGACGAAAAAGGAGGCTAATAGGCATTTCCCCTTCGCCCTTACGAGTTAATCTATCTTATTATAGTCCTTAACAATACCCCTTTTATTTCCCGTAAGCCTTTATACTTCTCTAGCGATGTCTAGGTTCGTTATATTAGTATCGATTATTCTTTTTCTTAAGCCTATGCCTAGCTACTATAGTAGGGCATTATCGCGCTTAATCTCTTAGCAATCCTTTATTTTATAGCTAGTAAGAAAGCAGAGGCGGCAATAGGGGGTACCTTCTTCTTCGTTATAGCTAAGGAGTGTTCTCTTCCTGCCTAGCCTTGCCCTAGAGCTTCTTTACCTCCGGCCTTAACCTTAGGCGTTCGGCGTCCCGGTGTTATTTTCGCTAGCCGGCCTCTTATTATTATTCTTATTCCCGGCGAAGGTTAGGCCGAAGGACCCCTTCTTTATATTAGGGATCGACGAGTTCGATAGAGTATTAAAGTGCCTTATAAACGAGTTAATTATCGCGTACCTATCGAAGTCGCGTTCGTTTTATTAGTTTCCGTAGATAAAGGCCTAAGCCTATTGCGGGTAAAAAGGGGCAACGACTTTAATAAAGTCCTTAACTTAAGTGCTCTTAAACACGGCTTCGGGAAGTTCTGCCTAGATTCTATCCTCTATAACGACCTTTTATTAATTAAGCTATATATTGTAGTTCCGAGGCGAAGACGTTAACGCTTTTATCGCCTCTTTATACCGTGCTTAGACTATAAGAATAGCGTCTTTACGATTTCCTTTATAGCTCTTTCGGAGCTTCTCGTACTATATTAGGAGTTTATCGTCGTAGCTATAGCACGATTAGTAATTCGAATCTAAGACCGTTATTAACACCTATTCTTAAAAGGCCTAAAGGTCCTTATTCTAGTCCTTCTATTCCTTTAAAGCCGCGTTATATATATTCTATTTCTAGTTAGTCTCCTACGCGGTAGGTATTGTATTTTAGCTATAAATATCGTTATCCGCCGTGCGGGCCTAAGTGTAAGGTGGTTCTTCGAATATAGGAGGCGATCGTTTTTTAAGGAGCTTTTTACGCTATTCGACGTACTCTTAAAGTGAAGCGGACTTAGCTCGGAAACGGAATTTATTATCCTAGACGAGCTATTTAGCCGTTCCCTTTAGTATAATATCCCTTCTTATAGTCGTTATTATATTAAGGTTAATATTGCGAGTGCGGTAGTCACGAGGTAAGGACGGTAGTATTATCCTTATCTAATGCTAGGGGAAACCGTATAGTATTTCCGTCTTTACGTCGTTTAGGAGGGAAGAGGAGAAAGGCAGAGGGCAATCGCGATAATCTACGATCGACATAGTATTCACGCTATAGCATATTTTTCTTCGTTATCTAACTCTAACTCCTTATTATAGTGCCGAAAATAAATAAGAAAAATTCTCCTTAAGCATAATATACACTAGTATTCCGTTATTAGGGAGGGAGGAAGGAAAACGGAGAAGTATACTTAGTTTCTGCGCTTAGATAATATTCTCGAGCGTATCGTAGCGCCGGTATATTCCCCGATTGTTAGTTTTAGTGTTTTTCGATGTTTCTAGTGTTTTTAGTGTTTTTAGTAGCTTAAAGGGGGCCTATTAATTAACTAATAAGGTTTAAATTAAGTGCCGGAGAGATTGATTAAGAGGCTAAGACTCTTAATTATTAAAACGGAGGTTCTATAGCCTACCTAATACGCTAGAATACGCATACGGCTAAAGAGGCTATTCTATAGGATGTATATGTGTGTGTATTTAGGGTCTATGCCTATAGCTCTAGCCCTAATATAGACGACAGGTAGGCACGTGACTAGTGTCTACGTGGGTATACGCGATATATATACGTGACTATCTAACACTTAGGCTCCCTTTTATAGGAGGAGGAGGAAGGCAATATCTTAGTAGTAAATCCGCCTACCTTAGCCTTATCCTTATTCTTAGGTTTCTAAAAACAATTCTTTTCTATATGCCTACGCATTTTTCAGCAAAAGCAAATAAGAACTTTATTATTATTTACTATAAAGAAGTGCTAATTACTCTCTAAAGCCTTAGTTCTCTTAAACTCGTCGATAAAAGATAAGGAAAAAGACTTAAGGGTATATACTATCGCATTAGTATAGAGTATATAAGTTATACTTATAATATAACTCGAGAAGGAGGTATTTAGGCTCTTTAGAATCTATATTATTACTATAATCTCTAGGATTCGGATCTCTTTAGTATTTAGCTTATTATAGAGCTCCTTTACTTTATTTAGGTAAATCTCAATAGATAGTTTACCTTTAATCTTCGTATTAAAGAGCTCTTTAATAAAGAGGAAGTTTAAGGTAAAGTTTACCGGGTTATATAAGGTCTTAAGAGCATTCTAAGCCGCCTTTATAGATATATAAATGCTTTATCTAAGAAAGAGGACTATCGTCGACTATTAAGCGTATAAGTACTAGATAGTCTTAAGATTTTATATAGGAGGCGTTAAGGATTGCTATAATGCGACCGACGAGGGGCACTATCGCGCTAATAGCAAAAGCCACTACCTATTAGCTCTCTTTATACTACCTTAATTAGCTCCGCATTAAGTTAGGAAGAATACGCAAAGACACTTAGTAAACGTTTAGATACTACCCCGCTATTATAGCAACTATGGTTTTTAGTATTAGCCTAATATTTATGCTGTGTTTCTACGTCGTAAAAACCGTCTTTTATATCGCAACGCGTTAGAGATTCCTAAATCGCTATTATAAAGGCAGTTATAAATGCAGTAATAAAGCTAGTTATTAACCCTTATAAGAGCATTATTATATCGTTAATGCATCGTTAATTAATCCGTTAAACGGCTCGTTATACCGACTTAAGCGCTATAAGGCGCTATAAGGCGTTAGTCTTTATAAGGGAGCAGATATCGCCCGGTTGGTTTATCCTACTGGAATATAAAGATATGCATTAAAACCGCCGTGCATTATTGCATATAATATAAGTCACCCGGCTGTATTAGCTGCCCGGATGCTCGAGATACCGAATGCCGAAGTATATAGTATATATAAGGACTAATATACGTATAGTCTATAGTCGGGCCTTAGTTTACTAAGGTTACTTATACTACCTTCTATTACTTACGTAATTAATTATATAACAATAAGGATATAATACGACGTTAGACTATATATACTTAGCATAGAATTTATAGCGCTTTCTATCCTAACAATTAGTTAAGTTATATATACCTTTATTCCTATGTAATTAGCTATATAAAGGGATATTAGTCCGCACTTAGATAGACTATTACTAAGCAATTCTATGTCCTCTTCTCTCTTTTATCTTTATATATTCCTCGATACTTTCTATACTACCGTAATCCTCTGCCTTTAAGCTTCCCTTTAGGCTTTTATTAATTATAATTCCTATCTCTACTTACGCTTTAAGTTGCTTTTTACCTAAAGCCTCCCTTAGATCCCTTAGATTACTTACTATTATACTAAAAACGACTATCTTTCCGCTATAACCTCTTCTTTGCCTTTTTAGGCTATTTGCCTTCTTAAGCTACCTTTAGTTTTTATATATTACTACTTTCTTAGTGTTTTACCCCTTTTATTTCTTATTAGCCTTATTTTCGCTTTTATAATATACCCTTTCTTAGCTATTGTTCTATATTTAGAAAATATTCGAAAGAATTAGAAAAGATTCCCTCCTTACCTTTACCTTAGCCTATAAACGCCGAGCTGCTTCCGAGCTTCCTCCGATACCTTCCGATCCGATATACGGCAAAAATAAGTTCTTTTAAGGACTATTTATTCACTAAGCTTAGAGGGAGCATTAACTTTTCGGCTTAATCTCTACGTATAGAATCTATCTTTATACGTAAAAAGCTCGGTCTAGCTATACTCGATACTATTTATATAAAGTCTTAAGACTATTTAGCCTTAATAAGGCTTATAGTTAATAATAGCCCTTTATCTTAGATAAAATACTATACGTTTATAAAGGCGGTATAAAAGGTATTAAAACCCTATATAACCTTATAAACTTTACCTTTAACTTCCTCTATATAAAAGAACTCTTTAATATAAAGATTAAGGGAGAAATATCTATTAAGACTTACCTAAATAAGGTAAAAGAGCTCTTCGACGAGCTAAATACTTACGAGATCCGTATTTCGGTAATCGTAGTAATATCCTAGATCTTAGAGAGCCTTTATAGCTTTTTCTTAAGTTATATTATAAATATTACGTAGACTTTTCGTACTAATGCTATAGTATATACCTTTAAATTACTCTCTTTATCTCTTATAGATAAGTTTAAGAGGACGAAAGCTCTTAAGAATATAGAGCAGCTATTTATAGCCGGCGGTAGTAAGGTCTTTATTTACTCTTACTATAAAAAGCGAGGGTATATAGAGAGGAAGTATTTTTAGAAACCCGAAAATAAAGATAAAGCTTAGGCTATAGGATTTACCTTATAAACGGTCTCTTCTACCTCCTTTTCTCGCCGAGACCTTAAGGAGAACACTAACTATAACTACCGGAGGCCGACCTTAGTTCCCTACTCTTAGGAGAGCTCTCCGTCTTTAGCCCTACGTCCGGCCGGCCGTCCTTAGACCTCCCGCCTCCGGAAGCGCAAGGCTACTCCGGAATCCTCTAAGTCCTTTAATAAAGTCCTCGTCGTCTTAGACTCTACTTTTAGTATTATAAGTACCCTCCTATCCTTTATAATACTCTATATATCCTTTATATCATTTATACTATATATAATACCCTTAATAGTACTTTATTTCTATACCCTATTTCCCTTAAATAATATCCTTCTATATACCCCTATAAAAATAAAGTCCTCCTCTAATAGAAAATAAATAATAGGACCTTTAAAGCCTTTTCTTTCGGCAATTTCGAGGGTAGTATTAAAAGTAGATAGGACTATAATACGGATCGGAAATTTCTATAACTTTATCTTCGATACTAAAGCTACTAGGTACCTATTAGCTGTCTTTATGCCAACTTAATTAGGTCCGCATTAAGTGAGGAAGAATACGCTTAGACACTTAGTAAACGTTTAGACACTGCCCCGCTATCGTAGCCACTATGTTTTTTAGTATAAGCCTAATATTAATACCGAGTTTCTACGTCGTAAATAGCGTCTTTTACGTCGCAACGCGTTAGAGGTTACTAAATCGCTACTATAAATATAGCAATAAATACAGCAATAAAGCTACTTATTAACTCTATAAGAGCATTATTAAGGGGATTCGCATTATTAATCAATCCGTCAAACGGCTCGTCGCTACCCTCTAATAGGCGACCCGGGCGCTATAAGGCGCTAGTCTTATAGCGGTCTCGTAGCGCTAGTCGCCGCTATAATTATCGCGGCCGCCGCTATTATCGTCGCGGCCGCACACTACGAATTGCGAATTGCGCCTTAGAAGAAATTGTTAATAAATTCTAGGCTGCTTAAGCTATTTAGCAATCTATTTAGCAATCGAATTCGGTTTAAGAAGATATATAAAATAGCGATGTTTCGATCTAGTGAGGATTAGGGCAAGGGACATTAAATACTTAGGTACATACATACAATTTAATACATTAGTATATAGCTTTAACGCTATGTATATCGCATTACGCACTTTAAATCGCCTTTTTAATAGCTTTAAAAACAAAAGATAAATAAATACCTATTAAGGATAATAACAAAATCCGGTGCGACGTTCGTAGAATATATTGTTATTTTTTTAGCTAGCCTTACTATCTAAAAAGCGTCTAAACGTTTACTAAGCGTCTAAGCGTATTCTTCCTAACTTAATACGGAGCTTATTAAGTTAGCATAAAGACAGCCAATAGGTATATAGTTTCGGATAAATCTCTCCTCTCTAACTATAAAGAAATATATACTACTATAACCTAAGAAAAAGCTTCCTCTATTATCGTATAAGGTGCTAGTGATCTTATCTTTAAGTTCCTAAATAGCAAACAATAATATACCTTAAAAACTGCCTTTATATACCTAAAATCAGCATTAATATAATTAGCCAATTAGCTATAATAAACATATACGCTCTTATAGGCCTACACTCTATATCCCTCCTTAATAGAAATGTCGGACTAATCTAGTTATATAAGGAGGAAAGGGGTTATAAGTTATAACCCTTAATAACCCCGACGATAACGCCGTTATTAGCCTCGTTATAACCCGGTCAATAGCCTCGTTATAACCCGGATAATAGCGTTAGCGGCTAGGTCACGTGCTCCTAATAAGCCTTTGTTAGGCGCCCGGCCAAGCCGGGCAGGCTCTTCGTAGCACCTATAAAGGGGCCCCCTTTTCCCCTTCCTTAGCTAGTAAGACAAGAGAATAGAACCTAGTGCACCTAACTATATAAGTGCAATAGGTTTACCTTCCGGCCGCTCTACGCAGTAGAGCCCTGCTAATACTAATTAGTAATTAAAACGCTTAATTATAGATAAGCTAGGTAGAAGAGACAGACTCCCTAACCCTTAAATATACGACGGATCCGATTAAATAGTTATTTTAACCTACGATCCCGATCCGTACACTTAGAGAGGGCTATTTGTGCTAAGAACGAAGGATCTTCCCGAACTAGAACCGATATTGCTTTTAGTAGCCGAACGAAGAATACTTCCTAAGCTCCCCTTAACGGATTACTACTTTAACGAAGCCCGTGCTATTAAGAAGAGTGCGTTAATAACGCTAATAAGGGTGTTAAATAGCTACCTTTAAAGTAACCGCTTAAACGAAGCCCGTGCTATTAAGGAATAGTACGTCCGTTTTCTACGACGCTAACCCTATCGCGAAGACCCCCTCGCGAACCCGTTAAACACTCCTAATATACCTACGGGATATACAATTAATACGAGCTATTTAATCACGACCCTCGCGTAAAGACCCTTACGCAATATATTATTAAAGCCCGTTGCTTGCTTCCGATAAGACTATCGCGAAGACCCTCGCTACGATAAACACCCCGCCGTCTTCCGACCCGGCACTATACACATAGTCCGCTTATTGCCCTAAGCTCCCTTTAATAAAAGAATACCTTAGACAACCGTTATACGGCTATATAATGTTAACCTCGGCCTAGACACTATTCCCGGAGGAAGAGAACCCCCTCGGCCACCTCGTATATAAGATATTCTATAAGCACGTCGATATAAGCCGTTAGGAGGCACATGCTACGCTAGACAACGACGATATCGCCGTTACGACTTATCCGGCCCGGTTTCTCGCCGTTTCGGACTATAGCGTATATATTAACGGCCCCTAGCTCTTTAACGACTTCTAAGAATACTTCGAGGGATAGCATAAGGTAATATAGAATAGAGTTAATAAGGAATACACGAAGGCGCTAAAGACCCTCTTAAAAAGACTTAGGATCTATCTAGACCGACGAAACGGCTTAAATACGGCGCAATTCGTCGCCTTATAAAGACTCGACAAACCGCTAACTTAGCACGCCGACGAATTCTTAACGACCTAATTCGACATCGGAATAGCAGCTTATGCTAAACAAACAGCTGCTGCCGCCGCCGTATCGTTAGTTCCGCCGTCGCCTTTTCCTACCGCTTTAACGGCTGCGCCTTCGTTAGTCCTAGTGTCCGTTGTTTAAAGAGCCGTAAGAGTATCGTTACCCGCATTATTACCCGTTATTCCGCCGCTAGTTATTCCCGTTATTCCCGGCCCGCCTCCGTAAGCTATTCTCGGCCCGTTCGTTCCCTAGGCCCCGTTCGTCCCCTAGGTTCCTTAGGCCCCGTTCGTCCCTTAGGTTCTCTAGGCTTCGCAATATACGGTCTATCCGATAAGTCACTAGTTCTAGCACCTTAAGGTTATCGCCCCGGCTACTGCTTAACCGTTCTAGCCTACCGCTATTCCTTAAGGCCCTATTCTAGCTCCTATCCCCGTCTTCCCCCTTAAGGCATATATAATAATGCTACCTCCTAAGGTCCCGAACGTCCTTACCGACGGGAACCTTATGCTATAATTCGCTAAGGTGTAGAGAAAGGATTATAATTATACGGGAGACCCGTACGATATCCTCGACGATAAGGTCCGGCTCTTTATATAGACCTACTATAGCCTCCGAATCGCCTTAGGCTAGTTTTACGGGCTAATTGCTTAAATCCTCGCCGGTCGTGCCAAAGACTACTATATCCGGCAGATTAATTAGTCCTCGCTTACGACTACGTTCCGGGCCGTGTATAATGCCTTTAAACGCCGTTTCGAGGTCTATCGGCAATAATACTTTACGGAATAGAGATAACGACGTTTTAGTTACTTCGCAACTAGAACCCCGGCAAGCTACTCTAAGAGGTCCTCGAGCTGCTATTCGATAAGCTATAGCTTTGCTAACGTGCCCTTAGCCTTGCTTTTATAGGAGACCCGGAAGATAACGTCCCTTCGCGAATAGCTATAACGAACGCCTATTAAGGCGTTCCGGAACTTAAATAGGCCCTCTTTCGTCCGGTTAAATAGGTAGAAGGACTGTTTTCCGACCTTCGCTTATGCCTCGAAACGCACCTCGCACGCCGCCCTAAACAGTAATACTTTAACTAACGAGGCCGTACGAGAGGTCGTATATAAGGCTCCGAACGATAATAATACGGCTACGTTTAAAGCGAAGAGGATAATAATAATAGGACTAACGAGTTCGGCTAACTAACCCTTTCGGATACTCCCTAGCCGAGATAACGTCTTTATTTTTGTTCTTTGTTTAAAGACTGCTAGTATGTTTATTATTTCCCTTTATTCCCTGTTTTTCCTGCTTCGACCCGGCAACGCTACGTTCCGGCCCTACTTCGACCCTACGACGCCCCGGTTACGTTCTATTCCGGCCTAAATACGCTTTTTTAATCCTTTTGCGATTTATATTTATAATTTGTATTTATTAGGCATTTTAGCCTAATATACATTTTTCCCTCTTTTTCCGTACGTTGCAAAGGTTATTGCAACGTTGTTTTCCGGTCGGATCTACGATAATAATAACGGCCCGTTTAACCGGGCTATAGATCCCTATTTTTCCCCTTCTTTATTCGTTGGCCGGATCCGAGATAACAATGCGGCCCGTTTAATCGGGCTATAGATCTTGTTTCTATTCGTTGCGTTCGATCAGTCTATAATACGCTTCGCAGCCTCTTAAAGAAGAACTGCTAGTATCGGACTAATCTAGTTATATAAGGAGGAAAGGGGTTATAAGTTATAACCCCTAATAACCCCGACGATAACGCCGTTATTAGCCTTGTTATAACCCGGGCAATAGCCTCGTTATAACCCTAATAACAGCGTTAGCGGCTAGGTTACGTGCTCCTAATAACGCTTTATTAGGCGTCCGGCGACGCCGGGCAGGCTCTTCGCAGCACCTATAAAGGGGCTCCTCTTTCCCCTTCCCTAGCTAGCAAGACAAGAGAATAGAACCTAATGCACCTAACCACATAAGTGCAATAGGTTCACCTACCGGCCGCTCTACGTAGTAGAGCCCTGCCAATAAGAAATCTTAATAAACTAATAACCGGTTTTATTAAAAACAGACTATACTATATCCCTTTAGATATAAAAAAAACGATTTCTAATTAAGAATAAAATATATAATATATAATATAGCCCGAAAGAAACAATAGATAACGCTATACTTTAAGATACTATACTAACTAATATAATAAAAACCCTTAAGATAAAAAAGAAAATAGACCTCGTTCTTTAGTATAAACGGCTAGGCTATCTTAGCTATAAATCCCTATACCGATATCTTCGTAGACTATACCTAGATATATCCGTAGACTAAAAAGATATTATAGCTATAAAGTAATATAAAGCTTATATATAAGCTAAATATATAGATAAATAGAAGAAAACCCCTTTAAAACGACGATATCGCTTTCTAAATAAAGTAAACGTTAATATCTAAGGTCTTATAAAAGTCCCTATATATGATAAATTTAGATACTCTATATTATTTCTAAATACCTATTCTAAGTACCTAAGAATATACCTTATAAAAGATAAAGCCGAAAGCCTACCTAAGTTCCTAGAATTTAAAATAGAGCTTAAGAATAATAAAGATAAGATAAAAATAAAAGAGGTCTTCTTAGACAATGCAAAAGAATTCATCTATAATATTAAGCTATATGCTCTTAAAAACGGAATAAAATATAATTTAAGTCTACTATATACCCCCTACTTAAACGGTAGAATAAAACGTATAAATAGAATAATACTTAATAAGGTTAGGTCTATGCTTTATATAGCTAAGCTACCTAAATCCCTCTAGGGAGAAGCTGTCCTAGCAGCTACATATATATACAACCGATCTCCCTATACTGCCCTAGGGTATATATGCCCTCTTAAAAAGAAAGAAGATAAAGCCCTTACTATAGAGGACATAGATAAGATCCGTGTCTTTAGAAGTATTGAATACTATAAAAACAAAACACCTAGTAATAAACTAGACGTACGAGCCTATAAAGGAATTATAATAGGCTATAAAGATATAGTATATAAAATATACGACTATAGCAGAAAGAATGTTATTATCTTAAAAGATATAACTATACTAGAAAACAACTTCTTAAAAGACAATAAAACCTTTAATTTTAATACTATACCTTCTATAAATAAATTACCAGACAATTATCTATATATAAGGACTTCTATACTAGATATAAATCCTAAAAATACATAATGCTATAATAATCCCTATGAAATACCTAATTATATATCCGAGGATGATATTCCTAACTATATAATACAGGACAATAATAATAAGGATTAAAGAATTTAGGTTAAAATACCTAAGAAGCCGGCTAAATTCTATAACAACTACTAAGAATACCTAATATATCTACTAATAAATAACAATAATATAACCCTTCTATCTGCTTTAGAAGGTTATAATCCTATAGAACTAAAAACCTATAAGCAAGCTATAAAAAGCGCTAAAGCTCTACACTAGGATAAAGGCATAGTAGCAGAAATACAGCAGCTTTTCGATAATAATACTTAGGAAATAACCGAGCTACCTAAAGACCGGGAAGCCCTAGGAAGCCGATGGGTCTATAGAGTTAAAAAGGATAATAAAAACCAAATAAAGAAGTTAAAAGCTCGACTTATAGCTTTAGGCTATAAGCAAATATACGGCTTAGATTATATTAAAACCTTCTCTACTATAGTAACACCTAAGTATATAAGGCTCCTACTACTATAAGCTATCGCGAATAACTAAAGAGTACTATAGTTAAATAAAAAAATGCCTTTCTTTATACGGATATAGATATAGAAACGTATATATAGATACTCGAAACTTTTCTAGATATAATACTACACGTATGGTTTTCCTAGCATAAAAATACAAAATATAAAGGCATAATGTTAGTAGGTCTCTAGGTCGACCTTATAGGGTAAACGGTGTGGTTGTATTAGGTTGGTTGCTAGCTAAGTGAGGGGAAGCCATCGCGGTAACGTAGCTCCCTTATACGTGCACGTAATCCTAAGGATCACGTGCATTACGTATGTGCGACTACATCGTCGCATGTAGCTAGCTATTCCTACACTCGTAGTTTTTCCTTTATAGAAGCAAACTATACCCTATACCTTATAGAAGAGGCAAACAAATAAAAGAGCCTAGTTAAGCAGGCTATTGCAGCTACGCGGGCGCGATCGCGCGGGCGGGTAGGTTTAGTTATTGCGTACTGTTTAATTAATAAGGTTAAATCTATATTATAATAGCTATATAACTATTAAATGCGCAGCCTGTTTGCAACGTAATAACGCAACGCGAGAAAACACCCTTTATAACGCAGTAGTTAGGCTAGTAACCCTATTAATGATTAGGCGGTCTAGACCACCGCTTAGTGCTAGTAACCGTGCTTTAGGGTAGCCTTACTAACCATCTTGCCGAACGTTATAGTAGGAAATTTTAGGAAAGGAACTAGGGAATTAAATAACAAAATGTTCGTTAGGGCTATTCGTTCGGGGCTATTCGTACTAAGGCTTATTCGACGGGGGCGGTTGTAAGGATTAGACTTATTAGACTTAATGTCTAAGAACCCCTTTAAGAACGATTCCTAGTCAAGCATATTAAGAATATTACTCTACCGTAAGATTATTCTTTTTATCGATTTCGCTATATTATTTATTA
Organism: Ophiocordyceps sinensis; assembly: GCA_012934285.1. NCBI lineage: Eukaryota > Fungi > Ascomycota > Sordariomycetes > Hypocreales > Ophiocordycipitaceae > Ophiocordyceps > Ophiocordyceps sinensis. The sequence goes on along the minus strand of JAAVMX010000004.1, from coordinate 6,562,320 downwards.
TAGTGTTTATAGCGAACTGCAAGAATGTATTTAACCGAATAATAGCATAAGATAAGATAACCTTCCCGATTAGTTTAAATATAAATAGGTTTTAAGGTTCGAACCGTGCTAGCGAATTCTTTTATTGTAGTTAATTAAGCAATAGAATAGGTAAAGGAATAAGTACCCGATTAAATAGGGAAATAGCGCGCAATTGAATAAGGAAAAGTAAGCGCGCAATTAAATAAGGAAAAATAAGGAAAAAGTATAGAAGATTAAAGCCGCACGACGAAAGCTTCTATCCTAACGGTCAGCGCGTTAGTCTTAACGAAGCGTTTAAGAGACTTATTCGGGGAGGACTTCGTTAATGCATTAGCTAGGTTATTATTCCTATTGATCTATCGTACTTCTATAATCTCCCTTCGCTCGTATAACTAACGAAGCGATATAATATCAATTATTAGTCGCTTTTCTTTCGTTATAGTAAGCTTTATAAGATATTCGTAGAGCGAATACGAGTCTATACAAAGGATTAAAGGTACCGGAGGCAGCTGCAAGCGTTCTATAATCATTTTAATCGTTATAGCGAGATAAATGCCGATATTAACGCCTCTAACTATGCTATAGACCTCTAAGGCTAAAACGCTGCGTGTGACCCTTTTGCACTAAGTGGAGCTCTAGTGCATAATATTGCCTTTAATCTCGAAGTGGCTATTAGACCGGGTCTCTATTATAAGTGCAATAATAAAGCCTAGTTGCGTAGAGAGGTCTGCGTTATTTACAAAAGAGCCATCCGTAAATACTAGCAGCTTCGCATTCGCAAGATTAATTAGTTTAAACGTTAGGCCGCGTTTCTTATAGTCTATTTGCTATTGTAGGGGTTTGTTAATTATAACGTAGTCTTTTTCGTTAGGGTTTTAAACTTATGCTGCTATAGAAAGGTTAAAAGAAGCTTCCGGTTGGCAGATTAACGCGACGTATGCTCTTCGGGCTCGCTGTTTTATATACCTCTGCGTATAGTTATAATCCCGAGCGATAATAGTCTTAAGCCTTTCTAATTGACCCTTTTGCTAAAGAAGAAGATCCTAATCTTAGAGTGTTAGCCTAGCCCTATTGAAATTAAGCACCGAGCGGGTAGATATTTCAGTCTTCGGTTTTACTTTAAACTTAGCCTTTTAAAGCTGCTCTTCCTTAGTAGTTAAGAAACTGCGTATGCCTAACATTAACGTGTTATCCGTCTATAGGCTAACTATGCTAAATCTATTAGGGGTCCCGTTCGCGATTAAGAGGCACGAGTTATACGTCGAGGTTAATATATTAAGTCGGATAACGTAATGCTTATAATACGTTCGGAACTAATACAGTCTTAACTCCGCGGAATCACACGGATAATAGTCCCTTCCGGGTATCGTCCTTATATCTCGGCGGGTAGTCTAGTTAGGATGGTCCTAAATAGCTTAGTTTCGGCTTATAGGTAGGCCTAAGTGATGTCTCGCAACGAAAGAGTTATGCCGGAATAACGAAGAAGTCCCGGAGCGAGGGCTAGGATTAGCCGCTAGCTAACGCGTTAAATCGTTGGTAATTGCGTTAATAAAGTCGTTTTCTCTTCGTTATTATATCCTTAAACAACTAGTCGGGACTTCTCATAGGGCTTCTTATCCTTTTCTTTTACTTTACGCACTATCCTTAAATTAAAGATATAGTAACCTCCGTAGATAGCTTTATCGTAGCGTTCGAAGTTAAAAACACTACGGGTGTAAGGGTCTAGACCCTAGTGTTGTTATCTAGTGCACGTGACTAGATTGCGTGTATTTAGGTAGTCCGCGCCGGCGAGGGCTGCGCCTATACTCTCTTCCCTTTCCCCCTCTATAGTGTTATTCTACCTCTTTCTAGGACCTCCTCTATGCCTACTCGGACTAACCCCGTTATATAATAACACTATCACTTTATCAATCCGCAGCTACGCCTACTACACGCCGCCTCTATACCGTCGGAACGCGCCGCCTAGAGTCTTTCTCTACGATGCTTAATACGAGGATAAATTAAGCTGCCCTTTAGCTATTCCCTTAATCGCTAGTGCGATTTTTCGACCCCGCATTAATAAGAACGCGCTAACGCGCTGATATTAGCTTATGCGAAATTTTTAGTTAAATCCCTACACCTACGAACGCGCTATTAATCGGCTTTTCCTACCTTGCTCGCAGCCGCTAATTTACCTGCCTATAGCATGACCTCTGCCTTTTTCTTTTGTTGATTTCCCCCTCGGAAGGGAGGACTTTGCCGTCTCCGCTTTAAGGGCTGCGGGAGGAGCCTATGTGTAGGAGCCTCGGGTGCGTCGGGAGCTAACGATATACGTTATTAACGCTAATAGCTCCCGCTTCGGCTTTAGTACGAGTAATGCCTGCGAAATTAGGCACGACCTTCGAGACGGTGGTAGGGCGTAGTTATAAATGCGGAATATATAGAATACGCACGAAGAAACACGCATACGGACGAAACGGCAGCACGCTTACGAGCGGGATACGACCGGACGATTCGAGTGATGAATATTAGGAATGCTTCCGCTAGCAGCCGGCGGCGACATTAGGAGGCTATATAAGGGAAGCTATGCCCGTGCCCTAAGGGCCGTAGAGAACGGACGGAGCCCGCATAGCCTCGTGCGGGGAGAATAACGGGTGATAGCGGCTATAGTAGCGCCTAGAGACGAAGTTATCGCTGCGGGGCGAGTCCCTAAGAGCACCTAGGCGTGCGAAGTGCACGAGCCGGAAAGGAAAAACCGGCCCTGCTTAAAGTAGTCCTTTAGTTATTCTTAGCAAGCAGCTTGCCCTCGTTCTTATAAGCTAATCACGGCCTAGCTAATGTTCGTTACGATAAGGGAGTTAGGAAGGTTATATCCGCGTTTATAGCTACGTGCCGCTTTACTCTATATAGTGTTTTCGGCTATGCGTTTCGGTATAGGTTTCGCCTTAACTACGTAGTCCGCACGTAACGTCCGTCGCGCGTTAGGGTACGGCTTCGGGTGTCTTAAAAGGTAGCTCCGAAGGAGCCGGGGCCGGGGGCTAATGTAAGGGTCTAGACCCTAGTGTTATTATCTAGTGCACGTGACTAGATTGCGTGTATTTAGGTAGTCCGCGCCGGCGAGGGCTAATATAAGGGTCTAGACCCTAGTGTTATTATCTAGTGCACGTGACTAGATTGCGTGTATTTAGGTAGTCCGCGCCGGCGAGGGCTACGCCTATATTCTCTTCCCTTTCCCCCTCTATAGTATTATTCTACCTCTTTCTAAGACCTCCTCTATGCCTAATCGGACTAACCCCGTTATAACGGGCAACGAGGTTATCGATCTCTTATTAATCTAACTACTTAAACGGGGCTCCTAGGGTTATAATAACTCTTTTTCCCGTAAGTTAAGTGCTAATTCGTAGGCTTCTTCTTCTTTCTTAATAACAAAGGCCTAGGGAGGGGGAAGTGGAATTAGAAGCCGAACTAGTAGCTTTAGCTTATTCTTTACACCGGGAGGACGGCTACGTTTGCGTAGCATCGAGGGTTTAGGGATCGGAGCAGGGGGTGTAGACCTTAGTGTTTAGTTAGGGGTTAGGTCAGCAGCCGGGGGTGCTTTAATCGCGGGAAGCTATGGTAGAGGAGACGAATCGTCTCGAAGGTAGGGCTACACTAGTATAGATCGAAAGACTTAAGGTCCGTTAACGGTATTAATAGTAATGTTATAACCGTTAATCGCAGCAATCTTAAATAGTCCTTGCTATCCCCCCTTTTCTCTTTAAACGCGAACCTCGCTTTATAGCGGTAGAGCAAGTGTTTCGGCTATAGAAGGGCCGTTGCGAGCGCGTAGAGCATCTTAAACTTATCGTTCCGCAGAAAGTTATCGTAGCATCTTTATCGCCTTTTATATAGCTATAGACCTTTTAATAGTTATAGCTAACGGAGGCGAGTTAATAGTTATACGCGGGTACGCACTAAAGACGAGAAGTGTAGGGATAAGGCCGTAGGGTCCGGCTATATCGTTTACGGCCTTTACGGCTATCTAAAGGACTGCCTCGGGAGACGTAATAGTCCTAAGCTCTGCGTAAAGGATTTTAAACACACGGCGCAAAGGAGCGTAATACCTCTCGACTATCCTAATCGACGCATATAATTCTATAAAGACCTGCTTATAGGTTATCCCTATAATCTTTGCCTCGTTATAGAACTCTATTAAGGCAAAATTAGTCCCTACGTCGTGTTTAATCGTATTAGGAGGTCTAAGGTAACTATCGATCTAAAGGGCTTAAAGGACTTCCTAGGTATCCTTAGCTAATATAAAAGGAAGGAATCTAGCCCCCTAGAACGCTATTACGGAGTTAACGACGTATAGAATAGGTCGTTAAGGGCTCTTAAGGTATATTACGTCTACTATAATCTCGTAATTGAATTTTTAGTTATCTTTTAGCGTAAACTTAAAACGTCTAGGTGCCTATAAGTGCATTTAGCAGTAATAATATAATTTAGAGATTGATTTAAGCTATATAGTCGTTATATTATAGCCCGCCTGCTTAAGTAGGTAATATAGTCTTAAAATAGCTAGGTGCCTAAATCGGCGATATAGAGTTCGTATCTTACTTTCTATTAGAAAGGAGATTGTTTCTTCTGCTTTTAATAAGAAGAACTATAGGTGACCCTATTTGCGGATTACTAAGATCCGGTTGCCTAGATCGCTAGTCCTTAGTGTGTTCGTTGTGTTATCGAAGTAAATCCTAAGTCGGTCTATATTAGTAAGAGAGAGTAGAAAAGGGGTATAGGTCTTAAGAATGTAAAAAGTTACTCGACTAATAGGGGTTTTAAGGGCGATTGAACTAAATAACGATATAGGTGTGCTAGTGCTAAATCGGATAGAAGCTTAGCCGGCTATAGAGTCATTTAGCGTAATAGAAGGGTCCGTTCGCTTTTAAGCGAAGTACTATTCCTATCCTACGGTTAATACTCCAGCCGCACTAGTATCGATTATAATTCCTTAGAACTATTAACGTAAGTAACGATCCTCGATTAGGAATTAGTCGGTAGGGGTTAATAGGTCTATGCCGTAGACGTCTTCGCCGGTCTAAAGGTATATAAAGGCGGCCTCGTAAAGCATTTAAGTTACTGCTTAGTCGGGCTCGGCAGCATTTATTAAGAAAGCTCTAATAAATTAAGAAAGAGCTAAAAGCTATGCGGCGCGTAGAGGGCTAAATCTCTGCGCGGCGAGGCTGACTAATGGCAAGGGTGGTCCGTGCCACTATTGCGACACCTCCCCTCAGCCGAGCTCCCGAGCCCTTAGCCCCTTTTTGCCCTCTAATTGCCTCGCCTTTTAATCCGCCCTTTCCTTCGCTTAAATAGGCTTACTTGCCTCTAACTTATGTTGCCCTTTTTTAGAGGGACTTTCGCATTCCTAATTGACGTATAAACTGCGCGTGTTTATTCTTTAAAAGCTCCTTTATTATCCTATCGGCCGTTATCTCGTCGGTCCGAAGCTACACGAGCTAGAAAAAGCCCTCGCTAGTACGGTAAACGATCTACTTATATCGTATATTAATATAACGCGTTCGCGCCGGGTTATTCTTATTAAGAACCGTAAGCCTCGTATTCTAGCTATCCGTAAATATTACGGACGGGGTCGGCTACGTATACCCTATCTTATCGAGAAGTTAATAGATCTATATTAAAGCTATCCTAGCTAGTATAAGATTTATAAACTCTGCCTCCGTTAACAATATAGCTACTATAGTTTAGCGCTTCGACTTCTAAAAGATAGGTCTATCTCTAAGGAACACTATATTTCCGGCCGTAGAGCATCGTATGCTTTTATCGTCGGCGAAAGATATATTAGAATACACCCGTAGCTTAAGGTCGGTTATAGGGTATTTGCCTCTAAGAATAACGCCTTACTCTAAAGAAACCCGAACGTATCGATCTTTTTAGCTTACCTTAATTTTCCTTTTACTACTCTACTATTACTTTATCGTTATTCCTTAATATCTATACGGTAGAAGTCTCTTACTTCTATTTTGCTAGTAAACTCCGTAATAATAGGAAGACGTTTTAACTACTCCCCCCTTCCTCGGCGACCGCTCTCCTTAATTATTTCGTATAAATTATCGTATACATATTCTTATCCTACCCGCTATAGGGTAAAACCTACGTCCTTAATCACTAGACGAAGCTTCTAGTCCTTATTCTCGCGTATAGCCTTTCGTCGCTCTATCTATGCCTGCCGGTATTCGAGACGACGTTGCGTATATAAACGTTTAGCACTTAATACCCCCTATTCCTCTCGGTAGGCCGTTATTACGGCTACGAACGACGTATAAACTTAATAGAAGATTAACTTTATCTTCTTCTTCTCCGTCTCGTTCCGAGTAGTCTATAACTTAGCTATCTTCGTTTAAATAGCGTATAGATCTACTATATCCCCGGATATTATTGCCGGGACCTATAATTTTATTAGCAACTATATCCCGACTTAATAAGGAACGAGGAGCTTACCGATTTATAGAGGTTACCGCGCGAATTGCATTAAATACATTTGCTCGATCGCGCATCCTCCTATACATAAGATAGTTCGACTATTTTAGTATCGTCCTCGTTATCGCTAAACCCTTATATACTGCTATTAAAGCACTTAATGTAGTATAGCTCGGTAACTTAGCACCCTTTCGCCCGGCGACTTTTTATATTCGCGGCTTTCTTGCCCTTTTTCTTAGGCGATATTCCTTTTTAGATATTCCTCTTATCGATAGTATCTCCTCTAGTATTCGCCTCTATATCCTCCTCTCTATCGTCTTTACTAGATAACGAAAATGTTTCGGATTTAACAACCGCTAGCGTTATACGCTTTATATTCGCGTAATCTTCTTAAGACTCTACTATAATAGGCTTCTTAATGCTTATAAATAGACCCTTAAATAACTAACGAAATAGTTAATCTTCGGTCTCTTCCTTTAATAAGGATATCGATTTCTTAAAGGCATCTCGTATATTTTTCTCTATAAGGAGTCGTTCTAATAGGGTTATTTTCTCTCCGCGCGTCTTCTTTAGCTTTATCTCTTCCTATGCTATCGCTACGGCGTTCTTAATCGATACTCTACTCGCGGATAACTCTAGGACTTAAGCTATAACTAAGGGACCTATCGGCTAAATGTCGTCTATCTATTTTCCTCGCTTTTAGGGCGTCTCTACCGTTGCGCTTGCCGTTCGCTTAGGACCTATAGTATTGAACTAATTTAGAATATACTCCTCTAGTTCGGAATATGCTCTTTAGATTTAGAATATACTCGTCTAATTCCGAATGTGCTTCTCTATAAGATCTCGATATAGTTGCATAATAAAAGAAGAAAAGAAAAAGATCTTTATATATAAAGAGCAGCACTCTATTATAATTCGCTAACTATACGTAGGCGATTAGCTACCTATTGCGTAGCAACTATTATAACGTGTAACTAATACAATAATTATTATAATATATATAATAATAACTATCGTCGTTAATTTTTATACTACGTTTAATCCTATTTTAGTCCTATTCTAGTCCTATTTTAGTCCTATTTGCTATTACGACTTTATTCGTACCTAAAGCTATCCTAGCGTCCGAGGCGTCCGCCCTAGAAGGGGGGGATAATTATAACGCAGCTACCCACGTAACTATAGAGCTAGGAGATAGGGATATATACACGATAGATAATGCATTTTAGCTTAGAGACCATTCGGCCATTAGTCGCTAACTAGTCCCCGATAACCCCTCTTAAGGCCTAAGGGTATATCCCTAAGGCCCCGATATATCTTAGAAGAGGGGCAAGCTTTAGTCTTGCCACGAGAGGACAACCGCATTGCAATAAAGGATTATTCGTACTTTTAACCATCGTTCCTACCTTCCTAAACGTACCTTTAGGTCTGTCTTCTTATAGTTATTAAGGCGTGCCGTAATATGCTAGAGCTTATTCAAGCTTTATTCTACCCGCTAAGAATATCGAGACCTTATTTTCTAAGCTCTAGTCCTCCCTCGAGATAAACTTAACTCTTAGCAATTTAGGCTAATTTCTAACTAAGGATATAGACTAATTTAACCCGGCCGCTATATACTTAGACCGTAGGAATATTAATAACCGAGGTAGAGGAGGATACTATAGCTTTACGCGAGGCTACGGACGAGGCTACGATCGGGCTAATTACTATAGCAACTCCGGCCGCGGGTATGGCCTAGGTAATAGAGGGCGAGGCGGCTACTAGGCAAGCAACCGTCCCTAGAGCAAGAAGTGCTTTATATATAATAAGGAAGGTTGCTAGTTAACTAAGCATACCGTAGAGGAACGATTAAAGGCTAAAGAACAATACTTAGCCTAATATTACTTCTAGGGAACGCCTACCGCTAACCTAATAATATATATAATAGAACATAAAGGTTACGAGATTAGCAGCGTAACGGACGATAAGGAAGAAGAATAGTACTAAGATAATAGTGCTAACGACGCTAATATAGAATAGTAGCAGGCGATATAAATACTCTACTAATAAGCATTTACACATCTATTTATAAGGGAAGATATATTTAATATAGAATAAGCTATGCCGGCGTTTTAGTTCCTTATTAACGATAGGTATTTAAGGAAAGAATTCTAGGGTATCCTAATTAATACCGGTGCCGCGAAGGTCTCTACGGCTAGTTAAGAGCAATATCTCGTATTCTAGCGAGAGAACCCTAACGTAAAGCTTAACGACTCTATAGCTAGCTAGGCATCGATTAAGTTCGGCAACGGTAACGCTATTAATTCCCTTAGCTCGATAGCGGTTAATACGCCGGTCGGAAGAATTACTTTTTATATCCTTAAGTCTCTAACTCCGTTCCGATTTTCCCTCGCTAATATAGATCGTTTAAAGGTGTATTTCGATAACACTACAAACGTTATTATTAGCAAACTTAAGGGCATTACCGTTCCTATAGTCCGTAAATAGGGCTACCCTTAGTTCTTCTTTAGTAAGGCGGAATAAGCTATCTCGTTCTTAGCAGAAAGCGAGCTCTATATACTGCATCGTCGCTTTAAGCACCTTATAGTTATAAGACTTTACTACTTACTACGATAAGCAGGTTACGTAGTGTTAGTTAATAGGCTTAAAGACATTGCCAAGTATTGCTATTACTACTACCTATACTCTTAGGCCCCTTATCGATTTAAATTTATATTAAAAGACGATTAGGACTTTAACTATAAGATTATCCTCGACGTAATACATCTATACAAGCGCTTAGTCCTCTACGTAGTTAACTTAGTAACGGTATTCTAAGGAGCCCGCTTCTTGCTCTTAATATCCGCTAAGGATACGTAAGAGACGCTTCGAGCCTTATAGATTAATACCTATCTCGGCCCGCTAGATACTATTAAATATAACGCCGGAACGAACTTTGCGTTAGTAGAATTCCGTAATAAGGCTAAGTTTATAGGCATTATATATAAGTAAGTTCCTATAGAGGCATATTAGTCTATCGGGAAGGTTAAAAGATATTACGCTCCGCTCCGCCGTGCCTTCGATATTATATATGCCGAACTCGGCGAGAAAACCCCTACTAAGGCGATTCTTTAGATAGCGGTAAAAGCCATTAATAATACTGCCGGACCTTAAGGCCTTATACTAACGCTGCTTATATTCGGCGTATATCCACGCATAACGTTAGACTCTCCGCCTTCGGCTACGACCTTTAAGAGAGCCGCCGTAGTTTATAAGGCGATAAAAATATTACGCTAGCTCTCTATAGAGCGGTAAGTTAAAGAGGCCTTATAAGCCCGGAATAGACCGAATACGTCCGATATTCTCTCACTTCTTTTATAAAGTAAAGTTGGTATATAGAGAGAGAAAACCGGCTAGTAAGGGCTATTTAAGATTGCTTTAATTAACGGCTATAACGTAACGATCGATATAGTTAATACACCTTAAGTCTTTCGTTCTACGCTTATGCAACCGTATAACCGCGATAAGAAGACCGAAGAGCTTCTTACTCTACGTCTTAAAGAAGATTCCCCGCTTTAATAGGCTAAGCCCCCTCGACTAAGCCCTTTAGCGCTTAGAAAGCGCAGACGCCCCCCCGGCTCTAAGAATAAGCCGAAGCAATTAATTATAGCTAATACTGCTCTTAGGTTCCTGCTTAAAAGCAACCTTACGTATAGCTTCCTTATTAGGAAAGAGAAAGACGCGTATGCGTTAGCCCTTAATCTACGTAACGACGGCGTTATTAAGACTCCTAGGGCCCTATTTAAGGAAGCTAATAATTAGGAAATCGACGACCTCCTTATACGCGGAGTCTTTAGCTTCGAGAGGTATAACGAGTCAATATATAGAGGATACTATATCTTTCGCTTACGTATAGTTCGCGAAGTAAAGGGACGAGAGATAAAGTTATATAAGAAATCGAGGCTCGTCGTTTAAGGTTATAACGATCGGGAGAAGTAGTGTTTATTAACCGCATCGCTAATAATCTAGCGCGTTAGCTAACGGCTAATCCTAGCTCTCGCGCCCGCGTTGCTACGGGATTATAGTATAACGTTGTCCCTTCGTGATATAACGTAGGCCTACCTATAGGCTTAAACGAAGCTATTAAGGACTATTCTAACGTACCTTCCGAAGGAGTTAGAAGGTAGATACCCGAAAGGGACTATTATTTGCGTTATCCGACCGCTTTACGGCATCGCGGAGTCTAGTGTTTATTAGTTCTATACCTACTAAGGTTACTACGTTAAATAGCTTAATATATCTACCTTAACCTATAACTTATGCCTTTTGATTACTAATAAGGGCATAGAGAATTTAGGCATAGTAGGTATTTAGACCGACGATACTCTTATCCTCGGAATACCCGCTTTTTTAGCCGCGGAGGAGGATAAATTGCAGGAAGCTAAGTTCCAGGCTAAGCTAAAGACGTTAATAATAGCTTGCTCTATTATAGACTTTAACGGCGCGAAGGTAATACTACAATAGAGCGGAGACATACTATTGCAGCAAAAATGGCAGGCTATACGCATTGATATAATTAATACAATACCATTTAATAACCCTTAGCGCTACCTAAAACAACGGGCCTAAGGCAGCTACGTTCCGTATGTCTATTAGCTAGAAGCATTCTTTAATGTCTCTATTATAGCCTTAGTTTACGAACCTAAAAAGAAAGACTATAAGAGGCTAAACAAGCGTCTCTAGCGGCAAAAGGATAACTAAGATCGAGGACTAAAATACGTCCCGATAGACCTAGGAATAGCAAAGCTAATAGTCTTTATAGACGGCTTCTTTATAAATAATAAAGACCTTTTATCGCAACTTAGCTTTATTATTGCAATTATTAATAAAGATAAGACCGATACTAAATTCAACGTTACTAGCAATATTATTTATTAGAGTTTAACTAAGTGTAAGCACGTTATATAAAGCGTGCTTGCATTAGAGATCTACGGAATGGTAAATAGTGTCGACCTCGGCATCGTCCTAGCAACTATAATGAAAATAATTACTATATACCTATGAATTCCGCCTCTTCCTCTAGTGATTTACACCGACTTATACTCGCTTTACGAGAAACTCGTTAAGCTAAGGATAACTAAGGAGAAAAGGCTTATGATTGATATTATAGCCCTTCGACAATCGTACGAGATACGCGAGATCTTAGAGATTAGGTGGATTAATAGTAATAATAACCTAGCTAACGCGATGATAAAGGAATCGCCTAACCGATCTCTATAGCGCTTTATTAATTCGAACTAATTAATAATTCAAATGGATGCCTTTATTATAAGGCTATAATCGATGCACTCGAGCTATTCCCTGCGTTACACCGGCACTATTCTATGCCGGGTGCCCTTTACTGCGTGCCCTCTGCTGTATGTGCGGCTCCTTAATGTATGCTTCGTGCCCGGCTCCCGGCTGCGTGCCCTACTGCGTGCCCTCTGCTGTGTGTGCGGCTCCTTGATATATGCTTTGTGCCCGGCTCCCGGCTGCGTGTCCTACTGCGTGCCCCGCTGCGTGTTCTGCCGTATATAAACTGCGTGCTTTCCTTACCCGGCTGCGTTTTACGCAGCTCTAATAATTGCTATCGCGCTATACCTAAATTAGGTAGCGTAGGCTAGGCGCGCGGGGTTAGCGCAGAAAAAATGTATTTCCTATGCAAATAGAGATTCTTACCTATGCAAATAGTAATACTTCATGGGATTAAATATAGTGCTTAAATAAAAGACGATAGTTATTATTATATATATTATAATAATTGTCGTATTAAGTGCCTATAGTAACGGTTACTACGCAATAGGTAGCTAGCTGCCTACGTATAGTTAGCGAACTAGAATAAAGTGCCGCTCTTTATATACAAAGTTTTATTTTCTCTTCTTTTCTTTATATATTTCGCTCGTAGCTCGTAGTATTACGAGATCTTTTAAAGACGAAATAAACTAAACTCTAGAGCGGAAACGTTAAGCTATAATACGATATATAATAATAAATAAGACGCCTTAGATAAAGAGGAACGTAACGCCGTCGGGATCGATAAAGCAAACGCCTTAGAAAAAGAATAAGGCAAAGAGAGGAATAATCGTAAGTCTTTATATAATTGCGCGCGTACTTAAGCTTACGGGTAGCGGAATGCCCTTAGTAGAGGCTCTAGCGGAGGCCTAAAAGGAAACGATCTCTAACGAATATAAGAAACGTATAGAAGCGGCTACTATATCGAAAGAAACGCCGGTAGAACGCCTCCTAAAGCATAAGAGGTAGATTTTTATCCGCTTATCGCTAAGCTCGACGTTATTAAAGGACGAGGCACTAAATGATAACCTTATACTCTCCGTAGGATCGTTTAGTACGGTAGATACGCGAGTGCCTATAGCTATAGCTACGTCGGAAGTCTTAGAAATATTCTTATTATCTAATAAAGACGATAGAGATAAAGAAATAGGGCCGAATGCCGAGCGAGAAACCACTAAGACGAAGAACCCGAGAAAAGGAATATCGTAGAAAAAAAGGCTAAGAAGGCCTTAACCTTAGAGAATCGCCGTATAAAATCCTACTAAGTGATAGAGCTATACTATATTAAATACATAAGCAATAGTATATAAAGGTTTAAGGATAACGAGGAGAACGCTAGGATAATCGAGTTCTACTATATTTAAGGAGATGCCCGGTCGAGTCGGTACGTATAATGCATTTCGCGTAGCGATTTATATAAGCCTATAAGTTTATTATTCCCTCTTAAGTTAAGACGAAATCGCTAATTAAATATAAGTGCCGGATATAATAGTAGGCGATATAGCCGATTTATACGCAATGCGTAGGAATATTATAGAACTATAGAATATCCGCGATAAGGACGAAAGCAGTAAGACCGCAATAGTATTCTATTAGCTATATATATCCTTTATAATAGCAATAACCGCCTATCGAGAGGAATAAGGCATAGCGGGCGCTAAAAGGTTATATATAGTTTATATGCTAAACCCTCTATTTATAGGTATATAGCTAATAGTTTAATAGAAATATCGAAGTAAATATCGGAGCGTGTTAGTTAGGCTCTATTGTATAGGGTTAACCGGTGTATGTGTATTGTCTGTCTTGCTAGCTAGAGAGGGGAAGGCATCGCGGAGATGTAGTCTCGTTGCGTGCACGTAATCACGTGGGTTACGTAGATCACGTGCCCGCAACTGCACCTTATACGTATCCCTTATCCCCTATTCCTATACTAGTAGTTCTTCTTTAGAAGGCTGCAATACATTAATAACCCTATAAGATCGACTAAAGGAACGTAACCTAATTAAACGCAACGAACGCATCGAACGTACAAAAAGAGGGAAAAGAGGGATCTTACGATGCTATCGAGGGTTAAACTAAAAGAGCGGTGTTACGAGCAATAAGCAACGAGCAACGAAGCAATAAGCAACGAAGCAACGAGCAACGAAGCAACGAGAGAGCAACGAACGTAACGCAATAAGCGGATAAAGGAAGGGAGCGTTAGGAAGGTAGGTAAAGCAACGAGCAGCGAGAACACACAAAGGAAGGGCCGGGCAGAGCAACGGGACTAAAAGAAGCTAGGGAAGCTTATAAGACTATCCCTCGAGAGTTCTTCTTCGTAGCTTACGAGGCTACGGAAGCTCGCGAGGCTAGCTGCTTTAACGTTGCGAGCTAGCCACGAGGAACGAAGGGTGCGTTGCTAAAGCTCGGAAAAACAACGTATAGAGGCGTCTGCCGGGACGAAAGGGACTACCGGGGCGAAGGTAACTGCCGGGTGACCGGCGTAGAGGAAGCCTATATAGGCTTCTAGTAGTAGTCTCCTGCTCTACGGTGACGAGAGAGTGGCTAAGTGGCAAGCTAGGGCCGGGGAGACTGTCGGTTGTTGCCCTATTGCTTAACGGGCTAAGAGGAAGCTTATATACGCTTCTAGTAGCGACATCCTTTAGCGAGGTAACGAAAAAGTACGCCTTAGGAGTCGAAGTGAGATTTATAGTGCTAGCAACTAGCCTGCTTTAGTAGTGTATGCCGGGCTTAGGGCTTAACGGTCTAGGAGGAAGTCTATATGCGCTGTGTGTAGTAACATCCTTCGCCGAGGTAGCGAAAGAGTGCGCTTCGAGACTTAAAAGGGGATTTACAGCGGCGGTATATGCTTAGTTTTAGGGCATGCTAAAGAGCGCGCTGCTATTAATAGGGAAGCTGCTATATAGGCGGCTTCGTAGGAGAGCAGCTTAAAGAGCTGCTGCGAGAGCTGTTAAGGAAGCAGCTTAATAAGCTGCTTCGAGAGCTAATGTAGGAGCAGTTTAAAGAGCTACTGCGAGAGCTTAGGGCGGGCGAAGCGGGCGAAGCGGGCGAAGCAGGGAGCCGGCTTAGAAGAGGAAGTCGGCTTGGCTGGCTTAGCGAAGCGTGCGGCTATAGCTGCGGACTTATAGCAACTAGCGGACTTTAAAGAGTCGGCGGAGCAGGCATGCTTGTGAGGGCGGGAGCTACTATTGTTACTGCTAGGGAGGGCGAGGAAGGCGTCGTTAGCGAGGCTGCCGTGGTTAACGAAGGCGAGGGCGAAGAAGACGACGAGGAAGGCGACGTTGGTAAGGCTGCCGAGACTAACGAGGCTATCGAGGGTAAGGCTGGCTTTAGCGTTAGGGTCGGCTTTAGCGATAGTGCCGGCTTTAGCGTCCAGCCGAGTTAGGCTCGTATCTCTTTTTGCCTCCTTTCTTTAGGCGTTTCCGCATCGAAGTCTATCTCGAGATATTCTTCTTAAGGCTAGGTTAGAGGGTCGTCGTAGGCCTCTAATAGCTATATCGAGAGCAGTTATCGTACGGTCGAGTCATTCGTCTTAAGGTAAATGCCGTAGCGCCTAAGGAGGTTCCTTCACGCCTTTTTATAGTCTTTATACACGGTTTTCCACGTGTCTTACGACTAGCCCTCGAAATATAATTAGAAGGAGCTTAGGATGCTATTACTATATTCGTCGCGGTCTAGTTCGTAGACTAATATAAAGTATGCCGTATACGTCGTAGCGGCAAGCGGGTTCCGACTTAGCTTCGTATCGTCCTAAAGGCGAACGTCGATATGCTCCCATACTGCCTTTGCGATAGGGGTATGCCTTAGCATTTAATAAAGCTAGACGGCGATTTCGTCTACTAGAAGCGCGGCTTAGGTAGTAGGAGTCGGGCTTTAGGAAGTCATCGTAAATAACTAAGTTATAGGGATCGCGATAGTCTTCGCGATGTTTATCGTATTAGCGTTGCTAACGCACTTCGAGATTAGTATCGTGCTTCTATCGAGGATAGCGACGACGGGGTCAATTAGAAGCTAGGAAGGAATCTTCGCAGGCGAGGCAAGCGGAGATATCCTTATTCTTAGCACAAGATAACCCTCTCTAAGTGTACGGAAGAGGATTACTAAAGATAAAGATCCGTAGGCACGTTCGAGGATGCGTATCTGTCTCTTCTACCTAGCTGTCTATAATTAAGCGGATTAATCACTAATAAGTCTTAGTTAGCCTCTGCTGTTAGGGTTAACCTGTCACGGTGTTAGGTTATGTTCGTTCTCTTATATAACCGGTGTGTGTGTATTGTCTATCTTACTAGCTAGAGAGGGGAAGGCATCGCGGAGATATAGTCTCGTTGCGTACACGTAATCACGTAGGTCACGTGGATTACGTGCCCGCAACTGCACCTTATACGTATCCCTTATCCCCTATTCCTATAGAGCGCATTATAAAAGAGACGTAAAACTATAGAAAAAAACAGGGAATAAAAACTCCGTTTATTAGTTAAAGACGCGGGTTTTACCCTATAGCGTATAGCCCGAGAATGCGTATATTATAATCTCTATGATATAATTAAGGAGAGTGGCCGGCGAGGGCAGGGGGAATAAGGTCGACGTTTCCTAATACTTGCCGAATTTATCAATAAGACAGGAGTAAGAGAGTTCCGCCGGTTCCGCCGTATAGAGGTTAAAGAGTAAGGGCGAAGCGGCGGCAGAAATATAGAAAAGCAACGGAAAAGTTAAGGTAAGCTTAAAAGAAGTTATTCCGTACTACGTAGTTTCCGCCGTTTCTTTAATTATATCTTTAGGTATTCGTTAATAAGCTCTTAGGCATTCGCTATATTATCTTAAGCAGCCTATTCGTTATATTCGGCTAGCTAACCTTCCTACTTTATTAAATAGTAGGTAACGCCTTTCTTCTTCTTATAGTCCTTAATTTACTAGACCGACTATTCTCCTTCGGCATCGTCGAGGTTAGGCATCGGTAGTAATTCTCTAAGGCCTTAGTCGATAATTCTTTTTACCTACGGCTTAAGAAGGCTAATATAAAACATATTATAA
The DNA here is from genome assembly GCA_012934285.1 of Ophiocordyceps sinensis. Lineage (NCBI taxonomy): Eukaryota > Fungi > Ascomycota > Sordariomycetes > Hypocreales > Ophiocordycipitaceae > Ophiocordyceps > Ophiocordyceps sinensis. The sequence goes on along the minus strand of JAAVMX010000004.1, from coordinate 6,545,508 downwards.
AGCCGGTTATACTTCTTTAGTAAGGCTAGGCGGTACGCCTGCTTGCTAATAGCTTATAGGACCTTAAAAGGTCTAATATATTTAGGTAATAACTTTCTTTATTAATTCTTAAGGCGTAAGTTCTTCGTAGAGAGTCCTACTAGGCCCTTAACCTTAAGGGTAAATAGCTTATAATAGAGGTTATAGAATTTCTTCTACGACTTAATAGCTTATCGCTAATAAGTCTCTAGCTTTTCCCTTAAGTCTGCTAATCTACTAATACAAGCTCTTAATTTAAGCACTCCCCTATTAATAGCATCGTCCGTAAAGTAGATATAGTAGTTTAGTTAATACCTGTGGTAATGTGGGAATGTAGGATAAACACTACGAGGAAAAGGGTTATAAGTTATAACCCCTAATAACCCTAACGGCCCCGACGGCAGCGTGATTAGCCCCGTTATAACCCCGGCAGTAGCCTTTTTATAATTCGGATGATAGCGTTAGCGGCTAGGTCACGTGCTCTTAATAAGGCTCTGTTAGGAGCCCGGCAGGCCCGGGTTAGGTTCTTTATAGGACTTATAAAGGGGGCCCCTTTCCCTACCTTTCTAGCTAGGCAGACAACACACTTAAATACCAACTAACACTAATTAGTGGTTGAATAATCAACTATAGAATAGCAAGGCTAGAAGAGGCAGATCTTAATTTTCGAAAGTGTAAAAGGGGCAGTAGTTGCAAACGCGGCTCCTACGCATCTTTACCCTCGGGGTTCTATTGCGTACACCTAGAGAGGATTATCTATGCTAAGAACAAGACTGTTTAAACCGAGCTCGACTAGCAAACAGACCTTTAAGCTTCTTATTAATCCCGTCTCGCTTTTATTAAAGATAAAGAGTAACGTCGATAGGCAGTGCGTCTATAACGTAGAACAACATCGCGAACCCTATAACTATTTAATCCCGTCTCGCCTCTATTAAAGAGGAAGAGTTACGTCTTTTAGAATAGCGGCTAATCGCGTCGACGAAAAGAAGAAGAACATCGCTGGTTTTTACCTGCTAGGAGTTCTCTTCGGACCGTTACGACAATTATCGTAAAGACCCTCGCGACTAACGAGCCCGACTATCGCTACAGCCGCCGACGCGGCTGTAAGGTGCGACACGGGTGCGGCCCGAAAGTGGGTGCGGCCCGGGGTCGGCTTTATAAGGTGTACGTGAGGGGCAGTGACATAATTAATGTCACTAGTGGCTTTTGCCATTAGCGCGACGGCACCCCTCGTCGTCGTTACAATTGTGACATCAATTGACAGCCTTCCTATTCGAGACCCCTTAAAGAAAGGGGCTCGGGACAGCTAGCTATAAGGCAGGTGCATCGGCGTAGGCGTAGCTTACGTACCGCCCGTAGAGGCGGCGCACGTGGTGCGACGATAGTATCTACGCCTTAGGTCAACGTGCATTAGGTTATCCCTGCCTGCGGGACTCTAAGGCCTATAGCGCGCTAGGTCACGTGCGGGGACACGTGCAGCCTAGGACAGGCTGCTATTAAAGAGGGGATAAGTGTAAGGTGCGATACGGAGGGGCGCCGTAGTCGGCTTTATAAGGTGTACGTAAGGGGCAGTAACACAATTAATATCACTAGTGGCTTTTGCTATTAGCGCGACGGCACCCCTCGTCGTCGTTATAACGACGCGGCAGACAGACAACCCCGTCGCTTACCTATAGCTTAGTCGAAGGAGAGGCATTTACTTCGACTTTTAGGCGTTTCCCTCCTTCTTCGTCGACTTTAAATCGGCTATAGTTCGGTTAGCTTTCGCTAGCGCTTAGCAATCGGCTTATATATAGCCTAGTTTCTTATAATACTAAAAAATAATTATACCGGATTAGCTTTCGCTATTTCTATAAGGATTTCCTCCCTAGTTATTACTATAGCTATTCCTACCGTATTTATTCCTGCCGTTGCAATTATTACGACTATTTTCTTAGCCGTTCCTACGGCCGTTACTACGATTATTTCTACGGCTATTTAAGGTCGATCTAGCGGCGTCGGAATCTTAATAGTTATTAATTAATCTATTTCGGCCTTTACGCCGGCGATAGCTATTATAGTATTAGGTTATATTATATATTATCCTACGTAACCTCTATATCGTATATATAGACATTTAGACCTAGTCTATAGCTATATCCCTTCGTGGATTAACGATAATTATATACCCCCCTTTAAGCTCGTTTCCTTATAGCTTAATCTACTATTTTATCTTATTGCCTTTAATTAATAATCTCGCTATCTTACCCCTTTCTTTTCTAATCTCCCCTCTTCGCGACGTAAGTCCGCCTCCTCGCCGGACCCCTTCGACTAAGTTTTCCTCGATTGTTAGAATTTTCCCGGTATAAATACGCCGTCTCGACGCGAATTATATAATATTTCCTTCTTCCCTCCTTACCCCTTCCCTATTGTCTTCTTCGTTGCCTTATCTAATCTACGATATCCGACCTCGTTATAAAGACCGATCCTTCGTCCGCTACCCCGGCCGTTACTCCGCTAACTCCCGGGGACCTAAAGCCTTAGAACGACTACCTTTCCCGCTATCCCCGTCTCGCTACTCTGCTTTAGGCCTAACGGCCTATATTTAACTCGTTCGCCTATAGCTAGGCTTACGCTACCCCCGATTTCCGCGCCCTATAGGCCGAGTCCTTTGCTTGCCTTAATAATGCTTACGTTAAGTTAGATATAAGAGTACTCGTCTCTTAAGAGCACGCCGCCGACCTCTAGCGATAGCTTAACCGTGCTATATCCTCTCTCTTCGTCCTTACCGAGCGTAACGTAGCCCGGGACTAAGCCTTAGCCCCTGCCCCTGCCTTTACCCCTACCCGTTCTTATATCGCCGACCCCGAAAGGTTCGCCGGCGACTCCGGCACTTATAAGCAACGTTAGGAAGCTTTCCGGACCTAGCGTAACGGCCTTACTATTAAGCTCTATTAAGACGCCGCTTTATACCCTATAGAATAGGACTATATTCTCTACGCGGCTAGCCGGCTTACCGGCCGGGCCGCCTTTATTATCGCTAGTATTCCTTAAGACGTCCTCGATAATAAGTCTTTCGCCGATTAGTAGTATACTACTATTAAAGCCTTTACTATAAATAGAAGATAGCCTTTCGTACTCGCTATAGTTACTATAAGTATTTAGTATTACCGTTTAGATTAACTAACGCCTTTACTATATTTTAGTTATATATTAACTAAGCTCTTAAAGGCCTTATAGATACTATTTACGTCGTCTGCCTGAATATTTTAATCTTTTCTAAAACCTAGGAGGAGCATATAAAACACTTATAATAAGTCCTTAAACGATTAAAAAACACTAAGCTATTCGCTAATTTATCGAAGTGCACTTTCTATAAGCAGTCTTTAGAGTTTTTAAGATTTATCTTATCTATTAACGAAGTCGTAATAGACCTAGCTTATATTAAGGCTATTATAAATTAGGAAGACCTTATTCTTTCTATAATATTTAAGTTTTTCTTAGTTTTATAAATTATTACCGACGATTTATTTTAGGATACTTTAGTATTATTGCCCCTCTTACTACGTTATTAAAGGGGAGCGTTAAAGGAATAAAGCCCGGACGAGTATAGCTAAACACTAGCGAATTAATAGCGTTTTACGCTATAAAGAACGCCTTTATAATAGCCTTACTTCTCCGATACTTCGACCCTTAAAGACCGATTTATATTAAGACTAATGCCTTAATTTTCGCAATAGCTAGCATTCTTTCGTAGCCTAATAACGAAGGCTACTATTATCTAATTGCTTTCTAATTACGGAAGTTTACTAGCCTTAAGCTTAAATACGGTACCTTTAATTAAGAGATATTTACTATCGTTAAGTTATTTAAACACTAGCGATATTACGTCGAAAGGGCGGCGAATACCGTTAAAGTTTTATTAAATCACTAGAACCTTTAAGACTTTATAAAGTAAGTATCCCTTAATAAAAGATAAATACGTTAGTGTATATACCTAGCTCTTTTCGATTTTACGATTAAATACTAAGCCGGTAAATTAAATCCTGCCGATGCTTTATTAAGGAAGCTAGAATTTATAGGCGAAGCCCTACCGTCTATAGAGCTACTCCTAGAACTATAATAGAAGTTAATAGTTATTTCATAGCTATATATAGCTATAGATTCTTTATAAAGCGACTTAAAGACGAGTTCTTAGGTCTTTACTATCTTTAAGCTTAACGAGATATCTTTACGTAACGAAAATGCACGAGCTCTTTAAGATTCGATCGCTATAAGAGAACGAGCTTAGGGGGGGTATATAATTGTTATTAATCCACGAAGGGACATAGCTATAGACTAGATCTAAATGTCTATATATACGATATAGAGGTTACGTAGGATAATATATAATATAACCTAACACCGTAATAGTATATCCCCCTTAAATCGGCGTTCGACTTAAACGCCTAAAAGGGTTAATAGGCTAATAAAAACGAAGGAAATCTATATTAATCGGCCCTAAAAGCGGGCCTAATATAGAACGAGAGAGAAATAGAAAGAAATAAAGAGCAAAACTAAGAAACTAATGCATGCCGTCGTAACGTTAATTATATTAATAAATTATACTTATTATTACTTAAGCGAAAGGGAAGATATAAAGAAGGCCGTATAAAAGGCCGGTTTAGGCTTAGTCGGGTTAAAGGCGTAAAAAGCCTTAAGGTCGTCCTAGTAGCCGTTAAGGCAGGAGGAGTCCTCCTACGTAAAGGGGCTATAACGCTATTAAACGCGATACTTAATCTTCCCGGAGGCGTGTTAGCGTTACGCGAGGATAGAAGAAAACTCTTACTTAAGGTACGCGTTATCGCCGTCGTCGTCGCCGGGGGAAAGGAGAACGCCGTTATCGGCGGGCCGGACGTTAAGCTCCGACTAGCTAGGCAAAAGGGGCTCTTAGGTCTTAGTAAAGAGGGAGTAATAAAAAATAAGGTAAAGGCGGCTGCCCTTAGGGAGGTAAAGAAGACACGCCGTCTTATATACCTTAAGGACCTTATATAGGCCCTCCCGCTTATAGTCGAGCTTCTTTATAGGGCGGAGGGTCTAGATCTAGCGGGTGCTAAGGAATACTATATCGCCGGGCTAGTACGCTAAGGCGGGAGTCCGCTAGGCGTCTGCGTAGCGAGCCTAAGTGGCTTAGGCATCCTTAATCGCATCGCGGAAGAAGTTAGAGATACGTTAGAGATAGGAAGCGAGCGCGTTACTATAGAGGTATTCCTTCCGCTGCTAGGGGGTTATACTAGGCGGGGGGGGACTAAAAGGCTTAGTGCTAAGCTTTAGGTAAAAGCTATAGTTAGTGAAGAAAGGGGAAAGGCCGGTAGATTTAGAAACTTAATTATTAATAGTAAACTTAGCGAAGGGAAGGAGGTCGACCTAATCGTCTTAAAGGTAGGTAGTATAATAACGAAGGTAAACCTCTATCTAAGCGTTCGCGATCTCGGTCTAACCGTCGGTCTAAGGGTAGTAGGCGGAGCTAGGGTAAAGGCGGTAATTAACGCGGCGACTAAGCTACTACTAGAAAGCCGAAATAAACTAAGTACTACGGTCGCTAATAATAGAGGCTAAGGTGCTATAGAGGGACTAAACGTAGGAAATAAACGCGTTAATAACGTCTTTAACGGTTATTAAAGGTATCGGAATATAGTAGCGTATCTTCGTAAGGCGGTCGACGATAATAAAGATATTAGAAAACTTAACGCTATTACGGCGGTAGATAGGGAGGTCGGTAATAAAATCGACGGATATATCGGTCTATAGGGCGAAGGGAATACTTAAGGGCTAGAGTAGGCCTTAAGGGGAGGAACGAGGGGATTTAACGCATAGGCACGTATAATAGTTCTATATAAAGCTAGAAATAGACTTATATATGCCGGGCTAGATATAAGACCGGCGGTAGAGGCTAGCGGTCTTCGTACGTCTAAGGTAGCCGGCAAAGGGGGAGATATAAGCGCGGACGAGGATTTAAAGAATTAAGGCGTCGTTAGGGGGAACGAAGAGCCGGCCTTAGAAATAGAACCGGCCCCGGACCTTAGAGAGAGCGGTCTTAGGGATCGAGCGGAGGGGGGCTCGAAGGGGGTAAGGCTAGCGGGGCTAAGGGGACTAAAGAGCTACGCGAATAGCGGAGATAAGCGGGGAGGAGGAATAAGCCCGGTCGATAAGGTTATCGATCGGCTTAGAGTCGTCGAGGGCGTAAAGGTCGAGGTAGTCGGAATTATATTTATAAATTGTATTTATAAACGAATCGGACTCCTTAACGGTATTAAGGGCGGTAGTAGTATTAAGGTAGAAGGAGGCATTAACCTTAGACTTAAGGAGGATAACCTAATATCGATAGTTAATCCTTTCGTCGGCTCGGTCGGTAAGGGAGAGAGGGCGGGAGCTAGGCAGGCGGCTAAGGGCGTCGGGGAGAATAGCTTAAGAGCTAGCCTAAAAGACGATCTTAAAATTAAAACGACTAAAGAATTCGGCCTAGCGGGCCTATCGCTAGTAAAGGAGCTTTATAGTTATAAAATACTAAAGATTCTTATAGTCTAAGGCTATCTTAAACTTAGGCAGGCCCTTAAGCTTAAGGCGCTACTCCTTAAGAGATTTTATAATCGCGAGGAGTTTTTTATCGTAGATCTCGTAATTACACTCTTAAGCGGAGTGCTTTAACGAGAAGAAGGCAACCGAATAATAACGACTATTGTCGAGGAGCTATATTAGTATACCCCTAGCGGCTTAGTCGGAAGTATCTATCTAAACTATAGTCTTACGATAAGGGTTAAAGTATATAAGGACTAAGGCGGTAGTAAAGGCGTGCTTAAGGGCTTCGAAGGCGTAAGCGTAGGCGGGAGACTAGATCTAAGGGGTAGAGTTCTTAATAAAGGCGTTTAAAGGGTTCGTAAGCTTAGAAAAGCCGCGAATAAAACGCCGATAAAAATTAGCGAAACCTAAGAAGCGCCGGAGGTCTTTAATAAAGGAGGGGGTAGGCTAGTCTAAGACCGCACGAACCTTATTAAGGTCTATGCGAATGCCTTTATCTAAGATAATTAGGCCGAGGTATTTAGTCTTAGTAACGCAGAAGTTATACTTATCTACGTTAAGCTAAAGGCCGGCGGCATTAAGGCGCTTAAGAACTATATTAACGTAGGCCTAGTGCTCCTCCTATATCTCTAAGAAGATTAAAACGTCGTTTAGATAGGTAGAGTAGAACTTATTAAGGATGCCGTAAAAGGCTATATTAATAAAACTCTAGAAGTAAGATAAAGCGGCGGTAAGGCTAAAGGGAGTAATATAATACTCGAAAAGCCCGTATTATATAGCGAACGCGGTCTTTTACTTATGTCTTTCGGCAATACGAAGGCGATTAAACGCTATAATAACGTCGATCTTAGTAAAAAACTTCGCCTTCCGGATATAAGCGAGAGTATTATAGATAAAGGGTAAGGGAAAACGGTTTTTAATTATAGCCTTATATAGGCCGCGATAGTTAACGTAAAAACAGACGCCCCCGCCCGGCTTACGGGCAAGCATAATAAAGGCAATAGCGGGGGAGGTAGAGCGGCGGATAAAGCCCTTCCCGAGCTGCTCGTTAACGTACGCGCGGACGATCCGGTTTTCGGCCTCGCTAAATAGACGGGGGTAGGTATAAAAAGGCTATATTCCCTCCTTAAGGTTAATTTAAGTATTAATAGCACGGTAAGGGGCGAGCTTATCGGCCTCGCTCTTAAGCTATATATAGATTATATAGTAGAGCTCCTTAAGGACCTTAGCCTAAAGCTCGTCGAGCGTATAAGGGACCTTCTCTTACTTCTTAAAGAATTTAGCGATATCGTTAGGGGAGATCTTATTAAGGTAGATCTTATTAAGGTAGTCGTCGATAAAGTCGTAAAGGCGGGGGTTAAGGTAGGCTTTCGCATCCTCGGCGTCTATATATCTAGTTAAGACGGCCTAATAGAGGTCCTTAGGGGTATCTTAGTCGATAGGTAATAAAGGCTTAATAGGCAAAGGCTCGGCGGTAAAGGCCTTAATCGAGGTCTAAGAGGTTTAGACTCTAGGCTACCGGTAGAATATTACTATCGCGTCGACGTCGAGCATCCGGACGTTAAACGCCGAGCCGTTAAAAGGCGAGAAGCAGAAGGGCTAGGGTCTAATAACCTTACGACTCGGCTATAATATAGGACGGCGGTGGCCGGCGGTCTTATAGACGGGATAGGGGCGGGAAGGTCGAATATAGCGGCGAAGGTAAAAGGTAGCCGGGGAGTTAGAGTTGTAGCTAGAGTTAGAGTTAGCGTCGTTAACCTAGCGGGAGGAGTCCGGATAGGCGGGTTTACCTACGTTAAAGGCATCCTCGAAAAACGCCGAGAGGGAGGGGCTAAGAGACGGGGGAATAAACTTAAGAACGTCGCTAAAGCGGACGGACCGGATAAAGGCCGGAGGATAGGCTAAGGCCGTACGGGCGGGAATAAGGATCATAGCGGTAGGAATAGGGATCGTAGTAGTAGGGGGTTCGCCCTCGTCGTCTAAGTCTCCGATAGAAGGGGCGGTAAGGGGTTCGCCCTTATCGTTAAAGTCTTCGATAGAAAGAGCGGGGGGAAAACGAATTATATTTATTAATTATATTCCCTCCGAAATAAAGGCGGGGGGGGCCGGGATAGGGCGGGTAAAGCGGGCAAAGGTAGCCGAAAGGCCTAGGATAAGGCAAGGCTAGTAGTCTAAGAGGCAGGAGGCTAGACAAAAGGGGGACTAAAAGGAAAGGGAGTTACTACGCTAGCTAATAATAAATTCGTGCCGGCGTAGCTAAAGGAGGCTAAGAATAACCTTATAGCTAAGCTTCGTAAGAAAGAAGTAGATAGACTTAGTATAGGCGCTAATCTAGGAGACCGAAAAGGCGCAATAAGTAATAGAGCCGGACTTATAGTCGCTACTATCGGCGAGAGAAAGCCGGCGTAGGAACTAAAGCTAGCGGATAGGAAGGGTAAGGCGGTGCGCGGTCTAAGCGTATATAAAGGCGTATCCGGAGCAGCCGGAGTCGACTAAAGCACTTATAACGATATCGGCGGATATAAGGGATAAAAGCATAAGTAAAGCACGCGATTATATTCCCGCGGGGAGGCAAAGATCCTCCCCGGTGTTAAACGAAGCTATAAACTTAGACACTAAGAGCTCTATCGCGCGATAAGGCGAAGGAGCTACGTATTTCCCGAGGACGGGGAAGAGGCAAAGAGGTCGTCTACCTCGCCTTCGATAAAGCCCTACTTAATAGCGCGAACCTAATAGCGGGGGGGAAGGGGTTTAAGCAAGCGCGGGGCAGACGTACCGCTACTACGGCTACGGCCGCGGCTAGAGCCGGAACCGGCGCCGGGACTAGCGCTAGGGTTAGCGCTAGGATTAGCACCGATACCCTTATTAAGGCAGGTCCGGGCGGTATAGGTAGCGGTAGCCGGCTAAGCGTAATAGAGGCAAAGACGGTTCTTAAACCGCCGTTGCTTCTTAGCGTTAGTAAGCCGGGCCCGGAATGCATTAAGCTATATCAGGTTACCGATAGGAGGCGCGGGTAGGGCGGGCGAGGTAGGGCTGGTGCAAGCGGGGTTATAAGGCGGCTAGAGCTAAGAACGGGCCTTAATACGCTGCTAGTTGTCTTAAAGCGTAGAATATATCTTAGCCTAGGCCGTAAAGTTATTATAGGCCGGGTATTCGACTTATAGAGCGGCGGCGTTAGTAAGTTTAATAGAGACCTTTAAATAAAGGTAAGCGACGTAAGTAGTGCCGTTAAACAATAAGTCGGCTTAAAGCTAGGTAAGCTTTAAATAAAAGTCCGGCTAAGAGATATTCTTTATCGATAAGACATTAAAGTCGGCCTCCGACTAAGCGTAGGTAAAATTAGTACTAAAGACTAAGCTAAGGTCGTCGGTAAGGGCTTTAATAGTAGTATACTACTAATTAGCGAAGGACTTATTATTAAGGACGTCCTAAGGAACGCTAGCGATAATAGAGGCGGCCCGGCTAATAAGCCGGCTAGCCGCGTAAAGAATATAGTCCTACTCTATAGGGTATAAAGCGGCGTCCTAATAAAGCTTAATAGTAAGGCCGTCGCGCTAGGTCCGGAAAGCCTCCTAACGTTGCTTTTAAGTACTAGAGTCGCCGGCGATAAAACGTAGGTTATTAATAGCCTTTTACCTATAAACCGACCGTTAGACCGAATAGGTAAATTAGACACTATAATACTACCTTTATTATTATATAAATGCCGAATAAAATAACTAGCTTAGACTACTACGAAAGGCTTAGTTCGCTTATAATAATACGAAGAATATAACTATAGGCCTTTCGCTTAATAAGGCATTATTTAGGTACTAATTAGACTACTATATCTACCTTACGGACGATGCTATTAGTAAGGGAGTGCCTAAAGCGAGAGCTCGCCTTAGTAGATTAGTAGACTTAAGGAAAAAGCTAGAGACTTATTAGCGATAAGCTAGCAAATCGCAAAAGGAATTCTATAACCTCTATTATAAGCAACTCACTCTTATAGTTAAGGACCTAATAGAACTCTTTATAAACAATTTACGCTTTAAGGACTAAAGAAGGAAGTTATTACCTAAATATATAAGACCTTTTAAGGTCCTTTAAGCTATTAGCAAATAGGCGTACCGCCTAGCCCTACTAAAGAAATATAATAGGCTTTATAATATGTTTTATATTAGTCTTTTTAAACCGTAGGCAAAAGGGGCTATTAACTAACACCCTAAAGAATTACTGCCGATGCTTAACCTTAATAATACCGAAGGAGAATAGTCGGTTTAGCAAATTAAGGATTATAAGAAGAAGAAGGGCGTTACCTATAATTTAGTAAAGTAAGAAGGTTAGCTAGCTAAATACAATAAGTAGGTTGCTTAAAACGATATAGCGAATGCCTAAGAACTTATTAACGAATACCTAGAGATATAACTAAAGAAACGGCGGAAATTACGCATTACGAAATAACTTCTTTTTACCTTACCTTAACTTTTCTATTTTTACTCCGCCGCTACTTTACCGTTATTCCTTAACATCTATACGGCAGAAGTCTCCTACTTCTATTTCGCTAGTAAACTCCGTAATAATAGGGAGACGTTTTAACTACTCCCCTTTACCTTAGCAACCGCTCTCCTTAATTGTTTCGTATAGATTATTATATATATATTCTCGTCCTACCTACTATAGGGTAAAACCTACGTCCTTAATCACTAGACGAAGCTTCTAGTCCTTATTCTTACGTATAGCTTTCCGTCGCTTTATTAATGCCTACCGGTATTTAAGACGTTTCGTATATAAACGTTTAGCACTTAGTACCCTCTATTCCTTTCTATAGGCCGTTATTACGGCTATAAATAACGTATAAACGTAGTAGAAGATTAACTTTATCTTCTTCTTCTCCGTCTTATCTTAAGTAATCTATAGCTCGGCTATCTTTGTCTAAATGCCGTATAGATCCGCTATATCCCCGGATATTATTGCGGGCACGTATAATTTTATTAGCGATTGTATCTCGACTTAAGGGGGAATAAGGAACTTACGGATTTGCAAAGGTTACCGCGCGATTTATATTAAATACACCTACTTAATCGCGTATCCTCCTATATATAAGATAGTTCGACTATTGTATTATTATCCTCGTTATCGCTAAACCCTTATATACTGCTATTAAAGCACTTAATATAGTATAACTTAGTTACTTAGCACCCTTTCGCGCGGCGACTTTTTATAGTTACGGCCTTTTTAGCCCTTTTCTTTAGCGATATCCCTTTCTAGAGATTCTTTATATTAACGGTGTCTCCCTTAGCATTCGCCTCTATATCCTCGTCTCTATCGTCTTCGCTAGACGACGAAAATATTTTAGATTCGATAACCGTTAGCGTTATACGCTTAGCAGTCGCTTAATCTTCCTAGGACTCTACTATAATAGGTTTCTTTATGCTTATAAATAGTCCCTTAAATAACTAACGAATTAGCGGATCGTCGATTTCTTGCTTTAATAAGGATATCGATTTCTTTAATACATTCGGCATATTCTTCTCTACGAGAAGTCGTTCTAATAGGGTTATTTTCTCTCTACGCTTCTTCTTTAGCTTTATTTCTTCCTATACTATCGCTACAGCGTCTTTAATCGATACACTATTCGCTAATAACTCTAAGACTTAAGCTATAACTAAGGGACCTATCGGCTAAATATCGTCTATCTGTTTTCCTCGCTTCTACGGCGTCTCTACCGTTACGCTTATCGTTCGCTTAAGACCTATAGCGTTAAACTAATTTAGAATATGCTCGTCTAATTTAGAATATACTCGTCTAATTCCGAATATGCTTCTCTATAAGATCTTAGTATAGTTATACAATAAGAAAAGAGAAGAAAAAACTTTATATATAAAGAGCAGCACTCTATTATAGTTCGCTAACTATACGTAGGTAATTAGCTACCTATTGCATAGTAACTATTATAACGCGCGACTAATATAATAATTATTATAATATATATAATAATAACTATCGTCGTTAATTTTTACACTACGTTTAATCCTATTTTAGTCCTATTTGCTATTACGACTTTATTCGTACCTAAAGCTATCCTAGCGTCTAAGGCGTCCGCCCTAGAAGGGGGGGATAATTATAACGCAGCTACCCGCGTAACTATAGAGTAGGGAGATAGGGATATATATACGATAGATAATGCATTTTAGCTTAGGGACTATTCGGCTATTAGTCGCTAACTAGTCCCCGATAACCCCTCTCGAGGCCTAAGGGTATATCCCTAAAGCCCCGATATATCTTAAAAGAGGGGCAAGCTTTAGTCTTACTATAAGAGGGCAACCGCATTGCAATAAATAATCATTCGTACTTTTAACCATCGTTCCTACCTTCCTAAACGTACCTCTAGTCTGTCTTCTTATATTACCCTACTACGAAAATTCCTCTCGAAGTTCCGTAATCCTATCTCTTAATCTCTTCTCCTCATTAAGCTTTACAGCTCTTGCTTAAAGGGCTATAAAGATATCTATACACAAAGGGGTAGGTTATAAAGGCCTAGCTAACGTTTAACTTCGCGAGGGGATAGATCGGGCCCCTTTAAGCAGTAAAAATAATAATAATAGTGTCTTTAGACGCTTATTATAGCTCTTATATATGTCAGTGTATTTATCTTCTAATATTAGTTCTATTACGCGAGGTAACGGCGATAGGCTAGCGACTCGATAGCCGTTACGACCTATTCGGCTTACGCGGCCTATATATCCTAAAACGCGCTTACCGGGCGGCGCTATCCCTCTTAGGTAACTAAAAAAGAAAAGCTTAAGAAATTATAAGAAGATAGACTAAAGGTACGTTTAGGAATATAGGAACGATAGTTAAATACACGAATGATTCTTTATTATAATTAGGTTGCCCTCTCGTAGTAAGACTAAAGCTTGCCTCTCTTTTAAGATATATTAGAGCCTTAAAGATATACCCTTAAGCCTCGAGAGGGGTTATCGGGGACTTATTAGCGACTAATGCCCGAATAGTCCCCGAGCTTAAATACATTATCTATTATACATATATCCCTGCCTTCCGACTCTATAGTTACGCGGGTAGCTAGCTGCGTTATATTTTAACCTAGATAAGCATAATCCGAAGAACCTAGGCATTATCGCTCTTAGCGATAGAAAGAATATCTGTACGGACGTTTACCTCTTCGTAAAGTGTCTAAGGATTTAATAAGACGAGGATCTATTCCCCTTTTACCTATATTATCTCTCCTTCTTAGCAAAAGGAGCTCTTATATAGTATATAAGTAAGCTTATAACGGAATAACGCGATATCCTTAGTTCCTCCCCTCTTAGAACCTTCTATAAGTTCTTAATTAAGCGTTTTAAGCGTCTTAAAGCCGATGTCTTAAAGGAACTTTATAGAGAAAGGTATACGATATCTATATAGTCCTTTAGCTTTATTACTCTTACGTAGTAGATATTAGGAAAGGTTTCGCTCGCCCGCTAACTTAAGATAGGTAAGGATACCTAAATTATTAAGGCTATCTATCTTCTTATTACCGTCTAGATCTCCTCGCTATTTCCTATTCTAATAAAGAAGACTTTAATTAATAAATAGATTCGTATTATTAAATAACGGAAGCCCTTTGTTATAGCCTCCCTTAAGATATATATCTCTAAAGACTAAGACCGTTCTCGCTACGGTAGCTTTTCTCGTTAGGATAACGACTATCGCTAAGAAGACCGTCGCTATAATAATAATTACTGTTAGGGTAATCGTAATCGTAGTCTTCGCGAAGATCGTCGCGATAACTATCGCTAAGGTAACTAAAGCAATAACTACCGATAGACTAACCGCTAGGATTAAGACCGAGGCTATAATCGTAATCGTAGTCTTTAAGGTCGAAGCTTCGGTAGTAACCGTAATTAATTAAGCATACGCCCGCTACGCCCCGATAAGCGTTACCTTCGCCGGGCTAACTAAAGACATAACCGACGATCGGAATACCGCTAAAGTAAATATAAAGGTAACGATAATAAGAAGAAAGCATGCTTTAAGTCGAAGTATTAAACCGATAAAAAGACTACTCTTAGCGGCGATAAAGCTGATAACGAGCTATACTTAAACGACTCTTAGTATAATACGTCCTCTTACGCTTCTTCGGAAGCTAACTTTATAGGCTTTATAAACTCTCGCTACTTTACTAAAAGGGCCGGTAAGTTTAAGTATAATACCTACGACTATACCTTCGCCTTTGCCTCTATGGTTAAGGAGTATATATACGCTAACTACTGCGTTTTTAAACAGTAGCTCTATAGTAAAAAACGCGCGCTTAAGTCTTTAGCCTATAAGGTTTATAAGGCCTTTTTTCCTTCTCGCAACGCTCTCTTCTTTTATCTTTATCTTAGGTATAAGAAGACCTTTTTTACTCCTACTATTCCTATAGGGAGTGTCTTTAATTCTATTGCTATCGAGCCTATTGCCCTCGCCGCCGTAGAGTCTATTCCTCCCGCGCCTGCTATTAAGGAGCTTGTTTTCTACGTAGCGCCTACTATAGTACCCCGACTAAATTAGACCCTAAAAGTTAAAGCCGAAGAGCTTTAGTAAGATTAGGATTCCCTACCTTACTCTTACTCCTATATACGGATTAAAGTCTACGCTTAACCCGGTAGGTAGGAAGTTTAAGTCTACCCCGACTTTAGTTATAGGAAGCCTATAATTAATCGCGACCTTTTTTAGACTCTTAACTATACCGTCGAGAAGAAGCCTCCCGTTACTATTAACGGAGTAAACGGTCGTTCTTTCTGCGAGGACTAGGCTATATTCTCCTTCTTCGCGCGCGGTACTATAGCTAGTCCGGCCGCTTAAGCAGCTATAGCTAAGTTTACTTATTTCGCCTAAGTCTCTAAAGTAGAAGCCGGCGCACTCCTCGGCAATACCTTCCTTAAGCTATACCGAGGATCCCTCGATTATAATAAATAGGTTATTTGTATTAAAGTGCTCGATAGGTTTAAAATCCTATTCGATATTTATAAATAGTCCTACGAAGTTATTCGCCGTATTAAGGCAGTCCGAAAGACTATTATACCGCCCGGTATTACCCTTATAGTCTTTGCATTTTAGAAAGAACTTCCTAAAGACCGCGCTTATACTTTCTTCGTCTCTTACGCTAATGCTATTTATAGCATCGTCGATGCTAAATCCCTTCTTACTATTCTTATTACTAATAGCACGAACGCTAACCTAATTATTAAGCGTAAGCAGAAGCTTAGCTAGATATAGGAGTATTAGGAGTTTAGCTATTTTACCGCCCTATCCTAGAAATTAGCTATAAAGGCTCTAACGCTCGCTACTATAATTTCGCTTGCTTTAGGAGCCGTAGCTATAACGCCCTCTATAAGAACCGCTAATACTACTACTGCTTCTATTAATCTATCGGTTAACGTTATAAGCACCTTCCCGCTTACTTAGGAAGTCCTTAAGTGCCTATAGCCTACCGCCTTGCCTTAGCTTATAAAAGCTATAACTTTAAGCACTTCTCCGACGCCTTCGCTATCCGACTCTATCTACGCTAACGTTATAGCCTCTTCTATAGGACCTAGCAAGTAGTATAAGGTTCGCTAGAACCTTATAGTGGCTGCCTCTAACGTAATGGCAGCTGCCGTAGCTATCGAGATAGACACCGCAGATAGAATCGAGGATCCCCTTTCTAGCCGTATCCTATACTAGACGTATGTTTAACGCCCGCTAGAGCTTAAAGAAAAATACACTAAGGAAGGCATCTATGTTTTCGACTATAGTCCTTCTTTCGTATAGCGAGTCGAAAAGCTTTGTAGGAAATACTCCTAGCTCTAGAGAGATATAAGTACCGCCGTCGTAGAACCTAGAAAGGAATTAACAATTCCCTTAATCGATAATTAGCTCGAAAAAAGGGTCGCTTAAAGGCCTTACCCCTAAGGGCTTTGGGATAGGAAGGTTATCGACGATATATTTAACCTGCTTTATCTAAGGGAGCAGATATCTCCTAATTGGTTTATCCCACCAATGCATAAAGATATGCATTAGACCCGCCTTGCATTATTGCATATAACGCAAGTCACCCGGTCCTATTAGCTCCCGATATAGCTAAGATACCGAAGCCCGAAGTATATAGTATGAGTGGAGATAGAGGCATACAAGTTATAACTTATGACTCGGTCAACCGGCGTTATCTACATTACCTCGTATTACTCGCGCATTTAATCATACAATAACTAAGATACTAAACAGGATAAGACCACTTGCATTATATAGATAAATAATAGCGCTTTCTATAACTATAATTAGTTAAGTTATATATACCTTTGTCCGTATGGAATTAGCTATATAAAGATACCTTAGTCCGCCCTTAGACAGACCTTCACTAAGGAATTCAATAACACGTTTCTCTCTTATTTCTGCATTAATCTTAATACCCTTTGCACTACCGTAATCCTCTGCCTTTAAGCTTCCCTTTAGGGTCTTATTAATTATAATCCCTATCTCTGCCTAAGCTTTAAGTTGCTTCTTACCTAAAGCCCTCTTTAGATCCTTTATATTACCCGCCGCTATACTAAAAACAACCGCCCGTCTACTACGACCTCCTCTTTGCCTGTTTAGGCCTTTTGCCTTCCTAAGCTACCCTTAGTTTATATATATTACTACTTTCTTAGTGTTTTATCCTTTATTCTCCTCGTTAGCCCTACTTCTACCTTAGTATATACCTTCTTCTAACTACTATCTTTCGGTATAAAACCTACTAAAAGAAATCTTTTAAAATTCCTTCGCTACCTATATCCTAGCCCGTCGATTCCGAATTTCTTCCGAATTTCTTCCGATACCTCCCGACCTTAAAAATAAGTTCGTTTAAGGACTACTCGTTTACTTAGCTTAAAGGGAGCGTTAACTTTTCTACCTAATCTCTACGCATAGAATCTATCTTTATACGTAAGAAGCTTACTCCCGCAATCCTTAACGCTTCTTACGCGAAATCCTAAGACTATCTAGCACTTATACGCTTAATAGTCGACGATAGTCCTCTCTCTTAAATAAAGCATTATACGTTTATAAAGGCGGCTTAGGATGCTCTTAAGACCTTATATAACCCGGTAAACTTTACCTTAAACTTCCTCTTTATTAAAGAGCTCTTTAATACGAAGATTAAAGGTAAACTATCTATTAAAACTTACCTAAATAAGGTAAAAGAGCTCTATAATAAGCTAAATACTAAAGAGATCCGAATCCTAAAGATCGTAGTAATAATATAAATCCTTTAGAGTCTAAATAGCTCCTTCTCGAGTTATATTATAAATATAACCTAAACACTCCGTACCGATACTACGGTATATACCCTTAAGTCCCTCTCTTCGTCCTTTATCGACGAGTTTAAGAAAACTAAGGCTTTAGAGAATAATAAGCACCTCTTTATAGCGAATAATAATAAAGTTCCTATTTGCTTTTACTATAAAAAGCGAGGGCATATAGAAAAGAATTGTTTTTAAAAACTTAAGAATAAAGATAAGGCTAAAGCCGCTAGATTTACTATTAAGACGCTGCCTTCCTCCTCCTCGACTAAAAGAGAGCCTAAGGAGTATACTAATAGGAGCTATAGGAGGCCTACGCCTATCCTAAACTCTTAAGAGAGTTCCCCCTCCTTTACTCCTCGCCCGGCTGCCCGTCCCTAGACTTCTCGACTCCGGAAGAAAAAGGCCCCCTCGGTATCTTCTCCTAAGTCTAGCAAAGTCCTTATTATCCTTAAGTCGGCTTCTAGTATTATAAGTTCCTTCCTACCCTTCCTTATACTCTTTATATCTTTTATATCCTCGATACTCTCTTCTATACCCTTAATACTCTCCTCTATACCCTTATTACTATATAAAATGCTAGTCCTTCTTTATACCTTCTCTTCCTATACCCTATTTCCTTTTAGAAAGATCCTTCTCTATACCCCTATAAAAATAAAGTCCTCCTTTAATAGAAAATAAATAATAAGACCTCTAAAGCCGCTTCTCTCGGCAATTTTAAAGGCAACCTTAAAGGTCGATAAGGCTACTTTACGGATTAAGACTTTTTATGACTTTATATTCGATACTAAAGCTATTAGGCATATAGTTTCGAATAAAACTCTACTCTTTAATTATAAAGAAATATATACTACCGTAACCTAAGGAAGAGCTTCCTCTATTATTATGCGAGGTGCTAGAGACCTTATCTTTAAATTCCTAAATAGTAATTAATAATACACCTTAAGAAATTGCCTTTATATACCTAAAATCGGCATTAATATAATTAGCCAATTAGCTGTAATAAACACATACGCCCTAATAGGCCCGGACTCTATATCCCTTCTCGATAAAAATCTAAATAAATTAATAACCGGTTTTATTAAAAACGGACTATACTATATCCCTCTAGACATAAAGAAAACACGATTTCTAATTAAGAATAAAATATATAATATATGATATAGCCCGGAAGAGACAATAGATAGCGCTATACTCTAAGATACTATACTAACTAATACAATAAAAACACCTAAAATAAAAACACCTAAGATGAAAAAGAAGATAGACCTCGTTCTCTAGTATAAACGGCTAGGCTATCTTAGCTATAAATCCCTATACTAATACCTCTATAGACTATACGTAGATATATCCGTACATTAAAAAGATATTATAGCTATAAAATAATGTAGGGCCTATATATAGGCTAAACATACCGATAAAAAGAAGAAAACTCCCTTAAAACGACGATATCTCTTTCTTAATTAAATAAACGTTAATATCTAGGGCCTTATTAAAGTCCTTACCTACGATAAATTGAGATACTTTATATCTTTTCTTAATACCTATTCTAGATACCTAAGAATATACCTAATAAAAGATAAAGCTAAAAGCCTGCCTAAGTTTCTAGAATTTAAAGCAGAACTTAAGAATAACATAGATAAAACACAGATAAAAGAAGTCTTCTTAGATAATACAAAGAATTTATCTATAATATTAAACCATATGCCTTTAAAAACGGTATAAAATATAACTCGAGCCTACTATTTACCTCCTACTTAAACGGCAGAATAGAGCGTATAAAAAAACAATACTTAATAAAGTTAGATCTATGCTCTATACTACTAAACTGCCTAAATATCTTTAGGGTAAAGCTATTCTAGCAGCTATATATATATATATAATCAATCTCCCTATACTGCTTTAGGGTAGATATGCCCTTTAGAAAAGAAAGGAAATAGAGCCCTTACTATAGAAGATATAAAAAGATTCCGTGTGTTTAAAAGCATTATATACTATAAGAATAAAACACCTAGTGATAAACTAGACGTACGAGCCTATAAAGGAATCGTAATTAGCTACGAAGATATAGCCTATAAAATATACGACTATAGTAGAAAAAAGTTCGTAATATTAAAAGATATAACTATATTAGAAAATAACTTCTTAAAAGATAATAAAACCTTTAACTTTAATACTATACCTGTTGGTTAGGCTCTGCTGTTAGGGTTAACCGGTGTGTGTGTATTGTGTCTGTCTTACTAGCTAGAAGAGGGGAAGGCATCGCGGAGATGTGGTCTCGTTGCGTGCACGTGATCACGTGGATCACGTGTCCGCAACAGCACCTTGTACGTATCCCTTATCCCCTATTCCCACACTAGCAGTTCTTCTTTAGAAGGCTGCAAACACAACAACCCAGCAAGGTCGAACCAAAGGAACGTAACCCAATCGAATAACGCATCGAACGAACGAACGAAACGAAAGAGGGAAAGAGGGATCTTGCGATGCCATCGAGGGTCAAACTAAAAGAGCGGTATTGCGAGCAATAAGCAACGAGCAACGAAGCAACGAGCGAGCAACGAAGCAACGATCGACGAATCAGCGAGCGAATAACGAAGCATCGAACGAGCAACGAGCGTAACGCAATAAGCGAAGGAAGGGAGCATTAGGAAGGCGGGCAAAGCAACGAGCAACGAGAACACACGAAGGAAGGCCCGGGCAGAGCAACGGGGCCGAAAGAAGCGGGTAGGGAAGCTTGCGAAGCTCGCGAGGTTATCTATTATGCCGTTGCCTCGAGCTGGCCACGCGGCACGAAGGGTGCGTTGCTAAAGCTCGGAAAAACAACGTGTAGAGGCGTCTGCCGGGACGAAGGTGACTGCCGGGGCGAGGGTGACTGCCGGGTCACTGCCTGGGAGGAAGCTTGTATAGGCTTCTGGTGGCGATCTCCTGCTCCACGGTGGCGAGGGAGTGATTGGGCGGCAAGTTGGTGCCGGGGAGACTGTCGGTTGTTGCCCTATTGCTTAACGGGCTAAGAGGAAGCTTATATAGGCTTCCGGTGGCGATATCCTTTAGCGAGGTGACGAAAGAGGGCGCCTCGGGAGTCGAAGTAGGTATTGCAGTGCCAGCAATTAGCCTGCTTTAGTAGTGTATGCCGGGCTTAGGGCATAACGGTCTAGGAGGAAGTCTGCACGCGTTTTGTGTGGTGACATACTTCGCCGAGGTGGCGAAAGAGTGCGCTGCGAGACTCAAAAAGGGATTTGCAGCGGCGACATCTGCTTAGCTTTAGGGCGTGCCGTCTGCGCTATTGAGGAAGCTGCTGTGGGAGCGGCTTCGTGGGTTGCGAGCAGCTTGGAGAGCTGCTGCGAGAGCTGATGGAAGAGCAGCTTGATGAGCTGCTTTAAGGGCCGAAAGAGCAGTCCGAAGAGCTGCTGCTTGGAGCGGGCGAAGCGGGCGAAGTAGGGAGCCGGCTTGGAACGGGGAGTCGGCTTGGCCGGCTTGGCGAAGCTTGTGGCTGCGGCCGCTGCTGTGGACTTGCAGCAACTGGCGGACTTTGAAGAGTCGGCGGAGCAGGCATGCTTGTGAGGGCGGGAGCTGCTGTTGTTGCTGCTGGGGAGGGCGAGGAAGGCGTCGTTGGCGAGGCTTGCCGTGGCTGACGAAGGCGAGGGCGAAGAAGGCGTCGTTGGCAAGGCTGCCGAGACTGACGAGGGCGAGGGCGAGGGCGAGGGCGAGGGCGAGGCTGGCTTTAGCGTTGCCGTGATGAGGGCTTCGGCTGCGGCGGCGGCATTTTTCAACATCTTGATGTATAGTACCTCATCGTCTCCTTCTAGTAGCGAGGGCGTTGTGACTACCGGGTCAAATACCTAAGGTTCGTCTTAAGGCTAGCGTGGTAGGGGGTTAGAAAGCGCCTTAGGATCGCCGCCGTATGTTGTAAAGAAGTTAAACTACTGCGCTAAAGGGGTATTCGTTTTGCCTATATAGATGCTACGCCTTCTTAGCAATTGCCGTAAAGCTCTCTTAAAGTCCCGATAAAGCTTATCTTACGTATGTTTAGTCTAGCACTCGAATAACATCTCGAAGAAGCCTAGTATCTCGATGCCTCGTAGATAGGTATTATATTCGCAATAGGATATATATATAGCAATATGTATTATAATTACGACTATATCTTAATCTCGTTTAATATTGCCGTCCTAAAGGCTTATATTAATTTACTTATATAAGGTCTTCGGGAGGGCCGTTATCTTCTCTATTATAAGGTAATCGAGTAGTATAACGTTTGCCGCTAGGGCGTTTGCCGTAAGGGCGGCTGCGGCTGCGTCGGTCGGGACGGCGGGATTATCTGCCGTATAGGTAGCGGCGGCGGCTATAGGAATAGGAGTCGGGCTAGTAGATATTATCGTAATAACTAGGTTTATATTAGGGTCGCGAGGGTCTTTGCGATATTATCGTAACGGTCGGAGGAATCTCTTAGTAGGTAAGACTAGCGGATCTATCTTCGTCTTCTATCGTATGCGTTGCTAACGCACTTACAAGCTAGTGCTACTCTTTAATCGTTCGAAAGCGGTGACTGTTAGTTATAAGCTTAAAGGAATCTCTCGGCAGGTAAAACCAGCGGAGATCCTTATTCTTAGCACGAGATAACCCTCTCTAAGTGTATGGAATAGGATCGTTCGAAAAAGATCCGTATACATTCGAGGATGCGTATCTGTCTCTTCTACCTAGCTGTCTGTAATTAAGCGAATCAATCACTAATTAGTGTTAGTTAGGCTCTACTATTAGGGTTAACCGGTGTGTGTGTATTGTGTCTGTCTTGCTAGCTAGAAGAGGGGAAGGCATCGCGAAGATATAGTCTCGTTGCGTACACGTGATCACGTAGATCACGTGTCCGTAATAGCACCTTATACGTATCCCTTATTCCTATAATACCCTTATAAATATAATTCCGGAGGATTATTTACGTACGAGACCCTCTATACTAGATATAAAACCTAATAATACCCTATATAATAAATCCTAGAATAATCCGAATGAAACATAAGATAATATATCCGAGGATAATAATCCTAACTATATAATATAGGACAATAATAATAAGGATTAAAGAATTTAGGTTAAATACCTAAGAAGCCGGCTAAATTCTATAACGACTACTAAGAATACCTAATACATCTACTAATAAATATCGATAATATAACCCTTCTATCTGCTTTAGATAGTTGTAATCCTATAGAACTAAAAACCTGTAAGCAAGCTATAAAAAGCGCCGAAGCTCTACACTAAGATAAAGGCATAGTAGTAGAAATACAGCAGCTTATAGATAATAATACTAAGGAAATAACCGAGCTACCCGAAGACAAGGAAGCCCTCGGAAGCCGATAGGTCTATAGAGTTAAAAAGAATAATAAAAACCAAATAAAGAAGTTTAAAGCTCGACTTATGGCTTTAGGCTATAAGCAAATATACGGCTTAGACTATATTAAAACCTTCTCTACTATAGTAGGACCTAAGTCTATTAGGCTCCTACTACTATAGGCTATCGCTAATAACTAAAAAGTACTATAGTTTAATATAAAAATGCCTTTCTCTATGCGGATATAGATATAGAAACGTATATATAGATACCCGAAGCTTTTCTAGATATAATACTACACGCATGGTTTTCCTAGCATAAAAATACAAAATATAAAGGCATAACTTACTTTAATTACTTAAATAAAAATAAGACGAAGAAGCTCGTAGCGAAATTAAGAAAAGCACTATACGGCTTAAAATAAAGTACTTTACTCTAGTATAACCTATTAAAAAGCGTACTTAACGAGCTTGGTTTTTACTGCCTTCTAATAGACGAAGGAGTGTTTATAAATAGCATACTATAAATAGCTATAGCCGTCTATATAGATAATCTCCTCTTCTATAGACCTATAGAGCGTGTAATAACCTAAGTAATAGATTAAATAAATAAAACCCTACCGATCGAATCGCTAGGGGAAGTTAAAGACTTCTTAGGATTATCTATATAAATAAATAGAGACATAAAGGAATTATATATATCCTAAGCAACCTATATAGAAAATAAAACAAAGTGTTAGTAGGTGATTCACTTGGATTAATCCAAACAAAGGGGGTTGCATTAGTTGTGGTTATATCTAATCTAGCTAGAGAAGGGGGAATAAGGGGGCCCCTTTATACCCGTCTGCCGGGGTCCTCCTGCAGAGCCTACTGTGCCTTAACAATGCATTGTTAAGGCCTACGCTAGGGCTTACTACTCTAGTCATAACGATGCCCTTAGTCAATAACGAGGTCATTAACTATATAGGTTACGTAGCGTTATACGCCGCGTGGTTATAACCCCTATTGCCCCTTTCCTATGTATAGTCGGCAATATAGTTGCGACTCTATCCCTTAGTTATATAACTATATTCCTATACTAGCAGTCTTTCTTTCTAACTGCTAAGCAACCTTCCTAATCGCAAGGATAACGCGTATTAGACTAAAAGGGGTCTAATAAATACAATATATAAGTATAAATAAAAGAGAGTCCTAAAAGGGGAACTTAGGGGCGTAGAACGTATGCCTCTATCCGAATGGTTAAGCTATTGTTGTCTACGAAGCGTTTAAGGGCTCGGTTAGGTAATGCCTTCGTTATAGCATCGGCCGGGTTATTATCGCCGTTAATCTAACGGATCTCTGCAATCTTACGTTGCTTGTATAATTATCGAAGAGATATAATATTAATTATCAATCTCTTTTCCTTAGTTATCCCGAGCTTTATAAGATATTCGTAAAGCGAGTATAAATCTATATAGATAATTAATTAAATATTCGGTAGCTTAAGCCGGTCGGTAATAATTTTTAGCGTAGTTGCTAAAGCGATCCTAAGGTTAACGCCTTTAACTATGCCGTATATCTTTAAAGCTAGCACGCTTTAAGTAACTCTCTTATACTTTATCGAACTCTAGTAAATAATATTTCTAATAACCTTAAACTAGCTATTAGACCTTTCGGTCTTATTAACTAATGCAATAACGAAGCCTAATTGTAATAATAGGTCTTTATTATTAGTAAACGACCTATCTATAAATACTATTAACTTCCCTTTTGCAAGATTAATTAGTTTATATATTAAACCTTTGCTTTAGTAGTCTATTTGCTACTTAAGTCGCTTATTTAAGATTATATAATCCTTATTATCCGGGTTCTATACCTATGCCGTAACTAAGATATCGAATACTGCTTCCGGTTGGCATACTAAGGCTATATAGGCTCTACGAGCACGTTATTTTAGGTACTATTATATATAATCCGGAGCCTTAATATCGATTTAGTCGATCCGGGCGGCTTATCTCTTCTATTAAAGTAAGAGTATTTTATCCTATTGTAAGCTTACCTTCGCGCTATTGAAATCCGTGACGGAGCCTTAAGTTATCGTGGTTTTCGGCTTCGCCCTAAATCATGCCTTTCGGAGCTTTTCTTCTTTAGCGGCCGAAAAACTCGTTGTTTTAAGCATAAGGATATCGTCCGTTTGCATCCTAACGATGCTAAAGTATTCTAATCCTATATTAGATATTAGAAGGCAAGAGTTAAAGGTCGATATTACTATATCGAGGCCCTAAATATAGTGCTTTTAATACGTATTAAACTAGTAGACTCTAGATTCTATAATTCTATATAAGGGCTTAATAACTCGGATAATCGTATCTAGCGGATATTTCCCTTATAATTCGGCGGGGAGACGTATTAAGACCCCACGAAAGAGCTCTATAGTCGCTTAGAGATATGCCTAGGTAATATCTCGAAGGGATAACGTTATCCTATAGCGCATAAGGCTAAGAGCAAGGGCTAAGATTAGTCGTTAGCTAACGCGTTAGATTATTAAGGACTACGTTAATAGGAAAGCCTTCTCCCTATTGTTATAACCTTAGACTATAAGCCTCGATTTCCTATAGGGCTTAGTGTCTTTAACTTTAACCTCTCGAACTATACGGGAGCTAAAAATACAATAGCCGCCGTAAATAGCTTTATTATAACGTTTGAAACTAAATACTCCTTATGCTATAAGATCGTCGATCTCCGTACTATCTCACGCTTCGAATAGCGCTTTTAGGGTCGTAATAGCGCCTTTAGATCGGAGCTTAACGGCTAGCTTATAGGCCTCTTCTTCCTTTTTTATCGTAAAGGCCTCGTCTATTTCTTCGTCGCTTAAATCGTTAAGGTCTATATCGTTCTCGCTATTGTCTAGGTTATCTTCTACGTTTAGTCCTTTTATAATAAAATGCCTAGCCTTATTTTTCGATCCGGGCGGACGTCCTCGCTTATAGGGTATTAGAGGGTCCGGTCGGGCGGGTTCGTCCGGCTGCTTAGACTCTAGTGCCGGGAGGTTATTAAGCATTTAATTACAATAATATAGTCGTACTAACGTAGATCTAAAGACCTAAGGTCTATTAACCGTATCGATCGTAATATTATGCCCGTTAATAGCTTTAATTTTAAATAGTCTTTACTATCCTAACTTTTCCCTCTATACGCGGACTTCGCTTTAGAGAGGAAGGGTAAGTATATTCGCCGTGTCTAGGCCGGTTCGGCTATATAATACTGCCTAGACCTATCTTTTAGCCGTAAGCTGCCTAAGTGCCTTTATTGCTTTCTATACTATAGCTACTTATTTAAAGGTCGTTAGCGATAGCGACAAATTAAGAGTTATCTTAGGATATACTCCGAATATAAGCAACGTAGGTATTAGTCCGTTAGGTCTAGCAGTATCGTTAATAGCTTTAACAGCCGTCTTAAGAACTATCTTAAGGGAGGTAAAGCTGCCTATCTCTATAAAGAGGATATTAAAAGCTCGACGTAAGGGGGCATAATACCTTTTAACCTTACCGATTAACTAATATGCCTTAATAAGAACCTATATATAAATAATTCCTATAATACGGGCTTTATTCCGGAATTCTATAGCTGCGAAGTTCGTGCCGGCATTATATCTAATAATATTAAAGAGACTAAGGTATATATTAATCTAAAGGGCTTAAAGGGTCTCCTATATGTCTTAAGCTAATATAGAAGGAAGGAATCGAGCGCTTTAGAAGGCCGTTAATGCGTTAATAATATATAATACCGGGCGTTATACTAAGTTCGGAACGTTAAGTATATTACATTAACGATAACCTTATAATTAAAGTCTTAGTTATCTTTAAGGTTAAATTTAAATTGTTTTAGGGCGGGCGAATGTATTTAGCAATAGTAATATAGTTCCGAGATATTCTCTAGAGTGCTAAGAGATATATCGCCGTAGCCGGCTTACTTTAATAAGTTATATAGCCTAGCTATAGCTAGATGTCCGAATCGGCGGTATAAGGTCTTAATTTCCGTTTCTATAAGGAATAAGGTCGATTGTTTACTCTTCCTAAGGAAGAACTAAAGGTATCCCTATAATGCACTAGGCACTAAGAATATGTGTGTAAAGAAGGATGCTTCTATTATATGGGCGTAAGCCCTAGGAGCTAGGAATAGCTCCCTGCTATCTTATCTATAGCTAATTACATTAGCCCCGGCATATAGCATAGAGGATGCTTTACATACATTAGAATGCCGGCTTAAAAAAGAAAACACTACTGCCTATAGCAGTTATAATATAATCCTAATTAGGCAATTAGGAGGAATACTCCTATTGCCTAAATCCTTCCTTTTATTCTTATAAGTTATGCTTATATATGCTAGTAATCGTTTATCCTTTAATCGTTCCTTTTACTAAGCGGCCTTCTTACTTCGTATAGCGCGTGCTAGAGAGCGACCTTAGAACTCTATAATAGCTTTAGCGGAGACCTAGTTAGCTCGGACCTATTAGTTATATATAGCGGCCTATCCTTTCTATCGCACGAGGTATTCGGTTATAGGTGACTTCGACCGGCCGATGCGACGAATACGGATGTCTATTAGGCGCTCGACTTCGTAGTGCTAATCTCTTTCGTTAAGCGCGTATTCGATATCGCGAGCGGCTTCTATAGGTCTAGGCTCGAGTTTAACGTAATGCCCTTCGTATGCGAGCTTAAGGTGCTAAATAGAGACGACCGGGTGGATTCTAACTTAGCTAAGGAGGTCGAGTTCCGCCGCGAGGTTATTAACTATACGCTTAATAACGAAAGGGCCTTTTTATTACCGCGACTATTTCTTTAGCGGCTAACTAGGCTTATAATAGCCTATATGCAACTTTAGGTAGACTTTATTACTAGCTTTAAGAAGAACCGGCCGGTGTTTTACGTTATACCGCTGCTTAGCCTTTATAGCAGCGAGGTCTATAGCTAGGCTCGCTAATCTACGGATAACTTCTCGTAAGTAGGGCAGTTCGTCCGCAATAGTGCCTAAGATATTATCGGCAGCTTCTAACGGTCTACGTATATTAAAGCCGAAGATAGACTTATAAGCGGAGATCTTCGTATTAGCATTAAATACCGTGTTTAGATTCTACTTAAGGGCGGGGATTATTATCTTTTAATCTAAGCTAAGATCCTCGATATAGGATATTCGTAGAGCGGTCTCTACGGTCTAGTTATATCGTTCGGCAAGTTCGTTAGCCTATAGGTAGTAGGCGGTAGTTATTGTAATTTTAGTGCCGAATGCGCTCTAGAGGCCTTTCTAAAAGTCGGATGTAAATTTACGATCCCGGTCGCTAATAATAGTTCTTAGCATGCCTTAATTAGAAAGAAGCAACTAATAGGCTAGGCTTTAGGCCTAGTCCTTTATGCCGTACTTAGCGTTGCCTAGGATTAGCAAGCATCTCTTACTAATTAGGTAAGTAACCGTAAGAAGTTAGTTAAAGATATTAAAGCCTAAGATCTACTATAAAGAGCTTGCTAAGGGCGAGGGCGGTATGTCGGTTATAAAGTCTATCGCGATACTCTATATTAGAAGTAGCGGGGGGCGAATAGGCTTATAGCTGCCGGTAAGGGTCTAACGGTCTATTTAGCTAAGGCAATAGGCTTTATACGCCGCGATATGCTTCTTTACCTAACGGGTGACTCCGCGAATTAAGTATATCTCTAAGTCCTTAATTATATAGACGACGCCTAAGTAGTTCTTATCGTTATAAGCTATAGAGATTATAGATAGAACGAAGGCGTTAGGGATATATAGCCGGGTAAAGCCGTTAAGGCCTTTATAGTATAGAAGCTTATCGACTATAAAGAACGGTATACCGCGGCGCTTAAGCTATGCTTTCGTTCGTGCTATAGAGTTAGCGACTATAGCTCCTTCTAAGGGCGAGGAAAGACTCTTAATAGCGTCCTTACTATCTACGATTATTTAAAGTATTCGCTTATAGTAAGGGTTATTATCTTAGGCGATAGCGAATTCCTCGCGTTTTTTAAGAGCTATAATAGCCTCGGAGGCTATAAGCATATCGTTAAGTATAGTAAAGTTAGGGCGGCGATAGTTAAGCAGCTAATCGGACTCCTCGGCTAATAAACGACTAAAGGCGTTAAGGATAAAGTTCTTCTTACTAAAGAGGTGGTAAACCTCGATATCGTACTCCGAGAGGTAAATTAAGGCTATAACTAGGCGACGGTTAGCTCGGTCTATGCTAGAAGTATCGAAGGTCTTTTTAGCGACGATCTACTTAGTCGCGGAGTAATCGGTTAAGACTACGAGCGGGAGGGTTAACGACTATACTATAGTGCGTATCTTTTTCTTAGCCTATATAAGATAGGCGACCTCTAGCTCTAAAGGACTATAGGACTACTCGGCTCTCGTTAGGGTACGGGAGAGGAAGCAGATAGGCATAATAGCTTTAACCGGAATAGGCTAGCCTAGCTGCTAAATAGTGCCGTCGCGGAGATAAAAAAAGACGGCGGCGAAGCCTCGCTATAAGGAGGCGTTAATCTAATAGAATAGCCTCTTCTATAGGTCTATATAGTAAATCATTCGACTAGAAGTAATTTCCTTCTAAAGAGAGGCGAAGGAGGAAAGCTCGGCTAAGGTAGGCTAGAACGACGTGACTCGCGTATAAGACTTCCGCTTATTAAGGTTCCCGTTTTTAACCTTACCGATTAAGCGACCTTAGGCTAGAAGACTAGTCTTACGATCCTATAGAAGCGCAATAGAGGCGCCGTAGTATAGAATAAGATTGCGAATATACCCTATAGCGCCGATATAGTATTTAAGAGCGGCGAGGTTATTAGGGAATAGAAGCTTTGCGAAGGCAGCGAGCCTATGCTTTATAGTACTTATCCTAAACGCGTCGATACGAAATCCGAGTAGCTCTATAGAAGGGTAGCCGATCTAGCTTTTAGTAGGGCTTATAGATAGGTTAAGCGATGCGAAGAGCTTAAAGATAGCCTTAAGATATAAAAAGTGTTTTTCTCCTATAGCGGAGTAAATAATAATATTATTAATAAACGCGCGGCTATAGCCTTAGTGCGGACGGAGAACTCGGTCTATATAGCGTTATACGTACGCTAAGCTATTGCGAAAGCCGATAAGTGCAACTATTAAGCGCTTTAGACCTTAATAACTTATAATAGTAAACCTGCCTTAATGCTTAAGTTCAACTCGAAACTAATAGAAGAAGGCGGAAGCGTCGATAGCGGTAATAAAACGGGCGCTTAAGAGTTTAGCAATAATAGAGCTTTATAGTAGTAGAGGGTAGGAATCCGGAATAGTAATACTATTAACGGCACGTAGGTAAATAACGACCCGGCCTTTAGTCTCGCCTTAAGCTATACGCTAAACTATAAAGACCGGTGCTATAAACGGCGTAAGCTCGTCGGCCTACTTTAAGCGACCTTGCTTATAAAGTAGGTTAAATATATCGTCGATAACCTTCCTATCGCGAAGCCCTTATAGGTAAGGCCTTTAAGCGACTCGCTTTTCGTACTAATTATCGATTAAGGGAATTATTAATTTCTTTCCGGGTTCTATAACGGCGGTGCCTATATCTCGCTAAAGCTAAGAGTATTTCCTAAGAAGCTTTTTAACGCAGCGTACGAAAGAGGGGCTATAGTCGAAAATATAAATACCCTCTTTAGTATATTTCTCTTAAAGCTTTAGTAAGCGCTAAACGTACGTTTAGTATAGAATACGGCTAGAGAGGGGGTCTTCGATTCTATCCGCGGCGTCTATCTTAATAGCTACGGCAGCTGCCGTTACGTTAGTAGCAGCTGCTATAAGGTTCTAGCGAACCTTAGACTACTTAGCGGGTCCTGCCGAAGAAGCTATAACGTAGGCGTAGATAGAGTCGGATAGCGAAGGCGTCGGAGAAGTGCCTAAAATAGGAGCTTCTATTAGTTAAAGCGGGGCGGGAGGCTATAGACACTCGAGGACCTCTTAAGTAAGCGGGAAGGTGCTCGCAACGTTAACCGATAAATTAATAGAAGAAGCAGTAGTAGTAATAGCGGTTTTTATAGAGGAGGATAGTATAGCCGCGGCTCCGAGAGTAGGCGAGATTACCGTAGCTAGTGTTAAAGCCTTTATAGCTGATTTCTAAGACGGGGCGGTAAAATAGCTAGACTCCTAACACTCTTATATCTAGCTAAGCTTCTACTTACGCTTAATAGACGGGTTATTAATTATAGGTTTACTATAGCTAGAGTTAGGGCAAACTTAGACTTCCTGCCTACCGGGTTAAGTAGAGACCTTAATCCTTATATAGGAGTATAAATACGGCGGGGAATCCTAATCCTACTAGGGCTCCTCGGCCTTAGCTTCTAAGATCTAATTTAATCGGGGTACCGTAGTAGACGCTATATAGAAAACAGGCTCCTTAATAATAGGTGCGGGAAGAATAGGCTTTAAGGCGGCGGGGGCATTAGGCTTAATAATAATAAGATCGGTAACGTTCCCTATAGTAATAGGAGGGGATTTCTTACACCTAAGACGGAGGTAAGAGAAGAAGGCGTTATAAGAAAGAAAAGAGGTCTTATAAACCTTATAGGTTAAAGGCTTAAGCGCGCGCTCTTTACTATAGAGCTACTGCTTAGATATATAGTAGTTAGCATATATATACTCCTTAAGTATAAAGGCGAGGGCGAAGGTACGGTCGTAGGTGCTATATTTAAACTTACCGGCCCGTTTAGTAGGGTAGCGGGAGTTTATATAGCCTTCGAAGTTAGCCTTTAAGGAGGCGTAAAAGGATGCGTCGTCCTAAGAGTCGTTTAAGTATAGCTCGTTACTAGCTTTATCGCCGCTAAAAGCAGTCTTCTTATCGCTTTAATATTTCGACTTAAAACGCACTTTTTTCTTATTATTATTACCTTTATATTTACCTTAGCGGTATTCCGTTCGGTTATTTCGTCGGTCGTCCCGGCGAGGGTAATGCTTATCGCGGCGTAGCGGGCGTAAGCTTAACTAGTTACGGTTATTACCTAAGCTTCGTCCTTTAGGACTACGGTTACGATTATAACCTTAGTCTTAATCCCGACGGTTACTCTAACGGTAGTTATTGCCTCGGTTACCTTAACGATAGTTATTACAACGATTATTACGACGGCTACGATTACGGTTACCCTAACGGTAACTATTGTTATAGCGACGGTTATCCTAACGGTAGTTATTATCCTAACGGGAAAAGCTACCGCGGCGAGAACGGTCTTAGTCTTTAGAGATATATAGCTTAAGGGAGGCTATAATAAAGGACTTTCGTTCTTTAATAATACGAATCTATTTATCGATCGGGGTCTTCTTCGTAGGAATAAGAAGAAGCGAGGAGATCTAAACGGCAATAAGAAGGTAGATAGCCTTAATGATTTAGGCATCCTTGCCTATCTTAAGTTAGCGGGCAAGCGAAACCTTTCTCTAGATCTACTACGCGAGAGTAATAGAGCTAGAGGACTATATAGATATTATATACCTTTCCCTATAAAGTTCCTTCGAGACATCGGCGTTAGGACGCTTAAAACGCTTAGTTAAGAACTTAGAAAAGGTTCTAAGAGGGGAGGAACTAAGGATATTGCGTTATTCCGCTATAAGCTTACTTATATACTATATAAGGGCTCCTCTTACTAAGAAGGAGAGGTAGTATAGGCAAAAGGCGAACGGATCCTCGTGCTAATAGATCCTTAGACGCTCCGTAAAGAGATAGACGTCTATATAGATATTCTTTCTATCGCTAAGAGCGATAATGCCTAGGTTCTTTAGATTATGCTTATCTAGGTTAAAAGTACTAATATTGTCTTATTTAAGGCGTTTAGTAACGGCCTCGTCGTTATAGGCCGAGGAGGAGGTATAGCTCGCCTCGCGGTGCCTACGAGGGTTCGGATAGGACTTTCGGGGGCGGCGGATAAAACCATCATCGGACCTAGACGAATTATTATTATTATTATCTAAATCCTTCTATCGACGAGAGTAGAAGGCCTACGAGTATTTAGATAACTTAGATTAAAGAGAATAATATAGAACCTAAGGTTATTCTTTAAAGCGTTGCTATTGCCTAATAAAGTGCTGCTTAAATAAGCGAAGGATTCCTTACGGGCGAGGGGGAGGCTATTCCTCCGATTGGCTATTAGAAAGGTCTCCGTCGATTATTTATAGGTTAAGAGGCACGGCTCGAATTAGCCGATGCACTAGAGATATCGTAGCGTAGAGAGGAGTCTCCTTATCTAAAAGATCTATCGAACGCTAGGCAGTCGGGTCCTCGATATTAGTATAATAGCAATTAAGTAGAAGAGAGGCTCTAAGGCTAAACAGCCTGCATAGAGGGATTAGAAGCTGCAAAAGGATGTAAAACACTAAGAATGATAGCTCTTATCTTATCTAGTAGGGAGGCTAACTAGTCTCTATATATAGGAAAAATCCTCGGACGAAATCAGCCGCGTAGACCTAAGGAAAAATAGGTGACGTAAATAATCGGACGGAAGGATCGGTGAGAAAAGCAATAGATCGTGCCGTACGATAAATAAGTTATATAGTTAGCAAATAAATAAGCAGCCTAATAGAAGACTAGTAAATTCTACGGTAAATTCTACGGTAGAAGCCGTAGAAGAGAATTAGAATTCTACGGTAGAAGACCGTAGAAGGGAATTAGAATTCTACGGTAGAAGACTATAGAAGGGAAGAGATTTTATAGGTAAAGACTATATAAATAACCGTAAAATTACCGTAAAGTTATAGTGAAATATAACTAAAGAAAAGTAGGTAAATACGCCTATAGAAGTACGGGGTAATGCCCGTAAAAGCCCGTGGAATTCTATAGTAGAATCTAGGGAAGAACCGGGGATTTCCCGGTGGAAAGCTAATAAAGGAGACGGTAATGTTAATATACCCCCCTAGCTAGAAGGGAATAACTTCCGGCTAGTTAGAATTATTATCGACTTCTTCTTAGATCCTAAAAGAAATATCCGTAAGTCGAAGTTAGCGAAGGAACGTTTAGAAACGTTATTATAAAAGCAATTTAGTTAATCTATCCGTAACTATCTAGTTAGAAGGGATATATTTAATATTAAAAGTATTGCGTAAGAATTCCTAACGGGCCTAGCAGTTGTAAATTTTAACGTGCTTTAAGGCGGTCTAAATCTTTAGAATCTCGGCGGAAACTAGGTGGATTATCTAAGTGTTATTATACTAAATGGTAGGAATAGGAATATCTAGTTGTAGGGAAATATCGTTAAACAAACGAAGAATGGAAATTAGCTCTTTCGCGGTAGAAGAGACTATAAGAAGTTCGGCTTCGGTGGAAGAAGTAGTAACTATAGATTATTTCCGGGCACTCTACGAGATTAGACCGTTAAATAGGCTAATAAAATAGCCCTTAGAAGAATAACGAGTGTCTAGGTCGTTAGCGTAGGCGGCGTCGGAAGCTATAACGAGTTCTTACTCGTCTATATCCGAAACCGAAAACTTAATCGTAAGGAAACGCGATTCGTATAAGTAAGTTACTAAGCTTTCTGCGAGCTTAATATAGAGCGTAGATAGGTTCTATATATGCTCCGCTAAAGAATTCGACGATTTTGCAGCGTTAAGCCGGGTAGAAATAGTCGCGTAATTATAGGAACCGACTAAAGACTAAAAGTAATGGATTTAGTTATCCGTAGCCTATCCTTAGTGTTTCTCTAGCTTTTCGGGAAGTAGGAATAGACAAAAGGTCGAAATAGGCCGTAGAACCGTAGAAGTAGGGATTAAACTAAACTTAAAAGCAATCTTATCTAGGTAAACGTCCTAGTATAACTATAGCTTTCGCTGCTTACGGTCCTAAATGATTCTTATCCTAAGGAAATAGGTAAGCTCTCTACGGTCGGTGACTATATACTTCTTCTTAAAGCGACGGATAAAATCGTTAGTAGCCCTACGGTGCTCCCTACGAAAAAGGATAATAATATCATCTATAAGGAAGAAAGTAATAATGCTACTTATAGTAGATATAAAAATGTAAGGATCCTCCGCACTTTGCTAGAGGCTAAGTTCGGTAAGAGACCTAGATAGTTCCTATTGCTAAAGAAGCGGCGAACGGCGAAGCCTATATAAAGCCTTTATTAATCGAATTATAAAACTAAATATCTTAAATCCGTCTAAGAAGTAGATATGTACTTCTTTATCTAGATCGGCATTCGTAAAGGCGTTTACCGCGTTAAGTAAGCGGGTTTTAGTGCTAAATTTAGCGGCAATAGCAATTATAATACGAAGATTTCGCGCTATAAGCGTCGCGGCGTATATTTCTTTTCCGCTAAACGGCTAAAGATCTCCTCGTATATAAAGGCGAGACTTAAACTTACTAAGGTAGCCGTACTTATTAAACTTATAATCGAATGCCTATATTAATAAAAGAGGACGCACTAGCGCGTTCGCTCTTAGGGTAGGCGAAGAAAAGAAGGTCTTTATCTATTTTAAGGAGTCCTATTTAACCTTTCTAGTAGCTTTAAACTTAGGTCTATACGGATGCGTCTCGAGATTAGACTAAAACCTTAGAAGCGCGGGTAAATCCCGTTTATATATCTTCCTAGGTTTAAGAGAAGTAGCAAATGCAGCCGTAAAAGCGGTGCTATTAGCCGGTAAATGCCTAACGTAGGCAAAAGCGGGATATCGACCTAAAAAACGGTTTAAGCGAGTAAGACGTAAATCCCCTATAAGTCTTATCGTCTATAGACTATATATAGGAATAGTATTATCGTAATCTATAGACCGAGAAGTAGCTTAAGGCAACTATACCTTAAGTCGGTCTACTAATTCTATAGTTATAGTTAGTAAAAGAGTAGAAATATCGGGTTAGAAATCCCGTGTATTCTTAAAAATATCCTCCGGCGGTTTTAGGGTTTAGTTAAGAGTCGGGAGCTAAGGATTGCCATCGGCTAAAACGTCTGCTAGACTCTTATTAGGGAGTAATATTAGCGTTAACTAGAATTCTGCCTTATCTTACTCTTCTTCATATATAATATATAGTGGAAATGCCGGTAATAATACCTATATTAGCGGTTCGGATGCCTTAGACGTAGTGAAAAACTAAGTCTTATTAAACGTTATATTACGAACTCAACGAACCTCCCGTCTCTATAGGATCTACACACGAAAAATATTAGTAGAATTATACCCGACTAAGTAACTAACCTCCGCATAAGGTTCTTGCTTAAGATTACGTTTCTGCGTGTTAGTTAAGGCCTTAGTGGTTAGTAGGTAGGCTTTATAGCTAAAAGCTCGAAGATAATCGAATCGTAATAGGTAGGGAAGGAGAAATACCGGTATATTCCGGTCGTAATCCTTTAACTAATCGTAAAGGATCTCTATTAGGGAAATCCACCTCGATAGAAATAATGTAGAGGAAGCTGCCTATCGGGCTAGAATCCGATTGTGTAAATATACTATAGTTTTCTACGTTTCTATCTATAAATGCTTAGGTAAATTTGCTTTAATCCTTATAGATCGAGCTTTCGTAGATACTACCCCCCTAGCTCGTTCGGCAGCGCCGTTTTAAGCGGGTGTATAGGGAGTAGTAGGCTTATTATAAATGCCCTACTAGTTAATAAAGTCTTAAAAATCGTATCGAAGGGCTCGGTCGTTATCTCGATAGATTATACCGATAGAAAGTAAGAACTATCGGGAAATATACCGACCTAGGCTCTTAAAGCATAAAGTTAGCTCGTTTATAAAGGCGTCTAAAAGAGCATATAGAAAAACAAGCTTCGTATAGTTATCCTTAATAAGAAATGCAATATTCTTATTGTTATAACTCTTATATATAGAAAAGATATCGTAAAACACCTTAGAAAATAGAAACGTCGCTTTAGAAAGCGGCGGTTCGCGGTTAATAATCCGTTTAGCCTACGTAAGTTTATAGGACTTATAGGAGATTATTTTATTAAAGGTTACCGACTATAGTATTCCGAGAGCTTTTAAAAGCGCTTTATTATTTAGATATCTAAGTCGTTAGTGCTAAAGAGAAAGTTCCTCTATACTTATTAGTATAGAATCTAGTGTAGTAGCCGAAAAAGGAACTATAACCGGGGTTTCTATAGTAGAATCTATAGAAGGAATAGAAGCAATAGTTGGAATTATTAAAAGCGTAGTAGAAGGTGTTAACGGGTTATATTCGATGATATATTAGTTGTAAATTAGCTCCGTTATGCAAATAGTGCGAGTTAAAGAAGCGATCTATCTAGTCTACGGGTTCTACGAAAGATTCGCCTTATAAAGAAGACGAAGTAAATAAAGGGACGTATAAAAAGACGGGATATATGCTACTTAACTAAGCTAAAAAGTGCCCGTCGAAATGCGTATAAATACCGTGCCTATTTTAAGAATAGGAATACTTCTACTGCCTACGAGTGCGTACTCGGAAGAAGGCTAGAAGTTATAGAAACGCTCTCTATTATTGTAAATATATCTATTAGACCTTACATCTATAATAAAAGAATCCCTTAACGGGTATTCTACGGTAGTCTATAGAATAACTAATAGTAAAAAGGTCGTAAGAACGTTAGCGGTAGCCGTAGCTTAAACCGTCTTTATCTCGGTCTAATTATTCTTCCGCTACTCCTTATCGCGAAGAAGTGCCGCGTTAACTTTAGCCTTATTAGCCGGAACCTTAAGGTAGTCGTCTATAGTCTTTTAGACGTCTTTATCGGGTTTCTATAATAGAAGTCGAACGGAAGGGTTAAAGTAATAACACTATCGGAAATAGTATCGTTCTCTGTAAATATATAGCGGACTATCCTTTTTCTTGCCTTTATCCTTATCTAAGGACGTAGCTGCTAAAGTAGTTGCCGATTTATAAGTAGATTCCGCGGCTAGGGACTTTATTCCTTAGCCTTAGGATTTCGCAAAAGCGTTAGTCTTTAGCGCTTTAATCGCAGCCTTTAAGGCCTACGAGCGCTTAAAAAGTTCGGATATCTTAAATCTATCGGGGAAAGACTATTCCTAGCCTAGCTTATTTAGGCAGGCATCGTCTTCTATCTTATTTATCTAGTATTCCGCAAAAGGGCTAGAAATTGGCTAAATAGCCTTAAGAAAAAGCTATATAGCCCGGAGACCTTCCGATTCCGGCAACTTAATTCGCCGGGGATCGGTAAAGACCTTCTGCTAGTTAGAAATCTATATCGTAATATCCGTCCGGTCCGGTGCCTTTAAAATAATATAGAACTACGTAAGAATAATCTTCTATTATATCTATAAAGTCGGCTTTATACGCCGCTATAGTAAAGCTAATTCCTTAGAAACCTTATATTCGTCGTTAATCGTTAAGTAATAGTTCCCGATATTCTAAACGATAAACTGCTAGATTAACGTAAGAGATTTCTATTAGTCCTTATAGGCTTAAAGCAACGTGCGATACCGGGAAAAGAGAAACTCGAACCTCTTAAGTTCTTCTATAAATAACCTAGCAATATTAGCAACGGTTGTATTAACTATTCTAGCTATTAGTTCTACGGGAAGAGGCAATAAGGGTTTCTAAAGTTTAAGCGTAATAGAAGGATCGATTTTCTCCTAAATCCCTTAGGCGAGTGCGTATTTCTAGATCGTTAAGATCTATCGGTCTTAGTCTGCTAGTCTATTTAAAATAGTCTTCGAAGTAATATCGGCTATAATAGATACGGTAACGTTTGTAAAAGTATAGTGAAATTACCGGAAAAGGGTGGTTAAATGCATAATATATATAAATAAACCGCAAAAACTAAACTAAGTGCGGGAAAACACTAATAGAATAGGGTAAACGTATTAACTAGTCCTCCGTAAGTCGATTCGCTAGATTAAATAACGCTCTTTAAAAAATCATATTAGTCCTCCGCGAGTCGATTCGCTAGATGTAAAGGCAAAGGCTTTACTACCGTAAGTCGTAGCGTTAGTAGGCTAAAAATATAAGCCGTTAGAACTCTCTATACGTAGAGAAGTTCGTCCGGGCTTATAACTATCGAACGCTAGGCAGTCGGGTCCTCGATATTAGTATAATAGCAATTAAGTAGAAGAGAGGCTCTAAGGCTAAACAGCCTGCATAAAGGGATTAGAAGCTGCAAAAGGATATAAAACACTAAGAATAATAGCTCTTATCTTATCTAGTAGGGAGGCTAACTAGTCTCTATATATAGGAAAAATCCTCGGACGAAATCAGCCGCGTAGACCTAAGGAAAAACAGGTAACGTAAATAATCGGACGGAAGGATCGGTAAGAAAAGCAATAGATCGTGCCGTATAATAAATAAGTTATATAGTTAGTAAATAAATAAGCAGCCTAATAGAAGACTAGTGAATTCTACGGTGAATTCTACGGTAGAAGCTATAGAAGAGAATTAGAATTCTACGGTAGAAGACCGTAGAAGGGAATTAGAATTCTACGGTAGAAGACCGTAGAAGGGAAGAGATTTTACGGGTTAAGACCGTATAAATAACCGTAAAATCACTATAAAGTCACGGTGAAATATAACCGAAGAAAAGTAGGTAAATACGCCCGTAGAAGTGCGGGGTAATGCCTATAGAAGCCCGTGGAATTCTATAGTAGAATCTAGGGAAGAACCGGGGATTTCCCGGTGGAAAGCCAATAGGGGAGACGGTGATGTTAATAAGATCGCTTATAAAACGAAGATATGCGCGAATTCCCTTTCGCTAAGTGTCGGCGTACTATAGATGCTTTTCCTTTACGGGCGGAAGATTTAAGATATTAAAGATAATCTCCGACTTAGAGGCTAAAGAGCCTAAGAGAACATAGGCTTGCTTTATATATATTACGTCTATATTAGTAAAGGGCTTAATAACCCCTTCTATAGGCAGTGATTTAATTAACTTAGAGTAGCGAACGGCCTATTTTAGCAGATTATTATAGTCCCTATCCTCTATAGCTAGTAAGGCAGACTGCTTATATAGCACCTCGGTTTTTAAGGATAAGCGAGGGCGACGGCGAGTAGGAGGAGGATCTTTATAATTACTCTTAGATTCCCTAGAGGGGGCGGCGCTATAGACACTTTCCGGCGGAGTATATTCCTACGGCAAGCGAGGATAATAGTCGTCGTCTAAACGAGATGCGGACGCTATAGCTTAACGGGCTTCTTCGTCCCTAGCTATAGTAATAATAGCTTAACAAAACGAGGGAAGAAGGCGAAGAGGTCGATAGATAGAGAGGAGAAGGGATTATAAAGGAAGAGTTATAGGAGAAGAGAAAAGTCTGCAGTGAGAGGTGTAGGGTGTTTTGATTTTAGCGTAGGAACGGGTACACGTAGGAAATCGAAAACACAGAGAGAAATTTTTTCCTTACGGCTAATTGCGTAAGGAGTTAAGAATAAAGAACTAGGTAGCGGACCCTATTTTTAATAATGCCTAGAAAGGCGAGCCTCGTCGGATCGTAAGGCTTATGTTAGAGGTTATACAGGCGTGCTAGCTGAGGTTATATAAGCTAGTTATACTATAGGTATTAGGAGCCTTTAGGCGGCTTCTAACGAATAGCGAGAGCTTTAAGAAACTCTTAGCGAACGTATCGTAGTAGAGCGAAGCTCTAGAGATAGGAAGGACGTTCCTAATGATAGCTTTAAAGGTAGAAGGTACGGAATTGCTACTAATTTAATGCACTAGGCACTAAGAATGTGTGTGTAAAGAAGGATGCTTCTATTAGGTAGGCGTAAGCCCCGGGAGCTAGGAATAGCTCCCTGCTATCTTATCTATGGCTGATTACATTAGCCCCGGCATATAGCACAGAGGATGCTTTATATATATTACCCTATTTCTTAATCACTAGGATATTTGCCTTAGGGCCGGTAAGGGTATTCGTCGTATTATTAAAGAATACGCTTAGCCTATCTAATTCCGCGAGATATAGTAAGAAAGGGGTCGGAGTTTCTAGCATATAGATTATAATCTCTCTAATTAAAGTAATAAGATTAATTAATCCTAAGGACCTTATAACGATGCTAGCGCTAAATCTAATCGCCTTTTATTACACGGTGAATATATCTAAATTAACAGAAGGATTTTCTTTTTAAAGGGCTATATACTATTCTTATCCGGCTATAGATACCTTTGCCGCTCTTATATCGATCAGGATGCCTTAGAAATAGAGCTTTAAGTAACGGTCGTCGATAAGAAACTAGTCGGCCGAGACTATCGGTTCTATGCTATAGACGTCGTCTCTTATAATAAGGTAGTTAAAAGCTATTTAATAAAGCATTTAACTAGCTTGCTATTATTCCGGCTTTTTATCCTCGCTATACTCTTCCTCTTTATTGTCCTTATAGCCTTTATAGCTTGCTAAATAGGCTATAATATCCGGGGAGACGCCGGTGTAAAGACAATGCGAGAGACATTAGTCCTTAGCTTTCCGCCGTTCTTCTATTAAATATTTCGTAGACTACTATCCCTCCTTTCTATACATAAAGCACTTTTTAGTGTATATCTTATTGCTATATCCTTAGCTATAGCCTCCTCTACCGTAGGGTCGATAGGTTTATCCGGAGCCTCGTAGGCGAAATCCGCCGTTGTCTCTACTGCGATTGTTAGTATACCTACGGTCTATATAAAACTAACTATTAGGGTTCCTCGAATTATATTTATAATTTATATCTATCCTATCGTTATTACGATATCGGTCTTAGATAAA
Organism: Ophiocordyceps sinensis; assembly: GCA_012934285.1. NCBI lineage: Eukaryota > Fungi > Ascomycota > Sordariomycetes > Hypocreales > Ophiocordycipitaceae > Ophiocordyceps > Ophiocordyceps sinensis. The sequence goes on along the minus strand of JAAVMX010000004.1, from coordinate 6,503,701 downwards.
TTAGCGTAAGGCATTTCTCGCCTATCGTATAAGGTAAGTCGTAAGGGAAGCTCGGAGGTCGGCATAGAGTTTCTTAGCTTTATTAGCCTATTTAAAGAAAGCACCTTCGAGTTCTAGGATACCTTAGCACGCTTTAGTAAGGGTTACTATAAGCGGGGTTTCGCCTACAAACTTAGGTCCTAAAGCTCGTTAATATAATAATAGCTTATCGATTGGCAATTAGAGCACTTTTAGTAAGCCTTTCTTAGGGTTGCTAGCCCGAACTTAGTTAAACGTTATATTAGTTTAATCGGTATAGTACTAAGCCTAAGTCGCCTTAGTATCGAAATATCGTTTAATCCTATCGTATACGCCTTAGAAGGTAGTCGTCTAAGTAATATTCTCTATATAAAAGCGGTCGGCCCGTTCCTTTAAGATCTAAGGGAAAAGGGTATAAAAAAGCCTTAGCTTAATCTTAAGGTTATAATATACGCTTATAAACTTACGGATAGTCTTATTAAATAAGGCATATAGCTCGCCGGTATAGCTTTTCTCCTTATCCTATATCTTAATAAACTTAGTCTTAACGTCGGGATCGGACGAGAGGTTTAGAATATCGGCGGGTAGGAGTGCTATATACTCCTTAATATTATAATTGAATGCTTTAACCGTAGTTTTAAAAGCGATTATTATAGCAAAGAGGTCGAATCTCGGTTTCGCTCTTAGCATATATAGCGTTAGTTCCGGAATAAATAGTAATCGTAGCGTATAAATCCAACGTATAGGATTAAATACTAGTACATCCGTCGTAGCCGTATTTAGTTCTCGTTCTAGTTCTAAAGTCGGGTCTATAGTCGCCGCTTAGGCTAAGTCGTTATATTAGAATCGGTATAAAGTCGGATAGATTATTAACTAGTTCGTTATAGCCGAGAAGGGATCTTAGGCTGCTTAGCCCTAGCTATTCTGCTTCTTTTCTTATTCGCGGAAAGCCTTTATACCTACCTTAAATTCCTTCTTTATAAACTCTTTTTTATTCTAAGGGAATAGATCTTCCGATCGAAGTATAGCTGTATAGGACTTAGTAAACGACGTATTCTTTAGTCCTATAGAAAGTCTACGTTTCCGTATAAGAGCTTTAAGGGCTCTCTTATAGTCTATAGAAACTAGGTTCTATATAGATTTATTCTATCCTTAAAAATGCTCTTAGAATAAGTTAAGGAGCCGTTAGCCTTAGTAGTAGATAGATGCTTCGCCGATTATAATAAATCGGGCTATAAATATTATAACTTCGGCCTTATTAAGGTCTTCCGACGTAATTTCTTCTATATCCTAGTATTATATGTCTACGTCTCTACGAGCGGACGGGATAATGCTAATATCCTTTATCTATCGTTCGATTAGTTTAACTAGGTTATTAGTGGATTTAGGGGGAGCCGGTGTATTTATAGCTAATAACGGTCTTACTATTATGCCTATTTTGAATTCGTTAATAAGGTTATCGTAAGGGTCTCGTAAGGGTCTTTATAAAGCATATCGAAGCGATTAGTCTTTATTTTAGATAGCGTTACTCTTCCTCCTTAATAGAAGCGAGACGGGATTAAATAGTTATAGGGATTCGCGTTATTATTCTACGTTATAGACGTACTGCCTATTAACGTTACTCTTCTTTCTTAATAAAAGCGAGACGGGATTAAGAGGGAGCTTAGAAGGGTCTATTTGCTAATAGAGCTCGATATAAATAGTCCTTACTCTTAGTATAGAGGATCCCCTCTAGGTGTACGTAATAGAACCCTGAGGGTAAAGATGCGTAGGAGCAGCGTTTGCAACTACTGCCCCTATTATACTTTCGAAGATCGAGATCTATCTCTTTGCCTTATTATTCTATAATGAAATCTATTTAATTACTAGTTAGTGTTAGTAGGGATTCACTTAGATTAATCTAAACAAAGGGGGGTTGTATTAGTTTTAGTTGTATTTAATCTATCTAGAAAGGGGGAATAAGGGGGCCCCTTTATACCCGTCTGCCGGGGTCCCTCTATAGAGCATGCTATGCCTTAACAATGCATTGTTAAGGCTTACGCTAGGGCTTACTGCTTTAGTTATAACGATGCCCTTAGTTAATAACGAGGTCATTAACTATGTAGGGCACGTGGCGTTATACGCCGCGTGGTTATAACCCCTATTGCCCTTTTCCTTTATATAGTCGGCAATGTAGTTGCGACTCTATCCCTTAGTTATATAACTACATTCCTATAAATACTATAATATAACTCTTAAGTAGCGAGGTCCTTTAATAATCTATTAAAGAAAAGGCCGGGCAATATACTTATTAGTATACGTAGATAGATTATATGTTTAGGGGGCTTAAGGACTAGAATTCTATAAGGACGGGCTTCTAAAGGTATATATAAGACTAGCGCGCTTAAACAGGCGTTTTCTATAGGTATACCCCTTCCGACTATTATCGCGAGTATAGAGAGAAAGGCTAAGCGATAAAGGCATCGCGAATAAAGGGGGAAAATTAGTGCTATTTTATTTATTTTATTTATTTATATACCGGTAGTATACTAGTTGCTAAGGAATATATTAGGCTAAGAGCCCCCTTAGATGCCTCTAAGGGCATAGGTGGCAGCGCGGTTAAATAGGGCAGAAAAAAGCCCCTTAGATACGTGTTTTCCGTAGGGCCTTATAGAGCTATTCTATATCTATAATCACTTCTTTTTTCAGGCCCTCTTTAAGCCTTTTTCCCTATGCAACGTTATATAACATCGTGTATGCATTTATTTAGTGCTATATACCTCGGTACTTTAGTCGTGACCTAGGAGCTAGCGGCGGCGGCTATAAGGATCCTATTAGTATAGGCGTATTAGTTAGCGCACCGCATAGGGTTTTCCCTAAAAACCCTACGCGCCTACAACCTCTAGATAATTAATCAACACATAGAATATAACCTTAACGTAGCTTCCTTACAACCACGCAACGCGAAGCTACGAGGTCTCTATATAGCTATTCCGAGGACTAAAAGCCTTAAAAATACGTATTTTCAAAGAGTTACCCTTAGCTCTTTAGAAATCGGATTCCTACTAACCTATAGCGAACGCAACGCAATAACTCTATAACGAATACTAGCTACCTTAACCGAACCTATTAATATATTGAATATCGTAGGAGCATTCCCCCCGGGCTCTCCCTATTCTAACGACGAGGCAGGGAGCTAATTGCTTTACGAGACTCGTTCTCGCGAGGCTACCGTAGCGGGCCCTAGCTCCCGAGAGCAAGAGTAGGACCCGGAGCTAGATAAAGGCAAAATTATCGCGAACCTAGGCAAATAGACCGACTAGCATCTATAGAAGCAGAGCGATTTTAACTAAAGCATACGCGCTAAGATTCTTACTTAACGCAATAATCTTCTTGCTTAGCGCGAGGACCTTCGTGATTAGCGTAAGGATATTAAGCGTATTCTAGACATCCTCGCTGCTTAGCAGCCGCCTCGTTTATCCTTTGCTTAACTCTCTGCTTAACCTAATAGTCTATCGGCTTTAGTTCCCGTTCCCTTAGTTGCTAAGTCTACCCTATTGCCCTCTTTGCCGTAGACTATAACTCCGCCGACTGCTACTACTACCCCTCCGGTAGATGCTACTACTCGACCGCCTACTACTATAATTAGCGTAGAGCGTTTCTTACGCTCTAACTAGAAGGATTAGCTAAGGCAGCAACCGGGACAGCAGCCGTAATAGCGGTAGAGTAAATACCTACAACTAGGATAAGTTATTGCATTCCCGTACGTTAAGGAAGGCAATAGTAATTAGTTTGCTCTTTAAGAACGAGGCTACCGCCTTGGGATTAATTTTAATTGCCCTTAGTATATTCTATACGATGCTTCTTTTAACGCCTCTACGGAGGCTCTCGTTAAGAATATCTAGCCGCGAGCTAAAGCAGCCCGCGAGATCGACGAAGAGGTTTATAATAATAGGAATAAGGTTATCCTAAAGTAGGAGTAGAAGCTACATTAGGCGGACTATACTATACTATAGAAATTGCAGTAGATTTAGTCTGCCCTAGTCGTTAGCTAGATCCCGTATAACCTATAGCTAGCTCGTATAGTTAATAAGCTATCTAGGGATTTCGGCTATATTGCTTCTTAGGTTAACGTTCGTTACCTAAGCTAGTTGCTCCTTATCGAAGGCATTTTTACCGTTCTTTAGGACTACGGTGCCCTCGATGCTCCTTTAGCTATCTTTACGCAGTTAGCCCCCGTTAAGGATAAAGCACCCCTTAACTTCGCCTAGCGTATTAGGGAGGCGTTTCTTAACCTCCCCGACATTAAGAAAAGGAGCGCGGGTATATAAAACATTACTATATAGCATATACGGAATAATCTCCCGCGCATTTAGACCTAGATAAGGCTTAATATCGCAACCCTCTACGGTATAGCGTTAATCGAACGTATAGTATTATTAGCTAGCGAATAGACCCGCTAGCCCGTAGAGGATATATATAGAAAGTCCTTTACGTCTATTCGTATATAAGAGGCCTCGCCCTACTAGACTTAGCGAGTTAATAAGGCTATAGGGAATAAACCGGCTACTATAGAAATAGTTAAGCCGAGCCTATCCTAGCTGTTTGCCTCTATACTCTCTATACCGCCCGGCATCGTTATTACCGACCCTTAAACTACGGATATTATAGTCTACCCCGCTAATAATGCCGCCTTATCGTCTTTTGCTACTACGTCTTAAGGTAATACCTATTTCAATTGCGGTAAGCCTAGCTATTAGGCTAAGGATTATAGGCTTCTTTCGACGCCCGCCCCTGCCTACGGCTTAGGCAATGCATCCTCCTCTTCGTCTTCTGCCCTAGGCCGCGATATTAAGATTACGAGCAAGATATATGAAATAGCTAAAACCCTTAGTAGCCGCTAGCGCAACCGCGGTAATACTAGCATTAGCCGCGGCCGTGCTTAACGCGGCGGCGATAGAGGCAGAGGTAGTAGAGGAAGCTATCGCGGCAATTCGGGCGTTAACCGCCCGTACGTTTACTTCGACACTAAGGTCCTCGATACTAATAGCGAGGATCGGGACCCTGTCTCTTAGTTTAAAGAGGATAACGCCGAAATAGAGGCTATCCTCACCGCGATATAGGAAGGAATAGATTCCGGTTATTACGACTAAGATAGCGATGCCGCTTATTATATAGCAGTAAGCGGTAGCATTAATACTCAAGAGAAGCCTCTTCGTAAAGGCTTTAGTAAGCTATATAGTGTTTTTCTTAATCGTTTAATAGCATCCCTAGCTATTTCTTTATCTACGTTTTTCGACTATAGGTCGACCTTTTATTACGTCGCTTCTTCCTTTACCGATAAGCTCGCCCTATACCCTTCTTAGGTCTCCTCTACGATAAAGGGAATCGGAGGAATTCTAGGGCCTAGCGTCCGAGATAATACCCTTATTTCGGTAAAGTAGCTATACGACGACGGCTAGACCGTCTTAGTCACTATCTCTTATAGTATCGTCCTTAACGGCATATTCCCTAGCTCCCTAACCCTTAGCCGCTCTCTTTTTTATACTTTAGGTCTCTCGTGCGAGGACGACGGCGCGATTCGCCTACGCCGCCTCTTAAACTAGCCTATGCCACGACCTTAGAAGTCGTAGGTCTATTCCGCAACGGAAGATAACGATAATGATTTCGCCCTTACCGCTAGCGACGCTACCTAAGCGGTAAAGAATAACTAGCAAGCATCCTTCGCGTCGTTAATAGAGCCGATCTTTACTACGCGTTTTTACGAGACTACCTTAGACTAGGCTAAGATCTATATAGACTAGTATCTCGCTTAGTTCCCCGAATGCTTTAATCCTACTCTTTATCGTAGTAATAAATTAGCTTAAATAGTCTACCGGATTAATATAGGCGACGCTACGCTTATTCAGCAAAGCCTACGACGGTATAGTCCCTTATAGGCGTAAGCTATTAAGGACTTCGTTAAGAAACATAAAGGCTCTATTATCCGGAAGTCTATTAGCCCTTAGGCTTCGCCCTTATTATTAATACCGAAAAAGGCACCTACTAGCCTTTAGCATAACGCCTATAGCTAAGTTATTTAGCGTATTTATGCCGACTATTGCGTCCTTAATAACTACACGAAGTAGCAAGTATATCCTCTACCGAATACGATAGACGAGATCTAGCGTATTGCTAGGCACTGCTATTATGCCTTTATTAACCTAAAAGATAGCTTTTAGCATATACGTATTGCTCGAGAGGACTGCGAGAAGACCGCCTTCGTAACCCCCTTTAAGCTCTACGAATAGGATACTATGCCGATAAGCCTAACTAATGCCCCGGCTATATTCTAAGCCTTTATAGAGGAAGTGCTAGAGCCGCTTTAGGCCTTTATAGCCGGTCTTTTAGACGATATAGCCCTTTAGGCCGATACGCGTAAATAACTGCATAAACGCTTACTATAGTTTTTTGCCCGCGCCGCTATATACGGGCTCTTTATTAACGCCTTAAAGACTTACCTCTTCGTAGGTAAAGGTGTCTTCTTAGGCTTCTTAGTCTCTACGGCCGGCATCCGCGCCGACCCTTTAAAGGTTACTGCTATTCGCGACCGCCCTATGCCGATAACTACTATAGAGTTTAAGGCTTTCGTATATACGGTAGGCTATTTAAGAATGTTAATTGCTAACTTCTCCGACCTCTCTGCCTCGCTAATCGAGCTCTCTCTTAGCGGTAAGAACGTCGCCGTAATATTAATAAAGGAAGTAAAGTCGGCTTAGAAATAGATCCGTAAGGTTATTACCACTACGCTAGGCTTAAAGAAGTATAGCTAATAGCTTTCCGCGATAATTAAGAGTAATGCTTTAGGTAAGTGCCTTAGTGCAGCACTTCTATAACCGCACTTATACCTTATAACGAGTGGCAAAAAGCGTTCTTTCCTCTACCCTATCGCCTACTTCTCGAAGAAGCTTATAGACACACAATAGCGCTATTCCGCGTAAGAACGTAAGCTCCTCGGCATTATAATAGCCGTATAGCACTAGCGATATTAGGTTAAAGGTGCTAATATTACCGTTATTACTAACTACGAGTCCTTTCGTATCTTACGTACGAAGATAGAATAACTTACTCGTATAGTCCGCTTCCTCGATGTAATTAAATACTATAATATTAATATAGTATATTGCAGCGGTAAGGCTAATATACTAGCCGACTACCTTTCCCGCCCCCCTAACCCTAAGTCTACGACTCTCGCGATAGGCGAGGGAAGGATAGTTAAGCTCGATGACGATAGCGATAAACCTACCGCTACGGCACTAGAAGAAGAAGAAGAAGATACTACTAAGGATAACGAAGCCGCGAACGGCGCGCCGGCGACGCTAAAAACTAGGCTTATAGAACGACCCGATTAATTAACTCGCATCGACCTATAAGCCGTCTTCGAGTTCTTAACCACCGGCGAAGCTCTTCCCGTTAATATCACGCCGCATTAGGCTCGCGAGCACTTCTATAAGCTTAAGGGCAGGCTATACCGTATTAGGCAGAACGAGCGCCTCCCTCCTAGCGATCTACCTACTAGGGCAAGAGCAATTGCCTTATTAATAGTGCTAGAATATAAGGCCCTCGTAGTAGTAGCTAAGAACGCATATAAGACTTTAGGCTATAGCACTATAGGCTATACGATGCGATTCCTAGATATACGCTATTAGCATCCCGAATTGCCCCTTATAGCGTATAAAGCCGTACGCTATTATTAGGCCTATTAGTTAATAAAGCCGCTTAACCTAATACTGCTTAACTTAATGCCGTTAATACTAGTCTCTTTATTAACGCGTTAGGCGATTAACTATACGTATTACGGTGTTAGGTTATATTATATATTATCCTATACAACCTCTATATCGTATATATTAACATTTAGACTTAGTCTATAGCTATATCCCTTCGTAGATTAATAATAATTATATACCCCCCGTTTTAGGCTTGTTCTCTTATAGTTTAATCTACTATTTTATCCTATTGCCCTTAATTAATAATCTCGCTATCTTACCCCTTTCTTTTCTAATCTCCCTTCTTCGCGACGTAAGTCCGCCTCCTCGCTAGACTCTTTCGACTAAGTTTTCCTCGATTATTAGAATTTTCCTAGTATAAGTACGCCGTCTTAACGTAAATTATATGGATTTCCCTCCTTACCCTTCCCTTACCTTTACCTTATCCTATTGCCTTATAATCTACGATAACCGACTATATAAAGGCCGATCCTCCGTCCGCTACCCCGGCCGTTACCCCGCCGGCTCCTACCGACCTAAAACCTTAGACTAAGTACGTTTCCTACTACCCCTACCTCGCCGCTTTTCTTCGAGCCTAACGGCTTATATTCGGCATATTTACCTATATTTAGGCTAACGCTACTTACGACTTCCGCGCCCTTTAGATTAAAGCCTTTACTTACCTTAATAATGCTTACGTTAAGTTAGATATAAGGGTGCTTATCGCTTAAAAGCACGTAGCCGTTGCTTAAAGACACGCTGCCGATCTTTAGCGTTAGCTTAACCGCGCTACGTCCTCTCTCCTCGTCTAAACCGAACGCGACGCGGCTTAAGACTAGGCCTTTACCCTTGCCCCCGCCTTTGCCTTTACCCGTTCTTATATAGCCGACCTTAAGAGGTTCGCCGGCGACTCTAGCACCTAAAAGCAACGTTAGAAGGCTTTTTAGACCTAGCGTAACGGCCTTACTATTAAGCTTTATTAAGACGCCGCTTTATACCTTACGGAGTAGAATCGTATTCTTTACGCGGCTAGCCGGCTTACCGGCCGGGCCGCCTCTATTATCGCTAGCGTTCCTTAAGACGTCTTTAATAATAAGTCCTTCGCCGATTAATAGTATACTACTATAAAAGCTCTTACCGACGACCTTAGCCTTATCTTTAGTGCTAATTTTACCTATGCTTAGTCGGAGGCCGACTTTAATACTTTATCGATAAAGAATATTTCGTAGCTAGACTTCTATTCGAAGTTTACCTAGCTTTAAGCCGACTTATCGTTTAACGGCACCGCTTACGTTACCTACCTTTATTCGAAGGTCTCTATAAAACTTACTAACGCCGCCGCTCTATAGGTTAAATGCCCGGCCTATAACGACTTTACGGCCTAGGCTAAGATATATTCTACGCTTTAGGACAACTAGTAGCGTATTAAGGCCCGTTCTTAACTCTAGCCGCCTTATAACCACGCTCGCACTAGCCCTACCTCGCCCGCCTTACCCGCGTCTCCTACCGGTAACCCGATATAGCTTAATATATTCTAGGCCCGGCTTACTAACGCTAATAAGCAAAGGCGGTTTAAGAACCGTCTTTACCTCTACTACGCTTAGCTAGCTACCGCTACTTATACCGCCCGGACCTGCCTTAATAAGGGTATCGGTGCTAATCCCGGCGCTAACCCTAGCGCTAGTCCTAGCGCCGGTTCCGGCTTTAGCCGCGGCCGTAGCCGTAGTAGCGGTACGTCTGCCCTACGCTTGCTTAAACCCCCTCCCCCCCGCTACTAGGTTCGCGCTATTAAGTAAGGCTTTATCGAGGGCGAAGTAAACGACCTCCTTGCCTCTTCCTTATCCTAGGAAATACGTAGCTCCCTCGCCTTATCGTGCGATAGAGCTCTTAGTATCTAAGTTTATAGCTTTATTCGATACTAAGGAGGATCTTTACCTCCCCGCGGGAATATAACCGCGTGCTTTACTTATGCCTTTATTTTTTATATCCGCCGATGTTATTATAAGTGCTTTAATCGACTCCGGCTATTTTAAATACGCCTTTATATACGCTTAGACCGCGTACCGCCTTACCCTTCTTATCCGCTAGCTCTAATTCCTACGCCGGCTTTCTCTCGCCGATAGTAGCGACTATAAGTCCGGCTCTATTACTTATTATGCTTTTTTAGTCTCCCGGATTAGCGCCTATACTAAGTCTATCTACTTCTTTCTTATAAAGCTTAGCTATAAGGTTATTCTTAGCCTTCTTTAGCTACGCTAGCACGACCTCGTTATTAGCTAGCGTAGTAACTCTCTTTCCTTTTAGTCCCTCTTTTATCTAGCCTCCTACCTCTTAGACTACTAGCCTTATCTTATCCTAGGCCTTTCGACTACCCTTGCCCGCCTTACCCGCCTTATCTTAGCTCCCCCCGCCTTTATTCTAAAGGGAATATAATTAATAAATATAATTCGTTTCCCCCCCGCTCTTTTTATTAAAGACTTTAACGACGAGGGCGAACCCCTTACCGCCCCCTCTGTCGAAGACTTTAACGACGAGGATAAACCCTTTACCGCTATAATCCTTATTCCTACCGCTACGATCCTTATTCCCGCCCGTATAGCCTTAGCCCGTCCTCCGGCCTGTATCCGTTCCGTCCGCTTTAGCGACGTTCTTAAGTTTATTCCTTTATCCCTTAGCCTTTCTCTTTTAGCGTTTTTCGAGGATATCCTTAACGTAGGTAAACCCGCCTATCCGAACTCCTCCCGCTAGGTTAACGACGTTAACTCCGACTCCGGCTATAACTCTAACTCCCCGGCTACCTTTTACCCTCGCCGCTACGTTAAACCTCCCCGCCCCCGCCTTATCTATAAAACCGCCGGCTACCGCCGCCCTATATTATAGCCGAATCGTAAGACTATTAGACCTTAGCCTTTCTACTTCTCGTCTTCTAATGATTTAGCGTTTAACGTCTAGATGCTCGACGTCGACGCGATAGTAATATTCTACTAATAGCCTAAAGTCTAGACCTTTTAGACCTCGATTAAGGCTTTTACCGCTAAGTCTTTGCCTATTAAGCCTTTACTACCTATCGACTAAGATATCCCTAAGGACTTTTATTAAGCCGTTTTAATTAGATATATAGACGCCGAGGATATAAAAGCCTACCTTAACCCCCGCCTTTACGACTTCGTCGACGACTACCTCGATAAGATCTACCTTAATAAGATCTCCCCCGATAATATCGCTAAATTCTTTAAAAAGTAAGAGAAAGTCCTTTATATACTCGACGAGCTTTAGGCTAAGGTCTTTAAAGAGCTTTACTATATAATCTATATATAGCTTAAGAGCGAGGCTAATAAGCTCGCCTTTTACCGTACCGTTAATACTTAAATTAACCTTAAGGAGGGAATATAACCTCCTTACACCCGCCTTCGCCTCTTTAGTAAAGCTAAGAACTAGATCGTCTACGCGTACGTTAATAAGCAGCTTAAGAAAGGCTTTATCTACCGCTCTACCTCCCTTACTACCGCCTTTATTATACTTACCTATAAGCCGGGCGGGGGCGTTTGTTTTTGCGTTAACTATCGCGGCCTAAATAAAGCTACGATTAAAAACCGTTTCCCTTTACCCTTTATCTATAATACCTTCGCTTAGATCCGGAAGGCGAAGTTTTTTACTAAGATCGACGTTATTATAGCGTTTAATCGCCTTCGTATTGCCGAAGGATATAAGTAAAAGACCGCGTTCGCTATACGGTATAGGCTTTTCGAGTATTATATTACCCCTTTAGCCTTACCGCCGCCTTATCTTACTTCTAGAGTTTTATTAAAACGGCCTTTTACGGTATCCTTAACGAGTTTTACTCTACCTATTTAAACGACGTTTTAATCTTCTTTAAGACGCGGGAGGAGCATTAGGCCTATATTAATACGGTTCTTAAGCGCTTTAACGCCGCCGGCCTATAGCTTAACGTAGATAAGTATAACTTCTACGTTACTAAGATTAAGTACCTTAGCCTAATTATCTTAGATAAAGGCATTCGTATAGATCTTAAAAAGGTTCGTATAGTCTTAGACTAGCCTGCTTTTTCCTTTATTAAGGACCTTTAGCGCTTCTTAGGATTCGCTAATTTTTATCGGCGTTTTATTCGCGGCTTTTCTAAGCTTACGAACCTTCTAAACGCCTTTATTAAAAATTCTACCCCTTAGATTTAGTCTCCCGCCTACGCCTACGCCTTAAAAGCCCTTAAGCATGCTTTTACTACCGCTTTAGTCTTTATATACTTCGACCTTTATCGTAAGACTATAGTTTAAATAGATGCTTTTAATTAAGCCGCTAAAGGTATACTAATATAGCTCCTCGACGATAGTCGTTATTATCCGGTTGCCTTCTTCTCGTTAAAGTACTCTGCTTAAGAGTATAATTACGAGATCTACAATAAGGAACTCCTCGCGATTATAAAATCTCTTAAGGAGTAGCGCTTTAAGCTTAAGGGCCTACCTAAGTTTAAGATAGCCTCGGATTATAAGAATCTTTAGTATTTTATTTTATAACTATAAAGCTCTTTAACTAGCAATAGGCCCGCTAGGCCGAATTCTTTAATCGTTTTAATTTTAAGATTATCTTTTAGCCTAGCTCTTAAGCTATTCTCCTAGACGCCTTTAGCCGCTTGCCTAGCTCTAGCCTTCTCTCCCTTACCGACTAAGCCGACGAGAGGATTAACTACCGATATTAGGTTATCCTCCCTAAGTGTAAGGTTAATGCCTCCTTTTACCCTAATACCGCTACCGCCCTTAATACCGTCGAAGAGTCTAATTCGTTTATAAATATAATTTATAAATATAATTCCGACTGCCTTAACCTTTACGCCCTCGACGACTTTAAGCCGATCGATAACCTTATCGACCGGGCTTATTCCTCCTCCCCGCTTATCTCCGCTATTCGCGTAGCTCTTTAGTCCCTTTAGCCCCGCTAGCCTTACCCCCTCCGAGCCCCCCTCCGCTCGATCCCTAAGACCGCCCTTTCCTAGGTCTAAGGCCGGTTCTATTTCTAAGGCCGGCTCTTCGTTCCCTTTAATAACGCCTTAATCCTTTAGATCCTCGTCCGCGCTTATACCTCCCCCTTTACCGGCTACCTTAGACGTATAAAAACCGCTAGCCTCTACCGCCGGTCTTATATCTAGCCCGGCATATACGAGTCTATTTCTAGCTTTATGCGGAATTATTATATATGCCTACGTGCTAAATCCCCTCGTTCCCCCCCCTAAGGCCTGCTTTAGCCCTTAAGTATTCCCTTCGCCCTATAGACCGATATATCCGTCGACTTTATTACCGACCTCCCTATCTACCGCCGCAACGGCGTTAAGTTTTCTAATATCCTTATTATAGTCGACTGCCTTACGAAGATACGCTACGACGTCCTAACACCCTCGATAACCGTTGAGGACGTTATTAACGCGTTCGTTTCCCGCGTTTAGTCCCTCTATAGCACCCCGGCCTCTATTATTAGCGACCGTAGCACCTAGTTTATTTCGGCTTTCTAGCAGTAGCTTAGTCGTCGCCTTAATTACCGCCTCTACCCCGTTTTTCATTACTCCCTCCTTACTAAGACCTAAGAGCCCCTTTTGCCCGGCTAGTCGGAGCTTAACGTCCGGCCCGCCGATAACGGCGTTCTCCTTTCCCCCGGCGACGACGACGGCGATAACGCGTACCTTAAGTAGGAATTTTCTTCTATCCTCGCGTAACGCTAGTACGCCTCCGGGAAGATTAAGTATCGCGTTTAGTAGCGTTATAGCCCCTTTACGTAGGAGGACTCCTCCTGCCTTAACGGCTGCTAGGACGACCTTAAGGCTTTTTACGCCCTTAACCCGACTAAGCTAAAACCAGCCTTTTATATAGCCTTCTTTACGTCTTTACCTTCGCCTAAGTAATAATAAGTATAATTTATTAATATAATTTACGTTGCGACGGCACGCGTTAGATTCTTTGTTTTACCTTTTATTTCTCTTTATTCTTCTCTCGTTCCTTATTAAGCCCGCTTTTAGGACCGGTTAATATAGATTTCCTTCGTTTTTATTAGCCTATTGCCCCTTTTAAGCGTTCGAGTCGAACGCCGATTTAAGGGGGATATACTATTACGGTATTAGGTTATATTATATATTATCCTACGTAACCTCTATATCGTATATATAGATATTTAGACCTAGTCTATAGCTGTATCCCTTCGTAGATTAACAATAATTATATACCCCCCCCTTAAGCTCGTTCTCTTATAATACGGGCTATAAGGGCAAGCAGCTCCTTAACGTCGTAGAATACGCTACTAGTTGGCTTATATCGGCTATTACGCCTTTAACCGACTTTAAAGGCATACTCCTACTCTTATAGTCTATCGTCGCCCGCTTTAGCCCCTTAAAGGAGATTATTAGCGATAACGCTAGCTACTTCGTAGGCTAGCAAGCATAAGATTACTATCGCTAGTACGGCACTAAGATTAGGCCTATAACGCCTATAAGGCCGCGAGGTAACGGTAAAGTAGAGTAAGCTAACGGCGCCTTTAAGGCAATCCTCTATCGACTACGCCTCGACGATCCTTAGGCGTCTTTATACTAGCGGCTCGTCCGCGCTATATACCTCTATAATCGGCAGGAAGGTCCCTACGGGTATAGCCCCTTCTTCCTACTATACGGCACATAGCTACCCGAATAATACCACGAGGCTACGTACGCCGCTTATATATATAACCCTACGGTTGAGGAGGATATTGCTTAGGCATAAGAGCTTATATAGTAGCACGAGGCCCCTATTGCGAGACGATACGTCGTAAGCATTAAGACAGCTCGTGCTTATACCCGCTCCTACTTATAAGAGCGGAAGGAGCTAATTTACGTATACGTACTTATGTTAGATCCGCGAGTAAAGGGATTACATGCAGGATCACGTGCGGGATCACGGACGGGAAATTAGGCTAAGAGACCCCTTAAATAAGGTCTCGAGGCAGCCCCTTTTCGGGCACAATAAGCATCATTATTAATATACTGCTTTTAGCGGCATTACAGCCGCTATAACACACATCTCTCGCATCCTCATTTAGTAGGCCGTAGATCGAAGATCTAATAATTAAGAGTCTTAGTCTTCTAGCTACTACTACTAAGAGAAGCCACTATTCATCTATTAGGCCCCCTTTAAACCGCGAGACAGCCTGGCTAATTATGCTCGGCAAGAGGACTAGATATATTCCTCTCGCATCGAAATAAGCCCGCGAGAACCATCCTCGCGGCACTACATCGAAACAAGCCCGCGAGAACCACCTCGCGGCACCTTATCGAACAAAGCCCGCAATACGCGGCAATACATCGAAACAAGCCCGCGAGAACCATCCTCGCGGCACTATATCGAAAGAAAGCCCGCACTAAGCGGCACTAATACATCGAAAGAAAGCCCGCACTAAGTGGCACTAATACATCGAAAGAAAGCCCGTAAAAGACCACCTCGCGACACTAGAAAGAATAATACATACTGCTTTTAGCAGAGGCGAAAAGGGGTGATTCCCTAGCTAAAAACACATCCTGCTACTAGTAGAGGCGAGAGGGTAATTCCCTCGTTAGCTAGCTAAGAAACATACTGCTTTTAGCAGAGGCGAGAGGGTGATTCCCTCGTTAGCTAGCTAAGATATATACTGCTTTTAGCAGAGGCGAGAGGGTGATTCCCTCGTTAGCTAGCTAAATATACATCCTGCTACTACTAGCAGAGGCGAGAGGGTAATTCCCCTCGTTAGCTAGCTAAACACACATCCTACTACTACTAGTAGAGGCGAGAGGGTAATTCCCTCGTTAGCTAGCTAAGCTAAAAACAATAAGCCTACATTGTGGAGCAAACCCCTCCGTGGCATTAAATAAGCCTACATTAAGGAGCAAACCCCTCCGTGGCATTAAATAAGTCTATATTAAGGAGTTAACCCCTCCGTAGCATTAAATAAGACTATATAAGCTATTCGCGGCGAGCGGCAGAGACCCCTCGTCCGCACACTTAGACAAAACACTTAGATAAGACATAAGCTATTAGCTTATAAGCTAATAGCTCGCGGCGGCGGAAGAGAAGAAGACTCTTTCGTTATTACGGTAAATACATCGCGGCGGCGGGAGGAAGACTCCCTCGTCGCAGCACATATAGTTCGAAGCGGCGGAAGAAAAGAGAAGAAGACTCTCTCGTCGTAGAATATATATTTCGCAGCGGCGGAAGAGAAGAAGACTCTCTCGTCGTAGCATATATATTTCGCAGCGGCGGGAAGAAAAGAAGACTCTTTCGTCGTCGCTAGCAAATACATAACGCGGCGGGAGGAAGACTCTCTCGTCCGCATATTTATCTAACGCACGAGCTAATAGCTCTCGACGAGCTAATAGCTCGCGGCGGCGGAAAGAAGGAAAAGTCCCTTTCCCTCGTATATACCTACTTACTCGAGCAAATAGCTCTTACGGCGAGCGGTAGAGTCCCTCGTCGTATAATATTCGAGCAAGCAGCTCTCGAGCAAACGGCTCTCGAGCAAGCAGCTCTCGCAGCGAACGGTAAAGTCTCGTCGCAGCAGCAATAACATATTCGCGGCGGCGAGAGGAGAAAAGAAAGACTCTCTCGTCGCAGTATATAGCAGTCGCGGCGGCGGAAGAAGAAGACTCTTTCGTCGTTATAATAAACGCTCGCGGCGGCGGGAGGAAGAGTCCCTCGTCCGCGTACTTATCTAACACACGAGCTAATAGCTCTCGACGAGCTAATAGCTCGCGGCGGCGGAAAGAAGGAAAAGTCCCTTTCCCTCGTTATATATACTCTAATATTCGAGCAAGCAGCTCTCGAGCAAGCAGCTCTCAAGCAAGCAGCTCTCGAGCAAGCAGCTCTTACGGCGAGCGGCAGAGTCCCTCGTCGCAGCGAGCGGTAGAGTCCTTCGTCGCAACGAGCGGTAGAGTCCCTTATCGCAGTAAGACGAAAGACTACCCTCGTTATAAACACTTATTCGAGCAATACGCATATTACGGCGAGCGGTAGAGTCCCTCGTCGTAGCGAGCGGTAGAGTCCCTCTCCCTTATACACACTTACTTACTTAAGCAAATAGCTCTCGCGGCGACGGAAGATTCCCTCGTCCGCACCTATCACGGCATTCGTCCGCATTACACTCGCTTAAGCAGCAACACTCGCTCTAGCAGCAACACTCGCTTAAGCAGCAACACTCGCTTAAGCAGTAACACTCGCTTAAGCAGCAACACTCGCTTAAGCAAGCAGCTCTCGCGGCGACGGAAGACTCCCTCGTCTACACCTATCCACGAGCCTCGGCTATACGAGCCTCGACTTTATACACGAGCCTCGACTTTATACACGAGCCTCGACTTTATCTACGAGTCTCGGCTATACGAGCCTCGACTTTATCTAAGCCTACGGCTATACATAAGCCTCGGCAACACAAAGCCCTCGGCCATACATAGAGCCCTCGGCAATATAAAGCCCTCGGCCACACACACACAAGCCCTTAGGAACACAACCCTCGGCTATACACTAGCCTCGGCTATATAAGCCCTCGTCCGCACGTACACTCTAATAAACTACACACGAACCTTCTAAAGCGATCGACTAATCGACTAATATAGGAGGAATAAGGCGTGTTGTTGCCACTAAAGGCGCATACGGCAGCGTAAAGGCATAAAATGCCGAGTTGCAATTGCTATAATAATAGTCGGTCGTAAGGAGGACCCGGAAGAATACGATAATCCGCCCCGATTGATAGATTTATTAGCAAAGACCCCGGATTTAAGCTATTTAAGCTCTTTAGTCTAGCTTCCCTCGCATTGCGATCGAAGCTAAAAGGGTGTGTTAGATCCGCGAGTAAAGGGATTATATATAGGATTACGTGCGGGATCACGGACGGGAAATTAGGCTAAGAGACCCCTTAAATAAGGTCTTAAGGCAGCCCCTTTTCGGGCACAATAAGCATTATCATTAATATACTGCTTTCAGCGGCATTACAGCCGCTATAGCGCCCTAACGGCCGCTATAACACATATCTCTCGCATCCTCATTTAGTAGGCCGTAGATCGAAGATCTAACAACTTAGATATTAGGTATTACGCATACGGTAGCGTATAAAGAAGTAAGAGCCGTATTATAACGGCCCTTAAGCAATTATAGTAGCCTATCCCGGCAACGCTTACTCTTTAGCGTCCTTTAGTAGCTACGCGTTGCCTAGCCGTTATAATAGCATAAATCTCTTCCCTGCCTATAGTCGTAATAAGCACCCTATACGTAGCTTATAGTATAGCAGCCGTATAATACTATAGCGTAACCGCGAGCGCTTTCGAACGGCTATAGCTTTATAAGTCTACGGCCGGTAAGTCGAGCCTTATATATAGGCTAGCTAATCTTAAGCTCCTATTCGCGTATCTTATAATAGCAGGTAGACCGGCCGTATAGGGCTAAGGAAGGAGTATAGGAGGAAGATAATTTATTAGAAAGGCATGCCGCTTACGTAGTATAGGAGTTTTTATTATTTTTATTGCTTATTCTATATTACTTACGATAATGCGTTATTTCCTATTTAGGTTATATTAATTACCTTATAAGCAGCGGACTGCTTATTTAAGGAAGGGGATATTAAGGATCCTATTAGTATAAGCGCATTAGTTAGCGCACCGCATAGGGTTTTCCCTAAAAACCCTACGCGCCTATAACCTTTAGATAATTAATTAACATATAGAATATAACCTTAACGTAGCTTCCTTACAACCACGCAACGCGAAGCCACGAGGTCTCTATGCAGCTATTCTGAGGACTGAAAGCCTCAGCTGGCTGGCACGGCACACGGTGGGGGACGCTCCTCTAATGCCTCTCCACTATTACGCCGGCCAAACGGCCGTTTCGACGAACCAGCATCGCCGCTGAGACACTCCCCTCCGCCCACTGACGAACCCGAGGCGGCCCCCGATTTGCAGGTGGTTAGGCCGGGCTGCCAGGTACATATCAGGTATGTACCCCCATCCCTCTTTACGCCCTGATTCCTTCTCGCGCCCCCCGGCTGCGACCGCTTGGGCCCCCCGCTACAGATGACCTACAGAACCCCCTGATACCGCCGCTACAGCTACTTCGTACATGCTACCTTACCGCCACCACCACCACCACTCACTCACCAACCATCACTCACCAACCATCCCGTCGAGCAGCAAAAGTCCATCCATTCCCAAACCCTCAGCAGCCTGCCCTTCCCGGCCATTCTGTCTCTCCCTCTCACTCTCCAACTCTCCAATTCTCCATCGTGTCTCTCTTCCTGCCTCTCGCCTCATCCCACCCGCTTGGCTTCGACTCGACTCGCCTCTCCCACCCAACCCGGCCATTGTACCCGCGCCGCCACCCGGCCATCCTCGTCTCCCTATTCCTCTCGGCCCCGCAGATCCCTCAAGTGCAGACCATCGCCTCGAGAGAGCTCGCCCTCTCCACGATTCTGGCCCGCAAAACTCTGCTCCAACTTCTCTCCGTCCTCGACCCGGACGACCGCCGCCCGTGCTCTCGTCTCCCGCAGCGGCGGCCGTAGCCCCCTGCAAACCCCACCCTCGACGACAGCCTCTCTAATCAGCGTCACCGCTCGGCCCATCGACTCGACCCGAATCCCTGCGTCGCCCACCTTTCCGCCATGTCACATCTCTTCAGCCCGCTCTGCGCCATTCAATAGAGACGCTTCTCCACCATCGGGCTGGCCGACCGGGCCGCCCGCCGCCACTCGATAGCCGCCTCCTTCAGTTGCTCCATCATCGATTCCGTCTCGACGACGACGACGGGCCCGTCATGGCTCAAAACCGCCCCCCCGCCGCCGTCATGGACCCCCCTCACATCACCGAGTTTGCCTCGGAGCGCTACTTTGAAAAACTGCACCAGCTCAACACCAGCCAGCAGCCGCCGTCACAGCAACATGTCGAATCCTCCGCCTCGAACTCGGCATCGACTTTCATCCTGCCGCTGCGAGAATCGAAACTTGCCGATGCCGATGCTGTCAAGTCGGTCGAGCAGAAGCGGGAGAAGGGCCGTTTCTTTGGCATACGGCACAAGGTTTCCCTGCTGCATTCAAAGTCGAGCCACTACGAGCCTGAGCCGGCGCATGCCTCGCTGACGCGACCATCGACCGAGTCGACTCGGAAAAGGTACGCTGCCCTCGCCCTGCCCTGTAGGCTCACTTCCCTCTAACTGGACCTCGTTGCGCGCAGCATTCCCTTCGATCAGTTGTTCCTTGCGCTGCCAAACGAACTGCAGGTTCAAATTCTCTCCTCGCTTCCTCTGACCGACATCCTCAGTCTACGACTGACTTCCACGCCGTGGCACACCCTCATCACCCTCAACGAGTCGCCAATTGTACGATATCACCTCCATCACCACATTCCCGCTTACGCCCTGCGCCTCTTTCCCGTTGCCGACTCAAACAACATGACATTTCATTTCCTGTGCAGCATATGGCATCGGCTTCACGTTGCTGCCAAACTAGCCTTCTTAATGTGCGAATGGATCACGAAGGAGATCTTCCTGCGCCAATCAGAAGCCCAACGCGCCGCCTTTGCAACACAACACGAACGCATGCGCCGCCGATTGATTCCGCTTCTCTTCACCATCTTCCACTTTTTCGAGACGTACCGAAAGCTTCACCTCGAGCACATCGCGGAGCACGACGGGAACGGCCTTCACAGGATGCCCTATACCGTGAATCCCATCGAGAAGGAAATCATGAGCATGTACGATGACCAAACCTTGCTGAGGGTCCACGAAGTCTTCCCTCTGGTAATATCCTCGTTTTGTCGCCGACTACGGCCTCCAACCTACGTCGGTCGGCTCGAGCGATCCCTTCGCGGCTATCTTCGCGAGCGACCGTCGGATGAGGTTCACTCGGCTATCCTGTGCCTCGGGGGCCTCCGTCAAGTAGAGCGGCTATGGGAGATCAAAGGTTACAGCAGCCGGCGCACAGCTGTCGACACCTGGTACAACGGAATCACCAAGGACAATGCCGCCGAGGCGTCGACGAAGCTGCGTCTTGGCTTGAAGAACTTTGGTAGTAAGAAGTCGGCGGCCGGCGAGAAACCTGGTGCCCGGTCTTCGATGGGCGAAGGGGGATCTAGAGCGAAGAGCTCTCTCGAGTCAACGGACACGACCCACGCAGATCACATGCTCGACTCGAACTGGATCTTCAGCACCAGCTTGGCCGCTGACCGGCCCATGTCCCAATTAGCCAAGGATCACGCCCAGAGCATCCTCGACGATCTTCCTGTCTTGCAGCAGATTTGGCTGGCCACGGCCGAGGCAATGATTCTCGACCGCGGAATACTGCATCGCACGCAAGACATCAAGCGGAATCAACAGGTCATGCTCGACCTGATTCGCGAGGATGGCATGGACGAAGAGGATGAATGGTGGTACGGGCGCAACATCCACGAGTCCATTCGTCCGCCGCCCGGCGCCACAGACGATGACGCCGACTGAAACCCGGCTTGGTTGACACCGCGAGAAATGCTTTCCTCTTCCTTTTTGCGTGCTCGTCTTTACTTTGGCACCATAACGAGGTGTGAGCATTTTCATGGCGTTTTTCCAGTCAGCGCGGTACGGAAGAAAGCAGGCCGGTTGTTTTGCGGAGTGGCCCCGTTCCTGGCACGGGACACGGAGCTTGGGAGGAGCCCCTGAATGAGGCTCAGCAATAGCTAGAAAGTTGCGTCGATTGGTGTCGCCTTCAGCCATTGTCTCTCTTGTTTGATCCCGGATAACGCGGGTGATGGCTTTGGCGCGGGGCATCGCACGACATGAAGCGAACGATTCCCCAAAATGCTGTTCTCCCTTCATGAAATAGGTTACATGCTACCGCCTTCAAACCCTTTTGCCAGCTAGTAACTCTTTGGTCACAAGAGGCCTGTTCGTTCGTCCACATGGAGAGGCCCCACAATGCTCAACCCTGCCTGTCCTGTCTCGTTCCCTCCCATCGACTCCTACCTTCGCGCGCCGGGCATACTTAAGAACAGTGGGTGGGTGACCATGTTTGGTACGTATAACGGTTATATGTGGGTCTAACATCGTGTTATGATTGGTGTAACGGTGTTGCATTACGTATTACGGCGATAAACGCATATAGCTATTATAGCCATATTATAGTGACTAAAGCGTAATAGTTATACCGCGTATAATAGTCACTGTACGCGATAAAATAAGCACTATTATATAATAGTTATTTAGTCTTTAACCGTGTTAGGAAAATAACTATGTTAGGTAAGCATAATACGTATAGACCTATAACCGTTATACGGCTTAAAGCCCTATTGGCCGCTAGTGACTATGTTAGTCGCTAGTGACCGTTGTTAGCCGCTAGTGACCGTATTAGCTTAGCGGGGCGCGGGTACGTATCCCCTTTACCGCTAAGGAGGTAAGGTTACCTTTAAATAGTAAAATAAAGTTTCAAATTCTTACCAATTAGTAATCCCGCTTAGCTAAGTGGCAAGCGGCGTAGATCGTAGTTCGTAACCTCGTAGATCCGGGTTTAACTCCCGGTATATAAAAATTTTTGTCCTTTGCCTCGTGCCTTATGACCTACAACCCGTGCCCGTGCCTCGTAGCCTATAACCCGTGCCTGTGCCTCGTAGCCTGTACCCGTTGGCTCTCTTTATGCCAACTTAATTAGCTCCGCATTAAGTTAGGAAGAATACGCTTAGACACCTAGTAAACGTTTAGACGCCTTTTAGGTGGCAAGGCCAGCCAAAAAAAATAACAATATATTCTACAAACGTCGCATCGGATTTTTTGTCATTCTTAATAGGTATTAATTTATCTCTTATTTTTAAAGCTATTAAATAAGCGATTTAGAGTGCGTAATGCGATATGCATAGCGTTAAAGCTATACACTAATGTATTAAATTGTATGTATATACCTAAGTATTTAATGTCCTTGCCTTAAACCTTACTAGATCGAAACATAGCTATTTTATATATCTTCTTAAACCGAATTCGATTGCTAAATAGATTGCTAAGTAGCTTAAGCAGCCTAGCATTTATAGATAATTTCTTCTAAGGCGCAATTCGCAATTCGTAGTATGCGGCCGCGACGAATATAGCGGCGACTAGCGCTATAAGACCGCTATAAGACTAGCGCCTTATAGCGCCTAGGTCGCCTACGATAAGCCGTTTAACGGATTAATTAACGATGCATTAACGATGCATTAACGATAGAATAATTCTCTTATAAGGGTTAATAACTAGCTTTATTACTGCATTTATAACTGCCTTTATAATCGCGATTTAGGAATCTTTAACGCGTTGCGACGTAAAAGACGGTTTTTACGACGTAGAAACACAGTATAAATATTAGGCTTATACTAAAAAACATAGTAGCTACGATAGCGGGGCAGTGTCTAAACGTTTTCTGCCTGTCTAAAGGTTTTCTGCCTAACTTAATGCGCAGCTAATTAAGTTGGCATAAAGAGAGCTAACGGGTAATCCGTACCTATGCCTCGTGTTAAGAAAGCTCTAATAGATTAAGAAAGAGCTAAAAGCTATACGGCGCGTAGAGAGCTAAAACTCTACGCGGCGAGGCTGAATAATGGCAAGGGTGGTCCGTGCTATAATTGCGATACCTCCCCTTAGCCGAGCTCCTAAGCCCTAGGCCTCTTTTGCCTCTAATTGTCTTGCCTTCTAATCCGCCCTTTCCTTCGCTCCTTGCCTATAACTTATATTGCCCTCTTTTAGAGGGACTTTCGCATCCCTAATTAACGCATAAACTACGTATGCTTATCCTTTAAAAGCCCTTTAGTTATACCGTCGGCCGTTATTTCGTCGGTCCGTAGTTATACTAGCTAAAAGAAGCCCTCGCTAGTGCGATAAACGATCTATTTATATCGTATATTAATATAACGCGTTTACGTCGGGTTATTCTTATTTAGAACCGCGAGCCTCGCATTCTAGCTATCTGTATATATTACGGAAGGGGTCGGTTGCGTATACCTTATCTTATCGAGAATTTAATAGATCTATATCGAAGCTATCCTAGCTAGTATAAGATTTATAAACTCTGCCTTTATTAACGATATAGCTACTATAGTTTAACGCTTCGACTTCTAAAAGATAGGTCCGTCTCTAAGGAATACTATGTATCCGGCCGTAGAGTATTATATACTCTTATCGTCGGCGAAGGATATATCGGAATACACATATAGCTTAAGGTTAGTTATAAGGTATTTACCTCTAAGAATAACGCCTTACTCTAAAGAACCCCGAATATATTAAAGCAAATGCTTTAAAATCGCCTTATACGTCTCCGTTAGATTACTATTTACCTCCGATAGCTTATTCGCAGTAAATATAATATCGGGCCTTATGCTTATCGATAGGTAATTAATACTGCCGGTGCGTTAAAGCTATGCTTTAGAAGTTATAACTAGCTCTTAAGCCTTCTAGTCGTATAGGATCTCGCATTTCGGCGGCTATAGCGTAGAAACACTACCGATAATGCCTTTACCGAACTTATTAATAATCTTAGTCGCGTACTTTATCTAGGTTATACGGATCGTTCGGGTATCTCTATTCCTCTTAAGCTAGATCCCGAGGAATTCCTTAGATTCCCTTAATCTCGTAGAGTTAATTAAGTATATCCCTAGCGGCCTAAATTAGCCGTTATATTAGTACGGCTATAATAAAGTTATCTATATAAACGATAATAAAAGTGCCGTTTAAATATCGAAGCAGACATCGGTCCGTCTTTAGCCTCTTATATCTATATGCCTTAAGGTCTATTCTAACCTAATTATACTACTATTTAGTAAAGCTAAGATGCTTATAAAGGGCTTTATTTAAACGATAAATACACCCGGAGCCGTTATCGAGCCTTAACGGCTGTATTATAAACACTTCTTTATATGCTTTAGCGTAGCCGTAGGCGTATACGACGTTAAACTATTCCTACTTAAGATTTTAAATAGCTACGATTGTTACGAAGAGCTTTAATAAGGCCTAATATACAACCGCTGCATAGAGCTCTTCTATCGGCCTCTCCTTATTATCTTAATCCCCGCGCACGACCTACCTAGCCTTAGCTAAAGGATCTTAATCCGCGCGCGGCTTCTCTAGGAAGACCTATTTGCTATTAAAAACTTATACGCTTAGTAGTCGTCGTATAAGGCTCTACGCGTTCTTCCCGTAAAGCGTGGCGATCTCTTTTTTTATTGCCGGAAGCTACTTAGTTACGTAGTCGTCCCGCTTAATAGCCTATCTCTAAATAGTCGGTGCGCTTAAAGCTGCGAGAATTACTATACTAAAAATGGATAATACGATTTAAGGGCTAGGATTGTTAAATTAATCCTACTTACGATAAATAGCTAAAAGAGTAAGCAATACACCTATATTCGGCCGAAAAAGGTCTACGCGGTCGTCGCGATGAATAATAAGTTCGGTGCTTAGCTAGGTTAACCCGCGATATAGTATCTCGCCCCTTATAGTAGCTGCTTGCTTCGTTTAGCGATAGGTAGGCCTATTATTAAGCCGGACTATTTTCAAAGCCTTTAGCGCCTTCGGAGGTTCTATTATTCGCTTTCTACTCTAGACTAGCGTATAGGGGATTAATTATTGCTCTTATCTTAGTAATTAAAGGAACGCTTTAGGAAGGATCTTTAGTCCTAGAGCAAGAGCCTCTAATATAAGGATATCGGCGTTATTATCCCCTAGCTTAGTGACTCGAGGATGCTATAGGCCTAGGCTAGACTACGGCGTCGGCAATATCGGCCTTTTAGCCTTATCCCGTTATTTACTATTAAAGTACACACGCCGTTTTTATTTAAGCGTGCGAGGAACGTCGTTATAACCTTCCTAATAGCGGTCTAGATTGGGATCGCGATAATCCTTATAACGGCTCGGTTAAAGCATTACATCCCGCACGCTTATAACCCTATCGCCGTTATCGTCTTCGTTAAAGATCGCGATATTATAGGCGTCTATGCCTAGCGGAGGAGTGGTCTTAATAGCCTTATAGAAACGAACGTCTCTAGCTATAATAATAGTCTTTAATTCGGGCAACTATACCTTATAGAGGTGCCTATAGAGACCCTTAAGTCCTACGAGCTTCCCCTTCTAAGCCTTCGGGTCTATCTTCCTAGACTTTACGATAGCCTCTTATAGCTTTATTACATACGCCGTATAACCCTAAGTCCTAACATATTTAAAGGTATACTTATACGGGATCTTAATTTCCCGTATTAGCAGTTCTATAAGAGCCTCCCCTAAGGCGTCGCCTTATATCGGAAGGAGGTTGTTAATATAGGTAGCTATCTCGATATAGAGCGGCTAAAGGAAGTCTAAGAGGCTAACGTTAAGGCATATCGTGCGTGTAGACTCTATAAGGGTACTGCCTGCCTTTTCGGCCTTACCGTTCTATTTAGATATATATAGTGCGCTATAGCGCAGCATAAAGTAATCCCCTTACGACTATTTCTTTATCTTCTCGGGGTGGAATTCCCTAGCGTTATTAAACGCTATTACTTAGACTAAGGCATCGCCGGCGTAGTTTTTAACCTACGCCTTTTAACCCTTAAGCATTTCGAAGGCCTTATCCCTAAAAGGCGAGAAGATACTTTAATAAAAGCTAGTATAGACATTAATGCCCTATAGGCAGTAATTAATCCTACTATATCCGACTAGCTTATAGCTAAAGAAATCCTAATATATATAGGAAAGGAAGCCGGTAGCGATAACGCTCGGATTCCGGTATATTATGTTATTAGCTTTAGCGAGATAGCATAGTTCGTAGTATAAGGTCTTAGCCTCTTCCTTATTAATCTTAATATCGGCCTTATTATAAGCCTTAAGGACTCTTTCCTATCCGGCGTAGCCGAGTCGATAGTGCATCGTTTTATACAATAACTTCCCTTTATTGCCTTATAGCAAAGACATTAGGTTAAGGTCGGTGCAATTGCCCTTAGGCTCTACGTTAAGAATTATCGCAATACCTAATTTCTATTTAATACGGTAGATCTTCGACTTAGTAGGCATATACATAAGGCACTTAATAACGTTATCTAACTTAATGCCCTTCTCCCGTAAATACTAAGAGCTAATAAGATTAGCTAATGCCGATAGGGAATAGTTAACCTTGAATAGCTTTAGTATAACGCCTTTTATAACTACTTTAACTATTCTTACGGCTTTAACCTATAAAGGGGAGCTATTAGAGGATATTATAGAAAAAGGTCTAAGAGAGGTTACGTTTAAAAACCACTTTAAGTCGTTAAAACAATAGTTAGCGTAGCCCGAATCGGCGATAACCTCGTCGCGGATAGGCTTATTAATCGCGGTGCCGCTTAGTAAACCCGCCTTAGCGATAACTTCGATAGAGTCCTCGATCGTTACGTAGTTTAGTAAGCAACCGTTAAATTCTCCGCCGGCTATAATAATATCGGGATTCCTAGCATTGCCGTTATAGTCTATAGATTTATTAACCTACTATCTTAGGGCTTTTTCCGGGTATTTGCGATAGCATTTATCCTCCTCGTAAAATAACCAGCCCGGCTTAATAAAGCAGCTATATTTAATCTTAATCGGAGCGTCTATAAGGTTCCTCTTCCTCCTTATATAGCTGCCTCCTTAGTTATTATTATTCCTACTAGAGTTATTATTATCTGCTAGAATTATTATTATTACCGGTATTATTATTACTACCGGTACTACTATTAGCGTTATTATTCCCGCTATTATTACGTCGAGTGTTTTTATTAAACGTGGCATTAGTAAGAGAGTTTAACTGCTCGGCTTAAGCTCTCCCGACGAACTACTTATAAATCTCGTCTTTAGAGATCTCTTTGCCCCTTTATTAATTATAGCTTTAGTTATTAAACTAGTCCGGTCGATATATCTTTAGTCCCTTAAGGGTAAAGATAACGAAGATTCTTTCGTCTAAGTCCTTTAAGACCGCGATAAGCTAGTCTTAGCAGAAATAAAGCTTTTTTAAATATTAAGCTATATCTGCGAATTTTCTTACGTCGATAGTAGTAAGCTCTATAAACGTATAGTAGAATATTACCTTAGGCACCTTTATAGAGGTTATCTTAATCTACTTTATAGTCTTAAAAGCTATTATCTCTAGGTCTTAACCTTCCTTTTAGATCTAGTCCCGTAGTTCGGGGGAAAGACTTATAATAATATAATGCTTTATCACTCTATCGTTTATATCTAATTTCTTAAAGCCGGGAGAGTCCCCCTTTACGGGCTTAATCTTCCTATTAATATGCCCTTCTAAGTGCTCGATACCTAAGGCGATCGATAGCTTAATAAACTATAAGCTATAATTTTCCTATCCTTAAAGCTTATCGAGTCTAGCGTCTTAGGCCCGGCGTAGGGCTGCTAATGCTATCTTAGCGTTCTTAGCGTAGTATAAGGTATATTACGTAGAAAACGCCTCTATTTTATAATAGGTAATAGAAAGCTATAAAAAAGGTCTTAATCGGCAAATATATCGTTTTTTAGATACCTAGGAAATTAGTAATTAAAGCTATCGTAGAATTAATTCTTACGATAATTAAAAAATACGTACGCTAGAAAAAGCGTACGCGAGGGCTATAACCTATTAAGAAAGCTCTAATAGATTAAGAAAGAGCTAAAAGCTATACGGCGCGTAGAGGGCTAAAACTCTACGCGGCGAGGCTGACTAATAGCAAGGGTGGTCCGTGCTATAATTACGACACCTCGTAGCCTATAACCCGTACCTATACCACGTGACCTGCCGGACCCGGGCCCGGACCCGGCCCTACAGCCGGCGTCCTATACCTAGGGCTAAGTACTCTTTATTTAATACTTAAAATAATTATTTTTTTATAATCGTTATATTACATATAACGGTTATATATTTAAAACCGTTTTTTAGGCTATTCTTATTACGCTTATAATACTATTTTTTACTATTATAACTATTTTAGGTATATAACGGTTAATAGGCGTATAACGGTTACGATCCCAACACTGTTATAGGTCTAATAGAGTTGCAAGACACGTGGCGGGACCAACACGGTTATAGCGCGTATGACGGTCACCTAGCCACTGACAGGAACCCCGCCCGGCGCGCGAAGGTAGTTTTTGTTCATCGTCATATCGACAGACAAGCAATAATTCGTGAATGTCTGAATATGACGAATATGACGTGGCACTGCCGCGAGTTTTACCAAGAATGATTCTCCAGCGCCGCGGCACCCAAATCGGAGATCAGGATACTAAGAGAACAAAACATACGCGCGTCCGGCGAAAAGCCTCCAGACCGACGACGGGGAAAGGACGACCTCCCCAAAAGCCCTATTTCCTCCTGTCAGATTCCTGGAACTGGGCGTTGGCGTCACTGTCTCCCGATGCTCTGAAACATGTGATGGTCCCGCATCTTATGCTGGGACGGACTTCCGAGCGCCGTGACGGCTGCCGCATCCTGGACATCTCGCTCCGTGAGGCCATAGTCCATGTTCAAATAGCTCTGCTCGTTGAAGCCCTGGAAGGACCCCATCGTGTCAGGCTGCGAGGAAGCCTGCTGATGTTGATGACCGTTGAACCCATGGGCCTGTACGGCTCCGCCCCGGGGCTGATGGCCCCTGATGACGCCCGCGCCTCTTCCCCCTAGAATTTGCCTTCCCGGGCCATGCGAGAACTGGCCGCCGCTCGTGCTGCGACCGAGGCTGGCGCTGTGGTGGCTGAGGGGTCCCATTTGTTTGCTCATGGGCGGCTGCGACTGCGACTGCGGCTGTCGCTGTTGCGTATAAATCATCTGGGGCGAGCGCTGGGCGGGTCGTTGCGCGCCGTAGGCGCCAGCCATCTGACTTCGTGGTCTCGGCGGCACCGACGTCTGCACGGCGCCGTGAGGATGCTGATCTGACGCACTCACGCTGGGCGATGGGTGCTGCGACTGCTGGGCGTAAAAGCGTTGCGGTTGTTGCTGCTGTTGGTGCAATTGGTGCTGGTGCTGTTGCTGTTGTTGCACGCCCAGGCTTGCCCCCATCGTGGCGTTGAGCTGCCTGTTAGTGGCTTTGTGAGATTCGAAGCTCCTCGAGGCTGACAGCTGTGGCGATGCGCTGCTAAATCCATGGCTCAGCGCTGGCGATGCTGTCACGTCGGGTGACAACGTTTGTGATTCCATGCCCATCCCTGGCTGCTGACCTGTTTCCTTGGATATCCGGCGCCGCTTCGTAGGCTGGTCTTGGGGGACTGAACCCATGCTTTGAGCGGCCGAGTAGCCCCGACTCGCCGTGCCATCTGGAGGCGCTGGACCGTCGTACTGAGCCGGACGCTTCGCGGTATTGGGCACGAGATTACTTTCCTGTTGGCTGTCCCGTTGGGGAAAACAATCCGTGTATGTAGAAGGGGCCGAGCCACTGTCTGCAAGAGATGCCGTGTCCGCCGCCGGGGCTGGCAATGATGGCTCATTTCGCGGAGCGCTTCCAGACAAACCGTGTGCCACGGCTGGGCCGTTCTGGCCGATTTCAGGCATTGCCGGCGGTCCCTGCGCCGCATTCGAGGGATGAGGCATGGGGCTTGTCGAGCTCTGAGCCTTGGCCGCCGGTGTCACGACGCTCCGATCCGGGCCCCACTTTGAAGCGTCCGTCTTGTCTTTGGGTCTATTCTTAGAGCCCTTCGGGCGCCCCCTTTTCTTTGCGCCAGGCGTGCTCATCGTACTTGTGCCTAGATTGACCTGGTTTCCTGCCGGCGCCTCGGACAAGGCTGTCGCCGTGGTAGGTTGAGCGGCATTGTTCGCAACACTGCTTGGTGGGCCATTCCCGGGGTCCCTCCCGTCCGCCAGCATTGGCTGGTTGACGTCTTGGGGTCCGGACGGGTTGGCTGTTGAGGGGGGCGGACGGGACTTCTTCATGCCCTTGTCTTTGCGCACCTTGGAGCTTTTACTTCCCTTGGGTCGCCCTCGGGCTCTTCTCACAGGCCCATTCGGAGGAGCGCCCGCGGCCGTAGCCTCCGGTCGGTCCCAGCCGGTCTGGCCCGCCACAAAAGAGAGAGGCGGAAGGTTCAGATGTTGACCCACGGCAGCAGGGTCGTCGACAGGAGGAAATATTTCGGCAAGCCAGCTAACGAGCAGCGAGCCCGGACCGTTTGTCACGGCACCGGACGGGAAAGCACCGTCGGTTGGGGACGGAGCGCCAGGGATGCCGCCGAAGTAAGCCAGCGCCTTGCACAACTGGTCAACGACCAAGATGGGATGCAGGGTGCGTAGAAGGGTCAGGAGACGAGCTTGCTCGGCTTTCGTCTCGCGAGGGGGGGGTATGCGTGTTTGCAGCCACTCGGATGCCGCGCCAGTTGTCGAGGTGGCAGCCGTAGCAGCAGCAGTCGTAGCGGTATGAGTCGATGTCGGGGCGGTGGTTCTCGAAGGCGGAGTCGCGGTGTCCGAAGTCCTGGCCCTCTGAGAGTCGAGTTCGTCGTTATGCCAGGCCGACTTGGTGCGCCTCACCGGCTGCCAGCCAATCTGGTTGGCTCGTCTGGCCTGTGCCTCTGTTTCCTCGCTCGTTCGTTTTGCCGCGGCATTGCGATCGGAAGGCTTGGTGCCGGGCAGGTCGATGTGCATGACGGCAAAATTGCCGTTTTTGTTGTTGGTTATGCCCTGGAGCTTGGTGGGCACTGGGTTTCTTACACGGCCGTCGGTGTGAAAGCCAGTGGAATCCAGGGCGTCTGAAGGTTGTCACGGATTAGCTGGCGAACGTGCTGGGCCGCTTGGTGACGGTTGCATGCAGCGAGCGAAGAGACGGACGAACCTCGAATCGAGCTGCCGCTGGTCGCGGGCGTTGTCGGGGCTGGCGTGGGGGATGGTGCGGACGGTGCAGACGGCGCCTCATGGCGAGATGGCTGGTCGCTGGGCTTATTGCTAGCGGACGGGGACGCGGTAGCTGCGCAGCGGGAACGGATTAGCTATACAGTCAAGGCTGAAGAGGCGAGAGGAACTTCTGGAGCTCCGCGGGCGGCCT
Organism: Ophiocordyceps sinensis; assembly: GCA_012934285.1. Taxonomy (NCBI): domain Eukaryota; kingdom Fungi; phylum Ascomycota; class Sordariomycetes; order Hypocreales; family Ophiocordycipitaceae; genus Ophiocordyceps; species Ophiocordyceps sinensis. The sequence continues at coordinate 6,472,003 of JAAVMX010000004.1, read as the reverse complement.
GGCGCGGCCGAGAGAGGAACAAGGCGGGAGGGAAAGGTGGGTGACAAACGCGCAGCAGGAGCCATGGCGACCGCAGAGGTCCCGGGCCCAGGGCGAGCACCCGAGGACGTGCTACATGCCCTCTGGAGTGGGTTGCGGGTAGGCAGTTGCTCGTGTGGTGGCGTATCACATATTTCTAGCGTCGAGCTGGGGAGAGGGCCCGGCGCAGGTAGAGTCGCGGAGAGCACCAGGTGAGGAGGTTTTGACTCTGGTGTTGGTCAAGGGGCCGAGATGTCTGGTGGATTGAGTCTCTGAGCGGTCGGTGCAGCGTGGGAGCGTCTCGTCGAGCAGGTGGCTGTGAAACGGTCATGAAGAAGCTCTGCCCAGCCTCGACTGCCGAGAGAAAGGTGTGCAAGACGGGCTCATCGGAGCCAACGATGCATGACATTGGCAAACAAATGAGAGAGGGAAGAGAAAGAGGAGGAGGAAGAAAGGAGCGACCGCAGCAGCCCAGGAAGGTAGGAGGTACGAAGTACTCCGTATCCGTATTCGTACATGCCCGTGTGTCGCTAAGAATTATGGCAGTCACGAGGGCTAGACATTGATCAATGTACTCGGTACGGTGGGCGGGTATCGGTCCTTCACCATGTTGAGCGGCAAAACCATATTGAACTCGTCCGTGATGTTACCAACGTGGTAGGTTTAACACGGTGTTCTAGTCACTATAAGAATAGCCGAAAAAATAGTTTTAATAAAACATCGTTTTATAAAGGAAAAACGGTTATAAAATAAAAATCGTTTTAGCAATAAATAAAGAGTACCTAGTGCTAGGTACTCGATACCGGCTGCGGGGCCGGGTCCGGCGCCGGGTGGGGCGTTACCTAGGTACGAGGGGACAAGCTATAGCGCACGCATAGGCATAGGCATAGGGGTTATAAGGGATAGGCATAGGCTACGAGGGACAGGCACAAGCTACGAGGGATAGGCATAGGCTACGAGGGACAGGCATAGACTACGAGGGAAAGAAATTACATTAGGCGGAATCGAATATAGAGCTACGAGGTTATAAACTACGATTTACGCCGCTTAACTAAACGGGCTTACTAATTGTTAAAAATGTCGAACCTTCTTTTACTATATAAAGGTAATAGCGCGACCCGGTAGGTGCGGGGTAAAATACGTACCTACGCCCGGCCAATAGGGTAACGAGTCGGCTAATAGGATGTTAAGGCGACTAATAGGGCTTAAGGCGGCAAAAGGGCTAAATTCGTTAATACGGTTTTAGGCGTATTATCGCGATAAGTAGGAAATTTATATTAGAAGGATCGTAACTTCCTGCATTATTGAGATTTTGCTATAAATAAGAGTGTTTATTCTATATTACTAAATTAAACCGCTGCAATAGAGTAACGCGCCCTATAATAGAGTAACGCGTCCTATAATATAGTCACACACGCCTAAAATAGTGACTCAGCCACTAACTACAACCCCGCCCGGCGCGCGAAGGTAGTTAGGTCCGAATTAGCCGGACACGCCCCTAATCGCCGGACAAAATTTAGTATCTCTCTTACTAGATAGTATATAAAGGTACTTACTACGTTACTAAAGACTAGAAAAAAGCATTTTTTAAAAAAATCTTATAAGATATATTTATTTTCTTTTTTTTTTTCGTTTTAATACTATTACTTTAAGGCTATTACGTAAGCTTTTCATCTAGATATAAATTAGTTAATTTTTACTTTTAAAGAAGAATTTAGTACTACTTAAAACTAAAGGTACTTACTTAAAATAGGCTATAATTACTCTTAGAGCGTATATAAGAAAAAAAGCTTTATATATAATAAAAGCGAGAAGAAAAAGGAAAACTATTTATAAGTTATTTTATATAATAAATAGCTATATAAGGTACTTTTTAAATAAAAAAGAACCCTTAAGCGCTTAAAGGTTATTACGAAGCTAGGCTAGGATTTATAAGACTTAGGTAGCTTAGTTATGCGCTAAAGGCGGGCACCTAGCTAAGTGCCTACGGACTAGCAGTTAGTCCGGGCTCCGGCAGCCCCTATATCTCGTAGGGTGTAAGAGAACGAGCTTAGGGGGGGTATATAATTATTATTAATCTACGAAGTAACATAGCTATAGACTAGGTCTAAATGTCTATATATACGATATAGAGGTCACGTAGGATAATATGTAATATAACCTAACACCGTAATAGTATATCCCCCTTAAATCGGCGTTCGACTTAAACGCCTAAAAGGGGCAATAGGCTAATAAAAACGAAGGAAATCTATATTAACCGGTCCTAAAAGCGGGCCTAACACACAACGAGAGAAGAATAAGGAGAAATAAAGGGTAAAAATAAGGGGTAAAACTAAGAATCTAACGCGTGCCGTTATAACGTAAATTATATTAATAAATTATACTTATTATTACTTAAGCGAAGGTAAAAACGTAAGGAAGGCTATATAAAAGGCCGGCTTAGGCTTAGTCGGGTTAAAGGCGTAAAAGGCCTTAAGGTCGTCTTAGCAGCCGTTAAGGTAGGAGGAGTCCTCTTACGTAAGGGGGCTATAACGCTATTAAACGCGATACTTAATCTTCCCGGAGGCGTACTAGCGTTATATAAGGATAAAAGAAAACTCTTACTTAAGGTATATATTATCGCCGTTATCGTCGCTAAGGGAAAGGAGAACGCCGTTATCGACGGGCTAAACGTTAAGCTCCGACTAGCTAGGTAATAGAGGCTTTTAGATCTTAGTAAAGAAGGAGTAATAAAAAATAGGGTAAAGGCGGCTGCCCTTAGGGAGGCGAAGAAGATACGCCGTCTTATATACCTTAAGCACCTTATATAGGCCCTCCTGTTTATAGTCGAGCTTCTTTATAAAGCGGAGGGTCTAGATCTAGCAAGTGCTAAGGAATACTATATCGCCGGGCTAATACGCTAGGGCGGGAGTCCGTTAGGCGTCCGCGTAGCGAGCTTAAGTAGCTTAGACATCTTCGATCGCATCGCGGAGGAAGTTAGAGATACGCTAAAGGCGTAAGGCAAGCGCGTTACCCTAAAGGTATCCCTTCCGCTACTAAAGGGTTATATCGGGCGGGGGGGACTAAAGGGCTTAGTGCTAAGCTTCGGATAGAAGCTATAGTTAGCGAAGAAAGGGGAAAAGCCGGTGGATTTAAAGACCTAATTATTAATAGTAAACTTAGCGAAGGGAAAGAAGTCGACTTAATTATCCTAAAGATAGGTAGTATAATAACGAAAGTAAACCTTTATCTAAGCGTTTACAATCTTAGTCTAACCGTCGGTCTAAGGGTAGTAGGCGGAGCTAAGGTAAAGGCGGTAACTAAGGCGACGATTAAGCTATTATTAAAAAGCCGAGATTAACTAAGTGCTATAGTCGCTAATAATAAAAGCTAAGGTACTATAAAAGGACTAAACGCGAGAAATAAACGCGTTAATAACGTTTTTAATAGTTATCGAAGGTATTAAGACGTAATAGCGTATCTTCGTAAGGCGGTCGACGATAATAAGGATATTAGAAAACTTAACGCTATTATAGCGGTAGATAGGGAGGTCGGTAATAAAGTCGACGGATATATCGGTCTATAAGGCGAAGGGAATACTTAAGGGCTAGAGTAGGCCTTAGGGAGAGGAACGAAGGGACTTAACGCGTAGGCATATATAATAATTCCGTATAAAGCTAGAAATAGACTTATATATACTAGGCTAAATATAGGACCGGCGGTAGAGGCTAGCGGTCTTTGTATATCTAAGGTAGCCGGCAAAGGGGGAGGTATAAGCGCGGACGAGGATTTATTTAAAGAATTAAAGCGTCGTTAAAGGGAATAAAAAGCCGGCCTTAGAAATAGAACCGGCCCTAGACCTTAAAGAGAGCGGTCTTAGGGATCGAGGGGAAAGGGGCTTAAAGGGGGTAAGGCTAGCGGGGCTAAGGGGACTAAAGAACTACGCGAATAGCGGAGATAAGCGGGGAGGAGGAATAAGCCCGGTCGATAAGGTTATCGATTAGCTTAAAGTCGTTAAGGGCGTAGAGGTTAAAGCAGTCGGAATTATATTTATAAATTATATTTATAAATAGATAAGACTCCTTAACGGTATTAAGGGCGGTAGTAGTATTAAGGTAAAGGGAGGTATTAACCTTAGACTTAAGGAGGATAACCTAATATCGGTAGTTAATCCTTTCGTCGGCTCGGTCGGTAAAGGAGAGTAGGCGGGAGCTAGGCAAGCGGCTAAAGGCGTTATAGAGAATAGCTTAAGAGCTAGGCTAAAAGACAATCTTAAAATTAAAACGACTAAGGAATTCGGCCTAGCGGGTCTATTATTAGTTAAAGAGCTTTATAGTTATAAAATACTAAAGATTCTTATAATCCGAGGCTATCTTAAACTTAGGTAGGCCTTTAAGCTTAAGGCGCTACTCCTTAAGAGATTTTATAATCGCGAGGAGTTCCTTATCGTAGATCTCGTAGTTATACTCTTAAGCAGAGTGCTTCGACGAGAAGAAAGCAACCGGATAGTAATAACTATCGTTAAAGAGCTATATTAGCATACCTTTAGCGGCTTAGTCGGAAGCATTTATCTAAACTATAGTCTTACGATAGGGGTCGAAGTATATAAAGACTAAGGCGGTAGTAAAAGCGTGCTTAAGGGCTTCGAAGGCGTAGGCGTAGGCGGGAGACTAGATCTAAAAGGTAGAGTTCTTAGTAAAGGCGTTTAAAAGGTTCGTAAGCTTAGGAAAGCCGCGAATAAAACGCTAATAAAAATTAGCGAATCTTAAAAAGCGCTAAAGGTCTTTAATAAAGGAAAAGGTAGGCTAGTCTAAGACCGTATAAACCTTTTTAAGGTCTATGCGAATGCCTTTATCTAGATAATTAAGCCGAGGTACTTAGTCTTAGTAATATAAAAATTATACTTATCTACGTTAAGCTAAAGGCCGGCGGCGTTAAAGCGCTTAAGAACCGTATTAACGTAGGCCTAGTATTCCTCCCGCGTCTTTAAGTAGATTAAGACGTCGTTTAGATAGGTAGAGTAAAACTCGTTAAGGATGCCGTAAAAGGCTATATTAATAAAACTCTAAAAGTAGGACGGGGCGGCGGTAAGGCTAAAGGGGGTAATATAATACTTAAAAAGCCTATACCGTATAGCGAACACGGTCTTTTACTTATGTCTTTCGGCAATGCGAAGGCGGTTAAACGCCGCGATAACGTCGATCTTAGTGAAAAACTTCGCCTTCCGGATATAAGCGAGGGTATCGTAGATAAAGGGTAAGGGAAAACGGTTCTTAATCGTAGCTTTATTTAGGCCGTAATAGTTAACGCAAAAACGGACGCCCCCGCCCGGCTTATAGGTAATTATAACGGGGGTAGTAGCGGGGGAGGTAGAGCGGCGGATAAAGCCCTTCCTAAGCTGCTCGTTAACGTACGCGCAGACGATCCGGTTCTCGGCTTCGCTAAAGGGGCGGAGGCGGGTGTAAGGAGGTTATATTCCTTCCTTAAGGTTAATTTAAGTGTTAACGGCACGGTAAGGGCGAGCTTATCGGCCTCGCTCTTAAGCTATATATAGATTATATAGTAGAGCTCCTTAAAGACCTTAGCCCGGAGCTCGTCGAGCGTGTAGGGGACTTTCTCTTACTTCTTAAATGTTAATATTACCGTCTTCCCCTATTGCTTTCTATTAGGAAATCCCCGGTTCTTCCCTAGATTCTACTATAGAATTCCACGGGCTTCTATAGTTATTTACCCTATACTTCTACGGGCATACTTACCTACTTTTCTTCGGTTATATTTCACCGTGAATTTATAGTGATTTTACGGTTATTTATACGGTCTTTACCTATAAAATCTCTTCCCTTCTATAGTCTTCTATTATAGAATTCTAATTCCCTTCTATAGCTTCTACCGTAGAATCCCTTTATATAGTTACGGCTTCTACCGTAGAATTTACTAGTCTTATACTAGACTACGTTTTATTTACTAACTATATAACTTATTTATCGTACGGCACGATCCATTGTTTTTCCTACCGATCCTTCCGTCCGATTATTTACGTTAATTGTTTTCCCTTAGGTCTACGCGGCTGATTTCGTCTAAGGATTTTTCCTATATATAGAGACTAGTTAGCCTCCCTACTAGATAAGATAAAAGCTATTATTCTTAGTGATTTACACCTTATAGCTTCTAATCCTTCCTTATACGCTGTTTTAGCCTTAAAACCTCTCTTCTACTTAATTGCTATTATACTAATATCGAGGACCCGACTGCCTAGCGTTCGATAGTTATCAGCCCGGACGAACTTCTCTACGCATAGAGAGTTCTAACGGCTTATATTTTTAGCCTACTAACGCTACGACTTATAGTAGTAAAGCCTTTGCCTTTACATCTAGCGAATTAACTTATAGAGGACTAATGTGTTTTTAAGGAGCGTTATTTAATATAGCGAATCGACTCGCGGAGGACTAGTTAGTACGTTTACCCTATTCTATTAGTGTTTTCCCGCACCTAGTTTGGTTTTTACAGTTTATTTACATATATTATATATCTCACTACCTTTTTCCGGTGATTTTACTATACTTTTACCTACGTTACCGCATCTATTATAGCCGATATTACCTTAAAGACTATTTTAAATAGACTAGCGGACTAAGACCGATAGATCTTAATAATCTAGAAATACACACTCGCCTAAGGGATTTAGGAGAAAATCGATCCTTCTATTACGCTTAAACTTTAGAAACCCTTATTGCCTCTTCCTATAGAACTATTAGCTATAATAGTTAACGTGACTATTACTAATATTGCTAGTTTATCTATAGAAGAACTTAAGAGGTTTAAGTTTCTATTTTCCTAGTATCGCACGTTGCTTTAAGCCTATAAAGACTAATAGAAATCTCTTACGTTAATCTTATAGTTTATCGTTTAAAATATCGGGAACTACTACTTAACGATTGCCGACGAATATAAGGTTTCTAAGGAATTAGCTTTACTATAGCGGCGTATAAAGCCGACTTTATAGATATAATAGAAGATTATTCTTACGTAGTTCTATATTATTTTAAAGGCACCGGACCGGACGGATATTACGATATAGATTTCTAACTAGCAGAAGGTCTTTACCGATCCCCGGCGAATTAAGTTGCCGGAATCGGAAGGTCTCCGGGCTATATAGCTTTTTCTTAAGGCTATTTAGCCAATTTCTAGCCCTTTTGCGGAATACTAGATAAATAAGATAGAGGACGATGCCCGCCTAAATAAGCTAGGTTAAGAGCAGTCTTTCCCCGACGGATTTAAGATATCTAAACTTTTCGAGCGCTCGCAGGCCTTAAAGGCTACGACTAAAGCGCTAAAGACTAATGTATTTACGAAGTTCTAAGGCTGAGGAATATAATCCCTAGCCGCGGAATCTACTAAAAAACCTACGAAACACCGGCTGCGACGTCCTTAGAAAAGAATAAAACTAAGCTAAAATTTAAACTATAGTATGCTTATAGAGAACGTTACTTCTTCTCTAAGTGCAACTACTTTAACCCTTCCGTTCGACTTATATTATAGAAACCCGATAAGGACGTCTAAAAGACTATAGACGATTACCTTAAGGTTCCGGCTAATAAGGCTAAAGTTAACGCGGTACTTCTTTACGATAAAGAGTAGCGGAAGAATAATAAGATAGAAATAAAGATAGTATAAGCTATAGCTACCGCTTATATTCTTACGACTTTTTTACTACTAGTTATTCTATAGACTACTATAGAATACCTATTAAGGGATTCTTTTATTATAGATTTAAGGTCTAATAGACATATTTGCAATAATAAGGAGCGTTTCTATAACTTCTAGCCTTCTTCCGAGTATATACTCGCAGGCAGTAGAAGCATTCCGATTCTCGGGATAGGCACGGTGTTTATACGTATTTCGACGGGCACTTTTTGGCTTAGTTAAGTAGTATATATCCCGTCTTTTTATACGTCCCTTTATTCCCTTTGTCTTTTGCATAAGGCGAATCTTTTATAAAACCTATAGACTAGCGTAATCTCTTCTTCAACCCGTACAATTTGCATAACGGACCTAATCTACAATTAGTATATTATCGAGTATAACCCGTTAACGCCTTCTACTACGCTTCTAACTATTCTAACTATTACTTCCGTTCTTTCTATAGATTCTACCGTAGAAACCCCGGTTATAGTACCTTTTTCGGCTACTATACCGGATTCTATACTAATAAGTGTAAAGGAACTTTCTCTTTAGTATAATCGACTTAGGCATCCGAATAATAAAGCGCTTTCGAAAGCTCTTAGTCGGTAACCTTCGATAAGATAATCTCCTAAAAACCCTATAAACTTACGTAACCTAAACGAATTATTAACCGCGAACCGCCGCTTTCTAAGGCGACTTTTCCCTTTTCTAAGGTATTTTGCGATATCTTTTCTATATATAAGAGTTATAATAATAAAAACGTTGCATTTCTTATTAAGGATAACTATACGAAGCTTGTTTTCCTATATATGCTTTTAGATGCCTCTATAGACGAGCTGATTTCTTATTTTAAGAGCTTAGGTCAGTATATTTCCCGATAGTTCTTACTTTCTATCGGTATAATCTATTAAGACAACGACCGAGCCCTTTAACGGGATTTTTAAGATTTCATTAACTAATAGGGCATTTATAATAAGCCTACTGCTCCCTATACACCCGCTTAAAACGTCGCTACCGAACGAGCTAAGGGGGTAGTATCTACGAAAGCTCGATCTATAAGGATTAAAGCAAATTTGCCCGAGCATTTATAGATAGAAATATAGAAAACTATAGTGTATTTATATAATCGGATTCTAGCCCGATAGGTAGCTTCCTTTACGTTATTTTTATTAAAGTAGATTTCCTTAATAGAGATCCTTTACGATTAATTAAAGGATTACGACCGGAATATACTAGCTTTTCTCCTTCCCTAACTATTACGATTCGATTATCTTTAAGCTTTTAGCTATAAAGCCTACCTACTAACCACTAAGGCCTTAACTAGCACGTAGAAACGTAATCTTAAGTAAGAACCTTATATAGAGGTTAGTTACTTAGTCGGGTATAATTCTACTAATATTTTTCGTATATAGATCTTATAGAGACGGGAGGTTTATCGAGTTCGTAATGTAATGTTTAATAAGACTTAGTTTTTTACCGCGTCTAAGATATCTAAACCGCTAATATAGGTATTATTACCGGCATTTCTACTATATATTATATAGGAAGAAGAGTAGGATAAGGCAGAATTCTAATTAACGCTAATAGTGCTTCCTAATAAGTATTTTACTCTAGCAGACGTTTTAGCTAATAGCAATCTTTAGCTCCGGACTTTTAACTAAACCCTAGAACCGCCGGAGGATATTTTTAAGAATATACGGGATTTTTAACCCGATATCTCTACTCTTTCCCTAACTATAACCGTAAAACCTATAGACCGTCTTAAGGTATAGTTGCCTTAAGCTACTTCTTAGTCTATAGATTACGATAATACTATTCCTATAGATAGTCTACGGATAATAAGGTTTATAGGGGATTTACGTCCTACTTATTTAAACCGTTTTTCGGGTCGATATCCCGCTTTCGCCTACGTTAGGCATTTACCGGCTAATAGCACCGCTTTTACGGCTATATTCGCTACTTCTCTTAAACCTAGGAAGATATACAAACGGGATTTGCCCGCGCTTCTAAGGTTTTAGTCTAATCTCGAGACGCATCCTTATAGACCTAAGTTTAAAGCCGCTAGAAACGTGGAATATAACTCCCTTTACTAGCGGAAGACCTTCTTTCCTTCGCCTACCTTAAGAGCGAACGCCCTTATGCGTCCTCTTCTATTAACTTAGGCATTTAATTATAAGTTTAATAAATACGGCTACCTTAGAAAGTTTAAGTCTCGCCTTTATATGCGAAAAGACCTTTAGCCGTTTAGCGGAAAAGAAATATACGCCGCGACGCTTATAGCGTAAAAGTTTCGCATTATAATTGCTATTATTGCTAAAGTTAGCACTAAAACCCGCTTACTTAACGCGGTTAACGCTTTTACGAATGCCGATCTAGATAAAGAAGTATATATTTACTTCTTAGACGGATTTAAGGTATTTAGTTTTATAATTCGGTTAATAAAGGCTTTATATAGGCTTCGCCGTTTACCTCTTCTTTAGCAATAGGAATTATCTAAGTCTCTTACCGAACTAGGCCTTTAGTAAAGTATAGAGGATCTTTGCATTTTTATATCTACTATAAGTAGTATTATTACTTTCTTTTTTATAGATAATATTATTATCCTTTTCTATAAGGAGCACTATAAGGCTACTAACGATTTTATCCGTCGCTTTAGGCAAAAGTATATAGTTATTAACCGTAGAGAGCTTACCTATTTCCTTAGGATAAGGATTATTTAGGACCGTAAGTAGCGAAAGCTATAGTTATGCTAGGACGTTTACCTAAATAAGATTGCTTTTAAGTTTAGTTTAATCCTTACTTCTACGGTTCTACGGCCTATTTTAACCCTTTATCCGTTCCTACTTCCCGAAAACCTAGAGAAACACTAAGGTTAGGCTACGGATAACTAAATCTACTACTTTTAGTCTTTAGTCGGTTCTTATAATTACGCGACTATTTTTACCTATCTTAACGCCGTAAAATCATCGAATTCTTTAGTAGAGTATATATAAAACCCGTCTACGCTTTACATTAAGCTTACGGAAAGCTTAGTGACTTACTTATATAAATCGTGTTTCCTTACGATTAAGTTTTTAAATATAGATAAGTAAGAACTCGTTATAGCTTTTAATACCGCCTACGCCGACGACTTAGACACTCGTTATTCTTCTAAAGGCTATTTGATTAGCCTATTTAACGGTCTAATCGTATAAAATGCCCGGAAATAATCTACGGTTACTACTTCCTCTACCGAAGCCGAACTTCTTATAGTCTCTTCTACCGCGAAAGAGCTGATTTCTATTCTTCGTTTATTTAACGATATTTCCCTATAGCTAGATATTCCTATTCCTACTATTTAGTATAATAACACCTAGACAATCCGCCTAGTGTCCGCTAAGATTCTAAAGATTTAGACCGTCTTAAAGCACGTTAAAATTTCCAACTATTAGGCCTAATAGGAATTCTTACGTAATACTTTTAACATTAAGTATATCCCTTTTAACGAGATAGTTACGGATAGATTAACGAAATTGCTTCTACGATAACGTTTCTAAACGTTCTTTCGCTAGCTTCGACTTATAGATATTTCTTCTAAGATTTAAGAAGAAGTCGATAATAATTCTAACTAGCCGGAAGTTATTCCCTTCTAGCTAGGGGGGTATATTAATATTACCGTCTTCCCTTATTGCTTTCTATCGGGAAATCCATGGTTCTTCCTTAGATTCTACTATAGAATTCTACAGGCTTTCACGGTTATTTACCCTATACTTCTATAGGCATACTTACTTACTTTTCTTCGGTTATATTTTACCGTAGTTTTACTATGATTTTACGGTTATTTATACGGTCTTTACCTATAAAATCTCTTCCCTTTTATAGTCTCTACCGTAGAATTCTAATTCCCTTCTACGGCTTCTACTATAGAATCCATTTATATAGTTACGGCTTCTACCGTAGAATTTACTAGTCTTCTACTAGACTGCGTTTTTTTTGCTAACTATATAACTTATTTATCGTACGGCACGATCTATTGTTTTTCCTACCGATCCTTCCGTCCGATTATTTACATCACCTGTTTTTCCTTAGGTCTACGCGGCTGATTTCGTCCGAGGATTTTTCCTATATATAGAGACTAGTTAGCCTCCCTATTAGATAAGACAAGAGCTATTATTCTTAGTGATTTACACCTTATAGCTTCTAATCCTTCCTTATAGGCTGTTTTAGCCTTAGAACCTCTCTTTTACTTAATTACTATTATACTAATATCGAGGACCCGACTAATTAGCGTTCGATATTAAAGAACTTAGCGATATCGTCGGGGGAGATCTTATTAAGGTAGATCTTATTAAGGTAGATCTTATTAAGGTAGATCTTATTAAGGTAGATCTTATTAAGGTAGATCTTATTATAGTAGATCTTATTAAGGTAGTCGTCGATAAAGTCGTTAAGGGACGAGAAGCGGAAGGGCTAGGGTCTAATAGTCTTACGACTTAGCCGTAATATAGGGCGGCGGTAGCTAGCGGTCTTATAGATAGGATAAAGGCGGGGAGGTCGAACGTAGCGGCGAGGGTAAAGGGTAGCCGGGGAGTTAGAGTTATAGCCGGGGTTAAAGTTAGCGTCGTTAACCTAGCGGGAGGAGTCCGGATAGGCGGGTTTACCTACGTTAGGAGTATCCTTAAAAAACGTAGAGAGGGAGGGGCTAAAGGATAAGGGAATAAACTTAAGAACGTCGCTAAAGCAGACGGAACGGATAGGGGCTAGAGGATAGGCTAAGGCTAGACGGGCGGGAATAGGGATTATAGCGGCGGGAATAAATATCGTAGCGGTAAAGGGCTCGCCTTCGTCGTTAAAATCCTCGACGGAGGGACTAAGGGGAAACCCCCTTAGGGTAAATGTAGGTAAAAGCGCGGTAGGGGGCTCGCCCCTATCGTCGAAATCTCTAATAGAAAGGGTAAAGGGAAAATAAATTATATTTATTAATTATATTCCCTCCGAAATAGGGATAGTAAAAGCCGGGATAAGGCGGGTTAAGTAGGCAAAGGTAGCCGAAAGGCCTAGGATAAGATAAGGCTAGTAGTCTAAAAGGCAGGAGGCTAGATAAAAGGGGGACTAAAAGGAAAGGGAGTTACCGCGCTAGCTAATAATAGGGTTATACCGGCGTAGCTAAAAGAGGCTAAGAATAACCTTATAGCTAAGCTTCGTAAGGAAGAAGTAGATAGACTTAGTATAGGCGCTAATCCGGGAGACCGAAAAGGCGTAATAGGTAATAGAGCTAGACTTATAGTCGCTACTATCGGCGAGAGAAAGCTAGCGTAGGAATTAGAGTTAGCGGATAGGAAAGGCAAGGCGGTACGCGGTCTAAACGTATATAAAGGCGTATCTAAAATAGCCGGAGTCGACTAAAGCACTTATAACGATATCGGCGGACATAAGGGATAAAGGCATAAGTAAAGCACGCGGTTATATTCCCGTAGGGAGGGAAAGATCCTCCCTAGTATCGAACGAAGCTATAAACTTAGATATAAAGAGCTCTATCGCGCGATAAGGCGAAAGAGCTACGTATTTCCTAAGGACGGGGAAGAGGCAGGGAGGTCGTTTACTTCGCCTTTAATAAAGCCTTACTTAATAGCGCGAACCTAGTAGCGGGGGGGAAAGGGTTTAAAGAGGCGCGGGGTAAACGTACTGCTACTATAGCTACGCCCGCGGCTAAAGCTAAAACCGGCGCCGGGACTAGCGCTAGGGTTAGCGCTAGGATTAGCACTAATACCTTTATTAAGGTAGGTCTAAGCGGTATAGGTAGCGGTAGCCGGCTAAGCGTAGTAAAGGTAAAGACGGTTCTTAAACCGCCGTTGCTTCTTAGCGTTAGTAAGCCGGGCCTAGAATATATTAAGCTATATCGGGTTACCGGTAGGAGACGTAGGTAAGGCGGGCGAGGTAAGGCCGGTACGAGCGGGGTTATAAGGCGGCTAGAGTTAATAACGGGCCTTAATACGCTACTAGTTATCCTAAAGCGTAGAGTATATTTTAGCCTAGGCCGTAAAGTCGTTATAGGCCGGGCATTCGACCTATAGAGCGGCGGCGTTAGTAAGTTCGATAGAGACCTTTAAGTAAAGGTAGGCGATATAAGCGGTGCCGTTAAACGATAAGTCGGCTTAAAGCTAGGTAAACTTTAAATAAAAGTCCGGCTAAGAAATATTCTTTATTAATAGGGCATTAAAGTCGGCCTTTAACTAAGCATAGGTAAAATTAGTACTAAAGATAAGGCTAAGGTCGTCGGTAAGAGCTTTAATAATAGTATACTACTAATTAGCGAAGGACTTATTATCGAGGACGTTTTAAGGAACGCTAGCGATAATAGAGGCGGCCCGGCCGGTAAGCCGGCTAGCCACGTAGAGAATACAATCCTACTCCGTAAGGTATAAGGCGGCGTCCTAACGGAGCTTAATAGCAAGGCCGTTGCGCTAGGTCCGGAAAGCCTCTTAATATTGCTTTTAAGTGCCGGAATCGCCGGCGAACCTTTCGGGGTCGGCTATATAAAAACGGGTAAGGGTAAGGGCGGGGGCGGGGGTAAGAGCCTAGTCTTAAGCCGCGTCGCGTTTAGTTAAGATAAGGAGAAAAGACGTAGCGCGGTTAAGCTAACGCTAAAGATCGGCAACGTGCTCTTAAGTAACGGCTGCGTGCTTTTAGGCGACGAGCACTCTTATATCTAACTTAACGTAAGTATTATTAAGGTAAGCAAAGGCCTTAATCTAAGGGGCGCGGAAGTCGTAAGTAGCGTTAGCCTAAATATAAGCGAACGTGCTAAATATAGGCCGTTAGGCCTAAAGAAGGGCGGCGAGATAGGGGTAGTAGGAAACGTACTTAGTTTAAGGCTTTAGGTCTATAAGAGCCGGCGGGGTAACGGCTAAGGTAGCGGACGGGGGATCGGCCTTTATATAGTCGGTTATCGTAGATTATAGGGCAATAGAATAAGGTAAAGGTAAGGGAAAGGTAAGGAGGGAAATCTATATAATTTACGTCGAGACGGCGTATCTATACTAGAAAAATTCTAATAATCGAGGAAAACTTAGTCGAAGGGGTCTAGCGAGGAGGCGGACTTACGTCGCAAAGAGGGGAGATTAAAAAAGAAAGGGGTAAGATAGCGAGATTATTAATTAAAGGCAATAGGATAAAATAGTAGATTAAACTATAAGAGAACGAGCTTAAAGGGGGTATATAATTATTATTAATCTATAAAGGAATATAGCTATAGACTAGGTCTAAATGTCTATATATACGATATAGAGGTCACGTAGGATAATATATAATATAACCTAATACTATAATATAAGGCATGCCGGGCTACCTTTAATTTATTATCCTTCTTCTTTTATAGCACCCCTTTGCCTAGTGCCTTCTTATTTATACTAAATAGTAGTAATACCTTGCCTTTTCTTTAGCAACTACTAGAGAGCCTACGAGAGCTCTCGCCTAAAGCGCTAAGCCGCTTATAGTAACGCCTTTATTAGCGTTATAATAAAGCGTTTATATTACGGGATCTGCCTAGACATCTATTCTAGGCAGAACACCTCTATAAGCACGCTATATATAACTAGCAATACTACTCATTTAGAATTCTACCGTAGAAGACTTTTAGAATTCTACCGTAGAAGATATTTAGAATTCTACTATAGAAGACATTTAGAATTCCACCGTAGAAGACATTTAGAATTCTACCGTAGAAGACATTAGAATTCTACTATAGAAGATATTTAGAATTCTACTATAGAAGATATTAGAATTCTACCGTAGAAGATATTTAGAATTCTACCGTAGAAGACATTTAGAATTCTACCGTAGAAGATATTAGAATTCCACCGTAGAAGACATTAGAATTCTACCGTAGAAGACATTAGAATTCTACTATAGAAGGACTATAGTATTTAGACGATAGGTTTCTTAGACTAGGAAAGGGGGGACAAGCTTTTTATAATTAAGTATTTACCTATATTATTTAGTTTTACTTTATGCTTATTCCTATAAACGACCGGTATTTAGTCTATATCTGCCCTTATAGAGATCCTATTTCTATTATATAGGGATATGCATATTAAATAGTAGTAATTCTAGTATAGCTAGACTCCTCTTATTTTCACCTTTAACTATATTATTAGAGGCTACGCTTTACGGACCCCTTCTAGAGTTATACTAAACCACGACGAGTAGAAGGTCTTCCTAGCGATCTATCGTCGGCAACCTCGCTTCTATAGTTGCCTACGATTGATTATAGTAAGTCTTTACCCTAGCTTCCCGTCCGCTGCTAAGCGGGTCGCTACGGTAGTACGATCAATTTCTTCCGCGGATATCTATAGACACCTTCTTAAGAAGAAAGCTCCTACGAGCTTACGCGGAATAACCGACTACACGCGACCTCTTCCCTATAGCTATCCTTAAAGAGCTTAGGGCTAAATCGCACACCCGATTCGAAGAAGCTACTGCCTATAACTTCTATACGTCTTAAGGCAAGCCTTACCCCTTCGACGGATCCTTTAAACCTATAATATATAGGAAATACGCCGGACCTATAAAATTCCCGGCCCGTTAGATTAATTATCTAAGCGACCTTCGAGCCGTACTATAAATATTTTCTTCCCTTACTTTTTAAGACGAGCGTGATTAACTCTTTTTAAGAGTTAACGCTCTTTAGTACATAGAATCCTACTAGCCGTATCGACCGAATATCGACTTTAACCGTTAACTAGACTTAATTTAATACTAGTTGCGATCTAATAAAACGGAAGGAAAACGTCCGGCTCTTAGTTTTAAAAGGGACATCGAGGATAAACCCCTTCCTAGCCTATTATCCGAGAATAATCCCCTTCTTAGTCCCTTATTTTAGGACGACCCTATAGCCGGCCTATTACCGATTTTCCAGCCTACGTCGACGACCGCCCTCCTTAGGCAGGCTATTGCATTACCTCCGCCTTCGGCTGTATTTTTTCCCGGTACTACGTAAATTTCCCCTACCCCCTAACTAGCTCTAGTAGTTATATAAGTAGTAATGTCCGAAGAGGTATTAATACGCCTTATTAAAAGGATTTCTTTACGTTTACTTTCTAATCCTCCCCGATCTAAGGACGAGCATCGCGGATCTTCCTTACGTTCTTAAGTAAGACTTTAGGCCGAGGATATCGGCCGTTTTAACCTAGCATCTCTATAGGATATCTCGTAAAGACTCCGTCGAGGGATTATTATTCTTCCGTATCGACGGTCTATTATACCTCTAAGACCCCGATAATAGAAGACGATTGTGTATTCCCGATATATATACGGAAGAAATCATCGCGGATAAGCATACGTGAAAATTTCACGCGGGAAGAAGACGTCTTTAGGAAGACCTCTCTTTTAGCTTCGTTATTATATACTTAAAAAAACTTTATAATAACCTAGTATTAAAATACGATACTTACGTACGCAACTAGACTAACCGCTTACTGCCACCCGGTAATCTTATTCCTATTACTTCCTTAGCTATTCCTTTCTATACGATAGCTATAGACTTCGTTATTAGATTACCTCCTATTATATCGGAAAATTCCCTATAGTCTCCGCTAGTTAGAGAATTCTATAACTATCTCCTAATAGTTTTAGATAAATTCTCTAAGATATATATACTAATTCTAAGGCATAATGCCTTTACTATAGAAGATTAAGCGTAGAGGTTATACTAAGAACTCCTCCGCTCGAATTAGGGTATTCTAAAGCATATTATCTCCGACTATAACCCGAAAGTTTTATCCGCCTTTTAGAAATCCCTTTAGATAGCGTTCGGCCTTAAACTGCTCGTTTTAATAGCCTAGCACCCTTAAACCGACGGTCTTTTAGAACGACGGAACTAGACGGTAGAAATCGCTCTACGTTTCTTTACGTTAGACTTTCTAGACAAACGATAGTTAGACGCGCTTTTAGCTCTATAATTCTCCTTAAATAATTCCTACTCCTTAGTGATTAAGATATCACTAAGTAAACTAGTTATTAGATTTTGGATCGACGACGGGATACGCTACCTTAGCGACTAATTATTAGGAAAGTCGAAAGCATTTCTACGCGATTAAGCGTCTATCTCTATCGCATATACTTAAGCAGTAATAAAGCGCCGCTACGACGGTAAATATCGTAAGCTAGAGTTTAAACTAAAAGACTAAGTATAGCTATAACTCGGCAAAGGCTACTCTATCGCCGATAGACGCATAGCTAAGCTTACTAAACGAAGAATAAGTCCTTTCGAAATCGTAGAGCGTATTAAGCACTTAGCCTATCGACTAGATATAGATAACTTAATGAATATTTACCCTATTATTTCCGTGGTTTAACTTCGCCTAGCTAAGAAACCGGACTTACGCCTAGGTCTAGTATCTAAAGAAACTTTATATTAGGAAGTAGACCGTATCTTAGATTCGCGTTAACGAAAATACGGTCGCGGAAAGGCAAGGCAAGAGTACCTTATATCTTAGAAAGGATAGCTAAGCAGTTATAATTCCTAGCTTATAGTAACGGAAATAGACTCCCTAGATCTAGTAGCCGAATTTAACGCCTATAAGGAAAGCCTTACTATACGTATTACTAAAACTCAAAAGGATAGGCAAGACGTATTAGAAGAATATAGACCTTTATAACTAAGGGAAAAATCGAAACTAACTCTACGCCGATCCCTATATAACTACTTTCCTCTACCCTAATGATTTACTACTATTGCCTTACGGTTCCCCGGCTAATTCTATAACAACGCGTAGCGCTTTTACAGGCTTCTATAGACTCTTCTAAAACCTTCTATAACTAGTTAACACCCTATTAATACCTAAAACTTTCTTCTACCTACTATATACGTCTGCCTTTGCCTTAATACCGCTTATTTATCTATAACTATTATAGCCTTAGCAGAAGGCCTATATATATAGTTCCGAAGTAGGGACTAGCGCTTACGACTAGACTTTTCGATTCCGCTATTACGAAATCCGCCTTAACTAACCTTCCGAGGGTTTAAGAGGGTAATCGAGCTATATAGGTCGGAGCGTAATCTTCTGCAAAACCTACGGTCCTTAGCCCCGAAATACTTAGCCTAGAAGGCCGGCTATAGGCTAGAGTTTAGTGATTAGATACGTTTACTTAAACAATAAGGCTTTAATATCGTTAACGGCTTAAGCGACGGAACCCTCTACTATACGCCTCCGAACGTACCGCTATAAGTCGCGCCCCTCTTAGCTACTACGATACCTATCTTAGACTCGCTACCCGTCGAATATCTAAAGGACGACGAAGACGACGATTCTTATTAGATTATTATGCCTACTAAACTACGAACGCTAGCCGGTAAATTTATCGTATAATAACCCTCTAAGCTACCTATATCCCTAACGGGATGAAAGGGAAATATCCACCACGTCCCTAGCGACGTCACAAAGAATAGCTTAGGCCTCGCCTTAATACTCGCCGTCCTTCTCGAAGCAGTCGATATATTAGCCGTTAGAGACGTTACCTTAAGCGACCTAGAAGAGATTAAAGGCATCTTAGCTACTATTAAGCAATAGAAATGCCTGCTAGCTTATCTTAAAGCATTTAAAGATATAGTTACGGATACTAAAGCTCCTACCGGACCGCGATTTAGGCGAAACCTTAAACGGTAGGCTATATCTCTAGCGATCGATTATAAGTAGATGTTAACGTTATGCTACGTTAGGGGCCATACGGGGCATTAACCCGGGCCTAGACCATAGGGATGCAATAGGCTATTACGTCCCTAACGAGCCTGTTATATAACCCCCTTAGCTAAGGACGGCAGGTAGGTATTCCGTTGTATTATAACTGCGGTTAGTACGGGCTAGGGGCCTTGTTTAAGAGGCTCCGGTACCTATATATACCTCCGTTAGTCCTATAGTTAGGTAGCTGCATGCATCTTTATGTCTACGAGTTTAGACCTCCTTTCTTTACTCTTTTACTATAATATTTATGCAGCTGATTTCCTGCATTTAAGAGTTATAAGCCCGGTTGTATAAGCTAGGTCTCTTTCGCTTAAATAACGCTAAATTAAAGCTATCGACATCGCATTTTTCATACCGCGTTAGGCTCTAACCTTAGTGTTATTACGAAGAGCCAGCTTTAAAGAAGGATTAAAATAATAAACAACACATAGTTATCCCTCGTAACGACGAGGTAAAAAGAACGATTATAGCGATAACTACATCCGGAGAGGTAAGTATCGTAACGCTTAAGGAAAGCCTTAATTAGACCCCTTAGATTCGGGCTATTAAAGGTTAGGCGAAGATCTACTACATTTAGGAATATATCGACCCGGTAGGATCCGAAGAGCTCGAGGAGCCCGTTAAGATTAGCTAGGAAGAATTTAAAGCTAACCTTAGGGAACAACCCTAGAGAGGGGCCCTCGAGGACATTGAGTTTAACAATAGGACCGCTAACTACAACAATCGGCTTAATAATGCGACGATAGAGTTCCGTTTTAAGCAGGATGGCTATAACTTAGCCGTTAGCCTATTTAAGACCCGGGAAAAGGCTATAATTCGCATCGAGGAGCTAATTAGTAAGTTAATTAGTAAGGCTCTTAAGGGAGAAATCCTCGTCTAGACCTCGCCTTAAAGCAGGATCTAAGAACTTAAACAGAAGGTCCTGCCCTTAGAGAAGGAGGAAAAGACCCTCGTGGATAACCGGTACTACTAAATCATCGGAAAAAGGGGGAATAGGGACTAAAAGGCCTAGGCCGATCAACTTAATCAAGTGATTGTCGACTCTAGGGACCTAAAAGTCACGACTTTAAACAACATTAAGATCCGATAGGATTTTCTTCGGGCTATAGAGGAATTCGACCTTAGTTAGGCCTCGAACGAGAGATTAAATAATGCCTTCTATAAACGACTTAAAGGCATCGTTGGATTAACTCCGAACCCCTTAAGGAACCTTATCGCGGAGTTTAAACGTAAGGTAACCCTTCGAAAGAAATCTAAACCTTAGGTTAACTAGAACTCTCCGGCACCGAAGAAAGATTTAGGGTAGTCGTAGTGCCTATATAACACTCACCGGACTAACAATAAGGAGAATTAGTAGGAAGGCTGCTTCTTATTCCGTGCGATGTTTAAAAAGGATCCCCCTAAGGGATAGGAACCGAAAGACCTACTAAAGGCTAGGATTAATAAGTGGTTTTAGGATAACCTAGAAGGTAAGAAGAGGGCAATAGCCTAGAAACCCTCGGGAGTAGGTAAGGCAGACAACACGATTATAGTCCCGAATAGCGGCAACGGCAATAAGCAGGCGAATATAGTTTCTCGCATTAACACAATATTATAAGTCAACCTTACCTATGTTAAGGATAAACCTCTTAGAAATAAGGTTATCTACGATTTAAGGGCGAGTGTATATATATTTAATAACAGTAGGTAGTTTAATAAGAAGACGTTTACCTAGGGGTCGTAAGAAGAGGTCCGCGCTAGTAAAACCGCGCTTATAGTCTAGGGGGTAGGATCCGCAGTTATCCTACTCTTAGGGGGCAAGAAGCTCCTACTCGAAAACAGCTACTATATCCCTAAGATGCCGACAAGCGTCTTTTCCGTTCGATAAAGGATTAAGGCTTAGGTTTATTAGAACTAGCACGATAACACGCTATTCTATAAGCCGACGGGCGAGCAGCTCACTTAGCTTAAGGAATTCGAGGACTAATACGTTATTGCGAGCTTGCCGGATACCCCGGGAACTATTTTTACAATAAGTCGACGACCTAAGCCACCTTCGAATAAGGATCTCGCGGACCTTTAGCACAGGCGCCTAGGGCACCTAGGGCCGGAGGCCATAGGGCTGCTAGTTGACAAGTCCGTAGGCACGAAGCTTTATAGACCGGCAACCTGCAAATGCGAGGTATATACTATAGGAAAAGCGAAACGATAAGTCTCCCGGGACCTACTAACGTTAAGGCCGTAAGGGGCAGGCGTTTAATTTAGCTTTAACCTCTATGCGGGCCCGGAAGTAAGCGCCGCGGGATTTAAATACTACGCCTTGTTTACCTATATAACAACTAGCATAAGGTTCTTCTATGCCATTAAGCAGAAGACCGAGGTCCGGGACGTCTTTAAGAAGCTAATTGCGAAGCTCTCTACGCGCTACGGGATTTAAATAATTATCTTAGTCACTAACGGAGAGAAGGCCTTAATCACTAAAGAGATTAAGCAGTATATAGATAGACTTAGCCTATAGCTCTTTGTGTTAGCCCCTTTAACGCCGACTTAGAATAGTTATACGGAGCGATTAGGGGCTATTATTAAGGAAAGGGCTAGACTAATAAGTCTTAACTCGCAGCTCCCTAACACCCTCTAGACCGAGACCTACCGAACGGCCGTCTACCTACTAAACCTAACGCCCTTTATAGGCATTAACAAAATAGGAAGGAGTCCCTATAAGCGATAGTAGTAGTATATAAGGGACTATAACCCCTTATACAGCTATATTAAGGAGATCCGACCGATAATCACGCATTTACGCGTGCATAGATATATAGCATACCTAATAACAACGGATGCCCTTAAATATATTAAATCTTATAAGTCCCTCTCGCAGACTGCATAGAGGGCACACATTGGATATCTAGTTAGGTATAAGTCTACTAACTAGTTCGTTATTTAGGTCCCTTCCCTAGGATAGACGAAGCTTTTAACCTCTTCGAATATTTAATTTAATAAGGATGTTATATACGATCTAAGGAGGGAAGAAGGTGCGTAGGCTTTATACACCTACACCTATAATATCCTCCGATAGATAAACGCAATTAATATGCCCGAAGATAATAAGGGCGATAAAGAGGGGGCCTACGAGTACCCTCGGACTAATAAGACTACTAGACTGCGATATACGGCGGCTAAATTCGTGCTAGCATTTAATTAAGGGAGGTAGAATAAGGGGGTAATACCCCCGACGATAGAGGATCTATACGTCTCGCCTCCTCCGACCGGCAAGGTAGTCTCCTTCGATGCCGCGATACTACCTAATCTTAGGGGTAGGAGTCCCGCGATACCGGAACTAGTAACACTAGTGCCTATAGGGGGGGCAATTAGCCTCGGGACGCCTCTTTTAGAGGTCTTAGGGGTGCCTCCTCCTCTAGGGGGTGAATTAATAGCCGAAACAGCTAATAGACCCGACCTTAATAGCCGACCTCGCATAGAGGAGCTTTTAGACATAGAGGAAGACGTGCCGGCTTCGTCGAAGCCGTTACGCAAGGAGCGGGACACGTCTTAGGGTATAAACCCTAGCAATATCGTTAATAGGAAGAGAAAGAGAACTTAAAGGACCCTATTTATTAACAATGTTATTGCGAAGGCTTTAACCTATAGACTATACATTAAGGATATGCCTCCTATGCCTACCTCCTATAAGATAGCGATAGCCTCCCCCTATAAGATATAGTAGCTTAGAGGGATAACCTACGAGATTAAGGATTAGGAGAAACTTCTAACCTAGGTTAAGACCTTAAAATCTAAGGCTGCAAAGAAGGGAGAACCCCTAATTCCGATAAGATAGGTCTACGCCTATAAGTGCGATCTATAGGGATATATAGTTCGGTTTAAAGCCCGTCTAGTTGTTCGAGGAGATCGCCAACCGGAAGATAACGAGGATACGTATGCGGCGACCCTTCGAGCGAGGACCTTTAGGCTCCTAATAGCCCTACTATGTCTCGAGGATATAGAGTCCGCGCAGTACGACGTTAAGACGGCTTTTCTAAACACGATACTGCGATTTGCAGTCTACTATTAGCTTCCACCCGGATACGCGGAACTAGGCTTATACATACGGCTTCTATAAGGGCTATACGGCCTAAGAATCGCCCCGAAACTCTAGTATAAGGACCTTACCGGCTTCTTTAAGTCTTTAAGCGCAGAGACCCTAATTAAGGACGCCTATGTGATAGTCTATAAGGGAGTAATTATCTTCTTCTTCGTAGACGATATCGCGATAATATATCCGAAGGATCGGAAGGATAACTAGCTGGAACTCTATAAGGCCTTTATAGCGAAATACACCGTTAACTTTATAAGGGAACTACGTTGGTTTTTAGGGATTAAGATAATCCGGGATAGACCTAATAGGAAGTTATAGCTTTCTTAGGCATCTTATATCTCTAAGATAGCGAAGAAGTTTTATATAGACGACGATTCGGGCTTTAGCGCGCTTAAGATCCCCCTAACGACGGATAAGCTAATTCCCTACGAGGAAAAGGCGAGCAACGAAGAGGTCTATTACTTTCTATCTTTAGTAGGCACGATCCTACATCCGGCGATTTACATAAGGGCGGACGCGGCGTTCCCGGCGGCACGGCTGGCTTAGTTTAGCTATAACCCGGGTCTACGATACCTTCGAGAGGCAAAGAGGTGCCTAGCGTACTTATATACTACGCGGGACCGTTGCATCTATTTTAAAGCGACTAACGAGATAAGGAGGTTTCTCTATGCGTTAGACTCCTCGTTCGCGGACGACCCTACGTCGAGGAAGTTATTATAGGGGTATATGTTCTTATTTCTCGGCGGACCCGTGGATTAGAAAGCTATTAAGCAGGCTACGGTTACGACTTCGTCTACTAAGGCGGAGCTCCTAGCTTTATTAGGGACCGCGAAGGAGTAGATGCAATTTGCTCGACTTATTAAGGAGCTTGGGATCTAGGTTAAAGGCACCGCGGAGCTATAGTATAACAACCTCTAGACGATTAGGCTATTGACCGAGCTAAGTGCCCGGCTTAAGACAAATTTAAAGTATGTCGACATCTATCGGCATTAGCTTCGTTAGGAGGTGCAGGAGGAACGGCTCTAGGTTAAATAGATTAAGTCTACTGAGAACCCGGCGGACGGCATAACTAAGGCCCTCCCTTTATAGAAGCACGAAGACTTCGTAAGGCAGCTCGGCATAAGGGACCGCCCCGAGGACTTAGATAGGAAGGACTAGGAAAGCGCGGATAGGACCCTCTAGGGTATGTTTTTATAGTTTATGCGAAATTAGCCCCCTATCTAACATTAGGGGTAGTATAAGGGATAAAGGCCGTTCCGACTAATTTAAACGAGCTATTTTATTTAATTATTATATTGTTTTTGCGTTGCTATAGTCTCTATAAGGACTATAGCAAGGGGGTATATTAACGTTATACAACGTTAGGGGCCATACGGGGCATTAACCCGGGCCTAGACTATAGGGATGCAATAGGCTATTACGTCCCTAACAAGCCTGTTATATAACCCCCTTAGCTAAGGACGGTAGGTAGGTATTCCGTTGTATTATAACTACGGTTAGTGCGGGCTAGTAGCCCTATTTAAGAGGCTCCGGTACCTATATATACCTCCGTTAGTCCTATAGTTAGGTAGCTGCATGCATCTTTATGTCTACGAGTTTAGACCTCCTTTCTTTACTCTTCTGCTGTGATATTTATACAGCTAATTTCCTGCATTTAAGAGTAGACCTTCGTTACTCTAACTAAATAAAGCTCGCTAAGAGCGTAATTCGCGTCCGCCCTAGCAGCTAGTATTGCCTAGCCGGATACGTTTAATATATTACTCCTAAAGCGCAAGCCAACCGAGTTCTTTATCGTAGAATACACGACTATATCAAATTGCTTTATATTATACGGTAAGCACGAAGCTATAGTCTTTAAAACAGCAGACATCGCTACTATATAGGCCGCACTTTTCGCCGAAATATAGACTAATACTAATACGCCGCTGCCGATGTTAATATACGCGTAGCTATACGGCGTCTTAGCATAATGGATTATTAGGTTTAACCTATTCGTGTGCGTGCTATTAGGAATAAACCTTAGCTACGCAATGCATTAGACTACGAAGGTCGACGCCTTCCGTTTGCTAAACGAAGTAGTAGAACACTCGGCAAGCGTGTGTAAACACTTTAACACGCTTAACTAGTCGTTAGCGCGCCTATATAAGGCTAATATAACTAACCTTAACACACAACTTCGTAGAATAGTAGTTCCCGTCTAGCAACCTCTTAATATAGCGTTTATTAGAAAACGCGAACCGACGGTATTTAACCCCGCCGGGATTTAAGTTGTAAAATCAACCGACTTAAAGGCTATAATAGAGGCTAATATAGTCGAGGAGGATAATAAAGATAATCTATTCGGATTCCCTTCTACTACGGCGCATATAGATTAAGCGAGATAAGTCTCTTATAAACCTTACAAAAGTTTTGTTTTTTTTATTTATACCTTCTACTACGACCCATACGATTTAAGCGTTATAGCTCTCGACCTAAAAGTTTTTATTTTTTATTTTTATTGCCTACTATAGTTAAGCAAATATAGTTAATAAAAGTAATTCAATCTGTCGCCTAAACACGACTATGTGCTATGTCTTTACCCGCCCGCAATACGATAATATGTTTTAAAGTCTATTAAACTAATATAATAAGGGCATTGCGAATCTTTAAGTTAGGGCAATTGTTATAGGATCTGCCTAAACATCTATTCTAGGCAGAATACCTCTATAAGCACGCTATATATAACTAGCGATACTACTTATTTAGAATTCTACTATAGAAGACTTTTAGAATTCTACTATAGAAGATATTTAGAATTCCACCGTAGAAGACATTTAGAATTCTACCGTAGAAGACATTTAGAATTCTACCGTAGAAGATATTAGAATTCTACTATAGAAGACATTTGGAATTCTACCGTAGAAGACATTGGAATTCTACTATAGAAGATATTTAGAATTCTACCGTAGAAGACATTTAGAATTCTACCGTAGAAGATATTAGAATTCCACCGTAAAAGATATTAGAATTCCACCGTAGAAGATATTAGAATTCCACCGTAGAAGGACTATAGTATTTAGACGATAGGTTCCCTAGACTAGGAAAGGGGGGATAAGCTTTTTATAATTAGGTATTTACCTATATTATTTAGTTTCACCTTATGCTTATTCCTATAAACGACCGGTATCTAGTCCGTGTCTGCCCCTGTAGAGATCCTATTTCTATTGCATAAGGACATATATATTAGTTTAGCTCTATAAGAAAGAACCTTCCGTCTCTTCTTAAACGCTACCCTACTGTTTTCGGCCCGACCTACGTTAAGCTAGCAATAAGCAGAGCTAATACTATTACTCTTTCCGTCTTAGCGCTTTCTCGCTATTATAACGACCTCTCTTTTCTCTTTTAGGAAACCCGGAAGCTAACCTCTCTTCCTTCTCTTTTTTCTATGTGCAGCCGAATCACTTCGCACCTATTTTAGGTAGGCGCAAATTTCTGCATACACTAATTCGATTTTGATTTTCTACGTGCTGCCCTACTCCTACTTCGGCCTTACGCAATTCCCTCTCGAGACTTCCTTAAGCTACCTTCCCGTTTGAGTTTTCCTCGAGCTATCTCTCCTCCCCGAGGGCTCCCTTCCGTCGAGCTATTCGCCTCTTCGACTCTTCGAACTACTTCCGCTTTAAGCGACTTCCTCCTCGAACTAATCTTTCCGCCTTTTCGTCTCCTTAAGTTGCCTACCTAACTAGGCAAAGATACCTTTCAAGTCTATATTAACGGCGTTAACGAATTAGTATAGATGCTATTACCTTAGGACGACGATAACGCTATTCTCCTTTCCTATCGGGAACGTCGCTAATAAGAGACTTAGGACCGTTAAGAGAACGACCGTCGGCAATATTAAGCCTTAAGGGACTAAGACTACCTCTCGAGGGGCCGAGAGTCTTCTCGCCGCACTTACGAAAACCACCGCGGCCGGCACGAATAGAACGATCGCCGCCTTGCCTACTAAGGCGAAGAATACGGTAAGGAAGAGGCGAGAGGAGCCTAAACTAGCCGTATAACGATAGTTTCGCCGCCTGCTATTTCGCCTGCTATTGCTAAAGCTTTGCCGCCTGCTATTGCTAAAGCTTCGCCGCCGGCTATTGCTAAGCCTTTATAGCAGCGTCTTTAACCTGCCGGCAACCCCTCTTAACAACGCGTTGCCGTTAACGCCGGCTGTACGATTGTTTCCTAACCTACCGGCAAAGCGGCCCCTTCTCTTAAGGCCCCCTAGGAATCCATGACTTATCCTATTGCGGCAATATCCTCGCCGCCTGCTGTTTTGCCTGCTATTGCTAAGCCTCTATAGTAGCACTTTCCGCCCGGCAACCCGCCGCCTCTTATAACTATAGCCTCGCCGCCTACTACTTGCCCTATTACGGCAACATCCTCGCCGCCTCTTGCAACTATAGTCCCGCCGCCTACTGCACGCCCTATTACGATGTCTATAGAGCGCCCCGTTGCGACGATGTCTTTGCCGTCTACTATAGGCCCTTTTCCTATAGACCCTCCGGCCGTATTAAGCATCTCTCCCGCCGCGGCCCTTTCTCTCGAGGCCCCCTCGGATTCTATAATTTATCCTATTAGGACGACATCCTCGCCGCCTGCTGCACGTCTTATTGCGATGTCTATAGCGCGCCCTATGTAAGAAGACAGACTAGAGGTACGTTTAGGAAGGTAGGAACGATGGTTAAAAGTTCGAATAATCCTTTATTGCAATACGGTTGCCCTCTTATAGCACGACTAAAGCTTGCCCCTTTTCTAAGATATATCGGGGCCTTAGGGATATACCCTTAGGCCTCGAGAGGGGTTATCGGGGACTAATTAGCGACTAATAGCCGAATAGTCCTTAAGCTAAAATGTATTATCTATTGTATATATATCCCTATCTCCCGGCTCTATAGTTACGCGGGTAGCTGCGTTATAATTATCCCCCCCTTTTAGGGCGGACGCTTCGGACGCTAGGATAGCTTTAGGTACAAATAAAGTCGTAATAGCAAATAGGACTAAAATAGGACTAAAATAGGATTAGACATAGTATAAAAATTAACGACGATAGTTATTATTATATATATTATAATAATTATCGTATTAGTTACGCGTTATAATAGTTACTATATAATAGGTAGCTAGTCGCCTACGTATAGTTAGCGAACTATAATAGAGTGCTACTCTTTATATATAAAGATTTTTTTCTTCTTTTCTTTTATTATATAACTATATCGAGATCTTATAGAGAAGTATATTCGGAATTAGACGAGTATATTCTAAATCTAAAGAATATATTCTTAACTAAAGGAGTATATTCCGAATTAGTTTAACGCTATAGGTCTAAAGCGAATAGCAAGCGCAATAGTAGAGACGCCCTAAAAGCGAGGAAAATAGATAGACGATATTTAGCCGATAGGTCCCTTAGTTATAGCTTAAGTCTTAGAGTTATCCGTGAATAGAGTATCGATTAAGGACGCCGTAGCGATAGCATAGGAAGAGATAAAGCTAAAGAAGACGCGCGGAGAGAAAACAACCCTATTAGAACGACTCCTTATAGAGAAAAACATACGAGATGCCTTAGAGAAGTCGATATCCTTATTAAAGGAAGAAACCGAAGATTAACTATATCGTTAATTATTTAAGGGACCCTTTATAAGTATAAAAAAACCTATTATAGTAGAGTCTTAAGAAGATTACGCGAATATAAAGCGTATAACGCTAGCGGCTATTAAATCCGAAATATTTTCGTCGTCTAGTAAAAACGATAGAGACGAAGATATAAAGGCGAATACTAAAGGAGACACCGGCGATAAAAGGAATATCTAGAAAGGGATATCGCCTAAGAAAAAGGGCAAGAAGGCCGTATATATAAAAAGTCGCTAGGCGGAAAGGTGCTAAGTCACCGAGCTATACTATATTAAGTGCCTTAATAGCAGTATATAAAAGTTTAGCGATAATAAGGACGATACTAAAATAGTCGAACTATATTATATATAGGAGGATACACGATTAAGCAAATATATTTAAGATAACTTACGCGGTAACCTTTATAAACCTATAAGCTCTTCGTTCCCCCTTAAGTCGAGATATAATCGCTAATAAAATTATAAGTGCCTATAATAATATCCGGGGATATAGCGGATCTATTATAACGACGACGAGGGGTGCTATCGCGCTAATAGCAAAAGCCACTAGTAATATTAATTGTGTTACTGCCCCTTACGTACACCTTATAAAGCCGGCTAACGCTACGCGCCGCCGCCTTACATTTATCCCCTCTTTAATAGCAGTATGTCCTAGGCTGCACGTATGCCCCGCACGTGACCTAGCGCAAACCATAGGCCTCGGCAACCGCAGGCAGGAATAACCTAGTGGACGTTGACCTAAGACGTAGATGCCATCGTCGCACTACGTGCGCCGCCCGTACGCCTCTACGGACGGTACGTAAGCTACGCCTACGCCGATGCACCTGCCTTATAGCTAGCTGCCCCGAGCCCCTTTCTTTAAAGGGTCTCGAATAAGGAGGCTGTTAATTAATATCACAATTGTAACGACGACGAGGGGTGCTATCGCGCTAATAGCAAAAGCCACTAGTGATATTAATTATATTACTGCCCCTTACGTATACCTTATAAAGCCGGCTAACGCTACGCGCCGCCGCCTTATATCTATACGGCATTTAGACGAAGATAGCTAAGTTATAGATTACTTAGGACGATATAGAGAAGAAAAAGATAAAGTCAATCTTTTATTAAGTTTATACGTCGTTTATAGCTATAATAACGGCCTACCGAGAGGAATAAGGGGTATTAAGTACTAAACGTTTATATACGAAACGTCGTTTCGAATACTAGTAGGCATCGATAGAGCGACGGAAAGCTATACGCGAGAATAAGGACTAAAAGCTTCGTTTAGTAATTAAGGACGTAGGCTTTACCCTATAGCGGGTAGGACGAGAATATATATACGATAATTTATATAAAATAATCGAGGAGAGTAGTCGCTAAGGAAGAGGCGAGTAGGCGTAGCGTCTCCTAATTATTACGGAGTTTATAAGCGAGATAGAAGTAAGAGACTTCTACTATATAAATATTAAAGAATAAAGGCGAAGTAGCGGCGGAGTAGTAATAGAAAAGTTAGGGTAAGCTAAAAAGAAGTTATTTCGTAATACGTAATTTCCGCTATTTCTTTAGCTATATCTTTAGGTATTCGTTAATAAGTTCTTAGGCATTCGCTATATCGTCTTAAGCAACCTACTCGTTATATTCGGCTAGCTAACCTTCCTATTTCACTAAGTAGTAGGTAACGCCTTTCTTCTTCTTATAGTCCTTAATTTGCTAGAGTAACTATTCTCCTTCGGCATCGTTAAGGTTAAGCATCGGCAGTAATTCGCTAAGGTGTTAGTTAATAGCCCGTTCTACCTACGGCTTAAGAAGACTAATGTAAAATATATTATAAAGCCGGTCGTATTTCTTTAGTAGGGCTAGGCGGTACGCCTACTTGCTAATAGCTTAAAGGACCTAAAAAGGTCTAATGTATTTAGGTAATAACTTCCTTCTTTAGTCCTTAAGGCGTAAGTTCTTCGTAGAGAGTCCTACTAGGTCCTTAACCTTAAGGGTAAGTAGCTTATAATAGAGGTTATAGAATTTCTTTTACGACTCGATAGCTTATCGCTAATAAGTCTCTAGCTTTTTCCTTAAGTCTGCTAATTTACTAATACGAGCTCTCGCTTTAGGCACTCCCCTACTAATAGCATCGTCCGTAAGGTAGATATAGTAGTCTAGTTAGTATCTAAATAATGCCTTATTAAGCGAAAAGCCTATAGTTGCATTCTTCGTATTATTGCAAGCGAACTAAGCCTCTTATAGCAGTCTAGGCTAGTCATTCTATTCGGCATTCGTATAATACCGAAGGTAGTATTATAGTGTTTAATTTACTTATTCGGTCTAACCGTCGGTTTATAGGTAAAAGGCTATCGATAACCTACGTTTTATCCGTAATATATAATAGAGGTCTAACTAAAACTTACTAATAAACAGAGATCCTCTATCGGAAATAATGCCTTTCGGTACTCTATAGATAAGCTTAATCTTATAATAAAAAGCCTTAGCTAACTTAGGCGCTATTATTGTCTTAAAAACCGCGAGAAATACGCTATACTTAGTATATCGGTTAACGATTACTAATATTGCGTTAACTTCTCTACTATTAAACTATAACTCTAGCAAACCGGTAGTAAAGTCTATAAAGACTTCTTCCTAAGGTCTTATAGGAATAGGCAGCGACTTAAGGGCGCCGTATAGGCGATGCCGCTTTAGGACGGCGCTTTAATAGATATAATATAAACGCACGTAGCTATTTATATTACGAGCTATTCCTTCCTAGAAGAATTTCCGGGATAAGAGGTCTTTCGTACGGGCTATTCCGAAGTATCCCGCAAAGGGATCGTCGTAGTAGAGCTAAATAAGCTCTTACCTTAAGGCAACCTCTACGGGCACTACGATGTTTCCCGAATATAAAATAAGTCCGTCTAGGCTTAATGACTAAAGACTTACCCCTTCTTCGAGGGTACTTTCGGCCTATACTCGCTATATAGTCTACGGATCTTCCGCTTAAGTCCTCTTAAGGAGCTTAAAAAAGGGCTTAAAGACATTGCTCTTATAGACCCCTTTATAACGAGCTATTAACCTAGCCAATTGTCTTTAATACTATTGTTTATAACTAACGATATCTTTAACCTAAGTGGCTAACTTAGCGGGACTTATTCCCGAATACTAAGCGATCGAATGTTAGAAAGCTCGTATATTTTCGTTACGTAAAGACATCTCGTTAAGCCTAAAGACAATAGAGACCTAAGAACTCGTCTTTAGGTCGCTTTATAAAGAATCTATAGCTATATATACCTACCGAATAATTACTAACTTCTATAATAGTTCTAAGAGTAGCTTTATAGACGGTAGGGCTTCGCCTATAAATTCTAGCTTCCTTAATAAAGCATCGGTAAGATTTAATTTATCGGCTTAGTACTTAATCGTAAAATCGAAAGGAGCTAGGTATATACACTAACGTGCTTATCTTTTATTAAGGGATACTTGCTTTATAAAGCCTTAAAGGTTTTAGTAATTTAATAAAACTTTAATAGTATTTGCAGCCTTTTCGACGTAGTATCGCTAGTATTTAAATAACTTAACGATAGTAAACATCTCCTAATTAAGGGTGCTATAGTTAAGCTTAAGGCTAGTAAACTTCCGTAACTAGAAAGCAATCGGATAATAGTAGCCTTCGTTATCGGGCTACGAAAGAATGCTAGCTATTGCGAAAATTAAGGCATTAGTCTTAATGCGAATTAGTCTTTAAGGGTCGAAGTATAGGAGAAGTAGGGCTATTATAAAAGCGTTCTTTACGGCGTAAAACGCTATTAATTCGCTAGTGTTTAGCTATACTCGTCCGGGCTTTCTTCCTTTAACGCTCCCCTTTAATAACGTAGTAAGAGGGGCAATAATACTAAAGTATCTTAAAATAAATCGTCGGTAATAATTTATAAAACCGAGAAAAACTTAAACATTATAGAAAGAACGAGGTTTTTCCTAATTTATAATAGCCTTAACGTAGGCTAAGTCTATTGCAACTCCGTTAATAGATAAGATAAATCCTAAAAACTCTAATAATTGCTTATAGAAAGTATACTTCGATAAATTAGCGAATAGCTCGGTATTCCTTAATCGTTCGAGGACTTATCGTAAGTGTTTTATATACTCTTCGTAGGTCTTAGAAAAGATTAAAATATTATTAAGGTAGACGATATAAATAGTATCTATAAGGCCTTTAAGAGCTTAGTTAATATATAACTAAAATATAGTAAAGGCGTTAGTTAATCTAAACAGTAATACTAAATACTTATAGTAACTATAGCGAGTACGAAAGGCTATCTTCTATTTATCCCCTCCCTTAATCCGGATGCGTTAGTATACGTTTTTTAGGTTAATCTTCGAAAAGTACTTAGCCCTTTAATAACGGTCTATAATCTCCGAAATAAGGGGGAGTAGGTAGCAATTCTTATCGGTAATACTATTAACCCCCTAGTAGTCTATATAAAGGCGTAAAGTGCCGTCTTTCTTAGGCATAAAAAGGATAAAAGCCCCGGCCGAACTCTTAGATTTCTAAATAATACTACGCTTAAAGGACTAATCTAACTACTCCTTAAGAACGTAAAGTTCGGATTAAGAAAGAGGGTAGATAGGTCTAAAAGGTAGCTTAGAGTTAGGCAATAGGTTAATCGTATAATCGGTGCCTTTCTTCCTTAGCAATAAATCGGCCTTATGCTTAGAAAACACGTCTTTAAAGTCTAAAAGAGTCGCTAGTATTTCCTCCCCCGTTCGCTTAGGGTTCGCTAAGTTATTATCTTTATCGGGAAATAGTATAAAATTTAGGTCCGGTATAACTGCATAGACCTATACCTTATTCTAATACTTATGCAAAAGTTTCTACGGTTAGCGTAATAACACCTTAGAAAGTTAGTGTTTAAACTATTAAGCGCGCTTAAAGGGAACGAGATAAATATATTCCTAAGAAAGTATAGGTATATTAAGCAAAACTAGTGCGTCGTCGGGTTTTAATCCGTTATCGACGCTAATATAAGGGCGAGTAACTATCTTTTCCCTATAGCGATTGTCCTAGAGTTAGATAGAAACTTCCTAGACTCTATACCGTCTTACTAGCGTATTCCTAACTACCTTTAATCTAAGGGTTAATAAAGGAAGCTATCGTAGCCTTTATTTTCGAGTAAAATTTATATCTATTAGGTCTACTTTACTACCGTAATCGAGATTAACGATAATTTTATAAGGTATTCGCCCTAATAGCTTTTTAATAGCACGTAGTCTCTTAACTACCTTTACCTATAGCTTAGTCGAAGGAGAGGCATTTACTTTAACTTTAAGGCGTTTCCCTCCTTCTTTATCGTCTTTAAATCGGCTACGGCTCGGTTAGCTTTCGCTATCGCTTAGCAATCGGCTTATATATAGCCTAGTTTCTTATAATACTAATAAATAACTATGCCGGATTAGCTTTCGCCGTTTCTATACGAATTTCCTCTTTAGTTATTACTACGGCTATTCCTACTATATCTATTCCTACCGTTACGACTATTATAACTATTTCCTCGGCTATTCCTACGGCCGTTGCTACGACCGTTTCTACGGCTATTAAAGGTCGATCTAATAGCATCGGAATCTTAATAGTTATTAGTAGATCTATTTCGGCCTTTACGTCGGCGATAGCCTATCGAACGGGAGCTTCTTACCCCTTAAGTAAAGGTCGACTAATCGTTAGTTAGCTTTATAAAGCGCTTTTTATTTCCTAAAGTATCTTAAAAGCGTTAAGCGAGTTAGACTATCTCCTTACGAGTATTGTCTTAAATAGACGCTAAATAAAGGGAGATTTAGTCCTAAAGATCGGGACGTAACTTCGCAAAAAAGGAAAGTATATGAGTTTTTTATAGCGGACGTTTTAGATATTACTTAAAGGAATCTAAGTAAAGACTAAAATCGAGGGGGGATTAACCCTCTCGTTAGCGTGCTTCCTATAGTTATATAGCTAAGAGAGTCTCGCGATTAGTAGTATCTTTAATTAAAATTAAGGTCTAGTTACGAAAATTATCTTAGTTAGTATAAAGCAATTCCCTCTCTATAAGGAGCTTTTTATTAAGGTATTGCCTCTATCTCGCCTTATAGTCTAAGTATATATAGTTAAAGGTATATAAGATTTTATTCTTATTGCGCTTAAAACGATATAAGGCAGCGATAAAGGCATCCTTAAGATCGTTAATCTAATCGAGACGTTTTTAAGGGTTAGTCGGTTATAATAACTAAGGAATGTTTTTTATTTTAATTTCCTTACTATAACTCTCCCTCGATTTAGTTAACTATCGGCGACGTTTATATAAGTCCTTGCCGAATAAGTCACCCTACTGCGAAAATTCCTCTCGAAGTTCTATAATCCTATCTCTTAATCTTTTCTCCTCCTTTAGCTCTACGGCTCTTACTTAAAGGGCTACGAGGATATCTATACGCAGAGGGGTAGGTCGTAAAGGCCCGGCTTACGTTTAACTTCGCGAGGGGATAGATTAAGCCCCTTTAAGCAGCGAAAAAATTAGTAATAGCGTCTTAAGACGCTTATTATAGCCTTTATATAAGTTAGTATATTCGTCTTTTAATATTAGTTCCGTTACGCGAGGTAACGGCGATAGGCTAGCGACTCGATAGCTACTAGAACCTATTCGGCCTACGCGGCCTATACGTCCGGAAACGCGCTTACCGCGCGGCGCTATCGCTCTTAGGTAACTAAAAAAGAAAAGCTTTAGAAATTATAAGAAGATAGACTAAAGGTACGTTTAGGAAGGTAGGAACGATAGTTAAAGGTATAAATAATCCTTTATTATAATACGGTTGCCTTCTCGTAGTAAGACTAAAGCTTGCCCCTCTTCTAAGATATATTAAGGCCTTAGTAATATACCTTTAGGCCTCGAGAGGGGTTGTCGGGGACTAGTTGGCGACTAATAGCCGAATAGTCCCTAAGTTAAAATGCATTATCTATCGTGTATATATCCCTATCTCCCGGCTTTATAGTTGCGCGGGTAGCTGTATTACACCCTATTTCGCCGCCTACTGCACGCCCTATTGCGATGTCTATAGCACGCCCGCCGTCTATAGAACTGCCTACTATACGCCCTATTGCGATGTCTATAGCGCGCCCCGTAGTGTCTTCGCCGTCTGCTAAGGCTCCCCCGGCCCTAAAGCCCTCTACGTGCCGAAAGTGTAAGGCACCTTTCGCCTCCTAGAACGCTCTCTTTAAGCACCTTCGTCGGACCTATCCTAGCTAGCAGAAGGCGCCCGCCGCCGTTGCGACTATTCCCGCGCCTGCTCTTAACGATAACTTCGGCAAGCCGTCGCCTCCGGCCGAATTAAGCATCCTTCCCGCTGCGGCCTCTATTTTCGAGAACATCTCTACCGGCCTCTCTACTTAAAGACTCTCTATTGTTATCGAAGCAGTCTATGCGATTATTCTTCCGGCTATTGTTCGCCGCCTTATAGCTTCTCCTACTACGGCCTCTATTCCCGAGGCTACTTTGCCTACTATTAACGCCTTTAGTAAGACGTCGCCGTAGTAGTATCTTCTTCCTGCCGGTAACCTATCGTCGTAGCGAGTTCGCCTTATTTAAGATCTTCGTCCTACCGGCGAGCTATCGCAGTAGTATCTTCTTCCTACCGGCAAGTTATCGCCGTAGCGACTCTATTCTCCCGGTAAGCCCTCGTTATAGCGCTATTTTCACCTTACCGGCTAGCCGTTTAATAACGCCTTCGGCAAGCCGCCGCCGCCGCCGTAACGATGCTTTTAGATTGCCGTATCTTTAATCCGCCGGCCTTATGCTCCTTAGCGCACCGATTAGCGCCGCCTTAGACGCTCGCAGCAAGACTGTTCCGCTGCACGCCTTTAGCACGATTAGAGAGCAGCATCCTACTGCTCCGCTGCCTAAAGAACTCGCCGTCACATACCCCTTTCGGCGATTAAGGAATTCGATCTAAACGTCAAATAGTTATAATAATTAGGCATAACTCATTAGCAAAGGAATGCATTTAAAGGATTAATTGACCTTATAATTCGAGGTCTTAATTTAGCTTATTCTGCTTATTCTTTGTGTTTAGTTAGTTAGTTGTTCG
This sequence comes from Ophiocordyceps sinensis, assembly GCA_012934285.1. Lineage (NCBI taxonomy): Eukaryota > Fungi > Ascomycota > Sordariomycetes > Hypocreales > Ophiocordycipitaceae > Ophiocordyceps > Ophiocordyceps sinensis. Next base: position 6,434,804 of record JAAVMX010000004.1, on the reverse strand, counting down.
TTTGTTCCTGCTAAGGTTAGCAGAGGTTCCCTTTTTAAGGCCCGCATTATAATGCGCTAAAGGCGGGCACCTAGCTAGGTGCCTACTAGTCCGGGCTCCGGCAGCCCCTACATCTCGTAGGGCATGCCGGGCCACCTTTAATTCATTATCCTTCTTCTTTTATAGCACTCCTTTGCCTAGTGCCCTCTTATTTATACTACTTAGGCGGGCTCTCGACCTAGAGGACCACCCGGGGGACTACTAGCGGCCCGTGCATCGCTATACGGCTTATAGGGCACCCGAAGCTAGTTGGAAAAGGGGCGTGGAAAAGGGGCGTGGAAAAGGGGCGTGGAAAAGGGGCGTGGAAAAGGGGCGTGGAAAAGGGGCGTGGAAAAGGGGCGTGGAAAAGGGGCTTGGAAAAGGGGCTTGGAAAAGGGGCTTGGAAAAGGGGCTTGGAAAAGGGGCTTGGAAAAAGGGGCTTAGAAAAGAGGCGTGGAAAAGAGGCTTAGGAAAATAGGGCTTTAGAAAAAGGCGTGGAAAAAAGGCTAGGAAAAAGGCTAGGCAGGAAAAAGGAAAAATAGGGCTATGTCTTAAACTCAGACATTCGGGTGGAAAGCTAAAGGGGGCTACTAATTTAGGAGGGATAGGACTGCCTATAAAAGAGGGCAGTCCCCCTTAGTAAGGCAGAGAGAGGTTAGAGATTAATCAATCACTTCTATACTATATTACCTGCCTATATAAGATTTAAATAGCTCTATATAGACTGTCTAAGCCTTCGACCCCCTTTTTAGTCTTTAACTTCTATATGCATAGCGTATATCTCTCTTCTCGAGAGTTATAAGCCCGGGAGGAATAGAGTTCCTATAACTTCCGGATACTACGCAATACTACACTTTACACTAGTTATTACTACGGTCGCATAGCACCCTACAAATTGCTCTAAGATAAACAACCGAACGTCTTTATCGACATAGTCTCCTTACTCCTCGGCAGACGTATCTTAGACCTATAAACACTCGATATATCACTATATAATACACCTACGGGGAAGACCCGGCGTATAATGCTAACGGCCCGGAGGACTAGGATAAATAGATAAAGAAGACGAAGGCTCGGGTGGATTAGACTATCTATAACCTTATCTTCTCGGACGAATAGCAGCCTATAAAGCCCTTTATTCGACCGAGATATACTGACTTTATAGAGGAAGCTATAAGCTTCGCCTAGTTGAGTGCCCTAAAGCAAAAAGCCTATACGGCATCGATCTATAACTATAAGAGTCTCCGAAAGGAATATTTATATAAAACTAAGCTTATTATAGCTGCCCGGACAACGATTTTAGAGTCTATCTTAGCTGCTAAGCTTCTAGCCCTACGGGATAATAAGACCCTTCGGCAATAGATAAAGAAGCTTAAGACCTTAATAGCCCCGTCTTTAGGCTATATAACTAACCGGATCCGGAAGAGATATATAGCTTACCTATAAGTTTCTCTAACTAAGACCTCGATAATAGAGATATTAGCCTAGCTAGATAAATAGTAAGAAACCGTAGAAGAAGCTAACTAGTACTTCCTTTCCGAGGCTATCTCTAGATAGTAGCTAAGGGATATTGCTATTTAAGTCTAACCCCTAAGTGACGGATACTCGTCTATATTCCGGGAAGCTAGCCGGGAAATCGACGAAGCAGTAGCCTAGGTATAGCGGCAAGCAGCCCTTATAGTCTAAAGGGTTAACCCGAACGTTATTTAGGCCCCGTTTACGGCTAAATAGATCATTTAGTTAGTATCCCGGAAGATCTAGGAAACAATCAAAGAGATGCTATAGGTCTAGACCTAGAAACAATATTTAAGGGTTAGACGAGGGAGTATCTACTAGACTAAAAAACGGGGAAATAGCTATAAGGATACGGATACCCCTAAGGCAAAACGACTAAGGGTCTTTTGCCCGGCTTATAAGAAGATTAAGCACCCTTTAGTAAGATGCTAGATAGTGTTTATAAACATCTATCGCTTAATAGACGAGATCCCCTCCCCGAAAACCTAAAGACGGTTTAGAATTCCCTTCGAGAAAACCTAGGCCTATAGAAAAGGATCGACGAGATTAAGGCCAAGGTTTAAGCATCTCTATAATAGCAATTATAAAGGCGAGAGTAGGTTATATAATAGTTATTAAGGGTAGACCGAGTCTAGAGAAAAACCTAAGGAAAGATAGTAGGAATAGGAAATCTAGCTTTTGTGTTTAAAACTTTAGAAGCCCCTCTTAAACCTTCGGAATATCTACTTCGGAAATCGTCTACTTGAGACTTAGGAGCCTGTTTATACGTCTATAACGACCTCTCTCGCTTCCGCTCCTTTAAAAAGGCCCGAAAAGAGTTTTTAATAGCCGGGGACTCTCTAATACGGATTGAGGGTTACGGGAGGGTAAACTATCTTATAAAGATACCTTCTAGTCACTAAGTGCTTCGACTAAAAAAGGTTGCCTACTATCTAGGCTTTTCTACTAGTCTAGTCTCCTTCTAGCTACTTTAAGAAGAAGGAATACGGCTAGTTTATTATAGAATACCGACCTAATAACCCGGCTTCGACCTTAGGCTAGGCTGCCTTTCCGGCGGCAAAGAGGGCTGGTTCTAAAGACCCTCTACCGGCTTTTAAGAGAGACGGGAAGCTCTAGCATATAAGACTCGGCCACCTAGGACCTTTAGCCCTTTATAAGCTCGGAATCCAATAGCGAGTCCGAATTTAAGGGCCGAAAATAGTCGAGTGCGACTTTTACGGTTAAGGGAAGGCTCGAAGATAAATATTTAGAAGAACCCCCTCTCGACCCTTAAAGCCATGCGAAGAGATCTAGATAGACTAGATAGATATAGCTAAAGATTAAGAAAACTTTATAAGGGTTATATTTATTACTAACGCTTTCTTTAGAATAGTTTTTCCCTATTTTTCATAGACCTATTATAGTAAGCATAACTAGTCCGCTTTAAGGGACTTTATAAACTAGATAAAGACCTATTACGGCCTTAAAGTTAAGAAGATTAAGTCGGATAGAGAATTATTTATAAAGAATATCTGAGCCTAGCTTTAAAAAAGGGGTATTTTACCCCTTCTATCGGCATTAAACACCTAGGCCTAGAGCGGAGGAGCCGAGAGATTAGGGGGTATTATAATAGAAAAAGCTCGACTTATAAGACTAATAGTAAGTCTACCTTATGACCTTTAGAGAGAAATAGTCGAGTTAGCTTACTACCTTTAGAACCGGACCTTAAGGGACCCTAAGGACGGCTTAAAAGACTAGGAGTCTCCTCTAGACAAGTTTACTAGAAAAAAGGCCTCTTAATGCACTAGGCACTAAGAATGTATGTGTAAAGAAAGATGATTCTATTAGGGAGGCGTAAGCCCCGGGAGCTAGGAATAGCTCCCTACTATCTTAGCTATAGCTAATTACATTAGCCCTAGCATATAGTATAGAGGATGCTTTATATACATTAGAATGCCGGCTCGAAAAAGAAAATACTACTGCCTATAGTAGTTATAATATAATCCTAATTAGGCAATTAGGAGGAATACTCCTCTTGCCTAAATCCTTCCTTTTATTCTTATAAGTTATGCTTATATATGCTAGTAATCGTTTATCCTTTAATCGTTCCTTCTGCTAAGCGGCCTTCTTGCTTCGTATAGCGCGTATTAGAGGGCGACCTTAGAACTCCGCGATAGCTTTAGCGGAGACTTAGTCGGCTCGGACCTATTGGTTATATATAGCAGCCTATCCTTTCTATCGTACGAGGTATTCGGTTATAGGTGACTTCGACCGACCGATGCGACGAATACGGATATCTATTAGGCGCTTAACCTTATAGTACTAGTCTCCGTCGTTAGGCGCTTATTCGATATCGCGAGCGGCTTTTATAGGTCTAGGCTTAAGTTTAACGTAATGCCCTTCGTGCGCGAGCTTAAGGTGCTAAATAGAGACGACCGGGTGGATTCTAACTTAGCTAAGGAGGTCGAGCTCCGCTGCGAGGTTATTAACTATACGCTTAATAACGAAAGGGCCTTCTCGTTGCCGCGACTATTTCTTTAGCGGCTAGCTAGGCTTATAATAGCCTATATATAGATTTAGGTAGACTTTATTATTAGCGTTAAGAAGAACCGGCCGGTGTTTCGCGTTATACCGCTACTTAGCCTTTATAGCCGCTAGGTCTATAGCTAGGCTCGCTAGTCTATAGATGACTTTTCGTAAGTAGGGCAGTTCGTCCGTAGTAGTGCCTAGGATATTATCGGCAGCTTCTAACGGTCTACGCATATTAAAGCCGAAGATAGATTTATAGGCGGAGATCTTCGTACTAGCGTTAAATACCGTATTTAGATTCTACTAAAGGGCGGGGATTATTATCTTCTAATCTAAGCTAGGATCCTTAATATAGGACATCCGTAGAGCGGTCTCTACGGTCTAATTGCGCTATTCGGTAAGTCCGTTAGCCTATAGGTAGTAGGCGGTAGTTATTGCAATTTTAGTGCCGAATGCGCTCTAAAGGCCTTTCTAAAAGTCGGATATAAATTTACGATCCCGGTCGCTAATAATAGTTCTTAGCATGCCCTAATTAGAAAGAAGCAACTAACGGGCTAAGCCCTAAGCCCAATCTTTTATGCCGTATTTAGCGTTGCTTAGGACTAGTAAGCATCTCTTGCTAGTTAAGCAAGTGACCGTAAGAAGTTAGTTAAAGATATTAAAGCCTAAGATCTACTATAAGGAGCTTGCTAAAGGTAAGAGCGGTATATCGGTTATAAAGTCTATCGCGATACTCTATATTAGAAGTAGCGGGGGGCGAATAGGCTTATAACTGCCGGTAAGGGTCTAATAGTCTATTTAGCTAAGACAATAGGCTTTATAGGCCGCGATATGCTTCTTTACCTAACGGGTAACTCCGCGAATTAAATATATCTCTAAGTCCTTAATTATACGGACGACGCTAAAGTGGTTTTTATCGTTATAAGCTGCTAAGATTATAGATAGGACGAGGGCGTTAGGGATATACAGCCGGGTAAAGCCGTCGGGGCCTTTATAGTATAGAAGCTTATCGACTATAAAGAACGGTATGCCGTAGCGCTTAAGCTATGCTTTCGTTCGTGCTATAGAGTTAGCGACTATAGCTCCTTCTAAGGGCGAGGAAAGACTCTTAATAGCGTCCTCGCTATCTGCGATTATCTAAAGTATTCGCTTATAGTTAGGGTTATTATCGTAGGCGACGGCGAATTCCTTACGTTTTTAAGAGCTATAATAGCCTTAAAGGCTATAAGCATATCGTTAAGCATAGTAAAGTCGGGGCGGCGACGGTTAAGCAGCTAATCGGACTCCTCGGCTAGCAGACGACTAAGGGCGTCGAGGATAAAGTTCTTCTTACTAAAGAGGCAGTAAACCTTAATATCGTACTCCGAGAGGTAAATTAAGGCTATAACTAAGCGACGGTTAGCTTAGTCTATGCTAAAAGTATCGAGTGTCTTTTTAGCGACGATCTACTTAATCGTAGAGTAATCGGTAAAGACTACGAGAGGGAGGGTTAACGACTATACTATAGTACGTATCTTCTTCGCAGCCTATATAAGATAGGCGACCTTTAGCTCTAAGGGACTATAGGACTGCTCGGCTCTCGTTAGGGTATAGGAGAGGAAGTAGATAGGCATAATGGCTTTAACCGGAATAGGCTAGCCTAGCTGCTAAATAGTGCCGTCGCGGAGGTAAAAAAAGACGGCGGCGAAGCCTTGCTATAAGGAGGCGTTAATCTAATAGAATAGCCTTTTCTATAGGTCTATATAGTAAATTATACGGCTAGAAGTAATTTCCTTCTAAAGAGAGGCGAAAGAGGAAAGCTCGGCTAAGGTAGGCTAAAACGATATAACTCGCGTATAAGACTCCCGCTTATTAAGGTTCCCGTTTTTAACCTTACCGATTAAGCGACCCTAGGCTAAAAGACTAGTCTTACGGTCCTATAGAGGGGCAATAGAGGCGCCGTAGTATAGAATAAGATTGCGAATATATCCTATAGCGCCGATATAGTGTTTAAGAGCGGCGAGGTTATTAGGGAATAGAATCTTTAGGAAGGCGGTAAGCCTATGCTTAATAGTACTTATCTTAAACGCGTTAATACGAAATCCGAGCAGCTCTATAAAGGGGTAGCCGATCTAGCTTTTAGCGGGGCTTATAGATAAGGGCTTGCTTTATATATATTAGGTCTATATCGGTAAAGGTCTTAATAACCCCTTCTATAGGCAGTATCTTAATTAACCTAAAGTAGCGAACGGCCTATTTTAATAGATTGTTATAGTTACTATCCTCTATAGCTAGTAAAGCAGACTGCTTACGTAATACCTCGGTTTTTATAGATAAGCGAGGGCGACGATAGGAAGGAGGAGGATTATTTTAATCACTCTTAGATTCCTTAGAGGGAGCGGCGCTATAGATACTTTCCGGCGGAGCATACGGCTAAGTATAAGTCGGCAAGCGAGGATAGAGGTCGTCGTCTAAGCGAGATACGGACGCCGTAGCTTAACGGGCTTCTTCGTCCCTAGCTATAGTAATAATAGCTTAAACAAACGAGGGAAGAAGGAGAAGAGGTCGATAGATAGAGAAGAGAAGGGATTACGAAAGAAGGAAGAGTTATAAGAGAAGAGAAAAGTCTTATAAGGAAACGAGCTTAAGGGGGGGGATATAATTATTATTAATCTACGAAGGGACATAGGTATAGACTAGGTCTTAATATCTATATATACGATATAGAGGTTACGTAGGATAATATATAATATAACCTAATACTATAATAGTATATCCCCTTTAAATCGGCGTTTAACTTAAACGCCTAAAAGGGGCAATAGGCTAATAAAAACGAAGGAAATCTATATTAATCGGTCCTAAAAGCGGGCCTAGCATAGAACGAGAGAGAAACAAAGAGAAACAAAGGGTAAGGCTAAGAAACTAATATATACCGTCGTAATATAAATTATATTAATAAATTATATTTATTATCACTTAGGTAAAGGTAAAGACGTAAGGAAGGCCGTATAAAAGGCCGGCTTAGGTTTAGTCGGGTTAAAGGCGTAAAAAGCCCTAAGGTCGTCCTAGCAGCCGTTAAGGTAGGAGGAGTCCTTTTACGTAAGGGGGCTATAATACTATTAAACGCAATACTTAATCTTCCCGGAGGCGTATTAGCGTTGCGTAAGGATAGAAGAAAACTCCTACTTAAGGTATACGTTATTACCGTCGTCGTCGCCGGGGGAAAAGAGAACGCCGTTATCGGCGGGCCGGACGTTAAGCTCCGACTTATAAGGGAGCAGATATCTCCCGATTGGTTTATTCTACCGGCACATAAGGATCTGCATTAGAACCGCCGTGCATTATTGCATATAACATAAGTCACCCGGCTGCATTAGCTGCCCGGATGCTCGAGATACCGAATGCCGAAGTATGTAGTGTATATAGGGACTAATATGCGCATAGTCTATAGTCGGGCCCCGGTTAACTAAGGTTACCTACACTACCTCCTATTACTCGCGCAATTTATCACGCAACAACTAGGATACTATACGAGGTTAGACTATATGCACTTAGTATAGAATTAATAGCACTTTCTATCCCGATAATTAGTTAAGTTATATATACCTTTATTCCTATGCAATTAGCTATATAAAGGGATCTTAGTCCGTACTTAGACAGACTATTACTAAGTAATTCTATATCCTCTTCTCTCTCTTATCTTTATATCTTCCTTAATACTTTCTGTATTTACCGTAATTCTCTGCCTCTAAGCTTCCCTTTAGGCTCTTATTAGTTATAATCCCTATCTCTACTTAAGCTTTAAGTTGCTTCTTACCTAAAGCCTCCCTTAAATCCTTTAGATTACTCGCTATTGCACTAAAAACGACCGTCTCTCCGCTATAACCTCCTCTTTGCCTTTTTAGGCCACTTGCTATCTTAAGCTACCCTTAGTTTATATATATTACTACTTTCTTAGTGTTTTGCCCCCCCTTATTTCTCGTTGGCCTTATTTTCTCTCTTATAACGCACCCTTTCTTAGCTAGTATTCTATACCTAAAAACCCTCGAAAAAATCAGAAAACTTCCTTTACTACCCCTACCTTAGCCCGTAGACGCCGAGCTTCTTCCGAGTTTCCCCCGGTACCTTCCGATCTAATATACGGTAAAAATAAGTTCTTTTAAGGACTATTTATTTATAAAGCTTAAAAGGAATACTAACCTTTCGGCTTAGTCTTTACGTATAGAATCTATATTTATACGTAAAAAGCTCGGTCTAGCTATACTTAATACTACTTATACGAAGTCTTAGGACTATTTAGCCTTAATAAGGCTTATAGTTAATAACGGCCTTTTATCTTAGATAAAGCACTATACGTCTGTAAAGGCGATATAAGAGGCACTTAAAACCCTATATAACCTTATAAACTTTACCTTTAACTTCCTCCTTATAAAGGAACTCTTTAATATAAAGATTAAAGGAGAGATATCTATCGAGACTTACTTAAATAAGGTAAAAGAGCTTTTCAACGAGCTAAATACTAGAGAGATCCGTATCCCGGAGATCGTAGTAATAACCTAGATCTTAGAGAGCCTAAATAGCTCTTTCTTAAGTTATATTACGAATATTACGTAGACCCTTCGTACTAATGCCACGGTATATACCTTTAAATCACTCTCTTCGTCTTTTATAAATGAATTTAAGAGAACGAAAGCTCTCGAGAATAACGAGCAGCTATTTATAGCCGGCGGTAGTAAGGCCTTTATTTACTCTTACTGTAAAAAGCGAGGGTATATCGAGAGGAATTGTTTTTAAAAACCTAAGAATAAAGATAAGGCTCGGGCTATAGGATTTACCTTAAAAACGGTCTCTACCTCATCCTCTTCTCGCCGGGACCTTAAGGAGAATACTAACCGCAACTACCGGAGGCCGACCCCGGTTCTCTACTCTCGGGAGAGCTCTCCGTCTCCGGCCTTACGTCCGGCCGGCCGTCCCTAGACCTCCCGCCTCCGGAAGCGCAAGGCCACTCCGGAATCCTCCGAGACCTCTAATAAGGGCCTGGTCGTCTCGGACTCTGCTTTTAGTATCGACCTCTAAAGCCTCTTCTTTTAGCAATTTCGAGGGTAGTATTAAAAGTAGATAGGACTATAATACGGATTAGGAATTTCTATAACTTTGTCTTCGATACTAGAGCTACTAGCCATATAGTTTCGAATAAATCTCTCCTCTCTAATTATAAAGAAATATACACTACTATGACTAAGGGAAAAGCTTCCTCTATTATCGTACGAGGGGCTAGGGATCTTATCTTTAAGTTCTCTAATAGCAAAAAATAATATACTTTAAAAAACTGCCTTTATATACCTAAAATCGGCATTAATATAATTAGCTAATTAGCTATAACAAACACATACGCTCTTATAGGCCTAGACTCTATATCCCTCCTTAATAGAAATCTTAATAAACTAATAACCGGTTTTATTAAAAACGGACTTTACTATATTCCGTTAGATATAAAGAAAACACGTTTTCTAATTAAAAATAAAATATATAATATATAACATAGCCCGAAAGAAATAATAGATAACGCTATACTCTAAGATACTATACTAACTAATACAATACAAACGCTTAAAAGAAAAAAGAAAATAGACCTCGTTCTTTAGCATAAACGGCTAGGCTATCTTAGCTATAAATCTCTATACCGATATCTTCGTAGACTATACCTAGATATATCCGTAGACTAAAAAGATATTATAGCTATAAAGCAATGCGAAGCTTATATATAAGCTAAACCTATAGATAAAAAGAAGAAAACCCCTTTAAAACGACGATATCTCTTTCTAGATAAAATAATCGTTGATATCTAAGGTCCTATAAAAGTCCCTATATACGATAAATTTAGATACTCTATATTATTTCTAGATACCTACTCTAGGTACCTAAGAATATACCTTATAAAAGATAAAGCCAAAAGCCTACCTAAGTTCCTAGAATTTAAAATAGAGCTTAAGAATAATAAAGATAAGACAAAAATAAAAGAGGTCTTCTTAAACAATGCAAAAGAATTCATCTATAACATTAAACTATATGCTCTTAAAAACGGAATAAAATATAACTTAAGTCTACTATATACCCCCTACTTAAACGATAGAATAGAACGTATAAATAGAATAATACTTAATAAAGTTAGATCTATGCTCTATATAGCTAAGCTACCTAAATACCTCTAGGGAGAAGCTGTCCTAGCAGCTATATATATATACAACCGATCTCCCTATACTGCCCTAGGGTATATATGCCCTCTTAAAAAGAAAGAAGATAGAGCCCTTACTATAGAAGACATAGATAAGATCCGTGTCTTTAGAAGTATTATATACTATAAAAACAAAACACTTAGTAATAAGCTAGACGTACGAGCCTATAAAGGAATTATAATAGGCTATAAAGATATAGTATATAAAATATACGACTATAGTAGAAAGAAGGTTGTTATCTTAAAAGATATAACTATACTAGAAAACAACTTCTTAAAAGACAATGAAACCTTTAATTTTAATACTATACCTTCTATAAATAAAATACTAGATAATTATCTACACACAAAAACTTCTATACTAGATATAAATCCTAAAAATACACAATCCTAGAATAATCCTAATAAAATACCCGATAATATATCCGAGGATGATATTTCTAACTGTATAATATAGGACAATAATAATAAGGATTAAAGAATTTAGGTTAAAATACCTAAAAAGCCGGCTAAATTCTATAACAACTACTAAGAATACCTAATATATCTACTAATAAATAACGATAATATAACCCTTCTATCTGCTTTAGAAGGCTATAATCCTATAGAACTAAAAACGTATAAGCAAGCTATAAAAAGCGCCGAAGCTCTACACTAGGATAAAGGCATAGTAGCAGAAATACAGCAGCTTATAGATAACAATACTTAGGAAATAACCAAGCTACCTAAAGACCGGGAAGCCCTCGGAAGCCGGTAGGTCTATAGAGTTAAAAAGGATAATAAAAACTAGATAAAGAAGTTTAAAGCTCCACTTATAGCTTTAGGCTATAAGTAAATATACGGCTTAGACTATATTAAAACCTTCTCTACTATAGTAAGACCTAAGTCTATAAGGCTCCTACTACTATAGGCTATCGCTAATAACTAAAAAGTACTATAGTTTAATGAAAAAAATGCCTTTCTTTATGCGGATATAGATATAGAAACGTATATATAGATACCCGAAGCTTTTCTAGATATAATACTACACGCATAGTTTTGCTAGCATAAAAATACAAAATATAAAGGCATAACTTGCTTTAATTACTTAAATAAAAACAAGACGAAGAAGCTCGTAGCGAAATTAAGAAAAGCACTATACGGCTTAAAAGAAAGTCCTTTACTCTAGTATAACCTATTAAAAAGCGTACTTAACGAGCTTGGTTTTTACTAACTTCTAATAGACGAAAGAGTGTTTATAAATAGCACACTGCGAATAGCTATAGCCGTCTATATAGATAATCTCCTCTTCTATAGACCTATAAAGCGTGTAATAACCTAAGTAATAGATTAAATAAATAAAACCCTACCAATCGAATCGCTAGGGGAAGTTAAAGACTTCTTAAGATTATCTATATAAATAAACAGAGACATAGAGAAATTATATATATCCTAAGCAACCTAAATAAAAAATAAAATAAAGGAATTTAAAAAAGAAAATATAGGAACCTCTAATACAACTACTACTAAGGGCGTTAAATTAAATAAATCAGGAATAAAGAACGCCTCTAAAAAAGACATACTCTTATACTAAATGCAAATAGGCTCCTTACTATTTTTAGCCCTATTTACAAGGCCTAATATCCTCTTCGCAGTAATATCCTACGTAAGATTTTCTTCTTAACCCGACTCCTTACATTTTAAAGCCCTTAATGTTATATAGAAATACTAAAACAAATTCCCTAACCTATGCTTATACTATAACTGTAAAATAATAATACCAGATTTTTATTTTATAGCCTATACGGACTCCGATTAGGCTAGTGACCTTATAGACCGACGATCGGTCTCTAGATACTATTTCTTTACACGCAATAATCTTATAAGCTAGTTATATTAAAAGCAAAAATCAATATTACTATCTAATTGCAAAGCAGAGTTTATAGGCCTTAGAGAGGCTAATAAATAGGCCTTATATCTATACAGCTATCTAAATAGCATCGTAAAAGAGTTATCTATACCAATATCTAATAAAGTCCCTCTAATACTTTCCGATAGTTTATTAGCGCTAAGAATAGCAAACCCGGAAGTATATAAACTCCGGAAATACATCGGCCTTACCTATAATTTCACCCGTAATAGTGTTTTACTAGACGAAATAGAAGTATTCTATATTAAATCTGCTAATAATATCGCTGATATATTTACAAAAGAATTAAGGCGTATACTATTTTATAAATTTCGAGACCTCTTAGGTCTTAAAAAGGATCCTATATATAAAGATAAAAAGAGGTTTTTAGCTGCTCTTTCTTATGCTTTCTTCTAGCTTTCCTCTATATACCCTTTAGTTTTTTCCCTATATATAGGTTTACTAAAAGGACTAATAAAATATAGTAGAGTTTTTCATTTTTCTCTATATAATATATTAGAGTTATTTTTCTCTATATAAAAAGTTTTTTCCTATAAATAGGCTTTTTTAGAGAGCTTTATAAATCTTAGTTAGTTATAAACGGATATATATAAAGCGCACTTCTTATACAATAAGTACCCTTTAAGAGGGGCTATAAGGGAGTAGATATCTCCCGATTGGTTTATCTTACCGGCATATAAAGATATACATTAGAACCGCCGTGCATTATTGCATATAATACTTATCACCCGGCTATATTAGCTGCCCGGATGCTCGAGATACCGAATGCCGAAGTATATAGTGTGTGTAGGGACTAATATACGCATAGTCTATAGTCGGGCCCCGGTTAACTAAGGTTACCTACACTACCTCCTATTACTTACGTAATTAATCACGCAACAACTAGGATACTATACGAGGTTAGACTATATGCACCTAGCATAGAATTAATAGCGCTTTCTATCCCGACAATTAGTTAAGTTATATATACCTTTATTCCTATGCAATTAGCTATATAAAGGGATCTTAGTCCGCACCTAGACAGACTATTACTAAGCAATTCCATATCCTCTTCTCTCTCTTATCTTTGTATCTTCCTCGATACTTTCTGCATTTGCCGTAATCCTCTGCCTCTAAGCTTCCCTTTAGGCTCTTATTCGACTAACTAAGCAAAGGAGGCTCTTAGGTCTTAGTAAAGAGGGAGTAATAGAAAATAACGTAAAGGCGGCTGCCCTTATAGAAGCAAAGAAGATACGCCGTCTTATATACCTTAAGGACCTTATATAGGCTCTCCTATTTATAGTCGAGCTTCTTTATAAGGCGGAGGGTCTAGATCTAGCGAGTGCTAAAGAATACTATATTGCTAGGCTAATACGCTAAGGCGGGAGTCCGCCGGGCGTCCGCATAGTAAGCCTAAATAGCCTAAGTATCCTCGATCGTATCGTAGAGGAAGTTAGAAATACGCTAAAGGCAGGAAGTAAACGCGTTGCCGTAGAGGTATTCCTTCCGCTGCTAGGGGGTTATATTAGGCGGGGGGGGACTAAAGGGCTTAGTGCTAAGCTTTAGGTAGAAGCTATAGTTAACGAAGAAAGGGGAAAGGCCGGTAGATTTAAAGACCTAATTATTAATAGTAAACTTAGCGAGGGGAAGGAGGTCGACCTAATCGTCCTAAAGGTAGGTAGTATAATAACGAAGGTAAACCTCTATCTTAACGTTCGCGATCTTAGTCTAACCGTCGGTCTAAGGGTAGTAGGTAAAGCTAAGGTAAAGGCGGTAACTAAAGCGACGACTAAGCTATTGCTAGAAAGCTAAGATAAACTAAGTGCTATAGTCGCTAATAATTAAGGCTAGGGTACCGTAAAGGGACTAAACGCGAGAAATAAATATATTAATAATGTCTTTAATAGTTATTAAGGGTGTTAGAACGTAGTAGCGTATTTTCGTAAGGCGGTCGACGATAACGAGGATATTAGAAAACTTAACGCCGTTACGGCGGTAGATAGGGAGGTCGGTAATAAAGTCGACGGATATATCGGTCTATTAAGCGAAGGGAATACTTAAGGGCTAAAGTAGGCCCTAAGGGGAGGAATAAAGGGATTTAGCGTATAGTATAGGAATAAGGGATAAAGGATACGTACGACGTTATTAAGGGCACGTGACCTACGTAACCTAAGGCCACGTTAGCACCTATAAAAGGGCCCCCTTTCCCCTCTTCCTTCCTAGCTAGATAAGACAATAAGAACCTAAACCGTATACTATCACACGTGCGATAGGTTCGCTTCCGGCTGCTTACCGTAGTAGAGCCCTACTAACACTAATCAGTGATTGACTCGGCTTAATCATAGATTAGCTAGGTAGAAGAGAAAGATTTAACCTTCGAACGTGCGCGGATCCGATTGAATAGTTATTTAGTTAGCCTGCGATCCCGATCCATATATTTAGAGAAGGCTATTTATGCTAAGAACGGAGGATCTTCCCGAACTAGAACCGACAAAGCTGCCGTAGAACAGCTGCTTTTAGTAGCCGAACGAAGAACACTTCCTAAGCTCCCCTTAACGGATTACCGCTTTAACGAAGCTTATGCTATTAAGAAGAGTGCGTTAATAACGCTAATAAGGGTGTTATTAGCTACTCTTAAAGGATTACCGCTTTAACGAAGCTTGTGCTATTAAGTAATAGTGCGTCTACGGCGCTAACCCTATCGCGAAGACCCCCTCGCGACCCCGTTAACCACTGCAGATAAAACCACGGGAATATTCGATTAACACAAGCCATTTAATTACGACCATCGCGTAAAGACCCTCACGCAATAACAACTAAAAGCCCGCTGCCTGCTCCCGATAAGACTATCGCGAAGACCCTCGCTACGATAAACACCCCGCCGTCTTCCGACCCGGCATTATATTTAGTCCGCTTGCTCCCTTAAGCCCGGCATTACTATATAGAGTCCGCTTGCTCCCTTAAGCCCGACCTGCTAGTTGTTCTTTGCTATTTAAAGAACTGCTAGTGTGTGCCTCCCTTCTTTACCTTTGCCGCTTTCTGCCTTTTGCCACTGCTTTCTTCTTTGCCGCTGCATTCTTCTTTACCGCTCTAAAGCAGGACCTATAAGAACCCGGCCACGCCCGTTTTCGGCCCGGCAATAGACCTACTTTACCCCGGCACCTATATAGTCCGCTTGCTGCTATAAGCCTAGAGAACATAGGATAGCAACCTCGGCCCTAACGCTATTCCCCGAAGAGAACCCCCTTAGCCACCTCGTATATAAGCTATTCTATAAGTATGTTAACATAAGCCGCTAGGAGGCAGATATTACGCTAGACGACGATGCTATCGCCGTTACGACCTATACGGCCCGTTTTATCGCCGTTTTAGACTATAGCGTATACGTTAACGGCCTTTAGCTCTTTAACGACTTTTAAGAATACTTCGAGTAATAGAATAAGGCAACGTAGAATAAAGTCAATAAGGAATACACGAAGGCGCTAAAGACCCTCTTAAGAAGACGCGGGATCTACCTAGACCGTCGGAACGGCTCGAATACGGCGTAACTAGCCGCTTTACTAGACCTCGACGAGCCGCTAACCTAGCCCGCCGACGAATTCGCGAAGACCTAATTCGACATCGGAACAGCAGCTTATGCTAAACAGATAGCTAATGCCGCCGCTGCCGTTGCTGCCGCCGTATTGTTAGTTCCGCCCTCGCCTTTCCTAGCCGTATCGTTAATCTCGGCACTGCTTGCGTCTAACGACGAAGCGTCTGCGGCTCTAATAGTTTAAAGAGCCGCTAGAGTGTTATTACCTTCGTTATCCCCCGTTGCCCCTACCGCCGTTGTTTCTTCGCCCGTTGTTCCGCCCGTTATCCCTTCGCCCGTTATTTCCGGCCAGCCGCCACTAGTCATTCCCGGCTAGTCTCCCGACCCCTTTGTCCCCGGCTAAGTCCCTAATAATGTTCCCTAGGCTGTCCCTTAGGCGCCGCAACACACGGTCTATCCGACAAGTCACCGGTTCCGGCACCCCGAATTCGCCGTCCCGCCTGCCGCCTAGTACTAGCCTGCCGCCTAGCCGTTCCTTCCTACCGCCGATCCTGCCGCCGTTGCCCGTGTCCCCGTCCCTACTATCCCTGCCGAATTCCCCCTTAAGGCATATATAATAATGCCGCCGCCCGAGGTTCCGAACGCCTATACGGACGCTAACCTCGTGCTGCAATTCGCTAAGACGTAGAATAAGGACTATAATTACACGGGAAAGCCGTACGATATCTTAGACGATAAAGTCCGGCTTTTTATATAGACCTACTATAGCCTCCGAGTCGCCCCGGGCTAGTTTTAGTGCCTAGTTCTTTAATTCCTCTCTAGAAGGGCCTAGGACTACTACGTCTAGCATATTAATTATTCTACGACTATGTTCCGGGCCGTATACGATGCCCTTAAACGTTATTTCGATATAGGCGTTAACTAGCAATAGTACTTTACGGAGTAGACGACGATATTATTTTCGAGGCTTCGAACGTAGAACCCTAGGATACTACTAAACGAGGTGCTCGAGCTGCTGTTTAATACACTATAGCTTTGCTAACGAGCCTTAGGAGGTACGTTCGTAGACTAGGACCCGGATATTAACGTGCCCTTGCGAATGACTCTCGTCCGGGCTTGCCGAGGTGTTCCGGAGCTCGAACTAGCCCTATTCCGCCCGGCTATACGCATTGAGGAACTGTTTTCGGACCTACGATCGTCCCTCGAAACGCACCTCGCACGCTGCCCCGACCAGCAGTTTTTCAGCCGTGTAAGAGGTCGTCCTAAGGGATATATACGAGGTTCTACACGCTCGAGACACGGTCCTAGTCAGCCGTACGGACGAGGCTACGGACGTTAACAGCAAGGCTATATTCTAGCCGAAGAGGAAGATAACGATAGGACTAATAAGTTTAGCTAGCTAACCCTTTCCGACGCTCCGTAGTGGCCGAGATAACGTTCTTTATGCCCTTATTTGTTCTTTATTTAAAGACTGCGAGTGTAAGGAAACGAGCTTAAGGGGGGTATATAATTATTATTAATCCACGAAGGGACACAGCTATAGACTAGGTCTAACTGTCTATATATACGATATAGAGGTTAAGTAGGATAATATATAATATAACCTAATACTATAATAGTATATCCCTTTTAAATCGGCGTTTAACTCGAACGCTTAAAAGAGGCAATAGGCTAATAAAAACAAAGGAAATCTATGTTAATCGGTCCTAAAAGCGGGCCTAATATAGAACGAAAGAGAAATAAGGAGAAATAAAATGTAAGGCTAAGAAACTAACGCATGCCGTCGTAATATAAATTATATTAATAAATTATATTTATTATTACTTAGGCGAAGGGGAAGACGTAAGGAAGGCTATATAAAAGGCCGGCTTTAGTTTAGTTAGGTTAAGGGCGTAAAAGGCCTTAAGGTCGTCTTAGCAGCCGTTAGGGCAAGAGGAGTCCTCCTACGTAAGGGGGCTATAACGCTATTAAACGCGATACTTAATATTCCCGGAGGCGTACTAACGTTATATAAGGATAGAAGAAAACTCTTACTTAAGGTATGCGTTATTACCGTTATCGTCGCCGAGGGAAAGGAGAACGCCGTTATCGGCGGGCCGGACGTTAAGCTTTAACTAGCCGAGTAAAGGAGGCTCTTAGGTCTTAGTAAAGAAAGAGTAATAGAAAATAAGGTAAAAGCGGCTGCCCTTAAGGAGGCGAATAAGATACGCTATCTTATATACCTTAAGGACCTTATATAGGCTCTCCCGTTTATAATCGAGCTTCTTTATAAAGCAGAGTGTCTAAATCTAGCGAGTGCTAAGGAATACTATATCGCCGGGCTAATACGCTAAGGCGGGAGTCCGCTAGGCGTTTTCGTAGCGAGCCTAAGTAGCCTAAGCATCCTCGATCGTATCGTAAAGGAAGTTAAAGATACGCTAAAGGCGGAAAGCAAGCGCGTTACCGTAGAGGTATTCCTTCCGCTACTAAAGGGTTATACTAAGCGGGAAGGGACTAAAGGGCTTAGTGCTAAGCTTTAGGTAGAAGCTATAGTTAGCGAAGAAAGGGGAAAGGCCGGTAGATTTAAAGACCTAATTATTAGTAGTAAACTTAGCGAAAGGAAGGAGGTCGACTTAATCGTCCTAAAGGTAGGTAGTATAATAACGAAGGTAAACCTCTATCTAAGCGTTTGCGATCTTAGTCTAACCGTCGGTCTAAGGGTAGTAAGCGGAGCTAAGGTAAAGGCGGTAACTAAGGCGACGATTAAGCTATTATTAGAAAGCCGAGATAAACTAAGTGCTATAGTCGCTAATAATAAAGGCTAAGGTACTATAATAAGACTAAACGCGAGAAATAAACACGTTAATAACGTCTTTAACGGTTATCGAGGGTATTAAAACGTAATAGTATATCTTTATAAGGTAGTCTATAGTAATAAGGATATTAGAAAACTTAACGCTATTACAGCGGTAGATAGAGAGAGGTCGGTAATAAAGTCGACGGATATATCGGTCTATAGGGCGAAGGGATTACTTAAGGGCTAGAGTAAGCCCTAAGGGGAGGAACGAAAAGATTTAGCGCGTAGGTATATATAATAATTCCGTATAAAGCTAGAAATAGACTTATATATATTAGGCTAGATATAAGACCGGCGGTAGAGGCTAGCGGTCTTCGTATATCTAAGGTAGCCGGCAAAGGGGGAGGTATAAACGTAGACGAGGATCTAAAGAATTAAGGCGTCGTTAAGGGGAACGAAGAGCCGGCCTTGGAAATAAAACCGGCCTTAGAGCTTAGAGAGAGCGGTCTTAAGGATCGAGCGGAAGGGGGCTCGGAGGGGGTAAGGCTAGCGGGGCTAAGGGGACTAAAGAGCTACGCGAATAGCGGAGATAAGCGGGGAGGAGGAATAGGCCTAGTCGATAAGGTTATCGATCGGCTTAAAGTCGTCGAAGGCGTAGAAGTTAAAGTAGTCGGAATTATATTTATAAATTATATTTATAAATTATATTTATAAATTATATTTATAAATTATATTTATAAATTATATTTATAAATTATATTTATAAATTATATTTATAAACGAATCGGACTCTTTAACGGTATTAAAGGCGGTAGTAGTATTAAGGTAAAAGGAGGCATTAACCTTAGACTTAAGGAGGATAACCTAATATCGGTAGTTAATCCTCTCGTCGGCTCTATCGGTAAAGGAGAGTAAGCGGGAGCTAGGCAAGCGGCTAAATACGTTAGGGAGAATAGCTTAAGAGCTAGGCTAAAAGACAATCTTAAAATTAAAACGACTAAGGAATTCGGCCTAGCGGGCCTATTATTAGTTAAAGAGCTTTATAGTTATAAAATACTTAAGATTCTTATAATCTAAGGCTATCTTAAACTTAGGTAGGCCTTTAAGCTTAACGCGTTACTCTTCGAGAGATTTTATAATTGCGAGGAGTTCTTTATCGTAGATCTTGTAATTATACTCTTAAGTAGAGTATTTTAACAAAAAGAAAGCAACCGGATAATAACGACTATTATTAAAGAGCTATATTAGCATACCCCCGGCGGCTTAGTCGGAAGTATTTATCTAAACTATAGTCTTACCATAAAGGTTAAAGTATATAAAGACTAAGGCGGTAGTAAAGGCGTGCTTAAAGGCTTTATAGACGTAAGCGTAAGCGGGAGACTAGATCTAAAGGGCAGAGTTCTTAGTAAGGGCGTTTAAAGGGTTTATAAGCTTAGAAAAGCCGTAAATAAAACGCCGATAAAAATTAGCGAATCTTAAGAAGCGCTAGAGGTCTTTAATAAAAGAGGGGGTAGGCTAGTCTAAGACTATACGAACCTTTTTAAGGTCTATGCGAATGCCTTTATCTAATATAATTAGGCCGAAGTATTTAGTCTTAGTAATATAGAAATTATATTTATATACGTTAAGCTAAAGGCCGGCGGCGTTAAAGCGCTTAAGAACCGTATTAACATAGGCTTAGTATTCCTCCCGCGTCTTTAAGAAGATTAAGATATTATTTAGATAGGTAGAGTAAAACTCGTTAAAAATACTATAAAAGGCTATATTAATAAAACTCTAAAAGTAAGATAAGGCGGCGGTAAGGCTAAAAAGGGTAATATAATACTCGAAAAGCCTATACTATATAGCGAATGCGGTCTTTTACTTATATCCTTCGGTAATATAAAGGCGGTTAAACGCTATAATAACGTCGATCTTAGTAAAAAACTTTGCCTTTCGGATATAGGCGAAGATATCGTAGATAAAGGGTAAGGGAAAACGGTTCTTAATTATAGCCTTATTAAAGCCGTAATAGTTAACGTAAAAATAAACGCCCCCGCCCGGCTTATAGGTAAGTATAATAAAGGCAATAGTAGGGGAGGTAAAGCGGTAGATAAAGCCCTTCTTAACCTACTTATTAACGTACGCGCGGACGATCTAGTTCTTAGCTTCGCTAAATAGGCGGGGGCGGGTATAAGGAGGTTATATCCCTTCCTTAAGGTTAATTTAAGTATTAACGGTACGGTAAAAGGCGAGCTTATCGGCCTCGCTTTTAAGCTATATATAGATTATATAGTAGAGCTCTTTAAGGACATTAGCCTAAAGCTCGTCGAGCGTATAAAGGACTTTCTCTTACTTCTCGAAGAACTTAGCGATATCGTTAAAAAAAATCTTATTAAGGTAGATCTTATTAATGTAGTCGTCGACGAAGTCGTAAAGGCGGGGGTTAAGGTAAGCTTTCGTATCTTTAGCGTCTATATATCTAATTAAAACGGCTTAGCAAAAGTCTCTAGGGATATCTTAGTCGATAGGTAGCGGAGGCTCGGTAGGCAATAGCTTAGCGGTAAAGGCTTTAATTAAGGTCTAAGAGGTTTAGACTTTAGGCTACCGGTAGAATATTACTATCGCGTCGACGTTAAGCATTTAGACGTTAAACGCTAAGTTATTAAAGGACGAAAAGCGGAGGGGCTAAGGTTTAATAGTCTTACGACTTAGCCGCGATATAGGGCGGCGGTAGCTAGCGGTCTTATAGACGGGACGGGGGCGGGGAGGTCGAACGTAGCGGCGAGGGTAGAAGGTAGCTAAAGAGTTAAAGTCGTAGCCGGAGTTAGAGTTAGTTTAGCGGGGCATTTCTCCCCCCCCTATTTAATAAGGGGGAAAAAGAGGGTTATATAACGTACTAGTATAACCTAGGCGTATAAAAGGGAAGGGAAAGGAGGAAGCATTTAATCACATATATAAGATTAACATAACATAACTAAATTGACTTAATTTGCCCTCTTAAAGATTTAACGATTTCTCCTCGAGGACTTCTACCTATAAATTATTAAAGAAAGACGATTATTGCCGTATAGCTTCTACGACACTCGCATCCAATCGGTATTAGCATAATCAAATAATCCTGAAAATACAAAGAGACTAATCGAAATAGGAGCCCGAAAAACATAATTTAAGAGATTACTCCCTAAGTAAGATATTCTAACTTACATAGAAATCGACTAACCGAGGCTATAACACAACTACCCTACGAATTTCTGCTATTCTTCCTAACCCTTAGTATAGCGACTACTGCGCTTGCTTTAGGGTGTGTGCCCTTTCCTCCGTTAAATTAGCGTCGTTAACCTAGCGGGAGGAGTCCGGATAAGCGGGTTTACCCGCGTTAAGAGCATCTTCGAAAAACGTAAAGAGGGAAAGGCTAAGGGATAAGGGAATAAACTTAAGAACGTCGCTAAAGTAGACGGAACGGATAAAGGCCGGAGGACGGGCTAAGGCCGGATAGGCGGGAATAAGGATTATAGCGGCGGGAATAAGGATCGTAGCGGTAAAAGGTTCGCCCTCGTTGTTAGAATCCTCAACGGAAGGACTAAAGGGAAACCCCTTTAGGGCAAAGGCAGGCAAAGGTACGGTAGGGGGCTTACACCTATCGTCGAAATCCTTAATAAAAGGGGCGGGGGGAAAACGAATTGTATTTATTTATTATATTCCCTCCGAAATAGGGATAGTAAAAGCCGGGATAGGGCGGGTAGAGTAAGCAAAGGTAGCCGAAAGGCCCGGGATAAGATAAGGCTAGTAGTCTAAAAGGCAGGAGGCTAGATAAAAGGGGGACTAAAAGGAAAGGGAGTTACTACGCTAGCTAATAATAGGGTTATGCCGGCGTAGCTAAAGGAGGCTAAGAATAACCTTATAGCTAACCTTCGTAAGGAAGAAGTAGATAGACTTAGTATAGGCGCTAATCCGGGAGACTAAAAAAGCGCAATAGGTAATAGAGCTAGACTTATAGTCGCTACTATCGGCGAGAGAAAGCTAGCGTAGGAATTAGAGTTAGCGGATAGGAAAGGCAAGGCGGTACGCGGTCTAAGCGTATATAAAGGCGTATCCGGAATAGCTAGAGTTAACTAAAGCACTTATAACGATATCGTCGGATATAAGGGATAAAGGCATAAGTAAAGCACGCGGTTATATTCCCGTAGGGAGGCAAAGATCCTCCCCGGTATCGAACGAAGCTAAAAACTTAGATATAGAGAGCTCTATCGCGCGATAAGGCGAGGGAGCTACGTATTTCCTAAGGACGGGGAAGAGGCGGGGAGGTCGTCTACTTTGCCTTTAATAAAGCCTTGCTTAATAGCGTAAACCTAGTAGCGGGGGGGAAAGATTTTAAGAAGGCGCGGGGCAGACGTACCGCTACTATAGCTACGGCCGCGGCTAGAGCTAAAACCGGCGCCGGGACTAGCGCTAGGGTTAGCGCCGGGATTAGCTCTAATACCTTTATTAAGGTAGGTCTAGGCGGTATAGGTAGCGGTAGCCGGCTAAGCGTAGTAAAGGTAAAGACGGTTCTTAAACCGCCGTTGCTTCTAAGCGTTAGTAAGCCGGGCCCGGAATATATCGAGCTATATTAGGTTACCGGCAGGAGACGCGGTTAAGGCGGGCGAGGTAAGGCCGGTATAAGCGGGGTTATAAGGCGGCTAGAGTTAAAAATAGGCCTTAATACGCTGCTAGTTATCTTAAAGCGTAGAGTATATTTTAGCCTAAGCCGTAAAGTCGTTATAGGCCGGGCATTCGACCTATAGAGCGGCGGCGTTAGTAAGTTTAATAGAGACCTTTAAGTAAAGGTAGGCGATATAAGCGGTGCCGTTAAATAATAAGTCGGCTTAAGCTAGGTAAACGTCGAATAGAAGTCTAGCTAAGAAATATTCTTTATCGATAGGGTATTAAAGTCGGCCTTTAACTAAGCATAGGTAAAATTAGCACTAAAGATAAGGCTAAGGTCGTCGGTAAGAGCTTTAATAGTAGTATACTACTAATCGGCGAAAGACTTATTATTAAGCACGTCTTAAGGAACGCTAGCTATAATAAAGGCAGCCCGGCCGGTAAGCTGGCTAGCTATATAAAGAATACGATCCTCCTCTATAAGGTATAAGGCGGCGTCCTAACGGAGCTTAATAGTAAGGCCGTTGCACTAGGTCCGGAAAGCCTCCTAACGTTACTTCTAAGTGCTAAAGTCGCCGGCGAACCTCTTAAGGTCGGCTATATAGGAATAGGTAAAGGTAAGGGCGGAGGCGGGGGTAAAGGCTTAGTCTTAAGCCGTATCGCGTTCGGTTAACATAAGGAGAGAGGATATAGCGCGGTTAAGCTAGCGCTAAAGATCGGCAGCGTGCTTTAAGGCAACAGCTATATATTCTTAAGCAATAAGCACTCTTATATCTAACTTAACGTAAGCATTATTAAGGTAAGTAAGGGCTTTAATCTAAAGGGCGCGGAAGTCGTAAGTAGCGTTAGCCTAAATATAGGCGAACGTGCCGAATATAGGCCGTTAGGCCTAAAGAAAAGCGGCGAGATAGGGGTAGTAGGAAACGTAGTCGGTCTAAGGCTTTAGGTCGATAGGAGCCGGCGGGGTAACGGCCGGGGTAGCGGACGGGGGATCGGCCTCTATATAATCGGTTATCGTAGATTATAAGGCAATAGGATAAGGTAAAGATAAAGGGAGGGTAAAAAGGGAAATCTATATAATTCGCGTTAAGACGGCGTATTTATATTAGGAAAATTCTAATAATCGAGGAAAACTTAGTTAAAGGGGTCCGGCGAGGAGGCGGACTTACGTTACGAAAAAGGGAGATTAAAAAATAAAGGGGTAAGATAGCGAGATTATTAATTAAAGGCAATAGAATAAAATAGTAGATTAAACTATAAGGAAATAAGCTTAAAAGGGGTATATAATTATTATTAATCCACGAAGGGATATAGCTATAGACTAGGTCTAAATGTCTATATATACGATGTAGAGGTCACGTGGGATAATATGTGATATAGCCTAATACTATAACAGCGAGTATATTCCCTGCTTTGTTTTTCGTTTGGTTTTTCCCTCTTTTCGGCGCCTTGTTCTTCCCTTTTTCTACGCCCTGCTCCCTCTTTTACTTCCTATTTTCGGTACCCCGAAAAAAGCCCTGTTTCGCCCCGGCAACGTTATATTCCGGCCCTGCGTTAACCTTATAGCGCTCTAGCAACGTTCTTTCCCGGCCCGAACACACGCTCTGTTTCACGCTTTGTTTTACGCCCTTTTCCCAGCCCGAAGATAACTCTATCTCTTGGTCTGCTTCGCCCCTCTGCTTCGCCCTAAAGCTTAATGCTTCCTAACGCTCTTTTCCCGTACGTTATACGGCTGTTTGCAAGGCTGTTGCAAGGCTAGAAAAGCCGGATCCACGATAACAATACGGCCCGTTTAACCGGGCTATAGATCCCTATTTAGCCCCTTATTGCCCCTTATTGCTACGTTCGTTTAGGCTGCTATTTCTACGATCTTATAAAGACTGCTAGTATAGGAATAAGGGATAAAGAATACGTACGACGTCGTTAAGGGCACGTGACCTACGTGACCCGAGGCTACGTTAGCACTTATAAAGGGGCCCCCTTTCCCTTCTTCCTTCCTAGCTAGATAAGACAATAAGAACCTAACCGTATACTATTAAACGTGCGATAGGTTCGCTTCCGGCTGCTTACCGTAGTAGAGCCCTACTAATATATAGGCATATATAATAATTCCACACGAAGCTAGAAATAGACTTATATATGCCGGGCTAGATATAGGACCGGCGGTAGAGGCTAGCGGTCTTCGTACGTCTAGGGTAGCCGGCAAGGGGGGAGGTATAAGCGCGGACGAGGATCTAAAGAATTAAGACGTCGTTAAAGGGAACGAAGAGCCGGCCTTAGAAATAGAACCGGCCTTAGACCTTGGAGAGAGCGGTCTTAAGGATCGAGCGGAAGGGGGCTTAGAGGGGGTAAAGCTAGCGGGGCTAAGGGGACTAAAGAGCTACGCGAATAGCGGAGATAAGCGGGGAGGAGGAATAAGCCCGGTCGATAAGGTTATCGATCGGCTTAAAGTCGTCGAGGGTATAGAGGTTAAGGCAGTCGGAATTATATTTATAAATTATATTTATAAACGAATTAGACTTTTTAACGGTATTAAAGGCTATAGTAGTATTAAGGTAAAGGGAGGCATTAACCTTAGACTTAAGGAGGATAACCTAATATCGGTAGTTAATCCTCTCGTCGGCTCGGTCGGTAAAGGAGAGTAAGCGGGAGCTAGGCAGGCGGCTAAGGGCGTCGGGGAGAATAGCTTAAAAGCTAGGCTAAAAGATAATCTTAAAATTAAAATAACTAAGGAATTCGGCCTAGTAGGCCTATCGCTAGTTAAAGAGCTTTATAGTTATAAAATACTAAAGATTCTTATAATCCGAGGCTATCTTAAACTTAGGTAAGCCCTTAAGCTTAAGGCGCTACTCCTTAAGAGATTTTATAATCGCGAGGAGTTCTTTATCGTAGATCTTATAATTATATTCCTAAGCGGAGTATTTTAACGAGAAGAAAGCAATCGGATAATAACGACTATCGTCGAAGAGCTATATTAGTATACCTTTAGCGGCTTAGTTAAAAGCATCTATCTAAACTATAGTCTTACGATAAGGGTTAAAGTATATAAAGACTAAGGCGGTAGTAAAGGCGTGCTTAAAGGCTTTAAAGGCGTAGGCGTAGGTAAGGGACTAGATCTAAAATACAAAGTTCTTAGTAAAAGCGTTTAAAAGTTTCGTAAGCTTAAAAAGCCGTAAATAAAACGCCGATAAAAATTAGCGAATCCTAAGAAGCGCTAAAGGTCTTTAATAAAAGAAAGGATAGGCTAGTCTAAGACTATACGAACCTTTTTAAAGTCTATATAAATGCCTTTATCTAAGATAATTAGGCCGAGGTACTTAGTCTTAGTAATATAGAAATTATACTTATCTACGTTAAGCTAGAGGCTAGCGGCGTCGAGGCGCTTAAGAACCGTATTAACGTAAGCTTAGTATTCCTCTTACGTCTTTACGAAGATTAAGACGTTATCTAAATAAGCGGAGTAAAACTTATTAAAGATGCCGTAAAGGGCTATATTAATAAAACTCTAAAAGTAAGATAAAGTAGCGGGAAGGCTAAAAGGGGTAATATAATACTTAAAAAGCCTATACTATATAGTAAACGCGGTCTTTTACTTATATCCTTCGGTAATATAAAGGCGGTTAAATACTACGATAACGTTAATCTTAGTAAAAAACTTCGCCTTTTAGATATAAGCGAAGGTATTATAGATAAAATGTAAAGGAAAACGGTTCTTAATTATAGCCTTATTTAAGCTACGATAGTTAATATAAAAATAGATACCCCCGCTAGGCTTATAGGTAAGTATAATAAAGGTAGTAGTAGAGGAGGTAAAGCGATAGATAAAGCCTTTCTTACGCTACTCGTTAATATACGCGCGGACGATCTAGTTTTCGGCTTCGCTAAAAAGGCAAAGGCGGGTATATAAAGGTTATATTCCTTCCTTAAGGTTAATCTAAGTATTAACGGTATAGTAAAAGGCGAGCTTATCGGCCTCGCTTTTAAGCTATATATAGATTATATAGTAAAGCTCTTTAAAGACCTTAGCCTAAAGCTTGTCGAGCGTATAAAAGACTTTCTCTTACTTTTCGAAGAACTTAGCGATATCGTTAAGCGAGACCCTATTAAGGTAGATCTTATTAAGGTAGTCGTCGATAAAGTCGTAAAGGCAGGGGTTAAGGTAAGCTTTCGCGTCCTTAGCGTCTATATATCTAATTAAAACGGCTTAGCAAAAGTCCTTAGGGATATCTTTATTAATAGGTAGCGGAGGCTCGGTAGGCAATAGCTCGGCGGTAAAGGCCTTAATTAAGGTCTAAGAGGTTTAGACTTTAGGCTATCGGTAGAATATTACTATCGCGTTAACGTCGAGCATCCGGACGTTAATATAACGCAGCTACCCGCGCAACTATAGAGTCGGGAGATAGGGATATATGCACGATAGATAATATATTTTAGCTTAAGGACTATTCGGCTATTAGTCGCTAACTAGTCCCCGATAACCCCTCTCGAGGCCTAAGGGTATATCCCTAAGGCCCTAATATATCTAAGAAGAGGGGCAAGCTTTTATCTTACTACGAGAGGGCAACCGTATTATAATAAAGGATTATTCGTACTTTTAACTATCGTTCCTACCTTCCTAAACGTACCTTTAGTCTATCTTCTTATAATTTCTAAAGTATTTTTTTTTTAGTTACTTAAGAGCGATAGCGCTACGTAGTAGGCGCGTTTCCGGACGTATAGGCCGCGTAGGCCGAATAGGTTATAGTAGCTATCGAGTCGTTAGCCTATCGCCGTTACCTTACGTAACGGAACTAATATTAGAAGATAAATATACTAACTTATATAAGGGCTATAACGAGCGTCTTAAGACGCTATTACTAATTCTTTCGCTGCTTAAGGGGGCCTAATCTATCCCCTCGCGAAGTTAAACGTAAGCCGGGCCTTTACGACCTACCCTTCCGCGTATAGATATCCTCGTAGCCCTTTAAGCAAGAGTAGTAGAGCTAGAGGAGGAGAAGAGATTAAGAGATAGAATTACGGAACTTCGAGAGGAATTCTCGCAATAGGGTAACTTATTTAGTAGAGACTTATATAAACGTCGCCGATAGTTAACCGAATTAAGGGAGAGTTATAGTAGGGAAATTAAAATAAAAAACATTCCTTAGTTATTATAACCGATTAACCCTCGAAAACGTCTCGATTAGATTAGCGATCTTAAGGATGCTTTTATCGCTGCTTTACGTTATTTTAAGCGCAATAAGACTAAAATCTTATATACCTTTAACTATATATACGTAGACTATAAGGCGAGATAGAGGCGATACTTTACTAAAGAGCTCCTTATATAGAAGGAATTGCTTCGCACTAATTAAGATAGTTTTCGTAATTAAACCTTAATTTTAATAAAAGATACTATTAATCGCGAGACTCTCTTAGCTATATAACTATAGGAAGTACGCTAACGAGAGGGTTAATCCCCCTTCGATTTTAGTCTTTACTTAGATTCCCTTAAGTAATACCTAAAACGTCCGCTAGAAAAAACTTATATACTTTCCTTTTTTACGAAATTACGTCCCGATCTTCGGGACTAAATCTCCTTTTATTTAGCGTCTATTTAGGATAACACTCGTAAGGAGATAGTCTAACTCGCTTAACGCTTCTAAGATGCTTTAGGAAATAAGAAGCGCTTTATAAAGCTAACTAACGATTAGTCGACCTTAACTTAAGGGGTAAGAGGCTCCCGTTTAATAGGCTATCGCCGACGTAAAGGCCGAAATAGATCTACTAATAACTATTAAGATTCCGACGCCGCTAGATCGACCTTAAATAGCTATAGAAATAGTCGTAGCAACGGCTATAGGAACGGCCGAGGAAATAGTCGCAATAGTTATAACGGTAGGAATAAATCCGGGTGGAATAGCCGTAGCAATAATCGGGGAGGAAATTCTTATAGAAACGGCGAAAGCTAATCCGGCATAGTTATTTATTAGTATTATAAGAAACTAGGCTATATATAAGCCGATTGCTAGGCGATAGCGAAAGCTAACCGAACTATAGCTAATTTAAAGACGACGAAGAAGGCGGGAAACGCCTAAAAGTCGAAGTAAATGCCTCTCCTTCGACTAAGCTATAAGTAGAGGTAGTTAAGAGACTATATGCTATTAGAAAGCTACTAAGGCGAACACTTTATAAAATCATCGTTAATCTCGATTACGGTAGTAAAGTAGACTTAGTAGATATAAACTTTACTCGAAAATAAAGGCTACGATAGCTTCCTTTATTAACCCTTAGATTAAAGGTAATCTAGAATACGCTTTCTACATCACCTCGTATTACTCGCGCATTTAATTATGCAATAACTAAGCTACTAAATAGGATTAGACCACTTGCATTATGCATATAAATAACAGCGCTTTCTATAACTACAATCAGTTAAGTTATATATACCTTTGTTCGTGTGGAATTAGCTATATAAAGGGACTTTAGTCCGCCCTTAGACAGACCTTTACTAAGCAATTTAACAACACCTTTCTCTCTTATTTCTGCATTAATCTTAACACTCTTTGCACTGCCGTAATCCTCTGCCTCTAAGCTTCCCTTTAGGCTCTTATTGGTTATAATCCCTATCTCTGCCTAAGCTTCAAGTTGCTTCTCATCTAGAGCCCTCTTTAGATCCTTTAGACCACTCGTCGCTGCACTAAAAACAACCGCCCGTCCACCACGACCTCCTCTTTGCCTTTTCAGGCCTCTTGCCTTCCTAGGCCACCCTTAGTTTACATATATTACTACTTTCTTAGTGTTTTATCCCCCGTTCTCCTCGTTAGCCCCGATTCGACCCTAGCATATACCTTCTTCCAACCACTGTCTTTCGCTAAAAAACCCACTAAAAAGAATTCTTTTAAAATTCCTTCGCTACCTCTGCCGTAGCCCGTCGACTCCGAATTCCTTCCGAAGTTTCTCTAATACCTCCCGACCCCGAAAATAAGTTCGTTTAAGGACTACTCGTTCGCAAAGCTTAAGGGGAGCGTTAACTTTTCTGCCTATTCTTTACGGATAGAATCCGTTTTTATACGTAAGAAGCTTGCTCCCGTAATTCTCGACGCTTCTTACGCGAAATCCTAAGACTATCTCGCACTTATACGCTTAATGGCCGACGATAGTCCTCTCTCTTAGATAAAGCATTATACGTCTGCAAAGGCGGCTTAGGATGCTCTTAAGACCCTATATAACCCGGTGAACTTTACCTTAAACTTCCTCCTTATTAAGGAGCTCTTTAATACGAAGATTAAAGGTAAACTATCTATCGAAACTTACCTAAATAAGGTAAAAGCGCTCTATAATAAGCTAAATACTAAAGAGATCCGAATCCCGGAGATCGTAGTAATAATATAGATCCTTAAGAGTCTAAATAGCTCCTTCTCGAGTTATATTATAAATATAACCTAGACACTCCGTACCGATGCTACGGCATATACCCTCGAGTCGCTTTCCTCGTCCCTTATCGACGAGTTTAAGAGAACTAAGGCTTTAGAGAGTAATAAGCACCTCTTTATAGCGAACAATAATAAGATTCCTATTTACTCCTACTATAAAAAGCGTAGGCATATAGAGAAAAATTGTTTTTAGAAACTAGAGAATAGGGATAAGGCTAAGGCCGCCGGATTTACTACTAAGACGTTGCCCTCCCCCTCCTCGACTAAAAGGGAGCCTAAGGAGTATACTAATAGGAGCTATAGGAGGCCTACGCCTATCCTAAACTCTCGAGAGAGTTCCCCCTCCCTTGCTCCTCGCCCGGCTGCCCGTCCCTGGACTTCTCGACTCTAGAAGAGAAAGGCCCCCTCGGTATCTTCTCCTAAGTCTAGCAAGGTCCTTATTGTCTCTAAGTCGGCTTCTAGCATTATAAGTTCCCTCCTACCCCTCTTTATACTCCTTATATCCTTTATATCCTCGATACTCTCGTCTATACCCTCGATACTCTCGTCTATACCCTCGATACTCTTCTCTATACTCTCGTTACTATATAAAATGCTAGTCCTTCTTTATACCTTCTCTTCCTATACCCTATTTCCCTTAAAAAATATCCTTCTCTATACCCCTATAAAAACAAAGTCCTCCTCTAATAGAAAATAAATAATAGGACCTCTAAAGCCGCTTCTCTCGGCAATTTTAAGGGTGACCTTAAAGGTCGATAGGGCTGCTTTACGGATTGGGAATTTTTATAACTTTGTATTCGATACTAAGGCTACTAGGCATATAGTTTCGAATAAAACTCTCCTCTCTAATTATAAAGAAATATACACTACCGTGACCTAGGGAAAAGCTTCCTCTATTATTATGCGAGGTGCTAAAGACCTCGTCTTTAAATTCCTAAATAGTCATTAATAATATACCTTAAGAAATTGCCTTTATATACCTAAAATCGGCATTAATATAATTATCCAATCAGCTATAACAAACACATACGCCTTAATAGGCCCGGACTCTATATCCCTCCTCGATAAAAATCTAAATAAATTAATAACCGGTTTTATTAAAAACGGACTATACTATATCCCTTGAGATATAAAGAAAACACGATTTCTAATTAAAAACAAAATATACAATATATAACATAGTCCGAAAGAGATAATAAACAACGCTATACTCTAAGACACTATACTAACTAATATAATAAAGACACCTAAGACTAAGATAAAAACACCTAAGATAAAAAAGAAGATAGACCTCGTTCTCTAGCATAAACGGCTAGGC
The DNA here is from genome assembly GCA_012934285.1 of Ophiocordyceps sinensis. Classification (NCBI taxonomy): domain Eukaryota; kingdom Fungi; phylum Ascomycota; class Sordariomycetes; order Hypocreales; family Ophiocordycipitaceae; genus Ophiocordyceps; species Ophiocordyceps sinensis. The sequence goes on along the minus strand of JAAVMX010000004.1, from coordinate 6,402,997 downwards.
TATTTTAGCTATAAATCCCTATACCGATACCTCCGTAGACTATACCTAGATATATCCGTAGACTCAAAAGATATTATAGCTATAAAACAATGCGAAGCTTATATATAGGCTAAACATACCGATAAAAAGAAGAAAACCCCCTTAAAACGACGATATCTCTTTCTTAATAAAATAAACGTTAATATCTAGGGCCCTAGTAAAGTCCCTACCTACGATAAATTCAGATACTTTATATCTTTTCTTAATACCTATTCTAGGTACCTAAGAATATACCTAATAAAAGATAAAGCTAAAAGCCTGCCTAAGTTTCTAAAATTTAAAGCAGAACTTAGTAATAACATAGATAAAATAAAGATAAAAGAAGTCTTCTTAGATAATGCAAAAGAATTCATCTATAATATTAAACTATATGCCCTTAAAAACGGTATTAAATACAACTCGAGCCTACCGTTTACCCCCTACTCGAACGGCAGGATAGAGCGTATAAATAGAACAATACTTAATAAAGTTAGATCTATACTCTATACGGCTAGACTGCCTAAATATCTTTAGGGTGAAGCTGTTTTAGCAGCTATATATATATACAATCGATCTCCTTATACTGCTTTAGGGTATATATGCCCTTTAGAAAAGAAAGAAAATAGGGCCCTTACTAGAGAAGATATAGAAAAAATCCGTGTGTTCGGAAGCATTATATACTATAAGAATAAAACACCTAGTGATAAACTAAACGTACGAGCCTATAAAGGAATCGTAATTAGCTACGAAGACACAGCCTATAAAATATACGACTATAGCAGAAAAAAGGTCGTGATATTAAAAGATATTACTATATTAGAAAATAACTTCTTAAAAGATAATAAAACCTTTAACTTTAATACTATACCGTCTATAAATAAAATTTCGGAGGGTTATCTACGTACGAGATCCTCTATACTAGATATAAAACCTAATAATACCCTATATAATAAATCCTAGAATAATCCGAATGAAATACTAGATAACATATCCGAGGATGATAATCCTAACTATATAATATAGGACAATAATAATAAGGATTAAAGAATTTAGGTTGAAATACCTAAGAAGCCGGCTGAATTCTATAACGAGTACTAAGAGTACCTAATACATCTGCTAATAAATAACGATAATATAACCCTTCTATCTGCGTTAGAAGGTTGTAATCCTATAGAACTAAAAACCTATAAGCAAGCTATGAAAAGCGCCGAAGCTCTACACTAGGATAAAGGCATAGTAGTAGAAATACAGCAGCTTATAGACAATAATACTTAGGAAATAACCGAGCTACCCGATAACCGGGAAGCTCTCGGAAGCCGATAGGTCTATAGGGTTAAGAAGGATAATAAAAACCAGATAAAGAAATTTAAGGCTCGACTTATAGCTTTAGGCTATAAGCAAATATACGGCCTAGACTATATTAAAACCTTCTCTACTATAGCAAGACCTAAGTCTATAAGGCTCCTACTAGTATAGGCTATCGCTAATAACTAAAAAGTACTATAGTTTAATATAAAGAATGCCTTCCTATATGCGGATATAGACATAGAAACGTATATATAGATACCCGAAGCTTTTCTAGATATAATACTATACGCATGGTTTTCCTAGCATAAAAATACAAAATATAAAGGCATGACTTACTTTAATTACTTAAATAAAAATAAGACGAAGAAGCTCGTAGTAAAACTAAGAAAAGCACTATACGGCTTAAAATAAAGTCCTTTACTCTAGTATAACCTATTAAAAAGCGTTCTTAACGATCTTGGTTTTTACTGCCTTCCAATAGACGAAGGGGTGTTTATAAACAGCACGCTTAGAATAGCTATAGCCGTCTATGTAGACGACCTGTTATTCTTTAGACCTACTGTACGTGCAATAACCTAAGTCATAGACTAAATAAATAAAACCCTACCGATTTAATCTCTAGGGGAAGTAAAAGACTTCTTAGGATTATCTATATAGATATATAGAGAAACAAAGGAACTATATATATCCTAAGCAAACTATATAAAGAAGAAAATAAAGGAATTTAATAAACAAAATATAGGAACCTCTAATACACCTGCTACTAAAGGCGTTAAATTAAATAAGTCAGGAATAAAAAACGCCTCTAAAAAGGATATACTCTTATACTAAATGCAAATAGGCTTATTGCTATTCTTAGCCCATTTTATAAGGCCTGATATCCTTTTCGCAGTAATATCCTGCGTAAGATTCTCTTCTTAACTAGACTCCTCGCATTTTAAAGCCCTTAACGTTATATAGAAATACTTAAATAAATTGCCCGACCTATGCTTATATTATAACTGCAATATACCTATACTAGACTTCTGTTTCATAGCTTATATAGACTCTAACTAGGCTAGTGACCTTATAGACCGACGATCGGTCTCTAGATATTGCTTCTTTATACGTAATAATTTAATAAGCTGGTTATGCTAAAAGCAAAAATCGATATCGCTATCTACTTGCGAAGTAGAGTTTATAGGCCTTAGAGAGGCTAATAAGGAGGCCCTATATCTATACAGCTATCTAAATAGCATCGCAAAAGAGTTGTCTATACCTATATCTAATAAAGTCCCTCTAATATTTTCCGATAGTCAATTAGCGTTAAAAATAGCAAATAACCCGGAAGCATACAAACTTAGGAAACATATCGGCCTTGCCTATAATTTCACCCGCAATAGTGTTTTACTAGGCGAAATAGAAGTATTTGTTAGTAGGGATTACACGTGAGATATCTCATTAAGAGGTCTTCTGGTTGGTATTCAAGTGTGTTGTTCTGCCTAGCTAGAAAGGGGGGGGAAAGGGGCCCCCTTTATAGGTCCCTTAAAGAACCTGACCCGGGCCTGCCGGGCTCCTAACAGAGCCCTGTTGGGAGCACGTGACCCAGCCGCTGACGCTGTCATCCGGGTCATGACAAGGCTGCTGCCGGGGTTATAACGGGGCTAATGACGCTGCCGTCGGGACCGTCGGGGTCATTAGGGGTCATGACTTATGACCCTTTTCCTCGTGGTGTTTATCCCACATTCCCATATTCCCACACTAGCAGTTTTCTTTAAAGCTTCTTCTTTAAAGCTTACAATAACCAATCAAACAAAAGAACGCGCATTAGGCTAAAAGGGGCCTAATAAATACAAAAGATAAATACAAATAAGATAATATAAGATTAGCGGAGGTCTAAGCTCGCGAGGCTGCTATTGTTATTGCGTGGAGCTATAGGCGCTCTGCTAAATCTCGGAACAAAAGGAGTATAGTCGTTAGCCGGGGCGTCTGCCGAATGACTAATGAAAAGGAAGTCTATATGCGCTTCGTGTAGTAATATCCTTCGTTAAGGTATCGGACGAGTGCGCTACGAGACTCTTTGCAGTAACGGCTTTCTGCTAAGGGCTTATTAGTAAAGCGTCTGTATATTCGGCGGCTTCGTTAGTGTCGAGGGAGCTGCTTCGAGAGCTGCGTTTAAGAGCTGCTTCGAGGCTTACTTTGCTTCGACGGGGTTCGCAGTAACGGCTTTCTGCTAAAGGCTTAAGGGAGAAGCGTCTGTGTATTCGGCGGCTTTGTTAGTTAGTGTCGAGGGAGCTGCTTCGAGAGCTGCGTTAAGAGCTGCTTCGAGGCTTGCTTTGCTCGACGGAATTTGCAGTAACTATATTGCTGCTAGGGGCTTAAGAGTAAAGCGTCTGTATAGGCGGCGGCTTCGTAAGTGTCGAGGGAGCTGCTCCGAGAGCTGCGTTAAGAGCTGCTTCGAGGCTTGCTTTGCTTCGACGGGGTGGTTCGCAGTAATGGCTTTCTGCTAGGGGGTTGAGGGAAGCGTCTGTGTAGGCGGCTTTGTGGTTTAAAGCGTCTGTTAGGGCGGCTTCGTGAGTTCGCTTTAGAGGCAGCTGGAAGAGCTGCTGCTGCGAGAATTGATAGGAGCGCCGAATCGAGGAGTCGAAAAGAGGCCGGCATCGGGGCCTCGAGTCGTTAATTAAATAGTGCGACGGGGTTGTTTGTCTGCTGCGTCGGCGGCTGCGGCGATAGTCGGGCTCGTTAGTGTTATCGTAGGTAGATGACTGGTTTTATCGCGAGGGTCTTCGCGATAATTGTCGTGACGGTCTAAAAAGAATATCTTAGTAGGTAAAACCAGCGGTGTTTCTTTTTCTTCTCGTCCTTACGGTCCGAAGAGAACTCCTATAGGTAAAACCAGCGGTGTTCTTCTTCTTCTCGCGTAAATGCGTTGCTAACGCGCTTCCTATCGACGTTTACTCTTCCTATAATAGGCGAGAACGGGATTAATAGGAAGCTTAAAGGGTCTATTTGCCGTAGAGCTAACACAAACAGCCCTTATTCTTAGCACAGATGACCTTCTCTTCGGTATACGCAATAGAACCTTAAGGGTAAAGATGCGTGGAAACAGCGCCTACGAATAGGACAAAGATTCTGCTATACTTTCGAAGGTCGAGATCTGCCTCTTCTGCCTTGCTGTTCTATGATTAAATCTATTTAATCACTAATCAGTGTTAGTAGGGATTACACGTGAGATATCTCATTAAGAGGTCTTTTGGTTTGTATTTAAGTGTGTTATTCTGCCTAGCTAGAAAGGGGGGGGAAAGGGGCCCCCTTTATAGGTCCCTTAAAGAACCTGACCCGGGCCTGCCGGGCTCCTAACAGAGCCCTGTTAGGAGCACGTGACCCAGCCGCTGACGCTGTCATCCGGGTTATAACAAGGCTGCTGCCGGGGTTATAACGGGGCTAATAACGCTGCCGTCGGGACCGTCGGGGTTATTAGGGGTCATGACTTATAACCCTTTTCCTCGTGGTGTTTATCCCGCATTCCTACATTCCCATAGTATTCTATATAAAATCCGCTGATAAAATCGCTAATATATTTATAAAAGAATTAGGGCGTATACTATTTAATAAATTTCGAGACCTCTTAGGTCTTAAGAAGGATCCTATATATAAAGATAAATAGAGGTTTTTAGCTGCTCTTTCTTATGCTTTCTTCTAGCTTTCCTCTATATACCCTTTAGTTTTTCCCTATATATAGGTTTACTAAACGGACTAATAAAATATAGTAGAGTTTTAATTCTTTTCTCTATAAAAAATAGTAGAGTTACTTTTTCTCTATATAAAAGTTTTTTTTTTCCTAGAAATAGGTTTTCAGAGAGTTTTTACAAATCCTAGTTAGTTATAAACGGATATATATAAAGCGCACTTCTTTATAAAATAAGTACCCTTTAAGAGAGGCTATAAGGGAGCGGATATCTCCTGATTGGTTCATCCCACCAATGCATAAAGATATGCATTGGAACCGCCTTGCATTATTGCATATAACACAAGTCACCCGGTCGCATTAGCTCCCGAGATGGCTGAGATACCGAAGCCCGAAGTATGTGGTGTAAGTGGAGACAGAGGCATGCAAGTCATAACTCATGACTCGGTCAACCGGCGTCATCCACATCACCTCGTATTACTCGCGCATTTAATCATGCAATAACCAAGCTACCAAATGGGATTAGACCACTTGCATCATGCAGACAAATAATGGCGCTTTCCATGACCACAATCAGTCAAGTCACATGTACCTTTGTTCGTATGGAATTGGCTATATAAAGGGACCTTGGTCCGCCCTTAGACAGACCTTTACCAAGCAATTTAACAACACCTTTCTCTCTCATTTCTGCATCAATCTTAACACTCTTTGCACTGCCGTAATCCACTGCCTCTGGGCTTCCCTTTGGGCTCTTATTGGAGGAAATACCGGCGACTCTTTTAGACTTTAAAGACGTATTTTCTAAGCACGAGGCCGATTTACTACTAAGGAAGAAGGGCACCGATTATGCGATTAACCTATTGCCTAACTTTAAGCCGCCTTTTAGACCTATCTACCCTCTTTCTTAATCCGAACTTTAGGTTCTTAAGGAGTAGTTAGATTAGTCCTTTAAGCGTAGTATTATTCGGAAATCTTAGAGTTCGGCCGGGGCTTTTATTCTTTTTATGCCTAAGAAAGACGGCACTTTACGCCTTTATATAGACGACTAAGGGGTTAATAGCATTGCCGATAAGAATCGCTACCTACTCCCCCTTATTTTAGAGATTATAGACCGTTATTAAAGGGCTAAGTACTTTTGGAAGATTAACCTAAAAAACGCATACTAACGCATCCGGATTAAGGGAAGGGATAAATAGAAGATAGCCTTTCGTACTCGCTATAGTTACTATAAGTATTTAGTATTACCGTTTAGATTAACTAACGCCTTTACTATATTTTAGTTATATATTAACTAAGCTCTTAAAGGCCTTATAGACACTATTTACGTCGTCTACCTTCATAATATTTTAATATTTTCTAAGACCTACGAGGAGTATATAGAACACTTACGATAAGTCCTTAAACGATTTAGGAACACCGAGCTATTCGCTAATTTATCGAAGTATACTTTCTATAAGCAGTCTTTAGAGTTTTTAGGATTTATCTTATCTATTAACGGAGTCGTAATAGACTTAGCCCGCATTAAGGCTATTATAAATTAGGAAGAACCTCGTTCTTTCTATAATATTAAAGTTTTTCTCGGTTTTATAAATTATTACCGACGATTTATTTTAGGATACTCTAGCATTATTGCCCCTCTTACTACGTTATTAAAGGGGAGCGTTAAGGGAAGAAAGCCCGGACGAGTATAGCTAAACACTAGCGAATTAATAGTATTTTACGCCGTAAAGAACGCCTTTACAATAGCCTTACTTTTCTAACACTTCGACCCTTAAAGACCGATTTGCATTAAGACTAATGCCTTAATTTTCGCAATAGCTAGCATTCTTTCGTAGCTTAATAACGAAGGCTATTATTATCCGATTGCTTTCTAATTACGGAAGTTTACTAGCCTTAAGCTTAACTAAGGCACCCTTAATTAAGAGATATTTACTATCGTTAAGTTATTTAAACACTAGCGATATTACGTCGAAAGGTCGGCGAATACCGTTAAAGGTTTATTAAATTACTAAAACCTTTAAGGCTTTATAAAGTAAGTATCCCTTAATAGAGGATAAGCACGTTAGTATATATACTTAGCTCTTTTCGATTTTACGATTAAATACTAAGCCGGTAAATTAAATCCTACCGATGCTTTATTAAGGAAGCTAGAATTTATAGGCGAAGCCTAACCGTCTATAGAGCTACTCTTAGAACTATAATAGAAGTTAGTAGTTATTCAGTAGGTATATATAGCTATAGATTCTTTATATAGCGACCTAAAGATAAGTTCTTAAGTCTTTACTATCTTTAAGCTTAACGAGATGTCTTTACGTAACGAAAATACACGAGCTCTTTAAGATTCGATCGCTTAGCATTCGGGAATAAGTCCCGCTAAGTTAGCCACTTAGGTTAAAGATATCGTTAATTATAAACAACGGTGTTAAAGACAATTGGCTAGGTTAGCAGCTCGTTATAAAAGGGTCTATAAAAGCAATATCTCTAAGCCCTTTTTTAAGCTCTTTAAGAGGACTTAAGCGGAAGATCCGTAGTATAAGAGAACGAGCTTAGGGGGGGTATATAATTGTTATTAATCCACGAAGGGACACAGCTATAGACTAAGTCTAAATGTCTATATATACGATGTAGAGGTCACGTGGGATGACATATGACATAACCTAACACCGTGACATATAGACTATATAGCGAGTATAAGTCGAAAGTATATTAGAAGAAGGGGTAAGTCCTTAGTTATTTAGCCTAGACGGACTTATTTTACATTCGGGAAGAATTATAGTGCCCGTAGAGGTTGCCTTAAGGCAAAAGCTTATTTAGCTCTACTACGACGTTCCTTTTATAAGATACTTCGGAATAGCCCGCACGAAAGACCTCCTATCCCGGAAATTCTTTTAAGAAGGAATAGCTCGTAATATAAATAGCTATATACGTTTATATAATATCTATTAAGGCGCCGTTCTAAAGCGGTATCGCCTATATAACGCCCTTAAGTCGCTGCCTATCTCTATAAGACCTTAGGAAGAAGTCTCTATGGACTTTACTACCGGTTTTCCGGAGTTATAGTTCGATAGTAGAGAAGTTAACGTAATACTAGTAATCGTTTACTAATACACTAAGTATAGCGTATTTCTCGCGGTCTTTAAGACAATAATAGCGCTTAAGTTAGCTAAGGCTTTTTATTATAATCTCTATTTACTAGTAAGTTTTAGTTAGACCTTTATTATATATTACGGATAAAACGTAGGTTATCGATAGCCTTTTACCTATAAACCGACGGTTAGACCGAACGGGTAAATTAGACACTATAATACTACCTTCGGTATTATATAAATGCCGAATAGAATAACTAGCCTAGACTACTACGAGAGGCTTAGTTCGCTTATAATAATACGAAGAATGCAAATATAGGCTTTTCGCTTAATAAGTTATTATTCGGATACTAACTAGACTACTATATCTACCTTACGGACGATGCTATTAGTAGGGGAGTGCTTAAAGCGAGAGCTCGTATTAGTAAATTAGTAGACTTAAGGAAAAAGCTAGAGACTTATTAGCGATAAGCTGTCGAGTCGTAAAAGAAGTTCTATAACCTCTATTATAAGCCACTTACCCTTAAGGTTAAGGACCTAGTAGGACTCTCTATAAAGAACTTACGCCTTAAGGACTAAAAAAGGAAGTTATTACCTAAATATATTAGACCTTTTAGGGTCCTTTAAGCTGTTAGCAAGCAGGCATACCGCTTAGCCCTACTAAAGAAATACGACCGGCTTTATTATATGTTTTATATTAGTCTTCTTAAGCCGTAGGCAGAAAGGGCTATTAACTAATACCTTAGCGAATTACTACTAATGCTTAACCTCGATAATACTAAAGGAGAATAGTCGGTTTAGTAAATTAAGGACTATAAGAAAAAGAAGGGCGTTACCTACTACTTAGTGAATTAGGAAGGTTAGCTAGCCGAATACAACGAGTAGGTTGCTTAGGACGATATAGCGAATGCCTAAGAACTTATTAACGAATACCTAGAGATACGACTAAAGAAACGGCGGAAATTACGCATTATAAAATAACTTCTTTTTAGCTTACCTTAACTTTTCTATTTCTACTCCGCCGCTACTTTACCGTTATTCCTTAATATCTATATAGTAGAAGTCTCTTACTTTTATTTTACTAATAAACTCCGCAATAATAGGGAGACGTTTTAACTACTCCCCCCTATCTTAGCGACCGCTTTCCTTAATTATTTAGTATCAAGTATCGTATATATATTCTCGTCCTACCCGCTATAGGGTAAAACCTACGTCCTTAATCACTAGACGAAGCTTTTAGTCCTTATTCTCGCGTATAGCTTTCCGTCGCTTTATCGATACCTACTAATATTTAAGACAACGTTTTATATATAAACGTTTAGCACTTAATACCTTTTATTCCTCTCTATAGGCCGTTATTACGGCTATAAACGACGTATAAACTTAGTAGAATATTAACTTTATCTTCTTCTTCTCTATCTCGTCCTAAGTAATCTATAGCTCGGCTATCTTCGTCTAAATACCGTATAGATCCGCTATATCCCTAGATATTATTATAAGCATTTATAATTTTATAAGCGATTGTATCTCGACTTAAGGGAGAATAAGGAACTTACGGATTCGCAAAAGTCACCGCGCGAGTTATATTAAATATACTTACTTAATCGCGTATCCTCCTATATATAAGATAGTTCGATTATTCTAGTATTATCCTCGTTATCGCTAAACCCTTATGTATCGCTATTTAAGCACTTAATATAGTATAACTCGGTTATTTAGCACCCTTTCGCGCGGTGACTTTTTATAGTTACGGCCTTCTTAGCCCTTTTCTTTAGCGATATCCCTTTCTAGAGATTCTTTATATCGACGGTGTCTCCCTTAGTATTCGCCTCTATATCCTCGTTTCTATCGTCTTCGCTAGACGATGAAAATGTTTTAGATTTAACAACCGTTAGCGTTATACGCTTAGCAATCGCTTAATCTTCCTAAGACTCTACTATAATAAGTTTCTTTATAGTTATAAATAGTCCCTTAAATAACTAACGAGTTAGCGGAACGTCGGTTTCTTCCTCTAACGAGGATATCGATTTCTCTAATACATTCGGTATATTCTTCTCTACGAGAAGTCGCTTTAATAGGGTTATTTTCTCTCTACGCTTCTTCTTTAGCTTTATCTCTTCCTATACTATCGCTACGGCGTCTTTAATCGATACTCTATTCGCCGATAACTCTAAGACTTAAGCTATAAGTAAGGGACCTATCGGCTAAATATCGTCTGTCTATTTTCCTTACTTCCGGGGCGTCTCTACCGTTGCGCTTATCGTTCTCTTAGGACCTATAGCGTTAGACTAATTCGGAATATACTCGTCTAATTCGGAATATGCTTGTCTAATTTAAAATATGCTCGTCTAATTCTAAATATGCTTCTCTATAAGATCTCGATATAGTTATATAATAAGAGAAGAGAAGAAAAAGAAAAATTTATATATAAAGAGCAGTACTCTATTATAGTTCGTTAACTATACGTAGGCGACTAGCTACCTATTGCGCAATAAGTATTATAACGCGTGACTAATATAACAATTATTATAATATATATAATAATAACTATTGTCGTTGATTTTTATACTACGTTTAATCTTATTTTAGTCCTATTTGCTATTACGACTTTATTTATACCTAAAGCTATCCTAGCGTTTAAGGCGTCCGCCCTAAAAGGGGGGGATAATTATAACGCAGCTACCCGCGCAACTATAGAGTCGGGAGATAGGGATATATACACGATAGATAATGCATTTTAGCTTAGGGACTATTCGGCTATTAGTCGCTAACTAGTCCCCGATAACCCCTCTCGAGTCCTAAGGGTATATCCCTAAGGCCCCGATATATCTTAGAAGAAGAGCAAGCTTTAGTCTTACTATAAAAGGGCAACTGTATTGCAATAAAGGATTATTCGTACTTTTAACTATCGTTCCTACCTTCCTAAACGTACCTCTAGTCTGTCTTCTTATAGTTAAACGCTAAGTCGTCGGGGGATAGGAAACGGAGGGGCTAAGGTCTAATAGATAGAGGGTAGCCGGGCTGTCGGAGTCGTAGCCGGAGTTAGAGTCGGCGTCGTTAACCTAGCGGGAGGAGTCCGGATAGGCAGGTTTACCTACGTCGGGAGTATCCTTAAAAAACGTAGAGAAGGAAGGGCTAAAGGATAAAGGAATAAACTTAAGAATATCGCTAAAGTAGATAGAACGGATAAAGGCCGGAGGATGGGCTAAGGCCGTAATGGCGGGAAAAGGGATTATAGCGGCGGGAATAAGGATTATAGCGGTAAGGGGTTCGCCTTCGTCGTTAGAATCCTTAACGGAGGGACTAAAGGGAAACCCCCTTAGGGCAAAGGCAGGTTAAGGCGCGGTAGGGGGCTCGCCCTTATCGTCGAAATCTTCGATAAAAGGGGCGGGGGGAAAACGAATTATATTTATTAATTATATTCCCTCCGAAATAGGGATAAAGAAAGCCGGGATAGGGCGGGCAAGGCGGGTAAAGGTAGCTAAAAGGCCCGGGATAAAATAAGGCTAATAGTCTAAAAGGTAGGAGGCTAAATAAAAAAGGGACTAAAAGGAAAGGGAGTTACTACGCTAGTAAATAAAAAGGTTATACTAGTATAGCTAAAAGAGGCTAAGAATAACCTTATAGCTAAGCTTCGTAAGAAAGAAGTAGATAGACTTAGTATAGGCGCTAATCTAGGAGACCGAAAAAGCGCAATAGGTAATAGAGCCGGACTTATAGTCGCTACTATCGGCGAGAGAAAGCCGACGCGGGAATTAGAGTTCGCGGATAGGAAGGGTAAGGCGGTACGTAGCTTAAGCGTATATAAAAGCGTATCTAAAATAGCCGGAGTTAACTCAAGCACTTATAACGATATCGGCGGATATAAGGGATAAAGGCATAAGCAAAGCACGCGGTTATATTCCTATAAGGAGGTAAAGATCCTCCCCGGTGTTAAATAAAGCCAAAAAATTAGATATAGAGAGCTCTATTACGCAATAAAGCGAGGGAGCTATATATTTCCTAAAAATAGGGTAAAGGCGGGGAGGTCGTTTACTTCGCCTTCGATAAAGCCTTGCTTAATAGCGCGAACCTAAAGTAGGGGGGAGGGGGCTTAAGGAGGCGTAAGGCAGACGTACCGCCGCTATAGCTATAGCCGCGGCTAGAGCTAGAACCAGCGCCGGGACTAGCGCTAGGGTTAGCGCTAGAGTTAGCGCCGATACCCTAATTAAGGTAGGTCTAGGCGGTGTAAGTAGCGGTAGCCGGCTAGGCGTAGTAAAGGCAAAGACGGTTTTTAAACCGCCGTTGATTCTTAGCGTTAGTAAGCCGGGCCTAGAATACATTAAGCTATATCGGGTTACCGGTAGGAGACGCGGGTAGGGCGGGCGAGGTAAAGCTAGGGCGAGTAAGGTTGCGAGGCGGCTAAAGTTAAGAATAGGCCTTAATACGCTATTAGTTATCCTAAAGCGTGGAATATATCTTAGCCTAGGCCGTAAAGTTATTATAGGCTAAGTATTCGACCTATAGAGCGGCGGCGTTAGTAAGCTTTATAGAGACCTTTAAGTATAAGTAAACGATATAAGCGGTGCCGTTAAACGATAAGTCGGCTTAAAGTTAGGTAAACTTCGAATAATAGTCTAGCTAAGAGATATTCTTTATCGATAGGGCATTAAAGTCGGCCTCCGACTAAGCATAGGGAAAGTTAGCACTAAAGACTAAGCTAAGGTCGTCGGTAAGAGCTTTAATAGTAGTATACTACTAATCGGCGAAAGACTTATTATTAAAGACGTCTTAAGGAACGCTAGCGATAAAAGAGGCGGCCCGGCCGGTAAGCTAGCGAACCGCGTAGAGAATACGATCCTACTCTATAAGGTATAAGGTAGCGTCCTAACGGAGCTTAATAGTAAGGCCGTTGCGTTAGGTCCGGAAAGCTTCCTAACGTTGCTTTTAAGTGCTAGAGTCGCCGGCGAACCTCTTAGGGTCGGCTATATAGGAATAGGTAAAGGTAAGGGCGGCGGGGGCGGGGGTAAAGGCTTAGTCTTAAGCCGCATTATATTCGGTTAAGATAAAGAGAGAAGACGTAGCGCGGTTAAGCTAGCGCTAAAGATCGGTAGCGTGCTTTTAAGCAATAGCTATATACTCTTAAGTGATAAGTACTCCTATATCTAACTTAACGTAAGTATTATTAAGGTAAGTAAGGGCCTCGATCTAAAGGGCGGGAAAGTCGTAAGTAGCGTTAGCCTAAATATAGGCGAACGTGCCGAATATAGGCCGTTAGGCCTAAAGAAAGGCGGCGAGATTAGGATAGTAGGAAAAGTAATCGGTCTAAGGCTTTAGGTCGGTAGGAGCCGGCGGAGTAACGGCCGGGGTAGCGGATAGGGGATCGGCCTTTATATAGTCGGTTATCGTAGATTATAAGGCAATAGGATAAAGTAAAGGTAGGGAAAAGGTAAGGAGGGAAATTTATATAATTCGCGTTAAGATAGCGTATCTATACTAGGAAAAATCTAATAATCGAGGAAAACTTAGTTAAAAAGGTCCGGCGAGGAGGCAGACTTATGTCGCGAATAGGGGAGATTAAAAAGAAAAAGGGTAAGATAGCGAGATTATTAATTAAAGGCAATAGGATAAAATATTAGATTAAACTATAAGGAAATAAGCTTAAGGGGGGGTATATAATTATTATTAATCTATAAAGAGATATAGCTATAGACTAAGTCTAAATATCTATATATACGATATAGAGGTTACGTAGGATAATATATAATATAACCTAACACTATAATAAGTCTATAGTATAAGGTATAGGGTGTTTTAATTTTAGCGTAGGAACGGGTATACGTAGGAAATCGAAAACATAGAGAGAAAGTTTTTCCTTACGGCTAATTGCGTAGGGACTCGAGATATAGAATTAGGTAGTAGACCCTAGTTCTAATAATGCTTAGAAAGGCGAGCCTCGTCGGATCGTAAGGCTTAGGTTAGTAGTTATATAGGTGTTCTAGCTAGGGTTATATAAGCTAGTTATACTATAGGTGTCGGGCGCCTTTAAGCGGCTTCTAACGAATAGCGAGAACTTTAGGAAGCTCTTAGCGAACGTATCGTAGTAGAGCGAAGCTCTAGAGATAGAAAGGGCGTTCCTAATAGTAGCTTTAAAGCAGAAAGTGCGAATTACTACTAATTCTAATATACTAAGCACTAAGAATATATATGTAAAGAAGGATGCTTCTATTAGGTACGCGTAATCCCCGGGAGCTAGGAATAGCTCCCTACTATCTTATCTATAGCTGATTATATTAGCCCCGGTATATAGCATAGAGGATGCTTTATATACATTAGCCTATCTGCTTCCTCTCCTATACTCTAATAAGAGCCGAGCAGTCTTATAGTCCCTTAGAACTAAAGGTCGCCTATCTTATATAGGCTGTAAAGAAGATACGCACTATAGCGTAGTCGTTAACCCTCTAGCTTATAGTCTTAACCGATTACTTTATAATTAAGCAGATAGTCGCTAAGAGGACCCTCGATACTTTTAGCATAGACTAAGCTAACCGTCGTTTAGTTATAGCCTTAATTTACCTTTCTAAGTACGATATTAAGGTTTACTACCCCCTTAGCAAGAAGAACTTTATCCCTAACGCTTTTAGTCGCCTACTAGCCGAGGAGTCCGATTAGCTGCTTAACCGTCGCCGCTTAGATTTTACTATACTTAATAATATACTTATAGCCTCTAAAGCTATTATAGCTCTTAAGAAGCGCGAGGAATTCGCCGTCGCCTACGATAATAATCCTTACTATAAGCGAATACTTTAAATAATCGTAGATAGCGAAGACGCTATCGAGAGTCTTTTCTCGCCCTTAGAAGGAGCTATAGTCGCTAACTCTATAGCGCGAACTAAGGCATAGCTTAAGCGCTACGGTATACCGTTCTTTATAGTCGATAAGCTTTTATACTATAAAGGCCTTAACGGGTTTATACGACTATATATCCCTAACGCCTTTATCTTATCTATAGTCTCTATAGCCTATAACGATAAGAAGTACTTTAGCGTTATCTATATAATTAAGGACTTAGAGATATACTTAATTCGCAGAGTTACTCGTTAGGTAAAGAAGTATATCGCGGCTTATAAAGCATTTTGCCTTAGCTATACCGACCGTTAGACCCTTACCGGCAGCTATAAACCTATCCGCCCCCCGCTACTTTTAATGCAAAGCATCGCAATAGACTTTATAACCGATATACCGCCCTCGCTATTAGTAAGCTCCCTATAGTAGATCTTAGGCTTTAATATCTTTAATTAACTTCTTACGGTTACTTGCCTAATTACTAAGAGATGCCTACTAATCCCGGGCAATAATAAATACGGCATAAAGGACTAGGCTTAAAGCCTAGCCCGTTAGTTACTTCTTTCCGATTAAGGTATACTAAGAACTATTATTAGCGACCGGGATTATAAATTTATATCCGACTTTTAGAAAGGCCTTTAGAGTGCATTCGGCACTAAAATTACAATAACTACCGCCTACTACCTATAGGCTAACGGGCTTGCCGAGCGGCGCAATAAGACTATAGAGACCGCTCTACGGATGTTATATATCGAGGATGTTAGCCTTAATTAGAAAATAATAATCCTCGCCCTTTAGTAGAACCTAAATACGGCGTTTAACGCTAGTACGAAGATCTCCGCCTATAAATCTATCTTTGGCTTTAATATACGTAGACCGCTTAAAGCTATCGATAATATCTTAGGCACCGCTGCGGACGAATTGCCCTACTTACGAGAAGTTATCCGTAGATAAGCGAGCCTAGCTATAGACCTAGCGGCTATAAAGGCTAAATAGCGGTATAATGCGAAATATTAGCCGGTTCTTCTTAAAGCCGGCGAGAAGGTTTATTTAAAGCTTTATACTAGCTATTACGAACCTAGCTAGCGGCTTTAGAAATAGTTATAGTAGCGAGAAGGCCCCCTTATAATTAAGCGTATAGTTAACGACCTCGCGGTAGAGCTTAACCTCCTAAGCTAAGTTAGAATCCACCCCGTTATCTCTATTTAGTACCTTAAGCTTACGTATAATAGGCATTACGTCGAACCCGAGCCTAGACTAATAGAAGCCGCCCGTAATATCGAGCACGCGCCTAACGAAGGGGATTAATACTATAAAGTCGAACGTTAAATAGACATCTACGTCCGCCGCATCGGCCGTTTAAAGTCACCTATAACTAAATACCTCGTGCGTTAGAAAGGATAGGCTACTATATATAACTAATAGGTCCGAGCCGACTAGGTCTTATAAGGGTCTTCGACTATTAGTGAGATTAGGTCTACGACCTAATCCGCATTCTTATATACGAGCGGGGAAGAGGCACGTGCGGGCGGGGAAAGGGGCTCGTGCGAATAAGGGTAAGGGGCTCGTACGGATAGGGGTAAGGGGCACGTGCGGATAAAGGGGTACGTGCGTAAAGCTATATATCCGTATATATAGGTGCGCCTACACTTAGTTCTTTATAGATGATTTCTACACCTATATAAAGGGCACCTATATAATTACTCTGCCTACCCTATTATAGTATTATCTATCTCTCTTTTTTTTTACGGACTTATTAATACGATAACGTCCCGCTTTTATAATAGCGGCACGTATCGACTAAAACAATAGGCCGCTACGATAAAAGCGGCACGCGTAGTAACACTAGCTGCTATTATAGACTTACTAGATAACGATATAGAGGACGTCTTTAAGCAATAGGCCGAGGGGTCCTAGCAGCTATAGCTGCGATAAGAGTTACTAAATAAGTAGGCCTTCGCAAAAGCCCGCCTTCGATAGGAGATAATAAAAGCCCGTTTAAGCAAGGCGACGGCGGATGCCGTACCTTCTATAGCGGAAGAGGAGCGCCTTCTAATGCTACTATAGAAAATAGCCGTTAATCCGGTTAAATAAAAGGGGTTGCTAAAAGTCCTTAGAGTTAAAATAGGATCTACGGCGCCTACCTCTACGGATACGCTACTCGCGCCTACGGCTGCGTTAATAAACTCTCCCGCGGCTAGGGACGCTAGCCTAGCTAACCTAAGGACGGCCCTTAAAGCCGCCTTCGGCAAAAGGAAGCCTCTACCGTAGCCTATATAGGACGGTAAGCTAGAGTCTTTTTACTTCTTCCTATATCGCCTTATAGTAAGTTTACCGTTAACGAGAAGTAAGGCCTTAACGGTTGCTGCGAAACCGCTTAGTATTCGCTGCTCTATACGCTGCTTAAGCCTTAGATACGGCGGATTTCTAGGTTTTAGGAGAGTAGCGGGCCTAGTAGCGCCTACGACCCTTATGCCTTCTTTAACTACCTTATCTACGCGTTCGGCAACGTATAGGAGTAGGAGAAAGCGTAAGATAGGTTGCGGATCTTCTTTTAGAAAGACGGCCAGACGTTTAAGGACTTCCTTCCCGACTTTAAGGAGACTATTACTTATGCCGCCGGAAATAGCGTTTAGGGAGATAGCGCTAAGCTTATATAGCTGCGAAATTTAATTACTCTATAACTACGGGAGATGCTTGTCTTAATCGAGATGCCTACTAACTTCCGGGAGTATATAGGTCGCCTTACGAAGGTAGCCTAGAACTATAAGCAAAGCCCTAGCTTCTAGAAGTTACGAAAGCGCGCTAGCACAAACGGCGTTAGCAATAGGAACGGAGGAGTTATTACTAAAAACGCTATAACGCTCCCGCCGCTAAGATCCGCGCCCGATACTATAGTAGACTACGAGGGCGATGTTATAATATCTACTACGCGGCCCGCTTATAGAAAAGCGAGGATACTATCCGCCGCCTTAAGTAGCGCGCCCTCCTCTTTTATATAGCGAGCTAAGTAGGTATCGAAGGCGGAGCTTTAGAAGCGGAGAGAGGAGGGGCTTTACGTACGCTATAGCGCGGATAGATATTTTACTATAGACTGCCTATATCGTCCCGCTCGCCCTATAGCGAAGCGAGCCGAACGGCCTATAGCGATTCGCGTTACTTAACCTTCTCTTAAGTCTAATATTAAGGAGGATAATAATATCCCTACCGCTACCGGTGCGGAGGGAAACGCATAGCTTTAGAGTATAGACGGGCCTTAAAGCCTAATTCGCTAGCACTAGAGAAAAAAGAGTTAACTAACCGTATTAAGACTTCTCTTACCTTAATACCTATTGTTATTAACAGTATAAACCTTATCTTTACTCTTATAGATAAGGGTTACTAGTGCTACGCCGCTATCGATAAAGTATTCGCACGAGAACTACGTTTGCTAGTTAAAGATATAGGACCTCGTTACGTACGAGGACCCTTAAGCGCAATAGAAGAGGCGAAGATTAAAGGTATCGTATAGATAGCTACGGAGATTAACGGGCACGAGCAATTGCTTATAGCATACGTTATCCCTTAGCTAGAATTTAACCTAATCCTTAGAAAGCCTTAGCTTCTTTATATAGAGTCTTACTCTATACCGCACTAAGGAAGGCTTTAGTATAGGAATTCGCAGCGTTAGCTACGGTATATTAATAAAAACGAGCCTAAGGATACTAAGTATGCTATAGAGCTTTAAGAGGCTAAAGAAGTTATAGCTTTAGTATTTATCGGTATAATTAACCGAATCCGTAGACGATACGGCTTAGAAGCCGCTATAGCTGCTATTTACGTAGTTAGCCTTACGGATATCGAAAAAGCCTTACGACTAAAGAAGCCGAAGACAGAAGCCGAATTAAGTTAAATAATCCTTACGTAGTTCTATAACCTACTGCCGCTCTTTCGGAAAAGCAAGGCCGATAAATTAAACCTATATAAGCCCGGCATTAACTACGCGATACTACTTTATAAGGATTCCCGCGGATAAAACATAGTTCCGCCTTTCGGGCCGCTATACGCGATATCTCGAGACGAGTTGCTTATATTAAAGAAAACACTACGCGGCCTTTTAGATAAAGGGTTTATTTAGGCTAGCTCTTCTAAGGCCGCTGCTCTAGTGCTATTCGCGCGGAAATATAAAGGAGCACTACGTTTCTACGTAGACTACCGAGTACTTAACGTAATAATATAACCGGACCGCTACCTACTTCCGCTTATTAGGGAGATACTCTATAATATCGCTAAAGCGAAGTAGTTTACTAAGTTAGATATTTATTAAGCGTTCTATAAGGTGCGAATTACGGAAGGTAATAAGTAAAAGACTTTATTCCGCACTCGCTATAGGCTTTTCGAATAGATAGTAATACCGTTTAGGCTTATAAAGGCTCTTAGCACCTTCTAACGGTATATTAATAGCATTTTTCGCGAATTTCTAAACGAGTTCGCTTCCGCCTATATTAATATCATTCTTATCTATATAAGCGGTAGCCTAGAGGATTATATAGACAAAGTGCAGAAAGTGCTAGACCGGCTCTCTAAGTATAGGCTATACCTCGATCCCGATAAATACGAATTCGGCGTCCGCTAGGTTAAATACCTTAAATTTATTATTATCGCGGTCGTAAGTATATAAGCGAACCTTATAAAGATTTAGGCTATTCGAGACTAAATAGCCCTAACTTCGCAGAAGGGTATACGGAGTTTCTTAGGATTTACAAACTACTACCGAATTTGTATTCGTTAATTTTCTTATATCGTCGGTCTTACCGGCAAAAGGGTGGCCTTTTGTTAAGGCCGTATAAGCAGAGGCGTTCTAGACGTTAAAGTACTTATTTTTACAAGCCTTAGTGCTGCTATAGTAGGACTTTAATTATCCCGTAATACTTAAGGCGGACTATAGTAGATTCGCACTTAAAGGCACGCCTTCGCAAAAGGTAGACGGCTAACGCCGCCCTATGGCTTTTTACTCCTATAAGCTTACCTCTGCTAAACGGAACTACGCTATCTACGATAAGGAAATACTCGCTATAATTAGCTATTTAAAGCAATAGCAAGCGGAGCTCTATAGCTATAAGAAATTTAAGATCCTTATAGACTATCGCAACCTTAAGTATTTTATAACTTAACGTTATCTCTCTAAGCGATAGGCCCGCTAGGCGGAATACCTTTCGCGGTTCCGTTTCTAGATTAAGTACTAACTTAGAAAAGAGGCTATAGTGCTAGACGCTTTATCCTAAAGAGATTAAGATCGGCCTTCTAACGAGGATTATAATGCCCGGGAGCTTTAAATACTCCCGGAGGAAGCGCTACGTATATATCTTAGAGCAATACTTATCGGTGCGGACGGCGTAGTCTTAGTTAATAGTAAGGGCGATAAAGACGAGGACGATAGCGAGGAGGATAATAAAGAAGACGTAGAGCCTAACACTTAGGATACGGACGACACTTAGGATATAGACTTCGTAGCGGCTACGACCCGGGACGACCTTAACGCGTAGGACGCGGAGCTAACTACTAATATAGGCCTTAACCGACGAATCTTTTAGGACGAGGAGCTTTAGCGTATATAGGACCGCTTAGCAGCTTAGGACGTTACCTACGGGCGCGTGCGTCGCGTCGTAAAGGTAGGAGCACGACGATTCGACCTTAAGCTTAACCTTAAGGTATAGGTAGCCGACTGCTACGTAGACCTACGTAAGCACCTACGGTTTTACGGACGGCTTTAGGTTCTTAGTTCCTCTATAACTATAGAGGCCGTAGTAAAAGACGCTCCCCTAGAGCTAGAAGAAGGGAACGCGCTTTAAAGACGGCTTATTTAAATAGTATACGACGCTAGCGTCGTCGGCCACCTTAGCCGCGAAGGAATAGTTGCCGCTATATCCCGCGACTTCTATTCGCCGCTCCTTTAGCTATACGTAAGACGGTTCCTCCGTAACTATAATATCTACGGGCGTATAAAGATTTAGCGTGCGCTTAAGAAAGGGCTACTTAAATCGCTTCCTATATCGGACCGGTTCTATACGTATATTTAAATAGACTTTATTATAGACCTCCCTTTTATAGACAGCGGCAACCGTAATCTTTAGGTAATTAAGGACCGTCTAAGTAAGGAAGTTATATTAGAACCTATGCCCTCTATAAAAGCGGAGATCTACGCGGAGCGCTTTCTTATATACTATATACGATACTATTAGTAGATAACGTTAATTATAAGCGATAAGGGCTTAAATTAGATAAGCCGCTTCTAGCAGCACTTATATCGGCTGCTATAGATTATATAGCTGCTAAGTATAGTATATTATCCGTAAAGCGATAGAAGGCCGGAACGGCTTAACTAGGAAGTTTAAGCTTACCTCTAAGGCGTTATCGACCGTAACTAAAGGGACTAAGATAAGTAGCTCCCTATAGCGTAAATAGCGCTTAACGGGAGAAATAACTCTTTAATTAGTATATCCCCTTTCTTCGCACTATACGGGTATAAACTAGTATCCCTATTTCCTATCGCCGTAGATATAGCAGCGGAAAAGCCGTTTAGCAATAGCCCGGAAGGGCGCGTAGCCTCTTTTATATAGCGACTTAAGTAAGTCTTAGACTTCTATTAGTCGTTAATAGCCTCGGCAGCGTAAGACTAAAAGCGGTATATTAATAAACGGCGGGAACCCGTAGAGCGATTTACGGTAAGAGATAAAGTCTAAGTAGACCTACGGAACTACGCATCCTTAAGGCCGAAGAAGAAGCTCGACTAGCTATATATAAAATTTATAGTTAAAAGAGTGCTAAGCCCGTAAGCCGTTAAGCTAGAGGGACTGCCTAATAGGATTTACCTTAACTTTAACGTAGACCTTCTTCGTCGCGTAGTAGTAGATCCGATGCCCGGCTAAGTAATAGCGGACCTATAGCCTCCCGTAATCCTAGTAGAGGGGGAAAAGGAGTTCTTAGTAGAATAAATTCTTACCGTACGATAGAAGAAGGTCGGCCGTGGTAGTAAGCGCGAGGTCCTCGTAAGGTAGTAAAGGTACTAAGACCTAACGTAGCACCTAGCAGCGGACTTCGTAGATATAGAAGCGCTCGATCGCTTTAAAGAGCGCTTTAGGGCTATTAGAGAAAACGACGGACCGCCCGACGCTATATTGCCGGCAAAGACATAACGGAAGAAGGTACGGTTTACGCTCCCTAAGGCGAGCCGCGTAGCTTAAGGCGCGGACCGGGCCCTACGTAATATATCGTTAAACTTTCGCTCGGGTAAGGTAAGGGTCTTATATAAGGGTCTTCGACTATTAGTAAGATTAGGTCTACGACCTAATCCGTATTCTTATATACGAGCGGGGAAAAGGCACGTACGGGCGGGGAAAAGGGCTTATGTAAATAAGGGTAAGGGGCTTATGCGGATAGGGGTAAGGGGCACGTACGGATAAAGGGGTACGTGCGTAGAGCTATATATCCGTATATATAGGTGCGCCTACACTTAGTTCTTTATAGATAATTTCCATACCTATATAGAGGGCAC
Source organism: Ophiocordyceps sinensis (assembly GCA_012934285.1). Taxonomy (NCBI): domain Eukaryota; kingdom Fungi; phylum Ascomycota; class Sordariomycetes; order Hypocreales; family Ophiocordycipitaceae; genus Ophiocordyceps; species Ophiocordyceps sinensis. The sequence goes on along the minus strand of JAAVMX010000004.1, from coordinate 6,380,559 downwards.
CTATGTAATTACTCTGCCTACCCTATTATAGGTCTCTGCTAAAGCTATTACGGAATTCTAAGGCCGCCTTCTAGCACGCGCTACGCGAAGTAAGACTAAGGCCGCTTAGCAAAAGGAACGATTAGAGGATAAATAATCACTAGTAGGCATAAGTATAACTTATAAGAATAGAAGAAAGGATTAAAAGCAATAGGAGCATTTATAGGAATAAGGGATATTCGTCCTTTAGGCACGATTGCAATCCACGTGATTAAATAGATTACGTACGGGCAACGCTTAGACGGATGCGCTATTAACTATACGATGCATCGTATATATCGGGGACCTTAGTGATAGCGTTACTAACTCGGCCGCCCTTACGATAATTAAGTTATTAACTTAATCGCCCTTATAGGCATAGCCCTAACGTCGTAAGCAAGGGCTCGCAAAGGGCCGGCTTCGGGCCTTATTAATATACGCGTTTATAGCCTATATAATAGGGCTATTCGTCGCCCCTTAGTTAATAGATATTATAGACTAATCTAGCTAGTTTACAACCGCCTTTGTTTATTTAACTAACTAACACTAATTAGTAATTAAACGATTAATTATAGATTGGCAAGGTAAAAGAGATAGAGTCCGATCGTTAAAAGTGTATTAGATCTTTATCCCTCGAGGATTCTATTGCCTATACTTAGAGACGGTCCTTTATGCTAAGAATAAGGAACCTACGCGAGTTAGAGCCGACGAAGCTATTACGATATAGCTAGCTCTCGGTGGCCGCCGATAAGTCCCTTCTTAGCTCTTATTTAATCCCGTCTCGCTTCGAGAAGAAGAAGAGTTACGTTAAGCAATAGTACGTCTACAACGTAAGACAACCTTCGTAACGACCCTCGCGATCCCCTTTAACAATAATAGTGTATTTTATTTAATTATACTATATCGGACCATATTGATAACCCTAACGCTCCCGGTCCTACACCGGAAGCAACTAAGCCTAACGACAACCCCCTTCCCGGTTGGCTAGACGGCATCGATATCTTCGGTTCGTACTAAAATAGAGCTAATATTGCATTCTAAGAGATAGACGTTACCTACGATAATATAAATAAAAAAGCAGTTACCACCTACGTAGCCCGGTTTATTATCGTTAATACTAGCTTAACTATTTATAGATACGAGCTATTTACGGACTTCTAAAAACACTTTAACGGATAGATAGAGGCTATATAGAACCGGGTAGATAAACATTTTAGGAAGGCCCTTAAATCCTTCTTACGGTCCCGTAGAATCTAGACCGGCGCTAAAAACTATAGCTATATAGCATTGTTTTTAATGCTTTAGCGCTAATAGATTCCCTAGATTTAGCTAAGAGACGAACTACCATTAGACTAGTCGAAGTTCTATAATAAGCGAACCCGAGAATTCGTAAGGAATATATCCGTTATAGCCCCGGATGCTATAACTAACCCTCCTTCCTTAGTCGTCTTAAGCACGGCCCTAATAGCACCTCTTACTGCCTTAACCCTAGCTCCTATAGCAACCTTTGCGACGGTACCGTTAACGCCCGCGGCAATCCCCTCTATACCTATAACCGCCCTAGCAGTTACATTCGCGCTAGAACCCTCCTTTGCCTTAATAACCTTAATACGTACTACCTCCGTCGATCCCGGCTCGTACTTACGAGATTAAGTGCCCGGCACGTTCCCGAACCCTTAGGCCCTTACGTTTTAAGATATTTTAAAAACGCTAAGAACACTCTACCTAACTTCGTACTAGTTCTCTAAGACCCCTCCGATTAATATAACGGCAAAGGTAGCTTATACGATAGTCCCCCCTTACGACGTTCCGAACGAGGAGATAGACGTAGACCTCCTATAAAAGTTTATTAAGCTATAGGATAAGAGTAAGAATTATATAGGCGAGCCCTATAACATTCTTAATAATAAAGTCCGTATCTTTATAGACGTTTATTATATAGTTAAGGCCTAGCCCGGCTATTTCTATGCCCTCTTTCCCCGGATCCTTACCGGCCGAGCCTAAGACTACTACATTTAGTATATAGAGTAGGATAGTACCTTTAGGTAGGCCTACGACCTACTTAAGGCTTACTTTAATACTAAAGTAAACTATTAGCACTATTAGGTAGATTAAAGCACTATAACCTTTAAAAAGCTATAAGTTAAGCATTTAAATAAGACCTAATAGGAAGTCCTATAGACCCTTTTTAATAAGCTACAACGATGTTAACGCGCCTTAGGATTTAAGTTCGCTAGAGACCTCCCCTTTCGCACTATATTGCTTAACGCGTGCCGAAACGTCCCGGAATTTAGCTATACGCTATAAAACCCCCCTAAGACCGTAGAAAAGCTATTCTCTACGCTACGTTCCTCCCTAAAGACCTATCTATCGATATAGGCCGAAAACGGCACGTCCGGCACGTTTATATAATATCGTAATAAGGTAAGAAATATAAATAATAAATATAATTTATTAGGCGTATTGTATACCGACCGAAGATATACTAATAACCGCGGCAACGGCCGTAGGTTTAGCGGGAGTAGTAGATAGGGCTACCGTAGCCCTCGTAGCGGCCGTAGTAGCTTTAGCAACCGCTAATAGTCGAGGAAATGCTTCGTTTATTAGAAAGAAGGCTACTAGTCGATAAAGCATACCCTAGAGGAATAAGCTAGGTCTAAGGCTTAATACTATGCGTAATGCCTTCTAATCGGCAACCTTAGTATAGGATTTAAGGCCTATCTCACCGAATATAAAGGTAATAAGACTCCCTAAGCCGCTATCGAATAGCATAACGATAAGGCTAATAACGACGAAGAATTAACTAAATAGTAAGCCTCGTAAATCCTATATTAGTAGTCTTTTAACTATTTAATTACGGGCGAAGACGCATAAGGGATAGACTAGTTAGGCGTCTTAGTCCCGGCTACGCAATTCGTCTTCGACCGCTACTCGAAGGACCGCTTTTACGGCATCCTCGTAGATACTAAAGCAGCTATAGTCTCTATAATAGGTTAGGACTAATATCTCGCCTTATAACGAGAAGACCCGTCTATCGTACTCGATAAGTATACCGCCGGCTAGGCATATATTAAATTCGGTAGCGGCGAGGACGTACGCTCCTTTAGCTCCGTTGCCTTTAAGACCTTAATTAGCCGTATTACGTTTTACGTGCTATGAATAACGACCCCCTTCCTCCTCTGCCTAGCTAATATAGATTGCTTAGGCGTATACTTTAATAACACTACCGATACGATTATCGGTCTAAGTATTAGCGTCCCTATTATTCGTAAATAAGGTTATCTATAATTCTTCTTTAGTAAGGAAGAAAACGCAGTCGCCTTCTTAACTAAAGCTAAGATACGAACGCTCTACCGCCGATTTAGCTACCCGGCCGTTAATAGGCTTTACTATTTATTAAAATAAATAAGGCATAGCGATATCTTAGTAGAAATACTCGAGGATATCTTAAAATTCTGCTATTACTGCTAGCTCTACGCGCCGGCACCCCGGAGGTTTAGGTTTATATTAAAGGATAATTAAGAATTTAATTTCGAGGTCGTCGTCGATATAATATACCTAAAGGTCGGTAGTAGCACCCGCTTAGTGCTATATACGGTCGATATAGCGATATCTTTCTAAAAAGCGCGATTCCTCCCGTCTATATCGGCTAAAGATATATAGGAGATACTTAAGGCACTATAGATCGATATATACCTTAGACCCCCTAACTTTATCCGGCATAACGCGGGCACTAACTTCGCCTTAACCGAGTTTCGCAATAAAGCTCGTATTATAGGTATTACGTATACCTAGATCCCCGTTAAGGTATATTAGTCTATAGGTAAGGTTAAAAGGTATTACGGCCCGCTCTATCGTACGTTTAAAATAATATACGCTAAGATCGGTAGGATAATAGCCCTTAAATCCGTCCTATAAATAGCTATAAAAGCCGTAAATAGTATAGTAGGATAAAACGGCCTTATCCCTACGCTCCTCGTCTTTAAAGCGTACCTACGAATGACTTAAGACTCCCCTCTTTCGGCAACTACGGTATAGAGAGCCGCGATTATCTAAAAGGCTATAAAGGCCCTACGATAGCTCTCCGCGGCACGGTAAGTTAGAGACGCCCTATAAGCTTGAAACGGCCCTTTAACCCTTAACATTCTATTACTACCGCTATAGAGTAAAGTGCGCGTTTAGAGAGAGAAGCGAGGATAGTAAGGTCTATATAAGATTGCCTCTATTAACGGCTATAATATTACTATCGAGACCGTTAACGGCCCTATAGTGTTCCGTTCTACCCTTATATAGCCGTACTACTATAGCAATAACAACACCCTAGATCCCCTTACCCTTAATGACATAGACACCCTCTCTAAGGTCGATTCCTTTGCTTTAGACGAGATTCCCGAGCTAGACCCCTCCCCCTCTCCGGTACGGGCACTGCCGGCTCCTCCGTAGCCCCGTAAACGCGGACGTCCCTCGGGCTTAAGGAATAAGCTAAAGACCGTAACCTTCTATAATTAATTCTTAGTTAAAAAAGAAGAAGATACACTATAGCTTTTAAATAAGCTACGCAATAACGGCGTTATTACTACACCTAGCGCCCCTTTTAAAGAATCTAACTAACGAGAGATTAACAATCTCGTAGCCCGCGGAGTCTTTAGCTTTAAATAGTACGACGAATCTATTTATAGGCAATACCGTCTATTTCGATCCCGAATAGTCCGGGAGGTAAAAGGTCGCGACGTTAAACCCTACGAAAAGTCCCGTCTAGTAATTTAAGGCTATAGCGATATAAAGAAAAGCTCGCTTCTAACCTATTCCCCTACTATTTAACGTATTAGCTAGCGCTTAATCCTAGCTATTCGTTAAAATATAAGTATCCTCTTTTTAGTATAAGTCCCGCATACTACGGTACTAAGCCCGCTTATAGTAATAGTAATAATATACTACTAACGCTAACGCTTTAATAGAAGCTAGGAGCTAGCCACGCAGTAGGAAGCCGGCTATATAGTAGGAAGCTAAGCACGCTAGGCAGGCACGCCGTATTAAGAAGCTAGGCGCATTAGGAAGCTAGGCACGTATTAGGAAGCTATTATATAATGCGATATAGTATATAAAGTAAGTCGTAGGTATAAGTCGTATCGCGACGATTATTTATTAAGGAAGCTACGAAAATATATATACCTAAAAAAATCGGGGTACTTTGCTTTACTAGGTAAATAGGTAGTACGGCTAAGTACCTGTTTTTTTACGACTCGCTAGGCTTTTTATTAGTCGCTGCCCCCCCCCCCCCCCCTTCCCCTCCTAAAAGGAGGGGGTTAAAGGACGAATTTTTAGTCCCCCTTAGTATACCTTATAAAGCCGACTACGGGTTGCGCCCGCCCGTGTCGCACCTTACACTTATCCCCTCTTTAATAGCAGCATATCCTAGGCTGCACGTGTCTCCCTCGACCACGTGACCTAGCGCAAACCATAGGCCTCGGCAACCGCAGGCAGGAATAACCTAGTAGACGTTGACCTAAGACGTAGATGCTATCGTCGCGCCGCCTCTACGGTACGTAAGCTACGCCCACGCCGATCCACCTGTATTAGATCTTTAATCTACGGCTCGGACTAAATAGGCACGATTATAGGTCTTAATAGGTCTAATAGGTTGCATAGCAAAAGAGGTTGTATTAATATAATAATAAAGATATGTGTATAGCCCTTATTTTCTTAAGGGGCTTGTTTTATAGGAAATTTTCCACGAAGCCACGTAACGGTTATGCTAACCTAATGTGGTGGCCTCTATTATATAATCTAACACACCCCCTTAGCTTCGAACCTACATCCGCGGGAGGGAAGCTAGCGTAAAGAGGTCGCTAAATAGCTTAAATCCGATGAGTTTTTAATCCTCGTTCTATCGTTAAGCTATCGGGTCGGGATATTATCAATCCCTGCCCTTTTATTCTTACGCCTAAGCGCCCTAGAGAGTGCGGCTTCCTAAGCTCTTACACCTCTTCTCAATCCTTCGAGGACCCTTTATCCTTATTATTTTTCCTTCTTAGCTCTCTACGCCTAATCGAGCTATAGAGCCTTTAAGCGCAGCTATACGCAGCCTCTTTAAGCCCTAAGTCCGTCGTCTCCCTAACGTCGTCGCGGGGCGTAAAGCACACTTTAAGGCTATCTATAGCCTTATACCTCTTAATCTTCCTACACTATATAATTGTCGGTTTATATCGCTTCGTCGGTCGATTTAGGGAGCTCTCGATCGGCGAGGCGTTATAAGATATCGTAGAGGCCGATTTATTTAATAAAGGTCTTAAAGGAAGGCCCTTAAAGCGCCTTTATAAAGCCGTCTGCTATTATCTTCGCGGTAGGAGTATACTTAACTTCGATAGTCTTGTTAAAGACCTCCTAACGAAGCCAGTAGTTATAAATGTCTATATAGCGAAGCTTCGTCTATAAAGTCGCGACTTCGGCCGTAATTAGTCGGATAGTCTAAGTGTTATTATATTAAATACGAATTCGGGAGTTATCGAAGGAGACGTTAAGCTCTTTAATAAGCTTGCTTACGTAGATCGACTTCTTTACTGCCTATAATAGAGCTAGAAGCTCCGCCTCTATCGTTAAAGCTATAATAGTATCCTATTTATTAGCTCTCTAGCCGATTAGGCCTCCGAATAGCTTTATAGTAAATGCCTAAGAGCTCTTGCGATTAGTGTTATTAGCGAAAGAGGCGTTACTTACTACCTTAAAGTCGTCGCTACCCCCTAGACGAAGCGTAAGCCTACGAGTGCGGTGTAAATAGTAGATAACTTAATCGATAGCTTCTTTATAGTTCGGTCTAGGGTTAGTATAATATTTGCAGAGTTTTAATATAGCAAACGCAATGTCGGGTCGGGTAATAACCGCCGCGTATAGTATATATTATAGTAGGTGTCCCTACTATTAGTTAGCCTTATGCGAGGGGCAGCCATTAGGGCTACCCTCTCATATAGCTAGCTAGCTTCCTTCCCTCTTCCCTCCTCTATAGCTCTTTAAAGCATCGATCTTAGCACCTTATTCGCCTACGCCTATATGCATTGCCTAAGACTACGATAGGTTATAAGCTCCGTCTGCTTGCTTCTATAGCGTAGATAGAGTTATTTATTTATAGTGATATCTACGATTTTTCCCGACCGGAAGAGGTTAACGAAAAAATTTTCCGTCCTCGTTTATGTTTCTAGCCGGAATAGCAGACCTTAAGTACGCAGCCGGAATAGCTGCAACGACGATTAAGAAGCTAAAAGGGCCCGACAACTACTCCTTATAGTTGATAGATGTAGAGCTAACCTTACTTACGCTAGACTTAAAGGAGCATACTAACGGCTCTTCTACCCGACCCGACAGCTAGGTTAGCTAAGTCGGCAAGTCCGATAAACAGAAAGCATAGGATAAATAAGATTTAAGAGCGACTAAGATCTTAATTCTTAGCCTGTCCGACGACATTAAGGAGTCGCTAATACGGTCTAGATAGACTAATCGGATGTCTTCCTACGCTACGATAGGTTATATCTAAAGGGCTATATTACAGCTTCCTAAATCTACTATCGGAGATACGATAGTCGAATTTTTCCGTTTAGAAATATAGAATTTTACAACTATTAACGCCTATTCGAAACGGCTAGAATAGTGCTAGCGATAGATAATAACTATCTAGCTATAGACTAGTAAATAAATATACGTCTATGCTGCTATATATAGACTTAAGCAAGCCTACCTATAGTAGTTCTACGTATAGGAATACGACTATAAAAAGAATAACTTCCCGACGAAGGGAGAAATCGATAAGTTCCTATAGAAATAGGCTCTTATCGAGAAGAATATAGTAAAGGTGCCTAACGGTAGATAAGTCCTAGCAGCCAATAAGAATAATGTCCCGGCGTCCGATCGAGGGAATGCTCGAGGCCGGGGATAAGGCCGCGGTAGAGGACGTAGCGGTAGCGGTTAAGGCGGGGCTAATTACAATAATAATACAGAAGAAGGTTCTTCTAATAGAGACCTTATAAAACTCGAGTATAGTTGCCTTAAACCACCCGGTAAAGGTTATACGCCGGAATACTATTAGACCCTCTACCTAAAGCAAGCCCCGGAATAGAAACAGGACGAGTAGCGTTAATAGGGTATTAATCCCTTTAAGAAGGGAAATACTAATATTATTACCGCTAGCAAACGCGATATTACCCTTTTTGCTATACGGTTTAACGATGCTGTCTTAGCCACGGGATATAAGTCCCTACGGGATACGGTTATATATAACACCGGCGCTTTAGACACCTGCTTTAACGACTTAAAGTAGTTTACGACCTTTACTCCTACTCCGGCCTATCGTCTAATGCAAGCATTAAACGGTAGCAACCTTCGAGTCCTAGGATTAGGCACTATACGCATAACGATTAGAGACTTAACTCTTAACCTAACTAACGTTCGCTACTGCCCTAATACACCCGCGAATTTAATAAGCTCTAAAGTCCTCTAGGATAAAGGCGTTATGCTAGACGGATTTAACAGCCGACTGGCTTTTTAAGCTATAGGGGAGGCAGTCTATAAGATCACTTAGGAGCTTAGCGTTAGTATTATTCGTAATGCTTAGGCTGCGGGTAACCCTACTATTCGAGAAAAGCACCTTAACCTCGTCTTTACGGCGTTGCCGAAGACCTTAACAAAGGTTAATAGGAAGGTCGATTATAGGCTTATGCATCGCAGACTTAGACATACGGGCAAGGCTAGAGTCCTTAATGCGTGCCGAAAGTCAGGCATTAACGTTAATATAGAAAGCCTTAACGACTTCTTTTATAAGGCCTATTATTTTGCAAAAGCCGACCGTATTATTAGCCGGATATCTTTAGTTAAGCTATTGCAGTTCCTAGCATACGTCTTTTAGGACTTTATTTAGCACTTACCTACCGGTTTCGGCGGCAAGCAGTATTCGCTATACGGGATCGATATATACATAAGGTTCTATTAGGTTCTATTCGCGGTAAACCGAGGAGAGGCGTACGACTTGCTTTATAGTTAGATAAGGCAGGTATAAGCCTGCTCTACGAATAAGTTAGTTTAGTCTATATGTTTTAACAACGCGTTAGAGTTCTAGTCGGACGCAATGTTTAAATAGGCTAATAAGGACGGATTTATCCTTCGCTTTAGTGCCCCCTATACTCCTAAGTAGAATAGACTTGCTAAACGTGCTAGCCGCACTTTAATAGACCTCGCACGCTATATTTACGCCGATACGAACCTTCCGGCCTTTTTATAGCCGTACTTTATAGAGATAAGCGCCTACGTTAATAATATGCTTCCGACGAGCGCCTATAAGGACGGCAAAGCCCTAATTAAGGTTTTATTTAACGAGATCCGCACGCTATACTTATATAGCATTAAGTATATAAGGGCTTAGGGCTATACTACGTTCGTTACTATCCCGCACTAGTAGAGGGTTAAAAATGCAAAGATAGCCCTACGAGCTTAGAAAGGTCGCTTAGTAGGCATAGAGGGACTTAACGGGCATATATATAAGGTCTAGCTTCCCGAGAAGAAGATCGTCGTACGCTCCTAAGATATCCGCTTTTAGGATAGTAAGGAGCATTAGCGCCCTACTATTAACGACGTTGAATTTAAGGCTACCCTATAGGAGGATAACGATAAAGTCACCTACCTATTCGACATAGGGAAGATTAAAGCCGTAGATAGAAAACGCAATGCGAGGCACGACGATAAAGCCGCTTTACTATGTAAAGGAGAACTCGACCTATCCACTCTATAGGAGGTGCTTAAGGACCTAAGTTATATCCTAACACCCGATCCGACGCTTACTATAGGGCAATAGTAGCGTTATGTTTATTTCGACGAGGAGACTACGGAGCACGAAGACATAGAGGACTCGAATCCGGCTTCTAAGGATAAGGCATCGCTATTTTATCCTCGCCGAACCTCGCGACCCTATTAGACCTACGACTATAACGAGCGGTTAGGACGAGGCCGTAGTCGTAGTAGTCGTAATCGCGGCAGCCGTAGAGGCAGCCGTAGTAGTAGCTAAGCTAGGGAGTTATCCGGTTTATAACTCGCAGTGTTTCGCGAAAATAATACCTATTGTAAGACTAATCCTCCTTAGGTTCTTAGTGTAGGAGCGGCTCTAGCTTTTATATAGCCTAATACGACTCTAAAGAACTAGAAGCAGGCTGTAGACTACCCTAACTATAAGAGTCGCTAGTTGCCTGCTATAAGGAAGGAATACCGCAAGCTTAACGATAAAGGGACCTAGATTCTTATTTCCCGCCTACGAGGCTGTTAAGTCCTTCCGGGCCGTTAGGTCTTCCTTAAGAAACACATTGCGGGAGCAGACAGCATTGCAAAGGCCCGTTAGTATATTCACGGGGACTAAGATACTATAAATAGGCCTATTAAAGACGTCTACGCCGCTATAGCACACTAGGCTTTTGTTCGTATGTTTGCTACTCTTATAGCTTCGGATGACCTCGAATATAAGAAGTTCGACGTAGTTAACTCCTTCCCGTACGCTGAAGTAAGGGAGGAAATTTATGTTAAGTAGCCCTACGGTCTAACTAACGGCACTAGCCGCGTCTATAAGCTGCAACGAGCTCTATACAGGCACGAGGCCGCCCCTCGTTAGTAGTTTAATAAAGTTGTTATTAACCTTATTGCTTTAGGCTTCGTTTAGCTAGAGGCAGAATTATGCCTATTTTATTACGATAATAGCACGCTTTTAATCCTCTACGTCGACGATATATTAATCGCAGCAGCTATACGAGACCTTATTGCGGATAAGGCTCGTTTGTTAAGCGGCCTATATAAGATAAAGAGTCTTAGGGAGCCGACTGAGTTCCTAAGACTAGAAATAGACCGGGATCGCATTAACCGGACGATTCGCCTATATTAGATAAGATTCGCGATAAAGATCCTTAAGGAGTTCGGCAGCGATATCGAGAATACGGCAATAACGCCGTGGCCGCTAAAGACCGTTATCCTAGCGGATTGGAAATAATAACAGTCGGTAATGCCCTCTAAGGAGTGGCTTCGAAGAACTAGCAGCCTAAACTAGCTAGCGATAGGAATAAGGCTAGACTTATTATACACGGTAAACAAGTTGTCGGAGGCAAATCACAACCCGACTATAACGCATATAGCTATCCTAAAGCATTTATTGCGTTATCTTAAAGGATCTTTAACCTTAGGCATTGTCCTTAGCGGCCGTTATTCGACTAACGATCTAAAGCTATGCGTCTATGCCGACGCCTCTTTTGCTAACGACCTTCGAACCCGATGCTCTATAGCCGGGTATATAGTCTTCTTAGCCGATAGGCCGATCTTTTAGCGGTCGAAACGATAAACGTTAGTAATAACCTCGTCTACTAAGGCCGAATTTATTAACCTCACGCCGGCGGGCATAGCAGCTATATAGCAAGCGAAGCTATTACACAATGTAGGCTACCTATAGCCTACGCCGATGATTATATATACCGATAGTTAGAATACGAGATTAGCTATTCTTAATAAGGCGAATGCGGGCCGCACGAGGCATATTAATCGCTATTTTAAGTAGATCGTTTAGCGCACGGCGATAGGCTATTTTTAGCTTTATTAGGTCCGCACTAATGAGATAATTGCTAACGGCTTAACGAAGCCGCTTTTGCGTATAGGCCACGAGAAGTTTAAGCACTAGCTTAGGCTATAACGCCACGTTTAATAATATATTTCCCGATTAGGAAAGCATTTAAGGACAGAAGCCTAGTTAGGCAATTAGAAGGGCAGAAAGCCTTACGAACAAGCGACCGATAAATTATAGAGGAAAAAGCTATAGAATGTAGATCTAAGCCGTGTTATTATTGGCCTTATTAGGCTATTCGTCTAAGGGGAGGTGTTATAGTAGGTGTCCTTACTATTAGTCAGCCTTATGCGAGGGGCAGCCATTAGGGCTACCCTCTCGCACAGCTAGCTAGCTTCCTTCCCTCTTTCCTCCTCTATAGCTCTTTATAGCATCGATCTTAGCACCTCATTCGCCCACGCCTATATGCATTGCCTAAGACTACGATAGTATAGAGCCTACGTTTACTTAGTAGGACTATATCTCGTAGGGTTTAGCGATCCCTTTATAAGGAAAGAGGTCGTTTACTCCTATCGGTATATTAAATAACCTACGTTTCTTCGCTAGTCGGTAGATCTTATTAATATAGGCGGCTTATAATAGCTAAATATAGCCCTATTTACGATTACGTAGAATCTTAATACTAAGGAACTATTATAGGCTATTACCGCCTATAAGCTTATACTTTCCTTAGAGCTAATTCTAAAGCGATTTAGCCCTCTTTTAATCCTTCTTATAATATGTAAACATAATGTTATCTATATAGAAGAAGACGATAATGCTGTTAAACGTTAAGCAGTAAGGTTTATACGGTACTATTTAGAAACCTATCTCCCGGAGCGTTAACGTAAGTTCGCGATGCTATAGAAGAGGGGATTTTCGCAGTCCGTAGAGTGCCTTATTAAGCCTAAGCACGATCGAGTGTTTCCTATATCCTAGAGGCATCTTTATATAGATAATCTCGTCGAGGGTAGCGTTAACGAAGGCGTTAATAGCCTTATACTATATTAGCTCGAGATCGAACCTTACCGCGATCGTTATAAGTGTCTGAAAACTCCGTCCCGCGAGAGTGGCTATATAGGTCTCTTGCCCGTTTCTAAGCTATTAATCTCCTCGCATAACTAATCTCGCCTTATATTTAGAGAGTCTCCTATATTTGTCTATCTTATACATATATACCTATATATAGTTAAGCACTTAGCCTTTCTTCGTAAGTGTTTTATAGTCGACTTTAGTCTACGACCTTATTTCCTTCTAGCTTTAAGATATAATCGCTCCGCCTCCTCGAAGTAAGGGCTAAGTGGATAGTATTTAAGCTATCTATAATATATTAGCACGACGGGAAGGTCTCGCCGATACACCTGCCTTTTTAGGATTAGGCGGTCGAGGTAAGCCTTATCCTTAAATCGTAGCGTATTAGTGTCTCTTAAGGTCGGTGCGGCTCGAGTGCCTGCTATAAATGCCGAGTGCTAGTAGGCGTGTTTTTAATCGTGCCTTCGAGGGGATTATTTCTAAGCTTTTAGCTTATATAGGCTTATTTTTAGTGCTATAAAGGGGTTCGCTCCTTATTTATATAGACTTAATAATAATGCCACGGAGGGGTTTACTCCTTATGTATCTAGACTTAATAAAGATACTACGGAGGGCTTTACTCTTTATATATATAGACTTATGTTTATATGCGGTAAAGGAAGTATTCCCGCCTAGAAGGCTGCTCGCGAGGGTTCGTGATTTTCGCTCTATGGTTTTATCGACTAGTTAGCGAGATGTAATTAGATTATAGCTGTAAATAAGGCCGCCGGGGGAGTGTTCGGAGGAGTAGGTAAAGGCTTAAATCTAGCTTCTGTATTCTGCTTTATGCTCTCTCGGTCGTTCTTAGGCGCTATTGCGTAGTCTATACCGTCTTAATGCACTAAGCAGCGTGAAAAGGTAGGTAAAGAAGGATCGTTTATTAAGGTAGGTAGCGAGCCCCGGGAGCTAGGTGTAGCTCCCGCTATCTAATCTATGGCTGATGTAAGCAGCCCCGAGATGCCCTACAAAGGGTGCTTTATATATATCACGTCTTCTTAGCTCGCCGCGTATGCTAGGTTTATATCTTCGTAGACGAGAATATCGTTAAAAACTTAATCATTAAGTACCTATAGCGCGTTAATTCCGTTATTATCGGAAAGGCTAATTTTCCTTAGGGCTAGGGCTAGCTCCTTAAGATTGCTCTCCTTAACGCTATCGGTAAGACTCTCGAAGGTTCTATCGAAGATCTCCCGCTCGTTAAACACAACGTCTCGTATAGTAATAACTTTTCCTTTAGTAGGCACCTATACGCGGTAGATGTTTAATAATATATATTCTACTAGAAAGCCTACCTAGGCTCGTAGGTCGAGCTTCTTAAGGCGTTGTCTCTTTTCCTAAGCTATAGTAGTTATCGCGAATACTTTACACCCGGAGGCACGAAGATATTATTGCGTAGGCTTCCTGCCGGTCAGTCTTTCGTAGGGGCTTTCCTACTTATAACTATACTTTAGTATACGGTTATAGAGATATACTACTAACTTATATATCTCTCGCTAAAGTTGCGTTAGAAGTTTGCCTCGCATTGCCTATGATTTATCCTAAATTATACCCCCTAAGCGCTCGGCGCTACTATTTTAGTCCTATATGTATAGGGCCGAGGGCTCGATTTTAAGGAGTCTCGCCTTAAGAAAAGCTTCTACTACTAGCTTTTAACTAATAATCTCGTTGTTATATTCGATAGTCTTAGTGTAAAACCAGTATTAATACGTAAGGTAGTTAAGGCCGGACTTAAGGGCCGCGATAATAGTTTCTGCGAGGCGGTCCTATAGGTAGAAATCCTATATAAAGCCGCTCGCCCTATCTATTAAAAGCATTAGTGAATTATAGCCCTTATTATTTAGCACGAAGTTATAGAAGTCAATTGTAATTCTTTCGCCTACGACGCTTTTATCTTAAGGAGCTCGTTGTATTATCCGCTTTGCTTTAGCGGTGCCGTAGTTATCGCACTAGGTTATTATAATGCCTTTAATCTTAATACCTCTAGAATAGTTAATAAAGTATTCGAGCGCTCGTAGTCCTAGATATCCTATCCGGAGATGCTAAAGTTCTACCGTTGCCTTTTATAGCTTCCTCTTAGTATAGCTATCGAACTTATTTCGGCGGGTATAGAAGGCCCGCCTTATCGTATCGTAAGGGATATATTCTAGGACGAACTATCCGTAGTGTTATTCGACGAGTCCGATAATAGTATTATTAGCTGCTTAAAGCGTCGACGGTCTATAGGGTCGTTCGTCCTACTATATGCCCTATTGTTTTAATAACCTATAAGAGATTAGGTTATACGTAAAGTTCTTATAGAATACGATATTAAGCAGCCGTAGTACTTAAGGCTTAAAGGAAGGGGTTTAGGGGCGGACGTTAACGTCGCTATATCCGAGGATAGGCACTTTTTCTACGCCTGCCTAAAGGAAGTCTTCCTCTTTAGCTATCTTAAAGTTCTTAAATCGTAAGATCTCGTTAAAGATATAGAGTATCGTTCTATAATCTAGAATTGCCGAGTAGTAGAGGGGATAAACGTTAATGCTAAAGGAGGCCTTAACGAGGGAGATAAGGAAAGAAGCCGAAGGGCATCTTCCCTTTTCCTATATTAGTTAATCCTTATCGTCTTTAAACATTACCTTCTTCCCTTTTAGTCGTTAGACTTCTTTCGCGATCTTAGGGTCTTCTATGCTCTTCGTAATAGCTTCCTATCTATTCCCGGGCCACTACTTAGGGGCCTTATCGGACTTAATCTCCTAATAGTTCTCGAGAGTATAGCCCTTAAGCGTGTATAGCCTACACTTAGGAATACCTCGCTTATCCGAAGTAGTAGCCCGTAATCTCTTTTTATTATTTTTATTATTTTTATTGTTTTTAGTGTTTTTATTTTCTAATTAGCCGTCCTATTTATCGTCCTTTTAATCGTCCTATCCGGCGAAAGAAGGGCTAAAGGCGCCTCTCTTCGTATAGGACGGTTAAGCAGGTAGTTTATCGATAAAGACGGTAAACTCGTTAGTTATTATATAGATATTAAAATCTACGTTATTCTTAAGGTGCGAAAGGTTAAAGAAATTAACCTAGTGATAATAGGAAAGATTGACAAAGGATAGGAAGTTAGATACCCAAATACTCTTATAGGTAGCTTTAGGGAGTTTTTCTTAAATCCCCTTATATATAACCTTCTTCTAGCTCTCGAGCCAACGGTGCTAGTTCTTCGGCTAACTTGTAGAAGGCTTAACTACCGCTTTATAGCGAATATAAACAGCACGGAGGATATCTTCCGGCTTGCCCTTTGCCTACTTCTTAAGCGTAGCGTATTACTCCTTAAGGTCTTTATCGGGCTTGCAATAGGTTTAGAAAAGGTAGTCGGAAATTATTATAGCAATCTAAGTGCGTAGCTCTTTAATATCCTTTCTCTAGCTCTCTTATTTCTTCTCTTTATAAAGGAATACCTGCTATTTCTAAGATCCTTTAGGCGGTTAGCCTTATTAGATTATTTCTTCGTCTACGGTACGAACGCGAGATCCCCTTAAAGCGTTATCCTCGATAAGCATCGTCGGAGTAGGAAGGAGTTTTTCGGTCCCGAAGACCTAGTCCTAGAGGTTGCTATCGAGGGCCTACGCCTTAAACTTATTGTCCTAAAGGGACTAGTTAGCATTATCGTTAAGAATAACCTCGTTTTTCTTAATAAGGGTAGACATAGTGATTGTCGGCCTAAAGGGAGCCTTTTTCGGTTTCTAGTTTACGGTTCCGGTGGATTAAAGTATAAGACTCTTAATTATTAGATCTTTAATCTACGGCTCGGACTAAATAGGCACGATTGTAGGTCTTAATAGGTCTAATAGGTTGTATAGTAAAAGAGGTTGTATTAATATAATAATAAAGATATATGTATAGCCCCTATTTTCTTAAGGGGCTTGTTTTATAGGAAATTTTCCACGAAGCCACGTAACGGTTATGCTAACCTAATGTAGTAGCCTCTATTATATAATCTAACAACCTATGTTATAGCCGCTGCCTAGCCCGTTTCTTTAAGGGGTCTCGCATAGAGAGGCTGTTAATTAATGTTATAATTGTAATAACAACGAGGGGCGCCGCCACGCTAATAGCAAAAGCGACTAGTAATATTAATTATATCACTACCCCTTACGTACACCTTATAAAGCCGACTACGGGTTGCGCCCGCCCGTATCGCACCTTATACTATAGTAGTTGTATATAATAATATAATCCCAATCGGGCAATTAAAAGAGGTGCTTCTATTGCCTATATCCTTTATTCCTTTCCTATAAGTTATCTTATGCTTGCTAGTGATTATCGTCTAGATCGAATTCCTTAATCGCCGAAAGGGCGCATATAACGGCGATCTGTTTAAGCAGCGGAGCAGCATAAGGCTGCTCTCTAGTCGTGCTGTAAGCGCCTAAGGCGGCGCTAGTCGGTGCGCTAGGGAGCGTAAGGCCGGCGGGTTGTGCTATACGAGATAACGGCAGGTTAAAAGCATCGTTGCGGCGGGAAGTTACCGGCAGGAAGAAGATATCGTAGTAGCGATAGCTTGCCGGTAGGATAAGATCGCTACGGCGATAGGTTGCCGGCAGGAAGAAGAAGCTGCTATAGCGACGACTTGCCGGAGGTTAAAGACGTTGCTACGAGGCGGCAGGTTAAAGAAGCTGCTATAGCGAGTTAGTTAAAGCAGCTGCGAGAATAGTCTCGCGGGCGGCTGCAACTAGGCGAATAACATCCCGCCCCGGCTTAAAGATAGCGGCCGGAAGCGACGGGTTGTTGGCAGCTTAAAGATACTACTGCTGCGAGGACTTACCGGCAGCTTAAAGTTGCTACGGCGATAGGTTGCTAGCGGGACGAAGATCTCGAGTAAGGCGAATTCGCTACGGTAGCGGCGGTTTGCTAGCAGGCTAAAAGCATCGCTGCCGTAATAGGTTGCTAGTAGGAAGAAGATACTGCTACGGCGGCGACTTGCCGAAGGCGTCGTTAGTAGTAGGCAAGGCGGCCTCGGAAACAGCTATATAGCCGGAATCTATAGTAGGCGAAACGGCATTAGGAATAATCGTAGGAGTAGTTAATTCGGCCGGAGAAACAGTCGTACAGCCGGCGTTAATAGCCGGGAGGTCTTAGGAGGCGTCCTCGGGATTAAGACCCTTATAAGGAAACGAGCTTAAGGGGGGTATAGGATTATTACAAATCCACAAAGTAGCATAGCTATAGACTAAGTCTAAAGGTCTATATATACAATGTAGAGGTTACGTAGGATAATATATAATATAACCTAATACTATAATAGTATATCCCCTTTAAATCGCCGTTCGACTTAAACGCCTAAAAGGGGCAATAGGCTAATAAAAACGAAAGAAATCTATATTAATCGGTCCTAAAAGTAGGCCTTATATAAAACGAGAGAAAAACGGGAAGAAAATAAAGGGGAAGGCTAAGAAACTAACGCACGCTATTATAACGTAAATTATATTAATAAATTATATCTATTATTACTTAAGCGAAGGTAAAGACGTAAGGAAGGCCGTATAAAAGGCCGACTTAGGTTTAGTTAGGTAAAGGGCGTAAAAGGCCTTAAGGTCGTCCTAGCAGCCGTTAAAGCAGGAGAAGTCCTCTTACGTAAGGGGGCTATAACGCTATTAAAAGCGATATTTAATCTCTCTAAAGGCGTATTAGCGTTATATAAAGATAGAAAAAACCTCCTACTTAAGATATACGTTATCGCCGTCGTCGTCGCTAGGGGAAAGGAGAACGCCGTTATCGGTAGGCCGGACGTTAAACTTAGATTAGCTAAGTAAAGGAGGCTCTTAGGTCTTAGTAAGGAGGGAGTAATAGAATATAGGGTAAAGACGGCTGCCCTTAGGAAAGCGAAGAAGATACGCCGTCTTATATACCTTAAAGACTTTATATAGGCCCTCCCGTTTATAGTCGAGCTTCTTTATAGGGCGGACGGTCTAAATCTAGCGAATGCTAAGGAATACTATATCGCCTAGCTAATACGCTAAGGCGGGAGTCCGCCGGGCGTCCGTATAGTAAGCCTAAATGGCCTAAGTATCCTTAATTATATCGCGGAGGAAGTTAGAGATACGCTAAAGGCGGGAAGCAAGCGCGTTACTATAGAGGTATTCCTTCTACTACTAGAGGGTTATACCGGGCGAGGGGGGACTAAAAGGCTTAGTGCTAAGCTTTAGATAGAAGCTATAGTTAGCGAAAAAAAGGAAAGGCCGGTAGATTTAAAACTATAATTATTAATAATAAACTTAGCGAAAGGAAAGAGGTCGACCTAATCGTCCTAAAGATAGGTAATATAGTAACGAAGGTAAACCTTTATCTAAGCGTTTGCGATCTTAGTCTAACCGTCGGTCTAAGGGTAGTAGGCGGAGCTAAGGTAAAGGCGGTAACTAAGACGGCGATTAAGCTATTATTAGAAAGCCGAGATAGACTAAGTGCTATAGTTGCTAATAATAGAGGCTAGGGTATTATAAAGGGACTAAACGCGGGAAATAAATGCGTTAATAACGTCTTTAACGGTTATTAAGGGTATAAGAATATAGTAGCGTTTCTTCGTAAGGCGGTCGATAATAACGAAGATATTAGAGGACTTAACGCTATTACGGCGGTAGATAAGGAGGTCGGTAATAGATTTAATAGAGATATCGGTCTATAAGGCGAAGGGAATACTTTAAAGGTAAAGTAGGCCTAAAAGAGAGGAATAAAGGGACTTAGCGTATAAGCATATATAATAATTCTATATAAAGCTAAAAATAGACTTATATATACCGGGCTAGATATAAAACCGGCGGTAAAGGCTAGCGGTCTTCGTATATCTTAAGTAGCCGGCGAGGGGGGAGGTATAAGCGCGGACGAGGATCTAAAGGATTAAAGCATTATTAAAGGGAACGAAGAGCCGGCCTTAGAAATAAAACCGGCCCTAGACTTTAGAGAGCGCGGTCTTAATAACTGCTAGGCCTAATAGGAATTCTTAAGAAATGCTACTAATATTAAAAGAGGGGGGCTCGAAGGGGGTAAGGCTAGTTAGGCTAAAGGGACTAAAGAGCTACGCAAATAGCGGAAATAAGCAGGGAGGAGGAGTAGGCCTAGTCGATAAGGTCCTCGATCGGCTTAAAGTCGTTAAAGGCGTAAAAGTTAAGGCAATCGGAATTATATTTATAAATTATATTTATAAATAGGTCGGAACCCTTAACGGTATTAAGGGCGGTAGTAGTATTAGGATAGATAGAGGCAGCGACCTTAGACTTAAGGAGAATAACCTAATACCGGTAGTCGATCTTTTTATCGGCTTAATCCGTAAGAGAGAAAAGGCGGGAGCTAGGCAAGCGGCTAAAAGCGTGAAGGAGAATAGCTTAAAAGCTAGGCTAGAAATCTTAAAATTAAAACGACTAAGGAATTCGGCCTAATAGGCCTACCGCTAGTTAAAGAGCTTTATAGTTATAAAATGCTAAAGATTCTTATAATCTAAGGCTATCTTAAACTTAGGTAGGCCTTTAAGCTTAAGGCGCTACTCTTTAAGAGATTTTATAATCGTAAGGAGTTCTTTATCGTAGCTCTCGTAGTTATACTCTTAAGCAGAGTATTTAAACAAAAAGAAAGCACCCGGATAGTAAAGACTATTATCAAGGAGCTATATTAATATACCTTTAGTAGCTTAATTAAAAGCATCTATCTAAACTACAGTCTTATAATAAAGGTCGAAGCATATAAGGATTAAGGCGGTAGTAAAAGCGTGCTTAAGGGCTTTAAAGGCGTAGGCGTAGGCGGGGGATTTAACTTAGGGGGTAGAGTTCTTAATAGGGGTGTGTGAGAAGACAGACCAGAGGTACGTTTAGGAAGGTAGGAACGATAGTTAAAAGCAGTGCGGTTGCCCTCTCGTAGTAAGACTAAAGCTTGCCCCTCTTCTAAGATATGTCGAGGCCTTAGGGATATACCCTTAGGCCTTAAGAGGGGTTGTCGGGTACTAGTTGGCGACTAATGGCCGAATAGTCCCTAAGCTAAAACGCATTATCTATCGTATAAGTATCCCTGTCTCCCGGCTCTATAGTTGCGCGGGTAGCTGCGTTATAGGGTGTTTAAGAGATTCGTAAGCTTAGAAAAGCCGCGAATATAACGCCGATAAAAATAAGCGAATCCTAAAAAACGCCGGAGGTCTTTAATAAAGGAGGGGGTAGACTAGTCTAAGACTATATAAACCTTTTTAAGGTCTATACGAATACCTTTATCCGAGATAAGGAGGTAAAGCCGGGGATAAAGCCCTTCTTAAGCTGCTCGTTAACGTACGGGCGGACGGTCTAGTTCTTAGCTTCGCTAAAGGGGTAAAGGTAAATATAAAGAGGGTATATTCTTTCCTTAAGGTGAATTTAAGTATTAACGGTATAATAAAAGGCGAGCTTATCGGCCTCGCTATAAAGCTATATATAGATTATATAGTAGAGCTCCTTAAGGACCTTAGCATAAAGATCGTCGAGCGTATAAAGGACTTTCTCCTACTTCTTAAAGAATTTAGCGATATCGTTAAAGGAGACCTATTAAGGTAGATCTTATTAAAGTAATCGTAGATAAAGTCGTAAAGGGAAAGGTTTAGATAGGCTTTAGCATTATCGGCGTTTATATACCTAATTAAAACGGCTTAGTAAAAGTCTTAAGGGGTATCTTAGTCGATAGGTTGTAAAATCTTAATAAGCAAAGGTTTAGCAATAAGGTCTTTAATTAAGGTCTAAAAAGTCTAGACTTTAGGCTACCGGTAGAATATTACTAAAGCGTTAATATTAAGTATTTAAATATTAAAAGCTAAGTCGTTAAAAAATAGAAAGCAAAAGGGCTAAGGTTAGATAGTCTTACGATTAAGCTTAAGCGCCGGACGGCGGTAGCTAGCGGTCTTATAGACGGTATAAAGGCGGGGAGGTCTAATATAGTACTAAGGGTAGAGAGTAGCTAAGCTATTTAAGTTATAGCCGGAATTAAAGTCGGCGTTATTACCCTAGCGGGAGGAGTTTAGATAAGCGGGTTTACCTACGTTAAAAACGTCCTTAAAAAACGCTAAGAGGTAAGGACTAAGAAAAGGGGGAATAAACTTAATAATATCGCTAAAACGAACGGAATAGATAAAGGCCGGGCGGATAAAAGCAGGAGAATAGGTAAAAGCGGCGGTGAAAGGCTTACCTTTATCGTCGGAATTTTTAATAAAAGGGGCGAAATAGAAACGAATTATATTTATTAATGATATTCCCCCTAAAGTATGACTTATAGGCAAAGATATAGCGGGGGGTTCGCCTTTATATTTAGAGTCTTTAATAAAAGGGGCGGGGGGGGAACGAATTATATTTATTTAATATATTCCCTTTAAAATAGGAATCGTAGGGTAGGCATAGCGGCCGCCTAGGATTAGATAAGGCCAATAGTCTAAAAGACAAAAGGCAAGGCAAACCGGGGACTAAAAGGAGAGTAAGTTATTACGCTTACTAATAATAAGGTAATACCGGCATAGATAAATAAGGCTAAAAATAACCTTATAGCTAATTCATAAGAAAGAAATAGATAGACTTAATATAGGCGCTAATCTAAGACATAGAAAAAGCGCAATAGGTAATAAGCCGGACTTATAGTCCCTTCTATCGGCGAGGGAGTGCTAGTAAGGGAATTAAAGCTAGCGGATAGGAAAGGCAAGGCGGTACGCGGTCTAAATATATATAAAGGCGAACTTAAAATAGCTAGAGTTAACTAAAGGACTTATAATAATATCGGCGGACATAAGGGATAAAGGCATAAGTGAGGCACGCGGTTATATTCCTATAAGGAGACAAAGGTCCTCCTTAGTATTAAACGAAACTATAAACTCAAATATAGAGAGCTCTATCGCGCAATAAGGCGAGGGAGCTATATATTTCCTAAGAGCGGGGGAATACCGGGGAGGTCGTCTACTCCACCCTCGATAATGCCTTACTTAATAGCGCGAACCTGGTAGCGGGGAGGCGGGGGTTTAAAAAGACATAAGGCAAACGTACCGCTACTACGGCCACGGTCGCGGCTAAAGCTAGAACCGGCGCTAGTCTAGGTTAGCGCCGATGCCTTTATTTAAGTAGGTCTAGGCGGTATAGGTAGCGGTAGCCGGTTAACCGTAATAGAGGTAAAGACGGTTTTTAAACCGCCGTTGCTTCTCGGCATTAGTAAGCCGGGCCTGGAATATATTAAGCTATATAAGGTTACCGGTAGGAGACGCGGGTAAGGCGGGCGAGGCGGGACCGGGACAAGCGGGACGAGGCGGCTAAAGCTAAGAATAGGCCTTAATACGCTACTAGTTATCGAAGAGCGTAGAATATATCTTAGCCTAGGCCGTAAAGTCTTTATAGGCCGGGTACTTAACTTATAGAGCGGCGGTATTAGTAAGGTTAATAAAGACCTTTAAATAAAGGTAGGCGATATAAGCGGTGCTATTAAACGATAGGTCGGCTTAAAGTTAGGTTAACTTTAAATAAAAGTCCGGCTAAGAGATATTCTTTATCGATAAGGCGTTAAAGTCGGCCTCCGACTACGCATAGGTAAAATCAGTACTAAAGACTAAGGTAAGGTCGTCGGTAAGCGCTTTAATAATAGTATACTATTAATCGGCGAGAGACTTATAATTAAGGACGTCCTAAAAAACGCTAGCAATAATAAAGGCGGCCCGGCTAGTAAGCCGGCTAGCCGCGTAAAGAATATAGTCCTACTCTATAGGGTATAAGGCGGCGTCTTAACAGAGCTTAATAATAAGGCTATTACGCTAGGTTTAGAAAGCTTCCTAACGTTGCTTCTAAGTACCGGAGTCGCCGCCGAACCTCTTAAGGTCGGTGATATTAGAACGGGTAAAGCTAAGGGGGAGATTAAAGGCAAAGGCTTAGGCCTAGGCCGCTTTATATTCGGTAAAAACAAGGATAGAGGACGTAGCGCGGTTAAGCTACGGCTAAAGATTGCTAGCTAAATCGGCCTATACGGCGGCGTGCTTTTATATAGTAAGCACTCCTATATCTAACTTAACGTAAGCATCGTTAAGGTAAGTAAAAACCTCACCCTATCGGGCGCGAAAATCGGGAGTAGCGTTAGCTTAGATATAGGCGAATATACCGAATATAGGCCGTTAGGCCTAGAGTAAGGTAACGAGATAAAGACAATAAGAAATATAGTCGGTCTAAGGTATTAGGTCGGCGGGAGCTAGCGGGGTAACGGCCGGGCTAGCAGACGGGAAATCGGTCTTTATAATATAGTCGGGTATCGTAGATTAAATAAAGCAATAGGATAAAGGCAATAGGGGAGGGAAAGGTAGGGGGGGGGATCTATGCAATTTGCGTTAGGACGGCGTATTTATACCGGGAAAATTCTAATAATCGAGGAACACTTAGTCGAAAGGGTCCGGCGAGGAGGCGTGCTCGCGTAGTAAAGAGTAGAGATTAGAAAGAAAGAGTTAAGATAGCGAGATTATTTATTAAAGGCAATAGGATAAAATAGTAGATTAAACTATAAGAAAACGAGCTTAAAGGGGGTATATAATTATTATTAATCTACGAAGGAATATAGCTATAGACCAAGTCTAAAGGTCTTTATATACGATATAAAGGTCGCGTAGAATAATATATAATATAACCTAACACCGTAATATAAAAGCCCCCTTTACCTAGCTAGTTAAAGCTTTACGTCCGGCCCGCTAATAACGGCGTTTTCCTCTCCCCCGGCGATAACGACGGCGATAACGCGTATCTTAAATAGGAATTCTCTTCTATCCTCGCATAACGCTTGTACGCTTTTAGGAAGATTAAATACCGCGTTTGATAGCGTTATAGCCCCCTTATATAGGAGGATTCCTCCTGCCTCGACGGCTGCTAGGACGACCTTAAGGCCTTTTACGCCTTTAACCCGACTAAGCTTAAGCCGGCTTTTTATATAGCCTTCCTTACGTCCTCCTTTTCTACCGAAGAATAATAAATATAATTCATTAATATAATTCACGCTATAACGGCACGCGTTATTTCTTAGCCTCGCCGTTTATTTTTCTTCCTATTCCTCTCCTAATCTATATTAGACCTACTCTTAGGACCGATTTTTAAGGATCTCCTTCGCTTTTAGTAGCCTATTGTCCTTTTTAAGCGTTTAAGTTAAACGCCGATACAAGGTGGATATACTATTACGGTATTAGGTTATATTATATATTATCCTACGTAACCTCTATATCGTATATATAGACCTTTAGACCTAGTCTATAGCTATACTTCTTCGTGGATTAATAATAATCCTATACCACCCTTAAGCTCGTTTCCTTATATTAATAAACTTTTATAGGAGGTTAGCGTCCGTCTCTATATTCGAAACGTTATAAAGCGGAACTATTATATAGGCCGCTTTTAACGTTATATTAACTAGAGGGATCCTAGTTAAGAACTAGTATAAAGTCGGATAAATCGTTAGAGTAATACTATTTGCCGAAGTATAAATCTCTATTTGCCTAAGTGATATTTCTTTATAGCCTACGTATACCCTAGAAAACGCTTAACCCCCCCGCGCCTAGCCGCGCCTATACAAATATAGTGCGCATTTATAGCAGGCCGTGGACTAATAATTCTTTACGTATGAAATATACGTCTACGGCTCGCTCCCGGCTGCGTGTCCTCTACTGCGTGCCCTCTACTACGTGCCCTCTACTATATGCCCTCTACTGCGTGCCCTCTACTACGTGCCCTCTACTGCGTGCCCTCTACTGCGTGCCCTTAACTACGTGCCCTCTACTGCGTGCCCTCTACTGCGTGCCCTCTACCGCGTGCCTTCTACTGCGTGCTTATTTAAGCAAGGGGATATTAAGAATCCTATTATATATTAATTATCTTTATGCTAACTTAATTAGCGCCGCATTAAGTTAGGAAGAATACGCTTAGACACTTAATAAATGTTTAGAAACTACCCTACTATCGTAGCTACTATGTTTTTTAATATAAGCCTAATTGTTAGTAGGCGTCTCGAATGCAAATGCAAATGCAGGTCTAGTAGTCTTATTAGAATTTTTAATACCTATCTAGCTAAGGATTATACTACCTTCTTATAGACAAGACGGGAGAAAGGTCGGGGCTTCCTTCCGGAAAGCCTCGGTAGCTAAGAATAGAAAGGGATCCTTAAATAGAATATATAGACGAATGCGTTAGTCGGGGAAGACCTTCCGCGGACGGATGCGTCTATCGGGACGACTGTAGAAGTCTATAGAAGGAAGTGGAATTCCATCTATAGAATTCTATCTATAGAATTCCATCTATAGAATTCACCTTAGAAGGGAAGTCCTTCTACCGCGGAATTGTATCTATGGAATTTACCTTAGAAGGGAAGTCCTTCTACCGTGGAATTCTATCTATAGAATTGACCTTAGAAGGGAAGTCCTTCTACCGTGGAATTCCATCTATAATTCCCATACTAATAATTATACCGTATTTCTACGTTATAAAAACCGTATTTTACGTTATAACGCGTTAAAGATTCCTAAATTGCTATTATAAAGGCAGTTATAAATATAGTAATAAAGCTAGTTATTAACCCTCGTAAGATTATTATTGCATCGTTAATATATTGTTAATTAATCCGTTAAACGGCTCGTCGCTGCCCTTTAATAAGCGACCTTAGCGCTATAAGGCGCTAGTCTTATAGCGGTCTTATAGCGCTAGTCGCCGCTATAATCGTCGCGGCTATATACTACGAATTGCGAATTACGCCTTAAAACAAATTATCTATAACTGCTAGGCTGCTTACGCTACTTAGCAATCTATTTAGCAATCAAATTCGGTTTAAGAAGATATATAAAAGAGTCTTACTATTTATATAGCACGAAATCTCTATTTATATAGTAAGATACCTAAATCCTTACTCTTTATATATACCCCGCGCGCCTATATCCCGCTACTAAATTTTCCGTATAAGTATATAGCAATTAAGAAGGCCGCGTAAATCGTATATAGCTTTAATTTAGTTTTAATAGCTATAGTAGCGCGCGCCCCCTACTGCGTGCCCTACTGCGTGCCCTACTACGTGCTCTACTACGTGCCCTCTACTGCGTGCTCTACTCCGTGCTCTACTACGTGCCCTTTACTGCGTGCCCTCTACTGCGTGCGCGGCTCCTTAATGTATGCTTCGTGCCCGGCTTCCGGCTGCGTGCTCTACTGCGTGCCCTGCTACGTGCCCTACTGCGTGCCCTATTGCGTGCCCTCTACTGCGTGCGCGGCTCCTAAATGTATGCTTCGTGCCCGGCTTCCGGCTGCCTGCCTCTACTACGTGCCCTACTGCGTGCTCTACTACGTTTCCTCTACTACGTGCTCTACTACGTGCTCTACTACGTGCCCTCTACTGCGTGCCCTTTGCTATATGCGCGGCTCCTTAATATATGCTTCGTGCCCGGCTTCCAGCTGCGTGCCCTACTATAAGGGGCCGGCATAGGGTTTAACTTAACACTGCGTAGCTAGAGAATTGACTATCTAAATCTTAGGAGGAGAGGAAGAAGAGCCCGCCGTAGCTCGCCCTTCCCGTAGGTTTTATATATACGCCTTGCCCCTATATAAGTCCTACGTCGGCCCGACCGTGCCTTTATCTAAGGCATTCCTAGGGTATACGTGCTAGTAGCTAGCTTAATGCCGGGCTTACGCAGCGGCTAACCTAAGCGCTTACTATAGTATAGCCGTAGTACGTACTATAGCGTAGCCTATAATATTAGTCCCCTCCCCCTTCGATAAAAGTAACGTTACGCTTTGCCCTTACCGCTTAGTAAGGTAATTTTTCTGCCCCTCCCGCCGCTATAAAAACTTATCGCTACTCCCTTAGGTTCTCTTCCTCTTTTTCTTTCTTTTCTTACCTAATAAAAACAAATATAGCGACTCCCGCGCGTACCCCCTCGCCGCTAGCCCTACCTACGCTAATACCGGCGAAGACTCTATCGAAAAGGAAGCCGCCGATATATAGCGATAAGAAAAGGTCGGTGCTATATACGCCTTACGTAGGCAAAATAGCCCGTAGGGAGGCGGAGGCTTACTAAAAGCAAGCCTCCCCTCTTACGCAAGCCTATTACACGTACATAAAGACGGGAATATAATACCGCGCTATAAGTCGTCTTTATTATTACTAAACGTATTAAGGGTATTAACTATTCTTAGGTCGCTATTACTAAAGAGCCTACCGCCCCCGCGCTTATCGAATACCTAGCCGTCTACGGTTTTAATCCCTCCGCTAAAGGAGCTTAGGATCTATACGTAAGTAAGCCCGCTATATTAGAATATAAAGACCGTCCGCTAATTTATCGACCTATAGTTCGCCTACCTAGCACGCGTAGCTATAGCGACCCGAAAGTAAACCAATATAAGGTAGAAAACAAGGGTTAGGGGGCTAGGTAAAGGCGGTCTCTATTTCTATAGCTAATATATATAGCTTCCTTAATCCTCTTTATAAACCTTATCGTCGTCGTCTGTTACTATACTATCTTTTTTTAGTCGCGGGTGGTTTAAACGGCCCTTAGTCTAAGGCCGACTAAAAGCCGGGCTTTAAGTAGTTTTACTAAGCGTATATAAAGCACGCCCTCTATCTATACTTACTATACTTACCGGCGCTCCGCTACCGCGTAAGCTAATTACTACTTATAGCGCGACGGGCTTATCGACTAAAGTATGCTTAATCGCTATTATGCTTAAGCATATCGCTATATAACCCTTTAAAGTCATTAAGCGCCTCTATATTAAGGAATTCTTCTAAAGGCTCTTAGGTCGGCTCCGTATACTTACGCTATTAAATAAGCACTTAGCGCTTTCGGCGGGGGCCTCGCTTTTTCTATTGCGCTATAAGGATCTTTTCTATGCCTTATTCCCGGCCGCCTTTATATACGATAACTAACGGCGGCTAAGCGTCGTAAAAGACCTAGCCGGGGAGAGGATCTACGGCGGCGCGCCGCACTAAGTCGACGTAAAAACGTAGGTATATGCCTTATAGTACCTTAAGCTCGATAGTATATAAACCGAGGACTGCTTTTACTAGGTATTTATAGTAGATCTAATTAATCTTTAGGCAAGGTCTATCCTAGAGGTAGTTGCCTATATAGAGCTACGCTTTATCGCCGACTTAAAACCTTTCCGCTAGCTAGCGATAGCGATTAGCGAAGTCCTTCTATCGTGCTTAAGCCGCTATTATCGTAGCCTAAATAAAGTTAGTTACCTCCTATATTCTAGCAATAAGGTCTTATATATCGCGTTAGTTAAGCGTCGCGCGTGCCGGCTCGTCGTATAGCTAGATAGCATTAACGTTATATCTATATTCTACGAAGAACGGACTTAGCCCTATAGTCGACGATACTCTATTATTTATTACTAGCTATACGGCGGGCAGTAGGTCCTCCTAATCGTTCTATGTATAGCATACTATTATAGTACTAGGTGATAGCTAGATAACCTTATTCTTTTATAAAAAGGAGAAGAACTATAGAGGCTAAGGGCTCGTTTATATATAGGACTATATATCACGTAGTATATTACTATATACTACATTATGTAATATATTACTATAATAGTACTCCTCTTCTAGAGACGATTTAGTCCTTAAATCGCTAAGAAATCGCTAAAATCGTTAAAATCGTTCGCTAGAAATATCATTTTGCTATAAATTAGTATACGGTGAAAGAATCTTTTATAGGCGGGCCTAATCTAAAGGGCCCGGCTTATCTAGGTTATATCTATAGAAGCGTTAGATAGCTTTAGGACAACCTCTTAGGTTATCTTAAGGCTGCTAAGTCGGTTCTTAGTCATATTTCTATTTAATTAGATAAGTTAAAGTCGGGGCTTCGTTATCGTATACGTTAAGGATCTTTTTAAATTCCTATGTTTCTTCGATATTGCCGTCGTTATCGCGTTCCGCGATACGGCCTACGACGTTTATTGCGAAGCTAGGCTAGGATTTATAAGACTTAGGTAGCCTAGGCGGGCTCTCGACCTAGAGGACTACCCGGGGGACTACCAGCGGCCCGTATATCGCTGTGCGGCCTATAGGGCACCCGAAGCTAGTCGGAAAAGGGGTTTGGAAAAGGGGCTTGGAAAAGGGCCTTAGAAAAGGGGCTTGGAAAAAAGGAGCTTGGAAAAGGGGCTTGGAAAAAGGGCTTGGAATAAGAGGCTTGAAAAGGGGCGTGGAAAAGAGGCTTAAGAAAACAGGGCTTAGGAAAAAGGCGTGGAAAAAAGGCTGGGAAAAAGGCTGGGCAGGAAAAAGGAAAAAGGGGGCTATGTCTTAAACTCAGACATTTAGGTAGAACCCTAAAGGGGGCTACTGATTTAGGAGGGATAGGACTGCCTATAAAAGGGAGCAGTCCCCCTTAGTAAGGCAAGGAGAGGTTAGAGATTAATTAATCACTTCTATACTATATTTCCTGCCTGCATAAGATTTAAATAGCTTTATATAGACTATCTGCGCCTTCGACCCCCTTTTTAGTCTTTAACTTCTATATATATAGCGTATATCTCTCTTCTTAAGAGTTATAAGCCCGGGAGGAATAGAGTTCCTATAACTTCCGGACACTGCGCAATACTGCACTATACACTAGTTATTACTGCGGTTGTATAGCACCCTATAAATTGCTTTAAGACAAACGACCGATATACCTTTCGGCTTATGCCTCCGACAATATAGTTCCCTTACTCCTCGGCAAGAGTATCTTAGACCTACGAACACTTAATATATTACTATACGATGCACCTATAGGGAAGACCCTACGTATTATTCTTATAGGCCTAAAGGACTAGGATAAATAGATAAAGGAGACGAAGGCTTAAGTAGATTAGACTATCTATAACCTTATCTTCTCGGACGAATAATAGCCTCTAGAGAGCTTTATTCGACTGAGATATACTAACTTTATAAAGAAAGCTATAAGCTTTGCCTAGTTAAGTGCCCTAAAATAAAAAGCTTATACGATATCGATCTATAACTATAAGAGTCTCCGGAAGGAATATTTATATAAAACGAAGCTTATTATAGCTGCCCGGATAACGATTGTAAAGACTATCTCGGCTGCTAAGCTTCTAGCTCTACGAGATAATAAGACCCTTCGATAGTAGATAAAGAAGCTAGAGACCTTAATAGCCCCGTCTTTAGGTTATATAACCGACCGGATCTAGAAGAGATATACGGCCTACTTATAAGTTTTTCTAACCGGGACTTCGATAATAGAGATATCGGCCTAGCTAGATAAGTAGGAAGAAACCGTAGAGGAAGCTAATTAGTATTTCTATTTTAAAGCTATCTCTAGGTAATAGCTAAGGGATATTGCTATACGAGTTTAACCCCTAAGTAATAGATACTCGTCTATATTCCGGGAAGCTAGTAGGGAAATCGACGAAGCAGTAGCTTAGGTATAATAGCAAGTAGCCCTCTTAGTCTAAGGGGTTTACCTAAGAGAAGTTATATAGGCCCTGTTTACGGCTAAATAGACTATTTCATTAATATCCCGGAAGATTATAGAAATAGTCGAAGAAATACTAGAGGCCTAAACCTAAAAACAATAGTTAAGGGTTAGACGAGGAAGTATCTATTAGACTAAAAAGCGAGGAAATAGTAAGGATATAGATACCCTTAAGGCAAAATAACTAAAAGTCTTTTGCCCGGCTTATAAGAAGATTAAGCACCCTTTAGCAAGATGCTAGACGGTGTTTAAACATTTATAGCTTAATAGACGAGATTCTCTCCCCGAAAACCTAGAAACGGTCTAGAATTCCCTCCGAGAGAACTTAAGCCTATAGAAAAAGATCGACGAGATTAAGGCTAAGGTTTAAGCCTCTCTATAATAGCAATTATAGGGGTAAGAGTAGGTTATATAGTAGTTACTAAGGGTAGACTAAGTTAAGAAAAGAACCTAAGGAAAGATAGTAGGAATATGAAATCTAGCTTTTGTGTTTAAAACTTTAGAAGCCCTTTTCTAACCTTCGGAATATCTACTTCGGAAATTATCTATTCTAGACTTAAGAGCCTCCTTATACGTCTATAACGACCTCTCTCGATTCCGCTCCTTTAAGAAGGCCCGAAAAGAGTTCTTAGTAGCTAGGGATTCTCTAGTACGAATAGAGGGCTACGGGAGGGTGAATTATCTTATAAAGATACCTTCCGGTTACTAGGTGCTTCGACTAAAGAAGGTTGCCTATTGTCTAAGCTTCTCTATTAGTCTAGTCTCCTTCTAGCTACTCCGCGAAGAAGGGATATATTAGGATATAATCCGAGACCTTACGAAGCTAATTAAAAATAACGAGGTTATCGGACTAATCGAATAGAAATACGGCCAGTTTATTATAGAATACCGACCTAATAACCCGGCTTTAACCTTAGGCTAGGCTGCCTTTCCGGCGGCAAAGAGGGCTAGTTCTAAAGACCTTCTACCGGCTGCTAAGGGAGACGAGAAGCTTTAGTATATAAGACTCGGCCACCTAGGACCTTTAGCCCTTTATAAGCTCGGAATTCAATAGGGAGTCTTTATTAAGGGGTAAAAATAGTCGAGTGCGAATTTTACGGTTAAGGGAAAGCTAAAAGATAAGTTTCTAAAAGAACTCTTTCTTAGCCCTCGAAACTATATAAAGAGATCTAGATAGATTGGATAGATATAGCCTAAGATTAAGAATACTTTATAAGGGTTCTATTTTTACTAACGCTTTCTTAGGAATAGTGTTTCCCTATTTTTTACGGACCTATTATAGTAAGCATAATTAGTCTACTTTATAGGACTTTATAAACTAAATAAAGAACTATTACGGCCTTAAGGTTAAGAAAATTAGGTCCGATAGAGAGTTATTTATAAAGAATATCTTAGCCTAGCTTAGAAAAAGGGGTATTTTAGCCCTTCTATCGGCATTAAACACCTAGACCTAGAACGGAGGAGCCGAGAGATTAAGGGGTGTTATAATAGAAAAGGCTCGAACTATAAGACTAGCAGTAAGTCTACCTTACGACCTTTAAAGATAAATAGTCGAGTTATCTTACTACCTTCGGAACCGGACCCTAAGGGACCCTAAGGACGTCTTAGAGGCTAGGAGTCTCCCCTAGATAAGTTTACTAGAAAAAAGGCTTCTCTAGCCTACCTTCGAGCCTATAGATGTAAGGCTAATGCACTAGGCACTAAGAATGTGTGTATAAAGAAGGATGATTCTCTTAGGTAGGCGTGAGCCCTAGGAGCTAGGAATAGCTCCCTACTATCTTATCTATAGCTAATTACATTAGCCCCGGCATATAGCATAGAGGATGCTTTATATATATTAGAATGCCGGCTCGAAAAAGAAAACACTGCTGCTTATAGCAGTTATAAATACAATCCTAATTAGGCAATTAAGAGGAATACTCCTATTGCCTAAATCCTTCCTTTTATTCTTATAAGTCATACTTATACCTACTAGTAATTATTCCTCCAATCGTTCCTTCTGCTAAGCGGCCTTCTTGCTTCGTATAGCGCGTGCGGGAGGGCGACCCTAAAACTCCGTAATAGCTTTAGCGGAGACCTAGTCGGCTCGGACCTATTAGTTATGCATAGCAGCCTATCCCTTCTATCGTACGAGGTATTTAGTTATAGGTGACTTCGACCGACCGATGCGATAAATACGGATGTCTATTAGGCGTTCGACTTCGTAGTGCTAATCCCCTTTAGTAGGTGCTTCGACATCGCGAGCGGCTTCTATAGGTCTAGGCTCGAGCTCGACGTAATGCCCTTCGTATGCGAGCTTAAGGTACTAAATAGAAACGATTAGGTGGATTCGGACTTAGCTAAGAAGGTCGAGCTCCGCCGTAAGGTTATTAACTATACGCTTAATAACGAAAGGACCTTCTTATTGCCGCGACTATTTCTTTAGCGGCTAGCTAGGCTTATAATAGCCCGTATATAGCTTTAGGTAGACTTTATTACTAGCTTTAAGAAGAACCGGCCGGTGTTTCGCGTTATACCGCTGCTTAGCCTTTATAGCTGCTAGGTCTATAGCTAGGCTTGCTTATCTACGTGTGACTTCTCGTAAGTAGGGCAGTTCGTCCGCAGTAGTGCCTAAGACATTGTCGGCAGCTTCTAACAGTCTACGTATATTAAAGCCGAAGATAGATTTATAGGCGGAGATCTTCGTACTAGCGTTAAATGCCGTGTTTAGATTCTACTAGAGGGCGGGGATTATTATCTTCTAATCTAGGCTAGGATCCTCGATGTAGGACATTCGTAAAGCGGTCTCTACGGTCTAGTTGCGCCGTTCGGCAAGTCCGTTAGCCTATAGGTAGTAGGCGGTAGTTATTGCAATTTTAGTGCCGAATGCGCCCTAAAGGCCTTTCTAAAAGTCGGATGTAAATTTGCGATCCCGGTCGCTAATAATAGTTCTTAGTATACCCTAATCGGAAAAAAGCAACTAACGGGCTAGGCTTTAAGCCTAGTCTTTTATGCCGTACTTCGCGTTGCCTAGGATTAGCAAACATCTCTTGCTAGTTAGGTAAGTAACCGTAAGAAGTTAGTTAAAGATATTAAAGCCTAGGATCTACTATAGGGAGCTTGCTAAAGGTAAGGGCGGTATATCCGTTATAAAGTCCATCGCGATACTCTATATTAGAAGTAGCGGGGGGCGAATAGGCTTATAGCTGCCGGCAAGGGTCTAACGGTCTATTTAGCTAAGGCAATAGGCTTTATAAGCCGCGATATGCTTCTTTACCTAACGGGTGACTCCGTGAATTAAGTATATCTCTAGGTCCTTAATTATACGGACGACGCCGAAGTAGTTCTTATCGTTATAGGCTACCGAGATTATAGATAGGACGAGGGCGTTAGGGATATACAGCCGGGTAAAGCCGTCGGGGCTTTTATAGTATAGAAGCTTATCGACTATAAAGAACGGTATACCGCGGCGCTTAAGCTATGCTTTCGTTCGTACTATAGAGTTAGCGACTATAGCTCCTTCTAGGGGCGAGGAAAGACTCTTAATAGCGTCCTCGCTGTCTGCGATTATTTAAAGTATCCGCTTATAGTAAGGGTTATTATCGTAGGCGACGGCGAATTCCTCGCGTTTTTTAAGAGCTATAATAGCCTCGGAGGCTATAAGCACATCGTTAAGCATAGTAAAGTCGGGACGACGACGATTAAGCAGCTAGTCGGATTCCTCGGCTAGCAGGCGACTAAGGGCGTTGGGGATAAAGTTCTTCTTACTAAGGAGGTAATAAACCTCGATATCGTACTTAGAGAGGTAAATTAAGGCTATAACTAAGCGACGATTAGCTCGGTCTATGCTAGAAGTATCGAGGGTCTTTTTAGCGACGATCTACTTAGTTGCGGAGTAGTCGGTTAAGACTACGAGCGGAAGGGTTAACGACTGTACCGTAGTGCGTATCTTCTTCGCAGCCTATACGAGACAGGCGACCTTTAGTTCTAAGGGACTATAGGACTACTCGGCTCTCGTTAGAGTACGGGAGAGGAAGCAGATAGGCATAATAGCTTTAACTAGAATAGGCTAGCCTAGCTGCTAAACGGTGCCGTCGCGGAGATAGAAAAAGACGGCTGCGAAGCCTCGCTATAAGGAGGCGTTAATCTAATAGAATAGCCTCTTCTACGGGTCTATATAGTAAATTATACGGCTAGAAGTGATTTCCTTTTAAAATGAGGCGAAGGAGGAAAGCTCGGCCAAGGTCGGCTAGAACGATATAACTCGCGTATAGGACTTTCGCTTATTAGGGTTCCCGTTCTTAACCTTACCGATTAAGCGACCCTAAGCTAGAAGACTAGTCTTACGATCCTATAGAACGGCAATAGAGGCGCTATAGTACGGGATAAGGGTGCGAATATACCCTATAGCGCTTATATAGTGTTTAAGAGCGGCGATATTATTAGGGAATAGAAGCTTTGCGAAGGCAGCGAGCCTATGCTTTATAGTACTTATCCCGAACGCGTCGATACGAAATCCGAGTAGCTCTACGGAAGGGTAGCCGATCTAGCTCTTAGCAGGGCTTATAGATAGGTTAAGCGATGCAAAGAGCTTAAAGATAGCCTCGAGATATTAAAAGTATTCCTATTCTATAGCGGAGTAAATAACAATATTATTAATAAACGCGCGGCTATAGCCCTAGTATAGACGGAGGACTCGGTCTATATAGCGTTATACATACGCTAGGCTATTGCGAAAGCCGATAGGTGTAACTATTAAGCGTTCTAGACCTCGATGACTTATAATAGTAAACCTACCTTAATGCTTAAGTTTAACTCGAAACTAATAGAAGAAGGCGGAAGCGTCGATAGTAGTAATAAAACGGGCGCTTAAGAGTTTAGCAATAATAAAGCTTTATAATAGCAGAGGGTAGGAATCCGAGATAGTAATACTATTAACGGCACGTAGGTTAATAACGACTCGGCCTTTAGTCTCGCCTCGGGCTATGCGCTAGACCACGAAGATAGGTGCTACGAACGGCGTAGGCTCGTCGGCCTACTCTAAGCGACCCTGCTTATAAAGTAGGTTAAACGTATCGTCGATAACCTTCCTATCGCGAAGTCCTTATAGGTAAGGCCTCTAAGCGACTCGTTTTTCGTGCTAATTATCGATTAGGGGGACTATTAATTCCCTTCCGGGTTCTACGACGGCGGTGCCTATATCCCGCTAGAGCTAGGAGTATCTCCTAAGAAGCTTCTTAACGCGGCGTACGAAAGAGGGGCTATAGTCGAAAATATAAATACCCTCTTTAGTGCATTTCTCTTATAGCTCCGGTAGGCGCTAAACGTGCGTTTAGTATAGAATACGGCTAAAGAGGGAATCCTCGATTCTATCCGCGGCGTCTGTCTTAATAGCTACGGCAGCTGCCGTTACGTTAGTAGCAGCTGCTGCGAGGTTCTAGCGAACCTTAGACTACTTGGCGGGTCCTGCCGAAGAAGCTATAACGTAGGCGTAGATAGAGTCGGATAGCGAAGGCGTTAGAGAAGTGCCTAGAATAAGAGCTTCTACGGGTTAAGACGGGGCGGGAGCCTATAGGCACTCGAGGACTTCCTAAGTAAGCGGAAAAGTGCTCGTAACGTTAACCGATAAATTAATAGAAGAAGCAGTAGTAGCAATAGCGGTTCCTATAGAGGAGGATAGTATAGCAGCGGCTCTAAGAGCAGGCGAAACTGCTATAGCTAGCGTTAGAGCCTTTATAGCTGATTTCTAAGACGGGGCGGTAAAATAGCTAGACTCCTAACACTCCTATATCTAGCTAAGCTTCTGCTTGCGCTTAATAACGAGGTCGACGTTTGTGCTATTAGTGATAAAGACAGTAGGAAGAGATTTAGCGTCGACGATGCTAGAAACAGCATTAGCGTAAGAGGCGAAGAAAGTATAGGCGCGGTCCTTAGGAAGTTCTTTCTAAAAGGCAGGGACTATAAGGGTAGTGCCGGGTGGTATAATAGTCTTTCGGACGGCCTAGATACGGCGAATAACTTCGCGGGGCTATTTATAGATGTCGAATAGGATTTTAAACCCGTCGAGCACTCCGATACGAATAACCTCTTTATTATAATTAAGGGATCCTCGGTATAGCTTAAGGAAGGCATTACCGAGAAGTGCGCCGGCCTCTACTTTAAAGACCTAGGCGGAGCAAGTGAATTTAGCTATAGCTGCTTAAGCGGTCGGGCTAGCTATAGTGCCGCGCGCGTAGAAGGAGAACGTGGCCTAGTCCTCGTAAAAGGAGCGACCGTTAACTCCGTTAATAGTAACGGGAGGCTTCTTCTCGACGGTATAGTTAAGAGTCTAAAGAAGGTCGCGATTAATTATAGGCTTACTATAGCTAGAGTTAGGGCAAACTTAGACTTCCTGCCTACTAGGTTAAGCAAAGACCTTAATCCTTATATAGGAGTATAAGTACGGCGGGGAATCCTAATCCTATTAGGGCTCTTCGGCTTTAGCTTCTAAGACCTAATCTAGTCGGGGTGCCGTAGTAAGCGCTACGTAAAAAACAGGCTCCTTAATAATAGGTGCGGGAAGAAGAAGCTTTAATACGACGGGGGAATTAGGCTTAGTAGGAATAGAGTCGACGATATTCCCTACGGGAATAGCAGGAGTAGAAAGGGTCTTCTTACACCCGAGACGGAGATAAGAGAAAAGTGCGTTATAAAAAAGAAAAGAGGCCTTATAAACCTTATAGGTTAAAGGCTTAAGCGCGCGCTCTTTACTACGGAGCTACTGCTTTAATATATAGCAGTTAGCACGTATATACTCCTTAAGCACGGAGGTAAGGGCGAAGGTGCGGTCGTAGGTGCTATATTTAAACTTGCCGGCCCGTTCGGTAGGGTAGCGGGAGTTTATATAGCCTACGAAGTTAGCCTCCGAGGAGGCGTAAGAGGACGCGTCGTCCTAAGAGTCGTTTAAGTATAGCTCGTTACTAGCTTCGTCGCCGCTAGGAGCAGTCTTCTTATCGCTCTAATATTTCGACTTAAAACGCACTTTCTTCTTATTGTTATTACCCTTATATTTACCTCGACGGTATTCCGTTCGGTTGTTTTATCGGTCGTCCCGGCGAGGGTAACGCTCGTCGCGGCGTAGCGGGCGTAAGCTTAACTAGTTACGGTTATTACCTAAGCTTCGTCCTTTAGGACTACGGTTGCGATTATAACCTCGATCCCGATCCTAGCGGTTAGTCTATCCGTAGTTATTGCCTTAGTTACCTTAACGATAGTTATTACGACGATTATTACGACGGCTGCGATTATAGTTACCCTAACGGTAACTATTATTACGGCGACGGTTATCCTAACGATAGTTATTATCCCGACGGGAAAAGCTACCGCGGCGAGAACGGTCTTAGTCTCCGGAGATATATAGCTTAAGGGAGGCTATAATAAAGGGCTTTCGTTCCTTAATAATATAAATCTATTATCGATCGGGGTCTTTTTTATAGGAATAGGAAGAAGCGAGGAGATCTAGACGGCAATAAGAGGATAGATAGCCTTAATGATTTAGGCATCCTTGCCTATCTTAAGTTAGCGGGCGAGCGAAACCTTTCTCTAGATCTACTACGCAAGAGTGATAGAGCTAGAGGACTATATAGATATAGTATACCTTTCCTTATAAAGTTCCTTTAAGACGTCGGCGTTAGGACGCTTAAAACGCCTAGTTAAGAACTTATAGAAGGTTCTAAGAGGGGAGGAACTAAGGATATCGCGTTATTCCGCTATAAGCTTACTTATATACTATATAAGAGCTCCTCCTACTAAGAAGGAGAGGTAATATAGGCAAAAGGCGAATAGATCCTCGTCCTAATAGATCCTTAGACGCTCCGTAAAGAGATAGACGTCTATATAGATATTCTTTCTATCGCTAAGAGCGATAATGCCTAGGTTCTTCGGATTATGCTTATCTAGGTTAAAAGTACTAATGTTATCCCGTTTAAGGCGTTTAGTAATAGCCTCGTCGTTATAGGCCGAGGAAGAGGTATAACTCGTCTCGCAGTGCTTACGCGGGTTCGGATAGGACTTTAGGGGGCGGCGGATAAAACTATTATTAGACCTAGATAAATTATTATTATTATTATTATCCGAATCCTTCTATCGACGAGAGTAGAAGGCCTAAGAGTACTTAGATAACTTAGACTAAAGAGAATAATGTAGAACCTAGGGTTATTCCTTAGGGTAATACTACTGTCTAATAGAGCGCTGCTTAGATAAGCGAAGTATTCCTTACGGACGAAGAGGAGGCTATTCCTCCGATTGACTATTAGAAGGGTCTCCGTCGATTATTTACGGGTTAAGAGGCACGGCTCGGACTAGCGGATATACTAGAGTTATTATAGCGTAGAGAGGAGTCTTATTGTCGGGAAGCTCGCCTATAAAACGAAGATACGAGCGAATTCCCTTTCGCTAAGTGTCGGCGTGCTATAGATGCTTTTCCTTTACGGACGGAAGATCTAAGATATCGAAGATAATCTCCGACTTAGACGCTAAGGAGCCTAAGAGAATATAGGCTTGCTTTATGTATATTACGTCTATATTAGTAAAGGTCTTAATGACCCTTTCCGTAGGCAGTGTCTTAATTAACTTAGAGTAGCGGACGGCCTATTTTAATAGGTTATTGCAATCTCTATCCTTTATAGCTAGCATAGTAGACTGCTTGCGTAGTACCTCGGTTTCTAAGGATAAGCGAGGACGACGGCGGGCGGGAGGAGAAGGATCTTTATAATCACTCTTAGAGTCCTTAGAGGGAGCGGCGCTATAAACACTATCCGGCGGGGCATATTCTTATGTCGGCAAGCGAGGGTAGGAGTCGTCTAAGCGAGATACGGACGCTATAGCTTAACGGGCTTCTTCGTCCCTAGCTATAGTAATAATAGCTTAATAAAACGAGGGAAGAAGGCGAAGAGGTCGGTAGATAGAGAAGAGGAGGGATTGCGAAAAAGAAGAGTTATAGGAGAGAAGAAAAGTCTGTAGTAGGAGGTGTAGGGTATTTTGATTTTAGCGTAGGAATAGGTACGCGTAGGAAATCGAAAACACAGAGAGAAAATTTTTCCTTACGGTTAATTGCGTAAGGACTTAAAATAGAGAACTAGGCAGTAGGCCCTAGTTCTAATAATGCCTAGAAATGCGAGCCTCGTCGGATCGTAAGGCTTATATT
The DNA here is from genome assembly GCA_012934285.1 of Ophiocordyceps sinensis. Taxonomy (NCBI): domain Eukaryota; kingdom Fungi; phylum Ascomycota; class Sordariomycetes; order Hypocreales; family Ophiocordycipitaceae; genus Ophiocordyceps; species Ophiocordyceps sinensis. The sequence goes on along the minus strand of JAAVMX010000004.1, from coordinate 6,340,269 downwards.
AGAGGTTATATAGGCGTGCTAGCTAAGGTTATATAAGCTGGTTATACTATAGGTGTCGGGAGCCTTTAGGCGGCTTCTAACGAATAGCGAGAGCTTTAGGAAGCTCTTAGCGAACGTGTCGTAGTAGAGCGAAGCTCTAGAGATAGGAAGGGCGTTCCTAATAGTGGCTTTAAGGCAGAAGGTGTAGAATTGCTACTAATTTAATGCACTAGGCACTAAGAATGTGTGTGTAAAGAAGGATGATTCTCTTAGGTAGGCGTGAGCCCCGGGAGCTAGGAATAGCTCCCTGCTATCTTATCTATGGCTGATTACATTAGCCCCGGCATATACCACAGAGGATGCTTTACATACATTAAAGGCCTACGCTATAACGCCTAACGCCTAGCTAAAAAGGAAGAAGAAGAAGAAATTAGATCCTCGAGCGTATATAGGGTTCCTAGTCGGTTATAGGTCTACTAATATCTTCCGGATCTAGGTACTAAGCCTAAAGAAGGTTATTTTAACCCGGGACGTAGTGTTCGATAAATATAGCTACTTCGACGGAAAAAGAGAATAAGTTCCCCTCTTAGAAAGCACTCGATAGCTTATTTAGAGAATCGATATACCCTCGGAGGCTTAAGCTAACGAGGAGGCCCTTAACGAAGAAACGGACGAAGAAACCGATATTAAAGAAGTTAAGGGCAACGAGGACGAAATATAGGAAGAAGACCCGGAAGAAGACCTAGAGGAAGCCTAAATAGATAATAAAGACCTTAAGAAAGCAATCGAGCTCGAAAAAGCCTACTCTTCCCCGTCCTACCCGTTAGAGGACTTAAAGGAGGCTTTTCTAGTATATCTTTAGTATAGGGAAAGATAGGCATAAGGCAAAGGGTGCGTGTGTAAGGAGAAGCATAATAATTGCAGGTAGCCCGGCATGCCCTACGAGCTGTAGGGCTGCCGGAGCCCCGACTATCTACTAATCCGTAGGCACCTAGTAGGTGCCCTGCCTTTGCGTATTATAATGCCGGCCTAAAAAACGAGCCCCTACTATCCTTAGAAGAATAAAATAAAGAACTAATTAAGAAGGAAAAACATTTAAGAATAACGTAACGCAATCCTTTTAATTTATGCTACTTTGCTCTATGCGTTACTATAGGATCTTTTCCTAACTAAATAAATAGATCGATATCCCTTAATTAATCGCAGCTAGGGCAGCGCCGGCGGGACGCGTAATACGCTTTAAGGCGAATTCTGCGATTTCTTCCCGGAAAATAACGCTAGCGGGGACCTATTAGTCGTAGGCGGCCCTTTAGCCCTTCTAGCGGACTTAATACTCGGTGATAGGGGTCTTTAATCGGCTAATATAGGGCTTACGAGATTTAAGTATACGCTCGAGCTCGTAGTGCTTATCGCCCTCGCTTAGGGCGTTATCGAGATCTTACGCTGCTTTAATAGCGCCGGGCTTTTCTTCCTTAAAGCATCTATCGTACGCGGGCTTTAAATACTTTACCGAAATAACTAGATAGATTTCAATATAGGCGGGTAAGTCTAGCTCGGCTACGAGTTCGTTAACTATTCTTTTAATAAGGAAAGGCCCTTCCCTTTAATAGGACTATTTCTTCGTAGGCCGAGATAGTTCGTAATAACCCTAATGCAATTTAAGGTATACCTTATCGCTAGCTTAAAAGAGGATCTAGCGATACTTGCCGTCGTAACGGCGTTTAGCTTTTATCGCCGTAAGGTCTATTATAAAACCGGCCTATCGTCTTACCGCTTCCCGTAAATAGGGGAGGTTATCCGCAACGGAAATATCGTCGGCCTCGAGAGGGGAGCGGAGATCGTAACTAAAGATATAGTTATATACGGATATACGGGTGTTAGCGTTAAAAGCCGAATTTAGGTTCTATTATAGGGCAGGCAAAAGCAATTTCTAATCAAGGTCTAGGTCCTCGATATAGGCTATTCTTAATGCGGTTTCGACCGTTTAATTACGACGCTCTACTAGGCCATCGGCCTAAGGGTAGTATACTTTAGTTATAGCGATTTTAGTCCTAAAGGACTTCTATAGTAAACGCTAAACCTTAGCATTAAAGCGCCTATCGCGGTTACTAACTATAGTAGATAGTATTCCTTAATCCGTAAGTAGAAAAAGCCGAGAGAGGGATGCGCCTTAGTTCGTCGTAGAGTACTTAGCGTTTCCGGGGATTAAAAGACAACGTTTGCTAGCTAAGTAGGTAACGGTAAGCAGCTAGTTAAAAGTATCGAAGCTAGAGATAGCCTAAGGCGAAGAGGCGGAAGATATAACGGGTATATCCGTAATAAAGTCTATTCTAATTAAACGTATAGGTTAAACCGGGGCTTAGATAGGCTTATAAGAGCCTACGAGTGGCTAGCGGTCTATCTATCCTAGATAGTAAGCCTTATAGGCCGTAATGTATTTCTTAACTTAAGAAGTTAGGTTCTAGGTAGAGTAGTGCTTAAGGTCTTATAGTATATAAATAGTCCCGAAGTGATTTTTCGCATCGTAAGCGGCCGCTAGCATAGGCGATACTATAGAGGCGGGGATATAGAGGCGGAGGTAGCTATTACGACCCTCGTAATAAAGCAGCTAGTCCTAAAGACGGAAAGGAATACTACGTCTTTTAAGGCGTAGAAGGGCGGCCTTACGCTCTTCCTAGCTAAAGGCGGCACTTAGAACGGGTGTAGGAGGAAGAAGAGTGCCGTCGGGGTCGGGCGTAGAAGCCGTAGTAGCTAGCGCGGCTAGGTCGTCGGAAAGTATACCGATAATCTTAGAGAAGTATAGGTTAAAGGCATAACTAATAACGAATTAAGTCTTTATCTTAAAATCTATAACGGCTTTAGATATAAGCAGTACGTCGTTAAGCGCTATATAGTTAGGGCGGCAATAGTAAGGGATAAGATCCGTTTCTAAGGCGGCTAGTCTACTAAAGGCGTTAGGGATAAGGTTATCCTTACCGGGTATATAATAGATCTTAAAATTATATTGCGAGAGGTAAATAGAAGCAACTATAAGTCGGCGGTTGCTATAGTCGGCGCTAGACGTATTAAGTATACACTTCTTATAAATCTGCTTTATAGCGGAGTGATCTATAAAGACTATAAGCGGTAGGGTTAACGATTAGATTATAGTTCGCATTTTCTTAATTGCTTAAATAAGATAGGCAACTTCTAGCTTAAATAGACTATAGTTCCGTTCGGCGGGGGTAAGCACTTAAGAGAGGAAGCATATAGGCATTATCTATTTTACCGGGATCGATTAGCCTAAAGCCTATGCGGAGTCGTCTAAGAGATAATAGAATACCGCTCTAAAGCCGCGCTAGAGGGAGGCGTCGATCTAGGCGAATAGCTTCTTAGCCGGGTTAAGGTAGTATAGCATCCGTCCTAACGTAATTTCGGCTTAAAAGGCCTAAAAGGATAGCTTTTCCGCAGCTATAGGTAAGAAGGTAGTATTTTATATAAAGGCTTTACGGCGATATAGGTTCCCGTTAGTTACTTTACCAAGCGCGCGGCCTAAAGCGAGGAGAGCCGTCTTCCGGGCTTAGAGAGGTTTAACGAAGGGGCTAAAGTAGGGGATCTTAGATCGAATAAAACCGGCGGCGCTAATATAGTATTCGAGCTTTTATAGTATATCCGGGAACTCGAGCTTAGCGAAAGCGGCTATACGATCCTCCGGAGTACTTATGCTAAATACGTTAATACGGTAGCCGAGGAGATATATAGATAGGTAGCCGATCTAACTTTTCGCTAGAGATATTATAAGATTAAGCTTATTAAAGAGGGCTATAATAGCCTATAGGTAACGAAGGTAATCTTCCTAAGTCTAAGAGTAGATTACGATATCGTCTATAAAAGCGCGGGAAAAAGCTCGATACGGTTAAAGAACGCGGTCTATATATCGCTAGGCGTAGGTAAGGCTATTTCGGAACCCGATTAGCGCGACGGTAAGGTTCTTAAGCCTACGATAGCTTATAATAGTAAACCGGTTGCGATAATTACGCTATACGCTAAATTAGTAGAAGAACGAAGCTATATCGATAATAGTAATATACTCGGCTTTTAGCAGCTCGGCGATAATACTCTCTTAGAGAGGAAGTAGATAGGCGTTAGGGACCGTAACGCCGTTTATTTTACGTATATCTATAACGGCGCGGCCTTTTATAATACCTCGAGAGGTGCGTTAGATAATAAAAACAAACGCCGCGAAGGGCGTTAGTTACGTAGTCTATTATATACGATTCTACTAGTATAGTTTATCGAAGGTCTTATTAATAATCGTACGGTCGCGGAGTCCTTATGAGTAAAGACGCTAGGCAATCTTCTAATACTGCTATCCGTCGACGAGAGGTACGGTAAGCTCTTTACCGGGTTAAATAACGGCTATACCTATATCTTTCTAAAGAGAGGGGAAACGCTAGAGGAGCTTAATAACTTTATTAATAAAGCGAGGGTCTCTAGCGTAAATATAAATGCCCTCCTCGGTGATATACTCTAGAAGGGAGCTTAGCTTTTAGGCTTAGCGTTAAAAGGGGACTACGTTAGGCTCCGGGAAGGGAGCTACGGAAGGAAAATCGACCGAATTAACGAGGATAGGCGCTAAAGCTACCGGCTGCAAAGTGGCTAAGATAACGTTAGAGGAGAATATAATAGATACTAAGATATTAAAGCTACTGCCGATTATAGGGACTTACTAAAGGTCGGTAGCCGAAAGAGAGGCTATAGAAAGATTAAAGGCTACCGTAGCTAGAGAGGCAGTAGTTAGGGCCTAGAGGGCGGAAGTCTACGATAGGACTATAAGGAATCCTAAATTATAGCACTCTAAAATCTAGCTAAATCGCTACTTACGTAAGATAACTACGTCTTTAGCGGAGTTATTAATTATAGTAACGCCGGGGAAAGAGGAATTATCTACGATAGCGTACGCGGCTAGGTCGTAAGAGGAATAAAAGGCGTACGGCCGGCCTTTAGGGATTTCTTTCTAAAAGGCGGGTATAATAATAGTTTAACCGATAGGAACTAAGGTCTTTCGGACGGCCTAAACGCAACGCACTATATCCCGGCTAAGGCGATAGATATTAAAAAGGATCTTAAAGTCTTAGAGAGTGCCGATACGGATTATATCCGATCTATAGTCGACGTTGCTAAAGTGCGGTTTAAGGAAAGCATTCCTAAGTAAGGCGCCTATAGCGACCTTAGTGACTTAGGCGGAGTAAGAAAACTCCGCGAGCCTTACGTTAGAACCGTTAGCGTAACGGCCTTAGACTAGAAAAGAAAAGGTAGCCTAGTCTTTAACGTAAGCGTAACCGGTAATGCTTTTAATAGCTATAGGAGGTAGCTTTTTAATAGTATACGGCAAATGCTATAATAGGTCTTAATTAATTATAGGCTAACTATATCCGGTGTCCGGATAGATCTTAAACGCCTTTTTAGACGGCTTGCGTATAATCTTAATCCTTATATAGGAAAATAGAACGGGCATACCTTCGTTATCTTAATAAAAGGGTCGGGGCATAGGCTTAAGAATAGATAGGGAGTCGAGAAAAGACGTAGGGCCTACGGCCTCGGCTAGATAAACTAGCTTAGCTATTAAGGACGTAGGGCTAGGAGGAGCGGTTACCTTATAAAAAGCTTAGGGAGGTATAACGACTAGAGGGGTAAAGCATTAGCTTAGGATAATACCCTTACGTACCTAAGTACAGCCGTTAGTAGCTAGGTGCTAAAAGAGGAGGTTTCGTAACGGAAAACTAGTCTTATAACGGCGATATTTAGCGGGCTTTAGGGCTATCGTCTCTTTAGTAAGCTACTACTTCGAAATATAGCACTTAGCGCGGATATACTCGTCTAAAACGGAGGCGAGGGGGAAGCATCGATCGTAGGTAGTATACTTAAAAAGGCCTTTATTAGGTAAGGCATACGTTATTATACAACCGACGAAGTAGGCCTTAGAGAGGTCTAAGTTAAAACGAATAGAGCTTTAATCGTCCTTAAAGGCTTCGTCGCCTGCCTTACTATAACTTAAGGCGGGGGCCTCGCTAGCTTAGTACTTTAATTTAAAGCGCACTTACTTCTTTGCTTTTTCCTCTCTATATATATCTCTTTATCTAGCGGGGCGGCGACCGTTTTAATCCCGGCGGCGGGGAGCTTAGTTATTACGACGATCGTTATTACGACGGTCGTTAGAGCGGCGATTATACTCGCGGTAGTCGTAATCGCGGGTAGAAGGCCCGGCACGAGGACGGTTGCCTTAGCCGCGACTGCTATTAAAATAGCGAGTATCTCGCTTACGGTCTTTATTATAATCGTTATTTTAGCGGCGGGCGTCGCGACGGTCGTAATCGCGGTCGCGGCGGTCGAAGCTATAGGAGTTATTATACCGAGAGTCTTAAGAGATATACCGGTTAAGTAATACGGTAATAAAAGGCTTCCTTTCTTCGATTTCTTAAATCTACTTTTTAATAAAAGTCTTTTTATTAAGCAACGGAAGGGAAAAAGCGATTTACGCGGCATTAAGTCTATAAAAGGTCTAAATAATCTAATAGTCTTTTTTAAAGCGAAGCTATCGTATAAGTAAAACCTTATATTAGATCTACTATAGGAGGGATAACTCTCTTACGTTTTATATAGAGATAGTATATTCTCTACTATATAGCTTATAGGAGATTTCCGTATTAAGGTGGCTAAACCTTTTAATAAGCTTCTTTATAAAGGTTATAAAAGACGTAGATTATAGATAGTATCGCTAAGCGACGGAAAGTTCACTTATATACTAACTAAGCGTACTTCTGCTAAAGAACGATAGGTAGAAAGGATAGAGTATATAAAGGTCCTTATTATAGTAGAGTTAAAGACGGTTATAAAATAGATAGACGTCGGTATAGGTATTCTTCCTATCGGCTTAAGCGATTAGCCTAAGGTAGCGCGGGTCCTTTTTATCTAGGTTAAATACTCTTATATTATCTCTCTTAAGACGTTTTACCATAGCTTCGTCGGGAGCTAACGCCTTTAAGGGATAAGAGAAAGCGGAGTTCTTACGGTAGAGACGAGCGCTTAGAGGCTAGCCTATACTAGCGCTATACTTACTTAAATCGGAAGAGTTACTATCGTAGTAGCCGGAATCCGGCATACGATAGGGAGGCTAGCGTCCGGGTGGCTAACGAGACGAAGAAGGGACTTAATCCTAAGAGCGGGAGGCTCTACGTATAGGGGGATTAAGGCCGGAGAGGTTATCGTCCGGAAGCATAAGAGTAAGTTATAGACGAGACCGGGCGAGAATCGGGTAGCGGGTTATAATAAAAAGAGTCTTAGTTAAAGGTATACCCGCGGATTTATTTAGAATATCCCGAAGATTTCGCCTCTATAAGGTATATATATTAAGGTAGGATTCCCTAGCCGTTATCTTATTAAGATAAACTTAGAATTTAAGGTAGTCTTTCGTAAGGCGATAGATAAGATTTACTACTTCCTAAATATAGAGAATATCTCTATCGGTAAAGGTTTATAGGATAAGCTCGGTAGGATTATTAAGAATTAAGCGGTTAAAACGTATGCTCTTTCCTACGACCCGCTTATAGAGGTTAGTATTAAGAATCGCGGCCGCTAAGTTACTAAGCTCGTCGGGTTAATTCTAAGAGTATCGGTTAAGGCGACGACGTTAAGGCGGCGGGATATAAGCATCCTAAGACCGATTCTTATTAAAGAACTAATTATCGTCGGAAGGAAGAGAGTTTTCGCGATCGCGAGAATTTGCCTTATCGGCCTAAGCGCGGTCTTCTATATCCTAAGCTATGCTTACTAAAGAACGAAGAGCTTATAGCGAGGGTAAAGAACGCGAGGTGCGATAATGCGAGGAAGTAAAAAGAATTATATATATAGAGAGTAAGGCGAAAGGCATACGAAAGAGTATAAACGAGAAAAAAAAGATTCCCTTTACGAGAAAATAAAAAGAACTTCTCGCAGCGATAGAAGAAAGATATAGATTAGCTACGATACTTCCTAAATAGCGTATAAGGCTATTGTAAAGCCGTTAGAGCGCTAAGACTAAAGGCGACGGCGATTAGCTAACGGTAGGCTCTACTATCGAAGATTAGACGCGGAACGTATAGAAAATTGCGGGGGGTTCGTCCTAAGTAAGATAGGCGTATCCTATAAGTTTAGGTTTACGTAACGTCCTTATATAACGCTCCGAAGGCGATGCTAATAAGAACCTTACGGATCTTTAGTCTTGCCGGAAAGAGGGTAAGGTATTACTACTATATAGTGTAGGGAAAGATAAGCATAAGGCAAAGGGTATATATATAAGAAGAAGGATAATAATTGCAGGTAGCCTAGCATGCCCTACGAGCTGTAGGGCTGCCGGAGCCCGGACTATCTACTAATCCGTAGGCACCTAGCAGGTGCCCTGCCTTTGCGCATTAATCTTCTAGTTTCTACCCTTAAGGGGGTGGGGGAAAAAACAACCTCGAGAGAGTTTCCGGCAGTTTTTCTATCCCTACTTTAATAAGTTAAAGAAACAATAGCGTTAATAGGGGTAGAACTAGAAGGACTAAATGCAGTACCCTTATTAGGGGCTAGCCTTTGCCTAGAAGACCGGTTTTCTGACTTTAGACTTACCCTTATCTAAAATAGAGTCTACGGAGCTTTTACAGCCGGGAGGCTGTTTAAACCTTAAGAAAAGAAGAAGGTCTCTAAAAGAGCTCTCCCGGAACCTCCTTTAACTTAGTCATAGCTGTAAAATCACCTATATAAAGAGCAGTTCACTTAGGCCTAGAAAGATCACTTAGGCCTAGAAAGATCACTTAGGCCTAGAAAGATCACTTAGCCTTACACGCAGAGATAGGTTCCTTCTAGGAAGTCCTATAGGCTATAGTAAGGGGTCACTAGGTCTTAGGCTGTAAATAGGTCTTTATTTATAAGATAGACAAGCACGGGTACCTTTAAAAGTGCAAAGCTCGTCTAGTAGTCTATAGAAATCAATAAGAAAAAGGGGATCTTCTAATAAGAGCTATAACCTTAGCCGGGATGTCTTTCAGGGCTCTTATAGCTATAGTAGCCGAGTACGACTTCGAATTAGATTAAATAGATACGGTAAACGCCTTTGTAAACTGCCCTTTAGACGAGGGCGAAGTTGTCTATATACGGATGCTACCTAGATTTCAAAAAGAAGGCAGAGTTATACGGCTTCGAAAAGCTCTATACGGTCTACGTAGGTCTCCCCTTCTCTAGTAGTAGCACCTTATAGCGTCTCTCGAGGCCTTAGGCTTCTAAAAGGTCCTTTAAGAGCCTTGTGTTATAATAAAAGTATAAGGGAGCAGATATCTCCCGATTGGTTTATCCTACCGGCATATAAAGATATGCATTAGAACCGCCGTGCATTGTTGCATACAACATAAGTCATTAAGCTGCATTACCTGCCCGGATGCTCGAGATACCGAATGCCGAAGTATGTAGTGTATATAGGGACTAATGTACGTATAGTCTATAGTCGGGCCCCGGTTAACTAAGGTTACCTATACTACCTCCTATTACTCGCGTAATTAATCACGCAATAACTAAGATACTATACGAGGTTAGATTATATATACCTAGCATAGAATTAATAGCACTTTCTATCACGACAATTAGTTACGTTATATATACCTTTATTCCTATGCGATTAGCTATATAAAGGGATCTTAGTCCGCACCTAGACAGACTATTACTAAGCAATTATATATCCTCTTCTCTCTCTTTCCTTTATATCTTCCTCGATACTTTCTATACTGCCGTAATCCTCTACCTCTAAGCTTCCCTTTAGGCTCTTATTAAAAGGGGCGGTGATCGTCTTCTTCTATATAGACGATATTATCTAGGCCTACCGAAAGAAAGATTAATAGATCGCCGAGGAGGCAAAGCAAGGTTTATAAGAAAGATATAAGATAACCCTTCTAAGAGAGCTAAAGTGGTTTCTAAGCTATCGAATTCTACGAAATAGAAGCTAACGGACGATCTAGTTAAAGGAAATTATAAGTTTCTACTAGACTAGCTAGAATAAAGAGCTCCGGCTACTCTAATGCTAGAAGAAGAGCTTCTGCTATCTCTATCGACCTACTACGCAATAGAATAAGAAAAACACGCTTACCTTAAGAAGGTCGGTTTACTATTATATATAGCAATTTCTACTAGGATCGATATAGCCTTTACGGTCTCTCGGCTAGCTTAGTATAACTAGAATCCCTCTATAAAGCACTAAGAGGTAGTAGACCGAGCTATTCTCTACCTTTACTCTACTAAAAGCTATAGACTACGCCTAGGAGGGCATAAGCAGAAAGGGGCTAAGACATTCCTCTATTCTAGCGACGTATCCTTTGCCGATAACTTAGTCGACCGATAAAGCTCTTAGGGATATATTATGTCTCTATTTAGAGGCCGTATAGCCTAGAAAGCGTCTAAACAGGCAATAGTTACGACGTCGAGTATAGAAGGAGAAATGCTCGCTCTTTTAAAGGCAGTAAAGGAGGCTATTTTCCTTAGCCGGCTGCTTATATCTTTATAGCATTAGATTCTAACCCCTTTAGTCCTAGAGTGTAATAACACTTAGACTATTAGGTTGAGTATTGCTATTTGCACGACACGAAATTGCTATTTGCACGACAAATACCTCTAAGCCCCGTTTTTTCTGCGCGACCCCGCGCGCCTAGGTCCCGCCACTAAAATTAGGTAGAGGTATATGGCAATTGAGAGGGCCACGCAAATCGTATATAGCCTTAATTTAGTTAGTTAATTTAACAGCTATAGTAGCGCGCGCGCCCTACTACGTGCCCTCTGCTGTGTGTGCGGCTCCTTAATATATGCTTCGTGCCCTGCTTCGTGCCCTCTGCTGCGTGCCCTACTGCGTGCCCTGCTGCGTGCCCTCTACTATATGTGCGGCTCCTTAATGTATGCTTCGTGCCCTGCTTCGTGCCCTCTGCTGCGTGCCCTGCTGCGTGCCCTGCTGCGTGCCCTCTGCTGTGTGTGCGGCTCCTTAATGTATGCTTCGTGCCCTGCTTCGTGCCCTCTGCTGCGTGCCCTGCTGCGTGCCCTACTGCGTGCCTTACTGCGTGCCCTACTGCGTGCCCTCTGCTGCGTGCCCTCTGCTGTATGCGCGGCTCCTCGATGTATGCTTCGTGCCCTGCTGCGTGCCCTACTGCGTGCCCTCTGCTGTGTGTGCGGCTCCTTAATGTATGCTTCGTGCCTTGCTTCGTGCCCTCTGCTGCGTGCCCTGCTGCGTGCCCTGCTGCGTGCCCTCTGCTGTGTGTGCGGCTCCTTAATGTATGATTCGTGCCCTGCTTCGTGCCCTCTGCTGCGTGCCCTGCTGCGTGCCTTGCTGCGTGCCCTGCTGCGTGCCCTCTGCTGCGTGCCCTCTGCTATATGCGCGGCTCCTCGATGTATGCTTCGTGCCCGGCTCCCTGCTGCGTGCCCTCTGCTATGTGTGTGGCTCCTTGATGTATGCTTCGTGCCCGGCTGCGTGCCCTCTACTGCGTGCCCTTTGCTGCGTGCCCTCTGCTGTATGTGCGGCTCCTTAATGTATGCTTCGTGCCCGGCTCCCGGCTGCGTAGCCTTCGCAGACTAGTGTTTTTCGCACGATTTGCGCGGCTCTCTTAATTGCTATGTACCTACACCTAATTTTGCTAGCGGGACCTAGGCGCGCGGGGTCGCGTAGAAAAAGTAGAGAAGTTAGGTATTTGTCGTGCAAATAGCAATTTCGTGTCGTGCAAATAGCATACTTATTAGGTTATTTATAGAAGAATATAATAAGCTATTAACTAGGCTTAGGCATATTGATATTTATTAGCACTAGCTATAATAAGAGGTCTAGTAGGGACTTATCTCGCTCCGGTAGATCCTAATAGTAGAGATTAAGGCTAATAGGCTTATAAAGGCCCTTCCTAAGTAAAGACTAGCTGTATTCTTATAGTAGGTTAAGCTAGAAGATATTAGAGAAAGAATCCGACTAAAGGCCCGCTAAGAGGACCTTCGAGAAGTAATACTAGCTAGTAGGCTAGCTAAGTGCAAGGCAGCCGAACAGCAGTAGGGCGACTCTCCCTCTATCTAGTAGGTCCTAAAAACCGCCTAGGGGAATAACCTTGAAATAGGACCCCTAACTTAGTAGGCAAGGAGTTTAATCTAGTTTCTAGAACTTAAGGAGTTAGTCTATTATCTATAGAGCTCTTAGGGGGTGACTACCTATTCTACGGCCCTAGGCGGTAAGTAGGGCTATAAGTGTCCTCCTTAGCTAACTATATAACTAAAGTCCTAGACCTATAGATAGCTATATCCCTTTTAAAGGGGGCAGGCTATAGCTAAGGGGGTGTGTTGCAAAGCTAGGCTAGGATTTATAAGACTTGCGTAGCCTAGGCGGGCTCTCGACCTAAAGGACTACCCGGGGGACTACTAGCGGCCCGTGTATCGCTATACGGCCTATAGGGCACCCGAAGCTAGTCGGAAAAGGGGCTTGGAAAAGGGGCTTAGAAAAGGGGCTTGGAAAAAAAGGGCTTGGAAAAGGGGCTTAGAAAAGGGGCTTAGAAAAGGGGCTTAGAAAAAGGGTTTGGAAAAAGAGGCTTGGAAAAGGGGCGTGGAAAAGAGGCTTAAGAAAACAGGGCTTAGGAAAAAGGCGTGGGAAAAAGGCTGGGCAGGAAAAAGGAAAAAGGGGGCTATGTCTTAAACTCAGACATTTAGGTGGAACGCCAAAGGGGGCTACTAATTTAGGAGGGATAGGACTGCCTATAAAAGGGGGCAGTCCCCCTTAGTAAGGCAGGGAGAGGTCGGAGATTAATCAATCACTTCTACACTATATTTCCTGCCTGCATAAGATTCAAATAGCTCTATATAGACTGTCTGCGTCTTCGACCCCCTTTTCAGTCTTTGACTTCTACATGCATAGCGTATATCTCTCTTCTTAAGAACGTTGCGTTATTCCTCTCGATTTATCTATGCCTAACCCGGCATTATTTCCGTTATCTAAAGCCGTACCTTAGACGTATAGAAAGACTTATTAACCCGGATATACTTAAGGAGGTCGATAACTCTATCGCTACGGTAGACCTTAAGAATAAGGTAAAGACCGTCCTATTTATCGTCTTATTTCTTCTTTAAGCGATTAGTGGTTATATTCTTTAATAAGACTATAACTATATTATTAGGTCGGAAGAGGAAGCCTTCGTCCCGCTTTATATTAGTATTATCCTTATATTTCTATTATAAGGCTTTTATAAGAGCTTAAAGCTAAATAAAGATACGGTAGAAACGACTAGCTATTGCGTCTATACGAAGGAATTCCTTCTTCGCCTATAATAAGAGAGTCGAGGGTTAAAGACCTATAGGTTTAATGCCGAGACGAGGATTAAAGCCGTAATTAGCGAAGAACGGAGAAATACCGGTTGTTTTATTTACTTAATTATTTATTGCGAATTCCGCGAGCGGGAGCTAGTCGACCTAGTTATCTTAGGTAAAGCTAATAAAGGCTTAAAGGTATTTATTCATTATAGCGTTAACGATTTCGGTTTCACCGTTAGTCTTTAAGTACTATACTAAGCTTAGTTTTAACGTTATTTATAACCGAGTGTTAAGCTATCGCTAAAAATTAAAGATAAACTAAGTGCCTCGGTCTAAGATAATAGTATTAAGTGCTTTATATAAACGATAGACTATATAGATAAAGGAGTTAATTAGTTCTTTTATAGAAAGGCCGGTAATAGGAATGAAATATCTTATCTTCGTAAGCTTATTAACTATCGTAAGTATATTCTTATAAGTCTTCCCGTTTTAGGTATACTTAAAGAGTATTATAATATAATTAATTAATATATCGGCTTATAGCTAGACTAATAGAGCGAAGGGTTTTAGGAATCCGGGGGGAGATAAGCGGGGGGTCTTAGTCTAAAGATAAAGAGTATAGTCTTTAATAAACATAGCGGCGAAGTAAGAAATTCTTAGCTATTAGTATATTCGGTTTAATAGATTAAGGGTTTTTACCCTCTTTAGGTATCCTATTAAGCTACTGCCGTAAGATCGGTAAACGACTTTAAGGCGGAGATCTAAGGTATTAAGCATAAAAAGCCGGTCGCGGAAAAAGATATATTTATAATTAACTAATATTCGGATATATCGTAACGTAAAAGCTTCCGAATATACTTTAGCTAGCGTTAAGCGTATAGGTGTTAGAGTATCGCTACTATATCTTAAGTAAGATTATCTTAATAATATGCCTTGTTATTCGTAGGTCTTTAGGTCGACCTTATAGGGTAAACGGTATAGTTGTATTAGGTTAGTTGCTAGCTAAGTAAGGGGAAGCTATAGCGGTAATATAGGTCCCTCGTACGTATATATAATCCTAGGGATTACGTGCATTAAGTATATACGACTATATCGTCGCACGTAGCTAGCTATTCCTACACTCGCAGTTTTTCCTTTATAGAAGTAAACTATACCCTATAGAAGCAAATAAACGAAAGAGCCTAGTTAAGCAGGCTATTATAGCTACGCGGGCGCGATCGCACGGGCGGCGTAGGTATAGTTATTACGCAATTTTAAATTAATAAGGTTAAAGCTATATTATAATAGCTATATTTAAAGAGTATTACTATTTGTACTATAAGGAATCTCTATTTGTACTATAAGACCCTGTTATCTCCGCTTTTTCTGCGCGTACCCCGCGCGCCTATGTCCCGCCACTAAATTTCAGTAGAGGTACATGGCAATTGAGAGGGCCGCACAAATCGTGCCTAGCCTTAATTAAATAGTCAATAGTCAATTTAACAGCGATAGCAGCGCGCGCGCGAAGAGCTTAAAGAGCTTAAATAACGTATGTTCGCGAGATATGCGTATAATCAATCGGCCCGTTAATTAGTCCGCGGACTGCTGTGTGGCCTGCGTTGCTAGAATAACATTCTTAATAGACGCAGACGGCGACGGCGTAGCTCTTCCGCCCCTAGCTCGTCTCCCTCGAGATCTCTTTGCCTATATATTTGCGCGCGCACGCGATCTTTATTATAACGCCGTCTGTCCTTATAATCCTTATAATGCTTGTATTTCGTCTACCTTATTCTACGTACGTGTGCGCTATACGCTTGCGTTAAGTCGGCGGGCGCTAGCCTAACTAGATCGCGGCAGCCGCCTTTATATGCCTCGTCTACGTCTACGATTAGGCTACGAAGCTGCTTATAAAGCTAAAGCCGAAGCTGCCTATAAAGCTAAGGCCTATAGAGCTGCCGGATCGTGGCCTTCTTCTTAGTGTATTAGCGTCGAGGGCATAAGCAGACTAGTGTTTTTAGGAGCGCGAGGCCGGCTACGTAGGGTTTATACTACATTAGGGTCACGAATACGGAGGAGTGGCTCCTCGAGGTCCTAGAGGTCGTTATTAGCATTATTTATATAGACAAAGGGGGGGGTCGTACTAAAGGCTTCTTAAGCTACCACCGGGGAAGGATGTTAAGCCTAATAAGCGGAAGCTAAGGGTTAGCTTTAAGGCGCTAGAGGATAACGTAGGCATAAGGCAGCCCCTATTGTTATGTAAATCGGCCGGTATAACGCGGCAGCGGTATTAGCTCCCGCGGCTCTTTCCCTACTTCTAAAGGCATCGCGGCTAAGGCAAGCCGGTGCTATATAGCAAGTATGTTAATAGCCTAATATATAATCTAGGAGGTTAGCTAGCCAAGCTATTCCTAGCCGCTGTATAAGAGCCGCTGCCGTTCCTACTATCGGCTAGCCTCTTAAATATAGTAACGCTCTTTATTCTCGATTATCTAAAGTAAGGCGGTATAGAGGTAAAAGAGGTCTCCTATGCCTATAAGAAGGTACGATTTAACGTCTTTATAGGCGGTCTCTACGGGGCTATTAACCCTCTGCCCGAAGTTACGATACCTACTAAGAAAGCAGGCAGCCTACTGCTCCCGCTAGGGCATATACTCTTTCGAGATATATCTAATAATATAGGCTTAGTGCTTTCCGTAGGTGTGATCGAAAGTCTTCTACCGAGACTTAAAGAGTTCCTCCGTTAAAGCATAGATCATAGTTTTCCAAGCTGTAAACATACTCTTACGGGTATATTTATCGGCCGGCGGGGCCGGCGGCGCTACGTTCCCTGCCTCTTCTGCCTCTTGCTATATTACGGCTCGTCCGGCAGCATCGTTTTCGGCAGTATCGTTAGCCTCGTTAGCCTCGTTAGCCTTATCGTCGTCGTCGTCGTCGTCGTCGTTAACTTCGCAGCTAGGCTTAGGCTCCTTCTACCTCGACTTAATTCTAGCGTTGACTTTAGCGTTAATATACTATACGTAGAGCTATTGCTGCGTGGAAGGAAAGACCTTTAAGAGTGTATTTTTAAGGGCCTTTTCCTTATCCGTAATAATCACAGTCGGCTCTACGGCTTCTACCTCCTGCCATAGCTCGTTAAGCCGCTTAGACAGCCACTAGAAGCCCTCTTCCTTCTCTATATTAATTAGGCTAAAGGCGAAGTTAGTAACGGACTTCTAGTTAGTAATCCTATTAGCCTAAAAGAGATATATCTTAAAGCGGTTGGTATTATATGTATTATTAAGGCCGATGACCTCTAGGAACCGCTTCTATATCTTCTTACACTAAGGGTAAGTCTAAAAGATAGCCTTAACCTTCCGGCAATCGCTATCGCCGTCGCCGTCGTCGTCGCTATCGTCGCTGCCGTTAGCGAGCTTAACTACGTGTTTAAGGCCGGCGTCTTAGAGGTAGGCGAGAAAGGCTTAGGTAGCTGTCTTCCTACTAAAGGCTACGGCGCGGATCTTTTGTCGATCGTTATAGATATCGCGTTGCCGAAAGAAAGACTCCTTAGCGGTTAATTCCCTAAGAATTAATGCGATCTCGCGAGCGGGGACGGCTCGAAGCTTAAATAGCTTGCCCTTAAGCTCCTACTGCGCTAGGGTTCGCCGACGATATATATTATATACTAAGGGATTAATTGACTTCCTATAATTATGCTGTTCTTAATTAACGCGGAAGGTCTACTTCTAATTCGAGCGTTGCGTTGCTAAGGCTATAATCGTAATAGGGCAGTCAAGCTTTACGGAGGAGGCTTTCCGGAGCCTAACGCTTTTCGAGACTCGTCGAGGCCTACGATCGCACATAAAGAGAACGTAGGTTAAGACTAGCTGCCCGTTAATCTCACGCTTATAGGAGCTAGTCTTCTTAATAATAGCGGCGCCGTTCTCGCGGTAGAACTTTTGCAGGAAGTTATATAGCTTATCGTATGTATCGAAGGTCGGCGAGGGCGGCATACGTGGAATTAGTAGGCTATCGTAGTTATTAGGCTCGTAAAAAGGCCGCTCCTCGGGAGGAGGCTCTTAGGGATTGCTATCAGCGCGCAGCTGCTCGTGTATTAGCTCTTAGGGGGGGCGTTGCGAATCCATCGCGAATAGCTTTACGTTGCACTTTACGCTATTATAGGAAAATTCTCGACAGGTATAACAGGCACGATTTGCGCGGCCCTCTCAATTGCTATGTACCTCTACTCGATTTTAGTGGCGGGATATAGGCGCGTGGGGTAGGCGTAGAAAAAGTAGAGATTTTAGCGTCTTGTAGGGTCTTGCAGTATAAATAGAGATTCCTTGCAGTACAAATAGTAATACTCTATTTAAATACGCAGCCGGTCTATAACGTAATAACGCAACGCGAGAAAACACCTCTTTAACGCAGTGGTTAGGCTAGTAACCTCTATTAATAATTAGGCGGTTAAGACCACCGCTTTGTGTTAGTAACCGTGCTTTAGGGTAGCCTTACTAACTATCTTACCGAACGTTATAGTAGGAAATCGGGGAACTATAGGCAACTAGGGAAAATAAACTATAGGCTTATAGGCAACTAGGGCAAAATAAGGTAAGAAGTAATATAGACTATAATAGATAGTAAAAGAAAGTAAATGTATGCGTGATTATACTAAATACATTTATTCGTCGAGGGCTATTCGTCTAAGGCTATTTATCTAGGGCTTATTTATCGGGGGCGGTTGTAAGGATTAGACTCGTTAGACCTAATGTCTAAGGACACCCTTCTAGGACGATTCCTAGTTAGGCATATTAATAATATCACTCTACCGAAAGATTATTCTTTTTGTTAAAGTTGCTATTTAGTATTAATATTTACAGTGAATTGCTAGAATGTGTTTAACCGAACAATAGCATACGATAAGATAACCTTCCCGATTGGTTTAAATATAGGCAGCCGGAGGTTTAGGGTTTAAACCGTGCCGACTTCGACGAATTCTTTTATTATAGTTAATTAAGCAATAGAATAGGTTAAGGAATAAGTACGCGAATAAGCGCGTAATTAAACAATAAAGTAAGCGCGTAATTAAATAAGGAAATAGCGCGCGTTTGCTAGCAATACAAATAGTCTACATATTATAGTCAGCCTTATGTATATATGTTAAAGTAAGGAAGGTAAAGATTACGGCTATACGACGAAAGCTTCTATCCTAACGGTTAGCGCGTTAGTCTTAACGAAGCGTTTAAGAGACTTATTTAGGAAGGACTTCTAATACATTAGCTAGTTTATTATTCCTATTAATCTATCGTACTTCTATAATCTCCCTTCGCTCGTATGACTAACGAAGCGATATAATATCGATTATTAGTCGCTTTTCTTTCGTTATAGTAAGCTTTATAAGACATTCGTAGAGCGAACACGAGTCTATACAAAGGATTAAAGGCACCGGAGGCAGCTATAGGCGTTTTATGATTATCTTAATCGTTGTAGCGAGGCAAATGCCGATATTAACGCCTCCTACTATACTATAGACCTCTAAGGCTAAAACGCTGCGTGTGACCCTTTTGCATTTAGTAGAGCTCTAGTGCACGATATTGCCTTTAATCTCGAAGTAGCTATTAGACCGGGTCTCTATTATAAGTGTAATAATAAAGCCTAGTTGCGAAGAGAGGTCTACGTTATTTGTAAAAGAGCCATCCGTAAATACTAGTAGCTCTAAAAACACCGCGGGCAATAAGGTTATCGATCTATTATCTATCTAATTCTTTAAACGGGGCTCCTAGGGTTATAATAACTCTCTTCTCCCGTAAATTAAGTGCTAATTCGTAGGCATCTTCTTCCTTCTTAATGATAAAGGCTTAAGGAGGGGGAAAGGGAATAGGGAGCTTTGGCTTATTCTTTGAACCGGGAGGACGGCCACGCCTACGTGGCATCGGGGGTATAGGTGTTAAGAAAGCTCTAATAGATTAAGAAAGAGCTAAAAGCTATACGGCGCGTAGAGGGCTAAAACTCTGCGCGGCGAGGCTGACTAATGGCAAGGGTGGTCCGTGCCACAATTGCGACACCTCCCCTTAGCTAAGCTCCCGAGCTCTTAGCCCCTTTTGCCCTCTTATTGCCTCGCCTTAATCCGCCCTTTCCTTCGCTCCTTGCCTTTAACTTATACTGCCTTCTTTTAGAGGGACTTTCGCATCCCTAATTAACGCATAAACTGCGTATGCTTATCCTTTAAAAGCCCCTTAGTTATACCGTCGGCCGTTATTTCGTCGGTCCGTAGCTGCACTAGCTGGAAAAAGCCCTCGCTAGTGCGATAAACGATCTATTTGTATCGTATATTAATATAACGCGTCCGCGCCGGGTTATTCTTATTTAGAACTACGAGCCTTGTATTCTAGCTATCCGTATACATTACGGAAGGGGTCGGTTGCGTATACCCTATCTTATCGAGAAGTTAATAGACCTATATTAGAGCTATCCTAGCTAGTATAAGGTTTATAAACTCTGCCTTTATTAACGATATAGCTACTATACTTTAACGCTTCGACTTCTAAAAGATAGGTCCGTCTCTAAGGAATACTACGTATCCGGCCGTAGAGCATCGTATGCTCTTTTCGTCGGCGAAGGATATATCTAAATACACCCGTAGCTTAAGGTTAGTTATAGGGTATTTACCCTTAAGAATAACGCCTTACTCTAAAGAACCCCGAATGTATCGAAGCAAATGCTTTTAAATCGCCCCGTGCGTCTCCGTTAGATTGCTATTTACCTCCGATAGCTTATTCGTAGTAAATGTAATATCGGGCCTTATGCCTATCGATAGGTAATTAATGCTGCCGGTGCGTTAAAGCTATGCTTTTAAAGTTATAACTAGCTCTTAAGCCTTCTAGTCGTACGGGATCTCGCATTTCGGCGGCTATAGCGTAGAAACACTACCGACGATGCCTTTACCGAACTTATTAATAATCTTAGTCGCGTACCTCGTCTAGGTTATATAGATCGTCCGGGTATCTCTATTCCTCTCGAGCTAGATCCCGAGGAACTCCTTAGGTTCCTCTAATCCCTTAATCTCGTAGAGTTAATCGAGCATATCCCTAGCGGCCTAAATTAGCCGTTGTATCGGTACGGCTATAATAAAGTTATCGATATAAACGATAATAAGAGTGCTATTTAAATATCGAAGTAGACATCGGTCTATCTCTAGCCTCTTATATCTATATGCCTTAAGGTCTATTCTAACCTAATTATACTACTATTTAGTAGAGCTAGGATGCCCGTAAAGGGCTTTATTTAGACGATAAACACGCCTAGAGCCGGTATTAAGTCCTAAGGGCTATATTACGAATACTTCTTCCTATGCTTCGGCGTAGCCGTAGGCGTATACGACGTTTAACTATTCCTACTTAAGATTTCAAGTAGCTACGATCGTCACGAAGAGCTTTAATAAGGCCTAGTATACGACCGCTGTATAGAGCTCTTCTATCGGCCTCTCCTCATTATCCTAATCACCGCGCACGACCTACCTAGCCTTAGCTAAAGGATCTTAATCCGCGCGCGGCTTCTTTAGGAAGACCTATTTGCTATTAAAAACTTATGCGCTTAGTAGTCGGCGTATAAGGCTCTACGCGTTCTTCCCGCAAAGCGTGGCGATCTCCCTCTTTATTGCCGGAAGCCACCTAGTTTTATAGTCGTCCCGCTTAGCAGCTTATCTCTAAGTAGTCGGTGCGCTTAAAGCTACGAGAATTACTATACTAAAAACGGATAATACTATTTAAGGGCTAGGATTGTTAAATTAATCCTACTTACGATAAATAGCTAAAAGAGTAAGCAATATACCTACATTCGGCCGAAAAAGGTCTACGCGGTCGTCGCGATTAATAATAAGTTTAGTACTTAGCCTAGTTAACCCGCGATATAGTATCTCGCCCCTTACGGTAGCTGCCTGCTTCGTTTAGCGACGGGTAGGCCTATTATTAAGCCGGACTATTTTAAAGGCCTTTAGCGCCTTCGGAGGTTCTATTATTCGCTTTCTACTCTAAACTAGCGTATAGGGGATTAATTATTGCTTTTGTCTCGGTAATTCGGGGAACGCTTTAGGAAGGATCTCTAGTCCTAAAGCAAGAGCCTCTATCTAACATAAGGATATCGGCGTTATTATCCCTTAGCTTAGTGACTCGAGGATGCTATAGGCCTAGGCTAGACTACGGCGTCGGTAATATCGGCCTTTTAGCCTTATCCCGTTATTTACTATTAAAGTGCATACGCCGTTCTTATTTAGGCGTACGAGGAACGTCGTTATAACCTTCCTAATAGCGGTCTAGATCGGGATCGCGATAATCCTTATAACGGCTCGGTTAAGGCATTATATCCCGCACGCTTATAACCCCGTCGCCGTTATCGTCTTCGTTAAAGATCGCGATATTATAGGCGTCTATGCCTAGCGGAGGAGTAGTCCTAGTGGCCTTATAGAAACGAACGTCTTTAGCCACGATAATAGTCTTTATTTCGGGCAACTATACCTTATAGAGGTGCCTATAGAGACCCTTAAGTCCTACGATCTTCCCCTTCTAGGCCTTAAGGTCTATCTTCCTAAACTTTACGATAGCCTCTTATAGCTTTATTACGTACGCTATACAACCCTAGGTCCTAATATATTTAAGGGTATACTTATACGGGATCCTAATTTCCCGTATTAGCAGTTCTATAGGAGCCTCCCCTATAGCGTAGTATAAAGTAATCCCCCTACGACTATTTCTTTATCTTCTTAAGGTAGAATTCCCTAGTGTTATTAAACGCTATTACTTACACTAGGGCATCGCCGGCGTAGTTCTTAACCTACGCCTTTTAACCCTTAAGCATCTCGAAGGCCCTATCCCTAAAAGGTAAGAAGATGCTTTAATAAAAACTAATATAGACATTAATGCCGTATAAGCAGTAATTAATCCCGCTATATCCGACTAGCTTATAGCTAAAGAAATCCTAATACATATAGGAAAGGAAGCCGGTAGCGATAACGCTCGGATTCCGGCATATTATCTTATCTGCCTTAGCGAGATAGCATAGTTCGTAGTAAAAGGTCTTAGCCTCTTCCTTATTAATCTTAATGTCGGCCTTTTTATAAGCCTTAAGGACTCTTTCCTATCCGGCGTAGCTAAGTCGACGGTATATCGTTTTATACGATAGCTTCCCTTTATCGCCTTATAGCAAAGACATTAGGTTAAGGTCGGTGTAATTACCCTTAGGCTCTACGTTAAGAATTATCGTAATACCTAGTTTCTATTTAATGCGGTAGATCTTCGACGCAGTAGGCATATGCATAAGGCACTTAACGACGTTATCTAACTTAATGCCCTTCTCCCGCAAATACTAAGAGCTAATGAGATTAGCTAGTGCCGATAGGGAATAATTAACCTTAGATAGCTTTAGTATAACGCCTTCTATAACTACTTTAACCGTTCCTACGGCTTTAACCTATAAAGAGGAGCTATTAGAGGATATTATAGAAAAAGGTCTAAGAGAGGTTATGTCTAAAAACCACTTTAAGTCGTTAAAACAATAGTTAGCGTAGCCCGAATCGGCGATAACTTTATCGCGGATAGGCTTATTAATCGCGGTGCCGCTTAGTAAACCCGCCTCGGCGATAACTTCGACGGGGTCCTTAATCGTTGCGTAGTTTAGCAAGCAACCGTTAAATTCTCCGCCGGCTATAATAATATCGGGATTCCTAGCATTACCGTTATAGTCTTTAGTCTTATTAACCTACTATCTTAGGGCTTTTTCCGGGTGTTTGCAATAGTATTTATCCTCATCGTGAAATAACTAGCCCGGCTTAATAAAGCAGCTATATTTAATCTTAATTAAAGCGTCTATAAGGTTCCTCTTCCTCCTTATATAGCTGCCTCCTTAGTTATTGTTATTCCTACTAGAGTTATTATTGCTGCCGCTAGAATTATTATTATTGCCGGTGTTATTATTACTACCGGTGCTACTATTAGCGTTATTATTCCCGCTATTATTGCGTCGAGTGTTTTTATTAAACGCGGCATTAGTAAGAGAGTTTAACTGCTTAGCTCGAGCTCTCCCGGCGAGCTACTTATAAATCTCGTCTTTAGAGATATCTTTGCCCCTCTATTAATCGTAGCTCTAGTTGTTAAACTAGTCCGGTCGATGTGTCTTTAGTCCGTTAAGGGCAAAGATAACAAAGATTCTTTCGTCTAAGTCCTTTAAGACCGCGATAAGCTAGTCCTAGAAGAAATAAAGCTTCTTTAAATACTAAGCCGTATCTACGAATTTTCTCGCGTCGATAGTAGCAAGCTCTACGAACGTAGAGTAGAATATTACCTTAGGCACCTCTATAGAGGTTATCTTAATCTACTTTATAGTCTTAAAAGCTATTATCTCTAGGTCCTAACATTCCTTTTAGACCTAGTCCTATAGTTTAAGGGAAAGACTCGCAATAATACAATGCTTTATTACTCTATTGTTTATATCCTATTTCTTAAAGCCGGGAGAGTCCTCCTTTACGGGCTTAATCTTTTTATTAATATGCCCTTCTAAGTGCTCGACACCTAGGGCGATCGATAGCTTAATAAACTATAAGCTATAATTTTCCTATCCTTAAAGCTTATTAAGTCTAGCGTCTCGGGCCCGGCGTAGGGCTGCTAATGCTATCTAAGCGTTCTTAGCGTAGTGTGAGGTATATTACGTAGAAAACGCCTCTATTTTATAATAAGTGATAGAAAGCTATTATAAGAGAACGAGCTTAGGGGGGGTATATAATTATTGTTAATCTACGAAGGGATATAGCTATAGACTAGGTCTAAATGTCTATATATACGATATAAAGGTCACGTAGGATAATATATAATATAACCTAATACCGTAATAGTATATCCCCCTTAAATCGGCGTTTAACTTAAACGCTTAAAAAGGGCAATAGGCTAATAAAAACGAAGGAAATCTATATTAACTAGTCCTAAAAGCGGGCCTAATATAGAACGAGAGAAGAATAAGGAGAAATAAAAGGTAAAATAAAGAATCTAACGCGTGCCGTTATAACGCGAATTATATTAATAAATTATACTTATTATTACTTAGGCGAAGGTAAAGACGTAAGAAAGGCTATATAAAAGGCCGGTTTAGGCTTAGTCGGGTTAAAGGCGTAAAAAGCCTTAAGGTCGTCCTAGCAGCTATTAAGGTAGGAGGAGTCCTCCTACGTAAAGGGGCTATAACTCTATTAAACGCGATACTTAATCTTCCCGGAGGCGTATTAGCGTTACGTAAGGATAGAAGAAAACTCTTACTTAAGGTACGCGTTATTGCCGTCGTCGTCGCCGGGGGAAAGGAGAACGCTATTATCGGCGGGCCGGACGTTAAGCTCCGACTAGCCGGGCAAAGGGGGCTCTTAAGTCTTAGTAAAGAAGGAGTAATAAAAAACGGGGTAAAGGCGGCTGCCCTTAGGGAGGCGAAGAAGATACGCTATCTTATATACCTTAAGGACTTTATATAGGCCCTCCCGCTTATAATCGAGCTTTTTTATAGGACGGAGAGTCTAAATCTAGCGGGTGCTAAGGAATACTATATCGCCGGGCTAATACGCTAAGGTAAGAGTCCGCCGGGCGTCCGCATAGCGAGCCTAAGTGACCTAAGCATCCTCGATCGTATCGCGGAGGAAGTTAGAGATATGCTAAAGACGGGAAGCGAGCGCGTTACCGCGGAGGTATTCCTTCCGCTGCTAGGGGGTTATACTAGGCGGGGGGGGACTAAAGGGCTTAGTACTAAGCTTTAGGTAGAAGCTATAGTTAGCGAAGAAAGGGGAAAGGCCGGTAGATTTAAAGACCTAATTATTAGCAATAAACTTAGCGAAAGGAAGGAGGTCGACTTAATCGTCCTAAAGGTAGGTAATATAATAACGAAGGTAAACCTCTATCTAAGCGTTTACGATCTTAGTCTAACCGTCGGTCTAAGGGTAGTAAGCGGAGCTAGGGTAAAAGCGGTAACTAAGGCGACGACTAAGCTATTACTAAAAAGCCGAAATAAACTAAGTGCTATAAACGCTAATAATAAAGGCCGGGGTGCTATAAAAGGACTAAACGTAGGAAATAAACGCGTTAATAACGTCTTTAATAGTTATTAAAGGTATTAGGACGTAGTAGCGTATCTTCGTAAGGCGGTTAAGGATAATAAGGATATTAGAAAACTTAACGCCGTTACAGCGGTAGATAAAGAGGTTAGTAATAAAGTCGATAGATATATCGGTCTATAAGGCGAAGGGAATACTTAAGGGCTAGAGTAGGCCTTAAGGGGAGGAACGAGGGGATTTAGCGTATAAGCATGTATAATAATACTATATAAAGCTAGAAATAGACTCGTATATACTAGGCTAGATATAGGACCGGCGGTAGAGGCTAGCGGTCTTCGTATGTCTAAGGTAGCCGGTAAGGGGGAGGTATAAGCGCGGACGAGGATCTAAAGAATTAAGGCGTCGTTAAAGGGAACGAAGAGCCGGCCTTAGAAATAGAACTAGCCCTAGACCTTAGAGAGGGCGGTCTTAGGGATCGAGCGGAGGGGGGCTCGGAGGGGGTAAGGCTAGCGGGGCTAAGGGGACTAAAGAGCTACGCGAATAGCGGAGATAAGTAGGGAGGAGGAATAAGCCCGGTCGATAAGGTTATCGATCGGCTTAAAGTCGTCGAGGGCGTAAAGGTTAAAGCAGTCGGAATTATATTTATAAATTATATTTATAAACGAATCGGACTCCTCGACGGTATTAAGGGCGGTAGTAGTATTAAGGTAAAGGGAGGCATTAACCTTAGACTTAAGGAGGATAACCTAATATCGGTAGTTAATCCTCTCGTCGGCTCGGTCGGTAAGGGAGAGAGGGTAAAAGCCGGGTAAGCGGCTAAAGGCGTCCGGGAGAATAGCTTAAGAGCCGGGCTTAAAGACAATCTTAAAATTAAAACGACTAAGCAATTCGGCCTAGCGGGCCTATCGCTAGTTAAAGAGCTTTATAGTTATAAAATACTAAAGATTCTTTTAATCTAAGGCTATCTTAAACTTAGGTAGGCCCTCGAGCTTAAGGCGCTACTCTTTAAGAGATTTTATAATCGTAAGGAGTTCTTTATCGTAGATCTTATAATTATACTCTTAAGTAGAGTGTTTTAACGAGAAGAAGGCAACCGGATAGTAACGACTATCGTCGAGGAGCTATATTAGTATACCCCCGGCGGCATAGTTAAAAGTATTTATCTAAACTATAGTCTTACGATAGGGGTTAAAGTATGCGAAGACTAAGGCGGTAGTAAAGGCGTGCTTAAAGGCTTTAAAGGCGTAAGCGTAGGTAAGAGACTAGATCTAAGAGGTAGAGTTCTTAGTAAGGGCGTTTAAAGGGTTCGCAAGCTTAGAAAAGCCGCGAATAAAGCGCCGATAAAATTTAGCGAATCCTAAGAAGCGCCGGAGGTCCTTAATAAAGGAGGGGGTAAGCTAGTCTAAGACCGTACGAACCTTTTTAGGATCTATACGAATGCCTTTATTTAAGATAATTAGGCCGAGGTACTTAGTCTCGGTAACGCAGAAGTTATACTTATCTACGTTAAGCTAAAGGCCGGCGGCGTTAAAGCGCTTAAGAACCGTATTAACGTAGGCTTAGTGCTCCTCCCGCGTCTTTAAGAAGATTAAGACGTCTTTTAGATAGGTAAAGTAGAACTTATTAAAGATACCGTAAAGGGCTATATTAATAAAACTCTAGAAGTAAGATAAGGCGGCGGTAAGGCTAAAGGGGGTAATATAATACTTAAAAAGCCTATATTATATAGCGAATATAGTCTTTTATTTATATCTTTCGGCAATATAAAGGCGATTAAACGCTATAATAACGTCGATCTTAGTAAAAAACTTCGCCTTTTAGATATAGGCGAGGGTATTATAGATAAAGGGTAAGGGAAAACGGTTCTTAATTATAGCCTTATTTAAGCCGCGATAGTTAACGTAAAAACAGACGCCCCCGCCCGGCTTATAGGTAAGTATAATAAAGGCAATAGCGGGGGAGGTAAAGCGATAGATAAAGCCCTTCCCGAGCTGCTCGTTAACGTATATATAAACGATTTAATTTTCGGCTTCGCTAAAAGGGCGGGGTAGGTATAAGGAGGTTATATTCCTTCCTTAAGGTTAATTTAAGTATTAACGGTATAGTAAAGGGCGAGCTTATCGGCCTCGCTCTTAAGCTATATATAGATTATATAGTAAAGCTCTTTAAGGACCTTAGCTTAAAGCTCGTCGAGCGTATAAAGGACTTTCTCTTACTTCTTAAAGAACTTAGCGATATCGTTAAAGGAGATCTTATTAAGGTAGATCTTATTAAGGTAGTCGTCGATAAAGTCATAAAGGCGGGGGTTAAGGCAGGCTTTCGCGTCCTTAGCGTCTATATATCTAATTAGAATAGCCTAATAGAAGTCCTTAGGGATATCTTAGTTAATAAGTAGTAAAGGCTCGGTAGGCAAAGGCTTAGCGGTAAAGGCCTTAATTAAGGTCTAAGAGGTTTAGACTTTAGGCTACTAGTAGAATATTAGTATCGTATCGACGTCGAGCATCCGGACGTTAAACGCTAAGTCGTTAAAGGACGAAAAGCGGAAGGGCTAAGGTCTAATAGTCTTACGACTCGGCCGTAATATAAAGCGGCGGTAGCCGGCGGTCTTATAGACGGGATAGGGGCGGGGAGGTTAAACGTAGCGGCGAGGGTAGAAGGTAGCCGGGGAGTCGGAGTTATAGCTAGAGTCGGAGTTAGCGTCGTTAACCTAGCGGGAGGAGTCTAAATAGGCGGGTTTACCTACGTTAAGGGCATCCTCGAAAAACGCCGAGAGAGAGAGGCTAAAGGACGGGGGAATAAACTTAAGAATATCGCTAAAGCGGATAAAACGGATAAAGGCCGGAGGATAGGGTAAGGCCGTACGGGCGGGAATAAGGATCGTAGCGGTAGGAATAAAGATCGTAGCGGTAAGGGGTTCGCCCTTGTTATTAAAGTCTTTAACGGAGGGGGCGGTAAAGGGTTCGCCCTCGTCGTTAGAGTCTTCGATAGAGGGAGCGGGGGGAAAACGAATTATATTTATTAATTATATTCCCTTTAAAATAAGGGCGGGGGGAGCTAGGATAGGGCGGGTAAGGCAGGCAAAGGTAGCCGAAAGGCCTAGGATAAGATAAGGCTAGTAGTCTAAAAGGCAGAAGGCTAGATAAAAAAGGGACTAAAAGGAAAGGGAGTTACCGCGCTAGCTAATAATAGGGTCGTGCTAGTATAGCTAAAGGAGGCTAATAATAACCTTATAGCTAAGCTTCGTAAGAAAGAAGTAGATAGACTTAGTATAGGCGCTAATCCGGGAGACCGAAAAAAGCGCAATAAGTAATAGAGCCGGACTTATAGTCGCTACTATCGGCGAGAGAAAGCCGGCGTAGGAATTAAAGCTAGCGGATAGGAAGGGTAAGGCGGTACGCGGTTTAAGCGTATATAAAGGCGTATCTAAAGCAGCCGGAGTCGACTAAAGCATTTATAATAATATCGGCGGACATAAGGGATAAAGGCATAAGTAAAGCACGCGGTTATATTCCCGCGGGGAGGCAAAGATCCTCCTTAGTATTAAATAAAGCTATAAACTTAGACACTAAGAGCTTTATCGCGTAATAAGGCGAGAGAGCTATGTATTTCCTAAGGACGGGGAAGAGGCGGGGAGGTCGTCTACTTCGCCCTCGATAAAGCCTTGCTTAATAGCGTAAACCTAATAGCGGGGGGGAGGGGGTTTAAGCAAGCGTAGGGCAGACGTACCGCTACTACGGCTACGGCCGCGGCTAGAGCTAGAACCGGCGCCGGGACTAGCGCTAGGGTTAGCGCCGGGATTAGCACCGATACCCTTATTAAGGTAGGTCTAAGCGGTATAGGTAGCGGTAGCTAGCTAAGCGTAGTAAAGGCAAAGACGGTTCTTAAACCGCTATTGCTTTTTAGCGTTAGTAAGCCGGGCCTAGAATACGTCGAGCTATATCGGGTTACCGGTAGGGGACGTAAGTAAGGCGGGCGAGGTAAGGCCGGTGCGAGCGGGGTTATAAGGCGGCTAGAGTTAAGAACGGGCCTTAATACGCTACTAGTTGTCCTAAAGCGTGGAATATATCTTAGCCTAGGCTGTAAAGTCGTTATAGGCCGGGCACTCGACTTATAGAGCGGCGGCGTTAGTAAGTTCGATAGAGACCTTCGAATAAAAGTAGGCGACGTAAGCGGTGCCGTTAAATAATAAGTCGGCTTAAAGCTAGGTAAACTTCGAATAGAAGTCCGGCTAAAAGATATTCTTTATCGATAAGGCGTTAAGGTCGGCCTCCGACTAAGCGCGGGTAAAATTAATACTAAAAACTAGGCTAAGGTCGTCGGTAAGGGCTTTAATAGTAGTATACTGCTAATTAGCGAAAGACTTATTATTGAGGACGTCTTAAGGAACGCTAGCGATAATAGAGGCGGCCCGGCCGGTAAGCCGGGTAGCCGCGTAGAGAATACGATCCTACTCCGTAGGGTATAAGGCGGCGTCTTAACGGAGCTTAATAGTAAGGCCGTTGCGCTAGGTCCGGAAAGCCTCCTTACGTTACTTCTAAGTGCCGGAGTCGCCGGCAAACCTCTTAAGGTCGGCTATATAGGAACGGGTAGGGGTAAGGGCAAGGGCGGGGGCAAAGGCCTAGTCCTAAGCCGCGTTGCGTTCGGTTAAGATAAGGAGAGAAGACGTAGCGTAGTTAAGCTAACGCTAGAGATCGGCAGCGTGCTCTTAAGCAACGGCTGCGTACTCTTAAGCAACGGCTGCGTGCTCTTAAGCGACGAGCACTCCTATGTCTAACTTAACGTAAGTATTATTAAGGTAAGTAAAGGCCTCGATCTAAAGGGCGCGGAAGTCGTACGTAGCGTTAGCCTAAATATAGGCGAATGTATCGAATATAGGCCGTTAGGCTTAAAGAAGGGCGGCGAGGCAGGGGTAGTAGGAAACGTACTTAGTCTAAGGCTTTAGGTTAATAAAAGCCGGCGGGGTAACGGCTAAGGTAGCGGACGGAGGATCGGCCTTTATATAGTCGGTTATCGTAGATTATTAGGCAATAAGATAGGGTAAAGGTAAGGGAAGGGTAAGGAGGGAAATTTATGCAATTCGCGTCGAGACGGCGTATTTACACCGGGAAAATTCTAATAATCGAGGAAAACTTAGTCGAAGGGGTCCGGCGACGAGGCGGACTCGCGTCGCGAAGAGGGGAGATTAGAAAAGAAAAAGGTAAGATAGCGAGATTATTAATTAAGGGCAATAGGATAAAATAATAGATTAAACTATAAGAGAATAAGCTTAAGGGGGGTATATAATTATTATTAATCCACGAAGGGATATAGCTATAGACTAGGTCTAAATGTCTATGTATACGATATAGAGGTTACGTAGGATAATATATAATATAACCTCCTAATACTATAATAGCTATAAAAAAGGTCCCGATCGGCAAATATATCGTTTTTAGATACCTAGGAAATTAATAATTAAAGCTATTATAGAATTAATTCTTATAATAATTAAAAAATACGTGCGCTAGAGAAAGCATGCACGAGGGCTATAACCTATTAAGAAAGCTCTAATAGATTAAGAAAGAGCTAAAAGCTATATAGCGCGTAGAGGGCTAAAACTCTGCGCGGCGAGGCTAACTAATAGTAAGGGTAGTCCGTGCTATAATTACGATAATAGGAACTAGAGCGGGAAGCGTAGTTAGGGTCGGTTTAAGAGAAGTCCCTTTAGTTAGATTAAGGGGCGCCCCTTTAATTACGGGAAGCGGGGGTTAAAGAGAAAGCTAGGGCTAAGGAGACGAATCGTCTCGAAGGTAGGGCTACACTAGTATAGACCGAAAAAGCTAAGGTCCGTTAACGGTATTAATAGTAATGTTATAACCGTTAATCGCAGCAATCTTAAATAGTCCCTACTATCCTCCTTTTTCCCGCTAGACTCGGACTTTACTCTATAATATAAGAGTAATAGTTTTAATTATTAACGGACCGTTCCTTATACGAAGGGCATCTTACACCTATCTTTCTATAGAGAGTTATCGAAGCACTTTTATCGCCTTTTGCATAGCTATAGACCTTTTTAAGGTTATAGCTAACGGAGGCGAGTTAATAGTTATACGTAGGTACGCACTAAAGACGAGAAGTATAGGGATAAGGCCGTAGGGTCCGGCTATGTCGTTAACGGCTTTTACGGCTATCTAAAGGACTGCTTCGGGAGAGGTAATAGTCCCGATCTCTACGTAAAGGATCTTAAATACGCAGCGCAAAGGAGCGTAATACCTCTCGACCTTCCTAATCGACGTATATAATTCTATAGGGACCTACTTATAGGTTATTCCTATAATCTTTGCTTCGTTACGGAACTCTATTAAGGCGAAGTTAGTTCCTACGTTATATTTAATCGTGTCTAAAGGTCTAAGGTAACTATCAATCTAAAGGGCGCGAAGGACTTCCTAGGTATCCTTAGCTAATATTAAAGGAAGGAACCTAGCTCTTTAGAACGCTATTGCGGAGTTAACGACGTGTAGAATAGGTCGTTAAGGGCTCTTAAGGTATATTACGTCTACTAAAATCTTATAATTAAATTCCTAGTTATCTTTTAGCGTGAATTTAAAACGCCTAAGTACCTATAAGTGCATCTAGCAGTAATAATAGAATTAAGGGATTAATTTAAGCTATATAGTCGTTATATTATAGCCCGCCTGCTTAAGCAGGTAATATAGTCTCGAAACAGCTAGGTGCCTAAATCGGCGATATAGAGTTCGTATCTTACTTTCTATTAGAAAGGAGATCGTTTCTTTAGCTTTTAGCAAGAAGAACTATAGGTAACCCTATTTGCGGATTACTAGGATCCGGTTGCCTAGATCGCTAGTCCTTAGTGTATTTATTATATTATCGAAGTAGATCCTAAGTCGGTCTATGTTAGTAAGAGAGAGTAGAGAAGGGGTATAGGTCTTAAGAATGTGAAAAGCTACTCGACTAACGGGGGTTTCGAGGGCGATTAAACTAAGGGAATAAATAGGAGTGCTAGTTCTAAATCGGATGCTAGCTTGCCCGGCTATAGAGCTATTAAGCCTAATAGAAGGTTCCGTTTGCTATAAAGCGAAGTACTACTCCTATCCTACTATTAATACTCTAGCCGCACTAATGTCGATTATAATCCCCTAGAACTATTAACGGGAGTAACGATCTTCGATTAGGAATTAGTCGGTAGGGATTAATTAGTCTATGCTATAGACGTCCTCGCCGGTCTAAAGGTATGTAAATACAGCTTGGTAGAGCATTCAAGTTGCTATTTGCTCTAGATCGGCGGCATTATTAGCGTCTTCTACGTCCTAGTACTTATTAGCTTCTATCTCGTCGGTCTCGTGGCTTTTAAATTCGGTTACGTATACCGTAAAGTTAGTTATTAGGATACTATCGTTAAAACACTGCGTAAGGTATTAGTCCTTAGACCGTTAACGTTCCTTAGGCGTGTGTTTAGTTAACTAATAGCCTTCCTTATAATAGACGAAATACTTCTTAGTCTAGGTTAAACGGCTAGGGCTGTTGCTATAGCCGCCGCGTCCTCGTAAGCGAAAAGGGGTTCTACGGTTATAGCTAAAGCCTCGTAAATAGCTTCTACGGCTCTTCTACGATTATATCTACGTCTATAGCCTCGCAAGCTACGGAATCCACCTCGTCTACGGTTGTTTAAGTATCTTCGGTCTAGGTACTATTAATCGTTATAATTAAATGCTTTATCTTATAGGAACTAGCTAGACGGGTTGCGTGCAAGACGTGTCTCGATAGACGCACGTAAGTCTATAAAGACGGTTTTAACTTTCTAAGCGGGTTTAAAGAGAGCGTATTCTAGCTTCGGAATACTACGGCACGCGTTAATAAACAACGTACAAAGTGGTATATTACCTTCGTATTCCTTTCCTAAGGCTCTCTAATATAGCTAAAGCTTATTAAAAAGAGTCTATAGTACCTTATAAAGCGGCATCGTAGGATTCTCTACGTAGACCTTATTAAATATAGTTACTATTTAGTCCGTAAAGTAATAGCTATAGTTAATATCTATGTTAAAATGTTGCTTAATAGCATTATAGGTTGCACGGAACGATATAGTTAATTTAACGTAGTAGATATAGAAGGTCTCGGCTCTATCCGTTAGGATTTAGGAGAATAGTATATAGAATTAACCTAGTTAGACCTTAAGCTTATAGTGGGTCCTTATAAATATATAGACCTTATCGTTGAAGAGGTTATAGGGCTGTCCCGTATAACACTTATCCTTCCTCTATAGCTTTGCGAACTTCTGCTAAAGGTCTATATCTATATCGACGTTCGGAATATCGATTAGAGGGATCGTAGTGTAAGCATTAAGGGACGGCAAAGGGGCAATAGTTATAATAGCATTAGTAAGGGGAATAAGAGCTTAAGAAATAAGGGCATTAAGGGCAATAGGGGCATTAGGTATAAGGGCAGGCATAGGGACAGTTGGCTAGTTAAACTAGTAAGCTGTTAGGTGTATAGTCTATTGTTATTGCGTTACACCGGGGATAGTTATCTAACCGGTTAGAGCTAGGTCTAGGGCCGGGCTTAGGGCTATAGTCGGTAGTATAAATGCAACGATCGTGCCTTAATTAAATGTCTAATTTATATACTCTTTAGTAGGCTATTATAGTAGTTCGGAGATAATCTATAGTTTAAGGAACTATATGTTAAAGCCTTAATTATTTAGGCCGGTGTAGATCCTACGTTTCTTTAGGAGCTTGCGTAAGGAACGTTTATAGCTCTAGTGCACCTTATTCTATGTCTATAGAAGCTATCCTTAAAGGTGTTTTTAGAAGAAGGCAATAGCTTTATAGCCTTAGTTATCTTTATCGTATGCATACTCGTAGAGGAACCTTACAACGTATGTAGTAGCCTCTATCTTACTTAGGTTTTTAAGGTCGGGTTGTTATTATGCATCTTAGATATCTATATAGGTGTATTAGTAGTCGTTTTCTAGGATAAGGGTAATCTTTAATAGCTTCTCGCGCTTTGTGTTATTTACGTAGGTAGGGCTTAATAAAGTTATAATATTATACGTAATAGTCTTTACGTATTTTATCGGCGTAAGGGATTTTCTTACGAAGTTATCTGCGTTAGGGACGCACTATAGGTTAACGTTACTCTTCTTCCTTTAGGAAGCGAGACGGGATTAATAGATAGCTTAGGAGATCTCGAAATAGCGTTAACGCGGTAACGTTATAGATAAGAGAGCTCGTTCTAAGCATAAAGATAACTACCTCTAGGTGTTCCCTTATAGGGTGTTTTACACCCTCGGTAGTTACGTATCTTATCTCTTCTACCTAGCTGTCTATAATTAACTAAGTCAACCACTAATTAGTATTAGTAGGTCTCTAGGTCGACCTTATAGGGTAAACGGTATAGTTATATTAGGTTAGTTGCTAGCTAAGTAAGGGGAAGCTATCGCAGTAACGTAGCTCCCTCATACGTGCACGTAATCCTAGGGATCACGTGCATTACGTATGTGCGACTACATCGTCGCACGTAGCTAGCTATTCCTATACTTATAGATAAGCTTATCGAGTGATTTACTAGCTACGTTTAGTCTAAGGGCGGCGATTACGTTAAAGTCCTCCTTAAAGGCATAGGAATCGGCTAAGAGTTCCTTTAGAATAGTTAAGTCGACTTTCTCTTTAAGGATAATTACTTAATTACGATAGAGGAGTCGGTCGTCGTTTATAGTAGCTAATCTATCGTTAGGGAGCCTACTAAAAGTGTAAGGGAGGATTGCCTTATTGCCTAAGCGGTATATAATTACGAAGTTAAACTAAGAAAAGAACTCGGCCTAACGCACTTATCGTTAGCTAAGTTGCTTTATAGATATAAACGTCTAAAGATTCTTATAGTCTATAATAACGTCGAATGCCTTAGTAATTCCTTATAGTTCCGGGCGCTATTCCTTAAGCGCTTTAATAATTGCTAATAACTCTTTATTATATATCTTATAGTTATACTTAAGGGTAGTATGCTTTAACGAAAAAGACGCAATAGGGTAAAGATATCTATCGTCTCCGGTCTATAAAAAGACTCCTCCTAAGGCCTAATTTAAAGCGTTAGTTTTAATAACTATTTTCTTTAAGTAGTTAAAATAGGCTAGGACTAAGGTAATAGTAAAAGTAAGTTTAAGGGCCTAAAACGCGGTAGCTTATTCTAGTCCTTAAGACTAACGGGAATCTTTTCGAATTAGCGTAGTTATCGGGGAGATAATACTAAAGTATCCTTTAATAAAACGGCGGTAAAAGTTTATAAACCTAAGAAACTACTAGAGTCCTTTTACTATTATTATTATTAAAGTACTCTAGCTGCCCTAACGGGCCTAGTGCCCTTACATTTAGCTAGCATAGGAAAAACTAAGCGGCCTAAGGGAAAACCTATATAACGTCTATCTATCTTAGCGTCGGGCCGGATGCGGCCTGTATTCGCTACGGTTAATTAAGTTTAGTTACTACCACCGGTCTAGTGCTTAATAAAGGTTACCCCGCCCGGGTAGGCTTAGGGGCGTCGGGGTCGGGCGGATAGTCTAACTTAGTAAAGCCGGCGCGTAGACGGCACGCGGGCGATAGGGTATAGGCCGGGGCCCCGTCTAGCGGGTTAGAACGTACAAAAATAAATCTTAGTAAGCGTATAATCGAATATATATATATATATAAATATATATAAACGTTAAAGGGGGCTAGCGTTAAGAGCCTCGTCGTCCTACTCTTAGAGCTCCCCCCCGCCGGCGTTACGGCGGTCTATCTTCTCCGTAAAGGCCGTCGCGGCCTAGAACTGCTATAGTAGGCGGTGCTTAAGGAACTACCGGATAAGCGGCTTAGCGGCGGCGGGGCGGTTAAGCGCCGCCTTAAGGTCGCTCTCCCGTCGGATGCCTCTTAGTAAGGCCGCCCTTACGTTAGCGAGGGTAAAGCACCGGAGGAAGAGGTAGAACGCGGTTTTACGCGAGGTCCTATATCGATAAAGCGGTAAATTAACGTCGGAAATATTCTAATAAAAAAAAAACCTTTATAAACCGATCTTCTTAGTCTAGATCTAAATAAGCGCGGAGCTCTCGTGCTTATATAACCCGTTATATACCTTTCGCGCTTTCTTCGGCCGGTTAAAGTAAAGGTTAATATCTACCGGCTGCCGGGCTTTTCGTAAACGCTTTGCCTCCGCTACTCGGAGATCTTCCTTCTAACGTGCCTCTTAATCGCAAAGGACCGCCTCCTCCGTTATAATGCCTTAGGGGCATTAGTCCTAAAGCTACGCGTTATACGGCCGGCCGGGCGGTCGGGTCGGCCGACGGGGTTAAGGCAGTACTCTCGCCGGCTTTTCGCAAGCGCGTTAGATCCGGTCCGTTATGCCTAACTCTTTAGTGCGCTCCTTATACTACGTAAGGCGGTCGTTAAAGTAAAGGTCGAGTAGCGGGACCGCCGTCTATATCTCTAGGTTCCGGATCGGGGTCGCTCTAAACGCTTTAGCTACTACCTATAGGTAGCTCGACTAGTATACTATAAGCGCCTTTATTAAGCCGGTAGGTTTCCTTCTTCTAAGCGTAGGCTTATAGAACGTCGATGCCTTATAGGCGAGCGTGCTTTAAACTACGCTAGCGTAAACCGTCCTCGCGCTTCGTAATCGTATGTCTTATATAGACGCTATAAGCCCGGTAAGGGCTAGCGCCTATATACCTATTTTCGTCTTAAGCTTTTTAACTTAGGCTTTCTATCGTAGCTTTTAGTTAAACTAAACCTTAAGGAACCGCCTATCCTCGACCGGCCGGACTATATTCGTCTTAAGCTAAAGCTTTGTTAGTATCGGCTTATAGGTCTTCGTAAAGTAGATAAGCTTGCTTTTCTCTAGCTCGAACTTAGCGCTAACCTCCTTTACCTACTTATCGTACTTTTTCTAAGCGCTCCTTAAACGCTATATAGTCGCGGCTACGGTCTTACCGTAGGCTAGGAGGTTTATATCGTCGGCGAAGCCGACGGTAGTAACCCTTATCTCTAGCTTAAGGTCGTTATATAGTAGCGCGATATAAAGGAGGAAGAGGATCGGGGAGAGGGGCGAGCTTTAGGATACGCCCGTAGGCACTTCCTAGGTCTCCGCCGGCGCGCCGTTAAAGTAGAGCTAGGCCGTCCTCCCCTTAAGGAAGCTCCCGACCTACGCGATAACCTAACCTAAGAAACCCTTTAGATAGAGGGTCTCGACGAGATATATATAGTCTACCCTATCGAAAGCTCCCTTAAGGTCGAGCTAGAGAAACGACGCTACCCTTCCTTAGGCCTACGTCGTCTTTATAAGCTCTATTACAAATCGTATCGCTATCTTAGTAGACCTCTTAGTCCTATTCCTTATCTACCCCTTAGGTAGGAGGTTATATGCCTCCGCCGTATCTACGATCCTCCTCGCGACTATAGCCTTAAGGATCTTCCCTACCGTACTAAGGAGAGAGATTAGTCTTTACCCTTAGGCTTATTAGAGCTAGGCCGCTATCTTCTTAAGCTTCGGTAGGACGATAATCGCCGTATATTAGAACTATCTTAGAAAATGCCTAACTTATAGGCGTAGTTAGCGTAGCCTTTAGCCGGAACTTTACGATAGCCGCCGCTTAGGCCTTATCCGGGTCGAGTTTTCTCTAAAGGCGGTTAAGTCCTATCGTCTAGGCCGCCGGCCGGTAGGTTAGCGGCCTTATATCTACCTCTAGCCGTTGCGATATATAATCCGATCCGACGAGGCCTACGTTTCTACGGTACGTTACGCCTAGACCTTAAGACGCTTAAGCGAGGTCTATCGTGCCGTTCCTCCGGCCCTTAAAGGCGATATATATAACCTAGCCCTTAAGGGTTACGAGCCTAAGGCGCTATTGCGCCGTTAGCTCTAGGAGGTCTTTACTATTCCTAAAGGTATGCTTATAGGCGTCTTAAAGCGGGTAATAGCTATTAAAGTCCTAGACGAGGACGTATTAAGTACGTAACGATTTTACCGCGAGGTTAAGGAGCGGAGTAATTAAGAAGGGGGAGTTAACCGGCGGGGAGTAAACTAAAAAGGCTATAGTATTAAAATTAGTAAACGTAACGCTATACTAGTCTACCCTTTAGTCGCTCGTCTGTATATCGATACCGTGCCTTTTATAGACGTATAGCGCGCTTTAAGTCGCCCTAAAGATAAGCCTATAGTCGCACCGCCTTAGGCACGCTAAGGCTCTTATCTTACTATTAATTAGTATCTCCTAAAGTACTATAATATCGTACGCCTTAAGGGCGGCGAGCGCGAGGTATATATTCGCGCTTATCCTTACGGTGTTTTAGTAAAGGATATTTAATATTAAGGGGGGTTAGAAAAAAGGTCGTCGTTAGGAGCGGGCGCGGCCTCGGCCGTAGCGGTACGAGCCCTAGCCGACGCTAAGGCCGGCCGCGACTATAGATACCCGCGAATAGTCGACTAGCCTCGCGCCCGACTAGCCTTTATAATATCCTAAGGCCGGCCGGGGGGAAGGGCGGGTAGTAGGGGGGGGGGGGGGGTGTCCTATCGTCGCCGTTTCGACGGCGACGCCTACGGCGCGGTAGGAAGAGGAAAGGGCTATATATAAGGCGGCACCGGCTTAAGGCGTATCGTCGGCGTCGCCGCGGCGGCGAAACGCCTCGGCCTTTAAAAGTATGCCTCCTATGCCTTATCCTAAACCTTACCCGCCTTAGAGCAGTGCCTATCCTACGCTATATATCTCCCTTTATAGAGGGTATACCGGTATAAGATCTGCCTTATAGTAGCTATATATATAGCTTCGCCGTATAGTCTTAACGTATACCGCCTATACGTCGCCTTTACCGTATAGTACTTTACGATATATCTATACTAAAAGCACTAGTAGTACTACCTCGGCTCGTAGCCCGCGTCCGTCCCCTAATGCGCTATCGCGCCTAAGGGCAACCGGGTCTAAGGGTTCCGATTCTTAAGTCTAAATTGATTTTATAATCTAGTGTCGACCTCGGCGGCTATGCGAGGAGATCGTAGAGCATAAGGCGGATTGTTCCTAAGTTCTTTTACTAAAGTTAGGGTATTCCAAGCCGTGATTATATATACCTTCTTAAGGTCTATACTTATGCTAGATGTTAAAATAATTAGTCTAAGGTATTTAGTCTTTATTATACAAAACTCTAACTTCTTAATATCGATTTAAAGCCTTACGTTGCTTAAGCGTTAGATAACTATTCGCATATAGTTCTTATATTCTGCCTTAGTCTTTAGAAAGACTAAGACATCGTCGAGATATACTATATAAAAGTTATCGAAGGCATTATAAAGCACGTAATTAATATAGTTCTAGAAGGTCGACGGTGCGTTATAAAGGCCGAAAGGGGTAACTAATATCTCGAATAGTCCGAAGCGTATAATAAACGCTATAAGCTATTTATAACCCCCGGCGATTCGAATATAGTTAAATATAGTAATTACGTCTAGCTTTATATAATACTTAACGTCGTAGAGAGAATCTAGCGTTTCGCGGATTAAAGGTAAGGGATATCGATTCGTAACTATAACCTAATTTAAACCTCGGTAGTTATAATAGATATAGATACTACCGCCCGGCTTATAAGCGAGGATTAATAATACTACGGCTTAAGAAAAAGACTCTTAAATAAAGCCTTTATGAAGTATATTATTAATCTACTTCTTAATATAGCGGAGTTCTATAGGTAATATAGGCCGATTCCTATAGAATAGAGCTTATTTACTAAGTGTAAGTTCGATCTTATAATCCTAAGGGCGGTATAAGGGAAGCTCGTTTATATTCTTTAGAAGGAAATAAGGAAGCTTATCTTAAAACTTTTTTAGGAGTTTCTTTAGGATATCTACATTTATAACTTCCGGCTTTACTTAGAGGAACTTTTCTATATTGGCCTTATTAACCCTCTGAAATAAGGATTCAGAATTAGCTATATCCTAGAGGTTCGCTTAAAAAAAGTTATAAAAACGTTTAAGGAAAGCGGCTTAAGCTACCTCTATTATATAGTCTTTAGCAATAATATGTTAGAAAAAGGTTTTATATAGTTTAAAGAACTTAATTAAGCTTACTAAGAGTTCGTTAAATAGTCGTAAATTTTCTCCCTCCTTAATTAGCTTAGCTAATTTAGATATACTAATTTATATTGCTTAAATACTATCCTATTTATAAATTTAAATAAAGTTAACTATACGTATATAGCGGATATCGTTTATATTTAAAGGTATTTAATCTTCCTATCGTATACGCCGGCGGGAGCGTTTCGTTTAGCCCTATCGGGCGGGAATATAGCGACGGCCGGCGGGAAGATAATTAAAGAGTAGGCGAGCTACTAAAGTAGTCTACGGCGGAGTAGTCTTAAAGGCTTAGGTCTTAGGGGAGTTTAGAAAGCCAACCGGGGATATTAAGCAGGTAATATCCTAGGCGAATAGTAATATTCTATATAGAGGATATCGAATCGGTTAGCTAAGGTTTAAAGGTTATAGTACCTACTTAGGTAGATATTCTTTAGTAGATAAGTCTATAAGTATATAATATCCCGGTAGGATAGTCTAATCCTTTAGGATATCGATTTCTTCCTACCTAAAAAGGGTTTCCGGCACGTCTTCTACCGTTATAAGGACCCTTTATTTTAAGGTAATCTTTAGGGTAGTCTAAATCTCTACGACGTTAGAAAAATATACTTTTCGATATAACTAATGCCCTTTAAGCGCGGAAGTAATAGGAGTCCTAAAGGCTATTATATTCTTAACTATTATACTTTAAGGCAGGTAGTATCTTATGCAATAATAGGAGTTAAAGCGGACTTAAAGAGATTTCTAAAGTATAGTTAGTTTATATTCCTAAAGCTAGGGGATGCCTAAGATAATCGGGGTAAAGGGGGATAGGTTTATAACGAAGAAGAGCAGAAGTTCTATATATTTGCTAATAGTTATTCGGGCTATAAATGTAACGACGACGAGGGGTGCCGTCGCGCTAATAGAAAAAGCCACTAGTGACATCAATTGTGTTACTGCCCCTTACGTACACCTTATAAAGCCGACCCCGGGCCGCACTACCCGTATCGCACCTTACACTTATCCCCTCTTTAATAGCAGCATATCCTAGGCTGCACGTATGCCCCGCACGTGACCTAGCGTAAACCATAGGCCTCGGAGTCCCGCAGGCAGGGATAACCTAATGCACGTTGACCTAAGGCGTAGATGCCATCGTCGCACTACGTGCGCCGCCCGTACGCCTCTACGGACGGTACGTGAGCTACGCCCACGCCGATGCACCTGCCTTGCAGCCAGCTGCCCTAAGCCCCTTTCTTTAAGGGGTCTCGAATAGGGAGGCTATTAATTAATATCACAATTATAACGACGACGAGGGGTGCCGTCGCGCTAATAGCAAAAGCCATTAGTGATATTAATTATATTACTGCCCCTTACGTACACTATATAAATCCGACCCCGGGCCGTACTACCCGTATCGCACCTTATAATAAAATAGTCCGTTATCTATAGAAAAGGCACGCCGTCGGCTAATTTAAGCGGTTAAGGTTTTAAGAGCTTTTTTATAGTAACGTTGTATTTCCGTACGATAGCGTAAAGGTCGGCGAACGCCGCGGTAGTATAGCTAAAATCTATAAGGGGTAACGTATTAATATAGTAGGGGGACTAAAGGTTATACGTAAAGGAGAGACGAGTATAAAGAAGGATTAACTTTTTATTACTATTCGACGAATTAATCTAAAGATCTATTTTATCTAAAAGCAATTACCTAATCCTCTTATCCTCCCCTATATATAACCCCTAAGAGCGACTTACTTTAGGGGTATATCTTTTAGCAATAGCTTTAGCGCCGGCTGCTCGCCTTATATATCCGTATCCTTTTCCCTAAGGATACGGCCTTATTTATAGTCGGCCGTACGAACGAGCTAGCCCTAGCTATACCTACCGCCGTAAGCGCCTTAAGATCTTCGGCTAAAGCCGGGGGAGGGGGCGCCCTAGCCCTAAAACTAGGGACTACCGCGACGGGGGGGTATTAGAAGCGGATTAGCCGTCTTAGCCGGGTCGTAAGCCTCCTTTTAGTATCTAGGCTTTCCGTAAGCTATATAGAGTTTATTATCGATCCTAAATTATCGTTTAGTATCGGAAAGTTAGTCGAGGTCTATAGGGTTACCGTATAGTAGTTAGGCTAAGGCGGTCGGGGTAAGGGTAGGTATCGGCGTCGGCGGGAACTACGAACGGGGGGCGGCCTTTTTCTTAAGCTTCTAACGATAAGTAGATTCTTTATAAAGATATCTATCTACGCTAACTACTTCTTATAGTTAGTATTAGGGATCTTAGTCTATATATTCTTAATAAGATCGCTTTTATCCTTTAAGATAAACTTCCGGAGGAAGTCGACTTACTATTCCTTTATCTTCCTTACCTTACGTATATAGGCGTTAAGGTCTACCTTTTAGATGTAATAGTTCTTATCGCTTTAAGGGAAATTATCGAGAATATTCTTAGCGGCTTACGTTAAATCTAAAACCTTATACTGCCTACCTAAAGCTATAAAAAGCGTTGTTATAGTAGGCTATTCCTACTTCTCCCGCTCGGATAGGTTAGCTATAATAGTAGCTATTCTATCTTTAACGAAGTCGTAGGCCTATTTACTAAGCCTATCGCTAATATAAAGGAGGCAGGCGCTATCTAAGTCGAACTATATACTATCGCGGAGGAAGACACCCTATATCTTAAGTTCTTAGGCCTCGTACTTACGTTAACGGTCGAAGGTAGACCCCTTTTTATTAAAGATCGGAGGGTCTACCGTCTTTCGTTTTCCTAACGACTATATTAGGGCTATCGTCTAAGACTGTAATATCTTTATAGTTAAGATCGTTAGATCCTTAGCCTCGAGAAGTTGCTCCCTTATAGCTAAGAGCTAATCCTTCGTAGCTAAGAGCTAATCTTATGCAGTTAGACGTTCCTTTAACCTAGTATTTCGGTTAACCTAAGAGGTCTCTACTACGCGAAGGGATCGAAGACTCTCCTTAATATATATAAGGATATATCGGGTATCTAGGCTCTAAAGGTTTTCTTATGTCTCTTACGCGTTAGCGACCGGGACTACGTTATTAAACCTCTTAATCGCTTAGGCGATCTAAGGAAATTCACTAATAAACTCCTTAGCGAAGGCCTTTAGACCGTCGCCCGTAGCGTTAAAGGCTATAGGTTTATCCGCTATAAGAAGGAAGGAGGAGTATTTAGTCTAAGGTATTATTAAGGACTATAAAAAAAGTTCTATAGGCTATAAAAGTTTCTATAGGCTAGGGAAAAGTTTTTAAGGGCTTAAGGGCTTAGGGGAATAATTTCTTAGGGGTTACGCTCGGGTTGTAATAGCTAAAGGGACGAGGTAATAAAGCTGCTAGGACTATATTTATAAAGCTAAAGATCGCGACGGGGCGTAATAGGAGATAGAATAAACTATTATAGCATTAGGTAATAGCTAGATAACCTTATCATT
The DNA here is from genome assembly GCA_012934285.1 of Ophiocordyceps sinensis. Lineage (NCBI taxonomy): Eukaryota > Fungi > Ascomycota > Sordariomycetes > Hypocreales > Ophiocordycipitaceae > Ophiocordyceps > Ophiocordyceps sinensis. Next base: position 6,296,446 of record JAAVMX010000004.1, on the reverse strand, counting down.
CTATAAAAAGGAGAAGAACTATAGAGGCTAAGGGCTCGTTTATATATAGGACTATATATCACGTGGCATATTACTATATACTATATTATATAATATAGTACTATAACACATACGTACGCGCGAAGGTAGGCTTAGATCTCTTAGTTTGCTCTTTCCGGGCTACCGTTAGTCTATAGGTAGTATATAGTGCTAAGTTTCTGCTTAATATCGTAGAGTCTATAGAACTTAACCTAAAACTCGCTAAGCTAATTACTTCTTTAGTCTATTACGATAGACTTTAGTATACCGTAGAAGCGGTAGTACGCTAAGAGGAACCTCGCGGCGTACGCCTTTATGTTTATAGTTCTTATTGCTTTTAATATTACCGCCTTTATTAAATAGTCGACGATTACTTATAGATACCGGGCGCCGCTTTTAGTAAAACTTAGGAAGTCTATTATAAAGTCTATCGAGAGGTATACTTATAGCTAATCGGGGATAGGTAGCGGCTTTAGTATTCTCTTTTTTATCTAGCGCTAGATATAACTCTAACTATATACGTCGTAGTTCCGGATAAACCTATAAACGTCTTATAATTAGCCTAGCTACTAGAATTGCTAGGAAACTACTATAATCGTCCTATCTTTCCTTAGGTAGCCGTTTACTCGCGAGTTATATATCTATTAGATAATATTAGTATAGAGGATACTATCCTCGCCGGGTACCTAAATACGGTTATAAAAGCAAAGACGGTTGCTTAGGTCGATCGAATACTTAGCGATTTACGTCTTAAGCTTAAGCTACGGCGGGAAGCGTCGCTCTCCCTTTTACAACGTCTTAAAGGCAGCCTAGTATTTATAGTCTAAAGCTACTATCGTCTCTTACTAGCGTTATAACGCTTCGTCTAGGAATACTAGCGCTTATTCTAGCGCTTATAGTACTCTTATTCGTCCTACTATAGGCCTTATATAAGGCCGTTAATTACTAATATTAAGGGAATATAGGGCCTAGCCTAGACTTAGTAAATCGTCCCGTCGAAGGCGGCACGATAGATCCCCCTCTAGAACCTTTACTATATTAAAGACGCATCTATTAGGTAAAAGCTAGAATATTCGTCCTTATTCGCGGGCGTCTTTAAACCTAAAATGCTTATCTTATTCTCGGCGAGATAATGCGTTTAAGACGACCGCTTAACTACCCGGACGATACGTTAGTACGAAATTATAGATTAATAATTCTAAGGCCTAACGACTTTAGCGCTTATTTAACGTCCGCTTTATTATAAAATACTTTAGGTTATTATAGTCGGTAAGGATCGTAAACCGCCGATTATTCCTAAGTCTAGCCCTTTAAAAGGCTAAGCAACGGACAATCACTAGCATCTCTTTATCGTAAATCGGGCAGTTAAACTTAGTAGGGTTTATCCGTTTATAGAAGTACCCGACTACGTATTATATCCTATTATATCTAACCTATATTAGCACGCTACCTATAGCGAAGCTAGAGCTATCGGTCTTAAGGAATGTCTTTAGCGAGGGGATCTTACTATACGAGGACCGGCGCTTTATAGAATAATTGCTTTAAACGGAGGAACGCTTGCTTTTCGACCGCCTTTTACTAGAACTATACCCCCTTTTTATATAACGTATCTAAGGCTTAAGCTATATACGTATAAAGCGGAATAAAGATAAGGTAATAGTTAGTAAATCTAAGGAAGCTTTATACCCCCTATACGTTAGTTAGTGCCTTCTACTCGCGGATAGCATAAAGCTTATCTAGGTCGTAACTAATTCCCTGTCCGGCCGTTACGATAAAGCTAAGGTATTTTACCTACTTAACGCAAACCGGTAGGAGACGTAGGTAGGGCGGGCGAGGTAGAGCTAGGGCGAGCGGGGTTATAAGGCGGCTAGAGTTAAACTCGCACTTCTTTAGGTCTAAGTATAACCCTATATCGCTAAGCGTCTTAAGCATAAGGCGGACCTTTTGCTAATAGTTCTTTTTCGACCTAAAGAAGTAAACAAGGATATTATCTATAAACGCCGTAATAAAGTCGTTAAAGAACCGTTAGTGCGTAGAATTAAGGTACTATTAGAAGGTCGCCGGGGTCTTAGTAAGCCCGAACGGGCATACCCTTTACTCGAATAGACTTAGTCGTATGCGAAAGGCTATCTTATACTTATAGCTTTAAGCGATACGGATCTTATAGAACGCTACGACGACGTTAAGCTTAGTAAACTACTTTAACTTTGCTAAGTTATTAAGCGTCTCGGCGATTAATCGCGGCGTATACCGATCCCGCTTTATAATCTTATTAAAGGCTCGGTAGTCGTAGTAAAACTAAATGCCCTTATTTAGCTTCTTTACGAATAATACTAGCGCCGCTACCGCTAAGCTGCTAGCTTAGATAAATCTATAGTCGAGGAGGTCTATTAACGTCTTCTTTAGGATTAGTAACTCCTCCCTCGATATATTATATAATAGGCCCTAAGGCAGCCGTAGCTCGCCGCCCTTTAGGGTTAGCTTTAGATAAATCTTAGAGTCTACTCCCGGCCGGAATAGCGGCAGTATTATAGACTTATCTAACGCAAAGAGGTAAAGGAAGTCCCGAATTAAGTCCGCCGGGATATAGTCCGCTAGGTTAACCGGCTTCTTCGGTTCTAACGCCTATTTAATCTCCTTTAACGAGATCGCCTTTACTACGCCTATATCTCCTTATCGCCGCTTAAGCCGTCTTATCTTAGCGGCAAACACCGACGCTAAGACTAGCTTCGCGTATTTAAAGCGCTAGATCCGGGCCGGCTTAGCCTAGCCTAATAATCGTATCTAAATATCGGCCTTCCCGTGCTAGATTGTATTATTCTTCGCAATATAGGTAACGTAGTTCCTTCTTATTTAAGGGCGGCCTAAGAATACGTCTTAGCTAAGGCCTTAAACGATATAAGCGAAGATACGTTCCTTAATGCCGTTAATATCTATATCGAAGTAAACTATACCCTTAAAGCGCATAGGCTCTATATCGTCTGTAAAGGGCAATAATGCCCTCTCCTTCCTCTTTATATACTTTAACCTAAGCCGTCTTACGACGTTAAGGTCGACTATAGCGTAGCAATTATAGCTAAAGTTAACGAAGGCGCGAAAGTCGTTTACCTTATCTATCTTAATAAGTATCGATATAGGCTTTATCGTTATATAGCCCTTCGCTTTCTATTACTCCCGCTAGACCGCTTTATCTACCCTCTTAGCCTAACTTTGCTAAAGGGTTACTTATTTCCTAAGTCGTTATTATTATCTACCTCTCCGATAACTTCGCCCTACGGCTATATGCCTTAGACCCTTAGAGGCGTTTATTAAGGGCCTCTACCTTTCTTATCCGGATACTTAAACGCCCGGTGGCCGGTCTTAGCGTATACCTAATAGGCTCCCGATCTTAACGAGGATTTTCCCTTACCTCGGCCTCTACCGCCCTAGACGGCACCGCTACTATAGGGGGTATTAACTCCTCTAACTCCTATTATTATAGTATCGCCCTTAGTATCTCGGCCTATAAGGGGGCAGATATCTCCCGATTGGTTTATCCTACCGGCACATAAAGATATGCATTAGAACCGCCGTGCATTATTGCATATAACATAAGTCACCCGGCTGTATTAGCTGCCCGGATGCTCGAGATACCGAATGCCGAAGTATATAGTATGTATAGGGACTAATGTGCGTATAGTCTATAGTCGGGCCCCGGTCAACTAGGGTTACTTATACTACCTCCTATTACTCGTGTATTTAATCACGTAATAACTAGGATACTATACGAGATTAGACTATATGCACCTAGCTTAGAATTAATAGCGCTTTCTATCCCGATAATTAGTTAAGTTATATATACCTTTATTCCTATGCAATTAGCTATATAAAGGGATCTTAGTCCGCACCTAGACAGACTATTACTATTATAGTATTAGGTTATATTACATATTATCCTACGTGACCTTTACATCGTATATATAGACATTTAGATCTAGTCTATAGCTATATCCCTTCGTGGATTAATAATAATTATATACCCCCCTTAAACTCGTTCTCTTATAGTTTAATCTACTATTTTATCCTATTGCCTTTAATTAATAATCTCGCTATCTTACCCTTTTCTTTTCTAATCTCCCCTCTTTACGACGCGAGTCTGCCTCCTCGCTAGACCCCTTCGACTAAGTTTTCCCTTAATTATTAGAATTTTCCCGGTGTAAATACGCCGTCTCGACGCGAATTGCATAGATTTCCCTCCTTACCCTTTGCCCTATAATCTACGATAACCGACTATATAGAGGCCGATCCTCCGTCCGCTACCCTAGCCGTTACCCCGCCGGCTCTTACTAACCTAGAGCCTTAGACCGAGTACGTTTCTTACTACCCCCGCCTCGCCGCCCTTCTTTAAGCCTAACGGCCTATGTTCGGCACGTTCGCCTATATTTAGGCTAACGCTACTCCCGACTTCCGCGCCCCTTAGATCGAGGCCCTTACTTACCTTAATAATGCTTACGTTAAGTTAGATATAGGAGTGCTTATCGCTTAAGAGCACGCAGCCGTTGCCTAAGATTACGCTACCGATCTTTAGCGTTAGCTTAACCGCGCTACGTCCTCTCTCCTCGTCTTAACTAAACGCGACGCTGCTTAGGACTAGGCCTTTATCCCCGCCCCCGCCCTTACCCTTACCTATTCCCGTATCGCCGACCTCGAGAGGTTCGCCGGCGACTCCGGCACTTAGAAGCAACGTTAGGAGGCTTTCCGGACCTAGCGCGACGGCCTTACTATTAAGCTCCGTTAAGACGCCGCCTTATACCCTATAGAGTAAGACCGTATTCTCTACGCGGCTAGCCGGCTTACTAGCCGGGCTGCCTTTTCTATCGCTAGCGTTCCTTAGGACGTCCTCGATAATAAGTCCTTCGCTAATTAGTAGTATACTACTATTAAAGCCTTTACCGACGACCTTAGCCTAGTCTTTAGTACTAATTTTACCCGCGCTTAGTCGGAGGCCGACTTTAACGCCTTATCGATAAAGAATATCTCTTAGCCGGACTTTTATTTAAAGTTTACCTAGCTTTAAGCCGACCTATCGTTCGACGGTACCACTTGCGTCGCCTACCTTTATTTAAAGGTCTTTATCGAACTTACTAACGCCGCCGCTCTATAGGTCGAATGCCTCGCCTATAATAACTTTACGGCCTAGGCTAAGATATATTCCACGCTTTAGGATAACTAGTAGCGTATTAAGGCCCGTTCTTAGCTCTAGCCGCCTCGTAACCCCGCTTACACTAGCCCTACCTCGCTCGCCCCGCCCGCGCCTCCTACCGGTAACCTAATGCAGCTTAATGTATTCCGGGCCCGGCTTACTAACGCTAAAAAGTAACGGCGGTTTAAGAACCGTCTTTACCTTTACTACGCTTAGCCGGCTACCGCTACTTATACCGCCCGGACCTGCCTTAATAAGGGTATCGGTGCTAATCCCGGCGCTAACCCTAGCGCTAGTCCCGGCGCCGGTTCCGGCTCTAGCCGCGGCCGTCGCCGTAGTAGCGGTACGTCTGCCCCGCGTCTGCTTAAACCCCCTCCCCCCCGCTACTAGGTTCGCGCTATTAAGCAAGGCTTTATCGAGGGCGAGGTAGATAACCTCCCCGCCTCTTCGTCCTTAGGAAATACGTAGCTCCCTCGCCCTATTACGCGATAGAGCTCTTAGTGTTAAAGTTTATAGCTTCGTTCGATACTAAGGAGGATCTTTGCCTCCCTATAGGAATACAACCGCGTGCTCTGCTTATGCCTTTATCCCTTGTGTCCGCCGATGTCGTTATAAGTGCTTTAGTCGACTCCGGCTGCTCCGGATACGCCTTTATACACGCTTAGACCACGCACCGCCTTACCCTTCCTATCCGCTAGCTTTAGTTCCTACGCCGGCTTTCTCTCGCCGATAGTAGCGACTATAAGTCTAGCTCTATTACTTATTGCGCCTTTTCGGTCTCCCGGATTAGCGCTTATACTAAGTCTATCTGCTTCTTTCTTACGAAGCTTAGCTATAAGGTTATTCTTAGCCTCCCTTTGCTATGCTAGTATAACCCCGTTATTAGCTAGCGTAGTAACTCCCTTTCCTTTTAGTCCCCCTTTTGTCTAGCCTCCTGCCTCTCGGACTACTAGCCTTATCTTATCCTAGGCCTTTCGGCTACTTTTGCCCGCCTTGCCCGCCCTATCTCGGCTCCCTTTACCCCTATCTCCGAGGGGATATAATTAATAAATATAATTCGTTTTCCCCCCGCCCCCTCCGTCGAAGACTTTAACGACGAGGGCGAACCCCTTATTACCCTTTCTATCGAAGACTCTAACGATAAGGGCGAACCCTCCGCCGCTGCGATCCTTATTCCCGCCCGTCCTCCGGCCTCTATCCGTTCCGTCCGCTTTAGCGACGTTCTTAAGTTTATTCCCTTATCCTTTAGCCCGCCCTTTTCTGCGTTTTTTAAAGATGCTCCCGACGCGGGTAAACCCGCCTATCCGGACTCCTCCCGCTAGGTTAACGACGTCGACTCCGACTCCGGCTACGACTCTAACTCCCCGGCTACCCTTTACCCTCGCCGCTACGTTCGACCTCCCCGCCCCCGTCCCGTCTATAAGACCGCTAGCTACCGCCGCCCTATATTACGGCTAAGTCGTAAGACTATTAGACCTTAGCCCTTCCGCTTTTTATCCCCCGACGACGTAGCGTTTAACGTCCGGATGCTTAACGTCGACGCGATAGTAATATTCTGCCGGTAGCCTAAAGTCTAGACCTTTTAAACCTCGATTAAGGCCTTTACCGCCGAGCCTTTGCCTACCGAGCCCCCGCTACCTATCGACTAAGATATCCCTAAGGACTTCTATTAGGCCGTTTTAACTAGGTATATAAATGCCGAGGACGCGAAAGCCTACCTTAACCCCCGCCTTTACGACTTTATCGACGATTACCTTAATAAGATCTGCTTTAATAAGATCTCCCCCGACGATATCGCTAAGTTCTTTAAAAAGTAAGAGAAAGTCCTTTATACGCTCGACGAGCTTTAGGCTAAGGTCCTTAAGGAGCTCTACTATATAATCTATATATAGCTTAAGAGCGAGGCCGATAAGCTCGCCCTTTACCGTACCGTTAATACTTAAATTAACCTTAAAGAGGGGATATAACCTTCTTATACCCGCCTTCGCCCCTTTAGCGAAGCTAAAAACCGGATCGTCCGCGCGTATATTAACGAGCAGCTTAGGAAAGGCTTTATCCGTCGCTTTACCTCCCCCGCTATTGCCCCTATTATACTCGCCCGTAAGCTAGGTAAAGGCGTCCGTTTTTACGTTAACTATTGCGGTTTAAATAAGGCTATAATTAAGAACCGTTTCCCCCTACCCTTTATCTACGATACTCTCGCTTATATCCGGAAGGCGAAGTTTTTTACTAAGATCGACGTTATCGCAGCGTTTAATCGCCTTCGTATTACCGAGGGATATAAGTAGAAGAACGCGTTTACTATATAGTATAGGCTTTTCGAGTATTATATTACCCCCTTTAGCCTTACCGCCGCTTTATCCTACTTCTAGAGTTTTATTAATACGGCCCTTTACGGCATCCTTAACGAGTTTTACTCCGCTTATCTAAACGACGTCTTAATCTTCTTAAAGACATAGGAGGAGCACTAGGCCTACGTTAACGCAGTTCTTAAGCGCCTTAATGCCGCCGGCCTCTAGCTTAACGTAGATAAGTATAACTTCTGCGTTACTAAGACTAAGTACCTCGGCCTAATTATCTCGGATAAAGGCATTCGTATAGATCCTAATAAGGTTTATACGGTCTTAGACTAGCCTACCCTTTCCTCTATTAAAGACCTCCGGCGCTTCTTAGGATTCGCTAATTTTTATCGGCGTTTTATTCGCGGCTTTTCTAAGCTTACGAACCCTTTAAACGCCCTTACTAAGAACTCTACCCCTTAGATCTAGTCTCCCGCCTACGCCTACGCCTTCGAAGCCCTTAAGCACGCCTTTACTACCGCCTTAGTCCTCGTATACTTCGACCCCTATCGTAAGACTATAGTCTAGATAGATGCTTCCGACTAAGCCGCTAGGGGTATGCTAATATAGCTCCTCGACGATAGTCGTTACTATCCGGTTGCCTTCTTCTCGTTAAAGCACTCTACTTAAGAGTGTAATTACGAGATCTACGATAAGGAACTCCTCGCGATTATAAAGTCTCTCGAGGAGTAGCGCCCTAAGCTTAAGGGCCTACCTAAGTTTAAGATAGCCTTAGACTATAAGAATCTTTAGTATTTTATAACTATAAAGCTCTTTAACCAGCGATAGGCCCGCTAGGCCGAATTCCTTAGTCGTTTTAATTTTTAGATTGTCTTTTAGCCCGGCTCTTAAGCTATTCTCCCCGACGCCTTTAGCCGCCTGCCTAGCTCCCGCCTTCTCTCCCTTACCGACCGAGCCGATAAAAGGATTAACCACCGATATTAGGTTATCCTCCTTAAGTCTAAGGTTAATGCCTCCCTTTACCCTAATACTACTACCGCCCTTAATACCGTTAAGGAGTCTAATTCGCTTATAAATATAATTTATAAATATAATTCCGATTGCCTCGACCTCTATGCCCTCGACGACTTTAAGCCGATCGATAACCTTATCGACCGGGGTTATTCCTCCTCCCTATTTATCTCCGCTATTCGCGTAGCTCTTTAGTCCCTTTAGCCCCGCTAGCCTTACCCCCTTCGCGCCCCCCTCCGCTCGATCCTTAAGACCGCTCTCTCTAAAGTCCGGGGCCGGTTTTATTTCTAAGGCCGGCTCTTCGTTCCCCCTAACGACGCCTTAATTCTTTAGATCCTCGTCTACGTTTATACCTCCCCCTTTACCGGCTACTCTAGACGTATAAAGACCGCTAGCCTCTACCGCCGGTCTTATATCTAGCCCGGCATATATAAGTCTATTTCTAGTTTTATACGGAACTATTATACATGCCTACGTGCTAAATCCCCTTATTCCTCCCCTTAAGGCCTACTCTAGCCCTTAAGTATTCCCTTCGCCCTATAGACCGATATATCCGTCGATTTTATTACCGACCTCCCTATCTACCGTCGTAACGGCGTTAAGTTTTCTAATATCCTCGTTATCGTCGACCGCTTTACGAAGATACGCTACTACGTCCCGATACCCTCGATAACCGTTAAAGACGTTATTAACGCGTTCGTTTCCTACGTTTAGTCCCTCTACGGCACCCCGGCTTTTATTATTAGCGACTATAGCACTTAGTTTATTTCGGCTTTCTAGCAGTAGCTTAGTCGTCGCCTTAGTTACCGTCTTTACCCTAGCTCCGCTTACTACCCTTAGACCGACGGTTAGACTAAGATCGCGAACGCTTAGATAGAGGTTTACCTCTATTATTATATTACCTACCTTTAGGACGATTAGGTCGACCTCCTCCCCCTCGCCGAGTTTACTACTAATAATTAGGTCTCTAAATCTACCGGCCTTTCCCCTTTCTTCGCTAACTATAGTTTCTACCTAAAGCTTAGCACCGATCCCTCTAGTCCCCCCCCGCCCGGTATAACCCCCTAGTAGCGGAAGGAATACCTCCCCGGTAACGCGCTCGCTTCCCACCTTTAGCGTATCTCTAACTTCCTCCGCGATGCGATTAAAGATGCCTAGGCTACTTAGGCTCGCTACGCGGACGCCCGGCGGACTCCCGCCCTAGCGTATTAGCCCGGCGATATAGTATTCCTTAGCACCCGCTAGATTTAGACCCTCCGCCTTATAAAGAAGCTCGACTATAAGCGGGAGGGCTATTATAAGGTCCTTAAGGTATATAAGACGGCGTGTCTTCTTCGCCTCCCTAAGGGCAGCCGCCTTTACCCTATCTATTATTACTCCCTCCTTACTAAGACTTAAGAGCCCCCTTTGCCCGGCTAGTCGGAGCTTAACGTCCGGCCCGCCGATAACGGCGTTCTCCTTTCCCCCGGCGATAACGACGGCGATAACGCGTACCTCGAGTAGGAGTTTTCTTCTATCCTCGCGTAACGCTAGTACGCCTCCTAGAAGATTAAGTATCGCGTTTAATAGCGTTATAGCCCCCTTATATAGGAGGACTCCTCCTGCCTTAACGGCTGCTAGGACGACCTTAAGGCTTTTTACGCCCTTAACCCGACTAAGCCTAGAACCGGCCTTTTATACGGCCTTCCTTATATCTTCCCCTTCGCCTAAGTAATAATAAGTATAATTTATTAATATAATTTATATTACGACGGCACGTATTAGTTTCTTAGTTTTGCCCTTTATTTCTTTTTATTTCTCTCTCGTTCTATATTAGGCCCGCTTTTAAGGCCGATTCACATAGATTTCCTTCGTTTTTATTAGCCTATTAACCCTTTTAAGCGTTTAAGTCAAACGCCGATTTAAAGGGGATATACTATCATAGTGTTAGGTTATATTATATATTATCCTACGTGACCTTTATATCGTATATATAGACATTTAGATCTAGTCTATAGCTATGTCCCTTCGTGGATTAATAATAATTATATACCCCCTTTAAACTCGTTCTCTTATAATTACTAAGCAATTCTATATCCTCTTCTCTCTCTTATCTTTATATCTTCCTTAACACTTTCTGCATTTGCCGTAATCCTCTACCTCTAAGCTTCCCTTTAGGCTCTTATTAGTTATAATCCCTATCTCTACTTAAGCTTTAAGTTGCTTCTTACCTAGAGCCTCTCTTAGATCCCTTAGATCACTCGCTATTATACTAAAAACGACCGTCTCTCCGCTATAACCTCCTCTTTGCCTTTTTAGGCTACTTACCTTCTTAGGCTACCCTTAGTTTATATATATCACTACTTTCTTAGTGTTTTTGCCCCCCCCCTATTTCTCGTTAGCCCCGTTTTCGCGCCTACGACGCACCCTTTCTTAGCTACTATTCTACACTTAAAAACCCCTCGAAAAAATCAGAAAAATTTCCTTTATTACCCCTACCTTAGCCCGTAGACGCCGAGCTTCTTCCGAATTCCCTCCGGTACCTTCCGATCTAACACACGGTAAAAATAAGTTCTTTTAAGGACTACTTATTCATAAAGCTTAAGGGGAGCACTAACTTTTCGGCTTAGTCTCTACGTATAGAGTCTATGTTTATACGCGAAAAGCTCGGTCTAGCTATACTTAATGCTACTTATGCGAAGTCCTAGGACTATTTAGCCTTAATAAGGCTTATAGTTAATAACGGCCCTTTATCCTAGATAAAGCACTATACGTCTATAAAGGCGGCATAAGAGGCACTTAAAACCCTATATAACCCTATAAACTTTACCTTTAACTTCCTCCTTATAAAGGAACTCTTTAACACGAAGATTAAGGGAGAGATATCTATCGAGACTTACCTAAATAAGGTGAAAGAGCTCTTCGACGAGCTAAACACTAGAGAGATCCGTATCCCGGAGATTATAGTAATAACCTAGATCTTAGAGAGCTTTAATAGCTCTTTCTTAAGTTATATTATAAATATTACGTAGACCCTTCGTACTAATGCTACGGCATATACCCTTAAATCACTCTCCTTATCTCTTATAGATAAGTTTAAGAGGACGAAAGCTCTCGAGAATAACGAGCAGCTATTTATAGCCGGCGGCAGTAAGGTCCCTATTTGCTCTTACTATAAAAAGCGAGGGCATATCGAGAGGAATTGTTTTTAGAAACCCGAAAATAAAGATAAGGCTTAGGCTATAGGATTTACCCGAAAACGGTCTCTGCCTCCTCTTCTCGCTAGGACCCTAAGGAGAATACTAACCGCAACTACCGGAGGCCGACCCTGGTTCTCTACTCTCGGGAGAGCTCTCCGTCTCTAGCCCCGCGTCCGGCCGGCCGTCCCCGGACCTCCCGCCTCCGGAAGCGCAAGGCCACTCCGGAATCCTCCGAGACCTCTAACAAGGTCCTCGTCGTCTCGGACTCTACTTCTAGTATAGTAAGTACCCTCCTATCCTTTATAACACTCTATATATCCTTTATATCCTCTATACTATATATAATACCCTTAGTAGTACCCTATTTCTATACCCTATTTCCCCTGAATAATATCCTTCTATATACCCCTATGAAAATAAAGTCCTCCTCTAATAGAAAACAAATAATAGGACCTCTAAACCCTCTTCTTTCGGCAATTTCGAGGGTAGTGTTAAAAGTAGATAGGACTATAATACGGATTAGGAATTTCTATAACTTTGTCTTTAATACTAGAGCTACTAAGCATATAGTTTTAAATAAATCTCTCCTCTCTAACTATAAAGAAATATATACTACTATAACCTAGGGAAAAGCTTCCTCTATTATCGTACGAGGGGCTAGGGATCTTATCTTTAAGTTCCCTAATAGCAAACAATAGTATACCTTAAAAAACTGCCTTTATATACATAAAATCAGCATTAATATAATTAGCCAATTAGCTATAATAAACACATACGCTCTCATAGGCCTAGACTCTATATCCCTCCTTAATAGAAATCTTAATAAACTAATAACCGGTTTTATTAAAAACGGACTTTACTATATTCCGTTAGATATAAAGAAAACTCGTTTTTTAATCAAAAATAAGATATGTAACATATAATATAGCCCGAAAGAAACAATAGATAACGCTATACTATAAGATACTATACTAACTAATATAATAAAAACCCCTAAAATAAAAAAAGAAAATAGATCTCGTTCTCTAGCATAAACGGCTAGGCTATCTTAGCTATAAATCCCTATACCGATATCTTCGTAGACTATACCTAGACATATCCGTAGACTAAAAAGATATTATAGCTGTAAAGCAATGCGAAGCTTATATATAAGCTAAACATATAGATAAAAAGAAGAAAACCCCTTTAAAACGACGATATCTCTTTCTAGATAAAATAAACGTTGATATCTAGGGCCCTATAAAAGTCCCTATATACGATAAATTCAGATACTTTATATTATTTCTAGATACCTACTCTAGGTACCTAAGAATATACCTTATAAAAGATAAAGCCGAAAGCCTACCTAAGTTCCTAGAATTTAAAACAGAGCTTGAGAATAATAAAGATAAAATAAAGATAAAAGAGGTCTTCTTAGACAATGCAAAAGAATTCATCTATAATATTAAACCTTATGCTCTTAAAAACGGAATAAAATATAACTTAAGTCCACTATATACCCCCTACTCAAACGGGAGAATAGAACGTATAAATAGAACAATACTTAATAAAGTTAGGTCTATACTCTATACAGCTAAGCTACCTAAATACCTCTAGGGAGAAGCTGTCTTAGCAGCTACATATATATACAACCGATCTCCCTATACTGCCCTAGGGTATATATGCCCTCTTAAAAAGAAAGAAGATAGAGACCTTACCACGGAAGACATAGATAAGATCCGTGTCTTTAGAAGTATTATATACTATAAAAACAAAACACCTAGTAATAAGCTAGACGTACGAGCCTCTAAAGGAATTATAATAGGCTATAAAGATACAGCATATAAAATATACGACTATAGCAGAAAGAAGGTTGTTATCTTAAAAGATATAACTATACTAGAAAACAACTTCTTAAAAGACAATAAAACTTTTAATTTTAATACTATACCTTCTATAAATAAAATACTAGATAATTATCTAGACATAAGAACTTCTATACTAGATATAAATCCTAAAAATACACAATCCTAGAATAATCCCTATAAAATACCCGATAATATATCCGAGGATAATATTCCTAACTATATAATATAGGACAATAATAATAAGGATTAAAGAATTTAGGTTAAAATACCTAAGAAGCCGGCTGAATTCTATAACGACTACTAAGAATACCTAATACATCTACTAATAAATAACGATAATATAACCCTTCTATCTGCTTTAGAAGGTTGTAATCCTATAGAACTAAAAACCTATAAGCAAGCTATAAAAAGCGCCGAAGCTCTACACTAGGATAAAGGCATAGTAGCAGAAATACAGCAGCTTATAGATAAAAATACTTAGGAAATAACCGAGCTACCCGAAGACCGGGAAGCCCTCGGAAGCCGATGGGTCTATAGAGTTAAAAAGGATAATAAAAACCAAATAAAGAAGTTTAAAGCTCGACTTATAGCTTTAGGCTATAAGCAAATATACAGCTTAGACTATATTAAAACCTTCTCTACTATAGTAAGATCTAAGTCTATAAGGCTCCTACTAGTATAGGCTATCGCTAATAACTAAAAAGTACTATAGTTTGATATAGAAAATGCCTTGCTTTATGCGGATATAGATATAGAAACGTATATACAAATACCTAAAGCTTTTCTAGATATAATACTACACGTATCGTTTATCTAGCATAAAAACACAAAATATAAAGGCATAACTTACTTTAATTACTTAAATAAACATAAGACGAAGAAGCTCGTAGCGAAATTAAGAAAAGCACTATACGGCTTAAAATAAAGTCCTTTACTCTAGTATAACCTATTAAAAAGCGTACTTAACGAGCTTAGTTTTTACTGCCTTTTAATAGACGAAAGAGTGTTTATAAATAGCACACTACGAATAGCTATAGCTGTTTATATGGATGATCTCCTCTTCTATAGACCTATAGAGCGTGTAATAACCTAAGTAATAGATTAAATAAATAAGACCCTACCGATCGAATCGCTAGGAGAAGTTAAAGACTTCTTAGGATTATCTATATAAATAAACAGAGACATAAAGGAATTATATATATCCTAAGCAACCTATATAAAAAATAAAATAAAGGAATTAAAAAAGAAAATATAGGAACCTCGAATACACCTGCTACTAAGGGCGTTAAATTAAATAAATTAGGAATAAAGAACGCCTTTAAAAAAGACATACTCTTATACTAAATGCAAATAGGCTCCTTACTATTTTTAGCCCTATTTAAAAGGCCTAATATCCTCTTCGCAGTAATATCCTGCGCAAGATTTTCTTCTTAACCTAACTCCTCGCATTTTAAAGCCCTCGATGTTATATAGAAATACCTAAATAAATTTCCTAACCTATGCTTATACTATAACTGCAATATAATAACACTAGATTTTTATTTCACAGCCTATACGGACTCCGATTGGGCTAATGACCTTATAGACCGACGATTAGTCTTTAGATACTATTTCTTTATACGCAATAACCTTATAAGCTAGTTATATTAAAAGCAAAAATCAATATTACTATCTACTTGCGAAGCAGAGTTTATAGGCCTTAGAGAGGCTAATAAAGAGGCCTTATATCTATACAGCCATCTAAACAGCATCGCAAAAGAGTTATCTATACCTATATCTAATAAAGTCCCTCTAATATTTTCCGATAGTTAATTAGCGCTAAAAATAGCAAATAACCCGGAAGCATATAAACTCCGGAAACATATCGGCCTTGCTTAGAATTTCACCCGCAATAGTGTTTTACTAAGCGAAATAGAAGTATTCTATATAAAATCTGCTAATAATATCGCTAATATATTTACAAAAGAATTAAGGCGTATACTATTTAATAAATTTCGAGACCTCTTAGGTCTTAAAAAGGATCCTATATATAAAGATAAATAGAGGTTTTTAGCTGCTCTTTCTTATGCTTTCTTCTAGCTTTCCTCTATATACCCTTTAGTTTTTCCCTATATATAGGTTTACTAAACGGACTAATAAAATATAGTAGAGTTTTTAATTTTTCTCTATATAATATAGTAGAGTTATTTTTCTCTATATAAAAAGTTTTTTCCTATAAATAAGTTTTTTTTAAGAGTTTTATAAATCTTAGTTAGTTATAAACGGACATATATAAAGCGCACTTCTTATACAATAAGTACCCTTTTAGAGGGGCTATAAGGGAGCAGATATCTCCCGATTGGTTTATCCTACCGGTATATAAAGATATACATTAGAACCGCCGTGCATTATTGTATATAATATAAGTCACCCGGCTGTATTAGCCGCCCGGATGCTCGAGATACCGAATGCCGAAGTATGTAGTGTGTGTAGGGACTAATATACGTATAGTCTATAGTCGGGCCCCGGTTAACTAGGGTTACCTACACTACCTCCTATTACTCGCGCATTTAATCACGCAACAACTAGGATACTATACGAGATTAGACCACATACACCTAGCTTAGAATTAATAGCGCTTTCCATCCCGACAATTAGTTAAGTCATATGTACCTTTATTCCTATGCAATTGGCTATATAAAGGGATCTTAGTCCGCACCTAGACAGACTATTACTAAGCAATTCCACATCCTCTTCTCTCTCTTATCTTTGCATCTTCCTCGACACTTTCTGCATTTGCCGTAATCCTCTGCCTCTAAGCTTCCCTTTAGGCTCTTATTCGGCCGTTTCCTTTTATAGCTAGATAACTACGGCCGCGGCCGCTCCTTTAAGTAAGGGCGCTATATAGGCGCTCGATCTTAGCCGCGATTTAGGCTACCTTTATATAGAACTTATAGAAGCTATTCTTCGGCAGTTCTACGGTTATAAGGCTATATAGAGGCGTAAGTTTAGAATGCCCTTAAGGAAGATAATCTTTACCTTAAGCTCTTATGAGCTACCGCTAGCTTTTACTAGCTTTTATTTAAACTTAGGCATAAAGGTAGTAAATGTCTAATAGTCGCCTTACTTTATAGTATATAAGGCCGTAATAGCTTATAGCTAAAGGTCTACGTTAAGGTATACGCTATTAAGGTATTCTAGGAATTTCTCCGGGTCGTATTAGTATACGTCGCCTTAGCTATAGAATATCGCTATAGTCTATTAGGGTAATATATCTAAGCACGCGTGGATTAAATAAAAGATCTCCCGGTTAATTAAAAAAAACCTTAGTCTAACTCGTATTTCTCTTTTGTCTAGTGTAATTACGCGGCGTAATAGCGCCGCTAGCTATCGAACTTACTTAGCGATAGGAGCGGTTTCCGGTTTAGCGGGGTCTTTAGTAAAAGCTAGATATTCTCCGTTCTTATATTAGGTAGTATTATCGATAGACCTAAGGTTATATTAAGGGTAAAAGCGGTCGGCGGTATTTAATTTAGCTATTATACAAGAGACGAGATAAGGTTAAATAACCTTATAATTGCCTTATACTATATCGCGTCTATTGCTCGGACGCGCTCTATAGCGGCTACCTATACCTCCTAAATTCGATTTAACTCAGCCTTAAGCGAGATCTCGTCTAAGGCCTACGCTCTATCG
Organism: Ophiocordyceps sinensis; assembly: GCA_012934285.1. Classification (NCBI taxonomy): domain Eukaryota; kingdom Fungi; phylum Ascomycota; class Sordariomycetes; order Hypocreales; family Ophiocordycipitaceae; genus Ophiocordyceps; species Ophiocordyceps sinensis. Next base: position 6,279,234 of record JAAVMX010000004.1, on the reverse strand, counting down.
GTATCGGCGCGGTTATCTACTATTATAGGCGGGGCATACTATTGTCTATTATAAGAGCTTTAGATATATAAAGGGCCGGCATAGGGTTTAACTTAATACTACGTAGCTAGATAATTAACTATCTAAAGCTAAGGAGGAGAGGAAGAAGAGCTCGCCGTAGCTCGCCCTTTCCGTAGGTTTTATATATACGCCTTACCCCTATATAGGCCCTACGTCGGCCCGACCGTGCCCTCGTCTAAGGCATTACTAGGCTATACGTACTAATAGCCGGCTTAATGCCGGGCCTATGTAGCGGCTAACCTAAGCGCTTACTATAGCATAGCCGTAGTACGTACTATAGCGTAGCCTATAACACCTGCCTACTACGTGCCCTAGTGTATGCCTTACTATATGCCCTCTACTAGATACGCGGTATTTAAATATATGCTTTATGCCCGGCTGCGTGCTTTACTACGTGCCCTACTATATGTTAGGGTAGCGGTATAGTATTTTTCGCACGATTTACGCGGCTCTTTTAATTGCTATATACCGGCATTAGATTTTAGTATCGGGATATAAACGCGTAAGGTAGGCGTAGAAAAAGTAGAGATTTAGATATATTGCTATATAAATAAAGATTTAATACTATGCAAATAGCAAGACTTATATAAAATTGTTGCGAAGCTGGGCTGGGATTTGTGAGACTTAGGTAGCCTAGGCGGGCTCTCGACCTAGAGGACCACCCGGGGGACTACTAGCGGCCCGTGCATCGCTGTGCGGCCTATAGGGCACCCGAAGCTAGTTGGAAAAGGGGCTTGGAAAAGGGGCTTAGAAAAGAGGCTTGGAAAAAATGGCTTGGAAAAAATGGCTTGGAAAAAGGGTTTAGAAAAAGGGTTTGGAAAAAAGGTTTGGAAAAAGAGGCTTAGAAAAGAGGCGTGGAAAAGAGGCTTAAGAAAACAGGGTTTTAGAAAAGGGCGTGGGAAAAAGGCGGGGAAAAAGGCTGGGCAGGAAAAAGGAAACAGGGGGCTGTGTCTTAAACTCAGACACTTAGGTGGAACGCCAAAGGGGGCTACTAATTTAAGAGGGACAGGACTCTTAAAGCTCACGTTAGGGCATGCAAGGCGTGCTGCGTGAGATCGTGCGATGATAATAATCTAGCTAGGAAGAAGCCCTATAGGCTAGTGCGAGGGTGTAGAAGACACCCTAGCACGAGAGGCTGACTAACTAAAGTAGGGCGAACTATAACACCTCCCCTTAGCCAAATAGCCTATATAAGGCTCTTAACAACACGGCAAACGTGCAATTGCAACGCGCTCTTAAAGCTTCCTATAGCTCCTTTCTTCCGTAAGTCATCCTTCCTCTATTCGCAAGGCTTTTTGCTCTTCCAATTGCCTAATTAGGCCATTAATCCTTTTCCGAATCCCTTCCCTAATCGGGATCGTTGTTAAACCTCGGGTTAAAGTCTAAGTTAGTGCCTAAACTTCTCGTGGTTTACACGCAAAAGCGGCTTCGTTAAGCCGTTAGCGATTATTTCCTCGGTCCGGACCTAATAAAGCTGAAAATAGCCTATTGCCGTTCGTTAGATAATCTATTTAAAGTAGCGATTAATATGCCTTATACGGCCCGCATTCGCCTTATTGAGAATAGCTAGTCTCGCATTCTAACTATCGGTATATATAATCATCGGCGTAGGTTACGGGTAGCCTATATCGTATAGCAGTTTCGCTTGCTATATAGCTGCTATACTAGCCGGCGTGAGGTTAATAAATTCTGCCTCCGTAGATAAGGTTGTTACTAACGTTTGCCGCTTCGACCGCTAAAAGATCCGTCTATCGGCTAAAAAGACTATATACCCGGCTATAAAGCAGCGGGTTCGAAGATCGTTAGCAAAAGAAGCGTCGGCGTAGACGCGTAGCTTTAGATCGTTAGTCGAATAACGGCCGCTAAGGACAATGCCTAGGGTTAAAGATCCCTTAAGATAACGCAATAAGTGCTTTAGGATAGCTATATGCGTTACAGTCGGGTTGTGATTTACCTCCGACAACTTATTCACCGTGTAGGATAAGTCTAGCCTAGTCCCTATTGCTAGCTAATTTAGGCTGCTGGTACTTTAGAGCTACTATTTAGAGGGCATTACTAATTGTTATTGTCTTTAGTCCGCTAGGATAACGGTCTTTAGCGGCTACGGCGTTATTACCGTGTTCGTAATATCGCTGCCGAACTCCTTAAGGATCTTTATCGCGAATCTTATCTAATGTAGGCGAATCGTCCGGTTAACGCGATCCCGGTCTATTTCTAATCCTAGGTATTCGGTCGGCTCCCTAAGACTCTTTATCTTATACAGGCCGCTTAATAAGCGAGCCTTATCCGCAATAAGGTCTCGTATAGCTGCTGCGATTAATATATCGTCGACGTAGAGGATTAAAAGCGTGCTATTATCGTATCGAAATAGGCATAATTCTGCCTCTAGCTAAACGAAGCCTAAAGCAACGAGGTTAACAATACCTTTATTAAACCACTAACGAGGGGCGGCCTCGTGCCTGTATAGAGCTTATTACAGCTTGTAGACGCGGCTAGTGCCGTTAGTTAGACCGTAGGGCTGTTTAATATAGATTTCCTCCCTTACTTCGGCGTGCGGGAAGGCGTTAACTACGTCGAACTTCTTATATTCGAGGTTATCCGAGGCCACGAGGGTGGCAAACACACGAATAGAAGCCTAGTATGCTATAGCGGCGTAGACGTCTTTAATAGGCCTATTTATAGAGTCCCGGTCTCCGCGAACGCACTAACGGGCCTTAGCGATGCTATCGGCTCCCGCAATATACTTCTTAAGAAAGACCTAACGGCCCGGAAGGACTTAACAGCCTCGTAGGCGGGAAATAAGAATCTAGGTCCCTTTATCGTTAAGCTTACGGTATTCCTTCCTTATAGTAGGCAACTAGCGACTCTTATAGTTAGGGTGGTCTATAGCCTGCTTCTAGTTCTTTAGAGTCGTATTAGGCTATACAAAAGCTAGAGCCGCTCCTATACTAAGAATCTAAGGAGGATTAGTCTTAAAATAGGTATTATTTTCGCGAAACACTATAAGTTATAAACCGGATGACTCCCTAGCTGTACTACGGCTGCTGCTACGGCTGCCGCAAGCACGGCCACTACGGCTACGGCCTCGTCCTAACCGCTCGTTGTAGTTATAGGTCTAATAGGGACGAGATATACGACGAGGATAGAAAGGCGATGCCTTATTTTTAGAAGCCGGGTTAGAGTCCTCTATGTCTTTATGCTCTATAGTCTCCTTATTAAAATGAATATAACGCTGCTATTGCCTTATAGCAGGCGTCGGATCGGGTGTTAGGATATAACTTAGGTCCTTTAGCACCCCGTATAGGGTGGATAGGTCGAGTTCTTCTTTACGCGACGAAGCGGCTTCGTCGTGCCTCGCATTGCGTTTTCTATCTACGGCTTTAATCTTCCCTATGTCGAATAGGTAGGTGACTTTATCGTTATCCTCCTATAAGGTACCTTTAAATTCGACTTCGTTAATAATAGGGCGCTAGTGCTCTTTGCTATCCTAGAAGCAGATATCTTAGGCGCGTATAACGATCTTCTTCTCGGACAGCTAGACCTTATATATATGCCCGTTAAGTCCCTCTATGCTTACTAAGCGACCTTTCTGAGCTCGAGGGGCTATCTTTACACTCTTAACCCTCTGCTAGTACGGGATAGTAACGAACGTAGTATAGCCTTAAGCCTTTATATACTTAATGCTATATAAGTATAGCGTGCGGATCTCGTCGAATAAAACCTTAATCGGGGCTCTACCGTCCTCGTAGGCGCTCGTCGGAAGCATATTATTAACGTAGGCGCTTATCTCTATAAAGTACGGCTATAAAAAGGCCGGAAGGTTCGTATCGGCGTAAATATAGCGGGCGAGGTCTATTAAAGTGCGGCTAGCACGTTTAGCAAGTCTATTCTACTTAGGAGTATAGGGGGCACTAAAGCGAAGGATAAATCCGTCCTTATTAGCCTATTTAAACATTGCGTCCGACTAGAACTCTAACGCGTTGTTAAAACATATAGACTAAACTAACTTATTCGTAGAGCAGGCTTATACCTGCCTTATCTAACTATAAAGCAAGTCGTACGCCTCTCCTCGGTTTACCGCGAATAGAACCTAATAGAACCTTATGTATATATCGATCCCGTATAGCGAATACTGCTTGCCGCCGAAACCGGTAGGTAAGTGCTAAATAAAGTCCTAAAAGACGTATGCTAGGAACTGCAATAGCTTAACTAAAGATATCCGGCTAATAATACGGTCGGCTTTTGCAAAATAATAGGCCTTATAAAAGAAGTCGTTAAGGCTTTCTATATTAACGTTAATGCCTGACTTTCGGCACGCATTAAGGACTCTAGCCTTGCCCGTATGTCTAAGTCTGCGATGCATAAGCCTATAATCGACCTTCCTATTAACCTTTGTTAAGGTCTTCGGCAACGCCGTAAAGACGAGGTTAAGGTGCTTTTCTCGAATAGTAGGGTTACCCGCAGCCTAAGCATTACGAATAATACTAACGCTAAGCTCCTAAGTGATCTTATAGACTGCCTCCCCTATAGCTTAAAAAGCCAGTCGGCTGTTAAATCCGTCTAGCATAACGCCTTTATCCTAGAGGACTTTAGAGCTTATTAAATTCGCGGGTGTATTAGGGCAGTAGCGAACGTTAGTTAGGTTAAGAGTTAAGTCTCTAATCGTTATGCATGTAGTGCCTAAGCCTAAGACTCGAAGGTTGCTACCGTTTAATGCTTGTATTAGACGATAGGCCGGAGTAAGAGTAAAGGTCGTAAACCACTTTAAGTCGTTAAAGCAGGTGTCTAAGGCTCTAGTATCGTATACGACTATATCCCGTAAGGCATTATAACCCGTGGCTAAGATAGCGTCCTTAAACGACGTAAGACTTATAGTAAATAGGGTTATATCGCGTTTGCCTACTGCTATAATGTCTATATTGCCCTTCTTAAAAGGATTAATGCCTTATTAACGCTATTCTTCCTGTTTCTATTTTAGGGCTTTATCGCGGTAGAGAGTCTAGCAGTTGCTTGGCTTATAACCTCTGCTAGCGGCGATAACACAACTATATTCGAGTTTTACTTGCTCGGAGGAGTTGTCCTTAGTTCGGGATCTAGTATTGTCGGAGCTACCTCTGCCTCTACTACGGCCTCTGCAGCGGCCTCTGCCTCGTCCTCCTCTACGAGAGTTATCTATTATAGATAGGGTTAAGGATGTTGACTTGTCTTAGATAGCTAACGCCTAGGAGCCGGGGACCTTTTAAGATCCCTTCTCTACCTAGCATTAATATTGTAAGAACTTATCGATAGCGGCTTTAGTAGGGAAATCATCCTTCTTATAGTCGTATTGCTAGGCGTAAAACTAATAAGGGTAACCCGTCCGAAGGCTATAAGTAGCCGTATAAACGTATATATTCTTGTCTAGTGTCTTATAAACGGCCTTTAGTTAACGCTAGCACTACTTTAGTCGTCGAGAGTATGTATCTAAAGTAGCAAAGTTATAGGCTTAAGTCTAAAAACCTTAAGCATCGTCTCTACGATAGAAGACTTAGGCAGCTATAAGGCTGCACGTTGTATAAGGAGGTATGTCTATTAACTTATCGAGTTAATAGTCTAACCTCCCCTAGTGACTATCTTCTTTAGATTATCCGATAGGGTAATCATAAGGATTCTCGTGGCCTTTAGGTCGTTCTTTTACTAGTCCTTTTATTCGTCGGTAATGCTAATCGTGCCTACCGGACGTTCGGGTCTAAGGACGAGCCCTTAGATATATTCGTAAATATCTAACATTTTTAACGTTAGATTTACGTTAATCAGCTAGGCGGTATAGTTTTCTAGTCCCTTTAGACGTTTGATCGTGCCCGTTAGGCCTCTATTATCGTTGGCTATCTCGAACGTCCCGTTAGGCAACTGTCCCGCGGGCAAAGAGGCGTTGTTATAGGATTTTGTGTGTAGAAAAACTCTTTAAATAGGCGTTTAGGCGAAAAAACAGCTATAAAGGCGAGAAAAGTCGGAAAAAGATCGTAATCATTAAAAAGAACAACTTATAAAGCGTAGGGATGCGTTTTAGCGGCGCTTTTAACCTCTTAAGGCTTATGTTAGGGCATATAAGGCGTGCTGCGTGAGATCGTGCGATAATAATAATCTAGCTAGGAAGAAGCCCTATAGGCTAGTGCGAGAGTGTAGAAGACACCCTAGCACGAGAGGCTAACTAACCAAAGTGGGGCGAACTATAATAAGGACTGCCTATAAAAGGGGGCAGTCCCCCCTAGTAAGGAAGGGAGAGGTTAGAGATTAATCAATTACTTCTACACTATATTTCCTGCCTATACAAGATTTAAATAGCTCTTTATAGACTGTCTAAGTCTTCGACCCCCTTTTTAGTTATTGACTTCTATATGCATAGCGTATATCTCTCTTCTTAAGAGTTATAAGCCCGGGAGGAATAGAGTTCCTATAACTTCCGGACATTGCGCAATACTATACTACACACTAGTTATCACTGCGGTTGCATAGCACCCTGCAAATTGCTCTAAGACAAACGACCGATATACTCTTCGGCTTATGCCTCCGACGACGACATAGTTCCCTTACTCTTTAGCAGGAGTATCTTAGACCTACGAACACTTAATATAATACTACACGATGTACCTATAGGGAAGACCCGACGTATAATCCTTATAGGCCCGGAGGACTAGGATAAATAGATAAAGGAAATAAAGGCTCGAGTAGATTAGACTATCTATAACCTTATCTTCTCGGACGAACAATAGCCTCTAAAGCCCCCTATTCGACCGAGATATACTGACTTTATAGAGGAAGCTATAAGCTTTACCTAGTTAAGTGCCCCGAAACAAAAAGCTTATATAGCATCGATCTATAACTATAAGAGTCTCCGGAAGGAATATCTATATAAAACGAAGCTTATTATAGCTGCCCGGACAACGATTTTAAAGTCTATCTTAGCTGCTAAGCTTCTAGCCCTACGAGATAATAAGACCCTTCGATAGTAGATAAAGAAGCTAGAAACCTCGATAGCCCCGTCTCTAGGTTATATAACCGACCGGATCCGGAAGAGATATACGGCCTACTTATAAGTATTTCCAACCGGGACTTCGATAATAGAGATATCGGCCTAGCTAGATAAGTAGGAAGAAACCGTAGAAAAAGCTAACTAGTATTTCCTTTCTAAAGCTATTTTTAGGCAGTAGCTAATAGATATTGCTATATAAGTTTAACCCCTAAGCGATAGATACTCGTCTATATTCCGGGAAGCTAGCAGGGAAATCGACGAAGTAATAGCTTAGGTATAGCAGCAAGTAGCCCTCTTAGTCTAAGGGGTTTACCCGAGAGAAGTTATATAAGCCCCGTTTACGGCTAAATAGACTATTTAGTTAGTATCCCGGAAGATTAGGGAAATAGTTAAAGAGATGCTATAGGCCTAAACCTAGAAATAGTTAAGGGTTAGACAAGGAAGTATCTACTAGACCGAAAAACGGGGAAATAGTAAAGATACGGATACCCTTAAGGCAAAACGGGGAAATAGTAAGGATACAGATACCCTTAAGGCAAAACGACTAAAAATCTCGTGCCCGGCTTATAAGAAGATTAGGCACCCCTTAGCAAGATGCTAGATAGTGTTTAAACATATATAGCTTAATAGACGAGATCCCTTCCCCGAAAACCTAAAAACGGTCTAAGATTCCCTCCGAGAAAACCTAGGCCTATAGAAAAAGATCGACGAGATTAAGGCTAAGGTTCGAGCCTCTCTATAATAGTAATTATAAGGGCAAGAGCAGGTTATATAGTAGTTACTAAGGGTAGACCGAGTTAAGAGAAGAACCCGAGGAAAGATAGTAGGAACGGGAAATCTAGCTTTTATATTTAAAACTTTAGAAGCCCCCCTTAAACCTTCGGAATATCTACTTCGGAAATCGTCTATTCTAGACTTAGGAGCATCTTTATACGTCTGCAACGACCTCTCTCGATTCCGCTCCTTTAAGAAAGCCCGAAAAGAGTTCTTAGTAGCCGGGGATTCTCTAGTACGAATAGAGGGCTACGGGAGGGTAAATTATCTTATAAAGATACCTTCCGGTTATCGGGTGCTTTAACTAAAGAAGGTTGCCTACTGTCTAGGCTTCTCTACTATTCTAGTCTCCTTCTAGCTACTCCGCGAAGAAGGGATACACTAGGATATAATCCGAGACCCTACGAAGCTAATTAAAAACAACGAGGTTATTAGACTAGTGGAATAGAAATACGGCTAGTTTATTATAGAATACCGACCTAATAACCCGGCTTCGACCTTAGGCTAGGCTGCCTTTCCGGCGGCAAAAAGGGCTAGTTCTAAAGACCCTCTACTAGCTGCTAAGGGAGACGGGAAGCTCTAGTATATAAGACTCGGCCACCTAGGACCTTTAGCCCTTTATAAGCTCGGAATTCAATAGGGAGTCTACATTTAGGGGCTAAAAATAGTCGAGTGCGAATTTTATAGTTAGGGGAAAGCTATAAGATAAGTTTCTAGAAGAACCCCTTCTCGGCCCTTAAAACTATGCGAAGAGATCTAGATAGATTAGACAGATGTAGCCCGGGATTAAGAAAACTTTGTAAGGGTTATGTTTATTACTAACGCGTTCTTAGGAATAGTTTTTCCCTATTTTTTATAGACCTATTATAGTAAGCATAACTAGTCTGCTTTACGGGACTTTATAAACTAGATAAAGAACTATCACGGCCTCAAGGTTAAGAAAATTAGGTCCGATAGAGAGTTATTTATAAAAAATATCTTAGCCTAGCTTTAGAAAAAGGGTATTTTACCCCTTCTATCGGCACTAAACACCTAGGCTTAGAACGGAGGAGCCGAGAGATTAGGGGGTGTTATAATAGAAAAAGTATTGATATTACCGTCTTCCCTATTTGCTTTCCCCCGGGAAATCCCCGGTTCTTCCCTAGATTCTACTATAGAATTCTACGGGCTTCTACGGGCATTACCCCGTACTTCTACGGGCGTATTTACCTACTTTTCTTCGGTTATATTTTACCGTGATTTTACGGTGATTTTACGGTTATTTATACGGACTTTACCCGTAAAAACTCTTCCCTTCTACGGTCTTCTACCGTAGAATTCTAATTCCCTTCTACGGTCTTCTACCGTAGAATTCTAATTCTCTTCTACGGCTTCTACCGTGGAATTTACTATGGAATTCACTAGTCTTCTACTAAGCTGCTTATTTATTTGCTAACTATATGACTTATTTATCGTACGGCATAATCTATTGCTTTTCTTACCGATCCTTCCGTCCGATTATTTACGTTACCTGTTTTTCCTTAGGTCTACGCGGCTGATTTCGTCCGAGGATTTTTCCTATATATAAAGACTAGTTAGCCTCCCTACTAGATAAGATAAGAGCTATTATTCTTAGTGATTTACACCTTATAGCTTCTAATCCTTCCTTATAGGCTATTTAAGCCTTAGAGCCTCTCTTCCCTTTTTGATTGCTATTACCTAAATGTCGAGAACCCGACTGCCTAGCGTTCGATAGTTATAAGCCCGGCCGAACTTCTCTATATATAGAGAGTTCTAACGGCTTGTATTTTTAGCCTGCTAACGCTATGACTTACGGTGGTAAAGCCTTTGCCTTTATATCTAGCGAATCGACTCCTAGAGGACTAGTGTGATTTTTTAAGGAGCGTTACTTAATCTAGCGAATCGACTTACGGAGGACTAGTTAGTACGTTTACCCTATTCTATTAGTGTTTTCCCGCACTTAGTTTAGTTTTTGCGGTTTATTTATATATATTATGCATTTAACTACCTTTTTCCGGTGATTTTACTATACTTTTACCTGCGTTACCGCATCTATTATAGCCGACATTACTTTAAAGACTATTTTAAATAGACTAGCGGACTAGGACCGATAGATAGATCTTAACGATTTAGAAATACGCACTCGCTTAAGGGATTTAGGAGAAAATCGATCCTTCTATTACGCTTAAACTCTAGAAACCCTTATTGCCTTTTCCCGTAGAACTAATAGCTAGAATAGTTAACGCGACCGTTGCTAATATTGCTAGTTTATCTATAGAAGAACTTAAGAGGTTTAAGTTTCTCTTTTCCCGGTATCGCACGTTGCTTTAAGCCTATAAGGACTAATAGAAATCTCTTACGTTAATTTAGCAGTTTATCGTTTAGAATATCGGGAACTACTACTTAACAATTGCCGATAAATACGAGGTTTCTAAGGAATTGGCTTTACTATAGCGGCGTATAAAGCCGACTTTATAAACGCAATAGAAGACTATTTTTACGTAGTTCTACACTATTTTAAAGGCACTAGACCGGACGGATATTATAATATAGATTTCTAACTAGTAGAAGGTCCTTACCGATGCCCGGCGAATTAAGTTGCCGGAATCGGAAGGTCTTTAGGCTATATAGCTTTTTCTTAAGGCTATTTAGCTAATTTCTAGCCCTTTTGCGGAATACTAGATAAATAAGATAGAGGACGATGCCCGCTTAAATAAGCTAGGTTAGGAGCAGTCTTTCCCCGACGGATTTAAGATATCCGAACTTTTCGAGCGCTCGTAGGCCTTAAAGGCTACGACTAAAGCGCTAAAGACTAACGCTTTTGCGAAGTTCTAAGGCTAGGGAATAAAGTCCTTAGCCGCGGAATCTACTAATAAATCGGCAACTACTTTAGCAGCTACGTCCTTAGATAAGGATAAGGATAAAGGCAAGAAAAAGGATGGTCCGCTATGCATTTGCGGAGAACGATACTATTTCCGATAGTATTATTACTTTAACCCTTCCGTTCGACTTCTATTATAGAAACCCGATAAGAACGTCTAAAAGACTATAGACGACTACCTTAAGGTTCCGGCTAATAAGGCTAAAGTTAACGCGGTACTTCTTCGCGACGAGGAGTAGCGGAAGAACAATCCGACTAAGATAAAGACGGTTTAAGCTACGGCTACCGCTAATATTCTCACGACCTTTTTACTACTAGTTGTTCTATAGACTACTATAGAATACCCGTTAAGGGATTCTTTTATTATAGATTTAGGGTCTAATAGATATATTTGTAATAATAGGGAGCGTTTCTATAACTTCTAGCCTTCTTCTAAGTACTTACTCGCAGGTAGTAGAAGCACTATTATTCTCGGGATAGGCACGGTGTTTATGCGTATTTCGACGGGCACTTTTTAGCTTAGTTAAGTGGCATATATCCCGTCCTTTTATACGTCCCTTTGTTTACTTCGTCTTTTTTATAAGGCGAATCTTTCGTAGAACCCGTAGACTAGATAGATCTCTTCTTTAACACGTACTATTTGCATAACGGAGCTGATTTATAACTAGTATATCATCGAGTATAACCCGTTAACGCCTTCTACTACGCTTCTAACTATTGCTTCCGTTCCTTCTATAGATTCTACCGTAGAAACCCCGGTTATAGCACCTTTTTCGGCCACTATACCGGAGCCTGCACTAATAAGTGTAGAGGAACTTTCTCTTTAGCACTAACGACTTAGACATCCGAATAATAAGGCGCTTTCGAAAGCCCTCGGAATACTATAGTCGGTGACCTTCGATAAGATAATCTCCTATAAGTCTTGCAAACTTGCGTAGGCTAAACGAATTATTAACCGCGAACCGCCGCTTTCTAAGGCGACGTTTCCCTTTTCTAAGGTGTTTTGCGATATCTTTTCTATGCATAAGAGTTATAATAATAAGAATATTGCATTTCTTATTAAGGATAACTATACGAAGCTTGTTTTTCTATATGCTCTTCTAAACGCCTCTATAGACGAGCTAACTTTATGCTTAAAGAGCTTAGGTCGGTATATTTCCCGATAGTTCTTACTTTCTATCGGTATAATCTATCGAGATAACGACCGAGCCCTTCGATACGATTTCTAGGACTTTATTAACTAGTAGGGCATTTATAATAAGCCTACTACACCTTATACACCCGCTTAAAACGGCGCTGCTAAACGAGCTAGGGGGGTAGTATCTACGAAAGCTCGATCTATAAGGATTAAAGTAAAATTGCCCGAGCATTTATAGATAGAAACGTAGAAAACTACGGTGTATTTATACAATCGGATTCTAGCCCGATAGGCAGCTTCCTCTACGTTATTTCTATCGAAGTAGATTTCCCCGATAGAGATCCTTTACGACTAGTTAAGGGATTACGACCGGAATATACCGGCTTTTCTCCTTCCCTAACTATTACGATTCGATTATCTTCGAGCTTTTAGCTATAAAGCCTACCTACTAACCACTAAGGCCCTAACTAACACGTAGAAACGCGATCTTAAGTAAGAACCTTACGCAAAGGTTAGTTACTTAGTCGGGTATAATTCTACTAATATTTTTCGTGTGTAGATCCTATAGAGACGGGAGGTTCGTCGAGTTCGTAATATAACGTTTAATAAGACCTAGTTTTTCACCGCGTCTAAGGCATCCGAACCGCTAATATAGGTATTATTACTAGCATTTCTACTATATATTGCATAGGAAGAAGAGTAAGATAAGGCAGAATTCTAGTTAACGCTAATAGTACTCCTTAAGAAGAGTCTAGCAGTCGTTTTAGCCGATGGAAATCCTTAGCTTCCTACTCTTAACTAAACCCCGGAACCGCCGGAGGACGTTTTTAAGAATATACGGGATTTCTAACCCGATATTTCTACTTTTACACTAACTACAACTATAGAATAAGCAGACCGTCTTAAGGTATAGTTGCTTTAAGCTACTTCTCGGTCTATGGATTACGATAATACTATTCCTATAGATAGTCTATAGACGACGAGATTTATAGGGGATTTACGCCCTGCTCGTTTAAACCGTTTTTTAAGTCGATATCCCGCTTTCGCCTACGTTAGGCATTTACCGGCTAAAGGCAGCGCTTTTACGGCTGTATTTGCTACTTCTCTTAAACCTAGGAAGATACACAAATAGGATTTACCCGCGCTTCTAAGGTTTTAGTCTAATCTCGAGACGCATCCGTATAGACCTAAGTTTAAAGCCACTAGAGGGGTTAAATAGGACTCCTTAAAACAGTAGAAGACCTTCTTTCCTTCGCCTACCCTAAAAGCGAACGCGCTAGTGCGTCCTCTTCTATTAATATAGGCATTCGATTATAAGTTTAATAAGCACGGCTACCTTAGGAAGTTTAAGTCTCGCCTTTATATACGAGGAGATCTTTAGCTACTTAGCGGAAAAGAAACTTACGCCGCGACGCTTATAGCGCGAAATTTTCGCATTATAATTGCTATTGCCGCTAAATTTAGCATAGAAACCCGCTTACTTAACGTAGTTAACGCCTTTATAAATGCCGATCTAGATAAAGAAGTATATATCTACTTTCTAGACGGATTTAAGATATTTAGTTTTATAATTCGGTTAATAAAGGCTTTATACGGGCTTCGCCGTTCGCCGCTTCTTTAGCAATAGGAATTATCTAGGTCTCTTACTAAGCTAGGCCTTTAGCAAAGTGCGGAGGATCTTTGCATTTTTATATCTACTACGAGTGGTATTATTACTTTCTTCTTTATAGATAATATTATTATCCTTTTCCGTAAGGAGCACTATAAGGCTACTAACGATTTTATCCGTCGCTTTAAGCAGAAGTATGTAATTACTAACCGCGGAGAGCTTACCTATTTCCTTAAGATAAGAACTATCCGAGACCGTAAGTAGCGAAAGCTATAGTTATGCTAGGACGTTTACTTAGATAAGATTGCTTCTAAGTTTAGTTTAATCCCTACTTCTACGGTTCTATAGCCTATTTCGACCCTTTGCCTATTCCTACTTCCCGAGAAGCTAGAGAAATACTAGGGATAGGCTACGGATAACTAAATCTATTACTTTTAGTCTTTAGTCGGTTCCTATAATTACGCGACTATTTCTACCCGTCTTAACGCCGTAAAATCGTCGAATTTAATAGCGGAGCATATATAAAACCCGTCTGCGCTTTATATTAAGCTCGTAGAAAGCTTAGTAACTTACTTATACGAATCGCGTTTCCTTACGATTAAGTTTTCGGATATAGACAAGTAAGAACTTATTATAGCTTCCGATGCCGCTTACGCTAACGACCTAGACACTCGTTATTCTTCTAAAGGCTATTTTATTAGCCTATTTAACGGTCTAATCGCATAGAGTGCCCGGAAACAATCTACGGTTACTACTTCCTCTACTAAGGCCGAACTTCTTATAGTCTCTTCTACCGCGAAAGAGCTAATTTCTATTCTTCGTTTATTTAACGATATTTCCCTACAGCTAGATATTCCTATTCCTACTATTTAGTGTAATAACACCTAGATAATCCGCCTAGTTTCCGCCGAGATTCTAAAGATTTAGACCGCTTTAAAGTATATTGAAATTTATAACTGCTAGGCCCGTTAGGAATTCTTACGCAATACTTTTAATATTAAATACATCCCTTCTAACTAGATAGTTACGGATAGATTAACTAAATTGCTTTTACGATAACGTTTCTAGACGTTACTTCGCTAGCTTCGACTTACGGATATTTCTTCTAGGATCTAAGAAGAAGTCGATAATAATTCTAACTAGCCGGAAGTTATTCCCTTTTAGCTAAGGGGGTATATTAATATTACCGTCTTCCTTATTTGCTTTCCCCCGGGAAATCCCCGGTTCTTCCCTAGATTCTACTATAGAATTCTACAGGCTTCTATAGGCATTACCCCGTACTTCTATAGGCGTATTTACCTACTTTTCTTCGGTTATATTTTACGGTGATTTTACGGTGATTTTACGGTTATTTATACGGACTTTACCCGTAAAAACTCTTCCCTTCTACGGTCTTCTACCGTAGAATTCTAATTCCCTTCTACGGTCTTCTACCGTAGAATTCTAATTCTCTTCTACGGCTTCTACCGTGGAATTTACTATGGAATTCACTAGTCTTCCACTAAGCTGCTTATTTATTTGCTGACTATATGACTTATTTATCGTACGGCATAATCTATTGCTTTTCTCACCGATCCTTCCGTCCGATTATTTACGTCACCTGTTTTTCCTTAGGTCTACGCGGCTGATTTCGTCCGAGGATTTTTCCTATATATAGAGACTAGTTAGCCTCCCTACTAGATAAGACAAGAGCTATTATTCTTAGTGATTTACACCTTGCAGCTTCTAATCCTTCCTTGTAGGCTGTTTAAGCCTTAGAGCCTCTCTTCCCTTTTTAATTGCTATCACCTAAATGTCGAGAACCCGACTGCCCAGCGTTCGATAAAAAGCTCGAACTATAAGACTAGTAGTAAGCCTACCTTACGACCTTTAGAGAGAAATAGTCGAGTTAGCGTGCTACCTTCGGAACCGGACCCTAAGGGACCCTAAGGACGGCTTAGAAGACTAAGAGTCTCCCCTAGATAAGTTTACTAGAAAAAGGGCCTCTCTAGCCTACCTTCGAGCCTATAGATGTAAGGCCTACGCTATAACGCCTAACGCCTAGCTAAAAAGAAAGAAGAAGAAGAAACTAGATCCTCGAGCGTGTATAGGGTTCTTAGTCGGTTATAGGTCTACTAATATCTTCCGGATCTAGGTACTAAGCCTAAAGAAGGTTATTTCAACCTAGGATATAGTATTCGACGAATATAGCTACTTCGACGGAAAAAGAGAATAAGTTCCCCTTCTAGAAAGCACTCGACAGCTTATTTAAAGGATAGAGATACCCTCGGAGACTCGAGCTAACGAGGAGGCCCTCGACGAAGAAACGGACGAGAAAACTAATATTGAAGAAGTTAAGGGCAACGAGGACGAAATACAGGAAGAAGACCCGGAAGAAGACCTAGTGGAAGCCTAACCAGACGATAAAGACCTTAAAAAAGCAATCGAGCTCGAGAAAGCCTACTTATCCCCGTCCTACCCGTTAGAGGACTTAAAAGAAGCCTTTCTAGTACATCTTCTAGTTTCTACCCCTAAGGGGGTAGGGGGAAATACAACCTCGAAAGAATTTCCGGCAGCTTTTCTATCCTTACTTCAATAAGTTAAAGAAACAGCAGCTTTAATAGGGGTAGAACTAGAAGGACCAAATGCAGTACCCTTATTAAAGGCTAGCCTCTGCCTAAAGGACCGGTTCTCGGACTTTAGACTTACCCCTATCTAAGATAGAGTCTATAGAGCTTTTACAGCCGGGAGACTATTTAAACCCTAAGAAAAGAAGAAGGTCTATAAAAGAGCTCTCCCGGAACCGCCTTAGACTTAGTCATAGCTGCAAAACCATCTATATAAAGAGCAGTTTATTTAGGCCTAGAAAGACCACCTAGCCTTACACGTAGAGATAGGTTCCTTCTAGGAAGTCTTATAGGCTACAGCAAGGGGCTACTAGGTCCTAAGCTGTGAATAGGTCTTTATTTATAAAACAGACAAATATAGGTACCTTTAGAAGTATAAAGCTCGCCTAGTGGTTTATGGAAATCAATAGGAGAAAGGGGACCTTCTAACAAGAGCTATAACCTTAGCCGGGATATCTTTTAGGGCTCTTATAGCTATAGCAGCCGAGTACGACCTCGAATTAGATTAAATAGATACGGTAAACGCCTTTGTGAACTGCCCCTTAGACGAGGACGAAGTTGTCTATATGCGGATGCCCCTTAGATTTTAGAAAGAAGGTAAAGTTATACGGCTTCGAAAAGCTCTATACGGTCTACGTAGGTCTCCCCTTCTCTAGCAGTAGCACCTTACAGCGTCTCTCGAGACCCTAGGCTTCTAAAAGGTCCTTTAAAAGCCCTATGTTATAATAAAAGGGGCGGTAATCGTCTTCTTCTATATAGACGATATTATCTAGGCCTACCGAAAGGAAGACTAATAGATCGCCGAGGAGGCAAAGCAAGGTCTATAAGAAAGATATAAGATAACCCTTCTAGGAGAGCTAAAGTGGTTTCTAGGCATTCGAATTCTACGAAATAGAAGCCAACGGACGATCTAGTTGACATAGGATGCTTATATCGATGAGGTAGCTTATAAGTTTCTACTAGACTAGCTAAAATAAAGAGCTCCGGCTACTCCGATGCTAGAAGAAGAGCTTCTACTATCTCTATCGACCTTCTACGCAATAGAATAAGAAAAATACGCTTACCTCTAGAAGGTTGAGTTACTACTGTTTGCAGCAATTTCTACTAGGATCGATATAGCCTTTACGGTCTCCCGGCTAGCCCGGTATAACTAGAATCCCTCTGCAAAGCACTAGGAGGCAGTAGACCGAGCTATTCTCTACCTTTACTCAACTAGAAGCTATAGACTACGTCTAGGAGGGCATAAGCAGAAAGGGGCTAAGATATTCCTTTATTCTAGCGATGCCTCCTTTGCCGATAACTTAGTTAACCGGAAAAGCTCTTAGGGATATATTATATCTCTATTTAGAGGCTGTATAGCCTAGAAACCGTTTAAATAGGCAATAGTTATAACGTCGAGCATAGAAGCAGAAATACTTGCTCTTTTAGAGGCAGTAAAGAAGGCTATTTTCCTTAGCCGGTTGCTTACGTCTTTATAGCTTTAAATTCCGACCCCTTTAGTCCTAAAGTGTGATAACACTTAGACTATTAGGGTGTTTATAGAAGAAAACAATAAGCTATTAACTAGGCTTAGGCACGTTGATATTTATTAGCACTAGCTACGATAGGAGGTCTAGCAGGGACTTATCTCGCTCCGGTAGATTCTAATAGTAGAGATAAAGGCTAATAGACTTACTAAAGCCCTTCCTAAGCAAAGACTAGCTGTGTTTTTGCGGTAGGTTAGGCTAGAAGATCTTAGAGAAAGGATCCGACTAAAGGCCCGCTAAGAGGACCTTCGAGAAGCAATACTAGCCAGCAGGCTAGCTAAGTGCGAGGCAGCCGAATAGCAGTAGGGCGACTCTCCCTCTGTCTAGTAGGTCCTAAAAACCGCCTAGGGGAATAACCTTAGGACAGGACCCCTGACTTAGCGGGCAAGGAGTTTAATCTAGTTTCTAGAACTTAAGGAGTTAGTCTATTATCTATAGAGCTCTTAGGGGGTAACTACCTATTCTACGGTCCTAGGCGGTAAGTAGGGCTATAAGTGTCCTCCTTAGCTAACTATATAACTAAAGTCCTAGACCTATAGATAGCTATACCCTTTTTAAAGGGGGCAGGCTATAGCTAAGGGGGTGTATTGCGAAGCTAGGCTAGGATTTGTAAGACTTAGGTAGCCTAGGCGGGCTCTCGACCTAAAGGACCACCCGGGGGACTACTAGCGGCCCGTGCATCGCTATACGGCCTATAGGGCACCCGAAGCTAGTTGGAAAAGGGGCTTGGAAAAGGGGCTTGGAAAAGGGGCTTGGAAAAGAGGCTTGGAAAAAGGGGCTTGGAAAAAGGGTTTAGAAAAAGGGTTTAGAAAAAGGGTTTAGAAAAAGAGGCTTAGAAAAGGGGCGTGGAAAAGAGGCTTGAGAAAACAGGGCTTTGGAAAAGGGTGTGGGAAAAAGGCTGGGAAAAAGGCTGGGCAGGAAAAAGGAAACAGGGGGCTATATCTTAAACTCAGACACTTAGGTGGAACGCCAAAGGGGGCTACTGATTTAGGAGGGACAGAACTGCCTATAAAAGGGGGCAGTCCCCCCTAGTAAGGAAGGGAGAGGTTAGAGATCAATCAATCACTTCTACACTACATTTCCTGCCTGCATAAGATTCAAACAGCTCTACACAGACTGTCTAAGTCTTCGACCCCCTTTTCAGTCATTGACTTCTACATACACAGCGCATATCTCTCTTCTCGAGAAAAATAGCTATATTTCGATTTAGTAAGGATTAAGGCAGGAATATAGGCAGGGATATTAAATCCTTAGGTATATGTATATAATTTCATGTATTAGTATATAGCTTTAATACTATATATATCGTATTATACGCTCTAAATCAGTTTTTTAATAGCTTTAAAAATAAGAGATAAATTAATACCTATTTGAAATAATAAAAGAATCCGATGCAACGTTCGTGGAATATATTATTATTATTTTAGCTAGCCTTACCACCTAAAAAGCGTCTTAACGTTTACTAAGTGTCTAAGTGTATTCTTCCTAACTTAATGCGGAGCTAATTAAGTTAGCATAAAGACAGTCAACGGGTAGTACATGCTATTATAGTAAACCTAGTCTATAACGATACTCGCCGTTATACCTTTTTAATCGCTATAGTTAAGACATCGGTATATTTAAGGAACTAGGCTCGAAGTACCTCTATATGTTTTCCCCCGCTAAACTAGCTAAAAGATACTTCTCGATAGATTATTATAATTTAGCCGCGTCTCGCGCCGCCTGCTAATCCGCCTAAATTTGCCTTTACTCTCGCTTAAGGATACGAAGGCATTCCTAGTTAGACCGCGGCCGTGACTTTAGAAAGGAAATTAATCTAGCGATTAACTCTAACGCTTATGCTACTATCATTACCGTAGGCTTAGGTTAGTCGCTATCGTTGCCGAAATCGTCGTCGGGAGAGATACTAAGCTCTATTAAGGTCTTTGCGATAAAGGCGAGAATCTCGTCTTCTATTTCCTAGGATTCGATACGTTCGCTCTCGGGGTCTATAAAGCTTTAGAATTCCTCTAAATCGGCAATAATAAGATTATTAATCCCTATCGCCGATTATATACACGTATGCTATAGATTCTTAAGTAAAGCTTAACGGGACTCGTCTTAGTCCTTTAGGCGCGGTTATAGCCTAAGGCGCGTGCTAAAGAGCTATAATATCGTCTAGTAGTTAGCGATCGTTTTATTTTTAATAGCGCCCTATAACTCTATCGACTACTTTATAGCGTAGAGTATTATTATATCGCGTATTAGGTCGCGACTTTAGAACGTAAGATAATAGAAGAACTCGAGCTATAGCTTCTTATAGTATACCTTAAGGTTATTAATAATCCCTTAATCTATCGGCTAGAATAACGCGGTCGAGTTCGGCGGGAGGAAGTAGTAGCGCGTGTTTTAGAGCTAGCCTTTAGCTTCGGCATCGCGGACGGTATATTCGTAGGCACTAAAGTTATCGAGTAGGAGTAGCACCTTACGGCTAGCGATTTAGGCATTAAACTACTTTAGCTAGGCGGTAAAGATAACTATAGTTATCTAAGCCGTCTTATTATTACGATAGTAAAATAGCATCGCGGCAATCTTATAGTTAGCGCGGCTAAAGGCATAAGGGTTTACTACTATGCTAATAACCTAAAGCTATAGCCGATATTCGCCGGTAGCGTTATAGTAAGGCAAAAGCGTAATACGGTCTTTCTTACTATTTAAGCCTTTTTATAGTCCTAAGGCAAGTGTATATATAGGCGTAGCCTTTTAAAAAAGACTAGTCTCGTCTGCGTTATAGATATCTTTCGACTCGTACTTAGCGTAGATCTTTTAGGACTCGGCGAGGCCTTTGCTAAAGTTATATTAGTCGGTAGACTTACTCTCGCCGTGCTATCGGTAGCGCTTAAGGTAATGCCTCTTCTTAAAGCCGTTAAGCTAGCCCTTTAAGAAGCTTAGCTTAGGCTGCCCTCGGAAGTTAGACATTATTGCCTATAGCTTCTTAGCTAGCGAGACGATAATATCGCTGTTAACTAAGTGCCTAGTATTATTAAATCGCTAGACGGCCTCGTTAAAGGCATTTTCGACTAGAGGATACTCTATAGCCCTTCTTTTAAGCACTTAAGAGCTCCTCGCTTCGTTAACGTAGGCGTATTTAGCGCTAAGAGTCTCCGAAATCGTCGATTAAGAGAAATTTCTTCTGTACTATTGTTCTACCTACCGAATAATATCGGAATGCCTCTAAAGCGCGTTTTTACGCGACTTTTAACGGATTTACTTCCGCTAAGCTTAGGAAATTCCCTAACAACGTGTGTTTAATACCTTAGGCATATTTTCTAATGCGTACGAGCTTAATTAAATTAACTATAGAATTATAATAGAAGGTAAAGATTTTGCAAATATATGCCCTAGGGTAGCTTACTAAAAAAGAGGCGGTACGTACTTATACCGATACTTTAGTACGAAAATAAGGTTTATTAGTAGATATAGAACGATATTACTATTATTAGGGATGACGAAATTTCCTACTAATTATAGGCCGATGTACGCAATCTTATCGGTATAACCCGAATATCGTAACCTTACGTAATCGTTATAGACTAGGTTTACTATAGTTAGCGCACTACGCGTAGAGTTTTCCCTAAAAACCCTCCTTACCTATAACTCTATATATGTGGGAATGTGGGAATGTGGGATAAACACCACGAGGAAAAGGGTTTTAAGTTATAACCCCTAATAACCCCGACGGTCCCGACGGCAGCGTTATTAGCCCTGTTATAACCCCGGTAGTAGCCTTATTATAACCCGGATGATAGCGTCAGCGGCTAGGTCACGTGCTCCCAACAGGGCTCTGTTAGGAGCCCGGCAGGCCCGGGTTAGGTTCTTTATAGGCTTTATAAAGGGGGCCCCTTTCCCCCCCTTCCTAGCTAGAGCAGATACTTTAAGATAATAACGACTGCCTATTGCGATAAGATATCTCACGTGTGATCCCTACTAACACTAATCAGTAATTAAATAGATTTAATTATAGAATAGTAAGGCAGAAGAGATAGATCTTAATCTTCGAAAGTATAGTAGAATCTTTATCCTATTCGTAGGCGCTATTTCCGCGTATCTTTACCTTCGGGTTCTATTGCGCACACCTAGAGAAGTTTATCTATGCTAATAATAAGGCATCTCGCTAGACCACCGGTTGAGATACCTTTAAGCTGATTAATTAATGCCGCTGCTTTCGCAGACTATAGTAGCCTAATCGATAGTACGTCCCTAACGCGACGAGCCCGCTGCCCGCTCCCGGCAAGCACGAATCTATTAAAGATTGCTGCTTTCGCAGACTAAAGTATATCTATAATCGACACCCGTTGCCTTAAAGGGTAAGTATTAAAACCCCTTTACGACGTTATTTTCGTAGACTACAACCGACCTAAAGCGACGACCGCTATTTGTTATAATAACATCGCGAAGACCCTCGCGCTTAGTTATCTACGATAACTACTACGAGCCCGAATATAGACAATCCCGTCGCAATAAGAGCTCCCTAGCCGGAAGGGTCTACCGACTAGTTAAATAGTATCTCGATCTACGAGTCACTATATTAATAAATCGACTTTAATCTTCCGGATCTTAACGAAGAGGCTAATCCTAACGAATAAAGTTAATTAGCTTTAATAATATACGTCGTCCGGTTTATATTAAGTGTAGATTGCTGCAAATACATATAAGGGTATACTCTACTTAGCTAATTTTGTTAGGAGTTCGGATCTTAGAAAGAGACTACCTAGGATAAGATCCATCGGGATATTAGGAGGGCCCTTCGGAATATCGTTAGGAAGAATAAGGTATATATAGGACGAAGAGACGGACTAATCGTCCCCTAATTCCTACGGCTATAGACTTCCGACGACCTACTACCCTAGCTATAATAAGAATTCCTTAAGATAGACTTCGACGATAGAATAAAGGCCTATATAGAGAGGAATAGGATGCGAGCCTAACTCGGCTTACCGCCGTATAAAGCAGCAGCCTTAAAGACGTTATCTTTAGCCTCGTCCTCGCCCTCGCCCTTAAGCTAGCACGACCCTAACTCCCGATAAAACCTCGATCCCGATCCTACCTCCGGCTCCTATAGGCACGGCCCTAATACCGACCCTATATTAACTGCCAACCTACTAAGCTCCCCTAGTAGTTCTTTAGACTGCCCCTTAAGCGACTAATTCGGCTCCCCTATTAATTCTCGTAGCAGTAGCTCTTATAGCAGCCTCTAATGCGAACCCACGAAGCCACCGAATAAATAGAAGCTTCCCCTAGCAAAACCCTAGCAGAAAGCCGTTACTACTCCTATTAAGCCTCGAAGCAGCTTTCGAAGCAGCTCTATCGAACTAACGAAGCCGCCCTAACAGACGCTTTAAACCATAAAGCCGCCCCTACAGACGCTTCCCCTAGCAAAACCCTAGCAGAAAGCCGTTACTGCCCCTATTAAGCCTTAAAGTAGCTCTTAAAGCAGCTCTATCGAACCTATAAAGCCGCTGAATATATAGAAGCTTCCCTTATTAAGCCCCTAGCAGCTATACCGTTACTATAAAGCACCCTTGCCCTAAGCCTAGCATACACTAAAGCAGGCTAAATGTAGGCTCTATAAATCCTAGTTCGACTCCCGAAGCGTACTTTTCCGCTACCTCGCCGAAGGATGCCGACACTAAAAGCCTAGTGTAGGCTTCCTCTTAATCAGTCAGCTAGCAGGCGCCCTCGTCCCGGCAGACGCCCTGACTAACGACTACATTCTTTATTCTTCTAAGATTTAGCAGAGCGCCTATAGCTCCGCGTGATATAACAATAAGCAGCCTCGCGAGCCTAGACCTGCGCTAATCTTATATTCTCTTTTATATTTATTCTTTATATTTATTAGGCCCCTTTTAGCCTAATACGCGTGATTAATTAGTTACGGTTATAGGCTTTAAAAGAAGAAGCTTTAAAGAGAAAACTGCTAGTATAGGAATGTGGGAATATAGGATAAACACCACGAGGAAAAGGGTCATAAGTTATAACCCCTAATGACCCCGACGGTCCCGACGGCAGCGTCATTAGCCCCGTTATGACCCCGGCAGTAGCCTTGTCATGACCCGGATGATAGCGTTAGCGGCTGGGTCACGTGCTCCCAACAGGGCTCTATTGGGAGCCCGGCAGGCCCGGGTCAGGTTCTTCATAGGCTCTATAAAGGGGGCCCCTTTCCCCCCCTTCCTAGCTAGAGCAGATACTTTAAGACAACAACGACTGCCCATTGCGATGAGATATCTCACGTGTGATCCCTACCAACAATATAATCAATTAATATGTAGAATATAACCTTAACGTCGCTTCCTTACAACCACGCAACGCGAAGCCACCAGGTTATCTATGCAGCTATTCCGAGGACTGAAAGCCTCACGGGTGCGGGCCCTCATAGGTGGATGCAACACTTTGCTTACAGCTATGCCCGCGGCATCCCAGCTATGTTAAGCAACATCCCGAATACTTGTCAGGTAGCTGTGCCATCATCAGCCTCTCTTTCATGACAACCCTGAACTCGTGAATCTCCAATATGTCCCAGCCATGAGGGTGAGCGCCGACTCCACATCAATACAGTGCTTCACTTTCGGAGCCTTACCTAGAGGACGCTCATTCAATACAGAGCCAACCGGAGTCCCCGAAGCGGATGGGAATGCAAGCAATGGACAAATCCCGCGCAACTTGCACCATCGTCGGCGGCTAGCATGCCGTGGCTTTGTGTCAGGCTCTAGTTGATCTGTGAAGGACAAAGTCATGAGCACATATATACCTGAGCTTCCCCATGCCTACCAGTCAACCCATTCGTCTTGCGACACAGTCACACACAGAGTGCTCCATCGGCCAGCGAGCCATAGCGCGACGAAGTGTAGTGCCAGAAGGATAATGCTTGGCGACAGACCTGCAGAGAGAAGATGGCGGTTGAACATGGGCCCAGGGCTGGCTTGTCTCCGCCGCTCTCGGGAAGAGCCTGCGGCGCTGCTTGGCAGGCCCAAATCAAACGCCGCCACTATCACCAGCGGTACACTCACTTCGAGACTGGCGACGAGGGGCCAACATGGACGAGCGAGGGTGCCAAGTTTGACGAAGAAGATGCCAAGCCGGGCAAGGAACTTGACAATATCCCATCTAAGCCCCATAACAGTGGAGGCGCGGTGCAAAGCCAGCTCCATCTGGTAGCGCACCTCTCCTGCTCTGGTACGAGGAGGTGCCATGAGAAGTGGTGGGGAGAAGGGCTCCTCGGAGCTTGTCGCCGAAGGCCCGCCGCTGCCGTGCGCCGCATGGGGTTCGTGGTGGTCGTTTTCCAGTCGCGCCAAGGTACGACCGCGGCGTTGCGAGACCTTGGGTTGCGACAGCGTCTGCGGGGCGTCATCTCGATGCGTGGACGCTACGCCGTCCATGTCGCCTGGCCTCGGCCATGGACTGGATTGCTCGTGCGACCTCATTCGCCTGCGTGTTCGCTCTGCAGGATTGTTAGATCCAATTGCTCTTTAAGGTCAGGGTCGAGTGGCATATACCTGGAACAGGAGTGCCCGGGGGTGCTGGAGAGTCTAGATTTTGGACTCGGCTGTTGCGTGAGCTGGATGGCGTAGCCATAGTTCTGTCTCCTCTTGTTATTCCGTCAAAGTTCGTCTCGCTCTTCATGGCGATCAAGACTTCGTTCGCGCTAGGGCGCTCGGCCGGGTCCGACGCCAGTAGCTTCTTCAACAGCTTGTACAGCCGCGTCGGCAAGTCGGTGCGCTCGCGTCGCTCATCCTGGAATCCTTTCCAGTCGACAATTTCGGCTCGGAGCAGCTCAATATCCTCGAGCTCTTCCTGGATGGCGTTAGCTCCCTGGTACGGAAGCCTACCAAAGCACATGAAGTAGAGAATCATGCCCAGCGAGAACATGTCGGACTTGGTGGTGAAGTTGCCGTATCGGCCCGTTGCGTCCATTTTCAACACCTCCGGGGCGCAGTAGGAAATGGTGCCCGTGGAGCCAGTGGACTTGCGCACCACGTTCTCCGGCTGGACCTCCCCAAAGTCGCTGATGAGACATTGCAGGATGCCACCTTCCTGGTGGAGAAGGCAGTTGTTGGGCTTGAGATCGCGATGGATATAATTGGCGGCGTGTAAGTAGGCGACTCCAGACGTAATGTCCTTGAAGAACGAGTATATGTCCTCAAAGGACAGCTGGGGCTTTGCCTGCGAAAGGTTGTGGGGCGGCTCTGCTTGACCCTTGGAGCGACGGCGCATCCGAGCTTTGAGCTCCTCCTTGGTGACCTCGCGTGGCGCGTTGCCGACAACGTACTTATGGAGGTCCCCGCCATTGCAGTACTGCTGCAGTATGAAAGCACAGGCAACGCTGGGGCCGAATATGTTGAGCTGCACATCCTCGAGCCAGACGTGGCGGTAGGAGACGAGGTTCGGGTGCGAGAGCTTTGCCAGAAGCTCGACTTCAATCAAGACCTTTTCCAGCCAGGCATGGTCGTCGCCAACCGGAACCCGTTTGCACGCGAAATGACCAAGCTGGCAGCCATCAATCTCGTGTCTGACAAGCAGGACGACGCCTTTCCCACCCCTTCCCAGAATGGTTTCTTCGACGAAAAAGGTCTTGAAGTAGTTGGGCTGGAAGGCATTTCTTCGTATCCTGCTTCCCTCGGCCTGGCCCACGCCGGGAGTACTCGAGACGAACTCGGCTTTATCGTCGAGGGTAGCAGAAGGGGGAGTAGAGTGCACCAAAGGAGTGTCGGCGAGTGCAGGATGAGCGTTTCCCGCGCGGAGCATGCGAAAATAGTCTGGATTGACATACTCGTGACTGATGTCATAATGCCGGTCGAGCGGTCGTTCGGGAGACGACGCACGTCCAAGAGGCTGGTGGCATGTCGGGCATTCGGTGCGGCGGATCTCAAGGCGGTGAGAGTCGGGATCACGAACGACAATGGAGTTGTGGTGCCGACTGCGTCATTCCAGTCAGCGCTATCGTTAGGGGACGGGATAGGGATCGGACGCACAGCACAATCGCACGACTCTCGCGAGGGTGGTATGGGATTAGCGACATAACGAGTTCCGCAAATCGGGACCTGGCGAGCGGGCTGCTTATACCAAAGGCTGGTGATAGGAAGGGGAAAGAACCAAGAAGAAAGGCATGATGAGTAAGCAGGGAAGGGCATTAAAAAGGGGCTAGGCAGCTAGACCGAATTGTCTCTTTTTTAGTTTTTTTTCAACATATATTTATCTTTTCCTTCGCACTTGTTTTTAGTAGCAAGACTAGGGTATAGTATGTCTTCTATAACAACTGCGTACGATACCCTTCCTCTTTTCTTAATGCGTTAAATAATAGTCTTCTCTCTGCCTGCTTAGTCTCTCTACTACGACACTCGCCCTCGCCTTCTCGACGCGACTTTGCCTCCGCCTTACACATTCTGCCTTTCTTAATAACGACTCTTTATTACAGTGTTAGGTTATATTATATATTATCCTATATAACCTCTATATCGTATATATAGATATTTAGACCTAGTCTATAGCTATATCCTTTTATAGATTAATAATAATTATATACCCCCCTTTAAGCTCGTTTCCTTATAGTTATACTATTTTATCCTATTGCCTTTAATTAATAATCTCGCTATCTTACCCTTTTCTTTTTTAATCTCCTTTCTTCGCGACGCGAGTTTGCCTCCTTACTAGACCCTTTCGACTAAGTTTTCCTTAATTATTAGAATTTTCCTAGGATAAATACGCCGCCTAAACGTAAATTATATAGATTTCCCTCCTTACCTTTCCTTTACCTTTACTTTATCCTATTGCTTTAAAATCTACGATAACTAACTATATAAAGGCCGATCCTTTATTTATTACCCCGGCCGTTACCTTACCGGCTTTTACCGACCTAAAGCCTTAGACCGACTACGTTTCTTACTATCTTTATCTCGCCGCTTTTCTTTAGGCCTAACGGCCTATATTCGGCACGTTCGCCTATATTTAGGCTAACGCTACTTACGATTTTCGCGCCCTTTAGATTAAGGCTCTTACTTACTTTAATAATGCTTACGTTAAGTTAGATATAAGAGTGCTTATTACTTAAGAGTATATAGCCGTTGCCTAAAAGTATACTACCGATCTTTAGCGCTAGCTTAACTACGCTACGTCTTCTCTCTTTATCTTAACCGAATATAACGCGGCTTAAGACTAAGCCCTTACCCTTACCCCCGCCGCCTTTACCTTTACCTATTCCTATATAGCCGACCTTAAGAGGTTCGCTAGCGACTCTAGCACTTAAAAGCAATATTAGGAAGCTTTACGGACCTAGCGCAACGGCCTTATTACTAAGCTCCGTTAAGACGCTATCTTATACCTTATAGAATAGGATCGCATTTTTTACGCGTTTAGCCGGCCTACTGGCTAAGCCGCCTTTATTATCCCTAGCGTTCCTTAAGACGTCCTTAATAATAAGTCTTTCGCCGATTATTAATATACTATTATTAAAGCTCTTACCGACGACCTTAGCTTAGTCTTTAATACTAACTTTACCTATGCTTAGTTAAAGGCCGACTTTAATACTTTATCGATAAAGAATATCTTTTAGCCGGACTTTTATTTAAAGTTTACCTAACTTTAAGCCGACTTATCGTTTAATAGCACCGCTTACGTTACCTACCTATACATAAAGATCTCTATTAAGCTTACTAACGCCGCCGCTCTATAGGTCGAATACCCGGCCTATAACGACTTTACGGCCTAGGCTAAAATATATTCTACGCTTTAGGATAACTAATAGCGTATTAAGGCCTATTCTTAACTTTAGCCGCCTTATAACCCCGCTCGCCTTAGCCCTACCTCGCCCGCCTTACCTACGTCTTTTGCTAGTGACTTAATATAGCTTAATGCATTCTAAGCCTAGCTTACTAACGCTAAGAAGCAACGGCGGTTTAAGAACCGTCTTTACCTCTACTACGCTTAGCCGGCTACCGCTACTTATACCGCCTAGACCTACCTTAATAAGGGTATCGGCGCTAACCCTAGCGCTAACCCTAGCGCTAGTCCTAGCGCTAGTTCCGGCTTTAGCTACGGCCGTAGCTATAGCGGCGGTACGTCTGCCTTACGCCTCCTTAAGCCCCCCCCCCTGCTACTAGCTTTACGCTATTAAGTAAGGCTTTATCGAGGGCGAAGTAAATAACCTCCCCGCCTTTTCCCCGTCTTTAGGAAATGCGTAGCTCCCTCGCCTTATCGCGTAATAGAGCTCTTTATATTTAAGTTTATAGCTTTATTCGATACTAAGGAGAATCTTTGCCTCCCTACGGGAATATAACCGTATGCTTTACTTATGCCTTTATCCTTTATATCCGCCGATATCGTTATAAGTGCTTTAGTCGACTCCGGCTATTCTAGATACGCCTTTATATACGCTTAGACCGCGCACCGCCTTACCCTTCCTATCTACTAACTCTAATTCCTACGCTAGCTTTCTCTCGCCGATAATAGCGACTGCGAGTCCGGCTCTATTACCTATTACGCTTTTTCGGTCTCCCGGATTAGCGCTTATACTAAGTCTATCTACTTCTTTCTTACGAAGCTTAGCTATAAGGTTATTCTTAGCCTCCTTTAGCTACGCCGGTACGACCTTATTATTAGCTAGCGCGGTAACTCCCTTTCCTTCTAGTCCCCCTTTTATCTAGCCTCCTACCTCTCGGACTACTAGCTTTATCTTATCCTAGGCCTTTCGGCTACCTTTGCCCGCTTTACCCGCCTTATCTTAGCTTTCTTTATCCTTATTTTAGAAGGAATATAATTAATAAATATAATTCGTTTTCCCTTTGCCCCCTTTATTAAAGATTTCGATAATAAGGGCGAGCTCTTTACCGTGCCTTTGCCTGCCTTTGCCCTAAAGGGGTTTCCCTTTAGTCCTTCCGTCGAGGGTTTTAACGATAAGGGCTACGATCTTTATTCCCGCCGCTATAATCCCTATTCCCGCCTATATAGCCTTAGCCTATCCTCCGGCCTTTATATATTCCGTTTGCTTTAGCGACGTTCTTAAGTTTATTCCTTTATCCCTTAGCCCCTCCCTTTTTGCGTTTTTCGAGGATACTTCCGACGTAGGTAAACCCGCCTATCTAAACTCCTCCCGCTAGGTTAACTACGCCGACTCTAACTCTAGCTACGACTCCGACTACCTAGCTACCCTCTATCCTCGCCGCTATATTCGACTACCTTACCTTTATCTTATTTAAAAGACCGCTAGCTACCGCCGCCCTATATCGCGACTAAATTATAAGACTATTAAACCTTACCTTTTTATTTCCTATCCCCCGACGACTTAGCGTTTAACGTCTAAATACTTAACGTTAATATAATAGTAATATTCTACAGATAGCCTAAAGTCTAGACCTTTTAGACCTTAATTAAGGCATTTACCGCCGAGCTATTGCCTACCGAGCTTTTACTACCTATTAACTAAGATATCCCTTAGGACCTTTATTAAGCCGTTTTAATAAGATATATAGACGCTAAGGACGTAAAAGCCTGCCTTAACCTTTATATTTACAACTTCGTCGACGATTACCTTAATAAGATCTACCTTAATAAGATCTCCTTTAATAATATCGCTAAATTCTTTAAAAAGTAAGAGAGAGTCCTTTATATACTTAATAAGCTTTAAGCTAAAGACTTTAAGGAGCTTTACTATATAATCTATATATAGCTTAAAAGTAAAGCCGATAAGCTTACCCTTTACTATACCGTTAATACTTAGATTAACCTTAAGGAAGGGATATAACCTCTATATACCCGCTTTTACCCTTTTAGCGAAGCCGAGAACTAAATCGTCCGCGCGTATATTAACGAATAGCTTAAGAAGGGCTTTATCCGCCGCTCTACCTCCCCCGATATTGCCTTTATTATACTTGCCTATAAGCTTAGCGGGGGTATCTATTTTAATATTAACTATCGCGGCTTAAATAAGGCTATAATTAAGAACTATTTTCCCTTACCCTTTATTTACGATACCCTCGCTTATATCCGGAAGGCGAAGTTTTTTTACTAAGATCGACGTTATTATAGCGTTTAACCGCATTTATATTGCTAAAGGATATAAGTAAAAGACTACGTTCGCTATATAGTATAGGCTTTTTAAGTATTATATTACCTTTTTTAGCCTTACCGCCGCTTTATCCTACTTTTAGACTTTTATTAATATAGCCTTTTACGGTATCTTTAATGAGTTTTACTTTACCTATCTTAACGACGTCTTAATCTTCTTAAAGACGTAAGAGGAATACTAGGCCTACGTTAATATAGTTCTTAAGCGCCTCGACGCCGCCGGCCTTTAGCTTAACGTAGATAAGTATAATTTCTATATTACTAAGACTAAGTACCTCGGCCTTATTATCTTAGATAAAGGCATTCGTATAGACCTTAAAAAGGTTTATACGGTCTTAGACTAGCCTACCCCCTCTTGTATTAAAGACCTTTAGCGCTTCTTAGGATTCGCTAATTTTTATCGGCGTTTTATTCGCGGCTTTTCTAGGCTTATAAAAACTTTAAATGCCTTTATTAAGAACTCTACCCTTTAGATTTAGTCCCCCGCTTGCGCTTACGCCTTTAAAGCCTTTAAGCACGCCTTTACTACCGCCTTAGTCCTTATATACTTTAACCCCTATCGTAAGACTATAGTTTAAATAGATACTTCCGACTAAGCCGCTAAAGGTATACTAATATAGCTCCTTAACGATAGTCGTTATTATCCGGTTGCCTTCTTCTCGTTAAAATACTCTACTTAAGAGTATAATTACGAGATCTACGATAAAGAACTCCTCGCGATTATAAAATCTCTCGAAGAGTAGCGCCTTAAGCTCGAAGGCTTACCTAAGTTTAAGATATAGAATCTTTAGTATTTTATAACTACGAAGCTCTTTAACTAGCGATAGGCCTACTAGGCCGAATTCCTTAATCGTTTTAATTTTAAGATTATCTTTTAGCCCGGCTTTTAAGCTATTCTCCCTAACGCCTTTAGCCGCTTGCCTAGCTCCCACCTACTCTCCCTTACTAACTCAGCCGACGAAAGGATTAACTACCGATATTAGGTTGTCCTCCTTAAGTCTAAGGTTAATGCCTCCCTTTACCTTAATACCGCTACCGCCTTTAATACCGTTAAAGAGTCTAATTCGTTTATAGATATAATTTATAAATATAATTCCGACTGCCTCGACCTTTACGCCCTCGACGACTTTAAGCCGATCGATAACCTTATCGACCGGGCCTATTCCTCCTCCCCGCTTATCTCCGCTATTCGTATAGCTTTTTAGTCCCTTTAGTCCCGCTAGCTTTACCCCCTCCGAGCCCCCCTCCGCTCGATCCTTAAGACCGCTCTCTCTAAGGTCTAAGGCCGGTTTTATTTCTAAGGCCGGCTCTTCGTTCCCTTTAACGACGCCTTAATTCTTTAAATCCTCGTCCGCGCTTATACCTCCCCCTTTGCTAGCTACCCTAGACGTACGAAGACCGCTAGCCTCTACCGCCGGTCTTATATCTAGCCCGGTATATATTAGTCTATTTCTAGCTTTATACGGAATTATTATATATGCCTATATATTAGTAAGTGTCTCGAATGTAAATGCAAATATAGGTCTAGTAGTCTTATTAGAATTGTTAATACCTATCTAGCTAAGGGCTATACTACCTTCTTTATAGATAAAACGAGAGAAAGGTCGGGGCTTCCTTCCGGGAAGCCTCGGTAGCTAAGAATAGAAAGGGATCCGTAAATAGAATGCAAAGACGGATGCGTTAGTCGGGGAAGACCTTCCGCAGACGGATGCGTCTATCGGGACGACCGTAGAAGTCTATAGAAGGAAGTGGAATTCTATCTATAGAATTCACCTTAGAAGGGAAGTCCTTCTACCGTGGAATTCTATCTATAGAATTTACCTTAAAAGGGAAGTCCTTCTACCGTGGAATTCTATTAGAATTCTATCTATAGAATTCACCTTAGAAGGGAAGTCCTTCTACCGTGGAGTTCTATCTATAATTCCTATACTATACGCTAAATCCCTTTATTCCTCCCCTTAAGGCCTACTCTAGCCCTTAAGTATTCCCTTCGCCTTATAGACTAATATATCTATCGACTTTATTACCGACCTCCCTATCCACCGCCGTAACGGCGTTAAGTTTTCTAATATCCTTATTATTATCGACCGCTTTATAAAGATACGCTACTACGTTCTAACACCTTTAATAACCGTTAAAGGTGTTATTAACG
The DNA here is from genome assembly GCA_012934285.1 of Ophiocordyceps sinensis. Classification (NCBI taxonomy): domain Eukaryota; kingdom Fungi; phylum Ascomycota; class Sordariomycetes; order Hypocreales; family Ophiocordycipitaceae; genus Ophiocordyceps; species Ophiocordyceps sinensis. The sequence goes on along the minus strand of JAAVMX010000004.1, from coordinate 6,246,381 downwards.
CGTTCGTTTCCCGCGTTTAGTCCTTCTACGGTACCTTAGCCTCTATTATTAGCGACTATAGCACTTAGTTTATCTCGGCTTTCTAATAGTAGCTTTATTATCGCCTTAGTTACCGCCTTTACCTTAGCTCCGCCTACTACCCTTAGACTAACGGTTAGACTAAGATCGCGAACGCTTAAATAGAGGTTTACCTTTATTATTATACTGCCTACCTTTAGGACGATTAAGTCGACCTCCTTCCTTTTGCTAAGTTTACTATTAATAATTAAGTCTTTAAATCTACCGGCATTTCCTTTTTCTTCGCTAACTATAGCTTTTACTTAAAGCTTAGCATTAAGCCCTTTAGTCCCCCCCCGCCTAGTATAACCCTTTAATAGCGGAAGGAATACCTCTATAGTAACGCGTTTGCTTCCCGCCTTTAGCGTATCTTTAACTTCCTCCGCGATATAATTAAAGATACTTAAGCCACTTAGGCTCGCTATATAAACGCCCGGCGGACTTCCGCCCTAGCGTATTAGCCCGGCGATATAGTGTTCCTTAGCACTCGCTAGATCCGGACCCTCCGCCCTATAAAAAAGCTAGACTTTAAATAGGAGGGCCTATATAAGGTCCTTAAGGTATATAAGACGGCGTATCTTCTTCGCCTCCTTAAGGGCAGCCGCTTTTACCCCGTTTTCTAATACTCCCTCCTTACTAAGACCTAAGAGCCTCCTTTACTTAGCTAATCGGAGCTTAACGTCTAGCCCGCCGATAACGGCGTTCTCCTTTCCCTTAGCGACGATAACGGCGATAACGTATACCTTAAGTAGGAGTTTTCTTCTATCCTTGCGTAACGCTAGTACGCCTCCGGGAAGATTAAGTATCGCGTTTAATAGCGTTATAGCCCCCTTATATAAGAGGACTCCTCCTACCTTAACGGTAGCTAAGACGACCTTAAGGCCTTTTACGCCTTTAACCCGTCTAAACCTAAGCCGGCCTTTTATACGGCCTTCCTTATGTCTTTACCTTCGCTTAAGTAATAATAAATATAATTTATTAATATAATTTATATTAAGACGGCATGCGTTAGTTTCTTAGCTTTACCCTTTGTTTCTCCTTATTCCTCTCTCGTTCTATATTAGGCCCGCTTTTAGGACCGATTAATATAGATTTCCTTCGTTTCTATTAGCCTATTGCCCCTTTTAGGCGTTTAAGTCGAACGCCGATTTAAAGGGGATATACTATTATAGTATTAGTGTTAGTAGGGCTCTACTACGGTTAGCAGCCGGAAGTAAACCTATCGCACGTGTGATAGTATGCGGTTGGGTTCTTATTGTCTTGTCTTATAGCTAGGAAGGAAGAGGGGAAAGGGGGCCCCTTTATAGGTAACGTAGCCTCGTTGCACGCACGTGATTACGTGGGATTACGTGCCTACAACTGCCTTATACGTATCCCTTATCCCTTATTCCTATACTAGCAGTCTTTATAAGATGGTGAAAAATAGCCTAAACGAACGTAGCAATAAGGGGCAATAAGGGGCTAAATAGGGATCTATAGCCCGGTCAAACGGGCGGAACAATGGGCGAAGCAACGGCGGTAGGGGCAAGAACAACGGGCGAAGGCGGCTGCGGAGCTATCGTTGCGGCGGCAACTAACGCGGCGGCGGGCGGCGACGATAACAACAATCTAGCAGCTTCTTAAATACTATTAGATGCGGACGAGGGTAGTACCGTTAAAGCGGCGGCGGCAGCCGTTATAGCGGCAGTAGTTGTAGCGGCTTCGGGCTAAGCTAGCGGCTCTTCGAGGCTTTATAGGGCGACGAATTACGCTACGTTTAAGCCGTTCTTTCTATTAACGTAGATGCCGCGCCTATTTAAGAGGTTCTTTAGGACTTTACGGTATTCCTTATTGGCCTTCGTCTACGTTGCCTCGGTCTACCCTTCGAAGTGTTCTTAGAAGTCGTCTAGTATATCGGGGCCGCGGGCGTATACGTTGGCCTCGCAAACGGCTAAGAATCTAGCTACCGAGGTCGTTACGACGACCTCCTTTTCTTCGTCCGGGGCGACGTCGGTCTCCTAATAGTCGATGTCGATATGCTTATAGAAGGAGCCGTAGATCGGCACGTCCTTTATCTACTCTTCGAGCAGCGTGCGTGCCGCCGGGGCAGTAGAGGCCGGGGCAGTAGAGGCGTCGGGGACCTAGCTCGAGTTTGACATCGTGTGTCGGTTGTCCGGGGTGTTCTTATTAAAGAAAGCTTAAAGAAGCAAGCGGACTTATTTGTTAGTGCCGGGGTAAAGTAGGTCTATTGCCGGACCGGAAAAGGGCGTGGCAGGCTTCTTATAGGTCCTGCTTCGGGGCGGCAAAGGGCAAAGCAGCGAGAAAGAATAAAGTAGCATACTAGCAGTTCTTTAAACAGCAAAGAACAACTAGCAGGCCGGGCTTAAAGCAGCAAGCGGACTGTGTGTGTGTACGTGCCTGGCTTAAGGGAGCAAGCGGACTGTATATTATGCCGGGTCGGAAGACGGCGGGGTGTTTGTCGTAGCGAGGGTCTTCGCGATAGTCTTGTCGGGAGTAGGCAGCGGGCTTTTAGTTGTTGCGTAAGGGTCTTTACGCGATAGTCGTGATTAAATAGCTTGTATTAATCGAATGTCCCGTGGTTTTAGGAGTGTTTGTCGGGTTCGCGAGGGGGTCTTCGCGATAGGGTTAATAGTTCCTTAATAGCACAAGCTTCTATAAAGCGGTAATCTAATAGGGGTTTTTTAACACCTTGTTAGCGTTATAGACGCACTCTTCTTAATAGCACGAGCTTTTATAAAGCGGTAATCCGTTAAGGGGAGCTAGGAATTCTCTTTAGCGGCTACTAAAAGCTAGCTGTTATTGCAATAGCCGTCGGTTCTAGTTCGGGAAGGTCCTTCGTTCTTAGCACAAACTGCCCTCTCTAAATGTACGGATTAGGATTGTGTCAATCGGATCCGTCGCACGTTCGAGGGTTAAAGGGTCTGTCTCTTCCACCTAGCTAATCTATAATTAAGCTAACGGTTAATCACTAATTAGTATTAGTAGGGCTCTACTATAGTAAGCAGCCGGAAGTAAACCTATCGCACGTATGATAGTATACGGTTAGGTTCTTATTGTCTTGTCTTATAGCTAGGAAGGAAGAGGGGAAAGGGGGCCCCTTTATAGGTGACGTGGCCTCGTTGCACGCACGTGATTATATGGGATCACGTGCCTACAACTGCCTCGTACGTATCCCTTATCCCTTATTCCTACAATTAGGTTATATTATATACTATCCTACGTAACCTCTGTATTGTATATATAGACATTTAGACCTAGTCTATAGCTATAACCCTTCGTAGATTAATAATAATTATATACCCCCCCTAAGCTCGTTTCCTTATACTCTTCTACTTCTCGACGCGACTTTACCTCCGCCTCGTAGTCTACCTTCTTCTTAACGTCTCTACTGCTTCGTCCGGCTACGTCTTTAGCCTTTAGCCCTATATAGTATAAAATGCCTATAGGCTTATAGGCCTAAATAGATTAAAGGATCCTTTAAGTATATTGCCTACGGGCTTTTAGGCCGATTAAGCCTTTTAAGTATATTGCTTACGTGGCTTTTAGGCCGATTAAGCCTTATAAGTATATTGCCTACATAGCTTTTAGGCCGATTAAGCCTTTTAAGTATAATGCCTACGTGGCTTAAGGGTACCTTCTAAGCCTTCGCCTACGGGCTTAAGTATAATGTCTACGTAGCTTTTAGGCCGATTAAGCCTTTTAAGAGTATGTTGCCTACGGGCTTTTAGCCGATTAAAGCGCCGGGTCGGCTTTTGTCTGCTAGGGGAGATAATAGGAAGGAAGGGGAAAGAACTAAGAAGAAAGGCATAATAAGTAAGTAGGGAAAGGCATTAAAAAAGGGCTAGGCAGCTAGACTAAATTCTGTCTTTTTTAGTTTTTTTTTAATATACATTTATCTTTTCCTTCGCACTTGTTTTTGCTAGGGAGGGACGTTACGCTTCTATAAGATCGCCTACAGCCGTAGTGCTAAGAAAGGATACGCGATTTAACGAATCGGCCCGTGCGCTCCGTGCGCTAGCTTTAGTGCGTACGGGGCGGCGTTAGTGCAACGAAGTTAGTAATACAACCTAATACAACCATACCGTTTACCCTATAAGGTCGACCTAAAGACCTACTAATACTAATTAGTAGTTAACTTAGTTAATTATAGACAGCTAGGTAGAAGAGATAAGATCCGTAACTATCGAAGATATAAAACACCTTACGTAGGAATACCTAAAGGTAGTTAGTTATCTTTATGCTTAGAACGAGCTCTTTTATCTATACCGTTACCGCCTTCGCACGCGTTAATGCTACTTCGGGATCTCCTAAGCTATCTATTAATCCCGTCTCGCTTTTAGGTAGAAGAAGAGTAACGTTAACCTATAGTACGTCCCTAACGCAGACAACTTCGTAAGAAATCCCTTACGTCGATACTTACGTAAAGACTATTACGTATAATATTAATATAATGACTTTATTAAGCCCCTCCCGAGTAGATACTATAAGGCGCGAAAAGCTATTAAAGATTACCCCTATCTTAGAAAACGACTATTAGTATACCTATATAGGTATCTAGGATATATAATAATAACCCGACCTTAAAGACCTAAGTAAAGCAGAGGCCACTATATACGTTATAAGGTTGCTCTACGAGTGTGTATACGATAAAGACAACTAGGGCTATAAAGCCCTTGCCTTCTTCTAAGAATACTTCTAAGGATAGCTTTAATAGATATAGGATAAGGTAAACTAGAGCTATAAACGGGCCTTGCGTTAGCTCTTAAAAAAACGTAGGATATATACTAGCCTAGATAATTAAGGCTTTAACAAGCAGTTTCGAAACCTATAGACTATTGCCGAACTACTATAATAGCCTACTAAAGAGTATATAAATCAGATATTTAATTAAGGCACGATCGTTGCGTTTATACTAACGACTCCGGCCCTAGGCCCGGCTCTAGCCCCCGGTTAGACAACTATTCCTAGTGCGACGCAATAACAATAGACCCTATACCTAATATATAACTAGTTTAACCAGCCGACTGTCCTTATGCTTACCCCTGCCCTTAATATACCTATTGCCCCTAATGCCCTTATTATCCCTAGTATCCCGGTTCTAGTTCCCCCTTCTAATGCTGCTGCTATAACGACTGTTGCCCTTTTACCGTCCTTTAATGCTTATACTACGATCCCTCTAATCGACGTTCCGAACGTCGATATAAACGCCGACCTCTAGCAGAAATTCGCAAAGCTATAGAGGAAGGATAAGTATTATACGGGATAGCCCTATAACCTCTTCGATAATAAGGTCCGTATATTTATAAGGACCTGCTATAAGCTTAAGGTCTAACTAGGTTAATTCTATAACCTATTCTCTTAGATCCTAATGGATAGAGCTAAGACCTTATATATCTACTACGTTAAGTTAACTATATCTTTCTATACAACCTATAATGCTATTAGGCAGTACTTTAATACGGTTATTAATTATATTTATTACTCTTAAATATAGGAAACTAGCTGCATAAATTATAGCAAAAGAGTAAGAAAAGGGGTGACTAGACTATCGAATATAAAGATATATATAGCTACCTAACTATAGGACTAACGGGAGTATATATAGGTACTAGAGCCTCTTAAATAAGGCCCTTAGCCCCCACTAACCGCAGTTATAATACAACGGAATACCTACCTACCGTCCTTAGCTAAGGGGGTTATATAATAGGCTCGTTAAGGACGTAATAGCCTATCGTATACCTATAGTCCGGGCTTAGGTTATTGCCCCGTATAGCCCCTAACGTCGTATAACATTAATATACCCTTTTGCTATAGTCCTTATAGAGACTATAGTAACGCAAAGAAAATATAATAATAGTCGGAACGGCCTATAACTATTATACTACTCTTTATGTTAGATAGGGGGCTGATTTTGCATAAACTATAAAAAGACACTCTAGAGGTTCCTACTCGCATTATTCTAGTCCTTCTCATCCGGATCCTCGGGGCGGTCCCTTATGCCGAGCTGCATTACGAAGTCTTCGTGCTTTTGCAAAGAGAGGGCCTTAGTTATGCCGTCTGCCGGGTTCTCGGTGGATTTAATCTACTTAACCTAAAGCCGGTCCTCTTATACCTCCTAACGAAGCTAATATAGATAGATATCGATATGCTTTAAATTCGTCTTTAGCCGAGCACTTAGCTTAGTTAATAACCTAATCGTCTAGAGGTTATTATATTATAGCTCCGCGGTGCCTTTAACCTAGATCCTAAGCTCTTTAATAAGTCGAGCAAATTGCATTTACTCTTTCGCGGTTTTTAATAAAGCTAGGAGCTCCGCTTCGGTAGACGAGGTCGTAATAGTGGCCTATTTAATAGCTTTTTAATCTATAGGCCCGCTAAGAAATAAGAATATATACTCTTATCATAACTTCCTTAACGTAAGGTCGTCCGCAAACGAGGAATCTAACGCATAGAGAAACCTTCTTATCTCGTTAGTTGCTTTAAAATAGATATAATAGTCCCGCGTAGTATATAAGTACGCTAGGCACCTCTTTGCCTCTCGAAGGTATCGTAGACCCGGGTTATAGCTAAACTAGGCTAGCCTCGCCGCCGGGAACGCCGCGTCCGCCTTAGTATAGATTTCCGGACAAAGAATTATGCCTACTAAAGACAAAAAGTAATAGACCTTCTTGTTGCTCGCCGTCTCTTTATAGGGAATTAGCTCAGCCGTCGTTAGGGGGATCTTAAGCGCTCTAAAGCCCGAATCTTCGTCTATATAAAATTTCTTCGCTATCTTAGAGCCATAAGATGCCTAAGATAGCTATAGCTTCTTATTAAGCCTATCCCGGATTATCTTAATCCCTAAGAACTAACGTAGTTCCCTTATATAGTTAACGGTATATTTTGCTATTAGGGCCTTATAGAGTTCTAGCTAATTAGCTTTCCGCTCCTTCGGATATATTATTGCGATATCGTCTACGAAGAAGAAGATAATAACTCCTTTATAGACTATTATATAAGCGTCCTTAATTAGGGTTTCCGTACCTAAGGACTTAAAGAAGCCGGTAAGGTCCTTATACTAGAGTTTCGGGGCGATCTTTAGGCTATATAGCCCTCGAAGAACCCGTATACATAGGCCTAGTTCCGTATAACCGGGTGGTTGCTAATAATAGACTATAAATCGTAGAATTGTGTTTAAAAAAGCCGTCTTAACGTTATATTAAGCGGACTCTATATCCTTAAGATATAGTAGGGCTATAAGCAGCCTAAAGGTCCTCGCTCGAAGGGTCGCCGTATACGTATCCTCGTTATCTTCCGGTTAGCGATCTCCTCGAATAACTAAGCGGGCTTTAAACCGAACTATATATCCCTATAGATTACACTTATAGGCGTAGACCTATCTTATCGGAATTAGGGGTTCTCCCTTCTCTTTAGCCTTAGATTTTAAGGTCGTAACCTATATTAGAAGTTTATCTTAGTCCTTAATCTCGTAGGCTATTCCCCTTAGCTACTAGGTCTTATAGGCCGAGGCTATCGCTATTTTATAGGATATAGGCATAGGAGGCATGTCCTCGATGTATAGTCTATAGGTCGAAGCCCTCGCAATAACATTATTAATAAATAGGGTTCTTTAAGTCCTCTTTCTCTTCCTTTTAAAGATATTGCTAGGGTTTATACCTTAAGACGTGTCTTATTCCTTACGTAACGGCTTCGACGAAGCCGGTACGTCCTCTTCCGTATCTAAAAGTTTATCTATATAAGGTCGGCCTTCGAGGTCTAGTCTAGCCGCTTCGGCTATCGATTCTAGTATCCTACCCCCTAAAGAAAGAGGCAGTTCTAAGACCTTTAATAAAAGGGTTCTAAGGCTAATTAGTTCTCCCGTAGGTTTTAGGGTTAATGTCTCCGGGGTCGTAGGATCCCTACCCTTAAGATTAGGTAGGATTACGGCATCGAAGGAGACTACCTTGTCGGTCTAAGGAGGCAAGACGTATAGACCCTCTATCGTTAGGGGTATTACCCCCTTATTCTGCCTCCCTTAGTCTAAAACTAGCATAAATTCAGCCGCTATATATCGTAGCCTAATAGTCTTATCGGTTTAAGGGTACTTATAGGCCCCCTCTTTATCGCCCTTATTGTCTTTAAGTATATTATTGCGTTTATCTATCGGAGGACGTTATAAGTGTAGGTGTATAGAGCCTACCGCCCCTCTTCCCTCCTTAGATTATATATAACGTCCTTATAGGAATAAGGGATAAGGGATACGCAAGGTGCAGTTGCGGGCACGCGACCTACGTAACCCTACGTGATTACGTGCACGCAATAAGGCTATATCTCTTCGTGATGCCTCCTTTCCTAGCTAGTATTATTAGACATAATACACCCCTTTAGTTAACCCTATATAGTAGAGCCTATCTAACACTAATTAGTGGTTAATAAGGTCAATTATAGAATAGTAAGGTAGAAGAGACAGATTTAATCCTCGAACGTGCTTTATATTAGAGAGGAATATCTGTGCTAAGAATAAGGATCGTTGCCGTACTTCGATTTCTTTAACTTGCGATTAAACCCGTCGCGGCTATCCTCGATAGAAGCGATTATTGCAAGTGCGTTATTAACGCATTCCCTAGACAATAATATCGCGAAGACTATCGCGATCCCCGAATCCTAGTTATTAGAGCCCGAATCCTACCGCTACGATAACTTCCTAAAGCCTAAATCCCGCCGCTACCTACACTATACGATACGTCCTTACCCTCGAATAAACGCTAGGGAGGACCCTTATTGTAAGGGCAGCGTAGAAACATGCCGACCTAAGCCTTTAGTTCGACGAGGCCTTAAATAAGCAGAACCCGATCGCGACGACTACCTACGTCGCGGCCTTTATTGCAAGCTGCGAAGGCTTAAGCGACGAATAGGACTTTGCCCTCCTTGCCTATTTCCAAGTGAATTTCGAAGGCTAGTCGGAAGAGATATAGCAAACCGTTTATAAAGACTATAGGAAGGCCTTACGGAACCTCCTTCGGCGCCGAGGCATTTACCTAAAGAAAGAAGACTCGGCCGTACGATAGTTCCTTATAATACAGCCGATATACGAGGAGCAGCTAATCTAGCCTTAAAAAGAATTCCTCGAGATAGATTTCTACGGTATAGCGTTATGCTACTACGAGCGGAACTAAATACGAGCCGAACTCGGCTTACCGCTATTCCCGGAACCGTTGCTAAAGAGCTTCTTTCTAACGCCGACCCTATCGCTAAAGGCAGCGTTAGCCTCGCTTTCGTTAGTCCCGGCAGCCGGCAGCCTCGCCGACTTTACCTTCTTCGTCGCTAACAGCAGCAATAGCGGCCCCGACCTCGCCGTTGTTAATATAAGCTCCCGTAGTTGCTCCCGCCGTCGCTCCTATCGTTGCTCTAGCCGGCACGGCCCCGGCTTTACAGCTAGCTTCTACCGGCATAACTAAGGTTCCCTTAGGAATAACCCCGGCATTGCCCCTAGCTCCTATAGGCGTAACCCCGAAATAGGCCCTTACCCTAATTCTAGTGCCTTCCTTAATAGCAATAACGCCTCCGCCGCCGACTAGTAAAAGTCCGCTAGTTGCTTTAAGTCCGCAGCCACAGCCGCACGCTTTGCTAAGCCGGCTCCCTCGCCTAAGCCGACTCCCTATTCTAAGCCGGCGCTCCCCTTCGCCTGCTTCTCTAAGCGACCGCAGTAGCTCTTCGGACTGCTCTTTCAGCCCTTAAAGCAGCTCTTCGGACTGCTCCCACGACTTACCTAACGAGTCCCCTATTAGCTCTCGAAGCAGCTCTCTAAGCAGTTCTTCGGAACCTACGAAGCCGCTCCTATAGCAGCTTCCTTTAACCCTACAGCAGCGCGCTCCTAAGGTAAGCAAATGCCGCCGCTGCCAATCCCCTTTTTCGTCTCGAAGCGCACTCTTTCGCTACCTCGGCGAAGGATATCTATTAACGTTATACGACGTTAGGGGCCACACGGGGCATTAACCCGAGCCTAGACCATAGGGATGCAATAGGCTATTACGTCCCTAACGAGCCTATTATATAACCCCCTTAGCTAAGGACGGCAGGTGGGTATTCCGTTGTATTATAACTACGGTTAGTGCGGGCTAGGGGCCCTGTTTAAGAGGCTCCGGTACCTATATATACCTCCGTTAGTCCTATAGTTAGGTAGCTGCATGCATCTTTATGTCTATAAGTTTAGACCTCCTTTCTTTACTCTTCTACTATGATATTTATACAGCTGATTTCCTGCATTTAAGACATACATTAGACATAATACACCCCTTTAGTTAACCCTATATAGTAGAGCCTATCTAACATCCTCGTCGAATTAAATATTCGTAGAGGTTAAAAGCTTCGTCTATCCTAGGGAAGGGACGTAAATAACGAATTAGTTAGTAGACTTATACCTAACTAGGTATCTAATATATGCCCTCTATATAGTTTACGAGAGGGACTTATAAGATTTAATGTATTCTAGGGCATCTATTATTATTAGGTATACTATATATCTATATATACGCAAATGCGTAATCCTCGGTCGAATCTCCTAAATATAGCGATGTAAGGGGTTATAATCCCTTTTATACTACTACTATCTATTATAAGGACTCCTCCCGCTCTTATCGACCCCTTTAAATAGGCCTACGACTTTATTAAGGATAGGATAGCTATTATTATAGCTAACCTATTTAAGAGGGAGAAATAGGAATAGCCTACTACGATAACGCTCCTCGCAGCTTTAGGCAGGCAGTATAAGGTTCTAGATTTTACGTTAGCCGCTAAGAATATTATCGATAATTTTCCTTAAGGCGATAAGAACTATTAGATCTAAAAGGCAGACCTTAACGCCTATATGCGTAAGGCAATAAAGATAAAGGAATAGTAGGTCGACCGCCTCCGGAAGTTTATCCCGAAGGATATAAGCGATCTCGTTAAGAGCATATAGACTAAGATCCCTAACGCTAACTATAAGAATTAGTCGGCGTAGATACATATCTTTATAAAGAATCTAGCTAATTACGCTTATCGTTAGAAGCTTAAGAAGAAGGCCGCCCCCCGTTTATAGTTCCCGCCGACGCTTATACCTGCCTTTACCTTAACCGTCTTTGCCTAACTCCTATAAGGTAACCCTATAGACCTCGACCGACTTTCCGATACTAAACGATAATTTAAGATCGATAATAAACTCTATATAGCTTACGGAGAATCTAAATACTAAAAGGAGGCTTATAACCTAGCTAAGACGGCTAATCCGCTTTTAATGCCTCCCCGCCGCGGTAGTCCTTAGTTTTAGGGCCGAGGTGCCGCCTCCCCTAGCTTCAGCCGAGGATCCTAAGGCGCCTACGGCGGTAGGTATAGCTAGGGTTAGTTCGTCCGTATAGCCGACTATAAATAAGGCCGTATCCTTAGGGAAAAGGATACGGATTTATAAGCCGAGTAGCCGACGCTAAGACTACTGCTAAAACATATACCCCTAAAGTAAGTCGCTCTTAAGGGTTATATATAAAGGAGGATACAAGGATTAGGTTATTGCTCTTAGATAGAATAGATCTTCGGATTAATTCGTCGAATAGTAATAAAACGTTAATCCTTCTCTATACTTATCTCTCCTTTTATATATAACCTTTAGTCCTTTTACTACGTTAATACGTTATCCTTCGTTAATTTTAGCTATATTACCGCGGCATTCGCCGATCTTTATGCTATTATACGAAAATATAACGTTACTATAAAAAAGCTCCTTAAACCTAGACCGCTTTAACTAGCCGACGGCGTACTTTCTGCGTAAATAACGGACTATTTTATAGCCTAAATAACGATTAGCAAATATATAGAACTTATGCTTTTTTTTGTTACGAACCTATCCCCCTTTACCTTAATAATCTTAGGCATTCCCTAGCTTTAGGAATATAAACTAACTATACTTTAGAAATCTCTTTAAGTCCGCTTCGACTCTTATTACTATATAAGATACTGCCTACCTTTAAGCATTATAGTTAAGCATAGAATAGCTCTTAGGACCCTTATTACTTCTAAGTCTAAAGGGCACTAATTACGCCGAAGAGTATATTTTTCTAACGTCGTAGAGATTTAGACTATCCCGATAATTACCCTAATATAAGGGATCCTTATAACGGTAGAAGATATACCGGAACCCTTTTTTTAGCAAAAAGAGGTCAATATCCTAAAGGATTAGACTATCCTACCGGGATATTATATACCCTACTTAAAACCTACCGACTAATCTACCGAAGAATATCTACTTAAGCTAGCACTATACCCTTTAAACCCTAGCTAACCGATTTAGCACCCTTTATATAGAATATTGCTAGAGTATTACTATTTATACTACAAGGCATCTCTATTTGTACTATAAGACCCTATAAGACGCTGAAATTCCTACTTCTTCTACGCGTACCCCGCGCGCTTATATCCCGCCACTAAAATCTAGTGTAGGTACTTCGTATATAGCAATTAAGAGAGCCGCGCAAATCGTGCGAAGAACGCGAAGAACACTACCGACACGCAGTAGGGCACGCAGCCGGGCACGCAGAAGAGCCGGGCATAAAGCATACATTAAGGAGCCGCACATATAGCAGAGGGCACGCAGCAGGGCACGCAGCAGGGCACGCAGCAGGGCACGCAGTAGGGCACGCAGCAAAGGGCACGCAGTAGGGCACGCAGTAGGGCACGCAGCAGGGCACGAAGCATACATTAAGGAGCCGCGTCATAGTAGAGGGCACGCAGCAAAGGGCACGCAGCAGGGCACGCAGCAGAGGGCACGCAGCAAAGGGCACGCAGTAGGGCACGCAGTAGAGGGCACGTAGCAGGGCTCCTTATGCGCGCGCTGCTATAGCTGTTGAATTGCTAATGTTGAATTAACTGTTCGTTTAATTAAGGCTAGGCACGATTTCCGCCGCCCTCTTAATTGCCATGTACCTATACCCGATTTTAGTGGCGGGACATAGGCGCGCGGGGCACGCGTAGAAAAAGCGGAGACGATAGGGTCTTACAGTATAAATAGAGATTCCTTATAGTATAAATAGTAATACTCTATTGCTATTCGCTTAAGATACCGCCCGCTTAATATCCCTAATTAACTTTTTAAACTCCCTTAAGACTTAAGCCTTTAAGGCTACTCCGCTATAAACTACTTTAGTAGCTCGCTTACTCCCTATTTATCTTACCGCCGGCCGCCGCTACGTTCCCACCCTATAGGGCCGGACGAGACGCCCTTACCGGCGTATACGATATAAAGATTAAATACCTTTAGATATAACCGATATCTACTATATACGTATAGTTAACTTTATTTTATTCTATAAATAAGATAGTATTTAAGCGATACGAATTAGTATATTTAAACTAGCTAAGCTAATTAAAAAGGGAGAAAATCTTTAACTCCTTAATAAACTCTTAGTAGGCTTAGTTAAAGTCTTAGAACTATCCGAAACCTCTTTCTAACGTATTATTGCTTAGGACTATATAATAGAGGTAGCTTAAACCGCCTTCCTTAAACGCTTTTATAACTTCCTTTAAGCGAACCTTTAGGATATAGCTAATTCCGAATCTTTATTCCGGAGGGTTAATAAAGCCGATATAGAAAAGTTCCTTTAAATAAAGCTAGAAGTTATAAAGGCAGATATCCTAAAGAAACTCCTAAAAGAGTTTTAGAATAAGCTTCCTTATTTCCTTCCGAAGAATATAAACGATCTCCCTTTATACCGCCTTTAAGATTATAAGATCGAACTTATACCTAGTAAATAAGCTCTATTTTATAGAAACCGGCCTATATTACCTACGGAACTCCGCTATATTAAGAAGTAGATCGATAAAATGCTAAATAAAGGCTTTATTTAAGAGTCTTTTTCTTTAGCATTAGCGCCGCTAATCCTAGCTTATAAACTAAACGGTAGTATCTATATCTATTATAATTATCGAGGTTTAAATTAAGTTATAGTTAAGAATTAATATCCCTTGCCTTTAATCCGAAAGACATTAGACTCCCTCTATAACGCTAAGTTCTATACGAAGCTAAACGTAATTGCTGCGTTTAACTATATCTAAATCGCCGAAGGTTATAAGTAGCTTACATCGTTTATTATACGTTTCGGACTTTTCGAGATATTAGTAACCCCTTTCGGCCTTTATAACGCACTATCGACCTTTTAGAACTATATTAATTATATACTTTATAATACCCTTAATGATTTCTATATAGTATATCTATATAACGTCTTAGTCTTTTTAAAGACTAGGGCAGAATATAGAAACTACGTGCGAATAGTTATCTAACGCTTAGGCAACGTAGGGCTTTAGATTAATATCGGGAAGTTAGACTTCTATATAATAAAGAATAAATACCTTAGACTAATTATTTCGATATCTAGCATAAGTATAGACCTAGAGAAGGTATATATAATTACGGCTAAAAACGCCCTAACCTTAGTAAAAGAATTTTAGCAGTTTCTTAGGTTCGTAAACTTCTACCGCCGTTTTATTAAGAGATACTTTAGTATTATATCCTTAATAACTACGCTACTTCGAAAAGATTCCCGTTAGTCTTAAGGACCTAAATAAGCTACCGTATTTCAAGCCCTTAAGCTTGCTTTTATTACTACCTTAGTCTTAGCCTATTTTAACTAATTAAAGAAAATAGTTATTAAAACCGACGCTTTAAAATAAGCCTTAGGAGGAGTCTTTTTATAGATTAAAGACGACGGATATCTTTACCCTATTATATCTTTCTCGTTAAAGCATACTGCCCTTAAGTATAACTACGAGATTTATAATAAAGAGTTATTAGCGATTATTAAAGCGCTTAAGGAACAGCGGTTAGAACTCTAAGGAACTACCGAAGCGTTCGACGTTATTATAGACTATAAGAATCTTAAGACGTTTATATTTATAAAGCAATTAAACTAAGGATAAGTATATTAAGCCGAGTTCTTTTCTTAGTTTAACTTTATAAATATATACCGCTTAAGCAATAAAGCAATCCTCCTTAACGCCTTTAGTAAGCTCCTTAGCAATAGACTAGCTACCGTAGACGACGACCGACTCCTTTATCGTAAATAGGTAATTATCCTTAGAGAGAACGTCGACCTAACTATCCTAAAAGAACTCCTACCCGATTCTTATACCTCTAAAGGAGGACTTTAACGCAATCGCCGCCCTTATATTAAATATAGCTAAAAAACACTTAATAAGCTTATCTATAAGGATCCCATTGGGTGGGCGCATTAGTCAGCGCCCCGCTGCAGGGTTTTTCCCTAAAGCCCTAAGCGCCTATAACTCTAGATAATTAATCAACCACACACAGAACATAGTCTTAACGAAGCTTCCCCTAGCAGGAAGCCCCGAGACTCTCTGTTGTGTATGCACCTAATCCGACCTTTAAACGGCCTTACAAATACGTATTTTTAAAGAGCAAAACTCAGCCTCTTTAAAATTCGGACGAATCACGCATCCTAGCGTTCACGCCACGCAGACCTATCGTATCACCTATTCTACCCTATTTTCCTTTCGCCTAACGTTGCATAAGCCTAACGTTGCACAATATGTCGGCAGCGTTGCCGCCGAATTTACCGTCTAAGGACGAGCTCGGAGCAGACCGAGGCTCTCGCCGGGGCTCTATAGCAAGCTCTACTGTCGGCCCTAAGCCGAACAGGACGAGTTTAGTCGCTAGCCTAGGAAGATAGGTAGACTATAAGATAACCCGCTAAAACGAAGTCTTTAATACTTACCTTAACGATTTACGTAAAGAACTTCGCGGTGAAATGCGTTAGTAGTCTCGATAGTAAGCTAACTAGCTTAAACAGCTAGAAGATAACTAAATCACCTAGATAGAGCGTCTCGAGGAGCGTTAAGCTACCTAGCTAGAGCGTTAAGCTGCCTAGATAGAGCGTATAGAGGAGCGCCTAACTAGCCTCTTTTAAGCATAAGCACCTCCTCTTCTACTACTACCTACTGCTAGCTCCTTAGCTTTAGGGCTTATTCCCGTTCCTCCCGTACCTCCCGTGCCGGACTACTTATCGCCTCCTGCTCCTCCCGTAGACCTGCCTAACTAAAGTGCTACGGCAACGCCTACTACTAACCTTATAAGCGAGCAGCGATTTGCTCGTTCGAATTAGCAGCAGTAAGGGCAGGCGGCTTAGCCGTAGTATAGGCAACCTATTTAGCAACCGGTTCTACCGTAATAGCACTAGCTGCCGGTAAAGCCTTTCCTATACTGCGACGATAGAGCCGTCGACTAGTACGCATTCCTAAAACAAGGTCATAATATACGTTTAAACTTCGACTATCCTATATATATCCCGTATAATGCTACTTACGATCGAGCTACTAAGACTCTTATAAAAAGCATCTAGCCTCGAGCGAAAGCTACTAAAGACGTTAACGACATAGTGACTAACAACCGAAATAAGATTACTATAAAGCCTAAATAGAAGTTATACTAGGCGGACTATACCGTCCTCTAGAAGCTCTAATAGATATAATCCGCGTTTCTTATCGGATAGATACTATATAACCTCTAGCCTACTTAGATAGCTAACGAGTTATCTAAGGACTTCGGCCCTATCGCGTATTAGGTTAACGTTAGGCACCTAGACTAAATGTTGCTCCTTAAGGGCATTTTCACAATCCTAAGGGACTATAGTATTTTAGACGCGCCGTTGGCTATTTACGCCTAACTAGCGCTAGTTAAAGACGAGGCCCTTGTTAACTTTGCCTAGCGTATTCGCGACGCGTTCTTAAACCTTCCCGACATTAAGAAACGTAGCCCTAGTGTCCGCACTATTACCCTCTAGTATATTCGGAATAACCTCCTACGCATCTAGTTACGGATCGATTCCGATATTACTACGCTATATAGCATAGCCTTTATCTAGCGTCTTATGCTATTAGCTAGCGAGCAAACGCGTTAGCCTATAGAAGACATTTACGGTAAACTAGCCACTTCTATCCGTATATAAGAGGGCTAACTATACTAGATATAGAGGATAAACGAGGTTATAGGCAATAAGCCGGCGATAATAGAAGTCGTTAAGGCTAATCCTAGCCTACTATCCGCCTCCTCCTATTTAGGCCCTCTAGGCATCGTTATAGCCGATCCTCGTACGACCGACACTTTCGTCTACGCCGCCGACGATAAAGCTATCGCCGCTTCGACTTTTATAGCCTTATCTAAGGCGAATACCTACTTTAACTATAGCAAGGCTAGACATTAGGCATAAGACTACCGTCTATTGTCTTCGCCGGCACCTACTATTGCGTTATCCTTAACGTTTAGCCCGCCTTAAGACGTTACGATAAAAGGGAAGATATATAAAGCTGCTAAAGCATTTAGTTCCCGCTAGCGCTCTAGAGGGAGTAGCCGCGGCCGCGGCAGTAATCGCGGTAGAGGTAACTAAGGCAAGAGCATACGTAAGGGCACGCGAGGAAATTATTGCAACTACGCTAACCGCTTATATATTTACTTCGACGACGAGGTTATAGATAATACCGACGAAGACTAAGATCCGATATACTAAATTAAGGAAGATAACGCGGAAACGGAAGCTATCTTTATAGCTATATAAGAGGGGATAGACTCGGCGTATCTTTAATAAAGAGGCGACGCTATCTACTTCGTAACTATAGATAGCGGCATTAATATTAGCTAGAAGCCTCTCCGCGAGGGCTTTAGCGATCGTTATAGTGTTTTCCTTTGCCGACTAACGACTTCCCTATCCTTTACTCTTTCTTCTTTCTTCGACTATAGTTCTATATCTTACTATATTTCTTCTTTACTCGCACTTAAGCTAGCCCTATACCCGTCCTAAGTCGCCTCTACTATAAAAGGGATAGTAAGGATCCCTAGACTAAGCGTTTAAGACGATATCGTTATCGCTATATAATAGTAAGGCAACGACGACTAGACCGGTTCGGTTGCCCTCTCTTACGGTGTCGTCCCTAACGGGACTTTCCCTAGTGACTTAACCTTTAGACGATCTATCTTTTACGCCCTTAGAGTCGCTTATAAAGGCAATAGCGCTATACGACTTCGTAATCTTAAGGGCAAGCCTCTATTATAGCCGCGGCCGTCGAACGTTTTCTCTATAGCTATTTTCGCTAATTCGACCGACGTTTAACCTACTTTTGCGCGTGCTATTCGCTTTTACGCTAATACGCCGGAATAGGCGAAATGTTTTATAGACGTTTATTTCGCTAAATTCCTAAAGCTCTTCGACGTATCGCTTCGACGTATAGAAAAATTAGCATAGATAGTCTATCGAATTAATATAGGCGATAGCACGCCTATATAGCAGGCTCCCTAACGTTATAGTCCCTCGTAGGCCTAAGCTATTAAGGACTTTATTAAGAAATATAAAGGGAGTATTATTCGAAAATCCGTTAGCCTATAGTCGTCTCCTCTACTATTAACGCCGAAGAAGGCACCTACGGGCCTATAGTATAATGCCTATAGGCAAGTGATTTAGCGTATTTACGCCGACTACCGTATACTTAACACCCTAACGAAGAAGTATGCGTATCCTCTCCCGAATACTATAGATAAAATCTAGCGCGTAGCCGGCTACTATTACTACGCTTTTATCGACCTATAAGACGGGTTTTAGTATATCCGTATCGCCCTAAAAGACTGCAAGAAGACTGCTTTCGTCACGCCTTTCGACTTATACAAATAGGAAGTTATGCCTATAGGCCTTATAAACGCCTTAGCTACTTTCTAAGCTTTTATAGAGGAAGTTTTATAGCCTCTATACGAGTTCGCCGCTAGTCTCCTTAACGATATATGCCTTTAGGCCGATATAGTCGAGTAGCTTTACGAACGCTTGCTTGCCTTCTTTGCCTACGCCGTCGAGTACGGCCTGCTTTTAAACGCTAAGAAGACGAAGCTCTTCGTCGATATAAGTGTATTCTTAGGCTTTATCGTCTATTTTAGAGGCATTCGGGCAGATCCTCTTAAGATTGCCGCTATTCGCGACCGCCTAATGCCTACGACTACTATAGAAATCCGCGCTTTTATTTATACAGCCGGATACCTACGTATGCTAATCCCGAACTTTTCGGACCTATCTATCCCGTTAATCCAATAATCCCTCGGTGGTAAGAACGTCCCTATTACCCTAACTGCGGAAGCTAAAGCGGCTTAAGAACGGATCCGTAATGTTATTATAATAACACCGGTCCTCGTTAAGTTTAGCTAGATGCTTCCCGTAATTATTAAAAGCGACGCGTCCGGGAAATATATAGGCGTAGCTCTTCTATAGCCGTATATACACCTAACGGGTGGTAAGGAGCGTTCCTACCTTCACCTAGTGGCCTATTTTTCTAAAAAGCTTACCGAGACGTAGTAGCGTTATTCTATATAAGAACGAGAGCTTTTAGGAATTATAATAGCTATATAACATTAGAAGCATTAGGTTAAAGGCACGGATATTACTATTATTATAGACTACGAATCCCTTAAGACTCTTCGCACTAAGATAGACTAACCTATGCGAATTGTTCGGTTCCTTAATATTATCGAATACTATAACATTAAGATCGTATATCGCAGCGGTAAAGCGAACGTGCTCGCCGATTATCTCTCTCGCCCGCTATACAATAAGGATACAGCTTATAACGCCGACGAGGGGAGGATAGCTACGATTAACGATAACGACGAGCTTACAACGATCCTAGAAGACGATCCCGCATACGATATAGCGCTTAAACCTACGCCCGAAGCCGATAACGCCGCTCTTAACGCTGCCGAGCTCGTTACTCGACTAGAATAGCTAGCACGAATTGATTTATAAGCGATCTTCGAATTCCTTACGTCTAGAGAAGCTCTACCGCCGAACATTACGCTATATTAGGCGAATACATACTTCTACGAGTTAAAGGGCAGTCTATACCGTATTCGCTAGAATAAGCGTTCCCTTCCCCTTAGCGAGCCGCTAAACCCTATAGGAGCAATCGTACTACTGCTTGTACTAGAGTATAACGCTCTCGTAGATATAGCTAAGCAAGCATATAAGGCCTTAGGGCATAGCACCGTTAGCTACGTTATGCGATACCTATCTATACGATACTAGCACTTAGAACTCCCGCTCGTAGCTTATAAAGCTATTCGCCGTTGCTAGTCCTATTAACTTATAAAGCCGCCGGACCCGACGCTTCCTAACCTAATGCCTTAAGCACCTATGCCGCCCCTAATAAGGTAGGCTATCGACTATACCGGGTGTAAAGGGCAATAGCTGCTTAACGCCGTAGAGTATACAACCGGTTAGCTTATCTCTGCTATTACGTAGTCTATAGACTTCAAGGGAATAATCCTAGTCCTATAGACTATTACTACGCGATTCGGCCTACCCTACGAGATTATTAGCGATAATGTAGGTTGCTTTGCTAGGCAATAAGCCTAAGACTATTATAAGCGTTTTAGTATAACCGTTAAGCCTATTACACCCGCTAGACCTCGCGGGAACGGAAAGGTCGAATAAGCAAACGGCGTGCTTAAAGCTATTATCTATCGCCTCTATCTTAATAATCCCTCTATACCGTTAGCATAGCGTTTAATGCGAGCCGTCTACCTATACAACCGTTAGGAAGGCCCGCACGGCTATAGCCTATTCTTCTTATTGTACGGAACCTAGCCTCCGGAGCAGCACTACGAAGCTACGTACGCAGCCTATACCCGCGATCCTATAGTAGAGGAAGATATCGCGTAGGCCTAAGAACTCGTGCAATAGCATCCTGCTCCTATCGCACGTAGATATATTATAAGCCTTAAAGCCGCTCGCGCCCGCACACGAGCTTACTTATAGGAACGTAAGGGACTAATCCGCGTGTACGCGCCGGGAGATTAGGTCTTATAAGTGCGTTAGCGCACTAGAAAGCACGAACCCTACTACGATAGTCCTTAGGCTATTACGGCCGCCTATCCGGGCAATGCCTACTCTCTCGCGTCCCTAGGAGGATTCGGCCTTCCTAGCAGGTATAATAGAATAAATCTATTCCCCGCGTATAGTCGCGACGGACACCCGGTCCGTAGCTTATAGTACGCGAGCCGCACGATGTTAGAGAAGGATCGCGAGCGCCTAAGAGCCGCTGCTGCTATATAATAAAGGATTAAGGGTATTTTTATTATTATTTCGCATCGTATATACCGATGCACTATTTCCTATTTAGGTTCTATTAATTGCTTTAGCAAGTAGGGGACTGCTTGTTTAAGTAAAGGGGTATTAAAGATCCTATTAGGTAGGTGCATTAGTCAGCGCCCTACTGCAGGGTTTTTCCCTAAAGCCCTAAGCGCCTATAACTCTAGATAATCAATCAACCACACATAGAACATAGTCTTAACGAAGCTTCCCCTAGCAGGAAGCCCTAAGACTCTCTATTGTATATGCACTTAATCCGACCTTTAAAAGGCCTTATCTATAAGGTATATTAATAAGATAATCTCGCTTAAGATATAATAGCAATACTCTAGGACTTATACGCTTAACGCTAGCTAAAGTATATTTAAAAGCTTTTGCGTTGCGATATATCCGAATATTAGTTAATTAACAGACGTATGTTTTTCCGCGACTAGCTCTTTATCCATAATACCTTAAATCTCCGCCTTAAAGTCGTTTATCGATCCTACGGTAGTAGCTTAGTAGGATACCTAATAAGGGAAAAAGCCCTTAATTTATTAAACCGGGTATACTAATAGCCGAGAATTTCGCACTTCGCCGCTATATTCGTTTAAGACTATACTCTTTATCTTCGGACTAAAACCCCCCGCTTATCTCCTTTTAGATTCTTAAAACCCCTAGCTTTATTAGTCCGCTTATAGGCCGATATATTAATTAATTATATTATAATACTTCCTAAATACACCCGGAATAGGAAGACTTATAAGAAGAGTATTGCTATTTGCATAGTATAAAATTGCTATTTGCATAGTATAAAATTGCTATTTGCATAGCAAGAATATCTAAATCCCTACTTTTCTATACATACCCCGCGCGTAAAAACAGATTATATAATATAGTGCGATATTGCATAGAAAACAAGGCTTAAAGAGGGCCTAAAAAAAGAAGTAATCGTAGATATAGAATAGCTCTACCGCGCCCTATAAAAAACACGTATCTAATAGGCTTTTTTTCTGCCCTACTTAACCGCCCTGCCACTTGCACCCTTAGAGGCCTCTACGGGGGCTATTAGCCTAATATATTATCCGGCAACTAGCATGCCTCCGGCATACGAACAAACAAACAAAGAAAACAGCACTAATTGTCCCCTTCTCTCGTAACATCCTCGTTATCGTCATCGTTATGCCTTTGCCTTCCCTCTCTACGCTCTTAATAATAGCCTAAAGGCATATTCCTGCGGGAAACTTCCTTCTAGGCGCGCCGGCCGCACATATATCTTTAGCAAGCTATCTTTTTAAAACTCTAATCCCTAGGCTCCCCGAATAGGTATTCTATCTACATAATCTAATGCGTATATTGCCCGGCCTTATCTCTAATAAATCATAAAGGGTCTACGCTATCGTAGGGTTAGCTTTTAAGGCTTTCCTTCTTAGGCTATAAGAACTATGTCTCTAGCTTTAAATCCCGGTTGCCTCTATGCCTTATAGAGCTATCGTTGCTAATCTGCTTTATGATAAAATGCAGCTCTTACTGCTAGTCGTCGTAAGGTTATTTCGGCCAAATGTGATATCACTAAATCGGCTAAATCCCCTCCTAATAGCTATAAGCACTTTCCTAATATAAGTATAGCTTATTCATTAGTCTATTAGTCGTTTTAGTCCTTTATAATAGCATCGTCTTCTAACCTAAGGAGGATTTAACTTAGGGAGTATCCTAGCGACCGAATGCAACGATAGTTAAAGGACTTTATAATAGAGGGCAAGGTCTTATCCTATTCTAGTTGCGATGCTCTAATGCGCCCTATAACTTCCTATAGGATCCGGTTTATGACTTTAACTAGGCCTACGCTCTTATGCGATTATAAAGGTGCTCCTACTATCTCTATATTATATCGTGCTATAATTACTCTTAATTCTCGTAACCGGAAGGACGAGCCTAGATCCGTATAAAGGGCTAAGAGAGATATTGTTAAGGAGTTAAGCTAGCTCTTAACTTTATATAACGCCTCTATAGCTTATATTATACGACACTCTATTAACTAAGCGAATCTTAAGAAGTAATCTATAACAATTAGGATATGCTTTATCCCTAAAGCTAACTGCGGAAAAAGGCTAATATAGTCTATGCTAATGACTTTTAGTAGCTGCGTGATTATAATAGGCTAGTCTAGTGCCTTTAGCTTATTTGCTCTAAAGGTAGCGTATAGAAAGTAGCTCGTAATATAGTTAACGATATCTCGTGCTATCCTAGGCTAGTATACGTGCGTGTATAGTCTACGGCGAGTATAGTCTACTCCGAAGTATCCGCTATTATCGTAAGCCCTCCTTAATACTTCCGGGATCTCTTCTTCTAGTAGGTATCTTTGCTAAGAACTATTAGCACTACGGTGCTAAAGCCGGCCTTTATTCTACTTAAAGCTCTACGCTCTGCTAGCGATTCGTCGTCGTGTGTGTTAGTCTAGCGGGTCCTCTAGTGTCCTTTATAGCAAATATCGCAAGATCTCCCCGAAGTCCGGATGCATTTAGAAACGCGCCTCTAAGGTAGGATCCTCTCCTCTAGTCGATAACGCCTTTACCTCCCTTAGGGTCTGTTCCCCGTCCTATCGCTATTGTTTCCGGAGTATCGTCTATTAGTCTATAGAAAAGGTCGGGCATAGGGCCCCTCTTTGTCCTTAGGGCGGCTATAACTAACGCCTAAGCTGCTTAATAAGCTCCTTAAAGCCTCCCTTACTATCCTTCTAGATCTATGCGCCGGCGGCATTAATATAACCCTATAACTCTAGACCGTCGTCGTTATACTCCTAGGAAGGAAAGATAGTCCTTAACAGCCTATCTACGGCCCTATTACAGGTCCCCTTAATATAATAGATGCGAATGTTAAGCACCCTTAACTCGGTCACATAGCGGGCATAGATTCCCTTATAGCCTTGTCTAGAAAGAAACTAGGTAAGCGGTATATAGTCGGTATAAACTATTAATAGGCTCCTACCGTAAAAGAAGTAGCGGTGCCGCCTATAAAACTCTACGAGGGCATAAAGCTCCCTTTTGTAGGTGCTATAGTTCCTCTATGTCTTTATAAATAGAAAAGAGTTATATAGGATAGGGAAGTCCTAATTATCGCGGTGCTATAGTAGCGTATATCCGGCCCCGAATTCACTCGCATCTATATAGAGCTATACTAGCACGTTAAATAGGTAGCTATGCATCGCTACGACTACTTAGCACTACGCCTTAAGAATAGCAAAAGAGAGAGCTTTACTATTACCCTAACGCTAAGGTACGTTTCCTATTAGTCTGTTTAACGGCCGGGCAATCTTAGCACAATTAGGGATCTATCGTCGATAAGGTCCTACTATACTAACGAAGGACCTAACACCCGTTTGGTTTATTAGTGTTAGCTACTCCTTTAGCTTTACTGCTCTCTTTAGCTTAATAAGGACTTCGCCCCCGATGCGGTAGGTCTAGCCGATCGCTATAATCTCTTTTATACCGAGCCTTACCTTTTTAAAACTTAACTTAAGTAGT
The DNA here is from genome assembly GCA_012934285.1 of Ophiocordyceps sinensis. Lineage (NCBI taxonomy): Eukaryota > Fungi > Ascomycota > Sordariomycetes > Hypocreales > Ophiocordycipitaceae > Ophiocordyceps > Ophiocordyceps sinensis. Next base: position 6,221,678 of record JAAVMX010000004.1, on the reverse strand, counting down.
GCTTATAGGAATCGAGGTAAGAGATAGTCCCGCACGAACGCCTACTACTCCTTAAAGGTCTTATATTTGCCGAATACGTTATCGATGTATATATTAATAGGGGCTATATCGCTAATAGTAGGAAGGGCTATAAGTAAGGGCTTAGTAAGAGGTGTAGGGATAGGTCCTATCACAATCTTTATAAACTCGGTGAAAGAGAAAAGCGCTGTTTAAGTCCTTTAGGGCATCCTTATCGGCTATAACTACGCAAAACCTAGTATCGCGAAGGCTAAGACGTATCGAAGTTCTAGGTCTACGGGAATAGCCTAGTATCTATATTTAAGGTTAAATTAGCAGTAGGTTCCTACCCTAGGATCCGAGAGGTTATCGTAAATCTCGGCTAATAGTAGGATCTCCGTTCCCGGCAAGTCCTCCTCGATATAGCTATAGTTAATCGTTAATCGTAGTTCCGCCTACGGGTTATTCTTATCCTTAACTATTAGTACTAGCTCGGCCGACTACGATAATAGCGTGCTATTCGCTATAGCTATGTATTTATATATGCCTATATTAACGCAGTCGTTTACGATCTTATTTAGCTAATACTTTTACGGCTCGGTCTAACGTCTCCGCGAGGATCTATTCTACGGCTTCACGCCTCTCTTAACGTAGGGTCTATGCGTATAAAGGTCCATTAGGGGTAGGTTATACACCGTAGTCCTATTAAGCTCCCGATAGGTAAAGAACACTCGCTGCACTTCTTCCTTAAGGTCTTATAGCACTAATAGGCCTAGCCGAATCCCTATCGTAGTAAACTAGGCTGTAATAACCTCTAATAGGGTTGTCTTATTAATTAGCTTCCTCTAGACCCTTCTTTACGTTAGGAAAGGGTATATAGAAGGTCCCTCGCTCTATAGTCTAGGCTAGTTAACTGCATCCACGCGGTCTCTAGGGGGTAGCCTATCTCTCGCAAAGTCTATCGGGGCTGTCGGGATTAAATCCTCCTCTATAGTGCACTTATTCGTAACGTGTGATAGGCCTATATAGTATATTCCTAGGCGGTATATTCTCTTTAAAGCTGCTTAGTCCTTCGGCTTTATTAGGCGTAGTATAAGCCCTAAAGCCATAATAAAGGCTCTATAAAGAACTAGGAGAAAGGGAGGTATAGGGTATAGTTAAATAATAACACTATTAATCGCACTTTAACGATATACTTAGGTCGAAGCAGGAGATCTAGTTTTCCGAAGATACGGTGTATCTAGTAGAGGAAGAGTCTTCTTCCGATAAGGAATTATCCTCTAACATAGCAATAGTCTTACGTATATCCTTCAATCCTTCTTCCCTACGAACCTCTTTAATAGTAAGGGCGCTGCTAGAAATAGTAATAGCTTCTATCGGCTACTTATAGTTATAATTAGACCTTATATCTTCTAACGTTATTCCCTAATAGCGGGAAGTCTAATCTTAAGGGTGCTTACTTAGATATCGAATACTATACTAATCTTATAGAGCTACGGGAGCCTAAGCAATATTAGGATATCGTCCTTTAGTATTCCTTTATAGAGGTCTAGTCGAATAATAGCTAAGATCTCCCGCCTAATCCCTTCGTAAACGATAGTGCCCTTTACGAACTCTATAATAGGGATTCTCGATCTATTAGCGTTCGTTATTAATTATACTCGAAATCCGATTTCGGATAGTTGCTAGCGTAGCTAGTTATATTCTATAGCAAACTTCTACGACATAATATTAGCTTCCGAGCCTTAGTCTGCCTAAATGGTCTACGATAGCATAGCGATATATATAGCTTCCTACTAAGTGCTAGCGAAGATAACTATAACGGCCACTCTAAACGTCTTTAGGGTTACTATAGCTTTTGCTAATAACTAGGTGTTATAGAAGGGCAATACATACTTATATGCCGCTACGGCTATTGCCGGTATAGCTCCTTTCCTAGGTTTAGCCTATCGCACCTGCTTGCGTAAAGATAAATAACGAAACTGCTTAGCACCCTCCGGGCTTACTTACTAAAAGTCGGCTAGGCTAAGAGGCACTATAACCTTACGAGCTAGGTTAATCTAATCGAAGGATCTAAGCCTTTCTCTTGCCTAAATTAAGGCTTCTCGGCTTAGCTCCCTTTTTCACTTTCGTAGTAATAGCAGTAGTGGTTGCTAGGAGGTCTACCTCTCCTTAAAGCACTTTATGCCTCTTTAGTATTTCTTTAGAATCCGTCGCTAGCTAGATAATAATAGGGACTACGTCGCCTCCTATTTGCCTCTTCTTTATAATATAAGGTAGGTTCGCCCCCCCCGCTAGCATTATAATCGCTAGGGCGCCTTAAATTAAGGCCGATGTATCCCGGTCCTTAATATCCTCCTCGGTTATAACTCTTTTAAGGCGCTTAATTATTAATAACGCTTTTGCTCCGTCCGGGCCCTAGTCTTAATCTAGGGAATCCTAAATAGCATCGGCATTAGGCTTTAATCCTATAGCGCGGGCTCTAACGGCTAGCTCCTTATTAATATAGGTTTCCTCTATAAGACTAGTAAGGATACTATAGCCACACTCGTTATTACTATCTAAAAGGTCTTACAATTCTATAAAATAAACTACTCTCGTACTTAACGTAGCCTTAGCGATATAGGTCTCTAGCTCCTCTTCTATATATCTATAGTTTGCTTAGACTATAGCTTAGGTTAAAGGTTTAGTCCCTCCTAATCCCTTAGGCAATTGTCTATTTGCCTCTTACTACTAAACTCTCTTTGCGTAATACCGCTCGCGAAGAATATCTCTCTCCTAATCCTAAAGCCTTTCTGTAAATAATATAGAATATATCGACGGGTAGTAGCTATATTGTCCGTATATAAAGCAGATCGGCTAATCCGGAATAGGAGAGGATCTATTTATATACTAGTTCCGGGAATCCTCTAGCTTTAATAGTCCCGCTCGGCTTCTAAAGGGCGGCAATCCTCCTCGACTACGGCTACGCAATGCTCCTCGCTAGTTATTATACAGTCCTATAGTCCTCTCCGATCTTTCTTCCTATATTTATCCTTAAATAGGCTGCTAGTAGGTAGGCTGCTAATAAATAGGCGGTATAAGGAGCACCTTCTAAGTAGGAGCTTGCTTAAAAGGCTGCTTAACCACTCGTCTAGTATTCCCCCTTATCTATTAGTGTATGCTTTGCCTAACGTACGGGTATAGGTCGGATAGTAAAAACATAGGATCCGGTGTCGTTATAGCTATATATAGAGATCCTATATAAGATAGGGTCTGCCCTCGCTTACTTATATTCTCCGGCGTAAGTGCTAACTAATAGGGATTAAAGCTATATTTATCTATAAGGACTTTTTAAGCACTTTGTCTAGTCTAGCGACGAATGTAGTTAGCTATAGTAGTAACTAAGGCATTATAGGCTACTTATCGAATATCGTTCGCCTTTACCGCGAGAATGCCTTAGGTCTTTTAGATAATTATTATCGCACTAGATAGACTATCTATAGTAAGAGCATTCTGCTCGATTAATCCTCGCTTAGGTTTAGCATTAGCTAACCCGTTAATAAAACTCTTAATAAAGTGCGAGAGATAATAGCGCTTAAGAGGGGTAAGAGCCCTCTCTCTAAGTCTTAGCCGGTCTTTACTACCGTACTATCTTGTAAGCTTTTAGGCTCGCTTATAGTAGCTAACTAATAGTTTATTTAGTCTTTGCTAAATCGGCTGCTAGAAGTTCGCATTAACCTCGTCGATTAGCGTTGCGTTAAACTAGTCGGTTAACACGGTTTCCTGTTCCTTAAGGTCTTTTAGTAAGGCATAGTCCCTTTTAGCAAGCGCTACGATCTCCCTAAGTCTATCCGAACTATCTATAAAGATAGTAGCATCCCTAAAGAGCCCTATATTAATTGCCTAGACTACGAGAGAAGTATCTAATGCGTTGCCGTTAAGCGCTTAAAACGTCTACTTAAGCTAGGATAGCTATCGGCTAACGGCTCTATTGCCGTTATAATTCCTAATCTTAGGCGCTATAGCAAGCCTAAACTCGCCTCGGGCTAATATCTTAAAGAATGTGCAAACTAACGATTTAGGTAGAGGGCAAGTAGGCTTAAGAACTTCTGATAATAAGGAAAAATTGACTTCTCTAATCTTAATAGTAATATTGATAGGATTATTGCCTCCTAAAGAGGAGATCGTGCCTTAGAAAAGGCTGTTTTAGAAAGGTCTAGTGTATCGGCTAGGTGCCGCGAAGAATGCGAAGAATACATAAGGTCTATAATTCTAAGGGTCTTAAGAAAGGCGTAGCGGCGAATGTCGCTCTACTCACCCTAGTCTTACTACTAAAAACAGTAAAAACAGATTACATAATATAGTACGATATTGCATAGAAAATAAGGCTTAAAGAGGGCCTAAAAAAAGAAGTAATCGTAGATATAGAATAGCTCTACCGCGCCCTACGAAAAACACGTATCTAGTAGGCTTTTTTTCTGCCCTACTTAACCGCCCTACTACCTACACCCTTAGAGGCCTCTATAGGGGCTATTAGCCTAACACGCGCCTATATCCCGCTACTAAAATCTAGTGCCGGTATATAGTAATTAAGAGAGCCGCGTAAATCGTGCGAAGAACACTACCGACACGCAGTAGGGCACGTAGTAGGGGGCACGCAGTAGAGCACGCAGCAAAGGGCACGCAGCCGGGCACGAAGCATATATTAAGGAGCCGCACATATAGCAGAGGGCACGCAGCCGGGAGCCGGGCACGAAGCATACATTAAGGAGCCGCATACACAGTAGAGGGCACGCAGCAGAGGGCACGCAGTAGGGCACGCAGCAAGGCACGCAGCATACATTAAGGAGCCGCACACGCACGCAGTAGAGGGCACGCAGCAGAGCACGCAGTAAAGGGCACGCAGCCGGGCACGAAGCATACATTAAGGAGCCGCACACATAGTAGAGGGCACGCAGCCGGGAGCCGGGCACGAAGCATATATTAAGGAGCCGCACACACAGCAGAGGGCACGCAGCAGAGGGCACGCAGTAGGGCACGCAGCAAGGCACGCAGCCGGGCACGAAGCATACATTACGGAGCCGCACACACAGCAGAGGGCACGCAGCCGGGAGCCGGGCACGAAGCATACATTAAGGAGCCGCATATACAGCAGAGGGCACGTAATAGAGGGCATGCAGTAGGGCACGTAGTAAGGCACGCAGTAGAGGGCGCGCAGCCGGGAGCCGGGCATAAAGCATACATTAAGGAGCCGCACACGTAGTAAAGGGCACGCAGTAGAGGGCACCTGCTATAGCTATTAAATTAACTAAATTAAGGCTATATACGATTTGCGCGGCCCTCTTAATTACTATATACCTATACGGAAAATTTAGTGGCGGGATATATATAGGCGCGCGGGGTACGTATAGAAAGAGTAGGATTTAGGTATCTTACTATACAAATAGCAATTTCGTGCTATAGAAATAGCAATACTCTATAAGAATATACTTACGATAATTAAAAGGCTTACTAAGACAAGATATTTTATTCCTATTTCTAGTCTCTTTAAAAAGGAATTAGTTAATTCCTTTATTTACATAGTCTATTGTTTATATAAAGCACCCGATACTATTATCTCTATAGGAATAAGGGATATCCCTTCTTTAGGCACGATTGCAATCTACGTAATTAAGGGCCTAATATATAACGCCTTGACTAAGTCGAGGCGGACGCACGTAGAGACATGGCCTATATATCTTTTGCGGGCCGGGTCCTCTTATACCGTCGTATACCCTTATTGGCGAATTTCCTTACCGCTTTCGCGCCCCTTATTTAGCGGCAGCAGCGTTATTTAGCGGCAGTAGTAGCAGCAGCGGCGGCGGCAGCAGCAGCGGCGGCAGCAGCAGCAGCAGCAGCAGCAGTAATAGCAGTAGCAGCAGCGCGAAGACGTATGTAAAGTGTAAAGTATACGTACTGCATTCGCTAGCCGCCCCGACTAAGTCGAGGCGGCGTCTTTTGCTTAGCGACTTTCCCTAATATAGGCATTTACGCGACTATACACGACCCCTACTAGCTCGGTATATTAAGAATAGAGGTAGATATACAAATACAGAAGGAGGAGCTATAATTCTTTTATTTACACTAAAAACATGTGCTAATCGGGGTTCTAATACCTATCTGTTATATATATATATCCGCCTCGACTTAGTCGAGGCGTTATAGATTAAGCCCTAAATAGATTACGTACGGTCAACGCCTATACGGATGCGTTGTTAACTATACGATGCATCGTATATATTAGGGACCCCGGTAATAGCGTTACTAACTCGGCCGCCCTTACGATAATTAAGTTATTAACTTAATCGCCCTTATAGGCATAGCCTCCGACGTCGCAATAAGGGCTCGCAAAGGGCCGGCTTTAGGCCTTATTAATGTATGCGTTTATAGCCTATATAAAAGGGCTATTCGTCGCCCCTTAGTTAATAGACATATAGACTAATCTCGCTAGTTTATAACCCCCTTTTGTTTGTTTAACTAACTAACACTAATTAGTAATTAAACGATCAATCATAGATTAGTATAGTAGAAGAGATAGAGCCCGATCGTCGATAGTGCATTAGATCTTTATCCCTCGCGGATTCTATTGCCTATACTTAAAGACGGTCCTTTATGCTAAGAATAAGGAACCTACGCGAGTTAGAGCCGACGAAGCTATTACGATATAGCTAGCTCTTAGTAGCCGCCGATAAGTCCCTTCCTAGCTTTTGTTTAATCCTATCTTACTTCGAGAAGAAGAAGAGTTACGTTAAGCAATAGTGCGTTAGCAACGTAAGACAACCTTCGTAACGACCCTTACGATCCCCTTTAACAATAATAGTATATTTTATTTAATTATACTATATCGAACCCTATCGATAACCCTAACGCTCCCGGTCCCGCACTAGAAGCAACTAAGCCTAACGATAACCCCTTTCCCGGTTGGCTAAAAGGCATTAATATCTTTAGTTCGTACTAAAATAAAGCTAATATTGCATTCTAAGAGATAGACGTTACCTACGATAATATAAATAAGAAAGCAGTTACGACCTACGTAGCCCGGTTTATTATTATTAATGTCGGCTTAACTATTTATAGATACGAGCTATTCTTAGACCTCTAGGACTACTTTAATAGGTGGATAGAGGCTATATAGAAACGGGGAGATAGGTATTTTAAGAAGGCCCTTAAATCCTTCTTACGGGCCCGTAGAATCTAGACTAGCCCCTTAAACCTTAGCTTTACGGTATCGTTTTTAATGCTTTAACGATAATAGATTCCCTTAATCTAGCCTAAGAGCGAACTACTACTAGAAAAGTCGAAATTCTATAACGAGCGAACCTAAGAATTCGTAAGGAATACATCCGTTATAGCCCCGGCTGCTATAACTAACCCTCCTTCCCTAATTGTCCTAAGCACGGTCCTAATAGAACCTCTTAATGCCCCGGCTCTTATAGCAACCTTTGCGATAGCACCGTCTACGCCCGCGGCTATCCTACCTACGCCTTTAACCGCCCCGGCAGTTATATTTGCGCTAAAACCCTCGTTTGCCTTAATAACCTTAACACGTGCTACCTCCGTCGATCCCGGCTTATACTTACGAGATTAAATGCCCGGGACGTTCCCGAACCCCTAAGCCCCTCCGCTCTAAGATATATTAGAAACGCTAATAATACTTTACCCGACTTCGTATTAGTTCTCTAAGACCCCTCCGATTAATATAACGTTAAAGGCAGCCTATATAATAGTGCCCCTTTACGACGTTCCGAACAAGGAGATAGACGTAGACCTATTATAAAAGTTTATTAAGCTATAGGATAAAAGCAAAAATTATATAGGCGAGCCCTATAATATTCTTAATAATAAAGTCTATATCTTTACGGACGTTTGTTATATAGTTAAGGCCCGGCCCGGCTATTTCTATGCCCTTTTTCCCCGGATCCTTACCGGGCGAGCCTAAGACTACTATATCTAGCATATAGAGTAGGATAGCATGTTTAGGCAGGCCTACGACCTACTAAAGGCCTACTTCGATACCGAAGTAAACTATTAGCACTATTAGGTAGATTAAAGCACTATAACCTTTAAAAAGCTATAAGTTAAGCATCCGAATAAGACCTAATAGGAAGTCCTATAGACCCTTTTTAATAAGCTATAACGATATTAACGCGCCTTAAGATTTAAGTTCGCTAAAGACCCCCCCCTTCGCACTATATTGCTTAACGCGTGCCGAAACGTCCTAGAATTTAGCTATACGCTATATAACCTCCCTAAGACCGTAGAAAGGCTATTCTCTACGCTACGTTCCTTCCTAAAGACATATCTATTAATGTAGGCCGATAACGGCACGTCCGGCACGTATATAATATCGTAACGAGGTTATAAATATAAATAATAAATATAATTTATTAAGCGTATTTTACACCGACCGAAGATACACTAATAACTACGGCAACGGCCGTAGGTTTAGCGGGAGTAGCGGACGAGGCTACCGTAGCCCTCGTACCGGCGGTAGTAGCTTTAGCAACCGCTAATAGTCGAGGAAATACTTTATTTATTAGAAGGAAGGCTACTAGTCGATAAAGCATACCTTAGAAGAACGAGCTAAGTCTAAGGCTTGAAACTACGCGTAATGCCTTCTAACCGGCAACCCTAGCATAGGATTTAAGGCCTATCTTACCGAATATAAAGGTAACGAGACTCCCTAAGCCGCTATCGAATAGCGTAACGATAAGGCTAATAACGACGAAGAACTAACTAAATAATAAGCCTTATAAATCCTATATTAGCAGTCCTTTAACTATTTAATTATAAGCGAAGACGCATAAGGGATAGAGTAGTTAGGCGTCCCGGCTACGTAATTCGTCTTCGACCGTTACTTTAAGGACCGCTTTTACGGCACCCTCGTAGACACTAAAGCAGCTATAGTCTCTAAAGTAGGTTAAGACTAGTATCTCGCCCTATAACGAGAAAACCTATCTATCGTGCTCGATGAGTCTACCGCCGGCTAAGTATATATTAAATTCGGTAGCGGTAAGGACGTACGCTCCTTTAGCTCTATTGCCCTTAAGACCCCTTTTAGCCGTATTATATTCTACGTGCTAGGAATAACGACCTCTTTCCTCCTCTGCCTAGGTAATATAGATCGCTTAAGCGTATACTTTAATAATACTACCGATACGATTATCGGTCTAAGTATTAGCGTCCCCGTTATTCGCAAATAGGGTTATCTATAGTTCTTCTTTAGTAAGGAAGAAAACGCAATCGCCTTCTTAACTAAAGCCGAGATATAAACGCTTTACCGCCGATTTAGCTACCCGGCCGTTAATAGGCTTTACTACCTATTGAAATAAGCAAGGCATAACGACATCTTAGTAGAAATACTTAAGGATATCTTAAAATTCTACTATTACTACTAGCTCTACGCGCTAGCACCCTAGAGGTTTAGGTTTATATTAAAGGATAACTAAGAATTTAATTTTAAGGTCGTCGTCGATATAATAGACCTAAAGGTCGGTAGTAGCACCCGTCCGATGCTATACGTAATCGATATAGCGACGTCTTTCTAAAGAGCGCGATTCCTTTTATCTATATCGGCTAAGGATATATAAGAGATACTTAAGGCACTATAGATCGATATATACCTTAGACCCTTTAACTTTATCTAGCATAACGCGGGCACTAACTTCGCCTTAACTAAGTTTCGCAACGAAGCTCGTATTATAGGTATTACGTTTACCTAGATCCCTATTAAAGCATATTAGTCTATAGGTAAGGTTGAAAGGTATTATAGCCCGCTCCGTCGTACGTTTAAAAGAATATACGCTAAGATCGGTAGGATAATAGCCTTTAAATCCGTCCTATAAATAGCTATTAAAGCCGTAAATAATATAGTAGGACTAAACGGCCTTATCCCTACGCTCCTCGTCTTTAGGGCGTACCTATAGATAACTTAAGACTCCTCTCCTTCGGCAACTACGGTATAAAGAGCCGCGATTATCTGAAAGGCTATAAAGGCCTTACGATAGCTCTCCGCGGCACGGTAAGTTAGAGACGCCCTATAAGCTTGAAACGGCCCTTTAACCCTTAATACTCTATTACTACCGCTATAGAGTAAAGTCCGCGTCTAAAGAGAGAAGCGAGGATAGTAAGGTCTATATAAGATTGCCTTTATTAACGGCTACGACGTTACTATCGAGACCGTTAACGGCCCTATAGTCTTCTATTCTACCTCTATGCAGCTGTATTACTATAGCAATAACGATACCTTAGATCCCCCTGCCCTTAATAATATAGATACCTTCTCTAAGGTCGATTCCTCTACTTTAGACGAAATTCCCGAGCTAGACCCCCCCCCCTCTCCGGTACGGGCACTACCGGCTCCTCCGTAGCCCCGTAAACGCGGACATCCCCTAGGTTTAAGGAATAAGCTAAAGACCGTAACCTTCTATAATTAATTCTTAGTTAAGAAGGAAGAAGATACACTACGGCTTTCGACTAAGCTACGCAATAACGGCGTTATTACTATACCCGGCGCCCCTTTTAAAGAATCCGACTAACGAGAGATTAACGATCTTATAGCCTATAGAGTCTTTAGCTTCGAATAGTACGACGAAGCCATTTATAGGCAATACCGTCTATTTCGGTCCTAAATAGTCCGGGAAGTAAAGGGTCGCGACGTTAAACCCTACGAAAAGTCCCGTCTAGTAATCTAAGGCTATAGCGATATAGAGAAAAGCTCGCTTTTAACCTATTCCCTTACTATTTAACGTATTGGCTAGCGCTTAATCCTAGCCTTTGCCCCCGCCTTGCTTCGCCGAGGCATAAGCTTATCGCTACGCGATATTATATAAGCCTATCCTTAAGCTTAAATAGAGCTTAATCGTATAGTATTAGCGGCTCTTCCGATAGACCTCTAGGGCAAGTACCTAAAGGGCATAATTATAAGAGTTATTAGACCGTTATACGGTCTTATAAAAGCCGGTGTATATTAGTAAAAGACCTACTATAAGCACTACGTTAAGAGCCTTAATATAGCTCCCTCTACCTATAACTCGTGCCTTCTAATTATAAATTAAGGACCCGACGACTTTAGCCTCGTCGGAATATAGATAGATAATACCCTAATGCTCGGTTTAGACACCTTTTCGGCCTAGGAAGAAAAAGAGCTTTAGATAGCTTAATTTCGCGCTAAGCCGAAGGCTTAAATAACCCTAGGGAATGCTATAGACTTTAATAAAGCAAAGTTAACGCTCTACGACGATATTCTGCTTCTTATAAGGGAGCAAATAGCTCCCGAACTAGATATCGTATAGGTATATAATAATATACCTATTATTATATACCTATACGATATCTAGTTCGGGAGATATTTGCTCCCTTATAATAGCAGAAGGGATAAGCCTTAAGGATCGAGGTAGTTAACTTACGGGCTTGTGATAAAGCCTAGCAGTACCTTAAGCAACGCGCTCGTGCTGCGTACGTCGCCTCTATCTATCAGCCAGAAGCCTCATTCGATATCTCCGTAGCAGCCCAGGTCTAAGCCCCCGAAGAGAAGGATTATAATATCCTTAACAAGCGCTTCTAGTAGCAAATCGACTATTAACAACGTAAACTCACGTACCGACTAATTAATCTCGAGATAGCTAAACTTATAGTATTTACGGATAGCTCGTTCGTAAACAACCGAGACCTTTCGTCTTAGTTAGGCTTCGTTATTACGCTCGTTAATAAGACCGAGCGTACGGATACGCACTTCCGGATTAATAGCAATATTATCTATTATAGCTCGACGAAGTATAAGCGAGTAACCCGCAGCGTTCTTATAAGCGAGATCTACGGCATAGTCAACGGTATAGACCTTAGCATCTCCTTTATCACGACCCTCTATATAGTTATAGAACGGCTTTAGCTCCTACTAATCCCTCTTATTATATACACTAACTTATACTCCCTCTACGAATGCCTTATTAAGCTCGGCACTACAAAGGAGAAACGTCTAATAATCGATATTATAGCGTTGCGTTAGTCGTATAAGCGACGGGGGATTAAGGAGATTAGGTAGATCTACGGGGAAGACAACCCTACTAACGCTATAACGAAGGCATCGCTAAATAAGGCCTTTAAACGCCTTATTAATACAAATAGCCTCTCGATTAGGATAGAAGCCTTCGTCCTTCGCCTATAGCTACCTACGGTCTCCCTTACGGTATTCCCTTTGTTTTGCCCTATTTTTTATTTATATTTATTAAATATATTTATTAAGCCCTCTACTTAATATATCGTTCTTCCTATCTCTCTTTATTTAGATATAGATTACGGACTTACTGTTTAGCAACTATAAAGAAAAGTTGCTAGTATAGGAATAAGGGATATCCGTTCTTTAGGCACGATTGCAATCTACGTAATTAAATAGATCACGTGCGGGCAACGCCTACACGGATGCGTTATTAACTATACAATGCATCGTATACATTAGGGACCCCGGTAATAGCGTTACTAACTCAGCCGCCCTTGCGATAATTAAGTCATTAACTCAATCGCCCTTACAGGCATAGCCTCCGACGTTATAATAAAGGCTCGCAAAGGGCCGGCTTCGGGCCCTATTAATATACGCGTTTATAGCCTATATAAAGGGGCTATTCGTCGCCCCTTAGTTAATAGACATATAGACTAATCCAGCCAGTTTACAACCCCCTTTTGTTTGTTTAACTAACTAACAATCTCCGACTAAGGCACTTAGTTTATCCTCGATTTTTAGCGATAATTTAGCACCCGGTTATAAATAACGTTAAAACTAAGCTTTGTATAGCACCTAAAGACCGACGGTTAAACCGAAATCATTAACGCCGCGATAGATAAATATATTTAAGCCTTTATTAGTTTTACCTAAGATAATTAGGTCGACTAGCTCCCGCTCGCGGAATTCGCAATAAATAATTAAGTAAATAGAATAACCGGTATTTCTCCGTTCTTTACTAACTACGGCTTTAACCCCCGTCTCGGTATTAACATTATAGGTCCTGAACCCCCGACTCTCTCCTTATAAGCAAAAAAGAAATTTCTTCGCGTAGACGTAATAGCTAGCCGCTTTAATCGTATCTTAGCCTAGCTTTAAGCTCTCGCATAAGCCTTATAATAAAGATATAAGGATACCGCTAATATAAAGTAGGATAAAGGTTCCTTCTTCCGGCTTAGTAATATAGTTATAGTTTCGTTTAAGAATATAGCTATTTATTAGTAGGTGATTCACTTGGATTAATCTAAACAAAGGGGGTTGCATTAGTTGTAGTTGTATCTAATCTAGCTAGAGAAGGGGGAATAAGGGGGCCCCTTTATACCCGTCTACCGGGGTCCCTCTATAGAGCCTGCTATGCCTTAACAATGCATTGTTAAGGCCTACGCTAGGGCTTACTACTCTAGTCATAACGATGCCCTTAGTTAATAACGAGGTTATTAACTATGTAGGTCACGTGGCGTTATGCGCCGCGTGGTTATAACCCTTATTGCCCCTTTCCTATGTATAGTCGGCAATATAGTTGCGACTCTATCCCTAAGTTATTTAACTATATTCCTATACTAGCAGTCTTTCTTTCTAACTGCTTAGCAACCTTCCTAATCGTAAGGATCACGCATATTAGACTAAAGGGGTCTAATAAATACAATACATAAGTATAAATAAAAGCGAGTCCTAAAAGGGGAACTTAGGGGCGTAGAACGTATGCCTTTATCCGAATAGTTAAGCTATTATTGTCTATAAAGCGTTCGAGGGCTCGGTTTAGTAATGCCTTCGTTATAGCATCGGCCGGATTATTATCGCCGTTAATCTAACGGATCTCTATAATCTCTCGTTGCTTGTATAACTATCGAAGAGATATAATATTAATTATTAATCTCTTCTCCTTAGTTATCCCGAGCTTTATAAGGCATTTGTAAAGCGAATATAAATCCATATAGATAATTAATTAGATGTTCGGTAGCTTAAGCCGGTCGGTGATAATCTTTAATATAGTTAATAAAGCGATCCCGAGGTTAACGCCGTTAACTATGCCGTATATCTTAAAAGCTAGCACGCTTTAGGTAACTCTCTTATAATTCGTCGAACTCTAGTAGATAATATTTCTAATAACCTTAAACTAGTTATTAGACCTTTCGGTCTTATTAACTTATATAATAATAAAGCCTAGTTGCGATAATAGGTCTTTATTATTAGTAAACGACCTATCTATAAATACTATTAGCTTCGCCTTTATAAGATTAATTAGATTATATATTAAACCTCTACTCTAGTAGTCTATTTGCTACTTAAGTCGCTTGTTTAAGATTATACAATCCTTATTATCCGGGTTTTATACTTATGCCGTAACCGAGATATCGAATGCTGCTTCCGGTTAGCATACTAAGGCTATATAGGCTCTACGAGCACGTTATTCTAGGTACTATTGTATATAGTCCGGAGCCTTAATATCGATTCGGTCGATCCGGGCGGCTTATCCCTTCTATTAAAGTAGGAGTATTTTATCCTATTGTAAGCTTACCTTTGCTTTATTAAAATCCGTAACGGAGCCTTAAGTTATCGTGGTTTTTAGCTTCGCCCTAAATTATGCCTTTCGGAGCTTTTCTTCTTTAGCAGCCGAAAAACTCGTTGTTCTAAGTATAAGGGTATCGTCCGTTTGTATCTTAATAATGCTAAAGTGTTTTAGTCCTATATTAGATATTAGAAGGCAAGAGTCGAAGGTCGATATCGCTATATCGAGGCCCTCGATATAGTGCTTTTAATACGTATTAAACTAATAGACTTTAGATTCTATAATACTATATAGGGGCCTAATGACTTAGATAATTGTGTTAGGCGGATACTTCCCTTGCAATTCGGCGGGGAGACGTATTAAGACCGTTCGAAAGAGCTCTATAGTCGCCTAGGGATATGCCTAGGTAATATCTCAAAGGGATAACGTTATTATATAGCGTATAAGGCTAGGAGCAAAGGCTAAGATTAGTCGTTAGCTAACGCGTTAGATTATCGGGGACTACGTTAGTAGGGAAGCCTTCTCCCTATTATTATAACCTTAGACTATAAGCCTTAATTCCTTATATAGCTTAGTGTCTCTGCCTTTAACCTCTCGAACTATACGGGAGCTAAAGATACGGTAGCCGCCGTAGATAGCTTCGTTATAACGTTTAAAACTAAATACTCCTCGTGCTATAAGGTCGTCGATCTCCGTGCTGTCTAACGCTTCGAATAGTGCTTTTAGGGTCGTAATAGCGCCTTTAGATCGGAGCTTAACGGCTAGTTTATAGGCCTCTTCTTCTTTTTTTATCGTAAAGGCCTCGTCCGCTTCTTCGTCACTTAAATCTTCGAGGTCTATATCGTCCTCGCTATCGTCTAGACCGTCCTTTACGTCTATTCCTTCTATAATTAAATGCCTAGCCTTATTCTTTAATCCGGGCGGACGTCCTCGCTTACGGGGTGCCGGAGGGTCCGGTCGGGCGGGTTCGTCCGGCTGCTCGGACTCTAGGGCCGGGATATTATTAAGCATTTAATTACGATAATACGGTTATACTAATATAGATCTAAAAACCTAAGGTCTATTAACCGTATCGATCGTAATATCGTGCCCGTTAATAGCTAAAATTTTAAACAGTCCTTAATATCCTAACTTCTCCCTCTATATACGGACTTCGCTTTAGAGAGGAAGGGTAAGTATATTCGCCGTATCCGGGCCGTTCCGGCTATATAATATAGCCTAGACCTATCTTTTAGCCGTAAGCTGCCTAAGTGCCTTTATTGCTTTCTATACTACGGCTGCTCGTTTAAAGGTCGTTAGTAATAGCGGCGAATTAAGAGTTATCCTAGGGTATGCTCCGAATATAAGCAACGTAGGTATTAGTCCGTTCGGTCTAGCAGTAACGTTAATAGCTTTAACAGCCGTCTAAAGAACTGCCTTAGGGGAGGTAAAGCTGCCTATCTCTACGAAAAGGATATTAAAAGCTCGGCGCAAAGGGGCATAATACCTTTTAACCTTACCGATAGACTAATATGCTTTAATAGGAACTTATATATATATAATACCTATAATACGGGCTTTATTTCCAAATTCTACCGCCGCGAAGTTCGTGCCGGCATTATATTTAATAATATTAGGGGGAATAAGGTATATATTAATCTAAAGGGCTCGAAGAGTCTCCTATATGTCTTTTGCTAATATAGAAGGAAGGAATCGAGCGCTTTAGAAGGCCGTCGATATATTAATAATATATAATACCGGGCGTTATGCCGAATTTAAAACGTCTAAGTATATTACATTAACGATAACCTTATAATTAAAGTCTTAGTTATCTTTAAGGTTAAACTTAAACCGTTTTAAGGTAGGCGAATATATCTAGCAATAGTAATATAGTTCCGAGATATTCTCTAGAGTGCTAAGAGATATATCGCCGTAGCCTGCTTGCTTTAATAGGTTATATAGCTTAGCTATAGTAGAATGTCTAAATCGACGGTATAAGGTCTTAATTTCCGTTTCTATAAGGAATACGGTCGATTGTTTACTCTTCCCGAGGAAGAACTAAAGGTATCCCTATTTCCTAACTACCGGGATATTTGCCTTAGGGCCGGTAAGGGTATTCGTCGTATTATTAAAGAATACGCTTAGCCTATCTATATCCGCGAGATATAGTAGGAAAGGGGTCGGAGTTTCTAGCATATAGAATGAAATCCTTCTAATCGGAGTAATAAAATTAATTAATCTTAGTAACCTTATTACGTTGCCGGCGCTAAATCTAATTGCTTCTTATCCTACGGTCAATGTATTTAAATCGACGGAAGGGTCTTTTTATTAGAGGGCTATATACTATTCTCGTCCGGCCGTTAAGACCTTTGCCGCTCCCGTATCGATTAGGATGCCTTAAAAATAGAGCTTTAAGTAACGGTCGTCGATAAGAAACTAGTCGGCCGAGACTATTAGTTCTATACCGTAGACGTTATCTCCTATAATAAGGTAGTTAAAGGCTATTTAATAAAGCTTTTAACTAGCTTACTATTATTCCGGCTCGTTATCCTCGCTATAATCTTCCTCTTTATCGTTCTTATGGCCTTTATAGCCTGCTAAATAGGCTATAATGTCCGGGGAGACGCTAGTATAAAGATAATGCGAGAGATATTAGTCCTTAGCTTTCCGCCGTTCCTCTATAGAATGTTTTATAGACTAATATCCCTCCTTTCCACACACGAAGCACTTCTTAGTCTAGGTCTTATTGCCGTATCCTTAGCCGTAGCCTCCTCTACCGCGGGGTCGATAGCCTTATTAAGAGCCTCGTAGGCGAAATCCTCCGTTGCCTCTACTGCGATTATTAGTATACCTCCGGTCTATATAAAACTAACTATTAGGGTTCTTTAAATTATATTTATAATTTATATCTATCCTATCGTTATTACGATATCGGTCTTAGATAAATTAGCGCGAGGCGTTTCTCGCTTATCGTGCGAGGTACGTCGTAAGGGAAGCTTAGAGGTCGGCATAAAGCTCCTTAGCCTCCTTAGCCTATTTAAAGAAGGCACCTTCGAGTTCCGGGATACCTTAGCACGCTTTAGTAAGATTTACTATAAGCGGGGTTTCGCCTGTAAACTTAGGTCCTAGAGCTCGTTAATATATTAACAACTTATCGATTAATAACTAAAGTACTTCTAAAAGGCCTTTCTTAGGGTTGCTAGCCCGAACTTAGTTAAACGTTGTATTAGTCTAATCGGTATAGTACTAAGCCTAAGTCGCCTTAGTGTCGAAATATCGTTTAATCTTATCGTATACGCCTCGGAAGGTAGTCGTCTAGGTAATATTCTCTATATAGAAGCGGTCGGCTCGTCCCTTTAAGATCTAAGGGGGAAGGGTATAGAAGAGCCCTAGCTTAATCTTAAGGTTATAACATACGCCTATAAACTTACGGATAGTCTCGTTAAATAGGGCATATAGCTCGCCGGTGTAGCTCTTCTCCTTATCCTATATCTTAATAAACTTAGTCTAAACGTCGGGAGTAGACGAGAGGTTTAGAACATCGGCTAGTAGGAGTGCTATATACTCCTTAATATTATAATTAAATACTTCGACCGTAGCCTTCGGGTCGATTGTTAAAGCAGATAGATCGAGCCTCGGTTTCGCTCCTAAGATATATAACGTCGGTTCCGGGACGAATAGTAGTCGTAGCGCATAAATCCGATTTATATAATTAAATAGTAGAAATGCCGGTGCATCCGTCGTAGCTGTGTTTAGGTCTTAGTCTAGTTCCGGGGTCGGATCCGTAGTCGCCGCTCGGGCCGGGCCGCTATATTAGAATCGGTATAAGGTTAGATAGACTATTAACTAGTTCGTTATAGCCGAGAAGGGATCTAGGTTTATCTATTCCTAGACTGCTTAGTCTTGCGTATTCCTTATCTTTTCTTATTTACGGAAAGCCCTTATGCCTATCTTAAATTCTTCTTTTATAAACTCTTTCTCGTTTTAGGGGAGTAGGTCGTCTGCTCGAAGGATCGCTATATAGGATCTAACGAATTGCGCATTCTTTAGTCCTATTAAAACGCCGCGTCTTTATAGAAATATCTTAAGGACCTTCTTATAGTTAATATCTACTATATTCTACATCGACTTATTCTATCCTTAGAAATGCTCTTAGAATAGGTTAAATAGCCGTTAACCTTAGTAGTAGATAGATGCTTCGCTTATTATAATAAACCGGGCTATAAATATAGTGACTTCCGCTTTACTAGGATCCTCTATTATAACCTCTTCTATATCCTAGTATTATATATCTACCTCTTTGCGGGCGGCAGTAGGTATGCTAATTTCCTTTATCTATAGCTCGATTAATTCGACCGAATTATTAAGGGGAGCTAGTGCGTTTGTAGTTAATAATAATCCTACTATTATTATCTGTTTTTCGAATTCGTTTTAGGGGGTTAGTTAATGTCGTAAGGGTCTTTACGAGGGATATCGAAGCGATTTAGTCTCTATTCTAAAGGACGTAACTCTTCCTCCTTAAGAGAAGCGAGCACGGGATTAAATAGGTATAGGGGTTCGCGATGTTATTCTACGTTATAGACGCACTGCTTATTGACGTTTACTCTTTCTACACTAGGCGAGAACGGGATTAATAGAGAGCTTAGAAGGTCTTATTTGCCGTAGAGCCAATATAAATAATCCTTATTCTTAGCATAGATAAACTTCTCTTAGGTATACGCAATAGAACCTCGAGGGTAAAGATACGCGGAAACAGCGTCCGTAAGGAATAAAGATTCTACTACACTTTCGAAGATTAAGATTAATCTCTTCTGCCTTACTATTCTATGATTGAATCTGTTTAATTACTAATTAGTGTTAGTAGGTAATTCACTTAGATTAATCTAAATAAAGGGGGTTGCTTTGGTTGTGGTTGTATCTAATCTAGCTAAAGAAGGGGGAATAAGGGGGCCCCTTTATACCCGTCTGCCGGGGTCCCTCTACAGAGCCTGCTATGCCTTAATAATGCATTGTTAAGGCCTACGCTAGGGCTTACTGCTCTAGTCATAACGATGCCCTTAGTCAATAACGAGGTTATTAACTATATAGGTTACGTAGCGTTATACGCCGCGTGGTTATAACCCCTATTGCCTCTTTCCTATGTATAGTCGGCAATATGGTTGCGACTCTATCCCTTAGTCATATAACTATATTCCTATACTATTAATCGCCTTAAGAAGAAATAGGACGATAAATAAGACGGTCTTTATACTATTCTCGAAATCTATTAAAGCGCTATAGCTATTAACCTCCTTAAGAATATCCGGGTTAATAAGTCTTTCTATACGTCTAAGGTATAGCTTTTAACACCGGAAATAATACTAAGCTAGGCATAGATTAATTAAGAGGAACGACGTAACGTAGTAGGCTGTATCGCGGAATGCGATAACGACGGTAATATTAAAGAAATATAGGAATATTAAAAGATCCTTAACGTATACGATAATAAAGCCCTAACTTTAACTTATCTAATTAAATAGAAACATTACTAAGAACCGACCTAGCAGCCCGTAGATAACCTAAGAGGTTATTCTAAAGCTATTTAACACTTCTATAGATGTAATCCGGATAAGCCCGGCCCTTTAGATTAGGCCCGCCCTTAAAGATATTTCTAGCAAGCGATTTTAACGATTTCTTAGCGATTTAAGGTACTAAATCGTCTCTAGAGGGGGAGTACTATTATAGTAATATATTATATAATATAGTATATAGTAATATACCATATAATATATAGTCCTATATATAAACAAGCCCTTAGCCCCTATAGTTCTTTACCTCTTTATAGAATAACAAGGTTATCTAGCTATTACCTAGTATAATAGGGTAGGTAGAGTAATCGCATAAGTGCCCTCTATATAGGTATAGAAATTATCTATAAAGAACTAAGTATAAGCGCACTTATGCATACAGATATATAGCTCTACGCACGTACCCATTTGTCCGCACATGCCCTTTACCTTTATCTATATAAGCCCCTTACTCTTATTCGCATAAGCCCTTTTCCCCGCCTATATATGCCTTTTCCCCGCTCGTATATAAGAATACGGGTTAGGTCGTAGACCTAATCTCACTAATAGTCGAAGAACCTTATATAAGACCCTTACCTTACGTAAGCGAAATTTTAACAATATATTACGTAGGGCCCGGCCGCGCTTTAGGCTACGCGACTTGCTTTAGGGAGCGTAAACCGTACCTTCTTCCGTTGTGTTTTTGCCGGCAATATAGCGTTAAGCGGCCTATCGTTTTCTCTAATAGCCCTAAAGCGCGCTTTAAAGCGATCGAGCGCTTCTATATCTACGAAGTCCGCTACTAAGTATTACATTAGGTCTTAATACCTTTACTAACTTACGAAGACCTCGCCTTTACTACTATAGCCGACTTTCTTCTATTATGCCGTAAGAATTTTCTCTATTAGAAACTCTTCCTCTCCCTCTATTAAAATTACGGGAGGCTATAGATCCGCTATTACTTAGCCGGGTATTAGATCTACCGCAGCGCGTTAAAGAAGGTCTACGTTAAAATTAAGGTAAAACCCGTTAGGTAGTCCTTTTAGCTCGACGGCTTACGGGTTTAGAACTCTTTTAACCGTAATTTTTACGTATAATTAGTCGAGCTTCTTCTTCGGCCTTAAGGATGCGTAGTTCCGTAGGTCTACTTAGACTTTATTACCTACCGTAAATTATTCTATAGGTTCCTATCGCTTATTAATATACTACTCTTAGTCTTACGCTACTAAAGCTATTAACGATTAATAAAAGTCTAATACCTATTTAAGTTATTGTATAAAGAAGGCTATACGCCCCTCCGGGCTATTACTAAACGGCTTCTCCGCTACTATATCTATAGCGATAGGAAATAGCGATACTAGTTCGTACCTATATAGTGCGAAGAAAGGGGATATACTAATTAAAGAGTAGTTTCTCCCGTTAAGCGCTATTTGCGCTATAGGGAGCTATTTGTCCTAGTCCCTTTAGTTACGGTCTATTACGCCCCGGAGGTAAGCTTAAACTTTCTAATTAAGCTATTCCGGCCTTCCGTCGGTTTACGGATAATATACTATGCTTAGCAGCTATATAATCTATAGCAGCGGATATAAGTGCTATTAGAAACGGCTTATTTAATTTAAGCCTTTATCGTTTATAATCGACGTTAGCTATTAATAGTATCGTATATAGTATACTAAAAAGCGCTTTATATAGATCTCCGCTTCTATAGAAGGCATAGGTTTTAATATAAATTCCTTACTTAAATAGTCTTTAATTACCTAAAGATTACGGTTACCGCTTTCTATCAGGGGGAGGTCCGTAATAAAGTCTATTTAAATATACGTATAGAACCGGTCTAGCATAAGAAGCGATTTAAGCAGCCCTTTCTTAAGCGTACGCTAAATCTTTATACGCTTATAGACGTTATAGTTATAGAGAAATCTTCTAACGTATAGCTAAAGGAGCGGCTAATAAAAGTCGTAGGATATAGCGGTAACTATTCCTTCGCGGCTAAGGTAGCCGACGACGCTAGCGTCGTATACTATTTAAATAAGCCGTCCTTAAAGCGCGTTCCCTTCCTCTAGCTCTAGGGGAGCGTCTCTTACTACGGTCTTTATAGTTATAGAGGAACTAAGAACCTAAAGCCGTCCGCGGAACTATAGGTGCCTACGTAGGTCTACGTAGCAGTCCGCTACCTATACCTTAAGGTTAAGTTTAAGGTCGAATCGTTATGCTCTTGCCTTTACGACGCGGCGTACGCTACTATAGGTAACGTCTTAAGCTGCTAAGCGGTCCTATATACGCTAAAGCTCCTCGTCTTAAAAAATTCGTCGGTTAAGGCCTATATTAGAGGTTAGCTCTACGTCCTATGCGTCGAGGTCGTCTTAAGTCGTAGCCGCTATAAAGTCCGCTTCCTAAGTGTCGGGCTTTACGTCTTCTTCGATTAGCCCTTTAATTTCCGAACTAATAGACGAATTATTAACCTCCTCGCTATTATTTTCGTCCTTATCGTCCTTACCATTAACTAAGACTATACTTTTTATACTAATAAGCGTTGCTTTATGATATATATATAGCGCGTCCTCCGGGAGTATTTAAAGCTTTCGGGTATTATAATCTTTATTAAAAGGTCGGTCTTAGTCTCTTTAAGATAAAGCGTCCGGTACTATAGCCTTTTTTCTAAGTCGGTACTTAATCTAAAAGTAGAAGCACGAAAGGTATTCCGCCTAGCGGGCCTACCGCTTAAAGAGATATTATCGAGTTATAAAATACTTAAGGTTATAATAGTCTATAAAGATCTTAAAGTTCTTATAGCTATAAAGCTCCGCTTACTACTACTTTAAATAGCTAATTATAGCGAGTATTTCTTTATCGTAGATAGCGTAGTTCCGCTCGACGGAGGTAAGCTTATAGGAGTAAAAAGCTATAAGGCGGCGTTAGCCATCTACCTCTTGCGAAAGCGTGCCTTTAAGCGTAAATCTACTATAGTCCGCCTTAAGCGTTACGGGATAATTAAAATCCTATAAAAGCAGCACTAAGGCTTACGAAAATAAGTCCTTTAACGTTTAAAACGCCTTTGCCTATACGGCGCCCTAATAGAAGTCTACCCCTTTGCCGGTAAGGGCTATAAGTAGACCGACGATGCGAGAAAATTAACGAATAGAATTCCGGTAGTAATTTATAAACCCTAAAAAACTATATATACCCTTTTACGAAGTTAAAGCTATCTAGTCCTAGATAGCCTAAATATTTATAGGGTCTGCCTATATACTAACGCCTATAATAATAATAAATTTAAGGTATTTAACCTAGCGGACGCTAAATTCGCATTTATTAAGGTCGAGGTATAGCCTATATTCGGAGAGCCGGTCTAGCACCTTCCGCACTTTATCTATATAATTCTTTAGGCTACCGCTCGAGTAGATAAGAATATTATTAAAACAGGCGGTAGTAAACTCGTTTAGAAATTCACGAAGAATGCTATTAATATACTCTTAGAAGGTGCTAGAAGCCTTTATAAGCCTAAACGGTATTATTATCTATTCGAAGAGCCTATAACGAATATAGAACGTAGTCTTTTACTCGTCGCCTTTTATAATTCGTACCTAATAGAACGCCTAATAGATATCTAACTTAGTAAACTACTTCGCTTTAGCGATATTATAGAGTATCTCTCCGATAAGCGGAAGCGGGTAGTAGTCTAGTCGTATTATTACGTTAAGTGCTCGGTAGTCTATATAGAATTATAGTCTACCTCCGGGTTTCCGCGCGAATAGCACTAAAGCGGCGGCCTTAAAAAAGCTAGCCTAAATAAACCCTTTATTTAAAAGGCCGCGTAGTGTTTTCCTTAATATAAGCAACTCGTCTCGAGATATCGCATATAGCGGCCTAAAGGGCGGAATTATATTTTATCTACTAGAATTCTTGCGAAGCGGTATCGCGTAGTTAATGCCGGGCTTATATAGGTTTAATATATCGGCCTCCTTCTTCCGAAAGAGCGGTAGTAGGTTATAGAGTTACGTAGGAATTATGTCACGTAATTCAGCTTCCGTTTTTAGCTTTCTTAGTCGTAAGGCCTTTTCGATATCTACGAGGCTAATTACGTAAATAGCAGCTATAGCAGCGTTAGAGCTATATCGTCTACGGATTCGGTTAATAGTGCCGATAAATACTAAAGCTATAACCTCCTTAGCTTCCCGAAGCTTAATAGTATACTTAGTATCTTCCGGCTTATTCTTATTAATATGCCGTAGCTAACGCTGCGAATTCCTATACTAAAGCCTTCCTTAGTGCGGTATAGAGTAAGACTCTATATAAAGAAGCTAAGGCTTTCTAAGGATTAGGTTAAATTTTAGCTAAGGGATAACGTAAGCTATAAGCAATCGCTCGTGCCCGTCGATTTCCATAGCTATCTATACAATACCTTTAATCTTCGCTTTTTCTATTACGCTTAAGGCTCTTTATATATACCGAGGTCTTATATCTTTAACTAGCAAACGTAGTTCTTATGCGAATCCCTTATTAATAGCGGCGTAGTATTAGCAACCTTCGTCTATAAGAGTAAAGACGAGGTTTATACGGTTAATAATAATAGGTATTAAGGTAGGAAAAGTCTTAATACGGTTAGTTAACTCTTTTTTCTTTAGTGCTAGCGAATTAAGCTCCGGGGCCCGTCTATGCTTTAAAGCTATACGTTTCCCTCCGCACTAATAGCAGCGGGGACTATATTATCCTCCTTAATATTAGATTTAAGAGAAAGTCGGGTAGCACGAATCGCTATAGGCCGTTCGGCTCGCTTCGCTATAAGGCGAGTAGGACGATATAGGCAATCCGTAGCGAAATGCCTATCCGCGCTATAACGTACGTAAAGCCCCTCCTCTCTCTATTTCTAAAGTTCCGCCTTTAATACCTACTTAGCTCGCTATATAGAAGAAGAAGGCGCGCTGCCTAAAGCGGTAGATAGTATCCTCGCTTTTCTATAAGCGGGCTGCGTAGTAGATATTACGACGTCGCCCTTATAGTCTACCGTAGTACCGGGCGTAGATTTAAGCAGTAGGAGCGTTATAGTGCTTTTAGTAATAACTCATTTATTCCTATTACTAACGCCGTTTATACTAGCGCGCTTTCGTAACTTTTAGAAGCGGGGGGTTTGCTTATAGTTTTAGGCTACCTTCGTAAGGCGACCTACGTACTCCCGGAAGTTAGTAGGCATCTCGATTAGGATAAGCATCTCCCGTAGTTACGGAGTAATCGAATTCCGTAGCTATATAAGCTTAGCGCAATCTCCCTAAATGCTATTTCCGGCGGCGCGAGTAATAGTTTCTTTAAAGTCGGGAAGGAAGTCCTTAAACGTCTAGCCGTCTTTCTAAAAGAGGATCCGCAACCTATCTTACGCTTTTCCCTACTCTTATACGTTGCCGAACGCGTGGATAAAGTGCTTAAAGGAGGCTTAAAGGTCGTAAGCGCTACTAGGCCCGCTACTCTCTTAAAACCCGGAAATCCGCCGTATCTAAAGCTCCGGCAGCGTATAAAGCAGCGAATACTAAGCGGTATTACGGCAACCGTTAAGGCCTTACTTTTCGTTAATAGTAAACTTACTATAGAGGCGATATAGGAAAAAGTAAAAAGACTTTAGCTTACTATCTTATATAGGCTACGGTAGAGGCTTTCTTTTGCCGAAGGCAGCCTCTAAAGCCGTCCTTAGGTTAGCTATTTTAGCGTCCTTTGCTATAAGAGAGTTCGTCGATATAGCCGTAGGCGCGAGTAGCGTATCCGTAGAGGTAGGCGCCGTAGATCCTTTCTTAACTCTAAGGACTTTTAGTAACCCCCTTCTTTTAGCCGGATTAACGGCTATTTTCTATAGTAGCACTAGAAGGCGCTCCTCTTCCGCTATAAAAGGTAAAGCATCCGCCGTCGCCTTACCTAAGCGGGCTTTTATTATTTCCTATCGAAGGCGGGCTTTTATAAAGGCCCGCTTATTTAGCGACTCTTATCGCAGCTATAGCTGCTAGGACCCTTTAGCCTATTGCTTAAAGACGTTCTTTATATCGTTATTTAATAAGTCTATAATAGCAGCTAGTATTACTACGCGTGCCGCTTTTATCGTAGCGGCTTATTATTTTAGTCGATACGTGCTGCTATTATAAAAGCGGGACGTTATCGTATTAATAAGTCCGTAAAAAAGAGAGATAGATAATACTATAATAGGGTAGGCAAAGTAATCACATAGGTGCCCTTTATATAGGTATAGAAATTACCTATAAAGAACTAAGTGTAAGCGCACCTATATATACGGATATCTAGCTCTACGCACGTACCCCTTTGTCTATACGTGCCCTTCACCCTTATCCGCACGAGCCCTTTACCTTTATCCGCCTAAGCCCTTTACCCTTATTTACACGAGCCCCTTTTCCCGCCCGCACGTGCCTCTTCCCCGCTCGTATATAAGAATGCGGATTAGGTCGTAGACCTAATAGACCTAATCTCACTAATAGTCGAAGACCCTTACACCTAGTGCTGTAATAGTATCTAAGGGATATAGTAGGTGTTTTTAAGTAAGAGCCTCTTGCCCCCTAAGAGTAGGATAACTACGGATCCTACCCCTTAGATTATTAGCGCGGTTTTACTAGCGCGGACCTCCTCTTACTATCCTTAGGTAAACGTCTTCTCTTAAAACCACCTAATGTTATTAAATATATATACGCTCGCCCTTAAATCGTAATAACCTTATCTCTAAGAGGTTTATCTTTAATATAGGTAAGGTTAACTTATAATATCGTGTTAATACGAGAAACTATATTCGCCTATTTATTGCCGTTGCCGCTATTCGGAACTATAATTGTTTCGTCTAACTTACTTAATCCGGCTAGCTTCTAAGCTATAGCCTTCTTCTTACCTTCCGGGTGCTCGTAAAGCCACTTATTTTAACGGAGGAAAGGGCACACACCCTAAAGCAAGCGCAGTAGTCGCTATACTAAGGGTTAGGAAGAATAGCAGAAATTCGTAGGGTAGTTATATTATAGCCTCGGCTAGTCGATTTCCGTATAAGTTAGGATATCCTACCCGGGAGCAATCTCTTAAATTATGTTTTTCGGGCACCTATTTCGATTAGTCTCTCCGTATTTTTAGGATTATTTAATTATGCTAATACCGACTAGACGCGAGTGTCGTAAAAGTCGTACGGCAATAATCGTTTTTCTTTAATAATTTATAGGTAGAAGTACTCGAGGAGAAATCGTTAAATCTTTAAGAGGGCAAATTAAGTTAATTTAGTTATATTATATCAATCTTATATATATAATTAAATGCTTCCACCTTTCCCTTCCCTTTTTTACGCCCGGGTTATGCTAGTACGTTATATAACCCTCCTTTTTCCCCTTATTAAATAAGGGGGAGAAATACCCCGCTAAAACCCTCCCTAGCGCCCTTCTATCTCTAATAAAGGCGCGACTAACGTTAGGGCTTTTTAGCCTTGCCTCCTCCTCTATGCTCTCGCGTTTCGGGCATCTTTCCTATCCTAAGTGCTCGGTCTAGCTAAGTCTCGCTCGACCTCGTTATATATCTTAGTCTATGCTTCGACTCCTATAATCCCTAGGGGCATTAAGGAAATAAACTAATTCGCTCCCTCCTTTATCGCCTAGACTCTTTCGTACGGTCTAATTGCTTTGCCTAGTGACTCCCGGAGACCGAGGGTTATCGCTAGACCAGCCGTTCCTAGTCGGCCTAAGCTATTGCATCCCTGCTTATCTTCGATATAGTTCTTATATATGCTTAACCCGTCGATACCTATAATAAGGACCTTAGCGATTCCTTTCTTAAAAGAGGTTATTCGGTTAAAGTCGCTCTATATTCCCTATCTGCGTTTCTAAGGCGTGTTTAGCTTCGCTAGTCCTTACTTAGGAGGGATAAGCGTCTTTGCTCGTAGGCTAGGTATAATAGTCGGTCGCGAGGTCGGGGCGATAACCTATATCCGTAGGGGTAAATCGATGACTAGCGTAGGTAGAGAAGCATAAGGTAGGCTAGCGAATTAGGCTCGAATCGAAAGGCGCTTCCTATACCGCTTAGTGTCCCGCTTAGTTCGGACAATAGGGATAAGTCCCTTAATATCGAGGCTTAAAGGGAGATAACGCTTATAGCGAGTTCCTTAAGTCGTTCTCTCTATATCTAGCGTCTATTGTAGAGGCTTTAGATCTCCTAAGGAATCTATAGGCGCTAGTCTACTGCTCGTCCTCGATGTTAAAACTTAGTCACGAACTAGACATTAATTAGGTCGGGTCCGCTATAGATAAGCCTAGAATAGTTAAAGATCCTTACTATAGGGATTCCCTCGATAGGGCATAGTCCTCCTAGTGATATTAAGATTTAATCTTAATATGAGTATTTAAATCCTCTTATCTAGGTCTTTAGTCGGTAGAGGGGTCTAAATCTAAGTAGGTTTAGGTCTTTAATCCCTAATTTATTTCCTGCTATAGCGTATAGGGTTATTATTGTCTATGCTAAGCTTGCTTTATAAGTATCGGGTTCGTCTTTTAGGAAGAATCCTTAGTCCCTATAGGGGAATTCGGGGACCTAGTAGGGTTGCTCCTTTAAGAATTAGTTATCCTATATAATCTTAACGCCTAGGTATACCTTTAGTAAGAACTTAAACGGGATCCCGATAAGGCCTTTTACTTAGTATTAAATTATCGTAAGGGCAAGATATCCGTATTCCTAACTAAGTTTTTGCTCTATCGTCGGGATATTAGTAAAGGCGAATAAATACGGGTATCCCGTCCTATATAGTAGCTACCGCTATACTTATAAGAACCTATATAATTAAGGTCGTCGTTTACTTCGTAAGGCGTTAAAGATAATAAGTTAGCTCTCTCGCCTATCCTATAAAAACCCGATCTAATGTATACTATCGTAGCCTTCGGCGTTAGTAAAGCATACTATGCCGACGATATAACGTCTTTTAAATATAATATTCGTAGCGTTAAAGGATAGCTAGCTAAACATTAGTATTTCCTCTCCTTCGTAAAGCCTATAGTAAAGGCCTAGGTTGCGGTCTAGCGCGGCCTTTCTTAAGACCTAGTTCTCGTCTACACAGATTGTTATAGGTTGGTCTATTATAGCTACCGTACCTTCTACCCCTTTAGTAATAACTCGTAGTATTATAGTTAAACCACCGTCTTCGGCCTATTCTTTTCGGCTTGCTTATATAAGGAAATTATATACCTTATTCGTATATCGATACTAACGGCTTTTAGTCCTATAAAACCTATTCATCGGGGATATAAACTAGTAGGTTTTCTCTACTTCCTCTTAGGTTATTTCGTAGTCGCTCTTAGCTTACCGTAGTCGTGCCGGCTAATTTTATCTATATAGGAACTATATTAGTTAACTCTTATTATAGGCTTTAACTCTTATCTAATCGATTATTATTTCTTCGTCGGGGCTATAATGCTTCCCTACGCCTCCCTTAATATAGACTTTCCCGTAGACGCCCTTAAGTAGCATTCCGATATCTCCGGTTAGCCTTCTATAGAAGGTAGTCGCTATATTTAAAAGCTTATTAGCTTTACTAAGTGCTACTACGTGCTAGTCTATCGCTATTCGTCGATTAAATAGTCTATATTACAAAAGGGAGAAAGCGGGTAAGCGTAGGTAGAATAGAGTTTTTCTCGTAAGGAGTGCCTTCTAAAGCGCGCGTTATCTTCTAAGGTGTTAGGCTAAAAGCTTTACTACGTAGGCTTAATAGCTAATCGTTCTATCGTCTATAATCCTTTAAATCCCTTTCTCTTCCTTAGTTTATCCGCAATTAGTCTTTATCCGATCTTTATTTTCCCTGCCTTTAGGCTTATCCGATCGTAATTTTTCCCTCTTCTATTTCTTCTTCCTTCCTTTATTAAAGCATCCTTATTTTCGCGACTATGCCTATCGACGTATCTTCTTTAAAGGCCGAAGGCCTTTTAAATATCCTTAAGCTTTCCCTTACCTCTCTTAAACCCGAAGATTTCTTAATAAGCGTCCTTCTATCGTAAAACTATCGTATAATAATCTTTCCGCGACGCCTTAAGTATGTTATAGTAACGAGCTATTTAATCCTTTAAGTCTTAGTCGTTTGCTAATTCGTAGTTATAATAGATTTATAGTTGCCTAAGAACGTTTATCCGCGGCGGTTATAACCTTAGACACTAGGGCTTCCCGATCTATATCGAGGTCGTTATTCGCCTTAAGATTCTAAGTCGAGCGCCGGACTTCGTTAAATCGAATGCGAAGGGTAGGAAGCCTTTAGAGTACCTCCTTAATACCTTCCTTAGACCTTAGGATCGGGCCTTATACGAGAATCTTATTAAGCATCGTCGTATCGTCTATATTCCGGCCGAGGTAGCCTATCTACGTAGATTTTTCTTTTCCTAGCTTTCGGGAAAGAGGCCTAAGTATATACGGGCTTTCCTTATATCGTTATTTAGGACTAAGAACCCTCGTATATATAATAGGTATTTATTAACGTATCGATCGACGATTACCTTTATAAACGAATACGTAATATTTCCCTTTTATAAATATGTCTCTTTAGAAGGCGTATTAAGTAGTTCTTACTTAAACTATATATAGAGTGCGTCGAAGGCTCCTACTTATAGCTAGCGGCTTTTGCCCGGATACTAGGGTAGAAACGGGGATAGTAACTCTTCCCGTCTTATAGGAAGAGAAGAGTTATAAGAAGACAGACTAAAGGCACGTTTAGAAAGGTAGGAACGATGGTTAAAAGTACGAATAATCCTTTATTGCAATACGGTTGCCCTCTCGTAGTAAGACTAAAGCTTGCCCCTCTTCTAAGATATGTTAGGGCCTTAGGAATATACTCTTAGGCCTCGAGAGGGGTTGTCGGGGACTAGTTAGCGACTAATAGCCAAATAGTCCCCGAGCTAAAATGTATTATCTATCGTGCATATATCCCTATCTCCCGGCTTTATAGTTGCGCGGGTAGCTGCGTTATAATTATCCCCCCCTTTTAGGGCGGACGCCTTAGACGCTAGGATAGCTTTATGTATAAATAAAGTCGTAATAGCAAATAGGACTAAAATAGGATTAAACGTAGTATAAAAATCAACGACGATAGTTATTATTATATATATTATAATAATTATCGTATTAGTTATACGTTATAATAGTTACTACGCAATAGGGGGCTAGTCGCCTACGTATAGTTAACGAACTATAATAGAGTGCTGCTCTTTATATATAAAGATTTTTTTCTTCTCTTCTCTTATTATATAACTATATCGAGATCTAATAGAGAAGCATATTCGGAATTAGACGAGTATATTCTAAATCTAACAAGCATATTCCGAATTAAACGAGCATATTCTAAATTAGTTTAACGCTATATATTATGCAATAGACTAATATAATTAGTGCACTACGGGGTTATCGAAAGGATAGGATGCTGCTAGCCGTAATAAGGCCTAGGAAGGGAGTTAGGCCGGCTGATAGTTCTACTAGTAACGGACTGTCTACCGGTTGCGAAGGCAAGTATAAGGTAAAGTAGGTTTTTAACTATTAAATAATATAGAAAATAATTACTTATCCCTTCTATTCTTAGGCCGGGGAAGATGCCTATTATATGCCTGTATTCTGTATTACTATCCGGGTTTTTACTATAAAATCCCGGTATATTACCGTAGCTTCCTTAGGGAATCTCCTTAATAATGCCTAATCGCGTATTACCGTATATATATAATCCTCTTCCTATATATGCCTTAACGCGATGATTTCCTTTTATTATGCGCTTTGCGTATCGTAGTAAAATCCCTATAATACGCGTTGCGAAATAGCCGTAGAGTTATAGCGTAATGCTAGGGTTTACCTATATTAGATTTTACTATAATATTACCGTACTATAACTATAAAATACCTATAAAATGCCTATAAAATATAGTAAGGCAATATTAGCGTAGTCTAGGGTTAACCCGCATCTATATAGGTATATACCTATTAGGGTCTTATACCGTAATAAATGCCTACCTTAAAGAGATATACTACGCACTTATAGTAGTCGCGGATCGATAGGAAGCGATCTAAGCGACGGGAGATAAAGCGTAGAGTATAGATATAAGAACGAGGGACGTAGGAACGGTCGAGTAGAGATTAAGCGCGTAAGGAAAGGGCGAAGGCTATATTAAACGACCGGCATAAGGTAGGTAGACCGTTATGTTAGGACGGCGGGCGACGAAGGCGAGAAACTATATTAGATAGCTAACGTAAAGTAAGCGGGGTGCCGTAGCGGAAGGCGAGTATCGGGCGGCGACCGCCGAACGAATATAAAGCTTAAAGGGATTAGATAGATAAAGCGAGACGTAGTAATAGACGAGGCGAGACGTAGAAAGACGAGTAGAAAGCCGTATTATATAGCTAAAATAACGAGGTAAACGCTAAGATAGAAGAGCCGTATTAAACGGCTAGAAGAAAAAGGAAAAACGCCGAGAGGGCGAGACTAAGCGAATAAAGGACGAGCCCGGCTAGGCGGGGGCAGGGCCGGCGGCGCTAAGGGCCTTATCGCGAGGGACCTTATCGCTAGTAATAACGACGGGGGCTACGGCGAATGCTCTTAAGGATACCGTACGTTATATCCCGGCGGTAGACGGACGTATATAAGGGCGCAGATTATCCGACGAGCAATATACTGCTTAATCTTCCTAAGAAAGGGCGGTAAGTACTACCGCGTCGTAGATAAAGACGCCGCGCGGGTTAGTAGCGGATGGCTCGCCGGCGTATATAATCTATAGGTTACTACGGCGGCTAATAGAGAACGGGACCGGCGTTACGCGAATAGCGACGCGCGTATCGCCTATAAGCGGGGAGCTTACTAAGACCGACGGGTCTAGGGCGAATCCGTTGCCGACTAGCCGTGTCTAGTATACGGCGGTGAATTCTACCGCCGCTGTCCTACTAGCTAGGATTGCCGAGGCGGCGGACGCTAAGACGTAGGCGGCGAAGGCGCTATCGTTAATTAGTATAGTCGGCATATTAAAGTAGACGAGTAAAGCGCTCGGTAGGCCGGCTATAGCGGCGAATGCCGGTAAGGTAAGGTTATCGCTAATTTAGCACTAAGTGCGGGTAAAAAGACTCGCTAGAGTAATAGCAATAGCGGTATTCCCGTAAAGTAGTATAAAAGTGCTTAAGTAGATAACGGCGGCGGATATAATAGCGTCGTACGTTGGGATCTTATGCTTAACGATCTATAAGCGTAAAGGCATTAGTAGGGCGGACGTAGCGATAAGAGTAAAGCGGGCCGTATTGTCGTAGCGACGACGACGGAGCGTACTATAGGAAACCGCGAAGATATTATTAAGTAATACGTCCTATCGCTTACGCGGCGAGTCGTCGACGTCGGCTAAGGAGGAACGAAGGGCGCCGGCTAGTATACCGAGCGTGCGCTAGACGTGCTGTTTAAAAAGCGGGGCCGCGGGCGTCGCCGGAGTCCTAAAAGCAGCGAAGGCCGCCTCGGCCGCGGTTATATACGCGGTAATAGCCCTAGCGTGCTAAACGACGCGGAGGATAGCTTAGATTTCTATAGCTTCGGCTAGGGAAAGGGCTTTAGATATAGCCGCGGTAAGGGCGTCGGCTAACGTCGAGGCAAGCTAAGCTATGCCGAAGGCGTTTCCGGCAGGGTCGTCCGTTATATAAAAGATATTCCCCGTAAATCCTTCGAGTGTTATATGCAGGGGGGGCCGGGCTGCGTTAGGAAGAAAGCGCCCCGCCGGGTCGCAATAGGGGCGAGTAGGCGTAAGGCGCGCTATCGGCGTAGACTAGTAGTCGTCTAAGGCAGATGCGAGAGGGATAGCTAGGCGATAGGGACGCTTTAGGGTAAAGGTAAGGGGCTTAGGAAGGTCGGGGTTAGGGAAGTATCGCCCGTCGACTGCCTCGCCGGATAGGCAATTATATCCTTCCTTTATAACGGCGTCGATAAAATCCCGGTAAAGAGTAGGGTTTATGTTTTTCTACGCCGTAAAGGACGCGGCGGTACTTTTAAGCGATCGGAGAAGATAGGGCTCGCTGCCGTAGATTTATATAGCGCGCCTAAATCTAGGTAAGGTAAGGCGGGGAGGCTAGCGGGCGATCTAATCGCTAAAGAAGGCACGAAATACCGGGTCGTAGGATAGAACGTAACTACTAGGGATAGGAGGAACCGCGAAGGACTATATAAGGCCGTAGGGAGAAGTAGCGAGCTAAGAGTATCTAACGACGAGCGAAGAGAAGGAAGCTCGACGGGGCGCGGCGGTAGGGGAAAACAAAAAGAAATTTAAAGTAAGAGCGCGGAATAGGTAAGATAGCTAACGGTTAACCGCCGAAGATCGGTAGTTAACGCAATAACGCTTACGGCGAGCCGGTAAAAACGTCTGTAAGCAACGCCTTATAAGTTACGAGGATTTCTCCTTAAGCTAAGGGGGCTCGTACGCGGCGAGGGCTAGCGCGCGCTGCTTCTTAGTCTAAGTAATCCTTATAGCGAGTAACTCCTATTACGTATAGAACTCGTCGATAATATCCTATTAGGCGAAGTCCCGGGCGGGAACCTAGGAACTATAACTATTAGGCTATCCCTTCTAAGTAATAAAGAACTCTTCGCGTACCGCGCCGCGACTATATTTACGCTTATGTGTATTAAGGATACGGTCGACTTCTTAGTAATCGGTGTCCGGTTTAAGGCTAAGGCGGGAGTCGGGTATATCCGCCGGCTTAAGCTAGGCTACGAATACTATAGGGTAAATATTTATAGAATTATCTATATCGAGGCGGTACGCTAGGTAGCCGATCCGCTCTATAACTAAGAAAGGGCCTATACGCCGCTCCTTAAGCTTAGCGACGCGCCCGTCGGCGATAGAGTAGCCTTTACTAAGCTAAAGCTAGGCTTAATCGCCGGGTTTAAACTTAAGCTTATAGTGCTTCGCGTTATATCGCCGCTTTATAGCGGCCTAAGCGTAGGCGAGAGATACGCGGGCCTACTCTTAGAGAACCTATCGGTCGCTAGCGCCGGCTTATTCGCCGAGGAAACGTAAGCTATCGTCTATACGTTAGCCGGTAATAAACTCGCTTAAGGAAGTCTAGATAACGGCGGAGAAGGAGTTATTAAGCGAGAACTATAGAGGTAAGAGGGCCTCGACCTAGCGTTTATCGGGGAAGTCGGCGGTAAAGAATCGTAAGGCGATTTCGACCGTTTAGTTCTAGCGCTTAGAGAGGCCGTCGGTCTAAAGGTGCTATACAGTAGAGACTAAGAGCTTAGATCTAAAGGCTTTCTATAATATACGCTAGAAGTCGGATGTAAACTTAAGGTCGCGGTCTAAGATAATCTACTTAAGAATCCCTTAATTATAGCGAATAAGCTTATAGTATAAGGTCTATGCCTAGTCGTCTACGGTAAATTAGTCGTAGCCTAAAAGCAAAAGGCATATCTTAGAGAATTTATCGGTAACCGTAAGTAGAGTATTAAAGTATTCGCCTACGGGCGTCTTCTACGGAAGACCTTCGGAGGGGACGTTAGGCAACCCTATAACGAAATCTATAGCGACCGTATAGAAAGGGACGCTCGGCGTACGGATAGGGACTAGCTCGCCGGCGGGCTTAAGCCGGTTCGATTAGTTCCTTTTATAAGTATCGCATTTCGCGACGAAATTATTAATTCGACGAAAGAGCCGACTAATTATAAAGCTAAAGGAGAGCTCCTCCTATATACAGCGCCTGCCGGCGTAGAACTTCCGCTAGTGTTTATCTTCGATTATCGGTTTAACGTACGCCTTAGGGATATAGAGGCGTTGCCGTCCGTCGGTCTCTTTAAGGTAGAAGAGGCCGTCGAGGATAAAGAACGCGAGTCCCTCTTTAAAGCCGTCGGGGCTAAGCTAATCGATAATCTAAGACTATTAAGGATCGTCTACGTATCCCGCCTTAATTTCCTAGCGGAGCGCCGGAGTTAGAACCGCCTTAGTGACTAAGTAAACCCTATTAACGGGGGCCTTGTCTTCCTATATCCGATCGAGCTCGCCGGGCCCGACGGGAGGGGTCTCCGTCGTTAGTAGCTAAGAAAGCGAGTCGGCTAAGACGTTCTTAGCGCTAGGAATATAATAAACCTTAAGCGGGAATTAGCTAAGGTATTAGGATATAAGGACGAGGCGGTTGCTACTCTTTATGCTAGTCGTAAATAATAATTGCTATTTAACGATCGCGTATATAGTAGTATAGTCGGTAAGCACTATAATTTTCGGCTCTATCGTAGAGATAAGGTAAGACTAAAGCTTACGATAGGCCTAGACGAGGCATCCTACTTTAAGCTCTATAGGCTAGTATTAAGGCTCGCCTCCCTAAAGCTAGCGGCTAAGGTAAAGAATAGGCCGAATACTTATACAAGGGGGGCCTTACGCCGGGTTCTACGTTATGCCGGGAGTAATATAAAAAAGCACGACTCTAAAACCGTCGTAATTAGCGTTAAGCTAGATAAATAGCTAGCTCTTTAGGTTAAAGTAATAGAGTTTAGCATCGGCGGTAAAGGCGTTGGTAATATCGTAAAATACCTAAAGCTCCTCCGGCGTTAGATCGAACTTAGCATTCGCGGTAAAACGGACTTAGGCTTACTTAAAGGGCAGCTTCCCTTCGTCTCGAGCGGACTTAAGCTCGTCTATCTTACGTCGCTATAGCGGTTCGATATACTATAAGAAGTAGGCGACTAAGTATCGTAACTAGTTAACTAGGCCGATCTATTTCTTAAGGGCTTATAGGGTATTAGGGAATGCGATAGAGCGTAATACGCGGACCCTCTCGTCTATATTTATAAGGCCGATGCCGTCGACTTAGAAGCTAAGCAGCTATACGGAAAGGTACCTAAGGAAGGCCTTCGGCGCGGATAAGGCGAGGTTATAGTCGGCGAATAGCTAGAAGATTACCGTAAGGTAGGCGAGGTGCTCTTCGGCGGAATCGGAGAAGATAATAATATCGTCGATATACGCGGCTGCGTAATCTATATAGTCCCGGAGGATTTAGTCTATAAATCGCTAGACGTATATAGGGGAGTTTTTATATCCTATTAGTGCTACCGTAGGGCGTTTTAGCCCTCGGTAGGAAACTATCGTAAAGCGTTCGCGATAGTAGAGATAGATAAGAAACTAATAGAAGAAGGATCGGGCGTTAACGGTAGAGATAAATCGTTTTCCCTAGAGCTTTTAGATTATATCGGCCTAAAGCGGTATAAGGTAACTATCGGGTATAGCGACGTTGTTAAACGCGCGTAGGTCGACGACTATTCGGGGTTTTTCTTTGCCGTTAACGGTCCGCTATACGACGAAGACCGGGGAGGCGAAAGGGGTCGCTTTTATAGCTTATTCTATTCGGCCTTTTCGGTGCAGCTTATCGTATGTCTCGTCGATATATTCCCTATCCCGTTAGTTTAAGGGGTATATACGAGATGCGATCTTTTTCTAATGCTAATTGTCGGCGAGGGGGATCTTTATATAGTAATCCGGGTAGACCTTAATAGTGCTTTAGTCGGTCTAAAGTAGGGGGAATTTATCGGCTAACTGCTTGATTTTCTTAGCAAACTTAGGGTCGGTAGCGTAGATTTTTACTCTATCCTTCGACTCGATCTTTAAAAACGAGGTCTCGCGCTCGATACCGAGCTTAAGATGCTAGTTAAGGCCGCTATCCTATAGGGGTAGTTTCCCGTCGGGGATATCTAGCGCTTCGGTTAACTCTAAGTCGTCTTAGTCTTCGGAGGATTCCGAAGCGGACTAATCGTCTAAGGACGAATCGGGGATCGTAGTATATATGCCGATATTTATAAACTAGATTTAGTCGTAAAGGTTAACGATAGTTCTAATTCGTTGCCTTTTACGAATCCTTATCGTACGACTGCCGGTATTTATCGTAACTAGGGATTAGCCTCCGGAAAATAGGCTATAGGCGAGCTCTATCTTTATTAGGAAAAACATTAGGTCCTTATTAGCGGGAAGGTCCTTAATATTAACCGGAAGACTTACGGTTATGCCGGGCGGAACGTAGATATCCGCTATACTACGGACGGTTCTACGGACTTAAGGTCCGTCCTATTCTAAATAAGCGTCGACGGATAAATTACCGTAGGCTTTAATAATTACGCAGCTCGATAAGTTTATAACGTCTACCTAATGCGGGATGCTTTAGGATTAGCCGAGCAATAACCCGGTCGGCTGCTTAGGGTTAATCTAAGCGCTAACTCGTATAGCGCCGACTATAAGGTCTTTATTAATCTTACCGGGGATATATATATCGAAGTCGGCCTATCCCTCCGTAGTAGCGCTGCCGATTCCGGTTAAGGGGCGTTTCTTAATAAAGTCGATTAAGACGTTATCGAAGTTAGCGAGGAAGTCCGGATAAACGCAACTACGATTAGCGCTAGTATCGACGTATACTTTATACTAGTCGGTAGGCCTATCCTTACCGTATGCTATAATACGGGCGTGCGTAAAGCGGGATAGCCTATCCGAGGAGTCGGCGGGCCCTAACGGCGTAGCGTATACGATTAGTATATCGCCGATCGGGGTAGGGATAACGCGAGGCCCTATAGGCAAAGGATCGTCCGTAGTAAAGTTAATATAGTCGGGCTCGTCCTCTTCGTCTACGTCTATAGGGTTTAGTTCGCCGCTCGGCGTTAGGTTATCTTCGTAGGCATAAACAATCTAGTTAATAACGTGCTAGGGTAGGTAAGCTCTTCCGCCGTCGGTTGCTCCGGCTTTAATTTCCTAAGCGAGGTTAATAACGATAGGGTTATCTCTAGAACCGTTTATAGGTTTAGTCGTAGGCGGGTCCTTAGGCTTAGACTAAGGTCGAAGCGCGGGTGTTATTACTAGAGCGGGAGGGACTCGTGCGGCTAGTATCGGCGTCTTCCTAGGGTTAGTAGCGTTAAGCTTATTTAAACGCTAACCGCTTGCTCTAGTGCTATACTCGGATCGCGGCGCGGAATTAAATCGTAGCGATCCCTATGTATTGCGTTAGCTATAGTTCGGCCGCTAACCTCCGGCGGATTGTTAGGGTTTCGCGGCTAGCTTATTAGCTAGCCTACCCTAAGATCCGGCTATAAGCTTAGTCTAAAGCTAGGGAATCGTCCGTTTGCATTCTATAACTTAACTATCGAGGTCGTCGGCTCTTATAGGCCGTCTAAAGGATTCTCGAAGTAAGGTGTTAAGCCGCTAATAGACTATTATAGTAAGGTGCTAATCGGTGTATAAAGCTGCTTTAGCCTTCCGCTTTAAGCGCGATATCTATCCGCGAAAGTCGGCACTACTAATAATATCCTCGATAGAAAAGTATTCCTTCTAGAGCGCTTATACTACGACTTTAGGCTAGGTAGCGAAGCGAGTCCTAAGCTTCTAGCACTATGCCCTATAGCCTAGGCCTAGGGTATAAAGCAATAACCGGTCTAACTCTAAGAGGTCTCTAGAGTACTATTCGATTGCGGTTCCTTTAAGGAGGCTAGGGACTAAGGCGGCTAGTTCGTCGGCGTACTTAGTCCCGCGGATAGCAACCCTCTTAAGGGCGTCGATAAATCTCTTAACGCTTCGGTACGTAATAGTCTTCTCGGTCTCTTAGAAGGTATCGAACGAGGCGTCGAATAGACTAGCCGGATTAAAAAATCCGACGTCTTTAGCTTAGATCTAGGGCGTAGGCTTATTTAGCATACGATCGCCGGCGCCGTTCGGTTATCCTATAGGGTAGGATATCCTTATCTATAGACGGTCTAGCAGCCGGGCGAGTATATCTTCGGTTATTATAACCGGCGCGGGCATCGTTTTAGTCTATAGAGCTAGCGCTTAGGCCGGGCTTAACGCTAGGGCGGGGCCGGGTTAAGACTCCGCGGATCTATAGGAG
This sequence comes from Ophiocordyceps sinensis, assembly GCA_012934285.1. Classification (NCBI taxonomy): domain Eukaryota; kingdom Fungi; phylum Ascomycota; class Sordariomycetes; order Hypocreales; family Ophiocordycipitaceae; genus Ophiocordyceps; species Ophiocordyceps sinensis. The sequence continues at coordinate 6,181,777 of JAAVMX010000004.1, read as the reverse complement.
CTACCGGCCGGCAGGTCGAGGTCTAGTTCTATCCTATATAAGCGTCCGTCGGGGTAGTACTATAGCTCGTTAACGCGACGGAAGAGCGCGTCTTAGTATTATCTTTTAAGGGAGGAGTTAAAACTAGCGATTTCCCGTTAGATTAGCCGGGTGTCTCTTCGCTAGCTGTTTAGGAACTTAATAGGAAGTTCGCTATATAACCTTCGTAGATATAATCCGTCGAAAGGGTATTAAGAGTGGTTAGCGTAAAAGCTTTATACCGCTTAGGCTTCCTTAGTCTAGGCGTTTGCTTCCTCCTAAAGATCCCGGAGAAGTCGTTCGGTAAAGAACTAGTTAGCTTCCGGGAGTTAGCTATATATAAGCAGGAGTTTTCTTCTTTAGAAGATATCCTCTAGCATATAGTACTCGATCGGCACGAGTTTATGCTTCCTCTCTTCTTAGCACTATAGGGCTCCGAACTTACGGCGCTCCTAAAGTTAGTTTAGAATTAAGGAAAGAGAATTACTACTATTTATTATATAATAGACTAATATAATTAGTGCACTATAGGGTTATCGAGAGGATAGGATGCTACTAGCCGCAATAAGGCCTAGGAAGGGAGTTAAGCCGGCTAATAGTTCTACTAGTAACGGACTATCTACCGGTTGCGAAGGCAAGTATAAGGTAAAGCAGGTTTTTAATTATTAAATAATATAGAAAATAATTACTTATCCCTTCTATTCTTAAGCCGGGGAAGATGCTAGTTATATGCCTATATTACTATCCGGGTTTTTACTATAAAATCCTAGTGCATTACCGTAGCTTCCCTAGGGAATCTCCCTAATAATGCCTAATCGCGCATTACTATATATACGTAATCCTCTTCCTATATATGCCTTAACGCGGTAATTTCCCCCTATTATACGCTTTGCGTATCGTAGTAAAATCCCTATAATACGCGTCGCGAAATAGCCGTAGAGTCGTAGCGTAATGCCGGGGTTTACTTATACTAGATTTTACTATGATATTACCGTGCTATAACCGTAAAATGCCTATAAAATGCCTGTGAAATATAGTAGGGCAATATTAGCGTAGTCTAGGGTTAACCCGTATCTATGTAGGTACGTACCTATTAAGGTCCTATACCGTAATACTATAGGTCCTAAGCGAACGGCAAGCGCAATAGTATAAACGCCTTAAAAGCGAGGAAAATAGATAGACGATATTTAGCCGATAGGCCTTTTAGTTATTGCTTAAGTCCTAGAGTTATCGGCGAATAGAGTATCGATTAAAGACGCTATAGCGATAGCATAGGAAGAGATAAAGCTAAAGAAGACGTGCGGAGAGGAAATAACCTTATTAAAACGACTCCTTATAGAGAAAAATATACGAAATGCCTTAGAGAAGTCGATATCCTTATTAAAGGAAGAAACTAAAGATTAACTATTTCGTTAATTATTTAAGGGACCTTTTATAAGTATAAAAACCCCTAATATAGTAGAGTCTTAAGAAGATTACGCGAATGTAAAGCGTATAACGCTAGCGGTTATTAAATCTAAAACATTTTCGTCGTTTAGTAAAGACGATAGAGACGAAGATATAGAGGCGAATACTAAAGGAGACACCGGCGATAAGAGGAATATTTAGAAAGGGATATCGCCTAAGCAAAAAGGCAAGAAGGCCGTATATATAAAAAGTCGCCGGGCGAAAGGGTGCTAAGTTACTAAGCTATGCTATATTAAGTGCCTTAATAGCAGTATATAAGGGTTTAGCGATAACGAGGACGATACTAGAATAGTCGAACTATATTATATATAGGAGGATATACGATTAAGCAAATGCATTTAATATAACTTACGTAGTAACCTTTATAAATCGGTAAGCTTTTTATTCTTTATTAAGTCGGGATATAGTTGCTAATAAAATTATAAGTGCCGGTAATAATATCTAAGGATATAGCGGATCTATGCTCTATTTAGACGAAGATAGCTAAGTTATAGACTACTCGGGACGAGACGGAGAAGAAGAAGATAAAGTTAATCTTTTACTAAGTTTATACGTCGTTTATAGCCGTAATAACGGCCTATAGAGAGGAATAAGGGGTATTAAGTGCTAAACGTTTATATATAAAACGTCGTCTTAAATACCGGCAAGCATCTATAGAGCGACGAAAAGCTATACGCGAGAATAAGGACTAAAAGCTTCGTCTAGTGATTAAGGACGTAGGTTTTACCCTATAGCGGGTAGGACGAGAATATGCATACGATGATTTACATAAAATAATCGAGGAGAGCGGTCGCTGAGGAAGGGGGGAGTAGTTAAAACGTCTCCCTATTATTACGGAGTTTTCTAGCGAAATAGAAGTAAGAGACTTCTACCGTATAGATATTAAGGAATAACGATAAAGTAGCGGCGGAGTAAAAGTAGAAAAGTTAGGGTAAGCTAAAAAGAAGTTATTTTATAATGCGTAATTTCCGCCGTTTCTTTAGTCGTATCTTTAGGTATTCGTTAATAAGTTCTTAAGCATTCGCTATATCGTCTTAAGTAACCTACTTATTGTATTCGGCTAGCTAACCTTCCTATTTTACTAAGTAGTAAGTAACGCCTTTTTTCTTCTTATAGTCCTTAATTTGCTAGACTAACTATTCTCCTTCGGCATCGTTAAGGTTAGGCATCGGTAGTAATTCACCGGGGTATTAGTTAGTAGCTCTTTCTATCTACGGCTTAAGAAGACTAATGTAAAACATATTATAAAGCCGGTCGTATTTCTCTAGTAGGGCAAGGCGGTACGCCTGCTTGCTAATAGCTTAAAGGACCTTAAAAGGTCTAATATATTTAGGTAATAACTTCCTTCTTTAGTCCTTAAGGCGTAAGTTCTTCGTAGAGAGTCCTACTAAGTCCTTAACCTTAAGGGTAAGTAGCTTATAATAGAGGTTATAGAATTTCTTTTGCGACTCGATAGCTTATCGCTAATAAGTCTCTAGCTTTTTTCTTAAGTCTGCTAATTTACTAATACGAGCTCTCGCTTTAGGCACTCCCCTACTAATAGCATCGTCCGTAAGGTAGATATAGTAGTCTAGTTAGTATCCGAATAATGCCTTATTAAGTAAAAAGCCTATAGTTGTATTCTTTATATTGTTATAAGCGAACTAAGCCTCTCGTAGTAGTCTAAGCTAGTTGTTCTATTCGGCATTCGTAGAATACCGAAGGTAGTATTATAGTGTTTAATTTACCCGTTTAGTCTAACCGTCGGTTTATAGGTAAAAGGCTATCGATAACCTGCGTTTTATCCGTAATATATAATAGAGGTTTAACTAAAACTTACTAGTAAATAGAAATCCTCTATTAGAAATAATGCCTTTCGGTACTCTATAGATAAGCTTAATCTTATAATAAAAGGCCCTAGCTAACTTAAGCGCTATTATTATCTTAGAGACCGCGAGAAATACGCTATACTTAGTATATTAATTAACGATTACTAGTATTGCGTTAACTTTTCTACTATCGAACTATAACTCCGGAAAACCGGTAGTAAAGTCTATAGAGACTTCTTCTCAAGGTCTTATAGGAATAGGCAGCGACTTAACGGCGCCGTATAGGCGATCCCGCTTTAGAACGGCGCCTTAATAGATATAATATAAACGCACGTAGCTATTTATATTACGAGCTATTCCTTCTTAGAAGAATTTCCGGGATAGGAGGTCTTTCGTGCGGGCTATTCCGAAGTATCCTATAAAGGGGTCGTCGTAGTAGAGCTAAATAAGCTCTTGCCTTAAGGCAACCTCTACGGGCACTACGATTCTTCCTAAATGTAAAATAAGTCCGTCTAGGTTTAATAACTAAAGACTTACCCCTTCTTTTAGGGTACTTTCGGCCTATACTCGCTATATAGTCTACGGATCTTCCGCTTAAGTCCTCTTAAAGAGCTTAAAAAAGGGCTCGGAGATATTGCTCTTATAGACCCTTTTATAACGAGCTGCTAACTTAGCTAATTATCTTTAATACCGTTGTTTATAATTAACGATATCTTTAACCTAAGTAGCTAACTTAGCGGGACTCGTTTCTAAATGCTAAGCGATTAAATCTTAGAGAGCTTATATATTTTCATTACGTAAAGATATCTCGTTAAGCTTAGAGATAGTAGAGACCTAAGAACTCGTCTTTAAGTCGCTCTATAAAGAATCTATAGCTATATACACCTATAGAATAACTGCTAAGTTCTATTATAGTTCTAAGAGTAGCTCTATAGACGGTAGGGCTTCGCCTATAAATTCTAGCTTCCTTAAATAAAGTATCGGTAGGATTTAATTTACCGGCTCGGTATTTAATCGTAAAATCGAAAGGAGCGAGGTATATATACTAACGTGCTTATCTTTTATTAAGGGATACTTACTTTATAAAGCCTTTAAGGTTTTAGTAATCTAATAAAACTTTAACGGTATTCGCCGCCCCTTCGACGTAGTATCGCTAGTGTTTAAATAACTTAACGATAGTAAATATCTCTTAATTAAGGGTGCTATAGTTAAGCTTAAGGCTAGTAAAATTTCGTAACTAAAAAGCAATCGGATAATAGTAGCCTTTATTATCGGGCTACGAAAGAATGCTAGCTATTGTAAAAATTAAGGCATTAGTCTTAATACGAATCGGTCTTTAAGGGTCGAAGTATTAGAGAAGTAGGGCTATTGTAAAGGCGTTCTTTACGGCGTAAAACGCTATTAATTCGCTAGTGTTTAGCTATACTCGTCCGGGCTTTCTTCCCTTAACGCTCCCTTTTAATAACGTAGTAAGAGGGGCAATAATGCTAAAGTATCTTAAAAAAAATCGTCGGTAATAATTTATAAAACCGAGAAAAACTTAAATATTATAGAAAGAACGAGGTTCTTCCTAATTTATAATAGCCTTAACGCGGGCTAAGTCTATTATAACTCCGTTAATAGATAAGATAAATCCTAAAAACTCTAGAGACTGCTTATAGAAAGTGCACTTCGATAAATTAGCGAATAGCTTAATATTCCTTAGTTATTCGAGGACTTATCGCAAGTGTTTTATATGCTTTTCGTAGGTCTTAGAAAAGATTAAAATATTATTAAGGTAGACGACGTAAATAGTATCTATAAGGCCTTTAAAAGCTTAGTTAATATATAACTAAAATATAGTAAGGGCGTTAATTAATCTAAACGGCAATATTAAATACTCATAGTAACTATAGCGAGTACGAAAGGCTATCTTCTATTTATCCCCTCCCTTAATCCGGATGCGTTAGTATACGTTTTTTAGGTTAATCTTCGAAAAGTATTTAGCCCTTTAACAACAGTCTATAATAATCTCCGAAATAAAGGGGAGTAGGTAGCGATTCTTATCGGTAATACTATTAACCCCCCGGTAGTCTATATAAAGGCGTAAAGTGCCGTCTTTCTTAGGCATAAAAAGAATAAGAGCTCCGGCCGAACTCTTAGATTTCCGAATGATGCTACGCTTAAAGGACTAATCTAACTACTCCTTAAGAACGTAAAGTTCGGATTAAGAAAGAGGGTAGATAGGTCTAAAAGGTAGCTTAAAGTCGGGCAATAGGTTAATTATATAATCGGTGCCTTTCTTCCTTAGTAATAAATCGGCCTTATGCTTAGAAAATACGTCTTTAAAGTCTAAAAGAGTCGCCGGTATTTCCTCCCCCGTTTGCTTAGGGTTCGCCGAGTTATTATCTTTATTAGGAAATAGTATAAAATTTAGGTCTAGTGTAACTATATAGACCCGTGCCTTATTCCGACACTTATATAAAGATTTCTACGGTTAGCGTAATAATACCTTAGAAAGTTAGTGTTTAAACTACTAAACGCGCTTAAAAGGAACGAGATAAATATATTCCTAAGAAAGTATAGGTATAATAAGCAAAACTAATGCGTCGTCGGGTTTTAATCCGTTATCGACGCTAATATAAGGGCGAATGATTGTCTTTTCCCTATAGCGATTGTCTTAAAGTTAGATAGAAACTTCCTAGACTCTATATCGTCTTATAAGCGTATTCCCGACTACCTTTAATCTAAGGGTTAATAAAGGAAGCTATCCTAGTCCTTATTTTCGAGCAAATTTTATATCTACTAGGTCTACTTTACTACCGCAATCGAGATTAACGATAATTTTATAAAGTGTTCGCCTTAGTAGCTTTCTAATAGCACGTAGTCTCTTAACTACCTCTACCTATAGCTTAGTTAAATAAGAGGCATTTACTTCGACTTTTAAGCGTTTCCCTCCTTCTTTATCGTCTTTAAATCGGCTATAGCTCGGTTAGCTTTCGCTATCGCCTAGCAATCGGCTTATATATAGCCTAGTTTCTTATAATACTAATAAATAACTATGCCGGATTAGCTTTCGCCGTTTCTATACGAATTTCCTCCTTAGTTATTACTACGGCTATTCCTACCGTATTTATTCCTACCGTTATAACTATTACGACTATTTCCTTAGCCGTTGCTATAGCCGTTGCTACGACCGTTTCTACGGCTATTTAAGGTCGATCTAGCGGCGTCGGAATCTTAATAGTTATTAGTAGATCTATTTTAGCCTCTACGTCGGCGATAGCCTATCGAACGGGAGCCTTTTGCCCCTTAAGTAAAGGTCGACTAATCGTTAGTTAGCTTTATAGGGTGCTTTTTATTTCTTAGAGTATCCTAAAAGCGTTAAGCGAGTTAGACTATCTCCTTACGAGTATTATCTTAAATAGACGCTAAATAAAGGGAGATTTAGTCCTAAAGATCGGGACGTAACTTTATAAAAAAGGAAAGTATACGAGTTTTTTCTAGCGGACGTTTTAGATATTACTCGAAGGAATCTAAGTAAAGAATAAAATCGAGGGGGGACTAACCCTCTCGTTAGCGTACTTCCTATAGTTACGTAGCTAAGAGAGTCTTACGATTAGTAGTATCTTTAATTAAATTTAAGGTCTAATTACGAAAATTGTTTTAGTTAGTGCGAAGCAATTCCCTCTCTATAAAGAGCTTTTTGTCGAGGTATCGCCTTTATCTCGCCTTATAGTCTACGTATATATAGTTAAAGGTATATAAGATTTTATTCTTATTGCGCTTAAAACGACGTAAAGCAGCGATAAAGGCATCCTTAAGATCGCTAATCTAATCGAGACGTTTTCGAGGGTTAGTCGGTTATAATAACTAAAGAATGTTTTTTATTTTAATTTCCTTACTATAACTCTCCCTCGATTCGGTTAACTATCGGCGACGTTTATATAAGTCCTTGCCGAATAAGTTACCCTACTGCGAAAATTCCTCTTAAAGTTCCGTAATCCTATCTCTTAATCTCTTCTCCTCCTTTAGCTCTACGGCTCTTACTTAAAGGGCTACGAGGATATCTATACGCAGAAGGGTAGGTCGTAAAGGCCCGGCTTACGTTTAACTTCGCGAAGGGATAGATTAAGCCCCTTTAGGTAGCGAAAAAATTATTAATAGCGTCCTAAGACGCTTATTATAGCCCTTATATAAGTTAATATATTTATCTTTTAATATTAGTTCCGTTACGCGAGGTAACGGCGATAGGCTAGCGACTCGATAGCTACTATAACCTATTCGGCCTACGCGGCCTATACGTCCGGAACCGCGCTTACCGCGCGGCGCTATCGCTCTTAGGTAACTAAAAAAGAGAAGCTTTAGAAATTATAAGAAGATAGACTAAAGGCACGTTTAGGAAGGTAGGAACGATAGTTAAAACTACGAATAATCCTTTATTGCAATGCGGTTGCCCTCTCGTAGTAAGACTAAAGCTTGTCCCTCTTCTAAGATATATCGGGGCCTTATGGATATACCCTTAGGCCTCGAGAAGGGTTGTCGGGGACTAGTTAGCGACTAATAGCCGAATAGTCCTTAAGCTAAAATGCATTATCTATCGTGCATATATCCCTATCTCCCGGCTCTATAATTGCGCGGGTAGCTGCGTTATAAGAGTGCAACCTTCCTAAAGGCAGCGGGCTAATATACTACCCGGAGTACCTAAGCGACTATAACGCTCCTCGTCTTCTATTTAACCATCCGGACCTATTCGGGCCGGCTATAAACTTAGAGGAGGCTAACGGTTAGGGTAAAGGGACGCCCGCGACTCCCTCTAAACGTCTAAGGGGAATAGGCTCCTTAAACCTTAGCTAAGGTCTCGTCGATGCTCCCGGTTAGTTCGTTGTTTTTCGTTTTTCGGGTTTTTCGCCTTCTATATTGCTTCCGCGAGAACCTCCTCTATAACTAAGAAAGGACGTCCTCGTCCGATCTTAGTTGCTATAGTCTCTTTGCTCCTTTATGATTAAATGCTTTAGAGCTCTTGCGTAGAGATCCCTCTTATCTTTCGTAAGCTAGGGAAGTCGTACTTCGATCCTTTAGTCGGGTCCCTTTTTCTATGTTCTTATATAATTATCTTCGTGTCCTTAGTCTTAATCTTATGTTTCTTTATTTTAGGGTCTTAATATTATTTAATCTAATGCTTTTCTATTATGTAAAAGAAGTAGGTCGTCTATATCGTCCGTCTATTCGTCTTATCTTTTCCTCCCTAAGTCTAATTTATCCTATAGCAGCTATCCGTCCGTAGACGAAGACTACTATCTTATCTCGTCCTTTACGAATTTCTTTAAGTACTCGCTAGGTATCGTCTTATTAAGTATTATACCGTCGAGCGTTTTAATCCTATAGCTCCCGGCTACCTTCGTATAAGAGACTAGTCGGAATAGGCCTAACTACCTTATCTAGTATTTAGCTTGCCTCCTTAAGTTATTTAATCTTCTAACATCGAATAAGAGGACTAAGTCGCTAGGTCGTAATTCGTCCTTACGCATTATATATTTATTCGCCTCGTTAGTCCGGATAGTAAGTCGTTTCCTATATTTTTCGACTCTTTCTTATGCTTTAGCCACGTCTTTCCCCTTTCTTTTAAGCACTCGCAAGCGTGCTTTAAATAAAGACTTCTTTATAGTAATCTTATCCTAGTTAATAAGTCGCTAGGTTAGGTATTCTACTTTAAGAGGTAAAATAGGATCCTAACCGTAGATTAAATAGAAAGCCGATATACTATATAAATTTCGGATGCGGTACGGTCTATAAGAATAGCTTAGTATAGGTATTTTAGCTATTTTCCTCTATCGTTAGCTATCTTCGCAAAGGCTAATGTTAACCTTTAGTAGCTGTATTCGATAATTGCGTTAGCTTTTCGGGTTATAGGCAGAGGTCTATATAACTTTTAAGCTAAGGTCTTCGAGAATAAACTTAAAATCCTTTTTTATCTCCGGTCCTCTATTAATCATAGCGTAAAGCATTACGCTATACCTATAAATTAAGGATAGAGCAAACTTCGTTATAGCTCTAGCCGTGATTTCCTTAACTAGCATTACTTCGACCTATTTAGTAAGGTTATCTTAGGCTTTTATTAAATAAGCGTATCTATAGTCTAAGGGCATATACTAGCTATTAAAGTAAATCTTGCTTATTAGGTGGCTAAGAGCTATAGGCATAGATAATTCCCTTAGTCTCGTAGGTGTAAAGCTCTAGCAATCCTTATATATCGATATAGCCGTATAAACGTCGTTTTAGAGAGAAGTCTATTAATATCTACTGCGAATATAGTCGTAGGTGACTTATCGTCCCTTATAACCTATCTACACGCGATATTTTGTTATAATTCGTCGTTGCTTAGCTTAGTCGGAGATTACTAATATAGGTCTTCGGTCTATCTATCTTAACAATCGCTAGAGTTTTCCGTCTTTAATATAGTAGTTTAGGCTTCTTATGCGTAGTCTCCTATAAGCTTATTTATTATAATTAATTAGTCTCTTTATCGTTTAAAGGAACTCTATAACTGCTTATAGTTTAAAGGGATATCGAGGTCCCTTTAGATAAACTATATTAAGATATAGATCGACGAAGTCTTTAACGTTACCTTTAAATATCTTATTAACGATATTAGAGGGTCCTTCTAGCTTTCGTAAGAGTCTATTAGCAACGCTATTATTTTTCCCGACTATATATCGGACCGTAAAGTCGAAGAGGAAAATATAATTAATCTAGCGGGTAACTAACGCTTTAGGTATATCTTTAATAGCGCCTTTTAATTAATTAACTAGGACTATTACATTAGTCTTAAGGATAAAATGCACGCCGTAAATCTGTATTATAAGCTATCGTAGAGCGTAAAAAACTGCTCTATACTCTCTTTTCGTAGCATCGTATTTTGCTTCGGCGTTATTCTATATACCGCTCTCGTACCGGACTAATCTTCGTTTTCTATCGATAAATTGCATTAAAATAGCTCCTTAACTAATAAGGCTAGCGTCGTATATAAGGATAATTTCTCCTCTATCTAGTCCGATGTCTAAGGACACTAAGAATATAGGGTCTATAATAGCATCCTTTAGCGCCTCTATCGCCTAGTTCTATAGTTTGCCCTAATCCTATAGTGCTTCTTTTCTTAAGAGGTCGGTTAAGGGCTTTACTATAATAGCGAACTATTTAATCTATATTTAGTAGTATCCTACGATGCTAAGGAAGGCTTATATATACGTCGTATTATTGCATTTAGTCTATTCTTTAATCTTAATAACCTTTGCCTCCCTAGGACTTCTTCCGTTCGTCTTATAGATATAACCTACGATCTTAGTCGCTTTTTGATAGTACTTAGATTTTCCTCCGGCTATTATATAGCCTAATAGTTCGATATTAACGAGGACTCGGTCTAGGTTAATAAGGTGCTTAAAAATATACTTCCTAACTCTAGGGGCAACTTCCTCGTCGTTATAAGTAGTCTTTAGTCCCTTAACCCTTATATCGTCTACGAAGTTCTTACTAATATTAGGGAATAAGTCTCTAAGGATTCTCTATATAATTCAGGTAAATTATCCTACTAAATTAATAGCTCCTTATAGTAGCGTATATATACGTAGAGTGCCTAAAGGGGTAGTAAAGGTAGTTATATCTCGGCTTCTAATATTAAGGGGCACTTAATTATAACTAGAGAATAGGTCTAGCAGCGATAGGATCTTATATATCGAGAAGTAGTCGCTAAATTTATCCGTACTTAGAGGAGGATTAGCGTCCTTAATTATAACCGTATTTGCTTAGGTAATCGAATTAATTAGTCGTAGGCCTCCGTCCTTTTTTACAATAAGGAAGAAGGGGTTCTTATATACTCTATAGCTCTCTTTAAGGATACCGCTTTTTAGTCTAACCCGTAGGATATCGATAACCTTCTTTTCTATTGCCCTTAGGATCGGGATTATCGATACTTACTATACGTTATATTCTATTGTCTTAATAATCTAAGGAGGAGCGACTAGCGGGTCTACCTTACCTCTCTCCGTATAGTTCTATAATAGTGCGGCTTCCTTATTAAATATAATTTAATCGAAGATAGCAATTTCTTATTTCGTTAGGAGGTCGTTAAATTGCTTATAAATGTCTTTAAGTCGTTCTAGCGTAAGCCTCGTCCCTTTTCTATATTAGAAAACTTTCCTGTTATTTAATTATAGTATCTAGCGTTCTTAATTTTATTTTTAGCTTCTTCTTACTTAATCTTTCTCTAATTAGTATTACCCGTCGGAACTATCCCGTTAGACGGAATGTTATCTAAAGGGTTAATTTTATCGCTTTTTCTTTTAAATATTATATTAACCTATATATCGTATATCTTTATAGGCTTCCTTCTTCTAGTCTATACCTATATCTTCTGCATTTTCCGGAATTTCCTTTATGTCTTTCTTATAGTCTTTCTTAGCTCTATAGTCGTCTCGTTTATTATTACTTTTAGGATATCCTTAGCGGTTTCCGATCTAATTAAGAGAATAGCTTAATCTTCCTTATTAGTAATAAGTTACTGCCTAATTAAAGCTTATAACGTAGGTGATATACATGTCCCTATGCAATAGAAATAGGATCTCTACGGGGGCAGACATAGACTAAATACCGGTCGTTTATAGGAATAAGCATAAGGTAAAACTAAATAATATAGGTAAATACCTAATTATAAAAAGCTTATCCCCTTTTCCTAGTCCGGGGAACCTATCGTTTAAATACTATAGTCCTTCTACGGTGGGATTCTAATGTCTTCTACGGTGGAATTCTAATATCTTCCGCGGTAGAATTCCGAATGTCTTCTACGGCGGAATTCTAATATCTTCTACGGCGGAATTCTAATGTCTTCCACGGTAGAATTCCAATGTCTTCTACGGTGGAATTCTAAATGTCTTCTACGGTGGAATTCTAAATGTCTTTTAGGGTAGAATTCTAAATGTCTTCTAAGGTAGAATTCTAAATATCTTCTACGGTAGAATTCTAAATGTCTTCTACGGTAGAATAAATAAGTAGTATCGCTAGTTATATATAGCGTACTTATAGAGGTGTTCTGCGTAGAATAGATGTCTAGGCAGATCCCGTAATAATTGCCCTAACTTAAAGATTCGTAATGCCCTTATTGTATTAGTTTAATAGATTTTAAAACATATTATCGTATTATAAGCGGGTAATAACATAGCATATAGTCGTATTTAAGCGACGGATTAAATCAATTTTATTAACTGCATTTGCTAGACTATATTAGGCAATAAAAAAATAAAAAATAAAAACTTTTAGGTCGAGAGCTATAACGCTTAAATCGTATAGGTCGTAGTAGAAGGTGTAAATGAAATTTCTTTTTTTTAAAAAAACAAAACTTTTGCGTAATTATAGGAGACTTATCTCGCTTAATCTATATGCGCCGTAGTAGAAGGGAATCCGAATGGATTATCCTTATTATCCTCCTCGACTATATGACCCTCTATTATAGCCTTTAAGTCGGTTGTCTTTACAACTCGAATTCCGGCGGGGTTAAATACCGTCGGTTCGCGTTTTTTAATAAACGCTACGTTAAGAGGTTGCTAGACGGGAACTACTATTCTACGAAGTTGTATATTAGGGTTAGTTATATTGGCATTATATAGGCGCGTAGACGACTAGTTAAGCGTGTTAAAGTATTTACACACGCTTGCCGAGTATTCTACTACTTCGTTTAGCAAACGGAAGGCGTCGACCTTCGTAGTCTAATGCATTACGTAGCTCAGGCTTACTCCTAATAGCACGCACACGAATAGGTTAAACTTAATAATCTATTGTGCTAGGACGCCGCATAACTACGCGTATATTAATATCGGCAGCGGCGTATTAGTATTAGTCTATATTTCGGCGAAAAGTGCGGCCTAAATAGTAGCGATGTCTGCTGTTTTAAAGACTATAGCTTTATGCTTGCCGTATAATATAAAGCAATTCGATAGGGTCGTATATTCTACGATAAAGAACGCGGTTAGCTCGCGCTTTAAGAGCAATATATTAAACGTGCCCGGCTGGTTAACACTAGCTGCTAGGGCGGACGCGAATTACGCTCTTAGCGAGCTTTATTTAGTTAGAGTAACGAAGGTCTGCTTATAATCGATCGCTAGAGATATAGCCTACCGTTTAAGGTTTCGCTTAAACCGCGGTCCGGTAGGAGTCTTAGTATCTATAACTATATCTTCGAATGCTTTAAGATAAGCTAGTAGGCATTTCTATTGCTTAATAGTAGTAGAGATGCCTTTAATATCTTTTAGGTCGCCTAAGGTAACGTCTCTAACGGCTAATACATCGACTGCTTCGAGAAGGACGGCGAGCATTAAGGCAAGGCCTAAGCTATTCTTTGCGACGTCGCCGGGGACGTAGTAGATATTTCCCTCTAATCCCGTTAGGGATATAGGTAGCTTAGAGGGTTATTATGCGATAAATTTACCGGCTAGCGTTCGTAGTTTAGTAGGCATAATAATCTAATAGGAATCGTCGTCTTCGTCGTCCTTTAGATATTTAACGGGTGGCGAGTCTAATATAGGTATTATAGCAGCTAAAAGGGGGGCGATTTATAGCGGTGCGTCTAGAGGCGTATAGTAGAGGGTTCCGTCGCTTAAGCCGTTAACGATAGTAAAGCCTTATTGTTTAAGAGAATATATTTAGTTACTAAACTCTAGCCTATAGCCGGCCTTTTAGGCTAAGTATTTCGGGGCTAAGGACCGTAGGTTTTATAGAAGATTACGCTCCGACCCGTATAGCTCGATTGCCCTCTTAAACCCTCGGAAGGTTAGTCGAGGCGGATTTTATAACAGCGGAATCGAAAAGTCTAGTCGTAAGCGCTAGTCCCTGCTTCGAAACTATGTATATAGGCCTTCTACTAAGGCTATAATAGTTATAGATAAACAAGCGGTGTTAGGGCAAAGGCAGACGTATATAGTAGGTAGAAGAAAATTTTAGGTATTAACGGGGTATTAACTAGTTATAGAAGGTTTTAAAAGAGTCTATTAAAGCCCGTAAAAGCGCTGCGCGTTATTATAGAATTAGCCGGGGAACCGTTAGGCAGTAGTAGTAAATTATTAAGGTAGAGGAAAGTAGTTATAAAGGGATCGGCGTAGAGTTAGTTTCGATTTTTCCCCTAATTATAAAGGTCTATATTCTTCTAGTACGTCTTGCCTATCCTTTCGAGTTTTAGTAATACGTATAGTAAGACTTTCCTTATAGGCGTTAAATTCGGCTACTAGATCCGGGGAGTCTATTTCCGTTGCTATAAGCTAGGAATTATAACTGCTTAGCTATCCTTTCTAAGATATAAGGTACTCTTGCCTTGCCTTTCCGCGACCGTATTTTCGTTAACGTAAATCTAGGATGCGGTCTACTTCCTAATATAAAGTTTCTTTAGACACCGGACCTAAGCGTAAGTCCGGTTTCTTAGCTAGGCGAAGTTAAACTACGGAAACAATAGGGTAAATGTTTATTAAGTTGTCTATATCTAGTCGATAGGCTAGGTGCCCGATACGCTCTACGATTTCGAAAGGACTTATTCTTCGTTTAGTAAGTTTAGCTATACGTCTATTAGCGATAGAGTAGCCTTTGCCGAGTTATAGCTATGCCTAGTCTCTTAGCTTAAACTTTAGTTTGCGATATTTGCCGTTATAGCGGCGCTTTATTACTGCTTAAGCATATGCGATAGAGATAGCCGCTTAATCGCGTAGAAATGCTTTCGACTTTCCTAATAATTAGTCGCCGAGGTAGCGTATCCCGTCGTCTATCCTAAATCCTATGACTAGTTTACTTAGTGATATCTTAATCACTAAGGAGTAGGAATTATTTAAGGAGAATTATAGCGCTAAAAGCGCGTCTAACTATCGTTTGTCTAGAAAGTCTAACGTAAAGAAACGTAAAGCGATTTCTACTGTTTAGTTCCGTCGTTCTAAAAGACCGTCGGTTTAAGGGTGCTAGGCTATTAAGATAAGCAGTTTAAAGCCGAACGCTATCTAAAGGGATTTCTAAAAGGCGGATAAAAATTTCGGGTTACGGTCGGAGATAATATGCTTTAAAATACCCTAGTTTAAGCGGAGGAGTTCTTAGTATAACCTCTACGCTTAATCTTCCGTAGTAAAGGCATTGTGCCCTAGAATTAGTATATATATCTTAGAGAATTTGTCTAAAACTATAAGGAGATAGTTATAGAATTCTCTAACTAGCGGAGACTATAGGGAATTTTCCGATATAACGGGAGGCAATCTAGTAATAAAGTCTATAGCTATCGTATAGAAGGGAAAAGCTAGGGAAGTAATAGGAATAAGATTACCGGGTGGTAGTAAGCGGTCGGTCTAGTTACGTACGTAAGTATCGCATTTTAATACTAGGTTATTATAAAGTTTTTTTAAGTATGTAATAACGAAGCTAGAAGAGAGGTCTTCCTAAAGACGTCTTCTTCCCGCGTGAAATTTTCGCGTATGCTTATCCGCGATGATTTCTTCCGTATATATATCGGGAATATATAATCGTCTTCTATTATCGGGGTCTTAAAGATATAATAGACCGTCGATATAGAAGAATAATAATCCCTCGATAGAGTCTTTTTCGCCGAGCTAGGCGATAATATCCGATTATCGTTATCGTAGATCGTAGCCGTCTTTAATTTTTTAGCGTAAATTAGGTTAGATTAAGGACTCGGTAAAGATATTAATATAGTCTATAGAGGTTTTATCCTCCTAGATTTAGTTAAGTTCCTTAGGTCCTAGTTCTACTACGGCTTATAATAGTAGCTAGGAAAGTAAGTCTGCTAAAATATTAATAGTGCCCGGAATATAGTAAACCTTAAGCGGGAACTAGCTAAGATACTATAAGGCTAGCATAAGCCTTATGTTCGCTCTAAGGGCCGAGGTATGCATTAAGATTTGCTTAAGAATAGTAGTAGTAGCGGCGTAGTCGGTAAGCACGACGATTAAAGGAACCGTCGTAGCGATTAGGTAGGAACGTAACTTTCGATAAGCCTATATAAGGCAGGCTACTTCTAATTTAATAGGCTAGTACCTTAGCTCGCCGCCCTTTAGTTTACGACTTAAGTATACGATAGGTTTAATATTATTGCGAGGTAGTCCTTTAGAGGGTAACTAATTAGATTTACCGTTAATATAAAACAAGACGGCTAAAAAATCCGTTATTATAACTCGCGTTAACTTATAGGAATAGTTGCTAGTTAGGGAAAAATTAGTAAATAGCGGAATCCGAATATAGCGCGTCGGTAATGTCTTAGAAGCAATATCTTTTAATCGCTATAGGTTTAAAGACTATTTTTAACGTAAAGCGAGAATAGGCGTGGCCTTTAGAGATCGAGCCCGCGAGGCGGCCTTCTTTTAGTAACGCCGTTTTACGGACTTAGAGTGGTTCGATCCGCGCCGCGAATCGTAAAACTAAACTTCACATCTACCCGACTAGTCTAATCTATTGTTCTAAGGCTTAAAGGGTATCGGGGAATTTAATATCCCGTAGGGCTTATACTCGTTCGGCTATATTTATAAGTTTTATGCTATTAACGTAATACCTAAGCAATTCTATAGAGGGGTAGGCTAGGAATGATTTAGGGCTAGAGAGGGAGAGGTTATACTTAACGAATACTTAAAATATAGTCGCGAGGTATTATACGTATTTATTAGCGGTATCGGAGAAGATAATAATATTATTAATATACGCCGCCGCGTAAGCTATATAGTCGCGTAGAATCTTATCTATAAAACGTTAGGCGTACGCCGGTAAGTTCTTATAGCCTATTAAGACTACCGTAGAATGTTCGAGCCCTCTATAGCTTACTATAGTAAAGCGTTCTTAGTAGTCTTTATAGACGAGGAATTAGTAAAAGAAGTTCCTTACGTCGACCGTAGAGATATACTTTTTCCTAGCGAGCTTATAGATTATATCGGACTAGATAGGCATAGGGTATACGTCGGGAACTATGACGCTATTAAGCGCGCGTAAGTCTACTACTATGCGTGGTTTCTTAATCCCGTAAACTATTCGCTAGGCGACGAAGACGGGGCAAGCGAAAAGGGAGGCTTTAGATACCTATTTAAGACGTCCTTATTTATAGAGGAGATTATATTTCTCTTCTAAATAGGCTTTATCTCGCTATAAAGCTAGGTAGGCTCTAAAGCCTAGCTTCTTCTAGTGCTAGTTCTCGATTAAGGGGATTTTTATATAGTTAGTTAGATCTACGTAGACTATGCCCCGATCTTCCTATAGCGTAAGGAAGCCGTCGGCAATGCTACGGATGCGTAACGCGAGGTCTAGTTCGAGGTTATAGATTTTTATATTATACTTAGTCTCGATTTCGGGAATATCTTTAATTCGGCCGATGCCGAGCCGAAAGGCTTTACCCGGATCTAGTAGAAACTTAAGCGGTATATCGTCTCCCTAAGGAGTAAACGGTAGAGAGTTCTCCGCGGCTTTTAATATTAAAATATTATAGCCGTAAGAAAGGGTCGGCGGGCTGCCTATAGAGATATTAGAAGTTAAAGTCGGTAATTTAGCGGTAGAGTTTATAGTTCCTACTACTGTTTAGATTATATTATTATCTCCTATTACGTAGGGGGGGATAAAGCCTATGGGTTAGTGCCCGTCGGCTAATATAAAGTAAATATCGTCGTTAAGGTCGACGAGTATACCTAAGGAATGGTTTTTTAGGAACGTAAGGGTACGCGAACTTAAATTAAATAAAGTAACTAAAGAAAAATCCTATAATAACAAGCTACTAAGGTTTACGTTGTTTAGGAAAAACACTAAGTCTTAATCCTACGGAGGACTTTTAATTACCGTTTTAACTATCACGGTAGTTAGTAGTAGGATCTTAGTGAGATTAGCAGTGCGAACGCGTCGTCGGATAGCGGGTCCGCGGCTAGTGGTTCGGCATTCGACTATAAGGCCGCTATAGGCTTCGATCGTAATAGACTGTTTAGTATTTAAGACGTCTACTCCGTAGGGAACCGCCTATGCCTAACCTAATAGGAGGCCGGCTAAGCGATCTTCTACTACCTAAGCGCCTACGCGTACCTTTACTACCGCGAACTTTCTATCTCGTTTTCTAAGGATAAAAATAGTAAACGTAGCCTACCCGAGGGTCTTAGCCTACCCGAGGGTCTTAGCCTAGCCGATGCTAAAAAGATCTACCTTCCGGGATATATCGTAGGTGACCTAGAGGAATCTGTCTAGTAGATCCTCGCGGATAATATATCGTCTAGCGCCGTAGTTAACGCAAATTTCGATTATATCCGTAGGTCTAAGTTATCTATACGCTATAATTCTAGCGTAGGTGTATTAAGATAGCTAAGTTAAAGGATTATCCTCTATCTATAGAGCGGCGTCGATAACGGGAATACTATCTACGAGCTCGTCTATATGTATATCGATCGGTGATTTATCCTCTTCGGTAGCTACGGTGTCGGGGACGAAGAAGGCTTCTAACACTATATAGAAGTAGTCTTTATTACTAGAAGAAGAAGAGGAAGAATCGTCTAAGTAGTCGACGTTTAGTGCTTCTACGGCTAGCAAAATTTAATCTCGTAAGGAGGACGAAATCGTTATACTCCTATGCTTATCTAACGGGGCGTCGGCGAGTTAATAAGCTAAGTTAACTATAATAGGGTTTAACTTATAACGTTCGGGCGGTGGAGATCTAGAGGATTTATTCTACGGCCGGGTAGAAGAGGTAGAAGTAGGTGTAGAAGGTGTTTAGAAGGCTACCTTTTTACCTTTATCTACTAAGGAAGGAATAGTATTAGTAGGTCTAGGTTTATTCTATAGGTTAGAACGGCCGTATAAGCGTAACGTAGAAGGAGCGCTAGAAGTTTATTTACGTAGTTCTCGTAAGGCTAGACGGTCGGTCCGTAGGCGGCCTTAGACCGTATTTTAGAGACGTCCCTAAGTGCCGATAGTTAGTTTCGTATTAAGCTAGGGAATAATTCGCTCGCACTCTATAACCTATTCGTCGATTTTATCGTCTCCTATAGGGCGACGGAAAGATTCCTAGAGCAGCGTATCTAATCGTTAATATACAATTAGGGTTAGATTATTCTCTAAATAGCCCGCTGCCTCGCTAAGGATAGCGCGGGGAAGGAAGGCGATAAGGGCGGACGAGGATAGTCCTATAAACTCGTATTAGTCTATATCGTAAGCGCGTCTATATTAGGCCGAGGGCCTGCCGTAAGCTCGAGCCTAGCCTCTTTAATAGTCTCGAAGATTAGGTCGTTTAAGTCGACGCGGTCTTATAGGCTTTAAGAGACCTAGTCTATTAAGTCGCATAAATATCTTCTCTACGTATATACTATAACTATATTAACGGTGTCTAAAGTATGCACGTTTATTGCGTCGGACATAAGGGTAGTAGTCTCTAAATCTTCCTCTTAAACTAAAGTCGTCGTATATAGCGTCTAAAGACGTTATGCGTATTAGCTATAGAGTCTATTATCGTCTTACGGGGATGCGTAGGCGCTAGTCCCTTCTTCTTCGTCCGCTTCTATCGTAGTTCTTATTAAGTTAAGGTTAACACTTCTATTTAGCAAGCGCTAGGCGAATAATAAGTCTATTTAATCGAGAAAAGAGGCTTTTAATACTATAAGAGGTTTTTAGTATATAAGATTAAATAGTTGCGGTTAGTAATAAGATAAAGATAGTCGTCTAAATATAGTTATTCTATTGTAGTCGTCTCGAGGTTTAACTATAGGAATTAGGTACGTAATAGAAGGCGTGTTTGTTAATATAGTCGGGTCGATAGTCCCTATATAGAAATACGTAAGCCGACTATTAAACTCGTCTATTATAGCTTTCTACCGCGTTATATACTCGTCCTATCTGCTTTAAGGTAGTTACTTCCTTTTTCCTTTAGTCTTAGAGTCGTCTTCGATAGGGAATTTACCGATAAGTCTCCGCTATAGCTAGCTATCGCCTTAGTCGACTATACGTACGTTAACTTTCATCGACCCTTCGTAGTTAGCATACTAATATATCTTCCGGTCCGGCATCTCTTTATCGTAGAGTAAGTATATAATAGCTTCCGGCTCGATCTAGTATTCTCCGATAGGCTCTTTAAGGTATACTACCGTTATAGATAGCTTTTCTTATAGGTAACCTAGAAGGTCTAATCCTTCCTCCTCCTTATCGTCGGTTAGGATTTCTACGGCGACTGCCCTTAAAATAGGGGGAGAAGTAGCTAGCTCTTTAGGGTATTAGAATTGCGTAGTCTTAATACCTTAGGCTTTATTAATGCATTTTGCGCTTAATTTAGAACTAACTAAGGGCAGAAACTTAACTAGGGTCTATAGGGAGATTAGTATCTTCTTTAATATAATATTATAGACGATCTCGTCCGTTATTATATCGAACTTCTTTTTAGGTTCCGTTTTATATTTATAATAGATTAGAGTTTAATAGGAATAGTCTTCGTAGTCGTATCCTCCTAAGAGTCTACGTTATCTCTATCGACTCGTTGTCTTTTTGCCTCTTAGGCATTAACTTATATAGCCGAATAAAGCATTTAATTATCCCTTCCACTTTCTTTTTAAGGCAGTTAGAATCGAATTATAGAGGTCTTAGTCGCGACGTCGGTCCCGATAAAGTCGCGAGGTTTTTACTCTTAAGGATAAGAGTATTTCTAAAAGGCATCTATCGTAGTGATTTCTTTTTTATTTACTATCTAATCTTAGTAAGAAGGCGTAGATAACGCTTTAACTTAGGCAATTAGCGGAGTTATAAAGCATTAAGGCTATACGTTAGCTTAATAAACGATAAGCCTCCGAATATAAGATCTAGGCCTTATATACTTACTAGCTAATATAGGAGGAATCGGGCTTATGTCTTTCGGTCTTCTAAAGGTAAGAACTCCTAAGGAAGAATTATAGGTAATAACGCCGGCTATATAATTAGCTTAAAGCGTAGGATATTAGTCCGGGTAGTATTTAGGTTCTCCGTAGTAGAATTACCTCTAGGTCTTAACGAAGTTTACGTAGAACTTATCGTTCGTCGGCTAGTGTAATCTAAGGGTATTCGTCGTGCTAGAGTAGTAACCCTCTCTTCCTCGACTATTAGAACCGACGCAGCGTAATTCCCTCTCTATAGGGTTTATAAGAGCTTTATTCTAGCGGTTTAAGTTAATAGTTATATCCTAAAAGGCCTTAGTTAAGTCTTATATCGGCTAGTAAATATCTTCCTTCTTAGTAATATCTTCCGTAGAGGTAGTAGCTTTTTCCTTAGGCGGTTTAGTATTAGGCTTATCGGTAGGAAGCTCTATTATGCCTACCTCCTTATCCTTAAGGGAAGTCGCTTACTCTTCCTTAGTCTGCCTAAGCTTTTAATTATATACCTTTAAAGCTATATCTCGTCTTTTAACGTCCTACCGTAGGGCTAAGTAGCTATTAATAAGGTTAATAATATCTTCGTAAGGCAACCTTAAGAGAGCATCCGAAGTTATCTTATTACGTTCGAGGATACTAATAATTAAATCCCTAGGCATAGCGCGGTAGATAAAATGCGATTGCGTAGTAGCTTAAGTCTATCCATTAGGTTAAGCCTTATGCTAAAGGTATAAGTAAAGGCTAAGCTATTCTATAACCTTAGAGACGGACGAAGGTCTCTTTATATTATAATAGTTAAGTCGATCGTTAGCGGTCTCGAGTTGCTTAATATCGTATACGTAGTAGTATTTAATAAGTCGTTTCTTTGCCTCGTCCTATAGAAGACCGTCGGTAAGGATCTTTACGGTCGGAGCTTATTTAGCAAAGACGTAGCCCTTAAGCTAATCGATCTTCTCGTCCTTATAAACCTTATTAAAATATATCTCCTTCTTAAATTTCTTAATAAATTTTATTATATTCTTACCGTTAAACTTACTAATAAGGGGAAGCTTCTCCTATCGTAATATTCTAAGGAGACCGTTATTCTGCTAGGCAATTGTCTTACCTATAACTATAGATAGCTCGTTAATCCCGAGCATAGGCTACTATATAGCAGCCTTACCCCTTAAGGCAAGGTAGTCTCTAGAGGTCGACGATGTCTCTCTTATAGCGGGAAGCCCCTACTAGGCAGAAGTCGTATTAGATATATCGGATATATTAATATTATTATTGTTTTTATCGTTTGTCGTGTCTTATATATGTTTTTCTAATTTTTCTTATAAAGCAATGCTTTTTAAATCCGGTCGTCCTTTTCTTTCTTCTTTCTTATTCGTATATATGTGTGCGTATATGTTCGTGTTCTTCTTTATTTAATCTAGGCATTCTAGTCTTCTTATAATAGTTAGAAGCTCTCCTTTACATAGTATAATTATGTAAAGTATAGCTATCGAAAGAGTTATAGTAGAGTCTTCGGTTATCTTCTAGGTTGCTATTGCTAATATATAAAGAATTAGAAAGTTATAGTAAGGTATAAGGTTTCTATTTATGCGTAGGGCAATTCTAATAGGGCAAATCTAAGAGGATTAAGTAGAGTCGTAGTCCGGATTTATCGAAGGAGTTATCCTACTTCGCTTTCTAGGTCGGACCCGACGGGCTCTAAGTCGACGACCTTTAGTAGGAATGCGCTCTTAGGAATAGGTAGTTTAAGCTCCCTTGCCGTTACCGTTTATTTTAGCTATCTCTATCTTTTCCTAATGTAAGGGATGCTCCTTTAGCTGCTGCCGGAAGCTTTATTAAGTGTATTCTCGTCGTTCTTCTTCCTATTGCTTTAGTCTTTTTATTTAGATCCTTTACTACTACTTCTATAAGGTGCCGTCACTAAGCCGTGCTATTTAAGGACTCCTTCTACGATTTCTTGCGGAAAATAGATAGAGTCCCCCGCATTAAGCTCTAAGTTTTAACGGAGGAAAGGGCATATACCCTAAAGTAAGCGCAGTAGTCGCTATACTAAGGGTTAGGAAGAATAGCAGAAATTCGTAGGGTAGTTGTATTATAGCCTCGGCTAGTCGATTTCCGTGTAAGTTAGGATATCCTACCCGGGAGTAATCTCTTGAATTATGTTTTTTAGGCACCTATTTCGATTAGTCTCTTCGTATTTTCTGGATTATTTAATTATGCTAATACCGACTAGACGCGAGTGTCGTAGAAGTCGTACGGTAATAATCGTTTTTCTTTAATAATTTATAGGTAGAAGTCCTCGAGGAGAAATCGTTAAATCTTTAAGAGGGCAAATTAAGTTAATTCAGTTATATTATATCAATCTTATGTATGTAATTAAATGCTTCCTCCTTTCCCTTCCCTTTTATACGCCCGGGTTGTGCTAGTACGTTATATAACCCTCCTTTTTCCCCTTATTAAATAGGGGGGAGAAATGCCCCGCTAAATTATCAATCCTAGTCCTTACTACGTCCTTTACGTCCTATCCCTTAGGGGCGTCTTTTTTAAACATTGCACGGAAAGAGAAGCAGCTTTCCTACTAGCTCTCCTTATTAGTCCGGTAAGTGTTATATAGGCATTATAACTACCTTAACTCCTTCCTTAATGCTAGAGCGGTCTAGTTAACCTAAGGTTTAGATTTCTTCCGACGGGTTACCTTACGTTCAAATTCCGCGATAAGGTTACTTAGGGGGTTTTAAGTTATCCCAATAATGCCCTTAAGTCGTTTATAGAAGACATTATTTAATCTCTCGTTCGAGGCCTAGCTAAGGTCGAATTCCTCCGCGGCACGAAGGAAATCCTGCCGGATATTAATATCGTTTAAAGTAGTGACTTTTAGGTCCCTAGAATTAACAATTACTTAATTAAGCTAATCTGCCTACGCCTTTTAGTCCCGATTCCGTCTTCTGCCGATAATTTAATAATTATCATAGGACGAGCTTAGGGGGGGTATATAACTATTGTTAATCTACGAAGAAGCGCAGCTATAGACTAAGTCTAAGGGTCTATATATACGATATAGAGGTTACGTAGGATGATATATAATATAAACTAACACTGTGATAGTATATCCCCCTTAAATCGGCGTTCGACTTAAACGCTTAAAAAGGGGCAATAGTAGAAGAGCGAGAGCTAAGGGAATCTTATATCAATCGACCTAAAAGTAGGCCTAACCTATAATATAAAGGAAGGAAAGAAAATAAGGCTCGAGGTTAAAAAGCCTATATACGCTAAGATAAATTATATTTATTAATTATATCTATTATTATCTAGGTAGAGAGGCCGAGGCAAGGAAGGTAGTATAGAATATAGGGCGAGGCCTAGCCGGGTTCGCGGCGTAGAAGGACTTAAGGTCGTCCTAGCATCCGTCGAGGCATAAGGAATCCTCTTACGTAAGGGGGCTATAACGCTATTAGATACGGTATTTAATCTTCCTAAAGCCGTATTAACGTTACTTAAAGATAGAGGAGAATTCCTACTTAAGGTACGCGTCGTTATCGTCGTCGCCGTCCGGGGAAAGCGGGATGCCTTTATTAAAAGGTCGGATATTTAAGTCGGCTTAGCCGGGTAGGGGGGGCTCTTAGGTCTAGGTAAGGAGCGAGTGGTAGAAAATAAGGTAAAGACGGCTACCCTTAGGGAAGTAGAGGAGGCAAGCCGTCTTATACGCATTAAGGACCTCGTATAAGCCCTTCCGTTTATAGTTAAGCTTCTTTATTAAGCGGAGGGTATTAATCTAACGGGTATTAAGAAAAACTATATCGCTAGGCTAATACGTTAGGGCGGGTGCCCGGCGGGCATCGGCGTGCTAGGCCTAGGTGGCTTAAGCGTCCTTAATCGCATTACGAAGGAAGTCGAATACGTATTAAAGGCGTAAGGCGAGCGCGTCGCTACGGAGGTACTCCTTACGCTATTAAAAGGTTATACCGGGGGGTGGGTAGCCTTAAGGGCTTAGTGCTAAGCTTTAGGTCGAAGCCGTAGTTAGCGAAGAAAAAGGAAAGACCGATAGACTTAAAAACTTAATTATTAGCGGTAAACTTAGCGAAAGGAAGGAGGTCTACTTAATTATCTTAAAGGAAGGTCGTATAGTAGCGGAGGTAAACCTCTCTTTAAGCGTTTATAATCTTAGTTTAGCTATCGGTCTAAAGGTAGTAGGCGGAACTAAGGTATAAGCGGCAGCTAAGGCGACGGCTAAGCTACTGCTAGAAGGCAGAGATAAACTAAGTGCCTTTATTACTAACGATTAAGTTAAGGGTGCTATAGAAAGACTAAACGCGAGAAACAAATGCGTTAACGACGTCCTTAACTATTATTAAGGGCGTAAGGATATAGTAGTATATCTTTATAAGGCGGTTAACGATAATTAAGATACTAAAGAACTCGAGGCTATAACGGCGGTAGACGGAAAGATCTATAACGAAGTTAATAAAGATATCGGTCTAAAGGGTAAAAGGGATGCTTAAGGGTTAAAGAAGACCTTAAGGGGCGGAATAAAGGGACTAAGCGCGGAGGTAGATATAGCAGTTATAAACGAAGCTAGAAATAGACTTATATATATTAGGCTAAACGTAGGTCCGGCGGTAGAAGCTCGCGGTCTTAGTACGCCTAAGGTAGCTAGCTAGCGGGGAGGTATAGGTACGGATTAAGATCTAAAGGATAAGGGCGTCGTTAAGGGGGACGAACAGCTAGCCCTAAAAGTAGAACCGGCTTTAAGCCTCTAAGAGGGCGGCCTTTAGGATTAAGCGGAGAGGTACGCGAAGAGAATTTAGCTTATAGAGCTAATAAGACTAAAGAGCCGCGCGAATATCGGCAATAGGTAGAAAGGATAATTAAGCTTAGTCAATAAGGTCTTCGATCGGCTTAAAGTCGTTAAAGGCATAGAGGGTAAAGCAGTTAGAGTCGTCGGAATTATATTTATTAATTATATTTATAGACGAGTCGGACTCCTTAAACCTATTAAGGAGTAAGGAGGCGTCGACCTTAGACTATAGAAGGATAACCTAATAACGATAGTCGATCCCCTTGTCTACTTAGCTAGTTAAAGAGGTAGAGCGGGAACTAGGAAGCCGGCTAAAGGCGTTAAGGAGGGTAGCTTAAGAGCTAGGCTAAAAGACGATCTTAAACTTAAAACGATTAAGGAACTCGGCCTAGCGGGCCTACCGTTAGTTAAAGAGTTTTATAGTTATAAAATACTAAAGGTTCTTATAATCCGAAGCGATCTTAAACTTAGGCAGGCCTTTAAGCTTAAGGCGCTATTCCTTAAGGGACTTTACGATCGCGAGGAGTTCCTTATCGTAGATCTTATATTTATATTCTTAAGCGGAATATTTCTATAAGAAGAACGCAATAGGGTAGTAGCGGCCGTCGTTAAAGAGCTATATTAGCACGCCCTTAGCGGCTTAGTTAAAAGCATCGGTCTAAACTATAGTCTTTCGAGAGGGGTTAAAGTATACGAGGACTAGGGCGGTAGTAAAGGCGTGCTTAAGGGCTCTAAAGGCGTAAGCGCAGGCGGGGGACTAGATCTAAGGGGCAAAGTTCTTAGTAAAGGCGTTTAAAGGGTTTATAAGCTTAAAGAAGCCGCGGATAAAACTCCGTTAAAAATTAGCGAACCCTAAGAAACGCCGGAGGTCTTTTATAGAGGAAGAGGCTAGCTAGTCGAGGACTACGTAGACCTTTTTAAGATCTATACGTATGCCTTTATCCGAGATAATTAGGCTAAAGTACTTAGTCTTAGTAATATAGAAATCGCACTTATCGACGTCGAGCTAAAGGCCGGCGGTATTAAAGCGCTTAAGAACCTCTTATACGTAGATCTAATGCTCCTCCTATATTATAGAGAAGATTAGGACGTTGTCTAAATAGGCGGAATAAAAACTATCGAGGATATTATATAAGGCTATATTAGTAAAGCTCTAAAAGTAAGATAACGCGTTAGAGATACTAAAAGGTATAACGTAATACTTAAAAAGCCCGTACCGCGTAGCGAAAGCCGTCTTCTACCTATAGCCCCCGGCGATACGAAGGCGATTAAACGCTATAATAACGTTAATCTTAGTAAAGAACTTTGCCTTCTTAATTCGGGTGAGGGTATTATAGACAAAAGGCAAAGGGAAGCGGTTCTTAGTTATAGCCCTATTTAGGCTACGGTAATCGACGTAAAAACAAACGCTGCCGTAAAGCTTATAAGCTAGTATAATAAGGGCGGCGGTAGTAGAGGTCGAACGGCGAATAAAGCCTTTCTCGAGCTGCTCGTTAATATAGGCGTAGATAATACGGTTCTCCGCTTTACTAAAGGGGCGGGGGCGGGTATAAGGGGGTTATATTCCCTTCTTAAGGTTAATCTAGGTATTAACGGCGCGGTAAGGGGCGAGCTTATCGGCCTTACTTTAGAGCTATATATAGATTACATAGTAAAGCTCCTTTAGGACCTTAGCGTAAAGCTTATTAAGAGTATAAAGGACTTTTTTCTATTTTAAAAAGAACTTAGTAATATTATCGGGCGAGACCTTATTAAGGAAGATCTTATTAAGGTAGTTATCGACGAAGTCGTAAAGGCGGGGGTTAAGTTAGGCCTTAGCGGCATCGGGATTAATAGACCTAGATAAAACGGCCTAATAGAGTTCCTTAAGGATCTTTTAGTCGATAAGAGGTAAAGGCTTAATAAGTAAGGGCTTAGCGGCTAAGGCTTTAATCGTAGTTTAAAAAGTCGTAACTAAAAGCTAGCGGTAGAATACCGTTATAGCGGCTACGTATAACGAAGACGAGGGGTGCCGTCGCGCTAATAGCAAAAGCCACTAGTAATATTAGTTATACTACTGCCCCTTACGTATACCTTATAAAGCCGGCTAACGCTACGTGCCGCCGCCTTACATTTATCCCCTCTTTAATAGCAGTATGTCCTAGGCTACACGTGTGCCCCGCACGTGACCTAGTGCGCTATAGGCCTCGGCAACCGCAGGCAGGAATAACCTAGTAGACGTTAACCTAAGGCGTAGATAACCGTCGCACTATATACGCCGCCTCTACGGGCGGTACGTAAGCTGCGCTTACGCCGATGCACCTGCCTTATAGCTAGCTGCCCTAAGCCCCTTTCTTTAAGGGGTCTCGAATAGGAAGGCTATTAATTAATATCACAATTATAACGACGACGAGGGGTGCCGTCGCGCTAATAGCAAAAGCCACTAGTAATATCAATTGTATTACTGCCCCTTACGTATACCTTATAAAGCCGGCTAACGCTAGGCGCCGCCGCCTTATACTACGTTAAGCATCCGGATAGAGAATATAAAGTCGCCTAAAGGGATTATAAAAAGGCGGGGTCTTAATGCCCGATGCTTAAGTTAAGGAGCTAGGTAGCGGGAGCCGGTAGTCTAACGTATAGGCCTAAAGCGGGGGGGGCAGACGTAATAGTAAGGGTAGAAGGTATCTAAGGGGTTTAAGTCGTAGCTAAGGTCGAGGTTAGTCTAGCGGGAGGAGTCTAGGTAAGTAGGTTTACCTACGTTAAGAGCATCTTTAAGGGATATTAGGAGGCCGAAGGGGAAATAAGGCGATAGGGGAATAAACTTAAGGGTATTAGAAAAGCGGACGGTATAGGCAAAAGCCTTAAGGGCAAGAGGCGAGGATAAGGCAAAGGGCTCGCCTTTATCGTTAGAGTTAGCGATAGAGGAGGCAAAAGGAGAATAAATTATATTTATAAATTAAATTCCCTTTAAGGCGGGAATAGGAATAGCAGGAGCGGCTAGGAGGCTAGGGATAAGATAAGGCTAAAGGTCTAAAAGGCAAAATATAAGGTAGAATAAGGACTAAAAGGAGAGGGAGTTATTATATTAGCTAATAACAAGGTTATAGCGGCGTAGCTAAATAAGACTAAGAATAACCTTATAGCTAAGCTTCGTAAGGAAGAAGTAGATAGACTAAGTATATGCGCTAACTTAGGCGATTAAGTAAGCGCAATAGGTAACGGCGCTAGACTTATAGTCGCTGCTATTAGCGAGAGAGAGTCGGGGAGGAAACTAAAGCTAGCGGATAAAGAGGGTAAAGCGGTATACGGTCTAAGTATATATAAAGGCGAATCCGGAATAACTAAAGTCGACTAAAGCACTTATAGCGATATCGGTAAGCATAAGGGAAAAGGGGAATAGTAAAGCGCGAGGCTATATTCCCGTCGGGAGATAAAGGTCTTCCCTTATATTAAATAAAGCTATAAAATTAGAAACTAAAAGCTCCGTCGCGCGATAAGGCGAGGGAGCTAGGCGTTTCCTAGGAGGGGGGAAGCGCTAGAGGTAAAGGCAAGAGAGTCGGTAACCTTACCCTTAACGAAGCCTTACTTAATCGCTTAAACGTTTAGCTAAGGAGGGGACGCGAGGAAGCGTAAGGCGGGAGTACCGCCGCCTCGGCTACGACCCCGGCTAGTACCTTTCTTAAGATAGGTTTAAGCCGTATAGGTCGGGGTTACCGGGGGCGGCGTAGTAAAGGCAAAGACGGTTCTTATACCGTCGTTACTTCTCGGCGTCTATAAGACTAGCCTAAAACGCGTTAAGGTCTATTAAGTCGCTAGTAGGCGTAAAGGCGGTAGGGCTAGCGGATCCGGTAAGGGCGGGGGGGGGGAATAGTCTAGGGCTAGACAATCCTCTTACGGGCTTAAATACGCATATAGTTCTCTTAGAGGGCGGCGTAGAGCTTAGCCTAGCTATAGAAGTCGTCGGTATTAAGGCTAAGGACTTAAAGAGCGGCGGTATTAGCAAGCTCGTTAGTAACCTTTTAATAAAGGTATCTAACGCAAGCGCTCTCGTTATAATCGAGGTCGGCTTATAGCTAAGTAAACCGCGAGAAGAAATCCGGCTAAAAAGTGCCTTTTATAGCTAGGGTATTAAATTCCGCCTTAAACTAAGCGCGGTAGTTCGCGGTACTAAAGATAGAGGCGGGCTCGTAGGTAAAGGAGTTAAAGGACTAAAAGCGCTACTGCTCGAAGGGGGTATCGTCGCGGATATAGCGGGGGATGCTAGCGGCGATTAAAGCGGCCCGGCTAAAAAACCGACCGGTCGTAAAGACGACTTAGCCCCTATCGGTAGGGAATATATAAGGGTTAAAGGCGATCTTAACGGATATACCGTCGCGTTAGACGCAGAAGGCGTCCTAGCGTTGCTTTTAAGTGCCGATATCGCTAAAGAAGCGTTTAAGGTCGGCGAAGCGGGTATAAGGACTTACGGCGGGAGGGGCGGGGGTAGCCTAAAGGGCGGCGAGGTAGGCGAGGGCGGCGTTAGACTAATTAAGCTAGTCTTAAAGCCCCTCCGCGTGCTGCCGGTAGGAAAGGGTCTCCTTACGGGCGGTAGTAGCGGAGGTAGCGGCCTTAAGGAAGCTAGACTTAAGAAGGATAAAAGACCGGGTTTAATCGGTATGCCGGAGGAAATTCGCCTTAAGGTCGGCGAAGACAGAAGAAGCGATAGGGGACCCCCGGAGAATAAAGGCTAGATAAAGAAAGGCGGCGAAGGCGTTAGGCTAAAGGAAGTCCTATAAGGGAACGCCTGCCGGAGGGGCGGGCGAAGGGGAGAAGGAGGGGGTAGAAACGGGAGTAGCTATCGTAGCGGCGGCAAAAGGGGTAGCGGCGAGAAAAAAGGGGAAAAGTCTATAGAAGGGCAGAAAAGGGGCTAGAAACATCTATAGGAGAGTAGAAAAGAGGCGGAAAGGGGCGTAATAAGACGTAGAACGAAGGTAGGTAATATAGGCGAAGCTAAAGGGACTAGGGAATCGTAAAGGCTTAGCGGAAGGGTAGAAGAATAGTAGATTAAACTATTATAGGACGAACTTAAGGGGGGTATATAACTATTATTAATAACGAAGGAGCGCAGCTAGAGGCTAGGTCTAAGGGTCTATATATACGATATAAAGGTTACGTAGGATAATATATAATATAAGTATTACTATTTGCCTAAGTATAAATCTCTATTTGCCTAAGTGATATTTTTTTTATAGCCTACGTATACCCCGGAAAACGCCTAACCCCCCGCGACTAGCCGCGCTTATATAAATATAGTGCGTATTTATAGCAGGCCGTAGACTAATAATTCTTTACGTACGAAATATCCGTCTACGGCTCGCTCCCGGCTGCGTGCCCTTTGCTGCGTGCCCTTTGCTGCGTGCCCTCTGCTGCGTGCGCGGCTCCTCGATGTATGCTTCGTGCCCGGCTCCCGGCTGCGTGCCCTACTGCGTGCCCTTTGCTGCGTGCCCTCTGCTGTATGTGCGGCTCCTTAATGTATGCTTCGTGCCCGGCTCCCGGCTGCGTGCTCTACTGCGTGCCTTCTGCTGCGTGCCCTTTGCTACGTGCCCTCTGCTGCGTGCGCGGCTCCTCGATGTATGCTTCGTGCCCGGCTCCCGGCTGCGTGCCCTGCTGCGTGCCCTTTGCTGCGTGCCCTCTGCTATATGTGCGGCTCCTTAATGTATGCTTCGTGCCCGGCTCCCGGCTGCGTGCTCTGCTGCGTGCCTTCTGCTGCGTGCCCTTTGCTGCGTGCCCTCTGCTGCATGCGCGGCTCCTCGATGTATGCTTCGTGCCCGGCTCCCGGCTGCGTGCCCTGCTGCGTGCCCTTTACTGCGTGCCCTCTACTGTATGTTCGGCTCCTTAATGTATGCTTCGTGCCCTGCTGCGTGCCCTTTGCTGCGTGCCCTCTGCTGCGTGCGCGGCTCCTCGATGTATGCTTCGTGCCCGGCTCCCGGCTGCGTGCCCTGCTGCGTGCCTCTGCTGCGTGCCCTGCTGCTTGCCCTGCTGCGTGCCCTGCTGCGTGCCCTGCTGCGTGCCCTGCTGCGTGCCCTGCTGCGTGCCCTCTGCTGTGTGTGCGGCTCCTTGATGTATGCTTCGTGCCCGGCTGCGTGCCCTGCTGCGTGCCCTGCTGCGTGCCCTGCTGCGTGCCCTGCTTCGTGCCCGGCTGCGTGCCCTACTGCGTGCCCTACTGCGTGCCCTACTGCGTGCCCTACTGCGTGCCTTAGAGCCTCGTTGGCTAGAGCGATGCGATGCGGCGAGATGCGTGACGACGCGATTTAACGATGCGATTTAACGATGCGATGCGAAGAATTGGCCTGCAGCCTGCTAGGCATACGCACTGCAATTGAGTGGGCGCGGCTAGGCGGGGGGGGGGGTTAGGCATTTTAGGGGGGTACCCGAAGTATTACTTAGGCAAATAGAGATTTATACTTAGGCAAATAGTAATACTCTATAATATAACCTAATACCGTAATAATAATACCGGTGATCTACGAGGGTCTTTTCCTCCTCCTTTAAGGGCAGGACCTTCTGTTTAAGTTCCTAGATCCTGCTTTAAGGCGAGGTTTATATAAAGGTCTCTCCTACGAGAGCCTTACTAATTAACTTACTAATTAGCTCCTTAATGCGAATTATAGCCTTTTGCTAGGTCTTAAATAGGCTAACGGCTATATTATAGCTATCTTACTTAAAGCGGAACTTATTATCGTATCGTAAATCCGATTATTATAGTTAGTAGTCTATTATTAAACTTAACGTCCGTAAGGGCTTTTCTTTAAGCTTATTCCCTAAGGTTGCTTTTAAATTCTTCCTAGCTAATCTTAGTAGGCTCTCTAAGCTATTCGGATCCTATTAGGTCGATATATTCTTAAATATAGTCGATATTTGCTTAACCCTTAATAGCCTAAATCTAGGGGGTCTAATTAAGGCTTCCCTTAAGCGTTACGATACTTACCTCTCTAAATATAGATATCGCTATAGTTATTATTTTACCTTGCCGGTTTACGAGGGATAAATATGTATCGTTTCTTTCGTCTTAATCCCTCTTTAAAGCTAGCTCTTTGTAATAACACTAAGGTTAGAGCCTAATGCGGTTGAAAAGTGCGATGTCGATAGCTTTAATTTAGCGTTATTTAAGCGAAAGAGACCTAGCTTATACGGCCGGGCTTATAACTCTTAAATATAGGAAATCAGCTGTATAAATTATAGTAGAGGAGTAAGAAAAGGGGTAACTAGACTATCGAACACAAAGATGTATATAGCTACCTAACTATAGGACTAACAGAGGTATATATAGGTACCGGAGCCTCTTAAACAAGGCCCTTAGCTCGCACTAACCGTAGTTATAATATAACGGAATACCTACCTACTGTCCTTAGCTAAGGGGGTTATATAATAGGCTCGTTAAGGACGTAATAGCCTGTCGTATACCTATAGTCCGGGCTCGGGTTACTGCCCTATATAGCCCCTAACGTCGTATAACGTTAATAATTACTTTACTAACTAGACAGTAATAATATTTAATACGGTCCGCGGGGAGAACTCCTTATTGCCGCTTTACGAGGTACTATAAACTCTCTTCGATAAGCTTTAGCTATATTAGAAAGCCTTAAGCAAAGACTACGACGGTGATATACTACTTTATACGTCGCTTATTAATGCGTGCTACGGTATTCCGGAGCTAGAATACGCTCTCTTTAAGCCCGTATAGAAGGTCGAGACCGTTTTTATAGACTTACGTATATCTATCGAAACCTATATTATACGCAACCCGTCTAGCTAGTTTATGTAGGACGAAGCTTTTAATTATAATAATTAATAGTACTTAGACCGAAGATATTTAAGCGATCGTCGACAAGGTAGATTCCGTAGCCTACGAGGCTATAGACGTAGATATAAACGTAGAAACCGTAGAGGCTCTTTATAAGGCTATAATAACCGTAGAATACCCTTCCGTCTATAAGGACGCGGTGGCAGCTACGGCTTTTATAACCGCTTAACCTAGACTAAGAAGTGTTTCGTCTATTATAAGGAAGGCTATTAGTTAACTAAACACACGCCTAAGAAACGTTAACGGTCTAAGGACTAATACCTTACGTAGTGTTTTAACGATAGCATTCTAATAACTAACTTTACGGCATACGTAACCGAATTTAAAGGTTACGAGACCGACGAGATAGAAGCTAACGAGTACTAGGACGTAGAAGACGCTAATAATACCGCCGAACTAAAGCAAGCAGTAACTTAAATGCTGTATAAGGCCGTATCTATATACCTTTAGACCGGCGAAGACGTCTACGGGATAGACTAATTTATCCCTACCGACTAATTCCTAATCGAGGATCGTGACTCCTATAGATAGTTCTAAAGGATTATAATCGATACTAGTGCGGCTAGAGTATTAACTATAGAATAGGAATAGTACTTCGCTTTAAAGCGAACGGAACCTTCTATTACGCTTAATAACTCTATAGCTAGCTAAGCCTCTATCCGATTTAGTACTAGCACACCTATATATTTCCTTAGTTTAATCGCTATTAAAACCCCTATTAGTTAAGTAACTTTTTACATTCTTAAGAACTATACCCCTTTTGTTAGTAGGGATTCACTTAGATTAATCTAAATAAAGGGGGTTGTATTAGTTATAGTTGTATCTAATCTAGCTAGAAAGGGGGAATAAGGGGGCCCCTTTATACCCGTCTACCGGGGTCCCTCTATAGAGCCTGCTATGCCTTAATAATGCATTTTTAAGGCCTACGCTAGGGCTTACTGCTTTAGTTATAACGATGCCCTTAGTGAATAACGAGGTTATTTACTATATAAGGCACGTGGCGTTATACGCCGCGTAGTTATAACCCCTATTGCCCCTTTCCTATATATAGTCGGTAATATAGTTGCGACTCTATCCCTTAGTTATATAACTATATTCCTATACTAGCAGTCTTTCTTTCTAACTGCTAAGCAACCTTCCTAATCGTAAGGATAACGCGTATTAGACTAAAGGGGTCTAATAAATATAATACATAAGTATAAATAAAAGAGAGTCCTAAAGGGGAACTTAAGGGCGTAGAACGTATGCCTCTATCCGAATAGTTAAGCTATTATTATCCACGAAGCGTTTAAGGGCTCGGTTAAGTAATGCCTTCGTTATAGCATCGGCCGGGTTATTATCGCAGTTAATGTAATAGATCTCTATAATCTTACGTTGCTATATAACTATCGAAGAGATATAATGCCTAGTTATAATAATAAGTCTTTATTATTAGCAAACGACCTATCCGTAAATATTATTAGCTTCGCCTTTATAAGATTAATTAGCTTATATATTAAACCTTTACTTTAGTAGTCTATTTGCTACTTAAGTCGCTTATTTAAGATTATGCAATCTTTATTATCTAGGTTCTATACCTATACCGTAACTAAGATATTAAATACTGCTTTCGGTTAGTATATTAAGGCTATATAAGCTCTACGAGCATATTGTTTTAGGTACTATTATATATAATCCGGAGCCTTAATATCGATTCGGTCGATTTAAGCGGCTTATCCCTTCTATTAAAGTAGGAGTATTTTATCCTATTGTAAGCTTACATTCGCGCCGTTTAAATCCGTGACGGAGCCTTAATTCATCGTGGTTTTCGGCTTCGCCTTAAATTATGCCTCTCGGAGCTTTTCTTCTTTAGCGGCTAAAGAACTTATCGTTTTAAGTATAAGGGTATCGTCCGTTTATATCCTAATAATGCTTAAGTATTCTAGTGCTCTATTAGATATTAAAAGGCAAGTATTAAAGGTCGATATCGCTATATCGAGGCCCTTAATATAGTGCTTTTAATCTATATTAAACTAGTAGACTTTAGATTCTATATTTCTATATAAGGGCTTAATAACTCGGGGGATTATATTAGGTAGGGACTTCCTTTGCAATTTAACGGGGAGACGTATTAAGACTATACGAAAGAGCTCTTTAGTCGTTTAAGGATATGCCTAGGTAATATCTCGAAGGGATAACGTTATCCTATAGCGCATAAGGCTAAGAGCAAAGGCTAAGATTAGTCGTTAGCTAATGCGTTAGATTATCGGGGACTACGTTAGTAAGGAAGCCTTCTCCCTATTATTATAACTTTAGACTATAAGCCTCGATTTCTTATAGGGCTTAGTATCTCTACCTTTAACCTCTCGAACTATACGGGAACTAAAGATATAGTAGCCGCCGTAAATAGATTCGTTATAACGTTCGAAACTAAATACTCCTCGTGCTATAAGATCGTTAATCTCCGTACTATCTAACGCTTTAAATAGCGCTCTTAGGGTCGTAATAGCGCTTTTAGATCGGAGCTTAACGGCTAGCTTATAGGCCTTTTCTTCCTTTTTTATCGTAAAGGCCTCGTCCGCTTCTTTATCGCTTAAGTCGTTAAGGTCTATATCGTCTTCGTTATCGTCTAGATTATCTTCTACGTTTAGTCCTTCTATAATTAAATACGTAGCCTTATTCTTCGATCTTAGTAGACGTCCTCGCTTACGGGGTGCTAAAGGGTCCGGTCGGGCGGGTTCGTCCGGCTGCTCGGACTCTAGTGCTAAGAGGTCGTTAAGCATTTCATTACGATAATACGGTTATACTAACGTAGATCTAAAGACCTAAGGTCTATTAACCGTATCGATTGTAATATTATACCTATTAATAACTATACTTTTAAACGGTCTTTACTATCCTAACTTTTCCTTTTATACGCGGACTTCGCTTTAGAGAGGAAGGGTAAGTATATTTACTGTATCCGGACCGTTTCGGCTATATAACGCGGCCTAGACCTATCGTTTAGCCGTAAGCTGCCTAAGTGCCTTTATCGCTTTCTATACTATAGCGGCTCGTTTAAAGGTCGTAGGTAACGGCGGCGAATTAAGAGTTATCCTAAGATACGCTCCGAATATAAGCAACGTAGGTATTAGTCCGTTAGGTCTAGCCGTATCGTTAATAGCTTTAATAGCCGTCTAAAGAACTGCCTTAAGGGAGGTAAAGCTGCCTATCTCTATAAAAAGGATATTAAAAGCTCGACGTAAGGGGGTATAATACCTCTTAACCTTACTAGTTAACTAATATGCCTTAATAAGAACCTATATATATATAATTCCTATAATACGGGCTTTGTTCCGGAATTCTATAGCCGCGAAGTTTATGCCGGCATTATATCTAATAATATTAGGGGGACTAAGGTATATATTAATCTAAAGGGCTCGAAGGGTCTCCTATATATCTTTAGCTAATATAGAAGGAAGGAATCAAGCGCTTTAAAAGGCCGTCGATGCGTTAATTATATAATACCGGGCGTTATACCGAATTCGGAACGTCTAAGTATATTATATTAACGATAACTATAGGAATAAGGGATAAGGGATACGCAAGGTGCAGTTACAGACACGTGACCTACGTAATCACGTGTACGCAATAAGGACATATCTCCGGGATGCCTCCCTTCCTAGCTAGTAGAACAGACATAATACACCCCTTTAGTTAACCCTATATAGTAGAGCCTATCTAATACTAATTAGTGGTTAATAAGGTTAATTATAGAATAGTAAGGTATAGAAGAGATAGATTCGCAATCCTCGAACGTGCTTCGCATTAGAGAGGATTATCCGTGCTAAGAATAAGGATCGTTACCGTGCTTCGATTTCTTTAACTTGCGATTAAACCCGTCGCTGCTATCTTCGATAGAAGCGATTATTGCAAGTGCGTTAATAACGCAGATAACATCGCGAAGACTATCGCGAACCCTAAACCCTAGTTATTACGATGACTTCCTAAAGCCCGAATCCCACAGCCACTAATCCTATACGATACGTCCCGACCCTTAAACAATGCCTAGAGAGGACCCTTATTGCAAGGGCGGCGTGGAAACACATCGACCCTAGCCTTTAGTCCTACGAGATTAACCTAGACGAGTAGAATCCGGACCCGCTCGCGACGACGACCTACGTCGCGACCTTTATAGCAAGCTGCGAATGCGTTGCGTAAGAATAAGACCTCTCTATCCTTAGCTATTTCTAGTTGAATTTTAAAGGTTAGTCGGAAGACATATGGCAAACCGTCTCTAAAGACTACTAGAAGGCATTACGAAACCTCCTTCGGCGCCGCGGCATTTATCTAAAGAAAGAAGACTCAGCCGTACGATAATTCCTTGCGATATAGCTATAGGAGGTATACGACAACCCGCTAGTCTAGCCCTAAGAAGAATTCCTTAAGATAGGCTTCGACTTCGCAATATTAGCCTACTATAAGCGAGATAAGATACGAGCCGAACTCGGCGTGCCGCTATACCCGGCACCGTTGCTAAAGCCGTTGCTAAAGCCTTTGCTAAAGCTAACGCCACCGGCTTTATCGCCTAAGCCGGCCCGTATTCCTTAGTTCGTCCCGGTAGCCTTACCTTCGTTAGTCCCGGCAGCCTCGCCAACGTTGCCTTCCTTATCCCCTTTCTCGTCGCTATTACCGTCCTCGTTAGCAGCAGCAATAACGGCCCCGGCTTTACCGTCGTTAATATAAGCTCCCGCAGTTGCTCCCGCCGTTGCTCCCACCGCCCTTGCTCCTACCGCCGTTGCTTATACCGTCGCTCTTATCGTTCCTCTAGCCGGCACGGCCCCGGCTTTACAGCTAGCTTCCACCGGCATATTAAAGACCGTTATGCCCTAACCCCGGCAAACACTACTAAAGGAGGCTAATTGCTAGCACTATAACACCTACTTCGACTCCTAAGGCGCACTCTTTCGTTACCTCGGTAAAGGATGTTACTACTAGAAGCGTATATAAGCTTCCCCTTAGCCCGTTAAACAATAGGGCAGCAATAGACGCTCTTCTCCTTAGAGCACCCGATAGTCTCCCTAGCTCTCTCGTTACCGTAGAGCAGGAGACTACCACTAGAAGCCTCTATAGGCTTCCTCCTAGGCAGTCACCCGGCAGACGCCTTCTTCGCCTTCGTCCCGGCAGACGCCCTTACGTTTACTCTTTGTTTTTCCGAGCATCGGCCCCGCACCCTTCGTTCCGCGTGGCCGGCAGCAGTCAGCCTCGCGAGCCCTTAAAAAGAAAGACTCTCGAGGGAGAGCCTTACGAGCTTCCCCCTCGCGAGCTTCCCTGCCTGCTGCTCCGCTCGACCGTTCCTTTATATATTCTCGTTGCTCGTTGCTTTACACGACTCCCTAACGTTCGTTACTCGTTGTTCGTTGCTTCGTTGCTCGTTGTTTGTTGCTTCGTTGCTCGTTATTCGTTGCTTCGTTGCTCGTTGTTCGTTGCTTTACGCAACTC
Organism: Ophiocordyceps sinensis; assembly: GCA_012934285.1. Lineage (NCBI taxonomy): Eukaryota > Fungi > Ascomycota > Sordariomycetes > Hypocreales > Ophiocordycipitaceae > Ophiocordyceps > Ophiocordyceps sinensis. The sequence goes on along the minus strand of JAAVMX010000004.1, from coordinate 6,142,549 downwards.
CCTAACGCTCGTTTCTTCGTTGCTAGTTGTTCGTTGCTTCGTTGCTCGTTATTCGTTGCTTCGTTGCTCGTTGTTCGTTGCTTTACGCAACTCCCTAACACTCGTTGCTTCGTTGCTCGTTATTCGTTCCCTCTTTTCGTAGTTATAACACTACCCTTCGCAAGGCTGTTTAGCCTAATCCTCGATGGCTTCGTTGCTCGTTATTCGTTCCCTCTTTTCGTGGTCATAACACCACCCTTCGTAAGGCTGTTTAGCCTAATCCTCGATGGCATAGCGCCGCCCGTTCAACCGGGCTAGGATCCCTCTTTCCCTCTTTCGTTCGATAGATCTTATCTTTAGGTTAACGACTAGGTTGTATTATTCTTATCATCTTATAAAGACTGCTAGTATAGGAATAAGGGATAAGGGATACGCAAGGTATAGTTGCGGACACGTGACCCACGTGATCACGTGCACGCAACGAGGACATATCTCTGCGATGCCTCCCTTCCTAGCTAGTAGAACAGACATAATACACCCTTTTAGTTAACCCTATATAGTAGAGCCTATCTAATAATAACCTTATAATTAAAGTCCTAGTTATTTTTAAGGTTAAATTTAAACCGTTTTAGGGCAGGCGAATGTATCTAGCAATAGTAATATAGTTCTAAGATATTCTCTAGAGTGCTAAGAGATATATCGCCGTAGCCGGCTTGCTTTAATAGGTTATATAGCCTAGCTATAGCTAGATATCCGAATCGACGGTATAAGGTCTTAATTTCCGTTTCTATAAGGAATACGGTCGATTATTTACTCTTCCTAAGGAAGAACTAAAGGTATTATTAGTAGGTGTCTCGAATGCAAATGCAAATGCAGGTCTAGTAGTCTTATTAGAATTGTTAATACCTATCTAGCTAAGGGCTATACTACCTTCTTTATAGACAAGACGAGAGAAGGGTTAGAGCTACCCTCCGGGAAGCCTCGGTAGCTAAGAATAGAAAGGGATCCGTAAACAGAATACAAAGACGGATGCGTTAGTTAGGGAAGACCTTCCGTAGACGGATGCGTCTATTAGGACGACCGTAGAAGTCTATAGAAGGAAGTGGAATTCCATCTATGGAATTCACCTTAGAAGGGAAGTCCTTCCACCGTGGAATTCTATCTATGGAATTCACCTTAGAAGGGAAGTCCTTCCACCGTGGAATTCCATTGGAATTCTATCTATGGAATTCACCTTAGAAGGGAAGTCCTTCCACCGTGGAATTCCATCTACAACTCCTATAGGTTTCCCTATTTCCTAATCACCGGGATATTTGCTTTAAGGCCGGTAAGGATATTCGTTATATTATTAAAAAACGCGCCTAGCCTATATATATCCGCAAGATATAGTAGGAAAGGGGTCGGAGTTTCTAGCATATAGAATATAATCTTTCTAATTAAAGTAATAAGATTAATTAATCCTAAGGACCTTATAACCGTGCTAGCGCTTTAACTAAAATGCCTTTTGTCCTACGGTCGATATATCTAAATTAACGGAAGGTTTTTTTATTAAAGGACTATATACTATTCTTATCCGGCCGTAGAGACCTTCGCCGCTCTTATATTAATTAGGATGCCTTAAAAATAGAGCTTTAAGTAACGGTCGTTAATAAGGAACTAGTTAGCCGAAACTATCGGTTCTATACTATAGACGTCGTCTTCTATAATAAGGTAGTTAAAAGCTATTTAATAAAGCATTTAACTAGCTTACTATTATTCCGGCTTTTAATCCTCGCTATACTCTTCCTCCTTATCATTCTTATATCCTTTATATCCTGCTAAATAGGCTATAATATCTAGGGAGACGCCGGTATAAAGATATTGCGAGAGATATTAGTCCTTAGCTTTCCGCCGTTCTTCTATTTAATATTTCGTAGACTAATAGCCCTCCTCTTCTTATATAAAGCACTTCTTAGTTTAGGTCTTATTGCCGTATCCTTAGCTATAGCCTCTTCTACCGTAGGGTCTATAGCTATATCCGGAGTCTTATAGGCGAAATCCTCCGTTGCCTCTACTACGATTATTAGTATACCTACGGTCTATATAAAACTAACTATTAAGGTTCTTTAAATTATATTTATGATTTATATTTCTCCTATCGTTATTACGATATCGGTCTAAGATAAACTAGCGCGAAGTATTCCTCGCCTATCGTATAAGGTACGTCGTAAGGGAAGCTCGGAGGTCGGCATAGAGTTCCTTAGCCTCGTTAGCCTATTTAAAGAAGGCACCTTCGAGTTTTAGGACTTATTAGCACGCTTTAGTAAGGGTTACTATAAGCGGGGTTTCGCTTATAAACTTAAGTCCTAAAGCTTATTAATAAAGCAATAGCTTATCGATTAGCAATTAAAGTACTTCTAGTAGGCCTTTCTTAAGGTTACTAGCCTAAACTTAGTTAAACGTCGTATTAATCTAATCGGTATAGTACTAAGCATCGAAATATCGTTTAATCTTATCGTATACGCTTCGGAAGGTAGTCGTCTAAGTAATATTCTCCGTATAGAAACGGTCGGCGCGTCCCTTTAGGATCTAAGGAAGGAGGGTATAAAAAAGTCTTAGCTTAATCTTAAGGTTATAGCATACGCCTATAAACTTACGGATAGTCTCGTTAAAGAGAGTATATAGTTCGCCGGTATAGCTTTTATCTTTATCCTATATCTTAATAAACTTAGTCTAAACGTTAGGATTAGACGAGAGGTTTAAATATCGGCGGGTAAGAGTACTATATACTCCTTAATATTATAATTAAATGCTTCGACCGTAGCCTTTAAGGCGATTGTTAAAGTAGATAGATCGAGCCTTAGTTTCGCTCTTAGGATATATAACGTTAGTTCTAAGATAAATACTAGTCGTAGCGTATAAATCCGACGTATAGGATTAAATGCTAGTGCATTCGTTATAGCTATATTCGGTTCTCGGTCTAGTTCCGGGGTCGGATATATAGTCGCCGCTTAGGCCGGGCCGTTATATTAGAATTAGTGCGAAGTCGGATAGACCGTTAACTAGTTCGTTATAGCCGAAAAGGGATCTTTATCTGCCTAAGCTTAGGCTGCTTAGTCCTAGGTGTTCCTCTTCTTTTCTTATTTACGGAAAGCCCTTATGCCTATCTTAAATTCTTCTATTATAAATTCTTTCTCGTTCTAAGGGAGTAGATCTTCCGATTAAAGCATATTTATATAGGATCTAATAAACGGCGCGTTTTTTAGCCCTATCGAAACGCCGCGTCTTCGCAATAACATCTTAAGGACCTTCTTATAGTTATAATCTAATATATTCTATATAGACTTATTCTATCCCTAGAAATGCTCTTAGAATATGTTAAATAGTCGTTAACCTTAGTAGTAGATAGATGCTTCGCCTATTATAATAAACTAGGCTATAAATATTATAACTTCCGCTTTGCTAGGATCTTCTATTGTAATCTCTTCTATATCCTAATATCGTATATCTACCTCTTTATAAGCGGAAGTAGGAATGCCGATTTCCTTTATCTATCGTTCGATTGGTTTAACCGGGTTATTAGGGGGAGCCGGCGCGTTCGTAGTTAATAGTAATCTTGCTATTATTATCTATTCTTTTCGAATTCGTTTAGGAGTTAGTTAGTATCGTAAGGGTCTTTACGAGAAATGTCGAAGCGATTAGTCTCTATTCTAAAGGACGTAACTCTTCCTCCTTAAGGGAAGCGAGCACGTGATTAAATAGTTATAGGGGTTCGCGATATTATTCTACGTTATAGACGCACTGCTTATTAACGTTTACTCTTTCTATATTAGGCGAGAACGGGATTAATAGAGAGCTTAAAGGTCTATTTACCGTAGAGCTTAACACAAATAGTCCTTATTCTTAGCATAGATAACCTTCTCTCCGGTGTACGCAATAGAACCGTAAGGGTAAAGATGCGTAGAAACAGCGTCCGTAAGGAATAAAGATTCTGCTATACTTTTAAAAGTCGAGATCTGCCTCTTCTGCCTTACTATTCTATAATTAAATCTATTTAATAACTAATTAGTATTACTAGGGATTCACTTAGATTAATCTAAACAAGGGGGGGTTACATTAGTTATAGTTGTATTTAATCTAGCTAGAAAGGGAGAATAAGGGGGCCCTTTTATACCCGTCTGCTGGGGTCCCTCTATAGAGCCTACTATGCCTTAACAATGCACTATTAAGGCCTACGCTAGGGCTTACTACTCTAGTTATAACGATACCCTTAGTTAATAACGAGGTTATTAACTATATAGGGCACGTAGCATTATACGCCGCGTGGTTATAACCCCTTTTGCCCCTTTCCTATGTATAGTCGGCAATATAGTTACGACTCTATCCCTTAGTTATATAACTATATTCCTATACCTTTCCTACTTTCTCTTGCTAATAGAGACCGACTTAGGATCTACTTTAATAATACGCTAGTAACCTAAGATCTAAGCAACCGTATCCTAGTAATCTGCAAATAGGGTCACCTATAGTTCTTCTTGCCTAAGGAAGAAAAGACGATATTATTCCTAATAGAAACCGAGATTAGGATATTATATCGCCGCTTTAAGCACTTAGCTATTTCAAGGCTCTATTACCTACTTAATTAGGCGGGCTATAATATAACAACTATATAGCTTAAATCGATCTCTAAGTTTTATCATTACTGCTATATACACTTATAGCCACCTAGGCGTTTTAAATTCACGCGAAGATAACTAGGAATTAAATTACGAGGTTATAGTAGACGTAATATACCTTAGAAGCCCTTAACGACCTATTTTATTAATGTATATAAAGCATCCTTTAGCCGGTCGGCCGGCGCTGCTTATATTAGCTATAGATTAGATGGCGGGAGCTATACCTAGCCCCTAGGCTCGCCTCCTACCTTAATAAATCATCCTTCTACACATACCCTTTCCTACCTATTTAGTATATTAAATTAGTAGAAACTCCCACCCTTTTTCTGCTTGCTTCCTTAAGCCACTAGGCATATAGCCACTAAGCGTAAGCCACTATAATATATTCACTAAGAGCCTCGCTCTTACTATCGCCTAGAGCTCGTAAGCTCTTACTATCGCTAAGAGCTCTTAAAAAAGCTCTTACTATCACTAGGAGCCTCGCTCCCGCCACGCAGTGTTTTCAGCTTGTATTACTACAGCTAGCGTGCCTATGTAATTAAACTAAGCTTTACTTTCTGACGAAGCTCTTAATACTATTAATAGCGGTGCTCTACCCTATTTTATCTGTTCTTTCGTCTCGTAGGTTTCTTTTTGCCCTCGAGAGAGCTTTTTACTACCCTACTTCGGCTCGCATAATTCCCTCTCTTTCTTAAGCCTCTTTCTTCTGCTTTCTTCTTCTTTCTTTAACCTTCTTTATCTTTACGCTAGTCTAGGACATTAGCCGTTACCTTTCTCCTCGTAAGCTTTAGGAAGCGGCTCGGGTCTTTAGACCCTACCGCTAATATCTTTAATAGAGCTTCTGCTTTCTAAAGTTAGTAGAGGAGCATCCGACGAAATTATCCCGTTAAACCTTTACCGCCGTCGACCTCTATTTTATAAGGCGCTTAACCGAGCTTCTTATATAGCTCGGGGACTAAAGTTTATGCGCAAAGGCAGGGCACCGACTAAGTGCCTACGGATTAGTAGATAGTCCGGGCTCCGGCAGCCCTATAGCTCGTAGGGCATGCCGGGCTACCTATAATTATTATCCTTCTTTTTATACACGCACCCTTTGCCTTATGCCTATCTTTTCCTATACTATATAGTAGTAATACCTTACCCTCTTTCCGGCAAGACTAAAGATCCGTAAGGTTCTTATTAGTCTTTCGGAGCGTTGCATAAGGACATTACGTAAGCTAGACTTATAGTATACGCCTATCTTACTTAGGACGAACCCCCCGTAATTTTCTATACGTTCTACGTCCGATCTTCGATAGTAGAGCCTACCGTTAGCTAATCGCCGTCGCCTTTAGTCTTAGCGCCCTAACGGCTTTACGATAGCCTTATACGCTATTAGGGACGTATTATAGCTAATCTATATCTTTCCTCCTATTGCTACGAGAAGCTCTCCTTATTTTCTTATAAAGCGAAAAACCTTTCTTATCTATACTCTTTCGTATGCCTTTCGCTTTACTTACGCCGCCCTTTCGTATATATAATTCTTTTTACTTCCTTATATTATCGCCTTTACGCTCTTTACCTTCGCTATAAGCTCTTCGTTCTTTAGTATAGCTCGGGACGTAGAGGAACGCGCTTAGGCCGATAAGGCAAATTCTTACGATAACTCTCTTCCTCCCGACGATAAGTAGTTCTTTAATAAGAATTAGTCTTAAGATACTTATATCCCGCCGTACCGACGACGTCACTTTAACCGATACTTTTAGAATTAACCCGATAAGCTTAGTAACTTAGCTGCCGCGATTCTTAAGAAAGACCTGTATAAGCGGGTCGTAGGATAGAGTATACGTTTTAATCGCTTAATTCTTAATAATCCTACCGAGCTTATCCTATAAACCTTTACTAATAGAGATATTCTTTATATTTAGGAGATTATTAATCTTATCTATCGCCTTAGGAAAGACTACCCTAAATTCTAAGTCTATCTCGATAAGATAACGGCTAGGGAATCCTATCTCAATATATATACCCTATAAAGGCGAAATCTTCGGGATATTCTAAATAAACCTACGGGTATACCTTCGACTAAGACTCCTTTTATTATAACCCGCTACCCGATTCCCGCTTAATCCTTTCTTTAACCTACCCTTATGCTTCCGGACGATAATCTTTCCGGCATTAATCCGCCTATACGTAGAGTCTTCCGCTCTTAAGACTAAGTTCCCGCCCTATCTTATTAACTATCCGGACGCTAGCCTCCCTATCGTATACCGGATTCCGGCTATAACAACGGTAACTCTTCTAATTTAAGTAAATATAGCGCTAGTATAGGCTAGCCTTTAAACGCTTGCCTTTACTATAAGAACTCTACTTTCATTTATCCTTTAAATGCGTTAGCCTATAACAAAGCCGTAGCGAAACGTCTTAAGAGAGATAATATAAGAGTATTTAACCTAGATAAAAGAGACTTACGTTACCTTAGGTTAATCGCTTAAGCCGACGGGAAGAATACCTATACTAATATCTATTTATTTTATAAGCGTTTTTTACTCTACTACGATAAAGACCCTTATATACTCTATCCTTTCTACCTATCGTTCCTTAGCGGAAGTACGCTTAGTTAGTATATAAGTAAACTCTCTATCGCTTAGCGATACCGTCTACGATTTATATCCTTTATAACCTTTATAAAGAAGCTTACTAAAAGGTTTAGCCGCCTTAATACGGAAATCTCTAACGAACTATATAGTAAAGAATATACTATCTTTATATAGAACGTGAAAGAGTTATCCCTCTTATAGTAGATCTAACGTAAGGTTTTACTTATATATTAGCTTCGCCTAAAGAAAGACTATTAGATTATTAAGACCTTTTATAGACTTATTGCTACGTAAATCGCTTCCCTCCTTCCGCTGCTTAATAAATCTACTTTTATTAAAAAGTAGATTTAGGAAATTAAAGAAAGAAAGCCCTTTATTACCGCGTTACTTAATCGGTATTTTATTAAGACTTTCGCTATAATAACTTTCGCGGTTTCGACCGCCGCGACCGCGACTATAACCGTCGTAACGCCCGCCGCTATAATAACGATTGCGATAAAGACCGTAAGCGAGATAGTCGCTATTTTAATAGCAATCGCGGCTAAGGTAACTATCGCTGCGCTAGACCTTCTACCCGCGACTATAACCGCCGCGAGTATAATCGCCGCCCTAACGACCGCCGTAATAATAATCGTTGTAATAACTAAATTTCCCGCCGCCGGGATTAAGACGGTCGCTGCCCTACAGGATAAAGCGATATATATAGAGAGGGAAAAGTAAAAAAGTAGGTGCGCTTTAAATTAAAGTACTAAGCTAGCGAGGACTTTGCCTTAAATAGCAGTAAGATAGGTAATAGAGCTTCCGAGGACAATTAGAGTTCTATTCGTTCTAACTTAGACCTTTTAAAGGCCTACTTCGTCGGTTATATAACGACGTATGCCTTACCTAATAAAGGTTTTTTTAAGTACGCTACCTACGATCGATGCTTCCCCCTCGCTTCCGTCTTAAATAAGCATATTCGCGCTAAGTACTACGTTTTAAAGCAATAGCTTATAAAGAAAATAATAGCCCTAAAGCCCGCTAAATATCGCCGTTATAAAACGGGCTTTTTATTATAAAACCTCCTCTTTTAGTATTTAACTACCTACGGCTATAATTAGGTATATAAGGGTACTATCTTAAGCTAATGCTTTACCCTTTTAGTCGTTACTCCCCCCTCGGCCTCCTATAAGGTGTCTGCTCCTCCTAGCCTTAAGCCTTTAATAGCCGAGTAAACTTACTTAGCCGAGGCCGTAGCCCCTATATCTCTTCTCGACTCTCTATCTATTCTTAAGCCTATGCCCCGACCCTTTTATCGAGACGACGAGGGTATACCCGTTCCCTTTTCCTATATAAAGATTAAAATTATAGGCAAGCCGTCTAAAAAGGAATTTAAGATCTACCCGGACACTAGATATAGAAAGCCTATAATCGATTAAGACCTATTATAGTGTTTGCCGTATATTATTAAAAAGCTGCCTCCTATAGCCGTTAAAGGCATTACCGGTTACGCTTATATCGAAGACTAAGCTACTTTCTCTTTTTTAGTTTAAGGCCGTTACGCTAATAGTTCTAACGTAGGGCTCGCGGAGTTTTCTTACTCCGCTTAGGTTACTAAAGTCGCTATAAGCACCTTACTTAAGAATGCTTTCCTTAAACCGCACTTTAGCAACGTCGACTATAGATCGGATATAATCCGTATTAGCACTCTTTAAGACTTTAAGATCCTTTTTAATATCTATCGCCTTAGCCGGGATATAGTGCGATACGTCTAGGCCGTCCGTAAGACCTTAGTTCCTACCGGTTAAACTATAATTATACCTACCTCTTAGAAGGAAATCCCTAAAGGACGGTCGTACGCCTTTTATTCCTCTTATAACTTAGCCGTATATACTATCGTAGATAACTCCTCTTTCCTTAGCGTCGCTATAATTAATAACTCTACTAAGGACGTTATTATCTTACGTAAGTAGCGATTTAGCTAAATCCTAGAGTATTATAACTTAGGATTCCTTATAGTTCTATTATAGACGTTAGCCTTTTAAGCCCTAACTATTGCTTCTATAGCTACTATATCCCTTAACCCTTCTATAGTCTCTCCTTCGGCTGCCGACCTTTAGTAAGTCCTTATAGTCGGTAGTAGCTTTAATATCTTAGTATCTATTATGTTTTCCTTTAACGTTATTTCGGCAGCTTTATAGCCGCTAGCTCTTACGCCTCCTTTCGTTAATTAGGTCGATTTTCCTTCTATAGCGCCCTTTCCGGAGCCTAACGTAGTCCTCTTTTAGCGCTCAGCCTAAAAGCTAAGCTCCCTCCCGGAATATATTATAGAGGAGGGTATTTAAATCTACGCTAAAGACCCTCGCTTCGTCGATAAAGTTATTACGCTCCTTTAGCGTTTCCCCTCTCTTTAGAAAGATATAGGTATAGCTATTATTTAACTTAGTAAAAAGCTTACTATACCTCTCGTCGATAGATAATAGTATTAGAAGATTGCCTAACGCCTTTACCCGTAAGGACTCTACGACCGTATAGTTATTAATAAAACTTTCGATAAACTTTATTAATAAAATCGCATAGAATAGACTATATAGCCGACGCCCTTCGCGGCGCTTATCTTTATTATTTAGCGTACCTCTTAAGGTATTACGAAAGGCCGCGCCGTTATTAATATACGTAGAATAAACGGCGTCACGGTCCTTAACGCCTATCTACTTCCTCTCTAAGAGAGCATTATCGTAAAGCTACTAAAAGCCGAGTATATTACTATAATCGATATAGCCTTATTCGTTTACTAATTTAGCATATAGCGTGATTATTATAACTAGTTTACCGTTATAAGCTATCGTAGGCTTAAGAACCTTACCGTCGCGCCGATCGGGTTTTAGAATAATTATATTTACGCCTAACGATATATAGACTACGTTCTCCGACCGTATTAAGCTTTTTCCTATACTTTTATCGACGATATCGTAATCTACTCTTAGACTTAGGAAGATTAACTTTATTACCTACAGGCTATTATAGCCCTATTTAATAAGCTTAATCTTACGATATCTCCGACGAAAAGTTAGATCGGCTACCCGTCTATATATCTTTTTAGCTATTGCGTCGATGCCTTTAGTATAAGCACTTTAGAAGATCGTATAGCCGCTTTCGCTAAGCTTAAGTTCCCGGATATACTATAGAAGCTTGAATACTATATTAGCGCCGCCGGTTTTATTCGATATAAGATCCCTTACTTTAGCCCCTTCGTTAAACCTCTTTAAGCCCGGAAGACGACCCTCCTTACGTAAGGCTACGCAATCGGGAAGGTAACCGATAGAAATCCGAATCGCCGTAAAGCCTTTAAGCGGAATATAGCCTTCTCCTTTACTACCGTAGAAAAGCTCTCCTTTTAAGACCTTTAAGACGAGATCGTATTAGGAAGAATGCTTTATTACCTTAATCCCGCTAAGAAGCTTTTTGCCTAAATTAACGCCTTTATTTAGCGCAGTTTTAGCATAGTGTTTTATTACCTCTTAAACGACTTTACTTAAGTTTTAAGCTAGCCGATTTCTATAAAATAGATAATGCCTATATGCTTCCTCTCTTAGGTTCTTACCCCCGCTAAACGGAACTATAGTCTATTTAAGCTAGAAGTTATATATCTTATCTAAATAATTAAGAAAATATAAACTATAATCTAATCGTTAACTCTTCCGCTTATAGTCCTTATTATAGGCTGCGCTATAGTATATACTACGGCTATGCCGTAGTAGGCGCTTAGGTTAGCCGCTGCGTAGGCCCGGCATCGAGCCGGCTACTAGCACATATGGCCTAGCAATGCCCTAGACGAGGGCACGGTCGGGCCGACATAGGGCCCGTGTAGGGGCAAGGCGCACATATAAAACCTACGGGAAGGGCGAGCTACGGTAGGCTTTTCTTCCTCTCCTCCTTAGCTTTAGATAGTTAATTATCTAGCTACGTAGTGTTAAGTTAAACCCTATGCCGGCCCTTTATATATCTAAAGCGCTTATAATAGACGCTATAATAGCAGACAACCGCGCCGATACTAATATAGCGTAGGCCTTAGATAAGATTACGCTTAAGGCCGAGGTAGATTAAATTCGGGAGGTATAGGCAGCCGCTATAGAGCGCGTCCGAGCAATAGACGCGATATAGTAGGAAGCAATTATAAGGTTAATAAACGTTATCTCGTCTCTTATAGAACGGCTAAATTAGATACCGCCGACTGCCTCCGCCCTTAATATAACCTTAGGTCCGTCGATAATACTACCTAACGTAGGAACGGAGAATATCTAGCTCTTACCGAAGACCCCGCTAAACCGGAAACTACTCCTGTCGCTAAGTAAGTTCGACGGCTAGCGGCGCTACTACGCCGCGTAGTTATACTAGATAAAGGAGAAATGCGAGTTAGACTAAGGCTTCTTCCTAACTAACCGGGAGATCTTTTATTTCATCTACGCGTGCTTAGATATATTACCTTAGTAGACTATAGCGACCTTCTATAGCTAAGGCGATATATACTAATACGACCTAATAAAATTCCTAAAATACCTTAATAGCGTATACCTTAACGTAGACCTTTAGCTATAAGCTGCGACGGCCTTACGTACTATAAAGCAGGGCGACTACTAAACCTTTGCCACCTTTATGCCTAAGTTCGAATAAAAGCTAGTAGAAGCCGGCGGCAGGTCGTAGGAGCCTAAGGTAAAGATTATCTTCCTTAAGGGCACTTTAAACTTACGCCTCCGTATAGCCTTAGTAACTATAGAGCTGCCGAAGGATAGCTTCTATAAGTTCTATATAAAGGTAGCCTAGATCGCGGCTAAAATTAAGCGCCTATATAGCGCCCCTACCTAAAGGAGCGGTCGCGGCCGTAGTTATCTAGTTGTAGAAGGAAACGGCCGAGATACTAAAGGCGATACTACGATAATAGGAGTTAAAGGAGTTAGTGCCCCCTATAGTAGCGGTGCCGTCTAAGGCGGTAGAGGCCGAGGTAAGGGAAAGTCCTCGTTAGGATCGGGAGCCTACTAAGTATACGCTAAGACCGGCCACCGGGCGTTTAAGTGTCTAGATAAGAAAGGTAAAGGCCCTTAATAAACGCCTCTAAGGGTCTAAGGCATATAGCCGTAGGGCGAAGTTATTAGGGAGGTATATAATAGTAACGACTTAGAAAATAAGTAACCCCTTAGCGAAGTTAGGCTAGGAGGGTAGACGAAGCGGTCTAGCGGGAGTAGCAGAAGGCGAAAGGCTATATATCGATAAAGCCTATATCGATACCTATTAAGATAGATAAGGTAAACGACTTTCGCGCCCTCGTCGACTTAGGCTATAATTGCTATGCTATAGTCGACCTTAACGTCGTAAGACGGCTTAGGTTAAAGTATATAGAGAAGAAGGAGAGGGCATTGCTGCCTTTCTTAGACGATATAGAGCCTATGCGCTCTAAAGGTATAGTTTACTTCGATATAGATATTAACGGCATTAAGGAGCGTATCTTCGCTTATATCGTTCGGGGCCTTAGCTAAGACGTATTCTTAGGCCGCCCTTAGATAAGAAGGAACTAAGTTACCTATATCGCAAAGAATAATATAATCTAGCATAGGAAGGCCGATGTTTAGATTCGATTGTTAGGCTAGGCTAAGCCGGCCCGGATCTAGCGCCTAAAATGCGCGAAGCTAGTCTTAGCGTCGGTGTTCGCCGCTAAGATAAGACGGCTTAAGCGGCGATAAGGAGATATAGGCGTAGTAAAGGCGATCTCGTTAAAAGAGATTAAATAGGCATTAGAGCCGAAGAAGCCGGTTAACCTAGCGGACTATATCTTAACGGACTTACTTTAGGACTTCCTTAACCTCTTTACGCTAGATAAGTCTATAATACTGCCGCTATTCCGGCCGGGGGTAGACTATAAGATCTATTTAGAACTAACCCTAGAGGGCGGCGAGCTACGGCTGCCTTAGGGCCTATTATATAATATATCGAGAGAGGAGTTGCTAATCCTAAAGAAGACGTTAATAGACCTCCTCGACTATAGATTTATCTAAGCTAATAGCTCGGCGGCGGCGGCGCTAGTATTATTCGTAAAGAAGCCTAATAGGGGCATTCGGTTTTACTACGACTACCGGGCCCTTAATAAGATTATAAAGCGGGATCGGTACGCGCCGTTATTAATCGCTAAGACGCTTAATAACTTAGCGAAAGCGAAGTAGTTTACTAAGCTCGACGTCGTCGCGGCGTTCTATAAAATCCGTATCGCCTAAGGCTATAAGTATAAGACCGCCTTTCGCACGCGGCTAGGTCTTTTCTAGTAAAGGGTATGCCCGTTCGGGATTACTAGGACCCCGGCGACCTTCTAACGGTATCTTAATTCTACGCTCTAGTAGTTCCTCGACGACTTCGTTATAGCGTTTATAGATAATATCCTTATTTACTTCTTTAGGTCGAAAAAGGACTATTAGCAAAAGGTCCGCCTCGTGCTTAAAACGCTTAGCGATATAGGGTTATACCTAGACCGGAAGAAGTGCGAGTTCTACGTAAAATAAGTAAAATACCTTAGCTTTATCGTAACGGTCGGACGGGGAATTAGTTACGACCTAGATAAGCTTTATGCTATCCGCGAATAGAAGGCACTAACTAACGTATAGGGCGTACGAAGCTTCCTTAGATTCGCTAACTACTACCGTATCTTTATTCCGCTCTATGCGTATATAGCTTAAGCCTTAGATGCATTATATAAGAAAGGGGTATAGTTCCGGTAGGGGGCGGTCGAGGAGTAAGCGTTCCTCCGTCTAAAGCAGTTATTCTATAAAGCGCTAGTCCTCGCGTAGTAGGATCCTTCGCTAAAGACGTTCCTTAAGACCGATAGCTCTAGCTTCGCTATAGGTAGCGTGCTAATATAGGTTAGCTATAATAGGATGCGATACGCGGTCGGGTACTTCTTTAAATAGATAAACCCTACTAACTTTAACTACCTAATCTACGATAAAGAGATACTAGCAATTATCCGTTGCCTAGCCTTTTAAGGGGCTAAGCTTCGGAATAATCGGCGGTTTACGATCCTTATAAACTACGATAACCTAAAGTATTTTATAATAAAGCGGACGTTAAATAAGCGCTAAAGTCGCTAGGCCTTAGAACTTTTAATCTATAATTTTATACTAACGTACCGTCCGGGCAGTTAGGCGGTCGTCTTAAACGTATTGTCTCGCCGAGAATAGGATAAGCCCTTTAGGTTTAAAGACGCCCGCGAATAAGGACGAGTAGTCTAGCTCTTACCCGATAGGTGCGTCTTTAATATAGCACGAGTTCCGGAGGGGGATCTATTATACCGCCTTCGATAGGACGACTCGCTACGTCCGGACGAGGCCTTATATTCCCCTAATATTAATAATCAACGGCCTTATATAGGGCTTATAGTAGGACGAATCGGAGTACTATAGGCGCTAGAATAAGCGCTAGTATTCCTAGACGACGCTTTATAACGTTAGTAGGAGACGATAGTAGCCTAGGACTATAAGTATTAAGCTGCCTTCGAGGCGGTGTAAAAGGGAGAGCGACGCTTCCTACCGTAGCTCGAGCTTAAGACGTAAATCGCCGAGTGCTTAATTAACCTTAGCAACCGTCTTTGCTTTCGTAACCGTATTTAAGTGCCCGGCGAGGATAGTATGCTTCGCACTAATATTATCTAATAGATATATAACTCACGAGCAAACGGCTACCTAAGGAGAGATAGGACGATTATAGTAGTTTCCCGGCAGTTCTTTTAGCTAGGCTAATTATAAGACGTTCGAAGGTTTATCTAGAACTACGACGTATATAGTTAGAGTTATATCTAGCGCTAGATAAAAAAGGGAATACTAAAGCCGCTGCCCGTCTTTAATTAGCTATAGGTATACCTCTCGATAGACTTTATAATAGACTTCCTAAGTTCTACTAAAAGCGGCGCCCGGTATCTATAGGTAATCGTCGACCGTTTAATAAAGGCGGTAACGTTAGAAGCGATAGAGACTAAAAATATAAAAGCGTGCGCCGCGAGGTTCCTCTTAGCGTACTACCGCTTCTATAGTATGCTAAAGTCTATCGTAATAGACCGAAGAAGCAATTAGCTTAAGGAGTTCTAGGTTAAGTTCTATCGACTCTACGATATTAAGCAGAAACTTAGCACTATATACCACCTATAGACTAACGGTAGCCTAGAAAAAGCAAACTAGGAGATTTAGGCCTACCTTCGCGCGTACGTATGCTATATATAGAACGATTAGGAGGACCTACTGCCCGCCGCGTAGCTAGCAATAAATAATAGAGTATCGTCGACTATAGGGCTAAGTCTATTCTTCGTAGAATATAAATATAACGTTAATACTATCTAGCTATACGACGAGCCGGCACGCGCGATACTTAACTAACGCGGTGTATAAGACCTTATTGCTAGAATACGGGAGGTAACTAACTTTATGTAAGCTGCGATAATAGCGGCTTAAGCACGATAGGAGGACTTCGCTAATCGCTATCGCTAGCTAGCGGAAAGGTTTTAAGTTAGCGATAAGGCGTAGCTCTATATAAGTAACTACCTCTCGGATAGACCTTACCTAAAGATTAATTAGATCTACTATAAATACCCGGTAAAGGCAGTCTTTAGTTTATATACTATCGAGCTTAAAGTACTGCGAGGTATATACCTACGCTTTTACGTAGACCTATTGCGGCGCGCCGCCGTAGATCCTCTCCCCGGCTAGGTCCTCTACGACGCTTAGCCGCCGTTAGTTATTACGTATAAGGGCGGCCGCGAATAGGGCGTAAAGGAGATCCTCGTAGCGTAGTAGAAAGGGCGAGGCCCCCGCCGAAAGCGCTAGGTGCTTATTCAATAGCGTAAGTATACTAAGCCGACTTAAGAGCCTTTAGAAGAATTCCGTAATATAGAGGCGCTCGATAACTTCGAAGGGTTATATAGCGATATACTTAAGTATAACGGCGATTAAGCATACTTTAGTCGACGAGCCCGTCGCGCTATAAAAGGTAATTAGCTTACGTAAGGCAAAGCGCCGGTAAGTAGAGTAAGTATAGACGGAGGGCGGGCCTTATATACGCCTAGTAAAACTACTAAGAGCCCGGCTTTTAGTCGGCCTTAAACTATAGGCCGTTAGAACCACCCGCGATTAGAAAACGATAGTATAGTAATAAGCGATAAGCGACGACGATAAGGTTTACGACGAGGATTAAGGAAGCTAAAAAGCTATATATATTAGCTACGAAAGATAGAAAGAAGCCGCTACTACCTAACCCCTATTTCCTACTATTTTCTACCTTATGTCGGTTTACTTTTAGGTCGATATAGCGGCACGCGCTAAATAGGCGAACTACGAATTAATAAGTTAGCGGCCGGTCTTTTTATTCTTATATAGCGAGTTGCTTACGTATAGGTCGCGCGTTCCCTCGGCGGAGGGGTTAAAGCCGTATATAGCTAGGTATTCCGCTAGCGCATAAGCGGCGGGCTCCCTAACGGCGATAACCTAGGAATAGTTAATACTACCGATACGTCTAGTAATAATAAGGGCGACTTACGGCCCGGCATTATATGCCCGTTTTTACGTATATATAGTAGGCCTACGTAAGAGAGGAGGCTTGCTTTTAGTAAGCCTCCGCCTCCCTACGGGCTATCCTGCTTATATAAGGCGCGTATAGGACTAGCCTCTTTTTATCGGAGTATATAGGCGGCTTCCTTTTCGATAAGGTCTTGCCTGGTGTTAGAGTAGGCGGGGCCGGCGGCGAAGGAGTGCGCGCGGGAGTCGCTATATTTGTTTTTATTAGTTAAGGAAAAGAAAGAAAAGAGGAAGATAACCTAAGGGAGGGGCGACGAGCTTTTATAGCGGTAGGAGGGGCAGAAAAAGCGTTACCCCGCTCGGCGGTAAGGCGGAGCGTAACGTTATTTCTATTAAAGGGGGAGGGGACTAATATTATAGGCTACGCCGTAGTAAGCGCTTAGGTTAGCCGCTACGTAGGCCCGGCATCGAGCCGGCTACTAGCACGTATAGCCTAGCAATGCCTTAGACGAGGGCACGGTCGGGCCGATATAGGGCCTATGTAAGGGCAAGGCGTATATATAAAACCTACGGGAAGGGCGAGCTACGGCGGGCTTTTCTTCCTCTCCTCCTTAGCTTTAAATAGTTTATTGTCTAGCCACGTAGTATTAAGTTAAACCCTATGCTAGCCCCTTATAGTCCTTACGGATTACTCTACTATAAAGTAAATTTATAAAAAGTATATACTTAATGGATTTAGCGCTAACTATAGTAACCGCCGACTTATAGTTGCTTTTATCTACCTCTCGCAATTTAATCTTAAGATTTATTATATACCTAGTAAGGATAACTTTATCCTTAATGCTTTAAGTAGGCTAGCCGCTTTAGAAATAGATCTTATCCCCGACTACTACCGCCCCGACTATATAGCGCTTAACGACGTACTACTTTTATCTAAAGCCGTTATAGATCTTAGGATAAAGACTTAATTTATTATTAATGAGTATTGCTATTTGTATAGTAATAAATTGCTATTTATATAGTAAATCCCCTTTTTCCGCACGCACCCCACGCGCCTATATCCCGCCACTAAAATCGAGTGTAGGTATATGGCAACTAAGAGAGCCGCGCAAATCGTGCGAAGAATAACACCATGCCGCAATCCACCGCAACACGCAGCAGGGCACGCAGCAGAGGGCACGCAGCAGGGCACGCAGCAGAAGGCACGCAGCCGGGCACGAAGCATACATCAAGGAGCCGCACACACAGCAGAGGGCACGCAGCAGAGGGCACGCAGCAGAGGGCACGCAGCAGAGGGCACGCAGCTGGGCACGAAGCATACATCAAGGAGCCGCACACACAGCAGAGGGCACGCAGCAGGGCACGCAGCAGGGCACGCAGCCGGGCACGAAGCATACATCAAGGAGCCGCACACACAGCAGAGGGCACGCAGCAGAGGGCACGCAGCAGAGGGCACGCAGCTGGGCACGAAGCATACATCAAGGAGCCGCACACAGCAGAGGGCACGCAGCAGAGGGCACGCAGCAGAGGGCACGCAGCAGGGCACGCAGCAAAGGGCACGCAGCAGGGCACGCAGCCGGGCAAGCAGAGCACGAAGCATACATCAAGGAGCCGCGCACGCAGTAGAGGGCACGCAGCAGAGGGCACGCAGCAGAGGGCACGCAGCAGAGGGCAATTGAATTGATTGAATTGAGGCTAGGCACGATTTGCGCGGCCCTCTTAATTGCCATGTACCTCTACGGAAATTTGGTGGCGGGACATAGGCGCGGGGTGCGCGCCGAAATTGTAGAGACAATCCTAATTTACTATACAAATAGCAATTCTCTACTATATAAATAGCAATACTCTAATTAATTATGCCTTTAACCCGTACTTCTCTAAGATTATCGGTATGCTTTCTAACGACCCTTTTGCGCTAGCCGCTACGACTTTTACTTTTAACCCTAATAGCACTCCTCTTCCTCTTATACCCGTTCTAAGTGCCGCCTTTAGCTAAAAGGAGCGTAAGGCCGCCCTCCTACGTTTTAAAAGACGTAGTATTCCTTTCCTTCTTTAGGACTAGCTGCTCTATTACGAGGGTCGTTATAGCTACCTCCGCCTCTATATCCCCGCCTCTATAGTATCGCCTATACTAGCGGCCGCTTACGATATAAAAAACCACTTTAAAACTATACGTATATTATAAAACCTTAAGCGCTACTTTATCTAAAACCTAACTTTTAAGGTTAAGAAATATATTACGGCCTATAAGGCTTACTATTTAAGATAGATAGATCGCTAGCTACTTATAAGCTCTTATAAGCCTATATAAGCCCCGGTCTAACCTATGCGTTTAATTAGAATAGACTTTATTATAGATATACCCGTTATATCCTCCGCCTCTTCGTCTTAGGCTATTTCTAGCTTTAATACTTTTAATTAGCTGCTTATAGTAACCTATTTAGCTACTAAACGTTATCTTTTAATCCCCGGAAACGATAAGTACTCTACGACGAACTAAGGCGTATCCTTCTCTTAGCTCTTTCTTTTTACGGATTATAGCATACCGTCTACTATTATTAGTAACCGCAATAAGGGTTTTAATACTAGGGTTTAGCGATCGCTTTAAAAGTCCTTTAGGACTAAAATCGCGATAACTACGGTATATTACCTTTAGGCAAATATCTTAATAGAACGCCGCAATTAGACGGTCGAAACTATATTACGTATAGCCTATATTAAGGACCTAGACCTCGATTAGAAATTGCTTCTACCTGCCTTATAATAGAACCTAAATTCGGCTTTTAACGCTAGCACCTATATATCCGCGTATAACTATATCTTCGGTTACGATCTCCGCTCCCCTCTTAAGGCCGACGATATCTCTATCGCGGATAATCTCCTTTATCTATAGGAAGCCGTAAGACGATAGGCCGGCTTCGCAATAGACCTAGCGGCTATAAGAGCTAAACGCCGTTACGATAGCAAGCACTATTAGATCCTCCTTAAGGTAGGTAATAAGGTCTACCTTAAACTATACTAAGGTTACTATAAACCTTCTCGACCCGTAAAAGGGTAGTCTCGATAGAGGGAAGGACTTTTTCTTTTTAAACGTATAGTTAATAACCTCGCCGTAAAGCTAGATTTACCTCCCTATATCTAAATCTATCTTATTATCTTAGTAGAATACTTAAAGCCCGCGTACGATAGTTATCTTAAAGAAGATAAGCCTAGCGCGGTCGAAGTAGCGTAAGATCTCGATAATGCCTTAAGCGAGGGCGATAAGCACTATAAGCTCGAGCGTATACTTAAATCTTGCAAGCGCTGCATTAGGTGATTAAAGACCTTTATTATTAAATATTCAGTCCGCTAGAAGGGCTAGGGGGCCGCTTACGACTAGTAGGTCCCCGCTAGCGCTATTTCTTAGGAAGCAATCGTAGAATTCGCCTCGAAGCGTATTACGTATTCCGCTAGCGCTACCCTAGCTGCAATTAATTAAAGGATATCGATCTAACTTTTTAATTAGGAAAAGATCCTATAGTAACGCATTAAGCAAAAGAGTATAGATTAAAAGGATCGCGTTAAGTTATTCTAAATTTCTTTTCCTTCTTAATTAGTTCGTTGTTTTATTCTGCTAAGGATAGTAAAGGCTCGTTTTTCGGGCCGGCATTATAATGCGTAAAGGTAGGGCACCGACGGATTAGTAGATAGTCCGGGCTCCGGCAGCTCTATAGCTCGTAGGGCATGCCGGGCTACCTATAATCATTATCCTTCTTCTTACACACGCACCCTTTGCCCTATGCCTATCTTTCCCTATACTAAAAAGGCTCTTCGCCCCGCCTAAGACTCTTATCTTACCTCGGTTCTTCCCGACTAGCGCCGCTTAGTCTAGAACCCTTTTATTCTCTTCGATTCCGACCGTTAAAAGGAGCGTTAAGACGGCTAGGACTATCGAGACCCCGATCCTTACGAACTATAGACCGATCGCCGCCCTACCGGTTAAGGCGAAGAATATAGTAAGGAAGAAAGGAATAAGGGAGTTAAGCCTACCGCTGCTACGCCTGCCGCCGTAGAAATCGCTAATAAGATGTCTGCTCCTAGTGACCTTAGTCCTAAGCTGCACTCCGGCGATGCCTAAAGCGTTACGCCTACTGCTATTATAGAGAGCATTACTAGGGCTACCGCGCCTACCGCCGTGGAAATCCTCGCCGCTACGCCTTCTGCCGTAGAAGTTAATACGGCCTAAGTTAATACGGCCGTACGAGGGGACGTTAGCGGAGACGCTATAACATTCTTTTCTAAGCCCGTAGAGCTTAACGCTACTATAAGGGCTTAACTCGAGACTGTTAACGCAGCATACGCCGTAGGAGGGGACGTTAGCGAGGACGCTAAGAAGTTCTTTTCCGGGCCCGTAGAGACTGCCGACGCTGCTAACGCCGTAACGCACGACGCTGCCGCGTAAACAAACGATCCCATCGGCTTTATCGCGAAGATCTTTAACCCACCCGACGCCCCGACCGTCGGGACGACTAGCGCCGCCTTAGGCGCTTTTAGTAAGATTAGAGAACGGCCGCTCGTGGCCGAATTAAACAAGCAGAAAGGGTAATCGGAGGAAATAATCACTAACGTGTGTAAGCATGACTTATAAGGAAAGGGACGAAGGAATAGGGCAATAGAAGCTTCCTTCTAATTGCCTAATTGCCTATTTAGGATTGTAATTGCCTGCTATAGGCAGCCTGCTATAGTTAGTAGAGTTTTCTTTTCGTGCCGGCACTTTAATATATATAAAGCATTCTTTAGCCGGTCGGCCGGGCTGCTTATATTAGCTATAGATTAGATAGCGGAAGCTATACCTAGCCCCCGGGCTCGCTACCTATCTTAATAAATCATCCTTCTATATATACTCTTTCCCACCCATTTAGTGTATTATCTATACGTCGTTAACTCCGTAATAGCGTTTTAAGGAGCTAGGTTCCTTCCTTCGATATTAGCTAAAGACACTTAGGAAGTCCTTCGAGCCCTTTAGATCCATAGCTACCTTAGACCTCCTAACACGATTAAATATAACGTAAGAACTAACTTTGCCCTAACTAAGTTCTATAACAAGGCAAGCATTATAGGTTGAGATAAGAACTATAGGTATAACCTATAAGTAGGTCCCTATAAAAGCATATACGTCGATTAGGAAGGTCGAGAGGTATTATACTTCTCTCCGCCGCTCGTTCGAAATCCTATACGTAGAGATAGGCACTATCACAAGTGCTAAAGCAGTCCTTTAGATAGCCGTAAAAGCTATTAATAATACGGCCGGACCCTACGGCCTTATCCCTATACTTCTCGTCTTTAGTGCGTATCTACGTATAACTATTAACTCGCCCCCGTTAGCTATAACCCTAAAAAGGTCTATAGCTATTTAAAAGCCGATAAAAATGCTTCGATAACTCTCTATAAAACGATAGGTATAAGATGCCCTTTTTGTAAGGAACGGTCTATTAATAGTTAAGACTATTACTCTCCCCTTATAAAGTAAAGTCCGAGTCTAGAGGGAAAAGGGAGGATAGTAAAGACTATTTAAGATTGCTACGATTAACGGTTATAATATTACTATTAATACTATTAACGGACCTTAAGTCTTTCGGTCTACCCTAGTATAGCCCTACCTTCGAGACGATTCGTCTCTTTAGCCCCTAATATTGCGGTGTCCCTACCATTAGTCAGCCTTATGCAAGGGGCAGCTATTAGGGCTACCCTCTCGCATAGCTAGCAAGCTTCCTTCCCTCTTTCCTCCTCTATAGCTCTTTATAGCATCGATCTTAGCACATTATTCGCCTACGCCTATGTGCATTGCCTAAGACCTCGATAGGTTATAAGCTCCGTCTGCTTGCTTCTATAGCGTAGATAGAGTTATTTATTTATAGTAATATCCACGATTTTTCCCGACCGGAAGAAGTTAACGAAACTTTTTTCCATCCTCATATATATTTTTAGCCGGAATAGTAGACTACGAGTATACAGCCGGAATAGCTATAATAACGATTAAGAGGCTAAAAGGGCCGGATAACTACTTCTTATAGTTAATAGATATAGAACTAACCCTGCTTACGATAGACTTAGAGGAGCATATTAACGGCTCTTCTACCCGACCCGATAGCTAGGTTGGCTAGGTCGGTAAGTCTAATAAATAGAAAGCATAGGATAAAGAAGATTTAAAAGGGACTAATATCTTAATTCTTAGTCTATCCGACGATATTTAGGAGTCGCTAACACGGTCTATATAGACTAATCGGATGTCTTAATAAGAATGATATCCCGGCTTCTAAACGAAGAAATGCTCCTAGCCTAGGATAGGGCCGCGGTAGAAGACGTCGCGGTAGCGGCCGAGGCGGGGCCAATTATAATAAGAATATAGGAGAAGGTTCTTTTAATAGAGACCTTATAAAATTCGAGTATAGTTGCCTCGTACCACCCGGCAAGAGTTATAAGCTAGAGTACTATTAGACCCTCTACCTTAAATAAGCCCCGGAATAGAAACGGGAAGAGTAGCGTTAATAAGGCATTAATTCCTTTAAGAAGGGAAACACTAATATTATTGCCGCTAGCAAACGCGATATTACCCTTTTTGCTATACGATTTAAAGATGCTATCCTAGCCACGGGATGTAAATCCCTTCGGGATACGGTTGTATATAACACTAGCGCTTCGAACACCTGCTTTAATAATCTAAAGTAGTTTACGACTTTTAATCTAACTCCGGCCTATTGTCTAATATAAGCATCTAACGGTAGTAACCTTCGAGTCCTAAGATTAGGCATAACACGTATAACGGTGAGAGACTTAACTCTTAACTT
The DNA here is from genome assembly GCA_012934285.1 of Ophiocordyceps sinensis. NCBI lineage: Eukaryota > Fungi > Ascomycota > Sordariomycetes > Hypocreales > Ophiocordycipitaceae > Ophiocordyceps > Ophiocordyceps sinensis. The sequence goes on along the minus strand of JAAVMX010000004.1, from coordinate 6,118,985 downwards.
AACGGATGTTCGCTATTGCCTTAATGCACCCGCGAATTTAATAAGTTCTAAAGTCCTTTAGGATAAAGGTATCGTGCTAGACAGATTTAATAGCCGACTGGCTTTTTAAGCTATAGGATAGGCCATTTATAACATTACTTAAGCACTTAGAGTTAGCACTATTCGTAATGCTTAAGCTATAGGTAACCTTACGATTCGAGAAAAACACCCCGACCTCGCCTTTACGGCTTTACTAAAGACCTTAATAAAGATTAATAAGATAGTCGATTTTAGACTTATGCACTATAGACTTAGACATATAGGCAAGGCTAGAGTACTTAATGCGTGCCGAAAGTCGGGCATTAACGTTAATACGGAAAACCTTAACGACTTCTTTTATAAGGCCTATTATTTCGCAAAAGCTAACCTAATAGCTAGCTAGATATCTTTAGTTAAGCTATTATAGTTCCTAGCATACGTGTTCTAGGACTTTATTTAGCACTTACCTACCGGTTTCGGCGGAAAACAATATTCGCTATATAGAATCGACATTTATATAAGGTTCTATTAGGTTCTTTTCACGGCGGACTAAGGGGAGGCTTATAACCTGCTTTACGGCTAGATAATATAGGTATAAGGCTGCGCCGCGAATAAGAAGGTTTAATCTATATGCTTTAATAAAGCGTTAGAGTTCTAGTTAGGCGCTATGCTTAAGTAGGCCGATAAGGACGGCTTTATCCTTCGTTTTAGCGCACTATATACTCCGGAGTAGAATAAGCTCGCTAAGCGTGCTAGCCGCACTTTAATAGATCTCGCCTACTGTATTTATATTAATACGAACCTTCCGGCCTTTTTATAGCCGTACTTTATAGAAATAAGCGCCTATGTTAATAATATGCTTCCGACGAGCGCTTATAAGGACGGTAGAACCCTAATTAAGGTTCTATTCGACGAGATTCGCACTCTATACTTATATAGCATTAAGCATATAAGGGCTTAGGGTTACACTGCGTTCGTTACTATCCCGCACTAGCAGAGGGTTAAAAGTGCAAAGATAGCCCTACGAGCTTAGAAATGTAGTCTTATTAGCATAGAAGGACTCTACGGGCATATATATAAGGTCTAGCTTCCTAGGAAGAAGATCTTTATACGCGCCTAAGATATCCGCTTTTAGGATAGCAAAGAGCGCCTACGCCTTACTATTAACGACGTTAAGTTTAAGGCTACGATATAAGAGGACGACGACGAGGTTACGTACCTATTCGATATAGGGAAGATTAAATCCGTAGATAGAAAACGTACTACGAAGCCCGATAAAGCCGCTTAGCCGCGTAAAAAAGGACTCGACCTATCTACCCCTTAAGAGGTGCTTAAGGACCTAAGTTATATCCCGACTCCCGATCCTACGCCTGCCGGGGGACAATAGCAGCGTTATATGTATTTTAATAAAGCTATAGACTATAAGGACGTAGATAACTTAAATCCGGCTTCTAAGGATAAGTTATCGCCTTTTTATCCTCGCCGTACTTTACGGCCCTATTAGGCCCGCGATTATAATAAAACCCTAGGACGAGGCCGTAGCCGTAGTAAGCGTACTCGCGGCAGTCGTAGCACAGCCGGGGAGTCGTCTAGCTCGTAGTTTATAGTATATCGCGAAAATAACACCTACTATAAGACTAACCTACCCTAGACTCTAAGTGTAAGAGCGGCTCTAGCTTTTATATAGCTAAATACGACTCTTAAGAACTAGAAGCAGGCTATAGACTATCCTAAATATAATAGTCGTTAGTTGCCTACTATAAGGAAGGAATACCGCAAGCTTAACAATAAAGGAACTTAGATTCTTATGCCCCGACCGCGAGGCTATTAGGTTCTTCTAGGCCGTTAGGTTTTCCTTAAAAAATATATTCCGGGAGGCGATAGTATTGCTAAGGCCCGTTAATATACGCGGAGACCGGGACTATACTAATAGGCCCGTAGAAGACGTTTATACCGCGGTGGCATATTAGGCTTTAGTTTAAGTATTCGCTACTCTCGTAGCCGCCGATAACCTTAAGTGCGAGAAGTTCGACGTAGTTAACGCCTTTCCGTATGCTAAAGTGCTAGAAGAAGTTTACGTTAAACAACTGTATAGACTAACTAATAGCACTAGCCGCGTATATAAGCTATAGCGAGCTTTATATAAGCACGAGGCCGCCCCTCGTTAGTAGTTCGATAAGGTTATCGCTAATCTTAGTGCTTAAGGTTTCGTATAGTTAGAATCGGAATTATGCCTTTTTCGATACGAAGACGGCACGCTCCTAATCCTTTACGTTAACGATATATTAATCGCAGCAGCTATACGAGACCTTATTACGAATAAGGCTCGTTAGTTAAGTAGACTATACGAGATAAAGAGCCTTAGTAAGCCGACCGAGTTCTTAGGACTAGAAATTGTTCGGGATCGGGTTAATCGCACTATTCGCTGGTATTAGGGGAGGTTTACTGCAAAGATTCTTAAGGAATTTAGAAACGATATTACTAACACGGCGTTAATACCTTAGCCGCCGAAGACGGTTATTCTAGCCGACTAGAAACAGCAATAGCCTATAATGCCCTTAAGGGAGTGGCTTTAACGCACTAGCAGCCTAAATTAGCTTACGATAGGCACTAGACCCGATATGTCTTTCACTATAAACAAGCTCTCGGAAGCGAATTACAACCCTACGGCGATATATCTCGCGATCTTAAAGCACTTACTACGGTATTTAAAGGGTACTCTCGACTTAGGGATTATGCTTAAGGGCAAATACCCTACAAATGACTTAAAGCTACGCGTCTATACGCTTTCTTTATAGATTATCTTCTTACCCTTTATTTAATAGCCGGATACGTGGTTTTCTTAGCTAATAGCCTGATTTTCTAGCGTTCGAAACGATAGACGTTAGTAATAACCTCGTCTACTAAGGCAGAATTTATTAACCTTACGCCGGCTAGCATAGCGGCTATATAGCAAACGAAGCTTTTGCATAATGCATGCTATCCGCAACCTATGCCGATAGTTATATATATATAGATAGTTAGAATACGAGACTAGCTATTCTTAATAAGACGAATTTAGGGCGCACGAGGCATATTAATCGCTACTTTAAGTAGATTATATAGCGTACGGCGATAGGATATTTTCAGCTTTATTAGGTCCGGACTAATGAAATTATTGCTAACGGCTTAACGAAGCCGCTTTTACGAGTGGGCTAGGATAAGTTTAAGCACTAGCTTAGGCTACAGCGATACGTTTAATAAATAGTATCCCGATTAGGAAACAATAAGGGAGACGCCTGTTTAGGCGATTGGAAGGGCAAAAAGCCCTGCGAATAGACGACCGATAAATTATAGAGAAAAAGGCTATAGAATGCAGCTTTAAGCCGTATTGTTAATAGCCTTATTAGGCTATTCGGCTAAGGGGAGGTATTGCGGTGTCCCTACTATTAGTCAGCCTTATGCGAGGGGCAGCTATTAGGGCTACCCTCTTGCATAGCTAGCTAGCTTCCTTCCCTCTTTCCTCCTCTATAGCTCTTTATAGCATCGATCTTAGCACCTTATTCGCCCACGCCTATATGCATTGCCTAAGACCTCGATACCTACTTCCTAATATGCATGTCCCTATGCAATAGAAATAGGATCTCTACGGGGGCAGACATAGACTAGATACCGGTCGTTTATAGGAATAAGCATAAGGTAAAACTAAATAATATAGGTAAATACCTAATTATAAGAAGCTTATCCCCCTTTCCTATTCCGGGGGAATCTATCGTCTAAATACTATAGCCCTTCTATAGTAGAGTTTAATATCTTCTATTAGTCCTTCTACGGTGGAATTCTAATATCTTTTACAGTAGAATTCTAATGTCTTCTACGGTGGAATTCTAATGTCTTCTACGGTGGAATTCCAATTTCTTCTACGGCGGAATTCCAATGTCTTCTATAGTAGAATTCCAATGTATTTTATAGTAGAATAAATAAGTGGTATCGCTAGTTATATATAGCGTGCTTATAGAGGTATTCTGCTTAGAATAGATGTCTAGGTAGATCCTATAATACTTCCCGCGATTAAAGCGGCTCCTTTTAATATAATAAAAGAGACTCCTCTTAATCCGACCCCTAACTATATACTAAGGACTATACTTCCCGCTTTAATTCCTACGCCCCTAATGCTACGTAGGCGTAGCCGCCCTCTAGGCGTAAAGAATAAGCTAAAGCTTCTAATTCCCCTTCCCCCTCCTTAAGCCTTTATTATTAAGAAGGAAGAAGATGCCTACGAATTAGCACTTAATTTACGAGAGAAGGGAGTTATTATAACTTAAGAGCCCTATTTTAGGAATTAGACGGATAAGAGATTAATTAACTTATTATACGTGGTGTTTTTAGCTTCGAACGCTACGATAGAGCTATCTACGGAGGTTACCGTATCTTTAAGTCGAGGATAGTGCGAGAAGTAAAGGGTAGAGTGTTAATATTACTGTCTTCCCTATTGCTTTCCACCGGGAAAACCCCGGTTCTTCCCTAGTTTCTACTATAGAATTCCACGGGCTTCTATAGGCATTTACCCCGTACTTCTACAAGCACCCGCCCCGCTTTTCTTCTACGGTTGTATTTCACCGTAATTTCAAGGTGATTTTACGGTTATTCATACGGTCTTTACCCGTAAAATCTCTTCCCTTCTATAGTATTCCACCGTAGAATTCTAATTCCCTTCTACGGCTTCTACTATAGAATTTATTAGTTCTTCTAATAGACCGTTGCGTTATTAATTCCTTTATTGCTAACTATATAAGTATTTATCGTACGGATATAATCTATTGATTTCCGACCGATGTTTTCTATCTAACTCTTTCCGTTACCTCTTTCCCTTAGGTCTACGCGGCTAATTTCGTCCGAGGGGTTTCCCTATATATAGAGACTAGTTAGCCCTTTTATTAAAAAGATAAGAGCTATTATTCTTAGTGATTTACACCTTATAGCTTTTAATCCTTCCTTATAGCCTGTTTTAGCCTTAGAGCCTCTCTTTTTTCTGTTTGCTATTACGTAAATTTCGAGAACCCGACTGCCTTACGTTCGATAGTTATACGCCCGGCCGAACTTCTCTACGTATAGAGAGTTCTAACGGCTTATAATTTTAGCCTACTATACTACGACTTACTATAGTAAAGCCTTTTCTATATCTAGCTAATTAACTTACGGAGGATTAGTATATCTTTTAAGAACGGTGCTTTAATCTATTAAATTAACTTGCGGAGGATTAGTTAGTGCGTTTACCTTATTCTATTAGTGCTTGCTTATACTTATTTTAATTCTTACGGCTTATTTATATATATTATATATTTAACTACCTCTTTCCGTAGATTTTACTATATTTTCTATTGGTAGGTGATTCACTTAGATTAATCTAAACAAAGGGGGTTGCATTAGTTATAGTTGTATCTAATCTAGCTAGAGAAGGGGGAACAAGGGGGCCCCTTTATACCCGTCTGCCGGGGTCCCTCTATAGAGCCTACTATGCCTTAACAATGCATTATTAAGGCCTACGCTAGGGCTTACTACTCTAGTTATAACAATGCCCTTAGTTAATAACGAGGTTATTAACTATATAGGTCACGTGGCGTTATGCGCCGCGTGGTTATAACCCCTATTGCCCCTTTCCTATGTATGGTCGGCAATGTGGTTGCGACTCTATCCCTTAGTTATATAACTATATTCCTATACTAGCAGTCTTTCTTTCTAACTGCTAAGCAACCTTCCTAATCGTAAGGATAACGCGTATTAGACTAAAGGGGTCTAATAAATATAATATATAAGTATAAATAAAAGAGAGTCCTAAAAGGGGAACTTAGGGGCGTAGAACGTATGCCTCTATCCGAATAGTTAAGCTATTATTGTCTACGAAGCGTTTAAGGGCTCGGTTCGGGGATGCCTTCGTTATAGCATAGGCCGGGTTATTATCGCCGTTAATCTAACGGATCTCTATAATCTCTCGTTGCTCATATAACTATCGAAGAGACATAATATCAATTATTAATCTCTTCTCCTTAGTTATCCCGAGCTTTACGAGGCATTCGTAGAGCGAATACGAATCTATGCAAATAATTAATTAGATATTCGGTAGCTTAAGCCAGTCGGTGATAATCTTTAGCGTAGTTGCTAAGGCGATCCTAAGGTTAACGCCGTTAACTATACTATATATCTTAGAGGCTAGCACGCTTCGGGTGACTCTCTTACACTTCGTCGAACTCTAGTAGATAATATTTCTAATAACCTTAAACTAGTTATTAGACCTTTCGGTCTTATTGACTAGTGTAATAATAAAGCCTAATTGCGAGGATAGGTCTTTATTATTAGCAAACGACCTATCCGTAAATACTATTAGCTTCGCCTTTATAAGATTAATTAGTTTATATATTAAACCTCTACTCTAGTAGTCTATTTGCTACTTAAGTCGCTTATTTAAGATTATGCAATCCTTATTATCCGGGTTCTATACTTATGCCGTAATAGAGATATCGAATGCGGCTTCCGGTTAGCACACTAAGGCTATATAGGCTCTACGAGCACGTTGTTTTAGGTACTATTATATATAATCCGGAGCCTTAACATCGAGTCGGTCGATTTAGGCAGCTTATCCTTTCTATTAGAGCAAGAGTATCTTATCCTATTGCAAGCTTACCTTCGCGCCGTTGAAATCCGTAACGAAGCCCTAAGTTATCGTAGTTTTCGGCTTCGCCTTAAATTATGCCTCTCGGAGCTTTTCTTCTTTAGCGGCCGAAAAACTCGTCGTTTTAAGCATAAGGGTATCGTCCGTTTGCATCCTAATAATGCTAAAGTGTTTTAGTCCTATGTTAGATATTAGAAGGTAAGAGTCGAAGGTCGATATCCCTATATCGAGGCCCTCGATGTAATGCTTTTAATACGTATTAAACTAATAGACTCCCGATTCTATAATGCTATATAAGGGCCTAATAACTCGGATAATCGTATCGGGCGGATACTTCCTTTATAATTCGGCGGGGAGATATATTAAGACCGTTTAAAAGAGCTCTATATTCGCCTAGGGATATGCCTAAGTAATGTCTTAAAGGGACAACGTTATCCTATAGCGCATAAGGCTAGGAGTAAGGGCTAAGATTAGTCGTTAGCTAACGCGTTGAATTATCGAGGACTACGTTAGTAGGGAAGCCTTCTCCCTATTATTATAGCCTTAGACTATAAGCCTTAATTTCTTATATAGCTTAGTGTCTTTGCCTTTAACCTCTCGAACTATACGGGAGCTAAAGATACGGTAGCCGCCGTAAATAGCTTCGTTATACCGTTCGAAACTAAATACTCCTTATGCTATAAGGTTATCGATCTCCGTGCTATCTAACGCTTCGAATAGTGCTCCTAGGGTCGTAATAGCGCCTTTAGATCGGAGCTTAACGGCTAGCTCGTAGGCCTCTTCCTCCTTTTTATCGTAAAGGCCTCGTCCGCTTCTTCGTCGCTTAAATCGTCGAGATCTATATCGTCTTTATTATTATCTAGGTTATCCTCTACGTCTAATCCTTCTATAATTAAATGCCTAGCCTTATTCTTCGATCCGGGCGGGCGTCCTCGCTTACGGGGTGCCGGAGGGTCCGGTCGAGCAGGTTCGTCCGGCTGCTCGGATTCTAGTGCCGGAAGGTCGTTAAGCATTTAATCACGATAATACGGTTATACTAGCGTAGATCTAAAGACCTAAGGTCTATTGACCGTATCGATCGTAATGTTATGCCTATTAATAACTGCAATCTTAAACGGTCTTTGCTATCCTAACTTCTCCCTCTATACGCGGACTTCGCTTTAGAGAGGAAGGGCAAGTGTATTCGCCGTATTTAGACCGTTACGGCTATATAATATAGCCTAGACCTATCTTTTAGCCGTAAGCTGCCTAAGTGCCTTTATTGCTTTCTGTACTATAGCTGCTTGTTTAAAGGTCGTTAGTAACGGCGGCGAATTAAGAGTTATCTTAGGATATGCTCCGAATATAAGCAACGTAGGTACTAGTCCGTTCGGTCTAGTAGTATCGTTAATAGCTTTAATAGCTATCTAAAGGACTGCCTTAGGGGAGGTCACGCTGCCTATCTCTATAAAAATGATATTAAAAGCTCGGCGTAATAAGGCATAATACCTTTTAACCTTACTAATAGACTAGTATGCTTTAATAAGAACTTATATATATATAATCCCTATAATACGGGCTTTATTTCGGAATTCTACCGCCGCGAAGTTCGTGCCGGCATTATATTTAATAATGTTAAGGGGACTAAGGTATATATTAATCTAAAGGGCTCGAAGAGTCTCCTATATGTCCTTAGCTAATATATAAGGGAGGAATCGAGCGCTTTAGAAGGCCGTCGATGCGTTAATAATATATAATACCGGCTGTTGTGCTAAATTCGGGACGTCTAAGTACATTACATTAACGATAACCTTATAATTAAAGTCTTAGTTATCTTTAAGGTTAAACTTAAACCGTTTTAGGGCAGGCGAATGCATCTAGCAATAGTGATATAGTTCCGAGATATTCTCTAGAGTGCTAAGAGATATATCGCCGTAGCCTGCTTGCTTTAATAGGTTATATAGCCTAGCTATAGCAGGATGTCCGAATAGACGGTATAGGGTCCTAATTTCCGTTTCTATAAGGAATACGGTCGATTGTTTACTCTTCCCGAGGAAGAACTAAGGGTATCCCTATTTCCTAACCACCGGGATGTTTGCCTTAGGGCCGGTAAGGGTATTCGTTATGTTATTAAAGAATACGCCTAGCCTATCTATATCCGCGAGATAAAGCAGGAAAAGGGTCGAAGTCTCTAGCACATAGAATATAATCCTTCTAATCGGAGTAATAAGATTAATTAATCCTAAAGACCTAATAACGGTGCCGGCGCTAAATCTAATTAATTCTTAGCCTACGGTTAATATGTCTAAACGGACTAAAGGGTCTTCTTACTATAGGGCTATATACTATTCTTATCCGGCCGTTAAGACCTTCGCTACTCCCGTATTAATTAGGATGCCTTAAAAATAGAGTTTCGAGTAGCGGTCGTCGATAAGAAACTAGTCGGCCGAGACTATTAGTTCTATACCGTAGACGTTATCTCTTATAATAAGGTGGTTAAAAGCTATTTAACAAAGCATTTAACTAGCTTACTACTATTCCGGCTCGTTATCCTTGCTATACTCTTCCTCCTTATCGTCCTTATAGCCTTCGTAGCCTGCTAAATAGGCTGTAATATCCGGGGAGACACCGGTGTAAAGACAATGCGAGAGATATTAGTCCTTAGCTTTCCGCCGTTCCTCTATAAAATGTTTCGTAGACTAATATCCCTCCTTTCTATACACGAAGCACTTCTTAGTCTAAGTCTTATTGCCGTATCCTTAGCCGTAGCCTCCTCTACCACGGGGCCGGTAGCCTTATCTAAAGCCTCGTAGGCGAAATCCTCCGTTGCCTTTACTGCGATTATTAGTATACCTACGGTCTATATAAAACTAACTATTAGGGTTCTTCGAATTATATTTATAATTTATATCCATCCTATCGTTATTACGATATCGGTCTTAGATAAATTAACGCGAGGTATTTCTCGCCTATCGTACGAGGTACGTCGTAAGGGAAGCTCGGAGGTCGGCATAGAGCTCCTTAGCCTCCTTAGCCTATTTAAAGAAGGCACCTTTAAGTTCCGGGACACCCTAGCACGCCTTAGTAAGATTTACTATAAGCGGGGTTTCGCCTATAAACTTAGGTCCTAGAGCCCGTTAATAAAGCAATAGCTTATCGATTAATAACTAAAGCACTTCTAAAAGGCCTTTCTTAAGGTTGCTAGCCCGAACTTAGTTAAACGTTGTGTTAGTCTAATCGGTGTAGTACTAAGCTTAAGTCGCTTTAGTATCGAAATATCGTTTAATCTTATCGTATACGCCTCGGAAGGTAGTCGTCTAAGTGATATTCTCCGTATAAAAGCGATCGGCTCGTCCCTTTAAGATCTAAGGGAGAAGTATATAAAAGAGCCTTAGCTTAATCTTAAGGTTATAATATACGCCTATAAACTTACGAATAGTCTGGTTAAATAGAGCATATAGCTCGCCGGTGTAGCTCTTCTCCTTATCCTATATCTTAACGAACTTATTCTAAACGTCGGGATCGGACGAGAGGTTCGGAACATCGGCTAATAGGAGTGCTATATATTCCTTAATATTATAATTAAATGTTTCGACTATAGCCTTTAGGGCGATTGTTAAAGCAGATAGATTAAGCCTCGGTTTCGCTCCTAGGATATATAACGTTAGTTCCGGGAGAAATAGTAGTCGTAGCGTATAAAGCCGATTCGTACGATTAAATAGTGGAAATGCCGGTGCATCCGTCGTAGCCGTATTCGGGTCTTAGTCTAGTTCTAGGGTCGGATCCGTGGTCGCCGCTCGGGCCGGGCCGCTATATTAGAATCGGTGCGAAGTCGGAAAGACCGTTGACTAGTTCGTTATAGTCGAGAAGGGATCCGGATTCGTTTATTCTTAGGCTACTTAGTCTTATATATTTCTTATCTTTTCTTATTCACGGAAAGCCCTTATGCCTATCTTAAATTCTTCTTTTATAAACTCCTTCTTATTCTAGGGAAGTAGATCGTCCGATCGAAGCATAGCTATATATAACCTAGTATACGACGTATTCTTAATTCCTATAGCGAGTCTACGTCTTCGTATAAGAGCTTTAAGGGCTCTCTTATAGTCCGTAGAAACTAGGTTCTATATAGATTTATTCTATCCTTAAAAATGCTCTTAGAATAAGTCGAAGAGCCGTTAGCCTTAGTAGTAGATAGATGCTTCGCTAACTATAATAAATCGGGCTATAAACGTCGTGACTTCGGCCTTGCTAAGGTCTTCCGATATAATTTCCTCCGTATCCTAATATTGTATATCTACGTCTCTACGAGCGGACGGGATAATGCTAATGTCCTTTATCTATCGTTCGATCGGTTTAACCGGGTTATCGGTGTTTTTAAGGGGAGCCGATGTATTCGTAGCTAATAACGGTCTTGCTATTTTTGCTTATTTCGAATTCGTTAATAAGGGTTATCGTAGGGGTCTTATAATAGTCTTTACGAGAGATATCGAAGCGATTAGTCTCTATTCTAGGTGACGTTACTCTTCCTCCTTAATAGAAGCGAGACGGGATTAAATAGTTATAGGGATTCGCGTTATTGTTCTACGTTATAGACGCACTGCCTATTAACGTTACTCTTCCTCCTTAATGGAAGCGAGACGGGATTAAAAGGAAGCTTAGAAGGGTCTATTTGCCAGTCGAGCTCGGTTTAAATAGTCTTATTCTTAGCATAGATAATCTTCTCTAGAGGTACGCAATAGAACCCGAGGGTAAAGATGCGTAGGAGCCGCGTTCTTATAACTACTGCCCCTTTTACACTTTCGAAGATTAAGATCTATCTCTTCTGCCTTACTATTCTATGATTAAATCTATTCAATCACTAATTAGTATTAGTAGGTGATTCACTTAGATTAATCTAAACAAAGGGGGTTGCATTAGTTATAGTTATATCTAATCTAGCTAGAGAAGGGGGAACAAGGGGGCCCTTTTATACCCGTCTACCGGGGTCCCTCTATAGAGCCTGCTGTGCCTTAACAATGCATTGTTAAGGCCCACGCTAGGGCTTACTGCTCTAGTTATAACGATGCCCTTAGTTAATAACGAGGTCATTGACTATGTAGGTCACGTGGCGTTATACGCCGCGTGGTTATAACCCCTATTGCCCTTTTCCTATGTATGGTCGGCAATGTAGTTGCGACTCCATCCCTTAGTCATATAACCACATTCCCACATTTTCACTTATATTACCGTATCTATAATAGCCGATCTTACGTTAAAAACCGTCCTAAACGGACTAACGGATTAAGACTAAGAGATCTTAACGATCTAAAAATACGCATTCGCCTAAGGTATTAAAGAGAAAATCGATCCTTCTATTACGCCTAAACTCTAGAAACCCTTATTGCCTTTTCCTATAGAACTAACACTTAGAATAGTTAACGTAGCCGTTACTAATATTGCTAGTTTATCTATAGAAGAGTTTAAGAGGTTTAAGTTTCTCTTTTCCCGATATTATACGTTGCTTTAAGCCTATAAAGACTAATAGAAATCTCTTACGTTAATCTAATAGTTTATTATTTAGAATATCGGGATCTATTACTCGATAATTGCCGACGAATATAAGGTTTCTAAGGAATTAGCTTTACTATAGCGGCGTGTAAAAGCCGACTTTATAAACTTAATAGAAGACTATTCTCGCGTAGTTTTATACTATTTTAAAGGCATTAGACCGGACGGATATTACGATATAGATTTCTAACTAGCAGAAGGTCCTTACCGACGCCCGGCGAATTAAGTTACCGGAATCGGAAGGTCTTTAAGCTATATAGCTTTCTCTTAAGGCTATTTAGCTAATTTCTAGTCCTTTTATAGAATACTAGATAAATAAGATAGAGGACTAATGCACTAGGCAGTAAGAATATATATATAAAGAAGGATAATTCTATTAGGTAGGCGTAAGCCCCGGAAGCTAGGAATAGCTCCCTGCTTATCTTATCTAAAGCTGATTATATTAGCCCCGGCATATAGTATAGAGGATGCTTTATATACATGAAAATGCCGGCTCGAAAAAGGAAACACTACTGCCTATAGCAGATATAATATAATCCTAATTAGGCAATTAGGGAGGAATACTCCTATTGCCTTTAATCCATCCTTTATGTTATTCTTATAAGTCATGCTTATGCTTACTAGTAATTAATCCTCTAATCGTTCCTTTTGCTAACCGGCCTTAGTCTTACTTCGCGTAGCGCGTGCTAGAGGGCGGCCTTAGAACTCCGTAATAGCTTTAGCAGAGACCTAGTCGGCTCGGACCTATTAGTTATATATAGTAGCCTATCCTTTCTAACGCACGAGGTATTTAGTTACGGGTGACTTTAAACGGCCGATACGGCGGACGCAAATATCTATTAAATATTCGACTTTATAGTATTAGTCCCCTTCGTTAGGCGCGTGCTCGATATTATAGGCGACTTCTACTAGCCTAAGCTCGGGTTCGATATAAAGCCCTTTATGCGTAAGCTTAAGGTGCTAGATAAAGACAATAGGGTAGATCTTAACTTAGCTTAGAAGATCGAGCTCTACCGCGAGGTCGTTAACTATACGCTTAATTACGAAAGGGCCTCCTCGCTACTACGACTATTTCTTAAGCGGCTAGCTAGGCTTATAATAGCCTATATTAAGCTTTAGGTAGACCTTATCGTCGGCTTTAAGAAGAACCGGCCGGTGTTTTAGGTCGTACCGCTATTTAGCCTTTATAGCCGCTAGGTCTAGAGCTAGGCTCGCTTATCTATAGATAACTTTTTGTAAGTAGGGCAAATCGTCTATAGCGGTGCCTAGGATTTTATCGATAGCTTCTAACGGTCTATATATATTAAAGCTAAAGATAGACTTATAGGCGGAAATCTTAATACTACATTTAAGGCAGTATTAAGGTTCTACTATAGGGCTAGGATTAGCATTTTCTAATCGATGCTAAGGTCTTCGATATATAACATCCGTAGAGCGGTCTCTACGGTCTAATTGCGCCGTTCGGTAAGTCTATTAGCCTATAGGTAGTAGGCGGTAGTTATTGCAATTTTAGTGCCGAATACGCCTTAGAGGCTTTTCTAGAAGTCGGACGTAAATTTACGATCCCGGTCGCTAATAATAGTTCTTAGTATACCTTAATCGGAAAGAAGTAACTAACGGGCTAGGCTTTAAGCCTAGTCCCTTATGTCGTATTTAGCGTTGCCTAGGATTAGCAAGCATCTTTTGCTAATTAGGTAAATAACCGCAATAAGTTTATTAAAAATATTCAAGCCTAGAATCAATTATAGGGAGCTTGCTAAAGGTAAAGGCGGTATATCGGTTATAAAGTCTATCGCGATACTCTATATTAGAAGTAGCGGGGGGCGGATAGGCTTATAGCTGCCGCTAAAGGTCTAACGGTTAGTTTAGCTAAGATAATAGGCTTTATAGGCCGCGATATGCTTTATTACCTAACGAGTGACTCCGTGAATTAAGTATATCTTTAAGTCCTTAATTATATAAACGACGCCGAAGTAATTCTTATCGTTATATACTACTAAGATTATAGATAGAATAAGGGCGTTAGGGATATATAGTCGTATAAAGCCGTTAAGGCCTTTATAGTATAGAAGCTTATCGACTATAAAGAACGGTATACCGCGGTGTTTAAGCTATGCCTTCGTTAGTGCTATAGAGTAAGCGACTATAGCTCCTTCTAAAGGCGAGGAAAGACTCTCGATAGCGTCCTCGCTATCTACGATTATTTAAAGTATTCGCTTCTAGTAAGGGTTATTATCGTAGGCGACGGCGAATTCCTCGCGTTTCTTAAGCGCTATAATAGCTTTAAAGGCTATAAGCACGTCGTCTAGCATAGTTAAGTCGGGGCGGCGGTAGTTAAGCAGCAATCTAACTCCTCGGCCAATAGGCGACTATAAGTAGTAAGCCACGCAGCCGGGCATAAAGCATATATTAAGGAGCCGTACATATAGTAGAGGGCACGTAGCAAAAGGCACGCAGTAAGGCACGCAGTAAGGCATATAGTAGAGCACGTAGTAGAGGGCGCGCAGCCGGGAGCTAGGCATAAAGCATATATTAAGGAGCCGTATATATAGTAGAAGGCATATAGTAGAGGGCATATAGTAAGGCACGTAGTAGAGCATATAGTAGAAGGCGCGCAGCCGGGAGCCGGGTATAAAGCATATATTTAAGAGCTATATATATTGTAGAAGGTACGTAATAGAAGGCATAAAGTAAGGCATATAGTAAAGCACGTAATAGAAAGCACGCAGCCGGGAGCTAGGCATAAAGCATATATTAAGGAGTCGTATATATAGCAAAAGGCACGTACTAAAGGGCACGTAGTAAGGTATATAGTAGAGCATATAGTAAAGGGCGCGTAGCCGGGAGCTAGGCATATATATATACGGCTCCTTAATATATGCTTCGTAGCCTTCGTAGACTAGTGTTTTTCGTATAATTTACACGGCTCTCTTAATTACTATATACCGGCACTAGATTTTAATAGCGGGACATAGGCGCGCGGGGTATATATAGAAAAGTAGGGATTTAGTTATTCTTACTATATAAATAGCAATTTCGTGCTATATAAATAGTAATTTCGTGCTATATAAATAGCAATTTCGTGCTATGCAAATAGCAATACTTAATAGTAATACTCTTATAAAATCATTAAGTATTGCTATTCGCACGATACTAAATGTCTAATCGCACGATAACCCTGTTTTTTCCTAGCCTTAATCCCGCTATGCCCCGCTATACGATTTGGCCTATATAGCCTAGCGCCGCGGGGAGTCACTCGAAGTCCCTACGTTAAGCCTTTATATATATATCGTCGTAATCGTCGCATCGTCGTATCGTCGCAATCGTCGCACGTATATCGCATCGCGGGCGTAGGAACGTTAGAGCTACGTATACGTAACTCGTAGCGATAATTGGATGCGCGAGCATACATACCTATGTTATAGATATATAGACTACTAGGGGGGACTTACATTCGAGTAGCGCTTGAAAGTGCAGTCTTTAGCCTCATGTGCAGGACAAACACCTATACTAGTACCTGCCTACGCGTACATTTTAGATGCCTCTCATGCGGCACAAAGACAAACAACAAACAACATGATCTGCCTCGGCACCTGGCCGGCTCTCGGAAGCCTGTTGGGCACTTGCTTCCTAGGTGGTTTGGCACCTCATTCTGCAGGCACAAACAACGTGACCTGCCCCGGCACCTGCCTCAGCACCTGCCCCTCCCCTCCTCACGGTCGCGTCGGCCCAGCTCAACTTTTCTCCCCGACCTCACCCTGCAACCTCAATCACGCCCCGTCACCCTCTAAAGCCCCGAGCCCTTCCCAGACACAGCCAGCATACCTGAAGCAGCGTCGGCCATGAAAAGAGGCCAGAGGAGTTCTGGGCCGTCGCCCCATCAGGGCAACAGGCCTCGGGCACAGCCTCAGCAGCAGGATGTCGAGCGAGGACGAAAGGCCTTCGGCAAGCAGCTCAAGATGAGCACTGCCAAGTCTCAAATGGACGTGATGCGGCAGACAGCCGTGGCCGCGGCTGAAGAAGCTCATCTGGGTCCGCCTCCCGCAGGACTGAACCTATTGGAGGTATCCTCATCTCGACAGGCAACTGGACTCCAAGACGCCATTGACTGACTCGATTACAGGCCACCTTGGTGATTCCAGGAAAACACATGCTCCCCCGTGGCCTGGACGATCCCACCGGGCTTGACGATATTCGCAAGAAGCACCAGGTTTGGATCACCCGAATGCAGCCCAACATGCTCGAAGTCCGCAGCGAGCATATCCAGCAGTTGCAGGAAGCCATCAAAGCCATCAACTGGTGCATTCATGACATGAGGCTCTCGAGCGAAAACTTGACGACACGCTTCTTGGTCCAGACGCCCGCCAACGCTCCCAAAGGCGCCCTGGTCAAGGTTGAACTGAACTCGCGGCCCGTTGTTTCGACTGCTCAGGGCACCGGTGGAGATGTCGTACCCGTTGCCATGGAGCTTTGCCAGCAGCTCAAGGACAGTCTTGTCCCATCGACAGACATTCTGCGCGCCTTGAGCACCAACCTGAAGATGCGCGTCAACTTTGGCCGCTTGGAGGTGCGCCAGAGAAAGAAGGGCCTCGGTCAGAACATGTCCTATGCCGACTTCTCCAAGATGGTCCCTCAGTACTCCATGCGCGGTGGCGCCAGTCTGATTTCTCGGTAAGTTGCGGACCAGCAATATAGCCGCGAGTTGCGAGGCTAACAGAGTCCCGAGCATGTCCGACGTCCACAATGCCGACAAGGTCGTACGGCACTTGCAGAATCCTATTGTGGGGATTCTTGGTGTTGACATGAACGAAATGCCCCGTCGGTGCACTGTGCTCCTCAAAGTCCGGGACCAAGAGCTTGTGGCCACCACGCAGGCGCCATCGAGCCAGCACCCGGAACAGCAACTGTCTGCAGCCAGGATTGTCAGGCGGGAGAAATGGCCACGCTTGAACTGGACAGTGGCTGCACCCGACATGTAGGTTCCAACACGCCCTGTCTCGACTGACGTAGGCTCACTCGTCCCAGGCAACTTGACTGGAATCTTCAAGTCGACTCGTGCGAGTCGACGGCAAGCATCCCGACCGACCTCCGAGGCATTGTGGAAACACTCAAATTGACCTTTGACGGGGAAGGCAGTACAGGCCCTATGCAACCACCGCGACTGGTCTTGAAAGGGCCAGGTAACGACGAGGTTGAGGAAACCATACTAAAAACCTCGGTTGTCATGCCGTTTGGCGAGACTCCATTCCTCGTCGAGGTCAGCGTTTCTCAGGCATGGTCTCAGATGATGACGCACCGAGAGCCGGAGACCTGGTGGGGGTTGGAATTTTACGGACTGCAGTGGAGCGAGGCCATGAACAACGTCAACCCGGGTGAGCGAAGGAAAGATTGGGGCGAGGGGCTCCGGCACATTTGGCCGGGAGGCGACGCAAGCCTAGAGGACCGATTTTTCGATTTTCTGGAGCACGTCGTCATGGTTCAGTCTGCGTTGGGTGGGGCGGGCTGGGCCTTGATGCCCCAGAAAGAGGCGTAGTAGGCCGACGAGGTGACACAGGAGGCATACACGCTCACACGGCAGAGCCTGGACAGATGTAGCTATTATTGCAATGTAAACGCCAGACGGCTTTCCAACGTGGGTGGACGAATGCCGCGTGGCCCGCCTGCCCCTGCGTCCATCACCCAGCCACTGAAGCTTGGGGGCTTTGCGCTGCCATGAGCTTGTGCCTCAGAACTGTCGGGGGGGCACTGGCATCAGAATACAGGGGATGAATGTAGAGGTGAAGGAACCATACCTTCTTCCACAGCCCTCACGTTTGCTTGTTTTCGTTGCACGATTGCCTCGAGCTCCTTGAGGCTATTGGTAAGCTCCTGCACCTTGCCTTGGTAGAACTGCTCCGCCGACTTGAGCTTCTGGAGGCAGGTCAGCAACATGCAAGTGCAGTGAGTGGCCAGCAACGTCCAAGTGCAGACTCGGGGACGCACCTTTTCGACCAAGAAGCCGGTGCCGACATCCACCAAGACGGCGTCCGAGTTTGCAAGCTCGCCGCGGACGTAGAGCGAGCTGGTCAAGGGGACGAGGACCGAATTATCATCTGCAAGCACCGTCTCAGCCCCGGCCCTTCAGGTCCTTGACAGGTCCTCGTGGGCGCCTGGGCGCTTGGAACAGACCATCGGAAGCCGTCGCGCGGCCATGGACGCATTGCAGGCAGTCCTTGAACCTAGCCTGGGCGCCGTGCAGCTGCGCGTACGACTGGGTGAGGTGCTCGAGCTCCTCGTCGAGCTGCTTCTTGACCTGCGCGAGCTGCTGGGGCTCGAGGGTGTCGAGGTTGACTGGGGAGCGCAGGACGATGGGGTCAGCGTGGGGCGGCGCATCGCATCGCGGCGGGGGTTCAGGTCAATCCGCACTTGTCTCGCGTTCGCCAGACATTGTCCTAGACGTCGGCGGCTTTTGCCGGGGTGGCGAGGGAGACGCGGATGCGGTTTCGTGCCTGGTTCGGAGGTGGTTGATGGAGTGTGCATGGACGTTCTCATCTCATCCGCTTGGTGGGGGGATTTAATGAGTGGCGGCGGGCAGCAGGCCAAGCACCGCCGGGTCAACGAAACGCTTTTACAAGACGTCTGCGTTCTTGAAGCCACGTTGGATTGAACAGAATTGATGTGATGACCTCGGGGCAGCATCACGACAAGAGAAACACCAATCGTACATGTATTGGCGACGACACACTTTATCACGACAACGACGCATCATGTAGGCATATCCCATCCGCTCACTACAGCTGCGACAACAGACGCGCGACGTGGCTCCCGACCTCGTCGGCGGCCATGCTCTCCTTGGACCCGAGGCGCCGGCACTGCACCTCGCACACGCCGCTTTCCCTCCACGCTCGCCCCAGCACGACAATGAAGGGGAAGCCAATCATGTCGGCGTCCTTCATCTTCCAGCCAAACGACACCTTGCGATCATCCAGGGCAACGTCGAGCCTGGCGCCCCACGTGCCTGGACCCGCGAGCACGTCGTAAAAGTCTCGGGCCTCGGCAGTCACGTCGGAAGACGGGATGACGACGACCTCGAACGGGGCGATTGCGCGGGGCCAGTTGAGGCCCGTGTCGTCGGCTAGGTGCTCGGCCACTGCCCCGAATATGCGCGAGACGCCTAGCCCGTAGCAGCCCATCTGGACCGCCGCGGGCCCTCGAGCGTCGTTGATGGTCAGCCCCAGTGGCTCCGAGTAGCGGGTGCCCAGGTAGAAGGTGTGGCCGAGCTCGAGAGCCCGCCGGATCCGCAGAGACCCCCTTTCGCATCGCGGGCAACCGTCCCCGTCTGCCAGTCGCAGAAGGCTCAGGGCCAACCCCGACGATGCCAACGTCACCACGGACTGACATGTGGAGACATGGCCCAACTCAGCGGGCACTACCGGAAGCTGCGTTTGGAGCTCGGCAAACGCGGGTGCTAGCCGTGAGTCGACAACGTTCACCACCCCAAGGGTGGCCGGGGGAACATCTGCCTGGCCCCCCCGAGCCTCGCTCAGGAACCGGAGCGGGTCGCCGATGCTCGTGTCCAGCTCGGGAACCGCCTGATTCACGGCGTTGACGTTGACGTCTGCGTCCTCGGAGGAGTGCCCACGCTGGGGATACCACGCATTGACCAGCGTCTTGCGGTCCTTTGTTATGCCTCGCCACACGCAAAAGTCGGCCAGTGTGATGTCTCTGTTTGCTTGCTGGTGCCCCGCAGGCCGTGCCGCCGCAACTTGGTCGCTGGCAGTATACCCGCAGCTGCCGCACGTCACGACTGTGTCTTCCCCGATAGGGTTGGCGAGGTGATATTCGTGGCTGTGGTCGCCGCCCATGTCCCCGGAGCTTGCCTCGGCCACGAGTATGGGAAGCTTCAAGTCGGCAAAGAAAGCCTGATAGGCGCCGGACACCTCTTGGTACGTGTCGGTGGCAGACTCCACTGACGCGTCAAAAGTGTACAGATCCTTCATAACAAACTCTCTCGAGCGTAATAGACCGTGACGTGGACGCATCTCGTCCCGGTACTTTCGGGCTGGTATGCAAGTGTCAGTCAGCATCTGTCTAGCCAAGAGAGCAGACGACCTCACTTGTTTGATACAGCCGCAGCGGGAGGTCCTTGTTGGACAACCTCGTCCCTGCCACAAGCGTCGTAATCTCTTCCTCATGAGTCGGGGACAACATGAGCGGGATCTTTCTACGATCAGTCAATCGAAAGAGCTGCCAAGAGTCAGCACTTCCCGGTGCAGAACAAGGCTGGGACCAACCAACCTCTGACGAGGCTTGTTCCAGCCGGCCGCTCTTCCGCCATAGCGCCTCGGACGTCATGGTCGAGAGGGCGAGACGTGAGGCCCCTACAAGACGCACGATTTAGATTTTGGTCGTGGTTTCTGACGAGACCGTGGCGTACCTATCGATTGCATGTGCTTGTCGAGCAGGGCCTCAATCTTTTGCTGCACTCGCAGCCCGAGCGGTAGCGTTTGGAAGATGCCTGACTGGGCCTTGAACACCGATATGAGTACACCTGTCCATGATTGCCTCCCTGGCGATGAACTCACTTGTCGCACGAAGCCCGCTCGAATGAGTTTTCCATGCCCGGCTAGCGTATGTCAGTTGGGCATATTTGACGAGGGTGCTCAAGCCTCACATTCCACTTCTGCCGCCGTCAAGCCGCCGGTAGGTAGCCATATCCCTGACAGAACCGACCGCGGCTGACTAGATGCGCCTAGGCTTTGACGCGAAAGGGCTCTGGTTTGGTGGTCAAGGCTGCTCCTCGCCAGAGCCCATCTTCGAAGACAGGACATGTTTGAGTGAAAGTGACGCCGAGTGTCAATCCGCGCCGCCAAACGAATATTTCATTTACCCATTGAGCCTGAGTGGCGGCTTTTCCCTCGCGTGGAAAACTGGTCAAGCTGTCTCATTCATGGCCCGTTGCAGGTCGCAGAGAGGTGAGCGCGTTGCAGAGCCGCACCAACCGCTAATGTGGGTGCTGCCGATAAGGCGATAACCCATCGAAAAAGTTCACAAAGTCGGCAAATGTCCCACCTTGAAAAGAGGCACAGCGTCTCGCAGCCCAAGAGCCGATCCGATGGCCAAAGCAACGAAGAAAACCAAGGGCGCTCATCCCTCAAACGAGGCGAAAGGCCTCGATGAAGGCGCGCTCGCCAAAATCACCTCCGATATTGAAAAGAGCCTGAGCGGCAACAATCACAAGCGAAAGAAGCCACCCACCAATACCTCGAGCAAGCAGCAACCCAAGAGGCTGCGCGGACCCGAGGCCAAGCCAACCCAGGATGCCTCCAAGGGTGGCAAAGGCGATCAAGCTGCCCTGCTCGCGGAGATAAAGGCGCTAGGAGGAGATGAGCAAGATCTGGAGCTCATCAATGAGGTGGACTCGGACGACGAGGACTACATCAAGGACTCAAAGCGCTCCGTCGACAAGACTCTGAAGCAGGATCTCTCAGCTCTTTCCAAAGAGCTTGGCTTTGCCGAGATGGAACCCGAAGAAGCCAGTGATGAGGGTGAAGGGGACGACGAAGAGGGAGAGGACGACGACGACGACGGCACGTCTCCGGCCGAGGCTGACAAAGGGCCCGCCAGTCGCAAGCCTGGAGGAATGGTTAGTGCTGGTCACATAATGGGGGGACCCTCCTTGACTACTGACAATAGTTGACCAGATTTTCGAGCCACTGGCAGAATGGCACGCTGCGAGCCTAGGGAAACTGCCCAGTCCGACGTCCCATCAGCTTGGGCCCTTTACATCCTCTGTTGAGTCTCTCAAGAAGCACGCCAAGTCTCTGTTGGATCAGGATGCAGCCAAGTACAGGACGAGTATCTTTGCTTCCTCGTCACACAAGTTCATGTCCACCATCATGTCCTCCGGTACCCTTACCGACAAGGTTTCGGCCCTTACTTTGGCGGTCCAAGAGTCGCCAGTTCATAATATCCGCGCATCCGACGCCCTACTGAGCTTGGCCTCGAAGAAGAGCCGCGCCCAGGCAATCGGCGCGATTGGTGCCCTTGTCGACTTGCTCGGACCGGGCACTCTCCTGCCGTCGGACAGACGCTTGCGGGCCTTTCAGAGCCAACCCGGATTGGTGGGCACTTTGCAGCGAGGGTCTGTCAAAACGTGGGCTCCTGGCCAGCCGCTTCCTGGCAAGATCATGGAAGCCCATCTGGTTGCGTGGATGTACGAGGACTGGCTGAAGGGGACGTACTTCAAAATTATCCAGTTGCTCGAATCGTGGTGCTCGGATGAGATCGAGTACTCGCGCATGAAGGCGGTGGATTTCGTCTACGGCCTCCTCAAGGAAAAGCCCGAGCAAGAGTCCAACCTACTCAGGCTTCTCGTCAACAAGCTGGGCGACAGGGATCGCAAAATATCGTCTCGTGCTTCCTACCTTCTGTTGCAGCTGCAAGTCTCTCACCCCGGAATGAAGCCCATTGTCATCCGCATGGTGGAGCAGGACATTCTTCTTCCCCCGTCTCAAGACGCGCGATCCAGGTACTGCGCCGTCAACACCCTCAACCAGACCATCCTCAGCAGCAAAGAGCCCTCGGTCGCCGAGGCACTTATTCGCATATACTTTGACCTGTTCGTGACGTTGCTGAAAACTGGAGGCATCGAAACCCCGGCGCAGACGAAGTTGGGTGACTCTGAAGTCGCACAGCAGAACCAAGGTAAAGCCAACGGGAAGTTCAGGGGGAAACCAGCAGAAACCAGACCTGGCAAGCCGGGGACATCGAAACCGACCGTGCCGGAGACTGAAGCTGCAGACAAGCTTGTGTCGGCCATCTTGACTGGCGTCAACCGTACCGCGCCCTTTTTGACCGCCAATGACGCCTTGTACGTGCAACGCGGCGCCGTCCCTCTCTGAATCTGAGCTAATTGATTAACAGCATGGAGCATCATCTCGACACACTCTTTAAGATTGCGCACTCGACCAACCTGAACACAGCCATCCAGGCCCTGCTCCTGATCCAGCATCTCGCATCGGCGAGAAACCTGGCGACGGATCGCTTCTACCGAACCCTCTACGAGTCACTACTTGACCCTCGCCTGGTGACGTCTTCCAAGCAGGCGCTCTACCTCAACCTGCTCCTTCGAGCCCTGAAGAGCGACGTCGATGTTCGACGGGTCAAGGCCTTTGCAAAGAGGATGCTGCAAATCGCGGGTCTGCATCAGGCTCCGTTCATCTGTGGTCTCCTCTACGTCATTGCCAGTCTTCGGCAAACGTTCCCGGACCTGTCGACCCTCGTGGACGAGCCGGAGACGTCAGTGTTTGACGACGATGAGTCCAAGGAACGGGACTGCTACGATGGGCGGAAGCGCAACCCTGAACACAGCAACGCCCAGAGAAGCTGCTTGTGGGAAATGGTAAGCTCACGCCGTGTTGGCACCTTGATGCATCCATCATCTATCTGACAGGCCCATCTAGATCCCCGCTCAAATGCACTTCCACCCATCTGTCAAGGTCTCTGCGGCTGTGTTACTGGACAAGGATCGGAAGATGCCCAAACCGGATCTGGAGAGCCACTCGCTCATCCGCTTTTTGGATAAGTTTGTGTACAAGAATCCAAAGTCGACGGATGGCGCACGTGGTGTATCCATTATGCAACCGCTTCGGGCATCCAAGGATCTGGGCGACATTTGGCTGGGCAGCAAGGGTGCAGGGGCCACGGCGACGCCCCTCAACTCGTCGACTTTCTGGAAGAAGAAGGTCGAGGACGTTGCTGCCGAAGACATATTTTTCCACGAATACTTCCAGCACGTTTCGAAGGACACCAAGGAGCCACCTGCCAAGGCGCCTGCCGATGGCGACGAAGAGAATGAAGAAGATGAGATCTGGCAGGCGCTGGTGTCGACTCAGCCCGACATTGAGGCAGACGGGTCAGACGACGATGGCTTTGATGACATGGACGATCTGGATATGGCCTCGGAAGACGGCTTGTCGCCAGCTCTTTCCCTCGACGGCGACATGGAGGATGATGATGATGAGGATGAGGACGGGGAGGACGACGAGGACCAGGGCAGCGCGGACGACCTCCTGGTGGCGGTTGGAAAAGACGACGAGGAAGAGGAAGCAAAGGACGAGGACACGGCCAAGGCCAAGAGGTCACGGCGGAAGGCGCTCAAGAACTTGCCCATGTTTGCATCGGTGGACGACTACGCAGAGCTGTTGGCGGGTGACGAAGAGGGCGTCTAGGTGTGACTGCAACAGAGGCTGTTGTGACCACGGAAGCGCAGAGGCTCCAGACTTGGGAAATGGCTTCGCATTCGTGCTCGACTCGGAAGGAGTAACTTGGAAGGCCTTGTCGAAGCTAGAGCAAGATATCGCATCGGAGCGTGCCTACAAGTGTTAGATCACATGATGGAGGTCACAACGATTAGGTCAGCATGACCGCCACGTGACGTGAGGGAAATATCCCTTAAATGCGGCCCCCTTATGAAAAGAGGGGAAGCACGCATAACACGCATTATTATATATTATATTAATATAACCTTTTTGCTATACAACCTATCTAGACCTATTATAACGCCTATTTAGTCTAAGCCGTAGATCTACGATCTAATAATTAAGAGTCTTAGCCTTTAATCTATCGAAAATACGATATAAAATACTAAAAATAGGCTCCCTTTAGGCAAAAATAATCACTATATCTACTAAGAAGAATACCGAAGTTATCCTTATCGAAAATGCTAACTAATCTATTTAAGATAATAAGTTTAAGGCGTAGGTTCTTAATAGCAACCTATAGGAATAGGTCTTCGGTACCGAAAGGCTCTTTCTTATTCCGGATATGCCTATCGAAGACGACTCTCTAAGGGGATCTCGCTCTTATATAGCGGACGAAGAAATAGTCTAATAGGGACGCTAACCTCCTTAAGGCACCTAACAATAGTAGATATTTCTATATAAGGAGAAGAAATAGGAGAGTTAGAAGAAAGACATTAAGGAGCTTTATACTTAGATCGCCTTAACTATCTCTAACTACCTTTTCTAAACCTATTATAAGCTAGATAAAGACCTTAAGGACTAATATACTACGCTTAAGAAAGAGGTAAAGGGCAAGCTAGAAGATATCTATCGAGCCCTTTAGGTTCGCTATAAAGCGGTGGTTAAGCCTTCCCTAAGTTAGCTAAAGAACTAGCACCTTTAGCTTAAGGGCTAAAA
The DNA here is from genome assembly GCA_012934285.1 of Ophiocordyceps sinensis. NCBI lineage: Eukaryota > Fungi > Ascomycota > Sordariomycetes > Hypocreales > Ophiocordycipitaceae > Ophiocordyceps > Ophiocordyceps sinensis. The sequence continues at coordinate 6,093,611 of JAAVMX010000004.1, read as the reverse complement.
GAAGATTATATATAAAGGGATTTAGGAAGAACTTCCTAAAGCTATTTATAAGAGTATTTAGGTTACTAACTTTCTCGCCTTTATCTAACCTTATTATCCTACCTAGGTTTATTCCTTCGACCTCTTATACTTAGAGAGGTAGAAGGATTTCGATATCTATACTATAACTAACGAATTTACTATACTTATAGACTAGCTGCCTGCTTAACTATCCTAAACTAAGAAAGGCTCCTTCGGCCCTTCTTATATAGGATAAAATAAGGAGTAAAGCAGCTAGTAGAATAACTAAAAAAGCAAAAATAATAAAAAGAGGTCGCGACTTACTAATATAGATAAGAGATGTATCCCTTACTATAAGCTTTATTCTATAAAAGGCCACTCGATAGAGAATTACTAGGAGGTTAACCTTAATAAAGCGCCTGACTAATAGCCTAAAAGCAAAAAGGATATTATCTCTAAGAATATAAAGAACCCTAAGGTCGCGAAAGAAGCCTAGAGATATAAAGGCAAGAGGGGAACTAAGAATAATAATAAGACGGATTAACTCGTGCGGGAGAGAGGAAGATGCCCTTCGGCTTTATTCCTCGCCCCTTTAGTCAATGCGTCTTTTAACGTCGATATCTACCCTCTTTATTACTCTTTAATTCTAGATTATAGTATAACCCTCTATATCTTTAACGAGATTTCCCGGTTTAAAAACTTTAGAATAGTAGATAAAGAAGATTTCCTTTAGGCAGGCGCCGAAAAAGTGCCTATCCTCGGCTATAGTAAAGTTAACATCCGCCTATAAACCCTATCGTTTAAACCGTAAGTACTACGCTTACTTAACTTTGCTTTCTATAAGAACTTTATATATAATCTAATCTCTTATAGGCTATTAAAGTAGTAGGGACTTTAGTAAGACAAACGACCCTATAGGCTATTAGCGCTTCGTTCGGCCGATAATACTATCGTCGGTCTTATTAAATAGCACTACGGCTAGTTCGTTCTTAAGTATATCCCTTACTATATAATAAGGCGGGCATTTTACAACCGCCGAAATAAGTTTAATAGCTATACTAAACAGACGCCGTAAAAGGCTATTACTAAACTCTAGCATCTCCGAATAAGGCATCTAGGACTACGAGCCTTAGAATACCTCGTTAACTACTCTAAAGGTATTAAGATTAAAGGCATCTTAACCGTATAGTGCGATAACTATAGTACTACGAAAGTAAAACGGATAATACGATAAGCCCTTTAAGATAACGGCATCGTAGGCGAGAGAATTACGATAGACTTCTATAACTTCGTGCTAGACAATAAGGGCTATAACTTGCTAATGCTTTTAACCGATAGAGCGAGCGGCTTTATATAGGATTACTACTACTAAGACCGTCTCGCAGAAACTATTATTACGGCCCTTAAGTCCGGCCTCGACTACTTAAAGCACTAGTACTAGTTTTACACTAAGATCGTTAAGTATAATAACGAGATTACTACTTAGAAGCCGGCAGTAGAAGCATTCCTTAAGGTAAGGCTCCTTAAAATCGAGCCCTCGGCCTTATATACATAAGATTAAAATAGCGGCGCCGAGCGCTTAAAGGGTATAATTAAGGATAAGTCTAAAGCGATGCGAGGAAAGCTCTTTACCTAGCTTTAGCGAGAGATTTATAAGTCCGCTATATATCTCTATAATTATACGCTAAAATATAGCTATAAGTAGGAATCCCCCTACGAGAAGCTAACTAAGAGAAAGCTAGCGTAATAGCATCTTCGTGCCTACGGGTATAAAGCGTTTGCAATAATAACTACGGCCTAAGAGAAGAAATAACGCCTTAAGAAGCTCGACCTATAAGCCTAGATAGGCTTTTTAGTAAGATATATATCTTCTAACATCTACTAAGTCTAGGTTCTTATAGAAGGGAAGGTTATTACTACTCGAGATATTATTTTCGATAAGTAAGAGATTTTCGATAGAATATTCGAGAACCTTACCGAAAGCGTTAAAGAGTGCGACCTTAAGGAGCTAGCCTTAGCCCTAAGGAATATCACTCTCCTCGATAATAATTAAATTAATATACTATAAGTTCTCGATAATTAAGTATTTAACGATATCCTTATCTACTAAAATATAAACCTTAAACTTAAGGCAAACTATAATATAGACTACGTAATAGCGCTTAAAAACGACCGGGGAAATATAAAGCAGTATACCGAAGCTCGATTTAAGCCTCTCCTTACTCCTTTAAGCACTCCCTTAGCGGCCTTATTTATAGCTATAATATAATTATATCTCGCTAACTAGACTATAAAGCTATAGAGCGAATATCTTAATTCCTCTCAAGCAGCCTTCTAGGCAAATATAAGTCCGTATAAACAAAGAGTAAACCCCTCCGCGGCATTAAGTCTATATAAATAAGGAGTAAACCCCTCCGTAGCACTAAGTCTATATAAATAAGGAGTAAAACCCTCCGTAGCACTAAGTCTGTATAAACAAAGAGTAAACCCCTCCGCGGCATTAAGTCTATATAAATAAGGAGTAAACCCCTCCGTAGCACTAAGTCTATATAAATAAGGAGTAAACCCCTCCGCGGTAAGTGTATATAATTAGGAGTTAACCCCTCTATAAGTAAATAAAAGTCTACTTAAATAAGAAGTAAACCCTTCCGTAGCAAAAAGTCTATATAATTAGGAGTTAACCCCTCTATAGCCTATAAATAAGGAGTTAACCCCTCTATAGAAAGAAAAACTCGCTTATTAGCACTCTGCATTTATAGTAGGCACTCGAGCCGTACCGATCTCGAAAGAAACTAACATATTGCGGTTTAAAGATAAGGCTTACCTCGACCGCTTAATCCTAAAAAGGTAGGTATATCGACGAGACCTTTTCGCTATCCTAATATATTATAGATAGCTTAAATAATACCTACTCGGCCTTTAATTCGAGGAGGCGGAGAGAAGGCATCTTTAGAGTTATAAAGAAATAAAGTCTTAGACCGAAGTTAACTCTAAAACTCTTATAAAGAAAGGCTAAGTCCTCGACTATATATAGGTATATATATATAAAATAGATAAGCACGGAAGGCTCTTAAAGTGTAAGGCAAGACTAGTCGTCCGAGGGGATTAATAGCTTCGAAACGGATAGGAGACCTACGCGGTAACCCTCGTAGGACGAAGCTTTCGAATACTTATAACGATAGCTATAAGGTTCGACCTTAAACTAATATAGTACGATATAGTTAACGCATTCGTTAACGTAAGGCTCGACGAGATTATATATATAAAGATGCCGCTAGGGTATAGAAAACACTTTATTATCCTCTAACTTAATAAAGCCCTCTACGGACTGCGAAAATCCCCTCTTCTATAGCATCGCGAACTTACGTTAATACTTCGGGAGATAGGGTTTTAGACGGTGCCGTATAAACTATACTACTTAACGTTTAACGGCATTATCGTCTTCTTCTATATAGATGACATTGTCTTTATATATTATAAGAAGGATTAAGATAGGGCTAAATCTCTCTAAAATTAACTTCGGGGAAAATATAAGCTTATAAGCGGCGATAACCTATAATAGTTCCTCGGCATTAAGATTCTACGAGACCGTAATTAACGGTATATTTAGCTATTATAAGCCGCCTATATTAATAAGATCTACCGACTTATAAAGAAACGCCGCCCCTTCGATATACCGATAGGGGTAAAAGAGCTTCTCCCTTACGAAGGGATCGCTAAACACTATAAGATATAAGCCTACTAGGTAAACGTAGGTTCCGTGCTATACGCGGCGGTTATTACCCGCCCCGATATCGCGTTTGCTACGTTAAGACTATGCAAATTCAATAGTAACCTTAGACCGGAATATAAAGATGCCGTTAATCGAGTTCTCTACTATTATCATAGTATTACATTACATAACATAGTACATAGTAATATGCCATGTGATATATAGTCCTATATATAAACGAGCCCTTAGCCTCTATAGTTCTTCTCCTCTTTATAGAATAATAAGGTTATCTAGCTATTACCTAGTGCTATAATAGTTTATTCTATCTCCTATTGCGCCCTATCGCAATCCCTAGCTTTATAAACACAGTCCTAGTAGCTCTATTACCTTATCCCCTTAGTCGTCGCGACCTAAGCGCAACCCTTAAGAAATCATTCCCCTAAGCCCTTAAGCCCCTAAGAATTTTTCCCTAGCCTATAGAAACCTATATAGCCTATAGAAATTTTTTTATAATCCCTAATAAACACCTTAGATTAAATACTCCTCCTTCCTCCTTATAGTAGATATACCTATAGCCTCTAACGCTATAGGCGACGGTCTAAAAGCCCTTACTAAAGAGTTTATTAGTGAATTTCCTTAGATCGCTTAAGCGATTAAGAGGTTCGATAACGTAGTCCCGATCGCTAATGCGTAGGAGACCTAGGAAAACCTTTAGAGCCCGGATACCCGATATATTCTTATATATATCGAGGAGAGTCTTCGCTCCCTTCGCGTAGCGGAAGCCTCTTAGGTTAACCGAAATACTAGGTTAAAAGAACGCGTAACTATACGAGATTAGCTCTTAGTCATAAAGGATTAGCTCTTAGCTACGAGGGAGCAACTTCTCGAGGCTAAAGACCTTACGATCTTAACTATAAAGATATTATAGTCTTAGACGATAACCTTAGTATAGTCGTCCGGAAAACGAAAGACGGTAGACCCTCCGATCTTTACTAAAAAGAGGTCTACCTCCGACCGTTTACGTAAGTACGAGGCCTAAGAACTTAAGATATAGGGTATCTTCCTCCGCGATAGCATATAGTTCGACTTAGATAGCGCTTGCCTCCTTTATATTAGCGATAGGCTTAGTAAATAGGCTTACGACTTCGTTAAAGATAGGATAGCTACTATTATAGCTAATCTATCCGAGAGAGAGAAGTAGGAATAGCCTACTATAACGACGCTTCTTATAGCTTTAGGCAGGCAGTATAAGGTTTTAGACTTAACGTAAGCCGCTTAGAATATCCTCGATAATTTCCCCTAAGGCGATAAGAACTATTAGATCTAAAAGGCAGACCTCGACGCCTATATGCGTAAGGTAAGGAAGATAAAGGAATAGTAAGTCGACCTCCTCCGGAAGTTTATATCGAAGGATATAAGCGATCTCGTTAAGAATATATAGACTAAGATCCCCGATACCGACTACGAGAAGTAGTTAGCGTAGATAGATATCTTTACGAAGAATCTCGCTAACTATGCTTATCGTTAAAAGCTCGAGAAGAAGGCCGCCCTTTATTTATAGTTCTCGCCGACGGTTATACTTACCCTTACCCCAACCGCCCCGGCTTAACCCTTATATAGTAACCCTATAGACCTCGACCGGCTTTCCGATACTAAACGATAATTTAGGATCGATAATAAACTCTATATAGCCTACGGAGAGCTTAGATACTAGAAGGAGGCTTACGACCTAGCTAAGATAGTAAATCCGCTTTTAATGCCTTTACGTTAGGGTAGTCCTTAGTTTTAGGGCTAAGGCGCCCCCTCCCCCGGCTTTAGCTAAGGATCTTAGGGCGCCCGCGGCGGCGGGTATAGCTAGGGCTAGCTCGTCCGTGCGGCCGACTATAAATAAGGCCGTATCCTTAGGAAAGAGGATATAGATTTATAAGGCGAGCGGCCGGCGTTAAGGCTACTGCTAAAAGATATACCCTTAGAATAAGTCGCTCTTAGGGGTTATATATAAGGGAGGATAAGAGGATTAGGTCGTTACTTTTAGATAGAATAGATCTTCGGATTAGTTTATCGAATAGTAATAAAAAGTTAATCCTTCTCTATACTCGTCTCTCCTCTACGCGTAACCCTTAGTCCCTTTACTATATTAATACGTTATCCCTCGTAGATTCTAGCTATACTACCGTAGCGTTCGCCGATCTTTACGCTATCGTACGGAAATATAACGTTACTACGAAGAAGCTCTTTAAACCTCGACCGCTTCGACTAGCCGACGGTATACCCTTAATATAGATAATAGACTATTTTATAGCCCGAATAACTATTAGTAAGCATATAGAACTTATGCTCTTCTTCGTTACGAATCTATTACCTTTTACCCTAATTATCCTAGGCATCCCCTAGCTTTAGGAATACGAACTAACTATGCTTTAGAAATCTCTTTAAGTCCGCTTCGATTCCGATTACTATATAAGATACTACCTGCCTTTAAGCATAATAGCCGAGGATAGGATAGCTCTTAGGACTCTTATTACTCCCGCGCCCGGAGGGTATTAGTTACGTCGGAAAGTATATTTTTCTAACGTCGTAGAGATTTAGATAACCCCGACGTTTACTCTAAAATAAAAGGTCCTTATAACGATAGAAGACGTGCCGGAAATTCCCTTTCGGCAAGAAGAGACTAATATCCTAAAAGACTAGACTATCTTACCGGGAAGTTATATATCTATAGACTCGTCTACTAAAGAATGTCTACCTAAGTAAGCATCGCACCCCTTAAACCCCGGCTAACCGATTCGATATCCCTTATATAGGATATAGCTATTCGCTTAGGAAACCGCCTGCTTAATATCCCCGATTAGCCCTCCGGACTCCCTTAAGACTCGAGCCTTTAAGGCTACTCTGCCGTAGACTACTTTAGTAGCTCGCTTACTCCTTATTCGTCTTACCGCCGGCCGTCGCTACGTTTCCGCCTAATAGGGCCGGACGAAACGCCCCCGCCGGCGTATACGATAGGAAGATTAAATATCTTTAGATATAAACGATATCCGCTGCGTATAAGTAGTTAACTTCGTTTAATTCTATAAATAGGATAGTGTCTAAGCGATGCGAATTAGTATATCTAAATTAGCTAAGCTAGTTAAGGAGGGAGAGAATCTACGACTCCTTAACGAACTCCTAGTAGGCCTAGTTAAGGTCCCGGAATTATCTAAAACCTCTTTCTAACGCGTTATTACCGGGGACTATATAATAGAAGTAGCCTAGGCCGCTTTCCCCGAACGTTTTTATAATTTCCTTAAGACGAACCTCCGGGATATAGCTAATTCCGAATCTCTATTTCGGAGGGTCGACGAGGCTAACGTAGAAAAATTCCTCTAAGTAAAACCGGAAGTTATAGAGGCAGATATCCTAAAGAAACTCCTAAAAGAGTTCTAAGATAAGCTTCCTTATTTCCTTCTAAAGAATGCGAACGAACTCCCCTTACACCGCCCCTAAGATTATAAGATCGAACTTATACCTAGAAAATAAGCCCTATATTATAGAAATCGGCCTATATCACCCGTAGAACTCCGCTGCGTTAAGAAGTAGATTAACGATATGCTTAATAAAGGCTTTATTTAAGAGTCTTCTTCTCTAGCCGCGGTACTACTAATCCTCGCTTATAAACTAGGCGGTAGTATCTATATCTATTATAACTACTAAGGTTTAAATTAGGTTATAGTTAAGAATCGATATCCCCTGCCTTTAATCCGCGAAATACTAGATTCTCTCTACGACGCTAAGTTTTATATAAAGCTAGACGTAATCGCCGTATTTAACCGTATTCGAATCGCCGAAGGTTATAAGTAGCTTATAGCATTTATTACACGCTTCGGGTTATTTAAGATGCTAGTTACCCCCTTCGGCCTTTATAACGCACCGTCGACCTTTTAGAACTATATTAATTACGTGCTTTATAATGCCCTCGATGACTTTTATATAATATATCTCGATAACGTATTAGTCTTTTTAAAGACTAAGGCGGAATATAAGAACCACGTGCGAATAGTTATCTAACGCCTAGGCAACGTAGGGCTTTAAATCGACATCGTAAAGTTAGAGTTTTACATAACAAAGACTAAGTATCTTAGACTAATTATTTCGATGTCTAGCATAAGCATAGACCCCGAGAAGGTATATACAATCACGGCTTAGAATACCCCGACTTTAGTAAAAGAACTTTAATAGTTTCTTAGGTTTATAAACTTCTACCGCCGTTTTATTAAGGGATATTCTAGTGTTATCTCCCCGATAACTACGCTACTTTAAAAGGATTCCCGTTAGTCTTAAGGACCTAAATAAGCTGCCGCGTTTAAGGCCCTTAAACTTACTTTTACTACTGCCCCGGTCTTAGCCTATTTTAACTACTCGAAGAAAACAGTTATTAAAACTAACGCCTTAAATTAGGCCTTAGGAGGAGTCCTTTTATAGACCGGAGACAACGGATATCTTTACCCTATTGCGTTTTTTTCGTTAAAGCATACTACCCTTAAGTATAACTACGAGATCTATAATAAAGAGCTATTAGCAACTATTAAAGCGCTTAAAGAATAGCGCTTAGAACTCTAAGGGACTACCGAAGCGTTCGACGTTATTACGGACTATAAGAATCTTTAGACGTTTATATCTATAAAGCAACTTAACTAACGATAAGTGCGCTAGGCCGAGTTCCTATCCTAGTTTAACTTCGTGATTATATACCGCTTAGGCAATAAGGCAATCCTCCCTAATGCTTTTAGTAAGCTCCCTAGCGATAGACTAGCTACCGCAAACGACGATAGACTCCTCTATTAAAATTAGGTAGTTATCCCTAAAGAGAAAGTCGACCTAACTATCCTAGAAGAACTCTTAACCGATTCCCGTGCCTTAAAGGAAGACCTTAATATAGTCGCCGCTCTTAGACTAAACGTAGCTAGTAAATCACTCGATAAGCTTATCCGCGAAGTATACTAATAAGATAATCTTGCCTAGGATATAGTAGCGATACTCCGGGATCTATACGCCCGACGCTAGGTAAAGTATATCCGAAAGCTCTTGCGTTGCGATATATCCGAATATTAGTTAATTAACGGACGTATTTTTTTCCGCGACCGGCTCTTTATTCCCGATATTCCGGATCTCCGCCTTAAAGTCGTTTATCGATCCTATAGTAGTAGCTTAGTAAGATACCTAAGGAGGGTAAAAACCCTTAATCTATTAAACCGAATATATTAGTAGCTAAGGATTTCTTACTTCGCCGCTACGTTCGTTAAAGACTATACTCTTTGTCTTTAGGCTAAGACCCCCCGCTTATCTCCCTTTAGATTCCTAAAACCCCTCGCTCTACCGGTCTAACTATAGGCCGATATATTAATTAATTATATTACGATACTCCCTAAGTGCACCCGAAACGGGAAAACTTATAAGAATATACTTACGATAGTTAATAGGCTTACGAAGATAAGATATTTCGTCTTTATCACCGGCCTTTCTATAGAAGAACTAGTTAACTCCTTTATCTACGTAGTCTATCGCTTATATACAGCACTTAATACTATTATCTTTAACTAAGGCACTTAGTTTATCTCCGATTTTTAGCGATAGCTTAGCACTCGTTTAAGAATAACGTTAAAACTAAGCTTAGTATAGTACTTAAAGACTAACGGTTAAACCGAAATCGTTAACGCTACGATAAATAAATATATTCGAGCCTATATTAGCTTTACCTAAGATAACTAGATTGACTAACTCCCGCTCGCGGAATTCGCAATAAATAATTAAGTAAATAAAACAACCGGTATTTCTCCGTTTTTCGCTAACTACGGCTTTAATCCTTATCTTAGCATCGAACCTATAGGCCCCCGACCCCCGACGCTCTTATTATAGGTAAAGAAGGAATTCCTTTACGCGGACGCAATAGCTAATCGTTTCGACCGTATCTTTATTTAGCTTTAAGCTCTCGCATAAGCCTTATAATAGAAATATAAGGATAATACTAATATAAAGCGGGACGAAGGCTTTCTCTTCCGACCTAGTAATATAGTTATAGTTTTATTAGAGAATATAACTACTAATCGCCCGAAGAAAAAATAAGACGATAAATAGGACGGTCTTTATCTTATTCTCGAGGTCTACCGCAGCGCTATAGTTATCGACCTCTTAAAGTATATCTAAGTCAATCAGTCTTTCTATACGTTAAAGGTGCGGCTTTAGATAACGGAAATAATACCGGGCTAAGCATAGATTAATCGAGAGGAACGACGTAACGTTATAGGCCGTATCGCGGAACGTAATAACGACGGCAATATCGAAGAAATATAGGAATTTAAAAAGATCCTTAACGTATACGATAATAAAGCCCCGATCCTAACTTATCTAATTAAATAGAAATATCACTAGGAACCGACCTAGTAGCCCGAAGATAACCTAAGGGGTTTCCGTAAAGCTATTTAACGCTTCTATAGATATAACCTAGATAAGCCGGGCCCCTTAGATTAGGCCCGCCTATAAAAGATTCCTTTATTATATACGGATTTCTAGCGAAAATGACATTTTTTAGCCATTTAGGGACTAAATCGTCTTTAGAGGGGGAGTACTATCATAGTATCACATTATATAATATAGTATATAGTGATATACTACGTGATATATAGTCCTATATATAAACGAGCCTTTAGCCTCTATAGTTCTTCTCCTCTTTATAGAATAATAAGGTTATCTAGCTATCACCTAGTGCCGTGACAACTATCTACACTTTACCTAGGGACTTACGCTTCGTCTAGGGGGTAGGGACGACTTTAAAGTGGTAAGTAACGCCTCTTTCGCCGATAACACCGACCGGAAAAGCTCTTAGGCATTTGCTATAAAGCTATTCGGAGGCTTAATCGGCTAGAGAGCTAATAAATAAGATATAGTTATAACCTTAATAACCGAGGCTAAGCTCCTAGCGTTATTACAGGCAGTAAAGGAGTTAATCTACGTGAGTAGGCTTATTAAAGAGCTTAACGTCTCCCTCGATAACTCCCGCATTTGCATTTAATATAACAACATATAGACTATCCGATTAGTTACTGCCGAAGTCGCTACTCTATAGACGAAGCTTCGCTATATAGATATATACAACTACTAGCTTCGTTAAGAAGTCTTTAATAAGACCCTCGATGTTAAATATACACCTATAGCGTTCTTCCTCGTCTGCGTCCGCGCCGGTAGCTTCTTCTGCCTCTGCTTATATAGCATATCGGCTAAAGAGGTTGTTATCCGCATTAACAGTCTTATTAGCCTTATCGTTAGCCTCGTCGTCGTTAGCCTCGTCGTCGTTAGCCTCGTCGTTATCGACTATAGAGCCCGGCTCCTTCTAGCGAGATATAATCCTAGCGCGGATCTTTGCATTAACGTACTAGACGCAAAGTTGTTATTATAATATAGGAAAAACGCGTTTAAGGGCATTTTTTAGTGCCTTTTCTTTGTCTATAATAATAACGGTTAGCTCTAGGGCCTCGACTTACTGCCGTAACTCGTTAAGCCGCTCTAATAGCCACTAGAAGCCCTCTTCCTTTTCGTTGTTAATTAGGCTAAAGGCGAAGTTCGCGACGGACTTCTAATCTATAACTCTAGTAGCCTAGAAGAGATATATCTTAAAGCGGTTTGTTTTATACGTATTATTAAGCCTTATAACCTCTATAAACTACTTCTACATCCGCTTATACTATAGGTATGTCTAAAATATAGCCTTAACCTTCCGAATATCGTAGTCGTTATCGTTATCGTAGTCGTTATTATAGTCGTCGTCGTTATCGGCGTACTTAATAATATACTTTAGGCCGCTACACTAAAGGTAGTTAATAAAGGCTTAGGTAGCTGTCTTCCTACTAAGAGCTACGGCACGAATCTTTTAGCGATCGTTGTATATATCTCGTTAACGGAAGAAGGCCTCGACGGCAGCGTCGTTATTAGCCCTATCCTAAAGAATCGAGGCTATCTCGCGAGCTAGAAAGGCACGATGCTTTAAGAGCTCCTTCTTAAGCTCGAACTATGCTAGGGTATAGCGGCGATAAATATTATAAGCTAATAGGTAGAGCGACTATTAGTAGTTATAAAAGCCCTTAATGCGATAAGTCTAATACTGCTAGTTAGAGCTTTTATTCGTCGATGCTATAATTATTATAGGGCAGTCGATCTTTTAGGTAGAAGTATTATATAACCTAATGCTTTTTAAAGGCCGGGAACGCCTACGATTATATATTAAAGAGTAAGCCGTAGCCTAGGCTTTTCTATCGATAATACGCTTGCCTTAGCTAGTTCGCTTTACGATGCCTACGCTATTCTTACGATAGAAGGTTTAAAGGAACGTATAGAGGTCTTTAAAGGAGTTATAGGTAATAGAAGGCGGGAGAGGCGGAATTAGGAGGCTAAGCTCGTCGTCGTCGGCCGGAGCCGGTACGTCGGGTTAAGGCGGCGTGGCCGGAGACTCGTCGGGTTAAGGCGTAGCCGGAGCCTCGCTAGCTTAAGAGATCGATTGGCTATCTATTGCTTGCGATATAATAGTACGGTACGGTGCGGCGCGATATAACGATATAATGCGACGAGACGATGCGATGCGATGCGATGCGACGATGCGATGCGATAATACGATAGAAAAGATACGACTGTGCGTAAAGAATTAGCCTATAGCTTGCTAGGCATGCGCACTATATCTATGTAGGCGCGGCTAGGCGGGGGGGGGTTAGGCGTTTTAGGGGGGTACCCTAAGTGTCACTTAGGCAAATTGTAAGAAGACAGACTAAAGGTAACTTTAGGAAGGTAGGAACGATGGTTAAAAGTACGAATAATCCTTTATTATAGTGCGGTTGCCCTCTTATAGTAAGACTAAAGCTTGCCCCTTTTTTAAGATATATCGGGGCCTTAGGGATATACCCTTAGGCCTCGAGAGGGGTTATTAGGGACTAGTTAGCGACTAATAGCCGAATAGTCCCCGAGCTAAAATGTATTATCTATCGTATATATATCCCTATCTCCCGGCTCTATAGTTACGCGGGTAGCTGCGTTATAATTATCCCCCCCTTTTAAAGCGGACGCTTTAAACGCTATAATAGCTTTAGGTACGAATAAAGTCGTAATAGCAAATAGGACTAAAATAGGATTAAACGTAGTATAAAAATCAACGACGATAGTTATTATTATATATATTATAATAATTATCGTATTAGTTACGCGTTATAATAGTTACTACGTAATAAAGGGCTAGTCGCTTATATATAGTTAGCGAACTATAATAGAGTGCTACTCTTTATATATAAAGATTTTTTTCTTCTCTTCTCTTATTATATAACTATATTGAGATCTTATAGAGAAGTATATTCGGAATTAGACGAGTATATTCTAAATCTAACGAGCATATTCCGAATTAGACGAGTATATTCCGAATTAGTTTAACGCTATGCCTCTTAAGCGAACGGTAAGCGGAACGGTATAGATACCTTAAAAGCGAGGAAAGCAGACGGATAATATTTAGCCAATCGGCCCTTTAGTTATTGCTTAAGTCCTAGAGCTATCCGTAAATAGAGTATTAATTAAGGATGCCGTAGCGATAGTATAGAAAGAGATAAAGCTAAAGAAGACGCGCGGAGAGAAAACCACCTTATTAGAACGACTCTTCGTAGAGAAAGATATACGAGATGCCTTAGAGAAGTCGATATCCTTATTAAAGGAAGAAACCGAAGATTAACTATATCGTTAATTATTTAAGGGACCGTTTATAAGTATAAAAAAACCTATTATAGTAGAGTCTTAAGAAGATTACGCGAATATAAAGCGTATAACGCTAGCGGTTATTAAATCCGAAATATTTTCGTCGTTTAGTAAAGACGATAGAGACGAAGATATAAAGGCGAATACTAAAGGAGATACCGGCGATAAGAGGAATATCTAGAAAGGGATATCGCCTAAGAAAAAGGGCAAGAAGGCTATATATATAAAAAGTCGTAGGGCGAAAGGGTGCCGTATTACCGAGCTATGCTATATTAAGTGCCTTAATAGCAATATATAAAGGTTTAGCAATAATAAGGACGAGACTAAAATAGTCGAACTATATTATATATAGGAGGATATACGATTAAGCAGATATATTTAATATAACTTACGCGGTAACCTTTACGAATCGGTAAGCTCTTTATTCCTTATTAAGTCGGGATACGGTTATTAATAAAATTATAGGTGCCGGCAATAATATCCGGAGATATAGCTAATCTATGCGCTATTTAGACGAAGATAGCTAAGTTATAGACTACTTAAGACGAGACGGAGAGAAAGAAGATAAAGTTAATCTTCTACTAAGTTTATGCGTTATTCGTAGCTGTAATAACGGCCTACCGAGAGGAATAAGGGGTATTAGGTGCTAAACGTTTATATATAAAACGTCGTCTTAAGTACCGGCAGGCATCGATAAAGCGACGGAAAGCTATACGTAAGAATAGGGATTAAAAGCTTCGTCTAGTAATTAGTAACGTAGGTTTTACCCTATAGCGGGTAGGACGAGAATATATATACGATAATTTATACGAAATAATTAAGGAGAGCGGTCGCTAAAGAAGGGGGGAGTAGTTAAAACGTCTCCTTATTATTACGGAGTTTACTAGCGAAATAAAAGTAAGGGACTTCTACTATATAGATATTAAGGAATAATAATAAAGTAGCGGTAGAGTAGTAAGAGAAAAGTTAGGGTAAGCTAAAAAGAAGTTATTTCTTAATACGTAATTTCCGCCGTTTCTTTAGCTATATCTCTAGGTATTCGTTAATAAGTTCTTAGGCATTCGCTATATCGTCCTAAGCAACCTACTCGTTGTATTCGGCTAGCTAACCTTCCTATTTCACTAAGTAATAGGTAACGCCCTTCTTCTTCTTATAGTCCTTAATTTACTAAACCGACTATTCTCCTTCGGTATCGTCGAGGTTAGGCATCGGCAGTAATTCGCTAGGGTGTTAGTTAGTAGCCCGTTCTACCTACGGCTTAAGAAGACTAATATAAAATATATTATAAAGCCGGTCGTATTTCTCTAGTAGGGCTAGGCGGTACGCCTGCTTGCTAATAGCTTAAAGGACCCTAAAAGGTCTAATGTATTTAGGTAATAACTTCCTTTTTTAATCCTTAAGGCGTAAGTTCTTTATAGAGAGTCTTACTAAGTCCTTAACCTTAAGGGTAAGTAGCTTATAATAGAGGTTATAGAATTTCTTTTGCGACTCGATAGCTTATCGCTAATAAGTCTCTAGCTTTTTCCTTAAGTCTACTAATTTACTAATACAAGCTCTCGCTTTAAGTACTCCCCTACTAGTAGTATCGTTAGTAAGGTAGATATAGTAGTCTAGTTAGTATCCGAATAATGCCTTATTAAGCGAAAAGCCTATAGTTATATTCTTCGCATTATTATAAGCGAACTAAGCCTCTTATAGTAGTCTAGGCTAGTTATTCTATTCGGCATTTATATAATACCGAAGGTAGTATTATAGTATCTAATTTACTTATTCGGTCTAACCGTCGGTTTATAGGTAAAAGGCTATCGATAACCTACGTTTTATCTATAATATATAATAGAGGTCTAACTAAAACTTACTAATAAATAGAGATCCTCTATCGGAAATAATGCCTTTCGGTACTTTATAGATAAGCTTAATCTTATAATAAAAAGCCTTAGCTAACTTAAGCGCTATTATTATCTTAGAGACCGCGAGAAATACGCTATACTTAGTGTATCGGTTAACGATTACTAGTATTACGTTAACTTCTCTACTATCGAACTATAACTCCGGAAAACCGGTAGTAAAGTCTATAGAGACTTCTTCCTAAGGTCTTATAGGAATAGGCAGCGACTTAAGGGCGCCGTATAGGCGATACCGCTTTAGGACGGCGCTTTAATAGATATAATATAAACGTACGTAGCTATTTATATTACGAGCTATTCCTTCCTAGAAGAATTTCCGGGATAGGAGGTCTTTCGTACGGGCTATTCCGAAGTATCCCGTAAGAGGATTATCGTAGTAGAGCTAAATAAGCTCTTACCTTAAGACAACCTCTATAGGCACTACGATTTTTCCCGAATGTAAAATAAGTCCGTCTAGGCTTAATAACTAAAGACTTACCCCTTTTTTTAAGGTACTTTCGGCCTATACTCGCTATATAGTCTACGGATCTTCTGCTTAAGTCCTCTTAAGGAGCTTAAAAAAGGGCTTAGAGATATTGCTCTTATAGACCCTTTTACAACGAGCTGCTAACCTAGCTAATTGTCTTTAATACCGTTGTTTATAATTAACTATATCTTTAACCTAGGTAGCTAACTTAGCGGGACTCGTTCTTAAATACTAAGCGATTGAATCTTAAAGAGCTCGTGTATTTTCGTTACGTAAAGACATCTCGTTAAGCTTAGAGATAGTAAAGACCTAAGAACTCGTCTCGAGGTCGCTCTTTATAGAATCTATAGCTATATATACCTGCCGAATAACTGCTAACTTTTATTATAGTTCCGGGAGTAGCTCTATAAACGGTAGGGCTTCGCCTATAAATTCTAGCTTCCTTAATAAAGCATCGGTAGGATTTAATTTACCGGCTCGGTATTTAATTATAAAATCGAAAAGAGCTAGGTATATATACTAACGTGCTTATCTTTTATTAAGGGATACTTACTTTATAAAGCCTTAAAGGTTTTAGTAATCTAATAAAACTTTAACGGTATTCGCTGCCCTTTTAACGTAGTGTCGCTAGTGTTTAAATAACTTAACGATAGTAAATATCTCTTTATTAAGGGTGCCGTAGTTAAGCTTAAGGCTAGTAAACTTCCGTAACTAAAAAGCAATCGGATAATAGTAGCCTTCGTTATTAGGCTACGAAAGAATACTAGCTATTGCGAAAATTAAGGCATTAGTCTTAATACGAATCGGTCTTTAAGGGTCGAAGTGTCGGAGAAGTAGGGCTATTGTAAAGGCGTTCTTTACGTCGTAAAACGCTATTAATTCGCTAGTATTTAGCTATACTCGTCCGGGCTTTCTTCCCTTAATGCTCCCCTTTAATAACGTAGTAAGAGGGGCAATAATGCTAGAGTATCTAAAAATAAATCGTCGGTAATAATTTATAAAACCGAGAAAAACTTAAATATTATAGAAAGAACGAGGTTCTTCCTAATTTATAATAGCCTTAACGCGGGCTAAGTCTATTATAACTCCGTTAATACATAAGATAAATCCTAAAAACTCTAATAACTGCTTATAGAAAGTATACTTCGATAAATTAACAAATAGCTCGGTGTTTCTTAATCGTTCGAGGACTTATCGTAAGTATTCTATATACTCTTCGTAAGTCTTAGAAAAGATTAAAATGTTATTAAGGTAGACGACGTAAATAGTGTCTATAAGGCCTTTAAGAGCTTAGTTAATATATAATTAAAATATAGTAAAGGCGTTAGTTAATCTAAACGGCAATACTAAATACTTATAGTAACCGTAGCGAGTACGAAAGGCTATCTTCTATTTATCCCCTCCTTTAATCCGGATGCGTTAGTATGCGTTTTTTAGGTTAATCTTCGAAAAGTACTTAGCCCTTTAATAACGGTCTATAATCTCCGAAATAAGGGGGAGTAGGTAGCGATTCTTATTAGTAATGCTATTAACCCCCCGGTAGTCTATATAAAAGCGCAAAGTGCCGTCTTTCTTAGGCATAAAAAGGATAAGAGCCCCGGCCGAACTCTTAGATTTCCGAATAATACTATGCTTAAGGGACTAATCTAACTACTCCTTTAGAACCTAAAGTTCGGATTAAGAAAGAGGGTAGATAGGTCTAAAAGGCGGCTTAAAGTCGGGCAATAGGTTAATCGTATAATCGGTGCCTTTCTTCCTTAGCAATAAATCGGCCTTATGCTTAGAAAACACGTCTTTAAAGTCTAAAAGAGTCGCCGGTATTTCCTCCCCCGTTCGCTTAGGGTTCGCCGAGTTATTATCTTTATCGGGAAATAGCATAAAATTTAGGTCTAGTATAACTATATAGACCTATGCCTTATTCCGACACTTATGTAAAAATTTCTACGGTTAGTATAATAACACCTTAGAAAGTTAGTATTTAAACTACTAAGCGCGCTTAAAAGGAACGAGATAAATATATTCCTAAGAAAGTACGGGCATACTAAATAAAACTAATGCGTCGTCGGGTTTTAATCCGTTATCGACGCCGATATAAGGGCGAATAACTATCTTTTCCCTATAGCGATTGTCTCGGAGTTAGATAGAAACTTCCTAGACTCTATATCGTTTTATAAGCGTATTCCCGACTACCTTTAATCTAAGGGTTAATAAAGGAAGCTATTATAGCCCTTATTTTCGAGTAAAATTTATATCTACTAAATCCACTTTAC
Organism: Ophiocordyceps sinensis; assembly: GCA_012934285.1. Taxonomy (NCBI): domain Eukaryota; kingdom Fungi; phylum Ascomycota; class Sordariomycetes; order Hypocreales; family Ophiocordycipitaceae; genus Ophiocordyceps; species Ophiocordyceps sinensis. The sequence goes on along the minus strand of JAAVMX010000004.1, from coordinate 6,075,497 downwards.
TACCGTAATCGAGATTAACGATAATTTTATAAGGTATTCGCCCTAATAGCTTTCTAATAGCATATAGTCTCTTAACTACCTCTACCTATAGCTTAGTCGAAAGAGAGGTATTTACTTCGACTTTTAGGCGTTTCCCTCCTTCTTTATCGTCTCTAAATCGGCTACGGCTCGGTTAGCTTTCGCTATCGTCTAGCAATCGGCTTATATATAGCCTAGTTTCTTATAATACTAATAAATAACTATGCCGGATTAGCTTTCGCCGTTTCTATACGAATTTCCTCCTTAGTTATTGCTATAGCTATTCCTACTATATCTATTCCTACTATTACGACTATTATAACTATTTCCTTAGCCGTTCCTACGGCCGTTACTACGACTGTTTCTATAGCTATTCGAGGTCGATCTAGCGGCGTCGGAATCTTAATAGTTATTAGTAGATCTATTTCGGCCTTTACGTCGGCGATAGCCTATCGAACGGGAGCCTCTTACCCTTTAAGTAGAGGTCGACTAGTCGTTAGTTAGCTTTACAAGGCGTTTCTTATTTCCTAAAGCATCTTAGAAGCGTTAAGCGAGTTAGACTATCTCCTTATAAGTATTATCTTAAATAGACGCTAAATAAAAGGAGATTTAGTCCCGAAGATCGGGACGTAACTTCGTAAAAAAAGGAAGTACACGAGTTTTTTCTAGCGGACGTTCTAAGTATTACTTAAGGGAATCTAAGTAAAGACTAAAATCGAGGGGGGATTAACCCTCTTATTAGCGTGCTTCCTATAGTTGCGTAGCTAAAAGAGTCTTGCGATTAGTAGTATCTTTAATTAAAATTAAGGTCTAATTACGAAAATTATCTTAGTTAGTGCGAAGCAATTCCCTCTCTATAAGGAGCTTTTCGTCGAGGTATCGCCTCTATCTCGCCTTATAGTCTACGTATATATAGTTAAAGGTATATAAGATTTTATTCTTATTGTGCTTAAAACGACGTAAGGCAGCGATAAAGGCATCCTCGAGATCGCTAATCTAATCGAGACGTTTTTAAGGGTTAGTCGGTTATAATAGCTAAGGAATGTTTTTTATTTTAATTTCCCTACTATAACTCTCCCTCGATTCGGTTAACTATCGGCGACGTTTATATAAGTCCTTGCCGAATAAGTCACCCTATTGCGAAAATTCCTCTCGAAGTTCCGTAATCCTATTTCTTAATCTTTTCTCCTCCTTAAGCTTTATAGCTCTTGCTTAAAGAGCTACGAGGACATCTATACGCGGAGGGGTAGGTCGTAAAGGGCCGGCTTACGTTTAACTTTACGAAGAGATAGATCGGGCCCCTTTAGGTAGCGAAAAAATTAGTAATAGCGTCCTAAAACGCTCGTTATAGCCCTTATATAAGTTAGTATATTTATCTTCTAATATTAGTTCTATTACGCGAGGTAACGGCGATAGGCTAGCGACTTAATAGCTAGCACGACTTATTCGGCCTACGCGGCCTATACGTCCGGAAACACGCCTGCCGCGCGGCGCTATCGCTCTTAGGTAACTAAAAAAGAGAAGCTTTAGAAATTATAAGAAGATAGACTAAAGGTAACTTTAGGAAGGTAGGAACGATAGTTAAAAGTATGAATAATCCTTTATTATAGTGCGGTTGCCCTCTCGTAGTAAGACTAAAGCTTGCCCCTTTTCTAAGATATATCGGGGCCTTAGGGATATACCCTTAGGCCTCGAGAGGGGTTATCGGGGACTAGTTAGCGACTAATAGCCGAATAGTCCCTAAGCTAAAATGCATTATCTATCGTGTATATATCCCTATCTCCCGACTCTATAGTTGCGCGGGTAGCTACGTTATATAAATAGAGATTTGTACTTAGGCAAATAGTAATACTCTAGATTAATTAAGAGGAATAACGCAACGTTATAGGCTATATCGCGGAACGCGATAACGACGGCAATATTAAAGAAATATAGAAATTTAAAAAGATCCTTAACGTATATAATAACGAAGCCCTAACTCTAACTTATCTAATTATATAGAAATATTACTAAGAACCGACCTAATAGCCTAAAGATAATTTAAGAGGTTGTCCTAAAGCTATTTAACGCTTTTATAAACGCAACCCGGATAAGCCCGGCCCCTTAGATTAAGCCCGCCTATAAAGGTTCTTTTAGATAATACTAATATCTATTTAAATAACGTTTCTAGCACGTGATTTTAACGATTTTAGCGATTTCTTAGCGATTTAAGGACTAAATCGTCCCTAAAGGGGGAGTACTATTACAATACTATATTATATTATATAGTATATAGTAATATACTACGTAATATATAGTCCTATATATATACGAGCTTTTAGCCTCTAAAGTTCTTCTCCTCTTTATAGAATACTAAGGTTATCTAGCTATTACCTAGTGCCGTAACATTTTCCTTAAGTAGGCTTATTGCTTATCTTCTTAATACGCGTAATACGGTCGGAATAATGCCTTAAGAAGGTCGAATTAAAGAGCAATGCCTCTATAATAACCTAACTAGCGGCCTTTAGCCTATATCGCGTAGGGGAGCTTAATATATCTTAGTAACGGTCTTTAACGTCGCGAAGCGTGTCTATAGCTTACTAGAATCGGGTCTCTTTAAGGAGGAGATATACGTATGCTAGGTAAACGGCCTAACGAAGCTTAAGTTACTATTCGAGGATATGCTTAACTAAAGGCTCGTATATTAGTAGGAAGATGCCTATCTTTATAAACCTAGATATAATATAGCGTGCCGTAAATCTATGTTAAAAGGTCTCTTAGAAAGACTTTAAGAAATGAAGGCGCGTAAAGGTAAGCTCCCTTATATTAATAAAGTTGCGAATAGCCTTCTATTAGGCGTGCTTAAGAGGCTAGAAGACGCTTACGTCGGGTGGTTAAAGGATATAGGTTAAATACAGCGGGAAGACGACTATAATAATATTAAATTTAATGTAATTAATACGCAATAGGCGGGCACCTATTAGAGGTGCCTACGGGCTAGCATTAGTCCGGGCTCCGGCAGCCCTACTTCCCGTAGGGCAGGCCGGCCTACCTTAAAATTATTATCCTTATTCTTTTATATACACCTTTTGCCTAGTATATCCCTTTCTTACACTAGATTTAGTAGTAATACCTTGCCTTCGTAAGTTTTTAAGGCCCTTAATAAGCCCTTAACCCCTATAGCGGAGTGGTCAACCGCTTAGATAAGCCTATAGATAGGAGTCAGTTTAAATCCGGCTAGGGTGACTTTTTGCGACTACGCTTATAGTCGCGGGGAAAAATAGGCCGGCCGCGCCCCGTTATCGCGTCGCTAGCAAGCAGGTCACGTAGGTGAAATTACGTGCAGTGCCCGACTACATTATTTATCGAAAAAAACAGAAGGCCGGGCAGGGCGCTCCCGACATTAGCCACTAAGCCGCACGGCCCGGTACTAGGCCTACGTATAGCCACACTAAGGGAAAAAGAGGGGTAGCGATAATCCCGCACCGACAACTACGACTATAATATATGCCCGCCGCGCAACCACGCGGGTACGTATATATAGGGACTAGGCTAATTTAAATATATCATAACTAAGGGAACCTTACCTAGCCCCCCGACAGCTAATTAAAATAGTCGGGCTACTCGCTATACTAAGAAAATACCGTCCGACTACTTATCCGACGTGGCCGCGACTAACTAAATCGACCGAAGCGAAGCCGGGCCGGGGGCGCTACGTGACCCACACGTGCGGGGATACGACGCGCTTAGTCGGCCTAAACGACCGTAGTAGGAAGTGTGTAGGTTTTTCCCGGGGTCCTCCCGTTTCCTATACTAGCTAAGATCGAGGCACTAGGCCCGTTAGGGTAGCTAGAGTACTTTAATCAATTAATTAATCAATAAGCCCTTAATTAAGCGCCTTACGAGTCGTACTACTAACGCATTCTCGCGTTACTTTAAAGCGTTTTAGCTTACTATAAAACTTTCGTTTAGTTACGGACGGCCGCCCCGCTATTTTTAGTAAGACCTACGTCTATCCGTAGATAGTAGGCCTAATTACTATTAACCTTATCTTAGCGGTTTATAATACTATCGTCTCTTTCCTCCTAAGCACCGCTAGGAGGCCGATAAGCTATATCTCTTCTCTTTTTTCTCTTTTATATTTAGCGCAATTTTTCGGCAGTAAGTTAGGTAGTAGAGAATTTTCCACGTATATCAACCGTGCCTTCCTATCGCCCTTACTTCTCGCTATTCTACTCCTCTACCCTCTTCGCCTTTCCGTCTTTTCTTTCGCTAATCCTTTTATTATAGCTCGAGATTCGGATAATCGTAACCGCGAGCGTACGGACCGCGAGAGGGATTCCTCTCTAGAAAATCTATATCCTAAGCTTTTATCTTACCTTCCCGGTAGAGAGGTAGACTCTTTTCCTCCTCGCCTATAGACTAAGCGACGCCGACTAAACTAGCACTCTTTTAATTAGGAGGACCTTACGAACGCAATAGTCGACGCCATTCTCGGAAATAACCTATACTTTAAGGTCGTAGGCTAAAGCTTGCGATTCTATAAGTTAGTTATAGGCAGCCCGACTAAAGCAGTCCTCTATACCTTTACTAACGACGACCTTTTATATCTCGAGGACGCTTCCCGCTTAGTCTATCGTTTAGCGATTAGTAACGCCGCTTTTCGACCGCTTTACAATCCTAAAGCTACCCGAGAGGCCTATTTAGAGATATACGATAAATAGCGAATAATCCTCCGCGATATCTTAGATAAACCGGATAACTTTCCTAATAAAGAGACTCTTTTAATCGAGACTCGTTGTCTAATGCCTCCTCGTCGGTCTCTTTCTCCGGTTTCTACAGATTATAATCTTTTAGCCGTTTACTCTAGCGGCGAGACTATAGCTATTCCTTAGACTCGCTCCTTTCGCCCCGCGATTATATACTCTACGGAGCGCCCTCCTACTTATTAAGCCGCTGCTAGTCCCGCATAAAAGACCTAGAAGTATATTTCTTAGCGTCTAGACCTAGAAGACTTAGATAACGGCTATCCCTCTAACTCTAGCGTTAATAGTAGTATTAACGGCGCTAGTTTCTATTAGAACCGTCGGATTCGTCGCGAGGGTACTTATAACTCTTATACTATACGAGCTTCGGTTATAATAATCTTAATATAGAACGTAGGGGAAATTTCCCTCGCTTAGTAGATCTAAAGAAAGGTCTCTTTAGCCTAATAACTAGGAATTATAAAAGACTCTTAGGTTATTTAGGCTTTTTACCTACTTATTATAGTTAGGGTCTTGACTCTTCTCTCTCTCTTTACTAAACGCACTATAATTAATAAATAGATCTATAAAATTAAGCAGCGTCGTTCTTTAATTATAGCTGCCTTCCTTTAATTTATCTTAGACAACCGTAGTATTAGTAGGTATTAAGGCTTAGACCGCTGCGATAAGCGTACCGACGACCGTCGTTCCGACGACCGTCGTTCCGACGACCGTTATAACCGTAATAAAGATCGGGATTAAGGCAACCGTCGCCGTAACGACGACTAAGATCGTAACCGACGTAATAATACTCGAAATCGCGACTATCGAGACCGGCCGAATAACCGCCGTCGCGACTAAAGCGATCGTCGCCCCGCTTCTTAAGGCGATATATATAGAGAGGATAAAGAAAAGGGTGAGAAAAAGGTGCGCTTTAAGGAGAAATACTAGATAAGTAAAGCACTTACCTTAAGTAGTAGTAAAGCTAGTAACGAAGCTTTTAACTCTAGGCAAAGCGTATTGTCTAAGGACTTAAGCCCTTCTAAGGTTAACTTTATTAGTTATATAACTACGTTTAATCTCCTAACTAAAGGGGTTTTTAAATATGGCATCTATAATAGATATCTTCCGCTAGCCCTTATATAAAAAGAATATATCTGTGTTAAGTACTACGTCGCTAAGCAATAACTCGTCCGCGAGGCTATTACTCTAAAGCCTATAAAGTGCTAAAGATATAAGACGGCTTTTCCTTTACGTAACCTCCTCTTCTAGCATTTACCGGATAACGGCTATACCTATATAAGGAAGTAGGTAGCTAAGTAGGTAGCTATTACTCCTATAGCCGGGCTTATTATACCTATCGGCGCAATTGCTACTCCGCCCTCTCCGGTTAAGGATATCTCTACCGATATAGTATACCTTATTACTTTATTACCTCTTACTCTGTAACCTTTAGCAACCGCCTTAAGGGCTATAGCCGAGAGAAAATTTAATGCCTAAAGCCCTAATTCCTCTTAGTCTTCCTAAGGGACCGGGAGTCTAAGTTCTTAAGGTCTTAGCTAAGTTAACCTCTCCTAAGGTTATAATACCGCTCTTATAGCACCTCCCTCGGCAGTAGGGCTTTCTAACTTTGCCTCGATCTCTTTCTTATTAAAGGAGGGCACCTTAGGCATTTTAGGGACGATGTTCGAATAGGGGTTAACGTATTGCTAAACCCGACGGAGCTCGGCTATAGTCTTAACCTAGCTATACCACTTAGTCTAGTCCTTAGGCTTCTTAAGGGTATACTTAAGGGTTATAAAGGTAGACGTTAATAATAAGTCTATAATAATTAAATAGTTATTATTGTTTATTAGAAAAAAGGGTTAGAGTTAAAGTAGTAATAGCTTTAAAACCGGGGAACGTAATAAGAATAAAGAGATAAGACTTTAAATTAAAGCAGTCGGCGGCTTTTAATAAAAGGAGGATTTAATCTCTAAAAAAGCGTCTATTGCGAAGCTACAGACCTTATCCCGGGCTTATAACTAATATAGTTATTTAAGCGCAATGCATAAAGTCTTATATATCTTCGAGTATATATATTGCTCTATCTAATCTAATCTAAGGACCGATAGGGGAGTAGGTATTTATAGGTACCTTAGCCTCCCCGGCCTAATAGCTTTATATACATTTTTAGTAGGTAGTCGCTTAGGGTCACCGTAAAAGAGACTTCTACTAGCCTCTTGCCCTATCTAGACTACGTTTTCCTTCGTTGCACCAACGCCGCCCCGTACGAACTAAAGCCGTTATGCATTCCTGCGTGCAACACAGACCCCTTCAACAAAAAAGCTCACTATATATATTAAGTAAGCAAAGCGGCTTGCCGCAACTTGCATACATTCTGTGTTCTTCGTAGCGCAAAGCAAGCTTTGCTTAATTAAGTAAGCGAAGCGGCTTGCCGCAACTTGCACACATTCTGTGTTCTTCGTAGCGCAAAGCAAGCTTTGCTTAATTAAGTAAGCAAAGCGGCTTGCCGCAACTTGCACACATTCTGTGTTCTGTTCTTCGTAGCGCAAAGCAAGCTTTGCTTAATCGGCTGGCCGGCCATGTACCCGGTGCCTCGCCTCGCCTCGCCTCGGCCTCGGCCCTAACAGAGTAGCAATCTCCCCGAATGCTACGCCGAGAGCCCATGGATCCGTCCTCGGGCCCTCCTCGGCCTGCCGTCGACGCGGCACCCACCGCTCCTGGCCCGTCGTCGTCGTTGTCGTCGTCGACGAGTGCCACGGCCATTGACACGCCTGCAACCATCACCACCACCGCCCACCTCGCCAGGTTCGAGTTCAGCGACCAGGGCACAAAGGTCCTCATGGTTGAGTGGCATCCCGCCGTAGATGCCGCTCCAACCCCAGCCCCAGCTCAAGCTCAAGCCTTGGTTCCAGCCTCAACCCCAGCCTTGGACTCACCCTTGGAGCCCGCCGCTTGGCAGGTCGCGTGGCCCGGCAGGTCTGCCACTACCGTCATCCCCGCCCGCGACGCCGATGAGGACGAAGCCGGGCCCCGCCGCCGAGTATACTTTCTCCTCCCCCCAGAAGCTCCCATCCCGTCGGTCGTCACCATTGCCCGCTACGGTCGAACGAGCCTCACCGTAAAGCCACTGCCGGCCATATTCCCTCCCGGCTTCGACGCCGACGCGGGCTCCCGTGGCGTCCTCCATACGCTCTGGGCCAAGAGGCGTTTGGCCGAGCTACAACACGAGATAGACGTCGAGCTCAGGGCCCACGCCGAGAGTGTTGGTCTGGAAATGGTCCTGGCCGAAAAGCAGTGGATCCTTGACAACTTCCTACGCTCGCGGCCCCTCCCAGCGTCTATTCTGTCCGAGTACCCGTTACTTCCTTGTGCGCTGACGGCTCGGCAGTGGATGCTATCACAATGATCCATCTCTCTCCTGCCGCCCCATCAGATCGAGGAGGTGACGTCGCCATCTCATCCTTCTCGGACATGTCGCGCCGCAGCGAATATCACGGCTTGTTGCCGGCCAAGACGTGTGCGCAGGATGGGGAGGATGATCTCTTTGCCTTGCCCTTGAGCCCTCGCAGCCCGGACATGAAGAGAAGCCCCTTTAGCGCCTTATAGCTTCCAAGAGTGCTCAGTCAGATGAATAAATGAATTACATGGAGTCGAAAGCGCAAGCGAAAACTCTTTACGTCTGTTCCGAGGACGTACCCTCCTTTGCCCCTAGGCGCGAGGAGCCGAGGTCCCGGTGCGGTGACTCGAGTCGAGAGTCTGCCCCTATCAAACTAGTCGTGCGCAGTCTCCTCCTGGCGCTTCACGAGGCGAGCCCGGCCGAGTGGTGTGCGACGGACGTGGACGTCGGGAATCGTCCTTTGCCATGGCGCATGGTTGGGTGTATTGACTCACAACTAGAATCAGGCCATGCGCCATGAACCCATGGCGTCCTACACATTGGACAATTGCTCGTTCAGCCCGTCGTTGGTGCCGAACCCAGGAGACCTCTGCATCTCTCCCCATTGTGGTATTCTGCAATGTGCTCGGATATGCGATCGCCCTCAGGTGCCTAGGGAGGGGCGTCAGCTTGCCTACCTCATGTACTCTGTAGAGCACACAAGTTGTTGTCTTCTTTCTCTCGCCTCGTACCACAGCATCTCTGTGGGGTTCATCGTAGTTCATCGTGCTCCGATTGCATGGAATGGCTATCTCCAGCCACCGACTCGGCCTTCGTCCCATCTCTCCTTGCGCTCCTGGCGCAGGTATAGCTGGACCTTGGCCTCCCGGTACCTGCGGACCCAATCGGCCACTTCGCGCTCCGAGGCAGGCTCGCCCTCGCTGTCGAGGAAACTCTCCCCCATGGCGTGGCAAACGGCGCCTTGCTCCTGGACACCCTGGGCGAGACGCTGATAGAGTGAAGCAGGGGAAAATGGCGCGAGGGCGTGGTCCATGTCAGACTGCCGCTGGCGCCACTGGCGCTCGAGGGCGTGGGTGGCGAGTAGGCGGGCCTGCGTGGCCTCGCGCTGGCGCGACAAGCCCGAGGCCAGACCCGTCAGCTGGGCGGCCAGCTGGGCGTTGTGAGCGAGGACCTGGGACAGGGCGACGTGGGAGGCGGCGAGGGTCGGATGGGCCGTCTGCGGGGAGTGAGTGAGGGCGTTGAGGAGGGTCGGGGAGCTGAGGAGGGCGGCGAGGTCTTGGGTGCTGTGGGTTTGATGGATTGGTGTCAGCACGGCCGCTGCCCCTACACCGCACGGCCCGCACGCCGCCCTGCGGAAACCCTGCAACTCACGATTTATCCTGCAAGAGAGCCGGCAGCCAGTTATCCCCCGGGTCGGGCCCAATCTCCGCCTGCGGAAGCGCATCATGGGCGGCAGCGAAGTGCCCGTCACCGATACCGCCGGCGGCGCCTTTCTCGCAGTCGCCGGCGGCGGGAGGCAGGGGCGGCAGGGGCGGCGGCGGCGGCGCGAAGCCGGACGGCGTGCCCATGCGGCTCGCGTCGTGGCTGCCGGGCTTCAGGGGCGGCGCGGGGGGGGTCGCCGCGGGGCCGTCGCGGGGCAGGCTTGTGGCCATTTACGTGCCGGGTGTGGGTTGCGCGAAAGAGTGCACGTGTGTAGGCGCGCGCCGAAGGACAATTCGGGGGGGGCGTGGTGGTTGGAGGAGGAGGGGGATGGCTTGTTGTGATGAGGTTGAGGCGAGGCGAGGTGAGGCGAGGTGAGGCAAGGTGAGGCAAGGTGAGGGTAGCGCGGCCGGAGACGGATGACTCAGCGCATTGAAGACCAGGGAATCCATCAGCATGGCCGCCCCAGCCTCCTGGTTAACATAAAGGCCCTGCTTCAACGAATACATGCTTCCTTCCGATACTCCGTGACTCGCATGCTTCCCTATGTAGTTGGGGTATACTTCGTATCTCTTCACCACTGGCCCCCTTTTGTGAGCTCCGAGCTTGGACAAAGGACAAGCATCGGGGTGCGCCCATCAAATCTCCATCAGCCCCCTATTCCTGGTACGGCATCCCGTCACTGCTGAACGGCCCAAAGGTCGCGCGACCACCCAGTCTCGCGCATCTTCTTGCTGCTCGAACCGGTCGCTCCCTTGTTCCCCTTTGCCGTCGCCAACGCCTTGCTGCACGCCGCAAACGCCTCGACCAGCTCCCTCATCCGCTTCGCCTCGACAAACGCCGTTGCCAGGTTCGACTCGCGTTCGGCGATGATGCCCGCCAGGTCCATGCACTCCAGCAGGTTGTCCCGGGAGAGCCCGTTGCCCGCGTAGTGCAGGCCGCTCACAAAGGCCAGGATCGCCTCGGGCAGGTAGACCTGCCGTAGCTCACGGAGCTCCTTGTCACCCCCTTGCCTCGGTGTCAGCAACTTTTCAGCGGTGTCTCCATACATGGTGACAGTCGACGTACCTTCAATGCTCGTCAGCAGCCAGCTGCCCAGCAGCGGCTGCATCCTGTCCTTCATGACCTTGACCGCATCGCCAACTCCACTCCAGAACTTGCGGTCTCCCGAAGGCGCCCTAGTCTTGTCAGTCACGCCCTCTCGATCCTGCGCGAGTGATACATACTCTTGGGACAGCCCCATCAGTGAGCCGATGGTTTCCAGGCTGTCGAGCGCCCGTGCCAGATGCTCCAGCTCACGATAGTTTCGCGCATCTGTCATGACTTGTTCCGGTTCCGCGCTGGCGATGCCGCCTAGTTCGAGCTGCTGAGCCCAAAAGTCGACGTCGTCGAGCATCCCAAAGTCGATTTCGTGGCCGCTGACGTTCTGCAGGATCGCGTCAAATTGCACCCGCTCCATGAGTCTCCGGGCGGCGAGCAGATGCGTGTTTCCTATTCGTGCGTCAGTCTAAGCCTGGTGCAGAAACCGCTCGGCATCGACATCTTGAGCGACTCACTGAAGAAGAACTTGTACACCTGGACTCCGATACGCAAGACTTCAGGCCAAGCAACCTGGACCTGCAGAAGCCACTCCAGTGACCGAATGACATGCTCATCCTTTGTTGAAGTGACGGCTCCATCTGCGCCAAAGAAGTCGGCCTTGATGCCGCGCCCGTGGCGAACTGTAGGTGGACCACTCCCGATAATGCTAAACATCTCCCTTGGAACTAACGGGTCGTTGCTGTGGTCGAGCTTGTCAAACACCAGCTTCGCCAGTGTTTCGACAAACTTCAAGACGTCTATACCGACCCTCTTGATGAGCTTGAGCTGCGTCATGCGCCTGTCGGCGTTTTGTTCGTGAATCATGTTCCAGCTCAGAACCTCGTATTGGCGCGGGGACAGTAGGATCGAGCAGTACAGAGGGATGAGCTCTTTCAGATTGGCACGCGCCAAGTAGTCCGTGTATCCGGCGATGATGCTCTCCTGACCAGAGCGCCAGTGGGACATTGCGAGCTGGTCTTGCGTCTTGCCCTCGAGCGCGTCGAACTGGCGCAGCAGGGCCATCAGCACATATACATGGCATGCTATGCGAAGGCCCTCGTGCTCGTCGAGGCCGAAAAACTTGTTGCGGACAAGGTCCCCCTTGTCGTTGGGGAATCGCCAGGCGGTGGGATGGATCGAGGGGAGTAGCAGAGACGGCCCGTCCTTGTTTGCGTCCTCAGTCAAGACGAGCGCTTGTTGGTAGAGATGGCGGTCGACATCTCTTGCAATGAGGGAGGCTTGAAGAGCCTTGTTTGGCTCCAGCGCCTCCTCCCTGGTGCTCCTCTGGGTTTCCAGCGTCGCCACCAGCCGCTTCTCGACACCCTCCAGTTCGCCGTGGAACTGGACGGCATCAAAGGACGGGAAGGACTGGGTCAAGGCAGAAACCGTGTCGGGCGGAGACTGGCCCAGCAAATAGGTGTCGATCTGTGTCCGCAAGAGGGCATTGTAGTTGGCGAACAAGAAGTCGTCCCAGCTCTTGGCCACCTTTTCCACACTCGCAATGTCTCCCGACAACAAACCGTACACGGCACGCTCGTAGTCGTCGGAGCCGCCGCCCCTGGCCAGGCTGAGGCACATGCGCCGCCACAGCACCAGCGTCGCCGGAGGGGCGTCGGCCATGGTTTCCTTGCCATCAGCAGGAAGCAGCATTCCCGACATTGAAATGGCCCTCCACATCTCGGTGCGTTCCTGGCACCAGTCGCGCATCGTCTGCAGGCTGCTGCCCCGACGAAGATGCTCAAAGCAGCCCAACCATATCGCACGCTCAAAGTAATCGTCCTGCGGCTCGAGTTTGCGGCCTTGACGTGACCCTGCGTCAGGGTCCAGCTGGGTGACGAGCGGCGCTCCATCCGAGTTGATGTGGGATGCCGCAACGCTGGGGGACTGTCGGTCCAGCAGGTGTGGCCAGGCCGTCATGCTCTTTCTGAGCTTGATCTTGGAGCGGGTGTGAAGCCACCCATGGGCAATGATGTCTCCCCTGTCGGCGTTCTGTTGCAGTTCGCGCGCCAACTCGTCGATATCGGGCCCGGAGGCGGCGTTTGTCTGCAGCCACTGAAGGACATCGCGACGCTCTTTGAGTATAGGATCAGCGTCGACCACGTCGTGCAGCGACCTCTTCTTCGCCGGTGTTGCCGGGGAGAAAAAGGACGTTGCCGAACGGGCTTCGGCGCATCTCAAGGGGAGGAGCCGGCGGACAAGATCCCACGTTTGAATCTCCCTTTCCAGCTGCCTCATCTCGCTGAGCTCCTTGGAGTCTTGCTTGACGGCGTCATTGTCGTCGACATCCATATCGACGTCTTCGTTCCCATCGCGTGCGCGTTTAGGCCGCTTCTGCATCAGCCGCCGTATCGCGTTCTCGTGATACCTTCGTGGAAGATCCAGGACCCGTGCTCTCTTTTCGGCCAAGCTCAGCCCGGGCGTAAGACAGCTGTCGAGGGCATTGGCGAACTCTTCGACCTGGGGGCCGGGCTGAATGCCCTTGATCTGCTTATTCTCCACTTTTGGCTCCATCTTTGGCAGCGAAGGGCGACGTCGGGGACAGGAAGCAGGGCGCGCACGTCGAATTGCTGGATGCCAGAGTCTTGACTATATGGCGCGGGCTGGCAGGCGCTCCACAAGCTCCACCGCCGGCCAGCTTGGGCTGGTGTCACAGTGTATTGGATTGCGGCAGGTGATGTGTCTTTGATTCAGGGGTTTCCGTCATGAGTCGTCGCGGCTTGTTTGGAGGTTTGGCGTGCCCGCGAGATCATGTTTTACGGCGCGGTCGAGCTTTGCGGCTCGGCCGTCGCACGAAGCCGCCGAGAGAGAGCCGGTTGGATAGCGGCCTATGTAAGCATTTTCACGCCCAACTGAGGATCCCGCTGTGGGCGCATTAGTCAGCATCGCGCAGGGTTTTCCGGCCCACAGCGGGATCCTCACAACGCCCAAGACTGCGATAGGCATTTACAAAGGACTGGGCGTGATATGCAACAAAGCGAGCCGCTGCCAATGATACATGGTGCAATTTTTTCTGCCCTGGTTCTATTTTTCTCCTTTCTTTCTCATCAATGTCAACGGCATTCATATTAGAGTCTCGGAACAAGATTTTTCACTGCTTGTTCAGGTCCCGAGAGGACCTCTTGCGCGCTCGATGATCGCCTAGAACCACACCGACGCTCTTCACACAAGTTGCCTGAGTTTACGCAATGCCGGCGGACGCAGCATACGACGAGCGTTAAATACCTTGATGACATGTCCCGTCCGCCTCTCGCTATCTGGCCTCGTCCTGCTGCTTGAGCTTGAGGCGCAGCATGCTAGGCTGCGGACAGCTGGGGCTACTCGCCTCGTTGCCGTGGCGCTGGTAAAAGGCCTGGCAGCACTGGTAGAGGGCCTGGACGGCGTCCTGACACTTGGCCTCGCTGTAGTTGTTGCGGGCCAAGCAGTCTGGATTGTGAGTGGATGAACCCGCCTACAGTGCACTGATGGCCGGAGCTGGAGCAAGCGTACCTTGGATCGCACACTGAGATTCCGCTCGCGTCAGGTCGACGGTTCCAAGACGGGCGAGAGGGGCCACTTACGGCGCGAGGATGGCAGGGAGGCTTGGCCTCGACGTCAATATGCAGAGAATTGGTTGGCTGTCCGTACGACGAGTCAATCCTGGGGCCTCGACAGACAGATGAAAGATGTCGAACCATGCTTGAGGTCGGCACTCCCGCGTCTGAGAAGGCAAACTTTTTTGACGAACGGACCGGGCTGTCGTGCAAGCGAATCGGAAGGAGGAGAAGCAAACAATGAATAATCAGCCGCGAATACTACTAGGGGGGCCTTAAAGTCGGCCGAATCCCCGTGACCGTGAGGATCCCGCTGTGGGCGCATTAGTCAGCATCGCACAGGGTTTTCCCTGAAAACCCTGCGCGCCCACAACCTCTAGATAATCAATTAACACATAGAATATAACCTTAACGTAGCTTCCTTACAACCACGCAACGCGAAGCCACGAGGTCTCTATGCAGCTATTCCGAGGACTAAAAGCCTTAAAAATACGTATTTTTAAAGAGTCACCCTTAGCTCTTTAGAAATCGGATTCCTACTAACCTATAACAAACGCAACGCAACGCAACGACTCTACCGCGAATACTACTTAACGCACCGACTAAGATATCTCAACCGTTCCTAAGCTCGGACGATAAGGCAGAGGCTTCCTTAGCGGGCCCTAGCACCGCTTAAAAGCCCGGTAAGGGCAGGTCCGTTGCTAGCCTTAGCAACTAGGCTAAATACCACTTTTAAAGGCAAGATGCGAAGTAAGATAAGCTTCGCTACGAGCTTCTTTAGCTCGCTAGTTAAATAACGGGCATAGTAAACTAGATGACCCGGCTAATAGCTATCGTCGCTAAGCCTACGCCGTCTTCTGCCTCTGCCCCGACCGCCTAGTCTTCTTCGCTTATCCCTGCCCCTATTGCTGCCGATTCTATTCCCTTGCCCTCGTCGCCGCCGACTTCGTCGCTACCGACTGCATCGCAGCTAACTTCGGGCCTAGCTGCCCTAACTAGCGAGGAGCGTTTTAATCGCTCTAACTAGCAGCGAGCCTAGCAGCAGCAGCGAGCCTAGCAGCCGGCACACTAGCCGTAATAGCAACCGGCTTAGCAGCCTTAGCTGCCGGCAAGCCCTTTTCGTTTCCTATACGTCGAGGAGGCAATAAGCGACCCGTACGCCTTTTACGAACGAGGCTATCGCTAGCGCTTTAATTTCGACTGCCCGGCTTATATCCCTTATAATACCTCGTACGATTAGGCTATACAGGCTCTCGTTAAGTCCGTATAGCCGCGAGCGAAAGCATACAATAAGGTCGACTATACGGTTATAAATAACCGGAATAAGGTCGTGTTATAGGCGGAGTAGAAGCTATACTAAGCAGACTATACCGTGCTATAGAAATTACAGTAAATCTAGTCTGCCTTTATAATCTCGTAGATCCTATATAGTCTTTAGCCGGCTCGTATAGTTAACGAGCTATTAGGCGATTTCGGTTATATTGCCTATTAGCTTAATAAGCGCTACCCTAACTAAATGCTCCTACTAGAGGGCATTTTTACCGTGCTTTGCGACTACGGTATTCTTAACGCCCCGCTCGCCCTCTTTGCGTAGCTCGCACTAATTAAGGACGAAGCTATCGTTAATTTCGCCTAGCGTATCCGGGACGCGTTCTTTAACCTCCCGGACATTGAGAAAACGAGCCCCGCTATGCGAAATCTCACGATTTAGCACGTCCGCAATAACCTACCGCGTATCTAGTCCTAGCTAGATATTAAGACGCTATATAGCACCGCGCTAATCGAGCGCGTAGTATTGCTAACCGGCGAACAGTCTCGCTAGCCGGTTAAAGAGATCTACGGCACGCCTTCTGCTTTAATTCGTACCTAAGCAGCAGCCACGCCGTACTAGACTTAGTAGGTCAACGAGGCTATAGACGGTAAACCGGCCTAGCTCGAGATAGTTAGGCCTAGCCTCGCGTAGTTGTCCGCCTCGTCACTCGCGCCGCCCTCGTCACTCTCTTCGGCACCGCTCTTCTCGTCGCTCTCGCCCGGCAGTATAGTCTACTCTACTGTCTAAAGCCGCACCGTCCCCCCGTCCGAGACCGTAGCCGAAGCCTAGCGCAACGCTTGCTTTAAATGCGGTAAAGCGGGCTATTAGGCTAGGCATTATAAGCTCGCCTCGTCCCCGCCGCCTAAAGATATTAAGATCACGGGCAAGCTATATAAAATAGCGAGAACCCTCGGCAACCGCTAGCGGGATCGGGCTAATACGAGGAAAGGGGAGGGCTGCTTTATAGTAGGAGACCGTAGAGGAGGGTATTATAGCAACGCTAGCCAGCCACACGTATACGTCGAGGGCTCCGTCGCGGATAAGGAGGATAACCCTTAAACGCAGGCCCTTATCGCCGCTATATACGAGGAAATCGACAGCGGCCGTTATAGCTAGGCCGTTAGGAATATACTGTGTTTTTCGTATTGCTTAGTCTGCTTTTAGTATGTTGTTTATATTGCTTAGTGTGTTTTTATTACTTATTTCGTATCTCTTCTTTTAATGCGTTATTTCCTATTTAGGTTGCGTTAATTGCCTTACTTATAAGCAGCGGACTGCTTATTTAAGCAAAGGGCATCTAAGGATCCCGCTATAGGCGCATTAGTTAGCATCGCATAGGGTTTTCCTTAAAAACCCTACGCGCCTACAACCTCTAGATAATTAATTAACATATAGAATATAACCTTAACGTAGCTTCCTTACAACCACGCAACGCGAAGCCACGAGGTCTTTATACAGCTATTCCGAGGACTAAAAGCCTTAACCGCTCCGCTAACACAGGGGGTTTACTAACCTAGACAATTGTCGGCGACGTAGAAAACCCCGGTACTTAGCAGCCCCGCCAATTTATATAGAGGCAGATGTTACTTTATTCCCCCTATAGATATATAAATTATCGATTACTACGATAACGTTACGATACTACGATGCATCCTCTTCGTACGGAATTAATTGATTTTTTTAAAAAATAAGTTTTAATATAGTAAGTGTTAGTAAGGCTCTAATAACGGTGACTAGCCGGATGGATCTATTAAGTTATTGTATTGTTAAATCTATAATCTAGCTAAGGAAGAGGGGAAGGCCTCGTAGAGATATAGCCTCGTTGCGTGCACGTGATCCTACGGATTGCGTATGCGCAACTACCTTAATAATATAGATATCTCCTATTCCTACACTAGCAGTTCTTTTACCAAGATGACAATAAGAGCAATAAGAACCCGGTTTTCCCACCGAACAGAGATACGCAATGAACAAAGGGAAAGAGGGCCGTTCTGGCCGTGTGGTGCCGTTCGGGCCGTATGGTGTAAGGAGCGTCGGGGCGGTTACAGCGTCGGAGCGGTTGGAGCGTCGGGGCGGCTGCCAAGGGCGCAGGGCGAGGCTGCTAAGCTAAGGGCGAAAAGTAACGCAACGAATGTGGGCTGCTAAGGCTGCAAAAGGCGTTGCAAAGGGCGTTGCTAAGAGCGTTGCTAAGTCGCAGAAAGCAGGGCGAAAAACAAGGTAAAGAGCGTAGGTGAATTCGAGGTAAAGAGCGTTAGGAAGGAAAGGGCTAGTGATGCAACGAGTGGCTAAAGGCTATGGCTTGCTGTGGCTCGCGGCGTTAAAGTCCCTAACGATGCCGTATTGCGCTTTCTAGAGCTCTTTCTAAATTAGAATAGAAGGCGAAAAGCAGCGTGCGGGCTTTAAAGCAGCAGGCGGGCTTAAAGCAGAAGCAGCAGGCGGGCTTAAAGCAGCAGGCGGGCTTAAAGCAGCAGGCAGGCTTAAAGCAGTAGGCGGGCTTAAAAGCAGCAGGCGGGCTTAAAAGCAGTAGGCGGGATTAGTGATTAACCTAGTCGTTAAAGCGACTAGCGGTGTATTCTCGTGGCTTAAGGCAGCAAGCGGACTATATTCTCGTAGTAGGCTTAAGGCAGCAAGCGGACTATATTCTTATAGGGCTTAAGGCAGTAAGCGGACTGTATTCTCGTAGCGGGCTTAAGGCAGTAAGCGGACTATATTCTTATAGCTTAAGGCAGTAAGCGGACTATATTCTCGTAGGATTGCGAGGGTCTTCGCGATGCTTGTCGAAGCAGGCGGCGGGCTTTATAGACGAGTGGTCCGACGGTCGGGCTCGTGGTTGTCTAAGGTGCAGTTAGAAGAGCTTTTCTTAAGGGAGCGCTTAGAAGAGCTCTTCGGCGGTTGATAGGTATGCCGCGTCGGCGGCGGCATTAGTTGCTCGAACTAGCTATTAAAGGGGTCGAGGTTGTTGTAGGAATCGCGAGGGTTTTCGCGATGCTTATCGTAACGGCGTTACTAACGCACTATTAATCGACGTAACTCTTCTTCCTTTAGGAAGCGAGACGGGATTAAAGGATAGCTAGGGAGACTTCGAAATAAAGAGGTTAACGCGGTAATACTATAATAAAAATAAAGAGGTTAACGCAGTAATATTGCAATTAAAAGGTCTTATTCTTAGCATAAGATAACCTTCTCTAAGTGTTCCCGCGTAGGGTGTTTTTTACTTTTAAGGGTTACGGATCTTGCCTCTTCTTTCCTAACTATCTATAAAGGAATCTCTTAGTAGGTAAAACCAGCGGAGAAGCCTCTACTAATTAGTATTAGTAAGGCTCTAATAATAGTAACTAGCCGAATAGATTTATTAAGTTATTATATTATTAAGCAAAGCTTGCTTTACGCTACGAAGAATATAGAATGTATATAAGTTACGGCAAGCCGCTTTACTTACGTAATATATATAGTAAGCTTTTTTATTATAAGAGTCCCTTGCTAAAACGAAGTACGGCGACTAGCTAGCCCTAAATAACACGCTCTTATTAGCTAGAGTCTAAAAACTCAGTGCGCTAATTAGCTATATTTCCCCCGGGGTTAAACCGGCTAAAAAATCCTATGCGGCTATTAGCTATCTATCTAGTAGAGTTTAAACAGCAGTATTAACTAATAAAATCCTATACGGCTATTAGGTAGGTCTCCTCCTAGGGTTCGACCGCATTTCCTAATATATAACGCGCATTATAATAAGCAGCGCGCATTACAAAAAAAAAATCGCGCCCTCGTTACGACTCGCTCGCCTCCTTATCCCTTATCACGGCTTATATCGTCGCCTCCTAATATCGCTACCTACTAATAGCTTTTATAGCAGCTACTCCCCTACCTTCGCCTTCGCCTTTACAACTAGATGCTAGCCGCGATAACGACCTATATGCTTTATCTAATCGTCGTTACAACCGTTATAACTTAGCGAAGCCTTCTAATTAATTTATCAACCTTAAAGACCCGATAAAATAGACAATAAAGTGCCTTCTATATCGCTAGGCATAATCTATTTCTATATACTCCTTTCCCTAACTTTCCTTTCTTCCTTTCCTCCTTTTCTACCTACTAATTGTAAAATAGGCTTAACGGCTCGGCATAGCGACTCGCAGTATCCCGGCTTCCTATAAGCGAACGTCTAGCAACGTATAGTCGCTTAAGACGTAGAGCCTACGCTCTCCTAGCTTACCTCGCCTGCCTTCCCTTTACCCTCGCACTAAGTCACCCGTTATCCTAATAGGCGGAACACAAAGTTGCGAAATATAGAGCCCGCGCTATTACAATACGTATAATATAATAAAGCCTAATAATTAATTTATCTATATAAAAGACCTAATAAAGCGGACTTTAAAGTGCCTTATATATCGCTAGGGATAATCTACTTCTATATACTCCCTAACTTCTCTATTTATATCCTTACTAATTATATAATATAGGCTTAACGCTTCGGCATAGCGATTCGCAGTCTCTTTCGACGTAGTATTCGCTCGTAGGATAGCCCGGGCCGCGCTCGAGCATACGCCCGCTAGGCTAATATTAGCCGTTATTATAGGGTCTAGCGACGCGTAGGTAAAGAGCCTTTACTAACACTAAGCATATCGTAGCTACTCTCTTTAGCTAAGCCTTCCTCTTAGCTACTAGCTCCGCTAACCTCGCTAGCGCCCTCGTTATTACAACCTCCCCCGTCCTCGCCTCCGGCCTCGATATAATAACCTCCCCCGTCGCCTCTTTACTAGCTAGACTTTATAGGTAATCTCGATATACCTACTATATCTCCTTCTAACTAAGACCTTATAGGTTAATAGAATAACTATCTTAATGCCGATATCCTTAAATACTATAACCGCTATAAGGAATCCTAGTTTAGTATATAGCTTATAGCTTCTATCTGCTAATACTATCGTCGTTTAGATAGTAAGATATAGGATAGTTAGCCTTACTTCTTTTTAGAAGAGAATAACCTCGACTTTAGCAGCGTCTTAAAGCATCTTTTAGAGCTCTTATAAGTCGAAGAGATGCTCGTTACCTAGGTCTATATATATATCTAGGTCTTTTAGTATTATAGTTAGCAATATAAATATCGCGGCTATATTATTAACTTCCTACGAGATATTAGCTATATATATATATAGCTTCCGCTTCTACCGCGCGACTTAGATATTATTATCCTACGACTATAGGAATTAATAGACTAGCCTTATCTTATTCGATAGTTTAGACGTTAATTCTAGGTTCGATAAGCTAATATCTATGCCTAGCTTATATATCTTTAGCTTAATCACCCTAGCTACCGTAATATTATTATCGACGAGGACTATATTAGCTAACTACCTATTAACGGTAACGTTAGTAATTAGCTACTTAGCGAGGTAAGCGACTTTAGCGACGCTACGTATAACGCTGCGTATCCTAACCCTAATGCTGCTTAAATCGCCGAGGCTGCCGATATTAATAATTACGATGCCGCGGCTATCTTAAACTTTATCGCAGCCTAGCCGGACCTTAAGCGTTTACGGGCTTAGCTTAAGGGTTAGGTTATACCCGAATAGGTCCCTTTACGTAAGCAATAGCCGTATATCTAGATGCTAAATATACGATCTACTCCTTTTAACGAGTTTAATCGCTTATAGCCTTTCCTATCTCTCGCCTTTCTAACCCTTTACCCTACTAGGTAGGGAGACTATATAGCCCTTCGTTAAAGAATAATTCGGTATAGCGAGTATATCGAATACGCCTTAAAGTACTACGACGGCCGTTTTGCTAAACACTTACGCTTTCGTTATATTAGCTTTAATACGCTTATACGTTAGTAAGTTAATTCTTAAAGCTCCTTTTATATTAAGAGGTTATAGTCCTATCGCCTAGTGGAAATTAAGGAGCTACGCGCCGCTTTTAGCGAGGATACCCCTAATTCTTAAGCTCTACTTAATTCTATTATTCGCTTCTCTAGTAGCTTAAGACGCACGCGGGCTTACTAAGGTAGCTAAAGACATTAACTTAAGGATATAGTTTATAGCCTAGGCTGCCTAAGAGTATTCCTAACGTTCTTAGCCGCCGATTTATATTAAGATAGCCTATAAAGGCATATACCGTTATATTACGAATAGTATAAGGCCGACGCTTAGGTTAAGGCTATAATCGCGTTTAGGAACTTACGAGAGAATCTATATATTGCCGCCTACTACTTCTATAGCCGATTTACCTCCTTCCTTAAGCTCGTCTTAACGCTTAAATTCAATATTATAGACTATTAGTTTCGGTATAAGTAGTAGGCCCGTAAGAGCACCTATATATATAGTCTCTATTAGGTTAACGGAAGCCCGCCGCCTAATATATCTACCGATTCTACTTAAGAGGATTTTGCCTACTTTTAGGGCAAATACGTCTCTGCCTTTAACCTAAAGCTATAACGAGTAATATAGTAAATGGAGGCGAACCCTCTAGTAGTAGTTCGCCTTAGGTTTAACTTCTAATTCCTCTCTAAGGTTAATAACTAAGTATAACGTTACCGCTATAACGAGGCGTATTGCCTACGCTTTCGCCGTCTCCTAGATAGATCTTAATCTAATTTAAAGAGTTACCGTTTTTATTTCCTATATACGTGCTACGCAAACGCCTACGTCGCTAAAGATCTTAATCTAGAATACTTTATATTCGATAGCGTCCGGAACGACCCTCTTCTTAATAACTATAATCCTACCTTAGCTATTAGCTAGCTAGCGAATTACGATATATCCCTTTATACCTCTATATATACCGTTATTAATTATATTAGGAAGTACTACTCGAAGGGTAAAACGCAGTTAGAAAGCTACCGTAATATTACTTAGGCTATCCTACCTAAGACTAATATATAATAAGGCCTTTTAAGCTTTATTGCTAAGTTTATAAATAAGCTTACTATAGAGCGTAACTAGTCTATAATAGAAGTTAGTTACCTATTGCTAAACTTACCGCTTTAAAAGGGCATAAGGGCTTTTTAGTCTATTAATTACCGCCCCCTTAAGCTTTAGTAGTAAGCGGATATTATTAATGCGATAGAGGGTATAGACGGGGTTTATATATCTCGCAACGTCTATTAGAAATACCTTATATAGGACGACGAATAGGCTAATTTAACCTTCTTCGAACTATTAGCTAAGTTCGACTTTACGCGTACTCCCTAGCGACCCTTTCCTCGGGCGGCCGATCGTATCTTAAACTACTTTCCTTGCTAAAAGCCTTAATAAGGGCACGACTAATACTAAGACTTTTGCCGGGTTAAGTTAACTCTTTACTATCCTTATCGATATACCTAAGAGGTTAAGGAGGTTAAAGGCATTACGTTTAAGATATTTTTTAAGGCATATAACTATTGCCTCTCTATCTATAGTAACGCTTATCCCGACGATTACTACGGTAACCTTCCCTCCTTTATTTAAGACGAATTTAAGGATAACCCTTAGAACGATAAAGATATTACGGCCGGGGAATAAGAGGAACTTACTACTCTATTGCTTTATCGTAGCCTTAATATAGAAGACATTAAGTTACTTAGAAATCGCGACCTTAATCTTTAGCACGATTAGCAGCCTTATATTAGTAAATATCCCGACTTAAAGGCATAAGGGAACGACTACTAAAAGCTAGTTAAATTATAGTATGCCTTTACTAATAAGTAAGATAATAATATATTTAATAAGAGTATTGCTATTCGCACGATACTAAATGTCTAATCGCATAATAACCCCGTTTTTCCCTAGCCTTAATCCCGCTATGCCCCGCTATACGATTTAGCCTATATAGCCTAGCGCCGCGGGGAGTTACTTAAAGTCCCTACGTTAAGCCTTTATACATGCATCGTCGCATCGTCGTATCTAATCGTCGCAATCGTCGCAATCGTCGCAATCGTCGCAATCGTCGCTATTATCGCAATCGTCGCTATCGTCGCAATCGTCGCTATCGTCGCACGTGTATCGCATCGCGGGCGTAGGAAAGTTAGAGCTACGTATACGTATGCGATGCCGATAAAAAATTCTTAGTGACTTCGAGTGACTCCCGGCGGCGCTAGGCTATATAGGCTAAATTGTATGGCGGGCTATAGCGGGGTTTAGGCTAGGGAAAAACGGGGTTATCGTGCGATTAGACATTTAGTATCGTGCGATTAGCAATACTCTTTAATAATATCTTTGCTCGTCTTAACGTTAAGCAACGCATAGTTTTCGACCTTTTTACTTAGCACTTAGAATAAGCCCTCGACCCTAACGAGCAAGACCTAGCGCCTTTTCTTATATAAGTAGATAGGTAAGGCGGTATAAGCAAGTCTTTTATAATTTACGCCCTTTATACTTAGTTAAAGCAGCTCTCCCTAAGCTACTTTATATAAGCGGCGCTTATAGGTATTACTACTAACGTAATTAACGGCGTGACTTTACACTCCCTACTATACCTACCTATCTCTAAGACTCTTAAAGAGGTGCTTCTATTACGTACTATAGAGCTTAGTAACCTTTAGTCCTAGCTACGCCTCTTATATTACCTTATTATCGACGAAAAGTCAATAATTAGCCTACGAACCTTTTCTTATATCGATTCCCGCCTTTAATAGATCTTCTTAAAGCACTAAGACGAGTTCTTCGGTAGCCGTAGCGTTCTTATGCTTAGTGACTTCTATTAGCTCCCGCCCGTAATAGAAAAGCCGCTCTTTACTACGGCGGCTTTTATAGCGCTACCTAAGATTTATAAACGCAACGCTTACTACGCCTTTAATAAGACTATTGTATTATAGTAGGTCTTATAGCAGTAAGGTAACGACTAGGCTCCTTTCCGGATAGCTCTTTAGGCCCTACGTGTTAATACCCCTTTTATTAAGGACTAAAAGCTGCTTTATACCTACGTATAGGCAAACCTACTACTTAAAGAGGTAGCTTACTTCGACGGGGCGGTCTATATCTACTCTACTAATGCATAGGTCCGCGACTTTAATATAGACTATATAAAACGCCTTAGCTCGCTATATATCTAGGTTTAAGCGACTAATATCGGACCTAACGCGTTATAAGCCGACTCTATTATTGCCGGCAACCTATATAACTATCTGCCTATCTATATTAGTGCTAGGGTAATATTAATAGTGAATATCTAAACCCCTCTTAGCCTTATTAATAATGCCTTAGGGATTATCTACGACTTCGCCTAGAATACTAATATAGACGACCCTTAAGCGTACCTACCCTTTATTATTTTAGTCCGCTTTAATCGCTATATAGGTCCGCCTTACTTCGACGACCTAAAGCTAGCGACTATTATACCTATCTTTCGGATAACGTAAGACTTCTTTAAAGGCGGCGCCTCTTACTATCGCACTTAGTTCCCCCTAACAATTGCGTATACTATTACTATTTATAAGGCATAAGGTGCTACGCTTAAGTAGGTTATAGCGGATATATCCTATTGTGATTTTTAGTCTAGCCTTATTTACGTAGCTATCTTACGGGCTAAGACGCTACGTAGTATTATATTTAATACCTACTTTAATCTTAATAATATTATTTAAGGTAGTAACGTCTTTATGCTAGCGCGGGAGGCTAACGCTATTCGCTGTATTAGTTAGGTTATTAGGTAATAAGGAAGAAAGGTTATTAAAGAATAGCTATAGTAAGTAAATTAACTATACGCACTATATCTATTATTAGTTATATTGCTTCGTTATACGCCTACTGCTCTATGCCTGCTATTACGTTCGTTATTGCGTTCGTTGCTTTATTACGCGCCTGCTATTATACTGCTTTATTGCTTCGTTACGCGCTTGCTATTATACTGCTTTATTGCTTCGTTACGCGCCTGCTATTATACTGCTTTATTGCTTC
Source organism: Ophiocordyceps sinensis (assembly GCA_012934285.1). Classification (NCBI taxonomy): domain Eukaryota; kingdom Fungi; phylum Ascomycota; class Sordariomycetes; order Hypocreales; family Ophiocordycipitaceae; genus Ophiocordyceps; species Ophiocordyceps sinensis. Next base: position 6,050,139 of record JAAVMX010000004.1, on the reverse strand, counting down.
GTTGCGCGCCTACTATTATACTGCTTTATTGCTTCGTTGCGCGCCTGCTATTATACTGCTTCGTTGCTTCGTTACGCGCTTACTATTATGCTGCTTCGTTACCGTTGCGCGCCTGCTATTATGCTGCTTCGTTGCTTCGTTACGCGCCTGCTATTATACTACTTTATTGCTTCGTTACGCGCCTGCTATTATACTGCTTTATTGCTTCGTTGCGCGCTTGCTATTATACTGCTTTATTGCTTCGTTACGCGCTTGCTATTGTGCTGCTTCGTTGCTTTATTGCGCGTCTGCTATTGTGCTACTTTATTGCCGTTGCGCGCCTGCTGTTATACTGCTTCGTTGCTTTATTACGCGCCTACTATTGTGCTACTTTATTGCTTTATTACGCGCTTGCTATTATGCTGCTTTATTGCTTTATTGCGCGCTTGCTATTGTGCTGCTTTATTGCTTCGTTACGCGCCTGCTATTATACTGCTTTATTGCTTCGTTGCTCGCCTACTATTATACTACTTTATTGTCGTTGCGCGCCTGCTATTATACTGCTTTATTGCTTCGTTGCGTGCCTACTATTATACTACTTTATTGCTTCGTTACGCGCCTGCTATTATACTGCTTTATTACTTTATTACGCGCCTACTATTATATTGCTTCGTTATACATTACGACTACCTATAATAGGGTTATAAAATGGTATTATAATTATAATTGCAATAACCCGAGAATATAGGATCGTACTAATAGTATATCGGTAGGGCGCTAACCCTCTAAAAACCGGAAGTAGATAGGTAATAGCCTCTGCCTTAAGGTCTTATATTTCGAAAGGTTAAAGCATAGTGCTTACTACCTATTCGGTCTTTAGTCTAAGTCTATATTCGTATAGCTAGCTAAAGAGAAAAAACTCGAGGGTTTCTTTCGCTTAAGCGTCTATTATAATAGTAAGCCGGGTGTCTAGGTTAATTAATCTAGCCTATAGAAATTAGTATCCGTTTAAGCTTAAGTTTTTACTTATTTACCTTTTTAGTATTATTCCTTCCTTCCTTACGGCGTTAAATAACTTTCCGTTTCGGTAGCCGAAAATAGGTAGAGTGTGTAACTCGTAATAATAACGCGTAGCCTCGTCTTAGCCTTATATTTAATCACGCGTAAAGGCCCGCGCGCGGGGTAAAGAAATACGTATAACAAGCCCCGCTTTTATTAAGGCTTAGGGTTTAATTCCCGCTTAAAGCTAAAAAAAAGATGCCCTAGCTATAGTAAAAAATTAAAGGTCCCCTAGCTATAGTAAAGCTTTGCTTATAGTTATACCTTATAGTATACTCGTATTTTTAAATCTATAATCTAGCTAAGGAAAAGGGGAAGGCCTCGTAGTATTAGATCTTCGATCTACGGCCTACTAAATAAGGATACGAGAGATATATATTATAGCGGCCGTTAGGGCGCTATAGCGGCTGTAATACCGCTAAAAGCAGTATATTAATAATAATGCTTATTGTGCCCGAAAAGGGGCTGCCTCGAGACCTTATTTAACGGGTCTCTTAGCCTAATTTCCCGTCCGTGATCCCGCACGTGATCCTATATGTAATCCCTTTTACCCGCGGATCTAACACACCCCTTTAGCTTCGATCGCAATGCGAGGGAAGCTGGACTAAAGAGCTTAAATAGCTTAAATCCGGGGTCTTTTGCCAATGTTTAATCAATCTATTAATCGGGGCGGATTACCGTATTCTTCCGGGTCCTCCTTACGACCGACTATTATAGCAATTGCAACTCGGCATTTTATGCCTTTACGCTGCCGTATGCGCCTTTAGCGGCAACAACACGCCTTATTCCTCCTGTATTAGTCGATTGGTCGATTGGTTGATCGCTTCGGACGGTTTGTGTGTGTGGTTTATTAGAGTATGCGGGCGGACGAGGGCTTCGTATGGCCGAGGCTTATATATGAGGCCTTTCAAAGGTCGGATCAGGTGCACAACAGAGAGTCTCGGGGCTTCCTGCTGGGGGAAGCTTCGTTGAGACTATGTTCTGTGTGTGTTGATTGACTAGCTAAGGTTGTGGGCGCTCAGGGCTTTGGGGAAAACCCTGCAGCGGAGTGCTGACTAATGCGCCCACCCAATGGGGATCCTTATATATGGCCGAGGGCTTTGCGTTGCTGAGGGCTCTGTGTGGCCGAGGCTCGTGTGTGGCCGAGGGCTTATGTGTGTGGCCGAGGGTTGTGTTCCCGAGGGCTCGTGTGTGTGTGGCCGAGGGTTGTGTTCTCGAGGGCTCGTGTGTGTGTGGCCGAGGGTTGTGTTCTCGAGGGCTCGTGTGAAGTCGCGAGAGCTGCTTGCTCGAGTTGTTAATTAAGTGATGCGGACGAAGCCGCGAGAGCTGCTTGCTCGAGTTATTGATTAAGTAATGCGTTGCTGCTTAAGCGAGTGCGGACGAGGGAGTCTTCCGTCGCCGCGAGAGCTATTTGCTTGAGTAAGTCTACTATATACGCAAGCAACGGTGGATCTGCTCGACGGTTACCAACAAATTCCCGCGGTCGCGTTAGCCTTATAGCCTATTGTGACACTCTGCCCTTAACGCCCTAGGGCCCGCTTTTAGGTATTTTTGCGTGTTTTTATTTCCCAGGTAAGGGGATTAGCGCTATACTTAGGTAGTCGTAGTAGAATAGCGGGAAGCGATATACCTATAAACATTCTGTTTGTCTTTACGGCCTATTTCTATACGTATGCTAATACGACCGGGATTATTTCTATAAGTGCTAGCCCGCGATTTTAATTAGCTACCCGGAAAGGCTAGGCTCTATATGCATGCGACGTAAGCCGCTTCTAGCCGCCCTACTACGCATAGGCCCGGGAGCGCGCCCGGCTTCCGGCTACGTGCCCGGCTTCTAGCTACCGGCTATATGCCCGGCTCCCGGGGATTAAATAGGGGGATTAAATAGGGGGATTAAACGGGGGAGATTTAAACAAGGACTTTAAGGGGGATTTTTAAATAGGGACTTAAACGGGGGATTTAAATAGGGGAACTAAACAAGGGATTTAAATAGGGGCTTTAAATAGGGGACTTAAATAAGGGACTTAAACGAGGGATTTAAAGGGGATTTTTAAATGGGGACTTAAACAGGGGATTTAAAGGATTTTAAGGGGGATTTTTAAACGGGGACTTAAACAAGGGATTTAAATAAGGGAACTAAACAAGGGATTTAAACGGGCTTTAAATAGGGGACTTAAATAGGGGACTTAAACGAGGGATTTAAACGAGGGCTTTATACGAGGGATTTAAACGGGGGATTTAAATAAGGGACTTTAAAAGGGATTTCTAAAGGGTGACTTAAACGGGGGATTAAAATAGGGTACTTAAATAGGAGATTTAAACGGGGGGCTTAGACGAGGGATTTAAACGAGGGATTTAAACGAGGGATTTAAACAAGGGAGTTAAAAGGGGGACTTAAACAGAGGGCTTAAACAAGGGATTTAAACGAGGGACTTTAAATAAGGGGCTTAGACGAGGGATTTAAACGAGGGATTTAAACGGGGGATTTAAACAGGGGACTTAAACGGGGGGCTTAAACGAGGGATTTAAACAAGGTATTTATACGAGGGATTTAAACGGGGGATTTAAAAAATGGACTTTAAAAGGGATTTTTAAAGGGTGACTTAAACGGGGGATTAAAATAGGGGATTTAAACGGGGGATTAAAAGAGGGGATTTAAACTGGGGATTTAAATAGGGGACTTAGACGAGGGATTTAAACAAGGTATTTATACGAGGGATTTAAACGGGGGATTTAAAAAATGGACTTTAAAAGGGATTTTTAAAGGGTGACTTAAACGGGGGATTAAAATAGGGGATTTAAACGGGGGACTTAAACGGGGGATTTAAATAAGGGACTTAAATAGGAGATTTAAACGGGGGGCTTAGATGAGGGATTTAAACGAGGGATTTAAACAAGGGATTTAAACAAGGGATTTAAAAGGGGGACTTAAATAGAGGTCTTAAACAAGGGATTTAAACGAGGGATTTAAACGGGGGATTTAAACGGGGGGCTTAAACGGGGGGCTTAAACGAGGTATTTAAACAAGGGATTTATACGAGGGATTTAAACGGGGGATTTAAATAAGGGACTTTAAAGGGGATTTTTAAAGGGTGACTTAAACGGGGGATTAAAATAGGGGATTTAAACGGGGGATTAAAAGAGGGGACTTAGACGAGGGATTTAAATAGGGGACTTAGACGAGGGACTTAAACGGGGGATTTAAACGAGGGATTTAAACGGGGGATTTTTAAAGGGTGACTTAAACAGGGGACTTAAACAGGGGATTTAAATATGAGATTTAAACGAGGGATTTAAATAAGGGATTTTTAAAGGGTGACTTAAATAGGGGATTTAAACGGGGGCTTTAAACGGGGGATTTAAATAGGGGACTTAAACAGGGTACTTAAATAAGGGGCTTAAACGAGGGATTTAACAAGGGACTTAAACGAGGGACTTTAAATAAGGGATTTAAACGACGGATTTAAATAGGGGATTTAAACAAGGGACTTTAAAAAGGAATTTTAAAAAGGGGCTTAAATAGGGGATTTAAATAACCCTCACCCTAAGGATTGATTTATAATCACGTGCCTTAGGGCTACTAACTAAGCTAACACCCCGCGGAGCGGGTAGGGCTACCAATTAGAGAGTGCACGCCGCGGAGCGGGGTCACTCTCTAAGGCAGTCACGTGCAAACCCTTGGCTACCAACTAGGGAGTGCACCCCGCGAAGCGGGGTCACTCCCTAGTAAGTGTGTACGAGGGAGAGGGACTCTACCGCTCGCTGCGACGAGGGACTCTGCCGCTCGCCGTGAGAGCTATTGCTCGATTGAGTGTGCGTAACGAGGGGGTTTCCCGACGCCGCGAGTGTTGCTATTTTTAAGCGATTGTTGCTTCTTTGTTGTGCCGCGACGAAGGAGTCTTCCGTCGCCGCGGGAGCTGCTTGCTCGAGAGCTGCTTGCTCGAGAGCTGCTTGCTCGAGAGCTGCTTGCTCGAGAGCTGCTTGCTTAAGAGCTATTTGTGACGAGGGTAGTCTTTCGTCTTGCTGCGACAAGGGACTCTGCCGCTCGCCGTAAGAGCTGCTTGCTCGAGAGCCGTTTGCTCGAGAGCTGCTTGCTCGAATAAGTAAGTGTATGCGAGGGAGAGGGACTCTACCGCTCGCTACGACGAGGGACTTTGCCACTCGCTGCGATAAGGGACTCTGCCGCTCGCTGCGACGAGGGACTCTGCCGCTCGCCGTGAGAGCTGCTTGCTCGAGAGCCGTTTGCTCGAGAGCTGCTTGCTTAAATAAGTATGCGTAACGAAGGAGTTTTCCGACGCCGCGTGTGTTTATTTTCTGCGATGCCGCGAGAGCTATTTGCTCGAGTGAGTAGGTATGCACGAGGGAGAGGGACTCTACTACTCGCTGCGACGAGGGACTCTGCCGCTCGCCGTGAGAGCTATTGCTTGATTAAGTATCCGCGACGAGGAAAAGGGGGCTTTTTCCTCTTTCCGCCGCCGCGAGCTATTAGCTCGTCGAGAGCTATTAGCTCGTGTTTGTATAAGTATGCGGACGAGGGAGTCTTTTTCTCTTCCCGCCGCCGCGAGTGCTTGCCGTAACGACGAAAGAGTCTTTTTCTCTCTTCCGCCGCCGCGAGCTATTAGCTCGTCGAGAGCTATTAGCTTGTGTGAGTGTACGCGACGAGGGAGTCTTCCTCCCGCCGCCGCGATGTGTGTGCTGCGACGAGAGTCTTCCTCCCGCCGCGATATTGTCTTTGCCGCGACAACGAAAGAGTCTTCTCTTCCGCCGCCGCGATTGCTGCGTGCTGCGTGCTGCGACGAGAGAGTCTTTCTCTTCTCCTCTCGCCGCCGTGAAATATGTGTTTGCTACGACGAGAGAGTCTTCCTCCCGCCGCGCAATATGTATGTCGTAACGACGAAAGAGTCTTCTTCTCTTCTCTTCCGCCGCCGCGAGCTATTGGCTTATAAGCTAATAGCTTGTGTTTTGTCTAAGTGTGCGGACGAGGGGTCTTTACCGCTCGCCGTGTATAGTTAGTATAGATAATGCCACGGAGGGGTTAACTCCTTAATATAGGCTTATTTAATGCCACGGAGGGGTTTGCTCCTTAATGTAGGCTTATTTAATGCCACGGAGGGGTTTGCTCCTTAATGTAGGCTTATTGTTGCTATAGAGGGGTTTGCTCTTTAATGTATAGACTTATTTAATGCTAGCGAAAGGGGGAATTACCCCTTCGCCTCTACTAGTAGTAGGATATATCTTAGCTAGCTAATAAGGGAATTACCCTCTCGCCTCTACTAAAAGCAGTATATATGTTTTTAGCTAGCTAACGAGGGTATTACCCTCTCGCCTCTACTAGTAGCAGGATATTTCTTTAGCTAGCTAACGAGGGAATCACCCTCTCGCCTCTGCTAGTAGTAGTAGGATGTGTCTTAGCTAGCTAACGAGGGAATTACCCTCTCGCCTCTGCTAGTAGTAGCAGGATGTGTCTTTAGCTAGGGAATCACCCCTTTTCGCCTCTACTAAAAGCAGTGTGTATTGTTCTTTCTAGTGCCGCGAGGTAGTCTCTTACGGGCTTTCTTTCGATGTATTAGTGCCGCTTAGTGCGGGCTTTCTTTCGATGTATTAGTACCGCGAGTCTTACAGGCTTTTTCGATGTATTAGTGCGTGTTGCGGGCTTTGTTCGATAAGGTGCCGCGAGGTAGTTCTCGCGGGCTTTATTCGATAATAATGCCGCGAGGATAGTTCTCGCGGGCTTAGTTCGATATAGTGCCGCGAGGTGGTTCTCGCGGGCTTTTCTTTCGATGCGAGAGGAATCTAGTCCTCTTGCCGACTATAATTAGCTAGGCTTTTCTCGCGGTTTAAAGGGGGCCTAATAGTTAAATAGTGGCTTCTCTTAGTAGCTTAGGTAGAAGACTAAGACTCTTAATTATTAGATCTTCGATCTACGGCCTACTAAATGAGGATGCGAGAGATATGTGTTATAGCGGCCGTTAGGGCGCTATAGCGGCTGTAATGCCGCTAAAAGCAGTATATTTATAATAATGCTTATTGTGCCCGAAAAGGGGCTGCCTTAAGACCTTATTTAAGGGGTCTCTTAGCCTAATTTCCCGTCCGTAATCCCGCACGTAATCCTATATATAATCCCTTTTACCCGCGGATCTAATACGTAGAGATATAGCCTTATTGCGTGCACGTAATCCTGCGGATCACGTGTGCGCAACTACCTTAACAATGTAGATATCCCCTATTCCTATAGTAAGATTGCGATTATTACGTAGTATTAAAGAGGTAATATTTTAACGCGATCGTAAAAAATGTTTCGTAGTGATATTTCTATAAGAGAGCATTTACGGGGTGATATTTGAAATTATCGGGGATATAACCTTAAACATATATATATCTCTTTACGTAGTAGTTACTACTAAAACTAGGTATCTTTTTCTTTTCTACGTCGCCGACAATTGTCTAAGGTATTAGCGGAGCGGTTATAGGGATTAGCCGACTTTAAGGCCCCCCTAGTAACTCGTAGGAGTGCTTTATAGAGCCGTAGTACGAATACTTGTTCCGAGGTAGTATAGTGGCCTAACTTTAAAAACGACGAGTTAAAAGTCAGCGTAACCGATAGGTACTTATCTCTTAACTAAAATAATTTTTCTTTTTAGAGGCTTATTAGTACAAGCTTAAATAAAGATTATATGCTATACCTAATACTCTTTATAGTAAGACGTGATTATTATTTTATTTATTTATACTAAATTTAGCTCTAAATTAAATAAAATTGTAGGAATGTAGTTATATAACTAAGGGATAGAGTCGCAACTATATTGCCGACTATACATAGGAAAGAGGCAATAGAGGTTATAACCACGTAGCGCATAACGCTACGTGCCCTATATAGTTAATAACCTCGTTATTAACTAAGGGCATCGTTATAACTAGAGCAGTAAGCCCTAGCGTAGGCCTTAACAATGCATTATTAAGGCATAGTAGGCTCTATAGAGGGACCCCGGCAGACGGGTATAAAGGGGCCCCTTTATTCCCCCTTCTTAGCTAGATTAGATATAACTATAACTAATGCAACCCCTTTTATTTAGATTAATCTAAGTAAATCACCTCCTAATACTAATTAGTGATTAAATAGATTTAATTATAGAATAGTAAGGCAGAAGAGATAGATCTCGATCTTCGAAAGTATAATAGGGGTAGTAGTTGCAAACGCGGCCCTTATGTATCTTTACCCTTAGGGTTCTATTGCGTATACTTAGAGAGGATTATCTATGCTAAGAATAAGACTATTTAAACCGAGCTCGATTAGCAAATAGACCCTTTTAAGCTTCCTTTTTAATCCCGTCTCGCTTTTATTTAGGAGGAAGAGTAACGTTAATAGGCAGTGCGTATATAACATAGAATAATAACGTAAATCCCTATAACTATTTTATAAAAGAACTATTATAGTGTTAGGTTATATTATATATTATCCCACGTGACCTCTATATCGTATATATAGACATTTAGACTTAGTCTATAGCTGTATCCCTTCGTGGATTAATAACAATTATATACCCCCCTTAAGCTCGTTCTCTTATAGTTTAATCTACTATTTTATCCTATTGCCCTTAATTAATAATCTCGCTATCTTACCCCTTTCTTTTCTAATCTCCCCTCTTCGCGACGTAAGTCCGCCTCCTCGCCGGACCCCTTTCGACAGAGTTTTCCTCGATTATTAGAATTTTCCCGGTATAAATACGCCGTCTCGACGCGAATTGCATAAGATCCCCTCCTTCCCCCCCCCCTTACCCCTTCCCCGTTGTCTCTTCGTTGCTTTATCTAATCCACGATGTCCGACCTCGTTATAGAGACCGATCCCTCGTCCGCCGCTACCCCGGCCGTTACTCCGCCGGCTCCCGCCGACCCGGAGCCTTAGAACGACTACCTTTCCCGCTATCCCCGTCTCGCCGCGCTACTTTAGGCCTAACGGCCTATATTCGACTCGTTCGCCTATATCTAGGCTTACGCTACCCTTAATTTCCGCGCCCTATAGGCCGAGTCCTTTGCTTGCCTTAATAATGCTTACGCTAAGTTAGATATAGGAGTGCTTGTCTCCTAAAAGCACGCCGCCGACCTCTAGCGGTAGCTTAACTATGCTACGTCCTCTCTCCTCGTCCTTACCGAGCGTAATATAATATAGCCTAGGACTAGGCCCTAGCCCCTGCCTCTACCCCTTCCCGTTCCTATATCGCCGACCCCGAGAGGTTCGCCGGCGACTCCGGCACTTAAAAGCAACGTTAGGAGGCTTTCCTAACCTAGCGCGACGGCCTTACTATTAAGCTCCGTTAGGACGCCGCCTTATACCCTACGGAATAAGACCGCATTCTCTACGCGGCTAGCCGGCTTACTAGCCGGGCCGCCTCTATTATCGCTAGCGTTCCTTAAGACGTCCTCGACGATAAGTCTTTCGCCGATTAATAGTATACTACTATTAAAGCCCTTACCGACGACCTTAGCCTAGTCTTTAGTACTAATTTTACCCGCGCTTAGTCGGAGGCCGACTTTAACGCCTTATTAATAAAGAATATCTCTTAGCCGGACTTCTATTCGAAGTTTACCTAGCTTTAAGCCGACTTATCGTTTAACGGCACCGCTTACGTCGCCTACCTTTATTTAAAGGTCTTTATCGAACTTACTAACGCCGCCGCTTTATAAGTCGAATGCCCGGCCTATAATAACTTTACGGCTTAGGCTAAGATATATTCTACGCTTTAGGATAACTAGCAGCGTATTAAGGCCTGTTCTTAGCTCTAGCCGCCTCGCTACCTCGCTCGCACCGGCCCTACCTCGCCTACCCCGCCCGCGCCTCCTGCCGGTAACCTAATGCAGCTCGATGCATTCCGGGCCTAGCTTACTAACGCTAAAAAGCAACGGCGGTTCGAGAACCGTCTTTGCCTCTACTACGCTTAGCCGGCTACCGCTACCTATACTACCTAGACCTACCCTAATAAAGGTATTAGTGCTAATCCCGGCGCTAACCTTAGCGCTAGTCCCAGCGTCGGTTCCGGCTTTAGCCGCGGCTATAGCCGTAGTAGCGGTACGTTTGCCCTACGCTTACTTAAACCCCCTCCCCCCTACTACTAGGTTCGCGCTATTAAGTAAGGCTTTATCGAGGGCGAAGTAAACGACCTCCCTGCCTTTTCCCTATCCTCGGGAAATACGTAGCTCCCTCGCCTTATCGCGTAATAAAGCTCTTAGTGTCTAAGTTTATAGCTTCGTTCGACACTAAGGAGGATCTTTGCCTCCCCGCGGGAATATAACCGTATACTCTACTTATGCCTTTATCCCTTATATCCGCCGATATTATTATAAGTGCTTTAATCGACTCCGGCTATTCCGGATACGCCTTTATATACGCTTAGACCGCGTACCGCCTTACCCTTCCTATCCGCTAGCTCCGATTCCTACGCCGGCTTTCTCTCGCCGATAGTAGCGATTATAAGTCCGGCTCTATTACTTATTGCGCTTTTTTAGTTTCCCGGATTAACGCTTATACTAAGTCTATCTACTTCTTTCTTACGAAGCTTAGCTATAAGGTTATTCTTAGACTCCCTTAGCTAGCGCGGTAACTCCCTTTCCTTTTAGTCCCCCTTTTATCTAGCCTCCTGCCTCTTAGACTATTAGCTTTATCTTATCCCGGGCCTCCCGGCTACTTTTGCCAGCCTTACCCGCCCTATCCTAGCTCCCCCCGCCCTTATTTTAGAAGGAATATAATTAATAAATATAATTCGTTCTCCCTTTACTCCTTTTATTAAAGACTCTAACGACGAGGGCGAGCCCTTTACCGCCTCCTCCGTCGAAGACTCTAACGATAGGGATAAAACCCTTACTACTACAATCCTTATTCTTACTACTATAATCCCTATTTCCGCTTATACGGCCTTAGCCTATCCTCCGGCCTTTATCCGTTCCGTCCGCTTTAGCGACGTTCTTAAGTTTATTCCTTTATCCTTTAGCCCTTCCCTCTTTATGTTTTTTAAGGATACTCCTAACGTAGGTAAACCCGCTTATCTAGACTCCTCCCGCTAGGTTAACGACGCCGACTCTAACTCCGGCTACGACTCTAACTCCTTAGCTACCCTCTACCCTCGCCGCTACGTTCGACCTCTTTACCCCTATCCTATCTATAAGACCGCTAGCTACCGCCGCCTTATATTACGGCTAAGTCGTAAGACTATCGGACCTTAGCCTTTCTGCTTCTCGTCCTTTAACGACTTAGCGTTTAACGTCCGGATGCTTAACGTTAACGCGATAGTAATATTCTACCGGTAGCTTAAAGTCTAGACCTCTTAGACCTTAATTAAGGCCCTTACCGCTAAGCCTTTACCTACCGAGCCCTTACCGCTTATTAACTAAGATATCCTTAAGGACTTTTATTAAGCCGTTTTAATTAGATATATAAATGCTAAGGACGTAAAAGCCTACCTTAACCTTTGCCTTTACGACTTTATCGACGACTACCTCGATAAGATCTATCTTAATAAGATCTCCTTTAATAATATCGCTAAGTTCTTTAAAAAGTAAGAGAAGGTCTTTTATACGCTCGACGAGCTTTAGGCTAAAGTCCCTAAGGAGCTTTACTATATAATCTATATATAGCTTAAGAGCGAGGCTAATAAGCTTACCCTTTACTATACCGTTAATACTTAAATTAACCTTAAAGAGGGGATATAACCTCCTTATACCCGCCTTCGCCCCTTTAGCGAAGCTAAGAACCGGATTATCTACGTGTATATTAACGAGCAGCTTAGGAAGGGCTTTATCCGCCGCTTTACCTCCCCTACTATTGCCTTTATTATACTCGCCCGTAAGCTAAGCGGGGGCGTCTATTTTTACGTTAACTATCGTAGCTTAAATAAGGCTATAATTAAGAACTATATTCCCTTACCTTTTATCTATAATACTCTCGCCTATATTCGGAAGGCGAAGTTTTTTACTAAGATCGACGTTATTATAGCGTTTAATCGCCTTCGTATTACCGAGGGATATAAGTAAAAAACCGCGTTCGCTATATAGTATAGGCTTTTTAAGTATTATATTACCCCCTTTAGCCTTACCGCCGCCTTATCTTACTTCTAAAGTTTTATTAATATAGCCTTTTATAGTATCTTTAACGAGTTTTACTCTACCTATCTAAACGACGTTTTAATCTTCTTAAAGATATAGGAGGAGCACTAGGCCTACGTTAACGCGGTTCTTAAGCGCCTTAATGCCACCGGCCTTTAGCTTAACGTAGATAAGTATAACTTCTACGTTACTAAGACTAAGTACCTCGGCCTAATTATCTTAGATAAAGGCATTCGCATAGACCTTAATAAGGTTTATATAGTCTTAGACTAGCCTGCCCCTCCTTTATTAAAGACCTCCGGCGCTTCTTAGGATTCGCTAATTTTTATCGGCGTTTTATTCGCGGCTTTTCTAAGCTTACGAACCCTTTAAACGCCCTTACTAAGAACTCTACCCCTTAGATCTAGTCTCCCGCCTACGCTTACGCCTTCGAGGCCTTTAAGCACGCCTTTACTACCGCCTTAGTCTTCGTATACTTTAACCCCTATCGTAAGACCGTAGTCTAGATAGATGCTTCCGACTAAGCCGCTAAAGGTATACTAATATAGCTCCTCGACGATAGTCGTTACTATCCGGTTGCTTTCTTCTTATTAAAGCACTCTACTTAAGAGTATAATTACGAGATCTACGATAAAGAACTCCTCGCGATTATAAAATCTCTCGAAGAGTAGCGCCTTAAGCTTAAGGGCCTGCCTAAGTTTAAGATAGCCTTAGACTATAAGAATCTTTAGTATTTTATAACTACGAAGCTCTTTAACTAGCGATAGGCCCGCTAGGCCGAATTCCTTAGTCGTTTTAATTTTAAGATCGTCTTTTAGCCCGGCTCTTAAGCTATTCTCCCTAACGCCCTTAGCCGCTTGCCTAGCTCCCGCCCTCTCTCTTTTACCGACCGAGCCGACGAGAGGATTAACTATCGATATTAGGTTATCCTCCTTAAGTCTAAGGTTAATGCCTCCCTCTACCCTAATACTACTACCGCCCTTAATATCGTTAAAGAGTCTAATTCGTTTATAAATATAATTTATAAATATAATTCCGACTGCTTTAACCTCTACGCCCTCGACGACTCTAAGCCGATCGATAACCTTATCGACCGGGCTTATTCCTCCTCCCCGCTTATCTCCGCTATTCGCGTAGCTCTTTAGTCCCCTTAGCCCCGCTAGCCTTGCCCCCTTCGCGGCCCCTACCGCTCGATCCCTAAGACCGCTCTTTCTAAGGTCCGGGGCCGGTTCTATTTCTAAGGCCGGCTCTTTATTCCCCTTAACGATGCTTTAATTCTTTAGATCTTCGTCCGCGTTTCTACCTCCCCCTTTACCGGCTACCTTAGATACACGAAGACTACTAGCCTCTACCGCCGGTTCTATATCTAGCCCGGTATATATAAGTCTATTTCTAGCTTTATACGGAACTATTATACGTGCCTATATATTAAATCCCCTCGTTCCTCCCCTTAGGGCCTACTCTAGCCCTTAAGTATTCCCTTCGCCCTATAGACTAATATATCCGTCGATTTTATTACCGACCTCCCTATCTACTATCGCAACGGCGTTAAGTTTTCTAATATCCTTATTATCGTCGACCGCTTTACGAAAATACGCTATTATATCCTAATACCTTTAATAACCGTTAAAGACGTTATTAACGCGTTTATTTCCTACGTTTAGTCCCTTTATAGTACCCCGGCTTCTATTATTAGCGACTATAGCATTTAGTTTATTTCGGCTTTTTAATAATAGCTTAATCGTTACCTTAGTTACCGCCTTTACCTTAGCTCCGCCTACTACCCTTAGACCGACGGTTAGACTAAGATCGCAAACGCTTAGATAGAGGTTTACCTTCGTTATTATACTACCTACCTTTAGGATAATTAAGTTAACCTCTTCCCCCTCCCTAAGTTTATTGCTAATAATTAAGTCTTTAAATCTACCGGCCTTTCCCCTTTCTTTGCTAACTATAGCTTCTACCTAAAGCTTAGCACTAAGCCCTTTAGTCCCCCTTTACCTAGTATAACCCTTTAGCAGCGGAAGGAATACCTCCGCGGTAACGCGCTCGCTTCCTATCTTTAACGTATCTCTAACTTCCTCTACGATACGATTAAAGATGCTTAAGCTACTTAAGCTCGCTATATAGACGCCTAGGGGACTCCCGCCTTAGCATATTAGCCCGGCGATATAGTATTCCTTAGCACCCGCTAGATCTAGACCCTCCGCCCTATAAAAAAGCTCGACTATAAGCGGGAAGGCCTATATAAGGTCCTTAAGGTATATAAGATAGTATACCTTTTTCGCCTCCTTAAGGGCAGCCGCCTTTACCTTATTTTTTATTACTCCCTCTTTACTAAGACCTAAGAGCCCCTTTTGCCCGGCTAGTCGGAGCTTAACGTCCGGCCTATTAATAACGGCGTTCTCTTTTCCCTCGGCGACGACGACGGCGATAACGCGCACCTTAAGTAAGAGTTTTCTTTTATCCTCGCGTAACGCTAATACGCCTTCGGGAAGATTAAGTATCGCGTTTAATAGCGTTATAGCCCCTTTATATAAGAGGACTCCTCCTACCTTAACGGCTACTAGGACGACCTTAAGGCTTTTTACGCCTTTTACTTAACTAAGCCTAAACCGGCCTTTTATATAGCCTTCCTTATATCTTCCCCTTCGCCTAAGTAATAATAAGTATAATTTATTAATATAATTTACGTTACGATAATATGCGTTAGATTCTTTATTTTACCTTTTATTTCTCTTTATTCTTCTCTTATTCTATATTAGGCTCGCTTTTAGGACTAGTTAATATAGATTTCCTTCGTTATTATTAGCCTATCGCCCCTTTTAAGCGTTTAAGTCGAACGCCGATTTAAAGGGGATATACTATTACGGTATTAGGTTATATTATATATTATCCTATATAACCTTTATATCGTATATATAGACATTTAGACTTAGTCTATAGCTATATCCCTTCGTAGATTAATAATAATTATATACCCCCCTTAAGCTTATTCTCTTATAAGAACGAGCTTAAGGGGGGTATATAATTATTATTAATCTACGAAGGGATATAGCTATAGACTAAGTCTAAATGTCTATATATACGATATAAAGGTTACGTAGGATAATATATAATATAACCTAATACTATAATAGTATATCCTCTTTAAATCGGCGTTTAACTTAAACGCCTAAAAGAGGCGATAGGCTAATAATAACGAAGGAAATCTATATTAACTAGTCCTAAAAGCGGGCCTAATATAAAACGAGAGAAGAATAAAGAGAAACAAAAGGTAAAATAAAGAATCTAACGTATACTATCGTAACGTAAATTATATTTATAAATTATACTTATTATTACTTAAGCGAAGGTAAAGACGTAAGGAAGGCTATATAAAAGGCCGGTTTAGGCTTAATTAGGTTAAAGGCGTAAAAAGCCTTAAGGTCGTCCTAGCAGCCGTTAAGGCAGGAGGAGTCCTCTTACGTAAGGGGCTATAACGCTATTAAACGCGATACTTTATCTTCCCGGAGGCGTACTAGCGTTACGCGAGGATAAAAGAAAACTCTTACTTAAGGTGCGTATCGTCGCCGTTATCGGCGGGCCGGACGTTTAGCTCCGACTAGCCGGGTAAAAAAGGCTCTTAAGTCTTAGTAAAGAAGGAGTAATAAAAAATAAGGTAAAGGCGGCTGCCCTTAAGGAGATAAAGAAGATACGCTATCTTATATACCTTAAGGACCTTATATAGGCCCTCCCGCTTATAGTCGAGCTTCTTTATAAGATAGAGAGTCTAGATCTAGCGGGTGCTAAAGAATACTATATCGCTAGGCTAATACGCTAAGGCAAGAGTCCGCCGGGCGTTTATATAGTAAGCCTAAGTCGCTTAAGTATCCTTAATCGTATCGTAAAGGAAGTTAGAGATACGCTAAAGGTAGGAAGCGAGCGCGTTACCGTAGAGGTATTCCTTCCGCTGCTAGGGGGTTATACTAAGCGGGGGGGGACTTAAGGGCTAAGTGCTAAGCTTTAAGTAAAAGCTATAGTTAGCGAAAAAAAGGGAAAGGCCGGTAGATTTAAAGACCTAATTATTAATAGTAAACTTAGCGAAGGGAAGGAGGTCGACTTAATCGTCCTAAAGGTAGGTAGTATAATAACGAAGGTAAACCTCTATTTAAGCGTTTACGATCTTAGTCTAACCGTCGGTCTAAAGGTAGTAGGTAAAGCTAAGGTAAAGGCGGTAACTAAGGCGACGATTAAGCTACTATTAGAAAGCCGAAATAAACTAAATACTACGAGCGCTAATAATAAAGGCTAGGGTGCTATAAAGGGACTAAACGCGGGAAATAAATACGTTAATAACGTCTTTAACGGTTATTAAAGGTATCGGGACGTAATAGCGTATCTTCGTAAAGTAATCGACGATAACGAAGATATTAGAAAACTTAACGCTATTATAGCGGTAGATAGGGAGGTCGGTAATAAAGTCGACGGATATATCGGTCTATAAGGCAAAGGGAATACTTAAGGGCTAAAGTAGGCCTTAAGGGGAGGAACGCGGGGATTTAGCACGTAAGCACGTATAATAATTCCGCACGAAGCTAAAAATAGACTTATATATACCGGGCTAGATATAGGACCGGCGGTAGAGGCTAGCAGTCTTCGTATGTCTAAGATAGCCGGCAAAGGGGGAGGTATAAGCGCGGACGAGGATCTAAAGAATTAAAGCGTCGTTAAAGGGAATAAAGAGCCGGCCTTAGAAATAGAACCGGCCCTAGACCTTAGAGAGGGCGGTCTTAAGGATCGAGCGGAGGGGGGCTTAGAGGGGGTAAGGCTAGCAGGGCTTAAAGGACTAAAGAGCTACGCGAATAGCGGAGATAAGCGGGGAGGAGGAATAGGCCCGGTCGATAAGGTTATCGATCGGCTTAAAGTCGTCGAAGGCGTAAAGGTCGAAGTAGTCGGAATTATATTTATAAATTATATTTATAAATAAATCGGACTCTTCGACGGTATTAAGGGCGGTAGTAGTATTAAGGTAAAGGGAGGCATTAACCTTAGACTTAAGGAGGATAACCTAGTATCGGTGGTTAATCCTCTCGTCGGCTCGGTCGGTAAAGGAAAGAGGGTAGGAGCTAGGCAGGCGGCTAAAGGCGTCCGGGAGAATAGCTTAAGAGCCGGGCTAAAAGACAATCTTAAAATTAAAACGACTAAGGAATTTAGCCTAATAGGCCTATCGCTAGTTAAAGAGCTTCGTAGTTATAAAATACTAAAGATTCTTATAATCTAAGGCTATCTTAAACTTAGGTAGGCCCTCGAGCTTAAGGCGCTACTCTTTAAGAGATTTTATAATTGCGAGGAGTTTTTTATTATAGATCTCGTAATTATACTCTTAAGCGGAGTGTTTTAATAAAAAGAAGGCAACCGGATAGTAACGACTATTATTAAAGAGCTATATTAGTATACCTTTAGCGGCTTAGTTAAAGGCATCTATCTAAACTATAGTCTTACGATAGGGGTCGAAGTATACGAAGACTAAGGCGGTAGTAAAGGCGTACTTAAGGGCTTTAAAGGCGTAGGCGTAGGCGGGAGACTAGATCTAAAAGGCAGAGTTCTTAGTAAAGGCGTTTAGAGGATTTATAAGCTTAAAAAAGCCGCGAATAAAACGCCGATAAAAATTAGCGAATCCTAAGAAGCGCTAGAGGTCTTTAATAAAGGAGGGGGTAGGCTAGTCTAAGACTATACGAACCTTTTTAAGATCTATGCGAATGCCTTTATCTAAGATAATTAGGCCGAGGTACTTAGTCTTAGTAACGTAGAAGTTATACTTATCTACGTTAAGCTAGAGGCCGGCGGCGTTAAGGCGCTTAAGAACCGCGTTAACGTAGGCTTAGTGCTCCTCCCGCGTCTTTAAGAAGATTAAAACGTCGTTTAGATAAGTAAAGTAGAACTTATTAAAGATACCGTAAAAGGCTATATTAATAAAACTCTAAAAGTAGGATAAAGCGGCGGTAAGGCTAAAGGGGGTAATATAATACTCGAACAGCCTATACCGTATAGCGAACGTAGTCTTTTACTTATATCCTTCGGTAATACGAAGGCGATTAAACGCCGCGATAACGTCGATCTTAGTAAAAAACTTCGCCTTCCGGATATAGGCGAGGGTATCGTAGATAAAGGGTAAAGGAAAACGGTTCTTAATTATAGCTTTATTTAGGCTGCGATAGTTAACGCAAAAATAAACGCCCCCGCCCGGCTTATAGGCAAGTATAATAAAGGTAGTAGCGGGGGAGGTAAAGCGGCGGATAAAGCCTTTCTTAAGCTGCTCGTTAACGTAAGCGTAGACGATCCGGTTTTCGGCTTCGCTAAAAGGACGGGGGCGGGTATAAGGAGGTTATATTCCCTCCTTAAGGTTAATTTAAGTATTAACGGTATAGTAAAGGGCGAGCTTATCGGCCTCGCTCTTAAGCTATATATAGATTATATAGTAGAGCTCTTTAAGGACCTTAGCCTAAAGCTCGTCGAGCGTATAAGGGACTTTCTCTTATTTCTTAGAGAACTTAGCGATATCGTCGGGGGAGATCTTATTAAGGTAGATCTTATTAAGGTAGTCGTTAATAAAGTCGTAAAGATAGGGGTTAAGGTAGGCTTTTATATCCTCGGCGTCTATATATCTAATTAAAACGGCCTAATAGAAGCCCTTAAGGATATCTTAGTCAATAGGTAGTAAAGGCTTAATAAGCAAAGGCTCGATGGTAAAGGCTTTAATTAAGGTTTAAAAGGTCTAAACTCCGGGCTATTAGTAAAATATTACTATTACATCGACGTTAAGCATCTAGACGTTAAACACTAAGTCGTTAAAGGACGAGAAGTAAAAAAGCTAAGGTTTAATAGTCTTACGACTCGGCCGTAATATAGGGCGGCGGTAGCCGGCGGTCTTATAGACGGGATAAAGGCGGGGAGGTTTAATATAGTAGTAAGGGTAAAAGGTAGCTAGGGAGTTAGAGTTGTAGCCGGAGTTAGAGTCGGCGTCGTTAACCTAGCGGGAGGAGTCCGGATAGGCGGGTTTACCTACGTTAAAGGCATCTTTAAAAAACGCTAAAAGAGAAAGGCTAAAGGATAAAGGAATAAACTTAAGAACGTCGCTAAAGCGGACGGAATAGATAAAGGCCGGAGGATAGGCTAAGGCCGTACGGGCGGGAATAGGGATCGTAGCGGTAGGAATAAGGATCGTAGCGGTAAAGGGTTCGCCTTTATTATTAGAGTCTTCGACGGAGGGGGCGGTAAGGAGTTCGCCCTCGTCGTTAGAGTCTTCGACGGAAGGAGCGGGGGGAAAACGAATTATATTTATTAATTATATTCCTTCTAAAATAAGGGCGGGGGGGGCTAAGATAAGGCGGGTAAGATAGGCAAAGGTAGCCGAAAGGCCTAGGATAAGATAAGGCTAATAGTCCGAGAGGTAAGAGGCTAGATTAAAAAAGGACTAAAAGGAAAGGGAGTTACCGCGCTATCTAATAATAAGGTCGTGCTAGCGTAGCTAAAGGAGGCTAAGAATAACCTTATAGCTAAGCTTTATAAGAAAGAAGTAGATAGACTTAGTATAAGCGCTAATCCGAGAGACCGAAAAGGCGCAATAAGTAATAGAGCTAGACTTATAGTCGCTACTATCGGCGAGAGAAAGCCGGCGTAGGAATTAAAGCTAGCGGATAGGAAGGGTAAGGCGGTACGCGATCTAAGCGTATATAAAGGCGTATCCGGAATAGCCGGAGTCGACTAAAGCATTTATAATAATATCGGCGGATATAAGGGATAAAGGCATAAGTAGAGCACGCGGTTATATTCCCGTAGGGAGGCAAAGATCCTCCCTAGCGTTAAATAAAGCTATAAACTTAGATACTAAGAGCTCTATCACGCGATAAGGCGAAGGAGCTACGTATTTTCTAAGGACGGGGAAAAGGCGGGGAGGTCGTTTACTTCGCCTTTAATTAAGCCTTACTTAATAGCGTAAACCTAATAGCGGGGGGGAGGGGGTTCGAGCAAGCGTAGGGTAGACGTACCGCTACTACGGCTACGGCCGCGGCTAGAGCTAGAACCGGCGCTAGGACTAGCGCTAGGGTTAGCGCCGGGATTAGCACCGATACCTTTATTAGGGTAAGTCCGGGCGGTATAGGTAGCGGTAGCCGGCTAAGCGTAGTAGAGGTAAAGACGGTTCTTAAACCGCCGTTGCTTCTTAGCGTTAGTAAGCCGGGCCTAGAATACGTCGAGCTATATCGGGTTATTAGTAAGGGACGTAGGTAGGGCGGGCGAGGCAAGGCTAATACGAGCGGGGTTACGAGGCGGCTAGAGTTAAGAACGGGCCTTAATATGCTATTAGTTATCCTAAAGCGTAGAATATATCTTAGCCTAGGCCGTAAAGTCGTTATAGGCCGGGCACTCGACTTATAAAGCGGCGGCGTTAGTAAGTTCGATAAAGACCTTTAAATAAAGGTAGGCGACGTAAGCGGTGCCGTCGAACGATAAGTCGGCTTAAAGCTAGGTAAACTTCGAATAGAAGTCCGGCTAAAAAATATTCTTTATCGATAAAGCGTTAAAGTCGGCCTCCGATTAAGCGCGGGTAAAATTAGTACTAAAAACTAGGCTAAGGTCGTCGGTAAGGGCTTAATAGTAGTATACTATTAATTAGCGAAAGACTTATTATCGAGGACGTCTTAAGGAACGCTAGCGATAATAGAGGCGGCCCGGCCGGTAAGTCGGCTAACCGCGTAGAGAATACGATCCTACTCCGTAGGGTATAAGGCGGCGTCTTAATAAAGCTTAACGGTAAGGCCGTTACGCTAGGTCTAGAAAGCCTCCTAACCTTGCTTCTAAGTGCCGGAGTCGCCGGCGAACCTTTCGGGGTCGGCTACACGGGAATAGGTAAGGGTAAGGGCGGGGGCGGGGGTAAAGGCCTAGTCTTAAGCCGTATCGCGTTCGGTTAAAACGAGGAGAGAGGACGTAGCGCGGTTAAGCTAACGCTAAAGATCGGCAGCGTTCTCTTAGGCAACGGCTGCGTGCTCTTAAGCGATAAGCACTCCCGTATTTAACTTAACGTAAGCATTATTAAGGTAAGTAAGGGCCTCGATCTAAGGGGCGAGGAAGTCGTAAGTAGCGTTAGCCTAAATATAGGCGAACGTGCTAAATATAGGCCGTTAGGCTTAAAGAAAGGCGGCGAGGCGGGGGTAGTAAGAGACGTACTTAGTCTAGGGCTTTAGGTCGGTAGGAGCCGGCGGGGTAACGGCCGGGGTAGCGGACGGAGGATCGGCCTCTATATAGTCGGTTATCGTAGATTATAGGGCAATAGGATAGGGTAGGATAAGGTAAAGGTAAGAGAAGGGTAAGGAGGGAAATCTATATAATTCGCGTTAAGATAGCGTATCTATACGAGGAAAATTCTAATAATCGAGGAAAACTTAGTTAAAGGGGTCTAGCGAGGAGGCGGACTTACGTCGCGAAGAGGGGAAATTAGAAAAGAAAGGGGTAAGATAGCGAGATTATTAATTAAGGGCAATAGGATAAAATAGTAGATTAAACTATAAGAAAACGAGCTTAAGGGGGGTATATAATTATTATTAATCTACGAAGGGACATAGCTATAGACTAGGTCTAAATGTCTATATATAGGATATAGAGGTTACGTAGGATAATATATAATATAACCTAATACCGTAATATATTTAATCCCGTCTTACTTTTATTAAGGAGGAAGAATAATGTTATTTAGAATAAAGACTAATCGCTTTAATATCCCTCGTAAAGACCTTTACGAGACCCTTACGATAACCTTATTAACGAATTCGAAATAAGCATAATAGTAAGACTATTATTAGCTATAAATACACCGGCTCCCCTTAAATCTACCGATTACCCGGTTAAACTAATCGAATAATAGACAAAGAATATTAGCATTATCCCGTGCGCTCGTAGAGATATAGATATATAATACTAAGATATAGAGGAAATTATATCGGAAGACTTTAGTAAGGCCGAAGTCACGACATTTATAGGCCGATTTATTATAATTAGCGAAGCATCTATCTACTACTAAGGCTAACGGCTCTTCGACTTATTCTAAGAGTATTTTTAAGGATAGAATAAATCTATATAGAACCTAGTTTCTACGGACTATAAGAGAGCCCTTAAAGCTCTTATACGGAGATATAGACTTACTATAGGAATTAAGAATACGTCGTATATTAGGTTATATATAACTATGCTTCAATCGGACGACCTACTCCTTTAGAATAAGAAAGAGTTTATAAAAGAAGAATTTAAGATAGGCGTAAGGGCTTCCCGTAAATAAGAAAAGATAAGGAATATATAAGACTAAATAGCCTAAGAATAGATAAATCTAAATCCCTTCTCGGCTATAACGAACTAGTTAATAGTCTATCCGACTTCGTACTAATTCTAATATAACGGCCCGACCTAAGCGGCGACTATAGATCCGACCTTAGAACTAGACTAAGAACTAAACATAGCTACGACGGATGCACCGGTATTTAATTACATAAATCGGATTTATACGCTACGACTACTATTTATCTTAAAACTAACGTTATATATCCTAAGAGTAAAACTAAGGCTTAATCTATCTACTTTAATAATCGCCTTAAAGGCTACGGTCGAAGTATTTAATTATAATATTAAGGAGTATATAGCACTTCTACCCGCCGATATTCCGAACCTTTCGTCCGATCCCGACGTTTAGACTAAGTTTATTAAGATATAGGATAAAAAGAAAAGCTATATCGGCGAGCTATATGCCCTATTTAACGAGACTATCTATAAGTTTATAAGCGTATATTATAACCTTAAGATTAAGCTAAGGCTTTTTTATACCCTTCTCCCTTAGATCTTTAAGGGACGAGCGGACCGCTTCTATACGGAGAATATCACCTAGACGACTACCTTCCGAAGCGTATACAATAAGATTAAACGATATTTCTATACTAAGGCGACTTAGGCTTAGTACTATACCGATTAAACTAATATAACGTTTAACTAAGTTTAGGCTAGTAACCTTAAGAAAGGCCTACCGGAAGTACTCTAATTGCTAATCGATAAGCTATTGCTTTATTAACGAGGTCTAGGACCTAAGTTTATAAGCGAAACCCCGCATATAGTAACTCTTACTAAAGCGTGCTAAAGAGTCCCGGAACTTAAAGGTGTTTTCTTTAAATAGGCTAACGAAGCTAAGGAACTCTATGCCGACCTCCGAGCTTCTCTTACGACGTACCTCGTACGATAAATAAGAAATGCCTTACGCTAATTTATCTAAGACCGATATCGTAATAACGATAGTATAAATACAAATTATAAATATAATTCGAGGAACCCTAATAGTTAGTTCTATATAGACCGTAGGTATATTAATAATCGTAGTAGAGGCAACGGAGGATTTCGCTTACGAGGCTCTAGATAAAACTATCGACCCCGCGGTAGAGGAGGCTACAGCTAAAGATACGGCAATAAGACCTAGACTAAGAAGTGCTTTATGTATAGAAAGGAGGGATATTAGTCTACGAAACATTCTATAGAAGAACGGCGGAAAGCTAAAGACTAATATCTCTCGTATTATCTTTATACTACTTTTTCCCCGGATATTATAGCCTATTTAGTAGGCTATAAAGGCTATAAGGACGATAAGGGGGAAAAGTATAGCGAGGATAAAGAGCCGGAATAGTAGTAAGCTAGTTAAATGCTTTATTAAATAGCCTTTAACCACCTTATTATAAGAGACGACGTCTACGGCATAGAACCGATAGTCTCGGCCGATTAGTTCCTTATCGATAACCGTTACTTAAAGCTCTATTTCTAAGGTATCCTAATCGATATAAGAGCGGTAAAGGTCTTAACGGCCGGATACAAATAGGATATAGCCCTCTAATAAGAAAACCCTTCCGTTAGTTTAAATACATTAACCGTAGGATAAAAAGCAATTAGATTTAGCGCTGGCACCGTTGTAAGGGCCTTAGGATTAATTAATCTTATTACTCTAATTAGAAGGATTATACTCTATACGCTAGAAACTCCGACCCTTTTCCTATTATATCTCGCGGATATAGATAGACTAAGCGTATTCTTTAATAACACGACGAATACCCTCACTAGCCTTAAGGCAAACATCCTAGTGGTTAGGAAATAGGGATACCCTTAGTTCTTCCTCGGGAAGAGTAAATAATAGACCGTATTCCTTATAGAAACGGGAATTAAGACCCTATACCGTCGATTTAGATATCTAGCTATAGCTAGGCTATATAAGCTATTAAAGCAAGCTAGTTACGGCGATATATCTCTTAGCACTCTAGAGAATATCTCGGAACTATATTACTATTGCTAAATATATTCGCCTGCCCTAAAACGGTTTAAATTTAACCTTATAGATAACTAAGACTTTAATTATAAGGTTATCGTTAATGTAATATACTAAGACATTCCGAATTCGGCATAACGCCCGGTATTATATATTATTAACGCATCGACGGCCTTTTAAAGCGCTCGATTCCTTCCTTCTATATTAGCTAAGGATATATAGAAGACCCTGCGAGCCCTCTAGATTAATATATACCTTAGTCCCCTTAATATTATTAGACATAATGCCGGCACGAACTTCGCGGCTATAAAATTTCGGAATAAAGCCCGTATTATAGGAATTATATATATATATAGGTTCTTATTAAGGCATATTAGTCTATCGGTAAGGTTAAGAGGTATTATGCCCCCTTACGTCGAGCTTTTAATATTATTTTTATAGAGATAGGCAGCTTTACCTCCCTTAAGGCAGTTCTTTAGACGGCTATTAAAGCTATAAACGATACTACTAGACCTAACGGACTAATACCTACGTTGCTTATATTCGGAGCGTATCTTAGGATAACCCTTAATACGCCGCCGTTACCTACGACCTTTAAATAAGCCGCTATAGTAAAGAAAGCGATAAAAGCGCTTAGGCAGCTTACGGCTAAACGATAGGTCTAGGCCGCGTTATAAAGCCGAAACGGCCCGGATATAGCGAATACACTTGCCCTTTAGTATAAGAAAGGGATGCACTAGGCA
Organism: Ophiocordyceps sinensis; assembly: GCA_012934285.1. Lineage (NCBI taxonomy): Eukaryota > Fungi > Ascomycota > Sordariomycetes > Hypocreales > Ophiocordycipitaceae > Ophiocordyceps > Ophiocordyceps sinensis. Next base: position 6,024,939 of record JAAVMX010000004.1, on the reverse strand, counting down.
AAGGGTGTATATAAAAGAAGAAGGATAATAAATTTAAGGTAGCCCGGCCTGCCCTACGGGAAGTAGGGCTGCCGGAGCCCGGACTAATGCTAGCCTATAAGCACCTCTAATAGGTGCCTACCTATTGCGTATTATAATAGGGGCCCGAAAAGGAAAGCCCTACTATCTTTAGCAGTAAGAAAAACTAACGTATAATAATAGCGTAATTAATCCTTTAATTCGCGTTAATTCGCATCTATGCCTATAAGTTATACGTTCTAATCTTAACCACGCTTCCTAGATGGATTCCTTCGGAGGGCCGCGTTAAAGGGCATTCGCGGTAGAGCGCGTAACGCGCTTAGTAGAGAAAGCATTAATAGCTTCTTACGAAACCGAACCGGCGGGCACCTACTAGTCGTAGGCTATACCTTAGCCTTTCTACCGCACTTAATATTTGGTTACTAAAGTCTTAAAGCGGCCTATAAAGCGCTACCGTATCTTTATAATTTGTTTAACCTTATAGTGCTAATCGCCCTCCCGTAAGGCATCGGTAGGATCTTAGGCTGCTTCGACTACGCCTAGCTTATCTTTTTTAAAGCAGCCGTCGTAGGCTAGTCGTAGATACTCGACTAAGATTATAAGATAGACTTTAATTTACGGTAGGAGCTTAAGTTCCGCGGCGAGGTCGTTTACTATTTAGATAACCCGAAAGGGTCCTTTACGCTGCCGAGACTACTTCTTCGAGGGCTTAGTCGGCTCGTAATACCTATAGTATAGCTTTAAATATACCTTATTACCGGCTAAAAAGACGATTTAGCGATATTTGCTATCGTATCGGCGTTTAGCCCGTATTGCTATAAGGTCTATCGCTAGATTAGCCTATCGTCGCACCGTCTTACGGAGGTACGGGATATTATCGGCAGCGGTAAGGTTATTAGCCTTAAGCGGAGATCGGAGGCCGTAGCTAAAGAGATAGTTATAGGCTAATATCCGGGTTCCGATATTAAATGCCGAGTTTAGGTTCTATTAGAGGCTAAGAAGCAATAGCTTTTAATCGAGATCTAAGTCCTCGATATATGCTATACGGATAGTAATCTCGACCGTTTAGTTACGTCGTTTAGTAAGGCCGTCCGCCTAAGGGTAATAGGCGGTCGTTATTGCATTTTTTATCCTAAATGCCTTCTAAAGGGAACGCTAAATTTCGCCGTTAAAACGTCGATTATAATCGCTAATAATAGTAGACGGTATACCTTATTCTGCTAGGAGGAGGAGCCTTAAAAAGGATGCGCCTTAATCCGCAGCAGCGTACCTAGCGTTTCCGGGGATAAGAAGGCAACGTTTGCTAGATAAACACATTATAGTAAGCAACTAATTAAAACTATCGAAACTAGCGACGGCCTAAGGAGAGGAGGCTAAAGGCGCAACGGGTATATCCTTAATAAAGTCTATCCTAAGTAAACGCATAGGTTAAACCGGAGCTTAGATAGGCTTATAAGCTCCTACTAGCTACTAACGATTAGTCTAGCCTAAGCAATAAGCCTTATAACCTACGATATGCTTTTTGACTTTAGCGGTTAGGTTTTAAATTAAGTATCGCTCTAGATCCTATAGCATTCGCGTAGTCCTAATATAATTCTTCGTATTATAGGCTGGTACTAATATAGGCGGGACTATAGCGGAGGGGATATAGAGTCGAAGGTAGCTATCGCGTCCCTTATAATAGAGCAATTAGTCTTATAGAAGAAAAGGAATACCGCGTCTTTTAAGGCGTAGAAGGGCTGCCTTACGTTCCTCCTAAGTCGGGGTTATATTAGCAATAGGTATAAGAGCAACGGAAGAGGCGCTAGTCGTAGCGAGGTTAGGGGCTATAACTATAGAAGGGTCGTCTAGGAGTAAATCGATAATCTTTACAACATGTAAATCCGTAGCGTAGCCGGCTATAAATTAGGCCTTTATCTTAGGGTCTATAACTGCTTCGGAAACGAGTAGGATATCGTCTAACGTAGTATAGTTAGGGCGCTATCGTTCGGCAATTATATAAGTCTTAAGGGCCGCGAGCTTACTAAAGGCATCCGGAACTAGATTATCCTTTCCGGGTAGGTAGTAGATCTTAAGGCGAAATTAGGATAGGTAGATAGACGCGACGACTAGGCGCCTATTTATACAATCTATACTTAAGGTATCGAGAGTTCTCTTTTTATAGATTTGCTTTATAGCCGAGTGGTCGGTAAGGACTACTAAAGGTAGCGTAGAGGACTAAATACCTATTCGTATCTTCTTAATAGCCTAAACGAGGCAGGCTACTTCTAGCTCTAAGGGGCTATAACTACGCTTAGCTTAAGTAAGAGTACGGGATAAGAAGCAAATCGGTATTATTATTTTTACCGGGATAGGTTAGCCCGGCGTTTAGGCCGTATCGTCTAAGATATAATAGAAAACGACTCTAAATCCTCTTTTAAGAAAGGCATCGGTTTAATAGAATAGCTTCTTCCGAGGGTTTATATAATAGAGTATACGACCGGAGGCGATCTCGGCTTAGAGGGCTATAAAGGCTAAACGTTCCGTCTTCGTCGGTATATACGAAGAGGAGCGGGCGAAAGCTTTCCTTCAGTTCGGATTCCTAAGCGTAACCTTACCGACTTATCGACTAGTAGCGAGGAGGGTAGTTTTCTATGCCTAGAGAGGCTCTACTAGCTAACCGTAGTATAGGATCTTTAACCGTAGGTAGCTAGCTACGCCGACGTAGTATTCTAAGCTCTATAAGGCGTTAAGGAAGTCGAGCTTTATAAAAGCGGCAATGCGATCCTTAGAGGTGCTAAGGCCGAAAGCGTCGATACGGTAACCTAGTAGATATACCGAAGGATATCCTATCTAGCTCTTAGTAGGCGATATTGTAAGGTTAAGCTTTATAAAAAGCTAAAAGATTATACGGAGATGCTTAAGATATACTGCTTTAGACTTAGAATAAATAACGATATCGTTAATAAAAGCGCGAGAGAAATCCTAATGCAGACGTAGAATACGGTCTATAAATCGTTAGGCATAGGCGGGACTATTATAGAAGCCGATAGTCGCTACGGTAAGGTTTTTAAGGCTACGGTAACTAGTGATTATAAACCTATTCTAATGCCTACGCCGAATACCGAACTAATAGAAGAAAGATGCTATATCGATAACCGTAATATAGGTTGCGCTAAGGAGCTTTGCGATAATATCCTCTTAAAGAGGAAGTAGGTAGGCATTAGGGACTATAACCCTATTAATACTACGTATATTAATAACTATACGTCCTTTAGTAACTCTACGGGAGGTACGCTAAACTATAAAGACTAAGGCGGCAAAGGGCGTCGGCTAAGTAGTCTACTCTATGCGTTTTTATTAGTAAAGCTTATCGAAGGTCTTATTAATAACCGCTCGATCTTAAAGGCCTTACGGATATAGTCGCTGCGAGATCTTCTAATTCTGCTAACCTTAAATAAGCGGGACTAATAGTTCTTAGCTAGGTTCTACTATAGCTATGCCTATATCTTTCTAAAGAGATAGGTAGCGTACTAATAGCTTTATCACCTTAGAGACGAAAGTAAGGTCCTTAGCGTAAATGTAAATGCCTTCCTTAGTAACGCGTTCCGGTAATAACCTAGGCTTTTGCACTTACGGTTAAAAGGGAACCGCATTCGGCTTAGGGAAAGGAGCAAAAGTAAGGAAAGCAGACTATAGGGCGGAAGCGGCTTTAGCGGGCGTAAGGGTGTTAGAACGGAGGTTCTATAGCCTACCTAATAAGCTAGAATACGCATACCGCTAAAGAGGCTATTCTATAGGATGTATATGTGTGTGTATTTAGGGTCTATGCCTATAGCTCTAGCCCTAATATAGACGAGAGGTAGGCACGTGACTAGTGTCTACGTAGGTATACGTAATGTATGTACGTAACTATCTAACACACCCCCTTAGGTTCGCTCTTAGGGAGAGGGAAGCTAAATAAAACAATAGCTCGAGCTAATTCCTTTAAATCCGAGGAGTTTTCCGAAAGCTTAAATCACTCGGCCTAGATTAACATAACGCCGGTCTCGGGTCGTAGGATGTTGCGTTCCCGCTTCGTCGCGTTTGCGCTATCTTATCTACGTTCCTACTCTTCCTACCGTATATGTATTTTCTCCTAAAGGGTATTCTCGTCCGATTCGGGTAGCTTTCTATCGTTAAGGAGGCTCGTAATATCGTAGAGACTAATCTAGGTAACGAATGCTTAGAAGCTATCGCCTTAGAGTGCCTTCGTAAGGCCGTCGGCTATTATCTTTATAGTCGGAGTATATATAACGTCGAGGGTATTGTTTATTATCTCCTATCGAAGCTAATAGTTATATATGTTAACGTAGCGGAGCTTCGTCTATAACGTCGTTACTTTAGCGGTAACTAGTCGAATTGTCTACTAATTATCGCATTATATTCTAATGCGAGAGTCGTCGAGGGATACGTTAAGCTCTTTAATAAGTCTACTAACGTAGATAGATTCTTTCGCGGCTTATAAAAGCGCAAGTAGTTCTACCTCTATCGTTAAGGTCGTGATTATATCCTACTTATTTGCTCTCTAGCCGATAAGCCCTCTAAATAGCTTTATAGCAAAAGCCTAGGAACTTTTCCGATTAATTATATTATTAGCGAAGGAAGCATCGCTTACGACTTCGAAGTTATCTCTACCCCCTAAGCGGAGCGCTAGTGCCCGAGTGTGCGCTAGGTAGTAGAGAACTTAGTCCGCCGCTTCGTAATGTTTTAGCCTTAGGTTAGAGTTAAACTTCGTAAGCCGTAATATTATAAATGCTATATCTAGGCGAGTGATTACCGCTGCGTATAGCACCGATCCGACTATCCCTTAGTAAGCATTAATCTCCGCGTAGGTAGCGATCCTATCCTATAGGAGAAGCTCGTTAAGTCCTATCGGTGTTTCTACTAACCGTCGTAACTTCGTAAGTCGGGAGGTAATCTTATCGATATATACCGCTTAAGAGAGCTAGATATATCCCTTCCGCCTATCGCGTAGGATCTTAATGCCTAGGAACTATTATAGGTTATTACCTCCTATTAGTTTATACGTTGCCTTAAGTTAAGCTTATAGAGCCCTAGCCCTCTTACGATCCCTCTTATAATACGTAAACACGATATCGTTAACGTAAAAGAAAACAATAATACCGTTAAGGGTAAGGCAGTATAGCTTATATAAAACCGACTAAAAACCTATATCTCGTAGCGTGTAAGTAAGGTCCTTATGCTATAGTAGAGGAGATTTCCTTAGACCGTAGAGTGCTTTATTAAGCCGAAGCACTACGCTATATTTCCTATATCCTAGCGGGAGCCTTATAAACATAAGCTCGTTAAGGGTCGCGTTAACGAATACGTTTATAGCGTCGTATTAGATAAGTTTAAGGTCGAAACGTGCCGAGATAGCTATTAATATGCGAAAACTCCGCCCGGCTAACGTAGCCGCGTAAGTCTCTTGTCTATTTCGGAGCTATTAATCGCCTCGCACTACGAGCCTTACCTTGCATTTTAAAAGCCTCCCGTGCTTATCTGTTTTATATACGTAAACCTATATATAGTCGAGCACTTATGCCCCGGCGGGAACGTTAGAGCACTTGGTTTCGTACTAGGACTTTATTTCCTTATAGCTAGCGAGGTATACCTTCTCGGCTTCTTCGAATTAAGGATTAAGTAAGTAAGTTCATAGTTATATATAGGAAACCGGCGGTAGTAGAAGATCCCGTCGGTAGACTTATCGTTTAAAGATTAGGCGATCTATCTAAGCCTTATCGATAATCTTATTTATATTACGGTCTCGTGTGATTAAAGCAGCGCGTATGCCGGCTAAAAACGCAGCGTGCTAGTATATCTTCCTAGCTTAAGTAGGTAAAGAGTTTTCTTTAAGCAGAGGGGTTTTCTTAAAGTTTAATATATATAAGGAAAGGGTCCCTTTCTCTCGCAGCGGAGGGATTCCCTTAACGCCTTTCTTTCCTACTAGAGGGATTCCCTCGACGGTAGTCGCTTATAGCGGAGGGGTTCCCTTAACGCTATTTGCTTATAGCGGAGGGGTTCCCTTAACGCTGTTTTCTTATAGCGGAGGAGTTCCTTTAACGCCGGTTGTTTTTAGCGGAGGGGTTCTCTTAACGCTTATTATTCGCAGCGGAGGGGTTCCCTTAACGCTAGTTATTCGCAGCGGAGGGGTTCCCTTAACGCTAGTTGTATTAGTATACGAGGAAAAAGCTCTTTCCTCTCGCGGCGGAGGGATTCCCTTAACGCCTCGCTTATGTAATATCTACCCGACGAATTGCGGTTAGATTGCTGCCGCGAATAAGGCTACGGGCGGTATAGGTAAAGGAGTCGGGAGGAGCTTAAATCGAGCAGTAGTGTATTCTTTCTAGCCATCGCGTCTATAGCCTCGGTTTTCGGCAATTGGCAGGATGCTCTCGTCGTTATCGACATCGAGGTTAAAGATCTGCTTGTCGGTTGTTTAAACCGGTCTTATTCCGACGTAGTCTTCGTCCGGGAGCGTAATAGTTATAAGGGTTTCGGCAAGCTCGTCGAGGTCTATTTCTTTTATACTTTCTACTAAGCTCTTAAGTATGCTATTAAAGATCTAATCCTCGTCGAATATAACGTCGCGAGTAGTAATAACTTTACCTTAAGACGGGACCTAAATCCTAAAGATATTAGATAATATATATCCTATTAGGAAGCCGACCTAAGCGCGTGGATCTAGCTTTTTAAGTCGACTAGACCCTTCTTAAGCAGAGACCTTTATCGCGAATGCCTTATATCCGTATGCTCGTAGATATTATTAAGACGGTTTATTCCCGGTAAGCTTCTTATATAGGGACTCCTACTTATAGTTATACCTTAGCGTTCTATTGTTTAAATACACGGCAGACTTATAGATTTCCCGCTATAGCTAAGCCGGGAGATCCTCTCTTATAGCGCGAGCTTTATCCTTAATAACGCCCGCGGAGCGTTCTGCCCTTCCGTTTTATTCCTATATGTATAGTGCCGAGGGTTCGATCTTAAATAGCTTACGCTTTAAGAAATCGTATACCCTTGTATTCTAGCTTATTAGCTCGTTATCGTACTTAATCGTCTTAATCTTAAAGTTATGCTAGTACGTAAGGTAGTTAAAATAGTGTTTAAGCGCGTTTATAATCGTAAGGCCCTTCCGACTTTTTAGGTAGTAATCCTATATAAAGCCGCTCGCTCTATCCGTAATTAGCATTAAGGAGTTATAACCCTTATTATCCTTATTAAAGTCGTGGAAATCGATAGCGAGCCTCTCGCCTACTAGAAGTTTAGCTAGCAGACGTAGTTCCCGACGGATAACTCTCTTTGCCTTTGCTATGCCGTAGTAGTTGCACTAGACTATTGTTAGTCCCTTAATCTTAACGCCGTTAGAGCAGTTAACAAAGTATTTAAGGGCCTAAGGGCCTAGGTGACTAAGTCTACGGTGCTATAGCTCCGCTATAGCTTTCTACGGCTTCCGCATTATTATAGAGTTAAAGGCGTTCCTACGAGTATAAAAGGCTCGCCTCGTTTTATATTCTAGAATATATTCTAGCATAAACTAGCTATAATATTGCGTGACTAGACTAACGACTATATTATCCGCTGCTCGTAGAGCGGAGGCTTTACCGCGCTTATCGTCCTACTAGATTCCCTAATGTTTAAGCAACCTATATAAGACGAGGTTATATACGAAGTTCTTATAGTAGGCAGTATCTAGCAGACGTAGCACTTATAGGCGTATCGGGCCTTAGAGACGTAGGTCTATATTACCGTAGCCTTATATCCTTACTTTATCGTCTCCCGCCTAAAGGAAGTCTCCTTCCTATACGGTTTTAAAGTTATGGAAGCGGGAAATCTAGTTAAAGATATATAAGGTCGTTCTATAGTTAAGGATAGAGGAGTAATAAAGAGGGTAGGCGTTAACGTAGAAAGTACTATTAAGTTTTAAGACGAAAAAGGAGGCTAATAGGCATTTCCCCTTTGCCCTTACGAGTTAATCTATCTTATTATAGTCCTTAATAACGACCTTTTTCTTCCCTATAAGCCTCTATACTTCTCTAGCGATGTCTAGGTTCGCTATATTAGTATCGATTATTCTTTTTCTTATGCCTATGCCTAGCTACTATAGTAGGGTATTATCGCGCTTAATCTCCTAGCAATCCTTTATTTTATAGCTAGTAAGAGAGTAAAGGCGGTAATAGGGGGTACCTTCTTCTTCGTTATAGCTCGGGAGTATTCTCTTCCTGCCTAGCCTTGCCCTAGAGCCTCTTTGCTTCCGGCCTTAACCTTAGGCGTTCGGTGCCCCGGTGTTATTTTCGCTAGCCGGCCTCTTATTATTATTCTCGTTCCTAGCGAAGGTTAAGCCGAAGGACCCCTTCTTCGTATCGGGGATCGACGAGTTCGATAGGGTGTCGAGGTGCCTCGTAAAAGAGTTAATTATCGTATGCCTATCGAAGTCGCGTTCGTCTTATTAGTTTCCGTAGATAAAGGCCTAAGCCTATTGCGGGTAAAAAGGGGCAACGACTTTAATAAAGTCCTTAACCTAGGTGCTTTTAAACACGGCTTCGGGAAGTTCTGCTTAGATTCTATCCTCTATAACGACCTTTTATTAATTAAGCTATATATTCTAGCTCTAAGGCGAAGACGTTAACGCCTTTATCGCCTCTTCGTACCGTGCTTAGACTATACGAATAGCGTCCTTACGATTTCCTTTATAGCTCTTTTAAAGCTTCTCGTACTATATTAAGAGTTCGTCGTCGTAGCTATAGCACGATTAGTAATTCGAATCTAAGACCGTTATTAATACCTATTCTTAAAGGGCCTAAAGGTCCTTATTCTAGTCCTTCTATTCCTTTAGAGCCGCGTTATATATATTCTATCTCTAGTTAGTCTCCTACGCGGTAGGTATTGTATTTTAGCTTCGAATATCGTTATCCGCCGTACGGGCCTAAGTGCGAGGTGGTTCTTCGAATGTAAGAAGCGACGGTTTTATAAAGAGCTCTTTACGTCGTTCGACGTACTCTTAGAGTTAAGCGGACTTAGCTCGGAAACGGAATTTGTTATCCTAGACGAGCTATTCGGCCGTTCCCTTTAGCATAATATCCCTTCTTATAGTCGTCATCGTGTTAAGGTTAATATAGCGAGTGCGGTAGCAACGAGGTAAGGATAGTGCCGTCTCTACGTCGTTTAGGAGGGAGGAGGAGAAAGGCAGGGGGCAGTCGCGATAATTTGCGATCGATATAGTATATACGCTATAGCGTGTTTTTCTTCGTTGTCTAACTCCGACTTCTTATTATAGTGCCGAAAATAAATAAGAAAAATTCTCTTTAAGCGTAACGTATACTAGTATTCCGTTGTTAGGGAGGGAGGAGGGAAAACGGTTAAGTATACTTAGTTTCTACGCTTAGATAGTATGCTCGAGCGTATCGTGCCTCTAGTCTATTCCCCGGTTGTTTATTTTTAGTGTTTTTAGTGTTTTTAGTGTTTTTAGTGTTTTTAGTGTTTTTAGTGTTTGGCTTAAAGGGGGCCTATTGATTGACTAAATAAGGTTTAAATTAAGTGCCGGAGAGGTTAATTAAGAGGCTAAGACTCTTAATTATTAGAACGGAGGTTCTATAGCCTACCTAATAAGCTAGAATACGCACACCGCTAAAGAGGCTATTCTATAGGATGTATGTGTATGTGTATTTAAGGTCTATGCCTATGGCTCTAGCCCTAATATAGACGAGAGGTAGGCACGTGACTAGTGTCCACGTGGGTACACGTGATGTATGTACGTGACTATCTAACAAAGGGCGATAACTAAGGCCTAGCCGTTAGCTTCGGAGGAGAATATAGCTATAGGCGAAACGTTAAAGATACTACCGACGGCGGGAGCGATCGACGTATTAATAAGTGGCCTTAAAGAGAGTATAGTTGCTATAGCCGCGGAGGCTACTATTAGAGTCTTAAGGGCCGACTGCTAAGAAGGAGCGACGAAGAAACCGGAATTATAATATTCTAAAATCTAGCCGAGGCGCTACTTACGAGAGATAATAAGGTCTTAGTCCGAGCTATTAATAACGGTAACGCTAAGGAAAGTCTTATTGTCTACGATAGCATAGGCGGCGAAGTCGGAGGCCGAATAAAAAGCAAAAGCTCTCCCTTTAAGGTCTTCCTTCTATAAAGCGGGGACGATTATTATTTAGCTAGTAGGAACTAGAGTCTTTCGAACGGCTTAAACTCTTCGTACTATATCGCGACCCGGACGGTATAGGTTAAAAGGAACCTTAAAGTCCGTAAGGGTTCTAAAGCGAATAACGTCTTTTCTAAAGTCTACGTTACCTTAGTAAGGCTTAAGGAAGGCATTTATAAGAAGGGCACCGGCTTTTACCTTAGTGACTTAAGCGGAATAGATAAACTCTATAAGACTAGCTTCTATTCTATCTACGCGGAAACCTCGAATAAAGAAAGAAAAGGTTGCCTATTTATCTATAACGATATTGCCTACGATACCTTTAATAATAATAGGAGGTTGCTTCTTAAAGAAGTAAGGGAGCTTCTATAGTAGGTCTAGGTCGATTAAGGGTCGGCTATAGCTATTATTAAGGCAGATCTTAACTTCTTGCCTATCTAAAGAGCCTATAATTTTAATCCTTATAAAAGAGAAAGGAATAGGCATACCGTCTTAGTCTTAAGCGACCTAAAGAGGGACTAGCTTAAGGATAGACAGGGAGTTAAGAAGAGAAGTATTTATCGAAGGTTATAGAGTAAGAGGCGTAGAGGTTATAAAGTATACTATATCGGTAGAGATATCCTTAACCGGAGGGGGCGGAGCAGCGATTACGCCGATAGGTATAATAGGCACGGCTATAAAAGAAACGGTTACCTACTTAGCTGCCTGCTTTCTTACCTAAGTGCAGCTATTACCCGCTAGATGCCGGAAGAGGAGGTTACGCAAAGGAAAGGCCGTCTTATATCTACGGCACTTTATAGCCTTTAGAGCAATAGCTTTACGGACGAGCTATTACTTAGCAATATAGCACTTAGCGCGGATATGCTTTTCTAATATATATGCTAGCGGAAAATATCTATTATAGATACCGTATTTAAAAACCCCTTTAGATAGGAGATTAGACGTAGTTATATAACTAATAAAGTTAACCTTAGAAGGGCATAAGTCCTTAGACACTATGCTTTATTTAAAGTCGGAAGCTTCGTTACTAGCTTTACTACTACTTAGGGCAGGTGCCTTGCTTATCTAGTATTTCTCCTTAAAGCGTACCTTTTTCTTACCTTTTTCTTTATCCTCTCTATATATATTGCCTTAGGGAGCGGGGCGACGATCGCTTTAGTCGCGACGACGGTTATTTAGCCGGTCTTAGCGATCGCGATTTCGGGTATTATTACGCCGGTTATAATCTTAGTCGTCGTTACGGCGACGGCTGCCTTAATCCCGATCTTAGTTACGGTTACGACGGTGGTCGGAACGGCGGCCGTTGGTACGCCTATCGCAGCGGTCTAAGCCTCGATACCTACTAGTACTATAGTCGTTTACGATAAATTAAAGAAGGGTAGCTATAATTAAAGGGCGACGCTACTTAATTTCGCGGATCTACTTATTAATAATAGTGCGTTTAGTAAAGAGAGAGAGAAGAGTTAAGATCTTAACTATAATATATAGGTAGAAAGCCTAAATAATCTAAGAGTCTTTAGTAATTCCTAGCTACCGGGCTAAGGATACTTTTCTTTAGATCTACTAAGCTAATAAAATTTCCCTTACGTTTTATATAGAGATAGTATACTCTATGCTATAAAGCTCTTTTAAAATCTCTACGTTTAATCGGCTAAATCTACGCGTAATCTCTTTTATAATCGTACTAAGTAAGGAGTAATTAAGCCGGTAATATTACTCGTCCGTTAGCTTGCTTATATATTAGTTAAGCGAACTCCCGACTAGAAAGGATATATAGAAGAAGTAGAGGGCGTAGGGATCTTTATCCTAATAGAGCTTAAAGCGCTCGTAAAAAAGATAAACGTCCGTATAGATATTCTTCCCGTCCGCTTAGGTAATTAGACTAAGATTCTTAAAATCCCTTTTATTAGGGTTAAAAGCTATAACGTTATCTATTATAGTACTACATTACATAACATAGTATATAGTAACATGCCACGTAATATATAGTCCTATATATAAACGAGCCCTTAGCCTCTATAGTTCTTCTCCTCTTTATAAAACAATAAGGTTATCTAGCTATTACCTAGTGCCGTAATAGTTTATTCTATCTCCTATTGCGCCCCGTCGTAATCCCTAGCTTTATAAATATAGTCCTAGTAGCTCTATTACCTTACCCCCTTAGTCGTCGCGACCTAAGCGTAACCCCTAAGAAATTATTCCCCTAAGCCCCTAAGCCCTTAAGAATTTTTCCCTAGCCTATAGAAACCTTTATAGCCTATAGAACTTTTTTTATAGTCCCCGATAATACCTTAGATTAGATACTCCTCTTTCCTCCTTACAGCGGATATACTTATAGCCTCTAACGCTACGGGCGACGGTCTAAAGGCCTTTACTAAGGAGTTTATTAGTAAATTTTCTTAGATCGCCTAGGCGATTAAGAGGTTCGATAACGTAGTCCCGGTCGCTAACGCGTAGGAAACCTAAGAAAACCTTTAGAGCTTAAATACCCGATATATTCTTATATATATCGAGGAGAGTCTTCGGTCTATTCGCGTAGCAGAGGCCTCTTAGGTTAACTAAGATGCTAGGTTAAAGGAACGTCTAACTATACAAGATTAGCTCCTAGCTACGAAGGATTAGCTCTTAGCTATAAAGGAGCAACTTCTTAAAGCTAAAGACCTTACGATCTTAACTATAAAGATATTATAGTCTTAGACGATAACCCTAATATAGTCGTTAGGAAAACGAAAGACGGTAGACCCTCCGATCTTTACTAAAAAGGGGTCTACCTCCGACCGTTAACGTAAGTATAAGGCCTAGGAACTTAAGATATAGGGTATCTTCCTTCGCGATAGTATATAGTTTAACTTAGATAGCGCTTGCCTCCTTTATATTCGCGATAGGCTTAATAATTAGGCCTACGACTTTGTTAAAGATAGGATAGCTACTATTATAGCTAACCTATCCGAGAGGGAGAAGTAGGAATAGCCTACTACGATAACGCTCCTCATAGCTTTAGACAGGTAGTATAAGGTTTTAGACTTAACGTAAGCCGCTAAGAATATCCTCGAAAATTTCCCTTAAGGCGATAAGAACTATTAGATCTAAAAGGCAGACCTTAACGCTTATATACATAAGGTAAAGAAGATAAAGGAATAGTAAGTCGACCTCCTCTAGAAGTTTATATCGAAGGATATAAGCGATCTCGTTAAGAATATATAGACTAAGATCCCTAATACCGACTATAAGAAGTAGTTAGTATAGATAGATATTTTTATAAAGAATCTCGCTAACTATGCTTATCCTTAAAAGCTCGAAAAGAAAGCCGCCCCCCGTTCGTAGTTCCCGCCGACGCTTATACTTACCCTTACCCCGACCGCCTTAGCCTAACCCCTATACGGTAACCCTATAGACCTCGACTAGCTTTCCGATACTAACCGATAATTTAAGATCGATAATAAACTCTATATAGCTTACGGAGAGCTTAGATATTAGAAGGAGGCTTACGACCTAGCTAAAATAGCTAATCCGCTTTTAATGCCTTTACGTTAGGGTAGTCCTTAGTTTTAAGGCCGGGGCGCCCCCTCCCCTAGCTTCGGCCGAAGATCTTAAGGCGCTTACGGCGGCGGGTATAGCTAGGGCTAGCTCGTCCGTACGGCCGACTACGAATAAGGCCGTATCCTTAGGGAAAAGGATATAGATTTATAAGGCGAGCGGCCGGCTTTAAGGCTACTGCTAAAACATATACCCCTAAAGTAAGTCGCTCCTAGGGGTTATATATAGGGGAGGATAAAAGGATTAAGTCGTTACTCTTAGATAGAATAAATCTTCGGATTAGTTCGTCGAATAGTAATAAAAAGTTAATCCTTCTCTATACTTATCTCTCCTTTATACGTAACCCTTAGTCCCCCTACTATATTAATACGTTATCCCTTATAGATTCTAGCTATACTACCGTAGCGTTCGCCGATCTTTACGCTATTATACGGAAATATAATATTACTATAAAAAAGCTCCTTAAACCTCGACCGCTTCGACTAGCTAACGGTATACCCTTAATATAGATAACGGACTATTTTATAGCCTAAATAACTATTAGCGAGTATATAGAACTTATACTCTTTTTTATTACGAATCTATTACCTTTTACCCCGATTATCCTAAGTATCCCTTAGCTTTAGGAATATAAACTAACTATGCTTTAGAAATCTCTTTAAGTCCGCTTTAATTCCGATTACTATATAAGATACTACCTACCTTTAAGCATAATAGCCGAGGATAGGATAGCTCTTAGGACTCCTATTACTCCCGCGCCCGAAGGGCATTAGTTACGTAGAAAGGTATATTTTTCTAACGTTATAGAGATTTAGACTACCCTAACATTTACCTTAATAAGGGGTCCTTATAACGATAGAATACGTGCCGGAAATTCCCTTTCGGTAGGAAGAGACTAATATCCTAAATAACTAGACTATCCTATTAAGAAGTTATATACCTATAGACTCGTCTATTAAGGAATATCTACCTAAGTAAGCATTATACCCTTTAAACCTTAGCTAACCGATTCGATATCCTTTATATAGGATATAGCTATTCGCTTAGGAAACCGCTCGCTTAATATCCCCGATTAGCCCTCCGAACTCCCTTAAGACTTAAGCCTTTAAGGCCACTCCGCCGTAGACTACTTTAGTAGCTCGCTTACTCCTTATTCGTCTTACCGCCGGCCGTCGCTACGTTCCCGCCCGATAGGGCTAGACGAGACGCCCCTACTAGCGCATACGATAGGAAGATTAAATACCTTTAGATATAAACGATATCCGCTATATACGCGTAATTAACTTCGTTTATATAATAGGGTAAGTAGAGTGATTATATAGGTGCCCTCTATATAGGTATAGAAATTATCTATAAAGAAATAAGTATAAGCGCACCTATATATATAAATATAGAGCTCTACGCACGTACCCCTTTATTTATACGTGCCCCTTACCCCTATCCGTATAAGCCCCTTACCCTTATTCGCATAAGCCCCTTTCCCCGCCCGCACGTGCCTCTTCCCCGCTCGTATATAAAAATACGGATTAAGTTATAGACCTAATCTTACTAATAGTTAAAGACCCTTATATAAGACCTTTACCTTACCTAAGCGAAAATTTAACGATGTATTATATAAGGCCTAGCCGCGCCTTAGGCTACGCGGCTCGCTTTAGGGAGCGTAAACCGTACCTTCTTCTATTATATCTTTACCGGCAACGTAGCGTCGGGCGGTCTATCGTTTTCTATTATAGCCCTAAAGCGCTCTTCGAAGCGATCGAGCGCTTCTATATCTATAAAGTCCGCTACTAGGTGCTACGTCGGGTCTTAGTACCTTTGCTACCTTACGAAGACCTCGCGCTTACTACCGCGGCCGACCTTCTTCTATCGTACGGTAAGAATTTCCTCTATTAGATCTTCCTCCTTTACTAAGATTACGTAAGGCTATAGGTCCGCTATTACTTACCTAAGCATCGGATCTACTACTACGCGATAAAGAAGGTCTACGTTAAAATTAAGGTAAATCCCGTTAGGCAGTCCCTTTAGCTCGACGGCTTATAGGCTTAGCACTCTCTTAACCGTAAATTTTACGTATAACTAATCGAGCTTTTTCTTCGGCCTTAAAGATACGTAGTTCCGTAAGTCTATATAGACTTTATTACCTACCGTAAATCGCTTTATAGGTTCCTACCGTTTATTAGTATACCGCTTTTAGTCTTACGCTACTAAAGCTATTAATAACTAATAGAAGTCTAAGACCTACTTAAGTCGCTATGTAAAAGAGGCTACGCGCCCCTCCGGGCTATTGCTAGACGGCTTTTCCGCTGCTATATCTATAGCGATAGGAAAGAGGGATACCGGTTTATACCTATATAGTACGAAGAAAGGCGATATATAAATTAAAGAGTGATTTCTTCCGTTAAGCGCTATTTGCGCTATAAGGAGCTACTTATCCTAGTCCCTTTAGTTATAGTCGATAACGCCTTAAATATAAGCTTAAACTTCTTAGTTAAGCCGTTCTAGCCCTTTATCGATTTACGGATAATATATTATGCTTAGTAGCTATATAATCTATAGCAGCCGATATAAGTATTGCTAAAAGCGGCTTATTTAATTTAAGCCCCTATCGCTTATAATTAACGTTAGCTACTAATAGTATTATATATAGTATACTAGAAAGCGCTCCGCGTAGATCTCTGCTTCTATAGAGGGCATAGGTTCTAATATAACTTCCTTACTTAGACGGTCCTTAATTACCTAAAGATTACGGTTGCCGCTCTTTATAAAGGGGAGGTCCGTAATAAAGTCTATTTAAATATACGTATAGAACTAGTCCGGCATAGGAAGCGATTTAAGCAACCCTTTCTTAAGCGTACGCTAAATCTTTATATACCCGTAGATATTATAGTTACGGAGAAATCGTCTAACGTATAGCTAAAGGAGCGGCTAATAGAAGTCGTAGGATATAGCGGTAACTATTCCTTCGCGGCTAAAGTAGCCGACGACGCTAGCGTTATATACTATTTAAATAAGCCGTCCTTAGAGCGCTTTCCTTTCTTCTAGCTCTAAGGGAGCGTCTCTTACTACGTCCTCTATAGTTATAGAGGAACTAAGAACCTAAAGCCGTCCGCGGAACCGTAGGTGCCTACGTAAGTCTACGTAGCAGTCGGCTACCTATACCTTAAGGTTAAGCTTAAGGTCGAATCGTCGTGCTCCTACCTCTATAGCGCGGCGCACGCTCCCGTAGGTAACGTCTTAACCTACTAAGCGGTCCTATATACGCTAAAGCTCCTCGTCCTAAAAAATTCGTCGGTTAAGCCTTATATTAGTAGTTAGCTCTACGTCCTATGCGTTAAGGTCGTCTTAGGTTATAGCCGCTACGAAGTCTATATCCTAAGTATCGTCCGTATCCTAAATATCGGGCTCTACGTCTTCTTTATTATCCTCCTCGCTATTATCTTTATCCTTATCGCCTTTACTATTAACTAAGACTACGCCGTCCGCACCGATAAGTATTGCTTTAAGATATATACGTAGCGCTTCCTCTAAGAGTATTTAAAGCTCTCGGGTATTATAATCTTCGTTAAAAGGCCGATCTTAATCTCTCTAAGATAGAGCGTCTAGCACTATAGCCTCTTTTCTAAGTCGGTACTTAATCTAGAAATAAAACCGCGAAAGGTATTCCGCCTAGCGGGCCTATCGCTTAAAGAGATAACGTCGAGTTATAAAATACTTAAGGTTGCGATACTCTATAAGGATCTTAAAGTTCTTATAGCTATAGAGCTCCGCTTACTATTGCTTTAAATAGCTAATTATAGCGAGCATTTCCTTATCGTAGATAGCGTAGTTCTATTCGGCGGAGGTAAGCTTATAGGAGTAAAAAGCTATAGGGCGGCGTTAGTCGTCTACCTCTTGCGAAAGCGTGCCTCTAAGTGCGAATCTACTATAGTCCGCTTTAAGTATTACGGGATAATTAAAGTCCTACTATAGTAGCACTAGGGCTTACGAAAATAGGTCTTTTAACGTCTAAAACGCCTTTGCCTATACGGCGCTTTAATAAAAGGCTACCCTTTTGCCGGTAAGAGCTATTAGTAGACCGACGATATAAGGAAATTAATGAATAAGAATCCGGTAGTAGTTCGTAAATCCTAAGAAACTCCGTATACCCTTCTATAAAGTTAAGGCTATTTATAGCCTAGATCTTTATAAAGTCCGCTTATATACTAACGCTTGCGATAATAATAAATCTAAGGTATTTAACCTAGCGGACGCCGAATTCGCATTTATTAAGGTTAAGGTATAGCCTATGCTTAGAGAGCCGGTCTAGCACTTTTCGCACTTTATCTATATAATCCTCTAGGCTACCGCTTATATATATAAGAATATTATTAATATAGGCGGAAGCGAACTCGTTTAGAAACTCACGAAGAATACTATTAATATACCGTTAGAAGGTGCTAAAAGCCTTTATAAGCCTAAACGGTATTACTATCTATTTGAAAAGCGTATAGCGAGTGCGTAACGCGGTCTTTTATTTATTACCTTCTATAATTCGCACCTTATAGAACGCCTAATAGATATTTAACTTAGTAAACTA
Organism: Ophiocordyceps sinensis; assembly: GCA_012934285.1. NCBI lineage: Eukaryota > Fungi > Ascomycota > Sordariomycetes > Hypocreales > Ophiocordycipitaceae > Ophiocordyceps > Ophiocordyceps sinensis. The sequence goes on along the minus strand of JAAVMX010000004.1, from coordinate 6,006,634 downwards.
CTTCGCTTTAGCGATATTACGGAGTGTCTTTTTAATAAGCGGAAGCGGGTAGTAGTCCGGTTATATTATTGCGTTAAATGCTCGGTAGTCTATGTAAAAACGTAGTCCTCCTCCGGGTTTCCGCGCGAATAGCACTAAAGCGGCGGCTTTAGAAGAGCTAGCCTAAATAAACCCTTTATCTAAAAGGCCGCGTAGTGTTTTCTTTAATATAAGCAACTTGTCTTAAGATATCGCATATAGTAGCCGGAAGGGCGGAACTATATCTTATCCGCGGGAATCCTTACGAAGCGGTATCGCATAGTTAATGCCGGGCTTATATAGGTTTAATTTATCGGCCTCGCTTTTCTAAAAGAGCGGTAGTAGGTTATAGAACTACGTAAGGATTATTTAACGTAATTCGGCTTCCGTTTTCGGCTTTTTTAATCGTAAGGCTTTTTCGATATCCGCGAGGCTAATTGCGTAAATAGCAGCCGTAGCGGCTTCCGAGCCGTATCGTCTACGGATTCGGTTAATTATACCGATAAACACTAAAGCTATAACTTCTTTAGCCTCTCGAAGCTCTATAGTACATTTAGTATCCTTAGGCTCGTTCTTATTAATATACCGTAGCTAACGCTGCGAATTCCTATACTAAAGCCTTCCTTAGTGCGGCATAGAGTAAGACTCTATATAAAGAAGCTAAGGCTTTCTAAGGATTAAGTTAAATTCTAGCTAAGGGATAACGTATGCTATAAGCAATTACTTATGCCCGTTAATCTCTATAGCTATCTATATAATACCTTTAATCTTCGCCTTTTCTATTGCGCTCGAGGCTTTTTATACGTACTAAAGTCCTATGTCTTTAATTAGCAAATATAGTTCTTATGCGAATGCCTTATTAATAGCGGCGTAGTATTAGCAACCTTCGTCTATAAGAGTAAAGACGAGGTTTATACGGTTAATAATAATAGGTATTAAGATAGGAAAAGTCTTAATATAGTTAGTTAACTCTTTTTTCTCTAGTGTTAGTAAATTAGGCTTTAGGGCCTGTCTATGCTCTAGAGCTATGCGTTTCCCTCCGCACTAGTAGCGGCGGGGATATTATTATCCTCCTTAATATTAGACTTAAGAGAAGGTCGGGTAGCGCGAATCGCTATAGGCCGTTCGGCTCGCTTCGTAGGGCGAGCGGGACGATATAGGCAGTCTATAGTAAAATATCTATCCGCGCTATAGCGTACGTAAAGCCCTTCCTCTCTCCGCTTCTAAAGCTCCGCCTTCGATACCTACTTAGCTCGCTATGTAGAAGAGGAGGGCGCGCTGCTTAAGGCGGCGGATAGTATCCTCGCTCTTCTACGAGCGGGCCGCGTAATAGATATTATAACGTCGCCCTTATAGTCTACTATAGTATTAAGCACGGATCTAAGCGGCGGGAGCGTTATAGCGTTCTTAGTAGTAACTCCTCCGTTCCTATTACTAACGCCGTTTGTGCTAATACGCTTTCGCAACTTTTAAAAGCTAGGGCTTTGCTTATAGTTTTAAGCTACCTTCGTAAGGCGACCTATATACTCCCGGAAGTTAGTAAGCATCTCGATTAGGATAAGTATCTCCCGTAGTTATAGAGTTATCGAATTTTATAGCTATATAAGCTTAGCGCTATCTCTTTAAACGCTATTTCCGGCGGCATAAGTAATAGTCTCCTTAAAGTCGGGAAGGAAGTCCCTAAACGTTTAGCCGTCTTTCTAAAAGAAGATCCGTAACCTATCTTACGCTTTCTCCTACTCCTATACGTTGCCGAACGCGTGGATAAGGTAGTTAAAGAAGGCATAGGGGTCGTAGGCGCTACTAAGCCCGCTACTCTCTTAGAACCTAGAAATCCGCTATATCTAAGGCTCGGGCAGCGTATAGAGTAGCGAATACTAAGCGGTATTACGGTAACCGTTAAGGCTTTACTTCTCGTTAACGGTAAACTTACTGCGGAGGCGATATAGGAAGAAGTAAAAAGACTTTAGCTTACTATCCTATATAGGCTACGGTAGAGGCTTTCTTTTGCCGAAGGCGGCTTTAAGGGCGGTCCTCGGGTTAGCTATGCTAGCGTCTCTAGCTACGGGAGAGTTCGTCGACGCAGCCGTAGGCGTAAGTAGCGTATCTATAGAGGTAGGCGCCGTAGATCCTATTTTAATACTAAGAACTTCTAGCAACCCCTTTTATTTAACCGGATTAACGGCTATTTTCTATAGTAGCACTAGAAGGCGCTCTTCTTCCGCTATAGAAGGTGCGGCATCCGCCGTCGCCTTGCCTAAACGGGCTTTTGTTATTTCCTATCGAAGGCGGGTTTCTATAAAGGCCCGCTTATTTAGCGCCTTTTATCGTAGCTATAGCTGCTAGGACCCCTCGGCCTATTGCTTAAAGACGTCCTTTATATCGTTATCTAGTAAGTCTATAATAGCAGCTAGTATTACTACGCGTGCCGCTTTTTTTCGTAGCGGCCTATCGTTCTAATTAATACGTGCCGCTATTATAAAAGCAAGACGTTATCGTATTAATAAGTCCGTAAAAAAGAGAGATAGATAATACTATAATAGGGTAGGCAGAGTAATTATATAAGTGCCCTCTATATAGGTATAGAAATTATCTATAAAGAACTAAGTGTAGGCGCACCTATATATGCGGATATATAGCTTTACGCACGTACCCCTTTGTCCGTACGTGCCCCTTACCCCTATCCGCACGAGCCCTTTACCCTTATTCGCATAAGCTCCTTTCCCCGCCCGTACGTGCCTCTTCCCCGCTCGTATATAAGAATACGGATTAGGTCGTAGACCTAATCTTACTAATAGTCGAAGACTCTTATAGTTTAATTCTATAAATAGGATAGTGTCTAAGCGATATAAATTAGTATATCTAAATTAACTAAGCTAGTCGAGGAGGGAGAAAATCTACGACTCCTTAACGAACTCCTAGTAGGCCTAGTTTAGTTCCCGGAACTATCTAAAGCCTCTTTCTAACGCGTTATTGCCGGGGACTATATAATAGAGGTAGCTTAAGCCGCTTTCCTTAAACGTTTTTATAATTTCCTTTAGACGAACCTCCGGGATATAGCTAATTCCGAATCTCTATTTCGGAGGGTCGATAAGGCTAATATAGAAAAATTCCTCTAAGTAAAGCCGGAAGTTATAAAGGCAGATATCCTAAAGAAACTCCGAAAAGAATTCTAAGATAAGCTTCCTTATTTCCTTCTAAAGAATGCGAACGAGCTTCCCTTACACCGCCCTTAGGATTATAAGATCGAACTTACACTAGGTAAATAAGCTCCGTACTATAGAAATCGGCCTATATTACCTATAGAACTCTACTATATTAAGAAGTAGATTAACGATATACTTAATAAAGGCTTTATTTAAGAGTCTTTTTCTCTAGCCGCGGTAAACGACTACCTATTGCGTCCGCGCGAAGGAATTCCTTCTTTGCCTATAATAAGAGCGTTAGGGGTTTAGGGCCTATAGGTTCGATGCCGAGACGAGGATTAAAACCGTAGTTAGCGAAGAATAGAGAAATACCGGTTGTTTCGTTTACTTAATTATTTATTGCGAATTCTACGAGCGGGAGCTAATCGACCTAATTATCTTAGGTAAAACTAATATAAGCTCGAATATATTTCTTTATCGTAGCGTTAACGATTTTAGTTTAACCGTTAGTCTTTAAGTGCTATACTAAGCTTAGTTTTAACGTTATTCTTAAACGAGTGCTAAGCTATCGCTAAAAAAGATAAACTAAGTGCCTTAGTTAGAGATAATAGTATTAGGTGCTTTATACAAGCGATAGACTATATAGATAAAGGAGTTAATTAGTTCTTCTATAGAAAGGCCGGTAATAGGGATAAAATATCTTATCTTTATAAGCCTATTAACTATCGTAAGTATATTCTTATAAGTCTTCCCGTTTTAGGTATACTTAGGGAGTATCGTAATATAATTAATTAATATATCGGCCTATAGTCGGACTAGTAGAGCGAGGGGTTTTAGGAATCTAAGGGGAGATAAGCGGGGGGTCTTAGTCTAAAGACAAAGAGTATAGTCTTTAATAAACGTAGCGGCGAAGTAAGAAATCCTTAGCTATTAGTATATTCGGTTTAATAGATTAAGAGTTTTTACCCTCTTTAGGTATCCTATTAGGCTACTACTATAGGATCGATAAACGACTTTAAGGCGGAGATCTAAGGTATTAGGGATAAAAAGCGGGTCGTGGAAAAAGATACGTCTATTAATTAACTAATATTCGGATGTATCGTAACGTAAGAGCTTTTAGATCTACTTTAGCTAGCGTCGGGCGTATAGATCCCGGAGTATCGCTACTATATCCTAGGTAAGATTATCTTATTAGTATGCCTTATAGATAAGCTTATTAAGTAATTTACTAGCTACGCTTAGTCTAAGGGCGGCGACTGCGTTAAGGTCTTCCTTTAAGGCATAGGAATCGGTTAAGAGTTCTTTTAGGATAGTTAGGTCGACTTTCTCTTTAGGGACAACTACCTAATTTCGATAGAAGAGTCTATCGTCGTTTACGGTAGCTAGTCTATCGCTAAGGAGCTTGCTAAAAGCGTCGGGGAGAATTGCCTTATTACCTAAGCGGTATATAATCATAAAGTTAAACTAAGAAAGGAACTCGGCCTAGCGTATTTATCGTTAGTTAAGTTGCTTTATAGATATAAACGTCTAAAGATTCTTATAGTCTATAATAACGTCGAATGCCTTAGTAGTCCTTTAGAGTTTTAGGCGCTATTCCTTAAGCGCTTTAATAATTGCTAATAGCTTTTTATTATAGATCTTATAGTTATACTTAAGGGCAGTATGCTTTAACGAAAAAAACACAATAAGGTAAAGATATCTATTATCTCTAGTCTATAAAAGGATTCCTCCCGAGGCCTAATTTAAGGCGTTAGTTTTAATAACTATTTTCTTTAAGTAGTTAAAATAGGCTAAGACCGGGGCAATAGTAAAAGCAAGTTTAAGGGCCTTAAACGCGGTAGCTTATTTAGGTCCCTAAGACTAATAGGAATCCTTTCGAAGTAGCGTAATTATTAAGGAGATAATACTTAAGTATCCCTTAATAAAACGGCGGTAGAAGTTTATAAACCCTATAAACTACTTAAGTTCTTTTACTAAAGTTAGGGTGTTTTAAGCCGTAATTATATATACCTTCTCGGGGTCTATACGTATGCTAGATATCGAAATAATTAGTCTAGGGTACTTAGTCTTCGTCGTATAAAACTCTAACTTCCCGATATCGATTTAAAGCCCTACGTTGCCTAAGCGTTAGATAACTATTCGCACGCAGTTCTTATATTCCGCCTTAGTCTTTAAAAAGACTAATACATTATTAAGATATACTATATAGAAGTTATTAAGGGCATTATAAAGCATATAATTATCATAGTTTTAGAAGGTCGACGGTACGTTATAAAGGCCGAAGGGGGTAACTAGCATCTCGAATAGTCTAAAGCGTATAATAAATACTATAAGCCACTTATAACCCTTAGCGATTTAAATATAGTTAAATATAGTAATTACGTCTAGCTTTATATAAAACTTAGCGTTATAGAGAGAATCTAATGTTTCGCGGATTAAAAGTAAGGGATATCAATTCTTAACTATAACCTAATTTAAACCTCGGTAGTTATAATAAATACAGACACTACCGCTTAGTTTATAAGCGAGGATTAATAATGCCGCGGCTAGAGAAGAAGACTCTTAAATAAAGCCTTTATTAAGTATATTATTAATCTACTTCTTAATATAGCGGAGTTCTATAGGTAATATAGGCCGATTTCTATAGTATAGAGCTTATTTATTAAGTATAAGTTCGATCTTATTATCCTAAGGGCGGTATAAAAGGAGCTCGTTCGCATTCTTTAGAAGGAAATAAGGAAGCTTATCCTAAAACTCTTTTAGGAGTTTCTTTAGGATATCTACCTCTATAACTTCCGGTTTTACTTAGAGGAATTTTTCTACGTCGGCCTTATCGACCTTCCGAAATAGAGATTCGGAATTAGCTATATCCTAAAGGTTCGTCTAAAGGAAATTATAAAAACGTTTAAGGAAGACGGCTTAAGCTACCTCTATTATATAGTCTTTAGTAATAACGCATTAGAAAGAGGTTTTAGATAGTTCCGGGACCTTAACTAGGCCTACTAAGAGTTTATTAAAGAGTCGTAGATTTTCTCCCTCCTCGACTAGCTTAGCTAATTTAAATATACTAATTCGCATCGCTTAGACACTATCCTATTTATAGAATTAAATAAAGTTAACTACTCGTATATAGCGGATATCGTTTATATCTAAGGGCATTTAATCTTCCTATCGTATACGCCGGCGGGGGCGTCTCGTCCGGCCCTATCGGGCGGGAACGTAGCGACGGCCGGCGGTAAGACGAATAAGGAGTAAGCGAGCTACTAAAGTAGTCTACGGCGGAATAGCCTTAAAGGCTTAAGTCTTAAGGGAGTCCGGAGGGCTAATCGGGGATATTAAGCGGGCGGTTTCTTAGGCGAATAGCTATATCCTATATAAGGGATATCGAATCGGTTAGCAGAGGTTTAAGGGGTACGATGCTTACTTAGGTAGATATTCCTTAGTAGACGAGTCTATAGGTATATAACTTCCCGGTAGGATAGTCTAGTCTTTTAGGATATTAGTCTCTTCCTACCGAAAGGGAATTTCCGGGATATCTTTTATCGTTATAAGGACCCTTTATTTTAGGGTAAACGTTAGGGTAGTCTAAATCTCTACGACGTTAGAAAAATATACTTTTCGACGTAACTAATGCCTTTTAAACGTAACTAATGCCTTTTAAACGCGGGAGTAATAGGAGTCCTAAGAGCTATCCTATCCTCGGCTATTATGCTTAAAGGCAGGCAGTATCTTATATAGTAATCGGAATTAAAGCGGACTTAAAGAGATCTCTAAAGTATAGTTAGTTTATATTCCTAAAGCTAGGGGATGCTTAGGATAATTAGGGTAAAAGGTAATAGATTTATAACGAAGAAGAGCATAAGTTCTATATGCTTGCTAATAGTTATTTAGGCTATAAAGTAGTCCGTTATCTATATTAAGGGTATACCGTTAGCTAGTCGAAGCGGTTGAGGTTTAAGGAGCTTCTTTATAGTAACGTTATATTTCCGTACGATAGCGTAAAGATCGGCGAACGCTATAGTAGTATAGTTAAAATCTATAAAAGATAACATATTAACGTAGTAAAGGGACTAAAGGTTATACGTAAAGGAAAGATAAGTATAGAGAAGGATTAACTTTTTATTACTATTCGATAAACTAATCTAAAGATCCGTTCTATCTAAAAGCAACGACCTTATATTTTTATCCTCCCTTATATATAACCCTTAGGAGCGACTTACTCTAAGGGTATATCTTTTAGCAGTAGTCTTAACGCCGGCCGCTCGCCTTATAAATCCGTATCTTCTTCCCTAAGGATACGGCCTTATTTATAGTCGGCCGTACGGACGAGCTAGCCCTAGCTATACCCGCCGCCGCGGGTGCCCTAAGATCCTCGGCCGAAGCCGGGGGAGGGGGCGCCCTAGCCCTAAAACTAGGGACTACCTTAACGTAAGGGCATTAAAAGCGGATTCGCTATCTTAGCCGGGTCGTAAGCCTCCTTCTAGTGTTTAAGCTCTCCGTAAGCTATATAGAGTTTAATATCGATCCTAAATTATCGTTTAGTATTAAAAAGCCGGTCGAGGTCTATAGGGTTACTATATAGGGGTTAGGCTAAGGCGGTTAGGGCAAACGCAGGTATAAGCGTCGGCGGGAATTACGAATAAAGGGCGGCTTTCTTCTCGAGCTTTTAACGATAAGTATAGTTAGCGAGATTCTTTATAAAGATATCTATCTACGCTAACTACTTCTAGTAGTTAGTATCGGGGATCTTAGTCTATATATTCTTAACGAGATCGCTTATATCCTTCGATATAAACTTCTAGAGGAGGTCGACTTACTATTCCTTTATCTTCTTTACCTTATGTATATAAGCGTTAAGGTCTGCCTTTTAGATCTAATAGTTCTTATCGCCTTAAGGGAAATTTTCGAGGATATTCTTAGCGGCTTACGTTAAGTCTAAAACCTTATACTACCTGTCTAAAGCTACGAGGAGCGTTATCGTAGTAGGCTATTCCTACTTCTCCCTCTCGGATAGGTTAGCTATAATAGTAGCTATCCTATCTTTAACGAAGTCGTAGGCCCGTTTACTAAGCCTATCGCTGATATAAAAGAGGCGAGCGCTATCTAAGTCGAACTATATGCTATCGCGGAGGAAGATACCTTATATCTTAAGTTCTTAGGCCTCGTACTTACGTTAACGGTCGGAGGCAGACCCCTTTTTAGTAAAGATCGGAGGGTCTACCGTCCTTCGTTTTCCGGACGACTATGCTAGGGTTATCGTCTAAGACTATAATATCTTTATAGTTAAGATTATAAAGTCCTTAGCCTTAAGAAGTTGCTCCCTTATGGCTAGGAGCTAATCCTTTATAGCTAAGAGCTAATCGCGTATAGTTATGCGTTCCTTTAACCTAGTATTTCGGTAAACCTAAGAGGCCTCCGCTACGCGAAAGGAGCGAAGACTCTCCTCGATATATATAAGAATATATCGGGTATTTAGGCTCTAAAGGTTTTCTTAGGTCTCTTACGCATTAGCGACTAAGACTACGTTATCGAACCTTTTAATCGACTAATCGATCTAAGGAAATTTATTAATAAACTCTTTAGCAAAGGCCTTTAGACTATCGCCCGTAGCGTTAGAGGCTATAGGTATATCTACTATAAGGAGGAAGGAGGAGTATCTAATCTAAGGTGTTTATTAAGGACTATAAAATAATTTCTATAGGCTATATAGGTTTCTATAGGCTAGGGAAAAATTGTTAAGGGCTTAAGGGCTTAAGGGAATAATTTCTTAAGAGTTACGCTCGGGTCGCGACGACTAAGGGGATAAGGTGATAGAGCTACTAGGACTATATTTATAAAGCTAGGGATCGCGATAAGGCGCAATAGGAGATAGAATAAACTATTACGGCATTAGGTAATAGCTAGATAACCTTATTATTCTATAAAGAGGAGAAGAACTATAAAGGCTAAGGGCTCGTTTATATATAAGACTATATATTATATAGCATATCACTATATACTATCTTATGTGATATAGTACTATGATAGTAAGGGTACGGCACGGTTAGTATACGTGGAAAATTTCTCTACTACCTAAGTTTACTACGGGAAAATTCTACTAAATATAGAAGAGAGAAAAGAAAGATATAGCTTATCGGCCTCCTAGCGGTGCTAGGAGGAAAAAGACGAGAGTATCGTAAACCGCTAAGGCCGCTAAGATAAGGTTAATAGTGATTAGGCCTACTGTCTACGGATAGACGTAAGTCTTACTAAAAGCGGCGGGGCGGCCGTCTATAACTAGACGAAGGTTTAGTAGGGAGCTAAAACGCTTTAGAGTAACGCAGGAACGCGTTACTAGTATAACTTATAAGGCGCTTAATTAAGGGCTTATTAAGGGCCTTAAAAAACTTGCGAAGGCAAGGTGTTGCTACTAAATCTAGTATAAGAAAGGGATGCACTAGGCAAAGGGTGTATATAAAACAAGAAGGATAATAAATTAAAGGTAGCCCGGCCTGCCCTACGGGAAGTAGGGCTGCCGGAGCCCGGACTAATGCTAGCCCGTAGGCACCTCTAATAGGTGCCTACCTATTGCGTATTACCCTTCCTCTTTAAAGCGAAGTCCGCGTATAGAGGGAAAAGTTAGGATAGTAAAGACTATTAAAAATTATAGCTATTAACGGATATAATATTACGATCGATACGGTTAATAGACCTTAGGTCTTTAGATCTACGTTAGTATTACCGTATTATCGTAATTAAATGCTTAACGACCTCCCGGCACTAGAATCCGAGCAGCCGGATAAGCCCCCCCGACCGGACCCCCTAGCATCCTATAAGCGAGGACGTCCGCCCGGATTAAAGAATAAGGTTAGTATAAGGGAGCAGATAACTCCTGATTGGTTCATCCTACCAATGCATGAAGATATGCATTAGAGCCGCCTTGCATTATTGTATATCACACAAGTCGCCCGGTCGCATTAGCTCCCGAGATGGCTGAGATACCGAAGCCCGAAGTATATGGTGTGAGTGGAGACAGAGGCATGCAAGTCATGACTTATAACTCGGTCAACCGGCGTTATCCACATCACCTCGTATTACTCGCGCATTTAATTATGCAATAACTAAGCTACTAAATAGGATTAGACCACTCGCATTATGCAGACAAATAATAGCGCTTTCTATGACTACAATTAGTTAAGTCATATATACCTTTGTTTGTGTGGAATTGGCTATATAAAGGGACCTTGGTCCGCCCTTAGACAGACCTTCACTAAGCAATTCAACAACACCTTTCTCTCTCATTTCTGTATTAATCTCAACACTCTTTGCACTGCCGTAATCCTCTGCCTCTAAGCTTCCCTTTGGGCTCTTATTGGTTATGATCCCTGTCTCTACAAACAAAGTCCTCCTCTAATAGAAAACAAATAATAGGACCTCTAAAGCCGCTTCTCTCGGCAATTTCAAGGGTGACCTTAAAGGTCGATTGGGCTGCTTTGCGGATTGGGAATTTTTATAACTTTGTATTCGATACTAGGGCTACTAGGCATATAGTTTCGAAAGAAACTCTCCTCTCTAATTACAAAGAAATATACACTACCGTGACCTAGGGAAAAGCTTCCTTTATTATTGTGCGAGGTGCTAGAGACCTTACCTTTAAATTCCCAAATAGTAATCAATAATATACCTTAAGAAATTGCCTTTATATACCTAAAATCGGCATTAACATAATTAGCCAATCAGCTATAACAAACACATACGCCTTAATAGGCCCGGACTCTATATCCCTCCTCGATAAAAATCTAAACAAATTGATAACCGGTTTTATTAAGAACGGACTATACTATATCCCTTTAGATATAAAGAAAACACGATTTCTAATTAAAAACAAAATATACAATATATAACATAGTCCGAAAGAGATAATAAACAACGTTATACTCTAAGACACTATACTAACTAATATAATAAAAACACCTAAGACTAAGATAAAAACACCTAAGATAAAAAAGAAGATAGACCTCGTTCTCTAGCATAAACGGCTAGGCTATCTTAGCTACAAATCCCTATACCGATACCTCCGTAGACTATACCTAGATATATCCGTAGACTAAAAAGATATTATAGCTATAAAACAATGCGAAGCTTGTATATAGGCTAAGCATACCGATAAAAAGAAGAAACTCCCTTAAAACGACGATATCTCTTTCTTAATAAAATAAACGCTGATATCTAGGGCCTTATTAAAGTCCCTACCTACGATAAATTCAGATACTTTATATCTTTTCTTAATACCTATTCTAGGTACTTAAGAATATACCTAATAAAAGATAAAGCTAAAAGCCTGCCTAAGTTTCTAGAATTTAAAGCAGAACTTAAGAATAACATAGATAAAATAAAGATAAAAGAAGTCTTCTTAGACAATGCAAAAGAATTCATCTATAACATTAAACCATATGCCCTTAAAAACGGTATTAAATACAACTCGAGCCTACTGTTTACCCCCTACTCGAACGGCAGGATAGAGCGTATAAACAGAATAATACTTAATAAAGTTAGATCTATGCTTTATACGGCTAGACTGCCTAAATATCTTTAGGGTAAAGCTATTTTAGCAGCTATATATATATACAATCGATCTCCTTATACTGCTCTAGGGTATATATGCCCTTTAGAAAAGAAAGAAAATAGGGCCCTTACTAGAGAAGATATAGAAAAAATCCGTGTATTCGGAAGTATTATATACTATAAGAATAAAACACCTAGTGATAAACTAGACGTACGAGCCTATAAAGGAATCGTAATTAGCGACGAAGACATAGCCTATAAAATATACGACTATAGTAGAAAAAAGGTCGTAATATTAAAAGATATTACTATATTAGAAAATAACTTCCTAAAAGATAATAAAACCTTTAACTTTAATACTATACCGTCTATAAATAAAATTCCGGAGGATTATCTACGTACGAGATCCTCTATACTAGATAAAAAACCTAACAATACTATTGCATCCACCTATAAGGACCCGCACCCGTAGGCGCGAGGAGTAGTCAATAGGTATACTTAAGGTCACGAAAAGGGGCACTAATTAATAAGAGAAAAAGGTCTATTGTTGCGATGTATAGTCGTAGGCCAGCTATCTTATAAGGCACCTTAAATAGGTGCGCAAGCGGACACGTGACCTACACTAGTATAGAGCTATATCTAATACCTCCTTATAGGCACGCTCCGATGCGATATACCCCCTAGCGTTAAGAGATTAAATTAACGCTAAAGAAGAAGCTATCGTAAGCGCCTATTAAGGTGCAAACGTGCCCTTTTCCTTAGTGTTCTAGCCTTCCTTAGTCCTTTATTCCTTCTAGTATTCGCCCTCGTATATCCTTTAACTTTAATAGCGCCTTAAATCGCTCGAATTTTGCTTATAATAGCGCCTTCGTTAGACTATCGGCGGGCATGTCGGCAGTAGGCATGTATTTAACCACGAAGCGGCCCTTCTTAAACTCCTGCTTTAACTATATGCTTTATATGTCTACGTAGCGTAGCTTTATTAAGATGCGGCCTTCCTCTACCACTAGTCTAATAGTCTAGAGGTTATCGCAGTATATTCTTAATGGCCTAAGCTCGATAGAGATATCCCTTATAAGCCTTAAGAAGGCGAACGCCTCCTTTATAGCCCGTTCTAGGCTAAGCAGCTCTGCCTCTATCGTCGAGGTTGTTACCGTATCTTATAGGCTCGCTTTCTACACGACTAGGCCACCGTAGAGCATTATAATATAGCCTTATGAAGAGCGGCGGGTCTCGGGGTCGTCTGCGAAAGAAGCGTTAGTTGCAATAATAAGAGCTTCCCCCTCGAGGCCGTTGTATTCGATCGTAAGGAACCTCGTTGCATAGAGGTAGCGGATGTAATCGTCAGCTAGCTCCTTCTGCTGCGGCGAGGGGTTCGTAAGGAACCTCGAGAGCTATAAGGCTGTAAGGGCTATATCCGGTCTTATAGTAACTACCGCATATATAATAGAGCCGATCCTCTCTTAAAAGTCCTTAATCTCTCGAAAGGTCGCTTGTCCGGGGTTCTTAAAGAGCGGTAAGGGCGGTAGAGGGATTATCGGCGCTTTCCTAGTGCCGTTAAGGCCGAATTTGCGTGCGATCTTCTCGATATAGGCATCTTAGTATAGAAAGATCTTCCGATTCGGCCGGTCTCGAATAACTTAGATCCTTAGATACTAACTAAAAGCTTCCTCGCGGACCTCGTACTTACCGTTTAGAAATTCGATAAGCTCGTCTACGGAATGGCCCTTTAGAGATAAGATAAGGATATCGTTAACGTATATAAGGACGAGGATCTTGCCGTTTATAAACACATAAGGTTCCCCGTTAATACGGTCTAGCCCTTAAGCTTTTAACGCCTATTAGAGCTTATTATACTAGAGGAGAGGTAATTCGCGTAGGCTATAGAGAGCTTTATTAAGCTCGGCGATTATAGAGGAATTCTTACCTTCCTCTAGGAAACTAAGCTTAATATACCCTTTTAGAAGCTCTACGTATATAGGCTCCCTTCCCTTATCTAAGCTAGTATTAAGAAATGCGTTAGCAATGTTAAGTTGTCTAACGTCGAGATCTCGCTTCGCTACTACTGCGATAACGGTTCGAAAGGTCTTAATAGCGAGGGTTACGGCGTAAGTGTCTTCGCCTTAATCCCCTTAGAGGTCTCCGCGCACGCAGATACGGGCTTTACACTAAATTAGGTATCTATCTATATCGAATTTATAGAGAAAGACGTATTTAAGGGGAATCGGTGTGCCTCTAGCGCGCTCTCTGCTTAGAACTCGCTAGGTGCCTCGTCTAAGGAGGTCTTAAAGCTCCTTTCTATAACCCTCTTTAAACTCCTTCCTATGCGGGTGTCTATTAAGATCTTAGTATCGTCTTAGCAAGCGGACGAGGTCGTTACGATAGTTGCGGTGTGATGTTTGCTAAACAGCTACTATAAATACTAAATGAAAAGTTATAAGGTCTCCCTTTAGATAGTAAGCCTCGGGAAGTAGAGTGCTAAAAACACTAAAAACACTAGAAACACTATCACTCTATTGTCTTAGCCGTCTTGTTTAAGAGCTTCGTCTTATAGCTTTAGTACTATAAAGCTCTTATTGCGTTCTTTAAGTCCGGCGAGTTCTCGATTGTGTTAATAGTGCGTCTAAAAGCGGTTCTATAGGCGCTTCTAAGGGCGCTATCGTAAGCGTCCCTAATTGTGCTTTAGAGGGCGCTTCTATCCTTTTAGGCTCTATGCCTACGGATACGTTACCTTATTCTATTAAGGGTATACTTACGTTGTCTTAGGCGGTGCCCTATCTTAGCAAGACTCGCGATCCTTACTAGCCTTCCTTATCCTTACTATCGGGGGGCTGCGAAGCTTTAGCAGTCTTCCGTTCTAGAGTTAATAAGTGTTGCGCGGGCTAGGGTTCCGGCAATTCCTCTAGCTCTTTAGGCGTAGGATATACGAGGAATAGTACGGCCTCGTAATCCTATATGCTTACCGGTGCCTTTAGACCCTATTGCCCCGTTAGGTCAGGCGTCTATAATAGTATAAGATATGCTTTAGGCGGAGTAGGTATCGCTAATAGTAACTTCGCCGGTTTATTAAGTAATAATAGTGTTATTAGAGAAGCATCTATTTCTAGAGCTTTACCAGCGTCGTCCCCTTATAGGATATCGAACTCTTCTGCCGATATAGAAACAGTAGGTTTAATTCCTAAGATATATTCGTTAAAGTCCTATAGGAAATCCTTAAGCAAAGCGTTCTAGTCGCGTTTAATAGGAAGATTAATTAATCTTACGATAGGCTTGTATTCTTAGATAGGAAACTATAGATCCTCTATATTCGGGTCGAAAAAACAATTCTCGTTAAACGTTATATCTCGGGTGATAATTACTTTGCTAAGTTAAGGCACTTAGACGCGGAATAGGTTGCTCGCTTAGTAACCTACGAGGTAGCTAATATGCGCTTTCGGGTGTGTTTTAAAAGCCTTTTTGTTTAGGTTAGCCTTTAAGTTAATATCAAGAGGGTAGGCTCGGCAGCCGTAGGCGTAAAGACTACTCTATAATAGGCGAAAGTCCTTCTCGCTATTAGCTATTACGCCTAACTTACTATACTAGCGAAGATGCCGGTTAAACTACCTATCGAGGGTCTCTTTCGGCGATTTCTACTAGTTGCGGGCCTTAGGAAGGATATTGTATATTCTCACTAATGCCTAATATGCTTTAGGCTATAGGTTCCGAGGCAGCTTTCCTATAGCGCAGCGGAGTCTTTATTATGTGATTCCCCTAGGTCGTTCGGCTCCCCCTATTAGCTCTTTTATATATACTAGTAGAAGCTCGATCTTAATGCCTTCCCTTACTGCTTAGTCTTGAAATTTTAAAGCCACCTAGTTTAGAAGATTTACTAGGGACCTCTCGTTATCTATCTTAATCTTGCAAATTGCTACGCCTATATAACGGCGGACTAGACCCTCGAAGTTCTTAATTAGGAACGGCGTGTCTGTCTTTCGGCTAATGCTCTATAAGAATATTATTCCGCTATATTCGTTAGTGATTAAAAGGATGTATTAATAGCCGTTATAGCCTCGCTCGAATTCGAAGATATCGAGGAAGATACGGAAAAAAGGCTGCGTTAAACGGCTAGCGGGCTCGCGGCGTAAGATCATTTAGTAGGCTTTTCCTTATGCGCAGCCTACGCATTTAACCGATATTAGTCTATGAATTCGAACCCCTCGAGCTTAGTATATAAGTTATTCTAGTACTCGAGGGCTTGCGTGCTTTAATCGAAGGTGCTATAGTTCTATAGTATTAACCCTAGGCCGAAGTAGAACTCGGGATAATGCTACGCGGCCCTTAGGGTATTGCGAAAACCCTTCTTATATCGCGGCAAAAGTGTATCCTTCGTCTTCGTTAAAAAGGGGCACCGCAAAATAAGAATTAACCGGCTTTAATTAAGCTACCGTTAGGCTATACTTAGGCTCTAGGTTTATCACTACATTATTGTCTTTAACCGAGCCGCACCGGACCGTGTAGTCGGCTCCGTAAATCTATAAGCCTCTATTTATAAGCCTCTCCGCGCTAATAATATTCGTATAAAAGCCGGGGACGAAGGCGGTGTCTTTTAACACTAGATCCCTTATGTTTAGACCGTCCGGGCTATAAAGAAGGTTCTTTATAGTTCGGGTTCCTCGATATACAACCGTAAGGGCCGTGTTACCTACTAGCATAATATTATCCTCTACGGCGGCGACGATATTACCCCCTAGAAGATTAAGTTTCTTAATAATATATATGTTAGCGCAGTTATTAAATAAGGTTGAGTTATATAGCGGGTGTAGTCCTTGCCTATGCGCACTAAAGGCCGCATCCGGGGTATCGTCGTTTTACGCGGAAAACTTAAGGTCGATGATTATATATGCCTGTAATCCCTAAGCGGACTTACCCTAGTTCGGCGCGCCGGGCGGTGCGGTCTAGCCCTTTATGCCCTTAATGGCTTCGACGGTTTGCTTCTAACGAGGCTGGTTCTTAGCCTCTTCGCACTTCTTAATGCGGGTTAGGTTCTCCTTAAGCTCGGGCTTATAGGAGACCCTATTAACTGCCTTATAGAAAGCCGTGCAGTCTATCGGCTTCTAAGGATAGCGAGCCTTCTTAATTCCGTAGGCGTAGTTAAACCCCTAACGAGATGCTATCGTCGGCCTGTTAGGGGGTGCGGGTGGCAATTAGGCTTATGCGTTAAAAGCCCCTAAAGGTCCTAAAGGCTTCGCGTGAATTATCGCACGATCGTGATAAGCCTGGTTGAATTAGCGACTTATAGCCTTAAGTGTTATATTGACTGTCCTAGCAAGCTGCTGCTTGCGTAGCTTTCCCAGCATTTAACGACCCTATAGCTCGTCTATTGCTATAACCGCTTTAAGGAAGTTGACGATAGCCTATTCCCCGTTAATATTAGAGATCTTTATAGTAACTGCCTTAAGATACGTAAGCTCCTACTAAAGGTACTAAGCTACGGGGCTTATCCTCTAATTAGTCTTTAAGGCATTGCGATAGTTAATATAGGCAAGGCCGACTTAAATAGAGTTAGTGACCCTAAGGAGATTACGTAGATAATTAACGATGCCTCGAAGGTCCGGGCTTTCCGGGAAGTAGGCGATATAGGACTAGTCAACGGTCTTATAGACCTAAGTCAAAAGGTTAGCGATGGCTTGCTTATCTTAGAGGTACTTAGCATAGTCTTCCTTATAGTTATAACCCTTAATCTTAAAGCTCTAGTACTAAGCTAGGGTAAGGCCCGTAATAGGGGTCCTAAGGGTTAGGGTATTTAGCCTTATAATCTCTTATTCCTTAGTTACTTTAGTCGGCGGAACTAGCTAAAGGACCTCTTTAGCGGCGATGCCTCTAGTATTAATATACTTTTAAACCTCTACGCCTTTTGCCATACGACGGAAGGTCGAGAACTATATAGCCTAATACTCTAACGTAGTTAGAGTCACCTTCGACTTAGTAGTGTTAGCAGTATTAGTTATAATTAAATAGTTATTAGTGTTTAAGTTAAAGTCAATAATATTCCTAAGTAAGAGAAAGCGGTTATTATATAATCCTTTATAAAGGGATCTAATAATATATTTATAAGTGCTCGCGGGTAAAACACTTATAGCGGCGAAGACAGCCGTATAGTAATGCCTCCCTTAAACACCTATTAATAACGGTATCGATAGCCGTATTGTAAGTTACCTTTCCTCTTTGACTATCGATTACGGCGTCGATATCGATGCCTTACTAGGCAACCGATTTAAGGCTTATGCAGTCGATCGAGTGCCTTACACGCTTTCTTAAGAGCTTTACACACTTTCTTAGCAATAACCCTCGGATGGATTATGCTCCGAGTGTATGCTCCGAGTGTGCCTTAGCATAGGCCCTACACATAACATATTGGCCTTAAAGCTACCCTACTAGGTAAGTCCGTAGGGGCGATGCCGGGAGGGCTTAGGTCGTAATTCTAAGGCTTCGTAAAGCCGTTGAAATCTTTAAGGATAGGCTCCTTATAGGAAGATGCGTCGTTTGTTTAGATCGTCGTCTATAGTAGCAATTTACGCTAGTTCGCATACCGGGCTTATAACTATTATATCTACCTATAAGGACCCGCACCCGTAGGCGCGAGGAGTGGTTAATATATATACTTAAGGTCACGAAAAGGGGCACTAATTAATAAGAGAAAAAGGTCTATTATTGCGATATATAGTCGCAGGCTAGCTGTCTTATAAGGCACCTTAAATAGGTGCGCAAGCGGACACGTGACCTGCACTAGTATAGAGCTATATCTAACACCTCCTTATAGGCACGCTCCGATGCGATAAATACCCTATATAATAAATCCTAGAATAATCCGAATGAAATACTAGATAATATATCCAAGGATAATAATCCTAACTGTATAATATAGGACAATAATAATAAGGATTAAAGAATTTAGGTTAAAATACCTAAAAAGTTAGCTGAATTCTATAACGACTACTAAAAATACCTAATACATCTGCTAATAAATAACGATAATATAACCCTTCTATCTGCGTTAGAAGGTTGTAATCCTATAGAACTAAAAACCTATAAGTAAGCTATAAAAAGCGCCGAAGCTCTACACTAGGATAAAGGCATGGTAGTAGAAATATAGTAGCTTATAGACAATAATACTTAGGAAATAACCGAGCTACCCGATGACCGGGAAGCTCTCGGAAGCCGATAGGACTATAGAGTTAAGAAGGATAATAAAAACCAGATAAAGAAATTTAAGGCTCGACTTATAGCTTTAAGCTATAAGCAAATATACGGCCTAGACTATATTAAAACCTTCTCTACTATAGTAAGACCTAAGTCTATAAGGCTCCTACTAGTATAGGCTATCGCTAATAACTAAAAAGTACTATAGTTTAATATTAAAAATGCCTTCCTACATACGGATATAGACATAGAAACGTATATATAGATACCCGAAGCTTTTCTAAATATAATACTATACGCATGGTTTTCCTAGCATAAAAATACAAAATATAAAGGCATGACTTACTTTAATTACTTAAATAAAAATAAGACGAAGAAGCTCGTAGTAAAACTAAGAAAAGCACTATACGGCTTAAAATAAAGTCCTTTACTCTAGTATAACCTATTAAAAAGCGTCCTTAACGAGCTTAGTTTTTACTGCCTTCCAATAGACGAAGAGGTGTTTATAAACAGCACGCTTAGAATAGCTATAGCCGTCTATATAGACGACCTCTTATTCTTTAGACCTACTATACGTGCAATAACCTAAGTCATAGACTAAATAAATAAAACCCTACCGATTAAATATCTAGGGGAAGTAAAAGACTTCTTAGGATTATCTATATAGATACATAGAGAAACAAAGGAACTATATATATCCTAGGCAAACTATATAAAGAATAAAGAAAAAGAATTTAATAAACAAAATATAGGAACCTCTAATACACCTGCTACTAAAGGCGTTAAATTAAATAAGTTAGGAATAAAAAACGCCTCTAAAAAGGACATACTCTTATACTAAATGCAAATAGGCTCCCTGCTATTCTTAGCCCTATTTACAAGGCCTAATATCCTTTTGGCAGTAATATCCTACGTAAGATTTTCTTCTCAACTAGACTCCTCGTATTTTAAAGCCCTTAACGTTATATAGAAATACTTCAATAAATTCCCCGACCTATGCTTATATTATAACTGCAATATACCTATACTAGACTTCTGTTTTATAGCTTATATAGACTCTAACTAGGCTAGTGACCTTATAGACCGACGATCGGTCTCTAGATATTGCTTCTTGATACGTAATAATTTAATAAGCTAGTTATATTAAAAACAAAAATCGATATCGCTATCTACTTGCGAAGCAGAGTTTATAGGCCTTAGAGAGGCTAATAAGGAGGCCTTATATCTATACAGCCATCTAAATAGCATCGTAAAAGAGTTGTCTATACCTATATCTAATAAAGTCCCTCTAATATTTTCCGATAGTTAATTAGCGTTAAAAATAGCAAATAACCCGGAAGCATATAAACTCCGGAAATACATCGGCCTTGCCTATAGTTTCACCCGTAATAGTGTTTTACTAGGCGAAATAGAAGTATTCTATATAAAATCCGCTGATAATATCGCTAATATATTTATAAAAGAGTTAGGGCGTATACTATTTAATAAATTTCGAGACCTCTTAGGTCTTAAGAAGGATCCTATATATAAAGATAAATAGAGGTTTTTAGCTGCTCTTTCTTATGCTTTCTTCTAGCTTTCCTCTATATACCCTTTAGTTTTTCCCTACACATAGGTTTACTAAACGGACTAATAAAATATAGTAGAGTTTTAATTCTTTTCTCTATAAAACATAGTAGAGTTACCTTTTCTCTATATAAAAGTTTTCTTTTTTCCCTAGAAAAAGGGTTTTAGAGAGTTTTTATAAATCCTAGTTAGTTATAAACGGACATATATAAAGCGCACTTCTTTCTAAAACAAGTACCCTTTAAGAGAAGCTATAAGGGAGCAGATATCTCCTAATTAGTTTATCCCACTAATGCATAAAGATATGCATTAGAACCGCCTTGCATTATTGCATATAACATAAGTCACCCGGTCGCATTAGCTCCCGAGATAGCTAAGATACCGAAGCCCGAAGTATATAGTGTAAGTGGAGACAGAGGCATGCAAGTTATAACTTATAACTCGGTCAACCGGCGTTATCTACATTACCTCGTATTACTCGCGCATTTAATTATGTAATAACTAAGCTACTAAATAGGATTCGACCACTTGCATTATATAGACAAATAATAGCGCTTTCTATAACTACAATCAGTTAAGTCATATATACCTTTGTTCGTGTGTAATTGGCTATATAAAGGGACCTTAGTCCGCCCTTAGACAGACCTTCACTAAGCAATTCAACAACACCTTTCTCTCTCATTTCTGCATTAATCTTAATACTCTTTGCACTGCCGTAATCCTCTGCCTCTAAGCTTCCCTTTAGGCTCTTATTGTTAGGCATTTAAATATAGAAGGAGAATCTAATTCGATAGAGGCACTATAGTCCTTAAGGCTATAGAAGCTAACTACGCTATTGCTAACTTACTACCCCCGTGTAGTTAAATATATACCGGAAATACGCCGATATAGCCCTTAACTCCGCTTAATAAGGCACTAAGTATCGCCGGAAGAACCTTTAATCGACCCCTACGACCGGTAGGAGTCGTCCTAAGGCCGGCTCCTCTACTCTTTCCAACGTTATAAAGGTTAATAACTATTAACCCTATAAGTCATTAGTTTAACGATAAATATAGTGGTTTAGTTAACCTACGTATAGCTGCTGTAATCCTTAACCTTAACCTTAAGGCATACTATTAACGTTATGCGACGTTAGGGGCTATATAAGGCATTGACCTAAGCCTAGACTATAGGGATACAACAGGCTATTACGTCCCTAACGAGCCTGTTATATAACCCCCTTAGCTAAGGACGGCAGGTAGGTATTCCGTTGTATTATAACTGCGGTTAGTGCGGACTAGGGGCCCTATTTAAGAGGGTCCGGTACCTATATATACCTCCGTTAGTCCTATAGTTAGGTAGCTGCATGCATCTTTGTGTCTACGAGTTTAGACCTCCTTTCTTTACTCTTCTGCTATAATATTTATGCAGCTGATTTCCTATATTTAAGAGTTATAAGCCCGGACGCATAAGCTAGGTCTCTTTCGCTTAAACAACGCTAAATCGAAGCTATCGACATCGCATTTTTTCAACAACGGCATTAGGCTCTAACCTTAGTGTTATCACGAAGAGCTAGCTTTAAAGAAGGATTAAGACGATAAAACAACACATAGTTATCCCTCGTAACAACGAGGTAAAAAGAACGATTATAGCGATATCTATATTTAGAGAGGTAAGTATCGTAACGCTTAAGGAAAGTCTTAATTAGACCCCCTAGATTCGGGCTATTAAGGGTTAGGCGAAGATCTACTATATTTAGGAATATATCGACCTAGTAGGATCCGAATTGCTCGAAGAGCCTATTAAGATTAGCTAGGAAGAATTTAAAGCTAACCTTAGGGAACGACCTTAGAGAGGGGCCCTTACGGACATTAAGTTTAACAATAGGACCGCTGACTATAACAATCGGCTTAATAATGCGACGATAGAGTTCCGTTTTAAGTAGGATAGCTATAACTTAGCCGTTGGCCTATTTAAAACCCGGGAAAAGGCTATAATTCGCATCGAAGAGCTAATCAGTAAGTTAATTAGTAAGGCTCTTAAGGGAGAGACCCTTATATAGACCTCGCCTCGGAGCAAGATCTAGGAACTTAAACAAAAGGTCCTGCCCTTAGAGGAGGAGGAAAAGACCCTCGTAGATGACCGGTATTATTAGATTATCGGCAAAAAAGGGAATCGAGACTAGAAGGCGTAGGCCGATCAACTTAATTAAGTAATTGTCGACTCTAGGGACCTAAAAGTTACGACTTTAAATAACATTAAGATCCGATAGGATTTTCTTCGGGCTATAGAGGAATTTGACCTTAGTTAGGCCTCGAACGAGAGATTAAATAATGCCTTCTATAAACGACTTAAGGGCGTCGTTAGGTTAACTCCGAACCCCCTAAGGAACCTTATCGCGGAATTTAAACGTAAGGTATCTCTTCGGAAGAAATCCAAACCTTAGGTTAATTAGACCGCTCCGGCGTCGAAGGGGCGAATGAGGTGCCTATACGACACTTACCGGAATACGAGGGCTAATTAGTAGGAAAGCTGCTTCTCGTTCTAAGCAATGTTTAAGAAGGAGGCCCTTAAAGGATAGGACGTTCGAGACATATTAAGGACTAATATCAATAAGTGGCTTTAAGATAACCTAGAAGGTAAAAAGAAGGCTATAGTATAGAAACCCTCGGGAGTAGGTAAGGCAGATAACACGATTATAGTCCTAAATAGCGGCAACGGCAATAAGCAGGCGAATATAGTTTCTTACATTAATATAATATTATAAGTTAACCTCACTTATATTAAGGATAAACCTCTTAGAGATAAGGTTATCTACGATTTAAGGGCGAGTGTATATATATTTAATAACATTAGGTAGTTTAATAAGAAGACGTTTACCTAAGGGTCGTAAGAAGAGGTCCGCGCTAGTAAAACCGCGCTTATAGTCTAGGGGGTAGGATCCGTAGTTATCCTACTCTTAGGGGGCAAGAAGCTCCTACTCGAAAATAGCTACTATATCCCTAAGATGTCGATAAGCGTCTTTTCCGTTTAATAAAGGATTAAGGCTTAGGTTTATTAGAACTAGCACGATAATACGCTATTCTATAAGCCGACGGGCGAGCAGCTTACTTAGCTTAAGGAATTCGAAGACTAATACGTTATTGCGAGCTCGCCGGATGCCTTAGGGACTGTTTTTGCGACGAGTCGACGACTTAAGCCATCTTCGAATAAGGATCTCGCGGACCTTTAGCATAAGCGCTTAGGGCACCTAGGGCCGGAGGCTAAAAGGCTGCTAGTTGATAAATCCGTAGGCACAAAGCTTTATAGACCGGCAACCTATAAATGCGAGGTATATGCAATAGGTAAAGCGAAACGATAAGTCTCCCGGGACCTACTAACGTTAAGGCCGTAAGGAGCCGGGGTTTAATTTAGCTTTAACCTCTATACTAGCCCGGAAGTAAGTGCCGCGGGATTTAAATACTACGCCTTATTCACCTATATAACAACTAGCATAAGGTTCTTCTACGCTATTAAGCAGAAAACCGAGGTCCGGGACGTCTTTAAGAAGCTAATTGCGAAGCTCGCTACGCGCTACGGGATTTAAATAATCATCTTAGTTACTAACGGAGAGAAGGCCTTAATCACTAAGGAGATTAAGCAGTATACGGATAGACTTAGCCTATAGCTCTTTGTGTTAGCCCCTTTAACGCCGACTTAGAATAGTTATACGGAGCGATTAAGGGCTATTGTTAAGGAAAGGGCTAGACTAATAAGTCTTAACTCGCAGATCCTTAACACCCTCTAGACCGAGACCTACCAAACGGCCGTCTACCTGCTAAACCTAACGCCCTTTAAAGGGGTCGATAAGACGGGAGGGAGTCCCTATAAGCGATAGTAGCAGTATATAAGGGAATATAACCCCTTATATAGCTATATTAAGGAGATCCGGCCGATAATCACGCATTTACGCGTGCATAGATGTATAGCATACCTAATAACAACGGATGTCCTCGAATATATTAAATCTTATAAGTCCCTCTCGTAGACCGCGTTAAGGGCATATATTAGATATCTAGTTAGGTATAAATCTACTAACTAATTCGTTATTTAGGTCCCTTCCCTAGGATAGACGAAGCTTTTAACCTCTTCGAATGTTTAATTTAATAAGGATATTATATACGATCTAAGGAGGGAAGAAGGTGCATAGGCTCTATATACCTATACTTATAATGTCCTCCGATAGATAAACGCAATTAATATGCCCGAAGATAATAAAGGCGATAAAGAGGGGGCTTACGAGTACCCTCGGACCGATAAGACTACCCGGCTGCGATTTACAGCGGCTAAATTTATGCTAGTATTTAATTATAGGAGGCAGAATACGGGGGTAATACCCCTAACGATAGAGGGTCTATACGTCTCGTCTCTATAGACTAGTAAGGTAGTCTCCTTTAATACCGCGATACCACCCGATCTTAAGGGTAAGGATCTAGCGATACTAAGAACCGTAACACTAGGACCTACGGGGGAGCCAATTAGCCTTAGGACGCCTTTATCGGAAGTCTCGGGGATGCCTCCTCCTCTAGGGGGTAAAACTACCGATTCGACAGCCGGGATAACGGCTAGACTAAATAGACCCGACCTTAATAGCCGACCTCGCATAGAGGAGCTTTTAGACATAGAGGAAGACGTGCCGGCTTCGTCGAAGCCGTTACGTAAGGAGCGGGACACGTCTTAGGGTATAAACCCTAGCAATATCGTTAAAGGGAAGAGAAAGAGAACTTAAAGGACCCTATTTATTAACAATATTATTGCGAGGGCTTTAACCTATAGACTATACATCGAGGATATGCCTCCTATGCCTACCTCCTATAAGATAGCGATAGCCTCCCCCTATAAGACGTAGTGGCTTAGAGGAATAACCTACGAAATTAAGGACTAGGAGAGACTTCTAACCTAGGTTAAGACCCTAAAATCTAAGGCTAAGAAGAAGGGAGAACCCCTAATTCCGATGAGATAGGTCTACGCCTATAAGTGCAATCTATAGGGATATATAGTTCGATTTAAAGCCCGTCTAGTTGTTCGAGGAGATAGCTAACCGGAAGATAACGAGGATATATATACGGCGACCCTTCGAGCAAGGACCTTTAGGCTGCTAATAGCCCTATTTGTCTTAAGGACATAGAGTCCGCGCAGTATAACGTTAAGACGGCTTTTCTAAACACAATACTGCGATTTATAGTCTACTATTAGCTTCTACCCGGATACGTAGAACCAGGCTTATGCATACGGCTTCTACGAGGGATATACGGCCTAAGGATCGCCCTAAAGCTCTAGTATAAGGACCTCACCGGCTTCTTAAAGTCCTTAGGCGCGGAAACCCTAATTAAGGACGCCTATGTAATAGCCTATAAGCGAGTAATTATCTTCTTCTTCGTAGACAATATCGCGATAATATATCCGAAGGAGCGGAAGGATAACTAGCTAGAACTCTATAAGGCCCTTATAGCGAAATACACCGTTAACTTTATAGGGGAACTACGTTAGTTCTTAGGGATTAAGATAATCCGGGATAGACCTAATAGGAAGTTATAGCTTTCTTAGGCATCTTATATCTCTAAGATAGCGAAGAAGTTTTATATAGACGACGATTCGGGCTTTAGCGCGCTTAAGATCCCCCTAACGACGGATAAGCTAATTCCCTACGAGGAAAAGGCAAGCAACGAAGAGGTCTATTACTTTCTTTCTTTAGTAGGCATAATCCTACATCCGGCGATTCACACTAGGGCGGACGCGGCGTTCCTAGCGACACGGCTAGCCTAGTTTAGCTATAACCTAGGTCTACGATACCTTCGAGAGGCAAAGAGTTGCCTAGCGTACTTATACACTACGTAGGACCGTTGTATCTATTTTAAAGCGACTAACGAGATAAGGAGGTTTCTCTATGCGTTAGACTCCTCGTTCGCGGACGACCCTACGTCGAGGAAGTTATTATAGGGGTATATGTTCTTATTTCTCGGCGGGCCCGTAGATTAAAAAGCCATTAAGCAGGCTACTATTACGACCTCGTCTACCGAAGCGGAGCTCCTAGCTTTATTAAAAACCGCGAAAGAGCAGATGCAATTTGCTCGACTTATTAAGGAGCTTAGGATCTAGGTTAAAGGCACCGCGGAGCTATAGTATAACAACCTCTAAACGATTAGGCTATTGACCGAGCTAAGTGCCCGGCTTAAGACGAATTTAAAGCATATTAACATCTATCGACATTAGCTTCGTTAGGAGGTGTCGGAAGACCGGCTCTAGGTTAAATAGATTAAGTCTACCGAGAACCCGGCAGACGGCATAACTAAAGCCCTCCTTTTGCAAAAGCACGAAGACTTCGTAAGGCAGCTCGGCATAAGGGACCGCCCTAAGGACTTAGATAGGAAGGACTAGGACGGCGCGGATAAGGCCCTCTAGGGTATGTTTTTATAGTTTATGCAAATTTAGCCCCCTATCTAATATTAGGGGTAGTATAATAGATATAGGCCGTTCTAACTAATTTAAACGAGCTATTTTATTTAATCATTATATTGTCTTTGCGTTGCTATAGTCTCTATAAGGACTATAGCAAGGGGGTGTATTAACGTTATACAACGTTAGGGGCTATATAGGGCATTAACCCGAGCCTAGACTAGAGGGATGCAATAGGCTATTACGTCCCTAACGAGCCTATTACATAACCCCCTTAGCTAATAACGGCAGGTGGGTATTCCGTTGTATTATAACTACGGTTAGTGCGGACTAAGGGCCCTATTTAAAAGGGTCCGGTACCTATATATACCTCCGTTAGTCCTATAGTTAGGTAGCTGCATGCATCTTTATGTCTACGAGTTTAGACCTCCTTTCTT
This sequence comes from Ophiocordyceps sinensis, assembly GCA_012934285.1. Classification (NCBI taxonomy): domain Eukaryota; kingdom Fungi; phylum Ascomycota; class Sordariomycetes; order Hypocreales; family Ophiocordycipitaceae; genus Ophiocordyceps; species Ophiocordyceps sinensis. The sequence goes on along the minus strand of JAAVMX010000004.1, from coordinate 5,979,330 downwards.
TACTCTTCTGCTATAATATTTATGCAGCTGATTTCCTATATTTAAGACATACCTTTAGATTCTCTTAGCGTACGTCCTAAACGAGCTAGTTAATATAGATCTTCAATAGAAATTTACGAAGCTTTAGGATAGCACGGAGAATTATACCGGCAAGCCTTATAACCTATTCGATAATAAAATCCGCTAGTTTATAGGCATCTATTATAGCATTAATGCTATACTCGGTTAGTTCTATAGGCTGTATCTACGAATTCTTATATATCGCGCCTAAGCGTACTACCTTTAATACATTGCGTAGACTACTATATTTAAGGCCGTATACGATAGCATTAAGAAGCATTTTAATATAGAAGTAAATAAAGCGTAGTATTTCACCGATTAGACCTCTATCTCGTTTAATAAGCTACGCACTTAGAATCCTACCCTATCTCTATAAGATATCCTAGAGCTACTCTTTAATAAGCTTTAGCTATATTAACGAGCTCTTAGCGGCACCTTCGTTAGTATAGACTAGCTGCGAGCTACGGTTATTAAGGCATACCGCAATATTCCCGAGCTTATATAAGCCCTATCTCGACCCTCTAAGCATATTAAGACCCTATTCTTAAAGCTCCGTTTATCCCTTAAAATAAGCCTAATACTTACTAATCCCGGTTAATTCCTAACTAAAGATATAGACTATTCTAATTTAGAAGCTAGGTACCTAGACCGTAGGTATACTAACTACCGAGGGAGAGGAGGATACCGTAGCTATATATAAGGCTTTAGACGAGGAATTAATCGTAGCGGCTACCGTAGTTATTCTAACCGAGGCTATAGAGGACGAAAAGGCTACTAGACTAACAACCGCCCTTAGAGCAAGAAGTGCTTCGTCTATAATAAAGAAGGTTGCTAGTCGACTAAGCATAGCGCCGAAGAGAGGCAGAAGGCTAAGGCCTTTTAAAGGTCGGATTAGGTGTATAATAGAGAGTCTTAGGGCTTCCTGCTAAGGGAAGCTTCGTTAAGACTATGTTCTGTGTGTGTTAATTAACTAGCTAAGGTTGTAGGCGCTTAGTGCTTTAGGGAAAACCCTGCAGCAGAGTGCGAACTAATGCGCCTACCTAATAGGGATGCTTAATACCCCTTTGCTTAAACAAGCAGTCCCCTACTTGCTAAAGCAATTAATAGAACCTAAATAGGAAATAGTGCATTAGTATATAAGATGCGAAACAATAACAAAAATACCCTTAATCCTCCTTTATATAGTAGTAGCGGCTCTTAAGCGCTCGCGATCCTTCTCTAATATCGTGCGGCTTGCGTACTATAAGCTGCGGACCGGGTGTCCGTCGCGACTATACGCAGGGAATAGATTTGTTCTATTATACCTACTAGGAAGGCCGAATCCTCCTAAGGACGCGAGAGAGTAAGCATTGCCCGGGTGGGCGGCCGTAATAGCCTAAGGACCGTTATAGTAGGGTTCGTGCTTTCGGGTGCGCTAACGCACTCGCAAGACCTAATCTCCCGGCGCGTATACGCGGATTAGTCCCTTACGTTCCTATAAGTAAGCTTATATACGGGCGCGAGCGGCTTTAAGGCTAGTGATATATCCTCGTGCGATAGGAGTAGGATGTTATTATACGAGTTCTTAGGCCTACGCGATATCTTCCTCTACTATAGGATTGCGGGTATAGGCTACGTACGTAGCGTCGTAGTGCTACTCTAGAGGCTAGGTTCCGTATAATAAGAAGAATAAGCTATAGCTATACGGGCCTTCCTAACGGTTGTATAGGTAGACGGCTCGTATTAAACGCTATGCTAACGGTATAAAGGGATTATCGAGATATAGGCGGTAGATAATAGCCTTAAGCACTCCGTTCGCTTATTTAACCTTTCCGTTCCCGCGAGGTCTAGCGGGCGTAATAGGCTTAACGGTTGTGCTAAAACGCTTGTAATAGTCTTAGGCTTATTGCTTAGTAAAGCATCCTGCATTATCGCTAATAATCTCGTATAGTAGGCCGAATCGCGTGCTAATAGTCTATAGGACTAAGATAGTTCCCTCGAAGTCTATAGACTGCGTAATAGTAGAGATAAGCCAACCGGTTGTATACTCTACGGCGTTAAGCAGCTATTGCCCTTTACACCTAGTGTAGTCGATAGCCTACCTTATTAAGAGCGGCATAGGTGCTAAAGGCATTAGGTTAAGGAGCGTCGGGTCCAGCGGCTTTATTAGTTAGTAGGACTAGCAACGGCGAATAGCTTCGTAAGCTACGAGCGGGAGTTCTAAGTGCTAGTATCGCATAGATAGGTATCGCATAACGTAACTAACGGTGCTATGCCCTAAGGCCTTATATGCTTGCTTAGCTATATCTACGAGAGCGTTATACTCTAGTACTAGCAGTAGTGCGATTGCTCCTATAGGGTTTAGCGGCTCGCTAGGGGGAAGGGAACGCTTATTCTAGCGAATGCGGTATAGACTGCCCTTTAACTCGCAGAAGTGTGTATTCGCTTAATGCGGCGTAATGTTCGGCGGTAGAGCTTCTTTAGACGTAAGGAATTCGAAGATCGCTTATAAATTAATTCGTGCTAGCTATTCTAGTCGAGTAACGAGCTCTATAGCGTTAAGAGCGGCGTTATCGGCTTTAGGCGTAGGTTTAGGCGCTGCATTGTAATTATACGCGGGATCGTCTTCTAGGATCGTTGTAAGCTCGTCGTTATCGTTAATCGCAGCTATCCTCCCCTCGTCGGCGTTATAAGCAGTATCCTTATCGTATAGCGGGCGAGAGAGATAATCGGTAAGCACATTCGCTTTACCGCTACGATATACGATCTTAATGTTATAGTATTTAATAACGTCGAAGAACCGAACAATTCGTATAGGTTAGTCTATCTTAGTGCGAAGAGTCTTAAGGGATTCGTAATCTATAATAATAGTAATATCCGCGCCTTTTACCTAATGCTTCTAATTTTATATAGCTATTATAATCCCTAAAAGCTCTCGTTCTTACGTAGAATAACGCTACTGCGTTTCGGTAAGCTTTTTAGAGAAGTAGGCTACTAGGTAAAGGTAGGAACGCTCCTTACCGCCCGTTAGGTATATATACGGCTATAGAAGAGCTATATATTTCCCGGACGCGTCGCTTTTAATAATTACGGGAAGCATCTAGCTAAACTTAACGAGGACTAGTGTTACTATAATAGCATTACGGATCCGTTCTTAAGCAGCTTTAGCTTCTACAGTTAGGGTAATAGGGACGTTCTTGCCACCGAGGGACTATTCGATTAACGGGATAGATAGGTCCGAAAAGTTCGGGATTAGCATGCGTAGGTATCCGGCCGCGTAAATAAAAGCACGGATTTCCATAGTAGTCGTAGGCATTAAGCGGTCGCGAATAGCGGCAATCTTAAGAGGATCTGCCCGAATGCCTCTAAAATAGACGATAAAGCCTAAGAATACACCTATATCGACGAAGAGCTTTATCTTCTTAGCGTTTAAGAGCAGGCCGTACTTAACGGCGCGGGCGAAGAAGGCAAGCAGGCGTTCGTAAAGCTGCTCGACTATATCGGCCTAAAGGCATATATCGTTAAGGAGACTAGCGGCGAACTCGCGTAGCGGCTGTAAAACTTCCTCTATAAAAGCTTAGAAAGTAGCCGGGGCGTTCGTAAGGCCTATAGGCATAACTTCCTATTCGTATAGGCCGAAAGGCGTAACGAAAGCAGTCTTCTCGCAGTCTTCTAAGGCGATGCGGATATGCTAAAAACCGTCTTATAGGTCGATAAAAGCGTAGTAATAGTAGCCGACTACGCGCTAGATTTTATCTATAGTATTTAAGAGAGGATATATATACTTCTTCGTTAGGGTATTAAGTATATAGTAGTCGGCGTAAATACGCTAAATAACTTACCTATAGGCATTATGCTATAGGCCTATAAGTGCCTTCTTCGGCGTTAATAGTAAAGGAGACGACTATAGGCTAACAGACTTTTAAATAATACTCCCCTTATATTTCTTAATAAAGTCCTTAATAGCTTAGGCCTACGAGGGACTATAGCGTCGGGGAGCCTACCGTATAGGCGTGCTACCGCCTATATTAATTTAATAGACTATCTAGGCTAATTTTTCTATGCGTCGAAGCGATACGTCGAAGAGCTTTAGGAATTTTATAAATTAGACGTCTATAAAGCATTTCGCCTATTCCGGCGTATCGGCGTAGAAGCGGATAGCACGCGCAAGAGTAGGTTAAACGTCGGTCGAATTAGCGAAAATAGCTATAGAGAAAACGTTTAACGGCCGCGGCTATAATAGAGGCTTGCCCTTAAGATTGCGAAGTTATATAGCGCCGTTGCCTTTATAAGCGACTCTAAGGGCGTAAAAGACAGATCGTCTAAGGGTTAAGTTACTAAGGAAAGTCCCGTTAAGGACGACACCGTAAGAGAAGGCAACTCAACCGGTCTAATTGTCGTTGCTTTACTATTGCATAGTGATAACGATATCGTCTTAAACGCTTAGTCCGGGAATCCCTCCTATCCCCTTTATAGTAGAGGCGACTTAAGACGGGTATAGGGCTAGCTTATATATAAGTAAAGAAGAAACGTAATAAGATATAGAACTATAGTCGAAGAAAGAAGAAATAGTAGAAGATAGGGAAGTTATTAGTCGGCAAAGGAAAACACTATAACGATCGCTAAAGCCCTCGCGGAGAGGCTTTTAGCTAGTATTAATGCCGCTATCTATAGTTATAAAGTAGATAGCGTCGCCTCCCTATTAGAAATACGCTAAGTCTATCCCCTCTTATATAGCTATAAGGATAGCTTCTATTTCCGCGTTATCTTCCTTAAGTTAGTACGTTAGATCTTAGTCTTCGTCGGCATTATCTATAACCTCGTCGTTAAAGTATATATATAGGCGGTTAGCGTAATTGCGATAATTTCCTTACGTACCCTTACGTATACTCTTACCTCGGTTATCTCTACCGCGATTACTACCGCGGCCGCGGCTACTCTCTTTAAAGCGCTAGCGGGAACCGAATGCCTTAGCAGCTTTATATATCTTCCTTTTTATCGTAACGTCTTAAGATAGGCTAAACGATAAAAATAACGCAATAGTAAGTGCTAGCGTAGACAATAGTCGGCAGTCTTAGGCCTAATATCTAGCCTTACTATAGTTAAAGTAGGTATTCGCCTTAGATAAGGCCGTAAAAGTCGAAGCGGCGATAGCTTTATCGTCGGCGGCGTAGACGAGAGTATCGGTCGTATGCGGATCGGCTATAACAATGCCCGGAGGGCCTAAATAAGAGGAGGCGGACAGTAGGCTAGGATTAGCCTTAACGACTTCTATTATCGCCGGCTTATTGCTAACGACCTTATTTATCTTCTATATCTAGTATAGTTAGCCCTCTTATATATAGATAGAAGTAGCTAGCTTACTATAGATGTCTTTTATAGGCTAACGCGTTTGCTCGCTAGCTAATAGCATAAGACGCTAAATAAGGGCTATGCTATATAGTATAGTAATATCGGAACCGATCCGTAATTAGATATATAGGAGGTTATTCCGAATATACTAAAGGGTAATAGTACGGACACTAGGGCTACGTTTCTTAATGTCGGGAAGGTTTAAGAACGCGTTATAAATACGCTAGGCAAAGTTAACGAAGGCCTTGTCCTTAACTAGCGCTAGTTAGGCGTAAATAGCCAACGGCGCGTCTAAAACACCGTAGTCCCTTAGGACCGTAAAAATGCCCTTAAGGAGTAACATTTAGTCTAGGTGCCTAACGTTAACCTAATACGCGATAGGGCCGAAGTCCTTAGATAACTCGTTAGCTATCCGCGTAGGCTGGAGGTTATATAGTATATATCCGATAAGAAATACGGATTGCATCTATTAGAGCTTCTAAAGGACGGTATAGTCCGCTTAATATAACTTCTATTTAGGCTTTATAGTAATCTTATTTCGGTTATTAGTTACTATATTATTAACGTCTTTAGCAGCCTTCGCTTAAGGCTAGATGCTTTTTATAAGAGTCTTAGTAGCTCGATCGTAAGTAGCATTATACGGGATGTATATAGGATAGTCGAAGTTTAAACGTAAGTTAGGACCTCGTTCTAGGAATACGTACTAGTCGACGGCTCTATCGTCGTAGTATAGGAAAGGCTTTACCGGCAGCTAGTGCTATTACGGTAGAACCGGTTGCTAAGCGGGTTGCCTATACTACGGCTAAGCTACCTGCCTTTACTACTGCTAATTCGAATAAGCAAATCGCTGCTCGCTAGTAAGGTTAGTAGTAGGCGTTGCTATAATACTTTAGTTAGGCAGGTCTACGGGAGGAGTAGGAGGCGACGAGTAGTCCGGCACGGGAGGCTCGGGAGGAACGGGAATAAGTCCTAAAGCTAAGGAGCTAGCAGTAAGTAGTAGTGCTAGAAGAGGAGGTGCTTATGCTCGAAAGAGACTAGCTAAGCGCTCCTCTATACGCTCTATCTAGGTAGCTTAACGCTCCTCGAAACGCTTTATCTAGGTGATTTAGTTGTCTTCTAGCTGTTTAAGCTAGTTAGCTTACTGCCGAGACTGCTAACGCATTTTACCGCGAAGTTCTTTACGTAGGTCGTTAAGGTAAGTGTTAAAGACTTCGTTTTAGCGGGTTATCTTCTAGTCTACCTATCTTCCTAGGCTAGCGACTAAACTCGTCTTATTCGGCTTAAGGCCGACAGCAGAGCTTGCTATAGAGCCCCGGCGAGAGCTTGGGTCTGCTCCGAGCTCGTCCTTAAACGGCGAATTCGGCGGCAACGCTGCCGATATGCTATACAACGTTGAAGAAAACTAGGGTAGAACGTGTGTTTAGGGTAATACGATAGGTCTACGTAGCGTAAACGCTAGGATGCGTGATTCGTCCGATTTTTAAAGAGGCTAAGGTTTGCTCTTTAAAAATACGTATTTTTAAGGCCTTTTAAAGGTCGGATTAAGTGCACAACAGAGAGTCTCGGGGCTTCCTGCTAGGGGAAGCTTCGTTAAGACTATATTCTATGTGTGTTAATTAACTAGCTAAGGTTGTAGGCGCTTAGGGCTTTAGGGAAAACCCTGCAGCGGAGTGCTAACTAATGCGCCTACCTAATAGGGATCCTTAAGGCGAAAGACTAGTATCTAACCTAATATTACTTCTAAGGAACGCCTTCTATTAACCTAATAGTATATATAACGGAATATAAAGGTTACGAGATTAACGACCTAACTAACGATTAGGAAGTTAAAGAGTACTAAGACAACGCCGCTAAGACCGAAGAATAGGACGCAACCTAAATGCTTTATTAATAAGCGTTTACTTATCTCCTTATAGGCGAAGATATATTTAGCATAGAATAAATAACGCCGGGTTTTTAGTTCTTTAATAACGATAGGTACTCTAGGAAGCAATTCTAAGATATCCTAATTAACACCGGCGCTACTAAGGTATTAATAGCTGGTTAGGACTAATATCTCGCCTTTTAGCGAGAGAATCCTAATATAAAGCTTAACGACTCTATAGCTAGCTAAACCTCGATTAAATTCGGGAATAGCGAAGCTATTAAATCTCTCGGCTTATTAGCTATAAAAACACCGTTAGGAAGGATTACCTTTTATATACTTACGTCTCTAACCCCTTTCCTCTTTTATCTCGCGGATATAGATCGTTGAAATATATATTACGATAATACAACGGACGTTATTATTCGTAAGAATAAAGGGATCTCGCTTTTAATAGTCCGTAAATTTAGCTACCTTTAGTTCTTTCTTAATAGGTAAGAATAAGCGATATCGTTCCTAGCAGAAAGCGAACTCCGTACCCTTTATCGTCGTTTCGGCCACCCGGTAGTTATAAGATTGTATTACTTACTAAGGCAAATAGGTTACGAAGTATTAGTTAATAAGCTCGAGAGTATCGCGAAGTATTATTATTATTATTAACTATACTCTTAGGCCTTACGTCGATTTAAATTTATATTTAAGGACGATTAAGACTTTAACTACGAGATTATCGTCGACGTAATGCACTTATATAAACGCTTAGTCCTTTACGTAGTTAACGCGGCAACGGCCTTTTAAAAAGCACGTTTTTTGCCCTTAATGTCCGTAAAGGATATATAGGAATTACTACGAGCTTTATAGATTAACACCTATCTTAGCCCGCCGGATACTATTAAATATAACGCTAAAACGAACTTTACGTCCTTAGAATTCCGCATTAAGGCTAAGTTTATAGGCATTATATATAAGTAAGTTTCTATAAAGGCATATTAGTCTATCGGGAAGGTTAAAAGATATTACGCTCTACTCCGCCGTGCCTTAAATATTATATATACCGAACTTAGTAACGTAACTTTAGCCGAAGGAATACTTTAGATAGCTATAAAAGCAGTTAATAATACGGCTAGCCCTTAAGGATTAGTGCTAATATTGCTTATATTTAGCGTATATTTTTGCATAACGTTAGACTCTCCGCCCTTATCGATAAAGATAAAAAGAGCCGTTATAGTCTATAAGGCAATAAGGATATCGCGTTAGCTTACTATAAAGCGGTAAGTTAAGGAAGCCTTATAAGCCCGAAATAGCCTAAAGACAACGGATATTCTATCCCTTCCTTTATAAAGTAAAGTTCGGGTATAGAGAGGGAAAAACGGCTAGTAAAGGCCGTTTAAGATTGCTTCTCTTAACGGCTATAACGTAATAATTAAGAGTCTTGCTATTTGTATAGTAGAGAATTGCTATTTATATAGTAAATTAGGGTTGTCTCTACTATTTCGGCGCGCACCCTACGCGCCTATGTTCCGCTTTTAAATTTCCGTAGTAGAGGTATATAGCAATTAAGAGGGCCGCGCAAATTGTGCCTAGCCTTAATTTAATTCAATTTAATCCAGCTGCGTGCCCTACTGCGTGCCCTCTAGTACGTGCGCGGCTCCTTAATATATGCTTCGTGCCCGGCTCCCTACTGCGTGCTCTACTGCGTGCCCTCTGCTGCGTGCCCTACTGCGTGATTGCGATATAGTGTTCTTCGCACGATTTGCGCGGCTCTCTTAATTGCTATGTACCTACACCAGATTTTAGTGGCGGGACATAGGCGCGCGGGGTGCGTGCCGAAAAAGTAGATTTACTATACCAATAGCAATTTATTACTATACAAATAGCAATACTTATAATTCATACGATTAACGGACCTTAGACCCTTTGTTTAACGTTAGTATAGCTATATAACCGTAATAAAAAGACTGAAGACCTTCCGGCTCTATATTTTAAAGAGGATTCCTTAAACCCGATTTAATAGTCTAATCCCCCTCGACTAGACTCTCCGGCACTACGCAAGCGTGGACGACCTTTAAGTTCTAAGAATATGCTAAAGCAATTATTTATAGAGAATATAGCTCTTAGATTCCTACTTTAAAGCAAAAATAAGTTCGTTTAAGGACTACTTGTTTACTAAGCTTAAAGGGAGCGTTAACTTTTCTACCTAATCTCTACGTATAGAATCCGTCTTTATACGTAAGAAGCTTACTCCCTTAACCCTCGACGCTTCCTATATAAAATCCTAAGACTATCTAGCACTTATACGCCTAATAGTCGACGATAGTCCTTTCTCTTAGATAAAGTATTATACGTTTATAAAATCGGCTTAAGATACTCTTAAGACCTTATATAACCCGGTAAACTTTACCTTAAACTTCCTCCTTATTAAAGAGCTCTTAAATACGAAGATTAAATATAAACTATCTATTAAAACTTACTTAAATAAAGTAAAAGAGCTTTATAATAAGCTAAATACTAAAGAGATCTAAATCCTAGAGATTATAGTCATAATATATATCCTTAAGTTTAAATAGCTCTTTCTTAAGTTATATTATAAATATAACCTAAATACTCTATACTAATGCTATAGTATATACCCTTAAGTCCCTCTCCTCGTTTTTTATCGACGAGTTTAAGAGAACTAAGGCTTTAGAGAGGAATAAGCACCTCTTTATAGCGAATAATAATAAAATTCCTATTTACTCTTACTACGAAAATCGTAAGTATATAGAAAAGAATTATTTTTAAAAACTAAAGAATAAGGATAAGGCTAAGACCGCCGTTTTTACTACTAAGACGTTGCCTTCCTCCTCCTTAACTAAAAGAAAGCCTAATGAGTATACTAATAGGAGCTATAGGACGCCTACGCTTATCCTAAACTCTTAGGAGAGTTCCCCCTCCTTTACTCCTCGCCCGGCTGCCCGTCCTTAGACCTCTCGACTCCGGAAGAGAAAGGCCCCCTTAGTATCTTCTACTAAGTTTAGTAAAGTCTTTATTATCTCTAAGTCGGCTTTGAGCATTATAAGTTCTTTTCTACCCCTCCTTATACTCTTTATATCCTTTATATCCTCGATACTCTCCTTTATACCCTTAATACTCTCCTTTATACCCTTAGTACTATATTAAAATCTAGTCCCTCTTTATACCTTCTTTTCCTATACCCTATTTCCCTTTAAAAATATCTTTCTCTATACCCCTATAAAAATAAAGTCCTCCTCTAATAGAAAATAAATAATAGGACTTCTAAAGCCGCTTCTCTTAGCTAGTTTAAGGGTAACCTTAAAGGTCGATAGGGCTACTTTATAGATAAAGAATTTTTAGAACTTTATATTCGATATTAGGGCTATTAGGCATATAGTTTTAAATAAAACTCTCCTCTCTAATTATAAGGTGATAATAATAATTAAAGTACTCTAGCTACCCTAATAGGCCTAGTGCCTTAATTTTAGCTAGTATAGGAAATAGGAGGACCCTAGGAAAAACCTATATACTTCCTACTGCGGTCGTTTAAGCCGCTTAAGCGCGTCGCATCCCTACACGTGTAGGTTATATAGCGCCCCCGGCCCGGATTCGCTTCGGTTAATCTAGTTAGTCGCGGCCACGTCGGACAAATAGTCGGACGGTATTTTCTTAGTGTAGCGAGTAGCCCGACTGTTTAATTAGCTATCGGGGGGCTAGGCAAGGTTCCTTTAGTTATACTATATTTAAATTAGCCTAGTCCCCGTATATACGTACCCGTGTAACGGCGGGCACGTGCTATAGTCGTAGTTATCGGTATAGGCGATTATCGCTACCCCTCTTTTTTCCCTTAGTATAGCTATACGTAGGCCTAGTACTAGGCCGTGCGGCTTAGTAGCTAATATCGGGAGCGCTTTGCCCGGCCTTCTGTTTTTTCCGATAAATAACGTAGTCGTATACTATACGTGATTTCGCCTACGTGACCTGCTTGCTAGCGACGCGATAACGGGGCGCGGCCGGCCTATTTTTTCCCCGCGACTATAGGCGCAGTCGCAAAAAGTCACCCTAGCCGGATTCGAACCGACTCCTATCTATAGGCTTATCCAAGCGGTTGACTACTCCGCTATAGGGACCTCTAATTATAAGGAGATATATACTACCGTAGTCTAAGGAAAAGCTTGCTCTATTATTATATAAGGTGCTAGAGACCTTATCTTTAAATTCCTAAATAGTAATTAATAATATACCTTAAGAAATTGCCTTTATATACCTAAAATCGGCATTAATATAATCAGCCAATTAGCTATAATAAACACATACGCCTTAATAGGCCCGGACTCTATATCCCTCCTCGATAAAAATCTAAAAAACTTAATAACCGGTTTTATTAAAAACGGACTATACTATATCCCTTAAGACATAAAGAAAACACGATTTCTAATTAAGAATAAAATATAGAATATATAATATAGCACGAGAGAAATAATAGATAACGCTATACTCTAAGATACTATACTAACTAATACACTAAAAACACCTAAAATAAAAACACCTAAGATAAAAAAGAAGATAGACCTCGTTCTCTAGTATAAACGGCTAGGCTATCTTAGCTATAAATCCCTATACCGATACCTCTATAGACTATACCTAGACATATCCGTAGACTAAAAAGATATTATAGCTATAAAATAATACGAAGCTTGTATATAGGCTAAATATACCGATAAAAAGAAGAAAACTCCCTCGAAACGACGATATCTCTTTCTTAATAAAATAAAGGTTAATATCTAAGGCCCTATTAAAGTCCCTACCTACGATAAATTTAGATACTTTATATCTTTTCTTAATACCTATTCTAGGTACCTAAGAATATCCCTTATTAAAGATAAAGCTAAAAGCCTGCCTATGTTTCTAGAATTTTAAGCAGAACTTAAGAATAATAAAGATAAAATAAAGATAAAAGAAGTCTTCTTAGATAATGCAAAAGAATTCATCTATAATATTAAACTATATGCCCTTAAAAACGGTATAAAATATAACTTAAGTCTACCGTTTACCCCCTACTCGAACGGTAGAATAAAGCGTATAAATAGAATAATACTTAATAAAGTTAGATCTATGCTCTATACGGCTAAACTGCCTAAATATCTTTGTGGTAAAGCTATTTTAGCAGCTATATATATATATAATCGATCTCTCTATACTACTCTAGGGTATTATGCCCTTTAGAAAAGAAAGAAAATAAAGCCCTTACTATAGAAGATATAATAAAATTCCGTGTATTTAGAAGCATTATATACTATAAGAATAAAACACTTAGTGATAAACTAAACGTATAAGCCTATAAAGGAATTATAATTTGCTACGAAGATATAGCCTATAAAATATACGACTATAGTAAAAAAAAGGTGGTAATATTAAAAGATATAACTATATTAGAAAACAACTTCTTAAAAGATAATAAAACGTTTAACTTTAATACTATACCCTCTATAAATAGAATTCCGGAGGGTTATCTACGTACGAGATCCTCTATACTAGACTGTTAGTGTTAGGGGTCTAGGGGCTAACCCGGGCTCCAACCATAGGCTCCGACGAGCCTGACACACAGAACCTCCTTAGCTAAGGACGGCAGGTAGGTATTCCGTTGTATTATAACTACGGTTAGTGCGGGCTAGGGGCCCTGTTTAAGAGGCTCCGGTACCTATATATACCTCCGTTAGTCCTATAGTTAGATAGCTATATGCATCTTTATGTCTACGAGTTTAGACCTCCTTTCTTTACTCTTCTACTGTAATATTTATGTAGCTGATTTCCTGTATTTAAGAGTTATAAGCCCGGTTGCATAAGCTAGGTCTCTTTCGCTTAAATAACGCTAAATCGAAGCTATTGACATCGCATTTTTTTTTCAATAACGGCATTAAGCTCTAACCTTAGTGTTATTACGAAGAGCTAGCTTTAAAGAAGGATTAAAACGATAAAAACAACACACGATTATCCCTCGTTAGTACACGAGGTAAAAGAATAGACTAATAGGCGGGCTATACGGAGGATTAAACGGGAAGTCCGAACCTCGGAAAAGGACCACTCGGCAGGCCCTTTAATAGACTAGACGGCAATCCGCATCCCTCGTTAGTACACGAGGTTAAAGAAGAGACTATACGGTAGGTTGCGAGCTTCGTAGGCCGATAAGCGTACCGTACGGAAAAGGACCACTTAGCGGTCTTTAGCAGACTATACGGCGGACTTAATATCCTCGCTAGCATGCGAGGTAAAATAATAAACCTTTAGCGTAGTCGATGCTGCGAGATTAGGAAGGAAAAGTGCGGACTAAAGGCATTAACGGGAACGGTCCCGGATAAGGTCCTCGGATACCGCCTCCTAATAACCCTCGCCGGCACACGAGGTAAAATAAGAAGACTATAGGCAGCCAATGCTATAACACCCTCGGAGGAGTACGAGGTAAAATAAGAAGACTATAGGCAGTAGATGCTATAGGACCCTCGTAGGGACACGAGGTAAAAGAATAGACCAACCGGGAAGGAAGAGGTATTAACGGGAACGGTCCCGGACGAGATCCTCGAATAACGCCTCCTTATAAATCGCCAAAAGCCGGATCCCTAGAAACGGACCACGAATATACCCGTAGAATAACTAAAGAACGGGGATTTAAACGGCGCATTCGGATCTTCTTTTAGTCAATAGACCGTAGAGATCTAAGGGGTAGGTGGCTAGCATACTATCGAATGCACACCTTGCCCTACTAAAAAATACTAAAACACTACGAGGTAAAAGTCACGATAATTACGATATCTCGACGAATTAGTAGCTAATTTGGAAATTAATAAGGCCGGCACGAGCAGCCTTAGGACGATTACCCTACCATTAGGTATCTCTTTTATACGAGCCGCTCCGGACAATTCGGGTGGGCTATTTTATTTAATTATTTAATTATTAGGTTTTTTATCTCTTCGTTTGCTATCGCTATAAGCACTCTAGCAAAGGGGGTGTGTTAGTGTTAGGGGTCTAGGGGCTAACCCGGGCTCTAACTATAGGCTACGAGCCTAATATATATAACCTCCTTAGCTAAGGACGGCAGGTAGGTATTCCGTTGTATTATAACTACGGTTAGTGCGGGCTAGGGGCCTTGTTTAAGAGGCTCCGGTACCTATATATACCTCCGTTAGTCTTATAGTTAGGTAGCTGCATGCATCTTTATGTCTACGAGTTTAGACCTCCTTTCTTTACTCTTCTACTATGATATTTATACAGCTGATTTCCTGTATTTAAGATAGACATAAAGCCTAATAATACCTATAATAAACCCTAAGATAATCCGAATGAAATACTAGATAATATATCCGAGGATAATAATGCTAAATGTATAATATATAATAATAATAATAAGGATTGAAGAATTTAGGTTATAATACCTAAGAAGCCGGCTGAATTCTATAACGATTACTAGGAATACCCGAAATACTTATTAATAAATAACGATAATATAACCCTTCTATCTGCTTTAGAAGGTTGTAATCCTATAGAACTAAAAACCTATAAGCAAGCTATAAAAAGCGCCGAAGCTCTTCACTAGGATAAGGGCATAGTAGCAGAAATACAGTAGCTTATAGATAATGATATTTAGGAAATAACCGAGCTACCTAAAGACCGGGAAGCCCTCGGAAGCCGATAGGTCTATAGAGTTAAGAAGGATAATAAAAACCAGAATAAAGAAGTTTAAAGCCCGACTTATAGCTTTAGGCTATAAGCAAATATACGGCCTAGACTATATTAAAACCTTCTCTACTATAGTAAGACCTAAGTCTATAAGACTCCTACTGCTATAGACTATCGCTAATTACTAAAGAGTACTATAGTTTAATATAAAAAATGCCTTTCTATATATAGACATAGATATAGAAACGTATATACTAATACCCGAAGCGTTTCTTAATATAATACTATAAGCATAGTTTAACTAATATAAAGATATAAAATATAAAGGCATAACCTACTTAGACTACTTAAATAAAAACAAAACGAAGAAGCTCGTAGCAAAATTAAGAAAAGCACTATACGGCTTAAAATAAAGTCCTTTACTCTGGTATAACTAACTAAAAAGCGTTTTAAATAAACTAGGCTTCTATTGCCTTCTAATAGACGAAGGGGTGTTTATAAACAGCATATATAGAATAGCTATAGCCGTCTACGTAGACGATCTTTTATTCTTTAGACCTAGCGAGTGTAATAGGGTAGGCAGAGTAATTACATAGGGGCCCTCTATATAGGTATAGAAATTATCTATAAAGAACTAAGTATAAGCGCACCTATGCATACGGATATATAGCTCTACGTACGTACCCCTTTATCCGCACGTGCCCCTTACCCCTATCCGTATAAGCCCCTTACCCCTATTCGCACGAGCTCCTTTCCCCGCCCGCACGTGCCTCTTCCCCGCTCGTATATAAGAATGCGGATTAGGTCGTAGACTTAATCTTACTAATAGTCGAAGACCCTTATATAAGACCTTTACCTTACCTAAGCGAAAATTTAACGACGTGTTACGTAAGGCCCGGCCGCGCTTTAGGCTATACGGCTCGCTTTAGGAAGCGTAAACCGCACCCTTTTCTATCGTATCTTTACCGGCAACGTAGCGTTAGGCGGTCTATCGTTTTCGCTAATAGCCTTAAAGCGCTTTTCGAAGCGATCGAGCGTTTCTATATCTGCGAAGTCTACTACTAAGTGCTACGTTAGGTCTTAGTACCTTTGCCACCTTACGAGGACCTCGCGCCTACTGCCGCGGCCGACTTTCTTCTATCGTACGGTAAGAATTTCCTTTACTAGGAACTCTTTTTCTCCCTTTACTAAGATTACGGAAGGCTATAGGTCCGCTATTACTTACCTAGGCATTAGATCTACTACTATACGACGAAGAAGGTCTACGTTAAAATTAAGGTAAATCCCGTTAAGCAGTCCTTTTAGCTAGACGGCTTACGGGCTTAGCACTCTCTTAACCGTAAATTTTGCATATAACTAATCGAGCTTCTTCTTCGGCCTTAAAGATACGTAGTTCTATAAGTCTACCTAGACTTTATTACCTACCGTAAATCGCTCTATAGGTTCCCGCCGTTTATTAATATACCGCTCTTAGTCCTACGCTGCCCAGGCTATTAATAACTAATAGAAGTCTAAGACCTACTTAAGTCGCTATATAAAGGAGGCTACGCGCTCCTCCGGGCTATTACTAAACGGCTTTTCCGCTGCTATATCTACGGCGATAGGAAATAGGGATACCGGTTCGTACCTATATAGTGCGAAGAAAGGCGATATATATATTAAAGAGTAATTTCTTCCGTTAAGCGCTATTTGCGCTATAGGGAGCTACTTATCCTAGTCCCTTTAGTTATAGTCGATAACGCCCCGGAAGTAAGCTTAAACTTCCTAATTAAGCTGTTTCAGCCTTTTATTAGTTTACGGATAATATACTATGCTTAGCAGCTATATAATCTATAGCAGCCGATATAGGTACTACTAGAAGCGGCTTATTTAATTTAAGCCCTTATCGCTTATAATTAACGTTAGCTACTAATAGTATTATATATAGTATACTAGAAAGCGCTCCGCGTAGATCTCCGCTTTTATAAAGGGCATAGGCTCTAATATAACTTCCTTACTTAGACGGTCTTTAATTACCTAAAGATTACGGTTGCCGCTCTCTATAAAAGGGAGGTCTATAATAAAGTCTATTTAAATATACGTATAGAACCGGTCCGGTATAGGAAGCGATTTAAGCAACCCTTTCTTAAGCGTATGCTAAATTTTTATGCGCTTATAGATATTATAATTACGGAGAAATCGTCTAACGTATAGCTAAAGAAGCGGCTAATAGAAGTCGCGGGATATAGCGGTAACTATTCCTTCGCGGCTAAGGTAGCCGACAACGCTAGCGTCGTATACTATTTAAATAAGCCGTCTTTAGAGCGCGTTCCTTTCTTCTAGATCTAAGGGAGCGTCTTTTACTACGGCCTTTATAGTTATAGAGGAACTAAGAACCTAAAGCCGTCCGCGGAACCGTAAGTGCCTACGTAGGTCTACGTAGTAGTCGGCTACCTATACCTTAAGGTTAAGCTTAAGGTCGAATCGTCGTACTCTTGCCTCTACGGCGTAGCGCACGCTCCCGTAGGTAACGTCTTAAGCTGCTAAGCGGTCTTATATACGCTAAAGCTCCTCGTCCTAAAAGATTCGTCGGTTAAGCCCTATATTAGTAGTTAGCTCCGCGTTCTACGCGTTTAGGTTATCCCGGGTTATAGCCGCTACGAAGTCTATATCCTAAGTATCGTCTATATCCTAAATATCGGGCTCTACGTCTTCTTTATTATCCTCCTCGCTATCGTTTTTATCTTTATCGCCCTTACTATTAACTAAGACTACGCCGTCCGTACCGATAAGTATTACTTTAATATATATATATAGCGCCTCCTCCGGGAGTATTTAAAGCTCTTAGGCATTATAATCTTTATTAAAAGGCCGATCTTAATCTCTTTAGGATAGAGCGTCCTATACCGTAGCCTCTTTTCTAAGTCGGTACTTAATCCGGAAACGGAACCGCGAAAGGTATTCCGCCTAGCGGGCCTATCCCTTAGAGAGATAACGTCTAGTTATAAAATACTTAAGGTTGCGATAGTCTATAAAGATCTCGAAGTTCTTATAGCTATAGAGCTCCGCTTGCTATTGCTTTAAATAGCTAATTATAGCGAGGATTTCCTTATCGTAGATAGCGTAGTTCCGTTCGGCGGAGGTAAGCTTATAGGAGTAAAAAGCTATAGGGCGGCGTTAGCCGTCTACCTCTTACGAAAGCGTGCCTTTAAGTGCGAATCTACTATAGTCCGCCTTAAGTATTATAGGATAATTAAAGTCCTACTATAGTAGCACTAAGGCTTA
This sequence comes from Ophiocordyceps sinensis, assembly GCA_012934285.1. Taxonomy (NCBI): domain Eukaryota; kingdom Fungi; phylum Ascomycota; class Sordariomycetes; order Hypocreales; family Ophiocordycipitaceae; genus Ophiocordyceps; species Ophiocordyceps sinensis. The sequence goes on along the minus strand of JAAVMX010000004.1, from coordinate 5,961,143 downwards.
CGAAAATAGGTCCTTTAACGTTTAGAACGCCTCTATATATACGGCGCCCTAATAGAAGGCCACCCCTTTGCCGGTAAGAGCTATTAGTAGACTAACGATATAAGAAAATTAACAAATAAAAATCCGGTAGTAGTTCGTAAGTCCTAAGAAACTCTATATACCTTTTTGCAAAGTTAGGGCTATTTAGTCTTAAATAGCCTAGATCTTTACGGGGTCCGCCTATATACTAACGCCCGCGATAATAATAAATCTAAGGTATTTAACCTAACGGACGCTAAATTCGCATTTATCGGGGTTAAGGTATAGCCTATGCTTAGAGAGCCGGTCTAGCACTTTCCGTACTTTATCTATATAATCCTTTAGGCTATCGCTTATATAAACAAGAATATTATTAATATAGGCGGAAGTAAACTCGTCTATAAATTCGCTAAGAATACTATTAATATACCGTTAGAAGGTGCCGGGAGCCTTTATAAGCCTAAACGGTATTACTATCTATTTGAAAAGCCTATAGCGAGTGCGGAACGCGGTCTTCTACTTATTACCTTTTGTAATTTGCACCTTATAGAACGCCTAATAGATATCTAACTTATTAAACTACTTTACTTTAGCGATATTACGGAATATCTCTTTAATAAGCGGAAGCGGGTAGTAGTCCGGTTGTATTATTGCGTTTAGTGCTTAATAGTCTATATAGAAACGTAGTCCTCCTCCGGGTGTCCGCGCGAATAGCACTAAAGCGACGGCCTTAGAAAAGCTAGCCTAAATAAACCCTTTATCTAAAAGGCCGCGTAGTGTTTTCTTTAATATAAGCAACTCGTCTTAAGATATCGCGTATAGCGGCCCGCAGGGCGGAACTATATTTTATCCGCGGGAATCCTTATGAAGCGGTATCGTATAGTTAATACCGGGCTTATATAGGTTTAATTTATCGGCCTCGCTTTTCCGAAAGAGCGGTAGTAGGTTATAGAACTACGTAGGGATTATTTAACGTAATTCGGCTTCCGTTTTTAGCTTCTTTAGTCATAAGGCTTTTTCGATATCCGCGAGGCTAACTACGTAAATAGCAGCTATAGCGGCTTCCGAGCTATATCGTCTACGGATTCGGTTAATTATGCTAATAAACACTAAAGCTATAACTTCTTTAGCCTCTTAAAGCTCTATAGTATACTTAGTGTCCTTAGGCTCGTTCTTATTAATATACCGTAGCTAACGCTGCGAATTCCTATACTAAAGCCTTCCTTAGTGCGGCATAGAGTAGGACTTTATATAAAGAAGCTAAGGATTTCTAAGGATTAGGTTAAATTTTAGCCAAAGGATAACGTATACTATAAGCAATTGCTCGTGCCCGTTAATCTCCGTAGCTATCTATACAATACCTTTAATCTTCGCCTCTTCTATTACGCTTAAGGCTCCTCGTACGTACTAAGGTCCTATATCTTTAATAAGTAAACGTAGTTCTTATGCGAATGCCTTTTCGATAGCGGCGTAGTATTAGCAACCCTTATCTTTAAGAGTAGAGATAAGGTTTATACGGTTAATAATAATAGGTATTAAGGTAGGAGAAGTCTTAATACGGTTAGTTAACTCTTTTTTCTCTAGTGCTAGCGAACGAAGCTCTAAGGCCCGTCTATGCTTTAGAGCTATACGTTTCCCTCCGTACTAATAGCGGCGGGGATATTATTATCCTCCTTAATATTAGACTTAAGAGAAGGTCGGGTAGCGCGAATCGCTATAGGCCGTTTAGCTCGCTTTATAGGGCGAGCGGGACGATACGGGCAATCCGTACTAAAATGTCTATCCGCGCTATAGCATACGTAAAGCCCCTCCTCTCTCCGCTTCTAAAGCTCTGCCTTCGATACTTACTTAGCTCGCTATATAAAAGAGGAAAGCGCGCTGCCTAAGGCGGCGGATAGTATCCTCGCTCTTCTATAAGCGGGCCGTATAGTAGATATTATAACGTCGCCCTTATAGTCTACCGTAGTATCGGGCGTAGATCTAAGCGGCGGGAGTATTATAGCGTTCTTAGTAGTAACTCCTCCGTTCCCGTTGCTAACGCCGTTTATACTAGCGCGTTTTTGCAACTTTTAGAAGCTAGGGCTTTACTTATAGTTCTAGGCTACCTTCGTAAAGCGACTTACGTACTCCCGGAAGTTAGTAAGCATCTCGATTAGGATAAGCATCTCCCGTAGTTATAGAGTAATCGAATTTCGCAGCTATATAACCCTAGCGCTATCTCCCTAAACGCTATTTCCGGCGGTATAAGTAATAGTCTCCTTAAAGTCGGGAAAGAAGTCCTTAAACATCTAGCCGTCTTTCTAAAAGAGGATCCGCAACCTATCTTACGCTTTCTCCTACTCCTATACGTTGCCGAACGCGTAGATAAGGTAGTTAAAGAAGGCATAGGGGTCGTAGGCGCTACTAGGCCCGCTACTCTCCTAAAACCTAGAAATCCGCTATATCTAAGGCTCCGGCAGTATATAGAGCAGCGAATACTAAGCGGTATCGCGGCAACTATTAAGGCCTTACTTCTCGTTAACGGTAAACTTACTATAAAGGCGATATAGGAAGAAGTAAAAAGACTTTAGCTTACTATCCTATATAAGCTACGGTAGAGGCTTCCTTTTGCCGAAGGCGGCTTTAAGGGCCGTCCTCGGGTTAGCTATACTAGCGTCCTTAGCCGCGGGAGAGTTCGTCGACGTAGCCGTAGGCGCGAGTAGCGTATCCGGAGAGGTAAGCGCTATAGATCCTATTTTAACACTAAGGACTTTTAGTAACCCCCTTCGTTTAACCGGATTAACGGCTATTTTCTATAGTAGCACTAGAAGGCGCTCCTCTTCCGCTATAGAAGGTACGGCATCCGCCGTCGCCTTGCCTAAACGTGCTTCTATTATTTCCCATCGAAGGCGGGTTTTTACAAAGGCCCGCTTATTTAGCGCTTTTTATCGTAGCTATAGCTGCTAGGACCCCTCGGCCTATTGCTCGAAGATGTCCTCTATATCGTTATCTAATAAGTCTATAATAGCAGCTAGTATTACTACGCTTACCGCTTTTATTATAGCGGCCTATCGTTTTAATTAATACGTGCCGCTATTATAAAAGCGGGACGTTATTATATTAATAAGTCCGTAAAAAAGAGAGATAGATAATACTATAATAGGGTAGGTAGAGTGATTATATAAGTGCCCTTTATATAGGTATAGAAATCATCTATAAAGAACTAAGTATAAGCGCACCTATGCATACGGATATATAGCTCTACGCACGTACCCCTTTGTCCGTACGTGCCCTTTACCCCTATCCGCACGAGCCCCTTACCCTTATTCGCACGAGCCCCTTTCCCCGCCCGCACGCTTCTTCCCCGCTCGCATACGAGAATGCGGATTAGGTCGTAGACCTAATCTTACTAATAGTCAAAGACCCTTATAGCGAGCGTGCAATAACCTAAGTTATAGACTAAATAAATAAAACCCTACCGATTAAATCTCTAGGGGAAGTTAAAGACTTCTAAGGATTATCTATATAGATATATAGAGAAATAAAGGAACTATATATATCCTAAGCAAACTATATAAGAAACAAAATAAAGGAATTTAATAAACAAAATATAGGAACCTCTAATACACCTACTACTAAAAGCGTTAAATTAAATAAGTTAGGAATAAAAAACGCCTCTAAAAAAGACATACTCTTATACTAAATTCAAATAGAATCCCTGCTATTCTTAGCCCTATTTATAAGGCCCGATATCCTTTTCGCGGTAATATCCTACGTAAGATTCTCTTCTTAACATAACTCCTCGCACTTTAAAGCCCTTAACGTTATATAGAAATATTTAAATAAACTCCCCGACCTATGCTTATATTATAACTATAATATACCTATACCAGACTTTTATTTTATAGCCCATACGGACTCGAACTAGGCTAGTGACCTTATAGACCTACGATCGGTCTCTAGATACTATTTCTTTATACGTAATAATTTAATAAGCTAGTTATATTAAAAGCAAAAATTAATATCGCTATCTACTTGCGAAGCCGAGTTTATAGGCCTTAGAGAGGCTAATAAGGAGGCCCTATATCTATACAGCTATCTAAATAGCATAGCAAAAGAGTTGTCTATATCTATATCTAATAAAGTCCCGTTAATATTCTCCGATAGTCAATTAGCACTAAAAATAGCAAATAACCTAGAATCTTATAAACTCCGGAAATACATCGGCCTCGTCTATAACTTTACCCGTAAGAGTATTCTACTAGGCGAAATAGAAGTATTTTATATAAAGTCCGCCGATAACATTGCTAATATATTTATAAATGAATTAGGGCGTATACTATTTAATAAATTTCGAGGCCTCTTAGGTCTTAAATAGGATACTATATATAAAGATAAATAGAGGTTTTTAGCTGCTATTTCTTATGCCTTCTTCTAGCTTTCCTCTATATACCCTTTAGTTTTTTCCCTTTATATAGGTTTACTAAACGGACTAATAAAATATAGTAGAGTTTTTAATTTTTCTCTATAAAATAGTAGGGTTATTTTTCTCTATATAAAAGTTTTTTCTTAGAAATAAGTTTTTAGAGAGTTTTTATAAATCTTAGTTAGTTATAAGCGGATATATATAAAGCGCACTTCTTTATAAAATAAGTACCCTTTAAAAGAGGCTATAAGGGAGCAGATATCTCCTAATTAGTTTATTCTACTAATGCATAAAGATATGCATTAGAACGGCCTTATATTATTGTATATAACGTAAGTCATTCGGTCGCATTAGCTCCCTTATTTGCTAAGATACCGAAGCCCGAAGTATATAGTGTAAGTAGAGATAGAGGTATATAAGTCATAACTTATAACTTAGTCAACCGGCGTTATCTACGTTACCTTATATTACTCGCGCCTTTAATTATATAATAACTAAGCTACTAAATGAGATTAGACGACTTACATTATACAGACAAATGATAGTGCTTTCTATAACTATAATTAGTTACGTTATATATACCTTTGTTCGTATAGAATTAGATATATAAAGGGACCTTAGTCCGCCCTTAGATAGACCTTAACTAAGCAATTTAACAATACCTTTCTCTCTTATTTCTGCATTAATCTTAACACTCTTTGCACTATCGTAATTCTCTGCCTTTAAGCTTCCCTTTAGGCTCTTATTCGTTTTAATTGTAATTCTTCCGATTGAAGTAAGTATAGCGCTAGCATAGGCTCGCCTTTTAACGCTTATCTCCGCCGTAAGAACTCTACTTTTTCTTATCCCTTAAAGGTGTTAGCCTTAGACGAAGCTATAGTAAAACGTCTTAAAAGGGATAATATAAGAGTATTTAACCTAGATAAAAGAGACCCGCGTTACTTTAGGTTAATCGCTTAAGCCGATAGGAAGAATATTATACCGACGTCTATTTATTTTACAAGCGTCTTTAACTCTACTACGATAAAGACCTTTATATACTCTATCCTTTCTACCTTTCGTTCCTTAGCGGAAGTACGCTTAGCGAATATATAAGTAAACTTTCCGTCGCTTAGCGATACCGTTTATAATCTATACCCCTTATAACCTTTATAAAGAAGTTTATTAAAAGGTTGAGCCGCCTTAATACGGAAATCTCCTACGAACTATATAGCGGAGAATATACTATCTCTATATAGAATATAAGGGAGTTATCCCTCTTATAGTAGATCTAACGTAAGGTTTTACTTATACGATAGCTAATGTATATAAAGCATCCTTTATGCTATATGCCGGGGCTAATATAATAAGCTATAGATAATATAAGCAAAGAGCTATTCCTAGCTCCCGGGGCTTACGCTTATCTAATAGAAGCATCCTTCTTTATACATATATTCTTAGTGCCTAGTGTATTAAATTAGTAGTAATTCGCACCTTCTGCCTTTAAGCTACTATTAGGAACGCCCTTACTATCTCTAGAGCTTCGCTCTACTACGATACGTTCGCTAAGAGCTTCTTCAAGCTCTCGCCATTCGTTAGAAGCCGCCTAAAGGCTCCCGACACCTATAGTACAACTAGCTTATATAATCCTAGCTAGCACGCCTATATAACCACTAACCTAAGCCTTAAGATCCGACGAGGCTCGCCTTTCTAGGCATTATTAGAACTAGGGTCTACTGCCTAGTTCTCTATTTTAAGTCCCTACGCAATAAGCCGTAAGGAAAAATTTTCTCTCTATGTTTTCGATTTCCTACGCGTACCTATTCCTAAGCTAAAAATAAAACACCTTATACCTCCTACTCTAGACTTTTCTCTTCTCCTATAACTCTTCTTTCGCAATCCCTTCTCTCTTTTATCTATCGACCTCTTCGCCTTCTTCCCTCGTTTTATTAAGCTATTATTACTATAGCTAAGGACGAAGAAGCCCGTTAAGCTATAGCGTCTATATCTTATTTAGACAACGACCTTTATTCTCGCTTGCCGACTTAGCAATATACTCCGCCGGAAAGTGTCTATAGCGCCGCCCCCTTAAGGGAATCTAAGAGTAATTATAAAGATCTTCCTCCTATCCGTCGTCGCCCTCGCTTATGTATAGAGACTAGGGTGCTACGTAAGTAGTCTGCCTTACTAGCTATAGAGGATAGGGACTATAATAATCTATTAAAATTAGCCGTTCGCTACTATAGGTTAATTAAGATACTGCCTACGGAAGGGGTTATTAAGACCTTTACTAATATAGACCTAATGTATATAAAGTAAGCCTATATTCTCTTAGGCTCTTTAGCTATTAAGTCGGAGACTATCTTTAAGATTATAGATCTTCCGCCCGTAAAGGAGAAGCATCTATAGTATGCCGATACTTAGCGAAAGGGAATTCGCGCGTATCTTCGTTTTATAGGCCATCTTCTAGATAAAGAGACTCTTATCTACGCTACGATAACTTTAGTATATCGATTAGTTCGAGCCATGCCTTTTAACCCGTAAATAATCAACGGAGACCCTTTTAACGGTTAATAATCGGAGGAATAGCCTCCTCCTCGTCCGTAAGGAATCCTTCGCTTATCTTAGCAGCACTCTATTAGGCAGCAATATCGCCTTAAGGAGCAACCCTAGGTTCTATATTATTCTCTTTAGTCTAAGTTATCTAAGTACTCGTAGGCTTTTTCCTCCCGTCGATAGAAGGATTTAGATAATAATAATAATAATTTATTTAGATCCGATAATAGCTTTATCCGCCGCCCCTTAAAGTCCTATCCGAATCCGCGTAGGCATCGCGAGGCGAGCTATACCTCCTCCTCGGCCTATAACGACGAGGCTATTACTAAACACCTTAAATAGGATAATATTAGTACTTTTAACCTAGATAAATATAATCCGAAGAACCTAGGCATTATCGCTCTTAGCGATGGAAAGAATATCTATATAAACGTCTACCTCTTCGCGGAGCGTCTAAGGATCTATTAAGACGAGGATTTATTCGCCTTTTGCCTATACTACCTCTCCTTCTTAGTAGGAAGAGCTCTTATATAGTATATAAGTAAGCTTATAGCGGAATAACGCGATATCCTTAGTTCCTCCCCTCTTAGAACCTTCTATAAGTTCTTAACTAGGCGTTTTAAGCGTTATAACGCCGATATCTCGAAGGAAATTTATAGAGAAAGGTATACAATATCTATATAGTCCTCTAGCTCTATTACTCTCGCGTAGTAGATCTAGAGAAAGGTTTCGCTTGCCCGCTAACTTAAGATAGGCAAGGATGCCTAGATTATTAAGGCTATCTATCCTATCCCCTTATTGCCGTCTAAATCTCTTCGCTCTTTCCTATTCCTACGAAAAAGACTTTAATCGATAAATAGATTCGCATTATTAAGGAACGGAAGCCCTTTATTATAGCCTCCCTTAAGTTATATATCTCCGGAGACCGAGACTATTCTTACCGCGGTAGCTTTTCTCGTCGGGATAATAACTATCGTTAGAATAACCGTCGCCGTAATAATAGTTACCGTTAGGGTAACCGTAATCGCAGCTATCGCGATAATCGTCGCGATAACTATCGTTAAGGTAACTAAGGCAATAACTACCGTTAGAATAACCGTCGGGATTAAGACCGAGGCTATAATCGCAACCGTAGCCCCGAAGGTCGAAGCTTAAGTAATAACTATAATTAGTTAAGCTTACACCCGCTACGCTACGATAAGCGTTACCCTCGCCGGGACGACCGATAAGATAACCGAACGGAATACCTCCGAGGTGAATATAAGGGTAACGATAATAAGAAGAAAGTGCGTTTTAAGTTAAAGTATTAGAGCGATAAGAAGACTGCTCTTAGCGGCGACGAAGCTAGTAACGAGCTATACTTAAACGACGACTCTTAGGACGACGTATTCTCTTACGCTTCCTTAGAAGCTAACTTCGTAGGCTATATAAACTCTCGCTACCCTACTAAAAGGAACGGCAAGTTTAAATATAGCACTTACGACCGTACCTTCGCCCTCGCCTCTATGCTTAAGGAGTATATATACGCTAACTGCTATATATCTAAGCAGTAGCTCCGTAGTAAAGAACGCGCGCTTAAGCCTTTAACCTATAAGGTTTATAAGGCCTTTTTTCTTTCTTATAACGCTTTTTTCTCTTATCTCTATCTTAGGTATAAGAAGACTTTTTCTACTCTTACTATTCCCGTAGGGAAGATTATCGACTCTATTCCTACTAAGCCTATTGTTCCCGTACCTATTATTAAGGAGCCTGTTTTTTACGTAGTGCTTACTACGGTACCCCGACTAAATTAGATCCTAAAAGCTAAAGCCGAGGAGCACTAGTAGGATTAGGATTCCCCGCCGTATTTATACTCCTATATAAGAATTAAGGTCTCTGCCCTACCCGGTAGACAGGAAGTCTAGGTTTGCCCCGATTCTAGCTATAGAAAGCCTATAATTAATCGCGACTTTCTTTAGACTTTTAACTATACCGTCGAGAAGAAGCCTCCTATTACTATTAACGGAGTTAACGGTCGTTCTTTTTGCGAGGACTAGGCTACGTTCTCCTTCTACGCGTGCGGTACTATAGCTAGTCCGGCCGCTTAAGCAGCTATAGCTAAGTTTACTTACTCTGCCTAGGTCTCTAAAGTAGAAGCCGGCGCACTCCTCGGCAATGCCTTCCTTAAGCTATACCGAGGATCCTTTAATTATAATAAAGAGGTTATTCGCATTAGAGTGCTCGACGGGTTTAAAATCCTATTCAATATCTATAAATAGTCCTACAAAGTTATTCGCCGTATTAAGGCCGTCCGAAAGACTATTGCACCGCCCGGCACTACCCTTATAGTCTATATATCTTAGTAAGAACTTCCTAAAGACCGCGCTTATACTTTCTTCGCCTCTTACGTTAAAGCTATTTATAGTATCGTCGATGCTAAATCTCTTCCTACTATTCTTATTACTAATAGCACGAACGCTAACTTAGTTATTAAGCGTAAGCAGAAGCTTAGCTAGATATAGGAGTGTTATAAGTCTGGCTATTTTACCGCCCTATCTTAGAAATCAGCTATAAAGGCTCTAACACTAGCTATAGCAATCTCGCTTACTCTTAGAGCCGCTGCTATACTATCCTCCTCTATAGAAACCGCTATTGCTACTACTACTTCTTTTATTAATTTATCGGTTAACGTCGCAAGCACCTTCCCGCTTACTTAGGAGGTCCTTAAGTGCCTATAGCCTCCCGCCCTACCTTAACCCGTAGAAGCTTTAGTTCTAAGCATTTTTCCGACGCTTTCGCTATCCCACTCTATCTACGCCTACGTTATAGCTTCTTCTATAGGACCCGGCAAGTAGTCTAAGGTTCGCTAAAACCTTATAGCAGCTGCCTTTAATATAACGGCAGCTGCCGTAGCTATTAAGATAGACGCCGCGGATAGAATAGAGGATCCCCTCTCTAGCCGCATTCCGTACTAAACGCACGTTTAGCGCCTACTAAAGCTTTAAGAGAAATATACTAAAGAAGGTATTTATATTTTCGACTATAGTCCCTCTTTCTTATAGCGGATTAAAAGGCTTATTGGAAAATACTCCTAGCTTTAGCGAGATATAGGCACTACCGTTATAAAAACCCGGAAAGGAATTAATAATTCCCTTAATCGACAATTAGTACGAAAAACGAGTTGCTTAAAGGCCTTACCTATAAGGGCTTCGCGATAGGAAGGTTATCGACGATATATTTAACCTACTTTATAAGTAGGGTCGCTTAGAATAGGCCGACGAGCCTACGCCGTTCGTAGCACCTATCTTCGTAGTCTAGCGTATAACCTAAGGCGAGACTAAAGGCCGAGTCGTTATTAACCTATATACCGTTAATAGTGTTACTATTCCGGACTCCTACCCTCTGCCTTTATAAAGCTCTATTATCGCTAAACTCTTAAGCGCTTATTTTATTACTACTATCGACGCTTCCGCGTTCTTTTATTAGTTTCGAGTTAAACTCGAGTATTAAGGCAGGTTTACTATTATAAGTCATTAAGGTCTAAAGCACCTAATAATTATACTTATCGGCTTTTGCAATAGCTTAGCGTACGTATAACGCTATATAGACCGAGTTCTCCGTCTATACTAGGGCTATAGCCGCGCGTTTATTAATAATATTGTTATTTACTCCGCTATAGAAGAGGAATACTTTTAATATCTCGAGGCTATCTTTAAGCTCTTCGCGTCGCTTTACTTATCTAAAAGCCTTGCTAAAAGCTAGATCGGCTACCCTTCTATAGAGTTACTCGGATTTCGTACCGACGCGTTTAGGATAAGTATTATAAAGCATAGGCTTACCGCCTTCGTAAAGCTTCTATTCCCCGATAACCTCGCCGCTTTTAAATACTATATCGGCGCTATAGGGTATATTCGCAATCTTATTCTATACTATAGCGCCTCTATTGCTCCTCTATAGGACCGTAAGATTAGTCTTCTAGCTTAGGATCGCTTAATCGGTAAGGTTAAGAATAGGAACCTTAATAAGCGGAAGTCCTATACGCGAGTTATATCGTTCTAGCCGACCTTAGCCGAGCTTTCCTCCTTCGCCTCCCTTTAGAAGGAAATTACTTCCGGCTGTATAATTTACTATATAGACCCGTAGAAGAGGCTATTCTATTAAATTAACGCCTTCTTATAGTAAAGCTTCGCCGCTATCTTTTTCTACCTCCGCGATAGCACTGCCTAGCAGCTAGGCTAGCCTATTCCGGCTAAGGCTATTATGCTTATCTACTTCCTCTCTTATACCCTAACGAAAGCCGAGCAGTCCTATAGTCCCTTAGAGCTAAAGGTCGCCTATCTTATATAGGCTGCGAAGAAGATACGTACTACGGTATAGTCCTTAACCCTCCCGCTCGTAGTCTTTACTAACTACTCCGCGATTAAGCAGATAGTCGCTAAGCGAACCCTTAATACCTCTAGCACTAACTAAGCTAACCGCCGTCTAGTTATAGCCTTATTTTATCTCTTTAAGTACGATATCGAGGTTTACTACCTCTCTAGCAAAAAGAACTTTATTCCCGACGCTTTTAGTCGCCTGCTAGCCGAAAAGTCCGATTAGCTACTTAACCGTCGCCGCCCTAACTTTACTATACTTAACGATATGCTTATAGCCTCCGAGGCTATTATAGCTCCTAAAAAACGCAAGGAATTCGCCGTCGCCTACGATAATAACCCTTACTATAAGCGAATACTTTAGATAATTATAGATAGCGAGGACGCTATCGAGAGTCTTTCCTCGCCCTTAGAAGGAGCTATAGTTGCTAACTCTATAGCACGAACAAAAGGATAGCTTAAGCGCCGCGGTATACCGTTCTTTATAGTCGATAAGCTTTTATACTATAAAGGCCTTAACGGCTTTACCCGGCTATATATCCCTAACGCCTTCGTCCTATCTATAATCTTAGTAGCTTATAACGATAAGAATTACTTCGGCGTCGTCCGTATAATTAAGGACTTAGAGATATACTTAATTCGTAGAGTTACTCGTTAGGTAAAGAAGTATATCGCGGCTTATAAGACCTATTGCCTTAGCTAAATAGATCGTTAGACTCTTACCGGCAGCTATAAGCCTATTCGCCCCCCGCTACTTCTAATATAAAGCATCGCAATAGACTTTATAACCGATATACCGCCCTTGCTATTAGCAAGCTTTATATAGTAGATCCTAGGCTTTAATATCTTTAACTAACTTCTTACGGTCACTTGCCTAACTACTAAGAGATGCCTACTAATCTTAAGCAATGCTAAATATAGTATAAGTATTAGTAAGGCTCTAATAACGGTGACTAGCCGGATGGATCTATTAAGTTATTGTTGTTAAATCTATGATCTAGCTAAGGAAGAGGGGAAGGCCTCGTGGAGATATAGCCTCGTTGCGTGTATGTAATCCGTAGGATCACGTGTGCGCAACCACCTTAACAATGCGGATATCCCTTATTCCCACACTGGCAGTTCTTTCAAGATGATAACAAGAGCAATAAGAATCCGGGTTTTCCACCGAATAGAGATACGCAACGAACAAAGGGAAAGAGGGCCGTTTTAGCCGTGTGGTGCCGTTCGGGCCGTATGGTGCAAGTAGTGTCGGGGCGGCTGCAGGGCGAAGCTGCCAAGCCAAGGGCGAAAAGTAACGCAACGAATGTGGGCTGCCAAGGCTGCAAAAAAGCGTTGCAAAGGGCGTTGCCAAGAGCGTTGCTAAGGCGCAGAAAGCAGGGCGAAAAACAAGGTAAAGAGCGTGGGTGAATTCGAGGTAAAAAGCAGGGCGAATTCGAGGCAAAAAGCAGGGCGAATTCGAGGTAAGGAGCGTTGGGAAGGAAAGGGCCAGTGATGCAACGAGTGGCCAAAGTGCTGCGGGCTGCGGCGTTGAAGTCCCTGACGATGCCGTATTGCGCTTTCTAGAGCTCTTTCCAATGAATTGGAACAGAAGGCGTAAAGCAGCGTGCGGGATTAGTGATTGACCATTGACCTAGTCGACTTGAAGCAACTGGCGGCTTTGTGTTTGCGGCGGGCTTGTGGCAGCAAGCGGACTGTGAAGCAGCAGGCGGGCTTGAGGCAGCAAGCGGACTGTATTCTCGTGTGGTCGCGAGGGTCTTCGCGATGCTTGTCGAAGCGGGCGGCGGGCTTTGTGGGGACGAGTGGTCCGACGCGAGAGTCGGGCTCGTGGTTGTCTGGTTGTGCCGTTAGAAGAGCTTTTCTTAAAGGGAGCGTTTCGAAGAGCTCTTTGGCGGTTGATTGGGGTATGCCGCGTCGGCGGCGGCGGCACTAGTTGCTCGAGCTGGCCAGTAAAGGAGTCGAGGTTGTCGTAAGAATCGCGAGGGTCTTCGCGATGCTTGTCGTAACGGCGTTACTAACGCACTATTAATCGACGTAACTCTTCTTCCTTTAGGAAGCGAGACGGGATTAAAGGATAGCTAAAGAGACTTCGAAATAAAGAGGTTAACGCAGTAATATTGCAATTAAGAGGTCTCGTTCTTAGCATAAAGATAACCTTCTCTAGGTGTTCCCGCGTAGGGTGTTTTTTACTTTCGAGGGTTGCGGATCTTGCCTCTTCTTTCCTAACTATCTATAAAGGAATCTCTTAGTAGGTAAAACTAGCGGAGAAGCCTTTACTAATTAGTATTAGTAAGGCTCTAATAACAGTGACTAGCCGGATAGATCTATTAAGTTATTTATAGGAATATAGGAATATAGGATAAATACTACGAGGAAAAGGGTTATAAGTTATAACCCTTAATAACCCTAACGACCGTAGCGTTATTAGCCCTGTTATAACCCTGACAGCAGCCTTATTATAACTCGGATGATAGCGTTAGCGGCTAGGTCACGTGCTCCTAATAGGGCTCTATTAGGAGCCCGGCAGGCCTAGGTTAGGATCTTTATAGGCTTTATAAAAGGGGCCCCTTTCCCCCCCTTCTTAGCTAGAGCAGATACTTTAAGATAATAATAATAGCCCTTTGCGATAAGATATCTCACGTATAATCCTTACTAATACTAATTAGTAGTTAAACGGATTTAACTATAGAATAGTAAGGCTAGAAGAGGTAGATCTTAATCTTCGAAAGTATAGTAGAATCTTTATTCCTTACGGACGCTATTTCCGCGTATCTTTACCTTCGGGTTCTATTGCGCACACCTAGAGAAGGTTATCTATGCTAAGAATAAGGCATCTCGCTAGACTACCGGTTGAGATACCTTTAAGCTAATTAATTAATGCCGCTGCTTTCGTAGACTATAGTAGCCTTAATTAATAGTGCGTCCTTAACGCGATAAGCCCGCTGCCCGCTCCCGGTAAGCACTAAATCCGTAAAGGTTGCTGTTTTCGCAGACTGTAGTAACCGAATCGACATTTAGTTACCCTAAAGGGCAAGCATCGCGGAACCCCTTTACGTCGTTGTTTTCGTAGACTATAATCGACCTAAAGCGACGACCGCTACTTACTAATTATCGCGAAGACCCTCGCGACCTTAGTTATCTACGATAATATTAACGAGCCCGAATATTGCCGTAGCCGCCGACGCGCCTACGGTAGATAATCCCGTCGCAATAAGAGCTCTTTAGCCGGAAGGGTCTACCGATTAGTTAAATAGTATCTCGATCTACGAGTTACTATATTAATAAGTCGACTTTAATCTCCCGGATCTTAACGAAGAGGCTAATCCTAATAAATAAAGTTAATTAGCTTTAATAATATGCGTCGTCCGGTTTATATTAAGTATTAATTGCTATAAATACATATAAAGGTATACTCTACTTAGCTAATTTTATTAGGAGTTTAGATCTTAAAAAGAGACTACCTAAGATAAGATCTATCGGGATATTAGGCGGGCCCTTCGGAATATCGTTAGGAAGAATAAGGTATATATAGGACGAAGAGACGGACTAATCGTCCTTTAATTCCTACGGCTATAGACTTCCGACGACCTACTACCTTAGCTATAATAAGAATTCCTTAAGATAGACTTTAACGTTAGAATAAGGGCCTACGTAGAGAGGAATAGGATGTAAGCCTAACTCGGCTTACCGCCTTATTAAGCAGCCTTAAAGACGCCGTCTTTAGCCTCGCCCTCGCGCGACCCCGCCGATCCCGACCCTAACTCCCGATAAGACCTCGATCCCGATCCTCCCTCCGGCTCCTATAGGCATAGCCCGATGCTAACCTACTAAGCTCTCGTAGTTCTTCGGACTGCTCCCTAAGCGACTCCCCTACCGACTTAGGCTCCCCTATTAATTCTCGCGGCAGTAGCTCTTATAGTAGCCTCTAATGCGAACCTACGGAGCCACCGAATATATAGACGCTTCCCTTAGTAAAACCCTAGCAGAAAGCCGTGACTGCTCCTATTAAGCCTCGAAGTAGCTTTTAAAGCAGCTCCCTTAAACCTATGAAGCCGCCCTAATAAACGCTTTAAATCACGAAGCCGTCGAACGAAAAGAAGCTTCACTCGATAAACCCCTAGCAGCTATACCGTTACTGCAAAAAGACCCTCGTGCCCCGAGCCTAGCATACACTAAAGTAGGCTAAATGCAGGCTCTATAAATCCTAGTTCGACTCCTAAAGCGCACTTTTCCGCTACCTCGCCGAAGGATGCCAATACTAGAAGCATATATAAGCTTCCCCCTAGCCCGTAATACAATAGGGCAACTAAGGCCGGCTTATAAGCTAAGCAAAAGCCACCTAGGCAAAAGCCACCTAGGCATACCCTCCTTTGAGACCCGAACGCAGGATGCTACTATAGAAGCCCCGTACGGGCTTCCTCTTAATCAGTCACCCGGTAGGCGCAGACGCCCTAGCTAACGACTATATTCTTTTTTCTTCTAAGATTTAGCAGAGCGCCTATAGCTCCGCGTAACGGCAGCAATAATAGCACGGCAATAATAGCAGCCTCGCGAGCCTAGACCTCCGCTAATCTTACATTCTCTTTTATATTTATTCTTTGTATTTATTAGGCCCCTTTAGCCTAATACACGTGATTAATTAGTGGCGGTTATAAGCTTTAAAAGAAGAAGCTTTAAAGAGAAAACTGCTAGTATAGGAATATAGGAATATAGGATAAACACTACGAGGAAAAGGGTTATAAGTTATAACCTTTAATAACCTTAACGACCGTAGCGTTATTAGCCCCGTTATAACCCCGGCAGCAGCCTTGTTATAACTCGGATGATAGCGTTAGCGGCTGGGTCACGTGCTCCTAATAGGGCTCTATTAGGAGCCCGGTAGGCCCGGGTTAAGATCTTTATAGGCTCTATAAAGGGGGCCCCTTTCCCCCCCTTCCTAGCTAGAGCAGATACTTTAAGACAACAACAACAGCCCTTTGCGATAAGATATCTTACGTATGATCCCTACTAACATTATTATTATTATTAAATCTATAATCTAGCTAAGGAAGAGGGGAAGGCCTCGTAGAGATATAGCCTCGTTGCGTGCACGTAATCCGTAGGATTACGTGTGCGCAACTACCTTAACAATACGGATATCCCTTATTCCTACAATAAGGGACTAAGCTTTTAGCCTAGCCCGTTGGTTACTTCTTTCTAATTAAGGTATACTAAGAACTATTATTAGCGACCGGGATCGTAAATTTATATCCGACTTTTAGAAAGGTCTTTAAAGCGCATTCGGCACTAAAATTGCAATAACTACCGCCTACTACCCGTAGGCTAACGGGCTTACCGAACGGCGCAACTAGACCGTAAAGACCGCTCTACGGATGTCCTATATCGAGGATCTTAGCCTAGATTAAAAGATAATAATCCCTGCCTTTTAGTAGAATCTAAACATAGTATTTAACGCTAGTATAAAGATCTCCGCCTATAAGTCTATCTTCGGCTTTAATATACGTAGACCGTTAGAAGCTGCCGATAATATCTTAGGCACTACTACGGACGAATTGCCTTACTTACGAGAAGTTATCCGTAGATAAGCGAGCTTAGCTATAGACCTAGCGGCTATAAAGGCTAAGCAGCGGTATAACGCGAAGCACCGGCCGGTTCTTCTTAAAGCCGGCGATAAGGTCTACCTAAAGCTTTTTACGGGCTATTATAAGCCTAGCTAGCCGCTTAAGAAGTAGTCGCGGTAGCGAAAGGGTCCTTTCGTTATTAAACGTATAGTTAATAACCTCGCGGCGGAGCTCGACCTTCCGAGCTAAGTTAGAATCCATCCGGTCGTCTCTATTTAGCACCTTAAGCTCGCGCACAAAGGATATTACGTCGAACTCGAGCCTAGGCCTATAGAAGCCGCTCGCGATATCGAAACGCCTAACGAAGGAGATTAGCACTACGAAGTTAAGCGCTTAATAGATATACGTATTCGTTGCATTAGTCGGTCGAAGTCACCTATAACCGAATACCTTATACGATAGAGAGGATAGGCCGCTATATATAACTAATAGGTCTAAGCCGACTAGGTCTCCGCTAAAGCTATTACGGAGTTCTAAGGTCGCCCTCTAGTACGCGCTATACGAAGCAAGAAGACCGCTTAGCAAAAGGAACGATTAGAGGAATAATTACTAGTAGATATAAGTATAACTTATAAGAATAAAAGGAAGGATTTAGGCATTAGGAGTTTTCCTCCTTATTGCTTAATTAGGATTGTATTATAACTACTATAGGTAGTAGTATTTCCTTTTTCGAGCCGGCATTCTAATATATATAAAGCATCCTCTATACTATATACTAGGAGTCTTACTATTTACACAGTATTAAATCTCTATTTATATAGTAAGATAGGTATACCCCTACTCTTTCTATACGTACCCCGCGTGCCTATATCCCGCTACTAAATTTTCCGTATAGATATATAGCAATTAAGAGGGCCGCGTAAATCGTATATAGCCTTAATTTAGTTAATTTAATAGCTAAAGGCGCGCGCCCTACTGCGTGCCCTACTACGTGCCCTCTACTATATATGCGGCTGCGTGTATTCTACTACGTGCGGCTCCTCAATATATGCTTCGTGCCTTACTACGTGCCCTCTTCTACGTGCCTTACTTCGTGCCTTACTGCGTGCCCTCTTTTGCGTGCCTTGCTGCGTGCCCTCTACTATATATACGGCTCCTTAATTTATACTACGTGCCCTACTACGTGCCCTGCTTCGTGCCCTACTGCGTGCCCTACTGCGTGCCTTACGTCGTGCCTTACTACGTGCCCTCTTCTGCGTGCCTTACTGCGTGCCTTCTACTGCGTGCCCTGCTGCGTGCCCTCTACTGTATGTGCGGCTCCTTAATGTATGCTTCGTGCCTTACTACGTGCCCTCTTCTGCGTGCCTTACTTCGTGCCTTACTGCGTGCCCTCTTCTACGTGCCTTGCTGCGTGCCCTCTACTGCGTGCCCTACTGCGTGCCCTCTACTGTGTGTGCGGCTCCTTAATGTATGCTTCGTGCCCTACTGCGTGCCCTATTGCGTGCCCTACTGCGTGCCCTCTGCTGTGTGTGCGGCTGCGTGCCTTCTACTGCGTGCGGCTCCTTAATGTATGCGTCGTGCCCTGCTGCGTGCCCTGCTGCGTGCGGCTCCTTAATGTATGCTTTGTGCCCTACTACGTGCCCTACTGCGTGCCCTACTGCGTGCCCTACTGCGTGCCCTACTACGTGCCCTACTGCGTGCCCTCTACTATATGTGCGGCTGCGTGCCTTCTACTGCGTGCGGCTCCTTAATGTATACGTCGTGCCCTACTGCGTGCCTTCTACTACGTGTCGGTAGTATTCTTCGCGTTCTTCGTACGATTTACGCGGCTCTCTTAATTACTATATACCGGCACTAGATTTTAGTAGCGGGACATAGGCGCGCGGGGTACGTATAGAAAAGTAGAGATTTAGATATCCTTACTATATAAATAGAGATTTCGTGCTATGTAAATAGTAAGACTTTATACTAGGGCTAATATAATTAGCTATAGATAAGATAAGTAGGGAGCTATTCCTAGCTCTTAGGGCTTACGCCTATCTAATAAAAGCATCCTTCTTAATATATATATTCTAAGTGCTTAGTATATTAATAGCTTCGCCTTAAGAAAGACTATTAGATTATTTAGACCTTTTATAGACTTATTGCCGTGTAAATCGCTTCCCTTTTTCTATTGCTTAATAAAAAGACTTTTTATTATAGTATTAGATTATATTATATATTATCCTACGTGACCTCTATATCGTATATATAGACATTTAGACCTAGTCTATAGCTATATCCCTTCGTGGATTAATAATGATTATATACCCCCTTTAAGCTCGCTCTCTTATAGTTTAATCTACTATTTTATCCTATTGCCTTTAATTAATAATCTCGCTATCTTACCTTTTTCTTTTTTAATCTCCCCTCTTCGCGACGCGAGTCCGCCTTTTCGCCGGACCCTTTTAACTAAGTTTTCCTCGATTATTAGAATTTTCCCGGTATAAATACGCCGTCTTAACGCGAATTATATAGATTTCCCTCCTTACCCTTCCCTTACCCTTACCTTACCTTATTGCCCTATAATCTACGATAACCGACTATATAGAGGCCGATCCTCTATCCGCTACCCCGGCCGTTACCCCGCCGGCTCTTACCGACCTAAAGCCCTAGACTAAGTACGTTTTCTACTACCCCCGCCTCGCCGCCCTCCTTTAAGCCTAACGGCCTATATTCAGCACGTTCGCCTATATTTAGGCTAACGCTACTTACGACTTCCGCGCCCTTTAGATTAAGGCCTTTACTTACCTTAATAATGCTTACGTTAAGTTAGATATAGGAGTGCTTATCGCTTAAGAGTATATAGCCGTTGCCTAAAAGCACGCTACCGATCTCTAGCGTTAGCTTAACCGCGCTACGTCCTCTCTCCTCGTCTTAGCCGAACGCGACGCGGCTTAGGACTAGGCCCTTACCCTTGCCCCCGCCTTTGCCCTTACCTATTCCCGTATAGCCGACCTTAAGAGGTTCGCTAGCGACTCTAGCACTTAAAAGCAACGTTAGGAGGCTTTCTAGACCTAGCGCAACGGCCTTACTATTAAGCTCCGTTAGGACGCCGCCTTATACCCTACGGAGTAAGATCGTATTCTCTACGCGGCTAGCCGGCTTACCGGCCGGGCCGCCTCTATTATCGCTAGCGTTCCTTAAGACGTCTTCGATGATAAGTCTTTCGCCGATTAGTAGTATACTATTATTAAAGCCCTTACCGACGACCTTAGCTTAGTTTTTAGTACTAATTTTACCTACGCTTAGTTAAAGGCTAACTTTAACGCCTTATCGATAAAGAATATCTTTTAGCCGGACTTCTATTCGAAGTTTACCTAGCTTTAAGCCGATTTATCGTTTAACGGCACCGCTTACGTCGCCTACCTTTATTAAAAGGTCTTTATCGAATTTACTAACGCCGCCGCTCTATAAGTCGAGTGCCCGGCCTATAACGACTTTACGGCTTAGGCTAAGATATATTCTACGCTTTAGGATAACTAGTAGCGTATTAAGGCCTATTCTTAACTCTAGCCGCCTCGTAACCCCGCTTATACCGGCCCTACCTTACCCGCCTTACTTACGTCCCTTGCCGGTAACCCGATGTAGCTTAACGCATTCCGGGCCCGGCTTACTAACGCTAAGGTACAACGGCGGTTTAAGAACCGTCTTTACCTCTACTACGCTTAGCCGGCTACCGCTACTTATACCGCCCGGACCTACCTTAATAAAGGTATTAGTGCTAATCCTAGCGCTAACCCTAGCGCTAGTCCTAGCTCCGGTTCCGGCTTTAGCCGCGGCCGTGGCTATAGTAGCGGTACGTTTGCCTTACGTTTGCTCGAACCCCTTCCCCCCGCTATTAAGTTCGCGCTATTAAGCAAGGCTTTATCGAAGGCGAAGTAGACGACCTCCCCGCCTCTTCCCCGTCTTCCCCGTTTTTAGGAAATACGTAGCTCCCTCGCCTTATCGCGCGATAGAGCTCTTAGTGTCTAAGTTTATAGCTTCGTTCGATACTAAGGAGGATCTTTGCCTCCCTATAGGAATATAACAGCGTGCTTTACTTATATATAAGGCGGCGGCGCGTAGCGTTAGCCGGCTTTATAAGGTGTACGTAAGGGGCAGTAATACAATTAATATTACTAGTGGCTTTTGCTATTAGCGCGACGGCACCCCTCGTCGGTCGCGTTACAATTGTGATATTAATTAATAGCCTCTCTATTCGAGACCCCTTAAAGAAAGGGGCTAGGCAGCGGCTATAAGGCAGGTGCATCGGCGTAGGCGTAGCTTACGTACCGTAGAGGCGGCGCACATAGTGCGACGGTTATCTACGCCTTAGGTCAACGTCTACTAGGTTATTCCTGCCTACGGTTGCCGAGGCCTATAGCGCGCTAGGTCACGTGCGGGGCATACGTACAGCCTAGGATATGCTATTATTAAAGAGGGGATAAATATAAGGCGGCGGCGCGTAGCGTTAGCCGGCTTTATAAGGTATACGTAAGGGGCAGTAATATAATTAATATTACTAGTGGCTTTTGCTATTAGCGCGACGGCACCCCTCGTCGGTCGCGTTATATTATGCCTTTATTCCGGTCGCGTTATATTATGCCTTTATTCCTTATATCCGCCGATATCGTTATAAGTGCTTTAGTCGACTCTAGCTATTCTAGATATACCTTTATACACGCTTAGACCGCGTACTGCCTTGCCTTTCCTATCTGCTAGCTCTAATTCCTACGCCGGCTTTCTCTCGCCGATAGTAGCGACTATAAGTCCGGCTCTATTACTTATTGCGCTTTTTTAGTCTCCCGGATTAGCGCTTATACTAAGTCTATCTGCTTCTTTCTTATAAAGCTTAGCTATAAGGTTATTCTTAGCCTCCCTTAGCTACGCTAGTACGACCCTATTATTAGCTAACGCGGTAACTCCCTTTCTTTTTAGTCCCCTTTTTATTTAGCCTCTTGCCTCTTAGACTACTAGCCTTATCTTATCCCGGGCCTTTCGGCTACCTTTGCCCGTGTTATAGAACCACTAATTTAGGTTCCTAGTTTACTTTCTTTTTTCTAAAGTACGGGACGACTTAAGTACTAAGGGACTTAAGTACGGAAATACTTAGTACGAGGGTACCGGGGTACTTAGTACTTTGGTACTTAGTACTTTATGACTTAGCATAAAGATATTCGCCCCGGACTTACCTATTATCCGGTCACACCCCTTTTCGGCCTAAGACACACCCCTTTTTCGAACCTAAGTCCTTAGGACTTAGCTTCCTTAGGTACGGGACGTACTACGCAGCTACGGTCACGCCGACGATCTTATTAAGCACCCTTGCCTAATAAGACCCGATGATTAGCTCGATGCCCTGTATAATAGACCGACACCTAGACTACCGGGAGCTATAGGTCTAATATAGCCCTCCCGGCTTTTAGGACCGATTATTCGTCCGATCCTCCGCATAAGGAGGTCACACGACTTATGTCGTATGACCCACCTATATAACGTTATGCACGTGGTGCATAAATGGACCTATATGACCTAGATTAGTCTATAAGGGCTTTAGAACGACGCGGGAGGCAGCCTTTTCGAGGTCA
The DNA here is from genome assembly GCA_012934285.1 of Ophiocordyceps sinensis. Taxonomy (NCBI): domain Eukaryota; kingdom Fungi; phylum Ascomycota; class Sordariomycetes; order Hypocreales; family Ophiocordycipitaceae; genus Ophiocordyceps; species Ophiocordyceps sinensis. The sequence goes on along the minus strand of JAAVMX010000004.1, from coordinate 5,938,666 downwards.
GCCGACCTACACAGCCCTTGCGCAGCCCCGGGGACCCGCATTAGCTCGGGGCAGTGTAAGCGATACGTGGCAGAAGGTGCTAGAAGGAAAGGGACGTACCGGGACCGTCTAGACGGACGGGAAGAGCTATATAAAGGAACTTTAGTCCGCCCTTCCTCAGGCTCTCCTTCCTTCCTTTCTTCTTTAGCTTTTATTATAGTTTTAGTTTAACTGCCTACTAAGTGACCTACACCTCTTCTAGTAGTGCCCTTAGTGCTCTAGCCTCGACTACCCCTGCTTGCTTAGACTTAGCCAGCCGGTCTAGTATAAGTGACCTCGAGTGCTCCTCTGCTTACTATTCCGCCCCTATAGCTTTTAAGGATAAATAACGCCCTCTATTAGTCTTTGACTATTAGAGACTTAGTCCGGTTAGACTGTCTTCTGTCTTCTAACCGTTCTATTATAGCCCGCCTTACCCGCCCTATCCTAGCTCCCCCCGCCTTTATTTTAGAAGGAATATAATTAATAAATATAATTCGTTTTCCTCCCGCTCCCTCCGTCGAAGACTCTAACAACGAGGGCGAACCCTTTACCGCTATAATCCTTATTCTTACCGCTACGATCCTTATTCCCGCCCGTACGGCCTTAGCCCGTCCTCCGGCCTTTGTCCGTTCCGTCCGCTTTAGCGACGTTCTTAAGTTTATTCCTTTATCCTTTAGCCCCTCTCTCTTAGCGTTTTTCGAGGATACCTTTAACGTAGGTAAACCCGCCTATCCGGACTCCTCCCGCTAGGTTAATAACGCTAACTCTAACTCCGGCTATAACTCTAACTCCCCGGCTACCTTTTACCTTTACCGCTACGTTCGACCTCCCTGCCTTTATCCTATCTATAAGACCGCCGGCTACCGCCGCCCTATATTACGGCTAAGTTATAAGACTATTAAACCTTAGCCCTTCCGCTTCTCGTCCTTTAACGACTTAGCGTTTAATATCCGGATGCTTAACGTTAATATAATAGTAATATTCTACCGGTAGCTTAAAGTCTAAACTTCTTAGACCTCGATTAAGGCCTTTACCGCCGAGCCTTTACCTACTAAGCCTTTACTACCTATTAACTAAGATATCCTAAAGGACCTTTGCTAGGCCGTTTTAATTAGATATATAAACGCTAAGGATATAAAAGCCTGCCTTAACCCCCGCCTTTACGACTTCGTCGACGACTACCTTAATAAGATCTACCTTAATAAGATCTCCCTTAACGATATCGCTAAATTCTTTAAGAAGTAAGAGAAGGTCCTTTATACGCTCGACGAGCTTTAGGCTAAGGTCCTTAAAGAGCTCTACTATATAATCTATATATAGCTTAAGAGTAAGGCTAATAAGCTCGCCCCTTACCGTACCGTTAATACTTAAATTAACCTTAAGGAGGGAATATAAACTCTTTATACCCGCCCCCGCCCCTTTAGCGAAGCTAAAAACTAAATCGTCTACGCGTACGTTAACGAATAGCTTAGGAAGGGCTTTATCCGCCGCTTTACCTCCTTTACTATTACCTTTATTATGCTTGCCTATAAGCCGGGCGGGGGCGTCTGTTTTTACGTTAACTATCGCGGCCTAAATAAAGCTACGATTAAGAACCGTTTTCCCTTACCCTTTATCTACGATACCCTCGCCTATATCCGGAAGGTAAAGTTTTTTACTAAGATCGACGTTATCCTAGCGTTTAATCGCCTTCGTATTACCGAGGGATATAAGTAAAAGACCGCGTTCGCTATATAGTACGGGCTTTTCGAGTATTATATTACCCCTTTTAGCCTTACCGCCGCCCCGTCCTACTTCTAGAGTTTTATTAATATAGCCCTTTACGGTATCCTTAATAAGTTCTACTCTACATATCTAAACGACGTCTTAATCTTCTCGAAGACGCGGGAGGAGCACTAAGCCTACGTTAATACAGTCCTTAAGCGCTTTAACGCCGCCGGCCTTTAGCTTAACGTAGATAAGTATAACTTCTATATTACCGAGATTAAGTACCTCGGCCTAATTATCTTAGATAAAGGCATTCGTATAGATCCTAAAAAGGTTCGTGCGGTCTTAGACTAGCTTTCCCCCTCTTTTATTAAGGACCTCTAGCGCTTCTTAGGATTCGCTAATTTTTATCGGCGTTTTATTTACGGTTTTTCTAAGCTTACGAACCCTTTAAACGCCTTTACTAAGAACTCTACCCTTTAGATTTAGTCTCCCGCTTACGCTTATGCTTTAAAAGCCCTTAAGCACGCCTTTACTACCGCCTTAGTCTTTATATACTTTAACCCCTATCGTAAGACTATAGTTTAGATAGATGCTTTTTATTAAGCCGCTAAAGGTATGCTAATATAGCTCCTCGACGATAGTCGTTACTATCCGCTTGCCTTCTTCTCGTTAAAATACTCCGCTTAAGAGTATAATTACGAGATCTACTATAAGGAACTCCTCGCGATTATAAAATCTCTCGAAGAGTAGCGCCTTAAGCTTAAAGGCCTGCCTAAGTTTAAGATAGCCTCGGATTATAAAAATCTTTAGTATTTTATAACTATAAAGCTCTTTAACTAGCGATAGGCCCGCTAGGCCGAATTCCTTAGTCGTTTTAATTTTAAGATTGTCTTTTAGCCCGGCTTTTAAGCTATTCTCCCGGACGCCTCTAGCCGCTTGCCTAGCTCTTGCCCTCTCTCCCTTACCGACCGAGCCGACGAGAGGATTAACTACCGATATTAGGTTATCCTCCTTAAGTCTAAGGTTAATGCCTTTCTTTACCGTAATACTACTACCGCCCTTAATACCGTCGAGGAGTTTAATTCGTTTATAAATATAATTTATAAATATAATTCCGACTGCCTTAACCTTTACCCCTTTAACGACTTTAAGCCGATCGATAACCTTATCGACTAGGCCTATTCCTCCTCCCCGCTTATCTCCGCTATTCGTATAGCTCTTTAGTCCCCTTAGCTATGCTAGCCTTACCCCCTCTAAGCCCCCCTCCGCTCGATCCCTAAGACCGCCCTCTCTAAGGTCTAGGGCCGGTTCTATTTCTAAGGCCGGCTCTTCGTTCCCTTTAATAACGCCCTAATTCTTTAGATCCTCGTCCGCGCTTATACCTCCCCTTTTTACCGGCCACCTTAAATATACGAAGACCGCTAGCCTCTACCGCCGGTCCTATATCTAGCCCGGTATATATAAGTCTATTTCTAGCTTTATGTGCAATTATTATACGTGCCTACGCGTTAAATCCCCTCGTTCCTCCCCTTAGGGCTTGCTTTAGCCCTTAAGTATTCCCTTCGCCCTATAGACCGATATATTAGTCGACTTTATTACCGACCTCTTTATCTACCGCCGTAACGGCGTTAAGTTTTCTAATATCCTTATTATCGTCGACCGCTTTATAAAGATACGCTACTACGTCTTAATACCTTTAATAACCGTTAAAGACGTTATTAACGCGTTTATTTCCCGCGTTTAGTCCTTCTATAGCACCCCGGCCTTTATTATTAGCGACTATAGCACTTAGTGTATTTCGGCTTTCTAGTAGTAGCTTAATTATCGCCTTAGTTACCGCCTTTACCTTAGCTCCGCCTACTACCCTTAGACCGACGGTTAGACTAAGATCGCGAACGCTTAGATAGAGGTTTACCTTTATTATTATACTACCTACCTTTAGGACGATTAGGTCGACCTCCTTCCTTTCGCTAAGTTTACTACTAATAATTAGGTCTCTAAATCTACCGGCCTCTCCCCTTTCTTCGCTAACTATAGCTTTTACCTAAAGCTTAGCACTAAGCCCTTTAGTCCCCCCCCGCCTAGTATAACCCCTTAGTAGCGGAAGGAATACCTCTACGGTAACGCGCTTGCTTCCCGCCTTTAGTATATCTTTAACTTCCTCCGCGATATAATCGAGGATGCTTAAGCTACTTAGGCTCGCTACGCGGACGCCTAGCAGACTCCCGCTTTAGTATATTAGCCCGGCGATATAGTATTCCTTAGCACCCGCTAGATTTAGACTCTCTGTCCTATAAAGAAGCTCGACTATAAGCGGGAGGGCTTATATAAGGTCCTTAAGGTATATAAGACGGCGTATTTTCTTCGCCTCCTTAAGGGTAGCCGCTTTTACTTTGTTTTTTATTACTCCCTCTTTACTAAGACCTAAGAGCCCTTTTTGCCCGGCTAGTCGGAGCTTAACGTCCGGCCCGCCGATAATAGCGTTCTCCTTTCCCTTAGCGACGACGACGGCGATAATACGTACCTTAAGTAAGAGTTTTCTTCTATCCTCGCGTAACGCTAATACGCCCTTAGGAAGATTAAATATCGCGTTTAATAGCGTTATAGCCCCCTTATATAGGAGGACTCCTCTTGCCTTAACGGCTGCTAGGACGACCTTAAGGCTTTTTACGCCTTTAACCCGGCTAAGCCTAAACCGGCCTTTTATATAGCCTTCCTTATGTCTTTACCTTCGCCTAAGTGATAATAAGTATAATTTATTAATATAATTTACGTTACGACGGCACGCGTTAGATTCTTTATTTTACCCTTTATTTCTCCTTATTCTTCTCTCGTTCTATATTAGGCCCGCTTTTAAGACCGGTTAACATAGATTTCCTTCGTTTTTATTAGCCTATTGCCCCTTTTAAGCGTTTAAGTCGAACGCCGATTTAAAGGGGATATACTATTATAGTGTTAGGTTATATTATATATTATCCTATATAACCTCTATATCGTATATATAGACATTTAGACTTAGTCTATAGCTATGTCCCTTCGTAGATTAACAATAATTATATACCCCCCCTAAGCTCGTTCTCTTACACTTTTATTAAAAAGTAGATCTAGGAAATTATAGAGAGGAAGCCCTTTATTACCGCGTTACTTAACCGGTATATCTCTTAAGACTCCTACCGTAACGACTTCCGCGGTTACCGCCGCGACCGCGATTATAACCGTCGCGACGCCCGCCGCTATAATAACAATTATAATAGAGACCGTAAGCGAGATAATCGCCGTTTTAATAGCAATCGCGGCTGAGGCAACTATCGCTGCGCTAGGCCTTCTACCCGCGAGTACGATCGCCGCTTTAACGACTATCGTAATAACTATCGTCGCAATAACTAAGCTCCCCGCCGCCGGGATTAAGACGGCCGCCGCCCTACCGGATAAAGCGATATATACGGAGAGGAAAATAAAGAAGTAGGTGCGCTTTAAATTAAAGTACTAAGCTAGCAAAGCCCTTACCTTAAGTAGAAGTAAGGTAGGTAATAAAGCCTTTAAAGACGATTAAAGTTCCATTCGTTTTAACTTAGACCTCTTTAAGGCCTACTTTTTCGGTTATATTATAACGTATGCCTTACTTAATAAAGGTCTTTTTAAGTACGCTACCTACAATCGATGCTTCCCCCTCGCTTCCGTCTTAGATAAGCATATTTACGCTAAGTGCTACGTTTTAAAGCAGTAGCTTATAAAGGAAACAATAGCCTTAAAGCCCGCTAAATATCGCCGTTAAAAGACTAGTTTCCTATTATAAAACCTCCTCTTTTAGCACCTAGCTACCGACGGCTATACCTAAGTGCGTAAGGGTATTATCTTAAGCTAGTGCTTCTCCCCTTTAGTCGTTACGCCTCCCTCGGCCTTTTATAAGGTAACTGCTCCTCCTAGCCCTACGCCTTTAATAGCCGAGCTAGTTTACCTAGCTAAGGCCGTAGCCCCTACGTTTTTTCTCGACTCCCTATCTATTCTTAAGCCTATGCCTTAACCCCTTTATTAAGACGATAAAGGTATACCCGTTCCCTTTTCCTATATAAGGATTAAAATTATAGGCAAGCCTTTTAAGAAAGCATTTAAGATCTATCCGAATACCGGATATAGAAAGCTTATAATCGATCGAGACTTATTATAGCATTTGCCGTATACTATTAAAAAGCTGCCTTTTATAGCCGTTAAAGGTATTACCGGTTACGCTTACGTTAAAGATAAGCTACTTTCTCCTTTTTAGTCTAAGGCCGTTACGCTAACGGCTCTAATATAAGACTCGCGGAGTTTTCTTACTCCGCCTAAGTCACTAAAGTCGCTATAAGCGCCTTGCTTAAGAATGCTTTCCTTAAACTATACCTTAGTAACGTTGACTATAGATCGGATATAATCCGTATCGGCACTCTCTAAGACTTTAAGATCCTTTTTAATATCTATCGCTTTAGCTAGGATATAGTACGATGCGTTTAAGCCGTCCGAAAGACCTTAGTTCCTACTGGTTAAACTATTATTATACCCGCTTTTTAGAAAGAAATCCTTAAAGGCCTGTTATATGCCTTTTATTCCTTTTACTACTTAGCTATATACGCTATCGTAGATAACTCCTCTTTCCCTAGCGTCGCTAGAATTAATAACTCTTTTAAGGACGTAGTTATCTTACGTAAATAGCGACTTAGCTAAATCCCAGAGTATTATAATTCGGGATTCCTCGTAGTTCTATCATAGACTTTAGCCCTTTAGGCCTTAACTATTGCCTTTATAGCTACGGTAGCCCTTAACCCTTCTATAGCCTCTCTCTTAGCTATTAACCCTTAGTAAGTCCCTATAATCGGTAGTAGCTTTAATATCTTAGTATCCGTTATATTTTCCTCTAACGTTATCTTAGCAGCTTCGCAGCCGCTAGCTCTTACGCCTCCCCTCGTTAATTAAGTCGACTTCCCTTCCGTAGCGCCTTTTCCGGAGCTTAACGCAGTCCCCTTTTAGCGCTAAGCCTTAAAGCTAAGCTCCATCTTAGAATATATTATAGAGGAGGGCATTTATATCTACGCTTAAGACCCTCGCTTCGTTAATAAAGTTATTAAGCTCCTTTAGCGTTTCCCCTCTCTTTAGAAAGATATAGGTATAGCCGTTATCTAATTTAGTAAAGAGCTTACCGTACCTTTCGTCAATAGATAGTAGTATTAGAAGATTGCCTAGCGTCCTTACCTAAAAAGACTCCGCGATTATACGATTATTAATAAAACCTTCGATAAACTCTATTAGTTAAATCGCATAGAATAGACTACGTAGCTAATGCCCTTCGCGGCGTCTATCTTTATTATTTAGCGTACTTCTCGAGGTATAATAAAAGGCCGCGCTATTATAGATATACGTAGAATAAACGGCCTTATAGTCCTTAACGCTTATCTACTTCCTCTTTAAGAGCGCATTATCGTAGAGCTAGCAGATATAGACTAAATACCGGTCGTTTATAGGAATAAGAATAAGGTAAAACTAAATAATATAGGTAAATACCTAATTATAAAAAGCTTATCCCCTTTTCTTAGTCTAGGGAACCTATCGTCTAAATACTATAGTCCTTCTATAGTATATTTCTAATATCTTCTACGGTAGATTTCTAATATCTTCTACGGTAGAATTCTAATATATTCTACGGTGGAATTCTAATATCTTCTACGGTAGAATTCTAATGTCTTCTACGGTAGAATTCTAATATCTTCTACGGTGGAATTCTAATATCCTTTACGGTAGAATTCTAATATCTTCTACAGTGGAATTCTAAATTTCTTCTATAGTAGAATTCTAAATGTCTTCTACGGTAGAATTCTAAATGTCTTCCTTAGTAGAATAAATAAGTAGTATCGCTAGTTGTATATATCGTGCTTATAGAGGTGTTCTGCCTAGAATAGATGTCTAAGTAGATCCCGTAACATCTACGGTATAAAAGCCACGAGGTAGAGCTCTCGACTAAGACATATAAGGTAGAGGGATAACGTCTTTAGTACCCTACTACCTTAAGATCTTTAACTAAAAGGAGATCTTATAATATTTTATTAAGTAATCGTAGCTATAGTCTGATAAAAGGCATATAAGCATTATCGAGATAACCTTATCCGACTGCCTAAGCGCTATTAAGATCTCGACTACTACTTATATAGAAATAAGTTTAAAGAGGGCTACCGTAAGGAGCTATACGACCTCCTCCGAAAGGTATATAGCGCCTCCTTCGCTAAGAACGCGCTAAGGGAACCTTAATTCCGCTTAAATAGGTCTTTTTCTATAAGTTCGAGAAAGATAGATACCTTATACGATATAAGGCATATATTATTATATATAAAGGCCTTTAGGGCGATTAAAGCAAGGAGACGTATGCTTTAACCCTCGCTATTAAGACCTTTAGGATAGTAGTATTAGTAGGAGTTAAGTATAATCTCGACGTTCGGCAACTTAATATCGCTAACGCCTTTCTAAATATTTATATTAATAAGACGAAACGGCCGGTCTACGTAGAATTACTAAAAGGGTACGTTAAGCTAGGTTTTTTTTAAAGGAGATAAGAACTCTTTAATAATAGCTAGGCTCGATAAGGCTCTCTAAAGACTACGCGAGTCGCCTTTTCTTTAGTATAATAAGATAAACTAAGTGTTAGAGGAATTAGGGCTTATCCGCACCGGCGAGGAGCCTAACGTCTTTATAAACGGCAAGATCTTTATACTAGTATACGTTAATAATATCCTTATCCTAAGTCTTAAAGGGATTAGCGTAGACGACCTCGTTAAGTACCTTAATAAGAAATACGAGGTCTATAAGGAGGCCTTTAAATAGTATCTCGGGATTAAGGTTATTTACGACCGATAGCTACGAAAGATATTCCCCTACTAAGATATATATATTAAGAAGATTATATATAAGTTTAGCCTTAACGATAATAATAAAGCGCTAGCGGTTTTAATCCCGCCTTTCTACTAATTAAGAATACTAAATAAGCTTCCTTTTGTAAGATTAAGGACTTCTAAGAACGCGTTAGGTTAATTATATATATCCCGATTACTATAAGACCTAACGTAGCGTTAATAGCCTTATAGCTCTTTAGGTTCTTAACGAACCCTTCCTTTAACCACTTAGAAGCGGCGAACTAATACATCCGCTACCTATACGTAATAAGGTTCCTTACGATTAAGTTCGATAGACTTACTATAGATAAGGCTTTTATTATCGCGACCGATATATCTTTCGCCGATAATCCTAATACGTGCCGCTCGTTTTAGGGCTATATTATAATGCTTTACGGCGGCTTCGTCGTTTTCAAAGCGAGCCTATAAGATATAGTAATAACCTCGATTATAGAGGTAGAGCTCTTAGGTCTTAAGCGTATAACGAAGAAAGGCATTGCGCTATTAAGGCTACTATAAGATATCTTAGAGGACCTTAGGCTATTAAAGATATACTACGATAATCTTTAGACTATCCGACTAATAGTTTAAGAGGGCTATATCTCTATAAAGCTCCGTTATATCGATATTTAGAATATATAGCTTAAATAGGAATATAGGAAAGGGCGCTTTACGGTAGAATATATTCTAACGGCCGAGATACCTATAGACGGCTTAACGAAGGCGCTCCTAAGAGCTAAGTTTAAGAGGTTTAAAGCGCTACTTAACTTAAAGGCTATACGCGGGCGGATATAATAAATATAGGAAATATAAGAGGGTTAGTAGAATAAGGACGGTCGTAATACTAAGGAAGGGTATATTTAAGGCTCTATAAGCACTCGCGATAGCTTCTTCTCGTAGTATTAAATTAATTACTTAACGCTAAGGGGTATATCGTATTAAAGCGGCGCCTATAAGACCGAGCTAGATATAGCTCGGTACTTATACGGCTATTATATCTACTTACGTACCTATTTAAGATGCCTTATAAGATAGCTAGCCTTCTATAGAATAAGATAAGAATAATATAGTTTTCCCTTACTTTATAAGTATTACTAATCGCACGATACTAAATGTCTAATCGCACGAGATCCCTATTTTTTCTTAGCCCTAACCCCGCTATTTCCCGCTATATAACATAGCCTATATAGCCTAGCGCCGCCGGGAGTTATAAGAAGTTACTACGTCTATCCTAATATATATATCGTCGTATCGCGTATATTATATTCCTTATAATTAAAGGCATTGCATACGTATTACATCGTGCTTAATTCGCTTAAAAAATATATCTTTATTAAGATAATAACTTATCGGCCCGCTAATTAACCCGTAGCTTATATAGCCGGGACTATAGCATCCTACGTAGCCGGAATTACCTCCTTAATAGCGTTAGTATTACGGTATTAGGTTATATTATATATTATCCTATATAACCTTTATATCGTATATATAGACCTTTAGACCTAGTCTATAGCTATATCCCTTCGTAGATTAATAATAATTTTATACCCCCCTTAAGCTTATTTCCTTATAGTTTAATCTACTATTTTATCCTATTGCCTTTAATTAATAATCTCGCTATCTCACTCCTTTCTTTTTAATCTCCTTTCTTTACGACGCGAGCTTGCCTCCTCGCTAGACCCCTTCGACTAAGTTTTCCTCGATTATTAGAATTTTCCCGGTATAGATACGCCGTCTCGACGCGAATTATATAGATTTCCCTCCTTACCTTTCCCTTACCTTATCCTATTGCTTTATAATCTACGATAACCGACTATATAGAGGCCGATCCTTTATCCGCTACCCCGGCCGTTACCCCGCCGGCTCCCGCCGACCTAAAGCCCTAGACCGACTACGTTCCTTATTATCCTTATCTCGCCGCCCTTCTTTAGGCCTAACGGCCTATATTCGGCACGTTCGCCTATATATAGGCTAACGCTACTTACGACTTCCGCGCCCTTTAGATTAAGGCCTTTGCTTACCTTAATAATGCTTACGTTAAGTTAGATATATAAGTGCTTATTGCTTAAGAGTATATAGCCGTCGCTTAAAAGCACGCTGCCGATCTTTAGCGCTAGCTTAACCGCGCTATATCCTCTCTCTTTATCTTAACTAAACGTAACGCGGCCTAGGATTAAGCCCTTGCCCTTACCCCCGCCCTTGCCTTTACCTATTCCCGTATAGCCGACCTTAAGAGGTTCGCCGGCGACTCCGGTACTTAAAAGCAACGTTAGGAAGCTTTCCGGACTTAGCGTAACGGCTTTATTATTAAGCTCCGTTAGGACGCCGACTTATACCTTATAGAGTAGGACTATATTATCTATACGGCTAGCCGGCTTACCGGCCGGGCCGCCTCTATTATCGATAGCGTTCCTTAGGACGTCCTCGATAATAAGTCTTTCGCTAATTAGCAGTATACTATTATTAAAGCCTTTACCGACGACCTTAGCTTAGTCTTTAGTACTAATTTTACCCGTGCTTAGTTAAAGGCCGACTTTAATGCCTTATCGATAAATAATATTTCTTAGCCGGACTTCTATTTAAAGTTTACCTAACTTTAAGCCGACTTATCGTTTAACGGCACTGCTTATATCGCCTACCTTTACTTAAAGATCTTTATCGAACTTACTAACGCCGCCGCTTTATAGGTCGAATGCCCGGCCTATAACGACTTTACGGCTTAGGCTAAATAAGAGCCTAAAGGGAAGCTTAGAGGCAGAGGATTACGGCAGTGCAAAGAGTGTTAGGATTAATGTAGAAATAAGAGAGAAAGGTGTTGTTAAATTGCTTAGTAAAGGTCTGTCTAAGGGCGGACTAAGGTCCCTTTATATAGCTAATTCCATACGAACAAAGGTATATGTGACTTAAGTAATTGTAGTTATAGAAAGCGCTATGATTTATCTGCATAATATAAGTGGTCTAATCCTATTTAGTAGCTTAGTTATTGCATGATTAAATGCGCGAGTAATACGAGGTAATATAGATAACGCCGGTTGACCGAGTCATAAGTTATAACTTATATGTCTCTATCTCTACTCACACTATATACTTCGGGCTTCGGTATCTTAGCTATCCCGGGAGCTAATACAACCGGGTGACTTACGTTATATATAATAATGTAAGGCGGTTCTAATGCATATCTTTATGCATTAGTGGGATAAACCAATTAGGAGATATCTGCTCCCTTATAGCCTCTCTTAAAAGGTACTTATTTTATAAATAAGTACACTTTATATATGTCCGTCTATACTTAACTAGGATTTATAAAGAGTATTGCTATTTGCACGATAAGAAATCTCTATTTGCACGATAAATACCTCTAAGCCCCGCTTTTTCGCCTCGACCCCGCGCGCTTAGGTCCCGCTACTAAAATTAGGTAGCGGCATATAGCAATTAAGAGGGCCGCGCAAATCGTCCCTAGCCTCCTTTAATTTAATAGTTATAGCAGCGCGCGTGTAAGGCAAGGAAAAGAGCTTTAAAGAGCTTAAATAACGCATATTCGCGAGATATGCGTATAATCGGCTAGTTAATTAGTCCGGCCCGGACTGCGTGGCTTATATAGCTGGAATAACCTCCTTAATAGACGGCTGCGACGGCTGCGTCGGCGCCGTCGCCGTCGTCGGCGCCGTCGCCGTCGTAGCTCTTCCACCCCTAGCCTATCTCCCTCGAGATCCCCTTGCCTATATATTTACGCGTGCACGCGATCTTCCTTATAACGCTTATAAGGCTTATAACTATATGTCATCTACATTATTCTATGTGCGTATGCGCCGTACGCTCGCGTTAAGTCGGCGGGCACTAGCCTAACTTAATCGCGGTAGCTGCCTTTATATCCCTCGTCTACGTAGCTATAAGGCTGCTTATAAAGCTGCTTATAAAGCTGCTTATAAAGCTGCTTATAAAGCTGCTTATAAAGCTGCTTATAAAGCTGCTTATAAAGCTGCTAGTACCTATTAATCGAGGCCTTCCTCTTGCTCTTAGTATTATAAGGTTAAGGGCATAGTAAGACTAGTGTTTTTCGCAGCGCGAGGCCGGCCCTTAAGCGTTTACACTACGTTAGGGTCACGAATACGGAGGAGTAGCTCCTCGAGGTCTTAAAGGTCGTTATTAGCATCGTTTATATAGACAAAGGGGGGGGGGGTCGTACTAAAGGCTTCTTAAGCTACTACCGGGTAAGGAATATATACCCCTATAATAACTTCCTCGACGTAGGGTCGTCCGCGAACGAGGAGTTAAGCCTAATAAGTAGAAGCGGAGGGTTAGCTTTAAGGCGCTATGGAATAACGTAGGCATAAGGAAGCCCTTATTGTTATATAAATCGGCCGGTATAACGCGGTAGCGGTATTAGCTCCTATAGTTCTTTCCCTACCTCTAAAGGCATCGCGGCTAAGGCAAGCCGGTGCTATATAGTAAGTATGTTAATAGCCTAATATATAATCTAGAAAGTTAGCTTGCTAAGCTAATCCTAACCGCTATAGAGGAGCCGCTGCCGTGCCTACTATCGGGCGGCCTCTTACTAGTAGTAGCGCTCTTTATTCTCGATTATTTAGAGCAAGGCGGTATAAAGGTAAAAGAGGTCCCCTATACCTAAAAGAAGGTACGATTTAACGTCTTTATAGGCGTTCTCTACGGGGCTATTAACTCTCTAGCCGAAGTTAGGATACCTACTAATAAAGCAGGCAGCCTATTGCTCCCGCTAAGGCATATACTCCTTCGAGATATACCTAATAATACGGGCCTAGAGCTTTCCGTAGGTCTTATCGAACGTCTTCTAATTAGCCTTAAAGGCTTCTTCCGTAGCCGTATAGATTATAGTCTTTTAAGCTGCGAATATACTCTTATAGGTATATTCATCGGCTAGGGGTAAGGGCGCGTTCCCTACCTCTTCTGCCTCTTCTGCCTCTTATTATATATAAGTTCGTCCGGCAGCATCGTCTTCGTTAGCTTTATTAGCCTTATCGTCGTTATCGTCGTCGTCGTCGTCGTAGCTAGTCTCCTTCTACCGCGTCTTTATCCTCGCGTAGATATTAGCGTTAATATGCTATACGTAAAGCTATTGCTACGAGGAGGGGAAAACGTTCGAGAGGGCGTTTTTAAGGGCCTTTTCCTTATCTATAATAGTAATAGTCGGCTCTATAGCCTCGACCTCTAGTCGTAGCTCGTTAAGCCGCTCTACTAGCCACTAGAAGCCCTCCTCCTTTTCTATATTAATAAGGCTAAAGGCGAAGTTAGCAACGGAATGCTAATTGGTAATTCTAATAGCCTAAAAGAGAAATATCTTAAAACGGTTAGTGTTATATATATCGTTAAGGCCGATAACCTTAGGGAACCGCTTTTATATCTTCTCGCACTAAAGGTAGGTCTAAAAGATAGCCTTAACCTTCCGACCGCTATCGCTATCGCCGTTACTATCGCCGTTAGCCTCGCTATCGGCGTTAGTAAGCTTTACGATATATTTAAGCCCGGCGTCTCGAAGGTAGGCGATAAAGGCTTAGGTAGCGGTCTTCCTACTAAGGGCTACGGCGCGGATCTTCTATCGGTCGTTATAGATATTGCGTTGCCGAAAGAAGGTCTCTTCGGCGGTTAATTCCCTAAGAATTAATGCGATCTCGCGAGCGGGAACGGCTTAAAGCTTAGAAAGCCTGCTCTTAAGCTCTTATTGCGTAAGGGTTTGTCGACGATATATATTATACGCCGAGGGATTAATTAACTGCCTATAATTATGCTAGCTATTATAACTAACACGGAAAGTCTGCTTTTAGTTTAAACGCTTAGTTGCTAAGGCTATATTCGTAACGGGATAGTTAAGCTTTACGGAGGAGGCTTTACGGAGCGTAGCGCTTTTTAAGGCTCGTCGAGGCCTACGATCGTATATAAAGGTAATGTTAGTAAGAACTAGCTATCCGTCGACCGTACGCTTATTAGCGCTATTTATCTTTACGATAGCGGCGCCGTGCTCGCGGTAGAATGTCTAGAGGAAGTTATAAAGCTTATCGTATATATTAAAGGTCGGCGATAGCGGTAAGGGTAGAATTAGCCGTACGTCGTAGGCGTTAGGTTAGTAGGCATTTAGGTCGAGGGCCTCTTTATCTCTAAGAGGCTCTTTAATAAGCTATTAAGCGGGAGGAATTTAGTCTATTATAAAGGCTTTACTTTACGTACGAATACGCGATATAGAATTAAGGATAGAAAATTAAGCTAGGGACGATTTACGCGGCCCTCTTAATTACTATATACCTCTACCTAATTTTAAGAGTATTAGTATTTGCATAGCACGATATTGCTATTTGCATAGCAAGATATATACACCCCTACTATTTCTATACGTACCCCGCGCGCCTATATCCCGCTACTAAATTTTAGTAGAGGTATATAGTAATTAAGAGGGCTGCGTAAATCGTGCCTATCGATTTTTCCTATAATAGCTACGTAAAGCTATTCGCGATAGATTCGCAACGCCCTCCCTAAAAGCCGATATACGAGCAGCTACGCGCCGATAAGGCCTCTTAAGACGAGGAGAGGAGGCCTCTTTATAAACCCGACGACTACGATAGCCTACTAATTCTACCTTTACCGCCCTCGCCGACCTTTAATACGTACGATAAGCTATACGACTTCCTATAACGTTTCTACCGCGAGAATAGCGCCGCTATCATAAAGAAGAATAGCGCCTATAAGCGTAAGATTAACGGCTAGCTAGTTTTAATATACGTTGTCTTTATATACGATCGTAGGCCTCGACGAGCCTCGAAAAGCGCTAGGCTCCGTAAAGCCTCCTCTATAAGGATTAACTGCCCTATTACAATTATAGCCTTAGCAACCTAAAGTTTAAACTAAAAGTAGACCTTCCGCGTTAATAATAGTTAGTATAACTATAGGTAGTTAATTAATCCCTCGGCGTATAATATATATCGCCGACGAACCGTTATTTAGTAAGAGCTTAATAGCCGGCTTTCTAAGCTTTAAGCCGTCCTTGCTCGCGAGATCGCATCGATCCTTAGGGAGTCGTTAACTGCCGAAGAATCCTTCTTTCGGCAAAAGGATATCTATAACAATCGTTAGAAGATCCGCGCCGTAGCCCTTAGTAGGAAGACTACTACCTAAGCCTTTATCGCCTACCTTTAAGACGCCGGCCTTAAATATATCGTTAAGCTCGCCGACGCCGACGCCGATAGCGATAGCGACGATAGTAACGGCGACGACGGCGACGGCAATAACGGTCGGAAGGTTAAGGCTATCTTTTAGACCTACTCTTAATGCGAGAAGATATAGAAGCGGTTCCTTAAGGTTCTCGGCCTTAATAATATATATAACACTAACCGCTTTAAGATATTTCTCTTCTAGGCTATTAGAATTACCGATTAGAATTCTATTGCTAACTTCGCCTTTAGCCTTATTAATACGGAAAAGGAGGAGGGCTTTTAGTAGCTAGTAGAGCGGCTTAACGAGCTACGACTAGAGGTCGAGGCTATAGAGCCGACTATTACTATTATAGATAAGGAAAAGGCCCTTAAAAACGCCCTCTCGAACGTTTTCCCCTCCTTATAGCAATAGCTTTACGTATAGCATAATAACGCTAATATCTACGCGAGGATAAAGACGCGGTAGAAGAAGCCTAGCTACGACGACGACGACGACGACGACGACGATAACGACGATAACGACGATAACGACGATAAGGCTAATAAAGCTAACGAAGACGATGCTACCGGACGAACTCGTATACAATAAGAGGTAGAAGAGGCAGAAGAGGTAGGGAACGCGCCCTTACCCCTAGCCGATGAATATACCCGTAAGAGTATATTCGCAGCTTAGAAGACTATAATCTATACGGCTACGGAAGAAGCCTTTAAGGCTAATTAGAAGACGTTCGATAAGACCTACGGAGAGCTCTAGGCCCGCATTATTAGGTATATCTCGAAGGAGTATATGCCTTAGCGGGAGTAATAGGCTGCCTGCTTTATTAGTAGGTATCGTAACTTCGGCTAGAGAGTTAATAGCCCCGTAGAGACCGCTTATAAAGACGTTAAATCGTACCTTCTTATAGGTATAGGGGACCTCTTTTACCTCTATACCGCCTTACTCTAGATAATTAAGAATAAAGAGCGCTACTACTAGTAGGAGGCCGCCCGATAGTAAGGACGGCAGCGGCTAGTTTATAGCGGTTAGAAATAGCTTAGCAAGCTAACTTTCTAAATTATATACTAGGCTATTAATATACTTACTATATAGCACCGGCTTGCCTTAGCCGCGATGCCTATAGAGGCAGGGATAGAACTACGGGAGCTAATACCGCTACTGCGTTATACCGGCCGATTTACTTAACAATAGGGGCTTTCTTATGCCTACGTTATTCTCTAGCGCCTTAAAGCGAACCCTCCGCTTCCGCTTGTTAGACTTAACATTCTTCCCCGGTAGTAGCTTAAAAAGCCTTTAGTTTAACCCCCCCCCCTTTATTACTATAAACGATGCTAATAACGACCTCTAGGACCTTAAGGAGCTACTCCTCCGTATCTAAGACCTTAACGTAGTATAAACGCTTAAGGGCCGGCCTCGCGCTATGAAAAATACTAGTCTAACTATACCCTTAACCTTATAATACTAAGAGGAAGACGACGATTAATAGGCGCCGGCAGCTTTATAAGCAGCCTTATAGCCACGAGGACGAGGACGAGGACGAGGGATATAGAGGCAGCTACCGCGATCGAGTTAGGCTAGTCCCCGCCGACTTAACGCAAGCGTACGGCGCACACGCATATAGAATAAGGTAGACGTATTACAACAAGCGTTATAAGGAAGATCGCGTGCACGCGCAAATATACGGGCAAGGGGATCTCGAGGGAGACGGGCTAGGGGCGGAAGAGCTATAAGAGCTGCGGCATCGCCGTCGCGGTCGCCGTCGCCGTCTGTTAAAGAGGTTATTCTAACTACGTAAGCCACGCAGTCCGGGCCGGACTAATAAACGGGCCGATTGTATAAACATCTCGCGATCCCTTTAAACATGCGTTATTTGCGTTATTTAAGCTTCTTACGCGAGCGCTGCTAAATTGCGCGCTGCTATAACTATTGAATTAAATTAAGGCTAAGGACGATTTGCGCGGCCCTCTTAATTGCTATGTACCTCTACCTAATTTTAGTGGCGGGACATAGGCGCGCGGGGTACGTGTAGAAAGAGTGGGGATTTAGGTATCTTACTGTGCAAATAGCAATATCGGGCTGTGTAAATAGCAATACTTAATTTTAGTAGCGGGACCTAAGCGCGCGGGGTCGCGTAGAAAAAGTAGAGAACTTAGGTGTTTATCGTGTAAATAGAGATTTCTTATCGTATAAATAGCAATACTCTTTATAAAAACGCTCTAAAACCCTATTTCTAGGAAAGAAACTTTTATATAGAGAAAAATAACTCTACTATTTTTATAGAGAAAAATTAACTCTACTATATTTTATAAGTATTACTATTTGCGTAAGTATAAATCTCTATTTGCTTAAGTGATATTTTTTATATAGCCTACGTATACCCCGGAAAACGCCTAACCCCCCCGCGCCTAGCCGCGCCTATACAAATACAGTGCGCATTTATAGCAGGCCGTAGACTAATAATTCTTCACGTACGAAGTACGAAATATCCGTCTACGGCTCGCTTGCCCTGCTGCGTGCCCTCTGCTGTGTGTGCGGCTCCTTGATGTATGCTGCGTGCCCTGCTGCGTGCCCTGCTGCGTGCCCTGCTGCGTGCCCTGCTGCGTGCCCTGCTGCGTGCCCTGCTGCGTGCCCTGCTGCGTGCCCTGCTGCGTGCCCTCTGCTGTGTGTGCGGCTCGTTGATGTATGCTTCGTGCCCGGCTGCGTGCCCTCTGCTGTGTGTGCGGCTCCTTGATGTATGCTTCGTGCCCGGCTGCGTGCCCTCTGCTGCGTGCCCTTTGCTGCATGCCCTCTACTGTGTGTGCGGCTCCTTGATGTATGCTTCGTGCCCGGCTGCGTGCCCTCTGCTGCGTGCCCTTTGCTGCGTGCCCTCTACTGTGTGTGCGGCTCCTTGATGTATGCTTCGTGCCCGGCGATGCGGCGATGCGATTTGACGATGCGATTTGACGATGCGATTTGACGATGCGATTTAACGATGCGATTTAACGATGCGATGCGATGCGAAGAATTAGCCTGCAGCCTGCCAGGCATGCGCACTGTATCTATATGGGCGCGGCTGGGCGGGGGGGGTTGGGCATTTTAGGGGGGTACCCGAAATGTCACTTAGGCAAATAGAGATTTGTACTTAGGCAAATAGTAATACTCTATTTTATTAGTCTGTTTAGTAAACCTTTATCTAGGGAAAAAGTAAAGGGTATATAGAGGAAAGCTAGAAGAAAGCATAAGAAAGAGCAGCTAAAAACCTCTATGTATCTTTATATATAGGATCCTATTTAAGACCTAAAAGGCCTCGAAATTTATTAAATAGTATACGCCCTAATTATTTTGTAAATATATTAGCGATATTATTAGCAGACTTTATATAGAATACTTTTATTTCGCTTAGTAAAACACTATTGCGGGTGAAATTATAGGCAAGACCGATGTGTTTCCGGAGTTTATATGCTTTCGGGTTATTTGCTATTTTTAGCGCTAATTGACTATAAGAGGATATAAGAGGGACTTTATTAGATATAGGTATAGACAACTCTTATGCGATGCTATTTAGATAGCTATATAGATATAGGGCCTCCTTATTAGCCTCTCTAAGGCCTATAAACTCTGCTTCGCAAGTAGATAGCGATATTGATTTTTGCTTTTAACATAACTAGCTTATTAAATCATTACGTATAAAGAAACAGTATCTAGAGACCGATCGTCGGTCTATAAGATTACTAGCCTAGTTAGAGTCTGTATAGGCTATAAAATAGAAGTCTAGTATAGGTATATTACAGTTATAATATAAGCATAGGTCGGGGAATTTATTTAAGTATTTCTATATAACGTTAAGGGCTTTAAAGTGCGAGGAGTTAGGTTAAGAAGAGAATCTTACGTAGGATATTACTGCGAAAAGGATATCCGGGCCTTATAAATAGGGCTAAGAATAGTAAGGGGCCTATTTGCATTTAGTATAAGAGTATGTCTTTTCTAAAGGCGTTTTTTATTCCTAACTTATTTAATTTAACGCCTTTAGTAGCAGGTGTATTAAAGGTTCCTATATTTTGTTTATTAAATTCCTTTATTTTATTCTTTATATAGTCTGCTTAGGATATATATAGTTCCTTTATTTCTCTATCTATCTATATAGATAATCCTAAGAAGTCTTTAACTGCCCCTCGAGATTTAATCGGTAGGGTTTTATTTATTTAGTCTGTGACTTAGGTTATTGCACGTTCGCTAGGTCTAAGGAATAAAAGATCGTCTACGTAGACGGCTATAGCTATTCTAAGCGTGCTGGTTATAAATACCCCTTCGTCTATTAGAAGGCAATAGAAGCCTAGTTTATTTAAAACGCTTTTTAGTAGGTTATACTAGAGCAAAGAACTTTGTTTCAAGCCGTATAGTGCTTTTCTTAATTTTACTATAAGCTTCTTCGTTTTGTTTTTATTTAAGTAGTCTAAGTAGGTTATGCCTTTGTATTTTATATATTTATGTTAGTTAAACTATGCTTATAGTATTATATTAAGAAACGCTTCGGGTATTAGTATATACGTTTCTATATCTATGTCTACATATAGAAAGGCATTTTTTATATTAAACTATAGTACCCTTAAGTTATTAGTAATAGCCTATAGCAGTAGGAGTCTTATAGACTTAGGTCTTACTATAGTAGAGAAGGTTTTAATATAGTCTAGGCCGTATATTTGCTTATAGCCTAAAGCTATAAGTCGGGCTTTAAACTGCTTCATTTAGTTTTTATTATCCTTCTTAACTCTATAGACCTATCGGCTTCCGAGGGCTTCCCGGTCTTCGGGTAGCTCGGTTATTTCCTAAGTATTATTATCTATAAGCTGCTATATCTCTACTACTATGCCCTTATCCTAGTATAGAGCTTCGGCGCTTTTTATAGCTTGCTTATAGGTTTTTAGTTCTATAGGATTACAACCTTCTAAAGCAGAAGAAGGGTTATATTATCGTTATTTATTAGTAGATGTATTAGGTATTCTTAGTAGTCGTTATAGAATTCAGCCGGCTTCTTAGGTATTTCAACCTAAATTCTTTAATCCTTATTCTTATTGTCCTATATTATACAGTCAGGATTATCATCCTCGGATATATTATCTAGTGTTTCATTCGGATTATTCTAGGATTTATTATATAGGGTATTGTTACGTTTTATATCTAGTATAGAGGATCTCGTACGTAAATAATCCTCCGGAATTTTATTTATAGAGGGTATAGTATTAAAGTTAAAGGTTTCATTGTCTTTTAAGAAGTTATTTTCTAATATAGGTATCTCGAGAAGAGAGATATGTGCTGTGCATGTAGAAGTCAATGACTGAAAAGGGGGTCGAAGACTCAGACAGTCTGTGTGGAGCTGTTTAAACCTTTTGCAGGCAGGAAATGTAGTGCAGAAGTGATTGATTGGTCTCTAACCTCTCCCTCCTCTACTAGGGTGGACTGCCCCCTTTTATAGGCAGTCCTGTCCCTCCTGAATCAGTAGCCCCCTTTGGCGTTCCACCTGAGTGTCTGAGTTTGAGACACAGCCCCCTGTTTCCTTTTTCCTGCCTAGCCTTTTTCCTAGCCTTTTTCCCACGCCTTTTTCCAAAGCCCTGTTTTCTTAAGCCTCTTTTCTACGCCCCTTTTCTAAGCCTCTTTTTCTAAACCCTTTTTCTAAACCCTTTTTCCAAACCCTTTTTCCAAGCCCCTTTTTCCAAGCCTCTTTTCCAAGCCCCTTTTCTAAGCCCCTTTTCTAAGCCCCTTTTCCAACTAGCTTCGGGTGCCCTATAGGCCGTATAGCGATGCACGGGCCGCTAGTAGTCCCCCGGGTGGTCCTCTAGGTCGAGAGCCCGCCTAGGCTACCTAAGCCTTATAAATCCTAGCCTAGCTTCGCAATACACCCCCTTAGCTATAGCCTGCCCCTTTTAAAAGGGGTATAGCTATCTATAGGTCTAGGACTTTAGTTATATAGTTAGCTAGGGAGGATACTTATAGCCTTACTTACCGCCTAGGACCGTAGAATAGGTAGTCACCCCCTAAGAGCTCTATAGATAATAGACTAACTCTTTAAGTTCTAGAGACTAGATTAAACTCCTTGCCCGCTAAGTTAGGGGTCCTATCCTAAGGTTATCCCCTTAGGCGGTTTTTAGGACTTACTAGATAGAGGGAGAGTCGCCCTACTGCTATTCGGTTGCCTCGCACTTAGCTAGCCTGCTGGCTAGTATTGCTTCTCGAAGGTCCTCTTAGCGGGCCTTTAGTCGGATCCTTTCTCTAAGATCTTCTAGCCTAACCTACCGTAAAAATATAGTTAGTCTTTGCTTAGGAAGGGCTTTTATAAGTCTATTAGCCTTTATCTCTACTATTAGAATCCACCGGAGCGAGATAAGTCCCTGCTAGACCTCCTATCGTAGCTAATGCTAATAAATATTAACGTGCCTAAGCCTAGTTAATAGCTTATTGTTTTCTTCTATAAATAACCTAATAGTCTAAGTGTTATTACACTTTAGGACTAAAGGGGTCGGAATCTAAAGCTATAAAGACGTAAGCAACCGGCTAAGAAAAATAGCCTCTTTTGCTGCTTCTAAAAGAGCGAGCATTTCTGCTTCTATGCTCGACGTTATAACTATTGCCTGTTTAGACGCTTTCTAGGCTATATAGCCTTTAAATAGAGATATAATATATCCCTAAGAGCTTTTCCGGTCGACTGAGTTATCGGCAAAGGAGGCATCGCTAGAATAGAGGAATATCTTAGCCCCTTTCTGCTTATGCCCTCCTAGGCGTAGTCTATAGCTTCTAGTCGAGTAAAGGTAGAGAATAGCTCGGTCTACTGCCTCTTAGTGCTTTATAGAGGGATTTTGGTTATACCGGGCTAGCCGGGAGACCGTAAAGGCTATGTCGATCCTAGTAGAAATTGCTGCAAATAGTAGTAACCCGACCTTCTAGAGGTAAGTGTGTTTTTCTTATTCTATTGCGTGGAAGGTCGATAGAGATAGCAGAAGCTCTTCTTCTAGCATTATAGTAGCCGGAGCTCTTTATTTTAGCTAGTCTAGTAGAAACTTATAAGCTACCTTATCGATATAGGCATCCTGTGTTAACTAGATCGTCCGTTGGCTTCTATTTCGTAGAATTCGAATGCCTAGAAACCACTTTAGCTCTCCTAGCAGGGTTATCTTATATCTTTCTTATAGACCTTACTTTGCCTCCTCGGCGATCTATTAGTCTTCCTTTCTATAGGCCTAGATAATATCGTCTATATAGAAGAAGACGATTACCGCCCCTTTTATTATAATATAGGGCTCTTAAGGGGCCTTTTAGAAGCCTAGGGTCTCGAGAGACGCTATAAGGTGCTACTGCCAGAGAAGGGGAGACCTGTGTAGACTGTATAGAGCTTTTCGAAGCCGTATAACTTTACCTTCTTTCTAAAATCTAAGGGGCATCCGCATATAGACAACTTCGTCCTCGTCTAAGAGGCAGTTTACAAAGGCGTTTACCGCATCTATTTAATCTAATTCGAGGTCGTACTCGGCTGCTATAGCTAAAAGAGCCCTAAAAGACATCCCGGCTAAGGTTATAGCTCTTATTAGAAGGTCCCCTTTCTCCTATTGATTTCTATAAACCACTAGGCGAGCTTTGTACTTCTAAAGGTACCTATGTTTGTCTGTTTTATAAATAAAGACCTATTTATAGCCTAGGACCTAGTGGCCCTTTGCTATAGCCTATAAGACTTCCTAGAAGGAACCTATCTCTGCGTGTGAGGCTAGGTAGTCTTTCTAGGCCTAAATAAACTGCTCTTTATATAGATGGTTTTACAGCTATGACTAAGTCTAAGGCGGTTCCGGGAGAGCTCTTTTATAGACCTTCTTCTTTTCTTAGGGTTTAAATAGTCTCCCGGCTGTAAAAGCTCTATAGACTCTATCTTAGATAGGAGTAAGTCTAAAGTCCGAGAACCGGTCCTCTAGGCAGAAGCTAGCCCTTAATAAGGGTACTGTATTCGGTCCTTCTAGTTCTACCCTTATTAAAGCTGCTGTTTCTTTAACTTATTGAAGTAGGGATAGAAAAGCTGCCGGAAATTCTTTCGAGGTTGTATTTCCCCCTACCCCCTTAGGGGTAGAAACTAGAAGATATACTAGAAAGGCTTCTTTTAAGTCCTCTAACGGGTAGGACGGGGAAGAGTAGGCTTTCTCGAGCTCGATTGCTTTTTTAAGGTCCTTATCGTCTGTTTAGGCTTCCTCTAGGTCTCCTTCCGGGTCTTCTTCCTATATTTCGTCCTCGTTACCCTTTACCTCCTCTATATCTATTTCTTCGTCTGTTTCTTCGTCGAGGGCCTCTTCGTTAGCTCGAGTCTTTGAGGGTATGTCGATCTTCTGAATAAGCTGTTAAGTGCTTTCTAGGAGGGGAACTTATTCTCTTTCCCCGTCGAAGTAGCTATATTCGTTAAACACTTAATCCTAGGTCGAGATAACCTTCTTTAGGCTCGGTATCTAGATCCGGAAGATATTAGTAGACCTATAACCGACTAGAAACCCTATAAACGCTCGAGGGTCTAGCTTCTTCTTCTTCTTTCTTTTCAACTAGGCGTTAGGCGTTATAGCGTAGGCCTTTCACCTATAGGCTCGAAGGTAGGCTAGAGAAGCCTTTTTCCCTATGAATTTGTCTAGGGGGGATTCTTAGTCGCTTAAGCCGTCCTTAGGGTCCCTTAGAGTCCGATTCCGAAGGTAGTAAGCTAATTCGACTATTTCTCTCTAAAGGTCGTAGGGTAGCCTTACTGCTAGTCTTATTGTTCGAGCCTTTTCTATCGTAATACCCCCTAATCTCTCGGCCCCTCCGTTCTAGGCCTAAGTATTTAACGCCGATGGAAGGGGTAAAATACCCCTTTTTCGCAGCTGGGCTAAGATATTCTTTATAAATAACTCTCTATCGGACCTAATTTTCTTAACCTGAAGGCCGTGATAGTTCTTCATCTAGTTTATAAAATCCCGTAAAGCAGACTAATTATGCTTACTGTAATAGGTCCGTAAAAAATTAGGAAAAACTATTCCTAAGAAAGCGTTAGTAATAAATATAACTCTTATAAAGTTTTCTTAATTCTAGGCTATATCTATCCAGTCTATCTAGATCTCTTTATATAGCTTCGAGGGTCGAGAAGGGGTTCTTCTAGAGACTTATCTTCTAGCTTTCCCCTGCCCGTAAAATTCGCACTCGACTGTTTTTAGTCCCTAAATTTAGACTCCCTATTGGATTCCGAGCTTATAAAGGGCTAAAGGTCCTAGGTGGCCGAGTCTTATATGCTAGAGCTTCCCGTCTCCTTTAGCCGCCGGTAGAGGGTCTTTAGAACTAGCCCTCTTTACCACCGGGAAGGCAGCCTAGCCTAAGGTCGAAGCCGGGCTATTAGGTCGGTATTCTATAATAAACTAACCGTATTTCTATATAACTAGTCCGATAACCTTATTGTTCTTAATTAGCTTCGTAGGGTCTTAGACTATATCCTAGTGTATCCCTTCTTCCCGGAGTAGCTAGAAGGAGACTAGACTAGTAGAAAAGCCTAGATAGTAGGCAACCTTCTTAAGCCGAAGCACCCGGTGACCGGAAGGTATCTTTATAAGATAATTCACCCGCCCGTAACCCTCTATTCGTACTAAAGAGTCCCCGGCTACTAAGAACTCCTTTCGGGCCTTCTTAAAGGAGCGGAATCGAGAGAGGTCGTTATAGACGTATAGAGAGGCTCCTAAGTCTAAAATAGACGATTTCCGAAGTAGATATTCCGAAGGTTCGAGAGGGGCTTCTAAAGTTTTAAACACAAAAGCTAGATTTCCCGTTCCTACTATCTTTCCTCGGGTTTTTCTCTAGACTTAGTCTGCCCTTAACAACCACTATATAACCGGCTCTCGCCCCTATGATTGCTATTATAGAGAGACGCTTAAACCTTAGCCTTAATTTCATCGATCCTTTTTTATAGGCCTAGGTTTTCTTAGAGGGAATTCCGGACCGTTTCTAGGTTTTCCGGGAGGGGATCTCGTCTATTAAGCTATAAATGTTTAAACACTGTCTAATACCTTGCTAGGGGGTGCCTAATCTTCTTGCAAGCCGGGTAAGAGACCTTTAGTCGTCTTGCTTTAAGGGTATCTATATCCTTTTCGCTATTTACTCGTTTTTCAGTCTAGTAGACACTCCTTCGTCTAACCCCTAACTATTGTTTCTAGGTTTAGGCCTATAGCATCTCTTCGACTATTTCTCGGATCTTCCGGGATACTAACTAAACGGTCTATTTAGCCGTAAATAGGGCCCTTATAACTCCTCTCGGGTTAACCCCTTAGACTAAGAGGGCTGCTTTCTGCTATACTTAGGCTACTGCTTCGTCGATTTCCCTGCTGGCTTCCCGAAATATAGACGAGTATCTATTACTTAAGGGTTAGACTCGTGTAGAAATATCCCTTAGCTACTGCCTAGAAATAGCTTTAGAAAGGAAGTATTAGTTAGCTTCCTCTACGGTCTCCTCTTACTTATCTAGCTAGGCTAATATCTCTATTATTAAGGTCTCGGTTAGAAAAGCTTATAAGTAGGCCGTATATCTCTTCCGGATCCGGTTAGTTATATAACCTAAGGACGGGGCTATTAAGGTCTTAAGCTTCTTTATCTACTATCGAAGGGTCTTATTATCTCGTAGAGCTAGAAGCTTAGCAGCCGAGATAGACTCTAAAATCGTTATCCATACGGCCGACTAGAAGAGAGTTAGAGTTAAAACCTAAATCGTGTTTTTTTTTGTACGGGTACACTAGTGCGCCCCTCGAGGATGTAGGCGCATAATTATATAAAGGTACGTACCTATTCGCTTAAAAGCATAAAGTGCCTAAAAGCATAAGTTCCTTTTTTAGTCTTTACTATCTATACCTATCTTAAAAAAAAACTAAATTTTTTACTTTTAATTAAATATAATAGTATATTATTTAAGGTTATTATTAAGTAGTTAATAAAATAAAAAGGGGTTATAAGCTAGTAAGTATTAGCTTATAGAAGCTATTAACTAAAGGGCGATAAGTAGCCCTTTTATATAGGCTATAGTAGCGTATATTATTAAGGCCTAAAGCCGGCCTTTTATAAGCCCTTATAGCGACGTTAGGGCTATACCTATAAGAGCGATTAAGTTAATAACTATAGGAATATAGCGTTATAAGATATAGTATTAGTTAGTTAAATAAATAAAGCGAGTTATAAACTAGCTAGATTAGTCTATATCTATCTATTGTTATAGAACGAGCTTAGGGGGGGGTATATGACTATTGTTAATTCACGAAGGAGCGCAGCTATAGACTAAGTCTAAGGGTCTATATATACGATGTAGAGGTCACGTGGGATAATATATAACATAACCTAACACCGTAATAGTATATCCCCCTTAAATCGGCGTTCGACTTAAACGCTTAAAAAGGGGCAATAGCAGAAGAGCGAGAGCTAAGGGAATCCCGTGTTAATCGACCTAAAAGGTAGGCCCTTATAACACAAAGGAAGGAAAAAAAACAAAGCTCGAGGTCGGAAAGCCTATACGCGCTAAGATAAATTATATTTATTAATTATATCTATCGTTATTTAGGCAGGGGGGACGAGGCGAGGAAGGTAGTATAAAAGGCGGGGCGAGGCTTAGCCGGGTTCGCGGCGTAGAAGGACTTAAGGTCGTCCTAACATCCGTTAAGGCATAAGGAATCCTCCTACGTAAGGGGGCTATAACGCTATTAGATGCGATATTTAATCTTCCTAGACGCGTATTAACGTTGCGCGAGGATAGAGGAGAATTCCTACTTAAGGTATACGTCCTTATTATTATCGCCGTCTAGGGAAAGCAGGATGCCCCCGTTAATAAGCCGGATATTTAGGTCGGCTTAGCCGGGCAGGGGGGGCTCCTAAGTCTAGGTAAAGAGTAAGTAGTAGAAAATAGGGTAGAGACGGCTACCCTTAAGGAGGCGGAGGAGGCAAGCCGTCTTATACGCCTTAAGGACCTCGTATAGGCCCTCCCGTTTATAGTTAAGCTTCTTTATCGGGCGGAGGGTATAGATCTAACGGGTGTTAAGAAAGACTATATCGCTAGGCTAATACGTCGGGGCGGGCGCCCGGCGGGCATCGGCGTGCTAGGCCTAAGTAGCTTAAGCGTCCTCGATCGCGTTACGAAGGAAGTCGGATACGCGTTAGAGGCGTAAGGCGAGCGCGTCGCTACGGAGGTACTCCTTACGCTACTAAGGGGTTATACTAAGGGGGGGTAGTCCTAAGGGCTTAGTGCTAAGCTTTAGGTTAAAGCTATAGTTAGCGAAGAAAAGGGAGAGGCCGGTAGACTTAAAAACCTAGTTATTAGCGGTAAACTTAGCGAAGGGAAGGAGATCTACCTAATCGTCTTAAAGGAAGGTAGTATAGCAGCGGAGGTAGACCTCTATCTAAGTATTCGCGATCTTAGTCTAGCTATTAGTCTAAGGGTAGTAGGCGGAACTAAGGTATAAGCGGTAGCCGAGGCGGCGGCTAAGCTATTGCTAAAAGGCGGAGACGAATTAAGTGCCCTTATCACTAACTATTAAGGTAAGGGTACCGTAGAGAGACTAAACGCGAGAAACGAACGCGTTAATAACGTCCTCGACCGTTATCGAGGGCGTTAAAACGTAGTAGCGCATCTTCGTAAGACGGTTAACGATAACTAAGATGCTCGAGAACTTAACGCTATAACGGCGGCAGATAGGAAGGTCTATAACGAAATTAATAGAGATATCGGTCTAAAAGACGAAAGGGATGCTTAAGGGTTAAAGAAGGCCTTAAAGGGCGGAACGGGGGGACTTAGCGCGGAGGTAGATATAGTAGTTGCGAACGAAGCTAGAAATAGACTTATATATGCTAGGCTAAACGTAGGTTCGGCGGTAGAAGCTCGCGGTCTTAGTGCGCCTAGGGTAGCTAGCTAGCGGGGAAGTATAGGTGCGGATTAAGATCTAAAGGATAAGGGCGTCGTTAGGGGGAACGAATAACCGGCCCTAAAAGTAGAACCGGCCCTAGGCCTCTAAGAGGGCGGACTTCGGGATTAAGCGGAGAGGTGCGCGAAGAGAACTAGGCTAACGGAGCTAAAGAGACCGGAAAGCCGCACGAATGTCGGCGATAAGCGGAGAGGAGAAATAAGCCCGGTCGATAAGGTCGTCGATCGGCTTAAAGTCGTTAAGGGTATAGAGGGTAAGGCAGTTAGAGTCGTTAGAATTATATTTATTAATTATATTTATAGACGAGTTAGACTCCTTAAACCTATTAGGGAGTAGGGAGGCGTCGACCTTAGACCGTAGAAGGATAACTTAGTAACGATAGTCGATCCTCTCGTTAGCGCAGTCGGTTAAGGAGGTAGGGCGGGAACCGGGGAGTCGGCTAAAGGCGTTAGGGAGGGTGGCTTAAGAGCTAGGCTAAAAGACGATCTTAAAGTTAAAGCGACTTAGGAACTCGGCCTAGCGGGCCTACCGTTAGTTAAAGAGCTTTATAGTTATAAAATACTAAAGGTTTTTATAATCTAAAGCGATCTTAAACTTAAGCAGGCCTTTAAGCTTAGGGCGCTATTCCTTAAGGGACTTTACGATCGCGAGGAGTTCCTTATCGTAGATCTTATAGTTATATTTTTAGGCGGAGTGTTTTAACGAGAAGAACGCGATAAGGTAGTAGCGGCCGTCGTTAGAGAGCTATATTAGCACGCCCCTAGCGGCTTAGTCGGAAGCATCGGTCTAAACTATAGTCTTTCGAGAGGGGTTAAAGTATACGAGGACTAGGGCGGCGGTAAAGGCGTGCTTAAAGGCTCCGAAGGCGTAGGCGTAGGCGGGGGACTAGATCTAAGGGGCAGAGTTCTTAGTAAGGGCGTTTAAAGGGTTCGCGAGCTTAGAGAAGCCGCGGATAAAACGCCGATAAAAATTAGCGAACCCTAAGAAACGCCGGAGGTCTTTTATAAAGGAGGGGGCTAGCTAGTCGAGGACGGCGTAGACCTTTTTAGGATCTATACGTATGCCCTTATCCGAGATAATTAGGCTAAGGTACTTAGTCTTAGTAATATAGAAATCGCACTTATCGACGTTGAGCTAGAGGCTAGCGGCGTTAAGGCGCTTAAAGACCTCCTAGACGTAGGCTTAGTGCTCTTCCTATATAGTAGAGAAGATTAAAATATTATTTAAGTAGGCGGAATAAAAATCATCGAGGATATCGTATAAGGCTGTATTAATAAAGCTCTAGAAGTAGGACGGCGCGTTAGAGAGACTAAAGGGTATAACGTAATACTCGAAAAGCCTATACCGTATAGCGAAAGCCGTCTTCTACTTATAGCCCTCGGCGATACGAAGGCGATTAAACGCTATAATAACGTTAATCTTAGTAAAGAACTTCGCCTTCCTAATTTAAGCGAAGGTATTATAGACTAAAGGCAAGGGGAAGCGGTTCTTAATTATAGCTTTATTTAGGCTACGGTAATCGACGTAGAAATAGACGCCGCCGCCGGGCTTATAAGCGAGTATAATAAGGGCGGCGGTAGCGGAGGTCGAACGGCGAATAAAGCCTTTCCTAAGCTACTCGTTAACGTAGGCGCGGATAATACGGTTCTCGGCTTTACTAAAGGGGTAAGGGCGGGTGTAAAAGGGTTATATTCCCTCCTTAAGGTTAATCTAGGTATCGACGGCGCGGTAGGGGGCGAGCTTATCGGCCTTACTCTAGAGCTATATATAGATTATATAGTAAAGCTCCTTTAGGACCTTAGCCTAGAGCTTATCGAGAGTATAAAGGACTTTATCGTATTTTAAAAAGAATTTAGCGATATTATCGGGCGAAACCTTATTAAAGAAGATTTTATTAAGGTAGTTATCGATAAAGTCGTAAAAGCGGGGGTTAAGTTAGGCTTTAGCGGTATCGGGATTAATAAACCTAGATAGAACGGCCTAATAGAGTTCCTTACGGATCTTTTAGTCGATAGGAGGCAAAGGCTTAGTAGGTAGGGGTTTAGCGGCTAAGGCTTTAATCGTAGTCTAGGAAGTCGTAACGGAAGGCTAGCGGTAGAATACCGCTATAGCGGCTACGTTAAGCATCCGGATAGAGAACGTAAGGTAGCTTAAAGGGATTATAAAGGGGCGGGGTCCTAACGCTCGATACTTAGGTTAAGGAGCCGGGTAGCGGGAGCCGGTAGCCTAACGTATAAGCCGAAGGCGGGGGGGGCGGACGTAACGGCGGGGGTAGAGGGTATCTAAGGGGTCGGAGTCGTAGCCTAGGTTAAGGTCGGTCTAACGGGAGGAGTCTAGGTAAGCAGGTTTACTTATGTCGGGAGTATCTTTAAGGGACGTTAGGAGGCCGAAGGCAAAACAAGCCGACGGGGGAATAAACCTAAGGGTATTAGAAAAGCGGACGGTATAAGCAAAAGCCCGAAAGGAAAGAGGCGAGGATAAGGCAAAGGGCTCGCCTTTATCGTTAGAGTTAGCGATAAAGGGGGCGGGGGGGGAACGAATTATATTTATAAATTATATTCCCTTAAGGGCGGGAACGGGAATAGCGGGAGCGGCCGGGAGGCTAGGGATAAGATAAGGCTTAAGGTCCGAGAGGCAAAAGGCGAGGTAGAACGGGGACTAAAAGGAGAGGGAGTTATCGCGCTAGCTAATAATAAGGTCGTAGCGGCGTAGCTAAAGGAGGCCGAAAATAACCTTATAGCTAAGCTTCGTAAGGAAGAAGTAGATAGACTTAGCGTAAGCGCTAACTTAGGCGATTAAGTAAGCGCAATAGGTAACGGCGCCGGACTTATAATCGCCGCTATCGGCGAGAGAGAGCCGGCGAGGGAACTAAAGCTAGCGGACGGGGAGGGTAAGGCGGTACGCGGTCTAAGTATATATAAAGGCGAATCCGGAATAACTTAAGTCGACTAAAGCACTTACGGCGACGTTAGTAAGCATAAGAGAAAGGGGCAGTAGTAAAGCGCGAGGCTATATTCCCGCCGGGAGATAAAGGTCTTCCTTTATATTAAATAAAGCTATAAAATTAAAAACCGAAAGCTCCGTCGCGCGATAAAGCGAGGGAGCTAGGCGTTTCCCGGGGGGGAGAAGCGCCGGAGGCAAAGGCAAGAGAGTTAGTGACCTTACCCTCGATAAAGCCTTACTCGATCGCCCGGACGTTAAGCTAGGGAGGGGGCGCGAGGAGGCGTAGGGCGGGAGTACCGCCGCCTCGGCCGCGACCCTAGCTAGTACCCTTCTTACTATAGGTCTAGGCCGTATAGGTCGGGGTTACCGGGGCGGCGTAGTAGAGATAGAGACGGTTCTTATACCGTCGTTGCTTCTCGGCGTCTATAAGACTAGCCTAGAACGCGTCGAGGTCTATTAGGTCGCTAGTAAGCGTAGAGGCGGCGGGGCCGACGGACCTAGTAGGGGCGGGGGGGGGAATAGTCTAAGGCTAGACGAGCCTCTTACGGGCTTAAATACGCTTATAGTTCTCCTAAAGGGCGGCGTAGAGCTTAGCCTAGCCGTAGAAGTCGTCGGTGTTAGGGCCGGGGACTTAAAGAGCGGCGGCATCGGCGAGCTCGTTAGTAACCTTTTAATAGAGGTGTCTAACGCGGGCGCTCTCGTTATAATCGAGGTTAGCATATAGCTAGTAAACCGCGAGAAGAAATCCGGCTAAAAGGTGCCCTTTATAGCTAGGGTATTAAATTCCGCCTTAGACTAAGCGCGGTAGTTTAAGGCATTAAAGACGGAGGCGAGCTCGTAGGTAAGGGAGTTAAGGGACTAAAAGCGCTACTACTCGAAGGGGGTATCGTCGCGGATATAGCGGGGGATGCTAGCGGCGATAGAAGCGGCCCGGCCGGAAAGTCGGCCGGTCGCGTAGACGATTTAGTCCCTATCGGTAGGGAATATATAAGGGTCGGAGGCGATCTTAAGGGATATACCGTCGCGCTAGACGTAGAAGGCGTTTTAGCGCTACTTCTAAGTGCCGATAACGCCGGAGAAGCGTTTAGGGTTAGCGAAGCAGGCATAAGGACTTACGGTAAGAGGGGTAAAGGTAGCCTAAAGGGCGGTAAGGTAGGCGAAGGCGGCGTTAGACTAATTAAGCTAGTCTTAGAGTCCCTCCGCGTGCTGCCGGTAGCTAAGGGCCTCCTTACGGGCGGTAGTAGCGGAGGTAGCGGCCTTAAGGAAACTAGACTTAAGAAAGACGAGAGACTAGGTTTAATCGGTATGCCGGAGGAAATTCGTCTAAAGGTCGGCGAAGATAGACGAGGCGACGGAGGAACCTTAGAGAATAGAGGCTAAGTAAGGGAAGGCAGAGAGGGCGTTAGGCTAAGAGACGTCCTAAAGGGGAACGCCTGCCGGAGGGCCGGGCGAAGGGGAGAGGGAGGGGGTAGAAACGGGAGTAGCTATCGTAGCGGCGGGAAAAAGGGGTAACGGCGGGGAAAGGGGCTAGAAAAATCTATAGGAGAGTAGAAAAGAGGCGGAAAGAAGCGTAATAAGATAAAGAACGAAGGCAGGCGTATAGGCGAAGCTAGGGGCACTAAGGAATCGTAAAGGCTCGGCGGGAGGGCAGAAAAATAGTAGATTAAACTATTATAGAACGAGCTTAAAGGGGGGTATATAACTATTATTAATCCACAAAGGAGCGCAGCTATAGACTAAGTCTAAGGGTCTATATATACGATATAGAGGTTACATAGGATAATATATAATATAACCTAATACTATAATATTTATTAACTAAGAATAGGAGCCTAAAGGGAAGCTTAGAGGCAGAGGATTACGGCAAATGCAGAAAGTATCGAGGAAGATATAAAGATAAGAGAGAGAAGAGGATATAGAATTGCTTAATAATAGTCTATCTAAGTGCGGACTAAGATCCCTTTATATAGCTAATTGCATAGGAATAAAGGTATATATAACTTAACTAATTGTCGGGATAGAAAGCGCTATTAATTCTAAGCTAGGTGCATATAGTCTAACCTCGTATAGTATCCTAGTTGTTGCGTAATTAAATGCGCGAGTAATAGGAGGTAGTGTAGGTGACCCTAGTTGACCGGGGCCCGACTATAGACTATGCGCACATTAGTCCCCACACACACCACATACTTCGGCATTCGTTATCTCGAGCATCCGGGCAGCTAATGCAGCCGGGTGACTTATGTTGTATGCAGCAATGCACGGCGGATCTAATGCATATCTTTATATGCCGGTAGGATAAACCAATCGGGAGATATCTGCTCCCTTATAGCCCCTCTTAAAGGGTACTTATTGTATAAGAAGTGCGCTTTATATATATCCGTTTATAACTAACTAAGATTTATAAAACTCTCTAATAAAACCTTTTTATAGGAAAAAACTTTTTATATAGAGAAAAATAACTCTACTATATTATATAGAGAAAAATTAAAAACTCTACTATATTTTATTAGTCCGTTTAGTAAACCTATATATAGGGAAAAACTAAAGGGTATATAGAGGAAAGCTAGAAGAAAGCATAAGAAAGAGTAGCTAAAAACCTCTATTTATCTTTTTATATAGGATCCTTTTTAAGACCTAAGAGGTCTCGAAATTTATTAAATAGTATACGCCCTAATTCTTTTGTAAATATATTAGCGATATTATTAGCAGATTTTATATAGAATACTTCTATTTCGCTTAGTAAAACACTATTGCGGGTGAAATTATAGGCAAGGCCGATGTGTTTCCGGAGTTTATATGCTTCCGGGTTATTTGCTATTTTTAGCGCTAATTGACTATCGGAAAATATTAGAGGGACTTTATTAGATATAGGTATAGACAACTCTTTTGCGATGCTATTTAGATAGCTGTATAGATATAAGGCCTCTTTATTAGCCTCTCTAAGGCCTATAAACTCTGCTTCGCAAGTAGATAGTAATATTGATTTTTGCTTTTAATATAACCAGCTTATAAGATTATTGCGTATAAAGAAACAGTATCTAGAGACCGATCGTCGGTCTATAAGGTCACTAGCCTAATCGGAGTCCGTATAGGCTATGAAATAAAAATCTAGTGTTAGTAGGCTATGAAATAAAAATCTAGTGTTAGTATATTGCAGTTATAGTATAAGCATAGGTTAGGAAATTTATTTAAGTATTTCCATATAACATCGAGGGCTTTAAAATGCGAGGAGTCGGGTTAAGAAGAAAATCTTGCGTAGGATATTACTGCGAAGAGGATATTAGGCCTCGTAAATAGAGCTAAAAATAGTGAGGAGCCTATTTGCATTTAGTATAAGAGTATGTCTTTTTTAGAGGCGTTCTTTATTCCTGATTTATTTAATTTAACGCCCCTAGTAGCAGGTGTATTCGAGGTTCCTATATTTTCTTTTTTAAATTCCTTTATTTTATTTTTTGTATAGGTTGCTTAGGATATATATAATTCCTTTATGTCTCTATCTATCTATATAGATAATCCTAAGAAGTCTTTAACTTCTCCTAGCGATTCGATCGTTAGGGTCTTATTTATTTAATCTATTACTTAGGTTATTACACGCTCTATAGGTCTATAGAAGAGGAGATCATCTATATAAACAGCTATAGCTATTCGTAGTATGCTATTTATAAACACTCCTTCGTCTATTAGAAGGCAGTAAAAACCAAGCTCGTTAAGTACGCTTTTTAATAGGTTATACTAGAGTAAAGGACTTTGTTTTAAGCCGTATAGTGCTTTTCTTAATTTCGCTACGAGCTTCTTCGTCTTATGTTTATTTAAGTAATTAAAGTAAGTCATGCCTTTATATTTTGTATTTTTATGCTAGACAAACCATACGTATAGTATTATATCTAGAAAAGCTTCGGGTATCTATATATACGTTTCTATATCTATATCCGCATAAAGAAAGGCATTTTTATATTAAACTATAGTACTTTTTGGTTATTAGCGACAGCCTATACTAGTAGGAGCCTTATAGACTTAGGTCTTACTATAGTAGAGAAGGTTTCAATATAGTCTAAGCCGTATATTTGCTTATAGCCTAAAGCCATAAGTCGAGCTTTAAACTTCTTTATTTAGTTTTTATTATCCTTTTTAACTCTATAGACCCATCGGCTTCCGAGGGCTTCCCGGTCTTCGGGTAGCTCGGTTATTTCCCAAGTATTATTATCTATAAGCTGCTGTATTTCTGCTACCATGCCTTTATCCTAGTGTAGAGCTTCGGCGCTTTTCATAGCTTGCTTATAGGTTTTTAGTTCTATAGGATCACAACCTTCTAAAGCAGATAGAAGGGTTATATTATCGTTATTTATTAGTAGATGTATTAGGTATTCTTAGTAGTTATTATAGAATTCAGCCGGCTTCTTAGGTATTTCAACCTAAATTCTTTAATCCTTATTATTATTGTCCTATATTATACAGTTAGGAATATCATCCTCGGATATATTATCGGGTATTTCATAGGGATTATTCTAGGATTGTGTATTTTCAGGATTTATATCTAGTATAGAAGTTCTTATATATAGATAATTATCTGGTATTTTATTTATAGAAGGTATAGTATTAAAATTAAAAGTTTTATTGTCTTTTAAGAAGTTGTTTTCTAGTATAGTTATATCTTTTAAGATAACAACCTTCTTTCTGCTATAGTCGTATATTTTATATGCTATATCTTTATAGCCTATTATAATTCCTTTATAGGCTCGTACGTCTAGCTTATTACTAGGTGTTTTGTTTTTATAGTATATAATACTTCTAAAGACACGGATCTTATCTATGTCTTCCGTAGTAAGGGCTCTATCTTCTTTCTTTTTAAGAGGGCATATATACCCTAGGGCAGTATAGGGAGATCGGTTGTATATATATGTAGCTGCTAAGACAGCTTCTCCCTAGAGGTATTTAGGTAGCTTAGCTATATAAAGCATAGACCTAACTTTATTAAGTATTGTTCTGTTTATACGTTCTATTCTCCCGTTTAAGTAGGGGGTATATAGTAGACTTAAAAGTTATATTTTATTCCGTTTTTAAGAGCATAAGGTTTAATGTTATACATAAATTCTTTTGCATTGTCTAAGAAGACCTCTTTTATCTTTGTCTTATCTTTATTATTCTTAAGCTTTATTTTAAATTCTAGGAACTTAGGTAGGCTTTCGGCTTTATCTTTTATAAGGTAAATTCTTAGGTACCTAGAGTAGGTATCTAGAAATAATATAAAGTATCTGAATTTATCGTATATAAGGACTTTTATAAGACCCCAGATATTAACGTTTATTTTATCTAGAAAGAGATATCGTCGTTTTAAAGGGGTTTTCTTCTTTTTATCTATATGTTTAGCTTGTATACAAGCTTTGCATTGCTTTACAGCTATAATATCTTTTTAGTCTACGGAAATATCTAGGTACAGTCTACGAAGATATCGGTATAGGGATTTATAGCTAAGATAGCCTAGCCGTTTATGCTAGAGAACGAGGTCTATTTTCTTTTTTATTTCAGGGGTTTTTATTGTTTTAGTTAGTATAGTATCTTAGAGTATAGAGTTATCTATTGTTTCTTTCGGGCTATATTATATATTATATATCTTGTTTTTAATTAGAAAACGTGTTTTCTTTATATCTAACGGGATATAGTAAAGTCCGTTTTTAATAAAACCGGTTATTAGTTTATTAAGATTTCTATTAAGGAGGGATATAGAGTCTAGGCCTATAAGAGCGTATGTGTTTATTATAGCTAATTAGCTAATTATATTAATGCCGATTTTAGGTATATAAAGGCGGTTTTTTAAGGTATACTATTATTTGCTATTAGGGAACTTAAAGATAAGATCCCCAGCCCCTCGTACGATAATAAAGGAGGCTTTTCCCTAGGTTACAGTGGTATATATTTCTTTATAGTTAGAGAGGAGAGATTTATTCGAAACTATATGCCTAGTAGCTCTAGTATCGAAGACAAAGTTATAGAAATTCCTAATCCGCATTACAGTCCTATCTACTTTTAATACTACCCTCGAAATTGCCGAAAGAAGAGGCTTTAGAGGTCCTATTATTTATTTTCTATTAGAGGAGGACTTTATTTTCATAGGGGTATATAGAAGGATATTATTTAGGGGAAATAGGGTATAGAAATAGGGTACTACTAAGGGTATTATATATAGAATAGAGGATATAAAGGATATATAGAGTGTTATAAAGGATAGGAGGGTACTTACGATACTAAAAGCAGAGTCTAAGACGACGAGGACTTTATTAGAGGTCTCGGAGGATTCCGGAGTGGCCTT
Organism: Ophiocordyceps sinensis; assembly: GCA_012934285.1. Lineage (NCBI taxonomy): Eukaryota > Fungi > Ascomycota > Sordariomycetes > Hypocreales > Ophiocordycipitaceae > Ophiocordyceps > Ophiocordyceps sinensis. The sequence continues at coordinate 5,900,675 of JAAVMX010000004.1, read as the reverse complement.
ATGCTTCCGGAGGCGGGAGGTTAGGGGACGGCCGGCCGGACGCGGGGCTAGAGACGGAGAGCTCTCCCGAGAGTAGAAAACCGGGGTCGGCCTCCGGTAGTTGCGGTTAGTGTTCTCCTTAGGGTCCCGGCGAGAAGAGGAGGAGGCAGAGACCGTTTTTAGGGTAAATCCCGCAGCCCGAGCCTTATCTTTATTCTCGGGTTTCTAAAAACAATTCCTCTCGATATGCCCTCGCCTTTTGCAGTAAGAGCAAATAGGGACCTTACTGCCGCCGGCTATAAATAGCTGTTCGTTATTCTCGAGAGCTTTCGTCCTCTTAAACTTATCTATAAGAGACGAGGAGAGTGATTTAAGGGTATACGCCGTAGCATTAGTACGAAGGGTCTACGTAATATTTATAATATAACTTAAGAAAGAGCTATTAAGGCTCTCTAAGATCTAGGTTATTACTACGATCTCCGGGATACGGATCTCTCTAGTGTTTAGCTCGTCGAAGAGCTCTTTTACCTTATTTAGGTAAGTCTTAATAGATATCTCTCCCTTAATCTTCGTGTTAAAGAGTTTCTTTATAAGGAGGAAGTTAGAGGTAAAGTTTATAGGGTTATATAGGGTTTTAAGTGCCTTCTATACCGCCTTTATAGACGTATAGTGCTTTATCTAGGATAAAGGGCCGTTATTAACTATAAGCCTTATTAGGGCTAAATAGTCCTAGGACTTTGTATAAGTAGCATTAAGTATAGTTAGACCGAGATTTTCGCGTATAAACATAGACTCTATACGTAGAGACTAAGCCGAAAAGTTAGTGCTCCCCTTAAGCTTTATGAATAAGTAGTCCTTAAAAGAACTTATTTTTACCGTGTGTTAGATCGGGAGGTACCGGAGGAAATTCGGAAGAAGCTCGGCGTCTATAGGCTAAGGTGGGGGTAATAAAGGAATTTTTTCTGATTTTTTCGATGGTTTTTTAGGTGTAGAACAGTGGCTAAGAAAGGGTGCGTCGTAGGAGCGAAAACGGGGCTAACGAGAAACAAGGGGGGGGCAAAAACACTAAGAAAGTGGTGATATATGCAAACTAAGGGTAGCCTAAGAAGGCAAGTGGCCTAAAAAGGCAAAGAGGAGGTTATAGCGGAGAGACGGTCGTTTTTAGTACAATAGCGAGTGATCTAGGGGATCTAAGAGAGGCTCTAGGTAAGAAGCAACTTAAAGCTTAAATAGAGACAGGGATTATAACCAATAGGAGCCTAAAGGGAAGCTTAGAGGCAGATAATCACGGCAAATGCAGAAAGTGTCGAGGAAGATGCAAAGATAAGAGAGAGAAGAGGATGTAGAATTGCTTTATGATAGTCTATCTAAGTGCGGACTAAGATCCCTTTATATAGCCAATTGCATAGGAATAAAGGTACATATGACTTAACTAATTGTCGGGATAGAAAGCGCTATTAATTCTAAGCTAGGTGCATATAGTCTAACCTCGTATAGTATCCTAGTTGTTGCGTGATTAAATACGCGAGTAATAGGAGGTAGTGTAGGTAACCTTAGTTAACCGGGGCCCGACTGTGGACTATACGCACATTAGTCCCCACACACACCACATACTTCGGCATTCGGTATATCGAGCATCCGGGCGGCTAATACAGCCGGGTGACTTATGTTGTATGCAATAATGCACGGCGGTTCTAATGCATATTTTTATATGCCGGTAGGATAAACCAATCGGGAGATATCTGCTCCCTTATACTAAGGGCGACGAATAGCCCCTTTATATAGGCTATAAACGCGTATATTAATAAGGCCTAAAGCCGGCCCTTATTACGACGTCGGGGCTATGCCTATAAGGGCGATTAAGTTAATAACTTAATTATCGTAAGGGCGGCCGAGTAAGTAACGATATTACTAAGGTCCTTTATATATACGATATATCGTATAGTTAATAGCGCATTTATATAAGCGTTGCCTATACGTAATCTATTTAATTACGTAGATTTTAATCGTGCTTAAAGAATAGATAGCTTTTATTCTTATACTAGCAACCTTTTCTTTATAATTGCTTAATAGTAAGTCTATAATTAAAATAAGTATTACTATTTATATAGGTAAGAATCTCTATTTATATAGGAAATATCTTTTTCTACGCTAACCCTACGCGCTTAGCCTACGCTACCTAATTTAGGTATAGCGCTATAGTAATTAATAAAGTCGTAGTAAAGCACGTAGTTTTTTAATAAAGCATACTATAGGAGTAAAGGTATTATATACTATATACGTAACTTATAGGAGGCTATATAATATATAAATATACCTCCTTCTTACCTGGGAATATATATCTATATAATATATATACTTTAGTTAACCCTATATAATAGACCTTATCTAATACTAATTAGTAGTTAACTTATAGTTAATTATAGAATAGTAAGGATAGATATAGGAATAGCTAGCAACGTGCGACGATATAGTCGTATATACGTAATACACGTGATCCTTAGGATTACGTATACGTATAAGGGAGCTACGTTACTACGATAGCTTCCCCTTACTTAGCTAGCAATATAACCTAATATAACTATACTATTTACCTTATAAGGTCGACCTAAAGACCTACTAATACTAATTAGTAGTTACCTTAGTTAATTATAGATAGCTAGGTAAAAGAGATAAGATCTTTAACTATTGATAGTATAAAACACCCTACGAGGGAATACCTAAAGGTAGTTATCTTTATGCTTTAAACGAGCTCTCTTATCTATAACGTTACCGCGTTAATGCTATTTCGAGATCTCTTAAGCTATCTATTAATCCCGTCTCGCTTCCTAAAGGAAGAAGAGTAATATTAACCTATAGTGCGTCCCTAACGCAGAAGATAACTTCGTAAGAAAATCCCTTACGCTAATACCTACGTAAAGACTATTACGTATAATATTAACATTATGACTTTATTAAGCCCTACCCGCGTAGATAATATAAGGCGCGAGAAGCTATTAAAGATTACCCTTATCTTAGAAAACGACTATTAGTATACCTATATAGGTATCTATATTAGTAGGTATCTCCTGCATTTATATTCGCAAAAACTCGTTCTATTGTATATATTCTATATGTCTTGTCTAGCTAGGAAGAAGGGGAAAGGGGGCCCCTTTATAGGTGCTAACGTAGCCTCGTTGCACGTACGGAATCACGTGGGATCACGTGGCTGCAATTGCCTCGTACGTATCCCTTATCCCTTATTCCTATACTAGCAGTCTTTATAAGATCGTAGAAACAGTAGCCTAAACGAACGTAGCAATAAGGGGCAACAAAGGGCGCAATAAGGGGCTAAACAGGGATCTATAGCCCGGTCAAACGGGCCGTGTTGTTATCGTAGATCCGGCTTTTCTAACCTTATAATAGGGATCTATGCCCGTTTAAACGGGCCGTATTATTATCGTAGATCCGGCTTTTCTAACCTTACAATAGCCTTGCAAACAGCCGTATAACGTATAGGAAAAGAGCGTTAGGAAGCATTAAGCTTTAGGGCAAAGCAGAGGGGCGAAGCAGAGCAAGAGATAGAGTTATCTTCGGGCTAGGAAAAGAGCGTAAAATAGAGCGTATATTCGGGCCGGGAAAGAACGTTGTCGGGGCGAAATAGGGTTTATTTTAGTGCTCGTTTCGGGCACTAAAAGGGGAAGCAAAAGAGGGAACGGGGCGCCGAAAAGGGGAAGAATAGGGCGTCGAAAAAGGGAAGAATAGGGCGTCGAAAAAGGGGAAAAATAAAGCAGGAAAAACAAAGCAGGAAAAACAAAGCAGGAAAAACAAAGCAGGAAAAACAAAGCAGGAAAAACAAACGCGAATAAAGACGAATATAAATAAAGGCGAAAAAGACGTTATCTCGGAAAAACAAAGAGTAAAGGACGAAGGCGTCTATCGGGGCAAAGGCGTCTTGCCGGGTTTATAGGAGCGTTTGACTATAGCTGCGGACTTTGGCTATTGTATTGACGGCCGGCTTAGCGGAGCTTTTGACTATGGCTACGGATTCGGCTAGCGGAGCATTTGACTACGGCTGCGGACTTCGGTTGTTAGATTAATGTTGCCGAAAGCGTCGTGCGTGTGCTTGGCGGAGCGTTTGCTTAGCGGAGCGTGTGCTTAGCGGAGCGTGTGAGTCGTTTGCGGACGGCGGAAAAACAACTGCGGGAGCTTATTTAGAGCCGCTATTGTTGCTATTGCCGAAGGCAAGGAAGATGCCGTTTTCGATGCTGCCGAGACTTGCCGGAAACGTCCTCTCTAGCGTTAGGGCCAGATTTAGCGTTACCGAAAGCGTTGTCTTAAGTGTTAGGCCGGAAGCGTTGTCTTAAGCGTTGCCGAAAGCGTTGTCTTAAGCGTTGCCTTAAGCGTTAGCGAGAGAGTTGGCTTTATGTTGCCGGGTGCCGATAGAGCCGTCGTTGTATTCTCGGGGGGGGGAGGCTTAAAGCAGTAAGCGGACTGTGTTTTCTCGGGGGGGGGGGGGGTGGCTTAAAGCAGTAAGCGGACTGTGTTTTCGGGGGGGCTTTAAAGCAGCAAGCGGACTGTGTTTTCTCGGGGGGGGGGGGCTTAAAGCAGTAAGCGGACTGTATTCTCATTCGTGGCTTAAGGCAGCGAGCGGACTATATTCTCGTTCGTGGCTTAAGGCAGTAAGCGGACTATATTCTCATTCCGGGTCGGAAGACGGCGGGGTGTTTATTATATACGAGGGTCTTCGTGCTTTAGTCTTAATTAAATAGCTCGTGTGTTAATCGAATGTCCCGTGGTTTCGGGAGTGTTTGTCGGGTTCGCGAGGGTCTTAAGGGTCGGGCTCGTAGTTGTCTTTTAGTGCCGTTAGAAGAGCTTTTCTCGAGGAAGCGGAAGAGCTTTTCGGCGGTTGATAGGATATTTCTCGAACTAGCTAATGAAGGAATCGAGGTTATCGTCGCGAGGTTCTTCGCGAAGCGGTCGGCGTTAATAGACGCACTTCCTGCTAGTGCTACTCTTCTTCTTCTAAAGCGGTAATCGGTTAGCGGGAAGCTTAAAGAAGATCTATACGCAACCCTTAGAGGCGAGCTAGACTCGGAAGGTAAAGTCTTCTTATTCTTAGCGTAGATAACCCTCTCTAAGTGCATAAAAAAGGATTATTAGGCCGGAGGAGGCCGGTTTAATAAAGATTTATAATACGTTTAAAGATTAAGATCTGCCTCTTCTGCCTTACTGTTAGTGTTCGAGCCTTACGAACACTAATTAGTATTCGTAGGTATCTCCTGCATTTGCATTCGCAAAAACTCGTTCTATTGTATATATTCTATATGTCTTATCTAGCTAGGAAGAAGGGGAAAGGGGGCCCCTTTATAGGTGCTAACGTAGCCTCGTTACACACACGTAATCACGTAGGATTACGTGGCTGTAATTGCCTCGTACGTATCCCTTATCCCTTATTCCTATAATCTAAGATATATAATAATAACCCGACCTCGAAAACCTAAGTGAGATAGAGGCTACTATATACGTTATAAGATTCCTCTACGAGTGTGTATACGATAAAGATAACTAAGGCTATAAAGCTATTGCCTTCTTTTAAGAATACTTTTAAGGATAGCTTCTATAGATATAGAATAAGGTATACTAGAGCTATAAACGTTCCTTACGCAAGCTCCTAAAGAAACGTAGGATCTACACTAGCCTAGATAATTAAGGCTTTAATATATAGTTCCTTAAACTATAGACTATCTTAAAACCACTATAATAGCCTGCAAAAGAGTATATAAATTAGACATTTAATTAGGGCACGATCGTTGCATTTATACTACCGACTATAGCCCTAAGCCCGGCCCTAGACCCGGCTCTAATAGATTAGACAACTATCCTTAGTGCAACGCAATAATAATAGACTATACACTTAATAATATACTAGTTTAACTAACCGACTGTCCTTATGCCTTCCCCTATCCCTAATATGCTTGCTATAACTAATGCCCTTATTTCTTAAGCTCTTATTCCCCTTGCTAATGCTATTATAACTATTGCCCCTTTGCCGTCCCTTAATGCTTATACTACGATCCCTTTAATCGATATTCCGAACGTCGATATAGATATAGACCTTTAGCAGAAGTTCGTAAAGCTATAGAGGATAGATAAGTGTTATATAGGATAGCCCTATAACCTCTTCGACGATAAGGTCTATATGTTTATAAGAACCTGCTATAAGCTTAAGGTCTAACTAGGTTAATTCTATAACCTATTCTCTTAGATCCTAACGGATAGAGCCGAGACCTTTTATATCTACTACGTTAAATTAACTATATCGTTCTATATAACCTATAATGCTATTAAGCAATATTTTAATACGGATATTAACTATAGTTATTACTTTACGGATTAGATAATAACTATATTTAATAAGGTCTGCGTAGAGAATCCTACGATACCGCTTTATAAGGTACTATAGACTCTCTTTAATAAGCTTTAGCTATATTAAAGAGCCTTAGGAAAAGACTACGAAGGTAATATACTACTTCGTATATTATTTATTAACGCGTGCCGTAGTATTCTAAAGCTAGAATACGCTCTCTTTAAGCCTGCTTAAAAAGTCGAGACTATATTTATAGACTTACGTATATCTATTAAGATACACCTAGCACGCAACCCATCTAGCTAGTTCCTATAGGATAAAGTATTTAATTATAACGATTAATAGTACTTAGACTAAAGATACTTAAGCAATCGTAGACGAGGTAGATTCCGTAGACGAAGCTATAGACGAATAGCTCTAATAACCGCTTAACCTAGACTAAGAAGTATTTCGTCTATTATAGAGAAGGCTATTAGTTAACTAAATATACGCCTAAGGAACGTTAACGGTCTAAAGACTAATACCTTACGTAATGTTTTAACGACGGTATCTCTACTACTAACTTTATAGCATACGTAACTAAATTTAAAGGTTATAAACCTAATGCTAAAGGCGACGCTAACGAGTACTAGGACGTAGAAGACGCCGATAACGCTGCCGAGCCGGACTAAGCAGTAACTTAAATACTCTACGAGGCCGCCTTTATATACCTTTAGACCGGCGAAGACGTCTACGGTATAGATTAATTAACCCCTACCGACTAATTCCTAATCGAGGATCGCTACTCCCGTTAATAGTTCTAAGGAATTATAATTGATACTAGTGCGGCTAGAGTATTAATAGTAGGATAGGAGTAGTACTTCGCTTTATAGCGAACGGAACCTTCTATTATGCTTAATAGCTCTATAGCCGGGTAAGCTAGCATCCGATTTAGAACTAGCACTCTTATTTATTCCCTTAGTTTAATCGCCCTCGAAACCCCCGTTAGTCGAGTAACTTTTTACATTCTTAAGACCTATACCCCTTTTCTACTCTCTCTTACTAATATAGACCGACTTAAGATCTACTTCGATAATATAATAAACACACTAGGGACTAACTATCTAGGCAACCGGATCCTAGTAATCCGCAAATAGGGTTACCTATAGTTCTTTTTGTTAAAAGCAGAAAAAACGATATCCTTTCTAATAGAGAGTAAGATATAAACTCTATATCGCCGCTTTAGGCACTTAGCTATTTCGAGACTCTATTACCTACTTAAGCAGGCGGGCTATAATATAATAACTATATAGCTTAAATTAATCTCTAAATTCTATTATTATTGCTAAATGTACTTATAGGCACCTAAGCGTTTTAAGTTTACGCTAAAAGATTATTAGGAATTTAATAACGAGATTATAATAGACGTAATATACTTTAGGAGCCTTTAACGACCTATTCTATACGTCGTTAACTCCGCAATAGCGTTCTAAGGGGCTAGGTTCCTTCCTTCTATATTAGCTAAGGATACTTAGGAAGTCCTTTAAGCCCTTTAGATCGATAGCTACCTTAGACCTCCTAATACGATTAAATATAACGTAGGGACTAATTTTGCCTTAATAGAGTTCCGTAATAAGGCAAAGATTATAGGGATAACCTATAAGTAGGTCTTTATAGAATTATATACGTCGATTAAGAAGGTCGAGAGGTATTACGCTCCTTTACGCCGTACGTTTAAAATCCTTTATATAGAGATTAAGACTATTACGTCTCTTAAGGCAGTCCTTAAGATAGCCGTAAAAGCCGTTAACGATATAGCCGGACCCTACGGCCTTATCCTTATACTTCTCGTCTTTAGTACGTACCTACGTATAACTATTAACTCGCCCCTATTAGCTATAACCCTAAAAAGGTCTATAGCTATATAAAAGGCGATAAAATTGCTTCGGCAACTCTCTATAGAACGATAGGTGTAAGATGCTTTATATAAGGAAAGGTCCGTTAATAGTTAAAACTATTACTCTCCTATTATAGAGTAAAGTCTAAGTGTAGCGGGAAAAAGGAGGATAGTAGGGACTATTTAAGATTGCTATAATTAACGGTTATAATATTACTATTAATACGGTTAACGGACCTTAAGTCTTTCGGTCTACGGTCGTATAGCCCTACCTTTAAGATAACTCGTCTCCTTAGCCCTTACTTTACGCGATTAAACCGGCTCCTCTTAGTCCGAATAAAGAGACTCCTCCTAACCCGACGACTATACTTCCCGCTCTAACTCCTACGCCCCCGATGCTACGCAAACGTAGCCGTCCCCCCGGTATAAAGAATAAGCTAAAGCTCCCTATTCCCCTTCCCCTTCCTTAAGCCTTTATTATTAAGAAGGAAGAAGATACCTATAAATTAGCACTTAATTTGCGGGAAAAGGGAGTTATTATAACCCTAAGAGCCCTATTTAAAGAATTAGATAGGCAAGAGATCGATGACCTTATTGCCTATAGTGTTTTTAGCTTTAAACGGTACGATAAAGCTATCTACGGAGGTTACTATATCTTTAAGTCGAGGATAGTACGTAAAGTAAAAGGGAAGGATAAGAAACCCTACGAGAAGTCCCGACTCGTTGTTTAGGGATATAATAACGAAGAAAAGACGACCCTATTAACGTAATTACCGACGATTTAACGCGTTAGCTAACGGCTAATCCTAGCCCTTACTCTAGGACTCCTTCGTTATTATAGCATAAATCTTTCGTTGCGAGATATCACTTAGGCCTACCTATAAGCCGAAACTAAGCTATTTAGGACTATCCTAACTAGGCTGCCCGCCGAGATATAAGGACGATACCCGGAAGGGACTATTATCTATATAATTTAACCCCTTTACGGGATCGCGGAGTTAGGACTGCATTAGTTTAAAACGTATCATAAGTATTACGTTATCCGACTTAATATATTAACCTCGACGTATAACTTATGCCTATTAATCGCGAATAGGACCCCTAATAGATTTAGGATAGTTGGCCTATAGACGGATAATACGTTAATATTAGGCATACGCACCTTCTTAAATGCTAAAGAAGAGCAGCTTTAAAAGGCTAAGTTTAAAGCGAAGCCGAAGACTAAGATATCTGCCGGCTTAGTGCTTAATTTCAATAGGGCTAGGCTAACACTCTAAGATTAGGATCTTCTTCTTTAGCAAAAGGGTTAATTAGAAAAGCTTAAGACTATTATCGCTCGGGATTATAACTATGCGTAGAGGTATATAGAATAGCGAGCCTAAGGAGTATACGTCGCGTTAATCTACCAACCGGAAGCTTCTTTTAACCTTTCTATAGCAGTATAAGTTTAAAACCCTAATGAAAAAGATTACGTAACGATGAATAAACGCCTGTAATAGCAAATAGACTATAAGAAACGCGGCCTAACGTACGAACTAGTTAATCTTACGAATGCGAAGCTGCTAGTATTTACAGATAGCTCTTTTATAAATAACTTAGGCCTCTCTTTACAATTAGGCTTTATTATTGCGCTTATTATAGAGACCCGGTCTAATAGCCACTTCGAGATTAAAGGCAATATCGTATACTAGAGCTCTACTAAGTGCAAAAGGGTTATACGCAGCGTTCTAGCCTTAGAGGTCTATAGCATAGTTAAAGGCGTTAATATCGGCATTTGCCTCGCTATAATAATTAAGATAATTATAAAACGCCTACAACTGCCTCCGGTGCCTTTAATCCTTTATATAGACTTATATTCGCTCTACGAATGTCTTATAAAGCTTACTATAACGAAAGAAAAGCGACTAATAATCGATGTTATATCGCTTTGTTAGTTATATAAGCGAAGGGAGATTACAGAAGTCCGATGGATTAATAGGAATAATAACCTAGCTAATGCGTTAACGAAGTCCTCCCTAAATAAGTCTCTTAAACGCTTCGTTAAGACTAACGCGCTGACCGTTAGGATAGAAGCTTTCGTCGTGCGGCCGTGATCTTTAACTTCCTTACTTTAATACACACATAAGGCTGACTGTGTTGTATGTAGACTGTTTTTCGTTGCCTAGCAAACGTACGCTATTTCCTTGTTTAATTACGCGCTCTTTCCTTGTTTAATTGCGCGCTCTTTCCTTATTTAATTGCGCACTCTCTTTTATTATTTAATTGCGCGCTTATTCACGTACTTATTCCTTTACCTATTCTATTGCTTAATTAACTATAACAGAAAGAATTCGTCGGCACGGTTCGAACCTTAAACCTCCGGATGCTTATGTTTAAACCAATCGGGAAGGTTATCTTATCGTGTGCTTTTGTTCGGTTAAACATATTCTAATAATTCGCTGTAAATATTAAACACTAATAGTAAGTTTAATAAAAAGAATAATCTTTCGGTAGAGTAATATTATTAATATGCCTGACTAGGAATCGTCCTAGAAGGGGTTCCTAGACATTAGGTCTAACGAGTCTAATCCTTACAACCGCCCCTAACGAATAAGCCTTAGATAAATAGCCCTAGACGAATAGCCCTCGACGAATAATTTGTTTAATATAGTCACGCATATATTTACATTCTTTTACTATTTATTATAGTCTATGTTACTTCTTACCTTATTTTGCCCTAGTTGCCTATAAGCCTATAATTTATTTTCCCTAGTTGCCTATAGTTCCCCGATTTCCTACTATAACGTTCGGTAAGATAGTTAGTAAGGCTACCCTAAAGCACGGTTACTAGCACGAAGCGGTAGTCTAGACCGCTTAATTATTAATACAGGTTACTAGCCTAACCACTACGTTAAAGAGGTGTTTTCTCGCGTTGCGTTATTACGTTATAAACTAGCTGCGTATTTAACGGTTATATAGCTATTATAATATAGCTTTAACCTTATTAATTTAACATTGCGTAACTATACCTACGCCCGCGCGATCGCGCTCGCGTAGCTGCCATAGCCTGCTTAATTAGGCTCTTTCTTTATTTTATTCTATAAGGTACGGTTTATTTCTATAAAGGAAAAACTACGAGTATAGGAAAAGCTAGCTACGTGCGACGATATAGTCGTATATACGTAATGCACGTAATCCCTAGGATTACGTATACGTACGAGGGAGCTACGTTACTGCGATAGCTTCCCCTTACTTAGCTAGTAACTAACCTAATATAACTATACTATTTACCCTATAAGGTCGACCTAGAGACTTACTGTTAGTAGGGATCACACGTGAGATATCTTATTAGGTCTTCTAGTTAGTATTTAAGTGTGTTGTCTTACCTAGCTAGAAAGGGGGGAAAGGGGCCCCCTTATAGGTCCTTTAAAGAACCTAACCTAGGCCTACCGGGCTCCTAATAGAGCCTTGTTAGGAGCACGTGACCTATGACCTAGCCGCTAACGCTGTCATCCGGGTTATAATAAGGCTACTGCCGGGGTTATAACGGGGCTAATAACGCTGCTATCGGGGCCGTCGGGGTTAATAAGGGTTATAACTTATAACCCTTTTCCTCGTAGTGTTTATCCTATATTCCTACATTCCTATATTAGCAGTTTTTCTCTTTTAAAGCTTCTTCTTTTAAAGCTTGCAACCGTAACTAATTAATCACGCGTATTAGGCTAAAAGGGGCCTAATAAATACAAAGAATAAATATAAAAGAGAATATAAGATTAGCGGAGGTTTAGGCTCGCGATGCTACCGTTATTATTACGCGGAGCTATAGGCGCTCTACTAAATCTTAGAGGATAAAGAATATAGTCGTTAGCTAGGGCGTCTGCGGGAATAAGGGCGCCTGCTAGCTAACTAATTAAGAGGAAGCCCGCATTAGGCTTCTAGTGTCGGTATCCTTCGGCGAGGTAGCGGAAAAGTGCGCTTCGGGAGTTAAACTAGGATTTATAGAGCCTATATTTAGCCTGCTTTAGTGTATGCTAGGCTTAGGGTAAGGGTGCTTTGCAGTAACGGTATAGCTGCTAGGGGCTTAATAAGGGAAGCTTCTATATATTCGGCGGCTTCGTAGGTTCAATAGAGCTGCTTTAAAAGCTGCTTTAAGGCTTAATAAAGGTAGTAACGGCTTTCTGCTAGGGTTTTACTAGATAAAGCGTCTATAGGGGCGGCTTTATGGATTCGCATTAAAGGCTGCTATAAGAGCTACTACTGCGAGAATTAATAGGGGAGCCGAATTAAAGAGTCGCTAGGGAGTAGTCCGAAGAACTACGAGATCTTAGTAGGTCGGCATCGGGGCCGTGCCTAGGGGATCTAGAGGCGGGATCGAGGTCTAAAGGCGGGGGCGAGGGCAGGGGCGAGGGCAAGGGCGAGGCTAAAGACGACGTCTTTAAGGCTGCTGCTTCGTACGGCGGCAAGCCGAGTTAAGCTCGCATCGTATCTTAGTCTCGGTAGACCCTTATTCCCGGGTAGAAATCGCTATCGAGGAATTCCTATTAAGGCTAAGGTTAAATATCTTCCTCGGTCTATACTCTAATAAATTGTATCGTAAATAGCTAGTTATTCCTAATATAAATACCGCGCTTTTTTAGCTAGTCCTATAGTGCCCTCTAATAGTCTTAATAGACCTTCTTCTAGGCCTCTTTAGACCATCCCTCGAAGTCTTCTCGGAAGATATGCCAAACGTCGTAATTATCGTCGCTAAATCGACTTACGTTATGCCTACAATTCGAAAGGAATATAGTAACGGTAGATATAATAGCGGTCTAACTATCTAGCTTAATATCGCGAATTAAAGTCTTAACGATAAAGTCGACATCGATGTATTTCTAAGAGGCTTATAGGACGGTTATGCTTATTATAATCTCTTCGATCCGTAGATTGAATAATGCGATAGGGTTATCTACCGTGTCGGTAGCTATAGCGCTAGTCGGGCTCGTTAGTATTATCGTAGATAACTAAGGTCGCGAGGGTCTTCGCGATATTATCGTAACGGTCTAAAAGAATCTCTTAGTAAGTAAAACTAGCGGTATTTCTTTTCTTTTCGTCCTTACGGTCTAAAGAAGAACTCCTATAGGTAAAACTAGCGGTATTCTTCTTCTTCTCGCGTTAGTGCGTTGCTAACGCGCTTCTTTATTAACGTAGCTCTTCCTCCGTAAGGGAGACGAGTATAGGATTAATTCGGAAGCTTAAGGAGTCTCTTATAGGTAAAACCAGCGGAGATACCTTATTTTTAGCATAGATAATCCTCTTTAGGTATATGCAATAGAACCCGTAAAGGGGTAAAGATACGTAGAAATAGCGCCTATAGAGGGGATAAAGATTCTGCTATACTTTCGGGGATTAAGACCTACCTCTTTTAGCCTTACTATTCTATAGTTAATCGTTTAACTACTAATTAGTGTTAGTAGGGATTATACGTAAGATATCTCATTAGGTCTTCTAGTTAGTATTTAAGTATATTGTCTTACCTAGCTAGAAAGGGGGGGAAAGGGGCCCCCTTTATAAGTCCTTTAAAGAACCTAACCTAGGCCTGCCGGGCTCTTAATAGAGCCTTATTAGGAGCACGTGACTTATAACCTAGCCGCTAACGCTATTATCCAGGTTATAATAAGGCTACTGCCGGGGTTATAATAGGGCTAATAACGTTGCCGTTAGGGCCGTCGGGGTTATTAAGGGTTATAACTTATAACCCTTTTCCTCGTAGTGTTTATCCTACATTCCTATATTCCTATACCTAGTAATAATAACCCTATTTTTATTTGACTAACTAATAAAAGCCTTATAATAAGCCTTTAATAAAGCCTTATTAAAATATTTAATATAGCTAATAACTCTATTATTAAGGTTATAATAAGGTTATAACTTATAGCTATTTTTCTTTTATTTATAAATATATTTATTGAATAATAAATAGTAACCCTTTAAAATATTTCTATCTTTTTTAATAGCTTAGCTAATCGGTAAAAAATAATCCTATTAAAAAGGGAAAAAAGTATATTTCTTTTTATAAAATTCTCTTTTTATTCCTTTAAACGCATAATATTACGTTTTATAGCATATAATTTTACTCCCCCTACTATAGCGTTTACGTATTAGGTTTAAAAACACGATTTAGGGTTTTAACTCTAACTCTCTTCTAGTCGGCCGTAATCCAGGCAGCTGTAATAAGCTTGGTTTTATAAAGGTATTCCTTCCGGAGACTCTTATAGTTATAGATTAATGCCGTATAGGCTTTTTGTTTTAGCGCACTTAACTAGGCGAAGCTTATAGCTTCCTCTATAAAGTTAGTATACCTCGGTCGGATAAAGGGCTCTAAAGGTTGCTGTTTATCCGAGAAGATAAGGTTATAGATAGTCTAATCTACCCGAGCCTTCGTTTCCTTTATGTATTTATCCTAGTCCTCCGGGCCCGTAAGTATCGTACGCCGGGTCTTCCCTATAGGTGCATTGTATAGTAATATATCGAGTGTCCGTAGGTCTAAGGTACGTCTGCCGAAGAGTAGGGGAACTATATCGTTAAAGACATACGCGAGAAAGTATATCGGTCGTTTATCTTAGAGCAATTTGCAGGGTGCTATACAACCGCAGTAATAACTAGTGTATAGTGTAGTATTGCGTAGTGTCCGGAAGTTATAGGAACTCTGTTCCTCCCGGGCTTATAACTCTCGAGAAGAGAGATATATGCTATACATATAGAAGTTAATAACTAAAAAGGGGGTCGAAGACTTAGACAGTCTGTGTGGAGCTATTTAAATCTTATGTAGGTAGGAAATGTAGTGTAGAAGTAATTGATTAATCTCTAACCTCTCCCTTCCTCACTAAGGGGGACTGCCCCCTTTTATAGGCAGTCTTGTCCCTCCTAAATCAGTAGCCCCCTTTGGCGTTCCACCTAAGTGTCTGAGTTTAAGACATAGCCCCCTGTTTCCTTTTTCCTGCCTAGCCTTTTTCCCACGCCTTTTTCCCACGCTTTTTTCCAAAGCCCTGTTTTCCAAGCCTCTTTTCCAAGCCCCTTTTCCAAGCCCCTTTTCCAAGCCCCTTTTCCAAGCCCCTTTTCCAACTAGCTTCGGGTGCCCTACAGGCCGTACAGCGATGCACGGGCCGCTGGTAGTCCCCCTAGTGGTCCTCTAGGTCGAGAGCCCGCTTAGGCTACCTAAGTCTCACAAATCCCAGCCTAGCTTCGCAACAAGTTATGTCTTTTAATATTACGACCTTTTTTCTGCTATAGTCGTATATTTTATAGGATATATCTTCGTAGCTAATTACGATTCCTTTATAAGCTCGTACGTCTAGTTTATTACTAGGTGTTTTATTCTTATAGTATATAATACTTCCGAACATATAGATCTTTTCTATATCTTCTATAGTAAGGGCTTTATTTTCTTTCTTTTCTAAAGGGCATATATACCCTAAAGCAGTATAGGGAGATCGATTATATATATATATAGCTGCTAGAATAGCTTGACCCTAAAGATATTTAGGCAGTTTAGTAGTATAGAGCATAGATCTAACTTTATTAAGTATTATTCTATTTATACGCTCTATTCTGCCGTTTGAGTAGGGGGTAAACGGTAGGCTCGAGTTATATTTTATACGGTTTTTAAAGGCATATGGTTTCATATTATAGATAAATTCTTTTATATTATCTAAGAAGACTTCTTTTATCTTTATTTTATCTATATTATTCTTAAGTTCTACTTTAAATTCTAGAAACTTAGGCAGGCTTTTAGCTTTATCTTTTATTAGGTATATTCTTAGGTACCTAGAATAGGTATTAAGAAAAGATATAAAGTATCTAAATTTATCGTAGGTAAGGACTTAAATAAGGCCCTAGATATTAACGTTTATGTTATTAAGAAAGAGGTATCGCCGTTTTAAAGGAGTTTTCTTCTTTTTATCGGTATGTTTAGCCTATATGCAAGCTTCGCATTGTTTTTTAGCTATAATATCTTTTTAGTCTACGGATATATCTAAGTATAGTCTACGGAGGTATCGGTATAGGGATTTATAGCTAAGATAGCCTAGCCGTTTATGCTAGAGAACGAGGTCTATCTTCTTTTTTATCTTAGGTGTTTTTATTTTAGGTGTTTTTATTGTATTAGTTAGTATAGTATCTTAGAGTATAGCGTTATCTATTGTCTCTTTCGGGCTATATTGTATATTGTATATTTTATTCTTAATTAGAAATCGTGTTTTCTTTATTTCTAGAGGAATATAGTATAGTCCGTTTTTAATAAAACCGGTTATTAATTTATTTAGATTTTTATCGAGGAGGGATATAGAGTCCGGGCCTATTAGGGCGTATGTATTTATTATAGCTAATTGGCTAATTATATTAATGCCGAATTTAGGTGAATAAAGGCGATTTCTTAAGGTATATTATTAATTACTATTTAGGAATTTAAAGATAAGGTCTCTAGCACCTCGCACAATAATAGAGGGGCTTTTTCCTAGGTTACGGTAGTCTCTATTTCTTTATAATTAGAGAGGAGAGTTTTATTTAAAACTATATGCCTAATAGTCCTAGTATTAAATATAAAGTTATAAAAATTCCTAATCCGTAAAGCAGCCCTGTCGACCTTTAAGGTTACCCTTAAAAATGCCGAGAGAAGCGGCTTTAGAGGTCCTATTCTTTGTTTTCTATTAGAGGAGGACTTTATTTTTATAGGGGTATAGAGAAGGATATTTGTAGAGGGAAATAGAGTATAGGAAGAGAAGGTATAAAGAGGGACTAGTATTTTATATAGTAACTAAGGTATAGAGGAGAGTATTAAGGGTATAGAAGAGAGTATTAAAGGTATAGAAGAGAGTATCGAGGATATAAAGGATATAAAGAGTATAAGGAGGGGTAGGAAGGAACTTATAATACTAGAAGCCGACTTAGAGATAATAAAGACCTTATTAGACTTAGGAGAAGATACCGAAAGGGCCTTTCTCTTTCGGAGTTAAAAAGTCCGGGGATAGGCAGCCGGGCGAGGAGCAAAGGAGGGGGAACTCTCTCGAGAATTTAGGATAGGCGTAGGCCTCCTATAGCTCCTATTAGTATACTCCTTAGGCTCCCTTTTAGTCGAGGAGGAGGAAGGCAACGTCTTAGTAGTAAATCCGGCGGCCTTAGCCTTATCCTTATCCTTTAGTTTCTAAAAATAATTCTTTTCTATATACCTTTACTTCTTATAGTAGGAGTAAATAGGAACTTTATTGTTATTCGCTATAAAGAGGTGCTTATTACTCTCTAAAGCCTTAGTTCTCTTAAACTTATCGATAAGGGACGAAGAGAAGGACTTAAGGGTATATACCGTAGCATCGGTATAGAGTATCTAGGTTATATTTATAATATAACTTGAGAAGGAGCTATTTAGACTCTTAAAGATCTATATTATTACTACGATCTCTAGGATTTAGATCTCTTTAATATTTAGCTTATTATAGAGCTCTTTTGCCTTATTTAGGTAAGTTTCGATAGATAGTTTACCTTTAATCTTTATATTAAAGAGCTCCTTAATAAGGAGGAAGTTTAAGGTAAGGTTTACTAGGTTATATAAGGTCTTAAGAGTATCTTAAGCCGCCTTTATAGACGTATAATGCTTTATTTAAGAAAGAGGACTATCGTTAACTATTAGGCGTATAAGTGCTAGATAGTCTTAAGATTTCGCATAAGAAGCGTCGAGGATTACGGGAGTAAGCTTCTTACGTATAAAGACGGATTCTATACGTAGAGACTAGGCAGAAAAGTTAACGCTCCCTTTAAGCTTAGTAAACGAGTAGTCCTTAAACGAACTTATTTTTAGGGTCGGGAGGTATTAAAGGAAATTCGGAAGAAATTCGGAATCGACGGGCTAAGGCAAAGGTAGCGAAGGAATTTTAAAAGAATTCCTTTAGTAGGTATTTCGGCGGAAGATAATAGTTAGAGAAAGGTATATACTAAGGGTAAATCGGGGCTAACGAGGAGAAAAGGGGATAAAACACTAAGAAAGTAGTAATAAATATAGACTAAGGGTAGCCTAAGAAGGCAAAAGGGTTAAAAAGGCAAAGAAAAGGTCGTAGTAGATAGGCGGTTGTTTTTAGTATAGCGGCGAGTAATCTAAAGGATCTAAAGAGGGCTTTAGCTAAGAAGCAACGTAAAGCTTAGGCAGAGATAGGGATTATAACTAATAAGAGCCTAAAGGGAAGTTTAAAGGCAGAGGATTACGATAGTGCAAAGAGTATTTAGATTAATACAGAAATAAGAGAGAAAAGGATTATTGAATTGCTTAGTAAAGGTCTATCTAAGGGTAGACGGTCCCTTTATATAGCTAATTTCATACGAATAAAGGTATATATAACTTAACTAATTATAGTTATAGAAAGCGCTATTATTTATATATAATAATGCAAGGCGGTTCTAATGCATATCTTTATGCATTAGTAGGGAAAACTAATTAGGATATATCTGCTCCCTTATAGGCTAAGATATACTCTACGCTTTAGGATAACTACTAGCGTATTAAGGCCCGTTCTTAACTTAAGCCGCCTTATAACCCCGCTCGCCTTAGCCCTACCTCGCTCGCCTTACCCGCGTTTCCTAACGGTAACTTAATACAGCTTAATGTATTATAGGCCCGGCTTACTAACGCTAAAAAGAAACGGCGGTTTAAAAACCGTCTTTACCTCTACTACGCTTAGCCGGCTACCGCTACCTATACCGCCTAGACCTGCCTTAAGAAGGGTATCGGCGCTAACCCTAGCGCTAACCCTAGCGCTAGTCCCGGCGTTAGTTCCGGCTTTAGCCGCGGCCGTAGCCGTAGTAGCAATACGTTTACCCCGCGCCTCCTTAAACCCCCTCCCCCCCGCTATTAGGTTCGCGCTATTAAGTAGGGCTTTATCGAGGGTAAAGTAAACGACCTCCCTGCCTTTTCCCCGTCTTTAGGAAATGCGTAGCTCTTTCGCTTTATCGTGCGATAAAGCTCTTAGTATTTAAGTTTATAGCTTTATTCGATACTAAGGCGGATCTTTACCTCCCTACGGGAATATAACCGCGTGCTTTACTTATGCCTTTATCCCTTATATCCGCCGATATTGTTATAAGTGCTTTAGTCGACTCTAGCTATTCTAGATACGTCTTTATATACGCTTAGACCGCGTACCGCCTTGCCCTTCCTATCCGCTAACTCTAATTCCTACGTTAGCTTTCTCTCGCCGATAGTAGCGACTATAAGTCCGGCTCTATTACCAATTGCGCTTTTTCGGTTTCCCGGATTAGCGCTTATACTAAGTCTATCTACTTCTTTCTTATAAAGCTTAGCTATAAGGTTATTTTTAGCCTCCTTTAGCTATACCGGTACGACCTTATTATTAGCTAGCGCGGTAACTCTCTTTCCTTTTAGTCCCCTGTTTATCTAGCCTCCTACCTTTTAGACTCTTAGCCTTATCTTATCCTAGGCCTTTCTACTACCTTTGCCCGTCTTACTTACCTTATCCCGGCTTCCTTTATCCCTATTTTAAAGGGAATATAATTAATAAATATAATTCGTTTTCCCCTTGCCCCTTTTATTAAAGATTCCGACGATAGGGGCGAGCCCTTTACCGCGCCTTTGCCTGCTTTTGCCTTAAAGGGGTTTCCCTTTAGTCCCTCTATCGAAGATTCTAACGATAAAGGCGAACCTACTACCGCTATAATCCTTATTCCCGCCGCTACGATTACGGAACTTAAAGAGGAATTTTCGTAATAAGGTAACTTATTCGGTAAGGACTTATATAAACGTCGCCAATAGTTAACCGAATTAAGGGAGAGTTATAGTAGGGAAATTAAAATAAAGAATATTCTTTAGTTATCATAACTAACTAACCCTTAAAAACCTCTTGATTAATTTAACGACCTTAAGGATGCCTTCATCGCTACTTTATATCGTTTTAAGCGCAATAAGACTAAAATCTTATATAACTATAACTATATATACGTAGATTATAAAGCGAGATAAAGGCAATACCTTAGCGAAAAGCTCTTTATAAAGAGGGAATTGCTTTATATTAACTAGGAAAAATTTCGTAATTAGACTTAAATTTTAATTAAAGATATTATTAATTAAGACTCTTTTAGCTATATAACTATAGGAAGCACGCTAACGAGAGGGTTAATCCCCCCTTAATTTTAGTCTTTGCTTAGATTCCTTTAAGTAATACCTAAAACGTCTGCTAGAAAAAACTTATATACTTTTCTTCTTTACGAAGTTACGTCCCGATCTTTAAGACTAAATATCCCTTTATTTAGCGTCTACTTAGGATAATACTTTTAAAGAGATAGTCTGATTCACTTAGCGCTTTTAAGACGCTTTTAGAAATAAGAAACGTCCCCTTAAGCTAGCTAACGATTAGTCGACCTCTACTTAAACGGCAAAAGGCTCCCGTTCGATAGGCTATCGCTAGCATAAAGGCTAAAATAGATCTACTAATAACTATTAAGATTCCGACGCCGCTAGATCGACCTTAAATAGCCGTAGAAACGGTCGTAGCAACGGCTATAGAAACGGCCGAGGAAATAGTTATAATAATCGCAATAGTAGGAATAAATACGGTAAGGATAGCCGTAGCAAAAACTAAGGAGGGAATTCTTATAGAAACGGCGAAAGCTAATCTAATATAGTTATTTATTAATATTATAAGAAACTAAGCTATATATAAGCCGATTGCTAAGCCCTAGCGAAAGCTAACCGAACCGTAGCCGATTTAGAGTTAATAAAGAAGGAAAGAAACGCCTAAAAGTCGAAGTAAATGCCTCTCCTTCGACTAAGCTATAGGTAAAGGTAGTTAAAAAACTATATACTATTAGAAAGCTATTAAGGCGAATACTTTATAAAATTATTGTTAATCTCGATTATAGTAGTAAGGTAGACCTAATAGATATAAATATTGCTCGAAAAGAAAGGCTATAATAGCTTCCTTTATCGACCTTTAGATTAAAGGTAGTTAAGGATATATATATAAAACGATATAGAGTTAAGGAAGATTCTATCTAACTCTAAGATAATAGCTATAAGGAAAAGATAATTACTAGCCTTTATATTAGCGTTAATAATAGATTATAACCTAACAATGTATTAGTTTTGCTTAATATACTTATACTTTCTTAGGAATATATTTATCTTATTCTTTTTAAGCGTGCTTAATAGTTTAAATACTAACTTTCTAAGGTATTACTACGCTAGCCGTAGAAGTTTTTGCATAAGTGCCGGAATAAGGCATAGGTCTATATAGTTATACTAGACCTAAATTTTATACTATTTCTAGATAAAGACAACGACTTAGCGAACCCTAAGCGAATAAGGGAAGAAATACCGGCGACTCTTTTAGACTTTAAAAACGTATTTTCTAAGCATAAGGCCGATTTATTGCTAAGAAAGAAAGGCACTAATTACGTAATTAACCTATTGCCTGACTTTAAACCGCCTTTTAGACCTATCTATCCTTTTTCTTAGTCCGAACTTTAGGTCCTTATAGAGTAGCTAAACTAGTCCCTTAAGCGTAGTATTATCGAAAAATCTAAGAGTTCGGCTAAGGCTCTTATTCTTTTTATGCCTAAGAAAGACGGCACTTTACGCCTTTATATACACTACTAAAGGGTTAATAGCATTACCGATAAGAATCGCTACCTACTCCCCTTTATTTTAGAGATTATAGACCGTTATTAAAGGGCTAAGTACTTTTCGAAGATTAAACTTAAAAACGTATATTAACGCATCCGGATTTAAGGAGGAGATAAATAGAAAATAGCCTTTTATACTCGCTATAGTTACTATAAGTATTTAGTATTGCTATTTAGTTTAACTAACGCCTTTACTCTATTTTAGTTATATATTAACTAAGCCCTTAAAGGCCTTATATATACTATTTACGTCGTCTACCTTAATAATATTTCAATCTTTTATAAGACCTACGAATAGCATATAGAATACTTACGATAAGTCCTTAAACGACTAAGGAATATTAAGCTATTCGCTAATTTCTTAAAGTATACTTTTATAAATAGTCTTTAAAGTTTTTAGGATTTATCTTATTTATTAACGGAGTCGTAATAGACCTAGCCCGCATTAAGGCTATTATAAATTAAGAAGAACCTCGATCTTTCTATAATATTTAAGTTTTTCTCGGTTTTATAAATTATTACCGATGATTTATTTTAGGATACTTTAGTATTATTGCTCTTCTTACTACGTTATTAAAAGGGAGCGTTAAGGGAAAAAACCCCGGAAGAGTATAGCTAAATATTAGCGAATTAATAGCTTTTTAAGCCGTAAAAAACGCCTTAATAATAGCCCTACTTCTCTAATACTTCGACCCTTAAAGACTAATTCGCATTAAGACTAATGCCTTAGTTTTCGTAATAGTTAGTATTCTTACGTAACCCGATAATAAAGGCTATTATTATCTAATTGCTTTTCAATTATAAAATTTTATTAGCCTTAAGCTTAACTATAGTACCTTTAATTAGGAGATATTTACTATCGTTAAGTTATTTAAAGAGTATTACTATTTGCCTAAGTATAAATCTCTATTTGCCTAAGTAATACTTCGGGTATACCTTTAACCCCCCCCCGCCTAGCCGCGCCTACTTAATTATAGTTCGTATGCCTAGTAGGCTATAGGCTAATTCTTCGCATCGCATCGTTAAATCGCATCGTTAAATCACATCGTTACGCATCTCGCCGCATCGCATCGCTTTAGCTAACGAGGCTCTAAGGCATATAGTAGGGCACGTAGTAGGGCACGAAGCAGGGCACGCAGTAGGGCACGCAGCCGGGCATAAAGCATACATTAAGGAGCCGCACACACAGCAGAGGGCACGCAGTAGGGCACGTAGTAAGGCACGTAGTAGGGAGCCGGGCATAAAGCATATATCGAGAAGCCGCTAAGCCGCACATATAGTAGAGGGCACGCAGTAAGGCACGAAGCATATATTAGGGAGCCGCACATATAGTAGAGGGCACGCAGAAGGCACGTAGTAGAGTATATAGCAAGCCGGGCATAAAGCATACATTAGGGAGCCGTATACATAGTAGAGGGCACGTAGTAGAAGGCACGTAGTAAAGCACGTAGTAAGCCGGGCATAAAGCATACATTAAGGAGCCGCGCACGTAGTAGAGGGCACGTAGTAGAGGGCACGCAGCAGAAGGCACGCAGTAGAGCACGCAGCCGGGAGCCGGGCATAAAGCATACATTAAGGAGCCGTATATATAGCAGAGGGCACGCAGTAAAGGGCACGCAGTAGGGCACGCAGCTAGGAGCCGGGCACGAAGCATACATCGAGGAGCCGCGCACGTAGTAGAGGGCACGCAGCCGGGAGCTAGGCACGAAGCATACATCGAGGAGCCGCACACGTAGTAGAAGGCACGCAGCAAAGGGCACGCAGTAAAAGGCACGCAGCCGGGAGCGAGCCGTAGACGGATATTTCATACGTAAAGAATTATTAGTCTACGGCCTGCTATAAATACGCACTATATTTATATAAGCGCGGCTAAGCGCGGGGGGTTAGGCGTTTTCTAGGGTGTACGTAGGCTATAAAAAAAATGTCGCTTAGGCAAATAGAGATTTATACTTAGGCAAATAGTAATACTCTATTGTTAGGCTAATAGCCCTTATAGAGGCCTCTAAGGGTGTAGGTAGTAAGGCGGTTAAGTAGGGCTAAAAAAAGCCTTTAAGATACGTGTTTTCCTTAGGGCGCGGTAGAGCTATTCTACATCTACGATTACCTCCTTTTTTAGGCCCTCTTTAACCCTTGTTTTCTATGCAACGTCGCACTATATTATAACGTTCTATTTTTAGTAGTAAGACTAGGGTGCGTAGAGCGACATTCGCCGCTACGCCTTCTTAAGACCCTTAGAATTATTACGGACCTTACGCATTCTTCGCACTCTTCGCGGCACCTAGCCGACATACTAGACTTTTTTAGAATAGCCTTTTCTAAGGTAAGATCTCCGCTTTAGGAGGCAACTATCTCGTCGATATTATTATCGAGATTAGAAAAGTTAATTTTTTCCTTATTATTAGAAGTTCTTAAGCCTATTTGCCCTCTACCTAAATCGTTAGTTTATATATTCTTCGAGATATTAGCTAAAGGAGAGTTTAGGCTGCCGATAGCGCCCGAGATTAGGAATTTTAACGGCAATAGAGCCGCTAGCCGATAGCTATCCTAGCTGAAATAGACGTTCCGAGCGCTTAACGGCAATACGCTAGATTCTTCCCTCGTTGTCTAGGCAATTAATATAAGGCTCCTTAGGGATGCTGCTATCTTTATAGATAGTTCGGACAGACTTAGGGAGATCGTAGCCCTTGCTAAAGGGAACCTTGCCTTACTAAAAGACCTTAAGGAACTAAAAACCGCGTTAACCGACTAGTTTAAGGCAACACTTATCGACGAAGTTAATGCGAACTTCTAGCAGCCGATTTAGCAAAGACTAGATAAACTACTAATTGCCTACTATAAGCGAGCCTAAAAGCTTATAAGACAGTACGGTAGTAGGGACCGGCTAGGGCCTAAGGAGAGAGCCCTTACGCTACTTAAGCGTTACTATCTTATATACTTTATAAAGAGTTTTATTAATAGGTTAGCTAGTGCTAAACTTAAGCGAGGATTAATCGAGTAGAATACTCTTACTATAGATAGTCTATCTAATGCGATAATAATTGTCTAAAAGACCTAAGGCATTCTCGCCTCTCGCTCGGCATTCGGCTCTATTTCTTTTTCTTTATTATTCTTATTAGATAATAAGAATATTTCTAAGACTTCTAACGCAGCTACGGCTAGAGGCACTCGTATGTCTACCGCACTAAACGATCCTACGGAGAGCATAGAGTTATTATTTAGTGCCTTATCCTTTAATAATATCGAGATTAGCGATAAGCGGATAAGAATCTCCTTCTTATGCTTTAGGAGGCGTTCTACCGGCGTTTCTTTCTCTATAATAACCGCTTCTATATCTTTCTTATATTCGTTAGAGATCGTTTCGTTTTAGGCCTCCGCTAGAGCCTCTACTAATAGCATTCCGCTATTAGTAAGCTCGAGTACGCGCGTAACTATACGAAGACTTATAGCTATTCCTCTCTTCGCCTTATCCTTCTTCTAAGGTGTTTGCTTTATCGATCCCGACGGCGTTGCGTTTCTCTTTATCTAAGGCGTTCTATTTATTATAACCTATTGTAGGAATATAGGAATGTAGGATAACTACTATAAGGAAAAGGGTTATAAGTTATAACCCCTAATAACAAAGGCGAATAATACTTAATAAATAGCCCGTAATGCCTTAGTTACTACTATAGCTAACTATATTCATCGCTAGACTAGATAAAGTGCTTAAAAAGTCCTTATAGATAAATATAGCTTTAATCCCTACTAGTTAGCACTTACGCCGGAGAATATAAGCGAGCGAAGGCAGACCCTATCCTATATAGGATCTCTATATATAGCTATAACGACACCGGATCCTATGTTTTTGCCATCCGCCCTATACCCGTACGTTAGGCAAGGCATATACTAGTAGATAGGGGGGAATACTAGACGAGTGGTTAAGCAGCCTTATAGGCAAGCTCCTACTTAGAAGGTGCTCCCTACACCGCCTATTCGTTAGCAGCCTACCTACTAGCAGCCTATTTAAGGATAGATATAGGAAGAAAGATCGGAGAAGACTATAGGACTATATAATAACTAGCGAAGAGCATTACGTAGCCGTAGTCGAGGAGGATTGCCGCCCTTTAAAAGCCGAGCGGGACTATTAAAGCTAAAGGACTCCCGAAACTAGTATATAAATAGATCTTCTCTTATTCCGGATTAGCCGATCTGCTTTACATACGGATAATATAGCTACTACCTATCGATATATTCTGCATTATTTAAAGAAAGACTTCGGGATTAAGAGAGAGATATTCTTCGCGAGCGGTATTACGCAAAGAGAGTATAGTAGCAAGAGGCAAATAGACAATTGCCTAAGGGATTAAGAAGGACTAGACCTCTACCCTAAGCGGTAGTCTAAGCTAACTATAGATATATAGAAGAGGAGCTAGAGACCTATATTGCTAAGGCTGCTTTAAGTGCGAGAGTAGTTTATTTTATAGACTCGTAGGACCTTTTAAATAGCGATAATAAGTGCGGCTATAGTATCCTTACTAGCCTTATAGAGGAAACCTATATTAATAAGGAACTATCCGTTAGAGCCCGTGCTATAGGATTAAAGCCTAATGCAGATGCTATTTAGGATTCCCCGGACTAGGACTATGGCCCGGACGGAGCAGAAGCGTTATTAATAATTAAGCGCCTTTAAAGAGTTATAACCGAGGAGGATATTAAGGACCGGGATGCATCGGCCCTAATTTAAGGCGCCCTAGCGATTATAATGCTAGCGGGGGGGGTAAACCTACCTCGTGCTATAAAGAAGAGGCAAGTAGGAGGCGACGTAGTCCCCGTTGTTATCTAGCTAGTAACGGATTCTAAGGAAGCGCTAAGGAGGCATAAGGTGCCTTAGGGAGAGGTAGACCTCCTAGCAACTACTACTGCTATTGCTGCGAAGGTAAAAAAAGGAGCTAAGCTAAGAAGCCTTGCGGAAATCTAGGCAAGAGAAGGGCTTAGATCCTTCGATTAGATTAACCTAGCTCGGAAGGTTATAGTGCCTCTTAGTCTAGCCGACTTTTAGGAAGTAAGCCCGGAGGGTGCTAAGCAGTTTCGTTATTTATCTTTACGCAAGCAGGTGCGATAGGCTAAACCTAGGAAAGGAGCTATGCCGATAATAGCCGCGGCGGCATATAAGTGTGCTTCGCCCTTCTATAACACCTAGTTATTAGCAAAGGCGGTAGTAACCCTAAAGACGTTTAGAGTAGCTATTATAGTTATCTTCGCTAGCACTTAGCAAGAAGCTATATACGTCGCTATGCTATCGTAGACCGTTTAGGCAGACTAAGGCTCGGAAGCTAATATTATATCGTAGAAGTTCGCCGTAGAATATAACTAGCTACGCTAGCAACTATCCGAAATCGGGTTTCGAGGACTATTAATAACGAACGCGGATAGATCGAGGACCCCTATTATAGAATTCCTAAAGGGCACTATCGTTTGCGAGGGGATTAGGCGGGAGATCCTAGCTATTATTCGACCGGACCTTTATAAAGGAATACTAAAGGACGACATCTTAATCTTGCTTAGGCTCCCGTAGCTCTACGAGATTAGTATAGTATTCGACATCTAAGTAAGCACCCTTAAGATTAGACTTCCCTCTATTAGGGAATAACGTTAGAAGATATAAGGTCTAATTATAACTATAAGTAGCCGTTAGAAGCTATCGCTATCTCTAGCAGCGCCTTTATTATTAAAGAGGTTCGTAGGGAAGAAGGATATACGTAAGGCTATTGCCGTGTTAGAAGATAATTCCTTATCGGAAGAAGACTCTTCCTTTACTAGATATACTATATCTTCGGAAAACTAGATCTCCTGCTTCGACCTAAGTATATCGTTAAAGTGCGATTAATAGTGTTATTATTTAACTATACCCTATACCTCCCTTTCTCCTAGTTCTTTATAGAGCCTTTATTATGGCTTTTAGGGCATATACTACGCCTAATAAAGCCGAAGGACTAAGCAGCTTTTAAGAGAATATACCGCCTAGGAATATACTATATAGGCCTATTATATATCACGGATAAGTGCACTATAGAGGATGATTTAATCCCGATAGCCCTAATAGACTTTGCGAAAGATAGACTACCCCCTAAAGACCGCGTGGATGTAGTTAACTAGCCTAGACTATAGAGCGAGGGACCTTCTATATACCCTTTCCTAATATAAAGAAGGGTCTAGAGGAAGCTAATTGATAAGACAACCCTGTTAGAGGTTATTACAGCCTGGTTTACTACGATAGGGATTCGGCTAGGCCTATTAGTGCTAAAAGACCTTAAGGAAGAAGTATAGCGAGTGTTCTTTACCTATCGGGAGCTTAATAAGACTACGGTATATAACCTACCCCTAATAGACCTTTATACGCATAGACCCTACGTTAAGGGAGGCGTAAAGCCGTAGAATAGATCCCCGAGGGGACGTTAGACCGAGCCGTAAAAATATTAGCTAAATAAGATCGTAAACGACTGCGTTAATATAGGCACATATAAGTATATAGCTACGGCGAATAGCACGCTATCGTCGTAGTCGGCCGAGCGTATTAGTAGTTAAGGATAAGAATAACCCGTAGGTAGAACTACGATTAACGATTAACTATAGCTATATCGAGGAGGACCTACTAGGAACGGAGATCCTACTATTGGCCGAGATCTACGATAACCTCTCGGATCCTAGGGTAGGAACCTACTATTAATTTAACCTTAAATATAGATACTAGGCTATCCCTATAGACCTAGAACTACGATACGTTCTTACTTTCGCGATACTAGGCTTTACGTAGTTGCAGCCGACGAGAATGCCCTAAGGGACCTAGACGGCGCCTTTCTCTTTCACCGAGTTTATAAAGATTATAATAGGACCTATCCCTACACCCCTTGCTAAGCCCTTACTTATAGCCCCTCCTACTGTTAGAGATATAGCACCCGTTAATATATATATCGATAACGTGTTCGGCAAGCATAAGACCTTCGAGGAGTAGTAGGCGTTCGTACGGGATTATCTCTTGCCTCGATTTCTATAGGCACTACTTAAGTTAAGTTTTAAGAAGGTAAGGCTCGGCATAGAAGAGATTACAGCGATCGGCTAGACCTACCGTATTAAGGGCGAAGTCCTTATTAAGCTAGAGAGAGCAGTAAAGCTAAAGGAGTAGCTAACACTAATAGACTAAACGGGTGTTAGGTCCTTCGTTAGTGTAGTAAGACCTTATCGACGATAGATCCCTAATTATACCGAGATTGCCCGCCTATTAAATAGGCTAATAGGCAACGTGCCCTAGCGTTAGGGTAAAAGTAAGGCCCTATCTTTTGCTATTTTAAAGGCGTAGTTCTAAGTAGTTATAGCAATATATAGATACCTATTTAATATGCCGGTATAACTATACACTAATGTAAGTAAATTTAAGGCCGGGTATACGCTATTATAGCACTACGAGGATTAGGATTTTCCTATCCTATATAACTCCTTTCTATTAATAAAGACATAGAGGAACTATAGCACCTATAAGAGAGAGCTTTATGCCCTCGTAGAGTTTTATAGGAGACACCGCTACTTCTTTTACGGTAGGAGCCTATTAATAGTCTATACTAACTATATACCGCTTACTTAGTTTCTTTCTAGATAAGGCTATAAAGGAATCTATGCCCGCTAGGTAACCGAGTTAAGGGTGCTTAACATTCGCATCTATTATATTAAAAGGACCCGCAATAGAGCCGTAGATAGGCTATTAAGGACTATCTTTCCTTCCTAGGAGTATAACGACGACGGTCTAGAGTCATAGGGTTATATTAATGCCGCCGGTGCATAGATCTAGAAGGATAGTAAGGGAGGCTTTAAGGAACTTATTAGAGAGCTTAGGCGTTAGTTGCAGCTACCCTAAGGACGTAAAGGGGCTCTATGTCCGACCTTTTCTATAGACTAATAGACGATACTCCGGAAATAGTAGCGATAGGACGGGGAACAAGCCCTAGGGGAGGTAAAGGCGTTATCGACTAGAGGAGAGGACCCTACTATAAGGTGCGACACGGGTGGTACAGCCCGGGGTCGGCTTTATAAGGTGTACGTAAGGGGCAGTAATACAATT
This sequence comes from Ophiocordyceps sinensis, assembly GCA_012934285.1. NCBI lineage: Eukaryota > Fungi > Ascomycota > Sordariomycetes > Hypocreales > Ophiocordycipitaceae > Ophiocordyceps > Ophiocordyceps sinensis. The sequence continues at coordinate 5,870,738 of JAAVMX010000004.1, read as the reverse complement.
GATATCACTAGTGGCTTTTGCTATTAGCGCGACGGCACCCCTCGTCGTCGTTACAATTGTGATATTAATTAACAGCCTCTCTGTTCGAGACCCCTTAAAGAAAGGGGCTAGGCAGCGGCTGTAAGGCAGGTGTGCCGGCGTAGGCGTAGCTTACGTACCGTAGAGGCGGCGCATTGGGTGGACAATGCGACGGTGGCATCTACGTCTTAGGTCAACGTCTACTAGGTTATTCCTGCCTGCGGTTGCCGAGGCCTATAGTTTACGCCGGGTCACGTAGTCGAGGGAGACACGTGCAGCTTAGGACATACTGCCATTAAAGAGGGGATAAGTATAAGGTGCGATACGGGTAGTACGGCCCGGGGTCGGCTTTATAAGGTATACGTAAGGGGCAGTAATATAATTAATGTTACTAGTGGCTTTTGCTATTAGCGCGACGGCACCCCTCGTCGTCGTTACACCTACCTTAGAGGCGCGCTTCTAAATACATCCGGACTTCGGAGAGGTCTTACGATACCTACTATAGGGCATACTTAAGGACCCGCTAGACCGACACGCACGACGACGAATCGCTAGTAGAGCGTAGAGCTTTAAGTAGACTAAAGGCCGGCTATAGCACCGTAGTGCTAATAGTTCTTAGTAAAGGTACCTGCTAGAAGAAGATATCCCGGAAGTACTAAGGAGGGCTTACGATAATAGCGGACACTTTAGAGCAGACTATACTCGCCGTAGACTATACACGCACGTATACTAGCCTAAGATAGTATAAGACATCGTTAACTATAATGCGAGCTGCTTTCTATACGCTACCTTTAGGGCAAATAAGCTAAAGGCACTAGACTAGCCTATAATAATCACGCAGCTACTAGAAGTCGTTAGCATAGACTATATTAGCCCTTTTCCGCAGTTAGCTTTAGGGATAAGGCATATCCTAGTTATTATAGATTACTTCTTAAGATTTGCTTAGTTAATAGAGTATTGGATAACATAAGCTATAGAGGCGTTATAGAAAGTTAAGAGCTAGTTAAACTCCTTAATAATATCTCCCCTAGCCATTTATATAGACCTAGGCTCGTCCTTCCGATTACGAGAATTCGGAGCGATTATAGCACGGTATAATATAGAGATAGTAAGAGCACCTTTACAATCGCATAAGAGCGTAGGCCTAGTCGAAGTTATAAATAGGATCCTATAGAAGTTATAGGGCGCATTAGAGTATCGCAGCTAGAATAGGATAAGACCTTACCCTCTATTATAAAGACCTTTAACTATCGTTGCATTCGGTCGCTAAGATACTCACTAAGTTAAATCCTCCTTAGGCTAGAAGACGACGCTATAATAAAGGACTAAAACGACCCTTAGAACGAAAAGCAAGCCGCACTTACATTAGGGCAGTGTTTATAGCTATTAGGAGGGGATTTCGCCGACCTAGTAATATCATAGTTAGCCGAGATAACCTTACGACGACTAGCAGTAAGAGCTATATTTCATTATAAAGCAGATTAGCAACGATAGCTCTATAAAGCACGACGGCAACCGGGATTTAAAGCTAGAGATATAGTTCTTATGGCCTAAGAAGGAAAGCCTTAAAAGCTAACCCTACAATAGCGCGGACCCTTTATAATTCATTAGAGAAAAGGCCGGGCAATATACGCATTAGTGTATATAGATAGATCACCTATTCGGGGAGCCTAGGGATTAGAGTTTTATAAAGATAGCCTACTAAAGATATACATGCGGCCGGCGCGCCTAGAAGGACGTTTCCCGGAGGAATACCCCTTTAGACTATTATTAAGAGCGCAGAGAGGGAAGGCAAAGGCATAATGATAACGATGACGAGGATGTTATAAGAGAAGAGGAAAATTAGTGCTGTTTTCTTTGTTTGTTTTGTTCGCATGCCGGAGGCATGCTAGTTGCCGGGGAACATATTGAGCTAATAGCCCCCGTAGAGGCCTCTAAGGGTGCAGGTGGCAAGGCGGTCAAGTAGGGCAGAAAAAAGCCTATAAGATACGTGTTTTTCTTAGGGCGCGGTAGAGCTATTCTATATCTACGATTACCTCCTTTTTAGGCCCTCTTTAAGCCTTGTTTTCTATGCAACGTCGCACTACATCGTAACGTTCTATTCTTTCTATTTAAATACTAGCGATACTACGTCGAAAAGGTAGCGAAGACCGTTAAAGTTTTATCCGATTACTAAAACCTATAGGGTTTTATAAAATAAGTAACCCTTAATCAAAGATAAGCACGTTAATATATATATATCTAGCTCTTTTTAATTTTACGATTAAATATCGAGCTAATAAATTAAATCCTACCGACGCTTTATTAAGGAAGCTTAAATTTATAGGCGAAGCCCTACCGTCTATAAAGCTACTCTTAGAACTATAATATAAGTTAGTAGTTATTCGGTAGGTATATATAGCTATAGACTTTTTATAAAGCGACCTTAAGATAGGTTTTTAAGTCTCTATTATCTTTAAGCTTAATGAGATATCTTTACGTAAGGAAAATATATAAGCTCTTTAAGATTTAATCGCTTAAGATTAGGGAATAAGTCCCGCCGAGTTAGCTACCTAAGCTAAAGGCGTCGTAAGTTATAAATAACGATTTTGAAGACAAATAGCTAGGTTAGCAGCCCGTTATAAAAGGGTCTATAAGAGCGATATCTCTAAGCCCTTCTTTTAAGCTCTTTAAGAGGACTTAAGCGGAAGATCCGTAGACTATATAGCAAGTATAGGCCGAAAATACCTTAAAAGAAGAGTATTGCTATTTACACGGATATAAATCTCTATTTGCACGGAAGTCTAGGAAATCCCTACTCTTTCTACGCGAACCCCGCGCGCCTATGTCCCGCTACTAAAATCCAGTGTAGGTATATAGAAATTAAGAGAGCCGCGCAAATCGTGCTAGTCTACGAAGGCTACGACTTTATAGCTAAGCACGCAGCCGGGAGCCGGGCATAAAGCATACATTAAGGAGCCGTATATATAGCAGAAGGCACGCAGTAGGGCACGAAGCATACATTAAGGAGCCATACATATAGTAGAGGGCACGCAGTAGAGCATAGAGTAAGGCACGCAGTAGGGCACGCAGTAGGGCACGCAGTAGGGCACGACGTATATATTAAAGAGCCGTATATATAGTAGAGGGCACGTAGTAAGGCACGCAGTAGGGCACGCAGCCGGGAGCCGGGCACGAAGCATACATTAAGGAGCCGCGCACGTAGTAGAGGGTACGTAGTAGAGCATAGAGTAAGGCACGCAGTAGGGCACGTAGTAGGGCACGTAGTAGAGCACGCAGTAGAGCACGTAGTAGGCCACGTAGTAGGCCACGCAGCCGGGCATAAAGCATATATTAAGGAGCCGCACACGCAGTAGAGGGCACGCAGCAGAGCACGCAGCAGAGGGCACGCAGTAGAGGGCATATAGAGGGCACGCAGTAGGGCACGCAGTAGGGCACGTAGAAGAAGGCACGCAGTAGGGCACGTAGTGAATTAACTAAATTGACTAAATTAAAGCTATATACGATTTGCGCGGCCCTCTTAATTGCTATATACCTATAAGGAAAATTTAGTGGCGGGATATAGGCGCGCGGGGTCGCGTAGAAAAAGTAGGGATTTTAGCGAACTTCCGTGCAAATAGAGATTTATATCCGTGCAAATAGCAATACTCTAAAAGAAAGGGTAAGTCCTTAGTTATTAAGCTTAAATAGACTTATTCTATATTCGGGAAGAATCGTAGTACCTATAAAAGTTACCTTACGGTAAGAGCTTATATAGCTCTACTATAATAATCCCTTTATAGGATAATTTAGAATAGCCTATACGAAAGACCTCTTATCTATAAGGGTCTTCGACTATTAGTAAGTCTAGGTCTACGACCTAATCCGCATTCTTATATACGAGCGGGGAAGAGGCACGTGCGGGCGGGGAAAGGGGCTCGTGCGAATAGGGGTAAAGGGCTCGTACGGATAGGGGTAAAAGGCACGTACGGACAAAGTAGTACGTGCGTAGAGCTATATATCCGCACACATAGGTGCGCTTACACTTAGTTCTTTATAGATAATTTCTACACTTATATAGAGGGCACCTATATAATTACTCTGCCTACCCTATTATAGTATTATCTATCTCTCTTTTTTACAGACTTATTTAACACAATAACGTCCCGCTTTTATATTAGCGGCACGTATTAATTAGAATAATAGGCCGCTATAATAAAAGCGGCACGCGTAGCAATACTAGCTGCTATTATAGACTTACTAGATAACGATATAAAGGACGTCTTTAAGCAACGGGCCGAGGGGTCTTAGCAGCTATAGCTGCGATAAGAGGCGCTAAATAAGCGGGCCTTCGTAAAAGCCCGCCTTCGATAGGAAATAACAAAAGCCCGTTTAGGCAAGGCGACGGCGGATGCCGCACCTTCTATAGCAGAAGAAGAACCCCTCCTAGTGCTACTATAGAAATTAGCCGTTAATCCGGTTAAACGAAGGGGGTTACTAAAAGTCCTTAGTGTTAAAAGAAGATCTATAGCGCCTACCTCTACGGATACGCTACTCGCGCCTACGGCTACGTCGACGAACTCTCCCGCGGCTAAGGACGCTAGCATAGCTAACCTAAGGACGGCCTTTAAAGCCGCCTTCGGCAAAAGAAAGCCTCTACCGTAGCCTATATAGGATAGTAAGCTAGAGTCTTTTTACTTCTTCCTATATCGCCTCCGCAGTAAGTTTACCGTTAACGAAAAGTAAGGCCTTAACGGTTGCCGCAATACCGCTTAGTATTCGCTGCTCTATACGCTGCCCGAGCCTTAGATACGGCGGATTTCTAGGTTTTAGGAGAGTAGCGGGCCTAGTAGCGCCTACGACCCCCGTGCCTTCTTTAACCACCTTATCCACGCGTTCGGCAACGTGTAGGAGTAGGAGAAAGCGTAAGACAGGTTGCGGATCCTCTTTTAGAAAGACGGCCAGACGTTTAGGGACTTCCTTCCCGACTTTAAAAAGACTATCACTTATGCCGCCGGAAATAGCGTTGAGGGAGACAGCGCTAAGCTTATATAGCTACGAAATTCGATTACTCCGTAACTATAGGAAATGCTTATCCTAATCGAGATGCCTACTAACTTCCGGGAGTACGTAGGTCGCCTTACGAAGGTAGCCTAGAACTATAAGCAAAGCCCTAGCTTTTAGAAGTTACGAAAGCGCGCTAGCATAAACGGCGTTAGCAACGGGAATAAAGGAGCTACTACTAAGAACGCTATAACGCTCCCGCCGCTTAGATCCGCGCCCGATATTACGGTAGACTATAAGGGCGACGTTATAATATCTACTATACGGCCCGCTTATAGAAGAGCGAGGACACTATCCGCCGCCTTAGGCAACGCGCCCTCCTCTTCTATATAGCGAGCTAAGTAAGTGTCGAAGGCGGAGCTTTAGAAGCGGAGAGAGGAGGGGCTTTACGTACGCTATAGCGCGGATAGACATTTTGCTATAGACTGCCTATATCGTCCCGCTCGCCCTATAAAGCGAGCCGAACGGCCTATAGCGATTCGCGCTACCTAACCTTCTCTTAAGTCTAATATTAAGGAGGATAATAATATCCCTACTGCTACTAGTACGGAGGGAAACGCATAGCTCCGGAGCATAGACAGGCCCTAAAGCCTAATTCGCTAGCACTAGAGAAAAAAGAGTTAACTAACCGTATTAAGACTTCTCCTACCTTAATACCTATTGTTATTAACCGTATAAACCTCGTCTTTACTCTTATAGACGAGGGTTGCTAGTGCTACGCCGCTATCGATAAGGCATTCGCACGAGAACTACGTTTGCTAGTTAAAGATATAAGAACTCGGTATATACGAGGAGCCTCGAGCGTAATAAAGAAAGCGAATATTAAAGGTATCGTATAGATAGCTATAAAGATTAACGGGTATAAGCAATTGCTCGTAGTATATATTATCCCTTAGCTTGAATTTAACCTAATCTTTAGAAAGCCTTAGCTTCTTTATATAAAGTCCTACTCTATACCGCACTAAGGGAGGCTTTAGTATAGGAATTCGTAGCGTTAGCTATAGTATATTAATAAGAACGAGCCTAAGGATACCGAATATACTATAGAGCTTCGAGAGGCTAAAGAAGTTATAGCTTTAGTATTTATTAGCATGATTAACCGAATCTATAGGCGATACGGCTTAAAAGCCGCTACGGCTGCTATTTGCGTAATTAGCCTCGCGGATATTAAAAAAGCCTTACGACTAAAGAAGCTAAAGACGGAAGCCGAATTGCGTTAAATAATCCTTACGTAGATCTATAACCTACTGCCGCTCTTTCGGAAAAGCGAGGCTAATAAATTAAACCTATATAAGCCCGGCATTAACTACGCGATACTACTTCGTAAAGATTCCCGCGGATAAGATATAGTTCCGCCCTTCGGGCCGCTATACGCAATATCTCGAGACGAGTTGCTTATATTAAAGAAAACACTACGCGGCCTTCTAGATAAAGGGTTTATTTAAGCTAGCTCTTCTAAAGCCGCCGCTCTAGTGCTATTCGCGCGGAAACCTAAAGGAGGACTACGTTTTTACGTAGACTACCGAGCGCTTAACGCAATAATCCGACCGGACCGCTACCCGCTTCCGCTTATTAGGGAGATACTCCGTAATATCGCTAAAGCGAAGTAGTTTACTAAGTTAAATATCTATTAGGCGTTCTATAAGGTGCGAATTACGGAAGGTAATAAGTAGAAGACCGCGTTCTATACTCGCTATAGGCTTTACGAATAGATAGTTATACCGTTTAGGCTTATAGGGGCTCCCGGCACCTTCTAACGGTATATTAATAGCATTCTTCGCGAATTTCTAGACGAGTTCGCTTCCGCCTATATTAATAATATTCTTATCTATATAAGCGGTAGCTTAGAGGATTATATAGAGAAAGTGCGGAAGGTGCTAGACCGGCTCTCCGAATATAGGCTATACTTCGACCCTAATAAATACGAATTTAGCGTCCGCTAGGTTAAATACCTTAGATTTATTATTATCGCGGGCGTTAGTATATAGGCGGACCTTATAAAGATCTAGGCGATTTAAGACTAAATAGCCCTAACTTTATAGAAGGGTATACGGCGTTTCTTAGGATTTACGAACTACTACCGGATTTTTATTCGTTAATTTTCTCGTATCGTCGGTCCGCTTATAGCCCTTACCGGCAAAAGGGTAGCCTTCTATTAAAGCGCCGTATAGGCAGAAGCGTTCTAGACGTTAAAGGACCTATTTTCGTAAGCCTTAGTGCTACTATAGTAGGATTTTAATTATCCCGTAATACTTAAGGCGAACTATAGTAGATTCGCGCTTAAAGGCACGCTTTCGCAAAAGGTAGACGGCTAACGCCGCCTTATAGCTTTTTACTCCCGTAAGCTTACCCCCGCCGAACGGAACTACGCTATCTACGATAAGGAGATGCTCGCTATAATTAGCTATTTAAAGCAATAGTAAGCGGAGCTCTATAGCTATAAGAACTTCGAAATCCTTATAGACTATCGTAACCTTAAGTATTTTATAACTCGACGTTATCTCTTTAAGCGATAGGCCTGCTAGGCGGAATACCTTTCGCGGTTTTATTTCCGGATTAAGTACCGACCTAAAAAAGAGGCTATAGTGCTAGACGCTTTATCTTAGAGAGATTAAGATCGGCCTTCTAGCGAAGATTATAATGCCTAAGAACTTTAAATACTCCTGGAGGAGGCGCTACGTATATATCTTAAAGCAACGCTTATCGGTGCGGACGGCATAGTCTTAGTTAATAGTAAGGACGATAAGGACGAAGACAATAGCGAGGAGGATAATAATTTGTTAGTTGCTTTAGAGGGTAAGGGGGTAATTAAAGAAGACGCGGAGCCCGACGCTTAAGAAGCGGACCTTATAGCGGCTACAACCCGGGACGACCTTAACGCGGAAGGCGTAGAGCTAACTACTAATATAGGTCTTAACCGACGGATTTTTTAAGACGAGGAGCTTTAGCATACGTAGGACCGCTTAGTAGCTTAAGACGTTACCTACGGGAGCGTGCGTCGCGTTGTAAAGGCAGGAGCACGGCGATTCGACCTTAAGCTTAACCTTAAGGTATAGGTGGCCGACTGCTACGTAGACCTACGTAGGCACCTACGGTTCCGCGGACGGCTTTAGGTTCTTAGTTCCTTTATAACTATAGAGGCCGTAGTAAGAGACGCTCCCCTAGAGCTAGAAGAAGGGAACGCGCTCCGAGGGCGGCTTATTTAAATAGTATACGACGCTAGCGTCGTCGGCTACCTTAGCCGCAAAGGAACAATTGCCGCTATATCCCGGGACTTTTATTAGCCGCTCCTCTAGCTATACGTTAGACGATTCCTCCGTAACTATAATATCTATAGGCGTATAAAGATTTAGCGTGCGCTTAAAAAAGGGCTGCTTAAATCGCTTCTTATGCCGGACCGGTTCTATACGTATATTTAAATAGATTTTATTATAGACCTCCCCCTTATAGAGAGCGGCAACCGTAATCTTTAAGTAATTAAGGACTATCTAAGTAAGGAAGTTATATTAGAACCTATGCCTTCTATAAAAGCGGAAATCTACGCGGAGCGCTTCCTTATATACTATATACGATACTCTTAGTAGCTAACGTTAATTATAAGCGATAAAGGCTTAAATTAGATAAGCCGCTTCTAGCAGCACTTATATCGGCTACTATAGATAATATAGCTACTAAGCATAGTATATTATCCGTAAACCGATAAAGGGCTAGAACGGCTTAACTAAGAAGTTTAAGCTTACCTCCGGGGCGTTATCGACCGTAACTAAAGGGACTAAGACAAATAGCTCCCCGTAGTATAAATAGCGCTTAACGGGAGAAATCACTCTTTAATTAGTATATCCCTTTTCTTCGTATTATATAAGTATAAACTAGTATCCCTATTTCCTATTGCCGTAGATATAGCGGCGGAAAAGCCGTCCGGTAATAGCCTAGAGGGGCGTATAGCCTCTTTTATATAGCGACTTAAGCAGGTCTCGGACTTCTATTAGTCGTTAATAGCCTCGGTAGCGTAGGACTAAAAGCGGTATACTAATAAACGGCGGGAACCTATAGAGCGATTTACGGTAGGTAATAAAGTCTAAGTAGACCTACGGAACTACGCATCCTTAAGGCCGAAGAAGAAGCTCGACTAGCTATACGCAAAATTCATAGTTAAGAGAGTGCTAAGCCCGTAAGCCGTCGAGCTAAAGGGACTGCTTAATAGGATTCACCCGAATTTTAACGTAGACCTTCTTCGCTAAGTAGTAGTAGATCTAATGCCTAGCTAAGTAATAGCGGACCCGCAGCCTCCCGTAATCTTAGTAGAGGGAGAAGAAGAGTTCCTAATAGAGGAAATTCTCGCCGTACGATAGAAGAAGGTCGGCCGCGGCAGTAGGCGCGAAGTCTTCGTAAGGTAGTAAGGGTACTAAGACCCGACGTAGCACCTAGCAGCGGACTTCGTAGATATAGAAGCGCTCGATCGCTTCGAAAAGCGCTTTAGGGTTATTAGAGAAAACGACGGACCGCCCGACGCCGCGTTGCCGGCAAAGAAGAAGGTACGGTTTACGCTCCCTAAAGTAAGCCGCGTAGCCTAAGGCGCGCCCGGGCCTTACGTAATACATCGTTAAATTTCGCTCGGGTAGGGTAAAGGTCTTATATAAGGGTCTTCGACTATTAGTAAGATTAGGTCTACGACCTAATCCGCATTCTTATATACGAGCGGGGAAAAGGCACGTACGGGCGGGGAAAGGGGCTCGTGCGAATAAGGGTAAGGGGCTCGTGCGGATAGGGGTAAGGGGCACGTACGGACAAAGGGGTACGTGCGTAAAGCTATATATCCGTATGCATAGGTGCGCCTACACTTAGTTCTTTATAGATGATTTCTATACCTATATAAAGGGCACTTATGTAAATACTCTGCCTACCCTATTATATTAGCCCGGAAATTCTTTTAGGAAGGAATAGCTCGTAATATAAATAGCTATATACGTTCGTATTATATCTATATCTATTAAGGCGCCGTTTTAAAGCGGTATCGCCTATATAGCGCCCTTAAGTCGCTGCCTATTCCTATAAGACCTTAGGAAGAAGTCTCTATAGACTTTACTACCGGTTTTCTAAAGTTATAGTTCGATAGTAGAGAAGTTAATATAATATTAGTAATCGTTAACCGATATACTAAGTATAGCGTATTTCTTACGTTCTTTAAGATAATAATAGCACTTAATTTAGCTAAGGCTTTTTATTATAAGATTAAGCTTATATATAAAGTACCGAAAGACATTATTTCTAATAGAGGATCTTTATTTATTAATAAGTTTTAATTAAACTTCTATTATATATTACGGATAAAACGTAGGTTATTAATAGCCTTTTACTTATAAACTAACGGTTAAACCGAATAGGTAAATTAAATAATATAATACTACCTTCGGTATTATATAAATACTAAATAGAATAATTAGCTTAGACTACTACGAGAGGCTTTATTCCCTTATAATAATACGAAGAATATAACTATAGGCTTTTCGCTTAATAAGGCATTATTAATGTATTAACTAGACTACTATATCTACCTTACGGACGATACTACTAGTAGGGGAGTGCCTAAAGCAAGAGCTCGTATTAGTAGATTAGTAGACTTAAAGGAAAAGTTTAAGACTTATTAGCGATAAGCTATAGAGTCGCAAAAGAAATTCTATAACCTCTATTATAAGCTAATTACCCTTAAGGTTAAGGACCTAGTAGGACTTTCTACGAAGGATTTACGCCTTAAGGACTAAAGAAAGAAGTTATTACCTAAATATATTAGACCTTTTAGGGTCCTTTAAGCTATTAGTAAGTAGGCGTACCGCTTAGCCCTACTAGAGAAATATAACCGGCTTTATAATATATTTTATATCAGTCTTCTTAAACCGTAGGCAGAAAGGGCTACTAACTAATACCTTAGTAAATTACTACTAATGCCTAACCTTAACGATGCCGAAGGAGAATAGTTAGTTTAGTAAATTAAAGACTATAAGAAAAAGAAGGGCATTACGTACTACTTAGTAAAGTAAGAAGGTTAGCTAGCCGAATATAACGAGTAGGTTACTTAAGACGATATAGCGAATGCCTAAAAACTTATTAACGAATACCTAAAGATACGACTAAAGAAACGGCGGAAATTACGTATTACGAAATAACTTCTTTTTAGCTTATCCTAACTTTTCTATTCCTTCTCTACGTTTCTCCCGCTACTTCGCCCTTACTCCTTAATATTTATATAGCGGAACTCTCTTACTTCCGTTTCGCTAATAAACTTAGCAATAACTAAGAGACATTTTCCCTATTCGCCCCGCCTTCGTCGGCTACTCTCTTTAATTACGTCGTATAGGTTATCGTACGTATATTCTTAGGCTATATACTATAGGGTAAAACCCGCGTCTTTAATTAGCAGACGGAGCTTTTAGTCGCTATTCTAACTTATAGTCTTATATCGCTTTTACGACGCGCTTTAATATTCGAGTCGATATTTAGTATACAAGCCTTTCGCGCTTAATACTCCCTCTTCCTCCCTATAAGCTATTATCGCGGCTATAAAAGACGTATAAACTTAATAAAAGATTAAGTTAATCTTCTTCTTTTCTACTTTATCGCGAGTGTTTTATAACTCTATAATTATTATCCGAATCTTATATAAATTAGCTATATTACTAAATATTATCGTAGGTACTTATAATTTTATTAGTTAGGAAATAAGAGATATCCGTTCTTTAGGCACAATCGAATCCACGTGATTAAATAGATTACGTGCGGGCAACGCTTATATAGATGCGCTATTAATAACACGATGCATTATATGCATTAGGGACCCTAGTAATAGCGTTACTAACTCGGCCGCCCTTACGATAATTGAGTTATTAACTTAATCGCCCTTATAGGCATAGCCCCGACGTCGCAACGAGGGCTCGCAAAGGGCCGGCTTTAGGCCCTAATAATATACGCGTTTATAGCCTAAATAAAAGGGCTATTCGTCGCCCCTTAGTTAATAGAATTATATAGACTAATCTAGCTAGTTTATAACCCCCTTTGTTTATTTAACTAACTAATACTAATTAGTAATTAAACGATTAATTATAGATTGGTAAGGTAGAAGAGATAGATCCTAATCGTAGAAAGTGCATCGGATCTTTATCCCTCGAGATTCTATTCTATATACCTAGAGACGGTCCTTTATGCTAAAAATAAGGAACCTACGCGAGTTAGAGCCGACAAAGCTATCACAATATACCTAGCTCTCGGTGACCGCGGCGCGATAAGTCCCTCCCTAGCTCTTACTTAATCCCGTCTCGCTTCGAAAAGAAGAAGAGTTACGTTAAGCAATAGTGCGTTAGCAACGTAAAACAACCTTCGTAATAACTCTTACGATCCCCTCTAATAACTATATGTTTTATTTAATTACACTATATCGAGCCCTATCGATAACCCTAACGCTCCCGGTCCCGCACCGGAAGCAACTAAGCCTAACGATAACCCCCTTCCCGGTTGGCTAAAAGGCATTAATATCTTTAGTTCGTACTATAATAAAGCTAATATTACATTCTAGGAGATAGACGTTACCTATAATAATATAAATAAGAAAGCAGTTACGACTTATATAGCTCGGTTTATTATTACTAATGCCGGCTTAACTATTTATAGATATAAACTATTTATAGACTTCTAGGACTACTTTAACGGGTGGATAGAAGCTATATAGAATCGGGCAGATAAAGCTTTTAAAAAGGCCTTTAAATCCTTCTTACGGTCCTATAGAATCTAGACTAGCGTTAAAAACAGCAGCTATCCGGCATCGTTTCTAATGCTTTAGCGCTAATAGATTCCCCCGATCTAGCCTAAGGACGAACTACCTCTAGACTAATCGTCTTTCTATAACGATCGAACCCGAGAATTCGTAAGGAATATATCTATTATAGCCCCGGCTGCTATAACTAACCCTCCTTCCCTAGTTGTCCTAGCCACGGCCCTAACGGCACCTCTTAATGCCTTAACCCCGGCGGCTCTTATAATAGCCTTTGCGACGGCACCGTTAACGCCCGCGGCTATCCCCTCTACGCCTCTAACCGCCCCGGCAGTTACATTCGCGCTAGAACCCTCCTTTGCCTTAATAGCCTAAACAAGTGCTACCTCCGTCGATCCCGCCTCGTACTTACGAGATTAAATGCCCGGTATATTCCCGAACCCTTAGGCCCTTCCGTTCTAAGATATATTAGAGACGCTAATAACACTTTACCTAACTTCGTATTAGTTCTCTAAGACCCCTCCGATTAATATAACGTTAAAGGCAGCCTTTACGATAGTTCCCCTATATAACGTTCTAAACAAAGAGATAGATATAGACCTCTTATAGAAGTTTATTAAGCTATAGGATAAGAGTAAGAACTATACGGGCGAGCTGTATAATATCCTTAATAATAAAGTCCGGATCTTTACGGACGTTTATTATATAGTTAAGGCCCGGCCTAGCTATTTCTATGCACTCTCTCCCTAGATCCTTACCGGGCGAGCCTAAGACTACTATATTTAGCATATAGAATAGGATAATACGTTTAAGCAGGCCTACGACCTACTAAAGGCTTACTTTAAAACCGAAGTAAACTATTAGCACTATTAGGTAGATTAGACTACTATAACTTTTAAAAAGCTAAGAGTTAAGTATCTTAATAAAAAACCTAATAGGAAGTCCTATAGACCCTTTTTAATAAGCTATAACGATGTTAACGCGCCTAAGGATTTACTACTCTCTTTAATTACGTCGTATAGGTTATCGTACGTATATTCTTAGGCTATATACTATAGGGTAAAACCCGCGTCTTTAATTAGCAGACGGAGCTTTTAGTCGCTATTCTAACTTATAGTCTTATATCGCTTTTACGACGCGCTTTAATATTCGAGTCGATATTTAGTATACAAGCCTTTCGCGCTTAATACTCCCTCTTCCTCCCTATAAGCTATTATCGCGGCTATAAAAGACGTATAAACTTAATAAAAGATTAAGTTAATCTTCTTCTTTTCTACTTTATCGCGAGTGTTTTATAACTCTATAATTATTATCCGAATCTTATATAAATTAGCTATATTACTAAATATTATCGTAGGTACTTATAATTTTATTAGTTAGGAAATAAGAGATATCCGTTCTTTAGGCACAATCGAATCCACGTGATTAAATAGATTACGTGCGGGCAACGCTTATATAGATGCGCTATTAATAACACGATGAATTATATACATTAGGGACCCTAGTAATAGCGTTACTAACTCGGCCGCCCTTACGATAATTGAGTTATTAACTTAATCGCCCTTATAGGCATAGCCCCGACGTCGCAACGAGGGCTCGCAAAGGGCCGGCTTCGGGCCCTAATAATATACGCGTTTATAGCCTAAATAAAAGGGCTATTCGTCGCCCCTTAGTTAATAGAATTATATAGACTAATCTAGCTAGTTTATAACCCCCTTTGTTTATTTAACTAACTAATACTAATTAGTAATTAAACGATTAATTATAGATTGGTAAGGTAGAAGAGATAGATCCTAATCGTAGAAAGTGCATCGGATCTTTATCCCTCGAGATTCTATTCTATATACCTAGAGACGGTCCTTTATGCTAAAAATAAGGAACCTACGCGAGTTAGAGCCGACAAAGCTATCACAATATACCTAGCTCTCGGTGACCGCGGCGCGATAAGTCCCTCCCTAGCTCTTACTTAATCCCGTCTCGCTTCGAAAAGAAGAAGAGTTACGTTAAGCAATAGTGCGTTAGCAACGTAAAACAACCTTCGTAATAACTCTTACGATCCCCTCTAATAACTATATGTTTTATTTAATTACACTATATCGAGCCCTATCGATAACCCTAACGCTCCCGGTCCCGCACCGGAAGCAACTAAGCCTAACGATAACCCCCTTCCCGGTTGGCTAAAAGGCATTAATATCTTTAGTTCGTACTATAATAAAGCTAATATTACATTCTAGGAGATAGACGTTACCTATAATAATATAAATAAGAAAGCAGTTACGACTTATATAGCTCGGTTTATTATTACTAATGCCGGCTTAACTATTTATAGATATAAACTATTTATAGACTTCTAGGACTACTTTAACGGGTGGATAGAAGCTATATAGAATCGGGCAGATAAAGCTTTTAAGAAGGCCTTTAAATCCTTCTTACGGTCCTATAGAATCTAGACTAGCGTTAAAAACAGCAGCTATCCGGCATCGTTTCTAATGCTTTAGCGCTAATAGATTCCCCCGATCTAGCCTAAGGACGAACTACCTCTAGACTAATCGTCTTTCTATAACGATCGAACCCGAGAATTCGTAAGGAATATATCTATTATAGCCCCGGCTGCTATAACTAACCCTCCTTCCCTAGTTGTCCTAGCCACGGCCCTAACGGCACCTCTTAATGCCTTAACCCCGGCGGCTCTTATAATAGCCTTTGCGACGGCACCGTTAACGCCCGCGGCTATCCCCTCTACGCCTCTAACCGCCCCGGCAGTTACATTCGCGCTAGAACCCTCCTTTGCCTTAATAGCCTAAACAAGTGCTACCTCCGTCGATCCCGCCTCGTACTTACGAGATTAAATGCCCGGTATATTCCCGAACCCTTAGGCCCTTCCGTTCTAAGATATATTAGAGACGCTAATAACACTTTACCTAACTTCGTATTAGTTCTCTAAGACCCCTCCGATTAATATAACGTTAAAGGCAGCCTTTACGATAGTTCCCCTATATAACGTTCTAAACAAAGAGATAGATATAGACCTCTTATAGAAGTTTATTAAGCTATAGGATAAGAGTAAGAACTATACGGGCGAGCTGTATAATATCCTTAATAATAAAGTCCGGATCTTTACGGACGTTTATTATATAGTTAAGGCCCGGCCTAGCTATTTCTATGCACTCTCTCCCTAGATCCTTACCGGGCGAGCCTAAGACTACTATATTTAGCATATAGAATAGGATAATACGTTTAAGCAAGCCTACGACCTACTAAAGGCTTACTTTAAAACCGAAGTAAACTATTAGCACTATTAGGTAGATTAGACTACTATAACTTTTAAAAAGCTAAGAGTTAAGTATCTTAATAAAAAACCTAATAGGAAGTCCTATAGACCCTTTTTAATAAGCTATAACGATGTTAACGCGCCTAAGGATTTAAGTTCGCCGGAGACCTCCCCCTTCGCACTACCTTACTTAACGTATGCCGAAACGTCCTAGAATTTAGCTATATGCTATATAACCCCCTTAAGACTATGGAAAAGCTATTCTCCGCATTGCGTTCCTCCCTAAAGACCTATCTATCAATATAGGCCGAGAAAGGCACGTCCGGCACGTTCGTGCAATATCGTAGCGAGGTAATAAATACAAATAATAAATATAATTTATTAAGCGTATTCTACACCGACCGAAGATATACTAATAACCGCGGCAACGGCCGTAGGTTTAGCTAGAGCAGCGGACGAGGCTACCGTAGCCTTTATAGCGGCGGTAGTAGCTTTAGCAACCGCTAATAGTCGAGGAAATACTTTATTTGTTAGAAGGAAGGCTGCTAGTCGATAAAGTATACCCTAAAGGGACGAGCTAGGTCTAAGGCTTAGTACTACGCGTAATGCCTTTTAACCGGCAACCCTAGCATAGGATTTAAGGCCTATCTTACCGAATATAAAAGTGACGAGACTCCTTAGGCCGCTATCGAATAGCGTAACGATAAGGCTTATAACGATTAAGAACTAACTAAGTAGTAAGCCTCGTAAATCCTATGTTAGCAGTCCTTTAACTATTTAATTACGGGCGAAGACGTATAAGGGATAGACTAATTAGGCGTGCTAGCTACGCAATTCGTCTTCGACCGTTACTTATAGGACCGGTTCTACGGCATTCTTATAGACACTAGAGCTTAACGGTAGGCTAAGACTAGTATCTCGCCCTATAATAAGAAGACCCCTCCGTCGTGCTTAATAAATCTACCGTCGGCTAGGCCTATATTAAATTCGGCAGCGGTAAGGACGTGCGTTCCCTCCGCTCCGTTGCCCTTAAGACCCCTATTAGCGGTATTACTTTCTACGTGCTAGGAATAATAACTCCCTTCCTCCTCTACCTAGCTAATATAGATCGCTTAGGCGTATACTTTAATAATACTACCGATACAATTATCGGTCTAAGTATAAACGTCCCTATTATTCGCAAATAGAGCTATCTATAGTTCTTCTTTCGTAAGGAAGAGAACGCAGTCGCCTTCTTAACTAAAGCCGAGATGCGTACGCTTTACCGCCGATTTAGCCACCCGGCCGTTAATAGGCTTTATCACCTATTGAAATAAGCAAGGCATAACGACATCCTAGTAGAAATACTAAAGGGTATCTTAAAATTCTGCTATTACTACTAGCTCTACGCCCCGGCACCCTAAAGGTTTAGGTTTATATTAAAGGATAACTAAGAATTTAACTTTAAGGTCGTTATCGATATAATATACCTAGAAGTCGGTAGTAGCACCCGTCCTATGCTATACGCGGTCGATATAGCGATATCTTTCTAAGGAGCGCGATTCCTCCTGTCTATATTAGCTAAAGATATATAGGAGATACTTAAGGCACTAAAGATCGATATATACCTTAGGCCCCTTAACTTTATTAAGCATAACGCAGGTACTAACTTCGCCTAAACTAAGTTTCGCAACGAAGCTCGTATTATAGGTATTACGTATACCTAGATCCCCGTTAAGGCATATAAGTCTATAGGTAAAGTTAAAAGATATTACGGCCCGCTCCGTCGCGCGTTTAAAATGATATACGCCGAGATCGGTAGGACAACGGCCCTTAAGTCCGTCCTGCAAATGGGTATTAAAGCCGTGAATAATATAGTAGGACTAAACGGCCTTGTCCCTACGCTCCTTATCTTTACCTACGGATGACTTAGGACTCCCCTCCTTCGGCAACTACGGTATAGAGAGCCGCGACTATTTAAAACGCTATAAAAGCCTTACGGTAGTTTTCCGCCGCACGATAAGTTAGGGATGCCTTATAGGCTCGAAACGGCCCTTTAACCTTTAACACTCTATTACTACCGCTATAGAGTAAAGTCCGCGTTTAGAAAGAGAAGCGAGAATAGTAAGGTCTATATAAGATCGCCTTTATTAACGGTTATAACGTTACTATCGAGACCGTTAACGGCCTTACGGTCTTTTATTCTACCTTCGTATAGCCGTACTACTAAAGTAATAACGATACCCTTAATCCCCCGGTCCTCGATGATATAGACACCTTCTCCGAGGTCGGCTCCTCTACTCCGGACGAAATTCCTAAGCTAGACCCTTCCCCCTCTCCTATACGAGCACTGCCTGCTCCCCTATAGCCCTGCAAGCGCGGACGTCCCCCCGGCTTAAGGAATAAGCTAAAGACTATAACCTTTTATAATCAATTCTTAGTCAAAAAGGAAGAAGATATACTACGGCTTTTACTTAAGCTACGCAGTAACGGCGTTATTACTACACCTAGCGCCCCTTTTAAAGAATCCGACTAACGAGAGATTAACGATCTTATAGCACGCGGGGTCTTTAGTTTTAAATAGTTCGACGAATCGCTTTATAGATCTCACCGGCTATTTCGTTCCCGAATAGTCCGGGAAGTAAAGGGCCGCGACGTTAAGCCCTACGAAAAGTCCCGCTAAATAATCTAAGGCTATATCGATATAGAGAAAAGCTCGCTTCTAACCTATTCCCCTACTATCTAACTCATTAGCTAGCGCTTAATCTTAGCCCTTACTCCCGCCTTACTTTGCCGAGGCATAAACCTATCCCTACGCGATATTACATAAGCCTATCCTTAAGCTTAGATAGAGCTTAATCGTGTGGTTTTAGCAAGCTCTTCTAGTAGAGCTCTAGGGTAAGTTTTAGGAGGGCATAATTATAAGAGTTATTAGACTATTATACGGCCTTATAGAAACCGGCGTATATGAATAGAAAACCTACTATAAACACTATATTAAGAGCTTTAATATAGCTCCTTCTACCTATAACTCGTGCCTTCTAATTATAAATTAAGGACCCGACGACTTTAGCCTCGTCGGAATGTAAACCGATAATACCCTAATGCTCGGTTTAGACACCGTTTCGGCCTAGGAAGAAAAAGAGCTTTAGATAGCTTAATTTCGCGCTAAGCTAAATGCTTAAGTAACCCTAAGAAATGCTATAGACTTTAATAGAGCAAAATTAACGCTCTACGACGACGTTCTACTTCTATAGCAGAAGGGATAAGCCTTAAGGATCGAGGTGGTTAACTTACGGGCTTATAATAAAGCCTAGTAGTACCTTAAGCAATGCGCTCGTATTGCATACGTCGCTTCTATCTTTTAGCTAGAGGCCTTATTCGATATCTCCGTAGAAGCTTAGGTCTAAGCCCCCGAAGAGAAGGGCTATAACATCCTTAATAAGCGCCTCTAGTAGTAGATCGACTATTAATAACGTAGACTTACGTATAGACTAATTAATCTCGAGATAGCTAAACTCGTAGTATTTACGGATAGCTCGTTCGCAAACAATCGAGACCTTTCGTGTTAGTTAGGCTTCGTTATTACGCTCGTTTATAAGACCGAGCGTACGGATACGTACTTTCGGATTAATAGAAATATCATCTATTAGAGCTCGACGAAGTGTAAGCGAGTAACCCGCAGCGTCCTTACGAGCAAAAAACAACATACAATGCTATGTGACGAAGTGTAGGAAAAGAGGCTTAAAGAGAGCCTATAAAAGCAGAGGTCATTATTAATGCAGAATAGCTCTACTAGGCCCTACGAAAAACACGTATCTACTAGGCTTTTTTCTGCCCTACTTAACCGCCTTACAACCTACACCCTTAGAGGCCTCTACGGGGGCTATTAGCTCAATATGTCCCCTAGCAACTAGCATGCCTCCGGTATGCGTATAAAACAAATGAAGAAAATAGCACTAATTTTTCCCCTTTTCTCATATCAACCTCGTTATCGTTATGCCTTTGCCTTCCCTCTCTACGCTCTTAATAATAGTCTAAAGGGGTATTCCTGCGGGAAACGTCCTTCTAAGCGCGCCGGTCGCATATATATCTTCAGCAGGCTATCTTTTTAAAACTCTAACCCCTAGGCTCCCCGAATGGGTGGTCTATATATATATACTAATGCGTATATTGCCTAGCCTTTTCTTTAATAAATTATAAAGGGTCCGCGCTACCTCGGGGTTAGCTTTTAAGGCTTTCCTTCTTAGGCTATAAGGACTATATCTCCGGCTTTAAATCCTAGTTGCCGTCGCGCCTCGTGGAGCTACCTTTGCTAGTCTGCTTTATAATAAAATGCAGCTCTTACTGCTAGTCGTCGTAAGGCTATTTCGGCCGAATGCGATATCACTAGGTCGGCTAAATCCCCCCTTAATAGCTATAAGCACTTTCCCGATGTACGTACGGCTTATTTATCGTTTTATTAGTCGTTTTAATCCTTTATAATAGCATCGTCTTCTAATCTAGGGAGGATTTAACTTAAAGAGTATCCTAATAACCGGATGCAACGATAGTTAAGCGACTTTATAACCGAAGGCAAGGTCTTATCTTACTCTAGTTGTAATGCTCTAACGCGCCTTATAACTTTCTATAGGATCCTATTAGTGACCTTAACTAGGCCTACGCTCCTATGTGATTGCGAAGGTGCTCCTACTATCTCTACGTTACGCCGAGCTATAACTTCGGCGAATTCTCGTAACCGGAAAGAAGAACTTAGATCCGTATAGAAGGCAAGGGGTAATATCGTTAAGGAGTTAAGCTAGCTCTCTACTTTGCGTAATGCCTTTATAGCCTACGTCGTACGGCACTCTATTAGCTAGGCGAACCTCGAGAAGTAATCTATAATAACTAAGATATGCCTTATCCCTAAAGCTAACTTCGGAAAAAAGCTAATATAGTCTATACTAACGACTTCTAATAGTTGCGTGATTATAATAGGCTAGTCTAGTGCCTTTAGCTTATTTGCCCGGAAAGTAGCGTATAGGAAGCAGCTAGCTATATAGTTAATAATGTCTCGTGCTATCTTAGGCTAGTATATATGCGTGTGTAACCTTCGGCGAGTATAGTCTACTCCGAAATGCCTGCTATTATCGTATGCCTTCCTTAACACTTTAGGGATTTCTTCTTCTAGCAGGCATTTTTGCTAAGAGCTATTAACACCGCGGTGCTATAGCCGGCCTTTAGTCTACTTATAGCTTTGCGCTTTGCTTAAGATTCGTCGTCGTGCGTGTCGGTCTAGCGGGTCCTCTAGTATCCCTTATAGTAGATATCGTAAGACCTCTCCGAAGTCCGGATGCATTTAGAAACGCGCCTTTAGGGTAGGATTATCTCCTTTAGTCGACAACACCTTTACTTCTACTAGGGCCTATTCCCCGTCCTATTGCTATTGCTTCCGGAGTATCGTCTACTAGTCTATAGAAAAGGTCGGGCACGGCGTCTCTTTTCGTCCTTAGGGCGGCTAGAGTTAACGTCTAAGCTCTTTAATAAGCTCCTTAAAGCCTCCCTTACTATCCTTCTAAATCTATACACCGGCTTTATTAATATAACCCTATGATTTAAGGCCGTCGTCGTTATACTCTTAGGAAGCAAAAATAGTCTTTAATAGTCTATCTGCCGCTCTATTATAGGCCCCCTCGATATAATAGATGCGAATGTTAAAGGCCCTTAACTTAGTTACCTAACGGGCATAGATTCCTTCGTAGCCTTATCCCGTTAGAAACTAGGTGAGTGGCATATAGTCGGTATAGACCGTTAATAGGCTTCTACCGCAAAAGAAGTAGCGGTGCCTTCTATAGAATTTAACAAAGGCGTAAAGTTCTCGCTTATAGGTGCCGTTATTCCTCTATGTCTTTGTGAATAGAAAAGAGTTATATAGGATTAGGAAATCCTAATTATCCCGGTGCTATAGTAGCGCACATCTGGCCCCGAATTTGCTCGCGTCTATATAGAGCTATACTAGCATATTAAAAAGGTCGCTATACATTGCTACGACTACTTAATACTACGCCTTTAGGATCGCGAAAGAGAGGGCTTTACTATCACCCTAACGCTAGAGCACGTTGCCCGTTAGTCTATTTAACGGCCTTATAATCTCGGCATAATTAGGGATCTATCGTCGATAAGGTCCTACTATACCGACGAAGGACCTAACACCCGTCTAGTCTATTAGTATTAGCTACTCGTTTAGCTTTACTGCCTTCTTTAGCTTAGTAAGGACCTATCCCCCGATGCGGTAGGTCTAGCCGATCGCTATAATCTCTTCTATACCTAGCCTTACTTTCTTAAAACTTAACTTAAGTAGTGCCTATAGGAATCGAGGTAAGAGATAGTCCCGCACGAAAGCCTACTACTCCTTAAAGGTCTTATGCTTGCTAAATACGTTATTAATATATACGTTAACGGGTGCTATATCTCTAATAGTAGGAGGGGCTATAAGGGAGGGTTCCGTAAGGGGTATAGGGATAGGTCCTATTACAATCTTTATAAACTCGGTAAAAGAGAAAGGCGCTATCTAAGTCCCTTAGGGCATCCTTATTGGCTATAACTACGTAAAACCTAATATCGCGAAGGCAAGAATATATAGAAGGTTTAGGTCTACTAGCATAGCCTAGTATCTATATTTAAGTTTAAATTAACAGTAGGTTCTTACCTTAGGATCCGAGAGGTTATCGTAAATCTCGGCTAATAGCGGCATCTCTATGCCCGGTAGGTCCTCCTCGATATAGCTAGAGTTAATCGTTAATCGTTGCTCTGCCTATAGGTCGTTCTTATCCTTTATAACTAGGACCGGTTCTACCGACTATAATAATAGTATCCCGTTAGCTATAGCTAAATATTTATATATGCCTGCATTAACGTAGTCGCTTATGATCTTATTTAGCCAATACTTTTACGGCTCGGTCTACCGTCTCTTTAGGGATTTGTTCTACGGCTTTACGCCTCTCTTAACGTAGGGCCTATACGTATTAAGGTCTATTAAGGGTAGGTTATATACCGTCGTCCTATTAAGCTCCCGGTAGGTAAAGAACACTCGCTGCACCTCTTCCTTAAGGTCTTTTAGTACTAATAGGCTAAGTCGAATCCCTATCTAAGTAAACCAGGCTGTGATAGTCTCTAACGGAGTTGTCTAGTCAATCGGTTTCCTCTAGACCCTTCTTTACGTTAGGAATAGGTATAATTAAGAGCCTAAAGGGAAGCTTAAAGGCAGAGGATTACGGTAGTGCAGAAGGTATTGAGAAAGATACAACGATAAGAGATAGAAGAGGATATAGAATTACTTATTAATAGTCTGTCTAAGTGCGGACTAAGATCCCTTTATATAGCTAATTGCATAGGAATAAAGATATATATAACTTAAATAATTGTTAGGATAGAAAGCGCTATTAATTTTATGCTAGGTGTATATAGTCTAACCTCGTATAGTATCCTAGTGTAACGCAGCTACCCGCGCAACTATAGAGTTAGGAGATAGGGATATATGTATAATAGATAATGTATTTTAGCTCGAGGACTATTCGGCTATTAGTCGCTAACTAGTCCCTGATAACCCCTCTCGAGGCCTAAGGGTATATCCCTAAGGCCCTAATATATCTTAAAAGAGGGGCAAGCTTTAGTCTTACTACGAGAGGGCAACCGTACTATAATAAAGGATTATTCGTACTTTTAACTATCGTTCCTACCTTCCTAAACGTACCTTTAGTCTATCTTCTTATAAGTTCTAAAGCTTCTCTTTTTTAGTTACCTAGGAGCAATAGCGCCGCGCGGTAGGCGCGTTTCTAAACGTATAGGCCGCGTAGGCCGAATAAGTCGTAGTGGCTATTAAGTCGCTAGCCTATCGCCATTACCTCGCGTAACGGAACTAATATTAGAAGATAAATATACTAACTTATATAAGGGCTATAACGAGTGTCTTAGGACGCTATTACTAATTTTTTCGCTACCTAAGGGGGCCCGATCTATCCCCTCGCGAAGTTAAACGTAAGCCGGGCCTTTACGACCTACCCCTCCGCGTATAGATATCCTCGTAGCCCTTTATGCAAGAGCTATAGAGCTAGAGGAAGAGAAGAGATTAAGAGATAGGATTATAGAACTTCGAGAGGAATTTTCGCAATAGGGTAACTTATTCGGTAAGGACTTATATAATATCGCCGATAGTTAACTAAATTAAGGGAGAATTATAGTAGGGAAATTAAAATAAAAAACATTCCTTAGTTATTACAACCGACTAACCCTCGAAAACGTCTCGATTAGATTAGCGATCTTAAGGATGCCTTTATCGCTGCCCTACGTCGTTTTAAGCGTAATAAGAATAAAGTCTTATATACCTTTAACTATATATACGTAGACTATAAGGCGAGATAGAGACGATACCTCGACGAAAAGCTCCCTATAGAGAGGGAATTGCTTCGCACTAACTAAGATAATTTTCGTAACTAGACCTTAATTTTAATTAAAGATATTACTAATCGCGAGACTATTTTAGCTACGCAACTATAGGAAATACGCTAACGAGAGAGTTAGTCCCCCCTCGATTTTAGTCTTTACTTAGATTCCCTTAAGCAATACCTCTACCGTCCGCTAGAAAAAACTCGTATACTTTCCTTTTTTACAAAGTTGCGTCTTAATCTTCGCTACTAAATCTCCCTTTATTTAGCGTCTATTTAGGATAATACTTAGGCGGAGATAGTCTAACTCGCTTAACGCTTTTAAGATGCTTTAAGAAATAAGAAGCGCTTTGTAAAGCTAACTAACGATTAGTCGACCTTAACTTAAGGGGCAAGAGGCTTTTATTTAATAGGCTATCGCCGACGTAAAGGCCGAAATAGATCTACTAATAACTATTAGGATTCCGACGCCGCTAGATCGACCTTAAATAGCCGTAGAAACGGTCGTAGTAACTGCCGTAGGAATAGCCGAGGAAATAGTCGCAATAGTCGTAACGGTAGGAATAGACATAGTAGGAATAGCCGTAGTAATAACTAAGGAGGAAATTCTTATAGAAACGGCGAAGGCTAATCCGGCATAGTTATTTATTAATATTATAAGAAACTAAGCTATATATAAGCCGATTGCTAGGCGCTAGCGAAAGCTAACCGAACCGTAGCTAATTCGGATTTAATATAGAAGGAGGGAAACGCCTAAAAGTCGAAGTAAATGCCTCTCCTTCGATTAAGCTATAGGTAGAGGTAGTTAAGAGACTACGTGCTATTAGAAAGCTACTAAGGCGAATACCTTATAAAAATATCGTTAATCTTAATTACGGTAGTAAAGTAGACTTAGTAGATATAAACTTTGCTTAAAAATAAGGGTTATAATAGCTTCCTTTATTAACCTTTAGATTAAAGGTAATCGGGAATACGCTTATAAGACGATATAGAGTCTAGGAAAATTCTATCTAACTCTAAGATAATCGCTATAGGGAAAAGACAATCACTCGCCCTTATATTAGCGTCGATAATAGATTAAAACCCGACGACGCACTAGTTTTACTTAGCATACCCGTACTTTCTTAGGAATATATTTATCTCGTTCTTTTTAAGCACGCTTAATAGTTTAAACACTAACTTTCTAAGGTATTATTACACTAGCCGCAGAAGTTTTTGCATAAGTGCTGGAATAAGGCATAAGTCTATATAGTTACACCGGACCTAAATTTTATACTATTTCCCGATAAATATAATAACTTAGCGAACCTTAAGCGAACGGGGGAGGAAATACCGGCGACTCTTTTAGACTTTAAAGACGTGTTTTCTAAGCATAAGGCCGATTTATTACTAAGGAAGAAAAGCACCGATTATACGATTAACCTATTGCCCGACTTTAAGCCGCCTTTTAGACCTATCTACCCTTCTTCTTAATCCGAACTTTAGGTTCTAAAGGAGTAGTTAGATTAGTCCCTTAAGCGTAGTATTATTCGGAAATCTAAGAGTTCGGCTAAGGCTCTTATCCTTTTTATGCCTAAGAAAGACAGCATTTTACGCCTTTATATAGACTACTAAGGGGGTTAATAGCATTACCGATAAGAATCGCTACCTACTCCCCTTTATTTCGGAGATTATAGACCGTTATTAAAAGGCTAAATACTTTTCGAAGATTAACCTAAAAAACGCATACTAACGTATCCGGATTAAAGGAGGGGATAAATAGAAGATAGCCTTTTATACTCGCTATAGTTACTACGAGTATTTAATATTACCGTTTAGATTAACTAACGCCCTTATTATATTTTAGTTATATATTAACTAAGCTCTTAAAGGCCTTATAGACACTATTTACGTCGTCTACCTTAATAATATTTTAATATTTTCTAAGACCTACGAGGAGTATATAAAACACTTACGATAAGTCCTTAAACGACTAAGGAATACTAAGCTATTCGCTAATTTATCGAAGTGCACTTTCTATAAGTAGTCTTTAGAGGTTTTAGGATTTATCTTATTTATTAACGGAGTTATAATAGACCTAGCCCGCGTTAAGGCTATTAGAAATTAGGAAAAACTTTATTCTTTCTATAATATTTAAGTTTTTCTCGGTTTTGCAAATTATTACCGACGATTTATTTTAGGATACTTTAGTATTATTGCCCTTCTTACTACGTTATTAAAGGGGAGCGTTAAGGGAAAAAAGCCTAGACGAGTATAGCTAAACACTAGCGAATTAATAGCGTTTTATACCGTAAAGAACGCCTTTACAATAGCCTTACTTCTCTAACACTTCGACCCTTAAAGACCGATTCGCATTAAGACTAATGCCTTAATTTTCGCAATAGCTAGCATTCTTTTATAGCCTAATAATAAAGGCTATTATTATCCGATTGCTTTTTAATTACGGAAGTTTACTAGCCTTAAGCTTAACTACGGCACCCTTAATTAAGAGATATTTACTATCGTTAAGTTATTTAAACACTAGCGATACTACGTTAAAGAGGCGGCGAATACTATTAAAGTTTTATTAAATTACTAAAACCTTTAAGGCTTTATAAAGCAAGTATCCTTTAATAAAAGATAAGCACGTTAGTATATATACCTAGCTCCTTTCGATTTTACGATTAAATACTAAGCCGGTAAATTAAATCCTGCCGATGCTTTATTAAGGAAGCTAGAATTTATAGGCGAAGCCCTACCGTCTATAGAGCTACTCCCGGAACTATAATAGAAGTTAGTAGTTATTCGGTAGGTATATATAGCTATAGATTCTTTATAAAGCGACCTTAAGACAAGTTCTTAGGTCTTTACTATCTCTAAGCTTAACGAGATGTCTTTACGTAACGAAAATACATAAGCTCTCGAAGATTTAATCGCTTAGCATTTAGGAACGAGTCCCGCTAAGTTAGCCACTTAGGTTAAAGATATCGTTAATTATAAACAATAGTATTGAAAACAATTAGCTAGGTTAGCAGCTCGTTATAAAAGGGTCTATAAAAGCAATGTCTTTAAGCCCCTTTTTAAGCTCTTTAAGAGGACTTAAGCAGAAGATCCGTAGACTATATAGCGAGTATAGGCCGAAAGTACCCTAAAAGAAGGGGTAATTCCTTAGTTATTAAGCCTAGACGGACTTATTTTATATTCGGGAAGAATCGTAGTGCCTATAGAGGTTGCCTTAAGGCAAGAGCTTATTTAGCTCTACTACGACGATCCCTTTATAGGATACTTTAGAATAACCCGTATAAAAGACCTCCTATCCCGGAAATTCTTTTATAAAGGAATAGCTTATAATATAAATAGCTATATGCGTTTATATTATATCTATTAAAGCGCCGTTCGAAAGCGGCATCGCCTATATAGCGCCCTTAAGTCGCTCCCTATTCCTATAAGACCTTAGGAAGAAGTCTCTATAGACTTTACTACCGGTTTTCCGGAGTTATAGTTCGATAGTAGAAAAGTTAACGCAATACTAGTAATCGTTAACCGATATACTAAGTATAGCGTAATTCTCGCGGTCTCTAAGATAATAATAGCGCCTAAGTTAGCTAAGGCTTTTTATTATAAGATTAAGCTTATCTATAGAGTACCGAAAGGCATTATTTCCGATAGAGGATCTCTATTTATTAGTAAGTTTTAGTTAGACCTCTATTATAAATTATAGATAAAACGTAGGTTATCGATAGCCTTTTACCTATAAACCGACGGTTAGACCGAACGGGTAAATTAGACACTATAATACTACCTTTAGTATTATATAAATACCGAATAGAATAACTAGCTTAGACTACTATAAGAGGCTTAGTTCGCTTATAATAATGCGAAGAATGCAACTATAGGCTTTTCGCTTAATAAGGCATTATTCGGATACTAACTAGACTACTATATCTACCTTCCGGACGATACTACTAGTAGGGGAGTGCCTAAAGCGAGAGCTTGCATAAGTAAATTAGCAGACTTAAGGAAAAAGCTAGAGACTTATTAGCGATAAGCTATCGAGTCGTAAAAGAAATTCTATAACCTCTATTATAAGCCATTTACCCTTAAGGTTAAGGACCTAGTAGGACTCTCTACAAAGACCTTACGCCTTAAGGACTAAAGAAGGAAGTTATTACCTAAATACATTAGACTTTTTAAGATCTTTTAAGCTATTAGCAAGCAAGCGTACCGCCTAGCCCTACTAGAGAAATACGACCGGCTTTATAATATATTTTATATTAGTCTTTTTAAGCCGTAGGCAGAAAGGGCTACTAACTAATACCTTAGCGAATTACTAGCGATGCCTAAACTTAACGATGCCGAAGGAGAATAGTCGGTCTAGTAAATTAAGGACTATAAGAAGAAGAAAGGAGTTACCTACTACTTAATAAAATAGGAAGGTTAGCTAGCTGAAGACAACGAGTAGGTTGCTTAAGACGATATATTAAATGCCTAAGAACTTATTAACGAATACCTAAAAATACGGCTAAAGAAACGGCGGAAATTACGTATTATAAAATAACTTCTTTTTAGCTTACCCTAACTTTTCTATTACTACTCCGCCGCTACTTCGCCTTTATTCCTTAATATCTATACGGTAGAAGTCTCTTACTTCTATCTTACTTAGAAACTCCGTAATAACTAAGAGACGCTTTACTTACTCGCCTCTTCCTTAGCGACTACTCTCCTCGATTATTTCGTATAGATTATCGTATATATATTCTCGTCCTACCCGCTATAGGGTAAAACCTACGTCCTTAATTACTAAACGAAGCTTTTAGTCCTTATTCTCGCGTATAGCTTTCCGTCGCTCTATCGATGCCTGCCGGTATTTAAGACAACGTTTCGTATATAAACGTTTAGTACCTAATACCCCTTATTACTCTCGGTAGGCCGTTATTACGGCTATAAACAACGTATAAACTTAGTAGAAGATTAACTTTATCTTCTTTTTCTCCGTTTCGTCCTAAGTAATCTATAGCTCGGCTATCTTCGTCTAAATGCCGTATAGATCTACTATATCCTTAGACATTATTATAGGCACTTATGATTTTATTAGCGATTATATCTCGACTTTAAGGGGAACGAAGAGCTTACGGATTCGTAAAGGTTACTACGCGAGTTATATTAAATATATCTACTTAATCACGTATCCTCTTATATATAAGATAGTTCGACTATTCTAGTATCGTCCTCGTTATCGCTAAACCCTTATATACTGCTATTAAGGCACTTAATATAGTATAGCTCGGTGACTTAGCACCCTTTCGCCCGGCGACTTTTTATATTTACGGCCTTCTTACCCCTTTTCTTTCGCGATATCCTTTTCTAGATATTCCTCTTATCGCCGGTATCTCCCTTAGTATTCGCCTTTATATCCTCGTCTCTATCGTCTTTACTAAACGACGAAAATGTTTTAGATTTAATAACCGTTAGCGTTATACGCTTTATAGTCGCGTAATCTTCTTAAGACTCTACTATAATAGGTTTCTTAATGCTTATAAATAGTCCCTTAAATAACTAACGAAATAGTTAATCTTTAGTTTCTTCCTCTAACGAGGATGTCGATTTCTCTAAGGCATCTCGTATATTCTTCTCTATAAGGAGTCGTTCTAATAGGGTTATTTTCTCTCCGCGCGTCTTCTTTAGCTTTATCTCTTCCTATGCTATCGCTATAGCGTCCTTAATCGATCCTCTATTCGCCGATAACTCTAGGACTTAAGCTATAACTAAGGGACCTATCGGCTAATTATCGTCTATTTATTTTCCTCGCTTTTAGGGCGTCTTTACTATTGCGCTTGCCGTTCGCTTAAGACCTATAGCGTTAGACTAATTCGGAATATACTCGTCTAATTCGGAATATACTCGTCTAATTTAGAATATGCTTATCTAATTCCGAATATGCTTCTTTATAAGATCTCGGTATAGTTATATAATAAGAGAAGAGAAGAAAAAACTTTATATATAAAGAGCAGCACTTTATTATAGTTCGCTATTTATACGTAAGCGACTAGCCCCCTATTACGTAGTAAATCTTATAACGCGTAATTAATACGATAATTATTATAACATATATAATAATAACTATCGTTATTGATTTTTATACTATGTTTAATCCTATTTTAGTCCTATTTACTATCACGACTTTATTTATACCTAAAGCTATCCTAGCGTCTAAGACGTCCGCCTTAGAAGGGGGGGATAATTATAACGTAGCTACCCGCGCAACTATAGAGTTAGGAGATAGGGATATATAAACGATAGATAATGCATTTTAGCTTAAGGACCATTCGGCTATTAGTCGCTAACTAGTCCCCGATAACCCCTCTCGAGGCCTAAGGGTATATCCCTAAGGCCCTAACACATCTTAGAAGAGGGGCAAGCTTTAGTCTTACTATAAGAGGGCAACCGCATTACAATAAAGGATTATTCGTACTTTTAACTATCGTTCCTACCTTCCTAAACTTACCTCTGGTCTGTCTTCTTACACCTAGTTATTGCGTGATTAATTGCGCGAGTAATAGGAGGTAGTATAGGTAACCCTAGTTAACCGGGGCCCGACTATAGACTATACGCACATTAGTCCCTACACATACTATACACTTCGGCATTCGGTATCTCGAGCATCCGGGCAGCTAATGCAGCCGGGTGACTTATATTATATATAACAATACACGGCGGTTCTAATACATATCTTTATATGCCGGTAGAATAAACCAATCGTGAGATATCTACTCCCTTATAGCCCCTCTTAAAGGGTACTTATTGTATAAGAAGTGCGCTTTATATATATCCGTTTATAACTAATTAAGATTTATAAAACTCTTTTGAAATAAACCCTATTTCTAGGAAAAACTTTTTATATAGAGAAAAATCACTCTACTATATTATATAGAGGAAACTTAAAAAGACTCTACTATATATTTATTAGTCCGTTTAGTAAACCTATATATAGGAAAAAACTAAAGGTTATATAGAGGAAAGCTAGAAGAAAGCATAAGAACGAGCAGCTAAAAACCTCTATTTATCTATATATACAGGATCCTATTTAAGACCTTAGAGGCCTAGAAATTTCTTAAATAGTATGCGCTTTAATTCTTTTGTAAATATATTAGCAATATTATCGGCGGATTTTATATAAAATACTTCTATTTCACCTAGTAGAACACTATTGCGGGTAAAGTTATAGGCGAGGCCGATATACTTCCGGAGTTTATAAGCTTCCGGGTTATTCGCTATTTTTAGTGCTATTTAACTATCGGAGAATATTAGCGGGACTTTATAAGATATAGATATAGACAACTCTTTTATTATGCTATTTAGGTGGCTATATAGGTATAGAGCCTCCTTATTAGCCTCTCTAAGGCCTATAAACTCTACTTCGTAAGTAGATAGCGATATCGATTTTTGTTTTTAATATAACCAGCTTATAAGATTATTGCGTATAAAGAAATAGTATCTAGAGACCGATCGTCGGTCTATAAGGTTACTAGCCCAATCGGAGTCCGTATAGGCTATAAAATGAAAATCTAGTATTAGTATATTATAGTTATAGTATAAGCATAGGTTAAGGAATTTGTTTATGTATTCCTATATAACGTCGAGGGCTTTAAAATGCGAGGAGTCGGGTTAAAGTCTTACGTAGGATATTACTGCGAAGAGGATATTAGGCCCTATGAATAGGGCTAAAAATAGCAAGGAGCCTATTTGCATTTAGTATAAGAGTATGTCTTTTTTAAAGGCGTTCTTTATTCCTAATTTATTTAATTTAACGCCCCTAGTAGCAGGTGTATTAAAGGTTCCTATATTTTGTTTTTTAAATCCCTTTATTTTACTTTTTGTATAGGTTGCTAAGGATATATATAATTCCTTTATGTCTCTATTTATTTATATAGATAATCCTAAGAAGTCTTTAACTTCCCCTAGTGACTTAATCGGCAGGGTTTTATTTCTTTAATCTATTACTTATATAGGAATAGCTAGCTACGTGCGACGATGTAGTCGTACACACGTAATGCACGTGATCTCTAGGATTACGTGCACGTACGAGGGAGCTACGTTACCGCGATAGCTTCCCCTCACTTAGTTAGCAACTAACCTAATACAACTATACCGTTTACCCTATAAGGTCGACCTAGAGACCTACTAACACTAATTAGTAGTTGACTTAGTTAATTACAGACAGCTAGGTAGAAGAGATAAGATACGTAACTATCGACGGTGTAAAACACTATACGAGGGAATACCTAAAGGTAGTTATCTTTATGTATAAAACAAGCTCTCTTATCTATAACGTTACCGCGTTAACGCTATTTCGAGATCTCCTAAGCTATCTATTAATCCCGTCTCGCTTCCTAAAGGAAGAAGAGTAACGTTAACCTATAGTACGTCCCTAACGCAGACAACTTCGTGAGAAAATCCCTTACGCCGATAAAATACGTAAAGACTATTACGTACAATATTATAACTTTATTAAGCCCTACCCGCGTAGACAATATAAGGCTCGAGAAGCTATTAAAGATCACCCCTATCCTAGAAAACGACTACTAGTACACCTATATAGGTATCTAGGATATATAACAACAACCCGACCTCGAAAACCTAAGTAAGATAGAGGCTACTATAGACTATCTCCGAACTACTATAATAGCCTACTAAAGAGTATATAAATCAGATATTTAATTAGGGCACAATCGTTGCATTTATACCACCGACTATAGCCCTAAGCCTAGCTCCGGACCCGGCTTTAACCAGTTAGACAACTATCCCCGGTGCAACGCAATAACAATAGACTGAATACCTAACAACTTACTAGTTTAACTAGCCAACTATCCCTATGCCTCCCTCTATCCCTAATATCCCTACTGCCCCTAATGCCCCTAGTTCTTAAGCTTCTATTCCCCCTACTAATACTATTGTGACTATTGCCCCTTTGCCGTCCCTTAATGCTTAAACTACGATCCCTTTAATCGATATTCCGAACGTCGATATAGATGCCGACCTCTAGCAGAAGTTCGCAAAGCTATAGAGGAAGGATAAGTATTATACGGGATAGCCCTATAACCTCTTCGACGATAAGGTCTATATATTTATAAGGACTTACTATAAGCTTAAGGTCTAGCTAGGTTAATTCTATAACCTATTCTCCTAGATCCTAACGGATAGAGCCGAGACCTTCTATATCTACTACGTTAAGTTAACTATATCGTTCTATATAACCTATAATGCTATTAAGCAACATTTTAATATAGATATTAACTATAGTTATTACTTTACGGACTAGACAATAACTATATTTAATAAGGTCCGCGTAGAGAATCCTACGATGCCGCTTTATAAGGTACTATAGACACTTTTTAACAAGCTTTAGCTATATTAGAGAGCCTTAGGAAAAGACTACGAAGGTAATATACCACTTCGTACGTCGTTTATTAACGCGTGCCGTAGTATTCCGGAGCTAGAATACGCTCTCTTTAAGCCTGCCTAAAAGGTCGAAACCGTGTTTATAGACTTACGTGCGTGAATCGAGACATACCTAGCACGCAGCCTGTCTAGCTAGTTCCTATAGGATAAAGTATTTAATTATAACGATTAATAGTACCTAGACCGAAGATACTTAAGCAATCGTAGACGAGGTGGATTCTTTAGACGAAGCTACGGACGAGGTAGTAGACGTAAAGGCCATTTACGAGGCTTTAGATATAACCGTAGCACCCCCTTTCGCCTACGAGGACGCGGCAGCTATAGCAATAGTCCTAACCGCTTAATATAGACTAAGAAATGTTTCGTTTATTATAAGGAGGGCTATTAGTCTACTAAACACACGCCTAAGGAACGCTAACGGTCTAAGGACTAATACCTTACGTAGTGTTTTAACGATAGCATCCTAATGACTAACTTTACGGCATACGTAACCGAGTTTAAAGGTCACGAGACCGACGAAATAGAAGCTAACGAATACTAAGACGTAGAAGATGCTAATAATGCCGGCGATCTAAAGCAAGCAGCAACTTAAATGCTCTACGAGGCCGTATTTATACACCTTTAGACCGGCGAAGACGTCTACGGCATAGACTTATTAACCCCTACCGACTAATTCCTAATCGAGGATCGTTACTTACGTTGATAGTTCTAAGGAATTATAATCGATACTAATGCGGCTAGAGTATTAACCGTAGGATAGGAATAGTACTTTGCTTTAAAGCGAACGGACCCTTCTATTAAACTTAATAACTCTATAGCCGGCGAAGCCTCCTTCCGATTTAGCACTAGCATACCTATATAGTCACTTAGTTCGATCGCCTTTAAAACCGCTATTAGTTAAGTAACTTTTTATATTCTTAAGACGCATACCCCTTTCTTACTTTTACTTACTAATATAGACCGACTTAGGATCTACTTTAATAATACAACGAATAGGCTAGTAACCTAGGATCTAAGCAACCGAATCCTAGTAATCCGTAAATAAGGTTAATTATAGTTCTTCTAGCTAAAAGCAGAAAAAACGATCTCCTTTCTAATAGAAAGTAAAATACGAGCTTTATATCGCCGCTTTAGGCACCTAGCTGTTTTAAGACTCTATTACCTGCTTAAATAGGCGGGCTATAATATAACGACTATATAGCTTAAATCAATCTCTAAATTCTATTATTACTACTAGATGCACTTATAGGCACTTAGGCGTTTTAAATTCACGCTAAAAGATAATTAGGAATTTAATCACGAGATTATAGTAGACGTAATATACCTTAGGAACCCTTAACGACCTATTCTACACGTCGTTTACTCCTTAATAGCGTTTTAAGGAGCTAGGTTCCTTCCTTAAATATTAGCTAAAGATACCTAGGAAATCCTTCGCGCCCTTTAGATTGATAGCTATCTTAGACCTCCTAATACGATTAAATATAATATAGGAACTAACTTCGCCTTAACTAAGTTCCGCAATAAGGTAAGAATTATAGGAATAACCTATAAGCAGGTCCCTAAAGAATTACATACGTCGATTAGGAAGGTCGAGAGGTATTACGCTCCTTTACGCCGTACGTTTAAGATCCTTTACGTAGAGATCGGGACTATTACGTCTCCTAAGGCAGTCCTTTAGATAGCCGTAAAAGCCATTAACGATACAGCCTTACCCTACGGCCTTATCCCTATACTTCTCGTCTTTAGTGCGTACCTACGTATAACTATTAACTCGCCCCAGTTAGCTATAACCTTAAAAAGGTCTATAGCTATATAAAAGGCGATAAAAATGCTTCGATAACTCTCTATAGAACGATAGGTATAAGATACTCTTCGTATAAGGAACGGTCCGTTAATAGTTAAAACTATTACTCTCCTATTATAGAGTAAAGTCCGAGTCTAGCGGGGAAAGGGAGGATAGTAGGGACTATTTAAGATTGCTGTAATTAACGGTGATAATATCACTATTAATACCGGGAGGATAGTAGGGACTATTTAAGATTGCTGTAATTAACGGTGATAATATCACTATTAATACCTTTAACGGACCTTAAGTCTTTCGGTCTACGGTCGTATAGCCCTACCTTTAAGACGACTCGTCTCCTTAGCCCTTACTTTACGTAATTAAACCGGCTCCTCCTACTCTAACTAAAGAGACTCCTCCTAACCCGACCCCTAACTATACACTAGGGACTACACTTCCCGCTCCGACTCCTACGCCCCCGATGCCACGCAGGCGTAGCCGTCCCCCCGGTGCAAAGAATAAGCTAAAGCTCCTTATTCCCCTTCCCCCTCCTTAAGTCTTTATCATTAAGAAGGAAGAAGATGCCTACGAATTAGCACTTAATTTGCGGGAGAAGGGAGTTATTATAACCCTAAGAGCCCTATTTAAAGAATTAGATAGGCAAGAGATCGATAACCTTATTGCCTACGGTATTTTTAGCTTTAAACGCTATGATAAAGCTATGTACGGAGGTCACTGTATCTTTAAGTCGAGGATAGTACGTAAAGTAAAAGGGAAGGATAAAAAACCCTACGAGAAGTCCCGACTTATTGTTTAAAGATATAATAACGAAGAAAAGACGACCTTATTAACGCAATTACCGACGATTTAACGCGTTAGCTAGCGGCTAGTCCTAGCCCTTGCTTTAGGACTCCTTCGTTATTATAGCATAACTCTTTCGTTGCGAGACATTACTTAGGCCTACCTATAAGCCGAAACTAAGCTATTTAAGCCTATCCTAACTAAGCTGCCCGCCGAGATATAAGGACGATACCCGGAAGGGACTATCATCTATGTAATTCGACCCCTTTATAGGATCGCGGAGTTAGGACTATATTAGTTCCGAACGTATTATAAGCATTACGTTATCCGACTTAATATATTGACCTTAACGTATAACTTATGCCTCTTAATCGCTAACGGGACCCTTAATAGATTTAGCATAGTTAGCCTATAGACGGATAATACGTTAATGTTAGGCATACGCAACTTCTTAACTACTAAAGAAGAGTAGCTTTAAAAGGCTAAGTTTAAAGCAAAGCCGAAGACTAAGATATCTGCCGGCTCGATGCTTAATTTCAATAGGGCTAGACTAATACTCTAAGATTAGGATCTTCTTCTTTAGCAAAAGGGTTAATTAGAAAAGCTTAAGACTATTATCGCTCGGGATTATAACTATGCGTAGAGGTATATAGAATAGCGAGCCCGAGGAGTATACGTCGCGTTAATCTACCAACCGGAAGCTTCTTTTAACCTTTCTATAGCAGCATAAGTTTAAAACCCTAATGAAAAAGACTACGTAACGATTAATAAACGCCTGCAATAGCAAATAGACTATAAGAAACGCGGCCTAACGTATAAACCAATTAATCTTACGAATGCGAAGCTGCTAGTATTTATAGATAGCTCTCTTGTAAATAACGCGGACCTCTCTTTACATCTAGGCTTTATTATTGCACTTATTATAGAGACCCGGTCTAATAGCCACTTCGAGATTAAAGGCAATATTATACACTAGAGCTCTACTAAGTGCAAAAGGGTTATACGCAGCGCTCTAGCCTTAGAGGTCTACGGTATAGTTAGAGGCGTTAATATCGGCATTTGCCTCGCCACGATAATTAAGATAATTATAGAACGCCTATAGCTACCTCCGGTGCCTCTAATACTTTATATAGATTCGTATTCGCTCTACGAATGTCTTATAAAGCTTACTATAACTAAAGAAAAGCGACTAATAATCGATATTATATCGCTTCGTTAGTCATACGAGCGAAGGAAGATTACAGAAGTACAATAGATCAATAGGAATAATAACCTAGCTAATGCATTAACGAAGTCCTCCCCGAATAAGTCTCTTAAACGCTTCGTTAAGACTAACGCGCTAACAGTTAGGATAGAAGCTTTCGTCGTGCGGCCTTAATCTTCCGCGCTCTTTCCTTATTTAACTACGCGCTCTTTCCTTGTTTAATTGCGTACTTACTTTATTGCTCTTTCCTTGTTTAATTACGCGCTTACTTTATTGTTTAATTGCGCGCTTATTCGCGTACTTATTCCTTTACCTATTCTATTGCTTAATTAACTGTAATAAAAGAATTCATTGGCACGGTTCGAACCCTAAACCTAGATGCTAATGTTTAAACCAATCGGGAAGGTCATCTTATCGTATGCTATTATTCGGTTAAACGCATTCTAGCAATTCGCTATAAACATTAATACTAATAGTAAGTTTAATAAAAAGAATAATCTTTCGGTAGAGTAATATCATTAATATGCCTGACTAGGAATCGTCCTAGAAGGGGTCCCTAGACATTAGGTCTAACGAGTCTAATCCTTATAACCGCCCCCGACGAATAAGCCCTAGATAAACAGCCCTAGACGAATAGCCCTCGACGAATAAATTTGTTTAGTATAATTACGTATATATTCACTTTCCTTTACTATCTATTATAGTCTATATTACTTCTTACCTTATTTTGCCCTAATTGCCTATAAACCTATAGTTTATTTTCCCTAGTTGCCTATAGTTCCCCGATTTCCTACTATAACGTTCGGTAAGATAGTTAGTAAGGCCACCCTAAAGCACGGTTACTAGCACGAAGCGGTAGTCTAGACCGCCTAATTATTAATACAGGTTACTAGCCTAACCACTGCGTTAAAGAGGGGTTTTCTCGCGTTGCGTTATTACGTTATAAACCGGCTACGCATTTAATAGTTATATAGCTATTACAATATAGCTTTAACCTTAGCGCCCGCGCAGCTGTAATAGCCTGCTTAACTAGGCTCTTTCATTTGTTTGCTTCTTCTATAGGGTATAGGGTATAGTTTGCTTTTATAAAGGAAAAACTACGAGTGTAGGAATAGCTAGCTACGTGCGACAATGTAGTCGCACACACGTAATGCACGTAATCCCTAGGATTACGTGCACGTACGAGGGAGCTACGTTACCGCGATGGCTTCCCCTTACTTAGTTAGTAACTAACCTAATATAACTACACCGTTTACCCTATAAGGTCGACCTAGAGACCTACTAATAACTTAGGTTATTACACGCTCTATAGGTCTATAGAAGAAGAGATTATCTATATAGACGGCTATAGCTATTTACAGTATGCTATTTATAAACACTTCTTCGTCTATTAGAAGGTAGTAAAAACTAAGCTCGTTAAGTACGCTTTTTAATAGGTTATACTAAAGTAAAGGACTTTATTTTAAGCTGTATAGTGCTTTTCTTAATTTTGCTATAAGCTTCTTCGTCTTGTTTTTATTTAAGTAATTAAAGTAAGTTATGCCTTTATATTTTATATTTTTATGCTAGGAAAACCATACGTATAGTATTATATTTAGAAAAGCTTCGGGGATTTATATATACGTTTCTATATCTATATCCGTATAAAGAAAGGCATTTTTATATTAAACTCTAGTACTCTTTAGTTATTAGCGATAGCCTATAGTAGTGTTAGGCTAACAGCCCCCGTAGAGGCCTCTAAGGCACTAGGTGGTAGGGCGGTTGAGTAGGGCAGAAAAAAGCCTACTAGATATG
Organism: Ophiocordyceps sinensis; assembly: GCA_012934285.1. Taxonomy (NCBI): domain Eukaryota; kingdom Fungi; phylum Ascomycota; class Sordariomycetes; order Hypocreales; family Ophiocordycipitaceae; genus Ophiocordyceps; species Ophiocordyceps sinensis. The sequence continues at coordinate 5,831,222 of JAAVMX010000004.1, read as the reverse complement.
TGTTTTTCGTAGGGCGCGGTAGAGCTATTCTATATCTACGATTACTTCCTTTTTTAGGCCCTCTTTAAGCCTTATTTTCTATGCAACGTCGCACTACATTGTGTAATCTGTTTTTAGTAGTAAGACTAAGGTATGCAGAGCGTTATTCGCCGCCACGCCTTTCTTAAGACCCTTAGAATCATAGACCTTACGTATTCTTCGCGACACCTAGCCGATATACTAGACCTTTCTAAAACAGCCTTTTCTAAGGCAAGATCTCCTCTTCTTAAGGCAATAATCTCGTCGATATTACTATCGAGATTAAAGAAGTCTATATTTTCCTTATTATTAGAAGTTCTTAATCCTACTTACCCTCTACCTAAATCGTTAGTTTATATATTCTTCGAGATGGCTTAAGCTAGAGGCGATTTTAGGCTTCCTACGGCGCCCGAGATTAGGAATTTTAACGGTAATAGAGCCGCCAGCCGATGGCTATCCTAGCTTAAGTAGACGTTTCGAGCACTTAATAGTAATAGTAATACACTAGATGCCTCTCTCGTAGTCTAGGCCATTAATATAGGACTTCTTAGGGATGCCGTAGTATTTATAGATAGTTCGGATAGGCTTAGAGAGACCGTAGTGCTTGCTAAGAGAGACTATGCCTTACTAAAAGACCTTAAGGAACTAAAGACCGCGTTAATAGACTAGTTTAAGGCAACGCTTTTCGATGAAATTAATGCGAACTTTTAGCAGCCGATTTAGCAAAAACTAGATAAACTATTAGTTATATACTATAAGCGAGCCTAAAAGCTTATAAGGTAGCACGGAGGCAAAGACCGGCTAAGACTTAGAGAGCGGGCTCTTACCCTTCTTAAGCGCTATTATCTCTCGTACTTTATTAAGAGTTTTATTAACGGGTTAGCTAGTGCCGAACATAAGCGAGGATTAATCGAGTAGAATGCTCTTACTAGCGATAGTCTATCTAATGCGATAATAATTATCTAAAAGACATAAGGCATTCTCGCGGCAAAGGCGAACGATACTCGATAAGTAGCCCGTAATGCCTTAGTTACTGCTATAGTTAACTATATTCGCCGCTAGACTAGACAAAGTGCTTAGAAAGATAAATATAGCTTTAATCCCTATTATTTAGCACCTACGCTAGAGAATAAAAGTAAGCGAGGGTAGACCCTATCCTATGTAAGATCTCTATATATAGCTATAACGACACCGGATCCTATGTTTTTGCCATCCGCCCTATATCCGTACGTTAGGTAAGGCATATACTAGCAGATATAGGGGAATATTAAACGAGTGGTTAAGCAGCCTTATAGGCAAGCTCTTATTTAGAAGGTGCTCCTTTCACCGCCTATTCGTTAGTAGCCTACCTACTAACAGCCTATTTAAGGATAAATATAAGAAGAAAGATCGGAAAAGATTATAGGACCGTATAATAACTAGCGAAGAGCATTGCGTAGCCGTAGTCGAGCCGGATTGCTAAACTTTAGAAGCCGAGCGGGACTATTAAAGCTAGAGGACTCCCGGAACTAATATATAAATAAATCCTCTCTTATTCCGGATTAGCCCATCTGCTTTATATACGGATAATATAGCTACTACCCGTTAATATACTCTACCTTATTTGCAGAAAGACTTAAGGATTAGGAGAGAGATATCCTTCGCGAGAAGTATTTCGCAAAGAGAGTATAGCAGTAAGAAGCGAATAGACAATTGCCTAAGGGATTAGGAGGGACTAGACCTCTACCCTAAGCTACGGTCTAAGCAAACTATAGATATATTAAAGAGGAGCTAGATACCTATATTGCCGAGGCTATACTTAGTGTAAGGGTGGTTTACTTTATAGAATCGTAGGACCTTTTAGATAGCGATAACGAGTATAGCTATAGTATCCTTATTAGCCTTATAGAGGAAACCTATATTAATAAGGAACTATCTATTAGAGCCCGCGCTATAGGATTAAAGCCCGATGCCGATGCTATTTAGGATTCCCTAGCCTAAGACTAAGACCCGGAGGGAGTAGAAGCGTTATTAATAATCGACCGCCTTTAAAGAGTTATAACCGAGCAGGATATTAAGGACCGGGATACATCGGCCCTAATTTAAGGCGCCCTAGCGATTATAATGCTAGCGGGGGGGGCGAACCTACCTTATGCTATAAAGAAGAGGCAGGTAGGAGCCGACGTAGTCCCCGTTATTATCTAGCTAGCGACGGATTTTAAAGAAGCGCTAAAGAGGCATAAGGTGCCCTAAGGAGAGGTAGACCTCCTAGCAACTACTACTGCTATTACTATAAAGGTAAAAAAGGGAGCTAAGCCGAGAAGCCTTACGGAGATCTAGGCAAGAGAAGGGCTTAGATCCTTCGATTAGATTAACCTAGCTTATAAGGTTATAGTGCCTCTTAGCCTAGCCGACTTTTAGTAAGTAAGCCCGGAGGGTATTAAACAGTTTCGTTATTTATCTTTAAGCAAGCAGGTGCGATAGGCTAAACCTAGGAAAGGAGCTATACCGGCGATAGCCGTAGCAGTATATAAGTATGCTTCGCTATTCTATAACACCTAATTGTTAGTAAAAGCGATAGTAACCCTAAAGATTTTTAGAGTAGCTATTATAGTTATCTTCGCTAGCACTTAGTAGGAAGCTATATATATTGCTATACTATCGCAGACTATTTAGGCAGATTAAGGCTCGGAAGCTAATATTATATCGCAGAAGTTTGCCGTAGAATATAACTAGCTACGCTAGCAACTATCCGAAATCGGGTTTCGAGGACTATTAATAATAAACGCTAATAGATCGAGGACCCCTATTATAGAGTTCGTAAAGTGCACTATCGTTTGCGAAGGGATTAAGCGGGAGATCCTAGCTATTATTCGACCGGACCTCTATAAAGGAACCCTAAAGGACGATATCCTAATCTTGCTTAGACTCCCGTAGCTCTACGAGATTAGTGTAGTATTCGATATCCGAGCAAGCACCCTTAAGATTAGACTTCCCGCTATTAGGGAATAACGTTAGAAGATATAAGGTCTAATTATAACTATAAGTAGCCGATAGAAGCTATTGCTATCTCTAGTAGCGCCCTTACTGCTAAAGAGGTTCGTAGGAAAGAAGGACGCACGCGAGGCTATTGCTGTATTAGAGGATAATTCCTTATCGGAAGAAGACTCCTCCTCTACTAAATATACCCTATCTTCGGAAAACTAGATCTACTGCTTCGACCCGAGCATATCGTTAAAGTGCGATTAATAGTATTATTATTTAACTATACCTTATACCTCCCTTTCTCCTAGTTCTTTATAGAGCCTTAACTATAGCTTTTAGGGCATACACTACGCCTAACGAAGCCGAAAGACTAAGCAGCTTTTAAGAGAATATACCGCCTAAGAACATACTATATAGGCCTATTATACGTTACGGATGAGTGTACTACTAAGGAGGATTTAATCCCGACGGCCCTAATAGACTTTGCGAAAGATAGGCTACCCCTTAGAGACCGCGTAGATGCAGTCAACTAGCCCGGACTATAGAGCGAGGGACCTTCTATATACCCTTTACTAATATAAAGAAGGGTCTAGAGGAAGCTAATTAATAAGACAACCCCGTTAGAGGTTATTACAGCCTGGTTTACTACGATAGGGATTCGGCTAGGCCTATTAGTGCTAAAAGACCTTAAGGAAGAAGTATAGCGAGTGTTCTTTACCTATCGGGAGCTTAATAGGACTACGGTGTATAACCTACCCCTAATAGACCTTTATACGCATAGGCCCTACGTTAAGGGAGGCGTGAAGCTATAGAATAGATCCCCGAGGAGACGTTAGACCGAGCCGCAAAAGTATTAGCTAAATAAGATCGTAAACGACTGCGTTAATACAGGCATATATAAATATATAGCTATAGCGAATAGCATACTATTATCGTAGTCGGCTGAGCCGGTAGTAGTAGTTAAGGATAAGAATAACCCGTAGGCAGAACTACGATTAACGATTAACTATAGCTATATCGAGGAGGACCTACCGGGCACGGAGATCCCGCTATTAGCCGAGATCTATAACAACCTCTCGGATCTTAGGGTAAGAACCTACTGCTAATTTAACCTTAAATATAGATACTAGGCTATTCCCGTAGACCTAGAACTTCGACACGTCTTAGCCTTCGCGATACTAGGTTTTACGCAGTTGCAGCTAATAAGGATGCCCTAAGGGACCGTAACGGCGCCTTTCTCTTTCACTAAGTTTATAAAGATTATAATAGGACCTATCCTTACACCCTTTGCTAAGCCTTTACTTATAGCCCTTCCTACTATTAGCGAAATAGCCCCCGTTAATATATATATCGATAACGTGTTCGGCAAATATAAGGGCTTTAAGGAGCAGTAGGCTTTCGTGCGGGATTATCTCTTACCTCGATTCCTATAGGCACTACTTAAGTTAAGTTTTAAGAAGGTAAGGCTTAGTATAGAAGAGATTATAGCGATTAGATAGACCCACCGCATCGGGGGCGAAGTCCTTATTAAGCTAAAGAGAGCAGTTAAGCTAAAGGAGTAGCTAATACTAATAGACTAGACGGGTATTAGGTCCTTCGTTAGTGTAGTAGGACCTTATCGACGATAGATTCCTAATTGTGCCGAGATTGCCCGGCCGTTAAATAGACTAATAGGGAACGTGCCCTAGCGTTAGGGTAATAGTAAAGCTCTCTCTTTTGCTATTCTTAAGGCGTAGTGCTAAGTAGTCGTAGCGATATATAGCTACCTATTTAACGTGCTAGTATAGCTCTATACAAATGCGAGCAAATTCGGGGCCGGATATACGCTACTATAGTACCGCGATGATTAGGACTTCCCTATCCTATATAACTCTTTTCTATTTATAAAGATATAGAGGAACTATAGCACCTACAAAAGGGAGCTTTATGCCCTCGTAGAGTTTTGCAGGAGGCACTGCTACTTCTTTTACGGTAGGAGCCTATCAATAGTCTATACCAACTATATACCGCTTACCTAGTTTCTTTCGGGATAAGGCTATAAGGGAATCTATGCCCGCTAGGTGACTAAGTTAAAGGTGCTTAACATTCGCATCTATTATATTAAAAGGACCCGCAATAGAGCCGTAGATAGGCTATTAAGGACTATCTTTCCTTCCTAGGAGTATAACGACGACGGCCTAGAGTTATAGGGTTATATTAATGCCGCCGGCTTATAGATCTAGAAGGATAGTAAGGGAGGCTTTAAGGAACTTATTAGAGAGCTTAGACGTTAACTATAACTACAGCCGCCTTAGGGACGCAAAGGAGCCCTATGCCCCTACTTCTCCGCAGACTAGTAGATAATACTCCGGAAATAGTAGCGATAGGACGGGGAATAAGCCTTAGTAGAGGTAAAGGCGTTATCGACTAAAAGAGAGGATTCTACCTTAGAGGCGCGTTTCCAAATGCACCCGGACTTCGGGGAGATCTTACGATATCTGCTATAGGGAATACTAGAGGACCCGCTAGACCGACACACACGACGGCGAATCTTAGGCAAAGCGTAGAGCTTTAATTAGACTAAAGGCCGGCTTTAGCATCGTAGTGCTAATAGTTCTTAGCAAAGATGCCTACTAGAAGAAGAGATCCCGGAAGTATTAAGGAGGGCTTACGATAATAGCGGACACTTCGGAGCAGACTATACTCGCCGCAGACTATACACGCACGTATACTAGCCTAAGATAGTATAAGACATTATTAACTATATTGCAAGCTGCTTTCCCTATGCTACCTTTAGGGCAAATAAACTAAAGGCGCTAGACTAGCCTATTATTATTACGTAGCTACTAGAAGTCGTTAGCATAGACTATATTAGCCCTTTTCCGCAGTTAGCTTTCAGGATAAGGTATATCCTAGTTATTATAGATTACTTCTTAAGATTCGCTTAGATTATAGAGTGCCGGATAATATAAGCTATAGAGGCGTTATATAAAGTAGAGAGTTAGCTTAACTCCTTAACAATATCTCCCCTAGCCTACTATACGGACCTAGGCTCGTCCTTCCGATCACGAGAATTCGGAGCAGTTATAGCACGGCATAATGTAGAGATAGTAAGAGCACCGTCGCAATCGCATAAGAGCGTAGGCCTAGTTAAGATTACAAATAGGATCCTATAGGAAGTTATAGGGCGCATTAGAGCATCGCAACTAGAATAGGATAAGACCTTACCCTCTATTATAAAGTCCCTTAACTATCGTTGCATTTAGTCGCTAGGATACTCACTAAGTTAAATCCTCCTTAGGTTAGAAGATAATACTATTATAAAGGACTAGAACGACTAATAGACCGATAAACAAGCTATACTTGCATCGGGAAAGTGCTTATAGCTATTAGGGGGGGTTTAGCCGATTTAGTAATATCACATTTAGCCGAAATAACCTTACGACGACTGGCAGTAAGAGCTGCATTTTATCATAAAGCAGATTAGTAACGATAGCTCTACGAGGCACGAATAAAACCGGGATTTAAAGCCGGAGATATAGTTCTTATAGCCTAAGAAGGAAAGCCTTAAAAGCTAACTCTAAGATAGCGCGGACCCTTTATAATTCATTAGAGAAAAGGCCGGGCAATATACGCATTAGTGCATATAGATAGAATACCTATTCGGGGAGCCTAAGGGCTAGAGTTTCACGAAGATAGGCTGTTAAAGATATATGTACGGCCGGCGCGCCTAGAAGGACGTTTCCCGTAGGAATACCCCTTAAGACTATTACTAAGAGCGTAGAGAGGGAAGGCAAAGGCATAATGACGAGGATTTTATAAGAGATGGGGAAAATTAGTGCTGTTTTCTTTGTTTGTTTTGTTCGTATGCCGGAGGCATGCTGGTTGCCGGGGAACATGTTAGGCTAATAGCCCCCGTAGAGGCCTCTAAGGCACTAGGTAGCAGGGCGGTTAAGTAGGGCAGAAAAAAGCCCACTAGATATATGCTTTTCGTAGGGCGCGGTAGAGCTATTCTACATCTACGATTACTTCCTTTTTTAGGCCCTTATTAAGCCTTGTTTTCTATGCAACGTCGCACTACATTATGTAATCTGTTTTTAGTAGTAGGAGCCTTATAGAGTTAAGTCTTACTATAGTAGACGAGGTTTTAATATAGTCTAAGCCGTATATTTGCTTATAGCCTAAAGCTATAAGTCGAGCTTTAAACTTCTTTATTTAGTTTTTATTAACCTTTTTAACTCTATAGACCTATCGGCTTCCGAGGGCTTCCCGGTCATTAAGTAGCTCGGTTATTTCCTAAGTCTTATTATCTATAGGCTGCTATATTTCTACTCCTATGCCTTTATCCTAGTATAAAGCTTCGGCGCTTTTTATAGCTTGCTTATAGGTTTTTAGTTCTATAGGATTACAACCTTTTAAAGCAGATAGAAGGGTTATATTATTGTTATTTATTAGTAGATGTATTAGGTATTCCTAGTAGTCGTTATAGAATTTAGCCGGCTTTTTAGGTATTTTAACCTAAATTCTTTAATCCTTATTATTATTGTCCTATATTATACAGTTAGGAATATCATCCTCGTATATATTATCGGGTATGTTATAGGGATTATTCTAGGATTAAGTATTTTTAGGATTTATATCTAGTATAGAAGTTCTTATATATAGATAAATATCTGGTATTTAATTTATAGAAGATATAGTATTAAAATTAAAGGTTTTATTGTCTTTTAAGAAGTTGTTTTCTAGTATAGTTATATCTTTTGAGATAATAACCTTCTTTCTGCTATAGTCGTATATTTTATATGCTATATCTTTATAGCCTCTTATAATCCCTTTATAGGCTCGTACGTCTAGCTTATCACTAGGTGTTTTGTTTTTATAGTATATAATACTTCTAAAGACACGGATCTTATCTTTGTCTTCTATAGTAAGGCCTTTATCTTCTTTCTTTTTAAGAGGGCATATATACCCTAGGGCAGTATAAGGAGATCGCTTGTATATATATATAGCTGCTAAGACAGCTTCTCCCTAAAGGTATTTAGGTAGCTTAGCTATATAAAGCATAGACCTAACCTTATTAAGTATTGTTCTATTTATACGTTTTATTCTACCGTTTAAGTAGGGGGTATAAAGTAGACTTAAATTATATTTTATTCCGTTTTTAAGAGCATATAGTTTAATATTATAGATGAATTCTTTTGCATTGTCTAAGAAGACCTCTTTTATTTTTGTTTTATCTTTATTATTCTTAAGCTCTATTTTAAATTCTAGGAACTTAGGTAGGCTTTCGGCTTTATCTTTTATAAGGTATATTCTTAGGTACCTAGAGTAGGTATTTAGAAATGATATAAAGTTTCTAAATTTGTCGTATATAGGGACTTTTATAAGACCTTAGATATCAACGTTTATTTTATCTAGAAAGAGTATCGTCGTTTTAAAGGGATTTTCTTCTTTTTATCTATATATTTAGCTTATCTATAAGCTTCGCATTGCTTTATAGCTATTTTATCTTTTTAGGCTACGGATATATCTAAGTATAGTCTACGAAGATATCGGTATAGGGATTTATCGCAAAAGATAGCCTACCCGTTTATGCTAGAGAACGAGGTCTATTTTCTTTTTTATCTTAGGCTTTTTTATTCTATTAGTTAGTATAGTATCTTAGAGTATAGCGTTGTTTATTATTTCTTTCGGGCTATATTATATATTAAATATTTCATTCTTAATTAGAAATCGTGTTTTCTTTATATATTAAGGGATATAGTATAGTCCGTTTTTAATAAAACCTGTTTTTAGTTTATTAAGATTTCTATTGAGGAGGGATATAGAGTCTAGGCCTATAAAAGCGTATGTGTTTATTATAGCTAATTGGCTAATTATATTAATGCCGAATTTAGGTATATAAAGGCAGGTTTTAAGGGTATATTATTATTTACTATTTAGGAACTTAAAGATAAGATCCCTAGCCCCTCGTACGATAATAGAGGAAGCTTTTCTCTAGGTTATAGTGGTATATATTTCTTTATAGTTAGAGAGGAAAGATTTATTCGAAACTATATGCCTAATAGCTTTAGTATCGAAGATAAAGTTATGAAAATTCCCGATCTATATTATAGTCCTATCTACTTTTAATACTACCTTCGAAATTGCCGAAAGAAGAGGCTTTAAAAGTCCTTTTATTTATTTTCTATTAAAGGAAGACTTTATTTTTATAAGGGTAAATAGAAGGATGTTATTAAAGGGAAATAAGGTATAGAAATAGGGTACTACTAAGGGTATTATATATAGTATAAGGGATATAATAGATATATAGAGTATTATAAAGGATAGGAGGGTATTTACGATATTAGAAGTAGAGTCTAAGACGACGAGGACTTTATTAAAGGTCTTAGAGGATTCCGGAGTAGCCTTGCGCTTCCGGAGGCGGGAGGTCTAAGGACGGCCGGCCGGACTTAGGGCCGGAGATAGAGAGCTCTCCTAAGAGTAGAGAACTAGGGTCGGCCTCCGGTATTTACGGTTAGTATTCTCCTTAGGGTCCCGGTGAGAAGAGGAGGCAAAGACCGTTTTCGGGGTAAATCCTATCGCCTAAGCTTTATCTTTATTTTTAGGGTTTTAAAAACAATTCCTCTCGATATGCCTTTGCTTTTTGTAGTAAGAGTAAATAAAGACCTTACCACCGCCGGCTAAAAATAGCTGCTTATTATTCTCGAGAGCTTTCGTCTTTTTAAACTTATCTATAAGAGATAAAGAGAGTGATTAAAGGGTATATATAATAGCATTAGTATAAAGAGTCTATATAATATTCATAATATAACTCGAGAAAGAGCTATTAAGGCTCTCTAAGATCTAGGTTATTACTACGATCTCTAGGATACGGATCTCTTTAGTGTTTAGCTCGTCGAAGAGCTCTTTTACCTTATTTAGGTAAGTCTCGATAGATATTTCCCCCTTAATCTTCGTATTAAAGAGTTCCTTTATATAAGGAGGAAGTTAAAGGTAAAGTTTATAAGGTTATATAGGGTTTTAAGTACCTCTTATACCGCCTTTATAAACGTATAGTATTTTATTTAGGATAAAGGGCCGTTATTAACTATAAGCCTTATTAAGGCTAAATAGTCTTAAGACTTTATATAAGTAGTATTAAGTATAGCTAGACCGAGCTTTTTGCGTAAAAAGATAGATTCTATACGTAGAGACTAAGCCGAAAACTTAGTGCTCTCCTTAAGCTTTATAAATAAGTAGTCCTTAAAAGAACTTATTTTTGCCGTATATTAGATCGGAAGGTATCGGAGGAAGCTTAGAAGAAGCTCGGCGTCTACGGGCTAAGGTAAGGGTAAAGAAGGAATTGTTTTTAATTTCTTTAAGTGTTTTTTAGGTATAGAATAATAGCTAGGAAAGGGTACGTTATAAAAGCGAAAATAAGGCTAACGAGAAATAAAGGGGGCAAAACACTAAGAAAGTAGTAATATATATAAACTAAGGGTAGCTTAAGAAGGCAAATGGCTTAAAAAGGCAAAGAGGAGGTTATAGCGGAAAGACGGTCGTTTTTAATGCAATAGCGAGTAATCTAAGGGATCTAAGAGAGGCTTTAGGTAAGAAGCAACTTAAAGCTTAAGCAGAGATAAGAATTATAACTAATAAAAGCCTAAAAGGAAGCTAAAAGGCAGAGGATTACGGCAGTAGAGAAAGAATCGAGGAAGATATAAAGGTAAAAGAAAGAAAAGGATATAGAAATGCTTAGTAATAGTCTATCTAAGTGCGGACTAAGATCCCTTTATATAGCTAATTGCATAGGAATAAAGGTATATATAACTTAACTAATTATCGGGATAGAAAGCGCTATTGATTCTATGCTAGGTGTATATAGTCTAACCTCGTATAGTATCTTAGTTATTGCGTAATTAATTACGCGAGTAATAGAAGGTAGTGTATGTAACCTTAGTTAACCGGGGCCCGACTATCGACTATACGCACATTAGTCCCTACACACACTACACACTTCGGCATTCGGTATCTTAAGCATCCGGGCAGCTAATACAGCCGGGTGACTTATGTTGTATATAATAATGCACGGCGGTTCTAATGCATATCTTTATATGCCGGTAGGATAAACCAATCGGGAGATATCTGCTCCCTTATAGTATATGGAAGGTCCCTCGCTATATTGTCCGGGCTAGTTGACTGCATTTACGCGGTCTCTAGTAGGTAGTCTCTCCTTCGCAAAGTCTATCGTAGCTGTCGGGATGAAATCCTCCTCTATATAGCACTTATCCGTAATATATAATAGACCTATATAGTATGTTCTTAGGCGATATATTCTTTTAAAAGCTGCTTAGTCCTTCGGCTTAGTTAGGCGCGGCGTATGCCCTAAAAGCCAAAGTAAAGGCTCGAGAAAGAATTAGGAGAAAGGAAGGTATAGGGTATAGTTAAATAATAACACTATTGATCGCACTTTAACGATATGCTCGGGTCGAAGCAGTAAATCTAGTTTTCCGAAGATACGGTATATCTAGTAGAGGAGGAGTCTTCTTCCGATAAGGAATCATCCTCTAACTTAATAATAGCATCTCGTAAGTCCTTTTTCCCGATAAACCTCTTTAATAAAGAGGGCGCTGCTAAGAATAGCAATAGTTTCTGCCGGCTACTTATAGTTATAATTAGACTTTATATCTTCTAACGTTATTCCCTAATAGATAGAAGTCTGATCTTAAGGGTGCTTACTTAGATATCGAATACTATATTAGTCTCGTAGAGCTACGGGAGCTTAAGTAGGATTATAATATCGTCCTTTAGTATTCCTTTATAAAGGTCAGGTCGAATAATAGCTAAGATCTCCCGCTTAATCCCTTCGCAAACGACAGTGCACTTTACGAACTCTATAATAAGTGTCCTCGATCTATTAGCGTTCGTTATTAGTAGTCCTCGAAACCCGATTTCGGATAGTTACTAGCGTAGCTAGTTATATTCTATAGCGAACGTTTACGATATAATATTAGCTTCCGAGCCCTAGTCTGCCTAAATAGTCTGCGATAGCATAGCGATATATATAGCTTCCTGCTAAATGCTAGCGAAGATAACTATAATAGCTACTCTAAACGTCTTTAGGGTTACTGCCGCTTTTGCTAACAACTAGGTGTTATAGAAGGGCGAAGCATACTTATATACCGCTACGGCTATCGCTAGCATAGCTCCTTTCCTTAGCGTAGCCTATCGCACTTATTTACGCGATAATAAATAACGAAATTGCTTAGTACCCTTTAGGCTTACTTACTAGAAGTCGGCTAGGCTAAGGGGCACTATAACCTTACGAGCTAGGTTAATCTAATCGAAGGATCCTAATCCCTCTCTAGCCTAGATATCTATAAGACTTCTCGGCTTTGCTCCCTTTTTAACCTTCGTAGTAGTAGTAGTGGTTGCTAGGAGGTTAACCTCTCCCTAGGGCACCTTATGCCTCCGCGGAGCTTCTTTAGAATCTATCGCCGGCTGGATGACTATAGGGACTACGTCGCTACCTACTTGCCGCTTCTTTACGGCTTAAGGCAGGTTCGCCCCCAAGTTGTGTTTACGCGTTAAAATCCCTTTATTTGCGATTACAAAAGAAAAACTGCTAGTATACCCCGCTAGCATTATAATCGCTAGGGCGCCTTAGATTAAGGCTATAACATCCCGGTCCTTAACGTCCACCTCGGTTATAACTCTCTAAAGGCGCTTAATTATTAATAGCGCCTCTACTCCCTCTAGGTCTTAGTCCTAGTCTAGGGAATCCTTTATAGCCTCGCTATCGGGCTCTAATCCTATAGCCTAGGCTCTAACGGATAGCTCCTTATTAATATAGGTTTCCTCTATAAGGTTAGTAAGGATGCTATATCCACACTCGTTATCGCTATCTAGGATATCCTATAACTCGGCAAAGTAAACCACCCTCGCACTAAGCGCGGCCTCGGTAATATAGGTCTTTAGTTCCTCCTCGACGTGTCTATAGTTCGCTTAAACTACAGCTTAGGGTAGAGGCCTAGTCCCGCCTAATCCCTTAGGCAATTGCCTATTTGCTTTATGCTATTATACTCTTTTAGCGAAATACTTCTCGCGTAGGTGTAAGAAGACAGACTAGAGGTACGTTTAGGAAGGTAGGAACGATGGTTAAAAGTACGAATGATCCTTTATTGCAGTGCGTTTGCCCTCTCGTGGCAAGATTGAAGCTTGCCTATCTTCTAAGATGTGTCGGGGCATTAGGGATATACCCTTAGGCCTCGAGAGGGGTTGTCGGGGACTAGTTGGCGACTAATGGCCGAATGGTCCCCGAGCTGAAATACATTATCTATCGTGCATATATCCCTATCTCCCGGCTCTATAGTTGCGCGGGTAGCTGCGTTATAGTAGGATATCTTTTTCCTAATACTAAAGTCTATTTATAAATAGGGCAGAATATATTAACGGGTAGTAGCTATATTATCCGTATATAAAGCAAATCGGTTAATCTAGAATAAGAGAGGATCTATTTATATACTAATTCCGGGAGTCCTTTAGCTTCGATAGCCCCGGGCGGCTTCTAAAGGCCGGTAGTCCTCCTCGACTATAGCTACGTAAGGCTCCTCGCTAGTTCCTATATAGTCCTATAGTCCTTTTTAATCGTTCTTCCTATATTTAACCTTAGATAGGCTGCTAGTAGGTAGGCTATTAACGAATAGGTAGTATAGGGAGGACCTTCTGCGTAAGAGCTTGCCTATAAGGCTACTTAACCACTCGTCTAGTATTCCCCCCTATCTATTAGTATATGCCTTACCTAACGTATAGGTATAGGGCGGATAGTAAAAACATAGGATCCGGTGTCGTTATAGCTATATATAGGGATCCTATATAGGATAAGGTCTACCCTCGCTCGCTTATATTCTGTAGCGTAAGTGCTAACTAGTAGGGATTAAAGCCATACTTATCTAAAAGGACGTTTTAACCACTCTATCTAGTCTAGCGACGAATGTAATCTACTATAGTAGCAATTAAGGCATTACGGGATATTTATCGAGTATCGTTTGCCTTTACCGCGAGAATGCCTTAGGTCTTTTAGATAATTATTATCGCATTAGATAAACTATCGGTAGTAAGAGCATTTTGCTCGATTAATCCTCGCTTAAGTTCGGCATTAGCTAACCCGTTAATAAAACTCTTAATAAAGTGCGGGAGATAATAGCGTTAAAGCGGGGTAAGAGCTCTCTCTTTAAGTCCTAGCCGGTCTCTACCGCTATGCTGCCTTATAAGCCCCTAGGCACGCTTATAGTATATAACTAATGGTTTATCCTATTTTTGCTAAATCGGCTGCTAAAAGTTCGTATTAATTTTATCGACGAGTATTAACCTAAACTAGTCTATTAGCGCGGTCTCTAGCTCTTTAAGGTCCTCTAAAGAGGCATAATCTCCCTTCGCTAGCGCTACGATCTCTTTAAGCCTTTTCGAGCTATCTATAAACACTACGGCATCCCTAAGAAGTCCTATATCAATGGCCTAGACTACGAGAGAGGCATCTAGTGTATTACCGTTAAGTGCTCCGAACGTCTACTTAAGCTAGGATAGCTATCGGCTGGCGGCCCTATTCCCGTCGAAATTTCTAATCTTAGGTGCCGTAGGCAACCTAAACTCGCCTCTAACTAACGCTATCTTAGAAGCTATATACACTAACGGTTTAGGTAAAGGGTAGGCGGAAGCAAGCACTTTCTAATAAAAAATAAAATATAGACTTCTTTAATCTTAATGGCGATATCGACGAGATTGTTGCCTCCTAAAGAGGAGATCTTGCCTTAGAAAAGGATTTGCTAAAAAGGTCTAGCTTATCGGCTAAATAACGCGAAGAAGGCGTAAGGTCTACGATCCTAAAGATAGATCCTAAAGGTCTTAAGAAAGGCGAGGCGGTAGTTAACGCTCTATATACCTTAGTCTTGCTACTAAAAGCAATACACGATGCTATATAACGAAGTATAGGAAAAGAGGCTTAAAGAGGGCCTATGAAAAAAGAGGTGATTATTAATATAGAATAGCCCTACTAGGCCCTACGAAAAACACGTATCTAGTAGGCTTTTTTCTGCCCTACTTAACCGCCTTGCCACCTACACCCTTAAAGGCCTCTACGGGGGCTGTCAGCCTAATAGAGCGAGATCTACGGGACAGTAAACGGTATAGACCTCGGCATCTCTCTTATTACGACACTCCGTATAGTTACGAAACGTTTTTAGCTCCTACCGATCCCTCTTATTATATACACTAACTTATACTCCGTCTACGAATGCCTTATTAAGCTCGGTACTACGAAGGAGAAACGCCTAATGATCGATATTATAGCGTTGCATTAGTTATATAAGCGACGGGAGATTAAGGAGATTAGGTAGATCCACGGGGAAGATAACCCCGCAGACGCTATAACGAAGGCATCGCTAAATAAGGCCCTTAAACGCCTTATCAATACGAATAGCCTAGCGATTAGGATAGAAGCCTTCGTCCTTCGCCTATAGTTACCAACGGTTTCCCTACGGTATTCCCTTTGTTCTGCCCCCTTTTTATTTGTATTTATTAAATATATTTATTAGGCCTTCTACCTAATATATCGTTCTTCTTATCTCCCTTTAGTTAGATTACGGATTTACTATTTAGCGACTATAGAGAAAAGTTGCTAGTATAGGAATAAGGGATATCCGTTCTTTAGGCACGATTGCAATCTACGTGATTAAATAGATTACGTGCGGGCAACGCCGATACGGATGCGCTATTAACAACACGATGTATTATATACATTAAGAACCCCGGTAATAGCGTTACTAACTCAGCCGCCCTTGCGATAATTAAGTCATTAACTTAGAGTATTGCTATTTATATAGTAGAGAATTGCTATTTATATAGTAAATCCACTTTTTCGGTACGCACCCCGCGCGCTTATATCCCGCTACTAAATTTCCGTAGAGGTATATAGCAATTAAGAAGGCCGCGTAAATCGTATATACCCTTAATTTAGTTAATTCGCTGCGTGCTCTACTGCGTGCTCTACTACGTGCTCTACTACGTGCCCTCTACTGCGTGCGCGGCTCCTTAATTTATGCTTTATACCCGGCTGCGTGCCCTACTGCGTGCCCTACTGCGTGCCCTCTACTGCGTGCTCTGCCCTACTGCGTTCCCTTTGCTATGCCCTACTGCGTCCCCTCTGCTACGTGCCCTCTACTATATTCGCGGCTCCTTAATGTATGCTTTATGCCCGGCTGCGTGGCCTACTGCATGGCCTGCTACGTGCCCTACTGCGTGCCCTCTACTAGGTGCCCTCTAATATATACGCGGCTCCTTAATGTATGCTTCGTGCCCGGCTCCCGGCTGCGTGCCTTACTACGTGCCTTACTGCGTGCCTTGCTGCGTGCCCTCTACTGCGGGCCTTCTGCTGTATGCGCGGCTCCTTAATGTATGCTTCGTGCCCGGCTCCCGGCTGCGTGCCTTACTGCGGCCTTACAGCGTGCCTTCTACTACGTGCCTCTACTATATATACGGCTCCTTAATCTATGCTTCGTGCCCGGCTGCGTGCCTCTACGTGCCTTACTGCGTGCCCTCTACTGCGTGCCTCTACTACGTGCGCGGCTCCTTAATGTATGCTTCGTGCCTAGCTCCCGGCTGCGTGCCCTCTACTGCGTGCTTTACTACGTGCCCTGCTTAGTGTTCGTCGCGTTCTTCGCACGATTTACGCGGCTCTCTTAATTGCTAAATACCTACACTAAATTTTAGTAGCGGGATATAAGCGCGCGGGGTGCGCGCCGAAATTGTAGAGATAATCCTAATTTACTATATAAATAGTAATTCTCTACTATATAAATAGCAATACTCCTAACTTAATCGCCCTTATAGGCATAGCCCCGACGTCGCAACGAGGGCTAGCAAAGGGCCGGCTTTAAGCCCTAATAATATACGCGTTTATAGCCTATATAAAGGGGCTGTTCGTCGCCCCTTAGTTAATAGAATTATATAGAGAGAATTTAATTATCTTAGTATAATCCTTACTATTACTAAACCCTTATATGCTATGACTTATATATTTAATATAGCATAATTCCGTTACTTTATAGCTTTTTGCTTAGCGACTCTCTATAATTACGGCCTTCTTAGCTTTCTTCTTTAGCGATATCCCTTTTTAAAGGTTCTTTATATCGGCGATTTCTCTTTAGGCATTTGCCTTTATTTCCTTCTCTCTATCCTCTTTACTAAACAACGAGAATATCTTAGGCTCTATAAGCATTAGCGATATACGATTGGTAATCGCCTATCCTTCTTAAGACTCTACTATAATCGGTTTCTTTATGCTTATAAATAGTCCTTTAAATAGCTAACGAAATAGTAGATTATTAACTTCTCCTTTTAACGATAATATCGATTGCTTTAATATACTTAGGATATTTTTATCTATAAGAAGTCCTTATAATAGTATCGTTTTCTCTTTAGTAAAAGTCCTCTCTATACGCTTTTTCTTTAGCGTTATCTCTTCCTTTACTATCGCGACGGTGTCTATAATCGATACTTTAATAGCCAATAACTTAAGAACTTAAGCTATAATTAATACATTTACCGGTAGGATATCGTCTACCTGCTTTCCGCGTTTTTAAGGTGTCTTTACCGCTATACTTATTCTTCGTTTAAAACCTATAGCGTTAGATTTCGTGAAAAGATTCTTATCTATAACTATTTAGTATATAGGTATATACGTATAATAAAATAATTATATACGAAGAATAGCACTTTATTTTAGTTCGCTAATTATAATTAGGCGATGAGATATTTATTATATAGCAATCTTTACTATATATACTTAATATAATAATTATTATAATATATATAATAATAACTATCGTCTTTTATTAAAGCACTACGTTTATTCCTATTTACTATTACGACTCTATTAATACTTAAAGCTATCCTAGCGTTTAAAACGTCCGCTTTAAAAGGGGGGGATAATTATAACGCAGCTACCTACGCAATCACAGAGTTAAGAGGTAGGAATATATATATAATAGATAATATATTTTAGCTTAAGGACTATTTAGGCATTGGTTGCTAACTAGTCCCCGATAACCCCTCTTAAGCCCTAAGGGTGGATCCCTAAGGCCCTAATATATCTTAGAAGAAGGGCAAGCTTTAGTCTTACTACGAGAGGGCAACCGTATTGCAATAAAGGATTATTTATGCTTTTAACTATCGTTCTTACCTTCCTAAACGTACCTTTAGTCTATCTTCTTATATAAGTGCGTTGCTAACGCGCTTTTTTACCGACGTAACTTCTTCCCCCGTAAAGGAGGCGAGTATAGGATTAGTTTAAAAGCTTAAAGGAGTCTCTTATAGGTAAAACTAGGGGATGTCTTTATCCTTAGCATAGATAAGCTTCTTTAAGTATACGCAATAGAACCCGAGGGTAAAGATATATAGAAATAACGCCTAAAGGGGATAAAGATTTTACTATACTTTCGAAGATTAAGATCTACTTCTTCTAGCCTTACTATTCTATAGTTAATCATTTAACTACTAATTAGTATTAGTAAGGATTATACGTAAGATATCTTATTAAGAGGTCTTTTAGTTAGTATTTAAGTATATTATCTTAAAGTATCTGCTTTAGCTAGAAGGGGGGGAAAGGGGCCCCCTTTATAGGTGCTATAAAGAGCCTGCTCGGCTTAGCCGGGCGCTTAATAGAGCCCTATGAAGAGCACGTAACCTAGCTGCTAACGCTATTATCCGGGTTATAATAAGGCTATTGCCCGGGTTATAACGAGGCTTATAACACTGCCGTTAGGACCGTAAGGGTTATTAAGGGTTATAACTTATAACTCTTTTCCTCGTAGTGTTTATCCTATATTTCTATATTCCTATAATATATAAGGTTTTTTCAATAGACGTTTTAAGTCTTATTCGCGAGAATTCAAGTAAATACTAAAATTAAGGGGGGATTAACGCTCTCGTTAGCATGCTTTTTATAACTATATAGATAAGAGAGTCTCGCGGTTAGTAATATCTTTAATTAAGATTAAGGTTAAACTACGAAAATTATCTTAGTTAATATAAAGCAATTCCCTCCCTATAAGAAGTTTTTCGCTAAGGTATCGCCTTTACCTCGCCTTATAATCTACGTATATATAGTTAAATATTAGTAGGTATCTTAAATGTAAATGCAAATATAGGTCTAATAGTATAATTAGAATTGTAAATACCTTTCTAGCTAAGGATTATACTACCTTCTTATAGATAAAACAATAGAAGGGTCGGGGCTTCCTTCCGGGAAGCTTTAGTAGCTAAGAATAAGAAGGGATCGATAAATAGAATCTATAGACGGATGCGTTAGCCGGGGAAGACCTTCTACGAACGGATGCATTAATCGGGAAGACTTTAGAAGTCTATAGAAGGAAATAGAATTCTACGATTATAATTCTATCGTATAATTCTATAGAAGTTACGGGACTTCTACCGTAGAATTTACCTTAGAAGGGAAGTCCTTCTATAGTAGAATTTACCTTAGAAGGGAAGTCCTTCTACCGTAGAATTTACTTTAGAAAGAAAGTCCTTCTACCGTAGAATTTATCTTAGAAAGAAAGTCCTTCTACCGTAGAATTCTATCTATAATTCCTATACTAGCAACGTTTTCTTTATGCCGTTGATAAAAACAATCTTATTATCCCTAAATATTACCTTTATCTAAAAAGAAATAAAAATGCATAAAGAAATCGACTATTCGTTATATTAGAAGAGTTTATTCTAATATTATATAGTATTATAACTATATAACCGTTAAAAGAAAGAAAGTATTAGAAGGATTATAGGCGAATAATAAATCCTTTTATTCTAATAGGTAACTTAATGGTATTAACGAAACGTTAAAGGGCCTAGTTTAGTAATGCTTTCGTTATTGCATTAGCTAGGTTATCGGCTCCGTTAATCTATCGGACTTCTATAATCTTACGGCGTTTATATAACTATCGTAAAGCTAATATATCGATTATTAACCTTTTCTCTTTTATAGTACTTAGTTTAATAAGGTATTTATATAAAGAGTATAAATCGGTATAGATAATTAATAGAACCGGAGGAAGGCTAAAGCGATTTGTGATTATCTTAAGAGTTATAGTAAGAGATATTCTAATATTAAAACCGTTTACTATACCGTAGATCGCTAAGATAAGGATACTTCGGGTAACTCGTTTATATTTCGTAGAGTTTTAGTAGATAATATGGCCTTTAATTGCAAATTATTTATCTATTCGGTCGGTCTCGTAAACTAAAACAATGATAAATCTAAGCTATAAATATAAGTCTTAATTATTTATAAACGATCTATAGGTAAAGACTAAAAGCTTAGCTAATATAAGGTTTATTAGGAGATATATTAGTCCACGTTATTAATTATCTAATTGCTACTATAGTCGCTTATTTAGGATTATATAGTCTTTATTATCTAGGTTCTTAACTTTAGTAGTAATAGAGATATTGAAAGATGCTTCCGGTTAATAGATAGATATAACATATATAATATAAGCACGTTGCTTTATATACCTTTAGGCGTAGTTTATAGCCTATTTTAAGCTCGTATATTAAGTTTATCACTTAGAGTTCTGTTTTTATAGTATATAATACTTCCGAAAACACGGACTTTCTCTAAATCTTCTATAAAAAGGGCTATATTATTCTTATTTTCTAAGGGATATATATATTCTAAAGCAATATAGGGGGATCTATTATATATATATAGCTGCTATAATAGCTTCGCCTTAAAAATATTCAGGTAGTTTAGCCGTATAAAGCATAGGCCTAACTTTATAATGTATCGTTCTATTTATACGCTCTATTCTAGCGTTTAAGTATAGTTTATACGGCGGACTTAAGTTATATTTTATACCCTTTTTTAAAGCATATAGTTTAATATTATATAGAAATTAAGAAGACCTCTTTTCTTTTAATATTATCTTTATTGTTTTCCAGTTCTAATTTCAACTTTAGAAACCTTAGTAGTCTTTCGGGTTTATCTTTTATAAGGTATATTCTTAGATACCTAGAGTACGTTTTAAGAAACGATATAAAGTATCTAAATTTATCGTATATAGGGACCTTTTTAAAGCCCTAAACATTAACGCTTATTTAATTAAGAAAGAGATATCGTCGTTTTAAGGGAGTATTCTTTTCCTTATCGGTATATTTAGCTTATCTATAAGCTTCGCATTGTTTTTTAGCTATAATAACTTTTTAGTCTACGGATATATCTAGGTATAGTTTATAAAGGTATTAGTATAGGGATTTATAGCTAAGGTAACCTAAGCGTTTTTGCTAAATTAGTAAATCTACCTTCTTTTTATTTCATATAGATTTACTTTTTTTATCTTCATCTTATTTGTCTTATATATTTAGTAAGGGCTTTTATATAGTATTTTCAATCGTTTTTTTTCGGACTATGCCGGATGTTATATATCTTATTTTTAATAAAAAAAGCGAGTTTTCTTAATATCTAGAGGGATATAGTATAGGCCGTTTTTAAAGCTAAATATTAATTATTTTAGATTTTTATCGAGAATAGATATAGAGTCTAGGCCTATAAAAGCATATGTGTTTTTATAGCATACTAGCTTATTATATTTATGCCGATTTAAGGCATATATAGGCAGTCTTTAATATATATTATTATATACTATTAGTATTAGTAGGTCTTTAGGTCGACCTTATAGGGTAAACGGTATAGTTGTATCTAAGTGGTTGCTAGCTGAGTAAGGGGAAGCTATCGCCGTAATATAGCCTTCCCGGACGATACGTAATATTTACGGTTACGTATGTACGCGATAATAACGTCGCACGTAGCTATATAGCTAGCTATTCCTATACTCGTAGTTTTTCCTTTATAAAAGCAAACCGTACTTAAAATAAAAGAGCCTAGTTAAGCAGGCTATTGCAGCTGCGCGGGCGCGATCGCGCGGGCGTAGGTATAGTTGCGTAATATTAAATTAATAAGGTTAAAGCTATATTATAATAGCTATATAACCGTTAAATACGCAGCCGGTCTATAACGTAATAACGCAACGTAAGAAAACACCCTTTATAATATAGTAGTTAGGCTAGTAACACTATAAATAATTAGGCGGTTTAGACTACCGCTTTGTGCTAGTAACCGTGCTTTAGGGTAGCCTTACTAACTACCTTACCGAACGTTATAGTAGGGAATCGGGGAACTATAGGCAACTAAGGAAAATAAACTATAGGTTTATAGGCAATTAGGGCAAAATAAGGTAAGAAGTAACATGGACTATAATAGATAGTAAAAGAAAGTGAATATATACGTAATTATACTAAACAAATTCATTCGTCGAGGGCTGTTCGTCTAGGGCTGTTTATCTAGGGCTTATTTATTAGGGGCGATTATAAGGATTAGACTCGTTAGACCTAATGTCTAGGGACCCCTTTTAGGACGATTCCTAGTCAGGCATATTCATGATATTACTCTACCGAAAGATTATTCTTTTTGTTAAACTTACTATTTTTTAGCGAGGAAGATAAAGATTACGGTCGCCCGACGAAAGCCTCTATTCTAACGGTTAGCGCGTTAGTCTTAACGAAGCGTTTAAGAGACTTATTCGGGGAGGACTTCGTTAATGCATTAGCTAAGTTATTATTCCTATTAATCTATCGAACTTCTATAATCTCTCTTCGCTTATATAACTAACGAAGCGATATATTATCGATTATTAGTCACTTTTGCTTCCTTATAGTAAGCTTTATAAGACATTCGTAAAGCGAATACAAGTCTATATAAAGGATTAAAGGCACCGTAGGGAGCTATAGGCGTTCTATAATTATCTTAATTGTTATAGTAAGGCAAATGCCGATATTAACGCCTCTAACTATACCGTAGACCTTAAAGGCTAGAACGCTACGTATAACCCTTTTATACTTAGTCGAGCTCTAGTACACGATGTTGCCTTTAATTTTAAAGTAGCTATTAGACTAGGTCTTTATTATAAATTCAATAATAAAGCCTAGCTGCGAAGAGAGGTCTATGTTATTTGTAAAAGACCTATCCGTTAATACTAGCAGCTTCGCATTCGTAAGATTAACTAGTTCGTACGTTAGGCCGCGTTTATTATAGTCTATTTGCTATTATAGACGTTTATTAATAGTTATATAGTCTTTTTCGTTAGGGCTTTAAACTTATGCTGCTATAGAAAGGTTAAAAGAAGCTTCCGGCTGGTAGATTAACGCGACGTATGCTCCTCGGGCTCGCTATTCTATACACCTTTACGCATAGTTATAATGCCGAGTAATAATAGTCTTAAGCTTTTCTAATTAACCCGTTCGCTAAAGAAGAAGATCTTAATCTTAGAGTATTAGCCTAGCCTTATGAAAATTAAGCACTAAGCCGGTAGATATCTTAGTCTTCGGCTTTGCTTTAAATTTAGCCTTTTAAAGCTGCTCTTCCTTAGCCGTTTAGAAGCTACGTATGCCTAATATTAATATATTATCCGTTTATAGGCTAACTATGCTAAATCTATAAGGGGTTTTATTCGCGATTAAAAGGCACGAGCTATACGTCGAGGTTTATATATTAAGTCTAATAATATAATATTTATAATACATTCGGAACTAATAAAGTCTTAACTCCGCGATCCTGTATAGGGGTTATATTATACGGATAATAGTCCTTTCCGGGTATTGTCTTTATATCTCGACGGGCAGCTTAGTTAGGATAGTATTAACGTTATACGACGTTAGGGGCTATATAGGGCATTAACCCGAGCCCGGACTATAGGTATACGATAGGCTATTACGTCCCTAACAAGCCTATTATATAACCCCCTTAGCTAAGGACGGGAGGTATAGTGGGGTAACAAAGGTTACGATTAGCCCGATGTTTGTATACCTACCCTATACTTCTACGGGAACAATAAAAACTCTACTAAAACTTAGCGCGTTACTTAAAACCTCTAAGAATTTTACTCAAGCTATAAAACATACTAAAGTCAATAAAGACATTTTACTTATAATTTATAACGCTATAGGTACTTTTATTATTTTAAAAATAGAATATTTCAAAACTTTTAGTAGTTACTTTCTTATTTTCACTTCTTCTATTAAAATAGAGCTTATTATAACTGAACAATTTACGAACAATTCATTTTTAGGTTTTTGAATATATAATATAGATACATAAAAAATTTCTCCTATCAGTTATTTATATATAATTATAAATCGATTTAAATATAAAGGGTATTTCTTTTAGTACTTATTACTAAGTAAAAGCGAGTTTAAAAACTTTTATAAGTAAAATAGAGAATTAGTGAATATATAAATGATAGTCGTGTAAATACCTTACGTAAATGCCTTTATTATAACGATAATAAAATATATATATTATGCTAGTGAGAATTAATAAATAATTGGTATAGAAATACGTTAAGTATATATGTTTTACTAGAAGAAACGGACTCTTTATATTTATATATTTTTAAATATACGGAATTCCTACTACTATAAACTCTATACCATAAATAGGAACAATGGCTTCGGTATAAAGAAAACTTTTTTTTTAATATAAAAGCGTTTTCCTTTAACATAAAAAAAAAGTTTTAAAAATGTCTAAAAAATACTTTAATAGTAAAAGTAATGAACTATCGTATTTAATATAAAACGTAAAACTAAATATAGAGAATTAAAACAATCGTATACTTATCATATATGATATAAGATATAATATAGTATTTTTGGGTTGCCGAAAACTAATACCTATAAGTAGATACAAAAAGAATAAGTTAAGAGAGAAGTACCTTTCTATTACTCTTACTTGTGTCTAATCGTAACTTTTGGAGAGCTACTATAGGTATTCCGTTGTATTATAACTATGATTAGTGCGGGCTAGGGGCCCTATTTAAGAGGCTCCGGTACCTATATATACCTCCGTTAGTCCTATAGTTAGGTAGCTATATGCATCTTTATGTTCGATAGTCAAGTTACCCCTTTTCTTACTTTTCTGCTATAATGTATATAGCTAATTCCCTATATTTAAGTGTTATAAGCCCAGCCGTATAAGCTAGGTCTCTTTAGCTTAAATAATGCTGAATTAAAGCTATCGATATCGCACTTTTTAACGGCATTAGGCTTTAACCTTAGTGTTATTACGAAGAGCTAGCTTTAAAGAGGGATTAAGACAAAACGATATATATTTATCCTTCGTAAACCGGCGAGGTAAAATAACGACTAGAGTATTACTATTTGCATAAGTAAGAATCTCTATTTGCATAGGAAATACATTTTTTCTACGCCGACCCCGCGCGCTTAGCCTACGCCACCTAATTTTAGTATAGCGCTATAGCATTTAATAGAGCCGCGTAAAACGCAGTCATAAGCCGGGCACGAAGCATACATTAAGAAGCCGCACACACAGTAGAGGGCACGCAGTAGGGCACGCAGTAGAGGGCACGTAGCCGGGCATAAAGCATATATTAAGGAGCCGTATATATAGCAAAAGGCACGCAGCCAGGCGCGAAGCATACATTAAGGAGCCGCACATATAGTAGAGGGCAGGCAGTAGGGCATATAGTAGGGCACGCAGTAGGGCACGCAGCCGGGCATAAAGCATATATTAAGGAGCCGCACATATAGTAGAGGGCACGCAGTAGAGGGCACGCAGTAGGGCACGCAGTAGGGCACGCAGTAAGGCACGACGTATACATTAAGGAGCCGTATATATAGTAGAGGGCACGTAGTAAAGCATATAGTAGGGAGCCGGGCATAAAGCATATATTAAGAAGCCGTATATATAGTAGAGCACGTAGTAAGGAGCCGGGCATAAAGCATACATTAAGAAGCCGTATATATAGTAGAGCACGCAGTAGGGAGCCGGGCATAAAGCATATATTAAGAAGCCGCACATATAGTAGAGGGCACGTAGTAAGGCATAACGAATACATTAAGGCGCCGTATATATAGTAGAGGGCAGGCAGTAGGGCATATAGTAAGGCACGCAGTAGGGCACGCAGCCGGGCATAAAGCATATATTAAGGAGCCGCACACATAGCAGAGGGCACGTAGTAAAGGGCACGTAGTAAAGCACGTAGTAGGGAGCCGGGCATAAAGCATATATTAAGAAGCCGTATATATAGTAGAGCACGCAGTAGGGAGCCGGGCATAAAGCATACATTAAGAAGCCGTATATATAGTAGAGCACGCAGTAGGGAGCCGGGCACGAAGCATATATTAAGAAGCCGCATATATAGTAGAGGGCACGTAGTAGGGCATAACGCATACATTAAGGAGCCGTATATATAGCAGAGGGCACGTAGTAAAGCACGTAGTAGGGCACGTAGTAGAGGGCACGTAGTAGAGAACGCAGTAGGGCACGCAGTAGAGCACGCAGCAGAGAGCTATTCGTAGGCACGCCGAATTAAGTTACGAATCTAGATATCGCGAGCCTTTTAATTGCCATAGCGCTATACCTAATTTATGTAGCGCGGGCTAGGTGCGCGGGGTTAGGGCGGGGTCGGCGCAGAAAAAATGTATTTCCTATGTAAATAGAGATTCTTACCTATGCAAATAGTAATACTTAACGACTATAGCGATATCTATATCTAAAGAGGTAAGTATCGTAATGCTTAAGGAAAGCCTTAATTAGACCCTTTAGATTTAGGCTATTAAGGGATAAGCAAAGATCTACTATATCTAGGAATATATCGACCTAGTAGGATCTTAAGAGCTTAGAGAGCCTGTAAAGATTAGCTAATAAGAATTTAAATGCAACCTTAGGGAACGACCCTAAAGAAGGGCCCTTACGGACGTTAAGTTTAATAATAAGACTATTAACTATAACAATCGGATTAAAGATACGATAATATAGTTCCGATTTAGGTAGAATAGCTATAACTTAGCCGTAAGCCTATTTAAGACCTAGGATAAGGCTATAATTCACATTAAGGAGCTAATTAATAAATCAATTAGTAAGGCTCTCGCGGGAGAGACCCTCGCATAAACCTCGCCTTAAAGCAGGATCTAGGAACTTAAATAGAAGGTCCTACCCTTAGAAGAGAAGGAAAAGACCCTCGTAGATAAGCGGTATTATTAAATTATCGGCAAAAGAGGGAATCAGGACTAGAAGGCTTAAGCGGATTAGCTTAATTAAATGATTGTTGATTTTAAGGACCTAGAAGTCACGACTTTAAACAATATTAAAATCCGGTAGGATTTACTTCGTGCCACGGAGGAATTCGACTTTAGCTAGGCCTTAAACGAGAGATCGAATAATGCCTTCTATTAACGACTTAAGGGCATTATTAGGATAACTTAAAACCCCTTAAGGAACCTTATCGCGGAATTTAAACGTAAGGTAACCCTTCGAAATAAATCTAAACCTTAGTTTAATTAGAACTCTCCGGCGCTAAAGAAAGATTTAAGGTAGTCGTAATGCCTATATAATATTTATTAGACTAATAAAGAGAGTTAGTAGGAAAGCTGCTTCTTATTCTATATAATATTTAAAAAGGACGTCCTTAAGGGATAGAACGTAAAGGATATAGTAAGTACTAAGATTAATAAGTGGCTTTACGAGCACTTAGAAGGTAGGAAGCAGGCTATAGCTTAAAAGCCAGCCGGGTCGGGTTAGTTAGATAAAACGATTATAGTTCCGAATAGCGGCAACGGCAATAAGCAGGCGAATATAGTTTCTCGCATTAATACGATATTATAAGTTAACCTCACCTAAATTCAAGACAAACCTCTTAGAGATAAGGTTATCTACGATTAAAGGCGAGTATATATATATATTATAATATTAGGTAGTTTTAAGAGAAGACGTTTACCTAAGGATCGTAAGAGGAGGTCTACGTTAGTAAAACCGCGCTTATAGTCTAAGGGGTAGGATCTATAGTTATCCTACTCTTAAAGGGTAAAAGGCTCTTACTTAAGAATAGCTACTATATCCCGAAGATGCTAATAAGCGTCTTTTCCGTTTAATAAGGGATTAAGGCTTAAGTTTATTAAAACTAGTAGGATAATACGCTATTCTATAGACCGATAGGCGAGCAGCTTACTTAGCTTAAGGAATTCGAGGACTAATACGTTATTACGAGCCTGCCGGATACCCTAAGAACTGTTTTTGCGATAAGTCGACGGCCTAAGCTACCTTTAAATAAGGACCTTACGAGCCTATAGCATAGGCGCCTAGGGCACCTAGGGCTAGATGCTATAGGCCTATTAGTAGGTAAATCCGTAGGCATAAAGCTTTACGGACCGGCAACCTATACATGCGAGGGATACGCGATAGGAAAGGCGAAACGGTAAGTCTCCTAGGACTTACTAACGTTAAGGCCGTAAGGAGCTAGGGTTGAATTTAGCTTTAACCTCTATGCTAGCCCGGAAGTAAGTGCCGCGGGATTTAAATACTACGCCTTATTTACCTATATAACGACTAATATAAGGTTCTTCTACGCTATTAAGCAAAAGACCGAGGTCCGGGACGTTTTTAAGAAGCTAATTATAAAACTCGCTATACGCTATAGGATTTAAATAATTATCTTAGTCACTAACGGAGAGAAGGCCTTAATCACTAAGGAGATTAAGCAGTATACGGATAGACTTAGCCTATAGCTCTTTATATTAGCCCCTTTAACGCCGACTTAGAATAGTTATGCGGAACGTTTAAAGGCTAGTATTAATGAAAGAACGAGGCTAATAAGTCTTAACTCGTAGATCCTTAATACCCTTTAGACTAAGACCTATCGGACGGCTGTCTACTTATTAAATCTAACGCCCTTTAAAGGGGTCGATAAGAGCGGGAGGAGTCCTTATAAGAGATAGTAGCAGTATATAAGGGATTATAACCCCTTATATCGCTATATAAAGGAGATTCGACCGACGATTACGCACTTACGTATATATAGATATATAGTATACCGAATAATAACGGATGCCTTAGAATATATTAAATCTTATAAGTCCCTTTCGTAGACTATATAAAGGGCATATATTAGATATCTAGTTAGGTATAAGTCTACTAAACTAGTTCGTCGTTTAAGTCCTTTC
Organism: Ophiocordyceps sinensis; assembly: GCA_012934285.1. Lineage (NCBI taxonomy): Eukaryota > Fungi > Ascomycota > Sordariomycetes > Hypocreales > Ophiocordycipitaceae > Ophiocordyceps > Ophiocordyceps sinensis. The sequence goes on along the minus strand of JAAVMX010000004.1, from coordinate 5,802,212 downwards.
CTTAGGATAGATAAAGCTTTTAACCTCTACGAATATATAATTCGATAAGGACGTTATATATAATCTAAGAAGGGAAGAGGGTGCGTAGCCTTTATATACCTATATTTATAACGTCCTCGGATATATAAACGCAATTAACGTACCCGAAGATAATAAAGGCGATAAAAAGGGGGCCTATAAGTACCCTCGAACTAATAGGACTATTAGGCTACGATATACGGCGGCTAAATTTATACTCGTTTTAGATTAAGGGAGGCAGAATAAAGGGGTAATACCCTTAACGATAGAGGGTCTATACGTCTCGCCTCCTTAGACCGGTAAGGTAGTCTTCTTCGATACCGCGATCCTACTTAATCTTAAGGGTAAAGATCTTACGATACTAGAGACGTTATCCTTAGAACCTACGGGAGAATTAGTTAGCCTTAGAACCCTTTTCTTAGAGGTCTTAGAATTGCCTCTTCCTCTAGGGGGTAAGATACTAGAATTAATAGCTAAAGCGGCTAGACCGGACCTTAAAGGCCGACCTTATATAAAGGAACTTTTAGATAAAGAAGAGGACGTACCGGCTTTAACGAAGCCGTTACGTAAGGAACGGGATACGTCTTAGCGGAGACGGCAAGGTCCTCCCTTCCGAGGGGCAAGTTAAAAAAAGAGCAGAAAGGTTATACTATAGGCAGGTAAATTAACGGCTGTAAGCAAGGCAGGAAAAGCCGATTAAAGGCGCATTCGTAGGTATAGGGAATTAAAAAATTCGCATAAGCTAACATAAGCGCGTTAGCGTATTCTCATTAGTGTAGGGTCGAAAAATCGCACTAGCGATTAAGGCAATAGCTAAAGGGCAGCTTAATTTATCCTCGTATTAAGCATTGTAGGAGAGACTCTAGGCGGCGCTTCCGACGGTATAGAGGCGGCGTATGCAGTAGGCGTAGCTGCGGATTAATAAAGTGATAGTGTTATTATATAATGGGGTTATTCCGAGTAGGCATAGAGGAGGTCCTAGAAAGAGGTAGAATAACACTATAGAGGGGGAAAGGGAAGAGAGTGCGGGCGTAGCCCTCGCCGGCGCGGACCACCTAAATACACGCAATCTAGTCACATACACTAGATAATAACACTAGGGTCTAGACCCTTACAAAGTTAAAGAGAAAGAGGACTTAAAGGACCCTATTTATTAATAATATTATTACGAGGGCTTCGACCTATAGACTATATATCGAGGATATACCTCTTATGCCTATATCCTATAGAATAGCGATAGCCTCGGCCTATAAGACCTAATAGCTTAAGGGAATAGCCTACGAGATTAAGGACTAAGAGAAACTTCTAACCTAGGTTAAGACCTTAAAGTCTAAAGCTAAGAAGAAAGGAGAACCCTTAATTCCGATAAGATAGGTCTATGCCTATAAGTGCGATCTATAAGGATATATAGTTCGGTTTAAGGCCCGCCTAGTTATTCGAGGAGATCGCTAACCGGAAGATAACGAGGATATATATACGGCGACCCTTCGAGCGAGGACCTTTAGGCTGCTAATAGCCCTACTATATCTTAAGGATATAGAGTCCGCGTAGTAGAACGTTAAGACGGCTTTTCTAAATACGATACTGCGATTTACAGTCTACTATTAGCTTCCACCTAGTTACGCGGAACTAGGCCTATACATACGGCTTCTACGAGGGCTATACGGCCTAAGGATCGCCTAGAAACTCTAGTATAAGGGCCTCACCAGCTTTTTTAAGTCCTTAAGTGCGGAAACCCTAATTTAAGACCCCTATATAATCTCGAACGCTACGCAGTCGGGTCCTCGACATTTAGGTAATAGTAATTAAAAAAGAAGAGAGGCTCTAAGGCTTAAACAGCCTATAAGGAAGGATTAAAAGCTGTAAGGTGTAAATCACTAAGAATAATAGCTCTTGTCTTTTCTAATAAGGGGGCTAACTAGTCTCTATATATAGGGAAATCCCTCGGACGAAAACAGCCGCGTAGATCTAAGGAAAAGGGGTAAAGGAAGGAGTTAGACGGAAAACACCGGTCGGAAATCAATAGATCGTATCTATACGACAAATAGTTATGCAATTAGCTATAGTTAGCAATAAAGGAATTAATAACGCAATAGTCTATTAGAAGGACTAGTGAATTCTACGGTAGAAGCCGTAGAAGGGAATTAGAATTCTACGGTAGAAGACCGTAGAAGGGAAGGGATTTTATAGGTAAAGACCGTATAAATAATCGTAAGATTACCGTAAGATTATAGTAAAATATAACCGTAGGAAAAAGCGGGGCGGACGCCTATAGAAGTACGGGGTAAAAGCCCGTAGAAGCCCGTAGAATTCTATAGTAGAAATATACAATACTTCTATATAAATTCTATAGATACTTATATATAAATTCTAAGTATACTTCTATATAGATTCTATAGCATAGAAACTACGGAAGAACTAGGGATTTACTAGTGGAAAGCAATAGGGGAAGACGGTAGTGTTAATATATAATAGTCTATAAGGGAGTTATTATCTTTTTATTCGTAGACGATATCGCGATAATATATTCGAAGGAGCGGCAAGCTAATTAGCTAGAACTCTATAAGGCTTTAATAGCGAAATATACTATTAACTATATAGGGGAACTACGTTAGTTCTTAGGGATTAAGATAATCCGGGATAGGCCTAATAGGAAGCTATAGCTGTCTTAGGCATTTTATATCTTTAAGATAGCGAAGATATTTTATATAGATTAAGATTCGGGTTTTAGGGCGCTTAAGATCCCTTTAACGACCGATAAGCTAATTCCCTACGAAGGGACGGCGAGCAACGAGGAGGTCTATTACTTTATATCTTTAGTAGGCACGATCCTTTATCCGGTAATCTATACTAAGGCGGACGCGGCGTTCCCGGCGGCGAGGCTAGCCTAGTTTAGCTATAACCTAGGTCTACAATACCTTCGAGAGGCAAAGAGGTGCCTAGCGTACTTATATACTATACGGGACTATTGTATCTATTTTAAAGCAATTAACGAGAAAAAGAGGTTTCTCTTTACGTTAGATTCCTTATTCGTAGACGACCTAGCGTTAAGGAAGTTATTATAGGGGTATATATTCTTATTTCTTAGCGGGCCCGTGGATTAGAAAGTTACTAAATAGGCTACTATTACGACCTCGTCTACTAAAGCGGAGCTCCTAGCTTTATTAAGAACCGAGAAAGAGTAAATACAATTTGCTCGACTTATTAAGGAGCTTAGAATCTAGCTTAAAGGCACCGCGTAGCTATAGTATAATAACCTCTAGACGATTAGGTTATTAACCGAGCTAAGTGCTCGGCTTTAGACGAATTTAAAGCATATCGATATATATCGACATTAGCTTCGTTAGGAGGTATAAGAGGACCGGCTTTAGGTTAAGTAGATTAAATCCACCGAGAACCTAGTAGGCGGTATAACTAAGGCCCTCCCTTTATAAAGGCATAAAGACTTCGTAAGCCAGCTTGGTATAAGGGACCGCCCTAAGGATCCGGATAAAAAGGACTAGAATAGTGCGAATAAGGGCCTCTAGGGTGTCTTTTTATAGTTTATGCTAAATCAGCCCCTTATCTAATATTAGGGGTAGTATAATAGTTATAGGCCGTTCCGACTAATTTAAACGAGCTATTTTATTTAATTATTATAATCTCTTTGCGTTACTATAGTCTCTATAAGGACTATAGCAAAGGGGTATATTAACGTTATAGAAAGTTAAGGGCTATATAAGGCATTAACCCGAGCCTAGACTATAGGTATGCAATAGGCTATTACGTCCCTAACGAGCCTATTATATAACTCCCTTAGCTAAGGACGGTAGGTAGGTATTCCGTTATATTATAACTACGGTTAGTGCGGGCTAGGGGCCTTATTTAAGGGCTCCGGTACCTATATATACCTCCGTTAGTCCTATAGTTAGGTAGCAATATGTATCTTTATATTCGATAGTCTAGTCACTCCTTTTCTTACTCTTCTGCTATACTTTATGCAGCTGATTTCCTATATTTAAGAGATAGTCTTAAATAGCTTAGTTTTAGCCTATAGGTAAGGCCTTTCAATAGTCGGATTAGGCATAATAGAGAGTCTCTAGACTCCCGGCTTAGAAGCTTCGTTAAGACTATATTCTATGTGTGGTTAATTAACTAGCTAAGATTATAGGCGCTTAGGGCTTTAGGAAAACCCTATAGCGGGGCGCTGACTAAGGCGCCTACCTAATAGGGATCCTTAATACCCCTTCGCTTAAACAAGCAGTCCCCTACTTACTAAAGCAATTAATAGAACCTAAATAGGAAATAGTGTATCGGCATATGCGATGCGAAATAATAACAAAAATACCCCTAATCCTCTATCACATAGCAGCAGCGGCTCTTAGGCGCTCGCGATCCTTCTCTAATATTATGCGGCTCGCGTACTATAAGCTATAGACCGGGTGCCCGTCGCGACTATACGCGGGGAATAGATTTATTCTATTATACCTAATAGGAAGGCCGAATCCTCCTAAGGACGTAAGAGAGTAGGCATTGCCCGGATAGGCGGCCGTAATAGCCTAAGGACCGTCGTAGTAAGGTTCGTGCTTTCTAATGCGCTAATACACTCGTAAGACCTAATCTCCCGGCGCGTATACGCCGATTAGTCCCTTACGTTCCTATAAGTAAGCTCGTGTGCGGGCGTAAGCGGCTTTAAGGCTAGTGATATATCCTCGTGCGATAAGAGCAGGATGCTATTATATAAGTTCTTAGGCCTACGCGATATCTTCCTCTACTATAGGATTACGGGTATAAGCTGTATACGTCGCTTCGTAGTACTGCTCTAAAGGCTAGGTTTTATATAATAAGAAGAATAGGCTATAGCCGTACGGGCCTTCCTAACGGTTGTATAGGTAGACGGCTCGTATTAAACGCTATACTAACGGTATAGAGGGATTATCGAGATATAGGCGGTAGATAATAGCCTTAAGCACTCCGTTCGCTTATTCGACCTTTCCGATCCCGCGAGGTCTAGCGGGCGTAATAGGCTTAACGGTTATACTAAAACGCTTATAATAGTCTTAGGCTTATTGCCTAGCAAAGCAACTTATATTATCGCTTATAATCTCGCGGGGTAGGCCGAATCGCGTGCTAATAGTCTATAAGACTAGGATTATTCCCTTAAAGTCTATAGACTACGTAATAGTAGAGATAAGCTAACCGGTTGCGTACTCTATAGCGTTAAGCAGCTATTACCCTTTATACCCTATATAGTCGATAGCCTACCTTATTAAAGGCGGCATAGGTGCTAAAGGCATTAGGTTAAAGAGCGTAAGATCCGGCGGCTTTATAAGTTAATAGGACTAGCAACGGCGAATAGCTTCGTAAACTACGAGCGGGAGTTTTAAATACTAGTATTATATAGATAGGTATTGTATAACGTAACTAACGGTGCTATATCCCGAGGCCTTATATGCTTGCTTAGCTATATCTACGAGAGCGTTATACTCTAGTACTAGCAGTAGTGCGATTACCCCTATAGGGTTTAGCGGCTCGCTAAGGGGAAGGGAACGCTTATTCTAGCGAATGCGATATAGACTGCCCTTTAACTCGCAGAAGTATATATTCGCCTAATATAGCGCGATATTATATAGTAGGGTCTCGCTAGATATAAGGAATTCGAAGATCGCTTATAAATTAATTCGTGTTAGCTATTCTAGTCGAGTAACGAGCTCTATAGCGTTAAGTGCGGCGTCGTCGGCTTCGGGCGTAGGTTTAAGCGCTATATTGTATATAGGATCGTCTTCTAGGATTGTTATAAGCTCGTCGTTATCGTTAATTATAGCTATCCTCCCTTCGTCGGCGTTATAAGCAGTATCCTTATCGTATAGCAGGCGAGAGAGATCATCGGCGAGCATATTCGCTTTACCGCTACGATATACGATCTTAATATTATAGTATTCGATAACGTCGAGGAACCGAATAATTCGCATAGGGTAGTCTATCTTAGTGCGTAGGGTCTTAAGAGACTTATAATCTATAATAATAGTAATATCCGCGCCTTTAACCTAATGCTTTTAATGTTATACGGCTATTATAATTCCTAAAAGCTCTCGTTCTTATATAGAATAACGCTATTGCGTCTTAGTAAGCTTCTTAGAAAAGTAGGCTACTAGGTAAGGGTAGGAACGCTCCTTACCACCCGTTAGGTATATATACGGTTATAGAAGAGCTACGCCTATATATTTCCTAGACGTATCGCTCTTAATAATTATAGGAAGCATTTAGCTAAACTTAACGAAGACTAGTATTATTATAATAGCATTATAGATCTATTCTTAAGCAGCTTTAGCTTCCGTAGTTAGGGTAATAAGGACGTTCTTACTACTAAAGGACTATTCGATTAACGGGATAGATAGGTCCGAAAAGTTCGGGATTAGTATACGTAGGTATCCGGCCGCGTAAATAAAATCACGGATTTCCGTAGTAGTCGTAGGCATCAGGCGGTCGCGAATAGCAACAATCTTAAGAGGATCTGCCCGAATGCCTCTAAAATAGACAATAAAGCCTAAGAATATACTTATATCGACGAAGAGCTTCGTCTTCTTAGCGTTTAAGAGCAGGCCGTACTTAACGGCGCGGGCGAAGAAGGCAAGCAGGCGTTTATAAAGCTGCTCGACTATATTAGCCTAAAGGCATATATCGTTAAAGAGACTAGCGGCGAACTCGCGCAGCGGCTATAAAACTTCCTCTATAAAAGCTTAGAAAGTAGCTAAGGCGTTCGTAAGGCCTATAGGCATAGCTTCCTATTTATATAGGCCGAAAGGCGTAACGAAGGCGGTCTTTTTATAGTCCTCTAAAGCGATACGGATATGCTAAAAACCGTCTTATAGGTCGATAAAGGCATAATAGTAATGCCCGGCTGCTTATTATATCTCGTCTATAGTGTTTAAGAGAGAATACATATACTTCTTCGTTAAGGTATTAAGTATATAATAGTCGGCGTAGATACGCTAAATAACTTACCTATAGGCATTATACTATAGGCCCGTAAGTGCCTTCTTCGGCGTTAATAGTAGAGGAGACGACTATAAGCTAACGGACTTTTAAATAATACTCCCTTTATATTTCTTAATAAAGTCCTTAATAGCTTAAGCCTACGAGGGACTATAGCGTTGGGGAGCTTACCGTATAGGCGTGCTATCGCCTATATTAATTCGATAGACTATCTATGCTAATTTTTCTATACGTTAAAGCGATACGTCGAAAAGCTCTAGGAATTTAGCGAAGTATACGTCTATAAAGAGTTTCGCCTATTTTAGCGTATTAGCGTAAAAGCGGATAGCACGCTTAGGAGTAGGTTAAACGTCGGTCGAATTAGCGAAAATAGCTATAGAGAAAACGTTCGACGGCCGCGGCTATAATAAAGGCTTGCCCTTAAGGTTACGTAGTCGTATAGCGCTATTGCCTTTATAAGCGACTCTAAGGGCGTAAAAGATAGATCGTCTAAAGGTTAAGTCACTAAGTAAAGTCCCGTTAAGGATAATACTATAAGAAAGGGCAACCGAACTAGTCTAGTCGTCGTTGCCTTACTATTATATAGCTATAACGATATTATTTTAAACGCTTAGTCTAGGAATCCCTCCTATCCTTTTTATAGTAGAGGCGACTTAAGACGGGTATAGGGCAAGCTTATATATAAGTAAAAAAGAAACGTAATAAGATATAGAACCGTAGTCGAAGAAGGAAGAAAGAGTAAAGGATAGGGAAGTCGTTAGTCGGTAAAGGAAAATACTATAACGATCGCCGAAGCCCTCACGGAGAGGCTTTTAGCTAATATTAATACCGCTATCTATAGTTATAAAGTAGATAGCGTCGCCTCCCTATTAGAAATACGCTACGTCTATCCCTTTTTATATAGCTATAAGGATAGCCTCTATTTCCGCATCGTCTTCCTTAAGTTAATACGTCGGATCTTAGTCTTTATCGGTATTATCTATAACCTTATCGTTAAAGTATATATATAGGCGGTTAGCGTAATTACGATAATTTCCTCGCGTGCTTTTACGTATGCTCTTGCCTTAGTTACCTCTACCGCGATTACTGCCGCGGCCGCGGCTACTCCCTCTAAAGCGCTAGCGGGAACCGAATGCCTTAGCAGCTTTATATATCTTCCCTTTTATCGTAACGTCTTAAGGCGGGCTAGACGGTAAGGATAACGTAGTAGTAGGTACTAGCGAAGACAATAGACGGTAGTCTTAGGCCTAATGTCTAGCCTTACTATAGTTAAAGTAGGTATTCGCCTTAAATAAGGCCGCGAAAGTCAAAGCGGCGATAGCTTTATCGTCGGCGGCGTAGACGAGAGTGTCTATCGTACGTAGATCGGCTATAACGATGCCTAAAGGGCCTAAATAAGAGGAGGCGGATAGTAGGCTAAGATTAGCCTTAACGACTTCTATTATCGCCGGCTTATTGCCTACGACCTTATTTATCCTTTATATCTAGTATAGTTAGCCCTCTTATATACGGATAAAATTAGCTAGCTTACCGTAGATATCTTCTCTAAGCTAACGCGTTTACTCGCTAGCTAATAGCATAAGACGCTAAATAAGGGCTATGCTATATAGTATAGTAATATCGGAACCGATCTATAACTAAATGCGTAAGAGGTTATTCCGAATATACTAAAAGGTAATAGTACGGACACTAGGGCTACGTTTTTTAATATCGGGAAGGTTTAAGAACGCGTTACGAATGCGCTAGGCAAAGTTAACGAAGGCCTCGTCCTTAACTAGCGCTAGTTAGGCGTAAATAGCTAATAGCGCGTCTAAAACACCGTAGTCCCTTAGGACTATAAAAATGCCCTTAAGGAGCAATATCTAGTCTAAGTGCCTAACGTTAACTTAATACGCGTTAGGGCTAAAGTCCTTAGATAAATCGTTAGCTATCCGCGTAGGCTAGAGATTATATAGTATCTATCCGATAAGAAACGCGTATTATATCTATTAGAGCTTCTAAAGGACGGTATAGTCCGCTTAATATAACTTCTATTTAGGCTTTATAGTAATCTTATTTCGGTTATTAGTTACCGTATCGTTAACGTCTCTAGCAGCTTTCGCTTAAGGCTAGATGCTTTTTATAAGAGTCTTAGTAGCTCGATCGTAAGTAGCATTATGCGGGATGTATATAGGATAGTCAAAGTTTAAACGTAAGTCAAGACCTTATTCTAGGAATACGTATTAGTCGACGGCTCTATCGTCGTAGTATAGGAAAGGCTTTACCGGAAGCTAGTGCTATTACGGTAGAACCGGTTGCTAAGCGGGTTGCCTATACTACGGCTAAGCTACTTACCCTTACTATTGCTAATTCGAACGAGCAAATCGCTGCTCGCTTATAAGGTTAGCAGTAGGCGTTATAGCAATACTCTCTAGATCTACGGGAGGAGTAGGAGGCGATAAGTAATCCGGCATAGGAGGCGTAGGAGGAACGGGAATAAGTCCTAAAGCTAAGGAGCTAGCAGCAGGTAGTAGTGCTAGAAGAGGAGGTGCTTATGCTCGATAGAGACTAGCTAGGCGCTCCTCTATACGCTCTATTTAGGTAGCTTAACGCTCTTAGAAACGCTCTATCTAAGTAGCTTAACGCTCCTTAAAACGCTCTATCTAGGTGATTTAGTTATCTTCTAGCTGTTTAAGCTAGTTGGCTTACTATCGAGACTACTAACGTATTTCACCGCGAAGTTCTTTACGCAAGTCGTTAAGGTAAGCGTTAAAGACTTCGTTTTAGCGGGTTATCTTCTAGTCTACCTATCTTCTTAAGCTAGCGACCGAACTCGTCCTATTCGGCTTAGGGCCGATAGTAGAGCTTGCTATAGAGCCCCGGCGAAAGCTTCGGTCTACTCCTAGCTCGTCCTTAGACGGCGAATTCGGCGGCAACGCTGCCGACATACTATATAACGTTAGGCTTATGCAACGTTAAGCGAAAGAAAAAATAGGGTAGAACATGTGTTTAGGGTAATACGATAGGTCTGCGTGGCGTAAACGCTAGGATGCGTGATTCGTCCGATTCTTAAAGAGGCTAAGGTTTGCTCTTTAAAAATACGTATTTTTAAGGCCTTTTAATAGTCGGATTAGGCACAATAGAGAGTCTCTATGCTCCCGGCTTAGAAGCTTTGTTAAGACTATGTTCTATATGTGTTAATTAACTAGCTAAGGTTATAGGCGCTTAGGGCTTTAGGGAAAACCCTGCAGCGGGGCGCTGACTAATGCGCCTACCTAATAGGATCCTTAAGTATCTTCGGTCTAAGTACTATTAATCGTTATAATTAAATGCTATATTTTATAGGAATTAGGCCGACGGGTTACGTATAAGGTAGGTCTCTATAGACGTACGTAAGTCTATAAATATAGTCTCGACCTTTTAGGCAGGCTTAAAGAAAGCGTATTCTAGCTTTAAAATACTATAGCACGCGTTAATAAGCGATGTATTAAGTAGTATATTACTATCGTAGTCTTTACTAAAGGCTCTTTAATATAGCTAAAGCTTATCGAAGAGAGTTTATAGTACCCCGTAAAGCGGCAATAAGGAGTTCTCCCTACGGACTTTATTAAATATTATTATTATCTAGTTAGTAAAGTAATAACTATAATTAATATCGATATTTAAATGTTGCTTAATAGCATTATAGGTTATATATAACGATATAGTTAACTTAATATAGTAGATATAGAAGGTCTTAGCTCTATCCGTTAGGATCTAAGAGAATAAGTTATAGCATTAACCTAATTAGACCTTAAGCTTATAATAGGTCCTTATAAACATCCGGACCTTATTATTAAAGAGGTTATAGGGCTATCCCGTATAATACTTATCCTTCCTCTATAGCTTTACGAACTTCCGCTAAAGATAGCGTTTATATTAACGTTCGGAACATCGATTAAAGGGATCGTAGTATAAGTATTAAGGGACGGTAAAGGGGTAATAGTTATAATAGCATTATTAAGGGGAATAAGAGCTTAGGCAATAGGGGCATTAAGTGCAATAGGCATATCGGGGGCAATAGCAGGCATAGGGACAGTCGGCTAGTTAAACTAGTATATTATTAAGTATAGGGTCTATTATTATTGCGTCGCACTTAGAATAGTTATTTAACCGGGGGCTATCGCCGGGCCTAAGGCTAGGCTTAGGGCTATAGTCGGTAGTATAAATATAACGACCGTGCCTTAATTAAATATCTAATTTATATACTCTTTAAGAGGCTATTGTAGTAGTTTAGGAATAGTCTATAGTTTAAGAAACTGCTTATTAAAGCCTTAGTTATCTAGGCCGTATAACGGGGTTGTTCTAAGTTAGCATAAAGGAGGTCTTTAAAAGAGGTTAAATAATACTATAGAGGGGAAAAGGGAAGAGAGTACGAGCGTAGCCCTCGCCGGCGCGGACTACCTAAATACACGTAATCTAGTCACGTGCACTAGATAATAGCACTAGGGTCTAGACCCTTATATTAGCCCCCCGCCCTAGCTCTTTCGGAGCTACCTTCCGAGACACCTAAAGCCGTACCCTTACGCTCCGTAACGTTATATACGGACTACGCAACCACGGCGAAATATATACCGAAAACACGCACCCGAATGCACACGAATTATACCGAATTCCCGTAGAGCGGCACGTAGCTTCTATAAACGCGGATATCTTCCCGACTCCCTTATCGTAATAAACACTAGCGGAACCGTATTTTTAGCTTCTTAAAACGCGGGGAAGCTCCTTTTCTTAATAAGCAGAAGGACTACTTTAAGTAAGGCCGGTTTTTCCTCTCCGGCTCGTGCGCTTCGTACGCCTAGGTGCTCCTAAGGGCTCGCCTCGCAGCGACTAGCTCTTTATCTTTAAGCGCGTATCGCTATCACCTATCTGCTCTTCCCGTATAGGGCTATACGGGCGTCGTTATTTTCGTTACGGTCTCCCGGGCGTAGGTAATATCCCCTTTCTTATCGCCCGCCTTCGCCGTGCCGAGCACGGTGGCATTCCTAATATTTATCACTCGAATCGTCCGATTATCCCGCTTATAGCCCTACTACCGTTCCTTAGAAATCGTAGTATCGCATTTAGTATACCGTTCGTATACGTATTATCTATGCTTCCGCAATCGTAGCTACGCCCTACTACCGTCTCGAAGGTCGTGCCTAATTTCGCAGGCATTACTCGTACTAAAGCCGAAGAAGCAAGAGCTATTAGCGTTAATAACGTATATCGTTAGCTTAACGCACCCGAGGCTCCTACATATAGGCTCTTCCCGCTACCGTTAAAGCGGTAGAGACGAAGTCCTCCCTTTATAGAGCGGACGAAAAACAATAAAGGAAAATTCGTTCCGAATTAGGTCTAGCAATTCGGCAATAGGCAAGCAAGGTCGTGCTATAGGCAGGTAAATTAACGGCTGCGAGCAGGGCAGAAAAGCCGATTAAAGGCGCATTCGTAGGTGTAGGGAAGAAAAATTCGCATAAGCTAACATTAGCGCGTTAGCGCGTTCTTATTAGTATAGGGTCGAAAAATTCGCATAGGCGATTAAGGCAATAGCCAAAGGGCAGCTTAATTTATCCTCGTATTAAGCATCGTAGGAGAGACTCTAGGCGGCGCTTCCGACGGTACGGAGGCGGCGTGTATAGTAGGCGTAGCTGCGGATTAATAAAGTAATAGTGTTATTATATAACGGGGTTATTCCGAGTTAGTATAAAGGAGGTCCCTAAAAGAGGTTAAATAACACTATAGAGGGGAAAAGGGAAGAGAGTGCGGGCGCAGCCCTCGCCGGCGCGGACTACCTAAATACACGCAATCTAGTTACGTGCACTAGATAATAACACTAGGGTCTAGACCCTTACAGGCCGGTATAGATCCTATGTCTCTTTAAGAGCTTACGTAAGGCCCGTTTATAGTTCTAGTTAACCTTATCCTATATCTATATAAGCTATCCTTAAAAGTGTTTTTAAAAGAAGGCAAAGGCTTTATAGCCTTAGTTATCTTTATCGTATATATACTTATAGAGGAACCTTATAGTATATATAGTAGCCTTTACTTTACTTAGGTTTTTAAGGTCGGGTTAATATTATATATCTTAGATACCTATATAGGTATATTAGTAGTCGTTTTCTATAATAGGGGTAATGTAAGTAGGTGTCTTAAAGTAAATATAAATGCAAATATAGGTCTAGTAGTCTTATTAGAATTATTAATACCTATCTAGCTAAGGATTATACTACCTTCTTCTAGATAAGACGTAAGAAGGGTCGGGGCTTTCTTTTCGGAAGCCTCGGTAGCTAAGAATAAAAAGGGATTTATAAATAGAATGTATAGACGGATGCGTTAGTTAGGGAAGACCTTCCGCAGACGGATGCGTCTATCGGGACGGTAGTAGAAGTCTATAGAAGGAAGTAGAATTCTATCTATAGAATTATATCTATAGAATTTACTTTAGAAGGGAAGTCCTTCTACCGTAGAATTCTATCTATAGAATTTACCTTAGAAGGAAAGTCCTTCTACCGTAGAATTCTATCTATAGAATTCTATCTATAATTCCTATATTAGCAACTTTTTCTTTATGCCGTTTATAAGAAACTATCTTATTATGCTTAAATATTACCCTTATTCTAAAAGGAAATACAAATGCATAATAAAATCGACTATTCGTTATATTAGAGTAGTTTATTATAATATTATATAGTGTTATAAATATATAACCGTTAAAGAAAGAATATATTAAAAGGGTTATAGGCGAATAATAAACCCTTTTATTCTAATAGTTAAATTATTTATATCGACGAAACGTTTAAAGGCTTAGTTTAGTAATGCTTTCGTTATTACATAAGCTAGGTGATCGGCTCCGTTAATCTATCGGACTTCTATAATCTTACGGCGTTTATATAACTATCGTTAAGCTATAATATCGATTATTAATCTTTTCTACTTTATGGTACCTAATTTAATAAGGCATTTATATAAGGAGTACGAATCGGTGCAGATAATTAATAGAACCGGAGGAAGACTAAGGCAATCCGTGATTATCTTAAGAGTTATAGTAAGAGATATTCTAATATCGAAGCCGTTTACTATACCGTAGATTTCCGATGTAAGGACACTTTAGGTAACTCGTTTGCATTTCGTAGAGTTTTAATAGATAATATTGCCTTTAATCGAAAATTGTTTATCTATTCGGTCGGTCTCGTAAATTAAAGCAATAACGAATCTAAGCTATAAAGATAAGTCTTTATTTTTTATAAACGATCTATCGGTAAAGACTAAGAGCTTAGCCGATGCGAGGTTAATTAGGAGATATATTAGTCTACGTTATTGATTGTCTAATTGCTATTATAGTCTTTTATCTAGGATTATATAGTCTTTATTAACTTAATTCTAAACTAAAGCAGTAATAGAGATGGTAAACGATGCTTCCGGGGGATAGATAGATACAACGTATATACTACGAGCACGTTGCTCTATATACCTTTACGCTCGGTAAATAGCTTCTTAAGGTTTTACGGTTTTAATCTTAGCTACTTAACCCTTCTATTATAGTAGTAAACTTCTATCGTATTATAAGGTTAATTTTACGCCGTTAAAGTTTAGAAATTATCTAGCAGTTATTAGAGTTTTCGGTTTAGCTTTAAATTATGCTTTCTAAAGCTCTTTTTCTTCGTAGTCCGAAAAACTCTAAGTTCGAGCATTAACGTATCGTCTATCTATATCCCGATAATTCTAAAAGATATAGGAGGGCTATAGTTAGAAGTAAGTAAGTATATATCGTATATTAAATAAGCTTTTTTAATCTTTTTAATATAGTAACTATAGTATATCTTAAATTAGTATAGTCCGGATTCCGCAATGCCGTATAAAGGCCTAATTACGCAAATAATTATGCCTTTTTAAATACTTCTTTACTAATTTAACGGGTAGAGCTATTAAGATTATTCGGAATAACTTAGTGTTTGCCTATAGATATACTTATATAATATCTCGTAGAGATAATATTATTCCGTATTTTTTAAGTATTCCGGCTATAATAGCTATAATTAAACGTTAACTAACTCGTTAGATATATAGATATCTTCTTAATATTACTATAGCCTTAGATTACTAGTCTCGACTTTTCGTATAGTTTAGTATTACGTCCTTTAACCTCCTTTACTATTCGAGAACGGAAGATCCGAAATCCTCTATACCTCTATATTTTTCCTTATCGTATTATTCGAAACTAAATACACTACGAATAATAAGGTCGTTAATCTCTTTTATATTAGATTCTTCGAATAGGTTACTAAGTGTTATAACTACGCTATCGCGACGGAGTTTAAGCATAAGATCGTATACGTTAACCTCTTTCTTAGCTAAAAACTGCTGATTTCTCGGTTTATTTTTCGCATTACGTAGGCGACTACGTTTTTAAGGCATGCGAGGAGGTTCTTATATATTTTTATATTCTTCTATTATTTTATTATCTTAAGAATTATATTCCTATATTTCCTAATTTCCTTCTTATAGTAGTCCCGATTTTTCGTCTCGGAAGTATAGTTATATATATATTAACCTAAATACTTATAGTCTATTCATTATATCAATTATCATATTATAGCCTTTAATTACTACCACTTTAAATAGACTTTACCAACCGTTCTTTTACCTTTAGATATAGACCTTATTTTATAGTAGAAGATTAAGAATCTCCTTTATTAATAGTCCGTTTAGGCTATAAATAGCATCCTTAATTCGTCTTTTAGTAGAGATCTAGCGAAGCAATTTTATAGCCTTTTATATAGCTATAGCTCTTTATATCGTTATTATAGAAGAGGGTAATTCCTATATAATCCGAGGGTAAGTACTAAAAACTAATAATATAGGAACTAAACTATTAAGACTAGCTATATAATTAATTGCCTTAACTACTATTTAAAGGATAGCTTTAGCTAATATAACGTTTCCGATTTCTTTCTATAGAATACTAAATATACGTTTAAGTAGTCTATAATATTTCTTAATCTTTCCGATAGACTAATAGGCTTTAACTAGAACTTACTTACATATAATTTCTATAACTTTCGCTTCGTTCTTAAATTTAGTAGAAGTCAAATTCGTTCTTATATTATTGGTTGATTAAACAAACAAAAGGGGGTTATAAGCTGGCTGGATTAGTCTATAATATAGTTATCTAGCCAAGGCGAAGAGGAGAGGAAATAGGGCCCCTTTATGCGTCTTAACCGAGCCTGTCCTAAGCTCTAAAAGGAGCTTAGTCGGGGCATGTGACGCTCCCGATAACGCTATCATCGGGGCCTTAATAGGGGTTATGACTTATAACCCTTTTCTCCCTTATGTGACTAGATTAGTCCGACACTAGCGGTTCTTCTTTAGAGGCTTTAAACACTATACTAACGGACTAATCGCCTAATCGAACGCAACAAACATAGCGAACGCAACGAACATAGCGAACGCAACGAACTTAGCGAGCAGCCCGGCGCGATAAGCAAGGAAAAGAGCATTCGGAAGAGCCGAGTCGAGGACATCCTCGGGGCGCTGCCGAAGAGCCGATTCGAGGGCATCCTCGGGGTGTTAGGGCGGAATAAAGCCGGAATAAAGCGTCTATTCGAGCAGGAATAGACCTTAGTTAAGTCTTTGCAGGGCCTTAATTCGGGCTATAAGCGCGAATAAAGAAACAATAGAAAAGACGCATTAAGCTAGAAATTGCCTAATTAATATAAATAATAAGTATAAATTGCAATTAGCGGCCGAGGAATAATCGTGCGGAAAATACAAGCAATTAGCAGGAAATGCGAACAACGAATAAGATAATGCAATAAAGCGGGAAAAAGGGAATAACGCCGGGAAAAGAGCGAAAAACGCGTGGAAAAGGCGAACAAATTGCAGAAATAGCAAAGAATAATACGCGAAAATTCCATACGCCATAAATAGGCGATAAACGCACGTAATACGCGAAAGGATAGGGCATTAGGGAAATAGGCGAAGTAACGAGCAACGAGAACACATAAAGGAACGGCTAAGCAGAGGGCTAGAGGGGTGGCTAAGCAAAGGGCTTAAGGGGGCAATAGGCAGGGGAATAGTAATAGGCAGGGGACTAGCAATATGCGGGGGACTCCCTCGAGAGCTTTTCTTCTGCTAGGCTCGCGAGGCTAACGGTACGGAAGCTCGTAAGGCTAGTTAGCCACGCGCAACGAGGGGTGCGTTGCTAAACCTCGGAAGAACAACGTATAGAGGCGAGGGCGTCTGCCGGGACGAAGGTGCCTGCCGGGACGAAGGTGCCTGCCGGGCAGGCTAGGGCCGGGCGGAAGAGTGTTCCTTTCCCGGGGGGGGGGAGTGTCCCTTGCCCTATCGGGCAACGGGCTAAGAGGAAGCTTATATATGCTTCCGGTGGTTATATCCTTTAGCGAGGTAACGTTAGAGTGCGCCTCAGGAGTCGAAATAAGATTTATAGTGCTAGCAATTAGCCTGCTTTAGTAGATGCCTTTAGGGCAAGGGGGTCTACTATAGTATATACCGGGCTTAGGGTATAACGGTCTAGGAGGGAGTCTACACGCGTTTCGTATAGTAATATCCTTCGCCGAGGTGGCGAAAGAGTGCGCTACGAGACTTAAAGGGTGATTAGCAGTAGCGGCATTAGCTTAGCTTTAGGGTATGCCGTCCGCGTTGTTAAGGAAGCTGCTATAGGACCTATAGCTTCGTAGGTTGCGAGCAGCTTAGAAAGCTACTATAAGAGCTTATAGAGGAGTAGCTTAATAAGCTGCTTGTAAGAAGACAGACTAGAGGTACGTTTAGGAAGGTAGGAACGATAGTTAAAAGTACGAATAATCCTTTATTATAGTGCGGTTGCCCTCTTATAGCAAGACTAAAGCTTGCCCCTCTTCTAAGATATATCGGGGCCTTAGGGATATACCCTTAGGCCTTAAGAGGGGTTATCGGGGACTAGTTAGCGACTAATAGCCGAATAGTCCCCGAGCTAAAATGCATTATCTATTATGTATATATCCCTATCTCCCGGCTCTATAGTTGCGCGGGTAGCTGCGTTATAATTATCCCCCCCTTCTAAGGCGGACGCCTCGGACGCTAGGATAGCTTTAGGTATAGATAAAGTCGTAATAGCAAATAGGACTAAAACAGGATTAAAATAGGATTAAACGTAGTATAAAAATCAACGACGATAGTTATTATTATATATATTATAATAATTATCGTATTAGTCGCGCGTTATAATAGTTACTACGCAATAGGGGGCTAGTCGCCTACGTATAGTTAGCGAACTATAATAGAGTGCTGCTCTTTATATATAAAGATATTTTTCTTTTCTTCTCTTATTATACAACTATATCGAGATCTTATAGAGAAGCATATTCGGAATTAGACGAGTATATTCTAAATCTAACGAGCATATTCCGAATTAGACGAGTATATTCCGAATTAGTTTAACGCTATGCCTCCTAAGCGAACGGCAAGCGGAACGGTGTAGATACCTTAAAAGCGAGGAAAGCAGGACAACATTTAGCCGATAGGCCCTTTAGTTATTGCTTAAGTCCTAGAGCTATCCGTAAATAGAGTTTCGATTAAGGACGCTATAGCGATAGCATAGGAAGAGATAAAGCTAAAGAAGACGCGCGGAGAGAAAACCACCCTATTAGAACGACTTCTCGTAGAGAAAGATATACGAGATGCCTTAGAGAAGTCGACATCCTTATTAAAGGAAGAAGCCGAAGATTAACTATATCGTTAATTGTTTAAAGGACCGTTTATAAGCATTAAGAAGCCTATTATAGTAGAGTCCTAAGAAGATTACGCGAATGTAAAGCGTATAACGCTAGTAGTTATTAAGTCTAAAACATTTTCGTTATCTAGTAAAGACGACGGAGATAAGGATATAGAGGCGAATACTAAAGGAGATACCGGCGATAAGAGGAATATCTAGAAAGGGATATCGCCTAAGAAAAAGGGCAAGAAGGCTATATATATAAAAAGTCGTAGGGCGAAAGGGTGCTATATTACCGAGCTATACTATATTAAGTGCTTTAATAGCAGTATATAAGGGTTTAGCGATAACGAGGATAATACTAAAATAGCCGAACTATATTATATATAAGAGGATATACGATTAAGCAGATGTATTTAATATAACTCGCGCGGTGACCTTTACGAACCGGTAAGCTCCTCGTTCCTTATTAAGTCGGGATATAGTTGCTAATAAAATTATAGGTGCCGGCAATAATATCCGGAGATATAGCTAATCTATACGCTATTTAGACGAAGATAGCTAAGTTATAGACTACTTAGGATAAGATAGAGAAGAAGAAGATAAAGTCAATCTTCTACTAAGTTTATACGTCGTTTATAGCCGTAATAATAGCCTACCGAGAGGAATAAAGGGTACTAGGTGCTAAACGTTTATATATAAAATATCGTCTTAAATACCGGTAGGCATTAATAGAGCGACGGAAAGCTATGCGTGAGAATAAGGACTAGAAGCTTCGCCTAGTGATTAGTAACGTAGGTTTTACCCTATAGCGGGTAGGACGAGAATATGCATACGATAATTTACACGAAATAATCGAGGAGAGTAGTCGCTAAGGAAGGGGGGAGTATTTAAACGTCTCCCTATTATTACGGAGTTTACTAGCGAAATAGAAGTAGGAGACTTCTGCCGTATAGATGTTAAGGAATAACGATAAAGTAGCGGCGGAGTAATAAGAGAAAAGTTAAGGTAAGCTAAAAAGAAGTTATTTCGTAATGCGTAATTTCCGCCGTTTCTTTAGCCGTATCTCTAGGTATTCGTTAATAAGTTCTTAGGCATTCGCTATATTATCTTAAGCAACCTACTTATTATATTCGGCTAGCTAACCTTCCTATTTCACTAAGTAGTAGGTAACGCCTTTCTTCTTCTTATAGTCCTTAATTTACTAGACCGACTATTCTCCTTTAGTATCGTTAAGGTTAGGCATCGGCAGTAATTTACTAGGGTATTAGTTAGTAGCCCGTTCTACCTACGGCTTAAGAAGACTAATATAAAACATATTATAAAGCCGGTCGTATTTCTCTAGTAGGGCTAAGCGGTACGCCTACTTGCTAATAGCTTAAAGGACCTTAAAAGGTCTAATATATTTAGGTAATAACTTCCTTCTTTAGTCCTTAAGGCGTAAGTTCTTCGTAAAGAGTCCTACTAGGTCCTTAACCTTAAGGGTAAGTGGCTTATAATAGAGGTTATAGAATTTCTTTTGCGACTTAATAGCTTATCGCTAATAAGTCTCTAGCTTTTTCCTTAAGTCTGCTAATTTACTAATGCGAGCTCTCGCTTTAGGCACTTCCCTACTAGTAGCATCGTCTATAAGGTAGATATAGTAGTCTAGTTAGTATCCGAATAATGCCTTATTAAGCGAAAAGCCTATAGTTATATTCTTCGTATTATTATAAGCGAACTAAGCCTCTTATAGTAGTCTAGGCTAGTTGTTTTATTCGGTATTTATATAATACTAAAGGTAGTATTATAGTGTCTAATTTACCCGTTTAGTCTAACCGTCGGTTTATAGGTAAAAGGCTATCGATAACCTACGTTTTATCTTTAATATATAATAGAGGTCGAACTAGAACTTACTAGTAAATAGAGATCCTCTATCGGAAATAATGCCTTTCTATACTCTATAGATAAGCTTAATCTTATAATAAAAAGCCTTAGCTAACTTAAGCGCTATTATTGTCTTAAAGACCGCGAGAAATACGCTATACTTAGTGTATTAATTAACGATTATTAGTATTGCGTTAATTTCTCTACTATAGAACTATAACTCCGGAAAACCGGTAGTAAAGTCTATAAAGACTTCTTCCTAAGGTCTTATAGGAATAAGCAGCGACTTAAGGGCGCTATATAGGCGATACCGCTTTAGGACGGCGCCTTAATAGATATAATATAAACGTACGTAGCTATTTATATTACGAGCTATTTCTTCCTAAAAGAATTTCCGGGATAGGAGGTCTTTCGTACGGGCTATTCCGAAGTATCCTATAAGGGGATCGTCGTAGTAGAGCTAAATAAGCTCTTGCCTTAAGGCAACCTCTACGGGCACTACGATTTTTCCTAAATGTAAAATAAGTCCGTCTAAGCTTAATAACTAAGGACTTACCCCTTCTTCTAAGGTACTTTCGGCCTATACTCGCTATATAGTCTACGGATCTTCCGCTTAAGTCCTCTTAAAGAGCTTAAAAAGGGGCTCGGAGATATTGCTCTTATAGACCCTTTTACAACAAGCTGCTAACTTAGCTAATTGTCTTTAACACCGTTGTTTATAACTAATGATATCTTTAACCTAGGTAGCTAACTTAGCGGGACTCGTTCCTAAATGCTAAGCGATCGAATCTTAGAGAGCTTATGTATTTTCGTTACGTAAAGACATCTCGTTAAGCTTAGAGATAGTAGAGACCTAAGAACTCGTCTTAAGGTCGCTCTTTATAGAATCTATAGCTATATACACCTACCGAATGACTGCTAACTTCTATTATAGTTCCGGGAGTAGCTTTATAAACGGTAGGGCTTCGCCTATAAATTCTAGCTTCCTTAATAAAGCATCGGCAGGATTTAATTTACCGGCTCGGTGTTTAATCGTAAAATCGAAAGGAGCTAGGTATATATACTAACGTGCTTATCTTTTATTAAGGGACACTTACTTTATAAAGCCTTAAAGGTTCTAGTAATCTAATAAAACTTTTATAGTGTTCGCCGCCCTTTCGACGTAGTATCGCTAGTATTTAAATAACTTAACGATAGCAAACATCTCTTAATTAAGGGTACCGTAGTTAAGCTTAGGGCTAGTAAACTTCCGTAACTAGAAAGCAATCGGATAATAGTAGCCTTCGTTATTAGGCTGCGAAAGAATACCAGCTATTACGAAAATTAAGGCATTAGTCTTAATGCGAATCGGTCTTTAAGGGTCGAAGTATCGGAGAAGTAGGGCTATTATAAAGGCGTTCTTTACGGCGTAAAACAATATTAATTCGCTAGTGTTTAGCTGCACTCGTTTAGGCTTTCTTCCCTTAACGCTCCCCTTTAATAACGTAGTAAGAGGGGCAATAATACTAGAGTATCCTAAAATAAATCGTCGGTAATAATTTGTAAAACCGAGAAAAACTTAAATATTATAGAAAGAATGAGGTTCTTCCTAATTTATAATAGCCTTAACGCGGGCTAGGTCTATTGCAACTCCGTTAATAGATAGGATAAATCCTAAAAACTCTAAAGACTGCTTATAGAAAGTGTATTTCGATAAATTAGCGAATAGCTCGGTATTCCTTAGTCGTTTAAGGACTTATTATAAGTGTTCTATATGCTCCTCGTAGGTCTTAGAAAAGATCAAAATGTTATTAAGGTAGACGACGCAAATAGTATCTATAAGGCCTTTAAGAGCTTAGTTAATATATAACTAAAATATAGTAAGGGCGTTAGTTAATCTAAACGGTAATACTAAATACTTATAGTAACCGTAGCGAGTACGAAAGGCTGTCTTCTACTTATCCCCTCCCTTAATCCGGATGCGTTAGTATGCGTTTTTTAGGTTAATCTTCGAAAAGTATTTAGCCCTTTAATAACGGTCTATAATCTCCGAAATAAAGGGGAGTAGGTAGCAATTCTTATCGGTAATGCTATTAACCCCTTAGTAGTCTATATAAAGGCGTAAGGTGCCGTCTTTCTTAGGCATAAAAAGGATAGGAGCCCCGGCCGAACTCTTAGATTTCCGAATAATACTACGCTTAAGGGACTAATCTAACCACTCCTTTAGAACCTAAAGTTCGGATTAAGAAAGAGGGTAGATAGGTCTAAAAGGCGGCTTAGAGTTAGGCAATAGGTTAATCGTATAATTAGTGCCTTTCTTCCTTAGCAATAAATCGGCCTCGTGCTTAGAAAACACGTCTTTAAAGTCTAAAAGAGTCGCCGGTATTTCCTCCCCCGTTCGCTTAGGGTTCGCCGAGTTATTATCTTTATCGGGAAATAGCATAAAATTTAGGTCTAGTATAACTGCATAGATCTATGCCTTATTCCGATACTTATGTAAAAATTTCTACGGTTAGTGTAATAACACCTTAGAAAGTTAGTGTTTAAAGTACTAAACGCGTTTAAAAGGAACGAGATAAATATATTCCTAAGAAAGTACGGGCATACTAAGCAAAACTAGTGCGTTGTCGGGTTTTAATCTATTATCGATGCCGATATAAGGGCGAATAACTATCTTTTCCCTATAGCGATTGTCTTAGAGTTAGATAGAAACTTCCTAGACTCTATATCGTTTTATAAGCGTATTCCCGACTACCTTTAATCTAAGGGTTAATAAAGGAAGCTATCGTAGCCCTTGCTTTTAAGCAAAATTTATATTTACTAAGTCTACTTTACTACCGTAATCGAGATTAACGATGATTTTATAAAGTATTCGCCCTAGTAGCTTTCTAGTAGCATATAGTCTCTTAACTACCTCTACCTATAGCTTAGTCGAAAGAGAGGCATTTACTTTAACTTTTAGGCGTTTCCCTCCTTCTTTATCGTCTTTAAATCGGCTACGGCTCGGTTAGCTTTCGCTATTGCTTAGCAATCGGCTTGCATATAGCCTAGTTTCTTATAATACTAATAAATAACTATGCCGGATTAGCTTTCGCCGTTTCTATACGAATTTCCTCCCCGGTTATTACTACGGCTATTCCTACTATATCTATTCCTACCGTTGCGACTATTGCGACTATTTCCTTAGCCGTTCCTACGGCCGTTGCTACGACCGTTTCTACGGCTATTCGAGGTCGATCTAGCGGCGTCGGAATCTTAATAGTTATTAGTAAATCTATTTCGGCCTCTACGTTAGCGATAGTCTATCGAACGGGAGCCTCTTACCCCTTAAGTAGAGGTCGACTAGTCGTTAGTTAGCTTTATAGGGCGCTTCTTATTTCCTAAAGCATTTTATAAGCGTTAAGCGAGTTAGACTATCTCCTTACGAGTGTTATCCTAAATAGACGCTAAATAAAGGGAGATTTAGTCCCGAAGATCGGGACGTAACTTCGTAAAAAAGGAAAGTATACGAGTTTTTTCTAGCGGACGTTCTAAGTATTGCTTAAGGGAATCTATATAAAGACTAAAATCGAGGGGGGACTAACCCTCTCGTTAGCGTACTTCCTATAGTTACGTAGCTAAAAGAGTCTCGCGATTAGTAGTATCTTTAATTAAAATTAAGGTCTAATTACGAAAATTATCCTAGTTAATGCGAAGTAATTCCCTTTCTATAAAGAGCTTTCCGTCGAGGTATCGCCTCTATCTCGCCTTATAGTCTATATATATATAGTTAAAGGCATATAAGATTTTATTCTTATTGCGCTTAAAATAACGTAAGGCAGCGATAAAGGCATCCTTAAGATCGCTAATTTAATCGAGACGTTTTCGAGGGTTAGTTAGTTATAATAACTAAGGAAAGTTTTTTATTTTAATTTCCCTACTATAACTCTCCCTCGATTCGGTTGACTATCGGCGACGTTTATATAAGTCCCTGCTAAATAAGTCACCCTACTACGAAAATTCCTCTCGAAGTTCCGTAATCCTATCTCTTAATCTTTTCTCCTCCTTTAGCTCTACGGCTCTTGCTTAAAGGGCTGCGAGGACATTTATACGCGGAGGGGTAGGTCGTAAAGGGCCGGCTTACGTTTAACTTCACGAGGGGATAGATCGGGCCCCCTTAAGCAGCGAAAAAATTAGTAATAGCGTCTTAAGACGCTCGTTATAGCCCTTATATAAGTTAGTGTATTTATCTTCTTATGTTAGTTCCGTTACGTAAGGTAACGGCGATAGGCTAGCGACTCGATAGCTACTACGACCTATTCGGCCTACGCGGCCTATACGTTTAGAAACGCGCCTACCGCGCGGCGCTATTGCTCCTAGGTAACTAAAAAAGAGAAGCTTTAGAACTTATAAGAAGATAGACTAAAGGTACGTTTAGGAAGGTAGGAACGATAGTTAAAAGTACGAATAATCCTTTATTATAGTACGGTTGCCCTCTCGTAGTAAGACTAAAGCTTGCCCCTCTTTTAAGATATATTAGGGCCTTAGGGATATACCCTTAGGCCTCGAGAGGGGTTATCAGGGACTAGTTAGCGACTAATAGCCGAATAGTCCTCGAGCTAAAATACATTATCTATTATACATATATCCCTATCTCCTAGCTCTATAGTTGCGCGGGTAGCTGCGTTATACTGCTAAGGGAGTCGCTATAGCAGTAGTCCGAAGAGCTGCTACGAGAGCTAATAGGAGAGTAGCTTAGTAAGCTGCTTTAAGGGTCGAAAGAGCAGTCCGAAGAGCTACTGCTTAGAGCGGGCGAATAGGAGAGCCGGCTCGGAACGGGGAGTCGGCTTCGAAGGGGGAGCCGGCTTAGAACAAGGAGCCGGCTTAAAGCAAGGGGCCGGATTAGAATAACGGGAACAACTAGCGGACTTTTATTTAAAGGCGAAGTCGTGGTTATTATTGTTATAGGGCCGGCACCGGGGCTATGCCTATAGAAGCTAGGGGCAGCTATAGGGTCTTCCTTATAGGAAACTATATCGTGCCGGCGGGAGTTAGGGGTCTCTCTAAGGTTGTGCCGGCTTAATAGTGACGATAAAAGGTGTAGGTGCCGGCGAGGATAAGGACGGCGAGGCTAAGGGCGAGGCTGCTAAAGCTAAATTACTAACGGACTTTAAACAGTCGGCGGAACGGTCGGCGGAGCAATTGTCGGGACGGGCGTGCTTATAACGGCGGGAGCGAAATTTCTCTCCGCAGCCCAGGTACATCGTACTGTGCAGCTCACCCCACCCCACCCCCCAATTTTCAGGCGTAGGAGCAGCGGCGGGAGCAGGCGTGGGAGCAGCGGCGGGAGCAGGCGTAGGAGCCTGTTTAACGGGGGCTTTATACGGCGGCAAGCCGAGCTAGGATCGCAGCATATTCCTTTCTGCGTAGGCCTCCGTTTTAATATCGAAGTCTATCTCGAGGAATTCTTCTTAAGGCTAAGGCAGGGGCATATTAGCGGCCTATAGCACTACGAATTAAGGTCCGATCGGTTCGTCCTTTCGTCCTATATAAAGCCTACGCCTCCGTACGAACGTTCGCAATGCCCTCCTATAGTCCCGTTAGACCTTATCCTAGGTGGCTTCGGTCTAGTCTGTAAAGGAGTCCCTAAAATCCCGAAGCAAGTAGTATCCGTTAATATTTCCTATAGCTAGCATATATAATACGACGTACGTAATTACTGCCACTTAGCTTTATTCGTCGGGGTCGACGTTATTAATAAGGTTAAGGTCGACCTAGTTATGCAATAACTCGTAAATGCCGATGCTATTTAACTAATTGGTATATTTCGGGTTAGCTACTATAGGAGCTTTCTACTGCGGAGTCGGACTCGTAGGGTCTTCCGGCTAAGGAGC
The DNA here is from genome assembly GCA_012934285.1 of Ophiocordyceps sinensis. NCBI lineage: Eukaryota > Fungi > Ascomycota > Sordariomycetes > Hypocreales > Ophiocordycipitaceae > Ophiocordyceps > Ophiocordyceps sinensis. Next base: position 5,775,791 of record JAAVMX010000004.1, on the reverse strand, counting down.
CGGAGCCGGATTCGTAGGAGCTATCGGAAGAGCTCGTAGGGTAACGGGGTTGTCTACCGTATAGGTGTCTGCCGTTAGGGTGGTTGCCGCTAGGGCGGCGGCGGCGGCGGCGGCGGCGGCGGCGGTAGACGTCGGGTCCGTAGGTGTTATTATAGATAACTAGGTTCGTAGGGATCGCGAGGGTCTTCGCGATATATTTATCGAAATAAGCAGCGGTCGTCGCTTAGGTCGCTATAGTCTGCGAAAGCAGTGACGTTAAGGGGGTTCCGTGATGCTTATTCTTTAGGGCAACGGTTGCCGAATAGGTTGCTATAGTCTACGAAAGCAGCAACGTAAAGGGGTTCCGTAATGCTTGCCGGGAGCGGGCAGCGGGCTCGTCGCGTTATAGACGCACTATTGATTAAGGTTGCTATAGTCTACGAAAGCGGCAACGTTAATTAATAGCTTAGAAGGTATCTCGGCCGGTGATCTAGTAAGATGCCTTATTCTTAGCACGAAGGGTCGTCTCTCGACGTAGGAGGGACGGCACTACTAAAGATAACGGTCTTACATCGTAATAATAACCTTTGCCTCTTTAACCTTGCCAATCTGTGATTAATCGTTTAATTACTAATTAGTATTAGTTAGTTAAACAAACAAAAGGGGGTTGTAAACTGGCTGGATTAGTCTATAATGTAGTTATCTAGCTAAGGCGAAGAGGAGAGAAAAGGGGGCCCCTTTATGCCTCTTAACCGAGCCTATCCTAGGCTCTAAAAGGAGCCTAGTCGGGGCACGTAACGCTCCCGATAACGCTATTATCGGGGCCTTAATAAGGGTTATAACTTATAACCCTTTTCTCCCTTATATAACTAGATTGGTCCGACATATATCGTATTTAATAATATCTAGTAGACCTAGATATATATTGATCTATAACGCACGTAGGGTTTCTTATACATTTTTTGCGGATATTAATAGCAGGAATCTTACTTCTTAGAATAAAGTTGCTAAATCTACTGCGTATAGCACTAATCGTTATAGGTTTCTAAGGTATATAACGTTAATAATAATTGTATAGTTAAATTCTCGATTATCTTATAGTGTAAACTTAAATCGTCTTAAAGCCTAAGAGTATATCTAGCATTTATAGTAAACTTTAGAAATAGTTTTAAGTCTACCGATTAATATATTATTATATCCTGCTTAACGTAGTAGATAATATAGTCTTATAACTACGGGATATCTAAAGCGACGATAGAGCGTATAGATCTTACTCTTCGTAAGGAAGTTAATTAATTCCTTATCTTTAGAAAGAAAGAACTATAGATATCCCTAGCTTCGTATAATAAGAACCACGCCTCGACTAATGATTATATCTATTGTATTATTAAAGTATACACCTAGTCGGTCTATATAGGCTAAAGAGCGTAAGAAAGGATAGGTGTCTTTTAGAACGTAGAAAGTTATTCTTCTAATCGGTGTTTTAAAGGCAATAGAACTAAGTAAGTTAATAGTATCTCTACTACTTAACTTAATAAAAGCTTATCCTACCGTTAACTTATCGATAGTAATTAAAGGATCTTCTTTCTATAAGGCAATATATTAGTCGAATCCGGCTTTTAATACTTTTACTACACCTATATTACCTATAATGCCTTAGAAGCGTGTTTTAAAATATCTTTTATTAATAATAAACTAGTTAAATATAGTAATAGCTTCTTATTTACTATATAGGTCTTTTTTAGTAAGCAGATATTTAAAAGCTTATTAGTAAATTATCTAACTAGCTTGCTATTATCCTATAAAGTTATCGTCGTCTCTTAAGCAAGATTTATTATTAAAATCTTCTGCTATATCGTCTATCTTATAACCTTTATATTATATTATATAGGCTATAAAACCTATTCTTAGGATATTCGTAAAGTGGTATTATGCGATATATCAGTCCTTCGATTTCTACTGTTTCTTAGGTATATGCTTAGTTAACTAATATCCTTATTTTCCGTATATAAAATACTTCTTAGTCTATAGACGATTGCTATAGTTGCCTCTATAGCTTCTTTAGGCTGAGGACCCTGCTTATAATCTAGTAGCTAATTAAGAGTATCCTTTATAGAATCCTCCGCGGAATCCTCTATAATTAAATAAATTTCGGCTATAGTTTCGTCCTCCTCGTCCTTAGTATCTATATCTTCCGCGGTTGTTATTATATCTTCGATCCGATCTAGCTATACGGGTCGTAGTTATCCTTTTTAGTATCTTAGTTATTAGACTAATATTCCTAAATGAATTAGTTAGATAAACCGCGAGAAAGGTATATTTGCAACGAGGATCTTAGGTCTATAAAGAGTGCTTCGGCATTAGTTAAAGGTTTAAATAGAGCGTAATCTAGTTTAAGAACGCCTTAGCATATATTAATAAGTATAGTTCGTAGAGGAAGATCGCCTATAAAGTCTTTACTAAATACCCGTTAGCAAAATTGCAGTTTATTAAATAAAGCCTAAATGTTAGATAGGGTCTATTGTATAGGGTTAACTATAGTGTGTGTATTCTATAGATGTATGTTCCTAGCTAGAAAGGAGGTGTTCGTGTTTTATATAGCCTCCTGCGAGTTACGTGATCTAATAGATCACGTGTATATAATACCTCTACTCCTATACTAGGAGTTTTTCTTTTGTAATCGCAAACCCCGTATAAATAAAAAGCATAAAGGAAATAGCACTAGCTATGTTAAATAGGCCGGCGCGGAATAAAGTCTAATGTTAAATTAGGCCCGGGCTATAACGTAGCCGGGGCGAAGTAGGACTAAAGAAGGGCCGGCATATAGTAAAGCCGGTATAGCGTAGGTGCAAAAACAATATAACTATTAAGGTCTTATAACAAAAGCCTCTCTCCGAATTATTAATTTGTTCGAGTTAATAAACCTTTATAGAGAACGGTTAGGGGTGTCTTTTATTATTGCGTTAGTAGGGTTATTATCGCTATTAATCTATCGGATTTCTAAGATTTTACGTCTTTCGTATAACTAACGAAGAGCTATAATGTTAATTATAAGACTCTTCTCCTTAGTTGTCTTTAGTTTTATAAGGTTCTCGTAAAGCGAGTATAAGTCTATATAAATCACTAAAGGCAGAGGTAGAATCTAGAGGTGTTTCGTAATTATCCTTATAGTAGTAGTTATAACGAAGCCGAGATCGATACTATTTACTATACCGTAGATCTCCGATATAAGCACGCTACGGGTCACGCGCTTATACTTCGTAGAACTCTAATAAATAATATTGCCGGTAATATCGAATTTAGTCCTAGTCCTTTTCTTATTAACTATAGTAATAATAAAACCGAGTTACGATAATAGGTCTTAATTTTTAGCAAAGGAACCGTCCGTAAAGACTATTAGCTTCGCTATTAATAGGTCTATCGGGACGTATTTTAGTCTACGATCTTAGTTATCTTTTTGCTATTAGAGACGCTTATTTAGTATCTTATAGTGTTTCTTTTTAGGTTCGTAAACCTATATTGCAATAAAGATATTAAAAGATGCTTCTAGCTATTAGACATATATAATATAGCTGCCTTAGGCCCGTTGTTTTAGGTACCTCTAAGGGCTGTCGGATGCTATTGTGTTAATTATATTAATGCGTATAGCCTGCCCTTTTTGCTGCAGTAGTATATCTCCGTTAGGTTATAGTATAACTTTCGCGCCGTTAAAGTCTATAATAGAGCCAGCTGTTATTAATGTCTTTAGCTTAGCGCGTAACTTAGCCTCTTATAACTTAGCTTCCTCCGCGGCCGAGAAAGCGGGTATGCTAAGGATAAGTATATCGTCTATCTAAATACCTACGATGCCTAATGTCTTAAGGCCTATATTAGTTATTAGTAGGCACGAGTTATAGGTTAAGGTCGATATATTAAGTTATTTAATATAATAACCTTAGTATATATAGAACTAGTAAACACTAGATTCCGCGATTCCGTATAGCGGTCGGATAACGCGAATAATAGTCCCTTTCGGGTATCTACCTACTAACTCCTTAGGCAGGTGCGTTAGGATAGTTCGTGCGAGCTTTATCGTAGCCTACGGGGAGGCTTACGTTATATCACGAAGGGATAAAGTTATACCGTAGTCTCGCATTAATACGGGCGCGATTATAAGTATTAGCCGCTAGCTAACGCGCTAGATTATTAGCGAGGCTATTAATAAGCACTATTTCTCGCGGTCGTTATAACCTTAAACAATAAGCCTTAATTTCTCGTATAGCTTTATATCTCGTCCTTTTACTTCTCGAACTATACGTAAGCTAAAGATCCGATGTCCTTTATATATTGCCTTATTGTATTTGTCGAAACTAAAGACTCTATAGATAAGTAGGTCATCGATTTCCTAATTGTCTGCCTCCTTAAATAAGGCGCCGGGAGTTATAATAATGCTATCGTCACGTAGTTTAAGGGCTAACGTATACGCGTCCCCCTCGTTCTTAATAAGGAAGGCGTGTATAGGATTGTTTTAAATTAGGAATCTAAAAGCCGTATTCTCTATAATTAATTGCTTTAGCCTATTCTTAGAACCTAGAGGCCGTCTACGCCTGCGTAGTGCCGGAGGGTCTAGTCGAGGGGGATTAGACTACTAAATCGGTCTTAGTGAATCCTCTTTAAGACGTAGAGACGGAAGGTCTTCGGTCTTTTTATCGCGGTTATACGGCTATACTAACGTTAAACGAAGGACTTAAGGTCCGTTAATCGTATTAATTATCACGTCGTGGCCGTTAATAGAAGCAATCTTAAATAGGCCTTACTAGCCGTTTTTCTCTCTCTATACCTAAACTTTACTTTGCAAAGAAAGGGAGAGAATATCTATTGTTTTTAGGCTATTTCGGGCCTATAAGGCTTCTTTAACTTACCGCTCTATAGTAAGTTAACGCACTATCTTTATTGCCTTATAGACTATAGCGGCTCTTTTCGTCGTTATTAATAATAGCGGAGAGTCTAACGTTATACGCGGATAGGCGCTAAATATAAGCAATATTAGCATTAATCCTTAAGGGCTAGCCGTATTATTAACTGCTTTTACAGCTATCTAAAGTACGGCGGAGCGGAGCGTAATATCTTTCGACTTTCCCGATAGACTAATATACCTCTACGGGAACTTGCTTATATATAATGCCTATAAACTTAGCTTTATTACGGAATTCTAACGACGCATAGTTTGTTTTAGCGTTATATTTAATAGTATTTAGCGGGCTAAGATAGGTATTAATCTATAAAGCTCGAAGTGTTTCCTATATATCTTTTATAGACATTAAGGGCAAAAAACGCGCTCCTTAAAAGGCCGTTGCTAAGTCTACTACGTAGAGGACGGGGCGTTTATATAAGTGCATTACGTCGACGATAATCTCGTAGTTAAAGTCCTAATCGTCCTTTAATATAAATCTAAATCGACGTAGAGCTTAAGAGTATAGTTAATAATAATAACAATACTTCGCGATGCTCTTAAGCTTATTAACTAATACCTTATAGCCTACTTGCCTTAGTAAGTAATATAGTCTTATAACTGCCGGGTGGCCGAAACGACGATAAAGGGTATAGAGTTCGCTTTCTGCTAGGAAGGAAATCGCTTATTCTTGCCTACTAAGAAAGAACTAAGGGTAGCCCTATTTACGGACTACTAGGAGCGAGATCCCTTTATTCTTACTAATAATAACGTCCCTTATATTATCGTAATATATATTTAAACGATCTATATCCGCGAGATAAAAAAGGAAAAGGGTTAGAGACGCAAGCACGTAGAAGGTAATCCTTCCTAACGGTGTTTCTACTGCTAATAAGCCGAGGGATTTAATAGCATCGCTATTTCCGGATTTAATCGAGGCCTAGCTAGCTGTTAAGTCGTTAAGCTTTATGTTAGGATTCTCTCGTTAGAAGGCGAGATATTATTCCTAACTAGCTGTTAATACCTTAGTAGCGCTAGTGTTAATTAGGATACCTTAGAATTGCTTCCTAAAGTACCTATTGTTAATAAGAAACTATAAAGCCGGCGTTGCTCGTTCTATGCTAAATACATCTTCGCCTATAAAGAGATAAGTAAACGCTTATTAATAAAGTATTTAGGTTGCTTACTACTATTCGGTATTAGCGGTATTATTATAGTACTCTTTAACCTCTTAGTCCTCTATCGAATCGTTAATCTTATAACCTTTATATTCTATTACGTAAGCTATTAGGTTAGTAGAAGGCGTTCCTTAGAAGTAATAATAATTAGATATTAGTCCTTTGCCTTCTGCCTCTCTTCGGCGCTATGCTTAGTCGACTAGCAACCTTCCTTATTGCAGACGAAGCACTTCTTACTTTAGGGGCGATTGTTAGTCTAATAGCCTCCTCGTCCTTTATAACCTCGGTTAAAATAACTATGGTAGCCGCTATAATTAATTCCTCGTCCGGAGCCTTATATATAGCTACGGTATCCTCCTCTGCCTTAGTGATTAGTATACCTACGGTCTAGGTATATCGCTTCCGAATTAGAATAGTCTATATCCTTAGTTAGGAATTAACTAGGATTAGCAAATATTAGGCTTATTTTAAGGGATAAACGGAGCTCTAAGAATAAGGTCTTAATATGCTTAGAGGGACAAAATAGGGCTTATATAAGCTCGGGAATATTGCGGCATGCCTTAATAACCGTCGCTCGCAGCTAGTCTTTACCGGTAAAGGTGCCGCCGATAGCTCGTTAATATAACTAAAGGTTATTAAAGAGTAGCTCTGGGATATCTTATATAGATAGGGTATAATTCTAAGTGCGCAGCTTATAAAACGAAATAGAGGTCTAGTCGGTGAAATACTAGGCCTTATTTACCTCTATATTAAAATGCTTCTTAATGCTATCTTATACGGCCCTAAACGTAGTAGTCTATATAATATATTAAAGGTAGTACGCCTAAGCGCGACCTATAAGAATTCGTAAGAGCAGCCTATAGAACTAACCGGGTGTAGTATTAATGCTATAATAGATGCCTATAAACTAGCGGATTTTGTTATTAAATAGGTCGTAGGGCTTGCCGGTATAATTCTCTATACTATCCTAAAGCTTCGCAAATTTCTATTAAAGATCTATATTAACTAGCTCGTTTAGGACGTATGCTAGAGGAACCTAAAGGTATGCCTTAAGGTCGGGGTTAGGGATTACAGCAGCTATGCGTAGGTTAACTAAACCACTATAGTTATCGTTAAACCTATAACTTATAGGGTTAATAGTCACTTGCCTTTATAACGTTAGAAAGATTAAGGGAGCCGGCCCTAAGACGACTCCTGCCGGTCATTAGGGTCGATTAAGGGTAACTCCGGCGACACTAAGTGCTTTATTAAGCGGAGTTAGGGGCTATATCGGCGTGTTTCCGGTGTGTGTTTAACTAGGCGGGGGTGGCAAGTTAGCTCTACCGTAGTTAGCTTCTATAGCCTTAAGGACCGCGGTATATCTATCGAATTAGATTCTCCTTAGTTCTCCTTCGGGCTATATTAAAAGGTCCGTAATAGATTGCGTATTAATAAGTTATTAGTTAAAGCTACCTTTAAGGGGTCTAGTGTAGATACTACGTCGGCGAAGAAGATTGCGTACTAATCTCTTATAGGCCGGATTAACCGCTTACTATATTACTTCTTTCTATCCGTAAAAGCATTCTTAAAAGTAGCTAAGAATATTATATCCTTATATATTTAAATTAGGTTTACAGTCGGATAAGAACCTAGCAACGTATATTATCGCCGCTTCCTCGCTTAGGTCCTTATTAGGATCAATGTTATTATTCTAAAGTTCGATATTAACCGCGTTAAGAACGTATTCTAAGACCTATACGTTCTTTATTAACCTCCCGAACAGTCTATTGTCTATATAGTCTAAGGTAGCTATTGTAATATCGTAATCATAGGGTATATCGTCTATTGTTTTTATTTATTTTTGTCTATATACGCGTCTGCGTTTATAGTTTATTTAATATAGCTCTATTGTCTCTTTCTCTAGTTCTTAGGCCGAGACTAATAAGAGAGCTAGAGTTTACGACGTTACGTTCTCCTATTTAAAGCGGTGACTTTAGTAAACTAACTTAGTATAAAATCCTCGCAGAGGTCGTGGAACGGGTTCTCCGTGCGAGCTATCTTAAGGATTATAAATCTTATCTCTTCTATCCTTACTATTCTATAATTAACTATAAGTCAACCACTAATTAATGTTAGATAAGGTCTATTATATAGGGTTAACTAAAGTGTGTGTATTCTATAAATATATATTCCTAGCTAGGAAGGAGGTGTTTGTGTGTTATATAGCCTCCTACGAGTTACGTAATCTAATAGATTACGTGTATATAATACCTCTACTCCTATACTAAAGGACTTTATGCAATAGTTAAGCTAGGTGTTCTCCTCGCAACTTATAGAAGGTCGTTATTATTTAGTCTATATAATAATAAACGTAATTAACTTCTGTGTTAAAATGTCTCTTATTTATATCGTATGCCTTTCGGAATATCGCTATCTAATTAATATATTAAATATAATAGGTTTACGCACGTCCTACGAGGATCTTAAGGAATAAAGCATAGAATTAACTCGGTTTAATTTATAGGTTATAGCATAAGTTTATAAAAACCTAAAATTTATCGTTAAGTAAGTTATATAGCTCCCCGGTATAATTCTTATCTTTTATCTAAAGCTTAATAAAGCGCTATTACATTTCTATATTAGCGATAGCATTTAGAATATTTACTAAAGCAAGTTTTATATATGCCTTTAATATAATAAGATTGGAATTATTTAGCTATTTTATAATAGACGTAGAACCTTAGTCTATAGGATTTATCAAGAGATCTAGACGATTGAATCGGTGTGATATTAGGTAAATAGTTATACCCGGAACATTAGTGTTAAATAGCTATTGTTTATATAGAACTATCGGTGGTTGCTTAGATAGAATAATCCCCTCTATTAGATTTAAGCTAGAATTAAATAGCGGAACCGTTAGAAGTGTATTAAACGTCTATAGTATCTCTAGAATAGTTATTATAGATGCTGCTTTTTCTATTAGAACTGCTTCTAATAGTTAGAAGAGAGCTATTCTAGCGGTAATAGACGTAGAAGGGTATATCGCATTTGTTTTCTCTATTTTTTTCTATATTCCTCTATGCTATTATTAAATTTCTATGCTATTATATCTTCTATAGGCTATTCTAATAGTTTCTTAAGTGCTTATAACATTCGAAAGATCGTTAGATAAGATATATTACTACGACCGGTGTATAATACTCTTTTCTTTATTAGAAGTTTTAGCGCTCGTTTATAGTCTACGTATGCTAGACCCTATATATTTACTATCTATCCTTAAAAGTAGTCTTAAAATTATAATAGGATCTCGTTTCCTTAGAAATCGATTAACGCTTCTTAGAGAGTAATAAACTTAGCGACGGATATTATAATTGCGATGCTATTATCCTTGTCGGGTTTAATATTGCTATCTTAATGTTTTACGTTAATATATAGAAAAGTGGATCGGTGGATAGTTATGCTATCGATCTATTCCCTAAGAGTCTCCTCTATTAAATCGGATAAAGGACTAATAGGTCGGTATATCGAAGTTATAATGCGTGCTTATTTTTTATACGGTTTACCGGTGTATTCGTAGGGTTTTCTATAAAAAGATTATCGTTTCGGCGTTATTAACGCACTTTCTATTAGTGCTATTCTTCTTCTTCTAAAGCGGTAATCGGGTAGCAAAAAGTTTAAATAAAAGCTATACGCAACCCTTAAAGGCGAGCTACACTTAGAAGGTAAAGTCTTCTTATTTTTAGCATAGTTATCCTTCTCTAAGTGTATAGAATAGGATCGTCGGGCGGAAGCTGTTCGATAAAGATCTATAATACGTTCGAAGAATAAAGAGCTATCTCGTCTACCTTACTATCTATAATTAAGCCTTATAATCACTAATTAGTATTAGTAGGTATTTAAAATATAAATGCAAATATAGGTCTAGTAGTCTTATTAGAATTATTAATACCTATCTAGCTAAGGATTATACTACCTTCTTATAGATAAGACAGGAGAAGGGTTAAGGCTTCCTTCCGGGAAGCCTTAGTAGCTAAGAATAGAAAGGGATCCGTAAATAGAATGCATAGACGGATGCGTTAGTTAGGGAAGACCTTCCGCAGACGGATGCGTCTATCGGGACGACCGTAGAAGTCTATAGAAGGAAGTAGAATTCTATCTATAGAATTCTATCTATAGAATTCTATCTATAGAATTCACCTTAGACAGGAAGTCCTTCTACCGTAGAATTCTATCTATAGAATTTACCTTAAAAGAGAATTCCTTTTACTATAGAATTCTATCTTTAGAATTCTATCTATAGAATCCTATCTATAATTCCTATAAGTAATCTTTTATAGCTTTTTGCGCCTCGTAGTATCTACGCGGGAGGGGCTTAATAAAGTTATAATATTAATATTATATATAATAGTCTTTACGTAGGTATTAGCGTAAAGGATTTCTTACGAAGTTATTTACGTTAGGGACGCACTATAGGTTAACGTTATTCTTCTTTTACCTAAAAGCGAGACGGGATTAATAGATAGCTTAAGAGATCTCGAAATTGCGTTAACGTAAGCGAGGGCGGTAACGTTATAGATAAGAGAGCTCGTTTTAAGCATAAAGATAACTACCTTTAGGTATTCCCGCGTAGGGTGTTTTTTACCTTTAATAGTTACGGATCTTATCTCTTTTACCTAGCTGTCTATAATTAACGAAGTTAACTACTTATTAGTATTAGTAGGTCTTTAGGTCAGCCTTATAAGGTAAACGGTATAGTTATATTTAGGTAGTTGCTAGCTAGGTAAGGCGAAGCTATCGCCGTAACGTGGCCTTCCCGGACGATACGTAATCCCTACGGTTACGTATGTGTGAGATAATAACGTCGCACGTAGCTACGTAGCTAGCTATTCCTAAAATTAGGGAATTTAAAAATAAGATCCCTAGCCCCTCGTATAATAATCGAAGAGGCTTTTCCCTAGGTTATAGTTATATAGATATCTTTATAATTAGAGAGGAGGGATTAAATCGAGACTATGTGCCTCGTAGCCCTAGTATTAAATACAAAATTTTAAAACTTCCCTGTCCGTATTATCGACTTATTAACCCTTAAAATAACTCTAGAAATTGCAGAAAGAAGTGGCTTTAAAGGTCCTATTATTTGTTTTCTATTAGACTTAGATCTTGCCTTTATAAGGGTATAGAGAAGGGTATCTTTATACAGTAATAGGTTATAGAGTAATAATAAAGGATATAATAAAGGTATAGAGGGTATAAAGAGTATAAAGGATATAAAGAGTGTAAAGGATATAAAGAGTGTATAAAGGGACAGGAAAAACTTATAATACCTTAGCCTAAATCCGATATAACTAAAACCTTTCGAGAGGCTTCGGAAGAGGTATCGTAAAGAGTCGTCTTTTAAGACGGCCTATTTCTCTTCTAAGGTCGAGAGATGCGAGGAGTAAGGCGAGGGGACTAAGAACTCTCCCGAGAGTATAGAAGAAGGGTCGGTCTCCTATAATTTCTATTAGTATAGTCCCTTAGCTCTCTTAGCTAGTATTTCTTTAAATTCGAATTCGCAGAGGGCGTATTATTTCTTAGTATAAAGCTAGTAGCTCTAGCCTTATCTCTATTTTCTAGTTTCTAAAAGCAGTTTCGTTTAATATAGCCTCGCTTTTTATAGTAAGAGTAAACCGGTATTTTATTATTTTTATTATTATTCGAATAGAATAACTGCTTACCGCTATTAAGCGCCTTAGTCCTCTTAAATTCATCGATTAAAGAAGAGGATAAAGACTTAACCGTATAGGCTAAGGCATCGACCCGTAGGGTCTACGTTATATTAGTTATATAGCTCGAAAACGAGCTATTAAGACTCTCTAAAATCTAGGTGATTATTACTATTCTCGGTAATAAGGATTTACCGAGTATTAAGCTTATTAAAGAGCTCTTTTACCTTATTTAAGTAATCTTTCATAGAAGAGTACCCTTCTATCTTAGAATGAAATAATGCCTTAATTAGTAGGAAATTGCTCGTAAAGTTTACGGGATTATAGAGGGGGTTTAAAGCCTTTTTAGCAGCTTTAGCGGAAGCTTAGTATTTTATAGCCTATTATTAAGAGTATTACTATTTGCATAGGTAGAAACCTCTATTTAAATAGGAAACCAGGATTGTCTCTATAATTTCTGCGCCGACCTCGCGCGCCTAGCCTAAGCCACCTAATTTAGGTATAGCGCTATAGCAATTAATAGACCCGCCTAAATAAACAGGTTCCTCCCTAATAAAATTCTAACTAAAGCTTTTTAGCAGCGCGCCTTTGCGATACGATGCCCGACTAGCAGCCTGCCTACCCCTTCGCGATGCCTGCTAACGAGCGGCCTAACGAGCGGCCTAACGATAATAGCCGTTAAATCCTACGCCTTCTACCTTCGCTAACCTTCGATACGTACGATAAACTCTATAGCTTCCTTTAACGCTTCTATCGCGAGAACGGAGCAGCTATCGTAAAGAAGTCTAGCTCTAATAAGCGTAAGATTAATAGGTAGGTCTTACCTACCTATATTGTCTTCGTCTATAATCGTAGCCTTTAACGAGCTTCGTTAAGCGCCGGGCTTCGTAAGGCTTCCTCGCAAAAGCTAGACTGCTTAATTAAGATTATCGCCTTAATATATAAGAGAGCTTAATAGAAGTAGACTTATTGTATCGATTACGGTAGTTAGTATAACTACGGGCAGTTATTCGATCTATGAGCTTATAATATCTATCACCGCCGTACCTTAGCGCAGTAAGATCTCGAGATAAGCCTCTTTAAGCATTATGCCCTCTTAGCTCGCGAGATAGCCTCTATCGTTAGGGACTTTACCGAAGAGTTATTCTTCCGGCTATAGGATATATATAACGACCGTTAGAAGATTTATGCTATACTCTTTAATAGTAAGACTATAACCTAGGCCTTTATTAACTACCTCTAACGCGGCGGCCTAAAGCATAAGGTTAAGTATCGCGATAGCGATAATAAGGATAACGATACTTAAAAGGTTAAGGCTATCTTCTAGATATACCCTTAGTGTAAGCAGATATAGAAGAGGTTCCCGGAAGTCTTACGACTTAATAATATATAGAGAGTAAACCGCTTTAATATATACCTCTTTTAGGCTACTAGAATAACTAATCAAAAGTCCGGAGCTAACTTCGCTTTTAGCCTTATTAATATAGAGAAGGAAGAGGGATTCTAATAGCTTTATAAGCAGCTAGACGACCTTCGGCAGTAAGTTAGGGCACTATAGCCGACTATAGTTATTATAGATAAGGAAAAGGCCTTAGAAAACGCACTCTCGCGTGTTTTTCCTACTATATAGTAATAGCTTTACGTCTACTATATTAACGCTAATATTAACGCGAGGATTAAGTTACGTTAGAAGAAGGAGCCCGGTAACGACGATACTAACGATAATAATAACGATACTAACGATAACGATACTACCGAAGAAGACAATACTACTAAAGAAGACGATATTACTAAACGAGCTCGCACGTAAGAAAAGGCTAAGAACGGTATCTTAGACTTAAACCCGCTTAATATATATAGCTAGGAGAGTATATTCGCCGATTAGAAATTAGTTATCTACGGACCTATAGAGGAAGAGTTTTAGTCGAACTAATAGAGCTTAGATCGAACCTTCGGAGAATAATAAAGATATATCGTAAGATATATCTCGAAGGAATATATACCGTAGCGCGAGCAATAGGCTTATTGCTATATTAGCCGGTACCGTAACTTCGGCTAAAGAGTTAATAGCCTCGTTAAGACCGCCTATAAAGATATAAAGTTATACCTAGTTATAAGCACCGGCGATCTCTTCTATCTTTATAACGTATTGCTTTAGATAATTGCTAATAAAGAGCGCTACTATAAGTAGGAGGCCGCCCGGCAGCGATAGCGGCTTTAGCTTCTTTACCGTAGGCAAACGTAGCTCGGTAAGCTTAACGTTTAGGTTACCTACTAAGGCGTTTACCTCCTCGCTATCTAGCACCGGCTTACTAAGGCTACGATACCCTTAGGCGAGGGGGAGGAAGAGCGGGAGATCTAGCCGCTACTACCTTATATAGGGCGATTTATTTAGCAATAAGGGCTTCCTTATGCTTACGTTATCTTTTAACGCCTTAAGGCGGATATTAGACTAACGAAGCTTAATATTTATCCTTAGTGGTAGCTTAAGAAGCTGTTAGTAAGGACCCCCCCCCCTTTCTCTATGTAAATTATGCTAATTATTACTTTAAGGACCTCGACGAGCTACTCCTTTAAATCTAAGACCTAGATGTTATAGAAAAGCTTTATAGCCGGCCTCGCTTAGTGAAGAATACTAGCTAAACTATGCCTTAAGCCTTAAAGCACTTCCGAGATTAATCAGACGATAGCCCTAAGCTAGCCTTATAGCCGCGAGGAAGAGGAAGAGGAAGAGGCAGAGGCAAAGGCACTACGCTGCCGCGGTCTAGTTAAGCCGGCACCCGCCGCCTTAACGTAAGTATACGCTATATACGTACGTAATACGAGATAGACGAGTAAGGCAGTTAGCCTAGTTAGTCGTTATAAGGAGGATCGCGTGCGTGTATAAATACATAGGGAAGAGGATTAAGGGGGAGATAAGGTAGGGGCAGGGGCAGAGGGGCTAGAGCTACGCCCGCGTCGTCGGCTATAGAGGAGGTTATTCCCGCCACGCAGCCTAAGGCTACGCAGCCTAAGGCCACGCAGCTTAAGGCCACGCAGCCCGCAGCTTAGTTAAAGATGCGTTATTTAGGCGAATTAAGAGGCGAGTTAAGATGCGTTATCTAGGCGAATTAAGCTATGCGAATTAAGACTTCGCATTCGCAATGCAATAGGTTAATTCGCATAGCTTAGTGTGTTAAGGAAGAACCTATTTATTTAGGCGGGTCTATTAATTGCTATAGCGCTATACCTAAATTAGGTGGCATAGGCTAGGCGCCCGGGGTCGGCGTAGAAATTATGGGTTTCCTATTTAAATAGAGATTTCTACCTATATAAATGGTAATACTTATTATTTATTATTAGCCTTATAAAGGCGAGGCATTTAAAGGACTTATTATATCCTTAATCGAGAATAGCTTAAGCAAGCTTTTCTTTAATAAATATAGTCTTTATCCTAAGAGACTATAACAAGTAGTTCGCGCTTCCCTTAAGCTAAGAGAAAGAGTAATCCTTAAAGCTAGCTATAATATTTTTCTATTAGTAGTATTAGTGTTTGTTAGTGTTTTAGTGTTTTATTAAGTTTTTCGTAGCGGGAAGATACTAGAGAAAGTTCGGTAGAAATTCGGTAGAAATAAGCTAAGAAGGAGTAAGCGAGGGAATTTTAAAAAGACTTTTTAAGAAAGGTTAAAGTAAAGGAAATAGACTTAGAGAGGGGGGGTTCCTAAAGGCAAATCGGGGGTAATAGGAGAAAAAAGGGTAAAACACTAAGAAACTAGTAATATAGGCAAACCGTAGGTAGCCTAAGAAGGCAAGTGGCTTAAAAAGGTAGGGAGGAGGTTTTTAAGTTGATTTAGCGGTATATATAGTATAGCCGAGTAATCCGGAAGAGTAGAGTAAGGCTTTAGGTAAAGCTATTTATTAAAGCTTAAGAAGCGGTAGGGATAATAACCACTAAGAAGTTAAGATAAAGGCTAATAGTAGAGGGTTATAGAGATATAAGAAGTATAAATATTAAAGCAGAATTAAAAGAGAAAGTAGTTATTAAATTGCTAGTAATAGTCTATCTAGCTAAGGAAATTAGCGCCTTCTTATAGCTAAATATCTTAGGAACTAGGGTATATATTAATAAGCTTATTATGGCGTCTTATAGCGTTATTCTCGTAGAAAAGAACGCGTATAAGATATTGCCGATATATTACACCGTTATCGTGGAGTTATTATTGCGGAATAAAGGGTAGTTATAAGCGAGATATATAAGTACTAACGTATCTATCTTAGCACTTACACCTTATGCTAAAACTCCTATATCTTATTACCCCGATTAGCTAATGCAATTAGGATATAAATATATTATATAATATTAAATAGTAGGTTTTATACATATTATTATATACCTATACGATATTAAGTCCGGGAGATATTTACTCCTTTATATTTACTAAACTAGATATCTATTAGGAGTTCTATAAGGTGTAAATCGCAGAGGGTAACGAGTAGAAGACCGCGTTCCGCACTTATTATAGCCTCTTTAAGTCGATAGTAACGCTATTTAAGCTAACCGGCGCCCCGGCTACCTTCTAACGCTATATTAATAGCATCCTACGAGAGTTCTTCGACTAGTTCGCCTCCGCTTATATAGATAATATCTTTATCTACTCAAGCGGGAGCTATAAGGACTATATAGCTAAAGTATAGAAAGTGCTTAACCGGCTCGCTACGGATAGTCTATATCTCGACCTAGATAAGTGAGAATTTAGCGTTATATAGGTAAAGTACCTAAGGTTTATTATTATCGTAGGCGTCGGTATATAGGCGGATATAGCGAAGATTTAAGCTATTCGTAACTAAGCGGTGCTAACTTTATAGAAAGGCGTACAGAGCTTCCTTAAGTTTATAAACTACTACCGGATATTTATTTAGTAGTTTTCTTATATTATTACCCCGCTAGTAGATTTTATAAGCAAAGGCACCCTATTTAAGTTAGGTCCCGTATAGGTAGAGGCGTTTTAAACGCTTAAAGACCTCTTCTCGTAGGCGCTAGTACTACTTTAGTAGGATTTCGACTATTATACTACTATAGAAGCGGACTATAGCGGTTACGCGCTTAAGGGCACTCTTTTCTAAGACGTTAACGGCTAACGCCGCCTTATAGCCTTTTACTCTCGTAAGCTAAGCTCCGCTAAGCGTAATTACGCTATCTATAATAAAGAAATACTCGCGATTATCGACTACCTTAAATAATAGTAAGCGGAACTCCGCAGCTGTTAATATTATCGACTCCCCCGTTGCTTTCTATCGGCAAATCCCCGGTTTTTCCCTAGATTCTACTATAGAATTCTACGGGCTTCTACGGGAATCTACCCCGTACTTCCACGGTCTTCTACCGTAGAATTCTAATTCCCTTCTACGGTCTTCTACCGTAGAATTTTAATTCTCTTCTACGGCTTCTACCGTAGAATTTATATGCCTACGGCTTCTACCGTAGGATTTACTAGTCCTTCTAATAGACTATTGTGTGATTGATTTATTTATTGCTAACTATATTAAGAGCCTAAAGGGAAGCTTAGAGGCAGAGGATTACGGTAGTGCAAAGAGTGTTAAGATTAATGCAGAAATAAGAGAGAAGGTTGTTGCTAAATTGCTTAGTGAAGGTCTATCTAAGGGCGGACTAAGGTCCCTTTATATAGCTAATTCTATACGAATAAAGGTATATATAACTTAACTAATTGTGGTTATAGAACGCGCTATTATTTATCTGTATAATGCAAGTGGTCTAATCCTATTTAGAAGCTTAGTTATTGCATGTTTAAATGCGCGAGTAATACGAGGTAATATAGATAACGCCGGTTGACCGAGTCATAAGTTATAACTTGCATGCCTCTGTCTCTACTTACACTACATACTTTAGGCTTCGGTATCTCAGCTATCTCGGGAGCTAATGCAACCGGGTGACTTGCGTTATATGCAATAATATAAGGCGGTTTTAATGCATATCTTTATGCATGAGTGGGATAAACCAATCAGGAGATATCCGCTCACTTATAGCCTCTCTTAAAGGGTACTTGTTTTATAAAGAAGTGCGCTTTATGTATGTCCGTTTATAACTAACTAAGATTTATAAAACTCTTTAAAAAACCCTATTTATAGGAAAAAACTTTTTTATATAGAGAAAAATAACTCTACTATATTATATAGAGAAAAATTAAAAACTCTACTATGTTTTATTAGTCCGTTTAGTAAACCTATATATAGGGAAAAACTAAAGGGTATATAGAGGAAAGCTAGAAGAAAGCATAAGAAAGAGCAGCTAAAAACCTCTGTTTATCTTTATATATAGGATCCTTTTTAAGACCTAAGAGGTCTCGAACTTTATTAAATAGTATACGCCTTAATTCTTTTGTAAATATATTAGCGATATTATTAGCAGGTTTTATATAGAATACTTCTATTTCGCTTAGTAAAACACTATTACATGTGAAATTAAAGGCAAGGCCGATGTATATCCGGAGTTTATATGCTTCCGGGTTATTTGCTATTTTTAGCGCTAATTGACTATCGGAAAATATTAGAGGGACTTTATTAGATATAGGTATAGACAACTCTTTTACGATGCTATTTAAATAGCTATATAGATATAAGGCCTCCTTATTAGCCTCTCTAAGGCCTATAAACTCTACTTCGCAAGTAGATCGTTATATCGATTTTTGCTTTTAATATAACCAGCTTATTAAATTATTACGTATAAAGAAACAATATATAAAGACCGATCGTCGGTCTATAAGGTCACTAGCCTAGTTAGAGTCTATATAAGCTATAAAACAGAAGTCTAGTATTAGTATATTGTAGTTATAATATAAGCATAGGTCGGGGAATTTATTCAAGTATTTCTATATAACGTTAAAGGCTTTAAAGTGCGAGGAGTTAGGTTAAGAAGAGAATCTTACGCAGGATGTTACTGCGAAAGGGATATCGGGCCTTATAAATAGGGCTAAGAATAGTAGGGAGCCTATTTGCATTTAGTATAAGAGTATATCATTTTAAGAGGCGTTTTTTATTCCTAACTTATTTAATTTAACGCCTTTAGTAGCAGGTGTATTAAAGGTTCCTATATTTTATTTATTAAATTCCTTTATTTTGTTTTTTATATAGTTTGCTTAGGATATATATAGTTCCTTTGTTTCTCTATGTATCTATATAGATAATCCTAAGAAGTCTTTTACTTCGCCTAGAGATTTAATCGGTAGGGTTTCATTTAGTTAGTCTATGACTTAGGTTATTGCACGTATAGTAGGTCTAAAGAATAAGAGATCGTCTATATAGACGGCTATAGCTATTCTAAGTGTGCTCTTTATAAACACCCCTTCGTCTATTAGAAGGCAGTAAAAACCAAGCTCGTTAAGTACGCTTTTTAATAGGTTATACTAGAGTAAAGGACTTTATTTTAAGCCGTATAGTGCTTTTCTTAGTTTTACTACAAGCTTCTTCGTCTTTTTTTTATTTAAGTAATTAAAGTAAGTTATGCCTTTATATTTTGTATTTTTATGCTAGGAAAACCATACATATAGTATTATATCTAGAAAAGCTTCGGGTATCTATATATACGTTTCTATGTCTATATCCGTATATAGAAAGGCATTTTTTATATTAAACTATAGTGCTTTTTAGTTATTAGCGATAGCGTATAGTAGTAGGAGCCTTATAGACTTAGGTCTTACTATAGTAGAGAAGGTTTTAATAGAGTCTAGGCCGTATATTTGCTTATAGCCTAAAGCTATGAGTCGAGCCTTAAATTTCTTTATCTAGTTTTTATTATCCTTTTAACTCTATAGTAAAGGGGGGTCTAAGGCCGATTCTCCTCAAGCTGGACTATTAGCACCCTCTCCCGATTCTCCTTAAGCTGGACTATATGCACCCTCTCCCGATTCTCCTCAAGCTGGACCATTAGCACCCGCTCCTTATGCTCAACCTCATGTAGTTCCAACTAGTCCGAATGACTGAGAAGCTAATGCTTCGCTATATGATTTAGATAATAGTTACGAAGAAGACAGATTAGATGATAATTCTGCTGCATTAGAGGAAACGGATAGTAAAGATGTAAAAGACAAAGGTAAAGGAGTAGAAAAAGCAGAAAATAATACAGATACTGATAATAAAGATGTAAAAGACAAAGGTAAAGGAGTAGAAAAAGCAGAAATTAATACAGATACTAATAATAAAGATGTAAAAGACAAAGGTAAAGGAGTAGAAAAAGAAGAAAGTAAATCGAATGCCCTATTAGCTAAAGAAGATAAAGGAGTTAAAAGAACAAGAAGTAATTTAGATTCAGATAATAATAATAATAGAAATAAAATTTAGAAAACTAAGCCTAAGGCTAAAAAAGAATTATGTATAGATTATATACTTAAACTGCAACAGTGTGAAATGCCTGATATATTTAAGTTAGACGGGGGTGATTAAACCTATTATCTGTCCGATAGTTATTATTTTTATACACTTAAATTATAAAGTACTCCTAGGTAGCGTAGTCTTAGTACGCTGCACTAGGCTTTTATTGTTTAAATGCAATAAAACATTTGCAAAGTTTATAGTATATATATTTATATAAGTATATAATTTATTAAAATGCATAAGTATATTATTAGTTTGCGTTTAAGAAAAGAAATATTTTTTTTTAATACAGCTTATAAGACTAGGCTAAAAATATATTAAAATAACTAATCTATAGGCGAGGAGTATAGCGGCTTCTAGTTAGGTATTAAGCACGCACTAGGAGATATTAATAAATAGACTTAGTGGTTTTCGTAGTATTAACAAGTTCTTATATAAAAGATAGACTAGACTTTTATTAATTGACTTAAACTTAAATATGAAAGAAAAATTATACACATTTTTATACACTTGTACCAATTTAATACAATATTTCTTACTTTTATTAGTTCCGTCGGAGGTATTTTAATAAAGAAGACGAGCGATTATAGACTAATTAGACTTTACTCGAAAAGTTAGATTTTTATATATAATTTAGTTTCTATTGTGCTAGGGCATAATTTCATTAGCCTAAGCAAGAAAGATTTTATTTGTAAGACATTATATAATAATTTATGTTTTATTCCGGAGTTTTTTATAAATTTATTTAAGAATTCCTTGTTTATTTTAGCAAAGCGAGGATATTTAAATTGTATCGTATTTATATTATTAGCACTATTATTTATTTACTTATTTTCTATGCTATTATTTGTTTTAATAGGATTTAGTGTAGGATTATAAATAGTTATTTATAAGACTAAGAATTATGAAATTTTATTTAGCTTATTATCTAAATTATATAAAATTTTAAAAAAGTATTTAAATTATAAATTTGTTATTAGATTATTTAGTATACTAGCTATAATACAGTTTTTGTATTGAATAAAACTAGGGCCTGTATTTAGTATAGTATTAATGATTCATTTATATTATATTATTAACAATGGATTTTTTATATAATATTATTAAAGCGGATGAGAAGGAGGAAAGTTTAGCTGTAAATTTAGAGAATATTCTCGAATTAGTTATAAGATTGAGTTTATTGTCATTATTACTGAATATCCTATAAGATGACAATATAATTCATATAAAAATAAAGGAATTAATTAATAAAACGAGTGAGTCTTATTCTAATAATTCTAGTTCTAATAGTCAACCTTTAGGTAATAGACCTCCTAATCCTAATAAAGGGAGTTTGAAATATATACTTAATTATAATTATAATCAATCTAACGATAAAAAAGATAAATTCTTAGAAGGGTTATATAAGAAAGTAGAACATAGAATTAAATATCTAAAGTCATATAGCAATAAAAAAGTATTTGATAAAGATTTAGGTAAATATACTTTTACTAAACAAAAAGAAGGTTATATTTTAACGATTAAGAGCCTGGAATATAATAGACTAGGCTTTATTAGGGCGAGTGGGCCCGACTGTCTAAAGTTGGCTAGTGCATAGTAAGGTGTAGAGAGAGGGGATTGTTTAGTAAATAATCTAATAACAAATTTATAATTTAAATAATTTTTTTTAAATTTTATATAATTATAGATCTTTCGGCTTCCGAGGGCTTCCCGGTGTTTAGGTAGCTCGGTTATTTCCTAAATATTGTAATCTATAAGCTGCTGTATTTCTACTACTATGCCTTTATCCTAGTATAAAGCTTTAGCGCTTTTTATAGCTTGCTTATAGGTTTTTAGTTCTATAGGATTACAACCTTCTAAAGCAGATAGAAGGGTTATATTATCGTTATTTATTAGCAGATGTATTAGGTATTCTTAGTAGTCGTTATAGAATTTAGCCGGCTTCTTAGGTATTTTAATATAAATTCTTTAATCCTTATTATTATTGTCCTATATTATACAGTTAGGATTATCATCCTCGGATATATTATCTAGTATTTCATTCGGACTATTCTAGGATTTATTATTAGGTATTATTAGGTTTTATATCTAGTATAAAGGATCTCGTACGTAGATAATCCTCCGGAATTTTATTTATAGAGGGTATAGTATTAAAGTTAAAGGTTTTATTATCTTTTAAGAAGTTATTTTCTAGTATAGTAATATCTTTTAATATTACGACCTTTTTTCTACTATTATTAGTTAGTTAAACAAACAAAGGGGGTTATAAACTAGCTGGAATTAGTCTATAATCTCTATTAACTAAGGGCGACGAACAGCCCCTTTATATAGGCTATAAACACGTATATTAATAGGGCCCGAAGCCGGACCTTTGCTAGCCCTTGCTTGCGACGTCGGGGCTATGCCTGTAAGGGCGATTAAGTCAATAACTTAATTATCGTAAGGGCGGCTGAGTTAGTAACGCTATTACCGGGGTCCCCGATGCATACGATGCATCGTATAGTTAATAGCGCATCCGTTTAAGCGTTGCCTATACGTAATCTATTTAATCACGTGGATTGCAATCGTGCCTAAAGAACGGATATCCCTTATTCCTATACTAGTAACTTTTCTTTATAGTTGCTAAACAGCGAGTCTGTGATCTATATCTAAATAAGGGGAGATAGGAAGAACGATATATTAAGTAGAAGGCCTAATAAATATATTTAATAAATACAAATGAAAAAGGGGGCAGAATAAAGGGAATACCGTAGGTAGCTATAGGCGAAGGACGAAGGCTTCTATCCTAATCGAGAGGCTGTTTGTATTAATAAGGTGTTTAAAGGCCTTATTTAGCGATGCCTTCGTTATAGCGTCGGCGGGGTTATCTTCCCCGTAGATCTACCTAATCTCTTTAATCTCCCGTCGCTTATACGACTAACGCAACGCTATAATATTAATTATTAGACGTTTGTCCTTCGTAGTGCCGAGCTTAATAAGGCATTCGTATAGGGAGTATAAGTTAGTATATATAATAAAAGGGATTAGTAGGAGCTAAAGCCGTTCCGTAACTATACGGAGGGTCGTAATAAAGGAGATACTAAGGTCTACGCCGTTAACTATGCCGTAGATCTCGCTCGTAAGAACGCTACGGGTTACTCGCTTATACTTCGTCGAGCTCTAATAGATAATATTGCTATTAACCCGAAAGTGCGTATTCGTACGCTCGGTCTTATTAACGAGCGTAATAACGAAGCCTAACTAAGACGAAAGGTCTCGGTTATTTACGAATAAGCTATCTGTAAATACTACGAGTTTAGCTATCTTAAGATTAATTAGTCGGTACGTAAGTCTACGTTATTAATAGTCGATCTACTACTAGAAGCGCTTATTAAGGATATTACAATCCTTCTCTTCTAGGGCTTAGACCTAGGCTGCTACGGAGATATCGAATAAGGCCTTAGGCTAATAGATAGAGGCGACGTACGCAGTATAAGCGCGTTGCTTAAGGTACTGCTAGGCTTTATCACGAGCCCGTAAGTCAACCACCTCGATCCTTAAGGCCTATCCCTTCTGCTGTAAGAGTAGAACGTCGTCGTAAAGCGTTAGTTTTGCTCTATTAAAGTCTATAGCATTCCCTAGGGTTATTTAAGCCTTCGGCTTAGCGCGAAATTAAGCTATCTCAAGCTCTTTTTCTTCTTAGGCCGAAAAGGTGTCTAAACCGAGCATTAGGGTATTATCGGTCTATATTCCGACGAGGCTAAAGTCGTCGGGTCCCTAATTCGTAATTAGAAGGCATAAGTTATAGGTAGAGGGAGCTATATCTAGGCTCTTAACATAGTGCTTATAGTAGGTTTTCTACTAATGTATACCGGCTTCGGCAAGACTGTATAACGGTCTAATAACTCTTATAATAGTGCCCTTTAGGTACTTGCCCTAGAGCTCTATCGGAAGAGCTGCTAACACTATACGATTAAGCTCTATTTAAGCTTAGGGATAGGCTTATGTAATATCGAGTAGAGATAAGCTTATACCTCGGCGAAGTAAGGCGGGGGTAAGGGCTAGGATTAAGCGCTAGCTAATATATTAAATAGTAAGGGAATAGGTTAGAAGCGAGCTTTTCTCTATATTACTATAGCCTTAGATCACTAGACGGGACTTTTCGTAGGGTTTAACGTTACGACCCTTTACTTCCCGGACTATTCGGGATCGAAATAGACGGTATTGCCTATAAATAGACTCGTCGTACTATTTAAAGCTAAAGACTCCGCGGGCTATAAGGTCGTTAATCTCTCGTTAGTCGGATTCTTTAAAAAGGGCGCTAGGTATACTAATAACGCCGTTATTGCGTAGCTTAATCGAAAGCCGTAGTATATCTTCTTCCTTCTTAACTAGGAATTAATTCTAGAAGGTTACGGTCTTTAGCTTATTCCTTAAACCCGGGGGACGTCCGCGTTTGCGGGGCTACGGAGGAGCCGGCAGTGCCTATACCGGAGAGGGGGAAGGATCTAGCTCGGGAATTTCGTCCGGAGCAAAGGAATCGACCTTAGAGAGGGTATCTATATTATCGAGGGCAAAGGGATCTAAGGTATCGTCCTTACTATAGTATTACGGCTATATAAGGGTAGACCGGAAGACTATAGGGCCGTTAACGGTCTCGATAGTAACGTCGTAGCCGTTAATTAAGGCAATCTTATATAGACCCTACTATCCTCGCTTCTCTCTTTAGACGCGGACTTTACTCTATAGCGGTAGTAATAGAGTATTAAGGGTTAAGGGGCCGTTTTAAGCTTATAGGCTATCCTTAACTTATCGCGCGGCGGAGAGCTACCGTAGGGCTTTTATAGCCTTTTAGATAGTCGCGGCTCTCTATACCGTAGTTGCCGAAGGAGGGGAGTCCTAATATATCCGTAGGTACGCTCTAAAGACGAGGAGCGTAGGGACGAGACCGTTTAGTCCTACTATATTATTTACGGCTGTAATAGCTATTTATAGGACGGATTTAAGAGCCGTTATCCTACCGATCTCGGCGTATATAATTTTAAACGCACGACGGAGCGGGCTATAATACCTTTTAACCTTACCTATAGACTAATATGCCTTAACGGGGATCTAGGTATACGTGATACCTATAATACAAGCTTTATTGCGAAACTTAGTTAAGGCGAAGTTAATGCCTGCGTTATACCGGATAAAGTTAAGGGGGCTAAGGTATATATCGATCTATAGTGCCTTAAGTATTTCCTATATATCCTTAGCCGATATAGATAAGAGGAATCGCGCTCTTTAGAAAGATATCGCTATATCGACTGTATATAGCACCGGGCGGGTGCTACTACCGACCTTTAGGTATATTATATTAACGACGACCTCGAAATTAAAGAAGAACTATAGATATCCCTATTTGCGAATAACGGGGACGCTAATACCGGGACCGATAATCGTATCGGTGGTATTATTAAAGTAGAGTATTGCTATTTGCACGGATATAAATCTCTATTTACACGGAAGTTCGCTAAAATCCCTACTTTTTCTACGCGACCCCGCGCGCCTATGTCCCGCCACTAAATTTTCCGTATAGGTATATAGCAATTAAGAGGGCCGCGTAAATCGTATATAGCCTTAATTTATTTACCTAGTTAATTCAACAGCTATAGCAGGTGCCCTCTACTACGTGCCCTACTGCGTGCCCTCTACTGCGTGCCCTCTACTGCGTGCCCTGCTGCGTGCCCTACTGCGTGCCTTGCTCCGTGCCCTACTACGCGCCCTCTGCTGTGTGTGCGGCTCCTTAATGTATGCTTCGTGCCCTGCTTCGTGCCCGGCTGCGTGCCTTGCTGCGTGCCTTGCTGCGTGCCCTCTGCTGTGTGTGCGGCTCCTTGATGTATGCTTCGTGCCCGGCTGCGTGCCCTGCTGCGTGCCCTCTACTGCGTGCCCTCTGCTGTGTGTGCGGCTCCTTGATGTATGCTTTGTGCCCGGCTGTTCTGCGTGCCCGGCTGCGTGCCTTACTGCGTGTCGGTAGTGTTCTTCGCGTTCTTCGCACGATTTGCGCGGCTCTCTTAATTGCCATGTACCTACACTGGATTTTAGTGGCGGGATATAAGCGCGCGGGGTTCGCGCAGAAAGAGTAGGGGTTTCCTAGACTTCCGTGCAAATAGAGATTTGTATCCGTGCAAATAGAGATTTATATCCGTGCAAATAGCAATACTCTTAAAGTATACGCTTTATCGATCTATATTAGCTAGGCAGAGGAGGAAGGGGGTCGTCGTTCCTAGCACGTAGAACGTAATACGGCTAATAGGGGTCTTAAGGGCAATAGAGCTAAGGGAACGTACGTCCTCGCCGCTGCCGAATTTAATATAGGCCTAGCCGGCGGTAGACTTATTAAGCACGACGGAGGGGTCTTTTCGTTGTTGGGTAAGGTACTAGTCTTAACCTACCGTCGAGACTATAGCTGCTCTAGTGTCTATAAGGATACTATAGAAGCGGTCCTTTAAGTAACGGTCGAAGACGAATTGCGTAGCCGGGACGCTTAATTAGTCTATCCCTTATGCGTCTTCGCCTGTGATTAAATAGTTAAAGGACTGCTAATATAGGATTTACGAGGCACTTAGTTAGCTCTTCGTCGTTACTAGCCTTATCGTTACGCTATTCGATAGCGGCCTAAGGAGTCTCGTTACCTTTATATTCGGTAAGATAGGCCTCGAATCCTATGCTAGGGTTGCCGGTTAAAAGGCATTACGCGTAGTACTAAGCCTTAGACTTAGCTCGTTCCTTTAGGGTACGCTTTATTAACTAGCAGCCTTCCTTCTAGCAAACGAAGCACTTCTTCGACTATTAGCGGTTGCTAAAGCTACTGCCGCCGCTATAAGGGCCGCGGTAGCTTCGTCCGCTGCTCCCGCTAAACCTACGGCCGTTGCCGCGGTTGTTAGTATATCTTTAGTCGGTATAGAATACGCCTAATAAATTATATTTATTATTTATATTTATTACCTCGTTACGATATTGCATAAACGTGCTAGACGTGCCGTTCTCGGCCTATATCGATAGATAGGTCTTTAGGGAGGAACGCAGCGTGGAGAACAGCTTTTCCGTAGTCCTAAGGGGGTTATATAGCGTATAGCTAAATTCTAAGACGTTTCGGCATGCGTTAAGCAATATAGTGCGAAAGGGGAGGTCTTTAGCGAACTTAAATCCTAAGGCGCGTTAACATCGTTATAGCTTATTAAAAAGGGTCTATAGGACTTCCTATTAGGTTTTATTCGGATGTTTAACTTATAGCTTTTTAAAAGTTATAGTGCTTTAATCTACTTAATAGTGCTAATAGTTTACTTCGGTATTAAAGTAAGCCTTTAGTAGGTCGTAGGCTTGCCTAAATGTGCTATCTTACTCTATATGCTAGATATAGTAGTCTTAGGCTCGTCCGGTAAGGATCCGGGGAAAGAAGGCATAGAAATAGCCGGGCCGGGCTTTAACTATATAACAAACGTCCGTAAAAATACGGACTTTATTATTAAGAATATTATAAGGCTCTCCCGTATAATTCTTACTCTTATCCTATAACTTAATAAACTTTTGTAGGAGGTCTACGTCTATCTCCTCGTTCGGAACGTCGTAAGGGGGGACTATCGTATAGGCTGCCTTTGCCGTTAGGTTGATCGGAGGGGTCCTAGAGAATTAGTACGAGGTTAGGTAAAGTATTATTAGCGTTTTTAATATATCTCGGAACGGAGGGGCCTATAGGTTTAGGAACGTACCGGGCATTTAATCTCTAGGTATAAGCCGGGATCGACGGAGGTAGTATATATCGAGGTTATTAGGGCAAAGGAGGGTTCTAGCGCGAATATAACTGCCGGGGCGGTCGGAGGCGTAAGGGGGATAGCCGCGGGCGTAGACGGTACCGTCGCTAAGGTTGCTATAAGAGCCGGGGTTAGGATATTAGGAGGTGCCGTTAGGGCCGTGCTTAGGACGACTAAGGAAGGAGGGTTAGTTACGGCAGCTAGGGCTATAACGGATGTATTCCTTACGAACTCTCGGGTTCGCTCGTCGTAGAACTTTAACTATTCTAATAGTAGTTCGTCCTTAGGCCAAATCGGGGGAATCTATTAGCGCTAAAGCATTAAAAATAATGCCGTAAAGCTAAGGTTTAAGGCGCCGGTCTAGATCCTACGGGACCGTAAGAAGGATTTAAGGGCCTTCTTAAAATACCTATCTCCCCGGTTCTATATAGCCTCTATCTACTAGTTAAAGTAGTCCTAAAAGTCTAGGAATAGCTTATATCTATAAATAGTTATGCCGGCATTAATAATAATAAACCGGGCTACGTAAGTTATAATTGCTTTCTTATTTATATTGTTATAAGTAACGTCTGTCTCTTAGAATGCAATATTAGTTTTATTTTAGTACTAACCGAAGATACCGATGCCTACTAGCCAACCGGGAAGGGGGTTATCGTTAGGCTTAGTTGCTTCTAGTACGGGACCGGGAGCGTTAGGGTTATCGATAGGGTTCGACATAGTGTAATTAAATAAAACACACTATTATTGTTAAAGGGGATCGCGAGGGTCGTTACGAAGGTTGTCTTTACGTTATAGACGTACTATTGCTTAACGTAACTCTTCTTCTTCTTAAAGCGAGATAGGATTAAACAAAAGCTAGGAAGGGACTTATCGGGGGTCACCGAGAGCTAGCTATATCGTGATAGCTTCGTCGGCTCTAAATCGCGTAGGTTCCTTATTCTTAGCATAAAGGACCCGTCTTTAGGTATAGGCAATAGAATCCGCGAGGGATAAAGATCCGTGCACTTTCAACGATTAGGCTTTGCCTCTTCTACCTTGCCAATCTATAATTAATCGTTTAATTACTAATTAGTTTTAGTTAGTTAAACAAACAAAGGGGGTTACAAACTGGCTAGAATTAGTCTATAATCTCTATTAACTAAGGGGCGACGAATAGCCCCTTTATATAGGCTATAAACGCGTATATTAATAAGGCCCGAAGCCGGACCTTTGCGAGCCCTTGCTTGCGACGTCGGGGCTATGCCTATAAGGGCGATTAAGTTAATGACTTAATTATCGCAAAGGCGGCCGAGTTAGTAACGCTATCACCGGGGTCCCCGATGCATACGATGCATTATATAGTTAATAGCGCATCCGTTTAGGCGTTGCCTACACGTAATCTATTTAATTACGTGGATTGCAATCGTGCCTAAAGAACGGATATCCCTTATTCCTACAACTATAGTCGTATATTTTATAGGCTATATCTTCGTAGCTAATTACGATTCCTTTATAGGCTCGTACGTCTAGTTTATCACTAGGTGTTTTATTCTTATAGTATATAATACTTCTAAAGACATAGATTCTTTCCATATCTTCTTTAGTAAGGGCCCTATTTTCTTTCTTTTCTAAAGGGCATATATACCCTAGAGCAGTATAAGGAGATCGATTGTATATATATATAGCTGCTAAAACAGCTTTACCCTAAAGATATTTAGGCAGTTTAGCCGTATAGAGCATAGATCTAACTTTATTAAGTATTGTTCTATTTATACGCTTTATTCTGCCGTTCGAGTAGGGGTAAACGGTAGGCTCGAGTTGTATTTTATACAGTTTTTAGGGGCATATGGTTTAATGTTATAGATATATTCTTTTGCATTATCTAAGAAGACTTCTTTTACCTTTATTTTATCTATATTACTCTTAAGTTCTGCTTTAAATTCTAGAAACTTAGGCAGGCTTTTAGCTTTATCTTTTATTAGGTATATTCTTAGGTACCTAGAATAGGTATTAAGAAAAGATATTAAGTATCTAAATTTATCGTAGGTAGGGACTTTAATAGGGCCCGAGATAATAACATTTATTTTATTAAGAAAGAGATATCGTTGTTTTAAGGGAGTTTTCTCCTTTATATCGGTATGTTTAGCCTATATGCAGGCTTCGCATTGTTTGTTTTAAAGCTATAATATCTTTTTAGTCTACGGATATGTCTAGGTATAGTCTACGGAGGTATCGGTATAGGGATTTATAGCTAAGATAGCTTAGCCGTTTATGCTAGAGAATAAGGTCTATCTTTTTTTTTATCTTAGGTGTTTTTATTTTAAGTGTTTTTATTGTATTAGTTAGTATAGTATCTTAGAGTATAGGGTTGTTTATTGTCTCTTTCGGGCTATATTATATATTATATATTTTGTTTTTAATTAGAAATCGTGTTTTCTTTATGTCTAGAGGGATATAGTATAGTCCGTTTTTAATAAAACCGGTTATTAATTTATTTAAATTTTATCGAGGAGGGATATAGAGTCCGGGCCTATTAGGGCGTATGTGTTTATTAAAGCTAATTAGCTAATTATATTAATGCCGATTTTAGGTATATAAAGGCAATTTCTTTAGGTGTATTATTAATTACTATTTAGGAATTTAAAGATAAGGTCTCTAGCACCTCGTGTAACAATAGAGGAAGCTTTTCCCTAGGTTACGGTAGTATATATTTCTTTATAATTAAAGAGGAGAGTTTTATTCGAAACTATATGCTTAAAAGCCTTAGTATCGAATATAAAGTTATAAAAATTCCTAATCCGTAAAGCAGCCCTATCGACCTTTAAGGTTACCTTAAAAATTGCCGAGAGAAGCGGCTTTAGAGGTCCTATTATTTATTTTCTATTAGAGGAAGACTTTATTTTAATAAGGGTATAGAGAAGGATATTTTTAGAGGGAAATAGGGTATAGGAAGAGAAGGTATAAAGAAGGACTAGCATTTTATATAGTAACGAAGGTATAGAGGAGAGTATCGAAGGTATAGACGAGAGTATTAAAGGTATAGACGAAAGTATTAAGGATATAAAGGATATAAAGAGTATAAGGAGGGGTATAAAAGAAATTATAATACTAAAAGCCGACTTAGAGATAATAAGGACCTTACTAGACTTAGGAGAAGATACCGAAGGGACCTTTTTCTTCCGGAGTCGAGAAGTCTAAGGACGGGCAGCTAGGCGAGGAGTAAAGGAGGGGGAACTCTCTTAAGAGTTTAGGATAGGCGTAGGCCTCTTATAGCTCTTATTAATATACTCCTTAGGCTCTCTTTTAGTCGAGGAGGAGGAAGGCAATATCTTAATAGTAAATCCGGCGGCCTTAGCCTTATCCTTATTCTTTAGTTTCTAAAAATAATTCTTTTCTATATGCCTATACTTCTTATAGTAAGAGTAAATAGGAATTTTATTATTATTCGCTATAAAGAGGTGCTTATTACTCTCTAAAGCCTTAGTTCTCTTAAACTTATCGATAAAGGATAAAGAGAGGGACTTAAGGGTATATACTATAGCATCGGTATAGAGTATCTAAGTTATATTTATAATATACCTTAAGAAAGAGCTATTTAGACTCTTAAGAATCTATATTATTACTACGATCTCTAGGATTTAGATATCTCTAGTATTTAGCTTATTATAGAGCTCTTTTACTTTATTTAGGTAAGTTTCGATATATAGTTTACCTTTAATCTTTATATTAAAGAGCTCCTTAATAAAGAGGAAGTTTAAAGTTAAGTTTCCTAGGTTATATAAGGTCTTAAGAGTATCTTAAGCCGTCTTTATAGACGTATAATGCTTTATCTAAGAGAGAGGACTATCGTCGACTATTAGGCGTATAAGTGCTAGATAGTTTTAGGATTTCGCGTAGGAAGCGTTAAGGATTGCGGGAGTAAGCTTCTTACGTATAAAGACGGATTCTATACGTAAAGACTAGGCAGAAAAGTTAACGCTCCCCTTAAGCTTAGTAAACGAGTAGTCCTTAAACAAACTCATTTTCGGGGATAAAAGGTATCGGAGGAAATTCGAAGGAAATTTAGAGTTAACGGGCTACGGTAGAGGTAGCGAAGGAATTTTAAAAGAACTTTTTAGTAGGTTTTTTAGCGAAAGACAGAAGTTAAAAGAAGGTATATACTAAGGTCGAATCGGGGCTAACGAGGAGAACGGGGGATAAAACACTAAGAAAGTTATAATATATATAAACTAAGGGCAGCCTAAGAAGGCAAGAGGCTTAAAAAGGCAAAGAAGAGGTTATAGTAGACGGGCGGTTATTTTTAGTATAGCGGTAAGTAATCTAAAGGATCTAAAGAGGGCTTTTAATAAAAAGCAACTTAAAGCTTAAGCAGAGATAGGGATTATAACTATTAAGAGCCTAAAGGGAAGCTTAAAGGCAGAGGATTATAGTAGTATAAAGAGTATTAAGATTAATAAAGAAGTAAGAGAGAAAATTATTATTAAATTGCTTAGTAAAGGTCTATCTAAGGGCGGACTAAGGTCCCTTTATATAGCTAATTCCACACGAATAAAGGTATATATAACTTAACTAATTATAGTTATAGAAAGCGCTATTATTTATCTACATAATGCAAGTAGTCTGATCCTATTTAGTAGCTTAGTTTTTGTATAATTAAATACGCGAGTAATACGAGTTAATATAGATAACGCCGGTTAACCGAGTCATAAGTTATAACTTATATGCCTCTATCTCCACTTACACCACATACTTCGGGCTTTAGTATCTTAGCTATCTTAGGAGCTAATGCGGCCGGGTGACTTGCGTTATATGCAAAAATGCAAGGCGGTTCCAATGCATATCTTAAAGCATTGGTAGGATTAACCAATCAGGAGATATCTGCTCCCTTATAACTATATGACTATTTATTGTATAGATACGATTTATTGTTTACGACCGGCGCTTCCGACCGGCGATTCCGTCCGACTTTTCCCTTTACCTCTTTTCCTTAGTTCTACGGGGCTGTTTTTATTCGAGGGATTTCCCTATATATATAGATTAGTTAGCCCCTTTATTAGAAAAGATAAAAGCTAGTATTCTTAGTGATTTGCATTATTTATAGCTTTTAATCCTTCTGTATAGGCTGTTTTAGCCTTAGAGCCTCTCTTCCTTCTAATTGCTATTATATAAATGTCGAGGACCCGACTGCTTAGCGTTCGATAGCAGCTATAAGAACTTTAAGATCCTTACGGATTATAGGAATCTTAAGTATTTTATAATACGGTAGTACCTATCGGAGCGGTAGGCACGCTAGGCCGAATACCGTTTGTAGGTTTAGCTTTAGATTAAGTATAAACCCGGCAAAAAGGCTATATTACCGGATACTCTCTCGCGGAGGGACTAAGATCGGCCCTCTAACGACGAGTATAAGGCTTAGGATATGTAGATAATCCTAAAGGACGCGTTAAGCACGTATCTTAGCGCTACCCTTATAAGTACGAGGACGGCGAGGGAGGCATAGCGCCCTATACCCTAGGGGAGGAGGATATAGCGCCCGACGCCTTAGACGAGGAGGATATAGCGCCTAACGCCCTAGACGAGGAGGATATAGCACCCGATGCGCTAAATAAGGAGGATATAGCGCCCGACCCCCTAAGCGGGGAGGGCACCGCCGTAGTAACGCTCGACGCCTTAAGCGAGATTAGCCGCCGTATCTTTAACGATAACGATCTCTAGCGCCTATAGGACCGGCTAGCCGCCTAAGATAGCATATACGAAAGCGTTCGCCGCTCCGTAGAGATAAGCGCCCGCACTCTTAACCTTAAGCTTAGACTAAAGGTCTAAGTTACGGATTGCTATATCGACCCTAATAGCTACCTTTAGTTCTAAGGACGGCTTTAGGTCCCCGGCTCTCCTATCGCAACGGAAGCTATAGCATAAGATTCGCCGCTAGAACTTAAGGAATAGAATAAACTTCGCGGCTACGTAACGCAGCTAGTATATAACGCTAGCGTCGTCGGCTATTTTAGCCGTAAGAGTATAATCGCAGCGGGTTTATAGGACTTCTATTAGCCGCTTATATAATCGTATATCCGCCGCTTCCTCTGTAACTATAACGTCTATAGCCGCACGAAGATCTAACGCGCGTTAAAGAAAGGGCTGCTTAAGTCTTTATAAATCTTAGACCGTTTCTACGCATATATCTACATAGACTTTATTATAGACCTCCCTCCTACAGAGAGCGGCAACTATAACCTCTAGGTTATTAAAGACCGCTTAAGTAAAAAAGTCGTGCTTAAGCTAATGCCTTCTATAGAGGCAAAGGCGTATACTAAGCGCTTCCTTATATACTAAGCTTAATACTATTAGTAGCTAGCGTTAATTATAAGCGATAGGGGTTTAAACTAAACGAGCCGCTTCTAGTAGCACTTATATAAGCTACTTTAAATCACTTGGCTGCTTAGCATAGCGTTTTGCCCTTAGACTAACGGAGGGCCGGAATAGCTTAATTAGGAAGTTTAGGCTTACCTACGAGGTATAATAGACCGTAACTAAAGGGAATAAGATAAATAGCTGCCTATAGCCTAAATAGCGCTAAACGGAAGGGCATATAGCTCGATTAGTATATCCCTTTTCTTCGCTTTATACGGGTATAAGCTATTCTCCCTATTCCCTATTACCGCGGACGTAGAGACGGAGAATTATTTAAGAGCCTTACCGGAATATAAAGCGACCTTATTCGTGCGGAAGCTTTAGGAGGTTACCGACCTCTATTAGTCCTCTATAGCTTCCGCTACGTAAGACTAAGAACGTTATACTAATAAGCGCAAGGACCCTATAGACTAGTTTACGGTAGGCGATAAGGTATAGCTTAACCTCCGAAACTATACCTTTATACGCTTAAAGAAGAAGCTCGACTAGCTATATATAAAGTTTATAATTAAAAGGGTTCTTAGCCTATAGGTAGTAGAGCTAAATAAGCTGCCTACCGGTATTTATAGCAATTTTAACGTAGACCTTCTTCGCCGCGCCGCTATAGACCTTATGCCCGGCTAGGTAACTATAGACCTATAGCCTTTAGCTATCTTAGTCGAGGGGGAGGAGGAGTTTATAGTTAATAAGGTCCTCGCCGCTCGCTAAAGATAGGTTAATCGCGGTAAGAGACGCAAAGTCTTTATCTAATAGCACGGATATTACGACTTAACTTAGCAGCTATTATTGAAGCTTTAGGATATAGCGGCCTTTAACCGCTTTACAGTATGCTTTAGGCCGGCTAGCGAGGATAGCAATACGCTATTAGCTAAGGAGAGTATATTATAGGTACGTCGGTCCGTAAGACCTAAGGCGGTACGCTTTAATATAACGATTACGGTTATTCCTAAGGCGAGCACTTATACTACGATAGAAAGCGCGAGCGCCCTCTATCTAATTCCGGCGAGCGCGTTTTGTTACCGGCGTCTCTATAGACTTAATATCCTTATCCTCCTTTAAGTAATCGTCTACTACGCCCTTTAAGGCGCTTAATCGGCTCTTTAACCCTATTAGCTACGCGAGGGCCTTTACTAAAGCGCTAGAAGCGTAGGCCGTAACGGGGGGCGCATTAAAGGCATACGATAGAACGGTAATCGTAGTATCTTTATTCTTTATTAGCATTTCTAAAGGCTAATAAGCGGACGAAGGGGAGTAGGTTCTTACTAAGCGATAAGCCCGGCACGCTTTAATATACGTATATTGCGGTATATAATAGCGGCGGCGGTATAGACCTATTTCGCCTTTCCCACCTCCTTACCGGCGGAAGCCGCTATTTAAGCGGCGACCGCCGATAGGAGGATAGATAGCATAGGCTCGTAGGCGCGTCTTACGTAAGCGTAGTAGTTATAACCGGGCTTATAACCTCTTAAGGCTTACGTTAGGGCATATAAGGCGTGCTACGTGAGATCGTGCGATAATGATAATCTAGCTAGGAAGAAGCCCTAAAGGCTGCTGTGCGAGGGTGTAGAAGACACCCTAGCACGAGAGGCTAACTAACTAAAAGTAGGGCGAACTATAACATGAGTTATAAATAACGATATTAAAGATAAATATCTAGGTTAATAGCTCGTTATAAAAGGGTCTATAAGAGCGATATCTCCGAGCCCCTTTTTTAAGCTCCTTAACAGGACTTAAGCGGAAGACCTATAGACTATATAGCGAGTATAGGCCGAAAGTACCCTAAAGAAAGGGGTAAGTCTTTAGTCGTTAAGCCTAGACGGACTTATCCTATATTCGGAAAGGTTTATAGTGCCCGCTAAGGTTGCCTTAAGGCAAGAGCTTATATAGCTTTACTATAACGATCCCTTTATAAGCTACTTTAGAATAGCCCGTACGAAAGACCTTATATCCCGGAAATCCTTTTAGGAAGGAATAGCTCGTAATATAAATAGCTACGTACGTTCGTATTATATCTATTAAAGCGCTATTCTAAAGCGGTATCGCCTATATAGCGCTCTTAAATCGCTGCCTATACCTATAAGACTTTAGGAAGAAGTCTCTATAGACTTTACTACCGGTTTTCCGGATTTATAGTTTAATAGTAAAGAAGTTAACGTAATATTAGTAATCGTTAACTAATATACTAAGTATAGCGTATTTCTCGCGGTCTTTAAGATAATAACAGCACTTAATTTAGTTAAGGCTTTTTATTATAAGATTAAGCTTGCCTATAGAGTATAGAAAGGCATGATTTACGATAGAGGATCTCTATTTATTAAGAAGTTTTAGTTCAACTTCTATTATATATTACGGATAAAACGTAGGTTATCTATAGCCTTTTACCTATAAACCGACGGTTAGACTAAACGGTTAAATTAGATACTATAATACTACCCTCGGTATTATACGAATGCCGAATGGAATAACTAGCCTAAACTACTACGAGAGGCTTAGTTCGCTTATAATAATATAAAAAATACAACTAACTATAGGCTTTTCGCTTAATAAGGCATTATTCGGGTACTAACTAGACTACTATATATACCTTACGGACGATGCTATTAATAAGGGAATGCTTAGAGCGAGAGCTCGTATTAGTAGATTAGTAGACTTAAGGGAAAAGCTAAAGACTTATTAGCGATAAGCTATTAAGTCGTAGAAGAAATTCTATAACCTTTATTATAAGCCACTTACCCTTAAGGTTAAAGACCTAATAGGACTCTCTACGAAGAACTTACGGCTTAAGAACTAAAGAAGGCAGTTATTACCTAAATATATTAGACCTTTTAGGGTCCTTTAAGCTATTAGCAAGCAGGCGTATTGCCTAGCCTTATTAAAAAAGTATAACCGGCTTTACAATATATTTTATATTAGCCTTCTTAAGCCGTAGGTAGAAAGGACTATCGACTAAGGCCTTACTAAATTACTACCGACGCTTAACCTTAACTATACCGAAGAAGAATAGTCTATTTAGTAAATTAAAGACTATAAAAAGAAGAAGGGCATTACCTACTATTTAGCTAAGTAGGAAGGTTAGCTAGCCGAATATAACGAGTAGGTCGTTTAAGATAATATAGTGAATGCTTATAAACGTTTTAACGAATACCTAAAAATACGACTAAAAAAACGGCGGAAATTACGTATTACGGAATAATTTCTTTTCTTATCTAGCTTACCTTAGTTTAGACCTTTCTATCTTATTTATCGTTCGTCCGTCTCTCGCCTACTATTTATCTCTTACTCTTTAGCCTCTATTTAGACTATCTCCTTAACGTAGGCTTTACAAAATAGAGGCAATATTAGTAAACGTCGCGACTATTCGCCCTATCCTTACTTTCTACTTTAGTCTAAAATATCGTATAAATTATAAGAGTCTTACTATTAATATAGCACGAAATCTCTATTTATATAGTAAGATAGGTATACCCTTACTCTTTCTATACGTACCCTACGCGCTATTAGGCTAACAGCCCCCGTAGAGGCCTCTAAGGGTGTAGGTGGCAAGGCGGTTAAGTAGGGCAGAAAAAAAGCCTATAAGATACGTGTTTTTCTTTTTCTACATCTACGATCACTTTTTTTAAGGCCCTCTTTAAGCCTTATTTTCTATGCAACGTCGCACTACATCGTAACGTGCTGTTTTTAGTGGTAAGACTAGGGTGCGTAGAGCGACATTCGCCGCCACGCCTTTCTTTAAGACCCTTAGAATTATTACGGACCTTACGTATTCTTCGCCCTCTTCGCGGCATCTAGCCGATACACTAGACTTTTCTAGAATAGCCTTTTCTAAGGCACGATCTCCGCTTTAGTAGGCAACTATCTCGTCGATATTACTATCTAGATTAGAGAAGTTAAATTTTTCCTTATCGTTAGAAGTTCTTAAGCCTGCTTGCCTTCTACCTAAATCGTTAGTTTATATATTCTTTAAGATATCTGCCCGAGGCGAGTTTAGGCTTCCTACGGCGCCCGAGATTAGGAATTTTAACGGCAATAGAGCCGCTAGCCGATGGCTATCCTAGCTTAAATAGATATTCCGAGCGCTTAACGGCAATACGCTAGATGCTTCTCTTATTGTTTAGGCAATTGATATAGGGCTCCTTAGGGATACTGCTGTTTTTATAGATAGTTTAGACAGACTTAAGGAGATCTTAGCCTTTGCTAAAGGGAACCTTGCCTTACTAAAAGACCTAGAGGAACTAGAAACCGCATTAACCGATTAGTTTAAAGCGACGCTTATCGACGAAGTTAATGCGAAATTCTAGCAGCCGATTTAGTAGAGACTAGATAAACCACTAATTGCCTACTATAAGCGAGCCTAGAAGCTTATAAGACAGCACGGTGGTAGAGACAGGCTAAGGCCTAGGGAAAGAGCCCTTACGCTACTTAAGCGTTACTATCTTATACACTTTATAAAGAGTTTTATTAACGGGTTAGCTAATGCCGAACTTAAGTAAGGATTAATCGAGTAGAATGCTCTTACTATAGATAGTCTATATAATGCGATAATAATTATCTAAAAGACCTAAGGCATTCTTGCGGTAAAGGCGAATAATACTCGATAAGTAGCCCGTAATGCCTTAGTTATTGCTATAGCTAACTACATTCGTCGCTAGACTAGATAGAGTGCTTAGAAAGTCCTTATAGATAAATATAGCTTTAATCCCTACTAGTTAGCACTTACACCGGAGAATACAAGCGAGCGAGGGCAGACCCTATCCTATATAGGATCTCTATATATAGCTATAACGATACCGGATCTTATGTTTTTACTATCCGCTCCGTACCCGTACGTTAGGCAGGGCATACACTAACAGATAGGGGGGAATACTAGACGAGTGATTAAGCAGCCCTATAGGCAAGCTCCTGCTTAGAAGGTGCTCCCTACACCGCCTATTCGTTAGTAGCCTACCTACTAGCAGCTAGTCTAAGGATAAACATAGGAAGAAAGATCGGAGAGGACTATAGAACCGTATAATAACTAGCGAGGAGCATTGCGTAGCTGTAGTCGAGGAGGATTGCCGCCTTTTAGAAGCCGAGCGGGACTATCGAAGCTAAAGGACTCCCGAAACTAGTATATAAATAGATCTTCTCCTATTCCGGATTAGCCAATCTGCTTTACATACGGACAATATAGCTACTACCCGTTAATATACTCTATATCATTTATAGAAAGACTTTAGGATTAAGAGAGAGATATTCTTCGCGAGCGGTATTACGTAAAAAGAGTATAGCAGCAAGAGGCAAATAGACAATTGCCTAAGGGATTAGGAGGGACTCGACCTTTACCCTAAGCTATAGTCTAAGCCAACTATAGACATATAGAAGAGGAGCTAGAGACCTATATTGCTAAGGCTGCGTTAGGTGCGCGAGTGGTTTATTTTACAGACTCGTAGGACCTTTTAGATAGCAATAATAAGTGCGGCTATAGTATCCTTACTAGCCTTTTAGAGGAAACCTATATTAATACGGAACTATCCGTTAGAGCCCGTGCTATAGGATTAAAGCCTAATCCCGATGCTATTTAGGACTCCCCGGACTAGGACTAGGACCCGGATTCGGAGGGAGCAGAAGCGTTATCGATGATTAAGCGCCTTTAAAGAGTTATAACCGAGGAGGATATTAAGGACCGGGATACATCAGCCCTAATTTAAGGCGCCCTAGCGATTATAATGCGAGCGGGGGGGGGCGAACCTACCTCGTGCTATAAAGAAGAGGCAAGTAGGAGGCGACGTAGTCTTCGTTATTATCTAGCTAGTAACGGATTCTAAGGAAGCGCTAAGGAGGCATAAGGTGCCCTAAGGAGAGGTAGACCTCCTAGCAACTACTACTGCTATTACTGCGAAGGTAAAAAAGGGAGCTAAGCTAAGAAGCCTTGCGGAAATCTAGGCAAGAGAAGGGCTTAGATCCTTCGATTAGATTAACCTAGCTCGTAAGGTTATAGTGCCTCTTAGCCTAGCCGACTTTTAGTAAGTAAGCCCGGAAGGTGCTAAGCAGTTTCGTTATTTGTCTTTACGCAAGTAGGTGCGATAGGCTAAACCTAAGAAAGGAGCTATGCCGATAATAGCCGCGGCGGCACACAAGTGTGCATCGCCCTTCTATACCATCTAGTTGTAAGCAAAAGCGGTAGTAACCCTAAAGACGTTTAGAGTGGCTATTATAGTTATCTTCGCTAGTAGTTAGCAGGAAGCTATATACGACGCTATACTATCGCAGACCGTTTAAGCAGACTAAGGATCGGAAGCTAATATTATATCGTAGAAGTTTGCCGTAGAATATAACTAGCCACGCTAGCAACTATCCGAAATCGGGTTTTAAGGACTATTAATAACAAACGCGGATAGATCGAGGACCCTTATTATAGAGTTCGTAAAGGGCACTATCGTTTGCGAGGGGATTAGGCGGGAGATCTTAGCTATTATTCGACCGGACCTCTATAAAGGAATACTAAAGGACGATATCTTAATCTTGCTTAGGCTCCCGTAGCTCTACGAGATTAGTATAGTATTCGACATCCGAGCAAGCACCCTTAAGATTAGACTTCCCGCTATTAGGGAATAACGTTAGAAGATATAAGGTCTAATTATAACTATAAGTAGCCGTTAGAAGCTATTGCTATCTCTAGCAGCACCCTTATTGTTAAAGAGGTTCGTAGGGAAGAAGGATATACGCGAGGCTATTGCTGTGTTAGAGGATAATTTCTTATCGGAAGAAGACTCTTTATCTACTAGATACACCGTATCTTCGGAAAACTAGATCTCCTCCTTCGACCTAAGCATATCGTTAAAGTGCGATTAATAGTATTATTATTTAACTATACCCTATACCTCCCTTTCTCCTAGTTCTTTATAGAGCCTTTACTATGGCTTTTAGGATATA
Source organism: Ophiocordyceps sinensis (assembly GCA_012934285.1). NCBI lineage: Eukaryota > Fungi > Ascomycota > Sordariomycetes > Hypocreales > Ophiocordycipitaceae > Ophiocordyceps > Ophiocordyceps sinensis. The sequence continues at coordinate 5,734,576 of JAAVMX010000004.1, read as the reverse complement.
TACTACGCCTAACGAAGCCGAAGGACTAAGCAGCTTTTAAGAGAATATACCGCCTAGGAATATACTATATAGGCCTATCACACGTCACGGATAAGTGCACTATAGAGGAGGATTTAATCCCGATAGCCCCGATAGACTTTGCGAAAAATAGACTACCCCCTAGAGACCGCGTGGATGCAGTCAACTAGCCCGGACTATAGAGCGAGGGACCTTCTATATACCCTTTCCTAACGCAAAGAAGGGTCTAGAGGAAGCCAATTAATAAAACAACCCCGTTAGAGGTTATTACAGCCTAGTTTGCCACGATAGGGATTCGGCTAGGACTATTAGTGCTAAAAGACCTTAAGGAAGAAGTGCAGCGAGTGTTCTTTACCTATCGGGAGCTTAATAGGACTACGGTATATAACCTACCCCTAATAGACATTTATACGCATAGACCCTACGTTAAGGGAGGCATAAAGCCGTAGAATAGATCCCTAAGGAGACGTTAGATCGAGCCGTAAAAATATTAGCTAAATAAGATCGTAAACGACTACGTTAATGCAGGCATATATAGGTATATAGCTACGGCGAATAGCACGCTATCGTCGTAGTCGGTAGAGCCGGTACTAGTGGTTAAGGACGAGAATAACCCGTAGGTAGAACTACGATTAACGATTAACTATAGCTATATCGAGGAGGACCTGCCGGGAACGGAGATCCTACTATTAGCCGAGATTTACGACAACCTCTCGGATCCTAGGGTAGGAACCTACTATCAATTTAACCTTAAATATAGATACTAGGCTATTCCCGTAGACCTAGAACTTCGATACGTCTTAGCCTTCGCGATCCTAGGTTTTACCTAGTTGCAGCCGATAAGAATGCCCTAAGGGACCTAGACGGCGCCTTTCTCTTTCACTAAGTTTATAAAGATTGTGATAGGACCTATCCTTACACCCCTTACTAAGCGCTTACTTATAGCCCCTCCTACTATTATAGATATAGCACCCGTTAATATATATATCGATAACGTGTTCGGCAAGCATAAGACCTTCGAGGAGTAGTAGGCGTTTATACGGGATTATCTCTTGCCTCGATTTCTATAGGCATTACTTAAGTTAAGTTTTAAGAAGGTAAGGCTCGGCATGGAAGAGATTATAGCGATCGGCTAGACCTACCGCATTAAGGGCGAAGTCCTTATTAAGCTAGAGAGAGTAGTAAAGCTAAAGGAGTAGCTAATACTAATAGACTAGACGGGTATTAGGTCCTTCGTTAGTGTAGTAGGACCTTATCGACGATAGATCCTTAATTATGCCGAGATTGCCCGGCTATTAAATAGGCTAATAGGCAACGTGCCCTAGCGTTAGGGTGAAAGTAAGGCCCTATCTTTTTCTATCCTTAAGGCGTAGTGCTAAGTGATTATTGCGATGCATAGATACCGATTTAATATGCCGGTGTAACTATACACTAATATAAGCAAGTACGGGGCCGGGTATACGCTATTATAGAACCGTAATAAGTAGGATTTCCCTATCCTATACGACTCGTTTCTATTTATAAAGACATAGAGGAACTATAGCACCTATAAAAGGGAGCTTTATGCCCTCGTGGAGTTTTACAGGAGACACCGCTACTTCTTTTACGGCAGGAGCCTATTAATAGTTTATACTAACTATATACCGCTTACCTAGTTTCTTTCTAGATAAGGCTATAAGGGAATCTATGCCCGCTAGGTGACCGAGTTAAGGGTGCTTAACATTCGCATCTATTACATTAAGGGGAACTGCAATAGAGCCGTAGATAGGCTGTTAAGGACTATCTTTCCTTCCTAAGAGTATAACGACGACGGTCTAGAGTTATAGGGTTATATTAATGCCGCCGGCGCATAGATCTAGAAGGATAGTAAGGGGGGCTTTAAGGAGCTTATCGGGGAGCTTAGGCGTTAGTTGCGGCTACCCTAAGGACGTAAAGGGGCTCTATGCCCGACCTTTTCTATAGACTAGTAGACGATACTCCGGAAACAATGGCGATAGGACGGGGAACAAGCCCTAGGGGAGGTAAAGGCGTTGTCGACTAGAGGAGAGGATCCTACCTTAGAGGCGCGCTTCTAAATGCATCCGGACTTCGGAGAGATCTCGCGATATCTGCTATAAGGGACACTAGAGGACCCGCTAGACCGATACATACGACGACGAATCGCTAGCAAAGCGCAAAGCTTTAAGTAGACTAAAGGCCGGTTATAGCACCGCGGTACTAATAGTTCTTAGCAAAGATGCCTGCTAGAAGAAGAGATCCCGGAAGTGCTAAGAAAGGCTTACGATAATAGCGGACACTTCGGAGCAGACTATACTCGCCGCAGACTACACACGCACGTATACTAGCCTAAGATAGCACGAGATATCCTTAACTATATTGCGAGCTGCTTTCTATACGCTACCTTTAGGGCAAATAAGCTAAAGGCACTAGACTAACCTATTAAAATCACGCAGCTACTAGAAGTCGTTAGTATAGACTACGTTAGCCCTTTCCCGCAGTTAGCTTTAGGGATAAGGCATATCCTAGTTGTTATAGATTACTTCTTAAGATTTGCTTAGTTAATAGAGTATCGGATAACACAAACTATAGAAGCGTTATAGAAAGTTAAGAGCTAGTTAAACTCCTTAACAATATCTCCCCTAGCCTTTTACACGGACCTAGGCTCGTCCTTTCGATTATAAGAATTCGGAGCGATTATAGCACGGCATAATATAGAGATAGTAGGAGCACCTTTATAGTCGCATAAGAGCGTAGGCCTAGTCGAAGTTATAAATAGGATCCTATAGGAAGTTATAGGGCGCATTAGAGCATCGCAACTAGAGTAAGACAAGACCTTGCCCTCTATTATAAAGACCTTTAACTATCGTTGCATTCGGTCACTAGGATACTCTCCGAGTTAAATCCTCCTTAGACTAGAAGACAATGCTATTATAAAAGACTAGAACGACCCTTAGAACGAAAAACAAGCCGCACTTACATTAGGGCAGTGTTTATAGCCATTAGGAGGAGATTTAGCCGACTTAGTGATATTACATTTGGCCGAGATAACCTTACGACGACTAGCAGTAAAAGCTGCATTTTATCATAAAGCAGATTAGCAACGATAGCTCTATACAGCACGAAGGTAGCCGGGATTTAAAGCTAGAGACATAGTTCTTATAGCCTAAGAAGGAAAGCCTTAAAAGCTAACCCTACGATAGCGCGGACCCTTTATAATTCATTAGAGATAAGGCCGGGCAACATACGCATTAGTGCATATAGATGGATCACCCATTCGGGGAGCTTAGGGATTGGAATTTCACGAGGATAGGCTATTGAAGGTCTATGTGCGGCCGGCGCGTTTAGAAGGACGTTTCCCGTAGGAATACCCCTTTAGACTATTATTAAGAGCGCAGAGAGGGAAGGCAAAGGCATAATAATAACGATGACGAGGATATTACGAGAGAGGGGGAAAATTAGTGCTGTTTTCTTTGTTTGTTTGTTTTGTTCGCATGCCGGAGGCATGCTAGTTGCCGGGGAACATGTTAGGCTAACAGCCCCCGTAGAGGCCTCTAAGGGTGCAGGTGGCAAGGCGGTTAAGTAGGGCAGAAAAAAAGCCCATAAGATACGTGTTTTTCTTAGGGCGCGGCAGAGCTTTTCTACATCCACGATTACTTCTTTTTTAAGGCCCTCTTTAAGCCTTGTTTTCTATGCAACGTCGCACCACATCGTGACGTGCTGTTTTTCGCGCCTATATCCCGCTACCTAATTTTAGTAAAGGTATATAGCAATTAAGAGAGCTACGTAAATCGTGCCTATCGATTTTTCCTAAGCGTAAAGTGTAACGTAAAGCTATTCGCGATAGATTCGTAACGCCCTCCTTAAGAGCCAATATACGAACAGCTAGGCGCCGATAAGCCCTCTTAAGACGAAGAGAGGCCTCTTTACGAGCCCGACGACTATAATAGCCTACTAATTTAACCCCTATCGCCCTTACCGACCTTTAATACGTACGATAAGCTATATAACTTCCTATAACGTTTCTACCGTAAGAACAGCGCCGCTATTATAAAGAAGAATAGCGCCTATAAGCGTAAGATTAACGGCTAGCTAGTTCTAACCTACGTCGTTTTAATATACGATCGTAGGCCTCGACGAGCCTCGAAAAGCGCTAGGCTCCGGAAAGCCTCCTTTATAAAGATTAATTACCCCGTTACGATTATAGCCTTAGTAACCTAAAGTTTAAACTAAAAGTAGACCTTCTGCGTTAATAATAGTTAGCATAACTATAGGCAGTTAGTTAATCCTTAGCGCATAATATATATCGTTAATAAACCTTTACGTAGTAAGAGCTTAAGAGTAGTCTTTTTAAGCTTTAAGCTATTCCTACTCGCGAGATCGTATTAATTCTTAGGGAATTAACCGCCGAAGAGACCTTCTTTCGTTAACGCGATATCTATAAAGACCGATAGAAGATCCGCGCTATAGCCTTTAGTAAGAAGACTACCACCTAAGCCTTTATCGCCTACCTCTAAGACGCCGGCCTTAAATACGTCGTTAAGCTCGCTAACGCCGATAGCGAGGCTAACGGCGACGGCGATAACAGTCGGAAGGTTAAGGCTATCTTCTAAACGTACCTTAAGTGCGAGAAGATATAAAAGCGGTTTCTTAAGGTTATCGGTCTTAATAATATATATAATATTAACCGCTTTAAGATATTTCTCTTTTAGGCTACTAAAGTTACCGATTAGCACTCTATTGCTAACTTCGCCTTTAGCCTTATTAATACGGAAAAAGAGGAGGGCTTTTAGTAGCTAGTAGAGCGGCTTAACGAGCTACGACTAGAGGTCGAGGCTATAAAGCCGACTATTATTATTATAGATAAGGAAAAGGCCCTTAAGAACGCCCGCTTAAACGTTTTCCCTTCCTCCTAGCAATAGCTTTGCGTATAGTATATTAACGCTAATATCTACCTAAGAATAAAGATACGGTAGAAGGAGCCTAGCTACGACAACGACGACGACGACGACGACGACGACGACGACGACGACGACGACGACGACGACGACGACGACGACGATAACGATAACGACAACGACAACGACAACGACGACGACGACGATAACGATAACGACAACGACAACGACAACGATAAGGCTAATAAGGTTAACGAAGACGATACTACCGGACGAGCTCGTATATAATAAGAGGCAGAAGAGATAGAAGCGGTAGGGAACGCGCCCCCCCTCCGGCCGATAAATACACCCGTAAGAGTATATTCGCAGCTTAAAAGCTTATAATCTAGGCTCCTATAGAAGAAGGATTTTAGGCTTATGAAAACACTTTCGATAAGACCTACAGAGAGCTCTAGGCCCGTATTATTAGGTATATTTCGAAGGAATATATGCCTTAGCGGGAGCAATAAGCTGCCTGCTTTATTAGTAGGTATCGCAACTTCGGCCAAAGGGTTAATAGCCTTATAAAGACCGCCTATAAAGACGTTAAATCGTACCTTCTTATAGGTATAGGAGACCTCTTTTACCTTTATACCGCCTTGCTTTAAATAATCGATAATAAAGAGCGCTACTACTAATAAGAGGCCGCCCGATAGCAAGGACGGCAGCGGCTTATTTCTAGCGGTTAGGATTAGCTTAGCAAGCTGACTTTCTAGATTATATATTAAGCTATTAATATGCTTGCTGTATAGCCCCGGCTTACTATAGCCGCGATGCCCTTAGAGCTAGGGAAAGAGCCGCGGGAGCTAATCCTACTACCGCGTTATACTAGGCGATTTATACAATAGTAAGGGCTTCCTTATGCCTACGTTATTCTTAAGCGCCTTAAAACTAACCCTCCGCTTCCGCTTATTAGGCTTAATATTCTTCCCCGGTGGTAGCTTAAGAAGCTTTTAGGACGACCCCCCCCCCTTTCCCCCTTTGTTTATATAGACGATGCTAATCGACCTTTAGGACCTTAAGGAGCTACTCCTCTGTATTCGTAACCCTAACGTAGTGCAAACGCTTAAAGGCCGGCCTCGCGTTGCAAAAACCACTAGTCTAACTATACCCTTAACCCTATAATATTAAGAAGAGGAATGCCACGATCAATAGGCGCCGGCAGCTTTATAAGCAGCCTTATAACCACGTAGACGAGGACGAGAGATATATAAGCGGCTGCCGCGATTAAGTTAGGCTAGTGTCCGCCGACTTAACGCAAGCGTACGGCGTATATATATATAGAATAAGGTCGACGAGGCATCTTAAGCATTATAAGGATAGGCGTTATAAGAAAGATCGCGTGTACGCGTAAGTACATAGGCAAGGGGATCTCGAGAGAGACGGGCTAGGGGCGGAAGAGGTATAAGAGCTATACTATCGCCGTCGCCGTCGCTATCGCCGTCGCTATCGCCGTCGACGTCTACGTCTATTAAGGAGGTTATTCTAGCTACGCAGGCTACGGACTAATTAACGGGCCGATTGTACGCGTATCTCGCGATCTCTTTAAATATGCGTTATTTGCGTTATTTAAGCTTCCTACGCGCGCCCTGCTATAGCTATTGAATTGACTATTTAATTAAGGCTAGGTACGATTTGCGCGGCCCTCTTAATTGCTATATACCTCTACTAACATTTAGTGGCGGGATATAGGCGCGTAAGGTACGTATAGAAAGAGTAGGGATTTAGGTAACTTACTATACAAATAGAGATTTCGTGCTATGCAAATAGTAAGACTTAATTATAATAGCATAACTCTCGCGCTATACTCTATAAAGTAAATCCTATATTACTAGCTATCGAGGTCTTAGGCAATGCATATAGGCGTAGGTAAATAAGGTGCTAAGATCGATGCTAAGTAAAGCTATAGAGGAGGAAAGAGGGAAGGAAGCTAGCTAGCTATACGAGAGGGTAGCCCTAATAGCTGCCCCTCGCATAAGGCTAACTAATAGTAGGGACACTATAATGCCTCCCCTTAGCCGAATAGCCTAATAAGGCTATTAATAATACGGCTTAAAGCTGCTTTCTATAGCTTTTTCCTTTATAATTTATCGGTCGCTTATTCGTAGGGCTTCCTGCCTTTCTAATTGCCTAAATAGGCTTTTCCTTAATCGTTTTCCTAATCGGGACACCTATTATTAAACGTAGCGTTATAGCCTAAGCTAGTGCTTAACCTTATCCTAGCCTATACGCAAAAGCGGCTTCGTTAAGCCGTTAGCAATTATTTTATTAGTTCGGACCTAATAAAGCTAAAAATAGCCTATCGCCGTACGCTATATAATCTACTTAAAGTAGCGATTAATATATATAACGACGACGAGGGGTGCCGTCGCGCTAATGGCAAAAGCCACTAGTGATATTAATTATGCTACTGCCTCTTACGTACACCTTATAAAGCCGACTACGACGCCGCACGCTATATCGCACCTTATACTTATCCCCTCTTTAATAGCAGTATGTCCTAGGCTATACATGTCGCCCGACCTCGACCACGTGACCTAGCGCGCTATAGGCCTCGGCAACCGTAGGTAGGGATAACCTAATGTACGTTAACCTAAGGCGTAGATACTATCGTCGCACTACGTGCGCCGCCCGTACGCCTCTACGGACGGTACGTAAGCTACGCCTATACCGATGCACCTGCCTTATAGCTAGCTATCCCGAGCCCCTTTCTTTAAGGGGTCTCGAATAGGGAGGCTATTAATTAATGTCACAATTATAACGACGACGAGGGGTGCTATCGCGCTAATAGTAAAAGCCACTAGTAATATCAATTGTGTTACTGCCCCTTATATACACCTTATAAAGCCGACTACGACGCCGCACGCCGTATCGCACCTTATAATATGCCTCGTGCGCCTTAAATTCGTCTTATAAAGAATAGCTAGTCTCGTATTATAACTATCTATATATATAATCATCGGCGTAGGTTACGGATAGTCTATATTATATAAAAGCTTGGCTTGCTATATAGTCGCTATGCTAGCCCGCGTAAGGTTAATAAATTCTGCCTTAGTAGACGAGGTTATTACTAACGTCTATCGTTTTAAACGCTAGAAGATCGGGCTTTTAGCTAAGAAAACCATATATCCGGCTATTAAACAACGGGTACGAAGATCGTCTATAAAGGAAGCGTCGGTAAAGACGCGTAGCTTTATATCACTCGTAGGGTATTTACCTTTAAGCATAATCCTTAAGTCGAGAGTACTCTTTAAATACCGTAGTAGGTGCTTTAAGATCGCGAGATATATCGCCGTAGGGTTATAATTCGCTTCCGAAAGCTTATTTATAGTAAAAGATACGTCGGTTTTAGTGCCTATCGCAAGCTAATTTAGGCTGCTAGTGCGTTAAAGCTACTCCTTTAAGGGTATTATAGGCTATTGCTGCTTTTAGTCGGCTAAAATAACCGTCTTTAGCAGCTAAGGTATTAAAACCGTATTAGTAATATTATTTCTAAATTTCTTAAGGATCTTAATAGTAAACCTCCCCTAATATAAGCGAATAGTGCGATTAACCTAATCCCGAATAATTTCTAATCTTAGGAACTCGGTCGGCTTATTAAGGCTCTTTATCTCGTATAGTCTACTTAACTAACGAGCCTTAGTCGCAATATAGTCTTATATAGCTTCTGCGATTTATATATCGTTAACGTAAAGGATTAAAAGCGTGCCGTCTTTATATCGAAAAAGGCATAACTTTAATTCTAACTATATAAAACCTAAAGCACTAAGATTAGCGATAACCTTATCGAACTATTAACGAGGAGCGGCCTTATGCCTATATAACGCTCGCTATAGCTTATATACGCGGCTAGTGCTATTAGTTACTCTATACGGTTGTTTAATATAAACTTCCTCCCGTACTTTAGCATATAGAAAGGCGTTAACTACGTCGAACTTCTCGCACTCGAGGTTATCGGCGGCTATAAGAGTAGTAAATACTTAAACCGAAGCTTAGTATACTACCGCGGTATAAACGTCTTTTATAGGCCTATTAGTATAGTCCCGATCTCCGCGTATATATTAACGGGCCTTGGCAATGCTATCGCCTCCCGGAATATATTTCTTAAGGAAAACCCAACGGCCTAGAAGGATATTATAGCCTTATAGTCGGGGCATAAGAATCTAAGTTACTTTATCGTTAAGCTTACGGTATTCCTTCCTTATAGTAGGCAATTAACGAGTATCGTAGTTAGGATAGTCTATAGCCTGCTTTTAGTTCTTTAAAGTTATATTTAGCTATATAAAAGCTAGAGCCGCTCCTACACTTAGAATCTAAGGTAGGTTAGTCTTATATATCGACATTTCATTTCTAATCTATTGTATTACGTCTATAGTCGGGATATATCTTACTTTTGCTTAGTTATATTAATAGTTATATTAATAGTTATATTAATAATTATAAGCCCGGGAGCAAAGTCTATTTTGCTAAGACGTAGCTTTAACTTCTACTGCTATTAACATTCTTTTCTAACCTTACGTTAATTCGTTATTTTTATTATAGTATCCCTACTATTAGTTAGCCTTATACAAGGGGCAGCTATTAGGGCTACCCTCTCGTATAGCTAGCTAGCTTCCTTCCTTCTTTTCCTCCTCTATAGCTCTTTATAGCATCGATCTTAGCACTTTATTCGCCTACGCTTATATGCAATGCCTAAGACTACGATATGTTATAAGCTCTTTCTGCTTGCTTTTATAGCGTAGATAGAGTTATTTATTTATAGTAATATCTACGATTTTTCCTAACCGAAAGAAGTTAATGAAAAATTTTCCTTCCTCGTTTATGTTTTTAGCCGGGATAGGAGACCTTAAGTACGCAGCCGGAATAGCTATAACGACGATTAAAAAGCTAGAAGGGCTAGATAACTACTCCTTATATTTAATAGATATAAAGCTAACCCTACTTACGATAGACTTAGAGGAGTATATTAACGGCTCTTTTACCCGACCCGATAGCTAGGTTAGCTAAGTCGGCAAGTCCGATAAATAGAAAGCATAGGATAAATAAGATTTAAGAGCGACTAATATCTTAATTCTTAGTCTATCCGACGATATTAAGGAGTCGCTAATACGGTTTAAATAAACTAATTAGATATCTTCCTACGCTACGATAGGTTATATCTAAAGGGCTATATTATAGCTTCTTAAATCTACTATTAGAGATATAATAGTCGAATTCTTCCGTCTAAAAGCATAGACTTTTATAATTAAAAGCAATACTCGCTATATAGGATCGATATTTATATAAGGTTTTATTAGGTTTTTTTCGCGGTAGACTATTATTATTATTAAAGTACTCTAGCTGCCCTAACGGGCCTAGTGCCCCTGCATTTAGCTAGCATAGGAAAAACTAGGCGGCCTAGGGGAAAACCTATATAACGTCTATCTATCTTAGCGTCGGGCCGGATGCGGCCTATATTCGCTGCGGTTAATTAAGTTTGGTTGCTGCCGCCGGTCTAGTGCCTAATGAAGGTTACCCCGCCCGGGCAGGCCCGGGGGCGTCGGGGTCGGGCGGACAGTCTGACTTAGTAAAGCCGGCGCGCAGACGGCACGCGGGCGACAGGGTGCGGGCCGGGGCCCCGCCTAGCGGGTCAGAACGTAGAAAACAAATCTTAGTAAGCGCACAATCGAACACACAAATACACACAAACACACACAAACGTTAAAGGTGGCTAGCGTTAGGAGCCTCGTCGTCCTGCTCCCGGAGCTCCCCCCCGCCGGCGTTACGGCGGTCTATCTTCTCCGCAAGGGCCGTCGCGGCCCGGAACTACTATAGTAGGCGGTGCTTAAGGAACCACCGGATGAGCGGCTTAGCGGCGGCGGGTCTTCGCGGTAGACTAAGGGGAGGCCTATAACTTGCTTTATAATTAGATAATATAGGCATAAGCCTACTCTATAAATAAGAAGGTTTAGTCTATATGCTTTAATAATGCGTTAGAGTTTTAGTCGGGCGTAATGCTAAAAAAGGCTAATAAGGACGGTTTTATCCTGCGTTTTAGCGCGCTATATACTTCGGAGTAGAATAGGCTCGCTAAACGTGCTAGCCGTACTTTAATAGATCTCGCCTATTGCATTTATATTAATACGAACCTTCCGGCCTTTTTATAGCCGTACTTTATAGAAATAAGCACTTACGTTAATAATATACTTCCGACAAGCGCTTATAAGGACTATAGAGCCCTAATTAAGGTTTTATTCGACGAGATCTATACGCTATACTTATATAGCATTAAGTATATAAGGGCTTAAGGCTATACTACGTTCGTTACTATCCCGTAATAGCAGAGGGTTAAAAGTGTAGAGATAGCCCTACGAGCTTAGAAAGGTCGCCTTATTACTATAGAAGGACTTAACGGGCATATATATAAGGTCTAGCTTCCCGAGAAGAAGATCGTTATACGCGCTTAAGATATCCGCTTTTAGGATAGTAAGGAGCGCGAGCGCCCTACTATTAACGACGTTAAATTTAAGGCTACCCTATAGGAGAATAACGATAAAGTCACCTACCTATTCGATATAGGGAAGATTAAATCCGGAGATAGAAAACGAAACGCGAGGTATAACGAAGCCGCTTTACCGCGTAAAGAAGAACTCGACTTATCTACCCTATAAAGGGTGCTTAAGGACCCGAGTTATATCCTAACTCTTAATCCGACGCCTACGAGAAGGCAATAGCAGCGTTATATTTATTTTAACGAGGAAGTTATAGAACATAAGGAAACTAATTCTAATCCGGCTTTTAAGGATAAGGCATCGCTATTTTATCCTCGCCGAACCTTACGACTATATTAGGCCCGCGACTATAACGAGCGCCCGGGACGAGGCCGTAGCCGTAGTAGCCGCGCTCGCGGTAGCCGAGGCAGCAGCCGAGACGGCGAATCGTCTAGTTTATAGCTCGTAGTATTTCGCGAAAATAATACCTATGATAAGACTAATCTAGCTTAGGTTCTTAGTGTAAGAGCGGTTCTAGCTTTTATATAGCCTAATACGACTCTAAAGACCTAAAAGCAGGCTATAGACTATCTTAACTATAAGAGTCGCTAGCTGCCTACTATAAGGAAGGAGTACCGTAAGCTTAACGATAAAGGGACTTAGATTCTTATTTCCCGCCTACGAGGCTATTAAGTCCTTCCGGGCCGTTAGGTCTTTTATAAGAAGCATATTGTAGGAGCCGATAGCATTGCTTAGGCCCGTTAGTATGTTCGCGGAGACCGGGACTCTATAAATAGGCCTGTTAAAGACGTCTACGCCGCTATAGCATACTAGGCTTTTATTCGCGTATTTGCCACTCTCGTAGCTATGTATAACCTCGAATATAAGAAGTTCGAGGTAGTTAACGCCTTCCCGCACGCTAAAGTAAAGGAGGAAATTTATATTAAGCAGCCCTACGGTCTAACTAACGGCACTAGCCGCGTTTATAATCTATAACGAGCTCTATATAGGCATAAGGCCGCCCCTTGTTAGTGGTTTAATAAAGTTATTATTAACCTCGTTGCTTTAAGCTTCGTTTAGCTAAAGGCAGAATTATGCCTTTTTCGTCACGAAGATAGCACGCTTCTAATCCTCTACGTCGACGATATATTAATCGCAGTAGCTATACGAGACCTTATTACGGATAAGACGCGCTTATTAAGCGGCCTATATAAGATTAAGAGTCTTAAGCAGCCGACCGAGTTCTTAGGACTAGAAATAGACCGGGATTGCGTTAACCGTACGATTCGCCTACACTAGATAAGATTCGCGACGAAGATCCTTAAGGAGTTCGGCAATAATATCGAGAATACGGCACTAACGCCGTGGCCGCTAAAGACCGTTATCCTAGTAGATTAGAAACAATAATAGTCGGTAATGCCCTCTAAGGAGTAGCTCTAAAGAACTAGCAGCCTAAACTAGCTAGCGATAGAAATAAGGCCGGATTTATCTTAAATAGTGAATAAGTTGTCGGAGGCAAATTATAACCCTACTATAATGCACCTAGCCGTCTTAAAGCACTTATTGCGTTATCTTAAAGGATCTATAAACCTAGGCATTATCCTTTAGGGTCGCTATTCGACTAATGATTTAAAGCTACGCGTCTACGCTAATGCCTCTTTTGCTAACAATCTTCGAACCCGCTGTTTAATAGCCGGGAATATAGTATTCTTAGCCGACGGACCGATCTTTTAGCGATTAAAGCGATAGAGTTTAGTAATAACCTCGTCTACCGAAGTAGAATTTATTAACCTTACGTCGGCTAGTATTCTACCGTAGAATTCTATCTATAGAATTCACCTTAGAAGGGAAGTCCTTCTACTATAGAATTCTTTCTATAATTCCTATATTAGCAACTTTTTCTTTATGCCGTTTATAAGAAACTATCTTATTATGCTTAAATATTACCCTTATTCTAAAAGGAAATAAAAATGCATAATAAAATCGACTATTCGTTATATTAGAGTAGTTTATTATAATATTATATAGTGTTATAAATATATAACCGTTAAAGAAAGAATATATTAAAAGGGTTATAGGCGAATAATAAACCCTTTTATTCTAATAGTTAAATTATTTATATCGACGAAACGTTTAAAGGCTTAGTTTAGTAATGCTTTCGTTATTACATAAGCTAGGTGATCGGCTCCGTTAATCTATCGGACTTCTATAATCTTACGGCGTTTATATAACTATCGTAAAGCTATAATATCGATTATTAATCTTTTCTACTTTATAGTACCTAATTTAATAAGGCATTTATATAAGGAGTACGAATCGGTGCAGATAATTAATAGAACCGGAGGAAGACTAAGGCGATCTATAATTATCTTAAGAGTTATAGTAAGAGATATCCTAATATCGAAGCCGTATACTATCCCGTAGATTTCCGATATAAGGACGCTTCGGGTGACTTGTTTGCATTTCGTAGAGTTTTAGTAGATAATATTGCCTTTTATCGAAAATTGCTTATCTATTCGGTTAGTCTCGTAAACTAAAGCAATAACGAATCTAAGCTATAAAGATAAGTCTTTATTATTTACAAACGATCTATCGGTAAAGACTAAAAGCTTAGCCGATGCGAGGTTAATTAAAAGATATATTAGTCTACGTTATTAATTATCTTATTGCTATTATAGTCTTTTGTTAAGGATTATATAGTCTTTTTAATCTAGGTTCTAGACTTAAGCAGTAATAGAGATATTAAACGATGCTTCCGGTTAATAGATAGATACAACGTATATACTACGAGCACGTTGCTCTATATACCTTTGCGCGTGGTTAATAGCCTAGGGTTTTATAGTTTTAATCTTAGCTGCTTAACCCTTCTATTATAGTAGTAAACTTCTATCGTGCTATAGGGTTAATTTCGCGCTATTCAAGTCTATAAATTGTCTAGCAGTTATTAGAGTTTTCGGTTTAGCTCTTAATTATGCTTTTTAAAGCTCTTTTTCTTCGTAGTCCGAAAAACTCTAAGTCCTAAGCATTAAAGTATCGTCTATCTGCATTCCGACGATTATAAAAGGTATAGGAGGGCTATAGTTAGAAATAAGTAAGCATACGTCGTATATTCAATAAGCTATATAAAGCTCTTTAATATAGTAACTATAGTATATATTAAACTAGTATAGTCCGGATTCCGCGATACCGTATAAAGGTCTAATTATACGGATGATTATGCCTTCCGGATACTTCTTTACTAGTTTAGCGGGTAGAGCTATTAGGATTATTCGGGATAACTCTATACTAGCCTAAGGATATGCTTAGGTAATATCTCGTAGAGATAATATTATTCCGTATTCTTTAAGCATTCCGGCTATAATTGCTATAATTAAACGTTAACTAACTCGTTAGATAGTTAGCGACTATATAAGTATAAATGTCTTCTTAACATTACTATAGCCTTAAATCACTAATCTCGACTTTTCGTATAGTTTAGTATTACGTCTTTTATCCTCTTTAAATATCTAAGAACAAAAGATTCGATGCCCTTTATACTTTTCTTCGTTATATTATTCGAAACTAAACACACTACGAATAATAAGGTCGTTAATCTCTTTTATATTAGATTCTTCGAATAGGTCACCGGGTATTATAAGCACGCTATCGGCACGGAGTTTAAGTATAAGATTGTATATATTAACTTCTTTCTTTACTAAGAATTGCTAATTCTTTAGTTTAGTTTTCGCACTAGGTGGTCGACTACGTTTTCTAGGCATGCGAGGAGGTTCTTACATAGTTTTATATTCTTCTATTAGTTTATTATCTTTAGAATTATATTCCGGTGTATTTTAATTTACAGCTAGTAGTTCTTCTAATAGTAGTACTACCGAATTTTCGTCTCGGAAGTATAGTTATATATATATTAACCTAAATACTTATAGTCTATTAATTATATTAATTATTATATTATAGCCTTTAATTACTGCTACTTTAAATAGACCTTGCTAACCGTTCTTTTCTCTTTAGATATAGACCTTACTTTTAAGTAGAAGATTAAGAATCTCCTTTATTAATAGTCCGTTTCGGCTATAAACGGCATCCTTAATTCGTCGTTTAGCAGAGATCTAACGAAGCAATTTTATAGCCTTTTGTATAGCTATAGCTCTTTGCATCGTTATTATAGAGGGGGTAATTCCTATATAATCCGAGGGTAAGCACTAAAAACTAATAATATAAGAACTAAACCATTAGGACTAGCTATATTATTAATTACCTTAACTACTATTTAAAGGATAGCTTTAGCTAATATAACGTTCTTAATTTCCTCCTAAAGAATACTAAATGCTTATTTAAGTAGTCCGTAATATCTCTTAATCTTTCCGATAGACTAATAGGCTTAAACTAGAACTTGCTTATACGTAATTCCTATTACTTTCGCTTAATTTCGGCATTTATTAGAAGCAAAATTCGTTCCTACGTCGTGCTTAATAATATTTAGTAGACCGAGATATATATTAATCTATAACGCACGTAGTATTTCCTACGCATCTTTAGCGGACATTAATAGTAGGAATCTTACTCCTTAGAATAAAGTTGCTAAATCTACTACGTATAGCACTAGTCGTTATAGGTTTAAGATATATAACGTTAATAATAATCTTATAGTTAAATTCTTAATTATCTTATACTATAAATTTAAATCGTCTTAAAGCTTAAGAGTATATC
Source organism: Ophiocordyceps sinensis (assembly GCA_012934285.1). Lineage (NCBI taxonomy): Eukaryota > Fungi > Ascomycota > Sordariomycetes > Hypocreales > Ophiocordycipitaceae > Ophiocordyceps > Ophiocordyceps sinensis. The sequence continues at coordinate 5,718,447 of JAAVMX010000004.1, read as the reverse complement.
TAGCATTAGTGGCAAAATTTAGAAATAGTTTTAAGTCTATCGATTAATACATTATTATATCCTGCTTAACGTAGTATATAATATAGTCTTATTACTGCGGGATGTCTAAATCGACGATAGAGCGTTCGGATTTTAACCTCCGTAAGGAAGTTAATTAATTCCTTATCTTTAGAAAGAAAGAACTATAGATATCCCTAGCTTCGTATAATAAGAACCACGCCTCGACTAATGATTATATCTATTGTATTATTAAAGTATACACCTAGTCGGTCTATATAGGCTAAAGAGCGTAAGAAAGGGGTAGGTGTCTTTAGAACGTAGAAAGTTATTCTTTTACTCGGTATTTTAAGGGAAATAGAACTAAGTGAGTTACTAGCATCTCTACTACTAAACTTAATAGAAGCTTATCCTACCGTTAACTTATAGCTAGTGATTAAAGGATCTTCTTTCTATAGGGCAATATACTGGTTAAATCCGGCTATTAAGACTTTTGCTATACCTATATTAACTATAATGCCTAAAAAGCGTGTCTTAGAGTATCTTTTATTAATAATAAACTAGTGAGATATAGTAATAGCTTCTTATTTACTATATAGGTCTTCTTTAGTAAGCAGATATATTAAAGCTTATTAGCAAATTATCTAACTAGCTTACTATTATCCTATAAAGTTATCGCCGTCTCTTAAGCAAGATTTATTATTAAAGTCTTCTACTATATCGTCTATCTCGTAACCTTTATATTATATTACGTAGGCTATAAAACCTATCGTTAGGATATTCGTAAAGTAGCATTATGCGATATACTAGTCCTTTAATTTCTGCCGTTCCTCGGGTATATGCTTAGTTAACTAATATCCTTATTTTCCGTATATAAAACACTTCTTAGTCTATAGACGATTGCCGTAGTTCCCTCTATAGCTGCTGCGGGCTTAAGACCCTACTTATAATCTAGCAGCTAATAGGGAGTATTCTCTACGGAACCCTCCGCGGAATCCTCTACAATTAAATAATCGGCTATAGTTTCGTCCTCCTCGTCCTTAGTACCTATATCTTCCGCGGTCATTATTATATCTCCGATCTATATAGAATGCTTAGTTATATAGGTCGTAGTCATCCTCTTTCGTATCTTAGTTATTAGACTAATGTTCTTAGATAAATTGGTTAGATAAACCGCGAGAAAGGTATATTTGCAACGAGGATCTTAGGTCTATAAAGAGTGCTTCGGTATTAGTTAAAGGTTTAAATAGAGCGTACTCTAGTTTAGGAACGCCTTAGCATGCATTAATAAGTATAGTTCGTAGGGGAAGATCGCCTATAAAGTCTTTACTAAGTGCCTGTTAGCAAAGTTGTAATTTATCGAATAAAGCCTAAAGGATTTTATACAATAGTTTAGCTAGGTATTCTCCTCGCAACTTATAGAATGTCGTTATTATCTAGTCTATATAATAATATACGTAATTGACTTCCGTATTAAAATATCTCTTAATTATATTGTATGCTTTTCTAAATATCGCTATCTAGTTAATATTACAGGCTGCGCCGTAGTACGTACTACGGCTATGCCGTAGTAGGCGCTTAGGTTAGCCGCTGCGTAGGCCCGGCATTAAGCCGGCTACTAGCACGTATAGCATAGCAATGCCTTAGACGAGGGCACGGTCGGGCCGACGCAAGGCCTGTATAGGGGCAAGGCGCATATATAAAACCCACGGGAGGGGCGAGCTACGGCGGGCTTTTCTTCCTCTCCTCCTTAGCTTTAGATAGTTAATTATCTCGCTACGCAGTATTGACTTAAACCCTATGCCGGCCCCTTGTATATCTAAAACTCTTAAAATAGACGCCTATAATAGTAGATAACCGCGCCGATACTAATATAGCGTAGGCCTTAGACGAGATCTCGCTTAAGGCTAAGTTAGATCGAATTTAGGAGGTATAGGCAGCCGCTATAGAGCGCGTCCGAGCAATAGACGCGATATAGTAGGAAGTAACTATAAGGTTAACTAACGTTATCTCGTCTCTTATAGAGCGGCTAAATTAAATACCGCCGACCGCCTCCGCCCCCGATATAACCTTAAGTCCGTCGATAATACTACCTAACGTAAGGACGGAGAATATCTAGCTCTTGCCGAAGACCCCGCTAAATTAGAAACCACCCTTATTACCGAGCAAATTCGACGGCTAGCGGCGCTACTATACCGCGTAGTTATATTAGATAAAGGAGAAATACGAGTTAGACTAAGGCTTCTTCCTAACTAACCGGGAGATCTTTTATTTAATCTACGTATACTTAGATATATTACGCTAGTAGACTATAGCGACCTTCTATAGTAAGGGCGACGTATACTAATACGACCCGGCGAAATTCCTAGAATGCCTCGATAGCGTATACCTTAACGTAGACCTTTAGCTACGAGCTACTACGGCCTTACGTACTATAAAGTAAGGCGACTATTAGACCTTTACTACCTTTATACCTAAGTTCGAATAAAAGCTAGTAAAAGCTAATAGTAGCTTATAAAAGCCTAAGGTAAAGATTATCTTCCTTAAGGGCACTCTAAGCTTACGCCTCCGTATAGCCTTAGTAACCGTAGAGCTACCGAGGGATAGCTTTTATAAATTCTATCTAAAGGTAGCCTAAATCGCGGCTAAGATCGAGCGCCTATATAGCGCCCTTACTTAGAGGAGCGGCCGCGGCCGTAGTTATCTAGCTCTAAAAGGAAACGGCTGAGATACCGAGGGCTATACTATAATAATAGGAGTTAGAGGAGTTAGTGCCCCTTATAGTAGCGGTGCCGTCTAGGGCGGTAGAGGCTAAGTGTGAGAAGACAGACTAGAGGTACGTTTAGGAAGATAGGAACGATAGTTAAAAGTACGAATAATCCTTTATTGCAATACGGTTGCCCTCTCGTAGTAAGACTAAAGCTTGCCCCCTTTCTAAGGTATATTAGGGCCTTAGGGATATACCCTTAGGCCTCGAGAGGGGTTATCGGGGACTAGTTAGCGACTAATAGCCGAATAGTCCCTAAGCTAAAATGCATTATCTATCGTGTATGTATCCCTATCTCCCGGCTCTATAGTTACGCGGGTAGCTACGTTACACTAAGGCAAGGGAAAATCCTCGTTAGGATTAGGAGCCTACTAGGTATACGCTAAGACCGGCTACTAAGCGTTTAAGTATCCGGATAAGAAAGGTAGAGGCCCTCGATAGACGGCTCTAAAGGTCTAAGGCATATAGCCGTAAGGCGAAGTTATCGGAGAGGTAGATAATAGTAACGACTTAAGAAACGAGTAACCCCTTAGCGAAGTTAGGCTAGGAGGGTAGACGAAGCAGTCTAGCGGGAGTAGCAGAAGGCGAAGGGCTATATAACGATAAAGCCTATATCGATACCTATTAAGATAGATTAGGTAAACGAATTTCGCGCCTTCGTCGACTTTAGCTATAATTGCTACGCTATAGTCGACCTTAACGTCGTAAGACGGCTTAGGTTAAAGTATATAAAGAGGAAGAAGAGGGCATTACTGCCTTTCTTAGACGATATAGAGCCTATACGCTCTAAAGGTATAGTTTACTTCGATATAGACATTAACGGCATTAAGGAGCGTATCTTCGCTTATATCGTTTAAGGCCTTAGCTAAGACGTATTCTTAGGCCGCCCTTAGATAAGAAGGAACTACGTTACTTATATCGCGAAGAATAATACGATCTAGCATAGGAAGGCTAATATTTAGATACGGTCATTAGGCTAGGCTAAGCCGGCCCGGATCCGGCGCTTAAAATACGCAAAGCTAGTCTTAGCGTCGGTGTTTGCCGCTAAGATAAGACGGCTTAAGCAGCGATAAAAAGACATAGGGGTAGTAAAGGCGATCTCGTTAAAGGAGATTAAATAAGCGTTAGAGCCGAAACAGCCGGTTAACCTAGCGGACTATATCCCGGCGGACTTACTTTAGGACTTCCTTAACCTCTTTGCGTTAGATAAGTCTATAATAATACCGCTATTCCGGCCGAGGGTAGACTATAAGATCTATTTAAAGCTAACCCTAAAGAGCGGCGAGCTACGGCTGCCTTAGGGCCTATTGTATAATATATCGAGGGAGGAGTTGCTAATCCTAAAGAAGACGTTAATAGACTTCCTCGACTATAGATCTATTTAAGCTAATAGCTCGGCGGCGGCGGCGCTAGTATTATTCGTAAAGAAGCTTAATAAAGGCATTCGGTTCTACTACGACTACCGGGCCTTTAATAAGATTATAAAGCGGGATTAGTACGTACCGCTATTAATCGCCGAGACGCTTGTTTACTTAGCGAAGGCAAAGTAGTTTACTAAGCTCGACGTCGTCGCGGCGTTCTATAAAATCCGTATCGCCTAAGGCTATAAGTATAAGACCGCCTTTCGCATACGGCTAGGTCTTTTCGAGTAAAGGGTATACCCGTTCGGGCTTACCGGGACCCCGGCGACCTTCTAACGGTACCTTAATTCTACGCTCTAACGGTTCCTCGACGACTTAGTTATAGCGTTTATAGATAATATCCTCGTTTACTCCTTTAGGTCGAAAAAGGACTACTACTAAAAGGTCCGCCTTATGCTTAAAACGCTTCGCGATATAGGGTTATACCTAGACCCGAAGAAGTGCGAGTTTTGGGTAAAGTAGGTAAAATACCTTAGCTTTTTCGTAACGGCCGGACGGGGAATTAGTTACGACTTAGATAAGCTTTATGCTATCCGCGAGTAGAAGGCACTAACTAACGTACGGGGGGTATAAAGCTTCTTTAGATTCGCTAACTACTACCGTATCTTTATTCTACTCTATGCGTATATAGCTTAAGCCTTAGATACGTTATATAAGAAGGGGGTATAGTTCCGGTAGGGGGCGGTCGAAGAGTAAGCGTTCCTCCGTTTAAAGCAATTATTCTATAAAGCGCCGGTCCTCGCGTAGTAAGATCCTTTGCTAGAGACATTCCTTAAGACTAATAGCTTTAGCTTCGCTATAAGTAGCGTGCTAATATAGGTTAGCTATAATAGGATGCAATACGCAGTCGGGTATTTCTTAAAATAGATAAACCCTACCGAGTTTAACTACCTAATTTACGATAAAGAGATACTAGCAATTATCTATTGCCTAGCCTTTTAAGGGGCTAAACTTAGGAATAATCGGCGGTTTACGATCCTTATAGACTACGATAACCTAAAGTATTTTATAATAAAGCGGACGTTAAACGAGCGCTAAAGTCGCTAGGCCTTAGAACTATTAATCTATAATTTCGCACTAACGTATTATTTAGGCAGTTAGGCGGTCGTCTTAAACGCATTATCTCGCCGAGAATAAGATAAGCCCTTTAGGTTTAAAGACGCCCGCGAATAAGGACGAGTAGTCTAGCTCTTACCCGATAGGTGCGTCTCTAATATAGTATAAGTTCCGGAGGGGGATCTATTATACCGCCTTCGATAAGACGACTTACTGCGTTTAGGCGAGGCCTTATATTCCCCTAATAGTAGTAATTAACGGCCCTATATAAGGCCTATAGTAGGACGAATCGGAGTACTATAGGCGCTAGAATAAGCACTAGTATTTTTAGACGACGCTTTATAATATTAGTAAAAGACGATAGTAGCTTAAGACTATAAATACTAAGCTGCCTTTAAGGCGGTATAGAAGGGAGAGCGACGCTTCCCGCCGTAGCTTAAGCTTAAGACGTAAATCGCCGAGTGCTCGATCGACTTTAGCAATCGTCTTTACTTTCGTAACCGTATATAGGTGCTTAGCGAGGATAGTATCCTTCGCACTAATAGTATCTAATAGATATATAACTTATAAGTAAACGGCTACTTAAGGAGAGATAGGACGATTATAGTAGTTTCTTAGTAGTTCTTTTAGCTAGGCTAATTATAAAACGTTCGTAGGTTTGTCTAGAACTACGACGTATATAGTTAGAGTTATATCTAGCGCTAGATAAAAAAGGGAATACTAAAGCCGCTGCCTATCCCCGATTAGCTATAGGTATACCTCTCGAGAGACTTTATAATAGACTTCCTAAGTTCTACTAAAAGCGGCGCTTAGTATCTATAAGTAATCGTCGACCGTTTAATAAAGGCGGTAACGTTAAAAGCGATAGAAACTATAAACGCAAAAGCGTACGCCGCGAGGTTCCTCTTAGCGTACTACCGCTTCTATAGTATACTAAAGTCTATCGTAATAGACTAAGGAAGCAACTAGCTCGGCGAGTTTTAGGTTAAGTTCTATCGACTCTACGATATTAAGCAGAAACTTAGCACCGTATACCACCTATAGACTAACGGTAGCCCGGAAAGAGCAAACTAGGAGATCTAGGCCTACCTTCGCGCGTACGTATGCTATATATAGAACGATTAAGAAGACTTACTGCCCGCCGCGCAGCTAGCAATAAATAATAGAGTATCGTCGACTATAGGGCTAAGTCCGCTCTTCGTAGAATATAGATATAACGTTAATGCTACCTAGCTATACGACGAGCCGGCATACGCGATGCTTAACTAACGTATTATAGTATATAAGACCTCGTTACTAAAATACAAGAGGTAACTAACTTTATATAGGCTACGATAATAGCGGCCTAAGTAAGATAGGAGGACTTCGCTAATAGCTATCGCTAGCTAGCGGAAAGGTTCTAAGTCAGCGATAAGGCGTAGCTCTATATAAGCAACTACCTTTCGGATAGACCTTACCTATAGATTAATTAGATCTACTATAAATACCCGGTAAAAGCAGTCCTCGGTTTATATACTATCGAGCTTAAGGTGCCGCGAGGCATTTACCTACGCTTCTACGTCGACCTATTACGGCGCGCCGCCGTAGATCCTCTCCCCGGCTAGGTCCTCTATAACGCCTAGCCGCCGTTAGTAGTCGTATATAAAGGCGGCCGGGAATAAGGCGTAAAAGAGATCCTTATAGCATAATAGAAAAGGCGAGGCCCCCGCCGAAAGCGCTAGGTGCTTATTCGATAGCGTAGATATACGGAGCCGACCTAAGAGCCCTTAGAAGAATTCCGTAATATAAAAGCGCTTAATGACTTTAAAGGGTTATACGGCGACGTGCTTAAGCATAACGGCGACTAAGTATACTTTAGTCGACGAGCCTATCGCGCTATAGGAGGTAATTAGCTCCCGCGGTAGCGGAGCGCCGGTAAGTAGAGTAAGTATAGACGGAGAGCGGGCCTTATATACGCTTAGTAAAACCATTGAAAGCCTAGCTCTTAGTCGGCCTTAAACTAAAGGCCGTTAGAACTACCCGCGATTAGAAAACGATAGTATAGTAATAGACGACGACGATAAGGTTTATGAAAAGGATTAAGGAAGCTATATATATTAGCGTTAGAGAAACCGCCCCTACCTAGCCCCCTAACCCCTATTTTCTACCTTATATCGGTTTACTTTTAGGTCGATACGGCCGCGTGTGTTAAGCAGGCGAACTATAAATCGATAAATTAGCGGACGGTCTTTATATTCTTAACGGGCTTATTTACGTACGGGTCGCGCGCTCCTTTAGCGGAGGGGTTAAAGCCGTGCACGGCTAGGTACTTAGCGGGCGCACGAGCGGCTAGCTCCCCGGTAGCGATAAGGCTTTTAGTCCTCGGAATAGCTATATAGAGACCTTATGGCTTCGCGTTGCGTGGTTGTAAGGAAGCTACGTTAAGGTTATATTCTATGTGTTAATTGATTATCTAGAGGTTATAGGCGCGTAGGGTCTTTAGGGAAAACCCTATGCGGTGCGCTAACTAATGCGCTTATACTAATAGAATCCTTAATATCCCCTTCCTTAAATAAGCAGTCGGCTGCTTATAAGGTAATTAATATAACCTAAATAGAAAATAACGCATTATCGTAAGTAATATAGAACAAGTAATAAAAACAATAAAAACTCTTATACCGCGCGAGCGGCATGCCTTTCTAATAAATTATCTTCCTCCTATACTCCTTCCTTAGCTATATACAGCCGGTCTACTCGCTATTGCGAGATACGCGAATAGGAGCTCGAGGTTAGCTAGCCTATATATAAGGCTCGACTTGCCGGCTGCGGACTTATAAAGCTATAGCCGTTCGAAGGCGCTCGCGGTTATACTATAGCATTATACGGCTGCCGTACTATAAGCTGCGCATAGGGTGCCTATTATAACTATAGGTAGGGAAGAGATTCGTGCTATTATAACGGCTAGGCAACGCGTAGCTATTAAGGGACGCTAAAGAGTAGGCGTTGCCGGGGTAGGCTGCTGTAATTGCCTAAGGGCCGTTGTAATACGGCTCTTACTTCTTCGTGCGCTACCGTATGCGTAATACCTAATCTCTAGGTGCATATACGTAAATTAGTCCCTTCCGCTCTTATAGGTAGGAGCGGGTGTAGGCACGAGCTGCCTTAAGGCTTACGACGTATCGTCTCGTAATAGGGGCCTTATGCTACGGCATAAGCTCTTATGCCTAAGCAATATCCTCCTCGACCGTAGGGTCGCGTGTGTAGGCGGCGTACGTAGCCTTATAGTATTATTCGGGTAGCTGCGTGCTGTATAGCAGGAAGAAGGGGCTATACCTATAGGGACCTTCCTGCCGATTGTAGAGGTATATAGCGCGGACGAGTCGCTAGTGTAAAGACGCCTAGGGATCGTCGAGGCGCAGTCGATAGAGGATCGCTTTAAGGGCGCCGTTAGCTTACTCTACTTTACCGTTGCCTCGCGGCCTTATAAGCGTTATAGGCCTAATCTTAGTGCCGTATTAGCGATAGTAATCTTACGCTTACTAGCCTGCGAAGCAGCTAGCGTTATCGCTAATAATCTCCTTTAGGGGGCTAAAGCGGGCGACGATAGACTATAAGAGTAGGAGTATGCCTTCGAAGTCGGTTAAAGGCGTAATAGCCGACACGAGCTAGCTAGTAGCGTATTCTACGGCGTTAAGGAGCTGCTTGCCCTTATAGCCCGTATAGTCAATCGCCTAACGCGTTAACGGGGGGACCGGCATTAACGGCATTAGGTTAGGCAGTGTTAGGTTAGGCGGCTTTATTAACTAATAGGCTTAATAATAGCGTACGGCTTTATACGCCGCGAGGGGCAATTCGGGATGCTAATAGCGTATAGCTAGGAATCGCATCGTATAGCCTATAGTGCTATAGCCTAAAGTCTTATATGCGTTCTTAGCTACTACTACGAGGGCCTTATATTCCGGCACTATTAATAGGGCAATTGCTCCTGCCCTAGTAGGCGGATCGCCTAGAGGGAGGCGCTCGTTCTGCCTAATACGGTATAGCCTGCCCTTAAGCTTATAGAAGTGCTCGCGAGCCTACTACAGCGTGATATTAACGGCAAGAGCTTCGCCGGCGGTTAGGAACTTAAAGACGGCTTATAGGTTAATGCGAGTTAATTAATTAGGTCGTTCTATAAGCTTAGTTTTTAGCGTCGCCGGCGCGCCGTTCGCGGCTTCGTTATCCTTAGTAGCGGCTTCTTCTTCTTCTTCTAGTGCCGTAGCGGTAGGTTTATCGCTATCGTTATCGAGCTTAACTATCCTTCCCTCGCCTATCGCGAGAGTCGTAGACTTAGGGTCGGGCGGGCGGGAAAGGTAGTCGGCTAGCATATTAGCCTTACCGCTACGATATACTATATTAATATTATAGTGCTTAATCGCATCGAGGAAGCGGACTATACGAGTAGGTTATTCTATCTTTATACGTAAGGTACGAAGGGACTTATAGTTAGTAATAACGGTAATATCGGCACCTTTAACCTAATGTCGCTAGTGCTATACGGCTATTATAATACCGAGGAGCTTACGTTCTTACGCGGAATAACGCTATTATATATCCGTAAGCTTCTTTAAGAAGTAAGCGATAGGGTAGAGGAAAGAACGCTCTTTGCCACTCGTTATAAGGTATAAGTGCGGTTATAGAAGTACTGCACTAACGCACTTGCCTAAAGCATTACTCTTAATTATCGCGGGAAGCTGCTAGCTGTATTTCTTTAAGACTAGCGTAGTCGTAATAACCTCGCGGATCTATTTTTAAGCCGACTTTGCTTCCTTAGTTAATATTACGGCAACGTTCTTACCGCTAAGAGAGAGCTCGATTAGTAGGGCGGAAAGGTCGGAGAAGTTAGTAATTAATATTCTTAAATAGCCTACCGTATATACGAAAGCTTTAATCTCCGTGGTGGTTATCGGCATAGGGCGGTCGCGAATAGCGGCAACCTTTAAAAGGTCGGCATAAATGCCGGCCGTAAAGACTAAGAAGCCTAAGAAGATACCTTTATTTACGAAGAGGTAAGTCTTTAAGGCGTTAATAAGGAGCCTATATATAGCGGCGCGGGTAAAAAACTATAGTAAGCGTTTATGTAGTTATTTACGCATAGCGGCCTAAAGGGCTATATCGTCTAAAAGACCGGCTATAAAGGCCCGGAGCGGCTCTAGCACTTCCTCTATAAAGGCTTAGAATATAGCCGGGGCATTAGTTAGGCCTATCGGCATAGCATCCTATTCGTAGAGCCTAAAGGGGGTTACGAAGGCGGTCTTCTCGCAGTCCTCTCGCGAAATGCGTATATGCTAAAAGCTATCTTTTAGGTTAATAAAGGCATAATAGTAGTGCCTAGCAATACGCTAGATCTCGTCTATTATATTCGGCAGAGGATATACGTGCTTCTTCGTATAGTTATTAAGGACGCGATAGTCGGCATAAATGCGCTAAATGACTTAGCTATAGGCGTTATGCTAAAGGCCCGTAGGTGCTTTTTTCGGTGTTAATAATAAGGGCGAAGCCTAAGGGCTAATAGACTTCCGGATGATAGAGCCTTTATATTTCTCGACGAAGTCCTTAATAGCCTACGCTTATAAAGGACTATACTATCGTTGGCTTTGCCGAATAAGCGTAGCGTCGCCTATATTAATCCGGTGGACTATTCGAGCTAATTTATCACTACGACGAAGAGTAGGATTAAAGCATTCGGGGAACTAGGCGAGATACTAGTCTATATAGATCTTAGCCTAGTCCGGGGTGGTCTCGTGGAAACGCGTAGTAAAGACCGGCTTTATTAAGGATGCGAATACTGCTTCCTAATTATAGTCTACCGCTAAAGCATTATCGCTAGCGGTAAAAGCAGTATCGTCGTAATCCTTAACGGTAGAGTAGACCTACGACTTCCGAGGTCGTAGTATAGGCTAGTTTAGGAGGCGGTAGAGGCGAATTGCGCCGTTGGCCTTATAAGAGAGACCTAAGGTATAAAAAAGAGAGCGGCTAAGGGTTAAGGAGCCGGGGAATATACCGTTAGGGACGATACTATAAGAGATAGTAACTAAGACGGTCTAGCCGTCGTCGTACAGCTAATATAGCGAAATAAGGGTATTATCGCGGACGCTAGGCCCTAGGATTCCTCCGATTCCCTTTATCGTAGAGGAGACCCGAGAAGGGTATAGGGCGAGCTTATCGGCGAGAGAAGAGGCGACGTAATAAGAGGTCGACCCGTAGTCGAAGAACGTAGATAAAGAAATAGCTAGTAAAGCCGTTAAACGAGTAAGAAAAACACTATATAGCTTACTAAAGCCTTTACGAAGAGGCCTCTCTTTAGTGTTAATGCTACCGCTTACTATTATATAGTAAGCGGTATCGCTGTCTTAATCGTAATAACCGGAATCTATTCCTTCTTATATCGCGGCGAGGATAGCCTCTATTTCGGCGTTATCTTCTTTAATCTACGAGCCGGGGTCCCGATCCTCGCCTTTAGTATCGAGGACCTCGTCGTCGTAGTAAACGTATAGGCGGCTAGCGCCTAAATTACCGCGATAGCTTCTTCTATTACCTCTGCCTTAATCGCCGCCGCGTTAGGCACGGCCGCGGCTAGTGCTAGTATTGCCGCGGTTGCGCTAGCGGCTGCCGAATGCCTTAGCCGCTTCGTATAACTTGCCTTTAAACTTAACGTCGCGGCCCTAAGAGGATGCATCGCCCGAGCTATAGGTAGGGGCGGGCGTCGAAAGAAGCCTACAATCCTTAGCCTAATAGCTAGGCTTGCCGTAATTAAAATAGGTGTTACCCTAAGATATAGCAGCAAAAGACGATAAGGCGGCATCGTTAGCGGGGTGGACTATAATGTCTATAGTTTAAGGGTCGGCAATAACGATGCCGGGCGGTATAGAGAGTATAGAGGCTAATAGCTAGGATAGGCTCGGCTTAACTATTTCTATAGTAGCCGGCTTATTCCTTATAGCCTTATTAACTCGCTAAGTCTAGTAAGGCGAGGCCTCTTGCGTGCGAATAGACGTAGAGGGCTTTCTATATATGTCCTCTACGAGCTAGCGAGCCTATTCGCTAGCTAATAACACTAAGCGTTTAATTAACGCTATGCCGTAGAGGGTCGCGATGTTAAGGCTTAGTTAAGCCTAAATACGCGGGAGATTGTTGCGGAGGTGCTAAATTGTGATTTTTCACACGCCCGCGCTCCTTTTCTTAATATCTAAGAGGTTAAGGAACGCATCCCTAATACGCTAGGCGAAGTTTAGAAAGGCTTCGTCCTTAACTAGGGCTAACTGTATATAGATAGCTAATAGAGCATCGAAGGCACTATAGTCCTAAAGCACGGTGAAAATGCCCTCGAGAAGGAGTAACTAACTAGGGTAACGAACGTTAACCTAGTAGGCAACGTGGCTAAAGTCTCCGGATAGCTCGTTAACTATACGAGCTAGCTATAGGTTATAGGGGATTTAGCCTACGATAAAGGCAGACTATATTAGCTATAATTTCTATAGTACGGTATAGTCTACCCGGTAGAGCTTATACTAAGGCTTTAGGATTACTTTATTCCTATTGTTATAAACCTCTTCGTTAACCTCGCGGGCTGCCTTAGCCCGTAGCTATACGTTCTTAATAAGGGCCTCCGTAGAGACGTTAAAAGAGGCATTATACGATATATATTATAGGCAGTCGAAGTTAATATAAAGGCGGTGCCCCCGTTCTTAGTAAGCGTACTAATTACCGGTGCTTTCCTTAACGTACGGGAATACAATAAGTTGCCTTAGTTAAGGCTGCTTACGTTATTATCCCGGCTGCTATGCCGGCTGCTTACGCTATCGCTAGTGCGCCTATTGCTCCTAAAGAAGGGATTGTTAGTAACGCTCGTCGCTAGTTATAGCAGTAGGCGGTCGAGTAGTAGCATCTGCCGGAGGGGTAGTAGTAGCAGTCGGCGGAGTTATAGTCTACGGCGAAGAGGGCAATAGGGTAGACTTAGCAACTAAGAGAACGGGAATAAGAGCCGATAGACTACTAGGTTAAGTAAAGAGTTAAGCAAAGGATAAAGGAGGCGGCTGCTAAGCAGCGAGGATATCTAGAATGCGCTTAATATCCCTGCCTTAGGCAAGAGTGTTATTGCGTTAAGCAAGAAGCTTAACGCGCATGCTTTAGTTAAAGTCGCTCTACTTCTATAGGTGCTAGTCGGTCCATTTGCCTAGGTTCGCGATGGTTTTGCCTTTATTAGGCTCCGGGTCCTGCTCCTGCTCTCGGGAGCTAGGGCCCGCTATAGTAGCCTCGCGAGAATAAGTCTCGTAAAGCAACTAGCTCTTTGCCTCGTCGTTAGAACGGGGAGAGCCCGGGGGAAATACTCCTACGATATTCGATATATTAATAGGTTCGGTTAGGGTAGGTAGTGTTTGTTATAGGTTGTTGCGTTGCGTTCGTTATAGGGAGTGTGTTGCGCGCTTAGTTAGTTAGGAATCCGATTTCTAAAGAGCTAAGGGTGACTCTTTAAAAATACGTATTTTTAAGGCTTTTAGTCCTCGGAATAGCCATATAAAGACCTCGTGGCTTTGCGTTGCGTGGTTGTAAGGAAGCTACGTTAAGGTTATATTCTATGTGTTGATTAATTATCTAGAGGTTGTAGGCGCGTAGGGTTTTTAGGGAAAACCCTATGCGGTGCGCTAACTAATGCGCTTACACTAATAGGATCCTTAGCGATAACCTAAGAATAGTTAATACCCCCGATACGTCTAGTAATAATAACGACGACTTACGGCGCGGTATTATATTCCCGTCCTTATACACGTGTAATAGGCCCGCGCGAGAGGGGAGGCTTACTCCTAGCAAGCCTCCGCCTCCCCGCGGGCTATCCTGTCTATATAGGGCGCGCATAGTACCGGCTTTTTTTCGTTACTATATATCGGCGGCTTCCTTTTAGATAGGGTCTTCGCTAGTGTCCGCGTAAGCGGGGCCGGCGGCGAAGGAGTGCGCGGGAGTCGCTATATTTGTTTTTATTAGTTAAGAAAAGGAAAGAAAAGAAGAAGAGAACCCGGGGAAAGCGCGACGGGTTTTTATAGCGGTAGGAGGGGTAGAAAAAGATTAGCCTACTAAGCGGTAAAGGTAAAGCGTGACGTTACTTCTTTTAAAGGGGGAAGGGACTAATATTATAGGCTACGCTATAGTACGTACTACGGCTATGCTATAGTAGGCGCTTAGGTTAGCCGCTGCGTAGGCCCGGCATTAAGCCGGCTACTAGCACGTATAGCCTAGCAATGCCTTAGACGAGGGCACGGTCGGGCCGACGTAGGGCCTATATAGGAGCAAGGCGCATATATAAAACCTATAGGAAGGGCGAGCTACGGCGGGCTCTTCTTCCTCTCCTCCTTAGCTTTAGATAGTTAATTATCTAGCTACGCAGTATTAAGTTAAACCCTATGCTAGCCCCTTATAGTTAATATATTAAATATAATAGGTTTACACACGTCCTACGAGGATCGTAGGGAATAAAGCATAAAACTAACTTAGTTTAATTTATAGGTTATAGCATAAGTTTATAAAAACCTAAAGTTTATCGTTAAGTAAGGTATATAGTTCCCTAGTATAGTTCTTATCTTTTATCTAAAGCTTAATAAAGCGTTATTAGATATCTATATTAGCGATAGCATTAGGAATATTGTCTAGAGGAAGTTTTATATATACCTTTAATAGAATAAGGTTAGAATTATTTAGCTGTTTTATAATAGCCGTAGAACCCTATTCCGTAGGATTTATAAAGAGATCTAAACGATTAAATTAGTATAATATTAGGTAAATAGTTATACCCGGAATATTAGTGTTAAATAGCATCGGTTATTGCTTAGATAGAATAGTCCCTTCTATTAGATTTAAGCTAGCATTAAATTACGGAACTATTAGAAGTATATTAAACGTCTATAGTATCTCTAGAACATTTATTATAGATGCTGCTTTTTCTATTAGAACTGCTTCTAATAGTTAGAAGAGGACTATTCTAGCAGTAATAGGCGTAGAAGGATATATCATAATTTTTATCTCTATTTTCTTTATATATTCCTCCGTGCTATTGTTAAATATCTATGCTATTATGTCTTCTATAGGCTATTCTAATGGTTTCTTAAATGCTTATAACATTAGGAAGATCGTTATATAATATGCATTACCGCGACCGGTATATATTCCTCTTTTCCTTATTAGAACTTTTAGCGCTCGTTTATAGTCTACGTGTATTAGACCCTATATATTCGCTATCTATCCTTAGAAGTAGTCTTAGAAGTATAATAAGATCTCGTTTCCTTAAAAATCGATCGACCCTTCGTAGAGGGCAATAAACTTTACGACGGATATTATAATCGTAATACCGTTATTCTCATCGGGTTTAATATTGCTATCCTAATGTTTTACGTTAATATATAGAAAGAGGGGTCGGTAGATAATTATGCCTTCTATCTATTCCCTAAGAGTCTCCTCTATTATATCGGATAAAGGACTAGTAGGTTAGTATATCGAAGTTATAATACGTGCTTATTTTTTATGCGATTTATCGGTGTATTCGTAGGGTTCTCTACGAAAGATTTATCGTTCTTCGGCGTTTTTAACGCACTTTCTACTAGTGCTACTCTTCTTTTTCTAAAGCGGTAATCGGTTAGCAAAAAGTTTAAAGAAGAGCTATACGTAACCCTTAAGGGCGAGCTAGACTCGGAAGGTAAAGTCTTCTTATTCTTAGCATAGTTATCCTTCTCTAAGTATATAGAATAAGATCGTCGGGCGGAAGCCGTTTGATAAAGATCTATAATACGTTCGAATGATTTAGAACTATCTCGTCTACCTTACTGTCTATAATTCAGACTTCTAATTACTAATTAGTATTAGTAAGTATCTCGAATATAAATGCGAATATAGGTCTAATAGTCTTATTAGAATTATTAATACCTATCTAGGTAAGGATTATACTACCTTCTTATAGATAAGATAAGAGAAATGTCGGGGCTTCCCTTCGGGAAGCCTCGGTAGCTTAAAATAGAAAGGGATCCGTAAATAGAATGTATAGACGGATGCGTTAGTTAGGGAAGACCTTCCGCGGACGGATGCGTCTATTAGGACGACCGTAGAAGTCTATAGAAGGAAGTAGAATTCTATCTACGGAATTTACCTTAGAAGAAAACTTGTTATAGTATTAGGTTATATTATATATTATCCTACGTGACCTCTATATCGTATATATAGACATTTAGATCTAGTCTATAGCCGTATCCCTTCGTAGATTAATAATAATTATATACCCCCCCTAAGCTCGTTCTCTTATAGTTTAATCTACTATTTTATCCTATTACCCCTTTCTTTTCTAATCTCCCCTCTTCGCGACGTAAGTCCGCCTCCTCGCCGGACCTTTTTAACTAAGTTTTCCTCGATTATTAGAGTTTTCCCGGTGTAGATACGCCGTCTTAACGCGAATTACATAGATTTCCCTCCTTACCCCTTGCCTTATAATCTACGATAACCGACTATATAAAGGCCGATCCTCTGTCCGCTACCCTAGCCGTTACCTCGCCGGCTCCTACCGACCTAGAGCCTTAGACCGAGTACGTTTCTTACTACCCTTACCTCGCCGCCCTTCTTTAAGCCTAACGGCCTATATTCGGCACGTTCGCCTATATTTAGGCTAACGCTACTCCCGACTTCCGCGCCCCTTAGATCGAGGCCCTTACTTACCTTAATAATGCTTACGTTAAGTTAGATACGGGAGTGCTCGTCGCTTAAGAGCATGCAGCCGTTGCTTAAAAGCACGCTGCCGATCTTTAGCGTTAGCTTAACCGCGCTACGTCCTCTCTCCTCGTCTTAACCGAACGCGACGCGGCTTAGGACTAGGCCCTTGCCCCCGCCCCCGCCCTTGCCCCTACCCGTTCCCGTATCGCCGACCCTAAGAGGTTCGCCGGCGACTCCGGCACTTAGAAGCAACGTTAGGAGGCCTTCCGGACCTAGCGCGACGGCCTTACTATTAAGCTCCGTTAGGACGCCGCTTTATACCCTACGGAGTAGGACTATATTCTCTACGCGGCTAGCCGGCTTACTAGCCGGGCCGCCTCTATTATCGCTAGCGTTCCTTAGGACGTCCTCGATAATAAGTCCTTCGCTAATTAATAGTATACTACTATTAAAGCCTTTACCGACGACCTTAGCCTAGTCTTTAGTGCTAATTTTTCCTACGCTTAGTTAGAGGCCGACTTTAACGCTTTATCGATAAAGAATATCTCTTAGCCGGACTTTTATTCGAAGTTTACCTAGCTTTAAGCCGACTTATTGTTTAACGGCACCGCTTACGTTGCCTACCTTTATTTAAAGGTCTCTATCGAACTTACTAACGCCGCCGCTCTATAGGTCGAATGCCCGGCCTATAATAACTTTACGGCCTAGGCTAAGATATATTCTACGCTTTAGGATAACTAGTAGCGTATTAAGGCCTATTCTTAGCTCTAGCCGCCTCGTAACCCCGCTCGCACTAGCCCTACCTCGTCCGCCCTACCCGCGCCTCCTACCGGTAACCCGATATAGCTTAATGCATTCCGGGCCCGGCTTACTAACGCTAAAAAGTAACGGCGGTTTAAGAACCGTCTTTGCCTCTACTACGCTTAGCCGGCTACCGCTACCTATACCGCCCGGACCTACCTTAATAAGGGTATCGGTGCTAATCCCGGCGCTAACCCTAGCGTTAGTCCTAGCGCCGGTTCCGGCTCTAGCCGCGGCCGTGGCCGTAGTAGCGGTACGTCTGCCCTGCGCTTGCTCGAACCCCCTCCCCCCCGCTACTAGGTTCGCGCTATTAAGCAGGGCTTTATCGAGGGTAAGGTAGACAACCTCCCTGCCTCTTCCCCGTCTTCGGGAAATACGTAGCTCTCTCGCCTTATCGCGCGATAGAGCTCTTAGTATCCGAGTTTATAGCTTCGTTTAATACCGGGGAGGATCTTTGCCTCCCCGCGGGAATATAACCGCGTGCTTTACTTATGCCTTTATCCCTTATATCCGCCGATATCGTTATAAGTGCTTTAGTCGACTCCGGCTGCTTTAGATACGCCTTTATATACGCTTAGACCGCGCACCGCCTTGCCCTTCCTATCCGCTAGCTTTAGTTCTTACGCCGGCTTTCTCTCGCCGATAGTAGCGACTATAAGTCTAGCTCCGTTACTTATTACGCTTTTTCGGTCTCTTAGATTAGCGCCTATACTAAGTCTATCTGCTTCTTTCTTACGAAGCTTAGCCACGAGGTTATTCTTAGCCTCCTTTAGCTACGTCGGTATAACCCTATTATTAGCTAGCGCGGTAACTCCCTTTCCTTCTAGTCCCCCTTTTGTCTAGCCTCTTGCCTCTCGGACTATTAGCCTTATCTTATCCTAGGCCTCTCGGCTACCTTTACCTACCCTACCCGCCCTGTCTTAGCTCCCCCCGCCCCTATCTCTAAGGGAATATAATTAATAAATACAATTCGTTTTCCCCCCGCCCCCTCTATCGAAGACTTTAACGACGAGGGCGAACCCCTTACTACCCCCTCCGTCGAAGACTCTAACGATAAGGGCGAACCCCCCGCCGCTATAATCCCTATTCCCGCCCGTCTAGCTTTAGCCCGTCCTTTAGCCCCTGTCCGTTCCGTCCGCTTTAGCGACGTTCTTAAGTTTATTCCCCCGTCCTTTAGCCCGTCTTTTTCTACGTTTTTCGAGGATGCTCCCGACGTAGGTAAACCCGCCTATCCGGACTTCTCCCGCTAGGTTAACGACGCCGACTCTAACTCCGGCTACGACTTTAACTCTCCGGCTACCCTCTACCCTCGCCGCTACGTTCGACCTCCCCGCCCCCGTCTTATCTATAAGACCGCTAGCTACCGCCGCCCTATATTACGGCTAAGTCGTAAGACTATTAGACCTTAGCCCTTCTGCTTCTCGTCTTTTAATAACTCGGCGTTTAACGTCCGGATGCTTAACGTCGACGCGATAGTAATATTCTACTAGTAGCCTAAAGTCTAGACCTCTTAGACCTTAATTAAGGCCTTTACCGCCGAGCCTTTGCCTACTAAGCCCTTACTACCTATCGACTAAGATATCCTTAAGGACCTCTATTAGGCCGTTTTAACTAGATATATAGATACCGAGGACGTAAAAGCCTGCCTTAACCCCCGCCTTTACGACTTTATCGACAACTACCTCGATAAGATCTACCTTAATAAGATCTCCCCTAACGATATCGCTAAGTTCTTTAAGAAGTAAGAGAAGGTCTTTTATACCCTCGACGAGCTTTAGGCTAAGGTCCTTAAAGAGCTCTACTATATGATTTATATATAGCTTAAGAGCGAGGCCGATAAGCTCGCCCTTTACTATACCGTTAATACTTAAATTAACCTTAAAGAGGGGATATAACCTCCTTATACCTACCCCCGCCCTTTTAGCGAAGCCGAGAATTAGATCGTCCGCGCGTACGTTAATAAGCAGCTTAGGAAGGGCTTTATCCGCCGCTCTACCTCCCCCGCTACTACTCTTATTATACTCGCCCGTAAGCTAGGCGGGGGCGTCTGTTTTTACGTTAACTATCGCGGGTTAAATAAGGCTATTATTAAGAACCGTTTCCCTTTGCCCTTTATCTATAATACTCTCGCCTATATCCGGAAGGCGAAGTTTTTTACTAAAATCGACGTTATCGCGGTATTTAATCGCCTTTATATTGCCGAAGGATATAAGTAGAAGACCGCGTTCGCTATACGGTATAGGCTCTTTAAGTATTATATTACCCCCTTTAGCCTTACCGCCGCCCCGTCCTACTTCTAGAGTTTTATTAATATAGCCTTTTACGGCATCCTTAATAAGTTCTACTTTACCTATTTAAACGACGTCTTAATCTTTTCGGAGACGCGGGAGGAATATTAAGCCTACGTTAATATAGTTGCGCCTTAACGCCGCCGGCCTTTAGCTTAACGTAGATAAGTATAACTTCTACGTTACTAAGACTAAGTACCTCGGCCTAATTATCTCGGATAAAGGCATTCGCATAGACCTTAATAAGGTTTATATAGTCTTAGACTAGCTTACCCCCTCTTTTATTAAAGACCTCTAGCGCTTCTTAGGATTCGCTAATTTTTATCGGCGTTTTATTCGCGGCTTTTCTAAGCTTACGAACCCTTTAAACGCCCTTACTAAGAACTCTGCCCTTTAGATCTAGTCTCCCGCCTGCGCCTACGCCTTTAAAGCCCTTAAGCACGCCTTTACTACCGCTTTAATCCTCGTATACTTTAACCCTTATCGTAAGACTATAGTTTAGATAGATGCTTTTAACTAAGCCGCTAAAGGTATGCTAATATAGCTCCTTAACGATAGTCGTTACTATCCGGTTGCCTTCTTCTCGTTAAAGTACTTTGCTTAAGAGTGTAATTATAAGATCTACGATAAGGAACTCCTTACGATTATAAAATCTCTTAAGGAGTAGCGCCCTAAGCTTAAAGGCCTACCTAAGTTTAAGATAGCCTCGGACTATAAGAATCTTTAGTATTTTATAACTATAAAGCTTCTTAACTAGCGATAGGCCCGCTAGGCCGAATTCCTTAGTCGTTTTAATTTTAGGATCGTCTTTTAGCCCGGCTCTTAAGCTATTCTCCCTAACGCCCTTAGCCGCCTGCCTAGCTCCCGCCCTCTCTCCTTTACCGACTAAGCCGACGAGAGGATTAACTATCGATATTAGGTTATCCTCCTTAAGTCTAAGGTTAATGCCTCCCTCTACCCTAATACTACTACCGCCCCCGACACCGTTTAAGAGTCCGATTCGTTTATAAATATAATTTATAAATATAATTCTAACTGCCTTAACCTTTACGCCCTCGACGACTCTAAGCCGATCGATAACCTTATCGACCGGGCTTATTCCTCCTCCCCGCTTATCTCCGCTATTCGCGTAGCTTTTTAGTCCCCTTAGCCCCGCTAGCCTTACCCCCTTTAAGCCCCCTTCCGCTCGATCCCTAAGACCGCTCTCTCTAAGGTCTAAGGCCGGTTCTACTTCTAGGGCCGGCTCTTCGTTCCCCCTAACGACGCCCTAATTCTTTAGATCTTCGTCCGCGCTTATACCTCCCCCTTTGCTAGCTACCCTAGACGTACGAAGACCGCTAGCGTCTACCGCCGGTCTTATATCTAGCCCGGCATATATAAGTCTATTTCTAGCTTCGTGCGGAACTATTATATATGCCTACACGCTAAATCCCCTCGTTTCTCCCCCTAAGGCTTGCTCTAGCCCTTAAGTATTCCCTTCGCCCTATAGACTAATATATCCGTCGATTTTATTACCGACCTCCTTATCTACCGCCGTAACGGCGTTAAGTTTTCTAATATCCTTATTATCGTCGACCGCGTTACGAAGATACGCTACTATATTCCGATACCTTTAATAACTATTAAAGACGTTATTAATATATTCGTTTCCCGCGTTTAGTCCCTTTACGGCACCCTAGCCTCTATTATTAGCGACTATAGCACTTAGTTTATTTCGGCTTTTTAGTAATAGCTTAATCGTCGCCTTAGTTACCGCTTTTACCTTAGCTCCGCCTACTACCCTTAGACCGACGGTTAGACTAAGATCGTAAACGCTTAGATAGAGGTTTACCTTCGTTATTATACTACCTACCTTTAGGACGATTCGGTCGACCTCCTTCCCCTCGCTAAGTTTACTATTAATAATTAAGTCTCTAAATCTACCGGCCTCTCCCTTTTCTTTGCTAACTATAGCTTCTACCTAAAGCTTAGCACTAAGCCCTCTAGTCCCCCCCCGCCCGGTATAACCCCCTAGTAGCGGAAGGAATACCTCCGCGGTAACGCGCTCGCTTCCCGTCTCTAGCGTATCTCTAACTTCCTCCGCGATGCGATCGAGGATGCCTAGGCTACTTAAGCTCGCTACGCGGACGCCCGGCGGACTCCCGCCCTAGCGTACTAGCCCGGCGATATAGTATTCCTTAGCACCAGCTAGATCTAGACCCTCCGCTTTATAAAGAAGCTCGACTATAAGCGGGAGGGCCTATATAAGGTCCTTAAGGTATATAAGACGGCGTGTCTTCTTCGCCTCTTTAAGGGCAGCCGCCTTTACCCTGTTTTTTATTACTCCCTCCTTACTAAGACCTAAGAGCCCCTTTTGCCCGGCTAGTCGGAGCTTAACGTCCGGCCCGCTAATAACGGCGTTCTCTTCTCCCCCGGCGATAACGACGGCGATAACGCGTACCTCGAGTAGGAGTTTTCTTCTATCCTCGCGTAACGCTAGTACGCCTCCGGGAAGATTAAGTATCGCGTTTAATAGCGTTATAGCCCCCCTACGTAAGAGGACTCCTCCTGCCTTAACGGCTACTAAAACGACCTTAAGGCTTTTTACGCCCTTAACCCGACTAAGCCTAAACCGGCCTTTTATACGGCCTTCCTTATATCTTCCCCTTCGCCTAAGTAATAATAAGTATAATTTATTAATATAATTTACGTTACGACGGCATGCATTAGTTTCTTAGTTTTGCCCCTTATTTCTTTCTATTTCTCTCTCGTTCTATATTAGGCCCGCTTTTAGGGCCGATTAACATAGATTTCCTTCGTTTTTATTAGCCTATTAACCCTTTTAGGCGTTTAAGTCGAACGCCGATTTAAAGGGGATATACTATTATAGTGTTAGGTTATATTATATATTATCCTACGTAACCTCTATATTATATATATAGACATTTAGATCTAGTCTATAGCCGTATCCCTTCGTAGATTAATAACAATTATATACCCCCCTTAAGCTCGTTCTCTTATAAAACTCCTTCTACCGTAGAATTCTATTAGAATTCTATCTATAGAATTTACCTTAGAAGGGAAGTCCTTCTACCGTAGAATTCTATCTATAGAATTCACCTTAGAAGAGAAGTCCTTCTACTATAGAATTCTATCTATAATTCCCATATATATATTTTATTTTAGGCGGCGTATTTACGCTAAGGCACCTTACGGCATTCGGTATAGCACGGTATATTCGGCGGCGATTAATACTACGGCTTATTTAGTATAGTCGGGTAAGCTACTATATACGTAGGGGGGTACATCGATATTTTATTTATAAGCTATTATATTATATCTACGGTCGGGATATATCTTACTTTTGCTTAGTTAGTATAATTGTAGGAATAGCTAGCTACGTAGCTACGTACGACGTTGTTATCGCATACACACGTAATCGTAGGGATTACGTGTTATCCGGGAAGGCTATATTACTGCGATAGCTTCCCCTCACCTAGTTAGCAACTAACCTAATATAACCACACCGTTTACCCTATTAGGTCGATCTAAAGACCTACTAATACTAATTAGTAGTTAACTTAGTTAATTACAGACAGCTAGGTAGAAGAGATAAGATCCG
The DNA here is from genome assembly GCA_012934285.1 of Ophiocordyceps sinensis. Classification (NCBI taxonomy): domain Eukaryota; kingdom Fungi; phylum Ascomycota; class Sordariomycetes; order Hypocreales; family Ophiocordycipitaceae; genus Ophiocordyceps; species Ophiocordyceps sinensis. Next base: position 5,694,813 of record JAAVMX010000004.1, on the reverse strand, counting down.
CAACTATCGACGGTGTAAAACACCCTACGAGGGAACACCTAGAGGTAGTTATCTTTATGCTTAGAACGAGCTCTCTTATCTATAACGTTACCGCGTTAACGCTATTTTAAGATCTCTTAAGCTATCTATTAATCCCGTCTTACTTCCTAAAGGAAGAAGAGTAACGTTAACCTATAGTGCGTCCCTAACGCAAAAGACAACTTCGTAAGAAAATCCCTTAGGCCGATAAAATACGTAAAGACTATTACGTATAATATTATAACTTTATTAAGCCCTACCCGCGTAGATAACATAAGGCGCGAGAAGCTGTTAAAGATTACCCCTATCCTAGAAAACGACTACTAGTACACCTATATAAGTATCTAAGATATATAACAACAGCCCGACCTTATAAACCTAAGTAAGATAGAGGCTACTACATACGTTATAAGGTTCCTCTACGAGTGTGTATACGATAAAAACAACTAAGGCTACGAAGCTATTGCCTTCTTCTAAGAATACTTTTAAGGATGGCTTCTATAGACATAGAATAAGGTATACTAGAGCTATAAACGTTCCTTACGCAAGCTCCTAAAGAAACGTAGGATCTACACCGGCCTAGACAATTAAGGCTTTAATATATAGTTCCTTAAACTATAGACTATCTCCGAACTACTATAATAGCCTACTAAAGAGTATATAAATCAGATATTTAATTAAGGCACGATCGTTGTATTTATACTACCGACTATAGCCCTAAGCCCGGCCCTAGACCCGGCTTTAACCGGTTAGACAACTGTCCCCGGTGCAACGCTATAACAATAGACTATACACCTAATAACTTACTAGTTTAACTAGCTAACTATCCTTATGCCTGCCCTTATACCTAATATCCCTATTGCCCCTAATGCCCTTATTTCTTAAGCCCTTATTCCCCTTGCTAATGCTATTGTGACTATTGCCCCTTTGCCGTTACTTAATAGTTATACTACGATCCCTCTAATCGATGTTCCGAACGTCGATATAGATATAGACCTCTAGCAGAAGTTCGTAAAGCTATAGAGGAAGGATAAGTGTTATACGGGATAGCCCTATAACCTCTTCGACGATAAGGTCTATATATTTATAAGGACCTACTATAAGCTTAAGGTCTAACTAGGTTAATTCTATAACCTATTCTCTTAGATCCTAACGGATAAAGCCGAGACCTTCTATATCTACTACGTTAAGTTAACTATATCGTTCTATATAACCTATAATGCTATTAAGCAATATTTTAACACAGATGTTAACTATAGTTATTACTTTACGGACTAGACAATAACTATATTCAATAAGGTTTACGTAGAGAATCCTACGATACTACTTTATAAGGTACTATAGAATCTCTTTAACAAGCTTTAGCTATTTTAGAGAGCTTTAGGCAAAGACTACGAAGGTAATATACCGCTCTATACGTCGTTTATTAACGCGTGCCGTAGTGTTCTAGAGCTAGAATACGCTCTATTTAAACCCGCCTAGAAAGTCGAAACCGTTTTTGCAGACTTACGTACGTCTATTAAGACACATCTCGCACGCAACCCGTCTAGCCAGTTCCTATAAGATAAAGTATTTAATTATAACGATTAATAGTACTTAGACCGAAGATACTTAAACAACCGTAGACGAGGTGGATTCCGTAGCCTACGAGGCTATAGACGTAGATATAATCGTAGAAGCCGTAGAGGCTATTCACGAGGCTTTAGCTATAACCGTAGAACCCCTTTTCGCCTACGAGGACGCGGCGGCTATAGCAATAGCCCTAGCCGTTTAACCTAGACTAAGAAGTATTTCGTCTATTATAAGGAAGGCTATTAGTCTACTAAACACACGCCTAAGGAACGCTAACGGTCTAAGGACTAATACCTTACGTAGTATTTTAACGATAGCATCCTAATGACTAACTTTACGGCATACGTAACCGAGTTTAAAGGTTATAAGACCGACGAAATAGAAGCTAACGAGTACTAGGATATAGAAGATGCTAATAATGCCGGCTATCTAGAGCAAGCAGCACCTTAAATGCTCTATAAGGCCGCATTTATATACCTTTAGACCGGCGAAGACGTCTACGGCATAGACCTATTAATCCCTACCGACTAATTCCTAATCGAGGATCGTTACTTACGTTAATAGTTCTAAGGAATTATAATCGATATTAGTGCGGCTAAAGTATTAACCGTAGGATAGGAATAGTACTTCGCTTTAAAGCGAACAGACCCTTCTATTAAACTTAATAACTCTATAGCCGGCTAAGCCTCTATCTGATTTAGCACTAGCACACCTATATAGTCACTTAGTTCGATCGCCCTTAAAACCCCTATTAGTTAAGTAACTTTTTACATTCTAAAGACGTATATACCTTTCTTACTTTCGCTTACTAATATAGACCGACTTAGGATCTACTTCGATAATATAACGAATACGCTAGTAACCCGGGATTTAAGCAATCGAATCCTAGTAATCCGTAAATAGGGTCACCTATAGTTCTTCTTGCTAAAAGCAGAGGAAACGATCTCCTTTCTAATAGAAAGTGAAATACGAACTCTATACCGCCGCTTAAGGCACCTAGCTATTTCGAGACTCTATTACCTACTTAAATAGGCGGGCTATAATATAACGACTATATAGCTTAAATTAATCTCTAAATTCTATTATTACTGCTAGATATACTTATAGGCACCTAGGCGTTTAAATTTACGCTAAAAGATAACTAGGAATTTAATTACGAGATTATAGTAGACGTAATATACCTTAGGAACCTTTAACGACCTATTCTATACGTCGTTAACTCCGTAATAGCGTTCTAAAGAGCTAGATTCCTTCCTTCGATATTAGCTAAGGATACCTAGGAAATCCTTCGCGCCCTTTAGATCGATAGCTACCTTAGACCTCCTAATACGATTAAACATAATATAGGAACTAACTTCGCCTTAACTAAGTTCCGTAATAAGGCACGAATTATAGGAATAACCTATAAGTAGGTCCCTATAGAATTATATACATCGATTAAGAAAGTCGAGAGGTATTACGCTCCTTTACGCCGTGCGTTTAAGATCCTTTACGTAGAGATCGGGTGTAACGCAGCTACCCGCGCAACTATAGAGTTAGGAGGCAGGGATATATATACGATAGATAATATATTTTAGCTTAAGGACTATTCGGGCATTAGTCGCTAACTAGTCCCCGACAACCCCTCCTAAGGCCTAAGGGTATATCCCTAAGGCCCCGATATATCTTAGAAGAAGGGCAAGCTTTAGTCTTATTATAAGAGGGCAACCGTATTATAATAAAGGATTATTTATACTTTTAACTATCGTTCTTACTTTAGCGGGGCATTTCTCACCCCCCCCTATTTAATAAGGGGGAAAAAGAGGGTTATATAACGTACTAGTATAACCTAGGCGTATAAAAGGGAAGGGAAAGGAGGAAGCATTTTAATCACACACACGAGATTAATATAACACAACTGAATTGACTTAATTTGCCCTCTTAAAGATTTAACGATTTCTCCTCGAGGACTTCTACCTATGAATTATTAAAGAAAAACGATTATTGCTGTATGACTTCTACGACACTCGCGTCTAGTCGGTATTAGCATAATCAAATGATCCTAAAAATACGAAGAGACTAATCGAAATAGGTGCCCGAAAAACATAATTTAAGAGATTGCTCCCGGGTAGGATATCCTAACTTACACGGAAATCGACTAGCCGAGGCTATAACACAACTACCCTACAAATTTCTGCTATTCTTCCTAACCCTTAGTATAGGGACTGCTGCGCTTGCTTTAGGGTGTATGCCCTTTCCTCCGTTAAATTACCTTCTTAAACGTACCTTTAGTCTATCTTCTTATAATTTCTAAAGCTTCTTTTTTTTAATTACTTAAGAGCGATAGCGCTGCGTAAAAGGCGCGTTTCCGGACGTATAGGCCACGTAGGCTAAATAGGTCGTAGTAGCTATCGAGTCGCTAGCCTATCGCCGTTACCTTACGTAACGGAACTAATATTAGAAGATAAATATACTAACTTATATAAGGGCTATAACGAGCGTCTTAAGACGCTATTACTAATTTTTTCACTGCCTAAAGGGCCCCGATCTATCCCCTCGCAAAGTTAAACGTAAGCCGGCCCTTTACGACCTACCCCTCTACGTATAGATATCCTCGTAGCTCTTTAAGTAAGAGCCGTAAAGTTTAAGGAGGAGAAGAGATTAAGAGATAGGATTACGGAACTTCGAGAGGAATTTTCGTAGTAAGGTAACTTATTCGGCAAAGACTTATATAAACGTCGCCGATAGTTAACTAGATTAAGGGAAAGTTATAGTAAGGAAATTAAAATAAAAAACATTCCTTAGTTATTATAACTAACTAACCCTTAAAAACGTCTTAATTCGATTAGCGATCTTAAGGATATCTTTATCGCTACTTTACGTCGTTTTAAGCGCAATAAGACTAAAATCTTATATGCCTTTAACTATATATACGTAGACTATAAGGTAAGATAAAAGCGATACCTTAACGAAAAGCTCCTTATAGAGAGGGAATTACTTCGCACTAATTAAGATCATTTTTATAACTAGACCTTAATTTTAATTAAAGATATTACTAATCGCGAGACTCTCTTAGCTACGTAACTATAGGAAGCATGCTAATAAGAGGGTTAGTCCCCCCTCGATTTTAGTCTTTACTTAGATTCCTTCGAGTAATACCTAAAACGTCCGCTAGAAAAAACTTATATACTTTCATTTTTTACGAAATTACGTCCCGATCTTTAAGACTAAATCTCCTTTTATTTAGCGTTTATTTAGGATAATACTCGTAAGGAGATAGTCTAACTCGCTTAACGCTTTTAAGATGCTTTAGGAAATAAGAAACGCTTTATAAAGCTAACTAACGACTAATCGACCTTAACTTAAGGGGCAAGAGGCTCTTATTCGATAGGCTATCGCCGACGTAAAGGCCGAAATAGATCTATTAATAACTATTAAGATTCTAAAGCCGCTAGATCGACCTTAAATAGCCGTAGAAACGGTCGTAGCAACGGCCGTAGGAATAGCTAAGGAAATAGTCGCAATAGTCTTAATAGTAGGAATAAATATAGTAGGAATAGCTGTAGCAATAACCGGAGAGGAAATTCGTATAGAAACGGCGAAAGCTAATCCGGAATAGTTATTTATTAGTATTATAAGAAACTAGGCTATATATAAGCCGATTGCTAAGCGATAGCGAAAGCTAACTAAACCGTAGCCGATTTAGAGACGATAAAGAAGGAGGGAAACGCCTAAAAGTTAAAGTAAATGCCTCTCTTTCGACTAAGCTATAGGTAAAGGTAGTTAAGAGACTACGTGCTATTAGAAAGCTATTAAAGCGAATACTTTATAAAATTATCGTTAATCTCGATTACGGTAGTAAAGTAGACCTAAAAGATATAAATTTTGCTTAAAAATAAGGGCTACGATAGCTTCCTTTATTAACCCTTAGATTAAAGATAGTTAGGAATATACTTATAAGACGATATAGAATTTAAGAAGTTTCTCTCTAACTCTAAGACAATCGCTATAGGGAAAAGATAGTTACTCGCCCTTATATTAGCGTCTATAACGGATTAAAACCCGACGATATATTAGTTTTGCTTAGTATACCTATACTTTCTTAGGAATATATTTATCTTATTCCTTTTAAACGTGCTTAGTAGTTTAAATACTAACTTTCTAAGGTATTATTACGCTAGCCGTAGAAACTTTTGCATAAGTGTTAGAATAAAGCATAGGTCTATATAATTACACTAGACCTAAATTTTATGCTATTTCCTAATAAAGATAATAACTTAGCGAACCTTAAGCAAACGGGGGAGAAAATACCATCGACTCTATTAGACTTTAAAGACGTGTTTTCTAAGCATAAGGCCGATTTACTACTAAAGAAGAAAGGCACCGATTATACGATTAACCTATTGCCTAACTTTAAGCCGCCTTTTAGACCTATCTACCCTCTTTCTTAATCCGAACTTTAGGTTTTTAAGGAGTAGTTAGATTAGTCCCTTAAGCGTAGTATTATTCGGAAATCTAAGAGTTCGGCTAAGGCTTTTATTCTTTTTATGCCTAAGAAAGACGGCACTTTACGCCTTTATATAGACTACCGGTAGGTTAATAGTATTACCGATAAGAATCGCTACCTACTCCCTCTTATTTCGGAGATTATAGACCGTTATTAAAGGGCTAAGTATATTTCGAAGATTAACCTAAAAAACGTATACTAACGCATCCGGATTAAGGGAGGGGATAAATAGAAGACAGCCTTTCGTACTCGCTATAATTACTATAAGTATTTAGTATTACCGTTTAGACTAACTAACGCCCTTACTATATTTTAGCTATATATTAATTTAGCTCTTAAAGGCCTTATAGATACTATTTGCGTCGTTTACCTTAATAATATTTTAATCTTTTCTAAGACCTACGAGGAGTATATAGAATACTTACGATAAGTCCTTAAACAATTAAGGAATATTAAGCTATTCGCTAATTTATCGAAGTGCACTTTCTATAAGCAATCTTTAGAATTTTTAGGATTTATCTTATCTATTCACGGAGTTATAATAGACTTAGCCCGTATTAAAGCTATTATAAATTAAGAAGAACCTTATTCTTTCTATAATATTTAAGTTTTTCTTAGTTTTATAAATTATTACCGACGATTTATTTTAGGATACTTTAGTATTATTGCCCCTCTTACTACGTTATTAAAGAGGAGCGTTAAAGGAAGAAAACCCGGACGAGTATAGCTAAACACTAGCGAATTAATAGCGTTTTATACCGTAAAGAACGCCTTTACAATAGCCTTACTTCTCTAACACTTCGACCCTTAAAGACCGATTCGCGTTAAGACTAATGCCTTAATTTTCGCAATAGCTAGCATTCTTTTATAGCCTAATAATAAAGGCTATTATTATCCGATTGCTTTTTAATTACGGAAGTTTACTAGCCTTAAGCTTAACTACGGCACCCTTAATTAAGAGATATTTACTATTGTTAAGTTATTTAAACACTAGCGATACTACGTTAAAGAGGCGGCGAATACCGTTAAAGTTTTATTAAATTACTAAAACCTTTAAGGGTTTATAAAGTAAATATCCTTTAATAAAAGATAAGCACGTTCGTATATATACCTAGCTCCTTTCGATTTAATAATTAAATATTAAGCCGGTAAATTAAATCCTACCGATACTTTATTAAGGAAGCTAGAATTTATAATCGAAGCCCTACCCTTTATAGAGCTACTCCCCGAACTATAATAGAAGTTAGCAATTATTTAGTAGGTATATATAGCTATAGATTCTTTATAAAGCGACCTTAAGACGAGTTCTTAGGTCTCTACTATCTTTAAGCTTAATAAGATATCTTTACGTAACGAAAATGCATAAGCTCTCTAAGATTCGATCGCTTAGCATTTAGGAACGAGTCCCGCTAAGTTAGCCACTTAGGTTAAAGATATCGTTAGTTATAAATAACGGTATAAAAGACATTTAGCTAGGTTAGCAGCTCGTTATAAAAGGGTCTATAAAAGCAATATCTCTAAGCCCCTTTTTAAGCTCTTTAAGAGGACTTAAGCGGAAGATCCGTAGACTATATAGCGAGTATAGGCCGAAAGCACCCTAGAAGAAGGGATAAGTATTTAGTTATAAAGCCTAAACGGACTTATTTTATATTCGGGAAGAATCGTAGTGCCTATAGAGGTTGCCTTAAGGTAAGAACTTATTTAGCTCTATTACGACGATCCCTTTATAGGATACTTCGGAATAGCCTATACGAAAGACCTCCTATCCCGGAAATTCTTTTAGGAAGGAATAGCTTATAATATAAATAAGTACGTGCGTTTATATTATATCTATTAAAGCGCTATTCTAAAGCGGCATTACCTATACAGCGCCCTTAAGTCGCTGCCTATTCCTATAAGACCTTAGGAAGAAGTCTTTATAGACTTTACTACCGGTTTTCTAAAGTTATAGTTCGATAGTAGAGAAGTTAACGCAATATTAATCATCGTTAACCGATATACTAAGTATAGCGTATTTCTCGCGGTCTTTAAGACAATAATAGCGCTTAAGTTAGCTAAGGCTTTTTATTATAAGATTAAGCTTATCTATAAAGTACCGAAAGGCATTATTTCTAATAGAGGAACTCCTTTTATTAATAAGTTTTAGTTAGACCTCTATTATATATTACGGATAAAACGTAGGTTATCGATAGCCTTTTACCTATAAATTTACGGTTAGACCGAACGGGTAAATTAAATACTATAATACTACCTTCGGTATTATACGAATGCCGAATAGAATAATTAGCCTAGACTACTACGAGAGGCTTAGTTCGCTTATAGAAATGCGAAGAATTTAACTATAGGCTTTTCGCTTAATAAGGCATTATTTAGATACTAATTAGACTACTATATCTACCTTACGGACGATGCTACTAATAGGGGAGTGCCTAAAGTAAGAGCTCGCATTAGTAAATTAGCAGACTTAAGCAAAAAGCTAGAGACTTATTAGCGATAAGCTATTAAATCGTAAAAGAAGTTCTATAACCTCTATTATAAGCTACTTAACTTTAAGGTTAAGGACTTAGTAGGACTCTCTACGAAGAACTTACGCCTTAAGGACTAAAGAAGGAAGTTATTACTTAAATATATTAGATATTTTAAGGTCCTTTAAGCTATTAGCAAGTAGGCGTACCGCCTAGCCCTACTAAAGAAATACGACCGGCTTTATAATAAGTTTTATATTAGTCTTCTTAAGCCGTATATAGAAAGGGCTACTAACTAATACCTTAGCGAATTACTACCGATACTTAAGCTCGACGATGCCGAAGGAGAATAGTCGGTTTAGTAAATTAAGGACTATAAGAAGAAAAGGGCGTTACCTATTAATTGGTAAAATAGGAAGGTTAGCTAGCCGAATACAACGAGTAGGTTGCTTAAGACGATATAGCGAATGCCTAAGAACTTATTAACGAATACTTAAAGATACGACTAAAAAAACGGCGGAAATTACGTATTACGAAATAACTTCTTTTTAGCTTACCTTAACTTTTCTATTGCTATTCCGCCGCTACTTTACCTTTATTCCTTAATATCTATACGGTAGAAGTCTCTTACTTTTATTTCGCTAGTAAACTCTATAATAATAGGGGGACGTTTTAACTACTCCCCCCTACCTTAGCGACCGCTCTCCTTAATTATTTTATATAAATCATCGTATATATATTCTTATCTTACCCGCTATAAGGTAAAACCTACGTCCTTAATTACTAAACGAAGCTTTTAGTCCTTATTCTTACGTATAGCTTTCCGTCGCTTTATCGATGCCTACCGGTATTCGAGACGACGTTTTATATATAAACGTTTAGCACTTAGTACCTTTTATTCCTCTCTATAGGCCGTTATTACGGCTATAAACGACGTATAAACTTAGTAGAAGATTAACTTTATCTTCTTTTTCTCCGTCTCGTCCTAAGTAATCTATAGCTCGGCTATCTTTATCTAAATGCCGTATAGATCCGCTATATCCTTAGACATTATTACGGGCATTTATAATTTTATTAGCGATTATATCCCGACTTAAAGGGGAATAAGGAACTTACGGATTCGCAAAAGTCATTACGCGAGTTGTATTAGATATACTTACTTAATCGCGCATCTTCCTATATATAAGAAAGCTCGACTATTCTAGTATTATCTTCGTTATCGCCGAACACTTATATACTACTATTTTAGCACTTAATATAGTATAACTCGGTTACTTAGCACCCTTTCGCGTAGTGACTTTTTCTAGTTATAGCCTTCTTAGCCCTTTTCTTTAGCGATATCTCTTTCTAAAGATTCTTCGTATCGATAGTATCTCCTTTAGCATTCGCCTCTATATCCTTATCTCTATTATCTTCGCTAGACGACGAAAATGTTTTAGATTCAATAACCGTTAGCGTTATACGCTTAGCAATCGCCTAATCTTCCTAAGACTCTACTATAATAGGTTTCTTTATACTTATAAATAGTCCTTTAAATAACTAACGAAATAGTTAATCGTCTGTTTCTTCCTTTAACGAGGATGTCGATTTCTCTAATGCATTTAGCATATTCTTCTCTACGAGGAGTCGTTCTAATAGGGTTGTTTTCTCTCTACGCGTCTTCTTTAGCTTTATCTCTTCCTATGCTATCGCTACGGCGTCCTTAATCGATACTCTATTCGCCGATAACTCTAAGACTTAAGCTATAACTAAATAACCTATTAGCTAAACATAGTCTATCTGTTCTCCTCGCTTTTAAGGCGTTTCTACCGTTGCGCTTACCGTTCGCTAAAGACCTCTAGCGTTAAACTCATTCGGAATATGCTTATCTAATTCGGAATATGCTTATCTAATTTAGAATATGCTCGTCTAATTTAAAATATGCTCGTCTAATTCCGAATATACTTCTCTATAAGATCTTAATATAATTATATAATAAGAGAAGAGAAGAAAAAAATCTTTATATATAAAGAGTAGTACTTTATTATAGTTCGCTAACTATACGTAGGCGACTAGCTACCTATTACGTAGCAACTATTATAGCGCGCGACTAATACGATAATTATTATAATATATATAATAATAACTATCGTCGTTAATTTTTATACTACGTTTAATCCTATTTTAGTCCTATTTGCTATTACGACTTTATTCGTACCTAAAGCTATCCTAGCGTCTAAAGCGTCCGCCCTAAAAGGGGGGGATAATTATAACGCAGCTACCCGCGCAACTATAGAGTTAGGAGGCAGGGATATATATACAATAGATAATGCATTTTAGCTTAGGGACTATTCGGGCATTAGTCGCTAACTAGTCCCCGATAACCCCTCTTAAGGCCTAAGGGTATATCCCTAAGGCCCCGATATATCTTAGAAGAGGGGCAAGCTTTAGTCTTACTACGAGAGGGCAACCGCATTGCAATAAAGGATTATTCGTACTTTTAACTATCGTTCCTACCTTCCTAAACGTACCTCTAGTCTGTCTTCTTACATCGGGACTATTACGTCTCCGAAGGCAGTCCTTTAGATAGCCGTAAAAGCCGTTAACGACACAGCCGGACCCTACGGCATTATCCCTACACTTCTCGTCTTTAGTACGTAGCCGCGTATAACTATTAACTCGCCCCTATTAGCTATAACCCTAAAAAGGTCTATAGCTATATAAAAGGCGATAAAAATGCTTCGATAACTCTCTATAGAACGATAGGTATAAGATGCTCTTCGTATAAGGAACGTTCCGTTAATAGTTAAAACTATTACTCTCTTATTACAGAGTAAAGTCCGAGTCTAGCAGGAAAAGGGAGGATAGTAGGGACTATTTAAGATTGCTGTAATTAACGGTTATAATATTACTATTAATACCGTCAACGGACCTTAAGTCTTTCTGTCTACGGTCGTATAGCCCTACCTTCGAGACGACTCGTCTCCTTAGCCCTTACTTTACGCGATTAAACCGGCTCCTCCTACTGCACTTAAAGAGACTCCTCTTAACCCGACCCCTAACTATATACTAGGGACTATACTTCCCGCTCCGACTCCTACGCCCCTAATACCACGCAGGCGTAGCCGTCCCCTTAGTGTAAAGAATAAGCTAAAGCTCCCTATTCCCCTTCCCCCTCCTTAAGCCTTTATTATTAAGAAGGAAGAAGATGCCTATAAGTTAGCACTCAATTTGCGGGAGAAGGGAGGTATTATAACCCTAAGAGCCCTATTTAAAGAATTAAATAGGCAAGAGATCGATAACCTTATTGCCTACGGTATTTTTAGCTTTAAACGCTACGATAAAGCTATCTACGGAGGTTACCGTATCTTTAAGTCGAGGATAGTACGTAAAGTAAAAGGGAGGGATAAGAAACCCTACGAGAAGTCCCGACTCGTTGTTTAAGGATATAATAACGAAGATAAGACGACCCTATTAATACAATCCCCGACGATTTAACGCGTTAGCTAGCGGCTAATCCTAGCCCTTGCTCTAGGACTCCTTTATTATTATAGCATAACTCTTTCGTTGCGAGATATTACTTAGGCCTACCTATAAGCCGAAACTAAGCTATTTAGGACTATCCTAACTAAGCTGCCCGCCGAGATATAAGGACGATACCCGGAAGGGACTATCATCCGTATAATTCGACCCCTTTATAGGATCGCGGAGTTAAGACTGTATTAGTTCCGAATATATTATAAGCATTATATTATCCGACTTAATATATTAACCTCGACGTATAACTCGTGCCTCTTAATCGCGAACGGGACCCCTAATAGATTTAGCATAGTTAGCCTATAGACGGATAATACGTTAATGTTAGGCATACGCAGCTTCTTAATTACTAAGGAAGAGCAGCTTTAAAAGGCTAAGTTTAGAGTAAAGCCGAAGACTAAAATATCTACCGGCTCGGTGCTTGATTTTAATAGGGCTAGGCTAATACTCTAAGATTAAGATCTTCTTCTTAAGCAAAAGGGTCAATTAGAAAAGCTTAAGACTATTATCGCTCGGGATTATAACTATACGTAGAGGTATATAGAACGAGTATTACTATTTGCATAGGTAGAAATCTCCATTTAAATAGGAAACCGGGATTGTCTCTATAATTTCTGCGCCGACCCCGCGCGCTTAGCCCGTGCCACGTAATTTAGGTATAGCGCTATAGCAATTAATAGACCCGCCTAAATAAATAGGTTCCTCCCTAACAAAATTCTAACTAAAGCTTTTTAGCAGCGCGCCTTTGCGATACGATGCCCGACTAGCAGCCTGCCTGCCCCTTCGCGATGCCTACTAACGAGCGGCCTAACGAGCGGCCTAACGAGCGGCCTAACGAGCGGCCTAATAAGCGGCCTAACGATAATAGCCTTCTAATCCTACGCCTTCTACCTTCGCTAACCTTCGACACGTACGATAAACTCTATAGCTTCCTCTAACGCTTCTATCGCGAGAACGGAGCAGCTATCGTAAAGAAGTCTAGCTTTAATAAGCGTAAGATTAATAGGCAGGTCTTACCTACCTATATTATCTTCGTCTATATTCGTAGCCCTTAACGAGCTTTGTTAAGCGCCGGGCTTCGTAAGGCTTCCTCGCAAAAGCTAGACTGCCTAGTTAAGATTATCGCCTTAATATATAAGAGAGCTTAATAGAAGTAGACTTATCGTATCGATTACGGTAGTTAGTATAACTATAGGCAGTTACTCAATCTATTAGCTTATAATATCTATCGCCGCCGTACCTTAGCGTAGTAAGATCTCGAGATAAGCCTCCTTAAGCATCGTGCCCTCTTAGCTCGCGAGATAGCCTCTATCGTTAGGGACTTTACCGAAGAGTTATTCTTCCGGCAGCGGGATATATATAACGACCGTTAGAAGATTCGTGCTATACTCCTTAGTGGTAAGACTATAACCTAGGCCTTTATTAGCCACCTCTAACGCGGCGGCCTTAAGCATAAGGTTAAGTATCGCGATAGCGATAAGGAGGATAACGATACTCGAAAGGTTAAAGCTATCTTTTAGATATACCCTTAGTGTAAGTAGATATAGAAGAGGTTCCCGGAAGTCTTAGGACTTAACAATATATATAGAACGAACCGCTTTAATATATACCTCTTCTAGGCTACTAGAATGACTGATTAAAAGTCCGTAGCTAACTTCGCTTTTAGCCTTATTAATATAGAGAAGGAAGAGGGATTTTAGTGGCTTTATAAGTAGCTAGACGACCTTTAGTAGTAAGTTAAGGCACTATAGCCGACTATAGTTATTACGGATAAAGAAAAGGCCTTAAAAAACGCACTCTCGTGTGTTTTTCCTACTATATAGCAATAGCTTTACGTCTACTATATTAACGCTAATATTAACGCGAGGATTAAGTTACGTTAGAATAAAGAGCCTAGTAACGACGATACTAACGATAACGATAACGATACTAACGATACTAACGATAACGATACTGCCGGAAGAAGACGATACTGCCGAAGAAGACGATGCTGCCGAAGAAGACGATGCTGCCGAAGAAGACGATGCTGCCGAAGAAGACGATGCTGCCGAAGAAGACGATGCTGCCGAACGAGCTCGCACGTAAGAAGAGGCTAAGAACGGTATCTTAGACTTAAACCCGCCTAATACATACAGCCGGGAGAGTATATTCGCCGCTTAGAAATTAGTTCTCTACGCACCTATAGAGGAAGAGTTCTAGTCGAACTAGTAGAGCTTAGATCGAACCTTCGGAGAACAATTAGGATATATCGTGAGATATATCTCGAAGGAATATATACCGTAGCGCGAGCAGTAGGCTTATTGCTATATTAGCCGGTACCGTAACTTCGGCTAAAGAGTTAATAGCCTAATCGAGACCGCCTATAAAGATATAAAGTTATACCTATTTATAGGCACCGGCGATCTCTTCTATCTTTATAACGCGTTACTTTAGATAATCGCTAATAAAGAGCGCTATTATAAGTAGGAGGCCGCCCGGCAGCGATAGCGGCTTTAGCTTCTTTACCGTAGGCAAACGTGGCTCGGCAAGCTTAACGTTTAGGTTACCTACTAAGGCGTTTACCTCCTCGCTATCTAGCACCGGCTTACTAAGGCTGCGATGCCCTTAGGCGAGGGGGAGGAAGAGCGGGAGATCTAGCCGCTACTACCTTACATAGGGCGATTTACTTAGCAATAAGGGCTTCCTTATGCCTACGTTATCTTTTAACGCCTTAAGGCGGATATTGCACTAACGAAGCTTAATATTTACCTTCGGTAGTAGCTTAAGAAGCTATTAGTAAGGACCCCCCCCCTTTCTCTATATAAATTATACTAATTATTACTTCTAGGACCTCGACGAGCTACTCCTTTAAATCTAAGACCTAGATGTTATAGAAAAGCTCCGTGGCCGGCCTCGCTTAGCGAAGAATATTAGCTAAACTATGCCTCGAGCCCTAAAGCACTTCCGAGATTAATAAGACGATAGCCTTAAGCTAGCCTTACAGCCGCGAGGAAGAGGAAGAGGAAGAAGTAGATATAGAGGCACTACGCTACCGCGGTCTAATTAAGCCGGCACCCGCCGCCTTAACGCAAGCGTGCGCCGTATATATACGCAATACGAGATAGACAAGCAAGGCAGTTAGCTTAGTTAGTCGTCGTAAGGAGGATCGCGTGCGTATATAAATACATAGGGAAGAGGATTAAGGGGGAGATAAGGCAGGGGCAAGGGTAGGGGCAGAGGGGCTAGAGCTACGCCTACGTCGTCGGCTATAGACGAGGTTATTCCCGCCACGCAGCCTAAGGCTACGCAGCCCGTAGCTTAGTTAAAGATGCGTTATTTAAGCGAATTAAGAGGCGAATTAAGATGCGTTATCTAGGCGAATTAAGCTATGCGAATTAAGACTTCGCATTCGCAATGCAATACATTCGCAATGCAATAGCTTAATTCGCATAGCTTAGTATATTAAGGAGGAACCTGTTTATTTAGGCGGGTCTATTAATTGCTATAGCGCTATACCTAAATTAGGTGGCACGGGCTAGGCGCGCGGGGTCGGCGTAGAAATTGTGGGTTTCCTATTTAAATAGAGATTTCTACCTATGCAAATAGTAATACTCTATAGAACAGCGAGCCCGAGGAGCATACGTTGCGTTAATCTGCTAACCGGAAGCTTCTTTTAACCTTTCTATAGCAGCATAAGTTTAAACCCCTAACGAAAAAGACTGCGTAACGATTAACAAACGCCTATAATAGCAAATAGACTATAAGAAACGCGGCCTAACGTACGAACTAATTAATCTTACGAATGCGAAGCTGCTAGTATTTACGGATAGCTCTTTTGCAAATAACGTAGACCTTTCTTCGCAACTAGGCTTTATTATTACACTTATAATAAAGACCCGGTCTAATAGCTACTTTAAGATTAAAGGCAACATTATGCACTAGAGCTCTACTAAGTGCAAAAGGGTTATACGTAGCGTCTTAGCCTTAAAGGTCTACGGTATAGTAGGAGGCGTTAATATCGGCATTTGTCTCGCTATAACGATTAAGATAATATTATAGAACGCCTATAGCTGCCTCCGGTGCCTTTAATCCTTTATATAGACTTATATTCGCTCTACGAATATCTTATAAAGCTTACTATAACAAAAGAAAAGCGACTAATAATCGATGTTATATCGCTTCGTTAGTTATACGAGCGAAGGGAGATTACAGAAGTACGATAGATTAATAGGAATAACAACCTAGCTAATGCATTAACGAAGTCCTCCCCGAATAAGTCTTTTAAACGCTTCGTTAAGACTAACGCGCTGACCGTTAGGATAGAAGCTTTCGTCGTGCGGCCGTAATCTTTACCTCCCTTACTTTAACACACACACACAAAGCTGACTGTAATATGTGTAGACTGTTTTTCGTTGCTGGCAAACGCGTGCTATTTCCTTATTTAATTACGCGCTCTTTCCTTGTTTAATTACGCGTACTTATTCCTTTACCTATTCTATTGCTTAATTAACTACAACAAAAGAATTCGTCGACGTCGGCACGGTTAAAACCTTAAACCTCCGGATGTTGTATTTAAACCAATTAGGAAGGTTATCTCATCGTATGCTATTATTTAGTTAAATACATTCTAGCAATTCGCTGTAAATATTAACACTAAATAGCAACTTTAACAAAAAGAATAATCTTTCGGTAGAGTAATATTATTAATATGCTTAACTAGGAATCGTCCCCGAAGGGGTTCCTAGACATTAAGTCTAATAAGTCTAATCCTTATAACCGCCCCCGTCGAATAACCTTAGTACGAATAGCCCCGAACGAACAGCCCCGACGAACATTTTGTTATTTAATTCCCTAGTTACTTTCCTTCCTACTATAACGTTCGGCAAAATAGTTAGTAAGGCTACCCTAAAGCACGGTTACTAGCATAAAGCGGTAGTCTAGACCGCCTAATCATTAATAGAGGTTACTAGCCTAACTACTGCGTTAAAGAGGTGTTTTCTCGCGTTGCGTTATTACGTTGTAAACCAGCTGCGCATTTAATAGTTATATAGCTATTATAATATGGCTTTAACCCTATTAATTTAGCAATATATAACCACGCTTGCGCCCGCGCGATCGCGCTTGCGTATAGCTGCAATAGCCTATTCAACTAGGCTCTTTCTTTTTGTTCTATAAGGTACGGTTTGTTTCTATAAAGGAAAAACTGCGAGTGTGGGAATAGCTAGCTACGTAGCTACGTACGACGTTATTGTCGCATATATACGTAATCGTAGGGATTACGTGTTATCCGGGAAGGCTATATCACTGCGATAGCTTCCCCTCGTCTAGCTAGCAACTAACCTAATACAACCACACCGTTTACCTTATAAGGTCGACCTAGAGACCTTCTAATAATAATAGTAAGATTAATACTATAGTATGTATTATTTTCGCGATATACTATAAACTGCTCGCTAGACGACTCCCTAGCTATACTACGGCTACTACTACGGCTGCCGTAAGTATACTTACTATAGCTACGGCCTTATCTTAGGGTTTTATTATAATCGCGGGCCTAATAGGGCCGTAAAGTACGGCGAAGATAAAAAGGTAGTCTGTAGCTTTATTAAAAGAAATATAACGCTGCTATTATCCCCCGGCAGGCGTTAGATTAGGAGTTAGGATATAACTTAGGTCCTTAAATACCCCTTAAAGGGTTTATAGGTCGAGTTCTTCTTTACGCGGCGAAGCGGTCTTATCGGGCTTTATAGTGCGTTTTCTATCTACGGATTTAATCTTCCTTATATCGAATAGGTACGTAATCTTATCGTCGTCCTTTTATATTATAGCCTTAAACTTAACGTCGTTAATAGTAAGGCGCGAGCGCTCTTTACTATCCTAGAAGCGGATATCTTAAGTGCGTATAATAATCTTCTTCTTAGGAAGCTAGACCTTATATATATGCCCGTAGAGTCCGTCTAGTATAGGGAAAGATAGGCATAAGGCAAAGGGTGCGTGTGTAAGAAGAAGGATAATAATTGTAGGTAGCCCGGCATGCCTTACGAACTATAGGGCTACCGGAGCCCGGACTATCTACTGTTCCGTAGGCACCTAGCAGGTGCCCTGCCTTTGCGCATTATAATGCCGGCCCGAAAAACGAGCCCCTACTATCCTTAGCAGAATAAAATAAAGAACTAATTACGAAGGAAAAACAATTTAGAATAACGTAACGCGATCCTTCTAATCTATGCTCCTTTGCTTTATGCGTTACTATAGGATCTTTTCTTAACTAAATAATTAGATCGATATCCCTTAATTAATCGCAGCTAGGACAGCGCTAGCGGAATGCGTAATGCGCTTCGAGGCGAATTCTACGATTGCTTCCCGGGAAATAGCGCTAGCGGGGACCTACTAGTCGTAGGCGGCCCCCTAGCCCTTCTAGCGGACATAATACTTAGTGACGGGGGTCTTTAATCGGCTAATGCAGCGCTTATAAGATTTAAGTATATGCTTAAGCTCGTGGTGCTCGTCGCCCTCGCCTAGGGCGTTATTAAGATCTTACGCTGCTTTAACCGCGCCGGGCTTATCTTCTTCGAAATAGCCCTTATACGCGGGCTTTAAGTATTCTACTAAGATAACGGGATAGATTCGGATATTAAGAGGCAAGTCTAGCTTAGCGGCGAGGTTATTAACTATAAGTTTAATAAGGAAAGGTCCTTCCCTTTATCGAGACTATTTTTTTATAGGTCGAGAAGGCTCGTAGTAACCTTAGTGTAATTTAAGGTAGACCTTATCGCCCGCTTAGAGGGGGATCTAGCGGTGCTTGCTATCGTAACGGCGTTTAGCTCTTATAGCCGCTAGGTCTATTATAAAACCGGCCTATCGTCTTACGGCTTCTCGTAAATAAGGGAGATTATCCGCGACCGAGATATCGTCGGCCTTAAGAGGGGAGCGGAGATCGTAACCGAAGATATAATTCTACGCGGATATATAGGTGCTAGCGTTAAAAGCCGAATTTAGGTTCTATTATAGGGCAGGCAAAAGCAATTTCTAATCGAGGTCTAGGTCCTCGATATACGCTATCCTTAATGCGGTTTCGACTATTTGATTACGACGCTCTACTAGGCTATCGGCCTAAGGGTAGTATACTATAGTTATAGCGATTTTTGTCCTAAAGGACCTCTATAGTAAACGCTTAACCTTAGCATTAAAGCGCTTATCGCGGTTACTAATAATAGTAGATAGCATTCCCTAATCCGTAAGCAGAAGAAGCCGAGAGAGGGATACGCCTTAGTTTATCGTAGAGTACTTAGCGTTTCCGGGGATTAAAAGACAACGTTTAATATATAAGGAGGTTAGACGATTAATTCTACGAGTTAATAAACGTATCTCCTTATATAATAAGCAGACATATAGCTGCCTAGGTCTTCTATCGCAGAGACTATGCTTAAGTTTTTTAGACTTAAAGCTTATAACTTTACTACTTTAGATACCTACTTACGACGACTTAAGTAGTATTAGCGTTAACTAAAAGCCGTATATAAGACACTAGATAAGAATATATACGTTTTAACGGCTATCTATAGTCTTTAGACAGGTTATTCTTATTAGGTTTACGCTTAGCAATACGACTATAAGAAAGATAATTTTCCTACTAAAGCCGCTATCGATAAATTCTTATAATATTAATGCTAGGTAGAGAAGGTATTTTAAAAGGTCCCCGCCTCTTAAGCGTTAGCTATTTAAGATAAGTCGTTAATATCCTTAACCCTATCGATAATAGATAATACCTATAGAGGAGGACGAGGCCGCGGTAGAGGCCGTAGAGGTAGAGGTAATTCCGATAATACTAGATCTAGAACTAATAACACCTCGTCCGAGTAAGTAAAACTCAAATATAGTTATATCGTTGCTACCGGTAGAGGCTATAAGCTAAGCAACTACTAGACTCTTTACCTAAGTAAAGCCCCGGAATAGAAACGGGAAGAGTAGCGTTAATAAGGCATTAATCCTTTTAAGAAAGGCAACATAGACATTATTGCCGTAGGCAAACGCGATATAACCCTTTTCGCTATAAGTCTTACGTCGTTTAAGGACGCTAACCTAGCCACGGGCTATAAGTCCTTACGGGATATAGTAGTATATAATACTCTCGAGAAGAGAGATATACGCTATGCATATAGAAGTTAAAGACTAAAAAGGGGGTCGAAGACTTAGATAGTCTATATAGAGCTGTTTGAATCTTATGCAGGCAGAAAATATAGTATAGAAGTGATTAATTAATCTCTAACCTCTCCCTGCCTTACTAGGAGGGACTGCCCCCTTTAATAGGCAGTCCTGTCCCTCCTAAATTAGTAGCCCCCTTTGGCTTTCTACCTAAGTGTCTGAGTTTAAGACATAGCCCCCTTTTTTCTTTTTCCTGCCTAGCCTTTTTCCCAGCCTTTTTCCACGCCTTTTTCCTAAGCCCTGTTTTCTTAAGCCTCTTTTCTACGCCCCTTTTCTAAGCCTCTTTTTCTAAGCCCTTTTTATAAGCCCCTTTTCCAAGCCCCTTTTCTAACTAGCTTCGGGTGCCTTATAGGCCGTATAGCGATACACGGGCCGCTAGTAGTCCCCCGGGTGGTCCTCTAGGTCGAGAGCCCGCCTAGGCTACCTAAGTCTTATAAATCCTAGCCTAGCTTCGCAACACACCCCCTTAGCTATAGCCTGCCCCCTTTAAAAGGGGTATAGCTATCTATAGGTCTGGGATTTTGGTTGTATAGTTAGCTAGGGAGGATACTTATAGCCCTACTTACCGCCTAAGGCCGTAGAATAGGTAGTTACCTCCTAAGAGCTCTATAGATAATAGACTAACTCCTTAAGTTCTAGAAACCAGATTAAACTCCTTGCCCGCTAATTTAGGGGTCTTGCCCTAAGGTTATTCCCCTAGGCGGTTTTTAAGACCTACTAGATAGAGGGAGAGTCGCCCTACTGCTATTCGGCTGCCTTACACCTAGCTAGCCTACTAGCTAGTATTATTTCTTAAAGGTCCTCTTAGCGGGCCTTTAGTCGGATTCTTTCTCTAATATCTTCTAGCCTAACCTATTGTAAGAACACAGCTAGTCTTTGCTTAAAAAGGGCATTTATAAGCCTATTAGCCTTTATCTCTACTATTAGGATATACCGGAGCGAGATAAGTCCCTACTAGACCTCTTATCGTAGCTAGTGCTAATAAATATCAATATACCTAAGCCTAGTTGATAGCTTATTATATTCTTCTATAAATAACCTAATAGTCTAAGTGTTATTACACTCTAGGACTAAAGGGGTCGGAATTTAAAGCTATAAAGATATAAGCAGCCGGCTAAGGAAAATAGCCTCCTTTACTACCTCTAAAAGAGCGAGGATTTCTCCCTCTATGCTCGACGTCGTAACTATTGCCTGTTTAGACGCTTTGTAGGCTATATAGCCTCTAAATAGAGATATAATATATCCCTAAGAGCTTTTCCGGTCGACTAAGTTATCGGCAAAGGATGCATTGCTAGAATAGAGGAATATCTTAGCCCCTTTCTGCTTATGCCCTCCTAAGCGTAGTCTATAGCTTCTAGTCGAGTAAAGGTAGAGAATAGCTCGGTCTACTGCCTCCTAGTGCTTTATAGAGGGATTCTAGTTAGACCGAGCTAGCCGGGAGACCGTAAAGGCTATATTAATCCTAGTAGAAATTGCTGCAAATAGTAGTAAACCGAGCTTCTAGAGGTAAGCGTGTTTCTCTTATTCTATTGCATAGAAGGTCGATAGAGATAGTAGAAGCTCTTCTTCTAGCATTAGAGTAGCCGGAGCTCTTTGTTCTAGCTAGTCTAGTAGAAACTTATAAGCTACTTTATCGATATAGGCATTCTATGTTAACTAGATCGTCCGTTGGCTTCTATTTCGTAGAATTCGAATGCTTAGAAACCACTTTAGCTCTCCTAGAAGGGTTATCTTATATCTTTCTTATAAACCTTACTTTGCCTCCTCGGCGATCTATTAGTCTTCCTTTCGGTAGGCTTAGATAATATCGTCTATATAGAAAAAGACGATTACCGCCCTTTTTATTATAATATAAGGCTCTTAAGGGACCTTTTAGAAGCCTAAGGCCTCGAGAGACGCTATAAGGTGCTACTGCTAGAGAAGGGGAGACCTACGTAGACCGTATAGAGCTTTTTAAAGCCGTATAACTCTACCTTCTTTCTAAAATCTAAGTGGCATCCGTATATACACAACTTCGTCCTCGTCTAAGGGGCAGTTTATAAAGGCGTTTACCGCATCTATTTAATCTAATTCGAGGTCGTACTCGGCTGCTATAGCTATAAGAGCCCTAAAAGACATCCCGGCTAAGGTTAAAGCTCTTATTAGAAGGTCCCCTTTTTCTTATTGATTTCCATAGACTACTAGACGAGCTTTGCACTTTTAAAGGTACCTATACTTATCTATCTTATAGATAAAGACCTATTTATAGCCTAGGAACCTAGTGGCCCCTTGCTATAGCCAATAAGACTTCCTAGAAGGAACCTATCTCTACGCGTAAGGCTAGGTGATCTTTCTAGGCCTAAGTGAACTGCTCTTTATATAGGTGGTTTTATAGCTATAACTAAGTCTAAACAGGTTCTAGAAGAGCTCTTTTATAGACCTTCTTCTTTTCTTAAGGTTTAAATACCCTCCCGGCTGTAAAAGCTCTATAGACCTTATTTTCGATAGGGGTAAGTATAATGTCGGAAAACCAGTCTTTTAGGCAAAGGCTAGCCCTTAATAAGGGTACTATATTTAGTCCTTCTAGTTCTACCCCTATTGAAGCTATTGTTTCTTTGACTTATTGAAGTAGGGATAGAAAAACTGCCGGAAATTCTCTCGAGGTTGTTTTTCCCCCTACCCCCTTAGGGGTAGAAACTAGAAGATATACTAGAAAAGCCTCTTTTAAGTCCTCTAACGGGTAGGACGGGGAAGAGTAGGCTTTTTCGAGCTCGATTGCTTTCTTAAGGTCTTTATCGTCTGTTTAGGCTTCCTCTAGGTCTTCTTTCGGGTCTTTTTCCTATATTTCGTCCTCGTTGCCCTTAACTTCTTTAATATCGGTTTCTTCGTCCGTTTCTTCGTCGAGGGCCTCCTCGTTAGCTTAAGCCTCCGAGGGTATATCGATTCTCTAAATAAGCTGTCTAGTGCTTTCTAAGAGGGGAACTTATTCTTTTTTTCCGTTATAGTAGCTATATTAATCGAATACTACGTCCCGGGTTGAAATAAACTTCTTTAGGCTTAGTACCTAGATCCGGAAGATATTAATAGACCTATAACCGACTAAGAACCCTATACACGCTCGAGGATCTATTTCGTCTTCTTCTTCCTTTTTAGCTAGGCGTTAGACGTTATAGCGTAGGCCTTACACCTATAGGCTCGAAGGTAGGCTAGAGAGGCCCTTTTTCTAGTAAACTTGTCTAAGGGAGACTCTTAGTCTTTTAAGCCGTCCTTAGGGTCCCTTAGGGTCCGGTTCCGAAAGTAGTAAGCTAACTCGACTATTTCTCTCTAAAGGTCGTAAGGTAGACTTACTGCTAGTCTTATAGTTCGAGCCTTTTCCATTGTAATACCCCTTAATCTCTCGGCTCCTCCGTTCTAGGCCTAGGTGTTTAATGCCGAGAGAAGGGGTAAAATAGCCCTTTTTCGAAGCTAGGCTAAGATATTCTTTATAAATAACTCTCTATCGGACCTAAGTTTCTTAACCTCGAGGCCGTAATAGTTCTTTATCTAGTTTATAAAGTCCCGTAAAGCAGACTAATTATGCTTACTATAATAGGTCCGTAAAAATAAGGAAAACCCATTCCTAAGAAAGCGTTAGTAATAAACATAACCCTTATAAAGTTTTCTTAATCCTAGGCTATATTTATCTAATCTATCTAAATCTCTTTATATAGTTTCGAGGGTAGAGAAGGGGTTCTTTTAGAAACTTATCTTCTAACTTTTCCCTAACCGTAAAATTCGCACTCGACTATTTTTAGCCCTTAAATATAGACTCCTTATTAAATTCCGAGCTTATAAAGGGCTAAAGGTCCTAGGTGGCCGAATCTTATATGCTAGAGCTTCCCGTCTCTTTTAGCAGCCGGTAGAGGGTCTTTAGAACTAGCCCTCTTTGCCGCCGGAAAGGCAGCCTAGCCTAAGGTCGAAGCCGGGTTATTAGGTCGATATTCTATAATCAACTAGCCGTATTTCTATTCGACTAGTCCGATAACCTTATTGTTTTTGATTAGCTTTATAGGGTCTCGGATTATATCCTAGTATATCCCTTCTTCGCGGAGTAGCTAGAAGGAGATTAGACTAATAAAGAAGCCTAGATAGTAGGCAACCTTCTTTAGTCGAAGCACCCGGTGACCGGAATGTATCTTTATAAGATAGTTTACCCTCCCGTAACCCTCTATTCGTATTAAAGAATCCCCGGCTACTAAGAACTCTTTTCGGGCCTTCTTAAAGGAGCGGAATCGAGAGAGGTTATTATAGACGTATAAAAAGGCTCTTAAGTCTAGAATGAATGATTTCCGAAGTAGATATTCCGAAGGTTCGAGGGGGGCTTCTAAAGTTTTAAATATAAAAGCTAGATTTCCCGTTCCTACTATCTTTCCTCGGGTTCTTTTCTAGACTCGGTCTACCCTTAGTAACTACTATATAACCTACTCTTGCCTTTATAATTGCTATTATAGAGAGGCTTAAACCTTAGCCTTAATCTCGTCGATCCTTTTCTATAGTCCTAGGTTCTCTCGGAGGGAATTATAGACCGTTTCTAGGTTTTTAGGGAGGGGATCTCCTCTATTAAGCTATAAATGTTTAAATACCGTCTAATATCTTACTAAAGGGTGCTTAATCTTCTTATAAGCCGGGTAAGAGACTTTTAGTCGTTTTGCCTTAAGGGTATCCGTATCCTTACTATTTCCCTATTTTTTAGTCTAGTAGATACTTCCTTATTTAACCCTTAACTATTGTTTTTAGGTTTAGGCCTATAGTATCTCTTTGACTATTTCCCTAATCTTTTAGGATACTAACTAAATAGTCTATTTAGCCGTAAACGGGGCCTATATAACTCCTCTTAGGTAAACCCCTTAGACTAAGAGGGCTGCTTGCTGCTATACCTAAGCTACTGCTTCGTCGATTTCCCTACTAGCTTCCCGGAATATAGACGAGTATCTATTACTTAAGGGTTAAACTCGTATAGTAATATCTCTTAGCTACTGCCTAGAGATAGCTTTAGAAAGGAAATACTAATTAGCTTCCTCTATAGTTTCTCCCTACTTATCTAGCTAGGCCGATATCTCTATTATCGAAGTCCCGGTTAGAAAAACTTATAAGTAGGCCGTATATCTCTTCCGGATCCGGTCGGTTATATAACCTAAAGATAGGGCTATTAAGATCTCTAGCTTCTTTATCTACTATCGAAGGGTCTTATTATCTCGTAGGGCTAAAAGCTTAGCAGCCGAGATAGACTTTAAAATCGTTTATAGGCAGCTATAATAAGCTTCGTTTTATATAAATATTCCTGCCGGAGACTCTTATAGTTATAGATCGATGCCGTATAAGCCTTTTATTTCAGGGCACTTAATTAGGCAAAGCTTATAGCTTCCTCTATAAAGTTAGTATACCTCGGTCGAATAGGAGGCTCTAGAGGCTATTATTCGTCCGAGAAGATAAGGTTATAGATACTCTAATCTACTTAAGCCTTCGTCTCCTATATCTATTTATCTTAGTCCTCCGGGCCTATAAGGATTATACGCTAGGTCTTCCCTATAGGTGTATTATATAGTAATATATTAAGTATTCGTAGGTCTAAGATACTCCTGCCGAGGAGCAAGGGAACTATATCGTCGGAGGCATAAGCCGGAAGGTATATCGGTCGTTTATCTTAAAGCAATTTATTAAGTGCTATATAACCGTAGTAATAACTAGTATACGGTATAGTATTACGCAGTATCCGGAAGTTATAGGAACTCTATTCCTCCCGAGCTTATAACTCTTAAGAAGAGAGATATACTCTATGCATATAGAAGTTAAAGACTAAAAAGGGGGTCGAAGACTTAGACAGTCTATATAAAGCTATTTAAATCTTATGCAGGCAGGAAATATAGTATAGAAGTGATTGATTAATCTCTAACCTCTCCCTGCCTTACTAAAGAGGACTGCCCCCTTTTATAGGCAGTCCTATCCCTCCTAAATTAGTAGCCCCCTTTGGCTTTCTACCTAAATGTCTGAGTTTAAGACATAGCCCCTTTTTCCTTTTTCCTGCCTAGCCTTTTTTCCTGCCTTTTTTCCACGCCTTTTTCCTAAGCCCTGTTTTCTTAAGCCTCTTTTCTATGCCCCTTTTCTAAGCCCCTTTTTCCAAGCCCTTTTCTAAGCCTATTTTCTAAGCCCCTTTTCTAAGCCTCTTTTCCAAGCCCCTTTTCCAAGCCCCTTTTCCAAGCCCCTTTTCCAACTAGGTTCGGGTGCCCTATAGGCCGTATAGCGATGCACGGGCCGCTAGTAGTCCCCCGGGTAGTCCTCTAGGTCGAGAGCCCGCCTAGGCTACCTAAGTCTTATACATCCTAGCGTAGCTTCGCAATAAATACCGGAGCCTTAGACACCTGCTTTAATAATTTAAAGTAGTTTACGACTTTTACTCTAACTCCGGCCTATCTTCTAATGCAAGCATTAAATAGTAGTAGCCTTTAAGTCTTAGGCTTAGGCATAATACGCATAACGATTAAAGACTTAACTCTTAACCTAACTAACGTCCGCTATTATCCTAATGCACCGGCGAATTTAATTAGTTCGAAGGTCTTTTAAGATAAAGGAGTCGTATTAGACGGATTTAATAACCGCTAAGCTTTTTAAGCTATAGGGGAGGCGATTTATAATATTAACTAAGAGCTTAGAGTTAGCACTGTTTTTAATGCTTAAGTTAGTAGGGATCCTAAGATTTAAGAAAAGTATCCCGACCTTGCCCTCGTAGCCCTGCCGAAGACTTACTAATAAGAAGGTCGACTTTAGTCTAATATACCGTAGACTTAAGCACGTAGGTAAAGCTAAAGTAATTAATGCTTATTGTTAGTCCGGCATTAACGTAGATACTAATAGTATTAATAACTTCTTTTACGAGGCCTATTACTTTACGAAGGCGGACCTAATAATTAGCCGCACTTCTTTAGTTAAGCCCTAATAGTTCCTTACATATATATTCTAAGACTTTATCTAATACTTGCCTATTAGCTTTAGAGGGAAGCGTTACTTACTATATAGAATCGATATCTATACGAGGTTCTATTAGGTTCTATTCGCTATAGACCGAGGGGTGGCCTACGGCCTGCTTTACGTTTAAATAATATAGGTATAAAGTTATTCTATAAATAAGACGGTTTAGTCTATATGCTTTAATAAAGCCTAAGAGTTTTAGTCGGGTGTAATGCTTAAATAGGCCGATAAGGACGGGTTTTTCCTTCGCTTTAGCGCCCTCTATACTCTAGAATAGAATAGGCTTACCGATTGTATTAGCTATACTCTAATAGAATAAGAGCCCAAAGGGAAGCTTAGAGGCAGAGGATTACGGCAGTGTAAAGAGTGTTAAGATTAATGCAGAAATAAAAGAGAAAAGTGTTATTAAATTGCTTAGTGAAGGTCTATCTAAGGGCGGACTAAGGTCCCTTTATATAGCTAATTTCACACGAACAAAGGTAATTATAACTAGAGAATAGGTCTAGCAGCGATAGAATCTTATATATTAAGAAGTAGTCGCTAAATTCATCTATACTTAGAGGAGGATTAGCATCCTTAATTATAACCGTATTTGCTTAGGTAATTGAATTAATTAGTCGTAGGCCTCTATCTTTCTTTAAAATAAGGAAAAAGGGGTTCCTATATACTCTATAGCTCTCTTTAAGGATACCGCTTTTTAGTCTAACCTATAGGATATCGATAACCTTCTTTTCTATTGCCCTTAGGATCGGGATTATCGATGCTTGCTATACGTTATATTCTATTGTCTTAATAATCTAAGGAGAAGCGATTAGCGGGTCTACCTTACCTCTTTCCGTAAAGTTCTATAATAGTGCGGCTTCTTTATTAAATATAATTTAATCGAAGATAGCAATTTCTTATTTCGTTAGGAGGTCGCTAAATTGCTTATAAATGTCTTTAAGTCGCCTAAGCGTAAGCCTCGTCCCTTTTTCTATATTAGAAAACTTTCCCGTTATTTAATTCTAGTATTTAGCGTCCTTAATTTTATTTTTAGCTTCTTCCTACCTAATTTTTCTCTAATTAGTATTACCCGTCGGAACTATCCCGTTAGACGGAATATTATCTTAGGGGTTAATTGTATTGCTTTTTCTTTTAAATATTATATTAACCTATATATCGTATATCTTTATAGGCTTCTTTCTTTTAGTCTATACCTAGATCTTCTGCATTTTTCGCAATTTCCTTTATGTCTTTCTTTTAGTCTTTCTTAGCTTTATAGCCGTCTCGTTTATTATTACTTTTAGGATTTCCTTAGCGGTTTCCGATCTAATCGAGAGAATAGCTTAATCTTCCTTATTAGTGATAATTTGCTACCTAATTAAAGCTTATAACGTAGGTATAAGTGTCTATCGCCGTATCCCTCCTCTATAACTAAGAATCTCGCCTCTTAGCGAGGTAGGGATAGTCGGCGAAGATTAAATTAGATAGGAAACCGATAACCGTGAATAAGTCTATATAGATAAGAAATAGGAGAAAAAGATTTCGCATCCTTACATTCGGGAATACCTTTTACGTTAGAATGCTTATCGTTATTAATATCTTTATCTTTAGGAGCACCTTCTGCGTTAGAATCCTTATCGTTATTAATATCTTTATCTTTAGGAGCACCTTTTACGTCGGAATCCTTATCGTTATTAATATCTTTATCTTTAGGAGTACGTCCTATATCGGAATCTTTATCGTTATTAGTAAAAGCGGCCGGCCGGAACTTATTATATCGTCTATTAGTTATAATGATATTTATCCGGATAACCTTCTTATTAGCTATAAAGGAAACCTCCTATATAATAGCGCTAGCCGTAGGAGCGATAATCCTAACTATTTGTATCTAATACCTAATATATTCTCCGTTATTCGGAGGATAATTAAATATCGCTTAGGTCGTCTAGATAAACGGCATATTTAGAATAAGAGGAATAAGAATAAAGTTTAGTATAATAAAGAATATAATTAGCATCTACGCTAAGCCTATATGTAACTCTATCTCGACTTCCCTAACTATTTCTATAGCCGCGCTAGAGTATAACTTCGTCGTCGCCTTCGTTATGCTAATCTTCAAGCCGTAGGATTATACGTAGTGCTTGCTAATAAGGTTACCTTTAGACCTAGTATCTAAAAGTGCACTAAAGGGCCTCGACTTTCTTCCTCTTAGCCTAATTTAAATATATAGTAAGTCTTATATCTGCCTTAGCAGACGGTAGGGAGTTATTATACTAGTCGCGTTAGTCGCGAAGGTTTACGGCGCGAATATAGCTTCGTTAGGCTCTAGGAAGTCGTCTATTAATAAATAGACGTTATTTATTAAGTAGTTATCGTCGTAAGTATAGTCTAAATCGTTATCTTTTAGACTAAACGTCTCCTTATAACTAAGGAGAAGGTCTAATATATTAGACGTCTCCGACGGCGGTTGTATAAAAGTCGCTAAAGATAGCGCAGGGAACGAAGGCGATAAAGGCGGCCGAGGATAGTCCTATAAACTCGTATCCGTCTATATTATAAGTGCGTCTATATTAGGCCGAGGGCCTATAGTAAGTTCGAGCCTAATTCCTTTAATAGTCTTAAAGACTAGGTCGTTTAGGTCGACGCGGTCTTATAGGTTCTACGAAACCTAGTCTATTATATTATATAGATACCTTCCCTACGTATAGACTATAACTATATTAACGGTGTCTAAAGTGTGTATGCTTATCGCCTTAGATATAAGGGTAGTAGTCCCTAAATCTTCCTCTTAAACTAGAGTCGTCGCATACGGCGTTTAAAGACGTTATGCGTATTAGCTATAGAGTCTATTATCGTCTTACGGGTGTTAGATCTTCGATCTACGGCCTACTAAAGAAGGATGCGAGAGATATGTGTTATAGCGGCCGTAAGGGCGCTGCAGCGGCTGTAAGGCCGCTGAAAGCAGTATATTTATATATGTAATAATAATGCTTATTGTGCCCGAAAAGGGGCTGCCTCGAGACCTTATTTAAAGGGGTCTTTTAGCCTAATTTCCCGTCCGTAATCCCGTACGTAATCCTATATATAATCTCTTTACCCGCGGATCTAATACACCCCTTTAGCTTCGATCGCAATGCGAGGGAAGCTAGACTTAAGAGCTTAAATAGCTTAAATCCGGGGTCTTTTGCTAATATTCAATCTATTAATCGGGGCGGATTATCGTATTCTTCCGGGTCCTCCTTACGACCGACTATAGAAGTAATTGCAACTCGGCATTTTATGCCTTTACGCTGCCGTATACGCCTTTAGCGGCAATAACACGCCTTATTCCTCCTATATTAGTCGATTGGTCGATTGCTTTAGAAGGTTCGTGTGTATGTGGCCGAGGGCTTTGTGTTGCCGAGGGCTTTATGTAGCTAAGGCTCGTGTATAGCCCGTAGATAAAGTCGAGGCTTATATAGCCGAGGCTTATGTTATTAATTAAGTAATACGGACGAAGCCGCGAGAGCTACTTAAGCGAGTGTTATTGCTTAAGCGAGTGTTGCTGCTTAAGCGAGTGTTATTACTTAAGCGAGTGCGGACGAATGCCGTAATAGGTGCGGACGAGGGAGTCTTCCGTCGCTGCGAGAGCGCTCGCTATAACGAAGGACTTTGCCACTCGCCGTAAGAGCTATTGCTCGATTAAGTATCCGTGATAAAGGAGTTTTCCGACGAAGCCGCGAGAGCTATTTGCTCGAATAAGTAAGTATATATAAGGGAGAGGGACTCTACCACTCGCTACGACGAGGGACTCTACCGCTCGCTGTAATCGCTCTTACTTAAATAAGCATACGGACGAGGGACTCTACCGCTCGCCGTAAGAGCTGCTTGCTTAAGAGCCTTTTGCTCGAGAGCTGCTTGCTCGAGAGCTACTTGCTCGAGAGCTGCTTGCTCGAATAAGTATACGAAACGAAGGGGTTTTCCGACGCCGCGAGTATTGCTATTTTTTTAGGCGATTATTGCTTCTTTATTATACCGCGACGAAGGAGTCTTCCGTCGCCGCGGGAGCTACTTGCTTAAGAGCTACTTACTTAAGAGCTGCTTGCTTAAAAGCTATTTATAATAAGGGTAGTCTTTTGTCTTACTGCGATAAGGGACTCTACCGCTCGCTGCGATAAAGGACTCTGCCGCTCGCTGCGACGAGAGGCTCTACCTCTCGCCGTAAGAGCTGCTTACTTAAGAGCCGTTTGCTTAAGAGCTATTTACTTAAATAAGTACGATAAGGGACTCTACCGCTCGCTGTAAGAGCTGCTTGCTTAAATAAATGCGACGAAGGACTTTACCGCTCGCTGTAATATATATATTGCTTAAATAAGTATTTATAACGAGGGAAAGTGACTTTTCCTTCTTTCCGCCGCCGTAAGCTATTAGCTCGTCGAGAGCTATTAGCTCGTATATTAGATAAATATACGGACGAGAGAGTCTTCCTCCCGCCGCGAAATATATATATAGCGACGAGAGAGTCTGTCTCTATCGCTACGAAATATATTTTTGCTATAACGACGAAAGAGTCTTCTTCTTCTCTTCCCGCCGCCGCGAGCGCTTGCCGCGATAACGAAAGAGTCTTCTTCTCTTCCGCCGCTGCGATTGCTATATGCCTATATACTGCGACGAGAGTCTTCCTCCCGCCGCTATAAATATTTGCCGTAACGATAAAAGAGTCTTCTCTTCCGCCGCCGCGATTACTACGTGCTACGATAAGAGACTTTCTCTTCTCCTCTCGCCGCCGCGAATATATATTTGCTACGACGAGAGAGTCTTCCTCCCGCCGCGCAATATATATATCGTAACGACGAAAGAGTCTTCTTTTCTTCTCGCTCTTCTACCGCCGCGAGCTATTAGCTTATAAGCTAATAGCTTATATCTTATCTTAGTATACGGACGAAGGGTCTCTACCGCTCGCCGTATATAGCTTATATAGTCTTATTTAATACTACGGAGGGGTTAACTCCTAAGCGGGTAACACGTATAGGCTTATTGAATACTACGAAGGGGTTTACTCCTTAATGTAGGCTTATTTATTTAATGCTACGGAGGGGTTAACTCCTTAATATAGACTTATTAATACTACGGTTGTATAGACTTAATGCCGCGGAGGGGTTTACTCTTTAGTTATACGGACTTATTTAGCTTAGCTAGCTAATAAGGGAAATACCCTCTCGCCTTTACTAATAGTAGTAGGATATATTTTTAGCTAGCTAACGAGGGAATTACCCTCTCGCCTCTATTACTAGTAGGATATATATTTAGCTAGCTAACGAGGGAATTACCCTCTCGCCTTTACTAGTAGTAGGATATATGTTTAGCTAGCTAACAAGGGAATTACCCTCTCGCCTCTACTAGTAGTAGGATATGTGTTTAGCTAGCTAACGAGGGTAATTCTCTACTAATAGTAGTAGGATATATCTTAGCTAGCTAACGAGGGAATCACCCTCTCGCCTCTACTAGTAGTAGCAGGATATGTTTTTAGCTAAGGAATTACCCCTTTTCGCCTTTGCTAAAAGCAGGACATTGTTCTTTTAAGTGCCGCGAGGTGGTCTCTTACGGGCTTTCTTTTGATATATTAGTGCCGCTTAGTGCGGGGGGCTTTCTTTCGATATATTAGTGCCGCGATTCTTACGGGCTTTCTTTTAATATATTAGTGCCGCGAGGATGGTTCTAGGATGGTTCTCGCGGGCTTAGTTCGATATAGTGCCGCGAGGATAGTTCTCGCGGGCTTAGTTCGATGTAATGCCGCGAGGTGGTTCTCGCGGGCTTTTGTTCGATAGAGTGCCGCGAGGGTAGTTCTCGCGGGCCTTTACTCGATGTAGTGCCGCGAGGATAGTTCTCGCGGGCTTTTATTCGATAGAGTGCCGCGAGGGTAGTTCTCGCGGGCTTTTGTTTAATATAGTGCCGCGAGGATAGTTCTCGGGGGCTTTTATTCGATAGAGTGCCGTAAGAGTGGTTCTCGCGGGCTTTTATTCGATGTAGTGCCGCGAGGATAGTTCTCGCGGGCTTTGTTCGATATATTGCCGCGTTGCGGGCTTTCTTTCGATGTGAGAGGAATCTAGTCCTTTTGCCGAGCATAATTAGCTAGGCTATCTATCTCGCGGATTCAAGGGGGCTTAATGGTTGAATAGTGGCTTCTCTTAGTAGCTTTTAGCTAAAAGACTAAGACTCTTAATTATTAGATCTTCGATCTACGGCTTACTAAATAAGGATGCGAGAGATATGTGTTATAGCGGCCGTAAGGGCGCTGCAGCGGCTATAAGGCCGCTGAAAGCAGTATATTTATACATATATAATAATAATGCTTATTGTGCCCGAAAAGGGGCTGCCTTAAGACCTTATTTAAAGGGGTCTTTTAGCCTAATTTCCCGTCCGTAATCCCGTACGTAATCCTGTATATAATCCCTTTACCCGCGGATCTAACAATAGGGATGCGTAGTCGCGATCTTATAGGGATGCGTAGGCGCTAGTCCCTTCTTCTTCGTTCGCTTTTATTGTAGTTCCTATTAAGTTAAGGTTAACACTTCTATTTAGTAGGCGCTAGGCAAATAATAAGTCTATTTAATTAAGAAAAAAAGCCTTTAATGCTATAAGAGGATCTTAGTATATAAGATTAAATAGTTGCGGTTAGTAATAAGATAAAGATAGTAGTCTAAATATAGTCGTTCTATTATAGTCGTCTTAAGGTTTAACTATAGGAATTAAGTATATAATAGAAAGCGTGTTTATTAATATAGTCGTGTTAATAGTCCCTATATAGAAATACGTAAGCCGACTATTAAACTCGTCTATTATAGCTTTCTACCGCGTTATATACTTGTCCTATCTGCTTTAAGGTAGTTCCTTCCCTTTTTCTTTAGTCTTAGAGTCGTCTTTAATAGGGAATTTACCGATAAGTCTCCGTTATAGCTAGCTATTGCCTTAGTCGACTATACGTATGTTGACTTTTATCGACCCTTTATAGTTAGCATACTAATATATCTTCCGGTCCGGCATCTTTTTATCGTAGAGTAGGCATATAATAGCCTTAGGCTTAATCTAGTATTTTCCGATAGGCTCTTTAAGG
This sequence comes from Ophiocordyceps sinensis, assembly GCA_012934285.1. Lineage (NCBI taxonomy): Eukaryota > Fungi > Ascomycota > Sordariomycetes > Hypocreales > Ophiocordycipitaceae > Ophiocordyceps > Ophiocordyceps sinensis. The sequence continues at coordinate 5,660,513 of JAAVMX010000004.1, read as the reverse complement.
TATACTACCGTTATAGATAGCTTTTCTTATAGGTAACCTAGAAGATCTAATCCTTCCTCCTCCTCGTCGTCGGTTAGGATTTCTACGGCGACTGTCCCTAATATAAGGGGAGAAGTAGTTAGCTCTTTAAGGTATTAGAATTGCGTAGTCTTAATGCTTTAGGCTTTATCGATATATTTTGCGCTTAATTTAGAACTAACTAAGGGCAGGAACTTACCTAGGGTCTATAGGGAGATTAATATCTTCTTTAATATAATATTATAGACGATCTCGTCTGTTATAATATCGAACTTCTTTCTAGGTTCCGTCCTATATTATAATAGACTAAAAGTTTTAATAGGAATAGTCTTTATAGTCGCATTCTCTTAAGAGTCTACGTTATCTCTATTGACTTATTGTCTTTTTGCCTTTTAGGCATTAACTTATATAGTCGAGTAGAGTATTTAATTATCCGTTCCTTTTTCTTTCTAAAGCACTTAGCATCGAATTATAAAGGTTTTAGTTATAACGTCGGTTAGGATAAGATCGCGAGGTTTCTACTCCTAAGGATAAGAGTATTTCTAAAAGATATCTATCGCAGCGATTTCTTTCTTATTTACTATCTAATCTTAGCAAGAAGGCGTAGATAACGCTTTAATTTAGGCAATTAGCGGAGTTATAAAGCATTTAGTCTATGCGTTAGCCTAATAAACGATAAGCCTCTAAATGTAAGATCTAGGCCTCGTAAACTTACTAGCTAATATAGGAAGAATCGGGCTTATGTCTTTCGGTCTTCTAAGGGCGAGAACTCTTAAGGAAGAATTATAGGTAATAACGCCGGCTATATAATTAGCTTAGAGCGTAGGATATTAGTCCGGGTAGTATCTAGGTTCTCTATAATAGAAGTACCTTTAGGTCTTAACGAAGTTTATATAGAACTTATCGTTCGTCGGCTAGTGTAATCTAAGGGTATTCGTCGTGCTAGAGTAGTAACTACCTCTTCCTTAACTACTAGAACCGACGCGGCGTAATTCCCTCTCTATAGGGTTAATAAGAGCTTTATTCTAGCGGTTTAAGTTAATAGTTATATCCTAAAAGGCCTTAGTTAAGTCTTATATCGGCTAGTAAATATCTTCCTTCTTAATAATATCTTCCGTAGATATAGTAGCCTTTTCCTTAGGCGGTTTAGCATTAGGCTTATCCGTAGGAAGCTCTATTATGCCTACCTCTTTATCCTTAGGGGAAGTCGCTTACTCTTCCTTAGTCTGCCTAAGCTTTTAATTATATACCTTTAAAGCTATATCTCGTCTTTTAACATCCTATTATAGGGCTAAGTAGCTATTCATTAGGTGAATAATATCTTCGTAGGGCAACCTTAAGAAAGCATCCGAAGTTATCTTATTACGTTTAAAGATGCTAATGATTAAATCCTTAGGTATAGCGCGGTAGATAAAATACGATTGCGTAATAGCTTAAGTCTATCTATTAGGTTAGGCCTTACGCTAAAGGTATATATAGAGGCTAAGCTATTCCGTAACTTTAGAGACGGACGAGGGTCGCTTTATATTATAATAGTTAAGTCGATCGTTAGCGGTCTTAAGTTACTTAATATCGTATGCGTAATAGTATTTAAGAAGTCGTTTCTTTGCCTTATCTTATAGAAGACTATCGGTAAGGATTTTTACGGTCGGAGCTTATTTAATAGAAACGTAGCCCTTAAGCTAATCGATCTTCTCGTCTTAATAAACCTTATTAAAATATATCTCCTTCTTAAATTTCTCGATAAATTTTATTATATTCTTACCGTTAAACTTACTAGGGGAAGCTTCCCCTACTATAATATTCTAAGGAGACCGTTATTCTACTAGGCAATTGTCTTACCTATAACTATAGATAGCTCGTTAATCCCGAGTATAGGCTACTATATAGTAGCCTTACCCCTTAAGGTAGGGTAGTCTTTAGAGGTCGACGATATCTCTCCTATAGCGGGAAGCCCCTACTAAGCAGAAGTTATACTAGATATATCGGATATATTAATATTATTGTTATTTTTATCGTTTATTATATCTTATATATATTTTTAAATTTTTCTTATAAAGTAATGCTTTTTAAATCCGGTCGTCGTTTTCTTTCTTCTTTCTTATTTATATATATATATGCGTGTGTATATATGTCTTTCTTTATTCAATCTAGGCATTTTAGTCTTCTTATAATAGCTCGAAGCTCTTCTTTATATAGTATAATTATATAAAGTATAGCTATCGTAAGAGTTATAGTAGAGTCTTCGGTTATCTTTTAGGTTGCTATTACTAATACATAAAGAATTAGAGAGTTATAGTAAGGTATAAGGTTTCTATTTATACGTAGGGCAATTCTAATATAGCGAATCTAAGAGGATTAAGTAGAGTTATAGTCCGGATTTATCGAAGGAGTTATCTTGCTTTACTTTCTAGGTTAGACCTAACGGGCTTTAAGTCGACGACCTTTAGTAGGAATACACTCTTAGGAATAGGTAGCCTAGGCTTTCCCGCTATTACCGTTTATTCTAGCTATCTCCCTCTTTTTCTAATATAAGGGATGCTCCCTTAGCTACTTCTAAAGGCTTTATTAGGTCTATTCTCATCGTTCTTCTTCTTATTGCTTTAGTCTTTTTATTTAGATCCTTTACTACTGCTTCTATAAGGTGCCGTTACTAAGCCGTGCTATTTAGGGACTCCTTCTACGATTTCTCGCGGAAAATAGATAGAGTCCCCCGCATTAAGCTCTAAGTTTTAACGGAGGAAAGGGCATATACCCTAAAGCAAGCGCAGCAGTTGCTATACTAAAGGTTAAGAAGAATAGCAGAAATTCGTAGGGTAGTTATATTATAGCCTCGGCTAGTCGATTTCCGTGTAAGTTAGGATATCCTACCCGGGAGTAATCTCTTAAATTATGTTTTTCGGCCTCTTATTTCGATTAGTCTCTTTGTATTTTAAGGATTATTTAATTATGCTAATACCGACTAAATGCGAGTATCGCAGAAGCTATACGGCAATAATCGTTTTTCTTTAATAATTTATAGGTAGAAGTCCTTAAGGAGAAATCGTTAAATCTTTAAGAGGGTAAATTAAGTTAATTTAGTCGTGTTATATTAATCTTATGTGTGTAATTAAGTTATATTAATCTTATGTATGTGATTAAATGCTTCCCCCTTTCCCTTTCCTTTTGTACGCTTAGGTTATGCTAGTACGTTATATAACCCTCTTTTTCCCCTTATTGAATAAGGGGGGGAGAAATGCCCCGCTAAAGTATAAATCACTAAGAATAATAGCTTTTGTCTTTTCTAATAAGGGGGCTAATTAGTCTCTATATATAGGGAAATCCCTCGGACGAAAATAGCCGCGTAGACCTAAGGAAAAGGGGTAACGGAAAGAGTTAGACGGAAAACATCGGTCGGAAATTAATAGATTGTGTCTATGCGATAAATAGTTATATAATTAGTAATAAAGGAATTAATAACGCAATAGTCTATTAGAAGGACTAGTGAATTCTACGGTAGAAGCTATAGAAGGGAATTAGAATTATCGAACGCTAGGCAGTCGGGTTCTCGACATTTAGGTAATAGCAATTAAAAAGGGAAGAGAGGCTTTAAGGCTTAAACAGCCTGCATAGAGGGATTAAAAGCTGCAAAAGGATGTAAATCACTAAGAATAATAGCTCTTGTCTTGTCTAGTAGGGAGGCTAACTAGTCTCTATATATAGGAAAAATCCTCGGACGAAATCAGCCGCGTAGACCTAAGGAAAAACAGGTAACGTAAATAATCGGACGGAAGGATCGGTAAGAAAAGCAATAGATCGTACCGTACGATAAATAAGTTATATAGTTAGTAAATAAATAAGCAGCCTAGTAGAAGACTAGTAAATTCTACGGTAAATTCTACGGTAAATTCTACGGTAAAAGCTATAGAAGAGAATTAGAATTCTACGGTAAAAGACCGTAGAAGGGAATTAGAATTCTACGGTAGAAGACTATAGAAGGGAAGAGATTTTATAAGTAAAGACCGTATAAATAACTATAAATTTACCGTAAATTTACCGTAAAATATAACCGAAGAAAAGTAGGTAAACGCGCCTATACAAGTGCGGGGTAATGCCTATAGAAGCCTATAGAATTCTATAGTAGAATCTAGGGAAGAACCGGGGATTTCCTAGTAGAAAGCAAATAGGGAAGACGGTGATATTAATATACCCCCTTAAGCTAAAAGGGAATAACTTCCGGCTAGTTAGAATTATTATCGACTTTTTCTTAGATCTTAGAAGAAATATCCGTAAGTCGAAGCTAGCGAAGGAACGTTTAGAAACGCTATCGTAGAAGTAACTTAGTCAATCTATCCGCAACTATTTAGTTAGAAGGGGTATATTTAATATTAAAAGTATTGCGTAAGAATTCCTAACGGGCCTAGCAGTTATAAATTTTAACGTGCTTTAAAGCGGTCTAAATCTTTAGAATCTCGGTAGAAACTAGGCGGATTGTCTAAGTGTTATTATACTAAATAGTAGGAATAGGAATATCTAGCTATAGGGAAATATCGTTAAATAAACGAAGAATAGAAATTAGCTCTTTTACGGTAGAAGAGACTATAAGAAGTTCGGCTTTAGTAGAAGAGGTAGTAACTATAGATTATTTCCGGGCACTCTACGCGATTAGACCGTTAAATAGGCTAATAAAATAGCCTTTAGAAGAATAACGAGTGTCTAAGTCGTCGGCGTAAGCGGTATTAGAAGCTATAACAAGCTTTTGCTCGTCCGTATCTGAAAACTTAATCGTAAGGAAACGCGATTCGTATAAGTAAGTCACTAAGCTTTCCGCGAGCTTAATATAGAGCGTAGACGGGTTTTATATATACTCCGCTAATAAATTCGACGATTTTACGGCGTTAAGACGGGTAGAAATAGTCGCGTAATTATAGGAACCGACTAAAGACTAAAAGTAATAGATTTAGTTATCTATAGCTTATCCTTAGTGTTTCTCTAGCTTCTTAGGAAGTAGGAATAGGCAAAGGGTCGAAATAGGCCGTAGAACCGTAGAAGCAGGGATTAAACTAAACTTAAAAGCAATCTTATCTAAGTAAACGTCCTAGTATAACTATAGCTTTCGCTACTTACGGTCTCGGATAATCCTTATCCTAAGGAAATAGGTAAGCTCTCTACGGTTAGTAATTACATACTTCTGCTTAAAGCAATAGATAAAATCGTTAATAGCCTTACGGTGCTCCCTACGGAAAAGGATAATAATATTATCTATAAAGAAGAAAGTAATAATGCTACTTATAGTAGATATAAAAATATAAAGATCCTTAGCACTTTGCTAAAGGCCTAGTTCGGTAAGAGACCTAGATAATTCCTATTGCTAAAGAAGCGGCGAACGGCGAAGCCTATATAAAGCCTTCCTTAACTAAATTATAAAACTAAATACCTTAAATCTATCCGGGAAGTAGATATATACTTCTTTATTTAAATCGGCATTTGTAAAAGCGTTTACCGCGTTAAGTAAGCGGGTTTCTATACTAAATTTAGCGGCAATAGTAATTATAATACGAAAATTTCGCGCTATAAGCGTCGCGGCGTAAGTTTCCTTTCCGCTAAACGGCTAAAGATCTCCTCGTATATAAAGGCGAGACTTAAACTTCTTAAGGTAGCCGTGCTTATTAAACTTATAATCGAATGCCTAAGTTAATAGAAGAGGACGCATAAAGGCGTTCGCTCTTAGGGTAGATAAAGAAAAGAAGGTCTTCCGCTATTTTAAGGAGTCCTATTTAACCTTTCTAGCGGCTTTAAACTTAGGTCTATAAGGATAAGTCTCGAGATTAGACTAAAACCTTAGAAACGCGGGTAAATCCCGTTTGTGTATCTTCTTAGGATTATAAGAAGTAGTAAATACAGCCGTAAAAGCGGTGCTATTAGCCGGTAAATGCCTAACGTAGGCGAAAGCGGGATATCGACCCGAAAAACGGTTCGAATAAGTAAGGCGTAAATCCCCTATAAACCTCGTTGTCTATAGACTATCTATAGGAATAGTATTATCGTAATCTATAGACCGAGAAGTAGCCTAAGGCAACTGCACCTTAAGACGGTCTACTAGTTCTATAGTTGCAGTAGGTAAAAGTATAGAAATATCGGGTTAGAAATCCCGTATATTCTTAAAAATATCCTCCGGCGGTTCTAGGGTTTAGTTAGGAGTCGGGAGCTAAGGATTGCCATCGGCTAGAAGGTCTACTAGATTAGAATACTTATTAAGAAGCACTATTAGCGTTAATTAGAATTCTGCCTTATCTTACTCTTCTTCTTATGCAATATATAGTAGAAATGCCGGTGATAATACCTATATTAGCGGTTCGAATGCCTTAGACGTAGTAAAAAACTAAGTCTTATTAAACGTTATATTATAAACTTAATAAACCTCCCGTCTCTATAGGATCTATATACGAAAAATATTAGTAGAATTATACCTAACTAAGTAACTAACCTCTATATAAGGTTCCTACTTAAGATTACGTTTCTACGTATTAGTTAGGGCCTTAGTGGTTAGTAGGTAGGCTTTATAGCTTAAAGCTTAAAGATAATCGAATCGTAATAGTTAAGGAAGGAGAAATGCCGGTATATTCCGGTCGTAATCCCTTAACTAATCGTAAAGGATCTCTATTAAGGAAATCCACTTCGATAGAAATAACGTAGAGGAAGCTGCCTATCGGGCTAGAATCCGATTGTGTAAATATACCGTAGTTTTCTACGTTTCTATCTATAAATGCTCGGGCAAATTTGCTCTAATCCTTATAGATCGAGCTTTCGTAGATACTACCCCCTTAGCCTATTCGGCAGCGCCGTTTGAAGCGGGTGTAAAGGGAGTAGTAGGCTTATTATAAATGCCCTACTAGTTAATAAAGTCCTAAAAATCGTATCGAAGGGCTCGGTCGTTGTCTCGATGGATTATACCGATAGAAAGTAAGAACTATCGGGAAATATACCGACCTAGGCTTTTAAAGCATAAAATTAGCTCGTCTATAGAGGCGTCTAAGAGCGTATATAGGAAAATAAGCTTTATATAGTTATCCTTAATAAGAAATGCAATATTCTTATTATTATAACTCTTATATATAGAAAAGACATCGTAAAACACCTTAGAAAAGGGAAAAGTCGCTTTAGAAAGCAGCGGGTCGCGGTTAATAATTCGTTTAGCCTACGTAAGTTTATAAGACTTATAGGAGATTATCTTATCGAAGGTTACTAACTATAGTATTCCGAGAGCTTTAGAAAGGGCCTTATTATTCGGATATCTAAGTTATTAGTGCTAAAGAGAAAGTTCCTCTATACTTATTAGTATAGATTCCGGTATAGTAGCCGAAAAAGGTACTATAACTAGGGTTTCTACGGTAGAATCTATAGAAGGAACGGAAGCAATAGTTAGAATTATTAGAAGCGTAGTAGAAGGCGTTAATAGGTTATACTCGATGATATACTAGTTGTAAATTAGCTCCGTTATACAAATAGTGCGTATTAAAGAAGAGATTTATCTAGTCTATAGGTTCTACGAAAGATTCGCCTTATAAAGAAGATAAAGTAAATAAAGGGACGTATAAAAAGACGGGATATATACTACCTAACTAAGCTAAAAAGTGCCTGTCGAAATGCGTATAAACACCGTGCCTATCCTAAGAATTAGAGTGCTTCTACTACCTACGAGTACGTACTTAGAAGAAGGCTAGAAGTTATAGAAGCGCTCCCTATTATTATAAATATATCTATTAGACCTTAAATCTATAATAAAATAATCCCTTAACGGGTATTCTATAGTAATCTATAGAATAACTAGCGGTAAAAAGGTCGTAAGAATATTAGCGGTAGCTATAGCTTATACTATCTTTATCTCAGTCGGATTATTCCTCTGCTATTTCTCGTCGCGAAGAAGTGCTGCGTTAACTTTAGCCTTATTAGCCGGAACCTTAAGGTAGTCGTCTATAGTCTTTTAGACGTCTTTATCGGGTTTCTATAATAGAAGTCGAACGGAAGGGTTAAAGTAATAATACTATCGGAAATAGTATCGTTCTCCGTAAATATATAGCGGACTATCCTTTTTCTTGCCTTTATCCTTATCTAAGGACGCAGCTGCTAAAGTAGTTGCCGATTTATTAGTAGATTCCGCGGCTAGGGACTTAGTTCCCTAGCCTTAGAATTTCGCAAAAGCGTTAGTCTTTAGCGCTTTAGTCGTAGCCTTTAAGGCCTATAAGCGCTCGAAAAGTTCGGATATCTTAAATCCGTCGGGGAAAGATTATTCTTAGCCTAGCTTATTTAGGCGGGTATCGTCCTCTATCTTATTTATCTAATATTCCGCAAAAGGGCTAGAAATTAGCTAAATAGCCTTAAGAAAAAGCTATATAGCTTAAAGACCTTCCGATTCCGGCAACTTAATTCGCCGGGCATCGGTAAGGACCTTCTGCTAGTTAGAAATCTATATCGTAATATCCGTCTAGTCTAGTGCCTTTAAAATAGTATAGAACTACGTAAGAATAGTCTTCTATTACGTCTACGAAGTCGGCTTTATACGCCGCTATAGTAAAGCTAATTCCTTAAAAACCTTATATTTATCGGCAATTATTAAGTAGTAGTTCTTAATATTTTAAATAATAAACTATTAGATTAACGTAAAAGATTTCTATTAGTCCTTATAGGCTTAAAGCAACGTGTAATACCGGGAAAAGAGAAACTTAAACCTCTTAAGTTCTTCTATAGATAAACTAGTAATATTAGCAATAGTCGCGTTAACTATTCTAGCTATTAGTTCTATAGGAAGAGGCAATAAGGGTTTCTAAAGATTAAGCGTAATAGAAGGATCGATTTTCTCCTAAATCCCTTAGGTAAGTGCGTATTTCTAGATCGTTAAGATCTATCGGTCCTAGTCCGCTAGTCTATTTAAGACAGTCTTTAAAGTAATATCGGCTATAATAGATACAGTAACGTAGGTAAAAGTATAGTAAAATCACCGGAAAAAGGTAGTTAGATATATAATATATATAAATAAACCGTAAAAACTAAACTAAGTGTAGGAAAACACTAATAGAATAGGGTAAGCGTACTAACTAGTCCTCCGCGAGTCGATTCGCTAGATTAATAACGCTCTTTAAAAAGATAATTATACTAGTCCTTTAGGAGTCGATTCGCTAAATGTAAAGGCAAAGGCTTTACTACCGTAAGTCGTAGCGTTAGTAGGCTAAAAATATAAGCCGTTAGAACTCTCTATGCGTAAAGAAGTTCGTCCGGGCTTATAACTATCGAACGCTAGGCAGTCGGGTTCTTAACATTTAGGTAATAGCAATTAAAAAGAGAAGAGAGGCTCTAAGGCTTAAATAGCCTATATAAAGGGATTATAAGCTGTAAAAGGATATAAATCACTAAGAATAATAGCTCTTATCTTATCTAGTAGGGAGGCTAACTAATCTCTATATATAGGAAAAGTCCTCGGACGAAATTAGCCGTATAGACCTAAGGAAAAATAGGTAACGTAAATAATCGGACGGAAGGATCGGTAAGAAAAGCAATAGATCGTACCGTACGATAAATAAGTTATATAGTTAGTAAATAAATAAGCAGCCTAGTAGAAGACTAGTGAATTCTACGGTAAATTCTATAGTAGAAGCCGTAGAAGAGAATTAGAATTCTACGGTAGAAGACTATAAAAGGGAATTAGAATTCTACGGTAGAAGACCGTAAAAGGGAAGAGATTTTACGGGTAAAGACCGTATAAATAACTATAAAATTACTATAAAATCACGGTAAAATATAACCGAAGAAAAGTAGGTAAACGCGCTTATAGAAGTACGGGGTAATACCCGTAGAAGCCCGTGGAATTCTATAGTAGAATCTAGGGAAGAACCGGGGATTTCCCGGTAGAAAGCAAATAGGGAAGATAGTAATATCAATAAGAATTCTACGGTAAAAGACTATAGAAGGGAAGTAGAATTCTACGGTAGAAGACCGTAGAAGGGAAGGGATTTTATAGGTAAAGACTATATAAATAACCGTAAAATCACTGTAAAATCACGGTAAAATATAACCGTAGAAGAAAGGCAGGGCGGACGCCTATAGAAGTACGGGGTAACTGCCTATAGAAGCCCGTAGAATTCTATAGTAGAAATACGTAATACTTCTATATAAATTCTATAGTAGAACCGGGGATTTTCCTAGTAGAAAGCAATAGGGAAGATAGTAATATTAATAAATAGCAAAGGATATCGTTAACTATATAGCTAGTTGTTTCCTATATGCTACCTTTCGTATAGCTAAGCTTAAGGCATTAGACTAACCTATTATAATTACGCAGCCGCTAGAAGTCGTTAGGATAGATTACATTAGCCCTTTCCTATAATCGATATCGGGGATAAGGCATATCCTAGTTATTATAGACTATTTCTTACAATTTATATAGTTAATAGAGTGCCGTATAACGTAGGCTATAGAGGCATTACGTAAAGTAGAGAGTTAGCTTAATTCCTTAATAATATTACCCTTCGCTTTCTATATAGATCTAGGCTCTTTTTTCCGGTTACGAGAGTTTAGAGAAGTTATAGCCTAGCGTAAGGTAGAGATAGTAAAAGCACCCTTATAGTCTAATAAAAGCATAGGCCTAGTTAAGGTTATTAATAAGATCTTATAGGCAGTTATAGGGCGTATTAGAGTATTATAACTAAAGTAGGATAAGACCTTGCCTTCTATTATAAAGTCTCTTAACTATCGTTGCATCCGATTACTAGGATACTCCCTAAGTTAAATCCTCTTTAGATTAAAAGACAATACTATTATAGAGGACTAAAACGAATAGTAAAGCGATAAATAAGCCGTATTCGTATCGGGAAAGTGCTTATAGCTATTAGAAGGTAACCTAGCCGACTTAGTAATAGCGTATCTAGCCGTATTAGCCTTACGACGACTAGCAGTAGGAGCTATATTTTATTATAAAGTAGACTAATAGCGATAGCTTTATAAGGTACGAAAGCAACCGGGATTTAAAGCTAGGGATATAGTCCTTATAGCTTAAGAAGGAAAGCCTTAAAAGCTTACTTTAAAGTAGCGAGGTCTATTTCTAATTTATTAGAGAAAAGGCCGGGCGATATACGCGTTAATATACGTAGATAGATTACCTATTCGGGGAGCCTAAGGGTTAGAATTTTATAAGGACGGCCTTCTAAAGATATACGTACGGCTAGCGCGTTTAAAAGGACGTTTCCCGTAGGAATACCCCTTTAGGCTATTATTAAGAGCGTAGAGAGGAAAAGCGAAGGCTTAACGATAACGAGGGCATGACGAGAAAGGGGGGAAAATTAGTGCTATTTTCTTTATTTTGTTTATTCGTATGCCGGAGGCATGCTAGTTGTCGGGGAATATATTAGGCTAAGGGCCCCCATAGGTGGCAGGGCGGTTAAGTAGGGCAGAAAAAAAGCCCACTAGATACGTGTTTTTCGTAGGGCCCGGCAGAGCTATTCTACATCTATGATCACTTCTTTTTTTAGGCCCTCTTTAAGCCTTATTGTCTAGTGCAACGTCGCACCACATTGTGTGTGCATTTATTTTCGTATACGAAGTAGTACTCGGCGGTCCCACAATAACAGAACTTTATAAACTTGGACAGCCACACACCCACGCAATCGTCGACAAGGTGCACCCGCGATGGAAACGGCGGCGGCCAGCGAGAGCGCTTCACAATGCTGCTCCGTGAAGAGAAAGACGCTGGAACCTGCCAGATCACCTGGATCAGCTGACGCCAAGAGGATCAGACTTGGTGATGATGGCTTCGATTCCCAGGCTTCTCCAGGCAAGACCTTTCATCTCCCAGCGGAGATCTGGCAGCGCATCTTTTCTCTGCTGCCACCAAAGACCTTGGGCTGTTTGATGGCCGTCAACAGACACTTCCACGAGTGTCTCGATCCTTGTTCTCCGGTCGAAGACAATGTCTCCCAGCCTCGCCATGATTCGCGTTTCACCCTACCGCCGCTGAAGCCCGATGCCATCTGGCAGGCTTCACGGCGATTGTTCTGGCCGCATATGCCGGGGCCGCTCAAAGGAAGGTCCGAGATCGATATGTGGCGTCTCTGTTGCACTCGATTCTGCCAGTTCTGCGGCACCCGCGAGCGCCCAGGGAGTGAAAATACGCAGGATCGGTGGCACCGCGGGCCAGGCGCCAAGGGCGTGTCACCCGTGTTCCCTCTTTTCCTCGTCACCTGCGGTCGATGTCTCTCGGAAAATACGCTCAAGGTATGCCCTACTCGTTTTACTCGCGGCGCTTCCCTGACACTGATGATTGCTGTAGGAAGTACATATCTTTCTTTCGCCTTCGATGCCCTCTTTTCTCCTGGCAGGCCTTGCAATGGCCTTTGTGACTCCTGAACTGCATGTCATCCCACCCCAGCTCTTGTTCGCCGGCTCAGATCCCACACACTCTCAGGTCGCAAAGGTCTTTTCCTCGGAGCAGGTCAAGGCCATTTACGCCGAGTTTGAGGGAGTCCAGGCGCTTGGCCATGCCACCGCCGAGGAATGGGTCAAAGCCCTCGAAAATCGTGGGAAGCGTTCACTTGCCGATGCTTCTCGCTGGGAGAGATGGTATCTGACCGGCGGCGTGCACGACATGCGCACCTCTCTCCAAAGTCTGCATTCGTCCACTCAGACAATTGGGGCGGCTTCTTCTACTAGAGTTCTTGATGCTCAAGCCCCCGTTAATGAGTCGCAGAAGCCTGGCGGAGACGTGATGCAGACTCGAGACCCGCCTACGCCAATAATTGGTTCGTGTCACACTGCCTTTGGATCTAGCTTGGCTAACGGACGGCAGACCTCACACGGACGTCGCCTAAGACGGAAATTGTCATCACAGGAACTAGCCCACGCCCAGTTGGTCAGGCAAAGCCCGCCGAAAAGGAGGCGGTTCAGCTCAAAGCCCTGAGGCCCGAAATCGAGCGACGAGCGGGACTGCTCCAACCGCCTTTTACCCCTGACGATCTGAGCCGTGTGCCTGCCTTTCTAGCTATGGTGCGAATGCCAGCACCCTTGGACGAGAGAGCCTGGGAAACGCTGAAAAAGCGTCTCCTCGAACACCGAGAAGCCGCCGAACGGCTAGATAAGCAAGGCCCAGCACCCGATGCCGCTCACCCGAACGGCATGGTCGCAACCGAGACAAAGGCCCCAGGCTCTTCATCATCTCGGCATGCCGCTGACAAGGAATGGTACGAGGCCCAGGGGCCCCTGCGGGCCAGGATATCCGGATTCGCCGACGAGATCATACGACACAACTGGAACGGTGGCACACAGCTATCCAAGAAGAACGCCTCGCAGTTTGCCGTGGAGGTTTTGCTCCACGTACGGAAGAGGTTTTATGCTGAAGTGGCCAAAGACGCTGCCGCAGCGCCGGCCGCCGGTAAAATGGAAGTTACGGACCCTCCCGCGGGTCCCTGGACCCAGAAACTGACACTGGAGAACATGAGGTGGATTTTCGACACGAAAATCAAGGAGCACACTGATCGGCACAGCACGGAGCTGTTCTCATGCACTGGTTGTCCAAGCCAACGCAAAGCGTTCTGCCTTCAGGGGGTCATCCAACACTATGCGGCGAAGCATACAGCAGCCCTCAGTATAGGCACTTTAGGTGCCAATTGGAGGGCTGAATGGCCTGAGACGCCGATTTTCAAGTCGGACACGAGCCGGGAGAAACCGAAGCAAGCTGGCGATGGCTACAAAAGCGCCGTTCTTCAACCCCCCCCACCCCACGGGTGCGACAGCAGCCATCAGGCCTTGGCGCCCGCTAGCCATCCACCCACCGGTGCTTCTAACCAAGCTCACGCCCGTGCTGCCCGAGCTCCAGACGCATTGCAGGTCCCTCCCGTGCCTGTTCCAATCAAGCCACCTCCCGCTCGTGCAAGCCTGCGCCAGGCTCCCCAGCATCCTCCGGCTCCCGCCCATTCATCCCACCCGCAGCAGGCCCAGCTTGTCGGTCTCTGTCCGCCCGAACAGGGCCCGGGAGCATCGACGACTGGCAAACTCAACGCTTCCCACACGAACAACTCGGCTGCCCCGGCAGACCCTTTGAACCGCGGCCCGTACGTGGCCCGACTCAACTACATGGCGAGGACTTGCAAAGATGTTTGGAGGAAGATCGCGCACATGCAGTATTTGCCTGATGCAGCCAAAGCCCAGGTTCTTCTCCACCACATCGTGGCGAGGTTTGAAGAGAAGTTTTCTGAACGAGCTTCTTTGAGCACTTTCATTGATGGCTTGTCGAACCACAGGGACATGAGACCGGCGCGCAGCATCAAGAGGCTGTATTGCAAAATGTGCGACCCCAGCTCAGGTGCCGAAGCCCAGACCAAGTCCTTGACGTTTCCCCAACTCCTGAAGCATTTTAATATGAATCACAACGAGGGCGCCGGGGACCAACCGGACTGGCACGCCAACATGATACGCTACACAGACCGACGGGCTACTATTCCTGAGCTCCAAAAAGGCCTCGGTAAGCACGAGGCGGCTCTGCAAATAGTCACCGACGCGTTGCCATGGGCCACGCAGGTCAAGGCCCCTCAAGCACCGGCTGTGCATCGGCGACCAGGCCAGATAAGCGGGGGAACGCAGCAAAAGGCCAACCAGGTCAAAGCTGAGAATCCAGAGCACGCTGATAGTGCGACGGCCACGAGGCAAAGCGCCAATCTGTCGCAGGATGTAGTCACCCACGATCACGGTGATAGACCCCATCTTCAGCCTGCGAGAATGGTCTATAGGACAGCAGACCGTCCTTGCGATTACCGGCCAGACCGGCATGTTTCTCAGGGAGGTAAGACCCACCAAGCCAAGCCAGAATTCCGATGTGTGGACGGGGAGCAGCATCCATGGGCTGCCTCGGCTCCGCGCTCGCGATTGCACAAAGATTGCTTCGGGATCCTGGGTAGCCATGAATCCCATCTGGAGCCAGAACGTGGTGTTGCCACTCCCAGGGACCCTCAGCGACAAGACGCGCGGTATGGTGCGCAGCTGCATACGAGTTCAGAGCGGACAGACCACGCCGGCAACCGTGAATATCTAGCGGCTTTCTACGAATACGGCGTGCCGTATCCCCCATACGCTCTGCCAGGGTACGATAGAAGCGTGCAGGGCTACTACCAGGAGCCTGGTCCGTGGGGCCCTCAGGCGCCGTCGGCCATCCGCCAAGACAATGGATACCGCGCATACCGCGCCTATCCGCAGGGGCTTCCAGTCCAGTCTGTCCAGGTGGCTGAACAGTACGAGGTGGTCGAGCTTCGCTGCCGGCAGGGCGATTACCCGGCCGAGCGGCTCGTCCAGCGGGACGAGGACGGGTACCATGCTCGCCAGTCTCGTGCTCTGGAGCTGTATCCGCGACAGGCGCATGTGGATGAGCTGGGCCCGCCGGCCGCGTATGCCCCTAGGTCGCCGTCGAGGATGGACTACGACGAGTATGATCCTCGGTACCCTGAGACAGGTCGCGGCGCCGCCGCTGCTTCGCGTGAAACACGGCGTTGAGAGGTGCAAGGGCTTGGCTTGGGATCACTATACTGATGCGAGGAGAATCGAGGGCCACGGTGGGGGCACCAAAGCACCTTGGGAGTCTGGGTGGCATCGGTAACCATCTAGAAGACACTAGCGCATAGTGTTTGAGGTCACAAAGGGACGAGACGTCACGGCGAGTCGAGTGATGATGCTTTTGATACAGTTCCAGCCCACTGATTTCACGTCTCTTGTAAATGTCTGAGTGGCATGCTATGTTTTCATGTTTTCCCGACCCTGAGCCTTGTCCGCCGCCGTAAGCCCAAGCAGTCCCCGCCTCATCCCCTCCCAGCGATCGTGGTGCACACACACGCAACAAAAAAGACGGCCGACGGGTGAGAGCGGGGAGGGCATGCGGCCCAGGCGAACCGCCGTGCTCGTTTTCCCGCTCCATTGTCTATCATACAACCCCTGCCCTGCTCTGTGTAACAAGACGCCTCGGGACAGCTCTAGTCCCAAATCCCCTTCCCCCGGCCCACCAACAGTCGTCTGCCCTGTCTAAAAGAAACGACGAGGAGTAGAGGACGATGACGGTGACAACAAAAAAAGGCAAGTCATGTCAACATGGATGAGAAGCAGTGGATGGCGCGGCGGCCCCGCTCACAGCACCTCGCCGATAATCTTGGCCGCCTCGCGGTACGTGGCCAGGAGGTTCTCGCACTTCTCGCGCTCCTTCTTGAGGGCGTCGTCCTCGTACAGCAGCTCCTCAAACATGCTCTCCCGGTACAGCGCGCTGACGAGGCGGTTCTGCACCACGTCCTTGCAGTAGTTGACGAGGAGGTGCATGACGGCCTTGGGGACCTGATCGGCGATGGACTCGCGCACAATGTTGAAGTAGGAAGAGATGAGGGCTCTGATGAGCTCCGTCTCCATAGCCTCGCGGTCCGTCAGAGCCGGCTCGTTCGACTCTCCCTGCCAAAGAAAGGATTAGTCAACAAAGAACGACATTGTGAGTGCCGTGCCACGGAAGAGCCCTACAAAGTGCGACGCTAATCCGTAGCTCTTGCCAGTGGGTTCGTATTCGTCGTCCCGCGGCGGCGGCGGCCGTCTGTCCTCTCTTCTTTGAACGCCTAGGGTGGTCGGCTCAGCCGGGCTCCGGTGCCGGCTTGCGCCAACGGGACTTGACGAAGAAGTAAAGTTGGGCGGTGTGACGCCATCCTTGCCAAAGAAGTAGGTCAAGAAGGTGTCTCGAGCCCCGCCCAAGCCTTGGCCGTTGAGCCGTGACGGAGATTGCGGGCGCCCACCGTTGACGGCGGCCGCCAGACTACCGTGAGCGTGCTCCTGCATGGCCGGGGACGAACCGCGCGGGTGCTTCGAGCCGGGCTTGCGCACACCGACTTCCCCCCTTTCGGCGGCGGCGGCGTCCTCGCCATCCTCGGCCGGCTCCACGCCGTTGGCGCCAAGCTCCTTGAGGCGTCGCTTCTCTCGGCGCTCGCGCTCTTCTTGGACGAAGCGTTTCCGTTCGCGCTCCTGCTTGGCGTTGACGACGTTGCTCATGGCAGCGGCGGCACCTAGAAAGTTGGGGTGGTTCGTGTTGATGTACGCGCGCTGGATGGAGATGAGCGACTCGACATACGACGAAGCCGGCCCGAGTCTCTCACGCAACAGGTCCGAAACGGTTTCAATGAGCTTGGCTTGTAATCTGGGGAACCTGGAGAGCTCCGTCGAGCCACAGGTGTGGCAGATCTTGATCAACTCTTCGTAGACCAACTCGACGCAGCGTTGGCTAGGGACTTCCAGCAACTTGATTTGTGGCTTGACGAGAAGATCAAAGGCCATTTCGGGCACAAACAGGCTAGGCCGCGGCCCGGTGGAGTTGCGGATGGCGGTGCGGATATCCAGTGCAGACAGGTTCGAGGTGGGATCGATGGTCTCGAGGGAGCTGCCAAAGACGGAGTTGAAGATGTAGTAGATGCGCGCACCGCCGCAAAGCTGCTTGGTGGATATCTCAGTCGATGTGCCGTCGATGGAGGAGATGAAGGAGTTGGCGAAGCGCGTCATGAGCTGCAGTATGAGAGAGCCGCGGTGCTCCTTGCCGCTGAAATGCATGTCGCCGTAGCTGGCGAGCTCTTGCTGGGTCTGGCCCATGAGCGTATTTAGACGGGCCTTGATGTCCGGCAGCCGGTCTCGGATATGCGACATGAGGGTCGTGTTGAGCGTCTTTGCCAGGAAACGGGTGCCGCATCGCGTCGAAATATTGCGATAGGCCGGATGGTGCTTGAAGAAGTCGTTTTCGGCCTTGAGGGCCTCTTCCATTGGCTTGTTTCCTTGGATATCCTGCTGGGAGCGGTTCACGACGCCGATGAAGCCGAGTTTCAAAGGATAGACGCGGCCCGACAGGATGTCGAGCGCATTGGTGCCGTGGTCCATGAGGTCAATCTTTGTGAGGACGCCGATGGTCCTCCTGCCGAGCGGATCCACATGGCGGGCAAGCTTCAGGGCTTCCGAGTTAACAATGTCGACATTGGCAGGGGACACGGCCAGGATGAGACTATTGGGCTTGGCAATGTATTCGGAGATGAGGTTTCGCGTTTGCTTCTCAATGTCGGTCGGCTGATCGCCAATGGGGACCTGGGGCAAAGGTGAGGCACAGCGCAGGAAGAGGCGGGGGAGGGCGCGCAAGACGCACCTTTGTCAAGCCCGGGAGATCGACCAAGGTGAGATTCAAGACGTTGGGCGAGTAGATTTTGAGGTTGATGGGCTGCCTGTTGATTCCCTTGTTGCTGCCGGCGACCCTCGACGTCTCGTTCTCGATCTCGCGCTTGACGTCTGAAAAGTCGCTGAATCTACGGTTGGGGATGTGGTGAAATTCTGCCCACTCGGAGCGGCGGGCCGACGAGGCAGGGCTAAAGAGATCTCCTGACGGGTCTGGAGCACTGTCGTCCTCGGGGATGTTGATGAGCTGGAGGATCAGGGGCCGACGAGTGACGATGCCGCTTCCTCGAGGCAGAAAGTCTCGGCCGACAATGTTTTCGAGGACTGAGGATTTGCCCGCCGACTGAGAGCCGACGACGACCTGCAATGGGCGTGAGCTCGGCCCAAGGCTGGCTGCATGGGGGAGGAAGGGAACGTCACATACAATCTGGGGGAGATCTAGAGAGTCGTTGCCGATGGTATTGAACACCAAGTCCTGCAGCTTGTTGACGGTGCTGAGCAGGTCCTCGCCGAGGGCAGCCATGGCGGCGACAAAGGGCGGAAGCAGGTGGCGGCGAGGGGAGCGGCGACGGGCACGCGACGACGAGGAAACTTGGGGATCCGAGCTGAAGTCGTCGGGCGGCCGCTGGCCAGGGCATGCAAGAGACAGACGCGCCCTCGAGTCGAGGCGCTTGGTTGAGGCGCGGTTTGCTGGGCGTCGAAGTTTCTGTGTGGATACTCAGAGATTCTGTGCGCGGGGGGCGCTGTGCTTGGGACGAGGAGGTAGCTTTGGGGTACTGCTACTAGGGGGGCCGTAAAGTTGGCTCCTAGGAGGGGGGGTGCGTCGACCGCATAAAAGAGCACCAACTCAATAAAATGAATGGAGGTACCTATTTTTTAGGTATATTCCCCTAGTAAAATTAAGTAGACTAGTTTGTGGAAAAAGCTCTGATGAATTTAGAAAGAGCTAGAAAACTGTGCGGCGCGCAGAGGGCTAAATCTCTGCGTGGCGAGGCTGACTAATACAGTAAGGGTGGCCCGTGCCACAATTGCGACACCTCCCCTCAGCCGAGCTCCCGAGCTCTCAATATGGGTCCTTTCGCCCTCTAATTATCTCGCCTTATTCCGCCCTATTCTTCGCTTAATAAGGCTTATTTGCCTATAACTTATATTGCCCTCTTTTAGAGGGACTTTCGCATTCCTAATTAATGTATAAACTGCGTGTGTTTTTCCTTTGGAAGCCCCTTTATTATCCCGTCGGCCGTTATCTCGTCGGTCTAAAGCTATATAAGCTAGAAAAAGCCCTCGTTAGTACGATAGACGATCTATTTGTATCGGATATTAATATAACGCATACGCGCTAGGTTATTCTTATTTAAAACCGCGAGCCTCGCATTCTAGCTATCCGTATATATTATAGAAGGAATCGGTTGCGTATACCCTATCTTATCGAGAAGTTAATAGATCTATATTAAAGCTATCTTAGCCGGTATAAGGTTTATAAACTCTGCCTTTATTAACGATATAGCTACGATAGTTTAACGCTTCGACTTCTAAAAGATAGGTCTATCTCTAAGGAATACTATATATCCGGCCGTAGAGCATTACATGCTTTTATCGTCGGCGAAGGATATATTTAAATACACTCGCAGCTTAAGGTTAGTTATAGGGTATTTACCCTTATAGATAACGCCTTACTCTAAGGAACCCTAAATATATCGAAGCAAATGCTTTAAAATCGCCCTATGCGTCTCTATTAGATTGCTATTTGCCTCCGATAGCTTATTCGCAGTAAATATAATATCGGGTCTTATGCCTATCGAAAGGTAATTAATGCTACCGGTGCGTTAAAGCCATGCTTTCGAAGTTATAACTAGCTCCTAAGCCTTCTAGTCGTATGGAATCTCGTATTTCGGCGGCTATAGCGTAAAAACACTACCGACGATGCCTTTACCGAACTTATTAATAATCTTAGTCGCGTACTTCGTCTAGGTTATATAGATCGTTCGGGTATCTCTATTCCTCTCGAGCTAAATCCCGAGGAACTCCTTAGGTTCCCTTAATCTCTTAATCTTATAGAGTTAGTCGAGTATATCCCTAGCGGCCTAAATAAGCCGTTATATCGGCGCGGCTATAATAAAGTCATCGATATAAACAATAATAAGAGTGCCGTTCGAATATCGAAGCAGACATCGGTCCGTCTCTAGCCTCTCGTATCTATAGGCCTTAAGGTCTATTCTAACCTAATTATACTACTATTTAGTAAAGCTAGGATGCCCGTAAAGGGCTTTATTTAGACGATAAACACGCCCGGAGCCGTTATTAAGTCCCGACGGCTATATTACGAATACTTCTTCTTATGCTTCGGCGTAGCCGTAGGCGCATACGACGTTAAACTATTCCTACTTAAGATTTTAAGTAGCTACGATCGTTACGAAAAGCTTTAATAAGGCCTAGTATACGACCGCTACGTAGAGCTCTTCTATCGGCCTGTCTTCGGTGTCCTAATCCCCGCGCACGACCTATCTAGCTTTAGCTAAAGGATCTTAGTCCGCGCGTGGCTTCTCTAGGAAGACCTATTTACTATTAAAGACCTATACGCTTAGTAGTCGTCGTACGAGGCTCTATGCGTTCTTTACGTAAAGCGTAGCGATCTCCCTCTTTATTACCGGAAGCCACTTAGTTTTATAGTCGTCCCGCTTAGTAGCCTATCTTTAAGTAGTCGGTGCGCTTAAAGCTGCGAGAATTACTATACTAAAAACGGATAACACTATTTAAGGGCCGGGATTGTTGAATTAATCCTGCTTACGATAAATAGCTAAAAGGGCAAGCAATACACCTATATTCGGCCGAAAAAGGTCTACGCAGTCTTCGCGATGAATAATAAGTTCGGTGCTTAGCTTAGTTAACCTATAATATAGTATCTCGCCCCTTACGGCGGCCGCCTGCTTCGTTTAGCGACGGGTAGGCCTATTATTAAGCCAGACTATTTTAAAAGCCTTTAGCGCCTTCGGAGGGTCCGTTATTCTCTTCCTACTTTAAACTAGCGTATAAGGGACTAATTATTACTCCTGTCTTAGTGTTTCGGAGAACGCTTTAAGAAGGATCTCTAGTCCTAAAGCAAGAGCCTCTAATATAAGGATATCGGCGTTATTATCCCTAAGCTTAGTAACTTAAGGATGCTATAGGCCTAGGCTAGACTACGACGTCGGCAATATCTGCCTTTTAGCCTTATCCCGATGTTTACTATTAAAATGCATATGCCGCTCTTGCTTAAGCCTATGAGGAACGTCGTTATAACTTTCCTAATAACGGTCTAGATCGTAATTACGATAATCCTTATAACGGCTCGGTTAAGGCATTATATCCCACACGCTTATAACCCCGTCGCCGTTATCGTCTTCGTTAAAGATCGCGATATTATAGGCGTCTATACCTAGCGGAAGAGTAGTCCTAGTGGCCTTGTAGAAACGAACGTCTCTAGCTACGATAATAGTCTTTATACGGGCAACTACACCTTATATAGGTGCTTATAAAGACCCTTAAGTCCTACGAGCTTCCCCTTCTAGGCCTTTAGATCTATCTTCCGAGACTTTACGATAGCCTCTTATAGCTTTATTACGTACGCCGTATAACCCTAGGTCCTTATATATTTAAGGGTATATTTATACGGGATCCTAATTTCCTATATTAGCAGTTCTATAGGAGCCTCCCCTAAGGCGTTGCTTTATATCGGAAGGAGGTTGTTAATATAGGTGGCTATCTTAATGTAGAGCGGCTAAAGGAAGTCTAGGAGGCTAACGTTAAGGCATATCGTACGTATAGACTCTATAAGGGTGCGGCCGGCTCTTTCGGCCTTACCGTTCTATTTAGACATATATAGTGCGCTATAGCGTAGCATAAAGTAATCCCCTTACGACTATTTCTTTATCTTATCGGGGTAGAATTCCCTAGCGTTATTAAACGCTATTACCTAGACTAAGGCATCGCCGGCGTAGTTCTTAACTTACGCCTTTTAACCCTTAAGCATCTCGAAGGCCCTATCCCTTAAAGGTAAGAAGATGCTCTAATAAAAGCTAGTATAGACATTAATGCCGTATAGGCAGTAATTAATCCCGCTATATCCGACTAGCTTATAGCTAAAGAAATCCTAATACATATAGGATAGAAAGCCGGTAGCGATAACGCTTAGGTTCCGGCATATTATCCTATCTGCCTTAGCGAGATAGCATAGTTCGCAGTGGAAGGTCTTAGCCTCTTCCTTATCGATCTTAATATCGGACTTTTTATAAGCCTTAAGGACTCTTTCTTATCTAGCGTAGCCGAGTCGACGGTGCATCGTTTTATACGATAGCTTCCCTTTATCGCCTTATAGCAAAGTCATTAGGTTAAGGTCGGTGCAATTGCCCTTAGGTTCTACGTTAAGAATTATCGCAATACCTAGTTTCTATTTAATGCGGTAGATCTTCGACGTAGTAGGCATATACATAAGGCACTTAATAACGTCGTCTAACTTAATGCCCTTCTCTCGCAAACACTAGGAGCTAATAAGGTTAGCTAGTGCCGATAGGGAATAATTAACCTTAGACAACTTTAGTGTAACGCCCTCTATAACTACTTTAACCGTTCCTACGGCTTTAACCTATAAAGGGGAGCTATTAGAGGATGTTATAGAAAAAGGTCTAAGAGAGGTTACGTCTATAAACCACTTTAAGTCGTTAAAACAATAATTAGCGTAGCCCGAATTAATAATAACCTTATCGCGGATAGGCTTATCTATCGCGGTGCCGCTTAAAACACCCGAGCCAACGATAACTTCTATAGAGTCCTCGATCGCTGCATAGTTTAGCAAGCAACCGTTAAATTCCCCGCCGGCTATAATAATATCGGCATTCCTAGCATTGCCGTTATAGTCCCTAGACCTATTAACCTACTATCTTAAGGCCTTTTCCGGATGTTTGCGATAGCATTTATCCTCCTTATAATACGAATAGCTAGGCTTAATAAAGCAGCTATATTTAATCTTAATTAGAGCGTCCGTAAGGTTCTTCTTCCTCCTTAGATAGCCGCCTCCCTAGTTGTTATTATTCCTACTAGAGTTATTATTATTGCCGGTGTTATTATTACCACTAGAATTATTATTATTGCCGGTACTATTGCCGCTACCGCTGCTATTCGCGTTATTATTCCCGCTATTATTGCGTCGATTATTCTTATTGTTAAACGCGGCATTAGCAAGAGAATTAGATTGCTCGGCTCGAGCTCTCCTAGCGACCCATTTACATATCTTATCTTTAGAGACCTCTTTGCCTCTCTATTAATCGTAGGTCCAGTTGTTAAACTAGTCCGGTCGATGTATCTTTAGTCCCTTAAGGGCAAAGATAACGAAGATTCTTTCGTCTAAGTCCTTCGAGACCGCGATAAGCTAGTCCTAGCAGAAATAAAGCTTCTTTAAATATTAAGCCGTATCTGCGAATTTTCTCGCGTCGATAGTAGCGAGCTCTACGAACGTAGAATAGAATATCACCTTAGGCACTTCCATAGAGGTAGCCTTAATTCTCGTTATAGTCTTAAAAGCTATTATCTCTAGGTCCTAACCTTCTTTTTAGATTTAATTCTATAATTTAGGAGTAAGACTCGTAATAATACAATGCTTAGTCACCCTATCATTTGCATCCTATTTCTTAAAGCCGGGAGAGCCCTCTACTACGGGCTTAATCTTGCTATTAATATGCCCTTCTAGGTGCTCGACACTTAGGGCGATTGATAGCTTAATAAACCATAAGCTATAATCTTCTTAGCCTCGAAGCTTATTAAGACTAGCGTCTTAGGCCCTCCGTAGGGCTGCTAATGCTATCTTAGCGTTCTTAGCGTGCTACGAGGTAGGTTACATAGAAAACGCCCTATTATTGTAATAGGTGATAGAAAGCTATATAAGGTCCCGATCGGCAAAATATATCGTTTCGGATACCCGGAAAATATAGAAGATTAGAGCTATCGTAGAATTAATCTCACGATAATTAACAAAAGCGTGCGCTAGAAAAAACGTGCGCGAGGGCTATAACCTATGGAAAAAGCTCTAATAAATTTAGAAAGAGCTAGAAAACTATACGGCGCGTAGAGGGCTAAATCTCTGCGTGGCGAGGCTGACTAATACAGCAAGGGTGGCCCGTGCCACAATTGCGACATAGTTTAGTTAAATTTTCGCTATAACTTTATATCCGTCCCTAATAATAACATCGCGATATATCACGCGCCGCGTATATAGTCCCGCGCAATCGCTTTAGAGGCTAACGGCTTTAAGGTCACGGGTGCTAGCCTTACTAAGGGTAGCGAAGCCGATAAGTTTAAGATCCTTAAGGACGAGGCTAATACTAACCCTTAGTTTTATATTAACGATATTCGCTTAGATTAACGATATATTTACTAATAGTACGGTTAAAAGTTTGTGCACTTAAACGTGGAATTTATGTATATAAGACTATATGTGTTTAGCGTAAATCTGGCGGGGTGCCTATATACTATTTTTTTATTAAGTTAGTGCTCTTTTATACGGTCGACGCACCCCCCCTCCTAGCTCCGCTAGGAGGGGGAGCTAACTTTACGGCCCCCCTAGTACTCTAGGGCGATAGGGGGCCTATAGTTAAACGCACATACGGAAGGCCATAGCTATATATGTTTTAAAACCTCGACGTGGCCGAAAATCCCTACGAGCACCTAGGGGGAAAAATAAAAAAGGCCATAAGGGTAATGTCCCCCCCCTACCCCCCCTATCTTATAAAACTTTATATAATATAAATTTCTATAAATAAAAAAGTTATATAAAACCCTTTTTCTATTAGCATTAATATATTAGAGTATATGTTAGTAGGTGTCTTTAATGCAAATGCAAATGTAGGTCTAGTAGTCTTATTGGAATTGTTAATACCTATCTAGCTAAGGGCTATACTACCTTCTTTATAGATAAGACGAGAGAAGGGTCGGAGCTACTCTCCGGGAAGCCTTAGTAGCTAAGAATAGAAAGGGATCCGTAAATAGAATGTAAGGACGGATGCGTTAGTTAGGGAAGACCTTCTATAGACGGATACGTCTATCGGGACGACCGTAGAAGTCTATAGAAGGAAGTGGAATTCTATCTATAGAATTTACCTTAGAAGGGAAGTCCTTCTACCGTAGAATTCTATTGGAATTCTATCTATAGAATTTACCTTAGAAGGGAAGTCCTTCTACCGTAGAATTCTATCTATAATTCCTATACTAGCAACTTTTTCTTTATACCGTTTATAAGAACCTCTCTTATTTTTCCTTAAATATTACCCTTCTTTAAAAGAAAATAAAAAATGCATAATAAAATCGACTATTCGTTATATTAGAATAGTTCGTTGTAATATTATATAGTGTTATAACTATATAACCTTAAAAGAAAGAATGTGTTAGAAGGGTTATAGGCGAATAATAAACCCTTTTATTCTAATAGTTAATTTGTTTATATCGACGAAACGTTTAAGGGCCTAGTTTAGTAATGCTTTTATTATTGCATTAGCTAGGTTATTAGCTCTGTTAATCTATCGGACCTCTATAATCTTACGGCGTTCGTATAACTATCGTAAAGCTATAATATCGATTATTAATCTTTTCTCCTTTATAGTACCTAGTTTAATAAGGCATTTATATAAGGAGTACGAATCGGTGTAGATAATTAATAGAACCGGAGGAAGACTAAGGCGATCCGTAATTATCTTAAGAGTTATAGTAAGAGATATCCTAATATCGAATCCGTTTACTATACTATAGATTTCCGATGTAAGGACGCTTTAGGTGACTCGTTTGCATTTCGTAGAGTTTTAGTAGACAATATTGCCTTTAATCGAAAATTGCTTATCTATTCGGTCGGTCTCATAAACTAGAGCAATAACGAATCTAAGTTATAAAGATAAGTCTTTATTATTTATAAACGATCTATTAGTAAAGACTAAGAGCTTAGCCAATGCGAGGTTAATTAGAAGATATATTAGTCTACGTTATTAATTGTCTAGTTGCTACTATAGTCTCTTATTTAGGATTATATAGTCTTTTTGTTCTAATTTCTAGACTTAAGCAGTAATAGAGATATTAAACGATGCTTCCGGTTAATAGATAGATATAACGTATGCACTACGAGTACGTTGCTTTATATACCTTTACGCGCGGTTAATAGCCTATGGTTTTACGGTTTTAATCTTAGCTGCTTAACCCTTCTATTATAGTAGCAAACTTCTATCGTATTATAGGGTTAATTTCGCGCCGTTAAAGTCTATAGATTGTCTAGTAGTTATTAGAGTTTTCGGTTTAGCTCTAAATTATGCTTTTTAGAGCTTATTTTCTTCGTGGTTAGAAAAACTCTAAGTCCCGAGCATTAACGTATCGTCTATCTATATCCCGACGATTCTAAAAGGTATAAGAGGGCTATAGTTAGAAATAAGCAAGCATACGTCGTATATTAAATAAGCTATATTAAGCTCTTTAATATAGTGACTATAGTATATATTAAACTAATATAGTCCGGATTCCGCGATGCTATATAAAGGTCTAATTATACGGATGATTATGCCTTCCGGATACTTCTTTACTAGTTTAGCGGGCAGAGCTATTAGGATTGTTCGGGATAACTCTATATTAGCCTAGGGATATGCTTAGGTAATATCTCGTAGAGATAATATTATTCTATATTCTTTAAGTATTCCGGCTATAATTGCTATAATTAAACGTTAACTAACTCGCTAGATTATTAATAACTATATAAGTATAGATATCTTCTTAATATCACTATATCCTTAGATTATTAGTCTCGACTTTTCGTATAGTTTAGTATTACGTCCCTTAATCTCTCTAACTATCCGTAAACAGAAGATTTAATATCCTCTATATTTTTCTTCGTTATATTATTTAAAACTAAATACACTACGAATGATTAGGTCGTTAATCTCTTTTATATTAGATTCTTCGAATAGGTTACCGGGTATTGTGATTACGCTATCTATACGGAGTTTAAGTATAAGTTCGTATGCGTTAACCTCTTTCTTAGCTAGGAACTACTAATTCTTTAGTTTATTTTTCGCATTAGGTAGGCGACTACGTTTTCGGGGCATGCGAGGAGGTTCTTACACATTTTTATATTCTTCTATTAGTTTATTATCTTAAGAATTATATTCTAGTGTGTCTTAATTTTTAGCTAGGAGCTTTTCTAATAGTAGTACCGAATTTTCGTCTCGGAAGTATAGTTGTATATATATTAATCTAAATACTTATAGTCTATTAATAGTATTAATTATTATATTATTGCCTTTAATTACTACGATTTTAAATAGACCTTACTAGCCGTTCTTTTCTCTTTAGACATAGACCTTACTTTATAGTAGAAGATTAAGAATCTCCTTTATTAATAGTCCGTTTCGGCTATAAATAGCATCCTTAATTCGTCTTTTAGTAGAGATCTAGCGAAGCAATTTTATAGCCTTTTATATAGCTATAGCTCTCTATATTGTTATTATAGAAGGGGGTAATTCCTATATAATCCGGGGGTAAGCACTAAAAACTAATAATATAGGAACTAAACTATTAGGACTAACTATATTATTAATTGCCTTTACTGCTATGTAAAGGATGGCTTTAGCTAATATAATGTTCTTAATTTCCTCCTAAAGAATACTAAATATTCGTTTAAGTAGTCTATAATATCTTTTAATCTTTCCGATAGACTAGTAGGCTTTAACCGGAACTTACTTATACGTAATCCCTATTACTTTCGCTTCGTTTCGGAATTTATTAAAAGCAAAATTCGTTCCTATATTGTGTTTAATAACATCTAGCGGACCGAGATATGTATTAATCTATAACGCACGTAGTATCTCTTACGTATCTTTAGCGGATATTAATAGAAGAAATCTTACTCCTTAGAATAAAGTTGCTAAATCTACTGCGTATAGTACTAGTCGTTATAGGTTTCTAAGGTATATAACGTTAATAATAATCTTATAGTTAAATTCTCGATTATCTTATAGTGTGAATTTAAATCGTCTTAGAGCCTAGGAGTGTATCTAGCATTAGTGATAAAATTTGGAAATAGTTTTAAGTCTGCCGATTGATATATTATTATATCCTGCTTAACGTAGTAGATAATATAGTCTTATAACTACGGGATGTCTAAAACGACGATAGAGTATTCGGATCTTAACCTTTATTAGAAAGTTAATTAATTCCTTATCTTTAGAAAGAAAGAACTATAAATGTCCTTATTTTCGTATTACGGGAACTACGCCTCGACTAATAATTATGTCTATTATATTATTAAAGTATACACTTAGTCGGTCTATATCGGCTAAAGAGAGTAAGAAAGGTATAGGTGTCTTTAGAACGTAAAAAATTCTCCTTCTAATCGGTGTTTTAAAGGCAATAGAACTAAGTGAGTTAATAGTATCTCTACTACTAAACTTAATAGAAGCTTATCCTGCCGTTGATTTATCGATAGTAATAGAAGGGTCTTCTTTCTATAAGGCAATATACTAGTTAAATCCGGCTGTTAATACTTTTGCTATACTTATATTAACTATAATGCCTTAAAAGCGTGTCTTAGAGTATCTTTTATTAATAATAAACTAGTTAGACGAGGTAATAGCTTCTTATTTACTATATAGGTCTTTATTAGTAAGCAGAAATATAAACGCTTGCTAGTAAATTATTTAACTAGCTTACTATTATCCTATAAAATTATCGTCGTCTCTTAGGCAAGATTTATTATTAAACTCTTTTGCTATATCGTCTATCTTATAACCTTTATATTGCGTTACGTAGGCTATAAAACCTATTGTTCGGATATTATTAAAGTGGCATTATGCGATATATTAGTCCTTCGATTTCTATCGTTCCTCGGGTGTATGTTTAGTTAACTAGCATCCTTATTTTCCGTATATAAAACACTTCTTAGTCTATAGACGATTGCCGTAGTTGCCTCTATAGCTACTACGGGCTTAGGACCCTGCTTATAATCTAGCAGCTAATAGGGAGTATCCTCTACGGAATCCTCCGCGGAATCCTCTACGATTAAATAATCGGCTATAGTTTCGTCCTCTTTGTCCTTAGTATCTATATCTTCCGCGGTTGTTATTATTATACCTTCGATCCGTGTAGAATGTTTAGTTATACAGGTCGTAGTTATCCTCTTTAGTGTCTTAGTTATTAGACTAATATTCTTAGATAAATTAGTTAGATAAACCGCGAGATAGGTGTATTTGCAATAAGGATCTTAGGTCGGCAAAAAGTGCTTCGGCATTAGTTAAGGGTTTAAATAGAGCGTACTCTAGTTTAGGAACGCCTCGGTATATATTAATAAGTATAGTTCGTAAGGGAAGATCGCCTATAAAGTCTTTACTAAGTGCCTATTAGCAAAGTTGCAATTTATCGAATAAAGCTTAAAGGATTTTATACAATAGCTTAGCCGGGTGTTCTCCTCGCAACTTATAGAAGGTCGTTATTATTTAGTCTATATAATAATATATATAATTAACTTCCGTATTAAAATGTCTTTTAATTATATCGTATGCCTTTTTAAATGTCGCTATCTAGTTAATATGTTAAATATAATAGGTTTACGCACGTCCTATAAGGATCTTAGGGAATAAAGCATAGAATTAACTTAGTTTAATTTATAGGTTATAGCATAAGTTTATAAAAACCTAAAGTTTATCGTTAAGCAAGTTATATAGTTCTCTAGTATAGTTCTTATCTTTTATCTAAAGCTTAATAAAGCGTTATTAGATATCTATATTAGCGATAGCATTTAGAATATTATCTAGAGGAAGTCTTATGTATGCCTCTAATAGAATAGGGTTAGAATTGCTTAGCTGTTTTATTATCGCTATAGAACCTTAGTCCGTTGGATTTATAAAGAGATCTAGACGATTAAATCGGTGTAATATTAGGTAAATAGTTATACCCGGAATATTAGTGTTAAATAGCTATTGCTTTAGTAGAACTATCGGTTGCTGCCTATATAGAATAGTCCCTTTAGAATCGAATTACGGAACCGTTAGAAGTATGTTAGACGTCTATAGTATCTTTAGAACGTTCGCTATAGATACTGCTTTTTCTATTAAAACTGCTTCTAATAGTTAGAAGGGGGCTATTCTAGCGGTAATATGCGTAGAAGGATATATTGTGTTTTTTATCTCTATTTTCTTAGTGTATTCCTCTATGCTATTGTTAAATTTCTATGTTATTATGTCTTCTATAGGCTATTCTAATAGTTTCTTAAGTGCTTATAATATTAGGAAGATCGTTATATAAGATGTATTGCTGCGACCGGTGTATATTCCTCTTTTCCTTATTAGAACTTTTAGCGCTCGTTTATAGTCTGCGTGTATTAGACCTTATATATTCGCTATCTATCTTTAGAAGTGGTCTTAGAAGTATAATAGGATCTCGTTTCCTTAAAAATCGATCGACGCTTTATAGAGGGCGATAAACTTAGCGACGGATGTTATAATCGCGATGCTATTATTCTTATTAGGTTTAATATTACTATCTTAATGTTTTACGTTAATGTATAGAAAAAGGGATTAGTAGATAGTTATGCCTTCTATCTATTCCCTAAGAGTCTCCTCTATAGTATCGGATAAAGGACTAGTAGGTTAGTGTATTAAAGTTATAATGCGTGCTTATTTTTCACGTGGTTTATCGGTGTGTTTATAGGGTTCTTTACGAAAAATTTATCGTTCGGCGTTATTAACGCACTTTCTGCTAGTGCTACTCTTCTTCTTCTAAAGCGGTAATCGGTTAGCAAAAAATTTAAAGAGGAGCTATACGTAACCCCTAGGGGCGAGCTAGACTTAGAAGGTAAAGTCTTCTTATTCTTAGCATAGTTATCCTTCTCTAAGTGTATAGAATAGGATCGTCGGGCGGAAGCCGTTCGATAAAGATCTATAATACGTTCGAAGGAAGTAGAACTATCTTATCTACCTTACTATCTGTAATTAAGCCTTATAATTCCTAATTAGTATTAATAAGTATCTTTAATGCAAATGCAAATATAGGTCTAGTAGTCTTATTAGAATTATTAATACCTATCTAGCTAAAGGCTATACTACCTTCTTTATAGATAAGACGAGAGAAAGGTCGGAGCTACTCTTTAAGAAGCCTTAATAGCTAAGAATAGAAAAGGATCCGTAAATAGAATATAAAGACGGATGCGTTAGTTAGGGAAGACCTTCTATAGACGGATGCGTCTATTAGGACGACCGTAAAAGTCTATAGAAGGAAGTAGAATTCTATCTATAGAATTTACCTTAGAAGGGAAGTCCTTTATTATAGTATTAGGTTATATTATATATTATCCTACGTGACCTCTATATCGTATATATAAACCCTTAGACTTAGTCTATAGCTGCGCTCCTTCGTGGATTAATAATAGTTATATACCCCCCTTTAAGCTCGTTCTATAACAGTTTAATCTACTATTCTTCTGCCCTCCCGCCGAGCCTTTATAATTCCTTAGTCCTTTTAGCTTCGCCTATACGCCTGCCTTCGTTTTTTATCTTATTACGCCTCTTTCCGCCTTTTTTTTACCCTCCTATAGATTTTTCTAGCCCCTTTTCCCGCCGCTACCCCTTTTTCCGCCGCTACGATAGCTACTCCCGTTTCTACCCCCTCCCTCTCCCCTTCGCCCGGCCCTCCGGTAGGCGTTCCCCTTTAGGACGTCCCTTAGCCTAACGCCCTCTCCGCCTTCCCTTACTTAGCCTCTATTCTCTAAGGCTCTTCCGTCGCTTCGTCCGTCTTCGCCGACCTCTAGACGAATTTCCTCCGGTATACCGATTAGACCTAGTCTCTCGTCCTTCTTAAGTCTAGTTTCCTTAAGGCCGCTACCTCCGCTACTACCGCCCGTAAGGAGGCCCTCGGCTACCGGCAGCACGCGGAGGGACTTTAGGACTAGCTTAATTAGTCTAACGCCGCCTTCGCCTACCTTACCGCCCTTTAGGCTGCCTTTACCCCTTTTAGCGTAAGTCCCTATGCCCGCTTCGCTAACCTTAAACGCTTCTCTAGCGATATTAGCACTTAGAAGTAGCGCTAAGACGCCTTCTACGTCTAGCGCGACGGCATATCCCTTAAGATCGCCTCCGACCCTTATATATTCCCTACCGATAAGGACTAAGTCGTCTACGCGACCGGCCGACTTTCCGGCCGGGCCGCTTCTATCGCCGCTAGCATCCCCCGCTATATCCGCGACGATACCCCCTTCGAGTAGTAGCGCTTTTAGTCCCTCGACTTCTTTACTTACGAGCTCGCCTCTATCTTTAGTGCCTTAAACTACCGCGCTTAGTCTAAGGCGGAATTTAATACCCTAGCTATAAAAGGCACCTCTTAGCCGGATTTCTTCTCGCGGTTTACCTAGCTATAGGCCGACGTCGATTATAATAAGAACGCCTACGTCGGATACCTCTATTAAAAGGTTACTAACGAGCTCGCTAATACCGCCGCTCTCTAAGTCCTTAGCCCTAATACTAACGACTTCTACGGCTAGGCTAAGCTCTACGCCGCCCTTTAAGAGAACTATAAGCGTATTCGAGCCTATAAGAGGCTCGTCTAGCCCCGGACTATTCCCCCCCCCGCCCCTACTAGGTCCGCCGGCCCCGCCGCCTTTACGCCCGCTAGCGACCTAATAGACCTTAACGCGTTCCGGGCTAGTCTTACGGACGCCGAGAAGCAACGACGGTATAAGAACTATCTCTATCTCTACTACGCCGCCCCGGTAACCCCGACCTATACGGCCCGGACCTATCCTAAGAAGGGTGCTAGCCGGGGTCGCGGCTAAGGCGGTAGTACTCCCGCCCTACGCCTCCTTACGCCCCCTCCCCGGCTTAACGTCCGGGCGATTAAGTAAGGCTTCGTCGAGGGTAAGGTTACTAACTCTCCTACCCCTACCTATAGCGCTTCTCCCCCCCTAGGAAACGCCTAGCTCTTTCGCCTTATCGCATAATAAAGCTTTTAGTTTCTAATTTTATAGCTTTATTTAATATAAAGGAGGACTTTTATCTCCCGGCGGGAATATAGACTCGCGCTTTACTACTGCCTTTCTCCCTTATGCCTACTAACGTCGCCGTAAGTGCTTTAGTCGACTTTAGCTATTCCGGATTCGCCTTTATATATACTTAGACCGCGTACCGCCTTGCCCTCCCCGTCCGCTAGCTTTAGTTCCCTCGCCGGCTCTCTCTCGCCGATAGCGGCGACTATAAGTCTAGCGCTATTACCTATTACGCCTACTTAATCGCCTAAGTTAGCGCCTACGTTAAGTCTATCTACTTCTTCCTTACGAAGCTTAGCTATAAGGTTATTCTCGGCCTCCTTTAGCTACGCCGCTACGACCCTATTATTAGCTAGCGCGATAACTCCCTCTCCTTTTAGTTCTTATTCTACCTCGCCTCTTGCCTCTTAGACCCTTAGCCTTATCTTATCCCTAGCCTCCCGGCCGCTTACGCTATTCCTATTCCCGCCCTTAAGAGAATATAATTTATAAATATAATTCGTTCCCCCCCCGCCCCCTCTATCGCTAACTCTAACGACGAGGGCGAGCCCTTAGCCTTATCCTCGCCTCTTGCCTTTTAGGCTTTTGCTTATACCGTCCGCTTTTCTAATATACTTAAGTTTATTCCCCTATCGTCTTATTTTTCCCTTAGCCTCCCGACGTCCCTTAAAGATGCTCCTAACGTAGGTAAACCTACTTACTTAAACTCCTCCTATTAGACCGACCTCGACTTAGGCTACGACTCCGACCCCTTAAATACCCTCTACCCCCGCAGTTACGTCCGCCCCCCCCGCCCTCGGCCTATACGTTAGGCTACCGGCTCCCGCTACCCGGCTCCCCGACCTAGGCATCGAGCGTTAGGACCCCGCCCTTTTATAATCCCTCCGGGCGACCTTACGTTCTTTATCTAAATGCTTAACGTAGCCGCTATAGTAGTATTCTACCGCTAGCCCTTTATTACGACTTCCTAAACTATAATTAAAGCCTTAGCCGCTAAACCCTTACCTACTAAGCCTCTGCCTCCTATCGACTAAGAGATCCCTAAGGAACTCTATTAGGCCGTTTTATTTAGGTCTATTAATCCTAATACCGCTAAAGCCCGACTTAACCCCCGCCTTTACGACTTCGTCGATAACTACCTTAATAAAATCTTCTTTAATAAGGTTTCGCCTAATAATATCGCTAAGTTTTTTCTAAAATACGATAAAGTCCTTTATACTCTCGATAAGCTCCGGGCTAAGGTCTTAAAAGAGCTTTACTATATAATCTATATATAGCTCTAGAGTAAGGCCGATAAGCTCGCCCCTTACCGCGCCGTCGATACTTAGATTAACCTTAAGGAGGGAATACAACCCCCTTATACCCGCCCCCGCCCCTTTAGTAAAGCCGAGAACTGTATTATCCGCGCTTACGTTAACGAGCAGCTTAGGAAAGGCTTTATTCGCCGTTCGACCTCCGCTACCGCCGCCCTTATTATACTCGCTTATAAGCCCGGCGGCGGCGTTTATTTCTACGTCGATTACTATAGCCTAAATAAGGCTACGATTAAGAACCGCTTCCCCTTGCCCTTAGTCTATAATACCTTCGCTTAAATTAGGAAGGCGAAGTT
Organism: Ophiocordyceps sinensis; assembly: GCA_012934285.1. Lineage (NCBI taxonomy): Eukaryota > Fungi > Ascomycota > Sordariomycetes > Hypocreales > Ophiocordycipitaceae > Ophiocordyceps > Ophiocordyceps sinensis. The sequence goes on along the minus strand of JAAVMX010000004.1, from coordinate 5,625,669 downwards.
CTTTACTAAGATTAACGTTATTATAGCGTTTAATCGCCTTCGTATCGCTAAGGGCTATAAGTAGAAGACGGCTTTCGCTACGCGGTATAGGCTTTTTAAGTATTGCGTTATACCCTTTAGTCTCTCTAACGCGTCGTCCTACTTCTAGAGCTTTATTAATACGGCCTTATATAATATCCTCGATGATTTTTATTCCGCCTACTTAGATAATATTTTAATCTTCTCTACTATATAGGAGGAGCACTAAGCCTACGTCCGGGAGGTCCTTAAGCGCTTTAACGCCGCTAGCCTCTAGCTTAACGTCGATAAGTGCGATTTCTATATTACTAAGACTAAGTACCTTAGCCTAATTATCTCGGATAAAGGCATACGTATAGATCCTAAAAAGGTCCGCGCCGTCCTCGACTAGCTAGCCCCCTCCTTTATAAAAGACCTCCGGCGTTTCTTAGGTTCGCTAATTTTTATCGGCGTTTTATCCGCGGCTTCTTTAAGCTCGCGAACCCCTTAAACGCCCTTACTAAGAACTCTACCCCTTAGATCTAGTCCCCCGCTTACGCCTACGCCTTCGGAGCCCTTAAGCACGCCTTTACCGCCGCCTTAGTCCTCGTATACTTTAACCCCTCTTAAAAGACTATAGTTTAGACCGATGCTTTTAACTAAGCCGCTAGGGGCGTGCTAATATAGCTCTCTAACGACGGCCGCTACTACTCTATCGCGTTCTTCTCGTCGAAACACTCCGCCTAAGAATATAACTATAAGATCTACGATAAGGAACTCCTCGCGATCGTAAAGTCCCTTAAGGAATAGCGCCTTAAGCTCGAAGGCCTGCCTAAGTTTAAGATTGCTTCGGATTATAAAAACCTCTAGTATTTTATAACTACGAAGCTCTTTAACTAACGGTAGGCCCGCTAGGCTAAGTTCCTAAGTCGCTTTAACTTTAAGATCGTCTTTTAGCCTAGCTCTTAAGCTACCCTCCCTAACGCCCTTAGCCGACTCCCTAGTTCTCGCCCTACCTCCTTAACTAACCGCGCCGATAAAAGGATCGACTATCGTTATTAGGTTATCCTTCTATAGTCTAAGGTCGACGCCTCTTTACTCCCTAACGGGTTTAAAAAGCCCGACTTGTCTATAAATATAATTAATAAATATAATTCTAACGACTCCGACTGCTTTACCCTCTATGCCTTTAACGACTCTAAGCCGATCGACAACCTTATCGACCGGGCCTATTTCTCCTCTCCGCTTATCGCCGACATTCGCGCGGCTCTCCGGTCTCCTTAGCTCCGTTAGCCTAGTTCTCTTCGCGCACCTCTCCGCTCGATCCCGAAGTCCGCCCTCTTAGAGGCCTAAGGCCGGTTCTACTTTTAGGGCCGGTTATTCGTTCCCCTTAACGACGCCTTTATCCTCTAGATCTTAATCCGTACCTATACTTCCCCGCTAGCTAGCTACCTTAAGCGTACTAAGACCGCGAGCCTCTACCGCCGAACCTACGTTTAGCTTAGCATATATAAGTCTATTTCTAGCTTTATTCGTAACTACTACGTCTGCCTCCGCGCTAAGTCCCCCCGTTCCGCCCCTTAGGGCCTTCTTTAACCCTTAAGCATCCCTTTCGCCCTTTAGACCGATATCTCTATTAATTTCGTTATAGACCTTCCCGTCTGCCGCCGTTATAGCGTTAAGTTCTTAAGCATCTTAGTTATCGTTAACCGTCTTACGAAGATACGCTACTATATCTTAACGCCCTCGATAATAGTCGAAGACGTCGTTAACGCGTTTATTTCTCGCGTTTAGTCTCTCTATAGCACCCCTACCTTAATAGTTAGTAATAAGGGCACTTAGTTCGTTTCCGCCTTCTAGTAGTAGCTTAGCCGCCGCCTCGGCTGCCGCTTATACCTTAGTTCCGCCTACTACCTTTAGACTAATAGCTAGACTAAGATCGCGAACGCTTAGATAGAGGTCTACCTCCGCTGCTATACTACCTTCCTCTAAGACGATTAGGTAAATCTCCTTCTACTCGCTAAGTTTACCGCTAATAACTAGGTTTCTAAGTCTACCGGCCTCTCCCCTTTCTTCGCTAACTACGGCTTCGACCTAAAGCTTAGCACTAAGCCCTTAGGACTACCCCCCCTTAGTATAACCCCCTAGTAGCGTAAGGAGTACCTCTATAGCGACGCGCTTGCCTTACGCCTCTAATGCGTATCCGACTTCCTTCGTAACGTAATCGAGGACGCTTAGGCTACTTAGGCCCGGCACGCTAATGCCCGCCGGACGCCCGCCCTAACGTACTAGCCTAGCGATATAGTCTTTCTTAGCACCCGCTAGATCTATACCCTCCGCCCGATAAAGAAGCTTAACTATAAACGGGAGGGCTTATATAAGGTTCTTAAGGCGTATAAGACGGCTTGCCTCCTCCGCCTCCCTAAGGGTAGCCGTCTTTACCCTATTTTCTACCACTTACTCCTCACCCGGACCTAAGAGCCCCCCCTGCCCGGCTAAGCCGACCTAAATATCCGGCCTACTAACGGGGGCATCCTACTCTCCCCGGACGGCGATAACGATAACGACGCGCACCTTAAGTAGGAATTCTCCTCTATCCTCGCGTAACGTTAGTACGCGTCTAAGAAGATTAAATATCGCATTTAGTAGCGTTATAGCCCCCTTACGTAAGAGGATTCCTTATGCCTTAACGGATGTTAGGACGACCTTAAGTCCTTTTACGCCGCGAACCCGGCTAAGCCTCGCCCTGCCTTCTATACTACCTTCCTCGCCTCGTCCCCTTTGCCTAGGTGATAATAGATATAATTAATAAATATAATTTATCTTAGCGCGCATAGGCTTTCCGACCTCGAGCTTTATTTTCTTTCCTTCCTTTATATTATAAAGGCCTACCTTTTAGGTCGATTAACACGGGATTCCCTTAGCTCTCGCTCTTCTGCTATTGCCCCTTTTTAAGCGTTCGAGTCGAACGCCGATTTAAGGGGGATATACTATCATAGTGTTAGGTTATATTATATATCATCCTACGTAACCTCTACATCGTATATATAGACCCTTAGACTTAGTCTATAGCTGCGCTCCTTCGTAGATTAATAATAGTTATATACCCCCCCCTAAGCTCGTTCTATAACATCCTTCTACCGTAGAATTCCATTAGAATTCTATCTATAGAATTTACCTTAGAAGGGAAGTCCTTCCACCGTGGAATTCTATCTATAATTCCCATAGTATATTTAAAAAGGAATAATAAAAACTTTATATAAGTTTTAAAACTATAGAAATAAGTATAGGAGTTAATTAATAACGTAATATATATAAGAATATAGTTATATAACTTAGGAATAAAGTCGTTACTATATTATAGACTCTATATAGAAATAGGGTAATAAGGGTTAAAATTATAGAGTATTTATAGGAATAAGGGATAAGGGATACGTATAAGGTGCTATTACAGACACGTGATCTATGTGATTACGTGCACGCAATAAGACTATATCTCCGCGATGCCTTCCCCTCTCTAGCTAGTAAGACAGACACAATACACATATATCGGTTAACCCTAATAGCAGAGCCTAACTAATACTAATTAGTAGTTGACTTAGTTAATTATAGACAGCTAGGTAGAAGAGATAGATTTAATCCTCGAACGTACTACGGATCTTCTTTAAACGATCTTATTCCGTGTATTTAGAGAGGGTTATCCGTGCTAAGAATAAGGATCTCCGCTGGTTTTACCTGCCGAGAGATTCCTTCAAGCTTCTAGTTGACAGTCGCCGCTATCCTTAATAAAAGCACGACACTAACTATAAGCGCGTTAGCAACGCACGATAGAAGAAGGATATCCGCTAGTCTTACCTACCGAGAGATTCCCTCCGACCCGTCACGATAATCATCGCGAAGACCCTCGCGCCCCTAATACCACACTAGTTATCTACGATAACTTCCTAAAGCCCGACTCTCATCGCCGCAGCTAACGCGGCACCGACTCCTACAACCGACGCCGCCGCCCTAGCGACAAACGCCCTAGCGGCAAACGTTAGCCCACTCGACTACCTCGTGATAGAGAAGATAACGGCCCTCCCGAAGACCTTATATAAGCAAATCAACATAAGCCTTTAGGACGGAAATATTAAACGAGACGAAGATATTATCGCAATTATAATATACGTTGCTATATATATATTATATTGCGAATATAATACCTATCTACGAGGCATTAAGATGCTAGGCTTCTTCGAGATATTATTTAAGTGCTAGACCGAATATACGTAGGATAAGCTTTATCGGGACTTTAAGAGAGCTTTACGACAACTGCTAAGAAGGCGTAGTATCTATATAGGCAGAACGAATACCCCTTTAGCGCAGCAATTTAATTTCTTTATAATATACGGCGGCGATCCTAAAGCAACGTTTAATCCTCTACTACCGTGGCCTAAAGACGAACCCGACTAGGTATTTAACCCGGTAGTCAATAGGCGCTTGCCACCGGATGGAGACAATGAGGGACCATACATCAAGATGTTGAGAAATGCCGCCACCGAAGCCGAAGCCCTCGTCGCGGCATCAACAAAAGCCGCAGCCGCGGTAAAGACACCAGCCTCGCCCTCGCCCTCGCTCTCGCCCTCGTCAGTCTCGTCAGTCTCGGCAGCCTCGCCGACGTCGTCTTCCTCGCCAACGTCATCTTCTTCGTCCTCGCTAGCAACAACAGCAGCCTTGCCAACGTCGCCTTCCTCGCCCTCGCCAGCAGCAACAACACCAGCGGCCACGACTCTTCAAAGTCCGCCAGTTGCTGCAAGTCCACAGCCGCAGCCGCAGCCGCACGCTCGACCAAGCCGGCTCCCCGTTCCAAGCAAGCTCCCCGCCCTAAGCTCTCGCAGCAGCTCTTCGGACTGCTCTTTCGGCCCTCAAAGCAGCTCTTCGGACTGCTCCCTCGGCTCCCTCGACTCCCGAAGCGAGTCCCCCAACAGCTCTCGAAGCAGCTCTCCAAGCAGCTCTTCGCAACCCCCAAAGCTGCCGCCCACACAGCAGCTTCCCAATCAATAGCAGCGCGCTCTTTAGCATGCCCTAAAGCCAAGCAGATGCCGCCGCTGCAATTCGTCCTTTCCGTCTCGAAGCGCACTCTTTCGCCACCTCGGCGAAGGATGTCACCACACATAACGCATATAGACTTCCTCCTAGACCGTTATGCCCTAAGCCCGGCATTAACCCAAGCAGGCCAATTGCTAGCACTGTAAATCCCACTTCGACTCCTAAGGCGCACTCTTTCGTCACCTCGCAAAAGGATGTTACCACTAGAAGCGCATACGAGCTTCCCCTTAGCCTGTCAAACAACAGGGCAATAGACAGTCTCCCCGGCCCTAGCTTACGACTCGGCCACTCTCTCATTACCGTAGAGAAGGAGACCACCACACGAATCCCGCACAGGCTTCCTCCTCGCCAGTCACCCGGCAGACGCCTTCCTCGCCTTCGTCCCGGCAGACTACTTTATCGCCCTCATCCCGGAAGACGCCCTCGTCTTCACACGTTGTTTTTCCGAGCTTTGGCAACGCACCCTTCGTTCCTCGTGGCTAGCTCGAAACGGCAAAGCAGCTAGCCTCGCGAGCTTCCGCACAGCAAGCCTCGCGAGCCGCGAAGAAGAAAGACTCTCGAGGGATAGCCTCACAAGCTTCCTCACGAGCTTCCCTACCCGCTTCTTTCGGCCCCGTTGCTCTGCCCGGCCTTTCCTTCGTGTGTTCTCGCTGCTCGTTGCTTTGCCCGCCTTCCTAACGCTCCCTTCCTTTCTTCGCTTATTGCGTCACGCTCGTTGCTTCGTTGCTCGCTCGTTATTTCTCGTTCTCGTTGCTCGCAACGCCGCTCTTTTAGCTTAATCCTCGATGGCATCACGCGGCCCGTTCAACCGGGCCAAGGATCCCTCTTTCCCTCGTTCGATGCGTTCGTTGCGTTCGATTTAGGTTACATTCCTTTGGTTCGACCTTACTAGGTTATTAATGTGTTTGCAGCCTTCAAAGAAGAACTGCCAGTGTGGGAATAGGGGATAAGGGATACGTACAAGGTGCTATTGCGGACACGTGATCCACGTGATCACGTGCACGCAACGAGACCACATCTCCGCGATGCCTTCCCCTCTCTACCTTCGCGCGCCGGGCGGGGTTCCTGTCAGTGGCTGGGTGACCGTCATACGCGCTATAACCGTGTTAGTCCCGCCACGTGTCTTGCAACTCTATTAGACCTATAACAGTGTTAGGATCGTAACCGTTATACGCCTATTAACCGTTATATACCTAAAATAGTTATAATAGTAAAAAATAGTGTTATAAGCATAATAAGAATAGCCTAAAAAACGGTTTTAAATATATAACCGTTATATATAATATAACGGTTATAAAATAAAAATAATTTTAAGTACTAAAGAAAGAGTACTTAGCGCTACTTAGGTACCTAGGTGTAGGACGCCGGCTACGGGGCCGGGTCCGGGCCCGGGTCCGGCAGGTCACGTGGTATAGGTACGGGTTATAGGCTACGAGGCATAGGTACGGATTACAGGCTACGAGGCACTACGAGGCACAGGCACGGGTTACAGGCTACGAGGCACTACGAGGCATAGGCACGGGTTACGAGGCACGAGGCAAAGAACAAAAATTTTTATATACCGGGAATCGAACCCGGATCTACTAGGTTACGAATTACATTACGATCTACGCCGCTTAGCCAAACGGGATTACTAATTGTTGAAAACCTCGAACTTTATTCTACTATATAAAGGTAACCCAGCCACCTTAGCGGCAAAGGGGATACGTACCCGCGCCCCGCGGCCAACACGCGGCCAACACGGTCACCAGCGGCTAACACAGTCACCAGCGGCCAATACAATCACTAGCGGCTAATAGGGCTTTAAGCTATATAACGGTTATATATATATACGTATTATGCTTACCTAACATAGTTATTCCCCTAGCACGGTTATTAACTAAATGACTATTATATAATACTGCTTATTTTATCGCGTACGGTAACTATTATACGCGGTATAACTATTACGCTTTAGTTACTATAATATAACTATAATAGCTATATGCGTTTATCGCCGTAATACATAATGCAACACCGTTACACTAATTACAACACGATGTTAGACCTATATATAACCGTTATACGTACTAAACATAGTCACCTACCTACTATTCTTAAGTATGCCCGGCGCGCGAAGGTAGCTAGTAAGACAGACACAATATATATACATCGGTTAACCCTAATAGTAGAGCCTAACTAATAGTATTGCTATTTATATAGTAATAAATTGCTATTTAGATAGTAATAAATTGCTATTTAGATAGTAAACTACGATTATCTCTACTTTTTCGGCGCGTACCCCGCGCGCCTATATCCCGCCACTAAATTTCCGTGGAGGTATATAGCAATTAAAAGGGCCGCGTAAATCGTGCCTAGCTTCCTCTATTTAATTTAACGGTTATAGCAACGCGTGCGTAAGGAGCTTAAATAACGTATATTTAAAGTTATCTACTATATATACGGCCCCTTAATATATACTTCGTGCCTAGCTCCCGGCTGCGTGCCCTACTGCGTGCCCTCTACTGCGTGCCCTCTATTGCGTGCCCTCTCTCTATTGCGTATACTACATGCCCTCTACTATATATACGGCTTAGCGGCTTCTCGATGTATGCTTCGTGCCCTCTATTGCGTATGCTGCGTGCCTTTTGCTATATATGCGGCTCGGCGGCTTCTCGATGTATGCTTCGTGCCCTCTATTGCGTATGCTGCGTGCCTTTTGCTATATATGCGGCTCGGCGGCTTCTCGATATATGCTTTATGCCCTCTATTGCGTGTGCTACGTGCCCTTTGCTAATATATGCTTCGTGCCCGGCTGCGTGCTCTACTGCGTGCCTTAATGCGTGCCCTTTACTACGTGCCCTACTATATGCCCTCTACTACGTGCCCTTTGCTGCGTGCCCTTTGCTATATATACGGCTTCTTAATATATGCTTCGTGCCCGGCTGCGTGCTCTACTGTATGCCTTACTGCGTGCCCTTTGCTACGTGCCCTTTGCTATATGTGCGGCTCTTTAATATATGCTTTATGCCCGGCTTCGTGCCCGGCTGCGTGCCCTACTACGTGCCCTCTACTACGTGCCCTTTGCTATATATACGGCTCCTTAATGTATCTAGCTCCCGGCTGCGTGCCCTACTTACGTGCCTTACTGCGTGCCCTACTATATGTCGGGGGGGCCTAGTGTTCTTCGCACGATTTGCATTTACGCGGCTCTCTTAATTGCTATATACCTACACTCGATTTTAGTAGCGGGATATAGGCGCGCGGGGTGCGCGCCGAAAAAGTAGGTTTACTATCTAAATAGCAATGTATTACTATGCAAATAGCAATACTCTAATTATATAGCGTATTTATCGGACTAATCTAGTTATATAAGGGAGGAAGAAGGTTATAAGTTATAACTCTTATTAAGACCTTACTAATAGCGTTATCGGGAGCGTTACGTGCCCTAACTATGCCCCCTTAAGAGCTTAAGACGGGCTTAGTTAAGACGCATAAAGGGGCCCCCTTTCCGCTCCTCTTCGCCTTAGCTAGATAGAACTAATATAGACTAATCTAGCTAGTTTATAACCCCCTTTGTTTATTTAACTAACTAACTATAGGAGTAAAGGTATTATATACTACATACGTAACTTATAGGAGGCTATATAACATACAAACACCTCCTTCCTAGCTAGTAATATATATCTATAGAATATATACACTTTAGTTAACCTTATACAATAGACCCTATCTAATACTAATTAGTAGTTAACTTATAGTTAATTATAGAATAGTAAGGATAGAAGAGATAAGATCTATAATCCTTAAGATAGCTCGTATAGAGAACCCGTTCTACGACCTCTATAAGGATCTTATGCTAAGTTAGTTTACTAAAGTTACCGCCTTAAATAGGAGAACTTAACGTCGTAAACTCTAGCTCTCTTATTAGTCTCGGCCTAAGAACTATAGAAAGAGACGACGGAGCTATATTAAATAAACTATAAACGCAGACGCGTATTATCATAGTACTACATCATATAACATAGTACATAGTAATATACTACGTAATATATAGTCCTATACATAAACGAGCCCTTAGCCTCTATAGTTCTTCTCCTCTTTATAGAACAATAAGGTTATCTAGCTATTACCTAGTGCCGTAATAGTTTATTCTATCTCCTATTGCGCCCTATCGCGATCCCTAGCTTTATAAATATAGTCCTAGCAGCTCTATTACCTTATCCCTTTAGTCGTCGCGACCTAAGCGTAACCCCTAAGAAATTATTCCCCTAAGCCCCTAAGCCCTTAAGAATTTTTCCTTAGCCTATAGAAACCTATATAGCCTATAGAAATTTTTTTATAGTCCCTAATAAACACCTTAGATTAAACACTCCTCCTTCCTCCTTATAGTAGATATACCTATAGCCTTTAACGCTACGGGCGACGGTCTAAAGGCCTTTACTAAGGAGTTTATTAGTGAATTTCCTTAGATCGCCTAGGCGATTAAGAGGTTCGATAACGTAGTCTTAGTCGCTAATACGTAAGAGACCTAGGAAAACCTTTAGAGCCTAGATACCCGATATATTCTTATATATATCGAGGAGAGTCTTCGCTCCCTTCGCGTAGCAGAGGCCTCTTAGGTTAACCGAAATGCTAGGTTAAAGGAATGCGTAACTATATAAGATTAGCTTTAAGCTATAAAGGATTAGCTCTTAGCTATAAAGGAGCAACTTCTCGAGGCTAAGGACCTTATAATCTTAACTATAAAGATATTATAGTCCTAGACGATGACCCTAGCATAGTCGTCCGGAAAACGAAAGACGGTAGACCCTCTAATCTTTACTAAAAAGGGGTCTGCCTCCGACCGTTAACGTAAGTATAAGGCCTAGGAACTTAAGATATAGGGTGTCTTCCTCCGCGATAGCATATAGTTCGACTTAGACAGCGCCCGCCTCTTTTATATTAGTAATAGGCTTAGTAAATAGGCCTACGACTTTGTTAAAGATAGGATAGCTACTATTATAGCTAACCTATCCGAGAGAGAGATATAAGAATAGCCTACTATAACAACGCTTCTTATAGCTTTAGGTAGGTAGTATAAGGTTCTAGACTTAACGTAAGCCGCTAAGAATATCCTCGATAATTTCCCTTAAGGCGATAAGAACTATTAGATCTAAAAGGCAGACCTCGACGCCTATATACGTAAGGTAAGGAAGATAAAAGAATAATAAGTCGACCTCCTCCGGAAGTTTATATCGAAGGATATAAGCGATCTCGTTAAGAATATATAGACTAAGATCCCTAACACCGACTACGAGAAGTAGTTAGCATAGATAGATATCTTTACGAAGAATCTCGCTAACTATACTTATCGTTAGAAGCTCGAGAAGAAGGCGGCCCCCCGTTCGTAGTTCCCGCCGACGCTTATACCTGCCCTTACCTTAACCGCCTTAGCCTAACCTCTATACGGTAACCCTATAGACCTCGACCGGCTTTCCGATACTAAACGATAATTTAGGATCGATAATAAACTCTATATAGCCTACGGAGAGCCTAGACACTAAAAGGAGGCTTACGACCCGGCTAAGATAGCGAATCCGCTTCTAATGCCCTTACGTCGGGGTAGTCCTTAGTTTTAGGGCTAGGGCGCCCCTTCCCCCGGCTTCGGCCGAGGATCTTAGGGCGCCCGCAGCGGCGGGTATAGCTAGGGCTAGCTCGTCCGTACGGCCGACTATAAATAAGGCCGTATCCTTAGGGAAGAGGATACGGATTTATAAGGCGAGCGGCCGGCGTTAAGGCTATTGCTAAAAGATATACCCTTAGAATAAGTCGCTCTTAGGGGTTATATATAAGGGAGGATAAAAGGATTAGGTCGTTGCTTTTAGATAGAATAGATCTTTAGATTAATTCGTCGAATAGTAATAAAAAGTTAATCCGTCTCTATACTCGTCTCTCCTTTACGCATAACCCTTAGTCCCTTTACTACGTTAATACGTTATCCCTCGTAGATTTAAGCTATACTACCGTAGCGTTCGCCGATCTTTACGCTATCGTATAGAAATATAACGTTACTATAAAAAAGCTCTTTAAACCTCGACCGCTTCGACTAGCCGACGGTATACCTTTAATATAGATAATAGACTACTTTATAGCCCGAATAACTATTAGTAAGTATATAGAACTTATGCTCTTCTTTGTTATAAATCTATTACCCTCTACCCCGATTATCCTAGGCATCCCCTAGCTTTAGGAATACGAACTAACTATACTTTAGAAATCTCTTTAAGTCCGCTTTAATTCTAATTACTATATAAGATACTACCTACCTTTAAGCTTAATAGCCGAGGATAGGATAGCTCTTAGGACTCCTATTACTCCCGCGTCTAAAAGGCATTAGTTACGTCGGAAAGTATATTTTTCTAATATCGTAGAGATTTAAATAACCCCGACGTTTATTCCGAAATAAAGGGTCCTTATAACGATAGAAGATATACCGGAAATTCCCTTTCGGTAGGAAGAGACTAATATCCTAAAAGACTAGAATATCCTATCGGGAAGTTATATATCTATAGACTCGTCTACTAAGGAATATCTACCTAAGTAGGCATCGCACCCCTTAAACCTTAGCTAACCGATTCGATATCCCCTATATAGGATATAGCTATTCGCTTAGAAAACCGCCCGCTTAATATCCCCGATTAGCCCTCCGGACTCCCTTAAGACTTAAGCCTTTAAGGCTACTCCGCCGTAGACTACTTTAGTAGCTCGCTTACTCCTTATTTATCTTACTGCCGGCCGTCGCTACGTTCCTACCCGATAGGGCTAAACGAAACGCCCCCGCCGGCGTATATAATAAGAAGATTAAATGCCTTTAGATATAAACGATATCCGCTATATATAAGTAGTTAACTTCGTTTAATTCTATAAATAGGATAGTATCTAAGCGATGCGAATTAGTATATCTAAATTAGCTAAGCTAGTTAAAGAGGGAGAAAATCTACGACTCCTTAACGAACTCCTAATAGGCTTAGTTAAGGTCTTAGAACTATCCGAAACCTCTTTCTAACGCGTTATTACCGGGGACTATATAATAGAGGTAGCTTAAGCCGCCTTCCCCAAACGTTTTTATAATTTCCTTTAGATAAACCTCCGGGATATAGCTAATTCCGAATCTTTATTTCGGAGGGTCGACGAGGCCGATATAGAAAAATTCCTCTAAGTAAAACCGGAAGTTATAGAGGCAGATATCCTAAAGAAACTCCTAAAAGAGTTTTAGGATAAGCTTCCTTATTTCCTTTTAAAGAATGCGAATAAGCTCCCCTTATACCGCCTTTAGGATTATAAGATCGAACTTACACTTAGTAAATAAGCTCTATACTATAGAAATCGGCCTATATTACCCGTAGAATTCTATTGTATTAAGAAGTAGATTAACGATATACTTAATAAAGGCTTTATTTAGGAGTCTTCTTCTCTAGCCGCGGTATTACTAATCCTCGCTTATAAACTAAGCGGTAGTGTCTATATCTATTATAACTACCGAGGTTTAAATTAGATTATAGTTAAGAACCGATATCCTTTGCCTTTAATCCGCGAAATACTAGATTCTCTCTATAACGCGCAGTTTTATATAAAGCTAGACGTAATTGCTATATTTAACCGTATTCAAATCGCCGAGGGTTATAAGTAGCTTATAGCATTTATTATACGCTTCGGACTATTTAAGATACTAGTTACCCCTTTCGGCCTTTATAACGCACCGTCGACCTTTTAGAACTATATTAATCACGTGCTTTATAATACCCTTAATGACTTCTATATAGTATATCTTAATAACGTATTAGTCTTTTTAAAGACTAGGGCGGAATATAAGAACTACGTGCGAATAGTTATCTAACGCTTAAGCAACGTAGGGCTTTAAATCGATATCGGGAAGTTAGAGTTTTATACGACGAAGACTAAGTACCTTAGATTAATTATTTCGATATCTAGCATAAGCATAGACCTTAAGAAGGTATATATAATTACGGCTTAGAATACCCCGACTTTAGTAAAAGAACTCTAGCAGTTCCTTAGGTTTATAAACTTCTACCGTCGTTTTATTAAGGGATACTTTAGTATTATCTCCCCGATAACTACGCTACTTTAAAAGGATTCCCGTTAGTCTTAAGGACCTGAATAAGCTACTGCGTTTAAGGCCCTTAAACTTGCTTTTACTACTACCCCGGTCTTAGCCTATTTTAACTACTCGAAGAAAATAGTTATTAAAACTAACGCCTTAAATTAGGCCTTAGGAGGAGTCCTTTTATAGACCGGAGATAACGGATATCTTTACCCTATTGCGTTTTTTCGTTAAAGCATACTACCCTTAAGTATAACTACGAGATCTATAATAAAGAGCTATTAGCAATTGTTAAGGCGCTTAAGGAATAGCGCTTAGAACTCTAAAGGACTACTAAGGCGTTCGACGTTATTATAGACTATAAGAATCTTTAGACGTTTATATCTATAAAGTAACTTAACTAACGATAAATACGCTAGGCCTAGTTTATTTCCTAGTTTAACTTTATAATTATATACCGCTTAGGCAATAACGTAATTCTCCCCGACGCTTTTAGCAGGCTCCTTAGCGATAGACTAGCTACCGTAGACGACGATAGACTCCTCTATCAAAATTAGGTAGTTATCCCTAAAGAGAAAGTCGACCCGACTATCCTAAAAGAACTTTTAACCGATTCCCGTGCTTTAAAGGAGGACTTTAATATAATCGCCGCCCTAAGACTAAACGTAGTTAGTAAATCACTTAATAAGCTTATCCGTAAAGTATATTAATAAGATAATCTTACCTATGATATAGTAGCGATACTCTAGGATTTATACGCCTAACGCTAGCTAAAGTATATCTAAAAGCTCTTACGTTGCGATATATCCGAATATTAGTTAATTAACGGACGTATTTTTTTCCGCGACTAGCTCTTCGTCCTTAATACCTTAGATCTCCGCCTTAAAGACGTTTATTAATCCTATAGCAGTAGCCTAGTAGGATACCTAAGGAAGGTAAAAACCCTTAATCTATTAAACCGAATATATTAGTAGCTAAGGATTTTTTACTTCGCCGCTACGTTTATTAAAGACTATACTCTCTATCTTTAGACTAAGACCCCCCGCTTATCTCCCTTTAGATTCCTAAAACCCCTCGCTCTACCGGTCTAACTATAGGCCGATATATTAATTAATTATATTACGATACTCCTTAAGTATACCTAAAACGGGAAGACTTATAAGAATATACTTACGATAGTTAATAGGCTTACGAAGATAAGATATTTTATCCTTATTACCGGCCTTTCTATAGAAGAACTAATCGACTCCTTTATCTATATAGTCTATCGCCTATATAAAGCACCCGATACTATTATCTCCGACTAAGGCACTTAGTTTATCTTTAATTTTTAGCGATAGCTTAGCACTTGTTTAAGAATAACGTTAAAATTAAGCTCGGTATAGCACTTAAAGACTAATAGTTAAACCGAAATCGTTAACGCTATAATAAATAAATATATTCGAGCCTATATTAGCTTTACCTAAGATAACTAGGTCGACTAGCTCCCGCTCGCGGAATTCGCAATAAATAATTAAGTAAACGAAATAGCCGGTATTTCTCCGTTCTTCGCTAACTACGGCTTGAATCCTCGTCTCGGTATTAAACCTATAGGCCCCCGACCCTTAACGCTCTTATTATAGGCAAAGAAGGAATTCCTTCGCGCGGACGTAATAGCTAGTCGTTTCGACTATATCTTTATTTAGCTTTAAGCTCTCGTATAAGCCTTATAATAGAAATATAAGGATAATGCTAATATAAAGCGGGACGAAGGATTTCTCTTCCGACCCGGTAATATAGTTATAGTTTTATTAGAGAATATAACTACTAATCGCCTAAAGAAAAAATAAGACGATAAATAGGACGGTCTTTATCCTATTCTCGAGGTCTACCGTAGCGCTATAGTTATCGACCTCCTAAAGTATATCTAAGTTAATAAGTCTTTCTATACGTTTAAGGTACGGCTCTAGATAACGGAAATAATACCGGGCTAGGCATAGATTAATCGAGAGGAACGACGCAACGTCGTAGGCTATATCGTAGAACGCGATAACGACGGCAATATCGAAGAAATATAGGAATTTAAGAAGATCCTTAACGTATACGATAATAAAGCCCCGACCCTAACTTATCTAATTAAATAGAAATATCACTAAGAACCGACCTAATAGCCTAAAGATAACCTAAGAGGTTGCCCTAAAGATATTTAACGCTTCTATAGATATAACCTAGATAAGCTAGGCCCCTTAGATTAAGCCCGCCTATAAAAGATTCCTCTATTACACACGGATTTCTAGCGAAAATGACATTTCTTAGCGATTTAAGGACTAAATCGTCTTTAGAGGGGGAGTACTATTATAGTACTATATTATATAATATAGTACATAGTGATATACTACGTGATATATAGTCCTATATATAAACGAGCCCTTAGCCTCTTTAGTTCTTCTCCTCTTTATAGAACAATAAGGTTATCTAGCTATTACCTAGTGCCGTAACAGCTATATTAGTATACCCTTAGCGGCTTAGTCGGAAGTATTTATCTAAACTATAGTCTTATAATAGGGGTCGAAGTATATAAAGACTAAGGCGGTAGTAAAGGCGTGCTTAAGGGCTTCGAAGGCGTAAGCGTAAGCGGGAGACTAGATCTAAAGGGCAGAGTTCTTAGTAAGGGCGTTTAAAAGGTTCGTAAGCTTAAAAAGCCGTAAATAAAACGCCGATAAAAATTAGCGAATCCTAAGAAACGCCGGAGGTCTTTAATAAAAGAGGGGGTAAGCTAGTCTAAGACCGTACCAACCTTTTTAAGGTCTATACAAATGCCTTTATCTAAGATAATTAGGCTAAGGTACTTAGTCTCGGTAAAATAGAAATTATACTTATTTACGTTAAGCTAAAGGCCGGCGGCGTTAAGGCGCAACTATATTAACGTAGGCTTAATATTCCTCCCGCGTCTCCGAAAAGATTAAGACGTCGTTTAAATAGGTAAAGTAGAACTTATTAAGGATGCCGTAAAAGGCTATATTAATAAAACTCTAGAAGTAAGATAGGGCGGCGGTAAGGCTAAAGGGGGTAATATAATACTTAAAAAGCCTATACTATATAGCGAACGCGGTCTTTTACTTATATCCTTCGGTAATACGAAGGCGGTTAAACGCTGCGATAACGTCGATCTTAGTAAAAAAATTCGCCTTTTAGATATAAGCGAGGGTATTATAGATAAAAGGTAAAGGAAAACGGTTTTTAATTATAGCCTTATTTAGGCCGCGATAGTTAACGTAAAAACTAACGCCTTTACCTAACTTATAGGAAAGTATAATAGGGGTAATAGCGGGGGAGGTAAAGCGGCGGATAAAGCCTTTCCTAAGCTATTCGTTAACGTACGCGTGGATAATCCGGTTCTCGGCTTCGCTAAAAGAGCGGGGGTAGGTATAAGGAGGTTATATTCCTTCCTTAAGGTTAATTTAAGTATTAACGGTATAGTAAAAGGCGAGCTTATCGGCCTTACTCTTAAGCTATATATAGATTATATAATAGAGCTTTTTAAAGACCTTAGCCTAAAGCTTGTCTAGTGTATAAAGGACTTTCTCTTACTTCTTAAAGAACTTAGCGATATCGTTAAAGGAGATCTTATTAAGGTAGATCTTATTAAGGTAATCGTTAATAAAGTCGTAAAGGTAAAGGTTAAAGTAGGCTTTTATATCCTTAGCGTCTATATATCTAATTAAAACGGCCTAGTAAAAGTCCTTAGGGATATCTTAGTCGATAGGTAGTAAGGGCTCGGTAGGTAATAGCTCGGCGATAAAGGCCTTAATTAAGGTCTAAGAGGTCTAGACTCTAGGCTATTAGTAGAATATTACTATTGCGTCGACGTTAAGTATTTAGACGTTAAACGCTAAGTCGTTAAAGAACTAAAAGCGGAGGGGCTAAGGTCTAATAGTCTTACGACTCGGCCGTAATATAAGGCGGCGGTAGCTAGCGGTCTTATAGATAGGATAGAGGTAAGGAGGTCGAATATAGCGGCGAGGGTAAAGGGTAGCTAAAGAGTTAGAGTTATAGCCGGATTAGAGTCGGCGTCGTTAACCTAGCGGAAGGAGTCCGGATAGGCGGGTTTACCTACGTTAAAAGTATCCCTAAAAAACGTAAAAAGGGAGGGGCTAAAGGATAAAGGAAGAAACTTAAGAACGTCGCTAAAGCGGATAGAATAGATAAAGGCCGGAGGACGGGCTAAGGCTAGACGGGTAGGAATAAGGATCGTAGCGGCGGGAATAAAGATCGTAGCGGTAAGGGGTTTACCCTTATTATTAAAATCCTCGACGGAAGGACTAAAGGGAAACCCCCTTAGGGTAAAGGTAGGTAAAAGCGCGGTAAAGGGCTCGCCCTTATCGTTAAAATCTTCGATAAAAGGGGCGGGGGGAAAACGAATTATATTTATTAATTATATTCCCTCCGAAATAGGGATAAGGGAAGCTAAGATAGGGCGGGCAAGGCGGGTAAAGGTAGCTAAAAGGCCTAGGATAAGATAAGGCTAGTAGTCCGAGAGGCAAAATGCTAGATAAAAGGGGGACTAAAAGGAAAGGGAGTTATAGCGCTAGCTTATAATAGGGTTATGCTAGCGTAGCTAAGGGAGGCTAAGAATAACCTTATAGCTAAGCTTTATAAGAAAGAAGTAGATAGACTTAGTATAAGCGCTAATCCGGGAGACCGAAAAGGCGTAATAGGTAATAAAGCCGGACTTATAATCGCTACTATCGGCGAGAGAAAGCCGGCGTAGGAATTAGAGTTAGCGTATAGGAAGGGTAAGACGGTACGTGGTTTAAGCGTATATAAAGGCGTATCTAGAATAGCCGGAGTCGACTAAAGCACTTATAACGATATCGGCGGATATAAGGGATAAAGGTATAAGTAAAGCACGCGGTTATATTCCCGTAGGGAGGTAAAGATCCTCTTTAGTACCGAACGAAGCTATAAACTTAGATATAGAGAGCTCTATCGTACGATAAGGCGAGTAAGCTACGTATTTCCTAAGGACGGGGAAGAGGCAAAGAGGTCGTCTACTTCGCCTTTAATAAAGCCTTACTTAATAGCGCGAACCTAGTAGCGGGGGGGAGGGGGTTTAAGGAGGCGCGGGGCAAACGTACTACTACTATAGCTACGGCCGTAGCTAAAGCCGGAACCGACGCCGGGAATAGCGCTAGGGTTAGCGCCGGGATTAGCACCGATACCTTTATTAAGGTAGGTCTAAGCGGTATACGTAGCGGTAGCCGGCTAAGCGTAGTAGAAGTAAAGATAGTTCTTAAACCGCTATTGCTTCTTAGCGTTAGTAAGCCGGGCCCGGAATATATCGAGCTACATTAGGTTACTAGTAAGAGACGCAGGTAGGGCGGGCGAGGTAAGGCCGGTGCGAGCGGGGTTATAAGGCGGCTAGAGTTAAAAACGGGCCTTAATACGCTACTAGTTGTCTTAAAGCGTAGAGTATATCTTAGCCTAGGCCGTAAAGTCGTTATAAGCCGGGTATTTAACCTATAGAGCGGCGGCGTTAGTAAGTTCGATAGAGACCTTTAAGTAAAGGTAGGCGATATAAGCGGTGCTTTTAAATAATAAGTCGGCTTAAAGCTAAGTTAACTTCGAATAGAAGTCCGGCTAAGAAATATTCTTTATCGATAAGGCATTAAAGTCGGCCTTTAACTAAGCATAGGTAAAATTAGCACTAAAGATAAGGCTAAGGTCGTCGGTAAGAGCTTTAATAATAGTATATTACTAATCGGCGAAAGACTTATTATCGAGGACGTCTTAAGGAACGCTAGCGATAATAAAGGCGGCCCGGCCGGTAAGCCGGCTAGCCGCGTAAAGAATACGATCTTACTCTATAGGGTATAAAGCGGCATTTTAACGGAGCTTAATAGTAAGGCCGTTGCGCTAGGTCTAGAAAGCCTCCTAACGTTGCTTTTAGGTGCTAGAGTCGCCGGCGAAACTCTTAGGGTCGGCTATATAGGAACGGGTAAAAGCAAAGGCGGGGGTAGGGGTAAGGGCCTAGTCTTAAGCCGCGTCGCGTTTAGTTAAGATAAGGAGAGAGGACGTAGCGCGGTTAAGCTAGCGCTAAAGATCGGCAGCGTGCTTTTAAGCAACGGCCGCGTGCTTTTAAGCGACGAGCACTCTTATATCTAACTTAACATAAGTATTATTAAGGTAATTAAAGGCCTCGATCTAAAGGGCGCGGAAGTCGTAAGTAGCGTTAGCCTAAATATAGGCGAATATGCCGAATATAGGCCGTTAGGCCTAAAGAAAGGCGGCGAGATAAAGGTAATAGGAAACGTAGTCGGTCTAAGTCTTTAGGTTAGTAAGAGCCGGCGGGATAACGGCTAAGGTAGTAGATAGGGGATCGGCCTTTATATAGTCGGTTATCGTAGATTATAAGGCAATAGGATAAAGTAAGGGTAAGGGAAAGGTAAGGAGGGAAATCTATATAATTTGCGTTAAGATAGCGTATCTATACCGGGAAAATTCTAATAATTAAGGAAAACTTAGTCGAAGGGGTCCGGCGAGGAGGCGGACTCGCGTCGCGAAAAGGGGAGATTAAAAAAGAAAAGGGTAAGATAGCGAGATTATTAATTAAATGCAATAGAATAAAATAGTAGATTAAACTATAAGGAAACGAGCTTAAGGGGGGGTATATAATTATTATTAATCTATAAAGGAATATAGCTATAGACTAAGTCTAAATGTCTATATATATAATATAGAGGTCACGTAGGATAATATATAATATAACCTAACACCGTAACACTACGGCTGTGCTATAGTAGGCGCTTAGGTTAGCCGCTGCGTAAGCCCGGCATTAAGCCGGCTACTAGCACGTATAGCCTAGCAATGCCCTAGACGAGGGCACGGTCGGGCCGACGTAAGGCCTATATAGGGGCAAGGCGCATATATAAAACCTACGGGAAGGCGAGCTACGGCGGGCTCTTCTTCCTCTCCTCCTTAGCTTTAGATAGTTAATTATCTAGCCACGCAGTATTAAGTTAAACCCTATGCCGGCCCTTTATAATAACTATAACTAATTAATTAGAAGAACGTATATAAGGCCGAATTGCCTAATAAATACAAAATATATATATAAATAAAATAATATAAGATTAGTTCTTTAGTATATACTCGCGAGGCTATAATAAGCGCGCTACTAAATCTCGGAATAAAAAGGGTATAGTCGTTAGCTAGGTATTAGGGTCTTCGACTATTAGTAAGATTAGGTCTATAACTTAATCCGTATTCTTATATACGAGTAGGGAAGAGGCACGTACAGGCGGGGAAAGAGGCTTGTATAAATAGGGGTAAGGGGCTCGTACGGATAGGGGTAAAGGGCTCGTGCGGATAAAGGGGTACGTGCGTAGATATTAGTAGGTAATTCACTTAGATTAATCTAAATAAAGGGGGTTATATTAGTTATAGTTATATCTAATCTAGCTAAGAAGAGGGAATAAGGGGGCCCTTTTATACCTATCTGCCGGGGTCCCTTTATAAAGCCTGCTATGCCTTAACAATGTATTATTAAGGCCTACGCTAGGGCTTACTACTCTAGTTATAACAATGCTCTTAGTTAATAACGAGGTTATTAACTATATAAGGCACGTGGCGTTATACGCCGCGTAGTTATAACCCCTATTGCCCCTTTCCTATATATAGTCGGCAATATAGTTACGACTCTATCCCTTAGTTATATAACTATATTCCTATAGTAGAGCTATATATCCGTATGCATAGGTGCGTTTACACTTAGTTCTTTATAGATGATTTCTATACCTATATAAAGGGCACTTATATAATTACTCTACCTACCTAGTGTAGGGAAAGATAGGCATAAGGCAAAGGGTGCGTGTATAAGAAGAAGGATAATAATTATAAGTGGCCCGGCGTGCCCTATAAGCTATAGGGCTGCCGGAGCCCGGACTATCTACTAATCCGTAGGCACCTAGTCGGTGCCTTGCCTTTACGTATTACTACCCTATTACACTAGGGCGTCTATCGCCTTAGGAGTCGAAATAAAAATTATAGAGCCTGCATTTAGCCTGCTTTAGTATATGCCGGGCTTAGGGCAAGAGGGGTTTTTCTAATATCTTATAGTAATGGCTTTTTTACTAAGGGCTTATTAAAGGAAGCGTCTATAAGAGCGGCTTTATAGGTTTATAGTAACGGCTTTTCTACTAAGGGCTTATTAAAGGAAGCGTCTATAAGGGCGGCTTTATAGGTTTATAGTAACGGCTTTTCTACTAAGGGCTTATTAAGGGAAGCGTCTATATAAGCGACTTAGTTAGTAGAAGCGTCTATAAGAGCGGCTTTATAGTTTTAAGGGAGCTACTTTAAGAGCTGCTTTCCTCAATAGATAGTTTATAGTAATTATCTTACTACTAGGGGCTTATTAATAGTTCGCTTTACGCTGCTATAAGAGCTGCTTCTATAAGAATTACTAAGTGCTTATAGTATTATTATAGATAACTAGTCGCGAGGGTCTTCGCGATAATTATTATAACGGTCTAAAGAGAACTTCTAGTAGTTAAAACTCGCGGTATTCTTCTTCTTCTTATTAGTAATATAGCCTTTATTCTAAAAGACGTAACTCTTCCTCCTTAATAAAAGCGAGCACGGGATTAAATAGTTATAGGGTTTATATAGGAATATAGGAATATAGGATAACTACCGCGAGGAAAAGCGTTATAAGTTATAACCCCTAATAACCCCGACGGTCCTAATAGCAGCGTTATTAGCCCTATAATAACCCCGGTAGTATAACGGGGTTGTTCTAAGTTAGCATAAAGGAGGTCCTTAAAAGAGGTTAAATAACACTATAGAGGGGGAAAGGGAAGAGGGTGCGGGCGTAGCCCTAGCCGGCGCGGACTACCTAAATACACGCAATCTAGTCACGTGCACTAGATAATAACACTAGGGTCTAGACCCTTACATTAGCCCCCCGCCCCGGCTCCTTTAAAGCTACCTTCTAAAACACCTAAAGCCGTACCTTAACGCGCGGCGGACGTTACGTACGGACTACGTAGTTAAGGCGAAACCTATACCGAAACGCATAGCCGAAAGCATATATACGAATTACACCGAAAATCCCCTCTAAAGCGGCACGCAGTTCCTATAAACGCGGATATAACCTTCCTAATTCCCTTATCGCAATAAACATTAGCGGAACCGTATTTTTAGCCTTTTTAGAACGTAGGGAAGCTCCTTTTCCTAATAAGCAGAATAGACTACTTTAAGTAAGGCCGGTTACTCTAGCTCGTGCGCTTCGCACGCTTAGGTGCTCTTAAGGGCTCGCCCCGTAGCGACTAGCTCTTTGTCTTTAGGCGCGTATCGCTATTACTATCTGCTCTCCCTATATAGGGCTATATAGGCGCCGTTCTTTTTGCTGCGGTCTCCCGGGTATAAGCAATATCCCCTCGTATCGCCCGCTATCGCCGCGCCGAGCGCGGTAGTATTCCTAATATTTATTACTCGAATCGTCCGGTCGTATCCCGCTTATAGTCGTGCTACCGTTCCTTTAGTTAATCCGGAGCTCGTTCGTATACCTATCTCTGTATACGCGTAATCTATATATTCCGTAGTTATAACTACGCCCTACTACCGTCTCGAAGGTTATGCCTAATTTCGCATGCATTACTTATACCGAAGCCGAAGCGGGAGCTATTAGCGTTAATAATATATATCGTTAGCTCCCGACGCACCTAAGGCTTCTATATATAGGCTCCTCCCGTAGCCCTTAAAGCGGAGACGGCAAAGTCCTCCCTTCCGAGGGGGAAGTTAATAAAGGAAAAAAGGGGCAGAAAGGTTATACTATAGGCAGGTAATTTAACGGCTGCGAGTAGGGCAGGAAAAGCCGATTAATAGCGCGTTCGTAGGTGCGGGAATTTAACTAAAAATTTCGCATAAGCTAATATTAGTGCGTTAGCGCGTTCTTATTAGTGCGGGGTCGAAAAATCGCATTAGCGATTAAGGCAATAGCTAAAGGGCAGCTTAATTTATCCTCGTATTAAGCATCGTAGAAGAGAGACTTTAGGCGGCGCTTCCGACGGTATAGAGGCGGCGTATAGTAGGCGCGGCTGCGAATTTTAATAAAGTGATAGTGTTATTATATAACGGGGTTATTCCGAGTTAGCATAAAGGAGGTCTTTAAAAAGAGGTTAAATAACACTATAGAGGGGGAAAGGGAAGAGAGTATAGGTAATGCATGTAATACACCCTTTAGCTAGGCGCCTAGGGTGCTAACATTAGCAATAGATAAGATAGCAGGGAGCTATTCCTAGCTCCCGGGGCTCGCCACCTACCTTAATAAACTATCCTTCTTTACCTATATTTCCACGCTGCTTAGTGCATTAAAATAGTAGTAACACCTTGCCTTCTTCTCTTCGGCAAGCATTAGAGGCCCTTATAAGCCCTCTACTAAGCGCCTCTTAAAGCCGTACTAGCGACGCCTTTATTTACGTTGCTTTAGAGCGCCTAGCTTACTAAGAACTTTCAGTCTACTCTTAGACGACCACCCCGCTGTTTTCGGCTTAGCCCGCGTTAAGCCACCGATAGTAGAGCTAATCACTATCTTCTACCTTCCTCTTTCCCGTCTTAGCGCTTTATTAACGCGCCCCTTCAATATTACGACAACCTCTCTTTCTCTTCTAGCAAGCCTAGAAACTATTAACTAAGTTTTCTTCTTTTTCTATGTGTTTTCTTCCTTTTCTATATGTGCCTAAACTCTTTCGCACCTATTTTAGGTGGTTGTAAATTTTTGCATATACTAACCGATTTTCTATATGCCGCTTGCCCTACTACTACTTCGGCTTACACCGACCCCCCCCCTACTCCCTACGATATCTCGTTATAAGCAATTAAGCTTTACCTACACCGATGTCTCTTTTAATCCTCGCAAGCACGACCTTTATCTCGTTCGTACCCTCTAGCAGCTATACACTCTCGAGATATAGCAAGCAGGCGTTTCCCTTCCTAATGAGTACGAGGAAAGAGCTTACCTTGCCTAAAGCCTCGACGGGAAATTTATCCGGAAGGAGTAGCGTGTCTATACCGAGCTTTTCTTCCTTATCCCTCTTGCGATTACCGCTATTTTGCCTCTCCCGAAGAAAAAGACTACTATCTTAAAGTATATTTAAATACCCGAGAAAAACACGCCTTTAATCGAGGCCGCGGTCTAACGATATCTTTATTAGGAACGCCGCTATTAAGAGACCGCCTAAGTCTCGAGGGACTAAGATTCTTCTTCTCGTCGCGGTAGGACCTACTATAACGACCGAGAGTCTTCTCGCCGTAAGGCCCGTAGCCACTACGACGATCGCTAAGAACGGGACGATCGCCGATAAGAAGACCGTCGGCAACGTCGAGAGACCTAAGTCTCGAGGGACCGAGATACTTCCTTTCGCCGCGGCAGAACTTAAGATATCCGCCGCGAACGCTACGACCGGAACGATCGCCGCTTTACCTAATAAGGCGAGGAATATAGAGAGGAAGAGGCGAAAGGAGCCTAATCGACGAGGTCCTTACCGCCCGCTAGCCGTGTGACGGCAGCTTCGCCGCCTGTGCCGTACCTTGTTTTGCCGTCTGCTATACGCCTTATTGCGACGATGGCCTCGCCGCCTACTATACGCCCTATTGCGATGTCTATAGCGCGCTCTACTTCGCCGCCTGCCGTTACGACGATAGCTTCGCCGTCTGCTATAGGCCCTATTCCTAAGGAACCTCCGGCCGCTAAGCCCTCTTCGTGCCGAAAGTGTAAGGCGCCCTTTGCTTCCCGGAACGCCTTTTTAAGCACCTTCGTAGAGCCTGTCCCGGCTAGTAGAAGACGCCTGCCGCCGTTGCGACTATTCCCGCGCTTGCTATTAACGATAACTTCGGCAATACGTCGCCTCCGGCCGAGTTAAGCACCCCTCTCGCGACTGCTCTTACGCCTGCTTTAGCCGTTATCGAAGCCGTCTATGCGACTGTTCTCGCGGCTGTTGTTCGCCGCCTTATAGCCGCTCCTACCGCGGCTTCTCTTCCCGAGGCCGCCTCGCCTACTACTGCTATTAACGCCGGCTGCACGACTATTCCCGCGGCTGCTCCCTTAGACAAGCCGCCGCAGTAGTATCTTCTTCCTACCGCCGCCTCGCCTACTATTAGCACCGTTAGTACGACTATTCCCGCGGCTGCTTTAGATAAGCCGCCGCTGTAGTAGCTTCTTTAAGCTGCCGCCTCGTAGTAGCATCCTCTTCCTGCCGGCGACCTATCGCCGCAGCAACTTCAAGCTGCCGATAAAGGTATTATCCGCCTCGTTCGATATCTTTAAGCTACCGCCTCGCAGCGAGATCTTTAACCTCCCGGCAAGTTCTCGCCGTAGTAGTATCTTCTTCCTACCGCCGTCTCGCCTACTATTAGCACCGTTAGTACGACTATTCCTCTTCTTCCTACCGGCAACTCATCGCCCTAGCGATACCCTTTACCTCCCGGCAACTTATCGTCGTAGTAACTTTAAGCTGCCGATAAAGGCGTTATTCGCCTCGTTCGATATCTTTAACCTACCGCCTCGCAATAACGTCTTTATCCTGCCGGCAACTCATCGCCCTAGCGATACCCTTAACCTTCTAGCAACTCGTCGCCTCCGGCCGCTGTCTTTAAGCCGGGGCGGGATATATTTCGCCTTATTATGGCCGCCTCGCCTGCTATTAACGCCTTTAGTAAGTCGTCGCCGTAATAGCATCTTCTTCCTACCGGCAACGTCTCGCTGCAACGATGCCTTTAACCTACCGTCGTCTCGCATAGTACGACCCGCCGGCCCTACGCTCTATAGCGCACCGACCAGCGCCGCCTTAGACGCTTCTAGCACGATTAGAGAGCAGCCGCTTGCTCCGCTGCCTAAAGAGATCGCCGTTATATGCCCCTTTCGGCGATTGAGGAATTCGATCTAGACGATAAATAATCACTAGCCAGCGTGAGTATAACTCACGAGAAAGGAACGGAGGATCCGGGCAATAGAAGCCCGATTAAGATTATTATTATCACTACTATAGTCAGCAGGCTTTTCTTTTGTGCCGGCATTATAATGCATACAATGCACCCTTTAGCTAGGCGCCTAGGGTGCTAACATTAGCAATAGATAAGATAGCAGGGAGCTATTCCTAGCTCCCGGGGCTCGCTACCTACCTTAATAAACCATCCTTCTTTACCTACCTTTCCACGCTGCTTAGTGCATTAATAGGCGCAGCCCTCGCCGGCGCGGACTACCTAAATACACGCAATCTAGTCACGTGCACTAGATAACAACACTAGGGTCTAGACCCTTATAGGTAGTAGCTTTATTATAACCCGGATAATAGCGTTAGCGGTTAGGTTACGTATTCCTAATAGAGCTTTATTAAGCGCTTAGCTAAGCCGGGCAGGCTTTATAAAGGGGGCCCCTTTTACCTCCCTTTCTAGCTAGAGTAAATACTTTGTTAACATTACTATTATACCAACCAGGCAAAAGTAAGATACATCCCGACCGTAGACGTAATACAATAGCTTAAATAAAATGTCGATATACCCCCCTACGTATACGGTAGCCTGCCCGACCGTGCTAAATAAGCCGTAGTATTAATCGCCGCCGAATATGCCGTGCCGTGCCGTGCCGTGCCGTAAGGTACCTTAGCGCAAATACGCCGCCGAAGTTATAATGTCTAACCGGATCGAAGGCGTAAGGGTAGCGCGCAGCCGCTAAAAGTGCGACCGGGCCCGACAATAGCGAATATAGTGTCTTATAACGAAAGTAGCGTCTTATAGCGAAAGTAGCGAAAAAATAACGAATTAACGCGGGGTTTAAAAGAATGTTAATAGCAGTAGAAGTTATAGCTAGGTCCTAGCAAAATAGACTTCGCTCCTAGGCTTATAACTATTAATATTACTATTATACTAACTAGGCAAAAGTAAGATGTATCCCGACCGTAGACGTAATATAATAGCTTAAATAAAATGTCGATATACTTTTAGATAATAATAATACCCCTTTACAATAAGATATCTTATATATAACTACTAATAAGTTATATTAATAAGAAAGTACGTTTATAAAAATATAGGATAAATACTATAAAGAAATAAGGGTTATAAGTTATAACCTTTAATAACCTTAATAATAGCATTATTATTAGCCCTATTATAACCGTAGTAGTAGCCTTATTATAAACCTAATAACAGTATTAGCGGCTATATTACGTACTACTAATAAGGCTTTATTAAGCGCCCGGTAGGCCTAGGTAGGTTCTTTATAGTACTTATAATAGGCCTTTATTTTACCCCCCTTTTAGCTAGAATTTATAGTAAGTTTTTATATAAGCGTACCTAATTAATATTTTCTATAATAATCTATTTTAATAGGATTATATTATAATTTCTTTTTATATTATTTAAAGGGGGAGGCCCTTATCGGGCTGCTTATCGCCATTTTAGCGCCTATTTTATCTATACATTGGTGTAGGCGTAGACAGGTTGTTCGGCCATGTCGAGGTTTTAAAACATGTAGCTATGGCCTTCCGTAGTACACTGTAGGCAGCCAGCCTCGCACTTCCGAGCATCGAGCATCGTCAAACCGGCGCCGCCGCCTGCGTCGTCTGGATCCACCGAATAAGTAGCGTGTTCTGCGCGCTGGTGTGAAGCCGACTTCGTACAGCGTGTTAATGCGAGCGCAGCAGAGCCGGGATCACGGCAATTAGGCCAGGTCGCCAGCTCGTGACGACCTTACCGGACATGCCCAAACACGCCCTGCTGATTGGGCATGTATGTACATAGATGCTGGTACCGGCTACCATCGCGGAGCCGCTCGCTGGCCGGGACTTGGGCGCGAACAAAGTACACACAGTGTATGTAGATTGAGTGCCCACGGCTTCGATGCTCCGTATAAGGTAAGCAAGGCAAAGCCGCGACGACAACTACGTAGTCGGACAAGAAGCCTCCCTCCCGTCAAAGCTCAAGCCGTCGCAAACCACGGCCCAAGCCCAGCCAGCAACCACATGTCGGAGCCATGAGCACTTTTGGCAGTCCAGGGAAGCTGCCGTCGACCAAGCCCACCCCGTGAGTTCTGTCGCCCCAGCGCTCAGTCCGGGTGAAGTGAAGCCATGACAGACACGGTGACGTTCTAAACAATGCTCTCTGCCCCGTCAGGCCGCAACGTGGGAGCTTCCCGCTGGACCACGATGGTGGGTGAAGAGCAGACCCCGGTCGCCGTGCGGGCCATGAGGAGCTAATCAAAAGCCGTCAGGCGAGTGCAAGCATGTCATTCCCAAATACATTGCGTGCATGAACAATGCCCGCGGCGTCAACGACGACGAGTGCCGCAACCTGATGAAGGCCTACCTCGCCTGCAGGATGGACCGGTAAGAGATGACCAGCTGGCCATGCGCGGGCGGAGCAGACCAACAACTAACCCCACAAGGAACCTGATGGCCAAGGACGATTTCAAGAACCTAGGTTTTGCCGAGACGCCCCCCAAACCAGATAAGGGCGTCAAGGGCGAGCTGCGGTGGTGAGTAAACAAAAAAGAAGGCGGTATCGGAGGATGGACGGACTTGCTGCTGGCAGGGAGACAAGGCCCCCTGAAAAAAAAACATAAAAAACATCCTAATAAATACCCCGTCGCACATGGATTGTAGCATCAGACTGCGCGGTTGATTTACTTGTGCGTCGTCACCCACGACTCTCTCTCCCTGCTGGGATGCGGCGGCAGTTCACGAGTTGGCCTGTGTGACGGACGCGTTGCCCAGTCAACATCCTCTGCCGTCGGCCGCCGTCCGTGATTGGTCCACAAAACTGCACGCCGTACACGCACCTCTGCCCAACATCTCTCCACCATCAACCTCTCCTCCGACCTGCTCGTAATACCTAATAACCCACTCAAAATCCGACACCGGCACCTACCTATAGCTCCCTACCCGTCCGTCTCCGCTGAACCGACTCTTGCACTTTGCCCTCGATTTCCGACTTGCCAGCTCACCGCACCGCAAGTGCCATGAGAAAGTCAACCGATGATGGCAAGGGGCAGCGGATGACGCCGCCGTCCCCCTCGTACATGTCCAAAGACCAATTCGGTACGGCGCCTTGCAGACTCGTTTGCCCATCATGCCCCCTCGCTGACCTGCCTCGATTCCCAGCTGGCTATCTGGCAGATTTACGCACCAACCGCACGGCGCGTCCTGGGGGTGCCCGGCCGCTGCCGACATCCTCTGCTCGAGCCTCTACGGATCGCAGCAGCTTCGATGTTTCCTCTCAAACCGCCAATCTTCCCGGACACCGGCGTGCCCCGTCACAGGCGCCGAGCGCCGGTGCCACCAGCATATCCACCCACAATTCGACAGCGACGAGCCGCGGCCGTGACTACTACCCGACGGGCCCGGCTGTCCCGTTGAAGCCCTCCGAAGTCGTGCCAACTGCAACGTACATGGAACGCGGCCAGAGATGGATGGAAAAGGAGGAGGCCGTCTCTCTCCGCGAAGCCATGCAAGACATGGACGTCGGCAGAGCTGCCAAGGACGAGCCCTCGGAAGACGACGATAGCCGCTTGTACAATGCCGCTCTCGACGAGGCCGCCGAGCTTGTCTGGCAACACCAAAATGGAGGCCGTGTCCCGCGACCAGACGGGCCATATCGCTATAAGCCGCACCTTAGAAGGAACAGCTATGCGCATGCCCGTACGGCCAGCATTGGGACACACGGGGATGAGGTTGCCCCAAGCGGACTCGGCAGGGACATTGGCTCACGGTCCGTCTCTGTGAGCTCTGCAGACAGCAACGATTCGTCGCAGGCCCCTCGAAAGCCTGGACGGAGTCAGCCAGCCGGCCAAATATCCAAGACGTACGGAACAGTTGGTTCTGGCCGTCGCCGCACCAGCCTCAGGAGGAACATTAGCGGGGAGGTCGAGCGCCCATTCTCGGGTGACCAGATCTGGGAGGAGCCAGAGGCGTCTTCGTCGACGAGCAAAACTGCTTCTGCCGGCCGCACATCGCCGGAAAAGCTACACATCAAACCTCGAGGTCCAATAAATCGTGCCCAGTTCGAGGCCTCTCGGGACGCTTCGAACCTGTCCAAGGCCTCTCGGGACGCCTCGAACCTGTCCAAGGCCATCAGCCAGGTCGAGATACACCGTAATCCTCCGACGCAGTCTCGCAACGCACAATACACGACAAACACTCCCTCGCCAAGACCAACGCCGGAACCGTCGGTGGAACGCAAGCATGGAATTGAGGTGCGCAGCCAGGACATCCGGGCAGCCACCAGCAGGAGGCTCAAGGATCGCAGCTCCAGGCTCCCCGAGCCCACCGCTGTCAGCGACAGTCCGGGCCGACCGATTGTAAGCTTTGATGCGAACTGGGAAGCCCCGGACGAGGTCGCTGATGTCAAGCCAGACTGGCCAGCTCAAGCCTCGCCGCCGCTCAACAAGGGCAACCAGCAACCTATGGGTATCCCTCGTATCTCTGTGGCGGAGGACAAGACGCCGCAGCCGCGGACGACGCCACGCCCGGGTATACCATCAGTCTCTGTAGACGGGCCGGACTATGGGCCTCGGATGTCGGTGCCCAGCATCAACGTGCCCACCATTGTGACCGACGATGCGACAGATCAGGACAATGTCCCCGCCATGACGCTTCCAGGCACCAGGCCGGCTACGCGGCCGCTGCCAATTCCCGGCGCCCCTGGCTCCCAGGGCCCAAGAGCTCAACGACCTCGAGGTCACTGGTCGCCCGCTCCGGGGGCGGTCGGCCGCGCAACGGCCCTCTGCCATGAATGCGGGCTCCCGATCCAGGGGAGGCTCGTGGGACTGGCTGGGTTCCCTGAGCGGTTCCACCCACATTGCTTCAGCTGCCTGGTTTGCGGGACCAGCCTCGAGGCCATGGAGATAAGCCCGGAGCCGGACCATGTTCGCGCGAAGCGGCTCGAGAGGATCCACCGCCGCGCCGCAGGGGAGCGTTTGGAGGAGCGGCCGGGGGCCACAGAGGCCGAGGACGGCGACGAGCGGCTCCGTTTCTACTGCCATCTGGACTGGCATGAGCTCTTTGCCCCGCGCTGCAAGCACTGCAAGACGCCCATCATTGGCGAACATATTGTGGCGCTCGGCCAGCACTGGCACTACGGGCACTTTTTCTGCGCAGAGTGCGGAGACCCGTTTGAGCACGGCATGACGCACATTGAAAAGGACGGGTACGCGTGGTGCATCAACTGCCAGACCAAGCGCACCGAGCGGCGGGCGCCCAAGTGCAACAAGTGCAAGACGGCCGTCATCGGGCAGTATATCCAGGCCCTGGGGGGTGAGTGGCACGAACACTGCTTCCGCTGCGCCGAGTGCCAGGGCGGCTTTGACGACGGGCAGATTTTCCCAAAGGAGGTGCAGGGCGGGATGGTGGTTCTCTGCACGGCGTGCCGGACGCAAGAGCTCAAGTCGTGATTCGAGGCGCGTCGACGGGGTTTGGTGTCTTGACGGACTTGTCAGTGTACCCAGTATGATGAGTGGGAGGGATGGGAGGGCGAGGTCCATGTGGAGACGAAGGCCATGAATAGCTCACGAGTAGACGGGTGCAAAGACCGAGCACATGAATGCCCCGACTCG
Organism: Ophiocordyceps sinensis; assembly: GCA_012934285.1. Classification (NCBI taxonomy): domain Eukaryota; kingdom Fungi; phylum Ascomycota; class Sordariomycetes; order Hypocreales; family Ophiocordycipitaceae; genus Ophiocordyceps; species Ophiocordyceps sinensis. Next base: position 5,593,915 of record JAAVMX010000004.1, on the reverse strand, counting down.
GTGAAAACCCTTTCGGTGGACTATGCGCAGAATATCGCCTCCCTATTCCGAAATACACAATCAAACCCAGCCTCCTTCGGTCACGGGAGAAGAGCGCCGTGGTACCATCATCGCCGCCTAACGCCTGTGTGCCCGGAAACGTCCCCTCCTACAACGCGGAATGGCGGCCTCCTCCGACCTGCTCCTGGTGCACCTCTAGCGTATCGCCGTCTTGCATCTCGAGCTGTCAAAGAGATTGGGGGCATCAGCATCGATGACGGTCAAGGCAAACAATAGGGGACCCAGCGGGCCGAGGGAGGGGCAAACAAACCGTGTCGGGCGTGTCTGTATGTTGGACCCGCGAGCCCTCGAACAGGAAGCGCACCGAGTTGATGTTTTTGCCCTGCCGTTCGCAAAAGGCATTCATGAGCTTTTCGAGTTTGGTGCTCCGCTTGATCTTGAAGAAGACCTCGTTGTTGTTGTCCGTGACCTTGATGTTGAGGTGCTCGCTGCCGGGGGCCACCTCCTGCTGTTCGGGCGACGTGTTTGCGTCTTTTTCTGCCGACATGATGGCGGTTCCTTTGTCCCTCTCGCGTTGGGCCTCGGGACGGTCGGTGGTGCTTCGGGGTCGATCCGTCTCCGTGGCGGGGGAGGCGTGGTTCGCACGGGATGCAACGCGGTGTGCACGCACGCGACAGAACGAGAAGGGACGGGAGTATGGGGCGAGGGGGCAGCGGTCGGCGCGTGGTCAAGTGGATGATGGTGATGAATGAAGCCAAGGACTGAGGAGGGTCGTTGGCGAGGCAGAGTCAGAGGCCAGAGAAGGGTGGGAGGCAAACCCAAAGGTGGGGCGGCCGCGCTCCGCTTACGGTGGGCCCCAGTGCTCAGCAGCCTGTTGGTCAACGTATGTACGAATATTGGGTTCCGGAAAGATTTTTGCCTTGGCCAGCCTGAGGCTTCCAAATGGTCAGAATCGGGCACAATAGAGTCTCGTGGCTTCCGGCTTGGAAGCTGCGTTAAGACTATGTTCTGTACTTCGTATATATTGATTAACTAGCTAAGGTTATAGGCGCTAAGGCCTTTAGGGAAAACCCTATAGCGGGGCGCTAACTAACGCGCCTACCTTATAGGATCTATAATACCACTTTGCTTAAATAAGCAGTCCCTTACTTACTAAAACAATTAATATAACCTAAATAGGAAATCCTATATTAATATTAGCGATACGAAATAAATAGTAATAATAAGTAAAAATACCTATAATATTACGGCACTAGGTAATAGCTAGATAACCTTATTGTTTTATAAAGAGGAGAAGAACTATAGAGGCTAAGGGCTTGTTTATATATAGGACTATATATTACGTAGTATATTACTATATACGATATTATATAATATAGTACTATAATAGTACTCCCCCTCTAAAGACAATAAGGATCCTATTAGTATAGGCGTATTAGTTAGCGCACCGTATAGGGTTTTTCCTAAAAACCCTACGCGCCTATAACTCTAGATAATTAAAAATACGAGTATGCCGTAGGGTATAACTATAAGCAAAGCTTTGCTATAGCCGGGGGACCTTTAATTTTTTACTATAGCTAGGGCACCTTTTTTTTTAGCTATAAGCGGGATTTAAACCCTAAGCCTTAATAAAAGCGGGGCTTGTTATAGGTTTTTTTTACCCCGCGCGCGGGCCCCTACGCGTGATTAAATATAAGGCTAAGACGAGGCTACGCGTTATTATTATAAGTTGCATACTCTACGCATTTTCGGCTACCGAAACGGAAAGTTATTTAACGCCGTAACGAAGGAAGGAATAATACTAAAAAGGTAAATAAGCAAAAACTTAAGCTTAAACGGATACTAATTTCTACGGGCTAGATTAATTAACCTAAACACCCGGCTGACTATTATAGTAGACGCCTAAGCGAAAGAAACCCTCGAGTTTTTTCTCTTTAGCTAGCTATACGAATGTAGACTTAGACTAAAGACCGAATAGGTAGCAAGCACTATGCTCTAACCTTTCGAAATATAGGACCTTAAGGTAGAGGCTATTACCTATCTACTTCCGGTTCTTAAAGGGTTAGCGCCCTACCGATATACTATTAGTACGATCTTATATTCTCGGGTTATTGTAATTGCAATTATAATACCCCTTTATAACCCTATTGCAGGCAGTCGCGGCGCGTAATAAAGCAGTATAATAGTAAGCGCGTAACGAAGCAACGAAGCAGTATAATAGTAGGCGCGTAACGAAGTAATAAAGCAGTATAATAGCGAAGCAACGAAGCAGTATAATAGTAAGCGCGTAATAAAGCAACGAAGCAGTATAATAGCAGGCGCGTAACGAAGTAATAAAGTAGTATAATAGCAAGCGCGTAACGAAGCAATAAACGTAGTAATAAACGCAATAGTAGGCATAGAGCAGTAGGCGTATAACGAAGCAATATAACTAATAATAGATATAGTGCGTATAGCTAATTTACTTACTATAGCTATTCTTTAATAACCCTTCTTCCTTATTACTTAATAACCTAACTAGTACGGCGAATAGCGTTAGCCTCCCGCGCTAGCATAGAGACGTTACTACCTCGAATAATATTATTAAGATTAAAGTAGGCATAAAATATAATGCTACGTAGCGTCTTAGCCTATAAGACAGCTACATAAGTAAGGCTAGATTAGAAATCGCGATAGGATATATCCGCTATAACCTACTTAAGCGTAGCACTTTATGCCTTATAAATAGTAATAGCATACGCAATCGTTAGGGGGAACTAAGTGCGATAGTAAGAGGCGCCGCCCTTAAAGAAGTCTCGCGTTATCCGAAAGATAGGTATAATAGTCGCTAGCTTTAAGTCGTTAAAGTAAGGCGGACCTATATAGCGATTAAAGCGGACTAAAATAATAAAAGGTAGGTACGCTTAAGGGTCGTCTATATTAGTATTCTAAGCGAAGTCGTAGATAGTCCTTAAGGCACTATTAACGAGGCTAAGAGGGGTCTAGATATTCGCTATTAATATTACCCTAGCACTCACACAGATAGGCAGATAGTTATATAGGTTGCCGGTAGTAATAGAGTCGGCTTATAACGCGTTAGGTCCGATATTAGTCGCTTAAACCTAGATATATAGCGAGCTAAGGCGTTCTATATAGTCTATATTAAAGTCGCGGACCTATATATTAGTAGAGTAGATATAGACCGCCCCGTCGAAGTAAGCTACCTCCTTAAGTAGTAGGTTTGCCTATACGCGGGTATAAAGCAGCTTCTAATCGTTAATAAAGGGGGCATTAATATATAGGGCCTAAAAAGCTATCCGGAAAGGAGCCTAGTTGTTACCTTACTACCGTAAGACCTACTATAATATAATAGTCTTATTAAAGGCGTAGTAGGCGTTGCGTCTACGAATCTTAGGTAGCGCTATAAGAGCCGCTATAGTAAAGAGCGGCTTTTCTATTACGGGCGGGAGCTAATAGAAGTCACTAAGCATAAGAACGCTACGGCTACCGAAGAACTTATCTTAATGCTTTAGGAAGATCTATCGGAGGCGGGAATCGATATAAGAAAAGGTTCGTAAGCTAATTATTAACTTCTCGTCGATAATAAGGTAACGTAAGAGGCGTAGCTAGGACTAAAGGTTATTAAGCTCTATAGTGCGTAATAGAGGCACCTCTTTAAGAGTCTTAGAGATAGGCAGGTATAGTAGGGAGTATAAAGTCACGCCGTTAATTACGTTAGTAGTAATACCTATAGGCGCCGCTTATATAAAGCAGCCTAAAGAGAGCTACTTTAACTAGGCATAGAGGGCGTAAATTATAAAGGACTTGCCTATACCGCCTTACCTATCTACTTATATAAGAAAGGGCGCCGGGTCTTACTTATTAAGGTCGAGGGCTTATTCTAGGTGCTAAGTAAAGAGGTCGAAAACTATGCGTTGCTTAACGTTAAGACGAGCAAAGATATTATTAGATATATTATTATCTTACTTATTAATAAAGGCATACTATAATTTAACTAGCTTTTAGTAGTCGTTCCCCTATGCCTTTAAGTCGGGATATTTACTAATATAAGGCTGCTAATCGTGCTAAAGATTAAGGTCGCGATTTCTAAATAACTTAATGTCTTCCGTATTAAGGCTACGATATAGCAGTAGAGCAGTAAGTTCCTCCTACTCCCCGGCCGTAATGTTTTTATCGCTCTAAAGGTTATCTTTAAATTCGTCTTAAATAAGGGAAGGAAGGTTACTATAGTAATCGTCGGGATAAGCGTTACTATAGATAGAGAGGCAATAGTTATATGCCTTAGAGAATATCTTAAACGTAATGCTTTTAACCTCCTTAACCTCTTAGGTATATCGATAAGGATAGTAAAGAGTTAACTTAACCCAGCAAAAGTCCTAGTATTAGTCGTGCCCCCGTTAAGGCTTATAGCGAGGAAAGTAGTTTAAGATACGATCGGCCGCCTAAGGAAAGGGTCGCTAAGGAGTGCGCGTAAAGTCGAACTTAGCTAATAGTTCGAAGAAGGTTAAATCAGCCTATTCGTCGTCCTATATAAGGTATTTCTAATAGACGTTGCGAGATATACAAACCCCGTCTATACCCTCTATCGCATTAATAATATCCGCCTACTACTAAAGCTCGGGGGGGCGGTAATTAATAGACTAAAAAGCCCTTATGCCTTTTGAAAGCGGTAAGTTTAGCAATAGGTAACTAACTTCTATTATAGACTAGTTACGCTCTATAGTAAGATTATTTATAAACTTAGCAATAAAGCTTATAAGGCCCTATTATATAGTAGTCTTAGGTAGGATAGCCTAGGCAATGTTACGGTAGCTTTCTAACTACGTCTTACCCTTCGAGCAGTACTTCCTAATATAATTAATAACGGCATATATAGAGGTATAAAGGGATATATCGTAATTCGGTAGCTAGCTAATAGCTAAGGTAGGATTATAGTTATTAAGAAGAGGGTCGTTCTAGACGCTATCGAATATAAAGTATTATAGATTAAGCTCTTTAGCGACGTAGGCGTCTACGTAGCACGCACGTAGGATATAGAAACGGCAACTCTTCGAATTAGATTAAGATCTATCTAAGAGACGGTAAAAGCGTAGGCAATACGCCTTATTGTAGCGGTAACGTTACACTTAGTTAATAACCTTAGAGAGGAATTAGAAGTTAAACCTAGGGCGAACTACTATTAGAGGGTTCGCCTCCCTTTACTATATTACTTATTATAGCTTTAGGTTAAAGGTAGATATATATTTGCCCTAAAAGTAGGCAAAATCCTCTTAAGTAGAATCGGTAGATATATTAGGCGGCGGGCTTTCGTTAACCTAGTAGAGACTATATATATAAGTGCTCTTATAGGCCTACTCCTTATACCGAAACTAATAGTCTATAATATTAAATTTAGGCGTTAAGACGAGCTTAAGGAAGGAGGTAAATCGGCTATAGAAGTAGTAGGCGGCAATATATAGATTCTCTCGTAATTTCTTAAACGCGATTATAGCCTTACCTTAGGCGTCGGCCTTATACTATTCGTAATATAACGGTATATGCCTTTATAGGCTGTCCTAATGTAAATCGGCGGCCGAGAACGTTAGGAATACTCTTAAGCAGCCTAGGCTATAAACTATAGCCTTAAGTTAATATCTCTAGCTACCTTAGTAAGCCCGCGTGCCTCTTAAGCTACTAGAGAAGCGAATAATAGAATTAAGTAGAGCTTAAGAATCGGGGGTATCCTCGCTAAAAGCGGCGCGTAGCTCCTTAATTTCTACTAGGCGATAGGACTATAACCTCTTAATATAAAAGGAGCTTTAAGAATTAACTTACTAACACATAAGCGTATTAAAGCTAATATAACGAAAGCGTAGGTGCTTAGTAAAACGGCCGTCGTAGTACTTTAAGGCGTATTCGATATACTCGCTATACCGAATTATTCTTTAACGAGGGGCTATATAGTCTCCCTACCTAGTAGGGTAAAGGGTTAGAAAGGCGAGAGATAGGAGCGGCTATAAGCGATTAAACTCGTTAAGAGGAGTAGATCGCATATCTAGCATCTAGATATACGGCTGTTGCTCGCGTAAAAGGACCTGTTTAGGTATAAGTCTTACTATTTGTCCCGTAGTAAATCTCTATTCGTCCCGGGGGTACCGAAGTACTATATATCCCCGCACCTCCCCGTGCCTCCCCGCACTTACACCCGCTAACCTAAATTGCGTGCGTATACTACCTAGCAGGCTATGCGTGCCTTCTGCTGCGTGCCCTCTACTGCGTGCCCTCTACTATATACGCGGCTCCTTAATATATAATGCTTTATGCCCGGCTCCCGGCTGCGTGCTCTACTACGTGCCTTACTACGTGCCCTCTGCTGCGTGCCTTCTACTGCGTGCCCTGCTGCGTGCTCTACTGCGTGCTCTACTGCGTGCCCTACTACGTGCCCTGCTGCGTGCCCTACTGCGTGCCCTTTGCTGCGTGTTCTACTGCGTGCTCTACTGCGTGCCCTACTGCGTGCCCTACTGCGTGCCCTACTACGTGCCCTCTGCTGCGTATACTGCGTGCCTTACTGCGTGCCCTCTACTACGTGCGCGGCTCCTTAATAAATATATGCTTCGTGCTCTACTTGCCCGGCTGCGTGCTCTACTTGCCCGGCTATATACCTTACTGCGTGTCGGCGCGGGGAGGCGCGGGGAGATATAGGGAGATGCGGGGATATATAGTACTTCGGTACCTCCGGGACGAATAGAGATTTGCTACGGGATAAATAGTAAGACTCTTTAGGTATAACCTAACCCTTAAGCTAAGCACGTAAACGCTTAAGGTCCGGCTAGGCTACGATAAAGTTTAGGACAGCCGCGGCATCGTAATCATTAATATCGGCAGCCTCGGCGATTTAAGCAGCATTAGGGTTAGGATATACAACGTTATACGTAGCGTCGCTAAAGTCGCCTGCCTCGCTAAGTAGCTAGTTACTAACGTTACCGTTAATAGGTAGTTAGCTAATACGGTCTTCGTCGATAACAATATTATAGTAGCTAGGGTAATTAAGCTAAAGATATATAAGCTAGGCACGGATGTTAGCTTATCGAACCCGGAATTAACGTTTAAACTATCGAATAAGATAGGGCTAGTCTATTAATTCCTATAGTCGTAGGATAATAATATCTAAGTCGCGCGGTAGAAGCGGAAGCTTTATATATATATAGCTAATATCTCGTAGGAAGTTAATAATATAGCCGCGATATTTATATTGCTAACTATAATACCAAAAGACCTAGATATATATATAGACCTAGGTAACGAGCATCTCTTCGACTTATAAGAGCTCTAGAAGATGCTTTAGGACGCTGCTAAAGTCGAGGTTATTCTCTTCTAAGAAGAAGTAAGGCTAACTATCCCGTATCTTACTATCTAGACGACGATAGTATTAGCAGATAGAAGCTATAAGCTATATACTAAACTAGGATTCCTTATAGCGGTTATAGTATTTAAAGATATCGGCATTAAGATAGTTATTCTATTAACCTATAAGGTCTTAGTTAGAAGGAGATATAGCAGGTATATTAAGATTACCTATAAAGTCTAGCTAGTAAAGAGGCGATAAGGGAGGTTATTATATTAAGACCGGAGGCGAGGACGGGGGAGGTTATTATAACAAAGGCGCTAGCGAGGTTAGCGGAGCTAGTAGCTAAGAGGCAGGCTTAGCTAAAGAGAGCAGCTGCGATATGCTTAGTATTAGTAAATGCTCTTTACCTACGCGTCGCTAGACCCTATAATAACGGCTAATATTAGCCTAGTGGGCGTATGCTCGAGCGCGGCCCGGGCTATCCTACGAGCGAATACCATATCGAAAGAGACTGCGAATCGCTATGCCGAAGCGTTAAGCCTATATTATATAATTAGTAAGGATAGAAATAGAGAAGTTAGGGAGTATATAGAAGTAGATTATCCCTAGCGATATATAAGGCACTTTATAGTCCGCTTTATTAGGTCTTTAATATAGATAAATTGATTATTAGGCTTTATTATATTACACGTATTGCAATAGCGCGGGCTTTATATTTCGCAACTTTATCCTATTAGGACAACGGGTGACTTAGTGCGAGGGTGAAGGGAAGGCAGGCGAGGTAAGCTAGGAGAGCGTAGGCTTTACGTCTCGAGCGATTATACGTTGCTAGACGTTCGCTTATAGGAAGCCGGGATACTGCGAGTTACTATGCCGAGCCGTTAAGCCTATTTTACAATTAGTAAGTAGAAAGGGAGGAAAGGAGGAAAGGGAAGTTAGGGAAAGGAGTATATAGAAATAGATTATGCCTAGCGATATAAAAGGCACTTTATTGTCTATTTTATCGGGTCTTTAAGGTTAATAAATTGATTAGAAGGCTTCGATAAGTTATAACGGTTGTAACGACGATTAAGTAAAGCATATAGGTCGTTATCGCGGCTAGCACCTAGTTATAGAGGCGAAGGCGGAGGCGGGGGAGTAGCTGCTATAGAAGCTATTAGCAGGTAGCGATATTAGGAGGCGATAATGCAAGCCGTAATAAGGGATAAGGAGGCGAGCGAGCCGTAATAAGGGCGCGATTTCTTTTGTTATAATACGCGCTGCTTGTTGTAATACGCGTTGTATGTTAGGAAATACAGTCGAACCCCGGGAGGAGACCTAGCTAATAGCCGTAAAGGATTTTATTAGTTAACACTGCCCTTTAGACTCTACTAGACAGATAGCCAATAGCCGCATAGGATTCTTTAGCCGGTTTAACCCTAGGGGAAATATAGCCAATTAGCGCACCGAATTTTTAGACTCTAGCTAATAAGAGCGTGTTATTTAGGGCTAGCTAGTCGCCGCACTTCGTTTTAACAAGGGACCCTTACAATAAAAAAGCTTACTACATATATTAAGTAAGTAAAGCGGCTTGCCGCAACTTACATACATTCTATATTCTTCGTAGCGTAAAGCAAGCTTTGCTTAATTAACATATAGAATATAACCTTAACGTAGCTTCCTTATAACTATACAACGTAAAGCTATAAGGTCTTTATATAGCTATTCCGAGGACTAAAAGCCTTAAAAATACGTATTTTTAAAGAGTTATCCTTAGCTCTTTAGAAATCGGATCCCTACTAACCTATAGCGAACGCAACGCAATAACTCTATAACGAATACTACACCCGACTAAATCTAGCAATATATCGAATATCGTAGGAGCATTCCCCCCGGGCTCTCCTTATTCTAACGATAAGGCAAGGAGCTAATTGCTTTACGAGACTCGTTCTCGTAAGGCTACTGTAGCGGGCCCTAGCTCCCGAGAGCAGGAGTAAGACCTAGAGCTAGATAAAGGTAAAACCATCGTAAACCTAGGCAAATAGACTAACTAGCATCTATAGAAGTAGAGCGATTTTAACTAAAGCATACGCGCTAAGCTTCTTACTTAACGCAATAATCTTCTTGCTTAACGTAAAGACCTTCGTAATTAGCGTAAGGATATTAAGCATATCTTAGATATCCTCGCTGCTTAGCAGCCGCCTCGTTTATCCTTTGCTTAACTCTCTGCTTAACTTAGTAGTCTATCGGCTCTTATTCCCGTTCCCTTAATTGCTAAGTCTACCTTATTGCCCTCTTCGCCGTAGACTATAACTCCGCCGACTGCTACTACTACCCCCCCGGTAGATGCTATTGCTCGACCGCCCGCTACTATAACTAGCGATAAGCGTTATTAATAATCCCTTCTTTAAGAGCAATAAGCGCACTAGCGATAGCGTAAATAGCCGGCATAGCAGCCGGGATAATAACGTAAGCAGCCTTAGCTAGGGCAACTTATCGTATTCCCGTATATCGAGGAAGGCATTAGTAACTAATACGCTTACTAAGAACGAGGGCACCGCCTTTGTATTAACTTCGACTGCCTATAATATATACCGTACGATGCCTTTTTTAACGTCTCTACGGAGGCCTTTATTAAGAACGTATAGCTACGGGCTAAGGCAGCCCGCGAGGTTAACGAAGAGGTTTATAATAATAGGAATAAAGTAATCCTAAAGCCTAAGTAGAAGCTCTACCGGGTAGACTATACCGTGCTATAGAAATTTCAGCTAATATAGTCTACCCTCGTCGTAGGCTAAATCCCCTATAACCTATAGCTAGCTCGTATAGTTAACGAGCTATCCGGAGACTTTAGCTACGTTGCTTACTAGGTTAACGTTCGTTACTTTAGTTAGTTGCTCCTTCTTAAGGGCATTTTCACTATGCTTTAGGACTACGGTGCCTTCGACGCTCTATTAGCTATCTATATATAGTTGGCCTTAGTTAAGGGCGAAGCCCTTCTTAACTTCGCCTAGCGTATTAGGGATACGTTCTTTAACCTCTTGGAAATTAAGAAAAGGAGCGCGGGCGTATGAAAAATTATAATTTAGTACCTCCGCAATAATCTCCCGCGCATTTAGGCTTAACTAAGCCTTAACATCGCGACCCTCTACGGCATAGCTTTAATCGAACGCTTAGTATTATTAGCTAGCGAATAGGCTCGCTAGCCCGTAGAGGATATATATAGAAAGCCATCTACGTCTATTCGTATATAAGAGGCCTCGCCTTACTAGACTTAGCGAATTAATAAGGCTATAAGGAATAAGCCGGCTACTATAGAAATAATTAAGCCGAGCCTATCCTAGCTATCTGCCTCTATACTCTATACCGCCCGGCATTATTATTGCCGACTCTTAAACTACGGGTATTATAGTCTACCTTACTAATAATGCCGCCTTATCGTCTTTTACTACTACGTCTTAAGGTAATACCTATTTTAATTACGGTAAGCCTAGCTATTAGGCTAAGGATTATAGGCTTCTTTCGACGCCCGCCCTTACCTACGGCTCGGGCAATATATCCTCCTCTTCGTCTTCTGCCTTAGGCCGCGACATTAAGATTACGGGCAAGATATACGAAATGGCTAAAACCTTTAGCAGCCGCTAGCGCAACCGCGGCAATACTAGCACTAGCCGCGGCTATGCTTAACGCGGCGGCGATAGAGGTAGAGGTAGTAGAGGAAGCTATCGCGGTAATTCGGGCGTTAACCGCCCGTAAGTTTACTTCGATACTAAGGTCCTCGATACTAATAGCGAGGATTAGGACCCTATCTCTTAGTTTAAAGAGGATAACGCTAAAATAGAGGCTATCCTCGGCGCGATATAGGAAGGAATAGATTCCGGTTATTATAACTAAGATAGCGATGCCGCTTACTATATAGTAGTAAGCGGTAGTATCCTCTCCGCCTTATTAATCGAGCTCTCTCTCGGCGGTAAGAACGTCGCCGTAATATTAATAAAGGAAGTAAAGTCGGCTTAAAAATAGATCCGCGAGGTTATTACGACTACGCCGGTCTTAAAGAAGTATAGCTAATAGCTTCCCGCGATAATTAAGAGTAATGCTTTAGGTAAGTGCGTTAGTATAGTATTTCTATAACCGCACTTATACCTTATAACGAGTAGTAAAGAGCGTTCTTTCCTCTACCCTATCGCTTACTTCTTAAAAAAGCTTACGGAAATACAATAGCGCTATTCCGCGTAAGAACGTAAGCTCCTCGGCATTATAATAGCCGTATAGCACTAGCGACATTAGGTTAAAGGTGCCGATATTACCGTTATTACTAACTATAAGTCCTTTCGCACCTTACGTATAAAGATAGAATAACCTACTCGTATAGTCCGCTTCCTTAATGCGATTAAATACTATAATATTAATATAGTGTATCGTAGCGGTAAGGCTAATGTATTAGCTAACTACCTTTCCCAACCACCCGACCCTAAGACCGCGACTCTCGCGATAGGTAAGGGAAGGATAGTTAAGCTCGATAACGATAGCGATAAACCTACCGCTACGGCTCTAGAAGAAGAAGAAGCTTCCGCTACCGAGGATAAAGAAGCCGCTCCCGCAACGGCGCGTAGAGAAGCCGCGCCGGCGACGCTAAAAACTAGGCTTATAGAACGACCCGATTAATTAACTCGCATCGACCTATAAGCCGTCTTTAAGTTCCTAACCGCCGGCGAAGCTCTTCCCGTTAATATCACGCCGTATTAGGCTCGCGAGCACTTCTATAAGCTTAAGGGCAGGCTATACCGTATTAGGTAGAACGAGCGCCTCCCTCCCGGCGATCTACCTACTAGGGCGGGAGCAATTGCCTTATTAATAGTGCCGGAATATAAGGCCCTCGTAGTAGTAGCTAAGAACGTATATAAGACTTCGGGCTATAGTACTATAGGCCATACAATGCGATTCCTAGCTATACGCTATTAGCATCCCGAATTGCCCCTCGCGGCGTATAAAGCTATACGCTATTATTAGGCTTATGAGTTAATAAAGCCGCTTAACCTAATACTGCCTAACCTAATGCCGTTAATGCCGGTTCCCCCGTTAACGCGTTAGGCGATTAACTATACGGGCTATAAGGGTAAGTAGCTCCTTAATGCTATAGAATACGCTACTAGCTAGCTTATATCAGCTATTACGCCCTTAACCGACTTTAAAGGCATACTCCTACTCTTATAGTCTATCGTCGCCCGCTTTAGCCCCTTAAAGGAGATTATTAGCGATAACGCTAGCTGCTTCGCAGGCTAGCAAGCGTAAGATTACTATCGCTAGTATAGCACCGAGATTAGGCCTATAACGCCTATAAGGCCGCGAGGCAACGGTTAAGTAAAGCAAGCTAATAGCGCTATTAAGGCGATCCTCTATCGACTGCGCCTCGACGACCCCTAAGCGTCCTTATACTAGCGACTCGTCCGCGCTATATACCTCTACAATCGGCAGGAAGGTCCCTACGGGTATAGCCCCTTCTTCCTACTATACGGCATACAGCCACCCGAATAACACTACGAGGCTATATACGCCGCTTATACACGCGACCCTACGGTCGAGGAGGATATTGCTTAGGCATAGGAGGTTATATAGTAGCACGAGGCCCCTATTGCGAGACGATACATTGTAAGCCTTAAGGCAGCTCGTGCCCGCACCCGCTCCTACCTATAAGAGCGGAAGGGGCTAATTCGCGTATACGTACCTAGAGATTAGGTATTGCGCGTGCGGTAGCGCACGAAGAAGTAAGAGCCGTATTATAACGGCCCTTAGGCAATTATAGTAGCCTACCCCGGCAACGCCTACTCTTTAGCGTCCCTTAGTAGCTACGCGTTGCCTAGCCGTTATAATAGCACGAATCTCTTCCCTACCTATAGTCGTAATAGGCACCCTAAGCGTAGCTTATAGTACGGCAGCCGTATAATGCTATAGCGTGACCGCGAGCGCCTTTAAACGGCTATAGCTTTATAAGTCCGCGGCCGGTAAGTCGAGCCTAATGCATAGGCTAGCTAACCTTAAGCTCTTATTCGCGTATCTCGCAATAGCGAGTAGACCGGCCGTGTATAGCTAAGGTAGGAGTATAAGAGGAAGATAATTTATTAGAAAGGCATACCGCTCGCGCGGTATAGGAGTTTTTGTTATTTTTATTGCTTGTTTTATATTACTTACGATAATGCGTTATTTCCTATTTAGGTTATATTAATTGCCTTATAAGCAGCGGACTGCTTATTTAAGGAAGGGGATATTAAGGATCCTATTAGTATAGGCGTATGAGTTAGCGCACCGCATAGGGTTGTCCCTAAAACCCCTACGCGCCTATAACTATAGATAATTAATTAACACATAGAATATAACCTTAACGTAGCTTCCTTATAACTACGTAACGCGAAGCTACGAGGTCTTTATGCAGCTATTCCGAGGACTAAAAGCCTTAACGATTTAGTCCTTAAATCGCTAAAATCGTTAAAATCGCTTATAGGAAATATCAATTTATTAGAAATTAGTATACTATAAAAGAATCTTTATAAGCGGGCTTAATCTAAGGGGCTTATCTAAATTACGTCTATAGAAGCGTTAAATAGCTTTAGAATAACCTCTTAAGTTATCTTTAGGCTGCTAGGTCGGTTCTAAGTAATATTTCTATTTAATAAGTTAGATTAAGGCTTCGTTATTATATACGTTAAGGATCTTTTTAAATTCCTATATTTCTTTAATATTACCGTCGTTATTATTATTAAGGAGCAGATATCTCCTAATTAGTTATTTCTACTAATGCATAAAGATATATATTAAAACCGTCTTGCATTATTATATATAACGCAAGTCATCCGGTCGTATTAGCTCCTTAAATAGCTAAGATACTAAAGCCCGAAGTATATAGTATAAGTAAAGACAAAGGCATATAACATATAAGTTATAACTTATAACTTAGTTAACCGGCGTTATCTACGCTACTATAAGGAAACGAGCTTAAGGGGGGGTATATAATTATTATTAATCTACGAAGGGATATAGCTATAGACTAGGTCTAAATGTCTATATATACGATATAAAGGTTATATAGGATAATATATAATATAACCTAATACCGTAATAGTATATCCCCCTTAAATCGGCGTTCGACTTAAACGCTTAAAAAGGCAATAGGCTAACGAAAACGAAGGAAATCTATATTAATCGGTCTTAAAAGCGGGCCTAATATAGAATAAGAGAGGAATAAAGAGAAATAAAAGGTAAGGCTAAGAAACTAACGCATATCGTCGTAACGTAAATTAGATTAATAAATTATATTTATTATCACTTAGGCGAAGGTAAAGACGTAAGAAAGGCTATATAAAAGGCCGGCTTAGGTTTAGTTAGGTTAAGGGCGTAAAAGGCCTTAAGGTCGTCTTAGCAGCCGTTAAGGTAGGAGGAGTCTTCTTACGTAAAGGGGCTATAACGCTATTAAACGTAATACTTAATCTTCCCGGAGGTATATTAGCGTTATGCGAGGATAAAAAAAAACTTATACTTAAGGTATACGTTATCGCCGTTGTTATCGCCGGGGGAAAAGAGAACGCCGTTATCGGCGGGCCGGACGTTAAGCTTAGACTAGCCGGGCAAAGGAGGCTCTTAAGTCTTAGTAAGGAAGGAGTAATAGAAAATAAGGTAAAAGCGGCTGCCCTTAATAAGGCGAAGAAGATACGCCGTCTTATATACCTTAAGGACTTTATATAGGCCCTCCCGTTTATAGTCGAGCTTCTTTATAAAGTAAAAGGTCTAGATCTAGCGAGTACTAAAGAATACTATATCGCCGGGCTAATACGCTAAGGCGGGAGTCCGCTAGGCGTTTACGTAGCGAGCTTAAGTAGCCTAAGCATCCTTAATCGCATCGCGAAGGAAGTTAGAGATACGCTAAAGGTAGGAAGTAAGCGTATTACCGTAAAGGTATTCCTTCCGCTGCTAAAGGGTTTATCACGGTATTAGGTTATATCACATATTATCCTACGTAACCTTTACATCGTATATATAGACATTTAGACCTAGTCTATAGCTATATCCCTTCGTGGATTAATAATAATTATATACCCCCTTTAAGCTTATTCTCTTATAGTTTAATCTACTATTTTATCCTATTGCCTTTAATTAATAATCTCGCTATCTTACCCCTTTCTTTTCTAATCTCCCTTCTTCGCGACGTAAGTCCGCCTCCTCGCCGGACCCTTTCGACTAAGTTTTCCTTAATTATTAGAATGTTCCCGGTATAGATACGCCGTCTCGACGCGAATTATATAGATTTCCCTCCTTACCCTTCCCCTACCCTTACCTTATCCTATTGCCCTATAATCTACGATAACCGACTATATAAAGGCCGATCCTCCGTCCGCTACCCCGGCCGTTACCCCGCCGGCTCTTATCAACCTAAAGCCCTAGACTAAGTACGTTTCCTACTACCCCCGCCTTACCGTCCTTCTTTAAGCCTAATAGCCTATATTCGGCACGTTCGCCTATATTTAAGCTAACGCTACTTATAACTTCCGCGCCCCTTAGATCGAAGCCTTTACGTACCTTAATAATGCTTACGTTAAGTTAGATATAAGAGTACTCGTCGCTTAAGAGTATACGGCCGTTGCCTAAAAGCACGCTACTAATCTTTAGCGTTAGCTTAACCGCGCTACGTCTTTTCTCTTTATCTTAATTAAACGCAACGCGGCTTAAGACTAAGCCCCTACCCTTGCCCCCGCCTTTACCCTTACCTATTCCCGTATAGCCGACCCTAAGAGGTTCGCCGGCGACTTTAGTACCTTAAAGCAACGTTAGGAGGCTTTCTAGACCTAGCGTAACGGCCTTACTATTAAGCTCCGTTAAGACGCCGCCTTATACCTTATAGAGTAAGATCGTATTCTCTACGCGGTTAGCCGGTTTACCGGCCGGGCCGCCTCTATTATCGCTAGCGTTCCTTAGGACGTCTTCGATAATAAGTCCTTCGCCGATTAATAGTATACTATTATAAAAGCTCTTACCGACGACCTTAGCCTCGTCTTTAGTGCTAATTTTACCTATACTTAGTTAGAGGCCGACTTTAGTGCCTTATTAATAAAGAATATATCTTAGCTAGACTTCTATTTAAAGTTTACCTAGCTTTAAGCCGACTTATCGTTTAACGGCACTACTTACGTCGCCTACCTTTATTCGAAGGTCTTTATTAAACTTACTAACGCCGCCGCTTTATAGGTCGAATGCCCGGCCTATAACGATTTTACGGCCTAAGCTAAGATATATTCTACGCTTTAGGATAACGAATAGCGTATTAAGGCCCGTTTTTAACTCTAGCCGCCTCGTAACCCCGCTCGCACTAGCCCTACCTCGCCCGCCTTACCCGCGTCTCCTACCGGTAACCCGATATAGCTCGATATATTCCGGGCCCGGCTTACTAACGCTAAGAAGCAACGGCGGTTCGAGAACTATCTTTACCTCTACTAAGCTTAGCTAGCTACCGCTACCTATACCGCCCGGACCTACCTTAATAAGGGTATCGGTGCTAATCCCGGCGCTAACCCTAGCGCTAGTCCTAGCGCCGGTTCCGGCTCTAGCCGCGGCTATAGCCGTAGTAGCGGTACGTTTACCCTACGCTTACTTAAACCCCCTCCCCCCTGCTACTAAGTTCGCGCTATTAAGCAAGGCTTTATTAAAGGTAAAGTAGACGACCTCCCCGCCTTTCCCCGTCTTCGGGAAATACGTAGCTCCTTCGCCTTATCGCGCGATAGAGCTCTTAGTGTCTAAGTTTATAGCTTTATTTAACACTAAGAAGGATCTTTGCCTCCCCGCGGGAATATAACCGCGTGCTTTACTTATGCCTTTATCCCTTATGTCCGCCGATATCGTTATAAGTGCTTTAGTCGACTCCGGCTATTCCGGATACGCCTTTATACACGCTTAGACCGCGTACCGCCTTACCCTTCCAATCCGCTAACTCTAATTCCTACGCTAGCTTTCTCTCGCCGATAGTAGCGACTGCGAGTCCGGCTCTATTACCTATTACGCCTTTTCGGTCTCCCGGATTAGCGCTTATACTAAGTCTATCTACTTCTTTCTTATAAAGCTTAGCTATAAGGTTATTTTTAGCCTCCCTTAGCTATACCGGCACGACCTTATTATTAGCTAGCGCGGTAACTCCCTTTCCTTTTAGTCCCCCTTTTATCTAGCCTCCTGCCTCTTAGACTATTAGCCTTATCTTATCCTAGGCCTTTCGGCTACCTTTACCCGCCTTACCCGCTTTATCCTAGCTTCCTTTATCCTTATTTTAGAAGGAATATAATTAATAAATATAATTCGTTTTCCCCTTACCCCTTTTATTAAAGATTTCGACGATAGGGGTAGGCCCTTTACCGCGCTTTTGCCTACCTTTGCCTTAAGGGGGTTTCCCTTTAGTCCCTCCGTTAAGGATTCTAACGACGAAGGCGAACCTTTTACCGCTACGATCTTTATTCCCGCCGCTATAATCCTTATTCCCGCCCGTCTAGCCTTAACCTATCCTCCGGCTTTTATCTATTCCGTCTATTTTAGCGACGTTCTTAAGTTTATTCCTTTATCCCTTAGCCCCTCTCTTTCTAAGTTTTTCGAGGATACTCTTAATATAGGTAAGCCCGCCTATCTAGACTCCTCCCGCTAGGTTAACGACGCCGACTCTAACTCCGGCTACGACTTTAACTCCTTAGCTACCTTTTACCTTCGTTACTACGTTTAAACTCCCCGCCTTTATCCCGTCTATAATACCGCTAGCTACCGCCGCCCTATATTATAGCTTAATCGTAAGACTATTAGACTTTAGCCCTTTTGCTTTTTATCCCTTAACGATTTAGCGTTTAACGTCTAGATACTTAATATTAATACGATAGTAATATTCTACCGGTAGCTAAGGTCTAGACTTTAATTAAAGCCTTTACCGCCGAGCTATTACTTACTAAGCCTTTACTACCTATCGACTAAGATATCCTTAAGGACCTTTATTAAGCCGTTTTAACTAAATATATAAACGCTAAGGATATAAAAGCTTACCTTAACCTTGACCTTTACGACTTCGTCGACGACTACCTTAATAAGATCTACCTTAATAAGATCTCCTTTAACGATATCGCTAAATTCTTTAAAAAGTAAGAGAAAGTCTTTTATACGCTCGATAAGCTTTAGGCTAAATTCCTTAAAAAGCTTTACTATATAATCTATATATAGCTTAAAAGCGAGACCGATAAGCTTGCCTTTTACTATACTATTAATACTTTAATTAACCTTAAGGAAGGAATACGACCTCCTTATACCCGCCTTTGCCTTTTTAGTAAAGCTAAGAACTAGATTATCCGCGCGTACGTTAATAAGCAGCTTAGGAAAGGCTTTATCCGCCGCTTTACCTCTCTTACTATTACCTTTATTATGCTTGCCTATAAGCCGTGCGGGGGCGTTTGTTTTTATATTAACTATCGCGGCTTAAATAAGGCTATAATTAAAAACAGTTTTCCTTTACCTTTTATCTACGATACCTTCGCCTATATTTAGAAGGCGAAGGTTTTTACTAAGATTAACGTTATCGTAGCGTTTAACCGCCTTTAAATTACCGAAGGATATAAGTAAAAGACTACGTTCGCTATATAGTATAGGCTTTTTAAGTATTATATTACCCCCTTTAGCCTTACCGCCGCCTTATCCTACTTTTAGAGTTTTATTAATATAGCCTTTTATAGTACCTTTAATAAGTTTTACTTTACCTATCTAAACGACGTCTTAATCTTCTCGGAGATATAAGAGGAGTATTAAGCCTACGTTAATATAGTTTTTAAGCGCCGCTAGCCTCTAGCTTAACGTAGATAAATATAATTTCTACGTTACTAAGACTAAGTACCTCGGCCTAATTATCTTAGATAAAGGCATTTATATAGACCTTAAAAAGGTTTATATAGTCTTAGACTAGCCTACCCTTTCTTTTATAAAAGACCTTTAGCGCTTCTTAGGATTTATTAATTTTTATCGGCGTTTTACTTATAGCTTTTTTAAGCTTACAAACCTTTTAAACGCCCTTACTAAGAACTCTGCCCTTTAGATCTAGTCTCCCGCTTGCGCTTACGCCTTTAAAGCCCTTAAGCACGCCTTTACTACCGCCTTAGTCTTTATATACTTCGACCCTTATCGTAAGACTATAGTTTAGATAGATGCTTCTAACTAAGCCGCTAAAGGTATGCTAATGTTAATATCACCGTCTTCCCTATATGCTTTCCACCGGGAAATCCCCGGTTTTTCCCTAGATTCTACTATAGAATTCTACGGGCTTCTACGGGCATTTACCCTATACTTCTATGGGCGTATTTATCTACTTTTCTTCGGTTATATTTCACCGTGATTTTACGGTGATTTTACGGTTATTTATACGGTCTTTACCTATAAAATCTCTTCCCTTCTATAGTCTTCTACCGTAGAATTCTAATTCTCTTCTACGGCTTCTACCGTAGAATTTACCGTAGAATTTACTAGTCTTCTATTAGACTGCTTATTTATTTGCTAACTATATGGCTTATTTATCGTACGGCACGATCTATTGCTTTTCCTACCGATCCTTCCGTCCGATTATTTACGTTACCTGTTTTTCCTTAGGTCTACGCGGCTGATTTCGTCCGAGGAATTTTCCTATATATAGAGACTAGTTAGCCTCCCTACTAGATAAGACAAGAGCTATTATTCTAAGTGATTTACATCCTTTTGCAGCTTTTAATCCCTTTATGCACGCTGTTTTAGCCTTAGAGCCTCTCTTCTACTTAATTGCTATTACACTAATATCGAGGACCCGACTGCCTAGCGTTCGATAGCTAATATAGCTCTTTAACGATAGTCGTTACTATTAGGTTGCCTTCTTTTTATTAAAACACTCTGTTTAAGAGTATAATTACGAGATCTATAATAAAGAACTCCTTACGATTATAAAATCTCTCGAAAAGTAGCGCCTTAAGCTCGAGGGCTTGCCTAAGTTTAAGATAGCCTTAGATTATAAGAATCTTTAGTATTTTAGAACTATAAAGCTCCTTAACTAACGATAGGCCCGCTAGGCCGAATTCCTTAGTCGTTTTAATTTTAAGATTATCTTTTAGCCCGGCTTTTAAGCTATTCTCCTTAACGCCTTTAGCCGCTTGCCTAGCTCCCGCTTACTCTCCTTTACCGGCTGCGCTAACGAGAGGATTAACTACCGATATTAGGTTATCCTCCCTAAGTCTAAGGTTAATGCCTCTCTCTACCCTAATACTACTACCGTCCCTTAATACCGTTAATGTAGGAACAAGGGATATCCGTCCTTTAGGCACGGTCGCAATCCACGTGATTAAATAGATTACGTGCGGGCAACGCCCACACGGATGCGTTGTTAATCACACGATGCATCGATCGTATGCATTAGGGACCCCGGTGATAGCGTTACTAACTCGGCCGCCCTTGCGATGATTAAGTTATTAACTCAATCGCCCTTATAGGCATAGCCCCGACGTCGCAAGCAAGGGCTCGCAAAGGTCCGGCTTCGGGCCTTATTAATGTACGCGTTTATAGCCTATATAAAGGGGCTATTCGTCGCCCTTTAGTTAAGAGAATTATTATAGACTAGAATCCAACCAGTTTACAACCCCTTTGTTTATTTAACTAACTAATACTAATTAGTGATTAAACGATTAATTATAGATTAGTAAGGTAGAAGAGGTAGAGCTTAATCGTCGAAAGTGCACGGATCTTTATCCCTAGCGGATTCTATTGCCTACACCTAGAGACGATCCTTTATACTAAGAATAAGGAACCTACGCGAGTTAGAGCCGACGAAGCTATTACGATATAGCTAGCTCTCGGTAGCCGCCGATAAGTTATTTCCTAGCTTTTGTTTAATCCCGTCTCGCTTCGATAGGAAGAAGAGTTACGTCGAATAATAGTGCGTCTATAACGTAAGACAACCTTCGTAACGACCCTCGCGATCCCCTTTAATAATAACGGTATGCTTTATTTAATTACGCTATATCGGACCCTACCGATAACCTTAACGCTCCCGGTCCCGCACCGGAAGCAATAAGACCTAATAATAACCCCCTTCCCGGTTGGCTAAGCGGCATCGGCATCTTCGGGTCTTTCTAAAATAAAACTAACATTTAATTCTAGGAGATAGACGTTACCTATAATAATACTAATAAGAAGGCTATTACAACTTATATAGCCCGGTTTATTATTATTAATGCTAGTATAACCGTTTATAGATATAAACTATTCCTAGACTTTTAAGACTACTTTAACGGGTGGATAGAGGCTATATAGAACCGGGGAGATAGGTATTTTAAGAAAGCCCTTAAATCCTTCTTACGGTCCCGTAGGATCTAGACCGGCGCTCTAAACCTTAGCTTTATAGCATTATTTTTAATGCTCTAGCGATAGTAGATTCCCCCTATTTAGCTAAGGGACGAGCTGCCACTAGAATAGTTAAAGTTCTACGACGAACGAACCCGAGAGTTCGTAAGAAACACATCCGTTGTAGCCCTAGCTGCCGTGACTAACCCTCCTTCTCTAGTCGCCTTAGGTACGGCCCTAACGGCGCCTCTTACTGCCTAAACCCCGGCTCTTACAGCAACCTTTGCGACGGCGCTATCTACGCCCGCGGCTGTCCCCTATATACCCCCGACCGCCCCGGCAGTTATATTCGCGCTAGAACCCTCTTTTGCTTTAATAACGTCGATATATACTACCTCCGTCGATCCCGGCTTATACCCGCGAGATTAAATGCCCGGCACGTTCTTAAACCCGTAGACCCTTCCGTTCTAAGATCTATCGGAAACGCTAATAATACTTTACCCGACCTTATATTAGTTCTCTAAGACCCTTCCGATTAATATAATAGCAAAAGCAGCCTATACGATAGTTCCCCCCTACGACGTTTTAAACGAGGAGATAGACGTAGACCTCCTGTAAAAGTTTATTAAGTTATAGGATAAAAGCAAGAATTATATAGGAGAGCCTTATAATATTCTTAATGATAAAGTCCGTATCTTTACGGACGTTTATTATATAGTTAAGGCCCGGCCCGGCTATTTCTATGCCCTCTTTCCCTAAATCCTTACCGGCCGAGCCTAGGACTACTATATCTAGCATATAGAGTAGGATAGTATATTTAGGTAAGCCTACGACCTACTAAAGGCTTACTTCGACACCGAAGTGAATTATTAGCACTATTAGGTAGATTAAAGCACTATAACTTTTAAAAAGCTACGAGTTAAGCATCTAAATAAGACCTAATAGGAAGTCCTATAGACCCTTTTTAATAAGCTATAACGATGTTAACGCGCCTTAGGATTTAAGTTCGCTAGAGACCTCCCCCTTCGCACTATATTGCTTAACGCGTGCCGAAACGTCCCGGAATTTAGCTATACGCTATATAGCCCCCCTAAAACCACGGAAAGCTGTTCTCTATACTGCGTTCCTCCCTAGAGACCTATCTATCGATGTAAGCCGAGAACGGCACGTCTAGTACGTTCGTGCAATATCGTAACGAGGTAATAAATATAAATAATAAATATAATTTATTAGGCGTATTCTATACCGACCGAAGATACACTAACAACCGCGGCAATAGCCGTAGGTTTAGCGGGAGCAGCGGATAAAGCTACCGTAGCCCTCGTAGTAGCGGCAGCAGCTTTAGCAACCGCTAATAGTCGAAGAAGTGCTTCGTTTATTAGAAGGAAGGATACTAATCGATAAAGTATACCCTATAGGAATGAGCTAGGTCTAAGGCTTAATACTACGCTTAATGCCTACTAACCGGCAACCCTAGCATAGGATTCAAGGCCTATTTCACCGAATATAAAGGTAACGAGACTCTATAGGCCGCTATCGAGTAGCGTAACGATAAGGCTAGTAACGACGAAGAACTAACTAAGTGGTAAGCCTTATAAATCCTCTATTAGTAGTCCTTTAACTATTTAATCATAGGCGAAGACGCATAAGGGATAGACTAGTTAGGCGTTCCGGCTACCTAATTCGTCTTCGACCGTTACTTAAAGGACCGCTTTTACGGCATCCTCGTAGACACCGGAGCAGCTATAGTCTCTACGGTAGGTTAAGACTAGTATCTCGCCCTACAACGAGAAGACCTATCTATCGTACTCGACGAGTCTACCGCCGGCTAGGCCTATATTAAATTCGGCAGCGGCGAGGACGTGCGTCCCCTCGGCTTTATTGCCCTTAAGACCCCTATTAGCCGCATTACGTTCTACGTCTTAAGAATAACGACCCCCTTCCTCCTCTGCCTAGCTACTATAGATCGCTTAGGCGTATACTTTAATAATACTACCGATACGATTATCGGTCTTAGTATTAGCGTCCCCGTTATTCGCAAATAGGGATATCTATAGTTCTTCTTTAGTAAGGAAGAGAACGTAGTCGCCTTCTTAACTAAAGCCGAGATGCGAACGCTCTACCGCCGTTTTAGCCACCCGGCCGTTAATAGACTTTACTACCTATTGAAATAAGTAGGGCATAACGATATCTTACTAGAAATACTCGAGGATATTTTAAAATTCTGCTATTACTGCTAGCTCTACGCACCGGCCCCCCGGAGGTTTAGGTTTATACTAAAGGATAACTAAGAATTTAATTTTAAGGTCGTCGTCGATATAATATACCTAGAACTCGGCAGTAGCACCCGTCCGGTGCTATACGCGGTCGATATAGCGATATCTTTTTAAGGAGCACGATTCCTCCCGTCTATATCGGCTAAAGATATATAGGAAACACTTAGGGCTTTATAGATCGATATATACCTCGGCCCCCTTAACTTTATCCGGTATAACGTAGGCACTAACTTCGCCTTAACCGAGTTTCGCAACGAGGCTCGCATTATAGGTATTACGTATACCTAGATCCCTATTAAGACACATTAGTCTATAGGTAAGGTTAAAAGGTACTATAGCCCGCTCCGTCGTGCGTTTAAAATAATATACGCCGAAATCGGTAGGATAACGGCCCTTAAATCCGTCCTACAAATAGCTATTAAGGCCGTAAATAATACAGCAGGACCTAACGGCCTCATCCCTACGCTCCTAGTCTTTAGAGCATACCTACGGATGACTTAAGACTCCCTTCCTTCGGCAACTACGGTATAGAGAGCCGCGACTATCTAAAAGGCTATAAAAGCCTTACGGCAGCTCGCCGCCGTACGATAAGTTAGGGATAGCCTATAAGCTCGAAACGGCCCTTTAACCCTTAACACTCTATTACTACCGCTATAGAGTAAAGTCTGCGTTTAAAGAGAGAAGCGAGGATAGTAGGGTCTATATAAGATTGCCTTTATTAACGGCCACGACGTTACTATCGAGACCGTTAATAGCCCTATAGTCTTCCGGTCTACCCTTATACAGCCGTACTACTATAGTAAGGACGATACCCTAGATCCCTTTACCCTCGATAATATAGATACCCCCTCTAAGGTCGATTCCTCTACTCCGGACGAGATTCCCGAGCTAGATCCTTCCCCCTCTCCGGCACGGGCACTGCCGGCTCCGCTATAGCCCTATAAACGCGGACGTCCCCCGGGCTCGAGGAATAAGCTAAAGACCGTAACCTTCTATAATTAATTCCTCGTTAAGAAGGAAGAAGATACACTACGGCTATCGACTAAGCTACGTAATAACGGCGTTATTACTACACCCGGCGCCCCTTTTAAAGAATTAGATTAACGGGAGATTAACGATCTCGTAGCCTACGGGGTATTTAGCTTCGAATAATACGATAAGTTAATTTATAGGTCTTATCGCTTATTTCGATCCCGAATAGTCCGGGAAGTAAAGGGCCGTAACGTTAAACTATACGAGAAGTCCCGACTAATAATCTAAGGCTATAGCGATATAGAGAAAAGCTCGCTCTTAACCTATTCGCCTACTATTCAACGTATTAGCTAGCGCTTAATCCTAGCCTTTGCCCCCGCCTTACTTCGCCGAGGCATAAGCTTATCTCTCCGCGATATCACATAGGCTTATCCCTAAGCTTAAACGGAGCTTAATTATATAGTGTTAGCGGCTCTTCCGATAGAACTCTAGGGCAAGTACCTAAAGGGCACTATTATAAGAGTCATTAGACCGTTATATAGGCTTATAGAAGCCGGTATACATTAGTAGAAAACCTACTATAAGCACTACGTTAAGAGCCTTAATATAGCTCCCTCCACCTATAACTCGTGCCTTTTAATCACGAATTAGGGACCTAACGACTTTAGCCTCGTCGGAATGCAAACCGATAACACCCTAATGCTCGGTTTAGACACCTTCTCGGCCCACGAAGAAAAAGAGCTCGAGATAGCTTAATTTCGCGCTAAGCCGAAGGCTTAGATAACCCTAGGGAATGCTATAGACTTTAATAGAGCAAAACTAACGCTCTAAGACGACGTTCTACTCCTATAGCAAAAGGGATAGGCCTTAAGGATCGAGGTAGTTAACCCACAGGCTCGTAATAAAGCCTAGCAGTACCTTAAGCAATACGCTCGTATTGCGTACGTCGCCTCTATCTATTAGCCCGAGGCCTTATTCGATATCTCCGTAGCAGCCTAGGTCTAAGCCCCCGAAGAGAAGGATTATAACATCCTTAATAAGCGCCTCTAGTAGTAGATCGATTATTAATAACGTAGACTCACGTACCGACTAATTAATCTCGAGACCGCTAAGCTCGTGGTATTTACGGATAGCTCGTTCGTAAACAACCGAGACCTTTCGTCTTAGTTAGGCTTCGTTATCACGCTCGTTAATAAGACCAAGCGCACGGATACGCACTTTCGGGTTAATAGCAATATTATCTATTAGAGCTCGACGAAGTATAAGCGAGTAACCCGTAGCGTTCTTACGAGCGAGATCTACGGTATAGTTAACGGCGTAGACCTTAGCATCTCCCTTATTACGACCCTCCGCATAGTCACGGAACGGCTTTAGCTCCTACCGATCCCTTTTATTATATGCATTAACTTATACTCCCTCTACGAATGCCTTATTAAGCTCGGCACTACAAAGGAGAAACGCCTAATAATCGATATTATAGCGTTGCGTTAGTCGTATAAGCGACGGGAGATTAAGGAGATTAGGTGGATCTACGGGGAGGATAACCCCGCCGACGCTATAACGAAGGCATCGCTAAATAAGGCCCTTAAACGCCTTATTAATATAAACAGCCTCTCGATTAGGATAGAAGCCTTCGTCCTTCGCCTATAGCGACTAACGGTATTCCCTTTATTCTACCCCCTTTTTATTTATATTTATTAAATGTATTTATTAGGTCTTCCACCTAATATATCGTTCTTTCTATCTCCCCTTATTTAAATCATAGGCTTGCTATTTAGCAACTATAAAGAAAAGTTGCTAGTATAGGAATAAGGGATATCCGTTCTTTAGGCATAGTCGTAATCTACGTGATTAAATAGATTACGTGCGGGCAACGCCTATACGGATGCGTTATTAACCACACGATGCATCGATCGTATGCATCGGGGACCCCGGTGATAGCGTTACTAACTCGGCCGCCCTTGCGATAATTAAGTTATTAACTTAATCGCCCTTATAGGCATAGCCCCGACGTCGTAAGCAAGGGCTCGCAAAGGTCCGGCTTCGGGCCCTATTAATATACGCGTTTGTAGCCTATATAAAGGGGCTATTCGTCGCCCCTTAGTTAAGAGAATTATTATAGACTAGAATCCAACTAGTTTACAACCCCTTTGTTTGTTTAACTAACTAATAGTTAAGGAGTCCGATTTATTTATAGATATAATTTATAAATATAATTCCGACTGCCTTAACCTTTACGCCCTCGACGACTCTAAGCCGATCGATAACCTTATCGACCGGGCTTATTTCTCCTCCCCGCTTATCTCCGCTATTTGCATAGCTCTTTAGTCCCCTTAGCCCTACTAGCCTTACCCCCTTCAAGCCCCCCTCCGCTCGATCCCTAAGACCGCTCTCTCTAAGGTCTAAGGCCGGTTCTATTTCTAAGGCCGGCTCTTCGTTCCCCCTAACGACGCCTTAATTCTTTAGATCCTCGTCCGCGCTTATACCTCCCCCTTTGCCGGCTACCTTAGATATACGAAGACCGCTAGCCTCTACCGCCGGTCTTATGTTTAGCCCGGTATATATAAGTATATTTCTAACTTTATGCGAAATTATTATATATGCCTATATGCTAAATCCCCTCGTTCCTCCCCTTAAGGCTTACTCTAGCCCTTAGATATTCCCTTCGCCCTATAGACCGATATATCCGTCGAATTTATTACCGACCTCCCTATCTACCGCTATAATAGCGTTAAGTTTTCTAATATCCTTATTATCGTCGACCGCCTTACGAAGATACGCTATTACGTCTTAATACCTTTAATAACCGTTAAAAACGTTATTAACGCGTTTATTTCTTACGTTTAGTTCTTCTATAGTACCTTAGCTTTTATTATTAGCGACTATAGCACTTAGTCTTTCTCGGCTTTTTAATAGTAGCTTAATCGTCGCTTTAGTTACCGCCTTTACCTTAGCTCTACCTACTACCCTTAGACCGACGTTTAGACTAAGATCGCGAACGCTTAAATAAAGGTTTACCTTCGTTATTATACTACCTACCTTTAGAACGATTAGGTTAACCTCCTTCCCTTCGCTAAGTTTACTATTAATAATTAAGTCTTTAAATCTACCGGCCTTTCCCTTTTCTTCGCTAACTATAGCTTTTACTTAAAGCTTAGCATTAAGCCTTTTAGTCCCCCCCCGCCTAATATAACCCTTTAGTAGCGGAAGGAATACCTCCGCGGTAATACGCTTACTTCCCGCCTTTAGCGTATCTCTAACTTCCTCCGCGATATAATCGAGGATGCTTAAGCTACTTAGGCTAGCTACGCGGACGCCCGGCGGACTCCCGCCTTAGTATATTAGCCCGGCGATATAGTATTCTTTAGCATTCGCTAGATATAGACCCTCCGCTTTATAAAAAAGCTCGACTATAAATAAAAGGGCGTATATAAGGTCCTTAACGTATATAAGACGGCGTATCTTCTTCGCCTCCTTAAGGGCAGCCGCTTTTACCCTATTTTCTATTACTCCCTCTTTACTAAGACCTAAAAGCCTCTTTTACCCGGCTAGTTAAAGCTTAACGTCCGGCCCGCCGATAACGGCGTTCTCTTTTCCCTTAGCGATAACGACGGTAATAACGTATACCTTAAGTAAGAGTTTTCTTTTATCCTTACGTAACGTTAGTACGCCTTTAAGAAGTTTAAGTATCGCGTTTAATAGCGTTATAGCTCCCTTACGTAGGAGGACTCTTTTTGCCTTAATAGCTACTAAGACGACCTTAAGGCCTTTTACGCCTTTAACCCGACTAAACTAAAGCCGGCCTTTTATACGGCCTTCCTTATGTCTTCCCCTTCGCCTAAGTAATAATAAATATAATTTATTAATATAATTTACGTTACGACGGTATGCGTTAGTTTCTTAGCCTTACCCTTTATTTCTCCCTATTTCTCTCTCGTTCTATATTAGGCCTGCTTTTAGGACTAATTAACATAGATTTCCTTCGTTTTTATTAGCCTATTGCCCTTTTTTAAGCGTTTAAGTCGAACGCCGATTTAAGGGGGATATACTATTATAGTATTAGGTTATATTATATATTATCCTACGTAACCTCTATATCGTATATATAGATATTTAGACCTAGTCTATAGCTGTATCCCTTCGTAGATTAATAATAATTATATACCCTCTTTAAGCTCGTTTCCTTATAGCTTTAATCGTAGTTTAAGAAGTCGTAACGGAGGGCTAGCGGTAGAATACCGTTATAGCGGCTATATAAAGCATTTAGATAGAGAACATAAGGTCGCCCGGAGGGATTATAAAAAGGCGGGGTCTTAACGCCCGATGCCTAGATCGGGGAGTTAGGTAGTAGGAGCCTATAGCTTAACGTATAGGCCGAGGGCGGGGGGGGCAGACGTAACGGCGGGGGTAAAGGGTATCTAAAGGGTTAGAATCGTAGCTAAGGTTAAGGTCGGTCTAGCGGGAGGAGTCTAAGTAAGTAAGTTTACCTACGTCGGGAGTATCTTTAAAGGACGTTAGGAGGCTAAAGGGAAAATAAGGCAATAAGGGAATAAACTTAAGGGTATTAGAAAACCGGACGGTATAGGCAGAAGCCTAAAAGGCAAAAGGCGAGGATAAAGTAAAGGGCTTGCCCCTATCGTTAGAGTTAGCGATAGAGGGGGCAAAGGGGGAATAAATTATATTTATAAATTATATTCCCTTAAGGGCGGGAATAGGAATAGCGGGAGCGGCCGGGAGGCTAGGGATAAGATAAGGCTAAAGGTCTAAGAGGTAAAAAGCGAGGTAGAATAAGGACTAAAAGGAGAGGGAGTTATCGCGCTAGCTAATAATAAGGTCGTAGCGGCGTAGCTAAAGGAGGCTAAGACTAACCTTATAGCTAAGCTTCGTAAGGAGGAAGTAGATAGACTTAGTATAAGCGCTAACTTAAGCGATTAAGTAAGCGTAATAGGTAATAGCGCTAGACTTATAGTCGCCGCTATCGGCGAGAGAAAGCCGGCGAGGAAACTAAAGCTAGCGGATAAGGAGGGCAAGGCGGTATACGGTCTAAGTATATATAAGAGTATTACTATTTGCACTAAGTGTTTTCTCTATTTGCACTAAGTAGACCTAAAATCTTTTTGCGCCTACCCTCCGCGCTTACCCCGCTTAACCTAATTTATATGCAATAATATAGCAACGGCGGGGCCCGGGCAAAGTAAATAGTCTAGGCGGGCGTCTACGCTTAATTTATGCGAATAACACGCTTAATTCGCCTACTTAATTCGCCCTTATAACGCATCTTAATTCGTAGCCCTAGACTGCGTGGCCTTAGGCTGCGTGGCCCTAGGCTGCGTGGCCCTAGGCTGCGTGGCCCTAGGCTGCGTGGCTTTAGGCTGCGTAGCGGGAATAACCTCCTCTATAGCGGACGACGCAAGCGTAGCTCTACCGCCCCTAACGCCCCTACCTTATCTCCCTCTTAATCCTCTGCCTTATGTATTTACGCGCGCACGCGATCTTGCTTACGACGCCTGACTAGAGCCCTTTCCCTCGGGGCAGGCTCGTAGGCAGGCTCGTGGGCAGGCTCGTGGGCAGGCTCCTTCGTAGGTAGCTTCGTAAGCAGCTTCGTAGGCAGGCTCGTAGGCAGGCTCCCTCGAGGGCTCCCTCGAGGGCAGCTTGGTGGGCAGGCTGCTTCGTAGGCAGCTTCGTAGGCAGGCTTATAGGCAGGCTCCTTCGTGGGTAGCTTCGTAGGCAGGCTCCTTTGTGGGCAGGCTCGTGGGCAGGCTCCTTCGTGGGCAGCTTCGTAGGCAGGCTCGTAGGCAGGCTCCTTCGTAGGCAGCTTCGTAGGCAGGCTCGTAGGCAGGCTCCTTCGTGGGTAGCTTCGTAGGCAGGCTCCTTCGTAGGCAGGCTCGTAGGCAGGCTCATAGGTTAGGCAGAAGGCAGCCTCGTAAGACTCTTTACTTTACGTAGGCCCCCGCCGTTGCTATATTATTGCATATAAATTAGGTTAGGCGGGGTAAGCGCGGAGGGTAAGCGTAGAAGAATTAGGTCTACTTAATATTAACTTAGTGTAAATAGAGAAAACACTTAGTAGAAATAGTAATACTTATATATAAAGGTAAATCCGGAATAACTAAAGTCGACTAAAGCATTTACGGCGACGTCGGTAGGCATAAGGGAGAAAGGCTGTAGTAAAGCGCGAGGCTATATTCCCGCCGGGAGATAAAGGTCTTCCCTTATATTAAACGAAGCTATAAATTAGAAACCGAAAGCTCTATCGCGAGATAAAGCGAGGGAGTTAGGCGTTTCCTAGGGGGGGGAAGCGCCGGAGGTAAGGGTAAGAGAGTTAGTAACCTCGCCTTTAATAAAGCCTTACTTAATCGCCCGGACGTTGAGCCGGGGAGGGGGCGCGAGGAGGCGTAAGGCAGGAGTACCGCCGCCTTAGCCACGACCTTAGCTAGCACCCTTCTTAGGATAGGTTTAAGCTATATAGGTTAGGGTTACCGGGGCGGCGTAGTAGAGATAGAGACGGGTTCTTATACCGTCGTTGCTTCTTAGCGTCTATAAGACTAGCCTAAAACGCATTAAGGTCTATTAGGTCGCTAGCGGGCGTAGAGGCGGCGGGGCTAGCGGACCCGGTAAGGGCGGGGGGGGGATAGTCTAGGGCTAGACGAGCCTTTTATAGGCCTAAATACGCTTATAGTTTTCCTAAAGGGCGGCGTAAAGCTTAGCCTAGCCGTAGAAGTCGTCGGTATTAGGGCTAGGGACTTAAAAAGCGGCGGTATTAGCGAGCTCGTTTATAACCTTTTAATAAAGGTATCTAACGTAAGCGCTTTCGTTATAATCGAGGTCGGCCTATAGCTAGGTAAACCGCGAGAAGAAATCTAGCTAAAAGGTGCCTTTTATAGCTAAGGTATTAAATTCCGCCTTAGACTAAGCGCGGTAGTTCGCGGTACTAAAGATAAAGGCGAGCTTATAGGTAAGGGAGTCGAGGGACTAAAAGCGCTACTACTTAAAGGGGGTATTATCGCGGATATAGCGGGGGATGCTAGCGGCGATAGAAGCGGCCCGGCCGGAAAGTCGGCCGGTTGTATAGACGACTTAGTCCCTATCGGTAGGGAATATATAAAGGTCGGAGGCGATCTTAAGGGATATACCGTCGCGTTAGACGTAGAAGGCGTCCTAGCGCTGCTTTTAAGTGCCGATATAGCCGGAGAAGCGTTTAAAGTCGGCGAAACGGGTATAAGGACTTATAGTAGAAGGGGTAAAGGTCTAGAGCTTATATAGCAGGAGCTAATAATCGTGTCTTATATATGTGTAGGAGGAAGCTAGCTATGCGAGAGGGTAGCCCTAATAGCTGCTCCTCGCATAAGGCTAACTAATAGCGGGCTTACCGTAATACCTCCCCTTAGCCGAATCCTACTACTATATAAGGCGGGCCGCGAGGGTTATCTTACTGCTCCTCCCTAAAATCCATAGTATTTATATAAAAAGGCGGCCTCTAAAGGCTGCTATAGGCAATTCCTGCCAATTGATTCTTCCTATAACTTATTGTTACGTTTTCGTACGGGCAATTCGCGCCTATTCCTAATTCCGGGTTCTTTCTTCGTTTTTTTCGTCGTGGTTATATTATTGTAGGAGCAGGCAGACTAAGCCTCTTAGGATAGGTTTCATTGTAAGAGAAGGTAGACAAAGCCTCTTAGGATAGAATCGTCGTATTGCAAGAGAAGGCAACCAGCCTCTTAAGATAGAATCGTGGTTATATCGCGCAAGAGCAGGCAGACCAAGCCTCTTAGGATAGGTTCGTTGCAAGAGAAGGTAGACAAAGCCTCTTAGGACAGTATTCGTAGTCATATCGCGTAAGAGAAGGCAGACCAAGCCTCTTAGGACAGAATTCGCCGTTTAGACCTTACGGACAACTATGTCGGAGGGAGTAGCTCGAGAAGACTCTTCTAGTCTCTCGGCATATCGTTTCGTTCTATCGGACCTAACGGACAACTATGTCGTAGGTGTAGGGGCTCGAGAAGACTCTTTTAGTCTCTCGGCTCGAAGTCGTAAAAAAATGCTCGAGAAGACTTTTCTTTCGGTCTCTCGGCGTGAAAAATCGATCGCTGCAATTAGAAGAAGGCGAAGAAATAGCCACTCGATGCAAAAGAAGGTCGTCTTATAACGCAAGCAAGTAGAAGCGTGTAAGGGCTTATAACCTCTAGAGCTTATATAGCAGGAGCTAATAATCGTGTCTTATATATGTATAGGAGGAAGCTAGCTATATAAGAGGGTAGCCCTAATAGCTGCCCCTCGTATAAGGCTAACTAATATCGGGCTTACCGTAATAAAAGGTAGCCTAAAGGGCGGTAAGATAGGCGAGGGCGGCGTTAGACTAATTAAGCTAATTAAAGAGTCCTTTTGCGTGCTACCGGTAGCTAAAGGCCTTCTTACGGGCGGTAGTAGTAGAGGTAGCGGCCTTAAGGAAACTAGACTTAAGAAGGACGAGAGATTAGGTTTAATTAGTATGCTAGAGGAAATTCGTCTAAAGGTCGGCGAAGATAGACAAGGCGATAGAGGAACCCTAGAGAATAAAGGCTAGGTAAGGGAAGGCGGCGAGGGCGTTAGGCTAAGGGACGTCCTAGAGGGGAACGCTTGCCGGAGGGCCGGGCGAAGGGGAGAAGGAGGGGGTAGAAACAGGAGTAGCTATCGTAGCGGCGGGAAAGGGGGAAAGAACCTATAGGAGGGTAGAAAAAAAGCTAGAAAAATCTATAGGAGAGTAGAAAAGAGGCGGAAAAGAGCGTAATAAGATAAAGAACGAAGGCAAGCGTATAGGCGAAGCTAAAGGGACTAAAGAATTATAAAGGCTCGGCGGAAGGGCAGAAAAATAGTAGATTAAAAACTATTATAGGACGAGCTTAAAGAGGGTATATAACTACTATTAATTCACAAAGGGGCGTAGCTATAGACTAAGTCTAAGGGTCTATATATACGATATAGAGGTTACGTAGGATAATATATAATATAACCTAACACTATAATAGAAAGGGAGTTACCGCGCTAGCTAATAATAAGGTCGTGCTAGCGTAGCTAAAGGAGGCTAAGAATAACCTTATAGCTAAGCTTTATAAGAAAGAAGTAGATAGACTTAATATAAGCGTTAATCTAAGAGACCGAAAAAGCGCAATAGGTAATAGAGCCGGACTTATAGTCGCTACTATCGGCGAGAGAAAGCCGGCGCGGGAATTAGAGTTAGCGGATAGGAAAGGCAAGGCGGTACGCGGTCTAAGCGTATATAAAAGCGTATCCGGAGTAGCCGGAGTTAACTAAAGCACTTATAACGATATCGGCGGATATAATAGATAAAGGCATAAGTAAAGCACGCGGTTATATTCCTATAGGGAGGCAAAGATCCTCCCCGGTATTAAATAAAGCTATAAACTTAGATATAGAGAGCTCTATCGCGCGATAAGGCGAGGGAGCTACGTATTTCCTAAAGACGGGGAAGAGGCGGGGAGGTCGTCTACTTCGCCCTCGATAAAGCCCTGCTTAATAGCGCGAACCTAATAGCGGGGGGAAGGGGGCTTAAGGAGGCGTAAGGCAGACGTACCGCCGCTACGGCTATAGCCGCGGCTAGAGCTAGAACTAGCACCGGG
Source organism: Ophiocordyceps sinensis (assembly GCA_012934285.1). Lineage (NCBI taxonomy): Eukaryota > Fungi > Ascomycota > Sordariomycetes > Hypocreales > Ophiocordycipitaceae > Ophiocordyceps > Ophiocordyceps sinensis. The sequence continues at coordinate 5,559,383 of JAAVMX010000004.1, read as the reverse complement.
ACTAGGGCTAGGGTTAGCGCTAGGGTTAGCGCCGATACCCTTATTAAAGTAGGTCCGGGCGGTATAGGTAGCGGTAGCCGGCTAGGCGTAGTAAAGGTAAAGACGGTTCTTAAACCGCCGTTGCTTCTTAGCGTTAGTAAGCTAGGCCCGGAATGCATTAAGCTATATTAAGTAACCGGTAAGGGACGCGGGTAAGGTAGGCGAGGTAGGGCTAATGCGAGCGGGGTTACGAGGCGGCTAGAGTTAAGAACGGGTCTTAATACGCTACTAGTTGTCCTAAAGCGTAGAATATATCTTAGCCTAGGCCGTAAAGTCGTTATAGGCTAGGCATTCGACCTATAGAGCGGCGGCGTTAGTAAGTTTAATAAAGACCTTTAAGTATAGGTAGGCGACGTAAGCGGTACCGTTAAACGATAAGTCGGCTTAAAGTTAGGTAAACTTCGAATAAAAGTCCGGCTAAGATATATTCTTTATCGATAAGGCATTAAAGTCGGCCTCCGACTAAGTATAGGTAAGATTAGCACTAAAGACTAAGCTAAGGTCGTCGGTAAGAGCTTTAATAGTAGTATACTACTAATCGGCGAAAGACTTATTATCGAGGACGTCCTAAGGAACGCTAGCGATAATAGAGGCGGCCCGGCCGGTAAGCCGGCTAACCGCGTAGAGAATATAGTCTTACTCTATAGGGTATAAGGCGGCGTCTTAACGGAGCTTAATAGTAAGGCTATTGCGCTAGGTCTAAAAAGCCTCCTAACGTTGCTTTTAAGTGCTAGAGTCGCCGGCGAACCTCTTAGGGTCGGCTATATAAAAGCGGGTAAAGGTAACGGCAAGGGCGGGGGCAAGGGCCTAGTCTTAAAGCTGCGTTACGTTCGGTTAAAACGAGGAGATAAGATATAGCGTGGTTAAGCTAACGCTAAAGATCGGCAGCGTGCTTTTAAGCGATAAGCACTCCTATATCTAACTTAACGTAAGCATTATTAAGGTAAGTAAGGGCCTCGATCTTAGGGGTGCGGAAGTCGTAAGTAGCGTTCGCCTAAATATAGGCGAACGTGCCGAATATAGGCCGTTAGGCCTAAAGAAGGGCGGCGAGATAGGGATAGTAAGAAATATAGTCGGTCTAGGGCTTTAGGTCGGTAGGAGCCGGCGGGGTAACGGCCGGGGTAGCGGATAGTAGATCGGCCTTTATATAGTCGGTTATCGTAGTTTATAAGGCAATAGGATAAGGTAAAGGTAGGGGAAAGGTAAAAAGGGAAATCTATATAATTCGCGTTAAGACGGCGTATCTATACTAGGAAAATTCTAATAATCGAGGAAAACTTAGTCGAAGGGGTCTAGCGAGGAAGCGGACTCGCGTCGCGAAGAAGGGAGATTAGAAAAAAAAAGGGTAAGATAGTAAGATTATTAATTAAGGGCAATAGGATAAAATAGTAGATTAAACTATAAGGAAACGAGCTTAAGGGGGGGTATATAATTATTATTAATCTACGAAGGGATATAGCTATAGACTAGGTCTAAATGTCTATATATACGATATAAAGGTTACGTAGGATAATATATAATATAACCTAATATAATAATAGCTACCTCGTATTACTCGCGTATTTAATCCTATAATAACTAAGCTACTAAATAAGATTAAACTTATTGGTTAAGCTCTACTATATAGGGTTAACCGGTATGTGTGTTGTGTCTGTCTTACTAGCTAGAAGAGGGGAAGGCATTGCGGAGATATAGTCTCGTTGCGTGCACGTGATCACGTGGATTACGTGTCCGCAATAGCACCTTGCGTATCCCTACGTATCCCTTATCCCTTATTCCTATACTAGTAGTTCTTCTTTAGAAGGCTATAATATATTAATAACCTAGTAAGGTCGAACTAAAGGAACGTAACCTAATCGAACGCAACGAACGCATCGAACGTACGAAAAGAGGGAAAGAGGGATCTTACGATGCCATCGAGGGTTAAACTAAAAGAGCGGTATTGCGAGCAATAAGCAACGAGCAACGAAGCAACGAGCGTGACGCAATAAGCGAAGGAAGGGAGGAAAGGAGCGTTAGGAAGACGGGCAAAGCAATAAGCAACGAGAACACATAAAGGAAAGGCCGGGCAGAGCAACGGGGCCGAAAGAAGCGGGCAGGGAAGCTCGCGAAGAAGCTTATAAGGAAGCTTATAAAGCTATCCCTCGAGAGTCTTTCTTCTTCGCGGCTCGCGAGGCTTGCTATGCGGAAGCTCGCGAGGCTAGCTGCTTTGCCGTTTCGAGCTAGCCACGCAGAACGAAGGGTGCGTTGCTAAAGCTCGGAAAAACAACGTATAAAGACGAGGGCGTCTTCCGGGATAAGGGCGATGAAGGAGTCTGCCGGGACAAAGGCGAGGAAGGCGTCTGCCGGGTGACTGCCTAAGAGGAAGCTTATATAGGCTTCTAGTAGCGACATCCTTTAGCGAGGTAATAAAAGAGGGCGCCTTAGGAGTCGAAGTAGGTGTTATAGTGCTAGCAATTAGCCTGCTTTAGTAGGTGCCTTGCTTAGGGCATAACGGTCGGTGTCTGCCGGGCTTAGGGCATAACGGTTTAGGAGGAAGTCTGTATGCGCTTTGTATAGTGACATCCTTCGCCGAGGTGGCGAAAGAGTGCGCTTCGAGACTTAAAAAGGGATTTACAGCGGCGGCATTTGCTTAGCTTTAGGGCGTGCCGTTTGCGCTATTAATAAAGCTGCTATAGGACCTATAGCTTTATAGGCTGCGAGCAGCTTAGCGAGCTGCTGCGAGAGCTTATAGAAGAGCAGCTTAATGAGCTGCTTTAAGGGCCGAAAGAGCAGTCCGAAGAGCTACTGCGAGAGCTTAGGGCGGGGAGCCGGCTTAGAACGGGGAGCCGGCTTAGTCGAGCGTGCGGCTGCGGCTTCTGCTGCGGACTTGCAGCAACTAGCGGACTTTAAAGAGTCGGCGTAGCAGGCATGCTTGTGAGGGCGGGAGCTACTATTATTGCTGCTAGGGAGGGCGAGGAAGATAACGTTAGCGAGGCTGCTATTGCTGCTAGCGCGGACGAAGAAGACGACGTTAGCGAGGTTGCCGAGACTAACGAGGGCGAGGGCGAAGGCGAGGGCGAGGGCGAGGCTAGCTTAGCCGGCTTTAGCGTTAGTCTCTAGCCGAGTCTAATTCGCATCTCGTTTTGCCTCCTTTCCTTAGGCGTTTCCGCATTAAAGTCTATCTCGAGATATTCTTCTTAAGGCTAGGTTAGAGGGTCGTCGTAGACCTCTAATAGCTATATCGAGAGGAGTTATCGTACAGTTGAGTTATTCGTCTTAAGGTAAATGCCGCGGCGCTTAAGGAGGTTCTTTAACGCCTTTTTATAGTCTTTATGCACGGTTTTCCACGTGTCTTCCGACCATCCCTCGAAACGCAATTAGAAGAAGCCAAAGATACTAGTGCTATATTCGTCGCGGTCGAGTTCGCAGGCTAATATAAAGTATGCCGTATACGTCGTTATAGCGAGGGGGTTTCGCTCGTCTAGGGCGATCTCATTCTCCTAGAGACTAACGTCGATATGCTTCCACGCTGCCTTTACGATAGGGGTATGCCCTAGCATTTAATTAAGCTAGACGGCGATTTCGTCTGCCGTAAGGGCGGCTGCGGCGGCGTCGGCTGTAGGATTCGGGCTCGTGGAGGTTATTATGGATAACTAGTGTGGATTAGGGGCGCGAGGGTCTTCGCGATGATTGTCGGCGTTGCTAACGCACTTCGAGATTAGTGTCGTGCTTCTATCGAGGATAGCGGCGACTGTCAACTAGAAGCTGGGAAGGAATCTTCGCAGGCGAGGCAAGCGGAGATGTCCTTATTCTTAGCACGGATAACCCTCTCTAAATACAAGAATAGTATCGCTAGGATGCCGTTCTTTTGTACGTTCGAAGGTTGCGTATCTATCTCTTCTATACCTAGCTGTCTATAATTAAGCGGATCAATCACTAATTAGTATTAGTTAGGCTCTACTATATAGGGTTAACCGGTGTGTGTGTTGTGTCTGTCTTACTAGCTAGAAGAGGGGAAGGCATCGCGGAGATATAGTCTCGTTGCGTACACGTGATTACGTGGATCACGTGTCCGCAATAGCACCTTACGTATCCCTATATATCCCTTATCCCTTATTCCTATAAAACTACTTATATTATATAGATAAATAATAGCGCTTTCTATAACTATAATTAGTTAAGTTATATATATCTTTATTCGTATAGAATTAGCTATATAAAGGGACCTTAGTCCGCCTTTAAATAGACTATTACTAAGCAATTTAATAATACTTTTCTCTCTTATTTCTATATTAATCTTAATACTCTTTGTATTACCGTAATCCTCTGCCTTTAAGCTTCCCTTTAGGCTCTTACTAGTTTTATCGAACGCTAGTAATACGCAAAGGCAGGGCACCTACTAAGTGCCTACGGATTAGTAGATAGTCCGGGCTCCGGCAGCCCTATAGTTCGTAGGGCATGCCGGGCCACCTGCAATTATTATCCTTCTTCTTATACACGCACCCTTTGCCTTGTGCCTATCTTTCCCTATACTAGCTTGGCAGTCGGGTTCTCGACATTTAGGTAATAGCAATGAAAAAAGAAGAGAGGCTCTAAGGCTTAAACAGCCTATAAGGAAGGATTAGAAGCTATTAGGTACAAATAACTAAGAATAATAGCTCTTGTCTTTTCTAATAAAGGGGCTAACTAGTCTCTATATATAGGGAAATCCCTCGGACGAAAACAGCCGCATAGACCTAAGGAAAAAGGGTAACGGAAAGAGTCGGACGGAAAACATTAGTTAGAAACTAATAGATCGTGTCTATACGATAAATAGTTATATAGTTAGCAATAAAGGAATTAATAACGCAATAGTCTATTAGAAGGATAAGTAAATTCTACGGTAGAAGCTATAAAAGGGAATTAGAATTCTACGGTAAAAGACTATAGAAGGAAAGTAGGATTCTACGGTAGAAGACCGTAGAAGGGAAGGGATTTTACGGGTAAAGACTGTATAAATAACCGTAAAATCACTATAAAATCACGGTAAAATATAACCGTAGAAGAAAAGCAGGGCGGACGCCTATAGAAGTGCGGGGTAACTGTATATAAAAGCCTATAGAATTCTAGAGTAGAAATACGTAATACTTCTATACAAATTCTATAGATATTATTAGTAGGTAATTTACTTAGATTAATCTAAATAAACGGGGTTGCATTAGTTATAGTTATATCTAATCTAGCTAGGAAGGGGGGGAATAAGGGGCCCCTTTATACCCGTCTGCCGGGGTCCTTCTATAGAGCCTGCTGTGCCTTAATAATATATTGTTAAGGCCTACGCTAGGGCTTACTGCTCTAGTTATAACGCTGCCTTTAGTTAATAACGAGGTTATTAACTATGTAGGGCACGTGGCGTTATGCGCCGCGTGGTTATAACCCCTATTGCCCCTTTATTATATATAGTCGGCAATATAGTTGCGACTCTATCCCTTAGTTATATAACTATATTCCTATACTAGCAGTCTTTTCTTTCTAATTGCTAAGCAACCTTCCTAATCGTAAGGATAACGCGTATTAGACTAAAGGGGTCTAATAAATATAATATATAAGTATAAATGAAAGAGAGTCCTAAAGGGGGACTTAAGGGCGTAGAATATATGCCTCTATCCGAATAGTTAAGCTATTATTGTCTACGAAGCGTTCGAGGGCTCGGTTAGGTAATGCCTTCGTTATAGCATCGGCCGGGTTATTATCGCCGTTAATCTAACGGATCTCTATAATCTTACGTTGCTTATATAACTATCGAAGAGATATAATATTAATATTAATCTCTTCTCCTTAGTTATCCTAAGCTTTACGAGATATTCGTAGAGCGAGTATAAATCTATATAAATAATTAATTAAATATTCGGTAGCTTAAGCCGGTCGGTAATAAATTTTAGCGTAATTGCTAAAGCGATCTTAAGGTTAACGCCGTTAACTATACCGTATATCTTAAAAGCTAGTATGCTTTAGGTAACTCTCTTATATTTCGTCGAACTTTAGTAAATAATATTTCTAAAAACCTTAAACTAGCTATTAGAGTTTTCGGTCTTATTAACTAATGTAATAACGGCTTAATTATAACGATAGGTCTTTATTATTAGCAAACGACCTATCCGTAAATACTATTAGCTTCGCTTTTATAAGATTAATTAGTTTATATATTAAACCTTTGCTCTAGTAGTCTATTTACTACTTAAGTCGCTTATTTAAGATTATATAATTCTTATTATCCGGGTTCTATACCTATACCGTAACTAAGATATCGAATGCTACTTCCGGTTAGCATAGTAAGGCTATATAGGCTCTACGAGCACGTTGTTTTAGGTACTATTGTATATAATCTAGAGCCTTATATCGATTCGGTTAATCTAGGCGGCTTATCCATTTTACTAAAGCAGGAGTATTTTATCCTGTTGTAAGCTTACCTTCGCTCCGTTAAAATCCGTGATAGAGCCTTAAGTTATCGTGGTTTTCGGCTTTGCCTTAAATTATGCCTCTCGGAGTTTTTCCTCTTTAGCGGCCGAAAAACTCATCGTTTTAAGCATAAGGGTATAGTCCGTTTATATCCCAACGATGCTAAAGTATTCTAGTCCTATACTATATATTAGAAGGCAAGAGTTAAAGTTCGATATCGCTATATCGAGGCCTTTACTATAGTGCTTTTAATACGTATTAAACTAGTAGACTTTAGATACTATAATGCTATATAAGGGCCTAATGACTTAGATAATCGTATTAGGTAGATACCTCCCTTATAATTCGACGGGGAGACGTGTTAAGACCGTACGAAAAAGCTCTATAGTCGCCTAAGGATATACCTAGGTAATATCTCGAAGGGATAACGTTATCCTATAGCGCATAAGGCTAGGAGTAAGGGCTAAGATTAATCGTTAGCTAACGCGTTAAATTATCGGGGACTACGTTAGTAAGGAAGCCTTCTCCCTATTACTATAACCTTAGACTATAAGCCTCGATTTCTTATAGGGCTTAGTGTCTCTACCTTTAACCTCTCGAACTATGCGGGAGCTAAAGAGACGGTAGCCGCTATAAATAGCTTCGTTATAGCGTTTAAAACGAAATACTCCTCGTGCTATAAGATCGTCGATCTCCGTACTATCTAACGCTTCGAATAGCGCTCTTAGAGTCGTAATAGCGCCTTTAGACCAGAGCTTAACAGCTTACCTATAGGCCTTTTCTTCCTTTTTTATCGTAAAGGCCTTATCCGCGTTTTCGTCGCTTAAGTCGTCGAGGTCTATATCGTCCTCGCTATTGTCTAGGTTATCTTCTACGTTTAGTCCTTCTATAATTAAATGCCTTGCCTTATTCTTCGATCCGGGTAAACGTCCTCGCTTATAGGGTGCCGGAGGGTCTAGTCGGGCGGGTTCGTCCGGCTGCTCGGACTCTAAGGCCGGGAGGTCGTTAAGAATTTAATTACGATAATACGGTTATACTTATATAGATCTAAAGACCTAAGGTCTATTAACCGTATCGATCGTAATATTATACCCGTCTATAGCTATAATTTTAAACGGTCTTTGCTATCCTAACTTTTCACTTTATACGCGGACTTCGCTTAAGAGAGGGAGGGCAACTGTATTTACTATATCCGGGCCGTTCCGGCTATATAATACTGCCTAGACCTATCTTTTAGCCGTAAGCTGCCTAAGTGCCTTTATTACTTTCTATACTATAGCTGCTTATTTAAAATTCGTTAGCGATAGCGGCGAATTAAAGGATATCTTAGAATATGCTTTAAATATAAGTAACGTAGGTATTAGTCCGTTCGGTCTAATAGTATCGTTAATAGCTTCAATAGCCGTCTAAAGAACTACCTTAGGGGAGGTAAAGCTGCCTATCTCTATTAAGAGGATATTAAAAGCTCGACGTAAGGGGGCATAATACCTCTTAACTTTACTAATAGATAAATATGCCTTAATAAGAACCTATATATATATAATTCCTATAATACGGGCTTCGTTCCGGAATTCTATAGCCGCGAAGTTTATACGGGCATTATATCTAATAATATTAAAGGGACTAAGGTATATATTAATCTAAAGGACTCGAAGGGTCCTTTATATATCCTTAGCTAATATAGAAGGAAGGAATCGTGCGCTTTAAAAAGCCGTCGATGCGTTAATAATATATAATACCGGGCGTTATGCCGAATTCGGAACGTCTAAGTATATTATATTAACGATAACCTTATAATTAAAGTCTAAGTTATCTTTAAGGTTAAATTTAAACCGTGTTAGGGTAGGTAAATGCATCTAGCAATAGTAATATAGTTCCGAGATATTCTCTAGAGTGCTAAGAGATATATTGCTATAGCCGGCTTATTTTAATAGGCTATATAGCCTAGCTATAGCTAGATGTCCGAATCGATAGTATAGGGTCTTAATTTCCGTTTCTATAAGGAATACGGTCGATTGTTTACTCTTCCTAAGGAAGAACTAAAGGTATCCTTATTTCCTAACTACCGGGATATATGCCTTAGAGCCGGTAAGGGTATTCGTTGTATTATTAAAGAATACGCTTAGCCTATCTATATCCGCGAGATAAAGTAGGAAAAGGGTCGGAGATTCTAGCAGATAGAATATAATCTTTCGAATTAGAGTAATAAGATTCATTAATCTTAGGGACCTTATAACGGTGCCGGCGCTAAATCTAATTGCTTTTTATCCTATAGTCGATATGTCTAAATTAACGGAAGGGTTTTCTTATTAGAGGGCTATATACTATTCTTATCTAGCCGTTAAGACCTTCGCCGCTCCTATATCGATTAGGATGCCTTAGAAATAGAGCTTTAAGTAACGGTTATCGATAAGGAACTAATCGGCTAAGACTATCGGTTTTATGCCGTAGACGTCGTCTCTTATAATAAGGTAGTTAAAAGCTATTTAATAAAGCATTTAACTAGCTTATTCTTATTCCGGCTCTTTATCCTCGCTATACGAAGGCTCCGCCTATTAAAATATAGACTATCCGAGGTTATATAGGCACCCCTATCACCGTATAAGCCGGAGACCTTTGCTACCGTATAAGCGCTATTGCCTAATTAAGATAGTGCCTAATTATAATATTTAAAGCTATCTATATTTCCTCCTCCTAACCGGGGTCCTTTAGGCAATCCTCGTAGGCCGGCTTAGAAAATAATAGCTATATCTCTTCGTATAAGCCTCTCGGTCATTGTCTAATAGCGTTAGCGGCTTTATGCCTTCTTTATAGAAGTTAGCGCTTTTTAGTTGTAGAACCTATTGTATGTGATTAGGCATTCGATCTACGAATTGCTATAGCTTCTCTTGCTTAAGGGTCCTCTACGTCTTTTCCTAGAGAGCGATAAGCTGCTTCCGTGATGTTAATACCTTTTTCTTAGTCGTATACCGCTTAAGGAGGTACGAGACTAGCTTAATATGTGAAAGATCCGGCGAATTCGGGGGCTATTATAAGCAATAAAAACCGCTTTCCCTCTAAAGCTCTCTATTGCGCTAGCTTGCGTAAGGAGCCGCGTTATCCTCTTAGGCTAGCCAATCATCGCCTAGCAAGCTTTCTAGAAAGGGAAAGTAAAGAGGCGATAATACCTTATAGTAATAACGAATTCCGTTAATCCCCCCCCCTTTAGTAGACCGTACCTACTTTCTAGTCTTTTGTATAAACCTCTAAGTAGGCTTCCGGCCCGGCCATTGCCTATTAAGGTTAATTCGTCTAACGCTATTAGCTAGCTCTTACTTATTGCGTAGCTATTCCTCGTTATCGTCGTTCTATTATTAGACTTCGGCATTATATGCCTTCTTTATCTTAATAATTTCCGGAGGCTATACGTAATAAGGGCCTTTATAGTTATATGTAAAGTAGCTCTAAAACATAAATTCCTTCCTGCCTTTCTAACGTAACCGAACTATATCCTTTTAGCATACTTCGGAGGGAAGGCGCTAAACTCGACGTTTTCCTTATACTAACCTAAAGACTATAGAGGTCTTGTTAGACTTAATGACCTTCTTCTATTAGTTAAGAGACTAGTCCTTTATATCCTAGGCAAATTAGAGCCTTATACGCTTCTGCTTATTGTTTAAGCCTAGCTTTATTATAAGCTTTACGCTTTTATACCCTTGTTTTCTTAACTAACGCTAAAGGGTTATACGGCTAAGCTAGAGACTAAAGGCCTTGCGAATAGCTTTACTAAGCCTAGCTAGGCTATATTGCCTAGTTATGCTATTACGGGTTAATGACTTAATAACCTGCTTGCCGGCTTCGTCGTTAACCTTCGCTAGTCTTTTAGAGCGTTGTAAGTTAATAACATACTTTAGTAAGACGTTATCCCCTCTAATAAAGCCCTTTGTCTTAGCCTTTTAAAGCAGCTAATAAAAGGTTAACTTCTTAATCCTAGTCTTCCGTGTAATCTCATTAGGTAGCGTGCCTTATGACTAAAGCTCGAGGGCAATTAATCATGCCGTTATTATTGATTGTTTGGTATGTGCCGGGCCGTCTGTAACGTCGGCAGCGGGGCCGGCACCGTCTTCGTCTTCGTCTGCGACGGCGTTGGCAGCCGGGCGGGTATAGGCCTCGTCTTCGTCTGCGACGGCGTTAGCAGCCGGGCGGGTAAGGGCACCGTCTTTGTCTAAGGCGGCGTTAGCAGCGGGGCTGGGGCAGGCACCGTCTTCGTCTAAGACAGCGTTAGCAGCGGGGCGTTGGTAGGCACCGTCTTTGTCTAAGACGGCGTTAGCGTTAGGAGCCGGGCCGGCTCCGGCTCCGGCGTTAGAAGGTGTAGGGGCCCGAGCGGCAGCTTTCCTTGCTTGGCTTTATGTTTGAGGCATTATAGTGTGGTAGGTTTTTAGTGGATTTAGGTGGATTACTGCAAACTCTAAAGAAGATAAATGCACACACGATTTACTAAGGCCGATACTATTCGGGTAGGGAAAGGAGAATCGTACGAAAACTAATAGAACTCCGACTTACATAGTGATAGGGGTGACCTAGTGACCTCGTCCAGTCTATATTTTAATAGGCGGAACCTTCGTACTCTTCCTCCTTATCGTCTTTATAGCCTTTATAGCCTGCTAAATAGGCTATAATATTCGGGGAGACGCTAGTATAAAGATAATGCAAGAGATATTAGTCCTTAGCTTTCCGCCGTTCCTCTATAGAATGTTTCGTAGACTAATATCCCTCCTTTCTATATACGAAGCACTTCTTAGTCTATATCTTATTGCCGTATCCTTAGCTATAGCCTCCTCTACCGTAGGGTCGATAGCTTTATCCGGAGCCTCGCTAGCGAAATCCTCCGTTGCCTTTACTACGAATATTAGTATACCTACGGTCTATATAAAACTAACTATCCGGGTTCCTTAAATTATATTTATAATTTATATCTATCTTATCGTTATTACGATATCGGTCTTAGATAAATTAGCGCGAGGTATTCCTCTCTTATTATATAAGGTACGTCGTAAGGGAAGCTTAAAGGTCGGCATAGAGTTCCTTAGCCTCGTTAGCTTATTTAAAGAAGGCACCTTCGAGTTCTAGGACTCCTTAGCACGCTTTAGTAAGGGTTACTATAAGCGGGGTTTCGCCTATAAACCTAGGTCCTAGAGCTCGTTAATAAAGCAATAGCTTATCGATTAGCAACTAAAGCACTTCCGGTAGGCCTTTCTTAGGGTTACTAGCCCGGACTTAGTTAGACGTCGTATTAGTCTAATCGGTATAGTCCTAAGCCTAACTCGCTTTAGTATCGAAATATCGTTTAATCTTATCGTATACGTCTCGGAAGGTAGTCGTTTAAGTGATATTCTCCGTATAGAAGCGGTCGGCTCGTCCCTTTAAGATCTAAGGGAGAAGGGTATAAAAGAGCCTTAGCTTAATCTTAAGGTTATAACATACGCTTATAAACTTACGGATAGTCTCGTTAAATAGGGCATATAGCTCGCCGGTATAGCTCTTCTCTTTATCCTATATCTTAATAAACTTAGTCTAAACGTCGTAATCGGACGAGAGGTTTAGAACATCGGCGGGTAGGAGTGCTATATACTCCTTAATATTATAATTAAATTCTTTAACCCTAGCTTTTAGGGCGATTGTTATAGTAGGGAGGTCGAATGGTGTTTTCGCTCCTAGCATATATAGCGTTAGTTCCGGAATAAATAGTAGTCGTAGCTAAATCCGATGTATAGGATTAAATACCGGCATATCCGTCTTAGTTGTATTCGGTTCTCGGTCTAGTTTTAGGGTCGGATCCGTAATCGTTACTTAGGCCGGATCCTCTTATCGGAATTAGTAAGACGTCGGAAAGACCGTTAACTAATTTATTATAGTAGAGAAGGGATCTTAAGCTACTTATTCCTTATCGTTTTTCTTCTCTTCTTATTTATAGAAGGCCCTTATGCCTATATTAAATCCTTCTATTATAAACTCCTTCTCGGTCTAAGGGAGTAGATTATTAGACTAAAGCATCGCTATATAGGATTTAGTAAACGACGTATTCTTTATTCCTATAAAACAGCTACGTCTACGTAAGAGAGCCTTAACGACTTTCTTATATTCTTAGCTAACTATATTCTATATAGGCTTATTCTATCCTTAGAAACGCTCTTAAAACGAGTTAAAGAGTCGTTAACCTTAGCAATAGATAGATGCTTCGTAGGTTATAATAAATCGGGCTATAAACGTCGTTACTTTAGCCGGGCTAAGGTCTTCTAACGTGATTTCTTCCGTATCTTAGTATCGTATATCTACCTCTTTATAAGCCGAGGTAAGGATGCCGATGTCTTTTATCTATCGTTCGATTAGTTTAATTAGTTTATCGGTAGGTCTAGGGGGAGCCGGTGTGTCTATAGTAGATAATAGTCCTACTATTATATCTGTTTCGAATTCGTTAAAGGGTTAGTTAGTATAGTAAGGGTCTTTACGAGGGATATCGAGGCGATTAGTCTCTATTCTAAAGGACGTAACTCTTCCTTAATAGAGGCGAGACGGGATTAAATAGTTAAGACTTTAGTAGTTAGTAAGTAGGCTTTATATCTAAAAACTTAGAGATAACCGAATTATAACGGTTAGGGAAGGAAAAGTGCCGGTATATTCCGGTTATAATCTATTAATATTACCGTCTTCCCTATTTTGCTTTCCACTAGGAAATCCCCGGTTTTTCCCTAGATTCTACTATAGAATTCCACGGGCTTCTACGGTTATTTACCCCGCACTTCTATAAGCGCATTTACCTACTTTTCTACGGTCACATTTCACCGTGATTTTATAGTGATTATACGGTTATTTATATAGTCTTTACCCGTAAAATCTCTTCCCTTCTATAGTCTTCTACCGTGGAATTCTTAATGCACTAAGCAGCGTGAAAAGGTAGGTGAAGAAGGATGGTTTATTAAGGTAGGTAGCGAGCCCCGGGAGCTAGGTATAGCTCCCGCTCGCTATCTAATCTATAGCTAATGTAAGCAGCCCCGGGATGCCCTACAAAGAGTGCTTTACATGCATTAATTCTAATTCCCTTCTACGGTCTTCTACTATAGAATTCTAATTCTCTTCTATAGCTTCTACCGTAGAATTCCTTTATGTATTTACGGCTTCTACCGTAGAACTTACTAGTCTTCCACTAGGCTGCGTTTAATTTACTAACTATATAACTTATTTATTATACGGCACGATCTATTGTTTTTCCTACCGATCCTTCCGTCCGATTATTTACGTTACCTATTTTTCCTTAGGTCTACGCGGCTGATTTCGTCCGAGGATTTTTCCTATATATAGAGACTAGTTAGCCTCCCTACTAGATAAGATAAGAGCTATTATTCTTAGTGATTTACATTATTTTTAGCTTCTAATCCTTCCTTATAGGCTGTTTTAGCCTTAGAGCCTCTCTTCCTTTTTTTAATTACTATTACCTAAATATCGAGGACCTAACTAATTAGCGTTCGATAGTTATAAGCCCGGACGAACTTCTCTACGTATATAGAGTTCTAACGGCTTATACTTTTAGCCTACTAATGCTACGACTTACGGTAGTAAAGCCTTTGCCTTTACATCTAGCGAATTAACTTATAGAGGACTAGTATGTCTTTTTAAAGAGCGTTATTAATCTAGCGAATCGACTTATAGAGGATTAGTTAATACGTTTACCTTATTCTATTAGTGTTTTCCCGCACTTAGTTTAGTTTTTACGGTTTATTTGCATATATTATGCATTTAACTACCCTTTTCCGGTAATTTTACTATACCTTTACCTACATTACCCTATCTATTATAGCCGATATTACTTCGAAGATCGTTTTAAATAGACTAGCAGACTAGGACCGATAGATCTTAATAATCTAGAAATACGCACTCGCCTAAGGGATTTAGGAGAAAATCGATCCTTATATTACGCTTAAACTTTAGAAACCTTTATTGCCTCTTCCCGTAGAACTAATAGCTAGAATAGTTAACGCGACCGTTACTAATATTGCTAGTTTATCTATAGAAGAACTTAAGAGGTTTAAGTTTCTCTTTTCCCGATATCGTATATTGCTTTAAGCCTATAAGGACTAATAGAAATCTCTTATATTAATTTAGTAGTTTATCGTTTAGAATATTAGGAACTACTACTTAATAATTGCCGACGAATATAAGGTTTCTAAGGAATTGGCTTTACTATAGCGGCGTGTAAAGCCGACTTCGTAAACGCAATAGAAGACTATTCTTACGTAATTCTATACTATTTTAAAGGCATTAGACCGGACGGATATTACGATATAGATTTCTAACTAGCAGAAGGTCCTTACCGATGCCCGGCAAATTAAATTGCCGGAATCGGAAGGTCTCCGGGCTATATAGCTTTTTCTTAAGGCTATTTAGCTAATTTCTAGCCCTTTTGCGGAATACTAGATAAATAAGATAGAGGACGATGCCCGCCTATATAAGCTAGGTTAAGAATAGTCTTTCCCTAACGGATTTAAGATATCCGAACTTTTCGAGCGCTCGTAGGCCTTAAAGGCTACGACTAAAGCGCTAAAGACTTATGCATTTACAAAGTTCTAAGGCTAGGGAATATAATCCCTAGCCGCGGAATCTACTAAAAAACCTACGAAAGCACCGGCTATAACGTCCTTAGAAAAGGATAAAGTAAGCTAAAATTTAAACCGTAGTATATATATAGAGAACGTTACTTCTTCTCTAAGTGTAACTACTTTAACCCTTCCGTTCGACTTCTATTATAGAAACCCGATAAAGACGTCTAAAAGACTATAGACGATTACCTTAAGGCTCCGGCTAATAAGGCTAAAGTTAACGCGGCACTTCTTTACGATAAGGAGTAGCGGAAGAATAATAAGACCGAGATAAAGACGGTGTAGGCTACGGCTACCGCTAATGTCCTAACGACCTTTTTACTATTAGTTATTCTATAGACTACTATAGAATACCCGTTAAGGGATTCTTTTATTATAGATTTAGGGTCTAATAGATATATTTATAACAATAGGGAGCGTTTCTATAACTTCTAGCCTTCTTCTAAGTATATACTCGTAGGTAGTAGAAGCACTCTAATTCTTAGGATAGGCACGGTATTTATACGCATTTCGATAGGCACTTTTTAGCTTAGTTAAGTAGTATATATCCCGTCCTTCTATACGTCCTTTTATTCCCTTCGTCTTTTGCATAAGGCGAATCTTTTATAAAACCCGTATACTAGCGTAATCTCTTCTTTAATACGCACTATTTATATAACGGAGCTAATCTATAACTAGTATATTATCGAGTATAACCCGTTAACCCTTTCTACTACGCTTTTAACTATTGCTTTTATTCCTTCTATAGATTCTACTATAGAAACCCCGGTTATAGCACTTTTTTCAGCTACTATACCGGATTCTATATTAATAAGTATAGAAGAACTTTCTCTTTAGCACTAACGACTTAGACATCCGAATAATAAAGCGCTTTTAAAAGCTCTCGGAATACTATAGTCGGTGACCTTCGATAAGATAATCTCCTATAAGCCCTATAAACTTACGTAGGCTAAACAATTATTAACTACGAACCGCCGCTTTCTAAAGCGACTTTTCCTTTTTCTAAAGTGTTTTACGATATCTTTTCTATATATAAGAGTTATAATAACAAAAACGTTATATTTCTTATTAAGGATAACTATATAAAGCTTATTTTTCTATCTACGCTTTTAAACGCCTCTATAGACGAGCTAACTTTTATACCTTAAGAGCCTAGGTCGGTATATTTCCCGAGAGTTCTCTCTTTCTATCGGTACGATCTATCGAGATAACGACCGAGCCCTTTAACGGGATTTTTAAGATTTTATTAACTAATAGGGCATTTATAATAAGCCTACTGCTCCTTATACACCCGCTTAAAACAGCGCTACCGAATAAGCTAAGGGGGTAGTATCTACGAAAGCTCGATCTATAAGGATTAAAGCAAATTTGCCTAAGCATTTATAGATAGAAACGTAGAAGACTATAGTATATTTATATAATCGGATTTTAGCCCGTTAGGCAGCTTCCTCTCGGTTATTTCTATCGAAGTAGATTTCCCTAATAGAGATCCTTTACGACTAGTTAAGGGATTACGACCGGAATATACCGGCTTTTCTCCTTCCCTAACTATCACGATTCGATTATCTTCGAGCCTTTAGCTATAAAGCCTACCTACTAACCCTTAAGGCCTTAACTAGCACGTAGAAACGTAATATTAAGCAGGAACCTTATATAGAGGTTAGTTACTTAGTCGGGTATAATTCTACTAATATTCTTCGTGTATAGATTATATAGAGACGGGAGGTTTTTTAAGTTCGTAATATAATCTTTAATAAGACTTAGTTTTTCACTACGTCTAAGGCATCCAAACCGCTAATATAGGTATTATTACCGGCATTCCTACTATATATTATATAGGAAGAAGAGTAAGATATAGTAGAATTCTAGTTAATACTAATAGTGCTTCCTAATAAGCATTTTACTCTAGCAGACGTTTTAGCCGACGATAATCCTTAGCTCCTTACTCTTAACTAAACCCTAGAACCACCGGAGGATATTTTTAAGAATATATATGATATTTAACCCGATATCTCTACTCTTTCCCTAACTATAACCGTAGAACCTATAGACCGTCTTAAGGTATAGTTGCCTTAAGCTACCTCTCGGTCTATAGATTACGATAATACTATTCCTATAGATAGTATATAGACGACGAGATTTATAGGGGATTTACGCCCTACTTATTTAAACCGTTTTTCGGGTCGATATCCCGCTTTCGCCTACGTGGACATTTATCGGCTAATAGCACCGCTTTTACGGCTATATTCGCTACTTCTCTTAAACCTAAGAAGATATACAAACGGGACTTACCCGCGCTTCTAAGGTTCTAGTCTAATCTTAAGACGCATCCGTATAGACCTAAGTTTAAAGCCGCTAGAAAGGTTAAATAGGACTCCTTTAACTAGCGGAAGACCTTCTTTTCTTCGCCTACCCTAAGAGCGAACGCTCTTATACATCCTCTTCTATTAATATAGGCATTCGATTATAAGTTTAATAAGCATAGCTACCTAAGGAAGTTTAAGTCTCGCCTTTATATACGAGGAGACCTTTAGCCGTTTAGCGGAAAAGGAACATACGCCGCGACGCTTATAGCGTGAAACTTTCGCATTATAATTGCTATTACCGCTAAATTTAGCATAGAAACCCGCTTATTTAACGTAGTTAACGCCTTTACGAATGCTAATCTAGATAAAGAAGTATATATCTACTTCCTAGACGGATTTAAGGTATTTAGTTTTATAATTCAGTTAATAAAGGCTTTATATAGGCTTCGCCGTTCGCCTTTTCTTTAGCAACGGGAATTATCTAGGTCTTTTACCGAACTAGGCCTTTAGCAAAGTGCGGAGGATCTTTATATTTTTATATCTACTATAAGTAGTATTATTACTTTCTTTTTTATAGATAATATTATTATCCTTTTCTATAGGGAGCACCGTAGGGCTACTAACGATTTTATCCGTCGCTTTAGGCAGAAGTATATAGTTACTAACCGCGGAGAGCTTACCTATTTCCTTAGGATAAGGATTATCCGGGACCGTAAGCAGCTAAAGCTATAGTTATGCTAAGACGTTTACTTAGATAATATTGCTTTTAAGTTTAGTTGAATCCTTACTTTTACGGTTCTACGGCCTATTTCGACCCTTTATCCGTTCCTACTTCCCGAAAAGCTAGAGAAACACTAAGGTTAGGCTATAGATAACTAAATCTATTACTTTTAGTCTTTAGTTAGTTCCTATAATTACGCGACTATTTCTACCTATTTTAACGCCGTAAAATCGTCGAATCTATTAGCTAAGCATATATAGAACCTATCTACGCTTTATATTAAGCTTACTAAGAGTTTAATAACTTACTTATACGAATCGCGTTTCTTTGCGATTAAGTTTTCGGAAACGGACGAGTAAGAACTTATTATAGCTTCTAATACCGCTTACGCTAAGGACTTAGACATTTGTTATTCTTTTAAGGGCTATTTTATTAGCCTATTTAACGGTTTAATCACGTAGAGTACCCGGAAACTATCTATAGTTACTACTTCTTCTACTAAAGCCGAACTTCTTATAGTCTCTTCTACCACGAAAAAGCTAATTACTATTCTTCGTTTATTTAACGATATTTCTTTATAGCTAGATAATCCTATTCCTACTATTTAGTATAATAACACTTAGATAATCCGCCTAGTTTGCGCCGAGATTCTAAAGATTTAAACCGCCTTAAAGCATATTAAAATTCACAACTGCTAGGCCCGATAGGAATTCTTACATAATACCTTTAATATTAAATATATCCCTTTTAATTAGATAGTTGCGGATAGATTAACTAAATTGCTTCTACGATAAAGTTTCTAAACGTTCTTTCGCTAACTTCGACTTATAGATATTTCTTCTAGGATTTAAGAAAAAGTCGATAATAATTCTAACTAGCCGGAAGTCGTTCCCTTTTAGCTAAGGGGGTATATTAATATCACCGTCTTCCCTATTTTGCTTTCTACCGGGAAATCCCCGGGTTTTCCCTAGATTCTACTATAGAATTCTATAGGCTTTTATAGTTATTTACCCCGTACTTCTATAAGCGTATTTACTTACTTTTCTACGGTTATATTTCACCGTGATTTTACAGTGATTATACGGTTATTTATATAGTCTTTACCCGTAAAATCTCTTCCCTTCTACGGTCTTCTACTATAGAATTCTAATTCCCTTCTACGGGAATATCTTCTTGCTTCTATAGTCTTCTACCGTAGAATTCTATTTCCCTTCTATAGTCTTCTACTATGAAATTCCAATTCTCTTCTACGGCTTCTACCGTAGAATTTCTTTATATATTTACGGCTTCTACCGTAGAACTTATTAATCTTCTACTAGGCTGCATTTTATTTGCTAACTGCATGACTTATTTATCGTACGGCACGATCTATTGTTTTTCCTACCGATCCTTCCGTCCGATTATTTACGTTACCTATTTTTCCTTAGGTCTACACGGCTGATTTCGCCCGAGGACTTTTCCTATATATAGAGACTAGTTAGCCTCCCTACTAGATAGGATAAGAGCTATTATTCTCAGTGATTTACATTATTTTGCAGCTTCTAATCCTTCTATACAGGCTGTTTTAGCCTTAGAGCCTCTATTCCTATTTTTAATTACTATTACCTAAATGTCGAGGACCCGACTAATTAGCGTTCGATATAATCCCTTAACTAATCGTAAAGAATCTCTATTAGGGAAATCCACTTTAATAGGAAAGACGTAGAGGAAGCTGCTTAACGGGCTAGAATCTAATTATATAAATATACTATAGTTTTCTACGTTTTTAGCTATAAATACTTAGGCAAATTTGCTATAATTCTTATAGATCGAGCTTTCGTAGATACTACCCCTTTAGCTCGTTCGGCAGCGCTATTTTAAGCGGGTGTATAAGGAGAAGTAGGCTTATTATAAATGCCCTATTAGTTAATAAAATCCTAGAAATCCTATCGAAGAGCTCGGTCGTTATTCCGATAGATTATACCGATAGAAAGTAAGAACTATCGGGTAATATACCGACCTAGGCTCTTAAAGTAAGAAATTAGCTCGTCTATAAAGGCGTCTAAAAGCGTATATAGGAAAATAAGCTTTATATAGTTATCCTTAATAAGAAGTGCTACGTTTTTGTTATTATAACTCTTATATATAGAAAAGATATCGTAAAATACCTTAGAAAAGGGAAACGTCGCTTTAGAAAGCGGCGGTTCGCGGTTAATAATTCGTTTAGCCTACGTAATTTATAGGGCTTATAGGATATTATCTTATCGAAGGTTACCGACTATAGTATTCCGAGTGCTTTCGAAAGCGCTTTATTATTCGGATGTCTAAGTCGTTAGTGCTAAAGAGAAAGTTCCTCTATACTTATTAATATAGAATCCGGTATAATAGCCGAAAAAGGTGCTACTACTAGGGTTTCTACGGTAGAATCTATAGAAGGAATAGAAGAAATAGTTAAAAGCGCAGAAGAAGGTATTAATAGGTTATACTTAATAATATAGTAGTTATAAATTAGCTCCGTTATATAAATAGTGCGAGTTAAGGAAGAGATCGCGCTAGTCTATAGGTTCTATAAAAGGTTCGCCTTATATAGAAGACGAAGGGAATAAAGGGATATATAAAAGAACGGGATATATACTACTTAACTAAGCTAAAAAGTGCTAGTTAAAATACGTATAAATACCGTGCCTATCCTAAGAATTAGAAAGCTTCTACTGCCTACGAGTATATACTTAGAAGAAGGCTAGAAGTTATAGAAACGCTCCCTATTATTGCAAATATGCCAATATAACCCTAAATCTAAAATAAAAGAATCCCTTAACGGGTATTCTATAGTAGTTAGTTAGGTAATAGGCGGTAAAAAAGTCGTAATAACGTTAGCAGCAGCCGTAGCTTAAACCGGCTTAGTCTTACTTTTATTATTCTTCTTCTATTGCTCGGCCTTAAGTAATACTACGTCGACTTTAGCCTTATTAGCCGGAACCTTAAGAAAATTATCTATAGTCTTTTTGATATCCCTATTAGGTTTCTATAATAGAAGTCGTAAAGAAGGGTTATAGAAATTACACTCGGCGTAGAAATGTTTTTCCCTATAAGTATACTTTAGTTAGAATCTCGGCTTAGTCTTATCCTTCTTAAAGGATAAAGCTGCGGAAGCCGTCGTAGATTTTGCCGTTAATTCCGTAGCTAGGTTTTAAGTTCCTTAGCCTTAGAACTTAGCGAATGCGTTAGTCTTAGGCACCTTTATCGCAGCCTTTAAGGCCTACGAGCGCTCGAAAAGTTCGGATATCTTAAATCAATTAGGGAAAGACTTCTCTTAATTTAGCTTATTTAGTTAGGCATTATCCTCTATCTTATTTATCTAGTATTCTACGAAGGAACTAGAAATTTTCTAAATAGCCTTAAGAAAAAGCTATATAGCCTAAAGACCTTCCGATTACGGCAACTTAATTCGCCGGGCGTTAGTAAGGACCTTCTGCTAGTTAGAAATCTATATCGTAATATCCGTCCGGTCCGGTGCCTAAGAAATAGTATAGAACTACGCGAGAATAGTCTTCTATTACGTCTACAAAGTCGGCTTTATACGCCGCTATAATAAAGCTAATTCCTTAGAAACCTTATATTCGTCGGTAATTATTGAGTAATAGTTCTTAATATTTAAAATAATAAACTACTAGATTAACGTAAGAGATTTCTATTAGTCCTTATAGGCTTAAAGCAATATACGATACCGAGAAAAGAGAAACTTAAACCTCTTAAATTCTTCTATCGATAAACTAGTAATATTAATAACGGCTTTATTAATTATTCTAAGTATTAGTTCTATAGGAAGAGGTAGTAAGAGTTACTAAAGTTTAAGCGTAATAAAAGGATTAGTTTTCTCCTAAATCTCTTAAGGAAGTGCGTATTTTTAGATCGTTAAGATCTATCGGTCTTAGTCCGCTAGTCCGTTTAAGACGGTCTTTAAGTAATATCGGCTATTATAGATATAGTAACGTAGGTAAAAGTATAGTAAAATCTACGGAAAGGGTAGTTAAATATATAATATATATAAATAAGCCGTAAGAATTAAACTAAGTATAAGAAGCATTAATAGAATAAGGTAAACGTACTAACTAGTCCTTTATAAGTCGATTCGCTAGATTAAAGCACCGTTTTTAAAAAACACATTAGTCCTCCGTAAGTCGATTCGCTATATATAGAAAAGACTTTACTATAGTAAGTCGTAGTATAATAGGCTAAAAATACAAGCCGTTAGAACTCTCTATGCATAGAGAAGTTCGGCCGGGCTTATAACTATCGAACGTTAGGTAGTCGGGTTCTTAATATTAAGGTAATAGTAATTAAAAAAGAAGTAAGGCTCTAAAGCTTAAACAGCCTATAAAAAAGGATTAAAAGCTATAAGGTGTAAATCACTAAGAATAATAGCTTTTATCTTTTCGAATAAGGGGGCTAATTAGTCTCTATATATAGGGAAATCCCTCGGACGAAAACAGCCGCTTAGACATAAGGAAAAGGGGTAACGGAAAGAGTCGGACGGAAAACATCGGTCGGAAATCAATAGATCGTATCTATACAATAGATATATTATATAGTTAGTAATAAAGGAATTAATAACGCAATAGTCTATTAGAAGGGCTAGTGAATTCTACGGTAGAAGCCGTGGAAGGGAATTAGAATTCTACGGCAAAAGACCGTAGAAGGGAAGTTGAATTCTACGGTAGAAGACTGTAGAAGGGAAGGGATTTTACGGGGAAAGACTATATAAATAATCGTAAAATCACCGTAAAATCACCGTAAAATATAATCGTAGAATAAAAGCGGGGCGGACGCCCGTAGAAGTATAGGGTCACTGCCTGTAAAAGCCCGTGGAATTCTATAGTAGAAACACATAATACTTCTATATAAATTCTATAGACATTTCTATATAAATCCTATAGTAGAACCGGGGATTTCCCGGTAGAACGCAATAGGCAAGACGGTGATATCAATAAGTTATAAGCCCTATCTCTACCTAAGCTTTAAGTTGCTTTTTACCTAGAGCCTTCTTTAGATCCTTTAGATTACTCGCTATTATACTAAAAACAACCGTCCTTCTACTACGACCTCCTCTTTGACTTTTTAGGCCTTTTGCCTTCTTAAGCCACCCTTAGTTTATATATATTACTACTTTCTTAGTGTTTTTATCCCCTTTTCTCCTCGTTAGCCCTAAGTCTTCCCCGGCATATAGCTTTTTCTAACCACTGTCTTCCGTCGAAAACCCTACTAAAAAATCTTTTAAAAATCCTTTACTACCTCTGCTTTAGCCCGTTAATTCCGAATTTCTTCCGAATTTCCTCTGATACATTCCGACCGACTACTCGGCAAAAATAAGTTCGTTTAAAGATTACTTATTTACTAAGCTTAAAGGGAGCGTTAACTTTTCGGCTTAGTCTCTACGCATAGAATCCGTCTTTATATATAAGAAGCTTACTCCTGCAATTATAAGGTGCGATATAGAGCGGCGCCGTAGTCGGCTTTATAAGGTATACGTAAGGGGTAGTAATACAATTGATATTACTAATGGCTTTTGCTATTAGCGCGACGGCACCTTTCGTCGGTCATGTTATAATTGTAATATTAATTAACAGCCTCCCTATTCGAGACCCCTTAAAGAAAGGGGCTTACGGCAGCTGGCTGTAAGACAGGTGCATCGACGTAAGCGCAGCTTACGTACCGCCCGTAGAGGCGGCGCATATAGTGCGACGGTTATCTACGCCTTAAGTCAACGTCTACTAGGTTATTCCTACCTACGGTTGCTAAGGCCTATAGCGCGCTGGGTTACGTAGTCGTAGTATACGTATAGCCTAAGACATACTGCTATTAAAGAGGGGATAAGTATAAGGTGCAATACGGAGGGGTGCTATAGTCGGCTTTATAAGGTATACGTAAGGGGCAGTAAAATAATTAATATTACTACCCGTTAGCTCTCTTTGTGCTAACTTAATTAGCTCCGCATTAAGTTAGAAAGAATACGCTTATAAACTTAGTAAACGTTTAGACCCTTTTAAGGTAGTAAGGGTAGCTAAAAAAATAATATATTATATAAACGTCGCATCGGATTTTTTTATTATTCTTAATAGGTATTAATTTATCTCTTGTTTTTAAAGCTATTAAACACGCGATTTAAAGTGCGTAATGCAATATATATAGCGCTAAAGCTATATACTAATATATTCAATTATATAGATATACCTAAGTATTTAATATCCCTGCCCTAATCCTTACTAGATTAAAACATCGCTATTTTATATAGAGTATTACTATTTAGCCTAGTATAAATCTATATTTAGCCTAGTAATACTTTACGTATACCCGAAAAACGCCTATACCCCCTACGACTAGCCGCGCCTACTTAATTATAGTATATATACCTAGCAGGCTATAGGCTAATTCTTTACATCGTATTATTAAATCGCATCGTTAAATCGCATCGTTATATCGTATCGTTAAGTCGCATCTCGCCGCATCGTATCGCTCTAGCTAACGAGGCTCTAAGACGTAGTAAAGCACGTAGTAGGGAGCCGGGCATAAAGCATATATTAAGGAGCCGTATATATAGTAGAAGGCACGTAGTAAAAGTGTAAGAAGACAGACTAGAGGTACGTTTAGGAAGGTAGGAACGATGGTTAAAAGTACGAATAATCCTTTATTGCAATGCGGTTGCCCTCTTATAGTAAGACTAAAGCTTGCCCCTCTCCTAAGATATATCAGGGCCTTAGGGATATACCCTTAGGCCTTAAGAGGGGTTATCGGGGACTAGTTAGGGACTAATAGCCGAATAGTCCCTAAGCTAAAATATATTATCTATCGTATATATATCCCTATCTCCCGACTCTATAGTTGCGCGGGTAGCTGCGTTATAATTATCCCCCCCTTCTAAAGCGGACGCCTCGGACGCTAGGATAGCTTTAGGTACGAATAAAGTCGTAATGGCAAATAGGACTAAAATAGGATTAAATATAGTATAAACCTCAACGATAATAGTTATTATTATATATATTATAATAATTATCGTATTAGTTACGCGTTGTAATAGTTACTATGCAATAGGTAGCTAGTCGCCTACGTATAGTTAGCGAACTATAATAAAGTGCTACTCTTTATATATTAAGATTTTTTCTTCTTTTCTCTTATTATATAACTATATTAAGATCTTATAGAGAAGTATATTCGGAATTAGACGAGTATATTCTAAATCTAACGAGCATATTCCGAATTAGATAAGCATATTCTAAATTAGTTTAACGCTATAGGTCCTAAGCGAACGGCAAGCGCAATAGTAGAGACGCCTTAGAATCGAGGAAAATAGATAGACGATATTTAGCCGATAGGTCCTTTAGTTATAGCTCGAGTCCTAGAGTTATTAGCGAATAGAGTATTGATTAAAGACGCTATAGCGATAGTATAGGAAGAGATAAAGCTAAAAAAAACACGCGGAGAGAAAATAACCCTATTAGAACGACTCCTTATAGAGAAAAACATACGAGATGCCTTAGAGAAATCGATATCCTCGTTAAAGGAAGAAACCGAAGATTAACTATTTCGTTAATTATTTAAGGGACTATTTATAAGCATAAAGAAACCTATTATAGTAGAGTCTTAAGAAGATTACGTGATTATTAAGCGTATAACGCTAACGGTTATTAAATCTAAAACATTTTCGTCGTTTAGTAAAGACGATAGAGATAAGGATATAAAGGCGAATACTAAAGGAGACACCGTCGATATAAGGAATCTCTAGAAAATGATATCGCTAAAGAAAAAAAGCAAGAAGGCCGTAACTATAAACAGTCGCCGCGCGAAAGGGTGCTAAGTAACCGAGCTATACTATATTAAGTGCCTTAATAGCAGTATATAAGGGTTTAGCGATAACGAGGGTAATACTAAAATAGTCGAACTATCTTTTATATAGGAGGATACGCGATTAAGTAAGTATATTTAATATAACTTACGCGGTAACCTCTATAAATCCGTAAGTTCTTTATTCCCCCTTAAGTCGAGATACAATCGCTAATAAAATTATAAGTGCTTGCAATAATATCCGGGGATATAGCGGATCTATACGGCATTTAAATAAAGATAGCCGAGCTATAGATTACTTAGGATAAAACGGAAAAGAAGAAAATAAAGTTAATCTTTTACTAAGTTTATACGTTGTTTATAGCCGTAATAACGGCCTATAGAGAGGAATAAAGGGTATTAAGTGCTAAACGTTTATATACGAAATATTATCTTAAATACCGATAGGTATTAATAGAGCGATAGAAAGCTATATACGAGAATAAGGACTAAAAGCTTCGTTTAGTAATTAAGGACGTAGGTTTTACCCTATAGCGAGTAGGACGAGAATATATATACGATAACTTATATAAAATAATTAAAGAGAGCGGTCGCTAAGGAAAGGGGGAGTAGTTAAAACGTCTCCTTATTATTACGGAGTTTACTAGCGAAATAGAAGTAGGAGACTTCTACCGTATAGATATTAAGGAATAAGGATAAAGTAGCGGCGGAGTTAAAGTAGAAAAGTTAAGGTAAGCTAAAAAGAAGTTATTTCGTAATACGTAATTTCCGCCGTTTCTTTAGTCGTATCTTTAGGTATTCGTTAATAAGTTCTTAGGCATTCGCTATATCGTTATAAGCAACCTACTCGTTATATTCGGCTAGCTAACCTTCCTATTTTACTAAATAGTAGGTAACGCCCTTCTTCTTCTTATAGTCCTTAATTTACTAAACCGACTATTCTCCTTCGGCATCGTCGAGATTAAGCATCGGTAGTAATTCGCTAAGGTATTAGTTAATAGCCCTTTCTGCCTACCGCTTAAGAAGATTAATATAAAATATATTATAAAGCCGGTTGTATTTCTCTAGTAGGTCTAAGCGGTACGCCTGCTTGCTAAGAGCTTAAAGGATCTTAAAAGGTCTAATATATTTAGGTAATAACTTCCTTCTTTAGTCCTTAAGGCGTAAGTTCTTCGTAGAGAGTCCTACTAGGTCCTTAACCTTAAAGGTAAGTAGCTTATAATAGAGGTTATAGAATTTCTTTTATAACTCGATAGCTTATCGCTAATAAGTCTTTAGCTTTTTCCTTAAGTCTGCTAATTTATTAATGCGAGCTCTCGCTTTAGGCACTGCCCTACTAATAGCATCGTCCGTAAGGTAGATATAGTAGTCTAGTTAGTATCTAAATAATGCCTTATTAAGCGAAAAGCCTATAGTTATATTCTTCGTATTATTATAAGCGAACTAAGCCTCTTATAGTAGCGTAGGCTAGTTATTCTATTCGGCATTTATATAATACTAAAGTTAGTATTATATTATCTAATTTACCTATTCGGTTTAACCGTTAATTTATAGGTAAAAGACTATCGATAACCTATGTTTTATCCGTAATATATAATAGAGGTCTAACTAAAACTTACTAGTAAATAGAGATCCTCTATCGGAAATAATGCCTTTCGGTACTCTATAGATAAGCTTAATCTTATAATAAAAGCCTTAGCTAACTTAAGCGCTATTACTATCTTAGAGACAGTGAGAAATACGCTATACTTAGTGTATTAGTTAACGATTACTAATATTGCGTTAACTTCTCTACTATCGAACTATAATTCTAGAAAACTAGTAGTAAAGTCTATAGAGACTTCTTCCTAAGGTCTTATAGGAATAGGTAGCAACTTAAGGGCGCCGTATAGGCGATGCCGCTTTAGAACGGCGCTTTAATAGATATAATATAAACGCACGTAGCTATTTATATTATAAGCTATTCCTTCCTAAAAGAATTTCCGGGATAGGAGGTCTTTCGTACGGGCTACTCCGAAGTATCCTATAAAGAGATCGTCGTAGTAGAGCTAAATAAGCTCTTGCCTTAAGGCAACCTCTATAGGCACTACGATTCTTCCCGAATATAAAATAAGTCCGTTAAGGCTTAATAACTAAGGACTTACCCCTTGTTCTAAGGTACTTTCGGCCTATACTCGCTATATAGTCTATAGATCTTCCGCTTAAGTCCTCTTAAGGAGCCTAAAAAAGGGCTTAAAGATATTGCTCTTATAGACCCTTTTATAACGAGCTATTAACCTAGCTAATTGTCTTTAATACCGTTGTTTATAACTAACGATATCTTTAACCTAAATGGCTAACTTAGCGGGACTCGTTCCTAAATGCTAAGCGATTAAATCTTAGAGAGCTCGTGCATTTTCGTTATATAAAGATATCTCGTTAAGCTTAAAGATAGTAGAGACCTAAGAACTCGTCTTTAGGTCGCTTTATAAAGAATCTATAGCTATATATACCTACCGAATAACTACTAACTTCTATTATAGTTCCGAGAGTAGCTCTATATACGGTAGGGCTTTGCCTATAAATTCTAGCTTCCTTAATAAAGCATCGGCAGGATTTAATTTACCGGCTTAGTATTTAATCGTAAAATCGAAAGGAGCGAGGTATATATACTAACGTGCTTATCTTCTATTAAGGGATACTTGCTTTATAAAGCCTTAAAGGTTTTAGTAATCTAATAAGACTTTAATAGTATTCGCCGGCCTTTCGACGTAATATCGCTAGTATTTAAATAACTTAACGATAGTAAATATCTCCTAATTAAAGGTGCCGTAATTAAGCTTAAGGCTAATAAACTTCCGTAATTAGAAAGCAATCGGATAATAGTAGCCTTCGTTATCGGGCTACGAAAGAATACTAGCTATTGCGAAAATTAAGGCATTAGTCTTAATGCGAATTAGTCTTTAAGGGTCGAAGTATCGGAGAAGTAAGGCTATTGTAAAGGAGTTCTTTACGGCGTAAAACGCTATAAATTCGCTAGTATTTAGCTATACTTATCCGGGCTTTCTTCCCTTAACGCTCCCCTTTAATAATATAGTAAGAGGGGCAATAATGCTAGAGTATCCTAAAATAAATCGTCGGTAATAATTTATAAAACCGAGAAAAACTTAAACATTATAGAAAGAACGAGGTTCTTCCTAATTTATAATAGCCTTAATACGGGCTAGGTCTATTATAACTCCGTTAATAGATAAGATAAATCCTAAAAACTCTAAAGACTACTTATAGAAAGTATACTTCGATAAATTAGCGAATAGCTCGGTATTCCTTACTCGTTCGAGGACTTATCGTAAGTATTCTATATGCTCTTCGTAGGTCTTAGAAAAGATTAAAATATCATTAAGGTAGATAACGCAAATAGTATCTATAAGGCCTTTAAGAGCTTAGTTAATATATAACTAAAATATAGTAAAAGCGTTAGTTAATCTAAACGGTAATACTAAATATTCGTAATAACCGTAGCGAGTACGAAAGGCTGTCTTCTATTTATCCCCTCCTTTAATCCGGATGCGTTAGTATGCGTTTTTTAGGTTAATCTTCGAAAAGTACTTAGCCCTTAAATAACGGTCTATAATCTCCGAAATAAGGGGGAATAAGTAGCGATTCTTATCGGTAATACTATTAACCCTCCGGTAGTCTATATAAAGGCGTAAAGTGCCGTCTTTCTTAGGCATAAAAAGAATAAGAGCCTTAGCCGAACTCTTAGATTTCCGAATAATGCCACGCTTAAAGGACTAATCTAACTACTCCTTAAGAACCTAAAGTTCGGATTAAGAAAGAGGGTAGATAGGTCTAAAAGGCGGCTTAAAGTCGGGCAATAGGTTAATCGCATAATCGGTGCCCTTCTTCCTTAGTAGTAGATCGGCCTTATGCTTAGAAAATATATCTTTAAAGTCTAAAAGAGTCGCCGGTATTTCCTCTCCTATTTGCTTAAGGTTCGCCGAGTTATTATCTTTATTAGGAAATAGTATAAAATTTAGGTCTAGTATAACTATATAGACCTATGCTTTATTTCGATACTTATATAAAAATTTCTACGGCTAGCGTAATAATACCTTAGAAAGTTAGTATTTAAACTACTAAACGCGCTTAAAAGGGATAAGATAAATATATTCTTAAGAAAGTACGGGTATGCTAAGTAAAACTAATGCGTCGTCGGGTTTTAATCCGTTATCGACGCCGATATAAGGGCGAGTAATTGTCTTTTCCCTATAGCGACTGTCTTAGAGTTAGATAGAAACTTCTTAAACTCCGTATCGTCTTACTAGCGTATTCCTAACCACCTTTAATCTAAGGGTTAATAAAAGAAGCTATCGTAGCCCCTGTTTTCGAGCAAAATTTATATCTACTAAGTCTACTTTACTACCGTAATCGAGATTAACAATGATTTCATAAGGTATTCGCCCTAATAGCTTTTTAATAGTACGTAGTCTCTTAACTACCTTTACTTATAGCTTAGTCGAAGGAGAGGCATTTACTTCGACTTTTAGGCGTTTCCTTCCTTCTTCGTCGTCTTTAAATCGGCTACGGTTCGGATAGCTTTCGCTATAGCCTAGCAATTGGCTTATATATAGCCTAGTTTCTTATAATACTAATAAATAACTATGCCGGATTAGCTTTCGCCGTTTCTATACGAATTTCCTCCTTAGTTATCGTGGTCTTAGGCAATGCACATAGGCGTAGGCAAATAAGGTGCTAAGATCGATGCTATAAAGAGCTATAGAGGAGGGAAGAGGGAAGGAAGCTAGCTAGCTGTGCGAGAGGGTAGCCCTAATGGCTGCCCCTCGCATAAGGCTGACTAATAGTAGGGACACCTACTATAACACCTCCCCTTAGCCGAATAGCCTAATAAGGCTAATAACAACACAGCTTAGATCTGCATTCTACAGCCTTTTCCTCTATAATTCATCGGTCGCTTATTCGTAGGGCTTTCTGCCCTTCTAATTGCCTAACTAGGCTTCTATCCCTAAATGCTTTCCTAATCGGGAAATCCATTATTAAACGTAGCGTTATAGCTTAAGCTAGTGCTTGAACTTCTCGTGGCCTATACGCAAAAGCGGCTTCGTTAAGCCGTTAGCAATTATCTCATTAGTGCGGACCTAATGAAGCTGAAAATAGCCTATCGCCGTGCGCTAAACGATCTACTTAAAATAGCGATTAATATGCCTCGTGCGGCCCGCATTCGCCTTATTAAGAATAGCTAATCTCGCATTCTAACTATCGGTATATATAATCATCGGCGTAGGCTATAGGTAGCCTACATTGTATAATAGCTTCGCTTGCTATATAGCTGCTATGCCCGCCGGCGTGAGGTTAATAAATTCGGCCTTAGTAGACGAGGTTATTACTAACGTTTGTCGTTTCGACCGCTAAAAGATCGGCCTATCGGCTAAGAAGACTATATACCCGGCTATAGAGCATCGGGTTCGAAGGTCGTTAGCAAAAGAGGCGTCGGCATAGACGCGCAGCTTTAGATCGTTAGTCGAATAACGGCCGCTAAGGACAATGCCTAAGGTTAAAGATCCCTTAAGATAACGCAATAAATGCTTTAGGATAGCTATATGCGTTATAGTCGGGTTGTGATTTGCCTCCGATAACTTATTTACCGTGTATGATAAGTCTGGCCTTATTCCTATCGCTAGCTAGTTTAGGCTACTAGTTCTTTAAAGCCACTCCTTAGAGGGCATTACCGACTGTTGTTATTTCTAATCCGCTAGGATAACGGTCTTTAGCGGCTACGGCGTTATTGCCGTATTCTCGATGTCGCTACCGAACTCCTTAAGGATCTTTATCGCGAATCTTGTCTAATGTAGGCGAATCGTCCGGTTGACGCGATCCCGGTCTATTTCTAGTCCTAGGAACTCGGTCGGCTCCCTAAGACTCTTTATCTTATATAGGCCGCTTAATAGACGAGCCTTATCCGCAATAAGGTCTCGTATAGCTACTGCGATTAATATATCGTCGACGTGGAGGATTAGAAGCGTGCTATTATCGTAACGAAATAGGCATAATTCTGCCTCTAGCTAAACGAAGCCTAAAGCAATAAGGTTAATAATAACTTTATTAAACTACTAACGAGAGGGGCGGCCTCGTGCCTATATAGAGCTCGTTATAGCTTATAGACGCGGCTAGTGCCGTTAGTTAGACCGTAGGGCTACTTAACATAAATTTCCTCCCTTACTTCGGCGTGCGGGAAGGCGTTAACTACGTCGAACTTCTTATATTCGAGGTTATCTAAAGCCACGAGAGTGGCAAACCTACGAATAGAAGCCTAGTGTGCTATAGCGGCGTAAACGGCTTTAATAGGCCTGTTTGTAGTGTCTTAGTCCCCGCGAATACACTAACGGGCCTTTGCAATGCTGTCTACTCCCGCAACGTGTTTCTTAAGGAAGACCTAACGGCCCGGAAGGACTTAACAGCCTCGTAGGCGGGAAATAAGAATCTAGGTCCCTTTATCGTTAAGCTTGCGGTATTCCTTCCTTATAGCAGGCAACTAGCGACTCTTATAGTTAGGGTAGTCTATAGCCTGCTTCTAGTTCTTTAGAGTCGTATTAGGCTATATAAAAGCTAGAGCCGCTCCTACACTAAGAACCTAAGGAGGATTAGTCTTACAATAGGTGTTATTTCCGCGAAACACTGCGAGTTATAAACCGGATAACTCCTTAGCTTAGCTACTACTACGGCTGCCTCTACGGCTGCCGCGATTACGGCTACTCCGACTACGGCCTCGTCCTAACCGCTCGTTGTAGTCGTAGGTCTAATAGGGTCGCGAGGTTCGGCGAGGATGAAATAGCGATGCCTTATCCTTAGAAGCCGGATTTAAGTCCTCTATGTCTTCGTGCTCTATAGTCTCCTCGTCGAAATAAATATAACGCCGCTATTGCCTTATAGTAGGCGTCGGATCGGGCGTTAGAATATGACTCGGGTCCTTAAGCACCCCCTATAGGGTGGATAGGTCGAGTTCTCCTTTACGCGGTAAAGCGGCTTTATCGTCGTGCCTTATATTGCGTTTTCTATCTACGGCTTTAATCTTCCCTATGTCGAATAGGTAGGTGACTTTATCGTTATCCCCCTATAGGGTAGCCTTAAATTTAACGTCGTTAATAGTAGGGCGCTAATGCTCCTTACTATCCTAAAAGCGGATATCTTAGGCGCGTACGACGATCTTTTTCTCGGGAAGCTAGACCTTATATATATGCCCGTTAAGTCCCTCTATGCCTACTAGGCGACCTTTCTAAGCTCGTAGGGCTATCTTTGCACTTTTAACCCTCTGCTAGTGCGGGATAGTAACGAACGTAGTATAGCCCTAAGCTCTTATATGCTTAATGCTATATAAGTATAGCGTACGGATCTCGTTAAATAAAACCTTAATCAGGGCTCTACCGTCTTTATAGGCGCTCGTCGGAAGCATATTGTTAACGTAAGCGCTTATCTCTATAAAGTACGGCTATAAAAAGGCCGGAAGGTTCGTATCGGCGTAAATACAGCGTACGAGGTCTATTAAAGTGCGGCTAGCACGTTTAGTAAGTCTATTCTACTTAGGAGTATAGGGGGCACTAAAGCGAAGGATAAATCCGTCCTTATTAGCCTATTTAAATATTACGTCCGACTAAAACTCTAACGCGTTATTAAAACACATAGACTAAACTAACTTATTCGTAGAGCAGGCTTATACTTGCCTTATCTAACTATAAAGTAAGTCGTACGCCTTTCCTTAGTTTACCGCGAATAGAACCTAATAGAACCTTATGTATATATCGATCCCGTATAGCGAATACTGCTTGCCGCCGAAACCGGTAGGTAAGTGCTAAATAAAGTCCTAGAAGACGTATGCTAGGAACTATAATAGCTTAACTAAAGATATCCGGCTAATAATACGGTCGGCTTTTGCAAAATAATAGGCCTTATAAAAGAAGTCGTTAAGGCTTTCTATATTAACGTTAATGCCTAACTTTCGGCATGCATTAAGGACTCTAGCCTTGCCCGTATGTCTAAGTCTGCGATGTATAAGCATATAATCGACCTTCCTATTGACCTTTATTAAGGTCTTCGGCAACGCCGTAAAGACGAGGTCGGGGTGCTTTTCTTAAATAGTAGGGTCACCCGTAGCCTAAGCATTACGAATAGTACTAAAGCTAAGCTCCTAGGTGATCTTGCAGACTGCCTCCCCTATGGCTTAAAAAGCCAGTCGGCTATTAAATCCGTCTAGCACAACGCCCTTATCCTAGAGGACTTTAGAGCTTATTAAATTCGCGGGTGTATTAGGGCAGTAGCGAACGTTAGTTAGGTTAAGAGTTAAGTCTCTAATCGTTATATGTGTAGTGCCTAAGCCTAGGACTCGAAGGTTGCTACCGTTTAATGCTTGCATTAGACGATAGGCCGGAGTAAGAGTAAAGGTCGTAAACTACTTTAAGTCGTTAAAGCAGGTGTCTAAAGCGCCGGTGTTATATATAACCGTATCCCGTAGGGACTTATATCCTATAGCTAGGATAGCATCGTTAAACCGTATAGCAAAAAGGGTAATATCGCGTTTGCTAGCGGTAATAATATTAGTATTTCCCTTCTTAAAGGGATTAATGCCCTATTAACGCTACTCGTCCCGTTTCTATTCTAGGGCTTGCTTTAGGTAGAGGGTCTAATAGTATTCCGGCGTATAACCCTTACTAGGTGGTTTAAGGCAACTACACTCGAGTTTTATAAGGTCTTTATTAGAAGAACCTTCTTCTATATTATTATTGTAATTGGCCCCGCCTCGACCGCTACCGCTACGTCCTCTACCGCGGCCTTATCCCCGGCCTCGAGCATTCCCTCGATCGGACGCCTAGACATTATTCTAATTAGCTGCTAGGACTTATCTACCGTTAGGCACCTTTACTATATTCTTCTCGATAAGAGCCTATTTCTATAGGAATTTGTCGATTTCTCCCTTCGTCGGGAAGTTATTCTTTTTATAGTCGTATTCCTATGCGTAGAACTACTATAGGTAGGCTTACTTAAGTCTATATATAGCAGTATAGACGTACATTTGTTTATTAGTCTATAGCTAGACAGTCGTTATCTATCGCTAGCATTATTCTAGCCGTTTTAAATAGGCGTTAATAGTTGTAAAATTCTATGCTTCTAAACGGAAAAATTCGACTATTATATCTCCGATAGTAGATTCGGGAAGCTATAATATAGCCCTTTAGATATAACCTATCGTAGCGTAGGAAGACATCCGATTAGTCTATCTAGACTATATTAGCGACTCCTTAATATCGTCGGATAGGCTAAGAATTAAGATCTTAGTCGCTCTTAAATCTTATTTATCCTATGCTTTCTGTTTATCGGACTTACCGACCTAGCCAACCTAGCTATCGGGTCGGGTAGAAGAGCCGTTAATATGCTCCTCTAAGTCTAGCGTAAGTAGGGTTAGCTCTATATCTATTAACTATAAGGAGTAGTTGTCGGGCCCTTTTAGCTTCTTAATCGTCGTTATAGCTATTCCGGCTACGTACTCGAGGTCTACTATTCCGGCTAGAAACACAAATAAGGACGGAAAATTTTTTCGTTAACCTCTTCCGGTCGGGAAAAATCATAGATATTACTATAAACAAATAACTCTATCTACGCTATAGAAGCAAGCAGACGGAGCTTATAACCTATCGTAGTCTTAGGCAATGCATATAGGCGTAGGCGAATAAGGTGCTAAGATCGATGCTATAAAGAGCTATAGAAGAGGAAAGAGGGAAGGAAGCTAGCTAGCTATGCGAGAGGGTAGCCCTAATAGCTGCCCCTCGTATAAGGCTGACTAATAGTAGGGACACCTACTATAACATTAGTTATTGCTACGGCTATTCCTACCGTATCTATTCCTACCGTTACGACTATTGCGACTATTTCCTCGGCCGTTCTTATAGCCGTTGCTATAACCGTTTCTACGGCTATTCGAGGTCGATCTAGCGGCGTCGGAATCTTAATAGTTATTAGTAGATATATTTCGGCCTTTACGTCGGCGATAGCCTATCGAACGGGAGCCTTTTGCCCCCTAAGTTAAGGTCGACTAATCGTTAGTTAGCTTTACGGGGCGCTTCTTATTTCCTAAAGCATCTTAAAAGCGTTAAGCGAGTTAGACTATCTCCTTACGAGTGTTATCTTAAATAGACGCTAAATAAAGGGAGATTTAGTCCTAGAGATCGGGATATAACTTCGCGAAAAAGGAAAGTATACGAGTTTTTTCTAGCGGACGTTTTAGGTATTACTTAAGGGAATCTAAGTAAAGACTAAAATCGAGGGGGGATTAACCCTCTCGTTAGCGTACTTCCTATAGTTACGTAGCTAAAAGAGTCTTACGATTAATAGTATCTTTAATTAAAATTAAGGTCTAATTACGAAAATTATCTTAGTTAGTATAAAGCAATTCCCTCTCTATAAAGAGCTTTTCGTTAAGGTATTGCCTTTATCTCGCCTTATAGTCTACGTATATATAGTTAAAGGTATATAAGATTTTAGTCTTATTACGCTTAAAACGACGTAAAGCAGCGATAAAGGTATCCTTAAGATCGCTAATCTAATCGAGACGTTTTTAAGGGTTAGTCGGTTATAATAACTAAGGAATGTTTTTTATTTTAATTTCCTTACTACGACTCTCCCTTAATTTAGTTAACTATCGGCGACGTTTATATAAGTCTCTACCGAATAAGTTACCCTACTATGAAAATTCCTCTCGAAGTTCCGTAATCCTATCTCTTAATCTCTTCTCCTCCTTTAGCTCTACGGCTCTTACTTAAAAGGCTACGAGGATATCTATACGCAAAAGGGTAGGTAGTAAAGGCCCGGCTTACGTTTAACTTCGCGAGGGGATAGATCGGGCCCCCTTAAGCAGCGAAAAAATTAGTAATAGCGTCTTAAGACGCTCGTTATAGCCTTTATATAAGTTAGTATATTTATCTTCTAATATTAGTTCCGTTACGTAAGGTAACGGCGATAGGCTAGCGATTCGATAGCTACTATAACCTATTCGGCCTACGTGGCCTATACGTTTAGAAACGCGCTTACCACGCGGCGCTATCGCTTTTAGGTAACTAAAAAAGAGAAGCTTTAGAAATTATAAGAAGATAGACTAAAGGCACGTTTAGGAAGGTAGGAACGATAGTTAAAAGTACGAATAATCCTTTATTATAATACGGTTGCCCTCTTATAGTAAGACTAAAGCTTGCCCCTCTATTAAGATATATCGGGGCCTTAGGGATATACCCTTAGGCCTTAATAAGGGTTATCGGGGACTAGTTAGCGACTAATAGCCGAATAGTCCTTAAGCTAAAATACATTATCTATCGTGCATATATCCCTATCTCCCGACTCTATAGTTGCGCGGGTAGCTGCGTTATAAAAAGGCACGTAATAGAGCACGCAGTAGGCCGGGCATAAAGTATATATTAAGGAGCCGTATATATAGTAGAGGGCACGCAGCAGAAGGCACGTAGTAGAGCACGCAGTAAGCCGGGCACGAAGCATACATTATAGAGCCGCGCACGTAGTAGAGGGCACATAGTACGGCATGTAGTAGGGCACGCAGTAAGGCACGCAGTAGGGCACGCAGTAGGGCACGCAGTAGGGCACGCAGTATAGCACGCAGTAGGGCACGCAGTAGGGCACGCAGTAGAAGGCACGTAGTAGAGCACGTAGTAGAGCGTAAAGCATACATTTAGAAGCCGCACACGCAGTAGGGCAAGCAGCCGGGAGCTAGGCACGAAGCATACATTAAGGAGCCGTAAATATAGTAGATATACCCTTAGGCCTTAAGAGGGGTTATCGGGGACTAGTTAGCGACTAATGCCCGAATAGTCCCTAAGCTAAAATGCATTATCTATCGTATATATATCCCTGCCTCCCGACTCTATATTAACGCGGGTAGCTACGTTATAGTTATCCCCCCCTTTTAGGGCGGACGCTTTAGACGCTAAGATAGCTTTAGGTACGAATAAAGTCGTAATAGCAAATAGGATTAAAATAGGATTAAACGTAGTATAAAAATTAAAGACGATAGTTATTATTATATATATTATAATAATTATCGTATTAATCACGCGTTATAATAGTTGCTACGCAATAGGTAGCTAGTACGTATAGTTAGCGAACTATAATAGAGTACTACTCTTTTTATATAAAGTTTTTTCTTCTCTTCTCTTATTATATAACTATACTAAGATCTTATAGAGAAGTATATTCGGAATTAGACGAGTATATTCTAAATTAGACGAGCATATTCCGAATTAGTTTAACGCTATAGGTCTTAAGCGAACGGTAAGCGTAACGGTAGAAACGCTATAGAAGCGAGGAAAATAGATAGATTAAATTCAGCCGATAGGTCCCTTAGTTATAGCTTAAGTCCTAGAGTTATCGGCGAATAGAGTATTAATTAAGTACGCCGTAGCGATAGCAAAGGAAGAGATAAAGCTAAATAAGAAGCGTAGAGAGAGGACTCCTACCGGAGAGAAAATAACACTATTAGAACGACTCCTCGTAGAGAAGAATATCCCGAATGTATTAAAGCAATCGATATTATCGTTAGAAGGCGAAACCGACGATCTACTATTTCGTTAGTTATTTTAAAGACTATTTATAAGCATAAAGAAACCTATTATAGTAGAGTCTTAGGAAGATTACGCGATTGCTAAGCGTATAACGCTAATGCTTATAGAATCCGAAATATTTTCGTCGTTTAGTAAGGACGATAGAGATAAGGAAATAGAGGCAAATGCCTAAAGAGACCTAGCTAAGACGAAGAAACTCTAAAAAGGGATATTACTAAAGAAAAGAGCGAAGAAGGCTATAACTATAGAAAATCGCCGCGCGAAAGGGTGCTAAATAACCGAGTTATACTACATTAAGTGCTTAAGTAGTAGTATATAAGGGTTCGGCGATAACGAGGATAACACTAGGATAGTTAAACTCTCCTATATTTAGAAAGACGCGTAATTAAGTAAGTATATCTAATGCAACTCGCGTAGTAATCTTTATAAATCGGTTAGTTCCTTATTCCCCCTTAAGTCGGGATATAATCGCTAATAAAATTATAGGTGCCTATAATAATATCTAAGGATATAGCGGATTTATACGGTATTTACACGAAAATTACTAAGCTATAGATTACTTAAGACAAAACCTATAAGAAGAAGATTAATTTAATCTTTTATTAAGTTTATACATCGTTTTTAGCTATAATAATAGCTTATAGAGAGGAATAAGGGGCATTAAGTGCTAAACGGTTATATACGAAACATCGTCTTAAGTACCGGCATACGTTATAAGAGCGGCGTAAGGGTATACGCTAGAATAAAGACTAAAAGCTCTATCTAATAATCGGGTACGCGGGTTTTACCCTATAGCGGGTAGCCCGAGAATATATATACGACGACCTATACGACGTAATTAAGGAAAGTAGTCGCCGAGGGAGGGGCGAATAGGGAAAACGTCTCTTAGTTATTGCGGAGTTTATTAGCGAGATAGAAGTAAGAGACTTCTATCGTAGAGATATCGAGGAATAAGGGTAAAATAGCGGGAGAAACGTAGAGAAGGAATAGAAAAGTTAGGGTAAGCTAAAAAGAAGTTATTTCGTAATACGTAATTTCCGCCGTTTCTTTAGTCGTATTTCTAAGTATTGATTAATAAGTTCTTAGGCATTCGCTATATCGTCTTAAGCAACCCACTCGTTATATTCGGCTAGCTAACCTTCCTACTTTACTAAGTAGTAGGTAACGCCCTTCTTCTTCTTATAGTCCTTAATTTACTAAACCGACTATTCTCCTTCGGCATCGTCGAGGTTAAGCATCGGCAGTAATTCGCTAGGGTATTCGTTAATAGCTCTTTCTGCCTACGGCTTAAGAAGACTAATATAAAACATATTATAAAGCCGGTCGTATTTCTCTAGTAGGGCTAAGCGGTACGCCTACTTGCTAATAGCTTAAAGGACTATAAAAGGTCTAATATATTTAGGTAATAGCTTTCTTCTTTAGTTCTTAAAGCGTAAGTTCTTCGTAGAGAGTCCTACTAGGTCCTTAACCTTAAGGGTAAGTGGCTTATAATAGAGGTTATAGAACTTCCTTTACGACTCGATAGCTTATCGCTAATAAGTCTCTAGCTTTTTCCTTAAGTCTACTAATTTACTAATGCGAGCTCTCGCTTTAGGCACTCCCCTACTAATAGCATCGTCCGTAAGGTAGATATAGTAGTCTAGTTAGTATCTAAATAATGCCTTATTAAGCGAAAAGCCTATAGTTATATTCTTCTTATTATTATAAGCGAAGTAAGCCTCTCGTAGTAGTCTAGGCTAATTATTCTATTTAGCATTCGTATAATACCGAAGGTAGTATTATAGTGTCTAATTTACCTATTCGGTCTAACCGTCGGTTTATAGGTAAAAGGCTATCGATAACCTACGTTTTATCTATAATATATAATAGAGGTTTAACTAAAACTTATTAATAAATAGAGATTATCTATCGGAAATAATGCCTTTTAGTACTCTATAGATACGCTTAATCTTATAATAAAAAGCCTTAGCTTACTTAAGCGCTATTATTGTCTTAAAGACCGCGAGGAATACGCTATACTTAGTGTATCGGTTAACGATTACTAGTATTACGTTAACGTCTTTACTATTAAACTAAAACTCTAGAAAACCGGTAGTAAAGTCTATAGAGACTTCTTCCTAAGGTTTTATAGGAATAGGCAGCGACTTAAAGGCGCTGTAGAGGCGATGCCGCTTTAAAACGGCGCCTTAATAGATATAATATAAACGTATATAGCTATTTATATTACGAGCTATTCCTTCCTAGAAGAATTTCCGGGATAGGAGGTCTTTCGTATAGGCTATTCCGAAGTATCCTATAAGGGGATCGTCGTAGTAGAGCTAAATAAGCTCTTGCCTTAAGGCAACCTCTATACGCACTACGATTCTTCCCGAATATAGAATAAGTCTATCTAAGCTTAATAACTAAGGACTTACCCCTTCTTTTAGGGTACTTTTAGCTTATACTCGCTATATAGTCTACGGATCTTCCGCTTAAGTCTACTTTAAGAGCTTAAAAGGGGGCTTAAAGACATTATTCTTATAGACCCCTTTATAACGAGCTACTAACCTAGCTAATTATCTTTAATATCGTTATTTATAACTAACGATATCTTTAACCTAAGTGGCTAATTTAGCGGGACTCTTTCCTAAATGCTAAGCGATCGAATCTTAGAAAGCTTATGTATTTTTATTACGTAAAGACATCTCATTAAGCTTAGAGATAGTAGAGACTTAAGAACTCGTCTTAAGGTCGCTTTATAAAGAATCTATAGCTATATACACCTACTAAATAACTACTAACTTCTATTATAGCTTTAGGAGTAGCTTTATAGACGGTAGGGCTTCGCCTATAAATTCTAGCTTCCTTAATAAAGCATCGGCAGGATTTAATTTACCGGCTTAATATTTAATCGTAAAATCGAAAAAAGCTAGGTATATATACTAACGTGCTTATCTTCTATTATAAGACACTTGCTTTATAAAGCCGTAAAGGTTTTAGTAATCTAATAAAACTTTAACGGTATTCGCCGCCCCTTCGACGTAGTATCGCTAGTATTTAAATAACTTAACGATAGCAAATATCTCCTTATTAAAGGTGCCGTAATTAAGCTTAAGGCTAATAAACTTCCGTAATTAGAAAGCAATCGGATAATAGTAGCCTTCGTTATCGGGCTACGAAAGAATACTAGCTATTGCGAAAATTAAGGCATTAGTCTTAATGCGAATTAGTCTTTAAGGGTCGAAGTATCGGAGAAGTAAGGCTATTGTAAAGGAGTTCTTTACGGCGTAAAACGCTATAAATTCGCTAGTATTTAGCTATACTTATCCGGGCTTTCTTCCCTTAACGCTCCCCTTTAATAACGCAATAAGAGGGGCAATAATGCTAGAGTATCCTAAAATAAATCATCGGTAATAATTTATAAAACTAAGAAAAACTTAAACATCATAGAAAGAATAAGGTTCTTCCTAATTTACAATAGTCTTAATGCGGGCTAGGTCTATTACGACTCCGTTAATAGATAAGATAAATCCTAAAAATTCTAAAGATTGCTTATAGAAAGTGCACTTCGATAAATTAGCGAATAGCTTAGTATTCTTTAGTCGTATTAGAACTTATTATAAGTATTCTATAGAGTATTACTATTTGCATAGGTAGAAATCTCTATTTAAATAGAAAACCTATAATTTCTACGCCGACCCTACGCGCTTAGCCCGTGCTACCTAATTTAGGTATAGCGCTATAGTAATTAATAGACCCGCCTAAGTAAACAGGTTCCTCCTTAACACACTAAGCTATGCGAATTAAGCTATTGCATTACGAATGTATTATATTGCGAATGCGAAGTCTTAATTCGCATAGCTTAATTCGCCTAGATAACGTATCTTAATTCGCCTCTTAATTCGCCTAAATAACGCATCTTTAACCAGGCTGCGGGCTGCGTGGCCTTAGGCTGCGTGGCATTAGGCTGCGTGGCGGGAATAACCTCCTCTATAGCCGACGACGCGGGCGTAGCTCTAGCCCCTCTGCCCCTACCCTTGCCCCTGCCTTATCTCCCCCTTAATCCTCTTCCCCGTATATTTATACGCGTACGCGATCCTCCTTACGACGACTAACTAAGCTAACTGCCTTACTCGTCTATCTCGTATTACGTACGTATACGACGTACGCTTGCGTTAAGGCGGCGGGTGCCGGCTTAACTAGACCGCGGCAGCGTAGTGCCTCTGCCTTTACCTCTTCCTCTTCCTCTTCCTCGCGGCTGTAAGGCTAGCTTAAGGCTATCGTCTTATTAATCTCGGAAGTGCTTTAGGGCTCGAGGCATAGTTTAGCTAGTATTCTTCGCTAAGCGAGGCCGGCTATAGAGCTTTTCTATAACATTTAGGTCTTAGATTCGAAGGAGTAGCTCGTCGAGGTCCTAAAAGTAATAATTAGCATAATTTATATAGAGAAAGGGGGGGGTCCTTACTAATAGCTTCTTAAGCTACTACCGAGGGTAAATATTAAGCTTTATTAGTGCAATATCCGCCTCGAGGCGTTAAAAGATAACGTAGGCATAAGGAAGCCC
The DNA here is from genome assembly GCA_012934285.1 of Ophiocordyceps sinensis. Classification (NCBI taxonomy): domain Eukaryota; kingdom Fungi; phylum Ascomycota; class Sordariomycetes; order Hypocreales; family Ophiocordycipitaceae; genus Ophiocordyceps; species Ophiocordyceps sinensis. Next base: position 5,516,289 of record JAAVMX010000004.1, on the reverse strand, counting down.
TTATTGCTAAGTAAATCGCCTTATGTAAGGTAGTAGCGGCTAGATCTCCCGCTCTTCCTCCCCCTCGCCTAAGGGCATCGCAGCCTTAGTAAGCCGGTGCTAGATAGCGAGGAGGTAAACGCTTTAGTAAGTAACCTAAACGTTAAGCTTGCTAAGCCACGTTTGCCTACGGTAAAGAAGCTAAAGCCGCTATCGCTGCCGGGCGGCCTCCTGCTTATAGTAGCGCTCTTTATTATTGATTATCTAAAGCAATGCGTTATAAAGATAGAAGAGATCGCCGGTGCCTATAACTAGGTATAACTTTACATCTTTATAGGCGGTCTCGACTAGGGTATTAACTCTTTAGCCGAAGTTACGGTACTAGCTAATATAGCAATAAGCCTACTACTCGCGCTACGGTATATATTTCTTCGAGATATATCTTACGATATATCTTTATTATTCTCCGAAGGTTCGATCTAGGCTTTCTTAGTTTGACTAGAACTCTTCCTCTATAGGTGCGTAGATAACTAATTTTTAAGCGGCGAATATACTCTCCCGGCTGTATATATTCAGCGGGTTTAGGTCTAAGATACCGTTCTTAGCCTCTTCTTACGTGCGAGCTCGTTCGGTAGCATCGTCTTCTTCAGCGGTATCGTCTTCTTCGGTAGTATCGTTATCGTTAGTATCGTTAGTATCGTTATCGTTATCGTTAGTATCGTCGTTACCGGGCTCCTTCTTTTAACGTAACTTAATCCTCGCGTTAATATTAGCGTTAATATAGTAGACGTAAAGCTATTACTATATAGTAGGAAAAACACGCGAGAGTGCGTTTTTTAAGGCCTTTTCCTTATCCGTAATAACTATAGTCGGCTATAGTGCCCTAACTTACTGCCAAAGGTCGTCTAGCTGCTTATAAAGCTATTAGAATCCCTCTTCCTTCTCTATATTAATAAGGCTAAAAGCGAAGTTAGCTATAGACTTTTAATTAGTTATTCTAGTGGCCTAGAAGAGGTATATATTAAAGCGGTTCGTTCTATATATATTATTAAGTCCTAAGACTTCCGGGAACCTCTTCTATATCTACTTACACTAAGGGTATATCTAAAATATTAGCCTTAACCTTTTAAGTATCGTTATCCTCGTTATCGCTATCGCGATACTTAACCTTATGCTTAAGGCCGCTGCGTTAGAGGTGGTTAATAACGGCCTAGGTTATAGTCTTACTACTAAAGAGCATAGCACGAATCTTCTAACGGTCGTTATATATATCCCGCTGCTAGAAGAATAACTCTTTAGTAAAGTCCCTAACGATAGAGGCTATCTCGCGAGCTAAGAGGGCACGATGCTTAGAGAGGCTTGTCTTAAGATCTTACTACGCTAAGGTACGGCGGCGATAGATATTATAAGCTAATAGATCGAGTAACTGCCCGTAGTTATACTAACTACCGTAATCGACACGATAAGTCTACTTTTATTAAGCTCTCTTATATATTAAGGCGATAATCTTAACTAAGCAGTCTAGCTTTTGCGAGGAAGCCTTACGAAGCCCGGCGCTTAACGAAGCTCGTTAAGGGCTACGATTATAGACGAAGACAATATAGGTAGGTAAGACCTGCCTATTAATCTCACGCTTGTTAGAGCTAGACTTCTTTACGATAGCTGCTCCGTTCTCGCGATAAAAGCGTTAGAGGAAGCTATAGAGTTTATAGTACGTGTCGAAGGTTAGCGAAGGTAGAAGGCGTAGGATTAGAAGGCTATTATCGTTAGGCCGCTCGTTAGGCCGCTTATTAGGCCGCTCGTTAGGCCGCTCGTTAGGCCGCTCGTTAGCAGGCATCGCGAAGGGGTAGGCAGGCTGCTAGTCGGGCATTATATCGTAAAGGCGCGTTGCTAAAAAGCTTTAGTTAGAATTTTGTTAGGGAGGAACCTGTTTATTTAGGCGGGTCTATTAATTGCTGTAGCGCTATGCCTAAATTAGTTAGCACGTGCTAGGCGCGCGGGGTCGGCGTAGAAATTATAGAGACAATCCTGGTTTTCTATTTAAATAGAGATTTCTACCTATGCAAATAGTAATACTCATTCTATATACTCCTCGTAGGTCTTAGAAAAGATTAAAATATCATTAAGGTAGACGACGTAAATAGTATCTATAAGGCCTTTAAGAGCCTAGATAATATATAACTAAAATATAGTAAGGGCGTTAGTTATAACCGTAGCGAGTACGAAAGGCTATCTTCTATTTATCCCCTCCCTTAATCCGGATATATTAATATACGTTTTTTAGGTCAATCTTCGAAAAGTACTTAGCCCTTTAATAATAGTCTATAATCTCCGAAATAAGGGGGAGTAGGTAGCGATTTTTATTGGTAATACTATTAACCCCTTAGTAGTCTATATAAAGGCGTAAAGTGCCGTCTTTCTTAGGCATAAAAAGAATAAGAGCCTCGGCCGAACTCTTAGATTTCCGAATAATGCTACGCTTAAGGGACTAATCCAACTACTCCTTAAGAACCTAAAGTTCGGATTAAGAAAGAGGGTAGATAGGTCTAAAAGGCGGCTTAAAGTCGGGCAATAGGTCAATCGCATAATCGGTGCCTTTCTTCCTTAGTAGTAAATCGGCCTCGTGCTTAGAAAACACGTCTTTAAAGTCTAAAAAAAGTCGCTAGTATTTCCTCCCCTATTCGCTCGGGGTTCGCTAAGTTATTATTTTCATTAGGAAATAGTATAAAATTTAGGTCCGGTATAACTATATAGACCTATACCTTATTCCGCACTTATGCAAAAATCTCTACGGCTAGCGTAATAATACCTTAGAGAGTTAGTATTTAAACTATTAAACGCGCTTAAAAAGAACGAGATAAATATATTCCTAAGAAAGTATAGGTATGCTAAGTAGAACTAGTGCATCGTCGGGTTTTAATCCGTTATCGACGCTAATATAAGGGCGAATAACTATCTTTTCCCTATAGCGATTATCTTAAAGTTAGATAGAAACTTCCTAGACTTTGTATCGTCTTATAAGTATATTCCCGATTACCTTTAATCTAAAGGTCGATAAAGGAAGCTATCGTAGCCCTTATTTTCGAGCAAAATCTATATCTATTAGGTCTACTTTACTACCGTAATCGAGATTAACGATAATTTTATAAGGTATTCGCCTTAGTAGCTTTCTAATAAAATATAGTCTTTTAACTACCTCTACCTATAGCTTAGTCGAAGGAGAGGTATTTACTTCGACTTTTAAGCGTTTCCCTCCTTTTTTATTAAATCCGAATCGGCTATAGTCTAGTTAGCTTTTGCTAGCGTCTAGCAATCGGCTTATATATAGCCTAGTTTCTTATAATACTAATAAATAACTATGCCGGATTAGCTTTCGCCGTTTCTATAAGAATTTCCTCCCCGGTTATTGCTACGGCTATTCCTACCGTATGTATTCCTACCGTTGCGACTATTGCGACTATTTCCTCGGCCGTTCCTACGGCTATTACTACGACCGTTTCTATAGCTATTTAAGGTTAATCTAATAGCGTCGGAATCTTAATAGTTATTAGTAGATCTATTTCGGCCTTTATATCGGCGATAGCCTATCGAACGGGAGCCTCTTACCCCTTAAGTAGAGGTCGACTAATCGTTAGTTAGCTTTATAAGGCGCTTTTTATTTCCTAAAGCATCTTAGAAGCGTTAAGCGAGTTAGACTATCTCCTTATAAGTATTATCTTAAATAGACGCTAAATAAAGGGAGATTTAGTCCTAAAGATCGGGACGTAACTTCGTAAAAAAGGAAAGTATATAAGTTTTTTCCGGCGGACGTTTTAGGTATTGCTTAAGGGAATCTAAGTAAAGACTAAAATCGAGGGGGGATTAACCCTCTCGTTAGCGTACTTCCTATAGTTACGTAGCTAAAAGAGTCTCGCGATCCTTTTTATAGCCGTACTTTATAGAAATAAGCGCCTACGTTAATAATATGCTTCCGACGAGCGCCTATAAGAACGGTAGAAGCCTAATTAAGGTTTTATTCGACGAGATTCGCGCTCTATACTCTTATAGCATTAAGTATATAAGGGCTTAAGGAAATGCGTACTTTATTTTTAGCCTTTTTACAATATATTATAACGCTCTTAGAATATAATCCGACTAATTTGCCTATCGCCCTCTATTAGTTTTTTGTCCGGCGATTAAGGGTTTATCCGGCTAATTTAAACCTAACTAAGGGACGAGGCGTTCCTTAGTTCCTAACGGGTATACCTTAATCCGCGTCTATATCCTCGCCTTCGTCCTTGCCCTCGCCCTCGCCTAAGTCCTTCTTCCGTCTTTTCTTAGCTCGATATTCCTCTAAAATGCTTTTAATGCCCTTTTATATAGAGACTCGTTTTTTCGGAGTTATTATAGCTTAAGGCTCGCGACGCGTTATAATAATCTTAACGGAGCTCTCCCTTATAGCCGGGGCCGCTAGCGGCGATAATAGCGGCGTAGGCTTAAGAGGCAATAACGACCTTAAAACGCGTTTAACTTCGTTAAGATAGGCTATCTTAAGTATAGGATCGATTGCAGCATCGTCTTAAGGAGCGTCGTCTTAAGGAGCGTCTTAAGGAGGCTATTGCGTTATAATAATCTTAACGGAGCTCGATCTTCCCCCGCTTCTATCTTATAGGTGCGGCTACTCTATTAATTAAAGTATACGCGATAAACGGCACGCGTTTTTAATAGCTACTAGCTCGGCTGCCGTTTAAGTATTCCACTAAGGGGTCTTATAGACCGGTCGTAATATATTAATCGTAAAAGGGTCGGGCTTCGTAAAAAGTCGTCTATATATTTCTTTAGTTTCTTCTATAGTAAGATACGTTCCGTCCTTCCCGACGAGGTTAAGCTATTATTTAATCGTAAGTCTCTTCCTCTTACCGTTAATAATCTATTATTTCTTCTCGCGATACTCCTTAAGCATAAGCTACTTCTTGCGACGAAGTATCGCACGTATTAAAGTAAGCTGCTAGCGTTAAGCCTTTTTCTCCTCTTTCTCTTAAGTCTTTTCGGCAGCCTCGCGAATATTATTAAGGCTAACACTAGTATAGAATATACTATCTACCGCCTTAACTTATTTTCCTTAAGTAGGCTTATTGCTTATCTTTTTAATACGTATAACGCGGTCGGAATAATACCTTAAGAAGGTCGAATTAAAAAGCAATACCTTTATAACGTCCTAACTAGCGGCCTTAAGCCTATATCGCGTAAAGAAGCTTAATATATCTTAGTAACGGTCTTTAACGTTGTTAAGTATATCTATAGCTTGCTAGAATCGGGTCTCTTTAGGGAGGAGATATACGTATGCTAGGTTAACGGCCTAATAAAACTGAAATTGCTATTCAAGGATACGCTTAACTAAAGGCTCGTATATTAATAGGAAGATCCTTATCTTTTTAAATCTAGATATAATATAGCGTGCTGTAAATCTATCTCGAAAGGTCTTTTAAAAAGACTTTAGAAAATTAAGGCGCGTAAAGTTTCTATCGAACGCTAAGCAGTCGGGTCCTAGACATTAGTATAATAGCAATTAAGTAGAAGAGAGGTTCTAAGGCTAAAGACAGCCTGCAAGGAAGGATTAGAAGCTATAAGGTGTAAATCACTAAGAGTAATAGCTCTTATCTTATCTAGTAGGGAGGCTAATTAGTCTCTATATATAGAAAAATCCTCGGACGAAATTAGCCGTATAGACCTAAGGAAAAACAGGTGACGTAAATAATCAGACGGAAGGATCGGTGAGAAAAGCAATAGATCGTGCCGTACGATAAATAAGTTATATAGTCAGTAAATAAATAAGCAGCCTAGTAGAAGACTAGTAAATTCCACGGTGAATTCTACGGTAGAAGCTATAGAAGAGAATTAGAATTCTACGGTAGAAGACCGTAGAAGGGAAGAGATTTTACGGGTAAAGACCGTATAAATAACCGTAAAATCACTATAAAATCATAGTAAAATATAACCGAAGAAAAGTAGGTAAATACGCCCGTAGAAGTACGGGGTAATGCCTATAAAAGCCCGTGGAATTCTATAGTAGAATCTAAGGAAGAACTAGGGATTTCCCGGTAGAAAGAAATAGGGAAGACGGTAATATTAATATACCCCCCTAGCTAAAAGGGAATAACTTCCGGCTAGTTAGAATTATTATCGACTTCTTCTTAGATCCTAGAAGAAATATCCGTAAGTTAAAGCTAGCGAAGGAACGTTTTAAAACGTTATCGTAGAAGTAACTCAGGTAATCTATCCGCAACTATCTAATTAAAAGGGATATATTTAATATTAAAAGTATTGCGTAAGAATTCCTAACGGGCCTAGTAGTTATAAACTTTAACGTACTTTAAAGCGGTCTAAATCTTTAGAATCTCGGCGGAAACTAGGCGGATTGTCTAGGTGTTATTATACTAATTAGTAGGAATAGGAATATCTAGCTATAGGGAAATATCGTTAAACAAACGAAGAATAGAAATCAGCTCTTTCGCGGTAGAAAAGACTATAAGAAGTTCGGCTTTAGTAGAAGAAGTAGTAACCGTAGATTATTTCTAGGCACTCTACGCGATTAAACCGTTAAATAGGCTAATAAAATAGCCCTTAGAAGAATAACGAGTGTCTAGGTCGTCGGCGTAAGCGGCATCGGAAGCTATAATAAGTTCTTACTTATCTATATCCGAAAACTCAATCGTAAGGAAACGCGATTTGTATAAGTAAGTCACTAAGCTTTCTATAAGCTTAATATAGAGCGTAGACGGGTTCTATATATACTCCGCTAAAGAATTCGACGTTTTTATAGCGTCGAGACGGGTAGAAATAGTCGCGTAATTATATAAACCGACTAAAGACTAAAAGTAATAGATTTAGTTATCCGTAGCCTATCCCTAGTGTTTCTCTAGCTTCTCGGGAAGTAGGAATAAGCAAAAGGTCGAAATAGGCCGTAGAACTATAAAAGCAAGGATTAAACTAAACTTAGAAGCAATCTTATCTAAGTAAACGTCCTAGCATAACTATAGCTTTCGCTGCTTATAGTCCTAGATAATTTTTATCCTAAGGAAATAGGTAAGCTCTCCTTAGTTAGTAATTGCATACTTTTGCTTAAAGCGACGGACAAAATTATTAGTAGCCTTACGGTACTCCTTACGGAAAAGGATAACAATATTATCTCTAAAGAAGAAAGTAATAATACTACTCGTAGTAGATATAAAAATGCAAAGATCTTCCGCACTTTGCTAAAGGCCTAGTTCGGTAAGAGACCTTAATAATTCCCGTTGCTAAAGAAGCGGCGAACGGCGAAGCCTATATAAAGCCTTTATTAACCGAATTATAAAACCAAATACCTTAAATCCGTCTAGGAAATAGATATATACTTCTTTATCTAGATCGGCATTCGTAAAAGCGTTAACTACGTTAAGTAAGCGGGTTTTAGTGCTAAACTTAGCGGTAATAGCAATTATAATGCGAAAATTTCGCGCTATAAGCGTAGCGGCGTATATTTCTTTTCCGCGAAATAGCTTAAGATCTCCTCGTATATAAAGGCGAGACTTAAACTTCTTAAGGTAGCCGTGCTTATTAAACTTATAATCAAATGCCTATATTAATAAAAGAAGACGCACTAGCGCGTTCGCTCTTAGGGTAGGCGAAGGAAAGAAGGTTTTCCGCTATTTTAAGGAGTCCTATTTAACCTTTCTAGCGGCTTTAAATTTAGGTCTATATAGATGCGTCTCGAGATTAGACTAAAACCTTAGAAGCGCGGGTAAATCCCGTTTGTATATCTTCCTAGGTTTAAGAGAAGTAGCGAATGCAGCCGTAAAAGCGGTGCTATTAGCCGGTAGATGCCTAACGTAGGCGAAAGCGGGATATCGACCTAAAAACGGTTTAAATAAGTAAGGCGTAAGTCCCCTATAAATCTCATCGTCCGTAGACTATCTATAGGAATAGTATTATCGTAATCTATAGACCGAGAAGTAGCTTAAGGTAACTATACCTTAAGTCGGTCTATTAGTTCTACGGTTGTAGTTAGTAAAAGAGTAAAAATGTCGGGTTAGAAATCTTATACATTCTTAAAAATATCCTCCGGCGGTTTTAGGGTTTAGTTAGGAGTCGGGAGCTAAGGATTGCTATCGGCTAGAAGGTCTACTAAAGTAGAATGCTTATTAGGAAGCACTATTAGCGTTAACTAGAATTCTGCCTTATCTTACTCTTCTTCCTATATAATATATAGTAGAAATGCCGGTGATAATACCTATACTAATAGTTCGGATGCCTTAGACGTAGTGAAAAACTAAGTCTTATTAAACGTTATATTACGAACTTAACGAACCTCCCGTTTCTATAAGATCTATATATAAAAAATATTAGTAGAATTATACCTAACTAAGTAATTAACCTCCGCATAAGGTTCTTGCTTAAGATTACGTTTCTACGTATTAGTTAAGGCCTTAGTAGTTAGTAGGTAGGCTTTATAGCTAAAAGCTCGAAGATAATCGAATCGTAATAGTTAGGGAAGGAGAAATACCGGTATATTCCGGTCGTAATCCCTTAACTAATCGTAAAGGATCTCTATCGGGGAAATCTACTTCGATAGAAATAACGTAGAGGAAGCTGCCTATCGGGCTAGAATCCGATTATATAAATATACTATAGTTTTCTACGTTTCTATCTATAAATGCTCGGGCAAATTTACTCTAATCCTTATAGATCGAGCTTTCGTAGATACTATACCCTTAGCTCGTTCGGCAGCGCCGTTTTAAGCGGGTGTATAAAGAGCAGTAGGCTTATTATAAATGCCCTACTAGTTAATAAAATCTTAAAAATCGTATCGAAGGGCTCGGTCGTTGTCTTAATAGATTATACCGATAGAAAGTAAGAACTATCGGGAAATATACCGACCTAGGCTCTTAAAGCATAAAATCAGCTCGTCTATATAAGCGTCTAAAAGCGTATATAGGAAAACAAGCTTCGTATAGTTATCCTTAATAAGAAATATAACGTTCTTATTATTATAACTCTTATGCATAGAAAAGATATCGTAAAATACCTTAGAAAAGGGAAACGTCGCTTTAGAAAGCGGCGGTTCGCGGTTGATAATTCGTTTAGCCTACGTAAGTTTATAGGACTTATAGGAGATTATTTTATTAAAGGTTACCGACTATAGTATTCCGAGAGCTTTCGAAAGCGCCTTATTATTCGGATGTCTAAGTCGTTAGTACTAAAGAGAAAGTCCCTCTATACTTATTAGTGTAGACTCTAGTATAGTAGCCGAAAAATGTGCTATAACCGGGGTTTCTACGGTAGAATCTATAGAAGGAACGGAAGCAATAGTTAGAATTATTAGAAGCGTAGTAGAAGGCGTTAACGGGTTATATTCGATAATATACTAGTTGTAAATTAGCTCCGTTATATAAATAGTGCGAGTTAAAGAAGAGATCTATCTAGTCTACGGGTTCTATAAAAAATTCGCTTTATAAAAAAGACGAAGTAAACAAAAGGACGTATAAAAGGACGGGATATATACTACTTAACTAAGCTAAAAAGTGCCCGTCGAAATGCGTATAAACACTATGCCTATCCCGAGAATAAGCGTGCTTCTACTGCCTACGAGTACGTACTTAGAAGAAGGCTAGAAGTTATAGAAACGCTCCCTATTATTGCAAATATATCTATTAGACCCTAAATCTATAATAAAAGAATCCTTTAATAGGTATTATATAGTAGTCTATAAAATAACTAGTAGTAAAAAGGTCGTAAGAATATTAGCGGCAGCCGTAGCTTATACTATCTTTATCTCGGTCTTATTATTCTTCCGCTACTCCTCGTCGCGAAGAAGTGCCGCGTCGACTTTAGCCTTATTAGCCGGAACTTTAAGGTAGTCGTCTATAGTATTTTAAACGTCTTTATCGGGTTTCTATAATAAAAGTCGAACGGAAGGGTTAAAGTAGTTATACTTAGAGAAGAAGTAACGTTCTCTATAAGCATACTACGGTTTATGTTTTAGCTTTATCTTATCCTTTTCTAAGGACGTCGCAGCCGGTGTTTTCATAGGTTTTTTAGTAGATTCCGCGGCTAGGGATTATATTCCCTAGCCTTAGAACTTTGCAAATGTATTAGTCTTTAGCGCTTTAGTCGTAGCCTTTAAAGCCTACGAGCGCTCGAAAAGTTCGGATATCTTAAATCCGTCGGGGAAAGACTACTCTTAACCTAGCTTATTTAGGCAGGCATCGTCCTCTATCTTATTTATCTAGTATTCCGCAAAAGGGCTAGAAATTAGCTAAATAGCCTTAAGAAAAAGCTATATAGCCCGGAGACCTTCCGATTCCGGCAACTTAATTCGCCGGGTATTAGTAAAGACCTTCTGCTAGTTGGAAATCTATATCGTAATATCCGTCCGGTCTAGTGCCTTTAAAATAGTATAGAACTACGTAAGAATAGTTTTCTACTACGTCTATAAAGTCGGCTTTACACGCCGCTATAGTAAAGCTAATTCCTTAGAAACCTTATATTCGTTAGCAATTATTAAGTAATAGTTCCCGATGTTTTAAACAATAAACTACTAGATTAACGTAAGAGATTTCTATTAGTCCTTATAGGCTTAAAGCAACGTGCGATATCGGGAAAAGAGAAACTTAAACCTCTTAAGTTCTTCTATAGATAAACTAGCAATATTAGCAACGGTCGCGTTAACTATTCTAGCTATTAGTTCTATAGGAAGAGGCAATAAGGGTTTCTAAAGTTTAAGCGTAATAAAAGGGTCGATTTTCTCTTAAATCCCTTAGGCGAGTGTGTATTTCTAGATCGTTAAGATCTATTAGTCCTAGTCCGCTAGTCTATTTAAAATAGTCTTTAAAGTGATATCGGCTATAATAGATGCTATAACGTAGGTAAAAGTATAGTAAAATCACCGGAAAAGGGTAGTTAGATATATAATATATATAAATAAACCGTAAAAACTAAACTAAGTGCGGGAAAACACTAATAGAATAGGGTAAACGTACTAACTAGTCCTCTATAAGTCGATTCGCTAGATTAAATAACGCTCCTTAAAAATCATACTAGTCCTCCGTAAGTCGATTAGCTAAATATAAAGGCAAAGGCTTTACCACCGTAAGTCGTAGCGTTAGTAAGCTAAAAATATAAGCCGTTAGAACTCTCTATGCGTAGAGAAGTTCGTCCGGGCTTATAACTATCGAACGCTAGGCAGTCGGGTCCTCGATATTAGTATAATAGTAATTAAGTAGAAGAGAGGTTCTAAGGCTAAAGATAGCCTATAAGGAAGGATTAGAAGCTATAAGGTGTAAATCACTAAGAATAATAGCTCTTATCTTATTTAGTAGGGAGGCTAATTAGTCTTTATATATAGGAAAAATCCTCGGACGAAATTAGTCGCGTAGACCTAAGGAAAAATAGGTAACGTAAATAATCGGACGGAAGAATTAGTAAGAAAAGTAATAGATCGTACCGTACGATAAATAAGTTATATAGTTAGTAAATAAATAAGCAGCCTAGTAGAAGACTAGTAAATTCTACGGTAAATTCTACGGTAAAAGCCGTAGAAGAGAATTAGAATTCTACGGTAGAAGACCGTAGAAGGGAAGAGATTTTACGGGTAAAGACTATATAAATAACCGTAAAATCACCGTAAAATCACGGTGAAATATAACCGAAGAAAAGTAGGTAAATGCGCTTGTAGAAGTACGGGGTAATACCCGTAGAAGCCCGTGGAATTCTATAGTAGAATCTAGGGAAGAACCGGGGATATCCCGGTAGAAAGCAAATAGGGAAGACGGTAATATCAATAGTTTCGCTCCTTTATATAAATAAAGTTGCGAATAGCCTTATATTAGGCGTGCTTAAAAGGCTAAAAGACGCCTACGTCGAGTAGTGAAAAGATATAGGATAAATACGGCGGGAAGACGACTATAATAATATCGAATTTAATATAATATTCTATAAAATCGAGGCCTATATAACCTATTAAGCTATCGATAATAAGAATTCTATAGATTCGCTTTGCCTTAGGTATAGGTCGCGGCTCTACCTTACGGAATAGGAATTCCGGCTCTTTATACTACTCGTTAATACTAAACTAGTCTATAAGGTTTTTTCTAAAGCATTATATACGTATAGAGTGCTGTTAAGACTACGCGTTAAGCTAATAGACCTAATTAAATATAATTTCCGAATTGCTAAAGCTAGTATTAGATCTAGCAAACCGTATATTGCTAAAGGCATTAATACTAGCCTAAGTGTAGGAATAAGGGATATCCGTTCTTTAGGCACGATTGCAATCCACGTGATTAAATAGACTACGTGTGGGCAACGCCTATACGGATGCGCTATTAAGAACACAATGCATCGTAAGCATTAGGGACCCCGGTAATAGCGTTACTAACTCGGCCGCCCTTGCGATGATTAAGTTATTGACTTAATCGCCTTTATAGGCATAGCCCCGACGTTACAACGAGGGCTTATAAAGGGCCGGCTTTAGGCCCTAATAATATACGTGTTTCTAGCCTATATAAAGGGGCTATTCGTCGCCCTTTAGTTAATAGCTTTATTATAGACTAATCCAACCAGTTTATAACCCCCTTTTTCTTTAACTCACTAATACTAAGACTCGCTTAGGAATATATAGAATATAAGCTAAAGAGAGATTATATTGCTAACGGCGTTAGTAATAGCAATAAGCGTATACGACTCGCGATTACTTAGATAAGATATTTAAAAGCGCTTATAACGAGTTATATATATAATAAGGACGTAAATATAGTCTTAAAGGCTCTTAATATAAATCCTATACTTATCTTTATTTTAGATCTTAAAGGCTTTAATACCGTAGGTTTTAATAATCTTAGTAAGCCTTTAAAAGAAGACCTTAATGTATAAGATATACGTAGCTTTAAATATCTTCTAAGACCGCTTAACCGCCTTAATATAGGTTCGCTAAAGCTTTAGGTAGTCTTTAAACCTAGCGGGTATATTAGTGCCGCTTTAGCATCTCTATATCTAGGTCGCGGCGTTTAAGGAGGGTATAAGCTACCGTCTCTACCTATACTTTAGTAGCTAGAAAGCCGCTTCGTTAGAGCTATATAACGTAAGCGGCGATAGAATTATCTTAATCTTAACTAAATAGCCTTAGACGCTTAATTAGGCGTAGATTACTATTAAGCCGCCGCTAGATGCCTTCTTATACCCGTAGAGACCGGCTGCCTTATATATTATAACGGGCTTTAGGGCAGGCCCTCTCGTATAGCGGCGCCGGCCTTTAGTAATATTATCGCGAGACTTTATTACGAGCCTTATAGCCCTTAAGACGGCGATATAGTCGAATATTACGGTATAGCGATAGTAGAATACGTATTAAGATTAACGCATTCGGGTGTTTTAGTGTGTTTTTAGGTATCTTACGCAGTGGCTACGATTGTAGGCCTATTTTTTTGGGTCCGGCGATCAGGGGTTTGTCCGGCTAATTTAGACCTAACTAAGGGACGAAGGCCCTTAGGTCCCAACGGGCAATACACCTCGCTGGACTTGCTCGCTCCTTGCCCCGCCCCCCCCGCCACGCCAGTTCAGCAGCAAGCGACGTGCGTCGAGTCCATCGCCGTCGCCAACCTGGAGCTTCTCCGAAATCTCAACCTACGCCCGACAACGTGCCTCAAACACAATCGCCTCTCGCCGCAACCGCCGCCTTAAAAGCATCGGGGTCCGCCGAGAAAAACCCAGCCGTTTCCGCCGACAAGCTGCCGCTGGCTGTTCCCGTCCGTCATTCGCAACCCTTTGGGATTTTCCAGCATGGCCTCGTTGAATCTATCCATCAACGGGCCCTCCATAAAAAGCAGCTACAATGGAGTCGTCAGCGCACCTCCGCCGTCGTCCAACTCGCCCACGTACGCGCAGTGGGCCCTCTTATCGGTGCAGGCACCACTCATGAACGCCTTCCAAGACAGCGGTGCCAAGGAGAGCATCCTCAAGGTGGAAAGTACAGGCGGTATGGAAGCCTGCTTACAGAGAAGACTTTGCGATACTGACAAGCCGCAGATGGTGAATTGACCGAGCTGATTGAAGACTTCAACGAAGGCCGCATCCAGTTCGCCTTCGTCAAGGTCAAGGATCCCAACACGACGCTTCCAAAGTGCGTCTTGATCGCGTGGTGCGGGGGTGGTGTCCCCGAGCGAACAAAAGGCTACTTCACCAGCCACGCGGCTACCGTCTCCAAAGTTCTCCATGGATACCACGTCCAGATCACTGCCCGATCTGACAGTGACCTCGAGGTGGATTCCATCATGAAAAAGGTCTCCGATGCTTCCGGTGCGAAATATTCGGCCGCAAGCTCTGGCGGCACAGCTCCGGCGGCGCCCCCTCCCTTCAAGTCGAAACCCGTCTTCACGCCGACTGCATCCAGTGCCGGCCGCTCTTCCAACCCTCTCGTCGCGGCGCGGGCCAGGAGGGACGAAGGTGTCGACGACGACGGCTGGGGTGCCGATGCGCCTCCGGTCACGAGAACCGAGATACAGAAGGTAGAGTCGGCATACCGACCGACCAAGGTCAACATGGCCGAGCTTACGAAGCAGCAACCGGAAGCCTTGCGCTTCGACGGCGCCAGGTCTCAGGACTATGGATCCGAAGACGTCATCAAGGGGTCCTATCGGCCTGTGGGCAAGGTTGACATCGCTGCAATCCGAGCGGCGGCCAAGATCAAAGGGGACGATCGACCGACGCCCGTCAAGGGAACTTACGAGCCGGTCGGCAAGGTTGACATTGCTGCGATCCGCGCCAAGGCCCAGAGGCCTGCGGATGCGTCGACGAACAATGCGCAGTCGCCAAAGCCGGTTGCCGACCCGGCCGCGGCGGTTTACCAGCCGAGTCAATCGGAGCGCATCTCGGCCCTACCAAAGCCCAAGGTCGCGAACAAGTTTGGAGGCGCCTCGGTTTTCACGGGAACAAAGGCACATAGCCCTGGAGGCGCTGGCTTTGGCGTTCCCGGCGCTCCCGGCCCTGCTCCTGTGGGCAACACGAGCCGAACGTTCGCTGATGAGGGGGGAAAAACCCCAGCTCAAATTTGGGCCGAGAAGAAGGCGAGGCAGCAAGGCTCGGATGTAGGCAGCGCCGGCACGGCGCCCCTCACGTCGCCAGTTGCTGCCCAGAAAAGCGGCGCCGGCGAGTGGAAGAGCGGATACACTGGCAAGTCGTGGGCTCCAGTGCAGACACCTAGCTACGGTCGCGCTGCGCCCGAAAGCGTGAGCCAGAACAACACTGGCGAGGCCGACAATAGTGTCGACGGGGGACCAGCCTCCCCATCGGGGGAAGTTTCGGCTCTACGGGATCGATTCAAGAACGTGGCCCCAATCGGCTCGGGGGCCGCGCCTCCTGTGCCCCAATCAGCGCAAGAAGAAGCCGAGCGCTCGCCCGCGCCGCCACATGCGCCGGACAATTCGCGGCCCTCTGGTGGCTTTGCGCTGCCGGGACTTCCTAGCCGCCCCCCGCCGCCCACCGAAGATGAAGATGAAGGGAGTGATGGGCGGTCGTCTCCAATCCGGGTGGCTGCTCCCGTGCCGCGCAGTGCGCAACGGAAGCTAGAGCATCCCGACGAGCACCGACTACTGGCCCCCGGGCCCCTTAGCGAAATCGATGTGCCCAGAGAGGAAGAGCTTCCAGATGAGGAAGCGGCAGCCCACTCGGCCCGGGAAGCGGCTGTTGCCGTGGCTGGGCAGACATTGCCGCAAGATGATGAGGCGGCATACCAGGGCGAACAAGGCGGTAAACGTGCCGTCATTCAGTACGACTACGAAAAGGCCGAAGACAATGAAATCGAACTGGTGGAGGGAGAATACGTGACCAACATCGACATGGTAGACGATGACTGGTGGATGGGCACGAACTCGAGGGGCGAGCGCGGGCTATTCCCCAGCAACTACGTGGAACTTGTCGGGGACGACGACCAAGACTCGTCGGCTGCCCCGACGCCGGCAGCGGCGGCCTCATCGATGCCGGAACCCGCGCATGCGACCGATGCGGGCCCTACAGCCACTGCACTGTATGACTACGAGGCGGCTGAAGACAATGGTGAGAAAAAGCGCCGAACTAGAAGACGGGGATAGACCGCACCGGCTAACATGGGCGCAGAACTGAGCTTCCCCGAAGACGCCACGATAACGAAGCTCGAGTTCCCCGACGAGGACTGGTGGTTTGGCAGCTTCCAGGGACAGTCGGGCCTGTTTCCAGCCAACTACGTGCAGCTGGACTCGTAGATGGAAGTGGCGCAACAAGAAGTTTAGGAACAGCGGCTGGACAAACAGGGGGCTCGCGATCCGTAGCGGTCCGTAGTCTGATGTGGGAGCAGGACGATAGACAAAACTGAATCAATCAAGCATTGAATTATACCGTGGCGGCCGTCGTTGGACAAAAACCAAACCTCGAGTTGGAAAAAGACATTTTAGGTGAAGTGTGGGTGAGGCGGAGCGGAGGCTCAACTCGACGGATAGAGATCGTAAGGTAACAACCCTGTCCGCTTTTGTCGGTCGCTGATGCTGGCGGCAGAGGGCAGGTTCTTGTCAGATGACGTCCCTGTCGGATAACGAGGGCGTTGTCGTCCCATGTTGTCTGCCGCTCTCTGATTCACTGGCCCCGTCAGGCACGTTGGCCAGGCAAGGAAGGCAGCCTCTGCAACCCGCCAGCAGCCGCGTGTTCGTTCCTTGCTCTTGCTCTTTGCTGCACAGCAACTGTGCTTCCCTTGCACCATCGCGCCTTCTCTCCCCCGCTGCATCTCGGGCTCCGAGTCCCTCTCTCACCATCCACCATCCACCACCACCCACTAGGCTCGGTTCGCCTCTACGCCTCCTTTTCGCACGTCGATGAAAGTGCCGACGTCGCTCATTCCTTCGCTACATGTACTACCACGCTCTTCTCGCCAGAGCAGCAGTGTTGCCGACCCGCTGACGGCCACGTCGACATTGGCAAGCTTCACGACCGTCGTATTGAACAGACATGGCCCTCGCTCTGGCCTGTTACAGAAGCCGGGCATCCACCGGCGGCCAGGCACACCATCCTGGACTCTGCGGACCGCATGGCACAGCCATGACGACCCTCGATGCCCAGTCGTCGTCGGCCCATGAGGAAGCCCGAGGGGCCAGCACCACAGATGACGACTCCTTGACAACTCGTCCCCCTCGCCCCCCGCGGGAAGACGCTGCATCAGGCACCGTTGGACCCCTCGACGCCCTCCCCGGCCCTGACGGCACACACCAGGGCTGGGACGCAACCTCGGTTTCGACGGCAAAGTGCGACATGTGCCACAGGCAGCGCTGTGGCACCATCCAAAAGTGCTCCGAGTGCAAGCTCTCGGTGTGCATGGCCTGCGCCGTGGCCGACCGCCTTCGAGGCGACGCGAGGCACGTCCTGGATCCCTCCGCCGTCGACTGGACGGGCCCGCCTGCCCTGTCCCGGCTTCGAAGACTGAGGGCGTCTCGGACCGGCAGAGTCGGCGGCGCGCGCCGCGCAGATGCGAGATCGGCGCGAGCCCAGCAAGCTCGCGGGCGCAGGAGGAGTGCGCAGCCTCGACCTGTGCCGTCGCGAGCAACGTCGACGTCCTTTTCGTCGCCTGCCAGCCCTCTCACCGATATTGCGTCTCCCGCTTTCCTCGACGACGACGCTTGGGGCGAGGGCTACAGCTGCTTGGCCGACGAGGGGGGAGAGCAGCAAGGCCTGCAGTCCGTTGACGAGGCTGCTGCTGCTACTGCCGCCGGGGGCTACCTGAGCCGCATAGCCAAGGCCACCAGCCTCCTGTCCGCGCAGACGGCCCAGACCGACGACGCAGCCGAGATCCTGGCCCAGATGCCGCGCCGCCACCCCTGCAGCGCCGCCGAGCAGCAGCAGCGGAATGCCCATCCATACGGCTCTGCCAGCGTGCTCCTGCCGCCGGTGCGCTCGGCCCATGATCCGCAAAAGTCTAGCCATTTGCCTCCGCTGAGGACGCTCCATCCGCAGCTTGGTGTCGAGAATGCGGCGCTTCAGCCTTTGATGGTAGGAAACAGGGGCCCTCTGCTCCCCCATCCGACCGGCCATTGGTGGGGTGCCAATGACATGCGGCAGGGGGCTTCGTCGTATGACCATCATCGGACGCACGGATACTTGTCGTGGGATGCGCAGCAGCAACAGCAGCAGCAACATTCTCACGCGTTTCAACATGCACCGACTGCGGCTACCTATTGCAACGAGAATGAGGGACGGAACTCTTACAGTACTTTGCCGGCGGCGTCGACGGCGCAGGGAGCGTCTTTTACAGACTATAGCTACTCGCCCCAGAGAAATGACGGCGGTTCTCATAGCTACCAACTACCCACGATCGGCTACTCCTCGGCGGCGACGACGACGTCTCGAGCAGAAGCTTACGAATCGCGGTCCACAGTCCAGGAACTAGGCACCGCGCTCAAGTCGTCGACGCTCACCATCCAAGCCGCCGAGTTGCCGGGCTGGCCGCTCGACTGGTGCCTGCAGCTCGCCCTGGCGCGCACCTGGGCCCAGCACCAGGGCGAGGACCAGCGCGCCTTTTTTGAGCTACGCGCCGCCGCCTACGCTGTCGTGCTGGCCCTCGACCTGCCGGAGCGGCACAACGCGGCCAGGGCGTGGCTCGGTCGGCTGCAGCATTCCCTCCAGCTCCAGGGCTGAATGGGCCGCCACCTCCAGGTCTCCTTGATGATTTGACGGAGAGTACGAAGTACGGAGTAGCGACTGGACTATAGGGGCAACGTCCCCTTTTTCCTTTATTTTAGCGGTATTGCATTTAAGCAATGAAAATATAGAGAAAACGGACGCAGGAGGGTGTCACAGGCGTCATGGGCGAGAACATAGCACTTGATGGGCTACGGGTCGAAGTAAACCGAGGTCGGGTGGAGATTCTGCTAGGGTACGGGCGACTAGCGCTTACGACCTATATGCCTTCTTTAACTACCTTATCTACGCGTTCGGCAATATATAAAAGCAGGAGAAAGCGTAAGATAGGTTGCGGATCCTCTTTTAGAAAGACGGCCAGACGTTTAGGGACTTCCTTCCCGACTTTAAGGAGACTATTACTTATGCCGCCGGAAATAGCGTTTAGGGAGATAGCGCTAAGCTTATATAGCTGCGAAATTCGATTACTCCGTAACTATAGGAGATACTTATCCTAATCGAGATGCCTACTAACTTCCGGGAGTACGTAAGTCGCTTTACGAAGGTAGCCTAAAACTATAAGTAAAGCCTTAGCTTTTAGAAGTTATAAAAGCACGCTAGTATAAACGGCGTTAGCAATAGGAATAAAGGAGTTATTACTAAAAACGCTATAACGCTCCCGCCGCTTAAATCTACGCCTGATACTACGGTAGACTATAAAAGCGATATTATAATATCTACTATATAGCCTACTTATAGAAGAGCGAGGATACTATCCGCCGCCTTAAGTAGCGCGTCTTCCTCTTCTATATAGCGAGTTAAGTAAGTATCGAAGGCGGAGCTTTAAAAGCGGAGAGAGGAAGGGCTTTACGTACGCTATAGCGCGGATAGATATTTTACTATAGACTGCTTATATTATCCCGCTCGCCTTATAAAGCGAGCCGAACGGCTTATAGCGATTCGTACTACCCGACCTTCTCTTAAGTCTAATATTAAGGAGGATAATAATATCCCTACCGCTACCGGTACGGAGGGAAACATATAGCTCTAAAGCATAGATAGGACTTAGAGCCTAATTCACTAGCACTAGAGAAAAAAGAGTTAATTAACTATATTAAGACTTCTCTTACCTTAATACCTATTATTATTAACTATATAAACCTCGTTTTTACTCTTATAGATAAAGGTTGCTAGTATTACGCCGCTATCGATAAGGCATTTATATAAGAACTACGTTTGCTAGTTAAAGATATAAGACCTCGGTATATACGAGGAGCCTTAAGCGTAATAGAAGAGGCAAAGATTAAAGGTATCGTATAGATAGCTATAGAGATTAATAAGCATAAGTAATTACTTATAGTATACGTTATCCTTTAGCTAGAATTTAACCTAATCCTTAGAAAGCCTTAGCTTCTTTATATAAAGTCTTACTCTATACCGTACTAAAGAAGGCTTTAGTATAGGAATTCGTAGCGTTAGCTACGGTATATTAATAAGAACGAGCCTAAGGATACTAAGTATACTATAGAGCTTTGAGAGGCTAAAGAAGTTATAGCTTTAGTATTTATCGGCATAATTAACCGAATCCGTAGATAATACGGCTTAAAAGCCGCTATAGCTACTATTTGCGTAGTTAGCCTTACGGATATCGAAAAAGCCTTACGACTAAAGAAGCCGAAGATAGAAGCCGAATTGCGTTAAATAATCCTTACGTAGTTTTATAACCTACTACCGCTCTTTTAGAAAAGTAAGGCCGATAAATTAAACCTATATAAGCCCGGCATTAACTACGCGATACCGCTTCGTAAGGATTCCCGTAGATAAAATATAGTTCCGCCCTTTAGGCTACTATACGCGATATCTTAAGACGAGTTGCTTATATTAAAGAAAATACTACGCGGCCTTTTAGATTAAGGGTTTATTTAGGCTAGCTCTTCTAAGGCCGCCGCTTTAGTGCTATTTACGCGGAAACCTAGAGGAGGACTACGTTTCTACGTAGACTACCAAGCATTTAACGTAATAATACGACTAGACCGCTACCCGCTTCCGCTTATTAAAGAGATACTCCGTAATATCGCTAAAGTAAAGTAGTTTACTAAATTAGATATCTATTAAGCGTTCTATAAGGTGCGAATTATAGAAGGTAATAAGTAGAAGACTGTATTCTATATTTGCTATAGTCTTTTCGAATAAATAGTAATACCGTTTAGGCTTATAAAGGATCTTAGCACTTTCTAACGGTATATTAATAATATTCTTAGCGAATTTCTAAACGAGTTCGCTTCCGCTTATATTAATAATATTCTTATCTATATAAGCGGTAGCCTAAAGGATTATATAGATAAAGTGCGGAAGGTGCTAGACCGGCTCTCTAAGCATAAGCTATACCTCGACCTTAATAAATGCGAATTCGGCGTCTACCGGGTTAAATACCTCGGATTTATTATTATCGCAAGCGTTAGTATATAAGCGGACCCTATAAAGATTTAGGCTATTTAAGACTAAATAGCCCTAACTTCGCAAAAAGGTATACGGCGTTTCTTAGGATTTACGAACTACTACCGGATTTTTATTCGTTAATTTTCTTATATTATCGGTCCGCTTATAGCCCTTATCGGTAAAAGGGTAGCCTTCCATTAAAGCGCTATATAGGCAGAGGCGTTCTAGACGTTAAAAGATCTATTTTCGTAAGCTTTAGTGCTACTATAGTAGGACTTTAATTATCCCGTAATACTTAAGGGGGACTATAGTAGTACGGCTCGTGGTCGGCTTTATAAGGTATACGTAAGGGGTAGTAATACAATTGATGTCACTAGTGGCTTTTGCCATTAGCGCGACGGCACCCCTCGTCGTCGTTATAATTGTGACATTAATTAACAGCCTTCCTATTCGAGACCCCTTAAAGAAAGGGGCTTAGGGCAGCTGGCTGTAAGGCAGGTGCATCGGCGTAAGCGCAGCTTACGTACCGTAGAGGCGGCGCACGTAGTACGACGGTCATCTACGCCTTAGGTCAACGTCTACTAGGTTATTCCTGCCTACGGTTGCCGAGGCCTATAGCGCGCTAGGTCACGTGGTCGAGGTCAGGCGACACGTGCAGCCTAAGACATACTGCTATTAAAGAGGGGATAAGTGTAAGGTGCGATATAGGTAGTACGGCTTATAGTCGGCTTTATAAGGTGTACGTAAGGGGCAGTAATACAATTAATATTACTAGTGGCTTTTGCTATTAGCGCGACGGCACCCCTCGTCGTCGTTATATAGACGGCTAACGCCGTCTTATAGCTTTTTACTTCTATAAGCTTACCCCTATCGAACGGAACTACGCTATCTACGATAAGGAAATACTCGCTATAATTAGCTATTTAAAGTAATAGTAAGCGGAGCTCCGTAGCTATAAGAACTTCGAAATCCTAATAGACTATCGTAACCTTAAGTATTTTATAACTTAACGTTATCTCTTTAAGCGATAGGCCCGCTAAGCGGAATACCTTTCGCGGTTCTATTTCCGGATTAAGTACCGACCTAGAAAAAAGGCTACGGTCTTAGACGCTCTATCCCGGAGAGATTAAGATCGGCCTTCTAACGAAGATTATAATGCCTAAGAGCTTTAAATACTCTTAGAGGAGGCGCTACGTATATATCTTAGAGCAACGCTTATCGATACGGACGGCGTAGTCTTAGTTAATAGTAAGGGCGATAAGGACGAGGACGATAGGGTAGAGGATAATAATTCGTTAATTAATTTAGAAAGTAAGGGGATAATCGAAGAAGACGTAGAGCCTAACGCTTAGGAAGCGGACTTTATAGCGGCTACGACCTAAGACGACCTTAACGCTTAGGACGCGGAGCTAACTACTAATATAGGTCTTAACCGACGGATTTCTTAGGACGAAGAGCTTTAGCGTACGTAGGACCGCTTAGTAGCTTAAGACGTTACCTACGGGAGCATACGCCGCGCCGTAGAGGTAAGAGCATAACGATTCGACCTTAAGCTTAACCTTAAGGTATAAGTAGCCGACTGCTATATAAACCTACGTAGGCACCTATAGTTCCGCGGACGGCTTTAGGTTTTTAGTTCCTCTATAACTATAGAGGCCGTAGTAAAAGACGCTCCCCTAGAGCTAAAGGAAGGAAACGCGCTCTAAGAACGGCTTATTTAAATAGTATATAACGCTAGCGTCGTCGGCTACCTTAGCCGCGAAGGAATAATTACCGCTATATCCCGCGACTTCTATTAGCCGCTCCTTTAGCTATATATTAGACGATTCCTCCGCAACTATAATATCTATAAGCGTACGAAGATTTAGCATACGCTTAAGAAAAGGCTGCTTAAATCGCTCTTTATACTAGACCGGTTCTATACGTATATTTAAATAGACTTTATTATAGACCTCCCCCTTATAGAGAGCGGCAACCGTAATCTTTAGGTAATTAAGGACTATTTAAGTAAGGAAGTTATATTAAAACCTATGCCTTTTATAAAAGCGGAGATCTACGCGGAGCGCTTTCTTATATACTACGTGTAATACTATTAATAGCTAACGTTAATTATAAGCGATAAAGGCTTAAATTAGATAAGCCGCTTCTAGCAGCACTTATATCGGCTGCTATAGATTATATAGCTGCTAAGTATAGTATATTATCCGTAAACTAATAGGGGGCTAAAACGGCTTAACTAGGAAGTTTAGGCTTACCTCCGGGGCGTTATCGACCGTAATTAAAGGGACTAGGATAAGTAGCTCCCTATAGCGCAAATAGCGCTTAACGGAAGAAATTACTCTTTAATTAGTATATTACCTTTCTTCGCATTATATAGGTACGAACCGGTATCCTTATTTCCTATCGCCGTAGATATAGTAGCGGAAAAGCCGTCTAGCAATAGCCCGGAGGGGCGCGTAGCCTCCTTTATATAGCGACTTAAGTAGGTCTCGGACTTCTACTAGTCTTTAATAGCCTTAGTAACGTAGGACTAAAAGCGGTATATTAATAAACGGCGAGAACCCGTAGAGCGATTTACGGTAGGTAATAAAGTCTAGGTAGACCTACGGAACTACGCATCCTTAAGGCCGAAAAAGAAGCTCGACTAATTATACGTAAAATTTACGGTTAAGAGAGTGCTAAGCCCGTAAGCCGTCGAGCTAGAGGGACTGCCTAACGGGATTTACCTTAATTTTAACATAGACTTTCTTCGTCGCGTAGTAGTAGATCCGATGCTTAGCTAAGGAATAGCGGACCTATAGCCTCCTATAATCTTAGTAGAAGGAGAAAAAGAGTTCCTAATAGAGGAAATTCTTACCGTACGGTAGAAGAAAGTCGGCCGCGGTAGTAAGCGTAAGGTCTTTATAAGGTAGTAAGGGTACTAAAGCCCGACGTAGCACCTAGCAGCGGACTTTATAGATATAGAAGCGCTCGATCGCTTTAAAGAGCGCTTTAGGGCTATTAGAGAAAATAACGGACCGCCTAACGCTACGTTGCCGGCAAAGACACGACGGAAGAAGGTGCGTTTTACGCTCCCCGAAGCGAGCCGCGTAGCCTAAGGCGCGGCCGGGCCCTACGTAATACGTCGTTATTTTTCGCTCGGGTAGGGTAAGGGTCTTATATAAGGGTCTTCGACTATTAGTAAGATTAGGTCTACGACTTAATCCGTATTCTTATATACGAACGGGGAAAAGGCACGTACGGGCGGGGAAAGGGGCTTATGCGAATAAGGGTAAGGGGCTCGTGCGGATAGGGGTAAAGGGCACGTACGGACAAAGGGGTACGTGCGTAGAGCTATATATCCGTATGTATAGGTGCGCTTATACTTAGTTCTTTATAGATGATTTCTACACCTATATAGAGGGCACCTATATAATTACTCTGCCTACCCTATTATATATAGAAGATATTAGAATTCTACTATAGAAGATATTAGAATTCTACTATAAAAGACATTAGAATTCCGCCGTAGAAGATATTAGAGTTCTACTATAGAAGATATTAGAATTCTACCGTAGAAGATATTAGAATTCTACTATAGAAGGACTATAGTATTTAAACGATAGGTTCCCCGGACTAGAAAAAGGGGATAAGCTTTTTATAATTAGGTATTTACCTATATTATTTAGTTTTACCTTATACTTATTCCTATAATCGACCGGTATTTAGTCTATATCTGCCCTTATAGAGATCCTATTTCTATTGCATAAGGATATATATATTAAATAGTAGTAATTCTAATATAGCTAGACTGCTCTTATTTTTACCTTTAACTATGTTATTAGAGGCTACGCTTTACGGACCTTTTCTAAAGTCGTACTAAACTACGATAAGTAAAAGGTCTTCCTAGCGATCTATCGTCGGTAACCTCGCTTCTATAGTTGCCTACGATTAATCGTAGTAAGTCTTTACCTTAGCTTCCCGTCTGCTATTAAGCGGGTCGCTACGGTAGTACGATCGATTTCTTCCGCGGATATCCTTAGATACCTTCTTAAGAAGAAAGCTCTTACGAGCTTATATAGAACAACCGACTATACGCGACCTCTTCCCTATAGCTATCCTTAAAGAGCTTAAGGCTAAATCGCACGCTTAATTCGAAAAAGCTACTACCTATAACTTCTATACGTCTTAAGGCAAGCCTTACCCTTTCGATAGATTCTTTAAACCTATAATATATAGGAAATACGCTAGACCTATAAGATTCCCGGCCCGTTAGATTAATTATTTAAGCGACCTTCGAGCCGTACTATAAACATTTTCTTCTTTTGCTTTTTAGAATAAGCGTAATTAACTCTTTTTAAGAGTTAACGCTCTTTAGTATATAGAATCCTATTGGCCGTATCGACCGAATATCGACTTTAACCGTTAATTAGACTTAAATTAATACTAATTGCGATCTAATATAGCGGAAGGAAAACGTCCGGCTCTTAGTTTCGAAAAGGATATCGAGGATAAACCCCTTCCTAGCCTATTATCCGAGAATAATCCCCTTCTTAATCCCTTATTTTAGGATAACCCTATAGCCGGCTAGTTACCGATTTTCTAGCCTATATCGACGACCGCCCTCCTTAGGCAGGCTATTGTATTACCTCCTCCTTCGGCTATATTTTTTCCCGCTATTGCGTAAATTTCCCCTACCCTTTAACTAGCTCCGGCAGTTATATAAATAGTAATGTCTAAAGAGGTATTAATACGCCTTATTAAAAGGATTTCTTTACGTTTACTTTCTAATCCTCCCCGATCCGAGAACGAGTATCGCGGATCTTCCTTACGTTTTTTAGTAAGACTTTAGGCCGAGGATATCGGCCGTTTTAACCTAGCATCTTTATAGGATATCTTGTTTAATATCCTAAAAGAAATAGAGAAAACTATAATTTATAGAAGCGTAGATCGCTTTATCGATGCTTTAAAACGAGTAGCTATATAGAGTATAGAATACGCCGACGCCTTCGCCTTAATAAACCTATTACTCTTTCGAGGAACCGCTATTAAATAGTATTTAGGCGATATTTTAGACGAAGAATAAGCCTCTCTTTACTAGCTAAGCCTAGGCTTTCGTATTTAGTGCGATAAACTCTTTAAGCGCTTCTTTATACGCTTAGAAATCGCCTCTCGTTCGCTATAACGTAAGAGGTTTATAGCGTAGGATATTATCCCCGGAACGGACTTCTATAGATAGATATCGAAAATAAAGCGAAAAGCTAAGGCAGCGGGCTACTTAGAGAATAATCTAACCCTAATTGTGTATTAACGATTAAATACGCTGCTTTAGGAATCTTTCCGTCGCCCCGTAGGAGACGATAAAATCGACGAATAGGTTATAGAGTATAAGCGAATTATCCCCTAGCTTAATACGAAACTAACTATCGGCACTTAAGGACGTCTCTAAAATACGGTCTAAGGCCGCCTACGGACCGACCTTCTAGCCTTACGAGAACTACGTAAATAAACTTCTAGCGGTCCTTCTACGTTACGCCTATACGGCCGTTCTAACCTATAGAAAAAACCTAGACCTACTAACACTATTCCTTCCTTAGTAGATAAAGGTAAAAAGGTAGCCTTTTAAACACCTTCTATACCTACTTCTACCTTTTCTACCCGGCCGTAGAATAAATCCTTTAGGTCTCTACCGCCCGAAAGCTATAAGTTAAACCCTATTATAGTTAATTTAGCTTATTAACTCGCCGACGCCCCGTTAGATAAGCATAGGAGTATAACGATTTCGTCCTCTTTATAAGATTTAATTTTACTAGCCGTAGAAATACTAAACGTCGACTACTTAAACGATTCCTCCTCTTCTTCTTTTAGTAATTAAGACTACTTTTATATAGTATTAAAAGCCTTCTTTATCCTTAATACTATAGTTACCGAAGAAGACGAATTACCGATCGATATATATATAGACGAGCTTATTAATAGTATTCCCGTTATCGACGCCGCTCTATAGATAGAGGATAATCCTCTAACTTAACTATCTTAATACACTTACGATAGAATTATAGCGTATAGATAACTTAGACTTACGGATATAATTAAAATTTGCGTTAACTATAGCGCTAGACGATATATTATCCGCGAGGATCTATTAAATAGATTCCTTTAAGTTACCTACGATATATCCCGAAAGGCAGATCTCTCTAGCATCGGCTAGGCAAAGACCCTTAGGTAGGCTACGTTTACTATTTTTATCCTTAGAAAATAAGATAGAAAGTTCGCGGTAGTAAAGGTACGCGTAGGCGCTTAGGTAGTAGAAGATCTCTTAGCTAGCCTTCTATTAGGTTGAGCATAGGCGGTTCCCTATAGAGTAGACGTTTTAAATACTAAATAGTCTATTACGATCGAAGCCTATAGCGGCCTTATAGTCGAATGCCGAACTACTAGCCGCGGACCCGCTATCCGGCGATGCGTTTATACCGCTAGTCTAACTAAGATCCTACTATTAACTATAGTTATAGTTAAAATAGTAATTAAAAGTCCTCTGTAGGATTAAGACTTAGTGTTTTTTCTAGATAACGTAAACCTTAATAGCTCGTTATTATAGGATTTTTCTTTAGTTACTATATTTAATTTAAGTTCGCGTACCTTTACTTTCCTAAAAAACTATTCTTTAGGTATACTCGTCGACCTTAACGACGATATTTACTTTATATTAGCCGACGGGCATTAACCTACGGGCTTTATCCCCCCTTATGTAATAAAAGATAATAATATAATCCGAACGGTAGTAAGAACTATAAACTCTACTAATAAATCACCGACTTTAGCGTCTAATATCTCTATAAGTAGCCCGCCGACTTTTTCCTACGGCTATAATATTTTAATATTAAAAGCCGCGGAGAACTCTCTACCTTTTACTCCTTAAAAGGACGATATACCGCCTAAATTTCTATTAGATCTAGGTTAAGCCTTTCGGCTCGGCATCGGCTAAATTAAAGATATTCCCGAAATCGAGACTATGTATAATATAAAAATCTATAACCTTAAACTAAACCTCGCGCTACGTATCTAGAGCATCGCCGACGGCTTCCTTAC
Source organism: Ophiocordyceps sinensis (assembly GCA_012934285.1). NCBI lineage: Eukaryota > Fungi > Ascomycota > Sordariomycetes > Hypocreales > Ophiocordycipitaceae > Ophiocordyceps > Ophiocordyceps sinensis. The sequence goes on along the minus strand of JAAVMX010000004.1, from coordinate 5,488,152 downwards.
GCTATAGGAAGATCGGGGCACCGTCTATATAGATTTAACTAACTATATAAAAATCCCTTTAATCGAGAACTAGCACTAGAAGAAGCTAGGCTTTAGAGCTTACCTAGCTTTATAGCGAGAAAAAGCCTATTTAGACGAGAAATATAATCTCCTCTATAAATAAGGACGTCTTAAATAGGTATCTAAAGCCTCCCCCTTTGCTTGCCCTATCTTCGTCGCCTAGCAAATGGTTTATAGGACTAAGAAACTACGTATAGTAGTAGACTTACGCGTGCTTAATAGCGTTATAGTTCCTAACGTATACCTTATGGCTATCTAGTCCGATATAATCTATAAGCTCGCTAGGAAAAAGTATATCTCTACGGTCGACGTAAGGAACTTCTTCTATTAGTTCCTCGTCTATAAAGACTACTAAAAACGCTTTACTATGGTAAGCTATAAAGGGCTCGAACGTTCTATAGTATAGTAGGGTAACAAAAGTTACGATTAGCCCGATGTTTGTATACCTACCCTATACTTCTACGGGAACAATAAAAACTCTACTAAAACTTAGCGCGTTACTTAAAACCTCTATACGTTTCACTCAACCTATATAACATACTAAAGTTAATAACGACATTTGTTTTAGAATTTATAACGCTATAGGTACTTTTATTATTTAAAACATAGAATATTTAAAAACATTTAGTACTTACTTTCTTATTTTTACTTCTTCTTTTAAAATAGAGCTTATTATAACTAGAACATTTACGAATGATTTATTTACAGATTTCTTAACATATAATATAGATATAAAAGTTTTCTTCTCCTATTAGGTATTTATATAGAATTATAAATCGATTTAAATATAAAGGGTATTACTTTTAGTACTTATTACTAAGTAAAAGCGAGTTTAAAAACTTTTCTAAGTAAAAGAGAGAATTAGTTATTATATACATGATAGACGTATACATACAATACATAAATGCCTTGATTTTAGCGATAATAACGTATATATATTATGCTAGTTAGAATTAATAAATCATTAATATAGAAATACGTTAAGTATAAACTTTTAGCTAGAAGGAAAGTACTCTTTATATTAATATATAGTTAAATCTACGGTATTCCTACTACTGGAAACTCTATACTATAAACAGAAATAATAGCGTCGGTATATAGGAAACTCTTTTTAAAATATAAAAGGGTTTTCTCTAGATATAAAAGAAAGTTTTTAAAAAACTCTGAAAAAAACTTTAATAGTAAAAGTAATTAATTATCGTATTTAATATAAAACATAAAACTAAATATAAAGAATGTGAAAAATGGTATACTTATTATACATAATACACGGTATAATATAGTAACTTTGTTTTGCCGAAAACCAATTACTATAAGTAAATATAAATAAATTAAGTTAAGAGAGAAGTACCTTTCTATTACTCTTACTTATGTCTAATCGTAACTTTTAGAGAGCTACTATAGTCTTAATAGGCTATAAGAACTTACCGGCGTACGCTTAACGTTTTATAGATAAGATTCTACGCGATTACGTAGCCTACGCGGCGGCGTATATTAATAATATTATTATCTTCTTTAATACCGCTAATAAATACGTATAATACCTCGCGACTATATGTTAAGTATTCGTTAACTATAACCTCTCCCTCTCTAGCCCTAAATCATTCCTAGCCTACCCTTCCGTAGAATTGCTTAGGTATTACGTTAATAATATAAAACTTATAAATATAGCAGAACGAGTGCGAGCCCTATAGGATATTAATTTCCCCGATACCCTCTAAGCCCTAAAACAATAGATTAGACTAATTATGTAAATGCGAAGTTTAGTTCTATAATTCGTAGCGTAGATCGAACTACTCTAAGTCTGTAAAACGGCGTTATTAAAAGAAGACCGCCTCGCGGGCTTAATCCCTAAAGGCTACGCCCGTTCTCGCTTTACGTTAAAAACGGTCTTTAAACCTATAGCGATTAAAAGATATTGCTTTTAAGACATTACCGACGCGCTATATTCGGATTCCGCTATCTACTAACTTTTCCTTAATTAGTAACTATTCCTATAAGTTAACGCGAGTTATAATAACGGATCTTTAGCCGTCTTATTCTATATTAACGGTAAATCTAATTAATTACCCTCTAAAGGACTACCTCGCAATAATATTAAACCTCCCGTATACTTAAGTCGTAAACTAAAGGGCGGCGAGCTAAGGTATTAGCCTACTAAATTGAAAGTAGCCTACCTTATATAGGCTTATCGAAAGTTACGTTCCTACCTAATCGCTACGACGGTTCCTTTAATCGTCGTGCTTACCGACTACGCCGCTACTATTGCTATTCTTAAGCAAACCTCTATATATACCTCGGCCCTATAAGCGAATATAAGGCTTATGCTAGCCTTATAGTATCTTAGCTAGTTCCCGCTTAAGGTTTACTATATTCCGGGCATTATAAATATTTTAGTAGACTTACTTTCCCGGCTACTATTATAAGCCGTAGTAGAACTAAGACCTAAGGAACTTAACTAAATCTAGGAGGATTAAACCTCTATAGACTATATTAACATTTTCACTAAGTCGCTAATTTAACCTAATTTACGCTAAAAAATCAAAGACAGCTACGATAACGATCTACGATAGTCGGATATTATCGCCTAGCTTAGCGAAAAAGACTTTATCGAGGGATTATTATTCTTCCGTATCGACGGTCTATTATACCTTTAAGACCCCGATAATAGAAGACGATTATATATTCCCGATATATATACGGAAGAAATTATCGCGGATGATTATACGCGAAAATTTCACGCGGGAAGAAAACGTCTTTAGGAAAACCTCTCTTCTAGCTTCGTTATTATATACTTAAAAAAACTTTATAATAACCTAGTATTAAAATACGATACTTACGCACGTAACGAGACCGACCGCTTACTACTACCCGGTAATCTTATTCCTATTACTTACTTAGCTATTCCCTTCTATATAATAGCTATAGACTTTATTACTAAATTGCCTCCTATTATATCGGAAAATTCCCTATAGTCTCCGCTAGTTAGAAAACTCTATAACTATCTCCTTATAGTTTTAGATAAATTCTCTAAAATATATATACTAATTCTAAGGCATAATGCCTTTACCGCGGAAGATTAAGCATAAAGGTTATACTAAGAACTCCTCCGCTTAAACTAGGGTATTCTAAAGCATATTATCTCCGACCGTAACCCGAAATCTTTATCCGCCTTTTAGAAATCCCCTTAGATAGCGTTCGGCTTTAAACTACTCGTCTTAATAGCCTAGCACCCTTAAACCGACGGTCTTTTAAAACGACGGAATTAGATAGTAGAAATCGCTCTACGTTTCTTTACGTTAGAATTTTTAGACAAACGATAGTTAGACGCGCTATTAGCGCTATAATTCTTATTAAATAATTCCTACTCCTCGGTAATTAAGATATTACTAAGTAAACTAATTATAGGATTTAAGATAGACGATGGGATATACTACCTTAGCGATTAATTATTAGGAAAGTCGAAAGCGTTTCTACGCGATTAAGCGTCTATCTCTATCGTATATGCTTAAGCAGTAATAAAACGCTACTACGATGGTAAATATCGTAAACTAGAGTTTAAACTAAGAGACTAAGTATAGCTATAATTCGGCAAAGGCTACTCTATCGCCGATAGACGCGTAGCTAAGTTTACTAAACGAAGAATAAGTCCTTTCGAAATCGTAAAGCGTATTAGGCATTTAGCCTATCGACTAAATATAGATAACTTAATAAACATTTACCTTATTATTTCCGTAGTTTAACTTCGCCTAGCTAAGAAACCGGACTTACGCCTAGGTCCGGTGTCCGAAGAAACTTTATATTAGGAAGTAGACTATATCCTAGATTTACGTTAACGAAAATACAATCGCGGAAAGGCAAGGCAAGAGTACCTTATATCTTAGAAAGGATAGCTAAGCAGTTATAATTCCTAGCTTATAGTAATAGAGATAGACTCCTTAGATTTAGTAGCCGAATTTAACGCCTATAAGGAAAGTCTTACTATACGTATTACTAAAACTTAAAAGGATAGGCAAAACGTATTAGAAGAATATAGACCTTTATAACTAAGGGAAAAATCGAAACTAACTCTACGCTAATCCCTTTATAACTACTTTCCTCTACCTTAATAATTTACTACTACTGCCTTACGGTTCTTTAGCTAATTCTATAATAACGGGTAGCGCTTTTACAGGCTTTTATAGACTCTTCTAAAACCTCCTACAATTAGTTAATACCCCGTTAATACGTAAAACTTTCTTCTACCTACTATATACGTCTGCCTTTGCCCTAACACCGCTTGTTTATTTATAACTATTATAGCTTTAGCAGAAGGCCTATATATATAGTTCTAAAGTAGGGACTAGCGCCTACGACTAGACTTTTCGATTCCGCTATTACGAAATCCGCCTCGATTAACCTTCCGAGGGTTTAAAAAGGCAATCGAGCTATATAGGTCGGAGCATTATCTTTTATAAAACCTACGGTCCCTAGCCTTAAAATACTTAGCTTAAAAGGCCGGCTATAGGCGAGAGTTTAGTAACTAAATACGTTTACTTAAACAATAAGGCTTTAATATCGTTAACGGCTTAAGCGACGGAACCTTCTATTATATACCTCTAGACGTACCGCTATAAGTCGCCCCCCTCTTAGCTAGCATAACACCTATCTTAGACTTACTACTTATTAAATATCTAAAGGACGACGAAGACGACGATTCTTATCTAATTATTATGCTTACTAAACTATAAACGCTAGCCGGCAAATTCATCGTATAATAACCCTTTAAGCTACCTATATCCCTAACGGGATTAGAGGGAAATATCTACTATATCCCCGGCGACGTCGTAAAGAATAGCTTAGGCCTCGCCTTAATGCTCGCCGTCCTTTTCGAAGCAGTCGATATATTAGCCGTCGGAGACGTTACCTTAAGCGACCTAAAAGAAATTAGAGGTATCTTAGCTACTATTAAGCAATAGAAATGCCTACTAGCTTATCTTAAAGCATTCGAAGATATAGTTACGGATACTAAAACTCCTACCGGACCGCGATTCGGGCGAAACCTTAGATAGTAGGCTATATCTTTAGCGATCGATTATAAGCAGACCTTCGTTACTCTAACTAAATAAAGCTCGCTAAGAGCGTAATTCGCGTCCGCCCTAGCAGCTAGTATTGCCTAGCCGGATACGTTTAATATATTGCTCCTAAAGCGCGAGCTAACCGCGTTCTTTATCGTAGAATATATAACCCTATCGAATTGCTTTATATTATACGGCAAGCATAAAGCTATAGTCTTTAAAATAGTAGATATCGCTACTATTTAAGCCGCACTTTTCGCCGAAATATAGACTAACACTAATACGCCGCTGCTAATATTAATATACGCGTAGCTATATAGCGTCCTAGCGCAATAGATTATTAAGTTTAACCTATTTATATGCGTGCTATTAGGAATAAGCCTTAGCTACGCAATGCATTAGACTATAAAGGTCGACGCCTTCCGTTTGCTAAACGAAGCAGTAGAATATTCGGCAAGCGTGTATAAACACTTTAATACGCTTAACTAATCGTTAGCGCGCCTATATAATGCTAATATAACTAACCCTAATATATAACTTCGTGGAATAGTAGTTCCCGTCTAGCAACCTCTTAACGTAGCGTTTACTAGAAAACGCGAACCGACGGTATTTAACCCCGCTAGAATTCGAGTTATAAAATCAACCGACTTAAAGGCTATAATAGACGCTAATATAGTCGAAAAGGATAATAAGGATAATCTATTTTAATTCCCTTCTACTACGGCGTATATAGATTAAGCGAGATAAATCTCCTATAACTATGCAAAAGTTTTGTTTTTTAAATTTTTATTTATACCTTCTACTACGACCTATACGATTTAAGCGTTATAGCTCTAAACCTAAAAGTTTTTATTTTTTATTTTTTTATTGCCTACTATAGTTAAGCAAATGCAGTTACTATAGCAATAGGGGATATCCGCATTGTTAAGGTAGTTACGCATACGTAATCCGTAGGATTATATGCACGCAATAAGGCTATATCTCTACGAGGCCTTCCCCTCTTCCTTAGCTATATATAGATTTAATAATATAATAACTTAATAGATCTATCCGGCTAATCACCGTTATTAGAGCCTTACTAACACTAATTAGTAAAGGCTTCTCCGCTGGTTTTACCTACTAAGAGATTCCTTTATAGACAGTTAGGAAGAAGAGATAAGATTCGTTACCCTCTATTATATAAAACACCTATTAACTCGGGAACACTCTAAAAAGGTCGTCTTTATGCTAAGAATAAGGATATCTCCGGCCTAATCTAACGGTCGAGACGTCTTTCTAAGCTTTTAATAGGGCCGGTTACTTCTATCCTCGATAGGCAAGCTAACACTAATTGGAAGTGCGTCTATAACGCCGATAAACATCGTAAAGAACCTTACAACCGATAATCTCGACTCCTTTAATAGCTAGTTTAAGCAACTAATGCCGCCGCTACCGCCGACGCGGCATACCTATCAACCGCCGAAGAGAGCTCTTCTAAGCGCTCCCTTAAGAAAAGCTCTTCTAACGGCATACTAGACAACTACGAGCCCGACTCTCGCGTCGGACTACTCGTCCCTAAAAGCCCGCCGCCTGCTTCGACAAGCATCGCGAAGACCCTCGCGATCTAATAAAAATATAGTCCGCTTGCTGCCTTAAGCTATAAGAATATAGTCCGCTTGCTGCCTTAAGCCACGAGAATATAGTCCGCTTGCTGCCTTAAGCCCTACGAGAATATAGTCCGCTTACTGCTATAAGCACACCGTAAACATAAAGCCGCTAGTTGCTTTAAGTCGACTATGTTAATCACTAATACCGCACGCTGCTTTAAGCCCGCACGCTGCTTTAAGCCCGCACGCTGGTTTAAAGCCCGCACGCTGCTTTTCGCCTTCTGTTCTAATTTAGAAAGAGCTTTAGAAAGCGCAATACAGCATCGTTAGAGACTTTAACGCCGTAGCCCGCAGCCCTTAGCTACTCGTTGCATTACTAGCCCTTTTCTTCCTAACGCTCGTTATTTCGAATTCGCCTTACTTTTTACCTCGAATTCACCTACGCTCTTTACCTTGCTTTCTACGCCCTGCTTTCTACATCCTTAGCAACGCTTGGCAACGCCCTTTACAATACCCTTTGCAACGCCTTTAGCAACGCCTTTTGCAGCCTTGGCAGCCTACATTCGTTGCGTTACTTTTCGCCCTTGGCTTAGCAGCCTCGCCCTACGCCCTTAGCAGCCGCCCCGACGCTCTAAACGCCCCGACGCTCCTTGCACTATACGGCCCGAACGGCACCATACGGCCCGAACGGCACCACACGGCTAGAACGGCTATCTTTCCCTTTATTCGTTGCGTATCTCTATTTAGTAGGAAAACCGGGTTATTATCTTATTCTTATTGTTATCTTAAAAGAACTGCTAGTATAGGAATAAGGGATATCCGCATTGTTAAGGTAGTTGCACATACGTAATCCGTAGGATCACGTGCACGCAATAAGGCTATATCTCCACGAGGCCTTCCCCTCTTCCTTAGCTATATATAGATTTAACAATACAATAACTTAATGGATCCATCCGGCTAGTCACCGTTATTAGAGCCTTACCAATAGTTACTAAAATTAATTCAATCTATCGCCTAAACACGACTATATACTATATTATTACCCGCCCGTAATACGATAATATATTTTAAAGTCCTTTAAACTAATATAGTAAGGGCATTGCGAATCTTTAAGTTAGGGCAATTGTTACGGGATCTGCCTAGACATTTATTTAAGGCAGAATACCTCTATAAGCACGCTATATATAACTAGCGATACTACTTATTTATTCTACTATAGAAGACATTTAGAATTCTACCGTAGAAGACACTTAGAATTCTACTATAGAAGACATTTAGAATTCTACCGTAAAAGACATTTAGAATTCTACCGTAGAAAACATTTAGAATTCTACTATAGAAGACATTAGAATTCCGCCGTAAAAGACATTAGAATTCTACCGTAAAAGACATTAGAATTCCACTGTAGAAGATATTATAATTCTACCGTAAAAGACATTAGAATTCTACTGTAAAAGACATTAGTATTCTACCGTAGAAGGACTATAGTATTTAGACGATAGGTCCCCTAGACTAAGAAAGGGGGATAAGCTTTTTATAATTAGGTATTTACCTATATTATTTAGTTTTACCTTATGCTTATTCCTATAAACGACCGGTATCTAGTCTGTGTCTGCCCCCGTAGAGATCCTATTTCTATTGCATAGGGACATGTATATTATAGAAGGTTGCGTACTAATCTCTTATAGGCCGGATTAACGGCTTACTATATTGCTTCTTTCTATCCGTAAAAGTATTCTTAAAAGTAGCTAAGGATATTATATCCTTATATATTTAAATCAGGTTTATAGTCTAATAAAAACCTAGCGACGTATGTTATTGCTCTTTCCTCGCTTAGGTCCTTATCGGGATCGATGTTATTATTCTCAAGTTTGATATTAACGGCGTTAAGAATGTGTTTTAGGACTTATACGTTCCTTATTAACCTCCCGAACAGTCTATTGTCTACGTGGTCTAAAGTAGCTATTATAATATCGTAATTACGGGGTGTATCGTCTATTATTTTGTCTATATACGCGTCTACGTTCGTAGTTTATTTAATATAGATCCGTCGTCTCTTTCTTTATTTCTTAGGCCGAGACTAATAAGGGAGCTAGAGTTTACGATATTACGTTCTCCTATTTAGGGCGGTGACTTTAGTAAACTAACTTAGCATAAGATCCTCGTAGAGGTCGTAGAACGGGTTCTCCGTGCGAGCTATCTTAAGGATAATAGATCTTATCTCTTCTATCCTTGCTATTCTATAATTAACTATAAGTCAACCACTAATTAGTATTAGATAAGGTCTACTAAGGTTAACCGATGTATATGTATTATATCTATATGTTCTTCGCTAGGAAGGAGGTATTTGTGTATTATATAGCCTCCTACGAGCTACGTGCGTACGTGATCTTATACATCACGTGTATATAATACCTCTACTCCTATAGGTATAGTATTAAAGTTAAAGGTTTTATTATCTTTTAAGAAGTTAATTTCTAATATAGTTATATACTTTAAGATAACGACCTTTTTTTCTGCTATAGTCGTATATTTTATAGGCTGTATCTTTATAGCCTATTATAATTCCTTTATAAGCTCGTACATCGAGTTTATCACTTAGGGTTCTGTTTTTATAGTATATAATACTTCCGAAAACACAGATTTTCTCTATATCTTCTATAGAAAGGGCTATATTGTTCTTCATTTCTAAGGGATATATATATCGTAAAGCAGTATAGGGGGATCTATTATATATATATATAGCTGCTAAAACAGCTTCTCCCTAAAGATATTTAGGTAGTTTAGCCGTATAAAGCATAGACCTAACTTTATTAAGTATCGTTCTATTTATACGTTCTATTCTACCGTTTGAGTATAGTGTATACGGCGGACTTAAGTTATATTTTATACCCCTTTTTAAGGCATATGGTTTAATCTTATATAGAAATTCTTTTGCATTGTCTAAGAAGACCTCTTTTATTTTAGTATTATTTTCATTGTTTTTAAGTTCTGATTTAAACTCTAGAAACTTTAGTAGGCTTTCGGCTTTATCTTTTATAAGGTATATTCTTAGATACCTAGAATAAGTATTAACAAACGATATAACGTATCTGAATTTATCGTATGTAGGGACCTTTATAAGGCCCTAAATATCAACATTTATTTTATCGAGAAAGAGATATCATCGTTTCGAAGGAGTCTTCTTTTTCTTATCGGTATGTTTGGCTTATATATAAGTTTCGCATTGTTTTAGAGCTATAATGTCTTTTTAGTCTACGGATATGTCTAGGTATAGTCTACGGAGGTATCGGTATAGGGATTTATAGTTAAGGTGACCTAAGCGTTTATGCTAAAGTAGTAAATCTACCTTCTTTTTATTTTGTATGGATTTAATTTTTATATCTTTATCTTGTTTTTCTTATATATCTAGTGAGGGTTTTTGTATAGTATTTTCAATCGTTTCTTTCGGACTATGCCGGATGTTATATATCTTATTTTTAATAAGAAAGCGAGTTTTCTTTATCTCTAAAGGGATATCGTATAGGCCGTTTTTAATAAAGCCTGATATTAATTGTTTAAGAATTTTATCGAGAAGAGATATAAAGTCTGGGCCTATTAGAGCATATGTGTTTTTTATAGCAGACTGGCTTATTATATTTATGCCAAATTCGGGTATATATAGGCAGTCTTTTAATGTGTATTATTATATCCTATTAGGGAACTTAAAAATAAGATCCCTAGCCCCTCGTATAATAATCGAAGAGGCTTTTCCTTAGGTCATAGTTGTATAGATATCTTTATAATTAGAGAGGAGGGATTTATTAGAGACTATATGCCTTATAGCCCTAGTGTTAAACATAAAATTATAAAAATCCCTATCTATATAATAGACTTATTGACCCTTAAAATAACTCTCGAGATTATAGAAAGAAGTAGCTTTAAAGGTCCTATTATTTGTTTTCTATTAGACTTAGATCCTGCCTTTATAAGGGTATAGAGAAGGGTATCTTTATATAGTAACGGGTTATAGAGTAATAAAAAAGGGTATAAAAAGGGTATAGAGGGTATAAAGAGTATAAAGGATATAAAGAGTGTATAAAGGGATAGGAAAAAACTTATAATACCTAAGCCCGAATCCGTTACAACTATAACCTTTTGAGAGGCTTCGGAAGAGGTATCTCGAGAAGGCGTCTTTCGAGACGGCGTCTTTCTCTTCCGAGGTCGAGAGATGCGAGTAGTAGGGCGAGGGGACTGAGAACTCTCCCGAGAGTATAGAATAGGGGTCGGCCTCCTATGATTTCTATTGGTATAGTCCCTTAGCTCTCTTAGCTAGTATTTCTTTAAATTCGAATTCAAAGAGGGTGTATTGTTTCTTAGTATAAAGCTAGCAGCTCTAGCCTTATCTCTATTTTCTAGTTTCTAAAAGCAGTTTCGTTATATATAGCCTCGCTTTTTATAGTAAGAGTAAACCGGTGTTTTATTGTTTTTATTATTGTTCGAATAGAATAACTGCTTACTGATATTAAGCGCTTTAGTCCTCTTAAATCCATCGATTAAAGAGGAGGATAGGGAATTAAGCGTATAGGCTAAGGCATCGACCCGTAGGGTCTACGTTATATTAGTTATATAGCTCGAAAACGAGCTATTTAGGGATTCTAAAATCTAGGTGATTATAACAATCTCGGGGATAAGGATTTCCCGAGTGTTAAGCTTATTAAAGAGCTCTTTCACCTTATTAAGGTAATCTTTAATAGAAGAGTACCCTTCTATCTTAGTATTAAACAATTCCTTTATTAGTAAGAAATTAGACGTAAAATGCATAGTGTTATAGAGGGTTTAAAAGGCCTCTTAAGCGGCTTTAGCAAAAGCCTAGGGCTATATCTAGGATAGAGGCCTATTATTAATTATTAGCCTAATAAGGGCGAGGCATTTAAAGGATTTATTATATCCTTAATCAAGAATAGCTTAAGTAAGCTTCTCCCTAATAAATATAGACTCTATCCTAAGGGACTAGGACGAGTAGTTTGCGCTTCCCTTAAGCTTAAAGAAAGAGTAATCCTTAAAGCTAGCTATAATGTTTTTTTATTAGTGGTATTAGTGTTTGTTAGTGCTTTTGTGTTTTGTTAAGTTCTGCGTAGTAGGAAGATACCGGAAAAAATTCAGCAGAAATTCGGTGGAAACAAGCTAGGAAGGGGTAGGCGCGGAAATTTTGAAAAGACTTTTAAAGAACGGTTTAAGTATAGAAAACAGACTTAGAGAGGGGGGGTCCTAAGGGCAAATCGGGGGTAATAAGGGAAAAAAGGGCAAAAACACTAAGAAACTAGTAATATAGGCAAACCGTGTGTGGCGTAAGAAGGCAAGTGGCCTAAAAAGGTAGGGATAAGTTAATTTAGCGGTATATATAGTGCAGCCGAGTGATCCGGAAGAGTAGAGTAAGGCTTTAGGTAAAGCAATTTATTAAAGCTTAAGAAGCGGCCGGGATTATAACTACTAAGAGATTAAGATAAAGACTAATAGTAGAGGATTATAAAGATGCAAGAAGTATAAAGATTAGAGTAGAATTAAGAGAGAAAGCGGTTATTAAGTTGCTAGTAATAGTCTATCTAGCTAAGGACATCGGCGCCTTCTTATAGCCAAATATCTTAGGAATTAAGGTATATATTAATTAGCTTATTTTGCCGTCTAATAGCGCTATTTCCGGAGAAAAGAACGCGTATAAGATATCTCCGATATATTGCACCGTTATCGCGGAGTTATTATTGCGGAATAAAGGGTAGTTATAAGCGAGATATATAAGTACCGACGTATCTATCTTAGCACCTATACCTTATGCTATAACTCCTATATCTTATTACCCCGACTAGGTCATGCAACCGGGACATAAATATATTATGCAATATTAAACGGTGGATTGTATGCATATTATTATATACCTTAACGATATCTAGTTCGGGAGGTATTTGCTCCCTTATAGGTTTTATATAACTTTTATCTACCCGTTAAAGTATTCCTAAAAGTCCGTAAATAGCTTATATCTATAAATAATTAAGCCGGCATTAGTAATAATAAACCGAGCTATATAGGTCGTAACTGCTTTCTTATTTATATTATCGTAGGTAACGTCTATATCTTAGAATGTAATATTAGCTTTATTATAGTATGAACGAAAGATATTAATGCCTTTTAGCCAACCGGGAAGGGGTTATAGTTAGGCTTAGTTGCTTCCGGTGCGGGACTAGGAGCGTTAGGGTTATTAATAAGGCTCGATATAATATAATTAAATAAAACACATAGTTGTTAGAGGGGATCGTAAGGGTTATTATAAAGGTTATCTTACGTTGCTAACGCACTATTGCTTAACGTAACTCTCCTTCTTCTTAAAGCGAGACGGGATTAAGCAAAAGCTAGGAAGGAACTTATCGGCGGCTACCGAGAGCTAGCTATATCGTAATAGCTTCGTCGGCTCTAACTCGCGTAGGTTCCTTATTCTTAGCATAAAGGATCGTCTTTAGGAATAGGGAATAGAATCTTAAGGGATAAATATCCGTTATACTTTCGACGATTAAGCTTTATCTCTTCTACCTTACTAATCTATAATATTAATATCACCGTCTTTTCTTATTGCTTTCCACCGGGAAATCCCCGGTTCTACTATAGAATTCACATAGAAGTGTCTATGGAATTCCACGGGCTTCTACGGGTTGTTACCCCGCACTTCTACGGTCTTCTAATATGGAATTTTAATTCCCTTCTACGGTCTTCTACCGTGGAATTCTAATTCCCTTCCTATAAGGGAGCAGATATCTGCTGATTGGTTTATCCTACTAATGCATAAAGATATGCATTAGAGCCGCCTTGCATTATTGCATATAACGCAAGTCACCCGGTCGTATTAGCTCTTAAGATAGCTAAGATACCGAAGCCCGAAGTATGTAGTGTGAGTAGAGATAGAGGCATGTAAGTCATGACTTATGACTTAGTCAACCGGCGTTATCTATATTACCTTATATTTCTAGCGTATTGAAATATGCAATAACTAAGCTACTAAATAGGATTCGACTACTTGCACTATGCAGATAAATAATAGCGCTTTCTATAACTATAATTAGTTAAGTTATATATACCTTTGTTTGTATGGAATTAGCTATATAAAGGGACCTTAGTCCGCCCTTAGATAGACCTTTACTAAGCAATTTAATAATACTTTTCTCTCTTATTTCTATCTTAATCTTAATAATCTTTGCACTCCCGTAATTCTCTGCCTCTAAGCCTCTCTTAAGGCTCTTATTGGTTATAATCCCTATCTCTGCCTAAGCTTTAAGTTGCTTTTTATCTAAAGGCCTCTTTAGATCCTTTAGATTACTCGCTACTATACTAAAAACAACCGCCCGTCTACTACGACCTTTTCTTTGCCTTTTTAGGCCTCTTGCCTTCTTAGGCTACCCTTAGTTTATATATATTACTACTTTCTTAGTGTTTTATCCCCTATTCTCCTCGTTAGCCCCGATTCGACCTTAGTATATATATTCTTCTAACTATTGTCTTTCGCTAAAAAACCTATTAAAGAAATCTTTTTAAAATTCCTTCGCTACCTCTACCGTAGTCCGTCGGCTCCGAACTTCTTCCGAATTTTCTCCGATACCTTCCGACCCCGAAAATAAGTTCGTTTAAGGACTACTCGTTTACTAAGCTTAAGGGGAGCGTTAACTTTTCTGCCTAGTCTCTACGTATAGAATCCGTCTTTATATATAAGAAGCTTACTCCCGCAATCCTCGACGCTTCCTATGCGAAATTCTAAGACTATCTAGCACTATACGCTTAATAGTCGACGATAGTCCTCTCTCTTAGATAAAGCATTATACGTCTATAAAGGCGGCTTAAGATGCTTTTAAGACCTTATATAACCCGGTAAACGTTACCTTAAACCTCCTCCTTATTAAGGAGTTCTTTAATACAAAGATTAAAGGTAAACTATCTATCGAAACTTACCTAAATAAGGTAAAGGAGCTTTATAATAAGCTAAATACTAGAGAGATCCGAACCCTAGAGATTATAGTAATAATATAGACCCTTAAGAGTCTAAATAACTCTTTCTTAAGTTATATTATAAATATAACCTAAATACTCTATACTAATGCTACGGCATATACCCTTAAGTCCCTCTCTTTATTCTTTATTAATAAGTTTAAGAGAACTAAGGCTTTAGAGAGTAATAAGCACCTCTTTATAGCGAATAATAATAAGATTCATATTTGCTTTTGCTATAAGAAGCGTAGGCATAGAGAAAGGAATTGTTTTTAGAAACTAGAGAATAAGGATAAGGCTAAAGCCGCCGGACTTACTACTAAGATATTGCCTTCCTCCTCCTCGAGTAAAAGGGAGCCTAAGGAGTATACTAATAGGAGCTATAGGAGGCCTACGCTTATCCTAAACTCTCGAGAGAGTTCCCCCTCCTTTGCTCCTCGCCCGGCTGCCTGTCCTTAGACTTCTCGACTCCGGAAGAGAAAGGCCCCTTCGGTATTTTCCCCTAAGTCTAGTAAGTTCCTTATTGTCTCTAAGTCGGCTTCTAGCATTATAAGTTCCTTCCTACCCTTCTTTATACTCTTTATATCCTTTATATACTCTATACTCTCGTCTATACCTTTTATACTCTCGTCTATACTCTTAATACTCTTCTCTATACTCTTGTTACTATATAAAATGCTAGTCCTTCTTTATACCTTCTCTTCCTATACCCTATTTCCCTCTAAAAATATCCTTCTCTATACTCCTATAAGAATAAAGTCTTCCTCTAATAGAAAATAAATAATAGGACCTCTAAAGCCGCTTCTCTCGGCAATTTTAAAGGTAACCTTAAAGGTCGATAAGGCTGCTTTACGGATTAAAAACTTTTATAACTTTATATTCGATACGAGGGCTACTAGGCATATAGTTTCGAAATAAAAACTCTACTCTTTAATCATAAAGAAATATATACTACCGTAACCTAGGGAAAAGCTTCCTCTATTATTGTGCGAGGTGCTAGAGACCTTATTTTCAAATTCCTAAATAGTAATTAATAATATACCTTAAGAAATTGCCTTTATATACCTAAAATCGGCATTAATATAATTAGCCAATTAGCTATAATAAACACATACGCCCTAATAGGCCCGAACTCTATATCCCTCCTCGATAAAAATTTAAAGAAATTAATAACCGGTTTTATTAAGAACGGACTATACTATATCCCTCTAGACATAAAGAAAACACGATTTCTAATTAAAAATAAAATATACAATATACAATATAGCCCGGAAGAGATAATAAATAACCCTATACTCTAAGACACTATACTAACTAATACAATAAAAACACCTAAAATAAAAACACCTAAGATAAAAACACCTAAGATAAAAAATTAAGATAGACCTCGTTCTCTAGCACAAACGGCTAGGCTATCTTAGCTATAAATCCCTATACCGATACCTCCGTAGACTATACCTAGACATATCCGTAGACTAAAAAGATATTATAGCTATAAAACAATGCGAAGCTTGCATATAGGCTAAACATACCGATAGAAAGAAGAAAACTCCCTTAAAACGACGATATCTCTTTCTTAATAAAATAAACGTTAATATCTAGGGCCTTATTAAAGTCCCTACCTACGATAAATTCAGATACTTTATATCTTTTCTTAATACCTATTCTAAGTACCTAAGAATATACCTAATAAAAGATAAAGCTAAAAGCCTGCCTAAGTTTCTAGAATTTAAAGCAGAACTTAAGAATAATATAGATAAAATAAAGATAAAAGAAGTCTTCTTAGACAATACAAAAGAATTTATCTATAACATTAAACCATATGCCCTTAAAAACGGTATAAAATATAACTCGAGCCTACCGTTTACCCCCTACTCGAACGGCAGAATAGAGCGTATAAATAGAATAATACTCAATAAAGTTAGATCTATGCTCTATACGGCTAAACTGCCTAAATATATGTAGGGTAAAGCTGTTTTAGCAGCTATATATATATACAATCGATCTCCTTATATTGCTCTAGGGTATATATGCCCTTTAGAAAAGAAAGAAAACAAGGCCTTTACTAAAGAAGATATAGAAAAAATCCGTGTGTTCGGAAGCATTATATACTATAAGAATAAAACACTTAGTAATAAACTAAACGTACGAGCCTATAAAGGAATCGTAATTAGCTATAAAGACATAGCCTATAAAATATACGACTATAGTAGAAAAAAGGTCGTAATATTAAAAGATATTACTATATTAGAAAATAACTTCTTAAAAGACAATAAAACCTTTAACTTTAATACTATACCCTCTATAAATAAAATTCCGGAGGATTATCTACGTACGGGATCTTATATACTAGATATAAAACCTTATAATGCCATATATAATAAATCGTAGAATAATCCGAATGAAATACTAGATAATATATCCGAGGAAAATAATCCTAACTGTATAATATAGGATAATAATAATAAAGATTAAAGAATTTAGGTTAAAATACCTAAGAAGCCGGCTAAATTCTATAACGACTACTAAGAATACCTAATACATCTGCTAATAAATAACGATAATATAACCCTTCTATCTGCTTTAGAAGGTTATAATCCTATAGAACTAAAAACCTATAAGCAAGCTATAAAAAGCGCCGAAGCTCTATACTAAGATAAAGGCATAGTAGCAGAAATACAGTAGCTTATAGATAATAGTACTTAGGAAATAGATAATAGTACTTAGGGAATAACCGAGCTACCCGAAGACCGGGAACCCCTCGGAAGCCGATAGGTCTATAGAGTTAAAAAGAATAATAAAAACTAGATAAAGAAATTTAAGGCTCGACTTATAGCTTTAGGCTATAAGCAAATATACGGCCTAGACTATATTAAAACCTTCTCTACTATAGTAAGACCTAAGTCTATAAGGCTCCTACTACTATAGGCTATCGCTTATAACTAAAAAGTACTATAGTTTAATCTAAAAAATGCCTTTCTATATGCGGATATAGACATAGAAACGTATATATAGATACCCGAAGCGTTTCTAGATATAATACTACACGTATGGTTTTCCTAGCATAAAAATACAAAATATAAAAGCATAACTTACTTTAATTACTTAAATAAAAACAAGACAAAGAAGCTCGTAGTAAAACTAAGAAAAGCACTATACGGCTTAAAATAAAGTCCTTTACTCTAGTATAACCTATTAAAAAGCGTCTTTAACGAGCTTAGTTTTTACTGCCTTCTAATAGACGAAGGGGTGTTTATAAACAGCACACTTAGAATAGCTATAGCAGTCTATATAGACGATCTCTTATTCTTTAGACCTACTATGCGTGCAATAACCTAAGTCATAGACCTAATAAATAAAACCCTACCGATTGAATCTCTAAGGGAAGTAAAAGACTTCTTAGGATTATCTATATAGATATATAGAGAAATAAAGGAACCATATATATCCTAAGCAAACTATATAAAAAGTAAAATAAAGGAATTTAATAAAGAAAATATAGGAACTTTTAATACACCTACTACTAAAGGCGTTAAATTAAATAAGTTAGGAATAAAAAACGCCTTTAAAAAGGACATACTCTTATACTAAAAGCAAATAGGCTCCCTACTATTCTTAGCCCTATTTCTAAGGCCCGATATCCTTTTTGCAGTAATATCCTACGTAAGATTCTCTTCTTAACTAGACTCCTCGCACTTTAAAGCTCTTAACGTTATATAGAAATACTTAAATAAATTCCCCGACCTATGCTTATATTATAACTGCAATATACCTATACTAGACTTCTGTTTTATAGCTTATATAGACTCTAACTAGGCTAATAACCTTACAGACGGACGATCGGTCTTTAGATATTGCTTCTTTATACGTAATAATTTAATAAGCTGGTTATATTAAAAGCAAAAATCGATATCGCTATCTACTTACGAAGTAGAGTTTATAGGCCTTAGAGAGGCTAATAAGGAGGCCTTATATCTATATAGCTATCTAAATAGCATTGCAAAACAGTTATCTATACCTATATCTAATAAAGTCCCTCTAATATTTTCCGATAGTTAATTAGCGCTAAAAATAGCAAATAACCCGGAAGTGTATAAACTCTAGAAACACATCGGCCTTGCCTATAATTTCACCCGTAATAGTGTTTTACTAGGCGAAATAGAAGTATTCTATATAAAATCTACTAATAATATCGCTAATATATTTACAAAAGAATTAGGGCGTATACTATTTAATAAGTTTCGAGACCTCTTAGGTCTTAAAAAGGATCCTATATATAAAGATAAATAGAGGCTTTTAGCTGCTCTTTCTTATGCTTTCTTCTAGCTTTCCTCTATATACCCTTTAGTTTTTCCCTATATATAGGTTTACTAAACGGACTAATAAAATATAGTAGAGTTTTAATTTTTTCTCTATAAAAAATAGTAGAGTTATCTTTCTCTATATAAAAGTTTTTTCCTAGAAAGAGGTTTTTAGAGAGCTTTTATAAATCCTAGTTAGTTATAAACGGACATATATAAAGCGCACTTCTTTATAAAATAAGTACCCTTTAAGAGAGGCTATAAGGGAGCAGATATCTGCTGATTGGTTTATCCTACTAATGCATAAAGATATGCATTAGAACCGCCTTACATTATTGCATATAACGTAAGTCACCCGGTCGTATTAGCTCCCGAGATAGCTAAGATACCGAAGCCCGCAGTATGTAGTATAAGTGGAGATAGAGGCATATAAGTTATAACTTATGACTCAGTCAACCGGCGTTATCCACATCACCTCGTATTACTCGCGTATTTAATCATACAATCACTAAGCTACTAAATAGGATTAAACTACTTACATTATGCAGACAAATAATAGCGCTTTTTATAACTACAATCAGTTAAGTCATATGTACCTTTATTCGTGTGGAATTAGCTATATAAAGGGACCTTAGTCCGCCCTTAGACAGACCTTCACTAAGCAATTCAACAACACTTTTCTCTCTCATTTCTGCATTAATCTCAACACTCTTTGCACTGCCGTGATCCTCTGCCTCTAAGCTTCCCTTTGGGCTCTTATCCTTCTATAGTCTTCTACTATGGAATTCTAATTCTCTTCTAACGGCTTCTACCGTAGAATTTATATATACTTCTAATATACTATTGCGTTATTAATTTCTTTATTTACTAACTATAGCTAACTATATAACCATTTATAGTATAGATACAATCTATTAATTTCTAACCGGTGCTTTCCGTCTAACTCTTTCCTTTACCCCTTTTCCTTAGGTCTATACGGCTGTTTTCGTCCGAGGGATTTCCCTATATATAGAGACTAGTTAGCCCTCCTTATTAGAAAAGATAAGAGCTATTATTCTTAGTGATTTGCATTATTTATAGCTTTTAATCTTTCCTTATAGGCTGTTTTAAGCCTTAGAGCCTCTCTTCTTTTTTAATTACTATTACCTAAATATTAAGGACCCGACTGCCTAGCGTTTGATAGTTATAAGCCCGGCCGAACTTCTCTATGCATAGAGAGTTCTAACGGCTTATATTTTTAGCCTACTATACTACGACTTACTATAGTAAAGCCTCTTTACATCTAGCGAATTAACTTACGGAGGACTAGTATATCTTTTTTAAGAACGGTGCTTTAATCTAGCGAATCGATTAGTAAAGGACTAATTAGTATGTTTACCTTATTCTATAGTGCTTGTTTATACTTAGTTTAAATTCCTAAGGTTTATTTATATATATTATGTAATTAACTGCACTTTCCGTGGATTTTACTTTACTTTTACTAATATTTCCGCATCTATTATAGCCGATATTACTTCGAAGACTATCTTAAATAGACTAGCGGACTAAGACCGATAGATCTTAACGATCTAGAAATACGCACTCGCCTAAGGGATTTAAGAGAAAATCGATCCTTCTATTACGCCTAAACTTTAGAAACCCTTACTGCCTCTTCCTATAGAACTAATACCTAAGATAGTTAATATAGCCGTTACTAATATTGCTAGTTTATCTATAGAAGAACTTAAGAGGTTTAAGTTTCTCTTTTCCCGGTATCGCACGTTACTCTAAGCCTATAAGGACTAATAGAAATCTCTTACGTTAATTCAGTAGTTTATTATTTAGAATATCGGGAAGTACTATTCGATAATTGCCGATAAATACAAGGTTTCTAAGGAATTAGCTTTATTCTAGCGGCGTATAAAGCCGACTTCGTAGACGTAATAGAAGACTATTCTAGCGTAGTTCTATACTATTTTAAAGGCATTAGACCGGACGGATATTACGATACAGATTTCCAACTAGCAAAAGGTCCTTACCGACGTATAGCGAATTAAGTTACCGGAATCGGAAGGTCTCCGGGCTATATAGCTTTGTCTTAAGGCTATTTAGCCAATTTCTAGCCCTTTTGCGGGATCTAAACGAATAAGATAGAGGACAATGCCCGACTAAATAAACTAGATTAGGAAAAGTTTTTTCCTAACGGATTTAAGATATCCGAACTTTTCGAGCGCTCGTAGGCCTTAAAGGCTGCGATAAAGGCGCTAAAGACTAACGCATTCGCTAAGTTCTAAGATTAGGGAACTTAAAACCTAGCTACGGAATTAATAGCAAAATCTACGACGGCTTCCGCGGCTTTATCCTCTAAGAAGGATAAGACTAAGCCGAAATTCTAACTATAGTATACTTACGGGGAGATACGCCGAGTGTAATTACTATAACCCTTCTTTACGACTTCTATTATCGAAACCCGATAAGGATATCTAAAAGACTATAGATAATTACCTTAAGGTTCCGGCTAATAAGGCTAAAGTCGACGTAGCACTACTTAAGGCCGAGTAATAGAAGAAGAATAATAAAAGTAAGACTAAGACGGTATAAGCTACGGCTGCCGCTAACGTTATTACGATCTTTTTACCCCCTATTACCTAATAAACTACTATAGAATACCCGTTAAGGGATTCTTTTATTATAGATTTAGGGTTAGATAGGCATATTTATAATAATAGGGAGCGTTTCTATAACTTCTAGCCTTCTTTTAAGTATGCACTTATAGGCAGTAGAAGCACTCTAATTCTCGGGATAAGCACGGTATTTATACGCATTTCGACAGGCACTTTTTAGCTTGGTTAGGTAGTAAATATCCCGTCCTTTTATACGTACCTTTATTCCCTTCGTCTTTTACATAAGGCGAACCTTTTATAGAACCCGTAGACTAGCGTAATCTCTTCCTTAACTCGCACTATTTATATAATCGAACTAATTTATAATTAGTATATTATCGAGTATAACCCGTTAATACCTTCTTTTACGCTTCTAACTATTGCTTTTATTGCTTTTATTGCTTTTATTGCTTTTATTCCTTCTATAGATTCTACTATAGAAACCCCCGTAGTAGCACCTTTTTTAGCTACTATACCGGATTCTACACTAATAAGTGCAAAAGAACTTTCCCTTTAGCACTAACGATTTAGATATCCGAATAATAAAGCGCTTTCAAAAGCACTCGGAATACTATAGTCGGTGACCTTCGATAAGATAAAAAGATTAGACCGAAGATACCTAGAATAAGGTTAACCGGGAATATAAAAAGGCATTGCGAGACTTCCTAAATAGGCGTAGTATCTACACTAGGAAAAACCAGCTATTTACGAAGCTTTTTTTCGCATATTAAGCCTTCGAGATATAGCTACTAGCCTAGCTATAAGAAGAATTCCTCGAGATAGACTTTATCGAGGGAAAAACGTTAACTAAAGATAGGCAAAACAAGCTGCGAGCCTAACTCGGCTAGACGCTAAAGCCGGCACTATCGCTAAAGCCGGCACTATCGCTAAAGCCGGCCCTAGAGCTAAAGCCAGCCTCGCCCTCGCCCTCGCCCTCGCCCTCGTTAGTCTTAGCGGCCTCCCCGTCGTCGAAACAAGCTCCCGCTGCTCCTACCGTCGTGGCTTCCACCGGCATAACCTAGGTTCCCTTAGAAGCAAACCCGGATTCGGCCCTAGCTCCTACAGGCCTAACCACGATGCCGGCCCTAACCACGATGCCGGACCTAACTACAATTCCGTCGCCTTCCTCGCCCTCCCTAGCAGCAATAATAGCAGCTCCCGCCCTTACAAGCATACCTACTCCGCCGACTCTTTTAAGTCCGCTAGTTGCTGCAAGTCCACAGCAAAAGCCACAGCCGCACGCTTCGCTAAGCCGGCCAAGCCGGCTCCCCATTCCAAACCGGCTCCCTACTTCGCCCGCTTCACCCGCTCTAAGCTCTTACAGCAGCTCTTCGGACTGCTCTTTCGGCCCTTAAAGCAGCTCTTTAAGCTGCTCTTCTATTAGCTCTCGCAGCAGCTTGCTAAGCTGCTCGCAACCCACGAAGCCGCTCCTACAGCAGCTTCCTCACCAGCATAGACGGCATACCCTAATACCTAGTAGATGCCGCCGCTGCAAATCCTCTTTTAAGTCTCGCAGCGCACTCTTTCGCCACCTCGGCGAAGGATATCACTATATAAACGCGTGCAGACTTCCTCCTAGACCGTTATGCCCTAAGCAAGGCATCCACTAAAGCAGGCCAATTGCTAGTACTATAACACCTACTTCGACTCCCGAGGCGCCCTCTTCTGTTACCTCGCTAAAGGATATTACTACCGGAAGCCCTTATAAGCTTCCCCTTAGCCCGTTATACAGAAGGGCAACACACGCTCTTCCCGTTAGAGCAACCGATACTCTTCCCCCCGGCCCTAGCTCGCTATACAGCCACTCTCTCGTCACCGTAGAGCAAGAGATTACTACTAAAAGCCTATATAGGCTTCCTCCTCGCTAGTGACCTAGCAGTCCCCTTTGCCCCGGCAGAAGACGCCTTCGTCCCGGCAGAGGCCCTTATCTTCACACTTTGTTTTTCCGAGCTTTAGCAACGCACCCTTCGTTCCACGTGGCTAGCTCGAGGCAACGGCATAGTAGCTAGCCTCGCGAGCTTCCGCAGCCTCGCGAGCTTCCCTAGCTTCTTTCGGCCCTATTGCTCTGCCCGACCCTTCCTTCGTGTGTTCTCGTTGCTTATTGCTTTGCCCGACTTCCTAACGCTCCCTTCCTTCCTTCGCTTATTGCGTTACTATCGCTCTTTAATTCGTTGCTCGCTTGCGCTTCGTTACTCGCTCGTTGCTTCGTTGCTCGTTGCTTATTGCTCGTACCGCCGCTCTTTTGGCTTAATCCTCGATAGCATCGCGCGGCCTATTCAACCGGGCTAAGGATCCCTCTTTCGTTCATTCATTCGTTCGATGCGTCGTTCGATTAGGTTACGTTCCTTTA
Organism: Ophiocordyceps sinensis; assembly: GCA_012934285.1. Classification (NCBI taxonomy): domain Eukaryota; kingdom Fungi; phylum Ascomycota; class Sordariomycetes; order Hypocreales; family Ophiocordycipitaceae; genus Ophiocordyceps; species Ophiocordyceps sinensis. The sequence continues at coordinate 5,464,149 of JAAVMX010000004.1, read as the reverse complement.
GTTCGACCTTGCTAGGTTATTGATTTATTATTTACAGCCTTTAAAGAAGAACTACCAGTATGGGAATAAGGGATAAGGGATACGCAAGGTGCTATTGCGGACACGTAATCTACGTGATTACGTGCATACAACGAGACTATATCTCCGCGATGCCTTCCCCTCTCTAGCTAGTAAGAAAGACACAATACACCCCTTTTAGTTAACCCTATATAGCAGAGCCTAACTAACAAAGAACGTTATATTTCTTATTAAAGATAACTATACGAAGCTTATTTTCCTATATACGCTTTTAAACGCTTTTATAGACGAGATGATTTTATGCTTTAAGAGCTTAGGTCGGTATATTACCTAATAGTTCTTACTTTCTATCGGTACGATCTATCGGGATAACGACCGAGCCCTTCGACGGGATCTCTACGACTTTATTAACTAATAGGGCATTTATAATAAGCCTATTGCTCCTTATATACCCGTTTAAAACGGCGCTGCCGAACGAGCTAAGGGGGTAGTATCTACGAAAGCTCGATCTATAAGGATTAAAGCAAATTTGCCTAAGCATTTATAAACGGAAACGTAGAAAACTATAGTATATTTACACAATCGGATTCTAGCCTATTAGGCAGCTTCCTCTACGTCCTTCCTATCGAAGTAGATTTCCCTAATAGAGATTCTTTACGACTAGTTAAAGGATTATAACCGGAATATACCGGCTTTTCTCTTTCCCTAACTATCGCATTTCGGTTATCTCTAAGTTTTTAGCTATAAAGCCTACCTACTAACTATTAAAGCCTTAACTAGCATAAAGAAACGTAACCTTAAGTAGGAACCTTATATAAAGGTTAGTTACTTAGTTAGGTATAATTCTACTAATACCTTTCGTATATAGATCTTATAGAGATAGGAGGTTCGTCGAGTTCGTAATATAACGTTTAATAAGACTTAGTTTTTTACCGCGTCTAATATATCTAAACCGATAATATAGGTATTATTACCGGCATTACTACTATACATTTTATAGCAAGAAGAGTAAGATAAGGCCGAATTCTAGTCGATGTTAATAATACTTTCTAATAAATATATTAGTCTAGTAAATATTTAACCGACGGAAACCCTTAGCTCCCGACTCCCGACTAAACCCCGGAACTACTAGAGGACGTTTTTAAGAATATATAGGATTTCTAACACGATATCTCTACCCTTTCCTTAACTATAACCGTAGAACCTATAGACTATCTTAAGGTATAGTTGCCTTAAGCTACTTCTCGATCTATAGATTATAATAATACTATTTCGATAGATAGTCCGTAGACTATAAGGTTTATAAGGGATTTACGCCCTACTTATTTAAACCGTTTTTTAAGTCGATATCCCGTATTAGCTTATATTAGGCATTTACCGGCTAATAGCACCGCTTTTATAGCTATATTCGCTACTTCTCTTAAACCTAAGAAGATATATAAACGGGACTTACCCGCGCTTCTAAGGTTTTAGTCTAATCTCGAGACGTATCCGTATAGACCTAAGTTTAAAGCCGCTAGAAAGGTTAAATAGGACTTCCTTTACTAGCGAAGCACCTTCTTTCCGTCGCCTACCCTAAGAGCGAACGCGCTTATACGTCCTCTCCTATTAACTTAGGCATTTAATTATAAGTTTAATAAGCACGGCTACCTTAGAAAGTTTAAATCTCGCCTTTATATACGAGGAGATCTTTAGTCGTTTAGCGGAAAGAAAACCTACGCCGCTACGCTTATTGCTCGAAATTTTCGTATTATAATTGCTATTACCGCTAAGTTTAGCACTAAAACCCGCTTACTTAACGTAATTAACGCCTTTATAAATGCCGATTTAGATAAAGAAGTATATATTTACTTCCTAAACGGATTTAAGATATTTAGTATCGAATGCTAATCAGTCGGGTCCTCTATATTTAGGTAATAGCAATTAAGTAGAAGAGAGGTTCTAAGGCTAAAATAGCCTATAAGGAAGGATTAGAAGCTATAATATGTAAATCACTAAGAATAATAGCTCTTCTCTTGTCTAGTAGGGAGGCTAACTAGTCTCTATATATAGGAAAAATCCTCGGACGAAATCAGCCGCGTAGACCTAAGGAAAAACAGGTAACGTAAATAATCGGACGGAAGGATCGGTAGGAAAAACAAATAGATCGTGCCGTACGATAAATAAGTTTTATAGTTAGTAAATAAAAACGTAGCCTAGTAGAAGACTAGTAAATTCTACGGTAGAAGCCGTAACTATATAAAGGAATTCTACGGTAGAAGCCGTAGAAGAGAATTAGAATTCTACGGTAAAAGACTATAGAAGGGAATTAGAATTCTACGGTAGAAGACTATAGAAGCAAGAAGAGATTCCCGTAGAAGGGAATTAGAATTCTATAGTAGAAGACTGTAGAAGGAAAGAGATTTTACGGGTAAAGACTATATAAATAACCGTAAAATCACTATGAAATCACGGTGAAACGTAACTATAGAAAAGAAGGTAAATGCGCTTATAGAAGTGCGGGGTAAATAACCGTAGAAGCCCGTAGAATTCTATAGTAGAATCTAGGGAAGAACCGGGGATTTCCCGGTAGAAAGAAAATAGGGAAGACGGTAATATTAATATACCCCCCTAGCTAGAAGGGAATAACTTCTAGCTAGTTAGAATTATTATCGACTTCTTCTTAGATTCGGGAAGAAATATCCGTAAGTCGAAGCTAGCGAAGGAATATTTAGAAACGTTATCGTAGAAGTAACTTAGTTAATCTATCCGCAACTATCTAATTAAAAGGGATATATTTAATATTAAAGGTATTGCGTAAGAATTCCTATTAGGCCTAGCAGTTATAAATTTTAACGTGCTTAAAGGCGGTCTAAATCTTTAAAGTCTCGGCGGAAACTCGGCGGATTATCTAGGTATTATTACACTAAATAGTAGGAATAAGAATATCTAGCTATAAAGAAATATCGTTAAACAAACGAAGAATAGAAATTAGTTCTTTCGCGGTAGAAGAAACTATAAGAAGTTCGGCTTTAGTAGAAGAAGTAATAACCGTAGATTGTTTTTAAGCACTCTACGCGATTAGACCGTTAAATAGGCTAATAAAATAGCCTTTAGAAGAATAACGAGTGTTTAGGTCGTTAGCGTAAGCGGCATCGGAAGCTATAACGAGTTCTTACTTATCTATATCCGAAAACTCAATCGTAAGGAAACGCGATTCGTATAGGTAAGTTATTAAGCTTTCTACGAGCTTAGTATAGAGCGTAGACGGGTTCTATATATACTCCGCTAAGGAATTCGACGATTTTACGGCGTTAAGATAGGTAGAAATAATCGTATAATTATAAGAACCGACTAAAGACTAAAAGTAGTAGATTTAATCATCTATAGCTTAACCCTAATGTTTCTTTAGCTTTTCCGGAAGTAGGAATAGGCAAAGGGTCGAAATAGGCCGTAGAACTATAGAAGTAGGGATTAAACTAAACTTAGAAGTAATCTTACTTAGGTAAACGTTATAATATAACTATAGCTTTCGCTACTTACGGTCCCGAATAATCCTTATCTTAAGGAAATAAGTAAGCTCTCCGTAGTTAAGAACTATATACTTCCGCCTAAAGCGACGGATAAAATCGTTAGCAGCCCTACGGCACTCCCTACGGAAAAGGATAATAATATTATCTATAAAGAAGAAAGTAATAATACTACTTATAGTAGATAGAAAAATGCAAGGATCCTCCGCATTTTGCTAAAGGCCTAGTTTAGTAAGAGACCCGGATAATTCCCGTTGCTAAAGAAGAGGCGAACGGCGAAGCCTATATAAAGCCTTTATAAACCGAATTATAAAACTAAATACCTTAAATCCGTCTAGGAAGTAGATATATACTTCTTTATCTAAATCGGCATTCGTAAAGGCGTTAACCGCGTTAAGTAAGCGGGTTTTAGTGCTAAATTTAGCGATAATAGTAATTATAATATAAAAATTTCACGCTATAAGCGTCGCGGCGTATATTTCCTTTCCGCTAAACCGCTAAAGGTCTCCTCGTATATAAAGACGAGACTTAAACTTCCTAAGGTAGCCGTGCTTATTAAACTTATAATCGAATGCCTATATTAATAGAAGAAGACGCACTAAAGCGTTCGCTCTTTAGGTAAGGGAAGAAAAGAAGGTCTTCCGCTAGTTTAAAGAGTCCTATTTAACCTTTCTAGCGGCTTTAAACTTAGGTCTATAAGGATGCGTCTCGAGATTAGACTAAAACCTTAAAAGCGCGGGTAAATCCCGTTTATATATCTTCCTAGGTTTAAGAGAAGTAGTAAATGCAGCCGTAAAAGCGGGGCTATTAGCCGGTAGATGCCTAACGTAAGCGAAAGCGGGATATTAACCCGAAAACCGGTTTAAACGAGTAAGGCGTAAATCCCTTATAAATCTCGTCGTCTATAGACTATCTATAGTAATAGTATTATTATAATCTATAGACCGAGAAGTAGCTTAAGGCAACTATACCTTAAGTCGGTCTACTAGTTCTACGGTTATAGTTAGTAAAAGAATAGAAATATTAGGTTAGAAATCCTATATATTCTTAAAAATATCCTCCGGCGGTTTTAGGGTTTAGTTAAGAGTTAGGAGCTAAGGATTGCCATCGGCTAGAACGTCTGCTAGAGTAAAATGCTTATTAAGAAGCACTATTAGCGTTAACTAGAATTCTGCCTTATCTTACTCTTCTTCCTATGCAATATATAGTAGAAATGCTAGTAATAATACTTATATTAGCGGTTCGGATGCCTTAGACGCGGTGAAAAACTAAGTCTTATTAAACATTATATTATAAACTTAACGAACCTCCTATCTCTATAGGATCTATACACGAAAAATATTAGTAGAATTATACCCGACTAAGTAACTAACCTCTATATAAGGTTCTTGCTTAAGATTACGTTTCTACGTATTAGTTAAGCCCTTAGTAGTTAGTAGGTAGGCTTTATAGCTAAAAGCTCGAAGATAATCGAATTATAAGGACCTAATCCATAACGCCTTAACTAAGTCGAGGCGGACGCACGTAGAGACATGGCCCATATATGTTTTGCGGGCCGGGTCCTCTTATACCGTCGCATACCCTTGTCGGCGAATTTCCTTACCGCTTTCGCGCCCCGCTAGGTTGAGGTTATCGCAACTACGAGGAAAAGATGCCTCGCTCGTCGCTGCTAGCAGCAGCGGCGCCGGCAGCAGTAGCGACGCCGGCAGCAGCAGCGGCAGCGGCGCCGGTAGCCTAGGTCGCGAAGAAGACGTGTGTGAAGTGCACGTACTGCATTCGCTAGCCGCCTAGCCGCCCCGACTTATTCGAGACGGCGTCGCCGCCTCGACTCAGTCGAGGCGGCTAGCGGCAGAAAAATGCGTTTTGCTTAGCGTCTTTCCCTAATACGGGCATTTACGCGGCTATGTATAACCCTTACTAGCTCGGTACATTAAGAGTAAGGGTAGATATGCAAATATAGAAGGAGGAGCTACAATTCTTTTATTTACACTAAAAACATATGCTAATCGGGGTTCTAATACCCTTCTATCATATGTGTATATCCGCCTCGACTAAGTCGAGGCGTTATAGATTAGGCCTTAATAGTTAGGGAAGGAGAAATGCCGGTATATTCCGGTCGTAATCCCTTAACTAGTCGTAAAGGATCTCTATTAGGGAAATCTACTTCGATAGAAATAACGTAGAGGAAGCTGCCTAATAGGCTAGAATCCGATTATATAAATATACTATAGTTTTCTACGTTTCTATCTATAAATGCTCGGGCAAATTTACTCTAATCCTTATAGATCGAGCTTTCGTAGATACTACCCCCTTAGCTCGTTCGGCAGCGCTATTCTAAGCGGGTGTATAAGGAGTAGTAGGCTTATTATAAATGCCCTATTAGTTAATACAGTCTTAAAAATCCCGTCGAAGGGCTCTGTTATAGAACTACTAATCTAGGTTCCTAGTTTACTTTCTTTTTTCTAAAGTACGGGACGACTTAAGTACTAAGGGACTTAAGTACGGAAATACTTAGTACGCGGGTACTAGGGTACTTGGTACCTTGGTACTTAGTACTTTATGACTTAGCATAAAGATGTTCGCCCCGGACTTACCTATTATCCGGTCACACCCCTTTTCAGCCTAAGACACACCCCTTTTTCGAACCTAAGTCCTTCGGGACTTAGCTTCCTTAGGTACGGGACGTACCACGCAGCTACGGTCACGCCGACGATCTTACTAGGCACCCCTGCCTAATAAGACCCGATGATTAGCTCGATGCCCCGTAGGAGGGACCGATACCTAGACCACCGGGAGCTATAGGCCTAATATAGCCCTCTCGGCTTTCGGGACCGATTATTCGTCCGATCCTTCGCATAAGGAGGTCATATGACTTATGTCGTGTGACCTACCTATATAAAGTTATGCACGTAGTGTATAAATAGACCTATATGACCTAGTTTAGTCTATAAGGGCTTTAGAACGACGCGGGAGATAGCCTTTTCGAGGTCAGCCGACCTATATAGCCCTTGCGTAGCCCCGGGGACCCGTATTAGTTCGGGGCAATGCAAGGGATACGTGGCAGAAGTTGCTAGAAGGAAAGGGACGTACCGGGACCGTCTAGACGGACGGGAAGAGCTATATAAAGGAACTTTAGTCCGCCCTTCCTCGGGCTCTCCTTCCTTCCTTTCTTCTTTAGCTTTTATTATAGTTTTAGTTTAACTACCTACTAAGTAACCTACACCTCTTATAGTAGTGCTTTTAGTGCTCTAGCCTCGACTACCCCTACTTACTTAGACTTAGCTAGCCGGTTTAGTATAAGTGACCCTAAGTGCTCCTCTGCTTACTATTCCGCCCCTATAGCTTTTAAGGATAAATAACGCCCTCTATTAGTCTTTAACTATTAGAGACTTAGTCCGGTTAGACTATCTTCTATCTTCTAACCGTTCTATTATACGATAAAAGCTCTTACCTTTTGCTTAGCCGCGGAGTGTGTTTTTTAAGACCGTTGCTTAATCTTTGTTTAATCTTTGCTTAGTCTTTATTTTACCCCTTAATCTTTTTCCAATATTTCCGATCTATTAGATCTTAGATCTTATTTTAATCTTTACGGATTCGAAGAACCCTTTTTAGAAAAACCACTAAAAATAACTACTTCTTTAAGAATGTCTTCTTCTACTTCTTTAACCTCTCGCCCGGCAGCTCGCTAGGCAGCTCGTCCGGCTGTAGCTACGGCTGCTGCTTCTGCTACTACGCCTACGGGCCCGGCTCCGGCTTACACCGCTACCCCGGGACCGCCGCCGCCTCCGGGCCCGGCCGGGTACGCCCCGGTCCCGGCCCCGGTTCCGGACTTCCGCCACCCCCGGTAGTTCGGGGAAATTATTAAAACCCCGAAGCCGGCTGTTTACACCGGAGAAGCCGGCAAGCTGTAGGAATTTCTTACCTAGCTAAAGGCCTTCTTTCTTTCCTTTCCGGATTCCTTCTCTATTGATAAAGCGAAGGTCTTCTTTGCAGCTAGCTGCTTAGGAGGATTAGCTTTAACCTAGTTTAAACCTATTCTTAGGGATAGGGTGACCGAGGTAGAGGGGGACTAGGATAAACTTACGGACGATATCTTTAATAGTTATTAAGCTTCTAAAACCAACCTCTAGTAGACCTTCGGCGTAGGTGACGAGAAGAGAGCCGTAGAGCATAAGCTGCGGTATTTACGATAAAGAACCTCTGCTTTTAATTATGCTGCCTTATTTAGGTAAATAACATCGAAATTAGAATAGGACGACGACGCTATAATAGCGGTTTTTTACGAGGGGCTAAAGGACGATGTGAAGGACGAGATCTCTAAATAAGACCGTCCTTACACCCTCGTCGAGTTTATAGCCTAAGCAGTTAGAATCGACGACCGGCTTTTTAAACGCCGGCAATAGAAGAAGGACCCCTAAGGGGGGTATAAGGTTTTTTCGAAGAAAAAGGGGAAATAAACGAATTACAGAGATCCTATAGACCTAGATGCTATTATAAACCCGGGAACAACTAGCTATTCGGCACCGACCGGAAGCTCGAAAAACAATAGCATTTATAAGAGCCTTACCTACTTCTTTTGTAAGAAGGTAGGGCATATTGCTAAAGATTGCTACCGGAAGATAAATCTAGCTAAAGGAAAGCCGGCGGCTTTTAGAAGCCTTAATACCTTAGAGCAGGGACCTCTTAGGCTCTCTCTACCGCCTTTAAGAGAAGCTCTCGATCCTACGCTTTTTAATAACGATCCTATAGGCTTTTCTGCCTATCCCTACTACGAAAAACGTTTTACGACTATTAGGGATCCTAAGGATAAAATGGCACCTATTCTAGATAGCCTAGTTAGGCCCTCTATCGAAGAAGAGGAGGACCTATTTAGATAGTCGGACCCGGACGAGGATCCGGCCGGACCGGAGGACCCGGCCGGCCCGGATAGTCGGGACGCTCCGGATAGCGTGATAGAGAATCTAGTGATCGACTTAGAGGACGGAGAGATTATAGATAACTCTATGGATGACGCGGGGGTCGGTCTAGCACCCCGGACTCCCCGGACTCCCCGGATTCCTCTATAGAGTCCGCTCCGGACTTAGAGGGTCCGGAGCCCGGGCCGGAGCCGGACGACGACGACGATATACCCCTAACAACCTAATACGACTCCGAGGAATTCCCTCGAGAAACCTAGTACTAGCATAACTATAGCTAGGCCCCGGAGTTAGAAGATCTCACTAGAGGCTATATACCCGATGCTTATAGCCCCGCTAATACCGAAGAATTCTGGGAGGGTAGCGTAGCTACGGCTGCCCCGTACGATGGCTTGGAGTCCCCTCCGGCCTACCGCGAATTCGAAGATGATAAGGACCTTCTCGATGCCTTTAACCCGGAATATAATAAGGACCTTCTCGATACCCTTAACCCGGAATATAGTAGCTATGCGGAATACGTAGCTGTTACGAACTATTTGGAAGGAGTTATCGAACGAGAAGCCTAGGGTTACCCTAGCGCCGAAGATAGGCCCCCGGAGTGCCTTACCGACATAGCCGAAGAGACTTTAGCTTTACTTCGAAGCTATAAGCATAAAGCAAATCGGCTAGAGACAATGCTTTTAGATAACGAGCACGAAACCTACGAGGAATTTAGCAAGGAAATTGCATCCCTAATAGACCTCGTAGAAGAGAAAGAACGCGAGAGGCTTAACCTCCTTACTAGACTAGACCGTCTAGGAGGTTATGTGCCGGAGCTACACCCGGAACCTTCTTTCGAGGTCCGGACTCTCTAGGAGGCCCTCCGGAGGCTAGAAGGCGTCTACTACCTCGCCTCCTAGACCCTCGGACTCGCTTCTTAAGTTAACCGAGACCTACTCGAACGGGTCCGGCAACTATAAGGTCTCCCTTTCGAGACTACTAATTATAGGGTTATAATACAACCTATACCCCGGGGAACTACTAATAGACCTAATAGTAAGTCTATTAGAGAAGAGCCGGGTTCTACTAGGTTTAAAAGAGAACCCCCTAGGTTTAAAAGACAACCCCTAGAGCTTAAAAGAGAGCTTAATCTATATAGACTTAAAAGATAGTTTAGTAGGCTCGAAAGAGAGTCTACTAGGTTTAAGAGAGAACCTAATCCCCCTAAGACTATTTTAGGGGAGGGGATATAGGGTAATAGCACCCTTACTACCGAGGATATAAAAAACCTCTATTACTAAAAGTAAAAGGGCTACTTACTAGTAATTAAGATCTTCTTATTACTAATAAAACTATTAGTAAGAAGATAACCCTTACGATTAACTACTAAAGGCATAGACTTTCTGCTTTAGTAGATAGCGGATCTATAAGCAACTATATTGCCCCGGAAACGATAAATCGTCTACGCCTTTATTACCGGCAGAAAACCACGCCTTATACGCTATTTATAGCCGAAGGAAAACCCTTTACGTATAACAACGGGAATATTATCTACGAAACTAATCCTTTCGAATATTCTATCGGAAACTTATCGTTTTAAGACCCTTTCGATATCCTATCTATACGATACGATATTATACTAGGACTACCCTTCTTGCAATAATATAACCCTTCTATCGACTAGAATAAAGGCCTTCTAAGGTTTAAAGACGATACCTTAGATATTCTACTCTATAACGAATTAAAGGACTTAACCGGACTAAAAACCTCGGAACTTAATACTAGCCTAGAAAGGCGAAGCCTAGGAATTAAGGAAGTTGCTACCTTATTCGAAGAGGAACTTCCGGACCGATTTAATATAGCCCCGGAACCGCTAAACCTATTATTAAAAGACGCTTCGAATAGCGCCTCTATTAAAGAAACAGAGATAGACCTTAAAGCGGATAGATTGAAGACTATACCGCACGATATCCTCGTTAAATTCGGTATAATATTTCACGACCTACTAGAGGATAAATTACCGCCTCGAACGCAATAGGATTACGAAATTAACCTTAAAGACGGAGCGAAGCCTCGCTTCCGTAAGATATATAACCTTTATAAATTACATTAAAATTGCTTTAGGATTATATCGACGAAAACCTTCGAAAAGGTTATATAAGGGAGTCGAAATTAGAATATCGGGCCCCGGTACTATTTGCTCCGAAAAACAGCAAAGATAAGGTTAAGACTAAGCTATGCATCGACTACCGCTAGCTTAACAACGATACTATTAAAGACCGGACCCCTTTACCCCTTATTATCTAATTAAGGGATCGATTATCTAAGAAAAGATATTATACGAAAATCGACCCTAAAGTGGCTTATAGCTAGATACGAATTAGGGAAGGAGACGAACATAAGACCGCTTTTAGAACTCGATACGGCTTATACGAATTTTTAATCCTCCCTCTAGGGCTTATAAATGCCCTAGCGACTTTTTAGAAGCGTATTAATAACGCCCTATACAAACACCTTAATATATTCGTCTTAGCTTATTTAGACGATATAATCGTCTATTTAGCCGATTTAGAAACGCATAAACTCGACGTTATAAAGGTGCTTAAGGCTCTCGAAGCAGCCAGCCTTTATATTAAGCCAGAAAAATGCATATTCTACACGCAGGAAGTCGAATCCTTAGGCCATATAATTACCCTAAACACTATACGGATAGACCCGTATAAGTTAGAGACAATTAGCGGTTAGCCTATTCCTTCTACGATTAAGGAAATATAGAGCTTTATAGGCTACGCTAATTACTACCGACGCTTTATAGTAGATTCCTCTAAAGAGTTAATCCCTATACTAGCAGTAATAAAGCTAGCTAAGACGAAACCCTATACCTAGACGGACGAAGCTAATAACGCTTTTATTAAGCTTAAGAGCCTATTAACTTCCGCCTTAGTACTATATAGCTACGATGCGGAAAGGCCGTGCGAATTAAAGACCGACGCTTCTAATTTCGCATTAGGTGCGTAATTAAGCTAAAGGGACGACGATAATATATTGCATCCTATAGCTTTTTACTCTAAAAAGCTAAATAAGGTAGAGATATATTATCCGATCTACGATAAAGAATTTAAAGCGATTATAAACGCCTTTAAAGAATTTCGGCATTATATTCTAGGGAATTCCTATAAGACGAAGGTCTATATAGACTATAGGAATCCTACCTATTTCGCTAGTACGCAGTAGCTTAACGCACGGCAAATCCGTTAGGCAGAGTTCTTAGCAGATTTTAACTACGAAATTCTACATAAGAAGGGAACCGAAAATTCCCGTACCAACGCTATTAGTCGACGTTCTAACTATAATACGAAGATCGAACCTTATAACGAAAGGCTTTTATATCTTAATACGGAAGGCAATTACGAGCAGTAATTACTTAATGCCGTATTTAAGATCGAAGGAGATAATTCTATTTTAGAATTACTTAAAAGCACTTATAAGGATACCGATTTTAGTAGGTTTAAGAAGCATATAACCTAGGAAAACGACCTCGCCTACTATAAGGGAAAGTTATTCCTTACGCCTAGTAGCGAGGCAACGATTATAAAGGATTTCTACGAAAGCCCGATACACAGCCACTAAGGGATATCCCGGACTTATAATCGAATTCGGAATTACTATAAAACTTATAATTTTCGCCGCAAAATTTAGAAGATTATTAAGGCATGCGATACTTATAATAAAGCTAAGGCTATACGGTATAAGCCTTACGGAAACCTATAGCCTATAGAGACCCTTAAATTACCTTAGGAATCTATTGCTATAGACTTTATTACGAAGTTACCGAAATCTATCGAACCTATAACGAATATAGAATACGACTCTATATTAGTTATAGTAGACCGCCTTACGAAATACGGTTATTTTATTCCGATTAAAGAAGCTATATCGGCTAAGGAATTATCTTACGTCTTTATAAGATATATTCTAGCCGATAGAGGTCTACTAAAAACCCTAATTACGGATAGGGACCGAAAGTTTATATCACACTTTTAGCAGAGCCTATGCGAGCTTTAGGAACTAAGCATAAATTATCTACTGCTTATTACCTTATTACCGACGGAATTACGGAACGGCTAAACTAGACCTTAAAGCAATACCTTCGAAGCTATATTAACTACTAGTAAGACGACTGGCTAGTTAGGCTACTAATAGCCTAGTTAGCTTATAATACTTCCGTATCGGAACCTATATAGCAAACGCTAGCCTTTGCGAATTACGGATTTACGCCCGAAGCCTATAGGTCTTCCCTACCGGAAGTTATAGCCGAAAAAGCTATCTTAAGCTCCGAGCAGCTAAGAAGCTTATATTCCGCTATTAAAGACGAGCTCGACTTTATAAAGGAGCGAATAACTTATTATTATAATAAGAAGACCGAAAAGGAACCTACTTTTAATAAAGGCGATAAAGTCTACCTTATTAAGAAGAATATTACTTCTAATAGGCCTAACAATTCGTTAGACTATAAGAAGATAGGACCTTTTCTTATATAGGAAAAATTCTCCGACTTAACCTATAAGCTAGACCTACTAACGGCTATGCTTATACACCCCGTTTTTTACGTTTCGCTACTCGAATTAGCGCCTAACAATAGCCGCCTAGCAAAAGATATCGATATACTAATCGAAGAAGACAAATACAAAGTCGAAGAGATTTTATCTAAGAAGATAAAAAACGGCTAGCATTTCTATCTTATAAAGTGGAAGAATTATCCTTCTTCCGATAATACGTAGGAACCTGTTAAGCATCTTAAGAACGCTCTTAAGAAGATTAAAGCCTATAATAAATCTAACCCTTAGGTTTAAGGGAAGAGGAGTTTAAGGGTTTAAAGGTTTAACCCCCCTTAGGAAGGGTAATGTGTTATAGAACTACTAATCTAGGTTCTTACTTTACTTTCTTTTTTCTAAAGTACGGGACGACTTAAGTACTAAGGGACTTAAGTACGGAAATACTTAGTATAAGGGTACCGGGGTATTTAGTACTTTAGTACTTAGTACTTTATGACTTAGCATAAAGATATTCGCCCTAGATTTACCTATTATCCGGTTATACCCCTTTTTAGCCTAGGACACACCCCTTTTTCGAACCTAAGTCCTTCTAGACTTAGCTTCCTTAGGTACGGGACGTACTACGCAGCTACGGTTACGCCGACGATCTTATTAAGCACCTCTGCCTAATAAGACCCGATGATTGGCTCGATGCCCCGTAGGAGGGACCGACACCTAGACTACCGGGAGCTATAGGCCTAATATAGCCCTCTCGGCTTTCGGGACCGATTATTCGTCCGATCCTTCGCATAAGGAGGTCACACGACTTATGTCGTGTGACCTACCTATATAACGTTATGCACGTGGTGCATAAATGGACCTATATGACCTAGTTTAGTCTATAAGGGCTTTAGAACGACGCGGGAGGCAGCCTTTTCGAGGTTAGCCGACCTATATAGCCCCTACGCAGCCCCGGGGACCCGCATTAGTTCGGGGCAGTGTAAGGGATACGTGGCAGAAGGTGCTAGAAGGAAAGGGACGTACCGGGACCGTCTAGACGGACGGGAAGAGCTATATAAAGGAACTTTAGTCCGCCCTTCCTCGGGCTCTCCTTCCTTCCTTTCTTCTTTAGCTTTTATCATAGTTTTAGTTTAACTGCTTACTAAATAACCCACACCTCTTTTAGTAGTGCTCTTAGTGCTCTAGCCTCGACTACCCCTACTTGCTTAGACTAAGCCAGCCGGTCTAGTATAAGTGACCCCGAGTGCTCCTCTGCTTATTATTCCGCCCCTATAGCTTTTAAGGATAAATAACGCCCTCTATTAGTCTTTAACTATTAGAGACTTAGCCCGGTTAGACTGTCTTCTGTCTTCTAACCGTTCTATTACAGGCTCGGTCGTTGTCTCGATAGATTATACCGATAGAAAGTAGGAACTATTAGGAAATATACCGACCTAGGCTCTTAAAGCATAAAATTAGCTCGTCTACTAAAGCGTCTAAAAGAGTATATAGAAAAATAAGCTTCGTATAGTCATCCTTAATAAGAAATACAACGTTCTTATTATTATAACTCTTATATATAAAAAAGATATCGCAAAATACCTTAGAAAAGGGAAAAGTCGCCTTAGAAAGCGGCGGTTTACGGTTAATAATTCGTTTAGCCTACGTAAGTTTATAGGGCTTATAGGAGATTATCTTATCGAAGGTCACTAACTATAGTATTCCGAGAGCTTTCGAAAGCGCTTTATTATTCGGATATCTAAGTCGTTAATGCTAAAGAGAAAGCTCCTCTATACTTATTAGTATAGAATCCGGTATAATAGCCGAAAAAGGTGCTATAACTAGGGTTTCTATAGTAGAATCTATAGAAGGAACGGACGCAATAGTTAAGATAGTTAGAAGCGTAGTAGAAGGTATTAATAGGTTATATTCGATAATATACTAATTGTAAATTAGCTCCGTTATATAAATAGTGCGTGTTAAAGAAGAGATCTATCTAGTCTACGGGTTTTATAAAAGATTCGCCTTATATAAAAGACGAAGTAAATAAAGGGACGTATAAAAAGACGGGATATATACTACCTAACTAAGCTAAAAAGTGCCTATCGAAATACGTATAAACACCGTGCCTATCCTAAGAATTAGAGTGCTTCTACTGCCTACGAGTGCGTACTCGGAAGAAGGCTAGAAGTTATAGAAACGCTCCTTATTATTGCAAATATGTCTATTAGACCCTAAATCTATAATAAAAGAATCCCTTAACGGGTATTCTATAGTAGTCTATAGAATACCTAGTAGTAAAAAGGTCGTAAGAATATTAGCGGCAGCCGTAGCTTATACCGTCTTTATCTCAGTCTTATTGTTCTTCCGCTACTCCTCGTCGTAAAGAAGTACCGCGTTAACTTTAGCCTTATTAGCCGGAACCTTAAGGTAATTGTCTATAGTCTTTTAGACGTCTTTATCGGGTTTTTATAATAGAAGTCGAACGGAAGGGTTAAAGTAATAATACTATCGGAAATAGTATCGTTCTCCGTAAATATACGGCGGACTATCCTTTTTCTTACCTTTATCCTTATCTAAGGACGCAGCTACTAAAGTAGTTGCCGATTTATTAATAGATTCCGCGGCTAGGGACTATATTCCCTAGCCTTAGAACTTTGCAAAAGCGTTGGTTTTTAGCGCTTTAGTCGCAGCCTTTAAGGCCTACGAGCGCTCGAAAAGTTCGGATATCTTAAATCCGTCGGGGAAAGACTATTCTTAACCTAGCTTATTTAAGCAGGCATCGTCCTCTATCTTATTTATCTAGTATTCTGCAAAAGGGCTATAAATTAGCTAAATAGCCTTAAGAAATAGCTATATAGCCTAAAGACCTTCCGATTCCGGCAACTTAATTCGCCGGGCATCGGTAAAGACCTTTTGCTAGTTAGAAATCTATATCGTGATATCCGTTCGGTCTAGTGCCTTTAAAATAGTATAAAACTACGTAAGAATCGTTTTTTTATTACGTCTATAAAGTCGGCTTTATACGCCGCTATAGTAAAGCTAATTCCTTAGAAACCTTATATTCGTCGGCAATCGTTAAGTAGTAGTTCCCGATATTCTAAACGATAAACTACTAGATTAACGTAAGAGATTTCTATTAGTCTTTATAGGCTTAAAGCAACGTACGATACTAGGAAAAGAGAAACTTAAACCTTTTAAGTTCTTTTATAGATAAACTAGTAATATTAGCAACGGTCGCGTTAACTATTCTAGCTATTAGTTCTACGGGAAGAGGCAATAAAGGTTTCTAAAGTTTAAGCGTAATAAAAGGATCGATTTTCTCCTTAATCCCTTAGGCGAGTGCGTATTTCTAGATTATAAAGATCTATCGGTCTAAATCCGTTAGTCTATTTAAAACGGTCTTCGAAGTAATATCGGCTATAATAGATTTAGTAAAGTAAGTAAAAGTATAGTAAAATCACCGGAAGGGGTAGTTAGATATATAATATATATAAATAAACCGTAAAAACTAAACTAAGTGCGGGAAAACACTAATAGAATAGGGTAAACGTACTAACTAATCCTCCGCGAGTCGATTCGCTAGATTAATAACGCTCTTTAAAAGATATACTAGTCCTCTATAAGTTAATTCGCTAGATATAAAGGCAAAGGCTTTACTACCGTAAGTCGTAGCGTTAGTAGGCTAAAAATATAAGCCGTTAGAACTCTCTATACGTAGAGAAGTTCGTCCGGGCTTATAACTATTTAACGCTAATTAGTCGGGTCCTCGACATTTAGGTAATAGCAATTAAGTAGAAGAGAGGTTCTAAGGCTAAAATAGCCTATAAGGAAGGATTAAAAGCTATAAGGTGTAAATCACTAAGAATAATAGCTTTTCTCTTGTCTAGTAGGGAGGCTAAGTAGTCTCTATATATAGGAAAAATCCTTAGACGAAATCAGCCGCGTAGACCTAAGGAAAAATAGGTAACGTAAATAATCGGACGGAAGGATCGGTAGGAAAAACAAATAGATCGTGCTATACGATAAATAAGTTATATAGTTAGCAAATAAAAACGCAGCCTAGTAGAAGACTAGTGAATTCTACGGTAGAAGCCGTGACTATATAAAGGAATTCTACGGTAGAAGCCGTAGAAGAGAATTAGAATTCTACGGTAGAAGACTATAGAAGGGAATAAGAATTCTACGGTAGAAGACCGTAGAAGTAAAAAGAGATTCCTATAGAAGGGAATTAGAATTCTACGGTAAAAGACCGTAGAAGGGAAGAGATTTTACGGGTAAAGACTGTGTAAATAACCGTGAAATCACCGTAAAATCACGGTAAAACGTAATCGTAGAAAAGCGGGCAAATGCGCCTGTGGAAGTGCGGGGTAAATAACCTTAGAAGCCCGTGGAATTCTATAGTAGAATCTAGGGAAGAACCGGGGATTTCCCGGTAGAAAGCAAATAGGGAAGACGGTGATATTAACATTTAGCTTTATAATTCGGTTAATAAAGGCTATATATAGGCTTTACCGTTCGCCGCTTCTTTAGCAATAGGAATTATCTAAGTCTCTTACCGAACTAGGCCTTTAGTAGAGTGCGAAGGACCTTTGCATTTTTATATCTACTATAAGTAGCATTATTACTTTCTTTTTTATAGATAATATTATTATCCTTTTCCGTAGGGAGTACTATAGGGCTATTAACTATTTTATCTATCGCTTTAGATAGAAGCATATAGTTACTAACCGTAGATATCTAACCTATTTTCTTAAGGTAAGAATCATCCGGGACCGTAAGTAGCGAAAGCTATAGTTATACTAGGACGTTTACTTAGATAAAATTGCTTCTAAGTTTAGTTTAATCCTTACTTCTACGGTTCTACGGCTTATTTCGACCCTTTGCCCGTTCTTACTTTTAGAAAAGCTAGAGAAATACTAAGGTTAGGCTATAGATGACTAAATCTATTACTTTTAGTCGTTAGTCGGATCTTATAATTACGCGACTATTTCTATACGACTCGACACCGTAACGTCGTCGAATTCTTTAGCGGAGTATATATAGAACCCGTCTGCGCTCTACATTAAGCTTATAGAAAGCTTAGTGACTTACCTATATAAATCGCGTTTTCTCGCGATTAAGTATTCTAATATAGATAATTAAGAACTTATTATAGCTTTAGATACCGCCTACGCCGATGATTTAGATCCTCGTTACTCTTTAGAAGGCTACTTTATTAGTCTTTTTAATAGTATAATTGCGTAGAGTGCTTAGAAATAATCTACGGTTACTACGTCTTCTACTAAGGCCGAACTCCTTATAGTTTCTTCTATAGTAAAAGAGCTAATTTCTATTCTTCGTTTGTTTAACGATATTTCTCTATAACTAAATATTCTTATTCCTACTATTTAGTGCGATAATACCTAGACTATTCGCCTACATTTAGCCGAGATTCTAAAGATTTAACCCGCCTTAAAGCATATTGAAATTGAAAACTACTAGACCCGATAGGAATTCTTACGTAATACTTTTAATATTAAATATATCCCTTCTAACTAAATAGTTACGGATAGATTAACTAAGTTACTTCTACGATAACGTTTCTAAACGTTTCTCTACTAGCTTCGACTTACGGATATTTTATCTAAGATCTATAAGGAAGTCGATGATAATTCTAACTAGCTAGAAGGTGTTTTCCTTCTAGCTAAGGGGGTATATTAATATTACCGTCTTAACCTATTGCTTTACACTAGGAAATCCCCGGTTCTACTATAGAATTTATATAGAAGTGTCTATAGAATTCCACGGGCTTCTACGGGTTATTACCTTATACTTCTACGGTCTTCTACCGTAGAATTCCAATTCCCTTCTATAGTCTTCTACCGTAGAATTCTAATTCCCTTCTACGGTCTTCTACCGTAGAATTCTAATTTTCTTCTAACGGCTTCTACCGTATAATTTATATATCCTTCTAATAGACTATTGCGTTATTAATTTCTTTATTTGCTAACTATAGCCAACTATATAACTATTTGTCGTACGGACACGATCTATTGATTTCCAACCGGTGCTTTCCGTCTAACTCTTTCCTTTACCCCTTTTCCTTAGGTCTACGCGGCTGTTTTCGTCCGAGGGATTTCCCTATATATAAAGACTAGTTAGCCCTCTATATTAGAAAAGACAAGAACTATTATTCTTAGTGATTTGCATTATTTATAGCTTCTAATCCTTCCTTACAGGCTGTTTTAAGCCTTAGAGCCTCTCTTCTTTTTTAACTATAACCTAAATATCGAGGACCCGACTGCCTAGCGTTCGATATATAATTAATCGTTTAATTACTAATTAGTATTAGTTAGTTAAATAAACAAAGGGGGTTATTACTAGCTAGATTAGTCTATATAATTCTATTAACTAAAGGGCGACGAATAGCCCCTTTATATAAACTATAAACACGTATATTATTAAGGCCTAAAGCCGGCCTATTTCAAGCCCTCGTTACAACGTCGGGGCTATGCCTATAAGGGCGATTAAGTTAATAACTTAATTATCGTAAGGGCGGCTAAGTTAGTAACGCTATTATCGGGGTCCCCGATGCGCGCAATACATCGTATTGTTAATAAGTATTGCTATTTATATAGTAAGAAATCTCTATTTATACGGTAAATTAAGGAAATCTTTACTTTTTCGGCGCGCACCCCGCGCGCCTATGTCCCGCTACTAAAATTAAGTGTAGGTATATAGCAATTAAGAGAGCCGCGTAAATCGTGCGAAGAATACTATACTATACCGCAATCTAACACGCAGTAGGGCACGCAGCCGGGAGCTAGGCACAAAGCATATATTAAAGAGCCGCACATACAGTAGAGGGCACGTAGTAGAGCACGCAGTAAGGCACGTAGCATACATTAAGGAGCCGTATATATAGCAGAGGGCACGTAGTAAAGCACGCAATAGAGCACGCAATAGAGCACGTAGTAGAAGGCACGCAGTAGAGCACGCAGTAGAGTACGTAGTAGAGGGCACGCAGTAGGGCACGCAGTAGGTAGGGCACGCAGCCGGAAGCCGGGCACGAAGTATACATTAAGGAGCCGCGCACGCAATAGAGGGCACGCAGTAGGGCACGCAGTAAGGCACGCGGTAGGGAGCCGGGCATAAAGCACACATTAAGGAGCCGCACATATAGTAGAGAGCACGCAGTAAGGCATATAGTAGGGCACGCAGTAAGGCACGCAGTAGGGCACGCAGTAGAAGGCACGCAGTAGGGCAAGTAGACCACGCAGTAGACTACGCAGTAAAGCATATAGTAAAGCACGTAGTGGAGGGCACGCAGTATATATTAAGGAGCCGTATATATAGCAGAGGGCACGCAGTAGGGCACGTAGCCGGGCACGTAGTAGAGAGCTAGGCATATACGTTATTTAAGCTCTTTACGCGCGCGCGCTTATTAAATTAAATTAAGGCAAGGCACGATTTACGCGGCCCTCTTAATTGTAATATACCTCTACCTAATTTTAGTGGCGGGACATAGGCGCTAGGGGTGCGCGCTGAAAAAGTAAGTTTACCGTATAAATAGAGATTTCCTACCGTATAAATAGCAATACTCTTATTTATTAATACCGCATCCGTGTGGGCATTACCCGCACGTGATCTATTTAATTACGTAGATTACAATCGTGCCTAAAGAAGGGATATCCCTTATTCCTATACTTACTTAAAATAAATATTCTCTTTAATTAAGTATATTTTATTTAAAGTTTAAAAGGGGGAAGGTGCTAGCGTTTATCCCCCTTACGTAATATCGATTACTAATTTCGGTCCCCCGCCTCGCGTTAATTCACCCGAGGTATATACGTAGATTAAAAATTGCTAAAAATCGTTTTAGCAGTAACTTAGCTATAGTCGCCTATATAAGGGTTTCGTCGGCTAGCTTTCCGGGACTACGAGAGGGGCGGGTACATCGACTAAATAAAAAAGCACTAACTTAATAAAATAAATAGGGGTACATATCTTTTAGGTATATTCCCCTAGTAAAATTAAGTAGATTAGTTTAGTTGAATTTTTGCTAGAACTTTATATCCGTCCCTAATAATAATATCGCGATATATTAAGGCCTTTTATAGGTTAGATCGGGCATAATAGAGAGTCTTATAGCTTTTGGCTTAAAAGCTTCGTTAAGACTATATTCTATATGTGTTGATGTTTCTAGCTAGAGTTATAAGCGCTTTAGGCTTTAGGGAAAACCCTATAGTAGGGCGCTAACTAATACGCCTACCTAATAGGATCTTTAATACCCCTTTGCTTAAATAAGCAGTCCCCTACTTGCTAGAGCAGGTAATAGAACCTAAATAGGAAGAGTATTGCTATTTATATAGCACGAAATTGCTATTTGTATAGTAAGATACCTAAATCCCTACTCTTTCTATACGTACCCCGCGCGTCTATATTCCGCTACTAAACTTTCCGTATAGGTATATAGCAATAGAAAAGGCCGCGTAAATTATATATAGCCTTAATTTAGTTAATTTAATAGCTATAGCAGCGCGCGCGCCTTACTATATGCCTTTACTACGTGCCTTACTACGTGCCCTACTACGTGCGGCTCTTTAATATATGCTTTATACCCGGCTGCTTGCCTTACTACGTTCCCTACTACGTGCCTTTTACTATATGCCTTCTACTACGTGCCTTCTACTGCGTGCTCTACTACGTGCGGCTCCTTAATATATGCTTCGTGCCTAGCTCCCGGCTACGCGCCGTCTACTACGTGCTCTACTACGTGCCCTTTGCTATATGCCTTCTACTATATATACGGATCCTTAATATATGCTTTATGCCCGGCTGCGTGCCTTACTGCATGCCCTACTACGTGCCTTCTACTGCGTGCCTTATACTACGTGCCTTACTGCGTAAAGCTCCTTAATATATGCTTTATGCCCGCCTCCCGGTTGCGCGCCCTTTACTATATGCTCTACTACGTGCCTTACTGCGTGCCTTACTACGTGCCTTACTATATGCCTTACTACGTGCCCTACTACGTGCCTTCTACTATATGCCCTACTATATGCCTTCTACTATATGCCTTACTACGTGCGGCTCCTTAATATATGCTTTATGCCCGGCTGCGTGCCTTACTATATGCCTTACTATATGCCTTCTACTATATGCCTTCTACTACGTGCCCTACTACGTATAGCTCTTTAATATATGCTTTATGCCCGGCTCTTAGCTACGTGCCTTCTATTGCGTGCTTTACTTTATACCCTTTACTATATGCCTTCTACTATATATATAGCTCTTTAATGTCTGCTATATACCTAGCTGCGTGCCTTACTATATGCTTTACTATATGCCCTCTACTATATGCCTTCTACTACGTGCTTTACTACGTGCGGCTCTTAGATATATGCTGTATGCCTAGCTCCCGGCTGCGCGCCCTCTACTATATGCTCTACTACGTGCCTTACTGCGTGCGTGCGGCTCTTTAATATATGCTTCGTGCCCGGCTCCCGGCTGCGCGCCTTCTATTACGTGCTCTACTACACGCCTTTTACTATATGCCTTCTACTATATATACGGCTCTTTAATATATGCTTCGTACCCGGCTGCGTGCCTTACTGCGTGCCCTACTGCGTGCCTTCTACTGCGTGCCTTCTGCTGCGTGCCCTACTGCGTGCGGCTCCTTAATATATGCTTCGTGCCCGGCTCCCGGCTGCGCGCCCTCTACTGCGTGCTCTACTGCGTGCCTTGCTGCGTGCCTTACTGCGTGCCCTACTGCGTGCTCTGCTCGCACGCCTGCGTGCCCTACTGCGTGCCGTGTCGGGGTAGCCTAACTAGATTAATAATTTGCGCGGCTCTCTTAATTGCTATATACCGGCATTAGATTTTAGTAGCGGGGTATAGGCGCGCGGGGTACGTATAGAAAAGTAGGGATTTTAATATTCTTGCTATATAAATAGCAATTTCGTGCTATGCAAATAGTAGTACTTAATAGGAAATAGTATATTAGTATATATAACATAAAATAAGTGTAATAAAAATACCTTTTATCCTTTATAATAAAGCGGTAGCAACTTTTAAGCGCTTACGGTCTTATTCTAGTATAGTCCTACTTATATACTAAAGGCTATATATAATATATCTATCTCGACTATAAGTAGGAAATATGTTTATTCTATTATACCTACTAAGAAGGGCATAACCGCTTAGTAATACTAAGGAGTAGGCATTGCCCGGGTAGGTAGCTATAATAGCCTAAGGGCTATCGTAGTAAGGTTTATGCTTTCTAATACGCTAATGCACTCGTAAGACCTAACCTCCTAGCGCGTATACTTAGATTAACTCTTTGCGTTCTTATAGGTACGTATATATACGTGCTTTAACGGAGGAAAGGGCACACACCCTAAAGCAAGCGCAGTAGTCGCTATACTAAGGGTTAGGAAGAATAGCAGAAATTCGTAGGGTAGTTGTGTTATAGCCTCGGCTAGTCGATTTCCGTATAAGTTAGGATATCCTACCCGGGCAGTAATCTCTTAAATTATGTTTTTCGGGCACCTATTTTAATTAGTATCTTCGTATTTTCAGGTTTATTTAATTATGCTAATACCGACTAGACGCGAGTGTCGCAGAAGTCGTACGGCAATAATCGTTTTTCTTTAATAATTTATAGGTAGAAGTCCTCGAGGAGAAATCGTTAAATCTTTAAGAGGGCAGATTAAGTTAATTTAGTTGTGTTATATCAATCTTATGTATGTGATTAAATGCTTCCTCCTTTCCCTTCCCTTTTGTACGCCTAGGTTGTGCTAGTACGTTATATAACCCTCTTTTTCCCCCTTATTAAATAGGGGGGGGAAGAAATGCCTCGCTAAAGTACGTAAGCAGCTTTAAGGCTAGTGATATAACCTCTTACAATAGGAGCTAGGTGCTATTATATAAGTTCCCGGGCTTACGCGATATCCTCTTCTACTATAGGATCGCGGGTATATACTATATACGTAGCTTCGTAATGCTGCTCTAAAGGCTAGGTTCCGTATAGTAAGAAGAACAGGCTATATCCGTGCGGGCCTTCCTAACGATTACATAGGTAAATAACTCGCATAAGACGCTACGCTAACGGTGCAGAGGGGTCGTTAAGATAAAGGCGATAAATAATAGCTTTAAGTACCCTATTTGCTTACTCGACTTTTCCGTTCCTATAGGGCCGAGCGGGCATAACTAGCTTTACGGTCGTGCTAAAGCGTTAGTAATAGTCTTAGGCCTATTGACTAGTAAAGCAACCCGCGTTATTACTTATAATTTCCTATAGCAGGCTGAAACGCGTATTAATAGTCTATAGGACCGGAATAGTCCCCTTAAAGTCGGTAGACTACGTAATAGCGGAAAGAAGCCAGCCGGTTGTATACTCTACGGCGTTAAGCAGCTATTATCCCTAATACCTTATATAGTTAATAGCCTATCTTATTAAGGGCGGCATAGGTGCTAAGGGCATTAGGTTTGAAAGCGTAGGGTCTAGCGGCTTTATTAGTTAATATAACTAATATCGACGAACGGCCTTATAAGCTACGAGCGGGAGCTCCGGGTGCTAGTATCTTATAGAAAGGTATCGCATAATATAGCCTACTATACTATACCTAGAGGCCTTATATGCCTATCTAGCTGCATCTATAAGAGCTTTATACTCTAGTATAAGTAGTAGTGCAATTGCCTTAGTAAGGCTTAGCGGCTCGCCGGGAGGAAGGGCGCGCTTATTCTAACGAATGCGGTATAAGCTGCCCTCTAACTCGTAGAAGTATATATACGCTTAGAATAGCGTAATATTGCGTAGTAGAGCTTCGCCTAATGTTAAGATTTCGAAGATCGCTTATAGGTTAATTCGTGCTAGCTATTCTAGTCGGGTAATAAGCTTTATAGCATTAAGGGCGGCGTTATCGTCTTATACAGCTTCGGGCGTAAGGTTAAGCGCTATATCGTATATAGGTTTAAGGACGGCATTATCTTTTAGGATCGTTATAAGTTCGTTAGTATCGTCGATCGCGGCTATCCTTTCCTCGTCTATATTAAGAGTAATAGCCTTTAGTAGGCGAGAGAGGTAGTCGGCAGGCACGTTCGCCTTACCGCTATAGTATACGATCTTAATATTATAGTACTTAATAACGTTAAGAAAGCGAATAACTTATACGGGCTAATCTATCTTAGTGCGAAGAATCTTTAAGGACTTATAATCTATAATAATAGTAATATCCGCGTTTTCTACCTTATGCTTTTAGTATTATACTACTATTATAATTCCTAAAAGCTTTCGTTCTTACGTAGAATAACGCCACTATATCTTAGTAAGCTTCTTAAAGAAGTAGGCTATTAGGTTAAGGTAGAAACGCTCCTTACTATTAGTAAGGTATATATAAGGCTATAGGAGGGCTACGCTTATATATTTTCCGGACGCATCGCTTTTAATAATTATAAAGAGTATCTAGCTAAACTTAACGAGGATTAGCGTTATTACAATAATATAACGGATCCGTTCCTTAGCGGCTTTAGCTTTGTTAGTTAAAGTAATAAAGACGTTCTTACTACTAAAAGACTATTCGAATAACGGGATAGATAGGTCGGAAAAGTTAAAGATTAGTATACGTAAGTATCCGGCTGCGTAAATAAAAGCGCGGGTTTCCGTATTAATTGTAGGCATCGGGCGATCGCGAATAGCAGCGACTTTAAGAAGGTCTGCCCGGATGTCTCTAAAATAGACGATAAATCCTAAGAATATATATCGCATCGGAGCGGCGCCTATAAGACCGAGCTAGATGTAGCTCGGTACCTATACGGTTATTATATCTACTTACGCACCTATTTAAGGTGCCTCGCAAGACAGCTAGCCTTCTATAGAACTAGATAAGAATAATATAGTTTTCCCTCGCTTTACTATCTTAATTGCGTATAATTAACGGTATCTTAATCGCGCCCTCGGGTGTAGGTCCTGATAGGTCGGTGCAATAGTTATAAGCCCGGTATATAAACCCGCGCAAATTGCTACTAAGTCAACGTATTTAAGAATTATCGCATCTTTATATAACGAGCCTAAAGCCGCCTTAGCCGGGCAGCTTCGAGGGACTATAGCTCTCTAAGGCCTTTAGTAATAGCATAACGTCGGGCATAACGATTGTCCGCGTTTACCGTTAGGGGGTCTCGAGGTATAACGTCTAGGTTAGCCTCGAGAAGCTAAGGTCCTTAAAGGCTGCCTTAACTAAGGCAGCTATATAAGCCCTCGATCGACTATTTAGTAAGGCATTAACATCGAGATCCTAATAGCATCGATATAATAACCGTATAGGACCTCGATACTCCTTAACCTCTAAGACAGTCGCAATAAATAAGGCAGTAAGGATGTTACGGCACTAGGTAATAGCTAGATAACCTTATTGTTCTATAAAGAGGAGAAGAACTATAAAGGCTAAGGGCTCGTTTATATGTATGACTATATATTACGTGGTATATTACTATATACTATGTTATATAATATAGTACTATAATAGTAATCCCCCTCTAAAGACGATTTAGTCCCTAAATCGCTAAGAAATATTATCTTCGCTAGAAGTTAGTATATAATAGAAGAATCTTTTATAGGCGGGCTTAATCTAAGGGGCCCGGCTTGTCTAGGTTGCATCTATAGAAGCGTTAGATACCTTTAGGGCAACCTTTTAGGTTATCTTCGGGCTATTAGGTCGGTTCTTAGTAATATTTCTATTTAATTAGATAAGTTAGGGTCGGGGCTTCGTTATCGTATACGTTAAGGATCTTCTTAAATTCCTATGTTTCTTCGATATTGCCGTCGTTATCGCGTTCCGCGATACGGCCTACGACGTTACGTTATTCCTCTCGATTAATCTATGCCTAGCCCGGTATTATTTCCGTTATCTAGAGCCGCACCTTAGACGTATAGAAAGACTTATTGACTTAGATATGCTTTAGGAGGTCGATAACTATAGCGCCGCGGTAGACCTTAAGAACGGGATAAAGACCGTCCTATTTATTGTCCTATTTTTTCTTTAGGCGATTAGTAGTTATATTCTCTAATAAAACTATAACTATATCACCGGGTCGGAAGAGAAAGCCTTCGTCCCGCTTTATATTATCATTATCTTTATATTTCTATTATAAGGCTTATGCGAGAGCTCGAAGCTAAATAAAGATACGGTCGAAACGACTAGCTATTACGTCTACGCGAAGGAATTCCTTCTTTGCCTATAATAAGAGCGTTAGGGGTCGGGGGCCCGTAGGTTTAATGCTAAGACGAGGATTAAAGCCGTAGTTAGCGAAGAACGGAGAAATACCGGTTGTTTTATTTAATTAATTATTTATTGCGAATTACGCGAGCGGGAGCTAGTCGACCTAGTTATCTTAGGTAAAGCTAATATAGGCTCGAATATATTTATTTATCGTAGCGTTAACGATTTCGGTTTAACCGTTAGTCTTTAAGTGCTATGCCGAGCTTAGTTTTAACGTTATTCTTAAATAAGTGCTAAGCTATCGCTAAAAATTAGAGATAAACTAAGTGCCTTAGTCGGAGGTAATAGTATCGGGTGCTTTATATAAGCGATAGACTATATAGATAAAAGAGTTAATTAGTTCTTCTATAGAAAGGCCGGTAATAGGGATAAAATATCTTATCTTCGTAAGCCTATTAACTATCGTAAGTATATTCTTATAAGTCTTCCCGTTTTAGGTATACTTAAGGAGTATTATAATATAATTAATAAATATATCGGCCTATAGTTAGACTAATAGAGCGAGGGGTTTTAGGAATCTAAGGGGAGATAAGTAAAGGGTCTTAGTCTAAAGATAGAGAGTATAGTCTTTAACAAACGTAGCGGCGAAGTAAGAAATCCTCGGCTATTAGTATATTCGGTTTAATAGATTAAGGGTTTTTACCCTCCTTAGGTATCCTATTAGGCTACTGCTATAGGATCGATAAACGACTTTAAGGCGGAGATCTAGGGTATTAAGGACGAAGAGCCGGTCGTAGAAAAAGATACGTCTATTAATTAACTAATATTTAGATATATCGTAACGTAAGAGCTTTCGGATATGCTTTAGCTAGCGTTAGGCGTATAGATCCCGGAGTATCGCTACTATATCCTAGGTAAGATTATCTTATTAATATACCTCGCGGATAAGCTTATCGAGTGATTTACTAGCTACGTTTAGTCCGAAGGCGGCGACTGCGTTAAGGTCCTCCTTTAAGGCATAGGAATCGGTTAAGAGTTCTTTTAGGATAGTCGGGTCGACTTGCTCTTTAAGGATAACTACCTAATTTCGATAGAGGAGTCTATCGTCGTCTATAGTAGTTAGTCTATCGCTAAGGAGCCTGCTAAAAGCGTTAGGGAGAATTGCCTTATTGCCTAAGCGGTATATAATCACGAAGTTAAACTAAGAAAGGAACTCGGCCTAACGTACTTATCGTTAGTTAAGTTGCTTTATAGATATAAACGTCTAAAGATTCTTATAGTTTATAATAACGTCGAACGCCTTAGTAGTCCTTTAGAGTTTTAAGCGCTATTCCTTAAGCGCTTTAATAATTGCTAATAGCTCTTTATTATAGATCTCGTAGTTATACTTAAGGGTAGTATGCTTTAACGAAAAAAACGCAAAAGGGTAAAGATATCTATTGTCTCCGGTCTATAAAAGGACTCCTCCTAAGGCCTAATTTAAGGCGTTAGTTTTAATAACTATTTTCTTCGAGTAGTTAAAATAGGCTAAGACTAAGGCAGTAGTAAAAGCAAGTTTAAGGGTCTTAAACGCGGTAGCTTATTCGGGTCCTTAAGACTAACGGGAATCCTTTCGAAGTAGCGTAGTTATTAGGGAAATAATACTAAAGTATCCCTTAATAAAACGGCGGTAGAAGTTTATAAACTTAAGAAACTACTAGAGTTCTTTTACTAAAATTAGGGTATTCTAAGCCGTAATTATACGCACCTTCTTAAGGTCTATGCTTATGCTAGATATCGAAATAATTAGTCTAAGATATTTAGTCTTTATTATATAAAACTCTAACTTCCCGATATCGATTTAAAGCCCTACGTTGCTTAAGCGTTAGATAACTATTCGCACGTAGTTCTTATATTCCGCCCTAGTCTTTAAAAAGACTAGTACGTTATTAAGATATACTATATAGAAGTCATCGAGGGTATTATAAAGCACGTAATTAATATAGTTTTAGAAGGTCGACGGTGCGTTATAAAGGCCGAAGGGGGTAACTAGCATCTTAAATAGTCTAAAGCGTATAATAAATGCTATAAGCCACTTATAACCCTCGGCGATTTAAATACGGTTAAATACAGCAATTAAGTCTAGCTTTATATAAAACTTAGCGTCGTAGAGAGAATCTAGTGTTTCGCGGATTAAAGGCAAGGGATATCGATTCTTAACTATAACCTAATTTAGACCTCGGTAGTTATAATAGATATAGTCACTACCGCCTGGTTTATAAGCGAGGATTAGTAATACCGCGGCTAAAGAAAAAGACTCTTAAATAAAGCCTTTATTAAGTATATCGTTAATCTACTTCTTAATGCAGCGGAGTTTTATAGGTAATATAGGCCGATTTCTATAGTACGGAGCTTATTTACTAGGTATAAGTTCGATCTTATAATCCTAAGGGCGGTATAAGGGGAGCTTATTCGCATTCTTTAGAAGGAAATAAGGAAGCTTATCCTAGAACTCTTTTAGGAGTTTCTTTAGGATATCTGCCTCTATAACTTCCGGTTTTACTTAGAGGAATTTTTCTACGTCGGCCTCGTCGACCCTCTAAAATAGAGATTCGGAATTAGCTATATCCCGGAGGTTTGTCTAAAGGAAATTATAAAAACGTTTAGGGAAGGCGGCTTAAGCTACTTCTATTATATAGTCCCCGGTAATAACGCGTTAGAAAGAGGTTTCGGATAGTTCCGGGACTTTAACTAGGCCTACTAAGAGTTCGTTAAAGAGTCGTAGATTTTCTCCCTCTTCGACTAGCTTAGCTAATTTAGATATACTAATTCGCATCGCCTAAACACTATCCTATTTATAGAATTAAACGAAGTTAACTACTTATATATAGCGGATATCGTTTATATCTAAAGGCATTTAATCTTCCTATCGTATACGCCGGTAGGGGCGTCTCGTCCGGCCCTATTAGGCGGGAACGTAGCGACGGCCGGCGGTAAGACGAATAAGGAGTAAGCGAGCTACTAAAGTAGTCTACGGCAGAGTAGCCTTAAAGGCTTAAGTCTTAAGGGAGTCCGGAGGGCTAATCGGGGATATTAAGCGGGCGGTTTCCTAAGCGAATAGCTATATCCTATATAAGGGATATCGAATCGGTTAGCTAGGGTTTAAGGGGTGCGATGCTTACTTAGGTAGATATTCCTTAATAGACGAGTCTATAGGTATATAACTTCCCGATAGAATAGTCTAGTCTTTTAGGATATTAGTCTCTTCCTACCGAAAGGGAATTTCCGGTATATCTTCTATCGTTATAAGGACCCTTTATTTTAGGGTAAACGTTAGGGTAGTCTAAATCTTTACGACGTTAGAAAAATATACTTTTCGACGTAACTAATACCCTTTAAGCGTAGGAGTAATAGGAGTCCTAAGAGCTATCCTATCCTCGGCTATTATGCTTTAAGGCAGGTAGTATATTATATAGTAATCGGAATCGAAGTAGACCTAGAGAGATTTCTAAAGCATAGTTAGTTTATATTCCTAAAGCTAAGGGATGCCTAGGATAATTAGGGTAAAGGGTAATAGATTCGTAATAAAGAAAAGCATAAGTTCTATATGCTTGCTAATAGTTATTTAAGCTATAAAATAGTCCGTTATCTTTATTAAGGGTATACCGTCGGCTAGTCGAAGCGGTCGAGGTTTAAAGAGCTTTTTTATAGTAACGTTATATTTCTATACGATAGCGTAAAGATCGGCGAACGCTACGGTAGTATAGCTAAAGTTTATAAGGGATAATATATTAACGTAGTAAAGGGACTAAGGGTTATATATAGAGGAGAGACGAGTATAAAGAAGGATTAACTTTTTATTACTATTCGACGAATTAATCTAAAGATCCGTTCTATCTAAAAGCAACGACCTAATCCTTTTATCCTCCTTTATATATGACCCTTAGGAGCGACTTACTCTAGGGGTATATCTTTTAGCAGTAGCCTTAACGCCGGCCGCTCGCCTTATAAATCCGTATCTTTTTCCCTAAGGATACGGCTTTATTTATAGTCGGCTGTATAGACGAGATAGCCCTAGCTATACCCGCCGCCGCGGGCGCCTTAAGATCCTCGGCCGAAGCCGGGGGAGGGGGCGCCCCAGCCCTAAAACTAGGGACTACCCTAACGTAAGGGCATTAGAAGCGGATTCGCTATCTTAGCCGGGTCGTAAGCCTCCTTCTAGTGTTTAGGCTCTCTGTAAGCTATATAGAGTTTATTATTAATCCTAAATTATCGTTTAGTATCGGAAAGCCGGTCGAAGTCTATAAGGTCACTATATAGGGGTTAGGCCGGGGCGGTCGGGGTAAGGGTAGGTATAAGCGTCGGCGGGAACTATAAACGGGGGGCGGCTTTCTTCTTAAGCTTTTAACGATAAGTATAGTTAGCGAGGTTCTTTATAAAGATATCTATCTACGCTAACTACTTCTCGTAGTCGGTGTTAGGGATCTTAGTCTATATATTCTTAATAAGATCGCTTATATCCTTCGATATAAACTTCCGGAGGAGGTCGACTTACTATTCTTTTATCTTTCTTACCTTACGTATATAGGCGTCGAGGTCTGCCTTTTAGATCTAATAGTTCTTATCGCCTTAGGGGAAATTATCGAGGATATTCTTAGCGGCTTACGTTAAGTCTAAAACCTTATACTACCTGCCTAAAGCTGCGAGGAGCGTCGTTATAGTAGGCTATTCCTACTTCTCCCTCTTAGATAGGTTAGCTATAATAGTAGCTATCCTATCTTTAACGAAGTCGTAAGCCCGTTTACTAAGCCTATCGCTAATATAAAAGAGGCGGGCGCTATCTAAGTCGAACTATATGCTATTGCGGAGGAAGATACCTAATATCTTAAGTTCTTAAGCCTTGTACTTACGTTAACGGTCGGAGGTAGACCCCTTTTTAGTAAAGATCGGAGGGTCTACCGTCTTTCGTTTTCTAGACGACTATATTAAGGTTATCGTCTAAGACTATAATATCTTTATAGTTAAGATTATAAGGTCTTTAGCCTTAAGAAGTTGCTCCCTTATAGCTAGGAGCTAATCCTTCGTAGCTAGGAGCTAATCTCGTATAGTTACGCGTTCCTTTAACCTAGTATTTCGGTTAACCTAAGAGGCCTCCGCTACGCGAAGGGAGCGAAGACTCTCCTCGATATATATAAGAATATATCGGGTATCTAGGCTCTAAAGGTTTTCCTAGGTCTCCTACGTATTAGCGACCGGGACTACGTTATCGAACCTTTTAATCGCTTAGGCGATCTAAGGAAATTTACTAATAAACTCCTTAGCAAAGGCCTTTAGACCGTCGCCCGTAGCGTTAGAGGCTATAGGTATGTCTGCTATAAGGAGGAGGGAGGAGTATTTAATCTAAGGTATTTATCGGGGACTATA
This sequence comes from Ophiocordyceps sinensis, assembly GCA_012934285.1. Classification (NCBI taxonomy): domain Eukaryota; kingdom Fungi; phylum Ascomycota; class Sordariomycetes; order Hypocreales; family Ophiocordycipitaceae; genus Ophiocordyceps; species Ophiocordyceps sinensis. The sequence continues at coordinate 5,431,588 of JAAVMX010000004.1, read as the reverse complement.
AAAAAATTTCTATAGGCTATATAGGTTTCTATAGGCTAGGGAAAAATTCTTAAGGGCTTAAGGGCTTAGGGGAATAATTTCTTAATAGTTACGCTCGGGTCGCGACGACTAAGGGGATAAGGTAATAGAGCTACTAGGACTATGTTTATAAAGCTAGGGATCGCGACGGGGCGTAATAGAAGATAGAATAAACTATTACGGCACTAGGTAATAGCTAGATAACCTTATTATTCTATAAAGAGGAGAAGAACTATAAAGGCTAAGGGCTCGTTTATATATAGGACTATATATCACGTGGCATATTACTATATACTATGTTATATAATGTAGTACTATAATAAAAGAGAAGATTACCGTAAAGGGCGAAAAGGTAACGTACGACGTCTCTTTTACCGCTTAACGGGTGACTATCTCTAGTGCCTTTAAAGAGCAAGTTGTATATGCTTAAAAGCCTCTTTCCTTAATTATCTTTAATATCTTCTATAATAAGCACTTTTGTTTTATAACCCCTTTCTTCTATAACTTTAACTTTAACTTTAATACTTAATAATAGCTATAACTCTTACGTCTCTAGCAATTAATACTAAGGTTAGCCTATCTAAGGCAGACTACTAGGCAATATAGTTTACGACGTTCCGTCGTATAGCTAAGGGTATAGAGGTTTAGAAGTATATAAACACCGGCGATAAGGGGGCTAATAAGACCCTTAAGCTAGTTAAACCTCCGGTTGTCTCCTATACTAGCTAGGTCCCGAAGATTAATAGCCTCGCAGCCTAAGCACACGTAGAAGCTATGCTTAATAATACGGCAGTATCGCTAGACCCGTTAGTTCCGTTTATAGGGCTTAACGTAGGATAGCTTATATGCTTTAAGTCTAACCGAGATAACCGTAAGATAGCATACGCTAAATACGTCTCTGTGAAAAAGGCCGTGATAGACCTTTTAAACTAGGTCTATTAAACCGTTAATTAGTCCTACGTAAGGCATTTCCTAGACGATCTAGACCTCTATAGGATCGTAAATAAGCTAAGAGAGCTTCTTAAGGTCTCTAACGCCTACCGTATCGGCATCGCACGACTAAACTATCGTAAGGCGCTATAGACACCCCGAAGGATTAACCTAGTCGATTAATACCTTAAGTAGGAACTAGTATACCTTAAAGCCTTTACTACGATAACTGCTAACATCGAGGGAGATTAGGCTATTATAGACTTCCTTAAGGCAACTATACCGCTAGACGAACTATAGTCTCGCAATTAGCTTAGTAAGCTACGTAAGTAGTAGCAAAAAGGCAATGTCGTTACGATAACCCTTTAAAGCGTTAGTAAACTCTTCCACTCTATAAGCCTCTATTGCAATATATATAATAAGCTATTCGGGCTAGTAGGCGCGTTCTCTATACCTAGAGGAAATAGTAATACACCGGCTCGATAGGAATATAAGTGCCCCTACGGCATTAGCAAGAATCGCTATTACTAAAAGCCTATAGACTATATGGCTTTCTATAAGGCTATTAACGGGGTCTCCTATAGGCCCGGGATTACCGAAGTCCCTTACCGCGTTAAGAAGTATAAGGAAGCTAAGGACTTACCGCGCTAAAAGACTACGGTCGAGGCGATTAAGGCTTTAAAGGGCTAGCCGCCGCCGTAGACATCGACTTAGCCGAAGAAATCGACGTTAGGACTGCTAGCCTTAGCCTATATAGTAATCTAGTAGACCGTTAAACAGCAGTATATATTTAGCATATCGCCGAACGCGTACGTAGCTATTTATCCGCTATAGAACTCGACCCTTATCGATAGTTACGTAAGCACCTTTATTATTAATAAGCTCGAGCTTCTCTAGTATAACGTCGTTAAGGCAACCGAGACCGATATCGTGCTAGTTAGCGACATAGCGCTCGCGGTATTATATAAAGGCACGCGGATTATCGAGAATATCGTTAACGGACCTAATAGTAAGAAAACGGAGGACCTAATCCTCTATAACGCTGCATTCGTCCCCGGATTCTATATAAACCTAATTAGCGGGGAGAAGCTTAAAGACTTTAGCTTTTAGCTATATAGGTATAACAATACGTTAAGGTACGGAAGCATTAAGTATAATAAGATACTTATAAGCTTTAAGAGTATATACGGCCTTTTAGTAGCTAAATTAAAGCTACTTACGTCTTGCTTTACGTTACCTAATGCTCCTTAGTATACGTTATTAGCGGTCTAAGATAAGATTCCGTAGTACCCCTAGCGGCGGATCGTAGCATTAAGAAACTTAGTTCCGCTTAGGGTTAATATAGTAAAGATTTAGCATTTAAGATTAAGGCATATAAGCCCTTAAGTACTCGAGCAATTAGTCTTTTAGGCGAGAGGAGTGCGGATATACGGCCTAACTACGGTTAAATGCGAGGGCTACGCGCTAGGAAAAGCATATAAGTAAATCTCTCGTAGAGAGCCGGCCAATCGCTTAAGGCAACCTTTCTACCGTATCTTCCTTAACCTCTTCGACTTTAAGCTAGGCTATAACGGCCACCGATATATCCTACTGCAGTCCGACGAATATAGCGGGATGATATTCTTATAGAGCATAAGTTTAAAGATAGAGAGTCCCCCTCTTATACGTAACTTTAAGGCATTAGTCCGCCGATATATAGGCGTAGTAATTTATAAGATAAAAATAGATAATAAGAGAGCCTTAGTTAACCTCCTAGGATAGAAGATATCGAAGTTCTAGGAATAGGCAGAATAAGAAAGCATCGAGCTCGAGCTTCCGCCCGTATATACGAAAGAGCCTACGGGAAGCGCGGAAAGACTAGGCGGCGTTACGCAATAACGACTCCGTTCTATATAAGGGAAGCTGCCTCGCAACCTCTAGCTAAAGGCTTACTAAGCTATAGTCAAGACGCATAACATCCTGCCGAACTACCGTAATTAGTAGAAATCGCCTAAAGAGATACTTAATAAATAGTTTAATTAATATCTTCGCTAGTTCAGCCGGTTTAGCGTTATAGCGTATAGAGAAGCTAACTTCCGCCTACATTAGGACGGGCTCTACGCTTTTAGCTGCCGCGCCTACCTTTTGCACCTTAATATAAAGGCTAACTTATATAAACGAGCCTTTAAAATATACCCTAGAGCGTCTATTAGTTATCTTATTAGCTACTACGCTAGTAACCTATATCGCGTTTAGGGTTATTAACTTCAGAGGATTATTATTACTTAAGATATAGTATTTAACGAGAACTATTTCTTCGACCTATAGATAGAGGACCTATAAGTCCTAATATAAGAATATATCCCTATCGTCGAGTCGATCGAAATACCGATTTAACGCGACTAGAATACTATTCTTAATGATTTTTTATAGGAGTTCGACGAATATATCTTAGGTATTAAGCCCGCTATTTCGAACTTAAGGGTAGAGGGCGTAGGTAAGGTCGTAAGAGAGGCTCTAATTCGTATAGAAGCCTCCTCGTTAGCCTAAGTAGAGGCGGCGAAGCTATAACCTATATTATTACCTCCCCCCGAAGGACTTCTTACACCGGAATAGACGCTTAACCCGACGGGGTAAGGTCTCGAACCGACCGTAGGATTATAGGATAACGAGACCGACACCCTTCTTATGCATCTATAGCCTAAAGAGCTAGAGCAACTGCCGTAGCCCTAGCTCGGGCAAATACCTCCCTCACCGAGGAGGGAAGCCTTAGCTAGGCAACCTCCCGACTAAGAGGAAGAGGAAAGGCCTACAATAAGGTATATACGCTAAAGATCGCTAGGATCCTAATTAACGTAATGCGACCTTAGTAGAAGAAGGTAAGGTTTCCGCGGGACTACCTACGGAAGAAGCCCTAATATAAGAGAGGACCTATCGCCCTCGTCGAATACAATAAGAGCTCTACGGCATAGAAGCTATAAAGCAGAGCTTTCGACCGAGACGCATAAGGCAGAGGGATAACGTCTTTAGTACCCTACTGCCCGAAAATCTCTAGCTAAAAGGAGATCTTACGATATTTCATTTAGTATTCGTAGCCGTAGTCTAATAAAGGCATATAAGCATTATCGGATAACCTCGTCCGTCTGCCTAAGCGTTATTAAGATCTCGACTACTACCTGCACGGGAAGGAGTTTAAAGAGGGCTACCGTAAGGAGCTATACGACCTCCTCTAAAGAGGTACGTAGCGCCTCCTTAGCCGGGAGCGCGCTAAGGGAACATTAATCCCGCTTAAATATGTCTTCCTCTATAAGTTCGATAAAGATAGAAACTTTATACGATATAAGGCACGCATTATTATACGTAGAGACCTCTAAGGCGATTAAGACGAGGAGACCTACGCTAAAACCCTCGCTATTAAGACCTTTAGGATAGTAGTATCCGTAGCGGCGAAGCATAATCTCGATATTCGGCAACATAATATTGCTAACGCTTTTCTAAACACTAATATTAATAAGACGAAGCGGCCGGTCTACGTAGAACTACTAAAAGGGTACGTTAAGCTAGGTTTTCTTAAAGGAGATAAGAATTCTTTAATAGTAGCCGAGCTTTATAAGGCTCTTTACGGATTACGTAAATCGCCTCTCCTTTAGTACAACGAGATATACTAAGCGTTAGAGGAATAAAGGCTTATCCGCACCGGCGAGAAGCCTTACGTCTTTATAAACGGCAAGATCCTTATGCTAGTATACGTTAATAATATCCTTATCCTAAGTCCTAAAGAGATTAGCGTAAACGACCTTATTATGTACCTTAATAGGAAATAAAATACGAGTATGCCGTAGGGTACAACTATAAGCAAAGCTTTGCTATAGCCGGGGGACCTTTAATTTTTAGCTATAGCTAGGGCACATTTTTTAGCTATAAGCGGGATTCGAACCCCAAGCCTTAACAAAAGCGGGGCTTATCACACGTATTTGTTTACCCCGCGCGCGGGCCCTTACGCGTGATTAAATACAAGGCTAAGACGAGGCCACCGTTATTATTACGAGTTACACACTCTACGCATTTTCGGCCACCGAAACGGAGAGTTATTTAACGCCGTAACGAAGGAAGGAATAATACTAAAAAGGTTAATTAGCAAAAACTTAAGCTTAAACGGATACTAATTTCTACGGGCTAAATTAATTAACCTAGACACCCGGCTTACTATTATAGTAAACGCCTAAGCGAAAGAAACCCTCGAGTTTTTTCTCTCTAGCTAGCTATACGAATGCAGACTTAAACTAAAGACCGAATAGGTGGCAAGCACTATGCTCTAACCTTTCGAAACATAGGACCTTAAGGCAGAGGCTATTACCTATCTACTTCCGGTTCTTAGAGGGTTAGCGCCCTACCGATGTGCTATTAGTACGATCCTATATTCTCGGGTTATTGCAATTATAACTATAATTCCCCTTTATAACCCTATTGCAGGCGCGGCGCACAACGAAGCAATACAACTATAATGCAACTAAGCGAGGGATTGTAAGCAAATAGGCGCGTAACGAAGCTACGCAATAGCAGGCACGGCAGTAGGCATAGCGCACAACGAAGCAATACAACTATAACGCAACTAAGCGAGGGATTGCAAGCAAACAGGCGCGCAACAAAGCCACGCAACAGCAGGTACGGCAGTAGGCATAGCGCACAACGAAGCAATACAACTATAACGAAACTAAGCGAGGGATTACAAGCAAATAAGCGCGTAACAAAGCCACGCAATAGCAGGCACGGCAGCAGGCACGGCGCATAACGAAGCAATACAACTATAACGTAACTAAGCGAGGGATTGTAAGCAAATAGGCGCGTAACGAAGCCACGCAATAGCAGGCACGGTAGTAGGCACGGCAGTAGGCACGGAACAGCAGGAACGAAGCCACGCAATAGCAGGCACGGCAATAGGCGCGGCGTATAACGAAGCAATATAACTATAACGTAACTAAGCGAGGGATTATAAGCAAATAGGCGCGTAACGAAGCCACGCAATAGCAGGCACGGTAGTAGGCACGGCATAGCAATAGTAGGAATAAAGCCACGTAGTAGTAGACGCGTAAGCGCGTAACTAATAATAAATATAGTGCGTATAGTTAATTTAGTATAGCTATTCTTTAATAACCCTTCTTCTTAACTACCTAATAACCTAACTAGCACGGCGAATAGCGTTAGCCTTCCGCGCTAGTATAAAGACGTTACTACCTTAAATAATATTATTAAGATTAAAGCAGGCATTAAATATAATGCTACGTAGCGTCTTAGCCTATAAGATAGCTACGTAAGTAAGGCTAGACTAGAAATCGCGATAGGATATATCCGCTATAACCTACTTAAGCGTAGCACCTTATGCCTTATAAATAGTAATAGTATACGTAATCGTTAAGGGGAACTAAGTGCGATAGTAAGGGGCGCCGCTCTTAAAGAAGTCTTACGTTATCCGGAAGATAGGTATAATAGTCGCTAGCTCTAGGTCGTCGAAGTAAGGCGGACTTATATAGCGATTAAAGCGGACTAAAATAACAAAAGGTAGGTACGCTTAAGGGTCGTCTATATTAGCATTTTAGGCGAAGTCGTAGATAGTCCTTAAGGCACTATTAACGAGGCTAAGAGGGGTTTAGATATTCGCTATTAATATTACCCTAGCACTAATATAGATAGGCAGATAGTTATATAGGTTGCCGGCAGTAATAGAGTCGGCTTATAACGCGTTAGGTCCGATATTAGTCGCTCGAACCTAGATATATAGCGAGCTAAGGCGTTCTATATAGTCTATATTAAAGTCGCGGACCTATGCATTAGTAGAGTAAATACGGACCGCCCTATCGAAGCAAGCTACCTCCCTAAGTAGTAGGTTTGCCTATACGCAGGTATAAAGCAGCTTTTAGTCGTTAATAAAGGGGGCATTAACACGTAGGGCCTAAAGAGCTATCCGGAAAGGAGCCTAGTCGTTACCTTACTGCCGTAAGACCTACTATAATACAAAAGTCTTATTAAAGGCGTAGTAGGCGTTGCGTCTACGAATCTTAGGTAGCGCTATAAGAGCCGCTATAGTAAAGAGCGGCTTTTCTATTATAGGCGGGAGCTAATAGAAGTTACTAAGCATAAGAACGCTACGGCTACTAAAGAACTCGTTTTAATGCTCCGGGAAGATTTATCAGACGCGGGAATCGATATAAGAAAAGGTTTATAAGCTAATTATTAACTTCTCGTCGATAATAAGGTAACGTAGGAGGCGTAGCTAGGACTAAAGGTTATTAAGCTCTATAGTGCGTAATAGAGGCACCTCTTTAAGAGTCTTAGAGATAGGCAGGTATAGTAGGGAGTATAAAGTTACGCCGTTAATTACGTTAGTAGTAATACCCGTAAGCGCCGCTCGTGCGAAGCAGCCCGGGGAGAGCTGCTTTAACCGGGCATAGAGGGCGTAAATTATAAAGGACTTGCCTATACCGCCTTACCTATCTACTTATATAAGAAGGGGCGCCGGGTCTTACTCGTTAGGGTCGAGGGCTTATTCTAAGTGCTAAGTAAAGAGGTCGAAAACTATACGTTGCTTAACGTTAAGACGAGCAAAGATATTATAAGATATATTATTATCTTGTTTATTAGTCAAGGCATACTATAATTTAACTAGCTTCTAATAGTCGTTCCCTTATGCCTTTAAGTCGGGATATTTGCTAACATAAGGCTACTAATCGTGCTAAAGATCGAGGTCGCGATTTCTAAGTAACTTAATATCTTCCGTATTAAGGCCACGATATAGCAGTAGAGCGGTAAGTTCCTCTTACTCCCCGGCCGTAATATCTTTATCGTTCTAAGGGTTATCCTTAAATTCGTCTTAAATAGGGGAGGGAAGGTTACTATAGTAATCGTCGGGATAAGCGTTGCTATAGATAGAGAGGCAATAGTTATATACCTTAGAGAATGTCTTAAACATAATGCCCTTAACCTCCTTAACCTCTTAGGCATATCGATAAGGATAGTAAAGAGTTAACTTAACCCGGCAAAAGTCCTAGTATTAGTCGTGCCTTTATTAAGGCTTATAGTAAGGAAAGTAGTTAAAGATACGATCGGCCGCTTAAGGAAAGGGTCGCTAGGGAGTGCGCGTAAAGTCGAACTTAGCTAATAGTTTAAAGAAGGTTAAATCAGCCTATTCGTCGTCCTATATAAGGTATTTCTAATAGACGTTACGAGATATACGAACCCTATCTACACCCTCTATCGCATTAACAATATCCGCCTACTACTAAAGCTCGGGGGGGCGGTAATTAATAGACTAAAAAGCTCTTATGCCTTTTTAAAGCGGTAAGTTTAGCAATAGGTAACTAACTTCTATTATAGACTAGTTATGCTTTATAGTAAGCTTATTTATAAACTTAGCAATAAAGCTTATAAGGCCCTATTGTATATTAGTCCTAGGTAGGATAGCCCGGGCAATATTACGGTAGCTTTCTAACTGCGTCTCTCCCTTCGAGCAGTACTTCCTAATATAGTTAATAGAGGCATATATAGAGGTATAAGGGGATATATCGTAATTCGCTAGCTAGCTAATAGCTAAGGCGGGATTATAGTTATTAAGAAGAGGATCGTTCCGGACGCTATCGAATATAAAGTATTATAGATTAAGATCTTTAGCGACGTAAGCGTCTACGTAGCACGCACGTAGGAAATAGAAACAGCAGCTCTTCGAATTAGATCGAGATCTATCTAAGAGACGGCGAAAGCGTAGGCAATACGCCTCGTTATAGTAGTAACGTTACACTCGGTTAATAACCTTAGAGAGGAATTAGAAGTTAAACCCAAGGCGAACTACTACTAGCGGGTTCGCCTCCCCTTACTATATTACTCGTTATAGCTCTAGGTTAAAGGCAGAGACGTATTTGCCCTAAAAGTAGTTAAAATCCTTTTAAGTAGAATCGGTAAATATATTAGGCGGCGGGCTTTTATTAACCTAGTAGAGACTATGTATATAGGTGCTCCTACGGGCCTACTACTTATACCGAAACTAATAGTCTATAATATTAAATTTAGGCGTTAAGACGAGCTTAAGGAAGGAGGTAAATCGGCTATAAAAGTAGTAGGCGGCAATATATAGATTCTCTCGTAAGTTCCTAAACGCGATTATAGCCTTACCCTAGGCGTCGGCCTTATACTACTCGTAATATAACGGCATATGCCTTTATAGGCTATCTTAATATAAATCGGCGGCCGAGAACGTTAGGAATACTCTTAGGCAGCCTAGGCTATAAACTATAGCCTTAAGTTAATGTCTTTAGCTACCTTAGTAAGCCCGCGTGCCTCTTAAGCTGCTAGAGAAGCGAATAATAGAATTAAGCAGAGCTTAAGAATCGGGGGTATCCTCGCTAAAAGCGGCGCGTAGCTCCTTAATTTCCACTAGGCGATAGGACAGTAACCTCTTAATGTAAAAGGAGCTTTAAGAATTAACTTACTAACGCATAAGCGTATTAAAGCTAATATAACGAAAGCGTAGGTGCTTAGCAAAACGGCCGTCGTAGTACTTTAAGGCGTATTCGATATACTCGCTATACCGAATTATTCTTTAACAAAGGGCTGTATAGTCTCCTTGCCCGGTAGGGTAGAGGGTTAAAAAGGCGAGAGATAGGAGAGGCTACGAGCGATTAAACTCGTTAAGAGGAGTAGATCGCATATCTAGCATTTAGATATACGGCTATTGCTCGCGTAAAGGGACTTATTCGGGTATAACCTAACCCTTAAGCTAAGCCCGTAAACGCTTAAGGTCCGGCTAGGCTACGATAAAGTTTAGGATAGCCGCGGCATCGTAATTATTAATATCGGCAGCCTCGGCGATTTAAGCAGCATTAAGGTTAGGATACGTAGCGTTAAAGCTAGCATTTAAACTAGCGTCGCTTACCTCGCTAAGTAGCTAGTCACTAACGTTACCGTTAATAAGTAGTTAGCTAATGCGGTCCTCGTCGATAATAATGTTACGATAACTAGGGTAAGTAAGCTAAAGATGTATAAGCTAGGCACGGATATTAGCTTATCGAACCCGGAATTAACGTCGGAACTATTAAATAAGATAGGGCTAGTCTATTAATTCCCGTAGTCGTAAGACAATAATATCTAAGTCGCGCGGTAGAAGCGGAAGCTATATATATATATAGCCGATATCTCGTAGGAAGTTAATAATATAGCCGCGATATTTATATTGCTGACTACGATACTTAAAGACCTAGATATATATATAGACCCGGGCAACGAGCATCTCTTCGACTTATAAGAGCTTTAGAAGATGCTTTAGAACGCTGCTAAAGTCTAGGTTATTCTCTTCTAAGAAGAAGTAAGGCTAACTATCCTACTTCTTACTATCTAGACGACGATAGCGTTAGCAGATAGAAGCTATAAGCTGTATACTAAACCAGGATTCCTTACAGCGGTTATAGTACTTTAGGATATCTTTAAGATAGTTATTCTACTAACTAATAAGACCTTAGTTAGAAGGAGATATAGTAGGTATATTAAGATCACCTATAAAGTCTAGCTAGTGAAGAGGCGACGGGGGAGGTTATTATATCGAGGCTAGAGGCGAGGACGGGAGAGGTTATTATAACAAGGGCGCTAGCGAGGTTAGTAGAGCTAGTGGCTAAGAGGATAGCTTAGCTAAAGAAAGCAGCTGCGATATGCTTAGTGTTAGTAAAGGCTCTTTACCTACGCGTCGCTAGACCCTATAATAACGGCTAATATTAGCCTAGCGGGCGTGTGCTTAAGCGTGGCCCGGGCTATCCTACGAGCGAATACTACGTCGAAAGAGGCTGCGAATCGCTATGCCGAAGCGTTAAGCCTATTTAATTAGCAGGGATAGAAAGGGGGAAGTTAGGGAGTATATAGAAGTGGATTATCCTTAGCGATATATAAGGCACTTTATAGTCCGCTTCGTTAGGTCTTTAAGGTAGATAAATTAGTTATCGGGCTTTGTTATTTTATACGTTTTGCAATAGCGCGCGCTTTATATTCCGACTATTAGGAGCCTAGGTGAATTAGGGCGAGGGTATAAAGGCAGGCAAGGAGAGCGCGGGCTCTATATCTCGAGGGACTATACTTTGCTTGCCGTTCGCTTATAGGAAGTCGAGTTAGTAGTCGAGTTAGTACGAATAGGCGTAATAAGGCCTCGACCCTCCTATAATAATAGTTAGTAGAGCAGGACGTAGAAAGGGAAGTTAGGGAGTATATAGAAGTAGAATATCCCTAGGGATATATAAGGCACTTTATCGTCTATTTCGTTAGGTCTTTAAGGTAGATAAATTAACTATTAGGCTTAAATACGCAGTAATAAGGGCAACGACGATTAGGTAAAGCATCTATATCGTTGTCGCGGCTGGCAAGCGGTTATAGAGGCGGAGGCGGAGGCGGAGGAGCTACTGCTAAAGAGGCTATTAGGACGAAGCCGTAATAAGGACGCGTTATTCTATTATTTTGTTTATTTGTGTTGTTTTTCCTATTAGTTAGGAAATGCGGTTAATCTCCGGGAGAAGAAAGTAGCAGCCAATAGCAGTATAGGATTTTATTAGTTAATATTTCGGGATAAACCCTACCGGACGGGTTACTAATAGAAATCGAGTATTTTTTAGCCGGTTAAACCCTAGGGGAAATATAGCCAATTGGCGCACTGGATTTTTAGACTCTGGCTAATTATAGCGCGTTATTTAGGGCTAGCTAATAGCCGCACTTCGTTTTTGCAGGGGACCCCTATAATAAAAAAGCTTACTACATATATTAAGTAAGCAAAGCGGCTTGCCGCAACTTACACACATTCTGTGTTCTTCGTAGCGTAAAGCAAGCTTTGCTTAATAAGGTCCGCGAGGAGGCCTTTAGATAGTATCTCGGGATTAGAGTTATCCGCGACCGATAGCTTCGGAAGATCTTCCTCTACTAAGACGTATATATCGAGAAGATTACACGTAAGTTTAGCCTTAACAATAATAGCAAAGCGCCGGCGGTTCTAATCCCGCTTTTTCCACTCGTTAAGAATACTAAATAAGCCTTATTTCGCGAGATTAAGGACTTCTAGAAAAGGGTCGGGTTAATTATATATACCGCGATTACCATAAGACCTAACGTAGCGCTCGTAGCCCTATAGCTCTTAAGGTTCTTAACGAACCCTTCCCCTAAGCATTTAGAGCCGGCGAACTAGTGCATCCGCTACCTATACGTAATAAAGTTCTTTATAATTAAGTTCGACGGACTTACTATAGGTAAGGCTCTTATTATCGCGACCGACGCGTCTTTCGCAGACGATCCTAATACGCGCCGCTTATTATAAGGCTATATTATAATGCTCTACGGCGGCCTAGTTGTTTAGAAAGCGAGCCTAAAAGATATAGTGATAACCTCGACTATAGAGGCGGAGCTCTTAGGACTTAAGCGTATAACGAAGGAAGGCATTGCGCTATTAAGGCTATTATAAGATATCTTAGAGGACCTTAGGCTATTGAAAATATACTGCGATAACCTTTAGACTATTCGATTAGTAGTCGAAGAAGGCCGTATCTCTACGAAGCTCTGTTATATCGATATTTAAAACATATAGCTTCAATAAGAATATAGGAAAGGGCGCTTTACGGTAGAATATATCCTAACGGCTAAGATGCCTATAGACGGCTTAATAAAGGCGCTCCTAAGAGCTAAGTTTAAGAGGTTTAGAGCGTTGCTTAATTTAAAGGATATACGCGGACGGATATAGGGACTAAAGAAAATATAGGAGGATTAGAGGAATAGAGACGGTCGTAATACTAGGGGAGGGTGTATTTAAGGCTTTATAGGCGCTCGCGATAGCTTCTTCTCGCAGCGTTAAATTAATCACTTAACGCTAGGGGGTGTATCGCATCGGAGCGGCGCTTATAAGACCGAGCTAGATGTAGCTCGGTACCTATACGGTTATTATATCCACTTGCGCACCTATTTAAGGTGCCTCGTAAAACAGCTAGCCTTCTATAGAACTAGATAAGAATAACACAGTTTTCCCTCGCTTTATTACCTTAATTACGTATAATTAACGGTATCTTAATCGCGCCCTCGGGTGCGGGTCCTTATAGGTCGGTGCGATAATATACCTATATCGACGAAGGGCTTTGTCTTCTTAGCGTTTAGTAGTAGGCCGTACTTAATAGCGTAGGTAAAGAAGGCGAGCAGGCGTTTATAAAGCTGCTCGACCGTATTAGCCTAAAGGCATATATCGTCTAAGAGACTAGCGGCGAATTCGCGTAATAGCTATATAACTTCCTCTATAAAAGCTTAGAAAGTAGCCGAGGCGTTCGTAAGGCCTATAGGTATAGCTTCCTATTTATATAGGCCGAAAGGCATAACGAAGGCAGTCTTCTTATAGTCTTTTAAAGCGATATAGATATACTAAAAACCGTCTTATAGGTCGATAAAGGCGTAGTAATAGTAGCCGGCTGCGCGATAGATTTCGTCTATAGTATTAAGGAGAGGATACGTATACTTTTTCGTTAAGGTATTAAGTATACGGTAGTCGGCGTAAATACGTTAAATAACCTATCTATAGGAATAAGAGATATCCGTTCTTTAGGCACGATTGTAATCTATGTAATTAAATAGATTACGTGCCGGCAACGCCTATATAGATGCGCTATTAATAACACAATGCATCGTATGCATTAGGGACCCCGGTAATAGCGTTACTAACTCGGTCGCCCTTACGATAATTAAGTTATTAACTCAATCGCCCTTATAGGCATAGCCCCGACGTTAAAACTAAGGCTTACGAAGGGCCGGCTTCGGGCCTTAATAATATACGTGTTTATACCCTATATAAATAGGCTATTCGTCGCCCCTTAGTTAATAGATATTATAGACTAATCTAACTAGTTTATAACCCCCTTTTTGTTTAACTAACTAATACTAATTAGTAATTAAACGATTAATTATAGATTAGTAAGATAGAAGAGATAGAGCCTAATCGTCGAAAGTATACTAGATCTTTATCCCTCGCGATTCTATTCCCTATACCTAAAGACAATCCTTTATGCTAAGAATAAGGAACCTACGCGAGTTAGAGCCGACGAAGCTATTACGATATAGCTAGCTCTCGGTAGCCGCCGATAAATTCCTTCTTAGCTCTTACTTAATCCCGTCTCGCTTCGAGAAGGAGAAGAGTTACGTTAAGCAATAGTGCGTTCGTAACGTAAGATCACCTTCGTAATAACCCTCGCGATCCCCTTTAATAACTCCGTATATTTTTCTTTAATTATACTATATCGAACCTTATCGATAACCCTAACGCTCCCGGTCCCGCACTAGAAGCGACTAAGCCTAACGATAATCCCTTTCCCGGTTAGCTAGACAGTATTAATATCTTTAGTTCATACTATAAGAAAGCCAATATTATATTCTAAGAGATAGACGTTATTTATAATAATATAAATAAAAAGATTTAATTACGACCTACGTAGCTCGGTTTATTATTACTAATGCCGGCTTATCTATTTACGGATATAAGCTATTTACGGACTTTTAGGAATACTTTAACGGGTAGACGGAAGCTATATAGGACCGGGTAAATAAGGCTTTTAAGAAGGCCCTTAAATCCTTCTTATAGACCTATAGAATCTAGACCAGCGTGAAGAATAGTAGCTATATAGCATCGTTTCTAATGCTTTAGCGCGAATAGATTCCCCCGATCTAGCCTAAAGACAAACTAACTTTAGACTAATCGTCTTTCTATAACGATCGAACTAAAGAGTACGTAAGGAATATATCCCTTACGGCCCTAGTTGCGGTAACTAACCCTCTTTCCCCGGTTGTCCTAGACACGACCCTAACGGCGCCTCTTAATGCCCTAACCCTATTGCGAAGCTAGGCTGGGATTTGTGAGACTTAGGTAGCCCAGGCGGGCTCTCGACCTAGAGGACGACCCGGGGGACTACCAGCGGCCCGTGCATCGCTGTGCGGCCTGTGGGGCACCCGAAGCTAGTTGGAAAAGGGGCTTGGAAAAGGGGCTTAGAAAAGGGGCTTGGAAAAGAGGCTTGGAAAAAGGGGCTTGGAAAAAGGGTTTGGAAAAAGGGTTTAGAAAAAGAGGCTTGGAAAAGGGGCGTGGAACAGAGGCTTGAGAAAACAGGGCTTTGGAAAAAGGCGTGGGAAAAAGGCTGGGAAAAAGGCTAGGCAGGAAAAAGGAAACAGGGGGCTGTGTCCTAAACTCAGACACTCAGGTAGAACGCTAAAGGGGACTACTGATTTAGGAGGGACAGGACTGCCTATAAAAGGGGGCAGTCCCCCCTAGTAAGGAAGGGAGAGGTTAGAGATTAATCAATTACTTCTACACTATGTTTCCTGCCTGCACAAGATTCAAATAGCTCCACACAGACTGTCTAAGTCTTCGACCCCTTTTTCAGTTATTGACTTCTACATACACAGCATATATCTCTCTTCTAGAGAGTTATAAGCCCGGGAGGAATAGAGTTCCTATAACTTCCGGACACTGCGCAATACTTTACCGCACACTAGTTATCACTACGGTTGCACAGCACCCTACAAATTGCTCTAAGATAAATAACCTATACACTTTCTCGAGTGTGTCTTTAACGATATAATATAGTTCCCCTACTCCTCGGCAGACGTTCCTTAGACCTACGGACACTCGATATATCACTATATAATACACCTACGGGGAAGACCCGGCGTACGATGCTTACGGGCCCGGAGGACTAGGATAAATAGATAAAGGAAACGAAGGCTCGGGTGGATTAGACTATCCACAACCTTATCTTCTCGGATAAATAGCAACCTTTAGAGCCCCCTATCCGACCGAGGTATACTGACTTTGCAGAGGAAGCTATAAGCTTCGCCTAGTTAAGTGCCCCGAAATAAAAAGCCTATACGGCATTAATCTATAACTATAAGAGTCTCCGGAAGGAATACCTTTATAAAACCAAGCTTATTATAGCTGCCCGGACAACGATTTTAGAGTCTATCTCGGCTGCTAAGCTTCTAGCTCTACGAGATGATAAGACCCTTCGATAGCCCCGTCCCTAGGTTATATAACTAACCGGATCTAGAAGAGATATACGGCCTACTTACAAGCTTTTCCAACCGGGACCTCGATGATAGAGATGTTAGCCTAGCTAGATAAGTAGGAGGAGATAGTAGAGGAAGCTAACTAATACTTCCTTTCTAAAGCTATCTCTAGGCAGTAGCTAAGGGATATTTCTACACGAGTCTAACCCGTAAGTGACGGATACTCGTCTATGTTTCGGGAAGCTAGTAGGGAAATCGACGAAGCAGCAGCCTAGGTATAGCAGTAAGCAGCCCTCTTAGTCTAGGGGGTTAACCCGAGAGGAGCTATAAGGGCCCCGTTTACGGCTAAATGGACCGTTTAGTTAGTATCCCGGAAGATCCGAGAAATAGTCGAAGAAATGCTATAGGCCTAAACCTAGAAACAACAGTTAGGGGTTAGACGAGGGAGTATCTACTACACTAAAAAACGAGGAAATAGCGAAAAGGATACAAATACCCCTAAAGCAAAACGACTAAGGGTCTCTTGCCCGGCTTATAAGAAGATTAGGCACCCCTTAGCAAGGTGTTAGACAGTATTTAAACATTTATAGCTTAATAGACGAGATCCCCTCCCCGAAAACCTAGAAATAGTCCGGAATTCCCTCTAAGAAAACCCAGGCCTATAAAAAAGGACCGATGAAATTAAGGCTAAGGTTTAAGCGTCTCTATAATAGCAATCATAGGGGCGAGAGCCGGTTATATAGTGGTTGTTAAGGGCAGACCGAGTCTAGAGAAAACCCCGAGGAAAGATAGTAGGAACGGGAAATCTAGCTTTTATATTTAAAACTTTAGAAGCCCTTCTCGAACCTTCGGAATATCTACTTCGGAAATCGTCCATTCTAGACTTAGGAGCCTCTCTATACGTCTATAACGACCTCTCTTAATTCCGCTCCTTTAAGAAGGCCTAAAAAGAGTTCTTAGTAGCCGGGGACTCTTTAGTACGAATAGAGGGTTACGGGAGGGTGAATTATCTTATAAAGATACCTTCCGGTCACCGGGTGCTTCGGCTAAAGAAGGTTGCCTACTGTCTAGGCTTTTCTACTAGTCTAGTCTCCTTCTAGCTACTCCGGGAAGAAGGGATACACTAGGATATAGTCCGAGACCCTACGAAGCTAATTAAGAACAACGAGGTTATCGGACTAGTTAAACAGAAATACGGTCAGTTTATTATAGAATACCGACCTAATAGCTCGGCTTCGACCTTAGGCTAGGCTGCCTTCCCGGTGGCAAAAAGGGCTAGTTCTAAAGACCCTCTACCGGCGGCTAAGGGAGACGGGAAGCTCTAGCATGCAAGACTCAGCCACCTAAGACCTTTAGCCCTTCACAAGCTCGGAATCCAACAGGGAGTCTAAATTTAAGGACTAAAAACAGTCGAATGCGAATTTTACAGACAGGGGAAAGCTAGAAGATAAGTCTCTAAAACAACCCCTTCTCGACCCTTAAAGCTATATAAAGAGATCTAGATAGACTAGACAGATGTAGCCTAGGATTAAGAAAACTTTATAAGAGTTATATTTATTACTAACGCTTTCTTAGGAATGGTTTTTCCTTACTTTTTACGGACCTATTACAGTAAGTATAACTAGTCTACTTTACGGGATTTTATAAACTAGATAAAGAACTATCACAGCCTTAAGGTTGGGAAAATTAGGTCCGATAGAGAGTTATTTACAAAGAATATCTTAACCTAGCTTCGAAAAAGGGGTATTTTACCCCTTCTATCGGCGTTAAATACTTAGGCCTAGAACTAAGGGGCCGAAAGATTAGGGGGTATTACGATGGAAAAGGCTCGAATAATAAGACTAGCAGTAAGGCTACCCTACGACCTTTAGAGAGAAATAGTCGAATCAGCTTGCTACCTTCGGAATCGGACTCTAAGGGACCCTAAGGACGGCTCAGACGACTGGGAATCCCCCCTAGACAAATTCACAGGGAAAAAGGCTTCTCTAGCCTACCTTCGAGCCTATAGGTGTAAGGCCTACGCTATAACGCCTAACGCTTAGTTGAAAAGAAAGAAGAAGAAGAAGCTAGACCCTCGAGCGTTTATAGGGTTTCTAGTCGGTTATAGGTCTACTAATATCTTCCGGATCTAGATACCTAGCCTAAAGAAGGTTATCTCGACCCGGGATATAGTCTTTAACGAATATAGCTACTTCGACGGGGAAAAAGAACAAGTTCCCCTCCTAAAAAGCACTCGACAGCTTATTCAGAAGATCGACATACCCTTAGAGACTCGAGCTAACGAAGAGGCCCTCGACGAAGAAACAGACGAAGAAATAGATATAGAGGAGGTAGAGGGCAACGAGGACGAAATACAGGAAGAAGACCCGGAAGGAGACCTAAAGGAAGCCTAAACAGACGATAAAGACTTTAAAAGAGCAATCGAGCTCGAGAAAGCCTACTCTTCCCCGTCCTACCCGTTAGAGGACTTAAAAGAAGCCTTTCTAGTACATCTTCTAGTTTCTACCCCTAAGGGGGTAGGGGGAAATACAACCTCGAAAGAATTTCCGGCAGCTTTTCTATCCCTACTTTAATAAGTTAAAGAAACAGCAGCTTTAATAGGGGTAGAACTAGAAGGACCGAATGCAGTACCTTTATTAGGGGCTAGCCTTTGCCTAGAGGACCGGTTCTCGGACTTTAGACTTACCCCTATCTAAGATAGAGTCTATAGAGCTTTTACAGCCGGGAGACTGTTTAAACCCTAAGAAAAGAAGAAGGTCTATAAAAGAGCTCTCCCGGAACCGCCTTAGACTTAGTCACAGCTGTAAAACCATCTATATAAAGAGCAGTTTATTTAGGCCTAGAAAGACCACCTAGCCTTATACGTAGAGATAGGTTCCTTCCAGGAAGTCTTATAGGCTACAGCAAGGGGCTACTAGGTCCTAGTCTATAAATAGGTCTTTATTTACAAAACAGATAAACATAGGTACCTTTAGAAGTGCAAAGCTCGCCTAGTGGTTTATAGAAATCAATAGGAGAAAGGGGACCTTCTAACAAGAGCTATAACCTTAGCCGGGATGTCTTTTAAGGCTCTTATAGCTATAGCAGCCGAGTACGACCTCGAATTAGATCAAATAGATGCGGTAAACGCCTTTGTGAACTGCCCCTTAGACGAGGACGAAGTTGTCTATATGCGGATGCCCCTTGGATTTTAGAAAGAAGGTAAAGTTATACGGCTTCGAAAAGCTCTATACGGTCTACGCAGGTCTCCCCTTCTCTAGCAGCAGCACCTTACAGCGTCTCTCGAGACCCTAGGCTTCCAAAAGGTCCCTTAAGAACCCTATGTTATAATAAAAGGGGCGGTAATCGTCTTCTTCTATATAGACAATATTATCTAGGCCTACCGAAAGGAAGACTAATAGATCGCCGAGGAGGCAAAGCAAGGTCTATAAGAAAGATATAAGATAACCCTTGTAGGAGAGCTAAAATGGTTTCTAGGCATTCGAATTCTACGAAATAGGAGCTAACGGACGATCTAGTTGATATAGGATGCCTATATCGATAAGGTAGCTTATAAGTTTCTACTAGACTAGCTAGAATAAAGGGCTCCGGCTACTCCGATGCTAGAAGAAGAGCTTCTACTATCTCTATCGACCTTCTACGCAATAGAATAAGAAAAACACGCTTACCTCTAGAAGGTCGGGTTACTACTATTTGCAGCAATTTCTACTAGGATCGATATAGCCTTTATAGTCTCCCGGCTAGCCCGGTATAACTAGAATCTATCTGCAAAGCACTAGGAGGCAGTAGACCGAGCTATTCTCTACCTTTACTCGATTAGAAGCCACGGACTACGCTTAGGAGGGCATAAGCAGAAAGGAGCTAAGATATTCCTCTATTCTAGCGATGCCTCCTTTGCCGATAACTTAGTCGACCGGAAAAGCTCTTAGGGATATATTATGTCTCTATTTAGAGGCTATATACCCTAGAAAGCGTCTAAATAGGCAATAGTTACAACGTCGAGCATAGAAGCAGAAATGCTCGCTCCTTTAAAGGCAGTAAAGGAGGCTATTTTCCTTAGCCGGTTGCTTACGTCTTTACAGCTTTAAATTCCGACTCCTTTAGTCCTAGAGTGTGATAACACTTAGACTATTAGGTTATTTATAGAAGAAAACAATAAGCTATTAACTAGGCTTAGGCACGTTAATATTTATTAGCACTAGCTACGATAGGAGGTCTAGTAGGGACTTATCTCGCTCTAGTAGATTCTAATAGCAGAGATAAAGGCTAATAGACTTACAAAAGCCCTTCCTAATCAAAGACTAGCTATGTTTTTGCGGTAGGTTAGGTTAGAAGATCTTAGAGAAAGGATCCGACTAGAGGCCCGCTAAGAGGACCTTCGAGAAGCAATACTAGCCAGCAGGCTAGCTAGGTGCGAGGCAGCCGAACAGCAGTAGGGCTACTCTCCCTCTATCTAGTAGGTCCTAAAAACCGCCTAGAGGAATAACCTTAGGATAGGACCCCTAACTTAGCGGGCAAGGAGTTTAATCTAGTTTCTAGAACTTAAGGAGTTAGTCTATTATCTATAAAGCTCTTAGGGGGTGACTACCTATTCTACGGTCCTAGGCGGTAAGTAGGGCTATAAGTGTCCTCCTTAGCTAACTATATGACTAAAGTCCTAGACCTATAGATAGCTATACCCTTTTAAAGGGGGCAGGCTATAGCTAAGGGGGTGTGTTGCGAAGCTGGGCTAGGATTTGTGAGACTTAGGTAGCCTAGGCGGGCTCTCGACCTAGAGGACCACCCGGGGGACTACTAGCGGCCCGTGCATCGCTATACAGCGTATAGGGCACCCGAAGCTAGTTGGAAAAGGGGCTTGGAAAAGGGGCTTGTAAAAGGGGCTTAGAAAAGAGGCTTAGAAAAGGGGGCTTAGAAAAAGGGTTTGGAAAAAGGGTTTAGAAAAGGGGCGTGGAAAAGAGGCTTAAGAAAACAGGGCTTTGGAAAAAGGCGTAGGAAAAAGGCTAGGAAAAAGGCTAGGCAGGAAAAAGGAAACAGGGGGCTGTATCCTAAACTCAGACACTTAGGTAGAACGCCAAAGGGGACTACTGATTTAGGAGGGATAGGACTCCCTAAAAAAGGGGGCAGTCCCCCCTAGTAAGGAAGGGAGAGGTTAGAGATTAATTAATCACTTCTACACTATATTTCCTACCTACACAAGATTCAAACAGCTCCACACAGACTGTCTAAGGCTTCGACCCCCTTTTCAGTCATTGACTTCTACATGCACAGCACATATCTCTCTTCTCGAGAAACCCCGGCTCCTAAAGCAACTTTTACGACGGCACCGTTAATACCCGCAGCTATCCCCTTTACGCCTTTAGCCGCCCCGGTAGTTACATTCGCGCCGGAACCTTTATTTGCCCTAATAGCCTTAATATATATTACCTTTATCGATCCCGCCTTATACCTACGAGATAAAAATCCCGGTATATTTCTAAACCCCTAAGCTTCTCCGTTTCGCGATATATCTAAGACGCTAATAATACCTTACCCGACTTTATACTAGTTTATAGCTAAGACCCCTCCGGTTAATATAACGTTAAAGGCGGTATATACGATAGTTCTCTTATAAAACGTTTTAAATAAAGAGATAAATGCCGACCTCCCGTAGAAATTTATTAAGCTATAGGATAAAGGCAAGAACTATACGGGCGAGCCGTACGATATCCTAGATAATAAGGTCCGTATCTTTACGGACGTATATTATACGGTTAAAGCCCGGCTAGGCTATTTTCACGGACTCTTTCCCTAGATTGTCACCGGGCGAGCCTAGACCTACTATATTTAGTATATAGAATAGGACTATATTATTTAGGCAAGCCTACGACCTACTAAAGGCTTACTTTAAGACCGAAGTAAACTACTAATACTATTAGGTCGATTAGACTATTACGACTTTTAAAAAGCTATAAGTTAAGTATTTTAATAAAACCTAATAGGGAGTCCTCTAGACCCTTTTTAATAAGCTATAACGATATTAACGCGCCTTAGTATTTAAGTTCGCTAGAGACCTCCCTCTTTATACTACCTTACTTAACGCGAGGCGAAACGTCTTAGAATTTAGCTATACGCTATATAACCCCCCTAAGACCGTAGAGAAGCTATTCTCCGCGTTACGTTCCTCCTTAAAGGCCTATCTATCGATATAGGCCGAGAACGGCACGTTCGGCATATTCGTATAATATCGTAACGAGGTAATAAATATCAATGATAAATATAATTTATTAAGCGTGTTCTATACCGACCGAAGATATACTAATAACCGCGGCAACGGCCGTAGGTTTAGTAAAAGCAGCGGGTAAGGCTACCGTAGCCCTCGTAGCGGCGGTAGTAGCTTTAGCAACCGGTAATAGTCGAGGAAGTACTTCGTTTATTAGAAGAAAGGCTGCTAGCCGATAAAGCATACCCTAAAGGAACGAGCTAGGTCTAAGGCTTAGTACTATGCGTAATGCCCTTTAACCGGCAACCCTAGCATAGGATTTAAGGCCTATCTTACCGAATATAAAGGTAACGAGACTCCTTAAGCCGCTATCGAATAGCGTAACGATAAGGCTAGTAATAATAAAGAACTAACTAAGTAGTAAGCCTCGTAAGTCCTATATTAGCAGTCTTTGAACTATTTAATTATAGGCGAAACCGCATAAGGAATAGATTAGTTAGGCGTCCCGGCTACGCAATTCGTCTTCGACCGTTATTTAAAGGACCGCTTCTACGGCATCCTCGAAGATACTAGCGCAGCTATAGTCTCTACGGTAGGCTAAGACTAATATCTCACCCTATAATAAGAAGACCCTTCTATCGTGCTTAACGAATCTACCGCCGGCTAGGCCTATATTAAATTCAGCAGCGGCGAGAACATACGTTCCCTCGGCTCTATTGCCCTAAAGACCTTTATTAGCCGTATTACGTTCTATATGCGAAGGACGATAACTCCCTTCCTTCTTTACCTAGCTAATATAGATCGCTTAGGCGTATACTTTAATAATACTACCGATATAATTATCGGTCTAAGTATAAACGTCCCTATTGTTCGCAAATAGGGCTATCTCTAGTTCTTCTTTAATAAGAAAGAGAATATAGTCGCCTTCTTAACAAAAGCTAAGATACGTACGCTCTACCGCCGATTCGGCCACTAGGCCGTTAATAGGCTTTATTACCTATTAAAGAAAGCAAGGCATAACGATATCTTAGTAGAAATACTAAAGGATATCTTAAAATTCTACTATTACTGCTAGCTCTACGCCCTAGCACCCTAAAGGTTTAGGTTTATATTAAAAGATAACTAAAAATTTAACTTTAAGGTCGTTATCGATATAATATACCTAAAAGTCGGCAATAGCACCCGGCCGGTACTATACGCGGTTAATATAGCGATATCTTTCTAAAAAGCGCGATTCCTCCCGTCTATATCGGCTAAAGATATATAGGAAACACTTAGGGCACTTTAGATCGATATATACCTTAGGCCCTTTAACTTTATCCGGTATAACGCGAGCACTAACTTCGTCTTAACCGAGTTTCGCAATAAAGCTCGCATTATAGGTATTACGTATACCTAGTTCCCTGTTAAGGGATATTAGTCTATAGGTAATGTTAAGATATATTATAGCCCCTTTCGTCGTGCGTTTAAAATAATATACGCTAAGATCGGTAGGATAATAGCCCTTAAATCCATCCTATAAATAGCTATTAAAGCCGTAAATAATATAGTAGGACTAAACGGCCTTATCCTTACGCTCTTCGTCTTTAAAGCGTACCTACGGATGACTTAAGACTCCCCTCCTTCGGCAACTACGGTATAAAGAGCCGCGACTATCTAAAAGGCTATAAAAGCCTTATAGTAGCTCTCCGCCGCACAGTAAGTTAGAGATGCCCTATAGGCTCGAAACGGCCTCTTAACCCTTAATACTCTATTACTACCGCTATAGAGTTAAGTCCGCGTTTAGAGAGAGAAACGAAGATAGTAGGGTCTATATAAAATCGCCTTTATTAACGGCTATAATATTACTATCGAAACCGTTAACGGCCTTACGATCTTCCGTTCTACCTTTATATAGCCGTACTACTATAGCAATAACGATACCCTTAATCCCCCTATCCTCGATAATATAAACACCCTTTCTAAGGTCGGCTCCTCTACTCCGGACGAAATTCCCGAGCTAGACCTTTCCCCCTCTCCGGTGCGAGCACTACCTGCTCCCCCGCAGCCCCGTAACCGCGGACGTCCCCCCGGCTTAAAGAATAGGCCGAAGACCGTTACCTTTAATAATTAAGAGTATTATTAGTAGGTGATTCACTTGGATTAATCTAAACAAAGGGGGTTGCATTAGTTGTGGTTGTATCTAATCTAGCTAAGAAGGGGGAATAAGGGGGCCCCTTTATACCCGTCTGCTAGGGTCCCTCTATAGGGCCTACTATGCCTTAACAATGCATTATTAAGGCCTACGCTAGGGCTTACTGCTCTAGTTATAACGATGCCCTTAGTTAATAACGAGGTTATTAACTATACAGGGTACGTGGCGTTATACGCCGCGTAGTTATAACCCCTATTGCCCCCTTCCTATGTATAGTCGGCAATATAGTTGCGACTCTATCCCTTAGTTATATAACTATATTCCTATACTAGCAGTCTTTCTTTCTAACTGCTAAGCAACCTTCCTAATCGCAAGGATAACGCGTATTAGACTAAAGGGGTCTAATAAATATAATACATAAGTATAAATAAAAGAGAGTTCTAAAGGGGAACTTAGGGACGTAGAACGTATGCCTCTATCCGAATGGTTAAGCTATTATTGTCTACGAAGCGTTTAAGGGCTCGGTTAGGTAATGCCTTCGTTATAGCATCGGCTAGGTTATTATCGCCGTTAATCTAACGGATCTCTAAGATCTTACGCTGCTCGTATAACTATCGAAGAGATATAATATTAATTATTAATCTCTTCTCCTTAGTTATCCCGAGCTTTACGAGGCATTCGTAGAGTAAATACGAATCTATATAGATAATTAATTAGAGATTCGGTAGCTTAAGACGGTCGGTAATAATCTTTAATATAGTTGCTAAGGCGAGCCCGAGGTTAACGCCGTTAACTATACCGTATATCTTAGAAGCTAGCACGCTTTAGGTAACTCTCTTATACTTTGTCGAACTTTAGTAGATAATATTTCTAATAACCTTAAACTAATTATTAGACCTTTCGGTCTTATTAACTAGTATAATAATAAAGCCTAATTGCGATAATAGATCTTTATTATTAGCAAACGACCTATCTGTAAATACTATTAGCTTCGCTTTTATAAGATTAATTAGTTTATATATTAAACCTTTGCTTTAGTAGTCTATTTGCTACTTAAGTCGCTTATTTAAGATCGTATAATCCTTATTATCCGGGTTCTATACTTATGCCGTAATAGAGATATCGAATACGGCTTCCGGTTAATATACCGAGGCTATATAGGGTCTACGAGCACGTTATTTTAGGTACTATTGTATATAATCCGGAGCCTTAACATCGATTCGGTCGATCTAGGCAGCTTATCCTTTCTATTAGAGCAGGAGTATCTTATCCTATTGTGAGCTTACCTTCGCGCCGTTAAAATCCGTAACGGAGCCCTAAGTTATCGTAGTTTTCGGCTTCGCCCTAAATTATGCCTCTTAAAGCTTTTCTTCTTTAGCGGCCGAAAAACTCATCGTTTTAAGCATAAGGGTATCATCCGTTTATATCCTAACGATGCCGAAGTATTCTAGTCCTATATTAGATATTAGAAGGCATAAGTTAAAGGTCGATATTGCTATATCGAGGCCCTTAATATAGTGCTTCTAATACGTATTAAACTAGTAGACTCTAGATTCTATAATTCTATATAAGGGCCTAATAACTCGGATAATCGTATTAGGCGGGTACTTCCCTTATAATTCGGCGGGAAGCCGTATTAAGACCGTTCGAAAGAGCTCTATAGTCGCCTAAGGATAAGCTTAGATAATATCTCGAAGGGATAACGTTATCCTATAACGTATAAGGCTAAGAGTAAGGGCTAAGATTAGTCGTTAGCTAACGCGTTAAATTATTAGGGACTACGTTAGTAGGGAAGCCTTCTCCCTATCGTTATAACCTTAGACTATAAGCCTTAATTTCTTATAGGGCTTAGTGTCTCTACCTTTAACCTCCCGAACTATACGGGAGCTAAAGATACGGTAGCCGCCGTAAATAGCTTCGTTATAACGTTTAAAACTAAATACTCTTTATGCCACGAGATTGTCGATCTCCGTACTATCTAACGCTTCGAATAGTGCTCTTAGGGTCGTAATAGCGCCTTTAGATTAAAGCTTAACGGCTAGCTCGTAGGCCTTTTCCTCCTTTTTTATCGTAAAGGCCTCGTCCGCTTCTTCGTCGCTTAAATCGTCGAGATCTATATCGTCCTCGTTATCGTCTAGGTTATCATTTACGTTTAGTCCTTCTATAATCAAATGCCTAGCCTTATTCTTCGATCTAGGCGGGCGTCCTCGCTTACGGGGTGCCGGAGGGTCCGTTTAGGCGGGTTCGTCCGGCTGCTCGGATTCTAGTGCCGGAAGGTCGTTAAGCATTTAATCACGATAATACGGTTATACTAACGTAGATCTAAAGACCTTAGGTCTATTAACTATATCGATCGTAATATTATGCCCGTTAATAGCTATAATCTTAAATAGTCCTTACTATCCTAACTTTTCCCTCTATACGCGGACTTCGCTTTAGATAGGAAGGGCAAGTATATTCGCTATGTCTAGACCGTTGCGGCTATATAACGCTGCTTAGACCTATCGTTTAGCCGTAAGCTGCCTAAGTGCCTTTTTCGCTTTCTATACTATAGCGGCTTGTTTAAAGGTCGTTAGCGATAGCGGCGAATTAAGAGTTATCTTAGGATATGCTCCGAACATAAGTAACGTAGGTATTAGTCCGTTCGGCCTAATAGTATCGTTAATAGCTTTAATAGCTATCTAAAGAACTGCCTTAAGGGAGGTAACGCTGCCTATTTCTATAAAAAGGATATTAAAAGCTCGACGTAAGGGGGTATAGTACCTTTTAACCTTACCGATAGACTAATATGCTTTAACCGGAACCTTTATATATATAATTCCTATAATATAGGCTTCGTTCCGGAATTCTATAGCCGCGAAGTTCGTGCCGGCATTATGTTTAATAATGTTAGGGGGACTAAGGTATATATTAATCTAAAGGGCCCGAAGGGTCTTATATATATCCTTAGCTAATATAGAAGGAAGGAATCGAGCGCTTTAGAAAGCCGTCGACGCGTTAACAATATATAATACCGGGCGTTATGCCGAATTCGGAATATCTAAATATATAATATTAAAGATAACCTTTTAATTAAAGTCTTAGTTATCTTTAAGGTTAAATTTAAACCGTTTTAGGGCAGGCGAATGTATCTAGCAATAGTAATATAGTTCTAAGATATTCTCTAGAGTGCTAAGAGATATATCGCCGTAGCCGGCTTGCTTTAATAGGTTATATAGCCTAGCTATAGCGAGATATCCGAATCGACGGTATAAGGTCCTAATTTCCGTTTCTATTAGGAATGCGGTCGATTGTTTACTCTTCCTAAGGAAGAACTAAGGGTATCCTTATTTCTTAACAACCGGGATGTTTGCCTTAGGGCCGGTAAGGGTATTCGTTATGTTATTAAAGAATACGCCTAGCCTATCTATATCCGCGAGATATAGTAGGAAAAGGGTCGAAGTTTCTAGCATATAGAATATAATCCTTCTAATCGGAGTAATAAGATTAATTAATCCTAAAGACCTTATTATAGTGCCGGCGCTAAATCTAATTAATTCTTAGCCTACGGTTAATATATCTAAATAGACGGAAGGGTCTTCTTACTATAGGGCTATATACTATTCTTATCCGGCCGTTAAGACCTTCGAGGCTCTTATATTAATTAAGATGCCTTAAAAATAGAGCTTTAAGTAACGGTTATTAATAAGGAATTAGTCGGCCGAGACTATCGGTTCTATACCGTAGACGTTATCTCCTATAATAAGGTAGTTAAAAGCTATTTAATAAAGCATTTAACTAGCTTACTACTATTCCGGCTTATTATCCTCGCTATACTCTTCCTCCTTATCGTCCTTATAGCCTTTATAGCCTGCTAAATAGGCCGTAATGTCTAAAGAGACGCCGGTATAAAGATAATGCGAGAGATATTAGTCTTTAGCTTTCCGCCGTTCCTCTATAGAATATTTCGTTGACTAATATCCCTCCTTTCTATATATAAAGCACTTCTTAGCCTAGGTCTTATTGCCGTATCCTTAGCTATAGCCTCTTCTACTATAGGGCCGATAGCCTTATCTAAAGCCACGCGAGCGAAATCCTCCGTTGCCTCTACTGCGATTATTAGTATACCTACGGTCTATATAAAACTAACTATTAGGGTTCCTTAAATTGTATTTATAATTTATATCTATCCTATCGCTATTATAATTCCGGTCTTAGATAAATTAGCGCGAGGCATTCCTCGCCTATCGTATAAGGTACGTCGTAAGTAAAGCTCGGAGGTCGGTATAGAGTTCCTTAGCCTTATCGGCTTATTTAAAGAAGGCACCTTTAAGTTCTAAGACTCCTTAGCACGCCTTAGTAAAGGTTACTATAAGCGGGGTTTCGCCTATAAACTTAGGTCCTAGAGCTCGTTAATAAAGCAATAGCTTATCGATTAGCAACTAGAGCACTTCCGGTAGGCCTTTCTTAAGGTTACTAGCCCGAACTTAGTTAAACGTTATATTAGTCTAATCGGTATAGTACTAAGCCTAAGTCGCTTTAGTATCGAAATGCCGTTTAATCTTATCGTACGCGCCTCGGAAGGTAGTCGTCTAGGTAATATTCTCTGTATAAAAGCGATCGGCTCGTCCCTTTAATATCTAAGGGAGAAAGGTATAAATAAGCCTTAGCTTAATCTTAAGGTTATAATATACGCTTATAAACTTACGGATAGTCTCGTTAAATAGGGTATATAGCTCGCCGGTATAGCTCTTCTCCTTATCCTATATCTTAATAAACTTAGTCTAAACGTCGGGATTAGATAAGAGGTTCGGAACATCGGCTAATAGGAGTGCTATATACTCCTTAATGTTATAATTAAATGCTTCGACCGTAGCCTTTAGGGCGATTGTTAAAGCAGATAGATCGAGCCTCGGTTTCGCTCTTAGGATATATAACGTTAGTTCCGGGAGAAATAGTAATCGTAGCGCATAAATCCGATTTATACGATTAAATAGTAGAAATATCGGTATATCCGTCGTAGCCGTGTTTAGGTCTTAGTCTAGTTCCGGGGTCGGATTTATAGTCGCCGCTTAGGCCGGGTCGTTATATTATAATCGGTGTGAAGTCGGGTAGACCGTTAACTAACTTATTATAGTAGAGAAAGGGTCTTAGGCTACTTATTCCTTATTGTTTTTCCTCTTTTCTTATTTACGGAAGGCCCTTCTGCCTATATTAAATTCTTCTATTATAAAGACCTTCTCGTTCTAAGGGAGTGGATTATTAGATTAAAGCATCGTTATATATAATCTAACAAACGGCGTGTTCTTTAGTCCTATCGAAACGCCGCGTCTTCGCAATAGTATCTTAAGAACCTTCTTATAGTTTTAATCTACCGTATTCTATATAGATTTATTCTATCCTTAGAAATATTCCTAGAATAGGTTAAAGAGCCGTTAACCTTAGTAGTAGATAGATGCTTCGCCTATTATAATAAACCGGGCTACGAATATTAACTTCCGCTTTGCTAGGATCTTCTATCGTAATCTCTTCTATATCTTAGTATCGTATATCTACCTTTATATAAGCGGTAAGAGGGATGCCGATCTCCTTTATCTATTATATAATTAGTTTTAGGCTATTAAAGGGAGCCGGTGCGTTCGTATTCGATAGTAATCCTACTATTATTATTTATTTTTCGAGTTCGTTTAAGGGTTAGTTAGTATCGTAAGGGTCTTTATAAGAAATATCGAAGCAATTAGTCTCTACTCTAAAGGACGTAACTCTTCCTCCTTAAAGGAAGCAAGCACGGGATTTAATAGTTTTAAGGGTTCGCGATATTATTCTACGTTATAGACGCACTGCTTATTAACGTTTACTCTTCCTATAATAAGCGAGAACGGGATTAATAGAGAGCTTAGAAGGTCTTATTTACGGTAGAGCTAATATAAATAATCCTTATTCTTAGCATAGATAAACTTCTCTTAGGTATACACAATAGAACCTCGAGGGTAAAGATACGCGGAAATAGCGTCCGTAAGGAATAAAGATTCTACTATACTTTCGAAGATTAAGATCTATCTCTTTTGCTTTACTATTCTATAATTAAATCTATTTAATCACTAATTAGTATTAGTAGGTGATTCACTTAGATTAATCTAAATAAAGGGGGTTGCATTAGTTATAGTTATATCTAATCTAGCTAAGAAAGGGGAATAAAGGGGCCCCTTTCATTAGATTATATAATAGAGGTCACAACGATTAGGTTAGTATAACCGCTACGTAACGTAAGGGAAATATCTCTTAAATGCGGCCCCCTTATAAAAAGAGGGGAAGCACGCACAACACGCATTATTATATATCACATTAATATAACCTCTTTGCTATACAACCTATCTAGACCTTTTATAACGCCTATTTAGTCCGAGCCGTAGATCTACGATCTAATAATTAAGAGTCTTAGCCTCTAATCTATCGAAAATACGATATAAAACACTAAAAACAGGCTCCCTTTAGGCAAAAACAATCACTATATCTACTAAGAAGAACACCGAAGTTATCCTTATCGAAAATGCTAACTAGTCCGTTTAAGACAATAAGTTTAAGGCGTAGGTCCTCGATAGCAACCTATAGGAATAGGTCTTCGGCACCGAAAGGCTCCTTCCTATTCTAGATATGCCTATCGAAGACGACTCTCCGAGGGGATCTCGCTCTCGCATAGCGGACGAAGAAATAGTCTAATAGGGACGCTAACCTCCTTAAGGCACCTAACAATAGCAGATCTTTCTGCATAAGGAGAAGAAATAGGAGAGTTAGAAGAAGGATATTAAAGAACTACGCACTTAGATCGCCTCGACGATCTCCGGTTACCTATTTTAGACCTATTGTAAACCTAATAAAGACCTTAAGGACTAGTACGCTACGCTTAAGGAAGAGGCAAAGGGCAAGCCGGAAGATATCTATCGAGCCCTTTAGGTTCGCTATAAAGCGGTGGTTAAGCCCTCCCTAAGTTAGCTAAAGAACTAGCACCTTTAGCTTAAGGGCTAGAAGAAGATTATATATAAAGGGATTTAGGAAGAACTTCCTAAAGCTATTTATAAGAGTATTTAGGTTGCTGACTTTCTCGCCTTTGTCTAACCTTATTATCCCACCTAGGTCTATTCCTTCTACCTCTTATACTTAGAGAGGCAGAAGGATTTCGATATCTATACTATAACTAACGAATTCACTATGCTTATAGACTAGCTGCCTGCTTAACCATCTTAAACTAAGAAAGGCTCCTTCGGCCCTTCCTATGCGGGATAAGACGAGGAGTAGAGCAGCTAGTAGAATAACTAAAAAGGTAAAACCAATAAAAAGAGGTCGCTAATAAAAAGAGGTCGCGACCTACTAATATAGATAAGAGAGGTATCCTTTACTATAAGCTCTATTCTATAAAAGGCTACTTAATAGAGAATTGCTAGGAGGTTAACCTTAATAAGGCGCCCGACTAATAGCTTAGAAGCAAAAAGGACATTATCTCTAAGAATATAAAGAACCCCGAGGTCGCGAAAGAATCTTAGAGACATAAAGGCAAGATGAGAACTAAGAATAATAATAAGACGGATTAACTTATGCGGGAGAGAGGAAGATGCCCTTCGGCTTTATTCCTCGCCCCTTTAGTCGATGCGTCTTTTAACGTCGATATCTACCCTCTTTATTACTCTTTAATCCTAGATTATAGTATAACCCTCTATATCTTTAACGAGATTTCCCGGTTTAAAAACTTTAGAATAGTAGATAAAGAAGATTTCCTTTAGGCAGGCGCTAAAAAAGTGCCTATCCTCGGCTAAGGTTAAGTTAACATCCGCCTATAAACCCTATCGTTTAAACCGTAAGTACTGCGCTTACTTAACGTTGCTTTCTATAAGAACTTTATATATAATCTAATCTCTTATAGGCTGTTAAAGCAGTAGGGACTCTAGTAGGACGAACGACCCTATAGGCTATTAGCGCTTCGTTCGGCCGATAATACTATCGTCGGTCTTATTAAATAGCACTACGGCTAGTTCGTTCTTAAGTATATCCCCTACTATATAATAAGGCGGGCATTTTACAACCGCCGAAATAAGTTTAATAGCTATACTAAACGGACGCCGTAAAAGGCTATTGCTAAACTCTAGCATCTTTAAATAGGGCATCTAGGACTACGAGCCTTAGAACACTTCGTTAACTACTCCGAAGGTATTAAGATTAAAGGCATCTTAACCGTATAGTGCGATAACTACGGCACCGCGAAAGCAAAACGGATAATACGACGAGCCCCTTAAGACAACGGCATTATAGGCGAGAGAATTACGATAGACTTCTATAACTTCGTGCTAGACAATAAGGGCTATAACTCGCTAATGCTTTTAACCGATAGAGTAAGCGGCTTTATATATATTATAGTATTAGGTTATATTATATATTATCCCACGTGACCTCTATATCGTATATATAGACATTTAGATCTAGTCTATAGCTATATCCCTTTATAGATCAATAATAATTATATACCCCCTTTAAGCTCGTTCCCTTATAGTTTAATCTACTATTTTTATCCCGTTGCCTTTAATTAATAATCTCGCTATCTTACCCCTTTCTTTTTTAATCTCCCCTCTTCGCGACGTAAGTCCGCCTCCTCGCCGGACCCCTTCGTCTAAGTTTTCCTCGATTATTAGAATTTTCCCGGTATAGATACGCCGTCTCGACGCGAATTATATAGATTTCCCTCCTTACCCTTTGCCTTATAATCTACGATAACCGACTATATAAAGGCCGATCTTCCGTCTACTACCCTAGCCGTTACCCCGCCGGCTCCTACCGACCTAAAGCCTTAGACTAAGTACGTTTCTTACTACCCCCGCCTCGCCGCCCTTCTTCGAGCCTAACGGCCTATGTTCGGCACGTTCGCTTATATTTAGGCTAACGCTACTCCTAACTTCTGCCCCCTTTAGATCGAGGCCCTTACTTACCTTAATAATGCTTACGTTAAGTTAGATATAGGAGGACTCGTCGCTTAAGAATACGCAGCCGTTGCTTAAAAGCACGCTGCCGATCTTTAGCGTTAGCTTAACCGCGCTACGTCCTTTCTCCTCGTCTTAACTAAACGCGACGCGGCTTAGGACTAAGCCCTTACCCTTACCCCCGCCTTTACCTTTACCTATTCCCGTATCGCCGACCCCGAGAGGTTTGCTAGCGACTCCGGCACTTAAAAGCAACGTTAGGAGGCTTTCTAGACCTAGCGCAACGGCCTTATTATTAAGCTTTATTAAGACGCCGCCTTATACCCTATAGAGTAGGACTATATTCTTTACGCGGCTAGCCGGCTTATTAGCCGGGCCGCCTCTATTATCGCTAGCGTTCCTTAAGACGTCCTCGATAATAAGTCCTTTGTTAATTAATAGTATACTATTATTAAAGCCTTTACCGACGACCTTAGCCTAGTCTTTAGTGCTAATTTACCCGCGCTTAGTTAAAGGCCGACTTTAACGCCTTATCGATAAAGAATATCTCTTAGCCGGACTTCTATTTAAAGTTTACCTAGCTTTAAGCCGACTTATCGTTTAACGGCACCGCTTACATCGCCTACCTTTATTCGAAGGTCTCTATCGAACTTACTAACGCCGCCGCTCTATAGGTCGAATGCCCGGCCTATAATCACTTTACGGCCTAGGCTAAGATATATTCTACGCTTTAGGACAACTAGCAGCGTATTAAGGCCCGTTTTTAGCTCTAGCCGCCTTGTAACCCCGCTCGCACCGGCCTTACCTCGCCCGCCCTACCTATACCTCCTGCCGGTAACCTAATACAGCTTAATACATTCCGGGCCCGGCTTACTAACGCTAAGAAGCAACGGCGGTTTAAGAACCGTCTTTGCCTCTACTACGCTTAGCCGGCTACCGCTACTTATACCGCTTAGACCTACCTTAATAAAGGTATCGGTGCTAATCCCGGCGCTAACCCTAGCGCTAGTCCCGGCGCCGGTTCTAGCTCTAGCCGCGGCTATAGCCGTAGTAGCGGTACGTCTACCCTACGCTTACTTAAACCCCCTCCCCCCCGCTATTAGGTTCGCGCTATTAAGCAAGGCTTTATTAAGGGCGAAGTAAACGACCTCCCCGCCTCTTCCCTATCCTTAGGAAATACGTAGCTCCCTCGCCTTATCGCGCGATAGAGCTCTTAGTGTCTAAGTTTATAGCTTCGTTCGATACTAAGGAGGATCTTTGCCTCCTTATAGGAATATAACCGCGGGCTCTACTTATACCTTTATCCCTTATATCCGCCGATATTATTGTAAGTGCTTTAGTCGACTCCGGCTGCTCCGGATACGCCTTTATGCACGCTTAGACCGTGTACCGCCTTGCCCTACCTATCCGCTAGCTCTAATTCCTACGCCGGCTTTCTATCGCCGATAGTAGCGACTATAAGTCCGGCTCTATTACTTATTACGCCTTTTCGGTCTTCCGGATTAGCGCTTATACTAAGTCTATCTACTTCTTTCTTACGAAGCTTAGCTATAAGGTTATTCTTAGCCTCCCTTAGCTACGCCGGCACGACCCTATTATTAGCTAGCGCGGTAACTCCCTTTCCTTTTAGTCCCCC
Source organism: Ophiocordyceps sinensis (assembly GCA_012934285.1). Lineage (NCBI taxonomy): Eukaryota > Fungi > Ascomycota > Sordariomycetes > Hypocreales > Ophiocordycipitaceae > Ophiocordyceps > Ophiocordyceps sinensis. The sequence continues at coordinate 5,396,705 of JAAVMX010000004.1, read as the reverse complement.
TTTTATTTAGCCTCCTACCTCTCGGACTACTAGCCTTATCTTATCCTAGGCCTTTCGGCCACCCTTGCCCGCCCTGCCCGCCTTATCCCGGCTCCCCCCGCCTTTATTTTAGAGGGAATATAATTAATAAATATAATTCGTTTTCCCCTTACTCCTTCCGTCGAAGACTCTAACGATAAGGGTAAACCCCCTACCGCCCCTTCCGTTAAAGACTCTAACGACGAGGGCGAACCCCCTACCGCTATAATCCTTATTCCTACCGCTACGATCCTTATTCCCGCCTACACGGCCTTAGCCTATCCTCCGGCCTTTATTTATTCCGTCTGCTTTAGCGACGTTCTTAAGTTTATTCCCCTATCCCTTAGCCCCTCTCTCTTAGCGTTTTTCGAGGATACCTTTAACGTAGGTAAACCCGCCTATCCGGACTCCTCCCGCTAGGTTAACGACGCCGACTCTAACTCCGGCTATAACTCTAACTCCTTAGCTACCTTCTACCCTCGCCGCTATATTCGACCTCCCTGCCTTTATCTTATCTATAAGACCGCTAGCTACCGCCGCCTTATATTACGGCTAAGTCGTAAGACTATTAGACCTTAGCCCTTTTGCTTCTCGTCCCCCGACGACTTAGCGTTTAACGTCTAAATACTCGAAGTCGACGCGATAGTAATATTCTACCGGTAGCCTAAAGTCTAGACCTCTTAGACCTTAATTAAGGCCTTTACCGCCGAGCCTTTGCCTTATTGACATTACCGTCTTCCCTATTTGCTTTCCACTAGGAAATCCCCGGTTCTTCCTTAGATTCTACTATAGAATTCCACGGGCTTCTATATGCGCGTTTACCTACTTTTCTTCGGTTATATTTCACCGTGATTTCATAGTAATTTCACGGTTATTTACACGGTCTTTACCTATAAAATCTCTTCCCTTCTACGGTCTTCTACCGTAGAATTTTAATTCTCTTCTACGGCTTCTACCGTAGAATTCCTTTAAATAGTCACGGCTTTTACCGTAGAATTCACTAGTCTTCTACTAGGCTGCTTATTTATTTACTAACTGTATAGCTTATTTATCGTACGGCACGATCTATTGCTTTTCTTACCGATCCTTCCGTCCGATTATTTACGTTACCTGTTTTTCCTTAGGTCTACGCGGGTGATTTCGTCCGAGGATTTTTCCTATATATAGAGACTAGTTAGCCTCCCTACTAGACAAAATAAGAGCTATTATTCTTAGTGTTTTGCATCCTTTTGCAGCTTCTAATCCCTCTATATAGGCTGTTTAGCCTTAGAGCCTCTCTTCTACTTAATTGCTATTAGACTAATGTTAAGGACCCGACTGCCTAGCGTTCGATATGCCTACTAAGCCCCCGCTACCTATCGACTAAGATATCCTTAAAGACCTCTATTAGGCCGTTTTAATTACATATATAAACGCCGAGGACGTAAAAGCCTACCTTAACCTTTATCTTTACGACTTTATCGATAACTACCTCGATAAGATCTACCTTAATAAAATCTCCCCCGACGATATTACTAAATTCTTTAAGAAGTAAGAGAAAGTCCTTTATACGCTCGACGAGCTTTAGGCTAAAGTCCTTAAAGAGCTCCACTATATAATCTATATATAGGTTAAAAGTAAGGCCGATAAGCTCGCCTTTTACTATACCGTTAATACTTAAATTAACCTTAAGGAGGGAATATAACCTCCTTATACCCGCCTTTACCCCTTTAGCAAAGCCGAGAACCGGATCGTCCGTACGTACGTTAATAAGCAGCTTAGGAAAGGCTTTATCCGCCGCTTTACCTCCTTTACTACTGCCTTTATTATGCTTACCTATAAGCCGGGCGGGGGCATCCGTTTTTACGTTAACTATCGCGGCTTAAATAAGGCTATAATTAAGAACCGTTTCCCTTTACCCTTTATTTACGATACCCTCGCCTATATCTAAAAGGCGAAGTTTTTTACTAAGATCGACGTTATTACGGTGTTTAATCGCCTTCGTATTGCTAAAGGATATAAGTAAAAGACTACGTTTACTATATAGTATAGGCGTTTTAAGTATTATATTACCCCCTTTAGCCTTACCGCCGCCTTATCTTACTTTTAGAGTTTTATTAATATAGCCCTTTACGGCATCTTTAATAAGTTTTACTCTACCTATTTAAACGATATCTTAATCTTCTTAAAGACGTAGGAGGAGCATTAGGCTTATATTAATACGGTTCTTAAGCGCCTTAACGCCGCCGGCCTTTAGCTTAACGTAGATAAATATAACTTTTACGTTACTAAGACTAAGTACCTTAGCCTAATTATCTTAGATAAAGGCATTCGTATAGATCCTAAAAAGGTTCGTACGGTCTTAGACTAGCCTAACCTTTCCTTTATTAAAGACCTTTAGCGCTTCTTAGGCTTCGCTAATTTTTATCGGCGTTTTATTCGTGGCTTTTCTAAGCTTAGGAACCCTTTAAACGCCCTTACTAAGAACTCTACCCCTTAGATCTAGTCACCCGCCTATATCTACGCCTTCGAAGCCCTTAAGCACGCTTTTACTACCGCCTTAGTCTTTATATACTTCGACCTTTATCGTAAGACTATAGTTTAGATAAATGCTTTTAATTAAGCCGCTAGGGGTATGCTAATATAGCTCCTCGACGATAGTAATTACTATCCGGTTGCTTTTTTCTTATTAAAACACTCCGCTTAAGAGTATAATTACGAGATCTACGATAAAAAACTCCTCGCGATTATAAAATCTCTTAAGGAGTAACGCCTTAAGCTTAAGGGCCTGCCTAAGTTTAAGATAGCCTTAGATTATAAGAATCTTTAGTATTTTTTAACTATAAAGCTCCTTAATTAGCGATAGCCCCGCTAGGCCGAATTCCTTAGTCGTTTTAATTTTAAGATTATCTTTTAGCCCGGCTTTTAAGCTATTCTCCCTAACGCCTTTAGCCGCTTGCCCGGCTCCCGCCCTTTCTCCCTTACCGACCGAGCCGACGAGAGGATTAACCACCGATATTAGGTTATCCTCCGTAAGTCTAAGGTTAATGCCTCCCTCTACCTTAATATTACTACCGCCTTTAATACCGTTAAAGAGTCTAGTTCGTTTATAAATATAATTTATAAATATAATTCTAATTGCCTTGACCTTTACGCCCTCGATAACTTTAAGCCGATCGATAACCTTATCGACCGGGCCTACTCCTCCTCCCCGCTTATCTCCGCTATTCGCGTAGCCTTTTAGTCCCCTTAGCCCCGCTAGCCTTACCCCCTCCGAGCCCCCCTCCGCTCGATCCCTAAGACCGCTCTCTTTAAGGTCTAAGGCCGGTTCTATTTCTAAGGCCGGCTTTTCGTTCCCTTTAACAACGCTTTAATTCTTTAGATCCTCGTCTGCGTTTATACCTCCCCCTTTGCCGGCTACCTTAGACGTACGAAGACCGCTAGCCTCTACCGCCGGTCTTATATCTAGCCCGGTATATATAAGTCTATTTCTAGCTTTATACGAAATTATTATAAGTATTACTATTTACATAGCACGAAATTGCTATTTGTATAGTAAGAATATATAAATCCCTACTTTTCTACACGTACCCTACGCGCCTATGTCCCGCTACTAAAATCTAATGCCGGTATATAGCAATTAAGAGAGCCACGCAAATCGTGCGAATTAACGCGAAAAACACCACCGACACGCAGTAGGGCACGCAGCAGAGGGCACGCAGCAGGGCACGCAGCCGGGCACGAAGCATATATTAAGGAGCCGCACACACAGCAGAGGGCACGCAGCAAAGGGCACACAGCAGGGCACGCAGCAGGGCACGCAGTAAGGCACAAAGCATACATCAAGGAGCCGCACGCAGCAGAAGGCACGCAGCCGCACACACAGTAGAGGGCACGCAGTAAAGGGCACGCAGTAGGGCACGCAGTAGGGCACGCAGCAGGGCACGCAGCAGGGCACGCAGCAGGGCACGCAGCCGGGAGCCGGGCACGAAGCATACATTAAGGAGCCGCACACACAGCAGAGGCACGTAGCAAAGGGCACGCAGCCGGGCACGCAGTAGGGCACGCAGCAAGGCACAAAGCATACATTAAGGAGCCGCACGTAGCAGAAGGCACGCAGCCGCATATATAGCAGAGGGCACGCAGCAAAGGGCACGCAGCCGGGCACGCAGCCGGGAGCCGGGCATAAAGCATACATTAGGGAGCCGCACACACAGCAGAGGGCACGCAGTAGAGGGCACGCAGTAAGGCACGCAGCAGAGCACGCAGTAGGGCACGCAGCAGGGCACGCAGCATACATTAAGGAGCCGCACACACAGCAGAGGGCACGCAGCAAAGGGCACGCAGTAGGGCACGCAGTAGAGCACGCAGTAGAGGGCGCGCAGCCGGGAGCCGGGCACGAAGCATACATTAAGGAGCCGCACGCAGCAGAAGGCACGCAGCCGCACACATAGTAGAGGGCACGCAGTAGGGCACGCAGTAGGGCACGCAGTAGAAGGCACGCAGTAGGGCACGCAGTAGGGCACGCAGTAGAGGGCACGCAGCCGGGCACGCGGTAGGGCACGTAGTAGGGCACGTAGTAGAGGGCACCTGCTATAGCTATTAAATTAACTAAATTAAGGCTATCGATTTACGCGGCCCTTTTAATTGCTATATACCTCTACCTAATTTTAGTAGCGGGATATAGACGCGTAGGGTACGTATAGAAAGAGTAGAGATTTAGGTATCTTACTATATAAATAGCAATATCGTGCTATGTAAATAGCAATACTTATTATTATATATGCCTACGTGCTAAATCCCCTTATTCCTCCCCTTAAGGCTTACTCTAGCCCTTAAGTATTCCCTTCGCCTTATAGACCGATATATCCGTCGACTTAATTACCGACCTCCCTATCTACCGCCGTAATAGCGTTAAGTTTTCTAATATCCTTATTATCGTCGACCGCTTTATAAAAATACGCTACTACGTTTTAATACCCTTATTAATTATTAAAGACGTTATTAACGCGTTTATTTCCTACGTTTAGTCCTTTTATAAAACCCTAGCCTTTATTATTAGCGACTATAGCACTTAGTTTATTTCGGCTTTCTAATAGTAGCTTAATCGTCGCCTTAGTTACCGCTTCTACCTTAGCTCCGCCTACTACCTTTAGACCGACGGTTAGACTAAGATTATAAACGCTTAGATAAAGGTTTACCTTCGTTATTATACTACCTACCTTTAGGACGATTAAGTCGACCTCCTTCCCTTCGCTAAGTTTACGGCTAATAATTAGGTCTTTAAATCTACCGGCCTTTCCCTTTTCTTCGCTAACTATAGCTTCTACCTAAAGCTTAGCACTAAGCCCTTTAGTCCCCCCTCGCCTAGTATAACCCCTTAGCAGCGGAAGGAATACCTCCGTAGTAACGCGCTTGCTTCCCGCCTTTAGCGTATCTTTAACTTCCTCCGCGATACGATTAAGGATGCTTAAGCCACTTAGGCTCGCTATACGGACGCCTAGCGGACTCCCGCCTTAGCGTATTAGCCTAGCGATATAGTATTCCTTAGCATCCGCTAGATCTAGACCCTCCGTCTTATAAAGAAGCTCGACTATAAGCGGGAGGGCCTATATAAGGTCCTTAAGGTATATAAGATAGCGTATTTTCTTCGCCTCTTTAAGGGCAGCCGCTTTTACCCTATTTTTTATTACTCCCTTTTTACTAAGACCCTAAAGCCCTTTTTACCCGGCTAGTCGGAGCTTAACGTCCAGCCCGCCGATAACGGCGTTCTCCTTTCCCCTAGCGACGACGACGGCGATAATATACACCTTAAGTAAGAGTTTTCTTCTATCCTCGCGTAACGCTAGTACGCTTTTAGGAAGATTAAGTATCGCGTTTAATAGCGTTATAGCCCTTTTATATAGGAGGACTCCTCCTGCCTTAACGACTGCTAGGACGACCTTAAGGCTTTTTACGCCTTTAACCCGACTAAGCCTAAACCGGCCTTTTATACGGCCTTCCTTACGTCTTTACCTTTGCCTAAGTAATAATAAATATAATTTAATAATACAATTTATATTACGACGGCACGCGTTAGTTTCTTAGTTTTGCCCTTTATTTCTCTTTATTCCTCTCTCGTTCTATATTAGGCCCGCTTTTAGGACCGCTTAATATAGATTTCCTTCGGTTTTATTAGCCTATTGCCCCTTTTAAGCGTTTAAGTTTAACGCCGGTTTAAAGGGGATATACTATTATAGTATTAGGTTATATTATATATTATCCTACGTGACCTCTATATCGTATATATAGACATTTAGACCTAGGTCTATAGCTATGTCCCTTGGTAGATTAGTAACAATTATATACCCCCCCCTTAAGCTCGTTCTTTTATACGGACGCTCTATCCTAAAGAGATTAAGATCGGCCTTCTAACGAAGATTATAATGCCTAAGAACTTTAAATACTCTTAGAGGAGGCGCTACGCATATATCTTAAAGCAACGCTTATCGGTACGGACGGCGTAGTCTTAGTTAATAGTAAGGGCGATAAGGACGAGGACGATAGCGAGGAGGATAATAAATAAGACGTAGAGCCCGGTACTTAGGAAGCGGACTTCGCAGCGGCTATAACTTAGGACGACCTTAATGCGTAAGACGCGGAGCTAACTACTAATATAGGTCTTAACTAACGGATCTTTTAAGATAAGGAGCTTTAACGCACGTAGGACCGCTTAGCAGCTTAAGACGTTACCTACGAGAGCGTACGCCGCGTCGTAAAGGCAAGAGCACGACGATTCGACCTTAAGCTTAACCTTAAGGTATAGGTAGCCGACTGCTACGTAGACCTACGTAGGCATTTACAGTTCTACGGACGGCTTTAGGTTCTTAGTTCCTCTATAACTATAAAGGCCGTAGTAAAAGACGCTCCCTTAGAGCTAGAGGAAGGAAACGCGCTTTAAGGACGGCTTATTTAAATAGTATACGACGCTAGCGTCGTTAGCTACCTTAGCCGTAAAGGAATAATTGCCGCTATATCCCGCGACTTTTATTAGCCGCTCCTTTAGCTATACGTTAGACGATTCCTCTATAACTATAATATCTATAAGTGTATAAAGATTTAGCGTATACTAAAGAAAGGGCTACTTAAATCGCTCCCTATGCTAGACCGGTTCTATACGTATATTTAGATAGACTTTATTACGGACCTCCCCTTTATAAAGAGCGGTAACCGTAATCTTTAAGTAATTAAGGACTATCTAAGTAAGGAAGTTATATTAGAACCTATGCCTTCTATAGAAGCGGAGATCTACGCAAAGCGCTTTCTCGTATACTATATAAAATACTATTAATAGCTAACGTTATTTATAAGCAATAAAGGCTTAAATTAGATAAGCCGCTTCTAGCAGCACCTATATTAGCTGCTATAGATTATATAGCTACTAAGCATTATATATTATCCGTAAACCGATAAAGGGCTAGAACGGCTTAACTAGGAAGTTTAAGCTTACCTCTAGGGCGTTATCGACCGTAACTAAAAGGACTAAGATAAGTAGCTCCCTATAGCGTAAATAGCACTTAACGGAAGAAATCACTCTTTAATAAGTATATTACCTTTCTTCGCACTATATAGGTACGAACCGGTATCCCTATTTCCTATCGCTATAGATATAGTAGCGGAAAAGCCGTTAAGCAATACCCCGGAAGGGCGCGTAGCCTCTTTTATATAGCGACTTAAGTAGGTCTCGGACTTCTGCTAGTCTTTAATAGCCTCGGCAGCGTAGGACTAAAAGCGGTATACTAATAAACGGCGAGAACCTATAGAGCGATTTATGGTAGGTAATAAAGTCTAGGTAGACCTACGGAACTACGTATCCTTAAGGCCGAAAAAGAAGCTCGATTAATATAATATAAAATTTACGGTTAAAGGAGTACTAAGCCTATAAGCCGTCGAGCTAGAGGGACTACCTAATAAGATTTACCTTAATTTTAATATAGACCTTCTTCGTCTTATAATAGTAGATCCGATGCCTAGCTAAGTAATAGCGGACCTATAGCCTTCCGTAATCTTAGTAGAGGGAGAAGAAGAGTTTTTAGTAAAGGAAATTCTTACCGTACGGTAGAAGAAAGTCGGCCGCGGTAGTAAGCGCGAGGTCCTTATAAGGTAGTAAAGGTACTAAGACCCGACGTAGACTTCGTAGATATAGAAGCGCTCGATCGCTTTAAAGAGCGCTTTAGGGCTATTAGAGAAAACGATAGACCGCCCGACGCTATATTGCCGGTAAAGATACGACGGAAGAAGGTGCGTTTTACGCTCCCTAAAGCGAGCCGTATAGCTTAAGGCGCGGCCGGGCCTTACGTAATACGTCGTTAATTTTCGCTTAGGTAAGGTAAAGGTCTTATATAAGTATCTTCGACTATTAGTAAGATTAAGTCTACGACTTAATCCGTATTCTTATATACGAGCGGGGAAGAGGCACGTACGGGCGGGGAAAAGGGCTTATGCGAATAAGGGTAAAAGGCTTATACGGATAGGGGTAAAAGGCACGTATAGACAAAGGGGTACGTGCGTAGAGCTATATATCCGCATACATAGGTGCGCTTACACTTAGTTCTTTATAGATGATTTCTACACCTATATAGAGGGCACCTATATAATTACTCTACCTACCTTATTATAGTTGCACTCTTCTCTTCCTATAAGACGGGAAGAGTTACTATCCCTATTTCTACCCCGGTATCTAGGCAAAAGCGGCTAGCTATAAGTAGGAGCCTTCGACGCACTCTATATATAGTTTAAGCAAGAACTACTTAATACGCCCTCTAAAGAGATATATTTATAAAACGGAAATATTACGTATTCGTTCGTAAAGGTAATCGTCGATCGATACGTTAATAGATACCTATTATATATACAAGGGTTCTTAGTCCCGAATAACGATATAAGGAAAGCCCGTATATACTCGGGCCTTTTTCCCGAAAGCTAGGAAAAGAAAAATCCGCGTAGATAGGCTATCTTAGCCGGAATATAGACGATACGACGACGCTTAATAAGATTCTCGTATAAGGCCCGATCCTAAGGTCTAAGGAAGGTGTTAAGGAGGTATTCTAAAGGCTTCCTACCCTTCGCATCCGATTTAACGAAGTCTAGCGCTTAACTTAGGATCTTAAGGCGAATAACGACCTCGATATAGATTAGAAAGCCTTAGTATCTAAGGTTATAACCGCCGCGGATAAACGTTCTTTAGTAACTATAAATCTATTGCAACTATAAATTAGTAGACGACTAAAACTTAAAGGATTAAATAGTTCGTTACTATAAAATACTTAAGGCGTCGCGGAAAGATTACTATACGATAGTTCTACGATAAAAGAACGCTTATTAAGAAATCTTCGGGTTTAAGAGAGGTAAGGGAAAGCTTAAGGATATCTAAAAGGCCTTCGGCCTTTAAAGAAGATACGTCGATAGGCATAGTCGCGAAAATAAGGATACTTTAAAAAAGAAAGGAAGAAGAAATAAAAGAGGGAAAATTGCGATCGGATAAGCCTAAGGGTAAGGAAAATAAACATCGGATAAAGACTAATTACAGATAAACTAAGGAAGAGAAAGGGATTTAAAGGATTATAGACGATAGAACGATTAGCCACTAAGCCTACATAGTAAAGCTTTTAGCCTAATACCTTAAAAGACAACGCGCGCTTTAGAAGGCACTCCTTACGAGAAAAACCCTATTCTGCTTACGTATACCCGCTTTCTTCCTTTTGTAATATAGACTATTTAATCGACGAATAGCGATAGACTAGCACGTAGTAGCACTAGGCAAAGCTAATAAGCTTTTAAATATAGCGATTACCTTTTATAGAAGGCTAACCGGAGACATCGGAATGCCTCTTAAGGGCGTCTATAGGAAAGTCTATATTAAAGCAGGCGTAGGGAAGTATTATAGCCCTAACGAAGAAACAACAGTCGACTAAATAAGAGTTATAGCCTATAATAGGAGTTAACTAATATAGTTCTTATATAGATAAAATTAGCTAAGACGACTACGATAAGCTAAGAGCGACTACGAAATAACCTAAGAGGAAGTAGAGAAAACCTATTAGTTTATATCCCCGATAAATAGGTTTTATAAGAGCAAAAGCCGTTAGTATCGATATACGAATAAGGTATATAATTTCCTTATATAAGCAAGCCGAAAAGAATAGGCCGAAGACGGTAGTTTAACTACGATACTACGAGTTATTACTAAAGGGGTAGAAGGTACGGTAGCTATAATAGACTAACCTATAACAATCTATATAGATGAGAACTAGATCCTAAGGAAGGCCGCGCTAGACCGTAACCTAGGCCTTTACTATAGGCTTTACGAAGGAGAGAAAATACTAATGTTTAGCTAGCTATCCTTAAACGCTGCGAATATTGTATTTAAAAGACGTTATATCGTCGGCACGGCATGCTTTACTAACGCCGAAGGCTACGATAGTATATATTAGATCGGGTTTTTATAGGATAGGCGAGAGAGCTAACTTATTATCTTTAACGCCTTACGAAGTAGACGACGACCTCGACTATATAGGTTCTTACGAGTATAGCGGTAGCTACTATATAAGACGGGATACCTATATTTGTTCGCCTTTACTAGCATCCCGACGATAGAGCAAAAAATCGGTTAAGAATACGGATATCTTGCCCTTACGATAATTTAATACTAGGTAAGAGGCCTTATCGGGATCCCGTTTAAGTTCCTACTAAAGGTATACCTAGGCGTTAAGATTATATAGGATAACTAATTCTTAAAGGAGCAACCCTACTAAGTCCCTAAATTCCCTTATAGGGACTAAGGATTCTTCCTAAAAGACAAACCTAATACTTACGAAGCAAGCTTAGCACAGACAATAATAACTCTATACGCTATAGCAGGAAATAAATTAGGGATTAAAGACCTAAGCCTACTTAGATCTAGACCCCTCTACCGACTAAAGACCTAAATAAGAGGATTTAAATACGCATATTAAGATTAAATCTTAATATTACTAAGAGGACTATACCCTATTGAGGGAATCCCTATAGTAAGGATCTTTAACTATTCTAGGCTTATCTATAGCGGACCTAACCTAATTAATATCTAGTTCGTGACTAAGTTTTAATATTAAGGACGAGTAGTAGACTAGCGCCTATAGATTCCTCGGGAGATCTAAAGCCTTTATAAAAGAGGCTAGATATAGAGAGAACGACTTAAGGAACTTGCTATAAGCGTTATCTCCCTTTAAGCTTCGATATTAAGGGACTTATCCCTATTGTCCGAGCTAAGCGGGACACTAAGCGGTATAGGAAGCGCTTTTCAAGCTTAATTTACTAGCCTACCTTATGCTTCTCTACCTACGCTAGTCATCGATTTACCCCTACGGATATAGGTTATCGCCCCGACCTCGCGACTAACTATCACACCTAGCCTACGAGTAAAGACACCTATCTCTCTTAAGCAAGGACTAGCGAAGCTAAACACGCCTTTAAAACGCAGATAGGGAATGCGGAGCGACCTTAACTAGATAACCTCTTTTAAGAAAGGTATCGCTTAAGTCCCTATTATAGGTATCGACGGGTTAGGCATATATAAGAACTATATCGAAGATAAGTAGGGATATAATAGCTTAGGCCGACTAGGAACGGCTAGTCTAGCGATAACCCTCGGTCTCCGTAAGTCACTAGGCAAAGCAGTTAAACCGTACGAAAGAGTCTAGGCAATAAAGGAAGGAGCGAACTAATTTATTCCCTTAATGCCCCTAAGGATTATAGGAATCGAAGCATAGACTAAGATATATAACGAGGTTGAGCGAGACTTAGCTAGACCGAGCACTTAGGATAGGAAAGACGCCCGAAACGCAAGAGCGTAGAGGAGGAGGTAAGGCTAAAAAGCCCCGACATTAGTCGCGCCCTTATTAGAGATAAAAGGGCGCTAGGGAGGATTTTAGCGGGGCATTTCCCCTCCCCCTATTTAACAAAGGGGGAAAAGAGGGTTATATAACCTACTAGCATAACCTAGGCGTATAAAAGGGAAGGGAAAGAAGGAAGTATTTAATCACATATATAAGATTAATAACATACACCTGAATTAACTTAATTTGCCCTCTTAAAGATTTAACGCTTTCTCCTCGAGGACTTCTACCTATAAATTATTAAAGAAAAACGATTATTGCCGTATAGCTTTTACGACACTTACATCCAGTCGGTATTAGCATAATTAAATAATCCTAAAAATACGAAGAGACTAATCGAAATAGGAGCCCGAAAAACATAATTTAAGAGATTACTCCCTAAGTAGGATATCTATCGCATCGTAGCGTGCCTATAAGGAGGTATTAGATATAGCTCTATACTAGTGTAGGTTATATGTCCGCTTGCGCACCTATTTAAGGTGCCTTGCAAGACAGCTAGCCTACGACTACACATCGTAAGATTAGACATTTTTCTCTCATTAATTAGTGCGCCTTTTCGTGACCTTAAGTGCACCTATTAACCACTCCTCGCGCCTACGGGTGCGGGCTCTTATAGGTAGATGCAATAGTTATAAGCCCGGTATGCGAACTAGCGCAAATTGCTACTATAGACGACGATCTAAACAAACGACGCATCTTCCTATAAGGAGCCTATCCTCGATTTCAATAGCTTTACGAATTTAACGGCTTTACGAAGCCTTAGAATTACGACTTAAGCACTCCCGGCATCGCCCTTACGGATATACCTAGTAGGGTAGCTTTAAGGCTAATACGTTATGTGTAGAGCCTATGCCGGGGCACACTTAGAGCATAATCCATCCGAGGGTTATTGCTAAGAAAGTGTGTGAAGCTCTTAGAAAGCGTGTAAGGTTCTTAAGAAAGCGTATAAGGCACTCGATCGACTATATAAGCCCTTAATTAGCTACTTAGTAAGGCATCGATATCGACGCCGCGATCGAGCCTTAAACTAGAAAGGTAACTTACAATACGGCTATCGACACCGTTATTAATAGGTGTTTAAGGGAGGCTTTACTATACGGCTACCTTCGCCGCTATATATGTTTTACCTGCGAGCACTTACAAATAGGTCCTTAGATCCCTTTACAAGGGATTATATAACAACCGCTTTCTCCTACTTAGGAACATTATTAACTTTAACTTAAACACTAATAACTATTTGATTATAACTAATACTGCTAATACCACTAAGTCGAAGGTAACTCTAACTACGTTAGAGCATTAGGCTATATAGTTCTCGACCTTCCGCCGTATAGCGAAGGGCGTAGAGGTTTAGAAGTATATTAATACTAGATGCATCGCCGCTAAAGAGGTTCTTTAGCTAGTTCCGCCGACTAAGGTAATAAAGGAATAAGAGATTGTAAGGCTAAACACCCTAACCCCTAGGACCCCTATTATAGGCCCTTACTCTAGCATAGTACTAGAGCTTTAAGATTAAGGGTTATAACTATAAGGAAGACTACGCTAAATACCTCTAGGATAAATAAGCTATCGCTAACCTTTCGACTTAGGTCTATAAGACCGTTGATTAGTCCTATATCGCCTACTTCCCGGAAAGCCTAGACCTTTAAGGCATCGTTAATTATCTATATAATCTCCTTAGGGTTACTAACTCTATTTAAGTCGGCCTTGCCTATGTTAACTATCGCAATGCCTTAGAGACTAATTAGAGGATAAGCCCCGTTGCTTAGTACCTCTAGTAGGAGCTTACGTATCTCAAAGCGGTGACTATAAAGATCTCTAATATTAACGGGGAATAGGCTATCGTCGACTTCCTTAAAGCGGTTATAGCAATAGACAAGCTATATGGTCGTTAAATGCTAGGAAAGCTGCGCAAGCAGCAGCTTGCTAGGATAGTTAATATAACACTTAAGGCTATAAGTCGCTAATTCAACTAGGCTTATTACGATCGCGCGATAATCCACGCGAAGCCTTTAGGACCTTTAGGGGCTTTTAACGCATAAGCCTAATTGCTAGCCGTAGCCCCTAACACGCCGACGATAGCATCTCGTTAGGGCTTTAACTACGCCTACGGAATTAAGAAAGCTCGCCATCCGTAGAAGCTGATAGACTGCACCGCTTGCTATAAGGCAGTTAATAGGATCTCCTATAAGCCCGAGCTTAAGGAGAACCTAGCCCGAATTAAGAAGTGCGAAGAGGCTAAGAACCTGCCTCGTTAGAAGCAAACCGTCGAAGCCATTAGGGGCATAAAGGGCTAGAACGCACCGCCCGGCGCGCTAAACTAAGGTAAGTCCGCTTAGGGATTATAGGCATATATAATCATCGACCTTAAGTTTTCCACGTAGAACGATAATGCCTTAGATACGGCCTTTAGTGCGTATAGGCAGGGACTATACACTTAGCAGCGGACTTCGTAAATATAAAAGCGCTCGATCGCTTAAAAGAGCGCTTTAAGGCTATTAAAGAAAACGACGGACCTCCCGACGCTACGTTACCGGCAAAGATACGACGGAAGAAGGTGCGTTTTACGCTCCCTAAAGCGAGCCGCGTAGCCTAAAGCGCGGCCGGGCCCTACGTAATACGTCGTTAATTTTCGCTTAGGTAAGGTAAGGGTCTTATATAAGGGTCTTCGACTATTAGTAAGATTAAGTCTACGACTTAATCCGCATTCTTATATACGAGCGGGAAAGAGGCACGTATAAGCGGGGAAAGGGGCTCGTGCGAATAAGGGTAAAGGGCTCGTGCAGATAGGGGTAAGGGGCACGTGCGGACAAAGGGGTACGTGCGTAGAGCTATATATCCGTATACATAGGTACGCTTACACTTAGTTCTTTATAGATAATTTCTATACCTATATAAAGGGCACCTATGTAATTACTCTGCCTACCCTATTATAGCAGCTATATTATAGACTCTGTATAGGAAAGGGGCAATAGGGGTTATAAATACGCAGCGTATAACGCTACGTGCTCTATATAGTTAATAACCTCGTTGATATCTAAGGGCATCGTTATAACTAAAGCAATAAGCCCTAGCGTAGGCCTTAACAACGCGTTGTTAAGGCATAAGAGGCTTTATAAAAGGACCCCGGTAGACGGGTATAAAAGGGCCCGCTTATTCCCTCCCCTTCCTAGCTAGGATTAATACAATAATCACTAATATAACTACCTTTATTTAGATTAATCTAAGTAAATCCCTACTAATACTAATTAGTAATTAAACAGATTTAATTATAGAATAGTAAGGCTAAAAGAGGCAGGTCTTAATCTTCGAAAGTATAGTAGAATCTTTGCTCCTCTATAAGCGCTATTTCTACGCATCTTTACCCTCGAGGCTCTATTGCGTATACCTAGAGAAGATTATCTATACTAAGAATAAGGACTATTATAGTTAGCCTTATATATATATATCAAAGCGAGGAAGATAAAGATTACGGTCGCACGACGAAAGCCTTTATTCTAACGGTTAGCGCGTTAGTCTTAACGAGGCGTTTAAGAGACTTATTCGGGGAGGACATTGTTAATATATTAGCTAGGTTGTTATTCCTACTAATCTATCGCACTTCTATAATCTCCTTTCGCTCGTATAATAAACGAAGCGATATAATATCGATGATTAATCGCTTTTCCTTCGTTATAGTAAGCTTTATAAGATATTCGTAAAGCGAATATAAGTCTATATAAAGGATAAAAGGCACTAGATAAAGTTATAGGCGCTTTATAATTATCTTAATCGTTATAGTAAGATAAATGCCGATATTAACGCCTCTTACTATGCCGTAGACCTTTAAGGCTAAAACGCTACGTATAACCCTTTTGCACTTAGTCGAGCTTTAGTAGACGATATTGCCTTTAATCTTAAAGTAGCTATTAGACCGGGTCTCTATTATAAGTGTAACAATAAAGCCTAATTGCGAAGAAAGGTCTACGTTATTTGTAAAAGACCTATCCGTAAATACTAGCAGCTTCGTATTTATAAGATTAACTAATTCGTATATTAGGCCGCGTTTCCTATAGTCTATCTGCTATTATAGACGTTTATAAATAGTTTTATCGTCTTTTTCGTTAGGGTTTTAAACTTATACTACTATAGAAAGGTTAAAAGAAGCTTCCGGGTAGTAGATTAACGCGACGTATGCTCCTTAGGCTCGCTTTTCTCTATACCGTTGCGTATAGTTATAATCCCGAGCGATAATAGTCTTAAGCTTTTCCAATTGACCTTTTTGCTAAAGAAGGAGATCTTAATCTTATAGTATTAGCCTAGCCCTATTAAAGTTAAATACTAAGCTAAGAGATATTTCGGTCTTCGGCTTTGCTTTAAACTTAGCCTTTTAAAGCTGCTCCTCTTTAGCCGTAGAGAAGCTGCGTATGCCTAGCATTAATATATCATCCGTTTATAGGCTAACTACGCTAAACCTATTTAAGGTCCCGTTTGCGATTAAGAGGCATAAGTTATACGTTAATATTAATATATTAAGGTGAATAACGTAATGTTTATAATACGTTTAAAACTAATATAATCTTAACTCCGCGATCCTATAAAGGATTTAAATTATATAGATTATTGTTGGTTGGTTAAACAAACAAAGGGGGTTGCAACTAGTTGGATTCTAGTCTATATTTTCTATTAACTAAGGGGCGACGAATAGCCCCTTTATATAGGCTACAAACGCGTATATTGATAGGGCCCGAAGCCGGACCTTTACGAGCCCTTGCTTACGACGTCGGAGCTATGCCTATAAGGGCGATTAAGTGAATGACTTAATTATCGCAAGGGCGGCCGAAATAGTAACGCTATTACCGGGGTCCTTAATGCATACGATGCATCGTATAGTTAATAGCGCATCCGTTTAGGCGTTGCCTATACGTAATCTATTTAATCACGTAGATTGCAATCGTGCCTAAAGAACGGATATCCTTAATTCCTATACTAGCAACTTTTCTTTATAGTTGCTATATAGTAAGCCTATAATCTAAAGAAAGAGAGATAAGAAGAATAATACATTAGGTAGAAGGCTTAATAAATACATTTAATAAATATAAATAAAAAGGGGGTAGAATAAAGGGAATACCGTTAGTCTCTATAGGCGAAGGACGAAGGCTTCTATCCTAATCGAGAGGTTGTTTATATCAACAAGGCGTTTAAAGGCCTTATTTAGCGATGCCTTCGTTATAGCGTCGGCGGGGTTATCTTCCCTATAGATCCACCTAATCTCCTTAATCTCCCGTCGCTTATACGCCTAACGCAACGCTATAATATATCGATTATTAGACGTTTCTCCTTCGTAGTGCCGAGCTTAATAAGGCATTCGTAGAGGGAGTATAAGTTAGTGTATATAATAAAAGGAATTAGTAGGAGCTAAAGCCGTTCCGTGACTATACGGAGGGTTATAGTAAGGGAGATGCTAAGGTCTACGCCGTTAACTATGCCGTAGATCTCGCTCGTAAGAACGCTATAGGTTACTCGTTTACACTTCGTCGAGCTCTAATAGATAATATTGCTATTAACCCGAAAGTACGTATCCGTACGCTCGGTCTTATTAACGAGCGGAATAACGAAGCCTAACTAAGACGAAAGGTCTCGGTTGTTTGCGAATAAGCTACCCGTAAACACCACGAGCTTAGCGGTCTTAAGATTAATTAGTCGGTACGTAAGTCTACGTTGTTAATCGTCGATTTGCTATTAGAGGCGCTTGTTAAGGATGTTATAATCCTTCTCTTCGGGGGCTTAGACCTAGGCTTCTACGGAGATATCGAATAAGGCCTTAGGCTAATAGATAGAGGCGACGTACGTAGCATAAGCGCGTTGCTTAAGGTACTGCTAGGCTTTATTATAAGCCCGTAAGTTAACTACCTCGATCCTTAAGGCCTATCCCTTCTGCTATAGGAGTAGAACGTCGTCGTAAAGCGTTAGTTTTGCTTTATTAAAGTCTATAGCATTCCCTAGGGTTATTTAAGCCTTCGGCTTAGCGCGAAATTAAGCTATCTCGAGCTCTTTTTCTTCCTAGGCCGAAAAGGTGTCTAAACCGAGCATTAGGGTATTATCGGTTTATATTCCGACGAGGCTAAAGTCGTCGGGTCCTTAATTCGTGATTAGAAGGCACGAGTCATAGGTAGAGGGAGCTATATTAAGGCTCTTAACGTAGTGCTTATAGTAGGTCTTCTACTAATATATACCGGCTTCTATAAGACCGTATAACGGTCTTATAACTCTTATAATTATGCCCTCTAGGTACTTGCCTTAGAGCTCTATCGGAAGAGCCGCTAATACTATACGATTAAGCTCTATTTAAGCTTAGGGATAGGCCTATATAATATCGCGGAGAGATAAGCTTATGCCTCGGCGAAGTAAGGCGGGGGCAAGGGCTAGGATTAATCGCTAGCTAATACGTTAAATAGTAGGGGAATAGGTTAGAAGCGAGCTTTTCTCTATATCGCCATAGCCTTAGATTACTAGACGGGACTTTTTATAGGGTTTAACGTTACGACCCTTTACTTCCCGGACTATTCGGGATCTAAATAGACGGCATTGTCTATAAATAGATTCGTCGTACTATTCGAAGCTAAAGACTCTATAGGCTATAAGATCGTTAATCTCTCGTTAGTCGGATTCTTTAAAAGGGGCGCTAGGTATAGTAATAACGCCGTTATTGCGTAGATTAGTCGAAAGCCGTAGTATATCTTCTTCTTTCTTAACTAGGAATTAATTATAGAAGGTTACGGTCTTTGGCTTATTCCTTAAGCCTAGGGGACGTCCGCGTTTACGGGGCTATAGCGGAGCCGGCAGTGCCCGCATTAGAGAGGGGGAAGGGTCTAGCTTAGGAATTTCGTCTAGAGTAGAGGAATCGACCTTAGAGAGGGTGTCTATATCATCGAGGGCAGGGGGATCTAGGGTATCGTCCTTACTATAGTAGTACGGCTATATAAGGGTAGAACGGAAGACTATAGGGCCGTTAACGGTCTCGATAGTAACGTCGTAGCCGTTAATAAAGGCAATCTTATATAGACCCTACTATCCTCGCTTTTCTCTCTAGACGTAGACTTTACTCTTTAGCGGTAGTAATAAAGTATTAAGGGTTAAGGGGCCGTTTCGAGCTTATAGGGCGTCTCTAACTTACCGTACGGCGGAGAGCTGCCGTATGGCTTTTATAGCCTTTTAGATAGTCGCGGCTCTTTATACCGTAGTTACCGAAGGAGAGGAGTCTTAAGTTATCCGTAGGTACGCTCTAAAGACGAGGAGCGTAGGGACGAGGCCGTTTAGTCCTGCTATATCGTTTACGGCTTTAATAGCTATTTATAGGACGGATTTAAGGGCCGTTATCCTACCGATCTTAGCGTATATTATTTTAAACGTACGATAGAGCGGGCTATAATACCTTTTAACCTTACCTATAGACTAATATGCCTTAACGGGGATCTAAGTATACGTAATACCTATAATACGAGCTTCGTTACGAAACTCGGTTAAGGCGAAGTTAGTGCCTACGTAATGCCGGATGAAGTTAGGGGGGCCGAGGTATATATCGATCTATAGAGCCTTAAGTGTCTCCTATATATCCTTAGCCGATATAGACGGGAGGAATCGCGCTCCTTAGAAAGATATCGCTATATCGACCGCGTATAGCACCGGGCGGGTGCTATTGCCGAGCTCTAGGTATATTATATCGACGACGACCTCGAAATTAAATTCTTAGTTATCCTTTAGTATAAACCTAAACCTCTAGGGTGCCGGCGCGTAGAGCTAATAGTAATAGCAGAATTTTAAGATATCCCTAAGTATTTCTACTAAGATATCGTTATGCCTTGCTTATTTTAATAAGTAATAAAGTCTATTAACGGCCGGGTAGCTAAAGCGGCGGTAGAGCGTTTGCATCTCGGCTTTAGTTAAGAAGGTGACTGCGTTTTCTTCTTTGCTAAAGAAGAACTATAGATATCCCTTTTTGCGAACAACGGGGACGCTAATACCGGGACTGATAATCGTATCGGTAGTATTATTAAAGTATACGCCTAAGCGATCTATATTAGCTAGGCAAAGGAGGAAGGGGGTCGTTATTCCTAGCACGTAGAACGTAATACGGCTAATAAGGGTCTTAAAGGCAACGGAGCCGAGAGAACGTACGTCCTCGCTGCTGCCGAATTTAATATAGGCCTAGCCGGCGGTAGACTTATCGAGTATAATAGACGGGTCTTCTTATTATAGGGCGAGATATTAGTCTTAACCTATCGTAGAGACTATAGCTGCTCTAGTGTCTACGAGGATACCGTAAAAGCGGTCCTTTAAGTAACGGTCGAAGACGAATTGCGTAGCCGGGACGCCTAACTAGTCTGTCCCTTATGCGTCTTCGCCTATAATTAAATAGTTAAAGGACTACTAATATAGGATTTACGAGGCTTAATACTTAGTTAGTTCTTTATCGTTATTAGCCTTATCGTTACGCTACTCGATAGCGGCCTATAGAGTCTCGTTACCTTTATATTCGGTAAGATAGGCCTCGAATCCTATGCTAGGGTTACCGGTGAGAAGGCATTGCGCGTAGTATTAAGCCTTAGACTTAGCCCGTTCCTCTAAGGTATGCTTTATCGACTAGTAGCCTTCCTTCTAATAAATAAAGCATTTCCTCGACTATTAGCGGTTGCTAAAGCTACTACCGCCGCTACGAGGGCTACGGTAGCTTCGTCCGCTACTCTCGCTAAACCTACGGCCGTTGCCGCGGTTGTTAGTATACCTACGGTCGGTATAGAATACGCTTAATAAATTACATTTATTATTTATATTTATCACCTCGTTACGATATTGCATAAACGTGCCGGACGTGCCGTTCTTAGCCTATATCGATAGATAGGTCTTTAGGGAGGAACGTAGCGTGGAGAATAACTTTTCCGTAGTCTTAGGGGGGTTATATAGCGTATAGCTAAATTCCGGGACGTTTCGGCATACGTAAAGCAATATAGTGCGAAAGGGGAGGTCTCTAGTAAACTTAAATCCTAGGGCGCGTTAACATCGTTATAGCTTATTAAAAAGGGTCTATAGGACTTCCTATTAGGTCTTATTTAGAGGCTTAACTTATAGCTTTTTAAAAGTTATAGTGCTTTAATCTACCTAATAGTGCTAATAGTTTACTTCGGTATTAAAGTAAGCCTTTAGTAGGTCGTAGGCTTGCCTAAATGTGCTATCCTACTCTATATGCTAGATATAGTAGTCTTAGGCTCGGCCGGTAAGGATCTAGGGAAAGAGGGCATAGAAATAGCTAGGCCGGGCCTTAACTATATAATAAACGTCCGTAAAGATATAGACTTTATTATTAAAAATGTTATAAGGCTCTCCTATATAATTCTTACTCTTATCCTATAACTTAATAAACTTTTATAGGAGGTCTACGTCTATCTCCTCGTTCGGAACGTCGTAAGGGGGAACTATTATATAGGCTGCTTTTACCGTTATATTAATTAGAGGGGTCCTAGAGAATTAGTACGAGGTCGGGTAAAGTATTATTAGCGTTTCTAATATATCTTAGAACGGAGGGGCCTATAGGTTCGGGAACGTGCCGGGCATTTAATCTCGCGGGTATAAGCCGGGATCGACGGAGGTAGTATATATCGAGGTTGTTAAGGCAAAGGAGGGTTCTAGCGCGAATATAACTGCCGGGGCGGTTGGAGGCGTAAGGGGGATAGCCGCGGGCGTGGATAGTACCGTCGCAAAGGTTGCTATAGGAGCTAGGGTAATAAGAGGTGCCGTTAGGGCCGTGCCTAGGACGATTAGGGAAGGAGGGTTAGTTATAGCAGCCGGGGCTACAACGGATGTATTCCTTACGAATTCTCGGGTCCGCTCGTTATAGAATTTCGACTATTCTAGTAGTAGTTCGTCTCTTAGCTAAATCGGGGGAATCTATTAACGCTAAAGCATTAAAAACGATGCTAGATAGCTAAGGTTTTTAGCGCCGGTCTAAATCCTACGGGCTTGTAAGAAGGATTTAAGGGTCCTCTTAAAATGTTTATCTACCCGGATTTATATAGCCTCTATCTATCCGTTAAAGTGTTCGTAGAAGTCTAAGAATAGCTCGTATCTATAAATAGTTAAGCCGATATTAGTGATAATAAACCGGGCTATATAAGTTATTACTGCTTTCTTATTTGTATTGTTATAGGTAACGTCTGTCTCTTAGAATGCAATATTAGCTTTGTTTTAGTTCGAACCGATAATATTAATGCCTGCTAGCTAACCGGGAAGGGGGTTATCGTTAGGCTTAGTTGCTTCTAGTACGGGACCGGGAGTGTTAGTATTATCGGTAGGGTCCGATATAGTATAATTAAATAAAACACACGGTTGTTATTAAAGGGGATCGCGAGGGTCGTTACGAAGGTTGTCTTACGTTGCGGACGCACTATTGCTTAACGTAACTCTTCTTCTTCTCGAAGCGAGACGGGATTAAACAAAAGCTAGGAAAGAACTTATCGGCAGTTACTAAGAGCTAGCTATATCGTAATAGCTTCGTCGGCTCTAACTCACGTAGGTTCCTTATTCTTAGCATAAAGGACCGTCTCTAGGTGTAGGCAATAGCATCCGCGGGGGATAAAGATCCGTGCACTTTTCGACGATTAGGCTCTACCTATTAATCGTTTTATTACTAATTAGTGTTAGTTAGTTAAATAAACAAAGGGGGTTGCAATTAGTTAGATTCTAGTCTATATTTTCTATTAACTAAGGGGCGACGAATAGCCCCTTTATATAGGCTCTAAACGCGTATATTAATAAGGCCTAAAGCCGGACCTTTGCGAGCCCTTGCTTACGACGTCGGAGCTATGCCTATAAGGGCGATTGAGTTAATGACTTAATTATCGTAAGGGCGGCCGAAACAGTAACGCTATCACCGGGGTCCCCGATGCATACTATACATCGTATAGTTAATAGCGCATCCGTTTAGGCGTTGCCCACACGTAATCTATTTAATCACGTGGATTGCAATCGTGCCTAAAGAACGGATACCCTTTATTCCTACAATTATAGTCCCTTCCGGGTAGCGTCTATATATTTCGACGGGCAGTCTAGTTAGGATAGTCTTAAAACGCTTAGTTTCGGCCTATAGGTAGGCCTTAGTAATATCTCGCAATAAAAGAGTTATGCCGTAATAACGAAGGAGTCCTAAAGCGAGGGCTAGGATTAGCCGCTAGCTAATGCGTTAAATTATCTGTAATTGCATTAATAAGGTCGTCTTCTCTTCGTTATTATATCCTTAAATAACGAGATAAGACTTCTCGTACAGCTTCTTATCCTTCCCTTTTACTTATCGCACTATTCGTGACTTAAAGACATAGTAACCACCGTAGATAGCTTTATCGTAGCGTTCGAAGCTAAAAACACTACGGGCAATAAGGTCATCGATCTCTTAGGCGTTTAATTCCTTAAATAGGGCTTTAAGGGTCGTAATAACTCCTCTATCCCGTAGATTAAGTACTAATTTATAGGCAGCTTCTTCTTTCTTAACGATAAAGGCTTAAGGAGGGGGAAGGGGAATTAGAAGCTTTAGCTTATTCTTTGCGCCGGGAGGGCGGCTACGCCTACGTAGCATCGGGGGCTTAGGAATCGGAGCGGGAAGTATAGTCCTTAGTGTATAGTTAAAAGTCGGATTAGAAGGAGGAGCTTTAGTCGGATTAGGAGGAGCCGCTTTAATCGTAGGAAGTAGGGGCTAAGGAGACGAATCGTCTTAAAAGTAAGGCTATTCTAAGATAGAACGAAAGAGTTAAGGTCTATTAACGGTATTAATAGTAATATTATAACCGTTAATCGCATGAATCTTAAATAGTCCTTACTATCCCCCCTTTTCCCTTTAGATGCGAACTTCACTCTATAAGGGGAGAGTAATAGTCTTAACTATTAACGGACCGTTCCTTACGCGAAGGATATCTTATACCTATCGTTCTATAGAGAGTTATCGAAGCATTTTTATCGCCTTTTATATAGCTATAGACCTTTTTAGGGTTATAGCTAATAAGGGCGAGTTAATAGTTATACGTAGATACGTACTTAAGACGAGAAGTATAGGGATAAGGCCGTAGGGTCCGGCCGTATTATTAACGGCTTTTATAGCTATCTAGAGGACTGCTTCGGCACTTATAATAGTGCTTATTTCTACGTGTAGGATTTCAAACGGGCGGCGGAGAGGAGTATAATACCTCTCGACCTTCCTAATAGACGTATATACTTCTATAAGGACCTACTTATAGGTGATTCCTATAATTCTTGCCTCATTACGGAACTTAGTTAAGGCAAAGTTAGTTCTTCCGTTATATTTAATTGTATTAGGAGGTCTAAGGTAGCTATCGATCTAAAGGGCTTAAAGGACTTCTTAGGTATCCTTAGCTAATATCGAAGGAAGGAACCTAGCTCCTTAAAACGCTATTGCGGAGTTAACGACGTATAGAATAGGTCTTTAAGGGCTTCTTAGGTATATTACGTCTACTATAATCTCTTAATTAAATTCTTCGTTATTCTTTAGCGTAAATTTAAAACGCTTAGGGGCCTATAAGTATATTTAGGAGTAATAATAAAATTTAGATGTCGATTTAAGCTATATAGTCGATATATTATAACCCGTCTGCTTAAGTAGGTAATAAAGCCTCGATATAGCTAGGTGTCTAAAGCGTCGATATAGGGTTCGTATCTTACTCTCTATTAGAAAAGAGATCGTTTCTTCTGCTTTCGGTAAGAAGAACTATAAGTAACCCTATTTGCGGATTATAGGGATACGGCTTAGTGGCTTAGTTTTCCCGGGGCTACTATAGAATTAAGGGTCGTGCTAGTTATAAGCGTGTTTATTGTGTTATTAAAATAGACTCTAAGCCGGTCTATATTGGTAAGGGAAAGAAGGAAAGGGGTATAACTCTTAAGGATATAAAAAGTGATTCGACTAATAGGGGTATCTAAGGCGGCTAAACTAAGTAAATAGATAAGATTACTAGTTCTAAGTCGGATGCTAGCTTGCCCGGCTATAGAGTTATTAAGCATATTAAAAGATTCCGTTCGCTTTAAAGCAAAGTACTATTTCTATCCTACTATTAATACTTTAGCCGCGTTAGTATCGATTATAATCCCTTAGAATTGCTAACGGGAATAACGATCTTCGATAAGAAATTAGTCGGTAGGGATTAATTAGTCTATACCGTAGACGTCTTCGCCGGTCTAAAGGTATATAAATGCGGCCTTATAGAGTATTTAAGTTACTGCTTGCTCCGGCCCGGTAGTATTATCGGCGTCTTCTATATCTTAGTACTCATTAGCGTCGCTTTCGGCATCGGGTTTATAACCTTTTAATTCGGTTACGTATGCTATAAAGTTAGTAGTAGAGATGCTATCGTTATAATACTACGTAAGGTATTAGTCCTTAGACCGTTGGTATTCCCTAAGCGTATGTTTAGTTAACTAATAGCCTTCCTTATAATAGACGAAATACTTCTTAGTTAAGGTTAAGCGGTTGTTAGAGCCGTAGCTACTACCGCGTCCTCGTAAACTAAAGGGGGTTCTATAGTTATAGCTAAAGCCTTATAAATAGCCTCTACGGCTACTACGTTCGTATCCTCGTTAGTATCCTCGTCTAAGGCTCTAGAATCTACCTCGTCTACGGTTATTTAAGTATCTTCGGTCTAGGTACTATTAATCGTTATAATTAAACATTTTATCTTATAGGAATTAGGCCGATAGGTTCTATACGAGGTAGGTTTCGATAGATATACGTAAGTCTATAAAGATAGTCTCGACCTTTTAAGCGGGTTTAAAGAGAGCGTATTCTAGCTCTAGAATACCGCGGCACGCGTTAATAAGCGACGTACGAACTAGTATATTACTATCGTAGTCTTTACTAAAGGTTCTTTAATATAGCTAGAGCTTATCGAAGAGAGTTTATAGTACCTCGTAAAGCGGCAATAAGCGGTTCTCCCCGTAGATCTTATTGAATATTATTATCTAGTTGGTAAAGTAATAACTATAGTTAATATCTATGTTAAAATGCTGCTTAATAGTATTATAGGTTATATAGAACGATATAGTTAACTTAACGTAGTAGATAGAGATAGTCTCGGCTTTATCCGTTAGGATCTAGGAAAATAGGTGATAGAATTAACCTAATTAGACCTTAAGCTTATAGTAGGTCCTTATAAATATACGGACATTATCGTTAAAGAGGTTATAGGGCTATCTAATATAATACTTATCCTTCCTCTAGAGTTTAGCGAATTTCTACTAGAGTTCGGCGTCTATATCGACGATAGGAACGTCGATTAGTAGGATCGTAGTATAATTATTAAGAGACGGCAAAGGGGCAATAGTTATAATAGTATTAGCAAATGGAATAAGAGCTTAGGCAATAGGGGCATTAGGGGCAATAGGCATATCGGGGGCTAGGGCAGGCATAGAGATAGTCGGCTGGTTGAACTAGTATATTATTAAGTATAGGGTCTATTATTATTGCGTCGCACCGGGAAAAGTTATCTAATAGGGGTCTAGAGCCGGGCCTAAGGCCGGAGTCGTTAGTATAAACGCAATAATCATGCCTTAATTAAATAATCTGATTTATATACTCTTTAGCAGGCTATTATAGTAGTTTAGGAATAGTCTATAGTTTAAGAAACTGCCTATTAAAGCCTTAATCATTTAGGGCGGTATAGATTCTACGTTTCTTTAGGAGCTTACGTAAGGCCCGTTTATAGCTTTAGTTTACCTTATCTTATATGTTTTAAAGCTATTTATAGAAGTATTCTTAGCAAAAGGCAAAGGCTTCGTAGCCTTAGTTATCTTTATCGTATATATACTTAAAGAGGAACTTTATAATATAGGTAGTAGCCTTTACTTTACTTAGATTTTCGAGGTCGGGTTATTATTATATATCTTCGATACCTATATAGGTGTATTTATAGTCGTTTTCTAAGACGGAGGTAATCTTTAATAGCTTTTCGCGCCTTATAGTATCTACGCGGGAGGGGTTTAATAAAGTTATTATATTAATATTATACGTAATAGTCTTTACGTAGGTATCGGCGTAAGGGATTTCTTATAAAGTTGTTTTACGTTAGGGAGGCACTATAGGTTAACGTTACTCTTCTTCTACCTAAAGGCGAGACGGAATTAATAGATAGCTTAAGAGTTCTCGAAATAGCGTTAATATAAACGGTAACGTTATAGATAAGAGAGCTCGTTCTAAGCATAAAGATAACTACCTTAAGGTATTCCCTTATAGGGTGTTTTATACCTTCGATAAATACGGATCTTATCTCTTTTACCTAGCTGTCTATTATTAACTAAGTCAACTACTAATTAGTATTAGTAGGTCTTTAGGTCGACCTTATAGGGTAAACGGTATAGTTATATTAGGTTATTTACTAGCTAGGTAAAGGGAAGCTATAGCCGTAATATATCCTTCCCGGACGATACGTAATCCCGACGGTTACGTATATATACGATAATAACGTCGCACGTAGCTACGTAGCTAGCTATTCCTATAGTTAGGTGATATTATATATTATCCTATATAACCTCTATATTATATATATAGACCTTTAGACTTAGTCTATAGCTATGTTCTTTTATAGATTAATAATAATCCTATACCCCCCCCCCTCCTAAGCTCGCCTCCTTATAGTTTAATCTACTATTTTATCCTATTGCCCTTAATTAATAATCTCGCTATTTTGCCCTTTTCTTTTTTAATCTCTCCTCTTCGCGACGCGAGCCTCTCTCCTCGCCGGACCCCTTCGACTAAGTTTTCCTCGATTATTAGAATTTTCCCGGTGTAAATACGCCGTCTTAACGCGTATTATATAGATTCCCTTCCCCCCCCCCTTTTTTCCCTCTCCCGTTGCCTTTATCCCGTTGCTTTATTTAATCTACGATAACCGACTATATTATAGAGACCGATTCCCTATCCGCTAGCCCGGCCGTTACCCCGCCGACTCCCGCCGACCTAGCACCTTAGACTAACTATATTTCCTACTATCCCTATCTCGCTACCTTACTCTAGGCCTAACGGCCTATATTCGGCGCGTTCCCTTACATTTAGCCTAACGCTACTCCCGATTTTCGCGCCTTATAGGTTAAGGGTCTTACTTACCTTAACGATGCTTACGTTAAGTTAGATATAAGAGTGCTCGCCGGGTAAAAGCATGCCGCCGTATAGGCCGATTTAGCGGGTGATCTTTAGCGGTAGCTTAACTATACTACGTCCTTTATCCTCGTTCTTACCGAACGTAAAGCGTTTTAGGCCTAAGCCCTTACCTTTAATCTCGCCTTTGCCTTTACCCGTTCCTATATAACCGACCCTAAGAGGTTCGGCGGCGACTCTAGCATTTAGAAATAACATTAAGAAGCTTTCCGGACTTAACGCAACGGCCTTACTATTAAGCTCCGTTAAGACGCCGCCTTATACCCTATAGAGTAAGACCGTATTCTTTACGCGGCTAGCCGGCTTACCGGCCGGGCCGCTTCTATTATCGCTAGCGTTCCTTAAGACGTCCTTAATAATAAGTCTCTTGCTAATACTAACCTAAGGACGGCCTTTAAATCTGCCTTCGGCAAAAGGAAGCCTTTACTATAGCCTATATAGGATAGTAAGCTAGAGTCTTTTTACTTCTTCTTATATCGCCTTTATAGTAAGTTTACTATTAACGAGAAGTAAGGCCTTAACGGTTGCTGCGATCCCGCTTAGTATTCGCTGCTCTATACGCTACCCGAGCCTTAGATACGGCGGATTTCCGGGTTTTAGGAGAGTAGCGGGCCTAATAGCGCTTACGACCCTTACGCCTTTTTTAAGCACTTTATCTACGCGTTCGGCAACGTATAGGAGTAGGAAAAAGCGTAAGATTAGTTATAGACCTTCTTTTAGAAAGACGGCTAGACGTTTAAGGACTTCCTTCCCGATTATAAAAAGACTATTACTTACGCCGCCGGAAATAGCATTTACGGAGATAGCGCTAAGCTTATATAGCTACGGAATTCGATTACTCTATAACTATAGGAGATACTTATCTTAATCGTAATGCCTACTAACTTCCGGGAGTACGTAGGTCGCCTTACGAAGGTAGCCTATAACTATAAGTAAAGCCTTTATTTCTAAAAGTTACGAAAGCGCGCTAGTATAAACGGCGTTAGCAACGGGAATAGAGGAGTTATTACTAAGAACGCTATAACGCTCCCGCCGCCTAAATCCGCGCTTAATACTATAGTAGACTATAAGGGCGACGTCGTAATATTTATTATACGGCCCGCTTATAGAAAAGCGAGGATACTATCTACCGCCTTAGGCAGCGCGCCCTTCTTTTCTATATAGCGAGCTAAGTAGGTATCGAACGCGGAGCTTTAGAAGCGGAGAGAGGAGGGGCTTTACGTACGCTATAGCGCGGATAGGTATTTCGCTACGGACTGCCTATATCGTCCCGCTCGTCCTACTGCAAAGCGAGCCGAACGGCCTATAGCGATTCGCGCTATCCGCGCCCTTTAGATCGAGGCCCTTGCTTGCCTTAGTAATGCTTACGTTAAGTTAGATATAGGAGTGCTCGTCGCTTAAGAGCACGTAGCTATTGCCTAAAAGCACGCTGCCGATCTTTAGCGCTAGCTTAACTATACTACGTCTTCTCTCCTCGTCTTACCTAAACGCGACGCGGCTTAGGACTAGGCCCTTGCCCCCGCCCCCGCCCTTACCTTTACCTATTCCCGTATAGCCGACCCTAAGAGGTTCGCCGGCGACTCTAGCACCTAAAAGCAACGTTAGGAGGCTTTCTAGACCTAATGTAAGGGCCTTACTATTAAGCTCTATTAAGACGCCGCCTTATACCCTACGGAGTAGGATCGTATTCTCTACGTAGCTAGCCGGCTTACCGGCCGGGCCGCCTCTATTATCGCTAGCGTTCCTTAAGACGTCCTCGATAATAAGTCTTTCGCCGATTAATAGTATACTATTATTAAAGCTCTTACCGACGACCTTAGCCTTATCTTTAGTGCTAATTTTACCTATGCTTAGTCGGAGGCCGACTTTAATGCATTATTAATAAAGAATATTTCTTAGCCGGACTTCTATTCGAAGTTTACCTAACTTTAAGCCGACTTATCGTTTAACGGCACCGCTTATATCGCCTACCTTTACTTAAAGGTCTTTATCGAACTTACTAACGCCGCCGCTCTATAGGTCGAATGCCTAGCCTATAACGACTTTACGGCTTAGGCTAAGATATACTCTACGCTTTAGGATAACTAGCAGCGTATTAAGGCCTATTCTTAACTCTAGCCGCCTTATAACCCTACTCGTAGTAGCCCTACCTCGCCCGTCCTACCTGCGTCGCCTACCGGTAACCCGATATAGCTCGATATGTTCTAGGCCCGGCTTACTAACGCTAAGAAGCAACGGCGGTTCGAGAACCGTCTTTGCCTCTACTACGTTTAGCTAGCTACCGCTACTTATACCGCCTAAACCTACCTTAATAAAGGTATCGGTGCTAATCCCGGCGTTAACCCTAGCGCTAGTTATAGCGCCGGTTCCGGCTTTAGCTACGGCCGTAGCCGTAGTAGCGGTACGTCTGCCTTACGCCTCCTTAAACCCCTTCCCCCCCGCTACTAGGTTCGCGCTATTAAGTAAGGCTTTATCGAAGGCGAAGTAGACGACCTCCCTACGTCTTCTCTATCTTTAAGAAATACGTAGCTCCCTCGCTTTATCGCGCGATAAAGCTCTCTATAGCCGAGTTTATAGCTTTATTAAATACTAGTAAGGATCTTTACCTCCCTACGGGAATATAACCGTATGCTTTACTTATGCCTTTATCCCTTATATCCGCCGATATCGTTATAAGTGCTTTAGTCGACTCCGGCTATTTTAGGTATGCCTTTATATACGCTTAGACCGCGTACCGCTTTACCCTTCCTATCCGCTAACTTTAATTCCTACGCTAGCTTTCTCTCGCCGATAGTAGCGACTATAAGTCTAGCTCTATTACCTATTGCGCCTTTTTAGTCTCTTAGATTAACGCCTATACTAAGTCTATTTACTTCTTTTTTATAAAGCTTAGCTACGAGGTTATTCTTAGCCTCCTTTAACTACGCCGGCACGACCTTATTATTAGCTAGCGTAGTAACTCCCTTTCCTTTTAGTCCCCCTTTTATCTAGCCTCTTGCCTCTCGGACTATTAGCCTTATCTTATCCTAGGCCTTTCGGCCGCCTTTACCCGCCTTACCCGCCTTATCTCGGCTTCCTTTATCCTTATTTTAAAGGGAATATAATTAAGAAATATAATTTGTTTTTCCCTTACCCCCTTTATCGAAGATTTCGATAATAAAGGCGAGCCCTTTACCGCGCCTTTACCTACCTTTGCCTTAAGGGGGTTTCCCTTTAGTCCCTCCGTTTAGGATTCTAACGATAGGGCGAACCCTTTACCGCTAAAATCCGTATTCCCGCCGCTATAATCCCTATTCCCGCCCGTATAGCCTTAGCCCGTCCTTTAGCCTTTATCTATTCCGTCCGCTTTAGTAACGTCTTTAAGTTTATTCCTTTATCCTTTAGCCTTTCCCTCTTTACGTTTTTCGAGGATACTCCTAACGTAGGTAAACCCGCTTATCTAGACTCCTCCCGCTAGGTTAACGACGCTAACTCTAACTCCGGCTCTAACTCTAACTCTTTAGCTACCTTTTACCCTCGCCGCTACGTTCGACCTCCCCGCCTTTATCCCGTCTATAAGACCGCTAGCTACCGCCGCCTTATATTATAGCTAAATCGTAAGACTATTAAACCTTAGCCTTTCTGCTTTTCATCCTTTAACGATTCGGCGTTTAACGTCTAAATACTTAACGTTAACGCGATAGTAATATTCTACTAGTAGCTTAAAGTCTAGACCTCTTAGACTTTAATTAAGGCCTTTACCGTCGAGCTATTGCCTACTAAGCCTCTATTACCTATCGACTAAGATATCCTTAAATACCTTTACTAAGCCGTTTTAATTAGATATATAGACGCTAAGGACGCGAAAGCCTACCTTAACCTTTGCCTTTACGACTTTATCGACGATTACTTTAATAAGATCTAACTTAATAAGATCTCCTTTAACGATATCGCTAAATTCTTTAAGAAGTAAGAGAAAGTCCTTTATACGCTCGACGAGCTTAATGCTAAAGTCCTTAAAGAGCTTTACTATATAATCTATATATAGCTTAAGAGCGAGGCCGATAAGCTCGCCTTTTACCGTACTATTAATAGTTAAATTAACCTTAAAGAAAGAATATAACCTCCTTATACCTATCTTTATCCCTTTAGTAAAGCTAAAAACTAGATCGTTTATATATACGTTAACGAATAGCTTAAGAAACGCTTTATCTACCGCTTTACCTCCTTTACTATTACCTTTATTATGCTTACCTATAAGCTAGACGGGGGCGTTTATTTTTACGTTAACTACCGCGGCTTAAATAAAGCTACGATTAAGAACCGTTTTCCCTTACCTTTTATCTACGATACCCTCGCTTATATCCGAAAGGCGAAATCTTTTACTAAAATCAATATTATCGCGGCGTTTAACCGCCTTCGTATTACCGAAGGATATAAGTAAAAGACTACGTTCGCTATATAGTATAGGCTTTTTAAGTATTATATTACCCCTTTTAGCCTTACTAATGCCTGATCTTACTTTTAGAGTTTTATTAATATAGCCTTTTACGGTATCCTTAATAAGTTCTACTCTACCTATTGAAACGACGTCTTAATTTTCTTAAAGACGTAGGAGGAATACTAGACCCACGTTAATACGGTTCTTTAGCGCCTTAACGCCGCCGGCCTTTAGCTTAACGTAGATAAGTATAATTTATATATTACTAAGACTAAGTACCTCGGCCTAATTATCTTAGATAAAGGCATTCGCATAGACCTTAAAAAGGTTCGTACGGTCTTAGACTAGCCTACCCTTTTTTTTATTAAGGACCTTTAGCGCTTCTTAGGATTCGCTAATTTTTATCGGCGTTTTATTCGCGGCTTTTCTAAGCTTACGAACCCTTTAAACGCCCTTACTAAAAACTCTACCCCTTAGATTTAGTCCCCCGCTTACGCTTACGCCTTCGAAGCCCTTAAGTATGCCTTTACTACCGCCTTAGTCTTCGTATACTTCGACCCCTATCGTAAGACTATAGTTTAGATAGATGCTTTTAACTAAGCCGCTAAAGGTATGCTAATATAGCTCCTCGACGATAGTTATTACTATCCGGTTGCCTTTTTTTCGTTAAAATACTCCGCTTAATAGTATAATTACGAGATCTATAATAAAGAACTCCTTACGATTATAAAGTCTCTCGAAGACTAGCGCCTTAAGCTTAAAGGCCTACTTAAGTTTAATATAGCCTTAGATTATAAGAATCTTTAGTATTTTATAACTATAAAGCTCTTTAACTAGCGATAGGCCTATTAGGCCGAATTCCTTAGTTATTTTAATTTTAAGATTATCTTTTAACCCGGCTTTTAAGCTATTCTCCTTAACGCCTTTAGCCGCCTGCCTAGCTCCCGCCTACTCTCCCTAACTAATTAAGCCGATGAGAGGATTAACTACCGATATTAAGTTATCCTCCTTAAGTCTAAGGTTAATGCCTCCCTTTACCCTAATACTACTACCGCCTTTAATACCGTTAAGGAGTCCGATTCGTTTATAAATATAATTTATAAATATAATTCCGACTACCTCGACTTCTATGCCTTTAACGACTCCGAGCCGATCGATAACCTTATCGACTAGGCCTATTCCTCCTCCCCGCTTATCTCCGCTATTCGCGTAGCTCTTTAGTCCCCTTAGCCCCGCTAGCCTTACCCCCTCTAAGCCCCCCTCCGCTTAATCCTTAAGACCGCTCTCTCTAAGGTCTAAGGCCGGTTCTATTTCTAAGGCCGGCTCTTTATTCCTTTTAACGACGCTTTAATTCTTTAGATCCTTATATACGCTTATACCTCCCCCCTTACCGACTACCTTAGACGTACGAAGACCGCTAGCCTCTACCGCCGGTCCTATATTCAGCCCGGAATATATAAGTCTATTTCTAGCTTTATACGGAATTATTATATATGCCTATATGTTAAATCCCCTCGTTCCCCCCCCTAAGGCCTACTTTAGCCCTTAAGTTTTCCTTCGCCCTATAGACCGATATATCCGTCGACTTTATTACCTACCTCCCTATCTACCGCTATAACGGCGTTAATTTTTCTAATATCTTCGTTATTATCGACCGCCTTATAAAGATACGCTACTACGTCTTAATACCTTTAATAACCGTTAAAGACGTTATTAACGCGTTTATTTCTTACGTTTAGTCCCTCTATAATACCTTAGCCTTTATTATTAGCGACTATAGTACTTAGTTTATCTTAGCTTTTTAGCAGTAGCTTAATCGTCGCCTTAGTTACCGCCTTTACCTTAGCTCCGCCTACGACCCTTAGACCGACGGTTAGACTAAGATCGTAAACGCTTAGATAGAGGTTTACCTTTATTATTATACTACCTACCTTTAGGACGATTAAGTCGACCTCCTTCCTTTCGCTAAGTTTCTTACTAATAATTAGGTCTTTAAATCCACTAGCCTTTCCTTTTTCTTCGCTAACTATAGCTTCTACCTAAAGCTTAGCACTAAGCCCTTTAGTCCCCCCCCGCCTAATATAACCCTCTAGTAGCGGAAGGAATACCTCTATAGTAACGCGCTCGCTTCCCGCCTTTAGCGTATCTAATCGAGGATGCCTAAGCTACTTAAGCTCGCTACGTAAACGCCCGGCGGACTCCCGCCCTAGCGTATTAGCCCGGCGATATAGTATTCCTTAATACTCGCTAGATTTAAACCTTCCGCCTTATAAAGAAGCTCGACTATAAATAGGAGGGCCTATATAAGGTCCTTAAGGTATATAAGATAGCGTATCTTCTTCGCCTCCCTAAGGGTAGCCGCCTTTACCTTATTTTCTATTACTCCCTCCTTATTAAGACTTAAGAGCCTCCTTTTCCCGGCTAGTTAAAGCTTAACGTCTAGCCCGCCGATAACGGCGTTCTCCTATCCCCCGGCGACGACGACGGTAATAACGTATACCTTAAGTAAGAGTTTTCTTCTATCCTTACGTAACGCTAATACGCCTTTAGGAAGATTAAGTATCGCGTTTAATAGCGTTATAGCCCCCTTAAGTAGGAAGACTCCTCTTACCTTAACGGCTGCTAGGACGACCTTAAGGCCTTTTACCCCTTTAACCTAACTAAACTTAAGCTAGCCTTTTATACGGCCTTCCTTACGTCTTTACCCTTATTTAAATAATAATAAATAAAATTTATAAATTTAATTTACGTTACGACGGCATACGTTAGTTTCTTAGCCTTACCCTTTATCTCTCCCTATTTCTCTCTCGTTCTATATTAAGCCCGCTTTTAGGACCGATTAATATAGATTTCCTTCGTTTTTATTAGCCTATTGCCCCTTTTAACCGTTTAAGTCGAACGCCGATTTAAGGGGGATATACTATTATAGTATTAGGTTATATTATATAGAGTATTACTATTTAGCCTAGTATAAATCTCTATTTGGCCTAGTGATACTTTACGCACACCTAAAAAACGCCTATACCCCCTACGACTAGCCGCGCTTACTTAATTACAGTGCGTATGCCTAGTAGGCTATAGGCTAATTCTTCGCATTGTTAAATCGCATTGTTAAATCGCATCGTTAAATCGCATCGTTAAATCGCATCGTTAAATCGCATCGTTAAATCGCATCGTTAAATCGCATCGTTAAATCGCATCGTTAAATCGCATCGTTAAATCGCATCGTTAAATCGCATTGTTAAATCGCATCGTTAAATCGCATCGTTAAGTCGCATCTCGCCGCATCGTATCGCTTTAGCTAACGAGGCTCTAAGGCACGCAGTAGGGCACGCAGCAAAGCACGCAGTAGATAGCACGTAGTAGGGCACGCAGTATACATTAAGAAGCGGCATATATAGTAGAGGGCACGTAGTAAAGCACGCAGCCGGAAGCCGGGCATAAAGCATATATTAAGGAGCCGTATATATAGTAGAGGGCACGCAGTAAGGCACGCAGTAAGGCACGCAGCCGGGCATAAAGCATACATTAAGGAGCCGCACATATAGCAGAGGGCACGTAGTAAGGCACGCAGTAGGGCACGCAGCTGGGCAAGCAAACCACGCAGTAGACCACGCAGCAGACCACGCAGCAGACCACGCAGCAGACCACGCAGCAGACCACGCAGCAGACCACGCAGCAGACCACGCAGCCGGGCACGAAGCCGGGCACGAAGCATACATTAAGGAGCCGCACGCAGCAGAAGGCACGCAGCCGCACATACAGCAGAGGGCACGCAGTAGGGAGCGAGCCGTAGACGGATATTCATACGTAAAGAATTATTAGTCTATAGCCTGCTATATATACGCACTATATTTGTATAGGCGCGGCTAGGCGCGGGGGGGTTAGACGTTTTCTAGGTTATACGTAGGCTATAAAAAAAATATCACTAGGCCAAATAGAGATTTATACTAGGCTAAATAGTAATACTCTATTATATATTATCCTACGTAACCTCTATATTATATATATAGACATTTAGACCTAGTCTATAGCTATATCCCTTCGTAGATTAATAATAATTATATACCCCCCTTAAGCTTGTTTCCTTATAGTAATTATATACCGCTTAGGCAATAAAGCAATCCTCTTTAACGCTTTTAGCAAGCTCTTTAGCGATAGACTTACTACCGTAGACGACGACCGACTCCTCTATCGTAATTAGGCAATTATCCCTAAAGAGAAAGTCGATATAACTATCCTAAAAGAACTCTTAGCCGATTCCTATGCCTTAAAGGAGGACCTTAACGTAGTCGCCGCCTTTAGACTAAACGCAGGTAGTAAATTATTTAAGAAGCTTATCCGTAAGGTATATTAATAAGATAATCTCGCTTAAGATATAGTAGTAATACTCTAGGACCTATACGCTTAACGCTAGCTAACGTATATTTAAAAGCTTTTGCATTACAATATATTTAAATATTAGTTTATTAACGGACGTAATTTTTCCGCGACCGGCTCTTCGTCTTTAATACCTTAGATCTCTATCTTAAAGTCGTTTATTAATCCTATAGTAATAGCATAATAGGATACCTAAGGAGGGTAAAAACCCTTAATCTATTAAACCGGATATACTAATAGCTAAGAATTTCGCACTTTGCCGCTACGTTTGTTAAAGACTATACTTTTTATCTTCGGACTAAAACCCCCCGCTTATCTCTATTTAGATTCTTAAAACCCTTCGCTTAACTAGTCCGCCTATAAGCCGATATATTAATTAATTATATTACGATACTTCCTAAGTATACTTAAAATAGGAAGACTTATAATAACGTACTTACAATAGTTAATAGGCTTACTAAGATAAGACATTTTATCCCTATTTTTAGTCTTTCTATAGAGGAATTAGTTAATTCTTTTATCTACGTAGTCTATCGTTTATATAAAGCACTTAATACTATCGTCTTTAACTAAGGCACTTAGTTTATCTCCGATTTTTAGCAATAATTTAGCACCCGGTTACGAATAATATCTAAACTAAGCTTAGTATAGCACCTAAAGACCGATAGTTAAACCGAAATCGTTAACGCCGTAATAAATAAATATCTTCGAGCCTTTATTAGTTTTACCTAAGATAATTAAGTCGATTAGCTCCCGCTAGTAGAATTTATAACGAATAATAAAGTAAACGAGATAACTAGTATTTCTCCGTTCTTTACTAACTACGGCTTTAACCCCTATCTTAGCATCGAACCTGTAGGTCCTCTACCTTTAACTCTCTCCTTTTAGGCGAAAAAGGAATTTCTTCGCGTAGACGCAATAGCTAGCCGCTTTAATCGTATCCTCGCCTAGCTTTAAGCTCTCGTATAAGCCTTATAATAAAGATATAAGGATACCGCTAATATTAAGCGGGATAAAGGTTCCTTCTTTTAGCTCGGTTATATAGTTATAGTTTTATTAGAGAATATAGCTACTAATCGCTTAAAGAAGAAATAGGACGATAAATAGGACGGGCTTTATCCTATTCTTAAAGTCTACCGAGGCGCTATTAACCTCCTTAAGTATATCCGGGTTAATAAGTCTTTCTATACGTTTAAGGTACGGCTTTAGACACCGGAAATAGTACTAGGCTAGGCATGGATTAATTAAGAGGAACAACGCAACGTCGTAGGCCGTATTACGGAACGCGATAACAACAGCAATATCGAAGAAATATAGGAATTTAAAAAGATCCTTAACGTATATAATAACAAAGCCCCGACTCTAACTTATCTAATTAAATAGAAATATCACTAAGAACCGACCTAATAGCCCGAAGATAACCTAAGAGGTTATCCTAAAGCTATTTAACGCTTCTTTAGATATAATCCGGATAACCCCGGCCTTTTAGATTAAGCTCGCCCCTAAAGATATTTCTAACACGCGATTTCGACGATTCCTTAGCGATTTAAGGACTAAATCGTCTCTAGAAGGGGAGTAATATTATAGTACTATTATTAATTAGGCTCTACTATATAGTATTAACTAAAGGGGGTGTATTATGTCTAACTTACTAGCTAAAGAGGGGAAGGCATCGCGGAGATATAGCCTTATTGTGTGTACGTAATTACGTAGATTATATATCCGTAATAGCACCTTGCGTATCCCTTATCCCTTATTCCTATACTAATAGTTCTTCTTTAGAAGGTTGCAAATATATTAACAACCTAGTAAAGTCGAACTAAAGGGATGTAACCTAATCGAACATAAGGAACGTATCGAACGCAACGAACGCAACGAAAGAGGTATCCTTAGCCCGGTTGAATAGGCTGCGCGATTTCATCGAGGATTAAGCTAAAAGAGCGGCGTTGCGAGCAATAAGAACGGGAAATAATAAGCGAGCAACGAAGCAACGAGCGTAACGCAATAAGCGAAGGAAGAGAGCGAGGAAGGGAGCATTAGGAAGGCGGGCAAAGCAATAAGCAACGAGAATATACGAAGGAAGGGTCGGGTAGAGCAATAGGGCCGAAAGAAGCGGGTAGGGAAGCTCGCGAGGAAGCTTATAAGGAAGCTTGTAAAGCTATCCCTCGAGAGTCTTTCTTCTTCGCGGCTCGCGAGGCTTGCTATACGGAAGCTCGCGAGGCTAGCTGCTATGCCGTTGCTTTAAGCTAGCCACGCGGAACGAAGGGTGCGTTGCTAAAGCTCGGAAGAACAACGTATAGAGGCGTAGGAAGCGTCTATTAGGACGAAGGCGGCTTCTACTAGAACGAGGGCACCTATTAGGTCACTAGCGAGGAAGAAGCCTATATAGGCTTTTAGTAGTAGTCCCCTTTTCTACGGTAACGAGAGGGTAGCCGGGTGGTAAGCTAGGGCCGTAGGGGAAAGTGTCTCTTGCCCTACTATTTGTCTTATTAAGCAACGGGCTAAGAGGAAGCTTATAAGGGCTTCCGGTAGCGATATCCTTTAGCGAGGTAACGAAATAGTACGCCTCGGGAGTCGAAGTAGGATTTACAATGCTAGCAATTAGCCTACTTTAGTAGTATATGCCGGGCTTAGGGCATAACGGTATAGGGGGGAGTCTATACGCGTTTTATATAGTGATATCCTTCGCCGAGGTAGCGAAAGAGTGCGCTATAAGACTTAAATAGCGCTTTATAATAACGGCATTTGCTAGGCTTTAAGGCATGCTAAGGAGCGCGCTGCTAAGGAGGCTGCTGTATATGCGGTAGCTTTATAGGTTCCGAGCAGCTTAGCGAGCTACTACGAGAGCTAATAGGGGAGCAGCTTAACGAGCTGCTGCTAGGGGAATCGCTGTTAGAGCAGTCCGAAGAGCTGCTGCGAGAGCTTATGGCGGGCGAAGCTAACGGTCGGGTCGGAACAGGAAGCCGGCTTAGGATCGGAACGGGGAGTCGGCTTAGAATAACTCGCGGACTTTAAACAGTCGGTAGAACAGGCGTGCTTATAACGGCGGGAGCAGTAGCTACGGCCGGCATTATAGTTAGGGCCGGCATCGTGGTTGCGCCTATAGGAGCTAGGGACGAATTCGGGGTTGTTCCTAAGGGAACCTAGGTTATGCCGGCGGGAACCTAAGGCTGTGACGAGGGCAAGGAAGTCGACGTTAGCGATGCTGCTATTACTGCTGCTAGTAAGGACGAATAAGTTAACGTTAGCGAGGCTGCTAAGACTAACGAGGGCGAGGGCGAGGCTGGCTTTAGCGTTAGGGCCGGCTTTAACGAGGGCTTCCAGCCGAGTTTAACTCGCATCTCGTTTTGCCTCTTATAGTTAGTTATTCCTATATCGAAGTCTATATCGAGATATTCTTCTTAAGGCTAGGTTCGAGGGTCGTCGTAGACCTCGAATAGCTATATCGAGAGGAATTATCGTACGGTTAAGTCGTTCTTCTTAAGGTATATGCCGCGGCGCTTAAGGAGGTTCCTTAACGCCTTTTAGTAGTACTTATGCACGGTTTTCCACGTCTCTTCCGACTAGCCCTCGAAATGCATTTAGAAGAATTAAGAATGCCTAAGCTATATTCTTAGTTGCTAAATTCGCAGGTTAATATTAAATTTGCCGTATATATCGTAGCGGCAAGCGGGTTCCGACTATCTAGCTTCTTATCGTACTTAATGCTAACGTTAATATGCTTCTACGCTGCCTATGCGATAGGGGTATAGCCTAGCATTTAATAAAACTAGACCACGATTTCGTCTGCCGGAAGCGCGGCTTAGGTGGCGGCGACGTTGTCTGCCGTAGGGGCGGCTGCTAAGGCGTTAGCAGTCGGGCTTTAGGAAGTCATCGTAATGACTAGGTTGTAGGGATCGCGATAGTCTTCGCGATGTTTATCGTATTAGCGTTGCTAACGTACTTTAAGATAGTATCGTGCTTCTATCGAGGATAGCGGCGACTGTTAACTAGAAGCTAGGAAGGAATCTTCGTAGGCGAGACAAGCGGAGATGTCCTTATTCTTAGCACGAGATAACCCTCTCTAAATACAAGAATAGTATCGCTAGGATGCCGATCTTTTATACGTTCGAAGGTTGCGTATCTATCTCTTCTACCTAGCTGTCTGTAATTAACTAAGTCAACTACTAATTAGTGTTAGTTAGGCTCTACTATATAGGGTTAACTAAAGGGGGTGTATTATGTATATCTTCCTAGCTAGAGAGGGGAAGGCATCGCGGAGATATAGGCTTATTGCGTGTACGTAATCACGTAGATTACGTATCCGTAATAGCACCTTATACGTATCCCTTATCCCTTGTTCTTATACTAGCAGTTCTTCTTTAGAAGGCTGTAAACACATTAATAACCTAGTAAGGTCGAACTAAAGGAGGTATAACCTAATTAAACGCATCGAACGAACGCAACGAAAGAGGGATCCTTAGCCCGTTTAAACAGGCCGCGCGATGCTATCGAGGATTAAGCTAAAAAGAGCGGTGTTGCGAGTATCGAACGCTAGGCAGTCGGGTCCTCGACATTTAGGTAATAGCAATTAAAAAAAGAAGAGAGGCTCTAAGGCTTAAAACAGCCTGTAAGGAAGGATTAGAAGCTGTAAATAATGCAAATCACTAAGAATAATAGCTCTTGTCTTTTCCAAAAAAGAGGGCTAACTAGTCTCTATATATAGAGAAATCCCTCGGACGAAAACAGCCGCGTAGACCGAAGGAAAAGGGGTAAAGGAAGGAGTCAGACGGAAAACACCGGTTAGAAATCAATAGATCGTATCCGTACGATAAATAATTATATAGTTAGCTATAGTTAGTAAATAAAGAAATCAATAATACAATAGTCTATTAGAAGGATATATAAATTCCACGGTAGAAGCCATAGAAGGGAATTAGAATTCTACGGTAGAAGACTATAGAGGGGAATTAGAATTCTACGCTAGAAGACCGTAGAAGTGCGGGGTAATAACCCGTAGAAGCCCGTAGAATTCTATAGTAGAAATACGTAATACTTTTATATAAATTCTATAGACACTTCTATATAAATTCCCTAATAGGACCGGGGATTTCCTAGTGAAAAGCAATAGGGGAAGACGGTAATATAAACATACCCCCCTAGCTAGAAGGAAAAACAACTTCCGGCTAGTTAGAATTATTATCGACTTCTTTATAGATTCTAAATAAAATATTCGTAAGTCGAAGCTAGTAAAGAAACGTCTAGAAACGTTATCGTAGAAGTAATTAGGTTAATCTATCCGCAACTATTTAATGAAAAGGGATATATTTAATATTAAAAGTGTTACGTAAGAATTCCTATCGGGCCTAGTAGTTACAAATTTTAAAATACTTTAAGACGGTCTAAATCTTTAGAATCTCGGCGGAAACTAGGCGAATAGTCTAGGTATTATCGCACTAAATAGTAGGAATAGGAATATCTAATTATAGAGAAATATCGTTAAATAAACTAAGAATGGAAATTAGCTCTTTTACGGTAGAAGAGACTATAAGAAGTTCGGCTTTAGTAGAAGACGTAGTAACCGTAGATTATTTCCGGGCATTCTACGCGATTAGACTATTAAAAAGACTAATAAAGTAGCCTTCTAAAGAATAGCGAGTATTTAGATTATCGGCGTAAGCGGTATCTTAAGCTATAACTAGTTCTTAATCGTCTATATTAAAGTACTAGATTGCGAGAAAACGCGATTCGTATAGGTAAGTCACTAAGCTCTCTATAAGCTTAATATAGAGCGTAGACGGGTTCTATATATGCTCTACTAAAGAATTCGACGACTTTATAGCGTTAAGACGGGTAGAAACAGTCGTATAATTGTAAGATCTAACTAACGACTAAAAGTAGTAGATTTAGTTATCCGTAGCCTTACCCTAATGTTTCTCTAGCTTTTCTAAAAGTAGGAACGGGCAAAGGGTCGAAATAGGCCGTAGAACTATAGAAGTAAGGATGAAACTAAACTTAAAAGCAATCTTATCTAGGTAAACGCCCTAGCATAACTATAGCCTTCGCTGCTTACGGTCCCGGATAATTCTTATCCTAAGGAAATAGGTTAGCTCTCCGCGGTCGGTAATTATATACTTCTATCTAAAGCAATAGATAAAATCGTTAGTAGCCCTACGGTACTCGTTACAAA
Organism: Ophiocordyceps sinensis; assembly: GCA_012934285.1. NCBI lineage: Eukaryota > Fungi > Ascomycota > Sordariomycetes > Hypocreales > Ophiocordycipitaceae > Ophiocordyceps > Ophiocordyceps sinensis. The sequence goes on along the minus strand of JAAVMX010000004.1, from coordinate 5,353,638 downwards.
AAAAGATAATAATATTATCTATAAAAAAGAAAGTAATAATACTACTTATAGTAGATATAAAAATATAAAGGTCCTCTATACTTTACTAAAGGCTTAGTTCGGTAAGAGACCTAGATAATTACTATTGCTAAAGAAGCGGCAAACGGCGAAGCCTATATAAAGCCTTTATTAACCGAATTATAAAGCTAAATATCTTAAATCCGTTTAGGAAGTAAATATATACTTCTTTATTTAAATCGGTATTCGTAAAGGCGTTAACCGCATTAAGTAAACGGGTCTTAGTCCTAAACTTAGCGGTAATAGCGATTATAATGCGAAATTTTCGTATAGTAAGCGTAGTAGTATAGGTTTCCTTTCCGCTAAACGGCTAAAGATCTCCTCGTATATAAAGGCGAGATATAAACTTCCTAAAATAGCCGTGCTTACTAAACTTATAATTAAATGCCTAAGTTAATAGAAAATGACGTATAAGCGCGTTCGCTCTTATAGTAGGCGAAGGAAAGAAGGTCTTTCGCTAGTAAAGGGAGTCTTATTTAACCTTTCTAGCGGCTTTAAACTTAGGTCTATATAGATGTGTTTTAAGATTAGACTAAAACCTTAGAAGCGCGGGTAAGTCTTATTTATATATCTTCTTAGGTTTAAGAGAAGTAGCGAATGCAGCTATAAAAGCGGTGCTATTAGCCGATAAATGCCTAATATAGGCGAATGCGGGATATCGATTAAAAAAAGGTTTAAATAAGTAAGGCGTAAATCCCTTATAAACCTCGTCGTCCGCGGATTATCTATAGGAATAGTATTATCGTAATCTATAGATCGAGAAGTATCTTAAGGCAACTATACCTTAAGACGGTCTATAGGTTCTACGGTTGCAGTTAGGGAAAGGGTAGAGATATTAGGTTAGAAATCCCGTATATTTTTTAATTAAAACGTCCTCCGGTAGTTCTAAGGTTTAGTTAAAAGTCGAGAGCTAAGGGTGTCCGTTAGTTAGACCGTCTAGTAATAATACTTATATTAGCGGTTCGGATACCTTAGACGCGGTGAAAAACTAAGTCTTATTAAACGTTATATTACGAACTTAATAAACCTCCCGTCTCTATAGGATCTATATACGAAATATATTAGTAGAATTATACCTAACTGAATAATTAACCTCTATATAAGGTTCTTACTTTAGGTTACGTTTCTATATATTAGTTAGGGCCTTAGTAGTTTATAGGTAGGCTTTATAGCTAAAAACTTAGAGATAACTAAATTACGATAGTTAGGGAAGGAGAAAAGCTAGTATATTCCGGTTATAATCCCTTAACTAATCGTAAAGAATCTCTATTAGGGAAATCTACTTCGATCGGAAAGATATAGAGGAAGCTGTCTAACGGACTAGAATCCGATTATATAAATATACTATAGTTTTCTACGTTTCTATCTATAAATGCTTAGGTAAATTTGCTTTAATCCTTATACATCGAGCTTTTATAGATACTACCCCCTTAGCTCGTTCGGCAGCGCCGGTTTAAGCAGGTGTATAAGGAGCAGTAGGCTTATTATAAATGCCCTATTAGTTAATAAAGTCTTAGAAATCCCCCGTCGAAGGGCTCGGTCGTTATCCCGATAGATCGTACCGATAGAGAGTAAGACCTATCGGGTAATATACCGACCTAGGCTCTTAAAGCATAAAATCAGCTCGTCTATAAAAGCGTTTAGAAGCGCATATAGGAAAATACGCTTTATATAATCGTCCTTAATAAGAAATATAACGTTCTTATTATTTTAACTCTTATATATAGAATAAATATCGCAAAATACCTTAGATAAGGGAAACGTCGCTTTAGAAAGCGGCGGTTCGCGGTTAATAATTCGTTTAGCCTACGTAAGTTTGTAAGGCTTATAGGAGATTATCTTATCGAAGGTTACCGACTATAGTATTCCGAGTGCCTTCTAAAGCGCTTTATTATTCGGATATCTTAATCGTTAGTGCTAAAGAGAAAGTTCCTTTATACTTATTAATGCAAAATCCGGTATAATAGCTTAAAAAGGTACTACCACCGGGGCTTCTGCGGTAGAATCTATAGAAGGAATAGAATAAATAAAAGCAATAGTTAGAAGCGTAAAAGAAGGTATTAACGGGTTATACTCGATAATATACTAGTTGTGAATTAGTTCCGTTATATATAAATAGTGCGAGTTAAGGAAGAGATTACGCTAGTCTACGGGTTTTATAAAAGGTTCGCCTTATATAGAAGACAAAGGGAATAAAGGACGTATAAAAGGACGGGATATATACTACTTAATTAAGCTAAAAAGTGCCCGTCGAAATGCGTATAAACACTATGCCTATCCTAAGAATTAAAGTGCTTTTACTGCCTGCGAGTATATACTTAGAAGAAGGCTAGAAGTTATAGAAACGCTCCCTATTATTATAAATATGCCTATCTAACCCTAAATCTATAATAAAAGAATCCCTTAACGGGTATTCTATAGTAGTTTATTAGGTAATAGGCGGTAAAAAGGTCGTAATAACGTTAGTAGTAGCCGTAGCTTAAACCGTCTTAGTCTTACTTTTGTTATTCTTCTTCTACTGCTCGGCCTTAAGCAGTACTGCGTTAACTTTAGCCTTATTAGCCGGAACCTTAAGGTAGTTATCTATAGTCTTTTAGATATCCTTATTAGGTTTTTATAATAGAAGTCGTAAAGAAGGGTTATAGTAGTTATACTCGGCGTAAAAGTATTTCTCCCTATAAGTATACTATAGTTAGAATTTCGGCTAAGTCTTATCCTTCTTAAAGGATAAAGCCGTAGAAGCCGTCGTAGATTTTGCCGTTGATTCTATAGCTAGGTTTTAAGTTCCTTAGCCTTAGAACTTAGCGAATGCGTTAGTCTTTAGCGCCTTTATCGCAGCCTTTAAGGCCTACGAGCGCTCGAAAAGTTCGGATATCTTAAATCCGTTAGGGAAAGACTTCTTCTAATCTAGCTTATTTAATCGGGCATCGTCCTCTATCTTATTTATCTAATATTCCGTAAAGGGGCTAGAAATTATCTAAATAGCCTTAAGAAAAAGCTAGGTAGCTTAGAGACCTTCCGATTCCGGCAACGTAATTCGCCGTACGTCGTGTTAGGCTAACAGCCCCCGTAGAAGCCTCTAAGGGTGCAGGTAGCAGGGCGGTTAAGTAGGGCAGAAAAAGCCTACTAGATACGTGTTTTTTCGTAGGGCGCGGCAGAGCTATTCTACATCTACGATTACTTCATTTTTAGGCCCTCTTTAAGCCTTGTTTTCTATGCAACGTCGCACTACATCGTGTGATCTGTTTTTAGTGGCAAGACTAGGGTATATAGAGCGTTATTCGCCGCTACGCCTTTCTTAAGACCCTTAGAATCACGGACTCTACGCATTCTTCGCGATACCTAGCCGATACACTAGACCTTTCTAAAACAGCCTTTTCTAAGGCAAGATCTCCTCTTTAGGAGGCAATAATCTCGTCGATATTACTATCGAGATTAGAGAAGTCTATATTTTCCTTATTATTAGAAGTTCTTAATCCTGCTTGCCCTTTACCTAAATCGCTAGTTTGTATATTCTTCGAGATAGCTTAAGCTAGAGGCGAGTTTAGGCTACCTACGGCGCCCGAGATTAGGAATTTTAACGGCAATAGAGCCGCTAGCCGATAGCTATCCTAGCTTAAGTAGACGTTCCGAGCACTTAATAGTAATACATTAGATACCTCTCTCGTAGTCTAGGCCATTGACTTAGGACTTCTTAGGGATGCCGCTGTGTTTATAGATAGCTCGGATAGACTTAGAGAGATCGTAGTGCTTGCTAAGGGAGACTATGCCTTAATAGAGGACCTTAAGGAACTAAAGACCGCGTTAATAGACTAGTTTAGGTTAATACTTATCGATGAAATTAATGCGAACTTTTAGCAGCCGATTTAGTAAAAACTAGATAAACTATTGGTTATATACTATAAGCGAGCCTAGAAGCTTATAAGGCAGTATAGCGGTAGAGACCGGCTAGGACTTAGAGAGAGGGCTCTTACCCCTCTTAAGCGCTATTATCTCTCGCATTTTATTAAGAGTTTTATTAACGGGTTAGCTAGTGCCGAACTTAAGCGAGGATTAATCGAGCAGAATGCTCTTACTGCCGATAGTCTATCTAATGCGATAATGATTGTCTAAAAGACCTAAGGCATTCTCGCGGTAAAGGCGAACGATACTCGATAAGTGGCCCGTAATGCCTTAGTTACTGCTATAGCTAACTACATTCGCCGCTATACTAGACAGAGTGCTTAGAAAGTCCTTATAGATAAATATAGCTTTAATCCCTACTAGTTAGCACCTACGCCGGAGAATATAAGTAAGCGAGGGCAGACCCTATCCTATATAGGATCTCTATATATAGCTATAACGACACCGGATCCTATGTTTTTGCCATCCGCCCTATATCCGTACGTTAGGAAAGGCATATACTAGCAGATAGGGGGGAATACTAGACGAGTAGTTAAGCAGCCTTATAGGTAAGCTCTTGCTTAAAAGGTACTCCTTACACCGCCTATTCGTTAGTAGCCTACCTATTCGCAGCCTATTTAAGGATAGATATAGGAAGAAAGATCGGAGAGGACTATAGGACCGTATAATAACCAGCGAGGAGCATTGCGTGGCCGTAGTCGAGGAGGATTGCCGCCCTTTAGAAGCCGAGCGGGACTATTAAAGCTAGAGGACTCCTAGAACTAGTATATAAATAGATCCTCTCCTATTCCGGATTAGCCGATCTGCTTTACATATATAGTATAGCTACTACCCGTTAATATACTCTACCTTATTTACAGAAAGACTTCGGGATTAGGAGAGAGATATCCTTCGCGAGAAGTATTTCGCAAAGAGAGTATAGCAGTAGGAGGCGAATAGACAATTGCCTAAGGGATTAGGAGGGACTAGACCTCTACCCTAAGCTGCGGTCTAAGCAAACTATAGACATATTAAAGAGGAGCTAGAGACCTATATTGCCGAGGCCGCACTAAGTGCGAGGGTGGTTTACTTTATAGAATCGTAGGACCTTTTAGATAGCGATAACGAGTATAGCTATAGTATCCTTACTAGCCTTATAGAGGAAACCCATATTAATAAGGAACTATCCGTTAGAGCCCGCGCTATAGGATTAGAGCCCGATGCCGATGCTATTTAGGATTCCCTAGCCTAAGACTAGGACCCGGAGGGAGCAGAAGCGTTATTAATAATTAAGCGCCTTTAAAGAGTTATAACTAAGGAGGATATTAAGGACCGGGATACATCGGCCCTAGTTTAAGGCGCCCTAGCGATTATAATGCTAGCGGGGGGGGCGAACCTACCTCGTGCTATAAAGAAGAGGCAGGTGGGAGGCGACGTAGTCCCCGTTGTTATCTAGCTAGCGACGGATTCTAAAGAAGCGCTAAAGAGGCATAAGGTGCCCTAGGGAGAGGTAGACCTCCTAGCAACCACTACTGCTATTACTGCGAAGGTGAAAAAGGGAGCTAAGCCGAGAAGCCTTACGGAGATCTAGGCAAGAGAAGGGCTTAGATCCTTCGATTGGATTAACCTAGCTCTTAAGGTTATAGTGCCTCTTAGCCTAGCCGACTTTTAGTAAGTAAGCCCGGAGGGTGCTAAGCAGTTTTATTATTTATCTTTACGCAAGTAGGTGCGATAGGCTAAACCTAGGAAAGGAGCTATGCCGGCAATAGCCGCAGCGGTATATAAGTATATATCGCCCTTCTATAACACCTAGTTATTGGCAAAAGCGGCAGTAACCCTAAAAACGTTTAGAGTAGCTATTATAGTTATCTTCGCTAGCACTTAGCAAGAAGCTATATATATCGCTATGCTATCGCAGACTGTTTAAGCAGATTAGGGCTCGGAAGCTAACATTATATCGTAGAAGTTTGCCGTAGAATATAACTAGCTACGCTAGCAACTATCCGAAATCGGGTTTCGAGGACTATTAATAACGAACGCTAATAGATCGAGGACCCCTATAATAGAGTTCGTAAAGTGCACTATCGTTTGCGAAGGGATTAGCCGGGAGATCCTAGCCATTGTTCGACCGGACCTTTATAAAGGAATACTAAAGGACGAGATCCTAATCTTACTTAGACTCCCGTAGCTCTACGAGATTAGTATAGTATTCGATATCCGAGCAAGCACCCTTAAGATTAGACTTCCCGCTATTAGGGAATAACGTTAGAAGATATAAGGTCTAATTATAACTATAAGTAGCCGATAGAAGCTATTGCTATCTCTAGTAGCGCCCTAACTATTAAAGAGGTTCGTAGGAAAGAAGGACATACGCGAGGCTATTGCTGTATTAGAGGATAATTCCTTATCGGAAGAAGACTCTTCCTCTACTAGATATACTATATCTTCGGAAAACTAGATCTACTGCTTCGACCTAAGCATATCGTTAAAGTGCGATTAATAGTGTTATTATTTAACTATGCCCTATACCTCCCTTTCTCCTAGTTCTTTATAAAGCCTTTACTATAGCTTTTAGGGCATATACTACGCCTAACGAAGCCGAAGGACTAAGCAGCTTTTAAGAGAATATACCGCCTAAGAATATACTATATAGGTCTATGTTAACATCACCGTCTTCCCTATTTGCTTTCCACCGGGAAATCCCCGGTTCTTCCCTAGATTCTACTATAGAATTCTACGGGCTTCTACGGGCATTACCCCGCACTTCTACGGGCGCATTTACCTACTTTTCTTCGGTCATATTTCACTATGATTTCACGGTGATTTTACGGTTATTTACACGGACTTTACCCGTGAAATCTCTTCCCTTCTACGGTCTTCTACTATAGAATTCTAATTCCCTTCTACGGTCTTCTACCGTAGAATTCTAATTCTCTTCTACGGCTTCCACCGTGGAATTCCTTTATATAGCCACGGCTTCCACCGTAGAATTCACCGTGGAATTCACTAGTCTTCTACTAGGCTGCTTATTTATTTGCTAACTATATGACTTATTTATCGTACGGCACGATCTATTGCTTTTCTCACCGATACTTCCGTCCGATTATTAACGTCACCTGTTTTTCCTTAGGTCTACGCGGCTGATTTCGTCCGAGGATTTTTCCTATATATAGAGACTAGTTAGCCTCCCTACTAGACAAGACAAGAGCTATTATTCTTAGTGTTTTACATCCTTTTGCAGCTTTTAATCCCTCTGTGTAGGCTGTTTGAGCCTTAGAGCCTCTCTTCCCTTTTTGATTGCTATTACCTAAATGTCGAGAACCCGACTGCCTAGCGTTCGATAGTCTATTATACGTTACGGATAAGTGCACTATAGAGGAGGATTTAATCCCGACGGCCTTAATAGACTTTACGAGAAATAGGCCACCCCTTAGAGACCGCGTAGATATAGTTAATAAGCCCGGACTATAAAGCGAGGGACCTTCTATATACCCTTTCCTAACGCAAAGAAGGGTCTAGAGGAAGCTAATTAATAAGATAACCCCGTTAGAGGTTATTACAGCCTGGTTTACCACGATAGGGATTCGGCTAGGCCTATTAGTGCTAAAAGACCTTAAGGAAGAAGTATAGCGAGTGTTCTTCACCTATCGGGAGCTTAATAGGACTACGGTGTATAACCTACCCCTAATAGACCTTTATACGCATAGACCCTACGTTAAGGGAGGCGTAAAGCCGTAGAATAAATTCCCGAGGAGACGTTAGACTAAGCCGCAAAAGTATTAGCTAAATAAGATTATAAACGACTATATTAATGCAGGTATATATAAATACATAGCTGTAGCGAATAGCATACTATTATCGTAGTCGGCCGAGCCGGTACTAGTAGTTAAGGATAAGAATAACCCGTAGGTAGAACTACGATTAACGATTAACTATAGCTATATCGAGGAGGACCTGCCGGGAACGGAGATCCTACTATTAGCCGAGATCTATAACAACCTCTCGGATCCTAGGGTAGGAACCTACTGCTAATTTAACCTTAAACATAGATACTAGGCTATTCCCGTAGACCTAGACCTTCGATACGTCTTAGCCTTCGCGATACTAGGTTTTACGCAGTTGCAGCCGATAAGGATGCCCTAAAGGACCTAAACGGCGCCTTTCTCTTTCACCGAGTTTATAAAGATTGTAATAGGACCTATCCCTACACCCTTTGCTAAGCTATCCCTTATAGCCCCTCCTAAAGTCAGAGATATAGCACCCGTTAATATATATATCGATGACGTGTTCGGCAAACATAAGACCTTTAAGTAGTAGTAGGCTTTCGTATAGAACTATCTCTTACCTCGATTCCTATAGGCACTACTTAAGTTAAGTTTTAAGAAGGTAAGGCTCGGCATAGAAGAGATTATAGCGATCGGCTAGACCTACCGCATTAGGGGCGAAGTCTTTATTAAGCTAGAGAGAGCAGTAAAGCTAAAGGAGTAGCTAACACTAATAGACTAGACGGGTGTTAGGTCCTTCGTTAGTATAGTAGGACCTTATCGACGATAGATCCCTAATTGTGCTAAGATTGCCCGGCCGTTAAATAGACTAATAGGAAACGTGCCCTAGCGTTAGGGTGATAGTAAAGCTCTCTCTTTTGCTATTCTTAAGGCGTAGTGCTAAGTAGTCGTAGCGATGTATAGCTACCTATTTAACGTGCTAGTATAGCTCTATATAGATGCGAGTAAATTCGGGGCCGGATATACGCTATTGCAGTACCGCGATAATTAGGACTTCCCTATCCTATATAACTCTTTTCTATTTATAAAGATATAGAGGAACTATAGCACCTATAAAGGGGAGCTTTATGCCCTCGTAGAGTTTTACAAGAGGCACCGCTACTTCTTTTATAGCAGGAGCCTATTAATAGTCTATACCGACTATATACCGCTTACCTAGTTTCTTTCGGGAAAAGGCTATAAGGGAATCTATGCCCGCTAGGTGACTAAGTTAAGGGTGCTTTACATTCGCATTTATTACATTAAGGGGACACGCAATAGAGCCGTAGATAGGCTATTAAGGACTATCTTTCCTTCCTAGGAGTGTAACGACGACGGCCTAGAGTTATAGGGTTATGCTAATGCCGCCGCCTTATAGATCTAGAAGGATAGTAAAGGAGGCTTTAAGGAACTTATTAGAGAGCTTAGACGTTAACTGCAACTATAGCCGCCTTAGGGACGCAAAGGAGCCCTATACCCTTACTTCTCCGTAGACTAGTAGACGATACTCCGGAAACAGTAGCGATAGGACGGGGAATAAACCCTAAGGGAGGTAAAGGCGTTATCGACTAAAGGAGAGGATCCTACTTTAGAGGCGCGTTTCTAAATACACCCGGACTTCGGGGAGATCTTACGATATCTACTATAGGGAATACTAAAGGACCCGCTAGACCGACACGCACGACGACGAATCTCTAGCAGAGCGTAGAGCTTTAAGTAGACTAAAGGCCGGCTTTAGCACTATAGTGCTAATAGTTCTTAGCAAAGATGCCTGCTAGAAGAAGAGATCCCGGAAGTGTTAAGGAGGGCTAACGATAATAGCGGACACTTCGGAGTAGACTATACTCGCTATAGACTATACACGCACATATACTAGCCTAAGATAGCATAAGACATCGTTAACTATATTGCGAGCTGCTTTCTATACGCTACCTTTAGGGAAAATAAGCTAAAGGCACTAGACTAGCCTATTATAATCACGCAGCTACTAGAAGTCGTTAGCATAGACTATATTAGCCCTTTTCCGCAGTTAGCTTTAGGGATAAGGCATATCCTAGTTATTATAGATTACTTCTAAAGATTCGCTTAGATTATAGAGTGCCGGATAACATAGGCTATAGAGGCGTTATATAAAGTAGAGAGCTAGCTTAACTCCTTAATAATATCTCCCCTAGCCTTTTATATAGATCTAGGCTCGTCCTTCCAATTAAGAGAATTGAGAGCAGTTATAGTATAGCATAATATAGAGATAGTAGGAGCACGTTTACAATCGCATAACAGCGTAGGCCTAGTAAAGTTATAAACCGGATCCTATAGGAAGTCATAGGGCGTATTAGAGCATCGCAACTAGAATAGGATAAGACTTTGCCCTCTATTATAAAGACCCTTAACCATTGTTGCATTCGGTCGCTAAGATACTCCCTAAGTTAAATCCTCCTTAGGTTAAAAGACGATGCTATTATAAAGGACTAGAAGGACTAATAGACCGATAAATAAGCTATACTTACATCGGGAAAGTGCTTATAGCTATTAGGAGGGGATTTAGCCGATCTAGTGATATTATATTTAGCCGAAATAACCTTACGCCGACTAGTAGTAAGAGCTGTATTTCATTATAAAGTAGATTAGCAACGGCAGCTCTACGAGGCACGACGGCAACCTGGATTTAAAGCTAGAGATATAGTTCTTATGGCCTAAGAAGGAAAGCCTTAAAAGCTGACCTTACGATAGCGCGGACCCTTTATAATTCATTAGAGAAAAGGCCGGGCAATATACGCATTAGTATATATATATAGAACACATATTCGGGGAGCCTAGGGGTGAGAGTTTCATAAAGATAGCCTGCTGAAGATATATATACGGCCGGCGCGCCTAGAAGGACGTTTCCCGTAGGAATACCCCTTTAGGCTATCATTAAGAGCGCAGAGAGGGAAGGCAAAGGCATAACGATAACGATAACGAGGATGTCACGAGAGAGGGGGAAAATTAGTGCTGTTTTCTTTGTTTGTTTTATTCGCATGCCGGAGGCATACTAGTTGCCGGGGAATATATTAGGCTAATAGCCCCCGTAGAGGCCTCTAAGGGTGTAGGTGGCAGGGCGGTTAAGTAGGGCAGACAAAGCCTACTAGATACGTGTTTTTTCGTAGGGCGCGGCAGAGCTATTCTACATCCACGATTACTTCCTTTTTTAGGCCCTCTTTAAGCCTTGTTTTCTATACAACGTCGCACTACATCGTGTGATCTGTTTTTCGTCGGTAAGGACCTTTTGCTAGTTAGAAATCTATATCGTAATATCCGTCCGGTCTAATACCTTTAAAATAGTATAGAACTATACGAGAATAGTCTTCTATTGCGTTTATAAAGTCGGCTTTATACGCCGCTATAATAAAGCTAATTCCTTAGAAACCTTATATTCGTCTATAATTATCGAATAGTAGTTCCCGATATTCTAAATAATAAACTATTAAGTTAATATAAGAGATTTCTATTAGTCTTTATAGGCTTAAAGCAACGTACGATACCGGGAAAAGAGAAACTTAAACCTCTTAAGTTCTTCTATAGATAAACTAGCAATATTAATAACGGCTATATTAACTATTCTAGGTATTAATTCTACGGGAAGAGGCAATAAGGGTTTCTAAAGTTTAGGCGTAATAGAAGGATCGATTTTCTCCTAAATCGCTTAAGTAAGTACGTATTTCTAAATCGTTAAGATCTATCGGTCTTAGTCCGCTAGTCTATTGCTAACGGTCTTTAAAGTAATATCAGCTATAATAGATGCGGAAATATAGGTAAAAGTATAGTAAATTCCATAGAAAGGGTAGTTAAATACACAATATATATAAATAAACCGTAAGAATTTAAACTAAGTATAAGTAAGCACTATAGAATAAGGTAATCGTATTAACTAGTCCTTTACTAATCGATTCGCTAGATTTAAGCACCGTTTTTAAAAACGATATACTAGTCCTCTATAAGTTAATTCGCTAAATATAAAAAAGGGCTTTACTATAGTAAGTCGTAGTATAGTAGGCTAAAAATATAAGCCGTTAGAACTCTCTATGCATAGAGAAGTTCGGCCGGGCTTATAACTATCGAACGCTAGGCAGTCGGGTCCTCGACATTTAGGTAATAGCAATTAAAAAAAAAGAGGCTCTAAGGCTTAAAACAGCCTATAAGGAAGGATTAAAAGCGATAAATAATGTAAATCACTAAGAATAATAGCTCTTATCTTTTATAATAAGGAGGGCTAACTGGTCTCTATATATAGGGAAATCCCTCGGACGAAAACAGCCGCGTAGACCTAAGAAAAAGGGGTAAAGGAAGGAGTCAGACGGAAAACACCGGTTAGAAATCAAGAGATCGTGTCTATACGATAAATACTTATACAGTAAGCTATAGTTAGCAAATAAAGGAATTAATAACGCAATAGTCTATTAGAAGGATATATAAATTCCACGGTAGAAGCCGTAGAAGGGAATTAGAATTCTACGGTAGAAGACCGTAGAAGGGAACTAGAATTCTACGGTAGAAGACTATAGAAGTGCGGGGTAATAACCTATAGAAGCCCGTGGAATTCCATAGTAGAAATACGCAATACTTCTATATGAATTCTATAGATACTTTTATATAAATTCCCTAATAGGACCGGGGATTTCCCGGTGGAAAGCAATGGGGGAAGACGGTGATATTAATAGCGAGCAACGAGAATGAGAAATAACGAGCGAGCAACGAAGCAAAAGCGAGCAATAAAGCAATAAGCGAAGGAAGGGAGCGTTAGGAAGTCGGGCAAAGCAACGAGCAGCGAGAACACACGAAGGAAGGGCCGGAAGGGCCGGGCAGAGCAACGGGGCCGAAAGAAGCTAGGGAAGCTCGCGAGGCTATCCCTCGGGAGTTCTTCTTCTTAGTGGCTCGTAAGGCTAGCTATTGTGCCGTTGCCTCGAGCTAGCTACGCATAACGAAAGGTGCGTTGCTAAAGCTCGGAAAAACAAATTATAAAGGCGAGGGAGCCGTCTGCCGGGATAAAGGCGACTGCCTAAGCGAGGGTAACTGCCGGGTGACCGGCGGGGAGGAAGCCTATGTGGGCTTTCTATAGTGGTCTCCTGCTCTACGGTGACGAGAGAGCTGCTAGGAGAATCGCTGTGGGAGTCGAGGGAGCCGAGGGAGCAGTCCGAAGAGCTGCTTTAAGGGCTAAAAGAGCAGTCCGAAGAGCTGCTGCTTAGAGCGGGCGAAGTAGGTAGAGCATAGAGCCGGCTTAGAATAGGGAGCCGGCTTAGCCGGCTTAGCGAAGCGTGCGGCTGTAGCTACGGCTATAGACTTATAGTAACTAGCGGACTTTAAAGAGTCGAAGCCGCTAGTATTATTGCTGCTAACGAGGGCGAGGAAGGCGTCGTTAGCGAGGCTAGCTTAGCCGGCTTTAGCGATACCGTAACGAGGGCTTCGGCTGCGGCGAGTATTTCGATGTATAGTCCCTCGGCAGCGGCGGCTTTAATCCTTAACATCTCTATATACGGTCCCGCATCGTCTCCTTCCGGCGGCGAGGGCATATTAACCACCGGGTTAAATTCCTAGGGTTCGTCTTAAGGCTAGGGTGGCAGGGGGTTAAAGAGCTTATCGATATCGGTAAAAGAGGCAAATTGCTGCGCTAAAGGGGTATTCGTCTTACCTATGTAGATTACGTATATATAATAGCACCTTACGTATCTCTTATCCCTTATTCCTACAACTATATTATATATTATATTATATAGTAATATGCTACGTAATAGGTAGTCCTATATATAAATAAGCTATTAGCCTTTATAGTTCTTCTCCTCTTTATAGAATAATAAGGTTATCTAGCTATTATCTAGTCCTATAACATTAGGTCTACGCGGCTGTTTTCATCCGAGGGATTTCCCTATATATAGAGACTAGTTAGCCCCCTTTATTAGAAAAGATAAAAGCTATTATCCTTAGTGATTTATACCTTATAGCTTTTAATCCTTCCTTATAGGCTATTTAAGCCTTAGATCCTCTCTTCTTTTTTAATTGCTATTACCTAAATATCTAGAACCCGATTGCTTAGCATTTAATAGTTATAAGCCCGGCCGAACTTCTCTACGCATAGAGAGTTCTAACGGCTTATATTTTAGCCTACTATACTACGACTTACTATAAGGAAACGAGCTTAGGGGGGGGTATATAATTATTATTAATCTATAAAGAGATATAGCTATAGACTAGGTCTAAATGTTTATATATACGATATAAAGGTTATATAGGATAATATATAATATAACCTGCTACTATAATAGTATATCCCCCTTAAATCGGCGTTTGACTTAAACGCCTAAAAGGGGTAATATGCTAATAAAACCGAAGGAAATCTATATTAATCGGTCCTAAAAGCGGGCCTAAGATAAAACGAGAGAGAAATAGGAAGAAATAAAGGGTAAGGCGAAGAAACTAATATATCCCGTCGTAACGTAAATTACATTTATAAATTATATTTATTATTACTTAAGCGAAGGTAAAGACGTAAGGAAGGCCGTATAAAAGGCCGGCTTAGGTTTAGTCGGGTTAAAGGCGTAAAAGGCCTTAAGGTCGTCCTAGCAGCCGTTAAGGTAAGAGGAGTCCTCTTACGTAAAAGGGCTATAACGCTTTTAAACGCGATAGTTAATCTTCCTAAAGGCGTATTAGCGTTACGCGAGGATAGAAGAAAACTCTTACTTAAGGTATACGTGATTACCGTCGTCGTCGCTAAAGGAAAGGAAAACGCCGTTATCGGCGGGCCGGACGTTAAGCTCCGATTAGCTAGGTAAAGGAGGCTCTTAGGTCTTAGTAAAGAAAGAGTAATAGAAAACGAGGTAAAGGCGGCTGCCCTAAGGGAGGCGAAGAAGATACGCCGTCTTATATACCTTAAGGACCTTATATAAGCCCTCCTATTTATAGTCGAGCTTCTTTATAAGACGGAGGGTCTAAATCTAGCGAGTGCTAAAGAATACTATATCGCCGGACTAATACGCTAAGGCAAGAGTCGGCCGGGCGTTCGCATAGTAAGCTAAAATAGCCTAAGTATCCTTAATCGTATTATAGAGGAAGTTAAAGATACGCTAAAGGTAGGAAGTAAGCGCGTTACTATAGAGGTATTCCTTCCGCTGCTAAAGGGTTATATTAAGCGGGGGGGACTAAAGGGCTTAGTCTAAGCTTTAGGTAAAAGCTATAGTTAGCGAAGAAAGGGGAAAGGCCGGTAGACTTAAAGACTTAATTATTAATAATAAACTTAGCGAAGGGAAGGTAGTCGACTTAATCGTCTTAAAGGTAGGTAGTATAATAACGAAGGTAAACCTTTATTTAAGCGTTTACGATCTTAGTCTAACCGTCGGTCTAAAGGTAGTAGGCGGAGCTAAGGTAGAGGCGGTAACTAAGGCAATAATTAAGCTACTATTAGAAAGCCGAGATAAACTAAGTGCTACGGTCGCTAATAATAGAGGCTAAGGTGCCGTAGAAGGACTAAACGCGAGAAATAAATACGTTAATAACGTCTTAAACGGTTATTAAAGGTAATAGGACGTAGTAGCGTATTTTCGTAAAGTAGTCGATAATAATAAGGATATTAGAAAACTTAACGCTATTATAGCGGTAGATAGGGAGGTCGGTAATAAAGTCGACGGATATATCGGTCTATAGGGCGAAGGGAATACTTAAAGGCTAAAGTAGGCCTTAAGGGGAGGAATAAAGGGATTTAGCGCGTAGGCATATATAATAATTCTGTATAAAGCTAGAAATAGACTTATATGTACTAAGCTAGATATAGGACCGGCGGTAGAAGCTAGCGGTCTTCGTACGTCTAAGGTAGCCGGCAAAGGGGGAGGTATAAGCACGGACGAGGATCTAAAGAATTAAGGCGTTATTAAAGGGAACGAAGAGCCGGCCTTAGACCTTAGAGAGAGCGGTCTTAGGGATCGAGCGGAGGGGGGCTTAGAGGGGGTAAGGCTAGCGGGGATAAATAGACTAAAGAGCTACGCGAATAGCGGAGATAAATAGGAGGAGGAATAAGCCCGGTCGATAAGGTTATCGATCGGCTTAAAGTCATCGAGGGCGTAAAGGTCGACGCAGTCGGAATTATATTTATAAATTATATTTATAAACGAATTAGACTCTTTAACGGTATTAAAGGCGGTAGTAGTATTAAGGTAAAGAGAGGCATTAACCTTAGACTTAAGGAGGATAACCTAATATCGGTAGTTAATCCTTTCGTCGGCTCGGTCGGTAAGGGAGAGTAAGCGGGAGCCGGGCAAGCGGCTAAAAGCATTAAGGAGAATAGCTTAAAAGCTAGGCTAAAAGATAATCTTAAAATTAAAACGACTAAGGAATTCAGCCTAGCGGGCTTATTGCTAGTTAAAAAGCTTTATAGTTATAAAATACTAAGGATTTTTATAATCTAAGGCTATCTTAAACTTAGGTAGGCCTTTAAGCTTAAGGCGCTACTCTTTAAGAGATTTTATAATTACGAGGAGTTCTTTATCGTAGATCTCGTAATTATACTCTTAAGCGGAGTATTTTAACGAGAAGAAGGCAATCGGATAATAACGACTATCGTTAAGGAGCTATATTAGCATACCTTTAGCGGCTTAGTTAAAAGCATCTATTAAAACTATAGTCTTTCGATAAAGGTCGAAGTATATAAGGATTAAAGCGGTAGTAAAGGCGTGCTTAAGGGCTTTAAAGGCGTAGGCGTAGGCGGGGCACTAGATCTAAGGGGAAGAGTTTTTAGTAAAGGCATTTAAAGGGTTTATAAGGTTAAAAAAGCCGCGAATAAAACGCCGATAAAAATTAATAAATTCTAAAAAGCGCTAAAGGTCTTTAATAAAAGAGGGGGTAGGCTAGTCTAAGACTATACGAACCTTTTTAAGGTCTATACGAATGCCTTTATCTAAGATAATTAGGCCGAGGTACTTAGTCTTAGTAACGTAGAAATTATACTTATCTACGTTAAGCTAAAGGCCGGCGGCGTTAAGGCGCTTAAGAACCGTATTAACGTAGGCTTAGTATTCCTCCTACGTCTTTAAGAATATTAAAACGTCGTTTAAATAAGCGGAGTAAAACTTATTTAGGATACTATAAAAGGCTATATTAATAAAACTCTAGAAGTAAGATAGAGCGGCGGTAAGGCTAAAGGGGGTAATATAATACTTAAAAAGCCTATACTATATAGCGAATACGGTCTTTTCCTTATATCCTTCGGTAATACGAAGGCGGTTAAACGCTATAATAACGTCGATCTTAATAAAAAACTTCGCCTTCCGGATAAAGGCGAGGGTATTATAGATAAAAGGTAAAGGAAAACGGTTCTTAATTATAGCCTTATTTAAGCTACGATAGTTAACGTAAAAATAAACGCCCCCGCCGGGCTTATAGGTAAGCATAATAAAGGCAATAGTAAAGGAGGTAAAGCGGCGGATAAAGCCTTTCCTAAGCTACTTATTAACGTATATATAAACGATCTAGTTCTCGGCTTTATTAAAAAGGCGGAGGTAGGTATATAGAGGTTATATTCCTTTATTAAGGTTAATCTAAGTATTAACGGTATAGTAAAAGGCGAGCTTATCGGCCTCGCTCTTAAGCTATATATAGATTATATAGTAAAGCTCTTTAAGGACCTTAGCCTAAAGCTCGTCGAGCGTATTAAGGACTTTCTCTTACTTTTTAAAGAATTTAGCGATATTATTAAAGGAGATTTTATTAAAATAGATCTTATTAAAGTAGTCGTCGACGAAGTCGTAAAGGCGGGGGTTAAAGCAAGCTTTAGCGTCTTTAGCGTCTTTAGCGTTTATATATCTAATTAAAACGGCCTAATAGAGGTCTTTAGGAATATCTTAATTAATAGGTAGCGGAGGCTTAATAGGCAATAGCTTAGCGGTAAGGGCTTTAATTAAAGTCTAAGAGGTTTAGACTTTAGGCTATCGGTAGAATATTACTATCGTATCGACGTTAAGTATCTAGACGTTAAACGCTAAGTCGTTAAAGGATAGGAAATAGGAAGGCCGGGGTTTAATAGTCTTACGACTTAATCGAAACGTAAGGCGGCGGTAGCTAGCGGTCTTTTAGATAGGATAATAGCGGGGAGGTCGAATATAGCGGCGAGGATAGAGGGTAGCCGGGTAGTTAGAGTCGTAGCCGGAGTTAGAGTTAGCGTCGTTAACTTAGTAGGAGGAGTCTAGATAGGCGGGTTTACCTACGTTAAGAGTATCCTCGAAAAACGCATAGAGGGAAGGGCTAAGGGATAGGGGAATAAACTTAAGAACGTCGCTAAAGCGGATAAAACGGATAAAGGCCGGAGGACGGGCTAAGGCTATATAGGCGGGAATAAAGATCGCAATAGCGGGAATAAAGATCGCAGCGGTAAGGGGTTCGCCTTTATGGTTAGAATCCTCGACGGAGGGACTAAAGGAAAACCCCTTTAAGGTAAAGGTAGGCAAAGGCGCGGTAAGGGGCTCGCCCTTATCGTCGAAATCTTCGATAAAAGGGGCGGGGGGAAAACGAATTATATTTATTAATTATATTCCCTCCGAAATAGGGATAAGGGAAGCCGGGATAAAGCAGGCAAGGCGGGCAAAGGTAGCCGAAAGGCCTAGGATAAAATAAGGCTAATAGTCTAAGAGGCAAGAGGCTAGATAAAAGGAGGACTAAAAGGAAAGGGAGTTACTACGCTAGCTAATAATAGGGTTATACTAGCGTAGCTAAAGGAGGCTAAGAATAACCTTATAGCTAAGCTTCGTAAGAAAGAAGTAGATAGACTTAGTATAGGCGCTAATCCGGGAGACCGAAAAGGCGCAATAGGTAATAGAGCTAGACTTATAGTCGCTACTATCGGCGAGAGAAAGCTAGCGTAGGAATTAGAGTTAGTAAATAAGAAGGGTAAGACGGTACGCGGTCTAAGCGTATATAAAAGCGTATCTAAAATAGCCGGAGTCGACTAAAGCATTTATAATAATATCGGCGGATATAAGGGATAAAAGCATAAGTAGAATCTACGGTTGTATTCCTATAGGGAGGTAAAGATCCTCTTTAGTATCGAACGAAGCTATAAACTTTAATATAGAGAGCTCTATCGCGCGGTAAAGCGAGGGAGCTACGTATTTCCTAAAGATAGGGTAGAGGCGAGGAGGTCGTTTACTTCGCCTTCGATAAAGCCTTGCTTAATAGCGCGAACCTAATAGCGGGGGGGAGGGGGCTTAAGGAAGCGTAAGGCAGACGTACCGTCGCTACGGCCACGGCCGCGGCTAGAGCCGGAACTAGCGCTAGGACTAGCGCTAGGGTTAGCGCTAAGGTTAGCGCCGATACCTTTATTAAGGTAGGTTTAAGCGGTAGAAGTAGCGGTAGCCGGCTAGGCGTAATAGAGGTAAAGAGGGTTTTTAAACCGCCGTTGCTTCTTAGCGTTAGAAAGCCGGGCCTAAAATACATTTAGCTGCATTAGGTTACCGGCAGGAGACGTAGGTAAGGCGGGTAAGGTAGGGCTAAAGCGAGCGGGGTTATAAGGCGGCTAGAGTTAAGAACGGGCCTTAATACGCTACTAGTTATCTTAAAGCGTAGAATATATCTTAGCCTAGGCCGTAAAGTCGTTATAGGCCGGGCATTCGACTTATAGAGCGGCGGCGTTAGTAAGCTCGATAGAGACCTTTAAGTATAGGTAGGCGACGTAAGCGGTGCCGTTAAACGATAAGCCGGCTTAAAGTTAGGTAAACTTCGAATAGAAGTCTAGCTAAGAGATATTCTTTATCGATAAGGCATTAAAGTCGGCCTCCGACTAAGCCTAGGTAAAGTTAGCACTAAAGACTAGGCTAAGGTCGTCGGTAAAAGCTTTAATAGTAGTATACTATTAATCGGCGAAAGACTTATTATTAAGGACGTCTTAAGGAACGCTAGCAATAATAGAGGCGGCCCGGCCGGTAAGCCGGCTAGCCGTATAGAGAATATAATCCTACTCTATAGGGTATAAGGCGGCGTCCTAACGGAGCTTAATAGTAAGGCCGTTACGCTAGGTCTAGAAAGCTTCCTAACGTTGCTTTTAAGTGCTAAAGTCGCCGGCGAACCTCTTAGGGTCGGCTATATAGGAACGGGTAGTGGTAAGGGCGGCGGGGGCGGGGGTAAGGGCTTAGTCCTAAGCCGCGTTACGTTCGGTTAAAACGAGGAGAAAGGACGTAGCGCGGTTAAGCTAGCGCTAAAGATCGGCAGCGTGCTCTTAGGCAACGGCTACGTGCTCTTAAGCGACGAGCACTCCTATATCTAACTTAACGTAAGCATTATTAAGGTAAGTAAAGGCCTTAATCTAAGGGGCGCGAAAGTCGTAAGTAGGGTTAGCCTAAATATAGGCGAACGTGCCGAATATAGGCCGTTAGGCCTAAAGAAGGGCGGCGAGACGGGGATAGTAAGAAACGTAGTCGGTCTAAGGCTTTAGGTCGGTAAGAGCCGGCGGGGTAACGGCTAAGGTAGCGGACGGGAAATCGGCCTCTATATAGTCGGTTATCGTAGATTATAAGGCAATAGGATAAGGTAAGGGTAGGGAAAAGGTAAGGAGGGAAATCTATATAATTCGCGTTAAGACGGGGTATCTATACTATAAAAATTCTAATAATCGAGGAAAACTTAGTCGAAGGGGTCCGGCGAGGAGGCGGACTCGCGTCGCGAAGAGGGGAGATTAGAAAAGAAAGGGGTAAGATAGAGAGATTATTAATTAAAGGCAATAGGATAAAATAGTAGATTAAACTATAAGGAAACGAGCTTAAGGGAGGGTATATAATTATTATTAATATACGAAAGGATATAGCTATATACTAGGTCTAAATGTCTATATATACGATATAGAGGTTATATAGAATAATATATAATATAACCTAATACTATAATACTTACTATAGTAAAGCCTTTTTATATCTAGCGAATTAACTTACGGAAGACTAATATATCTTTTTTAAGAACGGTGCTTTAATCTAGCGAATCGACTCGCGGAGGACTAGTTAATACATTTACTTTACTTTATTAATGCTTACTTATACTTAGATTATTTCTTACGACCTCTTAATATATATTATCTATTTAACTACCCTTTCTATAGATTTTACTATACTTTTACCTACGTTACCGTATTTATTATAGCCGATATTACTTTAAAGACCGTCCTAAATAGATTAGCGGACTAAGACCGTAAGATCTTAACGATCTAGAAATATGTACTTACCTAAGGGATTTTAGAAAAGATCGATCTTTCTATTACGCTTAAACTTTAAAACCCTTATTACCTCTTCCCGTAGAACTAATACTAAAAATAGTTAATATAGCTATTACTAATATTGCTAGTTTATCTATAAAAGAACTTAAGAGGTTTAAGTTTCTCTTTTCCTAATATCGTATATTACTTTAAGCCTATAAGGACTAATAGAAATCTCTTACGTTAATCTAATAGTTTATTATTTAAAATATTAGGAACTATTATTCGATAATTACCGATAAATACGAGGTTTTTAAGGAATTACCTTTATTATAGCGGCGTATAAAGCCGACTTCGTAGACGCAATAGAAGACTATTCTCGCGTAGTGTTATACTATTTTAAAGGTATTAGACAGGACGGATATTACGATATAGATTTCTAACTAATAGAAGGTCCTTACCGACGCATAGCGAATTAAGTTATCGGAATCGGAAGGTCTTTAAGCTATATAGCTTTTTCTCGAGGCTATTTAGCTAATTTCTAATCCTTTCGTAGAATACTAACTAAATAAGATAGAAGACGATGCCCGACTAAATACGCTAGGTTAGGAGAAGTCTTTCCCTAACGGATTTAAGATATCCGAAATTTTCGAGCGCTCGTAGGCCTTTAAGGCTACGATAAAGGCGCTAAAGACTAACGCATTCGCTAAGTTCTAAGGCTAGGGAACTTAGACCCTAGCTACGGAATTAACGGCAAAATCTACGACGGCTTCCGCGGCTTTATCCTTTAAGAAGGATAAGACTAAGCCGAAATTTTAGCTATAGTATGCTTATAGGGAGAAACATTTCTACGCCGAGTGTAACTACTATAACCCTTCTTTACGACTTCTATCTTAAAACCCTAATAAAGATATCTAAAAACCTATAGATAATTTCCTTAAGGTTCCGGCTAATAAGGCTAAAGTCGACGTAGTACTGCTTAAGGCCGAGCAGTAGAAGAAGAACGATAAGAGTAAGACTAAGACGGTTTAAGCTATAGCTGCCGCTAACGTTATTACGACCTTTTAACCGCCTATTACTTAATAAACTACTATAGAATACCCGCTAAAGGATTCTTTTATTATAGATTTAGGGCAAGATAGGCATATTTATAATAATAAAGAGCGTTTCTATAACTTCTAGCCTTCTTCTTAGTATATACTAATAGCAGGAGAAGCACTCTAATTCTTAGGATAAGCATAGTGTTTAAACGCATTTCGACTAGCACTATTTAGCTTTTTAAACGCATTTCGACTAGCACTATTTAGCTTAGTTAGGTAGGATATATCCCGTCCTTTTATACGTCCCTTTTATAATAGGGTTATTCCGAGTAGGCATAGAGGAGGTCTTAGAAAGAGGTAGAATAACACTATAGAAGGGAAAAGGGAAGAGGCGCGGGCGTAGCCCTAGCAAGCGCGGAGCCTACCTAAATACACGCAATCTAGTCACGTGCACTAGATAATAACACTAGGGTCTAGACCCTTACATTAGCCCCCCGCCCTAGCTCCTTCGGAGCTACCTTCTAAGACACCTAAAGCCGTACCCTAACGCTCCGCAACGTTATATACGGACTAAATAGCTAAGGCGAAACCTATACCGAAAACAAATAGCTAAAAACACACATACGAATTGCACCGAAAATCCCCTCTAAAGCGGCACGTAGTTCTTATAAACGCGGATATAACCTTCCCGATTCCCTCGTCGTAATAAATATTAGCGGAACCGTATTTTTAGCTTTTTTAAAACGTAGGGAAGCTCCTTTTCCCAATAAGTAGAATAGACCGCTTTAAGTAAGGCCGGTTATTCCTCTCCGGCTCGTGCGCTTCGTACGCTTAAGTACTCTTAGAAGCTCGCCCTATAGCGACTAGCTCTTTATCTCTAAGCGTATGTCGCTATTACTATTTACTCTCCCCGCATCGGGCTATACGGGCGCCGTTCTTTTTGCTACGGTCTCCCGGGTATAGGCAATATCCCCTCGTATCGCCCGCTATCGCCGCGCCGAGCGCGGTAGCATTCCTAATATCTATTACTCGAATCGTCCGGTCGTATCCCGCTTATAGTCGTACTGCCGTTCCTTCGGTTAATCCGGAGCTCGTTCGTATACATATCTCCGTATATGCGTAATCTATATGCTCCGCAGTTATAACTGCGCCCTACCACCGTCTCGAAGGTCGTGCTAAATCTCGCAGGCATTACTCGTACCGAAGCCGAATACAGGAGCTATTAGCGTAAATAACGTATATC
The DNA here is from genome assembly GCA_012934285.1 of Ophiocordyceps sinensis. Taxonomy (NCBI): domain Eukaryota; kingdom Fungi; phylum Ascomycota; class Sordariomycetes; order Hypocreales; family Ophiocordycipitaceae; genus Ophiocordyceps; species Ophiocordyceps sinensis. The sequence goes on along the minus strand of JAAVMX010000004.1, from coordinate 5,330,460 downwards.
GTTAGCTCCCGACGCACCTAAGGCTTCTATACATAGGCTCTTCCGCCTCCCTTAAAGCGGTAGAGACGATAAGGTCCTCCCTCCTTAAGGCGGACGAAAAACAAAGGAAAATTCGTTCCGAATTAGGTCTAACGACTCGGCAATAGGCAGAAAGGTTATACTATAGATAGGTAAATTAGCGGCTGCGAGTAGGGCAGGAAAAGCCGATTAATAGCGCATTCGTAGGTATAAGGACTAAAAATTTCGCATAAGCTAATATTAGCGCGGGGTCGCGTTCTTATTAGTGCGGGGTATTGAAAATCGCACGAGCGATTAAGGCTATAAAGCTAAAGGGCAGCTTAATTTATCCTCGTATTAAGCATTATAGAGAAGACTCTAGGCGGCGCGTTCCGACGGTACGGAGGCGGCGTGTAGTAGGCGTAGCTGCGGATTAATAAAGTAATAGTATTATTATATAACGGGGTTATTCCGAGTAGGCATAGAGGAGGTCCTAGAAAGAGGTAGAATAATACTATAGAGGGAAAAAGGGCAGAGGCGCGGGCGCAGCCCTCGCAGGCGTAGAGCCTACCTAAATACATGCAATCTAGTCACGTGCACTAGATAACAATACTAGGGTCTAGACCCTTACACCTTTATTGCCTTTGTCTTTTATATAAGGCGAATCTTTTATAAAACCCGTAGATTAGCGCGATCTTTTCCTCAACTCGTAATATTTAAATAACGGAGCTAATCTATAATTGGTATATTATCGAGTATAACCCGTAAATACCTTCTTCTATAGTTTTAGCTATTTCTTCCGTTCTTTCTATAGATTCTACCCTAGAAACCCCGGTAGTAGTACCTTTTTCGGCTAGTATACCGGATTTTATACTAATAAGTATAGAGGAACTTTCTCTTTAGCACTAATAACGTAGATATCCGAATAATAAAGCGCTTTCGAAAGCCCTCGGAATACTATAGTCGGTAACCTTCGATAAGATAATCTCCTATAAGCCTTATAAACTTACGTAGGCTAAACGAATTATTAACCGCGAACCGCCGCTTTTTAAAGCGATATTTCCCTTTTCTAAGGTATTTTACAATCTCTTTTCTATATATAAGAGGTATAATAATAAGAACGTTATATTTCTTATTAAGGATAACTATATAAAGCTTATTTTCCTATATATACTTTTAGATGCCTCTATAGATAAGCTAACTTTATGCTTTAAGAGCCTAGGTCGGTATATTACCTAATAGTTCTTACTTTCTATCTATAGGAACAAGGGATAAGGGATACGTATAAGGCAGGTGTAGCCACGTGATCCCACGTGATTACGTGCGTGCAACGAGGCTACGTTACCTATAAAAGGGCCCCCTTTCCCCTCTTCCTTCCTAGCTAGACAAGACAATAAGAACCTAACCGTGTACTATCACACGTGCGATAGGTTCGCTCCCGGCTGCTCACCGTAGTAGAGCCCTACTAACACTAATTAGTGATTGACTGGCTTAATTAAACTAATTGACTCGGCTTAATTATAGATTAGCTAGGTGGAAGAGATAGATTTAACCTTCGAACGTGCGCGGATCCGATTGAATAGTCATTTAGTTAGCCTACGATCCCGATCCGTATATTTAGAGAAGGCTATTTATACTAAGAACGAAGGATCTTCCCGAACTAGAACCGACATTGCTTTCGGTAGCCGAACGAAGAGACTTTCTAAGCTCCCTTAACGGATTACCGCTTTAACAAAGCTTATGCTATTAAGAAGAGTGCGTCCGACAACGCTAATAAGGGTGTTATTAGCTACCTCGCTGGATTACCGCTTTAACGAAGCTTGTGCTATTAAGGAACCGCTAACCCTATCGCGAAGACCCCCTCGCGAACCCGATAAACACTCCCGAGACTATAGGACATTCGATTAACACACGAGCTATTTAATCACGACCATCGCGTAAAGACCCTTACGGAATAACCAAAAGCCCGCCGCCTGCTCCCGATAAGACTAGCGCGAAGACCCTCGCTACGATAAACACCCCGCCGTCTTCCGACCCGGCATTATATACAGTCCGCTTGCTCCCTTAAGCCCGGCATTATACTATAGTCCGCTTGCTCCCTTAAGCCCGGCATTATATATATAGTCCGCTTGCTGCTTTAAGCCTAACCTACTGGTTGTTCTTAGCTGTTTAAAGAACTGCTAGTTGTTTTTGTCTTCTGCCGCTGCTTTGCTATTTACCGCCCCTGTCTTATGCCGCTGCTTTGCTCTTTGCCGCCCTAAAGTAGGACCTATAAGAACCCGGCCACGCCCTTTTTCGGCCCGGCAATAGACCTGCTTTACCCCGGCACCTACTTAGTCCGCTTACTGCCCTAAGCCTACTTTAAAGAACATAGGATAGCAACCTCGGCCTTAACGCTACTCCTTAAAGAGAACCCCCTTAGCTACCTTATATATAAGCTGTCCTATAAGTATGTCGATATAAGCCGCTAGGAGGCAGATGTTACGCTAGACGACAATGCTATCGCCGTTACGACTTATACGGCCCGTTTTATCGTTATTTTAGACTATAGCGTATACGTTAACGGCCTCTAGCTCTTTAACGACTTTTAAAAACACTTCGAGGGATAGAATAAGGCAACGTAGAATAAAGTTAATAAGGAATACATAAAGGCGCTAAAGACCTTCTTAAGAAGGCGTAGGATCTTCCTAGACCGTCGGAACGGCTTAAACGCGAGCTAATAAGTCACCTTATAGACCCTAGACGAGCTACTAACCTAGCCCGCCGACGAATTCGCAAAGACCTAATTCGACATCGGAATAGCAGCTTATGCTAAACAAGCAGCTGCTACCGCCGCATCGTTAGTTCCGCCCTCGCCTTTCCTAGCCGTCTAATTGATCTCGGCACTGCTTGCGTCCGACGACGAAGCGTCCGCGGCTCTAATAGTTCAAAGAGCCGCTAGAGTATTATTACCTTCGTTATCCCCCGTTGCCCCTGCCGCCGTTGTTCATTCGCCCGTTGTTCTGCCATCCATTATTCCCGTTTCCGGCTCGCCGCCACCAGTCATTCCCGGCCCGTTCGTTCCCTAGGCGCCGTAACACACGGTCTATCCGACAAGCCACCGGTTCTAGCACCCCGAGTTCGTCACCCCGCCTGCTGCCTAATACCAGCCGGCTGCACCGTTCTAGCCTGCCACCCAGCCGTTCCATCCTGCCGCTATTCCTACCGCCGTTGCCCGTGTCCCTGTCCCTAAATTCCCCCTTAAGGCATCTATGACAATGCCGCCGCCCGAGGTCCCGAACGCTCCTACGGACGCCAACCTCGTGCTGCAATTCGCTAAGGCGTGGAAGAAGGAATATAGCTATATAGGAAGCCCGTACGATATCCTAGACGATAAGGTCCGGCTCTTTATGCGGACCTATTATAGCCTCCGAGTCGCCCCGGGCTAGTTTTAGGGCCTAGTTCTTTAATTCCTCTCCGAAAGGGCCCGGGACTACTACGTCTAGCACATTAATTAGTCTACGACTACGTTCCGGGCCGTATATAATGCCCTTTAACGCTATTTTAATATAGGCGTTAACTAGCAATAGTACTTTACGGAGTAGACGACGATGTTATTTTCGAGGCTTCGGACGTAGAACCCTAGGATACTATTAAACGAGGTGCTCGAGCTGCTGTTTAATAAACTGCAGCTTTTCTAACGAGCCTTTAGTAGTTCCTTCGTAGACTAAGACCCGGAGACTAACGTCCCCTTCCGAATAACTCTCGTCCGGGCCTACCGTAGCGTTCCGGAACTCGAACCAGCCTTATTCCGCCCGGCCCTATAAATTAAAGAGCTGTTTTCGGACTTACGATCGTCCCTCGAAACGCACCTTATACGCCGCCCCGTCTAATCTTTTAACTAATACGGACGTATAAGAAGTCGTTCTAAGGGATCTATACGAGGTTCGAGACCCGGTTCTAGTCAGCCGTACGGACGAGGCTACGGACGATAATAAGGCTATATCCTAGCCGAAGAGGATAATAACGACGATAGCACCGGCACGTTTGGCCAGCTGACCCTTTCCGACGCTCCCTAGTGGCCGAAATAACGTTCTTTATGCCCCTGCTTTGTTCTTTGTTTAATGACTTTCTTTGTTTAAAGACTGCGAGTGTATTCCCTGCTTTGTTTTTCCCCTTTTCTGCGCCCTATTTATCTTTTTGCTTCCCCTTTTCGGTGCCCCGAAACAAGCCCTGTTTCGCCCCGGCAACGTTATATGCCGACCCTGCTACGCTCCGGCAACGTTCTTTCCCGGCCCGAACACACGCTCTGTTTCACGCTTCGTTTTACGCTCTTTTACCGGCCCGAAGATAACTCTGTCTCTTGCTCTGCTTCGCCCCTCTGCTTCGCCCCGAAGCTTAATGCTTCCTAACGCTCTTTTCCCGTACGTTATACGGCTATTTGCAAGGCTATTGCAAGGTTGAAAAGCCGGATCTACGATAACAACACGGCCCCGTTTAACCGGGCTATAGATCCCTGTTTAGCCCCTTATTGCGACCCTTATTGCTACGTTCTTTTAGGCTACTATTTCTACGATCTTATAAAGACTGCTAGTATAGGAACAAGGGATAAGAGATACGTATAAGGCAGTTGCAGCTACGTAATCCTATGTGATCACGTGCGTGCAACGAGGCCACGTTACCTATAAAGGGGCCCCCTTTCCCCTCTTCCTTCCTAGCTAGATAAGACAATAATAACCTAACCGTATACTATTACACGTGCGATAGGTTCGATTCCGGCTGCTTACCGTAGTAGAGCACTACTAATACTATCGGTATAATCTATCGGGATAACGACCGAGCCCTTCGACGGGATTTCTAAGACTTTATTAACTAATAGGGCATTTATAATAAGCCTACTACTCCCTATACACCCGCTTAGAACGGCGCTGCTAAACGAGTTAAGGGGGTAGTATCTATAAAAGCTCGATCTATAAGGATTAAGGCAAATTTGCCTAAGCATTTATAGCTAGAAACGTAGAAAACTATAGTATATTTATACAATCGGATTCTAGCCTATTAGGCAGCTTCCTTTACGTCTTTCCTATTAAAGTAGATTTCCTTAATAGAGATTCTTTATAACTAATTAAAGGATTATAACCGGATTATACCGGCATTTATCCTTCCTTAACTATTAAAATACGAGTATGCCGTAGGGCACAACTATAAGCAAAGCTTTGCTATAGCCGGGGGACCTTTAATTTTTTGCTATAGCTAGGGCACCTTTTTTTTAGCTATAAGCGGGATTTAAACCCTAAGCCTTAACAAAAGCGGGGCTTATTATACGGTTTTTTTACCCTACGCGCGGGCCCCTACGTGTGATTAAATATAAGGCTAAGACGAGGCCACGCGTTATTATTACGAGTTGTATACTCTACGTATTTTCGGCTACCGAAACGGAAAGTTATTTAACGCCGTAACGAAGGAAGGAATAATACTAAAAAGGTAAATAAGCAAAAACTTAAGCTTAAACGGATACTAATTTCTATAGGCTAGATTAATTAACCTAGACACCCGGCTTACTATTATAGTAGACGCCTAAGCGAAAGAAACCCTCGAGTTTTTTCTATTTAGCTAGCTATACGAATGTAGACTTAGACTAAAGACCGAATAGGTAGTAAGCACTATACTCTAACCTTTCGAAATATAGGACCTTAAGGCAGAGGCTATTACCTATCTACTTCCGGTTCTTAAAGGGTTAGCGCCCTACCGATATACTATTAGTACGATCCTATATTCTCGGGTTATTGCAATTGCAATTATAATACCCCTTTATAACCCTATTGCAGGCAGTCGCGGCCCGTAACGAAGCAGTATAACAGCAGGCGCGCAATAAAGCAACGAAGCAGCACAATAGTAGGCGCGCAACGAAGCAACGAAGCAGTATAACAGCAGGCGCGTAATAAAGCAACGAAGCAGCACAATAGCAGGCGCGCAACGAAGCAGCACAACAGCAGGCGCGCAACGAAGCAGCACAACAGCAGGCGCGCAACGAAGCAACGAAGCAGCACAACAGCAGGCGCGCAACGAAGCAGCATAACAGCAAGCGCGCAACGAAGCAGCATAATAGCAGGCGCGCAACGAAGCAGCATAACAGCAGGCGCGTAATAAAGCAACGAACGCAGCGACGAACGCAATAGTAGGCATAGAGCAGTAGGCGCGCAACGAAGCAATATAACCAATAATAGATATAATGCGTATAGTTAATTTACTTACTATAGCTATTCTTTAATAACCCTTCTTCCTTATTACCTAATAACCTAACTAATACGGCGAATAGCGTTAGCCTCCCGCGCTAGCATAAAGACGTTACTACCTTAAATAATATTATTAAGATTAAAGCAAGCATTAAATATAATGCTACGTAGCGTCTTAGCCCGTAAGATAGCTACGTAAGTAAGGCTAGACTAAAAATCGCGATAGAATATATCCGCTATAACCTACTTAAGCGTAGCACCTTATGCCTTATAAATAGTAATAGCATACGTAATCGTTAGGGGGAACTAAGTGCGATAGTAAGAGGCGCCGCCTTTAAAGAAGTCTCGCGTTATCCGAAAGATAGGTATAATAGTCGCTAGCTTTAGGTCGTCGAAGTAAGGCGGACCTATATAGCGATTAAAGCGGACTAAAACAATAAAGGGTAGGTGCGCTTAAGGGTCGTCTATATTAGCATTCTAGGCGAAGTCGTAGATAGTCCTTAAGGCACTATTAACGAGGCTAAGAGGGGTTTAGATATTCGCTATTAATATTACCTTAGCACTAATATAGATAGGCAAACAGTTATATCAATTACCGGCAGTAATAGAGTCGGCTTATAACGCGTTAGGTCTAACATTAGTCGCTTAAACCTAGATATATAGCGAGCTAAGGAGTTCTATATAGTCTATATTAAAGTCGCGGACCTATGCATTAGTAGAGTAGATATAGACCGCCCTATCGAAGTAAGCTACCTCCCTAAGTGGTAGGTTTACCTACACGCGGGTATAAAGTAGCTTTTAGTCGTTAATTAAGGGGGCATTAACATATAGGGCCTAAAGAGCTATCCGGAAAGGAGCTTAGTCGTTACCTTACTGCCGTAAGACCTATTGCAATATAATAGTCTTATTAAAGGCGTAGTAAGCGTTGCGTCTACGAATCTTAGGTAGCGCTATAAGAGCCGCCGTAGTAAAGAACGGCTTTTCTATTACGGGCGGGAGCTAATAGAAGTCACTAAGCATAAGAACGCTACGGCTACTAAAGAACTCGTCTTAATACTCCGGGAAGATGTATCGGAGGCGGGAATCGATATAAAAAAAGGTTCGTAAGCTAATTATTAACTTCTCGTCGATAATAAGGTAACGTAAGAGGCGTAGCTAGGACTAAAGGTTACTAAGCTCTATAGTACGTAATAAAGGCACCTTTTTAAGAGTCTTAGAGATAGGTAGGTATAGTAGGGAGTATAAAGTCACGCCGTTAATTACGTTAGTAGTAATACCTATAAGCGCCGCTCGTGCGAAGCAGCCTAGGGAGAGCTACTTTAACTAGGCATAGAGGGCGTAAATTATAAAGGACTTACTTATACCGCCTTACCTATCTACTTATATAAGAAAGGGCGCTAGGTCTTGCTCGTTAAGGTCGAGGGCTTATTCTAGGTGCTAAGTAAAGAGGTCGAAAACTATACGTTGCTTAATATTAAGACGAGCAAAGATATTATTAGATATATTATTATCTTATTTATTAGTAAAGGCATACTATAATTTAACTAGCTTCTAATAGTCGTTCCCTTATGCCTCTAAGTCGGGATATTTGCTAACATAAGGCTACTAATCGTGCTAAAGATTAAGGTCGCGATTTCTAAGTAACTTAATATCTTCTATATTAAGGCTACGATATAGTAGTAGAGCAGTAAGTTCCTCTTACTCCCCGGCCGTAATGTCTTTATCGTTCTAAAGGTTATCCTTAAATTCGTCTTAAATAAGGGAGGGAAGGTTACTATAGTAATCGTCGGGATAAGCGTTACTATAGATAGAGAGGCAATAGTTATATGCCTTAGAGAATGTCTTAAACGTAATGCCCTTAACCTCCTTAACCTCTTAGGCATATCGATAAAGATAATAAAGAGTTAACTTAACCCGGCAAAAGTCCTAGTATTAGTCGTGCCCCCGTTAAGGCTTATAGCGAGGAAAGTAGTTTAAGATACAATCGGCCGCCTAAGGAAAGGGTCGCTAAGGAGTATACGTAAAGTCGAACTTAGCTAATAGTTAGAAGAAGGTTAAATTAGCCTATTTATCGTCCTATATAAGGTCTTTCTAATAGAAGTTGCGAGATATACGAACCCCGTCTATACCTTCTATCGTATTAATAATATCCGCCTACTACTAAAGCTTAAGGGGGCGGTAATTAATAGACTAAAAAGCTCTTATGCCTTTTTAAAGCGGTAAGTTTAGCAATAGGTGACTAACTTCTATTATAGACTAATCACGCTCTATAGTAAGCTTATTTATAAACTTAGCAATAAAGCTTATAAGGCCCTATTTTATATTAGTCTTAGGTAGGATAGCCCGGGCAATATTACGGTAGCTTTTTAACTACGTCTCTCCTTTCGAGTAGTACTTCCTAATATAGTTAATAACGGCATATATAGAGGTGTAAAGGAATATATCGTAATTCGCTAGCTAGCTAATAGCTAAGGCGGGATTATAGTTATTAAAAAGAGGATCGTTCCGGACGCTATCGAACATAAAGTATTATAGATTAAGATCTTTAGCAATATAGGCGTTTGCGTAGCACGCACGTAGGAAATAGAAACGGCAGCTCTTCGAATTAGATCGAGATCTATCTAAGAGACGGCGAAAGCGTAGGCAATACGCCTTATTATAGCGGTAACGTTACACTCGGTTAATAACCTCGGAGAGGAATTAAAAGTTAAACCTAGGGCGAACTACTACTAGCGGGTTCGCCTCCCTTTACTATATTACTTATTATAGCTTTAGGTTTAAGGTAGAGACGTATTTACCCTAAAAGTAGGCAAAATCCTCTTAAGTAGAATCGGTAGATATATTAAGCGGCGGGCTTCCGTTAACCTAGTAGAGACTATATATATAGGTGCTCCTACGGGCCTACTACTTATACCGAAACTAGTAGTCTATAATATTAAATTTAGGCGTTAAGACGAGCTTAAGGAAAGAGGTAAATCGGCTATAGAAGTAGTAAGCGGCAATATATAGATTCTCTTATAAGTTCTTAAACGCGATTATAGCCTTACCCCGGGCGTCGGCCTTATACTACTCGTAATATAACGGCATATGCCTTTATAGGCTATCTTAATATAAATCGGCGGCCGAGAACGTTAGGAATACTCTTAGGCAGCCTAGGCTATAAACTATAGCCTTAAGTTAATGTCTCTAGCTACCTTAGTAAGCCCGCGTGCCTCTTAAGCTACTAGAGAAGCGAATAATAGAATTAAGTAGAGCTCGAGAATCGGGGGTATCTTCGCTAAAAGCGGCGCGTAGCTCCTTAATTTCTATTAAGCGATAGGACTATAACCTCTTAATATAAAAAGAGCTCTAAGAATTAACTTACTAACGCATAAGCGTATTAAAGCTAATATAACGAAAGCGTAGATGCCTAGCAAAACGGCCGTCGTAGTACTTTAAGGCGTATTTAATATACTCGCTATACCGAATTATTCTTTAACGAAGGGCTATATAATCTCCTTGCCCGGTAGGGTAGAAGGTTAGAAAGGCGAGAGATAGGAGAGGCTATAAGCGATTAAACTCGTTAAGAGGGGTAGATCGTATATCTAGCATCTAGATATATAGCTATTGCTTGCGTAAAGGGACCTATTCCGGTATAACCTAACCCTTAAGCTAAGCCCGTAAACGCTTAAGGTCTGGCTACGCTACGATAAAGTTTAGGATAGCCGCGGCTTTGTAATTATTAATGTCGGCAGCCTCGGCGGTTTAAGTAGCATTAGGGTTAGGATACGCGGTGTTATTCGTAGCGTCGCTAAAGTCGCCTACCTTACTAAGTAGCTAGTTACTAACGTTACCGTCAATAGGTAATTAGCTAATGCGGTCCTCGTCGATAACAATATTACGGTAGCTAGGGTAATTAAGCTAAAGATATATAAGCTAAGCACGGATATTAGCTTATCGAACGCGGAATTAACGTCTAAACTATCGAATAAGATAGGGCTAGTCTATTAATTCCTATAGTCGTAGGATAATAATATCTAAGTCACGCGGTAGAAGCGGAAGCTATATATATATATAGCTAATATCTCGTAGGAAGTTAATAATATAGCCGCGATACTTATATTACTGACTATAATACTAAAAAACCTAGATATATATATAGACCTAGGTAACGAGCATCTCTTCGACTTATAAGAGCTTTAGAAGATGCTTTAGGACGCTGCTAAAGTCGAGGTTATTCTCTTATAAGAAGAAGTAAGGCTAACTATCCTATATCTTGCTGTCTAGACGACGATAGTATTAGCAGATAGAAGCCATAAGCTATATACTAAACCAGGATTCCTTATAGCGGTTGTAGTACTTAAGGATATCGGCATCGAGATAGTTATTCTACTAACCTATAAGGTCTTAGTTAGAAGGAGATATAGCAGGCATATCGAGATTACCTATAAAGTCTAGCTAGTAAAGAGGTGACGGGGGAGGTTGTTGTATCGAGGCTAGAGGCGAGGACGGGAGAGGTTGTAAGGACGGGGAAGGTTATTGTATTAAATCCGGGTGTAAGGACGGCGGAGCTTATAGCTAAGAGGAAGGCTTAGCAGAAGAGAGCAGCTGCGATATGCTTAGTGTCGGAGAAGGCTCTTTACCTACGCGTCGCTAGACCCTATAATAACGGCTAATATTGGCCTAGCGGGCGTGTGCTCGAGCCTAGCCCGGGCTATCCTATGAGTAAACACTACGTCGGAAGAGGCTGCGAATACCGAAGCGTTAAGCCTATTTATAATTAGTATTCGTAGGAATAGATAGAAAAGGGAAGTTGGCGAGTATATATATAGAAGTGGATTAACCCTAGCGATATATAATACACTTTATAGTCCGCTTTATTAGGTCTTTAATACTAATAAATTGGTTATTAGGCTTTATTATATTATACTAATTGTAATAACGCGGGCTCTATATTCCGCCTGCTAGGAGACCGGGTGACTGTATTCCGCCTGTCGGGAGCCTCGGAAGCCTGGGTGACTGTATTCCGCCTGTCGGGAGCCTAGGCGACTGTGTTCCGCCTGTCGGGAGCCCGGGAGACTTAGGGCGAGGGTATAGTAAAGGCAAGCGAGGAGAGCGCAGGCTCTATATCTCGAGGGACTATACTTTGCTTACCGTTCGCTTATATAAATTGTATAAAGTCGAGTTCGTACGAATAGGCGTAAGGAGGCCTCGAGCCTAAGAATAATTAGTAGAGCAAGACGTAGAAAGGGAAGGGGCAGTATATAGAAGTAGAATATCCCTAGCGATATATAAGGCACTTTATAGTCTATTTCGTTAGGTCTTTAAGGTAGATAAATTGATTATAAGGCTTAGATACGCGATAATAGGGGTAACGACGATCGGGTAAAGCATAAATATCGTTATCGCGGCTGGCAAGCGGTTATAGAGGCGGAGGCGGAGGTGGGGGGGCTGCTGCTATAAGAGCTATTGCAAACCGTAATAAAGAAGCCGCGATAAGGGCGCGTTGTTGTTTACGTTGTTTACGTTGTTTTTTCCTGCTTATCGCGAAATGCGGTTAAACCTCGGTAGAAGAGTGTAGCAGCTAATAACTATGTTAGATTTCATTAGTCAATATGTCGGGATAAGCCCTACGGGACGTACTACTAATAGGAACCGTAGGATTTTTAGCCGGTTAAACCGCGGGAGAAATATAGCTAATAAGCGCACCGAATTTTTAGACTCTAGCCAATTATAGCGTGTTATTTAGGGCTAGCTAGTAGCCGTACTTCGTTAATATAAGGGACCCCTATAATAAAAAAGCTTACTATACATATTAAGTAAGCAAAGCGGCTTGCCGCAACTTACACACATTCTATGTTCTTCGTAGCGCAAAGCAAGCTTTGCTTAATAATTCGGTTATCTCTAAGCTTTTAGCTATAAAGCCTACTTATTAACTACTAAGGCCTTAACTAGCACGTAGAAACGTAATCTTAAGTAAGAACCTTATCTAGAGGTTAGTTATTTAGTTAAGTATGATTCTACTAATATTTTTCGCATATAGATCCTATAGAGACAGGAGGTTTATTAAGTTCGTAATATAACGTTTAACAAAACCTAGTTTTTTACTACGTCTAAAGCATTTAAATAGCTAATATAGGTATTATTACCGGCATTTTTATTATATATTTTATAGGAAGAAGAGTAAGATAAAGCTAAATTTTAGTCGACGTTAATAATACTTCCTAATAATTATATTAGTCTATTAGACGTTTTAACCGACGGAAATCCTTAGCTCTTTACTTTTAACTAAACCTTAGAACTACCGGCGAACGTTTTTAAAAATATACGGGTCTTTTAACCCGATATCTCTACCCTTTCCCTAACTGCAACCGTAGAACCTATAGACCGACTTAAGGTATAGTTGCCTTAAGCTACTTTTCGATCTATAGATTATAATAATACTATTCCTATAGATAGTCTACGAACAATAAGATTTATAAGGGATTTACGCCTTACTTATTTAAACCGTTTTTTAGGTCGATATCTTATATTCGCCTACGTTAGGCATTTACTAGCTATAGTACCGCCTTTACGGCTGTATTTGCTACTTCTCTTAAACCTAAGAAGATATATAAATAGGACTTACCCGCGCTTTTAAGGGTTTAGTCTAATCTCGAGACGTATCTATATAGACCTAAGTTTAAAGCTATTAGAAAGGTTAAATAGGTCTCCTTTTACTAGCGAAAGACCTTCTTTTCTTCGCCTACCTTAAGAGCGAACGCGCTTATACGTCCTTTTCTATTAACTTAAGTATTTAATTATAAGTTTAATAAGCACGGCTGCCTTAAGAAGTTTAAATCTCGCCTTTATATAAAAGGAGACCTTTAACTATTTAGCGGAAAGGAAATATACGCCGCTATACTTACTATGCGAAATTTTCGTATTATAATTACTATTGCCGCTAAGTTTAGTATAGAAACCCGCTTAATTAACGCGGTTAACGCCTTTACGAATGCCGATTTAGATAAAAAAGTATATATCTACTTCTTAAACGGATTTAAGATATTTAGCTTTATAATTCGGTTAATAAAGGCTTTATATAGGCTTCGCCGTTCGCCTTTGCTTTAGTAATAGGAACTATCTAAGTCTCTTACCGAATTAAGCCTTTAGTAAAGTATAAAAGACTTTTACATTTTTATATCTACTATAAGTAGTATTATTACTTTCTTATTTATAGATAATATTATTATCTTTTTCTATAAGGAGTACCGTAAGGCTATTAACGATTTTATCTATCGCTTTAGGCAAAAGTATATAGTTACCGACCGTAGAGAGCTTACCTATTTCCTTAGGATAAGGATTAACTAAGACCGTTAGTAGCGAAAGCTATAGTTATACTAAGACATTTACTTAAATAAGATTGCTTTTAAGTTTAATTTAATCCCTACTTTTATAGTTCTACGGCCTATTTTAACCCTTTATCTATTCCTACTTTAAGAGAAGTTAAAAAAACACTAGGGTTAGGCTACGGATAATTAGATCTATTACTTTTAGTCTTTAGTCGGATCCTATAATTACGCGACTATTTCTACCCGGCTTAACGTCGTAAAGTCGTCGAGTTCTTTAGCGGAGTATATATAAAACCCGTCTACGCTCTATATTAATCTTATTGTAGGAATTGTAAATAGAATTCTATAGTAGAAGGACTTCCCTTCTAAGGTAAATTCTATAGATGGAATTCCACTTCCTTCTATAGACTTCTACGGTCGTCCCGATAGACGCATCCGTCTGCGGAAGGTCTTGCCCGACTAACGCATCCGTCTTTGCATTCTATTTACGGATCCCTTTCTATTCTTAGCTACTAAAGGTTCCCGGAGGGTAGCTCCGACCCTTCTCTCGTCTTGTCTATAAAGAAGGTAGTATAGCCCTTAGCTAGATAGGTATTAACAATTCTAATAAGACCACTAGACCTATATTTGCATTTGCATTCGAGATACCTACTAACACTTATAGAGAGCTTAGTAGTATATCTTTACGAATCGCGTTTTCTTACGATTAAATACTCTAATATAGATAATTAAGAACTTATTATAGCTTTAGATACTGCTAACGCTAATAATCTAAATACTCGTTATTCTTTAGAAGGCTACTTTATTAGTCTTTTTAACGGTCTAATCGCGTAAAGTGCCCGGAAATAATCTACGGTTATTACCTCTTCTACTAAGGCCGAACTTCTTATAGTCTCTTCTATAGTAAAAGAGCTAATTTCTATTCTTCGTTTATTTAACGATATTTCTCTATAATTAGATATTTTTATTCTTTGTCGGACCAATCTAGTTATGCAAGGAGAAAAGGGGTCATAAGTTATAACCCCTAATAACCCCGACGATAACGCCGTCATTAGCCTCGTTATAACCCGGGCAATAGCCTCGTTATAACCCGGATGACAGCGTTAGTGGCTGGGTCACGTGCTCCCAACAAGGCTCTGTTAGGCGCCCGGCCAAGCCGGGCAGGCTCCTCGCAGCACCTATAAAGGGGACCCCTTTTTCCCCCTTTCTAGCTAGCAAGACAAGAGAATAGAACCCAATGCACCCAACCCAATCAGTGCAATAGGTTCACCTTCCGGCCGCTCCACGCAGTAGAGCCCTGCCAACACTGATCAGTGATTGAAACGCTCAATCATAGATAAGCTAGGTAGAAGAGACAGACTCCCTGACCCTCGAACGTGCGACGGATCCGATTGAATAGTCATTTTTTGACCTGCGATCCTGATCCGTACACTTAGAGAGGGCTGTTTGTGCTAAGAACGAAGAACCTTCCCGAACTAGAGCGACAAACAGCTTTCGCGGGCCGCTAAAGAGACTTCCTAAGCTCCTATTAACGGATCACCGCTTTAACGAAGCCTATGACCATCAAAAAGAGTGCGTTAACAACGCTGACAAGGGTGTCAAACAGCTACCCTTAAAGGAACCGCTTTAACGAAGCCTGTGCTATTAAGGAATAGCGCGTCCGTTTTTCTACGGCGCTGACCCCATCGCGAAGACCCCCTCGCGAACCCGTCAAACACTCCCGACAGCCTACGGGATATACGATTAACACAAGCCATTTGATTACGACCCTCGCGTGAAGACCCTTACGTACGACAAACACCCCGCCGTCTTCCGACCCGGCACTATAACATAGTCCGCTTGCTGCCCTAAGCTTTCTTTAATAAGAACACAATGCTAACCTCGGCCTAGACACTATTCCCGGAGGAAGAGAACCCCCTTAGCCACCTCGTACACAAGCTGTTCTATAAGTATGTCGATATAAGCCGTTAGGAGGCAGACGTTACGCCGGACGATAATAATGTTATCGCCGTTACGACCTATACGGCTCGATTCCTCGCTGTCTCGGATAATAGCATTTACATTAACGGCCCTTAGCTCTTCGACGACTTCTAGGAATACTTCGAGGGATAGAAAGAGGTAACGTGGAATAAAGTCTAGAAGGATTATACGAAGGCGTTAAAGACCTTCTTAAGAAGGCGTAGGATCTTTCTAAAACGTCGAAACGACCGTTAGACCGGCTTAAACGTGGCGCAATTAGCCGCTTTGCTAGAATTCGACGAGCCGCTAATCTAGCCTACCGACGAGTTCTTAACGACCTAATTCGACATCGGAATAGCAGCTTATGCTAAATAAACAGCTGCCGCCGCCGCCGTATCGTTAATTCCGCTATCGCCTTTCCCTACCGCTTTAACGGCTACGCCCTCGTTAGTCCCGGCATCCGTTGTTTAAAGAGCCGTAAGAGTGTCGTTACCCGTATTATCACCTGTTATTCCGCCGCTAGTTGTTCCCGTTGTTCCCGGCCCGCCTCCGCCTATTATTCCCGGCCCGTTCGTTCCCTAGGCTCCGCAACACACGGTCTATCCGATAAGTCACTAGTTCCGGCACCCCGAATTCGTCCCGACTGCTTAACCGTTCCAGCCTGCCGCCGGTCCTGCCGCTGTTCCCCGAGGCCCCGTCCCGGCTCCCGTCCCCGTCTTCCCCCTTAAGGCATATACAACAATGCCACCTCCCGAGGTCCTAAACGTTCCTACCGATAGGAACCTCGTAATGCAATTCGCTAAGGTATAGAGGAAGGACTATAACTATACGGGAGAACTATATAACATCTTAGACGATAAGGTCCGGCTCTTTATGCGGACCTACTATAGCCTCCGAATCGCCCTAGGACAGTTTTACGGGCCAGTTATTTAAATCCTCGCCGGTCGTGCCGAGGACTACTACATCCGGTAGATCAATTAGTCCTCGCTAACGACTACGTTCTAGGCCGTGTATAATGCCCTTAAACGACGTTTTAAGGTCTATCGGCAATAATACTTTACGGAATAGACGATAACGACGTTCTAGTCACTTCGCAACTAGAACCCCGGTAAGCCACTCTAAGAGGTCCTCGAGCTACTATTCGATAAGCTATAGCTTTGCCAACGTGCCCTTAGCCCTGCTTTTGCAGGAGACCCGGAAGATAACGTCCCTTTGCGAATAGCTATAACGAACGCCTATCGAGGCGTTCCGGAACTTAAACAAGCCCTCTTTCACCCGGCCGAACGGGTAGAAGAGCTATTTTCCGACCTTCGCTCGTGCCTTAAGACGCACCTCGCACGCCGCCCTAACAGCAATACTTTAACTAACGCGGCCGTGCGAGAGGTCGTATATAAGGCTCCGGACGACAATAATACGGCTATATTCTAAGTGAAGAGGATAACGACGAAGATAGGACTAACGAGTTCGGCCAGCTGAACCTTTCGGATACTCCTTAGTCCCCGAGATAACGTCTTTGCCTTTATTTTATTCTTTGTTTAAAGACTGCTAGTGTGTTTACTATTTTATTCATTGTTTCCCCTTATTCCCTATTTTTCTGCTTCGACCCGGCAACGATATATCCCGGCCCTACTTCGACCCTACGTCGTACCGGTCATGTTCTTTTCCGGCCTAAATACGCTCTTTTAATCCTTTTGCGATTTATATTTATTATTTATATTTATTAGGCATTTTAGCCTAACATGCATTTATCCCTTCTTTATTCTTTATTACAACGTTGTTTTCCGGTCGGATCTACGATGACAATTGCGGCCCGTTTAACCGGGCCGTAGATCCCTGTTTTTCCCCTTCTTTATTCGTTAGCCGGATCCGAGATAACAACGCGGCCCGTTTAATCGGGCCATAGATCTTGTTTCTATTCGTCGCATTCGATTAGTCCGTGATACGCTTCGCAGCCTCTTAAAGAAGAACTGCTAGTATCGGACCAATCTAGTTATATAAGGAGAAAAGGGGTCATAAGTCATAACCCCTAATAACCCCGACGACAACGCCGTTATCAGCCTCATTATAACCCAGGCAATAGCCTCGTCATAACCCGGATAACAGCGTTAGTAGCTAGGTCACGTGCTCCCAACAAGGCTCTATTAGGCGCCCGGCCAAGCCGGGCAGGCTCCTCGCAGCACTTATAAAGGGGCCCCCTTTTTCCCCCTTTCTAGCTAGCAAGACAAGAGAATAGAACCTAATGCACCTAACCCAATCAGTGCAATAGGTTTACCTTCCGGCCGCTCTACGCAGTAGAGCCCTGCTAACATTCTTACTATTTAGTGCGATAATACCTCGACTATTCGCCTAGTTTCCGCTAAGATTCTAAAGATTTAGACCGCCTTAAAGTTTATTAAGACTTATAACTACTAGGCCCGATCGGAATTCTTACGCAATACTTTTAATATAAAATATATCCCTTCTAATTAGATAGTTACGGATAGATTAACTAAGTTACTTCTACGATAACTTTTCTAAACGTTTCTTTACTAGCTTCGACTTACGGATATTTTATCTAAGATTTACGAGGAAGTCGATAATAATTCTAACTAGCCGGAAGTTATTTCCTTCTAGCTAAGGGGGTATATTAAAATCACCCTCTTCCCTATTGTTTTCTACCGGGAAATTCCCGGTTCTACTATAGAATTCATATAGAAGTATCTATAGAATGTTCTACTATAGAATTTATATAGAAGTATCTATAGAATTTATATAAAAGTATTACGTATTTCTACTATAGAATTCTACGGGCTTCTATAGGCAGTTACCCCGTACTTCTATAGGCGTCTGCCCCGCTTTCCTTCTACGGTTATATTTCACCGTGATTTTATAGTGATTTTACGGTTATTTATACGGTCTTTACCTATAGAATCCCTTTCCTTTTATAGACTTCTACTATAGAATTCTAATTCTCTTCTATAACTTCTACCGTAGAATTCACTAGTCCTTCTAATAGACTATTGCGTTATTAATTCCTTTATTGCTAACTATATGACTATTTATCGTATAGACACGATCTATTGATTTCCGACCGATGTTTTCCGTCCGAGTCTTTCCGTTACCCCTTTTTCTTAGGTCTACGCGGCTGTTTTCGTCCGAGGGATTTCCCTATATATAGAGATTAGTTAGCCCCCCTTATTAGAAAAGATAAAAGCTATTATTCTTAGTGATTTGCACCTTATAGCTTTTAATTCTTCCTTATAGGCTGTTTAAGCCTTAGAGCCTCTCTTCTTTTTTAATTGCTATTACCTAAATGTCGAGAACCCGACTGCCTAGCGTTCGATATTATCACTAGCCTTATCGTTACGATATTCGATAGCGGCCTAAGGAGTTTCGTTACCTTTATATTCGGTGAGATAGGCCTTAAATCCTATGCTAGGGTTGCCGGTTATTAAACGCTAGGCAGTCGGGTCCTCAAAATTTAATAATAGCAATTAAAAAAAAAAGAGAGGCTCTAAGGCTTAAAACAGCCTGCAAGGAAGTATTAAAAGCTGTAAATAATGCAAATCACTAATAATAATAGCTCTTGTCTTTTTCAATAAGGAGGGCTAACTAGTCCCTATATATAGGGAAATCCCTCGGACGAAAACAGCCGTATAGACCTAAGAAAAAGGGGTAAAGGAAAGAGTTAGACGGAAAACACCGGTTAGAAATCAATAGATCGTGTCCGTATAACAAATAGTTATACAATTAGCTGTAGTTAGTAAATAAAGAAATCAATAATGCAATAGTCTATTAGAAGGATATATAAATTTCTACGGTAGAAGCCGTTAGAAGAGAATTAGAATTCTATAGTAGAAACACACAACACTTCTATATAAATTCTATAGATACTTCTATATAAATTCTATAGATACTTCTATATAAATTCTATAGATACTTCTATATAAATTCTATAGATACTTCTATATAAATTCTATAGATACTTCTATATAAAGTCTATAGATACTTCTATATAAATTCTATAATAGGACCGGGGATTTCCCGGTGGAAAGCAAATAGGGGAAGACGGTAATTTTAACACCGGTTAAAAGGCATTACGCGTAGTATTAGGCTTTAGACCTAGCTCGTTCCTTTAGGGTATACTTTATCGACTATTAGCCTTCCTTTTAATAAACGAAGCATTTCCTCGACTATTAGCGGTTGCTAAAGCTGCTACCGCCGCTACGAGGGCTACGGTGGCCTTATCCGCTGCTCTTACTAAATCTATGGCCGTTTCCGTGGTTATTAGTGTATCTTCGGTCGGTATAAAATACGCCTAATAAATTGTATTTATTATTTATATTTATCACCTCGTTATAGTACTATACGAACGTGCCGGACGTGCCGTTCTCGGCTTATATAGATAGATAGGTCTTTAGGGAGCAACGCAGCGTAGAGAACAACTTTTCTACGGTCTTAGGGGGGTTATATAGCGTATAGCTAAATTCTAGGACGTTGCGGCACGCGTTAAGTAAGGTAGTGCGAAGGGGGAGGTCACTAGCGAACTTAAATCCTAAGGCGCGTTACCATCGTTATAGCTTATGAAAAAGGCTCTATAAGACCTCCTATTAGGTCTTATAAAGATACTTAACTCTTAGCTTTTTAAAATTTATAGTAGTCTAATTTACCTAATAGGGCTAGTGGTTTACTTCGGTGTTAAAGTAAGCCTTTAGTAGTCCGTAGGAATGCTAAAATATATAGTCCTACTCTATATACTATATATAGTAGGTCTAGGCTCGCCCGGTAAGAATCCGTAGGAAGAGTGCGTAAAAATAGCCTAGCCGGGCTTTAACTATACAATATACGTCCGCAAAGATATAGACCTTATTATCGAGGATATCGTATAGCTCGCCCGTATAGTTCTTGCCTTTATCCTATAGATTAATAAACTTATACGGGAGGTCGGCGTCTGTCTCCTCGTTTAGAATGTTATATAGGGGGACTATCGTATAAGCTGCCTTTAACGTTATATTAACCGGAGGGGTCTTAGCTATAAACTAATACAAAGTCGGGTAAAGTGTTATTAGCCTCTTAGATATATCGCGGAACGGAGGAGCCTAAGGTCATAGAAACGTTCCGGGCATTTAATCCCGCGTGTATAAGCTTAGGTTAAAAGTCGACGTAATCCGGGCGCGTGTCAATAACGTTATTATCGGTTCTATTGCGAATATAAACGCCGGATGTCTAGAAGGCGCATCGGGAGCTCCTACCGGCATTGCCGGTATAGTTATAAAGCCCGTTATAAGAGCAATAGGTAGTATAATAAAAGGGGTAGGACGAGGAGAAGTAAAAGCACTAAGGGCATTAGCCGACGATAATAGTAATATAGTGCGAATAGCACTAAGGATATTTACTACGGTATATATATTTCGTATAAACTCCTTAGTGCTATTATCTAGGTTCGCCTAGATTTCTATAATTATAAAGGCATTCTAAAGGGGTGCTACCTCGGCTTATTATAGGTTCCTAAATATCCTGCCGAACCTTAGGTTATTAAGTATAGGAATAAGGGATAAGGGATACGCAAGGTGTTATTACGGACACGTAATCCACGTGATTACGTGTATGCAACGAGACTATATCTCCGCGATGCCTTCCCCTCTCTAGCTAGAAAGACAGACATAATACACCCCCTTTAGTTAACTCGATATAGTAGAGCCTAACTAACACTAATCAGTGGTTGACTTAGTTAATCACAGACAGCTAGGATATAAGAGATAGATACGCAATCCTCGAACGTATTACGGATCTTTATCGAACGGCTCCGGCCTAACGATCTTATTCCGAACACTTAGAGAGGGTTATCCTTGCTAAGAATAAGGATCTCCGCTGGTTTTACCTGCTTAGAGATTCCTTTAAACTTACAACTAATAGTCACCGCTTTCGAACGATTAAAGAGTAGCACTAGCCTATAAGCGCGTTAGCAACGCACGATAGAAGAAGGATATCCGCTAGTCTTACCTACTAAGAGATTTCCTCCGAACCGTTACGATAATCATCGCAAAGAACATCGCGATCCTTATATACCTAGTTATTTACGATAACGTCTACGAGCCTAAATCCCGCAGCCGACGCCGCCGCAGCCGCCCTTACCGTAAATAACGCCGTTATTATCGAATTTATCAGCTGTTGCAGACCCCTATTAGAGTATAATAACGACGAAGATATCTTCTATTTTTTCAAGAATCATTTTAAATACTAGACCGAAGAGACCTAGAATAAGGTCTACTAGGAAAACAAAAGGACATTGCGAGACTTCTTAAATAGGCGGGGTATCTATACTAGGCAGAACCAGCCATTTGCGAAGCTTTTTATCGTATACTAGGACTTTGAAAAGCCTCTACCAACCTAGCTATAAGAAGAATTCCTCGAGATAGGCTTTATCGAGGGAAAACCGTTAACTAAAGATAGACAGGACGAGATGCGAGCCTAACTCGGCTACAAGCCCTCGCTAAAGCCGGCCCTAACGCTAAAGCTAGCCTCGCCCTCGCCCTTACCCTCGTTAGTCTCGACAGTCTCGGCAGCCTTACTAACGTCGCCTTCCTCGCCCTCCTAAGCAGCAATAACACTAACGACTTTAACTCTTTAAAGTCCGCTAGTTTCTATAAGTCCGAAGCCGCAGCCGCACCCACACGCTTCGCTAAGCCGGCTTCGTCTTCTAAGCCGAATCCCCGTTCTAAGCCAGCTCCTTATTTCGCCCGCTTCGCCCGCTCTAAGCTCTTATAGCAGCTCTTCGGACTGCTCCTATAGCGACTCTCCTATCGGCTTCTCTAGCAGTAGCTCGTTAAGCTGCTCTTCTATTAGCTCTCGCAGTAGCTCGCTAAGCTGCTCCCAACCTATAAAGCTGCTACCTATATAGCAGCTTCCTTAATAACGTACTAAACGGCATTCCCTAATTCTAAGCAAATGCCGTTACTATAAAGCGTCTTTCTAGTCTTAAAGCGCACTCTTCCGCTATCTTAGCGAAGGATATTACTACGCAAAGCGCGTATAGACTTTCTCTTAGACCGTTATGCCCTAAGCCCGGTATTAACCTAAGCAGGCTAATTGCTAGTACTATAAATCCTACTTCGACTCCCGAGGCGTACTTTTTCTTTACCTCGCTAAAGAATATCGCTACTAGAAGCGTATATAAGCTTCCCCTCTGCTTGTTAAACAATAGGGCAAGAGACACTCTCCCTTATAGCGCTAACTTACTACCTAGCTCTCTTATTACCGTAACGAAGGAGACTACTACTAGAAGCCTATATAGGCTTCCTCTACGCCGGTCACCCGGCAGTTACCCTCGCCCCGGCAGTCGCCTTCGTCCCGGTAGACGCCTTTCTCGCCTCTATATATTGTTCTTCCGAGCTTTAGCAGCGCACCCTTTGTTCCGCGTGGCTAGCTAGCCTCGCGAGCTTCCGTATCACTAGCCTCGCGAGCCACGAAGAAGAACTATCACGGTGTTAGGTCATGGCTCGTTTCCTTACAAGAACTCTCGAGGGATAACCTTACGAGCTTCCCTGCCTGCTTCTTTCGGCTCCGTTGCTCTGCCCGGCCCTTCCGGCCCTTCCTTCGTGTGTTCTCGTTGCTCGTTGCTTTGCCCGCCTTTCTAACGCTCCCTTCCTTCCTTCGCTTATTGCGTTACGCTCTTTGCTTCGTTACACGCTTTTTGCTTCGTTGCTCGCTCGTTGTTTCTCGTTCTCGTTGCTCGCAACGCCGCCCTTTTAACTTAATCCTCGATAGCATCGTGCGGCCCGTTTAACAGGGCTAAGGATCCCTCTTCTATCTTTCGTTACGTTCGTTTATTCGATGCGTTTAATTAGGTTACGTTCCTTTAGTTCGACCTTACCGGGTTATTAATGTGTTTATAGCCTTCTAAAGAAGAACTAGTAGTTTAGGAATAAGGGATAAGGGATACGTAAGGTATTATTGCGGATAAGGGATACGTAAGGTATTATTGTAGATACGTGATCTACGTAATTACGTGCACGTAATAAGACTATATCTCCGCGATGCCTTCCCCTCTCTAGCTAGAAAGACAGACACAATATACCCCCTTTAGTTAACCTTCTATAGTAGAGCCTAACTAATATTAAGTCTAATATTAATACTATAGACTTTAAGTAGGTGTTTTAGCTTTCGATAGTAGTTACCGTTAGCTGCTTTCTAAGTATCTATTGTCTATGCCTTAAAGTAGTCTTAAAATACTTTAAGGAAGTCGTTGCTATATAGGTCTATATTATAATATATAATAAGGAACCTTATAATACGGGTTATTATTACGATTTTAAAGGAGTTCTTTAGGTTAACCTATATATCTTAGTATACGTAGTCTACCCCTTTTAGCATAGCTTTCGGGATATTAATCTCGCTAAGCTATTATAAGAGCGGATCGAAAGGCGGTTTATCGGCCACCGGGGTGAATTTAAGGGTGTTAGGATTATCGATAGAAGTCGATATCGTATAATATTCTTTATATAAAGGCTTATTAAAAAGGGATCGTAAGGGACGTTACGAAGTTAATCTACGTTAATAACGCGCTATTGCCTAATGTTACTATTCTCCTTTAAAGCGAGACGGGATTAAATAAGAGCTAGAAGAACTATTAGGGCCACCGAGTGCTAGGTCGGTTCTTAATACGCGTAGATTCTTATTCTTAGCATAAAGGATCGTCTTACGATATAAAGGGGATAATACTAGTAAAGGTAACGACCTTTACACTAATAACGATCGGACTTTACCTCTTCTACCTTACTTATCTATAATTAATCTTTTTATCACTAATTAATATTAGTTAGTTAAGTAAACAAAGGGGTTATAAAGCTAGTTAGGATTAGTCTATAGAAGCTATTAACTAAGGGGCGACGAATAGCCCCTTTATATAGGCTATAGTAGCGTATATTATTAAGGCCCGAAGCCGGCCCTTATAAGCCCTCGTTGCGACGTCGGGGCTATGCCTATAAGGGCAATTAAGTGAATAACTTAAATATCGTAAGGGCGGCCGAGTTAGTAACGCTATTACCGGGGTCCCCGATGCGTACGATACATCGTATTATTAATAGCGCATCCGTGTGGGCGTTGCCCGCACGTGATCTATTTAATCACGTGGATTACAATCGTGCCTAATAAACGGATATCCCTTATTCCTGTAGCTAGCTTAACGGCTTTAAGAAGAGGTATAACCTTAAGCGCTACCGATAGTACGGCGAGAGTAAGTCTACCGATTAATTTTACTTTAATAAAAGGCCTCGCTTAGTCTTAAAGGATCTACGCTAAGTATAAGTCGAAAGAAATCTATAACGCGGACGAGACTAGCCTCTTTTAGAAGGCTATGCTTATATATATACTTACCCTAGGACTATAAAAAGGCATAAAGGGTAAGAAAGACCGTATTATGCTTTTACCTTATTATAACGCTATTAGCGAATATTGTTGCGAAGCTAGGCTAGGATTTATAAGACTTAGGTAACCTAGGCGGGCTCTCGACCTAGAGGACCACCCGGGGGACTACTAGCGGCCCGTGCATCGCTATGCGGCCTGTAGGGCACCCGAAGCTAGTTGGAAAAGGGGCTTGGAAAAGGGGCTTGGAAAAGGGGCTTGGAAAAGAGGCTTAGGAAAAAGGGGCTTGGAAAAAGTGTTTAGAAAAAGAGGCTTGCAAAAGGGGCGTGGAAAAGAGGCTTAAGAAAACAGGGCTTTAGAAAAAGGCGTGGGAAAAAGGCTGGGAAAAAGGCTAGGCAGGAAAAAGGAAACAGGGGGCTGTGTCTTAAACTCGGACATTCAGGTGGAACGCTAAAGGGGGCTACTGATTTAGGAGGGACAGGACTGCCTATAAAAGGGGGCAGTCCCCCCTAGTAAGACAGGGAGAGGTCAGAGCTCAATCAATCACTTCTGCACTACATTTCCTGCCTGCATAAGATTCAAACAGCTCCACACAGACTGTCTGCGTCTTCGACCCCCTTTTCAGTCTTTGACTTCTATATACACAGCGCATATCTCTCTTCTCGAGAAATATTAGCTATAGCTTAAGGTTATTAATATAGTAGTAAACCCTTATGCCTTTAGCTATATTAACTATAAGATCGCCGCGATACTATTTTACTATTATAATAATAAGACGGCTTAAATAACTATAATTATCTTTACCGCCTAGCTAAAGTAGTTTAATGCTTAAATAGCTAGCCGTAAGGTATTACTTTTATTTAATAACTTTAATTATCGGAATAAGGGATAAAGGATATGTATAAGGTGCTATTGCGGATACGTAATCCACGTAATTACTTATACGCAACGAGACTATATCTCCGCGATGCCTTCCCCTCTCTAGCTAGTAAGACAAACATAATACACCCCCTTTAGTTAACCTTATATAGTAGAGCCTAACTAATACTAATTAGTAATTAATCCGCTTAATTACAGACAGCTAGGTATAGAAGAGGTAGATACGCATCCTTAAACGTGCTATAGATCTTCGTCTTTAGTAACCCTATTCCGTGCATTTAAAGAGGGTTATCCGTGCTAAGACTAAGGATCTCTGCTAGTTTTACCTACTAAGAGATTCCTTTAAGCTTTTAATTAACCCCGTCGCTACTAACATCGATAGAAGCACGATTTTAACTATAAGTACGTTAGCAACGCATACGATAGAAGAAGGCATCTCCGCTAGTCTTACCTACCGAGAGAATCCCTCCGACCCGTTACGACAATTATCGCGAAGACCCTCGCGCCCCTAATATAACCTAGTCATTACGATAACACCTACGAGCCCGAATCCTATAGCCGACGGCGCCGCCCTAGCGGCAAACGCCCTAGCGGCAAACGCCCTAGCGGCAAACGCCCTAGCGGCAAACGCCCTAGCGGCAAACGCCCTAGCGGCAAACGCCCTAGCGGCAAACGCCCTAGCGGCAAACGCCCTAGCGGCAAACGCCCTAGCGGCAAACGCCCTAGCGGCAAACGCCCTAGCGGAAAACGCCCTAGCGGAAAACGCCCTAGCGGCAAACGCCCTACCGGCAAACGCCCTAGCGGCAAACGCCCTAGCGGCAAACGCCCTAGCGGCAAACGTTATACCACTCGACTACCTTATATTAGAAAAGACAGCCCTTCCGGAGACTTTATATAAGCATATTAACATAGAGTATTGCTATTTACATAGCACGAAATTGCTATTTATATAGTAAGATACCTAAATTCCTACTCTTTCTATACGTACCCTACGCGATTATATCCCGCTACTAAACTTTCCGTATAGGTATATAGCAATTAATAGGGCCGCGTAAATCGTATGTAGCCTTAATTTAGTTAATTTAATAGCTATAGCAGGTGCCCTCTATTTCGTGCCCTACTGCGTGCCCTACTGCGTGCCCTTTGCCGCGTGCCCTATGCTGTGTGTGCGGGTCCCTACGTGCTCTACTGCGTGCCTTACTGCGTGCCTTACTGCGTGCCTTCTACTACCGTAGGAACTTAAAAAATTGGAATGGTCTTAGCAGCGTGGGGAAGTAGGGGCCCCATAGGTCTTAGCGCCACCAAATTTGTACTAGGCTAGTATCTGCCCCTGCCCGGCTTAGCCATTAACATTCGACTTGTCGTAGACAATGGCTAGGGCGGGTGCAGGCAGGTACTAGCCCGATACAAATTTAGTGGCGCTAAGACATGTGGGGCCCCTAACTCCCCGCACTGCTAAGACTATTCCAATTTTTCGAGTTCCTACGGTATGTGCGCGGCTCCTTAATGTATGCGTCGTGCCCTACTGCGTGCCCTACTGCGTGCCCTACTGCGTGCCCTACCGCGTGCCCTACTGCGTGCCCTACTGCGTGCCCTACTGCGTGCCCTCTACTACGTGCCCTCTACTGCGTGTGCTGCGTGCCCTCTGCTGTGTGCGCGGCTCCTTAATGTATGCGTCGTGCCCTACTGCGTGCCTAGCTACGTGCCTCGCTGCGTGCCTAGCTCTCTGCTACGTGCCCTCTACTGCGTGCTTTACTGCGTGCTTTGCTGCGTGGCCTCTACTGCGTGCTCTCTATTGCGGGCCCTCTACTGCGTGCCCTCTACTGCGTGCTCTCTACTGCGTGCCTAGCTCTCTACTGCGTGCCCTCTATTGCGTGCTCTACTATATGCCCTCTGCTGCGTGCTTTACTGCGTGCTTTGCTGCGTGCTTTGCTGCGAGCCCTCTACTAGGGAGTGACCCCGCTTCGCGGGGCCCGCTTCGCGGGGTGCACTCCCTAGTTAGTAGCTAGGGGTTTACACGTAACTGCCTTAGAGAGTGACCCCGCTCCGCGGCGTGCACTCTCTAATAGGTAGCCCTACCCGCTCTATAGGGTGTTAGCTTAGTTAGTAGCCCTAGGGCACGTGATTATAAATCAATCCTTAGGGTTAGGGTTATTTATCTCCCCTATTTAAGCCCCCTTTTAAAATTCCTCTTTAAAGTCCCTCGTTTAAATCCCCTATTTAAATGCCTTGTTTAAGTCCCTTATTTAATCCCCTATTTAATCCCCTATTTAATCCCCTATTTAATCCCCTATTTAATCCCCTATTTAATCCCCTATTTAATCCCCTATTTAATCCCCTATTTAATCCCCTATTTAACCCTATTGGTTGATTAAATAAACAAAGGGGGTTGCAAACTAGCTGGATTAGTCTATAATGTCTATTAACTAAGGGGCGACAAACAGCCCCTTTATATAGGCTACAAACGCGTATATTAACAGGGCCTAAAGCCGGCCCTTTGCGAGCCCTTATTGCGACGTCGGAGGCTTTGCCTATAAGGGCGATTAAGTGAATCACTTAATCATCGTAAGGGCGGCCGAGTTAGTAACGCTATTACCGGGGTCCCCGATGCATACGATACATCGTATAGTTAATAACGCATCCGTATGGGCGTTGCCCGCACGTAATCTGTTTAATCACGTAGATTGCAATCGTGCCTAAAGAACGGATATCCTTTATTCCTATACTAGCAACTTTTCTTTATAGTTGCTAAACAGTAAGTCTATAATCTAAATAAAAGGAGATAGGAAGAACGATATATTAGGTAGAACGCCTTATAAATATATTTAATAAGTATAAATAAAAAGGGGGTAGAATAAAGGGAACGTCGTAGGGAAACCGTTAGTAACTATAGGCGAAGGACGAAGGCTTCTATCCTAATCGAGAGGCTATTTATATTAATAAGACGTTTAAGGGCCTTATTTAGCGATGCCTTCGTTATAGCGTCGGCGGGGTTATCTTCCCTATAGATCTACCTAATCCCCTTAATCTCCCGTCGCTTATATAACTAACGCAACGCTATAATATCTATTATTAGACGTTTCTCCTTCGTAGTGCCGAGCTTAATAAGGCATTCGTAGAGGGAGTATAAGTTAGTGTATATAATAAGAGGGATTAGTAGGAGCTAAAGCCGTTCTATGACTATACGGAGGGTCGTAATAAAGGAGATGCTAAGGTCTATACCGTTAACTATGCCGTAGATCTCGCTCGTAAAAACGCTACGGGTCACTCGCTTATACTTCGTCGAGCTCTAATAGATAATATTGCTATTAATCCGGAAGTACGTATCCGTACGCTCGGTCTTATTAATAAGCGTAATAACGAAGCCTAACTAAGACGAAAGGTCTCGGTTGTTTATAAATAAGCTATCCGTAAATAAGAGCCTAAAGGAAAGCTTAGAGGCAGAGGATTACGGCAAATGCAGAAAGTGTCGAGGAAGATGCAAAGATAAGAGAGAGAAGAGGATGTGGAATTGCTTAGTGATAGTCTGTCTAAGTGCGGACTAAGATCCCTTTATATAGCTAATTGCATAGGAATAAAGGTATATATAACTTAACTAATTGTCGGGATAGAAAGCGCTATTAATCCTATGCTAGGTGTATGTAGTCTAACCACGTATAGTATCCTAGTTGTTGCGTGATTAAATGCGCGAGTAATAGGAGGTAGTGTAGGTAACCCTAGTTGACCGGGGCCCGACTATAGACTATACGCACATTAGTCCCTACATACACTATATACTCCGGCATTTAGTATCTCGAGCATCCGGGCAGCTAATGCAGCCGGGTGACTTATATTATATGCAATAAGGCACGGCGGTTCTTATGCATATCTCTATATGCCGGTAGGATAAACCAATCGGGAGATATCTGCTCCCTTATACCGTAAACACTACGAGTTTAGCTATCTCGAGATTAATTAGTCCGTACGTAAGTCTACGTTATTAATAGTCGATCTACTACTAAAGGCGCTTATTAAGAATATTACAATCCTTCTCTTCGGGGGCTTAGACCTAGGCTGCTACGGAGATATCGAATAAGGCCTCGGGCTAATAGATAGAGGCGACGTACGTAGCACAAGCGCGTTACTTAAGATACTGCTAGGCTTTATCACAAGCCTATAGGTCGACTACCTTAATCCTTAAGGCCTATCCCTTCTGCTATAGGAGTAGAACGTCGTCGTAAAGCGTTAGTTTTGCTTTATTAAAGTCTATCGCATTCCCTAAGGTTATTTAAGCCTTCGGCTTAGCGCGAAATTAAGCTATCTTAAGCTCTTTTTCTTCCTAGGCCGAAAAAGTGTCTAAACCGAGCATTAGGGTATTATCGGTCTATGTGCCGACGAGGCTAAAGTCGTCGGGTCCTTAATTCGTGATTAAAAGGCATAAGTTATAGGTAGAGGGAGCTATATTAAGGCTCTTAATATAGTGCTTATAGTAGGTTTTTCACTAATATATACCTGCTTTTATAAGACTATATAACGGTCTAATAACTCTTATAATTAAGCCCTTTAGGTACTTGTCCTAGAGCTCTATCGGAAGAGCCGCTAATACTATACGATTAAGCTCTATTTAAGCTTAAGGATAGGCTTATATAATATCGCGTAGAGATAAGCTTATGCCTCGGCGAAGTAAGGCGGGGGCAAGGGCTAGGATTAAGCGTTAGCTAATACGTTAAATAGTAAGGGAATAGGTTAGAAGCGAGCTTTTCTCTATATCGCTATAGCCTTAGATTACTAGACGGGACTTTTCGTAGGGTTTAACGTCGCGACCCTTTACTTCCCGGACTATTCGGGACCGAAATAGACGGTATTGCCTATAAATAGCTTCGTCGTACTATTTGAAGCTAAAGACTCCGTAGGCCACGAGATCGTTAATCTCTCGTTAGTCGGATTCTTAAAAAGGGGCGCTAGGTGTAGTAATAACGCCGTTATTGCGTAGCTTAGTCGGAAGCCGTAGTATATCTTCTTCCTTCTTAACTAGGAATTAATTATAGAAGGTTACGGTCTTTAGCTTATTCCTTAAACCCGGGGGACGTCTGCGTTTACGGGGCTACGGCGGAGCCGGTAGTGCCCGCACCGGAGAGGGGGAAGGGTCTAGCTCGAGAATTTCGTCCGGAGTAAAAGAGTCGACCTTAGAGAGGGTGTTTTTATTATCGAGGGTAAAGGGATCTAGGATATCGTCCTTACTATAGTAGTACGGCTGCACTAAGGTAGAACGGAAGACTATAGGGCCGTTAACGGTCTCGATAGTAACGTCGTAGCCGTTAATAAAGGCAATCTTATATAGACCTTACTATCCTCGCTTCTTTCTCTAAACGCGGACTTTACTCTATAGCGGTAGTAATAGAGTGTTAAGGGTTAAAGGACCGTTTTAAGCTTATAAGCTATCCTTAACTTATCGCGCGGCGGAGAGCTACCGTAAGGCTTTTATAGCTTTCTAAATAGTCGCGGCTCTCTATACCGTAGTTGCCGAAGGAGGGGAGTCTTAAGTTATCTATAGGTACGCTCTAAAGACGAGGAGCGTTAGGCCGAGGCCGTTTAGTCCTACTGTATTATTTACGGCTTTAATAGCTATTTATAGGACGGATTTAAGGGCTATTATCTTACTAATTTCGGCGTATATTATTTTAAACGCACGACGGAGCGGGCCGTAATACCTTTCAACCTTACCTATAGACTAATATACCTTAACGGGGATCTAGGTATATATAATACCTATAATACGAGCTTCGTTGCGAAACTTAGTTAAGGCGAAGTTAATGCCTATATTATGCCGGATAAAGTTAAGGGGGCCGAGGTATATATCGATCTATAGTGCCCTAAGTGTTTCCTATATATCTTTAGCCGATATAGACGGGAGGAATCGCGCTTTTTAAAGAGATATCGCTATATCGACCGTATATAGCATCGGGCGGGTGCTACTACCGACCTTTAGGTATATTACATCGACGACGACCTCGAAATTAAATTCTTAGTTATCTTTTAATATAAACCTAAACCTCCGGGGTGCTAGTGCGTAGAGCTAGCAGTAATAGCAGAATTTTAAGATATCCTTAAGTGTTTCTACTAAGATATCGTTATGCCTTACTTATTTTAATAGGTAGTAAAGCCTATTAACGGCCGGGTGGCTAAATCGGCGGTAGAGCGTATATATCTCGGCTTTAGTTAAGAAGGCGACTGCGTTCTCTTCCTTACTAAAGAAGAACTATAGATATCCCTATTTGCGAATAATAAGGACGCTAATACCTAGACCGATAATCGTATTAGTAATGTTATTAAAGTATACGCCCAAGCGATCTATATTAGCTAGGTAGAGGAGGAAGGGGGTCGTCGTTCTTAGCACGTAGAACGTAATGCGGCTAATTAGGGTTTTAAGGGCAACGGAGCTAAAGGAGCGTACGTCCTCGCCGCTGCCGAATTTAATATATGCCTAGCCGGCGGTAGACTCGTTAAGTACGATAGACGGGTCTTCTCGTTATAGGGCGAGATATTAGTCCTAATATACTATAGAGACTATAGCTACTCCGGTGTCTACGAGGATGCTATAAAAGCGGTCCTTTAAGTAATAGTCGAAGACGAATTGCGTAGCCGGGACGCTTAACTAGTCTATCCTTTATACGTCTTTGCCTATAATTAAATAGTTAAAGGACTGCTAATATAGGATTTGCGAGGCTTGTTACTTAGTTAGTTCTTCGTCGTTACTTACTTTATCGTTACGCTATTTAATAGCAGCTTACGGAGTCTCGTTACCTTTATATTCGGTGAGATAGGCCTTAAATCCTATGCTAGGGTTGCCGGTTAAAAGGCATTAAGCGTAGTACTAAGCCTTAGACCTAGCTCGTTCCTCTAGGGTATGCTTTATCGACTAATAGCCTTCCTTCTAATAAACGAAGTATTTCCTCGACTATTAGCGGTTGCTAAAGCTGCTGCCGCTGCTACGAAGGCTACGGTAGCCTCGCCCGCTGCTCCCGCTAAACCTACGGCTATTGCCGCGGTTGTTAGTATATCTACGGTCGGTGTAGAATACGCCTAATAAATTGTATTTATTATTTATATTTATTACCTTATTACGATATTATACGAACGTGCCGGACGTGCCGTTCTCGGCCTATATTAATAGATAGGTCTTTAAGGAGGAACGCAACGCGGAGAATAGCTTTTCTACGGTCTTAAGGGGGTTATATAGCGTATAGCTAAATTCCGGGACGTTTCGGCACGCGTTAAGCAATATAGTGCGAAAGGGGAGGTCTCTAGCGAACTTAAATCCTAAGGCGCGTTAATATTGTTATAGCTTATTAAAAAGGGTCTATAGGACTTCCTATTAGGTTTTATTTAGATGCTTAACTTATAGCTTTTTTAAGGTTACAATGCTTTAATCTACCTAATAGTGCTAATAGTTTACTTTAGTATCGAAGTAAGCCTTAAGTAGGTCGTAGGCTTGCCTAAACGTGCTATCTTACTCTATATGCTAGATATAGTAGTCTTAGGCTCGTCCGGTAAGGATTTAGGGAAAGAGGGCATAGAAATAGCCGGGCTAGGCCTTAACTATATAATAAACGTCTATAAAGATACGGACTTTATTATTAAGAATATTATAGGGCTTTCCTATATAATTCTTATTCTTATCCTATAGCTTAATAAACTTTTATAAGAGGTCTACGTCTATCTCTTCGTTCGGAACGTCGTAAGGGGGGACTATCGTATAGGCTGCCTTTGCCGTTATATTAATCGGAAGGGTCTTAAAGAACTAGTATAAAGTCGGGTAGAGTGTTATTAGCGTTTCTAATATATCTCGGAACTTAGGGGCTTAGGGGTTTAGGGACGTGCCGGGCATTTAATCTCGTAAGTATAAGCCGGGATCGACGGAGGTAGTATATATTAAGGTTATTAAGGCAAAGGAGGGTTCTAGCGCAAATGTGACTGCCGGAGCGGTTAGAGGCGTAGGGGGGATGGCCGCGGGCGTAGATAGTGCCGTCGCAAAGGTCGCTATAAGAGCCGGGGCATTAAGAGGTGCCGTTAGGACTATGCTTAGGACAATTAGGGAAGAAGGGTTAGTTATAGCAGCCGGGGCTACAACGGATGTATTCCTTACGAATTCTCGGGTTCGTTCGTTATAGAATTTCGACTATTCTAGTGGTAGTTCGTCTCTTAGCTAAATTAGGGGAATCTATTAGCGCTAAAGCATTAATAATAATGCTATATAGCTAACGTTTTTAGCGCCGGTCTAGATTCTATAGGACCGTAAGAAGGATTTAAAGGCCTTCCTAAAATATTTATCTGCCCGGTTCTATATAGCCTCTATCAACCCGTTAAAGTAGTCCTAAAAGTCTAAGAATAGCTCGAATCTATAAATAGTTAAGCTAGCATTAATAATAATAAACCGGGCTACGTAGGTCGTAATTGCTTTCTTATTTATATTATTATAGGTGACGTCTGTCTCCTAGAATACAATATTAGCTCTGTTTTAGTACGAACCGAAGATGTCGATGCCTTTTAGCCAACCGGGAAGGGGGTTATCGTTAGGCTTAGTTACTTTTAGTGCGGGACCGGGAGCGTTAGGGTTATCGATAGGGTTCGATATAGTATAATTAAATAAAATATACTATTGTTATTAAAGGGGATCGCGAGGGTCGTTACGAAGGTTGTCTTGCGTTATAGACGTACTATTGCTTAACGTAACTCTTCTTCTTCTTAAAGCGTGACGGGATTAAATAAGAGCTAAGAAAGGACTTATCGGCGGAGCATAAAGGACCGTCTTTAGGTATAGGCAATAGAATCCCTAGGGATAAAGATCTAGTACACTTTCGACGATTAGGCTCTACTTCTTCTACCTTACTAATCTATAATTAATCGTTTAATTACTAATTAGTGTTAGTTAGTTAAATAAACAAAGGGGGTTATAAACTGGCTGGATTAGTCTATAATGTCTATTAACTAAGGGGCGATAAATAGCCCCTTTATATAGGCTATAAACGCGTATATTAATAAGGCCCGAAGCCGGCCCTTTGCGAGCCCTTATTGCGACGTCGGAGGCTATGCCTATAAGGGCGATTAAGTTAATGACTTAATTATCGTAAGGGCGGCCGAGTTAGTAACGCTATCACCGGGGTCCCCGATGTATACGATGTATTGTGTGGTTAATAACGCATCCGTGTAGGCGTTGCCCGCACGTGATCCATTTAATCACGTGGATTGCAATCGTGCCTAAAGAACGGATATCCCTTATTCCTACAAACCCCCTATTTAATCCCCTATTTAATCCCTAGGAGCTAGGCATATAGCCGGGAGCTAGAAGCCGGGCACGTAGCCGGAAGCTAGGCACGGAGCTTAAGCCCCTTTTTAAAATTCCCCTTTAAAGTTCCTCGTTTAAATCCCCCGTTTAAATCCCTCGTTTAAATCCCTTATTAAAATCCCTCGTCTAAGCCCCCCGTTTAAGTCCCCTGTTTAAATACCTCGGTTAAATACCTCGTTTAAATCCCTCGTCTAAGCCCCCCGTTTAAGTCCCCCGTTTAAATCCCTCGTTTAAATCCCTCGTTTAAATCCCCTTTAAAGTCCCTTGTTTAAATCCCACGTTAAAATCCCTCTTTTAAATCCCTTGTTTAAAAAGGTCCCTTAAATCCCCCGTTTAAATCCCCCTTTAAAATTCCCCTTTAAAGTCCATTGTTTAAATCACACGTTTAAATCCCTCGTTTAAATCCCTCGTTTAAATCCCCTGTTTAAATCCCTCGTTGAAATCCCTTGTTTAAATCCCTCGTCTAAGCCCCCCGTTTAAGTCCCCCGTTTAAATCCCTCGTTTAAATCTCTCGTTTAAATCCCCCGTTTAAATCCCTCGTTTAAATCCCCTATTTAATACCCTATTTAATCCCCGGGAGCCGGGCACGTAGCTAAGAGCTAGAAGCCGGGCACGCAGCCGGAAGCCGGGCACGTAGCCGGAAGCCGGGCACGTAGCAGGGCGGCTAAAAGCGGCTTGCTTCGCATGCACATAGAGCCTAGCCTTTCCGGTTGGCTAATTAAAATCGCGGGCTAGTACTAATAGAAATAATCCCGGTTGTATTAGCACGCGTATAGAAATAGGCTATAGAACTAAACAGAATGTTTACGTATATATCCCTTCCCGCTACTTTACTATATAAATCTAAGTACCGCGCTAATCCCCTTACCCGCTAAATAAAAACACGTAAAAATACCTAAAAGCGGGCCCTAGGGCGTTAAGGGGAGAGTATTACAATAGGCTATAAGGCTAACGGGGCCGCGGGAGTTTGTTAGTAACCGTAGAGCAGATCCACCGTTGCTTGCGTATATAGTAGACTGCGTGCCCTCTACCACGTGCTCTCTGCTGCGTGCCTAGCTCTCTACTGCGTGCCCTCTATTGCGTGCCCTACTGCGTGCCCTCTGCTGCGTGCCCTCTACTGCGTGTGCTGCGTGCCTTCTGCTATATGCGCGGCTCCTTAATGTATGCGTCGTGCCCTACTGCGTGCCCTACTGCGTGCCCTACTGCGTGCCCTACTGCGTGCCCTCTACTACGTGCCCCCTGCTGTGTGCCCCCTACTGCGTGCCCTCTACTACGTGTACTGCGTGCCCTCTACTGTATGCGCGGCTCCTTAATGTATACGTCGTGCCCTACTGCGTGCCCTACTGCGTGCCCTTTACTGCGTGCCCTTTGCTGTGTGTGCGGCTCCTTAATTGTATGCTTCGTGCCCGGCTGCGTGCCCTACTACGTGCCCTACTGCGTACGATTTGCGCGGCTCTCTTAGTTGCTATATATCCACACTAGATTTTAGTAGCGGGATATAGGCGCGCTAGGTACGTATAGAAAAGTAGGGATTGAGATATTCTTCCTATATAAATAGCGATTTCGTGCTATGCAAATAGCAATACTCTTAATATAAGCCTTTAGGACGGAAATATTAAACGGAATTAAGATACAGTCGTAATTATAACATACGTCGCCGTATATATATTATATTGCGAATATAATACCTATCTACGAGACATCGAGATGCTAAGCTTCTTTGAAATGTTATTTAAGTGCTAGACCGAACATACGTAGGATAAGCTCTATAGGGACTTTAAGGGAGCTTTGCGATAACTGCTAAGAAGGCGTGGCATTTATATAGGCAAGACGAATACCCTTTTAGCGTAGCAATTAACTTCTTCACGATATACGGCGGCGATCCTAAGGCAATATTTAACCCTCTACTACCGTGGCTTAAAGACGAACCCGACTAGGTGTTTAACCCGGTGGTTATAACGCCCTCGCTACTAGATAGAGACGATAAAGGGCCGTACATAGAGATATTAAGGAATAAAGCAGCCGCAGCCGAGGAACTATATATAAAGATGCTCGCTATAGCCGAAGACCTCGACATAGCATCGCTAAATCCGGCTAAGCTAGCCTCGCCCTTAGCCTCGCCCTCGCCCTCGCCCTCGCCCTCGTTAGTCTCGATAGTCTCGGCAGCCTCGCCAACGTCGGCTTATTCGCCCTCCCTAGCAGCAATAACACTAGCGGCCACGACTCTTTAAAGTCCGCTAGTTGCTATAAGTCCGAAGCCGCAGCCACAGCCGCAAGCTCCGCTAAGCCGGCTAAGCCGGCTCCCTATTCCAAGCCGACTTCCTATTCCGACCCGGCCGTTAGCTTCGCCCGCCCTAAGCTCTCGCAGTAGCTCTTCGGACTGCTCTAATAGCGATTCCCCTAGCAGCAGCTCGTTAAGCTACTCCCCTATTAGCTCTCGCAGCAGCTCGCTAAGCTGCTCGGAACCTATAAAGCTGCCGCCTATATAGCAGCTTCCCTATCAACAGCGCGCTCTTTAGCATGCCCTAAAGCCGAGCAGATGCCGCCGCTATAGATCCCCTTTTAAGTCTCGAAGCGTACTCTTTCGCTACCTCGGCGAAGGATGTCACTATATAAAAGGCGTGTAGACTTCCTCCTAGACCGTTATGCCCTAAGCCCGGCATATACTACTAAAGCAGGCCAATTGCTAGCACTGTAAATCCTACTTCGACTCCTAAGGCGCCCTCTTCCGTCACCTTGCTAAAGGATATTACTACTAAAAGCCCTTATAAGCTTCCCCTTAGCTTATTAAACAGTAGGGCAATAGACGCTCTTCTCCTTATAACAACCGATAGTCTCCCCGGCCCTAGCTCTCTCGTTACTATAAAGCAGGAGACTACTATACGAAGCCCGCATAGGCTTCCTCTACGCCGGTCACCCGGCAGTCGCCTTCGCTACGGCAGACGCCCTCGCCTCTATACGTTATTCTTCCGAGCTTTAGCAATGCACCCTTCGTTCCGCGTGGCTAGCTTAAGGCAACGGCATAGCAGCTAGCCTCACGAGCCACAAAGAAGAAAGACTCTCGAGGGATAGCCTTATAAGCTTCCTCGCGAGCTGCCTTAACTGCTTCGTCTAGCCCTATTGCTCTACCCGGCCCTTCCTTCGTGTGCTCTCGTTGCTTATTGCTTTGCCCGTCTTCCTAACGCTCCCTTCCTCGCTCCCTTCCTTCGTCTATCGCGTTACGCTCGTTGCTCGTTCGATGCTTCGTTCTTCGCTCGTTGATTCGTAGATCGTTGCTTCGTTGCTCGCTCGTTGCTTCGTTGCTTATTGCTTATTGCTCATAATACCGCTCTTTTAGTTTAACCCTCGATGGCATCGCAAGATCCCTCTTTCGTTGCGTTCGTTCGTTCGATGCGTTATTCGATTAGGTTACGTTCCTTTAGTTCGACCTTATAGGGTTATTAATATATTTACAGCCTTCTAAAGAAGAACTGCTAGTATAGGAATAAGGGATAAGGGATACGTATAAGGTGCTATTATAGATGCGTAATCTACGTAATTACGTATACGCAACGAGATTATATCTCTACGATGCCTTCCCCTCTTTAGCTAGTAAGATAGACATAATACACCCCCTTTAGTCAACCCTATATAGTAGAGCCTAACTAACATTAATGCCTATAAATATACCGTTTGCGATACTAAATCTAAAGGCTAGCTCTAAAATATATACTACTACTTTCCCTCGCTAAACTTAACCCCGTTATATTAGCTAATAGATTAAGGGATTATTAATAGCCTTAAGTATAAGAATATAGTTATATAACTAAAGAATAGAGTCGCAGCTATATTGTAGACTCTATATAGGAAAGGGGCAATAGGGGTTATAACCACGCGGCGTATAACGCTACGTGTTTTATATAGTTAATAACCTCGTTATTAACTAAGGGCATCGTTATAACTAGAGCTACGAGCCCTAGCGTAGGCCTTAACAATGCATTGTTTAGGCATAGCAGGCTTTGCAAAGGGACCCGGCAGACGGGTATAAAAGGGCCCCCTTATTCCCTTCCCTTCCTAGCTAGAATAAATACAACTATAACTAATACAACCCCCTTTATTTAGATTAATATAAGTGAATCCCTACTAATATTTAGGTATACTATAAGAAGCTATAGCTTAAATTCTTTTACTATCTTACGTTTTAAAGTCGCGACTTATTACGCGATATAATAATACTTTACGCTATAAAGTAGTCGATTGAGTTATAAAGCGCGATTAAAGATAAAACAATCGCTAACTATAAAACGATATTATAGCTCTTTAGCATACGCTTTAGACTATAACCACGCCTAAAGGATTAAGATAAGTCCTATTAAGCTTTACTTAAGACTTTATAACACACGCGTATATAATTAGTAATAGGGATTAATAATCTTATTAACGCTAATTTAGACGAATTCTAAGGCTTTATAGACCCTAAAAGCAAATATATTACGTCTTAGGAAATAGAAGATTAGATTATCGCCTTTATTATAAAGACCTTTATAAAGCTTAGTATCTCTTTTAATAACAATTTCGGTAACGATAGCGATTAACCTAAGCCTATGTTAATAATAGTAGTATAAGCGTTAAAGTTAATCGCTAGATTAATTGCCTTTCTAAAGTTATAGCCGTATTCTAGCTAAAAATGCCTTAATATCCTTAACCGAGAGTAAAGGAAAACTTAGGCGGATTAGTAGATAGCGCGAGACGTAGTAACATTATAATAATCTATCGAGAAGTATCTTTTAGCTAGTTTAGTAGGGGAAAACGCGTTAAGATACTTCGAGCCTAGTTCTCTAAATATACCGATATTGTAGGAATGTGGTTATATAACTAAGGGATAGAGTCGCAACCACATTGCCGACTATATATAGGAAAGGGGCAATAGGGGTTATAACCACGCGGCGCATAACGCCACGTGCCCTACATAGTTAATAACCTCGTTATTGACTAAGGGCATCGTTATGACTAAAGCAGTAAGCCCTAGCGTAGGCCTTAACAATGCATTATTAAGGCATAGTAGGCTCTATAGAGGGACCCCGGCAGACGGGTGTAAAGGGGCCCCCTTATTCCCTCTTCTTAGCTAGATTAGATACAACTATAACTAATATAACCTCCTTTATTTAGATTAATCTAAGTGAATTACCTACTAACACTAATTAGTGCTTAAATAGATTTAATTATAGAATAGTAAGGCTAGAAGAGATAGATCTTAATCTTTAAAAGTATAGTAGAATCTTTGTCCTATCCGTAGGCGCTATTTCTACGCATCTTTACCCTCGAGGTTCTATTGCGTATACCTAAAAGAAGTTCATCTATGCTAAGAATAAGACTGTTTAAACCGACCTCGACTAGCAAATAGACCCTTTTAAGCTTCCTTTTAATCCCGTCTTGCTTTCGTTAAGGAGGAAGAGTAACGTTAATAGGGAGTGCGTCTATAACGCGAAATAATATCGCGACTCTTACAACTATTTAATCCCGTCTCGCCTTTATTAAGGAAGAGTTACGTCCTTTAGAATAGAGACCAATCGCCTTAACATCCCTCGTAAAGACCCTTACGATACTAACCCCTAAACGAATTCGAAATAGATATAATAGCAGGACTATTATCTACTATAAATACACCGGCTCCCCTTAAACCTACCGATAAACTAGTTAAACTAATCAAACGATAGATAAAAGACATCGGTATCCTTACCTCGGCTTATAAAGAGGTAGATATACGATACTAGGATACGGAAGAAATTCCGTTAGAAGACCTTAGCCCGGCTAAAGTCACGACGTTTATAGCCTGATTTATTATAACCTACGAAGCATCTATCTATTACTAAGGTTAACGACTCTTTAACTTGTTTTAAGAGCGTTTCTAAGGATAGAATAAGCCTATATAGAATATAGTTGGCTAAGAATATAAGAAAGTCCTTAAGGCTCTCTTGCGTAGACGTAGCCTTTTTATAGGGATAAAGAATACGTCGTTTAATAGATCCTATATAGCGATGCTTTAGGCTTATAATCTACTCCCTTAGACCGAGAAGGAGTTTATAATAGAAGAATTTAATATAGGCTTAAGGGCCTTCCATAAATAAGAAAAGAAGAAAAACGATAAGGAATAAGCAGCCTAAGACCCTTTCTCTACTATAATAAATTAGTTAACGGTCTATCCGACTTCGCACCGATTCTAATATAACGGCCCGGCCCGAGCGGCGACTGTAGATCCGACCCCGGAACTAGACTAAGAACTAAATACAATTACGACGGATATACCGGTATTTAATCCTATAAATCGGATTTATACGCTACGATTACTATTCGTTTTAGAACTAACGCTATATATACTAAGAGCGAAAATAAGATTCGACCTCTTTGCTATAATAACTGCCCTAAGAGCTTTAGTTAAAGCATTTAATTATAATATTAAGGAGTATATAGCACTCCTACCCGCCGATGTTCTAAACCTTTCGTCCGATCCCGACGTTTAAACTAAGTTTATTAAGATATAGGATAAGGAGAAGAGCTATACCGGCGAGCCCTATGCCCTATTTAACGAGACTATCCGTGAGTTTATAGGCGTATATTATAACCTTAAGATTAAGCTAAGGCTCTTTTATGCCTTTCTCCCTTAGATCTTAAAGGGACGAGCCGACCGCTTCTATACGGAGAATATCACTTAGACGACTACCTTCCGAGGCGTATACGATAAGATTAAACGATATTTCGATACTAAAGCGACCGAGGCTTAATACTCTACCGATTAGACTAATATAACGTTTAACTAAGTCCGGGCTAATAACCCTAAGAAAGGCCTACCGGAAGTGCTTTAGTTGCTAATCGATAAGCTATTGCTTTATTAACGAGCTCTAGGACCTAAGTTTATAAGCGAAACCCCGCTTATAGTAACCCTTACTAAGGCGTGCTAAAGAGTCCTAGAACTCGAAGGTGCTTTCTTTAAATAAGCTAATAAGGCTAAGGAACTTTATGCCGACCTCTAAGCTTCCCTTACGACGTACCTCGCACGATAAGCGAGAAATGCCTCGCGCTAATTTATCTAAGACCGATATCGTAATAACGATAGGATAGATATAAATTATAAATATAATTTAAAGAACTTAGATAGTTAGTTTTATATAGACTATAGGTATACTAATAATTGTAGTAAAGGCAATAGAGGATTTCGACTATAAGGCTCCGGATAAGGCTATTAACCCCGCGGTAGAAGAGGCTACGGCTAAGGATACGGCAATAAGACCTAGACTAAGAAGTGCTTTATATATAGAAAGGAGGGATATTAGTCTACGAAATATTCTATAGAGGAACGGCGGAAAGCTAAGGACTAATATCTCTCGCATTGTCTTTATACCGGCGTCTCCCTAGATATTATAGCCTATTTAGTAGGCTATAAAGGCTATAAGGACGATAAGGAGGAAGAGTATAGCGAGGATAAAGAACCGGAATAATAGTAAGCTAGTTAAATGCTTTATTAAATAGCTTTTAATTACCTTATTATAGGAGACGACGTCTATAGTATAGAATTGATAGTCTCGGCCGACTAGTTCCTTATCGATAACCGTTACTTAAAGCCCTATTTCTAAGGCATCCTAATCGATATAAGAGCGGCGAAGGTCTTAACGGCCGGATAAGAATAGTATATAGCCCTCTAATTAGAAAACCCTTCCGTTAATTTAGATATATTAACTATAGGATAAAAAGTAATTAGATTTAGCGCCGGGACCGTTATAAGGTCCTTAGGATTAATTTATCTTATTACTTCGATTAAAAGGATTATATTCTATATGCTAGAAACTCCGACCCCTTTCCTACTATATCTCGCGGATATAGATAGGCTAGGCGTATTCTTTAATAACACGACGAATACCCTTACCGGCCCTAAGGCAAATATCCCGGTGGTAAGGAAATATAGATACCTTTAGTTCTTCCTTAGGAAGAGTAAACAATCGACTGTATTCCTTATAGAAATAGAAATTAGGACCCTATACCGTCGATTCGGACATCTAGCTATAGCTAAGCTATATAACCTATTAAAGCAAGCCGGCTACGGCGATATATCTCTAAGCACTTAAGAGAATATCTTAGAACTATATTACTATTGCT
Organism: Ophiocordyceps sinensis; assembly: GCA_012934285.1. Classification (NCBI taxonomy): domain Eukaryota; kingdom Fungi; phylum Ascomycota; class Sordariomycetes; order Hypocreales; family Ophiocordycipitaceae; genus Ophiocordyceps; species Ophiocordyceps sinensis. The sequence goes on along the minus strand of JAAVMX010000004.1, from coordinate 5,287,303 downwards.
AGATAGATTCGCCTGCCCTAAAACAGTTTTAATTTAACCTTAAAGATAACTAAGACTTTAATTATAAGGTTATCGTTAATATAATATATTAAGACGTTCCGAATTCGGCATAACGTCCGGTATTATATATTATTAACGTATCGACGGCCTTCTAAAGCGCTCGATTCTTTCCTTCTATATTAGCTTAAGACATATAGGAGACCTTTCGAGCCCTCTAGATTAATATATACCTTAGTCCCCTTAATATTATTAACTATAATGTAGGAACGAACTTTATAGCTATACAATTCCGGAACGAAGCCCGTATTATAGGTATTATATATATAGGTTCTTATTAAGGCATATTAGTTAATCGGCAAAGTTAAGAGGTATTTTACCCCCTTACGTCGAGCTTTTAATATCCTTTTTATAGAGATAGGCAGCTTTACCTACCTTAGGGTAGTTCTTTAGATAGCTATTAAAGCGGTTTACGATACTGCTAGACCTAACGGACTAATACCTATATTGCTTATATTCGGAGTATATCCTAAGATAACTCTTAATTCGCCGCTATCGCTAACGACCTTTAAACGAGTAGCTGCCGTATAGAAAGCAATAAAGGCACTTAGGCAGCTTACGGCTAAAAGATAGGTCTAGGCAGTATTATATAGCCGAAATAGCCTAGATACCGCGAATATATTTCCCCTTCCTCTCTAAAGCGAAGTCTGTACATAAAGGGAGAAGTTAAGATAGTAAAGACTATTTAAAATTGTAGCTATTAATAGGCATAATATTACGACTAATATAGTTAATAGACCTTAGGTCTTTAGATCTATATTAGTATAACCGTATTATCGTGATTAAATGCTTAACGACCTCCCGGCACTAGAGTCCGAGCAGCCGGACGAGCCCGCCCGACCGGACCCTCTAGCACCTTATAAGCGAGGACGTCCCCCCGGATCGAAGAATAAAGCGAGGCATTTAATTATAGAAGGACTAAACGTAGAAGATACCCTAAACGATAGCGAGGACGATATAGACCTTAACGACTTAAGCGACGAAGAAGCGGACGAGGCCTTTACGATAAAAAAGGAAGAAGAGGCCTATAAGCTAGCCGTTAAGCTCCTCTCTAAAGGCGCTATTACGACCCTAAGAGCACTATTCGAAGCGTTAGATAGTACGGAGATCGACTATCTTATAGTATAAGGAGTATTTAGTTTCGAACGTTATAATAAAGCTATTTACAGCGGCTACCGTATCTTTAGCTCCCGTATAGTTCGAGAGGTTAAAGGCAAAGACACTAAGCCTTATAAGAAATCGAGGCTTATAGTCTAAGGTTATAATAATAATAAGAAGGCTTCCGTACTAACGCAGTCCCCGATAATCTAACGCGTTAGCTAACGACTAATCTTAGCCTTTGCTCTTAGCCTTATGCGCTATAGGATAACGTTATCCCTTCGAGACATTACTTAGGTATATCCTTAGGCGACTATAAAGCTTTTTCGTACGGTCTTAATACGTCTCCCCGTCGAATTATAAAGGAAGTATCCGCCTAATATAATTATCCGAGTTATTAGGCCCTTATATAGTAGTATATAATTTAAAGTCTATTAGTTTAATACGTATTAAAAGCACTATATTAAGGGCCTTAATATAGCGATATCGACCTTTAACTCTTGCCTTTTAATATCTAATACGGGATTAGAATAGTTTAGTATCGTTAGGATGTAAACTGTAAGGAAACGAGCTTAAGGGGGGGTATATAAGTATTGTTAATCTACGAAGGGATATAGCTATAGACTAGGTCTAAAGGTCTATCCATACGATGTAGAGGTTACGTAGGATAATATATAATATAACCTAATACTATAATAGTATATCCCCCTTAAATCGGCGTTCGACTCGAACGCCTAAAAGGGGCAATAGGCTAACGAAAACGAAGTAAACCTATGCTAATCGGTCTTAAAAGCGGGCCTAATATAGATCGAGAGAGGAATAAGGAGAAATAAGGTGTAAGGCTAAGAAACTAGCGCATGCCGTTGTAATATAAATTATATTAATAAATTATATTTATTATTACTTAAGCGAGGGTAAAGACGTAAGGAAGGCCGTATAAAAGGCCGGCTTAGGTTTAGTCGGGTTAAAGGCGTAAAAGGCCTTAAGGTCGTCTTAGTAGCCGTTAATGCAGGAAGAGTCGTCTTACGTAAGGGGGCTATAACGCTATTAAACGCAATACTTAATCTTCCCGGAGGCGTACTAGCGTTACGCGAGGATAGAAAAAAACTTCTACTTAAGGTATACGTTATCGCTATCGTCGTCGCTAAGGGAAAGAAGAACGCCGTTATTAGTAGGCCGGACGTTAAGCTTTAATTAGCCGGGCAAAGGAGGCTCTTAGGTCTTAGTAAAGAGGGAGTAATAGAAAATAGGGTAAAGGCGGCTGCCCTTAGGAAGGCGAAGAAGATACGCCGTCTTATATACCTTTAGGACCTTATATAGGCCCTCCCGTTTATAGTCGAGCTTTTTTATAGGGCGAAGGGTCTAGATCTAGCGAGTGCTAAGGAATACTATATCGCTAGGTTAATACGCTTAAGGCGGGAAGCGAGCGTATTACCGTAGAGGTATTCCTTCCGCTACTAGGGGGTTATACCGGGCGGGGGGGGACTAAAGGGCTTAGTGCTAAGCTTTAGGTAGAAGCTATAGTTAGTAAAGAAAGGGGAAAGGCCGGTAGATTTAAAGACCTAATTATTAATAGTAAACTCGGCGAAAGGAAGGAGGTCGACCTATAAGGGTCTTCGACTATTAGTAAGATTAGGTCTACGACCTAATCCGTATTCTTATATGCGAGCGGGGAAGAGGCACGTGCGGGCGGGGAAAGGGGCTTGTGTAAATAAGGGTAAGGGGCTCGTGCGGGTAGGGGTAAAGGGCACGCGCGGACAAAGGGGTACCTGCGTAAAGCTATATATATCCGTATGCATAGGTGCGCTTATACTTAGTTCTTTATACATAATTTCTATACCTATATAAAGGGCACCTATATAATTACTCTGCCTACCCTATTATAGTATTATCTATCTCTCTTTTTTATAGACTTATTAATACGACAACGTCCCGCTTTTATAATAGCGGCACGTATCGACTAGAACGATATACCGCTATAATAAAAGTAGCACGCGTAGTAATACTAGCTACTATTCTAGACTTATTAGACAACGATATAAATAACGTCTTAAAGCAATAGGCCGAGGGGTCCTAATAGCTATAACTACGATAAGAGTCGCTAAATAAGCGGGCCTTTATAGAAGCCCGCCTTCGATAGGAAATAACAAAAGCCCGTTTAGGCAAGGGGACGGCGGATGCCGCACCTTTTATAGCGGAAGAGGAGCGCCTTCTAGTGCTACTATAGAAAATAGCCGTTAATTCGGTTAAACAAAGGGGGTTACTAAAAGTCATTAGAGTTAAAATAGGATCTATAGCGCCTACCTCTACGGATACGCTACTTATGCCTACGGCTGCGTCGACGAACTCTCCCGCGGCTACGGACGCTAGCATAGCTAACCCGAGGACGGCCCTTAAAGCTGCCTTCGGCAAAAGGAAGCCTCTACCGTAGCTTATATAGGATAGTAAGCTAGAGTCTTTTTACTTCTTCCTATATCGCCTCCGCAGTAAGTTTACCGTTAACGAAAAGCAAGGCCTTAACGGTTGCCGTAATACCGCTAAGTATTCGCTGCTTTATACGCTGCTTAAGCCTTAGATACGGCAGATTTCTAAGTTCTAGGAGAGTAGCGGGCCTAATAGCGCTTATAACCCTTATGCCTTCTTTAACTATATTATCCACGCGTTCGGCAACGTGTAGGAGTAGGAGAAAGCGTAAGATAGGTTGCGGACCCTCTTTTAGAAAGACGGCCAGACGTTTAAGAACTTCCTTCCTAACTTTAAGGAGACTATTACTCACGTCGCCGGAAATAGCGTTTAAGGAGATAGCGCTAAGCTTATATAGATACGGAATACGATTATTCTATAACTACGGGAGATACTTATCCTAAGCGAGATGCCTACTAACTTCCGGGAGTACGTAGGTCGCTTTACGAAGGTAACCTAAAACTATAAGCAAAGCCCTAGCTTCTAGAAGTCGCGAAAGCGCTTTAGCATAAACGGCGTTAGCAACGGGAATAGAGGAGTTATCATTAGGAACGCTATAACGCTCCCGCCGCCTAGATCTACGCCCGATACTACGGTAGACTATAAGGGCGACGTTATAATATCTACTACGTGGCTTGCTTATAGAAAAGCGAGGATACTATCCGCCGCCTTAAGCAGCGCGCCCTCCTCTTCTATATAGCGAGCTAAGTAGGTATCGAAGGCGGAGCTTTAAAAGCGGAGAAAGGAGGGGCTTTACGTACGCTATAGCGCGGATAGATATTTTACTACGGACTGCCTATATCGTCCCGCTCGCCCTACGGCGAAGCGAGCTAAACGGCCTATAGCGATTCGCGCTACCCGACCTTCTCTTAAGTCTAATGTTAAGGAGGATAATATAGTCCCCGCCGCTACTAATACGGAGGGAAACGTATAGCTCCGGAGTATAGACGGGCCCTAGAGCTTAATTCGCTAGTACTAGAAACAAAAGAGTTAGATAACCGTATTAAGACTTCTCCTACCTTAATACCTATTATTATTAACCGTATAAACCTCGTCTTTACTCTTATAGACGAGGGTTGCTAGTGCTACGCCGCTATCGATAAGGCATTCGTACGAGAACTACGTTTGCTAGTTAAAGATATAAGACCTTAGTATATATAAGGAGCCTTAAGCGTAATAGAAGAAGCGAAGATTAAAGGCATTATATAGATAGCTATAGAAATTAATAGATATAAGCAATTGCTTATAGCATACGTTATCCCTTAGCTAGAATTTAACCTAATCCTTAGAAAGCCTTAGCTTCTTTATATAGAGTTTTACTTTATGCTATACTAAGGAAGGCTTTAGTATAGGAATTCGCAGCGTTAGCTACGGCATATTAATAAGAACGAGCCTAAAGACACCGAGTATGCTTTAAAGCTTCGAGAGGCTTAGGAGGTTATAGCTTTAGTATTTCTCGGCATAATTAGCCGAAGACAGAAGCCGAATCACGTTAAATAATCCCTACGTAGTTCTATAACCTACTATCGCTTTTTCGGAAAAGTAAGGCCGATAAATTAAACCTATATAAGCCCGGCATTAACTACGCGATACTACTTAGCAAGGATCACTACGGATAAGATATAGTTCCGCCCTTCGGGCCGCTATACGCGATATATCGAGATAAGTTGCTTATATTAAAGAAAACACTACGCGGCCTTCTAAATAAAGTGTTTATTTAGGCTAGCTCTTCTAATGCCGCCGCTCTAGTGCTATTCGCGCAAAAACCTAGAGGAGGACTACGATTCTACGTAGACTACTAAGCACTTAACGTAATAATACGACCGGACCGCTACCCGCTTCCGCTTATTAAGGAGATACTCCGCAATATCGCTAAAGCGAAGTAGTTTACTAAGTTAGATATCTATTAAGCGTTTTATAAGGTGCGAATTACGGAAGGTTATAAGTAGAAGACCGCGTTCCGCACTCGCTATAGGCTCTTCGAATAGATAGTAATACCGTTTAAGCTTATTATTACGGGCTGCGCCGTGGTACGTACTACGACTATACCGTAGTAAGCGCTTAGGTTAGCCGCTGCGTAAGCCCGGCATTAAGCCGGCTACTAGCACGTATGGCCTAGCAATGCCTTAGACGAGGGCACGGTCGGGCCGACTTAAGGCCCGTATAAGGGCAAGGCGTATATATAAAACCTACGGGAAGGGCGAGCTATAGCGGGCTTTTCTTCCTCTCCTCCTTAGCTTTAGATAGTTAATTATCTAGCCACGCAGTGTTAAGTTAAACCCTATGCCGGCCCCTTATATATCTAAAGCTCTTATAATAGACGCTTATAATAGCAGACAACCGCGCCGATACCGATATAGCGTAGGTCTTAGATAGGATCTCGCTTAGGGCCGAGTTAGATCGAATTTAAGAGGTATAGGCAGCCGCTAGAAAGCGCGTCCGAGCAATAGACGCGATATAGTAGGAAGCAATTATAAGGTTAACTAACGTTATCTCGTCTTTTATAAAGCGACTAAATTAGATACCGCCGACCGCCTCCGCCCTTAATATAACCTTAGGTCCGTCGATAATACTACCTAACGTAAGGACGGAGAATGTCTAGCTCTTGCCGAAGACCCCGCTAAACCGGAAACTACTCCTATTACTAAGTAAGTTCGACGGCTAGCGGCGCTACTACGCTATATAATTATACTAAATAAAGGAGAAATACGAGTTAGACTAAGGCTTTTTCCTAACTAACTAAGAGATCTTTTGTTTAATCTACGCGTGCTTAGATATATTACTCTAGCAGACTATAGCGACCTTCTATAGCTAAGGCGACGTATACTAATACAACCTAGCGAAATTCCTAAAATACCTCGATAGTATATACCTTAACTTAGACCTTTAGCTACGAGCTACGACGGCTTTACGCACTATAAAGCAAGGCGACTACTAGACCTTTACTACCTTTATGCCTAAGTTCGAATAAAAGCTAGTAGAAGCCCGCGGTAGCTCGTAAGAGCCTAAGGTAAAGATTATCTTCCTTAAGGGCACTCTAAACTTACGCCTCCGTATAGCCTTAGTGACTGTAGAGCTACCGAGGGATAGCTTCTATAAGTTATATATAAAGGTAGCTTAAATCGCGGCTAAGATCGAGCGCTTATATAGCGCCTTTACCTAAAGGAGCGGCCGCGGCCGTAGTTATCTAGCTATAGAAGGAAACGGCCGAAATACCGAAGGCGATACTATAATAATAGGAGTTAGAGGAGTTAGTGCCCCCTATAGTAGCGGTGCCGTCCGGGGCGGTAGAGGCCGAGGTAGGGGAAAATCCTCGTTAGGATCGGGAGCCTGCTAAGTATACGCTAAGACCGGCTACTAGGCGTTTAAGTATCCGGATAAAAAAGGTAGAAGCCCTTAACAAACGCCTCTAAGGGTCTAAGGCATATAGCCGTAGGGCGAAGTTATCGGAGAGGTAGATAATAGTAACGACTTAGGAAACGAGTAACCCTTTAGTAAAGTTAGGCTAAGAGGGTAGACGAAGCGGTCTAGCGGGAGTAGTAGAAAGCGAAAAGCTATATAACGATAAAGCCTATATCGATACCTATTAAGATAGATAAGGTAAACGACTTTCGCGCCTTCGTTAACTCTAGCTATAATTACTACGCTATAGTCGACCTTAACGTCGTAAGATAGCTTAGGTTAAAGTATATAGAGAAAAAGGAGAGGGCATTACTACCCTTCTTAGACGATATAGAGCCTATGCGCTTTAAAGGTATAGTTTACTTCGATATAGATATTAACGGCATTAAGGAGCGTATCTTCGCTTATATCGTTTAAGGCCTTAGCTAGGACGTATTCTTAGGCCGCCCTTAGATAAGAAGGAACTACGTTACCTATATCGTAAAGAATAATATAATCTAGCATAAGAAGGCCGATGTTTAGATTCGATTATTAAGCTAGGCTAAGCCGGCCTAGATCTAGCGCCTAAAATACGTAGAGCTAGTCTCGGCGTCGGTATTCGCCGCCGAGATAACACGGCTTAAGCGGCGATAAGGAGATATAGGCGTAGTAAAGGCGATCTCGTTAAAGTATATTAAATAGGCGTTAAAGCCGAAGAAGCCGGTTAACCTAGCGGACTATATCCCGGCGGACTTACTTTAGGACTTCCTTAACCTCTTTACGCTAGATAAGTCTATAATACTACCGCTATTACGGCTAAAGGTAGACTATAAGATCTATTTAGAGCTAACCCTAGAGGGCGGCGAGCTACGGCTGCCTTGGGGCCTATTGTATAATATATCGAGAGAGGAGTTGCTAATCCTAAAGAAGACGTTAATAAACCTCCTCGACTATAGATTTATCTAAGCTAATAGCTCGGCGGTAGCGGCGCTAGTATTATTTATAAAGAAGCCTAACGGGGGCATTTAGTTCTACTACGACTACCGGGCCTTTAATAAGATTATAAAGCGGGATCGGTACGCACCGCTATTAATCGCCGAGACGTTTAATAACTTAGCGAAGGCAAAGTAGTTTACTAAGCTCGACGTTATCGCGGCGTTCTATAAAATCCGTATCGCCTAAGGCTATAAGTATAAGACCGCCTTTCGCATACGGCTAGGTCTTTTCGAGTAGAGGGTATGCCCGTTCGGGCTTACCGGGACCCCGGCGACCTTCTAACGGTACCTTAATTCTACGCTCTAACGGTTCCTCTACGACTTCGTTACGGCGTTTATAGATAATATCCTTATTTACTCCTCTAGGTCGAAAAAGGACTATTAGCAAAAGGTCCGCCTTATGCTTAAAACGCTTAGCGATATAGGGTTATACCTAGACCTAAAGAAGTACGAGTTTTACGTAAACTAGGTAAAATATCTTAGCTTTATCGTAACGGCCGGACAGGGAATTAGTTACGACTTAGATAAGCTTTATACTATCCGCGAGTAAAAGGCACTAACTAACGTATAAAAGGTATAAAGCTTCCTTAGATTCGCTAACTACTACCGTATCTTTATTCCGCGCTATGCGTATATAGCTTAAGCCTTAGATACGTTATGTAAGAAAGGGGTATAGTTCCGGTAGGGGGCGGTCGAAGAGTAAGCGTTCCTCCGTTTAAAGCAATTATTCTATAAAGCGCCGGTCGTTACGCAATAGGATCCCTCGCTAAAGACGTTCCCTAAGACTAATAGCTCTAGCTTCGCTATAGGTAGCGTGCTAATATAGGTTAGCTATAATAGGATGCGATACGCGGTCGGGTCTTTCTTTAAACGGATAAACCTTACTAAGTTTAACTACCTAATTTACGATAAAGAGATACTAGCAATTGTCTATTGCCTAGCCTTTTAAAGGGCTAAACTTAGGAATAATCGGCGTTATTTAATCCTTATAGACTACGATAACCTAAAGTATTTTATAATAAAGTAGACGTTAAATAAGCGCTAAAGTCGCTAGGCCTTAGAACTATTAATCTATTATTTCGCGCTAACGTATCGTCCGGGTAGTTAAGCGGTCGTCTTAAACGTATTATCTCACCGAGGATAAGATAAGCCCTTTAGGTTTAAAGACGCCTATAAATAAGGACGAGTAGTCTAGCTCTTACCCGATAGGTGCGTCTTTAATATAGCACGAGTTCCGGAGGGGGATCTATCGTACCGCCTTTAATAGGACGACTCGCTACGTCTAGGCGAGGCCTTATATTCCCTTAATAGTATTAATTAACGGCCCTATATAAGGCCTATAGTAGGATAAATCGGAGTACTATAAGCGCTAGAATAAGCGCTAGTATTCCTAAACGACGCTTTATAACGTTAGTAAGAGACGATAGTAGCTTAATACTATAAATACTAAGCTGCCTTTAAGGCGGTATAGAAAAGAGAGCGACGCTTCCCGCTAAAGCTTAAGCTTAAGACGTAAATCGCTAAATGCTTAATAGACCTTAGCAACCGTCTTTACTTTTATAACCGTATTTAAGTGCCCGGCGAGGATAGTATCCTTCGGAATAATATTATCTAATAGATATATAACTCGTAAGTAAACGGCTACTTAAGGAGAGATAGGACGATTATAGTAATTTCATAATGGTTCTTTTAGCTAGGCTAATTATAGGACGTTTAAAGATTTATCCGGAACTACGATATATATAGTTAAAGTTATATCTAGCGCTAGATAAAAAAGGGAATGCTAAAGCCGCTGCCCGTCCCCGATTAGCTATAGGTATACCTCTCGATAGACTTTATAATAGACTTCCTAGGTTCTACTAAAAGCGGCGCCCGGTATCTATAGGTAATCGTCGACCGTTTAATAAAAGCGGTAATATTAAAAGCGATAGAAACTAAAAACGTAAAAGCGTACGCCGTAAGGTTCCTCTTAGCGCACTACCGCTTCTACGGTATGCTAAAGTCTATTATAATAGACCGAGGAAGCAATTACCTTAGCGAGTTTTAGGTTAAGTTCTATCGACTCTACGATATTAAGCAGAAACTTAGCACTGTATACTACCTATAGACTAACGGTAGCCCGGAAAGAGTAAACTAAGAGATCTAAGCCTACCTTCGCGCGTATATATACTATATATAGAACGATTAGGAGGACCTACTACCCGCCGCGCAGCTAGTAATAAACAATAGAGTATCGTCGACTATAAGGCTAAGTCCGTTTTTCGTAGAATATAGATATAACGTTAATGCTATCTAGCTATACGACGAGCCGGCACGCGCGATACTTAACTAACGTAGTATATAAGACCTTATTACTAAAATACGGGAGGTAACTAACTTTATATAAGCTGCGATAATAGCGGCCTAAGCACGATAGGAGGACTTCGCTAATCGCTATCGCTAGCTAGCGGAAAGGTTCTAAGTCGGCGATAAGGCGTAGCTCTATATAGGCAACTACCTTTCGGATAGACCTTACCTAAAGATTAATTAGATCTACTATAAATACCCGGTAAAGGCAGTCCTTAGTTTATATACTATCGAGCTTAAAGTGCTATAAGGCATATACCTACGCTTCTACGTCGACCTATTGCGGCGCGCCGCCGCGGATCCTCCCCCCGGCTAGGTCCTCTACGACGCCTAGCCGCCGCTAGTTATCGCGTATAAAGGCGGCCGGGAATAGGGCGTAGAGGAGATCCTCGTAGCGCAATAGAAAGGGCGAGGCCCCCGCCGAAAGCGCTAAGTGCTTATTCGATAACGTAGGTATATAGAGCCGACCTAAGAGCCCTTAGAAGAATTCCGTAATATAGAGGCGCTCGATAACTTCGAAGGGTTATATAGCGATATACTTAAGCATAACGGCGACTAAGTATACTTTAGTCAATAAGCCCGTCGCGCTATAAAAGGTAATTAGCTTACGCAGTAGCGGAGCGCCGGTAAGTAGGGTAAGTATAAACGGAGGGCGGGCCTTATATACGCTTAGTAAAACTACTAAAAGCCCGGCTTTTAGTCGGCCTTAAACTAAGGGCCGTTAGAACTACTAGTAATTAGAAAACGATAGTATAATAATAGACAGCGACGATAAGGTTTACGACGAAGATTAAGGAAGCTAAGAAGCTATATATATTAGCTATAGAGATAAGAAGAAACCGCTATTACCTAACCCCCGTTTTCTACCGTTTTCTACCTTATATCGGTTTACTTTCGGGTCGATATAGCCACGCGTGTTAAACAGGCGAACTACGAGTCGATAAGTTAGCGGACGGTCTTTTTATTCTTATATAGCGGGTTGCTAACGTATAGGTCGCGCGCTCCTTCGGCGGAGGGGTTAGAGCTATATATAGCTAGGTACTCCATAAGCGTATAGGCGGCGGGCTCCCCGGTAGCGATAACCTAAGGATAGTTAATACTACCGATACGTTTAGTAATAATAGGGGCGATTTATAGCGCGGTATTATATTCCTATCTTTATATACGCGTAATAGGCCCGCGCGAGAGGGGAGGCTTACTTTTAGCAAGCCTCCGCCTCCCTATAGGCCATCCTGCCTATATAAGACGCGTATAGGACTAGCCTTTTCTTATCGCTATATATTAGCGGCTTCCTTTTAGATAAGGTCTTCGCCGGTGTTAGAGTAAGCGGGGCCGGCGGCTAGGGAGTGCGTACGGGAGTCGCTATCTTTGTTTTTATTAGTTAAGGAAAAGAAAGAAAAGAGAAAGAGAACCTAAGGGGGGGGCGACGAGCTTTTATAGCGGTAGGAAGGGTAGAAAAAAGGCGTTGCCCCGCTCGGCGGTAAAGGCAAAGCGTAACGTTATTTCTATTAAAGGGGGAGGGGGCTAATATTACGGGCTACGCTATAGTACGTACTACGACTATGCCGTAGTAGGCGCTTAGGTTAGCCGCTGCGTAGGCCTAGCATTAAGCCGGCTACTAGCACGTATAGCCTAGCAATGCCCTAGACGAGGGCACGGTCGGGCCGACGTAAGGCCTATATAAAGGCAAGGCGTATATATAAAACCTACGGGAAGGGCGAGCTACGGCGGGCTCTTCTTCCTCTCCTCCTTTGCTTTAGATAGTTAATTGTCTAGCTACGTAGTGTTAAGTTAAACCCTATGCCGGCCCCTTATACTTATAAAGGCTCCCGGCACCTTCTAACGGTATATTAATAGCATTCTTCGCGAATTTCTAAATAAGTTCGCTTCCGCTTATATTAATAAAATTCTTATCTATATAAGCGGTAGCCTAAAGGATTATATAGATAAAGTGCGGAAAGTACTAGACCGGCTCTTTAAGCATAGGCTATACCTCGACCCTAATAAATGCGAATTTAGCGCCCGCCGGGTTAAATACCTTAGATTTATTATTATCGTAAGCGTTAGTATATAAGCGGACCTTGTAAAGATTTAGGCTATTCGAGACTAAATAGCCCTAACTTTGCAAAAAGGTGTGTAGAGTTTCTTAGGATTTACGAACTACTACCGGATTTTTATTCGTTAATTTTCTCGCATCGTCGGTCCGCTTATAGCCCTTACCGGCAAAAGGGTAGCCTTCTATTAGGGCGCCGTATAGGTAAAGGCGTTCTAGACGTTAAAGGACCTATATTCGTAAACCCTAGTGCTACTATAGTAGGACTTTTATTATCCTATAATACTTAAGGCGGACTATAGTAGATTCGCGCTTAAAGGCACGCTTTCGCAAAAGGTAGACGGCTAACGCCGCCCCGTAGCTTTTTACTCCCGTAAGCTTACCTCCGCCGAACGGGACTATGCTATCTACGATAAGGAAATGCTCGCTATAATTAGCTATTTAAAGCAATAGTAAGCGGAGCTCCGCAGCTATAAGAACTTTAAGATCTTTATAGACTATCGTAACCTTAAGTATTTTATAACTCGATGTTATTTCTCTAAGCGATAGGCCCGTTAGGTAGAATACCTTTCGTAGTTCCGTTTCCGGACTAAGTATTAACCTAGCAAAGAGGCTATAGTGCCGGACGCTCTATCCTAAAGAGATTAAAATCGGCCTTCTAACGAATATTACAATGCCTAAAAGCTTTAAATACTCCTAAAGGAAGCGCTACGTATATATCTTAGAGTAACGCTTATTAATACAGACGGCGTAGTCTTAGTTAATAGTAAGGGCGATAAAGACGAGGACGATAGCGAGGAGGATAATAATTCGTCTTTTAGTTCGAAAAGTAATGGGATAATCGAAGAAAACGTAGAGGTTAATACTTAGGAAGCGGACTTCCTAGCGGCTACGACCTAAGACAACCTCGACGTATAAGACGTAGAGCTAACTACTAATATAGGCCTTAACCGACGGACTTTTTAGTACGAGGAGCTTTAGCGTATATAAGACCGCTTAGCAGCTTAGGACGTTACCTATAGGAGCGTGCGCTATACCGTAGAGGCAAGAGCACGACGATTCGACCTTAAGCTTAACCTTAAGGTATAGGTAGCCGACTGCTATATAGACCTATGTAGGCACTTATAGTTCCGCGGACGCCTTTAGGTTTTTAGTTCCTCTATAACTATAGAGGCCGTAGTAAAAGACGCTCCCTTAGAGCTAGAAAAAGGGAACGCGCTCTAAGGACGGCTTATTTAAATAGTATATAACCCTAGCGTTATTAGCTACCTTAGCTGCGAAGGAATAGTTACCGCTATATCCTACGACTTCTATTAGCCGCTTCTTTAGCTATACGTTAGACGATTCCTCCGCGACTATAATATCTACAGGCACATAAAGATTTAGCGTATGCTTAAGAAAGGGCTGCTTAAATCGCTTCCTATGCCGAACCGGTTCTATACGTATATTTAGATAGATTTTATTATAGACCTCCCCTTTATAGAGAACGGCAACCGCAATCTTTAGGTAATTAAGGACCGTCTAAGTAAGGAAGTCGTATTAAAACCTATGCCCTCTATAGAAGCGGAGATTTACGTAAAGCGCTTTCTCGTATACTATATACGATACTATTAATAGCTAACGTTAATTATAAGCGATAGGGGCTTAAATTAGATAAGCCGCTTCTAGTAGCACCTATATCGGCTACTATAGATTATATAGCTGCTAAGCATAGTATATTATCCGTAAACCGATAGGGGGCTAGAACGGCTTAACTAGGAATTTCAAGCTTACCTTTAGGGCGTTATCGACTATAACTAAAAGGACTAAGATAAATAGCTCCCTATAGCGTAAATAGCGTATAACGGGAGAAATTACTCTTCGATTAGTATATCCCTTTTTCGCACTATATAGGTACAAACTAGTATCCTATCGCTGTAAAAGTAGTAGTAGAAAAGCCGTCTAGCAATAGCCTAGAGGGGCACGTAGCCTCCTTTATATAGCGACTTAAGTAGGTCTTAGACTTCTATTAGTCGTTAATCGCCTTAGTAGCGTAGGACTAAAAGCGGTATACTAATAAACGACGGGAACCCGTAAAGCGATTTATAGTAGGTAATAAAGTCTAGGTAGACCTATAGAATTACGTATCCTTAAGGCCGAAAAAGAAGCTCGATTAATTATACGTAAAATTTACGGTTAAGAGAGTGCTAAGCCTATAAGCCGTCGAGCTAAAAGGATTGCCTAACGGGATTTACTTTAATTTTAACGTAGACCTTCTTTATTATATAGTATTAGATCTAATGCCCGGCTAAGTAATAGTAGACCTAGAGCCTCCTATAATCTTAATTAAGGGAGGAGAAGAGTTCCTAATAGAGGAAATTCTTACCGTACGATAGAAGAAGGTCGGCCGTAGTAGTAAGCGCGAGGTCTTTATAAGGTGGCAAAGGTATTAAGACCTAACGTAGCACCTAGCAGCGGACTTCGTAGATATAAAAGCGCTCGATCGCTTTAAAGAGCGCTTTAGGGCTATCGGACAGAACGACGGGCCGCCCGACGCTATATTGCCGGTAAAGATACGACGGAAGAAGGTGCGGTTTACGCTCCCTAAAGCGAGCTACATAGCCTAAATCGCGGCCGGGCCTTATATAACACATCGTTAAATTTCGCTTAGGTAAGGTAAGGGTCTTATATAAAGGTCTTCGACTATTAGTAAGATTAGGTCTACGACTTAATCCGTATTCTTATATACGAGCGGGGAAAAGGGCTTATGCAAATAAGGGTAAGGGGCTTATATAGATAGGGGTAAGGGGCACGTGCGGATAAAGGGGTACGTGCGTAAAGCTATATATATCCGTATGTAAAGGTACGCCTATACTTAGTTCTTTATAGATGATTTCTATACCTATATAAAGGGCACCTATGTAATTACTCTGCCTACCTTATTATACGACCTAATCGTCCTAAAGGTAGGTAGTATAATAATAGAGGTAAACTTTTATCTAAGCGTTCGCGATCTTAGTCTAACCGTTAGTCTAAGGGTAATAGGCGGAGCTAAGGTAAAGGCGGTAATTAAAGCAACGATTAAGCTACTATTAGAAAGCCGAGATAAACCAAGTGCTATAGTCGCTAATAATAGAGGCTAGGGTACCGTAGGAGGACTAAACGTAGGAAATAAATGCGTTAATAACGTCTTTAATAGTTATTAAAGGTATTAGGATATAGTCGCGTATCTTCGTAAGGCGGTCGATAATAATAAGGATATTTGAAAACTTAACGCCGTTATAGCGGTAGACCGGGAGGTCGGTAATAAAGTCGATAGATATATCGGTCTATAAGGCAAAGGGAATACTTTAGGGCTAGAGTAGGACCTAGGGGGAGGAACGAAGGGACTTAGCGCGTAGGCATATATAATAATTCCGCACGAAGCTAGAAATAGACTCGTATATACTAGGGTAGATATAGGACTAGCGGTAGAGGCTAGCGGTCTTTGTATGTTTAAGGTGGCCGGTAAGGGGAGAGGTATAAGCGCGGACGAGGACCTAAACGATTAAGGCGTCGTTAGGAGGAATAAAGAGCCGGCCTTAAAAATAGAACCGGCCCTAGACCTTAGAGAGAGCGGTCTTAAGGATCGAGCGGAGGGGGGCTTAGGGGGGTAAGGCTAGTAGGGCTAAGGGGATTAAAGAGCTACGCAAATAGCGGAAATAAGCGGGGAGGAGGAATAAGCCCGGTCGATAAGGTTATCGATCGGCTCGGAGTTATTAAGGGCGTAAAGGTCGAGGCAGGCGGAATTATATTTATAAATTATATTTATAAACGAATCGGACTCCTTAACGGTTCTAAGGGCGGTGGTATTAGGGTAGAAGGAGGTATTAACCTTAGACTTAGGGAGGATAACCTAATATCGGTAGTTAATTCTCTCGTCGGCTCGGTCGGTAAGGGAGAGTAGGCGGGAGCTAGGCAAGCGGCTAAAGGCGTCGGGGAGAATAGCTTAAGAGCCGGGCTAAAAGATAATCTTAAAATTAAAACGACTAAGGAATTTAGCCTAGCGGGCCTACCGCTAGTTAAAGGGCTTTATAGTTATAAAATACTAAAGATTTTTATAATCTAAGGCTATCTTAAACTTAGGCAGGCCTTCGAGCTTAAGGCGCTACTCCTTTAGAGATTTTATAATCGCGAGGAATTCGTTATTATAGATCTCGTAGTTATACTCTTAAGCGGAGTATTTTAACGAGAAGAAGGCAACCGGATAGTAATAACTATCGTTAAAGAGCTATATTAGTATACCTTTAGCGGCTTAGTTAAAAACATCTATCTAAACTATAGTCTTACGATAGAGGTCGAAGTATATAAAGACTAAGGCGGTAGTAAAAGCGTGCTTAAAGGCATCGAAGGCGTAGGCGTAAGTAAGGGACTAAATCTAAGGGGTAGAGTTCTTAGTAAGAGCGTTTAAAGGGTTTATAAGCTTAAAAAAGCCGTAAATAAAACGCTGATAAAAGTTAGCGAATTCTAAAAAGCGCCGTAGGTCCTTAATAAAAGAAAGAGTAGGCTAGTCTAAGACCGTATAAACCTTTTTAAGGTCTATGCAAATGCCTTTATCTAGGATAATTAGGCCGAGGTACTTAGTCTTAGTAACGTAGATATTTAATTTATCTATATTAAGCTAAAGACCGGCGGCGCTAAGGCGCTTAAGAGCCGTATTAACGTAGGCTTAATATTCCTCTTACGTCTTCGAGAATATTAAGACATCGTTTAGATAAGTAAAGTAGAATTAATTAAAAATACCGTAAAAGGCTATATTAATAAAACTCTAAAATAGGATAAAGCGGCGGTAAAGCTAAAGGGGGTAATATAATACTTAAAAAGCCTATACTATATAGCGAACGCAGTCTTTTACTTATATCCCTCGGTAATATAAAAGCGGTTAAACGCTAGAATAACGTCGATCTTAGTAAAAAACTTCGCTTTCCGGATATAGGCGAAGGTATCGTAGATAAAAGGTAAGGAGAAACGGTTCTTAATTATAGCTTTATTTACGCCGCGATAGTTAACGCAAAAGCGGACGCCCCCGCTAGGCTTATAGGTAAGTATAATAAGGGTAATAGTAAAGGAGGTAAAGCGGCGGATAAAGCCTTTCCTAAGCTACTTATTAACGTATACGTAGACGATCCGGTTCTCGGCTTTACTAAAGGGATAAAGGCGGGTATAAAGAGGTTATATTCCTTCTTTAAGGTTAATTTAAGTATTAATAATATAGTAAAAAGCAAGCTTATCGGCCTTACTCTTAAGCTATATATAGATTATATAGTAGAGCTCCTAAAGGACTTTAGCTTAAAGCTCGTTAAGCGTATAAAAGACCTTCTCTTACTTCTTAAAGAACTTAGCGATATCGTTAAAAGAGATCTTATAAAGGTAGATCTTATCGAAGTAGTCGTCGACGAAGTCGTAAAGGCGGGGGTTAAAGTAGGCTTTTATATCCTTAGCGTTTATATATTTAGTTAAAACGGCTTAATAAAGGTCCTTAAGGATATCTTAATCGATAGATAGTAAAAGCTCGGTAGGTAATAGCTTAGCGGTAAAGGCCTTAATTAAGGTCTAAGACGTTTAGACTTTAGGCTATTAGTAGAATATTACTATCGCGTTAACGTTAAGTATTTAGACGTTAAACGCTAAATCGTTAAAGGATAAAAAGCGGAAAGGCTAAGGTTTAATAGTCTTACGACTTAATTACAATATAAGGCGGCGGTAGCTAGCGGTCTTATAGATAAGATAAAGGCAAGGAGGTTAAATATAGCGGCGAGGGTAAAAGGTAGCTAGGGAGTTAGAGTCGTAGCTAGAGTTAGAGTTAGCGTTATTAACCTAGCGGGGGGAGTCTAGATAAACGGTGATACCTACGTTAAGAGTATCCTTTAAAACGTAGAGAAGGAGGGGCTAAAGGATAAGGGAATAAACTTAAGAACGTTGCTAACGCGGACGGAATAGATAAAGGCCGGAGGGTAGGCTAAGGCTATATAGGCGGGAATAAGGATCGTAGTAACGGGAATAAGGATCGTAGCTATCGAACGCTAGGCAGTCGGGTCCTCGACATTAGTATAATAGCAATTAAGTAGAAGAGAGGTTCTAAGGCTAAAACAGCCTATAAGGAAGGATTAAAAGCTGTAAGGTATAAATCACTAAGAATAATAGCTCTTGTCTTATCTAGTAGGGAGGCTAACTAGTCTTTATATATAGGAAAAAATCCTCGGATAAAATCAGCCGCGTAGACCTAAGGAAAAACAAGTGACGTAAATAATCGGACGGAAGGATCGGTAGGAAAAGCAATAGATCGGGCCGTACGATAAATAAGTCATATAGTTAGCAAATAAAAGGTAGTCTAGTAGAAGACTAGTAAATTCTACGGTAAATTCTATAGTAGAAGCCGTAAAAGAGAATTAGAATTCTACGGTAGAAGACCGTAGAAGGAAATTAGAATTCTACGGTAGAAGACCGGAGAAGGGAAGAGATTTTACGGGTAAAGACTATATAAATAACAGTAAAATCACCGTAAAGTCGCGGTGAAATATAACCGAAGAAAAGTAAGTGAATACGCCCGTAGAAGTGCGGGGTAAATGCCTGTAGAAGCCCGTAGAATTCTATAGTAGAATCTAGGGAAGAACCGGGGATTTCCCGGTAGAAAGTAAATAGGGAAGACGGTAATATTAATATACCCCCCTAGCTAGAAGGGAATAACTTCCGGCTAGTTAGAATTATTATCGACTTCTTCTTAAATCCTAGAAGAAATATCCGTAAGTCGAAGCTAGCGAAGGAACGTTTAGAAACGTTATCGGTTAAAAGGGATGTATTTAATATTAAAAGTATTACGTAAGAATTCCTATCGGGCCTAGCGGTTGTAAATTTTAACGTATTTTAAAGCGGTCTAAATCTTTAGAATCTCGGCGGAAACTAGGCGGATTATCTAAGTATTATTATACTAAATAGTAGGAATAGGTATATCTAGCTATAAAGAAATATCGTTAAATAAACGAAGAATAGAAATTAGTTCTTTCGCGGTAGAAGAGACTATAAGAAGTTCGGCTTCGGTAGAAGAAGTAATAACCGTAGATTATTTCTAAGTACTCTACGCGATTAAACCGTTAAATAGGCTAATAAAATAGCCCTTAGAAGAATAACGAGTGTCTAAGTCGTCGGCGTAAGCGGCATCGGAAGCTATAATAAGTTCTTACTCGTCTATATCTAAAAACTTAATCGTAAGGAAACGCGATTCGTATAAGTAAGTCACTAAGCTTTCTATAAGCTTAATATAGAGCGTAGACGGGTTCTATATATGCTCCGCTAAAGAATTCGACGATTTTACGGCGTTAAGACGGGTAGAAATAGTCGCGTAATTATAAGAACCGACTAAAGACTAAAAGTAGTAGATTTAATCATCTATAGCCTAACCCTAATGTTTCTCTAGCTTTTCTAGAAGTAGGAATAGGCAAAAGGTCGAAATAGGCCGTAGAACTATAGAAGTAAGGATTAAACTAAACTTAAAAGCAGTCTTATCTAGGTAAACGTCCTAGCATAACTATAGCTTTCCCTACTTACGGTCCTAAATAATCCTTATCCTAAGGAAGTAGGTAAGCTCTCTACGGTTAGTAACTATATACTTCTGCCTAAAGCGACGGATAAAATCGTTAGTAGCCTTACGGTGCTCCCTATAGAAAAGAATAATAATATTATCTATAAAGAAGAAAGTAATAATACTACTTATAGTAGATATAAAAATGCAAGGATCCTCCGCACTTTGCTAAAGGCCTAGTTTAGTAAGAGACCCGGATAATTCCCGTTGCTAAAGAAGCGGCGAACGGCGAAGCCTATATAAAGCCTTTATTAACCGAATTATAAACCTAAACACCTTAAATCCGTCTAAGAAGTAGATATATACTTCTTTATCTAAATCGGCATTCGTAAAGGCGTTAACCGCGTTAAGTAAGCGGGTTTTAGTGCTAAATTTAGCGGCAATAGCAATTATAATACGAAAATTTCGCGCTATAAGCGTCGCGGCGTATATTTCTTTTCCGCTAAACGGCTAAAGATCTCCTCGCATATAAAGGCGAGACTTAAACTTCCTAAGGTAGCCGTGCTTATTAAACTTATAATCGAATGCCTATATTAATAAAAGAAGACGCACTAAAGCGTTCGCTCGTAGGGTAAGCGAAGAAAAGAAGGTCTTTCGCTAGTTTAAGGAGTCTTATTTAATCTTTCTAGCGGCTTTAAACTTAGGTCTATAAGGATACGTTTCGAGATTAGACTAAAGCCTTAGAAGCGCGGGTAAATCCCGTTTTATATATCTTCTTAGGTTTAAGAGAAGTAGCGAATATAGCCGTAAAAGCGGTGCTATTAGCCGGTAAATGCCTAACGTAGGCGAAAGCGGGATCTCGACTTAAAAAAACGGCTTGAGCGAGTAGGGCGTAAATCCCCTATAGATCTCGTCGTCCGTAGACTATCTATAGGAATAGTATTATCGTAATCTATAGACCGAGAAATAGCTTAAGGCAACTATACCTTAAGTCGGTCTACTAGTTCTACGGTTATAGTTAGTAAAAGAGTAGAAATATTAGGTTAGAAATCCTATACATTCTTAAAAACGTCCTCCGGCGGTTCTAGGGTTTAGTTAGGAGTCGGGAGCTAAGGATTACTATCGGCTAAAACGTCTACTTAAGTAAAATGTTTATTAAGAAGCACTATTAGCGTTAATTAGAATTCTGCCTTATCTTACTCTTCTTCCTATATAATATATAGTAGAAATACTAGTAATAATACCTATATTAGCGGTTCGGATGCCTTAGACGCGGTGAAAAACTAAGTCTTATTAAACGTTATATTACGAACTTAACGAACCTCCTATCTTTATAGGATCTACGCACGAAAAGTATTAGTAGAATTATACCCGACTAAGTAACTAACCTTTAGATAAGGTTCTTACTTAAGATTACGTTTCTATGTGTTAGTTAAGGCCTTAGTGGTTAGTAGGTAGGCTTTATAGCTAAAAGCTTAAAGATAATCGAATCGTAATAGTTAGGGAAGGAGAAATGCCGGTATATTCCGGTCGTAATCCTTTAACTAGTCGGAAAGGATCTCTATTAGGGAAATCTACTTTACTAGAAATAACGTAGAGGAAGCTGCCTAACGGGCTAGAATCCGATTGTATAAATATACTATAGTTTTCTACGTTTCTATCTATAAATACTTAGGCAAATTTACTCTAATCCTTATAGATCGAGCTTTCGTAGATACTACCCCCTTAGCTCGTTCGGCAGCGCCGTTTTAAGCGGGTGTATAGGGCGTAGTAGGCTTATTATAAATGCCCTATTAGTTAATAAAGTCTTAAAAATCCCGTCGAAGGGCTCGGTCGTTATCTCGATAGATTATACCGATAGAAAGTAAGAACTATCGGGAAATATACCGACCTAGGCTCTTAAAGCATAAAATTAGCTCGTCTATAAAGGCGTCTAGAAGCGCATATAGAAAAATAAGCTTTATATAGTTATCCTTAATGAGAAATGCAACGTTCTTATTGTTATAACTCTTATATATAGAAAAGATATCGTTAAACACCTTAGAAAAAGAAAAAATCGCCTTAAAAAGCGGCGGTTTACGGTTGATAATTCGTTTAGCTTACGTAAGTTTATAAGACTTATAGGAGATTATCTTATCGAAGGTCACCGACTATAGTATTCCGAGAGCTTTCGAAAGCGCTTTATTATTCGGATGTCTAAATCGTTAGTGCTAAAGAGAAAGTTCCTCTATACTTATTAGTATAAAATCCGGTATAATAGCTGAAAAAGGTGCTATAACCGAGGTTTCTACGGTAGAATCTATAGAAGGAACGGAAGCAATAGTTAGAAGCGTAGTAGAAGTTATTAACGCGTTATATTCGATAATATATTAGTTGTAAATTAGCTCTGTTATACAAATTGTGCGGGTTAAAGAAGAGATCTATCTAGTCTACGGGTTTTATAAAAGATTCGCCTTATGCAAAAGACGAAGTAAATAAAGGGACGTATAAAAAGATAGGATATATGCTACCTAACTAAGCTAAAAAGTGCCTATCGAAATACGTATAAACACCGTGCCTATCCTAAGAATTAGAGTGCTTCTACTACCTACGAGTATATACCCGGAAAAAGGCTAAAAGTTATAGAAACGCTCCTTATTATTACAAATGTGTCTATTAGACCCTAAATCTATAATAAAAGAATCCCTTAACGGGTATTCTATAGTAGTCTATAGAATAACTAATAGTAAAAAGGTCGTAAGAATATTAGCGGCAGCCGTAGCTTATACCGTCTTTATCTTAGTCTTATTATTCTTCCGCTACTCCTCGTCGCGAAGAAGTGCCGCGTTAACTTTAGCCTTATTAGCCGGAACCTTAAGGTAGTCGTCTATAGTCTTTTAGACGTCTTAATCGGGTTTCTATAATAGAAGTCGAACGGAAGGGTTAAAGTAGTTGCACTTAGAGAAGAAGTAACGTTCTCTATAAGCATACTATAGTTTAAATTTTAGCTTAGTCTTATTCTTTTTTAAGGACGTCGTAGCCGGTGTTTTCGGAGGGTTTTTACTAGATTCCGCGGCTAGGGATTGTGTTCCCTAGCCTTAGAACTTTATAAATGCATTTGTCTTTAGCGCTTTAGTCGTAGCCTTTAAGGCCTATAAGCGCTCGAAAAGTTCGTCTATCTTAAATCCGTCGGGGAAAGACTATTCTTAACCTAGCTTATTTAAGCAGGCATCGTCTTCTATCTTATTTATCTAGTATTCTGCAAAAGGGCTATAAATTAGCTAAATAGCCTTAAGAAAAAGCTATATAGCCTAAAGACCTTCCGATTCCGGCAACTTAATTCGCCGGGCATCGGTAAAGACCTTTTGCTAGTTAGAAATCTATATCGTAATATCCGTTCGGTCTAGTGCCTTTAAAATAGTATAGAACTACGTAAGAATCGTTTTATATTACGTCTATAAAGTCGGCTTTATACGCCGCTATAGTAAAGCTAATTCCTTAGAAACCTTATATTCGTCGGCAATCGTTAAGTAGTAGTTCCCGATATTCTAAACGATAAACTACTAGATTAACGTAAGAGACTTCTATTAGTCCTTATAGGCTTAAAGCAACGTGCGATACCGGGAAAAGAGAAACTTAAACCTCTTAAGTTCTTCTATAGATAAACTAGCAATATTAGTAATAGTCGCGTTAACTATTCTAGCTATTAGTTCTACGGGAAGAGGCAATAAGGGTTTCTAAAGTTTAAGCGTAATAGAAGGCTCGATTTTCTCCTAAATCCCTTAAGCGAGTACGTATTTCTAGATCGTTAAGATCTATCGGTCCTAGTCTACTAGTCTATTTAAAACGGTCTTTAAAGTAATATCGGCTATAATAGATATAGTAATATAGGTAAAAATATAGTAAAATCACCGGAAGGGGTAGTTTAATACATAATGTATGTAAATAAACCGAAAAAACTAAACTAAGTGCGAGAAAACACTAATAGAATAGGGTAAACGTACTAACTAATCCTCCGCGAGTCGATTCACTAGATTAATAACGCTCTTTAAAAGACAAACTAGTCCTCTATAAGTTAAATCGCTAGATATAAAGGCAAAGGCTTTACTACCGTAAGTCGTAGCGTTAGTAGGCTAAGAATACAAGCCGTTAGAACTCTCTATACGTAGAGAAGTTCGTCCGGGCTTATAACTATCGAACGCTAGGCAGTCGGGTCCTCGATATTAGTGTAATAGCAATTAAGTAGAAGAAAGGTTTTAAGGCTAAAACAGCCTATAAGGAAGGATTAGAAGCTATAAGGTGTAAATCACTAAGAATAATAGCTCTTATCTTATCTAGTAGGGAGGTTAACTAGTCTCTATATATAGGAAAAATCCTCGGATAAAATCAGCTATATAGACCTAAGGAAAAATAGGTAACGTAAATAATCGGACGGAAGGATCGGTAGGAAAAGCAATAGATCGTGCCGTACGATAAATAAGTCATATAGTTAGCAAATAAAAGGCAGTCTAGTGGAAGACTAGTGAATTCTATAGTGAATTCTACGGTAGAAGCCGTAGAAGAGAATTAGAATTCTACGGTAGAAGACCGTAGAAGGGATTTAGAATTCTATAGTAGAAGACCGTAGAAGGGAAGAGATTTTACGGGTAAAGACTATATAAATAACCGTAAAGTTACCGTAAAATCGCGGTGAAATATAACCGAAGAAAAGTGGGTAAATACGCCCGTAGAAGTGCGGGGTAAATGCCCGTAGAAGCCCGTAGAATTCCATAGTGGAATCTAAGGAAGAACCGGGGATTTCCTAGTGGAAAGTAAATAGGGAGGACGGTGATATTAATAGTAGCGGTAGAGGGTTCGCCTTTATTATTAGAATCTTCGACGGAAGGACTAAAGGGAAACCCCTTTAAGGCAAAGGCAGGCAAAGGCGCGGTAAGGGGCTTGCCCCTATCGTCGGAATCTTCGACGGAGGGGGTAAGGGGAAAACCAATTATATTTATTAATTATATTCCCTCCGAAATAAGGGTAAGGAAAGCCGGGACGGTATAGGCAAAGGTAGTAGAAAGGCCTAGGATAAGATAAGGCTAGTAGTCTAAGAGGCAGAAGGCTAGATAAAAGGGGGACTAAAAGGAAAGAGAGTTACTACGCTAGCTAATAATAAGGTCGTGCTAGCGTAGCTAAAGGGGGCTAAGAATAACCTTATAGCTAAGCTTTATAAGAAAGAAGTAAATAGACTTAGTATAGGCGCTAATCCGGGAGACCGAAAAAGCGCAATAAGTAACGGAGCTAGACTTATAGTCGCTACTATTAGCGAGAGAAAGCTAGCGCGGGAATTAGAGTTAGCGGATAGAAAGGGTAAGGCGGTACGCGGTCTAAGCGTATATAAAGGCGTACCTAAAATAGCCGGAGTCGACTAAAGCACTTATAACGGTATTAGCGGATATAAGGGATAAAGGCATAAGTAAAGCACGCGGTTATATTCCTATAGGGAGGCAAAGATCCTCCCCGGTATTAAACAAAGCTATAAACTTAGATACTAAGAGCTCTTATCACGCGATAAGGCGAAGGAGCTATATATTTCCCTAAGATATAGAAGAGGCGGGGAGGTCGTCTACTTCGCCCTCGATAAAGCCCTACTTAATAACGCGAACCTAGTAGTAAGGGGGAGGGGGCTTAAGGAGGCGTAGGGCAGACGTACCGCCGCTACGGCTACAGCCGCGGCTAGAACCGGAACCGGCGCTAGGACTAGCGCTAGGGTTAGCGCTAAGGTTAGCGCCTATCCCTTTATTAAGGCAGGTCTAGGCGGTATAGGTAGCGGTAGCTAGCTAAGCGTAGTAGAGGTAAAGACGGTTCTTAAACCGGCGTTGCTTCTTAGCGTTAGTAAGCCGGGCCTAGAATGCATTAAGCTGCATTAGGTTACCGGTAGGAGACGTAGGTAAGGCGGGCGAGGTAGGGCTAAGGCGAGCGGGGTTATAAAGCGGCTAGAGTTAAGAACGGGCCTTAATACGCTGCTAGTTATCCTAAAGCGTAGAATATATTTTAGCCTAGGCCGTAAAGTCGTTATAGGCCGGGCATTCGACTTATAGAGCGGCGGCGTTAGTAAGTTTAATTAAGACCTTTAAGTATAAGTAAGCGACGTAAGCGGTACCGTTAAACGATAAGTCGGCTTAAAGTTAGGTAAACTTCGAATAAAAGTCCGGCTAAGAGATATTCTTTATCGATAAGGCATTAAAGTCGGCCTTTAACTAAGTATAAGTAAAATTAGCACTAAAGACTAAGCTAAGATCGTCGGTAAGATCTTTAATAATAGTATACTATTAATTAGCGAAAGACTTATTATTAAGGACGTCTTAAGGAACGCTAGCGATAATAAAAGCGGCCCGGCCGGTAAGCCGGCTAACCGCGTAAAGAATACGGTCTTACTCTATAGGGTATAAGGCGGCGTCTTAATAAAGCTTAATAGTAAGGCCGTTACGTTAGGTCCGGAAAGCTTCCTAACGTTGCTTTTAAGTGCTAAAGTCGCCGGCGAACCTCTTAAGGTCGGCTATACGGGAATAGGTAAAGGTAAGGGCAAGGGCGGGGGTAAGGGCTTAATCTTAAGCCGCGTTACGTTTAGTTAAGATAAAAAGAGAAGATATAGCGTAGATAAGCTAGCGCTAAAGATCGGCAGCGTGCTTTTAAGTAACGGCTGCGTGCTCTTAAGCGACGAGCACTCTTATATCTAACTTAACGTAAGCATTATTAAGTTAAGTAAAGGCCTCGATCTAAAGGGCGCGGAAGTTATAAGTAGCGTTAGCTTAAATATAGGCGAACGTGCCGAATATAGGCCGTTAGGCCTAAAGAAAGGCGGCGAGATAGGGGTAATAGGAAACGTAGTCGGTTTAAGGCTTTAGGTCGGTAGGAGCCGGCGGGGTAACGGCTAAGGTAGCGGACGGAGGATCGGCCTTTATATAGTCGGTTATTATAGATTATAGGGCAATAGGATAAGGTAAGGGAAAGGTAAGGAAGGAAATCTATGCAATTCGCGTTAAGACGGCGTATTTATACTAAGAAAATTCTAATAATCGAGGAAAACTTAGTCGAAGGGGTCCGGCGAGGAGGCGGGCTTACGTCGCGAAGAAGGGAGATTAAAAAAGAAAGGAATAAGATAGCGAGATTATTAATTAAAGGCAATAGGATAAAATAGTATATTAAACTATAAGGAAACGAGCTTAAGGGGGGGTGTGTAATTATTATTAATCTACGAAGGGATATAGCTATAGACTAAGTGTAAAGGTCTATATATACGATGTAGAGGTTACGTAGGATAATATATAATATAACCTAATACCGTAATACAAACGGACGATACCCTTATGCTTAAAACCATAAGTTTTTCAGCCGCTAAAGAAGAAAAGCTCCGAGAGGTATACTTTAGGGCGAAGCCGAAAACTATAATAACTTAAGGCTCCGTAACGGATTTTAACGGCGCGAAGATAAGCTTATAATAGGATAAAATACTCCTGCTTTAATAGAAGGGATAAGCCGCCTAGATCGACCGAATCGATATTAAGGCTCCGGATTATATATAATAGTATTTAGAATAACGTGCTCGTAGAGCCTATATAGCCTCGGTATGCTAACCGGAAGCAGTATTCGATATCTTAGTTACGGCATAAGTATAAAACCCGGATAATAAGGATTATATAATCTTAAATAAGCGACTTAAGTAGTAAATAGACTATTAAAGTAAAGGTTTAATATATAAACTAATTAATCTTATAAAAGCGAAGCTTATAGTATTTACGGATAGGTTGTTTACTAATAATAAAGACCTATTATTACAACTAGGCTTTATTATTGCATTAGTTAATAAGACTAAAAGGTCCGATAGCTAGTTTAAGGTTATTAGAAATATTATCTACTAGAGTTCGACGAAGTATAAGAGAGTTACCTAAAGCGTGCTAGCCTTTAAGATATATAGTATAGTTAACGGCGTTAACCTTGGGATCGCTTTAGCAACTACGCTAAAAATTATTACCGACCGGCTTAAGCTACTAAATATTTAATTAATTATCTATATAGATTTATACTCGCTTTACGAATATCTCGTAAAGCTCGGGATAATTAAGGAGAAGAGATTAATAATTAATATTATATCTCTTCGATAGTTATATAAGCAACGTAAGATTATAGAGATCCGTTAGATTAACGGCGATAATAACCCGGCCGATGCTATAACGAAGGCATTACTTAACCGAGCCCTCGAACGCTTCTTAGACAATAATAGCTTAACTATTCGGATAGAGGCATACGTTCTACGCCCTTAAGTTCCCCTTTAGGACTCTCTTTTATTTATACTTATATATTGTATTTATTAGACCCCTTTAGTCTAATACACGTTATCCTTACGATTAGGAAGGTTGCTTAGCAGTTAGAAAGAAAGACTACTAGTATAGGAATATAGTTATATAACTAAGGGATAGAGTCGCAACTATATTACCGACTATATATAGGAAAGGGGCAATAGGGGTTATAACCACGCGGTGTATAACGCTACGTCCCTTATATAGTTAATAACCTTATTATTAACTAAAGGCATCGTTATAACTAAAGCAGTAAGCCCTAGCGTAGGCCTTAATAATATATTATTAAGGCATAGCAAGCTCTATAGAAGGACCCCGGCAGACGGGTATAAAGGGGCCCCCTTATTCCCGCTTCTTAGCTAGATTAAATACAACTACAACTAATACAACCCCCTTTATTTAGATTAATCCAAGTAAATCACCTACCAATAGATATCTTAACTATAGCGATTAAAAAGGTAGAACGGCGAGTATCGTTATAGACTAGGTTTACTATAACTAAAATGGCCGCCTCGTCGGCACTAGCTCCCCCCAAACGGGTTTCCCTTGCACGACAAGGGGTAGAATACACGCCGCCTGGAGCACACGGTACACCACACACCCCTCCCCACTCGGACCCGATCAGGGCAGCTCGAGCTCGTAGTAGACATATGCCGTGTACTCGTGTCCCTCTCCTGTCCCTAGCCCGGCCGCCGCCATCTCCGACGTCATCGCGGCGTCGTCCTTGGTGACCCGTCCGCGTTTGTCTCGCCCAAACGCGTTGCCTCCTAGGTACGAGTAGTTCGAATCCAAGGCAGACTTAAGCTTGGGAGCAAGTTTCGACGTTGTCTGTGTGAAGCGACGCCCAAGTCAGTATCCGCCAACCACGGCACAAGACGCCGCCCAACTATGGGCCGAGGGAGAGCAGACAAGAAGGAACTCCAAGGGGGATGAAGAGCCCAACAGACCCAGCGTACCTTGACCAGAGCCGTCACATAGTCCAGTGGCAAGCCGTAGCGCAGGACCGCTTCGACAAAAACCCTCAGCGTCAAAACATGGATCCAGACCATGACACTCTCGCTCCACCCGGTCCTGCCCATGCGCAAGGCCTCGCCACACACCTTGCGCTCCTCGTTGGTTACCCGGTCCAGCTCACGCTGCTCCTCCTCGCGGCCACCTTGAACATAGGTGTACTGGCGCGGCGTCCACTTCTGTTCTCGGCACTTGTGGATGAAGTCGGGGCTGTGCTTCTTGAAAGTCGCGGCAGTGAACAGGGTGAACTCGTCGTCGTGGTCCACCTCGACCGCAGAGCGCGGGACGACCATGGGAGACAAGGTCTCGTACGTCTTGATGAAGTCCTTCTTGACGTTTGTGGGTACGGCAATCAGGTGGGTCTCGATGAATTCCGAGTCTTGAACCAGTAGTCGAGGATCGACAATGGGAGTAAGGGATTTGGTGGCTAGGTTACCGCTGCGGGAGGACAGGCCTGGTTAGCGGACGGCAAGATTGATGGAGCGGTGCTCATCGAGGCGGGTTCTCACGTCTGACGTCGTTGTAGGGCTGCGAGGTTCGTCTTGACCGAGTTATACTGGTTGAACTTGGTCTTGACGTCGTTGTCCACCGTGACGAGCTCCTGAACGGCTTCAGTGAGCAGGCGGCATCAACGACTGGCTTTGCGAGGGACGCCGTCAAACCTTTTGCAGGGTGTCTAAAAGCTCTCCCAGAGACTTGTCGGCTCGGTACCGAATCTTGTTCCAGCTGAAGCCGCGAATGTATTGGTCGGTCGGTTCTACGCCAGACGCCGTCAACAGGCATTGCACCAAGGGGGGTAACGCGTGGGTTGGCCGTCGGCAGCCCGGAGACACTGACTATCGTTGACCATTTTGTAGGAGGCAAGCCGCTCTTCATCGTTGTTGAGCAGCTGGCGCAGCGAGTCGCCAACCTTGGCCACTACCGCTTGGCATGAAGCCTCGAGCTTGGCCAAGTCGTCAGCCTGCTGGACCAGAGCATCCAATGTGCCAATCTTGAAATCGGGGATTCGAAAGGGGCCGACGGAGCCGTTGTCTGGAGAGACGGTGGCGCTGAGGCCTGAGATGGCGTCGTCGCGGTCGCTGGAATCGAAAACGCCGAGGGGCAACGAGAGCAGGGCGTACTTGGTCGACATGGTGGGCAGCCACGGCGCTCCGCGGCACAGAAACGCGCGCGTATACCGAGCGAGACTTTTTCGGAGACGGAGGAGAGAGGGGCTAGGTAACAGGAGACTGGCGATGTTGTGACGTTGGTGCAGACTGTAGCGACTTGAGGTTGTCTTGAGCCACGAGGCTGATGATGAGGACGTCGTCCCGGGCTGCTTGGTACCTTCGCGCGCCGGGCGGGGTTCCTGTCAGTGGCTGGGTGACCGTCATACGCGCTATAACCGTGTTGGTCCCGCCACGTGTCTTGCAACTCTATTAGACTAATAACAGTGTTGGGATCGTAACCGTTATACGGCTATTAACCGTTATATACCTATAATAGTTATAATAGTATATAATAGTGTTATAAGCGTAATAAGAATAGCCTAAAAAATAGTTTTAGATATATAACCGTTATATATAATATAAGTTTTGCTATTTATATAGCACGAAGTCTTTATTTATATAGTAAGAATATCTTAATCTCTACTTTTCTATACCTACCCTACGCGCCTATATCCCGCTACTAAAATCTAGTGCTAGTATATAGCAATTAAGAGAGCCGCG
The DNA here is from genome assembly GCA_012934285.1 of Ophiocordyceps sinensis. Lineage (NCBI taxonomy): Eukaryota > Fungi > Ascomycota > Sordariomycetes > Hypocreales > Ophiocordycipitaceae > Ophiocordyceps > Ophiocordyceps sinensis. The sequence goes on along the minus strand of JAAVMX010000004.1, from coordinate 5,256,332 downwards.
CAAATCGTTAATCTAATTAGGCTACCCCGATATAGCATATAGTAGGGCACGTAGCCGAGCAAGCAGAGCACGTAATAAGGCATACAGCCGGGCACGTATTAGATCTTTAATCTACGGCTCGGACTAAATAGGCACGATTATAGGTCTTAATAGGTCTAATAGGTTGTATAGTAAAAGAGGTTCTATTAATATAATAATAAAGATGTATATATAGCCCTTATTTTCTTAAGGGGCTTATTTTATAGAAAATTTTCTCCTAAGCTACGTAACGGTTAAACTAACCTAATGTAGTAGCCTCTATTATATAATCTAACACACCCCCCTAGCTTTAAACCTATATCCGCGGGAGGGAAGCTAGCGTAAAGAGGTCGCTAAATAGCTTAAATCCGATGAGTTTTTAATCCTCGTTCTATCGTTAAGCTATCGGGTCGGGATATTATTAATCCTTGCCCTTTTATTCCTACGCTTACGCGCCTTAGAGAGTGCGGCTTCTTAAGCTCTTATACCTCTTCTTAATTCTTTAAGGACCCTTCGTTATAACTATCTTCCTTCTTAGCTCTCTACGCCTAATCGAGCTATAGAGCCTTTAAGCGTAGCTATACGTAGCCTCTTTAAGCCCTAGGTCCGTCGTCTCCCTAACGTTATCGTAGGGCGTAAAGCACACTTTAAGGCTATCCGTAGGCTTATATCCTTTCCTCTCTCTTCCGGATAAGGAAATCTATATTAACACTCTAAGAGTATAGCTTTAATAGCTGTTACGGCACTAGGTGATAGCTAGATAACCTTATTATTCTATAGAAAGGAGAAGAACTATAGAGGCTAAGGGCTTGTTTATATATAGGACTATATATTACGTAGTATATTACTATATACTATATTATATAATATAGTACTATAATAGTACTCCCCCTTTAAAGACGATTTAGTCCCTAAATCGCTAAGAAACGTTATTTTCGCTAGAGATTAGTATATAGTAAAGGAATCTTCTATAGGCGGGCTTAATCTAAAAGGCCCGGCTTATCTAGGTTATATCTATAGAAGCGTTAGATAGCTTTAGGGCAACCTCTTAGGTTATCTTTAGGCTATTAGGTCGGTTCTTAGTAATGTTTTTATTTAATTAGATAAGTTAGGGTTAAGGCTTTATTATCGTATACGTTAAGGATTTTCTTAAATTCCTATATTTCTTCGATATTACCGTCGTTATCGCGTTCCGCGATACGGCCTACGACGTTACGTCGTTCCTCTCGATTAATCTATGCCTAGCCCGGTATTATTTCCGTTATCTAAAGCCGTACTTTAGATATATAGAAAGACTTATTAGCTCGGATATGCTTTAAGAGGTCGATAACTATAGTACCGCGGTAGACCTTAAGAATAAGATAAAGACTATATTATTTATCGTCTTATTTCTTCTTTAAGCGATTAGTAATTATATTCTTTAATAAAACTATAACTATATTACTAGGTCGTAAGAGAAAGCCTTCGTCCCGCTTTATATTAGCATTATTCTTATATTTCTATTATAAGGCTTATACGAGAGCTTAAAGCTAAACGAGGATATAGTTAAAACGACTAGCTATTACGTCCGCGCGAAGGAATTCCTTCTTTGCCTATAATAAGAGCGTTAGGGGTTAAGGGCCTATAGGTGTAATAGGGTAGGCAGAGTAATATAGAAATCATCTATAAAGAACTAAGTATAGGCACACCTATATATACGGATATATAGCTCTACGCATATACCCCTTTGTCCGCACGTGCCTTTTACCCCTATCCGCACGAGCCTTTTACCCTTATTTACACAAGCCCCTTTCCCCGCCCGCACGTGCTTCTTCCCTACTCGTATATAAGAATACGGATTAGGTCGTAGACCTAATCTTACTAATAGTCGAAGACCCTTATATAAGACCCTTACCCTACCCGAGCGAAATCTAACGACGTATTACGTAAGGCCCGGGCGTGCCTTAGGCTATACGGCTCGCTTTAAGGAGCGTAAACCGCACTTTTTTCTTTGCCGGCAATGCGGCGTCGGGCGGTCTATCGTTTTCTCTAATAGCCCTAAAGCGCTTTTCGAAGCGATCGAGCGCTTTTATATCTACGAAGTCCGCTACTAAGTGCTACGTCGGGTCTTAGTACTTTTACTACCTTACGAGGACTTCGCGCTTACTGCCGCGGCCGACCTTCTTCTATCGTACGGTAAGAATTTCCTCTACTAAGAACTCTTCTTCTCCCTCTACTAAGATTGCGGGAGGCTATAGGTCTACTATTACTTAGCCGGGCATCGGATCTACTACTACTTAGCGAAGAAGGTCTACGTTAAAATTCAGGTAAATCCCGTTAGGCAATCCCTCTAGCTTAACGGCTTATAGGCTTAGCACTCTCTTAACCGTAAATTTTACGTATAGCTAATCGAGCTTCTTCTTCGGCCTTAAGGATACGTAGTTCCGTAGGTCTACCTAGACTTTATTACCTACCGTAAATCGCTCTATAGGTTCCCGCCGTTTATTAGCATACCGCTCTTAGTCTTACGCTGCCGAGGCTATTAACGATTAATAGAAGTCCGAGACTTACTTAAGTCGCTATATAAAAGAGGCTATACGCCCCTCCGGGCTATTGCCGGATAGCTTTTCCGCCGCTATATCTACGGCGATAGGAAATAGGGATACTAGTTCGTACCCGTATAGTATAAAGAAAGGGGATATACTAATTAAAGAGTAATTTCTCCCGTTAAGCGCTATTTATACTACGGGGAGCTACTTATCTTAGTCCCTTTAGTTACGGTCGATAACGCCTTAAAGGTAAGCCTAAACTTCCTAATTAAGCCGTTCTAGCCCTCTATCGGTTTAAGGATAATATACTATGCTTAGCAGCTATATTATCTATAGTAGCTAATATAAGTGCTGCTAGAAGCGGCTTATCTAATTTAAGCCCTTATCGCTTATAATTAACGTTAGCTACTAATAGTATCGCATATAGTATATAAGGAAGCGCTCCGCGTAGATTTCCGCTTCTATAAAGGGCATAGGTTTTAATATAACTTCCTTACTTAGACGGTCTTTAATTACCTAAAGATTACGGTTGCCGCTTTCTATAAGGGGGAGGTCTATAATAAAGTCTATTTAAATATACGTATAGAACCGGTCCGGCATAGGAAGCGATTTAAGCAGCCCTTTCTTAAGCGCACGCTAAATCTTTATACGCCCGTAGATATTATAGTTATAGAGGAATCGTCTAACGTATAGCTAAAGGAGCGGCTAATAGAATTCCTAGGATACAGCGGCAACTATTCCTTCGTAGCTAAAGTAGCCGACGACGCTAGCGTTATATACTATTTAAATAAGCCGTCCTTAGAGCGCGTTCCCTTCTTCTAGCTCTAGGGGAGCGTCTCTTACTATAGCCTCTATAGTTATAGAGGAACTAAGAACCTAAAGCCGTCTATAGAACCGTAGGTGCCTACGTAAGTCTACGTAGCAGTCGGCTACCTATACCTTAAGGTTAAGCTTATAGTCGAATCGTCGTGCTCCCGCCTCTACGGCGCGGCGCATACTCCCGTAGGTAACGTCTTAAGCTGCTAAGCGGTCTTACGTACGCTAAAGCTCCTCGTCTTAAAAAATCCGTCGGTTAAGACCTATATTAGTAGTTAGCTCTACGCCCTATGCGTTAAGGTCGTCCTAAGTCGTAGCCGCTATAAGGTCTACTTCCTAAGCGTCGGGCTTTACGTCTTTTTCGATTACCCCCTTACCCTCTAAAGTAACTAACGAATTATTATCCTCTTCGCTATCGTCCTCGTCCTTATCGTCCTTACTATTAACTAAGACTACGCCGTCCGTACCGATAAGCGTTACCTTAAGATATATATATAGCGCCTCCTCTAAGAGTATTTAAAGTTCTTAGGCATTATAATCTTTGCTAAAAGGCCGATCTTAATCTCTCTAGGATAGAGCGTCCGGCACTATAGCCTTTTTTCTAAGTCGGTACTTAATCTAGAAATAGAACCGCGAAAGGTATTCCGCCTAGCGGGCCTATCGCTTAAAGAGATAAAGTTAAGTTATAAAATACTTAAGGTTGCGATAGTCTATAAGGATTTCGAAGTTCTTATAGCTATAGATCTCCGCTTGCTATTGCTTTAAATAGCTAATTATAGCGAGCATCTCCTTATCGTAGATAGCGTAGTTCCGTTTAGCGGGGGTAAGCTTACGGGAGTAAAAGGCTATAGGGCGGCGTTAGCCGTCTACCTCTTGCGAAAGCGTGCCTTTAAGCGCGAATCTACTATAGTCCGCCTTAAGTATTACGGGATAATTAAAATCCTATTATAGTAGCACTAGGGCTTACGAAAATAGGTCTTTTAACGTCTAAAACGCTTCTACCTATACGACGCCCTAATAGAAGGCTACCCCTTTGCCGGTAAGGGCTATAAGCGGACCGACGATATAAGAAAATTAACGAATAAAAATCCGGTAGTAGTTCGTAAATCCTAAGAAACTCCGTATACCCTTTTGCGAAGTTAGGGCTATTTAGTCTTAAATAGCCTAGATCTTTACGGGGTCCGCCTATATACTAACGCTAGCGATAATAATAAATCTAAGGTATTTAACCTAGCGGACGCCGAATTCGCATTTATCGGGGTCGAGGTATAGCCTATGCTTAGAGAGCCGGTCTAGCACCTTCCGCACTTTATCTATATAATCCTCTAGGCTGCCGCTTATATAGATAAGAATATTATTAATATAGGCGGAAGCGAACTTATTTAGAAATTCGTGAAGAATGCTATTAATATACCGTTAGAAGGTGCCGGGAGCCCTTATAAGCTTAAACGGTATTACTATCTATTCGAAAAGCCTATAGCGAGTGCGGAACGTAGTCTTTTATTCGTTACCTTCCGTAATTCGTACCTTATAGAACGCTTAATAGATATCTAACTTAGTAAACTACTTCGCTTTAGCGATATTATAGAGTATCTCCTTAATAAGCGGAAGCGGGTAGCGGTCCGGTCGTGTTATTGCGTTAAGCGCTCGGTAGTCTACGTAGAAACGTAGTCCTCCTCTAGGTTTCCGCGCGAATAGCACTAGAGCGGCGGCCTTAAAAGAGCTAGCTTAAATAAACCCTTTATCTAGAAGGCCGCGTAGTGTTTTCTTTAATATAAGCAACTCGTCTTAAGACATTGCGTATAGCGGCCCGAAGGGCGGAACTATATCTTATCCGCGGGAATCTTTACGAAGTAGTATCGCGTGGTTAATGCCGGGCTTATATAGGTTTAATTTATCGGCCTCGCTTTTCTAAAAGAGCGGTAGTAGGTTATAGAACTACGTAAGGATTATTTAACGCAATTCGGCTTCTGTTTTCGGCTTCTTTAGTCGTAAGGCTTTTTCGATATCCGCGAGGCTAACTGTATAAATAGCAGCCGTAGCGGCTTCCGAGCTGTATCGTCTACGGATTCGGTTAATTATGCCGATAAATACTAAAGCTATAACTTCTTTAGCCTCTCGAAGCTCTATAGCACATTCGGTATCCTTAGGCTCGTTCTTATTAATATACCGTAGCTAACGCTACGAATTCCTATACTAAAGCCTCCCTTAGTACGGCATAGAGTAGGACTCTATATAAAGAAGCTAAGGCTTTCTAAGGATTAGGTTAAATTCTAGCTAAAGGATAATATATACTACGAGCAATTGCTTATGCCCGTTAATTTCCGCAGCTATCTATACGATACCTTTAATCTTTGCCTCCTTTATTACGCTCGAGGCTCCTTATATATACCGAGTTCCTATATCTTTAACTAGCAAACGTAGTTCTCATGCGAATGCCTTATCGATAGCGGCGTAGCACTAGCAACCCTCGTCTATAAGAGTAAAAATAAGGTTTATACGGTTAATAACAATAGGTATTAAGGTAGGAGAAGTCTTAATACGGTTAGTTAACTCTTTTTTCTCTAATACTAGCGAATTAGGCTCTAGGGCCTGTCTATGCTCTAGAGCTATGCGTTTCCCTCCGTACTAATAGCAGTAGGGATATTATTATCCTCCTTAACATTAGACTTAAGAGAAGGTCGGGTAGCGCGAATCGCTATAGGCCGTTCGGCTCGCTTTATAAGGCGAGCGGGACGATACGGGCAGTCCGTAGTAAAATATCTATCCGCGCTATAGCGTACGTAAAGCCCTTCCTCTCTCCGCTTCTAAAGCTCCGCCTTTAACACCTACTTAGCTCGCTATATAGAAGAGGAGGGCGCGCTACCTAAAGCGGCGGATAGTATCCTCGCTCTTCTATAAGCGGGCCGTGTAGTAGATATTATAACGTCGCCCTTATAGTCTACCGTAGTGTCGGGCGCGGATCTAAGCGGCGGGAGCGTTATAGCGTTCTTAGTAGTAGCTCCTCCGTTCCTATTGCTAACGCCGTTTATGCTAGCGCGCTTTCGCAACTTCTAGAAGCTAGGGCTTTACTTATAGTTCTAGGCTACCTTCGTAAGGCGACCTACGTACTCCCGGAAGTTAGTAGGCATCTCGATTAGGATAAGCATTTCCCGTAGTTATAGAGTAATCGAATTTCGCAGCTATATAAGCTTAGCGCTATCTCTTTAAACGCTATTTCCGGCGGCATAAGTGATAGTCTCTTTAAAGTCGGGAAGGAAGTCCTTAAACGTCTGGCCGTCTTTCTAAAAAAGGATCCGCAACCTATCTTACGCTTTCTCTTGCTTCTATACATTGCCGAACGCGTAGATAAGGTAGTTAAAGAAGGCATAGGGGTCGTAGGCGCTATTAGGCCCGCTACTCTCTTAAAACCTAAAAATCCACCGTATTTAAGGCTCGGGTAGCGTATAAAGCAGCGAATACTAAGCGGTATCGTAGCAACCGTTAAGGCCTTACTTCTCGTTAACGGTAAACTTACTACGGAGGCGATATAGGAAGAAGTAAAAAGACTCTAGCTTACTATCCTATATAGGCTATAGTAGAGGCTTCCTTTTGCCGAAGGCGGCTTTAAAGGCCGTCCTCGGGTTAGCTATGCTAGCGTCCCTAGCCGCGGGAGAGTTCGTCGACGCAGCCGTAGGCGCGAGTAGCGTATCCGTAGAGGTAGGCGCCGTAGATTATATTTTAATACTAAAGACTTCTAGTAACCCCTTTTATTTAACCGGATTAACGGCTATTTTCTATAGTAGCACTAGGAGGCGCTCCTCTTCCGCTATAGAAGGTGCGGCATCCGCCGTCGCCTTGCCTAAACGGGCTTCTATTATTTCCTATTAAAGGCGGGCTTTTGCGAAGGCCCGCTTATTTAGCGCCTCTTATCGCAGCTATAGCTATTAGGACCCCTCGGCCCGTTGCTTAAAGACGTCCTCTATATTATTATCTAGTAAGTCTATAATAGCAGCTAGTATTACTAGGCGTGCCGCTTTTATCGTAGCGGCCTATCGTTCTAATTAATACGTGCCGCTAATATAAAAGCGGGACGTTATCGTATTAAATAAGTCTGTGAAAAAGAGAGATAGATAATACTATAATAGGGTAGGCAGAGTAATTACATAGGTGCCTTCTATATAGGTGTGGAAATTATCTATAAAGAACTAAGTGTAGGCGCACCTATGCATACGGATATATACCTCTGCGCACGTACCCCTTTGTCCGCACGTGCCCTTTACCCCTATCCGCACGAGCCCCTTACCCTTATTCGCACGAGCCCCTTTCCCCGCCCGCACGTGCCTCTTCCCTACTCGTATATAAGAATGCGGATTAGGTCGTAGACCTAATCTCACTAATGGTCGAAGACCCTTATAATAGGTTTAATACCGAGATAGTAATTAAAGCCGTAGTTAGCGAAGAAAGGAGAAATACCGGTTATTTCGTTTACTTAATTATTTATTGCGAATTCCGCGAGCGGGAGCTAGTCGACTTAGTTATCTTAGGTAAAGCTAATATAAGCTCGAATATATTTATTTATTATAGCGTTAACGATTTCGGTTTAACCGTTAGTCTTTAGGTGCTATACTAAGCTTAGTTTTAACGTTATTTATAAAAGAATACTAATTTATCGCTATAAATTAAAGATAAACTAAGTGCCTTAGTCGGAGATAATAGTATTAAGTGCTTTATATAAGCGATAGACTATATAGATAAAGGGGTTAATTAGTTTTTCTATAGAAAGGCCGGTAATAAAGATAAAATATCTTATCTTTGTAAGCCTATTAACTATCGTAAGTATATTCTTATAAGTCTCCCCGTTTTAGGTATACTTAGGGAGTATTATAATATAATTAATTAATATATCGGCTTATAGTCGGACTAGTAGAGCGAGGGGTTTTAGGAATCTAAAGGGAGATAAGCGGGGGGTCTTAGTCTAAAGATAGAGAGTATAGTCTTTAACGAACGTAGCGGTAAAGTAAGAAATTCTTAGCTATTAATATATTCGGTTTAATAAATTAAGGGTTTTTACCCTCTTTAGGTATTTCATTAGGCTATTACTATAGGATTAATAAACGACTTTAAGGCAGAGATCCGGGGTATTAAAGATAAAGAGCCGGTCGCGGAAAAAGATACGTCCGTTAATTAACTAATATTCGGATATATCGTAATATAAGAGCTTCCGGATATGCTTTAGCTAGCGTTAAGCGTATAGGTCCTAGAGTATCGCTACTATATCCTAGGTAAGATTATCTTATTAATATACCTCGCGAATAAGCTTATTAAGTAATTTACTAGCTCCGTTTAGTCTAAGGGCGGCGACTGCATTAAGGTCCTCCTTTAAGGCATATAAATCGGTTAAAAGTTCCTTTAGGATAGTCGGGTCGACTTTCTCTTTAGGGATAACTATCTAATTTCGATAGAGGAGTCTATCGTTGTCTACGGTAGCTAGTCTATCGCTAAGGAGCCTATTAAAAGCATCGGGGAGGATTGCCTTATTGCTTAAGCGGTATATAATTACGAAGTTAAATTAGGAAAGGAACTTAGCCTAGCGCACTTATTATTAGTTAAGTTGCTTTATAAATATAAACGTCTAAAGATTCTTGTAGTCCGTAATAACGTCGAACGCTTTAGTAGTCCTTTAGAGTTTTAAGCGCTATTCCTTAAGCGCTTTAACAATTGCTAATAGCTCTTTATTATAGATCTCGTAGTAATACTTAAGGGTAGTATACTTTAACGAAAAAAACGCAATAGGGTAAATATATCTATTATCTCCGGTCTATAAAAGGACTCCTCCTAAGGCCTAATTTAAGGCGTTAGTTTTAATGATTGTTTTCTTTAAGTAGTTAAAATAGGCTAAGACTAAGGTAATAGTAAAAGCAAGTTTAAAGGCCTTAAACGCGGTAGCTTATTTAAGTCCTTAAGACTAACGGGAATCTTTCTAAAGTAGCGTAATTATTAGGGAGATAATACTAAAGTATCCTTTAATAAAACGGCGGTAGAAGTTTATAAACCTAAGAAACTACTAAAGTTCTTTTACTAAAGTTAGGGTATTTAAAGCCGTAATTATACGCACCTTCTTAAGGTCTATGCTTATACTAGATATCGAAATAATTAGTCTAAGATACTTAGTCTTTATCGTATAAAACTCTAACTTCCCGATATCGATTTAAAGCGTTACGTTGCCTAAGCGTTAGATAACTATTCGCACGTAGTTCTTATATTCCGCCTTAGCTTTTAAAAAGACTAATACTTTATTAAGATATACTATATAAAAGTCATTAAGGGTATTATAAAGCACGTGATTAATATAGTTTTAGAAGGTCGATAGTGCGTTATAAAGGCCGAAGGGGGTAACTAGCATCTCGAATAGTCTAAAGCGTATAATAAATGCTATAAGCTACTTATAACCCTCGGCGATTCGAATATAGTTAAATATAGTAATTACGTCTAGCTTTATATAAAACTTAGCGTTATAGAGAGAATCTAGTATTTCGCGGATTAAAGGTAGGGGATATCGATTCTTAACTATAACCTAATTTAAACCTTAGTAGTTATAATAGATGCGGATACTACCGCCCGGTTTATAAGCGAAGATTAGTAATACCGCGGCTAAGGAAAAAGACTCTTAAATAAAGCCTTTATTAAGTATATCGTTAATCTACTCCTATATTAAGTTCTATAGGTAATATAGGCCAATTTCTATAGTATAGAGCTTATTTGCCTAATATAAGTTCGATCTTATAATCCTAAGGGCGGTATAGGGGAAGCTCGTTCGCATTCTTTAGAAGGAAATAAGGAAGTTTATCCTAGAACTCTTTTAGGAGTTTCTTTAGGATATCTGCCTTTATAACTTCCGGCTTTACTTAGAGGAATTTTTCTACATCGGCCTTATCGACCTTCTAAAATAAAGATTCGGAATTAGCTATATCCTAGAGGTTCGTCTAAAGGAAATTATAAAAACGTTTAGGGAAGGCGGCCCGGGCTACCTCTATTATATAGTCCCCGGCAATAACGCGTTAGAAAGAGGTTTTAGATAGTTCTAAGACCTTAACTAAGCCTATTAGGAGTTCGTTAAAGAGTCGTAGATTTTCTCCCTCCTCGACTAGCTTAGCTAATTTAGATATACTAATTCGTATCGCTTAAACACTATCCTATTTATAGAATTAAATAAAGTTAACTACGCGTATATAGTAGATATCGTTTATATCTAAGGGCATTTAATCTTCCTATTGTATACGCCGGTAGGGGCGTCTCGTCTAGCCCTATCGGTCGGAAACGTAGCGACGGCCGGCGGTAAGGCGAATAAAGAGTAAGCGAGCTACTAAAGTAATCTACGGCGGAGTAGCCTTAAAGGCTTAAGTCTTAAAGGAGTTTAAAAGGCTTATCGGGGATATTAAGCGGGCGGTTTCCTAAGTAAATAGCTATATCCTATATAAAGGATATCGAATCGGTTAGCCGGGGTTTAAGGGGTACGATGCCTACTTAAGTAAATATTCCTTAGTAGATAAGTCTATAGGTATATAACTTCCCGGTAGGATAGTTTAGTCCTTAAGGATATTAGTCTCTTCCTACCGAAAGGGAATTTCCGGCATATCTTCTATTATTATAAAGACCTTTTATTTTAAGGTAAACGTTAAAGTAGTCTAAATCTCTACGACGTTAGAAAAATATATATTTCGACGTAACTAATGCCTTCCGGACGCGGGAGTAATAAGAGTCTTAGGAGCTATCCTATCCTCGGCTATTATACTTAAAGGCAGGCAGTATCTTATATAGTAATCGGAATCGAAGCGGACTTAAAGAGATTTCTAAAGCATAGTTAGTTCGTATTCCTAAAGCTAGGGAATGCCTAGGATAACCGGGGTAAAGGGTAATAGATTCGTAACGAAAAAGAGCATAAGTTCTATATACTCGCTAATAGTTATTCGGGCTATAAAATAGTCCGTTATCTATATTAAGGTCATACCGTCGGCTAGTTAAAGCGGTCGAGGTTTAAGGAGTTTCTTTATAGTAACGTTATATTTCCGTACGATAGCGTAAAGATCGGCGAACGCTACGGTAGTATAGCTAGAGTCTATTAACGTAGTAAGGGGGCTAAGGGTTACGGGTAAAGGAGAGACGAGTATAGAAAAGGATTAACTTTTTATTACTATTCGACGAACTAATCTAAAGATCCGTTCTATCTAAAAGCAATAACCTAATCCTTTTATCCTCCCCTATATATAACCCTTAGGAGCGACTTACTCTAGGGGTATATCTTTTAGCAGTAGCCTTAACGCCGGCCGCTCGCCTTTTAAATCCGTATCCTCTTCCCTAAGGATATAGCCTTATTTATAGTCGACCGTACGAACGAGCTAGCCCTAGCTATACCCGCCGCCGCGGGCGCCTTAAGATCCTCGGCCGAAGCCGGGGGAGGGGGCGCCCTAGCCCTAAAACTAAGGACTCCCCTAACGTAAGGGCATTAGAAGCGGATTAGCTATCTTAGCCGGGTCGTAAGCCTCCTTCTAGTGTCTAAGCTCTCCGTAAGCTATATAGAGTTTATTATCGATCCTAAATTATCGTTTAGTATCGGAAAGCCGGTCGAGGTCTATAGGGTTACTATATAGGGGTTAAGCTAGGGCGGTTAGGGTAAAGGCAGGTATAAGCGTCGGCGGGAACTATAAATAAGGGGCAGCCTTTTTCTTAAGCTTTTAACGATAAGTATAGTTAGCGAGATTCTTTATAAAGATACCTATCTACGCTAACTACTTCTCGTAGTCGGTATTAAGGATCTTAGTCTATATATTTAACGAGATCGCTTATATCCTTCGTTATAAACTTCCGGAGGAGGTCGACTTACTATTCCTTTATCTTCCTTACCTTACGTATATAGGCGTTAAGGTCTGCCTTCTAGATCTAATAGTTCTTATCGCCTTAAGGGAAATTATCGAGGATATTCTTAGCGGCTTACGTTAAGTCTAAAACCTTATACTACCTGCCTAAAGCTATAAAGAGCGTCGTTCTAGTAGGCTATTCTTACTTCTCCCTCTCGGATAGGTTAGCTATAATAATAGCTATCCTGTCTTTAACGAAGTTATAGGCCTATTTACTAAGCCTATCGCTAATATAAAGGAGGTAGGCGCTATCTAAGTCGAACTATATACTATCGCGGAGGAAGATACCCTATATCTTAAGTTCCTAAGCCTTATACTTACGTTAACGGTCGGAGGTAGACCCTTTTCTAGTAAAGATCGGAGGGTCTACCGTCTTTCGTTTTCCTAACGACTATGCCGGGGTTATCGTCTAGGACTATAATATCTTTATAGTTAAAATTATAAAGTCCTTAGCTTCGAGAAGTTACTGCCTCGTAGCTAAGAGCTAATCCTTCGTAGCTAAGAGCTAATCTTATATAGTTATACGTTCCTTTAACCTAGCATTTTAGTTAACCTAAGAGGCCTCCGCTACGCGAAGGGAGCGAAGACTCTCCTCGATATATATAAGAATATATCGGGTATCTAGGCTCTAAAGGTTTTCCTAGGTCTCCTACGTATTAGCGACCGGGACTACGTTATTAAACCTCTTAATCGCCTAAGCGATCTAAGGAAATTCACTAATAAACTCCTTAGTAAAGGCCTCTAGACCGTCGCCTATAGCGTTAGGGGCTATAGGTATGTCTACTATAAGGAGGGAGGAAGAGTATCTAGTCTAAAGTGTTTATTAGGGACTATAAAAAAATTCTATAGGCTATATAAGTTTCTATAGGCTAGGGAAAAATTCTTAGGGGCTTAAGGGCTTAGGGGAATAATTTCTTAGGGGTTACGCTTAGGTCGCGACGACTAAGGGGATAAGGTAATAGAGCTGCTAGGACTATATTTACAAAGCTAGGGATCGCGACGGGGCGCAATAAGAAATTAAACAAACTATTACGGCACTAGGTAGTAGCTAGATAACCTTATTATTCTATAAAGAGGAGAAGAACTATAGAGGCTAAGGGCTCGTTTATATATAGGACTATATATTACGTAGCATATTACTATATACTATATTATGTAATGTAGTACTATAATAATAGCTCTTACACCTCTTAATCTTCCTACACTATATAATTATCGGTTTATATCGCTTCGTCGGTCGATTTAAGGAGCTCTCGATCGGCGAGGCGTTATAAGATATCGTAGAGGCCGATTTATTCGATAAAGGCCTTAAAGGAGGGCCCTTAAAGCGCCTTTATAAGGCCGTCTGCTATTATCTTCGCGGTAAGAGTATACTTAACTTCGATAGTCTCGTTAAGGACCTCCTAACGAAGCTAGTGGTTGTAAATATCTATATAGCGAAGCTTCGTCTATAGAGTCGCGACTTCGGCCGTAATTAGTCGGATAGTCTAAGTGTTATTATATTAAATACAAATTCGGGAGTTATCGAGGGAGACGTCGAGCTCTTTAATAAGCCTGCTTACGTAGATCGACTCCTTTACTGCTTATAATAGAGCTAGAAGCTCCGCCTCTATCGTTAAAGTTATAATAGTATCCTATTTATTAGCTCTTTAGCCGATTAGGCCTCCGAATAGCTTTATAGTAAATGCCTAAGAGCTCTTGCGATTAGTATTATTAGCGAAAGATGCGTTATTTACTACCTTAAAGTTATCGCTACCCCTTAGACGAAGCGTAAGTCTACGAGTGCGGTGTAAATAGCAGATAACTCAATCGATAGCTTCTTTATAGTTCGGTCTAAGGTTAGTATTATATTTATAGAGTTTTAATATAGCAAACGCGATATTAGGTTAGGTAATAACCGCCGCGTATAGTATAGAGCCTACGTTTACTTAGTAGGACTATATCTCGTAGTGTTTAGCGATCCCTTTATAAGGAAAGCGGTCGTTTACTCCTATCGGTGTATTAAATAACCTACGTTTCTTCGCTAGTCGGTAGATCTTATTAATATAGGCGGCTTATAATAGCTAAATATAGCCCTATTTGCGATTACGTAGAATCTTAATACTAAGGAACTATTATAGGCTATTACCGCCTATAAGCTTATACTTTCCCTAGAGCTAATTCTATAGCGATTTAGCCCTCTCTTAATCCTTCTTATAATATATAAAAACGATATTATCTATATAGAAGAAGACGATAATACCGTTAAACGTTAAGCAGTAAGGTTTTTACGGTATTTTCTAGAATCCTATCTCCCGGAGCGTTAACGTAAGTTCGCAATGCTATAAAAGAGGGGATTTCCGCAGTCCGTAGAGTGCCTTATCGAGCCTAAGCACGATCGAGTGTTTCCTATATCCTAGAGGCATCTTTATATAGATAATCTCGTTAAAGGTAGCGTTAACGAAGGCGTTAATAGCGTTATACTATATAAGCTTAAGATCGAACCTTACCGCGATCGTTATAAGTATCCGAAAACTCCGTCCTATAAGAGTAGCTGCGTAGGTCTCTTGCCCGTTTCTAAGCTATTAATCTCCTTATATAACTAATCTCGCCTTATATTTAGAGAGTCTCCTATATTTATCTATCTTATATACGTATACCTATATATAGTTAAGCACTTAGCCTTTCTTCGTAAGTGTTTTATAGTCGACTTTAGTCTACGGCCTTTTTTCCTTATAGCTTTAAAGATATAATCGCTCCGCCTCCTTAAAGTAAACGCCGAGTGTATAACGACGACGAGGGGTGCCGTCGCGCTAATAGCAAAAGCCACTAGTAATATCAATTGTATTACTGCCCCTTACGTATACCTTATAAAGCCGACTACGGCGCCCCTCTGTGTCGCACCTTACACTTATCCCCTCTTTAATAGCAGCATGTCCTAGGCTACACGTGTCTCCCTCGATCACGTGACCTAGCGCAAACCATAGGCCTCGGAGTCCCGCAGGCAGGGATAACCTAATGTACGTTGACCTAAGGCGTAGATGCCATCGTCGCACTACGTGCGCCGCCTCTACGGGCGGTACGTAAGCTACGCCTACGCCGATGCACCTGCCTTATAGCCAGCTGCCCCGAGCCCCTTTCTTTAAGGGGTCTCGAATAGGGAGGCTATTAATTAATGTTATAATTATAACGACGACGAGGGGTGCCGTTGCGCTAATAGCAAAAGCCACTAGTAATATCAATTGTATTACTGCCCCTTACGTATACCTTATAAAGCCGACTAGTGCGCCCCTCCGTATCGCACCTTATAGAGTGGATAGTATTTAAGCTATCTATAATATATTAGTATAGCGGGAAGGTCTCGCCGATGCACCTGCCTTTTTAGGATTAGGCGGTTAAGGTAAGCCTTATCCTTAAATCGTAGCGTATTAGTATTTCTTAAGGTCGGTGCGGCTTAAGTGCTTATTATAAATGCCGAGTGCTAGTAGGCGTGTTTTAAATCGTGCTATAGAGGGGATTATTCCTAAGCTTTTAGCTCGTATAGGCTTATTTTTAGTGCTACGGAGGGGTTCGCTCTTTATTTATATAGACTTAATAATAATGCTACGGAGGGGTTTACTCCTTATATATATAGACTTAAGAAAGATACTACGGAGGGGTTTACTCCTTATATATATAGACTTATGTTTATATACGGCAAAGGAAGTATTCCCGCCTAAAAGGCTGCTCGCGAGGGGTTATGATTTTCGCTTTATAGTTTTATCGACTAGTTAGCGAGATATAATTATATTATAGCTATAAATAGGGCCGCCGGGGGAGTGTCTAGAGGGGTAAGTAAAGGCTTAAATCTAGCTCCCGTATACTGCTTCGTGCTCTCTCGGTCGTTCTTAGGCGCTATTGCGTAGTCTATATCGTCTTCTTAGCTCGCCGCGTATGCTAGGTTTATATCTTCGTAAATAAGAATATCGTTAAAGACTTAATTATTAAGTACCTATAGCGCGTTAATTTAGTTATCATCGGGAAGGCTAATAATCCTTAGGGCTATAGCTAGCTCCTTAAGGCTACTCTCCTTAACGCTATCGGTAAAACTCTCGAAGGTTCTATCGAAGATCTCCCGCTCGTTAAATATAACGTCTCGTATAGTAATAACTTTTCCTTTAGTAGGCACCTATACGCTGTAGATGTTAGATAATATATATCCTACTAGAAAGCCTACCTAGGCTCGTAGGTCGAGCTTCTTAAGGCGTTATCTCTTTTCCCAAGCTATAGTAGTTATCGCGAACACTTTACACCCGTAGGCATAAAGATATTATTGCGTAGGCTTCCTACCGCTTAATCTTTCGTAAGGGCTTTCCTACTTATAACTATACTTTAGTATACGGTTATAGATATACTACTAACTTATATATCTCTCGCTAAAGTTGCGTTAGAAGTTTGCCTTATATTGCCCCCGATTTGTCTTTAATTATACCCCCTAAGCGCTCGGCGCTACTATTTCAGTCCTATATATATAGGGCCGAGGGCTCGATTTTAAGGAGTCTCGCCTTAAGGAAAGCTTCTACTACTAGCTTCTAACTAATAATCTCGTTATTATATTCGATAGTCTTAGTATAGAACTAGTATTAATACGTAAGGTAGTTAAGGCCGGACTTAAGGGCCGCGATAATAGTTTCTACGAGGCGGTCCTATAGGTAGAAATCCTATATAAAGCCGCTCGCCCTATCTATTAAGAGCATTAGTGAATTATAATCTTTATTATTAGGCACGAAGTTATAGAAGTTAATTGTAATTCTATCGCTTACGACGCCTTTATCTTAAGGAGCTTGTTGTATTATCCGCTTTGCTTTAGCGGTGCTATAGTTATCACACTAGGTCGTAGTAATGCCCTTAATCTTAATACCTTCGGAGTAGTTAATAAAGTGTTCGAGCGCTCGTAGTCCCGGATATCCTATCCGGAAATACTAAAGTTCTACTATTGCCTTTTATAGCTTCCTTTTAGTATTATTATCGAACTTATTTCGGCGGGTATAAAAGGCCCGCCTTATTATATCGTAGGGGATATATTCTAAGACGAACTATCCGTAGTATTATTCGACGAGGCCGATAATAGAATTATTAGCTGCTTAAAGCGTCGACGGTCTATAGGGTCGTTCGTCCTAATATATGCCCTATTGTTTTAATAACCTATAGGAGATTAGGTTGTACGTAAAGTTCTTATAGAATGCGATATTAAGCAGCTGTAGTACTTAAGGCTTAAAGAAAGGGGTTTAGAGGCGGACGTTAACGTCGCTATATCCGAGGATAAGCACTTTTTCTACGCCTGCCTAAAGGAAGTCTCCCTCTTTAGCTATCCTAAAGTTCTTAAATCGTAAGATCTCGTTAAAGATATAGAGTATCGTTCTCTAATCTAGAATTACCGAGTAGTAGAAGGGATCAACGTTAATGCTAAAGGAGGCCTTAACGAGGGAGATAAGGAAAAAAGCCGAAGGGCATCTTCCCTTTTCCCTTACTAGTTAATCCTTATCGTCTTTAACCGTTACCTTTTTCCCTTTTAGTCGTTAGACTTCTTTCGCGATCTTAAGGTCTTTTATACTCGTTGCGATAGCTTCCTATCTATTCCTAGGCCACTAGTCGGGGGCCTTATCGGACTTCATCTCCTAATATTTCTTAAGAGTATAGCCTTTAAGCGTGTATAGCCTACACTTAGGAATACCTTGCTTATCTAAAGTAGCAGCTCGTAATCTCTTTTTATTGTTTTTATTGTTTTTATAATTTTTAGTGTTTTTATTTTCTAACTAGCCGTCCTTTTAATCGTCCTATCCGGCGAAAGAAGGGCTAAAGGCGCCTTCCTTCGTATAGGATAGTTAAGCAGGCAGTTTATCGATAAAGACGGTAAACTCGTTAGTTATTATATAGATATTAACATCTACGTTATTCTTAAGGTGCGAAAGGTTAAAGGAATTAACCTAGTAATAATAGTAGGGATTAACAAAAGATAGGAAGTTAGATACTTAAATACTCTTATAGGTAGCTTTAGTATTACGGTGTTAGGTTATATTATATATTATCCTACGTAACCTCTATATCGTATATATAGACATTTAGACCTAGTCTATAGCTATATCCCTTCGTGGATTAATAATAATTATATACCCCTCCTTAAGCTCGTTTCCTTATAGTTTAATCTACTATTTTATCCTATTGCCCTTAATTAATAATCTCGCTATCTTACCCCTTTCTTTTCTAATCTCCCCTCTTCGCGACGTAAGTCCGCCTCCTCGCCGGACCCCTTCGACTAAGTTTTCCTCGATTATTAGAATTTTCCTAGTATAAATACGCCGCCTCGACGCGAATTACATAAGATTTCCTTCTTCCCTCCTTACCCCTTCCCTATTGTCTTCTTCGTTGCCCTATCTAATCTAAGATATCCGACCTCGCTATAGAGACCGATCCCTCGTCCGCCGCTACCCTAGCCGTTACTCCGCCGACTCCCGCGAACTTAGAGCCTTAAAACGACTAGCTTTCCCGCTATCCCTATCTCGCTACTTTACTTTAGGCCTAACGGCCTATATTCGACTCGTTCGCCTATATCTAGGCTTACGCTACCCCTAATTTCCGCGCCCTATAGGCCGAGTCCCTTACTTACCTTAATAATACTTACGTCGAGTTAGATATAAAGGTACTCGTCTCTTAAAAGCACGCCGCCGACCTCTAGCGGTAGCTTAACCGTGCTACGTCCTCTCTCCTCGTCCTTACTAAGCGTAACGTAGCCCGGGACTAAGCCCTAGCCCCTGCCCTTGCCTTTGCCCCTACCCGTTCCCGTATCGCCGACTCTAAGAGGTTCGCCGGCGACTCTAGCACCTAAAAGCAACGTTAGGAAGCTTTCCGGACCTAGCGTAACGGCCTTACTATTAAGCTCCGTTAAGACGCCGCCTTATACCCTACGGAATAAGACCGTATTCTCTACGCGGCTAGCCGGCTTACCGGCTAGGCTACCTCTATTATTGCTAGCGTTCCTTAAGACGTCCTCGATAATAAGTCTTACGCCGATTAGTAGTATACTACTATTAAAGCCCTTACCGACGACCTTAGCCTAGTCTTTAGTGCTAATTTTACCTACGCTTAGTTAGAGGCCGACGTTAACGCCCTATCGATAAAGAATATCTCTTAGCCGGACTTCTATTTAAAGTTTACCTAGCTTTAAGCCGACTTATCGTTTAATAGCACTGCTTACGTCGCCTACCTTTATTCGAAGGTCTTTATTAAACCTACTAACGCCGCCGCTTTATAGGTCGAATGCCCGGCCTATAACGACTTTACGGCCTAGGCTAAGATATATTCTACGCTTTAAGACAACTAGTAGTGTATTAAGGCCTATTCTTAACTCTAGCCGCCTTATATCCCCGCTCGCCCTTAGCCTTAAATCGCCCGCCCTACCTATGTCTCTTACTAATAACCTAATATAGCTTAACGCATTCCGGGCCCGGCTTACTAACGCTAAGAAGCAACAGTGGTTTAAGAACCGTCTTTGCCTCTACTACGCCTAGCCGGCTACCGCTACCTACACCGCTTAGACCTGCCTTAATAAAGGTATTAGCGCTAGCCTTAGCGCTAATCCTAGCGCTAGTCCCGGCGCCGGTTCCGGCTTTAGCCGCGGCTAGGGCCGTAGTAGCGGTACGTTTGCCCCGCGCCTCCTTAAACCCCCTCCCCCTCGCTACTAGGTTCGCGCTATTAAGTAGGGCTTTATCGAGGGCGAAGTAGACGACCTCCCCGCCTCTTCCCTATCTTTAGGAAATGCGTAGCTCCTTCGCCTTACCGTAAGATAGAGCTTATAGTATCCGAGTTTATAGCTTTATTTAACACTAAGGAGGATCTTTGCCTCCCTACGGGAATACAACCGCGTGCTTTACTTATGCCTTTATCCCTTATATCCGCCGATGTTATTATAAGTGCTTTAGTCGACTCCGGCTATTCTAGATACGCCTTTATATACGCTTAGACCGCGTACCGCTTTACCTTTCCTATCCGCTAGCTCTAATTCCTACGCCGGCTTTCTCTCGCCGATAGTAGCAACTATAAGTCTAGCTCTATTACCTATTGCGCTTTTTCGGTCTCCTATATTAGCGCTTATACCGAGTCTATATACTTCTTTCTTACGAAGCTTAGCTATAAGGTTATTCTTAGCCTCCTTTAGCTACGCTAGCACGACCCTATTATTAGCTAGCGCGGTAACTCCCTTTCCTTTTAGTCCCCCTTTTGTCTAGCCTTTTGCCTCTTAGACTACTAGCCTTATCTTATCCTAGGCCTCTCGGCTACCTTTGCCCGCCCTACCCGCCTAATCCCGGCTCCTTTTACCTTTATTTTAGAGGGAATATAATTAATAAAGATAATTCGTTTTCCCCCGCCCCCTTTGTTAAAGATTCTAACGACGGGGGCGAACCCCTTACCGCTATAATCCTTATTCCCGCCGCTACGACCTTAGTTCCCGCCGCTGTAATCCTTATTTCCGCCCGTACGGCCTTAGCCTATCCTCCGGCCTTTATCCGTTCCGTCCGCTTTAGCGACGTTCTTAAGTTTATTCCCTTATCCCTTAGCCCCTCCCTTTCGGCGTTTTTTAAGGATACTCTTAACGTAGGTAAACCCGCTTATCCGGACTCCTCCCGCTAGGTTAATAACGCCGACTCCGACTCTAGCTACGACTTTAACTCCTTAGCTACCTTTTACCTTTACCGCTACGTTCGACCTCCCCGCCTTTATCCCGTCTATAAGACCGCTAGCTACCGCCCCCTTATATCGCGATTAAGTCGTAAGACTATTAGACTTTAGCCTTTCCGCTTTTCGTCCTTTAATAACTTAGTATTTAATATCTAGATGCTTAATATTAATATAATAGTAATATTCTACCGGTAGCCTAAAGTCTAGACCTTTTAGACCTTAATTAAGGCCTTTACCGCCGAGCTATTACCTACCGAGCCTTTACTACCTATCGACTAGGATATCCTTAAGGACTTTTATTAAGCCGTTTTAATTAAATATATAATTGCTAAGGACGCGAAAGCCTGCCTTAACCCTCGCCTTTACGACTTCGTCGATAACTACCTTAATAAGATCTACCTTAATAAGATCTCCTTTAACGATATCGCTAAGTTCTTTAAGAAGTAAGAAAAGGTCCTTTATACGCTCGACGAGCTTTAAGCTAAAGTCTTTAAAGAGCTCTACTATATAATCTATATATAGCTTAAGAGTAAGGCCGATAAGCTTGCTTTTTACTATACTATTAATACTTAAATTAACCTTAAAGAAGGAATATAACCTCTTTATACCCGCCTTTATCCCTTTAGTAAAGCCGAAAACCGGATCGTCTACGTATACGTTAACGAGTAGCTTAGGAAAGGCTTTATCCGCCGCTTTACCTCCTTTACTATTACCCTTATTATACTTACCTATAAGCCTAGCGGAGGCGTCCGCTTTTACGTTAACTATCGCGGCCTAAATAAAGCTATAATTAAGAACTATTTTCCCTTACCCTTTATCTATAATACCTTCGCCTATATCCGGAAGGCGAAGTTTTTTACTAAGATCGACGTTATCGTAGCGTTTAACCGCCTTCGTATTACCGAATAATATAAGTAAAAGACCGTATTCGCTATATAGTATAGGCTTTTCGAGTATTATATTACCTTATTTAGCCTTACCGCCGCTTTATCTTACTTTTAGAGTTTTATTAATACGGCTTTTTACGGCATCTTTAATAAGTTTTACTCTACCTATCTAAATAACGTATTAATCTTCTTAAAGACGCGGGAGGAATACTAGGCCTACGTTAATACGGTTCTTTAGCGCCTTAACGCCGCCGGCCTTTAGCTTAATATAGATAAATATAATTTCTACGTTACTAAGATTAAGTACCTCGGCCTAATTATCTTAGATAAAGGCATTCGTATAGACCTTAAAAGGGTTTATACGGTCTTAGACTAGCCTACCCTTTATTCTATAAAAGACCTTTAGCGCTTCTTAGGATTCGCTAATTTTTATCGGCGTTTTATTCGCGGCTTTTCTAAGCTTACGAACCCTTTAAACGCCTTTACTAAGAACTCTGCCCCCTAGATTTAGTCCCCTGCCTGCGCTTACGCCTTCGAAGCCCTTAAGCACGCCTTTACTACCGCTTTAGTCTTTATATACTTCGACCCCTATTATATAACTATAGTTTAGATAGATACTTCCGACTAAGCCGCTAAAGGTATACTAATATAGCTCCTCGACGATAGTCGTTACTATCCGGTTGCTTTCTTCTCGTTAAAACACTCCGCTTAAGAGTATAATTATAAGATCTACGATAAGGAACTCCTCGCGATTATAAAATCTCTCGAGGAGTAGCGCCCTAAGCTTAAAGGCCTGCCTAAGTTTAAGATAGCCTCGGATTATAAGAATCTTTAGTATTTTATAACTACGAAGCTATAACGGGGTTATTCCGAGTAGGCATAGAGGAGGTCCCTAAAAGAGGTAGAATAATACTACGAGAGGAGAAATAAAGAGAAGTACGGGCGCAGCCTTTAAGGCTACGGAGCTACCTAAATATAGGTTATTTAGTTACGTGCATTAGATTATATAATAAGGGTTAAAGACCCTTATATTAGACCTTACCCCGCTAAGGCCCCTAACGCATAATACCTAATGCCGTACCCTAACGTAGAGAGCAAACGTCGCGTACGGCCTACATATTAGAAAGTACGGAAAATAACGCTCCTTATAGCTACCTTAACGCAACGAATATTAGCTAAGCCGTTATTAGCTTATAAGAACGAGGGCAAGCTACTTACTAAGAAAAACTTAAGGACTACTTTAAGTAAGGCCGGTTTTTCCTTTCCGGCTCGTGCGCTTTATACGCCTAGGTGCTCTTAAGGACTCGCCCTATAGCGACGACTTCGTCTCTAAGCGCTGCTATAGCCGCTATTACCCGTTATTCTTCCCGCACGAGGATATACGGGCTCCGTCCGTTCTCTACGGCCCTTAGGGCATAGGCATAGCTTCCCTTATATAGGCTCCCGATATTGCCGCCGGCTGCTAGCGGAAGCATTCCTAACTACTTATCGCTTAAGCCGGAGTCGTCGTCGCTTTCGCTTTCCTACGTGCGCCTTACCGCTATACGCCGGATATTTACCCGCTTTAGGTATGCCTTAGACTAGTAAGTCTTACTGCCGTATCCTATATAGCGGCCCTCTTTTCGCTAATTTCTTTATTTAATCACGCTTATAGCTAAGACGTAAATATCTATCGCATCGCTTAAAGGGCCGCTTTTACTTATAGGGGTAGAAATAGGAACTAATAAAAGAAATTTATTACCGCTTAGCTCGCGAAGGTACTATATAAGGGCGTCGTACGCGTTTAAGAGACCGGTCTTCTCGCCTACGTATACGCGTTAGTCTATATTTAAGCTAGCTATAAGATAGTTAGTCTTTACCGTATTAGGCTGTATATTCGCGTCGGCTTAGAATAGCACTTCTTCGAACCGTATAAGGTAGGCCGGTATAGATTTAATCCGCTTTTAATAGAGCGAACTAAGCTTAAGAGCCGTAGTTTTAGCTATATTTAGTTCTCCGTAAGAGAGTCGGAGCTTTGCGATTATATCGGCGGGGGCGTTTATAGTAACGTAGGCAAAGGGCAGTAGCTGCCGTTAAATTTTCGGTAATAGGCTCGCGTAGAGATAGTTAAATTAAGCGCGGAGGTTACTAATAGCGGCGCCGTTAGTGCGGAGCTTCGCTTCTACGTAAAGAATCTATAGTTTAAGGTCGTTAGTAAAACCGTTAAATTTCTTAAAGTACGGAAGAATAGCTTTTCGCGCGGGTTCGCGCTGCTATTAAAGCAATCCCTTAATTGCCTATACGAATTAACGGTCGCGTTCTTCTTAGTTCTACGACTAAGGGAGGTTTTAGGATTAAGTAGATATATCGGCTTACGGGCGTAGGTGGTTTAATTACCCTTAAATTAAACGTTAGAGAAACTTCGTTATAGCACTTCTAAAAGCAGAAGAGGCTAAAGGTAAGTTAGAAGAGTAGTATTATTATATAACGGGGTTATTCTAAGTAGGCATAGAGGAGGTCCTTAAAAGAGGTAGAATAATACTACGAGAGGAGAAAGGAAGAAAAGTACGGGCGTAGCCTCTAAGGCTACGGAGCTACCTAAATATAGGTTATCTAGTTATATACACTAGATTATACAATAGGGGTTAAAGACCCTTATAAAAGCTCCTTAACTAGCGATAGGCCCGCTAGGCCGAATTCCTTAGTCGTTTTAATTTTAAGATTGTCTTTTAGCCTAGCTCTTAAGCTATTCTCCCCGACGCCCTTAGCCGTCTGCCCGGCTCCCGCCTACTCTCCCTTACCGACCGAGCCGACGAGAGGATTAACTACCGATATTAGGTTATCCTCCCTAAGTCTAAGGTTAATGCCTCCCTCTACCTTAATACTACTACCGCCTTTAATACCGTTAAGGAGTCCGATACGTTTATAAATATAATTTATAAATATAATTCCGACTGCCTCTTCCTTTACGCTCTCGACGACTCCGAGCCGATCGATAACCTTATCGACTAGGCTTATTCCTCCTCCCCGCTTATCTCCGCTATTCGCGTAGCTCTTTAGTCCCCTTAGCCCTACTAGCCTTGCCCCCTCCGAGCCCCCCTCCGCTCGATCCTTAAGACCGCTCTCTCTAAGGTCTAAGGCCGGTTCTATTTCTAAGGCCGGCTCTTCGTTCCCCCTAACGACGCCTTAATTCTTTAGATCCTAGTCCGCGCTTATACCTCCCCCTTTAACGGCTACCTTAGCCGTACGAAGACCGCTAGCCTCTACCGCCGGTCCTATATCTAGCCCGGTATATATAAGTCTATTTCTAACTTCGTGCGGAATTATTATATATGCCTACGTGCTAAATCCCTTCGTTCCTCCCCTTTAGGCCTACTCTAGCCCTTAAGTATTCCCTTCGCCCTATAGACTAATATATCCGTCGACTTTATTACCGACCTCCCTATCTACCGCCGTAACGGCGTTAAGTTTTCTAATATCCTCGTTATCGTCGACCGCTTTACGAAAATACGCTACTACGTCCTTATACCTTCGATAACCGTTAAAGACGTTATTAACGCGTTTATTTCCTACGTTTAGTCCCTTTATAGCACCTTAGCCTTTATTATTAGCGACCGTAGCATTTTATTTATCTCGGCTTTCTAATAGTAGCTTAATTATCGCTTTAGTTACCGCCTTTACCTTAGCTCCGCCTACTACCTTTAGACCGACGGTTAGACTAAGATCGCAAACGCTTAGATAAAGGTTTACCTTCTTTATTATACTACCTACCTTTAGGACGATTAAGTTAACCTCTTTCCCTTCGCTAAGTTTACTATTAATAATTAGGTCTTTAAATCTACCGGCCTTTCCCCTTTCTTCGCTAACTATAGCTTCTACCCGAAGCTTAGCATTAAGCCCTTTAATCCCCCCCCGTCTAGTATAACCCCCTAGCAGCGGAAGGAATACCTCCGCGGTAACGCGCTCGCTTCCCGCCTTTAGTGTATCTCTAACTTCCTCCGCGATACGATTAAGGATGCTTAAGCTACTTAGGCTTACTACGTAGACGCCCGGCGGACTCCCGCCCTAGCGTATTAGCCTAGCGATATAGTATTCCTTAGCACTCGCTAAATCCGGACCTTCCGCCTTATAAAGAAGCTCGACTATAAACGGGAGGGCCTATATAAGGTCCTTAAGGTATATAAGACGGCGTGTCTTCTTCGCCTCCTTAAGGGCAGCCGCTTTTACCTTATTTTTTATTACTCCCTTCTTACTAAGACCTAAGAGCGTCCTTTGCCTAGCTAGTTAAAGCTTAACGTCCGGCCCGCCGATAACGGCGTTCTCCTTTCCCCCGGCGACGACGATAGCGATAACGTATACCTTAAGTAGGAGTTTTCTTCTATCCTTACGTAACGCTAATACGCCTCTAAGAAGATTAAGTATCGCGTTTAATAGCGTTATAGCCCCCTTACGTAGGAGGACTCCTCCTACCTTAACGGCTGCTAGGACGACCTTAAGGCCTTTTACGCCTTTAACCCGACTAAGCTTAAGCCGGCCTTTTATACGGCCTTCCGTACGTCTTTACCTTCGCCTAAGTAATAATAAATATAATTTATCAATATAATTTACGTTACGACGGCACGCGTTAGTTTCTTAGTTTTACCCTTTATTTCTCCTTATTCCTCTCTCGTTCTATATTAGGCCCGCTTTTAGGACCGATTAATATAGATTTCCTTCGTCTTTATAAGCTTATTGCCTCTTTTAGGCGTTCGAGTCAAACGCCGATTTAAGGGGGATATACTATTACGGTGTTAGGTTATATTATATATTATCCTACGTAACCTCTATATCGTATATATAGACATTTAGACCTAGTCTATAGCTATGTCCCTTCGTGGATTAATAACAATTATATACCCCCCCTAAGCTCGTTTCCTTACATTTAGGGAGTTTTTCCTAAATCCCTTTATATATAACCTTCTTCTAGCTCTCGAGCTAACGGTGCTAGTTCTTTAGTTAACTCGGAGAAGGCTTAACTGCCGCTTTATAGCGAACCTAAATAGCATAGAGGATGTCTTCCGGCTTGCCCTTTCCCTCTTTCTTAAGCGTGGCGTACTACTCCTTAAGGTATTTGTCGGGCTTATAGTAGGTCTAGAAAAGGTAGTCGGAAATTATTATAGCTATTTAAGTGCGTAGCTCTTTTATATCCTTTCTCTAGCTCTCCTATTTCTTCTCCTTATAAAGGAATACCTACTATTTCTAGGATCCTTTAGGCGGCTAGCCTTATTAGATTATTTCTTCGTCTACGGTACGAACGCGAGATCCCCTTAGGGCGATATGCTCGATAGGCATCGTCGGAGTAGGAAGGAGTTTTTCGGTCCCGAAGACCTAGTCTTAAAGATTGCTATCGAGGGCCTGCGCCTTAAACTTATTGTCCTAAAGGGACTAGTTAGCATTATCGTTAAGAATGACCTCGTTTTTCTTAGTAAGGGTAGATATAGTAATTATCGGCCTAAAGGGAGCCTATTTCGGTTTCTAGTTTACGGTTCCGGTAGATTAAAGTATAAGACTCTTAATTATTAGATCTTTAATCTACGGCTCGGACTAAAGAGGCATAATTGTAGGTCTTAATAAGTCTAAAAAGGTTGCCTAGCAAAAGAGGTTGTATTAATGTAATAATCAAGATGTGTATATAGCCCTTATTTTCTTAAAGGGCTTGTTTTATAGGAAATTTTCCCTAAAGCCACGTAACGGTTATACTAACCTAATGTAGTGGCCTCTATTATATAATCTAATAGCACGCAGTATATATTAAGGAGCCGCATATATAGCAGAGGGCACGCAGTAGAGGGCACGCAGTAGAAAGCGCGCAGCCGGGAGCTAGGCATAAAGCATATATTAAGGAGCCGTATATATAGTAGAGGCACGTAGTAGAAGGCACGCAGTAAGGCACGTAGTAAAGCACGTAGTAGAGGGCGCGCAGCTAGGAGCCGGGCACGAAGCATATATTAAGGAGCCGTATATATAGTAGAAGCACGCAGTAGAGGGCACGCAGTAGAAGGCGCGCAGCCGGGAGCCGGCCATAAAGGATACATTAAGGAGCCGCATATATAGTAGAGGCACGCAGTAGAAGACGCGCAGCCGGGAGCCGGGCATAAAGCATGCATTAAGGAGCCGCACGCAGTAGAAGGCACGCAGCCGCACACATAGTAGAGGGCACGCAGTAGGGCACGCAGTAAGGCACGCAGTAGGGCACGAAGCATATATTAAGGAGCCGCACACCTAGCAAAAGGCACGCAGTAGGATACGCAGTAGGGCACGCAGTAGAAGGCACGCAGTAAGGCATAAAGTATATATTAAAGAGCCGTATATATAGCAGAAGGCGCGTAATAGAGGGCACGTAGTAAAAGGCACGCAGTAGGGCACGCAGTAGGGCACGTAGTAGGGCACGCAGTAGGGCACGTAGTAGAAGGCGCGTAGTAAGGCACGTAGTAGAAGGCACGTAGTAAAGCGCGCGCGCTGCTATAGCTATTAAATTAACTAAATAAAAGCTAGATACGATTTACGCAGCCCTTTTAATTACTATATACCTATACGAAAAATTTAGTAGCGGGATATAAGCGCGCGGGGTATATATAGAAAGAGTAGGGGTATACTTATCTTACTATATAAATAGAGATTTCGTGCTATACAAATAGTAAGACTCTATAATATAACGGTTATAAAAAAGATATTTTAAGTTTTAAATAAAAAGCACTTAGCCCTAGGTATAGGACGCCGGCTATAGGGCCGGGTCTAGGCCCGGGCCCGGTAGGTCACGTAGTATAGGTATAGGTTACGTTATAGGAAAAACAGATCACACGATATTATACGAGGTTGCATAGAAAACAAGGCTTAAAGCGGGCCTAAAAAAGGAAGTAATTATAGATATAGAATAGCTCTACTAGGCCCTACAAAAAACACGTATCTAGTAGGCTTATTTCTGCCCTACTTAACCGCCCTACTACTTATACCCTTAGAGGCCTCTATAAGGGCTATTAGCCTAACAATAGGCTAGGAGGCATAGGTACGAACTATAGGCTACGAGGCACTACGAGGTATAGGCACGGGTTACTATAGGCTACGAGGCACGGGCACGGGTTACGGGTTATAGGTAATAGGTTACGAGGCAAAGGACAAAAATCTTTATATACCGGGAATTAAACCCGGACCTACGAGGTTATGTGTTTACGATCTACGCCGCTTGCCACTTAGCCAAGCGGGATGATTACTAATTGTTGAAAATTTTAAACTTTATTTTACTATCTAAAGGTAACCCTACTCCCTAAACGGCATAAGGGATACGTACCCGCGCCCCGCGGCTAACACGCGGCTAATACAGTCACTAGCGGCTAATATAGTCACTAGCGGCTAATATAGTTACTAGCGGCTAATATAGTCACTAGCGGCTAATAGGGCTTTAAGCCGTATTATATATATATACGTATTATGCTTACCTAATATAGTTATTCCCCTAGCACGGTTATTAACTAAATGACTATTATATAATACTACTTATTTTATCGCGTACGGTGACTATTATACGCGGTATAACTATTACGCTCTAGTTACTATAATATAACTATAATAGCTATATGCGTTTATCGCCGTAATACGTAATATAATACCGTTATACTAATTATAACACGATGTTAGACCTATATATAACCGTTATACGTACTAAATATAGCTACCTACCTACTATTCTTAAGTATACCTAGCGCGCGAAGGTAGTACTTTAGGTACCTACCTTCGCGCGCCGGACGGGGTTCTAGTTAGTGGCTAAGTTATATTTTAAGCGGATATAACTATATAATAGGGCGCGTAACTCTATTATAGCGGTTGAATTTAGTAATATAGAATAAACACTCTAATTTATAGTAAAATCTTAAGAATGTAGGAAGTTACGATCCTTCTAATATAAATTTCCTACTTATCGCGATAATACGCCTAAAACCGTGTTAACGAATTTAGCCCTTTTATTGCCTTAAGCCCTATTAGTCGCTTAAACATCCTATTAGCCGACTTATAACCCTCTTCGTAGCCCTATTAGGGCCTAATATATCACGCCTTAACTAAGTCGAGGCGGACGCACGTAGAGATATAGCCTATATATTCTTTACGGGCCGGGTCCTCTTATACCGTCGTATACCCTTATAGGCGAATTTAATTACCGCTTTCGCGCCCTATGTGTTTCTATTAACGTTATACGACGTTAGGGGCTATACGGGGCATTAACCCGAGCCTAGACTATAGGTATGCGATAGACTATTACGTCCCTAACGAGCCTATTATATAACCCCCTTAGCTAAGGACGGCAGGTAGGTATTCCGTTGTATTATAACTGCGGTTAGTGCGGGCTAAAGGCCCTATTTAAGAGGCCCCGGTACCTATATATACCTCTATTCGTCCTATAGTAAGGTAGCTAGATGCATCTTTATATTCGACAGTCTAGTTACCCCTTTTCTTACTCTTCTGCTATAATTTATGCAGCTAATTTCCTATATTTAAGCGTTATAAGCCCGGCCGTATAAGATATAGTAGCTCTCTAAAAGTTACGATTAGACATAAGTAAGAGTAATAGAAAGGCACTTCTCTCTTAACTTAATTTATTTATATTTACTTATAGTTATTTATCTTCGGCAAAATAAATTTAATATTTTATACCTTATATTATATATAGTAAGTATGAGATTTTTGCTTTCCTCTATATTTAGGTTAACGTTTCTATTAAATATAATAGTGAAATACTTTAACTATTAAAGTATTTTTACGATTTGTTTAAAACATTTCTTTTTTATCTAAAGAAAATGTTTTTCTATCAATAGAAGCTTTTGCTATATACCGACACGGTGTTCCTTATTTATAGTATAAAGTCAAAGGTAGTAGGTATTCTATATATATAACTACGTATTAATATAAAAAGTACCTTCCTTTAAGCTAAAAATATATACTTAACGTATTTCTATATTAATTATTTATGAATTCTAACTAGTATAATAGATATCGTCTATTATCGTTATATTATAATAAAGGCATTTATATATAGTATTTATACGACTATCATTTATATAATACCTTATTGCTATATTTAGTTATAAAAGCTTTTAAACTCGCTTTTACTTAGGAATAAGTACGAAAAGTAATACCCTTTATATTTAAATCTGCTTATAATTATAGAGAAATAACTAAAAGTCGGAAATTTCTATAGAGTATTGCTATTTACACGATAAGAAATCTCTATCTGTACGATAAATACCTCTAAGCCCCGCTTTTTCACCGCGACCCCACGCGCTTAGGTCCCGCCACTAAAATTAGGTAGAGGTACTATTAACGTTATACGACGTTAGGGGCCATACGGGGCATTTACCCGAGCCTAGACTATAGGTATAGAATAGGCTATTACGTCCCTAACCAGCCTATTATATAACCCCCTTAGCTAAGGACGGTAGGTAGGTATTCTATTGTATTATAATTACGGTTTGTACGGGCTAAGGGCCCTGTTTAAGAGGCTCCGGTACCTATATATACCTCCGTTAGTCCTATAGTCAGGTAGCTGCATACATCCTTATGTTTATAAGTTTACCCCTTTCTTTACTCTTCTACTATAATATTCCTATAGCTAATTTCCTATATTTAAGAGTTATAAGCCCGGCCGTATAAGCTAGGTCTCTTTTACTTAAATAACGCTAAATTAAAGCTATTGATATCGCATTTTTCACACCGTATTAGGCTCTAACCTTAGTGTTATTACGAAGAGCTAGCTTTAAAGAAGGATTACGGCGATAAAAACAACATACAATTATCCCTCGTAAACCGGCGAGGTAAAATAACGACTATAGCGATATCTATATCTAGAGAGGTAAGTATCGTAACGCTTAAGTAAAGAATTAATTAGACTCCTTAGATTCGGGCTATTAAGGGTTAAGCGAAGATCTACTATATCTAGGAATATATCGACCCGGCAAGATCCGAAGAGCTCGAGGAGCGCGTTAAGATTAGCTAAGAAGAGTTTAAACGCTACCTTAGTAAGCGACCTTAGAGAGGGGCCCTTACAGACGTTAAGTTTAACAATAGGACTAGTAACTATAACAATCGGCTTAATAATACGACGATAGAATTCCGTTTTAAGCAAGATAGCTATAACTTAGCCATTAGCCTATTTAAGACCCGGGAAAAGGCTATAATTCGTATTAAAGAGCTAATTAGTAAGTCAATTAGTAAGGCTCTTAAGGGAGAGACCCTTATATAGACCTCGCCTCGAAGTAGGATTTAGGAACTTAAACAGAAGGTCCTGCCCTTAAAGGAGGAGGAAAAGACCCTCGTAGATAACCGGTATTATTAGATTATCGGCAAAAAAGGGAATCGAGACTAGAAGGCATAGGCCGATTAACTTAATTAAGTGATTATTGACTTTAGGGACCTAAAAGTCACGACTTTAAATAATATTAAGATCCGATAGGATTTCCTTCGGGCTATAGAGGAATTCGACCTTAGTTAGGCCTCGAACGAGAGATTAAATAATGCCTTCTATAAACGGCTTAAGGGCATCGCTAGATTAACTCTAAACCCCCTAAGGAACCTTATCGCGGAATCTAAACGTAAGGTGACCCTTCGGAAGAAATCTAAACCTTAGGTCAATTAGACCGCTCCGGCGTCGAAAGGGCGAACGAGGTGCCTATATAATACTTACCGAAACATTAAGACGGATTAGTAGGAAAGCTGCTTCTCGTTCCGAGCAACGTTTAAGAAGGACGCCCTTAAAGGATAGGACGTACGAGATATATTAAAGACTAATATCAATAAGTGGCTTTAAGCTAACCCGGAAGGTAAGAAGAAGGCTATAGCATAGAAACCCTTAGGAGTAGGTAAGTTAGATAATATAATTACGGTCTTAAATAGCGGTAATAGCAATAAGCAGGCGAATATAGTCTCTCGTATTAATATAATATTATAAGTTAACCTTACCTATATTAAGGATAAACCTTTTAAAGATAAGGTTATCTACGATTTAAGGGTAAGTATATATATGTTTAATAATATTAGGTGGTTTAATAAGAAGACGTTTACCTAAGGGTCGTAAGAAGAGGTCCGCGCTAGTAAAACCACGCTTATAGTCTAGGGGGTAGGATTCGCAGTTATCCTACTCTTAGGGGGTAAGAAGCTCTTACTTAAAAACAGCTACTATATCCTTAAGATGCCGATAAGCGTTTTTTCCGTTCGATAAGGGATTAAGGCTTAAGTTTATTAGAACTAGCACGATAACACGCTATTCTATAAGCCGACGGGCGAGCAGCTTACTTAGCTTAGGGAATTCGAGGACTAATACGTTATTACGAGCTTACCGGATACACTAGGGACTGTTTTTATAACGAGTCGACGACCTAAGCCACCTTTAAATAAGGATCTTACGGACCTATAGCATAGGCGCCTAGGGCATCTAGGGCCGGATGCTATAGGGCTGCTGGTTGATAAATCCGTAGGCATAAAGCTTTATAGACCGGCAACCTATAAATGCGAGGTATATGCCACGGAAAAGGCGAAACGGTAAGTCTCCCGGGACCTACCGACGTTAAGGCCGTAAGGAGAAGGGGTTTAATTTAGCTTTAACCTTTATGCTAGCCCGGAAGTAAGTGCGGCGGGATTTAAATACTACGCTTTGTTTACCTATATAACGACTAATATACGGTTCTTCTACGCTATTAAGCAGAAGACCGAGGTCCGGGATATCTTTAAGAAGCTAATTATAAAGCTCGCTACGCGCTACGGCATTTAAATAATTATCTTAGTTACGGACGGAGAGAAGGCCCTAATCACTAAGGAGATTAAGCAGTATACGGATAGACTTAGCCTATAGCTCTTTGTGTTAGCCCCTTTAACGCCGACTTAGAATAGTTATACGGAGCGATTAAGGGCTATTATTAAGGAAAGGGCTAGACTAATAAGTCTTAACTCGTATATCCCTAATACCCTCTAGACCGAGACCTACCAAACGGCCGTCTACCTACTAAACCTAACGCCCTTTATAGGGGTCGATAAGATAGGAAGGAGTCCCTATAAGAAATAGTAGCAGTATATAAGGGACTATAACCCCTTATATAGCTATATTAAGGAGATCCGACCGATAATTACGCATCTACGCGTATATAAATGTATGGTATACCTAATAACGACGGATGCCCTCGAATATATTAAATCCTATAAGTCCCTCTCGTAGACCGCGTAGAGGGCATATATTAGATATCTAGTTAGGTATAAGTCTACTAACTAGTTCGTTATTTAAGTCCCTTCCTTAGGACAGACGAAGCTTTTAACCTCTACGAATGTTTAATTTAATAAGGATATTATATACGATCTAAGGAGGGAGGAAGGTGCGTAGGCTCTATATACCTATACTAATAATATCCTCCGATAGATAAACGCAATTAATATGCCCGAAGATAATAAAGGCGATAAAGAGGGGGGTTGTAAGTACCCTCGAACCGATAAGACTATTAGGCTGCGATATACGGCGGCTGAATTTATGCTAGTATTTAATTATAGGAGGCAGAATAAAGGGGTAACACCCCTAACGATAGAGGGTCTATACGTCTCGCCTTTATAGACTAGTAAGGTAGTCTCCTTTAATGCCGCGATACCACCCGATCTTAAGGGTAGGGATCCTACGACACCGGAAACCGTAATACTAGGACCTACGGAGGAGCTAATTAGCCTCGGGACGCCTTTATTAGAGGTCTTAGGGATGCCTCCTCCTCTAAGGGGTAAAACATCCGAATCTATAGCCGGGATAACGGCTAGACCTAATAGACCCGACCTTAAGGGCCGACCTTGTATAGAAGAGCTTTTACATATTAAGGAAGACGTGCCGGCTTCGTCGAAGCCGTTACGCAAAGAGCGGGACACGTCTTAAGGTATAAACCCTAGCAATATTATTAAAGGGAAGAGAAAGAGGACTTAAAGGACCCTATTTATAAACAATATTATTGCGAGGGCTTTAACCTATAGACTATACATCGAGGATATGCCTCTTATGCCTACCTCCTATAAAATAGCTATAGCCTCGGCCTATAAGACCTAGTAGCTCGGAGGAATAGCCTGCGAAATTAAGGACTAGGAGAAACTTCTAACTTAGGTAAAGACCCTAAAATCTAACGCTAAGAAGAAGGGAGAACCCTTAATTCCGATGAGATAGGTCTACGCCTATAAATGCGATTTATAGGGATATATAGTTCGATTTAAAGCCCGTCTAGTTGTTCGAGGAGATTGCTAACCGGAAGATAATAAGGATACGTGTGCGGCGACCCTTCGAGCGAGGACCTTTAGGCTGCTAATAGCCTTACTATATCTCGAGGATATAGAGTCTGCGTAGTATAACGTTAAGACGGCTTTTCTAAACACGATACTGCGATTTACAGTCTACTATTAGCTTCCACCCGGTTACGTAGAACTAGGCTTATGCATACGACTTCTATAAGGGCTATACGGCCTAAGAATCGCCCCGAAACTCTAGTATAAGGACCTTACCGGCTTCTTTAAGTCTTTAGGCGCGGAGACCCTAATTAAGGACGCCTACGTAATAGTCTATAAGGGAGTAATCCTCTTCTTCTTTATAGACGACATCGCGATAATATATCCGAAGGAGCGGAAGGATAACTAGCTAGAACTCTATAAGGCCCTTTTAGCGAAATACACCGTCAACTATATAGGAGAACTACGTTAGTTCTTTAGGATTAAGATAATCCGGGATAGACCTAATAGGAAGTTATGGCTTTCTTAGGCGTCTTATATCTCTAAGATAGCGAAGGAATTTTATATAGACGACGATTTAGGCTTTAGCGGGCCTAAGATCCCCCTAACGACGGATAAGCTAATTCCCTACGAGGGAAAGGCGAGTAATAAAGAGGTCTATCACTTTCTATCTTTAGTAGGCACGATCCTACATCCGGCAATTTACATTAGGGCGGACGCGGCGTTCCCGGCGGCGAGGCTAGCCTAGTTTAGCTATAACCTAGGTCTACGATACCTTCGAGAGGCAAAGAGGTGCCTAGCGTACTTATACACTACGCGGGACCGTTGTATCTATTTTAAAGCTATTAACGAGATAAAGAGGTTTCTCTATACGTCGGATTCCTTATTTACGGATGGCCTTACGTCGAGGAAGTTATTATAGGGGTATATATTCTTATTTGTCGGTAGGCCCGTAGATTAGAAAGCCACTAAGTAGGCTACTATTACGACCTCGTCTACCGAAGCGGAACTCCTAGCTTTATTAGGCACCGCGAAAGAGTAAATGCAATTTGCTCGACTTATTAAGGAGCTTAAGATCTAGGTTAAAGGCTCCGCGGAGCTATAGTATAATAACCGACCGGCTCTAGGTTAAGTGGATTAAGTCTACCGAGAACCCGGCAGACGGCATAACTAAAGCCCTCCCTTTGCAAAAGCACGAAGACTTCGTAAGGCAGCTCGGAATAAAGGACCGCCCTAAGGACCTAGATAAGGAAGACCGAGATAGAGCGAATAGGGACCTTTAGAATGTCTTTTTATAGTTTATGCGATATTAGCCCCCTATCTAACATTAGGGTTGGTATAACGGATATAGGCCGTTCTAACTAATTCGAACGTGCTATTTTATTTAATTATTGTGTTTTCTTTATATTACTATAGTCTCTATAAGGACTATAGTAAGGGGGTATATTAACGTTATACGACGTTAGGGGCTATACGGGGCATTAACCCGAGCCTAGACTATAGGTATACAATAGGCTATTACGTCCCTAACGAGCCTATTATATAACCCCCTTAGCTAAGGACGGTAGGTAGGTATTCCGTTGTATTATAACTACGGTTAGTGCGGGCTAGGGGCCCTGTTTAAGAGGCTCCGGTACCTATATATACCTCCGTTAGTCCTATAGTCAGGTAGCTGTATGCATCCTTATGTTTATAAGTTCACCCCTTTCTTTCCTCTTCTGCTGTGATATTTATGCAGCTGATTTCCTGCATTTAAGAGGTAACGTAATCAACTAGGGGTCCGCTACCCCTAAGGTCCGCCACGTAATTAAAGAGAACAACACGAAGCTTTAATAACCTATTGCGTAGCTAAAATAAGCCTAATTTAATTTAATCTAGCTAGAACGTGTGCATTATGTCTTCCTAATTAAGACGAGCTATATCAAGTATATCCTCCTCGAGATTTAAGTTATAGCTGCGACGGTAACGCTCGGCAGCCTGCTTAGCCTCTACCTTAGCCTTTATAATGTCTAGCACTTTAGCAAAAGCGTTATTCGGGTTAATCTTAACGGTCTTACGGCCGGCAGGCCTTAAGGCTTCGAGCTTAGCCTTAAGATAGTTATTCTCGGCCTTTATAGACGCCGTAAGACTGTTCTTTTAGTTAAAGCTATGCCTAGCCTTAAAGGCTATAACTCTATAGCCGCGATTAACGCCGAATAAGTTAACGCGCAATATATTAAGCTAGGCCCGGACCTCCTTACTATCCTTAAGAGTCTACTACTCCTTGGTTTTCTCGATCTTATGCCTCTCGAGCTTCTTAAGCGTTAATAAAACGTTATCCGAGGCTCGTGGCTTAACTATAGTCTCGAGGGTGCGGTTAACATTCGTAGGATAGATCTTAGTGGCTCTAAAGCCGGCCTTAATGTTGTCTTTAGTAAAGGCTAGCGAGGATGCAACGTTATATGCCCTAACGAAGCGCTATTTCTAACGAGGCGCTATAACTATAAAGTCGACGAGGCTAGCGAGCTAGGTGCGGTAAAACTCCTTAAGAGGGGCAAAGACGCTGACATTAAGAGGCTACGTAATATATAACGAATGCGTAAGGAGGAAGAGAAGCTAGATGCGATATTTAAAGGCCGTGTATATAAAGTTAAGGCCTATATACGATATAGCCCCGTTAAGCACTAAGATCCTCTATAGCGAGGCTATTTAAGGCTTTATTCCCGGGATAAATACGTTCTTAAGCTACTTAAGAGCTATATAGCTATTCGACTAGCCCGACTTACTATAATCCTAGGCCTATTCGGGGAATTGCTCGGGAAACCACTGCCTTTAAAGGTTCGTACCCGTAAAGAGGATTATAGGCTTAATATAGCGCCCGTCGGCACTTATATACTCGAGAATAAAGGCTTATTCGCTAATGCTTCCCTTAGTCCTTATATAGTGCTTCGTTAAGCAGCTGCTAATAACCTTCTTAGCCTTAGTTTCCCCTTTTGCGACGCCGGTCTCGTCTATATTATAGATACGGCTTAAGCCGACGTACTTATTCTTAATCTCTCCATCTAGGAGGTCCTAGAATGCGCGGAATTTCTCCTCCGAGGAGCTCTAGGTGCGGGGGGTCTCGATGCCTTATGCGAGCTTTATTTTAACGTTAGGGTTACGCTAGGTAAAGCGGTCGACCTAAGTTAGCCTAATAGGTCGGTCGTCGCTACCGAGGCCCGCAATAAGCTGCGCAAAGCTCTAGAGCTTACGCCTTAAGGGCGGCCGCCCGGCAGCTTCTTCCGCGAGGATCTACTATATAAGCTCTTGCTCTTGCCTTAGAGATAAGCGTTGACTGCTTTCTATAGCGTTGCGAATAAGCTGCGCGCCGTTAAGCCGCTCTCGTAGAGTAGTCCGAGGTATAGTATACTCGCGGCTTACAAGCGCGATAAAGGACCTACGTTCTACGTCTTTACGTACGTTATTAATATTAATCTTACGGCGAGCGTTAGAAGTATCTATAATAAAACTTTAACGCGTAAATAGCTTTAATTAATATTATTATAATGATTTATGTTTGTGTTAATACTATAAGTCGCGTCTAAGATTATATAACGGACCTTAGGGGTGGCGGACCCCTGGTTGCTTACGTTATATAGCAATTAAGAGGGCCGCGCAAATTGTATATAGCCTTAATTTAGTTAATTCAACAGCTAGAGGCGCGCGCCCTACTGCGTGCCCTACTGCGTGCCATGCTGCGTGCCCTGCTGCGTGCCCTACTGCGTGCCCTGCTGCGTGCCCTCTTGACTCCTTGATGTATGCTTTGTGCCCGGCTGCTGCGTGCCCTCTGCTGCGTGCCCTACTGCGTGCCCTCTACTGCGTGCCCTCTGCTGCGTGCCCTGCTGCGTGCCCTACTACGTGCCCTACTGCGTGCCCTCTACTGCGTGCCCTCTAGTGTGTATGCGGCTCCTTAATTAAGCAAAGCTTGCTTTACGCTACGAGGAACATAGAATGTATGTAAGTTGCGGTAAGCCGCTTTGCTTACTTAATATATATAGTGAGCTTTTTTATTATAAGGGTCCCCTATATTAACAAAGTACGGCTACTAGCTGGCCCTAAATGACACGCTATAATTAGCTAGAGTCTAAAAATTCGGTGCGCTTATTAGCTATATTTCTCCCACGGTTTAACCGGCTAAAAGTCCTACGGTTCCTATTAGTAGTGCGTCCTATAGGGCTTATCCCGACATATTAACTAATGAAATCTAATACGGTTATTAGCTGCTATATTCTTCTGCCGGGGTTTAACCGCATTTCGCGATAAGCAGGAAAAAACAACGTAAATAACAACGCGCCTTTATCGCGGCTTCTTTATCACGGTTTATAATAGCTCTTATAGCAGTAGCCCCCCTGCCTCCGCCTCCGCCTCCGCCTCCGCCTCTATAACCGATTGCTAGCCGCGATAACGATATTTATGCTTTACCTAATCGTCGTTGCCTTTATTATCGCGTATCTAAGCCTTATAATTAATTTATCTACCTTAAAGACCTAACGAAATAGACTATAAAGTGCCTTATATATCGCTAGGGATATTCTACTTTTTTATACTGCCCCTTCCCTTTTTACGTCTTGCTTTATTAATCATTCTTAGGCTTAAGGCCTCCTTACGCTTATTTATACGAACTTAACTTTATATAATTTATATAAGCGAACGGCAAGCAAAGTATAGTCCCTCGAGATATAAAGCCCGCGCTCTCCTCGCTTGCCTTTACTATACCCTCGCCCTAAGTCTCCTAGGCTCCTAACAGGCGGAATACAGTCACCTAGGCTCCCGATAGGCGGAATATAGTCACCCGGTCTCCTAGCAGGCGGAATATAGAGCCCGTGTTATTGCAATAAGTATAATATAATAAAGCCTAACAACTAATTTATTAGTATTAAAGACCTAATAAAGCGGACTATAAAGTGCATTATATATCGCTAGGGTTAATCCACTTCTATATATATACTCCCTAACTTCCCTTTTCTATTTATTCCTACGAATACTAATTATAAATAGGCTTAACGCTTCGGTATTCGCAGCCTCTTCCGACGTAGTGTTTACTTATAGGATAGCCCGGGCTAAGCTTAAGCACACGCCCGCTAGGCTAATATAGCTGCTTTCTTCTACTAAGCCTTCCTCTTAGCTATAAGCTCCGCCGTCCTCGCACCCGGATTTTATATAATAACCTTCCCCGTCCTTATAACCTCTCCCGTCCTCGCCTTTAGCCTCGATATAATAACCTCCCCCGTCGCCTCTTTATTAGCTAGACTTTATAAGTGATCTCGATATACCTGCTATATCTCCTTCTAACTAAGACCTTATAGGTTAATAGAATAACTATCTCGATGCCGATATCCTTAAGTACTACAACCGCTATAAGGAATCCTAGTTTAGTATATAGCTTATAGCTTCTATCTGCTAATACTATCGTCGTTTAGATAGTAAGATATAGGATAGTTAGCCTTACTTCTTCTTATAAGAGAATAACCTCGACTTTAGCAGCGTCCTAAAGCATCTTCTAGAGCTCTTATAAGTCGAAGAGATACTCGTTGCTTACGTCTATATATATATCTAGGTTTTTTAGTATTATAGTTAGCAATATAAATATCGCGGCTATATTATTAAATTCCTATAAGGTATTAGCTATATATATATATAGCTTCCGCTTCTACCGCGCGACTTAGATATTATTATCCTACGACTACGGGAATTAATAGACTAGCCCTATCTTATTCGATAGTTTAGAGGTTAATTCCGCGTTCGATAAGCTAATATCCGTGCCTAGCTTATATATCTTTAGCTTAATTACCTTAGCTACCGTAATATTATTATCGACGAGGACCGTATTAGCTAATTACCTATTAACGGTAACGTTAGTAATTAGCTACTTAGCGAGGTAGGCGACTTTAGCGACGCTATGAATAACGCCGCGTATCCTAACCCTAATGCTGCTTAAATCGCCGAGGCTGCCGACATTAATAATTACGATGCCGCGGCTATCCTAAACTTTATCGTAGCGTAGCTAGACCTTAAGCGTTTACGCGCTTAGCTTAAGGGTTAGGTTATACCGGAATAGGTCCCTTTACGCAAGTAATAGCTATATATCTAAATGCCAGATATACGATCTACCCCTCTTAACGAGTTTAATCGCTTATAGCCTCTCCTATCTCTCGCCTTTCTAACCCTTTACCCTACCGGGCAAGGAGATTATATAGCCCTTCGTTAAAGAATAATTCGGTATAGCGAGTATATCGAATATGCCTTAAAGTACTACGACGGCCGTTTTACTAAGCACCTACGCTTTCGTTATATTAGCTTTAATACGCTTATGCGTTAGTTAGTTAATTCTCGAAGCTCTTTTTATATTAAGAGGTTATAGTCCTATCGCCTAGTAGAGATTAAGGAACTACGCGCCGCTTTTAGCGAAGATACCCCCGATTCTTAAGCTCTACTTAATTCTATTATTCGCTTCCCTAGCAGCTTAAGAGGCACGTAGGCTTACTAAGGTAGCTAAAGACATTAACTTAAGGCTATAGTTTATAGCCTAGGCTGTATAAGAGTATTCCTAACGTTTTCGGCGGCCGATTTACATTAAGATAGCGTATAAAGGCATATGCCGTTATATTACGAGTAGTATAAGGCCGACGCCTATAGTAAGGCTATAATCGCGTTTAGGAACTTACGAGAGAATCTATATATTGCCGCCTACTACTTCTATAGCCAATTTACCTCCTTCCTTAAGCTCGTCTTAACGCTTAAATTTAATATTATAGACTACTAGTTTCGGTATAAGTAGTAGGCCTATAAGAGCACTTATATATATAGTCTCTATTAGGTTAACGGATGCCTACTGCTTAATATATCTACTAATTCTACTTAAGAGGATTTTGCCTACTTTTAGGGCAAACACATTACTGCCTTTAACCTAAAGCTATAATAAGTAATACAGTAAGGGGAGGCGAACCCGCTAGTAGTAGTTCGCCTTAAGTTTAACTTCTTATTCCTCTCTAAGATTATTAACCGAGTGTAATATTACCGCTATAACGAGGCGTATTACCTACGCTTTCGCTATCTCTTAGATAGATCTCGATCTAATTCGAAGAGCTGCCGTTTCTATTTCCTACGTACGTGCTACGCAAACGCCTACGTCGCTAAAGATCTTAATCTATAATACTTTATATTCGATAGCGTCCGGAACGACTCTCTTTTTAATAACTATAATCCTACCTTAGCTATTACCTAGCTAGCAAATTACGATATATCCCCTTATACCTCTATATATACCGTTATTAACTATATTAGGAAGTACTACTTAAAGGGTAAGACGCAGTTAGAAAGCTACCGTAATATTGCCTAGGCTATCCTGCCTAAGACTAATATATAATAGGGCCTTATAAGCTTTATTACTAAGTTTATAAATAAGCTTACTATA
Organism: Ophiocordyceps sinensis; assembly: GCA_012934285.1. NCBI lineage: Eukaryota > Fungi > Ascomycota > Sordariomycetes > Hypocreales > Ophiocordycipitaceae > Ophiocordyceps > Ophiocordyceps sinensis. The sequence continues at coordinate 5,213,815 of JAAVMX010000004.1, read as the reverse complement.
GAGCGTAATTAGTCTATAATAAAAGTTAATTACCTATTGCTAAAGTTACCGCTTTAAAAAGGCATAAGGGCTTTTTAGTCTATTAATTACCGCCCCCCGAGCTTTAGTAGTAGGCGTATATTATTAATACGATAGAGGGTATAGACGGGGTTTATATATCTCGCAACGTCTATTAGAAATACCTTACATAGGACGACGAATAGGCTAATTTAACCTTTTTCGAACTATTAGCTAAGTTCGACTTTACGCGTACTCCTTAGCGACCCTTTCCTTAGGCGGCCGATCGTATCTTAAACTACTTTCCTCGCTATAAGCCTTAATAAGGGCACGACTAATACTAGGACTTTTGCCGGGTTAAGTTAACTCTTTACTATCCTTATCGATATGCCTAAGAGGTTAAGGAGGTTAAGGGCATTACGTTTAAGATATTCTCTAAGGCATATAACTATTGTTTCTCTATCTATAGGAACGCTTATCCCGACGATTACTATAGTAACCTTCCCTCCCTTATTTAAGACGAATTTAAGGATAACCCTTAGAACGATAAAGACATTACGGCCGGGGAGTAAGAGGAACTTACTGCTCTACTACTATATTATAGCCTTAATACGGAAGATATTAAGTTACTAGAACGATAGGCCGCTATAATAAAAGCGGCACGCGTAGTAATACTAGCTGCTATTATAGACTTACTAGACAACGATATAGAGGACGTCTTCGAGGAATAGGCCGAGGGGTCCTAGCAGCTATAGCTGCGATAAGAATCGCTAAATAAGCGGGCCTTCGCAAAAGCCCGCCTTCGATAGGAAATAATAGAAGCCCGTTTAGGCAAGGCGACGGCGGATGCCGCACCTTCTATAGCAGAAGAGGAGCGCCTTCTAGTGCTACTATAGAAAATAGCCGTTAATCCGGTTAAACGAAGGGGGTTGTTAGAGGTCCTTAGAGTTAAAATAGGATCTACAGCGCCTACCTTTACGGATATGCTACTCGCGCTTACGGCTACGTCGACGAACTCTCCCGCGGCTAAGGACGCTAGTATAGCTAACCTAAAGACGGCCCTTAAAGCCGCCTTCGGCAAAAGGAAGCCTTTACCGTAGCCTATATAGGATAGTAAGCTAGAGTCTTTTTACTTCTTCCTATATCGCCTCTATAGTAAGTTTACCGTTAACGAGAAGTAAGGCCTTAACGGTTGCCGTAATACCGCTTAGTATTCGCTGCTCTATACGCTGCCCGAGCCTTAGATATAGCGGATTTCTAGGTTTTAGGAGAGTAGCGGGCCTAGGAGCGCTTACGACCCCTATGCCTTCTTTAACTACCTTATCTACGCGTTCGGCAACGTATAGGAGTAAGAGAAAGCGTAAGATAGGTTACGGATCCTCTTTTAGAAAGACGGCTAGACGTTTAAGGACTTCCTTCCTAACTTTAAGGAGACTATTACTTACGCCGCCGGAAATAGCGTTTAAGGAGATAGCGCTAAGCTTATATAGCTACGGAATTCGATTACTCTATAACTATAGGAGATACTTATCTTAATTAAGATGCTTACTAACTTCTAAGAGTATATAGGTCGCTTTACGAAGGTGGCTTAGAACTATAAGCAAAGCCTTAGCTTTTAGAAGTTGCGAAAGCGCGCTAGTATAAATAGCGTTAGTAATAGGAACGGAGGAATTACTACTAACATCGCTATAACGCTCCCGCCGCTTAAATCCACGCCCGATACTATAGTAGACTATAAGGGCGACGTTATAATATCTACTATACGGCCTACTCGTAGAAAAGCGAGGATACTATCCGCCGCCTTAAGTAGCGCGCTCTCCTCTTCTATATAGCGAGCTAAGTAAGTATCGAAGGCGGAGCTTTAGAAGCGGAGAAAGGAAGGGCTTTACGTACGCTATAGCGTAGATAGATATTTCGCTACAGACTGCTTATATCGTCCCGCTCGCCCTACGGCGAAGCGAGCCGAACGGCCTATAGCGATTCGCGCTACCCGACCTTCTCTTAAGTCTAATATTAAGGAGGATAATAATATCCCCGCCCTTACTAATACGGAGGGAAACGTATAGCTCTAGAGCATAGACGGGCCTTAGAGCTTAATTTACTAGCACTAAAGAAAAAAGAGTTAACTAACCGTATTAAGACTTTTCCTACCTTAATACCTATTGTTATTAACTATATAAACCTCGTCTTTACTCTCGTAGACGAGGGTTGCTAGTGCTACGCCGCTATCTATAAGGCATTCGCACGAGAACTACGCTTGCTAGTTAAAGATATAAGACCTCGGTATATATAAGGAGCCTTAAGCGTAATAGAAGAGGCGAAGATTAAAGGTATTGTATAGATAGCTATAGAGATTAACGGGCATAAGCAATTGCTTATAGCATACGTTATCTCTTAGCTAGAATTTAACCTAATCTTTAGAAAGCCTTAGCTTCTTTATATAGAGTCTTACTCTATACCGCACTAAGGAAGGCTTTAGTATAGGAATTTATAGCGTTAGCTACGGTATATTAGTAAGAATAAGCCTAAAGACACTAAGTATACTAAAGAGCTTTAAGAGGCTAAAGAGGTTATAGCTTTAGTGTTTATCGGCATAATTAACTAAATCCGCAGACGATATACTTCGGAAGCCGCTACGGCTGCTATTTACGTAGTTAGCCTCGCGGATATCGAAAAAGCCTTACGACTAAAGAAGCCGAAGACGGAAGCCGAATTGCGTTAAATAATCCTTACGTAGTTCTATAACCTACTGCCGCTCTTTCGGAAAAGCGAGGCCGATAAATTAAACCTATATAAGCTTAGTATTAACTACGCGATACTACTTCGCAAGGATTCCCGTAGATAAAGCATAGTTCCGCCCTTTAGGCTACTATACGCGATATCTTAAGACGAGTTGCTTATATTAAAGAAAATACTACGCGGCCTTTTAGATAAAGGGTTTATTTAAGCTAGCTCTTCTAAAGCCGCCGCTCTAGTGCTATTCGCGCGGAAACCCGGAGGAGGACTACGTTTCTATATAGACTACCGAGCACTTAACGCAATAATATAACCGGACTACTACCTACTTCCGCTTATTAGGGAGATACTCCGCAATATAGCTAAAGCGAAGTAGTTTACTAAATTAGATATCTATTAAGCGTTCTATAAGGTGCGAATTACGGAAGGTAATAAGTAAAAGACCGCGTTCCGCACTCGCTATAGGCTTTTCGAATAGATAGTAATACTATCTAAGCTTATAAAAGCTCCCGGCACCTTCTAACGGTATATTAATAGCATTCTTCGCGGATTTCTAAACGAGTTCGCTTCCGCCTATATTAATTATATTCTTATCTATATAAGCGGTAGCTTAGAGAATTATATAGATAAAGTGCGGAAGGTGCTAGACCGGCTCTCCGAGCATAGGCTATACCTCGACCCTAATAAATGCGAATTCAGCGTCCGCTAGGTTAAATACCTTAGATTTATTATTATCGCGGGCGTTAGTATATAGGCGGACCCCGTAAAGATTTAGGCTATTTAAGACTAAATAGCCCTAACTTCGCAAAAGGGTGTACGGAGTTTCTTAGGATTTACGAACTACTACCGGATTTATATTCGTTACTTTTCTCGCATCGTCGGTCCGCTCGTAGCCCTTACCGGCAAAGGGGTAGCCTTCTATTAAGGCGCTATATAGGCAGAGGCGTTCTAAACGTTAAAGGGCCTATTTTCGTAAGCCCTAGTGCTGCTATAGTAAGACTTTAATTATCCTATAATACTTAAGGCAGACTATAGTAGATTCGTACTTAAAGGCACGCTTTCGCAAGAGGTAGACGGCTAACGCCGCCTTTCCTACTCTATACCGTATAAAGGAAGGCTTTAGTATAGGAATTCGCAGCGTTAGCTACGGTATATTAATAAGAACGAGCCTAAAGATATAGAGTATGCTATAGAGCTTCGAGAGGCTAAAGAGGTTATAGCTTTAGTATTTATCGGCATAATTAACCGAATCCGTAGATAATACGGCTCGGAAGCCGCTACAGCTGCTATTTACGTAGTTAGCCTCGCGGATATCGAAAAAGCCTTATAACTAAAGAAGCCGAAGATAGAAGCCGAATTACGTTAAATAATCCTTACGTAGTTCTATAACCTACTGCCGCTCTTTCGGAAAAGCGAGGCCGATAAATTAAACCTATATAAGCCTAGTATTAACTACGCGATACTACATCGCAAGGATTCTAGTAGATAAAGCATAGTTCCGCCCTTTAGGCTACTATACGCGATATCTCGAGACGAGTTGCTTATATTAAAGAAAACACTACGCGGCCTTTTAGATAAAGGGTTTATTTAAGCTAGCTCTTCTAAGGCCGCCGCACTAGTGCTATTCGCGCGGAAACCTAGAGGAGGACTACGTTTCTATATAGACTACCGAGCACTTAACGCAATAATATAACCGGACTACTACCCGCTTCCGCTTATTAAGGAGATACTCCGTAATATAGCTAAAGCGAAGTAGTTTACTAAATTAGATATCTATTAAGCGTTCTATAAAGTGCGAATTACGGAAGGTAACGAGTAGAAGACTGTATTCCGCACTCGCTATAGGCTTTTCGAATAGATAGTAATACCGTTTAGGCTTATAAGGGCTCCCGGAACCTTCTAACAGTATATTAATAATATTCTTCGTGAATTTCCAAAAAAAATACTTCCGCCTATATTAATAATATTCTTATCTATATAAGCGGCACCCTAGAGGAATATATAGATAAAGTGCGGAAGGTGCTAGACCGGCTCTCTAAGTATAGGCTATATATCGACCCCGATAAATACGAATTTAGCGTCCGCTAGGTTAAATACCTTAGATTTATTATTATCGCGGGCGTTAGTATATAGGCGGACCTTATAAAGATTTAGGCGATTCGAGACTAAGTAGCCCTAACTTCGTAGAAAGGTATACAGAGTTTCTTAGGATTTACGAACTACTACCGGATTTTTATTTATTAATTTTCTTATATCGTCGGTCCGCTCGTAGCCCTTACCGGCAAAAAGGTAGCCTTCTATTAAGGCGCTATATAGGTAAATGCGTTCTAGACGTTAAAGAACCTATTTTCGTAAGCCCTAATGCTATTATAGTAGGACTTTAATTATCCTATAATACTTAAGGCAGACTATAGTAGATTCGCACTTAAAGGCAAGGTTTCGCAAGAGGTAAACGGCTAACGCCGCCTTATAGCTTTTTACTCCCGTAAGCTTACCTCCGCCGAACGGAACTACGCTATCTACGATAAGGAAATGCTCGCTATAATTAGCTATTTAAAGCAATAGTAAGCGGAGCTCCGCAGCTATAAGAACTTTAAGATCCTTATAGACTATCGTAACCTTAAGTATTTTATAACTTAACTTTATCTCTTTAAGCGATAGGCCCGCTAGGCGGAATACCTTTCGCGGTTCTATTTCTAGATTAAGTACCGACTTAGAAAAAAGGCTATAGTGCTAGACGCTCTATCTTAGAGAGATTAAAATCGGCCTTCTAACGAAGATTATAATGCCCGAGAGCTTTAAATACTCTTAGGGGAGGCGCTATATATATATCTTAAAGCAATACTTATCGGTGCGGACGGCGTAGTCTTAGTTAATAGCAAGGGCGATAAAGACGAGGACGATAGCGAGGAGGATAATAAAGAAGACATAGAGCCTAACACTTAGGAAGCGGACTTCGTAGCGGCTACGACCTAGGACGACCTTAACGCGTAGGACGTAGAGCTAACTACTAATATAGGCCTTAACCGATGGATCTTTTAGGACGAGGAGCTTTAGCGTATATAGGACCACTTAGCAGCTTAGGACATTACCTACGGGAGCGTGCGCCGCGCCGTAAAGGCAAGAGCACGACGATTCGACCTTAAGCTTAACCTTAAGGTATAGGTAGCCGACTGCTATGTAGACTTACGTAGGCACCTACGGTTCCGCGGACGGCTTTAGGTTCTTAGTTCCTCTATAACTATAGAGGCTATAGTAAGAGACGCTCCCCTAGAGCTAGAAGAAGGGAACGCGCTTTAAGGACGGCTTATTTAAATAGTATACGACGCTAGCGTCGTCTGCTACCTTAGCCGCGAAGGAATAGTTGCCGCTATATCCTACGACTTTTATTAGCCGCTCTTCTAGCTATACGTTAGACGATTCCTCCGTAACTATAATATCTATAGGCGTATAAAGATTTAGCGTGCGCTTAAGAAAGGGCTACTTAAATCGCTTCCTATGCTAGACCGGTTCTATACGTATATTTAAATAGACTTTATTATAGACCTCCCCCTTATAGAGAGCGGCAACCGCAATCTTTAGGTAATTAAGGACCGTTTAAGTAAGGAAGTTATATTAGAACCTATGCCTTTTATAGAAGCGGAGATCTACGCGGAGCGCTTTTTTATATACTACGTGCGATACTATTAATAGCTAACGTGAATTATAAGCTATAAAGGCTTAAATTAGATAAGCCGCTTTTAGTAGCACTTATATCGGCTGCTATAGATTATATAGCTGCTAAGTATAGCATATTATCCGTAAACCGATAAAGGGCTAGAACGGCTTAACTAAGAACTTTAAGCTTACCTCTAAGGCGTTATCGACTTTAACTAAAAGGACTAAGATAAGTAGCTCCTTATAGCGTAAATAGCGCTTAACGGGAGAAATTACTCTTTAATTAGTATATCCCCTTTCTTCGCACTATATAAGTACGAATTAGTATCCCTATTTCCTATCGCCGTAGATATAGCAGCGGAAAAGCCGTCTAGCAATAGCCTAAAGGGGCGTATAGCCTCCTTTATATAGCGACTTAAGTAGGTCTCGGACTTCTATTAGTCGTTAATAGCCTTAGCAGCGTAGGACTAAAAGCGGTATACTAATAAACGGCGGGAACCCGTAGAGCGATTTACGGTAGGTAATAAAGTCTAGGTAGACCTACGGAACTACGTATCCTTAAGGCTAAAGAAAAAGCTCGATTAGTTATATATAAAATTTACGGTTAAAAGAGTGCTAAGCCCGTAAGCCGTCGAGCTAGAGGGACTACTTAACGGGATTTACCTTAATTTTAACGTAGACCTTCTTCGTCGCGTAGTAGTAGATCCAATGCCCGGCTAAGTAATAGCGGACCTATAACCTCCCGTAATCTTAGTAAAGGGAGAAAAAGAGTTCTTAGTAGAGGAAATTCTTACCGTACGATAGAAGAAGGTTAGCCGCGGCAGTAGGCGTAAGGTCCTCGTAAGGTAGTAAAGGTATTAAGACCCGACGTAGCACCTAGCAGCGGACTTCGTAGATACGCAAGTGCTCGATCGCTTCGAAGAGCGCTTTAAGGCTATTAGAGAAAACAATAGACCGCCTAACGCTACGTTGCCGATAAAGATACGACGGAAGAAGGTATAGTTCGCGCTCCTTAAAGCGAGCCGCGTAGCCTAAAGCGCGGCTAGGCCCTACGTAATACATTATTAATTTTCGCTTAGGTAAGGTAAGGGTCTTATATAAGGGTCTTCGACTATTAGTAAGATTAGGTCTACGACCTAATCCGTATTCTTATATACGAGTGGGGAAGAGGCATATACGGGTAGGGAAAAGGGCTTATGCGAATAAGAGTAAAGGGCTCGTGCGGATAGGGGTAAAGGGCACGTGCGGATAAAGGGGTACGTGCGTAGAGCTATATATCTGCATGCATAAGTGCGCTTATACTTAGTTCTTTATAGATGATTTCTACACCTATATAAAAGGCACCTATGTAATTACTCTACCTACCCTATTATAGGCGCCTCTCCTTATATAAGTAGATAGATAAGGCGGTATAGGCAAGTCCTTTATAATTTACGCCCTCTATGCCTAGTTAAAGCAGCTCTCCCTAGGCTACTTTATATAAGCGGCGCTTACGGGTATTACTACTAACGCAATTAACGGCGTGACTTTATACTCCCTACTATACCTGCCTATCTCTAAGACTCTCGAAAAGGTGCCTCTATTACGTACTATAGAGCTTAGTAACCTTTAGTCCTAGCTACGCCTCCTACGTTACCTTATTATCGACGAGAAGTTAATAATTAGCCTACAAACCTTTTCTTATATTAATTCCCGCCTCCGATAAATCTTCCCGGAGCATTAAGACGAGTTCTTAAATAGCCGTAGCGTTCTTATACTTAGTGACTTCTATTAGCTCCCGCCCGTAATAGAAAAGCCGCTTTTTACTACGGCGGCTCTTACGGCGCTACCTAAGATTCGTAGACGTAACGCCTACTACGCCTTTAATAAGACTATTATATTATAGTAGGTTTTACGATAGTAAGGCGACGACTAGGCTCCTTTCCGGATAGCTCTTTAGGCCCTACGTGTTAATGCCCCTTCTATTAACGACTAGAAGCTGCTTTATACCTACGTATAGGCAAACCTACTACTTAGGGAGGTAGCTTGCTTTAATAGGGCGGTCTATATCTACTCTACGAATGCATAGGTCTGCGACTTTAATATAGACTATATAGAACGCCTTAGCTCGCTATATATCTAGGTTTAAGCGACTAATATCGGTCCTAATGCGTCTTAAGCCGACTTAATTACTACCGGCAACCTATATAACTATCTGCCTATCTATATTAGTGCTAGGGTAATATTAATAGCGATTATCTAAACCCCTCCTAGCCTCGTTAATAATGCCTTAGGGACTATCTATAACTTCGCTTAGAATGCTAATATAGACGACCCTTAAGCGCACCTACCTTTTATTATTTTAGTCCGCTTTAATCGCTATATAGGTCCGCCTTACTTTAACGACCTAAAGCTAGCGACTATTATACCTATCTTTTAGTTAACGCGGGACTTCTTTAAGAGCGGCGCCCCTTACTATCGCACTTAGTTCCCCCTAACAATTGCGTATACTATTACTGTTTATAAGGCATAAGGTGCTACGCTTAAGTAGGTTATAGCGGATATATCCTATCGCGATTTCTAGTCTAGCCTTACTTACGTAGCTGTCTTACGGGCTAAGACGCTACTTAGTATTATATTTAATGCCTACTTTAATCTTAATGATATTATTTAAGGTAGTAACGTCTCTATGCTCGCGCGGGAGGCTAACGCTATTCGCTATGCTAGTTAGGTTATTAGGTAGTTAGGAAGAAGGGTTATTAAAGAATAGCTATACTCAATTAACTATATACACTATATCTATTATTAGTTACGCGCTTACGCGCCTACTACTACGTAGCTTTATTCCTGCTATTGCTATTCCGTGCCTACTACCGTGCCTACTGCCGTGCCCGCTGCCGTGCCTACTATTGCGTGGCTTCGTTACGCGCCTATTTGCTTATAATCCCTCGCTTAGTTACGTTGCTTCGTTATACGCCGCGCTTACTACCGTGCCTACTATTGCGTAGCTTCGTTCCTGCTATTCTATGCCTACTGCCGTGCCTGCTATTGCGTGGCTTTATTGCGCGCCTATTTGCTTATAATCCCTCGCTTAGTTACGTTATAGTTGTATTGCTTCGTTATGCGCCGCGCCTGCTATTGCGTGGCTTCGTTGCCCGTTTATTTGCTTGTAATCCCTCGCTTAGTTACGTTATAGTTGTATTGCTTCGTTATGCGCCGCGCCTGCTATTGCGTAGCTTCGTTACGCGCCTATTTGCTTGCAATCCCTCGCTTAGTTGCGTTATAGTTGTATTGCTTCGTTATACGCCGCGCTTGCTATTGCGTGGCTTTATTACGCGCCTATTTGCTTATAATCCCTCGCTTAGTTGCGTTATAGTTATATTGCTTCGTTATACGCCGCGCTTGCAATAGGGTTATAAAGGGGATTTATAGTTATAATTGCAATAACCCGAGAATATAGGATCGTACTAATAGTATATCAGTAGGGCGCTAACCCTTTAAGAACCGGAAGTAGATAGGTAATAGCCTCTGCCTTAAGGTCTTATATTTCGAAAGGTTAGAGCATAGTGCTTGCCACCTATTCGGTCTTTAGTCTAAGTCTATATTCGTATAGCTAGCTAAAGAGAAAAAACTCGAGGGTTTCTTTCGCTTAAGCGTCTACTATAATAGTAAGCCGGGTGTCTAGGTTAATTAATCTAGCCCGTAGAAATTAGTATCCGTTTAAGCTTAAGTTTTTGCTTATTAACCTTTCTAGTATTATTCCTTCCTTCGTTACGGCGTTAAATAACTTTCCCTTTCGCTGGCCGAAAATGCGTAGAGTATATAACTCGTGATAATAACGCGTGGCCTTATCTTAGCCTTGTATTTAATTCCGCGTAAGAGCCCGCGCGTAGGGTAAACAAATACGTATAACAAGCCCCGCTTTTGTCAACGCTTAGGGTTCGAATCCCGCTTATAGCTAAAAAAGAAAGGTGCCCTAGCTATAGCTAAAAATTAAAGGTCCCCCGGCTATAGCAACGCTTTACTTAATATGCCTCGTGCCCTACTGCGTGCCCTATTGCGTGCCCTCTACTGCGTGCCCTCTACTATATGTGCGGCTCCTTAATGTATGCTTCGTGCCTAGCGGCTTCTCGATATATGCTTCGTGCCCGGCTCCCGGCTGCGTGCCCTACTGCGTGCTCTACTACGTGCCCTCTACTGCGTGCCCTCTACTATATGTACGGCTCCTTAATGTATGCTTTGTGTGTGCCCTACTGCGTGCCCTACTGCGTGCCCTCTACTGCGTGCCCTCTACTATATGTGCGGCTCCTTAATGTATGCTTTGTGCCCGGCTCCCGGCTGCGTGCCCTCTACTGCGTGCCCTACTGCGTGCCCTCTACTGCGTGCCCTACTGCGTGCCCTCTACTGCGTGCCCTCTACTATATATACGGCTTCTTAATGTATGCTTCGTGCCTAGCTCCCGGGTGCGTGCCCTCGGGGTGGTGTTCTTCGCACAATTTGCGCGGCTCTCTTAATTACTATATACCTACACCTAATTTTGCTAGCAGGACCTAGGCGCGTAGGGTCGCGTAGAAAAAGTAGAGAATTTAGGTATTTGTCGTGCAAATAGAGATTTCCTATCGTGTAAATAGCATTTCTCTTTCTATATATCTATCTTATATGTCTAAGAACCTAAAAATAAAAGTTTAGTAAATTCCTTAGTTTTAGTTCGCTTGATTTTAATAAAAAAAGTAAAAGTAAGAAAGTAAGTACTAAAAGTTTTTAAAAATTCTCTTTTTTAAAATATAAAGTAACCTATAGCGGTATAAATTATACATTAAATGTTTCTCTTTACTTTAGTATATTATACAGCTATAGTAAATCTTTAAGAAGTTTTAAGCAACGCTCTAAGTTTTAGTAGAGTTTTTATTGTTTTCGTAGAAGTATAGGGTAGGTATATAAACATTGGGCTAATCGTTACTTTTGTTACCCTACTATAGGTCTCTTTCGCTTAAATAACGCTTAATTAAAGCTATCGATATCGCACTTTTTAACGGCATTAGGCTTTAACCTTAGTGTTATTATAAAGAGCTAGCTTTAAAGAGGGATTAAGACGAAAGAAACGATATATATTTATCCCTCGTAAACCGGCGAGGTAAAATAATAACTATAGCGATATCTATATCTAGAGAGGTAAGTATCGTAACCCTTAAGGAAAGCCTTAATTAAACCCCTTAGATTTAGGCTATTAAGGGTAAGGTAAAGATCTACTATATTTAAGAATATATTAACCTAGTAAGATCCGAAGATCTTAGAGAGCTTACTAAGATTAGCTAGGAAGAATTTACAAGCAACCTTAGGGAACGATCTTAAAGAAGGGCCCTTACAGAAGGTAAGTTTAACAATAGGACTATTAACTATAACAATCGGATTAATAATGCGATAATAGAGTTCCGCTTTAAGTAGGATAGCTATATTTTAGCCGTTAGCCTATTTAAGACCTAGGAAAAGGCTATAATTTATATTAAGGAGCTAATTAGTAAGTCAATTAGTAAGGCTCTCGCGGGAGAGACCTTTATATAAACCTCGCCTTAAAGCAGGATCTAAGAACTTAAATAGAAGGTCTTACCCTTAGAAGAGGAGGAAAAGACCCTCGTAGATAACCGGTATTATTAAATTATCGGCAAAAGAGGGAATTAGGACTAGAAGGCGTAGGCGGATTAGCTTAATTAAGTGATTATTAATTCTAAGGACCTAAAAGTCACGACTTTAAACGATATTAAGATCCGGCAGGATTTCCTTCGTGCGGCGGAGGAATTCGACCTTAGCTAGGCCTCGAACGAGAGGTTAAATAATGCCTTCTATAAACGACTTAAGGGCATTATTACGATAACTTTAAACCCCTTAAGGAACCTTATCGCGGAATTTAAACGTAAGGTAACCCTTCGGAAGAAATCTAAACCTTAGGTTAACTAGACCGCTCCGGCAATAAGAAAGGAGTTAGGGTAGTCGTAATGCCTTTATAACACTTACTAGACTAATAAAGAGATTTAGTAGGAAAGCTGCTTCTTATTCCGTGCAATATTTAAAAAGAATGCCCTTAAGGGATAGGAAGTAAAGGATACGGTAAGGACTAGGATTAATAAGTGGCTTTACGAGCACTTAGAAGGTAAGAAAAAGGCTATAGCTTAGAAGCTAGTAGGATTAAGTAAGTTAGACGAACAATTACGGTCCTAAATAGCGGCAACGGCAATAAGTAGGCGAATATAGTTTCTTACATTAATATAATATTATAAGTTAACCTTACCTATATTAAAGATAAACCTCTTAGAGATAAAGCTATCTACGATTTAAGGGCGAGTATATATATCTTTAATAACATTAGGTGGTTTAAAGAGAAGGCGTTTACCTAAGGATCGTAAGAGGAGGTCCGCGCTAGTAAAACCGCGCTTATAGTCTAAGGGGTAGGATTAGTAGTTATCTTGCTCTTAAGGGGCAAGAGGCTCCTGCTCGAAAACAGCTACTATATCCCTAAGATACGGTGATACGGATAAGCGTCTTTTCCGTTCGATAAGGGATTAAGGCTTAAGTTTATTAGAACTAGTAGGATAATACGCTATTCTATAGACCGATAGGCGAGCAGCTTACTTAGCTTAAGGAATTCGAGGACTAGTATATTATTGCGAGCCTGCCCGATACTCTAGGGACTGTTTTTACGACGAGTCGACGGCTTAAGCCAACTTCGAATAAAGACCTTAAGAACCTATAACATAGGCGCCTAAGGCACTTAGGGCCGGATGCTATAGGCCTACTAGTAGATAAATCCGTAGGCACGGAACTTTACGGACCGGGAACCTATAAATGCGAGGAATACGTAATAGAAAAGGCGAAACAGTAAGTCTCCTAAGATCTACTAACATAAAGGCCGTAAAGAGCTAGGGTTTAATTTAGCTTTAACCTCTATACTAGCCCGGAAGTAAATGCCGCGGGATTTAATTACTACGCCTTATTAACCTATATAACGATAAATATAAGGTTTTTATACGCTATTAAGTAAAAGACCGAGGTCTAGGACGTCTTAAAGAAGCTAATTCTAAAGGTCGCTATACGCTACGGGATTTAAATAATTATCCTAGTCACTAACGGAGAGAAGGCCCTAATCACTAAGGAGATTAAGCAATATACGGATAGACTTAGCCTATAGCTCTTTATATTAGCCCCCTTAACGCCGACTTAGAATAGTTATATAGAACGTTTAAGGGCTATCATTAAGGAAAGAGCGAGGCTAATAAGTCTCGACTTATATATCTATAACACCCTCTAGACCGAGACCTATCGAACGGCTATCTACTTATTAAATCTAACACCCCTTAAAAGGGTCGATAAGAGCGGGAGGAGTCCCTATAATAGATAGTAGTAGTATATAAGAGACTATAACCCCTTATACAGCTATATTAAGGAGATTCAACCGATACCTAATAACAACGGATGCTCTAAAACATATCAAATCTTATAAGTCCCTCTTATAGACTACGTAGAGGGCATATATTAGATAAGTATTGCTATTTATATAATACGAAATTGCTATTTACACTATAAATACCTAAGTTCTCTACTTTTCCTACGCGACCCTACGCGCTTAGGTCCCGCTACTAAAATTAGGTAGAGGTATATAGCAATTAGGAGGGCCGCGTAAATCGTCCCTAGCCTTAATTTAATTCAATAGTTATAGCAGCGCCCGTGTAATTTAGCAACGCTCGCGTAAGAAGCTTAAATAACGCAAATAACGCATATTTAAAGGGATCACGAGATGTTCGTATAATCAGCCCGTTTATTAGTCCGGCCCGGACTGCGTAGCTTGCGTAGCTAGAATAACCTCCTTAATAGACGGCGACGGCGACGGCGTAGCTCTTCCGCCCTTAGCCCGTCTCCCTCGAGATCCCCTTGCCTGTGTATTTACGCATGCTCGCGATCTTCCCTATAACGCTTGCGACGACTATATCTAGTCTACCTTATTTTATATGCGTATGCGGCGTACGCTTGCGTTAAGTCGGCGGGGACTAGCCTAACTTAATCGCGGCAGCCGCCTCTATATCCCTCGTCCTCGCCCTCTTCTATACTATAAGGCTGCTTATAAAGCTGCTAGTGCTTATTAATCGTCTTCCTCTCAGTGTTATAAGGTTAAGGACATAGTTAGACTAGTATTCTTCGTAGCGTAAGGCCGGCCTTTAAGCGTTTACACTATGTTAGGGTCTTAGATATAGAGGAGTAGCTCCTTAAGGTCCTAGAGGTTATTATTAGCATCGTTTATAGTAATAAAGGGGGGGGGCGTCGAACTAAAGGCTTATTAAGCTACTACCGGGGAAGAATATTAAGCCTTATAAGCGGAAGCGGAGGGTTAGCTTTAAGGCGCTCGAGAATAACGTAGGCATAAGGAAGCCCTTACTATTATATAAATCGCCCGGTATAACGCGGTAGCGGGATTAGCTCCCGCGGCTCTTTCCCTAGCTCTAAGGGCATCGCGGCTATAGTAAGCCGGTGCTATACGGTAAGTATGTTAATAGCCTAATATATAATCTAGAAAGTCAGCTTGCTAAGCTAATCCTAACCGCTATAAATAAGCCGTTGCCGTGCTTACTATCGGGCGGCCTCCTACTAGTAGTAGCGCTCTTTATTCTCGATTATCTAAAGTAAGGCGGTATAAAGGTAAAAGAGGTCTTATATACCTATAAGAAGGTACGATTTAACGTCTTTATAAGCGGTCTCTATAGGGCTATTAACCCTTTAGCCGAAGTTGCGATACCTACTAATAAAGCAGGCAGCCTATTGCTCCCGCTAATATATATATTCCTTTAAGATATACCTAATAATACGGGCCTAGAGCTCTCCGTAGGTCTTATTAAAAGTCTTCTATTTAGCCTTAAATTATTCTTCCGTAGAAGCGTAGATTATAAGTTTCTAAGCTATAAATACACTCTTACGGGTGTATTTATAGGCCGGGGGGCGGGGGGGGTGTGTTCCCTACCGCTTTTGCCTCTTCTACCTCTTATTATATACGAGCTCGTCTATTAGGATCGCCTTTATTATCCTCGTTAGCCTTATTAGCCTCGTCGTCGTTATCGTCGTCGTCGTCGTCGTCGTCCTTATCGTAGTTAGGCTCTTTCTACCGCGTCTTTATTCTCGCGTAGATATTAGCGTTAATATGCTATACGTAAAGCTATTACTACGAGGAGGGGAAAACGTTCGAGAGGGCGTTTTTAAAGGTCTTTTCCTAATCTATAATAATAGAGTATTACTATTTATACTATAAGAAATCTCTATTTATACTATAAGACCCTATAAGACGCTGAAATCCCTACTTTTTCTACGCCTACCCTACGCGCCTATGTCCCGCCACTAAAATCTAGTGTAGGTATATAGCAATTAAGAGAGCCGCGGAAATCGTGCGAATAACGCGAAGAACACTACCGCACCGACACGCAGTAGGGCACGCAGCCGGGAGCCGGGCACGAAGCATATATTAAGGAGCCGCACACACAGCAAAGGGCACGCAGCAAAGCACGCAGCAGGGCCCGCAGCAAAGGGCACGCAGCAGGGCACGCAGCAGGGCACGCAGTAGGGCACGCAGCAGGGCACGCAGTAGGGCACGCAGCCGGGCATGAAGCATACATTAAGGAGCTGCATACACAGCAGAGGGCACGCAGCAAAGGGCACGCAGCAGAGCAGGCAGCAGAGCAGGCAGCAAAGGGCACGCAGCAGGGCACGCAGCAGAGCACGCAGTAGAGCACGCAGCAAAGGGCACGCAGCAGGCCACGCAGCAGGCCACGCAGCCGGGCGCCGGGCACAAAGCATACATTAAGGAGCCGTACACATAGCAAAGGGCACGCAGTAGAGGGCTGCGTACGCAGTAGGGCTGCTATAGCTATTAAATTGCTATTACTAAATTATCTATTTAATTATAGCTAGGCACGATTTACGCCGCCCTCTTTATTACTATATACCTATACCCGGTTTTAGTAGCGGGACATAAGCGCGTAGGGTACGCGTAGAAAAAGCGGAGACGATAGGGTCTTATAGTATAAATAGAGATTCCTTATAGTATAAATAGTAATACTCTAATAATAATAGTCGGCTTTATAGCCCCGACCTCTAGTCGTAGCTTATTAAGCCGCTCTACTAGCTACTAAAAGCCTTCCTCCTTTTCCGTATTAATAAGGCTAAAGGCGAAGTTAGCAATAGAATGCTAATTAGTAATTCTAATAGCTTAAAAGAGAAATATCTTAAAGCGGTTAGTATTATATATATTATTAGAGTATTACTATTTGCCTAAGTATAAATCTCTGTTTGCCTAAGTGATACTTTAGGTACCCCCTTAAAATGCCTAACCCCCCCCGCCTAGCCGCGCTTACTTAATTATAGTGCGTATGCCTAGTAGGCTATAGGCTAATTCTTCGCATCGCATCGTTAAATCGCATCGTTAAATCGCATCGTTACGCATCTCGCCGCATCGCATTGCTCTAGCCAACGAGCCTCTAAGGCATGCAGTAGGGCACGCGGTAAGGCACGCAGTAGGGCACGCAGTAGAGGGCACGCAGTAGAGGGCACGCAGTAGAGGGCACGCAGTAGAGGGCATAAAGCAGGGCACGAAGTAAGGCACGAAGCATATATTAAGGAGCCGTATATATAGTAGAGGGCATGTAGTAGAGGGCACCCAGCCGGGCATAAAGCATACATTAAGGAGCCGCATATATAGTAAAGAGCACGAGCCGTATATATAGTAAAGGGCACGTAGTAGAGGGCACGCAGCCGGGCATAAAGCATATATTAAGGAGCTGCACACGTAGTAGAGGGCACGCAGCTAGGCACGCAGTAGAGGGCACGCAGTAGAGGGCACGAAGCAGGGCACGAAGCAGGGCACGAAGCATACATTAAGGAGCCGCACACATAGTAGAGGGCACGTAGTAGAGGGCACGCAGTAGGCCACGCAGTAGGCCACGCAGCCGGGAGCGGGCCGTAGACGGATATTCGTAAGAGTATATATACGTAAAGAATCATTAGTCTACGGCCTACTATAAATGCGCACTGTATTTATATAGGCGCGGCTAGGCGCGGGGGGGTTAGGCGTTTTCCGGGGTGTACGTAGGCTTTAAAAAAAATATCACTTAGGCAAATAGAGATTTATACTTAGGGAAATAGTAATACTCTTAATTATTAAAGAAAAACGATTATTGCCGTATAGCTTTTGCGACACTCGCATCTAGTCGGTATTAGCATAATTAAATAATCCTAAAAATACAAAGAGACTAATCGAAATAAGAGCTCGAAAAACACAATTTAAGAGATTGCTCCCTAGTTAGGATATTCTAACTTATACGGAAATCGACTAGCGGAGGCTATAATACAACTACCCTACGAATTTCTGCTATTCTTCCTAATCCTTGGCATAGCGACTACTGCGCTTGCTTTAGGGTGTATGCCTTTTCCGCCGTTAAAGTAGCTATCGCACCGACCTATTAGGATCCGCACCCGAGGGCGCGATTAAGATACCGTTAATTATGCGTAATTAAGGTAGCAAAGTAAGGGAAAACTATATTATTCTTATCTAGTTCTATAAAAGGCTAGCTGTCTTACGAAGCACCTTAAATAGGTGCGTAAGTAGATATATAACCGTATAGGTACCGGGCTATATCTAGCTCGGTCGTGTAAGCGCCGCTCCGATACGATACACCCCCTAGCGTTAAGTAATTAATTTAACGCTACGAGAAGAAGCTATCGCGAGCGCTTATAGAGCCTTAAATGCACCTTTCCCTAGTGTTACGACCGTCCCGATTCCTCTAATCCTCCTATGTTCCCTTTATTCCCTATATCCGCCCGCGTATATATATCCTTTAAATTAAGCAACGCTTTAAACCTCTTAAACTTAGCTCTCGGGAGCGCTTTCATTAAGCCGTCTATAGGCATCTCGGCCGTTAGGATATATTCCACCGTAAAGCGCCCTTTCCTATATTCTTCTTTAAGCTATATATTCTAAATGTCGATATAACGGAGCTTCGTAGAGATACGGCCTTCTTTAACTACTAATCGAATAGTCTAAAGGTTATCGCAGTATATCTTTAATAGCCTAAGGTCCTCTAAGATATCTCGCAGTAGCTTTAATAGCGCGATGCCTTCCTTCGTTATACGCTTAAGTCCTAAAAGCTCCGCCTCTATAGTCGAGGTTATTACCGTATCTTAAAGGCTCGCTTTCTAAACGACTAGACCGCTATAGAGCATTATAATATAGCCTTATAACGAGCGGCGCGCATTAGGATCGTCTGCGAAAGATACGTCGGTCGCGATAATAAAAGCCTTACATATAGTAAATCCGACGAACTTAATTATAAGGAACCTTATTGCGTATAGGTAGCGGATGTATTAGTTCGCCGCCTCTAAGTGCTTAGGGGAAGGGTTCGTTAGGAACCTTAAGAGCTACGAGGCTATAAGC
Organism: Ophiocordyceps sinensis; assembly: GCA_012934285.1. Lineage (NCBI taxonomy): Eukaryota > Fungi > Ascomycota > Sordariomycetes > Hypocreales > Ophiocordycipitaceae > Ophiocordyceps > Ophiocordyceps sinensis. Next base: position 5,194,983 of record JAAVMX010000004.1, on the reverse strand, counting down.
GCTACGTTAGGTCTTACGGTAATCGCGGTATATATAATTAACCCGACCTTTTCCTAGAAGTCCTTAATCTCGCGAAAGGAGGCCTATTCGGTATTATTAACGAGTAGAAAAGACGGGATTAATACCGCCGGCGCTTTGCTATTATTATTAAGGCTAAACTTACGTATAATCTTCTCGATATATACGTCTTAGCAGAGGAAGATCTTCCGAAGCTATCGGTCGCGGATAACTCTAATCCCGAGATACTATCTAAAGGCCTCCTTACGGACCTCGTATTTCCCGTTAAGGTACTTAACGAGGTCGTTTACGCTAATACCTTTAGGACTTAAGATAATGATATTATTAACGTATATTAGCATAAGGATCTTGCCGTTTATAAAGTCGTAAGGCTCCTCGCCGGTGCGGATAAGCCCTTATTCCTCTAACGCCTAGTATATCTTATTATACTAAGGAAGAGGCGATTCGCGTAATCCGTAGAGAGCTTTATCGAGCTTAGCTACTATTAAAGAATTCTTATCTTCTTTAAGAAAACCTAGCTTTACGTACCCTTTTAGGAGTTTTACGTAGACCGGCCGCTTTATCTTATTAATATTAGTATTTAGAAAAGCGTTAGCGATATTAAATTGCCGAATATCGAGATTATACTTCGCCGCTATAGACACTACTATCCTAAAGGTCTTAATAGCGAGAGTTATAGCGTAGGTCTCTTTACCTTAATCGCTCTTAAGGTTTCTACGTATAATAATGCGTGCCTTATATCGTATAAGGTATCTATCTTTATCGAACTTATAGAGGAAGACCTATTTAAGCGGGATTAGGGTTCTCTTAGCCGCTCCCGGCTAAAGAGGCGCTACGTACCTCTTCGGAGGAGGTCGTATAGCTCCTTACGGCAGCCCTCTTTAAACTCCTTCCCGTGCGGGTAGTAGTCGAGATCTTAATAGCGCTAAGGCAGTCGGACGAGGTTATCTCGACAATGCTTATATGCCTTTTATTAAACTACGGCTACGAATACTAAATGAAATATCGTAAGATCTCCTTTTAGCTAGAGATCTTCGGGCAATAGGGTACTAAAGCCGTTATCCTACTACCTCGTATGTCTTAGTCAAGAGCTCTACCTTATGGCTTTTATACTATAGAGCTCTTATTATATTCGACGAGGGCGATAGGTCTTCTCTTATATTAAAGCTTCTTCCGTAGGTAGTCCTACGGAAACCTTACCTTCTTCTACTAAGGTCGCATTACGTTAATTAGGATCCCGGCGATCTTTAGCGTATATACCTTATTATAGGCCTACCTCTTCCTCTTAGTCGGGAGGTTGCCTAGCTAAGGCTTCCCTCCTCGGTAAGCCTTAGTAAGGGAGGTATTTGCCTAAGCTAGGGCTACGGCAATTGCTTTAGCCCTTTAGGCTATAGATATACGAGAAGGGTATCGGACTCGTTATCCTATAATCCTACGGTCGGTTTAAGACCTTGCCCCGTCGGGTTAAGCGTTTATTCCGGTATAAGAAGTCCTTTAGGGGGAGGTAATAATATAGGTTATAGCTTCGCCGCCTCTGCTTAGGCTAACGAAGAGGCTTCTATACGAATTAAAGCCTCTCTTGCTATAACGCAGCTACCCGCGTAACTATAGAGCCGGGAGATAGGGATACATACACGATAGATAATGCATTTTAGCTCGGGGACTATTCGGCTATTACTCGCCAACTAGTCCCCGATAGCCCCTCTCGAGGCCTAAGGGTATATCCCTAAGGCCCCGATATATCTTAGAAGAGAGGCAAGCTTTAGTCTTACTACGAGAGGGTAACCGTATTATAATAAAGGATTATTTATACTTTTAACTATCGTTCCTACCTTTTTAAATATACCTTTAGTCTATCTTCTTATAATTTCTAAAGCTTCTCTTTTTTAGTTACCTAGGAGCGATAGCGCCGCGCGGTAGGCGTGTTTCCGGGCGTATAGGCCGCGTAGGCCGAATAGGTTATACTAGCTATCGAGTCGCTAGCCTATCGCCGTTACCTCGCGTAACGGAACTAACATTAGAAGATAAATATACTAACTTATATAAGGGCTATAACGAGCGTCTTAGGACGCTATTACTAATTTTTTTATTACCTAAAGGGGCCCGATCTATCCCCTCGCGAAGTTAAACGCAAGCCGGCCCTTTACGACCTACCCCTCTACGTATAGATATCCTCGTAGCCCTTTAAGCAAGAGCCGTAGAGCTAAAGGAGGAGAAAAGATTAAGAGATAGGATTGCGGAACTTCGAGAGGAAGTTTCGCAGTAGGGTAACTTATTTAGCAAAGACTTATACAAACGTCGCCGATAGTTAACTAAATCGAGGGAGCGTTATAGTAGGGAAATTAAAATAAAAAACATTCTTTAGTTATTATAACCGACTAACCCTTAAAAACGTCTCGATTAGATTAGCGATCTTAAGGATACCTTTATCGCTGCCTTACGTCGTTTTAAGCGCAATAAGAATAAAACCTTATATACCTTTAACTATATATATATAGACTATAAGGCGAGATAGAGGCGATACCTCGACGAAAAGCTCCTTATAGAGAGGGAAGTACTTCGCACTAACTAAGATAATTTTCGTAATTAGACTTTAATTTTAATTAAAGATATTGCTAATCGCGAGACTCTTTTAGCTACGTAACTATAGGAAGCACGCTAACGAGAGGGTTAGTCCCCCCTCGATTTTAGTCTTTATTTAGATTCCCTTAAGCAATACTTAGAACGTCCGCTAGAAAAAACTCGTGTACTTTCCTTTTTTACAAAGTTACGTCCCGATCTTCGGGACTAAATCTCCCTTTATTTAGCGTTTATTTAGGATAATACTCGTAAGGAGATAGTCTAAGTCGCTTAACGCTTCTAAGATGCTTTAGGAAATAAAAAGCGCCCCGTAAAGCTAACTAACGACTAATCGACCTTTACTTAAGGGGCAAAAGGCTCCCGTTCGATAGGCTATCGCTAAGGTAGAGGCCGAAATAGATCTATTAATAACTATTAAGATTCCGACGCCGCTAGATCGACCTCGAATAGCCGTAGAAACGGTCGTAGCAACGGCCGTAGGAACGGCCGAGGAAATAATCGCAATAGTCGTAATAGTAGGAATAGATACGGTAGGAATAGCCGTAGCAATAACCGGGGAGGAAATTCGTATAGAAACGGCGAAAGCCAATCCGGCATAGTTATTTATTAGTATTATAAGAAACTAGGCTATATATAAGCCGATTGCTAGGCGATAGCGAAAGCTAACCGAGCCGTAGCTAATTTAGAGACGACGAAGAAGGAGGGAAACGCCTAAAAGTCGTAGTAAATGCCTCTCCTTCGACTAAGCTATAGGTAGAGGTAGTTAAGAGACTACGTGCTACTAGAAAGCTACTAGGGCGAATACCTTATAAAATCATCGTTAATCTCGATTACGGTAGTAAAGTAGACCTAGTAGATGTAAATTTTGCTCGAAAACAAGGACTACGATAGCTCCCATCCTTTTTATGCCTAAGAAAGACGGCACTTTGCGCCTTTATATAGACTACCGGGGGGTTAATAGCATTACCGATAAGAATCGCTACTTACTCCCCCTTATTTCGGAGATTATAGACCGTTATTAAAGGGCTAAGTACTTTTCGAAGATTAACTTAAAAAACGCATACTAACGCATCCGGATTAAGGGAGGGGATAAATAGAAGATAGCCTTTCGTACTCGCTATAGTTACTACGAGTATTTAGTATTGCCGTTTAGATTAACTAACGCCTTTACTATATTTTAGTTATATATTAACTAAGCTCTTAAAGGCCTTATAGATACTATTTACGTCGTTTACCTTAATAATATTTTAATCTTTTCTAAGACCTACGAAGAGCATATAGATTACTTACGATAAGTCTTTAAACGATTAAGGAATACCGAGCTATTCGCTAATTTATTAAAGTGCACTTTCTATAAGCAGTCTTTAGAGTTTTTAGGATTTATCTTATCTATTAACGGAGTTGCAATAGACCTAGCCCGCGTTAAGGCTATTATAAATTAGGAAAAACCTTATTCTTTCTATAATATTTAAGTTTTTCTCGGTTTTATAAATTATTACCGACGATTTATTCTAGGATACTCTAGCATTATTGCCCCTCTTACTACGTTATTAAAAGGGAGCGTTAAGGGAAGAAAGCCTAGACGAATATAGCTAAACACTAGCGAATTAATAGCGTTTTACGCCGTAAAGAACGCCTTTACAATAGCCTTACTTCTTTAATACTTCGACCCTTAAAGACCGATTCGCATTAAGACTAATGCCTTAATTTTCGCAATAGCTAGCATTCTTTCGTAGCCCGATAACGAAGGCTACTATTATCCGATTGCTTTCTAGTTATAGAAGTTTACTAGCCTTAAGCTTAACTACGGCACCCTTAATTAAGAGATATTTGCTATCATTAAGTTATTTAAACACTAGCGACACTACGTTAAAAGGGCGGCGAATACCGTTAAAGTTTTATTAGATTACTAAAACCTTTAAGGCTTTATAAAGTAAGTATCCCTTAATAAAAGATAAGCACGTTAGTATATATACCTAGCTCCTTTCGATTTTACGATTAAACACTAAGCCGGTAAATTAAATCCTACCGATGCTTTATTAAGGAAGCTAGAATTTATAAGCGAAGCCCTACCGTCTATAGAGCTACTCCCGGAACTATAATAGAAGTTAGTAGTTATTCGGCAGGTATATATAGCTATAGATTCTATAAAGAGCGACCTTAAGACGAGTTCTTAGGTCTCTACTATCTCTAAGCTTAACGAGATATCTTTATATAACGAAAATACATAAGCTCTCTAAGTTTCGATCGCTTAGCATTTAGGAATAAGTCCCGGTAAGTTAGCTACTTAGGTTAAAGATATCGTTAGTTATAAACAACGGTGTTAAAGACAATTAGCTAGGTTAGCAGCTCGTTATAAAGGGGTCTATAAGAGCAATGTCTTTAAGCCCCTTTTTAAGCTCCTTAAGAGGACTTAAGCGGAAGATCCGTAGACTATATAGTAAGTATAGGCCGAAAGTACCTTAGAAGAAAGGGTAAGTCTTTAGTTATTAAGCCTAAACGGACTTATTTTACATTCGGGAAAAATCGTAGTGCCTATAGAGGTTGCCTTAAGGTAAGAGCTTATTTAGCTCTATTACGACGATCCCCTTACGGGATACTTCGGAATAGCCCGTACGAAAGACCTCCTATCCCGGAAATTCTTTTAAGAAGGAATAGCTCGTAATATAAATAGCTACGTGCGTTTATATTATATCTATTAAGGCGCCGTCTTAAAGCGGCATCGCTTATATAGCGCCCTTAAGTCGCTGCCTATTCCTATAAGACCTTAGGAAGAAGTCTCTATAGACTTTACTACCGGTTTTCTAGAGTTATAGTTTAATAGTAAAGAAGTTAACGCAATATTAGTAATCGTTAACCGATATACTAAGTATACCGTATTTCTCGCAGTCTCTAAGATAATAATAACGCCTAAGTTAGCTAAGGCTTTTTATTATAAGATTAAGCTTATCTATAGAGTACTAAAAGGCATTATTTCCGATAGAGGATCTTTATTTACTAGTAAGTTTTAGTTAGACCTTTATTATATATTACGGATAAAACGTAGGTTATCGATAGCCTTTTACCTATAAACCGACGGTTAGACCGAACGGGTAAATTAGATACTATAATACTACCTTCGGTATTATACGAATGCCGAATAAAATAACTAGCCTAGACTACTACGATAGGCTTAGTTTGCTTATAATAATACGAAGAATATAACTATAGGCTTTTCGCTTAATAAGGCATTATTCGGATACTAACTAAACTACTATATCTACCTTACGGACGATGCTATTATTAGGGGAGTACCTAAAGCGAGAGCTCGCATTAGTAAATTAGCAGACTTAAGGAAAAAGCTAGAGACTTATTAGCGATAAACTATCGAGTCGTAAAAGAAATTCTCTAACCTCTATTATAAGCTACTTACCCTTAAGGTTAGGGACTTAGTAGGACTCTCTACGAAGAGCTTACGCCTTAAGGACTAAAGAAGGAAGTTATTACTTAAATATATTAGACCTTTTAGAGTCCTTTAAGCTATTAGTAAGTAAGCGTACCGCTTAGCCCTACTAGAGAAATACAACCGGCTTTATAATATATTTTATATTAGTCTTCTTAAGCCGTAGGTAGAACGGGCTACTAACTAATACCCTAGTAAATTACTGCCGATGCCTAACCTCGACGATACTAAAGGAGAATAGTCGGTTTAGTAAATTAAGGACTATAAAAAGAAGAAAGGCGTTACCTACTACTTAGTAAAATAGGAAGGTTAGCTAGCCGAATACAACGAGTAGGTTACTTAAGACGATATAACGAATGCCTAAGAACTTATTAACGAATACCTAAAGATACGGCTAAAGAAACGGCGGAAATTATATATTACGAAATAACGTCTTTTTAGCTTACCTTAACTTTTCTCTTACTACTCCGCCGCTACTTTATCGTTATTCCTTAATATCTATACGGTAGAAGTCTCTTACTTCTATTTCGCTAGTAAACTCCGTAATAATAGGGAGACGTTTTAATTACTCCCCCCTTCCTTAGCGACCGCTCTCCTTAATTATTTCGTATAAATTATCGTATATATATTCTCGTCCTACCCGCTATAGGGTAAAACCTACGTTATTAATCACTAGACGAAGCTTTTAGTCCCTATTCTCGCGTATAGCTTTCCGTCGCTTTATCGATACCTACCGGTATTTAAGACGACGTTTTATTTATAAACGTTTAGCACTTAATACCCCTTATTCCTCTCGATAAGCCGTTATTACGGCTATAAACGACGTATAAACTTAGTAGAAGATTAACTTTATCTTCTTCTTCTCCGTCTCGTCTTAAGTAGTCTAAAACTTAGCTATCTTCGTCTAAATAGCGTATAGATTAGCTATATCTCTAGATATTATTGCCGGCACTTATAATTTTATAAGCAACTATATCCCGACTTAATAAAGAACGAAGAGCTTACCGATTTATAGAGGTTACCGCGCGAGTTATATTAAATATATTTGCTTAATCGTATATCCTCCTATATATAATATAGTTCGACTATTTTAGTATCGTCCTCGTTATCGCTAAACCCTTATATACTGCTATTAAGGCACTTAATATAGTATAGCTCGGTGATATAGCACCCTTTCGCCTTACGAACCTTTATATATATAGCCTTTTTGCCCTTTTTCTTAGGCGATATCCCTTTCTAGACATTCCTCTTATCGCCGGTGTCTCCTTTAGTATTCGCCTTTATATCTTCGTCTCTATCGTCTTTACTAAACAACGAAATTATTTCGGATTTAATAACCGCTAGCGTTATACGCTTTATATTCGCGTAATCTTCTTAAGACTCTACTATAAAAGGTTTTTTTATACTTATAAAGGGTCCCTTAAATAATTAACGATATAGTTAATCTTCGGTTTCTTCCTTTAATAAGGATATCGACTTCTCTAAGGCATCTCGTATGTTTTTCTCTATAAGGAGTTATTCTAATAGGGTGGTTTTCTCTCCGCGTGTCTTCTTTAGCTTTATCTCTTCTTATGCTATCGCTATAGCGTCTTTAATCGATACTCCGTTCGCCGATAACTTTAGGACTTAAGCAATAACTAAAGGGCCTATCGGCTAAATGTTATCCGTCTGCTTTCCTCGCTTTTAAGGCGTCTATACTATTGCACTTACCGTTCGCTTAGGACCTATAGCGTTAAACTAATTTAGAATATGCTTATCTAATTCGGAATATACTCGTTAGAATTAGAATATACTCGTCTAATTCCGAATATGCTTCTCTATAAGATCTCGATATAGTTAAATAATAAAAGAAGAGAAGAAAAAATCTTTATATATAAAAAGCAGTACTCTATTATAGTTCGCTAACTATACGTAAGCGACTAGCCCCCTATTACGTAGTAACTATTATAACGCGTAACTAACACGATAATTATTATAATATATATAATAATAACTATCGTTATTGATTTTTATACTACGTTTAATCCTATTTTAGTCTTATTTGCTATTACGACTTTATTCGTACCTAAAGCTATCCTAGCGTCTAAGGCGTCCGCCCTAAAAGGGGGGGATAATTATAACGTAGCTACCCGCGTAACTATACAGCCGGAAGATAGGGATGTATATACGATAGATAATGTATTTTAGCTTAGGGACTATTCGGCTATTAGTCGCTAACTAGTCCCCGACAACCCCTCTCAAGGCCTAAGGGTATATCCCTAAGGCCCCGATATATCTTAGAAGAGAGGCAAGCTTTAGTCTTGCTATAAGACGTCAACCGTATTGCAATAAAGGATCATTCGTACTTTTAACTATCGTTCCGACCTTCCTAAACGTACCTCTAGTCTGTCTTCTCACACTTGCGTCCTTACCTACGCCCTCTACCCTTAAGTTCGAAATAGCAGGCTTAATCCCTAAGATATATTCGTTAAACCCTTATAAAAAATCATTAAGAATAGTATTCTAGTCGCGTTAAATCGGTATTTTAATCGACTCGCCGATAGGGATATATTCTTACATTAGGACTTATAGGTCCTCTATCTATATATCGAAGAAATAGTTCTCGTTAAATACTATATCTCGAGTAATAACAACCCTCTTAAGTTAATGAACCTAGACGCGATATAGGTTACTAGCGTAGTAGCTTACGAGATAACTAATATACGCTTTAGGGTATGTTTTAAAGGCTCGTTTATATAAGTTAGCCTTTATGTTAAGGTATAAAGGGTAGGCGCGGTAGCTAAAGGCGTAGAGCCCGTCCTAGTATAGGCGGAAGTTAGCTTCTCTATACGCTATAACGCTAAACCGGCCGAACTAGCGAAGATATTAGTTAAACTATCTATCGAGTGTCTCTTTAAGCGATTTCTATTAGTTATAGTATCTCGGCAGGATATTATACGTTCTAACTATAGCTTAGTAAGCCTCTAGCCAGAGGTTCCGAGGCAGCTTCCCTATTGTAGAACGGAGTCTTTATTACGTAACGCCGCTTAGTCTTTCCGCGCCTCCCGTAGGCTCTTTCGTATATACGGGCGGAAGCTCGAGCTCGATGCCTTCCTATTCTGCCTATTCTTAGAACTTCGATATCTTCTATCCTAGGGGTTAACTAAGGCTCTTTTATTATCTATTTTTATCTTATAAATCACAGCGCCTATGTATTAGCGGACTAATGCCTTAAAGTTGCGTATAAGGGGGGGACTCTCTATCTTTAAACTAATGCTCTATAAGAAGATTATCCCGCTATATTCGTCAGACAGCAGTAGGATGTATCGGTAGCCGTTATAGCCTAGCTTAAAGTCGAAGAGGTCGAGGAAGATACGGTAGAAAGGTTGCCTTAAGCGATTAGCCGGCTCTCTACGAGAGATTTACTCGTGTGCTTTTCCTAGCGCGTAGCCCTCGTAATTAACCGTAGTTAGGCCGTATATCCGCACTCCTCTCGCCTAAAAGACTAATTGCTCGAGTACTTAAGGGCTTATATACCTTAATCTTAAGTGCTAAATATTTGCTGTATTAACCCTAGGCGGAACTAGGTTTCTTAATGCTACAATCCGCCGTCGGGGGTATTGCGGAATCTTATCTTAGACCGCTAATAACGTATACTAAGGAGCATTAAGCAACGTAAAGCAGGACGTAAGTAGCTTTAATTTAGCTACTAAGAGGCCGTATATGCTCTTAAAGCTTATAAGTATCTTATTGCACTTAATGCTTCCGTACCTTAACGTATTATAATACCTATATAGCTAAACGCTAAAGTCCTTAAGCTTCTTCCCGCTAATTAGGTTAGTATAGAATCCGGGGACGAATATAGCGTTATAAAGGATTAGGTCCTCCGTTTTCTTACTATTAGGTCTAGTAACGATATTCTTAATAATCCGCGTGCCTCTATATAGCACCGGAAGCGCCGTATCGCTAACTAGCATAATATCGGTTTCGGTCGCCTTAACGATATTATACCGGAGAAGCTCGAGCTTATTAATAATATAGGTGCTTACGCAACTATCGATAAAAGTCGAGTTCTATAGCGGATAAATAGCCGCGTACGCGTTCGGAAATATACTAAATGCATACTACTCTTTAACGGTCTATTAGATTACCGTATAGGCTAAAGCCGGCGGTCTTAAACCCGTCGATTTCTTCGGCTAAGTGGATGTCGGCGGCGTCTAGCTCTTTAAAGCCTTAATCGCTTCGACGGTAGTCTTCTAGCGCGGCAGGTCCTTAGCTTCCTTATACTTCTTAATATAGTTAAGGACCTTAGTAATCCCGGGCCTATAGGAGACTCCGTTAATAGCCTTATAGAAAGCCATATAGTCTATAGGCTTCTAGTAATAGCGATTCTTACTAATGCTATAAGGGCACTCGTATTCTTATCGAGCCGGCGTATTAGTATTTCCTCTAGCTACCGCTATACTTATAAGAACCTATATAGTCGAGGTCGTTGTCTACTTCGTAAAGCGTTAAAGATAATAAGTTAGCTCTCTCGCCTATCCTATAAAAACCCGATCTAATATAGACTATCGTAGCCTTCGGCGTTAGTAAAGCATGCCGTGCCGACGATATAACGTCTTTTAAATACAATATTCGCAGCGTTAAAGGATAGCTAGCTAAACATTAGCATTTCCTCTCCTACGTAAAGTCTATAGTTAAGGCCTAGGGTATAGTCTAGCGCGGCCTTCCTTAGGATCTAGTTCTCGTCTATACAGATTGTTATAGGTTAGTCTATTATAGCTACCGTACCTTCTACCCCTTTAGTAATAACTTATAGCATCGTAGTTAAACTACCGTCTTCGGCCTATTCTTTTCGGCTTGCTCGTACGAGGAAATTATATACCTTATTCGTATATTAATACTAACGGCATTTGCTCTTATAAAACCTATTCATCGGGAATATAAACTAGTAAGTCTTCTCTACTTTCTCCCGGGTTATTTCGTAGTCGCCCTTAGCTTATCGTAGTTATCCTAGCCAATTTTATCTATATAAGAACTATATTAGTTAACTCCTATTATAGGCTTTAACTCTTATCTAATCGACTATTGTTTCTTCGTCGGGGCTATAATGCTTCCCTACGCCTTCCTTAATATAGACTTTCCTATAAACGCCCTTAAAAGGCATTCTAATATCTCCGGTTAGTCTTTTATAGAAGGTAGTCGCTATATTTAAAAGCTTATTAGCTTTGCCTAGTGCTACTACGTATTAGTCTATCGCTATTCGTCGATTAAATAGTCTATATTGCAAAAGGAGGAAAGCGGGTATACGTAGGTAGAATAGGGGTTTTCTCGTAAGGAGAGCCTTCTAAAGCGCGCGTTATCTTCTAAGGTGTTAGGCTAAAAGCTTTACTACGTAGGCTTAGTAGCTTATCGTTCTATCCTCTATAATCCTTTAAATCCCTTTCTCTTCCTTAGTTTATCTATAATTCGTCTTTATCCGATCTTTATTTTCCCTACCCTTAGGCTTATCCGATCGCAATTTTCCCTCTTTTATTTCTTCTTCTTTTCTTCTTTAAAGTATCCTTATTTTCGCGACTATGCCTATCGACGTATCTTCTTTAAAGGCCGACGGCCTTTTAGATATCCTTAAGCTTTCCCTTACCTCTCTTAAACCCGAAGATTTCTTAATAAGCGTTCTTTTATCGTAGAACTATCGTATAATAATCTTTCCGCAACGCCTTAAGTATTTTATAATAACGAACTATTTAATCCTTTAAGTCTTAGTCGTCTGCTAATTCGTAGTTGCAATAGATTTATAGTTGCTTAAGAACGTTTGTCTACGGCGGTTATAACCTTAAACACTAAGGGTTCCCGATCTATATTAAGGTCGTTATTCGCCTTAAGATCCTAAGTCGAGCGCTAGACTTCGTTAAGTCGGATATAAGGTGTAGGAAGCCTTTAGAGTACCTCCTTAACACCTTCCTTAGACCTTAGAATTAGGCCTTATACGAGAATCTCATTAAGCGTCGTCGTATCGTCTATATTCCGGCCGATGTAGCCTATCTACGCGGATTTGTCTTTTCCTAGCTTTCGGGAAAGAGGCCTAAGTATATACGGGCTTTCCTTATATCCTTATTTAGGACTAAGAACCCTCGCATATATAATAGGTATTTATTAACGTATCGATCGACGATTACCTCTACGAACGAATACGTAATGTTTCCCTTTTACGAATATGTCTCTTTAGAGGGCGCATTAAGTAGTTCTTACTTAAACTATATATAGAGTGCGTCGAAGGCTTTTACTTATAGCTAGCGGCTTTTGCCTAGATACCGGGGTAGAAATAGGGATAGTAACTCTTCCCGTCTTACGGGAAGAGAAGAGTATAACCTTCCTAAAGGCAGCGGGCTAATATATTACCTAAAGTACCTAAGCGACTATAACGCTCCTCGTCTTCTATTTAACGATCCGGACCTATTTAAGCCGGCTATAAACTTAGAGGAGGCTAACGGTTAGGGTAAAAGGACGCCCGCGACTCCTTCTAAACGTCTAAGGGGAATAGGCTCCTTAAACCTTAGCTCAGGTCTTATCGATGCTCCCTCTTATCGTATTTCGGTTAGTTCGTTGTTTTTCGTTTTTCGGGTTTTTCGCCTTTTATATTGCTTCCGCGGGAACCTCCTCTATAACTAAAAAAGGACGTCCTCGTCCGATCTTTATTGCTATAGTCTCTCTGCTCCTTTATAATTAAATGCTTTAGAGCTCCTACGTATAGATCCCTTTTATCTTTCGTAAGCTAAGGAAGTCGTACTTCGATCCTTTAGTTAAGTCTCTTATTCTACGTTCTTATATAATTATCTTTATATCCTTAGTCCTAATCTTATATTTCTTTATTTCGGGGTCTTAATATTATTTAATCTAATGCTTCTCTACTAGGTAAAAGAAGTAAGTCGTCTATATCGTTCGTCTATTCGTCTTATCTTTTCCTCCCTAAGTCTAATTTATCCTATAGCAGCTATCCGTCCGTAGACGAAGACTACTATCCTATTTCGTCTTTTACGAATTTCTTTAAGTGCTCGCTAGGTATCGTCTTATTAAGTATTATACTATCGAGTGTTTTAATCCTATAGCTCCCGGCTACCTTTATATAAGAGACTAGTCGGAATAGGCCTAACTACCTTATCTAGTGTTTAGCTTACCTCCTTAAGTTATTTAATCTTCTAATATCGAATAAGAGGACTAAGTCGCTAGGTCGCAATTCGTCCTTACGTATTATATATTTATTCGCCTCGTTAGTCTAGATAGTAAGTCGTTTCCTATATTTTTTAACTCTTTCTTATGCTTAAGCCACGTCTTTCCCCTTCCTTTTAAGCACTCGTAAGCGTGCTTCGCATTTAGGACTCCTCTATAGTGATTTTATCCTAATCGATAAGTCGCTAGGTTAGGTATTCTACTTTAAGAGGTAAAATAAGATCCTAACCGTAGATTAAATAGAAAGCCGATATACTTTATAAATTTCGGATAGCGGTACGGTCTATAAGAACAGCTTAGTATAGGTATTTCAGCTATTTTCCTCTTTCGTTAGCTAATTTCGCAAAGGCTAATATCAGTCTCTAGTAGCCGTATTCGACGACTACGTTAGCTTTCGGGTTATAGGCAGAGGTCTATATAACTTTTAAGCTAAGGTCTTTAAGAATAAACTTAAAATCCTTTTTTACCTCTAGTCCTCTATTAATTATAGCGTAAAGCATTACGCTATACCTATAAATTAGGAATAAAGCAAACTTTATTATAGCTCTAGCCGTGATTTCCTTAACTAGTATTACTTCGACCTATTTAATAAGGTTATCTTAGGCTTCTATTAAATAAGCGTATCTATAGTCTAAGGGTATATACTAGCTATTAAAGTAAATCTTGTTTATTAGGGGGCTAGGAGCTATAGGCATAGATAATTCCCTTAGTCTTATAGGTATAAAGCTTTAGCAATCCTTATATAGCGATATAGCCGTATAAACGTCGTTCTAAAGAGAAGTCTACTAATATCTACTGCGAATATAGTCGTAGGTAACTTATCGTCCCTTATAACCTATCTATACGTAATATTTCGTTATAATTCGTCGTTGCTTAGCTTAGTCGGAGACTACTAATATAGGTCTTCGGTCTATCTGTCTTAGTAATCGCTAGAGTTTTCCGTCTTCGATGCAGTAGTTTAGGCTTCTTATATATAGTCTCTTATAAGCTTATTTATTATAATTAATTAGTCTCTTTATCGTTTAAAGGAACTCTATAACTGCTTATAGTTTAGGGGGATATCGAGGTCCCTCTAGATAAACTATATTAAGATATAGATCGACGAAGTCTTTAACGTTACCTTTAAATATCTTATTAACGATATTAGAGGGTCCTTCTAGCTTTTGTAAGAGCCTATTAGTAACGCTATTCTTTTTCCCGACTATATATCGGACCGTAAAGTCGAAGAGGAAAATATAATTAATCTAGCGGGTGACTAACGCTCCGGGCATATCTTTAATAGCGCCTTTTAATTAATTAACTAAGACCTTTACATTAGTCTTAAGGATAAAATACACGCCGTAAATGTGCATTCTAAGCCGTCGTAGAGCGTAAAGAATAGCTCTATACTCTCTTTTCGTAGTATTGTATTTTGCTTCGGCGTTATTCTATATACCGCTCTTATACCGGCCTAGTCTTTGTTTTCTATCGACAATTTAAATAGAAATAGCTCTCTAACCAATAAGGCTAGCGTCGCATATAAGGATGATTTCTCCTCTATATAGTCCGATGTCTAAAGACACTAAGAAGATAGGGTCTATAATAGCATCCTTTAGCGCCTCTATCGCCTAGTTCTATAGTTTGCCTTAATCCTATAGTGCCTCTTTTCTTAAGAGGTCGGTTAAGGGCTTTACTATAATAGCGAACTATTTAATATATATTCGGTAGTATCCTACGATGCTAAAGAAGGCTCGTAAATACGTTGTGTTATAGCATTTAGTCTATTCTTTAATCTTAATAACCTTTGCCTCCTTAGGACTTCTTCCGTTCGTCCTATAGATATAACCTACGATCTTAGTCGCTTTTTAATACTACTTAGATTTTCCTCCGGCTATTATATAGCCTAATAGTTCGATATTAACGAAGACTCGGTCTAGGTTAATAAAGTGCTTAAAAACATACCTCCTAACTCTAGGGGCAACTTCCTCGTCGTTATAGGTAGTCTCTAGTCCCTTAACCCTTATATCGTCTATAAAGTTCTTACTAATATTAGGGAATAAGTCTCTAAGGATTCTCTATATAATTCGGGTGAATTATCCTACTAAATTAATAGCTCCCTATAGCAGCGTGTATATACGTAGAGTGCCTAAAGGGGTAGTAAAGGTAGTTATATCTCGGCTTCTAATATTAAAGGGCACTTAATTATAACTAGAGAATAGGTCTAGCAGCGATAGGATCTTATACATCGAGAAGTAATCGCTAAATTCATCCGTACTTAGAGGAGGATTAGCATCCCTTATTATAACCGTATTTGCTTAGGTAATCGAATTAATTGGTCGTAAGCCTTTGTCTTTCTTTACAATAAGGAAGAAGGGGTTCCTATATGCTCTATAGCTCTCTTTAAGGACACCGCTTTCTAGTCTAACCCGTAGGATATCGATAACCTTCTTTTCTCTTGCCCTTACGATTAGGATTATCAATGCTTACTATAAGTTATATTCTATTATCTTAATAATCTAAGGAGGAGCGACTAGCGGGTCTACCTTACCTCTTTCCGTAAAGTTCTATAATAGTGCGGCTTCCCTATTAAATATAATTTAATTAAAGATAGCAATTTCTTATTTTGTTAGGAGGTCGTTAAATTGCTTATAAATATCTTTAAGTTGTTCTAGCGTAAGCCTCGTCCCTTTTTCTATATTAGAAAACTTTCTCGTTATTTAATTATAGTATTTAGCATTATTAATTTTGTTTTAAGCTTCTTCTTACTTAAATTTTCTCTAATTAGTATTATACGTCGGAATTATCCCGTTAGACGGAATATTATCTAAAGGGTTAATTTTATTGCTTTTTCTTTTAAATATCGTATTAACCTATATATCGTATATCTTTATAGGCTTTTTTCTTCTAGTCTATACCTAAATCTTCTACATTTTTCGGAATTTCCTTTATGTCTTTCTTATAGTCTTTCTTAGCTCTATAGTCGTCTCGTTTATTATTACTTTTAGGATTTCCTTAGCGGTTTCTAATCTAATCGAGAGAATAGCTTAATCTTCCTTATTAGTAATAAGTTACTGCTTAATTAAAGCTTATAACGTAAGTATAGGTGTCTATCGCTATATCCTTCCTCTATAACTAAGAATCTCGCCTCTTAGCGAGGTAAGGATAGTCGGCGAAGATTAAATTAGATAGGAAACCGTTAACCGTTAATAGGTTTACGTAGATATATAATTCGAAACATAAGAAATAGGAGAAATATTTTCGTATCCTAATATTCGGGAATACCTTCTGCGTTAGAATCCTTATCGTTATTAATATTTTTATCTTCGGGAGCACCTTTTGTATTAGAATCCTTATCGTTATTAGTAAAAGCGGCCGGTCGGAACTAATTATATCGTCCGTTAGTTATAATAACATTTATCTAAACAACCTTCTTATTAGCTACGGAAGAAACCTCCTATCTAATACCGCCGGCCGTAGGAGCGATAATTCTAACTATTCCTATCTAATACCTAATATATATATCTCCGTTCTTCGGAGTATAATTAAATATCGCTTAGGCCGTCTAGATAAACGGCATGTCTAGAATAAAAGGAACGAGAATATAGTTTAGTATAATAAAGAACGTAATTAGCATCTACGCTAAGCCTATATGCAACTCTAGCTCGACCTCCTTAACTATTTCGATAGCCGCGCTAGAGTATAACTTAGTCGTCGCCTTCGTCGTGCTAATCTTTAAGCCGTAGGATTATACGTAGTGCTTGCTAATAAGATTACCTTTAGACCTAGTGTCTAAAAGTGCACTAAAGGGCCTTAATTTTCTTCCTCTTAGCCTAATTTAAACATATAGTAAGTCTTATATCTACTTTAGCAGACGGTAGGGAGTTATTATACTAGTCGCGTTAGTCGCGAAGGTTTACGGCGCTAACGTAGTCTCGTTAGGCTCCGGTAAGTCGTCTATTAGCAAACAGACGTTATTTATTATATAGTTATCGTCGTAGGCATAGTCTAGATCGTTATCTTCCGGACTAAACGTTACCTTATAGCTAAGGAGGAGGTCTAATACGTTAAACGTCTCCGATAGCGGTTCTATAGAAGTCGCTTAAGATAGCGCGGGGAACGAAGGCGATAAGGGCGGCCGAGGATAGTCCTATAAACTTATATCCGTCTATATTATAAGCGCGTTTATATTAGGCCGAGGGCCTACCGCAAGCTCGAGCCTAACCTCTTTAATAGTCTCGAAGACTAGGTCGTTTAGGTCGACGCGGTCTTATAGGCTCTAAGAAACCTAGTCTATTATATCGCATAGATATCTTCTCTACGCATAGACTATAACTATATTAACGGTATCTAAAGTATATACGCTTATCGCGTCGGACATAAGGGTAGTAGTCTTTAAATCTTTCTCTTAAACTAAAGTCGTCGTATATAGCGTCTAAAGACGTTATGCGTATTAGCTATAGAGTCTATTATCGTCTTACGGGGATGCATAAGCGCTATCTTACGGGGATACGTAGGCGCTAGTTCCTTCTTCTTCGTTCGCTTCTATCGTAGTTCCTATTAAGTTAAGGTTAACACTTCTATTTAGCAGGCGCTAGGCGAACAATAAGTCTATTTAATCGAGAAAAGAGGGTTTTAATACTATAAGAGGATCTTAGTATATAAGATTAAATAGTTATAGTTAGTAATAAGATAAAGATAGTAGTCTAAATATAGTTATTCTATCGTAGTCGTCTCGAGGTTTAACTATAGGGATGAGGTACGTAATAGAAGGCGTGTTTATTAATATAGTCGGGTTAATAGTCCCTATATAGAAACACGTAAGCCGACTATTAAACTCGTCTATTATAGCTTTCTACCGCGTTATATACTCGTCCTATCTGCTTTAAGGTAGTTCTTTCCCTTTTCCTTTAGTCTTAAAGTCGTCTTCTATAGGGAATTCACCGATAAGTCTCTATTATAGCTAGCTATTGCCTTAGTTAACTATACGCACGTTGACTTTCATCGACCCCTCGTACTTAGCATACTAATATATCTTCCGGGCCGGCATCTCTTTATCGTAGAGTAGGCATATAATAGCTTCGGGCTTAATCTAGTATTCTCCGATAGGCTCTTTAAGGTATACTGCCGGTATAGATAGCTTTTCTTATAGGTAACCTAGAAGGTCTAACCCTTCCTCCTCCTCGTCGTCGGTTAGGATTTCTACGGCGATTGCCCCTAAAATAGGGGGAGAAGTAGTCAGCTCTTTAAGGTATTAGAATTACGTGGTTTTAATGCCTTAGGCTTTATCGATGCATTTTACGCCTAATTTATAACCGACTAAGGGCAAAAACTTAACTAAGGTCTATAGGGAGATTAGTATCTTCTTTAATATAATATTATAGACGATCTCGTCCGTTATAATATCGAACTTCTTTCTAGGTTCCGTCCTATATCTATAATAGACTAAAGTTTTTACGGGAATAGTCTTCGTAGTCGCATCCTGCTAAGAGTCTACGTTATCTCTATCGACTTATCGTCTTTTTGCCTCTTAGGCATTAACTTATATAGTCGAATAAAGCATTTAATTATCCGTTCCTCCTTCTTTCTAAGGCACTTAGAATCGAATTATAGAGGTCTTAATCGCGACGTCGGTCCTAATAAGGTCGCGAGGTTTCTACTCCTAAGGATAAGAGTATTTCTAAAAAGGCATCTATCGCAGCGATTTCTTTCTTATTTACTATCTAATCCTAGCAAGAAGGCGTAGATAACGCTTTAACTTAGGCAATGTAAGAGTCTTCGACTATTAGTGAGATTAGGTCTACGACCTAATCCGCATTCTTATATACGAGCGGGGAAGAGGCACGTGCGGGCGGGGAAAGGGGCTCGTGCGAATAGGGGTAAGGGGCTCGTGCGGATAGGGGTAAAAGGCACGTACGGACAAAGGGGTACGTACGCAAAGCTATATATCCGTATACATAGGTGCGCTTACACTTAGTTCTTTATAGATAATTTCTACACCTATATAGAGGGCACCTATGTGATTACTCTGCTTACCCTATTATAGTATTATCTATCTCTCTTTTTTTTTACGGACTTATTAATACGATAACGTCCCGCTTTTATAATAGCGGTACGTATCGACTAAAACGATAGGCCGCTACGATAAAAGCGGCACGCATAGCAATACTAGCTGCTATTATAGACTTCCTAGACAACGATATAAAGGACGTCTTTAAGCAATAGGCCGAGGGGTCCTAGTAGCTACAGCTGCGACGAAAGTCGCTAAATAAGCGGGCCTTCGCAAAAGCCCGTATTCGATATAAGATAATAGAAGCCCGTTTAGGCAAAGCGACGGCGGATGCCGCACCTTCTATAGCGGAAGAGGAGCGCCTTTTACTGCTATTATAGAAAATAGCCGTTAATCCGGTTAAACGAAGGGGGTTGCTAGAAGTCCTTAGAGTTAAAATAGGATCTACGGCACCTACCTCTACGGATACGCTACTCGCGCCTACGGCTACGTCGACGAACTCTCCCGCGGCTAAGGACGCTAGCCTAGCTAACCTAAGGACGGCCCTTAAAGCCGCCTTCGGCAAAAGAAAGCCTCTACCGTAGCTTATATAGGACGGTAAGCTAAAGTCTTTTTACTTCTTCCTATATCGCCTCCGTAGTAAGTTTACCGTTAACGAGAAGTAAGGCCTTAACGGTTGCCGCGATACCGCCTAGTATTCGCTACTCTATACGCTACCTAAGCCTTAGATACGGTGGATTTCTAGGTTTTAAGAGAGTAGCGGGCCTAGTAGCGCCTACGACCCTTATGCCTTCTTTAACCACCTTATCTACGCGTTTGGCAACGTATAGGAGCAAGTAAAAGCGTAAGATAGGTTATAGATCCTCTTTTAGAAAGACGGCTAGACGTTAAAGGACTTCCTTCCCGACTTTAAGGAGACTATTACTTATACCGCCGGAAATAGGGTTTAGGGAGATAGCGCTAAGCTTATATAGCTGCGAAATTCGATCACTCCGTAACTATAGGAGATAAATTCGATCACTCCGTAACTATAGGAGATACTTATCTTAATCGAGATGCTTACTAACTTCCGGGAGTACGTAGGTCGCCTTACGAAGGTAGCTTAAAACTATAAGCAAAGCCCTAGCTTCTAGAAGTTGCAAAAGCGCGCTAGCACAAACGGCGTTAGCAATAAGAACGGAGGAGTTATTACTAAGAACGCTATAACGCTCCCGCCGCTAAGATCCGCGCCCGATACTATAGTAGACTACGAGGGCGACGTTGTAATATCTACTACGCGGCCCGCTCGTAGAAAAGCTAGGACACTATCCGCCGCCTTAGGCAGCGCGCCCTCCTCTTCTATATAGCGAGCTAAGTAGGTATCGAAGGTAGAGCTTTAGAAGCGGAGAGAGGAGGGGCTTTACATACTATTACAGCACTAGGTAATAGCTAGATAACCTTATAATTCTATAAAGAGGAGAAGAACTATAGAGGCTAAAGGCTCGTTTATATATAGGACTATATATTATATAGTATATTACTATATACTATATTATGTAATATAGTACTATAATAGTACTCCCCCTCTAGAGACGATTTAGTCCTTAAATCGCTAAGAAATATCATTTTCGCTAGAAATCAGTATAAAGTAAAAGAATTAGTATATAGTAAAAGAATCTTTTATAAGCGGGCTTAATCTAAGGGGCCCGGCTTATCTAGGTTATATCTATAAAAGCGTTAGATAGCTTTAGGGCAACCTCTTAGGTTATCTTCGGGCTACTAGGTTAGTTCTTAGTAATATTTCTATTTAATTAGATAAGTTAGAGTTAGGGCTTCGTTATTGTATACGTTAAGGATCTTCTTAAATTCCTATATTTCTTTAATATTGCCGTTGTTATCGCGTTCTGCGATACGGCTTACGACGTTACGTTATTCCTCTCGATTAATCTATGCCTAGCCCGGTATTATTTCCGTTGTCTAAAGCCGTATCTTAGACGTATAGAAAGACTTATTGACCTAGATATACTTTAGGAGGTCGATAACTATAGCGCCGCGGTAGACCTCGAGAATAAGATAAAGACCGTCCTCTTTATCGTCTTATTTTTTCTTTAAGCGATTAGTAGTTATATTCTTTAATAAAACTATAACTATATTACTAGGTCGGAAGAGAAAGCCTTTATCCCGCTTTATATTAGCATTATCCTTATATTTCTATTATAAGGCTTATATAAGAGCTTAAAGCTAAACGAGGATATAGTTAAAACGACTAGCTATTACGTCTACGCGAAGGAATTCCTTCTTTGCCTATAACGAGAGAGTTAAGGGTTAAGGACCTATAGGTTCGATGCCGAGACGAGGATTAAAGCCGTAGTTAGCGAAGATTAGAGAAATACTAATTATTTTGTTTACTTAATTATTCGTTGCGAATTCCGCGAGCGGGAGCTAGTCGACCTAATTATCTTAGGTATAGCTAATATAAGCTCGAATATATTTATTTATTATAGCGTTAACAATTTCGGTTTAACTATTAGTCTTTAAGTACTATACCGAGCTTAGTTTTAACGTTATTTATAAACAAGTGCTAAGCTATCGCTAAAAATTAAAGATAAACTAAGTGCCTTAGTCGGAGATAATAGTATTTAGTACTCTATATAAACGATAGACTACGTAGATAAAAGAGTTAATTAATTCTTCTATAAAAAGGCCGGTAATAAAGATAAAATATCTTATCTTCGTAAGCCTATTAACTATCGTAAGTATATTCTCGTAAGTCTTCCCGTTTGAGGTATACTTAAGGAGTATTGTAATATAATTAATTAATATATCGGCCTATAGCTAGACTAATAGAGCGAGGGGTTTTAGGAATCTAAAGGGAGATAAGCGGGGGGGGGGGTCTTAGTCTAAAGATACAGAGTATAGTCTTTAACAAACGTAGCGGCGAAGTAAGAAATTCTCAGCTATTAGTATATTCGGTTTAATAGATTTAGGGTTTTTACCCTCCTTAAGTATCTTATTAAGCTACTACTATAGGATCGATAAACGACTTTAAGGCGGAGATCTAAGGTATTAAGGATAAAGAGCCGGTCGCGGAAAAAGATATATCCGTTAATTAACTAATATTCGGATATATCGTAACGTAAAAGCTTCCGGATATACTTTAGCTAGCGTTAGGCGTATAAGTCCTAAAGCGTCGCTACTATATCCTAGGTAAGATTATCTTATTAGTATACTTCGCGGATAAGCTTATCGAGTGATTTACTAACTACGTTTAGTCCGAGGGCGGCGACTACGTTAAGGTCTTCCTTTAAGGCATAGGAATCGGTTAAGAGTTCCTCTAGGATAGTTAGGTCGACTTTCTCTTTAAGGATAATTACTTAATTTCGATAAAGGAGTCTATTATTATCTATAATAGCTAGTCTATCGCCGGGGAGCTTGCTAAAAGCGTTAGGGAGGATTGCCTTATTGCGTTAGTAGTATATAATTAGAAAGTTAAACTAAGAAAAGAACTTAGCCTAGCGTACTTATCGTTAGTTAAGTTGCTTTATAGATATAAACGTCTAAAGATTCTTATAGTCTATAATAACGTCGAACGCCTTAGTAGTCCCTTAGAGTTCTAAGCGCGATTCCTTAAGCGCCTTAATAATTGCTAATAGCTCTTTATTATAGATCTCGTAGTTATACTTAAGGGTAGTATGCTTTAACGAAAAAAACGCAATAGGGTAAAGATATCTATCGTCTCTAGTCTATAAAAGGACTCCTCCTAAGGCCTAATTCGAGGCGTTAGTTTTAATAACTGTTTTCTTCGAGTAGTTAAAATAGGCTAAGACTAAGGCAGTAGTAAAAGTAAGTTTAAGGACCTTAAACGCGGTAGCTTATTTAAGTCTTTAAGACTAACGGGAATATTTCCGAAGTAGCGTAGTTATCGGGGAGATAATACTAAAGTATCCCTTAATAAAACAGCGGTAGAAGTTTATAAACCTAAGAAACTGCTAGAGTTCTTTTACTAAAGTCAGGGTATTTTAAGCCGTAATTATACGTACCTTCTTAAGGTCTATACTTATGCTAGATATCGAAATAATTAGTCTAAGATACTTAGTCTTTATTATAGAAAACTCTAACTTCCCGATATCGATTTAAAGCTATACGTTGTCTAAGCGTTAGATAACTGTCCGCACGTAGTTATTATATTCTGCCTTAGTCTTTAAAAAGACTAATACGTTATTAAGATATACTATATAGAAGTTATTAAAGGCATTATAAAGCACGTAATTAATATAGTTCTAAAAGGTCGACGGTGCGTTATAAAGGCCGAAGGGGGTAACTAGCATCTCGAATAGTCCGAATTATATAATAAATACTATAAGCTATTTATAACCTTCGGCGATTTAAATATAGTTAAACGCAGCAATTAGGTTTAGCTTTATATAAAACTTAGCGTCGTAGAGAGAATCTAGTGTTTCGCGGATTAAAGGTAAGGGATATCGATTCTTAACTATAACCTAATTTAAACCTTAGTAGTTATAATAAATACGGATACTACCGCCCGGTTTATAAGCGAGGATTAATAATACCGCGGCTAAAGAAGAAGACTCTTAAATAAAGCCTTTATTAAGTATATCGTTAATCTACTTCTTAATGCAGCGGAGTTCTATAGGTAATATAGGCCGATTTCTATAGTACGGAGCTTATTTACCTAGTGTAAGTTCGATCTTATAATCCTAAGGGCGGTATAAGGGAAGCTCGTTCGTATTCTTTAGAAGGAAATAAGGAAGTTTATCCTAGAACTCTTTTAGGAGTTTCTTTAGGATATCTGCCTCTATAACTTCCGGCTTTACTTAGAGGAATCTTTCTATATCGGCCTCGTCGACCCTCTAAAATAAAGATTTAGAATTAGCTATATCCCGGAGGTTTATCTAAAGGAAATTATAAAAACGTTTAGGGAAGGCGGCTTAAGCTACCTCTATTATATAGTCCCCGGTAATAACGCGTTAGAAAGAGGTTTCGGATAGTTCCGGGACCTTAACTAAGCCTACTAAGAGTTCGTTAAGGAGTCGTAGATTTTCTCCCTCCTCGACTAGCTTAGCTAATTTAGATATACTAATTCGCATCGCTTAAACACTATCCTATTTATAGAATTAAACGAAGTTAATTGCTTATAGCGGATATCGTTTATATCTAAGGGTATTTAATCTTCTTATCGTATGCGCCGGCGAGGGCGTCTCGTTTAGCCCTATCTAGCGGGAACGTAGCGACGGCCGGCGGTAAGACGAATAAAGAGTAGGCGAGCTATTAAAGTAGTCTACGGCGGAGTAGCCTTAAAGGCTTAAGTCTTAGGGGAGTTTAGAGGGCTAATTAGGGATATTAAGCGAGCGGTTTCCTAAGCGAATAGCTATATCCTATATAGAGGATATTAAATCGGTTAGCTAAGGTTTAAAGGGTATAATACCTACTTAGGTAGATATTCTTTAGTAGATAAGTCTATAGGTATATAACTTCCCGGTAGGATAGTCTAGTCTTTTAGGATATTAGTCTCTTCCTACCGAAAGGGAATTTCCGGCACGTCTTCTATCGTTATAAAGACCCTTTATTTTAGGGTATACGTTAGGGTAGTCTAAATCTCTATAACGTTAGAAAAATATACCTTTTAACGTAATTAATGCCTTCCGGACGCGGGAGTAATAAGAGTCCTAAGAGCTATCCTATCCTCGGCTATTATGCTTAAAGGTAAGCAGTATCTTATATAGTAATCGGAATCGAAGCGGACTTAAAGAGATTTCTAAAGCATAGTTAGTTTATATTCCTAAAGCTAAGGGATGCTTAGGATAATTAAGGTAGAAGGTAATAGATTTATAATAAAGAAGAGCATAAGTTCTATATGCTTGCTAATAGTTATTTAGGCTATAAAATAGTCCGTTATTTATATTTAGGGTATACTATCGGCTAGTTAAAGCGGTTAAGGTTTAAGGAGCTTTTTTATAGTAACGTTATATTTCCGTACGATAGCGTAAAGATCGGGGAACGCTATAGTAGTAAAGCTAAAATCTACGAGGGATAATATATTAATATAGTAAAGGGATTAAGGGTTACGCGTAGAGGAGAGACGAATATAGAGAAGGATTAATGTTTTATTACTATTCGACGAATTAATCCGAAGATCCGTTCTATCTAAAGGCAACGACCTAATCCTTTTATCCTCCCTTATATATAACCCTTAGGAGCGACTTACTCTAGGGGTATATCTTTAAGCAGTAGCCTTAACGCCGGCCGCTCGCCTTATAAATCCGTATCCTCTTCCCTAAGGATATAGCCTTATTTATAGTCGGCCGTACGGACGAGCTAGCCCTAGCTATACCCGCCGCCGCGGGTGCCCTAAGATCCTCGGCCGAAGCCGGGGGATAGGGCGCCCTAGCCCTAAAACTAAGGACTACCCTAACGTAAAGGCATTAAAAGCGGATTCGCTATCTTAGCCGGGTCGTAAGCCTCCTTCTAGTGTTTAGGCTCTCCGTAAGCTATATAGAGTTTATTATCGATCTTAAATTATTATTTAATATCGGAAAGCCGGTCGAGGTCTATAGGGCTACTATATAAGGGTTAAGCCGGGGCGGTTAAGGCAAAGGCAAGTATAAGCGTCGGCGGGAACTACGAATAAAGGGCGGCCTTCTTTTTAAGCTTTTAACGATAAGTATAGTTAGCGAGATTCTTTATAAAGATATCTATCTACGCTAATTACTTCTCGTAGTCGGTGTTAGGGATCTTAGTCTATATATTCTTAACGAGATCGCTTATATCCTTCGATATAAACTTCCGGAGGAGGTCGACTTACTATTCCTTTATCTTCCTTACCTTACGTATATAGGCGTTAAGGTCTACCTTTTAGATCTAATAGTTCTTATCGCCTTAAGGGAAATTATCGAGAATGTTTTTAGCGGCTTACGTTAAGTCTAAAACCTTATACTACCTGCCTAAAGCTACGAAGAGCGTTATAGTAGTAGGCTATTCCTACTTCTCCCTCTCGGATAGGTTAGCTATAATAGTAGCTATCCTATCTTTAACGAAGTCGTAGGCCTATTTACTAAGCCTATCGCTAATATAAAGGAGGTAGGCGCTGTCTAAGTCGAACTATATGCTATCGTAGAGGAAGAAACCTTATATCTTAAGTTCCTAAGCCTCGTACTTTTGTTAACGGTCGGAGGTAGACCCCTTTTTAGTAAAGATCGGAGGGTCTACCGTCTTTCGTTTTCTTAACGACTATGCTAGGGTTATCGTCTAAGACTATAATATCTTTATAATTAAGATTATAAAGTCCTTAGCCTCGAGAAGTTGCTCCTTTATAGCTAAGAGCTAATCCTTCGTAGCTAAGAGCTAATCTTATATAGTTATATATTCCCTTAACCTAGTATTTCGGTTAACCTAAGAGGCCTCCGCTACGCGAAGTGAGCGAAGACTCTCCTCGATATATATAAGAATATATTAAGTATCTAGGCTCTAAAGGTTTTCCTAGGTCTCCTACGTATTATCGACCGGGACTACGTTATCGAACCTCTTAATCGCCTAGGGGATCTAAGGAAATTTACTAATAAACTCCTTAGCAAAGGCCTTTAGACCGTCGCTCGTAGCGTTAGAGGCTATAGGTATATCTGCTATAAGGAGGAAGGAGGAGTATTTAAAGGAATCGGGCTTATGTCTTTCGGTCTTCTAAAGGCGAGAACTCCTAAGGAAGAATTATAGGTAATAACGCCGGCTATATAAATAGCTTAAAGCGTAGGATATTAGTCCGGGTATTATCTAGGTTCTCCGTAGTAGAAGCACCTCTAGGTCCTAACGAAGTTTACGAAGAACTTATCCTTCGTCGGCTAGTGCAATCTAAGGGTATTCGTCGTGCTAGAGTAGTAACCACCTCTTTCCTAACTACTAGAACCGACGCGGCGTAATTCCCTCTCTATAGGGTTTATAAGAGCTTTATTCTAGCGGTTTAAGTTAATAGTTATATCCTAAAAGGCCTTAGTTAAGTCTTATATCGGCTAGTAAATGTCTTCCCTCTTAGTAATATCTTCCGTAGAGGTAGTAGCCTTTTCCTAAGGCGGTTTAGCATTATGCTTATCTATAGGAAGCTTTATTATGCCTACCTCCTTATCTTTAAGGGAAGTCGCCTACTCTTCCTTAGTCTGCCTAAGCTTTTAATTATACACCTTTAAAGCTATATCTCGTCTTTTAACGTCCTATCGTAGGGCTAAGTAGCTATTAATTAAGTCAATAATATCTTCGTAGGGTAACCTTAAGAGAGCATCCGAAGTTATCTTATTACGTTCGAGGATGCTAATAATTAAGTCCTTAGGCATAGCGCGGTAGATAAAATGCGATTGCGTAATAGCCTAAGTCTATCCGTTAGGTTAGGCCTTACGCTAAAGGTATAAGTAAAGGCTAAGCTATTCCGTAACTTTAGAGACGGACGAAGGTCTCTTCGTATTATAATAGTTAAGTCGATCGTTAGCGGTCTTAAGTTACTTAATATAGTATATATAGTAGTATTTAAGAAGTCGTTTCTTTGCCTCGTCTTATAGAAGACCGTTAGTAAGGATCTTTATAGTCGGAGCTTATTTAGTAGAGACGTAGCCCTTAAGCTAATCGATCTTCTCGTCCTCGTAAACCTAATTAAAACGTATCTCCCTCTTAAATTTCTTAATGAATTTTATTACGTTCTTACTATTAAACTTACTAATAGGGGGAAGCTTCCCCTACCGTAACATTCTAAAGAGACTGTTATTCTACTAGGCAATTGTCTTACCTATAACTATAGATAGCTCGTTAATCTTAAGCATAGGCTGCTATATAGTAGCCTTACCCCTTAAGGTAAGGTAGTCTCTTAAGGTCGACGATATTTCTCCTATAGCGGGAAGCCCCTACTAGGCAAAAGTCGTATTAGATATCTTTAATATATTAACGTTACTATTTTTTTTTTCTTTTATCGTATCTTATATATATTTTTCTGATTTTTCTTATAAAGTCATGCTTTTTAAATCCGGTCGTCGTTTTCTTTCTTCCTTCTTATCCGTATATATGTGTGCGTGTATATATATATTCTTCTTTATTTAATCTAGGCATTCTAGTCTTCTTATAATAGTTAGAAGCTCTCCTTTACATAGTATAATTATATAAAGTATAGCTATCGAAAGAGTTATAGTAGAGTCTTAAGTTATCTTCTAGGTTGCTATTGCTAATGCATAAAGAATTAGAAAGTTATAGTAAGGTATAAGGTTTCTATTTATACGTAGGGCAATTCTAATAGGGCGAATCTAGGAGGATTAAGTAAAATCGTAGTCCGGATTTATCGAAGGAGTTATCCTACTTCGCTTTCTAAGTCGGACCCGATAGGCTCTAAGTCGACGACCTTTAGTAGGAATACGCTCTTAGGAATAGGTAGCCTAGGCCCCCCCGCCGTTACCGTTTATTCTAGCTATCTCCCTCTTTTCCTAATATAAGGGATGCTCCCTTAGCTGCTTCTAGAGGCTTTATCGGGTCTATTCTCGTCGTTCTTCTTCTTATTACTTTAGTCTTTTTATTTAGATCCTTTACTACTGCTTCTATAAGGTGCCGTCACTAAGCCGCGCTATTCGGGGACTCCTTCTATATTTCTCGCGGAAAACAGATAGAGCCCCCCGCATTAGGCTCTAAGTTTCAACGGAAGAAAGGGCATATACCCTAAGGCAAGCGCAGTAGTCGCTATACTAAAGGTTAGGAAGAATAGCAGAAATTCGTAGGGTAGTTGTATTATAGCCTCGGCTAGTCGATTTTCGTATAAGTTAGGATATCCTACTCGGGGAGTAATCTCTTAAATTATATTTTAGGCACCTATTTCGATTGAGTATTGCTATTTATACGGATATAAATCTCTATTTGCACGGAAGTTCGCTAAAATCTCTACTTTTTCTACGCGACCCCGCCCGCCTATATCCCGCCACTAAATTTTCCGTATCGGTATATAGCAATTAAGAGGGCCGCGTAAATCGCATATAGCCTTAATTTAGTTAATTTAGTTAATTCGCTGCGTGCCCTACTACGTGCCCTATTGCGTGCCCTATTGCGTGCCCTACTACGTGCCCTATTGCGTGCCCTCTACTACGTGCCCTCTACTACGTGCCTTCTACTACGTGCCTTACTACGGCCCTCTATTATATATACGGCTCCTTAATAATATATGCTTTACGCCCGGCTGTGTGCCCTACTGCGTGCCTTCTACTATGTGTGTAGCTCCTTAATGTATGCTTTATGCCTAGCTCCCTACTACGTGCCTGACTGCGTGCCCTCTACTACGTGCCCTCTACTATATGTACGGCTCTTTAATATATACTTTATGCCCGGCTCCTTACTACGTGCCCTACTACGTGCCCTCTACTACGTGCCCTCTGCTATATATACGGCTCCTTAATATATGCTTTATGCCCGGCTGCGTGCCCTTTACTACGTGCCCTTTACTACGTATACGGCTCTTTAATATATACTTTGTGCCCGGCTCCCTACTGCGTGCCCTACTACGTGCCCTCTACTACGTGCCCTCTACTATATATACGGCTCCTTAATATATGCTTTATGCCCGGCTGTATGCCCGGCTGCGTGCCCTACTGCGTGCCCTACTGCATGTCACGGTGTTAGGTTATATCACATATTATCCTACGTGACCTCTTTATCCTATATATAGACCCTTAGACTTAGTCTATAGCTGCGCTCCTTCGTAGATTAACAATAGTTATATACCCCCCTTAAGCTCGTTCTATAATAGTTTAATCTACTATTCTTCTGCCCTCCCGCTAAGCTTTTACGATTCCTTAGTCCCCCTAGCTTCGCTTACACGCCTGCCTTCGTTCTTTGTCTTATTACGCCTCTTTCTGCCTCTTTTCTGCCCTCCTATAGATTTTTCTAGCCCCTTTTCCCGCCGCTACCCCTTTTTCCGCCGCTACGATAGCTACTCCCGTTTCTACCCCCTCCCTCTCCCCTTTGCCCGGCCCTCCGGCAGGCGTTCCCCTCTAAGACGTCCCTTAGCCTAACGCCCTCTCCGCCTTCCCTTACTTAGCCTCTATTCTCTAGGGCTCCTCCGTCGCCTCGTCTATCTTCGCCGACCTCTAGACGAATTTCCTCCGGCATACCGATTAGACCCGGTCTCTTATCTTTCTTAAGTCTAGTTTCCTTAAGGCCGCTACCTCTACTACTACCGCCCGTAAGGAGGCCCTTAGCTACCGGTAGTACGCGGAGGGACTCTAAGACTAACTTAATTAGTCTAACGCCGCCTTTGCCTACCTTACCGCCCTTTAGGCTGCCTTTACCCCTCCTACCGTAAGTCCCTATGCCCGCTTCGCCGACTTTAAACGCTTCTCTAGCGATATCGGCACCTAAAAGCAGCGCTAGGACGCCTTCCGCGTCTAGCGCGACGGGATATCCTTTAAGATCGCCTCCGACCCTTATATATTCCCTACCGATCGGGACTAAGTCGTTTACGCAATCGGCCGACTTTCCGGCCGGGCTACTTCTATCGCCGCTAGTATCCCCCGCTATATCCGCGATAATACCCCCTTTAAGTAGTAGCGCTTTTAGTCCTTTAACTCCCTTACCTACGAGCTCGCCTCTGTCTTTAGTGCCTTAAACTACCGCGCTTAGTCTAAGGCGGAATTTAATACCTTAGCTATAAAGGACACCTCTTAGCCGGATTTCTTCTCGCGGTTTACCTAGCTATAGGCCGACCTCGATTATAACGAAAGCGCTTACGTTAGACACCTCTATTAAAAGGTTACTAACGAGCTCGTTAATACCGCCGCTCTTTAAGTCCCTAGCCCTAATACCGACGACTTCTACGGCTAGGCTAAGCTTTACGCCGCCCTCTAAGAGAACTATAAGCGTATTCGAGCCTATAAAAGGCTCGTCTAGCCTTAGACTATTCCCCCCCCCCGCCCCTACTAGGTCCGCTAGCCCCGCCGCCTCTACGTCCGCTAGCGACCCGATAGACCTTAACGCGTTTTAGGCTAGTCTTATAGACGCCGAGAAGCAACGACGGTACGAGAACCGTCTCTATCTTTACTACGCCGCCCCGGTAACCCCGACCTATACGGCCTAGACCTATCTTAAGAAGGGTGCTAGCTAGGGTCGCGGCCGAGGCGGCGGCACTCCCGCCCCGCGCCTCCTCGCGCCCCCTCCCCGGCTTAACGTCCGGGCGATCGAGTAAGGCTTTATTAAGGGCGAGGTCACCGACTCTCTTACTCCTACCTCTAGCGCTTCTCCCCCCCTAGGAAACGCCTAGCTCCTTCGCTTTATCACGCGATAGAGCTTTCGGTTTCTAATTTTATAGCTTCGTTTAATATAGGGGAAGACCTTTATCTCCCGGTAGGAATATAGCCTCGCGCTTTACTACTGCCTTTCTCCCTTATGCTTACTAACGTCGCTATAAGTGCTTTAGTCGACTTTAGTTATTCCGGATTCGCCTTTATATATACTTAGACCGCGTACCGCTTTACCCTCCCCGTCCGCTAGCTTTAGTTCCCTCGCCGGCTCTCTCTCGCCGATAGTAGCGACTATAAGTCTAGCGCTATTACCTATTGCGCTTACTTAGTCGCCTAAGTTAGCGCTTACGCTAAGTCTATCTGCTTCTTCCTTATAAAGCTTAGCTATAAGGTTATTCTCGGCCTCCTTTAGCTACGCCGCTATAACCCTATTATTAGCTAGCGTGATAACTCCCTCTCCTTCTAGTCCTTATTCTACCTCGCCTCTTGCCTCTCGGACCTTTAGCTTTATCTTATCCCTAGCCTCCCGGCCGCTCCCGCTATTCCCGTTCCCGCCCTTAAGGGAATATAATTTATAAATATAATTCGTTCCCCCTTTACCCCCTCTATTACTAACTCTAACGATAAGGGCGAGCCTTTTGCTTTATCCTCGCCTTTTGCCCTTCGGGCTTTTACTTATACCGTCCGCTTTTCTAATATACTTAAGTTTATTCCCCCGTCGCCTTATTTTTCCCTCGGCCTCCCGACGTCCCTTAAAGATGCTCCTAACGTAGGTAAACCTACTTACCTAAACTCCTTCCGTTAGACCGACCTCGACTTAAGCTACGACTCCGACCCCCCGGATACCTTTTACTCCCGCCGTTACGTCCGCCCCCCCTACCTTCGGCCTATACGTTAGGCTACCGGCTCCTACTACCTAGCTCCCCGACCTAGGCATTAAGCGTTAGGACCCCGCCCTTTTATAATCCCTTTAAGCGACCTTACGTTTTTTATCCGGATGCTTAACGTAGCCGCTATAGTAGTATTCTACCGCTAGTCCTCCGTTACGACTTCCTAAACTATAATTAAAGCCTTAGCTGCTAAACCCTTACCTACTAAGCCTCCGCCTCCTATTGACTAAGAGATCCTTAAGGAACTCTATTAGGCCGTTCTATCTAAGTCTATTAATCCTAATACCGCTAAAGCCCGACTTAACCTTTACCTTTACGACTTCGTCGATAACTACTTTAATAAAATCTTCCTTAATAAGGTTTCGCCTAATAATATCGCTAAGTTCTTTTTAAAATACGATAAAGTCCTTTATACTCTCGATAAGGTCCGGGCTAAGGTCCTAAAGGAGCTTTACTATATAATCTATATATAGCTCTAGAGTAAGGCCGATAAGCTCGCCCCTTACCGTGCCGTCGATACTTAGATTAACCTTAAGGAGGGAATATAACCCCCTTATACCCGCCCCCGCCCTTTTAGTAAAGCCGAGAACCGTATTATCTATACTTACGTTAATAAGCAGCTTAGGAAAGGCTTTATTCGCCGTTCGACTTCCGCTACCGCCGCCCCTATTATACTCGCTTATAAGCCCGGCGGCGGCGTCTGTTTCTACGTCGATTACTATAGCCTAAATAAGGCTACGATTAAGAACCGCTTCCCCTTGCCCTTAGTCTATAATACCCTCGCCCGAATTAGGAAGGCGAAGTTCTTTACTAAGATTAACGTTATTATAGCGTTTAATCGCCTTCGCATTGCTAAGGGCTATAAATAGAAGACGGCTTTCGCTACGCGGTATAGGCTTTTTAAGTATTACATTATACCCTTTAGTCTCTCTAACGCGCCGTCCTACTTTTAGAGCTTTATTAATATAGCCTTATATAATATCCTCGATGATTTTTATTCCGCTTACTTAGATAATGTTTTAATCTTCTCTACTATACGGGAGGAGCACTAGGCCTACGTCCGGGAGGTCCTTAAGCGCCTTAACGCCGCTAGCCTCTAGCTTAACGTCGATAAGTGCGATTTCTATATTACCGAGACTAAGTACCTTAGCCTAATTATCTCGGATAAAGGCATACGCATAGATCTTAATAAGGTCTACGCCGTCCTCGATTAGCTAGCCCCCTTATCTATAAAAGACCTCCGGCGTTTCTTAGGGTTCGCTAATTTTTATCGGCGTTTTATCCGCGGCTTCTTTAAGCTCGCGAACCCTTTAAACGCCCTTACTAAGAACTCTGCCCCCTAGATCTAGTCCCCCGCCTGCGCCTACGCCTTTAGAGCCCTTAAGCACGCCTTTACCGCCGCCCTAGTCCTCGTATACTTTAACCCCTCTCGAAAGACTATAGTTAAGACCGATGCTTCCGACTAAGCCGTTAGGGGCGTGCTAATATAGCTCTCTAACGACGGCCGCTACTACCCTATCGCGTTCTTTTCGTCGAAATACTCCGCTTAGGAATATAACTATAAGATCTACGATAAGGAACTCCTCGCGATTATAAAGTCCCTCGAGGAATAGCGCCTTAAGCTCGAAGGCCTGCTTAAGTTTAAGATCGCTTCGGATTATAAGAACCTTTAGTATTTTATAACTACGAAGCTCCTTAACTAACGGTAGGCCCGCTAGGCCGAGTTCCTAAGTCGCTTTAACTTTAAGATTGTCTTCTAGCCTAGCTCTTAAGCTACCCTCCCTAACGCCTTTAGCCGACTCCCCGGTTCCCGCCCTACCTCCTTAACCGACCGCGCCGACGAGAGGATCGACTATCGTTATTAGGTTATCCTTCTACGGTCTAAGGTCGACGCCTCCTTACTCCTTAACGGGTTTAAAGAGCCCGACTCGTCTATAAATATAATTAATAAATATAATTCTAACGACTCCGACTGCCTTACCCTCTATGCCCTTAACGACTTTAAGCCGATCGACGACCTTATCGACCGGGCTTATTTCTCCTTTCCGCTTATCGCCGATATTCGCGCGGCTCTTTAGTCTCCTTAGCTCCGTTAGCTTAGTTCTCTTCGCGTATCTCTCCGCTCGATCCCGAAGTCCGCCCTCTTAAAGGCCCGGGGCCGGTTCTACTTTTAGGGCCGGTTATTCGTTCCCCTTAACGACGCCTTTATCCTCTAGATCTTAATCCGCACCTATACTTCCCCGCTAGCTAGCTACCTTAAGCGCACTAAGACCGCGAGCCTCTACCGCCGAACCTACGTTTAGCCTAGCATATATAAGTCTATTTCTAGCTTTATTTATAACTACTACGTCTGCCTCCGCGCTATATCCCCCCGTTCCGCCCTTTAGGGCCTTCTTTAACCCTTAAGCATCCTTTTCGCCCTTTAGACCGATATCTTTATTAATTTCGTTATAGACCTTCCCGTCTACCGCCGTTATAGCGTTAAGTTCTCGAGCATCTTAGTTATCGTTAACCGTTTTACGAAGATACGCTACTACGTCCTAACGCCCTCGATAATAGTCGAAGACGTTGTTAATGTGTTTGTTTCTTGCGTTTAGTCTCTCTACGGCACCTTTACCTCGATAGTTAATAATAAGGGCACTTAGTTCGTCTCCGCCTTCTAGCAGTAGCTTAGCCGCTGCCTCGGCTGCCGCTTATACCTTAGTTCCGCCTACTACCTTTAGACTAATAGCTAGACTAAGATCGCGAACGCTTAGATAGAGGTCTACCTCCGCTACTATACTACCTTTCTTTAGGACGATTAGGTAGATCTCCTTCCCCTCGCTAAGTTTACCGCTAATAACTAGGTTTCTAAGTCTACCGCCTCTCCCTTTTCTTCGCTAACTACGGCTTCGACCTAAAGCTTAGCACTAAGCCCTTAGGACTACCCCCCCTTAGTATAACCCCCTAATAGCGCAAGGAGTACCTCCGTAGCGACGCGCTCGCCTTACGCCTCTAACGTGTATCCGACTTCCTTTATAACGCGATCGAGGACGCTTAAGCCACTTAGGCCTAGCACGCCGATGCCCGCCGGGCGCCCGCCCCGACGTACTAGCCTAGCGATATAGTCTTTCTTAGCACCCGTTAGATCTATACCCTCCGCCCGATAAAGAAGCTTAACTATAAACGGGAGGGCCTATATAAGGTCCTTAAGGCGTATAAGACGGCTTACCTCCTCCGCCTCCCTAAGGGTAGCCGTCTCTACCCTATTTTCTACTACTTACTCCTTACCTAGACCTAAGAGCCCCCCCTGCTAGGCTAAGCCGACCTAAATATCCGGCCTACTAACGGGGGCATCTTACTCTCCCCGGACGGCGATAATAATAACGACACGCACCTTAAGTAGGAATTCTCCTCTATCCTCGCGTAACGTTAGTACGCGTCTAGGAAGATTAAATATCGCATCTAGTAGCGTTATAGCTCCCTTACGTAGGAGGATTCCTTATGCCTTAACGGATGTTAGGACGACCTTAAGTCCTTCTACGCCGAGAACCCGGCTAAGCCTCGCCCCGCCTTCTATACTACCTTCCTCGCCTCGTCCCCCTTGCCTAGATAATAATAGATATAATTAATAAATATAATTTATCTTAGCGCGTATAGGCTTTCCGACCTCGAGCTTTGTTTTCTTTCCTTCCTTTATGTTATAAGGGCCTACCTTTTAGGTCGATTGACATAGGATTCCCTTAGCTCTCGCTCTTCTACTATTGCCCCTTTTTAAGCGTTCGAGTCGAACGCCGATTTAAGGGGGATATACTATCACGGTGTTAGGTTATATCATATGTCATCCCACGTGACCTCTACATCGTATATATAGACCTTTAGACTTAGTCTATAGCTGCGCTCCTTCGTAGATTAATAACAGTTATATACCCCCCTTAAGCTCGTTCTATAACACTGCGTGCCCTTTACTACGTGCCCTCTACTATATATACGGCTCCTTAATGTATGCTTCGTGCCTAGCTCCCGGCTGCGTGTACGATTTACGCGGCTCTCTTAATTGCTATACACCTACACTGGATTTTAGTGGCAGGACATAGGCGCGCGGGGTTCGCGTAGAAAGAGTAAGGATTTCCTAGACTTCCGTGTAAATAGAGATTTATATCTATGCAAATAGCAATACTCTTTCGATTAGTCTCTTTGTATTTTTAGGATTATTAAATTATACTAATACCGATTAAATGCGAGTATCGTAGAAGTTATACGGCAATAATCGTCTTTCTTTAATAATTTATAAGAAGGAGTCCTTAAGGAGAAATCGTTAAATCTTTAAGAGGGCAAATTAAGTTAATTTAGTTATATTATTAATCTTATATATATAACTAAATGCTTCCTCCTTTCCCTTCCCTTTAATACGCCTAGGTTATACTAGTACGTTATATAACCCTCTTTTTCCCCCTTATTAAATAGGGGGGGGGGAAATGCCTTGCTAAAGTAGCTAAAGAGTCGGAGTTATAGCCGGAGTTAGAGTTAGCGTCGTTAACCTAGCGGGAAGAGTCTAGATAGGCAGGTTAACCTACGTTAGGAGTATCCTTAAAAAATATAGAGAGAGAGGGGCTAAAGGATAAAAGAATAAACTTAAGAACGTCGCTAAAGCGGACGGAATAAATAAAGGCCGGAGGACGGGCTAAGGCTATATAGGCGGGAATAGGGATTATAACGGCGGGAATAAGGATCGTAGCGGTAAGGGGTTCGCCCTTATCGTTAGAATCCTTAACGGAGGGACTAAAGGGAAACCCCCTTAGGGCAAAGGCAGGCAAAGGCGCGGTAGGGGGCTCGCCCTTATTATCGAAATCTTTAATAAAGGGGGCGGGGGGGAAACGAATTATATTTATTAATTATATTCCCTCTAAAATAAGGATAAAGGAAGCCGGGATAAGGCGGGTAAAGCGGGTAAGGGTAGCCGAAAGGCCTAGGATAAGATAAGGCTAGTAGTCCGAGAGGTAGGAGGCTAGATAAAAGGGGGACTAAAAGGAAAGGGAGTTACCGCGCTAGCTAATAATAACGTCGTACCGGCGTAGCTAAAAGAGGCTAAGAATAACCTTATAGCTAAGCTTCGTAAGAAAGAAGTAAATAGACTTAGTATAGGCGTTAATCCGGGAGACCGAAAAAGCGCAATAGGTAATAGAGCCGGACTTATAGTCGCTACTATCGGCGAGAGAAAGCCGACGCGGGAATTAGAGTTAGCGGATAGGAAGGGTAAGGCGGTACGCGGTCTAAGCGTATATAAAGGCGTATCCGGAATAGCTAGAGTCGACTAAAGCACTTATAACGATATCGGCGGATATAAGGGATAAAGGTATAAGTAGAGCACGCGGTTATATTCCCGTAGGGAGGTTAAGATCTTCCCTAGTATTAAACGAAGCTATAAACTTAGATATAAAGAGCTCTATCGCGCGATAAGGCGAAGGAGCTACGTATTTCCTAAGGATAGGGAAGAGGCGGGGAGGTCGTCTACTTCGCCCTCGATAAAGCCTTACTTAATAGCGTAAACCTAATAGCGGGGGGGAGGGGGTTTAAGGAGGCGCGGGGCAAACGTACCGCTACTACGGCTATAGCCGCGGCTAAAGCTAGAACCGGCGCCGGGACTAGCGCTAAGGTTAGCGCTTGGATTAGTATTAATACCCTTATTAGGGTAAGTCCGGGCGGTATAGGTAGCTGTAGCCGGCTAAGCGTAGTAAAGGTAAAGACGGTTCTTAAACCGCCGTTGCTTTTTAGCGTTAGTAAGCTAGGCCTAGAATATATCGAGCTGCATTAAGTTACTAGTAGGAGACGTAGGTAAGGCGGGCGAGGTAGGGCCGGTGCGAGCGGGGTTATAAGGCGGCTAGAGTTAAGAACGGGCCTTAATACGCTGCTAGTTATCTTAAAGCGTAGAGTATATCTTAGCCTAGGCCGTAAAGTCGTTATAGGCCGGGCATTCGACCTATAGAGCGGCGGTATTAGTAAGTTCGATAGAGACCTTTACGTAAAGGCAGGCGATATAAGCGGTGCCGTTAAACAATAAGTCGGCTTGAAGTTAGGTAAAC
Organism: Ophiocordyceps sinensis; assembly: GCA_012934285.1. Taxonomy (NCBI): domain Eukaryota; kingdom Fungi; phylum Ascomycota; class Sordariomycetes; order Hypocreales; family Ophiocordycipitaceae; genus Ophiocordyceps; species Ophiocordyceps sinensis. The sequence goes on along the minus strand of JAAVMX010000004.1, from coordinate 5,156,551 downwards.
TTCGAATAGAAGTCCGGCTAAGAAATATTCTTTATCGATAAGGCATTAAAGTCGGCCTCCGACTAAGCATAGGTAAAATTAGCATTAAAGACGAGGCTAAGGTCGTCGGTAAAAGCTTTAATAATAGTATACTTATAAGAAGACAGACTAGAGGTACGTTTAGGAAGGTAAGAACGATGGTTAAAAGTACGAATAATCCTTTATTGCAATGCGGTTGCCCTCTCGTGGTAAGACTAAAGCTTGCCCCTCTTCTAAGATATATCGGGGCCTTAGGGATATACTCTTAAGCCTCGAGAGGGGTTATCGGGGACTAGTTAGCGACTAATAGCCGAATAGTCCCTAAGCTAAAATGCATTATCTATCGTGTATATATCCCTATCTCCCGGCTCTATAGTTGCGCGGGTAGCTGCGTTATAATACTACTAATCGGCGAAAGACTTATTATTAAGGACGTCTTAAGGAACGCTAGCGATAATAAAGGCGGCCCGGCCGGTAAGCCGGCTAACCGCGTAAAGGATATAATCCTACTCCGTAAGGTATAAGGCGGCGTCCTAACGGAGCTTAATGGCAAGGCCGTTATACTAGGTCCGGAAAGCCTCCTAATATTGCTTCTTAGTGCTAGAGTCGCCGGCGAACCTCTTAAGGTAGGCTATATAAGAACGGGTAAAGGCGAGGGCGGGGGCGGGGGTAAGGGCCTAGTCTTAAGCCGCGTCGCGTTTAGTTAAAACGAGGAGAAAGGACGTAGCGCGGTTAAGCTAGCGCTAAAGATCGGTAGCGTGCTTTTAAGCAACGGCTGCGTGCTCTTAAGCGACAAGCACTTTTATATTTAACTTAACGTAAGCATTATTAAGGTAAATAAGGGCTTTAATCTAAGGGGCGCGGTAGTCGTAAGTAGCGTTAACCTAAATATAAGCGAACGTGCCGAATATAGGCCGTTAGGCCTAAAAAAGGGCGGCGAGACAGAGGTAGTAAGAAACGTAGTCGGTCTAAGGCTTTAGGTCGGTAGGAGCTAGTAGGGTAACGGCCGGGGTAGCAGACAGGGGATCGGCCTCTATATAGTTAGTTATCGTAGATTATAGGGCAATAGGATAAGGTAGAGGTAAGGGAGGGGTAAGGAGGGAAATTTATATAATTCGCGTCGAGACGGCGTATTTATACCGGGAAAATCTAATAATAGAGGAAAACTTAGTCGAAAGAGTCCGGCGAGGAGCCGGACTTACGTCGCGAAGAAGGGAGATTAGAAAAGAAAAGGGTATTATTATTAATATTAAAGTACTCTAGCTGCCCTAACGGGCCTAGTGCCCCTGCATTTAGCTAGCATAGGAAAAACTAGGCGGCCTAGGGGAAAACCTATATAACGTCTATCTATCTCGACGTCGGGCCGGATGCGGCCTATATTCGCTACGGTTAATTAAGTTTAGTTACTGCCGCCGGTCTAGTGCCTAATAAAGGTTACCCCGCCCGGGCAGGCCCTAGGGCGTTAGGGTCGGGCGGATAGTCTAACTTAGTAAAGCTAGCGCGCAGACGGCACGCAGGCGATAGGGTGCGGGCCGGGGCCCCGCCTAGTGGGTTAGAACGTAGAAAAATAAATCTTAGTAAGCGTATAATCGAATATATAAATATATATAAACACATATAAACGTTAAAAAGGGCTAGCGCTAAGAGCCTCGTCGTCTTACTCCCGGAGCTCCCCCCCGCCGGCGTCCCGGCGGTCTGTCTTCTCCGTAAGGGCTATCGCGGCCTAGAACTGCTATAGTAGGCGGTGCTTAAGGAACTACCGGATAAGCGGCTTCGCGGCGGCGGGGCGGTTAAGCGCCGCCTTAAGGTCGCTCTCCCGTCGGATGCCTTTTAGTAAGGCCGCCCTCGCGCTAGTAAGGGTAAGGCACTAGAGGAAGAGGTAGAACGCGGTTTTACGCGCGGTCCCGTACTAATAGAGCGGCGAGTTAACGTTAGGGACGTTCCGGTCGAATAAGAACCCCTATAGACCGATCTTCCCGGTCTAAATCTAGATAAGCGCGGAGCTCTCGTGCTTATATAACCTATTATATACCTTTAGTGCCTTCTTTAGCCGGTTAAAGTAAGGGTTAATATCTACCGGCTGCCGTACTCTTTATAGTCGCTTCGCCTCCGTCGCTCGGAGATCCTCCTTCTAGCGCGCCTCTTAATTATAGAGGACCGCCTCCTCCGTTATAGTGCCTTAAGGGCATTAGTCTTAGAGCTATGCGTCGTACGGCCGGCCGGGCGGCCGGGTCGGCCGACGGGGTTAGGGTAGTACTCTCGTCGGCTTTTCGTAAGCGCGTTAGATCCGGTCCGCTATGCCTAACTCCTCGGTTCGCTCTTTATACCGCGTAAGGCGGTCGTTAAGGTAGAGGTCGAGCGGCGGGACCGCCGTCTATATCTCTAAGTTCCGGATTAAGGTCGCCTTAAACGCCTTAGCTATTACCCGTAGGTAGCTCGACTAGTATACTATAAGCGCCTTTACTAAGCCGGTAGGTTTCCCTCCTTTAGGCGTAGGCTTATAGAACGTCGACGCCTTATAAGCGAGCGCGCTTTAAACTATATTAGCGTAGACTATCCTTACGCTTTATAGTCGTATGCCTTATATAAACGCCGCGAGCTTAGTAAAGGCTAGCGCCTATATGCCTATTTTTGTCTTAAGTTTTTTAACTTAGGCTTTCTATCGTAGCTTTCGGTTAAACTAAACCCTTAAGAACCTCCCGTCCTCGACCGGCCGGACTATATTCGTCTTAAGCCGAAGCTTCGTTAGTATCGGCTTATAGGTCTACGTAAAGTAGATTAGCTCGCTCTTCTCCGGCTCGAACTTAGCGCCGACCTCCCTTACCTACTTATCGTACTTCTTTTAAGCGCTCCTTAAGCGCTATATAGTCGCGGCTACGGTCTTACTATAGGCTAAGAGGTTTATATCGTCGGTAAAGCCGACGGTAGTAACCCCTATCTCTAGCTTAAGGTCGTCGTATAGTAGCGCGATATAAAGGAGGAAGAGGATCGGGGAGAGGGGCGAGCCTTAAGGCACGCCTATAGGCACCTCCTAGGTCTCCGCCGGCGCGTCGTCGAAGTAAAGCCGGGCCGTCCTCCCCTTAAGGAAGCTCTTAACCTACGCGATACCTAGCCTAAGAAACCCTTCTAGCGGAGGGTCTTAATAAAGTACGTATAGTCTACCTTATCGAAAGCTCCCTTAAGGTCGAGCTAGAGGAACGACGCTACCCCTCCCCGGGCTTATGTTATCTTTACGAGCTCTATTATAAAACGTATCGCTATCTTAGTAGACCTCTCGGTCTTATTCTTTATCTACCCTTTAGGCAAGAGGTCGTACGCTTCCGCTACGTCTACGATCCTCCTCGCGACTATAGCCTTAAGGATCTTCCCTACTATACTAAGGAGAGAGATTAGTCTCTACCCTTAGGCTTATTAGAGCTAGGCCGCTGTCTTCCCGGGCTTCGGTAAGACGATAATAGCCGCGTATCGGAACCGTCTTAGAAAATATCTAACGTCGTAACTAGCGTTAAGCAATACCGTAAGCACCTTAAGCAATAGCTCCTTATAGGCCTTAATAAGCTTAACCGGGAGGCCGTCTTCCCCCGCGGCCTTTTACGACGCTATCTTCCTAACCGCCGACCTAACGTCGCCGACTATAAAACGCTACGATATAGTATAGGCCTCCCGGGCGGCTTAGGGGCTCCCCTCGCCTCTCGCTACCGGGGGTAGGAAGAACCGGGCCGCGAGGGTCTCTACCTTCTTCTCGTAAGTACGGGCCGGCCCGTTCGGGTCGCTCGGTCTCTCTAAGTCCGGGATATATATCGCCTATAGTAGGCTGCCGCTTTAGAGCCGCGCCTACCTCTCGATCTTCTAGAGGAAGGCCTAGTTAGCGGCTAAATCGTAGGTAAGCTCCCGCTAAGAGTCTCGTTATATAGCAACGACGGCACGCCGGAGGGCTATCTTCGCCTTATCTAACGTCTTACGGGTCGTCTAATTTCCGGACGCTAAGAACGCCCGGAGGGCGCGTTTAGCCTCCTTATCGCACCGGTCTACCTTTATAGTCTATTAGTCGGGGCGGCCGCCGTTAGCGTAGCCTTAGGCCTTAGGTGTATAGTCTTTCGCAATCTCGGTTAACTAGGCGACTACTTAGTCTACGTACGCCTCGACCTCCTTAGGGGTCGTAGGCGTAGTTAGCGCGGCCCCCGGCCGGAACTTTACGATAGCTACTGCTTAGGCCCTATCCGGGTTAAGTTTCCTCTAGAGGCGGTTAAGTCCTATCGTCCGGGCCGCCGGCCGATAGGTTAGCGGCCTTATATCTACCTCTAGCCGTTGCGATATATAATCCGATCCGATAAGGCCTACGTTTCTACGGTACGTAACGCCTAAACCCCGAGACGCTTAGGCGAGGTCTATCGTGCCGTTCCTCCGGCCCTCGGAGGCGATGCGTATAACCTAGCCCTTAAGGGTTACGAGCCTAAGGCGCTAACGCGCCGTTAGCTCTAGGAGGTCCTCGCTATTTCTAAAGGTACGCTTATAAGCGTCCTAAAGCGGGTGATAGCTATTAAAGTCCCCGACGAAGACGCAATAGGTACGTAATGATTTAATCGCGAGGTTAAGGAGCGGAGTAATCGGGAGGGGGGAGTTAACCGGCGGGGAGTAAACTAAAACAACTATAGTATTAAAATTAGTAAACGTAATGCTATACTAGTCTATACCTTAGTCGCTCGTCTATACATCGATGCCGTGCCTTTTATAGACGTATAGCGTGCTCTAGGTCGCCCTAAAGACGAGCCTATAGTCGTACCGCCTTAGGCACGCCGGGGCTCTTATCCTATTATTAATCGGTATCTCTTAAAGTGCTATAATATCGTACGCCTTAGGGGCGGCGAGCGCGAGGTATATATTCGCGCCTATCTTTACGGTATTTTAGTAAAGGATATCTAATATTAAGGGGGGCCGGAGAAAGGGTCGTCGTTAAGAGCGGGCGTAGCCTTAACCGTAGCGGTATAAGCCTTTACCGACGCTAAGGCCGGCCGCGACCGTAGAAGCCCGCGAATAGTCGACTAGCCTTACGCCCGACCGGCCTTTATAATATCCTAAGGCCGGCTAAGGGGAAGGGCGGGTGGCGGGGGGGGGGGTGTCCTATCGTCGCCGTTTCGATAGCGACGCCTATAGCGCGGTAGGAAGCGGAAAAGGCTACGCATAGGGCGGCGCTTGCTAAGGGCGTATCGTCGGCATCGCCGCGGCGGCGAAACGCCTCGGCCTTTAAGAGTATGCCTCCTAAGCCTTATCCTAAAGCTTCTCCGCCTTAGGGTAGTGCCTATCCTACGCCGCGTATCTCCCCCCGTAGAGGGTATACTAGTATAGGATTTGCCTAATAGTAGCCGTATATATAGCTTCGTCGTATAGTCCTAACGCGTACCGCCCGTACGTCGTCTTCGCTATATAGTACTTCGCGACGTATCTATACTAAAAATACCGGTAGTACTACTTTAGCCGGATTATATCGTCGAAGGGCTTTATATCGAAAATCTCCGCCTATATTACCGTGCTAAAGTCGTAGAGCCTATTCGCCGCCTTTACGCCGTCTACTATAATAATTAAGGTCGCTTTTATACCCGCCTTTATATAGGCCTTTTTAGGGTAGAGGTAGATAACCTTAACGTCGTTTGCTTTAGCTAGTTCGGCTACTAAGGCGGCGTCGTCCCCTCGCTAAAGGACTATTATCGGGACGCCCTTTACTATTACCGTAAAGCCGCCTTAGGATAGTATTATCTCCTTCCCGAACGCCTTCTCTAGCTACTCCCTATCCGCCTTATACTTCTTTATATTCTGCTTAAATACGAGCGCGATATCGCCGCTGTAGAGGACCCGCGCCGCTTTTACGGCGGGCTCCCTAAAGGCACGATTAACGTCGTTAACGATCGCTTAAAGGGTTTTACGTTAGAGATCTAAGGCGATCCCCTTATATCGGACCGTAAGCTAGTTTTCGTAGCGGGCGAGAGTCGGCTTCTCGCTATTAGCCCCGATGTTATAGCTGCCGCTAGCGCTTTAGGGCGCGGGCTAGCGTCGCGTTAGGGGCGCGACGGTAGCAGCCGCGACCGCGGCTGCGGCTACGTCGGCCTAGGACTTCGACGCTTACTTCGATAGGAGCGCCGCCTTAATAGCCTCCTTTACCGACTCTTTAACCGATTTCTTAAGCTAGCCTACGGTCGTATAGACCGCGGTATCCGCTTAGATCTTCTCCTCTTATTCCTTTAGGTAGCCTTAGAGAACGGACTTAAAGGCCCTTTAGACGCCTTAGAGGGCCTCCTTAGGCACTAGACCCGCGAATTTTAGGTAAGCGGCACTATCCCTTCCTATTAGTTTCTCCTTGCCTACGTCGGGCTTAAAGGGCGCTTCGTTAGTAGTCGGTAGGCTATATACGCTAGCCTTTAACCCCCGTCTCGCGATATTAACGTCTATCGGCTCGCAGCCCGCGTCCGTCCCCCGATGCGCTATCACGCCTAAGGGCAACCGGGTCTAAGGAATCCGATTCTCGAGTCTAAATTAATTTTATAATCCGGTGTTAACCTCGGCGGCTGTGCGAGGAGATCGTAGAGCTTTTTTTTTTCTATAAAGAAAAGGGTAAGATAGTAAGATTATTAATTAAGGGCAATAGGATAAAATAGTAGATTAAACTATAAGGAAACGAGCTTAAGGGGGGTATATAATTGCTATTAATCTACGAAGGGATATAGCTATAGACTAAGTCTAAATGTCTATATAAACGATATAGAGGTTACGTAGGATAATATATAATATAACCTAATACTATAATAGCCTATCGCTAATATAAAAGAAGTAGGCGCTATATAAGTCGAACTATATACTATCGCGGAGGAAGATACTCTATATCTTAAGTTCCTAGGCCTTATACTTACGTTAACGGTCGGAGGTAAACCTTTTTCTAATAAAGATCGGAAGGTCTACCGTCTTTCGTTTTCCTAACGACTATATTAAGATTATCGTCTAAGACTGTAATATCTTTAAAGTTAAGATCGTTAGGTCTTTAGCCTTAAAAAGTTGCTCCCTTATAGCTAAGAGCTAATCTTTTATAGCTAAGAGCTAATCTCGTATAGTTAGACGTTCCTTTAACCTAGCATTTTAGTTAACCTAAGAGGCCTCCTCTACGCAAAGGGATCGAAGACTCTCCTCGATATATATAAGAATATATCGGGTATCTAAGCTATAAAGGTTTTCCTAGGTCTCTTACGCGTTAGCGACCGGGACTACGTTATCGAACCTCTTAATCGCTTAAGCGATCTAAGGGAATTTATTAATAAACTCTTTAGCAAAGGCCTTTAGACCGTCGCCCGTAGCGTTAGAGGCTATAGGTATATCCGCTATAAGGAGGAAGGAGGAGTATTAAGTCTAAGGTATTATTAGGGATTAAAAAAAGTTTCTATAGGCTATAAAAGTTTCTATAGGCTAAGGAAAAGTTTTTAAGGGCTTAAGGGCTTAAGGGAATAATTTCTTAAAGGTTGCGCTTAGGTCGCGACGACTAAGGGGACGAGGTAATATCGCTACTAAGACTATATTTATAAAGCTAAGGATTGCGACGGGGCGTAATAGGAGAAAGAATAAACTATTATAACACTAGGTAATAGCTAGATAACCTTATTATTGTATAAAAAGGAGAAGAACTATAGAGGCTAAGGGCTCGTTTATATATAGGACTATATATTACGTAGTATATTACTAGATACTATATTATGTAATATAGTACTATAATATATAGCGTACGGACCTTGTCGAATAGAACCTTAATTAAGGCCCTACCGTCTTTATAGGCGCTCGTCGGAAGCATATTATTAACGTAGGCGCTTATCTCTATAAAGTACGGCTATAAAAAGGCCGGAAGGTTTATATCGGCGTAAATACAGTAGGCGAGGTCTATTAGAGTGCGGCTAGCACGTTCGCTAAGCCTATTCTATTCCGGAGTATAAAGGGCACTAAAGCGAAGGATAAACCCGTCCTTATCGGCCTATTTAAGCATTACACCCGACTAAAACTCTAAGGCTTTATTAAAGCATATAGACTAAACCGTCTTATTTATAGAGCAACTCTATACCTATATCTTCTAAGCGTAAAGGAGGTCGTATGCCTCCCCTCGGTCTATAGCAAATAGAACCTAATAGAACCTTATATAGATATCGATTCCGTATAGTAAGTAATGCTTCCTTCCGAAGCTAGTAGGCGAGTGTTAGATAAAGTCCTAGAATACGTACGTAAGGAACTATTAGGGCTTAACTAAAGAAGTGCGGCTAACTATTAGGTCCGCCTCCGTAAAGTAATAGGCCTCGCAAAAGAAGTTATTAAGACTTTCTATATTAATATAAATGCCGGATTTACGGCAAGCATTAAGCACTCTAGCTTTACCAGCGTGCCCGAGCCTACGGTATATAAGACTAAAGTCGACCTTCTTATTAGTAGGCTTAGTTAAAGTCTTCGGCAGGGCTACGAGGGCAAGATCGGGATACTTTTCTTAAATCTTAGGATCTATACTAACTTAAGCATTACGAATAATGCTAACTCTAAGTTCCTAAGTAATCTTGAAAATCACCTCCCCTATAGCTTAAAAGCCCAGTCGGCTATTAAATCCGTCTAATATAATACCTTTATCCTAAAGGACTTTAGAACTTATTAAACTCGCGGGTGCATTAAGGCAATAGCGAACGTTAGTTAGGTTAAGAGTTAAGTCTCTAATCGTTATATATATTATGCCTACGCCTAAGACTTAAAGGTTGCTACCGTTTAATACTTATATTAGACGATAGGCCGTAGTAGGAGTAAAAGTCGTAAACTGCTTTAAGTTATTAAAGCAAGTGTCTAAAGCTCCGGTATCGTATACGACTATATCCTGTAAGGCCTTATAACCCGTAGCTAAGACAGCGCCCTTAAACGACGTAAAACTTATAGCGAAAAGGGCTATATCGCGTTTGCTTATAGCAATAATATCCGTATTGCCCTTCTTAAAAGGATTAATGCCCTATTAACGCTACTCTTCCCGTTTCTATTCTAGGGCTTTGTCTAGGTAAAGAGTCTAGCAGTTGCTTAGCTTATAGCCTCTACCGGCAGCGACGATATAACTATATTCGAGTTTTACTTACTCGGATAAGGGATTATTAGTTCGGGATCTAGGATTATCGGAGCTACCTCTGCCTCTACCACGGCCTTAACTACGGCCTTTGCCTCGTCCTCCTCTACGGCTATTATTTATGATAGATAGGGTTAAGGATATTAACGACTTATCTTAAATAGCTAACGCTTAAGAGATAGGGACCTTATTAACATTACTATTATACTAACTAGGAATAAGTAAGATATATCCCGACCGTAGATATAATACAATAGCTTATAAAATATCGATATACCCCCTTACGTATACGGTAGCCTATCCGACCGTGCTAAATAACGTAGTATTAATCGCCGCCGAATATACCGTGCCGTGCCGAATGCCGTAAGGTGCCTTAGCGCAAATGCGCCGCCGAAGTCACAATGTATAACTATTATAATATATAATATACCGGATCGAAGGCGTAAGGTAGCGTAGCGCGCAGCCGCTAAAAGTGCGACCGGGCCCGAAGTAGCGAAGTAGCGAAAGTAGCGAAAAAATAACGAATTAACGCGGGGTTTAAAGAAAGAATGTTAATAGCAGTAGAAGTTACAGCTAGGTTAAAATAGACTTCGCTCCTAGGCTTATAACTATTAATATTACTAGTATACTAACTAGGCAAAAGTAAGATATATCCCGACCGTAGAAATAATACAATAGCCTATAAAATATCGATAGACCTTTTAAGATCCCTTCTCTACCTAGCATTAATATTATAAGAACTTATCGATAGCGGCTTTAGTAGGAAAATCATCCTTCTTATAGTCGTATCGCTAAGCGTGAAACTAGTAAGGGTAACCCGTCTAAAGACTATAGATAGCCGTATAAACGTATATATTCTTGTCTAGTGTTTTATAAACGGCCTAAAGCTAACGCTAGCACTACTCTAGTCGTTGAGAATATGCTTCTAAAGTAGCAAAGTTATAAGCTTTAAGTCTAAAGAACTTAAGCATAGTCTCCGCAATAGAAGACTTAGGCAGCTATAAGGCTGCTCGTTATATAAGGAGGTACGTCTTTTAACTTATAGAATTAATTATCTAACCTCTTTATATAACTATCTCCTTTAGATTATCTAATATAGTAATTATAAGGATTCTCGTAGCCTTTAAGTCGTCCTTTTGCTAGTCCTTTTATTCTTCGATCGTGCTAATCGTGCCTACCGGACTTTCGGGTCTAGGGATAAGCTCTTAGACATACTTATAGACATCTAGCATCTTTAACGTAAGGTTAACGTCGATAAGCTAGGCAGCGTAATTTTCAGGTCCCTTAAGTTTTTTAATTATACCCGTTAGGGCACTATTATTATTTGCTATCTTAAAATATCCCTATAGGCAAATATCCTAAGGGCAGCGTGGCGTTATCGTAGGGTTTTATATATAGAAAAACTCTTTAAATAGGCGTTTAAGCGAAAAAACAGCTATAAAGGCGAGAAAAGTCTAAAAAAGATCGTAATAATCAAAAAGACTAACTTAAAGCGTAGGGATGCGTTTTAGCAGTGCTTATAACCTCTAAAGGCTTACGTTAGAGTATGTAAGGCGTGCTGCGTGAGATCGTACGATAATAATAAGCTAGCTAGGAAGAAACCCTATAGGCTTATTCGAGGGGTATAGAGAGCACCCTCGCACGAGAGGCTAACTAACTAAAGTAAGGCGAACTATAATAGAAATACTATAAGGCTTTATTCTCTCTTTTATTATAATAAAAGATATATATAAGGATAACTCTAACCGTCCTAATCTTATTGCTACCGTACTATTACGGCACTAGGTAATAGCTAGATAACCTTATTGTTCTATAAAGAGGAGAAGAACTATAAAGGCTAAGGGCTCGTTGATATATAGGACTATATATTACGTAGCATATCACTATATACTATGTTATATAATGTAGTACTATAATAGTACTCCCCCTCTAAAGACGATTTAGTCCTTAAATCGCTAAGAAATATCATCTTCGCTAGAAATTAAAGTATAATAGAAGAATCTTTTATAGGCGGGCCTAATCTAAAGGGCCCGGCTTATCTAGGTTGTATCTATAGAAGCGTTAGATAGCTTTAGGGCAACCTCTTAGGTTATCTTTAGGCTGCTAGGTCGGTTCTTAGTAATATTTCTACTTAATTAGATAAGTTAGGGTCGGGGCTTCGTTATCGTATACGTTAAGGATCTTCTTATATTCCTATATTTCTTCGATATTGCCGTTATTATTGCGTTCCGCGATACGGCTTACGACGTTGCGTCGTTCCTCTCGATTAATCTATGCCTAGCCCGGTATTATTTCCGTTGTCTAAAGCCGCACCTTAGACGTATAGAAAGACTTATTAACTTAGATATACTTTAGGAGGTCGATAACTATAGCGCTGCGGTAGACCTTAAGAACGGGATAAGGACCGTCTTATTTATCGTCTTATTTTTTCTTTAGGCGATTAGTAGTTATATTCTTTAATAAAACTATAACTATATTACTAAGTCGGAAGAGAAAGCCTTCGTCCAGCTTTATATTAGTATTATCCTTATATTTCTATTATAAGGCTTATGCGAGAGCTTAAAGCTAAAGAAGGATATAGTCGAAACGACTAGCTATTACGTCCGCGCGAAGGAATTCCTTCTTTGCCTATAATAAGAGCGTTAGGGGTTAAGGGCCTATAGGTTCGATGCTAAGACGAGGATTAAAGCCGTAGTTAGCGAAGAATAGAGAAATACCGGTTGTTTCGTTTACTTAATTATTTATTGCGAATTCTATAAGCGGGAGCTAATCGACTTAGTTATCTTAAGTAAAGCTAATATAGGCTCGAATATATTTATTTATCGTAGCGTTAACGATTTCGGTTTAACTATTAGTCTTTAAGTGCTATACTAAGCTTAGTTTTAACGTTATTCTTAAACGAGTGCTAAGCTATCGCTAAAAATTAGAGATAAATTAAGTGCTTTAGTTAGAGATAATAGTATTAGGTGCTTTATATAAGCGATAGACTACGTAGATAAAAGAGTTAATTAGTTCTTCTATAAAAAGGCCGGTAATAGGGATAAAATATCTTATCTTCGTAAGCCTATTAACTATCGTAAGTATATTCTTATAAGTCTTCCTATTTTAGGTATACTTAAGGAGTATCGTAATATAATTAATTAATATATCGGCCTATAGTCGGACCGGTAGAGCGAGGGGCTTTAGGGATCTAAGGGGAGATAAGCAGGGGGTCTTAGTCCGAAGATAAAGAGTATAGTCTTTAACGAATATAGCGGCGAAGTAAGAAATCCTAAGCTATTAGTATATTCGGTTTAATAGATTAAGGGTTTTTACCCTCCTTAGGTATCCTACTAGGCTACTACTATAAGATTAATAAACGACTTTAAGGCGGAGATTTAAGGTATTAAAGACGAAAAGCCGGTCGCGGAAAAAGATACGTCTATTAATTAACTAATATTCGGATATATTATAACATAAGAGCTTTCGGATATACTTTAGCTAGCGTCGGGCGTATAGATCCTAGAGTATCGCTACTATATCCTAAGTAAGATTATCTTATTAGTATACCTCGCGGATAAGCTTATCGAGTGATTTATTAGCTACGTTTAGTCTAAGGGCGGCGATTGCGTTAAAGTCCTCCTTTAAGGTATAGGAATCGGTTAAGAGTTCTTCTAAGATAGTCGGGTCGACTTTCTCTTTAAGGATAACTACCTAATTTCGATAGAGGAGTCTATCGTCGTCTATAGTAGCTAGTCTATTGCTAAAGAGCCTACTAAAAGCGTCGGGGAGAATTGCCTTATTGCCTAAGCGGTATATAATCATAAAGTTAAACTAAGAAAAGAACTTAGCTTAGCGCACTTATCGTTAGTTAAGTTGCTTTATAGATATAAACGTCTAAAGATTATTATAGTCTATAATAACGTCGAACGCCTCGGTAGTCCCTTAAAGTTCTAAGCGCTATTCCTTAAGCGCTTTAACAATTACTAATAGCTCTTTATTATAGATCTTATAGTTATACTTAAAGGTAGTATGCTTTAACGAAAAGAACGCAATAGGGTAAAGATATCCGTCGTCTTTAGTCTATAAAAGGACTCCTCCTAAGGCCTAATTCGAGGCGTTAGTTTTAATAACTATTTTCTTTAAGTAGTTAAAATAGGCTAGGACTAAGGCAGTAGTAAAAGTAAGTTTAAAGGCCTTAAACGTGGCAGCTTATTTAGGTCCTTAAGACTAACGGGAATCCTTTCGAAGTAGCGTAGTTATCGGGGAGATAATACTAAAGTATCCTTTAATAAAACGGCGGTAGAAGTTTATAAACCTAAGAAACTACTAAAGTTCTTTTACTAAAGTCGGGGTATTCTAAGCCATAATTATATATACCTTCTTAAGGTCTATACTTATGCTAGATATCGAAATAATTAGTCTAAGATACTTAGTCTTCGTTATATAAAACTCTAACTTCCCGATATCGATTTAAAGCCCTACGTTGCCTAAGCGTTAGATAACTATTCGCACGTAGTTTTTATATTCCGCCTTAGTCTTTAAAAAGACTAATACGTTATTAAGATATACTATATAAAAGTTATTAAGGGTATTATAAAGCACGTAATTAATATAGTTCTAGAAGGTCGACGGTGCGTTATAAAGGCCGAAGGGGGTAACTAGCATCTCGAATAGTCTAAAGCGTATAATAAATACTATAAGCTACTTATAACCCTCGGCGATTTAAATATAGTTAAATATAGCAATTACGTCTAGCTTTATATAAACTTAGCGTTATAGAGAGAATCTAATGTTTCGTAGATTAAAAGCAAAGGATATCGATTCTTAACTATAACCTAATTTAGACTTTAGTAGTTATAATAGATATAGACACTACCGCTTAGTTTATAAGCGAGGATTAGTAATACCGCGGCTAGAGAAGAAGACTCCTAAATAAAGCCTTTATAAAGTATATCGTTAATCTACTTCTTAATATAGCGGAGTTCTATAGGTAATATAGGCCGATTTCTATAGTATAGAGCTTATTTACTAGGTATAAGTTCGATCTTATAATCCTAAGGGCGGTATAAGGGGAGCTCGTTTATATTCTTTAGAAGGAAATAAGGAAGCTTATCCTAAAACTCTTTTAGGAGTTTCTTTAGGATATCTACCTTTATAACTTCCGGTTTTACTAAGAGGAATTTTCTACGTCGGCTTTATCGACCCTCTAAAATAGAGATTCGGAATTATCTATATCCTAGAAGTTTATCTAAATGAAATTATAAAAACGTTTAGGGAAAGCGGCTTAAGCTACCTCTATTATATAGTCCCCGGTAATAACGCGTTAGAAAGAGGTTTTAGATAGTTCTAAGACCTTAACTAAGCCTACTAAGAGTTCGTTAAGGAGTTGTAGATTTTCTCCCTCTTTAACTAGCTTAGCTAATTTAGATATACTAATTTGTATCGCTAAGATACTATCCTATTTATAAAATTAAACGAAGTTAACTATTTATATATAGTAGATATTATTTATATTTAAGGGTATTTAATCTTCCTATCGTATACGCCGGCGGGGGCGTCTCGTCTGGCACTATCGGGCGGGAATATAGCGACAGCCGGCGGTAAGACGAATAAGGAGTAAGCGAGCTATTAAGGTAGTCTATAGCGGAGTAGGCTTAAAGGCTTAAGTCTTAAGGGAGTCCGGAGGGCTAATCGGGGATATTAAGCAGGCGGTTTTTTAAGCGAATAGCTATATCCTATATAAGGGATATCGAATCGGTTAGCTAAAGTTTAAGGGGTACGATGCTTACTTAAGTAGATATTCCTTAATAAATAAGTCTATAGGTATATAACTTCCCGATAGGATAGTCTAGTCTTTTAAGATATTAGTCTCTTCCTACCGAAAGGGAATTTCTAGTATATCTTCTATCGTTATAAAGACTTTTTATTTTAAGGTAAACGTTAGGGTAGTTTAAATCTCTACGACGTTAGAAAAATATACTTTTCGACGTAACTAATGCCCTTTAGGCGCAGGAGTAATAGGAGTCTTAGGAGCTATCCTATCCTTAGCTATTATGCTTAAAGATAGGCAGTATCTTATATAGTAATCGGAATCGAAGCGGACCTAAAGAGATTTCTTAAGTATAGTTAGTTCGTATTCCTAAAGCTAGGGGATGCCTAAGATAATTAAAGTAAAAGGTAATAAATTCGTAATAAAGAAAAGCATAAGTTCTATATGCTTGCTAATAGTTATTTAGGCTATAAAATAGTCCGTGATCTATATTAAGGGTATACCGTCGGCTAGTTAAAGCGGTCGAGGTTTAAAGAGCTTCTTTATAGTAACGTTATATTTCCGTACGATAGCGTAAAGATCGGCGAACGCTACGGCCGTATAGCTAGAGTCTATAAGGGATAATATATTAATATAGTAAAGGGACTAAAGGTTACGCGTAAAGGAGAGATAAGTATAGAGAAGGATTAACTTTTTATTACTATTCGGTAAACTAATCTAAGGATCCGTTCTATTTAAAAGCAACGACTTAATCCTCTTATCCTCCCTTATATATAACCCTTAGGAGCGACTTACTCTAAGGGTATATCTTTTAGTAGTAGGGCCGCTCGCTTTATAAATCCGTATCTTCTTCCCTAAGGATACGGCCTTATTCGTAGTCGGCCGTACGGACGAGCTAGCCTTAGCTATACCCGCCGCCGCGGGCGCCCTAAGATCCTCGGCCGAAGCCGGGGGAAGGGGCGCCCTAGCCCTAAAACTAGGGACCACCCCGACGTTAGGGTATTAAAAGCGGATTCGCTATCTTAGCCGGGTCGTAAGCCTCCTTCTAGTATCTAGGCTCTCCGTAAGCTATATAGAGTTTATTATCGATCTTAAATTATCGTTTAGTATCGGAAAGCCGGTCGAGGTCTATAGGGTTACCGTATAGGGGTTAGGCTAAGGCGGTTAAGGTAAGGGCAGGTATAAGCGTCGGCGGAAACTACGAACGGGGGGCGGCCTTTTTCTTAAGCTTCTAACGATAAGCATAGTTAGCGAGGTTCTTTATAAAGATATCTATCTACGCTAACTACTTCTCGTAGTCGGTATTAGAGATCTTAGTCTATATATTCTTAACGAGATTGCTTATATCCTTCGATATAAACTTCCGGAGGAAGTCGACTTACTATTCCTTTATCTTCCTTGCCTTACGTATATAGGCGTTAAGGTCTGCCTTCTAGATTAAATAGTTCTTATCGCCTTAAGGGAAATTATCGAGGATATTCTTAGCGGCTTGCGTTAAGTCTAGAACCTTATACTACCTGCTTAAAGCTATAAGAAGCGTCGTTATAGTAGGCTATTCCTACTTCTCTCTTTCGGATAGGTTAGCTATAATAGTAGCTATCCTATCTTTAATAAAGTCGTAGGCCCGTTTACTAAGCCTATCGCTAATATAAAGGAGGCAGGCGCTATTTAAGTCGAACTATATGCTATCGCGGAGGAAGATACCCTATATCTTAAGTTCCTAAGCCTTATAATTATGTTAACGGTCGGAGGTAGACCCCTTTTTAGTAAAGATTTAAGGGTCTACTATCTTTCGTTTTCTAGACGACTATATTAGGGTTATCGTCTAAGACTATAATATCTTATAGTTAAGATTATAAGGTCCTTAGCCTTAAGAAGTTGCTCCCTTATAGCTAAGAGCTAATCCTTTATAGCTAGGAGCTAATCTCGTGTAGTTACGCGTTCCTTTAACCTAGCATTTCGGTTAACCTAAAAGGCCTCCGCTACGCGAAGGGAGCGAAGACTCTCCTCGATATTTATAAGAATATATCGGGTATCTAGGCTCTAAAGGTTTTCCTAGGTCTCCTACGCATTAGCGATCGGGACTACGTTATCGAACCTTTTAATCGCTTAGGCGATCTAAGGAAATTCATTAATAAACTCCTTAGCAAGGGCCTTAAGACCGTCGCCCGTAGCGTTAGAGGCTATAGGTATATCTACTATAAGGAGGAAAGAGGAGTATCTAATCTAAGGTATTTATCGGGGACTATAAAAAATTTCTATAGGCTATATAGGTTTCTATAGGCTAGGCAAAAATTCTTAAGGGCTTAGGGGCTTAAGGGAATAATTTCTTAGGGGTTACGCTCGGGTCGCGACGACTAAGGGGATAAGGTAATACAGCTGCTAGGGCTGTGTTTATAAAGCTAGGGATCGCGACGGGGCGCAATAGGAGATAGAATAAACTATTACGGCACTAGGTGATAGCTAGATAACCTTATTATTCTATAAAGAGGAGAAGAACTATAAAGGCTAAGGGCTCGTTTATATATAGGACTACATGTCACGTGGCATGTTACTATATACTATGTTATATATAATGTAGTACTATAACACGTACTTACTGCACTAACTTTACCTTAATTACGATAATAACCTTAAGGAAGGATATTATGCTTAAAAGGACGACTAAATGGCTTATCTAAGATAATAAATTCCGCTTCCGAGCTAAGTCCGCCTAGCTTTAGGCATACGTCGAACGGCGTAAAGAGCTTCTTAATAAACCGACGCCTCCTAGATCTAAAGAATAGCCTCGCACTTAGGCTTAAATAGCGGATAACAATATTTATGCCTAAAACGCACCGCCTACTATATAAAAGACTAGCTATAGAAAATATATAACGCAGTAGTAAAGGAGTAAAAGAACTAAAATAAACACCTATAGGCCTTATAAGAATAGGTACTAATAATAGTCTCCGATTTAAACTACTAGTCGTATTATAAATACGATAAGCTACTCCCGACTTAGTACGAGAAGCTTCGAAAGACCTATAAAGGCAATCGTAAGGACGTAGTTTATATAGTCTAAATACGATATAAACAAGCGATAAAGCCGTTAACGTCTTTACCTCGGAATTAAAATATATAGATTAATTAATACAAGGTCGTTATAGAGGATAGAATTAACGTAGAACTTCCCGAAGCCGTATATAAAAGCACTTAGGTTAGAGACTGCGTTAAAGTCGTTGCTCCTTTCTACCTATATTAGGCTAAGGTATTTATCTACGAGAGGCAGTAAGATAAATACTATAAGGAAACGAGCTTAGGGGGGGTATATGATTATTATTAATCCACGAAGGAACACAGCTATAGACTAGGTCTTAAGGTCTATATATACGATATAGAGGTTATATAGGATAATATATAATATAACCTAACTATAGGAATAGCTAGCTACGTAGCTACGTGCGACGTTGTTATCGCACACACACGTAATCATAGGGATTACGTGTTATCCGGGAAGGCTATATTACTGCGATAGCTTCCCCTCACCTAGCTAGCAACCAAGCTAATACAACCACACCGTTTACCCTATAAGGTCGACCTAGAGACCTACTAACATTATAATTACAGACAGCTAGGTAGAAGAGATAAGATACGCAACTATCGAAGGTATAAAACACCTTACGAGGGAACACCTAAAGGTAGTTATATTTATGCTTAGAACGAGCTCTCTTATCTTTAACGTTACCGCGTTAACGCTATTTCGAGATCTCTTAAGCTATCTATTAATCCCGTCTCGCTTTTAGGTAGAAGAAGAGTAACGTTAACCTATAGTACGTCCCTAACGCAGAAGATAACTTCGTAAGAAAATCCCTTCCGCCGATAAAACACGTAAAGACTATTATATATAATATTATAAAGAGTATTACTATTCGCATAGTTGAAAATATCTATTCGCACAGAAGGTCCGCTTTTTCTACGCTGACCCCGCGCGCCTATACCCCTCTAAAAATAGATCTCGATTAGGCATAAATATAAGGAGTAGGGCATCTATAAGGGGACGAGGCAGGCGCGGAAGAGCTACCCCGGCGTCGTCGGCTATAGAGGAAGTTATTCCCGTTATATAGCCTATATAGTCAGGCAGGCAGGGGCGGAGTAATTAACGGGCCGATCATGCGCGCCGTATCTTACGATCGCCTTAAACATGCGTTATTTACACGAATTAAGCTCTCTTACGCACCGGGCGGCGAGCGCTACTTTAGTGTTTATATTGCCCTTTAGGGTGCTAGGTATATGCACCTAAATTAGGTGGCGGGGTATAGGCGCGCGGGGTCGGCGTAGAAAAACTAGGTCCCTTCTATGCGAATAGACATTTTCAACTATGCGAATAGTAATTATTAACGTTATGCGACGTTAGGAGCTATACGGGGCATTGACCCGGGCCTAGACTATAGGGATGCAATAGGCTATTACGTTCCTAACGAGCCTGTTATATGACCCCCTTAGCTAAGGACGGCAGGTGGGTATTCCGTTGTATTATAACTACGGTTAGTGCGGGCTAGGGGCCCTGTTTAAGAGGCTCCGGTACCTATATATACCTCCGTTAGTCCTATAGTTACGTAGCTGCATGTATCTTTATGTCTACGAGTTTAGACCTCCTTTCTTTACTCTTCTGCTATGATATTTATGTAGCTGATTTCCTGCATTTAAGAGTTATAAGCCCGGTTGCATAAGCTAGGTCTCTTTCGCTTAAACAACGCTAAATTAAAGCTATCGATATCGCATTTTTCACACCGCGTTAGGCTCTAACCTTAGTGTTGTTACGAAGAGCTAGCTTTAAAGAAGGATTAAAATAATAAATAATATATAGTTATCCCTCGTAACGACGAGGTAAAAAGAACGATTATAGCGATATCTACATCCGGAGAGGTAAGTATCGTAACGCTTAAGGAAAGCCTTAATTAGACCCCTTAGATTCGGGCTATTAAGGGTTAGGCGAAGATCTACCACATTTAGGAATATATCGACCCGGTAGGATCCGAAGAGCTCGAGGAGCCCGTTAAGATCAGCTGGGAAGAATTTAAAGCTAACCTTAGAGAACGACCCTAGAGAGGGGCCCTTAAGGACATTAAGTTTAACAATAGGACCGCTAACTATAATAATCGGCTTAATAATACGACGATAGAGTTCCGTTTTAAGCAGGATGGCTATAACTTAGCCGTTAGCCTATTTAAAACCCGGGAAAAGGCTATAATTCGCATCGAAGAGCTAATTAGTAAGTCAATTAGTAAGGCTCTTAAGGGAGAGACCCTCGTATAGACCTTACCTCGAAGTAGGATCTAGGAACTTAAATAGAAGGTCTTGCCCTTAGAGGAGGAGGAAAAGACCCTCGTGGATGACTAATACTACTAAATCATCGGAAAAAGGGGGAATCGCGACTAGAAGGCCTAGGCCGATCAACTTAATTAAGTGATTATCGACTCTAGGGACCTAAAAGTCACGACTTTAAACGACATTAAGATCCGATAGGATTTTCTTCGGGCTATAGAGGAATTCGACCTTAGTTAGGCCTCGAACGAGAGATTAAATAATGCCTTCTATAAACGACTTAAAGGTATCGTTAGATTAACTCCGAACCCCTTAAGGAACCTTATCGCGGAGTTTAAACGTAAGGTAACCCTTCGAAAGAAATCTAAACCTTAGGTTAACTAGAACTCCCCGGCACCGAAGAAAGAGTTAGGGTAGTCGTAGTGCCTATATAACACTTACCGGACTAACAATAAGGAGAATTAGTAAGAAGGCTGCTTTTTATTCCGTGCGATGTTTAAAAAGGATCCCCCTAAGGGATAGGAACCGAAAGACGTACTAAGGGCTAGGATTAATAAGTAGCTTTAGGATAACCCGGAAGGGAAGAAGAGGGCAATGGCCTAGAAACCCTCGGGAGTAAGTAAGGCAGACAATACGATTACGGTCCCGAATAGCGGCAACGGCAATAAGCAGGCGAATGTAGTTTCTCGGATTAACACGATATTATAAGTTAACCTTACCTATGTTAAGGATAAACCTCTTAGAGATAAGGTTATCTACGATTTAAGGGCGAGTATATATATGTTTAATAACATTAGGTGGTTTAATAAGAAGACGTTTACCTAAGGGTCGTAAGAAGAGGTCTACGCTAGTAAAACCGCGCTTATAGTCTAGGGGGTAGGATCCGCAGTTATCCTACTCTTAGGGGGTAAGAAGCTCTTACTTAAAAACAGCTACTATATCCCTAAGATGCCGACAAGCGTTTTTTCCGTTCGATAAGGGATTAAGGCTTAGGTTTATTAGAACTAGCACGATAATACGCTATTCTATAAGCCGACGGGCGAGCAGCTTACTTAGCTTAAGGAATTCGAGGACTAATACGTTATTGCGAGCTTGTCGGATACCCCGGGAACTGTTTTTGCGACGAGTCGACGACCTAAGCCACCTTCGAATAAGGATCTCGCGGACCTTTAGCATAGGCGCCTAGGGCACCTAGGGCCGGAGGCTATAGGGCTACTAGTTGATAAGTCCGTGGGCATAAAGCTTTATAGACCGGCAACCTATAAATACGAGGTGTATACTACGGGAAAAGCGAAACGATAAGTCTCCCGGGACCTACTAACGTTAAGGCCGTAAGGGGTAGGGGTTTAATTTAGCTTTAACCTCTATGCGGGCCCGGAAGTAAGTGCCGCGGGATTTAAATACTACGTCTTGTTTACCTATATAACAACTAGCATAAGGTTCTTCTATGCCATTAAGCAGAAGACCGAGGTCCGGGACGTCTTTAAGAAGCTAATTGCGAAGCTCTCTACGCGCTACGGGATTTAAATAATTATCTTAGTCACTAACGGAGAGAAGGCCTTAATCACGAAGGAGATTAAGCAGTATACGGATAGACTTAGCCTATAGCTCTTTGTGTTAGCCCCTTTAACGCCGACTTAGAATAGTTATGCGGAGCGATTAGGGGCTATTGTTAAGGAAAGGGCTAGACTAATAAGTCTTAACTCGCAGCTCCCTAACACCCTCTAGACCGAGACCTACCGAACGGCCGTCTACCTGCTAAACCTAACGCCCTTTATAGGCATCGATAAAATAGGAAGGAGTCCCTATAAGCGATAGTAGCAGTACATAAGGGACTATAACCCCTTATACAGCTATATTAAGGAGATCCGACCGATAATTACGCATTTACACGTGCATAGATATATAGCATACCTAATAACAACGGATGCCCTTAAATACATTAAATCTTATAAGTCCCTCTCGCAGACTATATAGAGGGCATACATTGGATATTTAGTTAGGTATAAGTCTACTAACTAATTCGTTATTTAGGTCCCTTCCCTAGGATAGACAAAGCTTTTAACCTCTTCGAATGTTTAATTTAATAAGGATATTATATACGATCTAAGGAGGGAAGAAGGTACGTAGGCTCTATATACCTACACCTATAATATCCTCCGATAGATAAACGCAATTAATATGCCTAAAGATAATAAGGGCGATAAAGAGGGGGCCTATAAATACCCTTAGACTGATAAGACTACTAGACTACGATATACGGCGGCTGAATTTATGCTAGCATTTAATTAAAGGAGGCAGAATAAAAGGGTAATACCCCCGACGATAGGGGATCTATACGTCTCGCCTCCTCCGACCGGTAAGGTAATCTCCTTCGATGCCGCGATACCACCTAATCTTAAGAGTAGGAATCCCGTAATACCGGAACTAATAACACTAGTGCTTATAGGGGGGGCAATTGGCCACGGGACGCCTCTTTTAGAGGTCTCGGGGGTGCCTCCTCCTCTAGGGGGTGAATTAATAGCCGAAACGGCTGATAGACCCGACCTTAATAGCCGACCTCGCATAGAGGAGCTTTTAGACATAGAGGAAGACGTGCCGGCTTCGTCGAGGCCGTTACGCAAGGAGCGGGACACGTCTTAGGGTATAAACCCTAGCAATATCGTTAATAGGAAGAGAAAGAGAACTTAAAGGACCCTATTTATTAATAATGTTATTGCGAAGGCTTTAACCTATAGACTATATATCGAGGATATACCTCCTATGCCTACCTCCTATAAAATAGCGATAGCCTCCCCCTATAAGATATAGTGGCTTAGAGGGATAACCTACGAGATTAAGGATTAGGAGAAACTTCTAACCTAGGTTAAGACCTTAAAATCTAAGGCTACGAAGAAGGGAGAACCCCTAATTCCGATAATATAGGTCTACGCCTATAAGTGCGATCTATAGGGATATATAGTTCGGTTTAAAGCCCGTCTAGTTGTTCGAGGAGATCGCCAACCGGTAGATAACGAGGATACGTATGCGGCGACCCTTCGAGCGAGGACCTTTAGGCTCCTAATAGCCCTACTATGTCTTAAGGACATAGAGTCGTTAAGACGGCTTTTCTAAACACGATACTGCGATTTGCAGTCTACTATTAGCTTCCACCCGGATACGCGGAACTAGGCTTATGCATACGGCTTCTACGAGGGCTATACGGCCTAAGAATCGCCCCGAAACTCTAGTATAAGGACCTCACCGGCTTCTTTAAGTCTTTAGGCGCAGAGACCCTAATTAAGGACGCTTGTGTGATAGTCTATAAGGGAGTAATTATCTTCTTCTTCGTAGACGACATCGCGATAATATATCCGAAGGATCGGAAGGATGACTAGCTAGAACTCTATTAGGCCCTTATAGCGAAATACACCGTTAACTTTATAGGGGAACTACGTTAGTTCTTAGGGATTAAGATAATCCGGGATAGACCTAATAGGAAGTTATGGCTTTCTTAGGCATCTTATATCTCTAAGATAGCGAAGAAGTTTTATATAGACGACGATTAGGGCTTTAGCGCGCTTAAGATCCCCCTAACGACGGATAAGCTAATTCCCTACGAGGAAAAGGCGAGCAACGAAGAGGTCTATCACTTTCTATCTTTAGTAGGCACGATCCTACATCCGGCGATTTATATAAGGGCGGACGCGGCGTTCCCGGCGGCACGGCTAGCCTAGTTTAGCTATAACCCGGGTCTACGATACCTTCGAGAGGCGAAGAGGTGCCTAGCGTACTTATATACTACGTGGGACCGTTGTATCTATTTTAAAGCGACTGACGAGATAAGGAGGTTTCTCTATGCGTTAGACTCCTCGTTCGCGGACGACCCTACGTCGAGGAAGTCATTATAGGGGTATGTGTTCTTATTTCTCGGCGGACCCGT
This sequence comes from Ophiocordyceps sinensis, assembly GCA_012934285.1. NCBI lineage: Eukaryota > Fungi > Ascomycota > Sordariomycetes > Hypocreales > Ophiocordycipitaceae > Ophiocordyceps > Ophiocordyceps sinensis. Next base: position 5,132,434 of record JAAVMX010000004.1, on the reverse strand, counting down.
AGATTAGAGAGCCACTAAGCAGGCTACGGTTACGACCTCGTCTACCGAAGCGGAGCTCCTAGCTTTATTAAGGACCGCGAAAGAGTAGATGCAATTTGCTCGACTTATTAAAGAGCTTAGGATCTAAGTAGAGGGCACTACGGAGCTATAGTATAATAACCTTTAGACGATTAGGCTATTGACCGAGCTAAGTGCTCGACTTAAAACGAATTTAAAGTATGTCGACATCTATCGATATTGGCTTCGTTAGGAGGTATAGGAGGAATGGCTCTAGGTCAAATGGATTAAGTCCACCGAGAACCCGGCGGACGGTATAACTAAGGCCCTCCCTTTATAGAAGCACGAAGACTTCGTAAGGCAGCTCGGCATAAGGGACCGCCCTGAGGACCTAGATGGGATAGACTAGGACGGCGCGGATAGGACCCTCTAGGGTATGTTTTTATAGTTTATGCGAATTTAGCCCCCTATCTAACATTAGGGGTAGTATAACGGATAAAGGCCGTTCCGACTAATTTAAACGAGCTATTTCATTTAATTATTATATTGTTTTTGCGTTGCTATAGTCTCTATAAGGACTATAGCAAGGGGGTATATTAACGTCATACGACGTTAGGGGCCACATAGGGCATTGACCCGGGCCTAGACTATAGGGATGCAATAGGCTATTACGTCCCTAACGAGCCTGTTATATAACCCCCTTAGCTAAGGACGGTAGGTAGGTATTCCGTTGTATTATAACTGCGGTTAGTGCGGGCTAGGGGCCCTGTTTAAGAGGCTCCGGTACCTATATATACCTCCGTTAGTCCTATAGTTAGGTAGCTGCATGCATCTTTATGTCTACGAGTTTAGACCTCCTTTCTTTACTCTTCTACTGTGATATTCATGCAGCTAATTTCCTGTATTTAAGAGTAATACTTATTATAAAAGACTATTATATATAATATTAAAACTTTATTAAGCCCTACCCGCGTAGATAATATAAGGCGCGAGAAGATATTAAAGATTACTACTATCCTAGAAAACGACTATTAGTACGCCTATATAGGTATCTAAGATATATAATAATAACCCGACCTCGAAAACCTAAGTAAGGCAGACGCTCTTATATACGTTATAAGGTTCCTCTACGAGTATACATACGATAAAGATAACTAAGGCTATAAAGCTATTGCCTTCTTCTAAGAACACTTTTAAGAATAGCTTCTATAGACGTAGAATAAAGTATACTAGAGCTATAAACGTTCCTTACGTAAGCTCCTAAAGAAACGTAGGATCTATACCGGCCTAGATAATTAAGGCTTTAATATATAGTTCCTTAAACTATAGACTATCTCCGAACTACTATAATAGCCTGCTAAAGAGTATATAAATCAGACATTTAATTAGGGCACGATCGTTGCATTTATACTACCGCCTACGGCCCTAAGTCCGGCCCCGGACCTAACTCTACACCCCGGTTAGACAACTATTCCCGGTGCGACGCAATAATAATAGACCTTATACCTAATAATATACTAGTTTAACTAGCCGACTGTCCCTATGCCTGCCCTAGTCCCTAATGTCTCTATTGCCCTTAATGCCCTATTTCTTAAGCTCCTATTCCCCTTACTAATACTATTATGACTATTGCCCTTTTGCCGTCCCTTAATGCTTATACTACGATCCCTCTAATCGATATTCTAAACGTCGATATAGACGCCGACCTTTAGCCAAAGTTCGCAAAGCTATAGAGGAAGGATAAGTATTATATAGGACAGCCCTATAACCTCTTCGACGATAAGGTCTATATATTTATAAGGACCTACTATAAGCTTAAAGTCTAATTAGGTTAATTCTATAACCTATTCTCCTAAATCCTAACGGATAAAGCCGAGGCCTTTTATATCTACTATATTAAGTTAACTATATCGTTTTATATAAACTATAATGCTATTAAGCAATATTTTAATATAGACGTTAACTATTGTTATTACTTTACGGATTAGACAATAATAACATTTAATAAAGTCCGCGTAGAAAACCCTACGATGCCGCTTTATAAGGTATTAAGACTCTCTTTAATAAGCTTTAGCTATATTAGAGAGCTTTAGGCAAAAACTACGAAGGTAATATACCACTTCGTACGTCGTTTATTAACGCGTGCCGCGGTGTTCCGGAGCTAGAATACGCTTTATTTAAACCCGCTTAGAAAGTCGAAACCGTCTTTATAGACTTACGTGCGTCTATCGAGATATACCTAGCACGCAACCCGTCGGCCTAGTTCCTATAGGATAAAGCATTTAATTATAACGATTTATAGTACCTAGACCGAAGATACTTAAGCAATCGTAGATAAGATAGATTCTATAGACGAAGCTACGGACGAGGTAGTAGACGTAAAGACTATCTACGAGGCTTTAGATACAACCGTAGTATACCCTTCCGTCTACGAGGACGCGGTAGCAGCTACGGAAATAGCTTTAATAACCGCTTAACCTAGACTAAGAAGTATTTCGTCTATTATAGGGAAGGCTATTAGTTAACTAAATATACGCTAAGGAACGTTAACGGTCTAAGGACTAATACCTTACGTAGTGTTTTAACGATAGTATCTCTACTACTAACTTTATAGCATACGTAACCGAATTTAAAGGTTACGCACCCGATGCCGAAGGCGACGCTAATAAGTATTAGGACGTAGAAGACGCCGATAATACTACTAAACCGGAATAAGCAGCGACTTAAATGCTTTACGAGGCCGTATTTACATACCTTTCGACCGGCGAGGACGTCTACGGCATAGACTAATTGACCCTTACCGACTAATTCCTAATCGAGGATCGTTACTCCCGTTAATCGTTCTAAGAAATTATAATCGATACTAGTGCGGCTAGAATATTAACTATAGGATAGGAATAGTACTTCGCTTTAAAGCGAATAGAACCTTCTATTACGCTTAATAACTCTATAGCCGGCTAAGCATTTATCCGATTTAGCACTAGTATACCTATATATTTACTTAGTTCGATCGCCTTTAAAACCCCTATTAGTCGAGTAACTTTCTATATTCTTAAGACCTATACCCCTTTCCTGCTTTCTCTTGCTAATATAGACCGACTTAGGATCTACTTCGATAATATAACGAATACGCTAGTGACCCGGGATTTAAGCAACCGAATCCTAGTAATCCGCAAATAGGGTTACCTATAGTTCTTCTTGCCTAAGGAAGAAGAGACGATATTATTCCTAATAAAACCCGAGATTAGGATACTATATCGCCGCTTTAAGCACCTAGCTATTTCGAGACTCTATTACCTACTTAAGCAAGCGGGCTATAATATTATAGCTTAAATCGATCTCTAAATTTTATTATTACTGCTAGATACACTTATAGGCACTTAGGCGTTTTAAATTTACGCTAAAAGATAACTAGGAATTTAATTACGAGATTATAGTAGACGTAATATACCTTATAAGTCCTTAACGCCTTATTCTATACGTCGTTAACTCCGTAATAGCGTTTTAAGGAGCTAGATTCCTTCGTTTAATATTAGCTAAGGATACCTAGGAAGTCCTTTAAGCCCTTTAGATCGATAGCTACCTTAGTGTTAGATCTTCGATCTACGGCCTACTAAATGAGGATGCGAGAGATGTGTGTTATAGCGGCCGTTAGGGCGCTGCAGCGGCTGTAATGCCGCTGAAAGCAGTATATTGATGATAAAGATAATAATGCTTAAAGAGGGGAAGCCTCGAGACCTTATTTAAGGGGCCTCTTAGCCGAATTTCCCGTCCGTGATCCCGCACGTGATCCTGTATGTGATCCTGCATGTGATCCCTTATCCCGCGGATCTAACACAGAGGGTTTTACTCCTAATCGTGCGGAATAATGCTTAGCTAGCTAATAAGGGAATTACCCTCTCGCCTCTGCTAGCAGTAGTAGGATATATGTATATAGCTGGCTAACGAAAGAGTCACCCTCTCGCCTCTGCTAGTAGTAGGATGTGTGTTTAGCTAGCTAACGAGGGAATCACCCTCTCGCCTCTGCTAGTAGTAGGATATATGTTTGGCTAGCTAACAATGGAATTACCCTCTCGCCTCTGCTAAAAATAGGATATTATTCTTTCTAGTGCCGCGAGGTAGTCTCTTACGGGCTTTCTTTCGATATATTAGTGCCGCGAGGATAGTTCTCGCGGGCTTAGTTCGATGTATTAGTGCCGCTTAGTGCGGGTTTTCTTTCGATGTATTTATGCCGCGAGTCTTACAGGCTTTTTTAATAATGCCGCGTGTTTGCGGGCTTTCTTTTCGATGTATTTATGCCGCGAGTCTTACGGGCCTTTTCGATAATGCCGCGTGTTGCGGGCTTTTTCGATGTAGTGCCGCGAGGTTGTTCTCGCGGACTTTTGTTTAATGCGAGAGGAATCTAGTCCTCTTGCCGAGCATAATTAGCTAGGCTTTTCTCGCGGTTTAAAGGGGGCCTAATAGTTGAATAAATAATAGTGGCTTCTCTTAGTAGCTTTAGCTAGAAGACTAAGACTCTTAATTATTAGATCTTCGATCTACGGCCTACTAAATGAGGATGCGAGAGATGTGTGTTATAGCGGCCGTTAGGGCGCTGCAGCGGCTGTAATACCGCTGAAAGCAGTGTATTGATTATAATAATAATAATGCTTGTTCTGCTTAATGAGGGGAAGCCTCGAGACCTTATTTAAGGGGCCTCTTAGCCGAATTTCCCGTCCGTAATCCCGCACGTAATCCTGTATGTAATCCCTTAACCCGCGGATCTAATACTTAGACCTCCTAATACGATTAAATATAACGCAGGAACTAACTTTGCCTTAACTAAGTTCCGCAACGAGATAAGAATTATAGGAATAACCTATAAGCAGGTCCCTATAGAAGCACATACGTCTATTAGGAAGGTCGAGAGGTATTATACTCCTCTCCGCCGCTCGTTCGAAATCCTACACGTAGAGATAGGCACTATTATAAGTGCTAAAGCAGTCCTCCAAATAGCCGTAAAAGCCGTTAATAATATAGCCGGACCCTACGGCCTTATCCCTATACTTCTTGTCTTTAGTGCGTATCTACGCATAACTATTAACTCGCCCCCGTTAGCTATAACCCTAAAAAGGTCTATAGCTATATAAAAGGCGATGAAAATGCTTCGATAACTCTCTATAGAACGATAGGTATAAGATGCCCTTTGTGTAAGGAACGGTCTGTTAATAGTAAAGACTATCACTCTCCTCTTATAGAGTAAAGTTCGAGTCTAGAGGGAAAAGGGAGGATAGTAAGGACTATTTAAGATTACTGCGATTAACGGTTATAATATCACTATTAATACTATTAACGGACCTTAGCCTTTTTAGTCTATACTAGTATAGCCCTACCTTCGAGACGATTCGTCTCCTTAGCCCCTACTTCCCGCGATTAAAGCGGCTCCCCTTAATCTAACTAAAGGGACTCCTCCTAATCCGACCTTAACTACGCTTCCTACTCCGATTCCTACGCCCCCGATGCTACGTAGGCGTAGCCGTACCCCTAGTATAAAGAATAAGCTAAAGCTCCCTATTCCCCTTCCCCCTCCTTAAGCCTTTATTATTAAGAAGGAAGAAGATGCCTACGAATTAGCACTTAATTTACGGGAGAAAGGAGTTATTATAACCCTAAGAGCCCTATTTAAAGAGTTAGATAGGCAAGAGATTAATAACCTTATTAGCCGTAGTGTATTTAGCTTTAAACGCTACGATAGAGCTATCTACGGAGGTTACTATATCTTTAAGTCGAGGATAGTACGTAAAGTAAAAGGGAAGGACAAAAAGCCCTACGAGAAGTCCCGACTTATTGTTTAGGGATATAATAACGAAGAGAAGACGACCTTATTAACGCAATTACTCACGATTTAACGCGTTAGCTAACGGCTAATTCTAGCCCTTACTCCGGGACTCCTTCGTTATTACGGCATAACTCTTTCGTTGCGAGATATTACTTAGGCCTATCGATAAGCCGAAACTAAGCTATTTAGGACTATCCTAACTAAGCTGCCCGTGAAATATAAGGACGATACCCGGAAGGGACTATCATCCGTATAATTCGACCCCTATATAAGATCGCGGAGTTAAGACTACATTAGTTTTAAACGTATTATAAGCATTATATTATCCGACTTAATATATTAACCTCGACGTATGACTTATGCGTTTTCATTCCGAACGGGACCTTTAATAGATTTAGCATAGTTAGCCTATAGACGGATAAGACGTTAATGTTAGGCATACGCAGCTTCTTAACTACTAAGGAAGAGCAGCTTTAAAAGGCTAAGTTTAGAGTAAAGCCGAAGACTAAGATGTCTGCCGGCTTAGTGCTTAATTTTAATAAGGCTAGGCTAATACTCTAAGATTAAGATCTTCTTCTTTAGCAAAAGGGTTAATTAGAAAACCTTAAGACTATTATCGCTCGGGATTATAACTATACGCAAAGGTATATAGAATAGTGAGCCTAAGGAGCATACATCGTGTTTATCTACCAACCGGAAGCTTCTTTTAACCTTTCTATAGCAGTATAAGTTTAAACCCTAACGAAAAAGACTGCGTAATAATTAATAAACGCCTATAATAGCAAATAGACTATAAGAAACGCGGCCTAACGTACGAACTAATTAATCTTGCAAATGCGAAGCTACTAGTATTTACGGATAGCTCTTTTACAAATAACGCAGACCTTTCTTCGTAACTAAGCTTTATTATTGCACTTATAATAGAGACCCGGTCTAATAGCCACTTTAAGATTAAAGGCAATATTATACACTAGAGCTCGACTAAGTGCAAAAGGGTTACACACTATCACGGTATTATATTATATTATATATTATCCTACGTAACCTTTACATCGTATATATAGACATTTAGACCTAGTCTATAGCTATGTCCCTTCGTAGATTAACAATAATTATATACCCCCCTTAAGCTCGTTCGCTTATAGTTTAATCTAATATTTTATCCTATTGCCCTTAATTTATAATCTCGCTATCTTACCCCTTTTTTTTCTAATCTCTACTCTTCGCGACGTAAGGCCGCCTCCTCGCCGGACCCCTTTTGACTAAGTTTTCCTCGATTATTAGAATTTTCCTAGTATAGATACGCCGTCTCGACGCGAATTACACTAAATCCCACCCTCCCCCCCCTTACCCCTTCCCCGTTGTCTTCTTCGTTGCCCTATCTAATCTACGATGTCCGACCTTATTATAGAGACTGATCCCTCGTCCGCCGCTACCCCGGCTATTACTCCGCCGGCTCCCGCCGACCTAAAGCCTTAAAACGACTACCTTTCCCGCTATCCCTATCTCGCCGCGCTACTTTAGGCCTAACGGCCTATATTCGACTTATTCGCCTATATCTAGGCTTACGCTACCCCCGATTTCCGCGCCCTATAGGCCGAGTCATTTACCTACCTTAATAATGCTTACGCTAAGTTAGATATAGGAGTGCTCGTCTCCTAAGAGCACGCCGCCGACCTTTAGCAGCAGCTTAACTATACTACGTCCTCTCTCCTCGTCCTTACCGAGCGTAACGTAGCCCGGGACTAGGCCCTAGCCCTTGCCTCTTCCCCTACCCGTTTCTATATCGCCGACCCCGAGAGGTTCGCCGGCGACTCCGGCACTTAAAAGCAACGTTAGGAGGCTTTCCGGACCTAGCGCGACGGCCTTACTATTAAGCTCCGTTAGGACGCCGCCTTATACCCTACGGAATAGGACTGTATTCTCTACGCGGCTAGCCGGCGCACTAGACGGGCCGCCTCTATTATCGCTAGCGTTCCGTAGGACGTCCTCGATAATAAGTCCTTCGCTAATTAGCAGTATACTATTATTAAAGCCTTTACCGACGACCTTAGCCTAGTCTTTAGTGCTAATTTTACCTACGCTTAGTCGGAGGCCGACTTTAACGCTTTATCGATAAAGAATATTTCTTAGCCGGACTTCTATTCGAAGTTTACCTAGCTTTAAGCCGACTTATCGTTTAACGGCACCGCTTACGTCGCCTACCTTTATTCGAAGGTCTCTATTAAACTCGCTAACGCCGCCGCTCTATAAGTCGAATGCCCGGCCTATAATAACTTTACGGCCTAGGCTAAGATATATTCTACGCTTTAGGACAACTAGTAGCGTATTAAGGCCTATTCTTAGCTCTAGCCGCCTTATAACCCCGCTCGCACTAGCCCTACCTCGCCCGCCCCGCCTACGCCTCCTGCCGGTAACCCGATATAGCTCGATGCATTCCGGGCCCGGCTTACTAACGCTAAGAAGTAACGGCGGTTTAAGAACCGTCTTTACCTCTACTACGCTTAGCCGGCTACCGCTACTTACACCACCCGGACCTACCTTAATAAAGGTATCGGTGCTAATCCCGGCGCTAACCCTAGCGCTAGTCCCGGCGCCGGTTCCGGCTCTAGCTATAGCCGTAGCCGTAGTAGCGGTACGTCTGCCCCGCGCTTGCTCGAACCCCCTCCCCCCCGCTACTAGGTTCGCGCTATTAAGCAAGGCTTTATCGAGGGTAAAGTAGACGACCTCCCTACCTCTTCCCCGTCCTCGGGAAATACGTAGCTCCCTCGCCTTATCGCGGGTTAAAGCTCTTAGTGTTTAAGTTTATAGCTTCGTTCGATACTAAGGAGGATCTTTGCCTCCCTACGGGAATACAACCGCGTGTTTTACTTATGCCTTTATCCCTTATGTCCGCCGATGTTATTATAAGTGCTTTAGTCGACTCCGGCTATTCTAGATACGCCTTTATATACGCTTAGACTATATACCGCCTTGCCCTTCCTATCCGCTAGCTTTAATTCCTACGCCGGCTTTCTCTCGCCGATAGTAGCGACTGTAAGTCCGGCTCTATTACTTATTGCGCCTTTTCGGTCTCCCGGATTAACGCCTATACTAAGTCTATCTACTTCTTTCTTATAAAGCTTAGCTACGAGGTTATTCTTAGCCTCCCTTAGCTACGCCGGTATAACCCTATTATTAGCTAGTGCGGTAACTCCTTTTCCTTTTAGTCCCTCTTTTATCTAGCCTCCTATCTCTTAGACTACTAGTCTTATCTTATCCTAGGCCTTTCGGCCGCCTTTACCCGCCCTGCCCGCCCTATCCCGGCTTCCCCCGCCCTTATTTTAGAGGGAATATAATTAATAAATATAATTCGTTTTCCCCCCGCTCCCTCCGTTAAAGACTCTAACGACGAGGGCGAACCCCTTACCGCCCCCTCCGTCGAAGACTCTAACGACGAGGGCGAACCTTTTACCGCTACGATCCTTATTCCTTCCGCTATAATCCCTATTCCCGCCCGTACGGCCTTAGCCTATCCTCCGGCCTTTATCCGCTCCGTCGGCTTTAGCGATATTCTTAAGTTTATTCCTTTATTCCTTAGCCTTTCTCTCTTAGCGTTTTTCGAGGATGCCTTTAACGCGGGTAAACCCGCCTATCCGGACTCCTCCCGCTAGGTTAACGACGCCGACTCTAACTCCGGCTACGACTCCGACTCCTTAGCTACCCTCTACCCTCGCCGCTATATTCGACCTCCTTACCCCCGTCCCGTCTATAAGACCGCCGGCTACCGCCGCCTTATATTATAGCCGAGTCGTAAGACTATTAAACCTTAGCCCCTCCGCTTCTCGTCCCCTAACGACTTAGCGTTTAACGTCTAAATACTTAACGTTAATACGATAGTAATATTCTACTAATAGCCTAAAGTCTAGACCTCTTAGACCTTAATTAAGGCCTTTACTACCGAGCCTTTACCTACTAAGCCCCTACTACCTATCGACTAAGATATCCTTAAGGACCTCTATTAAGCCGTTTTAACTAGATATATAGACGCTAAGGATGCGAAAGCCTACCTTAACCTTTGCCTTTACGACTTCGTTAACGACTACCTTAATAAAATCTGCTTTAATAAGATCTCCTTTAACGATATCGCTAAGTTCTTTAAGAAGTAAGAGAAGGTCTTTTATACGCTCGATAAGCTTTAGGCTAAGGTCCTTAAAGAGCTCTACTTTATAATCTATATATAGCTTAAGAACGAGGCCGATAAGCTCGCCCTTTACCGTACCGTTAATACTTAAATTAACCTTAAGGAGGGAATATAACCTCCTTATACCCGCCCCTTCCCCTTTAGTAAAGCCGATCACCGGATCGTCCGCGCGTACGTTAACGACTAGCTCGGGAAGGGCTTTATCCGCCGCTTTACCTCCTTTACTATTACTCCTATTATGCTTACCTATAAGTTAGGCGGGGGCGTTCGTTTTTGCGTTAACTATCGCGGCTTAAATAAGGCTACGATTAAGAACCGTTTTCCCTTACCCTTTATCTATAATACCTTCGCCTATATCCGGAAGGCGAAGTTTTTTACTAAGATCGACGTTATCGCGGCGTTTAATAGCCTTTGCGTTGCCGAAAGACATAAGTAGAAGACCGCGTTCGCTATATAATATAGGCTCTTTAAGTATTATATTACCCCCTTTAGCCTTACCGCCGCCTTATCCTATTTCTAGAGTTTTATTAATACGGCCTTTTACGGCATCTTTAATAAGTTCTACTTTACCTATCTAAATAACGTCTTAATCTTCTTAAAGACGCGGGAGGAGCACTAGGCCTACGTTAATATAGTTCTTAAGCGCCTTAACGCCGCCGGCCTCTAGCTTAATATAGATAAGTATAACTTCTACTTTACTAAGACTAAGTACCTCGGCTTAATTATCTTAGATAAAGGCATTCGCATAGATCTTAAAAAGGTTCGTGCGGTCTTAGACTAGCCTACCCCCTCCTTTATTAAGGACCTCCGGCGCTTCTTAGGATTCGCTAATTTTTATCGGCGTTTTATTCGCGGCTTTTTTAAGCTTACGAACCCTTTAAACGCCCTTACTAAGAACTCTACCCCTTAGATCTAGTCTCCCGCCTACGCCTACGCCCTTAAGGCCCTTAAGCACGCCTTTACTACCGCCTTAGTCCTCGTATACTTTAACCCCTATCGTAAGACTATAGTTTAAATAGATGCTTTTAATTAAGCCGCTAAGGGTATGCTAATATAGGTTCTCGACGATAGTCGTTACTATCCGGTTGCCTTCTTCTCGTTAAAATACTCTGCTTAAGAGTGTAATTATAAGATCTACGATAAGGAACTCCTCGCGATTATAAAATCTCTTAAGGAGTAGCGCCTTAAGCTTAAGGCCTGCCTAAGTTTAAGATAGCCTCGGATTATAAGAATCTTTAGTATTTTATAACTACGAAGCTCTTTAACTAGCGATAGGCCCGCTAGGCCGAATTCCTTAGTCGTTTTAATTTTAAGATTGTCTTTTAGCCCGGCTCTTAAGCTATTCTCCCGGACGCTTTTAGCCGCTTGCCTAGCTCCCGCCTTCCCTCCCTTACCGACCGAGCCGACGAGAGGATTAACCACCGATACTAGGTTATCCTCCTTAAGTCTAGGGTTAATGCCTCCCTCTACCCTAATACTACTACCGCCCTTAATACCGTTAAGGAGTCCGATTTGTTTATAAATATAATTTATAAATATAATTCCGACTGCCTTAACCTCTACGCCCTCGACGACTCTAAGCCGATCGATAACCTTTTCGACCGGGCCTATTCCTCCTCCCCGCTTATCTCCGCTATTCGCGTAGCTCTCTAGTCCCCTTAGCCCTACTAGCCCTGCCCCCTCCGAGCCCCCCTCCGCTCGATCCCTAAGACCGCCCTCTCTAAGGTCTAAGGCCGGTTCTATTTCTAAGGCCGGCTCTTCGTTCCCTTTAATAACGCCTTAATTCTTTAGATCCTCGTCTACGCTTATACCTCCCCCCTTGCCGGCTACCTTAGACGTATAAAGACCGCTAGCCTCTACCGCCGGTCCTATATCTAGCCCGGCATATATAAGTCTATTTCTAGCTTCGTGCGGAATTATTATACGTACCTACGTGTTAAATCCCCGCGTTCCTCCCCCTAAGGCCTGCTCTAGCCCTTAAGTATTCCCTTCGCCCTATAGACCGATATATCCGTCGACTTTATTACCGACCTCCTTATCTACCGCCGTAACGGCGTTAAGTTTTCTAATATCCTCGTTATCGTCGACCACCTTACGAAGATACGCTACTACGTCCTAATACCCTTAATAACCGTTAAAGACCTTATTAACGCGTTCCTTTCCCGCGTTTAGTCCCTCTACGGTACCCCGGCCTTTATTATTAGCGATTATAGCATTTAGTTTATTTCGGCTTTCTAGTAGTAGCTTAGTTATCGCTTTAGTTACCGCTTTTACCTTAGCTCCGCCTACTACCCTTAGACCGACGGTTAGACTAAGATCGCGAACGCTTAGATAGAGGTTTACCTTCGTTATTATACTACCTACCTTTAGGACGATTAGGTCGACCGCCTTCCTTTCGCTAAGTTTACTATTAATAATTAGGTCTTTAAATCTACCGGCCTTTCCCCTTTCTTCGCTAACTATAGCTTTTACCTTAAGCTTAGCACTAAGCCCTTTAGTCCCCCCCCGACCGGTATAACCTCTTAGTAGCGGAAGGAATACCTCTACGGTAACGCGCTTGCTTCCCGCCTTTAGCGTATCTCTAACTTCCTCCGCGATACGATTAAGGATGCTTAGGTTACTTAGGCTTACTATACGGACGCCCGGCGGACTCCCGCCTTAGCGTACTAGCCCGGCGATATAGTATTCCTTAGCACCCGCTAGATCCGGACTCTCCGTCCTATAAAGAAGCTCGACTATAAGCGGGAGGGCCTATATAAGGTCCTTAAGGTATATAAGACGGCGTATCTTCTTTATATCCTTAAGGGCAGCCGCCTCTACCTTATTTTTTATTACTCCCTCTTTACTAAGACCTAAAAGCCCCCTTTGCCCGGCTAGTCGGAGCTTAACGTCCGGCCCGCCGATAACGGTATTCTGCTTTCCCCCGGCGACGACGACGGCGATAACGCGCACCTTAAGTAGGAGTTCTCTTCTATCCTTACGTAACGCTAGTACGCCTCCGGGAAGATTAAGTATCGCGTTTAATAGCGTTATAGCCCCCTTACGTAGGAGGACTCCTCCTGCTTTAACGGCTGCTAGGACGACCTTAAGGCCTTTTACGCCCTTAACCCGAGTAAACCTAAGCCGGCCTTTTATACGGCCTTCCTTACGTCTTTACCTTCGCCCGAATGATAATAGATATAATTTATTAGTATAATTTATATTACGACGGCACGCATTAGCTCTTTAGTATTTTCTTCCTATTTCTCTCTCGTTTTATATTAGGCCTACTTTTAGGACTATAGATATATATTTCCTTCGTTTTTATTAGCCTATTGCCCTCTTTAGGCGTTTAAGTCGAACGCCGATTTAAGGGGGATATACTATTATAGTGTTAGTGTTAGTAGGTCTCTAGGTCGACCTTATAGGGTAAACGGTATAGTTGTATTAGGTTAGTTACTAGCTAGGTGAGAGGAAGCTATCGTAGTGATATAGCCTTCCCGAATGATACGTAATCCCTACGATTACGTATATATACGATAATAACGTCGCACGTAGCTACGTAGCTAGCTATTCCTACACTCGTAGTTTTTCCTTTATAGAAATAAACCGTACCTTATAGAATAAAAGAAAGAGCCTAGTTAAGCAGGCTATTATAGCTACGCGGGCGCGATCACGCGGGCGTAGGTATAGTTGCGCAATATTAAATTAATAAGGTTAAAGCTATATTATAATAGCTATATAACCGTTAAATACGCAGCCGGTCTACAATATAATAACGCAACGCGAGAAAACACCCTTCGTGACGTAGTAGTTAGGCTAATAACCTCTATTAATGATTAGGCGGTCTAGACTACCGCTTAGTGCTAGTAACCGTGCTTTAGGGTAGCCTAACTAACTATCTTACGGAACGTTATAGTAGGAAATCAGGGAACTATAGGCAACTAGGGAAATAAACTATAGACTTATAGGCAACTAAGGCAAAATAAGGTAAGAAGTAATATAGACTATAATAGATAGTAAAAGAAAGTGAATATATACGTGATTATATTAAACAAATTTGTTTGTCGAGGGCTATTCGTCTAGGGCTATTTATCTAAGGCTTGTTCGTCGGGGGCAGTTGTAAGGATTAGACTTATTAGACCTAATGTCTAGGAACCCCTTTTAAGACGATTCCTAGTTAGGCATATTAATAATATCACTCTACCGAAAGATTATTCTTTTTGTTAAAGTTGCTATTAGTATTAATATTTGCAGCGAATTGCAAGAATTTATTCAACCGAATAATAGCATACGATAAGATAACCTTCCAGATTGGTTTAAACATAAGCATCTAGAGGTTTAGGGTTTAAACCGTGCCGACGAATTCTTTTATTGTAGTTAATTAAGCAATAGAATAGGTAAAGGAATAAGTACGCGAATGATTAATTAAGCAATAGAATAGGTAAAGGAATAAGTGCGCGAATAAGCGCGTAATGAAATAAGCAAATAGAGTGCGCAATTAAATAAGGAAATAGAGCGTGTATAATAAAATAAGGAAATAGCGCGCGTTCGCGAGCAATAGTAAAGGAAAACAATCTACATACATTATAGTTAGCCTTATATATGTATGTTAAAGCGAGGAAGACGAATATTACGGTCGTATAACGAAAGCTTTTATTATAACGGTTAGCGCGTTAGTCTTAACGAAGCGTTTAAGAGACTTATTTAGGGAAGGCTTTATTAATGCATTAGCTAGGTTATTATTCCTATTAATCTATCGCACTTCTATAATCTCCCTTCGCTTGTATAACTAACGAAGCGATATAACATCGATTATTAGTCGCTTTTCTTTCGTTATAGTAAGCTTTACAAGACATTCGTAGAGCAAATACGAGTCTATATTATAGATTAAAGGAACTAGAGGGAGCTGTAGGCGTTCTACAATTATCTTAATCGTTGTAGTAAGGCAAATGCCGATATTAACGCCTCTAACTATACTATAGACCTCTAAGGCTAGAACGCTACGTGTGTGAGAGAACGAGCTTAGGGGGGGTATATAATTATTGTTAATCCACGAAGGGAGATAGCTATAGACTAGGTCTAAATGTCTATATATACGATGTGGAGGTTATATAGGATGATATATAATATAACCGAACACTGTAATAGTATATCCCCTTTAAATCGGCGTTCGACTTAAACGCCTAAAAGGGGCGATAGGCTAATAATGACGAAGGAAATCTATATTAACCGGTCCTAAAAGCGGGCCTAATATAGAACGAGAGAAGAATAAGGAGAAATAAAAGGTAAAATAAAGAATCTAACGAGTACCGCTATAACGTAAATTATATTAATAAATTATACTTATTATTACTTAGGCGAAGGTAAAGACGTAAGGAAGGCCGTATAAAAGGCCGGTTTAGGCTTAGTCGGGTTAAGGGCGTAAAAAGCCTTAAGGTCGTCCTAGTAGCCGTTAAGGCAGGAGGAGTCCTCCTACGTAAGGGGGCTATAACGCTATTAAACGCGATATTTAATCTTCCCGGAGGCGTACTAGCGTTGCGTAAGAATAGAAAAAAACTCCTACTTAAGATATATATTATCGTCGTCGTCGTCGTCGCTAGGTAAAAGGAGAACGCCGTTATCGGCGGGCCGGACGTTAAGCTCCGACTAGCCGGGTAAAGGAGGCTCTTAGGTCTTAGTAAGGAGGGAGTAATAAAATATAAGGTAAAAGCGGCTGCCCTTAGGAAGGCGAAAAAGATACGCCGTCTTATATACTTTAAGGACCTTATATAGGCCCTCCCGCTTATAGTCGAGCTTCTTTATAAGGCGGAGGGTCTAGATCTAGCGAGTGCTAAGAAATACTATATCGCCTAGCTAATACGCTAGGGCGGGGGTCTACTAGGCGTCTATATAGCGAGCCTAAATAGCTTAAGTATCCTTAATCGTATTGCGGAGGAAATTAGAGATATACTAAAGGTAGGAAGCGAGCGCGTTACTATAGAGGTATTTCTTCTGCTATTAGGGGGTTATACTAGGCGGGGGGGGACTAAAAGGCTCGGTGCTAAGCTTTAGGTAGAAGCTATAATTAGCGAAGAAAGGAGAAAGGCCGGTAGATTTAAAGACTTAATTATTAGCAATAAACTTAGCGAAGGGAAGAAGGTCGACCTAATCGTCCTAAAGGTAGGTAGTATAATAATAAAGGTAAACCTTTATTTAAGCGTTCGCGATCTTAGTCTAACCGTCGGTCTAAGGGTAGTAGGCGGAGCTAGGGTAAGGCGGTAACTCAGGCGGCGATTAAGCTATTATTAAAAAGCGGAGATAAAATAAGTGCTATAGTCGCTAACGATAGAGGCTAAGGTGCTAAAGAAGGACTAAACGCGGGAAATAAATACGTTAATAACGTCTTTAACGGTTATCGAGGGTATTAGGACGTAGTAGCGTATCTTCGTAAGGCGGTCGACGATAATAAGGATATTAGAGAACTTAACGCCGTTATAGCGGCATATAGAGAGGTCGGTAATAAAGTCGATAGAGATATCGGTCTATAAGGTAAATGGAATACTTAAGGGCTAAAGCAGGCCTTAGGGGGAGGAACGAAATGACTTAGCGCGTAAGCACGTATAAAAATTCCGTATAAAGCTAGAAATAGACTTATATATACCGGGCTAGATATAGGACCGGCGGTATAAGCTAGCGGTCTTTATACGCCCCGGGTAGCTAGCGAGGGGGGAGGTATAATTGCGGATAAAGATCTAAAGGATTAAGGCGTTATTAAAGGGAACGAAGAGCCGGCCTTAGCAATAGAACCGGCCTTAGACCTTAAAGAGAGCGGTCTTAGATATCGAACGGAGAGGGGCTAGTAGGGGGTAAGGCTAGCGGGGCTTAAGGGACTAAAGAGCCGCGCAAATAGCGGAAATAAGCGGGGAAGAGGAGTAGGCCTAGTCGATAAGGTCGTCGATCGGCTTAGAGTCGTTAAAGGCGTAGAGGTTAAAGCAGTCGGAATTATATTTATAAATTATATTTATAAACGGGTCGGACTCCTTAACGGTATTAAGGGCGGTAGTAGCGTTAGGATAGAGGGGGGTAGCGACCTTAGACTTAAGGAGGATAACCTAATACCTATAGTCGATCCTCTCGTTAGCTCGGTCGGTAAGGGAGCGAGGGTAGGAGCCGGGCAAGCGGCTTAGGGCGTCGGGGAGAATAGCTTAAAAGCCGGGCTAAAAGATAATCTTAAAATTAAAATGACTAAGGAATTCGGCCTAGCGGGCCTACCGCTAGTTAAAGAGCTTTATAGTTAAAAAATACTAAAGATTCTTATAATCTAAGTCTATCTTAAACTTAGGTAGGCCCTCGAGCTTAAGGCGCTACTCCTTAAGAGATTTTATAATCGCGAGGAGTTCCTTATCGTAGATCTCGTAGTTATACTCTTAAGCGGAGTCTTTAAATAAGAAGAAGGTATAACGGGGTTAGTCCGAGTAGGCATAGAGGAGGTCTTAGAAAGAGGTAGAATAATACTATAGAGGGGGAAAAGGAAGAGAGTGCGGGCGTAGCCCTCGCCGGCGCGGACTACCTAAATACACGCAATCTAGTCACGTGCACTAGATAATAACACTAGGGTCTAGACCCTTACATTAGCCCCCCGCCCCGCCCGGCTCTTTTAGAGCTACCTCCTAAAACACCCGAAGCCGCACCCTAACGCGCGACGTAATGTTACGTACGGACTACGTAATTAAGGCGAAACCTATACCGAAAACGAATAGCTAAAAACATATATACGAATTGCACTAAAAATCCCCTCTAGAGCGCTACGCAGCTTTTATAAACGCGGATATAACCTTCCCGACTCCCTTATCGTAATAAACACTAGCGGAACCGTATTCTTAGCTTCTTAAAACGTAGGGAAGCTCCTTTTCCTAATAAGCAGAAAGACTACTTTAAGTAGGGCCGGTTTTTCCTCTTCGGCTTGTGCGCTTTACACGCTTAAGTGCTCTTAAGGGCTCGCCTCGCAGCGATTAGCTCTTTGTCTTTAGGCGCGTCGCTATTACTATCTGCTCTTCCCGCATAGGGCTATACGGGCGCCGTTCTTTTCGCTACGGTCTCCCGGGCATAGGCAATATCCCCTTTCTTATCGCCCGCCTTCGCCGTGCCGAGCACGGTAGCATTCCTAATATTTATCACTTAAATCGTCCGGTCGTATCCTACTCGTAGTCGTACTACCGTTCCTTCGGTTAATCTAGAGCTCGTTTATATACGTGTCTCTATATACGCGTGATCTATATATTCCGTAGTTATAACTACACCCCGCTACTATCTTAAAGGTCGTGCCTAATTTCGCAAGCATTACTTATACCGAAGCCGAAAAAACGGGAGCTATTAGCGTAATAACGTGTATTATTAGATCCCGACGCACCCGAGGCTTCCACACACATAGGCTCCTCCCGCAGCCCTTAAAGCGGAGA
This sequence comes from Ophiocordyceps sinensis, assembly GCA_012934285.1. Classification (NCBI taxonomy): domain Eukaryota; kingdom Fungi; phylum Ascomycota; class Sordariomycetes; order Hypocreales; family Ophiocordycipitaceae; genus Ophiocordyceps; species Ophiocordyceps sinensis. The sequence goes on along the minus strand of JAAVMX010000004.1, from coordinate 5,114,016 downwards.
CGGCAAAGTCCTCCCTTTATAGGGTGGACGAAAAACCATAAAGGAAAATTCGTTCTAAATCGGGTCTAGCGACTCGGCAATAGGCAAGCAAAGGTCGTGCTATAGGCAGGTAAATTAAGGGCTTGACTAACGGGCATAGCCCTCTAACTATCGGGCATAGTTTTTTTTTAGGGAAGTGTGGCTGGTTAAGGCGTAGTGCCGATACCGCAAATTTAGGTGCGTATATTCCCCGCACCTACGCCGTAGTATTAGATCTTCGATCTACGGCCTACTAAATAAGGATGCGAGAGATGTGTGTTATAGCGGCTATTAGGGCGCTGCAGCGGCTGTAAGGCCGCTAAAAGCAGTGTATTTAATATATATAATGATAATGCTTCTTAATGCTTATTGTGCCCGAAAAGGGGCTGCCTCGAGACCTTATTTAAGGGGTCTCTTAGCCTAATTTCCCGTCCGTAATCCCGCACGTGATCTATCCTATTACCCGCGGATCTAATACACCCCTTTAGCTTCGATCGCAATGCGAGGGAAGCTAGACTAAAGAGCTAAATAGCTTAAATCCGGGGTCTTTTGCCAATGTTTAATCTATCAATCGGGGCGGATTATCGTATTCTTCCGGGTCTTCCTTACGACCGACTATTATAGCAATTGCAACTCGGCATTTTATGCCTTTACGCTGCCGTATGCGCCTTTAGCGGCAATAATACGCCTTATTCCTACTGTATTATATTAGTCGATTAGTCGATCGCTTCGGAAGGTTCGTGTGTGGTTTATTAGAGTATGCGGGCGGACGAGGGCTTCGTATAGCCGAGGCTTATATATAGCCGAGGGTTATATTCCCGAGGGCTCGTATGTGTATAGCCGAGGGTTATGTTCCCGAGGGCTCTATATATAGCCGAGGGCTTTATATTGCCGAGGGCTCTATATTGCCGAGGCTTGTGTAGCCGTAGGCTTATATAGCCGTAGGCTTATATAGCGGCTCGTATAGCCGTAGGCTCGTGTCGCCGTAGGCTCGTGTAGCCGAAGTCGTAGCTCGTAGATAAAGTCGAGGCTTATATAGCCTGCTTAATGCGGACGAATGCTATAATAGGTGCGGGCGAGGTAGTTTTCCGACGCCGTAAGAGCTACTTGCTCGAGTTATTAATTAAGTAATACGGACGATGCCGCGAGAGCTATTTGCTTAAATAAGTAGGTATACACGAGGGAGAGGGACTCTACCGCTCGCTGCGACGAAGGACTCTACCGCTCGCCGTAAGAGCTGCTTGCTCGAGAGCTATTTGCTCGAGAGCTATTTGCTCGAATGTTATTCGTAACGAGGGTAGTCTTTCGTCTTACTGCGACGAGGGACTCTACCGCTCGCTGCGACGAGGGACTCTACCGCTCGCCGTAAGAGCTACTTGCTCGAGAGCCGTTTGCTTAAATAAGAGCGACGAGGGATTCTGCCGCTCGCCGTAAGAGCTGCTTGCTTAAGAGCTATTTGCTCGAATAAGTGCGACGAGGGACTCTACCGCTCGCCGTAAGAGCTATTTGCTTAAGTATTAGAGTGTATACGAGGGAAAGGGACTTTTCCTTCTTTTCGCCGCCGCGAGCTATTAGCTCGTCGAGAGCTATTAGCTCGTGCGTTAGATAAGTACGCGGACGAGGGAGTCTTCCTCCCGCCGCCGCGAGCGTTTATCGCGAGAGCTATTTGCCGCGACGACGAAAGAGTCTTCTTCTTTCTTCCGTCGCCGCGAGCTATTAGCTCGTCGAGAGCTATTAGCTTGTGTGAGTGTACGCGATAAGGGAGTCTTCCTCCCGCCGCCGCGATATATATGCTGCGACGAGAGTCTTCCTCCCGCCGCGATGTTGTCTTTACCGCGATTGCTGCTAGCTTAAATAAGTATACTACGACGAGGGAAAGGGACTTTTCCTTCTTTCCGCCGCCGCGAGCTATTAGCTCGTCGAGAGCTATTAGCTTATGCGTTAGATAAATATACGGACGAGAGAGTCTTCCTCCCGCCGCGTTATATATATACTAGCGACGACGAGTCTTTTTCTCTTCCCGCCGCTGCGAAATATATATGCTGCGACGACGAAAGAGTCTTCTTCTTCTCTTCTGCCGCTGCAATTACTATTTACTACGACGACGAAAGAGTCTTCTTCTCTTCCGCCGCTGCGAAATGTGTATTACTACGACGAGAGAGTCTTCTTCTCTTCCCGCCGCCGCGAGCTTTTGCCGTAACGACGACAGAGTCTTCTTTTCTTCCCGCCGCCGCGAGCTCTTAGCTTATAAGCTAATAGCTTGTGTTTTATCTAAGTGTACGGACGAAGGGTCTCTACCGCTCGCCGCGAATAGCTTATATAGTCTTATTTATTTAATACTACGGAGGGGTTAACTCCTTAATATAGGCTTATTTAATACTATAGAGGGGTTTGCTCCTTAATGTAGGCTTGTTTAATACTACGGAGGGGTTTGCTCCTTAATGTAGGCTTATTTAATAATACAGAGGGGTTTGCTCCTTAATGTAGGCTTGTTTTTAGCTTAGCTAGCTAACGAGGGAATTACCCTCTTACCTCTGCTAAAAGCAGGGTATTGTTTAGCTAGCTAACGAGGGAATTACCCTCTCGCCTCTACTAGTAGTAAGATATTATTCTTTCTAGCGCCGCGAGTCTTACGGGCTTTTTCGATGTATTTATACCACGTATTGCGGGCTTTTCTTTCGATGTATTAGTGCCGCTTAGTGCGGGCTTTTCTTTCGATGTATTAGTGCCGCTTAGTGCGGCCTTTCTTTCGATGTATTAGTGCCGCTTAGTGCGGGCTTTCTTTCGATAAGCTGCCGCGAGGATAGTTCTCGCGGGCTTATTTCGATGTATTGCCGCGTGTTGCGGGCTTTGTTCGATAAGATGCCGCGAGGTGGTTCTCGCGGGCTTATTTCGATGTATTGCCGCGTGTTGCGGGCTTTATTCGATAAGGTGCCGCGAGGTGCTTCTCGCGGGCTTTATTCGATAATAATGCCGCGAGGATAGTTCTCGCGTGCTTAGTTCGATATAGTGCCGCGAGGTGGTTCTCGCGGGCTTTTCTTTCGATGCGAGAGGAATCTAGTCCTCTTGCCGAGTATAATTAGCTAGGCTTTTCTCGCGGTTTAAAGGGGGCCTAATGGTTAAATAGTGGCTTCTCTTAGTAGCTTTTAGCTAGAAGACTAAGACTCTTAATTGTTAGATCTTCGATCTACGGCCTACTAAATGAGGATGCGAGAGATATATGTTGTAGCGGCTATTAGGGCGCTGCAGCGGCTATAAGGCCGCTAGAAGTAGTGTATTTAATATATGTGATAATAATGCTTCTTAATGCTTGTTATGCCCGAAAAGGGGCTGCCTCGAGACCTTATTTAAGGGGTCTCTTAGCCTAATTTCCCGTCCGTGATCCCGCACGTGATCTATCCCTTTACCCGCGGATCTAACACTTAGCCTCGTACTAAAGCCGCCGCCCGTACGAAGTACTTCGTACTAAGCAAAAAGGAGGTTATCGCGGCTTAGGGGAAATCGTGTATTAAGCGCCCTAGTCTTCTATTATACATGCCTTTAATATGTCCTACTCGGCCTAGGGAATCGACTTATGCTCTACATCTTGCGAGAGCTCTTGCGAGAGTGAGTGGGAGCGGCGGCGGGAGCCGCTGTAGGAGCCGCTGTAGGAGCTGCTGTGGGAGCTGCTGTAGGAGCTGCTGCGAGGGTATTCGCGGGACGAATTCGTCAGCTGTGGGAGCTGCTGTAGGAGCTACTGCGAGGGTCCCGGGACGAATTCGTCAGCTGTGGAAGCTGCTGTAGGAGCTACTGCGAGGGTCCTAGGACGAATTCGTTAGCAATAGGAGCTGCTATAGACTCTATTGCGTAAGCGGCTTTAAGCGAAATACATAATGCGAATAGCTTTAAAGGTATAATGCAAATAGCTTTAAAGGTGCGATACGAATAAGCTTTAAGTCGAATTAGTATAAGTTGGCAAATTCTACGAGGCTACGAGGCTACGGCGTAGGTGCGGGGAATGTGCGCACCTAAATTTGCGGTATCGGCACTACGCCTTAACTAGCTATACTTCCCTAAAAAAAGTATGCCCGATAGTTAGAGGGCTATGCCCGTTAGTCAAGCCCTAAATTAAGGGCTGCGAGTAGGGCAGGAAAAGCCGATTAAAGGCGCATTCGTAGGTGCGGGGTCGAAAAATTCGCACAAGCTAATATAAGCGCGGGATCGCGTTCTTATTAGTACGGGGTATTAGAAAATCACGCACAAGCGATTAAGGCCACGAAGCTAAAGGGCAGCTTAATTCATCCTCGTATTAAGCATCGTAGGAGAGACTCTAGGCGGCGCTTCCGACGGTACGGAGGCGGCGTATGCAGCAGGCGTAGCTGCGGATTAATAAAGCGATAGTATTATTATATAACGGGGATGGTCCGAGTAGGCATAGAGGAGGTCCTAGAAAGAGGTAGAATAATACTATAGAGGGGGAAAAGAAAGAGAGTGCGGGCGCAGCCCTCGCCGGCGCGGACTACCTAAATACACGCAATCTAGTCACGTGCACTAGATAATAACACTAGAGTCTAGACCCTTATAGAAGGCAACCGGATAGTAACGACTATCGTCGAGGAGCTATATTAGTATACCTTTAGCAGCTTAGTTAAAAGCATTTATCTAAACTACGGTCTTACGATAGGGGTCGAAATATACGAGGACTAAGGCGGTAGTAAAGGCGTGCTTAAAGGCTTTAAAGGCGTAAGCGTAAGCGGGGGACTAGATCTAAGGGGCAGAGTTCTTAGTACAGGCGTTTAAAAGGTTCGCAAGCTTAGAAAAGCCGCGAAGAAAAGCCGCGAATAAAACGCCGATAAAAATTAGCGAATCCTAAGAAGCGCTAAAGGTCCTTAATAAAGGAAAGGGCACGCTAGTCTAAGACTATATAAACCTTTTTAAAGTCTATACGAATGCCTTTATCTAAGATAATTAGGCCGAGATACTTAGTCTTAGTAACGTAGAAATTATACTTATCTACGTTAAGCTAAAGGCCGGTAGCGTTAAAGCGCTTAAGGACTACGTTAACGTAAGTCTAGTGCTCCTCCTACGTCTTTAAGAAGATTAAAACATCGTTTAGATAGGCGGAGTAGAATTTATCGAGGATATCGTAAAGGGCTATATTAATAAAACTCTAGAAGTAAGATAAGGCGGCGGTAAGGCTAAAGGGGGTAATATAATACTCGAAAAGCCTATACCGTATAGTAAAAGCGGTCTTTTACTTATATCCCTCGGCAATATAAAGGCGGTTAAACGCTATAATAACGTCGATTTTAGTAAAAGATTTCGCCTTCCGGATATAGGCGAGGGTATCGTAGATAAAAGGCAAGAGGAAACGGTTCTTAATTATAGCCTTATTTAAGCCGCGCTAGTTAATATAAAAACGGACGCCCCCGCTAGGCTTATAGGTAAGCATAATAGGTGCGGTAGTAAAGGAGGTAGAGCGGCGGATAAAGCCTTTCCTAAGCTGCTCGTTAACGTACGCGCGGACGACCCGGTTCTTAGCTTCGCTAAAAGGGCGAGAGCGGGTATAAGGAGGGTATATCCCTTCCTTAAAGTCAATCTAAGTATTAACGGTATAATAAAGGGCGAGCTTATCGGCCTCGCTTTAGAGCTATATATAGATTACATAGTAAAGCTCCTTAATGTAACGGGGTTATTCCGAGTAAGCATAGAGGAGGTCCTTAAAAGAGGTAGAATAATACTACGAGAGGAGAAAGGAAGAAAAGTACGGGCGCAGCCTCTAAGGCTATAGAGCCACCTAAATATAGGTTATCTAGTCACGTGCACTAGATTATATAATAAGGGTAAAAGACCCTTATATTAGACCCTACCCCGCTAAGGCCCTTAACGTATAATACCCGATGCCGTACCCTAACGTAGAGAGTAAACGTCGCGTATAGCCTACGTACTAGAAAGTACGGAAAACAACGCTCCTCGTAGCTTCTTTAACGCAACGAATATTAGCTAGGTCGTTATTAGCTTATAAGAACGAGGGCAAGCTGCTTGATAAGAATAACTAAAAGGACTACTTTAAGTAGGGCCGGTTTTTCCTTTCCGGCTTATGCGCTTTACACGCCTAGGTGCTCTTAGGGACTCGCTTTATAGCGACGACTTTATCTCTAAGCGCTACTATAGCCGCTATTAGCCGTTATTCTTCCCGCATAAGGCTATACGGGCTCCGTCCGTTCTCTACGACCCTTAAGGTATATATATAGCTTCCTTTATATAGCCTCCCGATGTCGCCGCCGGCTGCCGGCGGAAGCATTCTTAACTACTTATCGCTTAAGCCGGAGTCGTTATCGCTTTCGCTTTCCTACGTGCGCCCTACCGCTATACGCCGGATGTTTACCCGCTTTAGGTATGCCTTAGACTAATAAGTCTTACTGCTATATCCTATATAGCGGCCCTCTTTTCGCTACTTCCTTCTTTTAATCGCGCTTATAGCTAAGACGTAGATCTTTATCGCATCGCCTAAAGGGCCGCCTTTACTTATAAGGGTAGAAATAAGAACTAATAAAAGAAATTTATTACCGCTTAGCTCGTAAAGGTATTATATAAGGGCGTTATATACGTTTAAGAGACCGGTCTTCTCGCTTAAGCGTATGCGCTAGTCTATGTTTAAGCTAGCTATAAGATAGTTAGTCTTTGCTATATTAGGCTATATATTCGCGTCGGCTTAGAATAGCACTTCTTTAAACCGCATAAGATAGGCCGGCATAGATTTAGTCCGCTTTTAATAAAGCGAACTAAGCTTAAGAGCCGTAGTCTTAGCTATATTTAGTTCTTTATAAGAGAGACGGAGCTTTGCGATTATATTAGCGGGGGCGTTTATAGCAACGCGGGCAAAAGGTAGTAGCTGCTATTAAAATTTCGGTAATAGGCTTACGTAAAGATAGTTAAATTATGCACGGAGGTTAATAATAGCGGCGCTATCGGTGCGGAGCTTCGCTTCTACTTAAAGAATCTATAGTTTAAGGTCGTTAATAGAACCGTTAAATTTCGGAAGGTATAGAAGAATAGCTTTTCGCACGGGTTCGCGCTGCTATTAAAGCAATCCCTTAATTGCCTATGCGAATTAACGGTCGCGTTCTTCTTAGTTTTACGACTAAAGGAGGTTCTAAGATTAAGCAGATATATCGGCTCGCGGGCGCGGGTAGTTTAATTACCCTTAAATTAAACGTTAGAGAAACTTTATTATAGCACTTTTAGAAGCGGAAGAGGCTAGAGGTAAGTTAGAAGGGTAGCATTATTATATAATAGGGTTATTCCGAGTAGGCATAGAGGAGGTCCCTAAAAGAGGAAGAATAATACTACGAGAGGAGAACGGAAGAGAAGTACGGGCGTAGCCTTTAAGGCTATAGAGCCTCCTTAATATAGGTCAACTAGTTATATAAACTAGATTATACAATAGGGGTTAAAGACCCTTATACTTAAGGACCTTAGCCTAAAGCTTATCGAGCGTATAAAGGACTTTCTCTTACTTCTTAAAGAACTTAGCGATATTATTATAGGAGATCTTATTAACGTAGATCTTCTTAAGGTAATCGTTGATCAAGTCGTAAAGTTAAAGGTTAAGGCAGGCTTTAGCGTCGTCGGCGTCTATATACCCGGTTGAAATAGCTTAGCAAAAGTCTTTAGGGATATCTTAATCGATAGGTAGCGGAAGTTCGGTAGGCAAAGGTTCGGCAATAAGGTCTTTAATCGAGGTTTAAGAAGTCTAGACTTTACGCTACCGGTAGAATATTACTATAGCGTCGACGTTAAGCATCCGGATATCGAACGCCGAGTCGTTAAAGGAGAAAAAGCGTAAGAGCTAAGTTCTAATAGTCTTACGACTTAGCCGTAGTACCGGACGGCGCTAGCGGTCTTATAGACGGGACGGAGGCGAGGAGGTCTAACGTAGCGGCGAGGGTAGAGAGTAGCCGGGCTATCGGAGTCGTAACCGGAATTAAAGCTAGCGTCGTTAACCTAGCGGGAGGAGTCCTATCGAACGCTAGGCAGTCGGGTCCTTAATATTTAAGTAATAGCAATTAAAAAAGAAGAGAGGCTCTAAAGCTTAAACAGCCTCTAAGGAAGGATTAGAAGCTATAAGGTGTAAATCCCTAAGAATAATAGCTTTTGTCTTTTCTAATAAGGGGGCTAACTAGTCTTTATATATAGGGATATCCCTCGGACGAAAATAGCCGCGTAGACCTAAGGAAAAGGGGTAAAGGAAGGAGTTAGACGGAATACACCGGTCGGAAATTAATAGATCGTGTCTATACGACAAATAGTTATGCAGTTAGCTATAGTTAGCAATAAAGGAATTAATAACGCAATAGTCTATTAGAAGGACTTATGAGTTCTACGGTAGAAGCCGTAGAAGGGAATTAGAATTCCACGGTAGAAGACCGTTTTACGGGTAAAGACTATATAAATAACCGTAAAATCACCGTAACATTACGGTGAAATATAACCGTAGGAAAAAGCGGGGCGGACGCCCGTAGAAGTGCGGGGTAAATGCCTATAGAAGCCCGTGGAATTCCATAGTATAAATATATAACACTTCCATATGAATTCTATAGATACTTCTATATGAATTCTAAGGATACTTCTATATAAATTCTATAGTATGAAAACTAGGGAAGAACCGGGGATTTCCTAGTGCAAAGCAATAGGGGAAGACGATAATATTAACAAGTCCGGATAAGCGGTTTTACCCGCGTCGGGAATATCCTTAAAAAACGTAGAGAGGGAAGGACTATAAGGGGGGGGAATAAACTTAATAACGTCGCTAAAACAAACGGAACAGATAAAGGCTAGGCGTATAGGGGCTAAAGAACGGGTAGGAGCGGCGGTAGGGGGCTTACCCTCGTCGTTAGAGTCCTCGATAGAAAGGGCAAAGGGAAAACGAATTATATTTATTAATTATATTCCTCCGGAAGTAAGAACTATAGGTAAAGACGCGGCGGGAGTTTCGCCCTTATCGTTAGAGTCTTTAAAAGAGGGGGCAAAGGGGAAACAAATTATATTTATTAATTATATTCCCTTTAAGATATGAATCGCAGGGCGGGTATAGCGGGTAGGGGCGGCCGAAAGGCCCGGGATAAGATAAGGCTAGTAGTCCGAAAGGCAAAAAGCGAGGTAGAATAAGGACTAGAAGGAGGGTAAGTTACTACGCTAGCTAATAACGGGGTTATAGCGACGTAGCTAAAGAAGGCCGAGAATAACCTTATAGCTAAGCTATCGCATCGGAGCGGCGCTTATAAAGCCGGTTAGATATAGCCCGGCACTTAAGCAGGTTACTATGTCTACTTTGCCGCTTATTTAAGCAAGCGCGTAAGACAGCTAGCCCCGTGCCTATACTAGACTAGAACAACAGACTTTTTCCGACGTTAATTATATACGTGCCTAATTAACCGCCCAACCGCGCCTATAGCTACGGCCCCTTTTATATAGATGCGATAGTTATAAGCCCGGTATACGACCCGCGTAAATTGCTACTAATGCCTACTATTGCAATAATACGCGCGTCTACCTGCGAGGCGGCTTAACGCCCTATAGGCGACCTAATAAGCCTACGATATAGTATAGAAATACAGCTATCGTTATATCTTAGAATAGGTTAAGGCATACGCGAGGATGCGGATTATACTACTCCTCTTATACCGCCGCTCTTAGCGTAGTTCTCTCGCACCTATAAGAACGCCGTAATATACGGTCTTAAAAGAGCTTTTTATCCTTAAGTACCTTAGCATTATTGCCCCTTTTTAGCCCCTTTTCTCTTAAACACTCTTAACGTCAACCATTTTTAATATATCTTCCTTTAGCGTAACTAAAGCTATAGATAATACTAAGATTATCCTTACTAAGTTAGTCTTTTAAGCCACTTAGTACTCTACGTACGAGATTAATGCTAGGACCGCACGTATCTAGGAGTTTATTAACTTTAAGGATACTACGGTCTCCTTTAAAGAGCCCGTAAAGGCATCGTTTAAAGGAGAGCTCGCGAGGCTAAATAAGCTCGGAGCCGCTAATTATATAGAAGAAGTCCGGCTCGGTCGGCTACCGCTCCTACCGTATAGGCCGAACTATACGCTCGATAAAGCCTAGCTTAAGGGCCTTACGGCCTAACGCAAGGACTATAAATAAAGGTAAATTAAGTACGTACCGAAGCTTAAAGCGTATATAGAGCTTACGACCTAGGTATATATAACGGTAGACCCGGCTATAGTAAGGTTCTTTCCGAAGACCTAAGATATCCGTAAGACTATCGTAAAGCTGCGTAAGATGCTTAAGGTTACGGATAAATACCGAGTAAACTATGCTCGCTCGGACTATCGTAAGGCCTTATAGACAACGAAGCGGACTAACCCTAGCGACTAATACCTTTAATAAGAGCTCGTATATCTTAAAGCCGTCGAATTAGATATCCTAGATATTAAGGGGTCTTAGAGCATAACCGACTTCCTTAACGCCGTTATAATGCTAGACTCTAAGTAGGCCCGGAACTAACTTAGTGCGCTTCGCGCGGAATAGCTAAGGAAGAACGTTACTATAACCCTCTAGATCTTTAGCGAGCTATTCTATTACCTTAGTTAGGATCGAGCCCGTACCTTTAGTAAGTCCGCGCCGTCTAAGGCGTTCGCTACGATATAAGCTCTACCGGCGAGCTAGGGAGCCCGCTAATCCTACGACTGTCCCTATAGCATCGTTAAAGCGCGCTATAGCTAGAAGCCTACGGACTACGCAGCGTTCTATATTACCGTTAACGGGGTCTTTTATAGGCCCTAGCTTCTCGTTAGTGCTAACCGTATTAAGAAGTACGAGGAAGCGAAGTCCCTACCTCGCTAAAAATAGATAGTAGAGGCTATTAAGGGCATAAAGGGGAAGACCCCTCCTACCTCGACCGAGACGACGCCTACTATATAGGGTGCGTAAGCATTTATAGTAATAGACTCGAGGTTCGTAGGTAGTAAGGCGAGCTCCGCTCTAACCTAAGCTAGCTTTAGCACCTTAGGCTTACCCGATAGCTTTATCTCTTCCGTCTTTAGCAACTAGCGCTACAAGCACCCGCTAATTAAATCGACTCTCTTCGATTATTATGCAAGCACCTATATCGTTAATAAGCTTAAGCTTCCTAAGGGTAACGTTATCGCCGCTATAGAGACCGATATTATGCTTATAGGCGATACCGCCCTTATAGTGCTATATCATAGGACCCGTACGATAAAGAACCTACTCTACGGACCGGATAGCCCTAACACACGAGATCTCGTCCTTAAGGACACCGCCTACGTCCCCGGCTTTTATACTAATATTATTAGCGGGGAGAAGCTTAAGGTAGGCGGCTTTTAGATCTATAGCTGCGATAATACAATCCGAGTTATAGAGAATAATAACGTAGTTATATATATTAAGAGTAAGTACGGGATTTTAATAGCTAAATTAAAGTCCTCTTACTCTTGCTTTGCCTTACCTTACGCCCCTATATGCCTATTCTCGGCAGTATAAGACGCCGTTCTACAATACCCTAAGCGCTATATCGCCGTATTTAAGAACCTACGCCTACTAATAGTAGACACCGTAGAGCTTTAGTATCTAAGGGCCGGGCACCTTAGCCCTTAAGTGCTTAAGCAATTAGTCTTTCGGGCACGCGGTATGCGAATTAGGGGGCCTATAACGGTTTAGTGCTTAGGCTGCGCTTAAGGAAAGGCATACGAGCAGATTTCTTATAAAGAGCTTACTAACCGCTTGCGGTAGCTCTTTTTCTATATCTTCCTTAATATCTTTAACTTTAAACTCGGCTATAACGGCTACCGGTATATCTTACTATTCTCTAACAAATATAGCGGGATTATATTCTTATAGAGTATAATGCGGAAGACGGAATCGGACGACCTAATCCGTAACTTTAAGGCTTTAGTCCGCCGCTATATAAGCGCGGTGATTTAAAAGATGAAGATAGATAATATAAGAGCTTTAGTTAACCTCCTAGAGTAGAGAAATTCGCCCTTTTAAGATTAGGCTAAGCGGGAGGGCATCGAGCTCGAGCTCCCTCCGTTATATATAAAAAGGCCTATAGGCGACGCGGAGAGACCGGGAGGCGTAATCTAATAACGTCTCCGCTCCGTAATAGGGAAGCTGCTACGCAACCTCTAGCCGGAGATATACTAACCGCTCGTTCGTATATATAATATCTTGCTAAGATACCGCAACTAGTAGAGAACTCTTAAAGAGACTATCGATAGGTGGTTTAACTAGCACCTCCGCTAGTACGGTAGGATCGGCGCTATAGCGTATAGGGACGTAGACCTACGCCTTAAGTAGAACGGCATATATACCTACGGCTACCGCGCTTACCCCTTATATAAGGATATAAAGGCTTACCTCTATAAGAGAGCCTTTAAAGTTTTCCCTAAGAGTATATAGGTTACCTCGTCGGCTATTAAGCTAGTAACCTATTCCGCGTTTAGGTTCCTTAACTTGCCTAGGTTATTATTACCTAGGATATAATTTTTAATAAGCTCTACTACTTAAATCCTTAGACCGAGGATCTATAAATGCCTATCCGAGAATACGCCCCTCTCGCTAAGTCAATCGAATTGCCGATCTAATACGATTAGAATGCTATACTTAAGGATTTTTTATAGGAATTTAACGATTATATCTTAGGAATTAAGCCCGACGATTTAAACTTAAGGGTAAAGGATAGGGCATCGCCGTCGCCGTCGCTAGCCGCTCCGGAAGCGGCTCCGACTCTAAAGGATGCCTCGCCTACCTATTCGATCCGTAGGTAAAAGGGATAAATCACGTGCGAGATCACGGACGGGAAATTAGGCTAAGAGACCCCTTAAATAAGGTCTTAAGGCAGCCCCTTTTCGGGCACAACAAGCATTATCATTATTATTATCAATATACTGCTTTTAGCGGCATTACAGCCGCTGCAGCGCCCTAACGGCCGCTATAACACACATCTCTCGCATTCTCATTTAGTAGGCCGCAGATCGAAGATCTAACAATTAAGAGTCTTAGTCTTCTAGCCAAGCTACTAAGAGAAGCCACTATTTAACTATTAGGCCCCTTTTAAACCGCGAGAAAAGCCTAGCTAATTATACTCGGCAAGAGGACTAGATTCCTCTTATATCGAAACACGCCCGCGAGAACTACCTCGCGGCACCTTATTAAATAAAGCCCGCAACACGCGGCATTACATCTAAATAAGCCCGCGAGAACCACCTCGCGGCACCTTATCGAATAAAGCCCGCAATACGCGGCACTATATCGAAATAAGCCCGCGAGAACTACCTCGCGGCACCTTATCGAACAAAGCCCGCAATACGCGGCAATACATTGAATAAAGCCCGCGAGAACCATCCTCGCGGCACTATATCGAAAGAAAGCCCGAACGCGGCAATACATCGAATAAAGCCCGCGAGAACTATCCTCGCGGCACTATATCGAAAGAAAGCCCGCAACGCGGCAATATATCGAACAAAGCCCGCGAGAACCATCCTCGCGGCACTATATCGAAAGAAAGCCCGCAACTACGCGGCACTAATACATCGAAAGAAAGCCCGTAAGAGACTACCTCGCGGCACTAGAAAGAATAATATCCTGCTTTTAGCAAAGGCGAGAGGGTAATTCCCTCGTTAGCTAGCTAAACATATATCCTGCTTTTAGCAGAGGCGAGAGGGTAATTCCCTCGTTAGCTAGCTAAGACATATCCTGCTATTAGCAGAGGCAAAAGGGGTAATTCCCTCGCTAGCATTAAAACAAGCCTATATTAAGGAGTTAACCCCTCCGTAGCAATAAATATGCCTATATTAAGGAGTTAACCCCCCCGTAGCATTAAATAAGCCTATATTAAGGAGTAAACCCCTCCGTAGCATTAAAAACAATAAGTCTATACATTAAGGAGTTAACCCCTCCGTGGTATTAAATAAGCCTATATTAAGGAGTAAACCCCTCCGTAGTATTATTAAATAAGAATTTATAAGCTATACGCGGCGAGCGGGAGACCCTTCGTCCGCACACTTAGATAAGACATAAGCTATTAGCTTATAAGCTAATAGCTCGCGGCGGCGGAAGAGAATAAGACTCTTTCGTCGTTACGGCAAACACATCGCGGCGGCGGGAGGAAGACTCCCTCGTCGCGTATACTTACACGAGCTAATAGCTCTCGACGAGCTAATAGCTCGCGGCGGCGGAAGAGAGAAAAAGACTCTTTTATCGCAGTATAAATATAACGCGGCGGGAGGAAGACTCCTTCGTCGCGTATACTTACATAAGCTAATAGCTCTCGACGAGCTAATAGCTCGCGGCGGCGGAAGAGAGAAAAAGACTCTTTCGTCGTTATAGCAAACAAATGCTCGCGGCAGGAGGAAGACTCTGGTCGTAGTATACACATCGCGGTAGAAGGAGGAACACTCCCTTATCCGCGCACTTATCTAATACACGAGCTAATAGCTCTCGACTAAGCTAATAGCGTACGGTATCGGGAAGAGAAGAACTCTTTTATCGTTATAATAAATATATATTACGGTAAGAGAGTCCCTCGCGAGAGAGTCCCTCGTCGTAGCGAGCAGCTTACGCGGCATCGGAAGACTCTCTTATCGTAGCATATATATTCGCGGCGGCGGGAGGAAGACTCCCTCGTCCGCGCATTTATCTAACGCACGAGCTAATAGCTCGCTCGCGGCGGCGGAAAGAAGGAAAAGTCCCTTTCCCTCGTTATAAACACTTATTTAAGCAAATAGCTCCCGCGGCGAGCGGTAGAGTCCCTCGTCGTAGTGAGTAGTACTCGCGGCGTCGGAAAACTCCCTCGTTACGCATACTTATTTAAGCAATTAGCTCTTACGGCGAGCGGTAGAGTCCCTCGTCGTAGCGAGCAGCTCTCGCGGCGTCGGAAGACTCCCTCGTCTATATACTTATTCGGGCAAGTAGCTCTCGAGTAAGTAGCTCTCGAGCAAATAGCTCTCGCGGCGACGAAAGACTTCCCTATCGCGGTAAATACACTCGCGGCGTCGGAAAACTCCTTCGTTACGTATACTTATTTAAGTTCGAGCAAGCAGCTCTCGAGCAACCGGCTCTCGAGCAAGCAGCTCTTACGGCGAGCGGAAGACTCCCTCGTCCGCACACTCTAATATTCGAGCAAGCAGCTCTTACGGCGAGCGGTAGAGTCCCTCGTCGTAGCGAGTAGTAGAGTCCCTCTCCCTTATATATACCTACTCATTTAAGCAATACGTATATCGCAGCGAGCGGTAGAGTCCCTCGTCGCAGCGAGCGGTAGAGTCCTTCGTCGCAGCGAGCGGTAGAGTCCCTCGTCGTAGTAAGACGAAAGACTACCTTTGTTACGAACACTCATTCGAGTAAATAGCTCTCGCAGCAAACGCTCTCGAGCAAACGGCTCTCGAGCAAGCAGCTCTCGCGGCTTCGTTAGCATTACTTAATTAATAACTTAAGCAAGCAGCTTACGCGGCGACGGAAGACTCCTTCGTCCGCACCTATTATAGCATTCGTCCGTATTAAGCAGGCTATATAAGCCTTAACTTTATCTATAAGCCTTAAATTTATCTATAAGCCTCGACTTTATCTATAAGCCCTCCGCAATATAAAGCCCTTAGCAATAGAAAGCCCTCGGCTATATATACATAAGCCCTCGGGAATACGACCCTCGGCTATACATATAGCCTCGGCTATATAAGCCCTCGTCCGCCCGTACACTCTAATAAACCATATAAACCGTCCGAAGCGATCGACTAATCGACTAATCGACTAATATAAGAGGAATAAGGCGTGTTGTTGCCGCTAAAGGCGCATACGGTAGCGTAAAGGCATAAAATGCCGAATTGCAATTACTACTACGAAGTATAGTCGGTCGTAAGGAGGACCCGGAAGAATACGATAATCCGCCCCGATTGATAGATTAAATATTGGCAAAAGACCCCGGATTTAAGCTATTTAAGCTCTTTAGTCTAGCTTCCCTCGCATTGCGATCGAAGCTAAAGGGGTGTGTTAGATCCGCGGGTAAAAGGGATAAATCACGTGCGGGATTACGGACGGGAAATTAGGCTAAGAGACCCCTTAAATAAGGTCTCGAGGCAGCCCCTTTTCGGGCATAATAAGCATTATTATCATTATTATTAATATACTGCTTTCAGCGGCATTACAGCCGCTGCAGCGCCCTAACGGCCGCTATAACACACATCTCTCGCATCCTCATTTAGTAGGCCGTAGATCGAAGATCTAATACTACCCTTAAAGGACTTCTTACGCCGGAACGAACGGGGCTAGGCCTATTGCCCGCACTAAGATCACCGCCCTAAGACGAGGATATACATACACCCCTCGTCCCGGCGCCCTAAGAGCTAGGCGTATAGCCAAAGCCCTAGCTCGGACGAACCTCCTTAAAACTAGAACTACTACTCCCGCTTATAAGGAGACCTAGCTTACGACCTAACGCACGTAGGAGATAGGCCTATAAAGCACGCAGTAATATATCGACCGAACGGATCTTAGTTACGATATTATAGGTCTATTAGTATAAGGGAGCAAATATCTCCCGAACTAGATATCGTATAGGTATATAATAATATGTATAAAATCTAGCGTTTAACTTTGCATAATATATTTATATCCCGGTTGTATTAGCTAGTCGGGGAAGTAAGATAAAGGAGTTATAGCATAAGGTGTAAGTGCTAAGATAAATACGTCGGTACTTATATATCTCGCTTATAACTACCCTCTATTCCGCAATAATAACTCCGCGATAACAGTGCGATATATCGGCGATGTCTTATACGCGTCTCGCAGCGTACTCTTTCGCTACCTCGGCGAAGGATGCCTATAAGGGCGATTGAGTTAATAACTTAATTATCGTAAGGGCGGCCGAGTTAGTAACGCTATTACCACGCTGCCGGAGCCCTAAATGCGACGGGTCTTAGGGTTTTAATAAGAGCCTAAAGGGAAGCTTAGAGGCAGAGGATTACGGTAATGCAGAAATTGTCGAGGAAGATACAAAGATAAGAGAGAGAAGAGGATGTGGAATTGCTTAGTAATAGTCTGTCTAAGTGCGGACTATGATCCCTTTATATAGCCAATTGCATAGGAACAAAGGTATATATAACTTAACTAATTGTCGGGATGGAAAGCGCTATTAACTTTGTGCTAGGTGTATATAGTCTAACCTTATATAGTATCCTAGTTGTTGCGTGATTAATTACGCGAGTAATAGGAGGTAGTATAGGTGACCTTAGTTAACCGGGGCCCGACTATAGACTATACGCATATTAGTCCCTATATATACTATACACTTCGGCATTCGGTATCTCGAGCATCCGGGCAGCTAATGCAGCCGGGTGACTTATGTTATATGCAATAATACACGGCGGTTCTAATGCATATCTTTATATACCGGTAGGATAAATTAATCGGGAGATATCTGCTCCCTTATAGTTCTAAGGTTCTTTTCTCCGGAAATAGCGCTATTAGACGGCACAATAAGCTAATTAATATATACCTTAGTTTCTAAGATATTTGGCTATAAGAAGGCGCCGATGTCCTTAGCTAGACAGACTATTACTAGTTATTTAATAACCGCTTTCTCACTTAATTTTACTTTAATCTTTATACTTCTTATATCTCTATAATCCTCTACTATTAGTCTTAATCTTAATCTTTTACTAGTTATAATCCCTACCGCTTTCTAAGCTCTAATAAATTGCTTTACCTAGAGCCTTACTCTACTCTTCCGGATTACTCGGCTATACTATATATACCGCTAAATCAACCTATTCCTACCTTTTTAAGCCACTTGCCTTCTTAGGCTATATACGGTTTGCCTATATTACTAGTTTCGTAGTGTTTTACCCTTTTTTCCCTTATTACCCCCGATTTGCCCTTAGGACCCCCCCCCTCTCTAAGTCTGTTTTCTATACTTAAACCCTTATTTGAAAATCGTTTTAAAATTCCCTCGCCTACTCCTTCCTAGCATATTTCCACCGATGCTCTGCCGAAATTTCTCCGGTATCTTTCCGCTACGCAAAACTCAATAAAACATAAAAACGCTCATACTACTAATAAAAAAACATTATAGCCAGCTTTAAGGATTACTCTTTCTCTAAGCTTAAGGGAAGCGCAAACTACTCGTCCTAGTCCCTTAGGATAGAGTCTAAATTTATAAGGGAGAAGCCTGCTTAAGCTATTCTCAATTAGGGATATAATAAGTGCTTTCAATGCCTCGCCTTTTTAAGGCTAATAATTAATAATAGGCCTCTATCCTAGATAAAACACTACGCTTCCGCTAAAGCCGCTTAGGAGTCTTTTAAAACCCTCTATAACCCGATAGATTTTACGTCTAATTTCCTACTAATAAAGGAATTGTTTTAATACTAAGATAGAAGGGTACTCTTCTATTAAAGATTACCTTAATAAGGTGAAAGAGCTCTTTAACGAGCTTAACACTCGGAAAATCCTTATCCCTAAGATTATTATAATCACCTAGATTTTAGAATCCCTAAATAGCTCGTTTTCGAGCTATATAACTAATATAACGTAGACCCTACGGGCCGATGCCTTAGCCTATACGCTTAAGTCCCTATCCTCCTCTTTAATCGATGAATTTAAGAGGACTAAGGCGCTTAATAGCGGTAAGCAGTTATTCTATTCGAATAATAATAAAAACAGTAAAATACCGGTTTACTCTTACTATAAAAAGTAAGGCTATATAGAACGAAACTGCTTCTAAAAACCAGAAAATAGAGATAAGGCTAGAGATGCTAGCTTTATACTAAGAAATAATACGCCCTCTTTAAATTCGAATTCGAAGAAATACTAGATAAGAGAGCTAAAGGACTATACTAATAGAAATTATAGGAGGCCGACCTTTATTCTATACTCTTAGGAGAGTTCCTAATCCCCTCGTTCTACTACTCGTATCTCTCGACCTCGGAAGAGAAAGACGCTATCTCGAAAGACGCCTTCTTAAGATACCTCTTCTAAAGCCTCCCGAAAGGTTATAGTTATAACGGATTCAGGCTCGGGTATTATAAGTTTTTCCCTATCTCTTTATATACTCTAATTCTTACTATTTACATAGCACGAAATCTCTATTTATATAGTAAGATAGGTATACCCCTACTCTTTCTATACGTACCCCGCGCGCCTATATCCCGCCACTAAATTTTCCGTATAGGTATATAGCAATTAAGAGAGCCGCGCAAATCGTGCGAAAGAGCCGCGCAAATCGTGCGAAGAATAACAATACGCAGTAGTGCACGCAGTAGAGGGCACGTAGTAGAGCACACAGCAGAAGGCACGTAGCAGAAGGCACGCAGCCGGGCACGACGCATACATTAAGGAGCCGCACATATAGCAGAAGGCACGTAGTAAAGCACGTAGTAGAAGGCACGTAGCAGAAGGCACGCAGCCGGGCACGACGCATATGTTAAAGAGCCGTATATATAGTAGGGGGCACGCAGTAGAGGGCACGCAGTAGGGCACGCAGTAAGGCACGTAGTAGAGCACGCAGTAGAAGGCGCGCAGCTAGGAGCTAGGCACGAAGCATACATTAAGGAGCCGTATATACAGCAGAAGGCACGTAGCAAAAGGCACGTAGTAGGGCACGCAGTAAGGCATATAGTAGGGCACGACGCATACATTAAGGAGCCGTACATATAGTAGAGGGCACGTAGTAAAGGGCACGCAGTAGAGGGCACGTAGTAGGGCACAAAGCATATATTAAGGAGCCGTATATATAGTAGAGGGCACGTAGTAGAGGGCACGCAGTAGGGCACGTAGTAAGGCACGTAGTAGAGGGCGCGCAGCCGGGAGCTAGGCACGAAGCATACATTAAGGAGCCGCATATATAGTAGAGGGCACGCAGTAAAAGGCACGCAGCCGGGCATAAAGCACGAAGCATATATTAAAGAGCCGCGCACGCAGCACGTAGTAGAGCACGCAATAGAGGGCACGTAGTAGGGCACGCAGCGAATTAACTAAATTAAGGCTATATACGATTTACGCGGCCCTCTTAATTACTATATACCGGCACTAGATTTTAGTAGCGGGATATAGGCGCGTGGGGTACGTATAGAAAAGTAGAGATTTAGATATTCTTACTATACAAATAGAGATTTCGTGCTATGCAAATAGTAAGACTTATATTATACTCTTTATATCCTTTATACTCTTAATCCCTCTATACCCTTTTTATACCCTTTATTATTACTCTATAACCCGTTACTATATAAAGATACCCTTCTTTATACCCTTATAAAGGCAAGATCTAAGTCTTATAGAAAATAAATAATAGGAACTTTAAAGCTACTTCTTTCTATAATCTCGAGAATTATTTTAAGGATGAATAAGTCTACTATATAGACAGGGAATTTTTATAACTTTGTGTTTAATACTAAGGCTATAAGGCATATAGTTTCTAATAAATCCCTCCTCTCTAGTTATAAAGATATCTATATAACTATGACCTAGGAAAAAGCCTCTTCGATTGTTATATAAGGCGCTAGGGATCTTATTTTTAAATTCCCTAATAGTATATAATAATACACATTAAAAGACTGCCTATATATACCCGAATTCGGCATAAATATAATGAGTATTACTATTTAGCCTAGTGTAAATCTCTATTTAGCCTAGTGACATTTTTTTTATAGCCTACGTATACCCCGGAAAACGTCTAACCCCCCCGCGCCTAGCCGCGCCTATACAAATACAGTGCGCATGCATGGCAGGCTGTAGACTAATAATTCTTCACGTACGAAGTACGAATATCCGTCTACGGCTCGCTCCCTACTGCGTGCCCTCTGCTGTGTGTGCGGCTCCTTAATGTATGCTTCGTGCCCGGCTCCCGGCTGCGTGCCCTCTGCTGCGTGCCCTGCTGCGTGCCCTGCTGCGCGCCCTCTGCTGCGTGCCTTGCTGCATGCCCTCTGCTGTGTGTGCGGCTCGGCGGCTTCTCGATGTATGCTCCGTGCCCGGCTCCCGGCTGCGTGCCCTCTGCTGCGTGCCCTGCTGCGTGCCCTGCTGCGTGCCCTGCTGCGTGCGCGGCTCCTTGATGTATGCTTCGTGCCCGGCTCTGCTGCGTGCCTTGCTGCGTGCCTTGCTGCGTGCGCTGGTGCGCTGGTGCGCTAGAGCGAGCGATGCGATTTGACGATGCGATTTAACGATGCGATGCGAAGGATTAGCCTACAGCCTGCCAGGCATACGCACTGT
Organism: Ophiocordyceps sinensis; assembly: GCA_012934285.1. NCBI lineage: Eukaryota > Fungi > Ascomycota > Sordariomycetes > Hypocreales > Ophiocordycipitaceae > Ophiocordyceps > Ophiocordyceps sinensis. The sequence continues at coordinate 5,092,773 of JAAVMX010000004.1, read as the reverse complement.
AATTAAGGCCCTGATCTACGACGCTCCGCGGCGCCTAACAAAAGATACCTTAGAGATGCGTTCCGGCTAGAAGAGTATTCGTCCCCCGTTTAGTCGTAATTTTTGGCCTAAATGTAAGGAGACGTACTCCTCCTTCTATAGCTATATGTCTACCCCTGCTTATAATATATCGAGCTAGCAGGGGTCCTTAATTAGGGAAAGTTGCTAAGAAAATTAATAAATTCTGTCGAATTCTGCCCTAGCGATATATAAAATTCGTTAGGCGGCGCGGCGCCTAATAAAACTTATATATCGCCTATGTTAGATTTCTAAAGCGCTTTTTAGGCATTCGTTCGGCGCTTTCGAGGCATTCGTTCGGTACGGCTAGGCACTTTCGAGGCATTCGTTCGGTTATTAGGCTTAATAGCCTTAATAAAGGTCTTTTTTAGACGAGGGAGGCATCGCGAGAGCTCTACTAAGTGCGATTAATAAGTATTACGAGGGCGATTAATAAGTGCGACGAGGGCGATAAAGTGCGAATACGTTACGCCGACAAGGATATAAGACAGTATAAGAGGAGCCCCGCACTAAAATTAAGTAGAGTAAGTCTCTCGCTGCGTCTGACTTTTTTTTTATTAAGCGCTGCTCCGCGTCGTAGATTAGGGCCTAAGTAGGCGCGGCTAGTTATAGAAGGTATAGGTGTTTTTCGGGTGTACGTAAAGTGTTACTAGGCTAAATAGAGATTTATACTAGGCCAAATAGTAATATTAATATAATAAGCTAGTCTGCTATAAAAAACACATATGCTCTTATAGCGCCTAGACTCTATATATCTTCTCGATAAAAATCTTAAATAATTAATATTAGGCTTTATTAAAAACGGCCTATACTATATCCCTCTAGAGATAAAGAAAACTCGCTTTCTTATTAAAAGTAAGATATATAATATCCGGCATAGTCCGGAAGAAACGATTGAAAATACTATATAGAAACCCCTATTAGATATAAAAGATAAATAAGATAAAGATATAAAAAATAAATATATATAGAATAAAAAGAAGGTAGATTTTCTACTTTAGCATAAACGCTTAGGTTACCTTAGCTATAAATCCTTATACCGATACCTCCGTAGACTATACCTAGATATATCCGTAGACTAAAAAGATAGTATAGCTATAAAACAATGCGAAGCTTATATATAAGCTAAATATACCGATAAGAAAAAGAAGACTCCCTCGAAACGACGATTTCTCTTTCTCGATAAAATAAATGTTGATATTTCGGGCCTTATAAAGGTCCCTATATACGATAAATTTACATACTCTATATCGTTTCTTAATACTTATTCTAGGTATCTAAGAATATACCTTATAAAAGATAAAGCCGAAAGCCTACTAAAGTTTCTAGAGTTTAAATTAGAACTCGAAAACAATAAAGATTGTTAGTAGGTAATTCACTTAGATTAATCTAAACAAAGGGGGTTGCATTAGTTATAGTTATATCTAATCTAGCTAAGAAGGGGGAATAAAGGGGCCCCTTTATACCCGTCTGCCGGGGTCCCTCTATAGAGCCTACTATGCCTTAATAATGCATTGTTAAGGCCTACGCTAGGGCTTACTGCTTTAGTTATAACGATGCCCTTAGTTAATAACAAGGTCATTAACTATGTAAGGCACGTAGCGTTATACGCCGCGTAGTTATAACCCCTATTGCCCCTTTCCTATGTATAGTCGGCAATATAGTTGCGACTCTATCCCTTAGTTATATAACTATATTCCTATACTAGCAGTCTTTCTTTCTAACTGCTAAGCAACCTTACTAATCGTAAGGATAATACGTATTAGACTAAAGGGGTCTAATAAATACAATATATAAGTACAAATAAAAAAGAGTTCTAAAAGGGAACTTAGGGACGTAAAATATATACCTCTATCCGAATGGTTAAGCTATTATTATCTACGAAGCGTTCGAGGGCTTAGTTAAGTAATGCCTTCGTTATAGCATCGGCCGGGTTATTATCGCCGTTAATCTAACGGATCTCTACGATCTTACGCTACTTATATAACTATTAAAGAGATATAATATTAATTATTAATCTCTTCTCCTTAGTTATCCTAAGCTTTACGAGATATTTATAGAGCGAGTATAAATCTATATAGATAATTAATTAGATATTCGGTAGCTTAAGTCGGTCGGTAATGATTTTTAGCGTAGTTGCTAAAGCGATCCTAAGGTTAACGCCGTTAACTATACCGTATATCTTAAAGGCTAGCACGCTTTAGGTAACTCTCTTATACTTCGTTAAACTCTAATAGATAATATTCCTAGTAACCTTAAACTAGTTATTAGACCTTTCGGTCTTATTAACTATTATAATAATAAAGCCTAATTGCGATAATAAGTCTTTATTATTAGCAAACGACCTATCCGTAAATACTATTAGCTTCGCCTTTATAAGATTAATTAGTTTATATATTAAACCTTTACTTTAGTAGTCTATTTACTACTTAAGTCGCTTATTAAAGATTATATAATCCTTATTATCTAGGTTTTATACTTATGCCGTAACTAAGATATCGAATGCTGCTTCCGGTTAGCACACCGAGGCTATATAGGCTCTACGAGCACGTTATTCTAGGTACTTTTGTATATAATCCGGAGCCTTAACATCGATTCGGTCGATCCGGGCGGCTTATCCCTTCTATTAAAGCAGGAGTATTTTATCCTATTGTAAGCTTACCTTCGCTCCGTTAAAATCCGTAACGGAGCCTTAAGTTATCGTGGTTTTCGGCTTCGCCCTAAATTATACCTCTCGGAGCTTTTCTTCTTTAGCGGCCGAAAAACTCGTCGTTCTAAGCATAAGGGTATCGTCCGTTTGCATCCTAACGATGCTTAAGTATTTTAGTCCTATATTAGATATTAAAAGGCAACAGTCAAAGGTCGATATCGCTATATCGAGACCCTCGATATAGTGCTTTTAATACGTATTAAACTAATAGACTCCCGGTTCTATAATACTATATAAGGGCCTAATAACTTAGATAATCGTATCGGGCGGATACTTCCCTTATAATTCGGCGGGGAGACGTATTAAGACCGTTCGAAAGAGCTCTATAGTCGCTTAAGGATATACCTAAGTAATATCTCAAAGGGATAACGTTACCCTATAGCGCATAAGGCTAAGAGCAAGGGCTAAGATTAGTCGTTAGCTAACGCGTTAAATTATCGGGGATTGCGTTAGTAAGGAAGCCTTTTCCCTATTATTATAACCTTAGACTATAAGCCTTAATTTCTTATATAGCTTAATGTCTTTGCCTTTAACCTCTCGAACTATGCGGGAACTAAAGATATAGTAGCCGCCGTAAATAGCTTTATTATAGCGTTTAAAACTAAATACTCCTTATGCTATAAGGTCGTCGATCTCCGTACTATCTAACGCTTCGAATAGTGCTCCTAGGGTCGTAATAGCGCTTTTAGATCGGAGCTTAACGGCTAGTTTATAGGTCTTTTCTTCCTTTTTTATCGTAAAGGCCTTATCTACTTCTTCGTTACTTAAATCGTCGAGGTCTATATCGTCCTCGTTATCGTCTAAGTTATCCTCTACGTTTATTCCTTCTATAATTAAATGCCTAGCCTTATTCTTTAATCCGGGCGGACGTCCTCGCTTACGGGGTGCTAGAGGGTCCGGTCGGGCGGGTTCGTCCGGCTGCTTAGACTCTAGGGACGGGATATTATTAAGCATTTAATTACGATAATACGGTTATACTAATATAGATCTAAAAACCTAAGGTCTATTAACCGTATCGATTATAATATCGTGCCCGTTAATAGCTATAATTTTAAATAGTCTTTACTATCCTAAATTTTCCCTCTATACGCGGACTTCGCTTTAAAAAGGAAGGGCAAGTGTATTCGCTATGTCTAGGCCGTTCGGGCTATATAATGCAGCCTAGACCTATCTTTTAGCCGTAAGCTGCCTAAGTGCTTTTATTGCTTTCTATACTACGGCTGCTTATTTAAAGGTCGTTAGTAATAGCGGCGAATTAAGAGTTATCCTAAGATATACCCCGAATATAAGCAACGTAGGTATTAGTCCGTTTAGTCTAATAGTATCGTTAATAGCTTTAATAGCCGTCTAAAGAACTGCCTTAGGGGAGGTAAAGCTGCCTATTTCTACGAAGAGGATATTAAAAGCTCGGCGTAAAGGGGCATAATATCTCTTAACCTTACCGATAGACTAATATACTTTAATAAGAACTTATATATATATAATTCCTATAATACAGGCTTTATTTCGGAATTCTACCGCCGCGAAGTTTCTACCGGCATTATATTTAATAATGTTAAGGGGACTAAGGTATATATTAATCTAAAGGGCTTAAAGAGTCTCCTATATATCCTTAGCTAATATAGAAGGAAGGAATCGAGCGCTTTAGAAGGCCGTCGATGCGTTAATAATATATAATACCGGGCATTATGCTTAATTCGGAACGTCTAAGTATATTATATTAACAATAACCTTAAAATTAAAGTCTTAGTTATCTTTAAGGTTAAACTTAAACCGTTTTAAAGCAGGCGAATATATCTAGTAATAGTAATATAGTTCTAAGATATTCTTTAGAATGCTAAGAGATATATCGCCGTAGCCTACTTGCTTTAATAGGTTATATAGCCTAGCTATAGTAGGATATCCGAATCGATAGTATAGGGTCCTTATTTCCGTTTCTATAAGGAATGCGGTCGATTGTTTACTCTTCCTAAGAAAGAACTAAGGGTGTCCTTATTTCCTAACCACCGGGAGATTCGCCTTAGGGCCGGTAAAGGTATTCGTCGTATTATTAAAGAATACGCCTAGCCTATCTATATCCGCGAGACATAGTAGGAAAGGGGTCGAAGTTTTTAGCATATAGAATATAATCCTTTTAATCGGAGTAATAAGATTAATTAATCCTAAAGACCTTATAATAGTGCCGGCACCGAATCTAATTGCTTATTAGCCTACGGTTAATATATCTAAATAGACGGAAGGGTCTTTTTACTAAAGGGCTATATACTATTCTTATCCGGCCGTTAAGACCTTCGCTGCTCCTATATTAATTAGGATGCCTTAAAGATAGAGCTTTAAGTAACGGTTATTAATAAGGAACTAGTCGGCCGAGACTATCGGTTCTATGCCATAGACGTTATCTCCTATAATAAAGTGGTTAAAAGCTATTTAATAAAGCATTTAACTAGCTTGCTACTATTCCGGCTTATTATCCTCGCTATACTCTTCCTCCTTATCGTCCTTATAGCCTTTATAGCCTACTAAATAGGCCGTAATATCCGGGGAGACGCCGGTATAGAGATAATACGAAAGATATTAGTCTTTAGCTTTCCGCCGTTCCTCTATAGAATGTTTCGTAGACTAATATCCCTCCTTTCTATATATAAAGCACTTCTTAGTCTAAGTCTTATTGCCGTATCCTTAGCCGTAGCCTCCTCTACCGTAAGGTCGATAGCCTTATCCGGAGCCTCGCGAGCGAAATCCTCCGTTGCTTCTATTACGATTATTAGTATATCTACGGTCTATAAAAAACTAACTATTAGGGTTCCTTAAATTGTATTTATAATTTATATCTATCCTATTGTTATTACGATTTCGGTCTTAGATAAATTAGCGCGAGGCATTCCTCGCCTATCGTATAAAGTACGTCGTAAGGGAAGCTCGGAGGTCGGCATAGAGTTCTTTAGCCTCGTCGGCTTATTTAAAGAAGGCACCTTCGAGTTCTAGGACTCTTTAGCACGCCTTAGTAAAGGTTACTATAAGCGGGGTTTCGCCTATAAACTTAGGTCTTAGAGCTCGTTAATAAAGCAATAGCTTATCGATTAGCAACTAAAGCACTTCCGGTAGGCCTTTCTTAAGGTTGCTAGCCCGAACTTAGTTAAACGTCGTATTAGTCTAATCGGTATAGTAATAAGCCTAAGTCGCTTTAGTATTAAAATATCGGTTAATCTTATCGTATACGCCTTAGAAGGTAGTCGTCTAAGTGATATTCTCCGTATAGAAGCGGTCGGCTCGTCCCTTTAAGATCTAAGGGAGAAGGGTTTAAAAAAGCCTTAGCTTAATCTTAAGGTTATAGCAAACGCCTATAAACTTACGGATAGTCTTATTAAATAGGGCATATAGTTCGCCGGTATAGCTCTTCTCCTTATCCTATATCTTAATGAACTTAGTCTAAACGTCGGGATCGGACGAGAGGTTTAGAATATCGACGGGTAGGAGTGCTATATACTCTTTAATATTATAATTAAATGCTTCTACTATAGCCTTCGGGGCGATTATTAAAGCAGATAGATCGAGCCTTAGTTTCGCTCTTAGGATATATAACGTTAGTTCTAGGAGAAATAGTAATTATAGGAATAAGGGATATCCGTTCTTTAGGCACGGTTGCAATCTATGTAATTAAATGGATTACGTATGGGCAACGCCTAAACGGATGCGCTATTAACCACACGATGCATTGTATACATCGGGGACCCCGGTGATAGCGTTACTAACTCGGCCGCCCTTGCGATGATTGAGTTATTAACTCAATCGCCCTTATAGGCATAGCCCCGACGTCGTATATAAGGGCTCGTAAAGGTCCGGCTTTAGGCCCTATTAATGTACGCGTTTGTAGGCTATATAAAGGGGCTGTTCGTCGCCCCTTTATTAATAGATATTATAGACTAGAATCTAACTAGTTTGTAACCCCTTTGTTTGTTTAACTAACTAACACTAATTAGTGATTAAACGATTAATCACAGATTGGCAAGGTAGAAGAGGCAGAGCCTAATCGTCGAAAAGTGCACGGATCTTTATCCCTCGCGGATTCTATTGCCTGCACCTAGAGACGATCCTTTATGCTAAGAATAAGGAACCTGCGCGAGTTAGAGACGACGCTAGCTCTCGGTGACCGCCGATAAGTTCTTTCCTAGCTTTTATTTAATCCCGTCTCGCTTTAAAGAAGAAGAAGAGTTACGTCGAACAATAGTGCGTCCGCAACGCAAGACAACCTTCGTGACGACCCTTAGGATCTCCTTTAACAACAATAGTATAATCTATTTTAATTACACTATATCGGACCCTACCGATAACCCTAATGCTCCCGGTCCCGCACCGGAATTAACTAAGACTACCGACAACCCCCTTCCCGGTTGGCTAAGCGGCATCGGCATCTTTAGCTCGTTCTAGAACAAAACCGACATTGCCTTCTAAGAGACAGACGTCTCCTATAACAACATAAGCGAGAAGGCAGTAATAACTTATATAGCCCGATTTATTATTATTAATGCTAGCATAAGCATTTATAGGTACGAACTATTCCTAGACTTTTAGGACTACTTTAATAGGTAGATAGAGGCTATATAGAACCGGGGAGATAAGTATTTTAAGAAAGCCCTTAAATCCTTCTTATAGTCCCGTAGGATCTAGACCGGCGCCTTAAACCTTAGCTTCCTAGCATCGTTTTTAATGCTTTAGCGATAGCAAATTCCGCCGATTTAGCTAAAAGACGAGCTACTACTAGAATAGTTAAAGTTCTACGACGAGCGAACCCGAGAGTTCGTAAGGAACACATCGGTTGTAGCCCCGGCTGCCGTAACTAACCCTCCTTCTCTAGTCGTCTAAGGCACGGCCCTAACGGCACCTCTTACTGCCTTAACCCCGGCCCCTATAGCAACCTTTACGACGGCGCTATCTACGCCCGCGGCCGTCCCCCCTATAGCTCTAACCGCCCCGGCAGTTACGTTCGCGCTAGAACCCTCTTTTACTCTAATAGCCTCGACACGCGCTACTACCGTCGATCCCGGCTCGTACCCGCGAGATTAAATACCCGGCATATTCCCGAACCCTTAGGCCCCTCCGTTCCGAGATATATTAGCAACGCTAATAATACTTTACCCGACCTCGTACTAGTTCTCTAAGACCCCTCCGATTAACATAACGTTAAAGGCAGCCTATATAATAGTGCCCCCTTACGACGTTCCGAATAAAGAGATAGACGTAGACCTTCTACAAAAGTTTATTAAGTTATAGGATAAAAACAAGAACTATATAAGGGAGCCCTATAACATTCTCGACGATAAAGTCCGTATCTTTATAAACGTTTGTTATATAGTTAAGGCCCGGCCCGGCTATTTCTATACCCTCTTTCCCTAGATCCTTACCGGCCGAGCCTAAGACTACTACATCTAGCATATAGAGTAAGACAGTATATTTAGGCAAGCCTACGACCTACTAAAGGCTTACTTCGATACTAAAGTAAACTATTAGCACTATTAGGTAGATTAAAGCACTATAACTTTCGGAAAGCTACGAGTTAAGCATCTAAATAAGACCTAATAGGAAGTCCTATAGACCCTTTTTAATAAGCTATAACGATATTAACGCGCCTTAGGATTTAAGTTCGCTAAAGACCTCCCCCTTCGCACTATATTGCTTAACGCGTGCCGAAACGTCCCGGAATTTAGCTATACGCTATATAGCCCCCTTAAAACCACGGAAAAGCTATTCTCCGCGCTACGTTCCTCCCTAAAGACCTATCTATCGATATAGGCCGAGAACGGCACGTCCGGCACGTTTGTATAATATCGTAACGAGGTAATAAATACAAATAATAAATATAATTTATTAAGCGTATTCTATACCGACCGAAGATATACTAACAACCGCGGCAACGGCCGTAGGTTTAGCGGGAGCAGCGGATATAGCTACCGTAGCCCTCGTAGTAGCGGCAGCAGCTTTAGCAACCGCTAATAGTCGAAGAAATGCTTCGTTTGTTAGAAGGAAGGCTGCTAGTCGATAAAGCATACCCTATAGGAACGAGCTAGGTCTAAGGCTTAATACCACGCTTAATGCCTACTAACCGGCAACCCTAGCATAGGATTTAAGGCCTATCTCACCGAATATAAAGGTAACGAGACTCTATAAGCCGCTATCGAGTAGCGTAACGATAAGGCTAATAACGACGAAGAACTAACTAAGTGGCAAGCCTTATAGATCCTCTATTAGTAGTCCTTTAACTATTTAATTACGGGCGAAGACGCATAAGGGATAGACTAGTTAGGCGTTCCGGCTACCTAATTCGTCTTCGACTATTACTTAAAGGACCGCTTTTACGGCATCTTCGTAGACACCGGAGCAGCTATAGTCTCTACGGTAGGTTAAGACTAGTATCTCGCCCTATAACGAGAAGACCTATCTATTGTGCTCGACGAGTCTACCGCCGGCTAGGCCTATATTAAATTCGGCAGCGGTAAGGACGTGCGTTCCCTTAGCTCCGTTGCCCTTAAGACCCCTATTAGCCGTATTACGTTCTATGTGCTAGGCATAACGACCCCCTTCCTCCTCTACCTAGCTAATATAGATCGCTTAGGCGTATACTTTAATAATACTACCGATACGATTATCGGTCCCAGTGTTGCCGTCCCTATTATTCGCAAATAGGGATATCTATAGTTCTTCTTTAGCAAGGAAGAGAACGCAATCGCCTTCTTAACTAAAGCCGAGATGCGAACGCTTTACCGCTGTTTTAGCCACCCGGCCGTTAATAGACTTTACTACCTATTGAAATAAGTAGGGCATAACGATATCTTAGTAGAAACACTCGAGGATGTTTTAAAATTCTGCTATTACTGCTAGCTCTACGCACCGGCCCCCCGGAGGTTTAGGTTTACACTAAAGGATAACTAAGAATTTAATTTCGAGGTCGTCGTCGATGTAATATACCTAAAACTCGGCAGTAGCACCCGTTCGGTGCTATACGCGGTCGATATAGCGATATCTTTCTAAGGAGCGCGATTCCTCCTATCTATATCGGCTAAGGATATATAGGAAACACTTAGGGCTCTATAGATCGACATATACCTCGGCCCCCCTAACTTTATCCGGCACGACGCGGGCACTAACTTCGCTTTAACCGAGTTTCGCAATAAGGCTCGTATTATAGGTATTACATATACCTAGATCCCCGTTAAGGCATATTAGTCTATAGGTAAGGTTAAAAGGTACTATAGCCCGCTCCGTCGTGCGTTTAAAATAATATACGCCGAAATCGGTAGGACAACGGCCTTTAAATCCGTCCTATAAATAGCTATTAAAGCCGTAAAGAATATAGCAGGACTAAACGGCCTCGTCCCTACGCTCCTCGTCTTTAGAGCGTACCTATAGATAACTTAGGACTCCCCTCCTTCGGCAACTACGGTATAGAGAGCCGCGACCATCTAGAAGGCTATAAAAGCCTTACGGCAGCTCTTCGCCGCGCGATAAGTCAGGGATGGCCTATAAGCTTGAAACGGCCCCTTAACCCTTAACACTCTATTACTGCCGCTATAGAGTAAAGTCCGCGTCTAGAGAGAGAAGGGAGGATAGTAGGGTCTATATAAGATTGCCTTTATTAACGGCTACGACGTTACTATCGAGACCGTCAACGGCCCTATAGTCTTCCGGTCTATCCTTATGCAGCCGTACTACTATAGTAAGGACGATACCCCGGATCCCCTTGCCCTCGATAATACAGACACCCTCTCCGAGGTCGATTCCTTTACTCCGGACGAAATTCCCGAGCTAGACCCTTCCCCCTCTCCGGCACGGGTACTACCGGCTCCGCCGTAGCCCCGCAAACGCGGACGTCCCCCGGGCTCGAGGAATAAGCCAAAGACCATAACCTTCTATAATTAATTCCTCGTTAAGAAGGAAGAAGATATACTACGGCTATCGACTAAGCTACGTAATAACGGCGTTATTACTACACCCGGCGCCCCTTTTAAAGAATTAGACTAACGGGAGATCGACGATCTTATAGCCCGCGGGGTGTTTAGCTTCGAATAATACGACGAGTTAATTTATAGGTCTTATCGCTTATTTCGATCCCGAATAGTCCGGGAAGTAAAGGGCCGTAACGTTAAACTATACGAGAAGTCTCGACTAGTAATCTAAGGCTATAGCGATATAAAGAAAAGCTCGCTCTTAACCTATTCCCTTACTATTTAATGTATTAGCTAGCGTTAAATCCTAGCCCTTGCCCCCGCCTTGCTTCGCCGAGGCATAAGCTAATCTCTCCGCGATATTATATAGGCCTATCCCTAAGCTTAAATAGAGCTTAATCGCGTGGTGTTAGCGGCTCTTCTAATAGAACTCTAGGATAAGTACCCGGAGGGCACTATTATAAGAGTCATTAGACCGTTATACGGGCTTATAGAAGCCGGTATACATTAGTAGAAAACCTACTATAAGCACTATGTTAAAAGCCTTAACATAGCTCCCTCTACCTATAACTTATGCCTTCTAATTACGAACTAGGGTCCCGACGACTTTAGCCTCGTCGGAATGCAAACCGATAACACCCTAATGCTCGGTTTAGACACCTTTTCGGCCTAAGAAGAAAAAGAGCTTAAGATAGCCTAATTTCACGCTAAGCCGAAGGCTTAGATAACCTTAGGGAATACTATAGACTTTAATAGAGTAAAACTAACGCTTTAAGACGACGTTCTACTCCTATAGCAGAAGGGATAGGCCTTAAGGATTAAGGTAGTCGACTTACGGGCTCGTAATAAAGCCTAGCAGTACCTCGAATAACGCGCTTATGCTACGTACGTCGCCTCTATCTATTAGCCCGAGGCCTTATTCGATATCTCCGTGGCAGCCTAGGTCTAAGCCCCCGAAGAGAAGGATTATAACATCCTTAATAAGCGCCTCTAGTAGTAGATCGACTATTAATAACGTAGACTTACGTACCGACTAATTAATCTCGAGACCGCTAAGCTCGTAGTGTTTACGGATGGCTTATTTATAAATAACCGAGACCTTTCGTCTTAGTTAGGCTTTGTTATTACGCTCGTTAATAAGTGTAAGGTGCGACACAGGTAGTACGGCCCGGGGTCGGCTTTATAAGGTGTACGTAAGGGGTAGTAACACAATTGATATTACTAGTAGCTTTTGCTATTAGCGCGACGGCACCCCTCGTCGTCGTTATAATTGTGATATTAATTAACAGCCTTCCTATTCGAGATCCCTTAAAGAAAGGGGCTCGGGGCAGCTGGCTGTAAGGCAGGTGCATCGGCGTAGGCGTAGCTTACGTACCGTAGAGGCGGCGTATGTAGTGCGACGATAGCATCTAAGCCTTAGGTCAACGTACATTGGGTTATCCCTACCTACGGTTGCCGAGGCCTATGGTTTGCGCTAGGTCACGTGCGGGGCACACGTGCAGCCTAGGACATACTGCCATTAAAGAGGGGATAAGTGTAAAGTGCGACATAGGTGGTACGGCCCGGGGTCGGCTTTATAAGGTGTACGTAAGGGGCAGTAACACAATTGATATTACTAGTGGCTTTTGCTATTAGCGCGACGGCACCCCTCGTCGTTATTACAATAAGACCGAGCGTACGGATACGCACTTTCGGGTTAATAGCAATATTATCTATTAGAGCTCGACGAAGTATAAGCGAGTAACCCGTAGCGTTCTTACGAGCGAGATCTACGGCATAGTCAACGGCGTAGACCTTAGCATCTCCTTTATTACGACCCTCCGTATAGTTACGGAACGGCTTTAGCTCCTACCGATCCCTCTTATTATATGCACTAACTTATACTCCCTCTACGAATGCCTTATTAAGCTCGGCACTACGAAGGAGAAACGCCTAATAATCGATATTATAGCATTGCGTTAGTCGTATAAGCGACGGGAGATTAAGGAGATTAGGTAGATCTACGGGGAAGATAACCCCGCCGACGCTATAACGAAGGCATCGCTAAATAAGGCCCTTAAACGCCTTATTAATACAAACAGCCTCTCGATTAGGATAAAAGCCTTCGCCCTTCGCCTATAGCGACTAACGGTGTTCCCTTTATTCTACCCCCTTTTCATTTGTATTTATTAAATGTATTTATTAGGTCTTCTACCTAATATATCGTTCTTTCTATCTCCCTTTATTTAGATTATAGGCTTACTATTTGGCAACTATAAAGAAAAGTTACTAGTATAGGAATAAGGGATATCCGTTCTTTAGGCACGGTTGCAATCTATATAATTAACTAGATTACGTATAGGCAACGCCTAAACGGATGCGCTATTAACCACACGATGCATCGTATGCATTAGGGACCCCGGTGATAGCGTTACTAACTCAGCCGCCCTTGCGATAATTAAGTTATTAACTTAATCGCCCTTATAGGCATAGCCCCGACGTCGCATGCAAGGGCTCGCAAAGGTCCGGCTTCGGGCCCTATTAATGTACGCGTTTATAGGCTATATAAAGGGGCTATTCGTCGCCCCTTTATTAATAGATATCATAGACCAAAATCCAACCAGTTTACAACCCCTTTGTTTATTTAACCAACCAACAGTAATCGTAGTATATAAATCCGATTTATACGATTAAATATTAGTATATCCGTCGTTACTATATTCGGTTCTTAGTCTAGTTCTAAGGTCGGATCTATAGTCGCTACTTAGGCTAGGTCGTTATATTAAAATCGGTGTAAAGTCGGATAGACCGTTAACTAGTTCGTTATAGCCGAGAAGGGGTTTCGATTTATCTATTCCTAGACTGCTTAGTCTTATATATTTCTTATCTTTTCTTATTTACGGAAAGCCCTTATGCCTATTTTAAATTCTTCTTTTATAAACTCTTTCTCGTTCTAAGGGAGTAGGTCGTCCGCTCGAAGTATTGCTATATAGGATCTAATAAACAACGCGTTCTTTAGTCCTATTAAAACGCCGCGTCTTTATAGAAACATCTTAAGGACCCTTATATAGTTAATATCTACTATATTCTATATCGACTTATTCTATCTATAGAAATGCTCTTAGAATAGGTTAAATAGCCGTTAACCTTAGTAGTAGATAGATGCTTTACCTATTATAATAAACTAGGCTATAAATATAGTAACTTCCGCTTTACTTAGATCCTCTATTATAATCTCTTCTATATCCTAATATTATATATCTACCTCTTTGCGAGCGGCAGTAGGTATGCTAATTTCCTTTATCTATAGTTCGATTAGTTCGACCGGGTTATTAGGGGGGGCTAGTGCGTTTATAGTTAATAATAATCCTGCTATTATTGTCTATTTTTTAAATTCGTTTTTAAGGGTTAGTTAATATCGTAAGGGTCTTTACGATAGATATCGAAGCGATTAGTCTCTATTCTAAAGGACGTAACTCTTCCCCCTTAAGGGAAGCAAGCACGGGATTAAATAGTTATAAGGGTTCGCGATGTTATTCTACGTTATAAACGCACTGCCTATTAACGTTTATCCTTCCTACACTAGGCGAGAACGTGATTAATAGAGAGCTTAGAAGGTCTATTCGCTAGTAGAGCTCGACACGAATAGTCCTTATTCTTAGCATAGCTAAACTTCTCTTAGGTATGCGTAATAGAACCTCGAGGGTAAAGATACGCGGAAATAGCGTCTATAAGGAATAAAGATTCTACTATACTTTCGAAGATTAAGATCTATCTCTTCTACCTTACTATTCTATAATTAAATCTATTTAATCACTAATTAGTATTAGTAGGTAATTCACTTAGATTAATCTAAACAAAGGGGGTTGTATTAGTTATAGTTATATCTAATCTAGCTAAAAAGGGGGAATAAGGGGGCCCCTTTATACCCGTCTGCTAGGGTCCCTCTATAGAGCCTACTATGCCTTAATAATGCATTGTTAAGGCCTACGCTAGGGCTTACTGCTCTAGTTATAACGATGCCCTTAGTCTATAACAATGTTATAATAAGAGCCTAAAGGGAAGCTTAGAGGCAGAGGATTACGGCAAATGCAGAAAGTGTCGAGGAAGATGCAAAGATGAGAGAGAGAAGAGGATGTGGAATTGCTTAGTGATGGTCTGTCTAGGTGCGGACTAAGATCCCTTTATATAGCCAATTGCACAGGAATAAAGGTACATATGACTTAACTAATTGTCGGGATAGAAAGCGCTATTAATTCTAAGCTAGGTGCATATAGTCTGATCTCGTATAGTATCCTGGTTGTTGCGTGATTAAATGCGCGAGTAATAGGAGGTGGTATGGGTAACCTTGGTTGACTAGGGCCCGACTATAGACTATGCGCACATTAGTCCCCACACACACCACATACTTCGGCATTCGGTATCTCGAGCATCCGGGCAGCTAATGCAGCCGGGTGACTTATGTTATATGCAATAATGCACGGCGGTTCCAATGCATATCTTTATATGCCGGTAGGATAAACCAATCGGGAGATATCTACTCCCTTATAGTTATTAACTATGTAAGGCACGTGGCGTTATGCGCCGCGTGGTTATAACCCCTATTGCCCCTTTCCTATGCATAGTCGGCAATATAGTTGCGACTCTATCCCTTAGTTATATAACTATATTCCTATAAAGATAATATTAAAATAAAAGAGGTCTTTTTAGACAATGCAAAGAATTTCTATAAAATATTTAACTATATGCCTTAAAAAAGGGTATAAATTATAACTTAATTCCGCCGTATACACTATACTTAAACGGTAGAATATAACGTATAAATAAAACGATACTTAATAAAGTTAGGTCTATGCTTTATACGGCTAAACTACCTAAATATCTTTAGGGAGAAGCTGTTTAAGCTGCTATATATATATATAATAGATCCCCTTATACTGCTTTAGGATATATATATCCCTTAGAAAAGAAGAACAATATAGCCCTTTGTTAAATAGGGTCTATTAGGGTTAACCGATGTATATGTATTATATCTGTATAATCCTAGCTAGGAAGGAGGTATTCGTATGTTATATAGCTTTCTACGAGTCACGTGCGCACGTAATCTTATAGATCACGTGTATATAATACCTCTACTCCTACACTAGGAGTTT
Organism: Ophiocordyceps sinensis; assembly: GCA_012934285.1. Taxonomy (NCBI): domain Eukaryota; kingdom Fungi; phylum Ascomycota; class Sordariomycetes; order Hypocreales; family Ophiocordycipitaceae; genus Ophiocordyceps; species Ophiocordyceps sinensis. The sequence goes on along the minus strand of JAAVMX010000004.1, from coordinate 5,076,934 downwards.
TTCTTTTGTAATCGCAAACTAAAGGACTATAACGCGTTAACATAAGTTGTTCCGTATAAATAAAAAAAGCATAAAGGAAATAGCACTAGCTATATTAAATAGGCCGGTGCGGAAAAAAGTCTAATATTAAATCAGGCCCGGGCTATAACGTAGCCGGAGCGAAGCAGGACTAAAGAAGGGCCGGCATATAGCAATGCCGGTATAACGTAGGTGCAAAAACAATGTAACTATTAAGGTCTTATAACAAAAGCCTCTATCCGAATTATCAATTTATTCGAGTTAATAAACCTTTATAAAGACCGGTTAAGGGCGTCTTTTGTTCTCGCGTTAGTAGGGTTATTATCGCTATTAATCTATCGGATTTCCGAGATTTTACGTCTTTCGTATAACTAGCAAAGAGCTATAATATTAATTATAAGCCTCTTCTCTTTAGTTATCCTTAGTTTCACGAGGTTCTCGTAAAGCGAGTATAAGTCTATATAAATTACTAAAGGGAGAGGTAGAATTTAGAGGTATTTCGTAATTATCCTTATAGTAGTAGTTATAACGAAGCCGAGATCGATACTATTTACTATTCCGTAGATCTCCGATATAAGCACGCTATGCGTTATACGCTTACACTTCGTCGAACTCTAAGAAATAATATTGCCGGTAATATCGAATTTAGTCTTAGTCCTTTTCTTATTAACTATAGCAATAATAAAACCGAGTTGCGATAATAGGTCTTTATTATTAGCAAAGGAACCGTCTGTAAAGACTATTAGCTTCGCTATTGCTAGGTCTATCGGGACGTATTTTAGTCTACGATCTTAGTTATCATTTTGCTATTAAAGACGCTTGTTTAGTCTCTTATAGTCTTTCTTTTTAAGCTCGTAAACCTAGGCTATAATAGAGATATTAAAGGATGCTTTTAGCTAATAGATATATGCAATATAGCTGCCTTAAGCCCGTTGTTCTAAGTACCTCTAAGGGCTATCGGATGCTATCGTATTAATTTTGTTAATATATATAGCCTGCCCTTTTTACTATAGTAGGATATTTCCGCTAGGTTATAATATTACTTTCGCGCCGTTAAAGTCTATAATAGAGCTAGCTATTATTAATGTCTTTAGCTTAGCGCGGAACTTAGCCTCTTGCAATTTATTTCCTCTACGGCCGAGAAAGCGGGTATGCCGAGGATAAGTATATCGTCCGTTTAAATGCCTACGATGCCTAATGTCTTAAGGCCTATGTTAGTTATTAGTAGGCATAAGTTATAGGTCGAGGTCGATATATTAAGTTATTTAATATAATAACCTTAGTATATATAGAACTAGTAAACACTAGATTCCGCGATCCCGTATAGCGGTCGGATAACGCGAATAATAGTCCTTTTCGGGTATCTACCCTCTAACTCCTTAGGTAGGTACGTTAGGATAGTTCGTACGAGCTTTATCGTAGCCTACGGGTAGGCCTACGTTATATCACAAAGGGATAAAGTTATACTATAGTCTCGTATTATTGCGGGCGCGATTATAAGTATTAGCCTTTAGCTAACGCGCTAGATCGTTAGCGAGGCTATTAATAAGCACTAATTCTCGCGGTCGTTATAACCTTAAACGACGAGCCGAAATTTCTTATATAGCTTTATATCTCGTCCCTTTACTTCTCGAACTATACGTAAGCTAAAGATCCGATATCCTCTATATATTGCCTTATTGTATTTCTCGAAACTAAAGACTTTATAGATAAAAAGGTCGTCGATTTCCTAATTATCTACCTCCTTAAATAGGGCGCCGGGAGTAGTAATAATGCTATCGTTACGTAGTTTAAGGGCTAATACGTATGCGTCCTCCTCTTTCTTAATAAGGAAGGCGTATATAGGATTGCTTTAAACTAGGAATCTAAGAGCCGTATTCTCTATAATCAATTGCTTTAGCCTATTCTTAGAACCTAGAGGTCGTCTACGCTTACGTAGTGCCGGAGGGTCTAGTCGAGGGGGATTAGACTATTAAATCGGCTTTAGTAAATCCTCTTTAAGACGTAGAGACGGAAGGTCTTCGGTCTTTTTATCGCGGTTATACGGCTATACTAACGTTGAACGAAGGACTTAAGGTCCGTTCATCGTATTAATTATTACGTTATAGCCGTTAATAAAAGCAATCTTAAACGGGCCTTACTAGCCGTTTTTCTCTCTCTATACCCGAACTTTACTTTGCAAAAGAAGGGAGAGAATATCTATTGTCTTTAGGCTATTTCGGGCTTATAAGGCTTCTTTAACTTACCGCTCTATAGTAAGTTAACGCAATATCCTTATTGCCTTATAGACTATAGCGGTTTTTTTAATTGTTATCGATAATAGCGGAGACTCTAATGTTATACGTAGATAGGCGCTAAACATAAGCAATATTAGCACTAATCCTTAAGGGCTAGCCGTATTATTAACTACTTTTATAGCTATCTAAAGTATTGCTTCGGCTAAAGTCACGTTGCTAAGTTCGGCATATATAATATCGAAGGCACGGCGGAGCGGAGCGTAATACCTTTCGACCTTCCTAATAGACTAGTATGCCTCTACGAGAACTTACTTATATATAATGCCTATAAACTTAGCTTTATTACGGAATTCTAACGACGTAAAGTTTATTTTAGCGTTATATTTAATAGTATCTAGCGGGTTAAGATAGGTATTAATCTATAAAGCTTAAAGTGTTTCCTATATATCCGTAACGGACATCGAGGGCAAAAAACGCGCTCTTTAAAAGGCCGTTGCCGAGTTAACTACGTAGAGGACGGGGCGTTTATATAAGTATATTACGTCGACGATAATCTCGTAGTTAAAGTCCTAATCGTCCTTTAATATAAATTTAAATCGACGTAAGGCTTAAGAGTATAGTCAATAATAATAATAATACTTCGCGATGCTCTTTAGTTTATTAACTAATACCTTATAGCCTACTTGCCTTAGTAAGAAATGTAGTCTTATAACTGCCGAGTGGCTAAAACGACGATAAAGGGTATAGAGTTCGGTTTCTACTAAGAACGATATCGCCTATTCCTATCTGCTAAAAAAGAACTAAGGGTAGCCCTATTTACGGACCACTAGGAGCGAGATCCCTTTATTCTTGCTAATAATAACGTCCGTTATATTATCGTAATATATATTTAAACGATTTATATCCGCGAGATAAAAGCGGAAAAGGGTTAAAGACGTAAGTACGTAGAAGGTAATCCTTCCTAACGGTGTTTCTACTGCTAATAAGCTAAGAGATTTAATAGCATCGCTATTCCCGAATTTAATTAAGGCCTAGCTAGCTATAGAGTCGTTAAGCTTTATATTAGGATTCTCTCGCTAGAAGGCGAGATATTATTCCTAACTAGCTATTAATACCTTAGCAGCGCCGGTGTTAATTAGGTACCTTAGAATTGCTTCCTAAAGTACCTATCGTTAATAAGAAACTAAGAAGCCGGCGTTGCTCGTTCTATACTAAATATATCTTCGTCTATAAAGAGATAAGTAAACGCTTATTAATAAAGCATTTAGGTTGCCTACTACTATTCGGTATTAGCGGCGTTATCCTAGTATTCTTTAACCTCCTAGTCGTTAGTCGAATCGTTAATCTCGTAACCTTTATATTTTATTACGTATGCTATTAGGTTAGTAGAAGGCGTTCCTTAGAAGTAATATTAGGTTAAATACTAGTCCTTCGCCTTCTGCCTTCCTTCGGCGCTATGCTTAGTCGACTAGCAACCTTCCTTATTGCAGACGAAGCACTTCTTACTTTAGGAGCGATTGTTAGTCTAGTAGCCTCCTCGTCCTCTATAACCTCGGTTAGAATAACTACGGTAGCCGCTACGATTAATTCCTCGTCCGGAGCCTCGTATATAGCTACGGTATCCTCCTCTGCCTCGGTGATTAGTATACCTACGGTCTAGGTATATCGCTTCCGAATTAGAATAGTCTATATCCTTAGTTAGGAATAACCGGGATTAGTAAGTATTAGGCTTATTTTAAGGGATAAACGGAGCTCTAAGAATAAGGTCTTAATATGCTTAGAGGGTCGAAATAGGGCTTATATAAGCTCGGGAATATTGCGGTATGCCTTAATAACCGTAGCTCGCAGCTAGTCTTTACCGACGAAGGTGCCGCCGAGAGCTCGTTAATATAACTAAAGCTTATTAAATAGTAGCTCTAGGATATCTTATATAAATAGGGTGGGATTTTAGGTGCGTAGCTTATTAAACGAGATAGAGGTCTAGTCGGTAAAATATTAGGTCTTATTTACCTCTATATTAAAACGCTTCTTAATGCTATCGTATACGGCCTTAAACGTAGTAGTCTATGTAATGTATTTAAGGTAGTACGCCTAGGCGCGACCTATAAGAATTCGTAGAAGTAGCCTATAGAACTAACCGGGTGTAGCATTAATGCTATAATAGATGCCTATAAACTAGCGGATCTTATTATCGAATAGGTTATAGGGCTTGCCGGTATAATTCTCTATGCTATCCTAAAGCTTCGCAAATTTCTTTTAAAGATCTATATTAACTAGCTCGTTTAGGACGTATGCTAGAGGAATCTAAAGTTATGTCTTAAGGTCGGGGTTAGGGATTATAGCAGCTATGCGTAGGTTAACTAAACCACTATAGTCATTAGGAAACTAATAACTCGTAGGATTAATAGTTATTTGCCTCTATAACGTTAGAAAGAGTAGGGGAGCCGGCCTTATAACGACTCCTGCCGGTCGTAGGGGTCGATTAAGGGTAAGTCCGGCGACACTTAGTGCCTTATTAGGCGGAGTTAGGGGCTATATCGGCGTATTTCCGGTGTATATTTAACTATATAGGGGTGGCAAATTAGCTCTAGCGTAGTTAGCTTCTATAGCCTTAGGGACCGCGGTGCCTCTATCGAATTAGATTCTTCTTAGTTCTCCTTTAGGCTATATTAAGGGATCCGCGATAGATTGTATAGTAATAAGTTATCGGTTAAAGCTACCTCTAAGAGGTCCTATATAAATGCCTTATCGGCGTAGAAGGTTGCGTACCGATCTCTTATAGGCCGGATTAACGGCCTGCTATATTGCTTCTTTCTATCCGTAAAAGTATTCTTAAAAGTAGCTAAAGATATTATATCCTTATATATTTAAATTAGGTTTATAGTCTAATAAAAACAGAGCGACGTATATTATCGCTGCTTCCTAGCTTAGGTCTTTATAAGGATCGATATTATTATTCTAAAGTTCGATGTTAACGGCGTTAAGAACGTATTCTAAGACTTATACGTTCCTTATTAACCTCCTAAAGAGTCTATTGTTTACGTAGTCTAAGGTAGTTATTATAATATCGTAATTACGGGGTGTATTGTCTATTGTTTTATCTATATACGCGTCTGCTTTCGTAGTTTATTTAATATAGCTCCGTCGTCTCTTTCTCTAGTTCTTAGGCCGAGACTAATAAAGGAGCTAGAGTTTACGATATTACGTTCTCCTATTAAAGGCGGTGACTTTAGTAAACCAACTTAGCATAAGATCCTCGTAGAGGTCGTAGAACGGGTTCTCTATACGAGCTATCTTAAGGATAATAGATCTTATCTCTTCTATCCTTACTATTCTATAATTAACTATAAGTCAACCACTAATTAGTATAAGATAGGGTCTATTAGGGTTAACCGATGTATATATATTATATCTATATAATCCTAGCTAGGAAGGAGGTGTTTGTATATTATATAGCTTCCTATAAGTTACGTGCGCACGTGATCTTATAGATCACGTGTATATAATACCTCTACTCCTACACCCTTTTTATAGAAGATATAGAGAAAATCCGAGTTTTCGGAAGTATTATATACTATAAGTTAAAACCCTAAGTAATAAACTCGATATACGAGCATATAAAGGAATTATAATAGGCTATAAAGATACAGCCTATAAAATATACGACTATAGCAGAAAAAAGGTCGTTATCTTAAAGGATATAACTATATTAGAAAATAACTTCTTTAAAGATAGTAAAACCTTTAACTTTAATACTTTACCTTCTATAAATAAAATACTAGAGAGGCACCTACGGTCCTCTATAGATATAACTCCTAGACATACTAATAATATACCCTAGAATAATCTAAATTATATAACCGATAATATGCCCTTAGATTATAATCCTAACAATATTAATAATGCATTAGATAATATACCTATGCGCTAGGATTATAGGAATATAGTTATATAACTAAGGGATAGAGTCGCAACTATATTGCCGACCATACATAGGAAAGGGGCAATAGGGGTTATAACCACGCGGCGCATAACGCCACGTGACCTACATAGTCAATAACCTCGTTATTAACTAAGGGCATCGTTATAACTAGAGCAGTAAGCCCTAGCGTAGGCCTTAACAATGCATTGTTAAGGCACAGCAGGCTCTAGAGAGGGACCCCGGCAGACGGGTATAAAGGGGCCCCCTTATTCCCCCTTCTCTAGCTAGATTAAATACAACTATCACTAATACCACCCCCTTTATTAAGATTAATCTAAGTAAATCACCTACTAACACTAATTAGTAATTAAACAAATTCAATTATAGAATAGTAAGGCAAAAGAGATAGATCTTAATCTTCGAAAGTATAGCAGAATCTTTATTCCTTACAGACGCTATTTCCGCGTATCTTTACCCTCGAGGTTTTATTACGCACACCTAAGAGAAGTTTATCTATGCTAAGAATAAGGATTATTTATATTAGCTCTACGGTAAATAAGACCTTCTAAGCTCTCTATTAATCCCGTTCTCGCCTATTATAGGAAGAGTAAACGTTAATAAGCAATGCGTCTATAACGTAGAATAATATCGCGAACCCCTATAACTATTTAATCCCGTGCTTGCTTCCCTTAAGGAGGAAGAGTTACGTCTTTTAGAATAGAGACTAATCGCTTCGATATTTCTCGTAAAGACCCTTACGATACTAATTAACCCCGGAATAAACTCGAAAGATAAACAATAATAGTAAGATCACTATCGAATATAAACGCACCGGCTCCCCTTAATAGCCTAGAACCGATTATACAATAGATAAAGGAGATCGGCATCCCTCTTACCGCTCGCATAGAGGTAGATATACGATCCTAGGATATAGAAGAGATTACGATAGAAGATCCCTATAAAGCAAAGGTTATAACATTCGTGGCCCGGTTTATTATAATAGGCGAAGCATCTATCTACTATTAAGGTCAACGGCTCTTTAACCTATTCTAGGAATATTTCTAAGGATAGAATAAATCTATATAGAATACGGTTGATTATAAGTATAAGAAGGTCCTTAAGATACTATTGCGAAGACGCGGCGTTTCTATAGGACTAAAGAATACGCCGTTTGTTAGATTATATATAACGATGCTTTAATCTAATAATCCACTCCCTTAGAACGAGAAGGAGTTTATAACGGAGGTATTCGATATAGGTATAAAGGCCCTTAGTGAGTAAGAAAGGAGGAAAATCGAAAAGGAACGAATAGCCTAAGACTAGATAAATAAAGATCCCTTCTCGACTATAACGAACTAGTCAACGGTCTTTCCGACTTCGCACCGATTCTAATATAGCGGCCCGGCCCGAGCGGCGACTATAGATCCGACCCTAGAACTAGACTAAGACCCGAACATAGCTATAACGGATGCACCGGCATTTCTACTATTTAATCGTATAAACCGGCTTTATGCGCTACGACTACTATTTCTCCCGGAACTAACGTTATATATCTTAAGGGCGAAACCGAAGCTCGATCTATCTGCTTTAACAATCGCCCTAAAGGCTATCGAAGCATTTAATTATAACATTAAGGAGTATATAGCACTCCTACTAGCCGATGTTTTAAACCTCTTATTAAATCCCGACGTATAGACTAAGTTCGTTAAGATATAGGATAAAGAGAAGAGGTATACCGGCGAGCTATATGCCCTATTTAACGAGACTATCCGTAAGTTTATAGGCGTATGTTATAACCTTAAGATTAAGCTAGGGCTTTTCTATACCCTCCTCCCCTAGATCTTAAAGGGACGAGTTAACCGCTTCTATATAGAGAATATCACCTAGACGACTACCTTCTAAGGCATATACGATAAGATTAAACGATATTTTAATACTAAAGCGACTTAGGCTTAGTACTATACCGATTAGACTACTATAACGTTTAACTAAGTTCGGGCTAGCAACCCTAAAAAAGGCCTACCGGAAGTGCTTTAGTTACTAATCGATAAGCTATTGCTTTATCAACGGGCTCTAGGACCTAAGTTTATAGGCGAAACCCCGCGTATAGTAAATCTTACTAAGGCGTGCTAAGGTATCCCGGAACTCGAAGGTGCCTTCTTTAAATAGGCTAAAGAGGCTAAAGAGCTCTATACCGACCTCCGAGCTTCCTTTACGACGTACCTCGCACGATAAGCGAGAAATGCCTTACGTTAGTTTATCTAAGACCGATATCGTAATGACGATAGGATAGATATAAATTATAAATATAATTCGAAGAACCCTAATAGTTAGTTTTATATAGACCGTAGGTATACTAACATTCGTCGTAGAGGCAATAGAGGATTTCGCCTACGAGGCTCTAGATAAAGCTACCGGCCCCGCGGTAGAGGAGGCTATAGTTAAGGATACAGCAATAAGACCTAGACTAAGAAGTGCTTTATGTATGGAAAGGAGGGATATTAGTCTAGGAAACATTCTATAGAGGAACGACGGAAAGCTAAAGACTAATATCTCTCGCATTGTCTTTACACCGGCGTCTCCCCGGACATTATAGCCTATTTAGCAGGCTATAAAGGTTATAAGGACGATAAAGAGGAAGAGTATAGCGAGGATAACGAGCCGGAGTAGTAGCAGGCTAGTTAAATACTTTGCTAAATAGCTTTCAACCACCTTATTATAGGAGACGACGTCTACGGCATAGAACCGATAGTTTTAGCCGACTAATTCCTTATAGATAACCGCTATTCGAAGCTCTATTTCTAAGGCATCCTAATCGATATAGGAGCAGCGAAGGTCTTAACGGCCGGACGAGAACAGTATATAGCCCTCTAATAAGAAGACCCTTCCGTCGATTTAGACATATCGACCGTAGGATAGGAAGCAATTAGATTTAGCCAGCCGGCAATGTAATAAAGTCACTAAGATTAATTAATCTTATTACTCTAATTAGAAGGATTATATTCTATATGCTAGAAACTCCGACCCCTTTCCTACTATATCTCGCGGATATAAATAGGCTAAGCGTATTCTTTAATAATACGACGAATACCTTCACCGGCCCTAAGGCAAACATCCCGGTAGTTAGGAAATAAAGATACCCTTAGTTCTTCCTTAGGAAGAGTAAACAATCGACCGTATTCCTTATAGAAACGGAAATTAATACCCTATATCGTCGATTTAGACATCCGGCTATAGCTAGGCTATATAACCTATTAAAGCAAGCAGGCTACGGCGATATATCTCTTAGCACTCTAGAGAATATCTCGGAACTATATTACTATTGCTAGATGCATTCGCCTACCCTAAAACGGTTTAAGTTTAACCTTAAAGATAACTAAGACTTTAATTATAAGGTTATCGTTAATGTAATATACTTAAACGTCCCGAATTTAGCATAACGCCCGGTATTGCATATTATTAACGTATCGACGGCCTTTTAAAGCGCTCGATTCCTTCCTTCTATATTAGCTAAGGATATATAGGAGACTCTTTAAGCCCTTTAGATTAATATATACCTTAGTCCCCCTAATATTATTAAATATAATGCCGGCACGAACTTCGCGGCGGTCGAATTCTAAAACGAAGCCCGTATTATAGGGATTATATATATTTAAGTTCCTATTAAAGCACACTAGTCTATCGGCAAGGTTAAAAGGTATTATACCCCTTTACGCTAAGCTTTTAATATCCTCTTTGTAGAAATAGGCAGCTTTACCTCCCCTAAGGTAGTTCTTTAGACGGCTGTTAAGGCTATTAACGATACTGCTAGACCGAACGGACTAATACCTACGTTGCTTATATTCGGAGTATATCCTAAGATAACTCTTAATTCGCCGCTATCGCTAACGACCTTTAAATAAGCCGCTATAGTATAGAAAGCGATAAAGGCGCTTAGTCAGCTTACGGCTAAACGGTAGGTCTAAGTAGCGTTATATAGCCGTAACGGTCTAGACATAGCGAGCATACTTGCCCTTCCTCTCTAAAGCGAAGTCCGCGTATAGAGGGAAAAGTTAGGATAGTAAAGTCCGTTTAAGATTATAGCTATTAATAGGCATAACATCACGATCGATATAGTCAATAGACCTTAGGTCTTTAGATCTACGTTAGTATAACCGTATTATCGTGATTAAATGCTTAACGACCTTCCGGCATTAGAATCCGAGCAGCCGGACGAACCCGCCCGACCGGACCCTCTAGCACCCCGTAAGCGAAGACGCCCGCCTAAATCGAAGAATAAAACTAGGCATTTAATTATAGAAGGACTAGACGTAGAGGATAACCTAGACGATAACGAGTACGATATAGACCTCGACGATTTAAGTAACGAAGAAGCGGACGAGGCCTTTATAATAAAAAAGGAAGAAGAGGCCTACGAGCTAGCCGTTAAGCTTCGATCTAAAAGCGCTATTACGACCCTAGACGTACTATTTAAAGCGTTAGATAGTACGGAGATCGACGATCTTATAGTATAAAGAGTATTTAGTTTCGAACGTTATAATAAAGTTATTTACGGCGGCTACCGTATCTTTAGCTCCCGTATAGTTCGAGAGGTTAAAGGTAGAAACACTAAGCTATATAAGAAATTAAGGCTTATAGTCTAAGGTTATAATAATAAGGAGAAGGCTTCCCTACTAATATAGTCCCCGATAATCTAACGCGTTAGCTAACGACTAATCTTAGCCTTTACTCTTAGCCTTATACGCTATAAGATAACGTTGTCCCTTCGAGATATCACTTAGGCGTATCCTTAGGCGACTATAGAGCTCGTTCGAACGGTCTTAACACGCCTCCCCGCCGAATTATAAAGGAAGTATCCGCCCGATACGATTATCCGAGTTATTAAGCCTTTATATAGTATTATAGAATCGGGAGTCTATTAGTTTAATACGTATTAAAAGCACTATATCGAGGGCCTCGATATAGCGATATCGACCTTCGATTCTTGCCTTTTAATATCTAATATAGGACTAGAACACTTTAGCATTATTAGGATATAGACGGACGATACCCTTATGCTTAGAACAACGAGTTTTTCGGCCGCTAAAGAAGAAAAGCTCCGAGAGGCATAATTTAGGGCGAAGCCGAAAACCACGATAACTTAGGGCTCCGTCACGGATTTCAATAGCGCGAAGGTAAGCTTACAATAGGATAAGATACTCCTACTCTAACAGAAAGGATAAGCCGCCCGGATCGACCGAATCGATATTAAGGCTCCGGCCTATATATAATAGTACTTAGAATAACGTGCTCGTAGAGCTTATATAGCCTCGGTATGCCAACCGGAAGCAGTATTCGATATCTCGGTTACGGCATAAGTATAGGACCTAGATAATAAGGATTGCATAATCTTAAATAAGCGACTTAAGTAGCAAATAGACTACTAAAGCAGAGGTTTAATATATAAACTAATTAATCTTATAAAGGCGAAGCTAATAGTATTTACGGATAGGTCGTTTGCTAATAATAAAGACTTATTATCGCAACTAGGCTTTATTATTGCATTAGTTAATAGGACCGAAAGGTCTAATAACTAGTTTAAGGTTATTAGAAACATTATCTACTAGAGTTCGACGAAGTATAAGAGAGTCACCCGAAGCGTGCTAGCCTCCGAGATATACGGCATAGTTAACGGCGTTAACCTTAGGATCGCCTTAGCAACTACGTTAAAGATTATCACCGACCGGCTTAAGCTACCGAATATCTAATTAATTATCTATATAGATTCGTATTCGCTCTACGAATGCCTTATAAAGCTCGGGATAACTAAGGAGAAGAGATTAATAATTAATATTATATCTCTTCGATAGTTATATAAGCAACGAGAGATTATAGAGATCCGTTAGATTAACGGCGATAATAACCCAGCCGATGCTATAATAAAGGCATTACCGAACTAAGCCCTCGAACGCTTCGTAGATAATAATAGCTTAACTATTCGGATAGAGGCTTACGTTCTACGCCCTTAAGTTCCCCTTTTAGGACTCTCTTTTATTTATACTTATGTATTATATTTATTAGACCCCTTTAGTCTAATACGCGTTATCCTTGCGATTAGGAAGGTTGCTTAGCAGTTAGAAAGAAAGACTGCTAGTGTAGGAATATAGTTATATAACTAAGGGATAGAGTCGCAACTATATTGCCGACTATGCATAGGAAAGGGGCAATAAGGGTTCTAACCACGCGGCGTATAACGCTACGTAACCCACATAGTTAATAACCTCGTTATTAACTAAGGGCATCGTTATAACTAGAGCAGTAAGCCCTAGCGTGGGCCTTAACAATGCATTATTAAGGCATAGTAGGCTCTATAAAGGGACCCCGGCAGACGGGTATAAAGGGGCCCCCTTATTCCCCCTTCTCTAGCTAGATTAGATACAATTACAACTAATACAACCCCCTTTGTTTAGATTAATCCAAGTAAATCACCTACTAACAAAGATAATAATAATAAAGATTAAAGAATTTAGGTTAAAAAACCTAAGAAGCCGGCTGAGTTCTATAACGATTATAAAGAATACCCGATATATATTTTATTAAATAATAGCAATATAACCCTTCTATATGCTTTAGAAGGTAGTAATCCTATAGAACTAAAAACCTATAAGCAAGCTATAAATAGCAACGAAGCTATACACTAGGATAAAAGCATAGTTTCTAAAATACAATAGCTTATATATAACGATACTTAGGAAATACCCAAGCTAGCCGAAGACCGGGAAGCCCTCGGAAGCCGATAGGTCTATAGAGTTAAAAAGTATAACGAAAATAATATAAAGAAATTTAAGGCCCGAATTATAGCTTTAAGCTATAAGCGGATATATAGTTTAGATTATATAGAAACATTTTCTACTATAGTAAGACTTAAGTCTATAAGAGTCTTATTATTATAGGCTGTTTCGAATAACTAAAAGATTATGCAGTTTAATATAAAGAATGCCTTCCTATATATAGAAATAGATATAGCAACCTATATTCTTATACCTAAAGCTTTTATTAATATAATACTAAGAGTATTATTAGTAGGTGTCTTAAATGCAAATGCAAATGTAGGTCTAGTAGTCTTATTGGAATTATTAATACCTATCTAGCTAAGGATTATACTACCTTCTTATAGATAAGACGGGAGAAGAGTTAGGGCTTCCTTCCGGGAAGCCTTAGTAGCTAAGAATAGAAAAAGGATCCTTAAACAGAATATAGAGACGGATGCATTAGTCGGGGAAGACCTTCCGCGGACGGATGCGTCGATCGGGACGACCGTAGAAGTCTATAGAAGGAAGTAGAATTCCATCTATGGAATTCACCTGAGAAGGGAAGTCCTTCTATCGTGGAATACCTTCCGCGGACGGATGCGTCTATCGGGACGACCGTAGAAGTCTATAGAAGGAAGTAGAATTCCATCTATAGAATTCACCTTGGAAGGGAAGTCCTTCCACCGTAGAATTCTATCTATAGAATTTACCTTAGAAGGGGAGTTCTTCTATCGTGGAATTCCATCTATAATTCCCATAAGTATAGTTTAATAAATATAAGAAAACAAAAGAAAGAGGTATAACTTACTTAGACAATCTTAATAAACGTAAAACGAAAAAGCTTGTAGCTAAACTAAGAAAAGCACTATACGGCTTAAAATAAAGTCCTTTACTTTAGTATAACCTACTAAAAAAGGTCCTTAATAAATTAGGTTTTTAATGCCTTCCGATAGACGAAAAGGTGTTTATAAACAGCATACTAAAAATAGCTATAGCCGTCTATATAGATAATCTTCTGTTTTTAGGCCTATAGAGCGTCTAATAACCTAAGTAATAGATAAAATAAATAACATCCTACCGATTAAATCGTTAGGAGAGGTAAAAGACTTCTTAGGATTATCTATATAATAAACAGAGATACAAAGGAATTATATATATCCTAAGCAAATTATACAAAGAATAAAATAAAGGAATTTAATAAACAAAATATAGGACCGTCTAATACCCCTACTATAAAAGGCGTGAAATTAAATAAATTAGGATTAAAAACCGCGTTAAAAAAGGATATACTCTTATACTAAATGCAAATAGTCTCTCTATTATCTAGCCCTTTTTATAAGGCCTAATATCTGATATGCTGTTATATCCTACGCGAGATTTTCTTCTTAACTAGACTCTTTGCATTTTAAAGCTCTCGATGTTATATAGAAATATCTTAATAAATTTCCTAACCTTTACTTATACTATAACGATAATATACTAGCACCGGACTTTCACTTTATAGCTTATATAGATTCTAACTAGGCTAATGACCTTATAGACCGACGATCGGTCTCTAGATACTATTTCTTTATACGTAATAACCTAATAAGCTAGTTATATTAAAAACAAAACTCTATATCGCTATCTACTTGCAAAGCGGAGTATATAGGCCTTAGAGAGGGTAATAAAGAGGCCTTATACCTATATAGTTACTTAAATAGTATAGCAAAAGAGTTGTCTATACCTATATTAAGAAAAGTCCCTTTAATATTTCCTAATAGCTAATTAGCGCTTAAAATAGCAAATAACCTAGAATCCTATAGACTTCGGAAATATATAGGCCTTGCTTATAATTTCACTCGTAATAGTGTCTAGCTAGGCGAGATAGAGGTCTTTTATATAAAATCTATAGACAATATTGCTGATATATTTACAAAGGAGTTAGGACATATATTATTTTTTAAATTTCAAGGTCTTTTAGGCCTTTAAAAGGATCCTATATATAAAGATAAATAGAGGGTTTTAGCACCTTTTTCTTATGCTTTCTTCTGGCTTTTCTCTATATACCTTAAGCTTTTTCCTCTATAGGTTTACTTAAGAGAATACCTTAAAGTCTTTTCCTTTATAAAAGGTTTTCTAAAGGTATAAAATATAATAGAGTCATAAGTTTTTCTATATATAAATAAGATTTTTCTATAAAATAGGGTTTTTTAATACAGAGAGAGTTTTTTATTATTAGTTAGTTAGAACAGACATTTATAAAGCGCACTTCTTTCTCATAAAATAAGTACCCTTTAAGACAGGCTAGAAGGGAGCAAATATCTCTTAAACTAGATATTGTATAGGTATATAATAATATATATAATATCTACCGTTTAATATTGCATAGTATATTTATGTCCCGGTTGCATTAGCTAGTCGGGGTGATAAGATATAGGAGTTATAGCATAAGGTATAGGTGCTAAGACAGATACGTCGGTACTTATATATCTCGCTTATAACTACCCTCTATTCCGCAATAATAACTCCGCGATAACGGTGCGATATATCGGCGATGTCTTATGCGCGTTCTTTTCTCTAGAAATAGCGCTATTAGACGACACAATAAGCCAATTGATATATACCTTAGTTCTTAAGATATTTAGCTATAAGAAGGCGCCGATATCCCTAGCTAGATAGACTATTACTAGCAATTTAATAACCGCTTTCTCTCTAAATTCTGCTCTAATCTTTACACTTCTTATATCTCTATAATCCTCTACTATTAGTCTTTATCTTAATCTCTTACTATTAGTATCGATATAGATAAGTAACGCTAAGGGCCTTAAAGCGGGCCTATCTAGCATATAGACGAGTAACGTAGCGGGCCTATCGGGTATATAATTAGACGCGAGGTTATAACGACCTCGCCGAATATAGAAAGAGCTCTACGGTATAAAAGCCACGAGATAGAGCTCCCGGACGAATAGGGGGATTAAGAGAGATAATATCTTTACTACCCTACTTCCTAAAGCCCTCTATCTATAAGGGGACCTTATAACCTTTTATTTAGTATTCGCCGCCGTAGTCTTATAGGGAGCTTATAAGCATTATAGTAATAACTTATTCCGCTTGCCTAAGCGCTATTAAGACCTTAATTACCACCCGTATAGTAAGGAGTTTAAAGAAGGATATCGTAAGGAGCTTTAAGACCTCCTCCGTAGAGGCATATAGCGCTTCCTTTCGCGAGAACGTGCTAAAGGAACCCTAATTCCGCTTAAATAGGTATTCTTCTATAAGTTTAACGAGGATAGGTACCTTACACATTATAAAGCTTATATTTATATACGCGGAGACCTTTAGGGCGACTAAGGCGACGAAAAGACCTACGCTATAACCCTCGCTATTAAGACCTTTAGGACTATAATCTCTATAGTAGCGAAGCGTAACTATTGATATTACCGTCTCCCCTATTTGCTTTCTACCGGGAAATCCCCGGTTCTTCCCTAGATTCTACTATAGAGTTCTACGGGCTTCTACAGTCATTTACCCCGTACTTCCACAGGCGTATTTACCTATTTTTCTTCGGTTACATTTCACTGTGATTTTACAGTGACTTTACGGTTATTTATACGGTCTTTACCCGTAAAATCTCTTCCCTTCTACGGTCTTCTACTATAGAATTCTAATTCCCTTCTACGGTCTTCTACCGTAGAATTCTAATTCTCTTCTACGGCTTCTACTATAGAATTCACCGTGGAATTTACTAGTCTTCTACTAGACTACTTATTTATTTGCTAACTATATGACTTATTTATTATACGGCACGATCTATTGTTCTTCCTACCGATCCTTCCGTCCGATTATTTACGTTACTTGTTTTTCCTTAGGTCTACGCGGCTGATTTTATCTAAGGATTTTTCCTATATATAGAGACTAGTTAGCCTCCCTACTAGATAAGACAAAAGCTATTATTCTTAGTGATTTACACCTTATAGCTTCTAATCCTTCCTTATAGGCTGTTTTAGCCTTAGAACCTCTCTTCTACTTAATTGCTATTACACTAATAGCGAGGACCCGACTGCCTAGCGTTCGATAGTTATAAGCCCGGACGAACTTCTCTACGCATAGAGAGTTCTAACGGCTTGTATTTTTTAGCCTACTAACGCTACGACTTACGGTAGTAAAGCCTTTACCTTTACATCTAGCGAATTAACTTATAGAGGACTAGTGTGTCTTTAAGGAGCGTTATTAATCTAGCGAATCGACTCGCGGGGGACTAGTTAGTACGTTTACCCTATTCTATTAGTGTTTTCCCGCACTTAGTTTAGTGTTTGCGGTTTGTTTATATACATTATGCATTAAACTATCCCTTCCGGTGATTTTACTATACTTTTACCTACGTTACCGTATCTATTATAGCCGATATTACTTCGAAGACCGTTTTAAATAGACTAGCGGACTAAGACCGATAGATCTTAACGATCTAGAAATACGCACTCGCCTAAGGGATTAGGAGAAAATCGATCCTTCTATTACGCCTAAACTTTAGAAACCCCTATTGCCTCTTCCTATAGAACTAATAGCTAGAATAGTTAACGCGACCGTTGCTAATATTGCTAGTTTATCTATAGAAGAACTTAAGAGGTTTAAGTTTCTCTTTTCCCGGTATCGCACGTTACTTTAAGCCTATAAGGGCTAATAGAAATCTCTTACGTTAATCTAGTAGTTTATCGTTTAAAACATCGGGAACTACTGCTTAACGATTGCCGACGAATACGAGGTTTCTAAGGAATTAGCGTTGCTATAGCGGCGTATAAAGCCGACTTCGTAAACGCAATAGAAGACTATTCTTATATAGTTCTACACTATTTTAAAGGCACCGGACCGGACGGATATTACGATATAGATTTCTAACTAGCAGAAGGTCCTTACTAATGCCCGGCGAATTAAGTTGCCGGAGTCGGAAGGTCTCTAAGCTATATAGCTTTGCCTTAAGGCTATTTAGCTAATTTCTAGCCCTTTTGCGGAATACTAAATAAATAAGATAGAGGACAATGCCCGCCTAAATAAGCTAGGTTAGGAGTAGTCTTTCCCCGACGGATTTAAGATATCCGAACTTTTCGAGCGCTCGTAGGCCTTAAAGGCTGCGACTAAAGCGCTAAAGACTAATGCATTTGCGAAGTTCTAAGGCTAGGAAACATAATCCCTAGCCGTGGAATCTACTAAAAACCCTACGAAAACACCGGCTGCGACGTCCTTAGAAAAGGATATAACTAAGCTAAAATTTAAACCGTAGTTTGCTTATAGAGAACGTTTCTTCTTCTCTAAGTGCAACTACTTTAACCCTTCCGTTCGACTTCTATTATAAAGGAAGTCGAACGGGACGTCTAAAAGACTATAGACGATTACCTTAAGGTTCCGGCTAATAAGGCTAAAATTACCGCGGCACTTCTTCGCGACGAGGAGTAGCGGAAGAATAATAAGACTAAGACAAAGACGGTGTAAGCTACGGCTGCCGCTAATATTCTCACGACCTTTTTACTACTAGTTGTTCTATAGACTACTATAGAATACCCGTTAAGGGATTCTTTTATTATAGATTTAAGGTCTAATAGACACATTTGTAATAATAGGGAGCGTTTCTATAACTTCTAGCCTTCTTCCGAGTATATACTTATAGGCAGTAGAAGCACTCTAATTCTCGGGATAAGCACGGTGTTTATACGTATTTCGACGGGCACTTTTTAGCTTAGTTAGGTGGCATATATCCCGTCTTTTTATACGTCCCTTTATTTACTTCGTCTTTTATATAAGGCGAATCTTTTATAGAACCCGTAGACTAGATAGATCTCTTCTTTAACCCGCACTATTTGCATAATAGAGCTAATTTACAACTAGTATATTATCGAATATAACCCGTTAATACCTTCTACTACGCTTTTAACTATTGCTTCCGTTCCTTCTATAGATTCTACCGTAGAAACCCCGGTTATAGCACCTTTTTCGGCTACTATACCGGATTCTATACTAATAAGTATAGAGGAACTTTCTCTTTAGCACTAACGACTTAGACATCCGAATAATAAAGCGCTTTCGAAAGCTCTCGGAATACTATAGTCGGTGACCTTCGATAAGATAATCTCCTATAAGTCCTATAAACTTACGTAGGCTAAACGAATTATTAACCGCGAACCGCCGCTTTCTAAGGCGACTTTTCCCTTTTCTAAGGTGTTTTGCGATATCTTTTTTATATATAAGAGTTATAATAATAAAAACGTTGTATTTCTTATTAAGGATGACTATACGAAGCTTATTTTTCTATATACGCTTTTAGACGCCTTTATAGACGAGCTGATTTTATGCTTTAAGAGCTTAGGTCGGTATATTTCCTAATAGTTCTTACTTTCTATCGGTATAATCTATCGAGATAACGACCGAGCCTTTCGACGGGATTTTTAAGATTTTATTAACTAATAGGGCATTTATAATAAGCCTATTGCTCCCTATACACCCGCTTAGAACGGCGCTGCCGAACGAGCTAGGGGGGTAGTATCTACGAATGCTCGATCTATAAGGATTAAAGCAAATTTACCTAAGCATTTATAGATAGAAACGTAGAAAACTATAGTATATTTACACAATCGGATTCTAGCCTAATAGGCAGCTTCCTCTACGTTATTTCTATCGAAGTGGATTTCCCTAATAGAGATTCTTTACGACTAGTTAAGGGATTATAACCGGAATATACCGGCTTTTCTCCTTCCCTAACTATTACGATTTAATTATCTTCGAGCTTTTAGCTATAAAGCCTACCTACTAACCACTAAGGCCCTAACTAACACATAGAAACGTAATCTTAAGCATGAACCTTATGTAAAGGTTAGTTACTTAGTCGGGTATAATTTTACTAATATTTTTCGTGTATAGATCCTATAGCGATAGGAGGTTCGTCGAGTTTAAGATATAACGTTTAATAAGACTTGGTTTTTTACCGCGTCTAAGACATCCGAACCGCTAATATAGGTATTATCACCGGTATTTCTACTATATATTGTATAGGAAGAAGAGCAGGATAAAGCAGAATTCTAATTAACGCTAATATTACTCTTTAATAAGAGTTTAGTAGACGCTTTAGCCGATGGCAATCCTTAGCTCCCGACTCCTAACTAAACCCCGGAACCGCCGGAGGATATTTTTAAGAATACACGGGATTTCTAACCCGATATTTCTACTCTTTTACTAACTATAACCGTAGAACTAGTAGACCGACTTAAGGTATAGTTGCCTTAAGCTACTTCTCGGTCTATGGATTACGATAATACTATTCCTATAGATAGTATATCGACTACGAGGTTTACGGGGGATTTACGCCCTGCTTATTTAAACCGTTTTTCGGGTCGATATCCCGCTTTCGCCTACGTTAGGCATTTACCGGCTAATAGCACCGCTTTTACGGCTGCATTTGCTACTTCTCTTAAACTTAGGAAGATACACAAACGGGATTTGCCTACGCTTCTAAGGTTTTAGTCTAATCTCGAGACTTATCCTTATAGACCTAAGTTTACAGCCGCTAGAAAGGTTAAATAGAACTCCTTAAAACAGCGGAAGACCTTCTTTTCTTCGCCTACTCTAAGAGCGAACGCCTTTATGCGACCTTTTCTATTAATATAGGCATTCGATTATAAGTTTAATAAGCACGGCTACCTTAGGAAGTTTAAGTCTCGCCTTTATGTGCGAGGAGACCTTTAGCCGTTTAGCGGAAAGGAAACTTACGCCGCGACGCTTATAGCGTGAAATTTTCACATTATAATTGCTATTGCCGCTAAGTTTAGCACTAAAACCCGCTTACTTAACGCGGTTGACGCCTTTACGAATGCCGACCTAGATAAAGAAGTATATATCTACTTCCTAGACGGATTTAAGGTATTTAGTTTTATAATTCGGTTAATAAAGGCTTTATACAGGCTTCGCCGTTCGCCGCTTCTTTAGCAATAGGGATTATCCGGGTCTTTTACCGAACTAGGCCTTTAGCAAAATACGGAGGATCCTTACATTTTTATATCTACTATAAGTAGTATTATTACTTTCTTCTTTATAGATAATATTATTATCCTTTTCCGTAAGGAGCACCGTAGGGCTACTAACGATTTTATTTATTGCTTTAGGCAGAAGTATATAATCACTAACCGCGGAGAGCTTACCTACTTCCTTAAGATAAGGATTATTTAGGACCGTAAGTAGCGAAAGCTATAGTTCTATTAAAACGTTTACTTAAATAAGATTGCTTCTAAGTTTAGTTTAATCCTTACTTCTACGGTTGTAATAGAACGGTTAGAAGATAGAAGACAGTCTAACCGGACTAAGTCTCTAATAGTTAAAGACTAATAGAGGGCGTTATTTATCCTTAAAAGCTGTAGGGGCGGAACAGTAAGCAGAGGAGCACTTAGGGTCACTTATACTAGACCGGCTGGCTAAGTCTAAGCAAGTAGGGGTAGTCGAGGCTAGAGCACTAAGGGCACTACTAGAAGAGGTGTAGGTCACTTAGTAGGCAGTTGAACTAAAACTGTGATAAAAGCTAAAGAAGAAAGGAAGGAAGGAGAGCCCGAGGAAGGGCGGACTAAAGTTCCTTTATATAGCTCTTCCCGTCCGTCTAGACGGTCCCGGTACGTCCCTTTCCTTCTAGCACCTTCTGCCACGTATCCCTTACACTGCCCTAAACTAATGCGGGTCCCCGGGGCTGCGCAAGGGCTGTGTAGGTCGGCTAACCTCGAAAAGGCTGCCTCCCGCGTCGTTCTAAAGCCCTTATAGACTAAACTAGGTCATGTGGGTCCATTTATACACTACGTGCATAACGTTATATAGGTGGGTCACACGACATAAGTCGTGTGACCTCCTTATGCGGAGGATCGGACGAATGATCGGTCCCGAAAGCCGGGAGGGCTATATTAGGCCTATAGGTCCCGGTAGTCTAGGTGTCGGTCTATTATACGGGGCATTAAGCCAATCATCGGGTCTTATTAGGCAGGGGTGCCTAATAAGATCGTCGGCGTGACCGTAGCTGCGTAATACGTCCCGTACCTAAGGAAGCTAAGTCTAGAAGGACTTAGGTTTGAAAAAGGGGTGTGTCTTAGGCTAAAAAGGGGTATAACCGGATAATAGGTAAGTCCGGGGCGAACATCTTTATGCTAAGTCATAAAGTACTAAGTATTAAAGTACTAAGTACCCCGGTACCCTCGTACTAAGTATTTCCGTACTTAAGTCCCTTAGTACTTAAGTCGTCCCGTACTTTAGAAAAAAGAAAGTAAACTAAGAACCTAGATTAGTAGTTCTATAACACATTACCCTTCCTAAGGGGGGTTAAACCTTTAAACTCTTAAACTCCTCTTCCCTTAAACCTAAGGGTTAGATTTATTATAGGCTTTAATCTTCTTAAGAGCGTTCTTAAGATGCTTAATAGGTTCCTACGTGTTATCGGAAGAAGGATAATTATTCCACTATATAAGATAGAAATGCTAGCCGTTTTCTATCTTCTTAGATAAAATCTCTTCGACTTTGTATTCGTCTTCTTCGACTAGTATATCGATATCTTTCGCTAGGCGGCTATTCTTAGGCGCTAATTCGAGTAGCGAAACGTAAAAAAACGGGATGTATAAGCATAGCCGTTAGTAGGTCTAGCTTATAGGTTAAGTCGGAGAATTTTTCCTATATAAGAAAAGGTCCTATCTTCTTATAGTCTAACGAATTGTTAGGCCTATTAGAAGTAATATTCTTCTTAATAAGGTAGACTTTATCGCCCTTATTAAAAGTAGGTTCCTTTCCGGTCTTCTTATTATAATAATAAGTCATTCGCTCCTTTACAAGTCGACCTCGTATTTACTAGCGGAATGTAAGCTTCTTAGCTGCTCGGAGCTTAAGATAGCTTTTTCGGCTATAACTTCCGGTAGGGAAGACCTATAGGCTTCGGGCGTAAATCCGTAATTCGCAAAGGCTAGCGTTTGCTATATAGGTGCCGATACTAAAGTATTATAAGCTAACTAGGCTATTAGTAGCCTAACTAGCTAGTCGTCTTACTGGTAGTTATAATAGCTTCGAAGGTATTGCTTTAAGGTCTGGTTTAGCCGTTCCGTAATTCCGTCGGTAATAGGGTGATAAGCAGTAGATAATTTATGCTTCGTTCCTAAAGCTCGCATAAGGCTCTGCCAAAAGTATGATATAAACTTTCGGTCCCTATCCGTAATTAGGGTTTTTAGTAGACCTCTATCGGCTAGCATATATCTTATAAAGACGTAAGATAATTCCTTAGCCGATATAGCTTCTTTAATCGGAATAAAACAACCGTATTTCGTAAGACGGTCTACTATAACTAATATAGAGTCGTATTCTATATTCGTTATAGGTTCGATAGATTTCGGTAACTTCGTAATAAAGTCTATAGCAATAGATTCCTAAGGTAATTTAGGGGTCTCTATAGGCTATAGGTTTCCGTAAGGCTTATGCCGTACAGCCTTAGCTTTATTGTAAGTATTATATGCCTTAATAATCTTCTGAATTTTACGGCGAAGATTATAAGTATTATAGTAATTCCGAATTCGATTATAAGTCCGGGATATCCCTTAGTGGCTACATATCGGGCTTTCGTAGAAATCCTTTATAATCGTTGCCTCGCTACTAGGCGTAAGGAATAACTTTCCCTTATAGTAGGCGAGGTCGTTTTCCTAGGTTATATGCTTCTTAAACCTACTAAAATCGGTATCCTTATAAGTGCTTTTAAGTAATTCTAAAATAGAATTATCTCCTTCGATCTTAAATACGGCATCGAGTGATTGCTGCTCGTAGTTGCCTTCCGTATTAAGATATAAAAGCCGTTTATTATAAGGTTCGATCTTCGTATTATAGTCGGGACGTCGACTAATAGCGTCGGCACGGGAATTTTCGGTTCCCTTCTTATGGAGAATTTCGTAGTTAAAATCTGCTAAGAACTCTGCCTAACGGATTTGCCGTACGTTAAGCTGCTGCGTGCTAGCGAAATAGGTGATATTCCTATAGTCTATATAGACCTTCGTCTTATAGGAATTCCCTAGAATATAATGCCGAAATTCTTTAAAGGCGTTTATAATCGCTATAAATTCTTTATCGTAGATCGGATAATATATCTCTACCCTACTTAGCTTTTTAGAGTAAAAAGCTATAGGATGCAATATATTATCGTCGTCCCTTTAGCTTAGCTACGCACCTAATGCGAAATTAAAAGCGTCGGTTTCTAATTCGCACGGCTTTTCCGCATCGTAGCTGTATAGTACCGGGGCGGAAGTTAATATGCTTTTAAGCTTAATAAAAGCGTTATTAGCTTCGTCCGTCTAGGTATAGGGTTTCGTCCTAGCTAGCTTTATTACTGCTAGTATAGGGATTAACTCTTTAGAGAAATCTACTATAAAGCGTCGGTAGTAATTAGCGTAGCCTATAAAGCTCTATATTTCCTAAATCGTAGAAGGAATAGGCCAACCGCTAATTGCCTCTAACTTATACGGGTCTATCCGTATAGTGTTTGGGGTAATTATATGGCCTAAGAATTCGACTTCCTGCGTGTAGAATATGCATTTTTCTGGCTTAATATAAAGGCTGGCTGCTTCGAGAGCCTTAAGCACCTTTATAACGTCGAGTTTATGCGTTTCCAAATCGTCTAAATAGACGATTATATCGTCTAAATAAGCTAAGACGAATATATCGAGGTATTCGTGCAGGGCGTTATTAATACGCTTCTGAAAAGTCGCTAGGGCATTTGTAAGCCCTAGAGGGAGGATTAAAAATTCGTATAAGCCGTATCGAGTTCTAAACGCGGTCTTATGTTCGTCTCCTTCCTTAGTTCGTATCTAGCTATAAGCTACTTTAAGGTCGATTTTTGTATAATATCTTTTCTTAAATAATCGATCCCTTAATTCGACAATAAGGGGTAAAGGGGTCTGGTCTTTAATAGTATCGTTGTTAAGCTAGCGGTAGTCGATGCATAGCTTAGTCTTAACCTTATCTTTGCTGTTTTTCGGAGCAAATAGTACCGGGGCCCGATATTCTAATTTCGACTCCCTTATATAACCTTTTCGAAGGTTTTCGTCGATATAATCCCGAAGCAAATTTAAATGCAATTTATTAAGGTTATATATCTTACGGAAGCGAGGCTTCGCTCCGTCTTTAAGGTTGATTTCGTAATCCTATTACGTTCGAGGCGGTAGTTAATCCTCTAGTAGGTCGTTAAATATCACACCGAATTTAACGAGGATATCGTGCGGTATAGTCTTAAATCTATCCGCTTTATAGTCCGTCTTTGTTTCTCTAATAGAGGCGCTATTTAAAGCGTCTTTTAATAATAGGTTTAGCGGTTCTAGGACCGTATTAAATCGGTCCGGACGTTCCTCTTCGAATAAGGTAGCAACTTCCTTAATTCCTAGGCTTCGCCTTTCTAGGCTAGTATTAAGTTCCGAGGTTTTTAGTCCGGTTAAGTCCTTTAATTCGTTATAGAGTGGAATATCTAAGGTATCGTCTTTAAACCTTAGAAGGCCTTTATTCTAGTCGATAGAAGGGTTATATTATTGCAAGAAGGGTAGTCCTAGTATAATATCGTATCGTATAGATAGGATATCGAAAGGGTCTTTAAACGATAAGTTTCCGATAGAATATTCGAAAGGATTAGTTTCGTAGATAATATTCCCGTTATTATACATAAAGGGTTTCCCTTCGGCTGTAAATAGCGTATAAGGCGTGGTTTTCTGCCGGTAACGAAGGCGTAGACGATTTATCGTTTCTAAGGCAATATAGTTGCTTATAGATCCGCTATCTACTAAAGCGGAAAGTCTATGCCCTTACTAGTTAATCGTAAGGGTTATCTTCTTACTAATAGTTTTATTAGTAATAAGAAGATCTTAATTACTAGTAAGTAGCCTTTTTACTTCTAGTAATAGAGGTTTTTTATATCCTCGGTAGTAAAGGTGCTATTACCCTATATCCCCTCCCCTAAAATAGTCTTAGGGGGATTAGGTTCTCTCTTAAACCTAGTAGACTTTCTTTTAAGTCTACTAGACTATCTTTTAAGTCTAAATAGATTAAGCTCTCTTTTAAGCTCCGGGGGTTATCTTTTAAACCTAGGGGGTTCTCTTTTAAACCTAGTAGAACCCGGCTCTTCTCTAATAGACTTACTGCTAGGTCTATTAGTAGTTCCCCGGGGTATAGGTTATATTATAACCCTATAATTAGTAGTCTCGAAAGGGAGACCTTGCAGTTGCCGGACTCGTTAGAGTAGGTCTCGGTTAACTTAAGAAGCGAGTCCGAGGGTCCGGGAGGCGAGGCAGTAGACGCCTTCTAGCCTCCGGAGGGCCTCCTAAAGAGTCCGGACCTCGAAAGAGGGTTCCGGGTGTAGCTCCGGCATATAACCTCCTAGACGGTCTAGTCTAGTAAGGAGGTTAAGCTTCTCGCGTTCTTTTTCTTCCACGAGGTCTACTAAGGATGCAATTTCCCTACTAAATTCCTCGTGGGTTTCGTGCTCGTTATCTAGAAGCATTGCCTCTAGCCGATTTGCTTTACGCTTATAGCTTTAGAGTAAAGCTAAAGTCTCTTCGGCTATGTCGGTAAGTCACTCCGGGGGCCTATCTTCGGCGCTAGGGTATCCCTAGGCTTCTCGTTCGATAACTCCTTCCAAATAGTTCGTAACAGCTAGGTATTCCCTATAGCTGCTATATTCCGGGTTAAGGCTATTAAGAAGGTCCTTAACGTCTTCGAGTTCGCGGTAGGCCGGAGGGGACTCCGGGCCGTCGTATAGGGCAGCCGTAGCTACGCTGCCCTCCGAGAATTCTTCGGTATTAGCGGGGCTATAAGCATCGAGTATATAGCCTTTAGTAAGATCTTCTAACTCTAGGGCCTAGCTATGGTTGTATTAGTACTAGGTTTCTCGAGGGAATTCCTCGGAGTCGTATTGCGTTATTAGGGGTATGTCGTCGTCGTCGTCCGGCTCCGGCCCGGGCTCCGGCCCGGGCTCCGGACCCTCTAAGTCCGGAGCGGACTCTATAGAGGAATCCGGGGAGTCCGGGGAGTCCGGGGGTCCTAGTCCGACCCCCGCGTTATCCATAGAGTTATCTATAATCTCTCCGTCCTCTAAGTCGATTACTAGATCCTCTATCACGCTGTCCGGAGCGTCCGGACTATCCGGGCCGGCCGGGTCCTCCGGTCCGGCCGGATCCTCGTCCGGGTCCGACTATCTAAATAAGTCCTCCTCTTCTTCGATAGAGGGCCTAACTAAGCTGTCTAAAATAGGTGCTATTTTGTCCTTAGGATCCCTAATAGTCGTAAAACGTTTTTCGTAGTAGGGATAGGTAGAAAAGCCTATAGGATCGCTGTTAAAAAGCGTAGGATCGAGAGCTTCTCTTAAAGGCGGTAGAGAGAGCCTAAGAGGTCCTTGCTCTAAGGTATTAAGGCTTCTAAAAGCCGCCGGCTTTCCTTTAGCTAGATTTTTCTTCCGGTAGCAATCTTTAGCAATATGCCCTGCCTTCTTGCAAAAGAAGCAGGTAAGGCTTTTGTAAATGCTATTGTTTTTCGAGCTTCCGGCTAGTGCCGAATAGCTAGTTATTCCCGGGTTTAAAATAGCATCTAGGTCTATAGGATCGCCGTAATTCGTCTATTTCCCCTTTTTCTTCGAAAAAACCTTATACCCCCCTCGAGGGTCCTTCTTCTATTGCCGGCGTTCGAAAAGCCGGTCGTCGATTCTAACTGCTTAGGCTATAAACTCGACGAGGGTGTTAGGACGGTCTTATTTAGAGATCTCGTCCTTTATATCGTCCTTTAGCCCCTTATAGAAAACCGCTATTATAGCGTCGTCGTCCTATTCTAATTTCGATATTATCTACCTAAATAAAGCAGCATAATTAAAAGCAGAGGTTTTTTATCGTAAATACCGCAGCTTATGCTCTACGGCTCTCTTCTCGTTACCTACGCCGAAGGTCTACTAAAGGTTGGTTTTAAAAGCTTAATAACTATTAAAGATATCGTCCGTGAGTTTATCCCGGTCCCCCTCTGCCTCGCTCACTCTATCCCTAAGAATAGGTTTAAACTAGGTTAAAGCTAATCCCCTTAAGCAGCTAGCTGTAAAGAAGACCTTCGCTTTATTAATAGAGAAGGAATCTAGAAATGAAAGAAAGAAGGCCTTTAGCTAGGTAAGAAATTCCTATAGCTTGCCGGCTTCTCCGGTGTAAACAGCCGGCTTCGGGGTTTTAACAATTTCCCCGAACTGCCGGGGGTGGCGGAAGTCCGGAACCGGGGCCGGGACCGGGGCGTACCCGGCCGGGCCCGGAGGCGGCGGCGGTCCCGGGGCGGCGGTGTAATCCGGAGCCGGGCCCGCAGGCGTAGTAGCAGAAGCAGCAGCCGTAGCTGCAGCCGGACGAGCTGCCGGGCGAGCTGCCGGGCGAGAGGTTAAAAAAGTAGAAGAAGACATTCTTAAAGAAGTAGTTTTTTTTAGTGTTTTTTCTAAAAAGGGTTCTTCGAATCCACAAAGATTGAAATAAGATCTAAGATCTAATAGATCGAAAAGATTAGAAAAAGATTAAGGGGTAAAACAAAGACTAAGCAAAGATTAAACAAAGATTAAGCAACGGTCTTAAAAAACACACTCCGCGGCTAAGCAAAAGGTAAGAGCTTTTATCGTGTGATAGAACGGTTAGAAGATAGAAGATAGTCTAACCGGACTAAGTCTCTAATAGTTAAAGACTAATAGAGGGCGTTATTTATTCTTAAAAGCTATAGGGGCGGAATAGTAAGCAGAGGAGCACTCGGGGTCACTTATACTAGACCGGCTAGCTAAGTCTAAGCAAGTAGGGGTAGTCGAGGCTAGAGCACTAAGGGCACTACTAAAAGAGGTGTAGGTCACTTAGTAAGCAGTTAAACTAAAACTATGATAAAAGCTAAAGAAGAAAGGAATAAAGGAGAGCCTAAGGAAGGGCGGACTAAAGTTCCTTTATATAGCTCTTCCCGTCCGTCTAGACGGTCCCGGTACGTCCCTTTCCTTCTAGCACCTTCTGCCACGTATCCCTTACACTGCCCCGAACTAATGCGGGTCCCCGGGGCTGCGTAGGGGCTGTGTAGGTCGGCTGACCTCGAAAAGGCTGCCTCCCGCGTCGTTCTAAAGCCCTTATAGACTAAACTAGGTCATTTAGGTCTATTTATGCACTACGTGCATAACGTTATATAGGTGGGTCATACGACATAAGTCGTGTGACCTCCTTATGCGGAGGATCGGACGAATAATCGGTCCCGAAAGCCGGGAGGGCTATATTAGGCCTATAGCTCCCGGTAGTCTAGGTGTCGGTCTATTATACGGGGCATCGAGCCAATCATCGGGTCTTATTAGGCAGGGGTGCTTAATAAGATCGTCGGCGTGACCGTAGCTGCGTGGTACGTCCCGTACCTAAGGAAGCTAAGTCCTAAAGGACTTAGGTTTAAAAAAGGGGTGTGTCCTAGGCTAAAAAGGGGTGTGACCGGATAATAGGTAAGTCCGGGGCGAACATCTTTATGCTAAGTCATAAAGTACCAAGTACTAAAGTACCAAGTACTAAAGTACCAAGTACCCCGGTACCCTCGTACTAAGTATTTCCGTACTTAAGTCCCTTAGTACTTAAGTCGTCCCGTACTTTAGAAAAAAGAAAGTAAACTAGGAACCTAGATTAGTGGTTCTATAACAACGGTTCTACGGCCTATTTCGACTCTTTACCCGTTCCTACTTCCCGAGAAGCTAGAGAAATACTAAGGTTAGGCTACGGATAACTAAATCCACTACTTTTAGTCTTTAGTCGGTTCCTACAATTACGCGACTATTTCTACCCGGCTTAACGCCGTAAAATCGTCGAATTCTTTAGCGGAGTATATATAAAACCCGTCTACGCTCTATATTAAGCTCGTAGAAAGCTTAATAACTTACTTATACGAATCGCGTTTCCTTACGATTTAGTTTTCGGATATAGATAAGTAAGAACTCGTTATAGCTTCCGATACCGCTTACGCCGACGACCTAGACACTCGTTATTCTTCTAAGGGCTATTTTATTAGCCTATTTAACGGTCTAATCGCGTAGAGTGCCCGGAAACAATCTATAGTTAATACTTCTTCTACTAAAGCCGAACTTCTTATAGTCTCTTCTACCGCGAAAAAGCTAATTTCTATTCTTCGTTTATTTAACGATATTTCTTTATAGCTAAATATTCTTATTCCTACTATTTAGTATAATAATACCTAGATAATCCGACTAGTTTCCGCCGAGGTTCTAAAGATTTAAACCGCCTTAAAGCATATTAAAATTCACAACTGCTAGGCCTAATAGGAATTCTTACGCAATACTTTTAACATTAAGTATATCCCTTCTCATTAGATAGTTACAGATAGATTAACTAAGTTACTTCTACGATAACGTTTCTAGACGTTCCTTCTCTAGCTTCGACTTACGGATATTTCTTCTAGGATCTAAGAAGAAGTCGATAATAATTCTAACTAGCCGGAAGTTATTCCCTTCTAGCTAGGGGGGTATATTAACATTACCGTCTCCCCTATTTGCTTTCTACCGGGAAATCCCCGGTTCTTCCTTAGATTCTACTATAGAATTCTACGGGCTTCTACGGTTATTTACCCCGCACTTCTATAGGCGTATTTACCTACTTTCCTTCGGTTATATTTTACCGTAAATATACGGTAATTTTACGGTTATTTATATAGTCTTTACCTATAAAATCCCTTCCCTCTTACGGTCTTCTACCGTAGAATTCTAATTCCCTTCTACGGTCTTCTACCGTAGAATTCTAATTCTCTTCTACGGCTTCTACCGTAGAATTCACCGTAGAATTCACTAGTCTTCTACTAGACTACTTATTTATTTACTAACTGCATAACTTATTTATCGTACGGCACGATCTATTATTCTTCCTACCGATCCTTCTGTCCGATTATTTACGTCACTTGTTTTTCCTTAGGTCTACGCGGCTGATTTTATCGAAGGAATTTTCCTATATATAGAGACTAGTTAGCCTCCCTACTAGATAAGACAAGAGCTATTATTCTTAGTGATTTACACCTTATAGCTTTTAATCCTTCCTTATAGGCTGTTTTAGCCTTAGAACCTCTCTTCTACTTAATTGCTATTATACTAATGTCGAGGACCCGACTGCCTAGCGTTCGATAGTAACCTTAACGTCCGATAACTTAATATCGCTAACGCGTTCCTTAATACTAATATTAATAAGAAGCGGCCGGTGTACGTAGAGCTCCCGAAGGGCTATATAGAGCTTAGATTTCTTAAGCCGGATAAGTATTACAGGCTGCGCCGTAGTACGTACTACGGCTATACCGCAGTAGGCGCTTAGGTTAGCCGCTGCGTAGGCGTAGCATTAAGCCGGCTACTAGCACGTATGGCCTAGCAATGCCCTAGACGAAGGCACGGTCGGGCCGATATAGGGCCTATATAGGGGCAAGGCGTATATATAAAACCTACGGAAAGGGCGAGCTACGGCAGGCTTTTCTTCCTCTCCTCCTTAGCTTTAGATAGTCAATTGTCTAGCTATATAGTGTTAAGTTAAACCCTATGCCGGCCCCTTGTATATCTAAAGCTCTTACGATAGACGCCTATAATAGCAGACAACCGCGCCGATACTAATATAGCCTAGGCCTTAGACGAGATCTCGCTTAAGGCTAAGTTAGATCGAATTCGGGAGGTATAGGCAGCCGCTATAAAGCGCGTCTAAGCAATAGACGCAATATAGTAGGAAGCAATTATAAGGTTAATAGACGTTATCTTATCTCTTATAGAACGGCTAAATTAGATACCGCCGACCGCCTCTACCCTTAATGCAACCTTAGGTCCGTCGATAATACTACTTAACGTAAGAACGGAGAATATCTAGCTTTTGCCGAAGACCCCGCTAAACCGGAAACTACTCCTATCGCTAAGTAAGTTCGACGGCTAGCGGCGCTACTACGCCGCGTAGTCGCACTAGATAAAGGAGAAATGCGAGTTAGACTAAGGCTTTTTCCTAACTAACCGGGAGATCTTTTATTCAATCTATATATGCCTAGATATATTACCCTAGTAGACTATAGCGACCTTCTATAGCTAAGGCGATATATACTAATACGACCTAGCGAAATTCCTAAAATACCTTAATAGCGTATACCTTAACGTAGACCTTTAGCTATAAGCTACGACGGCCTTACGTACTATAAAGTAGGGCGACTACTAGACCTTTACTACCTTTATGCCTAAGTTCGAATAGAAGCTAGTAGAAGCCGGCGGTAGCTTATAGGAGCCCGAGGTAAAGATTATCTCCCTTAAGGGCACTTTAAACTTACGCCTCTATATAGCCTTAGTAACCGTAGAGCTACCGAAGGATAGCTTCTATAAGTTCTATATAAAGGTAGCTTAGATCGCGGCTAAAATCGAGCGCTTATATAGCGCCCTTACCTAAAGGAGCGGCCGCGGCTATAGTTATCTAGCTATAGAGGGAAACGGCCGAAATGCCGAGGGCGATACTACGATAACGGGAGTTAGAGGAGTTAATGCCCCCTATAGTAGTAATGCCGTCCGGGGCGGTAGAGGCCGAGGTAAGGGAAAGTCCTCGTTAGGATTAAAAGCCTGCTAGGTATACGCTAAGACCGGCCACCGGGCGTTTAAGTATCCGGATAAGAAAGGTAAAGGCCCTTAATAAACGCCTCTAAGGGTCTAAGGCATATAGCCGTAGGGCGAAGTCATTAAGGACGTAGATAATAGTAACGACTTAGGAAACGAGTAACCCCTTAGCGAAGTTAGGCTAAGAGGGTAGACGAAGCGGTCTTACGGGAGTAGGAGAGGGCGAAAGGCTATATAACGATAAAGCCTATATCGATACCTATTAAGATAGATAAGGTAAACGACTTTCGCGCCTTCGTCGACTTAGGCTTTAATTACTACGCTATAGTCGACTTTAACGTCGTAAGACGGCTTAGGTTAAAGTATATAGAGAAGAAGGAGAGGGTATTACTGCCCTTCTCGGACGATATAGAGCCTATACGCTCTAAAGGTATAGTTTACTTCGATATAGATATTAACGGCATTAAAAAGCGTATCTTCGCTTATATCGTTTAAGGCCTTAGCTAGGACGTATTCTTAGGCCGCCCTTAGATAAGAAAGAACTACGTTACCTATATCGTAAAGAGTAATATAATCTAGCATAGGAAGGCCGATGCTTAGATTCGATTATTAGGCTAGGCTAAGCCGGCCTAGATCCGGCGCTTAAAATACGCGAAGCTAGTCTTAGCGTCGGTATTCGCCGCCG
Source organism: Ophiocordyceps sinensis (assembly GCA_012934285.1). NCBI lineage: Eukaryota > Fungi > Ascomycota > Sordariomycetes > Hypocreales > Ophiocordycipitaceae > Ophiocordyceps > Ophiocordyceps sinensis. Next base: position 5,043,675 of record JAAVMX010000004.1, on the reverse strand, counting down.
TAATAAGACGGCTTAAGCGGCGATAAGGAGATATAGGCGTAATAAAGGCGATCTTATTAAAGGAGATTAAATAGGCGTTAGAGCTAAAAAAGCCGGTTACCCGGCGGACTTACTTTAGGACTTCCCTAACCTCTTTACGCTAGATAAGTCTATAATACTACCGCTATTCCGGCTAAGGGTAGACTATAAGATCTATTTAGAGCTAACCCTAAAGGGCGGCGAGCTACGGCTGCCTTAGGGCCTATTATATAATATATCGAGAGAGGAGTTGCTAATCCTAAAGAAGACGTTAATAGACCTCCTCGACTATAGATTTATCTAAGCTAGCAGCTCGGCGGCGGCGGCGCTAGTATTATTCGTAAAGAAGCCTAATAAGGGCATTCGGTTCTACTACGACTACCGGGCCTTTAATAAGATTATAAAGCGGGATCGGTACGCGCCGCTATTAATCGCTAAGACGCTTAATAACTTAGCGAAGGCGAAGTAGTTTACTAAGCTCGACGTCGTCGCGGCGATCTATAAAATCCGTATCGCCTAAGGCCACGAGTATAAGACCGCCTTTCGCACGCGGCTAGGTCTTTTTAAGTAGAGGGTATGCTTATTCGGGCTTACTAGAACCCTAGCGACCTTCTAACGGTATCTTAATTCTACGCTCTAGCGGTTCCTTAACGACTTCGTTACGGCGTTTATAAATAATATCCTCGTTTACTCCTTTAAGTCGAAAAAGGACTACTAGCAAAAGGTCCGCCTTATGCTTAAAACGCTTAGCGATATAGGGTTATACTTAGACCTAAAGAAGTACGAGTTTTACGTAAAATAGGTAAAATACCTTAGCTTTATCGTAACGGCCGGACGGGGAATTAATTACGACCTAGATAAGCTTTATGCTATCCGCGAGTAGAAGGCACTAACTAACGTACGGGGGGTATAAAGCTTCCTTAGATTTGCTAACTACTACCGTATCTTTATTCCGCTCTATACGTATATAGCTTAAGCCTTAAATACGTTATATAAGAAGGGGGTATAGTTCCGGTAGGGGGCGGTCGAAGAGCAAGCGTTCCTCTATCTAAAGCAGTTATTCTACGAAACGCTAGTCTTCGCGTAGTAAGATCCCTCGCTAAAGACGTTCCTTAAGACCGATAGCTCTAGCTACGCTATAGGTAGCGTGCTAATATAGGTTAGCTATAATAGGATACGATACGCGGTCGGGTACTTCTTTAAACGGATAAACCCTGCTAAGTTTAACTACCTTATTTACGATAAAGAGATGCTAGTAATTGTCCGTTGCTTAGTCTTTTAGGGGGCTAAACTTCGGAATAATCGGCGGTTTACAATCCTTATAGACTACGATAACCTAAAGTATTTTATAATAAAGCGGACGTTAAATAAGCGCTAAAGTCGCTAAGCCTTAGAACTATTAATATATAATCTTATACTAACGTACCGTCCGGGTAATTAAGCGGTCGTCTTAAACGTATTATCTCGCCGAGAATAAGATAAGCCCTCTAGGTTCGAAGACGCCCGCGAATAAAGACGAGTAGTCTAGCTCCTACCCGATAGGTACGTCTTTAATATAGCATAAGTTTTAAAGGGGGATCTATCGTACCGCCTTCGACGGGACGACTCGCTACGTCTAGGCGAGGCCCTATATTCCCTTAATATTAATAATTAACGGCCTTATATAAGGCCTTTAGTAGGACGAATCGGAGTACTATAAGCGCTAGAATAAGCGCTAGTATTCCTAAACGACGCTTTATAACGTTAGTAAGAGACGATAGTAGCCTAAGATTATAAATACTAAGCTGCCTTTAAGGCGGTATAGAAGGGAGAGCGACGCTTCCCGCCGTAACTTAAGCTTAAGACGTAAATCGCTAAGTGCTCGATCGACTTTAGTAACCGTCTTTACTTTCGTAACCGTATTTAAGTGCCCGGCGAGGATAGTATACTTCGCACTAATATTATCTAATAGATATATAACTCGTAAGTAAACGGCTACCTAAGGAGAGACGGGACGATTATAGTAGTTTCCCGGTAGTTCTTTTAGCTAGGCTAATTATAAGACGTTCGAAGGTTTATCTAGAACTACGACGTATATAGTTAGAGTTATATCTAGCTAAAGCCGCTGCCTATCCTTAATTAGCTATAGGCATACCTCTCGATAGACTTTATAATAGACTTCCTAAGTTTTACTAAAAGCGGCGCCCGGTATCTATAGGCAATCGTCGACCGTTTAATAAAGGCGGTAACGTTAGAAGCGATAGAGACTATAAACGTAAAAGCGTACGCCGCGAGGTTCCTCTTAGCGTACTACCGCTTCTACGGTATGCTATAGTCTATCGTAATAGACCGAGGAAGCAACTAGCTTAAGGAGTTTTAGGTTAAGTTCTATCGACTCTACGATATTAAGCAGAAACTTAGCACTATATACTACCTATAGACTAACGGTAGCCCGGAAAGAGCAAACTAAGAGATCTAGGCCTACCTTCACGTATACGTATGCTATATATAGAACGATTAGGAGGACCTACTGCCCGCCGCGCAGCTAGTAATAAATAATAGAGTATCGTCGACTATAGGGCTAAGTCCGTTCTTCGTAGAATATAGATACGACGTTAATGCTATCTAGCTATAGGACGAGCTAGCACGCGCGACGCTTAACTAACGTAGTGCACGAGACCTTATTACTAAAATACGGGAGGTAACTAACTTTATATAGGCTACGATAATAGCGGCTTAAATACGATAGGAGGACTTCGCTAATCGCTATCGCTAGCTAGCGGAAAGGTTCTAAGTCGGCGATAAAGCGTAGCTCTATATAGGCAACTACCTCTCGGATAGACCTTACCTAAAGATTAATTAGATCTATTATAAATACCTAGTAAAGGCAGTCCTTAATTTATATACTATCGAGCTTAAAGTACCGTAAGGCATATACCTACGCTTCTATATAGACCTATTGCGGTATGCCGCCGCGGATCCTCTCCCCGGCTAGGTCCTCTACGACGCCTAGCCGCCGTTAGTTATCGCGTATAAGGGCGGCCGCGAATAGGGCGTAGAGGAGATCCTTATAGCGTAGTAGAAAAGGCGAGGCCCCCGCCGAAAGCGCTAAGTGCTTATTTAATAGCGTAGGTATACCGAGCCGACCTAAGAGCCTTTAGAAGAATTCCGTAATATAAAGGCGCTCGATGACTTCGAAGGGTTATACAGCGATATGATTAAGTATAATAGCGATTAAGCATACTTTAGTCGACGAGCCTATCGCGCTATAGAAGGTAATTAGCTTACGTAAGGCGGAGCGCCGGTAAGTAGAGTAAGTATAGACGGAGGGCAGGCCTTATAGACGCCTAGTAAAACCACTAAGAGCCCGGCTCTTAGTCGGCCTTAAACTATAGGCCGTTAGAACTACCCGCGACTAGAAAACGATAGTATAGTAACGAGCGATAAGCGACGACGATAAGGTTTACGACGAGGATTAAGGAAGCTAAAGCTATATATATTAGCTACGAAAGATAGGAAGAAGCCGCTACTACCTAACCCCTATTTCCTACTGTTTTCTACCTTATATCGGTTTACTTTCGGGTCGATATAGTAGCGCGCGTTAAATAAGCGAACTACGAATCGATAAGTTAGCGGCCGGTCTTTTTATTCTTATATAGCGAGTTGCTTACGTCCGGGTCGCGTGTTCCTTTAGCGGAAGGGTTAAAGCCGTATATAGCTAGGTATTCTACGAGCGCACGAGCGGCGGGCTCCCCGGTAGCGATAACCTAGGAATAGTTAATACTACCGATACGTCTAATAATAATAAAAGCGACTTCCGGCGCGGTATTGCGTGCCCGTCTTTACGTATACGTAGTAGGCCCGCGCGAGAGGGGAGGCTTACTCTTAGTAAGCCTCCGCCTCCCCGCGGGCTATCTTGCCTATATAGGGCGCGTACGGGACTAGCCTCTTTTTATTAAAGCATATAGGCGGCTTCCTTTTGCTTAAGGTCTTACCTAGTGTTAGAGGGGGTAGGGCCGGCGGCGAAGGAGTACACGCGGGAGTCGCTATATTTGTTTTTATTAGTTAAGGAAAAAAAAGAAAAGAGAAAAAAAACCTAAGGGAGGGGCGACGAGCTTTTATAGCGGTAGGAGGGGCAGAAAAAGCGTTACCCCGCTCGGCGGTAAGGCGGAGCGTAACGTTATTTCTATTAAAGGGGGAAGGGACTAATGTTACGGGCTACGCCGTAGTACGTACTACGGCTATACCATTGTAGGCGCTTAGGTCAGCCACTACGTAGGCCCGGCATTAAGCCGGCTACTAGCACGTATGGCCTAGCAATGCCCTAGACGAGGGCACGGTCGGGCCGATATAGGGCCTATATAGGGGCAAGGCGTATATATAAAACCTACGGGAAGGGCGAGCTACGGCGGGCTCTTCTTCCTCTCCTCCTTAGCTTTAGATAGTCAATTGTCTAGCCACGTAGTGTTAAGTTAAACCCTATGCCGGCCCCTTACAATAAGCTAGGCCGAACTTCTCTATGCATAGAGAGTTCTAACGGCTTATATTTTCAGCCTACTATACTACGACTTACTTTACTAAAGCTTTTTTATTTATATCTAGTAAATTAACTTACGGAGGACTAGTATATCGTTATTAAAAACGGTGCTTTAATCTAGCGAATCGACTAGTAGAGGACTAATCAATACGTTTACCTTATTCTATAGTGCTTGCTTATACTTAGTTTAAATTCTTACGGTTTATTTATATATATTATGCATTTAACTACCCTTTCCGTGGATTTTACTATACTTTCACCTATATTACCGTATCTATTATAGCCGATATTACTTCAAAGACCGTCTTAAATAGACTACCGGATTAAGACCGATAGATCTTTAATGATCTAGAAATACGCATTTGCCTAAGGGATTTAAGAGAAAATCGATCCTTCTATTACGCTTAAACTTTAGAAACCCTTATTGCCTCTTCCCGTAGAACCGACACCCGGAATAGTTAATATAGCCGTGACTAATATTACTAGTTTATCTATAGAAGAACTTAAGAGGTTTAAGTTTCTCTTTTCCCGGTATCTATAAGGGTCTTCGACTATTAGTGAGATTAAGTCTACGACCTAATCCGCATTCTTATATACGAGCGGGGAAGAGGCACGTGCGGGCGGGGAAAGGGGCTCGTGCGAATAAGGGTAAGGGGCTCGTGCGGATAGGGGTAAGGGGCACGTGCGGACAAAGGGGTACGTGCGTAGAGCTATATATCCGTATATATAGGTACGCCTATACTTAGTTCTTTATAGACAATTTCCATACCTATATAGAGGGCACCTATGTAATTACTCTACCTACCCTATTATAGTATTATCTATCTCTTTTTTTTTACGGACTTATTAATACGATAACGTCCCGCTTTTATAATAGCGGCACGTATCGACTAGAATAATAGACCGCTACGATAAAAGCGGCACGCGTAGTAATACTAGCTGCTATTATAGACTTACTAGATAACGATATAGAGGACGTCTTTAAGCAATAGGCCGAGGGGTCCTAGTAGCTATAGCTGCGATAAGAGTCGCTAAATAAGCGGGCCTTCGCAAAAGCCCGCCGTCGATAGGAGATAATAGAAGCCCGTTTAGGCAAGGCGACGGCGGATGCCGTACCTTCTATAGCGGAAGAGGAGCGCCTTCTAGTGCTACTATAGAAAATAGCCGTTAATCCGGTTAAACAAAGGGGGTTGCTAGAAGTCCTTAGAGTCAAAATAGGATCTACGGCGCTTACCTCTACGGATACGCTACTCGCGCCTATAGCTACATCGACGAACTCTCCCGCGGCTAAGGACGCTAGCTTAGCTAACCCGAGGACGGCCCTTAAAGCCGCCTTCGGCAAAAGGAAGCCTCTACCGTAGCTTATATTAGACGGTAAGCTAGAGTCTTTTTACTTCTTCTTATATCGCCTCTATAGTAAGTTTACCGTTAACGAGAAGTAAGGCCTTAACGGTTACCGCGATACCGCTTAGTATTCGCTGCTTTATACGCTACCCGAGCCTTAAATACGGCGGATTTCTAGGTTTTAAGAGAGTAGCGGGCCTAGTAGCGCCTACGACCCCTATGCCTTCTTTAACTACCTTATCTACGCGTTCGGCAACGTATAGGAGTAGGAGAAAGCGTAAGACAGGTTGCGGATCCTCTTTTAGAAAGACGGCTAGACGTTTAGGGACTTCTTTCCCGACTTTAAGGAGACTATTACTTATACCGCCGGAAATAGCGTTTAAGGAGATCGCGCTAAGCTTATATAGCTGCGAAATTCGATTACTCTATAACTACGGGAGATGCTTATCCTAATCGAGATGCCTACTAACTTCCGGGAGTACGTAGGTCGCCTTACGAAGGTAGCCTAGAACTATAAGTAAAGCACTAGCTTTTAGAAGTTACGAAAGCGCGCTAGCACAAACGGCGTTAGCAATAGGAATAGAGGAGTTATTATTAAGAACGCTATAACGCTCCCGCCGCCTAAATCCGCGCTTAATACTACGGTAGACTATAAGGGCGACGTTATAATATCTACTACGCGGCCCGCTTATAGAAGAGCGAGGATACTATCCGCCGCCTTAGGCAGCGCGCCTTCCTCTTCTATATAGCGAGTTAAGTAGGTATTAAAAGCGGAGCTTTAGAAGCGGAGAGAGGAAGGGCTTTACGTACGCTATAGCGCGGATAGACATTTTGCTACGGACTGCCTATATCGTCCCGCTCGCCCTACGAAGCGAGCCGAACGGCCTATAGCGATTCGCGCTACCCGACTTTCTCTTAAGTCTAATATTAAGGAGGATAATAATATCCCCGCCGCTACCGGTGCGGAGGGAAACGTATAGCTCTAGAGCATAGACAGGCCTTAGAGCCTAATTCGCTAGTACTAGAGAAAAAAGAGTTAACTAACCGTATTAAGACTTCTCCTACCTTAATACCTATTATTATTAACCGTATAAACCTCGTCTTTACTCTTATAGATAAAGGTTGCTAGTACTACGCCGCTATCGATAAGGCATTCGCACGAGAACTATATTTGCTAGTTAAAGATATAGGACTTCGGTATATATAAGGAGCCTTAAGCGCAATAGAAGAGGCGAAGATTAAAGGTATCGTAAAGATAGCTACGGAGATTAACGGGCATAAGCAATTGCTTATAGCATACGTTATCCTTTAGCTAGAATTTAACCTAATCTTTAGAAAGCCTTAGCTTCTTTATATAAAGTCTTACTCTATACCGCACTAAGGAAGGCTTTAGTATAGGAATTCGTAGCGTTAGCTACGGTATATTAATAAGAACGAGCCTAAGGACACCGAGTATATTATAGAGCTTTAAGAGGCTAAAGAAGTTATAGCTTTAGTGTTTATCGGTATAATTAACCGAATCCGTAGACGATACGGCTCGGAAGCCGCTACGGCTGCTATTTGCGTAGTTAGCCTCGCGGATATCGAAAAAGCCTTACGACTAAAGAAGCCGAAGATAGAAGCCGAATTACGTTAAATCATCCCTATATAGTTCTATAACCTACTACCGCTCTTTTAGAAAAGTAAGGCCGATAAATTAAACCTATATAAGCCCGGTATTAACTACGCGATACTACTTCGTAAGGATTCCTACGGATAAGACATAGTTCCGCCCTTCGGGCCGCTATACGCGATATCTCGAGACGAGTTGCTTATATTAAAGAAAACACTACGCGGCCTTTTAGATAAAGGGTTTATTTAGGCTAGCTCTTCTAAGGCCGCCGCTCCGGTGCTATTCGCGCGGAAACCCGGAGGAGACCTACGTTTTTACGTAGACTACCGAGCACTTAACGCAATAATACGACCGGACCGCTACTTATTTCCGCTTATTAAAGAGATACTCCGCAATATCGCTAAAGCGAAGTAGTTTACTACGTTAAATATCTATTAAGCGTTCTATAAGGTGCGAATTACGGAAAGTAATAAGTAAAAGACCGCGTTCCGTACTCGCTATAGGCTTTTCGAATAGATAGTAATACTATTTAGGCTTATAAAGGCTCCCGGCACCTTCTAACGGTATATTAATAGCATTCTTCGCGAATTTCTAAACGAGTTCGCTTCCGCCTATATTAATAATATTTTTATCTATATAAGCGGTAGCCTAAAGGATTATATAGATAAAGTACGGAAGGTGCTAGACCGGCTCTCCGAGCATAGGCTATACCTTAATCCCAATGAATGCGAATTCGGCGTCCGTTAGGTTAAATACCTTAGATTTATTATTATCGCGGGCGTTAGCATATAGGCGGACCCCGTAAAGATTTAGGCTATTCGAGACTAAATAGCCTTAACTTCGCAGAAGGGCATACGGAGTTTCTTAGGATTTACGAACTACTACCGGATTTTTATTCGTTAATTCTCTCGTATCGTCGGTCTACTTATAGCCCTTACCGGCAAAAGGGTAGCCTTTTATTAAGGCGCTATATAGTTAAAAGCGTTTTAGACGTTAAAGGACCTACTTTCGTAAGCCTTAGTGCTACTATAGTAAGACTTTAATTATCTTATAATACTTAAGGCGGACTATAGTAGATTCGCACTTAAAGGCACGCTTTCGCAAGAGGTAGATAGCTAACGCCGCCTTATGGCTTTTTACTCCCGTAAGCTTACCTCCGCCGAACGGAACTACGCTATCTACGATAAGGAAATACTCGCTATAATTAGCTATTTAAAGTAATAGTAAGTAGAGCTCTATAGCTATAAGAACTTTAAGATCCTTATAGACTATTGTAACCTTAAGTATTTTATAACTCGACGTTATCTCTTTAAGCGATAGGCCCGCTAGGCGGAATACCTTTCGCGGTTCTATTTCCGGATTAAGTATTAACCCGGAAAAGAGGCTATAGTATTAGACGCTTTATCTTAGAGAGATTAATATCGGCCTTTTAACGAGGATTATAATGCCCGGGAGCTTTAAATACTCCTAAAAGAGGCGCTACGTATATATCTTAGAGCAATACTTATTAGTGCGGACGGTATAGTCTTAGTTAATAGTTAGGGCGATAAGGACGAGGACGATAGCGAGGAAGATAATAAAGAAGACGTAGAGCCCGATACTTAGGATATATACCACATTTAGGATATAGACTTCGCAGCGGCTACGACTTAAGACGACCTCGACGCGTAGGACGTAGAGCTAACTACTAATATAGGCCTTAACCGACGAATTTTTTAGGATAAGGAGCTTTAGCGTATATAGGACCGCTTAGTAGCTTAAGACGTTACCTACGGGAGCGTGCGCTACGCCGTAGAGGTAAGAGCACGACGATTCGACCTTAAGCTTAACCTTAAGGTATAGGTAGCCGACTGCTATATAGACCTACGTAAGCACCTACGGTTTCACGGACGGGTTTAGGTTCTTAGTTCCTTTATAACTATAGAGGCCGTAGTAAGAGACGCTCCCCTAGAGCTAGAAGAAGGGAACGCGCTCTAAAGACGGCTTATTTAAATAGTATACAATGCTAGCGTCGTTAGCTACCTTAGCCGCGAAGGAATAGTTGCCGCCGTATCCCGCGACTTCTATAAGCCGCTCCTTTAGCTATACGTTAGACGATTCCTCCGCAACTATAATATCTATAGGCGTATAAAGATTTAGCGTACGCTTAAGAAAGGGCTGCTTAAATCGCTTCCTATGCCGGACCGGTTCTATATATATATTTAAATAGACTTTATTATAGACCTCCCCCTTATAGAGAGCGGCAACCGCAATCTTTAGGTAATTAAGGACCGTCTAAGTAAGGAAGTTATATTAGAACCTATGCCTTTTATAGAAGCGGAGATCTACGCGGAGCGCTTTCTTATATACTACGTGCGATACTATTAGTAGCTAACGTTAATTATAAGCGATAAGGGCTTAAATTAGATAAGCCGCTTCTAGCAGCACCTATATCGGCTGCTATAGATTATATAGCTACTAAGTATAGTATATTATCCGTAAGCTAATAAAAGGCTAAAACGGCTTAACTAGGAAGTTTAAGCTTACCTTTAGGGCGTTATCGACTATAACTAAAAGGACTAAGATAAATAGCTCCCTATAGCGTAAATAGCGCTTAATAGGAGAAATCACTCTTTAATTAGTATATCCCCTTTCTTCGTACTATATAGGTACGAACTAATATCCTTATTTCCTATCGCCGTAGATATAGCAGCGGAAAAGCCGTCTAGTAATAGCGTAAAGGGGCGCGTAGCCTCCTTTATATAGCGACTTAAGTAGGTCTCGGACTTCTATTAGTCGTTAATAGCCTTAGTAGCATAGGACTAAAAGCGGTATACTAATAAACGGCGGAAACCTATAAAGCGATTTACGGTAGGAGATAAAGTTTAGGTAGACTTACGGAACTACGCATCCTTAAGACCGAAGAAGAAGCTCGACTAGCTATACGCAAAATTTACGGTTAAGAGAGTACTAAGCCCGTAAGCCGTCGAGCTAAAGGGACTGCCTAGCGGGATTTACCTTAACTTTAACGTAGACCTTCTTCGTTACGTAATAGTAGATCTTATGCCCGGCTAAGTAATAGCGGACCTATAGCCTCCCGCAATCTTAGTAAAGGGGGAAGAGGAGTTCTTAATAGAAGAAATTCTTACCGTACGATAGAAGAAGGTCGGCCGCGGTAGTAGGCGCGAGGTCTTTATAAAGTAGTAAAGGTACTAAGACCCGATATAGCACTTAGCAGCGGACTTCGTAAATATAAAAGCGCTCGATCGCTTTAAAGAGCGCTTTAAGGCTATTAGAGAAAACGACGGACCGCCCGACGCTATATTACCGGCAAATATATAACGGAAGAAGGTATAGTTTACGCTCTTTAAAGCAAGCCGTATAGCTTAAAGCGCGGCCGGGCCTTACGTAATACGTCGTTAAGTTTTACTTAGGTAAGGTAAAGGTCTTATATAAGGGTCTTCGACTATTAGTAAGATTAGGTCTATAACCTAATCTATATTCTTATATACGAGCGGGGAAAAAGCACGTACGGGCGGGGAAAAAGGCTTATGCGAATAAAGGTAAAAGGCTTATATAAATAGGGGTAAAAGGCATATACGGATAAAGGGGTACGTACGTAGAGCTATATATCCGTATATATAGGTGCGCTTATACTTGTTTCTTCTAGATAATTTCTATACTTATATTAGAAACTGCTCTACTATCTCCTCGCATAGCCGCTAAGGTCGACACCGGATTATAAAATTAATTTAGACTCGAGAATCGGATTCCTTACACCCGGTTGCCTTTAAGCGCGATAGCGCATTAGGGGACGGACGTAGGCTACGAGCCGATAGACGTTAATATTGCGAGAAGAGGGTTAAAAGCTAGCGTATATAGCCTACCGACTACTAACAAAGCGCCCTTTAAGCCCGACGTAGGTAAAGAGAAACTAATAGGAAGGGATAGTGCCGCTCACCTAAAATTCGTAGGTCTAGTGCCTAAGGAGGCCCTCTAAGGCGTCTAAAGGGCCTTTAAGTCCGTTCTTTAAGGCTACCTAAAGGAATAGAAGGAGAGGATCTAAGCGGATACCGCGGTCTATACGACCGTAGGCTAGCTTAAGAAATCGGTTAAGGAATCGGTAAAGGAGGCTATCGAGGCGGCGCTCCTATCGAAGCAAGCGTCGAAGTCTTAGGCCGACGTAGCCGCGGCCGTAGTCGCGGCTACTACCGTCGCGCCCCCGACGCGACGCTAGCCTACGCTTAGAGGCGCTAGCGGTAGCTATAATATTAGGGCTAATAGCGAGAAGCCGACTCTCGCCCGCTACGAAAACCAGCTTATAGTCCGATATAAAAGGATCGCCTTAGATCTTTAACGTAGAACCCTTTAAGCGATCGTTAATAACGTTAATCGCGCCTTTAGGGAGCCCGCTGTAAAAGCGGCGCGGGTCCTCTATAGCGGCGATATCGCGCTTATATTTAAGCAGAATATAAAAAAGTATAAGGCGGATAGGGAGTAGCTAAAGAAGGCGTTTAGGAAGGAGACGATGCTATCCTAAGGCGGCTTTACGGTAATAGTAAAAGGCGTCTTAATAATAGTCTTTTAAAGAAAGGACGACGCCGCTTTAGTAGCCGAACTAGCTAAGGCGAACGACGTTAAGGTTATCTACCTCTACCTTAAAAAGGCCTATATAAGGGCGGGCATAAAGGCGACCTTAATTATTACGGTAGACGGCGTAAAGGCGGCGAATAGGCTCTACGACTTTAGCGTAGTAATATAGGCGGAGATTTTCGATATAAAGCCCTTCGACGATATAATCCGGCTAAGGCAGTGCTACTAGTATTTCTAATATAGATACGTTGTAAAGTACTATATAGCGAAGGCAATATATAAGCGGTACGCGTTAGGACCATACGACGAAGCTATATATACGGCTACTATTAGGTAGATCCCGTACCGGTATACCCTCTATAAGGGGAGATACGCGGCGTAGGATAGGCACTACCCTAAGGCGGAGAAGCTTTAGGATAAGGCTTAGGAGGCATACTCCTAAAGGCCGAGGCGTTTCGCCGCCGCGGTAATACCGACGATACGCCTTAAGCAGGCGCCGCCCTATGCGTAGCCCTTCCTGCTCCTTACCGCGCTATAGGCGTCGCCGTTAAAACGGCGACGATAGGACACCCCCCCCCCCCCCCCCTACCCCCCCTACCACCCGCCCTTCCCCCCGGCCGGCCTTAGGACATTACGAGGGCTAGTCGGGCGCGAGGCTAGTCGACTATTCGCGGGCTTCTATAGTCGCGGCCGGCCTTAGCGTCGGTAAGGGCTTATACCGCTATAGTTAAGGCCGCGCTCGCTCTTAACGACGACCCTTTTTCCGACCCCCCCTAATATTAAATATCCTCTATTAGAATACCGTAAGGATAGACGCGAATATATACCCCGCGTTCGCCGCCCCTAAGGCGTACGATATTATAGCACTTTAGGAGATACTAATTAATAGTAGGATAAAAGCCCTAGCGTGCTTAAAGCAGTGCGACTATAGGCTTGTCTTTAAGGCGACTTAAAGCGCGCTATACGTCTATAAAAGGCATAGCATCGATATATAGATAAGCGACTAAGGTATAGACTAGTATAGCGTTACGTTTACTAATTTTAATACTATAGTTTTTTTAGTTTACTCCCCGCTAGTTAACTCCCCCCTCTTAACTACTCCGCTCTTTAACCTTACGACTAAATCGTTGCGTACTTAATGCGTCCTCGTCGGGGACTTTAATAGCTATTACCCGCTTTAGGACGCCTATAGGCGTACCTTTAGGAATAGCGAGGACCTCCTAAAGCTAACGGCGCGATAGCGCCTCGGGCTCGTAACCTTTAAGGGCTAGGTTATACGTATCGCCTCCGAGGGCCGGAGGAACGGCACGATAGACCTTACCTAAGCGTCTTAGGGTTTAAGCGTAACGTACTATAGAAACGCAGGCCTCGTCGGATCGGATTATATATCGCAAAGGCTAGAGGTAGATATAAGGCCGCTAACTTATCGGCCGGCGGCCCGGACGATAGGACTTAACCGCCTTTAGAGGAAACTTAACCTAAATAAGGCCTAAGCAATAGCTATCGTAAAGTTCCGGCCGGGGGCCGCGCTAACTACGCCTACGACCCCCGAGGAGGTCGAGGCGTATATAGACTAAGTAGTTACCTAATTAACTAAGATCGCGAAGGACTATATACCTAAGGCCTAAGGCCGTGCCGATAGCAGCCGCCCCGACTAATAGACTATAAAGGTAGACCGGTGCGATAGGGAGGCTAAACGCGCCTTCCGGGCGTTCTTAGCGTTTAGCAACCGGACGACCTAAGAGACGTTAAATAAGGCGAAGATAGCCCTCTAGCGTGCCGTCGTTGCTATATAACGAGACTCTTAGCGGGAGCTTACCTACGATTTAGCCGTTAACTAAGCCCTCCTTTAGAAGATCGAGAGGTAGGCGCGGCTCTAAAGCGGTAGCCTACTATAGGCGATATATATCCCGGACTTAAAGAGACTAAGCGACCCGATAGGGCCGGCCCGCACTTATATAGAGAAGGCAGAGACCCTCGCGGCCCGGTTCTTCTTACCCCCGGTAGCGAGAGGCGAGGGGAGCCCTTAAGCCGCTTAAAAGGCCTATATAATATCGCAGCGTTTTATAGTCGGCGACGTTAGGTTAGCGGTTAAGAAGATAGCGTTATAGAAGGCCGTAGGGGAAGACGGCCTCCCGGTTAGGCTTATTAAGGCCTATAAGGAGCCTTTGCTTAAGGTGCTTACGGTATTGCTTAACGCTAGTTACGACGTCGGATATTTTCTAAGACGGTTCTAATATACGGCTATTATCGTCCTACTAAAGCCTAGGAAGATAGCGGCTTAGCTCTAATAAGCTTAAGGGTAGAGACTAATCTCTCTCCTTAGCATAGTAGGGAAAATCCTTAAGGCTATAGTCGCGAGGAGGATTATAGACGTAGCGGAGGCGTATAACCTTTTGCCTAAGGGGCAGATAGGAAATAGGACCGAGAGGTCTACTAAGACAGCGATACGACTTATAATAGAGCTTATAAAGACGACGTAGGCCTAAGAAGGGGTAGCGTCGTTTCTCTAGCTCGACCTTAAGGGAGCTTTCGATAGGGTAGACTATATATACCTTATCGAGACCCTCCGCTAAAGGGGTTTCTTAGGCTAGGTTATCGTATAGGTCGGGAGCTTCCTTAAGGGGAGGACGGCCTAGCTTTACTTTAATAGCGCGCCGGCGGAGACCTAAGAAGTGCCTACGGGCGTGCCCTAAGGCTCGCCCCTCTCCTCGATCCTCTTCCTCCTTTATATCGCGCTACTATACGACGACCTTAAGCCGGAGATAGGGGTTACTACCGTTAGCTTTACCGATAATATAAACCTCTTAGCCTACGGTAAGACTATAGCCGCGACTATACAACGTTTAAAAAGCCCTTAGAAAAAGTGCGATAAGTAGGTAGGGGAGGTTAGCGCTAAGTTTAAGCCGGAGAAAAGCGAGCTAATCTACTTTACGTAGACCTATAAGCCGATACCGACGAAGCTTTAGCTTAAGACGAATATAGTCCGGCCGGTCGAAGATAGGCGGTTTTTAAGGGTTTAGTTTAACCGAAAGCTATAATAGAAAGCCTAATTTAAGAAGCTTAAGACGAAGATAGGCATATAGGCGCTAGCCCTTACCGAGCTCGCGGCGTTTACGTAAGGCATACGACTACGAAGCGCGAGGATAGTCTACGCTAATATAGTTTAAAGCGCGCTCGCCTATAAGGCGTCGACGTTCTATAAGCCTACGCTTAAAGGAGGGAAACCTACCGGCTTAGTAAAGGCGCTTATAGGATATTAGTCGAGCTACCTATAGGTAATAGCTAGGGCGTTTAGGGCGACCCCGATCTAGAACCTAGAGATATAGACGGCGGTCCCGCCACTCGACCTCTACCTTAACGACCGCCTTGCGTAGTATAAGGAGCGAACCGAGGAGTTAGGCATAGCGGACCGGATCTAACGCGCCTAACGAAAAGCCGGCGAGAGTGCTGCCTTAACCCCGTCGGCCGACCCGGCCGCCCGGCCGGCCGTACGACGCGTAGCTTTAGGGCTAATGCCCTTAGGGCACTATAACGGAGGAGGCGGTCTTCCGCGATTAAGAAGCGCGCTAGAAGGAGGATCTCCGAGCGATAGAGGCAAAGCGACTATAAAAAGCCCGGCAGCCGGCGGATATTAACCCTTACTTTAACCGGCCGAAGAAGGCACTAAAGGTATATAATAGGTTATATAAGCACAAGAGCTCCGCGCTTATCTAGATTTAGACCGGGAAGATCGGTCTATAAGGGTTCCTATTTAACCGGAACGTCCTTAACGTTAACTTACCGCTCTATCGGTATAAGACCGCGCGTAAAACCGCGTTCTACCTCTTCCTCCGGTGCCTTGCCTTTACTAACGTAAAGGCGGCCTTACTAAGAGGCATCCGATAGGAGAGCGACCTTAGGGCGGCGCTTAACCGCCCCGCCGCCGCGAAGCCGCTTATCCGGTAGTTCCTTAAGCACCGCCTACTATAGTAATTTTAGGCCGCGACGGCCTTTACGGAGAAGATAGACCGCCGTAATGCCGGCGGGGGGGAGCTCTAGGAGTAAGACGACGAGGCTCCTAGCGCTAGCCCCCTTTAACGTTTATATATATTTATATATATTTATACATTCGATTATACGCTTACTAAGACTTGTTTTTCTACGTTTTAACCCGCTAGGCGGGGCCCCGGCCTATACCCTATCGCCTATATACCGTCTACGCGCCGGCTTTACTAAGTTAGACTATCCGCCCGACCCTAACGCCCTTAGGCCTACCCGGGCGGGGTAACCTTTATTAGGCACTAGACCGGCGGTAGTAACTAAACTTAATTAACCGTAGCGAATATAGGCCGCATCCGGCCTAACGTTAAGATAGATAGACGTTATATAGGTTTTTCCTTAAGCCGCCTAGTTTTTCCTATGCTAGCTAAATATAAGGGCACTAGGCCCGTTAGGGCAGCTAGAGTACTTTAATAATAATAATAATCTACACTTATATAAAAGGCACTTATATAATTACTCTACCTACCCTATTATATAAAGGCGATAAAGAAAGGCCTATAAGTACCCTTAAACCGATAAGACTATTAGGCTACGATATATAGCGGCTGAATTTATGCTAGTTTTAGATTAAAGGAGGTAGAATAAAAGGGTAATACCTCCGATAATAAAGGGTCTATACGTCTCGCCTCCTTAGACCGGTAAGGTAGTCTTATTTAATACCGCGATCCTACCTAATCTTTAGGGTAGGGATCCTACGATACCGGAGACGTTAACCCTAGTACCTACGGGAGAACTAGTTAGCTTTAGAACCCTTTTATTAGAGGTCTTAGAACTGCTTCTTCCTCTAGGGGGTAGGATACTAGAATTAATAGCCGAAGCGGCTAGACCGGACCTCGAAGGCCGACCTTATATAGAGGAACTTTTAGATATAGAAGAGGACGTACCGGCTTTAACGAAGCCGTTACGTAAGGAACGGGATACGTCTTAAGGTATAAACCCTAGCAATATCGTTAAAGGGAAGAGAAAAATAACTTAAAGAACCCTATTTATTAATAATATTATTGCGAGAGCTTCGACCTATAGACTATATATCGAGAATATGCCTCTTATGCCTATATCCTATAAAATAGCGATAGCCTAAGCCTATAAGACCTAATAGCTTAAGGAAATAGCCTGCGAGATTAAGGACTAGGAGAAACTTCTATCCTAGGTTAAGACCTTAAAATCTAAGGCTAAAATAAAGGGAGAACCCTTAATTCCGATAAGATAGGTCTACGCCTATAAGTGCGATCTATAGGGATATATAGTTTGGTTTAAAGCCCGCCTAGTTATTTAAAGAGATCGCCAACCGGAAGATAATAAGGATACGTATATAGCGACCCTTCGAGCGAGGACCTTTAGGCTACTAATAGCCCTACTATATCTCGAGGATATACTACTATATCTCGAGGATATACTACTATATCTCGAGGATATACTACTATATCTCGAGGATATACTACTATATCTCGAGGATATAAAGTCCGCGTAGTATAACGTTAAGACGGCTTTTCTAAACACGATACTGCGATTTATAGTCTATTGTTAGCTTCCACCCGGTTACGCGGAACTAGGCCTATGCATACGGCTTCTACGAGAGTTATACGGCCTAAGGATCGCCCTAACACTCTAGTATAAGGACCTCACCGGCTTCTTTAAGCCCTTAGGTGCGGAAACCCTAATTAAGAACGCCTATATAATAGTCTTTAAAGGAGTTATTATCTTCTTCTTTATAGACGACATCGCGATAATATATCCGAAGGAGCGGAAAGCTAATTAGCTAGAACTCTATAAGGCCTTAATAGCGAAATGTACCGTTAACTATATAAGGGAACTACGTTAGTTCTTAGGGATTAAGATAATCCGGGATAGGCCTAATAGGAAGCTATAGCTATCTTAGGCATCTTATAGCGAAGAAATTTCATATAGACGAAGATTCGGGCTTTAGGGCGCCTAAAATCCCCCTAACGACGGATAAGCTAATTCCCTACGAAGGGACGGCGAGCACCGAAGATGTCTATTACTTTTTATCTTTAGTAGGCACGATCCTTTATCCGGAAATCCACACTAAGGCGGATGCGGCGTTCCCAGCGGCGAGGCTAGCCTAGTTTAGCTATAACCCGGGTCTACGATACCTTTAAGAGGCAAAGAGGTGCCTAGCGTACTTATATACTACGCGGGACCGTTGTATCTATTTTAAAGCAACTAACGAAATAAGGAGGTTTCTCTATGCATTAGATTCCTCGTTTACGGACGACCCGGCGTTAAGGAAGTAATTATAAGGGTATATATTCTTATTTCTTAGCGGGCCTATAGATTGGAAAGCTATTAAATAGGCTACTATTACGACCTCGTCTACCGAAGCGGAGCTCCTAGCTTTATTAAGAACCGTAAAAGAGTAGATGCAATTTACTCGACTTATTAAGGAGCTTAAGATCTAGGTTAAAGGCACCGCGGAGCTATAGTATAATAACCTTTAGACGATTAGGCTATTAACCGAGCTAAGTGCTCGGCTTAAGACGAATTTAAAGTATATCGACATCTATTAACATTAGCTTCGTTAGGAGGTATAGGAGGACCGGCTTTAGGTTAAGTAGATTAAATCCACCGAGAACCCGGCAGACGGCATAACTAAGGCCCTCTCTTTGCAAAAGCACGAAGACTTCGTAAGGCAGCTCGGCATAAGGAACCGCCTTAAGGATCCGGATGAGAAGGACTAGAATAGTGCGAATAGGACCCTTTAGAGTGTCTTTTTATAGTGTATGCGAAATCAGCCCCTTATCTAACATTAGGGGTAGTATAATAGTTATAGGCCGTTCCGACTAATTCGAACGAGCTATTTTATTTAATTATTGTATCTTCCTTACGTTGCTATAGTCTCTATAAGGACTATAGCAAGGGGGTATATTAACGTTATACAACGTTAGGGGCTATATAGGGCATTAACCTAAGCCTAGACTATAGGTATGCGATAGGCTATTACGTCCCTAACGAGCCTATTATACAACCCCCTTAGCTAAGGACGGTAGGTAGGTATTCCATTGTATTATAACTGCGGTTAGTACGGGCTAGAGGCCCTGTTTAAGAGGCTCCGGTACCTATATATACCTCCGTTAGTCCTATAGTTAGGTAGCTGCATGTATCTTTGTGTTCGATAGTCTAGTCACCCCTTTTCTCACTCTTCTGCTATGATTTATATAGCTGATTTCCTATATTTAAGAGTTTCTATTAGCCTATTGCCTCTTTTAAGCGTTAGAGTTAAACGCCGATTTAAAGGGGATATACTATTACGGTATAAGGTTATATTATATATTATCCTACGTAACCTCTATATTGTATATATATAGACCTTTAGACTTTGTCTATAGCTATGCTCCTTCGTGGATTAATAATAATCCTATACCCTCCCTAAGCTCGTTTCCTTATAAAACCACTTTAAGTCTCTAAGGATCTTAATGTTACACCCTTTAATAAGGGCATTATAGAACATTTAATAACTAGCTTCTTATCCGTTCTAAAAGAGGGCGATAAAGTCGTTGATATATAAAACCACTTTAAGTCTCTAAGGATCTTAATGTTAAACCCTTTAATAAGGGCATTATAGAACATTTAATAACTAGCTTCTTATCCGTTCTAGAAGAGGGCGATAAAGTCGTTAATATAAAAGAAGACGATAATATTGCTATTATATATTATATAAGAGTCCTCTATTACTATAATAAAGCCCTAGGCCCGGAGGAAGGTAGCGAGCTTCTTATACTATAATAAGGGGGAACGTCGAAGACCGTATAAAGCCTTTAGGAGTAGCTAAAGCTTCCCCTTCTGCTTAAAGCTGTCTAATAGTCTGCAATAGACTACCTCGTCGAGGATTGCATTGCAAAAGGCATAGATCAAATCGTACTATTTCGCGTTAAGATTAAAATAGCACGCTAAGGCTATCAATAGTCAAAAGGTCCGGGCCGCTAGCGTATAAGCTATAACTACGAGCTCGTTTTAAGGTTATTAATCGCTCCGAATAATAAAGCGAGCCTTATACTTAATCACAAAGCCCTAGGCATTAAATTTGTATGCGTATACCTATATTAACGGAATCGTGCTATGTTTTTTAAGGTCGACGGTGTTTTCGTTTACGATCCTATAGACCTCCTCCTTTTTAAGGCCTATAATCTCGTTTCCTACCCCTATAACCTATTAAGGACTATTAGGTCTTAACATAGCCTCTTTAAAGCTCGTTAGAACCGGCAGAATGTGATCTAGATATAAGCGCGCTCGAAAATCCGATATAGCGAAGACTATGCTATCTCCCGGGCTAAGGTCTTTCGGGTTAAGGATATTAGCGAGGTCTATTTAATTAGGAGGTTTAAGAGTCTATTCTAGGGTTAAACGTTGACTTACCCTTTAATCTTATAAGTCCTTCTTAAGCGCTAATTCGGGTGCGGCGGCAGGCTCCTTAAGGTCTAGAATAGCCTCTTCTTTATCCTTAGGTTCGTGAATTAGCTTATCTACAAAGTTAGGGAGGTCTTCTAATAGGTCGATCTAGGTGATCTACTCCTACTATTGCTTTTCTACCCCTTTACGCTAGTCCCGGCTAAAGAAGACCTTCTCGTTAAAAAAGTGCTGGAAATATAGCCTATAAGATAGCCGATATACCCTCTTAAATTAAGCTTAGTAGAGGTCTTATTAAGTCTCTAACGGGTTATTAGGAACGCCTTACAGCCGAAACAATATATATACTGCTTCTAGGGCTTAACCTAGATGTATGTATATTCGTCTCGATTATCTTAAAGCCACTCGTTAAGGCGCTATAGCGGCGGCTTCTACCCTTTAGACTTAACGGGTGTATAATTAAGTAGGTAGATAGCTGCCTCTATCGCTAATAGCTATATCGTATATAGGAAGCCGGACTAGGCTAGTAGGGTTATTATTAAATAAACTACTATGCCCCCGGACCTTTTAGCATAACTATTCTAATACGGGTGTAATAGTAATAATTCATAGACCTCTATTCCGGCATCGCGTATATCCTTAACGTAGTCCCCGGTTAGGAAGGCCGTCTCGCCGTCTAATATTAGGATCGCAATCTTAATCCTAAATTTAGCGTTAATAGACTCCTTAAGGCCTCGGAAGATGCTTTAAAGCTCGGTCTTTTCACCTACCTTAAAATAGTGCCTAATCCCTATATTAAAATAGGTAAATATAGCTATATTGTTAATACCGTAATACGCTATTCTTAGGTAAAATATGTCGAAAGAGACCGCGCCGTACGGCCTGTTTAGGTATAAGGGGTCCTAAAGTACCCGCGAAATCTATGTCCTATTCTTCGTCGTATAGTAGACTTTATAGTCTAGAAGGTCGATTCCGTTAAGCTTAATAATATTATCGTCCTAACCGCTAAAAGGATGCCTTATCGCACCCTTTCCCGGGTAGTCTATTCGTGCGTGCTATAGGGCGTCTACGGGCCCGGTTAGTATCTCTAGGAAGTGCGGAAGAGCCTTTAGGAGCCCCTTAGAATAATATATTAGAAACTCCCCGTCTAAAGCTGCTTAAAGCGGAATCTCAGACTATTCGTATAACCGGAACGTCGTAAACACGCATTTTCTAGCCGGATTAAAGAGCTCCCCCGTAAGGTTATTTTAAAGATAGCCCCTAGCGGTGAATTTGTTTATAGAGACTACATTCGTGTAAAAGCCGAGAATATAGCGGGCGTTCTAAAAGTAAGGACGAAGCTCGTATTTGCGATTACCTAGGCTATTCTAATATAATAGCCTTAGCACCGACGGTCTAAGTGCTTAAGAGAAGCCTCGAGCTCTTCGAATAGTTAAGGTTAATAAACTAAGAGGGGTCGTTAAAGATATGCTTAGAAGCCCTTATATCCCAAAGAGCTTAATCCTTAATGTCGGTCTTAGGGCTATTATTGCTTCCGAAGTCTCCTGCTAGAAACGCAGCTTCCTTATCGGTCGTTACAAACACTCCTCCATTAGGGGATAACTCTACGGATTTCTTAGGGTTCTTAGCCTTCTAGGCGTTAATCTTAGCTCTAAGGCCTATTTCCTTATCGATCTTAGCCTTAACCTTCTTTAAGAGCTCCGTATCTAAGGGTCGATTCTAGAATTATAGCTTCCGATTAAAGGCATGGAAATAGCTCTACGAATAAGGTTAATCCTTATATTTAATAGGGTTTATATAAGACCTTTTATACTATTTATATTTAGTATATTCGGACTATAGAACCCGCTATTCCTAACCCCCTAACGGCTTATTAGTGCTGCCGCTGCCGCTGCCGCTATTGCTATTACTTACCTCCTTCCTATCTTTATCCTAGCCTTAATAGATCGCTGGAAATATAAAGTCTTATTAGGTTAAATTAGCGGCAACTTAAATACGGAAGTTAGTAGTAATCTCCTTAAACGTAGGGATCCTTTTCCCCTCTTTCTTAGCCCGTTGATAGGTTATAGTCTATAGGCTCGACTAGGCCTTATATTAAGTTGTAATAGCATTAAGGAACTATTTAATAATTTCCGACTCTTCGCTTAATATAGACCCTATATCCCTATAGAGATTAAAGCTATCTATAATATAACTAGTCTAGGCCGTTAAATTAACCTTTCGAAGGTCTATTGCTAGGAGTATAATAATAACAAGGGGTGCTATCGCGCTAATAGCAAAAGCCACTAGTAATATCAATTGTATTACTACCCCTTACGTATACCTTATAAAGCCGACCCTAGGCCGTACCTACTTTCGGGCCGCACTTATATCGTACCTTATACTTATCCCCTCTTTAATAGCAGTATGTCTTAGGCTATACGTATCGCCGACCTCGACCACGTGACCTAGCGCGCTATAGGCCTCGGCAACCGTAGGCAGGGATAACCTAATGTACGTTAACCTAAGGCGTAGATGCTATCGTCGCACTACGTGCGCCGCCTCTACGGGCGGTACGTAAGCTGCGCCTACGCCGATGCACCTATCTTACAGCCAGCTGCCCTAAGCCCCTTTCTTTAAGGGGTCTCGAATAGGGAGGCTATTAATTAATATTATAATTATAACGACGACGAGGAGTGCTATCACGCTAATAGCAAAAGCCACTAGTAATATTAATTATATTACTGCCCCTTACGTATACCTTATAAAGCCGACCCTAGGCCGTACTTACTTTCGGGCCGCACCTATATCGCACCTTATAAGGAGCTTCTATAGGGATCTCTCGGTATACTTCTTCTTATCCTTAGCCTTTAGATAGACTTAGACAAAAAGTTCCTAAAGCTTTTCTTAGGCTACGGTAATATAGGTAATAAATTTATAGTAGTCTTAAAAGATACTAGCCGAGAATTTATTTAATCTCCTAAAAAGCGTCTATTGCGAAGCTACGGACCTTATCCCGGGCTTATAACTATTATAGTTATTTAAGCGTAATATATAAAGTCTTATATATCTTAGTATCTATATATTGCTCTATCTAATCTAATCTAAGAACCGATATAAGAGTAGGTATTTATAGGTACCTAGACCTCCTTAACCTTATAGCTTTATATATATTTTTAGTAGGTAGTGGTTTAAGGTCACCGTAAAAGAGACTTCTACTAGTCTCTTGCCCTATCTAGACTACGTTGTCCTTCGTTGTACTAACGCCGCCCCGTACGCACTAAGGCCTTAATCTACGATGCGGAGCGGCGTCTAACTTAAGATACTTTAGATATACGTTCCGGCTAGAAGAGTATTCGTCCCCCGATTAGTCGTAATTTTTAGCCTAAATACTAGGATACGTACTCCTCCTTCTATAGCTATATATCTACCCTTACTTATAATATATCGAGCTAGTAAGGGCTATATAGGGCTACGTAAATGCCTATATTAGGGAAAGTTACTAAGAAAAAATACAAATTCCTAAGAATTCTGCCCTAGCGATATACAAAATTTGTTAGGCGGCGCGCCGCTTAATAACCCTTATATATCGCTATATTAGATTTCTAAGGCGCTTTTAAGGCATTCGTTCGGTACGGCTAGAGGCATTTATTTAGTACGGCTAGGCACTTTCGAGGCATTTGTTCGGTTATTAGGCTTAATAGCCTTAATAGAGGGTCTTTTAGACGAGGGAGGCATTGCGAGAGCTCTACTAAGTACGATTAATAAGTGTTACGAAGGCGATTGATAAGTGCGACGAAGGCGCGAATACGCCGACAAGGATATAAGACAGTACAAGAGGAGCCCCGCACTAAAATTAAGTGGAGCAAGTCTCTCGCCGCGTCTGAAATTTTTTTTGTCAGGCGCCGGCCTAAAGCCGTCACGCATTCCTGCGTGCGACAAGGTGGCTTGCTAGGCAACTACTACGCCTAGCGTCAGCCGCGTTACGTTATAGTACCTTTGCGCCACAGTCACTGCTATTTGAGCATTTGAGCAGCCAATAGCAGGCTAAATGACGCAACGCTCAGCAAAAAGGCTACTGGCCGGTTGACCCACCATAGGTCGGCTCTACACTTTTGCACAACATCCCGACGCCCTTTAAATTTGTCTTCAATCGGTCATTTGCAAGTTCCACACAGCCGCCCGCCATGTCCATCATCTCCGTGATCACGTCCAACTCTGAGTGGGAGCAGCTGCTGGCTTCCGCGCCCGCGTCGGCGCTCATCGTCGTCTCCTTCCACGCTCCGTGGGCCGCGCCATGTGCTCAGATGGCAACGGTTCTCGAGACGCTGGCCTCCGAGTACCCCGGTGCCGACCCGCCGAGCACCCTTTGGGCATCCATCAACGCGGAGGACTTGAGCGACATTAGCGAAACCTACGACGTCACAGCTGTTCCCTTCCTTGTCCTCTTGAGGAACGGCCAGGTCGTCGAGACGGTTAGCGGCAGTAATGCCGTCAAGGTTAGGGCCGCCATCGAGATGCATGCCCGGGGCGAGTCCGGGGCTGCGTCACGTACTGGCGTCACAAACGGGATTCAGAAAATCACCGCCCAGCCTCAGCAGGACCAGTCCAAGGTGGATACCGAGAAGCAAAAGGAGGATCTTCAGAAGCGCTTGGGCGACCTTGTCAAGGCGGCACCGGTCATGCTCTTCATGAAGGGTACCCCAGGCTCCCCGCAATGCGGCTTCTCGCGACAGGTGGTCGCGATTCTGCGAGAAAACTCGGTCAAGTACGGATTCTTCAATATCCTGGCCGACGATGAGGTTCGGCAGGGACTCAAAGAGTTTGCCGATTGGCCGACCTATCCGCAGCTGTGGATGGACGGCGAGCTCGTTGGCGGACTGGATATTGTAAGTTGTTTGCTGGCTATATCCTCTCCCGTCGGTGGCCTAGCCCGACTAACATCCGACGCTAGGTCAAGGACGAACTCGCGAACGATCCAGACTTCTTCAAGGCCTACAGCCTCGGAGGCCCGACAGGCTCGGCGGCGGCGTGAGATGACCAAATAACAATCGAGGACGACGTTTCGATATTCGTCTCGTACAGGACACGCGGCAGCTCCGCGCGGACATGACAAAGGTCTGGCGCCGGCGACTCTCCAGATGCCGTCCATGCCAATGACGGGAAGAAGAAAGCTGTTCAATCGAGCCGAGGGAGGCTTGTAGGGTGAAGGGGCCTGTCGCGCTAGAACACTAGGGACATGACGAGTCGAGCTTGCCGGCATACCTGGTTGTGGAGGTTGCAAAGGCCAGCGGGCATAGGGGCCGAGGCACCACTACCGGGGAAGAAGTGGCCGAGTTCATGACGCGAAGAGGTGGTCAATATATTTTGCCAACGATGACTTGGTATATATGCGGTTGGTGCTAGTCAGTGGCCTCGACGATGTGCCCAGCCCTTGTCGCGGTTCTTCTTAGCCATGATGCTGGCAGAGATTATCAAGTCGGACGCCGCTCATAGCATTACTATAAGGGGAAGGCAAGTTGGCTCGTATATAGTTAGCCTCTATAGCCTTAGGCACGGTAGTGCCTAAATCGAATTAGATTCTCGCTAGTTCTCCTTTAAGCTATATTAAGGGATCCTAAATACATTGCGTAGTAATAAGTTAGCGATTAAAGCCACCTTGTAAGTATCGTATTTCTAGGCATAGACTACCCTTGCGTTTAGTTAGCAGCCTCGCGTAGAGATTTAGCCCTCTCGCGTATAGTATAGCTTTTTAGCTCTTCTTAATTTATTAGAGCTTTTCTATAGGTTATAGCACTTGCGTACGTTTTTTTCTAGCGCACGCATTTTTAACTATCGTAAGATTAATTCTATAATAGCTTTAATCTTTAACCTTTCCGGGTATCTAAAACGATATTTTACCGATCGGGACCTTTTTATAGCTTTCTATTACCTATTATAATAATAGAGGCGTTTTCCTACGTAATATACCTCGCAATACGCTAAGAACGCTAAGGGCTCTCCCGGCTTTAAGAATTAAGACACAAACGATAGATTAGCGAAGCATTATATTATTGCGAGCCTTTCTATTACGGCACTAGGTGATAGCTAGATAACCTTATTATTCTATAAAGAGGAGAAGAACTAAGGCTAAAGGCTCGTTTATATATACGACTATATATCACGTAGTATATTACTATGGACTATATTATGTAATATAGTACTATAATAGTACTCCCCCTCTAAAGACGATTTAGTCCTTAAATCGCTAAGAAATCGCTAAAATTATTGAAATCGTTCGCTAGAAATATTATTTTTGCTAGAAATTAGTAAATAGTAAAGGAATCTTTTATAAGCGGGCTTAATCTAAGGGGCCCGGCTTATCTAGGTTATATCTATAGAAGCGTTAGATAGCTTTAAGGCAACCTCTTAGGTTATCTTTAGGCTATTAGGTTAGTTCTTAGTAATATTTCTATTTAATTAGATAAGTTAGAATTAAGGCTTTATTATTGTATATATTAAGGATCTTTTTAAATCCTTATATTTCTTTAATATTACCGTCGTTATCGCGTTCTACGATACGGCCTATAACGTTACGTCGTTACTTTCGATTAATCTATGCCTAGCCCGGTATTATTTCCGTTATCTAAAGCTATACCTTAGACGTATAGAAAGACTTATTAACCTAGATATACTTTAGGAGGTCGATAACTATAGCGCTACGGTAGACCTTAAGAATAAGATAAAGACTGTCCTATTTATCGTTTTATTTCTTCTTTAGGCGATTAGTAATTATATTCTCTAATAAAACTAAAACTATATTACTAAGTCGAAAAAGGAAGTCTTTATCCCGCTTTATATTAGCATTATCCTTATATTTCTATTATAAGGCTTATATAAGAGCATAAGGCTAAACGAAGATATAGTTAAAATGACTAGCTATTACGTCCGCTCGAAGGAATTCCTTCTTTACCTATAATAAGAGAGTCGGAGGTTAAAGGCCTATAGGTTCGATCCTAAGACGAGGGTTAAAGCCGTAGTTAGCGAAAAACGGAGAAATACCGGTTGTTTTATTTACTTAATGATTTAGTACGAATTCCGTAAGCAGGAGCTAATCGACCTAGTTATCTTAGGTAAAGCTAATATAGGCTTAAAGGTATTTATTAAGGCTAAACGAAGATATAGTTAAAACGACCAGCTATTACGTCCGCTCGAAGGAATTCCTTCTTTACCTATAATAAGAGAGTCGGGGGTTAAAGGCCTATAGGTTCGATCCTAAGACGAGGATTAAAGCCGTAGTTAGCGAAAAACGGAGAAATACCGGTTGTTTTATTTACTTAATGATTTATTACGAATTCCGTAAGCGGGAGCTAATCGACCTAGTTATCTTAGGTAAAGCTAATATAGGCTTAAAGGTATTTATTTAGAATATTACTATTTATACTATAAGGAATCTCTATTTCTACTATAAGACCTTATAAGACGCTGAAATCCCTACTTCTTCTACGCGTACCCCGCGCGCCTATGTCCCGCCACTAAAATCTAGTGTAGGTACATATGGCAATTAAGAGAGCCGCGCAAATCGTGCGAAGAACGCGAAGAATACTACCGACACGCAGTAGGGCACGCAGCCGAGCACGCAGTAGAGGGCACGCAGTAGAGGGCACGCAGCCGGGAGCCGGGCACGAAGCATACATTAAGGAGCCGCGCACGCAGTAGAGGGCACGCAGCAAAGGGCACGCAGCAGGGCACGCAGCCGGGCACGAAGCATACATCAAGGAGCCGCGCACGCAGCAGAGGCACGCAGCAGGGCACGCAGTAGAGGGCACGCAGCCGGGAGCCGGGCACGAAGCTATTAGATCCGCGGGTAAAGGGATCACATGTAGGATCACGTGCGGGATCACGGACGGGGAATTCGGCTAAGAGGCCCCTTAAATAAGGTCTCGAGGCTTCCCCTCTTTAAGGAGAACAAGCATTATTATTATTATCATTAATATACTGCTTTTAGCGGCATTACAGCCGCTGCAGCGCCCTAACGGCCGCTATAACACATATCTCTCGCATCCTTATTCGGTAGGCCGTAGATTAAAGATCTAATAATTAAGAGTCTTAGTCTTCTAGCTAAAGCTACTAAGAGAAGCTCCTATTTATTTAACTATTAGGCCCCCTTTAAACCGCGAGAAAAGCCTAGCTAATTATGCTCGGCAAGAGGACTAGATTCCTCTCGTATTAAAAAAGCCCGCAAACACACGGCATTATCAAAAGAAAGCCCGTACTAAGCGGCACTAATACATCGAAAGAAAGCCCGCACTAAGCGGCACTAATACATCGAAAGAAAAGCCCGCACTAAGCGGCACTAATATATCGAAAGAAAGCCTACAACGCGGTAATACATCGAATAAAGCCCGCGAGAACTATCCTCGCGGCACTATATCGAAAGAAAGCCCGCAACCACGCGGCACTAATATATCGAATTAAGCCCGCAATACGCGGCACTAATATATCGAAAGAAAGCCTATAAGAGACCACCTCGCGACACTAGAAAGAAAAATACACATCCTACTACTACTAGCAAAGGCGAGAGATTAATTCCCTCGTTAGAGCTAAACATACATCCTGCTTTTAGTAGAGGCGAGAGGGTAATTCCCTCGTTAGAGCTAAACATATAACCTGCTTTTACTAAAGGCAAAAGGGTAATTCCCTCGTTAGAGCTAAATACATAACCTACTTTTAGTAAAGGCGAGAGGGTAATTCCCTTATTAGAGCTAAACATATAACCTACTTTTAGTAGAGGCGAGAGGGTAATTCCCTCGTTAGAGCTAAACATACAACCTGCTTTTAGCAGAGGCGAGAGGGTAATTCCCTCGTTAGAGCTAAACATATAAACCTACTTTTAGTAAAGGCGAGAAGGTAATTCCCTTATTAGAGCTAAACATACAACCTACTTTTAGCAGAAGCGAGAGGGTAATTCCCTCGTTAGCTAGCCAAACATACAACCTACTTTTAGCAAAGGCGAGAAGGTAATTCCCTCGTTAGCTAGCTAAACACACATCCTACTACTAATAGAGGCGAGAGGGTAATTCCCTCGTTAGCTAGCTAAGATATATCCTACTGCTTCTAGCAGAGGCTAGAGGGTAATTCCCTTATTAGCTAGCTAAGCTAAACATAAGTCCGCATAAATAAAGAGTAAACCCCTCCGCGGCATTAAGTCTATATAAACAAGGAGTAAACCCCCCCGTAGCACTAAGTCCGCATAAATAAGGAGTAAACCCCTCCGCGGCATTAAGTCTATACAAACGTAGTATTAATCCGCACGATTAGGAGTAAACCCCTCCGCGGCATTAAGTCTATACGATTAAGAGTAAACCCCTCCGTAGCCTATAAATAAGGAGTTAACCCCTCCGTAGCATTCTTATATAGTCGGGAAATATATCTACCTACTATTTACTTAGTAGTTATCTTATATAGTCGGGAAATATATCTACCTACTATTTAATAGTTATCTTATATAGTCGGGAAATATATCTGCCTACTATTTACTTAATAGTTATCTTATATAGCCGGGAAATATATCTGCCTGCTATTTATTTAGTAGAATAAATATATTTCGCGGCGGTGAAAAGAGAAGAGAAAGACTCTCTTATCGTAGTATAAAAACATAATCGCGACGGCGAGAGGAAGACTCTTTCGTCGTTACGGTAAGTACTCGCGGCGGCGGGAAGAAAAGAGAAACTCTCTCGACGTAGTATAAATACATCGTAGCGGCGGGAAGAGAAGAAGACTCTTTCGTCGTTATAGTAGAAGCTTACGGCGGCGGGAAGAAAAGAAGACTCTCGTCGCAATAGTAAACCTATATATAAGCTAATAGCTTATAACCGAGCTAATAGCTCGCGGCGGCGGAAGAGAGAAAAAGACTCTTTTATTATTATAATAAATATACTAAACGGTAAATACCGTTATAATAAAATATATTTCGGCGGCGGGAGGAAGACTCTTATCGTAGTATATACTTCGCGGCGGCGGGAGGAAGACTCTCGTCGTAGTATATAGCAATCGGCAGCGGCGGAAGAAAATACTCTTTCGTCGTTACGGTAAATATAACGCGGCGGCGAGAGGAGGAAGACTCCTTTATCGCGGCAGTATATATATCGCGGCGGCGGAAGAAAAGAGAAAAAGACTCTTTCGTCGTTACGATAAATATTCGCAGCGGCGAAAGAAAGGAAGAGTTACTTATCGCGGCAAGCGGAAAAGTCCTTCGTCGCGGCGAGCGGTAGAGTCCCTTATCGTAGCGAGTAGCTCTCGCGGTATTAAAAGACTCTCTTATCGTAGCATATATATTTCGCGACGGTAGAGAGGAAGACTCCCTCGTCCGCGCATTTATCTAACGCACGAGCTAATAGCTCTCGACGAGCTAATAGCTCGCGGCGGCGGAAAGAAGGAAAAAGTCCCTCGTCGTAGTAAATAGCTCTCGAGTAAGTAGCTCTTACGGCGAGAGGCAGAGTCCCTCGTCGCATAATATTCGAGCAAGTAGCTCTCGAGCAAACGGCTCTTATAGCGAGAGGCAAAATCCTTCGTCGCAGCGAGCGGTAGAGTCCCTCGTCGCAGTAAGACGAAAGACTACCTTTATCGTAAATAAACACTCGCGGCGAGCGGAAGACTCCTTTGTCCGTATTACTT
This sequence comes from Ophiocordyceps sinensis, assembly GCA_012934285.1. NCBI lineage: Eukaryota > Fungi > Ascomycota > Sordariomycetes > Hypocreales > Ophiocordycipitaceae > Ophiocordyceps > Ophiocordyceps sinensis. The sequence goes on along the minus strand of JAAVMX010000004.1, from coordinate 5,012,569 downwards.
AATTAATAATTCGAGTAAGTAGCTCTTAAGTAAGTAGCTCTTACGGCGAGCGGTAGAGTCCCTCGTCGCACTTATTCAAGCAAGCAGCTCTCGAGCAAGCAGCTCTCGAGCAAGCAGCTCTCGAGCAAGCAGCTCTTAAGCAAGTAGCTCCCGCGGCGACGGAAGACTCCTTCGTCGCAGGATAATAAAGAAGCAATAATCGCTTAAAATAGCAACACTCGCGGCGTTAGAAAACCACTTCGTTACGTATACTTAATCGAGCAATAGCTCTTACGGCGAATAGCAAAGTCTCTTATTATAGCGAGCGGTAGAGTCCCTTATCGCAGCGAGCGGTAGAGTCCCTCTCCCTTATACACACTTACTTACTTAAGCAAATAGCTCTCGCGGCGACGGAAGATTCCCTCGTCCGCACCTATTATAGCATTCGTCCGCACTCGCTTAAGCAATAATACTCGCTTAAGCAATAACGTATATATATAAGCCTCGACTTTATATAAAGCCTACGGCTATACGAGCCTCGGCTATATAAGCCTCGGCTATATTAAGCCCTTAGCAATATAAAGCCTACGGCTATATATAAGCCCTCGAGAATATAACCCTTAGCTATATATACGAACCGTCTAAAGCGATCGACTAATCGACTAATATAGGAGGAATAAGGCGTATTATTGCCGCTAAAGGCATATATAGTAGCGTAAAGGCATAAAATGCCGAGTTATAATTACTACTACGGTCGTAAGGAGGACCCGGAAGAATACGATAATCCGCCCCGATTGATAGATTAATTAAATATTAGCAAAAGACCTTAGATTTAAACTATTTAAGCTCTTTAGTCTAGCTTCCCTCGTATTGCGATCGAAGCTAAAGGGGTATATTCGATCCGGGGGTAAAGGAATTATATATAGGATTACGTGCGGGATTACGGACGGGAAATTCGGCTAAGAGGCCCCTTAAATAAGGTCTTAAGGCTTCCCCTCTTTAAGGAGAACAAACATTATTATTATCATTATTAATATACTGCTTTCCGCAGTATCACAGCCGCTACAGCGCCCTAACGGCCGCTATAACACACATCTCTCCCATCCTCATTCGGTAGGCCGTAGATCGAAGATCTAATAGAAGCATACATTAAGGAGCCGCGCACATAGCAGAGGCACGCAGTAGGGCACGCAGCCGGGCACGAAGCATACATTAAGGAGCCGTACATACAGTAGAAGGCACGTAGTAGAGGGCACGCAGTAGAGGGCACGTAGCAGAAGGCATATAGTAGAGGGCACGTAGTAGAGGGCATATAGTAGGGCTCCTTACGCGCGCGCTGCTATAGCTATTAAATTGCTGTTATTAAATTAACTATTCGTTTAATTAAGGCTAGGCACGATTTCCGCCGCCCTCTTAATTGCTATATACCTATACCCGATTTAGGTAGCGGGACATAGGCGGGCGGGGTACGCGTAGAAAAAGCGGGGACGATAGGGTCTTATAGTATAAATAGAGATTCCTTATAGTACAAATAGTAATACTCTTTATTTATTATAGCGTTAACGATTTCGGTTTAACCGTTAGTCTTTAAGTGCTATACTAAATATTATAGTACTATATTACATAATATAGTATATAGTAATATACTACGTAATATATAGTCCTATATATAAACGAGCCCTTAGCCTCTATAGTTCTTCTCCTTTTTATAGAATAATAAGGTTATCTAGCTATTATCTAGTATCGTAATAGTTTATTCTATCTCCTATTGCGCCCCGTCGCGATCCCTAGCTTTATAAATATAGTCTTAGTAGCTTTATTACCTTATCCCCTTAGTCGTCGCGACCTAAGCGCAACCCCTAAGAAATCATTCCTATAAGCCCTTAAGCCCTTAAGAATGTTTCCTAGCCTATAGAAACCTTTATAGCCTATAGAATTTTTTTTATAGTCCCCGATAATACCTTAGACTAAATACTTATCCTTCCTCCTTATAGCGAACATACTTATAGCCTCTAACGCTACGGGCGACGGTCTAAAGGCCTTTACTAAGGAGTTTATTAATAAATTTCCTTAGATCGCCTAAGCAATTAAAAGGTTCGATAACGTAGTCCCGGTCGCTAACGCGTAGGAGACCTAGGAAAACCTTTAGAGCCTAAATACCCGATATATTCTTATATATATCGAGGAAAGTCTTCGGTCCCTTCGCGTAGCGGAGGCCTCTTAGGTTAACCGAAATACTAGGTTAAAGGAACGTCTAACTACACGAGATTAGCTCTTAGCTATAAAGGATTAGCTCCTAGCTATAAGGGAGCAACTTCTTAAGGCTAAGGACCTTACGATCTTAACTATAAAGATATTATAGTCTTAGACGATAACCCTAATATAGTCGTTAGGAAAACGAAAGACGGTAAACCTTCCGATCTTTACTAAAAAGGGGTCTACCTCCGACCGTTAACGTAAGTATAAGGCCTAAGAACTTAAGATATAGGGTATCTTCCTTCGCGATAGTATATAGTTCGACTTAAATAGCGCTTGCCTCCTTTATATTAGCGATAGGCTTAGTAAATAGGCCTACGACTTCGTTAAAGATAGGATAGCTACTATTATAGCTAACCTTTCCGAGAGGGAGAAGTAGGAATAGCCTACTATAATAACCCTCCTTATAGCTTTAGGCAGTTAGTATAAGGTTCTAGACTTAACGTAAGCCGCTAAGAATATCCTCGATAATTTCCCTTAAGGCGATAAGAATTATTAGATCTAGAAGGTAGACCTCAACGCTTATATACGTAAGGTAAGGAAGATAAGTATATAGGTCTTAGAGTATCGCTACTATATCCTAGGTAAGATTATCTTATTAATATACCTCGCGGATAAGCTTATTAAGTGATTTACTAACTGCGTTTAGTCTAAGGGCGGCGATTGCGTTAAGGTCTTTCTTTAAGGTATAGAAATTAGTTAAGAGTTTCTTTAAGATAGTAAGGTCGACTTTCTCTTTAAGGATAATTACTTAATTTCGATAGAAGAGTCGGTCGTCGTCTATAGTAGCTAATCTATCGCCGGGGAGCCTACTAAAAGCGTTAGGGAGGATTGCCTTATTGCCTAAGCGGTATATAATTATAAAGTTAAACTAAGAAAAGAACTTAGACTAGCGTACTTATCGTTAGTTAAGTTGCTTTATAGATATAAACGTCTAAAGATTCTTATAGTCTATAATAACGTCGAACGCTTTAGCAATTCCTTAGAGTTCTAAGCGCTATTCCTTAAGCGCTTTAATAATTGCTAATAACTCTTTATTATAGATCTTATAGTTATACTTAAGGGCGGTATACTTCGACGAAAAAAACGCAATAAGGTAAAGATATCCGTTATCTCCGGTCTATAAAAGAACTCTTCCTAAGGCCTAATTTAAGGCGTTAGTTTTAATAACTATTTTCTTTAAGTAGTTAAAATAGGCTAAGACTAAGGTAGTAGTAAAAGTAAGTTTAAGGGCCTTAAATACAGTAGCTTATTTAGGTCTTTTAAGACTAATAGGAATCTTTTCGAAGTAGCGTAATTATCAAGGAGATAATACTAAAGTTTTTTTAATAAAACGGCGGTAGAAGTTTATAAACCTAAGAAACTGCTAGAGTTCTTTTACTAAAGTCGGGGTATTTTAAGCCGTGATTATATATACCTTCTTAAGGTCTATACTTATGCTAGATATCGAAATAATTAGTCTAAAGTACTTAGCCTTTATTATATAAAACTCTAACTTCCTAATATCGATTTAAAGCCCTATATTGCCTAAGCATTAGATTACTATTCGCACGTAGTTCTTATATTTTGCCCTAGTCTTTAATAAGACTAGTATATTATTAAGATATACTATATAGAAGTTATTAAAGGTATTATAAAGTATATAATTAATATAGTTCTAAAACGTCGACGGTGTATTATAAAGGCCGAAAAAGGTAACTAGTATCTCGAATAGTCCGAAGCGTATAATAAACGCTATAAGCTATTTATAACCTTCGGCGATTTAAATATAGTTAAATATAGTAATTACGTCTAGCTTTATATAAAACTTAGCGTTATAGAGGGAATCTAGCGTTTCGCGGATTAAAGGCAAAGGATATCGATTCTTAACTATAACCTAATTTAAACCTCGATAGTTATAATAGATATAGACACTACCGCCCGGCTTATAAGCGAGCATTAATAATACCGCGGCTAAAGAAATACTTTTAAATAAAGCCTTTATTAAGTATATCGTTAATCTACTTTTAATATAGCGGAGTTTTATAGGTAATATAGGCCGATTTCTATAGTATAGAGCTTATTTACTAAGTATAAGTTCGATCTTATAATCCTAAGGGCGGTATAAAGGAAGCTCGTTCGTATTTTTTAAAAGGAAATAAGGAAGCTTATCTTAGAACTCTTTTAGGAGTTTCTTTAGGATATCTACCTTTATAACTTCCGGCTTTACTTCGAGGAATTTTTCTATATTAGCTTTATCGACCCTCTAGAATAGAGATTCGGAATTAGCTATATCCTAAAGGTTTATCTAAAGGAAGTTATAAAAACGTTTAAGGAAAGCGGCTTAAGCTACCTCTATTATATAGTCCCCGGCAATAATACGTTAGAAAGAGGTTTTAGATAATTCTAAGACCTTAATTAAGCCTACTAAGAGTTCGTTAAAAAGTCGTAGATTTTCTCCCTCCTCGATTAGCTTAGCTAATTCGGATATACTAATTTAGATATACTAAATACTATCCTATTTATAGAATTAAATAAAGTTAACTACGCATATATAGCGGATATCGTTTATATCTAAGGGTATTTAATCTTCCTATCGTATACGCTAGCGGGGGCGTTTCGTCCGGCTTTATCGGGCGGGAACGTAGCGACGGCCGGCGGTAAGATAAATAAAGAGTAAGCGAGCTATTAAAGTAGTCTATAGCGGAGTAGCCTTAAAGGCTTAGGTCTTAAGGGAGTTCGGAAGGCTAATCGGGGATATTAAGCGAGCGGTTTCCTAAGCGAATAGCTATATCCTATATAGAGGATATCGAATCGGTTAGCTAAAGTTTAAAGGGTATAATGCCTATTTAAGTAGATATTCTTTAGTAAATAAGTCTATAGGTATATAACTTCCCGGTAGGATAGTCTAGTCTTTTAGGATATTAATCTCTTTTTACCGAAAAGGAGTTTCTAGTATATCCTCTATTATTATAAAGACCTTTTATTTTAAGGTAAACGTTAGGGTAGTCTAAATCTTTACGACGTTAGAAAAATATACCTTTTAACGTAATTAATGCCCTTTAGGTATAGCAGTAATAAGAGTCCTAAGAGCTATTCTATCCTTAGCTATTATACTTAAAGGTAGGTAGTGTCTTATATAGTAATAAGAGTCGAAGCGGACTTAAAGAGATTTCTAAAGCATAGTTAATTCGTATTCCTAAAGCTAAGGGATGCTTAAGATAATTAAGGTAGAGGGTGATAGATTTATAACGAGGAAGAGCATAAGTCCTATATGCTTGCTAATAGTTATTTAGGCTATAAAATAGTCCGTTATCTATATTAAAGGCACGCCGTCGGCTAGTTAAAGCGGTCGAGGTTTAAGGAGCTTTTTTATAGTTATATTATATTTCTATACGATAGCGTAAAGGTCGGCGAATGCTACGGTAGTATAGCTAGAATCTACGAGGGATAACGTATTAATATAGTAGAGGGACTAAGGGTTACGCGTAAAGGAGAGATAAGTATAGAGAAGGATTAACTATTTATTATTATCTAACGAATTAATCTAATGATCCGTTCTATTTAAAAGCAACGACTTAATCCTTTTATCCTCCTTTATATATAACCCTTAAAAGCGACTTACTTTAGGGATATATCTTTAAGCAGTAGCCTTAGCGCCGGACGCTCGCCTTATAAATCCGTATCTTCTTCCCTAAGGACATAGCCTTATTTATAGTCGGCCGTATAAACGAGCTAGCCTTAGCTATACCCGCGGCCGCGGGCGCCTTAAGATCTTCGGCTAAAGCCGGAGGAAGGGGCGCCCCGGCCTTAAAACTAAAGACTACCTTAACGGGGGGGTATTAGAAGCGGATTAGCTATCTTAGCTAGGTCGTAAGCCTCCTTTTAGTATATAGGCTCTCCGTAAGCTATATAGAGTTTATTATCGATCTTAAATTATCGTTTAGTATCGGAAAGCTAGTCGAGGTCTATAGGGTTACTATATAGGAGTTAGGCTAGGGCGGTTAAGGTAAAGGCAGGTGTAAGCGTTAGCGGGAACTACGAATAAAGGGCGGCCTTCTTCTCGAGCTTTTAACGATAAGTATAGTTAGCGAGATTCTTTATAAAGATATATATCTACGCTAACTACTTCTCGTAGTCGGTATTAGGGATCTTAATCTATATATTCTTAACGAGATCGCTTATATCCTTTAAGATAAACTTCTAGAGGAGGTCGACTTACTATTCTTTTACTTTCCTTACCTTACGTATATAAGCGTTAAGGTCTGCCTTTTAGATCTAATAGTTCTTATCGCTTTAGGGGAAATTATCGGGAATATTCTTAGCGGCTAACGTTAAGTCTAGAACCTTATACTGCCTGCCTAAAGCTATAAAGAGCGTCGTTATAGTAGGCTATTCTTACTCCTCCCTCTCGGATAGGTTAGCTATAATAATAGCTATTTTATCTTTAACGAAGTCGTAGGCCTATTTACTAAGCCTATCGCTAATATAAAGGAGGTAGGCGCTATTTAAGTCGAACTATATACTATCGTAGAGGAAGATACCTTATATCTTAAGTTCTTAAGCCTCGTACTTACGTTAACGGTCGGAGGTAGACCCTTTTCTAATAAAGATCGGAAGGTCTACTATCTTTCGTTTTCTTAATAACTATATTAGGGTTATCGTCTAAGACTATAATATCTTTATAGTTAAGATTGTTAGGTCTTTAGCTTCGAGAAGTTACTCTTTCGTAGCTAAGAGCTAATCCTTCGTAGCTAAGAGCTAATCTCGTGTAGTTAGACGTTCCTTTAACCTAGTATTTCGGTTAACCTAAGAGGCCTCCGCTATACGAAGGGATCGAAGACTCTCCTCGATATATATAAGAATATATCGGGTATTTAGGCTTTAAAGATTTTCCTAGGTCTCCTACGCGTTAGCGACCGGGACTACGTTATCGAACCTTTTAATTACTTAAGCGATCTAAGGAAATTTACTAATAAACTCCTTAGTAAAGGCCTTTAGACCGTCGCCCGTAGCGGTAAAGGCTATAGGTATATCCGCTATAAGGAGGAGTATTTAGTCTAAGGTATTATCGGGGACTAGAAAAAGATTTCTATAGGCTATAAAAGTTTCTATAGGCTAAGGAAAAATTCTCTTAAGGGCTTAAGGGCTTAAGGGAATGATTTCTTAGGGGTTACGCTTAGGTCGCGACGACTAAGGGGACGAGGTAATAGAGCTACTAAGACTGTGTTTATAAAGCTAAGGATCGCGATAGGGCGCAATAGGAGATAGAATAAACTATTACGGCACTAGTTATTATTCTATAAAGAGGAAAAGAACTATAGAGGCTAAGGGCTCGTTTATATATAGGACTATATGTCACGTGGTATGTCACTATATACTATGTTATATAATATAGTACTATAATACTTTCCCCCGAATTACGGGATTAAATTAGTAAAGAGGGTTAAAAGCTAGAGATAACGGCTTTTAAGACTATAATATAGATTAAAGGGGCCTCTATAGAAGTGCCTAAGGTAATATTCTATACTACGTTCGTAGAGCTTACTATTATTAACGCGAGAAAGTTCGCGGATATAGCATAGTATTTAAAGAAGCTTTATTTCTATTAAGACTAGCTCGTAGCTATCGAGAGAAACTTAAAGGAAAGGATCTTTATTATCTTTATACTTAAGGGGTTAAAGAAATATCGACCGGACTAGTTTAATAACTAGACCTACGATTAATAAAGAGGCAAAGTGGTATCTAAAGATAAGATATATAAATAGCTCGCCGGAAGGGCTTAAGCTAAGCAGTCGGATTCTCTTAATAATACCGCGTTCTATAATAAGAATACTTAACGCAATAATAGCGGTAATACTAACGTAAATAATAGCGGTAGCGCTAATAGTATAAACAATAATAACTCTAGCGGGTATAATAATAGCTAGAGAGGAGGCAATACGAAGAGGAAGAAGAACCTTACGGATGCTTTAATTAAGATGTAATATAGCTGCTTTATTAAGCCTAGCTGCTCGTACTATAAAGAGGATAAATGCTATCGCAAACATCCGGAAAAAGCCCTGAAATAGTAGGTTAATAGGTCTAAGGACTATAACGGCAATACTAGAAATACCGATATTATTATAGCCGGCGGAGAATTTAGCGGTTGCTTGCTAAACTACGCAACGATCGAGGACCCCGCCGAAGTTATCGCCGACTTAGGTTTACTAAGCGGCATCGCGATTAATAAGCCTATTCGCGATAAGGTTATTGCCGATTCGGGCTACGCTAACTATTATTTTAACGACTTAAAGTGGTTTTTAAACGTAACCTCTCTTAGACCTTTTTCTATAATATCCTCTAATAGCTCCTCTTTATAGGTAAAAGCTATAAGAACGGTTAAAGTAGTTATAAAGGGCGTTATACTAAAGTTATCTAGGGTTAATTATTCCCTATCGGCACTAGCTAACCTTATTAGCTCTTAGTGCTTATAAGAGAAGGGCATTAAGTTAAACGACGTTATTAAGTGCCTCGTTTATATGCCTACTACGTCGAAAATCTACCGTATTAAATAGAAACTAAGTATTGCGATAATTCTTAACGTAGAGCTAAAGGGCGATTATACTAACCTTAACCTAATGTCTCTACTACGGGGCGATAAAGGGAAGTTAACATACGAAACGATACATCGTCGACTCGGCTACGTAAGACCGGAAAGAGTCCTTAAGGCTTATAAAAAGGCCGATATTAAGATTAATAAGGACGAGGCTAAGACCTTCTACTACGAATTATACTATCTCGCTAAAGTAGCCGCGATAGTATGCCGGAATCCGAGTGTTATCGCCGCCGGTTTTCTTTCCTATATATACTAGGATTTCTTTAGCTATAAGCTAGTCGGATACGGCGGGATTAACTACTGCCTATACGGCATTAATGTCTATACCGGCTGTTATTAAAGCATCTTCTCGCCTTCTAAGGATAGGGCTTTCGAAATGCTTAAGGGTTAAAAGGCATAGGTCGAGAACTACGCCGGCGATGCCTTAGTCTAAGTAATAGCGTTTAATAACGCTAGGGGATTCCACCGTAAGAAGATAAAGAAATAGTCGTAAGGGGATTACTTTATACTACGCTATAGCGTACTATATATATCGCAATAGAACGGTAAGGCCGAAAGGGCCGGCCGTACCCTTATAGAGTTATTATAGTGTTAGGTTATATTATATATTATCCTACGTAACCTCTATATCGTATATATAGACCCTTAGACTTAGTCTATAGCCGCGCTCTTCCGTAGATATAATAGGGTAGGCAGAGTAATTACATAAGTGCCCTTTACATAAGTATAGAAATTATCTATAAAGAACTAAGTGTAAGCGCACCTATATATACGGATATATAGCTCTACGCACGTACCCCTTTGTCCGCACGTGCCCCTTACCCTTATCCGTACGAGCCCCTTACCCTTATTCGCATAAGCCCTTTTCCCTACCTATACGTGCCTCTTCCCCGCTCGTATATAAGAATACGGATTAAGTCATAGACCTAATCTTACTAAGTCGAAGACCCTTATATAAGACCTTTACCTTACCTAAGCGAAAATTAACGATATATTACGTAAGGCCCGGCCGCGCTTTAGGCTATACGGCTCGCTTTAGGGAGCGTAAACCGTACCTTCTTCTATTATATCTTTGCCGGCAACGTAGCGTCGGGTAGTCTATCGTTTTCTCCGATAGCCCTAAAGCGCTCTTCGAAGCGATCGAGCGCTTTTATATCTACGAAGTCCGCTGCTAAGTGCTACGTTAGGTTTTAGTACCTTTACTACCTTACGAAGACCTCGCGCTTACTACCGCGGCCGACTTTCTTCTATCGTACGGTAAGAATTTCCTTTACTAAGAACTCTTTTTCTCCTTTTACTAAGATTATAGGAGGCTATAGGTCCGCTATTACTTAGCCGGGCATTAGATCTACTACTACGCGATAAAGAAGGTCTACGTTAAAATTAAGGTAAATCCCGTTAGGTAGTCCTTTTAGCTTAACGGCTTATAGGCTTAGCACTCTCTTAACCGTAAATTTTACGTATAATTAATCGAGCTTCTTCTTTAGCCTTAAGGATGCGTAGTTCCGTAAGTCTACTTAGACTTTATTACCTACCGTAAATCAATTACTTCTACACTATATTTCCTACCTACATAAGATTTAAACAGCTCTATACAGACTGTCTAAGTCTTCGACCCCCCTTTTCTAGTTATTAACTTCTATATACATAGCGTATATCTCCCTTCTCGAGAATAAAATCTGCTAATAATATCGCTAATATAATTTACTGCTCTATAATCGCCTCGTATAGCCGCCGAGGTCGATACCGGATTATAAAATTAATTTAGACTTAAGAATCGAATTCCTTAGACCCGGTTGCCCTTAGGCGCGATAGCGTATCGGGGGACGGACGCGGGTTGCGAGCCGATAGACGTTAATATCGCGAGAAGGGGGTTAAAGGCTAGCGTATATAGCCTACCGACTACTAACGAAGCGCTCCTTAAGCCCGACGCGGGCAAGGAGAAACTAATAGGAAGGGATAGTGCCGCTTACCTAAAATTCGCGGGTCTAGTGCCTAAGGAGGCCCTCTAAGGCGTCTAAAGGGCCTTTAAGTCCGTTCTCTAAGGCTACCTAAAGGAATAACAGGAGAAGATCTAAGCGGATACCGCGGTCTATACGACCGTAGGCTAGCTTAAGAAATCGGTTAAGGAGTTAGTAAAAGAGGCTTTCGAGGCGGCGCTCCTATCGAAGCAAGCGTTAAAGTCTTAGGCCGACGTAGCCGCGGCCGCGGTCGCGGCTATTACCGTCGCACCCCCGACGCGACGCTAGCCTACGCTTAAAGGCGCTAGCGGTAGCTATAACATTAGGGCTTATAGCGAGAAGCCGACTCTTACCCGCTACGAAAACTAGCTTACGGTCCGATATAAGGGGATCGCCTTAGATCTCTAACGTAAAACCCTTTAAGCGATTGTTAACGACGTTAATCGCGCCCTTAAGGAGCCCGCTATAAAAGCGGCGCGGGTCCTCCGTAGCGGTAATATCGCGCTTATATTTAAGCAGAATATAAAGAAGTATAGGGCGGATAGGGAGTAGTTAGAAAAGGCGTTTAGGAAGGAGATAGTGCTACCCTAAGGCGGCTTTACGGTAATAGTAAAGGGCGTCCCGATAATAGTCCTTTAGAGAGGGGACGACGCTACCCTAGCAGCCGAACTAGCTAAAGCGAACGACGTCGAGGTTATCTACCTCTACCCTAAAAGGGCCTATATAAAGGCGGGCATAAAGGCGACCTTAATTATTACGGTAGACGGTATAAAGGCGGCGAATAGGCTCTACGACTTTAGCACGGTAATATAGGCGGAGATTTTCGATATAGAGCCTTTCGACGATATAATCCGGCCGAGGTAGTGCTACTAGTGCTTCTAGTATAGATATATTACGAAATACTATACGGTAAAGGCGATATATAGGCGGTACGCGTTAAGACTATACGACGAAGCTATATATACGGCTACTATAGGGCAGATCCCGTATTAGTACACCCTCTACGGGGGGAGATACGTAGCGTAGGATAGGCATTGCCTTAAGGCGGAAAAGCTTTAAGATAAGGCTTAAGAGGCATACTCCTAAAGGCCGAGGCGTTTCGCCGCTATAGCGACGCCGATATTACGCCTTAAGCCGGTGCCGCCTTATATATAGCCCTTTCCTCTTCCTACCGCGTTATAGACGTCGCCGTCGAAACGGCGACGATAGGACACCCCCCCCCCCCCCCCCCCGCCGCCCGCCCTTCCCCCCGGCCGGCCTTAGGATATTATAAGGGCTAGTCGGGCGCGAGGCTAGTCGACTATTCGCGGGTATCTACGGTCGCGGCCGGCCTTAGCGTCGGCAAGGGCTTATACCGCTACGGTCGAGGCTACGCCCGCTCCTAACGACGACCCTTTTTCCGACCCCCCTTAATGTTAGATATCTTTTACTAAAATACCGTAAGGATAAGCGCGAATATATACCTCGCGCTTGCCGCCCCTAAGGCGTACGATATTATAGCACTTTAGGAGATACCGATTAATAATAGGATAAAAGCCCTAGCGTGCCTAAGGCGGTACGACTATAGGCTCGTCTTTAAGGCGACTTAAAGCGCGCTATACGTCTATAAGAGGCATAGCATCGATACGTAGATAAGCGACTAAGGCGTAGACTAGTATAGCGTTACGTTTACTAATTTTAATACTATAGTGTTTTTAGTTTACTCCCCGCTAGTTAACTCCCCCCTCCTAACTACTCCGCTCCTTAACCTCGCGATTAAATCGTTATATACCTAATACGTCCTCGTCGGGGACTTT